>OX101726.1:11190107-16597709 GCA_944452665.1 Stenoptilia bipunctidactyla
AAACAACCTAACGTTAACTTTCGTTATATTATGAACTAACTGGTTTTAAGATTTCACTGTAACATTCATAAATTTATCAATGAAGAGGCTTGTCATCCTTTAGTTACAAAGTGATTTAAAGATTATAAGTTTAAATCACAAAACAAGCTGACCAGTTGGCCACGGATCAGGGCATCATTATGTCATTGGCACCTGGTATTTCTGGATTTAATGTAGATTTCTTTGAAAGAGACAGTTTTCGGGTACGAGATAATTTTTCATAACCGAGACACAATTGTCGTTTGCCGTTCTAATCTTTAGAATTGGTCCCCATAGTTTAGCTAAATTTTCGTTGACCTTTTTATCAAAATCTTAAATCTGGAGATTCGTTTACTACCTCAGAGCCGATTTCTGGAGAAGCAGAAACGGTTAGCATAGCGGTTCAGCTAATACACACTTCTTACCAATAAAAGCTTCGGGGTTTTTGTTTAGAATTTAGTCTCTTCCATTAGAATAGGTTCCTCTTAAACTGTTTCAGGTTTACATAAAATAGTGCCCGTTAAAAGTAAAATTTTTATATTTTAAATATATTTAATCACTTTGACATTCTATTTTAAGAAGTCATGTTGTGATATTATTATTGATTTCGTGCCATTATCTCGAACAACCACCAAGCTCATTGTTGGTTTAGGAATTAAAAATGGATCAAACATATTTAATTACTGAGTATATTTATATCTTAACTGTTTACTGTTAAAATAACTGTTTATAATTACTCCAAAATTATATTTTAAGAATGAATCACATTGTGACTCTGCTTTCGTGTTATTATCTCGAATAATCTCTAAGCTTAATATCTTAATATTTCGTCTTTGTGTTGACATCGCGGTTAATCTCTAAGCCATTTCAACAAATAAATGCTTGCTTAACCATTGTGTTTTAAATTCATGACGAAGAAACGAGTATGATGAGTGTTACGAATCCTGATATGCGTCATAGACAACGAAACATTGCTCATTGATTGATGATGATTTCACTCAGTTGATTGAAGACTATTTTAGACTATCTATGTTTTTGATGATTCTTTTTGGTGTCTCGGAGGTTTTTTTTTTTTTCGTATTATGTAAAACACTTCAGCAGCTTTTGACCATAATTATAGAAATTTTATCGAAAAATACATTTATACAGAACGTAAAGAACCGAGTTATTTAGAAAGTCGAGGTACTAAATTACTTATTTCATAATGTACGACAAAACCTAAGCGATTCAATAATTCGATTGTTTTGTTAACGTTGTTTTGACACTCGGAAAAGGTATATAACATATATCGTCTAGATATATTACAGACCTAGAATGGTCATATGTTTTTTTAAATGGTTATTAAAACAACAACAGAACGCCTAGACAACAGACAAAATAATTTTCAAGAATTGGCTTCGTAAGGATACCCTATCTTACTCCAGGCAGTTCTATAACAACCTAGATGGGTATTTTATACCATCTTGAAATTCCCATGTATTAACACACGGTTAATCTCCAGGCGTATTAGTTAAGCAATAATTTGAAACGAATTAGGAAACTCCCACGTATTAGCACACGGTTAATCTCTAGGGGTTGATTTGCCTTCGTGATGACACAAGGTCAACCTCCAGGCGTATTTGTTAAGCTATATATTTCAAAATCACTGATAAGCACTAAATATTGTCAACTTGTTAGGTGCAAACCCGTGTTATCCAAGTCGTCTGAGTATATGATTTGCCTCCATTTGCATTCCTTGGAGTTTACTATTTTTGCGCTGGCAGCGCTCGATCTTTTTTTCATGTTTCCTTTTGGGCATATTTTTGTAAGTACTTTTGCACTGTACGCTTAGACATCTTACTAAATATGATTAGTTATTTAATCACAAAAATATTTTGATACGAAAATCACTAGGAGTAATTGATTTTTAAATACACATCCGTTCGATGCTACGCACGATAAAAGAACGACACGAAATCAATAATAATATCTATCACAACGAGAATGGTGGTGAAAGTGATGGGGTTCTCATATCTCGTTCATCTGAATAGAGGATAATATTCTTGGTAAATATCACATATTTACTCAATGTTATAAAGCAGTATTGGTTAATATCTCGTATTAACTCTAAATACTAATAAAATTATGCGGGTAAATATCACGCATTTACTCAATATTATAAAGCAGTATTGGTTAATATCTCGTATTAACTCTAAATACTTATAAATTTATGCGGGTAAATATCACGTATTTACTCAATATTATAAAGCAGTATTGGTTAATATCTCGTATTAACTCTAAATACTTATAGAATTATGCGGGTAAATATCACGTATTTACTCAATATTATAAAGCAGTATTGGTTAATATCTCGTATTAACTCTAAATACTTATAAAATTATGCGGGTAAATATCACGTATTTACTCAATATTATAAAGCAGTATTGGTTAATATCTCGTATTAACTCTAAATACTTATAAAATTATGCGGGTAAATATCACGTATTTACTCTCTAGGCATAAGAAATATATCCTGAAGAGTGATCTTATAAACTCTAAACATCAATAAAGTTGTGCTGGTGAATATCTCGTATTCACTCTCTAGGCATAACTATTGCACTAAAAAGTCATCAGCTATCATTTAAGTAACCATAGCCATAATAACTTACTTTAAGTATTAAAGATTATTATGCATATTACGTAATAATCTTCAAACAATCCTACATTCAGTTACGTCTAAATGAAGATAAAATAAAGTAAAAGTACCCAAAGTGGGTAGTTTTACATACCTTGAATAGAATCTTCATCACTAGATATACCCATCTACGATCACGATGTCTATTGGATCGATAAGAACTAAGTTTTTCTTCATGTCGTTTCATTTTTCTCAACCAACGATCTTCTTTAGATTCACTTTGTTTTTTTTGGCATCTTATTTGAAAAAATAAACTTGACTACGTGCGAAGTGCGCGCGCGCACAGACAATAATGAACCTGTCGGTTGACAGACGACAGATAAGCGGCCGCAAGGGTGGTATGACTGATTCATCCTTCAACTAACGTTTTTTTTGTTACTATGTGCGAGTGGGTTAGCAGCGTTGCAAGGCAACTACATTGTCAAGTAAATCTCTAAGGAGAAGCCAAGATAATTACATTTTAAATTTTTAACTCGACGTTTCGGTGTCTTTGCAGACCCCGTGGTCACGAGAGTTAAAAATTTAAAATGTAAATATACGCGATAAATCCGGTTAAAAAGTGTTTTATTTAATAGTATGAATCGCAAAAACTTAAGACAAAATCAATACGTAGAAGTTATCTACACCAACACTGCATTACTTGGTTACACTGATCAGTGTGGAGATGCCGATTTCTATCCTTACGGCGGATCAGGCATGCCTGGGTGCTAAGTTAGCTCATGCTCCCATGGCCGGGCTTGGGAATATATGGCGTCTACAGTGAAATATGACCATCTGCTCGCCAACCAATGTGATACTTACAAAGATGCTGACAAAGACAAATGTTCTGGTGCCTTGCTTGCTATAGGTAATGGGAACATCAACAAGAAAGGGTAACTGTTTTTTCTTATCAAGAAGAACTATTTTGTTTTTCTTGTTCAAATATTTTTTAAGACATTTCCTACAATATTTTCTTCATGAGAAGGGTATATCTAATGAGTGTTTTATAGGGTTGTCTTATATCTATTAATAAATTTAATAAATAATACCATGGAGATAAAATGAATCTAGCCAGATTGATCTAACCTCCGAACTTATGATGAACGATCATGTGAAGTCGTTTTGAGACAGAGCATATTGCTGAAAAGCCGGTGAATAAAATGTACTATCAATTGAATTTTCTCATAATGATTCTTAAATTTAAGCAAATCATTTGTACTTACTGGAGCACTTATGGACTTTTCTTTGCAGGTCTGGAATCTACCGCGTTAACAGAGGGAAGAATTATCTATACTAAGTGAAACTGCCAAGTTTCAATTTATATTCTTTGGTAAATAATTTTGTACTATTATAATCTAAGACAGTTTTTTAATTGCTGCATACCCGTTACACTACCTTTTCATCCTCATTAGTCGGCACACATCCACTGTCAGACAAAGGCCACCACTAAGTTTTTCCACATGGTCTCTCGGTCCTGCGCTGTTCACATCCAACGTTTGCTTAGTTTCTTACGATAGTATTCCATTCTTATAATTGGTAGTATTGTAGTAACAATATATGTATATGTTACCGGAAAATAACAAGAAACGTAAGTTTATAAATTTCCGTAAGATTCTAAACGAGGGATTTTGCTTGGTGGTAGGATCCCTTCTGGGTCCGCCTGGCTAGCGACCACCCTTTATATAAAGTCTGCCGCCAAATGTTACCACTTCGGAGGTAATGTGTTCCGGCAATATTGTATAAAGAGCCAGTTCCTTCCTAAACCCGTGTGCTTTCATCTTCGACCTCATCGTCACTTACCATCAGGTGAGATTGAGGTCAAACGCGGGTTTAGTCACTTATAAAAAAAAAAAAAGGATAAATTGTATTGTTTTACGCTCACATTTTCGCTAATTTATCAATTTGCGACGTTTTGTGGTTTTTTAAACTTATGGATATCTATTCGACCAATCGCAGCAGAGCTTTTAATGTCACATTTTTTTAAATAAGGAAAATAATACACTGAGTGGTCAAGAAGACAAACAATTACAAAATTTGGCTTGTCAACACTAATGGTTTATGGCGCTTCGCCGGTTGCTGCCGCGGCCCCACTCGCTTCGCTCGCTCGGCTCGCGCACTTGTGGCCTATATGCAACCTAACTGCTGCTTCTTGCTGCGCTCGTCGTAGCACCTAGCCGTTCCGACAAGGTCTTCCGGTACATTTGGTTTTTGAATTTTGAACACGTGACTTATTCAACCAATCAGAGTTTACTTATAATTTTACGCGAGAGTTTGGTAAGTTTAGCAATTTGCGAAAATATTGACGTAAAATAATACAATTTGTCTCCCGTTTAGAATCCTACGAAAGTTTATAAATTTCCTAGCAAATTTATAAATTTACGGAATTTGTTATTTCCCGATGACATATAAAACTGTTTCCGTTACTGATTGAGGTACTGAGTGACTTGCAGACAACGTACAGCCATAACTACGAAACATACACTCTATAGAAGGTAGGGGTGCACCGAGGAAGAAATTTTCGAAATTCTCACGGGAAAAGAGAAATATAGAACTATTTAGTTAAGTTATATGAAAAATCTTATTCCTTGAGTCTTATTCCATGTACTTAGTAAAAAGGTTCTTCAATGTATTGCATTATGGAAGGAATTCCCACAATTCCCTCGGGAGCGGTACATATAGGACTTTTTAAACGCTCGTAGGTAATACCGTAATGTACCGACAAGGTCTTCCGGTACATATGTATAAATATAATAGTAGACTCCAGAAGATCACCAACTCGTTCATGGGTCAATGTGTACGCTTTATTTTATAATAAAATTCCAAAATACTTAAGATTTACTATAAGATATCCGGATGCAAGAAGATTGGGATTCCCTGGCTGTAAATTATTATTTTGTATTTTTTTTCTTATTTTTAAAACATGATTGCTGTTGAGTTTCTTGGCACTTCTTCTCAACAGATTGACTTTCCAAAGTGGTGGTAGATTCAGTTCAATTTGTAAATTGTTTGACTTATTTCAAATGTATTTAAATACTTACGAAATAAATAATATTTGAGTTTGAGTTTGAATATAAGTACAACAAGTTTTACTTCAGCAGTCTAGTTCTGCTCGGTGATTTTAAGAGAAGAGGATTACCATTAGTGATTATTTTCAGTATATTTTTTTTTTATTATTTCGCTGCATTTTCTAGAACAAATTAAATCATAAAAAATTAAGAGCCATTTTTTATGTAACATTAAAATCAAGGCTCAAGGCTATTGATATTATTACTGACGTAAAACTCATCTTATCATTAGATTATAATTTGTATGAGCTGATCACGTCCATATCTCGTAAATGGCGTAATACATTTTTTTATTAATTAAATCTTCGCGATAACTCTTTATTCTAGTAGTAAGTTGCCTCGATCCCCTGCCCCATTTGATCTATGTCGCAGAAAAAATTACAATTTATACAAATTAAGGGTAAGAAGGGTAGTTAAGCGCATATGAATTTGTGGGATAAAGCTAGTATTTGATAAAATAGTAATATAAATTATGAGTAAGAAATTGCATCATTTTCTTTATCTATTGAACACTGTACTGTGCTAATGGGATGTAATTTTATGTAGATATTAATTTATGTAGGATGATAATGGGATTCCCTTGTTAGGAAATGGGCATTCCACAAGGTTCTATTTTGGGCCCAATTTTATCCAAAGTGTTATGCATTATGTTTAGAGCTGATATTTCAAATTACTTTCAAAATTGTAAACATAATGTCTATGTAGATCTTCAAGTTAAAATAAAATGTGGAATTCAAATGTCATTGTGATCAAATAAAAACTGTACCGTTTAAAAACCTTTAAAATCTAAAGCTAAGGTGTTTGATACTAAACTACAGATAGATAGAATCAAACGTCGAAATCCAAAGAATCAATGATTGTGATTTAAGGGGGTTTGGATAGTGTTGAAGCACTTAGAATTCAAATGTATGGAAACTGACAAAAATCATTAACTACTATAAGTTTTGTATAAGAGACAATAAGTACCAGTCGATTTCAGTCGATTCAGACGACCGGCTGGTGTAGCGGTAACATAAATTGCCTTCTATGCCAGAGGTCCTGGGTTCGAATCCCGGCGGCGGCGGATATATGTATGATGAACACATATATTAGTCGTCAAGTCATGGATGTTTATATGTTTATTTAAGTTTATTCTAATAAAAAATATGTATTTATTCAATGTGTATGTTTATATATTTCTTAAGTATATCAGTTATCTAGTATCCATAACACAAGTTCTTTAAGAAACTTAATTTGGGCTAGATAATGTTGTGTGAGTGTCAGAAATATTTATTTATTATTTATTTAAGAGTTTATTTTTGCAAATTCTAAACTCTTGTTTACTTTTAAACAATGTCGTCATGAAAACAGATGGATTTTTTAAGTCACAAGCGATTCGCTTGTAAGTATCTCCGTTTGAATAGAAAAAACGCAGAGTCCAACACACTGAAAATGCATCCACGTGCGTTCATGCAGATAACTCGTCTAAGTACGAAGAAAGACTCAATTGAAAAATATTGTTTCGCTATTTAAATCTGCCGTCCTGAATTATACTTATTTTTTGAATAACTACAGATCTATTACCATAGGCATAGTGAGCAAGCATTAAAACAGCCCTTTGTAAAAATTTCTTCACAAAATATGTTTTTTTTTTCTATTTTATTTATTTCTAATTTTCTCCTTTTATTGCTGATTTTTAAATATTGTTTAATGTAGGTTAATTTTGTTTTGTGGTAAATATTTTTATCAATGTTGTCTCTTTTAATTGGCTTTCATTTTCCTACCAATTTCCTTTCCTTTTCATTTTCTACATATTATGTTTCTAGCTGTAAGTTTTCCGAACAATTGTAAATAAATATATATCTGGAATAATAAGCTAGTTAAATTAAACATATCTTATTTTTCTGTGCTCTACACATAAGTATGTATTTTTATTTATCTGATTCAACAGGCTAGTACAGTCACCTGCAATAAGACGTAGGTACACGCTCTAGATATACATTTATGCAGCCCATATTTTTTGAAAAGATTATTCATGGATTATTTTCCAAGAGATATAGCTTTTTCTTTTTTCTTAAAACAGATTTTTTTGTAGGTGGTATTACCATTTATTTAACCTACCTCAATGAATCTCCGAATCTTACAAAATTATCCAAAGATCGTGAACTTTCCTTACTAAGGATCATAATCATCTTTATTTTTATTGTGTGCTCTAAAACTATTAATTTTACGACTTTCACAATGTTATGGGATGTCTATCTATATCTGCCTTATCACGGAGAACTGTATCTACTCACTTTGATTTCAAATATCACCTTAACATGATAAGTATGGGATTAATTAGATAAAACTCTCAGAAATAATTAATAATCAAATCTAATTTTAATAAAATAATGAACAATCATCATACGACCTTCTCGCTGTAAACATGAAGTTGCTTGTATTTGCTGTGGCCATAGCAGGTGAATATTTATTGTTATTATATTCGTAATCTATTCAATAGATAGATAGATTCTATTGTAATATCGATAAAAATTTGAAAACGAACTAGTATCATTATGTTTCTTATTTGCTTATGTAATATTATATAATTTTCATACGTCTGTGCATAATTCATTTACAAATATTTTTAGCAAGTCCCACAAAGAGTAAAAATAAGCACCGAGGTTTTTATTTTTCACGTAAGAACTCTCTCAAAACATACTATTACGGTTTTGGTTAGAACCTGAACAATAAAAACTTTTTATACGAAAATTGCTTGAATTTAATAGAAAAATAACTAGCCAACAGGCTACGAAATGAAAAAGTTTGACGTTCTCACACAGCGCCATCTAGCTGTAAAGAAAGCGCATAGCTTTCGTTATAGTTAAGAGACTATTAAATGTTGTGCGAGAATTTCTTGCTGTACATAATTGACGAATATTCCCTATAACGCATTACGGTGGTCATTCCCTATAACTTGTTCTTTCTGTTTATGAGCATTTTAATTATTCGTTCACATTGTTTACTTAGTCTAGTTATATTGATTGGCTCATTCATAAGTAGGTATGATTTCCATGTAAATTTTGAGGAAAATGAGTAAAAGTTTTCCTAAAGTGCTTGCTTTTGGCCATTGTGCTTTATAGTAATTAATTTGTAAATTTATTTTAACTGTAGCTTAACCCATGTCTCACCACGCTAAACTGAAGTTTAATGAGGGTTTTAACGAAAGAGGACAAAACGGGATTTAGGATGAAATGCTTTCTAATCTCATAGTTTCGAAAAGCGTGCACGTCTACGTAGGTATCTACAGTCACCCTAATTCCATTATCCCCATTTCTACTGATCACAAAATTAGTATCTAATTAAGATCACAGAGTCAGAAACACACCAGTATTTCCCATGGAGTTTCAGGTGTCCATAATTACAGGCATCATACTTAATTGTTTCTTATTTATTTAAAAAACATTATTTTGTTTCAGTTTGTGCTGCTGCCGTAGTAAAAGAGCCTTCATTAGGTTACAAGGATGGAGACAGATACTTTTACTTTCCCGGAGACGGTGACGATCAAGTACATCTCGTAGATGCATTCGAACCAGTTGACCAAGCATCCCTTAATAACTACTTCAGAAATGCAAATGACAATGGTTACTGGTTGTTCACACGGTAAGAAATAGCTTTTTAATTAGTTTACTAGCTATAGCCCATAAGCTCGTTTCAGTATGGCTTCAAGTTGTCCCTGTCGTTACAGATTAGTTGTTGACAACGTTAACAAAACCGTGACAACTATAGTAGAATTGTTTTCACACAATATTCGTGACAGTTCAACAATCTTATTATAGTCACTGTAATGATCTTCTGTGATCTGATCTTGTAATGATCCCGGAAATTATGTTCGATCTTCGATTCGAATCTAACAACTGATTTGAAAATATCGAATCAGTTTAAAAAAATGTATTGAGACTTACGATTACTAGATACTCATACCTCAAACATACCTTAGAGGACGCCGGCAACGTATTGTCATGGATGATGCTCGTTCAACTTGGGCTCAGCTCGAAACCGGTGTCCCGCAAGGTGGCGTGTTGTCTCCTCTTCTCTTTTCAATTTTCATAAACTCAATTTCTTTCAACATATCTTCTTCCTACCACATGTATGCAGACGATTTACAGATTTATACCCACTGTACTCCAGAAAATCTGCCCGCTGCGATAGAGCGAATAAATTTTGACCTCTCACACATTTCTCGGTGGAGTAAATCACATGGTCTAACTGTAAATCCAACAAAATCGCAAGCTATAATTATTGGCAGTTCTTATATGATTAGTCGCATAAACATAAATATGGTTGATCCATTATTTTTTAATGGTGTGGGTATTAGCTACAGTGACAAAGTCACAAACTTAGGTATAATATTTGATAAAACTTTATCTTGGAAACCTCAAGTTGAGGCAGTGAGCAGGAAGATGTTTGGCATCAATAGCTCCCTTAAACGCTTGCGCAATTTTTGCCTATATCAACCAAAATTTCTTTAGCACATTCTCTATTTCTCTCCGTTCTCGATTATGCCGATGCCAGCTACCTTGACCTAACAGAAGAACTTTTAAATAAACTTGAGCGACTCCAAAATCTTTGTATACGTTTCATATTCGGCTTACGTAAATATGATCATATCTCCGAATTCCGCACTAAGCTCGAGTGGCTCCCTATTCGCCTTCGCCGGGATACTCATATTCTTTCTTTACTGTACCGTGTGCTGTTTAATCCTGTGGTTCCGAGCTATCTCGTAGATCTATTTTGTTTCCGACATGAAAATCACAACAGACAATTACGGTCCACAGAAAATTTGATGCTGAGCACTCCAATACATAAATCGCACTGCTTTAATCAATCCTTTTCCGTGAGAGCAGTGTCCTTGTGGAATAAACTACCATACGAGGTAAAATCAGCCCCTTCACTAAATTCATTTAAATTTAAATTGAAGAAATATTATCTCTCTTTGCTCAAAAATTAGAAGAAGTATTCTTATATGTGTATTATTATTAGCTTGTAGGATCAAGATTTGTATTTAAACCTTGGTATTTATTTATCTATATATTGTATGTGTATGTATAATATGTATATATATATATATATATATATATATAAATATGTATTATAGTATTTTTATTTGTAGTATGTTTATTGTTAAAATGTAGTTGAACTTGTGCTTTATTAGTACCTACTGATTTGTCTAGTTTTTATCTTTACTCAAATACAAGGTTGTCTGGTAGAGATCGCTTTACAGCGATAAGGCCGCCTGTTGCGCCTATCTGTATGTTTTTTCATTGTATTTTTTTTTCCTTTTTGTAATTGTGTGCAATAAAGTATAAATAAAATAAAATAAATAAATACTTATTACTTATTATCATTCAATATCGATTCAGTAGTGTCAATCCCTATGGACTGAACGTTCCATTTCTTTGCCTCTGTTAATTTAACATTTACTTAATTTATTTACATTTAACGATAATAAATACAGCTGATTAATTTATAATTTTAGAATAAACAATTCTATTCAAATATTTTTCATTTTCTTATCTGAGAACTGTCACGAAAATCATTTGAAAATAATTCTAATATAGTGGTATGTGTGAAGTACTATCGAACCAACTGAACCATGAGCCACAACAAGCTCAAGCTTAAATCTTGTAAATGCTAGTAGGTCGAAATTTGCTTCAAGATAGGTTTCCTTGGTGACAAACTTATTATCATTTCATTCGACACTAATATTAATTAATGAGTACAGAATTCGTTAAATATCTAAAAAGTCATAAGTGCATTAAAGAAGATAGACCTACAAGTTTGACAGTTTCAAACGAATTTTCAGCAAAATGGGTCATGATTCAGTTGGTTCGATGGTATACAAGATATACTCTCAAGTTTTCGATTTGATGTTTTTTTTATTCTTCTATCTCCAGCAGTATTTTCGCAGTCAATGCCTTTTTTTACTGGAGGAAAACGTGCAATCACGTTCCCCAACGCCAGAAGGTGAGCGTATCTCCTTCTCAGTCCACCCTCCGCCTACGGTGGAACGGTGCCGAGGAGGCATCATCCTCCCGGCACCGCTCGGCCGCCTCCGTCTGCGACATTACGGAGGCTTAACTTATTTCATGCCAGTTCTCTCTAGCATGCTTCTCACACTTTCATGCCACATACTTTTCATTCTATAACTCTTACATCGGGTGAGGTTTCCCGTTAATTCTTTATCAAATGTTCTAACTAGGTACTTTAGAGTTTTTTTTTCAGGGATATTTGGGCTGATAATTTTAAATTCATATCCAGGTTTTTTTGTGATGTTTCTTTTGTAATTGCTATAATATATTTGATTTTTGCCATTTTGGCGCTCATACAGCAATATCTAGCCCAAATTAAGTTTCTTAAAGAACATATGTTATGGATACAAGATAACTGATATACTTACTTAGTAAACATACATATTGAATAAATGCTTTTTAGTTAATAATTTATTTCACCATCACATTAACGCCCACTTTCCAAAATGTATCTGTAATCACCGACCATCTAGAGCTTTTAGGCGTAACTGTGACATCCAGTTTAAACTTCGGCAACAAATTGTGTCCATGGCTCAAGTTGCTTCGAAAAAGTTGGGAATCATCTCGAAGGTACGGCGGTACTTCGGCCCTGCACAGCTTCTTAATTCATTCTTCTTAAGTAATGATCATGCATGGAGTACTGCAGTCATCTTTGTCAACTTGAAACGCTGGACTCCGTTGACCGAAGAGCCCGTAAACTAATAAACAACGTTGACCTTACAACCAAAAAACTGCAGACCCTAGAGCATCGTCGTAAGGTTGCTTGTTTAACCGTGTACTACAGGATACATTTTGGTAAGTGCGTGAGTGCTCTGTTTGAATAAATTGAACGCTCACCCTTTTACCATCGGACTACTAGACGCAGACAACACTTCTAGCCGTATGTGTTGGATATTCCAAACAGTCGAACTAAGCGCTTTGACAGTTCCTTTTTGATACAGTTTGGAATGAACTGCCTGCGTCTATTTTACCTGACGTGTGATAGACGTGTACCACCTTAGTCTTCATGTTCACTTACCATCAGGTGTCATGGAGGACAAACTTCCCATCCTTACTTTATAAATACATATTTTTTATTAGAATAAGAGCTAAAATAAACTTATCCATGACTTGACGATTTATATTTGTGTTCATCACACATATATCCGCCGCCGCCGGGATTCGAACCCGGGACCTCTCGCATAGAAGGCAATGTCATATTTATATATTTATTATAGATTTATTGTTTCAATTATTTGTTTTATCAACTCATCAATCTACCTGATAATTGAATGTTACTAAGTATTTGACGATAAGATATGCATATGTTTAATACATTGCATAATAATAAACGTTGTCTATTTACAGGAGTAATCCTACAAATGAACAAGTTCTAATAAATGGAGATGCAAACAGCGTCTCAAGATCGAATTTCAACCCTTCAAGGACAACTGTGTTTATTGCTCATGGGTGGAATGGAAGTGGCCGCAATGACATGAGTCGTTCTCTCACAGAAGGTACAAAACCATACTGAAACCCGTTTTCATTATGTTCTCTTAACTCTAAGGACAGTCCTAAATATTTTTCTTCATATATTTACATTGTGCCCCTTGGTGACTGGTGCTATAGAAGATCTAACTTTCTAAGTGTTTGTGATATGAAAAAAATTACTGGTGACTAAAAACAACTATGTATATTGCAAATCGATTTTAATGAAATTTATATTGGGACAGAAATTCTATCAAATAAAACAAAAACCATAAAAATTGGTACATAATTGACTTAATATTCAGCTAAAAAACATACAAAAAATAAACTAAAAAAGCATACAGAACTGAGAACCTGAGAAAAAGTTAAAAGGATGACCACTTAAATTGTTATTCAATTGTCCCACTTAGTTTTTTATAATGTCTAAAGTTAAACATCCAGCAGAGAGACTCATGCCTTGCAGTAAGCTCATTACAAACAGCTGTGATGAAAGTTAAACCAAGGTACCTACAGACATCGAACGATTTATTGATATAGAGTTGTTTCGCAGAGTAGAGTCAAAGAAGATGGATTTAGATGTCATGTGAAATTGTAGTCACCGCTGCACTTTAGCCCTAATATTTTCTGATTTTTTTAAGCCTTTCTACAAAATGCCGATGTCAACGTCATTGTTCTGGACTGGAGCCGTCTAGCCAACCGTGGTTATACCACCGCGAAAGCAGGAGTCGCCGACGTTGGTCGTGGACTGGGCAGGTTCATAAACTGGCTCACTACTCGCGGTCTGAACCTTGATCGAGTTCATTTAGTGGGATTCAGTTTGGGTGGACATCTTGTTGGCAATGCTGGTAGAGAAGTTGGAGGCCGAGTTAAGAGGATTACAGGTATGTACATCATATTCATATATATAATATAATAGTATATCTTTTACAGACTCTACAAATTACGGTAGTAGTGTATTAAGGGTGTGTGTTTTTTCGTCGCTGATCAAACCCGCATTCATCAATATGACTTATGACTTTTCTTTTTAATTTTAACTGTCATTGGTCATAACATATAAGTCATAACAAGGATTAATTAGCATTCCAAATAAAAAAAGGGCAAAAAAACAGAACCCCGCATTTGTAACTTTAAATTTATAGATAAGAATTTATGTAATTGACTGTTTATTCCTCTATATACAGCTCTTGACCCAGCTGGACCACTATGGGGAAATGACAATAACCGCATAGTGCGAACTGATGGTCGTTTTGTTGAGATCATGCACACGAACACTGGCACTTATGGCTACACTGACCCTTGCGGTGACCTTGACCACTATCCCAACGGTGGGTCCTCAATGCCAGGTTGTTGGGTAGCTTCATGCTCACACAGCCGAGCGTGGGAATATATGGCTTCGACTGTCAAAACGAATCACTTACATGGCAACCGATGTGATAGCTATAGAGATGCAACCCGTAATAGATGTACTGGGGGACTTTTACCTATGGGTAACAGCGACATCAACAAATCAGGGTAAGAACTGTTATATCTATTGTACAAGTTAATACATGGAAAATTGACGCTTTTTGCCATTATAGTTGCATCTAGAAATATAAAAAGGAAATTTATTATGTTCAGTCCACATCCAGACTTTTGATTAGAAATTTGATAAAAAGAAAAATGCATACAAAATAACAACAAATTAATTCTTTGTTATTTTTTTTGTGTGTGAAAATATACAACTTATGATATTTTGTTTCAGATCTGGCATCTACCGTGTTAACACCGCTAATAGATATCCATACTAACATGACTGATATATGATAATAAAGAATCGAGTAGCAGCATTATTTTTGTGTTTTAATTCCTTCTTTCCATTAAGTGGCCCCTTTGAAAAATAATAAGATTGATCGATACCACATGCTCGATTGCAGTACGTGAACATAAGCAGTTGAGTATTAACGTGTGGGCTGGCATCATTGTCAGCTCTTGCGTAGGCCGGATGATGGCTACCATCATGAAGCGTGTTGCATGTCACCATGTGATTGACGTCTAAAGGAGCGCCGACTTGTCGTGTGCTCCTCGTAGCATCATCCTCGAACTGATCCAAGACTCGTTGTTGGAAGACACGTGTCGTGAATTATTTTCTACAGGTACTTCGACGTCGACACATTAAAAAAAACTAAAATATAGCAATAGCAACTTACTCTTAAGTGCACACTTCAAAACTGAAACGAAATGAAAGAAAATTTTTATTCATCATAAGACCATCGAATGGCCGCTTAATGACGTCACAATTTTGTACTTCGGCTTTAACTTGAGTTACATAGTGTTTTTGTGTGAACCAATTTTATTTGGCGGAGTGTCGCTTGGAATGGCATGAGTCGGGGCTAAAAGCTCAAAGTTTAAGCGCCCCACTCAAAGAACTACCTGCAGGGCCCTCTTGCAGTGGCACTGCCAATCGTATCGTGTGTATGCATGAGGGCGATCTGCGACACGATAAACAATTAAAATACACTGCAAGCAGAGCCCTGTAGGCAGTGCTTTGGGTAGTGAGCTTTAGTGTTGATATAAACTACATCACCCAACATACAATACCCTTAAGTATTAACCCTTTATTATGTTACAGGTTGTATTTACACAGCGCCATCTAGCTCTTAAGTGAGCATATAGATTGTGGTACTCGACAACTAAATACATAAATGTCAAACATAATACACCAAGACGAATGCAAACCAACATGTTATATGCACACGTATATTTGCCATGTGTGGGAATCGAACCCGCTACCACTGGCGTCTGAGGCAGACATTGTAACCCAATCGCCTAAGTGGTCGCCAATATTTTTTTTTTATTTAGGTATCTCTTTTCTTACAAAAACTAATGAGGACACGCAACCGGCCACTTTTATAGGCAATTCCGTCCAGCGCCCTCAAAACGCAAAGTTGGCCTTAAAACACCATTATAGTGACCAAAGTATGAGCTTATTCTGTTCATACTTTTTACACAGTAAAATACAGTTTCCGAAAATATGTTTTATTTAAAACAAATTATATTTTAAATTCGATAACATTCAACTAATAGCAAATAGCTACGATAATTAAAAAAGACTTGGTTGGCAGTGCTATTTATCGTCTTCGCATTCATTTATAGACTTCTTGTTTACCCCAATTGATTCTAACTGGTGCTTTTCCTGAAAAAAAGGGTTTTGGACTAAGTGTTTTTTATCTGTTGTTACATATATACATAACTTCACGCCTGTATCCCTTATGGGGTAGGCTGAACACCAAAGGCTGTAAAACCATCTGATGTCACATTTGACAAATTTAGAGGTATTATAATGATGGTTAGAGACTATTGCAGTGACAGGGCCCGCAAAAACGCCAATAAAACCTCTGTCCCTTAACTGATTTTTACAGTATGCCCGGGAAGAGAAGCAACTGGCACATTCTATGTTTTTCTTTAGCTCCCAGTCTAGCATGGAAGCAGTTGATGGTGTACTTATTCCAGATTTTTTTTAATGAACACCCGGTCCTTTCCTCAGAACGTGTGCTCTCATCTTCACTTACCTTCAGACGAGACTAAGGAGAATGGCAAACGTTTTTTAACAAAAAAAAAATTGTTACGTAAAATTATTTTGTTGTGACCTGGAGTCTGTAAATACACTGAAAATAAAAATGTGAAATACAATTATGAGTGGTATTTTATTTAAGATACCTACTATCCTTATTATTGTTGCCTACTCAATAAATTTAACTCTGACTATACTTCCAAATTCCCCTGGTGTTCCCCACACGTATTTACTTTATTACCTATCCCCACATACTTTTATAAACGACTCATCGGTTCGAGCACAGAACTTTGTCGACTAGTATGTTTATGTTCGTATAGTATGGAGTCTTTTGCTATTGTAATTTTTTAATTTACAGTGTTTTAAGAGTACAACATGTTTACAAACAATCAAAATTAACAAGGCACACATTTATTTACGCTGACTGTGCGGCAATGGATACAATTAAATTGCTTACAAACCGTCTCCATACAATACCAACTTCGTAAACATACGAGTCGATAAAGTTCTGTGCTCGCACTGCATAATTGGATTGTGGTTGGTTTTTTATACAGCCTTCTCACTTGAGGGACCAAGAGCCATGGGACCGGTGTCACAAGCGCTTTACCCCGTCACCTAAAGCAGAGACTACTGGCCCTGCAGTGGGCCCACTAAATCATAGCCCTGCCTGTCTATCCCCCTCATTCCCCTTGTTAACTCGAACTTACTTTATTATCCCCATATGCTTTTATAAACGGCTCATCAGTGGGATGTGGAGGTTCCTTATACAGCCTCCTCACTTGAGGAGCCAAGAGCCTCGGAGCTGGTGGAACGTGCGCTTTGCCCCGCGCCCTGTTAACTCTGGACACGACAGCTCCCACGCAAACAGTGATCAAGCAACCCACCATGGCATACCACATGTAAGATACACGTAAAATTGGGTTGACATCTTCCCTGAAATGTTACATGATTTTTAGTAAAATCGTAAATAAGAAATACAAAGAGTTTTTACAAAAAAAAACTAAGTAGACGGATTTTCAAATTTACATACATCCAAAACAATAAATTTAATATTTGTATATTCTCGCGTGATTTTTACATGCATTTTAATTGTCTAAATGGACCAAAAAGGGTCTCAGAATGAAAATTTATCACTAACATTTTAGTTGACGACATAATTACAGTATATTATGAGCAATAGAGTACACGCGTGGGCTACATATGTAGCCCGAAGTTTTTGTTTCTAGCTTCGTGAAATCCTCTGATTCAACTATGATCCTCTTGCTAAACTCCAAATGGTTATTGCTCGACGCATATAGCTTGGCGTAAGTGCTCGACGCGAGCGCATGTACTTCATATCAGGGTTTAAAGTTCTTGGGCTTCGTATATAGCCCGCGCGAGCACTGACGAAACTTTATAGTACCAACTTTTTTTTTATTACCTTCTGTATTTAATATTGTCTTAAGTTATTTATTTTAATTGATTATTTTATAGTATATTACATTTATTGACTTTTTACTTATTTTCCTATGAAATTTTATCAAGTGATTTTTAAAATTTCATCGATTCTGCCATTCTGCCAAGTGATTTTATCAATCACTTGGCAGAATGGCAGAATTGAAGAACATTTTTTGAGACGAATAGAACTGGAATTATATCAGGATGATTTGGTTGAAAGCGAAGAGGAAGAGAATTTGAGAGACGTTAAAAATATAATACTGATACCGCACGATACTGATACCAAGCAAGAATATCAGAATGATGATGATCAAAATAGCAGTTATTGGAACGATAGATACTACCACTAGCATTCAGTGTTATCCACTAACAGAATTAGTGACTTATAAGTATCAAAATGATACAAAATGGAGTGATAAAAAAAACAAGTGGATATGTTATCATCATCATCATCATCACAACTCTTTGTAATGAGCCCACTGCAGGGCTATGAGTCTCTCCCTTGGGTGACGAGGAGGTATGGGCCAGAATCCACCAAGCTGGCCCAGTGCTGGGTGGCGGATGTCAGAATTTTCAAGGCGCCAAAGTGGCTTCTGACAAACCCTAACAACTACTGTATACAAGTATACAGCACCCGGGACCGACTGCTTAACGTGCCCTCCGAAGCACAGAAGTCGTCGTGAGAAATGAATGGTCGGCGGTCACCCATCCAAGCACCGACCGCACCAAACGTTGCTTAATCTGTGATATCGTATGATAATATAACCACGGCGCCACGACGACTTCATGGATATGTTATGATCACCAGATATTAATTTGACCATCGTACCATGAAATTTTATATATTTTTTCTAAAACTGCATGTTAATAAAAAGATAAGTTTATTGATCTCAAATAAGTAAAAATTATGTGATTTTTCATTGCCTCTCAATTTGTGTTTTGTGTTTTACAATTTGTAAAAAAGTAGATGTTTTAATTTTAACTAAGTTAAATCAAGATCGCTTATGATATAAATGTCTTTTATTTAAAAAAAAGTATTGCGAACCCTTAATGAAAATAGAATATTAAATTGAGCTACGGGTGTAGCTCACGCGAGTACTCATTGTTGTAGTCGGCCCCAGGATTGCTGCGTAGAAGTACTTCAACCTAAACTTTGATATTGCGATTGATTGCATTACATAAAATGATGAAGAAAAGGATTACTTACACGATTTCTTTACCATCTGGAATTATCGGAGATGTAAAGTTATACAAACAGCCATCAGTGGTCAACGGTTTGTGCGCATGAGTAATCTGTCCGTTAGCTATCGCCAGCTGAGCTGTCAAACACCACCATACCATCACCGCGAGGCCACTTAAACCACCAACTAGCGCCCCCTGGTAAAAAAAATATTATTTGTAGTACACGGGATTAAGCCTGATAATAAACATGTTAAATGCAATATATACCTAAGCGATATGATCATATTAAATTATGTTAAAGCTTTTGTTTTGAGAGAAAAAACCTGATCTTAAAAAACGCAACGAAACCAAAGTTAAAATGTATAGAAAAAAAACCATGATTAGAAACGTTAAATCATATTTTAAAAAACCATACATTTTTACATGTTCGTTTATTAGTTACGAGTTAGCCTGAGACTTCTTACGCGCATAAAAAGTCCTATATTTGTCGTTCCCGTGGCAATTTCGGGAATTCCTTTCTTAGGGTTTGGTTACACCCTTAGTGCACCCCTTTACCCACCTAAGTAATGTGTGTTCCATGTTGCAGCTCTCTACGCCCAATATTTATGGATGTACGTTCACTAATTTAGTAGGTAACGGAGCAGTTTTATTTTTGCAAAAATCGTTTCAATATATGATATGTAGTTACTGTTTGAAAAAAATTAAGACGGTGACTAAAAACATAGCCCTGTATATTCATGATTTATTATAAAAATTAGGTTCTGTTTATTTAATATTCGTGATTAGATTTATCCAATACGAGGTTTTTCCCGCAACTTCGCTAAATTACCCTTCCTGTAGGAATTTCAGAAACTCCTTCCATAATACAACCAGACACCCCTTGAAAGAACCTTATACCTAGTTAGAGAGATGAATATTCGGCGGTCACCCATCCAAGTACCGACCGCGCCGAACGTTGCTTGATCTGTGATATCGTTTGATACACACAGTAACCAAGGCGCCACGACGACTTCATACAAACTTAAAGGTCATATATTTCCCGTTTCCGTGAGAATTTTGGGAATTCCTTCCTTAGTGGACCCCTACTGGAAACTAAACCTACTGATGGACTAATTAAGGAAACTATGTTCCAAATTTCAGCTCTCTACTCTGAGTAGTTTTAGCTGTACATTGTCTGTCAGTCACTCAGTCAGTACCAGGTAACGGAACAGTTTTTGTACATATATTAAGATTAATTACAGTTCTCGATAAAATATATAAATAAATAAATAAAATCCCCAGACAATCACACCAACTACATGGCCCCAAAGTAAGCATAGCTTGTGTTATGGGATGCCATGTAGCGAACTAGGGGGGAACCTAGAATATAAATACACATATACATAAACACCCAGACCCGGAACATTTTTTTTTTCTTGTTCCGGGCGGGAATCGAACCCGCAACCACTGGCGTCTGAGGCAGATAGGTTAACCCCATCGCCAAAGTGGTCGTCAAAAATCCTATATTTTAGTGGTCGTAAAAATATAGGATGTAAAGTATCTGTTTCTAAGTTATTTTGTTGTATGTTTGTCTAACCTAATAAAAAAATAGTTGATATTATTCTCACCGTAGCATCAACCCATGGCATAAGTATACCCAGTGTAAACACTCCAAGTTGCGGTCCCATTGTCATAGCTTCTAAAGTCATCGTAAGCTGGAGGATGGTGCCCATTTTTTCCACGATGAACACAAGTCCTAAAAAGTGTGAATGCATAAGTAGGTACTGTGAAAAGGTCCAACAAGTATTCGCTGCCGGAGCTTGGACAGCGGATATTCAAAATTATTAAATAATAAAAAAAATGTATATTAACAACATCTGTGTGCTTTTATTTGTGTACCGTTCCTCGATTGCCTAAGCGCTTAGTAGCGCAGTGTGCCCGTCTGAGTAAGGACCTCTGTCCTGCAATGAACCACCGCTTTGCTATTTTTCGGATAGAATAACAGGATTGGCAGTGTAATAACTAGCCAGAGGACTTCCCAAAATTATGTCTCAGAATCTACCAAATATTTTGTTCAAGCGCGGTGGCGACTAAAAAACTTCAAGTACCTACATGTTTGATTTCCATTATACGAAAAAACACTTTTGTAACGATTGTTATATAAAATCTACACTAATTT
Organism: Stenoptilia bipunctidactyla; assembly: GCA_944452665.1. Lineage (NCBI taxonomy): Eukaryota > Metazoa > Arthropoda > Insecta > Lepidoptera > Pterophoridae > Stenoptilia > Stenoptilia bipunctidactyla. Next base: position 11,211,691 of record OX101726.1, read on the forward strand.
AAGTGTTATTTAAGCTCAATCTCCACTGTGATATTTAGTAAAGTTTTGGCTGAAGAGCTGATTGAGCATCAAAATTAAGAAACGAACGAACACTACTGAAAAACTATAATTTTAGGGGACATGAAGAGTAGAAACATGGATATTTGTCAACTACACAGGGTTGATTTGTAGTGACCGGCAAACAATTTTTGAATCCACGATAATATATAACAGGATGATATAAGTAAATCACTGCTTAACTTGCCTTTATTTCCCTTTCCTGGATATAAATATACGGGTTTATTCAAATATGTTAGTTCAGACTATGTTCTACCTGCGTGCATAATGTCAGCTCGATCCACCAAGTCTTTTCAGCGTAAAAGAGCTACATGCATTCATCCATTCATCTTCAACAAACCTGTTACAATATTAGCAGGATTGTACTATTTACCTACACAGAGTGAACCTAATATGATGACGACACCTCTCATGAGCCAGTTCTTTTGAGTGTCAGTTAGTTGTTTTTTAAAGAATGGCTTGTAGAAATCTTCCAAAACTACCGCAGACATGGAGTTCAAGCCCGTGGATAGAGAACTGAAAAGAAACGTTATTTTTTATTGCTGTAGTTTTTAAGTACTTACTGAAATCTTGTTTTCAGCGCTACTGAGCGCCTTAATCGAAATTATAATTCGATTAAGTTTTGACTTGTTTTAAAAACCTTAAAATAAATTTGATGAGTCTACCGAAAATCTATACTAATAACAAGAATTATTCGTTTACAAAATTTACTTTAGTCCCATTTTCTTTTCTAAAATCTTTAAGTAGTAAAGTGTACTAGAAAATTACTAAGTAATATAGTAATTTTTTTATACAGCGTTATTAAGTACGAAAAAACAAGGGATCCAATAAATTATTTTATGTAGACATTATTTATTTACAACATTTAACCCTGGTATCATATCTTTCTTTCTCAGCTTATTTTGTTAAACATCTTTGCCCTTGGCGTTATTAGAGTAGGGTTAAGTGCCCCCGCGCATTAGGCATTCATCGGCGACTACGTAGAGACCTCATGTTGTCAGTTGAGTTCATATTGTACTCCAAAATGGACGTCGAAAAACTTACAGATAAATAAAAAATAATTATTGAGTTAGTTGTACGTTTATTAATTTTTATTCTAACATTAATTTTATTTGTTATACAAATTATGAGTACCTACACTCTGTACCTATCGAGTTTATATAACTTGTCTTCTTTATTATTTGAGTGACACTTACAATACATTTTAATTTCATTTCATTAATTTTTCAATTCGTTTATAGGTAAATAATTTGAAATTACCTGAGAGCTGCACTAAAAATACCGGCCACAAATACTCCTAAGAATCCCGGAAAGTTACCGAGCACATCCATCACTAGTAATGGTAGAAGTTGATCTTTCGCTTTGGCGAGCTGAAAATATTTTATCATTATTTATCATAGGTACATAGTACGTACATACATACATAGTACGTACTAATGCATACATAACTTCACACCTGTATCCCTTAAGGGGTAGGCAGAACAACAGGGGTTATAAAACCATCTGATGTCACGTTTGACAAATTTGGAGGCATTATAATGATTGCAGGGACAGGGGGCAGCCTGTCGCCCACAAAAAAAACCTCCCATGACACCTCTGTCCCTTTACTGACTTTTACAGTATGCCCGGGAAGAGAAGCAGCTGGTACATTCTATGTTTTTCTTTTGCTCCCAGTATACATTTTATCAATTAATCAAATATTGAAAACGCAACAGACAGAGAAAGTTGAGGAAGTAGTTATGGTCATTAAATTTCAATACACTTATTCTTGAACATGTTAACTAAATTATAACGAACTCATCTCGATTAACATAGTCTGCACTTAAGATAATGCAAAAATAGGGTGACAAAAATATTGTGATATCAAAGAGTAAAAGCACACGTCATTTCTTTTCAAAATTTCGATATCAATATTACTCTAAGGCCCCCAGCTGTTATTCTTGGCAAGGGCTTCTGTCCAATACCTCCATTTATTCCTTCTCCTTTTATTTTCCAGAAACTTGTTACATTAAAATTTGAATTATACATCATTTTTTTAATGTTTACCTTCGTTTGCAATGGATCACAATCGTAGAACTTAGCGTAGATCAATAACCCACAGTACAGACAAAAACAGTAGAGTACTGAAATCCCGATAGTAAAGAGAAAAACGGCCCTGAAAAAAAGGAAAAGAACGAATTTGATCACACATAATAGCATACAAATATTGTGAATCGGCCTAGTTAAGGTATTTTCATAGTATTTTTCTTACATTTTTTTTATTGCTAATATAAATCGCTTATTATACCTCATTATACGTATAGAATGAGGTTTAAAGAAACTCAGTACTTTGCTCTACACCCTGTATAAAAGCCACCACGAAATAGAGAATACTTTAACTTCGCAAAGCTGCACTATCCAAGAAACAATAGATTGGTAATACGTACCATTTAGCAGTGCGCAAGGTTGGTAGTGCCAAATATCTTTGGATCATCGTTTGATTGACAGAATTAGCCTGAAGCCAATAAATAAGGCCTCCAATCAGGAGATTCCAAATCGTATGTCTCGCTAACGGACTTGGGTCAAAACTGTAACATAGAATATACTGTCAGATTTTGTGCTCTGTTTAATAAGTATAACAATATTTTGTAGAGTTAAATAACAGTTACCTAAGATGTTACGGAAAAGGTTCAAGGGAGGAGAGTTACAGTCAAAAAGTTAAATAACTACGTTCATTGTGGTCAAAACCCATGAAGGATGTTGTGATTTCATATAAGTAAAATATAACTTCTAATTTAATAATATTAATTATGAGGTAGTTCAATTTTCTTTTTTGCAATCACCTTGTTTAAAAATTGTGAATTCAAATCTACTTAGTATAAATAAGCCTCCTTAGGTAAATTAACTTTTCCGTAACACAATAAAATAAATAAAAATGTAAAATTAAAAATGCACTTAGGTGATTCAATTCTGCCACTGTCAAAGTTGCGTTGCCATACGACTCCGAAACCGCCCACATCCATCGTGCCTTTGATAGCAACTAGCGCCATCGCGCCAAACATGGCCGTTATCTGAATGACGTCAGTCCATACCACAGCTTGCAAGCCACCCTGTACATACAATCGTTGTATTAATTTTATTACATACATGTAATTGACAGCGGAATAAGTGGTTTCCCAATATTCAGAGGAAATGCTGGCGGACGGCGTTCTACCCTCATAAAACTAAATGATTTCCAGTTCCTTCCTTCTTACTATTTTACCATATAGTGAGAAGAAATTGCCTAGGATGACATTTTGTTATCTCACATATCTTTATAGGTTCACAGTGTAAAATCCACGAAAACACATCATAAATTTATTATTTCCAGCAAAGTCGGGAATGCGAAAAAACTTGTCAACTAAATGCTAAAGTTCAAGAGTTTTAGTTTTTCTTTCAGCGTGTTCGGTCTAAAGGTTTATAGGACTACCAAAATCACTGAGCAAAATCGTTCAGCTTCGGTGAGATATTCCATGAGCATCATTATGTCACTATGTAAATGGCATACAGTAGAATAAAAGCGTACTCGATCTAACCCGGTACTTTAAATAAACCATACTACTACCATAAAAAATACTATCTTTATTTACTACCAAAAGATACTTCTCGTAAACGTCACCCAGAAAACACATAGGAACGGGTCTGTGGGCGACGCATCTATTGCGGAAGCCCTCGAATTTTAATTTAGTAATAACAGCCGATTTCTTCATAATAAAAGTTATTGGTATGAGAAACAGTCGACGAAAAAAGCGATTCTGAATTATATTTGAATTAATGTTTCATTTTATTTAATATGACGAGGTACAAGTATAATTATCTGTATATCGAGGTATTAACTTACTTATTAAATAAAACACATAATTATTACTTTTCTCCTACAATTTTGTTTCTGAAAATATTCTATGTACCTAGTCCTTTTAAAAACGAGTCGCCGTCGCGTCATCCGACACAACCAGTTTAAAACAAAAGCCGCATGAGCTTCTTAACTAACGCTGTTGCGTAAAGAATTGAATAAATAGAGTTCAGGTAAACAGACATAATTGACAAAAGCCAATATTATGGACTATATTTCTATCCCTTTCGCACAAAAGTCAAGTTATTGTTGCAATAAGTTACTGATTAGTTTTAGTTTTTAAGTTTAGTCGTCTCAGTAATCTCAAAATGGCAAGGCCCGTCCTTCACACGGTTAATTTCCTAAATAATATCAATTTTTTTTAAAAGAGTGGGTGTAAGATCATTAGTCGGATTTTCATTCAATTTTCAAAAAAAAATATAAAATCGAGTGTGTGGACATGCGTAAATAAAAGACATAGAAAGTGTAATGGATCTGTGAAATTATGCGAGGAAAGTGCCTAGACACATAGAAAAATGCCATAACGCTGAGCGTCATCTTAACTTCGTAAAAATGAAGTCCTAGTTGTTAAAACACACTCAAGTTAAAACCGGAGGTCAAAATAAGTTTGGTTCCATTCAGCAAAATTTTGAATCAAAAATTGCCGAATTACAGAATGTTATTCCAAAATATCACAATATCATCAAAAATTACATAGAAGTTGAAACAAAGCTTTGAATGTAGAAAAAACACTTCACAAAACACTTCTCAAAAAACAGAAGAATTATTTAGACTAAAGAAAATGGTTTGCAAGTGGATTGTTGCATTATTACTAAATTATAAATGTTTATATCATACTTATATTTGACTGTGATTTTTTTATTGCTATCGGTGATTTTTCATGTTTCATGTATTACAAATGTTTAATTTTGTTATATAAATATTTAAGTAGATATCTGTATACAGGGTGACTGGTGACAAATTTTAGATACTGAATAAGAGCGCTCTGAACTCGATTCTGATCATAATTATGTAATAAAAATAGGTATTTAAATTTTCACCAGAAATCCCTATGAATAAATAAGGAGACCTCATTACACTTTTCCCGACGCGCCGCCTCAGTCAACACAGTGTTTCCGCCCGCTAAGTATCTATTGTATTACGCTTATGTAACCATGCGTTGCGTAATTAATACTCTAATTTTCGGATCAGTTTACTCAGTAAATAATTGATATTTTTTTCTTCATATATGATCTCAAACTATCACGTCCTGGAATTTTGAAAATGCCCCACCAGTCACCCTGTATACAACGTGTAACAAAATGGAGAGATCGAACTTTAGGGTTAGCTTCTATACCATACGTAGTATATACAGTAAAGAACTAGTACGATCAGTGCTGGTATAGACTTTCATACAAATTTATTTTATTATTTTACAACAAAATATTTGGACAACCCTAGTCAACCTAATAAGCTAAAACAAGACATGTGCCGCAGTCAGTGACCTTATGACCTTTCACTTCATTTTTGCGCCATCTGTTATCGAATAGATTTCATCAAAAGCTAACAGCTATTATTAGGGATGACATTTAGATATTTTGATCTGAACTTTGAACTTGTTTTTCGGACGAACCGTAAAGATAGTAAATTTTTGTTACCGTTACTTATAAACGACATCACCAAATATACAATCCCTTTGAGGATTATCTCTTCATTATGTTACACGTTGTATTATAGTTGGTGTGATTGTCTGAGAATTTATTTAAAATTTTATTATATTAGATATACATGATTTAATATGCATGTTTAAGAAGTTATAATCATATTTAACTGTTTATTTAAGATCTGTCATTTTATGTTTTAATATTTAAAAATGTTCAGTCCATGCTTTAATTAAGTAGATATACTTTTATTTTATAGTATTCCAATTACTAAATTTTATTATTAAATAGAAACTTGTAAGTAAGCTTACTTTTTTATGTGATTTTAAAAATTGTGACTTGACCAATGTAATATTAAAGATAGAGATTAGATATGCAAATTTTTATTTCACCAATATTTACCAAAAAATATTTTAATCAAAAACTTAAGACTTATAAATTATTTCATGTAGACATGATTTTGATTTTTTAAATTACACTTCGCTATATGGCTGTACTTTGGATAAAAATATTCAACTTATTATTTTTATCGCATTTAAATGAAATTGAGGGCTTCCGCAACAGGTGCGTCGCTCACTAGGGGCCTTACCACGGACCCATAGAGGGGGTCGGGGTCAAGGTCCATATAGAGGCTTTAGAGACCCGATCACTAAAACAAACTTGCCGCTCACATTTCCTCTTCAGTTATTAAGCAAACATACCAAAAATAATAAATTACCTACATTATAAATAATACTTACAGCACTCGTATAGAAAATACACACCAAACACACAATTGGAGTGATTACATGGATATTCACGCCGGTCACTGAAAATAACATTGTGCTCTGAATAATTCCAAACTCAAAATAATTCCAAAATTCCAATAATGAAGCAAAAGTTGGCATTGAGCTAAAGAATCATGGAAAACGGTTTCAAACAAGAACTACGTTACGTAATTTTGTATTTTACATCAATATCTTCAAAGGTATGTGATAAAAAGGTTCAAGGTGGAGCCGATTTGATAATGAAAACGTATCTTCGTAAAATATTGCTGGAATACATCATAGTCGAAGACATCATGTCAGCAGAAAGGAGACCACAATGCTGCTGGATTCGCTCGGAAACACGCACGGGCATCCAAAGCTAGAGCTGTTAGAAGCCGTTCGAATAACTTGAACATAATAAGCTATGAAACTTTCTTAACAATTTATTTTTTGCTAAAATGCTAATCGTTTTGTGAGTAGCCATGTAATAATTATTTTTAATTTGAAAGCATGCAATTATTAAATTCATATAAATACCTTGATTAAAAGCGAGAGCAGGAACATAAACTACTATAGGTAACCATCCGACCTGAAAATATACGTAACCTTTTAATTCTCTACTTAGATATTAATTAAAAATGTTAAATCTCACTTATAGTCCTTACCAGTGTAAAAGCAAACAGAAAGGATCCAAATAAACGCACTCTGTTGTCAAACCTCATAGATAAGTACTGAAAAAGGTAAAGTTTGACGTTAAACTTTAATTAATAAATTGTTTAACTTTTTGTCGCTTAGTTTTTTTTTTATGTTATAAGGATAGGACGTTTGTCTTCAATGCCACCTGATGGAAAGTGCGCATGAAGACTATGGTGTTACACGTCCATCCACGAGAAACCTATTCACTTGACACTTAAAAGTTCCAGGACTGTAGTGGTCAGGAAAAACAGACGCAGGCAGATTGTTCCACACCTTGGCAATCCGTACCAAAAAGGAACTATCGTTTTGTTCGACTTCTTGGTAAAATATAATATTTGTCGCAGAATATTACAAACATTATAACTTCTTAGCTAATTCGTTATGGTTAACTTTCTTTACATAATACCGCATAATATTGCAAAGGTTTTGCATATAACTGGCTACGGTTTTAACAACTTAATTTTACAAAATGATAAAGAACGGTCCTTGTGAAGAGTTTATGGCGCTTCCTCTTATCTATAATATGGTCATCGATTCGAATCCTGATAAGGGTGGAACTTTTTATGATGATATTCGATTATATTTCAAGGATATGAAGCGATATCTGCCCACGCTACTTGGCGATGAGGACGTAACGCATATCCTACCATCGCGTTACAAAAGTTTATAGCCGATTACAATAATGTTACTTCCGACAAAAACCGTGCTTGAGCCGTGGGCCGCGGTCTGTCATATATTTCACTGGGAAAGAAGACCATGTTCCCAACGTTGTGTGTGACCCCCCAGTCTAATAAATATGTAGGTAATTTATAAATTTATCATTTTAACAATTTTATAAAATGTTAAAATGATAATAAGTTTTATAAATAAATGAAAAAAAAATTATGTGTTGCTTTAAGTTGTGTTTTGAAAGTTAGAACTGTATGATAAATTACTCAGTCGGTGTCCAACTTAGAATTACAAAACATTATACGATTTGAAAGGTTTTCCACAGCCTTTTTTAAGAAATTGTGAGGAGGGATTTAAGGAAGGATGTATGTGAATATGTTATTATTTCATGCAAAAAACTCGGAACTGATACTGATGAAACTTAGGCAGAGAAACTTTGAAAGTATTTTTAAAACATTGTTATCGTTCAAATGCCATTTGATGTAATGAATAAAAATATAATAATAGTGTCTTAAGTTTTAAATAATAAGGCACATTTTAACCTGATTTATCGCGTATAATTTATATTTATATTGTAGATGTACCTTAATAAATAAATAAATTTTAACACTAGGTACAGTCGCTCGTGACCCCGAGGTCTGCAAAGACACCGAAACGTCGAGTTAAAATATAAATTATACGCGTAAAAAAAGTGTACCGGTTAAATTATGTTGTATTGAAAAATGTTATACATATATTCTTGTTTGTTTTTCTTTGTTCAAGGAAATTTTAAAATAAAATACCTCCGCAAAAATTGTCAAACATCATAAACAATCTGTCTTACCAAATATTTACACCCAACTTTTTGTTTTGCTTTACTTTTCATACGATATTTTGCCGTTATAATTACCTACCTACGTCCTTAACACGCGTTAAGTAAAAACATATACTAATTTGGTTTACAATTCAAAAACACTTTTCTTCCAATGAAAATAATGGACGGCATTAATGTAAAAGAGATATTTTAACCTAGGTAACATTGAAAAATAAAAAAGTCTGAAAGGCAGACTATTCGCAATACAGATAATACATCTCAATACTTAAATAAGCATAATAATTGTAATATAGGTATAGGGTTGTTTCTTAGTAAACGGCCATTTTTTTTTAAATCTTTAAGTATAATTTATACAAAAAAAAATTGGCAAGCAAAAGGTATGTGTTTTTTTTTTACTAGGAAACTAATATATTCGCAAGTATATTAAGCAAAGCATGGTCACTCTAAATTATGAATGAAAACCATTAAAGTAAAGATGACTACACGCTGCTACAAAACATCTTGTACTACAAAGTCGTAGTATTATCAGTGAAATACCTCGTCGTAGTAGCTGTGTTCAAAGTTTGTGGTGCCGTATCTTTATTTTTTTGTTTTGAGCGATACTAAAATAAATATGCTGGTATGTTTATATCATATCAAATAAAATAACATTTAAATAAATGAAAAATGTGATAAATAAAAAAATATATATTAATCTTAGTGATATTAGTCTTAGCTGCAAAGCTGTACCATAAGATGGAGCTACGTTAGCAATATAACGTAAAAACAAAAATGTGTTAAGTAATTTCGAGGCGTACCGCCAGGCCCCGGTAACTCAGTGGAAGACCACTCGTCCGGCAAACGAGAGGTCCCAGGTTCGAATGGGTAATTTTTATTTATCACATTTTTCATTTATTTAAGAATAGTTGAGCATTTTAAAAGCAGAAGCTTAAAAATAACTAACATTATTAAAACTTAACATTAAATTTGGCTGGTGACTAAAAAACAACTGTATTATTTACCTCATAATTTGATGTGATCTTGAGTTCATGGAAGACTGGTAGATATACTTGTGTCATCACAAGGCACATGAGGAATATTCCACCGATGATATACGCATATTGGGTTCCGTATATGTAAACTTCAGTCGGGGAACCCAGCAGGGTAATGCCTGATACAAAACTAATAAAATAATTTATGAGAGAGTGACCTGGCATAATAATTTATTACTAATAATGTTGTAATGTATAGTATGTATAACATTTATATAATAAACATTATATAAAAAAGAAAATCTTTTTGTAAAAATTTTTTTTGGTTATAAAATATGAGAGCGGATTCATGATTTTAAAAATAGTTTTAATTCAACCTGTCTGCTTAACAAATATGAAAATTTTAGAAAATTAAACTCTTATTTTATTATTTATGAGAATTGCTACCTGTACCCATAACATTATGCTCTTTTTTAGGTTAAGTTATTCTAAGCACTAGTTTAAGAAACTATATCTAACATAGATTTTAATGGCTATCATTTAAATAAAACTGAACTACCGTAATGAAAAAACGTTATGAAAATCAAATATACTTTAATATAAAAGAGTAGGTATGTGCCTAAGCAATAGAAAATAAATTGATTACAATGAAGTACACATTACTTTTCTCTTGTTATAATATTTAACAAAACTTACCTTGCAACAAGTGACATAGAAACCGGAACAAGTTTCATATTCCTGCCCCCAAGAAGATAATCATTCTGATTCGTCTGCTTCTTCATGAAGCCCCAGTACACGCCCACCACCGCACTCACCGCCAACATAAGAACAAAAACAACATAATCCACCCACGTAAACTTCTGCATCTTAAACAGCATTCCATTTTCAAATTCCATTGCTCTTTCAAACTAAATATCGTATCATATCCGAAGCCACTCAAGTTATCGGCGCGAATGGTTCTATGGCCACCTACTAATGCAATCTGCCACAATGAAACAATTACGATGAAGCGCAATTTAAAGGAGGATGTTGCGAGATCCCCCTCGGCCTGGACTGGGAGTAAGTTAATGACCAAATAAGTGCCGAAAATAGAAGTGCGGACCGATAGGCGCTCTTGAAAATTTTCGGTACCTATTCATATACTAGTTTGCTCTTTTAGTTCCCTTACAGTATGATTAGGTGTTATTGAAATATTGCGATGTAGTTTTTTAATTTTTTTTTTTGACACGGTTAGCGGAGATATACTTCTGAGTTTAAATTAATACGTTATGCAGCTTAATAAATTATAATCTGCTTAGGGTAGGCCAACATTGGATAAATGTGCCAGAAAAGAGGCGAGTGATATCCGCTTACCGGTGGTACATATACAATGGTGTTCTCAATAATCGTTCATACCTCAAAGATCTCTATCAAACTGCATGATATCACACCGTAGGTAGACCAATGGGTTATTTGTTCCGTAATCCTAAAAGATACTGTCTACAGTAACTTTACGAAGGGCCTTGTATCTGTCTATTTATCGCGCGCTCTATATTCGGCTTTACTTGCCACAAGGTGAGATTAATAAAAAATAGAAAGGAGAGTCTACTATATTTGAATTCCATGATAAATTATACTACCTACCTTAATACTTCCTACCAAACTTCATTATTTGTCTTTTCTGGAAACACAAAACTCAGACTGACAGTGCCACCTGCTACTTCTGTTTTTATGATAGCATCCGAAAAGTGCACTCGTTTTAGAAAATAAAAACGTTTTTGGGTGTGCTTGGTACAATTTTTGAAGCACGAACCTAAGATATTAAGTTAGGGAAGAGGTAAATCAGAATCCTATTACATTTTTTTATTGAACAGTTGTTTATTTACCTCTTAAATTATAACGTAATGATCGTATAATATTTGGAGGTTCTTTGGTTACAAACACAGGTTCTTGAAATCAGCTAGTTCGATGTAAGTCATGTTCCATCATTAGTTTTCTTAATTGTACAATTTACCAAACTAAATATATTCGGACAGGTGTATTTTTAGTTGGAGGATAATCAAAGAAAATATGATCAATTTTATGGTTTAAACGTAGTCAAACCATCACATATAAACAAAGTTTTACTTTTATTAGACGGTCATACTGTGTCGACAGTCTAAGAACATGGAAGCGTTAATTTTGGCCATAGATAATGAATGGTGTCATAATGCTCCAGTTGCTTGGACACACCACTCACCGACTACAACCCCCGGAAGTTTCCTTTTTAAAGCCGATGAGCACATATTATATTCAAGCCGTAGAAAATGGAAAAGGACGAACCCTGGTCGCGAAGTCACTCAGTAGGTATCAGGTAGCAAGTTTATTTTCTGAAGATTACGGACAAGCTGCTGTAATTTATACTATTACTAATGGATTTAGATCAGCTGGTGTGTGGCTATTAAACAGAAATGGGTTTCCAGAACATTCTGTGACACTGCCGAATTGTTTTTTACAACTTTTCTCTTATACATCATTAAAATACGATCACGGTGACTAAAAAACAACCGTGCATATTCTCGAATATAACATTATAACGTAATGAGCAAACTCAAATAATTCCATTTGCAGTAATTAGCTACGCTTCTTTGTAGTATTAGGGTAAATATTTATTGTCGTATTGAAAGGTAAAAATCGACAGTAAAAAGCGAACCTGCTGTAACCCACAAAATGCAAAATGCTTAGGAGAGCCCAAAAACTTTTTTCATTTTCGAAAAAAAATCATGATATGTCTTTAACTAATATACCTACAAACGTAACGTAAGATCATTACACGCAGATCGTTTTTTTTTGTAATTCTAAATCTAATATATAAAATTCTCGTGTCACAGTTTTTGTTGCCATACTCCTCCGAAACGGCTTGACCGATTTTGATGAAATTTTTTGTGCTTATCCGGTATCTATGAGAATCGGCCAAAATCTATTTTTTTTATTTGTATTGCAAAACAACGTTTGCCAGGTCAGCTAGTATGAAATAAAAACAATATGATATGTGTGGGTTATTGCTGTAGCAGGTTCGGTTTTTACCCTCGACATATGTATTTTTAAGAACCTTCCTCATGACCTCAATTTGACATCAACTCTCATAAGTAATTTTAAAAGAACTTTTAAAGAAACATTGTTCAAAAAAGGCTTCTATAAACTCAAAGATTATTTATATGATAAAAGCGCTCTAGGGATCGATGTCTCCACAGGTTATTTCTAAATATTAAAAGTAAATCACCACATTATAAGCAGCTTGGCTGTGACATGACGTTAGCAAGCACGAATAGCTGTCATCTGTTTGTTTATTCATGTCTGACCAGAGTTGTATTTCTGCCAAATGGTACAGAATACAGAAGATCAAGCGTTACATTACCTGTCTTTCCCCAACTAATTTTAACTTAATTTCGAGGTCATAGAGTTCAGATTCAAGTAAATTCTTTGACAGATTTGTAACGCTTGATGTGCTGCCTTCTGTATCTATAATGAGCACTTTAGCCAAAAGAGTGCCGAGGTTTAAAATTTTATGTAGTTTTTAAAGTTGAGTATATACAGGGTTGTAATTTTTTTTTACAAGTAAATAAATATATCCACTTACATATTGAGCAAATCATGGTCACTCTAAATTACCACTAAAATAAAGACAACTACGCGCTACTACAAAACATCTTGTGTTACTACGTCGTAGTAATATCAATTAAATACGGCTTCGTCGTAGCTATGTTCGTCAACAGCGACTATTTTTAACCCCCGACGCAAAACGACAGGGGTGTTATAAGTTTAACGTGTCTGTGTATCTGTGTATCTGTCTGTGGTATCGTAGCGCCCAAACGGATGAACCGATTTTCGTTTAGTTTTGTTTGTGTTATAGATAATTTTATCCCGAGTGTTCTTAGCCATGTTTCATGAAAATCTGTTCAGCCGTTTGAAGATCACCAGCTCTTTTCTAGTTGATGAGGGGATCTGACTACCTTCCATATGTCCTTTCGATGCGAAATTTGGTACCGTATTGCTTCAATTATATTGAAAGTATATGGTAAGGTAACCATGACCTGATCAGCCGTTTGAAGGTCATCAGCTCTCTAACAGTTGATGTGGGGATCTGACTAAATTCCATATGTCGTATCGATTCGAAATTTGGTGCCGTATTACAACAATGATATTGATAGTATATGGTAAGGTAACCATGACCTGATCAGCCGTTTGAAGGTCATCAGCTCTCTAATAGTTGATGAGGGGATCTGACTAACTTCCATATGTCGTATCGATTCGAAATTTGGTGCCGTATTACAACAACGATATTAAAAGTATATGGTAAGGTAACCATGACCTGATCAGCCAATTCAAGATCATCAGCTCTCTAATAGTTGATGAGGGGATCTGAATAGCTTCCATATGTCGTATTGATTCGAAATTTGGTGCCGTATTACTACAATTATATTGAAAGTATATGGTAAGGGAACCATGACCTGATCAGCCGTTTGAAGGTCATCAGCTCTCTAATAGTTGATGAGGGGATCTGACTCACTTCCATATGTCGTATCGATTCGAAATTTGGTGCCGTATTACAACAATGATATTAAAAGTATATGGTAAGGTAACCATGACCTGATCAGCCAATTGAAGATCATCAGCTCTCTAATAGTTGATGAGGGGATCTGAATAGCTTCCATATGTCGTATTGATTCGAAATGTGGTGCCGTATTACTACAATTACATTGAAAGTATATGGTAAGGTTACAATGACCTGATCAGCCGTTTGAAGATCATCAGCTCTCTTATTGTTGATGAGGGGATCTGACTTCCATCTTCCTAATATTAAAACCTACTTTAAAAAGTACAAAATAAAAGTAAAATTAAAAATTTTAAAAACCCCCCGACACAAAAAAAGACCTTAACAACTAACAAATAATATTTTAAACCTATTCTAATTATTATGTTCCCATATATAATTGACTGTAAGACTTGTACTTTAAGATATTTTTATTTTCCGAGCGTCGTCGCCGCGTCGGGGGACCGCTAAGTGAGAAAAACAGTTGTCAGTTGCAGATTGCATCAAAAGAATTCACTCCGAAAAATTCGTAAAATCGACACAACCGTCAACGTCGTTTGCCCTCACGTGTCTGCCCGTTCGGGTCCGCACTTGGTGACGCCCACCCCCGCGCCGCAAACCGCACACCTAGCTCGCCGCAAACGACATTACGTAGAGAGTAGACTATGCATGAAACTTAAGATCGCTCATACCTAAATGTAATAATAAATTAGCTGTTGTTGGCTTAATACTTTATATACTTGAGCGGTCCCCGACGCGGCGACGAAGCTCGGAAAATAAAAATATTTTAAAGTACAAGTCTTACAGTCAATTATATATGGGAACATAATAATTAGAATAGGTTTAAAATATTATTTGTTAGTTTTTAAGGTCTCTTTTTGTGTCGAGGGGTTTTTAAAATTTTTAATTTTACTTTTTTTTAAAGAGTTTGTTGTTCCATATTTCTACTTTTTTGTACTAAGCGACGCTAAAATAAATATGCAGGTACGTCGATATCGTATCAAAAAAGTTACATTTAAATTTGGCTGGTGACTAAAATACAACCCTGTAGATATACGGTCATTATCATTGTGGGACGAGAGAGGCACACTGCTGCTGTACAGAGTAAGGTAGGGTAGGACTAATATATTCATATTAGGTATACATAATAGGTAGGTGCATGGCAACATTTCTTTATTACGTTATTCATTAATAGTCAAATAATAGCGAGCGACGTTGCATGCACTCATCGTGTTCTTATAATTTTCATATGTTATGTTATTATTCAATAATATTCGCGCGCGATTGTCATTATATTAACTAAATCAGAAACTCTGAATAGACTATTACCCAGTAATAGGTATGATACCATATTTATTTTTTTTAAATCCCCAGACAATCACACCAAATACATGGCCTCAAAGGAAGCGAAGCTTGTGTTATGAGATACCATGTAGCGAACTATATAAATACATATTATACCTATAGATAAACGCCCAGACTCGAAAGATTTTTTTTCTTGTCCCTTTCGGGAATAGAAGCCGCAACCCCTGGCGTCTGAGGTTTATCCCATCGCGAAAGTGGTCGTCAAATTATTGATAAAGCGTTATATTAGTTAATATGAATATGAAAATTCGATCAAAAGTCGTGCGTTGAAAAGCCGTCACCCGGTCCCGCGCCACGCGCCGCCCTCATCCAGTGTTTGACATCGCTAAGTGAATTTGTACTGAATAATAAAAACCTAAAGTGAATAAAAAACTTCTTTGATTTTTGATTTTGTTTATAGGTAGTTTTGATTTCATATTCGAAAAAAAACTACAGGGTTTTATAAAAAAGTGAAATAAATAAGTACCCACTTGTGCCTGGTCAAGTACCTACCTACCTTTCATTCAGAAAGATAAGATGTTAAGACTTAGTTAATTAATTAATAAAGTTCAAAATATTATGATTAATTTAAACGCTCAATAAATCAACTCAATAAATCAGTCTCAAATATGAACATCTGAAATTATAAAAAGCGAGTTAGCCCTCGCAGCTATCTACGAGGTCTGTGGTTATACCAATGGGCATTTGTTGCAATCTTTAAGCGATTGCTTAAGAATTAAGCGATTGATTTTGAGAGACCTATTTTACCAGTTTTATTTTTAAGTGTGTCTATAAATTAATATTGATTTTATAAAATTAGTACGTAATGACGTGATCAGTGACATTAACTTTATGAACATGGGTCAGTTAGTAAAAAAACATTAACTGCGTCTGTGTGCTAAAGTCATGTTATGTTACCAAATAGATTGTAAACAAAAACATTTCAAAAATTGATTCAAATCAACATCTTAGTCGATTTCATGCCATCAAGTTTAAATAAAGGTCAAATGTATTTTGTTAAAATCTATAAAACCCCAATGTTTTTAAATGTTTTAAATCGCCTAAATAACCTTATTTCTCGAAACAGTTTTTCGTATGAAGGAAATAAAAAAAATGAAAAATGCCCATTGCTTGCTTCCGATATAAGCCTGACATAAGTCTGTGTGATTGAAATTCAATCGAAAGAATTATCAAATTTGAGTTCCCAATAGGCGTTCCACAGACGGTATTACAATAATTTATTAATGTGCTCTCAAGTTTTGCTTACGCTACTTGCGTAATACATTCAGTCTTATGCAGGCATTTTATGTCATCTTTGGTTATTGTCCTGTGACAAAATACTATGGAACTATGAAGTAAGGACCGCGTGATTCTGAATTAAGTAGTAATGAAATGTATACATTTTTATTGGCCTGATCTCTTACAGGGTTGCCTGTAACGCGATGATAAGGCCGCCTATTGTGCTCTGTATCTTAAAAATTGTTCTGTATAAATATTCCTTATCTTTGTGTACAATGAAGAATAAATAAATAAATAAATAAACCTTATTACAGATGAATAAGTTGCGAAGTGTATGCATTTTATTAGACGTGACTGTACAGTTTGCTGCAGACATACCCACCACCCCATAATGTATGACTTATGCAATGCGCTTTGATTAGGTATATTTTCAACCGACTTCCAAAAAAGGAAGCTTCACAATTTATTCAGACAATTGGGATTTATTAGAGAGGATGGCAGTAATTAATCAGAGTTTAGTTGCACAGTTTTGGAACATTTAAAAGTTTTTTTAGTTTTCAAATCGTACAGACTGATGTACCCGTTGGAACACTTAACTTCGTGTTTCGTTTTTTTTTTATTTCTTCTGCACTGCGTTTCTCCTTTAGCCAGTCCAATAACGCATAGTCGATTGAATATCTCATTTTACTAATAACTTTATCAGGGTTAAACGGTGCAATTCCTGTACTCATGAATGCACTGGTTATGCTATGTGCTTTCTCTTGTAGTCTTTCCATCACAATTTTTAACAAATCTGGAAAATATCCTTTATTAATTGTTGCTTCTCTTGGATTTTTAATTTTATAGTTCAGTAGAGTTTCTCTCAAAATTTACTTTTTTCAATGGGCCAAAATAGCAAATGTCCATGGGTTGTATTAAGTGAGAGGAATTTGGTGGAAAAAAATATAAACCGGATATCATTCTGTTCACAATATTTAACAATTTTGTGATTTATGTGAGACGCTAAGTTATCGCCAATTAAAACTTTTGTGTACCAGTTTTACTTTTAGACCAAGGTAAAACAATGCTTTCAAACGAATCCTCGAATAAGACGATATCAGCCATCCCGATTCAGGCCGAGTAAATCTGGATCCATGAGGGCCATTGAGCGTCCACGATGTGTATAAATACTCTGTTTTCCCCATGGAAGACATTCTCCTCCTGCTGTTTTGGCAAACATTATAGATATGGATCCTTTTGTATTATTTAACACTCTTTCGGGGTACTTTACTCCACGTCTGATTGTCCGTCAAGTTTGGCTCGTCGTAATTTAAAATATTTTCAAAAGGGACGCCTTCAAGTGATAACTTCATATTTGCGAAGTACTCCTTCATTTCTTCGGGGTTTTTTTCTGCTCGACTTCTTTTTATGTTTTGGACCACTCTGTATGATAGTTTAGATTTATTTCTTTTCATAAAAGAATACGCCCACTTCTTTCTGGGTATTTTATTATTAAAAACTTGAAGTCTTTCATTGGCATCCAAGAGTCTGAAAAATTAAATAATACTCTCCAAATAACTATTCACTACATTTTTAATAGATACATAGTAATAATAAAAGGGCATACCTTGGAGTGGGTGTCATTACTCAATAAACCATTTATAAACATTACCTGTACACAACAATTCTTAAATCAAGAAGAGTTAAAGGACTGCCTTAAGCATCTATTATGTTAGCTTCTTCCTGACCAGTTAGCCGAGTAGGGCATCCTACACTTTTAGAATGTTTATTGTGTAATCTGTCCAATAAAGTTCGTCGAGGTATTCCGTATATTTTTTCAGCATCATATGAGGACATTGTTTTATTTTTCAATGCTTGCACTCCTAAGTCTATCATCGTTTCTGAATGTTTTGTACTTTTGCCATTCTTGGTGAGTCTGTAACAACCAGTTTGAATATAAACGCTTCGAATAGCTAGGTTCGAATACCTACCAGTCAACGAAATTTATTTGAACACTGAAGCTTTCAGCATAGCGTCACCATAGAATGATAACCTCCAATATCCAAAATATAAAAAAGTCAATAGCAAAAATCCATAATAAATCCTATAATCAACCTGAGATTGGCCTTAAAAATTCTCGCCATCTTAAGTATACTTACATAAAATGCAAAACAACACTAAACAATATCAACATACAATCCTTTATCATTTCTCTGTATAAAGATACAACGGTAAAGTCTGAATATTTATTGATAGGAACTAAAAAAAGATATTGATTAATTCAAACACCTGCGTTTAGAAAAATAAGACTGACAATAATTACCGGAACTCGACGGTAATTATTTAAAATAATGAACAAAATAAACCTTACAATAAAAATAAATTTAAATTAGAATCAAAATTAAATTAAATTAAAACATTGAGATATTTTTTTACTATATAAGCATTAAAAACAAAAACATAGGTATGTATGTATTAGCCTAGAAATTTATGAGAATTAAAATCTTTTAGGTACCTAAGACGAACTAAGTATTAGATTTTGAGAATACGACAGTTTGGGTGTAGATAACATTATGATCATTTATTTAAAATCATTTTTTGTGAACTGGATCAAAACAACCTACCTACATATTAAAATAACACACACAATGTTGGTAGCTAGACCAAACGACTCGCTACATACTAACAGGCGAGATTGAGGTCGACTGCGTATTGGGTCACTCGTATAATAATAAAAACCCCTACCAAGCACATACGTAATCTTTATTCTTGAATATTTAATACTTCTGGCCTCTTCAATGGCTATGAGTTTATAAACTATATCCTTCGCCCACTGCCACTTAAGCGTAGTAATTCTCATAGCTATATCGGTGGCTGTAGATTACATACCTACTAATTCCTTATTCAATCCCATTATGAAACTTGACGCTTTAGTCTCTAATATCATAGTCAAGTTGCGCTAAAGTGGAAATTTAACTAAGTATATAAAATATGTATCGAAAAAAAAAATGCCGAAAGATTGTATAACAATTGTATCAAGTAATTTAGAAATCATAACAATGAGTTATTGTTTCGCAGCAGTATAGTTTATAAAACTTTGACAGCAGTAGGTATGCACCATTTCACAATTTCATTTTATGAAAATGTCCATTCCACAGCCCTGTCATACCGTGGCAACTTTTATTTTTACTTTCGCAGAATTCCCCTCAATTTGTAGAACAATGGCTTAAAACATTTTTATTTTAATAAATTATTGTAAAGTTCGAATTTTAATCGCTGTCGTCTGTACTAGACAAAGATGATTCGTCAAAAGAGTCCGAGTCAGCTGTGTTTATGATAAAACTATCTATTGTATGATAAATTATGTTGTCAATATTGCTATAAAAATTGTCCTCGACTTTTATTACATGATCCACACAATTTCGTCATTTATCAGCAGATACACATTGGATCACATTGGATACACAAGGCAGTTTTTTCACAATCTTCAAATTTAAATGTAGCATTATTGCGAGCTACGTGTCCCTTTATGTCAGCCCATACGAGTTCAATGGGATTGAGCTCGCAATGATAAGGTGGAAATTTTAAGACTTCCATCTTAATTATTTTGCGAGCTCATCCGCAAATGACGTAAAGGCGAACTACCGTAACTTTGGTAGTTCGCCTTTACGTCATTCACTTTCTTTAAAAGTTCTGCCTTTTGGTGCTTTTCTCCATGCTGTGGAGGGTATTGTTTCTTGGCGTCTTGAGTGGTAAGGAGCATTGTCCAGTACCACTACCGCATTTTCAACAAGTTTTGGTAAAATATTCTGAAACCACTGCTCAAAGCGATTCGTGTCCATTGACTCGTGGTAATCACCTGTGTTTTTTGACTCAAATACATCATCAGCCCCCTCTATGAAGCCATTTTCATTTCCTATATGCACCACAATCAGTAGTCTGCCCTTTAAAGTAGGGTTCTTTGCACCCGTACTCAGTCCCTCCATAAAATCTTGCCGTTTTGAAGTTATTGTGGTGTCTACTACATATTACTGGTAATGTAAACTTTTTGAATCGTTATATCTCAAAAACGGTGGCTCTTAGGAAAAAAAGTATTTAGACACGTATTAAATCACGAAAAAACTGGTTTTTGTGACCTTTGACCCCGAGTAAATTTTTTTGCACGTGCCGGATCGATGAGGACTTTTCACATTTCCTTTATAATAGTGTATTAAACAATCCTACCAATATTCAGCCAAGTCGGAATGGGCTGAGTCCAAAGGGTTTGAACGATCGGCTACAGATGTTTCAGTAAAATAAAGATGTTTAGGTTTGAATATTTCGTATTTGTTATTTTCGCATCGGTAACACTTAATATTAAATAGTGTAGTTTTTTTTTTGTAATTTGGCAATACTTTATCGTTCGCGCTCACTTGTTCTTTCGAATTTAAGTAAATCTGTCGCATTTTCGTTCTCGTTAAATTAATTCTCGTTTGTCGTTATTTTAGTGTATTTCAATTTGTTTATTTATTTATTTGTTGTGATTGTGTCTGTGACGTGTAAGAGGAAACCTGTGTTTGGACTTCATCGAGTCATCATCACCGCTCATTATCCACTACCAGGTATTCGCGGAGCGACTGAGGTACGTCTAGATAAACTGATTTCAATCCAAGGATACCGTGGTTCCTGGACTTATGAGGTTTCGACTGTACAAGGTGAGTTCATTCGCAGTTATTTCTTTGCACTATCATTCACATCCATTTCATTTCATACTTCATTAATTTATCGTATACAGTCCACTTTCAAAACCGTTCATTTTGGTCCATCGGCGGATCTTAGGTACAGTGCCTTTCGTATTATCGTATTTCATTTATTTATTGTATTTAACTTCTTATTTGTAATCGTGGGTAATTTTAATATTTCAACAGCCGTTTCGATAAAATTGTGGTAGGTAGTCGTAGAATAATAATTTGTATTTTTATGTTGGCACTGTAGCATAGTATTGTTGAATAATTTTCTTCTTCATATTTATTCTTACATTCGTTCATTGACATCTGTCACATCCGTCAATCACCCAGTATCTGTCGGTGTCACCTTTCGAATCTCTCAAGTTTCAATCTTAACCTAACTTTGTTTGTTTGTTGTTGTTGTTGTTGTTGTAAAGTATTAGTTCAAATAAAATATTAATAGATTAAACATGGCAGACAGGAAAAGTGATGCTCACTTGGATGACATTGCGGATGTGAACAGAATTGCTAGGGATTACGCGGTAATGCGACTCGAGTACATGGAAGCCTCGGACCTTCTAGGCTATATTGAGGACGATGTGAAGGATATAGCCAATGAGTTCCACGATGCTCAGCGCAAGCTGTTGACAACTTGCAAAAAATCTGAGCAACGGGCCGAGTGCGAGGTTACCATAAACTTTGAACAAAAGTTCAAAAGGGTTCTAGGGTATATTAGACTACAAAGTCAAAGTGAGACTAAATCAAATATAGCTGAACCCGTAAGTGCTAAGTTGCCTAAAATCTGCATAAAGCCTTTTGATGGGAAGCTGGAGAATTGGATCTCATTTAAACAGCTGTTCGATTCCTTAATACATAATAGGAATATTGCAAATGTTGAAAAGCTGCACTATTTGCTATCAAGTGTGCAGAATGGTGCATACGAGTTAATTAAAAACTATCCTCTCACTAATGAGAGTTATTTAGATGCGTATCAGAGTCTGTCCAAATATTATGATAGGAGGCGACAGATAGCGACCAATTATTTTGATAAGTTAGTGTTCTGTAAACCCATTTCATGCAAAACTGGTCCTGAATTAGAGCGTGTAAGCAGGACGTTTACTCAAAACCTAGCAGTGTTGGAGAAGTTTCAGTTGCCTGATAGGAACTTCATGCTTTTCCACCTGCTATGGTCAAAATTAGATCGGCTGACGCAAGAGGCATTCCAATTGGAATTTAATTCTGATGACATTCCGCAATTTGCTGAATTACAAGCATTTATTGAAAAGCATAGTAGAGCTTTAGATACTACAGGAATGAACCTATCCAATTTTAATGCCCAACATAAATCTAAGTCAGCACTTTTAGTAAACCATAACAGAATCTGTGCATTTTGTTCTGGCCTACATTATATTTTTAGTTGTCCGGAGTTTATAAAGCTGGATGTTGAGGCACGCTTCAAATTTGTTAAAGACAGGAAACTTTGTGTGTGCTGTTTAGCAAGTGGCCATCAGGTAAAATCCTGCACCTCTCGCTTTAGATGTAAAGAATGTAACTACTCCCATCATACATTGTTGCACTTTAATAGGCCCTTGCAGACAGCAGCTCAAAGAAATAGTACAAGCCAGTCCACCGTTAACCAGCTTCCTAGTGTAGCCTTAACATCGGCTACCCAAGTTACTGATGTCTTGTTTCCCACAGCAAGGGTTTTGTTGAGGGACTCCAGGGGAAATTGGCAAGCAGTCAGGGCACTGCTGGATTGTGCTAGTGCATGCAATTTTATTACAGCATCATGCGCTAAGCGGTTAGGGTTGCAAATGTGTAAAAGTAACCAGACCATTAGCGGTGTAGGAAATTCTTTGACCCAACCACAAGGAATGCTATCATGTGAGTTAATGTCACTCCATGATAGCAAATATAAATTAAATTTGGAAGCGTTAGCATTGCCTTCGATTTGTACAGATCAACCATCATGCCACATAGATACCTCAGAGTGGACACATATCAACAATTTAGTTATGGCTGATCCCGACTTTGCTTGTCCAGGCCCGATTGATTTGCTGCTCAATGCAGATGTTTTCGCATCAATTCTCGGTTCTGGGCGCAAAAAGGGTAGTCTGGGCCAGCCAAAGGCATTTAACACAGCATTTGGTTGGATCGTTATGGGAGGCTGGTCTTTTGAGGGTGGGCGGCCGCTTGCCTGATGCCGATGTCAGCTTTTGCGTCAAGCTTCCGCCTTTATTAACAGTAAATTTTTGTACCTACCCATTCTTCTCTGTGTCTTAGTTATTTATTTATTTTTATATTTATTGCTATTTTCGCTGTCGCTTCTTATCGTAATACTGAACATTCTTCGCGAGCCTTAAGCTAGTTTAATTTTCTTTTCCTTTTCGTAAATAATGCATTTAGGTGGGCGGAATGTTTAGGTTTGAATATTTCGTATTTGTTATTTTCGCATCGGTAACACTTAATATTAAATAGTGTAGTTTTTTTTTTGTAATTTGGCAATACTTTATCGTTCGCGCTCACTTGTTCTTTCGAATTTAAGTAAATCTGGCGCATTTTCGTTCTCGTTAAATTAATTCTCGTTTGTCGTTATTTTAGTGTATTTCAATTTGTTTATTTATTTATTTGTTGTGATTGTGTCTGTGACGTGTAAGAGGAAACCTGTGTTTGGACTTCATCGAGTCATCATCACCGCTCATTATCCACTACCAGGTATTCGCGGAGCGACTGAGGTACGTCTAGATAAACTGATTTCAATCCAAGGATACCGTGGTTCCTGGACTTATGAGGTTTCGACTGTACAAGGTGAGTTCATTCGCAGTTATTTCTTTGCACTATCATTCACATCCATTTCATTTCATACTTCATTAATTTATCGTATACAGTCCACTTTCAAAACCGTTCAAAAGAGCAACAATTATTTTTATTAGAATAAGGAGTAAGCAAAGTACTACATTTTATTATCAAATGAACCAAAAAATTATTAGTTATTTTAAAAAAAATAAGTTGAATAAGCCCGCAGTAGTGCAACTTAAGAGTTTGTATCTTTATATAACTATGCTTTTTAGCACTACTGATCCCTTAGTCTGATACTATCAACTAATATTACTTATTTAACAAGGATATCTGTTATAAATTAACAAAATGAACAAGTGATTACTTATTTTATTTTGTATATTAATAACCCCTTATTCGAGAACCTTGTCCGTGTCGGTAAAGATGCATGCGGAAAGAGATTTCATGCTTTGATTTAGTGTCTTTTATATTATTTGGTACATTTGGTGGTTCCGACTTCGTTTTAAATAATCGCTATAGACTGATATATGAATTAGCGTATAGTTATTTTTTTCCTATAGGGCTGAAATAAAAAGTAGCCTGGGATGGACTCCACTATTTGTAACCTTGGATGTCTAAATTGACCGGACTAACAGTGATATCTGAAAAACGACTTCGACATTAATGCTTACTTACTGCCCATAGCTCAGTGATACTGCCATATAAAAAGTTTGCAGAAATATGCAGTGTCTACTTTCGTTAGCCAGACTCTATGACTAACTTTTACCTGTTAGTCAATGTGATAATTATAAGTTTTATTTGAAAAGTTAAACGTTAATACGGTTTCAGAAAATAAAAAACAAATTAAATCACCATTAAAAAACCTTAAGACTAATGAAACAATGAAACCCATTATTTAAAATACCTTTTTTAGACCTTCTTTTGCGAAAACGGTACCTATTTCATTGACACATATATTCATCACATCTATTTCATCTTCTACGTCATGGCCTCTCTCACTTCCCATCAAAATTATCTCTATTTATTTTGTATGTCATCATTCCCTTTCCTAGTGAGTTTTTCCTTTCCTTCATCAAACAATATCTTCGGCTTGGTGTGATTTCTCCAAACTACTTATAAATATTAAATAAGTTCTTTCAGATTACATTCAGTTAACAAATACTGTACAATTGGTTGGTATGGTTGGTTTTGATTTTGGCCACTCGCTAAAATATCTCTAGTTGCTGTTTACCTTACCTTAATGTAATCTATGTTATAACCTCAATAGTTGACACTGACTCTTAGTTGACAGTATACCCTTCCTTAAATATAGCAAAGTTTGTAAACAAACACTCAATAACCTCATTTTATAGTTTATAAAATATTACCTATGTACGATGGCGGGCATACTATTAAGCCCATCTGAAAAAGTATTTATTCTCCATGGCGTTCAGGTAAATATAATATTATGTTTTGAGAACTTTGAACTTGATGCGATATTAATTTACGATACTGTATATTTTTACAGGATGACTACCGCCCTGATGGGAGATGTAACGTAGACTATAGACCGATGGAACTTGAAACTGATGTTGTAAGTCATGCAAGTGGATCAGCACGTCTTCGTCTCGCCAATACAGACATTCTCGTGGGCGTCAAAACTGAAATAGACGTACCAAAACCTGATAAACCTGGGCTCGGTTCAATTGAGTTCTTCATTGACTGGTAATTCATAATAACTACTATTTTTTTTTTATATTGGTTGTGTCAAAATAATTTAATATCTACTTTGTGACAGCTCAGCAAATGCCACTCCAGAGTTTGAAGGCCGTGGTGGGGAACAGTTAGCTAACAATATTTCCAACATGATGCAAAGAGCCTACAATTCATCTCAAGCTTTTGATTTAACACAACTCTGTATACTGGAAGGCAAACAATGTTGGAAACTATATGTAGATGTTCTGGTAAATATACCTCTCAATGACAGGTTTAAGTTTACTTGATATTTTAAGTATATTTTTTTTATCAACTAGATATGAATCTGGTATTGTACATTATGTAACAAATAAATATAGGTACTGCATAATTTTAATGTTTTTCTGCAGATTTTGGAATGCGGTGGTAACTTATGCGATGCAATTTCCCTGGCTGTAAAAGCAGCTTTGTTTAACACCAGAGTACCCTTTGTAAAAGCTGCCCTAATGGACGGAGGCAATGTTGATCTCCAGTTGTCAGATGACCCTTATGATAGCAAATTGTTGAATATAGGATCAGCCCCATTACTAGTAAGTGTTATTTTGTCACCAAACATATGAAATTGTTTTGGAAAATTTAGTACAATCATTCTATGTCTAGAAATTATTGAACTTTACTTAGTACTAGCTGGTCCCACATTAATCCCCTTTCTTTGGAAACTCCAGGATAAAATATAGCCTATAGCCTTCCTCAATAAATGGACTATAGTTTTTCAAATCAGATTAGTAGTTCCTGAGATTTGTGCATCCAACCAAACAAAAAAACTCTTGAGCTTTATATATTAGTACCTATAGATGATAACTTTCACTTTAATTTCCTGTGTTATGAATAGTTAACATCATTTGATATCAAACCAGAGTGCCTAGTGCGAGTTTTTTGAACTTTACCATCGCATTAAAGTTAACTTTGTTTTGTATGGGATCCAAGCAGCACCAACTAGTGATGAAATTGGAAAACCGACTTTGTTAGAACTTGATTGGTTGTTTCAAGTGGTTTGCTAGATTAACGCGATGGTAAAGTAATTCGAATAAAATCGCAGTAGGCCCACAGATGGTGAGTGTAGATGAGGGCATAAAAAGTAGTACTCACATAAAATATAGTACATGCATAAAAGTAGGCTCTTCAAAGTACACAAAATCCATAGAAATATTGTCAATTTATAAATGGTAGGCCTAGCCAGACAGATCTACAGAAATCCTGCCAAATTAGTCATCTAGAATATAGAACCAATAAAATTATATAGAACCAATACGTTTACTGTGCAAGTTTTCTTTTACAAAAATTGTAATAAGATTAGGATATTATCAAAAATGATGATGACAATGAATAATAAAACTAATTTACTTCCAGGTAACTCTTTGTAAAATAGGTGATAAATGTGTGGTGGATCCTTCAGCAGAAGAAGAAAGCTGTAGTGTCATATCTCTAGTTGTAGGAATAACTGGTAATGCCCAATACTATCATGACAAGGAAGCAAAGGATGAAGGCAGCTGCAAATGCAGTATGATAAGCATGAACGGACCCGGTAGTGTAGCTCCGAAAACACTTAAAAGTGCTATACAACAAGGCATGTAAGTACAACTATAGAAATTACAACTGTATCAGTAAGTCAACCTATTGAGATTTATCAAATATCTTTAGCTTTACCAGTTTGTTCATATAGAAAAACATTGATACTTTTGCCTTAAACATGCATAGGTACTACTTTAAAATACCCTGAACTATATTTAAACAGAATCTTTTAATGAAATAGACAAATTTAACTTATTATGTTAGTTAATATGATAGTGACATTGGTTGTGCTAACGTGAATATCAATCATCTTACTTTCAGAACTGCAGCACAGTCACTAGATAAAGCACTAGGAAAAGCCTTACTATGTGAAAGACAAGAAACAGTTGGCATCAAAAAACATTCCTACGGTTTTCTTAAATAAATAAAAAATTTCTCTGGCATATAGTTTCCTTATTTTCCTGCTTATTCTGTTATGCTATTCATGTATTAATCACACTCCCCTCTTATTAATAAACACGTTTTAAGGAGGTATTAAGCTATATCAACCTTAAACTCTGGCTATCACTTACGGCGTGTTTCAATATCATGAAAACTGTTCGTTTTGCCTACGAACAGTAGAATTCACTACCAAAATGCCTTTCTATATGCAAAATCTTGACATCATAAAATGACTTATTCTGTAATTGGTCATATGTTATGAAAACTTAATTCGCTATTGTTTGCAGCAGGCCGCCATGTCACCTTTACCTCATTGTTTTCAATTAATAACTTGTTACGTCGTCGTTGGCTAGATAGGTACCTAAAATGACTTATTTTGAAAATGGTCAATTGCCTAACAACTTATTACAGTCAAACAGTTCGTAAGCAGTGGTTTAGAATTTAATATCCTATATAAAAAATCGTCTTTAATAAATTATCCTCAAAATCAATTAATGCTGGGTTTCAATATTTTACATGAGTAAAAGCTACGACAAACGAATGGTAGGTAGGTATAAGAATAGTAAGTAGTAATTTGACAAGGTGTTGAATTTTGAAACGCTTTATATGTAAGTATGATAGCTAATTCTACTGTTAGTAGACTAAACGAACATACATACATAAGTACATAAACCTTCACGCCTATATCCGTTATCAACAAAAAAGCCAATAAAGCCTCTATCCCTAAAATTACTTTTAAGGTATGCCCGGGAAGAGAAGCAACTAGTAGGTACATTCTATGATTTTCTCTTGCTCCCAGTCCAGCGTGGAAGCAACGAACGAACAGTGTTTTTGATATTGAAACGTTTTATTCCCATGTTTATTTTTATAAACGTGGCATTAGATGTGAAAGCGTTCGGATAGCCAGATTAAAAAACTGAACTACACTAAAAATAAACATGGGAATAATAATTCTAAGGAAATGCTCCTGGTAAAAGTACTGGGGGCTTATCTATACTAATATTATAAAGCTGAAGTGTTTGTTTGTTTGGTTAAACGCGCTAATCTCAGGAACTACTGGTTCGAATTGAAAAATAATGTTTGTGTTCGTTAGTCCATTTATCGAGACAGGCTATAGGCTATACATATAACATCACGCTGTGACTAATAGAAGCGAAGTTACAAAGGAAAATGTTGCGAAAACAGGGAAAGTTGTTCAATTTTTTGAGTTTCCATTGCGTACGATGCGTAAACGGCTTAAGCTATGCAAAAATGTATGACGGAATTGTTCTTCTTTAAAAGTTCTAAAAAAATCCGCGATAGTGTTGCGTATCTTTTAAGATTGACATTTGACTTACAATAACCATTTTTATCACTGACCTCTATATTTACCACTGGACTGGCGGCTGTCAAAGTGCTTTTGTGCCCGTTTGATAATCGCCATTTTGGCGCTGTCGGACGTAGCGAGTGTCCGTGGTACTAAAACTAGTCGCTTACAATATACACATGTCCTCATTCTTGATAACTTTTATATAATGCTTATAGCAATAACAACATAAAATTCGAATTCATATTTAAAAAATATAAAATCACTTAACAATAAGCAAGCACTTCTCTGGCGGCCACTTGCAATATACGTCAAAATTTGTTCTGCGGACACTCGCTACTCGCTAGTGGCGCTTCAAATAGGCACAAAAAAATAGCTGTCAAACTTACGGAACAGCCAGTCCAGTGGTAAATATAGAGGTCAGTGATTTTTATGGTTATAAATCGCGTTCGAAAGTAATTATTTAATTTGCGATGGAGTTTTAATAAATAAAGGTACTTAGTACCTATTAATCCTTATCCAATTTGATAATACTTTACATAACAAAAGTATTTAATTGTGAAAAAAATTGTCATTTCACATATTTTCATTTCAATCAACATCTTAGGAGATATTGTAATATTAAAATAACTCCGCAATATAATTGGTAGGTAATGTTTGGGAAGACGTAGGCGGGTGACGGAGTGATTCGCTGGCATGGCCGGCCCCTCGCGCTGTTATTCCCCGAGATACCTACCTACCGAACTATGGGTGCCTGGGTACTTTTATTATCTCACTTGGAAATAAAATTTATCTGAATGAACCAAATTTGTGTAACGGTGCGGAGTTAGACTGCCTACAAGTTTAGTTTCTGCGCAATAACTTTCTATTTCCAAATAAGTATAAAAAAGAAGTAGTTTTCAAATTTTTGACTAAGCCCGTGATTGACCTCATTCTTAACTTATGGTAGGTAAGTGGGAGAGCGGGGCTGAAAGTGCCGGGGGTAGGTTGTGCCGACGCAAATATTTCTAAAACGAAAAGAGATAGATTTACGACTACATTGCGTGTTGTCATGCCTAACCAACTGGTTCAAGCGGCAGCCATTTAAGTTATGCCAGCGGCACCGACCGAGCGGCAGAGTACGTAGGGAATCTCCGGCGCCACGTAAGTAAATATTTTCGTGTTCATACTTTTTAGTCTCATGCTAGCATTTTCAGAGCTTTTTATATAGTAGTATATGCAAAGCATTTCTTGTCTTTTTTTTTTTTTTTTATAAGTGGCTAAACCCGCGTTTGACCTCAATCTCACCTGATGATAGTGACGATGAGGTCGAAGATGAAAGCACACGGGTTTAGGAAGGAACTGGCTCTTTATACAATATTGCCGGAACACATTACCGCCGGAGCGGTAACATTTGGCGGCAGACTTTATATAAAGGGTGGTCGCTAGCCAGGCGGACCCAGAAGGGATCCTACCACCAAGCAAATAATGCAAGCAATGTCTATCTTGGATCATTATACATAGTAGTTTTTGCGATTTACGTCGAGTGAGTTTTTAATTCGGAATAAAATATAAAAGTCATATAAATGGGGTAAAATGTGCCTACCGTTTGGGGTTGCTTGTGCCGCGGCACAATCAACCCCCTAACAACCTTTATTGTTTCAATATTGTTTAGGGTTAAAATCTAACGTCGTAGGGTCACATTTTTAAGGAAATAGGTGTTGCAATTGGTATAATATTGACATCAAATTGTGACCACATTTAACAAATTAAAATTTTACAGAGTAACTAAAAAAACTGGATGCAGTATTTATAAAAAAAAAATATGGAGGTTGATTAAATTGAATTCGAATGGGAAAACGATGGGTTCACCAATTATTCACTTCGAACTCCGATTATTGTTTTACAAGAATTTAAGTGAGCTTTAGCAAAATAATTAAAATATTTGCTGTGAAATAATAATTTGACATTATTATTGGCAGAATGCGGACTTACAACCGAAAAACACAAAGGGGGACTACATCTCGAGAGCTTTTGCAAAGGACTGCCGATGTAGTTATCCAGGATGGAAGAAAATTAAAAACAGTTCCCCGAGAATTAGAAATTTGCACACTACCCTACAACGATATGTCAAAAAAATATGGAGAATGTAAGGATTGGGCTCATTTGCAGTGTATTGAAGACGAAGATAGCTTATCGTTCGTTTGTCCTAATTGTCATTCTGATCCATCATCTGAAGAATGAGCATTTTTTTTTAAATAAGTAAGTACTTTGTAAAGAAACTTGTGAGACTGATTAATAGTTAATGAGAAAACTTTATGACAGTCATAATTATTAACAAGAATACTTTAATTTTTATGACAATTATTTAATAATTGATCTCATTTCTTAATTTTTTTAGCTTTGTAAGAAACTTAAGATACAGACTCTTTTGTTTGGAACGATTAATTAAAAACAATTTGTTTGTATTATTATTATACTAGTTTTGTGAACAACCAAAGTTGATTTATTGAAAAGTTTAATTAATAAAATATTATTCAAATACATAATGTCTCATATTAATTATATTAATATATGAAGCTTCACTTCTTAACCTCATTTATTAACGGCACAACCAACCTCAGCTATGGCACAGCTTGCCCCCGCACGGGGTTGGTAGTGCCTTTCTGCCACCATTTAAAAAAATATTATTTTTGTTTAAACTATCAAAGGTTTACAAAATCTTTGGTTTAATCCATATTCCACACTAAATATAACTTATGATGAACCATAACTTGTACCTATCGTACTTATTTTTTCGGCTTGGTGTAAGGATTAATTAAAATCGGCACTTTCAGCCCCGCTCTCCCCTAAGTGAGGTCGAAGATGATGAAGATGACAACCGGGTTAATGATAGCGCTGGCTTTTCATAAAAGCTTTTGGGGTTGCATCACCGCCGCAGAGTTGTTTTTTGGCGGCAAATTTCAGTCAGGCGGGACAGTCAGGCTACCGCCAAACGGGGCTGCAGGACTATTCTAGGGGTAAATTAGGGTATCAACCAAGTAAATTGTCGTCAAATCAATTAATGCTGGGATTCAATATTTTACATGAGTAAAAGCTACGACAAACGAATGGATTGGAATGGCGGTTGATACGGCTGAATCATTAATAAAGCTTCGGGCGCGATTTTTTTACAGATATAAGTACCTAGTCGTTTTTAAACAGAGTGTAAGTTACAGTTAATATAGTTTTTGTTATTATTCCACTGCAAATTAGAGTAGGTATTAACATTAAGAAAAGCATGTCTATTTTACAACCATTCATGGTTCCTGCAATCAGGGACAAAACAGTTACAGCCCATTCACACATGGTCCGTTTTACTGGATACGTAAATACGTATACTGAATACTGTGCCATATGTGAAGTCGCTAATACAACTCCATGCGCCAACGATGAAAAAAAACGTATCTGATAAAACGTATCTAGTAAAACGGACCATATGTGAACGGGCTGTTAGGGTTAACAACCAAGACGTATCCGTTACCCATTGTTTCGGTTAACAGGATACAAAGTAAAGTGAGTTTAATAAAAACCCCTTTTTTATAAAACTCACTTTAGCACAGTCAAATAAAAAAGCAAAGTTATACGTTGTGGCATCCAGATTAACATACTAAAATTAAAATTTCCTACTGATTTGGTCGTCTTTCTTAATTAATATATAAAACTCTTCCGTTACTGACTGAGTGACTGACAGACAACGCACAGCCAATACTACGAGCCGTAGAGAGCTGAAATTTGGAACTTACAATCCTTAGATGTTGTGGGGAGCACTGAGGAAGGAATTCCCGAAATTCCCATGGGGATGGAAATTATTTAGACTTTTTAGTTTGTATGAAAAATCTTATTCCTTGAGTGCACAGGTATGATACTTGGCTTAAAGGTTATTCAATGAGTGATTGGTTGTTTTATGAAAGGAATTCCTGAAATTCCCACGGGAACGGGAAACATATGATGTTTTAGTTAGTATGAAAAATTTTTATTCCTGGAGTGCACGCATGTGATAATTGGTATAAAGGTTCTTCAATGTAGGTATGTGTGGCATATTGAAGAAAATATGTATACAAACGAATAGAAGTCACTCAATTCCAGATAGACGTCGTATAAAAAAGCACAAGATTTATTAAAAATCGCTTCTCCGCACATAGACATTCCATTCCTCCTTCTTCTTCTTCTTTAAGTTTAATGGCAACCAGCCGTCGATACTAGGCGACGTAGTTCTAGTGACAAATTTGTACTAAATGAAAAGACAGATGACATGACAATGACAATTTTGACAATAAAGAGTATAAAAATGGCGAAATGTAAAGATGACCTAGCATAACATTTTTGTGCGCCATTAATTACGCTTATTGTACTTAATTTTTCGTTATATTCATTCGATATACTAAATATACCAATTTTGAAACATAAGCTTTACAAATTGCGAGTCTTCAACAAAGCCCCCATGCTTTCTCCTCCATGAGGAAATATGTTTTTGACAATAAATGGTTCTCTACATCACCCACCTTAATCTTTCAGATAGGTACAGATAATAACTTCATTTTTGTTAAATCCTGCACCAAGCCAAAAGCTAATCTCTCTTTTCTTTCTCCTACAAAAACGTCAGCAAAATATCAGAACGAATAGTTTACCAAGTACAAGAGTAGCGGAGTTACAAAATGACTCCTGTAGAGGATGCTTCATCATTATCACAACTCCGTGTAATGAGCCCACTGCAGGGCTATGAGTCTCTCCTCTGGGTGATGAGAAGGTTTAGGCCGTAATCCACCAAGCTGACCCGGTGCTGCTTGGTGGATGTCAGATATTTTCAGGGTGCAGAAATGTCTTCTGACAAACTTTAACGACTACTTTATACAAGTATACAGCACCCGGGACCGACTCTTTAGCGTGCCCTCCGAAGCACGGAAGTCGTTGTGAGAAACGAATAGTCAGCGGTCACCTATCCTACTACCGGCCGCACCTTAACCTGCGATATCGTTTGATATGCACAGTAACCACGGCGTCACGATGACTTTAGAGGATGCTTAGTTTCACCTAAATACGGAGTTACCTGCCTACCTGTAGTTCTAATGTGCATCTGGATTGAGTGATCTTTTTTTAGATTTCAATAGAACCAAAACGAACATTTTGTCAAAAATTGTAAAATATAATAAGGGAAATCAAAAAAATTTTCACTTTTAAGGAATTGAGGATACCTACTGCCAAAAATGTGGATCACTTAATTCAGATATTTGGCAAAATGTTTACCTACACGCTTAATCTCCGCAAATACTTAATCTGTGGAAGAAATTTTATAATAAAAAAAAAGTACACAATTTGTACAAAAAATCTAGCTATGTAGTACAAGGTAAATCCAGCAATTTATTTTGCTTTTATAAGATCACTCAATCCTGACGCACCTAGATTGAGTGATCCTAGAAACACGGAAGTAGGTTTACGAATCTTTTTTTTACTTAAAAGTTAAATTTCGAATATAATTGTACAAATTGAAATCAAATATATATACAAATATATATAGGTAAAAGTTATGAGCAATTAAATATATTCGAATTTGCTAAACTGAGTGATCCTTATAAACGCATAGTGCTAACCTTTATATTGTTTGTGTATAAAAAGTGCTATTTCTATTAATAAATATATTTGCTGATAATTAAATCTTTAACTTCTCACGATCCCTCGTTCTAGTAACTATCCCAATGCACACTGTGTACACAAACTACGTTGAAAATTTGTACAACTTTGTGACTTTTGATTCGATTCGATGTGGCATTTAATTCATTTCTCAGCATACTCTGCATAAAAGTCTCTCCCTAGGTGACGAGGAGGGGCTGCATATTGGAGAAAGTCACATAATATTTTTTTTGCATACACTCTTCTCATAATGTTCATATTAAAATGATGACAATAAACAACTAACCTATAATAATAAAGCTGAAAAACTTTTTTTTCTACATGTTTTATTGCGATTTTGAATTAAATTAAAAAAGACAAATATTTACTTTCAATTTCCAATAAACCCGTAATATATGCTTACCCTACTGTTTTTCTTTGACTATAAAATAGAACTCAAAATCTCGTGAAGGAAGCAATGCAGAGAAATGAATTAAATGCCACATTTTAGTCACAAAGTTGTGTGCAACGTAGTTTGTGTACACAGTGTGATAGTTACCTCTATGCGTTTATAAGGATCACTCAGTTAAGCTTACTTAAAATAAAAAAATCTAAGCTCTAGCTTCGTTTTGGAACATTGTTGGAGTGTGATAATGGATAAAAACAAGGAAGGGGTAAAACGTAGTAGTAGCAAAAAATTTTTCATACACACATAACCTCACGCCCGTCTCCCTTTGAGGTAGGCAGAGACAAAGGAACTAGTACTTTTAACTAGGCCTTTTTTTACTGGAGGAAAACGTGCCATCAGGTTCCCGACCGCCCAATTGGGAACGGCGGGTTATGTGGGGATGATCCAGCAGAAGGCCAAACCTACCCACTAAAAACCTCCAGGTGTACCTCAACCACCATAGATGGAGCTCACGGTACCGCATTAGCCGCGGGCCCCGGCGGCTTTTAACTAGTCTCTAGGGTTTTCGGTTTCTAGCAATTGCAGCAACAGAATTGAATGGCCTTTTTAAATGTGAACAAATTTTCTTGAAATTCTCACGCCTCAATAATGATGAACATATAATGAAAATAATGCTATAACCGGGTAATTAAAGAGCATCCAACCCAAGTAAGAAATTTTCTGAGATCATTTAAATTAGCTTATAAAACTAAGGAAAGATAAATAATAAAACATAGTTTCCCTATAACCATTTATTGAAGGAATATATTCTATAACTAACAATCATATCACAATATATCAGTCCTGTCTATTTATTGAAAAAACTAAGACTTTAAGTCCAATAAATGTACATAGGTACATACAAAGAGAAGAAAAGATTAAATACAAATAAACAATATAACAAGACGAAAACAAGATAAAAGATCAAACAAACCTTTTTCAAATAGAAGAAATAATAATCAAATTAACAATCTAGTAAAATCTGAAAACCTTTTTATTGCAGTACAGTTAGACTTAGATTTTTTAATAAAAAGACCCATTATCAACTTTTCCCTATCCACCACTTAGGCTTGTAATAATTATTATAACAGTATTATATGGAATAAGCACTGTATGCATAAAGTACAATACATAAACTTTATTTTAAATGCCCATCACCAAAGTTACAGATAT
Source organism: Stenoptilia bipunctidactyla (assembly GCA_944452665.1). Classification (NCBI taxonomy): domain Eukaryota; kingdom Metazoa; phylum Arthropoda; class Insecta; order Lepidoptera; family Pterophoridae; genus Stenoptilia; species Stenoptilia bipunctidactyla. Next base: position 11,248,016 of record OX101726.1, read on the forward strand.
CAAAACATGTCAAAAAGTAAATGGCCAAAAAAATTGCCGTAGTAATCAGACATAGAACTAAACAAAAGTGCCTTATTATCAAAGTTATATCCTTGTTTAAAGTCTATTACTAAGGCATTTCATTCAACACGGTTCATGCTAACTTCGGTGCTACAGACTTATTAGTATTTATTTATTACTTCCTATTGGGCATGACCGGAGTTAACAGGTCAAGAACAGCTGCAATATTTCCATCCTTGCCTTCAAGAAGCTGGGTCAACCAGCCACCGTCATTGGTGAAGCCCATTGCCAGCATTTGCTGTAAAGCTTGATGGATGTGCGGTTCTGAAAATGTAAAAACTTATTAGAAATTAATATTATCTACCGAAGACAAGATTTTTCGTGGCCCCTTTTTTGAGGCAAAATGGTTGGTTTGGAATTTGAAAAGTGCCCTTAAAATTAAGTCGGTTACAGTGAGACCAATGAGTGATTCAGAGAATTAGTTCTACTCTGCACGGGGTAGTTTTTCTCTAAGTAACTTTTATACTAAAATTTAAACTACCTACGACAATAATTTTACTCGGGAATAGAAGAACAATAGAACTAAAAGTTAATATCTATTAATTGTTGGCCGGAGGTCGGTTCGAAAAGCCTATATTTCCGTTATTCATACGGAACAAATTCTGTCTTCAGCATAACTTTCTCACTCATTTTTCTCCCAGACATTTGACCCCGCTGAGTGTAGACACATGTCTTAGCAATCGTAAAACATATTTTAAAAATGACACTTTTTCCAGTGCAAAAATATTGAAAAATCCAGATTTATGGATTATTATTTATTTAAAGTCCCATTTGATATTTTTTAGGTGTTTTTTTTTCGGTATACTGACCTCAATCTCTTCACTGTCAATTTTATAAGTATCAGTAATAATTATTGTTTATTAAATTATTTTCTCGAAAACGTAATTCTTAAGAAATTAGCGTCTAATAAAACCATGACTTAAATTGTAGGACGAAAGAAAACTCGTCAAAAAATAAACTTCCTATATCCTAATTGCAACTAAATATTTTGCTACGTGACTAATAGATAGTTGAAAGTGGGCCATTAATTTTATCTTTTCTGACTCACACAATATATTTTGATGACTGTTGTCGATCTAGTTATTAAGTAGGACGTGCTAAGTAACAGATCAATAATAATGCGCCAGTAAGTTTATGCGCGTATCTGATTTTTTTTTGTTTTGTGAAATCGACCAAAATAAGACATAGACTAGATAAACTGATATTTTTACAATACCAGTAATTCCACGCGGTTCTGCCCGCGTACCTAGCTAAGAAGCTCTGACATTTCAATAGTTTCGTTTTTTTCTACTCTATTTTGTTATCATCTCATTAAACTTATCGAAACAACAAAGTAAACAAACGGCCCTATTTAAAATAAACATGTTTGTATTGGGGAAGTTTAGGTTTTATCAAGAACTTTAAGTTTTTAAGTGAAGATGACGTCAAAGGGTAGTCCATTTTGATCCTATGAAGGCACACACGAGTGTGTCGTAAGCAGGTAGGTTCAAGTAGGTATTTAGAAAACAGAACAGGCGTCTAACTTAGACAACAAAAGAGCTATACTCACTAAGCAAAGTTCGTTTCTGAACAGTAGGCATCTGCATAGCGGGTTGCGGGGCCGCCTGAGCTTGCTGTGGCACAAAAGTCGGCTGCGGGGCAGCGGCAGTCGGCTGAGGGGCAGCGGCAGTCGGCTGAGGAGTCGGCGGCGGCGTGTTAGGAGGTGCCGACGCTGCTGCTCCTTGCTGGGGCTCCGGTACTTTGGGATTCAACACTAAATTATAGACCAGCAATTATTGGATGAATGCGAATGGACAAATAAAAGACTTATTGAAAAGGATTTTATCAGGTATAATGTATATTTTATATTTGAACGTTTCGTTGTCTTACAGACAAAATATGGGACAAAATCCAATTAAGAGTATTTTATTTTATACATACAATGAATTACGAAAATGATTTATTACGAATGTTATGTTTCAGTATAATTATGATCTAATATATAAAATTCTCGTGTCACAGTTTTCGTTGCCATACTCCTCCGAAACGGCATGACCGATTTTGATGAAATTTTTTGTGCTTATCCGGTATCTATGAGAATCGGCCAACATTTTTTTTTTTTTATTTATATGGCAAAACAACGTTTGCCGATCAGCTAGTTTGATTATAGATTTTTCTGCTTTTTTTATGCTTTGCGATAAAAAGTATATAACTTTATAAGATCTCACTAAAGTAAGTAAAAGTGTTATGAAGGGTAGACCCAGATCAGAGATAGTTTAAAAAATATAGTTTCCCATAGTCGCATAATAAGGAGTTCCTCAAATTTCCCCTGAAAATAGCACAAAGTATTATGAAGATCTAGTTCCTTGCTAGATAGAGGTGGTCTAAGTTCATCCTCCTCATTTATCAGCTGAGATTGAGATACCTATGTGGAATTAGTAACTTTATCATCATCAGCCGGCAAACACCCACTACCGGTCCTGCGCTGCTCACGTCCAGCATTTAGATAATGATCAAAAATTTAAAAAATTGCAGTTCGTGCTCCTAAACTGGAAGTAATAACACGACAGCGATAAGCACGGTGTAACGTATTTATTAAACAAAGAATTTAATTCATGCTAAAACTCACTAAATAGTGTAGTAAATTGAATGACTCATAAAAATGATGAAATGTAATGCAATGAAAAAATGCGAATGTAACGGTATATTAATATGGCGCAATACACACCTGCTGTGGCTGCATTAAGCGTTGGGTACAAGTTCTGGCCTTGTGAAATGGTAACGCGTTTTTGGAACTCTTGTGGCAAGTTAAAACCAATAGGTACTTCTGTTGTACCGGAGCCATTTACATAGCTATCCATTAAGTCTGAAATAATATATAACCTAATTAATTGGCCTTTACAACAGTGAGCTCAATTCAACTCTTTCCAGTTCTGACACAGGTCTCTCTTGTGAGACTTCAAACTCAGTTGCTAATAAATACTGATTTTGGAGCCTCCATGTTTGACATTACAGAGACTTATAATAGAGGGTGGAATGTTGAATTCAGCCCAATGTGTACCATGTACAGAACACATAATCATCAGCTGTTTTACTTGAAATAGTCGATAATAAAAAAGCACTTGTTTTAACATGTTCATTAGGTCAACTTTACACATATCAAATTAGACATCTATCTGCAACTACAGTGACATAAAATGTTATCAAAATCGATTTGATCTAATGTTTCCCGAACCTAAGCTAATTATGATAACTAAACTATAATGTACCTAATAACAAATTAAAGTTTGCCACAGCTTTTTGGTAAACACAAGGAAACTAAAACCAATTTACTTATTTATATTAATGTATCGAAATGTTAGATAAAAAAAATAATTATATACCTACATTTATTCAATTTTTAGTGTTTTGATATCATTTTATTCATTTGATAAAGAACTATCAATATTTTGATATCTCTTAATGTAACATTATAACGGCCTGTGCACACTTGACCATTACACCCTGTACGGTGTATTTATTACAAGGATTAATATGTCTAATTGTACTCTGACAACTCTTACCTTTTTCTTTATTAATAACAGTCCAGTCATCAGCTCTCTCAGGAGATTCGCTCTTATCAGTTGAGGATGCATTAGATTTGTTGCTGACGTTATCAGCTACTGGTTCACCTTGGCCCATTTCAACATCATCACTGACTTTAGATGCATCAGGTTGAGGTGCTGGCTCAGTAGCAGCAGAAGTGGAAGGTGTAGGCTGTGGGTTAGACCCTTCTTGGGACACAAAAGGACATAAGTTACCATTCATGCACATCTCCAAAAACTTCTGCAACTTCTCCTCCGAAATATAATTTTCCCATGCATCACACTGTGGTTGAATTTTCTCAGGCTCTGGCTGATTATTAGCAGACTGTGATTGATTATACTCAGTTCTTGGATGCTCCTGAGGTTGTGTTGTGGAAGAAGGCTGCTGAGGTGCAGCGGTTTCTTCGTTTTGGGCCTGATTTGGTTTAGGTTGCCCAGGTGTATTATCTCCAACAAGATTGGCATAATCATTGATAAAACTAGCAAAAGTATCCACCCAACTGCTGCGGGGATGGCGGAAACGTTCATTGCGATGGTGTTCATGGCCATGGTGTCTCCTGTCACTACTACGTTCATGTCTGCTCTTCTTGGAGTGTTCAATATTGGAAGACACAGTCTTCAAGAACTGACGAGACCTCTTAATGGCATCTCTGACGAGATCCCTCTGTAAACATCAAGTATTTTAGCAATGCATATTTTAAAATTACAGAAGATTTTTTGGATTTAAATGATTTAAAGACTCCATAGTTTTATATCAGAATTTTCCTTTTGTCATCTTCAAAATAGTTTGATTTCTTACCAATTAACTATTAAGACAAAAAATCTAAGGAGTACCCTACCTGGTATGGAAGTGTATACCCTACACAGGTATTCAAAGACAGCATTAATACCTAGTTAATAGTAACAACAGTATGTACTTACAGGCATGCAGGGCATTGGAACTCTGACCATGCAGTGCTCTGGGTGCATTCCAGCGGCTTCACATTTCGAACACAGATCAAAATCTATGCATGATGTACACTTGTATCTGAATCCAACCACAGGAAAGTCACAGCCATCACAAACCACTCCAGAATGCAGGGGTTTATCTTGGTCTACAAAGGGAGACATAAGAAAAAATAAAGTCATTCAAGATTTATGCATTTGTGTATTGGTTTTAATAGCACAATGCTAAAATACAGAAGAAAATACCTCTTATAGATTGAAAGGTACATTATTAAACCTATTGTAACTTTTTGATATGCAATATCCATTCCATCATAATTATTGACAAAAGTCATCAAAATTTGATGACTTGCTATTTTAAAGGCAGCCTATTTGATGACTTGCTATTTTAAAGCCACAGAATGTTATAATTGAATGTAAAAAAATCTTATATATTATGCTTAAAGTCATTGAATCAAAAGAGCTTTAAAAAACTAATTGTGAGAAGAAAAACATGTCAAAACTATTTTAATTAAAAGTTCTATAACATGATGAATTACCAGAAAATGTTGTGCAATTCTAAATTATGACCACTTATTCAAGCAAAGCGCTAGAGGATGACATGTGCCATTAAGCCATTCTATACAACAAAATATGTCCAATGAAAAATTAAATGTATACCTAAATAAAAACATTATTGATTAAATTCAGTTCACTTCAAAAAGACATGTTCTTAAATTTACCTCAGATTTATAGGTTTTCAAGTTCTATACAAGGACAAATGCATAAAACAGTTTGTTTATCTGCCAATAAACCGACTTAAGAACTTTTCTACTTGATGATAAGGTCACTTACCTGCTGAACATGTTGGAGGAGCATTATAAACATCTTCATGTTTATCATCATTGTTGTCAAAGCTAATAAACAATTTCATAAGAGTTGCTGCCTTCATACTGCTTAGAGCAATTATAAGCTCATCATCAGAGGAAATAGCCACATCATCTCCTTCTTCATCTAATAAAAAAAGTTAACAAATTTAGATGCGAATAGGTAAGTATTTTTTAATAGTACATGATAAGAAATGTCATGTTATTTTTATTACCTTTCCAATAGATAGTATAGCTTTTCCCTTTAAGCTGTGGAAATACATCTTGAATCTTCCCGTTCAAAAAACTATAACTGGCATTTTTGCAAATCACTCCAAATCTACGAATTTCTAATTTCTCACTACTACTGCGACGTAAGAAGACTTTAAATTGTACAAGGTCTTCCATGATTGCAGTCAAACACTGTATTCTAATATTTAATGGAGCTTTGTTATACGCTCATTAATCCAAACGTCTGTCTAGCGAGCAATCACAGAATAGTGGAAAGTATTGCGCAGCAAAGCCTTATAAATCAACTATGATTCACTCGTAACCCGCTTGACTTGTTTGTACTTTGAAGCAAAACAAAACCAATTAGAAAAACAATGACGGGTGAGTGACATGACAATATGGAATCTACTATTACTCCGAGCTCAGGGATTGGACAAAATACGCGAAAAGAAATCATTATCTAGAACTGAAAGAGAGAGAACATTCAAAGTTAACTAAAGCAAACGAGATACCAATACATAGATTTACGAAGTTACTAGAAGCTAGTGGTATTGCCATAATAAAAAAAAATGGAAATAGAAGTTTTAGCTGTAACTTCACGATTACTGTCACTGCTCCGTTATTGATTTATGCACTGTAGCCAGTGAACGAAAAGCATAGAAAAGTAACTTCAAACAAAATCTCTTTGAAAAGCGGCACACGGCGTTTGTTAAGCTATTGCATAGCTTCTATCGCGGGCCTTGAGCGTGGGGACCGAATCCAGGAATTCCGTAACTTAAAAAACCTAACACTCCGACCGGCACAGCGGTGATACTTTGATTTCATAACTTTACATGCGGGCTTTAATAAACAATCAGCGCCATCTACTAGGAACTTGTGGAACTTCATATTAGATCAAACATTACTGAATTAATAAAATAAATAAATAATATTAATTGCATAAGTTGATAAAAAATGCTATGCAATAGCTTTAACGCGGCAGTCTCCGAGTGCCACATATCTTTTTTTCTTTTAAAATCTACTTGTTTTCTTTGAAAATGATAAAAATGAGATTGGTTTTATTTGGCAACGTACGTCGCTCATTGGCTAGACAACACATAGTAACAATAACATCAATGGCCGTTGAAACGTACATTTGCGAACATTTACGAACCCAGTGCGATCACAGAACTTTATCGAATCGTATATTAACGAATGTTTACGAATGCTCGTATAGTATGGAGTCGGTTGCAAGTTTTGAGTAACATTGTAATTTTTATTTTACAGATATTTATGAGTACAAAATGTTTACAAACATTCAAAATTAACAAGGCACACATTTATTTAAACTGGCCGTGCGGCAATGGATAGATTTCAATTTTTTCTTAAAAACCATACTATACGAACATTCGTTAACAAACGATTCGATGAAAGAGAAGAGTCGTCATAGTGGATAGTGGACGATTATTTATGTAAAGGCTAGCTATGAAAGTTATGAATACTTTTACTAGGCATATTTTTTATTTTGTTTATGATTTTATGTTTATAATTTGAAGACCAGCTGGTGTAGTGGATACATAGATTGCCTTTAAGGCCAGAACTGGGTTTGAATCCCGGTGGCGCTAGATATTTTAGTGATGAACACAGATATTAGCCGTTTAGTCAAGGATGTTTAAAGTCTGTTTCAGTCTATTATTTTGTAATAAAAATATGTGTGATGATTATACTTAGATATATGTGTTTATCATCCAAAACACAAATTCTTCAAGAAACTTAAGCTACATAATGTTGTGTAAATTTCAAAAATAATTATTACTAAATCAATGAATTTTTTTGTAATTTATTAATTAATATAATAATTATAATTCTAAATTCTACAGAAAGAGGCCAAATGAACTCTTGGCTAAAGATTTTACGGTTATTTGTCATCTTCCGGAAACATTTTCTCAACTTTTTTGATATTTTCATCTATAACGGAAGTTATAGGATTCCCTGTGCGCTGATTGTCTTCATAGGTCGATCTAATTTTTTTAATTTAAATGCAGCATCCCAGTAAGCTACCAATGATTAAGATGAAGCATGATCCCCTAAAGTTAAAAAAAAATCTTCGTGGACATTTTTTTCTGTCACTGGCACCTAAGTACATAATCACCGTACGTTGTTCGTTTTTGTCCATATTTTATTGTTTTTACTATTGTAAGCAAAAAAAACGTATCTTGCAAATATAATTACTAAATTAGGTAAGTGAAACTTTGCATGAAAGGTATTGTCAGATTGATATACGTATTTAAGAAAATTTAAATAGACAACATCCAAAAAGGTACCTTCTTATAGGTACATTGTATATGCGTGTCTAAGACCTTTTTGATCAACCCTGCCTGATATGCAATTTTTTGGAGATTACAATATGATTTGTGACATTAGGTAAATTTCAGAAATATTTATTACTAAATCAAATAGGTACTTATTTTTTTGTAATTTATTAATTAATTTAATTATTATAATTCTAAATTCTATAGAAAGATGACAAATGAAGTCTTGGCTAAAGATTTTACGGTTATTTGTCATCTTCCGGAACCATTTTCTCAACTTTTTTGATATTTTCATCTATAACGGAAGTTACAGGATTCACTGTGCGCTGATTGTCTTCATAGGTCGATCTATTTTTTTAATTTAAATGCAGCATCCCAGTAAGCGACCAATGATTAAGATGAAGCATGATCCCCTAAAGTTAAAAAAAAATCTTCGTGGACATTTTTTTCTGTCACTGGTACCTAGGTACATAATCACCGTACGTTGTTCGTTTTTGTCCATATTTTATTGTTTTTACTATTGTAAGCAAAAAAAACGTATCTTGCAAATATAATTACTAAATTAGGTAAGTGAAACTTTGCATGAAAGGTATTGTCAGATTAATATATTTAAGAAAATTAAAATAGACAACATCCAAAAAGGTACCTACTTATAGGTACATTGTATATGCGTGTCTAAGACCTTTTTGATCAACCCTGATATGCAATTTTTTGGAGAAAACAATAAAGATTTGTGATATTAGGATCTTTATTTGACCTACGTTACTTACCGTATATAAGTCACGTTATAGTGCAATGAAATTGAGAGCTTAATTTATTTCGTAAATAACGTTTAGTATTTACGATATTATTATTATTAGTAAAGTTAATACGTTTTGTGTCAAAAACCATGTTTACGTTTGAATAACAAATCGGTCTTATAAATTAGCGACCGAAAAATACTTGCGCTTTAACTGAGACGCATGAAAATATGTAGGTACCTGGGTCGAATATGGCCACCTTAAGGTTTGTTACCTTTTTTTTATAATAAATAAGCTAAAACTCACAAGTTTTAGCATTTGTCCATGAAGAGAAGCTATTAATCTTTATAAAAAAGGCAATAAAATACAAAAATATTCAACAATGTATAGTACTCACAACAGTTTAAAAAAATATAGAAATTGGCCATATTTCCGAGGAGGTAGGTTAATATGCCCATATATGTGGCCATATTTGCGGTATGAATTTACTTGTTTAATAAAATACAAATTAATAAACTGAAATAAAAAGGATAAATAAATAATCTATTAAAAGCTTTAATGGAGTATTTATTTAAAATATATTCTTTGGATCACAAAATGTCTTAACGCATCTACGAAGTACTCGCTGCGTCAATGGGTATCCCACATTGCACAGGCGAATGACACGGGATGCCAAAATTTTCTCTTGTTCAGGGTTAAGAAGTGGTTTCCGGCCCAAAGTAGATTTAGTCTCTTTTTTCTCTTGTAAATAACGCTTTAGAGTGCGTCTTGGCCAGCGTTGCCAGGCGTCCCGATTTTGGCGGGACGTCCCGATCTTTAAATCAAAATTAAATGTCCCGTGCGGGACAGGCTCAGTCCCGCTTTTCGGGGATAACTCGACCGTGCGCGCAGCGTGCTGAGGAAGCGTGGGCGGGTGGCACAGACGAATGTTGAATGTGTACTGGACGCAACAATATATAGACAAACGTTATAATTATTCAGATGAAAATATTTTTTCCAGACTTAAATTCATAAACCTGGAAAGTGAAGTTAGTTTTGACATGATTGAAAATGCTGTACCTTTAATAAAATTGAAAAACTTATATGAAGAATTTAACTTGTAAAAATCATCCTTGGACGTATTAGTGGGAAATTGCAAAGACACTACTGCCACCACCGCTCAGAAATGGCACCAGCTCTTTCAACAGTTTCCAAAAAAAGATACCAGGAATATGTTTAAACTAGTGTCTTTCATATTAAGTATCCCGACATCAAACTGCTTTCCTGAACGAGTGTTTTCCCAGATGAATTTGGAACTGGTCGGATGCCAGAAACAAATGCTCAGTAAATTTAATGAAAGCAGAATTACTCATCCAGTTTAATCTACAAATGTCCTGTAAAGAGTTCTTCATCTTTATTAAAGAGAAAAAGGAAACTTTAAAAGAAGTTAAATCTTCACAGAAGTATCATGAATAAGTAATTCTTATAAATAATTATTCTCTTATTGTAAGTTGCAATTTGTAACACTCACTCCACTGACTATTGTTTGAAAGTTTCAAATTGAAACGCCATATTTTTCTAATGAATAAAACCCTTTTGATTTTGATTTCTGTTTTTATATTTATTCTGAAGACGAATAAGACTCAACTATTTAACGATAGGGTAAACCTGAATTAAAATATTATATTTTTATTAAAATACTTTTTCTATGGCTATTTTTGTCACGTAAACGTAATTTTAATTTAAATAAAAAGATAAATATTTGAAAACTTCTGATTATATACGTTTTTTTTACTATGTCCCGCTTTCGACGAACAAATCCCGCTGTTTTAACTCAAAAAGTTCCAAAATCCCGACTTGGCAAAAAAAAAACTGGCAACGCTGGTCTTGGCACATTATAATGCTTTGCAGCTGTATATACTTTCATCTTACCGCTTTTGACTGCAGTTAAAGCTAATTTCATTGATTCTTCAGACCAATTACCTCGAAGACCTTTCGATTTATAGCGTGCCACGGTCTAAAATAAAAAAAAGTATCAGTAATAATAAAGAACCGTAAATATGGCCAATCAGTGGCCATATTTGCAGTCATGCTTTTTTTTTACTTTCATATTCACGAATAAAAAACAGACTATTACTTTGATAATTAAACAAAGAAATATCAAATTACAATCGCAACACAACATCATAATGTGAATAGCATAGATTCTTATTTGGAAAACAACATAATACAGGATAAAACTTACCTAATGTTTTTATAACCTCAACAGCACGTTTCACTATGATGGACGCTGTGCGAATATAGGGCGCGCGGGAGGGGTGATAGGCACGCCGTTCGGATACACGCGACACTAGCGACAATTTATGGATGCGTTCAGGTTATTAAAAATATTCGTGTTTGGAATAATGGTATGTGGCCATATTTTCCGGCTGGCCATATTTGACCCAGGTACCCTATTATGAAATTCTAAAGTATTCCGCACATTAACGTAAAGCTCAATCAAGTATTGTTTCGGCATACACACTCGCGACTGGCCGCATGCCGAGATCGAGCCGCGTAGGTAGGTAGGTATAGCTCGCGTTTCGCCCGTTTGTATGAAGTTGAATTACTGTAGATATCTGTACTGTGACGATACTCTGCCGCATATAGAATGTGTAGAATATTTAAAAACATGATACTCTACAGGACTTGTATCCATTGCGGTAAATAAAACATGATATCATAGATGATACAGTACAAAATGACATGATACTCTATTGTGAAAGTTATATCCATAACCGCTGTTCTGAGGAGACGACATATTATACTGTAGGTATCTACTCTTTTAATTGTTGCACAATTTTTCCCGACTACTGCGAAGCAAAAAGGAGGGTTATGATTTTGATCTGTATGTAGGTATGTAAGTATGTGGGTATGGATGGAACTTCTAAACTAGTAATTATAATTGGACAAATGTGGTGTCGTTGGAGGCCTCTTTACTGTCCGCTGGTTATAGGCTACATAAAGTTACGTTAAATTGACTACAGCGCCATCTAGGGGGCTTAAAGTAAACTAAAAAAAAAATTATTTAGTTTCGTGTGGGGTTTCAAATAAAAGAACTTCGTTAGCACATTTCAAATATGTAAACCCTTCCTACTCCAAAAAAAGTAAAAAAGTTTAAAAACTAAAACCCGACTACTAAAAACACGCTCTAAAAAGTATGAAACAAGATAATAGTCTCCGCTGAAATATTTATGTATTTACGTCATATTGATAGAGATATGATATGAAATAGCATTTAGTTATCCTCATCCTGAAACTTGGAAAAGACCCATAAAGACAATAGCTTCCACCCTCCTTCAAATTGGTGAACACCTGTTAAAACTCCACTTCAAATGGTTTGTTGAAAACCATTCAATGCTTAGTCCCACTCAATTTCGTTTTAGGAAAGGTAAAAAATGGACAGCGTGAGCATTTTCATTGTAGGTTTAAGATCAGCATTGTCTGATAATGAATCAGTAGTGGGGGTGTTTGTGGATGTCTCATCGGCCTATGACAATGTCCATCTTCCCCAATTCAGGCAGAAAATGCTACATCTGAGTATCCCGTAGAGACTGATATACTGTACCTATAACGTCCTCTCCAGCCGTAATGTCCAGGTCCGACATGACTATGCTTATTTCCCAGCTCGTACACTCTGGCAAGGTCTCTTAGAACAGGGCTCTATTGTTAGCCCTCTACTGTAGGTAGGTACAGCATATACACCTCGGACCTGGACAGGTCGGTTACTCCTTCCTGTAACATAATACAGTACGTCGATGATAGCGCCCTTTACCTGCGGGTAAGGATAATTAAGGCTGTTTCCAATCCCCTCAATATTGCCCTATCCTACCTTGGAAACTGGCTCCAGGCACATAATCTAAGCCCCTCCTCCTCCAAGAGTAGGTAATATCTTAGTCTTTACTAAAAAAGAAAATACTCTCGTCTTTCTATTTCAGTCCTTGGTCATCCAATCCCAATCGTCAAAGAGACCAAGAAAATGTGAGGCAAATATCAACATTCTAAGATGCCTCTCCGGCGTTTGGAGCCCCCACCCGTACACCCAAATCTCTTATATAATGCCCTAGTGAGAAGCGTCATTGACTGGGTCATTTCTTTAGAACCCTGCAATAATTCAGGACTGAACACCATTACCAAAATCCAAAACTAGTGCGCATTATCCTGCCTATACCCTGGAAAATAATTCAATTCAGTAAAATGACAGTTGAAGCGTGCCCACTTTATGAAAGAAAAAAAATAGAGATGTGGTTTCAGCGAATGAATGAATTTAGTTTTATTATAATATCGTAATTTTTGGCGAGTTTAATTGTTTTTTTTAACAAGTAAAAAAATAAAGAAGTTATCTCATGTCGATTTTACTTCTACTGTGACCGCTTTAAAGCACTAGGTGTGTTGATAATTCATTATCTTCAATAAAGTTACTTTAAAGATAAAGCACTTCAAATTCAAGATATTTGATACTAAAATTCCCATCCATCCTACAAACCAAACATCTCTGGTTCCTTTATAATCTGCAGGGCATCAAATAGGTATTACTCTGGCCTGGATACCTGGACATTCAGGAATAGAAGGAAACTACGCAGTTGGCTGTTTCGCTAGGAACTCTATTGAAACCGGCTCCCTTGAACACTACGGATGTTTTTCCCCAAGATCTCAGCCTGTGGGCCAAGCCACGATTGTTTGAAGAATGGTGTAAAGAATGGGAAAAGACTCGCAGTGTTGTCGGCAAATACCTACTACGGAAACATCCAGCCCACAGCCACAGAAGGATACTTCGTTTGCTGTATCGCAACGATTTACTAGAGATGACTTGTTTACCTTTTGGCCTAAGTACAGCACCCAAGACTTTTGCTGCACTCACAAATTGGATAGCACAAATACTTTGACAACAAGATATGTACCTATACGGATAATAGTATATCTCAGCGACCACTTGATCGCTCACCAAAACGAAAAGACCCTTCGCCCTCGGTTATTTGACCATACTCAGAGTTGATTCTGCAAGTTATTACAAACAAAATGGTGATGTAAAATTTGCTTTTGGCTCGGAAACTGATTCAGATAATTTTAGGCAGTCCGGTTTGAGATTAACTTCTAATAGGTATAGATAATCAGCAATTAGATCCAATATACTGGACTAAACATAAAATTTGCTTCTTGAAAACCTTAGATTTGCAAAAAACTGTCATAATTTATTTAAGTATTAATGTAAGAAGAGAACCGAAACCAGCATCGATAACTCTAATAGCAGGATGGATAAAATACTTGCTAGTAGAAGCTGGAATTAAGGCATCCCCAGGGAGTATAGGATCAGCCGTCACTTCCAAAAATTGGCTTGTTAATTATCACCTTGATGAAATATTGGCTAGAGGAAACTGGCGATAGCAAAATACATTGTGCGAATTTTATAAACTCGAAGTAATAATATTTTTTTTTCAGTTAATTGAAATTTTCCGGTATTAATATTAATATTGATATTAAAATTTTATTTTTAAATAACTGTAGAATGTTCGATAGTTTAGTTGAAGCCTAGAAGCGTAGGTACAGTCTGTAACAGAATTATGTATACCACCCAGTCTCAATATGTCATACAATATGCGTGCATATTGTATGTGTGCGGGAGACTGGGTGGTATACATTATTCTGTTGCAGACTGTACATATGCTGACCTATACATTTCGGTACAGCAATTAAATAAGTTAAAATATTTCTGTACTTAAAACATCTACAGAAATTAATCCGGTATACATTATTTGGGTACTGATATAATTAATTTAGATTTTAATATCTTGTACCTACAGTTATTGTGTTTGATGAAGCAGTACACTAATAAGGGTAAGTACTGAAATGTTACTAGTACTATTTAAAAAAATTATACCGATATGCAGTCTCTGTTTATACCTAAAACACTTACATATTACCTAAGTCTACATCTAAAACTAAATATCAATGTAGGCATAATTTTCACATTGGCGTCTGTCACTTTTACCAGCTTATAACAAATACTTCTCAATTAAATAAAAACAAAATAAAAATTTTGAAAAACCCACTACGCGACGGTTAAAAAGTAATTGAAAAAGAATAAAATAATTTAAAATCCCCCGACTGAAATGATTTATGTGACGAGAGATAATTAACGTGAAAAGCTTTTTTAAAAGTTCACTTGATCTCACACAGAGTCGGTCATATTATGAACAACATACTATTCGTTTTCATAGCACTTCCCCACGCTTACCTATTCGGTTCTCGAAGATGTAGATGTTGCAATAACATAGGTATTCAACTCCCTATGAACTTTATAAGAAGAGCAAGAAAATCCGTCTGGGGCTGCCATTGAATGAATTCGTTTTGTAGTTTTATATTGAAATTTAAAATATTGATGGCAGCCCTCGACGGATTTTCTTGCTCTTCTTATGAACTTTATAAGAAGAGCAAGAAAATCCGTCTGGGGCTGCCATTGAATGAATTCGTTTTGTAGTTTTATATTGAAATTTAAAATATTGATGGCAGCCCTCGACGGATTTTCTTGCTCTTCTTATAAAGTTCATAGGGAGTTGAATACCTATGTTATTGCAATATCTACATCTTCGAGAACCGAATAGGTAAGCGTAGGGAAGTGCTATGAAAACGAATAGTATGTTGTTCATAATATGACCGACTCTGTGCGAGATCAAGTGAACTTTTCAAAAAGCTTTTCACGTTAATTATCTCTCGTCACATAAATCATTTCAGTCGGGGGATTTTAAATTATTTTATTCTTTTTCAATTACTTTTTAACCGTCGCGTCGTGGGTTTTTCAAAATTTTTATTTTGTTTTTTTATTTCAAACTTTTTAAAGAGCATAATATAGGTACCATACATTACATTACACAACACCTCGTTCCTCATCAGCACTCTAATGTCCCCACCACCGCTGGAAAACCCATGTAGTTTATTTCAATACATAGTGAAGTATTATAATAAGTGTTGTTACAGTAACACCTATCTAAGAACATGCACCAATCAAACCCAAAGCGATCACTGAAAGCCACATTTAAATCGGACCAATGGTTTTGCAGAATTAATGGTTGTTATTACAAACAAATGTTTACTGCAGCTCCCCCTGATGAGTTGTGACCGTTAAACCTATTTAAGAACATTATACCAATCAAATCAAAAGCGATAATTGAAAACGGCATTCAAATCGGACCAATGGTTTGCAAACAAATATTTACTGCAGCGCCCCCTGGTGAGTTGTTACCGTCTCAGAACATGCGCTAATCAAATCCAAAGCGATCACTGAAAACAGCATTTAAATCGGACCAATGGTTTTGCAGATAAACGGTAACATTGGCTTTTACGAACAAATGTTTACTGCAGCGCCCCCTGGTGAGTTGTTACCGCTACACCTATCTAAGAACATGCACCAATCAAATCCAAAGCGATTACTGAAAACCGCATTAAAATCGGACCAGTGGTTCTAGAGATAAATGGTAACATTGGTTTGCACAAACACCCTCTCTCCCCAAACGCATATACCGTCTCCGTTCCGTCGTGGGTAATAAGATAAGATGGGGGAAACACCCACTCCAGGCTGTAGTTACTAAACCTACTACCCGCATAACGACACAGTTGTATGTAATGTTTTTTAGTTGAGATTACCTGAGGATTATGTAACCCTATCCAATATTGTGTTTCACATCCAAGTACGAAAAAAAACTACATAAAGCAATGCTTAATGGAAATAAACTTTTTAATAAGTTACATTTTTATACATTAGGTATATTGTAAAATAAATAATAACATCACTTATGTATTAATTAACATAGCTAATCTTGATGCTCTTTTTCTTCTTTTTCTAAAGGCAGTGGCACACTTCTAAAAGTTTCACTATTCTCAAACTTAGGAGGCCCTCCCAATTGGATAGTTTCAGTAAATTGTAATTCTTCATTAAGTTTTTTGGCCAAAAAGTATATTTCTGCTAAAGCTATGACTAATGCACACATCACTCCAAGAAGAAGTCTAAAGCCAAAATCTAGGTAGCCTATCATCAACTCTATGCCACGAAATCCAAATAGAAAACCAGCAAAAATAGATATTATAAACTGTCCAATAGCTATCAACTGCCTGTTTATACTTTTTAGTTGATAGGCAATGGTGTCTTCTGGGTATCGCATCCTCACATTGTCAACTCCCCTTGTCATTTTTCTATATTCTCTAGCTTCTTGCTGAGATCGTAATTTTACACATCTAGCTTCAAGTTCAGGGTTTCTCTTTATTTTTTCATTTTCAGGAGTTTCAATTGTTGAATCTTCTAGTAAGGTATGTAAATATGGAATGTCTTTATTACCATCCTCCTTCTGTTTATTAATATAAGCATAGAGCCAGTCAATGTCAGAAGTGGTCAGGAATTTTCTGTCATGTGACTCTTTTGTAGGCAAAGATTTCTCATCAGACTTTTTTGATTCATCACACTTCTCTTCATGGTTTAAATCACTTTTATTTTTTGTCTTTTTATCTTTATCATCCTTTTCTTCTTTTTTAGGTTCATCTTTTTGAGTGTTTTCCTGCGCATCAGAACTCTCAATGGGTTCGTCTGTGCTTTTTTCTGATCTTAATTTTGGCAGATTTTTAGAATTTTCAAGATATTTGGAAATTTCATTGATTTTTTCAATTTCAAGAGCACTTAAATATAATTCTAAACTCTTAGAATCTTTTTTTTCAAGATCTTTCTTTTGTTTGTGTTTTTGACCATCTGATAGCTCTACAATGTTTTCAGGAGTATCATTTGTAATAGTGATGCTTTTGATAAACTTTAAAAAGTTATCAGAAGGATAGATTTTTAATTTAGTATCAACTAATGATCCTATTAGATCCATGTTAAATATCAGCAATGTTTAATTTGTGGTTTAAATCAGTATACAAATCTCTAAGTTCTTCTTCTTTATCTTCAAATGCGTTGTCGATTCGTTGACATTTAAAGTTCATGTCATCAATGAATTGATCCCATTCTTTTTGCCTTTTTTCTCGATTGGCAATTCTTTTTTGTTCAGCTTCCTGAAAAAATAATAGTCACCATTTCATATTTTTGTAAAATACATGTATGGTTATTTTATTTTAAACAAAATGGAATCTAGAATGAGAGAGTTGAACCCATTATTTGATAAAGTTAAATAAAAATACGCAAATGATAAAGTTTATTGAATTTTAAATGAAAATGGTGTTTAACCAGATCATATCTCTCAGTTAAAGTCTATTGCCCGTCTGCACTAAACTTCCTCCTAATCCGGATCCTAAGTCGATGCTTAAGTCTGTACAGTCCGTTCGCAGTTGGTTTACTTCTGACGTATGTTTTCTCTATATTGGCCCTACCTTCCAGTTTCCCTGAAAGTTTGCATAAAAATTTTAAATAGCCTTCTTTATTCTATTACAACAAGGTAAACTAAATGGCTGTAAATTTTCCAAATATTGTAAAAAAGAACGAAATATTACGCTCAAATATGAAATCATTAAGTAGACTAGACTTTCAAAAATATAGGTGCATTCATTATTAGCAATACAAACGGTATTTTCTAATCGAAATTTAATACGGCAACCCAAAATTCATGGCAGCCAATCAAACAGCTGGAGTTAAACCAACTGTGAACGCACTGTACTCTGATTTTTACTGTGATTTGTCCTGCCTGACGGACGGTTGATTTGATATGATACGCTTAATTTCTTGCTTAAAGTTATGACATGGGAAGTCGGTGTCATAACTTTAGGCAAGACACTTACGACGGCGTTCGAAAAGTTATGCAGATACGCTAGTTAAAAAAAATGGTGTTTATTTTATTAATATTTAAAAAAATTACAATAAAAGTCAATCAATTGTCGTTGCACGTCATAATACGTAACAAATTATGATCAAAAAGTTTAGGCATGTCATAACTAAGCTAATGCTTAGTAGAGTTTAGTGCAGACGGGCATATGTCTCAGTTTTGTATATTATATATAACTAAACACAATAAAATCAGGTTCCTTACATCATGTAAAGTTTTAGTTGTACAGCATAAAAGCTTGGTAGGAGATGAGTTTGTTTAGACCCCACTGAATCAATCAAGGCAAAGATTTACAAAATTTCATTCACCTACATTTTCAAATTATTACCAAAGTTTTAGTTCAAGTGAAACTTCATCTACATAGGGTAACGGTTACTATTGTTGACCCCCACCAGTTATTGGCACCTTCCAATTTAAATGCAAATACTAAGCTTTTCTCGGTTATTAACCATTAATAAATAATTTAATATATAGCTTAAATTAACTATTGATAGCACTAAATAGTAGTTTCTAAATAGTTAATACTAACAACACTAAAAAAACCTAGTAATTTAATAAAAAGCTTAAATTAACTATTGATAGCAGCACTGAATTGTAGATTCTAAATAGTTACTACTCACAACACAAAAAATAAACTTTTCTGTCATGCCTCCGAGAAAAACAAGTTCGTGAGTGATTTTGAACAAAATTTGTGAACACAGGGTAAGTTTATCTATAAAATATTGTTCACAGTTCAGTTAATGTTTGTTGTTATTAAATAAGTTATTAATTATGGGTTTTGCAGTAATTACAGTTAGATAAACTTGTAGGAAATAAGCTTATAATGGGTGTCAATACTTGTACATGTTGCTTGTATGGATAATTAGTTCGCTGGCACCCCCTTTATATGGTTTGCAAAATTGTTGTAGAGCTTAGGATCGTATTTTAATCAGTTTAAAAAGTTGTATTCATAAAATGGATTCTTTTATTCATTTAAGTTGTGATTTAAAATTTTGACAGTGTACTTTTAGTAATTGTAATTTTTATAAGAGCAATGCTAATTATTGTACTTCGAAGGTGCCTGAAAACTGTATTAGCTTTTATGAAGTTATAATAGTGATGTGTCTGCCTTTTATCACATTAAACTTACGATTTTAAACGACTAGATGTAAGTTATTCAAATAGAATTAGGCATTTATTTAACAAGACTTTGTGTAAGCCGCCCTAAGTCCGTTTTCATAAAGCTATGTCATTAAAAATTATTAACTAAATAATTATTACCATATTTCCCATCACTGTTTTCGTCGTTGTACACTTCTCTATGCCAATATTTATACAAAGGAGTGGCAATAACTAGTACGTATGGTATTCTTTGATATTTTTTGAGAAAATTCTAATTTAAATAACTTTAATCATTAGTGAATCATACGGAATATAATTTTACTCAACATTTAAATTTATTTTCTAGAGGCCTTTAAAGTTGCGAAATTGCTTAGGGTGCCAATAATAGTACCTACTACCCTATACAAGGTGTTCTTTTTCATATCCAATAATTGAGGTTTTGTTCCTTATTAAAAATTATACTTTTTGGCACAGAACATGTGATTCAAAAGTGCATACTTTTCAAGATATCATCAATCTTAATATAATGAGTTCAAAAGTTATCACCCTTTGTAAAATCTCTTTAACATTCATTCAATAGATCTCAAAGAGATATCTCTCATGTTTGTTACACATTGTATAATGGGTCGCACTTCACTATGATAATAAATGGATTTTTTTGTAACATGTCATGCAAACCATAATAATCTTTGCATAATTAATAAGGGGAGCATCACATTCAAAAAGATACATTCAAAAAAGTTTATTATAAAATTGTTACACAATTGGTGGTCTTATCACCAGAAAGCTATTTCTTACAGACAACAATGTAAGAAATCGCACATATTACATGTTTAAGTTTATTTTTTAATAGATAATATACACATATTTTTTATTAAAAAATAAACTTAAGCATATAAACATCCATGACATGACATCTAATATCTGTGTGCATCAACCCCAGAACTGCTGGCAAAGGAGGCAATGTATGTTACCACTACACCAGCCGATTGTCAAATGGAATGCCGGTTGCCACTGCAAGTAGAGATTTTCAAGTTCCAAATACAACACTATGACAGAAAATTTCAGAAATAGCTCCAGAAAATTTTGGTTGTGAGTTACTACTACTATCTTTAAAAGTAGAAATTTTATGCAAATTACTAATAAAATTAGATTATTTGCGTTTCATTCTTGATGGCCACAAAAGGTTCTCGACCTGGGCAGAAATGGGGTTAGTCTAGACAAAACTGGCGAAAAAGTACTTGCGTTTTTATTTTTTTATAAATAACTTAGACATATCGACTGCCGCTACGAACAGTATCGAATCTGCAAATCACATACTTTACAAGAGAGCAGTTCAAAGTTATATTTTGACCTCCAATCACAAATTATAATAATGTTATAAAACTTATATTCTTAAAAGATAGCTAATTTCATGTGTTTCTGTTTGCCTAGACTTGGTTTAAATAATAAACGTAAATTGTATATAAAATTCACATTCGATGATATACCATGTCAAAAAAAACTGCAATATCATCGAAAGTGGCATATTCAATAGTATTCACGGTTCATAAAATTATAGAAAATATCGAATCTGCCTGTTTCGATGATATTCTTTGACAATTCATGTAAGAAACAAAAATAGTGCTACACTTTCGATAGGTAGCTTATTTGCAATTTATGATAATAGTGGACTTTTGACGCAGAAAGAGGCATATTAAAATTAAACGCTAGTTTGGTAATTTAAAATACACATATTTATTAATATAAAACATAAAAACTAGTCATCTTACCATGAGATCAATCACGAGTAACATTATTTATTTAAAGAAAACTAAACAAACTGTTCATCACAGAATTAAATCACACACATCTTAAATCTTAATAAATGAAATCTTTTAACGACACATTAGTGTTCGTAGGTACCTAATGTATAATGAGATTATTAAGTCTTATGTAAATTAATTAATCTTACCGTGTAACACAACTGTGCCTGTCTATATTAATCAGTCACTATATTCAGTCTCGTTAATAGAAACATCTTTAATGGTAGGTATATAAAAATTAAATAAAAACCCCTCAATTTGGTATTTTAACAAAAAATAAATTCTAATAAACACTTAATATCTACTAAAAAAATAAACTGTAAAAAAATAAAGTCTCAAAATTATTCCAAACAATAAAAATCATTCTACAATTATTCATCCAAATCTAATCATTTTCATCACTCCCCGAAACATTTTCACTTTGAACCTTTTTAAGATTTTTAAAAAAGGCATGATATTGTCTAGGGATATGTCCTGCTTCACAAAGATGTATAAGATCTTTATATTTAGCTTCCGGAATTGGTAAAGTATCGGAATATAATGGTTTCAGTGCGTCGTTGCAGTAATCTACAACTGTTTTTTTGTTGCGACGTGTCTGAACTAAGGTATTTAATCTAAAGTAATCACCCTCCAAATCATATTTGTATAAAATAATGTCTGGTTCAGATCTCTTCACACAAACTTCCTTGATATTATTCCATTTGACGTCATGATTCGAAGTGTTTTTCTTAAAATTTCTGTTTTGCAAGAGTTCTTTCAAATCGTACAGCATGTCTTAAGACACTTCAATGACGTTATATGGCTCATTATTTGTTTTGGCCCAGCGAACCAAAGCATACCATTGATCGGGTGTATATATTATTTTACCCTTCGCAGTTCTTTTTGACCATTACAATTATCCGACCAAAACCGTATGTCAATTGCACCACGAGCCACCTTTTTTTCTATAAAATCTAACAAGCAACTTCCTACCTCGTTTGCTCCTCGTTTACCAACATTTTGTGGCCATAAATAACAAGAAGCTTCCTTAATCCCAGTGTCAAAAACTGTAAAATGCATCAATGATAACTTTCTTTTATAATAAAAGAGAGACACTTCGCCAGAAGGGCAGTTAAGTAATTTCTGAAAATCGAATGTTGCACAAATTGTTTTTGATGTACTCTGAATGGCTTCTTCTTTATCTTTTGCTTTATATTTTCTTGCAGTTTCCTTGTTTAAAATATGTTTATTATGAGCCAGTACTTGTTCTTCAGTAGGGCTCACCTCATTAGAAAATGCGTGGCACTTGTCACACAAATCTTTTTTCGGAAGAAAGAATGCAATATTCATATGGTCGTTTACAATGGTTCGGTATTGCCTTTCGGTCTCAGCTGTATTATTATATTTCGATAGTTCTGGCCAATCTTTGTACATTGAAAACTTCTTATTAAAACTTAAAGAGTTATCCAAATATAATTTACTTGTATTTTTCCTAGTGTAATGGGATTCAACGGGTTGGAAAGATTTGACGTGATCACAAACACTGCGTATCATTTCATCATCTATCTTTTTCGGGTGATTTAAATGTTTTCCTCTATTGTCACTGCTAGTAATTCCACAAGAGTCTAATTTGCTATGTGCTGTTTGGATTATTTGATCGGTGATAGCGAGAGTGCCACAGAACATCTTTAAACAAACTTGCTGAGTCTCGAAGGTGGAATCATCCGTAGGCAAAGGTAAATAATATTTTGTGGTAAATTTTCGTCTAGACGGATTTTCAGTTGTCATCCTTTTTTTATCAAATCTTTTAGTAAATTTATTTATAAACTCCCACTGCTTAGTGTGGTCGGAAAGCTGCCAAAACTGATCAAAAATATTTTTTCGCATAGAATCTGTAAAATCCTTAGTGCATTTCAACTTACAGGTTAGAGGACATGGTGGTTTCATGGATTTAGCGGGCACAATTTTACCTTTCTTGGAAACATATTGTAGCCCGCAGTTTGTCAATGTTTTTCTACGAACATCGACCCAATCTTTGATGTGCCGTTTTCGTTTACGACCAAGATCAGTTTTGTACGTCGGCTTGCGCTTGCGTGAAGAAGATGGGTTAGGAGAATTACTGAATTCACTGTCGGATATTGAAATTAGTGAACTTAAACTTGGTATATTTACAGGGTCATCAGTTACGTTTGGTGTTGTGTCAATAGGAAGGTCTGGTCCAGAAGGAAGCAACTGCATCAGTAATCTTTCTTCATTAGGGGCGTCTACGGGGTCTTCAGACAGGGGTATACCGAAAGTAAGGTCTTGTCCAGAGACAGGTGATGGCATTGGTGTACCTTCTTCACTGCCAAGTATAACATTATGGGAATCATTTGCCAGACTTTCATTAGACTTGTCTTCTTCTAGTTGTGAAGTAGGAAACACAATATCATCATAAATATTGTTCAAAAGTCTCCATTCTTCTTCGGTGTAGTCTTTATAATGAACAGGGGATTCTAAAATAAAAGAAAACACCTATAAAATAAAAGAATAACTAATAAAAATATCTTACATCTATCGAAACTGCCAATACAATAAGCATTCAGCGTAGAACAGTATAGCAACTGGTAGATTCGATAAATGTCGCCCGTAGAATACAATCGAAACTACCACATTCGATAATTCACTTGCTTAAAATGTCCGCGTAAACTATCGAAAGTGCCACTTTCAATATTTGTCAATATTATTTTTACGTGGAACAGTATCGAATCTACCACATTCGATAGTTTTGTTTGTTAACCCCCATTATGATGCAACAAAATTATTATTATCTATTATTTAAATAAATTCAAACATATAGACATATAGCAAAACTTATTTTTAATGTAGGTAAGCAATTTAAATATAAAATATACACTTACCGGGATGTTCGACATTTTTTTCGTTGATATCGGTTTCACAACGCTGTTGTTGTTCAACTTTTTTAACTAAATCAACCATACATCTACCTCGCCTATTCATTTTCAAACTTAAAATAAGAAATAACAAAACACAAAGAAAAGAAACAAAGAAATGAAAACTACTTAAAATTAAACAACATCAACACGTGCTTCCTTCCTCACATCGCGGCGAACACTAACGACTCGGGCAGTTACGATCGATGCGCGCGTATCGACACGTACGAACACGATCGAATGTGTCACATTCGATGATGTTAGTCGCTCAGAGTATGGAGTATCGATTTTATTCGACTTAAAACTTGTTTAAATATATATTTTTTCAAAAACATTTTTATTATTTCTGATAGAACATTATATGCACTTTCAAATAAAGCAATAAAAAAAATTTTGATAATTTACAATTTCGATACTGTTCGTTGCGGCATTCGATATGAAAAAAAGTTTCTGGACGGCTAAAATAACATATTTTTTAATATATTTTAACAACAATATTTACTTTTTTGTAAAATTTACAAATTAATAATGCCTCATACAGAATTAAAATGTCCGCAACGGGGCCTCCTGCCCTACCCTAATATGGTGATTGTTCTTCTATCTGTTAAGAAAAATGATAAATAAATTAATCAAACTACACTTACTTGTTGAACGGATAGATATTCTGTTTCCACAGAATTACACAAATGCAAAGCTTGCTCTAGTTTTTCACTTAAAATTGGAAGACCATGTTGTCCATTCTTTTTTATTTTATCCAACTGGGAGTCTTTAATGTCAGTTAGTTTTTCTAATATTGAAAAAAGATTCTCTACTTCTCTGTCACCACGCTTTTCCTGAAAATCAACAAGGCTGAAGGTTAGTAATGGTAATTTGCAATCATCAATTTTCAGTTTGATTTGTAAAAGTATTAATCACAGACAGAATCTCGTTTAAAATAACACTCTAACGGAGTTTTATTCCATTACCTACCTCAAATTCCTTAAGCATAAACTTTATTTCTCCATTTAGAAAAGGTCTATGATCAAACAGCCTAGACCAAACTTCACCAATCTCTGTAACAGTTGCACAAAAGGAAATACTTATCAAACTGGAAATACTATTAAACTGAAATATATATTTTCATAATTCGGACCAGCATAAGAAACGCCAATTAAGTGCGGAAAATAATTAATCCGGTAGATCCATCCAAGATTTCATTACATGCAAAAAAATATATATATCTACACACCTCGTGACAATTCCGTCATTTTTAATTTGACGTAAGTTCATTCGTTCAGTCATCTAGCACTCATAGACTCAAAATTAAGCCGGGTCAACATAGCCGTCATTTGTTTTTATTTATTTAGTTTACGATTTCGCCATCTTTATCGTTGTTTCAACTTTCAATGTGTTTGGATAGGTGTTGGGTGAACAGTTAACATAACGCATTAAAATCCTCTCTGATGATATCAATCTCTATCATAATGGGAGTAGGTTTAAATAGGCAAATAAAAACCACCTTCTATGAATTTATTTTTGATGCAAGATGCTAATACTTACACCTACCAAAGTTGTAAAGAGAAAAGACATACATGTAGAACTATTTCAACCCACCAGTTTAAAATATATGTACCCAGGAGGGGTCTAAAATGCGAAAAAAGCGATAAAGTTTTATTATGTTTTATCATCTATCAACTGTTGTTTACATGGTTATAGTGCAACAAAGGTCTTTTGGCGCTTGGATGAGGTTGTCAGGGAATAAGGGTGAAATAAGTGTTACCATATTCTCAGGGAAAAGTATAATCCATCCAAAAACGTTAAATATTTTTTACCTATACAACAACGTTCTGTCAACTTCTTCGAATAGAATGGAGTCATCGACAAAACCACAACGTACACAACAACAATCTAATATAAATCTTAAATAATGAGGCTTATGAGCAACTCTTGCCTTCGTCGGCGGATGACAAAGGATTCACTAATAGTATAAAATTATGGCTCGTACGTTTCGTTAAGATGTATACCTATAAGGGTATACATCTTAACTTTGGGGACTGAAAACTGCTCGCGTCCGCAAGGTTTAGCCCTCGATGCCTTGTACGTGGTCCCTGGGTGGTGCTAAACGAGCAGTAAAATCTGGTGGTAGGCTTCGGCCGTGGCTTGTCACCACCCACTAGACAAAACCATGCCGCCAAGTAACCTAGTTGCGTTCCGGCATGATGTCTAGTGTAGCCATTGAGGAGGATAGGTCTGAGTAATCGTGCTGCATCGGAGAACAGTTTTCAACTCGTAGGATAATGACTCACCGGGTAACTCGTTTTGGAGGGTAGCGGGATCCGAAGCACGGTGCACCGCTGGCCGACCGCAGGTAGTAGGGGGCCCAAGTAGCATGCCAACCACATGCGAAAGGCTGCCCCGCCACCTCGCGAAAAATCCCGGGAGGCTCCATCGTGCCGGTTGGCGACCGGTTAGAGAGGACCCGATGGCGACCTCGGGGGGGTTCGGGCGTCCCCGCAGTCTCCAGGCGAGTTCCCCAATGGTGCGTTGTTCCCTACGAGTTGCTTGGTTCCATTTGCAGCGCTTCACTCAACTTCTATTCTCCTCCCTATTCACTCAACTACCAATTCACAATGAAAGGTCCTAAAAAGAGTACGGTTCAACAGCGGTTGCACTTCCTCTCCCTTAAAGTGCACTTCTGTAACATCCGAGGAGTGCACTCCAATCTGAATGATGTCCACCACCATCTTGAGACGGAGAGACCAAACCTACTCTTTCTAACGGAGACGCAGATCTGCGATCCGTCAGACTCGGCATACCTTGGTTACCCAGGCTATATCCTGGAGTCTCTTTTCCGCCCGCACGCCGGGGTGTGCATGTATGCCAGTGACGCGATCTGTTATCAGCGTCTCCGTTATTTGGAAGTGCCGGACCTTTCAGTCATGTGGGTTCACATAGATACTGGTTTACGCCTGTATCTATCGTTCACATAGCGGAGATCGGGAGACAACGAGGCTTATGGAATACCTTGGCAATACAGCAGATAAGATTCAGCAACGTTTTCCCACGGCGCAGTTGGTGTTTCTGGGGGATTTTAATGCTCACCACGGGCAGTGGTTATACCCGTATCAGGACACTGACCATGCTGGCAGAGAGGCCTTTAAGTTATCGCTGACTTATGGTCTCTCACAGCTTGTTAACGAGCCTACGCGCATCCCCGACGTTGCTGGCCACACTGCGTATTGCTTGGACCTTCTGCTGACAACCGATCCTGACAGATACTCGGTGTCCGTCACTGCACCTTTAGGGACATCCGATCACTGTATGGTGAAATCTGTATCGCTGTACTCGCCACCTGACACCCGCCCAAAAGGCTCCAGGCGAGTATGGCGTTACAAGTCAGCAGATTGGGATGAAATGCGACATTTCTTCGCATCTTATCCATGGCGGCAAACTTGTTTTACATCAACCGATCCATCGTGCTGCGCTGATGCTGTCTCAAGTGTGATAGTTCAAGCAATGGAGTATTTCATTCCCCACGCTGATCTATCCCTTGAAACCAAAGCTCGCCCATGGTTTAATACTGCTTGCCTTGCCGCTGAAAAGCGAAAGCGGGAAGCATACAAAGCCTGGGCAAATGCTCGCAGAAGCAAAGCCGTGGATTCGCATGAACACAAGAAGAGGTACAATGCTGCCGCCAAGTCCTGCAAAAAGGTAATCAAAAGAGCTCGTTTTGCCCACATAGGCCGTATCGGAGACAGAATAGCAGCATACCCTTCGGGAAGTAAAGCTTTCTGGTCCCTTGCCAAGTCGGTCGAAACGAACTTTTGTCGCCCGTCGCTGCCACCACTGAGGAAACCGGATGGTTCTCTGGCCCACACTGCTAAGGAGAAAGCAGATTTATTTGCTAGTATCTTCGCAGAAAATTCTCGTCTAGATTGCCAAGGAAAAATCCCACCCCAATTACCTCAGTTCGGACCTACAATGGGTACCGTTCACATTCGCCAAAAGGAGGTTCTTAAATGCTTGCTGCACCTAGACGAGAACAAAGCTAGTGGTCCAGACGGTATTCCTGCAGTGGTCTTAAAACGCTGCGCAGCTGAGTTGTCTCCCGTTTTGACGCGTCTTTATCGACTTTCATTGGAATCCGGTAAGGTTCCCAAGTCCTGGAAGCTTGCTAACGTACAACCAGTACCAAAGAAGGGAAGCCGTGCCGATCCTGTCAACTATCGACCAATTTCAATCACTTCCATACTTTGCAAAGTCATGGAACGTGTATTGAACAATCGACTCCTGGCATACCTTGAGACCAACGAGCTCCTAAGCGATAGCCAATATGGTTTCCGCAACGGGCGCTCGACCGGCGATCTTCTCGTGTATGCCACTCACTTATGGAGCGAGGCCTTGGAGGGTCATGGTGAAGCAATAGCTGTATCCTTAGACATTTCCAAGGCCTTTGACAGGGTCTGGCATGATGGTCTCTTAAGTAAGCTTCCAGCTTATGGCATACCGATTGGGCTCTGCGACTGGATATCTGATTTTCTGAGGGAACGGTCAATTCGAGTAGTCTTAGATGGCTTCTCCTCCGACCAAATGGCAATTAATGCCGGGGTACCTCAGGGATCTGTTCTCTCTGCAACATTATTCTTGCTGCACATTAATGACCTTTTAACACCGGGCATTATTAGTTATGCTGATGACAGCACTGTTGTAGAGAGATACGTATCCAATGCGCGAGCGAGCCCCCGTGAAATCCAGAGTTTAAGAAAGTCAATGATTGAGCGCGTTGATTTGACCTTACGGAAAGTATCCGATTGGGGTGAGTCGAATTTGGTCAAATTCAACGCGTTCAAAACTCAGGCGTGTCTATTCTCCGCAAAAAAGAGCACCTTCACATTAACGCCCACTTTCCAAAATGTATCTGTCCCCATCACTGACCATCTAGGGCTTTTAGGCGTAACTATAACATCCAGTTTAAACTTCGGTCAACAAATTGTGTCCATGGCTCAAGTAGCTTCGAAAAAGTTGGGAATCATCTCGAAGGTACGGCGGTACTTCAGCCCTGCACAGCTTCTTAACTTATATACAGCTCAAGTGCGATCATGCATGGAGTACTGCAGTCATCTTTGGGATGGTTCAGCCAAATATCAACTAGAAGCGCTGGACTCCGTTGACCGAAGAGCCCGTAATCTAATTAACAACGTCGACCTTACGACCAAAAAACTACAGACCCTAGAGCATCGTCGTAAGGTTGCTTGTTTAACCGTGTACTACAGGATACATTTTGGTGAGTGTGCGAGTGCTCTGTTTGAGCAAATTGAACCCTCACCCTTTTACCATCGGACTACTAGACGCAGACAGAACTTCCATCCGTATGTGGTTGATATTCCGAAAAGTCGAACTAAGCGCTTTGACAGTTCCTTTTTGATACGGGTCGCCAAGGTTTGGAATGAACTGCCTGCGTCTATCTATTTTCCCTGACCAGTATAGTCCTAGTACTTTTAAGCGTCGAGTGAATAGGTTTCTCGTGGATGGACGTGTACCACCTTAGTCTTCATGTTCACTTAACATCAGGTGTCATGGAAGACAAACGTCCCATCCATATTTTATATAAAAAAAAATATATTAAATTTTTGAATTGGGGCATTAGATAATACGATTTCTATGCAAAATTGGAATATGTATTTATTTAGGAACAAAATAACATGGTGAGAATAATCAACGAAGGCAGAGCATTAAAAAAACTGACTTCACGTCAAAACTTTGGCTGAGCTGAGAATGTCAAACGTAAACTTTCTCCGAAATCATACATATTTTTTCAAAAGTTTGAAATTTTTAATAAAGCACCTTACCGCTTTCGATGAAATTTATATGTGACCAACTATGAAGTATTCTCTATCATATGAAACAACAATTTTCAAAATCCATTCATAATATTCCGAAATATAGTGTAACAAAGACACAAAAAAAAATCATACAGACGAATTGAGAACCTCCTCCTTATTTGGAAGACGGTCGAAAAAGTATTACACTCTTTCTTTGCTTTATTGAACACCTATAACAGTTGCATGTTACTTAAAAATGTGATAGGTATCTTAAAGTAAGTTAGACTTGACTTGACCAGTTTTGATCAGAATTAAAATGTTAAATCCTACTAATATTATAATTGTGAAAGTGAGGACGAATAAATGTAATCTACAAATTAGATATAGCTAAGCTATTTATAACTCTTCTTGCGCGATTTAATCGACGTACGTTAATCGACGTTTTTTTGTGTGTTTTTTATCGCTGAATTCTTTTGTTAGTGTTTTCTACAAAGTACGTTGAGTAGAGTGTTCACTCCTCACGTTTTTACGATCTCGAATCGAAGATTTTACTTTTAGGAAGTGATATTTTTACATAGGATACTGACTTTCTAGTGAGATAGTGCGTTAAGAAAAGGAATTGCATTGATTTTGAATGACTGGTGCAAGGAGGTGAACAATTTGTGTGGCAAAAGCATTGAGTTTGACGAAGACAACCCGAACAAATCTATGACCTATAATTATTATATCAAACACAAATTTATATAAAAATAAAAAAAATAATTAATAAAAAATAAACAATTTTCCGAGATGCATATTTTTTATTACTCCCAACTCCCATAGCATCATGCTTTGTGCTGTTTATTTCAACTTATTATTATTGCGCAGTTAAAATTTGACTCGTTACTCCAATCAAATTATAATTGCGCAATAGTAATAACTTCTACTACGAATTTCTGAAGATTTGAAAGTAGCGCGGTACGGCCGGGCTGCATTCTAGGGTTGCTTTGGTCAAAAAGGTTTCTAGAGTGGATACTGTATGGCGCTAAAGTGCAAAAACCGCGAGACGGTCATCTATACTTTAGTACTTATAATCATCTATGGTTAAAATATCACTCCATGATATTTTCGTAAAGCCAACCTGACTAAAGCCAAAATGACTAAAAGTTGATGTGCATATTTCGTTCTCGCTCTCGCTCACTGTCGTAAAACTTGGATATGTTACGCTCGCGCAGGTAGCTACAAAATTGTAGTTGCGTAGCTACACCGCAGTAAAAGTTTTAGTTCCATTGCTTACACACGGCGCAGGTGTTGTTTGTCAGTTTTTGTTGTCACTGTCAAAAGTGTCTGTCTTGCTTAATTTTTGTGAATATTGAACTTAGTGGGTTTTCGACGAAACTATTTTAGATTTCGATGCGGCGGAATAAAAGTAAAGAGAAAAACATATTTTTAAGCTATTGCATAGCTTCTATCGCGGGCCTTGAGCGTGGGGACCGAATCCAGAAATTCCGTAACGAAAAAAATATTAAATAATTCACAATACAAAAAAAATTGCAATAATAATATTTTGGAATGTCAAAAATGGGAAAAGCATTAATTACTGTATTAAATTTACTACTCATGAAACGGTTTCTGAATTAATGGCCGCAGGAGTTTTATATCATATTAAAGTTTATCAGGACGGCGGCGTTGTTGTACGTAGAATGTAGTAAATATTACAAAAACGGAAACAACGGAGCGAAAACGCGAGAATAAAAACATTAAATCTCAGTACCTACCTAGTTTTCTTTACAATGAGCAATGATATCAAACCAAAAACGTAAATGTAAAAAGGAGAGCCAAGTTCAATGCAAAAATTATGCTTGGCTGTGGGCTTCGCCGCAAAAAGAGTGGAGATCTAAATGAGTGCCAAGTTCTATGCAAAATCGAAATATGTATTTATAAGAACAAAATAACATTATTAAAAAGTGTTAAACTCTATTTCTTTGCTTCATTGAATACCGTAAAACTACACAACTATAGTCCAGATTTTACATTTTTTTGTTTACTTTCTTGTTATTTTAGAATTAATTTACAAATATAATATCTGTTGACGTTTTTATATTAAGTAAAGCATAGTCATTGAGTACATATGCAGTCAAATGTATGACATTTTTGACATTCTAAAATATTATTATTGTAATTTTTTTGTATTGTGAATTACTTAATATTGACATTTTGCATAATAACATTCAATAAAAATAAAAACAAAAAAAAATAGAAAAAATTATTCACATGTTATTTGATTCTATTATATTCCTAGAGTTATGAGAAATGAAGCGGAACACCATGTATAAGAGTGAGATGTTTCAGTTAGTGAAATGTGTACTATTTCATAACATATCAATAAAACTCGCTCAGATTAACTATCTTTATGACGAAACCTTATAATAAAAATTTTATGCTTAACTAACATATCCAATGTTCAGTATATGAACTTTACCTATATGACTATTAACATGACATACCCAGGTATCTTGTGGTTTATGATAAAAAGAACCTAGTTTAGTAGTAGAAGTTATTAATAAAAGTTATATGGATATATTGTATTTTTTGGTTACAGATATCCAATCCTCTGTGGTGCATTGTGCACAATGTGCTATAACAGTCTCTGAAGAAGTGTCAGATATCAGACTTGGGCCAAGAATTAATCAAACTGATAATAAAACATTACAGTTCTTTGGTATGTATAAATGAATGCCTACTTTATATTGTCATTTATGTTAACAATATAGATTTAAATCATCAATTCTTTTTTAGGATTTTACTAGCAGCATATTATGTAGAAAATGTTAATCACACTTTCAACAATTATTAAGTAAAGAAGAAGTAATTTTGTAATAATCAATAAATATATAAAATATAAATATTAAACGATTTTCTGTTTTTCTGTTTATAAATTATAAACAGCGCCATCTATATCTTAGTGATACTAACGAAATTTAGTGAAAACACCGTGGCACAAAGTTAATCCGGGAAAGAATAAAAACAAGACATCGTTCAGGGAAAAAATATTATACCTATACAATATATATTATTAATAAATGAATGAAGGTATGTTAAATGATTGGGAGCAATGCTTATGTGGGTATTACTGCAGATGTATAAGCGGAAAAAGAGCAGTGCATTGTTGTTCTCATGTGATGATGATAGTATGACATTTAGGATGGGCACGACGTCAGGAAACATTTTTGGATGATATTTTTGGATTATATATTGCACATTTTCCATGCTTGAAATAGGTACATATAGCAATGAAATTTCCCTAATATTCTTGGACTGCTAGTTTGTTCTGACTTAATGAAAATCCACCCTAACCAACATTCGAACCCGTGACCTCTGGCACAGGAAACATTTGTTCTATCACTGGTTATGCTAGGTTAGGCTTATATTGCACCTGAAATGATGTAGCCGACCTGTGACTTCAAGATAAATATTTTCAACTCTCAAACATTCTTTAGCCCTAGGTATCATTTTAGGGACTGAATCATAGTTACTAGTGGTTTAATAAACTAAAGAACTATGTAACTATACTTACTAGATATCATATCTTATAAATATACATACACAAACATAATAACCTCCATGACTCGAGAACTGAGTACATCACACTAAATTTAATCCCGATTGGGATTCTAACCCGGGATCTCTGGCAAAGAAAGCAATTTGTCTACCATTGCACCACAGAGGAAGACTCTTGGTATCGGAAAAAAACTGTAACATAATCATATCCAGTTTATGAATAACTTGACATGGATGCTTTGTATATAAGGAAAAACATGCCTTTCGACTTGATAGTTCTTCGAAGGTCATTAATCTTTCCAAACGGTGTCGCATCTCTCAAACACAAGCATTGTGATATGTGAGAATAAGTTTGTATTGTGTGTGTGTGATAGTAAAGTTAATTAATAGGTTATCTCACTCATATCAATTCTCGTTACCTACCCACCCAGTATTTATTTACATTTTACATTC
The DNA here is from genome assembly GCA_944452665.1 of Stenoptilia bipunctidactyla. Lineage (NCBI taxonomy): Eukaryota > Metazoa > Arthropoda > Insecta > Lepidoptera > Pterophoridae > Stenoptilia > Stenoptilia bipunctidactyla. The sequence continues at coordinate 11,282,121 of OX101726.1, forward strand.
CGTGCCACTGTCATGTCAAGTCACTCAGTTCACTCACAGATTATGTACCATTCTCAGTTTATTTTCAATCTCAGGATTTGTAATTCAGTCGCTGTTAAATCTCATTTTTTTCAGTTGCACAGCAACCAAATAAAATAAAATTAATGTTCATTACTTTAGTGGACCCAAATCTATGATATATAATTTTTCCAACAATGGCAGAAGAGAGAGTGTCACAAAAATAGCTGAAAACGAATCATATCTCATCCTTCTAGGTCATCTGGAAGTAGGTTAGGTTTAGGTACAATAGTACCTAAAGTACTAAAATTAAGCTAGCTTCATGAAACATGTCCTTATGGATATAATTATTATGAAACACACGTAGTTTTATGTGTTTACGTAAAAGAGGTTTTGAGTTACAGAAGGGTCAAAAGTAGCATCAAGTGATTCGTGTAATATTACACTTGGCGCTGGCTAGTCAGTTCCTTTGCGTGAACTTGGCTTGACACGCTGCCGCGTGTCCAGATATAATCGAAATTCCCGAAAGCCATCAATACTTATGACTGTTTCTCAAAAAGTTGTCCACTTTTAGAAATTTTAATTGTCCACTGATGAAAAACGTATTTTTTTTATGATATGAAGTTTCTTTTTAGAAATTGTTTTCCTTAAATTGTTGTGCGGTTAAATACTATTTTAATAAGGTCATATTTACAACCATTAAAGTAAAAACAAAGAAAAAATAATAATTTGTTTGGGACAGTAAATTAGCCCGCCATATAAAAAAAAAATGTCCCCCACTTTCTCAAGAGGTAAAAAGTCTTCAAAAAACTTATATTTGAAAAAAACTCAAAATGGGGTTTCTTTTTTCTAGATTTAAATAATATCTGGCACAATTTAAAAACACACCTGAGCTTCTAATTGTCTTTTGTATTATTAAAAATTCAAAAATATTGTATGTCTCACATTTTTTTTATGAATTTCGTGACACATTTCTTGACGCTATTTAACACCACCAAACCATTTCCCGAAGTTTGAAGTTGTTTTTTGCGGATTGCAGCCCTGTTTGATTCCATAGACAATCAGGAAATCGTTCCTCTATTTTGTGTTTAGCTGTCAGTTAGCCAAACAGTCGGAGCGTTTGAAGTGGATTTCATTTATAAAATATTTCCTGACGAGATTCGGACCCAAAAAGTAAGTTATATTATTATCATATACATGCAAAATTTTAAGAGTATAGTGCTTAATAGACGGAAACCCTTTGCTGTTAGATCCAATAGATAATTTCGATGTTATTACAAAAATACGATTGCATGTTAGATTTTCCTCACAAAATTTCGTGACAATTTCCTGACGTCAAGAAATTTTGGATGTTTCATGCAGTATACCTACTAGGTAGATAATAAAGTTCGCTTAGTAAATTGTGGTGGTATTGTTGTACACTTCAGATCTTAGATGAAAAAACAGGTACTTTTATGTGGAAAATGACATCAACAGACTGCTATTCCAGTACAAAAGTTGAAAACTAGAACAATAAATAAACTCAAAAGTAAATTACACCAAAGAAAAGAACAGACTGAAAAAATTGAAAAGGGAAAAATGCTTAAAATAAAGACTGATGAAGAAGAAGGGAGACTACCCGACGACAAAAGAAGGGAACTACTACGTTTTTTCTACTGACATAAATGTAAAAGAAATTTAAATTTGTTGCCCTGTCTTCTGAAAGCATTCATATAATATATTGTGTGTCCAGTTATTAATAAAAAATAAATTTTATTAATATGACCAGTACGTGTTTAATTTTGAGTTACTTGATTCCTATAACAGGTGGTATGATGTCGTCCTAAGTGACGATAATTTCTTGACGTTTCTTGACAAACTGATTTCTTGACAATTTCATGACGGGACACTTTTTTGAGAAATACTCTTATATTAATCATGGTAACAAAAAAGTGTAACAACGTAATAACTGGTCTTATTGTCGGGTCTTTTCCGCCGAAAGGCGAGTTGATTTTGACATACCGAATAATAATAATAAAACTCTTTATTGTACACCAACAACGTACTTAGTTACTGAAACTTTTCTTTCACTCCTGATCCTGACTCTCCTGGGTTGCTGCCTTTTCGCCCAAAAACACCCAAAAAGCATACAATCACTAGGACTCGCCCACCCTCGATCGGTCGGTACTCGTCGAGTCTGTGGCTGCAGCATTATCATAATGTATACAACATATTCATTCATTCATCCGATTTTATTACGTTTGCATTCATTCCCTGCTTCTTTCTTATTTAGTCGGTCGATGAATTCTGAGTTGACGTGACGTGTTGTGTTTGTCATTCCTAAATCGCAGTTGTTAGATGGATTTTGTTTTTATTTGCGCAGAAGTGTTTTGAGGTGACATGTGTTTGTAAAATGGTTTCGCATCATTTTTTGATCCTCAGTGATTGTTAAATTTACGAATGTGAAATTTGCTATTTTATTGTGTGTCGCTTTGTGCTTTGTTGTCAACATGCCGGGTTTGATTGGTATTGGCGAATTTATCGAGGAAACTCGAGAGGATTATAGTTCGCCAACTACATCGACATTCGTGTCGCGTATGCCTCAGTGTCGACAAACTATCAACGCTTTAGAAGAGGTAATTATTTATTTTTTAATAAATATACAACGACGAAGTAGTCAACTATTCAATACTATTCGTTTTCAAATTATTTCTGCATACCTAATTTTTGAGTATTATTGATCTTTAAAAGAATATTTAACTTGTTGTGAATTACGTTTTTACCCTCATCATTTAGTATTTGAGCTTATGACTAAAGTGTGTTGTTTTTTTACAAGTTTTTAAACTTCATAAATAAATGGGTAATTTAACTCTCCGGCTCGAAATAATATCTTGTCAAAATTTACATAAAATAAGTAGGTAATAAGTTAAACCACTAAGAATTATTCATTAGAATCTTTGGGAACAAGTCTTGTTTCTGATAAGATAATAATAAAAATGTACACTAAAGCTGCATAGACAAACTGGCTAGTTCATATTATGTTTCTACTACATACCTACCTGTTTTTTAAGTAAGCAAAAACAAGAAGCACATTAAACTCAGGCGCGGTTGCAGACTGAAATTTTGGGGGGGTTACAACAAAATTTTATTCACTAGTATCATTTTGTAGCTTCAACTCTTCATCTTTTCATGATTTTGGGGGGTCATGTCTATGGACCGCACCTGATGAAATTTATGGATACCATTTTGTTATAATAGGTCAGTGTCTTTTTAAATTTAATGCATACATTGCTACTTAGGTTCAATACTAGGTTTTCTATTATTAACAATTATTGTAATTGGAAATGCATAATTATTAATTACCTTAGTAACAAACTTATAGAAAAAAATAATTCCAATGAAGGTAGTTTTTTAAATAATTACTTAAAAAAGTTTTTCTTAAATAATTTTATTTTACTTAAAAGTAAATGAAAAAACATGAAAACCATTAAATGTAACTCAATTTATTGAAAGTATTCTTCAGTCCTTTCCCATTCATACTAATCCATGAAATTGTTTTATTAAAATAAAAGATCTTTTTCTAGAATCTATTTAAATGTATTGTTTAGTTAATTATGAGGTATTGTTATATTGTTTTTCAAATATGTAATTATTGTCTTGAATCAACTACACTTATGTCTTTTGTTGCAAATATTTGAATTGCATAGCATTATTGAAAATGGTAAATAATTTTATTATATTATCCAAATACAATGTGTTAATTAGTAGAATAAATAGTAGATACAAGAAATTAAAAACAATTTGTGACTTAGTATGATCATAAAAAGGATTGATTAAGTAGCTTTCAGTGTCTTGACATATTGTACCAGTAAATTATATGGGTCTATTTTTGTATCTAAATTTAACTTTTTAAGTACCTATATGGCACAAAAATTGTACTTTGTTACTGTCCCTTAAATGAAAGTATCAAAATTTAATAAAGCTTTAGTGTTCAGTCAGATCATAAACCTTTTTATCATGTCAAAGTTTCAAAGTGGCGTTTAAAGTTTTAATTAATTTCCTCAATTAATTAGTGTCTTGTTGCTGTCATATAGATTCTCTCCTGTTAGTTATAGATTAGTGTAATCCACTGAATAGTTTATTGTATAGTGGCTGTCAGAATTTGTTACTTGTCATTTTGAATAAGAATTTAAAAGAATGGGTTTTCTTTACACCACTTTTCGTCTTAATAAACACTAGTTTATTTAGTTGTCCTTGAAGACATTTGTCTTAGAACTCAATCCTTAAAAAAACAGGTTACCTACTGACTGAGTATAGACGAGATCATTTTAAACTAGTAATCAGTTTATCAATTAAAACAAGACTACCTTTTTTTTTTTTTTTTATAAGTGACTAAACCCGCGTTTGACCTCAATCTCACCTGATGGTAAGTGACGATGAGGTCGAAGATGAAAGCACACGGGTTTAGGAAGGAATACCTACTTAATTGTATGAAGGTGTTTTGCACTCTCAAATCTCAAAGCCAGAGGACAAGTATTAAATCCTTTAAAAAGGGATTTATTGGCATGATCATGGATATAAAATCTCTGGAGAAATACTCTGGTCCCAGTTTGTCATGTTCGTATTGTGCATCCATAGCTCATTGCACCTACTATGTAAATGATTTGGTTGCGGCATGACATTGGCTCTCACAACTAACTGTCTTGTGTGTTTTTTTCACGGTCACGGTCAATTTGTACTGTACCTATATGTATTAATTTAATAATTCTGACTGAAAAAGAGTGCCAAGAGTTTTTTTCCTCTTGGTCTACTGTTATATCTTATTCAACAACTAGTTAAAGTCGAAGTATATGATGACGTCATAAGTGTTTTGTGAAATTCCTAAGATGAATGAAAAACTTTTCTGTATTTTGGAAGTTGTCCTGATAAATGCAGTTGGCTTTGGCCACCATTCCTGTGTATGTATAGAGTTTTGATTTCGTGACTTCGTCGTTGTCAAATACACAGTCAACGTGCCTAGATAACCAGGAGGCTTAGGCCGTGAACAACCAACCTGGCCCAGTACTGGTTGGTAAGTAGTTGTCAGAATTTTCAGGCTGCCACAATGGCTTCGGACATACCTTAACGATTCCTGCAAACAAGTACACAGCACACGGGGCCGACTGCTCAACGTGCCTTCCGAAGAACGGAAGTCGTTGTGAATCGCGAATTGCGATAAATAAATGGTCGGCGGTCACTCAAAATTGTACCGACCCGGGGCTGAACGTTGCTTATCCTAATATATATGCTTAATGATACGCGCAGTAGCCACCATACCGCTTCAATTACTACAATATAAAATCCCCAGACTAAATAGACCCAAAGTAAGCATTGTTTGTGTTATGGGATACTATGTAGCGAACTTGGCGAACCTAGAAAATAAATTCATATTATGTAATTAGTTGAACACCAAGAACAGGAACATTCTTTTTAACGTTTCGTGCCGGAATCGAACCCATGGGGGCCGTACTTATCTGTTTAATCATTACCTTCGGATACGTTTTGTATATAATCAACGAATGCAGAGCATTAAAAATTTTTAGAAATCAAAATCCTAATTAAATCCTCTGGCTAAAGTATAACGTCATCCATGTATTTTCCGTTTTCATGCATAACCTTCCGAAAATTTCAATATTTATCAAAAAGTGCTCAGTCGATTTCGATGATATTTATTGGTCATCACCTGCCGCCGCTACTATTTTTATTACAAATATTATTAAAAAGCTCTAATAGGACTTAATCCTATACAGGATTTTTAGTTTTTTAAATTACTTATTTTTTTAAAGTAGATTATATTTTTTCTTATAGCGGGAGTAGAAAAACATCATCTGTGAAAATTTCAACAGATACGGTTCATGAAAACCAGCCTGTTGTTGGTTGACACGCTATTCCGATAGTCAACGAATGCAGAGCATTAAAAGAACCGACTGCACGTCAAAACTTTGGCTGAGTTATAATTTCATCAACATAAACATTTTCAATGAAGTACTTACTCAACTGATTTCGATGAAATTTATATGGGACCAATTATGAAGTAAGAATTTTCAAAATCGATTCATATTGTCCGAAATATCTTATAACATAGACACAAAAAAAAGCATACAGACGAATTGAGAACCTCCTCCTTTTTTGGAAGTCAGTTGAAAATGGTTCATAGTGCTGTCTTAATTTTTTCACTAATAAAAAGTTTTGGTTCTTTTACCGTTACAGTTACTTTGGGCAAACTACAGAGACACCGAAACGCCGAGTTACAATGCGAAATATAAATCAACGATTAAAATGCGGCTTAAAACTTCATTTATTTAAGGGTTGATAGGGAAACAGAAGAAAGCATAGCCTCAACTATAAAAATCCGAAAGCCTTTCTCATCATCGTTACTTTAACGCTTCAGACGGTACAGAAGGCAGCAGATGAAGCGTTACAAAACTGTGAATCTTTCCCAACCAATTTTTAACTTAATGTGTAGTACATAGACGACATTGACGACCGGCTGGTGTAGGGGTAACGTACATTGCCTTCTATGCCAGAGGTCCTGGGTTCGAATCCCGGCGGCCGGATGAACACAGATATTAGTCGTCAAGTCATGGAAGTTTATATATGTCTTAAGTAGGTATATCAGTTAACTAGTATCCATAACACAAGTTCTTTAAGAAACTTAATTTGAGCTAGATAATGTTGTGTGAGTGTCAGAAATATTTATTTATTATTTATAGAGATTAAATTACAGTTTTTTTAACACGTTTGGAACGCTTGATCTGCAGCCTTCTGTACATCTAGTCTGATAAGCTATTCATGGGTACAACACTGCTGTTCGTTCGTAAACTTATATATTCCAGCCAGTTTACTACAAGCCGTGTCCGGAATAGGAATATCCGATTCACAGTTTATGTCTAAAAGTTAGTTGCACGTTTTATCACTCTATTGAAAATGCAGAGTTTTCTGATCCATTTAAAAACAGTCTTATCATGCGTTCCTATTATTTAACCATTCACTTTAAGATCTTTACATTGATTTCAACTATTTGCTTGACCCCAAATTGTACAAAAAAATAGTCGTGCCGTTAGTTATCTGGTGCGTTCCGAAATGCCTTTATGGCGTTATGTGGGTAGGTCTCAGAGGTCAATAACATTGCGATGAGTCATTGTGATGCGATCTTTTCTGTTAAGCGTCCAATCAGTACGGTAGCTGTAGTGTTATCTTTGTTCAATGATTCATCTAAGTGGTCCATCATGAAAGATGTTGCTTGCATTTATACTTCACAAGATTTTATACTTTGACCTGTTTGTAACTTGGGATACGGTACAGATATCTACAGTAATTCAACTCGGCCGCATCTTTGAAATAAATGCCTACAGGGCTGCGCCGCGGCCCGAAAACGTATATATATTATTAGAAGTGACTGTATTTAGGGTACTTTGTTATGGTCTTACTAATCTTACTTCCTAATAATATTATAAATTTGAAAGTATGGAGGGATGGATGTACGTATATTTGTTCTTCAATCACGGCAGAACGGCTCAACGGATTTGGTAAAAATTGGCATTGTCATAGTGTCTGGAATCGCACATAGGCTCTTAATCCCGATATTCCCGCGGGATTTAAAATTGCGGGGGTAAAATCGCGCGAATAGCTTAAAATATTATTTTAAATGCTTAACAGAGAGATTCAACCAAATAGCATCATTACAGTCCCTGCACCATATTGAAATACTTACATGTAGATAAAAGTATATTTTTTACCTCTCGAATGAGGTACTTCACTGATGCCGTGCTCAAGTGGTCGTAACTTTATCGTGGGGAGACCGGCTTCATGCAAATTGCAGTGCCGGCAGGAATAATCATATCCATACTCCATACCATGCGTTCGCTTATATTCAATGAGAATAATCAGATCCATACCATTACCATACGTTCTCTTATTTGATGAGTTAATACCTCCTACTCTATGTACTTATCTATTGAACTGCGAGTAAACCTATTAAATAGATATTTTACTTCTTTCTGCTCTTTAAATTACAATGTGGTTTTAATTAGTCAGTGGTATTAAATATTTAAAATTAACTAGCTTTTATTTTTTGAAGTTAGATTAACTGTTGAGAAATATGTAATTTTAGGTTTTGTATAAATGCGTCTAATTTTACTTAATTTTGTAATTGCCGTTTATTTATTTTTTATTTATTACTAAACACACGCTTGCTCTTTATATTTTGACTCCATACAGTATCAAAAATTATAGACTTTCACCAACGTGTAAGTGGATACAAGGCAAACAACCCAAATTTATAGTAGACAAACACGCTTGTACGTCTCACATATCTTGTATAGTAACCGGTAAATAACGGAATCGATTATGTATTATTTTCTCTTTTACTTTCTACTCTCATTCGATATTGGCGGTCGTACTCAATCCCAATTCAATTGGTATCGATTGATTGCTATCTCCCAGCCTAACTTGGATTCGATTTTCAATTCATTCAAATCGAATACTTTTAAAACAATAGTTTCGGTCAATTTATTCGACTTAGTACCGGAGTACCACAGTCCCGGACGTACACGTACAGGAGAACCACAAATTCTTTTTAATTTAGTAAACTAAATCAACATTCAATGAAGCTCAAAAGTACAGTCAGCACATGATTGTTTAGGTACATATTCTTATGTTTAGTCAGGGTTTATATTGTAAACACAGAAAAGAAAAGAAAAGTTCGCAGAACAGTGTAGACCTCTAGAACAATCACAGATATAAATTATTTTTACAATAGTTGCTTTATACAGATAATCAAAATACCTAATATTAATAGAATAATTAACAATAATACCAAATCAAGTTTAAGATGTCATTGTCACATGATATACTATTTGGTATTTGAATTCAGATGTTTTCCCAACTGCGTTATTTAACCACTAAAACGATGATAATCTTCTGAAGCTTCGAAGTTTTGTAGGTTTTTTAAAATGCATCATTTGAATTAATATATCTTATAACCTGTGTTATGGATAGGTATTAAACAGATAAATAATCTCAAGTAATATATGTATAGTTCGGAATAACACAAAGGATAATTTTACCACGACATTCCCGCGTGATTAGAAATAGTGCGAATAAAACCGCGAGAAACAGCTAGGAGTTACTAAAAGTAAATAAATCGTATCAACTTATATCGTACCAAAACAAAAACGATCGGAAAATGACAACGCTCCAGCTGCATGATTAAATAAAAAACTGGTTCGTATAACTTTCACTGCTTCAAGGACGCAATACGTTCCGTGAAAACAAAAGTCGAGAAATCCTTGATGCCGGAGAAAGTTTACTCCACCACACATAGTTTGTATGTATGAGCTTAAAATTGCCGTTTTCTACTCGTAATGTGAGGAGAATCGAAGTCTCTAGTATTTTATAAAAGAGACATGTTCTGTGTTTATTAGAAGAGTTAGGTTTCACTGAATTTGTAGAAAGTTTTTTTCTATTTTGATAAACCTTAGATTTTCGGTATGTTTCATATCTGAAACCTCAAATAGAAGTGAAGTTTTTAAATTTTGGAAATTGATTTTTTTTGTCGTAGAAAAGAATTTCGTTAGAACTAACTCATTCGGATTGAATTCGCGATGAGATTGTCATTCGGGAATGTTTTTAATATTTCGGATCAATTAATACGATGCAGTTATTTGTCTTAAGTTTTCACCTCATTTTTACAGTAGTTTCAGATTTTATGGTGTCAGGGTCTGTAAAGAAACCGACACGTCGTCATCTATTTGAAACATGACAATCAACGAATGCAGAGCATTAAAAAATCGACTTCACGTCAAAACTTTGGCTGAGTTATGATATCATCCACGTAAACATTTCGATGAAATTTATATGAGACCAACTATGAAGTATCCTCTACCATATGAAACAAAAAGTTTCAAAATCGATCCATAATTTTGTCCGAAATATCTTATAACAAAGACACATACAGACGAATTGAGAACCTCCTTCTTTTTTGGAAGTCGGTTGAAAATTATACGCGTTAAGATCCATCTTATCTTGCTCAATAAAAGTAATATTACAAACATTACTATTGCATCTCTTGAATTTCAGTCAGTTTTCAACCGACTTCCAAAAAAGAAGGAGGTTCTCAATGCGTCTGTATATTTTTTCTTTTTTTTTGTGTCTTTGTTACACGTTATTTCGGACAATTATGAATTTATTTTGATAATTGTTGGTCCCATATAAATTTCATCAAAATCGGTTAGGTACTTCATTGAAAATTTCAAACTTTTGAAAAAATATGTATGATTTCGGAGAATGTTTACATTGATGACATTCTCAACTCAGCCAAACTTTTGCCGTGAAGTTGGTTTTTTTAATGTTCTGCATTCGTTGATTATTAAGAAATGCATTATTGTCCAATATTTTCCAAAAAATATGTATGATTTCGGAGAATGTTTACATTGATGACATTCTCAACTCAGCCAAACTTTTGACGTGAAGTTGGTTTTTTTAATGTTCTGCATTCGTTGATTATTAAGAAATTTTTTCATTTGCACGATTTACATTAAAACCTGCGACTGGCACCTGGTGCCTGAAAAGGCTCTGCTTTTAAGTTTAAGTGTACAATATTATTTAACTTATTTTATTACATAGTTTTTATTTCTTATTAAAGTGATAATATTCTTACTTCGCGAGGCTGTGCGGCAAAAATACGAGGTTGACTTGTTTGTGGCGTCTCCTGAATGGAGAACTTGTCTGGCTCTGAATGGACACTGTGAGGTCGCAAGGTCAAAGCAGCTTTCGATCTCGCTTTTGAATTCGCGAAAATTATGATATTTGCAGGCTTAATGCCCGAAAACCTATTAAAAATATGTATATAGTTTCTAGCCTTCTTAGTTTTTTGTAGGTAAGAAATACAAGAGTGCCGATTAAAGTTCCAGCAAGACTATACTCTTTAGCCAGTATTAAGACGAGACGGGAATTTACTTACTTCTCTTTATTCAGCAAATATAAACTCTTATGTTCTACACCACAACATTTAAATTCTCTGTTACTATCAAAAACCGCGGCTGGAACGCTTCGTGCAAGCGCGGCCTTATTTTGCAAGTCTACTGAACCTGATTGAATTGCTGGATCACGAAGTAACTCGATACTACTGTTCATATGCCTCGGGCATCTGTTAGTTTTGTATAAGTAAATCCATTTCTTAGGTAGCAAATTGATATATAAAATTTCAAGTAAATGAATTGACAAAACATTAATACTTCATAAAGACTTGGAAAAACCAAATTAACTTTTACAAAGTCATTCCTACAGTGAACGTGAAACGGAAGCTATGGATAAAGTAAATAAATAAACGATTGTATAAATAGGTACGTAATAAAGTTCGATTGAATACGATTTTTTATTTACTCAAAAGGTATATTAACTTAGCTTTTGGAAACAATCAGATCAATAATTCACATCATACATGAAGAATTCATCGCGTACATTTACATTTTAAATTTTGACTCGACATTTCGGTGTCTTTGCGGAACCCCCCGTGGTCACGAGCGACAATATACGCGATAAATCCGGTTAAAAAGTGTTTATTTAATAGTATGAATCGCGAAAACTTAAGACAATACTATGAAGAATTCATCTTAAATTTAAATTAAGTTTCTTACATAAAATAGACAGGAAGTCCTAAAATAAGCACGTAGAAATAAAATTTAGGTCGTTTCTACTTAAGCATAAATGAATCTTCCGGCATATTAATAAGAAATATCTACCAGAACTAGGTGAAGTACAGTAATATTTGCGCAAGTGTTCACGGCTCGCTTGTCGCAGCGTTGAAAGTGATTCCAGTGATATTATGCTTACTATGTTCCACAAATCTTGATGTTGCATCGTCTTATTACTATAATGTACATAATATTATGTAAGATACTGCACGGTTCGTCAGATCGACACAATTTGTGCTCTGCTTACATTCTGGCATCTTTGAGTTGTTATTTAATGATGCTCATTAAGGGTATTGTTTAAATACTTATGTGTGTTAGTATAATGTAAGATTGTTGCGTAGGAACTGTAGTTTTCAACTGACTTCTAAAAAAGGAGGAGGTTCTCAATTTGCCTTTTTTGTGTCTTTGTAACACGATATTTCGGACAATTATGAATCGATTTTGAAAATTCTTGTTTCATATTATAGAGGATACTTCATTGTTGGTCCCATATAAATTTTATTCTAGTAACCAGATAACGGATCTGATCAATAATTTAATAGTTTTTTCGTTGTAAAGATTAATACATACAAAGATACTCATGTTGAATTTACAGCTCTTACAATATTTTTCAATCGACTTTCAAAAAAGGAGGTTCTCAATTCGTGTGTATGTTTTTTTTTCTGTGTCTTTGTTACACGATATTTCGGACAATTATGAATCGATTTTGAAAATTCTTGTTTCATATGATAGAGGATACTTCATAGTTGGTCCCATATAAATTTCATTGAAATCGGTTAGGTACTTCATTGAAAATTTTGAAAAATATGTATGATTTCGGAGAATGTTTACGTTGATGAAATTCTCAACTCAGAAAAAGTTTTGACGTGAAGTCGGTTTTTTTAATGCTCTGCCTCAGTGCTCTGCATTCGTTGATTATTTACGGCGGATATTATATTTGCCACCATGAAACATTCTTTATTAAGACTATTTTCAGATTATTCCGACTATTCGCCCCCGCAGGCTGTCAAAACCATTCCCACTGTCATATCACATACCATATCTTGTGGTTCAGTGGGAGGCTCTTTTCAATGGGACTCAAGTTTAGTCACATGTTTCACAGGCGTGATCTAACTTTGGTGTCCATAAAAAAGGCGGTAGTGTCATTTTCTGATCTGTTCTAATCTGATTCTATTTCTCAAATACGGGTTTCATCACGATAATTACATTTATCATGTATTTATATTATTATTTACATCGGACCTTCGATAATATTTTTAAGTTTTTGCGTTTAAAATGTTTAATTACTCTTAAATAAATGAAAAAATGTGTTAAATAAAAGTCACCCGACCAGGACACGAACCTGGGACCTCTAGTTTGCCGGACGAGTGCTCTCCCACTGAGCTACCGGGGCCTGGCGGTACGCCTCGAAATTATTAAAAAAAATTATATTCAAGCAAGTTGCTCGAAACTAGTAAAAATGTAAGCAATAACTTCTTGCAGTTGCTCTCTATTTTAGGATGGATAAAATGGTGACCCAAAGTTTCAGACTTATGCTGAAATTGCGCTATTATTTCAAAAAGCTTGTACTTACTGTTTCAATTTTTTCAAGCTTTTTATACTAAAAAGAACATGGTACTTCTTCGTGGTATTAACATAAACTGATATCATATAAGTATTAATAGAATTTAAGTATTATTAAGCTTAAATTTTCTCTTTACTTTCATTGATTTTACACATTTATCATTTCGTACTTGTCAAGAAAAGTAAAAGTCTAGTGATTGATTCATTCTTTAATAGAATTCCATTATCTCAACAGACGTATGAACTAATGACATTGAAGTAGTTATATTGTGCAAAATAATTATGTGTTATGTGGGAACTTTATTAATAGAAATATGCAACAATTAAAGCGTATTGTTTTGAATTGTCAGCATTATATCTAAGTTGTACTTAGTATTGTATGTGTACATACCATTGATTTTTATTACAACAGAATATAGAGATGGACAGTTAAATATTTTTGCTTTTCATTTAAATAGCAAATAATGCTCTGAAACGTCTAGTAGATTTTTATCCTTGTTACCGGTTTTTGAAAATCTTTTTAAAGTAAAGATTTTGTTCTTTCTTCTCTCTACTGAATCTTTGATTTTGTATTATGGTAAGTAAGTCTGTCTGCGACAGCGCAATGTCTTTCCCTTTTATTTGAATTTGAATCCGATGACATCGCATCAGATTGAAAACCAACGAATAAATAATTATTAAGACATATCTCGGGACCGAGATTCTTACATTATTAACGCCTGAAGCCATTAGGCATGGTAGAATACTCACTGGTAGTTACTTATATACATACATATATAACGTCACGCCTGTATCCCTTATGGGGTAGGCAGAACACCAGAGGTTATAAGACCATCTGATGTCAAGTTTGACAAAATTTGGAGGATTATAAAGATGGATAGAGACTATTGTAGTGACAGGGAGTCAGCCTATCGTCCACAAAAACGCCTTTAAAACCTCTGTCCCTTAACTGACTTATAGTATGCCCGGGAAGACATACAGCTGGTACATTCTACGTTTTTCTTTCGCTCCCAGTCCAGCATGGAGCATGGTAGTTACTTATTTCATTGAAATCGTATCCAATCTAAACATATTAAACCCTAATTTTTAAATTGCTAACATCATTCGTCATACTTAATTACGGACGCTTGAATTTATCGTTAAACAACTGTCAAGGTCTCATTTTTTATTAATTTAGACAAGGGACGGTAAAGGGTTAAGAGCCCTTCAGCCATTACACCCTGTATAGACCGACACTTGAAGGCTTTTAATTAAGACTACGGTTAAAAAGTATTTGTTAACAACTGTTTTTAGTATAGGTAAAGGGCATTTGCCTCGTGTAAGCAAAATGAAGTGATAGGACTCTTTTTTGAAGAACGTCAATTGCCATTACTAAAGATTTAGGTCAAAAGCCTATTACAATCTACAATACATTATTTAACAGTGGAACCTTTTAGTAATTTTATTCAGTTATTTCAATCATATTACAAGCGGATTCTGTTTAGTAAAATAACGAACAAGTAATAAAATCGGACTTAGCTACTATACCTTTCCGAAGATATAAGGTGTAATCAGCAACATAAACTAAAAATTTACAATTTGTTTTAAAATTCAACCAAACCGAAACAAGTAAAATTTCTTAATATCCATTTTACTTCGTATTTCCGAATAATTTCTACAGCTGTTTCCTCAACAACAGTTTAGAATCTTTCCTCCGATTTTCTAGCTAAACGAGCTTGTTTTAGTTGGCTAAAAACATTTCCTAATATTTATCTAAATTCATGCGTGCTCAATTCTAGGGTATCACGAAAAGGGGAACTCTGATTAATCGCCGCCCGGTGCGACAGATGTTCAACTGTTCTCTTTCAATGGTTACGCGGGTTATTGTTTGGGTCGCTTTAAAATCGGGTCAGCCCCGTTGCATAAGCCGTGCTGTTGCTGGTTGAATATCGGAGCTTGTGTCATATTTAATTTAGAAGGTTTTTAATCTTGACAGATTTGGTTATATGGAATTTTGGATTACGCGAGAATGATGTGTTGGTTTTGTTTTTTTTTAACGTAATTTTGAATAAAATATAGGAGATTAAATACTAAATAATAGTGAAATTCTATCTATTGTTTCTACTATAAAAGCTGTGATCGATCAATCAATTGTCTGATTTGTTTAGATCTCAATATTTAAGGCTACATACCTAACAAATATGTCTTATAATATGAGGCATTTTGCTTTAAGCCATCGTGTGCAAAGCTTAAATAAATAAGATATCTTTGTAACCATTGTCAAGGAAACAGTTTACTCAATGGTCTTAGGCTATAGAGACGATTCAATGAAATAGCAGGGTTCCACCAATCCGGCTAACATTCACGTTTTTAAAACGGAATGAATATTTAAAATGGACTTCAGTTTTGGTTACTAAGTAATTTAAAAAAAAAACGTATTTGATCGGATGTTATCGCATAGGTACAATAAAATTTAAATGCGATAAAATCTGTTAAAAATAGTTTACACCTTGTTCAAAACTGTTTGTTTTTACTTTTCCTTGATTTATTAAAACTGGACCTTAATCCCCTTATCGTCAATTTGTTTCACTCACAGTAATATCATTTGTTTCAGACATTGGACTACGACCGGGACGGCCTAACCAAGTTGAAAAAGGCAATAAAAGCGATACACAACTCTGGAAATGGTAAGGAATGCGAGATAGAAACTTTCTTTTTTGGGTTGGAATTCGTCTGATCCACCTAATTAAAGATTATGCAACATAGATTCCGTAGAGTCCGGCCCTGGGTTCATCTTCCGGTCATGCCAGTTTGGGAAACGAAGTCTTACCTATAATTATTTGACTCCACTTTATCAATTCTTAATAATAATAAAATAATAATATAATAATAAACGTTTATTTTAATAATAATAATAATAACATTAATCCAATTCAAGATACATTTACAAAATTACAAAGTAGGTATATTAAATTATATTCAAATTAATACTTATTAAAACGATACTACACAAAATTAAAATCAAATCCTATAAAGTCAAAATCAAAATTAAATTGTACATTAATGAAATTAAATGGGGTGTTCTCTTCAGTAGTCTGTCCGACTGTGAAGAAAAGGCACTCGGGTAAGCGACCCCGGCCTCCCTAGCTACTGCGTACACAACAAACGTCCCCTCCGTGTATGCAGCATCCTCATAATACCTTTTTCCTTCCCGTCATTCATAATTCCTTTCCAAATTACCCAATCCTTTCCTATCCGATGAAGTAGGAGAATCAGATATGATGAGGAGGGGAATAAGAAATACACTACCCCAGGAGGGTACCAGTCGAGCTGGAGAATCCCTCCCTGAGGTCAACTCAGGCTGCCCCATCGTATCTGGGGGGGGGCAATATTCCCGACGGCGACGTGCATTGCCACACGTCACGTCTTGTCCCCCCAGCAGGCAAAAAGAGGGCAGGGGAATGCTTATTTGCGACGATGAATGTTTGTGGAGGAATAGATGATAAGATTGACGAAATATGCGAGGTGATGAATGCCAGGAAGATTGACGTGTTAGGTGTGAGTGAGTCGAAAAAGAAAGGATGTGGAATGTCCACGCATGGCCGACTCTCTGCTTACTGGGCGGGAGTAGAAGAGTCTGAGAGAGGAAGCCAAGGTGTGGGCGTTCTTTTGTCGGAAAGAATGAGTGATTGTGTGAAAGGTTATGAGTATGTGAGTCCCAGGCTCCTGTGGTTGAGACTGAAAGTAGGTTTGACCAGGATTTTTATCCTTTGTCTGTATGCACCAGATATGTCCAAGCCACAGGCAGTCAGGGAAGAGTTTTGGGACAATGTAAGAGATGTGCTTGGAAGGTGTGAAGATAATGAAAGGATTGTTTTGTTAGGCGATTTTAATGGCTGGGTGGGAGTAAAGCGTGATGGGTATGAAAGGGTGTTAGGTAATTTTGGTGACGAAAGAATAAATGATAATGGCACAAGTCTGTTAGATGTATGTTTGGAGAGAAAGCTTGTGGTGACTAACACTATGTTTAGTCACAAAATGATTCATATGTATACATGGCAGAGACAGTCTGAGAGAAGTATGATTGACTTTGTAATAGTGGATGAACGATTGAGAACGAAAGTTAAGGATACGAGAGTGTACCGTGGAATAAATGTCGGAAGCGACCATTTTCTTGTGGTGTCAAGAATAGCAGGTCTGCTCAAAAAATGGCGACATCGCCCACAGGTACGTATGTCTGGAAGGAAAAGAGTGAAAGTCGAAAATTTGCAAGATGAGACTGTCCGTGAGAAATATAAGTTAGAACTGAAAGAAAGGTTGGAACCGCTATTGAATGATGAAGACTGCGAGATAGAAGAATATTGGAGTAGATTTAAGAATGGTATCGTAGAAACGGCCACCCAAATATGTGGGGTAAGTGTGAAGAAGAATGTGAGAAGAGATAAGAACGAGTGGTGGGATGATGAAGTGAAAGGTTGTGTATTAGAAAAGAAGAAAGCGTGGCTAGATCTACTAGCTGTGAGGGGCAGAAATAGAATACGAGATGACTTGAATGATGATGAAAGAGTAGCAAAAGAAAAGTATGATAGATTAAGAAAGACTGTGAAAGATATTGCAAGCAAAAAGAAAGAAGAATGTAAGAACAAGCTTGATAGGAAATTCTCGGAAAACTTTCGAGCCAATTCCAAACTGTTCTGGCACTTAGTCAGAAGAGCTCGAGGGCAGGTTGGAGACTCGAAAGTGGGCGTGTTAAGAGATCAGGATGGGAATATTGTTAGTGAGCATGAAGATATTATGAATCAGTGGAAAGAATATTTCGAGAATTTATTTGAACGAAGTGCGAGTGATGTTTTGGAAAGTAGGTGGTCCAGTGGTGTGGCCAATCGTGAAAGTGAGATAAGTATGGAAGAAGTTATGAAAGCAATGGCAGATTTGAAATTGGGCAAAGCGGCAGGGTATGATCGAATAGATGCCGAAATGCTCAAGGCGGGTGAAAGTGTCACTGCAAACCTGTTGTACCAGCTTTTTAATAAGTGTTGGCGGTCCGGCCGTGTTCCAGGCGACTGGTGCAAGGCCGTTATTGTGCCACTTTATAAAGGAAAGGGGTCACAGCAGGAATGCAAAAACTTCCGTGGCATTAGCCTTTTGAGTATTGTGGGCAAAATGTATGCAAAGATATTAATCGAAAGAGTGATGGATGAAACAGAAAGCAAGATCTGGGATGTGCAAGCGGGATTTCGAAAGGGGATGGGATGCACGGATCAAGTCTTTGCCTTAAGATCAGTAACCGAGAAGGTTCTGGCTAAACACCGAAAGGTTTTCTGCTGCTTCATTGACTTGGAAAAGGCGTATGACAGTGTGATGAGGAATGAACTTTGGTCAACACTATCCGAGTTTGGGGTGGACAGTGACTTGATACGGGCACTCAAATCCTTATATAAGGACTCGAGTGCTTGTGTCAGGTTGAATGATGACTACACAGAATGGTTTAGCATCGATCGCGGTGTTAGACAGGGCTGTGTAGCGTCTCCATGGCTGTTCAACCTATTCATGGATAGCTGTTTGAAAGATCTGAAAGAGTCTGAATGGGGTTTAAAAATGAATGAGACAGTGATCAAAACTCTGCTTTACGCCGACGACCAGGTTCTACTTGCATCGTCTGCGTCGGAATTGCAACAAATGGTCACTGTGATGCATGAGTCGTTTAAAAGAAAAGGTGTGAAAGTGAATGTTGGAAAGACGAAAGTCATGGTTATGGAGAGGAATGAAGATATGACGGAATGCAATATTATGATAGGGGACGAAAAAGTGGAACAAGTGAAAGAGTTTGTATACTTGGGGTCCTTGTTTACAAGAGATGGGAAGTGTGAAGGTGATATTGAAAGGAGAGTAAAAGCAGGAAATTGTATTAATGGCGCCATATACTCGATAATGGCAAGCAAAACTATACCAAATAAGGCTCGTCTTGCCGTACTTGAGGGAGTTTTGTCGCCAACGCTTATGTATGGTAGTGAATCTTGGGTGTGGCAGAAGAGACATGAAAGCAAGATTAATGCTGTGGAGATGAGAGCGTTGAGAAGCATGTGTGGAGTGAAATTGAGTGATAGGGTGCGCAATAGTGAAATAAGAAAGAGATGCGGATTGAAAGAAGATGTAGTGACTAAGATTGAAAAGGGTATGCTACGGTGGTTTGGACATTTGGAAAGGATGAGTGAAAGTAGATTTACGAAAGAGGTTTACAGAGCAAGAATGGATGGTGCTGTCGGAAGGGGCCGCCCTAGGCGAACGTAAGCCGATCAAATTGGTGACGTTCTTAAAAAGGGCCTAGTTAAAAGTACCCGTAACCGGCGATCATGTATGAAAAGATTAATGAACGTGGAGGAAGCGAAAGAGGTATGTCTGGATCGAAGCAATTGGTGTTCCCTTGTCTCTGCCTACCCCAAAGGGAGACAGGCGTGAGGTTATGTATGTATGTATGACATTAAATATATGAATTAAACGAATATCTTGAATTCAAAATTGCATTAATTAAATTATCAATTATTTAATGCAATTTGCAAATTATCAATTATCAATTAATATGCTGTACGCTTATGCAAACTTTAAGTCGTATCGTGATATAATATCTCAGCTAAGCTATTAACTTGGACTTTCTTTCGCAAAAGTCAACTTAAACTTACTAAAAGCGATACTGGCTTATTGGCGACGTGACTTAGCCTACGGATCAAAGCTTATGGGAAATCGACGGAAAATGCCAAAGAACATTTTTACGTCAGATAGTAGGTAGGTACTTCGTTGCGTACTCGCTTCCTACTTCATGAAAAGGTTTACTTTGTGGACCTGGGAGGCACTTGAACAACAGTGGAGTATTCCGAATAATGATGAAGTTATATGTGTATAACGATTCATCTGTATCAGCTTTTGGGAACAAGCTATTGGCTGTTTCATTGAACATATCGATACAGAATACCTTGATTTTCCTAAAATATTTGGTTGGTTTAGTAGTTATTCGCTGAGGCTGACTCATATTGTGCTTCCAGTTTCGAAAAATTAAAAAAAAACAATATAGGTACTTATTGCAGTTTTATTCATAAGAAAAATATTACTGATTTTGGTATGGGATTTTTAAGTTAAACTTTCATTGTGATTTGAAAGCTTTTTGAACGATTAAAAGTAGGTATATGAAGGAAAATTAGTAGGTACTGTACACAATATAAATAAACAGTTCATTAAGGATAAAGTTTTATTCGCTTTCTCAGGAGACAAATGACTCAACTCAACAAAGATTTTAATCCTTATTTCTGTTTTGTATTTTACCTAATTCACATCTTGCCTTAATTTTTTTTTGTAACATATGAAACCATTTGGCATTTAGTTACCTATATTTATACACCCGTCAATTATGGGAAGGTATTCGAGCGAGACGACACGAGTTTGTCCAAAAATAACCGTAGAGGAAGTCCAGAAACAGAATGGTGCGCGTTAAAAGAGATGCATTTTGTTACTATGCGGATACAAAATAAATTAACTGTGACACACTGTTACGTTTGAATTTGTTAAAAATTTGTTTGATTGGGATGTAAAGGGTGATATTTACAAATTGGAATATTAAGTTTGCGCTGTAGAACAAAATGTAATAATAATAATAATAATAATAAAAACTCTTTATTGCACAACTATAAAATTACGAGATACAATGTATTTAGAGAAACAAATCTTTTAGTACAAATCGGTGGCCTTATCGCTAAAAAGCGATCTCTTCCAGACAACCTTAGGGCAGAGGATTTTATATGAGTTTAAGGGTGTCATGTCGTACAATACTGTTTAAAACAAAATATGTATAAATATACAAATGATGATGTATAAAAAATAAGTTCTCATATTTAAAATATACATACACACATATTATCTTTATACCTACATACACATACATATATTTAATATTTACAATACTTATAGACTCATATACATATACAATAAGAAAAGATGTGTTTACTCACAGATTTCATAATAAAAGTATAAAATAAAAATACTCATGGTAATTCTTCAACTTTTGTGAAATAGTGCATCTTTACAAGTTTTTTAAAAGTGGCTAAAGTTTGTGCGGATTTAATTTGTAACGGTAATTCGTTCCATAAGCGTACCGCATGGATTGAAAACGATTTGCCAAAGTAATCCGTCGTGTGCATCGGTGTCACTAATTTTAAATTATTACTTGATCTCAAATTACGTGTATGTGTGGAGTAAATGTAATCAAATTTATTTGATAAATACCTCGGAACAGCAGAATCGAACAGCGCGCGATAAAGAAGACAGAGAATATGAGTATTCCGGCGAAATCGAATTGGAAGCCACTTGAGCTTGTTGCGGTATTCTGATATGTGATCATATTTGCGTAATCCAAATATAAATCTAATACAAAGATTTTGTAGCCGCTCAAGTTTGTTTAATTGGGCTTCAGTTATATCAAGGTAGCAGACGTCAGCATAATCTAAAATAGGAAGGAATAAGGAATAAGGAATGTAGCTAATATAAACGTTTGGGTTGTCTGGTAGAGATCGCTTTATAGCGATAAGGCCGCCCATTGCACCATTTTTTTTAAATTGTGTTTTATTATTGTATTTTTCCTTTTTTACTTCATAAGTCGCTTTTTACAGTACTAAACCAACGAGTTACAAAATCTCGCTGCCGATCTACCCAGATTTGTTTGACGCAGTCTCTCCTAATTTTAATTTGACGTTGCTCAAATTGAAGATTGATACCTACTGCGGAAACCTAAAAAATATTGGAAATGTAATTTCTACCAAAGTGTGGACGCTAGTCAGTTGCAAAAAAGCTAATCACTCAGATTTTTTACTGCCGAAATTGCTTTAGTCTACAGATAGTAATATAGAAATGAATAAGCAAATTAAAATCGAGCTTGAATAACTTTTTTTTTGTATAGTAGAGTAAAGAAACTAGAAATTTAATAAATTCGTGATTGGAAACTGTGATGGCATTGACCAACTAGTGGGTCATAGTTTTCCAAGTCAGCTTTCAGTGAACTATCGATTTCCTTTGTTCTGCGGTTTGAACACTGCAATTTACTATAGTTTGATCACCCATCTAATTGGAAATACTTTATTCATCGTAAAAAGGCACTTATGCAAGAAGTAGGTATGTGGTGTGATTGTTACTTATCGCCTATGTCGTGTCTGTCGTTCGTTTTTGTGGCCATCAAGAGTTAAGTTGGCTGTTGCTTTTTGTTAGCCATCGGATAGAATTGATTTTTAACTGTTACATTACTGTTTTTTGCCACGGGCCAGTGTTTTTTAAGTTTATTTTTTATTTTATTATAAGTTTGGTTTTATAGTGCATCTGCAGTAAGTTTAGTTCCGTATTTCGGCGCTTCTTTGCTATTAGAATGCACGTCAAATGATTTAGTGTCCTACCTCATTGTGATGCATCGTGATAATGGTAATAATCGCAATGAATAACATTACTGTAAAATCACCAAATATATTTTGTTAAGACGATCGCGAAATGAGGACAACTTTTGTCGTAAAATTAAAGAGGAAATAACCTAAAACTCTGAGTTATTACTACAATATTAGGCTGCCTAGAACTAGGGGCCGCTCAGTCCGGTGAGCTGAATGACCTAAATATCTATAACAATAGACAGCTCACAAATCTAGTCTAGGACATTGCGGCAGTAAATATTTATGATTTGGAATCACAGTTCTATATCTAGACTGGTGAAATACTAATTATAGTTTACGCAAGACAAAATGCTGTTTGAAGGCCTTTTATAGTTGGAGCTTTTTTACAATTTGTACATGAATAACTTTACATTATCATTGATTTTACTTCAGAATTACATATTCTTCTTTTAATATCTTTAGCAAAATGGATATCAAACTTATATGCCTGATGTTTTTACAATGTGAACTAAAATAATGTAGATTTGGCTTAAAGATCTAATAAACAAGCTGGAAATGATAAAAAAAATTATACAATGTCATGCTACTATGAAATCATGAGATATTTTTTAATCAAAATCCTCTGACTTCAGCCACCTTAATTTTGCCACACCAAACAACTAGGTCACCGCAATTAACGCAACCAAATATTATAACTAGACATTGCATGTCTGTCTACTAGCCTACATTAACAGAATATTTAAAAAGTAAAATAAAGCTTTCGTTTGAAGATCAGCAGTAGGTAAACTAATTCGCCCGGGCTGATAAAGGAGCTACTTTATAATTCAGTAACATAGAAATTAATAATATGTTTTTTAATGAAACCATGTACAGTCTGCAACCGAATTATGTAAACCACCCAGTCTCCCGCACACATACAGTATGCATACGCGCGATTGTCCAAGGTGGTATACATAATTCTGTTGCGGACTATACAGTCTAGGTGTCCAGGACCAAATGCATGTAGTTGTTAATGTTGTTGTCTTATCTTATAATAACAAGTTTGAATCAGCAACAAAACACATAATAATATTGTCTCTAATACTAGATTGTAAAGAACTAAAAGAAGAATAATACATAAGAGCTGGTTCTGATGTAGACCGAAATATTCAACTCTCAATGACGCAATGACCTACAATAATGATACTCAAAAAACATCCACAAAACAAATTAAAAAAAAGACATAAAAGAAATCATAAATAGTATCAAACGTATACATTACAAAAGCATGTGGAATTGTGGAGTTCTTCACAAAGATCATCATACTGAGTTAGGGTAATTGGTTGTATCTAAACTTTTATAAGCTAAAGTACTTAATAGTTAGCATCATTATTTTTATCGTCAAAACTTGATATTAGAAAGTTTTTTAGTGAAGTTTAACAAGCTGTTGCAGTCCGAGTACAGCTTTCATACCTGTTTATGAAAGTGTTTTGATGAAACTTTTAAAGTATGGGTTGCTGTATGTGATTTAACTTGTTGAGTAGTATGTTCTATGAGAAACTTGGAGGTATTGAAAGCTTTATGTTAAGTCGCTTCTGTGGCGCAGTTAGTCGTCTGAGACGCAAGATTCCGGTTTGCATGAATATGTTCTACACACATTATATTTACTCGTTTTTATATTTGTTCTCATAGTAGGTACGGGGTTATTCAAAATGAGCTTTTTTTTGTAAATCAAAATATATCATGAATTTACATGTCGCTGATTAATTTTTTTTTTATTTGTATAAAAGAAAGAAAGTAACGCATTGCAACTATGAATGAAAAATTATATCTTATTAATTTCTGTTACGCACATCTTGA
Source organism: Stenoptilia bipunctidactyla (assembly GCA_944452665.1). NCBI lineage: Eukaryota > Metazoa > Arthropoda > Insecta > Lepidoptera > Pterophoridae > Stenoptilia > Stenoptilia bipunctidactyla. The sequence continues at coordinate 11,306,632 of OX101726.1, forward strand.
CGTTTATTTTTTCATAAAATTTTGTATCACTTTTGTTAAAAATGGCTTGTCCATTTCGTTTATCACTTCAAGCATATTGTGTTTTAAGGTAGCAATCTATCTTTAAAATAACTCTAACTCTAAATAACTCTCACAAAAAAGTAAGAGCTAGTGGAGTTATAATCATGGCTGGAGCTGAGCTAGCCTGGATTTTCAAAAGCCCAAATCCGGAAAATTTATTTGTCGACGTGACGTACAAAGAAAATGTGTGAAATGTGTGATCAACGGGTTATTTTTGAATGAATTGAGCGAATCTACGGCGAGGTTAATGATCGGTTGGCTTCAATTGCTTCACCAGTTGAACCTTGTAAGGCTTTTAAACCAAATCCTAACGTAGAATTCTTCAATATTTATTCTATACGCGATGGTTTTCTCTTGAATGACTCGACCGCTGTCGACTTGAATTTATTCACTAAATTCTTGATGGAGGTCCCAGAGAGACAGTTTTGTTGACCGATCATATCCAGAATTTTACAAAATAATGATTACATATCCACCAGTTTATTGTGATTTTTTATGATAGATATGCGATTTGCCAGTGAAATTGAATTAATCTTATCATTGCACCGGCTGTTACAGTTCAAACTCGCTAGAAAAATCTACTAGTTCAATCCACGACTACTTTACTTCTTTCCAATAATATCTAAAAAAGACTAAACCTACACTGCAACTTGCAAATGGCAAAAAGCTGTCATATATTATTTCCTGTAGCGAATCCCGCCATGTTTGTTTACACGCTGCGTGCGCGCAGACTGGTCGTGCAGGTTTCGGCCGCGCAGCTGGCAAGGTCGCGCGCGTGCCTGCTACTTCAACCAATCAGAGCGCGGGATACCAGACGCATATGGATCTATGGAGTGTGATTTTGTGCATCCTTTTATAGTTATGTTTTGTTTCATTGCAATATGTATGCCTGGTAGCATTATAAACTCAGATCATAAAAACTAAGAGATGTGCTAAGTGGGCGTGTCACGTGCGAACGAATCAGGTAAAAAACATACCTCATTATGAGTTTTGCTAATAGTCGTGTGTCAACTCGCAACGGCGTCACTTCTAGCGATTTTCTCAAAATGCCGGCTTGTTCAGTGGTTTTTTGTAAAAATACTAGTGCCAAAGTTAATTATAGTAAAGATGGCATCTCATTTCACACGTATCTGACTGAAATAATGCGTATTTTTTTATTAAAACTTGTAAAACATTCACTGGAAATAACACTTTAGTTGTAAAATCAGATCACATAGTAAATCAACTACGTTTGTGAAGAGCAAACACTATTGCTTGCGTAACACAGCAAATTTATGCATACGTTGTTTTAACTACGCAATGGATTAGTATACCTATGAAAATACTCACTTATTCGGCAACTCGTGGTGCGGCCGCTGGTTGCGTTCGTGACTTAAGGATGTGTGATTGTCTACATTTTATCGATAAAATTAAGGCGTATTATCAAATGATAATTTTGTTAAATAAAATCATTCATTGATTACTTTTAATCAATATTATTTATGTATTTATACTATTAATTACATTGTTATAAATAGTTAGGTTCTTGATAAATATAATAATAACTTATTATTTGATCTCCCTGCAAAAAAAATTATTAAAAAATATCCAATGGAAAATCGACATTATAATTTGGAGTCCCTAAAACAATCTATACGATTGGCAGTGAAGAATTTTCCCATGGAAAGAGTGCGTGCTTCTATTGATAACTGGCCTCAACGTTTAAAGGACTGTATTACAGCCAATGGAGACCACTTCGAATAAACTTTTTATATTTCTAATTGTTGTATATTTATGTTTTAAACTAACACACTGTAAAAGTAAAAAATGTTATTTGCAGTTAAAATATTGTTTTTTTCTTTATTACAATATTTATGGCAAGACTAGGTACAACTTAAAGGCGAAGTACTATCTTCAGTTGACGTTTATTAATTGTATGTGTGCTTTACATACAACACATACATACTCATTAAATAAATTGCCTTCCTTTGAATAAGTCGGGTAAAATAGTTAACTGCTAAAAAAATTACGTCAATTAAATTTCATCGACATTTTATAGATAACCAATTTCAAACCTAGCTGCATTAGTGTGTGTGCATATCATTCGTAGCTACGAGCGCGGGCGCCGCCTTTTTTTTGCATGTGGACTATTAGTTGATTTGTTAGTGTTATAACGAAATTAATAGTGTGCGTGAGAAATATTCCTATGTGTGCTATACTGTTTACTTTTATTGTTGTGTTAGTATAATTAGTGGGAGAAACTTGGAGACATCGGGACCGGAACAAATTAACGCGCAAGGCATATCTCTGTGTTTGTATGATCTGAGATTATAAAGTTGCATCATAGATTTTTTATTTGTTTTGGTAAGAAGGCAGTTTGTGGAGTGAGTCACAATGAGTTCAATGATTACGAAGAAATCTTACTTGCTTTGTGACTAGGTGTTATAAATATGACTTATTTGATAAGAAGGAAAAATACAGTGCAATACTCAATGAAACCAAGTCAAGAATTATTGTCAGCTATATTTTAAATCCGAGGTTATATGTATAGAATTACAAGCACTAAGTATAGGTATCAGAAGCACGTTACTATGACATGTAAAAGATAAGAATTAAATAACAAAGGAGGCTTACGAAATCATGTTTTCCTAAATCAAGAATTAACAAGTTTATGTTACACGAAAAGCAGGCACCGTTAGTACTGCGGGTATACAAATAAAATATAAAAATAAACATAGTTTTAATTAAACTAAAATAAAACAATATTTTTCTAAAAAAGGCAATTACGTCCTCTACACGCTAAAAAAGCAAAGAGGAGTAGAGTAGACAAGCACAAAATAACGTTACACTTATTAATACGTTAACACTAATTAACGTTAACCGACAAAGTCTGTTAAACTCAGACATTTTCTTTTAATTGACTGCTTTTTTACTACTATTTTTGCTTGAAAATGTTAAATAGTGCTGTAGTTTTTTTAATAGTTCAATAATGGAAGCAATCAAAGTTTCTTATTAAGTGTAATACTTTGCCTACTTACTAAACTTAAGATGCCTTCAGAATACGAATACATTGATGGTGGTAGGCAATTATTGGTGGTAGAGAATTACAGCTTTGTAAAGCGGCCATATTATACCGGCGTTCTTATCTCCATATTATCTTCTTATCTTTATCTTCTGTATGGTAAAAGGGCAGGATAAGCAGTGTAATTAGTAGACTTACAATCTGATATCCAAAGATCGGGTATGCACCTGTAGTTCCTTGACAGCCAGTTGTCCATGTGTGCTGATAATCATTCAGCGTCAAAACAGATGCTTATTTCTACCCTTAATTACATAAATAGAAGAAAACATTGGTATTTCAATGTTAACATAAAGTTAATTAAAGTGTCTTATTTCGGAAAAAACGATATTTTAAGTATTAAATTAAAGTCATGTTATAGTATTTTGAACAGTCAAGCATACGAGAGGGGAGACTTCGGTTTTAGAACACCCTGTTTGTATGTGATCTTAAAACCTGCACTAATTGCATATACCTACATTGTCGATAGTTAATAAACCAGTTGCTCCTGTAATGCCCGCATGAATGTTCCCTGCGATCTATAATTTGTTGAATCAGAGGTTCTCGAGGAACCGGACTAGTGTTCAATTAAAACCATTTGCCTGCGTGCGAATAAAGAATCCAATTAATTTTAATTGCATACAGTTTTGAATTGGTTTATAGTATTTTCAACCGACTTCCTAAAATGGAGGAGGTTCTCAATTCGTCAGTATGTTTTTTTTTGTGTCTTTGTTACACAATATATCGGACAATTATGGATCGATTTTGAAAATTCTTGTTGCATATGATATTTATAAATCTCATCGAAATCGGTTCAGCACTTCATTGAAAATTTTAAATTGGCATTATAACTCAGCCAAAGTTTTGACGCGAAGTCGGTTGTTTTAATGCTCTGCATTCGCTAATTATTAAATACTCACTCGATTGAGACACTTTACAGGAATTGTTATACAGCCATTATTTATTGATAAAGAATTTAGTAAGCGATGTGGTTCATTGTAATGAATTACATTTACTGTGGAGATCGATTCGTTTTAAACAAAGGAAGGAATTTTCTTTAGTTTGTTTAAGTAAACTTACTTGATATTTTAAAAGTATTCAATAGCAACATACATTCATTGATTTAAAATAAGTATTACAATATCGATATTGGCAAGATGATAAGGCGCAAGTTTTTAACGTTCATTTTAAAATCTAGTTACGTTATAGACTAAATATTTATTTAAAGAAACAGCAAAATGATATTGGGTCCTATTCGAATTTACAGTTTTGTAGTTTTAATCCTCTATTATAGAGGCTTCAAAATTAGTTTTGTTGGCACTGTTGAGTAAGTCCCCTAATTTTACAAAAGAAAGACCTTTGGAGACTGGAGATTGGGGGTAAGACTGTTACACCGAATTGAGGTCATTATAATATATATTTTTTTAAATAATAATAATAAATTTCTTTATTTTGAACCTACAAAGTTTTCGTAATCAACATAGTTATAAAACGAGATTATATGTAGAACATTTTGAGAGGAATACTCTGGACCCCTGTTATAGGTTAAACCTGTGACACAGAGGCCTGTGCTCTTCCGCCAAATGAGATACAAAAGTAGAAGTAGTTGTACAATAATAATGCTTTGATCCTCAATGTTTTGAAATAATTAAAGCAAGGGGGTCATGGAATTTTAAAATAAAAGACAAACATAAAACCAAAGATAGAGGGAAATAAAATTTTAAACTAAAAATTATACATTAGGAATTGGATAATTTGAAATTGTATGTTCCACATCGCATCCACATGTGTGTATGAGTAGGTATGTATGTGTGTAAGTTTGTGATAACGCTTTAAACCTGGTTTATAATTAGATTGGAGCAGCTGTTATTGAAAAGTTTGATATTACCTATTCTGACAGTGAAGTTCATAGATTCGCTCTCGTCAAGCATGGAGAAGGCGGTTTCTAAGGGAATGTATACATTTTGTGTGTGCTCCAGGAAATCTGCATCCTTTTCGCTTTTGCTAGGATGCCTAAGGAAGAAAAACTATTATAGTGCCTTTATAAAAAAGACATGGATTTTTACTAATAAGTATTTGATCATTGACTAGTTATCATTTAGCATCGTCAAGTGATATCTTATGTATGCATCTGTTTCACTTTACAGCTAAAATATAAAGCTGTCGTTTAAGCGAATACAACTCCCTTGTAACTCTCAAGATTTTATTTTTAATTAAACAAGATAAAAGTGTGCTCTTGTTTATAAAGTCAATTTAATTTAAATGACAAAGTTCACCTTGCTTGGAAAGTATTCAAAGGCACTACGTTACGGGTTTTTGTATAACATTATAATAACTGAATTTTGTTTTAGTAAGTAGGCAATAATATGTAAATTATTGCAATTGTGTATTTTAGTAGGTACAATTGTAAAAGTTTCGAAACCTATATGAATGAAAGTATATTATTGTACCTATTAAAGCATAATCCTTGAAGAGGTCCTTCAGAGGTAAAGTAATTTTCAAATTTTTTTTGTATCGTCGCTCATAATATATTATTGAGATATTTTAATTTTAGTGGTTATCCGAAAAAAACAAGGGTGGTGACTTAAAATTTAACGAAAAACTATCGTTTAAAAGGTATTGAATTATTTTCCCCAATTTTATGAATGAAAATATAGTTACACAATCAGTATGTATATCCCTTGTGCGCTGTTTTGTTATACTATCTATAACAAAAGCATATGAGCTTTTTTTTGATCTAGAAGGCGCTGCGTCCAATAATTATTTTATTATTATTTGTTAAAAACATTAAACCTTTGTCAACAGCTCACGTGGACAATGAAGTGTACCTCTCCCGTGCGCTGGAGCGCATCGGCGGCAACGCGCTCAGCAAGGACTCTGAACCTGACATTGGCGCTGCTTTCTTCAAATTCTCAGTTGTTACTAAGGAGTTATCAGCGCTCATGAAAACCTTGGTGAGTTGAGTAATGAAAGATTTAAAGAGTACTAAACAAGGCCTTAAGCACGAGTAGTTTGCTTGATTACCTTTTTTGTACGTACTTTTGAAGGGCGATCACGAAATAATTTTTTTGAATAATAAATTTTGATTAAAAAAACCCGTATATTTTATAAGATTAAGAAATCAAAGCAATCTAATCGTCCAGATTAATTTGCTGTGCAACTTAGGTACATTTATAAAATAAAATCTATCAACTATACTATAAGAGAATTGTTAACATAAAGTCTAGTCAGCCAAAAGTTTTTTTTCTTTGCATTTTTTCCTTAAAATAATTGGCACTTTCGTAACTAAAAGGTTCTATTTGAAAGCTACCTAGTAAGCAAACAAAATTACGAAAGTATAAATAGGTAGTACCTAAGAAAGTGACTAGAAATTGTTTTCTATTAACAAACGAAAAACAAAATGCAATTTGCAAGTTTTCTCGTACTTGTTTGCAGGAAAAGTTTTGTTTGTTTTCGTTTGGGGCTAGATTTCAAATCCGGCTAGGTTGTTATGAGAAAATTGCGGAACGTTCTCAAGATTCCCAGGGTAAATATCGTCTCCTATTAATATCGTGCTGCATATTTCGACTGTATTTCCGCACGTTCTAGTTAGCTTTTGAATTTCGAACGAGCTTAAAGCAATCACAACCGGATATTATCCCATCGTGGCGGAGGCAGGACCCTAGGCGGATGTCTGTCTGGCCGACAGGGGCGCCAATCTGGTATATTAACCGCTAGACGTTTCATACATATTTCCCGTCAGGTTATTACTCAATCAATATAGGACGTCATATAGCCTGCCTTTGGGAGTTTCGATTCGGTTAAACCTACATTGAATTAAAATTGCTTCGTTATATTTTAAATTATTTGACATCCAATGTTTATGCACTACTAGGTTTTGGTAGTTCATTATGTTTATATTATGTAACCTTTATGCATTTAATTAAAGTGCCATACAATCTAAGTCAAAAAATCGTAGCTATTATACTAGATTAAGAACGTTAATATGATAATAACTATTAGTAAATCCAAACATTCACTAATCTAGCGACATAAATTAGTTCACGTAATGTATAATGAATTTATTTATTTATTTATTTATTTACAATTTTTTAGGAAAACTTACAGCTAGACACATAATAAACAGGAAATATAGGAAAATTATAGCCAATTAAAAGTTTCCACATATAGTTGACAAAATAATTAAAGAATGAACAATCACAAAACTAAAATCACAAAATTAAAATTGCACACGGTAAAATTAAAATATAAAAATTTACAAATTAAAGAAAAAAAATAATGGAGAGATAAAAATACACAAAACTAAAATCAAAAAATTAAAATTCCACTAGGTAAATATAATGGAAAATTGAAATGAAAACATACAAATAAACATTTTAAAATATGTACATATGGAGAGGGTAAAAAATAAAACATTATAAAACAGATATTGGTACCTAATACATCAGTTAAATGAAAAATGATTTAGAAAGGGCCGCTTTAATACTTCGTATGCTGCTAAAGAATAAGTCAAATTCGTCCAGTTCAAGGTTAACCTTGTTTATCAGTCTACAGGACCGAGTTATAATGAATGATGTGGAAGTTGTATGTAATCGTTGTAATTTGTTATACATTTATTTCACAAAGCCGTATTAATAAGCCGAGTATAGTTATCAATTAACCGCTATTACATTTGCATAAATTATCAATCGAAAGTAACTATCGATTTCTGATCATGCTTTCATTAGACTCAAGCTATGCAGGAAGACTGTTATTGTTGTATTTTGTGTTTTGTTTTTTCATTAACATAGACTGCGAGACATATTTCCTGGGTAGATGATTATAAACATGTGTTTGTACAAAATCTTCACAATGGGTATTTAGTTTGCTTATTGATGTATTTGTTATGGAAAAATAACCTGTAATACAATCTGCGATCCACAATAGAAATCGGTAGAGTTCTGAGAATAGGTCGCATAAATTGTTATTGCTTGCGCGCAAATAATAAAGTATGATCGGTTTAAATGCGTGGGCGCATATTGTAAACGATAAAGACAACATTCAAGCTGCTCATAGATTTAAAAAACAGATCAGTATAAACAAGCTGATTTAGATTTGTAACGAGGCCGTGAAAAAAAATTTATGCGTCTGTTTAGAAGCCAACTTTTCGAAACAGCTGTGCTAGCACGGATCTTTTGTCGATCGTAAGTTTACGAATGCTCGTATAGTATGGAGTCGGTTGCAAGTTTTTAGTAACAATGTAATTTTTTTATTTTACAGTTATTTAAGAGTAGAACCTGTTAACAAACATTCAAAATTAACAAGGAACACATTTATTTAAGCTGACCGTGCGGCAATGGATAGATTTCAATTATTGCTTGCAAAACCGTCTCCATACTATACGAGCATTCGTAAACTTACGATCGACAAAAGATCCGTGCTAGCACTGCAGAGGCGGTTTCACTTATGCTTTAAAAATAAGCAACAATACCTCGATCTCATCTGATGGTAAGTGAAGATAAGGTCAAAGATAAAATAACACGGACTAAGGAAAGATTATAATTTGTAAGACTTGATTAAAATTTATTGACAATTTCAATTCAACCTACTTTAGGATTAACAACAATAGTCAAACTTATCTCTTTTACGAACTCTAATTTCACAGCATGTTTTGGTTTATCAATTCGTTCGCAATCACGCAATCGCCAACGGCGGCGAATGCAAATCATTATAAGTAGTCCTATTTTCAGTCTATATGGTAAAACACGGTTGGGTTAAAAATTACGTTAACTGTGACCGACCAATATGCCTAAACCGTAACCGAAAACCAGTGTGAACCTGCTTTAATTGAGTGATTTTATTTTAAAATAATTTCACGTAGAGTTTGTTGATATTAACTGGCATTGAAAAATAAGTGGTTTGTTTCTTAGAACTTTGTATTTACTTACTTAAACATTCGTTTGCATTTGAGTGATTTATTAATTATTGTAAGTGTGTAAGTAGTCCGAAATCAAAAGAAAATCCCTGATTCAAAATCACAACATTATTTATTTACTATATTTGAATGCTAGACAATTCCTAGGCGCCGGATAGTATTGTCCTTCCTATCTACAATACTCCAATAATTGTATACGGATGGGACGAAAGGTAAATAAAACAAAGAAACTTTTGAATATGTTATCGTATAATATTATCGGTCCTTGTCTTCCTGCGCAGAATCCACGGCCTGGCCTTGACACGACCACCAAACCTTCGTCCTTCGCGTGAACTACAAGGATAAAGAGCAACCGATGAAGTATTTCGCGAATGGGATTTCGCTCGATTGCCTTTGGAAATTACGTGGGCGTTAGTCGCTTGTTTTATTTACGGAAACGCCGATTTCATGTTTAACGTATTTGGTAGCCGCCAGATTGAATCGGAAAGTAAAATGATGAGTTCTTTGTTGGGGAAGCGATTTATGATTTATTTTTAAGTTCTGAAGGTACCTATTTTGCCTTGAAACTTAAAAATAGGAAATTATGATAATTATACACAGTAATATTGTTTTTAAAAAGTTACAATTGGGGAACTTAAGTGGAAAATATTCGGCCAAAACCTCTAATTGAATTAGGAAGCGCCTGACCGTCTAGCTAGTAGGTAGTTTCTGCCCTATTGATTTCATATTCTCAGATTACTATTCTCGCTGGTTTGTTATGGACCTGTTTCATGAATTACTCACATTGTGACTCAACACAGCTATTTGTGCCAAAAGGCTGGTTTCCCCGGCTGGTTTCGCTTCGGAACACATTCTGAGAAAAGGTTGTTTAAAAGCCTTGACTTGTCGTTGGTTGAAGTGATTATAAAGACTAGTGAATAGTGAGATGCGTAAAAAAATTAACTATTTGTAGACAATACGCTTTATTACTGTGTTATTGCTTGCCAGGTCTTAAATAGTATTGACTGCTTTATGGTGAGGATTGAGACGATTGGGCCCACTCCAAACTAGTGGCCCAGTCGCCTGAATACATTTCTGAATCGGTCGACTGGGCCCACAAAGCTGATTTACTTGAAGTACAGTTAACAGAAAAATCAAGTCACTCAGGAGTTATTTTACGTAGTATTACAGTATTTTTTAGTAAGTGCAAGAATGTTAAAAAACTACAAGCGAACCTAATGGTGACGGTAATTAATTAATAGAGTTCTAACGTACAAACTAGAAGAAGATACCTAATCGATGTGAAGACTGATTTTAAAATTCTTATGACGAGTAATAAGTGGTATTAGAAATCAATATTATTTAATAAGACAATTATATCTTCGGGCACCATTATTTGAGTATCAAACGAACTAAGTGAAGTTCGATACTAATTATGTGACAGCTTCATTCGAAGCGATTTATAACATATTGTAGTAGCATTGCCATGATACAGCCCTCAACACGGATTTTTAAAAAGAAATCTGAAATTAAAAAGTTAAAAGTCACTGTCAAAATTCCCGCCAACTGAACCTCCGGCACGCGGCAGTGGCGTCGCTTCGATCTCATTCTATGCTCATTTAGTTTAAAGTTAATGATATTTTTTGTAAGTCCAAATATATAAAAGTATTTGTTTTATTATCAAAGTGCAAACTTATATTTAATAAGTATATAACATTTTGAAAGGGTAGGGACTAACACTGATTTAGTTACATTTTTATCATGTTGGGTGGGTGTATATAAATCGCTTCGAATGAAGCTGTCACATAATTAGTATCGAACTTCACTTAGTTCGTTTGATACTCAATTATGTTTCCAGCTTCATTCTCTCGATTTATAACATATTGTAGATGTTGAGAGTAAAGTAAAATGTTATCTACTTTCTTAATGATAATAAACAGAGTAAAAACAAAAAAAGAACAAAAATATCATTATAATAAATCATTATATTTCCAGGCTTATAATTATACTTAATTTTAGGCTTCTACTTAATTAATAACACATTAATGTCGAACTTGTGATCTACAATTATAAATAATCAAAGTTATTAACTTCAACGATGTTCTGTAATCTTCTAGCTTAAAGTGACATGTGGCAATGAATTTATTCAAGTTTTTTAAGTTTAATATAAACCTCTTTTTGCCATTCGGTTTCGGTACTAAAAACACTTTTGAAATAAACTCTCCCTGTATGTGCTTACATTTAGAGATTGCATTGATTTTTAACAATTCTGTAATAGCAATATTAAAATCTAACGATTCTTGTTCAGATTTTGGATAGACGTTTGGTTGGGAAAACTGTACAGGGACTCTTTGAAATGGAATCACGTAACCTCTGATCCAAGACAGAACTGTCTTATCATTAGTTATTTCAGTCCACTTATCGAAATAACGACAAAGTCGACCAGCATACTGTACCTCGGATAGTTCCGACACTAGCGGCGAAAGGGCTGGTGGTTCTTCATCGGTGGAGGTGGAAGCGGTGGCGGCGACCGGATCCGGCGGTGTGGCGGCGGAGGCTGGGTTCGGTGTCCTGATGGCATCCTGTACGCTGCTGTCCGAGCCGGCCCTGCATCGTACCTGCGCGTTGTCTGTCTTGGATGCAGGGCTTTGTTGTTTAAATTACCCTTGTATTTACTCTTAGTATTATTGAAATTGTTTTTATAAAATGACTGCTGGTTTGGGATTTTTAGTGAATCTCCAGATTTTTGGATTGATTTGGCTACATTTAACCTTTCGGTGAGATTTTCACCAAACAGAAACTTATCTCTACTTGTATCTATTAGTGCTCCTTTTAAGCTGCCATTAATAGAATTTATCACGAAACGACGCCGTGTTCTCGTTTCTACGTTGTGGATGTCACAAAGGAGGCGACTGGCATCAGATACAGGTTTTAGCAGCTTTTCTTTCGAGCATTCATTGGCAATCAGCATGTCGGTTACTTGTGCTAAGGCTGCTAGCGCTGCTGACAAATGTTTCTGTTTATTTAATATAGCATGGTCTCTTTTTACCTGCGCTTCTGTAAGTGCTGCCTTTGCCTCTGGATTGAGCATTGGTGGTACAAGCAAGTCGCAATTTCCAGGAATTAAATATTCATTTACGAGCTTGTCATTGACGTCTTTAGGTAAGCCTTGACGCAGTATATCTTGCCAGCGGCCAGCGACATCTTTGTGGATGTTCTTACCGAATTCAGTATCTGGCTTTGGTGCATCGCCAAGAATATTTAAAATCGATTCGTCTAGGTTTTCGTCCAGCACTGTAGCCATCGCTGTAGGTGGACTTGAAGGCCCTGGCTGTGGTGACCAGCAAAGGTCATGTTGCTGTTCAACAAACTGCTCCATTGGTGGAGACTGCTCACGGGCTGGTGTTAAAGTGCCTGCCCACTCACTGGGTGGCATATACATTGAGTCATGATCCTCCTCATATGGAAGGTCGACATCGTCAGGCCTCAAGGGACCTGGAAAAAATAAAAAGCTATTATAGTAATATATCGTTATTTTTCCAAATGTAAAAACGACATTGTCAGGCCTCTAAGGACCTGAAAAAACCAAGAACCATTTTTAGTAGTGAAGAAGAATACCCAGTCTGGTAAGCTCGCAACACATTATTTAAAAACGGTAAATGCCCAGTATGGCAGTTACGCGTCTCATTCAAAATATTAAAGAAAGAATGGTTTCATGGCAAACAAATTATAATGTAGGTACACAACATACTTAGGCTTCTTTCCGGTGAACGATCTTCGTTCTGCTTTTGTTTTAATGTTTTCTGTAATTTAATTATCTTTCTTTGTATTTTTTCTTCATCCATGTCTTTATATTTTCTTTTGTTCCCCATGTTGAGAGGCTAATTATACTTTTGAAATTGAAAAATGAAAAATAAGGATAACTGGATTGAAGTGTGAAGGCTATAACACGGAAATACAGAATGAGCATAGAATGAGATCGAAGCGACGCCACTGCCGCGTGCCGGAGGTTCAGTTGGCGGGAATTTTGACAGTGACTTTTAACTTTTTAATTTCAGATTTCTTTTTAAAAATCCGTGTTGAGGGCTGTATCATGGCAATGCTACTACAATATGTTATAAATCGAGAGAATGAAGCTGGAAACATAATGCTGTGACTACCTAGTGACTTTTAATATTTACTATTATTTAAAATTCTCGTTTTATTTGTGACACTTTTTCTGCTAACTGTGCTTGATTTGGTTGGACAATGGATTTGTATTTAAAATGAGGAGTAGGCCCAGTCGCCTGATAAAATAAATTAATAAAAAATAAACAGGCGACCGACCCCGTGGGGTCAGTTATGGTGTGGGCCCAGTCGCATGAATCCTCTTTATGGTGTTTATACGCTCTTTATTTTTAATAACTGACACAGCATACCTGTACGATACTGTTGAAGTTTGTTTTTCAAGTTTTAAAAAACCTATAGAATAAATAAATTAAAAATGTGATAAATAAAAATTACCCGACCAGGACTCGAACCTGGGACCTCTCGTTTTCCGGACGAGTGCTCTTCCACTGAGCTACCGTGGCCTGGCGGTACGCCTCTAAATTAGTTACCACATTTTTGTTTTTACGTTATATGTCTAACGTAGGTAGCTCCATCCATAGAGTAACTTATATACTGGTATAGAGTCGTCACTAACAAATTTGGTACTAGCGCGATCTGGCGGAAAACAACCGTACCTCGAGCACCAAAACCCAGGTGCGCCACGCTAGCTTGTATTCTCAAGAAGGGTAATTTTAAACAATAACTTAAGACTTTGGAATATCTAGATTCATAAAATTACGGGTTAATCAGGTTTGGGTATGATGAAACCAGCAGTTCAATCAAAGTCTATGTATTGAAGTAAATAAAAAACAATTTAGCAGTTGCCTGATTTATTAGGTTTTCTTTTTCAGTGTATCTGTAACGTGCGTAAGTCCAACGTATTATGCGAAGAATTCAGAGTTCAGGGGCTTGCCAACGTTGTAGAAAATTTATAAAACACAATCCAGAGCACATTCACGAGTCACGGGAGGAAACTGAATGAAAAAATTCATTCTTCACTCATGTCAGTCTCTCAATTTCGTTTTGACATTTTGTGTATCAACACAGTAGAGCTGTCAATGTTTTGACAACTAGTATTATATAGTAGTATTACAAAAAACTTGAAGATTTTCCTAACTTTAAATCATTGCATAAAATCTATTTTATATCACTATCCACTGTGGATTAAATAATGTATTGCGTATTTTTTGCAGTCATAAAAAGATATTTTCATATGCTTGGAACGCACCCAATTAGTTACTCTAACTGCGTAGAACGCACCCAATTAGAAAAATCTACGATTTTTTGTATTTATTATTCAATTTAAATATTAAATATATCATCTTATATAGCGGATAAAATAATATTAATTTTGTATCAACTACTTAAAGCAAAATATATTTTTTCAGGAACCGTTGAGCAAAAGTGACATCTATTGGTTCAAAATGGAACATAATCTTTACCGTGTTGAGAATAATGCCATCTATCGGAAAGCATCAATACTTTTACCACAAGAGCTAATTCTAAGGAAAGGGAAATAACACTAAGTGAAAAAACACTGGCTCCATCTTATGGTATAGCTTTGCAGCTAAGACCTTATCAATCAATATATATAAAACTGTTCCGTTACTGACTGAGTGACTGAGGTACTGAGGTACTGAGTGACTGAGTGACTGACAGACAACGTACAGCCGTAACTACTGAGCGTAGAGAGCTGAAATTTGGAACATACATTCTTTAGGGGATGTAGGGGTGCACTAAGGAAGGAATTCCCGAAATTCCCACGGGAACGGGAAACATAGGACTTTTTAGTTTGTATGAAAAATCTTATTCCTTGAGTGCACCGATGTGAAACTTGGTGTAAAGGTTTTTCAATGTGTCTCTGGTTGTGCTATGAAAGGAATTCCCGAAATTCCCACGGGAACGGGAAATATATGATGTTTTAGAATGTATGAAAAAATCCCATCCCTTTAGTGCACGGATGTGATACTTGATAAAAAGGTTCCTCTATAAGTGTCTGTTTGTATTATGGAAGGAATTCCCGAAATTCCCACGGGAAAGGGTTGGACTTTTTGGTTTGTATGAAAAATCTTATTCTTTGAGTGTACGGATGTGATACTTGGCATGAAGGTTCTTCAAAAAGTGACTGGTTGTGCTACGAAAAAAATTCCCAAAAATTCCCACGGGCACGGGAAATATATGATTTTTAGTTTGTAGGAAAAAAACTTATTCCTTGAGTGCATGGGTGTGATACTTGGTATAAAGGTTCTTTCAGTGGGTGTCTGGTTGTATAGTTTCTGATTTAACTACACAAGAAGGGTAGTTAAGCGCATACGAAGTTGCGGGATAAAGCTAGTTTAAGAATAAGGTCTTAGCTGCAAAGCTATAATAATTGAATGATTGAGCATTTTAAATGCAAAAAACTTAAAAAAATATTATAACTTATAGAATCTCTAAGAATTTGGTCTATAAAAGCGACTCTAGAGATGATTGTAGTTTAGATATTTACACTTCTTTTAAATGGCTTCGGATCTGAAATGTTCGTAGACTGTTTTAAATATGGAAATATTGTGAATTATTTATCATATATGTAAGATAGATAATTGACAGACTATACATTATTATCAACACTTAACTTTATTCATCTCAATCATTATCATAAATACAAGCGATAATAATAAACATACCATTTCTTGTACACTTATCTACTATAAAATGTTTACAACTATCCATTACCCGTTTAGTACAATAACAATTACAAAGTGATGCAGCGTTCCAAGTTATTGTTCCCTATTGTGTGCCGACTAATTTGCATACAATCAAGACAAAAAGCAAAGTAAACGCATGGCAACACTGGGCATTGAAATATTTTTTTTACACCGTCTGCCTTAGACAGATTACACTTTATGTTTTAGAGTAAAACATATGAGATAAATACAGCCCTTTGCTCTTCATAGCTGTTTAACAATTATAGTCCGTTTTCACGATTCATGGTTAATCTTAAAACACTTCTTTTCACAAGCGACGGACAGTGATCGCGGTCTGTTGAGACACCGAAAAGTCGTCGAGTTGAAATGTAACAAAAGGTCTCTGTAAAAATGTTTTTTACTCATAGTTGTTTACTATAGTTAATTAATTAATTTAATTGACATTTTAGGTCACTAAAATATTTTGATTAATATAATTATTTAATTCAATTAATATTTGATATTCATATGGGTTTCTTAAGTTTAATTATTTATCCGCTATCCAGTTTACATAACCCAAGTTTATAATAATACTAAATTCAGGCTAAATATAGCCAGTTCTTTCCTGGGCCCGGGTCTTCTTACCATCGCGTGAGATTGAGGTCAATGCGGGCTTGTCTTTAATAAAAAAAAGATACAGATGCATTTATCTATTACTATGTCACGTGTAGCCCAGTAGCCTAAACTGCCTAATGGATTTTAATAGGTGTCGATAAATTTGTTTAG
Source organism: Stenoptilia bipunctidactyla (assembly GCA_944452665.1). Taxonomy (NCBI): domain Eukaryota; kingdom Metazoa; phylum Arthropoda; class Insecta; order Lepidoptera; family Pterophoridae; genus Stenoptilia; species Stenoptilia bipunctidactyla. The sequence goes on from OX101726.1 coordinate 11,323,163, forward strand.
GTGTCGAAAGATTAAGCCTCGATGTAGACAGAATGGCTTTTGTTTTTTTTTAAACTAATAAATTTATCTTATAACGCGCGTCACAATTAATTACACATGACGCACTCATTTACTAGTTAAAGCATTAACGGTTAAGGGTTTATTAGGGTACACCCTTTTATTAAAGGCAATTGAGATAAGCAACGCTTGAACAATGAAGCAATTTAAGAAATTAAGGGCCGATCGCTGTTGTTTATTTTGACAAGGGCACCCCACGCGTGGTTTGCCTTCCGTGTTTGGTTGTAGACGCAATCATTTTTGAATAGCAGTTGATAATTATAACCGAAATCAATTGTATTTAGTGTAGGTGCTCTTTCAAGAAAGTCCATAAACAGAAAAAATTGAATTGTTGGACAAATATTCACAAATTTTCATCTAGCCTTGAAGTGAGACCATCACTACTACTAGGCAACCAACGGATATGCATACTTTTACTATTTTGTTATTAGCAAATTCATACACGCCATACATAACACCAATTCAAACGGCTATATGTTCATGCACAATCGTGACTTATATTGAAATCGTTTTAACAAATTAAACGTTGATGTTTGCAAGAAAATTATATCTCGTTCTGTCAAAACATATATTTTTGTCAACAAAGTTTAACATTTCGATCAACCTTACTCTACATATTACCGACGCATATCACAAACTTGGCTATGTCGATAATTTGTGTCATCTCGTTCGACTGATGGCCCTGTAGCAGATGTGGCACATACAAAATTGACTCTAAAAAGGGTCGTGAATAGAATGACATCATCAAGTCCTTATCAGAAACTCGTTTGATAATGTTGTTTTCCGTATTTAAAGATAATTCTTATTGAGTTACCCTGTTCATTGCATGTTCTGTCTACGCGTAAAGAAATAAATTGATGTGCTAGACAATTAGGTACTTATAGAAGATTTAAATATTCATACCGAACGTCAATTATGAGTAAAAACTCCCATCTTATTATGCGAGAGCGCTGCCAATACTAACAATAACAAAAAATATTTACTATGCCGCGATCTTGGATTGAGAATAGAGTCTAATGTTTTTATACAATCTTGTGCTTATCCCTTTTTTCATTAAATTCGTTATGTTTTATCTTAGTACGTAGAACTTTATACAAAACTTATACTTATACTTAATAAAAAAGAACTGCAAGGAAGGAAAAACCGACATTGAGTATACTTAGAAAAAAGTTTCAAAATTCCATTGCTTTTGATTCAGTTTGTTAATTTTCCTGCTGCTTTTGGATATCCCATTTCAAAATATTTACTTCCGGGGTTTCGTTACAAATTTTTTTTAAGTGAAATTCTAAGAAGCTTTGTCTACTTCAAGTAACGCGGTAAATTTTACGGCCCACGCACCCATACACATTTGACTTTAATAGGGGGAAAGTTGCATCCTTAGAGATACAGTCTAACTAAACGATGGTGTTCTCTAATTAACGTAACTAGGGATAATGTTCCGTTTTACAATTTCCTTGAGTCGTAATTACCGTGGTGTGCAGTCACAGGTACGTAATGTTCCGAAGTTGGCTTCGGTATTTCCGCAGTGGTCTTTTCTTAGGCTTTTGTGCATTCTTTTGTTAAATACCTGCATGTTTTAATTTTGTTGAGTAGATTGTGATCAACGAATGTACAGCTTGAAAAAATACGACTTCATTCGCTATCATTTCAGTTGTATAGCTGTTGATTTACTACCGTCATAAAGGAATGCCAATTAGGTATTATCTTTGGACTACGTCATCAGACCGTCACCTTTTAATTAACTCACATGGAACCATCTTACTTGTGATGCTTTAATAATGAAACTTCATATTCCATTTCTCCGCAAAAAAAATTGTTAATCGTGTGATATTTTATACAGGGTCCGCATATAATAGTCAATTATATTTTAACAGCAGATTAGGTATGATGAGTGGGTCAAATTTTTTTTTTCAATATTTTTCATAAATTAAAATTTCAAAATTGTTCTCTGTGAGTAAAATTTAAGATTAATCTCGATTTTATTACTATACACAATTAGATGGACACGTTTTTATTACTTGTTGTGTAGTCATAAACTACAGATCAAACTTAAATTTTGATCACTTAGAAGAATTTTGAAACTTTAATGAATGAAAAAAAAAAATTTTTTTTCGTAATTATGACCCACTCATCAGTCTTAATCTGTTATTAAAATATTATTGACTATTATATGGCGACCCTATATACATCGTGTCACACAAACACATTATTTCTTGAAATTGGTTTAAAATTATGATAAAATAAACGCAAAAGTGTACTCTTCTTCTTAACGTGCCTCTCCGAATATCGAAGGTTGACAGTCACCTCTGCATAATGAGGCTAGTCTTTTGCGAGGCGAAATTAGTTCTGCAGCGCTCGCTCTACTCTAGTACAAAATCACTCACGGGCATTTTATTAGATAAAAGAAAAGGGCCTATAAGGTTACACATTCTAAAGATTATTGTTTTCAAATCTGTAAGGAACTCCTAAGTATATTTAACTCTGAAAACCCTAGCCGCCTACTAATGTAGAGTCTTACTAAGGACATCTTTTCTAGATTATCCAGGTCAAGTTTGAAATGTAATTGTGCTTGGTGTGTCTACGTAATACCGCATAGCTATTCAGAACGCGGCCTCTGCCTGCGCCTATTCAGCCGAGCTATTTGCAAAACCCAAATTGATGTTTGTATGGAGCCTTTGAATTCTAGTGCGGCTCCTAATAACCATTCATCTTGATCATCGGATGATAGAGTTTTGTTTACGTGTTTTCGGACGAACGAGTTTGATATTTTTTTTGGGGCTGCTTTCAGAAGTACTGAATTATATGTGTAATAAAAATATTATGAAAAAATAAAACCAACTTCAAAATTGAACAAAAAGTAAAAAATTAAAATTATGACTGCTGTCTTAAATAAACTCACTTTAATATACCAACTAAGTATTTTTTGAAGTATGCCACTTATTGGTTATGTATGATATGGTTTTTGCCGATTATCATCGCTAACATTCAAAGATTGGGGTATACTGCCACCCTAGCTAAGTTACTATTTTGCAACTTAATTTTAATTTTTGTTATTGATTTTACTTTGTCTATTTCAATAAACAAAATTAATTCAACATCTAGATTTTACCTGGTTTACCCACCACCTTAGCGTACCTTTAAAGTATAAAGTCGGCTTCCAAATTACATCAATGTAATGCGGTGTTTCGTGTGTTTGTAAAAAAAGTGTTTTTTTTTAAATGCCTATAAATGCAATAGATGCACTCCTTTAAAGAACCTCCAAGACTCTCAATACACTATTTATCTATGAAAATCATATTATGTGTTAACGTGTGTCTTGAATACTTTCATTAATTTTGTTGCAGATGCAAAACATCAACAACATAGTAATGTTCCCCGTTGACAGCCTTCTAAAAGGCGACCTACGCGGAGTCAAAGGTGACCTCAAAAGGCCCTTTGAAAAGGCATCCAAAGACTATGATTCCAAGTACCTGAAGATTGAGAAGGAGAAGAAGTCACAGGCGAAGGATGCTGGCCTCATCAGGACCGAAGTCACCCCGGCTGAGATCGCTGATGAAATGGAAAAGGAGAGAAGATTGTTTCAATTGCAGATGTGTGAGGTGAGCATAGCGAGTAGGATAAAAAAATAGGATAGAATAAGGTAAATACAAAAGGGCACGACGAAGAGTTAAGAGACGCCTCTTTATAGTCATAATATTTATAACGAATGTGGATAATATGTAATGAAGGTTACATTTCTCACACAAAGTTTAATAGAACTTATTTAAAATTAAGCATGCACGTTAAAAAATAAGTACAGTATCTAGATAAGCTCTTATAGGTTTATGGGTTGTAAGTCAAGATGAGTTTTCCTTATCGAATTGACAATAAAAACCTGATATAAAAATGATATTAATTGGAGGCAAGTTCATGTATATTTTTTAATATTTTTATAATAACTGCATCAACAACAAAAGTCTTCTTCGTTCACAATCTGTAACTTATCACTTCTATTTAAAAATGTTTAGAAAGCATGCGTGAAGGCAAAGCAATGCTCTAAATAAACTAATCTTTATCATCTTCATATTTAAGTGGCAACCATTTAAATTCAATTACAAAATGTATGCTAATGTATTCAGACTATTGTTAAGGAAGATTCTATTGAAATTTGTGTTATGTGTCGAAACAAAGTTTGTCTGAACGTTTCTATTTTCGTGACCTGTGCCAAATGTATTTTTAAGCGATATCTTAATTGGTTTCATATTTATACTTGTCAGTAATAATTCTTACTTCCACGAAAAGTGCCTTAACATTGAAAAAAAAATTCCTCCCAAAGCTCCAGTTTTTCCTGAGAGTTGTACGCATTGAATAAATGTAAATTTCATAAGAGTTTGTATGCATAGCTTTTGGTACAGCTATAAGAAACCTAAGTTATACGCCATGCATGTGAATAACTCTTTAATAATTAACATTGCCGACTCTGAAAGTATATCGCCCAGAATATGACTATAAAACAAAAGAAAGATAGCCATTGCTTTTCTTAGCATCAATCAAAAAAAACATACATAAAATAAAAACGTTGCTGTTACTTTATTTTTTGGGAAGTTGGTAACAAAATATATCTCTTTCTATTGTTAATAGAGATCCTTTGTTCCTGTTTGATTCTCATTAGAGTTGTTGTTGAGCAGTTTCGAGCTCGAAATCTTTATTTCTGCGCTACTTGAGAAATTGGTTCTAGCTGTAAGTGAATGCCGTCGGAAGCATGTGGATTTATCATTTCGAATTGTATTTTTGAGTTATTAATGTATAAGCTCTCTTAGGACTAATATTATTGTTGCTTATCAGTCTGTCTACTTCCTTAGCTTGGATTCATATTGACTTTTGTAGTCTGCCTGTTATATAGGTACTTAATTGTTCAGTTTTATGCACGCGTTATTTGCATAGAATCATAAGTTTTAAAAATTAAGCACGAGTGGCTTTAGACTCAGTATTAACTATATTCTGGCGGAACTTGTTGAGGAATGGGTTCCGTCTGTACTAAGTGATTGCCGTCGGAAGCAATATGAGTTTATATTTTTAAGTTATTGTGCAAGCTCGCAGTCGGAGGACTATCGTTGTTGTAAATTCTTAGTCAGAGTGATTGGCTTGGATGCGTATTAATTTTCGTTTTCTGCCATTCTTTTTCATATCGGTACCTAGTAGGTATGTTTCACGCTCCCAAACGGCATGTTTTCAGGGTAGCAATCGTTATCTGAGCAGAATCTTAATTTTTAAATTTCATGCACGAGGGATTCTGGTTTGTTGTAAAAGTTCGTCATAGTTGTTAGTTCGTCATAGAAAAAAGTATGTGTAAGTTCGTCACAGTGTTATTTTTTTAATTGTAAATTCGTAACGATGGTTTTTTCTGTACAGAGTGCAGAAAAATCAAATAACAAATAAATTAAAACATAAGTCATTTATTAATTTTACTTAATCGAAGCAATATTTACAATTTAACTTTATTAGATGTATATAAAAATCACAGTTTCACGTATTGGACTAATTACATTATAATTGTAACAATAAATAACCATACTTAGGTTTAAAAATAGAATAACAGATCTTTTATAGTAATTTTGCATCTAATTTAAAATTGCAATAATTGAACATTATATCTATATAAAAATCACAGATTCTCTTACTGGACTAATTGTCTATTACATTATAATTATAAAAATAAATAACAATACTCTGGTTTAAAAATAAAATCACAGATATTTAACAATATTTTACATCTTAATCTTAACAATAATCTTCATGACATTTTTAAATCAAATAAATAATCTATTCTTATAAATATAAAATAAATCTGCCTTAAGAATATAATCCTTGAATATGAGCGCAGCATATCGCGGTCTAGCAGCAAAAAATACTTAAAACTAAATTAATAATATTAATATTTTACATTTCTCAAAAATGCTGCATGAAATAAAGTTTTTTTTAAATATCAGAAAGAGAAATTTTATCATAATTGTTAATATGTTTTTTAAATTCTATATCAAACGCAGTAGATCTTCTTGATCTCATCTTTGATTTTATACCTAATCTAAAATTATTTAATTTAGAATCTATATGCTCAGCCACCTTCTTTAGTATGCTTAAGAAGTGAACCATTTTCGTTTTTTTTCCCATATTATTGTTCAGTCGCTTATGCCATGCTTCTGCTAAGTTGATAGTTCTATGTCGAACCCCATGCTCATTCCACATTTACTGAAGTTTGTTATTTTCTAACCACTGAGCTACAAATAGTCGTTAAATATTGTAACCGCTTCGCTTTGAGGAGCATCTTCCATGATGAGCAACCACGCGTCTTCTATATCTTTCGGCTTTATACATATTGTCCAATTAAGCGCATATTGCTTTTTATTGCCGATTACGACTACAAATAAAGACCAGGCGACCTCGTACTTTTAAGTATAGCGTGTGGTAGCGTGTTCAGGAACTCAAATGAAAGAAGATAATTAATTGTCATATTTGCAGATTAATAAGATCGTATTAGTAATTTCAGAATTTTATTGAGTCTTTACTTAAAAAATTGTTTGCTATCGGGGCTTGGTGGGTGTTTCGGCCGATGAGTTTCGTCCGCTGCGGACGAAACAGCAGTTTTATAATTATTAATATTTTTGAGTAGTGTTTCGGACGGTGTTGTTTTTTAAGCAAATTTTGTGCAGTCAGAATAAAAAAATCTCAGGTTATATTATTAAAGTAAAAGTCAAGAAATTGTAGGGAAAAGATATACAATCACAACAATCAACAGTAAACATGATAAATCACAATAATCAGTCTTATAATATATCAAGTAAAAAACGTAAAATAACAGTTTTAAATATTAACAACAACAACCAGTCTAATATATTAATTAAAAAATGTACGATAACAATTATAGAAATCAACAACAAAAACATTGTCTTATACCAATTTCAACGCGTACTAGAATATTGAATTAACCTTAAATTATTATAATCAGTCTTCTATATCAATAACCTAATAAAATAATCACTTTACTAAAATACCAAAAATAATCAACAATAGCGCCAATAATCAGTGACTATCTAGGATACTGAATATAAAAATAATCTCTTACATGTGATTTAGAAATTATTACTTACATACCTATAGAAATTATTTAAATTATGAATCGTGAAAACTTATATAAATATTATCAAAATATGAATTATATCTATATAATTTTTTTTAAACCTTGGGATATAACAATTCACAATAAAACCATTTCGCTTAGCGTAAAAAAATGGTGTGTGCTCTACATCGCTCCTTTAAATGGAATAACATAGCCTGGGTGGGCGCAACGATCTCAAGGTTTGAAGATAAGGATTCTCCGTAATATACCCGTTGAAAACTAAAACAAAAGTTATTTTTTTACTTTTTACCGTTTTAATCAACCACGAGTGAGAAAGAGAAAGCAATACTTGGTAAAATAGCTTTTGCTTGATTGTGTTTGTGTGTCAATGTGCGTGCAATATGCCAAAAGTCACCCACACAGGACCGACTCGTGAGAGATCATTCATTGTTTCTTTAAATAATAATTTATTCATGGCCACAAAATAAAATAATATTATTGAGATATACTCTGACGTTACTTTTCCACTAAAAAAGGGTCCGTCCGAAACACTACTCAAAAATATTAATAATTATAAAAATGCTGTTTCGTCCGCAGTTGACAAAACTCATCGGCCGAAACACCCACCAAGCCGCTATCGGTACTTTTAGCGAAAAATGGAGCGTAAAAACGAATGACGAATTTACAATAATCCAATAAAATAATCCAATAATACAATAATCCTCCCCTACCTATGACGAATTTACAAACAATGTATGGAGTTTACACATTATGACGAACTAACAATTATGACGAACTTACAACAATCCCTCTGTTAAGGCTCTTTTTTGCCAAAGTTAAAGATTAATGTACTATTATTACAACTGCATCGTAGTTGTAGAGTCTTCGCATCCCTATAATTTTATGTAGAAGACTCGGACCGTCCTTGTCAAGGTTAGGAAGGTCTCTTTTTATATCCCTAGACACACTCATCCTCTCATTGCTACTGCGCTATCAATAATGCAGAGAAAAAGCCAGACGAAATCAAATATCGGTTGGAAGTTACAATGTGTTAAAAGCCGTCACAAGCGGAGTGAAATTGCAAAACTTTTCGTTCGCTGATTGTCTGTCTGCTGAAAATTCGGATTTTTTTGGGGGATATTTTTTCTTTCATGTACTATGAATTTGATCAATTCGCAAAAACAGGTTTTCTTTAAATTATAATATCTTCTTTTAAATTTTCATTAAATAAAACATGTTTTTTGACGTGTTAAATTCTAAACTTAGTAGCCGCATCTTTTTAACAGCATCTTTACGGACACCGTGGTTTGTGCTGAAAAATAAAAATAAAGAACCGAAAAAAATGTGCTGAAAAGTGTTGTAAAAATATATACCAACTTAAATTAAATTTGCTGGCCATAATGTAAAAAATAGTTTAACTTATAATAAATAACCAGCAGGCCTATTATGGATCTCAAAACCATGCGATGATATGAAATAGTTTTGACGTTAAGGCCGCTCAACATTCTCGCAAGAATCTCGCGAGATCGCGAGAAAGCCATTCTCGTATTCTACTCAATTTCTTTAATTTTTCTCTACTTTTTGTGGGTTTTGGGGTATGTGGGGAGTTTGGCGTTTTTTTTAGGAGTCACACTCGCATGTTTCTCAGTAACGAGCGAGCCGCTGATTTGAACGGTTATATCGCAGAGTTTATCTCAGCGATGCGCGTCTGCGAATTATCATATCAGTCGAATAAACTACTAATACTAACTTGAATATTCGACTTGAACGATAGTAATATACAAACGTCCTGCCTGAGTCGAATGACACTTCTAATATTCGTAATTACTAACGATGGTTAACCTCAATATGGCCGAATGACCTTGAAAGAAAGTATTCGAATGGTTAGTTGAATGACTGAATGCATTGACAGGCAGCTTGTGTCCGCTGTTTCACCCGCATAACTCCCTTTAGAGAGAGAGAGTTTTGAAGTAACTCGTAATAGATTTTAAGAGTTTTTGTAATTTTTTTTAAATAGTATTGAAAATGGTCCAGGAAGATAAAAATTAATATCTATGTTTTATTTACTAACAAATAAAGATAAATTGTGATGAAAATATATTGATCTCAAGGCTTTATATTCTACGTATGCAGATAATTATATTAACGACTCGCGAGATTCTCGCGAGAATGTGGAGCGGCCTTAAAACATATCATGCGATCATTATTTGGTATACCATGTAAATTGAATACAATAACCCCCATATATAATAATAACGTATTTATTTATGAAAGCAAACGAAATGGAAGAACACAAATGAAATCAAGAAACCAACATATAGAGGTGGGTGCGATCTCACCTTTTTTAATTGACGTTTTTAAGTCATAGATGATGATTGAAACAGTCATTTCAAAAGGTAATGCAATGCCTCTCGCATGCAAATGTAAAGGGAATTCGTTTATTCTGTATGTCATAATTGTTGATCATTGTATCATTGAAATCTTGTTTATCATGTCATGTCATGAAAGAACCGTAATAGGCCTACAGGTTGCGGCGCTATACGTTTCAGTCAGACAAAAGATAGACGTAAAAATGACTCAGTTACTGAGCAGACTTTATAACAGAAACTTACTTATAGCTTATACATTGGAGCCATTGTTTATGTGCACTTCGATCAAATTGAAATCGGTCTCTGTCCTATCCTGGTTTATCTTCTACAATGTGGCCACGTTTCGTGTAACTTTTTATTTTTTGTATATCGATGTAATCCGGCTTATTTAAATGTTTGTTCTATTGGGCTGTATATCTAGATACCATCGCTGTTATAAATTCTAGGATTCGTATGCTTAAAAAGGAAAGCCTATAACATTATGTTTTTTTTTGTAGGTTTCTGTGCGTGGTTAGTGTACTTTTCCACTTTACTGCTCAATTATGCAGTTACTTGCGTGTGAAGCCGGTATGGTTCATTTATGCAAAATTAATTTGCTCAACTTACACTTGTTTTTTTTTGTGTTGCCAAAGTACCCTTTAGGTTGTTTCTTAATGTTATTTACATTTCATGCTCTAATACCACAACTGTAGGTACTAATCTTCGTGCTGCAATAATGGAGCGGTCGTATACATCGTACAATTTATCGAATAGAAAATTGATAACGTTATACTAGAAAAAGTGATTGGTATTTTAAGTATTGCCAGTTTCAAGCCTAGTCAGTATCTTGTGACAAGGATAGTAATAATATTATATTTTATTGTTGTGTTGTGTTACTTTCTTCAGAAACATCGATCTATTTTCTGATAGATCCATTGACTTTCGAACTAGTTTATTTGTCTTATTTCGGATTAAGAATAAAGTTTTTTAGGGTATAGCTTGCTTCGTGTGACCCAAAATTTGGCTTATTTTCATAAATAACCCAAACTTTGATCCTGATTTCCTATATGACGGGATTCTTTCCTCGAAGCTGACTGTACTCCACATTTAAGTTTTACCCATAAACACTGTTGTTAATTAGCTTTGTCATTCAACTTACCTACAATACAACTTGGGAATACGGCCAACTTTGTACATTACGTGGTAAGTACCTACTCGAGCGAGCAGGATGCACTCTCTGTTTCCTAACCACTTATTAACCAATATTGGCTGAAGCGCATTAACAAGAAGACTAGGTATGTATTCTGAACATTGAGATAAAGAGGCGAGATTTATTTCCGCTTTCTTAAAAGTAACTTAAGAAGGTAGTTCGTAAAATAATTCCCACAATGGAATAGTTTTTTTAATATGTCGAATTTATAGGTTTCTCATGGATAGACCTTTACCATCTTTATTCAAATGTTTACTTACTTTCTAAGAGGTGGCATAGAGGATATATTGTAAATTATTTTTCAAAAGTTCTCAATCTCCAACACCATTTCCATCTCCTTCTTATCCAACGCCACCTCCATCCGCTTCTTATCCATACAACAGCAAGAACGTCATGCTCCCTCAGGCGGCATGGCTAGCTGTAGCGTCGGGTGTCGGGACACCCTCTTCCCTAAAATATGGTTGAGGAGGATGGTGGCTGGTGCTTGCGTTATACTCGTGAACGGGTGCTGCTAGCGGTGCCAGGTCGTTTTGCTGAAGACTTTATGACTATCGTCGGAAGGTAGAACGATTTTTACTGCGCTTTAAAATATTCCGACGAATTTTGTAATTTGGAGATGCAAGTTCTCTGTGTAATCAGCTGTCAGTAGTCGTATAAATAATAGTAATTATCGTTTATTTAAAAAACTCCAGATGTAATTTTAAAAGCAACGACAACCTCCTTTTAAGCACAAGGTGTCAGTTTCAGCACTACACACTCTCTTATCTGCAGGTGTTTTATCTATGTGATTCTTTACTTTAATTCTAAATATAGTTTTATAAAATGTTGTGTTTCAGATATGACAGTTTACAATTAGGAAACCAATAAATATTCCCCCGACACATCTCGCTTAATATATTGAATATTCTAGAATCGGGGCCTAAAGTCTGTTATTAAGTACCTACATGCAATTTGTGGCTTCGCTGGCTCGCTGCATACTACGTGGGTAGGACCTGTTGGTTTGTTTCATTACCTTGGAAGCCTACGCGATGCTAGCCTAACTAACTGGCTGTTTATTTTCGTATTAATTACCTACTTGGTTAATGGCTAAAGTTACAAATCGATGGTTTTATTACAAAGTTTCAGTTTACGCCAGCATAATTAAGTTATAACCGTTGAAGAAATTATAACGATTACAACATTCTAATAATAATATTAAAAACGCGAATGTGTGTATGCATAGATATATGTTACTTTTTCACGCAAAAACGGGTTCATGGATCAGAATAAAATTTGGTACAAATATTGTTTGGAATAACACATTTTTAGCCCGATATTCCCGCGGTATTAGTAAAATTAGGTTAAATAAATTTAAGTTTCTTACAGCCAGTATCTACGACATATCTTCAACTTGATATCGGTAGCACTGTACGTTTAATAAACTATTTCATAACATAAACTAACATAATGGTGCGTACAGATTGCTGTAATGGAATATCCTTGCTTGATGCCTGTGCTCTCTGTATTTGGACGTGTATTGCGCGCGAATTGAGCATTCAATACGGGCCATCCTGATAAAGATTTTTCCGTATTTCGTCGCGAGCACGGTCCGTCGCCGCACACGTTCCTTTCAACCGACTCTTGCCCCTGGATGAGTGACGCTCATAGCCTGCTCGACGCAATCTGTGAATTGTCGGTTTTTTAGACAACATCAATGGGACTCGGATTGCAAATTGGATAATTACGAGAGCAACTAGAAAATGTGATTTTTTGTTTGTTAAGTTATCGTAACGATTTTGATGTCAAATGAAAGCTCTGGGTATAAAACCAATTTATCCATTTGAATCATGTAAATCTGTTTACTCGTTTAGGAGATAATTTAAGAATTAATTTATATCGTAAAAATTTAAACAACCAGAACTTTTAAAGTTTTTGTTTTATCATCTGTAAGCCGTCTCTCCTTTAATACAATAAAATTCTATGCGCCACCAACGTCGAGGCCTTCGGAGTTTTTTCATGAGTACAACGATTAGCTTTTGCTCATGACTCCGTACGCGAATAATTATTGTCAATCTAGTATCCCTAGCATAAATTCTCAAGAAAACTTTATTTGGCCCAGATAATGTGGTGTGAATGTTGGAAATATTTTTTTTTATTTACCTAACCAGACACCCACTGACGAACCTTTATACCAAGTTTCACATCGGTGCACTTAGTGAATAAGTTTATAAGTTTTTCGTTCCCGTGGGAATTTCGGGTTACTTTCTTGGTGTACGTCCTACCTCTACATCTCCTTAGGAACGTAGATTTAAGCTTCAGCTCTCTACGCCTAGTAGTTATGGCTGTACGTTGTCTATCAGTCACTCAGGCGAGTTATAATATACCTCGCGACGAAATACGGAAAAAATCTTTCTTAGGATGCCCGTTCGTTCGCTCAGTGCGTGCGCAATACATGTCCAAATACAGCGAGCGCAGGCATCGAGTGCAATCTGTCCGCACCATAAGTCACCACATAGTTACTGCAAACGACAAGGTAGACCAGTGAAATAATATCTGATAACATTGATGGTATGTCATCAGCAGATTTATAATTAAAAACGTCCATTAAACTTGGGATTTATCAACAATAACATCAACACATGCGTTACGTATTACCATTTATGTTTGTATTCAATTAAGACAGTGTATTAGTTAACTAGTCAAACATTATAGTTTGCAATAATCAAAGCTATTAACTCGTAATGTTATGTGTAATGCATTCAAACTAAACTATTATTATCAATAACATTATCTTGTTTTGATAATAATGTATAGTTTTTATTTGAATTGCCTGTTTTAATTGTTTGTTTATTAGTTTCTATTGAATTGTATACAGGTATATAAAGGGATAATGGCAACATAACTTGGTTATTGCTTGAAAGTAATAAAATAAATTACATAAAGTTCTATAAAATATTAAACGCAATCGATTTTTATAGATGAGGTCTTATAATGGAGAACATTTTCTGTAAGCTTATTTTGTATTTGTTTATTTTTATTTAGTCGTTTCTGATTATTTATTTATAGTACAAAAAATTAAAACACATTAAAAACAAAAATTGATACAAATATTGATACGATCTCTGATAGGGAAGCGATCTCTACCAGACAATCATTATTTTTTATATAAAAAAAAAATACAAAGTAACTAAACCCATAAGTTGAACTAAATTAAGTATACGGACACTCCGGAGGTAGAGAGTAACCTATTTAACACCCAAACTTGAAGCAGTCCGACAATGCCTCTTCTTTCTAGGCTGTTAATCCTGCCCAGATTAATGCTCAAATCCTATGAACATTTAAGTCGTAGTAGGTATAAACTATACTAATTGTCACCTTTTACGACCGTTGCGTTGCTATGAATCCCTCAGCGCGTTAGAAAGCCTTACATTTCACACCCACTGCACATTTTCCAATCTCTGCGTAATAAATGGCGAATTTAATACAAAGATATTCCATTGTCTCTATTTATAACAAGGCTGTATGTAATGTAACCCCTGCCCATTGTCCGTTGCAGTGAACTAAAGACCACAATACCGTTATACAGACGACTAGCCAAAGGTCACATGAGACAGCTAAGTACTTGTTTTCGGATTCACTCGCATGAGTTATAGTGCGTTTAAATATTCAATCAAATGCTCGATACAGGGATCGTTATACTATAAAACTAGGAATCTGCTTTTAATTTGTCGCATTGAGATTCAGAATTAGTAGGATGACAGTTTTTCGAATAATGTGTAATGTAACGAAATGCAATAATAACATGTCGCAGAAATTGGTTTTTGAATAAATCGAAATAGCTCAAACCAGACTCAATCTGCGTCAATCTCAATCTAAGTTCTGCTTAAATACCTAAATTTTTAATTTTACATTTTGAATACTCAGCATAAATCTAAGAATGATTTTGAAAATCACTCAACTCTCAAGTCGAAAAATATCTTGTAAGAGTTTTTGTGGTTTTCTTATTAAGTAAGATTTAAAATACAGTTGAGTTGTTCGCGATAAGAATCAGAATTTTGTAATGGAGAACTTTTACTATAGTATTTTCTGTCATAATCATAATGCTTTAAACATTTTATTATACTATGCACACTGCATTCATTTTGTCTACTGTGCGTAAAATTGCTGGTATCCAGCAGCTATGGGAAATAAACTATTTGTGAAATGCCATGATTTTATATATCATAAAGTTTCTAACTGTAAACTGTAACCTGTGATTTCGTTACTGCAAATCTCTCTACTATTATAATAATGGAATTAATAAATATTGAAGTTCATTGTAAGCCGTTAATAAAGGATGCTTTTGCTCATAAAAGGGTTCTTTCGATATAACATGACTAAGGAGTTCCTTTATATTAACTCTGCCTAACAACGCTCTGGTATACTTATAAGCGAAAAAGTATCTTCACTTGCACGGTTATTGATTTGTCTTATCATTTTGTAAAGCTAGTCCGTTATGTACTTCAATCTTATAAGGCTTCGCTAAGATCATGCTGAGCGTTACTGGGAGCAATACATAATATAAACAACAAATCCGTTTTAAAAATTAATATTATTATAGCTTTCGAGGGTTCCTATAAAAGAAATTGAAAGAATTGCGTGATGGCTTGGTTATAATAGGTATGTTTGCCTAAGCCCAGTGACCCCAGATTGGTGAATCTTTCCTGGATTCTACAGTCCCAAATCCTCTCGTCCATATAAAGTTTGCGGTCAAACTTTATATGGACGAGATTGCGTTCAGATGTAGCTAATGTAACAATTACTGAAGGTGTTTTATAAAAGTATCCTACGTTGTTCTCATGGAAATGTGTGAAACTTGTTAAATATGCAACAGGCTTTTCATAACCAAAAGACACAACCAAAACAAAATCGGAACAAATCAAAGCACAGACGATGTTTTCTATTTACATTTTTTCAGTGTCGTGCAATAGATCAATGGGTTGGCAATGGCAGTGTAACCTCGAACTATTTGGTATTGGCACGCCAAAAGCCCGTATTATCTTTAATCGCAATGAGCATGCCAAATAGCGAGTTCATGACCAAATTGCGCAACAGCCAACAGACACAATAAGTAGAATATTTACATCCACAAAACATAATATTAGATACAGTGTTTTAGTTTTCCTATAAGGAAATTCAAGGATATTCAAGCTTCATTTATTTGTATATTGATCTAAGAAAAAACATTGCAAAGGGCATAATTTTATAGTAAAAAGTTTTTAAGTTAAATAAAATAATACGATACATCTTAAGTTAAATAACAACAAAGCTACCACCGCCGCCGTTCATATGTAGGGTTCCGTGTCTCAAAAAAGTACCAGAACCTTATGATCACTTTGATGTCTGACAAGACAGTGTTGCCCATGATCATGTCGATGTATCAAGTTAAATTTTATATTAAAACCTTAAGTCCGCAAATTTCTTGGGGATGGCAAAAATCTTACTTCTCGTATATTTCATATATGGCGCTATCAAATCTTATATGGTAGCTACTTCTCATAGGCAGTATACAAATAAAGGAAAAATCCTTAAATTGGTATAAAATACCTATTTTTCGATAGTTATATCACAGGAAAAAACCATTAGAATCTTTTTTTGTATTGTAAAGTACATACGAAATGTCCGGTTAGTCCCGCACATTTCAGTTTCTTCTATAAGTTGTCAGCCTCGTATCCCGTGAACCTGCGATCATTAAATGTATATTATTATATTAATGTTAGCCGAGAAACAGATTCCAGGGTCCACGACTCACTCTTGACCGGTTTTTGCGTCACAGTTTGTCTCATGTTTATTCAATGTAATTGAGTTCTAGTTATTCCTTTCGTAGTTTCTTTTGATGAAATAAGGTCAGTTGTCCCCCGACATAATTGAAATTTCTTCGCTCTGCTGACTTCATTTCCTGGTCGAAACACAAGAATTTCCGACCATCTAGCCATGAATGAAATAGCGACTGATAGCTCCATATTGTTATTTCCTAAATCTCTATGTAATAACTTTTTAAGGGTTGTACTTTTGACGTGAAAAAATTGCTGTTTCAACATGTCCATGTTCCACATAACCCGTTGTAATTTATGCGGTCTCTCGCTTCGGGGTTCACAAAAGAAATTTTAACGTTCTTTTTACAAATGCAGCACGTCACGAATGCACTGCGGTGGAAACAAAAGAAAGTTTAGAAACCTTATGGTCAGCTCGGTGTTGTGTAGGCGTCCGGTGCCGGGCGACGACCGGCCTTGCTCCGCGTCTTTAGTGACCCTACCTTTGTTATCCCTACGCTTTATTACTACACGCATAAAGTTCAATATCCTGTGAAATGTTTCTGTTACGATAACATCATTCTGTCAGGTAATGCAGTAAGGCAGCAACGTGTACTACGTTATTTTTAGGTTTTCTTTTATTCCGGACCTTACTGTCGTCGTTCTAAACATGATAATGCCTGCCCATAAATATTTGTCTGTTTTGTTTTTATCCTTATCTCCTTAATGTTGCCTAGTTAGAATGTTTGACTGAAGTATGTTTGCTGATTATACTGCCTCTATTTGCATGACCCTGAAACACAGCAATATTTGCATTCGTTGTAAAAAAAACAATCGGACTGACACGGTCAAAGTAGTATTTTTGATTGCCACCTTAATTTGAGGTCAGTAATCCGAGTGACCTCACCTAGGTTGCAGTACCACTTTAGCGTTCGGTTGCTGACTATCTCTTTATTTAAACTGCCATTAAATATTTACACTCCAGCGAAGATTAAGTATTCTTAGATGCATACCTGATTTTTAATAAAACTACCTGATATAATATTATTTATTTATATTAAACCAGTTCGGTTTGATTACACTTGAATTTAATAAATTGTACCAGCAGCTTTTTTTTACAAAGTACAACTTACTGCTAAGTACAAGTTAATTGTTTTATCTATACCAATATATAAAGCTGAAGAGTTTGTTTGAACGCGCTAATCTCAGAAACTACAAGTGGAATTTGCATTTGATACCCCAACTCTTGAGGAAGGTTATAGGCTATATTTTATCCCGAAATTCCCACGGGATCAAAAGTTACGCAGGTAAAACCGCGCGCGGTGGCTAATTATTAATAAATCTAGGTACACACTTATTTTCATGTCTTGAATTTGCATGTTATATTAATAATGTGTAGAGGCGCGTTAGTCTTCACTATCACTGACACATACTGCAATACTAATTCTGATCAGTCAGCATACTCGTTTTATAATAAATCGAAGCTAAATAGCAGACGAGCATGCGCTTGCGTCACCATTCGTAATTTTAACTCTCAGAAGGACACGAAAAACTCACCGTCTTTCTCTAGCGATTCATTTAGCTGAGTCTATCCTCAAATTTTCGGCGACACTCTGTCTCGACTAAAACTGCAGTCCACTCTAAATTGTCGCGAAGAACTGTTCATTGTTATTTGCCACATATAAAAAACGAGTTTTTCTTCATTTCAGTACCTGATAAAGTTTAATGAGATCAAAACGAAAAAGGGGATTGAGTTGCTGCAACACTTAGTGGAGTATTATCACGCGCAGACGAACTATTTCCAAGATGGCCTTAAAACAATTGAACATTTCGGCGTGTATGTAGCTGATCTCAGTGTGCAGTTGCAGAAGATAAGACAGCAACAAGACGACGAGAGGAGAAGACTTGTCGAGCTAAGAAACATGTTGAGAGCTGCTACTCCACAGGACCGCGAGGTAAATAAATATTCACTTTATTCCTTAGAATTTAAAGTGCATTGTTGTCTATCAACACGATAGTGCATATGACGCAATTGTTCATACAGTACGAAGATAAGACGTCGATAATTTTGCAGTATTTTGGGTTTATCTTATCTGTAAATCTGTTTGTGTAGTTTTATGTTCAATGGAAGTAGGTGCAGGAGCACTATCGTCTTGAAGTGTTTGACTTTATTCAATAACATATCAAATCAATCTTACCGGGGACTCTCCCGTATACTTTGTTATGAAATATAGATAGGTTTTGAATTGCTACAACATGAGCATTTTAGCCTTGTTCAAAATCATTCCGTTTTATGCAGTATATTATAATTTTTAGTCGGTGCATTGAAAAGGTATAAGATATTCTCTGAATACATACCTATCGAAAACCTTGTATAGAATTATATTTTTTCTTTTTTGCCTATAACTTGCACGTCCGTTTGCAAAAGACCTATGGTAGAAGTAAAATGCCTATTTTCAACCGACTTTCAAAAAGGAGGAGGTTCTCAATTCGTCTCTATGATTTCTTTAATGTCTTTGTTACACGATATTTTGGAAGATTATGAAAACTGTTGTTTCATATGATAGAGGATACTTCATAGTTGGTCCCATTTAAATTTCATCGAAATCGGTTGCGTACCTACTTCATTGAAAATTTCAAACTTTTGAAAAAATATGAATGATTTCGGAGAATGTTTCCGTTGATGACATTCTCAACTCAGCCAAAGTTTTGACGTGTAGTCGGTTTTTTAATGCTCTGCATTCGTTGATTATATGAATAGAAGTTTCATGGTCAAAGGTTTGTATTTCTACAACAATGCTCAAGCATTTCTATTGCAATTTCCGCCAACACGCCACTAAGATATAACTCCTTTCATAAAATAAACACTGATAGATAATCAATGTTTGTTGTGGTATTTATGAGATAATTTAACTTTATCAGATAGTCTTTACTTTCTTTGTAACCTAAATAGATTTTTTTTTCTCACCTTTAAAATATGCGTATTTGCGAACTAATTTGCAATGTTGCACAAAAAAACGATATAGTAATACACGGAGCAGTAACCTATTTTTAGACGTCATGACCAAGTAGGTAAACCACATCCGATTCTGGCTTCCGTATTGCATTTCGTGGTGGTCATTAAAATTTATTACAGTATAAAAGACAAAAAGAAGATTTCTTAAATAATTGGCAATTATGTAATTTACTTAGAAAATAAAATATCAACATAATTTTGTTTAAATACGCTTTTGATTGGAACCTGTTCTTGGCATTTCAATACAGCTTTTAAAGAAGCATCGATTCTGAACTTCAGAACGTTATAACTTTACCCAACCTGAAAATTCGAAAAATATTTTAGTAGTAAAATAAATTTATTAAGGCTTTCATCTGACTAAAGAAGTGCAAGTAAGTAAATTAAGTTAAAAACTAAATAAAATACGCGGTGTCTTATAGAAGCTGAAGCATCCAAATAAAAACCTAAAATATAGGTAATTCAATCCGATTTTAAAAAGTTTTTTGTGTAGGTACCTACCTAATATAACGTACCTCAAAACAATGCTCAAATTCAAACCAAAACCTTTCAGGTAGCATCATCAGTAGGTGGCTACTCTCTCCACCAGCTACAGGGTGATAAGCAACACGGAGTCACTCGCAGTGGTTACTTACTCAAGAAATCCGAAGGCAAAGTCCGCAGGGTCTGGCAGAAGAGGAGATGTAGGGTTACCGCCGAGGGTTTTCTGGACATCTTCCATGCTGACGAGAATAAACCCCCGGCGAGAGTGAACCTGCTGACGTGTCAGATAAAAGTCGCCGCAGAGGATAAGCGGGCGTTTGATCTAGTCTCATGTAAGTATTTTGATTGTGATGTAGTTTTTGATTGTAAATGTGCTGCTAATTAAAACACTTTAGTGCGAGATTGTCGCCCGTGCGTGCTCATGTTGCGGTAAAGACGCGAAAGACCTTAAAATGTAAAATATAATTCGATTCAAAAAGTCTATTATCTAAGACTATATTTGGTGCTCTTTAACAAAAATGCTAGGTTTTCAATCTCTTTAGATTTAACTATTATTATCAAGTCTGCCGAAAAACTGCATTTAACGAACGGATTCTCCTAAAATTACCATTATATTCAAATAAGTCAATTTGCAAGTTTTAGCTCCAAAGTTAATCGAACGTATTTTTCTAGTTATTTTTAAACGGTTTTAGAAACAAAATATTATACTTCAAAGCGGTACCTAATATAAGTAAAGCTTCTTTTTTTCTTAATTCTAATTTAGAAAGAAACACCAAACAAACGATTAAATTCTCAAAACTGTTGCCGCAATGGGTTAAATTCGTTGAAATATAAAATCTTTTGTCGCGTAAAATTACATTGTTTGCTAAACTTTTGAAGCCGTTAAACAGTAAAGTTGTGGGCGTACCCTGTGACGCTTCCTTGAAGTGAAACGTATTTAGAAGAATTGCGTACTTAACACCCAAACAGCCTAACTCGCTTTGTTTTATAAAAATCTTATTTAAAATCCACTTAGGGCAAAGTCACCAAAGATTGAGATTGTTAGGATAGTTGAAAACCGTTAAATGTATTTAGATAGAAATGTATTTTTTCTCGTCTTGTACTATTAAAATCTTTATTTAGAAACATAAGATGTGTCTCCTCACAATAAAAAAAATCGATTTTTCAAAAACAAAAACAACACTCCTCTTCTCCATTAGTTGACATGGGGGAAAGCCAAAAAATTACACCCTAATAACTAGTAAACCATACATGAAATATAATCTCTTATCATCATTCAACAATTTAAAATAATATCAACTTTAAAGTAAATTCGAAATCTAATTATAAATGTCCGTAAAAAAATGTCCAACTTTGAAGTACATTCAAAATCTACTTAAATCGAATTAAATTTGACCAGATTGAGATTGTATGTTTGTTTTTATCAAATATTCAAAAATAAAAAAGGATAGTTACAAAATCAAGTTAATAGATGACACTTGGTGTTATAAAATGTAATATTAGGGTTTCATATTATCAAGGTAATCCAATTTTTTATACTTCTAATATAATATGACAAGTATTGGTGCTGTGCCAACCTTTGGTGACTTTACCTAAGCTCAAACCGAGTTTTTATATAAATAAATAAATAAATATTTCTGACACTCACACAACATTATCTAGCCCAAATTAAGTTTCTTATAGAACTTGTGTTATGGATACTAGATAACTGATATACTTAAGAAATATATAAACATACATATTGAATAAATACATATTTTTTATTATAATAAACTTAAATAAACATATAAACATCCATGACTTGACGACTAATATCTGCGTTCATCATACAAATATCCGCCGCCGCCGGGATTCGAACCCAGGACCTCTGGCATAGAAGGCAATATATGTTACCGCTACACCAGTCGGTCGTCAAACCGCGGTCATTATTTGCTATTTGACGTGACTCAATCATTGACGTGTATCAATCGCATTGATTATGTACTAAATTTAAAGACCGTACCGGATGCAAAATGATTCACAAAAGTCTATTTTATAATCATGCCCATTGCGGAAGGATAATTATAATAATTTGTTCGCTTTTGATATTTCGACAAACCGCAGTATTTGCCACAAAAATAATCGCAATCTTTGGAAATAAGTTATCAGGAATTATTATAAGAGAGTAAAATCTCAGTGGCCTTAAATAAAGATATCAACTAACTTCGTACAGCAAGATCCACTAATAAAACGTCATAAATGACCATATCGGAAATCCATGTTTTTGTTTTTATGTTCGATATCAGCAATTATTGAAATTGAAACAAAGTATGAGTTTTTACGTAGCTTTAAAAAAGTATGCCACATTCTTCGACTACCAAGAAATAAGCTATAATGCTGGTTATGCCTTCCTGTTGTCCCTGTAGGTACATAATTTAATGTGCTCAGACACTGTTTCTGTCATTCAGTATAACTATTCTTTGGAAATTACAATAATAATACGGGAATTATAACGAAGACACCGATTTTATCTCGATTTGTAGTCACTTTGTATGTAATTATGTACCTTTTTAGACTAGAGCCATCAAAAGCTCATTTCTATTTCTACAAATTCCAGTTGCTTGTAGACATAAATGAAGTGTGAAATATATCTTTGTTTTACTCGCTCATGCACGATTAATTTTTTATTACTATTTATATTTATTCACGAAATAATGTACTAAGATTAAGTTTACAATTATTGTATAAATCGTGTAACTTTGAATCCCATGGGAATTTCTGGATAAAAAGTTCAAATCAGAGCGGCAGTTACAGCGATTAGTGCGTTCAACCAAACAAAAATACTTTCCAGATTTATTATATTAGTATAGACACAATTTTTATTTGCTTTAATTTAGTCTTCAGTTTTTACGATATTACTTAAATAAAATCCGGTTGATATTTTTTTTTGGTTGTCTTTTGTATCAAAATGATATTGTGATTCGTTAATATCAAAAGTGAACCACTGTAGGACAACACTTAAGGCCCAAATAGACTGTTGGAAACAAAACATCAAACCAAGGTGACCTTGCTAGTTTACAACGTGTTTCCAACAGTGAAGATGGCTGTTGACAACCAAATTACATGACCTTGGCGGGTTGGAAACGGCGGTGTTTAGAATCACAGACATACATCTACATAGACAACGCAAGTGCCACGATTTGTATTCGAACCAAGCGTGCCGACTTTTTAAGACCTATTGTGATGTCACAGCTGATATTTATTACTGGAAAATACAAAAAGATTCAGAGACACCGATACCGCCGATGAAATCGATTATTAAGACCGATATTGATATTCTTGACTCGATTTTCTAACAGACATACATACAAGCATATTACAATACATATTAAATCTAGAGGCGACCAACCTTGACATTTGGTTGGGGTTCGGACACGCAAAGGACATGCATTTGCGTTATCTATGTAGATGTATGTCTGTGTTTAGGACTGTGTACGCTTGTTATTGTATATTTTACTATGTAACTATAACTATAAATGACTCGAGTTTTGTAGCTTTTTATCCTGCGTTTCAACCTTTCCTTCTTTGTATCCTCAATTGCATACAAAACTGCCATCGCGAAGATGTTGTCAACGCGAGAGATCAGAGCACACTGACGATTAAGGGGCGTGGCCTGGCGTGACCTTGGCTTGTGTTCTTGTTTGTCTCCTTGTTGGAAACCACCGTTTGTAACAGTGTGGATGACTCGGAATTGGTTGTCAACAAGTTAACCTTCCTTAACCTTGGTTGGATGCATTGGTTTTCAACGTGTTTTCAACAGTCTGGCGGCCCTCTTAGTCTCATAAGGATGATAAAAACTTATTTAATTAATTATGAATTAATAACTATAACAATTGAGCATTAAAAAAAAAGACAGTATTGCTAATTTTATAACATTTTAACTTACCGTACTTAGTTTTAATTTTTTAAGTTTTAAACCCCATTGTAATGTTAATTTATAAATTTCCAGACAGTCGTACCTACCATTTTCAAGCCGAAGACGAAAACGAGCAAAGGGCGTGGACCTCGGTTCTAGTCAATTGTAAGGAGGGGGCCCTAATGCGAGCGTTTCACCAGCAAGCGGGAGAGACCAACGACAACGGTCATAGTTTGTTAGATTTGCAACGGTCAATTATAAGGGCGGTCCGAGCGATGCCTGGAAATCAGGTGTGCGCGGATTGTGGATCTACTAATGGTAAGCAGTTTTAATTTCAATCCATAACTAACTCAATTTCAATCGTTTGGTACTAGGTAAAGCGTTAAAGTTTTGATTTTCGTCAAATGTTTAATTGACTACTAAATTGGCTACTTAGTTCACAACTTTTGTAACTTGGGGGTTGATATATAAAAAGTTAAAAATAATCAACGAATGCAGAGCATTAAAAAACCGACTTCACGTCAAAACTTTAGCTAAAGTATAAGGTTGTCAAGATAAACGATCTCCGAATTCATACGTATTAAAAAAAAACATAAAGTACACAATTGATTTCGATGATTTTTGTATGGGACCAACTCTGAAGTATCCTCTATCATATGAAACTTCAAAGAATCCTCAAAATCGGTTCACCCAGTCAAAAGTTATGAGGTAACAAACATAAAAAAACATACAGTTGAATTGAGAACCTCCTCATTTTTTGAAGTCGGTTGAAAGTATATAAAACTAAACCTGTACAATTGAAACAAAGTGTTATTTTAATCCTTTAACTTCGACGACCTAAGAATACTTAAGCATCGCATAGTTTAACGTAATATAAATATCACTTTTACAATTTATTTTAAATATAAACTAAACGATGTAATGTCCCGTTTATCGAATATATATAGTGAAACTATTAAAATGGCTAAATTCATTATTATTTTTTAGCACATCCTTAATTTAGATGGACAGCAGGAAATTAACTTCCTCTTTATATTCGGACAAATCGTAAGGAAATGTCCATTAATATCACTATCATACCTACATATTTTGCTCTTTATTAACTGACCATTTGAGCCACGTAATTCTACACATATTAGACACTTAAAAGGTTGGTTCGATGTATTATGATTATAATTAAATGGATTTGGAATATATTTTCTACACATGTCAAAAAAATACGGGATTTCACGTCAGTGAAACCGCGAGTTACATCTAAAGATTAATATTTTTAAACTTTTATAATTATGTTAGATAATGGTATAATTATATTAGATGAATCATTTGATTGCTGAAATTATCAGAAGAAGGAGAAAATTTGCACACGGGCCACCGGCCAAAACCACAAAACGCCGCCACCGGCATATTTCCTGTAGTTTTCATACATTTTATATGGACTCGCAGCACACGGTTGACGCCGGTGGCCGCCACACGCTACAATGCTCTAGCTTCTCGTGGCGGCGTTTGTGGCTGTGGTGAGTGGCTCGTGTGCGGCGATACAAACTTTCAATTAACTTGGTGACACCAGAGACTTACTTTCCTATTGAGTAAATGTACATTGCCTAAACATATAGAATGTCGTTAGTGTAATCTAAATAATGAGTCATATAATTTCAACATCTAAACTTTATTTGTTACTACCCCATCAACTGCAATATATTTCAATAATAATTTATTAGACACACAGTAAAGATTATGATGTTTAAATACTTTTTCTTGTTTCAGACCCAACTTGGCTTTCAACAAATTTCGGTATCATAGTATGTATAGAGTGTTCCGGTAGCCACAGAGAACTGGGCGTCCATATATCAAGAATACAGTCATTAACTCTGGACCGACTTAGCACATCACAGTTATTATTGGCGAAGCATATGGGGAATCAGCTGTTTAATGAAGTCATGGAGAACACACTTCATCATAGTGATAAATTAACTCCAGATAGCTCGATGTAAGTACCTACTAAATAATTTACAGCCAGTTTCAATACATAGATTACTTCACGCCTGTCTCCTTTTTGGTAGGCAGAGACAAGGGAATGCCAATAAATTGCTTCGTTCCCCCTTAAGGCTTTACTCTTAACTAGCGGATACTTCCATAGTTAAGCCGGCGATGCGATTTAGTAAAAATGAACGACGCCCCGCGCGACGCACCGCCTGTCTTTTAACGTGCCCTTAGTGGCAGTTTCGATACAAGATAGTATAGGAATTTCTATCTTTACTTTTACTTAAACTTTTTGGTAAGTTATTTAAACCGCCAGTTATTTGTTGCAGATTTGATCTTAGCTGCATAACAAATGTTTGAAAGATTAGCATATATTTGTCATGCGTCTGGTTTTTTAATACCTATGCAACATAAAACGTATTTCAGTATATTTTGTTTCCATATTACATGCTCTGCTTTGTTTGAAGACCGCGATATGTGAAGATAATGTTATGCGTAATATGTTTATGACGAATTTTTGCATATTACTATGTTTTTTCAATTCTTTATTCTAAAAGGATTCTTTCTTTACATAAAACATTTCAAAAACAATAAAATGCAATAAAAAGTATGTGAGTAAGTACTTATGTATACCATATTTTCCATTATTTAACAAAAACAATATATTTCAGGGACGAACGTCTCCGTTTCATACGTGAAAAGTACGTATACAGGGCGTTCGCGGCGCAAACTTGTCGCGACTCGACTGAATTATTGTCCGAAGTAGAACACGCTGTGAACAACGGACATTTGATGAATCTGTTACAAACTTATGCTGAAGGCGCTGATTTTGCTGCTCCTTTGCCTTGCTCGGTAAACATTTATATTAAACATATGCCTATATTGAATGCGCCTATATTGAAGGGCTTAAATACCTATATTGAAGGCGCTAGCGACCACCCTTCATAAGGCCGCCAAATATCGCCACTCCAGCGATGATGTTTTTCTGCAATATTTTATGAAGAGCTAGTTCCTTCCCTTAACCCTTGTGGACCTCATCGGCACATTACATGAGATAAGATTTAGGTCTAAAGCTGCTTAGTTACCGATAAAAAAAAACTAAGGAAAGTGAATCTGATTTGACAAAGGGATAAAATAAAAAGCTATAATTTTTTGAACATAATTTCACTTTTTCTGTGTTCATGTAAAAATATAAAAAGCTTAAAGCGATAAATGATTTTTGGACATTATGAAATCAGTAGAGGCGATTTAATCTGTATGCCGTAAATACCGTACCTTAAGAATTATAATATACTAAACCGACACATCAAATATACATACATACATAACTTCACGCCTGTATCCCTTATGGCGTAGGCAGAACACCAGAGGTTATAAAATTATCTGATGTTACGTTTGACAAATTTGGTGGCTTTATAGTGATAGAGAGAGACTATTGCACTGCAGGGGGTCAGCCTTTCGCCCACGAAATAACCTCCAATAAAACCTGCGTCCCTTAACTGACAGTATGCTCGAGAAGAGAAGCAGCTGGCACATTCTTTGTACACACATGTAGCACAAAATTAATATTTCTATAAAATTCTGTTATTAAGCCTGTACAAACTGATTGCATATTCCAGGACTGCAACGAAACAGCGCTCCACCTAGCCATATCTCGCGAACTGGGCGACGGGTCAAACTTACACATCGTCGATTTCCTAATTCAAAATGGCGGATCTCAAGTGATGGATAAGACAACGTCAAACGGAATGACAGCGTTACATCTGTGCGCAGCCACTGATAGGACGGAACCTATGAAGTTGTTGTTGAAGGCGGGAGCTGATGTTAGCTTGAGAGATGCAAATGGTAGAACGGCGCTGAATATTGCGACGCAGTTGGGACACCATGCTTGTCAAGAATTGGTAAGCTTTTATTCTTTAATAGTACGTATACATAGATAAGCAATAAATAGTTTGCGTGTATTTCCTGGCACACCTTTTGATCCCGTGAATTTATCTTGATATTTTAAATACATTTTCTCCAAAGATTTGACAAAAGAATGGAACAATATTTTTTAAATCAGACTGGTACTTGCAGAGATGTTTAGAATAAAATTCAGTTTTATTAAATTAGTATAGCTTGAAAAACTCTTCTTGTAAAATAAGTTAACTCAATTACAAATTTATATTGATATACCACTACTTCAAATAGTAGATCTGAATTGATCTTTCCTAAAACAATATTATTTTTTTCAGCTGGAAAATATCGACAAACGAGAAAAAAGCATGTTCGAGAATATCAACATTGATTGGAATTTGTCTCACGACGATGGTTCCACTGATTTCTCTGATGATGATACTGTCATTGATGAAAGGGTAATTATGAATGAAACTAGTAAGATAAATTATAATAACATAATTTCTTAAACCAAATATAGGATTCTTTCAAATAAGCGCCGCTGCAGTGTTAACCAATAGCGTTACATAATTTATTTGGTTCTAATAATTTACTGGGAGAAAAAAAAATTCGCCATATTACAAGATATATTTATGCTGCAATGTATCGCTATGCTCTGGCAAATAATTCAATGCAGTAAATTGACAGATCGAAATGTCAAATAGGAAAATAATGATAACAATTAAAAACTTCGTTGTGTAAGGTACTGAATGAGAATTATTAAAATTGAATGGTTCTTTTTCATTCGTTTAGAATACAATTTTAACAACGTTGTTTTGAGGTCTGTTCTTTATCTTTACAGTAACTTTAACTAAAATAATCAATTACTAAACATACAACGTGCTTTAAAACGGTCACAGTAGAAGTGAAATTAGTTGTATGCAATTTTTCAAAGACAGCGTAAAAGTAAGTGACGTAAAGCATCTCCACTCTAGAAATGAGAAAATGAACGTATATTTACGTATATTTCGTGAGTCAAAATATTTTTTTCCTGTATCGTTAAGATATTATATTTAAAAAAAAATATTCATTCACATAATTGGAACTGTAATTTTACAGCATTGAATTATTCTTCCAGGGTATATAGGGTCTTCATTATGAAGACCAATATATTTTAATAGAAGGTTAAGAATGATGTATGGATTCAATTTATGAAAGAATTTTTTTTTTGTTAAAGCTTTTTTTAAATTTATTTCTAATTTAAACATTATCAAAGAAGTCAACATTACTAAAACGGTATTTACAATTAGTTGAACGTTAAATTGACAGTTGAAGTGTGATGGGAAATTAGAATCAACTTTTATACGAAATAAGTATGATATTACAACAGCTGATTGTTACGTCATACATCAAGCTAAGTAGGTCACGCATCGCCCGGGCGCGCGAGGCATCGACCTTTGCTCGCGTGGATAGGTAGGTACTAACCGCGTAAGATCTTTGTTTTAGTGAAGTTATTTTCTTAAAATAAATAGATAGGTTTTTTTATTTCTTGCAAGGTTGTCGTAAATAACAGATTAAACTTAAATTCGGTCACTTAAAAGATTTGAAAATTTCAATTAAAAAAAAAATAGTTATATGTATATTTTTATTTTTTTCATAAATTGAACCCATACATCATTCTTAACCTTCTCTTAAAATATATTGATCTTCATAAAGAAGACCCTGTATATTTCGCAAATTTTAAAACTAGAACAAGAGTACTAGTTAGGGATTTGAGGCACCTGTAGGCAGCACAGTCGCTTTGCAAGTTCCCTATACAGATTTAGAAGTCTATTTACCGGCCTTATTAATTTTTAATGAATCTTATAGTCAGTGCTCGTTTTTTAATTACTGACTTAACTCGTTTGACCACAATCTTACCTGAAGTGCAGATGAGGTTGAAGATAACGAGTTAAGGAAGAACTTCATTAAACATTGCCACCTCAACGCTGGGGCGGTCATATTTGACGGCAGACTTTCTATGAGGGGGGTCGCTAGCCAAGCAAACCCTGAATGGGTCGAACCACCAAGCGAGGATCGCTCGAATTAGTCTGCTTTAAAGACACCCTTATTCAGTTTAAGCATCAGAGCTATTCTAAGCCGACCCAACGACCCAAATGCCAACTGTAATTAACGAGGTTCTTTTGACACTTACCATCTATTAACGACCACTATGGCGATGGGGTAAACCTATCTGCTTCAGACGCCTGTGGCTGCGGGTACGATTCCCGCCCGGATTAAGAAAAAAAAACCGTGTCTGTGTGTTTATCTATTTATGTATTTATATTCTAGGTTCCCCCCTAGTTCGCTACATGGTATCCCATAACACAAGCTATGCTTACTTTGGGGCCATGTAGTTGGTGTGATTGTCTGGGGATTTTATTTTATTTATTTTTATTTTTTTATTCAGTGCCCGATTAAGCTCACTTAATACAAAAAATACACTTTATTCAGCAAAACGGCAGCGTGACCCCTGAGAAGAAATGTCCCCGATCTCGACCGCCATCTTACGCCGGTGGTCACATCGACCGTGCCGGTGGCGAGTCTCCCGTGCTTCGGTCGAGATCTTCGACCTGTGACTCCTTACAACACGCGCCTATTACACAACCAGCGACTTTGCCGAGGAAGCCTCATGTTTGTAAGTTATTGCTTATCTTTCTTCTTATCTAATATATAAAATTCTCGTGTCACAGTTTTCGTTGCCATACTCCTCCGAAACGGCTTGACCGATTTTGATGAAATTTTGTGCTTATCCGGTATCTATGAGAATCGGCCAACATATATTTTTTTTTTATATGGCAAAACAACGTTTGCCGGGTCAGCTAGTAATATATAAAACTGTTCTGTTACTGACTGAGTGACTGATAGACAACTTACAGCCATAACCACTGGACGTATAGAGCTGAAATTTGGAACATACATTCCTTAGAGAGTGTAGGAGAGCACTAAGGAAAGAATTCCCGTAATTCCCAAGGGAATGGGAAATATTGGACTTTTTGGATATTGGATATATACCTGTAAAAGATGTTTGCAATCAAGCTATTAGCTATTATTATGTTGGTTTGCCAGTGACAAAGTTTAAACTTGTACCACAATCTACAAAAACGATATTAATTATTTTTCTTGCTTCGGTAGTTATAAATTTTGATCATAATTTTCTACTTATTTCAAATGCTGATGTGATAATATTATCATCATCAAAACCTTTTCTATTGTGATACTGAATTTTATTTTGAAATTTCAAATATTTACTGCATGGGTTGTTTATTTTAAATAAATAAGTTAAATCATATAAATATCAATAATGGTATAGCATGCACGTTATTCGTTTCTGTTCTATATTGAAATCAACCCGTATGCGAAATTCGGTAAGGTATAAAAATTATTTTACTACTCCATAAAATAATCGCGTTTTATTCATAAAAAATATTTTAAATAAAACACCTTTTTTACCATCTGTTGACTTTTTTCATTATCAATTCGACGCCTGACACCTCAATCGGTCGTGACCCCGGGTTTGCAAAGGCACTGACACTCCGAAATTAACAAAACAAAATTAAAGTCGATAAAAATATAACTCTTTTAATCAGATAACATCGGCAGTTTAAAGAAACGGACAGCGCCCCCGCCTCCCGCCATATTAGCGCCTCCTATGCCTATTGGCCCCTGCCCTTCACCAGACGCGGCACATTGTGAGTAAAACATAATAACTTTAAATAAGTGGTATATTTAGGTTGTTATTAGCTTACTACCTGTTAACGAAGATTTCTTTGATTTATTTATTTTGGAGTAGAAGTAGATAATATATTAAATATTATAAAAATCTTGACATTAATATCTTTGACTTAATTTTGAGCGCGTGAAGAATAATAATAGTTTGTTACGGCGAAAATGGAAGCAGATCAGTCGATACTATGCTATATTTATGACCTCTTAAATTCATTGGGGTTAGAGGTTATAAGTTTTCTTTTGAGACACGTTGAATTTCCTCAATTGTATCTTCGACATCATATTAATTAATTTATAAATATAAGACAACTGTCCAATAACTCCATCTCGTTAATAATCCTTTACTTTCAGCTCTGACAGGAACTATTAGAAATCGTCCACAACAGCCGCCGCCGACGCCCCCTCCCGTTACACTTCATAACGGGGCTCATCATAGAGACGAGCCCACACCACCACCAAGAAAAGTAAGTTTCAATACTTTAAGGTCGACTAAGAATAACCTTTAGGTATGTAAAAGGTTACGAATCCCACTTGGGTCCATTGTTTGGTAGTGGAGCATCTTTTCTCTAGCGAACATTATAAAAACTCCGGCCTAATTTAATGCTACTGCGATTATGTGTTTCTTAAAAAATATGACTTACAGGACTAGTGTACCGTCTTTGTCTTTTTAATAACCATTAGTTGACGTTGAAGTCAAACGGTTTCAAACAAGTCGTCGATACTAAAACATCTCAGTTGACGGCTAATAAAAGGCTATGTATGATGTAAAAGTATTATTCTTATTATATGAAATAATTATAAATTTAAATTCAGTTAATTTATTCAAAGATAACTTTGCCAACAAGTCATAATATCTGTAAATATGCTTTTTTAAATCTGTGTGAAGAAATTAGATTAATTTAGTTCTAGATTTTTAAAGTTTTAAGGGTTTCATCCCCTTAAATTTCTATTTTTTGTATAAGTTTTTTATAACAAATGGGGTTCGTATTTGTTTTTGCTTCAGAAGAAAAATAGATTGCAACTGGAAAAGGCTGTCAAAGCGAAACTGAAAAGGGTAAAAGTAATAATAATGGATATAGTGTTCTCATATTGCTTACCCTTGTTTTTATTTACCGCCCCCTTTTTAATACTAAACTTGTTTCTAACGGTACAATATGAATTATGTCAAGAGGTTGTATAGTTCGTTTAATCTTATTATATCGTATTTTCTTAAGTTCTCGAGTATTTTATCGCTTATAATTATTTTATACACGATGACTGGTGACAAATTTTAGATATTCAAGGCAGCACTCTGTACTCGATTCTAGTCATAATTATGTAATAAAAGTAGGTACTTAATTTTTCACTAGAATTCCCTATAAAAAAATAAAGTTTGTTACTATTTACTTTACATACGCCCGATTCAACCGCGGCACGTGACCTGGCCTGGATAGTGTAACCATGCGTTGCGTAATAAATCCTTTAACTTTCGTTTAAGTTAACTCAGTAAATAATTCATATTTATTTTTTTATAATATTTTTTCTCTTCATGTATGATTTCATAATATCACGTCCTCGAATTTCAAAAGTGATCCACCAGTCACCCGGTATAATTACTCAGACACAATCTCACTATCAGTCAACGTAAAGTTTTAATTCATAATATTGTGATAAAATTATTTTAAAAATATTTTATTCAATTCATATATCCCTTGCAAACACTGATATTCCCGTGCAAAGTTTAAGGCTTATAGTAGTCAAAAAGTATCAGTACAAAATATGGATATAGTAGTATTGTTTCGGTCACCTTAATATTATTTTGCAAAAACCAAAAAAAAATTAAACTCCGCTTTCAAAGGAATAAAAAACAAGATTTAAGAGAGTATAATATTTAGAGAGTAGTTTCGCTAAAAATATACAATTCGACCTCTTGACAGTATTAATTTTTATGTCATCTAATTTTAAGTGCTAACAGTTTTGCTTCGGTTTTGCATACTTTGTTATATTTTTATTGTATCAATTAGCTTTTGTTTCCTACGTTTTCCCTTCTTTATACCGCCAAATCTATCGAACAAAATCCATGGTAAAATTAAGTAGTTATTAATAATAATAATAAATTTGTTTGTTATGGCGTCTTGGCCCAATTGATACATTGGGTATAGTAAAATTGTTATTCGGTATAGTAAAATTGCAAGAAAATTTAGATAGGCTTCGAGCCAGCTATACAACCATTTTTAATTTTTTCGTAATTTAATGATGTAAAGAACATTACCCTTAATGTATGGCTGATGATCTCAGATAGAGAATTTAAACCAATTGGGGAAACAAACGGACGATTAGATAGATAATTGCTGACCCTGATTAGCTTATCAATATATATAAAACTGTTCCGTTACTGACTGAGTGACTGAGGTACTGAGTGACTGAGGTACTGAGTGACTGAGTGACTGACAGACAACGTACAGCCGTAACTACTGGGCGTAGAGAGCTGAAATTTAGAACATACATTCTTTAGGGGATGTAGGGGTGCACTAAGGAAGGAATTCCCGAAATTCCCACGGGAACGGGAAATATAGGACTTTTTAGTTTGTATGAAAAATCTTATTCCTTGAGTGCACCGATGTGAAACTTGGTGTAAAGGTTTTTCAATGTGTGTCTGGTTGTGTTATGAAAGTAATTCCCGAAATTCCCACATGTTTTAGTTTGTATGAAAAAATCCCATCTCTTGAGTGCACGGATGTGATACTTGATATAAAGGTTCCTCAATATGTGTCTTGTTTGTATTATGGAAGGCATTCCCGAAATTTCCACGGGAAGGGGTTGGACTTTTTAGTTTGTATGAAAAATCTTATTCCTTGAGTGTACGGATATGATACTTGGCATGAAGGTTCCTCAAAGAGTGACTGGTTGTGCTACGAAAAAAATTTCCAAAATTCCCACGGGCATGGGAAATGTATGATTTTTAGTTTGTATGAAAAAAGCTTATTCCTTGAGTGCATGGGTGTGATACTTGGTATAAAGGTTCTTTCAGTGGGTGTCTGGTTGTATAGTTTCTGAAATTTCCACGAGAAGGGTAGTTAAGCGCATACGAAGTTGCGGGATAAAGCTAGTTTGAAAAATGTTTTTGAATCTCTCTCTAATATGATATGATGATAATGAAGTATTATCAAAAAAGCATTTATCTGGAAACTTATCAGAAGAAAGATAATAATATATTATACTCTGTAGATGTTAATGTGATACAATTTGCGAAATCGTAGTAATTAATAGCATGTAGCATCTTAGTAACGAGATAATATTTTTAATTTGACTAAGTATTTCTTGTTTCATATGCATTTTGATAAAATGCTTAAAAAATGTTTATATAATATTTTGTTAAAATTATTATCTCTTTAATACATTATTTCGCATTCTAGCCTATTTTCACGTGTCACTCACGTAACGGACATGTTGTAAATATTTTTTATTTTGTATGTTGTTTTTCAATAAATTTAAGACATAAAATAACTTCGATCATATTAACTGCCACTGTTTTGAGTTTAACTAACTGCAGTGAGTGATGTGTACTTTGAAAACATAGAATAGTATATTATTTCTTAGATCAATGTTCTACAGATAATCTTAGCTTCTTAAAGGCTTGTGTGTGATACCGCTATGACAACCTCAGGCAACTGCCACAGGTCACTGCGCCGAGCTTAATGCAAAAAATTATCGTAAAGTTGATTTTATGTTATCGGATAGCTTAAAATGACGCGCATTTGATGAGCTAAGCCAAAAGCATTTCACAGATACTGCTTTTGTCCTAATGAAGGCAGCATACATCCTGACAATAGTGATCACATATTTTCTTACTGCAATTTATCCACACAGTAATTGAGTAACTGTTTGAACATTGTGCTTACCGTTGCCATTGAACTCAAGCCTTTAAGAATTTGCTTACAACCAAAGCTTTAGATACTCGTATTAAGATCCCTGCTCTTTCCAATAAATAAAAACTCTACTAAGCAAGTTTAAAGTAGTTACAGTAAAAATTATGTTCTATCAAAAATTTAAAAACATGTCTTTCAATTCGTTCATCTATGTACATTACAGGAATGTTCTAGTCAAGATTCATCGCTTGAGCTCTGTGACATATCGGACTCGTGTCTGGATGACAGTCGATTGCAGTCGGCGCTTTCATGTGACAGCTCGAGATCGCGAGAAAGATCGCGACGAAGTGACAGCAGGTCCCTTGACATTTCTGACACTTCGAGCGTGCATTCGAGGTCACCTTCCGCGTCTATAACTATGGTAAGCCCATTTGATATTTTTTTTTTTTATATTTCTTACACTCACACAACATTGTCTAGCCCAAATTAAGTTTCTTAGAGAACTTGTGTTATGGATACTAGATAACTGATATACTTAAGAAATATATAAACATACATATTGAATAAATACATATTTTTTATTAGAATAAACTTAAATAAACATATAAACATCCATGACTTGACGACTAATATCTGTGTTCATCACACAAATATCCGCCGCCGCCGGGATTCGAACCCAGGACCTCTGGCATAGAAGGCAATGTATGTTACCGCTACACCAGCCGGTCGTCTTTATTTTTGATAAACAAACCTAGCCGCATTTAGACTTTCCTTGGACTGTCGCACTTATGTTTTATAAAAATCCAGTTTCAATTTACACCAGGTCCTATTTGTGGTTTTATTTATTTTTTAAAAAATTAATTAAACCAACGCTCCACAGTGACCCGACACTGTAGATTCCAGGGTGTTCGTATTTACTCTACGATATTTCAAAGTCTTTTAAAAAGACACTAAAGTAATCGTATTTTGTTACATTGAATTTCTTTCTTATTTGTTACAGATGAGTAGTATGAGAAGATGTCGAGCTCTGTACGATTGCTCAGCCGATAACGAAGACGAATTGTCATTTCGAGAGGGAGAAATCATAGTTGTTATAAATGAGAGAACTGAAGATGATAACTGGATGGAAGGCCAAGTGGAAGGCACTAGTCGTCGAGGCATGTTCCCCGTCTCTTTCGTTCACATGCTTCCCGATTAGGAGTGAAAAGGTCAGAATATCCGGCTCAAAGGACCTGTAGGTCAGTCTAAGTAGTGCTCATAATTTGTTAGTGGTCACATGAAATTGTTTCATAATTGTACTTCAGTTGTAATTAATAAAGAAAGGAAGTATTTTCAACTCAGGGAAGCTTCAAAGCGTAGCTGGCCTAAGGCTTTTTGGCGTTCATTTTCTGAGCTTATTTATTCTAGAAAGTTTATATCGTTCAACTGTATACAAATATGTTATTATTGTATTATTCGTGACGCAAATAAGTATTATCGTAATACGTGATAATTATACAAAGTTTTATCTGACGCCGAGTGTGTTATTTAAGTGTGATATATATAAATCATGTTATTATATTTCCATCTTAATGTTGTGTTTAAATAGACTGTAATTTTTAATACTCACACATTTTAACCATTCCAGTTTTTGATAATATATCACGTATAAACAGGTTCAATGTTATGAGAATCTTCGAAACTTGTTACTAAATGTTGGACAATATGTTTTGATTTAAAACATATGCTTGATAAACCAAAGTTAAATGTTTAAATTAATATTTATTTGATAGGAAACTTTAGTTGGTTGGTTAATCCAAATTAATAGGTTTTATAGCATTATTTAAAAATAAATATGGCCGTAATTCTCTTGTATATAGGTGTAAAGCATTATGCTTTACGAAAAAATCGTTTAATTGGATGTTGCCAGTAGCTAGTCCGTCCCTTCATGGGTTTTAGAACGGGAGTTTTGGATTTTAGAAATCTTTTTGCTGAGTTGCGTACAATTCTTGATGTGATAAAATTATGTATGTACAAAATACCTAGAACCTTTTGTTTCTAATTTTCTAATAATCTAATAAGCCTTCGTTATGATTTCATAAACTCCACTGCATTATTCACCAAAATGTAAAACAATGCTGATGTAAATAAGTCTTTTCTTGAATTATTTATTTTCTAACCTCAAAAAAATAAAGAAAATGTTTAAAATCAAAAAAATCCAATGAAATATTTTAAACTCACCCTTAGAACACCTTCAAATAAATATGTGATTGAAAGTTATTATTATTATATGTATACATATGTATGAAAAGCATCTAAGAATAGGGATAGAAATTTACTTTAGGATATGGATCAAGAATATTTCGCCAAAAGTTCAATGTGATGGTAGCAATAGAGATTTAAAGAAAGATTAGAAGAAAAATTTATCTACAAAAGATCTTCGGACCAGTGAATCGTATTGTAGAAATCAGTCGTAGATAATTCAGGTGTCTTAGTTAGTGGGTGCGTAAAAGAGTATCTATAGAGTTCAATGTTAATAGTTAACTGTTGTTTACTATATGCCTAAATTGTACTTATCCTGTTCGATAAAATATAGTAGTTTTTCAGATAAGTAGTAGTTTGGATAATTCCTTATTAAAATCTAATAATTAGTAAGACCGAAAAAGTGTTCTGTGTTTTGCAATAAATAAAAAGAAATTTGATGAGTTTTAAACACATAAAATCAACACTGAATTATATTTTGACACGATCAATATGTTACGAAAAAACATCTAAATAAAATGATGAATTATCATAATTTGTTTACCCACGACTCCTATCAATTTGATAAATTTGATTAACTAGGTATCAATAGATAATACAGTAAAATATTTTAATAAAAGCATTGGAACGTTACAACATAGATTTAAAGGTTAGACATAACTTGTACTCATATTATCCCTGCTGAATCATTAAATTAAAAACACAAAAAGGATTTATTTTATGAACAATGATTGAATTTTTTGCACCTACTGCAAAAATACGTTACACTAGTAACAAAACCAATTCAAAAAACTTACTATAAAGGTACTAGATTCATAATGTATAAAACATGTTGTGACTTGTAACATTATAACAAATTGATTTCTATAGTAATAAACAGTATGGAAAGTTAAGTTAGGGCGTCAGAAGTTACTCCTAAAATTAGTTGCGTGTAAGGATTCTGGTAAACTTTAACATCATTTTTAGATGCTTAAGAAATTTAATAAATTAAATACGATGATATCTGACTTGTTAAAAGTATCGAAACTAAGAGCAACAAAAACCACGAAATAAACTTTTTTAAACAGGAGTCATCTGTGTAGCAGAGGGGCGTTTTCTAGGAATGAGTGACGAGCTTTTGGTGCCCGATTTGAACTTTTCCTAACTTTCTGAAAGAATCTATATAGGCGTTGAAGTTATAACAGTATATAAATAGTATAGCGAACGTGATCCACTTGCATCATTACATTCCCGCGTTGTTACTGTTTTTTCACTGTTAATAATATTATTATCTCCCTATTACCTATACAATTGTGTGTAAATAAAGCAACTTCCCTTTTTAAGTAGATATTAAAGTTACCCAAATACTTTTTGAGTTGCCATAATCTTAATTTTAAGTAGAATACTGTTTCTTTCTCATGTAAATCCCGAAATGGCCAGACTTAATTCATAAGTAATATAAAAGGTGTGTTAAAAAACCGATTTCAACATATTTTGCCATTGTTTATAAGTAAAACTAGCCAATACTTAAGTTGGAATCCCTGTGTATATTCATAATATGTTAAGTGTAACTTCAAATCTCCGTATCATACTTTTAAATTCTATCTTACGCTAAGCTTGTTGACTTCATTAATGCACAACTAATAATTAAATAAAATATTTACTTATTTATACAGAATTATGTGATGAAATGTTTTATTGCCATTTTAGCTATCAATACTGTAAAAATATAAGTTTTATGTAACCAAATAAAGCTAACTAGTTTTTAAGATGTTTTATTAGTGTAGTACCTATATTTTGTAGGAGAAAAGTCTTTTCTAATTGTGTAATATTGTGGATGAAAACTGTATGGATCTTTGATGAATACATCTGCTTGATGTCTGGAAATCTTTTTTTTTATTAACACCTGATTTTTCTCGAGTCTTCCTCAGTGTTATAAGAGACTAGCCACCGCGCGCGGTTTTACCCGCGTAACTTTTGATCCCGTAGGAATTTCGGGATAAAATATAGCCTATAACCTTCCTCAAGAGTTGGGCTATCAAATGCAAAAATATTTTTTCAAATCCCACTTGCAGTTTCTGAGATTAGCGCGTTCAAACAAACAAACTCTTCAGCTTTATATATTAGTATAGATTATTTTGTCTTGTTTTTTTGTTCTTCCATGCTGGAATGGGAGCAAATGAAAAATATAGAATGTGGCAGCTGCTTCTCTTTACGTGTATACTGTAAAAGTCAGTTAAGGAGACTGAGGTTTACTGGCGTTTTGTGATATCAGATAGTTTTATAGCCTCTGGTGTTCTGCCTAGCCCATAACGGATACAGGCGTAAAGTTATGTATGGATGTGTGTATTATTTTTCTAGGCACCCCTATGCAATACCGGGGAGTTTAAACGCTATCCGCCCGTTTAAACGCTTTTCCAGTTTAATATGCAACCACCTGTGATTGTATGCACTTCACAAACAGCCACAAAAATTCAACCGCGGCGAGGATGAGTTTGTTCTTGAGTCACAGCCATTGAGTTAGTATGTACTAACGTTCCAGAGAAGACATTGCCTATCTTGGCTGTGTCATACATATCACGCTGTCGCCAAGAGGCTCACTCTGACGTTTGCTAGATCGTGTAGATATGTGATAGGCTATACATTTTTTTTTGTAAATAAAGAGTGAAAAGGGTTGGCACTGAACCACGTTTGTCATAGATTGGTAATTAGTATTTTTTTTTATTTACAAAGGAGTCCCATCTCTTAAAACGGAGTGATTATTTGCTCAGTGCAAGAGCCATCGAGCGATTTAAGCACTTCACCCGGGCGCCCAACCGCAAAGATAGACGACGAATTGGAAATTTGGGTGGTGGGGATCTCGATTTTTCCCAGCAGTTACAAAACATATGAAAGTGATATTTTATAATATAATTCTTCATTTAATTGACTCCATTTTAGCCGTTGCAAAAACACGATTTGTTAACTTTTGTAACAGAGAAAAAATTGTCAAAGAATCCTCTTTTAAAACAGAGATTTGTATACTACGAGCAAACTAGACCAGTTATAGAACCAACATTTTCTTAGTAAATTAGTCTTATTACACACTTCAATATGCCCGTTATGTTTTTCAAAACTTTTTTGTAGGTTTTGATTAAAACGAAATAAATCATTTTGTCGTATAAGACCTTTTTGAACAAGCTAGTCCGCGCGCGATCTTGTATGAAATCAATCTCCCCTCAGTGACCTCAGTACCCCGGTGACCACTGTCAACGACGGGTCTATGTCAGTCGAGCAAGCGCCCGCCATCGATCGCTGTGCAAAATTTAATGCAAAATCGACTTACAAATAATTAATTTAAAATGGGAAAAAAGTGTGTTGGCTATTCTAAAAGTAAAAGGAAAGCTTGTTTTATTGAGCTATGTAAAAATATGACTAAGAAAAGGTAAGTAATCGTCATTTTTATTTGTCAGTCACATTGTTTGTTTATAATAGTATTTATGCTTAGTAAATAGGTAGGCCTTACTTTTTGGGTACTTAGTAGTCCAAAAAATATTCTAAAGAATGTGAGAGTAGTTATATTGCGTTTGTAATTTATTTATTTTTATTTATGAAAAGTCGATCGCAATTTCGTGGTAATTGTAGTATGGGTTCACAATTGCAATTTACTGTTATTATAACTAAAAGTCGACTGCTACTTATAAAACTATTTGAATTTTAATAAACGGTTTTTATAAATAATTACAAAAATTCTTTTCAGAAAAAAATTGTTAGAACAAAGTTCGGAGAGTACAGTCATGGAGTCGTCTTTGAATCTCAGTGAAAATAAATCAATGACTTTTGATTTTACGGAACAGTATGTATACATAATACTTGCCTACATTCATATTAATTTAATGATCTTGAAAATATATTGAATATTGAAAATTGCGGCTTATTTATCGATGAAAAATATCCTTTTCTAGGTACTACGCCCGATGGTATCACAAGTGATATGCTGATAGAAATTAAATGTCCCATAGCGCCTTTTAAAATTGGCATAGAAGAGTCAATTAAAAAGAACAAGCTACACATTTATACAAAAAACAAAAATGGCGACATAATCATAAACCAAAAGTCGGATTGGTATTTCCAAATTCAGGGACAATTGCATATCTGCAAAATGAAATATTGTCTGTTGGGGATATGGTATGGCGACAACAAAATAAAAACGGAAATCATAGAAAAAGATGACAAGTTTTGGACAGATGTTATGGAACGAAAATTGCTAAAATTCTATTACGATTGTCTTTTTCCTGAACTTGTCGATCCAAGACATAATAGGAATAAGCCAAATCGTGATCCAGAGTACGTAATTGGAAATAGCAATGAAAATACTGACCCAAATATTAATTATAATTCTGTTTCTGGCGTTGATGAAGTTGCTAATGCTGCAACCTCAAATATCGTTATACCATTTTCTAAATATTAACTACAAATATGTAAATGCTAGTGTGTCTTGTATTTTATTTGTTTACTTTTAGTCTTTTTTAAATGTGAAAAAGTAAATGTTTTCAATAATAAATGATATTATATTACTTAAGTAATGTGTGAAATAAAAATATATTAAGTAATTTGTATTTAATTTAGTAGATAAACTGTAAATAAGTGAAACAGTAAATTTATAAAAAATCAAATGTTCGTATTTATAACTGTGTAAATTGTTAATAAATATGTGGCGTTATTAATATTCAAATGCAAATGATCACATGTAATAAAATAAAAAATACCTTTCATGTTCATTTTTGCTATAATCTGCCGTATCTAACTTATAAGTGGCGTGGCCTTGACATGGCATTTATACCTCACTTTTAATTAGGCATTACAAACTATGTTTTATTTTGAAAGTGTAGTTAAAAACTATTAAGTAGTTTAGTAGTAGTAGGTAGTGCAAGATCAAATAAAAGTTATTCAATTTTATTGAGTACTGTTGCATTTAGAAATATTAAAATAAAAAAAACAAAAAATAAAAAAAAAAGAATTCAAAAGTTCATAACTTTTTTATACACTGAATTTGGCCAAATATTTTTTGTTAATATTCATCAGTACTAACCCTGTATATATCATCATACTCTCCAACTGATTGTAACTAGGTTTATTGATATTTATAATTATGTAAATAAAAATAAATTAAAAAGTGTTGTATGAGCAACTCTATAGAAGTCTCTGCTCCAGCGGGCTCTCTTGACAGCTATCAGGGCTGTCGTGACGCCACGAAGTCGACTGCGAGATGCAACTCGCAAGCCGCGTAAAAGTATCGGGGTGTTTGCGGGTAGCGGGGCGCAAACTCTCAGTTTTAGATAAATTGTTTAGCGATTCGTCACCTTAAGTGCGAACGAGCGCTTGATTATGATCTTAAAATGATAAGTGGATTAAAGTTGACATAATGGCTGATAGGCTGATAGTCGTAATGCTTATTGATGTTAGGGATTTACATATTTTTTTAAATGGTTGAAGTCTACCGGAGCTATTTGCTTACTACACACGAACATAATGTAACACATTATTTACCTATTTGTAAGAAATACAT
This sequence comes from Stenoptilia bipunctidactyla, assembly GCA_944452665.1. Classification (NCBI taxonomy): domain Eukaryota; kingdom Metazoa; phylum Arthropoda; class Insecta; order Lepidoptera; family Pterophoridae; genus Stenoptilia; species Stenoptilia bipunctidactyla. Next base: position 11,366,275 of record OX101726.1, read on the forward strand.
TCCACAGTATGACCACTTCACTAAGCATTCGATCCTCGGTTCTGTATACTTGTATAAAATAGTAGTCGTGGTTTGTCAGAGGTCATTTCGGCGCCAAAATTATAATATCTACCAACCGTGCGGTTGGAGCGTGGCGGTTTATAGCCTCCTCGTCACCCAAGGAAGAGAGTCATGTCCCTGCGGCGGTCTTATTACAAAGAGTAATGATGTTGAGGATATGGTAAGTACAATATCGGTCGCGTGCGTGACAGCTTTAACAGGATAATTAGTGCTATAGGAGACATGTGGGACAGCTTGATGCTGGCGCACTGGCAGCGCGTGCTCTGCAGTGCGATCTTTGATCTACTTGTCAATAATCAACGAATGTAGAGCATTAAAAAACCGACTACACGTCAAAACTTTGCCAGAAGTATAAGGTCGTCAAGGTAAATGTTCTCCTGAATCATACATAATTTTCAACAATTTAAAATATTTTCATGAAGTACTCAATCGATTTCGATAAAACTTATATGTGACTAAGTACCTCTGAAGCATTCCTATCATATGAAACAAGAATATTGAAAAATGATTGATAATTGTCCAAAAAAACGTGTAACAAAGGCACAAAATAAAAAACATACACGTGAATTGAGAACCTTCTCTTATGAGAAACAATAAAAATAGTATTATCAATATCATTCTTCCTCAACGTTTGTATAAGTTCAATAGGTATGATTTCCTTTTCAAAGACTTTCATCATCATCACAAATCTTTGTAATGAGCCCACTGCAGGGCTATGAGTCTCTCCCCTGGGTGACGAGGAGGTATAGGCCATAATCCACCAAGCTGATCCAGTGCTGGGTGGTGGATGTCAGAATTTTCAGGGCGCCAAAGTGGCTTCTGAGAAACCCTAACGACTACTGTATACAATTATACAGCACCCGGGACCGACTGCTTAACGTGCCCTCCGAAGCCGTGAAGCCGAAGCCCTCGAAAGACTTTATTAAGTTATAATGAAGTAAAACTGACTCATTACTAATGATGTATGATGATGTGATGAAAGTTATTTTTTTTCTCGTTCGGCTTGGAATAGCCGTAATAAGTGTCTTAAAAGGCGACTAATTCGACTGGCCCCTGCGTGGTAACTGGCTATCAACCATACTTAATATGAAATCTGGCGCCAAATATCACGGCTCCAGCGACGATGTGTTCCAGGTTCCAGTAATATTATGTGAGAGCCAGGCGTTTCTACTGTGTATGCATTGCTTATCTCCGAATCATTCCCAAAATCTTCCCTCTCCTCCACGTATTACATCTTACCCGGCTACATCCTCATTCACAACGACAGAATTGGTAAGGGTGGCGGAGAAGTTGAAAAAATGTGTCTTGAAGTAATAATTTTTAGGTACTTACTATAATCATACTATAATAATTTATACAAATATACATTAACATTGCGATGAAAAAGATTATGCGACAGGAAAGGCTCCCGCTCCGGAAGACGTAGTCGGTACGGTTAGGTGCGACGACGAGCGCAGCGAGGAGGAGCAGTTAGGTTGTATATAGTACTGTATCGTCTATCTATGGTAGTATATAGTATATAGGTACGCGCGCGAGCGGTGCCGCGACAGCGGCTGGCGAAGCGCCATAAACCCTAAAGCTTTGTGATTAAATAACCCCGATGTGGTTGGCACGGATTGTGGCTGACTTAGTAATTTAGAAGGCAACTTAGATTTTTAGTGTGTACCTAATGCTATTTAAAAGAAGTTTGTTTAATTAGCACCCAATTGAAACAAGAATTTTAAATGATCAAGTGGTCGCGGTTTATTCTAAATTTGTATCGATTAGAAAGGCCATGAGCTTCCAGTTTTCAGTGCGTATATACCGGATCTGTAAATAAAAAAACACGTGTCAGAATATCTTATTTTTTTAGTAATAAGGTTTAGCACTATGATATGAATATTATCTGAGGATATGACTACCATTATATTACCTACACACAATGACAAATACAGTAAACCACCAAGCTGGCCCAGTGATGTTTCTAACAAACCCTAAAAACTACTGAGCACAAGCACGATACAGATATCTACAGTAATTCAACTCGGCTACCATGTTTGAAATAAATGCCTACAGCAGCGCTGCGGTCCGTTCACATGTTATAGCCCGCCTTCAGCATTTAAATTATATTTGCCGACTTTATATTTACTTCCATTTAGTTTTGTGACTGCAAGTATACTTTTTTTATGTAAACAAATAAAATACTTTGTGAATTGAATAGGAAGGTTCAACAAAAATACCTTTTGTGTCAAAAAACCATGTTTACGTTTGAATAACAAATCGATTTTATAAAATAGTGACTGAAAAATACTTGCGCCTCGACTGAGACGTACGAAAAGATGTATTATTAAAATTTTGAGTATAAACAATCTACTTACATATAACGTAAAGCTCAATCAACAATTGTTTCAGCATGCAGACACTCGCGACTGGCCGCATGCCGAGATCGAGCCGCGTAGTTATAGCTCGCGTTTCGTCCGTTTGTACGAAGTTGAATTACTGAGTATATCTGTACTGTGGCACAAGTATCACCACCCGAGACCGACTGCTTAACGTGGCATTCGAACGAAGTTCAGAAGTCGTCGTGCCGAACTTTATATATCTAATGATTTACACATGAGCCTTTACACCACAAGTATCACAACAACTTCAAAATTGTATAAGAATAATTTACCAAACAATTGCACAACAATACAAAAAGACTTTCAGTCGAATTGAAAAGTTCCTTCTTGTGAAGGTTGGTTGAAATGAGAAATATAACAAAGGAGACGAGAAACTATAACTCTTTCTACTTTGTCATTATATTCTAGACAGATGGAAGTAGCTTTTGCAAGTAAATATAAAAATATCGATTAACTTAATACAGATTACCGAAGTACAATAGAAATAGATCATTTGTGAGAATTTCAACCGTGTAAACTATCACGGTTCATGCTAAATTTCATGCTTAAAACGGATTTGATATCTACAGAATAAAATAATTAATTCTTCTTGAGGTTCAACTTCACGACTAAAATATGGTCTTAAGTTGTGATACTTATTTCCTGTAATTTCTGTAAACATTGCATAATTGCAATCATCTACAGCTGTAGATGCATCTACAGTATTTCAACTCGGCCGCATCTTTAAAATAAATGCCTAGCTTCAGCATTTAAATTACATTTGCCTACTTTGTGTTTACTTCCACTTAGTTTTGTAGCTGTAAATAGGTACTTATGCTTTTTTATAGAGGGTGTTCGGAACAACGTTGAACATACGAAAATGGGGGGTAGGTTGGGTGGTCAGTTAACTAACCAGCACAAAAGATTTCTTAAATGCAACGCGAAGTTGAGTTTCAAAAATTTTTTTGCGCTTTTTTATGTTTGACGGTCCATAAATTTATTTCTAGCAATGTGCAATGTGCATTATTTGATTTTAAAAGGACCTACCAATCACCTTTATTGTAATAAATAAAAAAAAACGACATGACATAAATTACCGATTTTAAAAGTACATAAGCGAAACAATCCAAAAATCTGAAAAATATTAATTAAAAAAATACCTTGAGTCCTAGGCAAAATCTTTTGTGCTGGTTAGTTAACTGAGCCACCCACCTATCCCCCATTTTCGTATGTTCAACGTTGTGCTGAACACCTGTGCAACCAAATAACATACTTTGCGAATTGAATTGGAAGTGTTCAACAAAAATGCGAAAAAACCGTGTTTACGTTTGAATAACAAATCTGAGTCTGAGACGTACGAAATGATGTATTATTAAATTTTAAAGTATAAAATAACCGCGTTTTAACGTAAAGCTCAATCAACAATCGCACGCTTAATAATAAAGAGAAATAACTCAAAAATGACGAATGTTGGGAAAACGCGTTTAAAGTTTTTGGAAAGTTGAACCCGGTTTTTAAAATGTCGCAGATAACAGAAGTATAGTTTTTCCTGAAATATTATTACTGAATATTGAAGAACAGACTCGAGGCTTTAATTTGGTGTATAAATATTTTTTTTAGGATAATGTAAACTATGCTAAAAATTAAAGGGATTGAAAAACCCCCGACATATTACGGTTTATCAAAAAACAAAAGATGTCAAATATAAATTTGTTGCGGCGCAAAACAAAATAGATCTGTTTCGCTTAAACTATTTAGAAATTAAAAAGGTATAAAGAGTACTTATTTCTTTTTAGTTCTGATAATTTAAGATTTTTAAAATTTTATATCTAAAGTTTACAGAATTGCTCCTACTTTTAAAATAAGTTTTAAAGGATGATAAGGAAAAACTTATTAAGTAATACAAAGAAGCAAAAAAACATTGTTTATTTTTTATGTAGAATAACAATAAATGCTTTGCAATAATGAACTCTTATAAGATAGCACATAAAAAATATAAAAATTGGAATCTTTTCAGGCATAAAATCAAACAGACTCGTTTACTTAATACTCATTAAGTAACATAGAGATCAGCATTTTTATCTTAGCTACTAGCTAGATTTAATTATCAAGCAATAAAGGTCTCCAAGAAATCTGTAAATTAATAACTCATATTCTTTTCAATGACTATATTCAGCCTTCAGTTTGTAAAACTTAGAGAATAATGATAAAAACCAACTTCGAATAATATAATAAAAAACTATTAAACTTAAGTATCATCAGCAGTAAGAATTGTGATAGGTTCGGTTATCCTATCCTAAGCACTTTATATAGAATAGTAGATATCCTTATAAAAAGGTTGACTCAGACCTTTATTTTTATAAAGGATGGATGGGACATTTGTCTTCCATGACACCTGAGGTTAAGTGAACATGAAGACTAAGGTGGTTTCTCGTCCATCCACGAGAAACCTATTCACTCGACGCTTAAACAGGGAAAACGGTTCAGGGAAAATGGACGCAGGCAGTTCATTGCAAACCTTGGCGACCCGTATCAAAAAGGAACTGTCAAAGCGCTTAGTCCGACTTTTCGGAATATCAACCACATACTGATGGCAGTTCTGTCTGCGTCTAGTAGTCCGATGGTAAAAAGGGGAGGGTTCAATTTGTTTAAACAGAGCACTCGCGCACTCACCAAAACGGTTAAACAAGCAACCTTACGACTAGGGTCTGCAGCTTTTTTTCTAAGGTCGACGTTGTTTATTAGTTTACGGGCTCTTCGGTCAACGGAGTCCAGCGCTTTGAGTTGATATTTGGCTGAACCATCCCAACGATGACTGCAGTACTCCATGCATGATCGCACTTGAGCTGTGTATAAGTTAAGAAGCTGTGCAGGGCCGAAATACCGCCGTACTTTCGAGATGATTCCCAACTTTTTAACCTTTATAGTTCCTGTAAGTCTATTTTCATAAATCTCTTTTATATCTTTTCTTTTATCACCATCTAAGCATTGAGTTACTATGTGTAATAATAACTCAATGCATCTTAGTTAGAATAAGAAGTACATAGATCACACTCATCTTTGCGAGGCTGAAAAAAGCTTATATTATATGGTGTAGTAAATATTTTGTAAAAAGCCATTTAACTTTCAGTTTCTCTATTGTTTTTTGTTGTTCGTAAAATCGCCGTACAAATCCTTAATTGTTTTATTACCATGCCTAAAAATTGTGGCCCTGACTTAATGAGATTCAAGCTTATATGTGGTTCCCATGCTTTCCCAACGATCTTTTTCTACCATTCCAGTACTATTTATTTTGTGCTGATAGTATGAATCATGCAGTTAGACACATCGAGACTGCTTTTGAAAAATGTCTAGCAGACTCTTATTGCATGAATTGATAATTGCTTACTTAAATCAGCTAATTCCCACCGGAAAATAATGAATCGATCCTCAGTGTTAATTTTTTGTGAACATTGAAGTGACACTTGTCTCCACATGGTAACTTTATTTCTTATGTCTTTGAAAGAGTTACGTTCTCAAATGTGAGATGTGAGAGGTTTTAAAGGCTTTTTTGTGGGTGATAGGCTGACCCCCTGTCACTACAATAGTCTCTCTCCATCTTTATAATACCTCTAAATTTGTCAAACCTGACATCAGATGATCTTGTAACCTCTGGTATTCTGCCTACCCCATAAGGGACACAGGCGTGATGTATGTATGTATTGTGTTGGTATAGGAGGTTTTTGAAAAAAATAATTCGATACAATCTAACTTATGGAATACTCTCTATTTTAAATTATGCCTTTAATAAAGCTTAAATACCTTAACATTACTTACATCAATGTAAGTTATTAAATGGGAATGGGAAATGGGAGTTAACATCTTCTACATTAATGATAAAGGCGTATTTTTGATCTTGTGAATCCTATAACAAAAGTGATTAATTAGTATTTACGCATAACTTTGTTTGATAAAATATAAAGTTATAAATTAGGTATTAGATAATTTATCTAAATGAGTAAATTACCAATAATCCCACATCGATATCAAACACGGATTCTGCACTTTCAGATTTATTTTGAGGCGCTGGTGTGTTAGGTATTAGGTATAAACATAGCAATAAGTTTCAAAAAATTAACGAAATATTCTTGGCTATTAATAATAAACTGAAATAAATACTAAAGATATTTCGATCGGTTGTCACTTTTTGATAATAAAAAGTAGTAACATTGAATGTTTCAAAAATATCGAAAGCTTCTTAAGTATAAACCGCAATAACTCGAGATATTGCATTCAACAAATATAAGATTTAAGAAATAAACCGAAATAATTCCAGATGTTCCCAAAACATTGATACATTTTGAATATTAAAGAGACCGAAAACAAAACATTTCACTTTATTAATAAATTAAATGGCATAAAAATACTTAAGTTTTTATGATAAAAAGCAATATTTCACTTTAAGCGGCAAAATCGAACGTGCTTTCATCACAAAGGTTGAAACATTACTGAATGCTTTACTTTTTGACAGACAACACGGATGACCTGTTTGGAAATAAAGAGGCGACCGACCTTCTGTCTTGCTCAAAATCCTCTAAATCGAGCGGCTGTCGAATTCTACCTATTCTTCTCGAGTTGTTATTGCGTTTTATTAGAAAATCTGGATTTACCTGATTTTTGACTTATTTCTCTTTATTATTAAGCGTGCGTTGTTTCGGCATGCAGACACTCACGACTGGCCGCATGCTGAGATAGAGCCGCGTGCGCGTAGGTATAGCTCGGGTTTGTATGAAGTTGAAATACTGAACATAGTAGTACCGTGGCAAATCGGTACAAGGGTAATGGGTATCCGCCGACAATTCAATTTCTCATAACGAGTACGTTAAGCAGTCGATCTCGGATCCTGTATACAGGCAGCAGTCGTAGTTTGTCAGAGGCCATTTCGGCGCCCGGATAATACTAATACTTATCTAACAACCAGCACTGGGCCAGCGTGGTGGTTTATGACCTCCTCGTCACCCAAGGAAGAGACTCATTTCCCTGCAGTGGTCTTATTACAAAGAGTTGTAATGATGTTAAAGATAATGTAAATACATTAATGTATAATATTTCCAAAATTATTTCTTCTTATTTTTTCTAGACTCTATAAGCTTCCTACATGTTAATAAAAAAAATACATCATGTTTCATTGACGTCCTAAGATACTAGGTATATGTAAGTTCAGTAGGTATGATTTCGTTTTTTTTTTATCATATCATGATCATTCAGTAATGTAATCATTTAGTAATTCAAAAGAAGACTGACGTAGGTTTAAATACGTTAATAATTAAAGTAAGTAGGTTGATTTTTGTGAGCAGTAAGTTTCAGGAAGTCATTTTTTGTTTATGTCATGATAAGAGTTCAAGAAAGTACTTTATTTAACTAAAAATTATCGGTACTGATAGACCGGGTCATGTTTTTTCATTAGGTTTATTCATCTATAGTATAAGTTAGCTTGATTATGTTTAAAAAATACGAATTATTTTTTCTCGTTCGGCTTAGAATAGCCTTACCTAATAAGCGTGTACTAAAAGGCGACTAATTCGAGTGATGACTGGCTATCAACCACTCTTAATATAAAATCTGCCTCGAAGTTTCACGGGTCCAGGGAATTTTATACAAATATTGTGTTCCAGCAATATTTTATGATGAGCCAGGCCCGGGTAACGGTCAAATGGCGGGCTCGGGCTCAGATAAAATAAAAATGTGTTCGATATTTTGCTACTTAATGAAGTTTCATCTTTATGCTCTATAGACACTAAGATATTATCAATGAGAAATGAAGAAAATATTTTATTGATTCCCACCATTTCATAAAACCACTTATTATTCCAATCAGGATGAGGTTCTTAAATAAAGCATTTTTAACCAGATTTATCGCGTACCTATTATTACATTTTAACTCGCCCGTGGTCACGAAAAACTTTTATTTAAAATTATTAATCGCGAAGACTTGAGCCAATATTATAAAGATGAGATTCGATAAATTTAGAAACATGTTTTACTTGCAAGAAACATACTCGTACATATAAAATCGATTGTTTTTATGCTCAAGTTTTTGCGGACTGAGAGCCGATTTTTCAATGACAGCTTAAAAGTCGTCTCAAAAAATGATGTCAACATTTTGACAAGTTTCGTTACAAATATACTCAACAACATTTTTAATTTGCATGTAGGTAATAATAGAATTACGGATTTTCAAAACCTAAACATTTGGTAAACTATCGAAGTATGAGGAAATATCAATTATTTTTCTTAATAATTGATATTTCATTACGAGTGTATTTCCGCACGTGTACTGAACGACTATTTTTAATACAGTTGCGAAAAAATTAAGCAATTTTATAAAATATACAAAATGGCGCCAGCCGTGAAAGATTATAAACAGAGATTTTTTTTGTTTGTTTACCCATTCTGGGTAGGCAAAGGGAACTATGCCCATACAGCCAAGTCGATTTTTTGTATTGACATGAAATGAAAATGAATTTAATGAGATAAAATGAAATGAAACCTAACCTAACTCATTGCATCAAATCATTATATCTGATATTGAAACAAATTAGTAGCTTTTTTTCAGAAATATTTGCATGAATAGTAAAAACTTCTATGATTTTTTTTTTAGTAAAAACTTCGTGGTTGATTTTTTCTTTTTAATAGACATTATTTTGACATTTGGGAAAGAGAACGCACGAGTGCGGAAAAGGTAAAGAAAAAGCACAAGTGTGTTATAGCCCACATCCCGAACGCTTAACGTCCCTGCAATACGCCACTTTTTGAGCAACTGTATTAAAATAGTATATTTCATTACGAGTGCGGAAAGCCTGTCATTGCAAAGAGTTCCGACAAATGTCTACACGAGCCGAGGCGCAGCCGAAGGCGAGGGTTGACAGTCGGAACGAGTTGCAATGACGGTTCCGCACGTGTACTGAACGACTATTTTTAATACAGTTGCGAAAAAATTAAGCAATTTTATAAAATATACAAAATGGCGCCAGCTGTGTAAGATTATAAACAGAGATTTTTTTGTTTACCCATTCTGGGTAGGCAAAGGGAACCATGCCCATACAGCCAAGTCTTTAGTAGATTTTTTGTATTGACATGAAATGAAAATGAATTTAATGAGATAAAATGAAATGAAACCTAACCTAACTCATTGCATCAAATCATTATATCTGATATTGAAACAAATTAGTAGCTTCTTTTCAGAAATATTTGCATGAATCGTAAAAACTTCTATGATGTTTTTTTAATAAAAACTTCGTGGTTGATTTTTTCTTTTTAATAGACATTATTTTGACATTTGGGAAAGAGAACGCACGAGTGCGGAAAAGGTAAAGAAAAAGCACAAGTGTGTAATAGCCCACATCCCGAACGCTAAACGTCCCTGCAATACGCCACTTTTTGAGCAACTGTATTAAAAAATATTTTTTTATTAATTATTATTTTAATTAATTATTATTATTTTATTAAAAAAACATCATAGAAGTTTTTACGATTCATGCAAATATTTCTGAAAAGAAGCTACTAATTTGTTTCAATATCAGATATAATGATTTGATGCAATGAGTTAGGTTAGGTTTCATTTCATTTTATCTCATTAAATTCATTTTCATTTCATGTCAATACAAAAAATCTACTAAAGACTTGGCTGTATGGGCATAGTTCCCTTTGCCTACCCAGAATGGGTAAACAAAAAAATCTCTGTTTATAATCTTACACAGCTGGCGCCATTTTGTATATTTTATAAAATTGCTTAATTTTTTCGCAACTGTATTAAAAATAGTCGTTCAGTACACGTGCGGAACCGTCATTGCAACTCGTTCCGACTGTCAACCCTCGCCTTCGGCTGCGCCTCGGCTCGTGTAGACATTTGTCGGAACTCTTTGCAATGACAGGCTTTCCGCACTCGTAATGAAATATACTATTTTAATACAGTTGCTCAAAAAGTGGCGTATTGCAGGGACGTTAAGCGTTCGGGATGTGGGCTATAACACACTTGTGCTTTTTCTTTACCTTTTCCGCACTCGTGCGTTCTCTTTCCCAAATGTCAAAATAATGTCTATTAAAAAGAAAAAATCAACCACGAAGTTTTTACTAAAAAAAAAATCATAGAAGTTTTTACTATTCATGCAAATATTTCTGAAAAAAAGCTACTAATTTGTTTCAATATCAGATATAATGATTTGATGCAATGAGTTAGGTTAGGTTTCATTTAATTTTATCTCATTAAATTCATTTTCATTTCATGTCAATACAAAAAATCTACTAAAGACTTGGCTGTATGGGCATAGTTCCCTTTGCCTACCCAGAATGGGTAAACAAAAAAAATCTCTGTTTATAATCTTTCACGGCTGGCGCCATTTTGTATATTTTATAAAATTGCTTAATTTTTTCGCAACTGTATTAAAAATAGTCGTTCAGTACACGTGCGGAACCGTCATTGCAACTCGTTCCGACTGTCAACCCTCGCCTTCGGCTGCGCCTCGGCTCGTGTAGACATTTGTCGGAACTCTTTGCAATGACAGGCTTTCCGCACTCGTAATGAAATATACTATTTTTACATTGTTGTTTTATTAATAATTATTTCATTCAGTTCATCACTGTCATTATGACAGTTATCGCAACTTTCATAATGACAAAGTAAATAAAACTAAAATAACAGTTCAGATTTGAAAAAATATCAAACATCGGCAGTCCCTTGTTTTCATTATATTTTAATAAATAATGATATAAATTGATGAAGAGCCATTGTGAAATGTAGGATATGCTGCAGTTGCCTTGAAATGTAGGACGGCAAAGAGTTCGGTGTTGTGCTTCACAATTTATTTATTTATTTACACATCAGTTTACGGCGTGATACAAGATAAGATTAATATCAGATTAATTAAGATAAGATTAAGATAATTATGGATCACTTTTCGTGATCCATAATTACGAAAATGCAATCCCGAATTTCACGTCCCCGTAAGTTTATTAATACGAATCACATAACAACGAATGCACGCCAACGGACAGTCAATGAAAAAAAGAAAAATTGCACTGGTGTGGACTCTGGGATATGCTATTATCCCATGGGATATGCTGGGATATGATGTTATCCGACAGCTTATTCGACGATTTAAAAAAAATAATAATAAATCCTTTTTCGACAGATAGGTTTTATCTGACAATTGAAAAATCGGGCCTAAGTGAATAGTTGTAATCATAAATAAGAGCCCATAGGAAATTGTTCAGGAAATGAAAGCAATGAATATATTAAAGAGTAAATATCTGAAAAAATAAATATACAGTACAAATATAGGTACATTTATCATTAGTAGATTACTAAATACATAGTTCTGAGCGATTGAAAGTTGAAATAATCAAAAATATTTTTCACAGTTTACTTAATTTCTTTTACGAATATCTAAAAAAAAAATAGTATAGAAGATGTTCGGCGAAAGTGCTTTAAAATATCTAAGTTTTTTCAGCTACACAACAAGGTATAACAATCTAGGCTTTTATTTAAATTCGTAGAAATAATCTTAGTTTCATAGTCGATACTAACCGTAAAAATAACTAATGGCAAAAAACGGCAATTTTTATAAAAAAAAATTAAGTCGATTATCTCGGAAACGGGTAGGTTTTGGGTAGTGTGTTTCTTAGTAAAATAAGTTAGAAAATAAGAGTATATACGGCCTTAATGGATCTAGGTCGACATAACCAGTAACCCTGTATATAAGTGAGTGTAATAAGTACATACCCTCGTTTGGTTAAAATGGCGTTGCCCATGGCTAAGTTGCCTCCAGAACACTGAACTTTCTCGGCCTGTTGAATGTTTGAGCAATGTTTTCCAACGAGGTGGTTGTAACGAACACTTGAGGCAAATAGTTCAGGCGAACGGCTATGTGAGCAGGTGCTAATCCAGCAGCCAGGTTGAGGGTTTCTGCCGCCGTTGGGATAAAAGTCCGCATGGCCAACAGGGTGCAACATGCCGAGTATACCTCCATCGGTGTGAATAGCTTCTACGTATACACCAGCGTTCTGGGCTAGAGCGTTACTACTTCCACACCAACCAGGTGCAGCTGGGTCCAACCCTAGAACGAATTTGAGCTTATCTTACAAATCCAATATTTAAAATTTCTACGTTTACATTATTTATTTCAAGGTTCATTATACCTCGATGTTTTTTCGAGTATAATTTTAATTTACAAAGAAATATTTCAATATTACACTTGGTGTAAAAGTTTGCGTTATTTAAGGGAAAAACGAACCAGTAACTCTCCCAGGTTTTCCACCGGCTTGTTTTCCAGCATTGCCTACTACATGAGCGCCCAAACTGAATCCAACCAGATGAACGTTGTTCCAGTTTCCTCCAGCAGTGTTGAACAGCCACACTAAGAAATTTCCAAGATATTGGCCTACATTTGGAACTCCCACAGCAGCAGTTACATAATTAGAGTTCGCAAGAGCACTCCAGTCCACAACGATAACATTAAAGTCACCAACAGCTAGAAAAGCTGACGTGATATTGGGATTCATTTTTGAGTTTCCATTACTGTTCCACCCGTGGACGATGACTGTCAAGGCACGCCATGAAGCGTAGTTGGATGACCAGATGCTATTTGCATTGTTGTGGATAATGATCTGCGCTTTTGTTGGATTCTTTCTAAAAGTAAACATTGATGTTTAAAATAAAATTGTTAAGTTGTTTTTATCGTTGATATACGACATTTTATGGACTTATACTTCTATTTTACCTCGTGTATAGCCAATATTGATTGTTTGCACCACTCTTAATAACAACGGATAAGTCCACAGGTCCTTGTAAGTCGACTAAATGAGGGACACCATTTCCATCAGGCATCCACACAAAACGACTCTCACCTTCTACGTAATGGCTGTTATCCCCTGGTACCTGGAGGATGGACCTTCCAGCGCATACTAAAATTATAATACAAAAATATTAAGGTTTTGTAAAAATTAATGATTTACAAGATTAGATGTTGATATGAGAAATAAAAAACTTTTCTTACATGCTACAAGAGTTACGAGTACTGTTATGAGTTTAATGGTAAATTTGATGCAAATGTTTGGTCAAATACTATTTTTTTTTTATTTATCTACTAATTAGTGTTTTCAGCTTTCAAATATTAATTTTTAAACTCTAACTCAAAACATTTATTCAGAAAACTACAATAGCACAACACAACAAAATAGAATAAATAAATATAGGTAAACCAAAACACTAAACATTAAATAAAAACAAACAGAAATAAACACGAAGAAACAAGCAAAACAACAACTCAAGAGAAAAATAAAAAGACAGGTAAAATAACAAAATAAAGTACATAGTTAAAAGCACAATAATACACATAAAAAAAAAAAAACAGAAAAAGTAAAAAACATTGTAATGAGTCTAATCTCCAAAGTCGAGGCCGTCGAAACCACGAGATTTGGCACGCCACTCTAGTTTTTGATATTTTGGACAGCCAGTTTAGTGATACCAAACAACAGATCCAATAGAACCAAACGTACCATTGCAAGGCAAACGGCGCCGCGCCGTAGACATGGAGTCTCGCCCTTAGATAGATGCAGGCAGTTCGTTCCACAACTTGCGGCTTGTACCTACCAAATATTACAATTGTATAAGCATGGAAGATTGGTGTACGTCTGGTAGCTCGATAGTTAAAAATACGATGACTTAACCCACACAGGTTAAATTTGTTCAAAAGGAGCACTGCACCACTCTCCAAAACGTGTCCTGTAGTATACTGCAAGCATACTACAGGACACGTTTTGCTGTCTTACGTAGATGCTCTCGTCTATTCTTCGTTAGTTAGATTATAGATTTTTCGGTCAACAGAATCCTACGCCGTGTTTCTAGTTGGTATTTTACACAACTATCCCAAAGAGGACTGAAGTTCTCCATTCAAGATTTAACTTAGGTTGTGTATAAGTAGCCGTTCAGGGCCAAAGTACAGTTGGACCCTCACAATAATGATCCCACCTTTTTGGAAGCCGTTAGCCATAGACAGAATTTGTTGGTTGGTTGAATTTAATTTTGACGCTATAGTAGCAACCGGAATCCTTTGGTGGTCGGCGGTGAAGTCAGTCACGTTTTGGAAAGTGGGTGTTGAAGTGCAAATAGAATAGAAATAGCCTGTGTTTCGGACGGGTTAAGTTTGACCAGATAGTGCCCCGATCGTACACTTTTCGCAGGGCTAAATCAATCAACACACTCAATGGTTTGTGTATAAATTGTAAAATATAACTAGGGTAAAATGTAAGTATTAGTAACTGCCTATTGTAAGCCTATTAGTAACTGGCCGCTTAAACACTTTACCTGCTGTAAGCACGTGATAAAAGCTTTCTTTATGAGGATTCAAATTTTTTTTGAGTTTATTGTACATAAGATATATCTGACTATGTGTTATCATAGTTTTTAGTCAAAAGAAAACAAAGTAAGATATTAGTAATTTAAATAAAATGAAATAAGTGCTATTTTAGTAGTAATTGGCCACAAAATTTAGTAACTGGACTTAGTGATTCAGTAAGTGGCAACATAAAATGATTTTACTTTAACAACTAGTAACAAAATTGAAACAGCTATAAAATAATTATACTTATTTGCTGGGACATAATTAGGTTTTTTATTTTTTTTATATTGATTAATAAATAAGCTTTTAAAAATTGTATCTTAAGACCTAAATGGAACATTTTAAAGGTCATTTTCTTATTGTTAAATCTTTGCATATCCATGTCAGCAAATTTGACAAAGAAATGGTTATTCGTCATCACCTTTTTTTGTAGAACAGGGCCGATTTGATTTGGTGGCTGGATTTGAACAGATTCTGTAGGGTCTCGAGCTCATGTTTGCCACCTGTTTGCTTTCAGAAACCCAGTTGCAATTCCATCATCATTCGATGCCTTGTTGTTTTTAAGCTGTTTAAGGGCCATCCATTCTAATCTAATACAGGGTGATTTCTATGATATGTTTGGTATCGTATGATATACCAAACATACCATGCGGTATAGTGACTTTTGCCGTATCATAAATAGATGCTTTTGTTGTCGAGCATAACTGCCCATAGAACTTCTCAATTTCCCTCAAAAGTTCGAGTTTAGATAACACCACCCTGCCATTGTCCATTTTCAACTTCGTCAGTTGGATTTGCAATATTGATAAACCAACTGACGATCTTTGGCATTGACTTTAGAACCCTAGTTTTGCTAGATAGCCATTTTAATACGATCTGTATTAAACCGGCGTACGTTTCAAGAGCTTAGAGTTCTGCCTATTTAGCTGCCGATACTGAGAAGACTCTTTCGGGGACCGCATGATCATTGTGCGTTTTTCTTCCATGAATTTAAGAGTAGAGTCTGAGATTTATCCAGCTCTTTGTGCAGAACATAGACCCAGCTTTGGACACAGTTTCAACAAACTTGTTGCTGAGGTTACCCACATCGATGCAATTGCCAAGGTACTCAAAGTTGTTATGCAATTCGAGCTGAAAGATTTTTGGGTTTTGGATTTGGATAGGTGCACGACGGAGTTTAGACTTTATCAATCGATATCGCTCTAGTTTGAGATCCAGTTAAAATTCCCTATGAGAATATGGAAATGAGTCTTGTGCTATGTATGGTTTTGGAGATGTCCTCATACATAGCCTCCACCTAATCATCAGAGTGTGTCAAAGTGAGTGCATAGACCTTTAGAGAATATCGTTTGGTAATCCTGAGAGGTAAGCTATCCTTTTTGACGCGTTTTCGATTTTGTAACATTGTTCACGAGGGTTTTGTGGACGAGAAACCCGATACCACCTTGGGACAGTTGGTTGCCTTCCCGAAAGTAGAAAAGACTGCCGAATATTAGGATTATCGATTCCTCTCGCTGTCTACGGATTTTAGATAACCCCAGAATATCCCAGAGCAATCCGCTCAATATTTCCTCCAGTTCGACAATCTTCTCGTCAGTTCGTAGTGGCCTAAAGTTATAATTCGCCAGGGCCAAAGGTAGTTTTTGGTTGCCTGGTCGAGCCTAGTGATTCTTAGCATCCTCTGTCCCGTTTCCGTAACCGCTTGGTCGAGACTAGCGGGTCCACGGGACAAGAATCTGGGGCCAGCGTTAACGTTCATGGAGTTAATCGGACGGAAATGCTTTAATCGCCACGCTTGGTAGTTGGGTTGGCTGTCACATTGTGAATATATATGCAGAAGGACGCTGCTGCCCGTCCTCTAGTTTGGAGTAAGTGCTCTTCACAAGGTTGCGCCATACGCTGTTAATTATAACTATTTATTAACTGGCTACTTAGAAAACCTATAACTGGCCACCTATGACAGTTACTGATTATAGCTAAAGAAAAAAAGTGGGATTTTTTAATGAACAAGACTTTAGTCAAATTTTGATTGAAAACCAAATTCATTTAATTTGCTAGTAACTGGCATAGGTGCCTAGTTATTGAAAATAGTTAAAAAATGATGAATGAACTAGCCACCCTCTTAAAAAAATATAGAACAAATTAAAATACTATAACATATTAAAAACATGTAATTTATCTTAAAAACAACTCGAAGAAACATAAATTATACATGTTAACAGTTTGCAATCACAGTAAATTTAAATATAGTTTACCCTTAGTGCGGTCATGTAAGAGTTGTGACCTTAAAAACATCAAACGGTTATACCAAAAGACCGATTATGAAGTGGACACCATTGCCAGTAGATAACCAAACACAAATATCAGCAAATAATGAAATAGTACATTATGATATAAGTGCGGTAAGTTGAAAATTACAGCCGAGGCGATATTACTAGCCCGAGCCATCGGCGAGTGCTATAAGCAAGCTGAGGCCTGCAAGTATGCTATGTTGTTATAATGTTGGAATAACTAATTTGCGACTAGAACCTTTAAAAACCATAACAATGGTGAAACCTCAGCTGATTATAAGGATAAGTATGACGATAATGCCTCAGACATATAAAGTTACAAATAGTAGTCAAATATTGCTTACCCATACAAAATTTGGACCCTGTTGAATAATCTTTTTTGTATGTAAAGAAGGCAGCACATCAAGCGTTAAAAATCTGTCAAAAAAATTTACTACTTACGATTACGAGTACTATAAAATATTAACAGGATTTCGGTAAGGTACGCTATAACGTATATTAAAAATATTGCACAAAAAATTGACCTATGAAACAGAAGCCAGCAAATTGACTAAAATTGCGTCTAATGAAATATAATGTCATAATACTTATTATAAATGCCTTTCAGGCCGGTGAATAGTAAAAATTAAGTAAGTGCCATTTTTTATTTTTTTTATTTTTTCAGGGAATATGTTATATTTAAGATAAACATATTGTAGCGACATCTAGCAATGCTCCATCGTACGATGACGAAACAACATAATTCCTACATCGCGCTATCATAGTTCTTTAGGGTTGATGAGGATTCCTCATCCTCTTCCACATAATGCGGAAATTCCTCATGATTTTAAATTCCTCTTCCGCTTCCGCATCCTCTAAAAAAAATCCTCATATTCCTCATCCTATATGAGGAATTTAAAGAGGAATAAATATTTAATAAACTTACTTTTTTTCGCCTTACAGCGTGTTATCTCGTTTGTGCAGAACAATATGAAAGAGATAATGTTTCAAATTTTTAAGCGTTTTTGTAGGTACTAGGTACGTTTCCGTAATGAACTTGTCAAAACTTGTTTATCATGCGATCTGGATCACTGCGTTATTTGTTTATAATTTTTTGTTTAGTTTTCCCTGGAGTGAGTGCGCTTTGTATAATTAAGGTTATTTTTCGAAATTAATTAATTTTTGAGCATGAGGCCAAAAGTAAGTGAATTGTGGTCTTATTTCAGTGAAGTAGATAATGACACAGTTAAGTGTAAGTAAATTATGCAGTCAAACATGTTCGAGAAAAGGGCGAGACACTTCTGGTCTAAGAAGTCATTTAAAATCGCACCATCCTGATAAATATAGCGACTTTGATGAGAAAAATAAGCTTATTAAGCTTGAAAAAATTGAAAAACGTAAAAACTCTGAGACACCGCTTCAGCAAGCTAAAAGACAGGTAACCTCACAATAGTCCTTGTCTAAGCGGCAATGTTGGGATTCATCACATGAAAAAAGTCAAGAGCTTGATAAATTAATTTGTGAAATGTTGGCTATACAAGATTTACCATTCAATATTGTTGAAGGCCTTGGGTTCCGAAGGTTTGTTCATGCTGCACAACCTAGGTACCAATTAAGGGGACGTCAATTTAACGCGTCACACTTATGTGACAGTATTTATAAAAAATCCACACAATCACACCACCTACATAGTAATATATTAAGCAAGGCTTACATACTTTATTAGAGTGAAACCCAGATTAGATTAATAAATAAAAATTCTGACCTAAAAGCATTCTTTAATTTATATGCCACACGGGAATCGAACCTGTGACATCTGCATTATAGAGGGCTAGCAGACTGACGCCTTAGCCACTGCCCTACATCCTCTTCCTCTTCCTCAAGAAAAAATCCTCATCCTCTTCCGCATCCTCTTCATTCATTCTGTAAAATTCCGCTTCCTCATCCTCTTCCTCAAAATCTCTTCCTCATCAACCCTATAGTTCTTATAGCGACTAACTTATATACAACATCCCGACATCAACCGTCGAGCCGTGGGCCGCGACCTGCCATCCCTTTTCTTGGGAGTAGGAACTACCAACCGTTCCTACAGTATAGTTAGATTAGTCTAATCATTAGCCTTCATTTGATACCCATACATCATCATTTTGACTACGACCGGCTGGTGTACAATTGCCTTCTATGCCAGAGGTTCCTAGGTTCGAATCCCGGCGGCGGCGGATATTTGTGTGATGAACAACAGATATTAGTCGTCAAGTCAATGGATGTTTATACGTTTATTGAAGTTTATTGTAATAAAAATAATATGTATTTATACAATATGTAGGTTTATATATTTCTTAAATATATCAGTTATCTAGTATCCATAACACAAGTTCTTTAAGAAACTTAATTTGGGCTAGATAATGTTGTGTGAGTGTCAGAAATATATATAAAAAAAGAAATTTTGTTAAAACCGAAAATCATTTGTTGTTCTCCTCCCCTAAATCCCCCCTTACAGGGGCCATCTTGGAATTTTATATAGTCTATGTTACGCGCGCAGTTCATACGAATCTATTTATAACTCATTTTTAAATTCATATATCCGTTGTACGACGCAACAAGATACAGACATACGCGTTGAAAACATAACCCTTCGTGCCGCAGTCTGGTAAAAAGAAGTCAAACCCGCAAGACGAAAAAGAAATATCCACAAAAGACTGAATTATGTCGTGCTGACTTTACTTTTATTATTAAGACTAATAGCGCCGTCATATGAAAAAAGAACCATAACTCCTATAAGTACCTGAAAATACCACTCTTTATTTTGACAATATAGCTGATCTAAGTATTATTCAAGAAGATTGGAAGACTATATTATATTACATTATGATCACTTACTGGAAAAATATTGACAATATCTGAATTTACATAACGTATCTTAGAGAGCTAAGTTAAAATAAG
Source organism: Stenoptilia bipunctidactyla (assembly GCA_944452665.1). NCBI lineage: Eukaryota > Metazoa > Arthropoda > Insecta > Lepidoptera > Pterophoridae > Stenoptilia > Stenoptilia bipunctidactyla. The sequence goes on from OX101726.1 coordinate 11,386,285, forward strand.
AAAAAATATGCACCTATAATATACCACTACAATGACATTATGACATTATCAAACAAACCTACTCGATCTAAACGAGCATTATTTAATGGCATTGGACGAATGACTCAATATTTATATGATACATTAAAATTTGCTGAATGGTTCCCTTTACGTCGTCGATTCCCTTTACATCGAGTATCTTTACCTCGATCCTATTACCTTTACGTCGAGTTTAGCAGGTTAGCGTATTCGAATCTGCTTAATTCACTTATTCATCATATAAATTATAATAGAAATTATAGGTATTTCATATACAGGGTGTCCCACCTACCCTAAAAATACTACTAAAAATCAATGATGCATCTGTGATTTTACACAAATAAATTGTAGCAGATTACGTCGATGTGACTAATGTTATGTTTTTTAGTGTATTATAAATTATTACAGATCACTAATAAATAGCTTAGCACAACTCAAGGTAGAATATTTGGGTAAATTTAAGATGTCACATTCCTTTCACACTATTAATACTATCAATATTTATACAGGGTGACTGGTGAAAAATTTTAGATACTGAAGTAGAGCACTGTACTTTATTCTGGTCATAATTATGTAATTAAGTACCTACATAATTTTTCACTAGAATTCCCCATAAATAAATAAAGTTTAGTTTGTTGTTTAGAGCAGTGCCTCACTCTCCAAAATGTGTCCTGCCTGTAGTATATTGTTAATGAGGCCTAGTTACGTTAGTCACGTTACGTAGATACTCTAAACTCTGCTTTTTTATGATCGTTTTTGTTATTAAGACTTCACGTCAACTTTGGCCGACTAATAATGTCATCCACGCAAACATTCTCCGAAATCATATAAGTTGTTTAAAAAATTTGAAATTTTCAATGCAGTACTCAACCGATTTCGATGAAATTTATATGGGACCCACTATGAGGTAAATATGAATTTATAATTGTTATAATCAATTCATAATTGTCTGAAATATCGTGTAACAAAGACACAAAAACAAAACATACAGACGAATTGAGAACCTCCTCCTTTTTTGGAATTCGGTTGAAAATAGCAATAATACAGATTGTTTTGAGAATCCGAGTCTTTGGTGTTGCTGGGGTCTTGTGAGGTAGCAGAATCGAGGTCCATGATGCGAAAAAAGTCGAAAATAAAAGGAAAACCGAAAGATCACATCCACTTGATGCAAACAGAGTGAATATTTGATTGACGAATTTGACGTTTGAAGTTTGGTGGTAGGTTCCCGAACTAAATTAAAGCAAAACTCACAAAAAGTTATATTTGCAATCGAAATAATGTATTGTATTGAAATAAATGTATTAAAATTATAAATATAAATATTTCTGACACTCACGCAACATTATCTAGCCCAAATTAAGTTTCTTAAAGAACTTGTGTTATGGATACTAGATAACTGATATACTTAAGAAATATATAAACATACATATTGACTTAATACATATTTTTTATTAGAATAAACTCAAATAAACATATAAACATATAGACTTGCAGACTAATATCTGTGTTTATCACAACGATATCCGCCGCCGCCGGGATTCGAACCCAGGACCTCTGGCACGGAAGGCAATGTATATTACCGCTACACCAGCCGGGGGTCAAAAAAATTAAATAAACTTATTGAAAATTCTGAATGATATTTGATCTGTGTCTACAAAAACTTTTTTGACATTTAATTTCTGTTTATTTACTTTCACGAATAAATCAATTAAGGTGCCAATTTACATGGTTTTACAAGGAAATGGAATAATCTCCATGTATTTTGTTAGAATTTTATGCTCCTTGCATTTTTTAAGTTAATAAGACTCACATTTTTGCGTTTTGTGTACCTACGAAAACGAGCGGAGAACTGCGCGCGCGCGCCCGGCGCGCCGCGCTCGCCGCACACGGGTCATAGACCCATCATCATAGAGTAACTTATATACTGGTATAGAGTCGTCACTTACAAATTTGGTACTAGCGCGATCTATCGGAAAACAACCGTACCTCGACAACCAAAACCCAGCTGCGCCGCTCTAGCTTGTATTCTCAAGAAGGGTAATTTTAAACAATAACTTAGACTTTGGAATAGCTAGATTCATAAAATTACGGGTTAATCAGGTTTGGGTATGATGAATCCAGCAGTTCAATCAAAGTCTATGTATTGAAGTAAATAAAAAACAATTTAGCAGTTGCGTGATTTATTAGGTTTTCTTTTTCGGTGTCCTTGTAACGTGCGTAAGTCCAACGTGTTATGCAAAGAATTCAGAGTCCGGGAGCTTGCCAAAGTTGTAGAAAATTTATAAAACACAATCCAGAGCACATTCACGAGTCACGGGAGGAAACGGATTGAAATAATTCATTCTTCACTCATGTCAGTCTCTCAATCACTTTCGTTTTTACATTTTGTGCATCAACATAGTAGAGCTGTCAATGTTTTGACAACTAGTATTATATAGTAGTATTACTAAAAACTTCACGATTTTTAAATCATTGCATAAAATCTATTTCATGTCACTATCCAATGTGGATTAAATAACGTATTGGGTATTTTTTGCAGTCATAAAAATATATTTTTATATGCTTGGAACGCACTCAATTAGTTACTCTAACTGCGTAGAACGCACCCAACTCATGATTCAATTTAAATAGTAAATATATTGTAGCAATCTGCATACTTAATAGCTTAATTCTTTGCCTGTTGAATAACTTTAAAATACATAACATTCACTATGGTGAATGAACGCAACGCTGCCTGAGAACCAACTCGTTCTTTTCCCTCCCTGCGGGCGCCTCAGCCTCGGCCATTTCGTTTCGTGTTCAACTGAGAGCGGACGCGCTTAAAAAAACAATTTAACTCAACTTATATATCTTGAAGTTTTCCCGTCTACCGGGTGAGTTGCCTTACTGTTCTATAACGTTTATTTTTATGGTGTTCTAACTTAAATTATAAAGTCACTATGTGTAACCCTAGAATACCCTTCCTAACTTCCTTATGGAGACACTGCGACCTTTGTGCCGTGAGCGTCGTGTCGGCCATTTTGTTAACGCGACTAACGCCCTTTCTATTCGCCGTGCATTCCAGGTTCAAGGAGAGGACTAAGTTGTAAAGTTCAAGGAGAGGACTAAAATCTAAAGCGGAATATAATCCGGCATATATATAATCCTAACAAGCACGTGAGGAACAACTACTACCCTAAAAGTCCTACGTGCAGAATACTACCGAGAAGAACCTGCATTGTTGGAATTTGATTAAAAAGGGACGCGCCTGGAGCAGAACACCGGCACGAGGACCACAACTTCAAACAACAGGCCAGTGCTCCACTAACATTGTTACCTTATAACCTAGCCGCGGAAGGTAATTAAATAACTGTTAAACCGAAGTTATTTTTTTATTTGGTTTAACCTACGAACCCACCTAGTCTGCCGGCTAAGCGCGGCAGTGGCGCCTACAACGTGGTTTAATTACCTTCCAAAGCTCGTCATTTCCTAAATTCTACGGGTTCACATAACCTAAACGTGTGAACGCGTGGGTGAGTGTGCAAACTGTTACGCACTAGTCTAAATTAATTAACTTCTTTCCTTGTAAATTCTAAATAATTGCTTAACGTCGTTTTTATATAGTTTTTTTGTGCAAATGCAAAATTGTTAACAATTACTTCCATGCTGGACTGGGAGTGAAAGAAAAACGTAGAGTGTGCCAGCTGCTTTTCTTCCCGGGCATACTGTAAAAGTCAGTTAAGGGACAGAGGTTTTCTCTCCATCTTCATAACACCTCTACTAAACCCGTATGCTTTTGTTGAAACTCTAATTTGTGTTTTAATTTAAATTCTTGTTTAATTCTAATTGTTGCTCTAATTTTTAACCTACAGTATATTAATTCCTAACTATCAATTTGTAAAATTAACGTCAAACGCGGGTTTAGACAAACTTAAAACTTTTATACTGTTTTAACCAGTATATATAAATAACTTTTATACTGTTCTAACCAGTACATCTAAATCATTACCATTTGTAATACATAACAGTTTGTACACTAATATTGTTTATTTTCTACTAAAACTACTTGTAATTTTGCATTAATTTAACGTCCCCAAATTGCTAACTTTAATTTTTCTCTCTAATTAACTAAATTTTCTACAAATAATATCACCTAAGCGTAGTTTCTTGCTTGAATTAATTGTAAAGAACACCATCTAATTCCTTTTAACTATAAATATTGTTTAACTTAGTAGTATAAACATCTTGGAACATGGGAACTCACCCTATTAAATTTTTTTTGCTAAACAAAAATGAATTAACCTACGAAGTGCTTATTAGAGGCGAGGAACCTGCAAATACTGTGCTTGAACTACGCAGGCAGATAAATAAATTAACACCATTAATACCTACATCTGACATAGTCGAGTCAGGCATCGAACCGGAGATAGATATTACAGGCGCTAACATTTCTTTTACTGAACTTGTGAACAAATTAAAACTACTTGAGGATAAATTTGAACAGAGTTTGTTCAACCGCACTACAGCATTGTGCAATCATTTATATTATCGCTTAAAACGTATAGATTGTTCTGAACCTAAACATACAGAAAAAGTAAATTTATTATCAAATAACTTAAATAAGATTAGGAACAAATTAAATAATTTAAATAAATTGGCAAGTTCTAGCTGTGATCCTGCAATAGAGAGCGAACAAACAACTTCTGATAACCCTACACCTGTGATGTCTGTTAACTGTGATCGTTCTCACATTAATGACCTTCAAAAAATTAAATTTGACGGTAAATCTTGTGTACACGCCTTTAGACAGAGAGTGAACGAGTATAGCACCACTAGAAATATCCATCCATCTAAATTGTTATCTTATGCAACTGAGATATTTACTGGCGATGCCTTACATTGGTATCGTAGCGTTAGGGATACTGTTTGCACTTGGGATGAATTAATAGCTTTACTAATTGAGGATTTTAGCCAGTTCGATTTCGACTATCGTCTCCTAGCGGAAATTCGTAACCGAACACAAGGTGAAACTGAGAATATTATAATTTATTTTTCTAAAATGACTGAATTGTTTTCAAGACTCAAAACCAAAGTTCCTGAGAGTGAACAACTAAATATCCTAATGCACAATATTAGACCTTGTTATGCAAGTGTACTAGCTGCAAATTCCTCATCAATTGATAGCATTTCGAATCTTAAACAAGTCTGTAGGAACTTTGAAAGAATGCAATCACTCACTACACAATTTAAAGAACCACCTAGGATTTCATCTGAAACTTTAGCCCCTGATCTGGCATTTTTATCAATTAACGAACCTAGCACTTCCAAAGCTAAAACTCATTATCAATTTAAAAATAATAATAGCAACTACAAATCTAATTATAATTATCCTAAACCTAATTTCTATAAAGACAATAATTCTCATAATAAATATTCGGAAAACAAAGTAAATGTAGCTTCGATTAACTATACGGAACCCCACACTAGGAAAATCTACTGTCCACGCTGTAGAACTACAGAACATTCCTTAGGACGGTGCAAAGTTGAAAGGTTTCTAATTTGTTTTAAATGCGGTAACAAAGATGTTAAATATCCGAATTGCACTAAATGCCACCCTCATAATAAGTCAAAAAACTAATTTCTTCCTGTTGTAATGGTAGTGCTATCCTACCTTGTACTAAAAAGTCAAAAAACTTTAATGAAATTGACTGGAAAAACTGGCTAACAACTCTAAAAATTTTCTTTACTAGTTACTACATTACAACAGTAAATAACAATAAATCTAATCATGACATGCGTCCATATGCAACTATTGGAGTAGGTAGTACTAAACTTACTGGTCTGTTGGACTCTGGTTCTTCAGTTAGCATCTTAGGTAACAATTGCCATGAAAAACTTAGCTTCTTGGGTTTGGTGCTACACACCAACGCCTCTATAACGTTTACTTCCGCTGGAGGTGAGCGACTGCCTGCTACTGGTTGTATTTATCTACCAATTTCCTTTGAAAATCAGTTTCACATACTGAAGGTTTATGTGGTACCTTCTGTAAAAACAAACTTAATACTAGGTATAGATTTTTGGAAAAAATTTAAACTATTCCCTAAATTTTGTAATTCTATTTCACTTCAATCTTGTACTAATTTAAATGAAGTGACAATAAAGGAAGAACCATCGCTATTTCTACAATCTTATCAAGAACTATCCGAGACCCAACGTACAGTCGCCGACAACGTTATTGCCCAGTTTCAAGACATTTCTACTGAAAAACGTGGTTTAGGTAGAACACAGTTAGTTAGTCACCAAATCGACACTGGCGATTCACCACCCATTAGACAACGCTACTATCGTGTTTCTCCTGAAAAACAGCGTATCCTATCGGAACAATTAGATGAGATGTTAGCACTGGGAGTGGTTGAAGAATGTGAAAGCCCTTGGTCTTCACCGGTCTTACTCACACCTAAAAAAGACGGTAAACTAAGGTTTTGTCTAGATAGCCGTAAGCTTAATTCAGTTACTAAGAAAGACGCATATAAGTTACCCTACATAGCCGACATCTTAGACAACTTAAAAAACGCCAAATACCTAAGTAGTATAGATTTATCTAGAGCGTTTTGGCAAATACCTATAGTTGAGAATGATAGAAATAAGACTGCTTTCTATATTCCACGTCGGGGAACCTTCAGATTTGTTACTATGCCTTTCGGATTAACAAATTCACCCGCTACTCAACAAAGACTAGTCGATACGCTGTTCTATGGTCCTGAATTCGAGAACTCTGTCTTCGTGTTCATAGATGATATAGTAATTGCTAGCTCTGACTTTGACAGCCACATTTCTCTATTATTAAAAGTACTTAAAAAACTAACCTTGGCAAATTTATCTATAAATTTTGAAAAATCTGTGTTTTTCCGTAGGGAACTTAAATACTTAGGATATATCGTCGATTCTAGCGGCCTTCATGTCGACCCAGAAAAAATCAACACTATTGTTAATTACCCGACACCAAAAAAATAAAAAAGAGGTGAAAAGATTTCTAGGTATAGCCTCTTGGTATCGTAAATTTGTTCCACAATTTAGTACAATAGCTGGTCCTTTAAATAAACTAACGTCTACCAACAAAAGAACTAATCCCTTTGTATGGACTACAGAAGCTGACGAGTCGTTTACCAAGCTAAAAGAGCTATTAGTGTCCGCTCCTATACTTTCTTGCCCAAATTTTGATCTTCCATTCGAGGTTCACACAGACGCTAGCGACTATGGTGTTGGAGGTCTATTAACCCAAACCATAGATGGCATTGAGCATCCAATTGCCTACACTAGTCGTACATTAACAAGACCAGAAAGGAACTACAGCATCACTGAGCGAGAGGCTTTAGCAGTGTTAGTAGCACTAGAACACTGGAGATGCTACTTGGACAATGGTAAAAAATTCATAGTCTATACTGACCATTCAGCCCTTAAGTGGTTTCTTAATTTAAACAACCCTACTGGTCGTTTAGCTCGTTGGGGCGTTAGGTTTTCTATGTTTAACTTTGAAATAAAACACCGCCGTGGTATTGATAATGTCATACCTGATGCTTTGTCTCGGGCTTGTCAGATATCAGCTATCAATAACGTACCAACCACACCTGCTAGTTCTACTAACTTCATAATGCCAACTACTACAGATCAATGGTATCTGAATATCTATCAAGGTTGTCAGAACTCGCCTACGTCTTTTCCTAACTATGCTATTAGAGACAATCGCTTATTTCGCTTTATGCAGACTAAATCTGTCCTACACAGAGAATTCGAGTGGAAAGAAGTGATTCCTGTAGAGTCAAGACACAACATTATTACTGAAAATCATTCGGAGGCAACAGCCGGTCACCTAGGCATATTTAAAACCTTCAAACGCCTTAGCCTAAAATACTTTTGGCCGGGAATGCATGCTGACGTCGTAAAATTTGTAACGTCTTGTGACACATGCATTGCACACAAGCACCAGAACCATGCACCGCTGGGTGAAATGGGTAGGCCGAAACAATGTTCTAGACCCTTCGAAACTATTAGCGTCGATCTAGTAGGACCTCTACCGACTACCAGAAAGCAGAATTCCTACATCCTGGTAGTCACATGTTGTTTCAGTAAATATTGTCTGCTGTTTGCAATCAAGCGTGCAACAGCTGAAATAGTCACTAGAATTATAGAAGAACATGTATTCCTCATACATGGGATTCCCTCTACCGTGATTCTCGATAACGGAAAACAGTTCATTAGTGCTACGTTAAAACAAATGTTTGAAAAATATAAGGTTCCAAAACTCCACTTCACCCCTAAATACTCTCCGCATGTGAACACAGTTGAGAGATATAATAAAACTATTATGACTGCTATATCGTCATTTATATCAAATGATCAGCGTATCTGGGATCAACTAGTACCCAAAATACAATTTGCTATTAATAGTTCGGTGAATGAGGTTACTGGCTACACTCCTTCATTCTTAGTCTATGGACGTGAGTTAGTAACATGTGGATCATACTACCTTGGCAAGGAAAGCGATGACCATCCTGTTTTTCAACCGCGCGATTGTTATGCTGATAACATAGGTGTACTATCTAGCATCTTCAATAAGGTGCAAGCTTCCTTATTGCACGCTCACAGCAGAAACTGTCAACAATATAACCTACGTAGGAGACCTGCAGAATTTAATATTGGTGATGTGATTTGGAGAAAAACATTTTACCAAAGCGATAAGGACAAATATTTTAACAAAAAACTCGCACCAAAATTTATTAAATGTAAAATCATTAAAAAACTATCTCCACTTGTTTATGAACTAGCCGACATGTCTGGGAAACCACTAGGATCATACCACATCAAAGATTTCAAACTCACTAATTATAAAGAATAATGAATTTTATTAACTACTCAATTTAAACCTCCTAAAGTAAAGACTTAGCTATCTATCTGATCTAATTAACTATTAAATCATTGTTCCCTATAGAATACATTTTTTTTAAGGACTAAACATTGAAATCTACTAAACTAAAGACTTGCTGTTCGAGCACAATCTGACCTAAAAGGATTGTTCTCTATTAAATATTATTCTCTTAAAGAGTAATAATTTTTTAAATGCCTACACATTTAAATCTACTAAAACAGAGTCTTGCTGTTTGAGCTCAATCTGACCTAAAAGGATTGTTCTTTTTCAATAACTATTCCCTAAAAGAATAATGATTTGTTAAATGACTATTTAAATCTACCAAATAAAGACTTGCTGTTTGAGCACAATCTTGTTCTAAAAGGATTGTTCTCTGTCTGAAAGGGTCTCAAATCATCCTAATATGATATGATGACAGTATGGCTATGAATGAATGTTGCGTGAAGTATGAAAGATGTATGAGAGAAACAATAGTAGGTCCAAATAGTAGTATTAGTCGGATTTTGCATACAAGTACGCCAAATCCTTCGCTTTGTCGGGGGGTACTGTAGCAATCTGCATACTTAATAGCTTAATTCTTTGCCTGTTGAATAACTTTAAAATACATAACATTCACTATGGTGAATGAACGCAACGCTGCCTGAGAACCAACTCGTTCTTTTCCCTCCCTGCGGGCGCCTCAGCCTCGGCCATTTCGTTTCGTGTTCAACTGAGAGCGGACGCGCTTAAAAAAACAATTTAACTCAACTTATATATCTTGAAGTTTTCCCGTCTACCGGGTGAGTTGCCTTACTGTTCTATAACGTTTATTTTTATGGTGTTCTAACTTAAATTATAAAGTCACTATGTGTAACCCTAGAATACCCTTCCTAACTTCCTTATGGAGACACTGCGACCTTTGTGCCGTGAGCGTCGTGTCGGCCATTTTGTTAACGCGACTAACGCCCTTTCTATTCGCCGTGCATTCCAGGTTCAAGGAGAGGACTAAGTTGTAAAGTTCAAGGAGAGGACTAAAATCTAAAGCGGAATATAATCCGGCATATATATAATCCTAACAAGCACGTGAGGAACAACTACTACCCTAAAAGTCCTACGTGCAGAATACTACCGAGAAGAACCTGCATTGTTGGAATTTGATTAAAAAGGGACGCGCCTGGAGCAGAACACCGGCACGAGGACCACAACTTCAAACAACAGGCCAGTGCTCCACTAACATTGTTACCTTATAACCTAGCCGCGGAAGGTAATTAAATAACTGTTAAACCGAAGTTATTTTTTTATTTGGTTTAACCTACGAACCCACCTAGTCTGCCGGCTAAGCGCGGCAATATCATCTTATATAGCGGATAAAATAATATTAATTTTGTATCAACTACTTAAAGCACAATATATTTTTTCAGGAACCGTTGAGCAAAAGTGACATCTATTGGTTTAAAATGGAACATAATCTTTACCGTGTTGAGAATAATGCCATCTATCGGAAAGCATCAATACTTTTACCACAAGAGCGAATGCTAAGGAAAGGGAAATAATACTAAGTGAAAAAACACTGCCCATCATCGTTGGCAAAAGCCTGAATACGTTTTAGATTTGGACCCAGCTGGACCTGGTTGGTCAGGAAGTGGCATCTCTCTAGCCAGCAACGCTGGTGTATACGTTGAAGCTATTCACACCGATGGAGGTTTACTCGGCATCTTCAACCCTGTTGGCAATGCAGACTTTTACCCCAACGGTGGCAGAAATCCTCAACCTGGCTGCTGGATTAGCACCTGCTCACATAGCCGTGCACCCGAACTGTTTGCTTCAAGTGTACGCACCAACCACTTCGCTGGACGACAATGCTCAAACATTCAACAGGCGCAAAATGTTCAGTGTTCTGGAAGCAACTTAGCCATGCATGGGCAACGCCATTTTAACTAAACGAGGGTATGTACAGATGCCTCTTCATCGAATTTTTTAAATTATTCGCACAGCATCTTTTTCTTTACATATTTCTTTATGATTGTGATTTTGGCTGAGTCTACATAAACTTAAAAGAATTATTACGATCGATCCTTTGCCCTCAATGAGTCTTTCTAAAATTATCAAATCTCGTTGATTCGAATAAGCACTGATTGAATGACATGATGAAAATTAATGCCTACATGTTTTATTGATAAGGAAGTGTAGTTCTCAGTGATTATGCATCTCGCAATCTCGTAAGAAAAATAATAATCAGTTTCTATTCAATTAAAATAAATTAAAAAGTATTTCTTTTGTGTGAGAGACTGGAACATATGACAGGAATATACTCCTAACAAATGAGTTTGGAGTTCATTTACTATTTACATGACAGAAATGTTATATCCTAGTTGATGAACTAATTATGTAAGTTGGGAGAGGAGTTAACAGATAGTATATTAAAGAGTGTTATTGTGACTGTGAAATGGTATCGTAATGGTAGAATGGTAAAAAGGGAAAATAATTTTAAGTGAAATTTAATTGCTTTAGGTGTATTTTGTGACCTGTTTAAAGTATACGATTGTGTTCAGCATGATACTCTCATACGGCATTACGGCATCTAAGGCTCCAACTTTTGAATTCTTCCCTAATTGAGGATAGGTACCTCAAGGTTCTATTTTGGCCCATTTCTGTTTTAAGTCTACAACATTAATTTTTGTTTACACAAACTCTGAAAACTGTTTAGAATCGGTAACAGAATCGATTCACACTCATTCGCACGTACACCGTACGCGATCCTAAAATGCGAGTAGGGCGTATAAAGCAGCAGTGAGAGAGCACCGCACGCAGGGTGTCCCCACTCTCGTTACAAAAGCGAGACACCGCGAGAGGATTGAAACGTGCTGACTTTTAATAATAATTTTATAATGTTTTTTTAATAAAAGTATTTGCATTGTGTTCGAAAATATTTGAGGTTTTATAAACAAAAAACAACGTTGTATTTATACAGGGTTGTTTTTTAAGTATCATGTATAGAAACGACTTATGCAATAAAAAATATGTACATTTTTTACAAGTAGGTAAGGAATGAGGAATGAGGTGTAGATTGCGTGAGCAGGTAACTAAACGATTCCTTCAGAAACTTGTTCAGGGGGCTTAGGTTGTTAACATACCAAAAGTCCTGACTCCTAGGTGATGAGCGGGGGGAGGAGGGGGGGGGGGTAAAGGTACGAATTTTAGGTTTTTCGCTTATATCTCGAAAACGGTGCATCGGAGAGAAATATTTGCAATTAATAAAATGGAGTTCTTAAAATTATCTAAAACTTTTATATCATATGTTTTTTTCTAATTCCTAACCGTTTTCGAGCTATACCCTCGGAAAAAGTTGAAATTTACAAAAAAAAACAATTTACGTCAAAATCTTCATAAACATTACATCATATTGTCTAAACCCATTCATAAACGAAAAGTATATTTTTAAATTCCCTTTTAGAATATATATACATATTATGCTGATTAATGTCCAACCCGCCTAAAGTTACAGCTATTTTAAAACTTGTATAGCATTTTGCAATTTTCAGAATATTAGTTTGTATATCATATTCTTAACCCACAACCTTTGTTCGTTCATCTTATAACATAATATATGGCCACTTATAAGCAAGTTATTATATAGAGTAGAAAAAATAATGATGATGACAAATTTCACACTTTATTCTACAGATAGTTTCGTTACACCAATACAATATTAATTGTAAACCCCATTGTTCTCAATATATTCCTAATGTTTTACTCTCGACTTTAAAAGTAATCAAATTTTCATCCTCTTGGAACTTGAGGGCCTAGGCAATGATTGTTCTTCCATGGCATCTTCTTCCTCAGTAGCGGGTGGCTCTTGCTGAATGGGCTCTACATCGTCTTTATCGTCCTCATCGTCAACAGGCACACTGTTCAGGCACTTCCCTTGACAGTGGATGCACGCTGCAGAACAGGTGAGCATCGCTTTTCGGCAGCCACATTTTCCAATTACACAATCCTTGGTGCAGCGGCAAAGTATAGTTTTCAGAAGAACCTCTGGTCGCAGGAGTGGAAGCAATCAACAGGACAGCAAGGTCTACATACTCACCAACGACAGCCACAGAGTTGTGAGTGGATTGTTCAACAGCAGTCTTCACGATTAGGATGTCAGCGTCATCGGTAGCCTGAAGAGTATGTATCCCTTTCTCCTGCAGCTTTATCTCCAGTAAGGAGATGAAGTTAGTTTTGTTGGTAGGATTTGATAAAAAGTCTTCCTGTTTAACAGGTATTCGTGTGTCCCATGTCAAATTGATGTCGGCTGACCTTTTTAGTATGTAACGACGCATTTGTTCTTGTGATTTAGTGCTATTGGCTGTGTTTGCGTACCCATCAAACACCACAGTGCGAGTAGTCCCAGGATAATGGTGGTCGACGTAGGTGATATAACTATTACAAATAGTCACAACCGATGCATCTTTTGGCCAAATAATTCTGTGGAGTAGAAATCCTCCATCGACTACAACGTTCATTTGAGGCATAAGAATATCTTTCTTGGTTGGCTCAAATAAGTTGTACAGCACTGATTTGTTTGTCTTTCTCATGCCACTTTCGTTGAACAGTGCTAAGGGAAATGGGACCAACTCATACTCAAAATATGTCATCAAATCCTCATCTGATCGTTTGCTTATACATATCCGCTGAAAGAGCAATGTTGGGTCAACTACTACCCTTTCATCGTGAACTTTTATCGATGAGCTGACAGAAGATATTGGCAATGCCCGATCCTTGCGCGATAACTTAAAATGCTATACAAGTTTTAAAATAGCTGTAACTTTAGGCGGGTTGGACATTAATCAGCACATGTATATATATTCTTAAAGGGAATTTAAAAATCTACAATTCCTTTCCTATTCATAATTTTCGTTTATGAATAGGTTTAGACAATATTATGCAATGTTTATGAATATTTTGACGTAAATTGATTTTTTTGTAAATTTCAACTTTTTCCGAGGGTATAACTCGAAAACGGTTAGGAATTAGAAAAAAACATATGATATAAAAGTTTTAGATAATTTTAAGAACTCCATTTCATTAATTGAAAAATATTTCTCTCCGATGCACCATTTTCGAGATATAAGCGAAAAGCCCAAAATTCGTACCTTTACCCCCCCCTCCTCCCCCCCGCTCATCACCTAGGAGTCAGGACTTTTGGTATGTTAACAACCTAAGCCCCCTGAACAAGTTTCTGAAGGAATCGCTTAGTTACCTGCTCACGCACTCTACACCTAATTTTGGGTCATTTATCGACTGGACTAAAGTTAACACATTAAGTTAAGCGTGGTCACTCTAAATTATGAATGAAAACCATTAAGAATAAAGACGACTATGTGCTACTACGAAACATCTTGTGGTACTACGTCGTAGTAATATCAATAAAATGCCGTGTCGCAGTAGCTGTGTTCATCAACAGCGACTATTTTTAAAAAACTTTGTGTTGCCATATCTTAATTTTTTTTCTACTCAACGATACAAAAATAAATATGCAAGTACGCTTTTATTGTATTAAAGACAAAACAATGAAAAGAGAATCGTCATTCCCCATACTAAAAATACTAAAATTTGTATAGTGTTTCTTTTTAATAAAATCAAATATTTTCTGACACTCACACAACATTATCTAGTCCAAATTAAGTTTCTTAAAGAACTTGTGTTATGGATACTAGATAACTGATACACTTAAGAAATATACAAATATACATATTGGATAAATACATATTTTTATTAGAATAAACTTAAATAAACATATAAATTCGAACCCGGGACCTCTGGCATAGAAGGCAATGTATGTTGGCCACTACATCAGCCTGTCGTCAAAAAAATAAACTTAAACAAAAAAAAATATGTTTATTAGATACATTTAATTATAGTATAATTATAACCACAGAAAAATCATACATTATTATATTCCCTGTTTTATAATAAGTTATTCACAGTGAAATTATTAAAATATGGTATCACCAACAACCTCAACAAAGAAGATTGAACTTCTTTAAAAAAGTACACTTGACAGGTGACTGACAGATAGATGGTCGCCATGTTGTTGATTTAACGATATTATCATTCTCGTTTTCTCTGTGTTCGTGAAAGCGCTCTTTTCGGTTTTCATAATACTCTTCGCAGTCTTATGCAATTTAGGTGTTGCTCAGTAAAAAATATCAGCTTTCCGATACAATCAGTATTCTATGTGCCCAAAAGAATATAGGTAATTAAGTGTTTCATATTTTTCACAAAACAAACAGAATCAATCAACATCGATGTCAAAGACAGACAGACAGGTGTTTATTTTAATGACAGTGACGGAGGGACGGCTGCCATATTGATTTATTACCAGATTCACGTATATTTTTAGCAAAATTACATAAAAATAAAAAAAAATATCAGCGACGCTAAAAATATATATAATACCAGAAGTAGATAAGTATGCATTGTTCCAAAGTTCATTTTAAAAATAGTTTCATATACATTCAATAGTATGAAATGACGATTCTTCTTTGGCCGGTGACTAAAAAACAACCCTGTATAAATGATCTACCCTATCACAAACAATCGAGAGATTGGATTATTTCACACATCATAAATACTTAGAAGATAAGACATAAAATCAATTACGACGTCGACGCAAACAAATGTTGTGCAATGTTCACATGTACATAATCTTGCATTCAAAGATTAAAATATTTAATGCTTAAAATCCTCCGCGCTATATGTTTGTTGCGTCAAACGTGCATCTCAATGGGATCAGTTTGACTCTAGCAGATAACACTGATTTTCTTGGAATAGCCTTAGATTCTAAATTACAACGGGAGGCCCATATCTCAAAACTAGCGAGACTGTGCAGATCACAAAGCAGATGTGCTCTCGGTCTACTTTAGATCCTACTTCTTATTCGTTTTCTAAAGCCGATGTTATAAGTTTGACTTTCATTTGACGTTTCAATTTTTCAATTTTTTGATTAAAAAAGAATTTTAGCCACAAGGTATCACAAATAAATGTTTTTTTTCTTTACAGATCTGGTATTTATGGACTGTCAACGGGAAGCTCATGGCCATTCTAATCAACACATATTATACCTTTTGTGAATTTATAATAAACATTCGACCGTATTGCACTGTAAAGTATTGCCTTTAATTTAAAAACCTTGTCTTATTTTTTTGCTGATGTGAATATTTTCAACTATTGGCACCGGAAACTTAGAAAATAATAGGTCGTCTTGTCGTGCTCAAACTTGGGAAATGGCTGAGGGAGTTGTGTAACTTAAACTAGAATTATTCGATAAGAACAGTAATATAATGTTTTTAGTCTTTTAGAAGGCAAAAATAGTCAAATAACCTCAGTTTCGCAATAAAACTATACATTTTAGATAAGTGTCATGGAAGACAAAGGTCCCATCCATATTTTATAAAAAAAAAAGTAATATTTTAAATTGATAATAGAGGTTCAACTTCAGAATGAAAATGCGAAAATAAAAAGGTTATCTTTCTAAGCCAATTTAATGCTATGGACATCAGGGCAAAGTCTATGCCAATCTCCAAAACTGGTTTTGATAAAATAGAGACCTTTTAAGCCAAACGCCCCATTAGTACCAGCACTGTCATTGAAAAATTAGTTGCATGTACCAAGTATCTAGAAACAGAAAAAATAATTAAAATTCAGTCAGGATTCCGTAAGACCATAGTACCTACTGCTTTATCTCATGTAACTTATGACGTCATCTTAAGTCAGAGAATGGGATGGATACTATCTTTCTCCATCTCGATTTTAGTAGGTAGAGCATTCGATTAATTGAACTATTAAAGAAATTAAAGAAGAATATATTATAGAAATATTATGGTTCAGATGTTTTGCACGACCGCCGCCGCCTCCTTGAGTCTATCAGCCAAATCTCTGATTCTAGGATCAGAAATTGTAAAGGGCACCCGCAGGCCTCTATACCCAGCCGATCCTGTTTATTATGTTCACAGCAGACTTTAACAAAACATATAATATTGTAAATGTTACTTGTACGCTGATGATAGGCAGCATTACTTTTCATTTGTTCCTCAATCAGTCGAAATTGCAGTTAAAATTTTTAATGCAGATTTTAAACCTTCACATGAATAGGTGTGTGACAACTCTCTCATTATGCTAACCTACTAAATCAAACTATTAGTTTAAGGGTCAAAACATCAATGTAATTCTATCAACAATAGCAAGTACCGATTAAAAACGGCATTTTTTTTTAATACGCATGATATCGCCTTGTTTCATCATTACATAGTATAAAACAAAGTCGCTTTCTCTGTCCCTATATCCCTATGTATGCTTAAATCTTTAAAACTACGCAACGGAGTTTTTAAATAGATAGAGTGATTGAAGAGCAAGGTTTAATAAAATCCATTTAATACTGGAGAAATATTGTTATATTTGTGGTTTCTAATGTGATGTCGTAAATAATTACTTTTTTTAGGCTTACATTGCAAACGCAGGCTGAACCATACGAGATTTATCAAAATAATGTACTAAGTATTGTACACATTGAAAGGGCTTACAGAAAACTCCGCGATGGTATATGTCTATCTCTTATGGATCCCACAATATTTTTTTTGTCGTTTACTTTTTACGACATATAATGGCTAGTTTTCGAAGCGATTTTAACCAATACAGCATTAATGATAATAATATTTCATGTACAGAATTGACTTCTCTACAGATTTATTATAAGTAAGTATATATAGATAGATTTATAATTGCTAAAATCACTTTGAAATGTTACTTGCCTGGGCTTTATACACTGCCCGCCATGGTAGCAGGCACAGCAATGAAATACTTTTTATATTTTAAGCTGCTGACAATTTCATCCCATCTGGCCGTACCATCATTTTCTCGAAGCGTTCCACGGATATTTTATGGATGTGGACAAAGCTAGGAGTTTGAGTTTTCAATGAGTAAGTATTAGAACAAGTCAGTCTCAAAATTACATGACATTTGAAGCAACAGTTTACGAGTTATGAGCGATCAAACTAAAGTTTTAGAGGATTCAGCAGTCGGGTTTCTTTGTTTTTGTAATAACTTTTAATTTATTTTTATTTAGCAGTTATTACCGCACTGGTTTGTTATCCCCGTCGTCAGTCGCGCATTGGGTCGCTTGTTGCTAAGGCTCGTAGTGTAGCCAGAAAACGCGGATACGATCGTTTGAAACTTACGCACGCTGACTCGCTCAGTCCAGTCGCGCTAGGCTTCCGCCTTAGTCACTGCAGTGTGGACACTTATATCAGTCAAGTCATATTAAAATCTCCGCCATTTTTATATGGCTGAGTTTCCCGCCAAAAAAATACGATTTTCTTACAGTTTTACATCCGGACCAACTCCAGATAAGGGGTTATCCATTCATTCCGACAGACCCTGTATAAACATATGTATACTTTTAATTTAACATTTCACTGAAAAACTAAAAAAATAATTGAGCACTGATGGGAGTTTTATGTAAGTATTATACGCCGGTTCATTTTAACTATTCATCGGCCTGAAAGGCATTCATAATACGTATTATAACATATTATTTTCATTCGCTTTGCTCCTGTTTCATAGGTTTTTACATTTTGTGCACTATTTTTCTGGGTATAACGTAGGTAAATGCAATGTAGGTAAACGGCAACTGCATTTTTTAATATCATTTATAGCTTATTTAACAAAATCCTGATAAAATTTTACATTACTCCTAATCTAATTTACTTAAATACAGTAAGTTTCAGTTTCAGCGGGAAGTGGGGACAAGCTAACACAGAAAGTATTTAAGTGTATGTTTTGTAACTCTTTGCGAATTAAACATGCCTGAGCTTTTAACAATTTCATATTTGTACTTAAGCTTATCCCCGCCTGCCACTACAAGTTTTTTTTACAAATATTATTTAAAAGCTCTTAGTAATATTGCTTTTTTTGTACTTTTTAGTTGAAACCTACTGTATTCAGCAGTCGGGTTTCTTATTTAATAACTTTTATTTATTTTTATTCAGAACATTTTTCAGTTATTACCGAACTGGTTTGATACCCACGCTAGCCGCGCATTGGGTCGCTTGTTGCTAAGACTCTAAGCTTGTTGCTAAACTTGACTGCAGAATACAGTAAGTTTCAATTAAAAAGCACAAACAAGCACATAACACTAAAAGAGCTTTTAAATAATATTTTTAATTAAAAACAGTAGTGGCAGGTGGGACAAGCTAACATAATCATCATCATGACAACTTCGTGTAATGAGCCCACTGCAGGGGTACAAGTCTCTTCTCTGGGTGATGAGGAGGTTTAGGCCGTAATCCACCAAGCTGGTACAGTGCTGGTTGGTGGATGTCAGAATTTTTAGGGTGCCAAAATGACTTCTGACAATCCCTAACGAATACTGTATACAGCGCCCGGGACCGACTGCTTAACGTGCCTTCCGAAGCACGGAAGTAGTTGTGAGAAATAAATGATCGAGCGCTTAGCGTGTGATATCGTTTGATATGCACAGTAACCACGGCGCAACCACGAATTCATCATAATGTGTATGTAGTATTAAACTATAAAGTGCTCTTTGCTAATATAATGCTTACATACGTAGGTCACACTAAAAGTTTTGCGTAACTTAGAAAACAACATGTTATAACCAAAATATATGATTTTTGCTTTTCAAAATACTCTTCTTCGTGTTAGAGTGTTAGAAATATTTATCTTTTATTTATTTTTTGAAACTGGAGGACTACAGATCTGAATGTATGTTTTCTAGGTGGATCGCCATCATTGCCTCTTTGGATTTGATAAAATATGAATTATGAAATCTCTTCCAGTTGCGTGTATGGTCCAGATTTTTAACCTTTTTAAGTCCTTTTAATTCTAAAGTTGAACCTCCATTATCAATCTAAGACATTAAGTTTCTTCAACACATTATGAAGATGAAAGGCAAACTGAATCATTTTCAGAATTTAATTAGTTATTTTTTTATCTTGCTTTTTATAGAGCCCCAAACCATTTACCTTTGTAAACCTGTGCGGCTACTCGATTACACCACGGGCACACATGTATAACACTTTTTACCTATCTGTACTTAACATTACATTCTTCACAATCATGCGAATCTAAAGATAGTTTTATTGCGATAGTGAGGTAGTCTGACCCTAAAATAACAAGATGTTGCCTACCCAAAATACTTAGAGCATTATACAGGGTGACTGGTGACAAATTTTATATATTGAAGGAGAACACTCTGTACTCGATTCTGCAGTGCGATCACAGAACTTTATCGAATCGTATATTAACGAATGTTTACGAATGCTCGTATAGTATGGAGTCGGTTGCAAGTTTTGAGTAACATTGTAATTTTTTATTTTACAGATATTTATGAGTACAACATATTTACAAACATTGAAAATTAACAAGGCACACATTTAGTTAAACTGGCCTTGCGGCAATGGATAGATTTCATTTTTTTCTTAAAAACCGTCTCCATACTATACGAACATTCGTTAACAAACTATTCGATAAAGTTCTGTGCTCGCACTGCTGATCATAATTGTGTAATACAAGTAGGTACTAAATTTTTCACCAGAATGTAATACAAGTAATTACTACACTTTTCCCGACGCGCCGCCTCATTCGACACGCACACAGTTAGTGTTCCCGCCACATGCACACCACCAACATGTATCTATTGTATAGCGCTTAAGTAACCATGCTTTGCGTAATGAATTATTTAACTGTCGGTAAAGTTTACTCATTAAATTATTAATATTATTACTTTTTTTCTTCGTGTATGATCTTAAACTATCACGTCCTCGAATTTCAAAAGTACCCACCAGCCACCCTGTATTACCTTTTTTTATCCAGTAATTGGGTTAAAGATAAACAACTCCCACTGTCATTTTCCAAATATGAGCATGACAAGAAATTCTGAGCCGACGAATGACAGCATGTATCTAAAGCTGCGGATACACGACGACACCTGACACTTGACACTCGGTGTATACACCGAGTGTCCGTGTGTGTCATGTGCCGCGACACTCGGTTGCAGCTCTAGGGGCGCTCTAGCTTGGTGTCGCTCTAGCTGCCGTGTAGACGCGACGAGCGCAGTGTCTGAGACCAGTGTCGCGGTTTTCGGTCGTGCGCGAAACTTTTAGCTAGAGCAACATGGCGGCGGCATTTTAAATTTGTAATATCTTCGGAAATATTCACTTAAATTACATGCTGTAAAAAGCAAATTGATCTATAATAAATGCACTATTTATTAAAGGTACTTAATTGGATAAGGATGAATGCTGTATTGTTAAAATCACTTCGTAAATAACCATTTTTTAGTAAAGGATAAAAATGGTTATGGTGGGTTATCCCTAAGAGATAGACATATACCATCGCGAACTTTTTTGTTGAACTTTTTAAGGTGGACAATACTGTAGTACATCATTTTGGTCTATCTCATAGGGTTCAGCCAGCGTTTGCAATATAAGCGCTAAAGAACGTGCTTATTTACGACATCACATTAGAATCATCTAATATCAGTGTTTCTCTACTATACTATGCATGTATTATACATAATAACCTTCCTTAAGAATCAGTCTATCCATTAAAAAAAACCGCATCAAAATCCGTTGCATAATTTTAAAGATCTAAGCATACATAGGTACAGATACCTACGGGTGCAATTGATAACCTCCTTTTTAAAAGTCGGTTAATAAGAACGCATTTATTCAGCGGGCGTGCCATTTCATTTGAAATTTGAAAATGGAATACATTTTTTGCAACTGATGTGATATTTTAAATAAAATGTGCCTTTTCATAAATGCAAACGATATTTTGACCAGGTTCGATTCCCGGTTATGTAAAATTAATAGTAGATATTCATTTCTTAATTTTAACTAAGTCCGTAAATATCGATTCATGGCGATGGAGTGTCTGACACTGAATTGCGCATCGCTCCGTGTAGACGGCCAATACACTTCGACCGCGACACTCGATCTCAGAACAAGTGTCGACACTAAAAATTGCTCACCGTGTGGACGCGTCTGACACTTGTGTCGACACTAGTGTCGGTGTCGGTGTCACCGTGTATCGGTACCTTAATAGATGAGACGACCTATTATTTTCTAAAGTTCCGGCACAAATGGTTGAAAATAAAACAAGGCAAGCATCTAAAGAAAACAAGGCAAGGTTTTTAAATTAAAAGCAATATTTTATGTGCAATGCGGTTGAAGGTTTATTATGAATTTACAAAATTATTGTGTTGATTAGAATGGCCACGAGTTTCTTGTTGTCAGTCCGTACAAACCAGATCTGTAAAAGAAAAAAACCGTTTAATATTTGAATATTTTTAGATATTTTGTAAAAATATTTGACGGCAAAGCCGTATTCTGAATCACGATCCGAAGGAAACCTTTTTTAATAAAAAAGAAGAAATACGTTCTCTGGTATATGATATACACCTTTTAAATAAAAATAAACGTTAAATAAACGTTTTAAACAACCACCCTAAAGCAATTACATTTTACTTCAATTATTTGTTACTTTGTTACATCACTTCACGCCTGTATCCCTGATGGGGTAGGCAGAACACCAGAGTTTATAAGACTATCTGATGTCGCGTTTGACTTTGGAGGTATTATAATGATGGATTGAGACTATTGCAGTGACAGGGGGTCAGCCTATCGCCCACAAAACACGCCAATGAAACCTATGTCCCTTAACTGACTTTTACAATATGCCCGGGAAGAGAAGCAGCTGGTACATACAATGTTTTTCTTTCGCTCCCAGTCCAGCATGGAAGCCAGCATGCACTTATAATATCCGAATTAAATATTTTATATCTGTCATAGCATTGCACAGTCACAAGAACGCTCATAAATATACTATCTGTCAACTGCTCTCTAAATCTTACACATTTGGTTTATCGATTTATATTTAATATATCTGCCATGTAATATCTATGTAAGCAATTATTTAATATTTTTGATCTTCATACTTGATTTGCTAGGAGAATATTTATTTATTTATTTTTACACTTTACTTACTTGGTGGTTTTATCGCTGAAGAGCGATTTATTCCAGATAACCATGTTTGTGGAAGCAACAAGAATAAAACTTAAGAAATAATTAACACTAAAATTAGAAACCACACAATACAAATTCCTGTCTCTCACACATAGTTTTTCATTTATTTAAGTTGAATAGAAACTGATTGATTTTTAAAATATCAGTATTTGCTCTTATGAGATTGCAAGATGCATTATCACTTAGAACTACACTTCCTTATCAATAAAATATGTAGGTATTAATTTTCATAATGTCATTGAATCAGTGCTTATTTGAATCAGCATGATTTGATAATTTTAAAAAGACTTATTGAGACTAAATTGAGGGCAAAGAAATGTAAAATCGATCGTTACAATTCTTCTAAGTTTATGTAGACTCAGTAAAAATTAAAATTATAAAGAAATGTTTGAAGAAAAAGATGATAAGCGAATAATTATAAATATTTCGTTGAGGAGACATCTGTACATACCCTCGTTTGGTTAAAATGGCGTTGCCCATGGCTAAGTTGCTTCCGGAACACTGAACATTCTGCGCCTGCTGAATGTTTGAGCATTGTCGTCCAACTAAGTGGTTGGTGCGTACACTTGAAGCAAACAGTTCGGGTGCACGGCTATGCGAGCAGGTGCTAAGCAAGCAGCCAGGTTGAGGGTTTCTGCCACCGTTGGGGTAAAAGTCTGCATTGCCAACAGGGTTGAAGATGCCAAGTAAACCTCCATCGGTGTGAATAGCTTCAACGTATACACCAGCGTTGCTGGCTAGTGAGTTGCTATTACTAGACCAACCAGGTCCAGCTGGGTCCAAACCTAAAAGATTTTAATTGTTATCTCATATTTGCATCAACGTGTATAGTTTATAAGTTTTGTTTTGTTTCAAAATTGTTTTAGTTATCACTTTAACGTATTCAGATAATTTTAATGTTAAAATTAGCGGCCTGACATTCAATGGTTTAATGTTCGTTTTAAGCCCGATTCAAAGCTTGCAACTTCTTGAATTTATAAGAACGAACTCTTGAAACATATCATGGAAGAAGGTTTTCACTAGTTCTTTTGTGTAGTCTCATAACATTTAAACTATAATTAAAAGTGGAGCGGTATATTTTCTGCATATGAAAGCATAAATAGAAGAAAAAACAAACCAGTCACTCTCACAGGACGTCCACCAGCTTGTCTCCCGGCGTTGCCAACGATATGAGCGCCCAAACTGAATCCAACTAGGTGAACATTGTTCCAGTTTCCTCCAGCAGTGTTGATCAGCCACACTAAGAAATTTCCGAGATGTTGACCCACACTTGGAGCTCCTGCGGCAGCTGATACGTAGTTCGAGTTTGCAAGTGCTCTCCAGTCTACGACGATCACATTTACATTACCAGCAGCTAGAAAAGCTGCCGTGATGTCGGGATTCATTTGTGAGTTTCCATTGCTGTTCCAACCGTGGACGATCACTTTCAAGGCACGGTTTGCAGCGTAGTTTGATGACCTGACGCTATTAGCATTGTTATGTGTAATGATCTGCGCATTTGTGGGATTTTGTCTGAAAATAATAATTGAAGTTACATTTTCCAGTATCGTTTTTTATTGTTGCATTATTCGACATTGATATATGGATTGATGCTTTATTGTACCTCGTATACAGCCAATACTGATTGTTGGCACCATTCCTAGTAACAGCGGATAAGTCTACAGGTTCTTGCAAGTCGACTAAATGAGGGACACCTTCTCCATCAGGTATCCACACATAACGACTCTCGCCTTCTACGTAGTGGCTGTTATCCCCTGGTACCAGGGGAATTGCACTTCCGGCGCACACTAAAAATAGAGTCAATAAGTAAGGTTAACGAAGGTTTTACACAGTTATATTTGAATAAGAGAAAAGAACTTGGCTTACACGCCACAAGAGCTGCGAGTACTGTTAGGAGTTTCATGGTGAATTCAATGCGAATATTTAGCCAACTGTATTTATTAATAATTTATCAATTAATCTGTGTTATCATCATAATTAAAGCTAAGTGTAGTATTAAGCTGGTATGATAGGTAGTTTTCATTCAAAAGATTAAATATTAGGAAGTGGTTTTGATATACCGCTTATCAAGTGCACAATCCTTAAATTTTTTATACATATTCAATTTATGAATAAGAAGTAAAATAAAATGCATAACACTATTGCGAATGCAAAAGCAAGCAACTGACATAATTATAATCTGCACTCATGAGCAATAAAGTCTTCGTGCTCTCTGTGTTATAGCTGTAATGTTTGCTTAAGCTTTGAGTATAAATAATTAGACATTTTTTGTAAGCATACTCACCGGCACGGAAACTTGACCATTTGTAAAGTTCTTGGTATCTTCAGTTTTCTTTATTAAACCTTACAAGTCTTGGTTCATTTCAATCAGATATCGTCCAATTGGTGTTTTTAATCAGTTTTTTCACAAGGTCTAGGACATCACAAGTGAATAATAAAGATAATGAAAAAAGTCACATTTACACAAAATTTTACAATCGAGTTAGAGGTACTGAAATTTAAAAACTATTTTTTTGTCTTTCTGTACTTTTTAATATGGTGTGTTTCTTCCTCTAGCCTTTATAAACATCTACATCTGGTTAGGCATGCTTTGTAAGACATTTTTGATTCAAACACTTTATTGCCATTTGCATAGAATGGGATACTTATAAAAATACTGTTTGAACCAAATTACTTTGTATTTTGGTTCAAACAGAAAAATTAACAGTATTATTGCAACATAGAAACCATAACGGATAATAATATGAAAATAACGTAAGTAATATGGGTTTGTTTTTATTTTTGAACCACAGAACTATTTGGTAAATCGCATTATTAATATTGTTCGTAGAAAGAGTAATATTTTCTCAAATTTTTGAGTTGTTGTAAAGGTTCCTAGCCGAGGCTGGGACATCTCTTTTTAGCGCCTCAAACTCGATTGTAAAATTTTGTGTAAATGTGAGTTTTTGCATTATCTTCATTTTTACTTGTGATAACCTAGAACTTATGAAAAAACTGATTAAAAATACAAATTGGATGATATCTAATCGGAATGAACCAAGACTTGTAAGGTCTAATAAAGAAAACTGAAGTAACCAAGTATTTTACAGGTGGCCAAGTTTCCGTGCCGGTGAGTATGCTTACAAAAAAAATATTTATACTCAAAGCTTAAGCAAACATAACAGCTGTTACACAGAGAGCACGTTACGACTTTATTGCTCTCGAGTGCAGATTATAATTATGTGTTATATCCACTTATCACTTTACTTTAACGCTATTTGTTATCGAATAGATTTCATCAAAAGTTAACAGCTGTTTTTAGGGTTGACAATTAGATATTTTGATCTAAACTTTGAACTTCTTTTTCGGCCGAACCGCAAGGATTACAAGTTTACGTTACTGTTACTTATAAACTACACCACCAAACATACAATCCCCTCAAGTATTATCTCTTCATTTTGTAAAACGTTGTATACCGGTGTATACTTTTTACCAATCTTAATAAATAGCCCAAAAAAAAATTTTTTTTGCTCCTTACTCTACATTTTGTAAGAAGCACCTATTATTATTATTATTATGAACTGATATTTTATTGCGTAAGGGTCGTGGCATACCTACGCTCAAAATAAATAGAGTTAGAGTTAAAGACTATTAATTTTCAAAAGTTATAGAACAAATTGTTGGCGATAACGATGAGTTTGCGATATTAAGATGTTTGTATGACTTCATGGTAGCGGAAGTATGTTGGTAGTACTGTTAAAGAGGGCGCTAAATGCAATAAATGACTGACATTCGATTATAATAATAATAATAAAATCATTTATTCGACGCAAAATAGACAAACAAATAAAGTTAACAACATTTAGAAAAACAAACTAAATTAAACAAGAACATAAAAAAGACAAAAGGTGAACAAAAACACTAATTTTGACGCCGAAAAGGCTTGAACTCAGCGTTATGCCGCAATTTGTAAATTACAAATTTCAGCGCTGATTTTCAGTTCAAGCCTGTGGAGTTGACGGACGCTTTGCGCATGCAATAAATAAACGTTAATTATAAGAATTTTAATAGCTATAATGTGTTAATATGTAATTGATAGACAATATATAGGTAATAGACAAATATTAAATAAAATAAAATAAAATAAAATAGGACTTTGATGGAAATATATATTTAATATTCATTTACATTAATTAAAGGGCTGCCTTTTGTTGTGCTAGAAGATGTAGTTTATAGTTGAATTTAAAGGTTGAGAAGCTTGTTATTTTCTTAAGTGGTGGAGGGATATTGTTCCAACATTTGGTTGCAGCATATTTGAAACTACCCCGAAAAGCGGACGAGTTATGTTTATGAGTCATTAATCTGTTTTCCGAGGAGCGAGTACAGTACTTATCACCCGGCAAGTAAGTCCATTGAAGTTTGCTAGAAAGGTAGAGGGGCTTACCACTTTTAATTACTCCAAAGACTAAACATGCCAGATGGAGCTTTCTCCTGCTCTCCATGTTCAGTATATTATGTGTATTCAGGACAGGGGTAACGTGGTCTCGACGGTTCAAGGTAACACAGAAGCGAGCGCAGGCATTTTGCAGCCTTTGTATTTTCTTCTGTGTTCGAGCTAGTAGCCTGGAGCCATACACAGCGTCATCGTAACTTAGTCGTGACTGAATCACTGCATCAACCAGTCTTTTACGGAGTTCTACGCTAAGAAAACTGCGAGACTTGTAGAGCAGCTTTAGTCTGTAAAAACAGGACTGAAGTAAATTTGTTATGTGAGCTTCAAAGCGTAGTTCCTCATCAATAAGGACACCTAAATTCCACGCTATGGAAACGCGCTCTAAGGGAGTATCAGATAATTTGAGAACAAAGGGCAAACGCGAAGTATTCGAAATTTGGTTTCCTGATCCTAATACTAGGTATTTAGATTTGTTTGGGTTGAGTACAAGAGAATGATTTTTAGACCAATTAGCCACCCTCTCTAAATCTGAATTCAAATAATTGATTGAGCTGGTGATATTATTGGGATCGATCGATATATATATTTGTAAGTCGTCCGCATATAGGTGGTATTTACAGTGTGTGATACAGTTTGTGATGTCAGCTGTGTACATTATAAAGATTAGAGGCCCAAGAATTGATCCTTGAGGAATTCCTCTGATAACTGGTAGAGCCGTAGAGACATATTTAGTACCATCATACGTCGTAAGTTCCACTTGCTGTGTTCGGTTTTTTAGGTAATTGCTGAACCAATTTATGGTTGTCATGTGAAAACCATAAAACGACATTTTGGATAGTAGTAAGGGAATGTTTATAGAGTCAAAAGCTCTAGAAAAGTCAAGTAGAGTCAAGATTGTACTATTACCGTTATCTTGAGCAGTTAAAATGTTATCCGTGACATCAAGCAGTGCTGATGATGTACTTCTACCCTTTCTGAATCCGGACTGTAAATCAGGGAGAATAGATGTTTTTTCAAGATATTCAGTTATTTGAGTACTAACGGCTCTTTCCAATATTTTGGAGAGAAAACACAATATGCTAATTGGTCTGATATCTTGGAGTGACAAAGGATTATTATTTTTAGGTAAAGGGCGAACAATAGCTAACTTCCATGCATTTGGGAAAACTGATAGCTCCATGGATTTGGTGATTATAAATGTGATTATGTCAAGAGTAGCACTTAAAGTCAGAACAATCATGTCACGACTTATACCATCACTTCCCGAAGCGTTACATTTCATATTTTTAATTATTTTAAATATTGAGTCAGAGGATATAGGGTGCAATTTAAAGTCATTGTTGTCATTTAATCTATTATGTTCATAAAATGTGAGAAGGGAAATATTGGTGTAATTTTTGCCAGGGACGTCCATAAAGTGGTTGTTAATTACATTCGGGTCACATAAATGAGAGGGTAGCTCGGAGTCATTTTTTGGCAAAACATTGTTTTTAAGATTTTGCCAAAGGTCTTTCGGTTTGTTAATATTATTATTTATAAAATACTTAAAATAAGCTACCTTTTCATTGTATAGGGCAACTTGGACTTGTTTTTTTAATTCTTTATAGTAAAGCTTGTGTTGCTCGAGTTGAGTTTTCCTGTACCTAGCATATGCCTCATCTCTTAATTTCATCATTAGTTTAATAGTTTGAGTAATCCAAGGGCAGTTTTTGTTTCTAAATAGTTTAGTTTTTAAGGGGCGTGCAAATTAAATAGGTCAATAATAAAATAACTAAAAAGTGATACCATATCATCTATATCATTCAACTGCGTGATGCTACTCCACGGGATGGAGTTGAGATCCCTGTTAAAACTATCTAAGTTGATTTCTTTTAATGCTCTAAAAGAAATGTGTTTTGCCTTATTTTTTATTTTTTTAATGTTTAGATCACATGTGATGAAGGCATGACGACCTAGTCCTGTAATAAAGTTAACAGCTACGTTTTGAGAACAACAATCAGTACATAAGATGTCAATTAAGGTTTCAGAGGTTTCTGTTACATGCGTAGGAGACTTAACCAATTGATCCAGACGCATAATCTTTAAAAAATCCAACAACTTCTTAGTGCTCGGGTCGTTTTCCCGCAATAGGTCTGTGTTAAAATCACCCATGAGAATTATATTATCTCTACCTGAGAAGGAACTAATAGAATTAGTTAAAGCATCCAAAAAAACGTCTAAACTTAATCGTGGAGGTTTGTAAGCGGTGCCAATGATTAGTTTAGTTTTATTTACCTGCACACTTATCCACATTTGCTCGACTGTAGAGTGCTCAGGAAATTTTAAGTAACGAACGTTTATACCTTTTCGAATGTAGAAGCCCACCCCTCCACCACGGCCGTTACACACCGAGAGCGGGCGCGGGATGTGGCGCAGTCGGTAGCCCGGCAGGGTCGGCGCGCGCGCGTCCTCATTTGCTCTTAACCAAGTTTCATTAATGGCCATCACATCGACGTTATGGGAGTTCATAGCAACGATAAAGTCTTCATGATTAGTGCCCAATGAGCCTGCATTTAAAAATTTTGCAAAAAAAATTGCAGCGCCATAGGTTGTATCTTGAAGTAGGATGATGGCGACACAGATACGGTTAGGACGGCTAGGTGCGCGGACGTATCTCGGACTGACGGTCGATAGTAGCTAGGTATTAATTGAGATGGCATTGTAACTGACGGAACGGACTCGCGAATAAAGATTTTGTTGTGACTAAGCCAGGGTTATACCCAAGCCCACAGACTCGGTACTAAGTAACTGTCCAGTGATTAATTCTATCGTGTTTTATGAGTAACGCTTCTTTTCGTTTTGTTCGTTTTACGACAAAATATTGTTAGGATTGATGTGGAGAGGCTGCATACAAAAGGTGATGCGCTAATTAAAATTAACCCTGTATACAGGATGTAACTTCAGGGGTAGATCAAAAGTTTCCCATGGATGGGGGCCCTCAATACCTACCAAAATAACCCCCACATAATATGTTCAGTAATATTTAGTGGTTCTGAAGATATTTGCGATTTTATGATTAAAAAACCAGAATTTTTCAGAATCAGAAAAAAATGGAAAAACAGACAAACAGATCTACGGTCGTGATTTTTGGTCTAAGCTTAGCTTAATAGTAGGCCTTTAATATCATCTAACCATTGTAAATCATGGCCTTTTTAAGATGGAAATAATGTTACAACAAACCGATTTTTTCATAAAATCTATATAGAACGTTAACTTTGAGGGGTCGTAGAAAAAAAAGTTACATTATTTTTTTATTCTAGAACCTATCTTAAAAACTACTAATGCTAACCTTAAATAATATCTGAAAATTTAATTTGCTTAACAATACGACAACATTAAGAAAAATGTGCTCCAGTAAAAGAAGTCATTATTTCCATTTAAGCAGCGCCATCTAATTTCGAGAATCGCTACTTGAAAAGTCTTTTGTTCAGGTAACTAACACTATTTATTCTTATTGTTCATGAACTTAAAGACGTTTTATGCATAAAGAAGGGCAATAAATTAAATATTGTGATGTTGTTATGTGACAGGCCGTGTATGTGACGTAGTGTTATTGTTTCAGGAGCTTACTTAATCTAAGTATAACTTTTGCGTAACTCTTTTATTTGTTTATCGTCTGCCCTTATGAGTATAATCCGTGTCTTTCTTTGTTTACTACTGTTTTTTGCTCAAATAGCCTTAACTACAAAACTAGATTTTTTAAAGGACTCGCTAATTGATTTGGATTGTGATTACCTCGGAACAAAAACT
This sequence comes from Stenoptilia bipunctidactyla, assembly GCA_944452665.1. Lineage (NCBI taxonomy): Eukaryota > Metazoa > Arthropoda > Insecta > Lepidoptera > Pterophoridae > Stenoptilia > Stenoptilia bipunctidactyla. The sequence goes on from OX101726.1 coordinate 11,417,495, forward strand.
TTGCGCGATTACCAGACTCTGATATTAGTTATTTTAAAAATATCTACAATTCATACAGATTTTAAAAAGGTATAAAAATCTACAAAAAATATTTAAAATGTATTTTTATCATTACTCGGATATGGATCAGAGACCTAATTGTTGAGGTAAAATAAAATTAAAGAAGTAAAGTGATCGAACTTTTAACGTTTATTAAGCCTTACTTTATTACATTGAATGCTCAAAGTGTCTACCTCTTGGTCGTACACATAGCCAACATCTTCTTAAAAAATTTTTTCAGTCTCCTAAGAGCCACTTCGTTATTTTTAACCAATTTTCAAATTTTCACGTAACACTCTCTCATTGTCATTTACTGTTTTATACACGGCTTCTTGAAAATAGACCCACGGAAAATAATCGAGTGTATTTCAATCCAGTGGGCGTGGTGGCCATGCAATTGTACCACCGCGTCCTATCCATCGGTTCGGGTACGACTCGTTTAAGTGATTTCTTACTTTCCGTTGCTCTACTCTTAAAAAAAATAATGAGCTTCATTCAGTCGTGGTGGGAGTTCAAATGGACCGATGATTTGTCTGTTTAGTATCCCAGCCCATAAATCAACTCTAAACTGGTGCTGAAACCTGTCTTCCCTTACTGCACAGGGGTTTTTTGACGGCCCATTCATGGAGATTGTGCATGTAAAAGACAAAACAACATAAAACAAGATTCTCTTAAAACAAGATTCATCACTCCACAAAATTGAATCAAAAAACCGTGGATCTTGTCTGCATCGGCGCGACATCTCACCACAGAAATCTAAGCGACGTTTCCCGTTGGACATGAAAAGGGTGCAGGCGGTTTCTTTTCAAGATTCTATGTACCGTACTTGTAGCGATACCCGTGCGTCTAGAAACACGGCGAATGTTAGTAGAAGGATCTTCTCTAACTTCCATCATTACCTGATTTTCATCCACCTGTCTAGGTCTTCTTTAACGTCTGGTAACGCCAGGGATTCGACCCTCCAAATAAGCGTAACTGACACGGAGTAAAACTCGATGATCGGGATATCGTTCGAGATTTGGATACCGCACACGATATCTACGTGCGGCCTCCCGAACATTACCGTTTCATAAATCATAAACCGTAAATAAAATACATTTCTGTGTATTCACGAGAAGTAAAAACAGCGGGCATTTTCAGAAGTTGAGAATAATCGAATACTATTTGTGTGTGTGATAACTGAACAATATGAACATTAAGGAAACATATGTTTTTGATATTGTCATTTTTTTAAGTGCCTGTTTTAAAATAAAATTTTCCATTTTCTATCTGGCCAGCATCTTTCCATAGATCTTAAAATAAGAAATAAAATGTGTTGTGGGTAAAAGTGGTTTGTTTTTTTGTATACTTTTATACCTTTTTGAATAAATTGTACCTGTTTTTCAAAAAAAGTTCACCAAACTACATTTTACAGATTACCAATAATCCTTCACAAATTACAAATTAATTAGAGATATTGATCTTTTTAACTATCTGCAAAAATCTATCTGTAAAAAAAGTTAAAAAAAAGTGCATCAAAAAAAAGTTAGTATACATTTTCTGTACGCAGTAGGGGAAAATCCTGTAAATATTCAAAATCGGTATATCTCAAAAACTATTTAGCTTAGGAAAACAAATGTTATTTCAGATTCCAGACAACCCCTTGTAGCTCCAGTTTTCCATTGGTCCACTGTTTACGGGACACCCTGTATTACTCTATTTTTAAATTAATTATACTTATTTATGTATTTGATTATTTGAAATTAACTGAACTGAATTTTCTGTTATTATACCTATATTTTTCAATCATAAAACCAATTCATATCAGAAAATAAACTGCCTTAAGAAAATTCAAGGTGGTTGTTATTTTTTGCGGTGTTTTCCACTAAATTAATCTTCAAAAAAAAATAGCAGGGTTTTATAAATGATTCATAAAGCATCCAAAAATATTGTCTGTACCTATGTAAGCGATGGACTCAAAATCTACAGAACTGATTTAAAATCTGAAAAATCATCAGGATTATAAAAAAATAAGTTACAAATAACTACTTAAATAACCCTACAGTGCATGATTTTACATGCATAGGTTAGAAAATATGATACTATTCCTTGGAAAAGTATTTTAAAAAATCGCAAGTTTATAGAAACATACTTATCTTAAGTTTTCACGATTCATAATTTAAATAAAACTACTTTTTAACCGGATTAATCGCGTATAATTTGTATTTTACATTTTAACTCGACGTTTCGGTGTCTTTGCAGACCCCGTGGTCACGAGCGACGTAGTTTTTATTTAAACATACTTATGTAGGTTTTTCCATATGGCCCACATATGGGGCATCATGCAATATAGTGTAAATCTATATTTTGTATTAGGAACAGGTATGAATGAAATAAACTCATAAATATCAATATTTAATCGTAAATAATAATATGTTTTATGATCATTTATTTAAGTATAGTTATATAATCTTCCATTATTTGTAATTATAGTTTATAAAAACAGAACTTTTAGAGAAAAGTTGGAATCGGGTAACCATGCTGGAGAATACTTCAAAGTGATAAGAAAAACCTTCACAACACCAAAAAATTGTATCCACACCAATGGGGTTTGTTCGGAAGTTGCGGTGCGGAGTATTTGCAGGTTTTGTAGCACTCATTTGTTTTGTCAATAAAAAGTCTCTCTCGATTTAGTACAGCAGCTTGACATTTCTTTCTCAATGTCTCCAATATGGGTCTTGTACAAAAAAGTCTGTCATATCCTGGCTCTTCTGTAGGCTTGTAATTTCTATAAGTTGTAAGTACTATTACCCTTGAAGTGTATGGCATATCGTAGATTTTCAAGGTCTAAAGGAGTCACCGTTTTAATTATGAGATTACCTTATATCCAATTCCATATCAATCGAATTATTATAGCACCAGTCCTAACAAGAGACAAGTGCCTCAATATTTCTTGAGCTCCTTGTAACCAAAACTGGTTTAGAATAATCCTTTTGAATCACGTATTTAGTAGATTCCTCAGCAGTATGATGCCGGAAATTATCATCACGAAAGTACTGCAAATGCCAGTAAATGTGGTGTCAGGCGGTTGAAACTCATATATTCCTCCATATACATATATTGTCTCTTCTTAGGTTTTGGCTTTGCAGGCCTGACATGGTGTGGGTATGGTAAAATAAAACGGGGTATAAGTACTGCTGGAGGCTATGATGCTACTTGGCCTTATCTAAGATTTGTTTGCCTGGAAGTATTAGGCTGTTGTATAAAGTCGATTATGTACGAAGTACTACTTATTGGCCGAGTCTATCACACACCGATGTTTGACCTAGGACTAGGTTTGCTGAAGTTTTTATCGAATACGTCGTCCTATAGTACCTAAGAGCACATCTTCTCTTTTTTCATCAACAAATCCTGGATTCTGGGAAAGTCATCATCACTGTCCATATCAGACAGTTCCAGATCATCTTCAACATTGGAAGAAATTTCAAGAAAATGATGAATATCATCAGAAGGCAATTTTTTTTAATTAGCATGTGTGATCATATCATATATTTTGACGACACACATGTGACACAAAAAAAAATGTTAAATTTTCAAGTAGATTTATTTATGAAATCACATAATAACTAGTAAAATAGCAAATAAAAACATGAACTTACCTCAGCTAATTAATTTGTGTCGTTATTACAAGAAATTAAAACTTATTAAGCAGTTTAGATTATGATTAAAGTAAATCAACGTTATCAAAACGTTTACAAAATGCGATTTGCGCCATATTTATCTCACATTTCAGTTTCAAAGTTAAGCTAATCAGCTAATTAGTCACGTTATTATCATCCGAGTTACAGCTGGAAACATAATCCTCTATATCTCCTATTTACTTCGTTATTACATACATACGTACATAACTTCACGCCTGTATCCCTTATGAGGTAAGCAGAACACCAGAGGCCATAAACCCATCTAATTTCACGTTTTACAAATTTGGTGGTATCATTTTTTATTTATTTATTTTTTTAATGCAATGTTACTTTAAGACAATGTACAAAGGTATAGCTTATTTCTAAGAGAAATTTGAAAATAATGATGGAGAGAGACTACTACAGTGACAGGGGAATAGCCTGTCGGCCACAAAAATGCCTATAAAACCTCTGTCGCTTAACTGGTTTTGTTTTGCTTCCAATCCAAAATGGAAACTTATTGTATTTCATATTTCTTTTTTGTTAGTTTTTTTCTTTCAGTTTGAGTAAGTATCATCAAAAATTATGTATAACTTGCGCTGAATATGTGTAGGTTCGTAAACTCTTACCAATGTTTTTAATGGGTGTGATTGGGTCAAACCTCAACCTCAAAAGTTGTTCAGTGAAGATGAGGCCGAAAATTACCGAACACCGGTTTGAGAAGGAGTTGTAGGAGTAGCAAATATTGCGACTGTCAATTTTATGATAAAACATTTAACGTTCCTTCCGTCGTAAATATGTAAATCCATATTTATGAACCAAGTTTAACTTTGTCAATATCCATTAGAACACATATTTCATAGGATACTAAATTATTAGCTTCGTAGGGAACTAATCGGCGGGTTTAGCGCCATAATAACATTTCGGTTTTATGCAGGGAAAGATTAGATTTATTTTAGATAATAGTTTAGCTTTAACATTTTGTCATCATTAAACTTCAATCATAGGTTATAAACATATTTGTATATTGTCGGAGAAGAGGAATGGTGGTGAGTATTATAAGTCGACATCAAATTCTATGAACTTCTTATTATGTCTAACGTACCATTAGTTTCGAATATAGTACAAAGGTGTTTTTCAGGAAATTTTAAGACCATCTTCAAATGTTTTTGTAGACATACTTTTCCTTAGTAGTTCCAAATAATAAAAATTAAAAAATGTAATAAAGTTTAATATTTATTTATTTATTTTATTTATTTAACAATTTTTGTACACAGGATAAAAGACAATTGAAAATAAACATAGAATAAAGTTACAAGGGTCAGCTTATTTCTAAAGAAATTTCTTCCAGCAGACCTGAGACTGGAGAGTTTGGTTAAAATGCAATAATAGTGTGTACGTATAAATATAAATCGAATAAATTACTTATACTATTAAAATATATATTTAAAAACCTACATAACAAATTCTAAATACAAATACATACATAAGATATATAATATATACCTACATATTATATCATACATAAAAATACACACAAAATACATACTTTTAGCATAGAGAAAGGTAGTGATCTCTTACTTTTTTCTTAAAAATAGATATAGATTGAGACTCCCGTATAATGTGAGGTAGTGAATTCCACAATCTGACTGCATGAACCGAGAAAGAGTAGGAAAAATAGTCAGTTTTATGAATGGGCATGTGTAGAAGAGTGCGCACATGTGCTCTACATGGCGTATCCTGAGAGTGAGTGAAAGAAAATCTGTTACGCAAATAGGGAGGGGTAAGCGGGTTAAATAGGATATTGAAAAGAAGACACAGGATTCTAAGGTTTCGTCGGAATCGTATCGGAAGCCAACGGAGTTGCTTTCGAAATTCGGTGATGTGATCGAATTTTTTGAGTCCAAATATGAAACGAACACATAGATTTTGCAAACGCTCCAATTTGTTTAATAGCTCTTCCGTGGCATCCAGATAACAGGAATCGGCATAGTCCAGGATAGGAAGAACCAGCGACTGGGCAAGAGAAACTTTTGTCTGAAAAGGCAAAAAGCTTTGCAAGTTCTTAAGTGAGTGTAATGAGTAGTGGACCTTGCGACTGATTTCACTGACATTAGCGTTCCATGAAAGGTTTGAATCAAGAATGACTCCCAAGTTTTTAGCAGTGTCAGTGAAAGCAATCACAACATTGTCCAAGGTGATGGGAGGAACAACAGCAAAGTCAAGACAATTACGCATATACCGGCTACCAATGATCATTGCTTGCGACTTCTTGGGGTTAACCAGAAAACCAAAAGACTTTGCCCAGTCGCTTATTCGACCTAGATCGGAATTAACAGCTGTAACAGCAGATTCGACATCAGATGCAATAAAATGTCGGTATAACTGCAAGTCATCTGCGTAAAGATGGAATTTGGAAGAAATGACTTCAGTAACTGAGTTTATAAAAATGGAAAAAAGTAGAGGAGATAAGACACCACCTTGCGGCACCCCAGCAATTAGATCGCACCAATGTGAGTGATTCTCATCAAGGCGGACCTGCTGAGAGCGGCCACGAAGGTAGGACTCAAACCAAGCCAATGCAGAAGAGGAGATATTTATGGATTTGAGGATACCTAGGAGGATATCAAAATCAACAGCGTTAAAGGCGCTGCTGAAATCTAGAAGGATAAGTAGGGTAATATTAATTATTTACTGAGTAAACTCTACCGAAAGTTAAAACATTTATTACACAACGCAAGGTTACATTAGCGTTGGCAGCGATCCGCGTGCCAGGTCATAACTGCGATTGCCTCAGGCGTAAGTAAAATAAATAGTAACAAAACTTTATTTATTTACAGGCAATTATAGTGAAAAATTAAGTAACTATAGTCGGCGCGGCGAACCTTGATCCCTATGACGTCACCGTTACATTAGAATCGTATTGGAGGCTTCTAAAAATGGCATTTATTTATTTTACGTAGCTATATTCCAATACAATGATATTCCGTTGGAATTACAACAGTTCATAACATTTGCAAGAAATTATCTCAATCACACTTTACGTTTACGTTCTGCAAAAGTAACTTCGTAAGGTATAATTTAAGAAATACCCTATGAATACACTGTTTTAAGGAACTGATAGGATATAAAAAATATTAAAACTGTCTTATTATGACGCAACGCGTTCAGCGGTTGTAATTTGTTTATCAGATAATTCGCGAAATCCTTCGGGGTACTATTAATTTGTTTGAAAATCGCTTTGTAGCTCACCTGTCTTTGATTATCTTGCATCGTTACTGCAAAAGGTGTTCATTTACAGTGATAAAACTGAGCATGTTATTCAATTTATCATTTTAATCGTGATATCGCTATGAAATGTGATAGAAATGAATCGTGGAGTTTATTTATTTATTTTATTTATTCATTTGTCGTGTAATTGTTTATTAACTATATCATGATCACGTAGCATTATTAACCACTAAGGTTTGTATAATACCATAGGAGAAATTATAAAGTAAGCATAAAGTCACATATTTAAACAAAGTATAACATTTTTTTTGATACTATGTGTAATTATGTGACTTTATGTGATGTCAACAGTTGTACAATCCAGTGCTTTTAAAGATGAGGTAACTGGATGGAGGTTGCCTGTTTTTCATAACCGCATGGATCAGTTCTAATTAGGTTAAACTATCAGACGACACGAAATATTGAAGTTGGATTGAGAAAATGATACACATATATTTGACAACCACTTTGGCAATTGGGTAAACTTATCTGCCTCAGACGCCAGAGTTTGCGGGATCGATTCCCGCACGGAACAAGAAAAAAATTGTTCGGGGTCTCGGCGTTTATCTGAATTATGTATTTATGTATTAGGGGGAACCTAGAATATAAGGTTCCCCCTAGTTCGCTACTTAGTATCTCATAACACAAGCTTTGCTTACTTTGAGCCCCATGTAGTTGGTGTGATTGTCTGGGGATTATATTTATTATTATTTATTTAATCAAGTTTTACTTATAAAAAATCATTAATCCTATTTAAGTCAATTGTTTCTCAGTTAGGACAATGCTAATTCAATTAACACCGAGCTACTATCAACCTTTTTTTTACTTTGGGAAATCCTCATGATAGGATACCCAGTCGCCTGGTGGAGCGGCCACGTCATGACAGATTTTTACCGACAAAAATTTCAACTTGCTCCTCCACGCGCCTAATGGCGGTATCACGGGCATGCAAAAGCATGAATCCGCGAAACTGTCGGCACCTTCCGCTTTTGCAGAACACTCAATGAATTCCCTTGAGTAGGATCGGCAGAGACCTCCGTATCCATCGCCCAGGGACTTCGCTCTGGCCGCAAAGGGTCCGGTGAAATCGCGTCGCTTTTGTTCACCAGAATCTAACCCCCCCTCAGCCATGCCGAAATCTGGTGGAAAAACGTCACGTTAGTCCACCAGCATTCGGCTATCTACCATACACCCGGGGAAATCGCACAGCCACTCATCCCTCAGACGAGGCCTTTGGGCACCTGGGGATTGCGGTATTTGCTTAGAGAGGTTTTGTTCCTCACAGTCGTTAGGCCCCCGGTCCAGTTTCTGTTCAAGATTACTGGTTATCCGATAACTCGGAAGCCGAAGCTGGTGGCTTAAACTAGCGCTCCTCACCCCTGTGCCCTCATCGCACCCCAAAAGAAGTACCGATAGGGCCTCGCTGTTAGGTCCACGTATTAGATCCGCAACGTCGAAATGGTACCCCTCATTTATATATGGGCTTACCCACTATTATTACCAGCAACTCCACACGGGGACCTACTATCAACCTAACATAATCGACTCTACGTAACAAGCCATACAGAATCACGAGTTAATACATCGGGTGTAAATGTAGGTGCTACTATACAGCTCAGTTCTATCTAGCTTCTATTTTCAACAGGATTTCTTCAGGATTTTCCTGTCTCTTTCTTTATTTAATGAAATAATCAATAGTGACAACAAAACTTTTTTGCTATAAACTCTTACTTACTATCAAAAAAATGGACTGTAATTCTATTTAAATACACGATTCTAATTAGAGCTGAACTATCTGTAACTAGAATTTCCATCCTATGAGAATCTAAGAAAACTATAATTCGAAGAAGACATTATGAGCTATTTTTAAACTATTTCCAAATTACAAAGGTATAATCTTTATTGTTACATAAGACAAATTCAAGTAAAAGTACTTTTCAAATCTAAAACTAAACTATGTTAAGTCGCACAATCCATACTTTGATGGCACACGTCCTCGTCTGTTATCCACAACAATCATACAACGTCAAAATCTTCGCTCGGTCACTTTTCCCAAGATAAAAGACTAGCTTTAACAATCAATTAAAAAATAAATTCACATAAGCTAGGCACAGCAAGCTTGAAATTTTTGCAGTGAGTATGGGAAATTTACGGCCTCACAAAATGTACATACATACATAAATAACTTCACGCCTGTTTCCCGTATGGGGTAGGCAGAACACCAGACGCCACAAAACCATCTGATGTTACGGTTGACCCTGGAGGTTTTATAATGATGGACAGAGACTATTGCAGTGATAGGCTGACCCTATCGCCCACAAAAACGCCCATAAAACCTCTGTCCCTTAAATGACTTTTACAGTTTGCCCGGGGAGAGAAGCAGCTGGTACATTCTATATTTTTCTTTTGCTCCATGCTTCCAGTCCAGCATGCCTCACTAAATGTTCACAAGATATTCAGCTTTGGTATTAATGATTTTCTCGTTTGATTGTGTTAGTATAAGCAAAATTGGGTTCAATGAAACACCTGGATTTCGTGCAGGTAGGGCTACACAACTTTTTTTTTCCTGCGTAGGATGGGGACAGATTTTCTTATATTTTATACCAGATGACAAAATATCTTTTTCAGAATCATTTCTTGACTTTGCATTAAATGCGAGACAAAGTTTTATTGTTGGAGTAATTATCTGTAATTAACTTCATAAATCTGACTTAGTTCTGCAGCGTTCGCGGTAAAGAAAATCGGCTCATTGATAGCCTTTAATACGGCGAAGATGGTTTATTTTAGTTATTTTCATAGTATAATGTCCTATGGCATCCTACTTTTGGGTAATGCTAAAAATTACTCTGTAAGGACAAGAAACGACCATAAGTTAGCGTTTCCCAAATTAAGGCTGGCTAAAAAGCACCAAATCATTTATGGGAATGACAATACGTACGTATAATAAAATACCAAAGTCAATTCAATCCCTAACGTCTAATACATTTTAAAAGAACTATCAAAGAAACATTATGCAACAAAGGCTACTATAGACTCAAAGATTATTTAGATGATAAAAGAGCGTGGGATTGATGTCTCAACAGGTTTTTTCCAAATATTAAACATTTTAATCACTATATAAGCAGCTTGGTTGTGACATGATATTGGCAAGCACGAATAGCTGTCTTCTGTTTGTTTGTTCATGTCATAGCAGAGCTGTATTTCTGCCAAATAGTACCTATAATGAGCACTTTTTACAAAAGAGTGCCGAGAGCTTTTTTCCGCCGCCTTTTTTGCTCTCGGTCTACCTAGGGTTCTACTTTCAATTCGTTTTTTTAAATCCAAAGAAGTAGTAGTAGACAAAACCAAGACATTGGTGGATAATGGACGATCATTATCTTCATGAGCCGAGAGACGCACACTTCTGGACGGAGGCCTGCCCCAGGATTCGTCATGTCGCCCAGACCTGCGCCGCCCTCATCCAGCGTTTTACGTTTACAAAGTGTACAAAGAATACCTACTGTGAATAAAAAGTTTTCATTTTCATTCGAACATGATAATATAACTCGATATGACAACTATCTACTTTTAGTATACAGCATATACCGGGATGTACTAATACAACTTTAGGATAGGGTATTTATTGGGTCATACCTTACGAAGTAACTTTTGCACAACGTAAACATAATGCTGTGAAAATTACTGTCAGTGTCATAGGGATCAAGGTTCGCCGCGCCGGGTATAGTGACTATTTCATCGGCATTTCACAGCCTTCGTGAAATTCCTGGGATTTGAAAGAAATACTTAAGTTATTTAACAATTTAATAAAAAAATACATATGTGATCTCTTTCCGGTAGGTATATTAAATATCTTCAGTAAGGCCACCTATTTCCAGTTCGTAGATAGTAGATTCCAGATCTGAAAAATATTAAATATTAAATTACCCGCTAATTTTAATACATCGCCAGCGCATATGAACAAAATAACATTTTAAAGTAGTAACTGTTTAAAAGCTTTGTCAGAATATATTAAAAAGAATAGAACATAATTTTTACAAACAACAATATTTTAAATTAAATATTACTTAACAAACTTTGTTGAACTTCGACATAACTATTTAACACTCTGTGAGAGAGAATGTGAGAAACAGAGTGTTTTCAACATTTCTTTACAAAGTCCGCACGTAACGTGGCTGTGATAGAGCAGAAAGGTCTATCTAGAGGATCGAGTATAAATCGTATGCTCTATAGATAATACAACGTTATTTTTTGTTCATGCGAAACCTAAAATGTTCAGCATCGGTAATAGATTCGATTGCAATGGTTTTTACACAATGTTATATTTTAACTTGATAATCTCTGAATAACCTTAAATAATGTGTCACACAAAACTACTGCGCCACTAGACACTAGTTTGTCCAGTTACATAAACCAACACTGTACATGAATTAATGTGTAGCTCTCGTGTGTTCTCAATCGGCTCACGCTATGCCTAATGCCTAATTTGCAGCCGCGCCACCAAACGCGGCGCCGCGTTGACCAGCGGAGTATAAGATATTGGGCAACACGACTGCCATGTAGACAGCGATCTTCGTTGCCAGCCTAAGGTCGTGCGAGTTAAAGACCTTAGAGTCCAGCATATCCGTACTTCGGAGGGCACGTTAAGCAGTCGGTCCCGGGTGCTGTATACTTGTATACAGTAGTCGTTAGGGTTTGTCAGAAGCCACTTTGGCGCCCTGAAAATTCTGACATCCACCACCCAGCACTGGGCCAGCTTGGTGGATTATGGCCTATACCTCCTCGTCACCCAGGTGAGAGACTCATGCCCTGCAGTGGGCTCATTACAAAGAGTTGCGATGATGATGATGATGAGTCCAGCTTGCCAAAGGCCGCTGCAGCAGCGCCAATTCTGCAGTTGATACCTTAATTAATACATAAATACCTTAAGCAATGCCAAATATAGGTCAAATATTTGGGACATAAAGTGTCTATGGATAAAATAGCCGTAGGATACATTGCACCTACATTTTTCGGAATTACAGCCTTGATACGTTAAACTGTAAAGAGTTTTTCTACAAGATCATACAGATTCTTACCCGCGTTTTGTTAAGATATTGTTGCCCATGTTCAGTGAAGCTCCGAAACAAGTTCCGAGATTTGCTTCCCACACATTAGGACACTGCCTTCCCACGAAATGATTTGTTCTCACACTCGAGGCAAATAGATCAGGAGCGCGGCCATGTGAACAAATAGACTGGAGACAGCCCGGCTGAGGGTTAGTCCCACCATTGGGATAGAAGTCAGTATGGCCAATTGCATTGAAAAGACCTAGTAAATTTCCGTCGGTATGAATAACTTCAACGTAAACACCAGCGTTTGTAGACAATGCGTTTGCATTATTAGACCATCCGGGATTTGCTGGGTCTAGACCTGGGAGTGGAAAACGGCAAATATTAATATAAAAAAAATATAAATTTAATGAAAAGAAAGGTTAGCTTTAAATTTTTTGACACTGGTCGAAAATAAGTCAAACTCAACATCAAAAAACAGAATATATTTATTGACCACAAAAATATCCATAATGTACCGTTTGCAACAAAATGAAGTATAGGGGAATGAGCTATAGGGGAGCGAACGGCTTTAAGGATATTAACGGAGGAATAACGGAATTAAGCAATACGATGTTTAAAACAAACAGAGGTAAATTTACCAGTAATCCTGACAGGACGACGTCCTGCTTGACGGCCTGCAACTCCAACGACGTGAGCTCCCAAGCTGAATCCTACTAAATGAACGTTATTCCAATTAGCGTTAAAGTTCCCAACAAGCCACACCAAGAAGTTGCCAACATGTTGTCCCACACTGGGAACGCCTGCTGCGGCGGTGTTGTAAAGTGAATTTGCAAGCCGGGACCAATCGACTACTATTACGTTAGCGTTTTGTACTGCCAACACAGCAGAAGTTATCGTAGGGTTCATTCCGGAATTGCCATCGTTGTTCCAACCGTGTACTAACACGACGATTGGCCACTGGGCGTTGAAATTAGAATTTCGCACACTGTTTGCATTATTGTGTACAAGTACTTGACGAGAAGTCGGGTTGTTCCTAAAAAAATACAAAAGTTTATTACCCTATAAAACCCTCTACCAATAATTCGTACAATAAAATATCACAAGACGGCAAAAAATTGGGATAACCCAATCACAACTTCTATAAAGAAGCTGCGATAAATTTCAGCCTTTTGGCTTTTGAAATTGGCAATGATCATTTGAAAAGATCAGGTTGAATTTGATGCGGTTAGGTTTCTGTGATCATTTGTAAAGATATCAAAAGGTATATATGTAGTCCGTAAGACCTCCAAGAAATCATTTCCAAATGTGGAAAAGTTGAATCTCTTATATCTCAATATTTACCTTGTAAACAACCAGTACTGATTATTAGCTCCATTTCTAGCAATAAAGTCATGGTCCACGGGTGCTTCTAGATCTACCAACTGAGGAGCGGTGTGGTAACCGGACATCCACACATAACGGGTACTGTTTTCAACATAATGACTGTTATCGAGTGGCACCAAAGGAGACGCACTTGTGGCGCAAACTGAAAAATAACAATAAAAATAAGGAAGAGGCCTAGTTAGCGCCAAAACCTTGCACAATCGGGAGATATATAGCCTCCGAGCCTATTTTATGGCGAAGGCGGACGTAGGTATGCATAGAGAGGTTGTAGCGTGTGACAAAGGACTCACCCCTCTCAATCTGGGCCTCGAGACATGACAGACAAAGAGAAAGAGCTGCACGGAAGGTTTTACAAGGCTCTACACGAGCCACACGTGGACCGTAAAGCCTCCGTGCATTGGCTGCTCTTCGGGGACCTCGTTGGGGAAACCGAAGGGTTTGTCTGTGCGATACAGGATCAGGTTATCAGGACGAACAACTACCGGAAATACATTATGATGGACGGCACAGTGGACGTACGTCGGGCGTGCCGCCAACCTTGCGAGTCCCTCAGACATGTAGTTTCGGGTTGTTCGGTTCTTGTTAACACTGAGTATCTGCAAATACACAACCAAGCAGCCAAGATTCTCCACCAAGAGCTCACTCTGAAATACGGTCTCATCAGTCAGAAACTGCCTTATTACCAGTACACGCCGGAGCCAGTTCTCGAAAACGGCAGCGCCAAGCTCTACTGGGATCGGCCCATTATCACGGACAGGACTATTCTAGCGAATAAACCTGATATCGCGTTAATGGACCGACCGTCGTCCAAGGTGTTTTTGGTGGACATAACTATACCACATGACGAGAACCTCGTGAAGGCCGAGACCGAAAAGCAACGCAAGTACTTGGACCTTGCACACGAGGTGACCAAAATGTGGGAAGTTATGTCCACCGAAATCATTCCGGTTGTAATATCCGCAAACGGTTTGACCCCAGCCACTTTGGTCAGAAACCTTGAAAGGCTGGGATTCGGTGGCGGTTCGCTTCCAGCACGCATGCAAAAAGCGGTTTTGCTCGAGACTGCCCGAATCGTTCGCCGGTTTCTGTCTCTCTGGCCCTGATCCCCGACCGACTGATCCGATTGTCGGGACTTTCCCGCCGAAAGGCGTGTAGCTGTATGCATGCATAATAATAATATAAATATTCTTTATTGCCACAGAACTTAAAAAATAAACATTTTAACAAAATTAGCGATGGCAATGTAGGCGGCCTTATCGCTTAAAGCGATTTCTACCAGGCAACCCGGTAGAAATCATGTCTGTTAATCTAACATGTGTGTTAATCTATTTTAAACAGAAAAAAAATGTGTTTAAAATAGATTAACACACATGAAATATTTATAGATATAGGTATATCATCTATATTTACCTAGCCCAAAAACCACCACTAATAGCTGCATTTTCCGAAAAACACCACGATGTTTTTGATTTTCAGCTTATAATGCAATTTATATCTTATAATCTGATTATGATTTTAAATCTTGTATTATAATTTTAGCCTTTGCGATAACAAGTTAGATATGGATAAAATTTTGGGATTCCCGGTAGGCCTGGTGATACAGTTTTAGTTAGTACTCTGATTTCTTGAACTAAGAAGTGTTACTATCTCTCTGAATGTGCGACTCATATGCATAATAATATACGTATACAAAGATGTATAAAATTATTATTGAAAGAGTAAAAAACTTGAGTTATTTTACTCTTTCCTTAACTCTGTAATGATCGACTCACGAATATCACGAGGCAGCAAATTCCTCAAGCTACATGGACTTCAAAACTGTAGTAGATAAAATAATTCATTTAGGCCCGATTTTTCAATCGTCGGATAAATTTTATTTGTTCAATAAAGTATTAGTCAGCGAAATAAAGTTGTTTTTTATAATACTTTGGTATTTTTTATAATAATAGTATTTTTTTTATAATACTTTGATAACAATACTACAATTTTTAAATCGTCGAATAAGACACATCTGTCAGATAATACTGCTAACTGATAGATAATTTATCTGATGCTTCAACCGGCAAATAGCCACATTCGACGAATTGTTTCAGGTTTTGATTGTTTTGGTTATTTTCGCTATCATTTTACGATTTCATTGAGGTTCATTCTTGGGTCGTCCAGGTTTGGTAAGTATTTTTTAGTAGTAAGTAGTTTTAGTACACTGTTCTGCTAGAGATGATGTCGCAATATACTTAGAATACTTAAGGGTAAGTACTTCTCGTATGGTCTTATCACATTGGCTTAGTCACTGGACTAAACTGGAGCAACGAGTGGGACAAGACCCGTCGTGTACCTACTAGGTAAATTTTTCCACTTACTGTTTCCATAAAAAAGTTAAAAATTCACCTCAATTGTCAGTAGGCTACAGTTGCGTCACTGCTGTTCTCCAGGATTTTTGACCAGTATGTGAGTGCAGACAGGGACAGTAGATCACATATTTTTAGCTGCCCTCTACACCCCACCTATCTATACGATATCCTTCCCCTCCAGTTTCCCAGACCTACCAGCGTGAAGTCTTCCTATGTTCTAGTCATCCCCTTATCCTTAAAATCCTTTGTAAATAAATCCAAGAATGTAATATTTCTCTGTAAATATGTAGTTAGTCAATTGCTCAAACAGAAGAGGACAATAGGATAGAAGAATTCTTTTCTATTATTTATTAATCTACCCTAACTACTACAACATCATCTAAAAAATCCGTCATTTTTATTTTCAGTGTCATTTTTATTTTCTTCATTTTCTGTGTGTTGGCGGGCATTCTTTGTTGGAGTAGAGTCGCCACTATTGATGAGTTTGAGTAGAGGGAACAGTTTAGAGGCAACGTGGTGTAGTAGGGGGGAATCATCGAATCTGGAAATGATACTAATAAGAGTAGACATTTGTGATTCTAAAAGGTTGTCATTACTTGAAGCGGAATTTAGGTTATTTAATGCACAACCATTAGAGGAAGATGATGGGTTAGAGATGATTTCCTGGTGGGCAACTCTGTCATATCCAGGGGAGAGTGGGGAAATAGCTTGGGGGAATAGGCTTAGGAATAGAAATGGTGGTCTTTTTATATGAGGTGGAGTTTGGAACTTGAGAAGCATCCGCATAGGATTTGCGGTAGGGAGGGATGCGAGCTGATGCCTCATAGTAGGAGATGTTATCCTGGAACATGGCTATTTTGATTGCTTTTTGGCGGGAATTCTCTGGGCAAGACTTGTCCGTGGCCAAGTGTAGCCCTGAATACTGGGGACATGTAGGATTATTTGAAGGAGCAGTACAAAAAAGTAACATAGTCATAAAGTCTTCAGCAAAACGACCCGCACCCGTTCACGAGTATAACGCAAGCACCAGCCATCACCCTCCTCAACCATATTTTAGGGAAGAGGATGACCCGACACCCGACGCTACCGCTAGCCATGCCGCCTGAGGGAGCATGACGTTCTTGCTGTTGTATGGATAAGGAGATGAAGATGGCTTTGGATGAGAAGGAAATGGAGATGGAGTTGGAGATTGAGAATATTTAAAAAAACAATTTACAACCAAGGACTTTTATCGTCCTAAATAATACTAAATTAATATAATGTCAAACGTGACATCAGATGGTCTTGTAACCTCTGGTGTTCTGCCTACCCCATAAGGGATACAGGCGTGACGTTATGTATGTATGTATTAATATAATATAAAATTATATGTAGTTAAACGGTCGTCTCCGGCCACGTACTGCGGGCGCAAGTGGTGGGGTTAAGGTCCAAAGAGACACAAACTGGGTTCATAGATGAATATAAGTACTAAAGTATAGTTGACCGTCTCGCGGTTTTTGCACTTTAGCGCCATACAGTATCCAATCTTGGAACCTTTTTGACTAAAGTAACCCTAGAATGCAGCCCCCTCCACTTTCAAATTTTCAGCAATTCGTAGTACAAGTTATTAATATTGCGCAATTATAATTTTATTCGTTTTATTACATAGGTAATGAATCAAATTTAAACTGCGCAATAGCAATGAGATGAAATAAACTGCACAAACATGATGCTATGGGAGTTTGCAGTTATGGGAGATGCATATTTTTTTTAATACTCCCAGTATTAAAAAATCATTTTTTATTTTTATATTTGTGTTTGATATAATAATTATAGGCCATAGCTTTGTTCGGGTCATCTTCGTCAAACTCAATGCTTTTGCCACACAACAAATTGTTCACCTCCTTGCACCAGTTATTCAAAATCAATACAATTCCTTTCCTTGACTCACTATCTCACTACAAAGTCAGTACCTTATGCAAAAATATCACTTCACAAAAGTAAAATCTTAGATTCGAGATCATAAACACGCAAGGAGTGAATTCTCTTCTCAACGTTCTTTGCAGAAAACACTAACAAAAAAATTCAGAGACACAAAACACACATCAAAATTATCAAATGCTACGAGCGCAAAAACTTATTTGGTTGTATACAAAAGCCTATATTCAGGGCATGACTTTTTAAGATGAATTAAGCTTGGAGAAAATAGCGTTGGTAACTGAAATGATGATGATGATAAATAGAATATTGAAATATTAGGAAACTAGGGTACTAAAAGCCATTTCTGAGAAATTTTGTTTTTGTATTTTATCTCAAATACTATGCATTATAAAATGCATAAAAGTTTTATAAGTAATGTAAGTTCTAAGATGTTTTAATCCGTATTCTCATAACTGTTTTGGTTATTAATACTTAAAGGGAAATTTTTGATTGCACCTCTATTTAAAATTTCAGCAAACAACAATTATCCCCTAGTAATGTCTGGTACATATCAAATAAATGACTGTTTATCAAATTAAATAATTGTATAACTAAATGTGTAGTATAAAAAAATGTCTAAAATATATCAAAGTTTGTAATATAACTATTTTTGTACTTACTGTTTTGTATATTCCATTGGTTTTGTTAATAGTTGTTCTACATCTTAAGTCTTATTTTGTACATTTCTAATATTGTTTTATAGTATTCCTGTTTCCTTTTTATTTTATAGCTGCAAATGTATCTATTGTAAACTATTATGAAATGTAAATATTATTGTTTACCTTTCAACTCTAAATTTGTCATGTAGCTTATGTCACTTTTCAGCACAGATAATTTATAAACTATTAGTATGTTTTATATTCATTTCTTTTTCAATTAATTTTTATATTATTACTTTAATATAAATTATATTGAGTCTTGCACACTTAGAATCAAGAGAAGTATCAGCTCCACTTTTACCATACCACCACCGCTGCTCCAGAGACTAAAACCTCCTTGTTAATAGAAGTGACAGCCGCTGGCCGATGAAAGAATGGATGCCTCTCAAAAATAAATAAATTTACGAGCTGTCGAACGAAATGGAGCCTATATAAGGAGTGGCGAGCTGAACTCGTGGTCGGCTTTTGAAAATAAAACACCGAGGAGAGTACTTGGAATTGAAGAAAAATATAAAAGTAAAAGTATCATAACTACATAATCTCTTGGAGCCGCTATATATGTAACTTTATAAACCCTTGGAGCTTAAGATCCTGGAAACTTCTGTACATATAAATATTGGAAAAATCTCAGTGTTATATTTAAAACAAATCCTAGTGGACTGTAAGTGTAAAAAGTGTTTTATACCTACTTGTAACTTTTTTTGTAAATATATAAACTTTAACTTTATCCTTTATTTCTTTAACCTTTTTCTTTTAAATAGTAGGTTACTTAGGCTATTACTTTAGGTAACACTACAAGTTAGCGACTTTATTTATATAATTTTACTACGAAAATCCTTCTAAAACCACAGATATAAGCATTCTAAAACAAAATTACTCGCCGTATAACAAAAATACTGATTTGCACACTAAATTATCCAATATTACCACCGAATTACTAAAATTATTATCTAAAATTGCATTACAAAGAATACATGTTTTATAGGCCACGAGAAGTCCCCCGCACCGAAAGACGGGGTCAGTACGGTTAGGTGCGACGATGAGCGCAGCGAGGAGGAGCATGTTAGGTTGCATATAGTTATACACGTGCTCGAGCCGAGCGAGCGAAGCGGGCGGTGCCGCGGCAGCGGCCGGCGAAGCGCCATAAACCTGGTCAACTATCATAGTCTACCCTTTCAACAATCCCGACATGCTCATCAAAAAATAATAAGATAATTACTTACCAACAGTACTTTGCTGTAATACCAAAATTACTAATAGGTAGATTGGGTTAGGTTATCTTTAAAATTTAATAGGTGACGTATTCCAAAAAACAGATTAAATGTTTCGTTGCCCTAAAAGGATAATTAGATTTACTGTAAGTTAACGGATAGTAATTCAGTAAAATAGTTTAGCTTTAAACATCAAACAGTGTAGTATATTTGATGCGCAAATTTAGTGTGCAATTCAGTATTTTTGTTAGCAATTTCGAATACTTTGATAGAAAAATGTGGATTTACAGTTGTAAGATTAAATACCATCCATACTTATATAGGTACTTGAGTACCTACCTATAATTATGTTAAGCTGCTATGCGTGAGGTATAGCCGTAAATTTTATCTCAATATTAATATCAGATAATATTGAGATAATCAGTTAGTATCAATAATTATTTAAGGTCATCATGTTTACGTCAACAATCAGCGTTTTTTTTTAAATCAAACTTTAAGTTTGATTTAAGACGGCGGAGAAAGCCTGTTTAGATGAATTGAGTGGAAATTGAACAAACTATCTCTAAAGCTGACAATTGATTTGATTTCACACTACCCAATAATATTGAATCTCTTGAAATATTCTGCCTTCGTCTAAAAATTTGAATAATAGTAGATCATTGCATCGAGCCCAAAGTAATTTATTATTGCACCGAGTGCCTGCCTCGCTAACGCTCGGGCTCTAATCTAACAGGCACGAGGGCAATATAAATTACTTAAGGCGAGGTGCATAATCTGCTTTTCTTTCAACTATTACCTGTAGGAATTATAGATAAAAGAAACTCATATCAAACAGTTAAAATGGAAGTTTAATTGAAATCAAAAGTTGCAAAAAGTGAGCAATTATTAAACGTAAGGTTAAAGATTTTCTATAACACTGTCGGCTTCATTTAGAATGTTTTCCGGAGTTGATGTGTCGCTAGATGATTCCATCAAATCAGATAGTATCACACTTAATCGTTTTCAAAAATATTGTGAGGCAAAATTAACAAAGTTCCTGACAAATTACTTTTTAAAATTTCTTTCATTTTTAAATCAGAGTTAGGCAATCATTTTTTAAATTTGGAACAAGTAGGATAGAAACGAATAATACGTACGTAAAAAAAAGTATTGATATCGTCTGGCTGAATAGAGCTAATCCATTGAGATTGGCACCTTTTGGTACGATTAAAAAATCTGTGCAATAATGAAATTTCATACATTTTTATTGCTCTAGAGCACTAAAGACTCACTTTGTACTGAGTTTTTAGTGTGATTGTGATAAAATTAAAGCATAGTCGGAAGAAAAATTGATTTAAGCTTAAGTGTGCCTCGCAGCGAGTGGGTCTTAAAATGAACATGGATAAGACGAAGATCATGTTGAACGTCCATGTTGCTGCTGCACCTGCTCCTGTGGTAGTTGGAGGCACCACGCTCGAAATTGTCGACGATTATCTATCCCTAGGACATACAATTCTCAATCGTCGAATCCAACTCGGCAGGGCAGTGTTAGGGAAGCTCCGTAAAATATTCTCGTCCCAAATACCACAGTGCCTGAAGACAAAGGTTTTTGACCAGTGTGTGTTGCCAGTGATGACGTATTATTATGGCAGCCTTTTAAACAAGCTTAAAGTCGCTCAGCGGGTAATGGAAAGGGCTAAAAAGGCTCGGATTTTCCCTGCGGGATCGAATCAGAAATGGACATAGCTAGAAGGATTGCAAAGCTGAAGTGGCAATGGGCAGTGCACATAGCTCGCAGAACAGATGGCCGTTATGGCAGAATAGTTCTCGAGTGGCGGCCACGTACTGGGATACACAGAGTAGGTAGGCCCCCCGCAAGGTGGACCGACGATCTAGTCAAGGTCACCGGTAAACGCTGGATGAGGGGGGGGGGTGAGACCAAGCGCCGTGGAGAGGCTTGTGAGAGGTCTATATCCAGCAGCGAACCTCACCAGGCTGACGATGAAGCTTAAGTATTATTTTTTTCTTATACCGATCTTTACTGTTCATATTTTTTTTACTATGGTCGACATGGCAAATATGTCGCTGAATTAATTCATTGTCCGTTACCTACTCTGCTATTAGTTTCGATAACCATGACGTATTAAAAATGATCCTCTACAAATTAATATACCAAATAAATTATTACAACGTTTACGTTGAGTTTACTCAGGGCGCACCGTTTAATCATTTCTATCATCCCAATACCCTATAACTTAATTAAAAGTCCCCAATGTTCCAGGCCTCTGATTATTGAGTCACAGTAAATCAGGACGTTTCAAATGTCCTACATTAATGAGCAACATCTAACTAACGGAGGTTAATTTTGAAAAGGTGTTTTCTATAGGAACTTATTCAATAGTATGATAAAATGGAATATTGCGTATACTTAATTTTTCTACTAAAATTTTCTGTATTGTAACATCGAAGCTTATTTTAAATGAGCCTGTAATTAATCTATCTATAGTTAACATCAAACTAAATGAGAATGTTCAGTTCCATATGTTGAATAACATATTCATGTTGACGTAACAAGTATTAATCCCCATTTAAATATCCATCCAATATCCTAGCCATTTTCAAAACAATAACACAATGTAAACAGTTGAGCTCTAAAATATTACAGATTAGTATTGACGTAGTTGATAAGCGAATGAAAAACAAAGGTTTAATTAATAATCCTCATTCCTTGTGATATTAATACCAGAACAAAGATGCAATTCATTAATTGAAGTAATGTAAATAGATATAAACAGGGTGTTTGGTCCATCGCCGGCCAAATTGATATGGCCTGTGGAGGAGGATTATCTGCTATGCCTAACTCGCCATTAAAATTTCAAAAGCCAGGTGTCTTGAATAAGATTTTTTTTAAAGCCCTAACAAGTTAAATGAACGATATTTTCGTGCTTGAGGGAGTTTTGGCGCAAACACTTATGTATAGTAGTGAATCTTGGGTGTCTCAGAAGAGACATGAAAGCAGAACTAATGCTGTGGAGATGAGAGCTTTGAGGAGCATGTGTGGAGTGGATTGAGTGATAGGGTGCGCAAGAGTGAAATAAGAAAGAGATGCGGATTGAAAGAAGATGTAGTGACTAAGATTGAAAAGGGTATTCTACGGTAGTTTGGGCATTTGGAAAGGATGAGTGAAAGTAGATTTACGAAAGAGGTGTACAGAGCTAAAATGGATGGTGTTGTCGCTGGGAGCATGACGTTCTTGCTGTTGTCTTGACAAGAAAATGAGTGAGTGGAACAGTCACCAGTATGCCATACTGCACAGCCAAGCCGTAAACAAAATAATTAAGTAATTAGAAACTTTTACAAATACCCTATTGTGCCTTTTTATCATCTAAGTATTATAATAAGCTTTTCGAGATAGAGTGTTTTTAATGATTGATTTAAATTTTTTGAATGGCAGGGATTGAATTGACTTCGGAATTTTGTTATATATACGTATTGACATTCCAACAAATGATTTGTAACCTTTAACCAGCCTTAATTTGGGAAACGCTAACTTATGGTCGTTCCTAGTCATTACAGAGTAATTTTTATCATGATTATCTTTCCTAGTTTTAAATTTATTACCATTTTTATAAATATACATAATGTTTTCATAAATATATTGTGATGCAAAGGTCAAGATACCAATCTCTTTAAACTTTTCTCGAAGATATTCTCTATATACTAGTTTATACATTCCACGAATAGCCCTTTTCTTCAGTGTAAATATCGTGTCAATATCTGCGGCATTGCCCCAGAGTAGGATGCCGTAGGACATTATTCTATGAAAATAACTAAAATATACCAGCTTCGCCGTATTAACGTCAGTCAATGAGCGAATTTTCTTTACCGCGAACGCTGCAGAACTAAGTCTACTCGCTAGTTGTGAGATATGGGCGCCCCATTGCAATTTAGAATCTAAGGTCTAATCTAATCTATCTAATTCCAAGAAAAACAGATCAGACTCAACTTGTTTTACATTTGGTGCAGAGAATTTTATACATTTAGTTTTTTTATCATTGAAAGCTAAATTATTTATATTGAACCACTGAACAACATTTGCGAGAGCATTGTTTCCATCGTCATAGTTGATTTTCTGTCTAATCATTTTAAAAATTAATGATGTGTCGTCAGCAAAAAATACAGTCTCGTGATTATTGCCTACCATATAGGGTAGATCGTTCATATAGACTAGAAACAAAAATGTCTATCACTTAGATATGAATTCAAAAGTTTAAGGTCAGTACCTTTGATGCCGTAGTGGTGGAGTTTCCTGATGAGAGTGTCATGCTGAACACAGTCAAATGCCTTAGATAGGTCACAAAATACACCTTGAGCATCCTGTGACCTCTCCCAGGCACCAGTGATTATTTCAAATAGTTCAACACCAGCATCAGTTGTTGAACGGCCCTTTGTAAATCCAAATTGTTTATTATTAAGTAAATTGTTATTGGTGAAATGGGCCAAGAGTTGATTAAGAATATTTTTTTCATAAATTTTACTAGATGTAGGTAGAACTTTTCACTTACACTTTTCTTTACACTCTTTATTTTCGGATATTGTTGTGCATTTCCTTAAAATTACTGTTTCTTTACATTGTCTTATATTTTTTATGTATATGTTTCACTCAAATATACGCAATATTTGATGAACCAATTTTTTTACCTGGTTTTATTTCTTATACTACATTTATTTACTATTTTTTTAAAATATTTCAGGAAGCTGTCTCTTTTCTTACATACATACATAACCTCACGCCTGTCTCCTTTTGGGGTAGGCAGAGACAAGGAACACATCATCTCTTTTCTTACTCTTTATTATACTTGGAATATTCGATTCCAGCAACTCTACTTCTAGTTCTTGCTCGATATTCTATCGCTCCAGAGCATGTATTGGACATTCTATGATTAAATGGAGGACTGTTTCGGCCTTGTCAGTGTCACAGATGCACGATGGGTTCTCCTCACATCCAAAACGGTTTAGACATTCGGAGAACGCACCGTGTCCCGTCATAAACTGAGTGGTCACCCCCGTAGGCTGTATTTTTCTCATTGTTTTATAGGCCTCTATGGCGTTAGGAAAAAAGATCTTGGTAACCGATGCAGCTTGTTTTGGATATTTGGAAAGGATGAGTGATAGTAGATTTACGAAAGAGGTGTACAGAGCAAGAATATATGGTGCTGTCGGTAAAGGACGCCCTAGGCGAACGTACGCCAATCAAATTGGTGATATTCTTAAAAGGGGCCTAGTTAAAAGTACCCGTAACCGGTATATCTGGATCGTAGCAATTGGTGTTCCCCTGTGTCTGCCTACCCCAAAGGGAGACAGGCATGAGGTTATGTATGTATGTACAGGAATAACTTGTATGATCGTGTCTTCACCAAATTCCACATTTAAATTTTGTACTAAAGAAGCTTGGAACTAAAAATTGGATTAAATATCCACTAATAGACTTGTATTGAATCTTTATAGCTTTAACATTTTATGATAATACGAATACGACTTTATGATAATACGATAGTCAAGACGATTATTCACTATGAAAATTTAATGAAACTAAAAATATAAAATATAAAATTTTGTTTCAAGACTCTATTTTAGGAACCTCTACCGTGTTTGCTGATGGTAAATCAGGTCATCCATTCAATAGGAGGGTATATGTAAAATAAAAGCATATTCAAGAAATAAAATATATATTTTGAATATATTTAATTAGCAGCAAAAGGAGGTAGAATGTTTGTGTAGAATAAGTAAATTCCTTGTTTCCTGAAACGAGAAAAAAACGAAGCATAAATATTAAATATTCATTGAAAATATAGAAAATAAATGTAAGTAAAAACTTATTATTTTTTAATCAAACAAATCTTACAAATATGTTGCCGTGAATAAAATCAACATTAAAGAGTTGTAGTGACATCTACGACGCTCTACAGTAACGTGATAACAGGACAAAAATATCCCTACCTACATCGCGCTATAAATTATTATATCGTGAGCTATGAGGTATTTTTAAGGGATGCCATTTTTTATTACTCCCATGCAGTCCTTTCCTAGAAACGGTGCTACTGACCTTATATTTTTAAGATACAGTACTTAGGTAGAGGTAAACAAATCAGGTTGGCCTAGATTTGTCCGGCTCGTAAAAAAGCAACTACTGTTCTATAAATACAAAGTCCAATTTCAAATATATCTAGGGGTCCGGTTTTGTTCCAACCAGCATTGGGCCACCTTAATATTATGGCCTAAACCTCCTTGTTACCCTGGGAAGAGGCTTATGGCCCTGCAGTAAGCTTATTACAATAATAGTTGTGATGATGATGAGGGTCTTATTTATAAGATATGTTCCTTACTCTACTGTTTCATCAGCTCCTCCGAAGATAGCGTCCCTCTCTCCTTGGCACTGCAAGGCAGCAGCTTGTTCGTAGCTCTCACACGCCGTTCCAATAAATTTAGGTCCATCGTTGCTTTCTGCAGTGATGGATTCAGCGAAGTAGACGTAAGCGTAGGTATGACTGCACCCAGGGTTAGCGCATCCAGGTTGAGCGGATCCGCCATTAGCGTAGAAATCAACATCTCCCAAGGGTAGATCGTAGCCGGTAATGCCAGCTGTTGTATGGAGGACTTCGACTAGGTCTGCGTCACTAGCCCTGAGTTTGTCAGGGTGGTGGGTCCATCCGTGAAGAGAAGGATTCAAAGCTGAAATAGAAATTTATATTTATTTATTTCTTTGAACCACCAGATAAAAATTAATATTTAAATAAAAGGATTGTTAAATTAAAAAATCTTGGAAATAGCTATTTGTTATATATAACTCTTTCACATGTTTTAAATTAATTGAAAAGTGTTTTTAATTTAAAAAAATCCTGCATGAGCCCAACTCATGGATCTTTTATATAATAAAAATCAATTCAGTTATTGCGTGAAACACAAGTTCATATTGCTGAAATGATATACTGTAAGTATGCAGATGAATGGAACCATCAATGGTTTTCAGTATCATCTAAGATCATTTTGATTTTAAAGCTTTACCGTCACAACGTGAACGCAATCCAATAATATATTACCTCTGCCATTTTTATTTTATGAACAGTAAAATCATAATTGAAATATTTTTAATTATTTATTGGTGATGAAAACGGGTCTGCGAAAGTTAGACATGGTAAGATAGACATGATGTGTGATGGTTCTGTTGCTTTGTTCTAAACACAAAACTTACCAACGATTCTTGGTATGCTGCTCACTGTTTGACGACCCGCAATACCAGCAATATGCGCTCCCAAGCCAACGCCAACAATTTCAATATTGCTGGGGTCATAGTTAAAGTTGTTTGCCAAAATATTTATGAAGCTAGCTATCACTTGGCCCACTTGAGGAGCATTTCCAAGCCCGAAAGTGTACAAGTTTCCACCAGCGCTCCAATCCACGGCAATGTAGTTAACGTTGGTCGAAAGATAGGCTGAAGACAAAGATAAACGAGTTATTATAATAAATTCAAAGATTTGTAATGAAATACTCCAAGGAGGACATCAATAATGATTCCTTGGATTTGTAGATATATATTTTTATTTATCGTTAATATTTAGTATTTATCATACTTTTTAATGAAAAGATCTTATCGCTTTTGTCAGTCAGCGTCGGGTAAAAAATGGATTTATTCGGTAGGATTAGTTGGATTTGGTCGCTCGACTAATTAATTCAAAACAATATACCCTTTTAATATTATGTACCTATTGACCCAAAATGCAAATTTAAGTGCGCTCAGGACACCCTGTGCTGTAGATGAACTAGGGTACACCCAAGTTTAAACCCAAAGTGTTATACTAGGAAGCAGCCTAGCTCATCTTTGCGTTCTCTGTAAAAAAACGTATAAAAGCTTTGGTGTTACATAACTACGTGTGACTTCGGGTAATTTATTAGTTTAACCCTTATTAATTAAACAAATTTGTTTAGTTGAAAAAATAGTAACTGTTCACAGTTTTTGAATAAATGGGTTCTGTAGATTGGAAAAAATATCCCTTTTTATAAAAAAGGGTAATTTAGGATTTAGCGAAGGGAAATTATTATTACCTTGGGCTAAGAAAGCATTGGCGTTCCCTCCACTAGTTTCATCAAAATCATGGATTACGATGATAGTCTTCACTGAAATTGAGAATGCGGAGACAGCGATGGAGTTCACCGTAGGTAACAGGGGCTCACTCTGTCCTGGGTTGTTACTGAAGGCAAAAATAAAAAGACCCTATAACAAGTACTTTAATGGTTAAAGTTTTTGCTCAGTTACTTTTTCTAGCCGCGTAAGTTCCGCCATTGAAAAAGCGCGAGATAAAAGGCGGTAAATTCAGCCAGCAGCCAAGCAGCAGTTTCCGAAACACATCAACGCCAGAGTGGTGCTATGTCGCGGCAGATTTTATATGAAAGGTGGTCACTAGACAGGCGAAACAGGGTTCTTCCATTAAGCTGGATCACTTGGATTAGTCGCCTTTTGTGACACGCTTATCCAGGGCAGTAAGGCTATAACAGTAGGTTTAGCTTACTATAATTGTTGGCAGAACCTATACCCGGCGCGGCGAACCTTGATCCCTATGACACTGACAGTAATTTTCACAACATAACCTTGTAGTGCCGTCACCGTTACATTAGAATCGTATTGGAGGCTTCTAAAAATGCCATTTATTTATTTTACGTAGCTATATTCCAATAAAATGATAATCCGTTGGAATTATAACAATTCATAACATTTGCAAGAAATTATCTCAATCTCAATCACACTTTAAGTTTACGTTGTGCAAAAGTTACTTCGTAAGGTATGTATGATTCAATAAATACCCTACGAAGTAACTTTTGCACAACGTAAACGTAAAGTGTGATTGAGATTGAGACAATTTCTTGCAAATGTTATGAATTGTTATAATTCCAACGGAATATAATTTTATTGGAATATAGCTACGTAAAATAAATAAAGGTTCGTCGCGCCGACTATAAGTAGCAAGCGCTATTTAACTTAGTTCGTTCTAGGCGAAGTATTTTGCAACAAGGTTAAATACTGTCCAAACTTTCAGTTTTTTCTTCCCTGTAAAACTTTTTGAATTGTCTAATAAAACTCATTTTTACCAAAACATAAGCAGTTTTTTGGATCGCTTTTCATAGATGATTATAGGGAGTAATGTTGTAAGGATAGGTGCAAGGGATAGTAAACTTACCTAGTAAATAAATGGAAGATGACATCCTGACCGCTCAAGGTGTACGAGGAAGCTGAAAATAAAATATTACATTTATTTATAAAAAAGTATAAATGTAACTGTCATTATAATAAAATATGAAATACGCATAAAGACTTATTGAAAGTTCTATAACACTGACTACAAGATGAATTTAAGGTACATAAACTTAAGACACAAGTGTCTTTTGTTTCGTTTCCTCTATACATTCTAAGAAACAAAATATTTTTAAACCGCTCCGTAAAGACACCGAAACATTAACATTCAAACATACATATGATAGCATTCGGTTAAAAAGATTTTTTTTAACTTATATATGTAGATGTTTCAACCAAAAGATGGGAAGCAAGCAGTGTAAATATGTTAACCATACTGCTAGCGCTAATATAATTTGCATAGCCTAAGGACTATGACAATTTTATCAAATGGGTCAAGCTTACGTAATGGTTTCACATAACCAAGAATATTTTTATTTTATCTATAGTTACCGAATTATGGCTTGTTATTATAAAAAATACGAAATGTGAGCAAAACGTGTTAGCAACGTACTCGTAACTATTGTTTTTAAGGATAGTCCCTGCATTTTGCATGTATCTCATGTATCTCTTACGTATCTTTATTATCATAGTTGATAAAAAATATGGCATTCAAATTTTAAAAATATCTCCGTAAGATATGCGTTTTGTTTTTTTCCTTAACTGTTTCATTAGATATCATGAATCTAAAATGCAGATGGTAAGTGGCCAATCTTACACTTCATCTCGAAGTAAAATTTGACCCATTAATTTAATTAGTGAGACACATTATTTAGTCACAAAGAGATATTTGACTTAGCTCCAAACGGGGAACACCGCGTATCTATCTACCTAGAAGCCAGAAGACGCCAACTCGGTCCTGCGTTGCCCTCATCCAACATTTAATGGCGACCTTGACGAGATTGTCGGTCCACACAAGGGGATCTGCCTAAACCGAGTATATAACCTCGTAATTTTAATCTTGAATATAAAATTCATTCCAGAGTTAAGCTATAAAGTGCTGAAATATTTTTCTGAACCTGACTCGTATTTCTAGCGAATACACTACTTGTCTAAGGGCGGGTTGTATCAAACGGTTGGTTATCGTATCATACGTACGTAACTTTTTGACGATTACATATCAGATGTTTAACGTACGTCAAATACAAAGCGTTGTTTCATCACAAAAAAAACTGTTCGTCAATGTCTTTTCTCTTCCTTTCCACAATTGAATCATCATCACTATCATTTAAAATATATGAAAATAAAACAGAATCCTTGGTTGAAACTTTTTAACATTATAAAAGTTTCAACCAAAGATGTCCTGCCTGTCAACTCAGTTTTCACTAGAAAGTTACGTTAACCAGTGGGTGGATGGACGGTCAACGTAATCGATAATTTTTGACGTCCGTTATAGGCCGGCATTGGCGAAACAACCCGTTTTCTAGCTTGACAGTGGTTAACGCCATTTTTAACGTTGACAGACACGTAAAGTAGTTGTGATACAACCCGCCCTTTGACTCTTCGTAAAGTAGCATCGCAGGAACTAAAATGATGTCAATTCGCGAGTTCCCACTTCAAAACTGTAATTAAATTGGAAAATACCATGTTGTTTAATTGTAGGTATAATTGGTATGGTAAGGTATAATTAGGTACTGTTCATATAAAGAGGGATCATAAAAGACCGACTTACTCTTGAAATGTAGGTAGAGATGGCGCCTTTGAAGTTATTGCGTGACGTTTCGCGCGGGGTTTTGATCGAAGGGGGTTTTTGTAAGTAAAACACTTGCGCCAAACGTCTATATACTTACAACTTTAGAGTGGACTCTATGTTTGGCGCGATCCATAGGTATATGCTATTTGGAAAATCTCTACTGCATATGGACTAAAATCCGAGGTAGATGAAAAACTAGATGTGTGTCAGCAACAGAAATTTTGTTTATACTAAAATATAAATGACGACAGATACCAGTTTTAAATACTATCTGATTGTCACGCCATGTAGATAAAATTTCCATTTCGGTAGTCGTATTGCAAGGATTAAAGATAGAAGTTGATACCATTTTCATTATTATTGGTGGTCGTAAATACGGGTTAGTACCGGAGGACCACAAATAATATAAATATAATAACATATTTATATTTACTTTTTCCTATAGTTTTCAACTTTTACAGTTAAAAGAAGATTTCAAATGTATTTCTTTGAAATAATTCAGTTTATTCGAATCATACTTTCTTTTGTCGAAACATGGTTAGAACCTTAAGGCAAAATTGCTAAATGGTGTTGTCATGAAGAACAGCACATAATCATTAATTTAGTCGAGACCTGGAATAAAAGAATTTAGTGTTTCTTAGGTTAAAAACTCACTTTACTATCATTTTTAGAAATGATAACGATCGATATCAACCGATAGCAACC
Source organism: Stenoptilia bipunctidactyla (assembly GCA_944452665.1). Lineage (NCBI taxonomy): Eukaryota > Metazoa > Arthropoda > Insecta > Lepidoptera > Pterophoridae > Stenoptilia > Stenoptilia bipunctidactyla. Next base: position 11,448,740 of record OX101726.1, read on the forward strand.
TACGATACGGCACAAGAAAAACTATTGTTCAAAGCGGAATCCATCACCAAAGAGAAGCGCAGTACGATACTTAATGAAAAATGCATTTTAAAACTGCAAAGGAGTAGGTATTAGAGCAAACATATCACATTATCTAAGATAATTGGAAGAAAAAGTGATTAATATTTTTAAGATTTGCATAATGTTTTTAAATAATGGATGATTTTAAATTGATTTTAGAAGACTGATTCATGTTCTGATTCTTTAGAGAAAAGTTAAATATTAAATAAAAGACTAATTATATTGTTATGAAGTGTTATTTTACTAATCATTTTTATATTGTTCATTTTTAATGTTAAAAAAGTTTGTTTTTTTTGACAAAAGTTACAGTTTTATATTGGCAAAATAAGAAAATTTAAATATTTTTAAATTTGAAATTAATTTTTAGAATACTGATATTTTTATAGGTTTGATATTTTAAAGTTATTCTTTTATTAGGTGTTAAAATGATTATTATACTGGGTGACTGGTGGGTCACTTTTGAAATTCAAGGATATGCTTATTGCGCAATCAATTCTTTAACTTCTGGTTAAGTTTACACAGAAAATTATTAATATTTATTTTTTATTATATTTTTTCACTTCATGTATGATCTCAAACTATCACGTCCTAGAATTCAGAAAGTGACCCACCAATCTCCCTGTATAACATACATTATTAAGTATGTTTTAAAATGATAATAGAACTTACTTATATATTATAATGTTGCATAAATATAAGTCCAAAAAGCACTATTCTCAGACTTATTATTTTTTATGGTAATTGTATGTAACCATTTTCATATTCGTAAGATCAGTAATGCGTATATTTAATTTATAATTAATTATGAAAATGATTCTTAAAGTTGATTTGATATTATTTTTAATTATTTCATTAATATTATGTATTTTCATTATCTGTATTAATAACAAGACTACATTTTTTACTTATCCTTTTACTTAAGAATATGATACTTAAAAAATCATCTGCTGACTATACTTTTAAGCTTAATTGAAAGTCGATTTAGTTTACTGAATTAAAAACAATTTGTGGTCCTCCAATTTGTGTACCTTTTGTGGCGATTGTGGGCCTCCGTTACATGTGCATTATCTTTAGACACTTAAATCTTTATTTTAAATGTAATTATGTTTAATCTTCGTAACGCGTACTTCGTTCGCGCAATGTTTTATTGGCATTGTGCAATGTTTTTCCAACATCAAACGGTACGGTGCGGAAACGGTTCGCCAAGGCGTGGAATGAACTTTCATCGTCTATATTTCCTGACCACTAATAGTCCTGTTACTTCTATGTGTCGAGTGAAAAGCTTTCTCGTGGACGGTATTCATAACCGCTGTCCACCAGTTGTCATGTAAGAAAACGTCCTATCCTTATTTTATTTTAAAAATAATGCGTATTAACTCGCCTCATATTGACGGCTGGTTGCTAAATTGTCAAGAATTGAATTGAATTGAACTCGTAAAGATTTGCTTGCTTCATGCATGACATATAATTTAATAGCACTGCACATAAGCGCCGATAGTAATTTAAATTATAACATAGTATCGTTTTTTACTACGTACTCACTAATATTTTAGGAAAATTAAAAAAAGACAACAACAAACCTGCAGATGCAGCAACCAGGAGCAGAGCGCACTGTACTAGAACCTTCATGATCAACAATTCACGAACAGGAATGACGCATATTCTTCAAACAGTAGCCTTATATTAATATGTTAATCATTCAGTAGCTAATCCCAGACAAGCTAATCTTTATATTAGTGCCATAAAACATATCAATGTTTCCTGCCGTCGAATAGGTGTTCATGATAAATTAGCAATACTTAAATATACTTACGAAATATTGAAAAATTATTTCAAAAGATAAATAACTTAAGTTTTAGGTGCGTAGACTGAATGAATCCCATTGGTTTCAATTGCTCAGTGAAAAAAATGTAGGGCAATTGAAGCAGTTTACAAAACAAATCAAAACTACAAGATAGTGCTGTTCTAGTTAAAGAAGAGAAAAAGGTAGGAATATATAGAAGTAAGGTAAACTTATAGCTGAAGTATATACTTCACCATCAGTTAATATCGCCACTAGCATTAAGTATCCAAAATTGGAATTACTTATTATATCTACCAATTCGTAAAACAATGAATCTTCTAAATTCGTGTAGTTAATTTTTATATATCATTAAGTTTTGTAATATATTACTATTGTAATATAATACTCATATTATATATATTACTCATATTATTATCGTTTTTATTATCTTTATAATTCTTTATCGAATGATCAATGTCTATTTTAAAACTTAAACGTAAAATTTTCGATAAATAATCTAGGTATTACAGAGAGGTGGACACACCGCCAACTCTGGGTCTTATAAACAGATTTAAAGTAACTTGATGGGTAATGGAAAGAGTTATGCTTGGAGCTTCCTTGCGGAATCGAATAAAAAACGAGGAGATTCGTAGGCGAACCAAAGTTACCGACATAGCCAGAAGAATTGCAGAATGACACATAGCTGGCAAAACAGATGGCTGTTAGGGAAGTAAAGTTCTTGAGTGGCGAGCACTTTCTGGGAGGACCCCCGTAAGGTGAACCGACAATCTGGTTCTGATGAGGCATCCTGGGACCGAGTGAAGTGGAGACTACAGAATAAAATCTGCCTGCAGAGTTGATGATTATATTCTGAAACTAAATTCGACAAAAAATCGGTAAAGGCTGAGCAAATAATGTGATAAAACCAATGTTCGATCGGGTCGTTAAAATTGCAGTCGTGGGCCACAGTGTTGAAGAAGATTTGAATTTGTCAATTCCTAGACTTTCTCGACAATTAGGGTTATATATAATAACCATATGACGAATTCTGCGTAATGAATTAACTTTATAGCCTAATAAGCTTGAAGCCGGCCATTCAAGAACTTTGGTGTTTCTATCAAAGAACTTAGGTCAAATTCTATTTTCATTTGTCAGTATGTGTATTCAAATCAAATCAAATATATTTATTGCTATATAGTATGGTACATAAAGATGTTAAACATAAATCGAGCTCGGCATACTATGCTGTATGACAGCATGCAATCGGTATTATAATCATAACTAATCCAACATTGGTTTTTGTACATAGTCATTATTAATTTAACCCACCACCAATACAAGGTTTTTAAAATATTCACACGAAATTATCACAATTCAATTAATTTTATCTGTTATTTTTGTCAAAATATTCATTTATAGAATAAAAACATTTTTCACTTAACCATTCACTAAATGATTTTTTAAATTTGATTTGAGGCATCTATTTAATTTGGGACAGCATTATATATTTTGACGCACATAGCGTAGCACTGCCTGTTATATAGTTCTAGTCGTGGTATTGAGTTATATACTAAACGATTTCCATGTCGTGTTGCTCTGGTAATGTCCTTAGCTTTAGTGAAATAATGAACATTGCTTACAACGAACATAGCAACTTCTAAAATGTACATACAAGGCAATGTTAATATTTTGTTTAGTTTAAATAAAGGTTTGGCTGATTCGTCTGGTGCTTTTCCAAAAATTGCCCGAATACACTTTTTTTGTGCTATAAATGCCTTGTTTAAGTCAGTAGAGTTCCCCCAAGTGATGAGTCCGTATCTTAGGATAGACGCGACATAACCATGGTAAGCAGTCATTACGGTTGAAAGTGCGCAGGTTTTTTGCAGTCTGCTTAGAACATACACATAACTGTTTAATTTATTTGTTACATAATTTATGCGCTGTTTCCAATTTAATTTATTGTCAATATTCCACAAGATGGTGCCACAAACCAAACAGCCGAGTTATTACAGGGCCAATTCAATCTATTATCACCTAATAAATCAAAATTTGTGAGAGATATCTGCTATTTTGTTAATAAGAGATCCAATTTTTTTTTTCAAAATTGCATAATGGGTAATTGACATCCGCTACCGTTGTCATTTATCGGCAGACATTTACCTACCAGAAAACATTATTTTTACTATTTTTAGAAATTTAGGCTTCGTTCATCTTCCATTAAGTCTTATAAATAATTTGATTACATGATTATCTTATCTCCTTTGTCTTGGACATGACATGTTCAAACTAAGACTGGAATTGAAGCAGTAGCAACTACGAAGTACGAAGTATCGTGTAATAAATCCAATAATTTTTTTATACATATTTTAATTTCGTGTTATATTTCAGCCAAAAATCAGCTTTTAGTGTTTATACATTTGTAGAATTGACTGGTTTTGTTGCTGCCCCAGCACTACTTTGAAGATGATAAACATGACATACAGTTAACATTTTATGATATTATAGTTACTACGTGTGGAAAAATAACAAATAATAACTTTTGCTTATTCATTTATTAAAAAGCTAAATAATCAAATGCGAGCAAAACAATAAATTCTTAATGTCATTAAATAAAATACCATCAGTCACATTCTCTCTGCAAAGCATTGAGTTGTTGGCAAGTTAGCTTAAATAATTATCAAATGCTGATTTGTACAAAATATTAAAATAAACAACATTAACTTAATGATAAATTTCTTATTTTCTTAAAGACTGAAATTTATAATTCCTTTTATAATGCACAATAATCTAAAACAAACGTTATTCTATTTAATAGTGGTCTTAAACTAAAATAATTTAATTTAAAGCATATCACAATTGGTTAGGATGTTTTAAATTCTTTGGGGCTCTTTGACTTTCTGAAGTAGATTCGGCAGGCTTGTCAGTAGCGTTTTGTATAGGTTGAGTGGCATTTAATTTGCTTGGCAAGTCAAGGAGGCTGCTGAGGAAGGCAACTCCTTGTTCTGCAGTCTGGACGATCTTTGACACAAATGATTCAACGTCAATCCCATCCTTATTGTCTTCGCCATCATCTTCGCTTTCTGGCCTGTAATTAAAAAAAGAAATACGTATAGTGAGCATGTGAACGTTATTTGTAAAAATAATTATTATTCGTAAAAGTTATTTGTCATGGCAGAACAATTTAATCGTTTAGGACAGGTTTAAATTATACCTTTATAGTTTGGGTATCTTTAAAAATTACTATATTTACAATTCCTACGTTGCCTTAACATATCTCCATTGACTATTGACTGGTTTAATTCTTACTTGCATGGCCGCCGGCAACGTATATCTACCGAGATGGATAACTCTGATTGGTGTAATATTCAAGCCGGTGTACCGCAAGGTGGCGTGTTTAGTCATTTATTATATTAAAACTTTTTGATACTTACTCTTCCTCATCCTTTGGTTCCTCCATTTCCATGGTGCCCGCGTTGGATTTAAAGCAGCCAATCGGGAACTCCAGTTGTGACTCTCCAAGAAGTTTTGGCTCCAGCTCTAAGCATCCTCGTAGACCATCTGATGTAGGTGCGAGTTCATTGAACTTTGCACAAACTTGGGCGAACTTCCCAAACACTTCGAGGCAAATTGGCGGGGGATTGGATCCTAGAATAATATTTTATTGATAAGTTAATAAGCTTGCGTTCGTTTTTTTTTCTCACAGTATGATAAATATTGATGAGGGAAATAACAATTTATAGAAAAAATTAGCACAGATCTATTTTAATAAACCATTATTATAATATGTTAAGCCCAATTTGAGGATAGTTACTAGCACTATAGTGCGACCGGTGGGAGTTTGCGTTCCTGACAGCTGTCAAAATCATACGGCTGTCCAATTTCAAAACCTAGCAAGGGACAAATTGTAAAAAAAACGTGTTTTAGCTGGATACTAGTTAAAAGGTTATTACGCACGAATTGGCGGTGTCAAATTTTTCAGAATATGCGTAATAATGGAAATACCAACCTAGCATGTCCACATCTGTTACAAAAACCTGCTATCAAAACCAATTCAAAACCTAGTATGGCACAATGACAATATTAAAACCTAGCAAGGAACTGTCCCTTGCTAGGCTTTGATCTTGTCCTTGTGCCGTACTAGGTTTTGAAACATGTCGATACGCGTTAAATTTCGCGCCATGTTTTAGTAAGTCGCAGAGTGTGGACGTGTGCGGATCGTTCGTGTTTGTTCTTGCAAAAAAATATTGTTAACAATGGCACAACGACAGTTTTATCGTTCGTCATTAATGTTTAAAGCCCTGAGGGCTAAAGAGAATTGGTAAGTACAAGGATTTTAGCCTATTTTTATTTCAATTTGCAATAATTTAAGCAAAAATATCATCATAACCTTACATTAAAATTTTATTACATAAAAATTGGTAACTGCCTATGTTACTCTTTTTAAGTGTGTGTTTATGTTTGTAGTGGATTGGACATCAATGTAACTACTCAGGCAAAGCTTCCAGTATTTATATTAACCTATTTGCATGGTGTGGGCTGTTTGCTTTATGGATATTGTATTTCTTCTTTTCAGCCAAAATTTTAACGCAGTCATCACACCTGAAAACGACAACACTATCTCTGGCAAACCTGAGCAACAATCTGTAGCTTTATACGATGATCCATTACCAGGTCCGTCAAGAACATCTGAAATCGATAATGATAATGTCTCTGAGATATCAAATTTGTACGACAGCGACGATTCCGTGGCAGACCCTGACTTTTCAGTAAGTGATTTATTTAACAGTAAATATGCCACTACCATCGAATCCGACGATGATTTTACAGAACTCGTCAATTTTATTGAAAATCGACAACATACTACTCGCTCTATACTTCCAAAATCAGATGAAATAAAACCTGATGAATCTATTTTTATTGCTAGCTACCCTGATTCCATTATCTTCAAAGACCAACAACAAGCAATCAGTTTCAATGCGCCTCAATCTCAAGAATTCAAAGAATTGACTAATAAGATCCATTTCATAGCGAAATATCCGGGACCTATAATAATTAATGATGAAAATTCTGAAGAAATTAATTCTAATATCTTAACTCGAACTGATAAATACAAAATACAGAGAAATAAATTGAAGTATCCATTTATTGAAGAGATATGTGGAAATGGCTGTAAACGAAAATGCAAATTATTTACAATAGAAGAGCGAAAGAATACATGGGAAAACTTTTGGAACTTGCCTTATGTACAACGGCGGCATTTCTTGAATAAATGCATACGAATTGAAAATGTAAAGCGACGCAAAGTTACTGAACCTAATCCTAATTCTAAGTTTTTTAAGACGGAAAGTCGATATTATTATTTAACAAAAGGTAATGAAGCTCTCAATGTATGCCGAAATTTCTTTTTAAAGACCCTTGGATTCAAAACAGATGCAGTCGTTACAGAATTGAGCAGAGCCATAAAGCGTAAATCTTTTTACGAAGATGTGAAAGAGAACAGAGGGGGCAAGAAGAAGCGTTTAAATAGAAATGCTATTATGGATCATATTTTAAGTTTTAATCCAGCTGTTAGTCATTATAGACGACGCAATGCTCCATTAGCACGATACTTACCGCGAGCTTTAACTCTTAACTTTATGTTTAATGACTTCAAAAAGAAAAACCCAAACGAAAATAAATGTTCAAAAGAAATATACCGGCAAACATTGAAAGATATGAATATTTCATTAAAATTTCCAAAGGGAGATAAATGTGTGGTCTGTGGAGAGCTGGAAGAAGAAATGAAACAATATAGTTCAACAGAAATTCCAGAGAATGTAAAAGTGAAATATGATGATCACAAGGCTAAGGCTTATAAAGCAATTTGCAATTATCAGTTAGATGCTAGAGGAGAAAATACTAACACAGTTCGTTATTATTCTATGGATTTGCAAAAAGTCATGCTATTGCCTGATATGCCAAAGGTGAAAGATTCTTTTTTTTTGAGTAGACTGGTTGCATTCAATTTGACATTCGCACCCTTACAGAAAATGACCAATATCAACAGTACTTGTGTTCTTTGGCACGAAGCTTGGGCTGGAAGGGATGCCAATAACATTGTGGATGCATTTATAGCTTTTCTGGAAAAGTATAGAGACGTGCAGCACTTAATTATATGGTGTGATAACTGCACAAGTCAAAATAAAAATTGGATCATGTATACTGCCCTTGTAACTCTAGTGAACTGTGGATTGTACAACATAGAAAGCATAACTTTAAAATATTTGACAAAGGGCCACACTCACATGACTGCAGATGGCGTACATGGCAATATAGAAACACATATTAAACGAAAAGATGCGGTGTATGACTTCGAAGATTTCAAGCAGGTTATATTTAAGTGTAGAAAAAATATAGAAGTTGTAGAAGTTACGAAATCTTATCAATGGTCTAAGAAAAAACGATCTCCAAGGCGAAATGATGAGAATGACCTTTTAAAAAAATTCTTACTGAATCAAGTCGTAGAGGTTAAATTTATTAATGGGTGCAGAAATTTATTCTACAAAGAAGATTTTGATGAGTCATTTGTGGAACTAGATTTTTTAATGAAAAAGTTTAATGCTAAATCATTTCCTGAAATGGCGGATTCTCCAAGAGGCGTAAAAATAAATAAAAAAGAAGGTATAATCTCAAAATTAGTTCCACTTATGCCTTTAAATAGGCGTCAGTTTTGGTTTACATTACCAATCAATGATAAAGTTGAAGATCTTGTCACTAGTGGGCAAAACGAGCATGACTGATTATCCTTTTGATGTGTTATTTCATTGTAATGAGTCATATCATGTTATTATTTTATAATAATTTTATGTTTTCCTAAAGTTTTATAGATGATTTATTTTTGTTACATTATCAGCTAGTGTCAAAATATTTTGTAACTAGTGCGCAACGTGCATGACTGATATTCTTATGATGCGTTTTTTAAATATAACGACTGATTATTTTGTAATAATTTTATGTTTTTCTAAAGTTTTATTAGTGATTTATGTTAAAATTACCAACTAATATTGGACGACCTTACTAATGGTGTGCAAAACGCGCATGACTGATTATACTTTATTGTTAATAGTATTGAGTTTTATTTACTTCATACATTTTCTAAATATCCCATGAGATCGAGACACTGACGCTGGCAAAATTGCCTCAGAGTTCAAAACTTAAATTCCCTGCTAGGTTATGACTTTGACAATTTGTTAACATTTAGCTTATCAAAGCTAGATATAAACCTAGTAAAGGTATTTACTAGTTTTTAAAATGGTTTTTCTGTCATTACTCACACTTTTAAAACAATTTTTTTCTTAGTAAGTGCTTTCTAACGTGCAGTATTATAATTACATGATAACTAATATATTAACATTATAGCCAAGGATATTCCACAACTTTTCAACCAACTCCCATCAATGTACCTTTTTCAACTCAGCTGCAATACGTGCTCAAAGTGAGGAAGTCGTTTTTTGGCTCTCCTGTAAAATTTGTTCCAAGTCCCTTACTAGGTTCTGATTTGGGACAGCCGCATAGCTTTATTAACTTTCGAATCGGAAATAAACTTTATTCAGTGGACATAAGGAGCTGTCAGGAACGCATTCCCACAACGGCCGCACTCTAACATACAGGTTACGTAGCCAAAAATGAGCTTATATAACCTAAAATCTATACCAGAGGCAGTATAGAAAGGTGTGTGTGCCATATCAGCCCGACTGAGAATCAAACTCAGTATCTCTAAGTAGTCTCTCCGTGGAAACGCATATAACTGTGGTCACTTAATTGTTACCTCAATGCGCATTGTTAGCCTTAGATCTTGAAATTGGTCGATCTTCTCAGAATTAAAGATTTCTTTCAAAGCAATCTATAAGAATCGACTAAGGTATTGCAAAAAGGAACGTCCTTCTTTGCGGATGACCACCATACGTACTGCAATTACCTTCAATATAAATGAGGCTTTTATCCATCAATGTATAGAAGATATCTAAAGCATTTTAACATCAAAAAAATAAAGGTCTTTTTCACTGTTTAAAGCTTTTGCCTCGGATACTTTGGTAAAATTTATCTAGAACCGAAGTTATTGGAAAGCAATTAGATATTATTACTCGATATTATTGGAGAGCAATAAGATACACTTTTTTAACTAGAGACCCTACTCAGAAAATTATGAGGAAAACTATAAAAAAACAGTCCTATCCTTACCTTGTATTTTGGAGCTGTGTATAAGGCTTTTCCCATATGAGACATTTACTGAAAATCCATCTTCTGGCGATAAGTATTTCATGTGCACGCAACCTGAATTAAAAAATAAAAACAATTTAAACATACATTTTTATTCAACGCTTTAGAAGAAGTTAAAGTAAGTAATTATGGTAAACGCTCAAATACGAAAATAGGTAGGTACACCAAACTTTTTTTATTTTTGCTTTCATGTGCTGCAAATGAAATAAGTTCTACTTAAGTAAAAAGGACAAATAAAAGATTTTTTAGTTTACAGGACAAAGAATTATAATACCAAGTTGAGTGTTGTCATGGACACGGGTCACTGTGTAAATTATTTTTCAATAATATTTGTGTATGTATTTATCAATTATTCGCAAACTTAAGACAATACTACTTAAATATTAAATTGTATGCCATGTATGTTACTTATTTTAAAGCATTTTGCTGTAATATAATATCTGGTATGATCTACTTCTGATTGTGAAATCTGATTAAATATCTGGGATAAACCGCTTAAAACTCCCATTTATACAATAGATTCAAAGGGCGTTACTTTGCAAAAGTCAATCAAAACATTCAAAACTACTACAACCAAATTGTCTTGCGACTCCAAAAAACTAGTGATACATGAGAATTTCCGTTTCTTGGAGCCGTTATTCGCCCCACCTCCCCTATAAACAAGTAGTCCGTATTTATTCCGTGTAGGGCCAGCTTAGAATAGCCTTTGGATAAGCTTGTCTTAAAAGGTGACTAATCCGAGTGGTAGGATCCCTTTAGGGACCGACTGGGTAGCTACCACCCTTCATATAAATATCTACCTCCAAATATTACCGCTCCGGCGGCGGTGTTGTGTTCCGGCAATTTTATATGAAGAGCCAGTTCTTTCTTAAGGCCGTGTGCTTTTATTTCCATCCTCATATTAAGATTACCATCAGGTGTGGTTAAACGCGGGCTTAATAACCTTAACTTTTTATAAACTTTTTAATAACAAAAAAGTAGTGCCACGAAAACAACAACACACTCGGTACTCCAGTTCACCTAACATATACTGTGGAGTCAAGTTATAAATTTGGTTTTGATTTGATTGAAAGTGTATCAATTTTATATTTTTACCACTTATTATTTTATTGTCGACTTATGAACATTATTTTTGCGTTAATTCGGGATTAAGACTAACTATCAAGATTTAAGATTTTCTTTAATTAGAAGTTATTATTAGACTTTATATTGAAAACGATATAATAATGTATATATTACCGGAAAATAATAAGAACCGTAAGTTTATAAATTTCCTCGTAAATTTATAAACTTTCGTTAGATTCTGAACGGGAGATAAATTGTATTATTTTGCGCTCACGTTTTTGCTTTATCAATTTACGACGTATCGTGATTAATTTATAAACTTACGGATATTCATTCGTAAGATTCTAAACGGTTCGACCAATCACAGAAGAGCTTTTAATTTTACGCTTTTTTCAAATATGAAAAATAATTTATATTAGGTCCTCACTGCTCGCTGATTGGTCAAGAAGACAAACAATTACAAAATTTGGCTTACCTACACTAATGGTTTATGGCGCTTCGCCGGCCGTTGCCGCGGCACCGCACAGCTCGCTTCGCTCGCTCGGCTTGCGTACGTATATTATTATATGCAACCTCGCTGCGCTCGTCGTCGCACCTAACTGTTCTGATGAGGCCCTCCAGTGCATTTGTTTTTTGAAGTAAGAAGACGTGACTTATTCAACCAATCAGAGCTTACTTATTATTTTACGAGTGAGTTCTGTAAGTTTATCAATTTGCGAAAATATGGGCTTAAAATGATACATTTGGTCTACCGTTTAGAATTCTAGTTATTATTTTCCGGTGACATATACATTAATCCATAAGTAGTCTGAAATTATGATCCATTTCTGAAAAAAATGCAACAAGTCTGGTTTTATCACCATATTATCCGATTAAAGTTGATTAATTTTATTACCCTGTATTTTTAGTCTGCCTATCAACCTACCGATATATAATTTGTATTAAATATTTTGTATTTAAAATGACGAATTTTCATACAAAACCATAGCCCTTTTTTCACCCCATAAGAGCTGACATTTCAAAAATCTATTCTTAGCGAATGTCCACTATGTCCATGTCATCGGATGTAATTACAACTATCTGTATGCAATATTTTTTCGAAAACTATTCAGTAACTTCTGCTATGCTTTGATAAATGAGTCAGTCAGTCATTCAGGCTTGCCTTTTGCTAGTTAGATCCTGAGTTGTGTTTTGTGACTGAAGAAGCGGTGAAAGGGCAGGGCGCGCACGACCACAGGTGAAACAAAACCGTGGCAAGTCCCTTAGTCAATGAAAATGTATATCGGATTGATCATAAACCGAAACTAGTTCAGGTTGATGAAATGGAGTTTAAAATTTCTCATCTTCCGGCTTTTGATAAAAAACTTTAGATGAGGTTTTTGATAAAACCTAATTTTATGAAAAACCTGGGACATATACGTAATCAATCATTGAATGCAATAAAATAAGCAAATAACGCATTTCTTATTATTAAAGAAACACTTTTTGTTTATATAAAACACCTTTTAACACCGTTTCATGTAAAGACACCGAAACAAACTTTAACAATATATGATTGTAAGTACTCGATAAATGTAACTACGTGTCCTACACACTACACCTAATCCTAAGGTAAAACTGGGAATGGAACAGGTGGCCCTTAATACAGATTTATTTAATGATCTAGCTTGGACCTCATTAATGGATATAATGTAACCTAGCCTTAGTCTTTAAATTTAAATACTTTTATACCGTTTTTATATTATTTGGCATGAATAAAGAAATATTCTTCCATGCTGGACTGAAAGCGAAAGAAAAACATAGAATGTTCCAGCTGTTTCACTTCCCGGGCATACTGTAAAAGTCAGTTAAGGGATAGAGGTTTTATTGAAGTTTTTCGGGCGATAGGCTGACCCCCTGTCACTGCAATATCTCTCTCCATCATTATTATATCTCCAAATTTGTCAAACGTGACAACAGATGGTTTTACAGCCTTTGGTGTTCTGCCTATCCCATAAGGGATACAGGCGTGAAGTTATGTATGAATATATGTATTTAAAGTAATAGGTATATTATTATAAAAGTTTTTTGTTTTATTTAAGGTTATTGAATATATATAGCGTGTAAAATTAAGATTTTATAGAATTTCGAATATTTTCAATTAATTAGAAATCGCAGTAGGTAAGATAAAGAAAGTAATGGACTGCATTGTGGGTCAATCGCCTAGATTGTTCAGTGGAAAGTAGGCAAACCCTAGGAGAGCCTTATTTGGACAGCAGCTGCAGAGTTGTTGAAGCAAATAGAGAGTTTTTGTAGGTATTTATTCTTTTCGCGTTCATGTGACAATCTTTGTCTTTTTGTTAACTGTTTTGTGATAACTTTCTAATTTACTTTAACGTAAAAAATCAAACTTTGATATTTTTTATTGTTTCTGGAGTGTTTTAAGTTCTTTTAAAGAATTAATTTATTTCGTATTCTAGATAAGCCAAATGTTCTACTTTACAAGTTCTGTATAAATACTAAGTTAAGGTTAAAAAGCAATATAGAATAAAAAATCAAATTCACAACATTTTTTGTATCAAATGTTTGTTTATGACAAATAATTTTGGCAACAAATTAGGGTTATGTTGATAATACAAATTTGCTGGACCATCTTTCTTATTTGTTATATAAACTACATACTTAGTTTAAAAAAGGAACATTATATTGGTTTATTAATAATGTAACGATAAGTTAATCATTGCATTTTCTGTATTTTATAACATTTTTTTTCCAAACATTAGAACCTGTTAGAGCTATGCTAAAGTTACAAATCTTTTGGAGGGCTCTTTTGTTCATTCATAATTTAATAACAGGAACATTATTATTGTTGAAATCTATACAAAGATCGGACGTTACCGGACTTAACAGGACATTTTATTATAGAAACTCAAAAATACTCAAATTAAGAATAAGGTTAGAACATAGGTATCGTCAATCAAAAGGAATGGGTGGTCAATTTTAGGGCCGCATAGAGCCAGCTTAGAATAGCACTAGTGTTGTCTCTGGATAAACGTTAAGTTGTAAGAGACGAGTTATCCAAGGATCCAAGGATCTAGGGAGGTAGGATCCCTTTAGGGTTCACCTAGGTATCACACACTCTTCGTATAAAATACACTGCCAAATATCCCTGCACTATCGGTCATATGTTCCACCGATGTTTGACGGTCCAGAAAGTCACTAACTCGCGCATGGGTCAATGTGTACCTACGTTTTTATAATAAAATTTTAAAAATATTTCAAATTAACCCTTCAATAGATTTAAGGATAAGTGTTGTGTAAAAAAATGGAATTCCCAAACTGAAAATTGTTATTGTGTATTTTTAAAAGATGATTGTAGTTGAGTTTATTGTCACTTCTTCTCAACAGATCGACTTTCCGAAGTGCTGGTAGATTTAGTTCAATTTGTAAATAGTTTGACTATTTGTAGTGTATTTTAAAACCTACGAAATAAAGATTTTTTGACTTTGACTAAGAACCAGTTCCTTCCGAGATCCGTGTTCTGTCATCTTCGACCTCATCTTCAATTATCTTCAGATGAGATTAACGTCAACGCGAGATTTTGGTCTTAAAAAGATGGAGTTCCATGAAAAATACTTATTTTTAATTTACTTTCAATAGGAGGAGGTTTTTAATTAGTGTTGTTATGAATCAATTTGATTAGTGTTTCATTCGATAGCAGATACTAGAAGATAATGTATAAAAATGGGAATAGATGACGTTCCACTTCAATTGTTTTCGTTGATTTTCTGTCCTTACCTGGTCCTCCAAGATCAACAAAAGTGATATTGAAATCAACACAGCACATGCAAGCAGCTCCCTTGCACATGCAGTTCTTGTTGGGCTGGTCGTTGCGAAGCTCGGGAAGATCGATCAGCTTTTTCGCATCATCCCATGTTAAATAGTCTGGAAAGAACAGAGTTTGATTTTGATTTTAAAGCGTCTATAAATTGTGAGAACATTTTTTTACTTTGTTTTAAAAGACAGTTTCAGCACGGCTTTCAACAAAATAACATATACCTGAACTAATATAATAAAGCTCAAGAGAACAGCTTA
Source organism: Stenoptilia bipunctidactyla (assembly GCA_944452665.1). NCBI lineage: Eukaryota > Metazoa > Arthropoda > Insecta > Lepidoptera > Pterophoridae > Stenoptilia > Stenoptilia bipunctidactyla. The sequence goes on from OX101726.1 coordinate 11,463,981, forward strand.
AGATAAAAATATTAAATAAAATAACTTTCTTTAGTGTCTTACGTCACGTCTTTTAGTGGTTATTTCGGTTGCTTACAGACCTATGGTTGGAGCGTAATCTGCAAATTAAAGACTTTAGTGAGCAATTGCAATGTTTTTAAGCTGTTGGTTAAGGGAAAATCTAGGTCGATAATCCCAGATAAGCTAATATCGTAGAAACGTAGAAAAAATCCTATTCCAAACTTTACCATCTGGTAATCGAACGCAGATGCTTTGGAACCAATGTAGAGTATTTAAACCATGACCATAAAAAATATCTGTAAGCCCAGTTTAAACTAAGTAAATACAGGATCCGCATATAATACTCAATTTTATTTTAATAGCAGATTAGGAATTATGAGTGGGTCTGAATTGCGAAAAAAAATTTTTTTTTTAAATTTTTTCATAAATTAAAATTTCAAAATTCTTCTCTGTGAGTAAAATTTAAGATTAATCTACATTTTATGACTACAAACAATTAGATGGAAACATTTTAGTTACTTGATGTGTAGTCATAAACTACAGATCAAACTTAAATTTTGATCACATATAAGAATTTTGAAATTTTAATTTATCAAAAAAAAATAAAAAAAAATATTTTCGTAATTAGGTCCCACTCATCAGTCTTAATCTGCTATTAAAATATTATTGTCTATTGTAAGGCGACCTTATATTTAAAATCGAACATATAATTCTTTGTTCAATTTTAAAGCCACACCGGCGCGGCGGCGGCAATTTCAACTTGCGGTTTCGTCATCTTAGCTAAAGTTGTATAACTTAAGTTTACAGTCAAACGCTGCCATTCAGGATATAAAACCATACAATAATAACTCTATATAATTGAAACAATTTTATATAATATGTCAACTTATAAGATCTCCATGTTGTGTTCATGGCATTGTTCTAGTCACTTTCACGGCGTTTCTACTTTCACCGGCGCCGGCGCATGTAGTCCATTAGCCTCGGTGATGTCATAAGCTGTATTTTGAGAGTTACGTAACTTTTTAAAGTTTGTATAATATACAATGGCGAGTAGACTAGTTTCGTGTGCTTATTAGAATGTGGTGGTTACTTACTGCATGTTGTATAATAGTTTTGCTTCTTAGTAATACCTTCATTTAATTTAATTTCACTGCTAGTATTTTAACATACTTATAACAGTTAAATAATACTTTAAGCATATGTCTGAGATCTAGGCTTATTAGTAATATCACAATGAAGTAGTAGTTTTGTAGAGTTTTTCAATTGTACTTTTTGGCATGGAATGGTTGTTTCGAACGTATATGTATACTATTGATAAATGAAAAACCTTTTACATAAAATATAAATTGACGTTAAAGTTGAGTTATTAGAGAATCAACTAAGAATCTATTATTGACACGTATTTTATACTTAAATTCCTTCTATTGCTTGTGTTAGCAAAAAAATTATAATTTAATTTCAGTTTTCAAACTATCATGTGTATTTATTTATTTATTTATGTTCATTATATTTGAATTACATTAGATGTCAAGAACTCAAAATAAATCCCGTTTCTAAAGTTAAATCGGTTTGTTTAATTATGATGTATAAATAAAGTTTGATTGTAAGCTTTTCATTTACAGCGTAAAAATATCCGATATAATTACTAAAAAAGCATAATTAAACGCTAACTGTACATAAAACTGTGTATTTACAGTCAATATCTACACATCTGTGTATAAATTTTTATATCTTTCCACTTGAGCAAAGCGAAAAGATGTATAAAATCTGTTTGTTATGAAACTGTTTTAGCAAAACGTAAGTAACTTTTATTGATAAAATAAGGGTGGGACGTTATTTTCCACTTCTTCTTTTTCTCAAAATTTTGGTAGTGATCTCATTTGACGCAAGTTATAAAGTACTCGAAGGTAAAATACCGCCCCTTGGGAAAATATTAAGATTGTAAACCCTATAATATTTCTTACCGAACTGTAGAGCTTAAATATTGATACTTTGGTGCTTAACTTAAATACATATTTTGTCTGTGAATAACAATCAGGAATACGGTATTAAATCCACCATAATTAACTTATGAATAAAGGTCTCTATTCTAAGTCTAGGATTCATTTTTATTTGAAAATGAATTTTATATTTTATTGAAACGAGGAAAAGTCGATGTGCAACAACAAACTTTAATGAACTAAACACCCTAAATAGTTTTTATATCCATGGCCTAAGCTAAATTGTTAAGTTTTCAATTGCTGCTACCAACAGATATCTACCAATCTAAAAATATGCTTCTATTTCAACAATTAAATTTTATTTAGAATGCTATCCAATACCGCCCAATTCAGGATAATTATTATCTACCAAAAATACCGAAACTCACCTAAGATACTAGCAGAGTGCACCATCAGCACAGCTGCTAACAGCATCAGAAACGTTAATTTCGCCATATCGACCAACTGTCACAAAACTCGATTAATAAAACTATTCACGAATTTAAATCGAAGATTTTCCCTGCGCCCGCGGCGTACGTGTGTTTTTGAATAGTGAACGTACCGCGTGCTCAATCGTCACTGGTCCTTTCCTTCGATCGTACCGGGCGTTTCACCTCTCATGTAACAGAAGGTGAAATTTAAATAAAGCATAACGTTGTAAATAATGACATGCACCGCTGAGATGCAACGAGAAAGCAGTCGTGGTATAAACGGAGTTGAACTAAGATGCATTGAAAGCAAGATACCAAGTTTAGTGGGAGCATTCAGGTACTAAGTTTATGAGTAGTATAAAGTTAATTGCAGCGAGATTTGTGGTTTTAAGTAAAGAGAGAGTGTACTAATAGCTGCTATTGAGAATTATGGTTACACTTTGTTGTAAAACTTAATAAAGAACGGGCTTGATTAAAATTACTAAGTGTTGTCACTAAAGTTGTTTTTTCAGCAGTTTCATAATGTTTTAAAATTATAACAAATAATTTTATGTCGACGACCACTTTGGCGATGGGGTAAACTTATCTGCCTCAGACGCCAGTGGTTGCGGGTTCGATTCCCGCACTGAACAAGAAAAAATAAATGTTCCCGGTCTGAGCGTTTATCTATACATATGTATTTTATATTCCAGGTTCCCCCCTAGTTCGCTACATGGTATCTCATAACACAAGCTTTGCATACCTATTTTGAGGCCATGTAGTTCGTGTGATTGTCTGGGGATATTATTTATTTATTAGTATCTTAAATAAAAATAAAATAAAATAATTAACAGATAAATAAGAATATTAAGATGCTTTTAGGTAGGTATATGTAAAATTTATTTGTTTATAAATATTTGATAACATTACACAAAGACCTAGATTAGATTCAGAATTATACTACAAATTGCAAACTATTATCACGAAGAAAAAAAAATATTGACTACGAAGCAAAGAAAACCATCATGCGAAAAACAACTGAAAATATATAAAAAAACTGTATTCATTTTATTTTCATTCCGCTTATTACAATTTCTAATTTTGTTAATGCTTTGCAACGCTCTGTGTTTTAATTGTCTGAAAAAGGTTTTTATTTTATTTTAGCTTTTATTAATTTAAAGAAACATACTCGTCTTGCTAATGCTTAAAGTATTTCGCTTAGCTAGGTTAATTTTAAACACATTTGTTTTGATATACAGAAGATTCTTATTGAAATAGCTTTTTATTTGCTACAGTTTTCTTTGACTGTTTTAAAAAAAGAAGATGGTAAAATTTGAATAGTTGAAGAAGCAGAGTATGTAGACAGACAGATTGCGCCTGTTGGGATGAAATGCTACACAGGTGCCAGTAAATTATAATCATAACTGTTATTGACAATAGAAAAATATGCCAAACACTTTTTTTACAAAATTACTGGCAACCATTCCCAAATTAAATCTCTTTAACAATAAGCCCAGATACCGCCATTACTAATAGGATACTGACAATTTGCACTGGGACAGACGTATATCCAAATTAGATATGGGATCATCATACTGGCCCACAATAGTTTATGCCCAATCATACATTTTACTTGGTTGACGCTTGTTACTTGCTTGTGACGTGACGTCAATGTAGTGTGTACCTAGAATACAGGAACATATACCCCGGGAGTTTGTTCCTTTCATTTCATCGCGTAGGCGTCCTCAGAACCAGTTACCGGCAGTGTTGCTAGGGTTACCAACTTTTTTCTAGAAATAAAGTATATTTGAGTCTGAAAACAATATAAAACAGTATTTTTGAAAAGAAAAAAAACAGAATTCAATTTATTTACGTAATGTTTTAAATACATATTTTTGGAGCTTTTGCACAAGATATTATATAAAGTATAGCACATAAAGTGTTTAGTTTTTTATGCTGAAAACAGTATTTTCTACCTATACTTTATTTTTGTTCTACAGTAAACAGTATAATTTAGTGAAAAACAGTATAATACTGTTAAAAACAGTATGATTGGCAACCCTAGCTGTCCCGCACCATGGACGGGGTCCGCCGGTCGCCGAACAACAACAATAGAAGCGCACGAACGTCTCAACGCATACCTATGATCTTGTAAAACAACATTAAATATAAAATCCACATACCAAATACATCGTTTTAATAAAGCAGGACCTAGCCCACATATTTACTCTTAATTTTATGTATGAAAAAAATGAAATTTTGATTTCATATACGGGATGTTTACCTATTACTTACCATGTTTCAATATTATTACTATTATAGTTCGATCATTGAAAAAGCCTAGCTTTATTTCAACATGTGTATAACTACGTTTGAAATATTACTTGTATAATTAATTTATTTAGGTATATGTAAACATTTAAAGTATAGCAACGACCTACGACCCTAGTCACGCACGCATATGAAAAAACAAAAGTGCACACATTCAAAAGATGGACAAGCGTACTTAGCATAGACTACCTACGTTCAATATCATTGTTGATCCTAGATTTTAGTACTTGGATGATACTGGAATGCACTAGGTTATATAAAATCGTGAGATGACACAGACGTTACATATAATATATATATATTTATATTTTACATATAATAATTTTTTTTAAATAATAAAGTAAGTACTATCTGCCAGAATGAATGTGACTAAGTCGATGGTTAATAGGAAGTTATTTTTATTTTTAATATACCTATTGTCAACATAGTGACAAGGATTAATGAAAATGAAAATAAAATTTTAATAAAAAAAAAATTACTACATTGGTTGAAAAGTTCGCGGCCTGGCCATTAAAAAAAAAACTTTTGTTATTTTTTCTGCCGTCATTTTGAACTGTCATTATTCAATTGTCAGCCCGCGAATTTTCAATTTGATATCTTGTTTAATTAAAATTTTACGAACAATATAAATACGTGTGTAGAACAAATTTTCACTAATGGAGAAATTTGAACAACGTGCTGTGATTAAATATTTGTTTAAAAAAAGATTAACACCAAAGGAGATCCATGATGACATGCAAACAACACAAGGGGAATCTGCCCCGTCTTATAACACTGTCAAAAAATGGGTTGCAGAATTTAAACGTAGACGAGAGAACATCGAAGATGACCCTCGCTCCGGCAGGCCAATGACGTCTACGACCGAAGAAAACATCAATAAAGTGTGTGATCTCATATTGAAAGACCGTAGATTGACTATCAGAGAAATTGCAGACACCATAGGCATCTCATATGAACGAACGCAAAACATCATTGTCCATGAACTCGGCTTTTCTAAGGTTTCGGCTAGGTGGGTCCCCAGATTGCTTTCAGTAGAGCAAAAGCGAATTCGACTCACGATTTCTCGCGACTGTTTGGAGATGTTCGAGGCTGATCCACAAGGTTTTCTTGACAGATTTGTGACAATGGATGAAACCTGGATTCACCACTATACCTCAGAATCAAAACAACAATCCAAACAATGGAAAAAATCAGGTGAACCAACTCCGAAAAAAGCAAAGGCAATTCTGTCGGCTGGCAAGGTGATGGCATCGGTTTTTTGGGATGCTAAGGGTGTCATTATGGTGGACTACCTTCCAAAAGGCGAAACAATAAACTCTGCGTACTATAGCACCCTTCTGCACCGTTTACGTGAAGAAATTAAACAGAAACGCCCAGGATTACTGAGAAAGAAAGTGTTGTTTCACCAGGACAACGCCCGAGTCCACACGTCTGTCGAGTCTATGGCTCAAATTCGTGATTGTGGTTTCGAATTGCTGCCACATCCAGCTTATTCTCCTGATTTGGCACCTTCGGACTTTCATCTGTTTCCAAACCTGAAAAAACACCTCGGTGGGCAGAAATTTTTAACGAATGAAGAGGTCGAAGCCGCTGTTAACCTGTATTTTGAAGACCTTGAGGAATCTTTTTTTAAAACAGGTATGGAAGCTCTGGAAAGCAGATGGAAGAAGTGCATAGAGCTAAATGATTACGTCGAAAAATAAAAATATTTTTGTATGTACTTTATTCTGTTTTCTTGACTAGGCCGCGAACTTTTCAATCCACCCTCGTAGCTGTGTAATGTGTGGGAAAATTGTATTATTAATAAATATTTAATATTTTTTTATTTTGTTTTATAAAACAGCATATACAAGCCTTCCCGAATCGTGTAATCGGAAAGTTCACCATTTTTTAAATATTTAGAGTTTTCCATTTTTTGTTAATATTCAGTCATACTCGTTCAAACATCAATTTTATGCTTAAAAACCATCAATAAAATCATTTATGTGATTCCACACACATAAGATACAGGACTTTTCATAAAATAAAAATGTTTTTTAGAGGGACGTTGACAAAAACAGTTTTTTTCTCTAAAAAAGTGCATTTGCATTTGGATTAGAAAATATCTACATTAGGTATATTTGACTATGCAACGAGGTGAAACAATTAGTATTTCGTTGTCTTTTTATCTAGACGAGCTAAATAAATTTCGAAAATCGTTAAATTTGTTACATTATTTTCCTTACCTTTCACGTCATTTTCGCATTTCAGCTAATTGAACGTAGCCTCAGGGATAACTAAGTAAGGATAGTCCATTGGTGAAAAACTCATAAAAATCCTTAAGGTCTTTTGACTTTGTACAGTTCCAACTTATTAAGTAGATAAATCAAACATATTACTCTCTATCCACACTGGAAATATTACATGTTAAAATTACAGAAGTATTTAAGTATGATGTAATTATACTTACCACTTCTGTAATTTTACCACATTGTTCTTGCGTAATCTTTTAAAAACTGGTAAACTATCTAGAACGTTCTTACGGTAAGCAATTAAATAATCACCTTACATGCTTCTTTTTACCATAGCTATCTATTTATTATTTCTGATTTGTAGTAAGTATTTTAAGCAATTTCCCATAAAAACAGATTCTCCTATGAAAATTATACCTTGCAAATCGGGTGAAACACTACAATAATCTCTCATTATTTTCACAGAAATTATTAACATCGCCCACTTAAGCAGTATAAAAGGTTCATTCCTCGAAAAAAGTAAAAAACGAACAGCGCCATCTGCAAATTATTTTTACATATCTCCTGCTCTGTAAGTAGTCACTTACTTCCCTGAATGCCGGGGTGTATGGATATCATTACAGCCTTTTACAGCATAGTTGTCAAAACCTACCATGTAATGTTAACATTACAGCATAGGTTTTGGAATTTGAAAAAAGAATTGTCATACTCATACAGCATAGTTTTCAAAACCTACCATGTAATGTTAACATTACAGCATAGGTTTTGGAATTTGAAAAAAGAATTGTCATACTCATACTGCAAGAAGTATACTTTTAAAAAGTTATATTTTTTTCTCCGTATTGATTATTTATTCAAATCGGAATAGTGTCTCTATTCCGATTATCTAGTTTGGCACCGACTTCAAAAAGTATGTAAATACCTACCCAGATAAATTGTTAATGTTCTTATTACATTCATTAATATTAATTAATTTTTGGCAGAAATTTACCATACGTAATATGGATGGAATAGAAACAGGAATAGGATGGCGTTTATAAAAATTATTTAAACATTTTTAGTGCATTGGTTTTTTGAATGCGGTTCACTTTTTCTTAAAAAGAAATAATTAGTTTGCTTTCATTTTGGTTTTGGTTTTATGATTCTTTTTATTTATTTTTATTTCATACTTTTAAGTGTTAGGTTTTTGTTTTGGGCTAGTTATTAGTTTTTTCATAGTTAGTTAGGTTCTACAGATATAGATATTAATGATAGTTTTTTAGTGATAAATTTTAGGCTAGTTCTGGTATCAGTAACTACCAACTTCTTCTGGTAATGTGATGTCTTGGTACTGTAAAATCATGACTTTGACCTACCTACTATTGTTATATTCGTTTTACCTGTAGGCCTAGGTAAAAAACTATGGAGAAGGACGCTTTAAGAAAGAAGAGGAATTAAATCCCAACGAAAAATAACGATGACTTGATGCAGCACGAGATGGTCTTGTCTAGGTATCGCCAGCATGCTCGTGACAAATGAAAAGAGATTCGCTTAAAAAAATCTTCGTGCGAACAGTCAGCTAAGAACTTATCACAAAAAAATCTATCACGTATATACAAATATGGAAACTAACTTACTATGAAAAAACTAAAAGCTAGCCCTAAATTGAAAGTAAGTAAAAGGTAAAAGGTTCTCCTAAATGGGACAAATATCCTCTTAAAAACCGCATCAACATCGATTCAGCCAAACGCAAGATAATCGATGACAAACATAACTAACATACAGGTTAAACTCCTCTTTGTAAGTTGGCTACTTTAAATCAGAAGTTGTGCAGGTAAATCTGCGGGAAATGCTAGTATTCGGTAATTATTCGGCAAATCAATCAAACATTCGGCTGAATACAAATGTTGTACGAAATACGAATGTTCGGCCGAACAATCGGCTCATCTCTGATACAAAATAAACAAAAAAAAATGAGAACCTTATTTTTTAATGCTGGTCTATATAGTAAAACCTTCTCCTAAATATGACAAATCTTTTTCTGAAAACCGCATCCAAATCGGTTCTGCCAAACGTGAGAAAGTCGCGGACAAACATACATACTTACAGGTCAAAATGAGAACCTCCTTTTTTGAATTCGGTTAAAAAATAAAAAAGGCAGTTGACTAGCTAGGCGCGAAAGTAAATTTTTTTCGGCAAGAGCCTTAAGTCACTCAAACTCAAGTCTTATCATCATAAACTCATACTCAAACTGTAAATATTCCTAAAAAGAATTTGACCATATCTTTTACAAATTGTTCTAATTCCACTATTAATTTTAATTAAATACACATGTGCTCTTTAATAAATGTTCACAGAAACCAGCTATCTTGTTTTTTTACTTACCTCACAGTCGATATGTAAAGCAGAGTGTTTACCTCGGATGCAATTAATGTCATACAGCCCTTGGTTAACAATCTACTATTTATAAATATTTATCCCACAGGGACCGTTTTCAATAAAAAGTTGCCTATGTGCAGACTATAAATAAGAAAATTAAATCCAAATCCGGGAATAAAACTGTTGATTAATCTTTTAACCCGACTACGGCACGCAAAGGAGAGTTATGTTTTCAACGCGTTTGTATGAATGTCAGTTTTTCAACGAAGTTTTTGCGAGTAATATAGGCTATATGAAATTCCAAGATGGCGCCTGTAAGGTGGGATTAAGGGGATAACAACAAATGATTTCCGATTTTAACAATATGGGTATCAAATGAAAGCTTATGATCAGCCTATTCTAACTAATATACATAAGTTAGTATACTTTAAATTTAAAATATTCACTGGAAAAATATTTTCTGAACGCTAATGGTAGTTTTATGTACTAATATGATTGTTAATTTTAGTATTCATCAGCCTGAAAGACATTTATACATACATAACTTCACGCCTGTATCCCGTATAGAGTAGGCAGAACACCAGAGGTAATAAAACCATCTGATGTCACGTTTGACAAATTTAGAGATTTTAGAGAGAGCTACTAGCTAAGTCGGTTAAAAATAACAAATTACTTTGGAACAACATAAAAACCATAACACATACTAAAAAAAGTCTTTCCGATTCCAAAGAATTGTTAAACATCAAGGCATCGACATTGGACTCGGCAAATTTTGTAAATAATTATTTTGCGAATATAGGTAGACAGTTGGCTCATGAAATACAACCTCCGAAGTGCCCTACTGGCCCTGATAACCTGCCTACACAGTCTAATTCGTTTGTACTATTAGATACTGACCCTTCTGAAGTCGAAAGAACTTTGATGGCACTAAAATCTGGGAGTGCCCCTGGCTGGGATAGCATCCCAGTGGGATTTTTGAAGTATGTAAGAAAAGAACTAGTTCCTGTTCTTACACATTTAATAAACCTCTGCTTTCCGGAAGGAATTTTTCCGTCTTCTCTTAAGCAGTCTTTAATTACTCCCGTATACAAGGATGGGGATAGAAATGATGTGGATAATTATAGGCCGATTTCTGTTTTACCGGCTATATCAAAAATATTGGAAAGAATATTAAACTCTCAACTGCTTAAATATTTGACTGATTATAAAATCTTATCTTCCTCACAGTATGGATTTAGACGAGGCATATCCACTGCTGATGCTGTCATTAAGCTAAGCTCAAACATAACAAAGTATCTGGATAAGGGTGAAAAGTGTCTTACAGTGTTTCTTGACCTTAAAAAGGCTTTTGACACTGTTTCTATCCCAATCCTTCTATATAAAGTAGAAAAAATTGGAATAAGGGGTTGTCCACTAAATTTATTCACAAGCTACTTGAGTTCAAGGACGCAGAGGGTAAAATTGCAACAGTGCATTAGTGAGGATACTTCGGTTACCTTTGGAGTTCCGCAAGGTAGTGTTCTGGGACCAACGCTCTTTTTGGTGTACATAAACGACCTCTGCAATATGAATATTCAAAAAGGAAAGCTATTATCCTATGCTGACGACACAGCTATAATCTTCTCCGGTAAAACATGGGATGCTGTCAGGTCTAGTGCTGAGGCAGGAATGACTGAGGTGGCTCTCTGGCTGAGACGTAACCTGCTTACGTTAAATACCACAAAGACAAATTACATATGTTTTAGTACTGTAAGTAAAAACCAACCAGACAAAACTTTTGACTTAAGAATACATGACAGTGACAAAGTATGCGATCGTAACTGTAACTGCCCAACAATAACCAAAGTTTCAAATATAAAATATTTGGGAATTGTTATTGATCAGGGTTTATGTTGGCATCCACATCTAGAGCACGTGACTGGTAGAATAAGAAAATTGACATGGATTTTTAAAACTTTGAGACATGTGGTTCCTAAAGCCCAAATAAATAATGACAAAACATGTAGCCTCCTAAATCAGATATACATTTCACTAGTTGAATCTGATATATCATATTGTATAGCTGTATGGGGTGGTTCTTCAAAAACCAAAATGATTGACGTGGAGCGAGCACAACGCGCTCTGATAAAGACTATGTATTTCAAAAATAAAAGGTTTTGAACGGATAACCTATATTTAATTAGTGACCTATTGTCAGTTAGAAAAATTTACATAAAACAAACTATACTATTAAAACACAAAACCATACATTATAATTATGACATAAACTCAAGGAGAGGGAGGAACGCTGGATTACATGTGCCTAAAATTAAAACAAATTTAGCCTATATGCAGTATGATATGCGATCAGCTGTTTTATATAATCGCGCAAATAAAGCACTTAATATATATAATAAGCCATATTACCAATGTAAAAAAGAAGTAACAATATGGTTAAAGTCACTTGGATATGAGGATACCGAGATATTGTTAAAATCTTCTTTTTAGAACACGGGGGCAAAACACAAATACACAAAATGCACAAACATACAATTTCATCATACTTACAATACACACATATACTCACACTCACAAATACACACTTAACTCAAGTTGATTAAAATGCTTATTTGTTTTTATATTCTTATAACTCATCAAATATCTTATTTTCTGAAATTAGACATAAATAATATAATTTTAGACATTCAAATGTTTTATTTACTTTAATTGTTTATTTAATTTAATTTTATCTGTTTGAAGGGAATTGGTGTGAGTTTTGATAATAGAAATTGACTTGTTTTGACATTGATTTTTAATTGTATAATTTATTTATTTAACTAAATTTTAACTTGTTTTAATTAATTCAAATTTTAATTGTTTCATTTAATTGTTTAACGTAATTTAATTTTATTGTTTAATTTTAAAATGATTTCATATATTTAATTTATTTTTAGTAAATCTAATTTTAATTTTTAATCAAATTTATTTTATTTTGTAAAATTGTGGAAGAGCGGGGTCCTCAAACACAGGCATTGAATGTCTAACTGAAGACCCCAGACGACTATTTGTATTAGATTAAGAAGAAGGAAATAAATAAATTATTATTATTTTCCTACATTTTTTATTTATTCTCGGCACTAGCCGGTTATAACTGTGTTTACGGGCTGACGCCAAGTAAATCACAGTGAAGTGGTTGTTGAGGTTATTATTATTATTATTATTATGTGTCCAAATATTTGGGTTCTCGACTCGGGGTCGGTTTATCAAAACCAGAAACGGGCTTAGCCAAGTATTCTGGTTTAAGAGTGTTTAGGTGTTGTGATTAGTGAGATGTGTGGTGTGTAAAGTGTGCGTGTTTGGTGAAGTGTTATTTGCTTCCAGGTGGAGTGGAAGCGAGGTTGGATTTAGGAAACGACGTACTAATGAACATGTGTCTAAGATGATAGATTTTTGCAGAGAGATGTAAGTTTTTTCGGGAAGTTGCAGGATTTTAAGGGCTGAGTGGAGTGACTTTGGGATGATTCCGGTAGATGAAATAATAATGGGGATAATTTGTACCGTATTTTGGTGCCACATTTGCTTAATTTCATCCGCGAGGGGGATATACTTTTGGATTTTTTCAGTGTGTTTCTGTTTCAGGTTATGAGAATTGGGGACGGCAATGTCTATAAGGTAAGTGGTCTTCGTAGATTTAATGGTTAGAGTTATATCAGGTCTATTGCTGAGGATGGTTCGATCGGTAATTATATCCCTATCCCAATAGAGTTTTACTGTGTTATTTTCTAATACGTTTTTAGGTTTGTATTTATAATAAGGAGTGTATGATTCTAATAGATTATGTTTTAAGGCTAGCAGCTGGTGTATGTGTTTGGCAACATTATCATGGCGGTGGGTGTACTCTTTTTGGGCCAGAAAATTGCACCCTCCCGTAATTGTTCTTGTTGTTATTATTATTTCGAAAGGCCAAAATTCTCAGCCAAGAGAGGCTGGTTTTGACTTATTATTATTAGAGGCATTATAATAGTGGAGAATAAGTACAAATTATAAAAGTAATAAGCTTACATATACAAACATGTCTGAGTTTATAACAATTTCAAATTTGTACTTGAAGCTTGCCCTCGCCTGCTAGCAGCTGGCAGCAATTTTTTACACATATTATTTAAATGCTCTTATAGTCTTATTTGCTTGTTTTGTACTTTTAAGTTGAAACTTAGTGGATTCCGCAGTCGGGTTTTTTGGTTTTTGCAATTACTTTTTAATTTTTCATAATAGATTTTTTACTGATCTAAATCTCACTTTATTTATAGATGAAGTCGAAAATGAAAGCATACGGGCTCATTAAAGAATAAAATTTCATGAAATCTGGCCGGAATACATCACCGACGGAGCGGTAATATTTGGCGGTACATTTCATGTAGGAGGTGTGGTCGCAAGCTATTCAGATCCTGATGAGGTCCTACCACCAAGGATTAGTCGCCTTTTACGACAGTGTCATCCAGGGATGGTAGGGCCATTCTAAACTATCCCTACACTGCTGTCTTACCAAATATACAGGGTTATTTTTTAGCCACCAACCAAATTTAATTTTTTTTTGATGCGATATAAACATACTTGCATATTTATTTTAGTAACTCATATTAGAAAAAAATAAAGTCATGGCACCACAAACTGTTTTACAAATAGTCGCTATCGACGAACACAGCTACTACGACGCGGCATTTAATTGATGATGCTACCACGTAGTACTACAGGATGTTTTGTAGTAGCGCATAGTCTTCTTTATTTCCTGTATTTTTATATATAATTATCCTGACTGACTGTTGGTTAGGTAGCTAAAAATAGTACTTTACCATCTATACCGGGCTACGACCTATACAACAGTAAGGAAAATTACAATCAAAACGATGGGATAGTAGTTTACGCTAGAGAAAGCCTAAAAATATCAGTCGAGGAACCATACATGTTGGAATGCAATCGATTAATTATTAAAATAGGTACAGACACCGCAATTCTAGCCATCTATAAGTCACCTTCTTTTAAAAATACTAGTATTTTTACTAACTAACTAATTCTCTAAAAGACGTACTACAAAATCTATAATCGTATAAAAATACTAGCTGCTGCCCGCGACGTCGTCTGCGTGAACGCTATGCAGCACCAAACGCACCTACGATTATAACACTGCTAGCGTGATAATATGCCTATATGTTGACCCGACTTCTTAACTATCTTCATGCCAAATTTGAAGTAAATCCATGCAGTACTTTTTGAGTTTATCCCGGAAAGACAAACAGACAAACAGACAAACAGACAAAAATTCTAAAAACTATATTTTTTGTTTCTGTTTCGATTGTAGATCATACACCAAGTATTCTTTTAAAAAAATATTTAATGTACAGTTTTGACTTTCCTACCATTTTATTATATGTATAGATAATATTAATTGGCGACATTAACATCAATATTATGCCAGAGAGTTTGGATTCTACTTCCCGCCCATTGTTTACCTACATATCAGAGTGGTTCTTGTTTAGATCATATTATGCTAAAAACAAATTTTCCGTCACTAACGTTTGTAACAAACTCGACAATTTCGGATCACAAGGCCGCCTTACTAACCTTAATTTGTAAAATGCCTAAACTAACAAATAACTTAATAAATAGTGCTAAAATTAATTTACATAGCCTTGAAGCGGATTTAAGCAAAATTGACTTTTCTACAGTTTATAATTCTGATGACGCGAACTTTTGTATGACATACTTTATATGATATATCACAGATACAAAATGCAATAAAGTAACACAGAAACTACAGTTATAATAATCTCTTCCTTCAAACCTAAAATAGCAATTTTCTTTCTCTTTACCAAGCGACTTAGTACACGGTTAACTTTAGGCGTTATCACAATACTTATAGACCTTTAACGCTGTTTTTCCTTATCCCATGGTGTTGTATTATGGAAGAAAGGTAGTTTAGCGCGTACGAAGTACGAAAATTGGGTATCATCTCGAAGGTCCGACGGTACTTCAGCCCTGAACGGTTGCTCAACTTATACACAGCACAAGTGAGGTCGTGCATGGAGTACTGTAGTCACCTTTAGGATGGTTCTGCCAAACACCAGCTCGAAGCGCTAGACTCTGTTGGCCGAAGAGCCCGTAAACTCATAAGTAACAACAACCTTACAAATAAAAAATTGCAGACGCTGGAGCATCGTCGTAAGGTTGCTTGATTGACAGAATTTTATCGGCTACATTTTGGTGAGTGTGCGAGTGCTCTTTTTGACCAAATTGAACCCGCTTCTTTTTACCACCGGACTGCCAGACGCAGACAGAACTTCCATCCCTATATAGTGGATTTACCAAGAAGTCGAACAAAACGCTTCGATAGTTCCTTTTTGGTACGGATTGCCAAGGTGTGGAACAATCTGCTTGCGTCTGTTTTTCCTGACCACTACAGTCCTGGTACTTTTAAGTGTCGAGTGAATAGATTTCTCGTGGATGGACGTGTAACACCATAGTCTTCATGCGCACTTTCCATCAGGTGGCATGGAAGACAAATGTCCTATCCTTACAATATTTAAAAAAAAAGTTGTGGGAAAAAGCTCGTAAAAATATAATTTCCATGTATCAGAAAAAAAGAGAAACATTTTGAGCCGGCCATATATAAAGTTACTTATATTTACACAGCATTATCATGGCTCTGTGGATTTGCTAGGCTTATTCGATAAGGATAAGGAGTTCATTGGATTGTGAACAATGCGAAATGACTATTTATTTGCGAACTTATTTGTCGCAAAATGATATTTTCAATATAGGTATTAAGAACTAGATGTAGGTCTCAATTGATGTTGTATATAAATAAATAAATAAATATTTCTGACACTCACACAACATTATCTAGCCCAAATTAAGTTTCTTAAAGAACTTGTGTTATGGATACTAGACAACTGATATACTTAAGAATTATATAAACATACATATTGAATAAATACATATTTTTTAATTAGAATAAACCTAAATAAATATATAAACATCCATGACTTGACGGCTAATATCTATGTTCATCACACCGATATCCGCCGCCGATATCCGCCGCCGCCGAAATGGGATTCGAATCCAGGACCTCTGGCATAGAAGGCAATGTATGTAACCACTACACCAGCCGGTCGTCTAAATGTTCATGTATTAAGTTGTTAGGTATTATGTCTTCTGTATCATTGGTTGTAATCATCGTGTAGATAAGATGCTTATAAAAAAGGTATAATGCAATTACAGCTGCTCTATAAACGCATTCAATTCATGAGTTTTTGAACGATATGAATTTGACTTCAGAGATTGCAATATTTCAGGTGAATAATTTAGGAGTACCTACTCGTCAAAAAAGTGGAGAATTCATTAAAAAAAAATTAAAACACTGCTATACTATACACTTAGTCTAAGATGATAATAAAAAAAAACATTAAAACAAAAGAGCGAATATTTTGCCTACTAGAATTTCGGAAAATTGTGCAGGCAATCGAGGCATTTCTTCTCCTTGAAATGACAAAATTGACAGATTATACCGAGTTTATCGCAATCTTATTTGATTTTAAGATTCGGTGCCTCGATAGAGTCTCGTAACTATGGTGTATCGTTGGTTCTTAATATGCAGTGGACGTCTACTGGCTGAATGATAATGATGTAAAGAAAAATCAAGGAGAGCACTCTGTTATAGATTCTGATCATAATTATGTAATAAAAGTAGGTACTTAATTTTTCACTAGAATTCCCTATAAATAAATACCGCTGTTACTATTTAAGTTTAACGTGACCTGGCCTTTCGGTTAAGTTTACTCAGTAAATTATTAATATTTCTTATTAATTATATTTTTTCTCTTTATGTATGATCTCAAACTATCACGTTCTTGAATTTCAAAAGTGACCCTGTATAGTCTCCGTTTGCAATGAAAAACAGAACTTTTGCTAACAATTGTAGAATAATGATAAAGATGTTTATGCATCAAAAATAATAATGAATAAACTTTCGAAATGCATGATCAAAATCTGGCAAGGAAACAAAACTACATTATGTTCTTTGAACGCAAAAATAAAAGAAATTATCTTATCCAATACCTACAGCCAAATTAAAAAAATCCTTTTAATATTTAAGTTCGTTGCAAACTACAACTACAAACTATTGTCAATAATGATTGATAGTGTGCGTTAAGCTTTATAGCTGTCTCGATGCGTATGCATCCCTACGTTTTGTCACGGCCAAGTGCAGTGCGTCTCACTGACCCAGATTGAGGTCGTTGTCTCTGTGTGAAGATAGATAGATGCACCTTTGATCGGCTGCCATCGATACACGATCGTGAGAAGCTTTAATAACCTGTTCAACGAATAATTTACGAGATGATTTTTTTTACACACTTTCTCTTGGATATTTTTTCCTGTTTTGTTTTATAAGGAAAAAATATTATTACATAGAATATACCTTTTTTGTACAAGTTATTATTTCCGAAATATAACTAAAATGGTGCCAGCAAAAAAATAAATCAATCTGACCAAAACTAATTTGAAATTCGTCTAACTTAGTTAATGATCGAAATCTTTTTATTTATTTCCTTTTACGTGTTCGTAAATATATAAAATGAGTGATGTACTTTGGTTTCCGAAACTAATAATATTCGGATTCCAGCTACTTTCACCGAGGTGAAAGTGACTTCCAAATTGGGTGTTGGTCCGGCGCAGGTCGTTGCTATAGTTATATATTATATACGTATCTATTTACTTTTATGTGTAGTTTGTGTGTGTTGTTTTTTAATGTATTTGGTGTGTTCTTGTAGGCAGTACAGGCTTCAATAAAGGCAAATTATGTAAACTCTACGTGAGGTCGTAGTAGGTCATTGAAAGTGTTGTATCATTACAATTAAATGCCAACAATGATATTTCTAATCTATAAATGACTGAAATGATCACATAAACTACGACATCCTAGATAAAGATTATTTATTAACTTTTCATGTATCTTCGGTAGTTAAAACATAGTCAAACAACCAAACAAATTGTTGAAACTGAAGTCAAATTCCCATGTTTCTTCTTCTTTTAGATTGATCCATGGGACAGTAACAAATTATTTATCCTACATACAAACTAACGATGCACACAAGCCAGGATTCCACTTATCACCCGATTGCTTAGTTTTGTTATAAAAACCGGACAGTACTGATGACAATGCAATCACTTTTTTTACAAAAGTAGTAACTAACCTGACACTGGCAGTTCCTAATTTTTTTAGGTAGGTAATAGTAATAAGTACGAAGAAATTTGTAACGTTTCCGCTGCATACCGAACTGTTTTAGTTTTTACACGCCTTAATGTATTTTACGTTACATTATAATTAATTAATCATTCAACGATTATGATAGTCACTGATTACTGATGTGCGAAAGAGTCTACTTCCTTACTGATAAAAAAATATATTATCGACCTTAACTCTTCGCAAGAGAGTGCATATTACCAAGGTTTTCCTTTGAGTAAGTACATCATATGTAATTTTGATTATGCAGTGATATCAGTTCAACGATCTTCAAAGTAAACGTAATAGATCCATTTCATATTGCAAAGTACAAAATTACAATTCAAAGTTCCTTAGTTGCTATCTTCATAACTAACTTTTTCACTTAATGGCGGTGTAGGTACTAAGAAGTTACATACATAGTAAAGAAGTATGGTAGGCAAAGGGCAGATACAGCCTTTATTAAGTATAGTTCTACTTTAAAATTAAATAACGGAATCTCACTTTTGTTTATTTTTTATTGTTTAGTTTAATCTCCTTGATTCTGTAAACTTAAATTCAACGAACAACTAGGCTAAAATTACCTTGTCATAAAATATTGCCAAATAATTTATCGCTCGAGGAATAATATTTAATAAGATTCTGAAGGGTCTAGCTTTCGTTTTTTGCCGACTCTTCGAGTACCAAAATATAACCTGGTCTATTAAATAAATCATCAACTAGTTAAGCATTAATGTTGTGCTAAAACTTCATCATAACTACTTATATGTATATAGAAACGTATGAGAATATGTTTTATTTAGAGCAAGCTGTATTGCGTGGTTTTAAACGCGCAATTTGAATTCTACGTAAAAGTAGCCGACGACGTGCTGTTCCAGAGTGTGCACTATTACTATAGGTACCAAATTTCATTCAAATCCGTTGAGCTGCTTTGATTGAGGAAGAAACATCCGTACATCATCAAATCGTCATCAAACTTTCACATTTATTATATAAACAAGATAAAATTAAAAATATTTTGAACAATAGGCACTTATTTTTGGTTTATAAAACAAACCATGGATACTTTCAGCGAACTAAGTACCAGTACGCCAAAAATAAATAAGCTACTGTGAATGTGACCAAATTAAAGAATTATCGACAACACAGTTGGACTGGTTGAAATCTACTTCATATCGCAAATAGAAATCTTGAAATCAGATTTTACTGATTCTACTTGCACTTTGAAGACACGCAAATGCATACTTATTGACGAATTATACTTAGTAAATATCGACATTACATGTTGACTGCACATTGAGAATATCTAAAACGGACTAAAGAACTAAAAACTCCAATTTGCATACTATTTTATGGAGCTTAAAAACTTATGCCACTTCTGTCATATAAGTTGAATTGAATATCAGGTGAATCACCAAGAAGGCCATTGAATATCAGGTGATCTACATGACTTTGCTCGCGTTAAATTTAATCAGTATGAAGTGTCCTATAATTTATTTTAGCCCCTTTTTTTTTATTCTTCGCAATTTTTCTATTAAAGCTGTCCAATCGCCACTGGATAAGAGTGTCATAAGTAAAAAGTGAGTTATCCGAGAGACTTTGAGGGTTCACCTGGCTAGACTACAGACCACATTTCAAATAAAATCTGCCGCTATATATCACCGCCAGCGATGTGTTACGGCAATGTTTAATCAAGAAGTTCCTCAACCCGTGTCATCTTCGACTTATTTTTCACTTACCACCCGGGGCATAAGTTGAGATTGAGAAAATTACAAAATATGTTTATTTATCCCAAAATGTTTATTAATTTTTACCTGCAATCATTACTGAAATTATGTGTCATCTAGAACGCAGGTAGAATGTATCCCGCTTTAACCCATAAATACTTTTTATTCTGCTAATATGTTGACTTGAGACAATTCCCAGAGTACAAATCTGCTGGTAACATATCAAGTTTAACGGCTTGAGATGTTTCCGCCGTAAAAAATTTTGATTAAAGTTTTTTTCCACTTGCTCTTCCACTAGTAACGAATATTTCGATACAAATACCTATACCTGCCCCAGTTTACTTGCAACATAAGCTTTTTAGACCACCACTTCACAGTACCTACTTCAAACTCCATATGTCATCAAAGAGGAAGCAGTATTGGAACCACCCTCCGGTTAGTTAAGTTACTATACTTGTAAGTAATCATGCTGTTTATATTGCTGTGATGACTTGACACTAAAGCCTACATACTCGTCGACGCGTCTCCTCGCTTTCACCTCTCCCTCACGGACTTTATGGGTATGAGTGAGACAGCAAAAACAGTAAGAGCAACAATAGTAGAATAGCGTTAGTGCACGTGGATTTCATATGAAATTAGGGTTTTTTTTTAGATAATGCTGATGAATTGAAAGAAAAAGTAGTAGATTGTTGGATATTTCAATTTAAATCTAAAAGAAAAAAATACTTTCATTCTTTAGTGGTTAAAACCGTGCAATTATTTTGTTTCTAAAAACGATAATATCAGTTAGATCCTTATCTTTTACGTTAGATACATCTCTCATTCAGTTATCATTTTGTCTTTGTGAAAATCCTTTTAAATATGAGTTAACGTAAAATTTAAGAAAACGTTGCGTCTAAAACTTTAACCATTTTGGTACAGAACCGCCATCAACATTATCACTTTCTATAAATTAAGTATTATTTTAGAAACAATGGCTTTCATATCATTGCGTACGGGGTAGAAAAGCCACTGTACCGCATGCAATACTGTCGATTCTATAACTCACAATTGTATGTGTAGTTTCGGATTAGAATAGCCTTAACACCCCTAGCTAAACGTTTCGTAAAAGGTGACCCTGCTTGGTGGTAGGATCCCGTTAGGGTCCGACTGGATGGTAACCACCGTTCAATAATGTGTGCCGGCAATATTTTATGAAGAACCAGTTATTTTCTAGGCCGGCGTGCTTTCATCTTCGACCTAATATTCACGCAAGCTGGAGTTACGCCCAAGCTTAGTCTATAATAAAAAAAACTTCCGTCTTTGATAAAAAAAACTTTTTTTTTATATTCTAAGGATAGTGCGTATGTCTTCCATGCCACCTGATGGAAAGTGAGGATCAAGACTATGGTGTTACACGTCCATCCACGAGAAACCTATTCACTCGACACTTAAAAGTTCCAGGACTGTAGTGGTCAGGAAAAACAGACGCAGGCAGATTGTTCCACACCCTGGCAATCCGTACCAAAAAGGAACTATCGAACCTTTTTTTCGACTTCTTGGTAAATCCACTATATAGGGCTGGAAGTTCTGTCTGCGTCTGGTAGTCCGGTGGTAAAAAGGAGTGGGTTCAATTTGGTCAAAAGAAGCACTCGCACACTCACCAAAATGTAGCCGATAAAATACTTATATTTCAAACAAGCAACCTTACGACGATGCTCCAGCGTCTGCAATTTTTTACTTGTAAGTCTTAGTCTTTAATAAAAAAACTCAACCATCTCGCTTAGTTAAACTGGCTTTCGTTCAAGTACGTGATAAAAGCCACAGTGTACAGATTGCAACAGAATTACGTATACCACACAGTCTCCCGCACACACCCAGTATTCATACGCGCGATCGTTCAAGGTGGTATACATAATTCTGTTGCAGTCTGTACCAGCTGTTCATTCGTTACTGTCGGTTCTTCCACTGCTCGGGCAGTTTTCCTTTCTCGATACGTCACACGTTTCTCCACGCGAGACGTAGTTACATCAAATCGGTTTGGAGTAACGCCCGGACTTGTCCGCGTTTTTACAAATACGTTTTCTAATAGTTTTTAATTGATCGCGAACTATTGAGGCGGTGTGACGGACGGTTGTGATAAGTGGAACATTATTCTGGAGGAGGGGTGTTCGAATTTTAAAAATTGTAAGTTCTTTTTTTGTTTGGGGACCGATATTTTATTTATTATTGGATTATTTATTCTTTAGATTGATAGTTTTATAGAGTAAAATGTGAGGCGCGTTTTAATATAGTTAGAATATGTAATTGTTAGAGCTTGTAGAAAGATTTACTAAATGATTTTATTGTAATAACAAAACAGCATAGGGTTCTTAAATACAATTGGATATATTAAAATATAAAATATTTCAAACGATTTAAAATAATATGAAATAAAATAATTATAAAGGTAGTCTTTTTGACAAAAGAAATAAATGAACTTTGACAGTGCAATAAAAGACATCAACGAGCTCAAGAAAATAAATTAAACAAAGATTATACGGGTCGTATTTCGTTGAAAAAAACCGATCTTGTGAAAAACAAAAGTAGCTAATAACTTTAATATATTTTTTGTAAATATAATTATTTTAATTCATTAAAAAAGTTTAATTTAGAATAAAAGTTCAAAATCAAAAAAATAGACTGCTTATACTATTGAATTACATATTTATAGGTTTTAAGTTGGAAAATATTGGGTTTTCGTGCATTCATTTATAAAAAAAAACATCATTTAATTATTAGTCAAACATTAAAATAGTAGATCGTCTAATTGTTTACTAATTACCAGCTAGACGGATCAAGTGGAGGCATTATCTACGATATTTATGCGCGTGCGCATATCTTTGTTTACCTACTTACGAACCGGAAAACTTTCTACTTCTGCGTCCGATTCGAATGCTAAGCTTTTCTCGAAAGTTCCATACTTTCCCAATTTTTTCATTTATTTATTTGAGTTTTTAAAAGTATATTTTCATAGCTGCGTTAGAAACTTTATAACTTAAAATTCATTAACTTTAAATTATGTAAATGATGATATGAGCTCTGCTCCATGTCTATATTTGAAAATAATAGGTGGTAGTGTGTTGAACGAACGAGCTACACATTAAAATATCAAATTGATTACAAAAATTATAAATAAAAACAAAAAAGTCCACAACTTTCGGATACGATCAGAAAATTATGAAGATGAACTGAATTGTAACGAAATATATTTATTAAAAAACAGTCCTTTACGTACAAATGGTGTATTAGCTAATTATACAATCTTAAAAGGACGACTTTTTTGAGTGAAATTATTACACATATACCTAACATATTATAAGAAAATATGTTTATTAAGTAATGACTAGAAGACAAGAAAATGGATGGTACAATATTATTATAACTAAATAAATAATGCTGGACACTATTTTCACAAATTGGATTAAAAATGGTATAGGAAAACATGTATATTGCAATTAAAATATATAATAATAAATAAAATAATAAAATCCCCAGACAACTACACCAACTACATGGCCTCAAAGTAAGAAAAGCTTGTGTTATGAGATACCATGTAGCGAACTAGGGGGAACCTACAATATAAAATATATATATACATAAACGCCCAGACCCGGAACTTTTTTTTCTTGTTCCGTGCGGGAATCGAACCCTCAACCAATGGCGTCTGAGGCAGATAGATTTACCCCATCGCCAAAGTGATCGTCCTACATAATTATTGAAAAACACTTAGCAAACAAATCTGCAAATCATATTGTCAAAGATAATCTGATGAATAATAGAGAATTAATATTTCGATTAATTATAAATTAATACGTTTCCATTCAATTATATTCTGAGACAGGTTAAACCCAATGCAATACGTAGACTAATTGTCTCTTCCTGTTCGTACCTCCTTTGGTAAGGCTACACTTAGTAGGGTAGCAATGTATGTAGCGGATATGGCATGTCATTTCGTAGTGTGCAGTGATGGATTATCCGGTTGTAGTGTGCAGTGTTTGTGTCATGCAATGCTAAATGTTCACTGATTGCTGATTGGTTGTTTTTATTGTCTGATAAAATCAATATGGTTTTAAGGAAGCAAGGAAAGTTAAATTAAATCAATGAAAGAAGTATGTAGAAACTAAAATCTTTTACAGGTTGTTTTTTGATTAATTATGATATATGGCGGGTATAAACTACACACCTGTTAAAATATTTAATAATGAATATGATATTTGAAAAGTTAAAACAAGGGAAAAAAAATTGTATGCAGGGAAAATAGAGAAAAAATACGTGTGAGATTTCTCAAATTTCTGAAATTAATATATAAAATAAATAAAATAAAATCCCCAGACAATCATACCAACTAATGGCCCCAAAGTAAGCATAGCTTGTGTTATGGGATACCATATAGCGAACTAGGGGGGAACTTAGAATGTAAATACATAAATAGATAAACACCCAGACACCGAACATTTTTTTTTTCTGGTTCCGTGCGGGGATCGAACCCGCAACCGCAGGCGTCTGAGGCAGATAGGTTTACCCCAACGCCAAAGTGGTCGTACATTTACTACATTTATATACATATACATACATTTAATACATTTACTTTACAATTTTTTTAATATCACTTTGCAGAAGGGAATCAGACTTCAAGATGAAGCTGTCCCTAGTGTTTGAGCTGCTGCTCATATTCGTCCTGCTGGCCTTCGCCGCTTCAAAGAGCATTAGTAAGTATCAAGAAAATACTACAAGTTATCATTTTCTTCAAAGAATAAACTCGTCTTTGCCCCGTATCTCACTTGATTTTATAAAGGATGAAAAAAACCAATAAAGGATGAAAAATGAGCATATGAGGTACACTAAAAAAACTCTTCATGAATCTACGTAAAATGCAATATCATTTTATTTGAGAAGATTTCATACAAACCTGGCCAGGTGTGAAGTTGAGCTTCACGAAGTGTAGCTCGGACTCGGATTCAAATTCTGATCGAAGCTAATTAATACGCATTGCTCATCCAAAATTAGGTACTCTTTTCCAAGCTTTAAAATAATTTATTTTTTAAATAAAAGAGGTTAAGGTTATTGACACATACCTTTGACTCATTTTTAAATCCTGTTGAGTGGAAGCGCGGCCGAGATAAAACAGGCGAGATTACGATAATACTGATTCACCTTAAAAGCAAGTAAAAATTTACGCAAAATATAATATTTGTTGGAAATTTTTAAGTATATTAGATCCTATCCTAGAGAGATTGCATGATTAATTCAACTATTTTTAAAGTAGTTTTCCCTAAAAATATTATAAAACCAAAGATTTTTTTTCAATGTTCTCTTTATTGATTCAAAAATTACGCGATTAAAAAAGGCTCATGGCTGCTAGTTAACTAGGTACATATGAAGCGGCTAGATTATTTAATGATAAGCAGAACGTTTGATCGTGTTAGTTTTGTATACAAAACCTTGTGACGTGCAAATTTTAAAAAGTGTTATAATAATTATTCTTAAATAATTTTCAGAGAAAAACAAGAAGAAGGCTTTGGCAGATAAAAGCGCTGAAGACAAACAAGAAGACAACGGCATCAACAAATACTGCCGATGCTCTGAGGCTTACTGCAACTGCTGCAGAGAGTTTCAAGTGCCTTATGTTAATTTAGATGGACCAGGTAAAGCAAAACTTATTTTAAATAAAAAATATTAACCAGATACCGTTTGCTTATATCAAAAAAGACTGCGTATGTCTTTAAAGAAAACGAAACGTCTTCGCGTTAAAATGATTGATATCGAATTTTGTTCAACGCAATACAATCTGGTTTTCAATTGTGAAATTTTAAGTCAATTTAATATAATTAATAATTTTGGTTCTAAATATAAATTACGTCTACAGCCAAAAATTATGTTTTCCTTTCACTTTATTATTGTGTTATATGAACGCTTTACATATTATTTGTTTTTTTTTTATATTAAATTAATGATCTCCAGTAGTTAATGATCTCTAGGTTAAATGGTAACTGATGCTTGAGAGTGTCAGTTCAATTCCCGTTTTGTGAAAAAATCAGTTTTTCAAACATATCATAAGTATTGACAGAAAAGCGTGTATATAAATATGTATGTTTTCATTCGAGTTTAAAATTATAAGAGTAACTTTTAACGTGAATGAACAACTTGCAATTATGAATTTTTCGTAGAGATTAATCAACGAAATTATACTACTCTGTTTTCAGTAAAAATTACTAAATAAGTTCCTCAAGCGATTCTTGAAATTCATATTTACGTTTTGACACAAAAATCAACATGTTCGAAATTTCAAATCGTGGACAAGAAAATCGTAGATGGAGTCTGGCTCAGGAAAGGAGACACTGGGGGTTTTCGAAAACTTTTTATATGGCAGTACTAGCATGAATGTTAAAGTCGTTTTTCTGGTGTCACTGCTGTCACTCGAGTGCTTGTTGGTGGTTTTGGTAATTGAGATTTTGGAATTGTCGTATTTGTAAATGAATAAAAAAAAAAATCATAATCAATGTAGGAATCAGCGATACCAGTGACTGAAGATTCATACCATATAGAATTGCTGGATTCAGATTTTGATTACAATGAATAAAAATATTTATAGTATTTGTTTATTTTTAAACCTGATTAATACTAGTTAACCGTCATTTTAATAATATACTTCTCTTCAAAAAGTAGAACAGTACCAAAATTGTTATTTTATACGATAATAGTACAAAAAAAATTATCAAGTATCGAGGTTTGTTTAATCCATTTATTTCGTACAATTGTCGGGGTAGCATCAAATACCATGATGCTATTTTTTTTTATTCGCCAGGTTTTTCCAGTCGCTGCTTTCATTAGCCAGACTATATAGCGTTTTATTTATATATATTTTTTTATTATTTAATTATGTGACTTTTTGACAAACAGAAGTGAAAGCATAGTGTTCTTTATTTTTCAGGATGCGCTTCTCTCATGTATTTGGAGGGCGATAAACTATCGGTATCACTCAGCTTTGGAAAAAAAGTAATCACGAACCGAACTATTTCCAGTAAGTAAAACTGCATTTTTTTGTAAAAAAGAATGTTTATTTTATGAGAGTTATACCGTACTTTAATTTTCTAGAAATTAAATTTGTGAGATTTTGTTAAAGGATAATAACGCGACGATAGAGGAGAATAGCGCCTTCTGCTATTTTAATGAAGTAAGAATATAAATAAAATGATGGTGAATGATCAACAGATGTGTATCGTGGTTCTGAACGCATTTAGTATGTACATATAATTAGGTACATATAAAGCGTTTATCCCTCATCTTTTTCCATTAGCTTCACTTGTTTATAGTAACCGTAATAGCGGTGTTGACTAGAACCTAGATAACAAATAAACTAGAAAGAAATGTCAGTAGATTGTATAACGGGTTTCTTTTGAGAAGTAAGCACCTGTGCAAGATTGTAACTTTTTTATTAAAACAGTATAGATAGAGCTAAGTATTAGCAAGATTAAGTAAAGTAAGACGAATATTAAAGTCATCATAGCTTATAAAAAAGTGCATATTAAAGCCCCTAGGTACTTAATTTTTAAACGGGCTTATGGTAAAAGAACATTTATTGATAATGATTCTTAGAGAGAGATTATGTAAATAGCTTTCTAATAATAAACAACAATTAAGATCCCTAAAAACCTCATTAATATTTTCAGGTAAAAAAGCTGCACCTGTTTGTATGCCAATGCCTGGTGGAGTATCTAAGTTCTGTGGCAGAATTTATAATATTGCCAGGGTGGGGGAAGACTTCCGAGCTTGCCTTGGCCTAGAACTTCAATCAAAAAGTACTGTTGAAGCCGCTGTAAGAGTCTCATGCTTCAAATTTGGCCCCAAAGGAGTCAATTTAGAACATGCTGACCCTTTGCCACTGGTTACTGATCAAAAAGCTGAAGAAGAAGATGATGACGATGATGATGATGACGACGACGATGAAGACTTTGATCTGGCTGGAGTTGATGATGATGACGACGATCTTGATGTTGGTGATGACGATGACGATGATGGTGAGTTTAAAATTTACTGTCCGAACCAGAATGTAATTTAGATTTATAAAGCAGCCTAAAACATATGTAGAGCTTTCAGATTGGTGATGATCATGAAAAACCCGTTTTAGCCATCTTATGCAAAGTCTGTTTAACTTGTGCCATTTGCTTTCCATTCATTTTTAATTAATATGAAATATTTTTTATCTACAGGTGAAACGGATGCCACAAATGATGTCGAGTCTGCCGACTATACAGGTTTCAGTCTTTTGGATGAAGATATTCTAGGTGATTTGTTTGGAACGTCCGGTGGAAAGAAACCGAATAAAAACAAAAACAAAGTTAAGAATAATAAACAGAAACAAGCACCAACTTCCACGACGACCACAAATCGCCCAAGGCCTACAAGACGTCCTACAACTCGACGACCTCCAACGGTTAGGACCACAACGCAAAGAGCTACTACCACAAGAACCACCACTGTACGAGTTCGACCAGCCAATCGTCGCCCAACTAGAAGGCCAGGCAATAGACGGCCAGGAAATAGAAGAACTACTACTACGACCTCAACTGTAGGACCAATCATTGCTTCTTCTTCAACTGAACAGACTACTCCTTCCACACCTTTGATTCGTTCTACAGAAAAATATGTTTACACAAATGCTGAAAGTGACCAAACCTTTGAACCCGTAGTAATCGTTACACAAAGACCCTCATCTGTGATGCCTACTAAATCTGTCACTGATTTCGAAGACTCTGGCATTGAAATGTCTTTAGCCCAACTAACAGGACAGCTATCAGGCATGCCTGTAACACCAATCCTTTCAAATAATAATAAAGATGAAGGTAAAATGACCACTGCCCTTGATATGAATTATGAAAAAGTAGCGACTGTAACTGCTAAAGCTCCAACGACGGTGTCTCTAGACATGTCTTCAGAACAAGCTGTCCAAGATGATTTAGTGCAGATAGTGCAGAGTCTAGAATCAAACTCAGATGAACATAAAGAAACTTTGGTTCCAGAAGAAACCCGTGCTTTTCATTTTGTTAACAGAGATGTAGTGGGTCCAACAGATTTCTATTCAGGCATCGTTTTACCTAAAAGAAAACCTAAAGGCGAAGAATTCGAGATGGAAGACTTAGATGTTTTGGATTTGACGCAAATTGGTGAAAGTGTGGGCCAACAGTTAGGTATATTTGGAAAGGGTAAAAACAAAAACAAGAATAGAAATAAAAATAAAAACAAGAACAAGAACGAAAACCAAAATCACAATCAAAACCAAGAAACTGATTGTGAGGATGGGTCCTCTGATTACACTGATATTGGTAACATAGGTTCAATAGATACAGGGTTTGATTTTGCTGATCGAAAAAACAAGGGAAGATCATCAAGAAGGCAAAATAAAATGATGCGCGGGGATTGGTCATAGTAAAAGTCATAGTAGTGTTAGTAAAATATAGACTGTATTATTTATTTTAAATTATTTATTGTGTAAATAGAAACTTTTTTGTATAAGATCCAAGTACCTTCTATCAAAATAAAACATTTTACTCTTATCAGGTTTTTTTATTTTTTACAACCTTTTTTAGTTATGATTAGGTACTTCTAACTACTGTTAAGTGTTAAGACTAAAATATTCTGTAAGTTAAAAACTACTGATTTTGGATACTATTACTAAGTAAGATAATACTTGGAGTTATCTCAATGAACACCAGAAACCGAGAAAAACAATTATCCTTAGCAGTGAGATAAATATATCGTCGATAGGTACTTAATTTCTACTTTGCAAAACACAACTTGTATACTCAATAGATACTTCCAAAATAAAATGCAAGTAAAAATAATAAATTAATTTAATCCCCAGAAAATGAAACCAACTAGCAAAGTAAGCAAAATTGTGAAATGGGATACGAGGTAGCGCACTAGGGCAACCTAGAATATAAAGACGAATATAGATAAACACCCAGTAGATAGGAATATTATTTTCCTTGCTCAATGCGGGGATCGAACCCACACGAATTTCGTACTAGGATCATACACCACCGGGTCACAAAGATCGTCAAAATTACAAATTAACCTATTATTGGTCATTGTAAGATGACCGCAACATTAAGGCAAGCACTGCTCACGAACAGAAATGTTTCTAAACCAAATGTTATTGTACTAGGTTCGATTCCTATTGTAGAGTGTCAATAAAACAAAGATTTAAGTCTCGAGGTAATTACACTCCAGATAAAAATTTAAAACAAAGCTCTAAAGGTTTACATTTAAAAAATATTCGATATTGTACTCATAATTCAAGGATAGTTTAATATAACAAGGTATAGGTTTAAGAGTACAAAAGGTGGCCTTATCATCAAAAGATGATATCTTACAGGCAACCACAATATATCTTTGTACCTTTTAAATGTATTTTCACCATGATTTTATATGAATATTAAGATTTTCGATCGTGACCGGAGAACCTTCACGTTGAAATAACAAAATATTAAAATTACATACATTATTACATTATACATTAGTACATTATTGTAATTATTGATTAGATTTTAACTAAGTATAACCCAAACCTCATTCTGGGGGGGCACTCAACCGATTTCATTTGGTATTTTTACATACATACATACATAACTTCACGCCTGTATCCCTAATAGGGTAGTCAGAACACCAGAGGCTATAAATCCATCTGATGCCACGTTTGACAAATTTGGAGGTATTATAATATAGCCCGCAAAAACTTTTACGTTATGCTCGGCAGCAGCTGCCACATTCTATGTTTTTCTCTCGCTCCCAGTCCAGCGTGGAAGATATACAGGGGCACTTTCGAAATTATAGATCATACATGAAGGGAAACAATAAAATAAAAAATAAATATTAAATATTAATTATTTACTACGCAACGCATCGTTACACTGGTACAAACGGCGCTATCTACACAAATTAGGTAGATAGGTATAGACGACTTCACAAACGTTCGTGACCTAGTAAAACTCTTCTTATTTATAGGAAATTCTGCTGGAAAAATATTATTAGCTTTTATTGCATAATTATGTTCAGAATCGAGTACAGAGTACTCCTTCAATATCTAAAATTTGTCACCAGTCACCCAGTATATATTTAAGCATTATAAAATGCAAAATAAAGCTTTGAAAGTATATTTTTAACTAGTCTGAGATTGATCCTTAATTTAGTCGAAATAGTCCTAGTTTATTAGCCTTGACTATTATTGTATCTTAACCGTAACTACTTTAAGTTTAAGTATAGTTTTAATATTAGTTAAAAAGAAAAATACCCGTGATGAGTTCATAACTATGAGTAAAGCTTGTACGTAGCTAATGTTATACGCTTTTCTATGTAGGAACTGTTGTCGTTTAATAATGGTGTTTTTCGCATACTTGCACATATTTTAGCGCAACTTCCTTCCATTATCGAAAGTGAAAATAATGCTATTTCAAGACGACTTTCACTAAACGGACATTAAAATTTAAAACTTGTTCCTGACGGTCATTGATTATGCCGCTGCAACAACTCAGAGCGCGTTGGACTTGGCAAGTCCACAACCGTTAAATACATCGAACTTGCTTGTTTCACGTACAAATGATACTGGAAAGTTGAAGTATTGGACTGTTCTATATTAGACTTTAGTTTTATAAATGGCGTCCATGTTAAAGTTTTATTTCCCTAAACTTTTATGTGCAGTTTTATTTATAAGTTTTATTAATGGTAAGTCTTTTTTGCATTACATCTTATTTGATTCAGTTCATTAAATTAAGTACAAAATATTTTTATATTGTTTCTACAGGTGAACTCATTCTAACTGAGGACAAGGAGTATGAGGTTATAAATTTTAGCATTCCAAAGTCGGTATTAGAAAATTCTATTAGGCCAACTCCTATGTTAAAATCGGCTGCAACCATAACAGTCCCAGTAAATGTGGGTGAAGAGGAAAATGATATTGAGGAAGATGAAGAAGACATTCCTGTAGATTCAGAAGTTAATATTTCTAATCCCGTTGAAACAGACATACCGAGTGTACCTGTCATCCAGAACCAGAATATAACCCAGGTGCAAGCTGATGTTACTGAAGCACCAATTGTGGATGAAGAATTAGGAAGCACGACCGCTCCACAGCAAATATTTGGACAAGTCATAAGGTTCCCATGCTCCTGCGTTGATGGGCAATGTGGTTGTTGCACAGGTACTATCCTGGAGAGGATGAAAATGAAAGCATGTGGGAATATTTCTTTTGTACCCGAAGACTTTGTATTTGATGTAAGAATGACAGTCAACAATAATACGGTTGTAAGGCAACGAGTTTCAGGTAATTTTTTCAAGCACAATGAAGTCATATAGATTGGTTTCTTAACTTTATTTAATTAAAAAATATTTTTTATTATTTTAGCCAGTGATCCACCTCCGATTTGTTTCAACCCAAGACGATTCCCTATTTTACGAATATGCGCTGAAATATCAAACATTCGGATACGTAACAGAAACGCATTCGCTTGTCTTGATATAAACGCAGATATTGCAGATTTTCCTGTTTATTCAGCCTCATTTAGATGCTTTGGGTAATTATTGTTTTTAGGCAAATTTAATGTTTCATACATTGTATTAATACTTGATAGTTGTGTGTATATTCATATTCTTCTAAGCAAACGATTACTTTTTAGATTAGGAACTGCGGGAGTGCAAACAGGCTTGAAGCCAAAACCTCAAACATCAACTGGACCAAAGCCAATTAGCCTTTTTGGAAGTGGAAGTAATAATGATGGTGGTATTTTGGAAAATGCTGCAGAGACCATCCTTGGCGGGGGTGGTGACGGAGGGGGTGGTGGTCTTTTAGGAGGAGGAGGCCCTGGAATTTTCGGACAAGGAGGAGGTGGTGATGGTCCATTTGGAGCCATAGGGGACGCCGTCGGAGATATTTTCGGAGGCAGAAATAATTAAAAAAAAACTCGGCAAAAATTTTACTACCAATTTACTAGCAATAAAAATAAATTATTATTAGTAATATTAACCTGTTCTAGATGTAGATTAAAAACCAAATAAAATACTTATTTATATTAACATAAACGTTTCATTTAATTTAACGCTAATTCGTTGTACCGTAAATTATAGTAGCAGAGAAAGTAGCACATTAGTTAAGGTAACTAATTGTTGTTCATTTACAACCCGCCGGCGAACCGGTTGAAATCTGAGGAGGCAAAATGAGTGTTTATTTTGATTCAGTCTGTCGTTGTACGCGCGTGCGCAGCTTAAAGTGAAATATGAAAGCTTTAATTCTATTAACGTTGTTGATACTCGTATTCAATATTAAATGTTACGATAAAAGCAAGTATTATCCAATAAAGTATAAGAATCAAGTTTGGTTACAAAAAATAATAAAATGATATACTTTTTAAATTTTAGTTGAAGCCCGGGAAATTTTATCCAAAAATGTGGAGCCAATAACAAACTTATCGTACGTCGAAATTGAAGTTCCTGATAGTGCCTTACTTATGTTAGACCAATTCGATAATGATCAAACTTCTCTTATGGAAAAATACGGTCGAGCTAAAGGAACGCCTGTTAAGAAACCTGCAAGAAAGCCTGTCAAAAAACAAAAGCCCGTAGTGGTCGCAGCCAATGTTACTTCAGCTGCAGTAACTACTGTGGTAAATACTACATCATCTTCATCGTCATCATCATCTTCATCAGAAGAGGATGATGACGACGATGAACCAACACCTGCGAGAAGATGTGTCTGTGAGTTAGGAGTGTGTAAATGCTGTACTGGGCTGATAATGGACTTGTTAAAACAAAAAGCTTGCATGAAGGTCGCGTATCATCCTGGAGATTTCGCATTCGATGTTTCTATGGCTTTTAATGACAGGGTCCTGTATGAAACTTCTTTGTCAGGTAAGCAAGTACCGTTTAAATTACTTAATATGTAGCCATAGACTTCTTGTAAAAATACAGAATATTATAAGAATAAAACATGATTTGATTACTCTAGCTTTAACCGCTGTACTTTTGATACACATAAAATGGATACCGCTTTTATATTATTTTTTTATTTTTTTAACATTTTACATGATATGTAAGATAATATAAATTCCAAAAACTTGTCACCTATAGGCCAGTTACCTTAAATAAAAGAGGTTTTGATCCGGACATCATCGCATTTAATTGAATAATAGATAACTAACTTAATTTAAACTTGATGTTTCAGTATCTTTACAGACAGTGTGGTCATAACATAACATAAAATAACATAAAATGTGCAACTTGGGCCTTATCACTTTAAAGCGATCTCTTCCAGGCAACCTTCCTTAGGTATACGCGATAAATTCCGGTTAAGAAAAGCTTTTAGTGAAAAAGTTGTTTTATCCAGCACATTTTCAAAAGTATGACATACTCTAGATTAAAAAGAACCTTTTTAATCTAGAGTATTCTTTCTATGTGGTAGGTACAATTATTGTTTAGGTACTTTTTTTCTGTCATATAATTTATGTATCTCTCAATTTTATACGGCATGTTGGCCCAGCGTAAAGGTATACACATATATTTACTTACTTATACTTAGTTATTTTTGTTCACAGGTAAAAGTCCTAAACCTATATGTTTAGGCCCACCAAGGTTCCCGAACATCAAAGTGTGTGCAAAATTCTATGACGTATTTTTCCCAGGAAGGAACTTTCACTTCTGTTTGCAAATGAATGGGAAATTTGGAACCTTTGAACTGTTTAATATTAATTTTGAATGCCTAAGGTGAGTAGTAATTTACAAGTAGCTTAAGCTTTACTTTCCCCGTGGCTTTAAAAACAAAAATGACGCATATCGCACCTATACATACATACTTCACTTACTATCAAGATCAAGTGAGTCGGAGGTCAAATTTGGGCATAGTCACAGATAAAAAAAAAGTTTTCAAGTTGACAGTTAACATTTTTAAATGAATGGTCTTGATTCTAGTTTAATACCAAATTAATTACTCCTATGACGATCTTAGTTTGTTCTGATAAGCAATTTTTGTATTAAATTGAGGCCCTTCTTACCCTGAAAAGGCTTGCGTCAATTCTGCTTGCCCTGGCTAGCAACCTGGGTAGAGACCCCAAAATATACTTTTTATTGCTTCAAACACAAACGCCTGTGCTGACGATGTGTTTCGGTAATTTTTTATTGACTTTTTCTTTAATTTTGGAAGCATTAACATCAACAAGTACCTAATATTGATATAAAACGAACTTTTTTCAAACTTCTCGCCCTATTGTCACAGACACATTCTGTGATATCCGAACATCTTATTAGATCTATTATTAAATTTACTTTGTTATAAAAATATTGGACATTCACACAACGTTGTTGAAGCCTCAAAATACCTCAAAAATGTATGTGCCTATAGCAAAATATTTTTTTAAATTTATGCGTAGGTACATTTAAAACGCAAAAGTTAAGTTATTCTAACACGAAGCCAATCATCTAACTGCCAATTATTAACACCCTTCAGGCACAATAAAAATAATAAATCCGCATGCACATTACATGCAAACTCGACAATTATAATATTATATCCATAACATCTTCCTTCATAACATTCTTACGTAATATTAACTTACAGAATGGGTGCAAATGGTATCGCCATAATGAGACCCGAAGACAATGGAGGAATTTCAATACCCAACCCCCAAGGTGGCGTAGACGCAGTGATCGACGCCGGCGAAGATGACATCGAGGAATACGATGAAAACGTCAAATCATTACTAGATATATTCGAAGATAAATAGAAACCTCATCCGTTAGCACTTAAGTTATTTTATTGAGTAAATCATAAGCGAGAATGGGCTTTTTGCTTTCCTTAATCGTTGCAATAATCCAGAGAGAAATTCAATCAATGACGGCCATTAGCGATAGCGGTGGCTATATCGTTGTGCAAGAATTTCTCTAGAAAGTACCGCAAGTAAGGTGCGTATGCGCTTGTATTTCATGCATACAAATTGGATCTCAGTAGTGTGGTGTTGTTACACGAATCGTTCACTTGTATACCGTCCCTGGAGACAGACGTGATTCTAGATCTAGGTTGAATGAACAGTGCTGTAAAATGAAGTATGTGTCTATTGTTTTGTTTACGTTATGTCTGTGTGCGACTTCCTTAAAAGGTAAGGACCATTGAATTACTTTGACTCTTGGAACGAGGGTAATATTTATGCAGCTTTTAATGTATGAAAAGTTTGTAACGTGTATTTTTTTGTTATTGTCGTGTTGTTTTTATGTAGGTATAGTCAGCAACAGAACTGATTAAAAGTAAAATATTATAAATCATTCAATCGGATTATAACAAGACAGTATCATATTAACTTCATAATATAATCAAAAAATATATACATATATAATTTATCAACTCCCATTCCTGGAAATATGGTTTTTATTAACTTTAGTAATAACTCTACCTATGAAGCGACTTCTAGTAACTGACTATACGTCATTGAAAGTCATTAGGTACCAATGTACCATCGAACCAACTGAATCATGACCCATTTTGCTGAAAATTCGTTTGAAACTGTCAAACTTGTAAGGTCTATTGCGTATAATGGCTTTATGACTTTTTAGATACTGTACGAATTCTGTACTCATTAAATGTCAGTGTCGAATGAAATGATAACAAGTTCGCCACCAAGGAAACCTATCTTCAAGCAAATTTCGACCTACTAGCATTTAGACGATATGCCAAAATGCGCTTGTTGTGGGTCGTGCATGATTCAGTTATGATTAAAATTATAGAGTACTTAGTAATAATATTTTATTCTATTGCAATATAATTTAAGGCACTGAAGCGGATATAAAAGATGCAGATAAAAGCAAATGGAGCGATGTAATGGATGTATCGGACTTTTCTGTTTACTACGATTTGAAATCCAATCAGGTAAGTTTAATTAATTTATATACTATCAGATTTAAATGAGTCTATGATAGGTAGGTGCCTATAAAGTTTTCTTTGATAAAACAAAATATTCACAAGTTAGTTTGATTGAACCGAACCTGTTTAGGTCACTTTGGTTTCTGGACCGCCAGAGAATTAAGGCGTGATGCCGCATTTTTACGCGTGTTTGAACGATAATATACCAAGTAATGTGTCTGAAAAAACATATTCACAAAAATGAACCATATAACCAACCGCTGTGTAAAGATAGAAATGTGATTAATGAAAATTGAGTCGATAAAAAAATTGCTATGAAATGCCCTAATGGATTCATGTAAAAGATATATAAAAATATAAAACGGATTTCTCTTAACCGATGGGTAAATCAAAATTTCTAAATGGTAGATTTTTAAAATAAACCAATTAAGCGTAATTTTTCTTACTCACTTCGCCGAAATTATGTGGACAGGAAGTATGGCAGTACACACAACGCTACAAGAGGTCCTTAAGTGTTGTATCTTTGGTAACGCAGCCACACTAAATGAAATCATTGAATTATGAAAGCAGTCTTAGTTTTAAGTCAAACTTTATAAAAAGTAATTAGTTATATCAAGGTTATGTGTCAAACTAGCCACCGCGCGCAGTTTTACCCGCGTAACTTTTGATCACGTGGGAATTTCGGGATAAAATACAGCCTATAACCTTCCTCAAGAGTTGGGCTATCAAATGCAAAAATAATTTTTCAAATCTCACTTATAGTTTCTGAGATAAGCGCGTTCAAATATACAAACAAACAAACTCTTCAGCTTTATATATTAGTATAGATTATGTCACTAACAATATTTGAGTGTATTACTATCAAAACGGCAAAAACTTACTTTTGCATGCAAAAAGTTCATACAATGCATAAATAGTTTTTAAGTGGATAAATAGGAATATAGTTCGATAAATAACTATGTAAAGCATATACTTAGTTTTTGAAGCACATTCATATGTTTTTCAAAAATTTCTTTAATATGAGTCTTCTGAAAATTTCAGACGATAAAGAAAATGCTGCCTCGTCCTTGGTACAAGCCTGGTTGGTTACTCCGACTTCCATTTAGTGGAGGTCCTTGCACGTGCGAGGGTCTGACCTGTGAATGCTGCACCGGTATTCGAATCCCGGCATTCAAGTTTGATAGACAGAGTAAGCGATCTATATTATTAATAGCTGCCTTTATTATTTTACTAGCTTTTATCCGCGGTTTCACGCGTGGAAACTTTGTGGTACCTTATGAAGAGTTAGTTCACAAAAAATAACAAAACGCTAGCCTACGACAACGTTGAATTAGTATAATCCGTTGCGAGGATTAAAAAAATCACTCAACCTTTCTATACCCTAAACCCCTTTTTTGCAGTAAAAAGAAGGGTGGACACTTTTTCAAGATTAAATCTATATCTGTACCAAATTTCATTGAAATTGGTTCCGAGGAATTTCAAAATAAACACCCCCTATTTCTATCCCTCAACCCGTTTTTCGTAGTAAAAGTTAGAAAATGTCCACCCTTAGGGTCTGGTTTATCTATATACCAAATTTTATTTTATTGGGATCAGTACTTTAAGCGTGAAAGCGAAAAAGGCAGACCCGCATTCAAAAAAGTCAGAAACGATATTTGGTTCTAAAATTTTAGATTACTTTATTCCGATAGATGTCGATTAAATCGTGCAACAAGAGTTATCAATGACTTAGACTTATCTACTTAGTAAACGTCCTTCAGTCATCCTCACTTTTACGAATATAGTATTAGTAGGATTTATTACAAAGGCTGTGATATTTCTCTATGTCTGCCATGTCACCTGTGAAAAAGTGTACCTGAGTTAGATGGTACACGTCCATTAAAGAGAAACCTATTCACTCGGCGCTTTAAAATACCAGGACTAGTTAACAGAAAAATAGACACAGTCATAACTTCTTTCACATAGTTACCTTGCTTCAGTTTATTTTATACTTTGGCGACTCATAATTAAAAGGGTCTACCGAAGTGTTTTGTTTGTCTATCGCTATTTGACCTCCCTTAATCTCGCGTGATGTTTTGCAAGGACTACTACAAAATGTCTTCAATGCTTCTTTGCGTTTGGATGTGATACAGATAAAATAGTAATAGATAACCGTCTCAAAAATCATTATACGGCACTTTACATCGTGTAGTTCCTTATGACGTCCCTAGTGCTTGATATAACTATATAACATGATACAACACAAGCTACTCACAGCACGTGGCACGTGCGGCACACCGTGTCTAGCTCTATATGACGTCGCTGATGTTTGTTATATAACTATATAACATGATATAACACGAGCTAAGGGCAGTAGGGCTACTCTAAGCCGACCCAACGCAGCTATTACGCAGTATTCCTCTGCGGCCCGATTTAAATAAATAAATTCCCCAGACAATCACACCAAAAACATGGCCTTAAACTAAGCATAGCTTGTGTTATGGTATACCATGTAGCGAACTAGGGGGGAACCTAGAATATAAATACATAAATAGATAAACACCCAGACATGGAACTTCTTTTTTTTCTTGTTTCGAGCGGGAGTCGATCCCGCAACCACTGGCGTCTGAGGCAGACAGGTTTACCCCATCACTAAAGAGGTCGATTTGTCAATAGTCAGATAAAAGTTATCTAATGAATAAAGTTTTACTCGAGACAGCTTCAAGCTCTCCTCAAGTTTATTGTCATTCTATGTCATTGTCATATGGTTACAAAAAAAAAAAACGAAAAATAATTAAAAAGTTTCGCTATTAGCTTAAGACGAGTTAAAAAAAAGTTAGGTATTGAAAATTTTTATTTTATTTTTTCAGCCTGCACAGTACTAAACTATGAACCGTCGGAATCTTTGATTGATATGGAGGTTATGATGAACAACCAAAGCATCTACAGAAAATCTTTTTCGGGTATGTACCTATTCAGTTACAAACACTTATAATTAGGTAAATTTTTTGAAGCTATGTTAATGACTGCTATGCTGAAGAAGCCAAAGATTTTCTAATGTCATGTTTGCCTTTAGTACTTTTATTAACTACTTAATAAAAATACCGAGATATACGGTGGCAAACTTCATATGAAGACCTCAATCTTACCTGGTGGTAAGTGATGATGAGGTCTAAGATGAACATGGGATTAGCCTCTTCATAAATATCAAAGCCAAAGTCGTAGGTATTAAAATACACTTGAAACAATTCAAACTATTTACAATTTGAACTGAATCTACCACCACTTCGGAAAGTCGTTCGGTTGAGAAGAAGAGGCAAGAAACTCAACAGCAATCTCTTTTAAAAATATACAATGACAGTTTACAGCCAGGGTATCCCATCTTCTTGCATCCGTATGTCTTATAGTACTCCTTTTCACACAATACTTGTTTTATTATATCCTTAATATTGCCGAACACGACCGCCGGAGCAGAAATATTTGGCGGCATATTTTATATGAAGGGTGATCGCTAGCCAGTCAGACCATGACGGTATCCTACCACCAAGCTGGAGCCACTCCGATTAATTACCTTTAACGACACGCCAAGGGCGGCAGGGCTAATTCTAAGCCGACTTCTACAAGCCAATTTTATTATTTATAATATTCTTTCAGCCCGGAATCCAGCCCCACTTTGCATACCGGTGCCGGTCCCATATCTTCCACCAGGTCTCGTGGATATGTGTATGCGCATTTTTGACATCACCATCATGGAACAAATGCTTCATATGTGCCTTGATGTTGACACCAGAGTAGATAAAGCTCCAGTCTTGGTTAGTAAAATACATATTACCTACACATACATTTTTTTATAATATAATGATGAGGAGATAAAGGAAAGAGACTCATAGCCCTGTAGTGGGCCCATTGCACGGAGTTGTGATGATGATGATGAATAATTGTATAAGTAAAGGTCATGCGTATTTTAGTATCTATACCTAATAAGTACAAGCATTATGAGCATCAAGACGCTAAAGCGGCTGTTGTTCGATGAATCGTCAATACTACCTACAGATCCGAGGACTCGGAGAATCTTCGGTAACCTAGACTAGTACTGTCCTAGAAGAGTTTGTTTATCCTATATAGACAAAAATAAAGGGTGTTTCAGAATGTTTTTCGTTTTTAGACGCTAAATAAATAAACAATGTCAATTAAAATTCGTTTTGTTTATTGGTAAATTAAAGAGTAGTTCTCGAAGCTTAATTATGGAGAACAACTTTAATAATTATGGGAATCATTTATTCACACTTTTTTAACCTGAAGTTAAAATTTTGAATCATTCGCTGGAGCATTGCTCTTGGAATAGAGTTGATTTCATCAGTGATTCTTTGCTTCAAAACATTCAGGTTGGGTGGCAATTGATTAAAAACTTTATTTTTTAGGTTGTGCCATAGGGAAATCGTTTAGTCACGTGACCGTTAATGTGAAAATTCGAGTCATCGGAGAACCAGATGTTATTAAAACTCCTTTTTAATGGTTCTTCACTGTCCTGCAGAATTTGACTTGTTCATCATTATCATCAGGCTTCATTTCTTGAACAACAATATTTTTATAAGGATGAACACGTAAATCATTCGAAATAATGTGATGAACTGTAGATAAGTTCAAATTAGGAAAAGCTGTGCGCAATCTCAACGGCTGTCGTGGGTCGTCCTTAACAGATTGGCGAACGCGGTCGACGTTCATGCACTTGCTTTAGGTCCTTTTATGCCCGGACGATTTTTCTGGCATTGTATTCCCAGTCTTTTTAAACTTGCGCACCGTATGCCTAATTAAATTGGCAATTGGCACACGTTTTAAGTTTGTTAAATTAAAATGTGTCCTGTAGAAATGACGAAAATAGTGTAGGAATCGTTCGTTTTATAAAACGCACGCTGCGGTCTTCAGTCTTCCTGCAGGTAGCGGTCGGCGTGTATTGGTCAATTCAAAAACGAAAAACATTCTTAGACTTAAGAATGTTTAAGAAGAGAATTAAGTCCTAATTTCCCAAAAAAAGAAACAGTGGTTTTATTGTTCGCAAATTAATTGGCTAGGTATATTATGTAATATATGATGATCGGCCTATATTATGGATATTATAAGATAATTCTAACACTATCTGATGATAGACTTTATGTGCCGTTAAAAGCTCGAGTATTCGCCTCATTTTGTTTCCTCGTTTTAATTCCAATCCAGAAATATCAATAACTTCAGAGAAAACGTTTCTAAATTGCTCAGTGTTTAGTTGTATTTGTTCAAGATTGTAATTTTCGACATGATTTCATTTATAATTGATTCTCACTATGAGATTGTTCAAGGCTTGTAATTTTAAAAATTCTAACTCTCTTGTCTGCTTGTTTTATTTTCTGTATATTCACTTTTTTTCCTTGAGGTTCGAGACAAATTCAAATTCTGCCAAGAATATTTTTGAATTTGTGCCCACAAAAGTTATGTTAGAAATGTGTTCATGTTTTAAACGTCATACCACATACATAATATGTGTTTCATTCGTTACAGATACTTCACTTTGACTGCATGAACATGGGTCTTAATGGAGTAAGTTTATCGAAACCTAGTGGCTCTGGAAATCAACCCACTATTTCCCCTCAAGAAAGCGGGG
Source organism: Stenoptilia bipunctidactyla (assembly GCA_944452665.1). Lineage (NCBI taxonomy): Eukaryota > Metazoa > Arthropoda > Insecta > Lepidoptera > Pterophoridae > Stenoptilia > Stenoptilia bipunctidactyla. The sequence goes on from OX101726.1 coordinate 11,506,808, forward strand.
GCACCACTACTGAGCCCGAACAAGAAAACGCAGATATATTTGACCCAGTCTCAGAAAGTGCACCTACAACAACAAAAATGTTTGAAAACAGTGTTAAATATATTTAATTTGATAGTACAGTGCTAATTGTCAAGTATTTATTTATTTTAGACTAAGAATCGTTAAGTGTACAAATAAATTTTTTGATAATGCAAGGTGACTACTTTTTTTGCAGCTTGATAAAATTTAAACCTTTTTTAATACTGTTATCTTGGAAATTTCATTTCCTTTCAGTCGGATTTGGAAAAATTTGACACACTTGAATAAAAAAATATATAAAACGTTAATCCTTATTAATATACTAACCTTCTTATTAACCTGGTTGATTTTGGAGTTCTTGTTCTTTCTAAGCAGATTTTTTTTAAGTAAAACACTTGCGCAAAACGCCTTGCAATAACATCAGAGGGGACTACATGTTTCAAAGCAGGTAGATACTAAAAGCAAAGACTCTCTCAAAAATACCCCCGGGTTCTGCACTGCTTTCCTCCAACGGGTACTTTAAACGGATCGATGGGCCCATAGTGAGAACCTTAATATGAATATTCGTGCTTCAAATCCTTAATTTATTATTAGCAACGAGCTTTTGCCCGCGACTTTATACGCGCATAAAATAAAAAGTCCTAAATTTCGGTCCCCGTGGGAATTCCTTTCATAATGCAATCAGACACCCATTGAAGAACCTTTTTACCAAGTTTCACATCGGTGCACTCAAAGAATAAGATTTTTGATGTACTTACTTCATAATTTTTTTTTTAATATGTATGAATTTGTAGATCGTTTTCCTTGACGACCTCATACTTCAGCCCAAGTTTTGACGTAAAGTCGGTTTTTTAATGCCCTGCATTCGTTGATCATAAGTTTTTGTTTGTTTAATTTAGACACCTTGTATCTTAGCGATCATCTGATAATGAGTAGGTACAAACCACAAAATGTCCGTCCAAATGTTTACAAATGATGTTAAAATTTTAATTATTTTTTGAAAAAAGTTTTTTCGTATTCTTCTCATAAACTTTTTTTTGATATATTCGTAGTAAAAGTAGGCACTTATAGTACCCATGTGTGGTAACTTGTTTAGTGTGTATAGAATCTAAATCTGTATAATAATGTGTAATTTCTATCACACGTAGTTATACAGTTTCACTGATCCAGATCTGATATTTATTTTTTAATACACACGACTACTGCGATGCAAAAATGATGTTTATGATTTTGAATAGGAACGTCAATAGCACACAAAGTTGGTACTTACTATGAAAAAAGTGTAAAAAAAAAAACATCTTAAAACAACAATTTTGGCAATATTAAACGCTAAGTTCCTCTCGGTCTACCTAGGGTTCTACCACTGAGCAAGTAATCACTACGTTTTAAGAGACGTGACATCCATAGTAAAGAAAAAAACAATGCCAATCTATGATACAAATGGATTGGCTCAGTGCCAAACTGGCGAACCTTACCAATACGTCAACAAACCACTACCTATTGCCAACGTGAACCGAAACCATAGGGATGGCTAGCTTGGAGGCAGACTTTTTATGAAGAATGTTTATTTTTTATGTGAACTTTATATGCAAAAAGTAACTTGGATTCCTAGTCATTGAGGTATTGAATAATATGTATAATTACCTATATGTATTACGCGATTTTTTTTACTAATAATAAGCATACTTTTGACCTCAATTTCACATGAAAAGATTAGGCGAAGATGACAGGTATAGGACATCACCATTAGAGCGATGTTATCAAGCGGCCGATTTTATTAGAAGAGTGGCCGATAGCCGATCCTAAAACAAAGAAGTAGTCAGCGAACATTAGAATTTTTGCTATGCAAACAAACATATACAGGGTGTGGCGTAATGAGTGGATAATCCTTTACCGACGGTTGGGGGGCATTGCGGCTGTTCGGAAAATGACAATTTGTGTTTAGTAAAAGTGTCACGGTTTTCGAGTCTTTGGGCATTTTTTAAAATTTGAAAAAAGTTAGGCCTTTACCCACTCTTTTAAGTGCCAAATTTACAATACAAAGAATTTTCTCAATCTGTTTTCTCAACAGCATTCAGTGATAGTGGTGCTATCAAACGTAAACTACCAATTTTGTACGATAGCCAAAGTTTTTTTTATTTTTATTTTTAAACGTACAGTTTGTGCTAAGTTCAATTTTTTTCCCTAACTTTGGTACCTCGTGGTGTAAAAAAAATGTACGGTGACATGAGTGCCCAATTGATTAAAAAATAGCCTGTTTCATTACGATTCCAGAATGGTATAATTTACGATATTTCTAGCTCTCAATTTAAAAATATTGCATTTAAGGTGAGTCAAGGTCAATTTTCTTAGAAGGTTCTCTTACGCAAAATTATTACTATTTGTAATAGTTTTAGTTCATCTGCCTTTGTGTTCACAAAACCGACTCCTACGTCAAGTTGAATAATAATTCTAGGAATCATAGCGCACCTGCGTTTCCTACTAAAGCTAATGTTTTGGTTTCTTCTATCATTTAACGAGTAAGAAAGATAAAAAGATAGCGACTCTATTGTTTGTCCTGGGGTACCTACTCTACCTGATTTTAGGGTTCGTTATGGTATGGGTGTAAGTTCTCCTGTCTTAAAATCCTGTGTACCGTTCTCGTTGATATTCCTGTACGTCTGGAAATCGCTCGTACTGACGTGGTCGGGTCGGCTTCTATCTCTTGGATTACACTTTCATCGTCACGTATAGTACTTGGCCTCCCGAGCTAGTACCGCCGATGACACTTTCCAGAATTCGACCTCCCATGTTTGCATTATGCACTCTTATAAAAACTCTGTAATCGGGATGGCGTGCATGGGGAAACCTTTCTCGATACAGTGCTGCAGCTTGACTGGCATTAGCGCAACATTCACCGTAAATAAAATGCATTTTAGCATACTCCATCGGAGTGTACGGTATGTTGCGAGACATTGCAGTCGGTATCCAACACCAAATCACCAAGTCCAAATCACTAGGCAAATCAAGTCCAAGGTCACGGAAGTAAATCGATGAAGTTAATGTCCAAATCACAAAGAAAATCAAGTCCGAGGTCACAGGCCAAATCGTAAATTAAATCTAATCCAAAGCAGAGCAAAAACGCGGGCGCACGAAAGTAGTATGATAGCACACTGGGGTGACGCAGGCAAGGAGTTAGGCAACGAACCCTAAAATCAGGTAGAGTACCCCAGGAAAAACAATAGAATCGCTATCTTTTTATCTTTTTTACTCGTTAAATGATAGAAGAAACCAAAACATTAGCTTTAGTAGGAAACGCAGGTGCGCTATGATTCCTAGAATTATTATTCAACTTGACGGAGGAGTCGGTTTTGTGAACACAAAGGCAGATGAACTAAAAACTATTACAAATAGTAATAATTTTGCGTAAGAGAACCTCCTAAGAAAATTGACCTTGACTCACCTTAAATGCAATATTTTTAAATTGAGAGCTAGAAATATCGTAAATTATACCATTCTGGAATCGTAATGAAACAGGCTATTTTTTAATCAATTGGGCACTCATGTCACCGTACATTTTTTTTACACCACGAGGTACCAAAGTTAGGGAAAAAAATTGAACTTAGCACAAACTGTACGTTTAAAAATAAAAATAAAAAAAACTTTGGCTATCGTACAAAATTGGTAGTTTACGTTTGATAGCACCACTATCACTGAATGCTGTTGAGAAAACAGATTGAGAAAATTCTTTGTATTGTAAATTTGGCACTTAAAAGAGTGGGTAAAGGCCTAACTTTTTTCAAATTTTAAAAAATGCCCAAAGACTCGAAAACCGTGACACTTTTACTAAACACAAATTGTCATTTTCCGAACAGCCGCAATGCCCCCCAACCGTCGGTAAAGGATTATCCACTCATTACGCCACACCCTGTAGAAAGCAGAACTTCCATTATTGTTCAAACAGACAAAAATAATTCAAGTTAGCATAAAAATAATAAGTTAAATAACGATTTATACTGGTCGTTTTTCGGGTTTTTATCAGGTATTGCCTATACGACGCCTATACCTAAAAAAAAATTAAATTGTGCATGTAATTCAAAAAGTAACTTTTATAGATTGAGATAAAGATATCAGCTAAAACGGAGCTCTAGCGCCATCTAGAACTTAGTGACTGAAACTTTTACTAGAGCCAGTTGGGAACTTTCCCTGTATTTTTCTTTAAGAATATTTAAGACTCCTCAAATATGTATATTATCATGATTATATGAAATATGTATATATCATAAAATCGTTATCACGACCAAAATTCCAATAAACATGCAAAGGTCGAATTGCAGCGTTGTTTCCGAAATCCAGTAGAATTGCCGGGTCAGAATTAGAAGAGGGAGCGTCAGAGTCCAAATGGTGGCTGGGTTGTGGGTAAAAGGAATCCAAGAAAAAAGCGATAAAAACAACATTCGGTAACGAATGAAAGATAGATTTAATGAGTCGGTTAGGTGATTGATTGAATGAACCAAAGAATAAAAAGTAGGATGAAATTAGAATGGCATTTTTCTAATTTTATTAATGGGGAGTTTTCTGACAGCTCATAAAAATTTGTTCAAAAAACCTCTATAGATGGCACTTTTGAAAAGCCGAAGGCGTTAAGTCTGTATACTATAATGTAGGTAAGTGGTATCTACCATCTATGGTTATTTATACGTTCAATTTCTGATACAGAAGTCAATTAATTTATTTTACTTTAAAAAAGCATTGTGGAATAAATTCTTCGCCTTCGCCTTTTGTAAAGCGCCATCTATCGCAGCCTTTTGTACCTATTTTGTACTATTTTGTACTATTTTTTTAATGAGCTGTCAGAAAACCTCTCATTATAAACAGCGCCATCTATATCTTAGTGATACTAACGCAATTTAGTGAAAACACCGTGATGTAATTAAAGGAAATCTCATAACTAAAACAATTTTTTCTTGTTTAAAATAGTATACAGGGTGACTGGTGTCACTTTCGAAATTCAAGGACGTGATACTACATTGGTTGAAAAGTTCGCGGCCTGGCCATTAAAAAAAAAACTTTTGTTATTTTTTCTGCCGTCATTTTGAACTGTCATTATTCAATTGTCAGCCCGCGAATTTTCAATTTGATATCTTGTTGAAAAAAAAAATTTTACGAACAATATAAATACGTGTGTAGAACAAAATTTCACTAATGGAGAAATTTGAACAACGTGCTGTGATTAAATATTTGTTTAAAAAAAGATTAACACCAAAGGAGATCCATGATGACATGCAAACAACATTAGGGGAATCTGCCCCGTCTTATACCACTGTGAAAAAATGGGTTGCAGAATTTAAACGTGGACGAGAGAACATCGAAGATGACCCTCGATCCGGCAGGCCAATGACGTCTAAGACCGAAGAAAACATCAATAAAGTGTGTGATCTCATATTGAAAGACCGTAGATTGACTATCAGAGAAATTGCAGACACTAGGCATCTCATATGAACGAACACAAAACATCATTGTCCATGAACTCGGCTTTTCTAAGGTTTCGGCTAGGTGGGTCCCCAGATTGCTTTCAGTAGACCAAAAGCGAATTCGACTCACGATTTCTCGCGACTGTTTGGAGATGTTCGAGGCTGATCCACAAGGTTTTCTTGACAGATTTGTGACAATGGATGAAACCTGGGTTCACCACTATACCCCAGAATCAAAACAACAATCCAAACAATGGAAAAAATCAGGTGAACCAACTCCGAAAAAAGCAAAGGCAATTCTGTCGGCTGGCAAGGTGATGGCATCGGTTTTTTTGGGATGCTAAGGGTGTCATTATGGTGGACTATCTTGCAAAAGACGAAACAATAAACTCTGCGTACTATAGCACCTTTCTGCGCCGTTTACGTGAAGAAATTAAACAGAAACGCCCAGGATTACTGAGAAAGAAAGTGTTGTTTCACCAGGACAACGCCCGAGTCCACACGTCTGTCGAGTCTATGGCTCAAATTCGTGATTGTGGTTTCGAATTGTTGCCACATCCAGCTTATTCTCCTGATTTGGCACCTTCGGACTTTCAAACCTGAAAAAACACCTCGGTGGGCAGAAATTTTTAAGGAATGAAGAAGTCGAAGCCGCTGTTAACCTGTATTTTGAAGACCTTGAGGAATCTTTTTTTAAAACAGGTATGGAAGCTCTCGAAAGCAGATGGAAGAAGTGCATAGAGCTAAATGGAGATTACGTCGAAAAATAAAAATATTTTTGTATGTACTTTATTCTGTTTTCTTGACTAGGCCGCGAACTTTTCAATCCACCCTCGTAGTTTGATAACATCCACGAAGAGAAAATTAACTAAAAAAAAATATTTACTGAGTTAACTTAACCGAAAGTTAAAGAATTCATTCCGCAACGCATGGTTACCCCCCGTTCACACATGGTACGTTTTACTGGATACGTTTTACCGGATACGTTTTTTTTTCATTGATGGCGCATGATGTGGGCGACTTCACAAATGGCACAGTATTCAGTATACGTTTTTTCGATACAAAAAAGGTATCCAGTAAAACGTATCATGTGTGAACGGGCTGTTATACTGATAACTACTTACCACGGCGCTATCAACACAGAAAAAATAGACGACTTCACGAACGGTCGTCGAGCCGTGAAACATTCGTGAACTCTTATTTATTTATAGGGAATTATGGTGAAATATTAAGTACCTACTTTTATAGCATAATTATGAAGAGTTGTCTAAAAATAGTAAAGATTTGACTATATTGCATTTATGATAATATCATTATTGGCAATTTCCTCCCAATTAACTTTTTTGTTAGTTATATTTACAGGTTTATTTACAGATTTATTAACAGAAGAAACTACAGGAGACTTTGTAGTTTGTTTGTTATATACATTTTGTGTATTTTTGTGAGGAAAATCATTCTTATTTATCAGTTGGGGAAGTTCATTCATAGTTGTTTTGCTGATATCAGCATAAGTAATTTTATTTTTGTTTTCCAGTATCTTTTTAACTTTAATTGGATATGTCTTTGAAATTTCAAGGTGTGGACCGCCACAATTTATACAATTAAATGAATTAGGTTTGTCTCATTCTTTAAACAAACGGTCACCAGCACATATAGAACATCTTTGTTTATTATTACAAATTTTTGCAGAGTGATTGAATTTTAAACATTGTACATATTAAGTATATTCTAATACTCTACCTATATGAAAATATGTCAAATTGTACATTATCAGGCAAAGTGTTCGATAAAAATGTTATACCTACTAACTGTCTGTAAGGCCACTTGTTCATTACCAATTCTTTTTGTAAATCTTCTTATGGCTATGATGTCGAATTTGAATGAAAGTTTATTGTACCTATAGATCCTTATTTGATATATTTGTGGGCAAAAATCTGATTATTCCGGTTTTTTCAGTTTCTTTAGCTGGAATGTACGCTTTCATATTATACTTTTCTAAAATGGTGGTGTTAAGAAGAAAATTGTTTGCATAGTTGAGTTGGTTGAATATAACTGAAATTTTAGTAGCATTCACTCTGTAATAGCATTTCTCTAATGTAGACTAACCTTTTATTAAAAATATGATTTAAATAAATTGGACTTTTATTTCCTAACTTTTCTACGACATTTTGACTTTCCACAAATACTTGGAAGCTAGTATGCAGAGAGTTATCTGGGTATAGTCTTTTATAACCCTTTTTTAGAAATGGTATATGTGGATCCTCTAGGGCCCGGGTGCTCATTCCCGTCCAGAATATAGGTAAAAACTCACTCAATTGCTTGAATTTTGTCGCATTCAGCGAAAATAAAAATTAACTTTCAAGAAAATTGAAAAAAAAAAACATCTAGTCGTTTTAAAAGTTCCCGCCAGAATCCTTTAGTCCCTAATTCAAGTTTTTTGTTGCTAAGATACTCGTAAATTAGGAGGAAAAACCATGAGTAATAATTTAAAAACCGTATGGCAACATTGAAATTATGTTTTTATGTAACCGGACCTTAATTTACCTTAACTACTCGAAAAAAGTTACCGAAGGAGATCCATGCTACTAATCATAGACAACGATCGTTACTAAGCGATCGCATAAACACATGGTAGGTAGTAATAGACAGGAGATGCCCATTTATTCTATATAATTGTTTACTGTAGGATATATGGGGCAAACGTGCGATGAATTTACGGACATATCTTTATTTCTTTCTAACAAGCGTACATTTGACATGAGTGAAAGACTCGAAGTCAAATTCTTCCTTTCCTTTTTTTGGTTTGATTTTGTTTTTACGCTATGTTGTCAGCTTGGTGAAATGCAGTCGCCATTTTACTTAGACGCGTTTGCGTCAGTGTGTTTTGTTTACTTTCAGGAAAAGTGCAAAATATTCGGGATTTTTTAGAGATTTGACTATGAAATGCTTTAATAAATATCAATTTTATAAGTTTGATTTTAATTATCGTGTACAATATGCATAAGTGTTCGATTTTAGGTTGTGGCGCTAAAAAGTCGCAAAACATAAGTTTACACCAGTAAGTTATCTCAAATTCTTATGTTTTGTAACAAGTACCTATAAGCGATAATAATGAGGAGTTTTCCAATTGATTTTAAAAAGAAAAAATCATATCTTATTCTCTCAAAAGATGGCGTTGGTAAAAAGCTAGCTGTCAAAATTCTATACGAAAAGACATTTGACATTGCACTTTTGTAAGAAAAGCATGTGGCGCCATCTAAAATGAAATATAGTAACTATCTTTTTTATAGTTTTAAATGTCAGTTTGAAAACCTCTCATTGAGTAATAGTGAATGTTTAGAAGGTTTTAAATTTATAACCTTGCTTCCTAGTTACCAAGTGTAAACATAGTGATGGGCATCCGTAAACCGTCTTTTTTATCGATATTTTTCAGTTTTTCCACTTATTTAAATATGCGGCGAAGGTGGATAAACGCAATTGGATTAGAAAATATAAGCCCACGTCATAGGAAGAATCTGTTTATATGTTCATTACATTTTGAGGATGATAACATCAATAGAACACTTGGAGTCATCAGGCTAAAAGATGATGCAGTGCCCTCACTTTACTTATCAGTAAGTGTTTTGTAAAGAATTGTTACTTTGTACCTCTTTGAATTTTTTTAAATATTGTTAAAATTACATAGTCATCGAAGGATATCACTATGATATCAAGGATATCACACGTTTTCATTTTCAGTCTCCAACTATTACTACTGTTTGGAGCGTTGCTTCACAGGAAAGAATCCCACGCTACATCCGTGCGTGCCATAGAAACAGCTACGGGAATTCCCAAAAGCACTGCACATTTAATTTTAAAACGCCAAGGGTTTCATCCATATCACTACAGGCGTGTACAAACATTATTAGCAAGAGACTATCCACTGCGTGTTGCATTTTGCCGTCAGATGCTCCAAAAACACAGAGAAGATCCGGAATTCCTGGATAAGATTTTATGGTTCGACGAGACTACCTGTAAGAAGGATGGCTATTTGAATTTACATAATTTGTATTGTTGGAGCATAGAAAATCCTCACCTGATGAGGGAAGATAAATCCCAATACCAGTTCAAAGTCAACCTGTGGACGGGCATATTAAACGGGAAAGTAATTGGTCTATTTGAAATCAATGAAAACTTAGATGGCAATAGATATTTAACTTTTTTACGGGATGAATTACCTGAATTATTAGAAGATACGCCACTAAGGGATTTACAAAACATGTGGTTCCAAAACGATGGCTGTCCAGCTCACTGTTCGAGAATACCTTGACCAAAATTACCCAGAGCGTTGGATTGGGAGACTTGGCCCTATCTTATGGCCACCCCGTTCACCTGACCTAAATCCCCTGGATTTCTTTTATTGGGGTTGTCTCAAGGACAAGGTGTATTCCCAACCTATTGAGACACTAAATGAACTCCGCGAAAGTATTCAGGAAGCTGCAAACGAATAAATAATAAAAGACACGCGCGACGCATAAAACGATCATTTTTAAGGCGACGTCGAGCCTGTATGTGGTAGTGGTGGCAAGCAATTTGAACATTTATTATAATGTATTTTTGTGTAATAAAAATGTAAAAATACAAGTAATATTATTTTATTTAAATTTGAAACATCTGATGTAAGCACTAATTTGCGGCCATAGCTGAATAGGTACCTAAGTAGTAAAGACTAGATAATCCACGACTCAAAAATCGAGACTGCTATCGCGTATCATATCATACCTCTTTTAAGTCATCTTTTTTTAGTCTTTTACTATCTCTCTCTAATGACCAGTAATCCCGGTCTATCTCACTCTTAACTACTTACGCAGGGGTACCTTTTAAATTCTGAGAACAGCAACAAAAACCCTTTTCTTTGTTCATGGCAAATGGCACCGAGCAGGTAAATGTAAATTATGTCACCACTTGAAAATAGTATAGTACATTTTTAACTCCAATATTCCTTTATGTTTTATACCATTTTATAATTGGGAAAAGTGGTGCTAATTTTTAAAAAAATCTGCCGCAGTAGGTTTCATACATTTTTTTTACACCACAGTGAGCGAAATTGAGTGGAAATGAAACAACTTTCAAAATTTTTTTGATTAACCTGTAGTAAAAAAACTATTAGTTTTCTGGAACTTTTAAAGGTTTTAAAGGAAAGCTATACTACTCAGGCTTACGATAACAAAAAAAAACTATAAAATTCAAAAAAATGTACACATAGGAAAAAAGGAAGTTTTTTTTTTTCCGAGTAGTTATGACTAGGTACCTGGTGCCAGCTTATCGTTGAATTTTTGGCCACGTTGTATGTACACAATGACTACGAAAACTTTATCGATATCGACATGTAATTTTAATTAGGGCTCAACTCTTCAGCAGCCATTTTTTAGCAACTGTCAAGTGTTTCATGGTTTTCATTCTAAGGGCATCTCCTGTCTATTACTACCTACCATGCATAAACACGATCGTATAAAAGATCCGTGCTCGCACTGCAGACGGGCTTCGACATTTTAATGGAAAAATTGGAATGCAACAACCCACAATCTGTCAACTTTATCTGTACTGCTTGTATGACTGTCTGCCAGTGTCAATGTCAATCTGACATTATTTGTAGGAGAAAAGGATTCCGAAATTCTGAAATGATCAAATGAATTTTCAGTTCTCCTCTCTCACTGACAATGTATATCACATTAAAGTAGTCAGCATTGGTGAATTTGATAATATCTTTGTTGAGCTTTTCATTGAAACCTATGAATTATTTGTAAAATTAATGTCTGAGTGAGTGAGCTTACATTCTAGTCTAATAAGTTGTATCGTCCATAGCATCTTTTAGATCTAATCAATTAAGTTGGTACAACAAAGTAACATTTATTTTTATTCATATTTCTTAAAATGAGTGATAATGATGATAATTATGATGGTGAAGGGTCAGTATTTATATGTATAAATACATATATATTTTCTTAATTAAGATGTGTGAATGGTTTGCCTGTAGTAACTATGTTATTAATTTGCTTTTAATATAATCCTATTTAAGTAATTTTTATATGCTCTGTTTTAGTGTAATTGAATTTATGATTTGTGTAACATTGGGTTCTATGTGCTATGATCATATATATTTTTAAATCAATGTATTTATATGTGTTATAAATAATTTATACTTAAAAATAAGTCTAAAGTCAATAATTTTCAGAGGTCCATGATATCCACTCAAACTTTCAGCTGATGCGCCGATAATAGTACCTATTGAAAGTCTCGATCCCGCGAGCGGTGATTTTTTTATGTTAAACTAGTTCAACTAAAACGCTAACAATGGAAAGATTAACTATATCATAATCAAAACTGCCTGCAAAAAGCCAATGAAATGCAGAATCTTATTAAACTAATTTCAACTTTTTAAATTAATGTGTAATGGGTTTAAAAGTTGATTAATTAAAGAAAACTGACACACAGAGGCGAAGTTTTCGAAACTCGAATTTATCAAATTTTTTTTACAGACTTTAGATTAAAATGACTTTTGAAAATATGAAAGCATGACATCTTAAGGATTCTTTCTTTTCAGAAATATAATAAATTTTAAATTATTAATATAAATATTAAGATTTTAAATATGCAACTCGCCGCAGCAACTGAGTCAATTATGCGACTCCTGAAATATGGATGCTTGGCATTTAATTTTTTTCTATGGCAAGGCCTAGGGTTTTTAATAACTGTAGATGAATTTTTTCATACGGAGTCATCTACATAAATAACACGGAACCTTTTTGAAATGTATCATAGCTAAAAGTTCGTTCAAAGCAGACAATGACGCTACTCTAGTCACCCTGAACATTCAACAGGAATTTTTTTTGGGCTGCTCTAGTCGCCTGGACGTTTCAGTGGTTATTCCTACTAATATCATTTCATCATTTTGCTATATATTTATGTAACCTACTTACTTATATTTATAGATGTACATGTAATATTAATAAGAATTTTCAACTATACCTATATTGATTCCCTTGTTTACTACAGAGCAATGGATTCTATTCCTGCCTTTCCAGAAGTCACCTATAATTGGGTTGATGTAACAAAAGATTTTTTCAACCATATACAAGGTAAATAAATCTGTTTATATTGAATAAGTACTTACCTATTATTACTATTGAATTTTAAACTTTTACTTGATAATTATAAGATTTACTATACTACTATAGATTTGCAACTGGGTGAACTTCTCCATGATGGGCACTTATTTGGTTTATTTGAAGCAATGTCAGCTATAGAAATGATGGATCCAAAAATGGATGCTGGAATGCTCTGCAACCGGGGAAGTCCGAAGCCTCTTAATTTTCAACAAGCTGTTGAGGTACCAAAATTAATTAAGTTTTTTATGTGTATAATATTCCATAACTTTGTGTGTTAGCTTCTATTCTTGTCATAATTCTATGTTAATGGCAATAAAATCTATTTGTATTGTACACATTTCAAAAATTTTATAAAATATTCTATTATGTTTACAGGCTGGCAAGATCAAAGTGGATGACTTTGATCCTTGTGAACTAATAGGCATTATAGATGCAACCTCAGCTTGTATTGTGTCCTGGCTTGAGGGTCATTCGCTGGCACAGACAGTTTTTACAAACCTTTACCTCCACCAGCCACACTCAATACCTAATAAAACACTAAAAGCTTATTGTATAGCAATTTATAAATTATTAGATTGCATCAGAGATTGTATAAACAAGTAAGTACAGAAATAATTATTCCCATGGTAAGAGTATTTTTTATACTTAAATAAAAAAGTTTTTCATAGGTGACCATGGGGTCTGTAAGTAGACTGAAATATTAAATTAAAATCTACTTAATAATTTTCAACATAATATCTGGTCAAAATATGATTTTAAATTATTTTAAAGAATTGTAAAAACTCGAGACATTATTGTATATTGTCAAATACAAGTATTTTCTTGAAAGGTATTACAATAAATTAATTATGCAATGTGGGTACCTTATTTTCTTCTTATTTAATTTTTCACCTATACTGCAAACAATTCAATGCAGTAAAATTACAGTTCCAGTGTGCCCACTATAGGGAAGAAAAAAAATAGTGATGTGGTTTAACCGAATGAATGAATTTTTTTAATACAATATCTTAACAGTATAAGAAAAAAAAAATTTTGACGCACATAATATTTTGTACTTTCATTTTCTAATTTCTAAAGTTGAGACGCTTTACGTCACTTACATTTTCGGTGTCTTTAAAAAAATTGCAAAAACTAATTTAACTTCTACTGTGACTGTTATAAAGCACTAGGCATGTTTGGTTATCATTTTTTTGTTGAAGTTACTGTAAAGATCTTCAAGACACCTCAAATACATGTATTTATACATTTGTCTAAAATTTTATTCTAAATGAATGAAAAAGAACCATTCAACTTTAATCATTCTCATTCAGTACCTACCCTATCATTACGAAGATAATAACTGGCATCATTATTTTTAATTTTGACACTTCGACCAGTCAATTTACTGCTTTGAATTATTTGCCAGGGTATATACTCCAAAACAAGCTTGAATAAGCTATAAAATAGTATTGAGTTTTTTTTTCAATTTAAATACCTGCATGAGATTTCATTGTCTTACTCCTAACAGATATTTCAACATTTTAAGACAAATTTTCTTATACCCTTCATAAATTTTGATTTCTGGGATCAGAGTTTAAGTCTCCATAGAAAATTTTGTAATTTATATCCTTATCATTCTTTTATATTTACAGAGCTCAAGTGTTTGAAGAAGAAGATTTCCTACCAATGAGCTATGGTTATCGTCTCGGTTCCAACCCACACATGGGAACTTATGATGCAAGTTTGGATGTCAGTGAACAGAAGTGTGTTGCTATGTTACGAGAACAAGAAGAGGAGCTTACGAAAAAATCAAGGTCAACTAAAGAAGATGTAAGTCAAAATCAGTTATATGTATATTCCTACTTATTAAAATTTGGGAATCGAGAATACTTAAATGAAACAACATTTTAACTTTTTTATTTTGCACCTGCTGGTAAGTGGCATCTGGGCCCATTGACATAATTAATTATACTTGGTAGAATTTGTTACGCATAGCTCTTCAAACCCATTACTTAAGCTTGAAACAACTTTTCTTAATATCTCACCCACTAATCCATACCTTCGTGTCAAACATATTTATTCACACCTGTACCCTGTGGGGTAGGGAGAGCACCTGAGGCAAAACCATCTGATGTCACATTTGACAAATTTGGAGATATTACAATGGTTGAGAGAGACTATTGCAGTGACAGGGAATCAGCCTGTCGCCCGCAAAAACGCCAATAAAAAGTCAGTTAAGGGACATATTTATCATAGGAGTTTAAATAAAAAATCATGGGAGTACATACTATCTTGGCTGTCTCAAAACAAGGAACTTATAATTATTTTCTTTATGGCTTTTTGACCTAGAGATTTTTAAGATTGAGCCGGCTACATATTAAGTCAGCCTTGTCTGAAACTGTTAATAAATAAATCTTAGCTGATGTAACTCTGAAAACCCTCCCTGATGTAAACAAGGCATTTAAATATTTAAAATGTATTGTGTCTAGTGTATTAATAACATATGAAGACTTATTGCACAATTTATTATAAAAATATAATGTAACCTTTTCAGGAAAGTCTCCTGTGGTCTGCACTGTCAGCGAGGATAAGATTCACAAGGATGTTTTATCAGGCTCTATTGCTTATCACAAAGCGAGATTCGCAGTCAGGGGCTGATTGTGTGGCACTGCTCAATGGATGCTCTGAAATGATGAAGGTCATACTTAAGACTGTGGCAAAAGGATCACAGCCGATTGAAAACTGTAAGCATTTTTCACATTGCTATTTTTGTTTGGAATAAAAAGCCGAAAGTAAATGTGTAAAATAATCAAAGTAATAAATTCATGTATTGTAAAGTGATAAAATATTAATGAAGTGCCTGTGCTTTTAAATTATGTGTCACTTTACATATCGAAATAAAGTTTAAGAGCTCAAGTGGTAACTACTGCAGCTTATGCGGTGTGTAAATATACTCTGGCAAATAATTCAATGCAGTAAAATGACATTTCCAGTGTGCCCGCTTTAGGGAAGAAAAAAAGAAATAGTGATGCGGTTTAAGTGAATAAATGTTTTTTTATATATAACATCTTAACAATATTGGAAAATATTTCGTTTCACAATAATTTTACATTAATTTTCCCATTTCTAGAGCGGGGATGCTTTACACACTTACTTATTCGTTGTCTCTAAAAATTGCAAACAGCTAATTTAACTGTGACTGTTAAAGCACATTGTTTGGTAATTAATTACTTTCGTTAAAGTTACTGTAAAGATAAAATACACACCCCAAATTCACGTATTTAAACATTTGCTTAAAATTTTATTCTTCTAAAGTAATTCTCATTCTTCAATTCAATTCTTACACTACGAAAATTTTAACTGGTATCATTATTTTTCATTTTGACATTTCGAACTGTCAGTTTACTGCATTGAATTATTTGCCAAGGCCTAGTGTGTACTATTACTGCAATTTATACTGAATATTTACCATTATTTGTCCGTATCGATATCCGGAATCCATCTTGAGTCAAGCACCTGTCTTTTTTAGCGATGTTTGGTCTAGTTTATTCTTTTATACACTTACTTGACTTCCGTTTTATCGTTTTACCGCCAAATTGTGTCGGCTTCGTTCCGGTTTGCGCTTGGATTTTAAATCATTATAGCGTCGTTTTTTAAAGCGAATTGGTCTAGTCGTAATTAATAATTGAGTTTTAAATTATTAATTCAATTTAAATATTTGATATATTGCGCCAGTATCTTAATTGATAGTAAAAATAACAAAATTTCATAAAGTTACTAGTTGAAATAAGTGTGATGGAAAGTGATTGTGAAAATAATATAAGTGATACGGAGAATCCAAGATGGCGTAAGAGAAAACGCGTAGTGTCTTATAGTTCATCGTATGAAGATTCTTCATGGGAATCCAGTAAAGAGCCGAGAAGGTACAAAAAACCAAAGAAGGTAGGAGATTTAAAGATCGAATTTTTATCTCAACAAGTTGCATTTCTGACAAATCTAATTACGAATAAAGCCAATGACAACAAGCAAAATTCGCATATCTCACCATCACAGCAACCAACCGCATCCACTTCAAAAGAAGTTATAAATAATTCAGATGAACTGCTTTTGTCAATACGTAATGACCAACCATGTACAAAGTTAATGTTATCTGATTTTTCTACTACAATTAAGGAGCCTGTGTATCCAAAGGCAGATGATGATCACTTACTTAAACTTAATGATTTACAACATTTTAAACGTGATGATTGGAACTCGATACGCTTCTCCGAGGCTCAAAAGAAATATGTGGCATCCCCTGGCTTTATTGAACTTAGTGTCAATGATGAGTTAGTTCGCTTAAACTCCACAACTACAGATTCACCAGCTAATTCGAAAACGTATTTGTTAGATCGTACATTTGCAGCATTAACGAACGCAATTTTTACACAAAAGGATGAACTTCGATCGACGTTGCAAAGTATAATAGATTGGTCAATAGAAAATCAAGTTCAGCTGTCACCCCAGGCCTTATGCGAAAGAGATTTCTCAGATTTTTAAAGATTCTCAGTATAACAAAATAACTGATGACATTTTGCAAATTGTAAGTGGCAGACGAGCTGATTGCATACAAACGCGGCGAGAGTCATTATTAAACAAAATTCCAGATGCTTTTCATTCTGAAGCGTTACACAAGATTCCACCAAATGCTGAAAACTTATTTGATGGCGATAAGTTGTGTGCGTATGTTCAAAAGATTGGTGGCCTGGATAAACTGTTTTCTACAGTTATTTCGGACACCAGAGTGCCAAATTCACGAATTAATCAATTTAACAAAGATTTGCAGAGACCCTCAACAAGTAAACAGACAAACGATACCTTTCGTCGCAGTGGACCACCTGCGCCGCGAAAGAATTTCGGACAGGAGTTCAACAAACGATCAGGCCCAGGTAAATCTTCAGGAGGCAAACATAAATCAAACTACAAAGGTAAGAAACCACGTTCATATTCACCAAAATCTAGAAATCGAGGAGCATGACTTAGAGCGCTTTCGTGGAGGCTGTCTGGCGCAATTTCGGCGTGTTTGGAACAGCCTCGGGGCGCCACCCACCATATGCAAACTCCTGAATGGCATTCGAATACCTTTCATGCTAAGGCCTCCATTAATATACCCGAGTCAGCTAGTTATGGACAAGTTCAAGACAAAATCCAGCCGACAAATGTCGATACAAATACAGGGTATGCTGGAATCTGGGGTTTTGGAAAAAGCCGATTTATCTCCAAGTTACCTTACAAAATTTTTCCTTATACCGAAACCAGACGGGACCTTTCGACCTATTCTCAACCTGAAACAGCTCAACAATTTTGTAAAGACAAAACACTTTCAACTGTTCAGCCATTTTCGTGTACCGAGTTTCTTACAGAACGAAGATTGGATGGTAAAGGTAGATTTGAGCCAGGCCTACTTTCATTTGGCGATTGCCAAGGTGCATCGCAGATTCTTGAGGGTAAGTTACAACGGCAAATTGCTCCAGATGACCAGCCTGCCTTTCGGTCTTTCCTCGGCGCCTCAAACGTTCGCCTCACTGACCAACTGGGTGGCCGAGTACCTGAGAAACCAGAACATAAGGTGCGTAGTTTACCTCGACGATTTTTTGTTAGCGAATCAATCACGCCACAGACTACAAGAACAAGTCACATATACAATGCAGTTGCTCAGGAAACTCGGTTGGACGATCAATTTGAACAAGTCTGTATTGGTTCCGACACAGCAGTTAGAGTTTCTGGGTGTCACGTGGAATACCAAGTCCAACAACAGATCCCTGTCGAAATTGAAATGCCTTACGCTCCGCACGGCACTTCAACGACATTTAACGCAAGGCAAGTGGTCCCTCAAACAGGCCCAGTCCCTAATGGGGAGACTCAACTTCGCCTCATTCGTAGTACCCAGAGGACGCCTGCACTGTCGAACGATGCAGTACTACAGTCGACGGCTTCCCAGGACGCATCCATTCTAAGCCTTTACGATTCCCGAACCGGTTCTAAGGGATTTGAAATGGTGGTGGAATGCGGCTCACGGCTCTCTGCCCATTCACCCCTCTCCTCACACGCACGTGCTGACGACGGACGCGTCGGACACGGGCTGGGGCGCGCAGCTGGAGCGGCGCGAGCTGGCGGGGCGCTGGACCGCGCGCCAACAGAGCTGGCATGCCAACCGCAAGGAACTGTTCGCGGTGCTGGCGGCGGTGCGCTGCGAGCAGCACACACTGACGAGCGCGCGCCTGCTGCTGCAGACCGACAACCGCACCGTGGTGGCCTACGTCAACAAGGAGGGAGGTACCAAGTCCAAGCCGCTGCTGGACCTCACAATTTCATTATTGACTTTAATGGATCGATTAAATGCTACGTTGACAGCGCAGTACTTCCCGGGCCGCTTCAACGGGGAAGTCGATGCCTTGTCGCGAGGCAGACGGAAACCGGAGTGGCATCTGACGGGTCGAGCTACGGAAACGATTTTTCAAATGTGGGGCCGACCGAAGGTGGACCTCTTTGCATCGGAGTTCGCTCACGTAGTCGAGAGGTATGTGACATTGGACCTTCTAGATCGACAGGCGATTGCCCACGACGCCTTTTGTCACCAGTAGTGGAGTTACGACCTGGGTTGGATATTTCCGCCCCCAAACTTGATTCCGAAAGTATTGTCCCACTTGAACACGGCGCGAGGTCGTTACATAATAATAGCACCGAAGTGGAACAAGGTCTTTTGGAGAGCCGACCTAGCCCAGCGATCTTTACGGAAACCGTATTTGATTCCGGACCTTCCACAGGTGCTAATAGACACAGAGACGGGGCGACATCCACCTCAAATTCAGGATATACAACTCGAAGCCTGGCTAATTTCGGGTGGGCTGATTTAATTCAAGACTGGTCTGAATCTGAAAAACTTCTTCTATTGTCTAGCTGGAGAGTGTCTACATTAAACACCTATATGCCAGCTTGGGCCAGATGGAAAGCTTGGTGCATTTTCAATTCAGTTAACCATAACAATCCCGAGCCAGTACAGGTCGCTCGCTATTTAGCACATTTACACAACGATGAGAAACTAGCATACAGAACCATATTAATTCATAAGTCTGTCATCTCAACATTCACTAACATAACTTGTAAAACAGATTTGTCTTCTAACTTTTTTATAAAACACATTTTAAAAGCTATTTCAGTTGCTAAAGGAAAAAGAGTCAGACCCCCAATTTGGGACGCAAGAGTTGTTATAAGATATCTCAGCTTGAACTCTCCAGATCTAAACAGTCTATATCAGGTCAGTAGGCGCGCAGCGATATTACTTTTGTTGACCTCGGGCCGGAGAGTCCACGACCTCACTCTTATTGCAGTTGATTCAGAAAGTTTTGTAGATGAAGGCGACTCGATTGTTTTCTGGCCTATGTTCGGCTCGAAAACCGACAACGCCGACTACCAGCAGTCCGGGTGGAGACTGCGGCAACATCCCGACACAAACTTAGATTGCGTATACTGGGTTAGAAAACTTATAGAGGTATTACAGGAACGACGACAATTATGTAACTGCACTCAATTGTTTATAACAGCTAGAGGAGACCCTAAACCAGCTTCTCGGACGATAATTGGGAACTGGATAAAATCTGTATTGCAGGAATCAGGTATCACTGCTAGCCCAGGATCAGTTCGCTCTGCAGTGGCTTCCTTAAATTGATTGGAGAATTATCCAATAGATATGATTTTGGAAACGGGAAACTGGAAACAGGAGCATACCTTTCGAAACTATTACCAAAGACAAATTCGTCAGGCCGGTGACAATCATATTAACGAAACAAATTCATTGTCTAATTTCTTTAAACCAGAACGTTGATTTATCGATTGTTTTCTTTTTTGAATAATACCTTTATTTTGCACTTGCTACCCTTTTTATTTTCTATCTATTTTATTTTACAGGAATTTGTTAATAACCTAATCGTATATAATTCACACATTATAGCATCGTTGTTTGCGCTTGGCAAACCCTTCAACCAGGAGATAACAAACACATCACTCAAGATGGATTCCGGATATCGATACGGACAAATAATAGAGAGTTTTACCTTAAAATAAAACTTACCTATTATTTTCCTGAGATATCCGGAATCCAGGTAATACCTACCTGGTGCATCATGAGCATAATGATTTAAAATCCAAGCGCAAACCGGAACGAAGCCGACACAATTTGGCGGTAAAACGGTAAAACGGAAGTCAAGTAAGTGTATAAAAGAATAAACTAGACCAAACATCGCTAAAAAAGACAGGTGCTTGACTCAAGATGGATTCCGGATATCTCAGGAAAATAATAGGTAAGTTTTATTTTAAGGTAAAACTCTCTATTATAGTGAATAGTGACTGTATGTATAGGATAAGGTTATGTATATTGTTGCCTGGTTTGTCTGTAAGAGATCATCTTTCGATGATAGGGCCTCCTATTTATTGTACTCTGTATCTGTAAAATTGTAATAAAAATATTCCTTATCTTTGTGTACAATGACGAATAAATAAAAATATTTAAATGCACCTCTTTATAACGGTATATCTGTAAAAGACAATGTAACTAAAATCTGCCTGCAAATAGAATTGTTTCCATGATTCAATAATATTTGTTTTTTCTAGTTCCATTCATACAAATCATTCAAACTCATAGTCAAAGTCGTGTGGGGAGTGGGATAAATAATAAACATCTAAACTCTCTGGCCTTACAATAATTTAAATATCTGATTCATTGATTTATCTGATTTGTTATTTATTTTTTTAATTCTTGTTCTATATGACTTTTAGGGTTAAAATTCCCGATTTACCCAAAGGGTAAATCGGGACTCTATTACTAAGTCTCTGCTGTCCGTCTATCACTCATGAACATGATATACAAAAGTTTAAGTGGGGCTCCGAAACAACAACACTTTTTTTGCCGTTTTTCTAGATAATGGTACGGAGTCCTTCTTGGTAAACTTTCCCGGTTTTTGTTTGTAATTTTTTTATTTTATCTAATAAGTATTCTAATTTATGTTGCAGCTGATTCCCCAAACCCGATGGGCTTCGAGCCGATGATAAACCAAAGACTGTTGCCGCCAACCTTTCCCCGCTACACGCGGATAAAGCCACGGTCCGAGGCGTTGCAATATTTCGACGAACTTGTAACGAGGTTGAGACATGCGTGGAAGATTACTTCATGCACTAATTTTCATACGGCTTTGGTAAGTTAAAATTATGTTAATGAATAATACGTTGATATATGAAGACATTCTTCACTAGATTTTATTACATTAAATTTAACTTTAATTTGAACTTATTGTTACAATAAAACGTTTGAAAACGTCTTCTATACTATAGATCTTTCAAAATAACGAACAAATGAAGAACAATACCCAAACTGACACACACCAACCATGTGACTGAAAAGTAAACTTTTTATAAACACTTGTATTTATACAATGGTTGTGGTAACCGTACAGCAGTACTAGGGGCTATCCTAGTATCTATCCAGACCTGCCGGGCTAGCACGGGCTGGGGATAAAATATCTCTGAAGAGAGGATAAAACTTTATACCGCTTGTCAATTGTATCTTCCCTGCGAGCACGGGCTTGTTAGTGGAGAACGCTCATCGCCGGGGATAAGGCCTTCTCTCCCTTTAGTATTGCATTTACAGAAAATTACAATATAAAATCAAACCATAGAATCAATATCAAGAAATAAATCAGTATTTAAATCAATATCGATATTCATTTATTCTTTCATTCGTTTTTATGTCAACAATCCAACATAAAAAAAACAACAAGTTCAAGATCAAAGAAATAAGTTTTAAATATTTGAAATCGACTCATTTTAAGATAATTTAAAATGAGTGGAAAAAGTAAGTAACGAAAAAAGTAAGCAACTGTTTTACTTATGAGACGGCTGTATTTAAAACCCGTTTAAAAGTCACCATTCACAAGTATATAGCTCCTCTAGGCTTTACAACTGTTTCATGTACTACATGGTAGACATTATTATGTTAATAATATTTACGCAGATAACGTCTCTCAACCTAATATCAAACGACGAGCAATTTATCTTCGATAAACGGAGTCCGTGCTCTAATGCGAAGACAATTGGGAGAGATAAACCCTAGACAAATGTCAAAGTGACAAAATCTACCTTCTCTCCTGTCGCCGTGCTCTAGGCGGTGGAGAGTATAGATTTCTCCCTCAAAAAGGGATAAAATCGGGAGATAAGAGCGGCCGTGCTAGCCCTGCTGAGCTGGTTAAGAAAAAATTGTTTTTTAACAGGCAGAGCTGGGACTCGAACTCAGGACCTCTCACGCCGCAACCATACTCAACTACTCCGTCACAGAAGCCGTCATAGTTAAACAAAACACATAACATTTCACATATTTTTAACTCTACGCTTCGACAGTGAGTCATTCGCGACCACGATTTAAATATCTGCCGGGTCTTTTCGTTACTAGTAGCTGTTAATTTCGAATCCCGCTTGAATATTGGGATAAAAAGTAATCTATGTGCTATTCCAGACTGTACTCTATCACTATACCAAATTTTATCCAAATCCATAGAGCCGTTCTGCCATGATTGTGAAACATCCATACATCCAAACTTTCACATTTCCTTATCAGTTCATCCTTTAAATAACTGAAAAAATGTGATAAAAAAATGGGGTCTCGGGTGGTCTTAGCTGCAAAACTATACCATTAGATGGAGCTACGTTAGCAATATAACGTAAAAATAAAAAAGGTGGTCAGCAATTTCGAGGCGTACTGCCAGGCCCCGGCAGCTCAATGGAAGAGCACTCGTCCGGCAAACGAGGGGTCCCAGGTTCGAGTCCTGGCCGGTTAATTTTTATTTATCACATTTTTCAGTTATTTAAGAATAATTTCGCATTATAAATGCAAAAACTTAAAAACATTAGTTCTTCCTTTTCTTATTATTCTGATGTCTTTTATTTTGTCTGTGATAACATAAAACAAAATAAAATTCCTTTAATTTTCAGGATTTTTTCATGGAGTTCAGCCGTCAACGCGCCTGCATTCTGTCTCGCTCGGCGTTACAATTGCTCTACTTAAGCGGGTCAGCCGCAAGCACTGCTTGTGCGGCTCAGAGCTCTATTAGCTGGTACCCGCGTCCTCAACACGCGTTCGTTGAGATATTGAGGGAGTCCTTGAAGAGTTTTGTGAACCCCCCGGCTCTTACCCCGAAGTCCCCTATGTTGTCTACACCACAGGTAATATAATTGTCATAACGAAATAATATCTAGCTAATTCCGTGACTCAATACTAGTGTGTCCCCAACACCACACTCACTGTGCAACGAAAACTACAAACGCACAGTTAGAACACTTAAAAAAGTTTTTTAGTGATGGCGATAGGGCGGTGCACGCATGAAAATCCTTAATCACTAACGTTTTGGAGTTATATACATTGCAAGGGTCCATGCAAAAGTGTCCCGTCGCGTGCTCACGGACAGGCGGGTTACGTCTATAGTTGAAATAAAAGCTGTCGACCAAAAGACATCATTGATACTAAACTAATGACATAATTCTTAGGCAGCATTGAAGCTTAAAAATCCACAGTTTGGTTATATTATAGAACGCTTTTATCATGATAACCAGAAGATCACCAACTCGTTCATGGGTCAATGTGTACCTACGCTTTTATAATAAAATTCCAAAATATTTAAGATACATTTAAGGATAAGTATAAAGTTTTACTATAAATAAGATATCCGGATGCAAGAAGATTGTTAATTGTTATTGTGTATTTTTAAAACATGATTGCTGTTGAGTTTCTTGCCACTTCTTCTCAACAGATCGACTTTCCGAAGTGGTGGTAGATTCAGTTCAATTTGTAAATTGTGACTTATTTCAAATGTATTTAAATTCTTATGAAATAAAAAAAAAAACCTAACGAAATTACTAACAACTGCGCGTGCGCCTCTTTGAATCCATTGTCTGTCTTGATACAATATACCTAACCTTAAAAGCAAAAAGATCTTTTTTAATTCGATTGATATTTGTTGAAGGTTTATTTACATACATTTCACGCCTGTATCCCTTATGTATGGGGTAGGCAGATCACCAGAGGCTATAAAACCATCTGATGTCACGTTTGACAACTTTGGAGGTATTATAATGATGGAGAGAGACTATTGCAGTGACAAGGTTTCAGCCTATCGCTCACAAAAATGATAAAATAACAACAAAAAAAGCAAACCCTTGGGCTTTATTATATAAGTGGAGATTCTAATAAATTAATTTCTGTGTTTTTAGGCTCGCGAGTTCGTAGAAAACTTCCTAGGGCGATGCATGCGTCCTTTTGCGGTGTTACTTCAAGTTTGCGGCCACAACAGAGCGAGACAGAGAGACAAACTGGCTCTTTTGCTTGACGAGTTCGCCACTTTGCAAGAAGAGGTTGGTTATATATAGAATTTAATCTGTCCTTTTTTTAATTAAGGAAGAACCTCATTTAAATGAAGGGAGAATATAGTGTAGTTCCTATAGCCAAAGGCTTTTACATAATAAAGTCAATTGATGTTGTAAGTTTTGATTCGTTGATTCCGAAACAAATAGTTAAAAATCATAAACAAAAAGTACCGGCAATACTTTATGAAGAGCCTGTTCCTCTTTTTTTAATAATAAAAAGTTATTAAAAATATATATTTTTTTTATAATAAAGTATTTTTTTTATTTAACTCTCCGTGATTTTTTTTTATAATAGGGGCCTACCGCATTTCTGATATGAAATACTAACCATTTATAAGTTAAGCACATAGACGCAAGTAAATTTTAATTTTTGGATCATAAGTATAGTTCATAAACCTCAGTTCATTGAGTTTATTTATATGAACCGGGTAAGGACCCTAAAATATCATTTAATTACTTGATATTCTTTTGCTACCAATAGGTGTATTGTTTAAATAAAGAAGCATCATTTAGCGGAAACATTTGAATAAAAAGCGACCCTTGTTTTGAGGCATCAAAGTAAAATTTAGCTCACATAGTGATAGATTCATTTGTATTAATATGAAGTTTTTCTTTTTATTGAATAACTACAATTATCCAATAACATACGCTTGATGAACATTTTCGATACGCTTTCATTTAAGTAGATTAAGTTTTTTATTGATGATGTTTATTTAGTGGTCATCATACGTTTTTTATTATGATGACCACTTTGGCGATGGGGTAAACCTGTCTGCCTCAGACGCTAGTGGTTGCGGGTTCGATTCCCGCACGGAACAAGAAAAAAGAAATGTTCCGTGTCTGGGTGTTTATCTATTTATGTATTTATATTCTAGGTGCCCCCCTAGTTCGCTACATGGTATCCCATAACACAAGCTATGCTTACTTTGGGACCATGTAGTTGGTGTGATTGTCTGGGGATTTTATTTTATTTTTATTTTATTTCTGTACGTATAGGCAGAAACTGTAGACGCAGTAGTAAGCGGCGCGGCCGGTATCGCCCCAAGAGCTTGTTTCGGAACTTGGATACTTTACCACGTGCTGAGGCTCATGATAGCCTACATACTGTCTGGATTGGAGTTGGAACTGTATTCTGTGCATGAATATCATTATATATTCTGGTAAGTGAAGCTTTATTAAGGGATATTGTTTTTTAAATGAACAACCTGTGTCTGTTTCTTAGACAATCAGACCAATTCAAGTCCTGATTCTTTTAAGACTTAAGGTAAAAGAAATTCACAATGCATGACACAATATTTTTTTTTGTTTTTTTTTTTTAAATTTGTCACGTCTAATAAGATGTGTACATATTCTTTGGAATTTGTTTCTTTTTACAAACGAATGAGTTGCAAAGTAGTATAAATGACTTAATGAGAATAAATGACGACCGGCTGGTGTAGCGGTAACATACATTGCCTTCTATGCCAGAGGTCCTGGGTTCGAATCCCGGCGGCGGCGGATATTTGTGTGATGAACACAGATATTAGTCGTCAAATCATGGATGTTTATATGTTTATTTAAGTTTATTCTAATAAAAAATATGTATTTATTCAATATGTATGTTTATATATGTATTTTTTAAGTATATCAGTTATCTAGTATCCATAACACAAGTTCTTTAAGAAACTTAATTTGGGCTAGATAATGTTGTGTGAGTGTCAGAAATATTAATATTTATTTATTTAAAGTGTATACATCTTATTGCACGTGACCGTACCTCGTTTGTATTGACACTTATAGATGGCGCTAGTGCCAACCTTTAACTTTGCTCCGTAACTTTTTATTTTCTAAAAATCAAATATCTTATAACTTGACTTATTTGTGACAAAATTATATGTATTATTACTTGACTCGTGGCTAAAAACGTTTTCAGAATAAATAAAGCGAAATTAGTGATAAAAGTAAGACTTGAAAAGTCAAAGTGCATTGAAGTGAATTGAACATAAACAAAACTGTTCAAAAGTCAAATCAGATACATACAACTTCATAAAAATGTTAAACATAATTCAAGTAAGTGGCAATTATATATTAAAGATAAACAATTGAATTAAAACAAGTGAAAAGAGTAAACAAGTAGTCAAATTCAACCGTTACTCAGAACAAAGAAACTTTGTCTGTCAAGCAGTGAGTCATACATTTCAAAATAACAAATATTTGGTTAATTATTGTACAAGAGGCGACATCTATAACTTTCTCTTGGCAACTGCAAGAAAAGAGCGATCTATTGCTCATTGAGTAATTAATACTTGCCGTCCACAATAGAGGGCGCTGATTACAATTTTTGAGGACAATTAAAGTCTGTTACTAATATTTTATTGCTGATTCCTCACAAAATGGATAATGTTACTGTAAGGAAGAATGATAATAAATTACTGGACTTTACAATTGATTCGGAACATGACTTGAGCTTAATTGAGGAGGACGAACAATTATCACCTAATTCAATAATAGATATAGCAAATAAAAGCTTACCACTCAATTGCAGTCTAGACAACTCTATGATAGAAGATATGAAGCAAAAAATTGAGGAATTAACAAAAAAACTAGAAATTGCTGATTTAGAAATAGAAAACTTGACTTATGAAAAAGAAAACTTAAAGAAAACTGTTTCAAAATATGAAAAAAAAGTAGAACTCTTGACTAAAATAAACCAACCTATTAAATTAAATAAAAATCATTTATCAGGCTATTTAAACACAACTCCTTTGAAACGTCGACTAACAATTAATAATTTAAGAACTCCTAGATCGCCCTTATCAATTCTCCACTCTACCAGTACTTACAAAGTTATGAACTCTAACTCTACTCCAAGGAAAAAGTTAATAAAACAACAACAAACAATACAACCAGTTCAGAGAATAATACCAATGGCATCTATTGTAGTGGAGGCCAATGAATCCAGCCGGCCAGTAAACATAACCAACAGAAAACCTCAAATATGTATTATTGGCGATCAACAAAGCAGAGGACTTTCAATGAAATTAATTAAGAGTAGGGAGAATAGGTGGAGCAACCAATATGACATAACTTCCATGATAAAACCTAACGCTACAAGTGACCGTGTTCTCAACAGCTGCATTGAATTATCAAAGACTTTGAATGGTAATGATATAGTCATATTATCTGTGGGAGCTAATGACAAAAATCCGTATGTATTGTTTTCAGAAATCTCCAATGCTCTTTTTATTTTGAAAAAATGTTGTAGAGTGTTTGTTCTTAATGTTAAATATAACCGCTTTTTAAATGTTAAATTACTAAACCATCATATTTATCAATTGACCAAAAATTATAAAAATTGTGATTTCTTAAATTTATGTAATATAAGTCCTGACATAGTTAATTATTCAGATTATCTTTGCTTTAAACTTAATATTGAAATTGACTTCATTAACTACAAAAATAAGTTTCTTACTCCTTATCGACATCATATATCCTCTGCTCTCTCAGATACAACAATAATTAATAATAATAGTAATATTCAAGCTAAGGGGTTCAGAGATTTAAGGGATGGAAGTGCTAAAAAAACAGAAAATAAGTTTTTTCGCTCATAAGTTCACAGTATTGCACCAGAATATAGCGGGTATTCTCAATAAATGCGACTTGGTTGAGTTAGAACTGTGTAATTTAAGCAAACAAATCGGTACCATAGATATAATTTGCCTAACTGAAACCTTTATAAAAAATGGATCAGAACCTAACTTGTGTATACAAAACTATAATCTAGCCTCATCTTTTTCGCGCCCCTCTGAACGTAGAGGTGGATCGTGTATTCTGGTTCGGCATGGCATAAAGTATGTAAAATTAAGCATACAAAAACCCAGTATTTATCACTTTGAATATTGTGCGATAGAATTATCAGAATTAAACATGTATGTAGTCTGTATTTATAGGACTCCATCCTCAAACTTAGATATGTTTTTTATAGAACTGGAGACATTAATACAAAGCCTTTCAAAAAAACGTAAGAAAGGTATATTATTATGCGGAGATCTCAATATTAACACACTGAAAGACTGTAAAAGTACGAAAACATTATTAAGCTTATTTTCCCACTATAATCTTATTTCACATATAAATAAGCCAACACGAAAAAATGCATGCTTAGATTTAATAGTAAGTAATTTAAATTGCATTAGAAGTGATCTTCATTTATTATGTTTATCTGACCACGAAACTGCACAATCCATGACATTTACATTGACATCTAATGACATCAAATTATCCAATGAACAACTATATTATTTTGACAACCGGAGAGATAATAGCGTCGAGAATATAGAGAAATTTGTCAATTGTATGGCCTCTTTATCTTTTAGTGACGTTTATACAGAAAATTGCACTGAGCAAGCATTTAATATTTTTCACAATTACCTTTCGCTTTTTTATGAACTGTGCTTTCCCGTTATCAGGGTAAAAATTGTAAATAAACCCACAAGGAAAAAATTTATATCAAAAGGTCTAAAGAAATCATGCATAGTAAAAAGACAATTATATTTGAAATATCGATTGTGTCACGATAATAAATTACAAAATAAAATAAAATACAAAAAATACAGTACTATTCTTAAAAAATGCTTTGCCAGTGCCCAAAAATCAGGAAATATAAAGTATTTGTCTAGAGCGAAAAACAAATGTAAGGCTAGTTGGAAGTTAATTCAAAATAATTTTGACCGTAATAAAACTTTTCAATCTTTTGACGAAATAAAAATTGATAACCGTATTTATACAGATCCTAATGACATATGCACTAAATTTAATGAACATTTTATAAATACGGCTAACATAATTAATTCAAAAACAGGACATAATAATAATGACATTAGGATTAACAATAATTGCAATACTATTTTCTTGACACCTTTAAATGAAATTGAAGTGTATAAATTAATTATGGGTTTAAAAAACACTCAATCTGCAGGGTATGATAATATAACATCACAGATATTGAAAGCCAGTGCCAGGTATATCACTGGACCTCTGACCTATATAATGAATTTGTCATTATCTGAAGGCATCTTTCCAAGTCGATTAAAAAAGTCGATTGTTAAACCACTCCATAAAAAAGGTGATGAGAGTGATATAATCAATTTTCGACCAGTGACTTTTGTTCCTGTTTTGTCGAAAGCATTTGAAAGAGCGGTTTACAATAAACTATATAACTTCTTCACACAACAAAATATATTAAGCGACCGTCAATTTGGTTTTAGGAAAAATAGATCAACAACTTTAGCTTGTTTTACATTGGTCAAAGAAGTAACTGCGTCTCTAAATCGCGGAGTGTACCCAGTTTCAGTTTTTCTCGACATGTCAAAGGCATTTGATCGCGTTTCACATGAAATACTTCATAATAAATTACAAAGCTATGGCATTCGCGGAAAGGCTCTGGAATGGCTGCAAAGCTATCTTAACAATAGAGTACAATGTGTTGAAATAAGTCGTTCCAGCGGAAATAACTTGGAACACTATCAGTCTTCTTATTCTCCAAATAATCGTGGAGTCCCTCAGGGTAGCGTATTGGGACCTTTATTATTTTTAATTTTTATAAATGACCTCCCAAATTATGTAGGACATCAATGTATTTTATTTGCTGACGATACAACTATTACGATTAACTGTGACAAAAAATGTGACGCTGAGAAAGAAACGAATAAGACTTTAAATGACATAATGAGTTGGTTAGATGTGAATGAATTATTAATTAATATTGAAAAAACTAAAATAATACAATTTCAAACCTATAACTCTAAAATCCCTAAAATTGACATAAAATATAATAACATCAAATTGGATATTGTTGACTCTACTAAGTTCCTTGGCGTTATAATAGATAAAAACTGCAACTGGAAATGTCATGTTAATAATGTCTGTTTAAAAATTGATAGATTTATTTTCGTATTGAAAAAAATCCTACAAATTATATCATTTTCAGCTGCAAAACTTGCTTATCATGGTTATGTGTCTTCATTAATCAGATACGGACTTATATTGTGGGGTAATTCGGTAGAGGCAAATAATGTATTTATAGCACAAAAGAAATGCATAAGAGCCATCTGTGGGGCACATTTCTTAGATAGTTGTAAGCCACTTTTCCAAAAATTAAAAATTTTACCACTTCCATCACTTTACATATTTGAAATCTGTTGCTTTGTTAAAAACAATAAAAGCTTGTTTACTGATGATTATCATATGATCGGACGTCGTGGTAAAGACAAGGACAAATTGTATGTTCCTTATCAGAAACTGAGCCTTTTTAGTAATAATGTGTATTGTATGGCCATACGCATTTACAATAAACTACCATATAAGTACAAAGAGCTACCACAACATCAATTCAAAGCGGCATTATTTAATTTGTTATTGAAAAATATGTATTATTCTATAAATGCTTATTTAATTGATAAACTCCATTGACTTTTATTACTTTTTGCTATGTTTAATGTTATTTGTATTTTTAATTGTTATTTTTAAAATTTAAAGACTTGTAATTGTATATAGTATTTTATTTTGAATTCGATTGCTCAATTAATATATGTTTTTAGCTCTGCATTTGTATTACCTATGTATTGACTTTTTTTTCCTTTGACTTATTTATTTTCTTAAATCAAAGTTCTTAATTTTTGACCATGCTCTGTTATATTATTTTACAAATGTTTTATGATAATTTTAATATGTTGAACTGAATTATATAATTGACTAATTTTTTAGATTTGTGACTATAAATTTGCACGCTGACATGTCAGCAGTATGTGATCGGACATTTATTATTTGTAACAACATTTATAACGCATTTACTGGCAAATAAAGATTTTATTATTATTATTATTATTATTCTTTTTATATTCTTCTAAAGAATCTCCTTTTTACAGGGTGGTTTTTGCACTACTGCGAGCTTGTGGCCAAACAGTAGTGCAGATAAAGTTAAAGACTATCTAAGTGATAAAAATTTCCGGACTTATTATTATTACCTTATGAAAAGTGGACATGAAGACAATAATATTAGTTACCTTATTTTTGACTAACACTGATTAAACCCCGCATTTGAAGTCGGTGTCGAGGAAAGGAACTGGCTCTTCATTATGAAGAGCCAGTTCCTTGGTGAAATAAATCACAACCGAATGGGCGATGTTTGGCTGCAGACTTTATATGAACGGTGGTCGCTCACCAGACGAACCTTGCTCCTTTCTAGATAGAAAATTAAATGATAAAGCAAACGTCGTAAAAACCACGAAGTGTTGTTGTTTTATGGACAAAGGTAATGGTTTACCAGTGAAAGTATACTAAAATAGGCTATCATTAATCCTACCATCTTTTATTAATTATGCCTATAGCCCTGCATGCTATTTACTATACTGGTTCGTCTTTTATTATGACATAAAAGCTCTATTCTATTGGTACTTAAATAAAATAAAATAAAATGTGTTATATTTTCTGAGAGTTCAACTCGTACTGACGCGTTTTAGTTACCTACCTAACACTATTCAATACGATTGAAATAAATGTCGATGACATTAAGAGCGGGTACACATTGAGCATTTTCAAACGTACGCTTTGCTAATGCGCTTTGAGAACCAAAAGTTTTATTGATGTATACACATGCAAGCGCGCGCTTTTGACTAAGCTTTGATAAGCGTGTGTTTAACGCGTTGCGTGGGTGTCAGCCGCGGGCTTCGAGGTGTATGAGCCGAGTATGAGAGCGGTGCCGTGCCGTTAAACGGCCGACAGTGCCGCACCATGGACCTGGATTCACGCCCAAAATGGAGATCAAACATTTCGATACTGATTTATTTATTGACAAAATACAAAAGCGACCAGTTATTTATGATATGAAAAGTGATGGTTATAATAATCAACGAATGCAGAGCCTTAAATAACCGACTTCACGTCGGGAAGTAGAAGGTTGTCAAGGTAAACGATCTCCAAACTAATACATATAAAAATAACGAAGTACTCAATCGATTTCGATGAACTGTGAAGTATCCTCTATCATATGAAACAAGAATCATTTAATCGGTTCACCCAGTCAAAAGTTATGAGGTAACAAACATAAAAAAAACATACACGATGAATTGAGTACCTCTTCCTTTTTTGAAGTCGGTTGAAAAATACGATGTTGAAAAAACGTAGTTGGAAGGAGATGGTGGAAATTTTTGGCAAATCTGAAGTTTAGAAAGAAACAAAAGGATTGGATGAGTAATTGTTTATTAATTTTTTCACAACCATTACTTTATCTCGGACGTCGTCTTTTATAGCGCCTATAGAGAAGGCACACACAAGTAATCAGTTCAATGTCCATATTCAAACTGAGCCAAAATGAAATACACATCGTTGTAACTATAGCCGAAAGCTCGCCGCGCAGAGCGCGGGTGTGTGTACGATAATAACACGCGCTTAACGCACTGCCGAACGCCCAATGTGTACCCGCTCTAACCCTACGGCTCATTATGCTGCGAATGTTTGCGTTCCCGTTGTCGCGATAAAACTTCGTGTTCGATCTACGACGAATAGCTTGGCCTCATCAAATAAAAACTTCGCGACGTCGCGATAATCTAGAACTTCGCGATAATCATTCAGCAAGAAAACTTGGATGAGGCAATTGCACTTTATAAAATGGCGGCAAATAATTATTTACTGCATCTTTAGAATTTGAATTAAATAAAAACCATGAAAAAAATCTTCACCGTTACAGGCCAGCTAATTTAAGCTTTAATTCTCATGCACGTCATTCAATTGTTTTTTCTAGTGGTTTGAATCTTTGGGTTCAACCTGGCTCAGATTTATATTTTTGTATGTCTTCTAATACCTTCTTATTGCTGCAATCCATTATATAGGTATTAAGTTTAACACGTTTGAACCGCTCGGCGTATCGCTGTCAACTAAAGCGCACGATGTGTAGCCAACCGCAGGAACTTTGTCGCGATAAAACCCTTTGATGTACGGCAATTCACCGAGCGGCACGAAGTGCAAAAGTTGTCGCGATGTTGTATCACGATACGACTAACTACTTGGCCATTATACTTGTCGCGACAATGCGAATCTTCACGTTATCGCGATAGTGGAGCCGTAGGGTAACAGTTTTAGAAATAAATAGAAGGTTGTTGTCTGTCAGAGATGTTGGCTTTGACGTAGTTTATTACACTCAAAAGAAAATACTCTTTCTTTCATCAAACTTTCCCAAATCAAGCTCTAACTAAAGTAGTTACATCAATTATTATTTAAATATCAGGTGTCATAGGACGAAAATAATTGAAGTACCCTTTTTAATTACTAATTAAATATTGTACAGGTATCTCTACGAATTCTTATACGGCTGGTTGGTGTCTGCTCTAAGTCGCGCAGAAGGACTTGTTAATGAAATGTCCCGACGTATAGACGCCAAGAAAAGTGGCGCTAAGAAGCAAAAGAAGAAAGTACGCCCCTACGCAAGAGAGGGCCTTATGTGCCAAGTCTTGCAGAATATGTGCGGGGGATATTATAAGGTAATGCTTATTGAATGGTTTGCACGAGAATTGAATGATATTAAATAAGTTTTTAAACAGATTTTATAGAGTTCAATTTAGATTGTACGCTTTGAATCGAGGTTTCAATATCTTCATAATGGATTTTTAATTTAATTTCAAATAATAATTTTATATGAACAATTATAAATGTAAATGCAAATTGTAAATAATCAACGGATGGCAGAGCAGAGCATTAAAAAAACCTATATCACTGACATTTTTAAATCCTTGTCAGTCAAAACTTTGGCTGAAGTATAAGGTCATATGTAAATATTCTCCGTATTTATGGATATATGAAATATAATGAAATTGATATGGAACCACCTTTGAAGTATCTTCTATCACATGAAACAAGCGTATTTAATATAGGTTCCTAATGGGGAGTTTTCTGACAGCTCATTAAAAAAACAAAACTGTACAAAATTGGTACAAAAGGCTTCGATAGATGGCGCTTTACAAAAGGCGAAGGCGAAGAATTTTTTCCACACTGCGTTTTAACAAGTAAAATAAATTAATTGACGTCTGTATCAGAAATTGAACGTATAAATAACCATAGATGGTAGATACCACTTACCTACATTATAGTTTACAGACTTAACGCCTTCGGCTTTTTAAAAGTGCCATCTATAGAGGTTTTTTGAACGAATTTTTATGAGCTGTCAGAAAACTCCCCATTGTCCTAAAAATCGTGTCACAAAGATATAAAACAACAAACACACGAATTGAGAAACTCCTCTTTTTGGAAGTCGGTTGAAAACAGTTATGGCCAGTGCTGGGCCAGCTTGGTGGATAATATCCTATACCTCTTCCTCACCCATTGCAACACTAGGAAATAGGGTATTTTGTATTTTGTCTGTTGTATGCAAAATCGTTGAATTGATGCTCCCTTTAATCAAAAAAATATTTAAAAAAATATAGAGCACTATAATTTTTTATTTCTATTTTCTTATCTATATCTTCCATGCTGGACTGGGAGCGAAAGAAAAACATTGAATGTGCCAGCTGCTTCTCTTCCCGGGCATACTGTAAAAGTCAGTTAAGGGACGGAGGTTCTTTTGACGTTTTTGTGGGCGATAGGCTGACCCCCTATCACTGCAAGTCTGTCTCCATCATTATAATGCCCCCAAATTTGTCAAACGTGACATCAGATGGTTATATAGCCTCTGTTGTTCTGCCTACCCCATTGTATGTCTTATGTATGTCTTATCTATATGTCAATAAATTTATTATCGTCATCATCATTGATTGTGTCAATTTATTATTCATATCTAACATATTGATCTCTATTCCAGGCTCTAGTAGCGTTCAAATTACAAGGCAAGATTCGTACACCACAATCTGAGTTCGACAACGAGGCCGTACGATACAAACACAGGTTTTCTCCGCTCTCCGTGCTAACGCCGCCTCAAGTACAATACCACGAGTTTGTAGAAATGACTCGGAGTTTTCAGTAAGTTTTGTTTTATAGCGAAAATATACTATGCGAAGTATGAGTTGTGAACAAAAATGTTTCTTTAGCAGATTTAAAAAAAACATTGCTTTAACTCTTGAAGCTAACAAATAAACTTTATCGATACACTAGCTACCGTGCGCGGTTTTACCCGCGTAACTTTTGATTCCGTGGGAATTTTGGGATAAATTATAGTCTATAACCTTTCTCAAGAGTTGGGCTATCAAATTCAAAAAGAATTTTTCAAATCCCACTTGTAGTTCCTGAGATTAGCGCGTTCAGGCAAACAAAAAAACAAAAAAAAATCTCTTCAGCTTTACATATTAGTATAGATTCATACATAGCATCACGCCTGTATCCCTTATGGGGTAGACAGAACACCAGAGGTTATAAGACCATCTGATGTCACGTTTGGCTTTGGACTTTATAATGATGTATAGTGACTCTTGCAGTGACGGGTCAGCCTATCGCCCACAACCTTTACAGTATGCTCGGGAAGAGAAGCAGCTGGCAAATTCTGTTTTTATTTCGCTCCCAATCCAGCATTTTATAATATTTAATATAATAATGATCTTAAATAGCAATAATATCAATCCTATTGTCATTGGTCATGCTTAGGTTGCATGATTTCAAATAAAGTAAAAATATTTTTTTAAAAAAGTACAAATTCTAAGTGTTAACTAACTGTTAATATCAAAATGTTTTGTTTCTTTTAACCAACGATTTATCAAACAACATTTGTATATTTTGCCTGTTGCCACTTCCACATGTTTAAACTGACTGTTGTCACTTTCACACTGTATAGTTTCTTTGTTCGCCTATCATGCCATAGAGATAAAAGAATCCCCAGACAATTACACCTACTACATGGCCTCAAAGTAAGCAAAGCTTGAGTTATGAGATACCATGTAGCGAACTAGGGATTGTTGCTTAGAGATACACGCACACTACGGTGGGCCGCATCGCAGCGTATAAATTCGCATGCGCCACTCTTATACATTTATTCTTCAAATCGCATACTATGGCAGGGCTCGGATTTTGCGGCGCGCTGCGTTGCGGTCCGCCTATAGCAAGCGGATGGGAGTGACGCAACGTCTAGGTATAGACCGTCCTCAAAATTGTAAGGAGACCGATGAAGGCTTATCGTGCCATCCGACAGACTGCAATTATTTGACAATTATTGTACCGGTCGGTGGCGACCGAACGAATTGTGTATACTGTAAAACGTCATGTGCGTCCACCGCAAACTATGTTTATTTTACGCAAATGAAAACTGGCTCAAATATGCGAGCTAAGCAACTAAACTTCATTTAGTTGGTGGTGAACGATCGGTTTAAGACCAAAAATAATTCTTTAGCGAATATACCATGAGTGCTCCTGACATTACATAAATATTATATTTTTACAGATACGAGAATCCAGTGATTTTGTACCTGAGTGGCTGTAAGCATTTCCAGCAAGCTAGAATTCTATTAGAAACGATTACTGTTCCTGATCAAGAGGTAAGGAATATACCAAAATCTAATAATATTCGATTCATTATATTGAATAAGGGAAGAAGAGACCCGAGTTCAGGAGTTACTGAGATACCACTTCAGTCACTAATGACAACGGGATCTGTAAAGACACCGTAATGTCAAACGTAAAGACAAATTTTACGATAAAATCCAGTGAATATAGTCTTCTATTTAATACCAAAATTTTCCTGTCCTGTCTTTATATCCTTCAATGTCCTCAAATTCTTATATAAATGGTGGGCGTCTATTCTGAATCTAAATTTGCAATCAAAAATTATTTCATAAAAATATAAATCTGGATCTCAGTTGTCATAGCAACGCTTGTAAAAACTACACCATGACGCTCTTAACTGGCGCAGCAATAGATATAAGTAGATCGCGCGGTCCCAATATCGAACACGCAATCGTCGGTGTCGGCTAAATTGAACCTGTAGAAATCAAAACTCGGTCGCAATTCTTGGCAATTCAGTGGTAGCGTCGGGTATCGGGTCACCCTCTTCCCTAAAATATGGTTTAGGAGGGTGATGGCTGGGGGTAATGGCTGGTGCTTGCGTTATACTCGTGAACGGGTGCTACTAGCGGTGCCAGGTCGTTATGATAATGATACTATGACTATTTTATTCCATTCTTGTTCAAATACTCTGGTCCCAGTTTACTATGTTCGTACTGTGCATCCATAGCTAATTGCACCTACTATGTAAGCAACTTGGTTGTGGCATGACATTGGCTCTCACAATTAGCCGTCTTGTGTTTGTTGTTTTTTCATGTCACGGTAAATTTTTACTGTACCTATTTGTATTAATTTGATAATTCTGACTGAAAAAGAGTGCCGAGAGTTTTTTCCGCCTCCTTTTTTTGTCTCTTGGTCTACTGTAATATCTTATTTAACAACTATCAACAACTAGTTAAAGCCGATGTATGTGATGACTGACTTCATCAAGTGTTTTTTGAAATTCCTTACATGAATAAAACTTTTTGATTTTTTTTGGCATTGGAAAGGCAAAGATGAGGTATATCTGTCATCATTATCACAACTCTGTGTAATGAGCCCACTGTAGGGCTATAAGTCTCTCCCCTGGGTGAC
Organism: Stenoptilia bipunctidactyla; assembly: GCA_944452665.1. Taxonomy (NCBI): domain Eukaryota; kingdom Metazoa; phylum Arthropoda; class Insecta; order Lepidoptera; family Pterophoridae; genus Stenoptilia; species Stenoptilia bipunctidactyla. The sequence goes on from OX101726.1 coordinate 11,545,440, forward strand.
GAGAAAGTGTAGGCCGTAAACCACCAAGCTGGCCCAGTGCTGGTTGGTAGATTTCAGAATTCTTCGTCTACCCGAGCCGAGGCGCAGCCGAAGGCGAGGGTTGACAGTCGGAACGAGTTGCAATGACGGTTCCGCACGTGTACTGAACGACTATTTTTAATACAGTTGCGAAAAAATTAAGCAATTTTATAAAATATACAAAATGGCGCCAGCCGTGAAAGATTATAAACAGAGATTTTTGTTTACCCATTCTGGGTAGGCAAAGGGAACTATCCCCATACAGCCAAGTCTTTAGTAGATTTTTTGTACTGACATGAAATGAAAATGAATTTAATGAGATAAAATGAAATGAAACCTAACCTAACTCATTGCATCAAATCATTATATCTGATATTGAAACAAATTAGTACTTCTTTTAAAAACTTCTATAAATTTTTTTTAGTAAAAACTTCGTGGTTGATTTTTTCTTTTTAATAGACATTATTTTGACATTTGGGAAAGAGAACGCACGAGTGCGGAAAAGGTAAAGAAAAAGCACGCGTGTGTAATACCCCACATCCCGAACGCTAAACGTCCCTGCAATACGCCACTTTTTGAGCAACTGTATTAAAAAATCCTTATCCTTACTTTCCACTTTTACGTTGTCGTCCGCTGCGATGTAGCGGCGGCGGCGGCGGTAGCATACGCGCGGGAAGACTCATCGGCTCCTTCACAGCGAGTGAGCGGGCGGCGGGGGAGTGGGCGGCGGGGCGCGGTTTGTCGCACGCAGTAACCTGCGTCATCGGCGACGCTGACCCCGGAATGCTGACGGATGCAACTTGCGCTCCACGACAACGGCTCGAGTTCACTTTAGACGCGTCGAACTCTGGTGACCCACAAACGAAGTTATTACGTTTTAAAAAAGTACTGGTTGTAGTAGTACTCGTGTTCGATGCATCAAGCTTTCTCTAGCGAGGTTTGAGGTTCAACCACGTCGACGTAAGCAACCTGCCGTGGTTGAACCCGATGCTCGGCAATTTGTGAAGTTCCTTTGCCACGAAAGCGAGAACATCGTCCGGGTCGGTCTCTTTCAGTAGGGTGACGATGCCTGCAGACTTCGTTCACCACCGTCCCTCCTGCGGCAAGGCATAAGTGCGGTCTAGTCGAGCGTCTGGTACAGCATCGCCTTTCTGCTTCTTATCGCTTCCTTTGTTAAGCCAGTCTTGCAGATTTGCAAGATGCTGACTTCATCCTTAGTGTCGATAGCGTGCTGGATGAACGCCAACAACTCATTGGCTATGAGTTATTCGGAACCCATAGCCGTAGTGACGTGCAGCAGTGAATGCCGCGCAGATCGCGAATTAAATTAAATTTAATACTGTAATACGAGACACGTCCGTTTCCGAGCGCGCTTCATTACGCGTAACGATGTGTTTTCTTTTTTTCAAAATGATTTTAATGCGTAAGCTACATGAAAATGATAAAATAGGTATTAATTTTAAGAAAAACATTAGTTTATACAACGTTGTTTTTTGTTTATGCGAAACCTCACACAAGGGTATTTTCGTCAAACAATCTTTACCTACACAAATATTAATATTATCTTAAAAACACAGCAAGTTTCAAGGCTCTCTTGGTGTCTTGCTTTTGTCTCGCAACACCTAGTGATACAGTCTATACCAACCAAGGATTAAAAATTGTAACCAAACCGTTAGAATCTCGCGTCCAAGACACTAAAACTGCACACCCGTAATTCAGAAAACACTGTCGCCTTATTATTAAACAACTTTTAAGTAGTAATTGCAGCTAAAACTTTAAATACCTACTGAAAAAATAGGACGAGGTGAAAATCTTTGACGTTATGTCTTTATATTTATTAGGCAATCACTAGGAATTTCCGTAGACACTGAATGATAGTGAGTGAATGAATGACCAGTGTCGATTCCCTGTTCATTCGATTCATAAAACATTGGTGCAACGCAATGGACAGGATGCATAAATCACGTAATAAAAGAGGAAAAATGAACGATGGAGTTAGAGTGCTTGATGAAAGAAATATAATAAACGTCGGGATTCCACAACCACTTATGCTGACTCGGAAAACGGATATTTTGATTCATATGTGATCAACGTTTTCCTCAGACATATATTCTCGCTTCTTTTACTTCCTCATAAATTGCAAATGCCATTTTATGGTGTAGACTTGTCACCATTTGTCAAACCAAAGTTCTGTCACAATCAGTTGTATCGTAATATTAACATAATCTAACAAATTTTGTTATGTTATTAAATGGCCCAAATGTCATGTAGCAATATAATAATGATCGCGCAATGTAATTAACAATAAAGTTTAGATAGTAATTAATCACTAAACCTGATACAGCTAGACATTATTCATAATGCCCGCACATTTTTTATAATGCCCAATGGTTCATAACATATACATTATTTAAGGTCCTGTAAGGCGCATTTACATTGGTCATTTATAACCGCATGCGGGGTGCGGGAGATTTTCAAAACACATGCCATAGAGCCCGCACGACGGGAACCGTTTTCATTGGTCGTTTATAACCGCATGCGGGAGATTTTTGAAACGCATGCCATAGGGCCCGCATGCGAGGAACCGTTTTCATTGGTAGTTGGTGTATGAGTTGCTAGAGAATCTGGATACACTTTTGCAGTTGGTTTTGAGAGAATGGCATAAGCAGACGTGCTAACCATGGATCAACAATTATTTCTTAGTGGAGCTATTTTGATCTAAAATCACCTTAAAATAACCTTTTCATTAGAGTTACTTATGACAAGGGCTCATTAAGGGATGGAATCAGTAAATATGGGAAGGGCTGGGAGTCCCGCATGCTTTGTATCGACCGAGGTAATTTCATTGGTAGTTAGCCCGCATGCGTAGAGCCGTCGCATTCGGGCTAACGACTGACTTATCGCCTAATGAAAATGCGCCATTAGAGATTATTGAGTTGAAATATAACATGGTATAAAAACTATTTTTTAGATTTTGTAACCGATTCTGAACAAACAGTTTTTAGATTTCGTATAAACAAAAAATAACATTATGTAAATAAATCGTAAATCAGCGAAATATATCTTAAAAACTAAGTTCAATAAAATAGTTCAGCAAATAATACTTTAATTAACAGAAAGTGTATAAGAAATTGCAATTTATGCAAATATTAAGAATAATTACAGCAAATGGTAATGATGTAATTGTAGAAGTAGGGATAATTTAACATTGATTAGCTTTTAGTCACACCAATTTAATGCACCGTTCATTTTAAACTATGAAAAATTTGATAAAGTTTTAGAAAACAGATAATTATTACGTTTTAGAAAAAAATAAATAGCTTAGGATAAACAGGGTGGCTGGTGAGACATTTAGATATTGAAGGAGAGCACTTTGTACTCGATTCTGATCATAATTATTCTATAAAAGTAGGTACTTAATTTTTCACCACAATTCCCTATAAATAAATAAGAGTTCACGAATGCTTCACGGCTCGACGACCGTTCGTGAAGTCGTCTATTTTTTCTTTGTTGATAGCGCCGTGCGTACGTCCGTGGTAAGTAGTTATTGGTGTAACCATGCGTTGCGGAATGAATTCTTTAACTTTCGGTTAAGTTAACTCAGTAAATAATTAATATTTATTTTTTATTTTATTTTTCTCTTCGTGTATGTATGCTATCATACTATCACGTCCTCGAATTTAGAAAGTGACACCGGTCACCCTGTATACTATTTTAAACAAGAAAAAAATATTTTAGTTACAATACGATACAATACAAATACACTTTATTACCAGAATCAACAGGATGCAAACATATTAAAATATTGTATTTTGGGTTGGGAAAAAAGTTTCTTCGCATTTTTTAAGAAAATTCAGAACATTTTTTTAATATAGTTTATTGACATTAAAGTATGTATGTACCATTTTGTTCGATAACCTTTTGCCAAAATTTTTATAGCAATGGGATCATGTCCCTAGCTACAGGGACATGATCCCATTGCTATAAAAATTTTGGGACCTCTCATCAAAATACCGCGACAAGTGGATTTGGCAGTCCTCTCGTGATGTTAACCTAACACTGCCTAAAGAATTCTGAAGACACCGAAACAGGTAGAAATCTGAAGGTGCAAGGTCAGGACTATACGGCGGATGCATTGACACCTCCCAGCCAAACTCTCTTAATTTTTGCTGGGTGGCTATAGATGTGTGAGGTCTAGCGTTATCATGATGAAACACCACACCCCTTCTGTTGATCAATTCCGGCCGCTTTCTCTCAACTTCTTGTTTTAATCTCATAAGTTGTTCGCAGTAGAGTTCAGAATCGATAGTCCTGCCTGGTGGTAACAGCTCATAATGAATAATGCCTTCCACACACACAACATCACCTTATTGCGAGTTAACCCGGGTTTCGCCACAGTCTGTGAAGCCTGACCGGCCTTTGACCACGACCTTTTTCGCACGTTCTTGTCGTGCGTGATCCACTTTTCATCACCAGTTATCAGCTTCTTCAAAAATGATTCGGTTTCGTTACGTCGTAATAAAGAATCACAAATGAGTACCCGGTTTATTAGGTTTCTTTCAGTGAGCTCGTGAGGTACCCAAATATCGAGCTTTTTTGTGTACCCAGCTTTTTTCAAATGCGCAAAAACTGTTTTGTTGTCAATTCCCAGTTCTTCAGCTACGTCGTAACTACTGATATGTCGATCTTGCTCCACTTTTTCAAAAATGGCATTCATTTTATCCGTAATAGGGCGACCAGAGCGAGGTGCATCTTTGACATCAAAATTTCCGGATTGAAAACGCTTAAACCAAATTTGTGCTACTCTCACAGACACTGCACTAGGTCCATAAACATCGCAATTTTTTTTCGCGGCTTTCGTTGCCTTTTTTGTAGAAAAAATTTAAAATGTATCGAATATCTTCATTAGATTCACTCATCTTGACAGTACGAAAAACAAATGAAAATCACACATTTTCCTAATTTGAATTTGGAATTATGTTCTTTAAAATTTTAACTTTCAATGATACCAAAACCAGCCAGATACAAATACCTACTATAGCCAAAGAGATTTTATTACAAGTTCATACATACTATAATGCGAAAAGACTTTTTCCCCAACCTATTATAAAAGGAAAACTGGATTCAAGACGTGAAGTTCAAGTTATGCAGATGACTTTTTTAGGTCGTCGTAGTGCCTATTACCTGATAGAAAACCGAAATACGTACAGTATAAATCGTTATTCAACTTATTATTTTTATGCTAATTTGAATTATTTTTGTCTTTTTGAACAATAATAGAAGTTCTGCTTACTATATGTTTGTTTGCATAGCAAAAATTCTAATGTTAGCTGACTACTTCTTTGTTTTAGGATCACCTCAGTATCGCACCGGCTATCGGCCACTCTTCTCATTAAAATCTGCCGCTTGATAACACCGCTCCAATGGTGATGTCCTAAACCTGTCATCTTCGCCTAACCTTTTTATGTGAAATTGAGGTCAAAAGTATTCTTAGTATTAGTAAAAAAAACGCGTAATACATAATTATACATATTATTTAATACCTCAAATATCTGCTAGGAATCCAACTTACTTTTTGCATATAAAGTTCACGCAAAAAACAAACATTCTTCATAAAAAGTCTGCCTCCAAGCATATACCTTCTACCTCATTTTCCCTCACGTTCAAGAAAAATATCCTGCGAATACAAACACTGATCAATGCATTCTACACTACTTATCTTTTACATGAGTAAATTTTTTATTAAAATACATTTTTTTATTAAAAATAGAAATACCTACATAATTTTTTTCTAATGAATTTATTTTCTAACATCGCTGAAAAAACTTTCATACGTATGAACATTATATGCTCATTCTATTTTAGCAAAACTATTTTCTTCATACGTATCTTTAAATTTAATAAACTATATATAAAAAGAGCAACAATAGAATTGTTTATCGTTTTTCTATGAACACAGTCAACATGAGACAGATGTCAGGCTTTTTTAGCGATTCTATTGTTCTGAGGCGGATAAATTTACAATAATTACTAAGCTGTCAAGAAAAATAGGTATTAAAAGATAACACATTTGCTCTCAATTTTATTACAAGTTACATAATTTGTTAACTGGTTAATTATGATGTTTAAAATCCGTTCCGCATGTTGGTGGTGAGATGTAGGCTGGATTCAGATTTTTTTCCTTAAATTCTTAGCGGGTGAATATAAGCCCGTTTAAGGTCGCAAAGAAAGCCCTGTAGGTTATAAGACCTGGATAAGTGTGTGCGACGGTGACGATTCAAGTGGCCTCTGATTTATGCCAGGATCTCTTAAGAGTTTGCTTAATTAGCGACGTTTTCCTGTCGTATTATTTATATTATGATTCTTTCTAACCTGTGTGTATTTCATCTTTGACCTAATCCTAACTCCGAACCGAGTGTGGCTGAAGTTAAGGTAATAAAGACATTAATGACGTGGTTTATTGATATGCACAAAGAAATATGAGTTTCTCGTAGTTACGTATAATTAGAGTGATTGAAAACCGTGGTTGTAATGTTGGCCAAAAAACTCGTTTTACTTTATTCTATTGTATGACCCGTTGTCCTAGGTGAAAGACAACGCAACTCGATCCGAAAGTATTCGTTGTACAGATCAAAAGGCAGCAGTTCAAGCCTTCTAAACCTGTCAAAAAAAAAATCTAAACTCTATGCCTTTGACATCAAGTTGAAAATTGGTTGGGGAAATTTGACAGGTTTGAAATGCTTGAATGCTGCCTTCTATACCTATATTACGTTGTCGCATTGACATCTGTCAAGTCGCCCGAAGTATTGCTCGCATTACGTCGCATCGCTAATTGTTGGGACCCGTCGCTCATCCAGGACAACGCCTGAGGCTTATTATTTCCAGGAAATAAATACAAAAAGTAAACAGTGCTTGATAAATGTGTGAGCTTAACTTAAAATTTCTCGTCGCTCAGGGGAGAGACCCATAGCCCTGCAGTGGGCTCATTACAAAGAGTTGTGAAGGTGATAATGACTTGATGACCATTGTCTTACCCTTTCCTTTTTCGTTTATAAATCGTATCCCCAGTGTCATTGCTCAACTTCTTTATCCGAGGATTTATTGTATTTCATCTATTCTATCGATGAGATAGCTCACCGTGAAGAGAGTAGTGTATTGACGGTTTATTAATAATGTCGATGTGATATGATTCATACGATATTTAAATAATATAGCTCTGTAATGCATTGTAATTTGTTATAGAAAAGTGGATATTAATATTGTCTTGTTTGTTTCAGGTGTCGGATCTATTAAAGGTGTCTAAAACAAATTTCGTAGTATTAAAACTGCTGGCGGGTGGTCACAAGAAAGAATCAACTACGCCACCCGAATTCGACTTCACTGTACATAGACATTTTCCTATAATAAAACTCGTGTAAAGGTGTTTTGTAGCCGACGACTGTGTAAATTCAATTAATTTGTTATGATATGTTTTGTCTGTTGTGTCTGTCTTTTTGAAATAGAGTAGCATGAAAAGAGAAGAATAGATACTGGACTTATCGTTGAACATGTATTGCAGATTAGATTTCCTTGTCATAGACGCAATCTTCAAAAACCGTCATATGCATTTGTAAAGTGTAAAATTATGTGTCAAACAGCTGAAAATCTATTTTATTTGTCAATGACCCTGAAGTTTTCTTATATTGAATATATAATTTAGTAAAGATATGTTTGAAACGAGTTAAAGGAATCATAAAAAAAAAAATCTAGCCAAGGCATTATTTGTGTAATTTAAATGCACAATTATTTAATAGTTTTTTCGGCAGTGACATGATCTTTAGTTATTCCTTTATTTAATTAATGAAATGTCACTAGACCTATTATTTTTTAACACATTTACTAAAACGGAAAGTTCTATCTTGTAAGACAGAGATAGATGGCCTAAAAAGAGAGCGAAGATCGCTCTGTATTGTTTCCATAGTTTGAACGTGACAAAGATAAAGAATCTTGGTAAATAAAGTTATACTTTTTTATTGTCCTCTCTACAAAACATGTGCTCTTGAAATCTTTAAATAAAATCTATTGTTTGATGTAGAAATTGTATTTAAATGTATGAATCTAAAATACGAAGTGTTTCTTATACAGTGCAATAAAATTCAAATTTACTTAAAATATTTTTTTATTACTTTTAGGCCCGATTTTTCAATGGTCAGATAAAAAATATCTAATAAATAAAGTATATATTACTGGACAACTTTAAGCTCGTCCGTAGTTTATTGTCATTCTATGTCATTCTCGTTTTTTTTACTTTCATCCGTAAATTGAAAAATCAGACCTTAAGCCGATCGTCCACCGCCAACTATCTAAACAAAAGTTGTACGCCCAGCAAATAGTAAGCATAGTTTGCGGTGGGCGCACATGTATGAATAACTAGCTCACCTATGCGAGCTAAAACAAATTTAGTTTAGTTTGCTGTGGACGATCGGCTTCAAAAGTTGAAACAGAGAAATAAATTGGTGTCATTTTAGTTGTCTAACATTTTAGTTGGCAACATCTGCAGTGCTAGCACGGATCTTTTGTCGATCGTAAGTTTACGAATGCTCGTATAGTATGGAGACGGTTTTGCAAGCAATAATTGAAATCTATCCATTGCCGCACGGTCAGCTTAAATAAATGTGTTCCTTGTTAATTTTGAATGTTTGTTAACAGGCTCTTCTCTTAAATAACTGTAAAATAAAAAATTACATTGTTACTAAAAACTTGCAACCGACTCCATACTATACGAGCATTCGTAAACTTACGATCGACAAAAGATCCGTGCTAGCACTGCTGAGTTGTCTAAGATCAATGTTTCGCATGATGCTAAAGTAAATTGAATAGGTTTCTCATGGATGGACGTGTACTATCTTAGTCCTTTGATCACTTATCAGTAGTCATGGAAGAAAAACGTCCCATCCTTACTATATAAAAGAATACTCCAGTCAACACAGTTTTTAAATATGCATCTGCATACATTCTCGTTACATCTTCTAAATATATTTTCGAAAGGATATATTATTAAATAATGACCAGAAAAATAATAAATTGAAACGTTTTTTCTTTTGAAACTGAAATGAAATGAAACTAGTTTAGTTTTTAAAGTTTTTACGTAGTTCTCTAAAATATTGGTTCCCCTTGTAAAGTAATTATAACCACGTAATTTCGAACACAGCTCGCCTTTCTTGACATTAATTATTGGCGTGATTAATGTGTTAATAGCGATAAGCGGCAATACTAAAATAATCTGTACTTAATATGTTAGCATATTATCAATTTAAGTTGGATTGATTGGAAAATTCCAGATTATGGCAGAAAAATAGGTTTGCATCATCTATTCTGTATTATAAGAAACTTGCGCTATTTTATACTTAAACTAGCCACCGCGCGCGGGTTTACCCGCGTAACTTTTGATCCCGTGGGAATTTCGGGATAAAATATAACCTTCCTCGAGAGTTGGGCTATCAAATGCAAAAAGAATTTTTCAAATCCCACTTTTAGTTTCTGATTAGCGCGTTCAAACAAACAAACTCTTCAGCTTTATATATTAGTATAGATTATGTTTTAATTAAATTCATACTTGTGAACTTGCGTAGGAACGAATACAAGCCGCTAAAAAGAACTAGATTTTCCAAAATCTTTGATTATCAATACTTCGAAATTAAAATATAAGTTGACGGTTTCAGGTCTCTTTGAATAATTACATTTTGAAATGAAAGCTATAATTAATAACAAAATATAATGTTATATTAATTTAATTTACTTAAAATCGTTTTAAATGGTGACTAGTTATATGCTTATTTAATAAAATGACTAATAAATAAAATAGCTTCTGGTAATCTAGTAACTCGTCCCAATACTATATCATACTAAACTAATTGTATGTCTACAACGTTATTTTTTGTATGCACAGATTTGAAAAAAACGTGCCAAAAGTTTTCATAAAACAGTTTCAATAAAAACCAAAAGAAATTCATGTAACATTAAGATTTACGGTATTTTAATAAGTCACTTTTTGTCATGTTAACACTTTGCGATTCTTCTTATTCTTTTAGTGCTATAAAAAATAACCTTGCATATTATATTATTTTATAAATAGCCCTTATTTATATTTGTTTAGAATATCAGTATAGCTTTTCTATTCTTCTTCAGTATCAGCATCAGAAACGTCGGTGTATCCATCGTGTTCCATTGTTTGTACCTGGAGGTAGTCCGATGGTTGAGGACCTGAAAAGAAATTAATTTTCAGTCCCAGTCTTAATGTCTACAGTATTTAACATTATATTACAATCAGTGCCCGAATAAAGCTTCTTTACTCTTGACCTATTTCAAATTATGTGTTTCAAAAGTAATATTAAACAAGCGTCCAAGGTGTACTTGAACCCTCTCATGCCTAAGGTAAGCAGTCGGCCAATGACACAGATATTTTTAAACATGAAACTTAAAAATACAATAGCCCCATTGCTCTTTGCAAGTGGCCAGCCTCCTTACATTATCGGTATCCAATGGCTGTTGTCAATGAAAACGAATTTCAGTCTCAAATTCACTTTCAGAGAAAAAAAATATCCAGGTTTAACCTTTATCGCGTCAACGATAAGGTATATCTTTAGGACAGTGCGCTAGAGGAAATAGAAATTTGTCAAAAGTACCTTCTGTATAAACGACGTTTGCAGCGAAGTCTTGTATAGGAGTCGGTGTGACCGCTCGGTTGATTCCCGACGCCTCTTCATCATCACCTCCTTCATCATCACTGTCCACTATTATTTCCTCTTCTTCGCATTCTTCAATCTAAAGTGGGCGAAAAAATATAACTAAACATGAGAAAGCTCCGATGAGAAGCATCTCTTTAAAGGGCGATCAATTAATTGTTGTCTTGGCGATGGAAGGAATAAAAGTAATGAGTAGGTAAACTTGGAACTAATTCCAGATAAGATGTGTAGAACACGAGATAAAAGTCAACAAAATTTCGGACCACCAGGGCTGGAGTGGGCTTCCATCTCTACATATTGAATACTCTATTAAGAACGATATCCTTTTTGGTAGAGTTGCTAAGGTGTGGAATATACCTATACATCTACGTTCGTTTTTCTAATCCTATATGGTCTTGGTTCTTCAAAGCATCAATTAGATAAATATCTCGTGCATATAAAAGTAATTTCACGTCTTCATGTGGCATTGAAGAAAAATGTACCTGTGTATGAAAAAATTAAGATTCTTACCCGGGCGCTACACTTAGCTTCAAAGATTTGCACAAATCTTTGACGACTTTGCAAAGTCATTTGAACACATATTGACGTAACCTGCCAGACTTGCTTCGCAAACACTTTTCTCCACAGTATGCTAGTAGACAACAAACAAGATGGACAACGATTTTGTAGACTCAGTTAGCCTGTATTATTTGTGTGCATGTAATTATATTTTTTTTATTTGTTATTTTTCGGGTTCCTTGTACATAGTTGCCCCTGTAACAACTCTACAAATTCCAGAACGCAGTCGCTGCCCCAGTCCATCATATCGCCGCATGCAGTGTAACATGCACACAACCGTCCCGCTCGACAACGCTCGAGCAACTGGATACTGAACAAGTGTGGCTAGCCACGCAAACATTTGCACAAATACAACTTTGAACACTTTGATGTGTGGAAAAAGACCGACACCGGATGGCAAAGTGCAAAGCTTTGTGCAAACGTTGAATACATATGCAAAGTCCAGCGCCACACATTTGTGCAAACATTTGTTCAAACATTTGTTCAAACAATTGCAGCTAAGTGTAGCGCCGGCTTTATTCCATGTACGGTTACGCAGACTCACGACTAGGTACTTTACGATAAAAATGTATACAAATTAATATTGTCTTAAGGTTTGACTCTGTGAAAATTTTATCTAGAGAGAAGCATTACATTCCTAGAATGATCAGAGAAGCGATTGACATTAAAAAACACCCTAATTTCAATAGAGAAGATGGTTGGAAACTATCACCGACATGGGACCCTATCCTGAAAAACATTAAATCTAACATCCAGCAAGCTGCACGACCTGTAACTCAAGATACTGTCAGCTCGTTTTGTGTCAATCCCGAACGCTACGCTCGAAGACTGAGAAACAGATGGAGATGATGATGTATAACTTTTTTCAATCTATCAATCCGACGCTTGACACCTCAGTCGCTCGTGACCACGGGGTCTGAAAAGACACCGAAACGTCGAGTCAACATTTAAAATGTAAATATACGCGATAAATCCGGTTAAAAAGTGTTTTATTTAATGTATACAAATTGTCGTCAAACATTTAATGGCTATGCCATTAGCTGTCGTTTGTTTGTTAAATACTGTTTTGCCTAAAAGTGTCTAAGAGGGAAGTGTAATAATTAAAATGTTCTTAAACACGGTTGTAACGCTATAAGTTTTCAAGGAGATCACTAAGGTTAAAATTTACAATGTTTTTAAAACTCTTTTGTAAGATTTTACATCGGAAAGTTTTAATTATGATAAGGATCTAGTATATACTTAAGTATTTTTTTTTCTAATTTATATAAGTAAGCACTTAAATGGCATCTCTAATACCTAAAAACAATGTTTTATTTTTTGACAGAAAGATATATTTCAACTGAGTCTTAGAGCAATTTATTACTTTAAAATAATTGAGGTGTAGGCGGTTGAAGTAAAACTTTTAAATAAGTACTTAAAATACTATGTAGGTACCTAAACTAGTTTACCAACTCTAGTTTAAAGAAACCTTTTCTAAAGAGCAGAAAATTATACACCTACATGCGGTACCCTAGTGTACACTCAGAGCGTGGACCCAGAATAGAACATATCTTTTCTCTAACTGGTCCTTTTAGTAATCGAATCCAAGACCTAAGTACAAAAAATTTGCTTGATGTGTTGTTGCGTTAGTTATCTACCACACCAAAAATTCAAAGAAAATTAAGTAAGAATAGCTAATTCGGTAATATACTTTATAATTCTCTAACTAAATTTCTTCTATGCGTGGTTAGTGCCAACGCTGCGTTACGCGTTCGAACGCGTTTACCGTACGTCCGTATCTTAAAATAGGCACACCTACCTATACATTTATATAACACCTACTAAGAGAGATTCAATCATACTCTCTAAAAATGTTAACTGTCATAACATTTTCCGTACCGTACGCGCGTACCATACGCGGCGCTTGGTGCATTCCGAACGTCCGTATCGAACGCGCGTATGGTATGGACGTTGCAGTTTTGTATGAACTCGGACGCGTGACGCAGGATTGGCACTTAGGGTTTCACCACGGAACGTTAAAAACATTACATAACCAATTTATAAAAGTCTGATATTTTTCTTACAAAAAAATAAACCAATAAAAACCTGGATATCAAATGACTGTTGCTTTTTCCTGAACTCTAACAGAGCGTTAGTTTTCTTATCGTCGTTGTTCGATAGAGACTTGAAGCAGCTTGGCGACGGGGTTCCTTGAGTGGGTTCTCCTTCGTTAATCTGATAACCGACGTCAAGGTTCAAAGGCAGATTCCTATTGGCTGATGCTCGTCGGCGACGTAGCTGACATTCTGGTTTCTCTGCCATTGCTGTAAATTATAAACGAAAAGAAACAAATAAAGTGCTAGTCTAACTAGATCCCTGAGGTTTTTAATGGGTACTATGCTTTTTGAGTATTTTAGCTATTTCCGCAGTTAATGTGATTTCGTAGGAATATCAAATTAAGTGCATCCTATTTGTTATTACAGAGTGCCTATGCTCTATCTGAGTGTGAGTTTTAGTTCAATGTGTCAAGCTTTGAAGTGTAACAAACATCCATGTATCGATCCTTACTAAACTTTCACGTTCCTTTTAAGTATATTTTTTTGAAGTAGGTATCTGACTAAACTAGATTCAAACTTCAAAAGCGCAGTCGGTATGCGGGACTATTCAAACACTATGATTTTCTCCAATATCTTTTTACGACTTAACGTATTATCAAGATGCGGAGGTTTTTATCCGATTTTTCCGAAATTTAGTATTTTGTATCAAACTGACCTGTAAGTAATAAAATTGAATTGGTCCAGAAAGTTTTCTATAAGATCTTACGTATCGATCTCCAATGCCATCTGCTTACGTTGTTACTGATTGGATTTTTGACACATTTACTTAATTACGACAGTGGCCTCTGGCAGCAGCAGGAGTACTAAGTCGGTGAATGTCGTGGAATACAACGGGAAGCCTTTCAAGCTTAATCTGCGGTGTTTTGTTTCAGGTGTAGAGAATCTTGGAGGTAACAAATAGTTTTATATTGTACCACATATTCTTAAAGGCAGTTTTGTTTCAAATTATATTTACACTGATACATTATTGAACGAGATTGATGCGTCAAGTACCTAGTCAGGTTAATGAAAACTCTTTGAGCAAATTAATGATGGACGAATATTAAAAAAACATTTAAAATCGAAACATAATAAAATCAAAATACCTAAGCATGTATATTAGATACACCATCAAACCCAAAGGTCACAGTACAGCAATGCTTGTCATACTAATCAGAAAGTGGAGACACAAGCGCTCTCTGTACTTTTGTTAACTTAATTACATAACTTTGGTCACAACTCGTGGGAAACTGGTTTCAGAATAATTAGGCCATAGTCAAACTTGATAATTGTATTGATTTACACCGTAAATGTGGTTCGATAGTAGCCGGTTTTTGTTAATACACAGAGGTAACCTTGCACTAAAAGGAGTAAAACATTCGTGGACTTACAAACTTAGATAAGTAATTATGTCGGTAAAGACGCTGAATAAATGGAGTTAGAAACATTATTGATAGTAGGTAGGTACTGTAATTATGAATATTTCTAAGTCAAATAAAAATCGTTGTTTCAGAAAAATATATACCTAATAAGCATGAAAATACTGACAGACAATGAATGCGACTTGAGTTCTCTAGAGTCCAGGAACTGGTTGGTTTTAAAGTACCATTGAAATCCCTCAATCAATAAAGTCTATATCTTTCTATGATTAGGTTAGGTTATCAATTTATTGATACGCATTCAAACATGAGAATATCCGTAAACATAGGTAGTTTATTTTTTACTCAATATGAATTGTTCTCTAGTTTAATTTGACAAAACATAATTAAGCCATAGGTAGGTATGTGTTTTTGGATATTGCGGATATTTGATTTATTTGTAACTGGGTATTTTCACAACAAAATTTTGTTTGTAGAATCTCTATACAATCGTAACTTAATTGATAATGGACCTAGGATATCGTTCTTATGCTGCCGTGTTCTTAGATTCCAAACAAATGTTGACTTACCCTTCATGTGTAAGGCTTCTTTACCTCAATGCTAATTTTTGAAGTAGGTAACTGTGTATAACAATAATATAATCGATAAAGATTTCGTCTGCCAATTTTTTGCTACGAACTTACATCACGACTATTATCGTCGATTGAAAACAATGTTTTATTAGGTAAAAAATCGCCGAAAAGGGGATCGAATGTAGCCAATGTGGTGTAAAACTATCTTCGTATTAGATATCTACTTATTGCTTTTCATATGAAAATGGTTTGGATTGCATGCATTATTTGACTGGTTACTTTATGAAGCCTTTTTTGTTATGTGTAAAAGCTTATCAATTGATTGTTGAACATCATCATGCCATTTTAGGAAAGTATTCCTCCGAACTTATGCCCGTCTGCACTAAACTTTGACAGCTCCTAAGTTGATGCTTAAGTCTCTAGGACGTGCTTACGAACAAAATTTGCGTTGCACTAAACTTAGGTCAATGCCTAAATGCTTAAGAAATTCTTAACTTTATGTGCCCGATTCCCCATGCCATAACTTTAGGCAAGTCTTTAAGCATGATCGAAAAGTTATGCCAACACAATAGTTAGATTTTTTTATATACACTATATTTAATAATTTACCATGTTATCTTTTAGAAAAAACTTCACTACGTAATTGGTGAAACTTCAAAAATATTAAATAAACCTGAGATACATAACTTCCCACAATACTTTATTTGTATCATTCTCATTACTTTTCGATCATGTTCTTGATTGAAGGAAGATTGAATATTGAAATACCTAAATTTGTACCTACTAGTACATTCCCTCGCTTGAAAAATTCATAAGATTGATGAAAGTCTGGAGTACGAGAGTGACCGGTAAGTAATTACATACTAAATGTTAGTAGGTATTATTTTATTGTAAACTAACTTTTTCCCGCAACTTTTTGTAACCTTTCTGTAGTAATTTCAGTAACTCCTTCCGTAGTACAACCAGACAACCATTGAAAGAATCTTTATACCAAGTTTCACATCCGTGCACTAGGAATAACAGGGAATAAAAATAAATAAAATATTAAAAATTTTCTTACAAAATAAATATTTCCAATATTTTCCGTTCCCGCGGGAATTTCTTTCTGGAAGTGCTCCTCTACACTCCCTAAGAAATGTATTCTGTCAGCCATTAAGTCAGCAACGCAGCAGTTTTATATATTAAGATAACCTAACTTATATTAAGATAACTAACTTGCTACCTATTCTATTTTCTCAGGAATAACAGCATTTTTAAAGCTAAATTAACCGGCAAACATTACAAAGTGACATGAAGAACCAAGTCATAGATAAAAATCAAAGACAAAATAGACTTTTTCGTTCATTTCGTTCACTTACTTAGGGAACGATCGTTGTAGGAGTCACTTAAGCTAAACAAGTTGGTGCAGAGCAATTCAGCGTAAGTCAATGATTAGGTGTGACTTAGTTTAGGCGTGTCATAACTAAGCTTATGCTAAGTGGAGTTTAGTGCAGACGGGCATTAGTATCAACATGACGAGGACTTTATAGGACGTTTATTGGAATTAAAAATTCATCTTGTAATCTTAACATCAGCACTGACAGTATAATAGCTTTAGTTTTATGTAGAAGAATTTTCATCATACATCTAAAAGTAAATAAGTGGTTAACCCTCAAACATAGATCAAACCCTCATTTGCATTGTCCATAATAGTTGCGACCTAGTAATTAGTCGGAAACTAGATCTTAGCATGACCTAAAATTAAAACAAGTTTATGACCAAGCTTGCTTGTAAATAGGTAACCCTTGGTTTGGTCACTGTGAGGCAATTAGAATAAAAGGAATACTAGCTGCTTATTCTTATGAGTAGGTAGCTACGGTATTGTGTTAGAATAAATAAAAACGTAAACAACAAACACTAACTTTATTTGTCAGAATTTTTTACAAAATCGTACGAGCATAAATCAATGAACACATATATCATCACTTTAAAGTTGGTGCAATGTTTGGGAAATTGTTATAGTTAGGTGCACCTATCTTTTATTATAATAAGTATAATGTGTATATGAAATATTTCGATATTTTCCATGCTGGACTGGGAACAAAGGAAAAACATAGAATGTGCCAGCTGCTTCTCTTTTCGGGCATACTGTAAAAATCAGTTAAGGGACAGAAGTTTTATCGGAGGTTTTTTGTGGGCGATAGATAGGCTGACCCCCCCGTCACTGCAATAGTCTCTCACCTTAACTAATGCCTCTAAATTTGTTAAACGTGACATCAGATGGTTTTATAACCTCTGGTGTTCTGCCAACCCCGTGAGGAATGCAGGCGTGATGTTGTGTATGTGTGTATTTTTTCTGTTATTGTAGGTACTGTACCTTACACGCTTTGTAAAATTTAAAAACAAAATAAAATAAACAAAGAATAGATGCAGTACCTCAATTTGACATTACACTCCCTAATTTTAGGCCACTTTAATTTGAAATAGGGAGGAGACAAACTCAACAGTTGCTCACAAAAACTGCCAAAAACTTTTCAAGCCCCTACTGAGGTGTCATATCGAATACGGCCCGGTATGAATTAAAATTTTGACAATAACAGCAGACACAAAAAGACCCAGCCTAAAGCACTATGTGGCCACAAAGTTAATATTTGCTATGGAGTCTGCCGACCCTCAAACTCCACTCGAGTTTAAGAGGTTTAGAAGGGATTGTTCCCGGAAGTGGCCCATTTTGGAATTACACCTAGCATTACAGAATAACTCGCTCGACTCGCTCCTGACCATGGGGTCTTTAAAGACACCGAAACGTCGTCGTCGCGTCGTCGGGTTAAAATGTTTACATCATATTTTAGATTATGAATGATGAAAATAACAGACACTAAAATTTTATAATATAAGATACTTTAATAAAGTGAGTTTATTTAAGACAGAAGTTATCGTTTTTATTTTTAATTTTGAAGTTGGTTTTATTTTTTTTGGTAACTTAAGTACTTAGTGCCCGCCCGAATTAAAGTAAGAGTAATGAAATTCAAGGATACAAATCAATCGTTAAATGGCACCGACTTTAAAAAATACAGAAGTTATCGTGTTTTTTTGAAGTCGATTATGAAGTCGGTTTTTTTTTAATATTTTCATTCTTGTTTCGTGCGGGAATCGAACTCCTTACGATTGTTATTGTATTAGCGATCAAAGCCAGCAATTAAATTTAAAAATGTTTTGTGAGTCATATTAACTAGAGTTTATTATACGGCTTTTACTCCCATTTATTGTCGGAGGTGTCCGACTAGTTTCGAACTCTTACTGAGTCCTTCATCAGGGGTGAGTGCAGTGCGAGTCGAGTCTGACATCTCCGACGATAAAGGTGAGTAAAGGCCGCATAATAAACTATAGTAAATATAAAGCCAATGAAATAATCGGAATAATAGGTATGTTTTTCCAGTTTCATCTTGGGTTAGCAGCGTAATTAATTGTGTCCGGAGTCCGGATCCATGGAACATACTTTCAAATGGCTCCAGGAGGTACTAGTTTACCAGTTTTTTTAAAGTCTATAAAAATAATAAGACATTTGTGTCTTTTGCCACCTGCCAGAAGATGATCAAGATTATTAATTAAATTATTTATTTATTACTTATTCTTATCTAAAATGGTTCCAATTTTATTTAAAAATTCGATAATGTTTCGTAAAAGAAACAAGACGCCATTCACCTAAAACCTTATCTACATTTTAACCAGTTTTGGACTTGCTTAGGTCCGTCAATAATGCAATTTAAACGTCATGTTCACAATCATTGATTCATATTATCTTCTCCTATTATTTATATTCCTAGTTATCTAAGAACCAATGTCAAGTTGAAGGTAAAACATTCCTAAGTCGGCGATAGCCTATCGGAGTGGGCAGTTATCCTTACTGCAATATGGGTTTAATTAAAAGTTATAGTTCCGAGTTGATTTCCTTCAATCTTTTATATAAAAGGTTCTACTGGGATTGTACTGCATCATTAAACGGAATCAGCTCAAGCTATAAGTTTTAATTAAACAATATAAAATGAAATTCATCCTTACTCTGTGTGTTGTTATGGCCGCCGCAGGCTTGGAGGCTAAAGTAAGTAGCTATTCGTGCCACTACTTTCTGTTTTTTTCGAAGTTTTAGTTCCCACATACCTCTGATTCTTACTCTTGAAAAATATAAACCTTAAAATTAGACCAAGTTTGATTCCCAGCATTGTCACTGATGCCAAAGATATTGTATTGTCTTGATTATAATAGATAACAAAAAGCTTAGGCCATGAAAGATCAGGTATGAATAAAAAAATATGTTTTATTATTTTGAGCATAAATACAAGAAATTGAGAAATATGCGATTAATCGTGGGCTAAGTCACCAATCAAATATTGAAACAACAAAGCGTTTCCCGCGCTAGTCACACAATTGACACCAGATAATTAAAAACCCTCAGTTTATAGATCATTTTACCATTTTTTTTTTTATCTAATGATCAGTTGCATTATAAGCAACGTAAAATTATCAATATAAAATTATTGGCAAGCGGGTTTGAACATATCTCTGTCGCATATGCCACCAATCTTATTAAGCAAATTCTTTCAAAGAGAGTGACGTAAATTGGCAGGTATGTATACTTTAATTAAAGTAAAAAGAAAAGTGTAGTTAAGAGTTTCGTCAAGGTGTGTCAAATAGTTGAAGCTAATTATGAAAATAACTGTAAAATATTTGCTGTAAGATTTCAAAGTACAGTTTTATTTGAATTTCCACGCATTTGATCATATTTGATACTGTATGTTTGCTTAGTTGTATTTTTGACTCCGTGGTCATGAGTTGGTAAATGCGATTAAAATCTTTAAAAGTCCTTATTTTGTGTAATTAAATTTTTCTTGAAAAATCAAGAAAATAATTTATTACGCTTTAGATGGAAAGTAACTTACATAACCTCACGCCTGTCTCTCTTTGGGATAGGCAGAGACAAGGGAACGCCAATTGCTTCGATCCAGACGTACCTCTTTAGCTTCCTCCACGCTCATTAATCTTTTCATAATAATGTATGCCGGTTATGGGTACTTTTAATTAGGCCCTTTTTAAGAACGTCGCCAATTTGATCGGCATACGTTCGCCTAGGACGGCCCCTTCCGACATGACCATCCATTTTTGCTCTGTACAACTCTTTCGTAAATCTACTCATCCTTTCCAAATGTCCAAACCACCGAAGCATACCCTTTTCAATCTTAGTCACTACATCTTCTTTCAATCCGCATTTCTTTCTTATTTCAGTATTGCACACCCTATCACTCAATTTTAGGTCACACATAGTCCTCAAAGCTCTCATCTCCACAGCATTAATCTTGCTTTCATGTCTCTTCTGCCACCACCAAGATTCACTAGCATACATAAGCGTTGGCGCCAAAACCCTCAAGTACGGCAAGACGAGCCTTATTTGGTATAGTTTTGCTTGTCATTATCGGGTATATGATGCCATTAACACAATTTCCAGCGTTTACCCTCTCTTCAATATCATCGTCATACTTCCCATCTCTTGTAAACAAGGACCCCAAGTAAACAAACTCTTTAACTTGTTCCACTTTTTCGTCCCCTATCATAATATTGCATTCCGTCATATCTTCATTCCTATCCATAACTATAACTTTCGTCTTTCCAACATTCTTTTTCACACTTTTTCTTTTAAACGACTCATGCATCACAGTGACCATTTGTTGCTATTTCGACGCTGACGATGCAAGTAGAACCTGGTCATCGGCGTAAAGCAGAGTTTTGATCACTTTTTCATTCATTTTTAAACCCCATTCAGAATCTTTTAGATCTTTCAAACAGCTATCCATGAATAGGTTGAACAGCCATGAAGACGCTACACAGCCCTGTCTAACACCGCGATCGATGCTAAACCATTCTGTGTAGTCATCATTCAACCTGACACAGGCACTCGAGTCCTTATATAAGGATGTGAGTGCCCATATCAAGTCACTGTCCAACCCAAACTCGGATAGAGTTGACCACAGTTCATTCCTGATCACACTGTCATACGCCTTTTCCAAGTCAATGAAGCAGCAGAAAACCTTTCGGTGTTTAGCCAGAACCTTGAAAGGAAAGTAACTTAACGTAGTAAGTTTACAGTTAAAGTTTCGTTATCAAGACAGTCCACTATTGTATTATAATATTAGACAGAATAATTAATATCATAATATAATAGGTTGTGTCGCTCACGTTATGATTAAGTGAGTGTAAAATCCGTATTGATGCACTCTGTATAAGGAAGGTGCTCTCCACGAAACATTGTCGACATACCAAATTACTTCTTAAGTCAAGCGTAGGTGGTTCTTTCAATCCTTTTTATACGATTCCAGGACATAAAATTTACAAAGGTTTTTCTTTTTACAGAACGTCCAACTGTCTGCAGCTCAAAAAGAGAAGGTGAACCAATATGTTGCCGAATGCGTGAAGCAATCCGGTGTCAAAATGGACGTCTTGGCAGAAGCCAAAAAAGGCCATTTCAATGATGACGAAAACCTTAAGAAGTTTACGCTTTGCTTTTTACAAAAAAGTGGAATCTTCCATGACGGTAAACTGGATATTGACACAGCTTTAGCCAAGGCGCCAGCTGGAGCTGATAAAGGCACTATCAAGAAAGTTCTAGAAGACTGTAAGTCTAAATCTGGAAAGGACACTGCTGATACTGCTTTCCAAATCTTCAAGTGCTACTACAAAGGCACTCCTACCCATTTTGTCTTCTAGGAAAGACAATCTTGAAAATGACCTAATCTTTAAAACAACTGTAAATATTGTTGACATTGTTTAATATTTATTTTGTAATTTTATAGTGATAGTTGGAACTATTAAAATAGCAAGTAACTTATTTATTTTTTATTGGTAATTTATAAATAAATACAATTTTATTTTGGTTTATTTGGATTTAATTTCTTCCTATGGGACGACAATTACACAAAACCCAGTAACAATTCATATTTTAAGTTCATTAAACTTAACATAGTATTTTTAGGACCAAATGAATATCGTAAAAATGAATCCTATAAAATATATTGTCCATATTTTTGGATTGATAGATAGAGTTAGAGCATTAAGCATTAAGCGATCTCAAAATATGTCAAATGCACAAATTTATCCATCTGGCTTTCTACTTGCTTATACTTTTATTTTTCAATTTAAATTGTTTGGAAACTAATGTTACAAATTCAAGCCAACTAAAATCATGCGCAAGGAACGGTCATTGTTCTCAAATTCTCAGAAAGTCGTAATTCAGAGACATTAGATTCGTCAAACCTATTTTTAATTTTCCTCAATTTAAAGTAATGTAAGTTGCGATAAGTGCAAAATAGAGCAGGTGGATTATGAAGGACATGTCCTGTTTAAAACATTGTTAGAATACATTTACGAAAAACCGAGCATATTAGGTATACTGTCGGAGTCACAAAGGTTGTTACATAAAGAATGAGTAAGTATGCGGTATAATTTTAGAAGCCTAAGTATGTTGGCGTTTTTTAGCTGAAGACATCTGTCCAAGTTGTTACAAAGAAGTCGATATTATGCAAATGAGGTTCCCTTGGTGTCCAGAGATTTTACTTAATTTTTTTTCCACTCAACTGAACATACTACATGGATTATCCTCAAAAGTGCAGGTGGTGAAGCGACCAAAATTTTTTCATCTATAGGTACATATGTAGTTTTGTAGCAGGAAGTTAATTGTTTCCACTCCCAAGAAAACGGATGGTATGCCCAGCGCTTGTTGTTCATAGTTGTATTACATAGCCGCGATGTAAATAAAGATAGCATGATTTAGGGAATTCGTTATATCCTCATCGTCGCTGCTATGTATCGTCGTCGTCGATACAGCAGTGCGAGCACAGAACTTTTTCGATTCGTATCTTTACGATTGTTCGCATAGTATGGAGACGGTTTGTAAGCAATAATTGAATTCTATCCATTGCCGCAAGGCCAGCTTAAATAAATGTGTGCTTTGTTAATTTTGAATGTTTGTAAACATGTTGTGAGCTTAAATAACTGTAAAATAAAAATTACATTGTTACTAAAAACTTGCAACCGACTCCATACTATACGAACATTCGTAAACATACGAGTCGATAAAGTTCTGTGCTCGCACCGCAGATTTAACTAGAAGGAAAGTAAGATAGAAGTCTTACGTCTACATAAGCGCTTATAATTAGGCCTTTCCAATATCACTGAGTAGGCATCTCATGGGTAAACATAAGACCACAAAAATAAATACACGGTGACAAAATTAACATCCATTTTAAACGAATATGTCCACGCATAGGCCTAAATTGTCTTATTTCGTTAAGTAAGATTCCATGTATTATAAGTTCGTAAACTTGACTGAAATAGCCGTTACTTTACGGTAATCCAACACAACTACCTATTAAAACTAAGTAACCTTGCTAATTTTAGAGTTAATTCCGAGTGTGTGTTTGTTATTTCATTGTACTGCTTCCTTCCTCCTGATCATGGAGGGCGTTACACCAATAAACGAAAATCCTGCACCAATAGTGCTTTGGAGTCGAGGAATGAGAAATTAACTTAGTTTTAAGAGCTAACGCTGCGTGACGCAGTTTCGCTAGTAAATTTTCATTAGTGTGCAGTCGTGTCAATAGAATACTTAATCTCTCTTAATATTTGGCGAAACTTGGATTAAAATCGAAAAACGATGTACGCGCGTGTAGTTCACGCGGGAACAAGCCACGTCCCCACGCACGCCTGGTGCTTCCCGTAAGTCCGTGTCGTACGCGCGTGGCCACACTGTTAGAAAATGTGATTTTACCGTACCGAAAACAGCTGTAAATTTCAGTAAATTGTGGAAAAGAAAATAATTTTCGGTAATTTTACAGATGTTTAATTATTTTTATGTAATTATACCTGAAACGTGTATAATGACAGAACAATTTGTATTTTTACACCGGGGCTGAGATTATTACAGAAGCAATACATAAAAAATGTGTAAATATACTTTAAAAAGGTATAAAATTGCGAAATATACGTGAAGTTCCATAAATTATAGAAAAAATACACAATTATATAATGTGAAATTACATCTCTCTTGTAAAACTACATCAACATTTAATATTACATAAAACGAGAGTTGCCCAAGCTATTATGTAATTTTCACTAAAAAAAATTAACAGTGCACGCGATATGGCAGTTTTGTATGAACACGCGCGTGGACACGCTTGACGCTGCGTTGGCCCTCATAGATTCGTTAACGATTGTCATCAGGTGTTTACGCTGGTTAAGAGTGGTCAATATGGAAAAGACATACAGGGTCATTCAAAAATATGTGACAATAATAAAATGTGTGAAACTATAACCGATTTTGAATCATATACCTAAATATCCAATTTACAAACAAACCTTTTTTTTCATATATATTAAAAAAAAATTGGTTAATTTTGTGACAGCCCTAACAAGTTGAATGAACGCGCTTATCATACTACGCATGTAATCTATATCTTCTATCTATCTATCTTCTATCTATCTATCTTCTATATCTATCTATCTATCTATATACTTATAATAAATCTGTAGAGAGGTCAATTCTGTACATGAAATATATTTTCAAAATAACTATCAGGGGGTGATTAGTGATCGATACTGATGCCAAAAATGCAATCAGTAAAATTTTTGTCTGTCTGTCTGTCTGTATGTTCCTTATAGAAACAAAAACTACTCGACGGATTTTAACGAAACTTGGTACAATTATTCTTCATACTCCTAGGCAGGTTATAGTATACTTATTATCACGCTACAATCAATAGGAGCAGAGCAGTGAAGGGAAATGTTGGAAAAACGGGAGAAGTTACTTCATTTTTTAAGCTTTCGTCGCGTGTGCAGCCTTAATGGTTAAAGCTACATAGAAATCATGTATGACAGAAATATTCTTCATAAAATTATATAAAAAATATCCCACTACAGTATATGTCTATATTTTATGGTTGACTCACAATAACACGTGTAAATCCCGATAGCTTAGCAGTTCGGAGCTTTCTGATTATATTTGTTTACTCTTACGTTTATAATACTCTCACTCATCCCTAATTAAAAAAAAATAACATTATTACCTACCTATTCCATAAAAAAAGAATCATAGAAATCGGTATAGAAACACCAAACTTATACATGAAATACGCTAATAACCCATCGCGCGTGAATACTGAATGATATAAGGATTATTTTTGCGTAACGGTTGCAGCGCTCGACGCGGCTTGCGGCGGTAGGGTATAAAAAGGCGGGAGGCGAGCGCAAGCTTTTGCGCGATTTAATATAGGTAGGTACAGAAGGAACAAGCGTTACATTACCTGTCAAATTTCTCCAATCAATTTTAACTTATTATCGAGGGCATAGACTTCAAATTCAAGTAAAAAATTTTGACAGAATTGTAACGCTTGATGTACTTACTGCCTTCTGTACATACAGAGATAAAATGGAAATCAAGGTTTTGTTTATTTCATGATCGTTTCTGCCTCTTGGAAGTCAGAAACCGTAGATTTCTTCGGAATAAAAAGTACCGTATGTGTTAACTACTATACCAAATTACATTAATATTGGCTTAGCCGTCTGGCAGTGAAAAGCAGCCATACATAACTATAGGTAGTATTGTATGTACACTGATAATGGCTGGATGGATGGATTTTTGCTATTCTGTCACGCAAAAACTACTTAGCTTTACCTAGAATAACAATAAGCTAAGTATAATTAATGAAGATATTGCATGAATTAAGTAAAATTGAAGGCATTAAATAAAACACTTTTTAACCGGATTAATGGCGTATAATTTATATTTTAACTCGACGTTTCGGTGTCTTTGCAGACCCCGTGGTCACGAGCGACTGTTAAAATTTAAAATGTAAATATACGCGATAAATCCGGTTAAAAAGTGTTTTATTTAATAGTCATACATAATAGTCATCGCGAAAACTTAAGACAATATTAAAATTCAAGGCACTTTGGCACCCGATTTGTTTATAACGCTTTGTACCTTTGTAATGTAACTAATAGATAGTTACCTACCTATGTTTGTGGT
Source organism: Stenoptilia bipunctidactyla (assembly GCA_944452665.1). NCBI lineage: Eukaryota > Metazoa > Arthropoda > Insecta > Lepidoptera > Pterophoridae > Stenoptilia > Stenoptilia bipunctidactyla. Next base: position 11,571,819 of record OX101726.1, read on the forward strand.
TAGGAGTTATACATATTATTTGGGCGAAGATTCTTCATTTTTATTTTTGTTATCAAAGATACTTGGAGAAGAAAATAACCTACTCGAAATACTAATTCAATACAGACGAAGTCGCGGGCATCATCTATGTAATGTACCTACCTACCTATACTTTTTCACAAAACCTAGGTGAAACTGCGGATCACTGCTTTGTTGTAACAGTTTTTGAAGTAATTCTGTCTGTTTATCTATCAGTAACGCTTTCACAGCTAAACTACTGAGTCGATTTTGACGAAATTTAGAATAAGGTAAGTTTTAACTTCAAGGAGGATATAATAATAGTATTTATCCAACTCTAATAAACGATATCCACGCGGACGAAGTCGCGGGTCACAGCTAGTAATTAATAAGTCTTTCAGTCGGCTGATAAGAATGTAGGGTTGCACGTGTTAAAGTTTACGTAGAAGTTTGACTTGGGATAACTTGCGATCTGAAATGCTGAGGGAGGGGATTCTAACAATTTAGCCGTGCGCTGTTTAAATACTGCCACACCTTTGAATCACCCGGTATATTATGAACGGCGCCAAAAATAAAAATATTTACTTTTTGTAAGAAAGTCATAGCTAGAAAATATGTAGTTCATAGTCATAGTATAGTATCGCAGTCATAGAAGTGCCATGAACATAAAGTTATGTTCTTTTCTTGGATTGTATGGAATCTTTTTCATAGTTATGCTTAAAATTTATGAATATTTAAGTTCATATTGAATTTAGCTGTATATTATTTTTCGATATTCGTACTGTTTCAGCACAATAAATAGTATAGTAATAGTTGTTGCTTTAAGTTTGCACGACTTACATAATCATAAATAAAACATTATTAAACGGATTAAAAAAAAAACGATGTTTTGGCCTCTTTACTGACCCTGTGGCCAAGACGTCTGGTAACGTCTCTGTGTTAACATATTTTAAAATCGGACTCTAAATTTGATACAAAAATATTGTGTACGTCAAAAACATAATAGTAGATTATGCATCAAGGGGATAAAGCAGTGTATTATGTCACGGGCATCATATTGAATCCTGAGCGAAAAGAAGGATTCTGAAGATAATTCCCGAACGCAGTGAGGGAATTAAGATGTTAATTCCCGAACGAAGTGAGGGAATTATGATAAGAATCCTGAATGAAGCGAGGGATTCAAGACTGCCCAAGACTAAGACACTGTTATCCCCGAGGAGCATACTCTACTTTATATACCACCTTGTAAGATACTTAGGTAATGAAACGCAGGAATTAAATCAAGTACTTAGGTATTTAATAATTTAGAAATTAAAGATAATATTAGAAACAATTGACCAGTTATGTAAAGATAAAGTGATAGGTATTTCTATTTGGTATATTCATTGCTTACAGTGTTGTCTTCAACATTGAATAAACAGTCCATAGGCTGCTAGGTTTCTTTGTAGCAGACAACTGTTGAAAATATACTAAAAGCAATGACTCCGAAATAATTTTCACGGCTTTTTTAGTTTTCCAAGCAAAGAAATCTTCGTAAAATTTCATGTACAAATGCTTCAATTTACACGGCAAAATATTATCGACGATACTATTTGCTTCATTTCTAATATCTTCTGGTGTTAAATCGTCACTCGAGCTCGATATATTTTATTTATTTGAATACTATTGATATAAAAAGTCTGAAAAAAATTTCTTTTCAAAAACCGCGCTATTTTATTTCTTATTTGTCTTTTTCAAAAGGCAAAAGAAACTGTCGCATACAGGTTTTTACGAGGGTTTTTAATTTTTTCTTGGTAGTCGTTCCAAATGCAAAGGTACACAAACTTATACAGCCAAATTTAAAGTCCATATTATATTTTTAATTAGGCAAAGCAACTACTCATACAGACATGTCCATGTAGGTATTATTAAATTTCGCTCCATTTGACATTCCAAAATCAAATGACATTATAACCCTTAGGATTAAAGTTTTGTTTATTCCCTGTAAGATCAAGAACCTTAAATGTATGATTACCGCAAACCTTTTTCATGAGCCCACTGCAGGAAAATGAGTCTCTTCCCTGGGTGACGAGGACATAGGCTGTTAACCACCAAACTGGTAAAGTGCGAGGGGGATGTCAGAATTTTCAAAAATATACTTTATATTGGGTGACTGGTGGGTCACTTTTGAAATTCGAGGACGTGATAGTTTGAAATCATACGTAAAGAAAATGAAATATTAATTATTTACTGAGTAAAATTAAACGAAAGATAAAGAATTGATTACGCAACGCATGGTTACACTAGCGTTGACAGCGATCCATGTGCCAAGTCATGTGCCGCGATTGACTCGGGCGTAAGTAAAATAAATAGTGAGAAAACTTATTTATTTATAGTCCTAGTGAAAAATTAAGTACCTACTTTTATTACATAACTAGCTGTTACGCGCGGTTTTACCCGCGCAATTTCAAATCCCGCGGGAATTCAGGGATAAAAAGCATCCTATGTGCTATTCCAGACTGCACCCTTTCACAATGCCAACTTTCATCCAAATCCGTTGAGCCGTTCTCCCGTGATTGAGGAACAAACATCCAGACATCCATACAGCCAAACTTTCACGTTTCTAATATTAGTAAGAAGTAAGATTATGACCCGAATCGAGTACAGAGTGCTCTCCTTAAGTACCTAAAAATTGTCACCAGTCACCCTGTATATCGATACCTGCCACCACTTACGGTGAGTAATTCAAATTAATTTACAGGTAGGTTTCACGACTGCGTTGTGAAGTGACCTTTATCTTGCTGCTTTTTCCCATCGCGAAACATCCTTCCTACGTTTCGTATAGAAAGCAGCTTATGCAGTGTAATCGTAATCGACTTTTTTTTGTTTGACTTTGACTTTTGGGCTTCCCTGTATGACAATAAATTTATATTTGAGGTTTCGCTTGTTCGTTACATGGTATCTCATAACACAAGCTTTGCTTACTTTGAGGCCATGTAGTTGGTGTGATTGTCTGGGTTTTATTTATTTATTATTGTTTTATTCATTACGCATACTTAAACAAAAACACGCCTTTCGGCGGAAAAGACCCGACAATCGGACCAGTCGGTCGGGTATCAGGGCAAGAGAGAAAGAAACCGGCGAACGATTCGGGCAGTATCGAGCAATACCGCTTTCTGCATGCGTGCTGGAAGCGAACCACCGCCAAATCCCAGCCTTTCAAGGTGTCTGACCAGTGTTTCTGGTGTCAAACAGTTTGCGGATATTACAACCAGGATGATTTCGGTGGACATAACTTCCCACATTTCGGTCACCTCGTGTGCAAGGTCTAAGTACTTGCGTTGCTTTTCGGTCTCGGCCTTCACGAGGTTCTCGTCATGTGGTATGGTTATGTCCACCAAAAACACCTTGGACGTCGATCGGTTCATAGAATAGTCCTGTCCGTGATAATGGGCCGATCCCATAAGAGCTTGGCGCTGCCGTTTTCGAGAATTGGCTCCGGCGTGTACTGGTAATAGGGCAGTTTCCGATCGATGAGACCGTATTTCAGAGCGAGCTCTTGGTGGAGAATCTTGGCGGCTTGGTTGTGTCTATGCAGATACTCAGTGTTAGCAAGAACCGAACAACCCGAAACTACATGTCTGAGGGACTCGCCAGGTTGGCAGCACGCCCGATACGTTCACTGTGCCGTCCCTCATAATGTTGTTTTTTGTCTTGATAACCTGATCTTGTATCGCAAAGACAAACCCTTCGGTTTCCCCAAAGAGGTCTCCGAAGCGCAGCCAATGCATGGAGGCTTTACGGTCCACGTGTGGCTCTTGTAGAGCCTTGCAAATTATTGTTATTGTATTATTTATTATTATTATACTTATTAATATCTTTACTTACCATTCCAGGTACGGCAATGCGCCGGTGATTCTCCTGGAGGTGCAGGCGTCCATGATCCGTGTCATAACTACAACATCAGGTATAAGTACCGTAAATTACCATGGTTGATTTTAACCATTACTTGTTTCCAGTTTTAAAAGTATTGATTGAAATTAGACAAATGAACACGTACGAGTCGAAATCTGCATTTGCACAAAATCCTGTGCAAAATTTGGGAAATGCTTTAGAATTCACGAGACTCCAAAAAATCGAAACGACGAGTTAAACTATTAGTCTAGGAGCTCGTACGCTGCAGACATACATTATTTATTATCTATTTATTTATTGTTTATTTATTTTTCAAAAATTATAGTAGCTAGCTCCAATTTATTGCTAGGTACACCATCCCCAGGAGATGGGGATTCACTATTCCCATCAAGGGTTCTTTTGCGCGTGGCTAGAAGTCGAAAGACATAAATATTGACTTTAAAAACGTGATCGCAGCTTGTCTGTCATTTTGATATCTAAAAAAATATATTTTTTTGTGAAGAAAAATTTGATGGCAAACACTTGCTCCAGTTCCTACAATCTATCGTCTATCTATATATATTAGGTATATAGAAGACTAACTTGATTGAGTTTGGTATCAACGCATAGCCGAAATTTCTGACCTAGAAACTTGAAATTTGGAACAATGGTTCCTTTAATGATGTAAATGAGTACTAAGAACAGATTTCTAGAAACCCAGAGAAACAGGGTGAAGTTTGTATTGAAATATTGTTTATTTTATCTACACAGGTCATTTTTGAGCGTAGTCAAGAACTTACATACTTACTTATATTTCTTTTCCTTTTAATCTTTCCAAAGATTGAATATTTCGAGATCGTTCAAATATTCAATAGTTTCATTTAATTATCTGTTGCAGATTTTTTAAAATAATAATATTTCCCTTTTTATCTCATCACAAAAGATTATGTGTAGGAATAACTTGGATAAAAGTAAAAACATAAAAATAAGTACATGGTAGTTAAATTGTGTATGTAAGACTTTGTTTTAGTATTTTCTACTAGCCTTTAACCTCTAGTTTTCTGTACTTTACATTTTCTATGTGTGCGAGCAAAAACATGTTTTTGTTGTTTTTTCCATATGCACCGTCTTTATATATCATGAAAAACTAATTAATTTAAAGATGTTTGGGAGTTTTAGGCTCTGTTGCCACTGTTACCAGAGAAAATGGCAAAAACAACTCTACCATCATGAGTTCATGTTTTTAAAGATTCAGTATTTTATACAAGAAAGAAAATAAAGTACCTACATTTTTTTAGCATATCGATGTTACGTAAATAGTCGATACAAAGTAACGACTGCTTGCCTTGGTAACAGCAAGAGTTTACTTTCAAAAATGAGGTTGACATAAACATAAAATGGCTTAATGTATAGCTGACGTGTAAGATGACATGGGAAGTTCATGGTAAAAAGGTTTATTATCCTCAATGGATAGTAAGCTATTCCGCTTCACGCACGTAAGTAATTAATGGACTAAGACTTCCTATAAAACCAAAGTGACCAGATTTTGCGTTCATTCAAAAACAAATCCTCCACAGAGACAAACATCGTAACGTGTACCTTTAAAAATATAATTTATTTCAAGTGATAATGTCTCGATTCATTGGTTTAGTGTTGTGTCTTGTAGTGGCAGTGCATGCAAAGTCAAAGGTAAATATGGAAAATTTGACTTGACGCTTTAAGGTGTATTTGTAAGTTTGCTAAGCAGTTCGGTAGACGTTATGGCCTAAACAAATTGTAAAATAAATTGATAAAAAATTTTTGTTTCAAACTTTCTCAAGGACAAAACACGTTTTAAGCGCACTTATAGCGTATTCATAAGTATTTAACATTAGTTTATGAATCGTAAAAACTAGAATAATATTATTTCTCAAGCAGCTTTGGTATTGAAACTAGAAAAACTTAGTATTGATAATAAATAAACCATATTTAATACACACCTACCTATACAATTAGAAATAAACGTACAAATAAGTATCCATGGGTTGAGCTACCCTTAAACACTTGAAGAGCTCTGAAGAACTTATCTTCGCGACCAAATTTTCACCGGTACAAAAAACAATTTTCATTACCTGGAAGAGTGTAGTAAAATCTGTGTGTTTGAATAATTGAATGAAAGGATAAAACTTATTTATTTATTTATTTATTCTTCATTGTACACATGGAGTAAGACATAACTTTATTAAAAATATAATAGGTACAGTGCACAATAGGCGGCCTTATCATCTACAGACAATCTCTTCCAGACAACCCTGAACCTAAAACTTTTTGTAAGATTTGACGTGTCAGTCCTTAATAATATTATTTATCTGCCTGAGACGTCAGTGGTCGCGGGGTCGATACCCGCACAATGCAAATTTTCATGAACATATTTTTTTTTTACATTGGTCTGGATGTGCTATGTAGGATATGCATGTAAGAACCTACGAAATAAAATATTAAAAGTGTACCACAAGCCAAGTGGTTAGGTACTTTAGGGCTCGATGGCGCTGTATGAATATATATTATGTGTGAATAACGTATGAATATATTGACATATAAACTATGGACTTGCCTTATCAAATATGAGAGCATGACGAAATATAAAAAAACTCCAAACATGACGGATCCAAGGGTTATTACCTTTATAGTAGTTTCCGTTGGATGTTATCGATATTATTATTTATTAAACTCTTACTTTCTATCCTTTGAGTATTGAAAATTTAACTTATAAAGTTCCCCAAAAGTAAGAACCTAGGTAATATAATATAACACTTTTTATATAATAATAAAAATTATACGCAAATAAATATTTGTTTCAAGAAAGTTTTCGAGGTATTTGCAATGATAATTTTTGTAATAATTAATTATGCTTGTATTTCAAATCGAAAAATGAGTGTTCTTTAAGGAAAATAAAATAATACAAGATTTTTTAAATTGAATTGATGTTTATTTCGGGCTTAACTAAAAAAGGACATTGAAAAAAGAAGAATATCAAAATATTTCTAAACTTAAGTAGTTTCGCAAAATTAAAATATGATACAAATAAAAATTTCAACAAAGTAGATAGGTATATTAATGACATATTTCATTGGTAGTGTTGCCATAGTGAAGAATATTAATATAAATAACTTCTGTTTCAAGTTATAGATAAAAGAATAAACTTTGACCCTTAATGATTTAGATTGAAAATTCACATTTTTTAGTTTTTGCATATAATAAAATAATGCTCAATTGTACTTAAATAACTGAAAAAAATATTACTAAATAAAATCACATGATCAGGGCTCAAACCTGGGACTCCTGCTTGCCGGACGGGTGCCCAATTTATACGTGTGCTAAATTAAATGGGTGCTTCATATCTGTAACTACTACAAATGGTACCAGTAATAACGGTTCTTTTTAATCGTATTTTTTGTTACTGGACAAGTTCAAACTAAGTAAATTTTAATTATTGAAATTAAAGCCATTAATTTTTTTAAATTAAGTTAATTACTTAGAATTAATTGCCATAGTTTTAATTAATAGGAACGACTTTAATTTACAATTTAAAGCTACAGCTTTGCAATAATCAAAAATATTGATATGATGAACTTATTGCACATCACTATGACTGTAAACAAATAAATGGGCAAAATTAAATAAATGAAAATCTTTTATAGGCCACTCACACATGAAAAATACCTTTAATAATTTATGCATTTTCAAGAGAAATCTTTTACTTATAAAAAATCAAAATATCCATGTGACAGCGTATGTAGTACAATATCCGCTATATTTTAAAACTCATAGAATCTTCACAACATTTTTTATGACGACACAGTGAATATTTATAAGATTAATAGTTTCATCAAAAAATATTCGCCTTGCAGATAAGTTAGAAAGAGAAAACAGGGTTTCTGAGATTAGCGCGTTCAAACAAACAAACAAACAAACTCTTCAGCTTTATATATTAGTGTAGATTTAGCGTGAAGTAGAAAAGGGCGTCTTTATAGCCACATTGGTCTATATTCGACATTACAATCTCTAATTTTGACATTACAGAGATTTAAAATTAGCCGAATTATTGACAGATTATTTAAACGGGGACGGATTAATTTTGTTACATACTTTAATTTTTCTGTACGTATATTTTATCTAAGTAGTTTTTTATGACAGATGCAACAGATTTCGATATAGGTCTTGTACGATTTTCAATTGAGAGATTTTTACTTACATATCAAATAATTATTAAATAATATCGACTACCTCTTCAGCAATCACAAAACTTCATCGATTCGCATGTTAACGAATATTCGTACAGTATAGTCAGTTGCATGTTGTAACACCAATGCCACACGACAATTGTAAATAAACGTGTGCATTGTTAATTTTGAATGTCTGTAAAAACCAGAAATTACAATATTGGTTAAGTTCTGGATTGCACTGCTGGGTAGTGAACGCCCTTCATATAAGATCTGCAACTTAATATCACCGCTACGGCGATGATGTGTTATGTCAATCTATACTAATATTGTAAAGAGGAAACCTTTGTATTTTTGTATGTTTGTATTGAATAGGCTCAAAAACTACTGGACCGATTTCAAAATTTCTTTTACCATTACTTAGAGGGATTCTTCCGAATCCGTATAGGCTACTTTTAATCCCGAAAATCCCGCGGGAATCGAAATTGCGCGGGTAAAACTGCGCGCAACAGCTAGTGTGTTATAAAGAGCCAGTTCTTTTCTAAACCCGTATGCTGTCATCTTCGACCCATCATCCATAAATAATAGGTGCGAGCGAGGTCAAACGCGACATTAGTTATCGATAAAAAACTGCTTGTAGCATGGCACGGTGAATTCAGTCATTGCTTTGTGAGGTGGTAACCGGTGATGTGTTTGTAAGCCCAAACTAATCGGCTGGCCACCTCGGTACTCGTAATGTCCGTTCTTCTTTAGCTTTCCTATTAATTGACAACCTTTGCCATTTAATTCAAATACTTAACAGTAAATTATACGATCAAATAAGTGGACAAAACGGTTTCATTATGTTTTTAAACGTCGTTTGGTTAGAGTAATAATAAATTCTGTATTTTACTCGAAATATATATATTTTTAAAAAGCATGCAGACTTTTTAGAAAAACAGGCCTTCGTTATTAATATTTTCAACTTTTTTTTCAGCTCAAAGTACAATTGCCTCCAGAGAGCATCATCAAGCTATCGCAGCATATGGTCACCTGTGTAGATGAATCAGGTGTCAGCCCCGACATAATGCTCCAAATCAGAGAAAAGAAACAAACAAATGATGAATATTTGCAGAAATTTGTTTATTGCATGTTAAGGAATCTTAATCTAGGCGACAAGAAAGGCCATTTTAAATTTGGCCGGATTTCGGATTTCGTCAATATGCCAGATAATGAGGAATTAAAAAAAGTGGTAGAAGAATGTAATACTAAGACTGGTAAAAATGCGATGGAAACAGCAACAAATGTATTTTTATGTAACAATGATAAGTTAGAAGTGTCGTATGGGATTTAGCATATTAACTTAGTTTTTGAAAATTGGTGAATTGATGTAAAAGCTAAGTTATGTTGTTGTTAAAAATGAAAAATGTTAAAAAGGGTTTCTAATATATCAAGACATATTAAAATACTTCTAAATGTTTTATTTTTCGATTATAAAGTTTAAAGTAAATAAGCTTTTTAGTTTTCCTTATATGCAATTTATAACAAATTACTAAATGTATCCATCTAGGTATGTGTATAACAAATAAAATATAAGTAGGTATTTATAAATTAACCAAGTCCTTAAATAATAATCGTATATATGATATTTTTCATTATTCCAGGAATATATTTGTTAATTTACACATATTTAAAAGTCTAACCAAATAAAGTCTAACCAAAAAACGAAGTCGTCGTGGCGCTGAAGTCGTCATGGCGCCGTGGTTACTGTGTGTATCTTAAGCCCCGGATACACTAGGGAACATTTTGTCCCGCAACATGACGCGAAACACAAAATTTACGTGACGCTGCAACGTTGCATAGTGTCCCGCAACATGACCCGCAACATTTTACGTGACGCGGGGCATGTTGCTTGCTCCCGTCTCGAGAGCGGGCGCACGTGTCCCGCGTCAGTGTTGCGTCATTTGTCGCCAAGTGTAGTCGCGTACGCAACGTGCCTTTTAAAATGTCTATAGTGTGGAGAAATGAAACCGTGCTTCATAGAGTAACTTATATACTGGTATAGAGTCGTCACTAACAAATTTGGTACTAGCGCGATCTAGCGGAAAACAACCGTTCCTCGACAACCAAAACCCAGCTGCAGCGCTCTAGCTTGTATTCTCAAGAAGGGTAATTTTGAACAATAACTTAAGATTTTGGAATAGCTAGATTCATAAAATTACGGGTTAATCAGGTTTGGGTATGATGAATTCAGCAATTCAATCAAAGTCTATGTATTGAAGTAAATAAAAAACAATTTAGCAGTTTCGTGATTTATTAGATTTTCTTTTTCGGTGTCCTTGTAACGTGCGTAAGTCCAACGTGTTATGCGAAGAATTCAGAGTCCGGGAGCTTGCCAAAGTTGTAGAAAATTTATAAAACATAATCCAGAGCACATTCACGAGTCACGGGAGGAAACGGAATGAAAAAATTCATTCTTTACTCATGTCAGTCTCTCAATCACTTTCGTTTTGACATTTTGTGCATCAACATAGTAGAGCTGTCAATGTTTTGACAACCAGCATTATATAGTAGTATTACAAAAAACTTCAAGATTTTCCTAACTTTAAATCATTGCATAAAATCTATTTCATGTCACTATCCACTGTGGAGTAAATAATGTATTGGGTATTTTTTGCAGTCATAAAAAGACATTTTCATATGCTTGGAACGCACCCAATTAGTTACTCTAACTGCGTAGAACGCACCCAATCAGAAAAATCTACGATTTTTTGTATTTATGATTAAATTTAAATATTAAATATATCATCTTATATAGCGGATAAAATAATATTAATTTTGTATCAAATACTTAAAGCACAATATATTTTTTCAGGAACCGTTGAGCAAAAGTGACATCTATTGGTTTAAAATGGAACATAATCTTTACCGTGTTGAGAATAATGCCATCTATCGGAAAGCATCAATACTTTTACCACAAGAGCGAATTCTAAGGAAAGGGAAATAATACTAAGTGAAAAAACACTGCCGTGCTTTTGCTTATAGAGCTTTTTGAAAGTCATTACTTGTTGTGGGATACTTCACATAGTGACTATCGAAATAAAATAAAGAAGAATGATGCATGGGAGGATATTGCCAAGGCGCTTAAATTACCAAGAAAAGATATAGAAACGAAAGTTCATACCCTGCGTTCGCAATTTATTCGAGAAAGGAAGAAAGTGAAATCGTCAAAAAGTACTGGTAGTGGACGAGAGGACGTGAAGTCCAGTGCATTCCTTAATATTGTATCCTGTTTGGCTATGGAAGGTGCGATCATTTGCAAAAAAGTTTCAAAATCAGATGATGACATGCGAGTAAAATTCACAAACGATCCGTCAGACATTCGGAGATCACTTAGAATATTAACTCTTCTTTCTCGTTGTAATAAGAAATTCCGCATCCACCACCTTCTCTTTCTCCGTTTCAACACACTCGATGTAATTACTGTGTACGCAGCACTAATAGCCACAACCTCCTCGGGCGACATTTCTATAAACACTGAGAAGTGTGGTCGACAAAATGACCCGCGACGTGTATCTCGGCACGTTCCACGTAGTTGTTGAGGAACATGTTCCGCAACATGTTGCTCCATTTGTCCCCTAGTGTATCCGTGGCTTTACGATATCACAGGTTAAGCAACGTTCGGCGCGGTCGGTCCTTGAATGGGTGACCGCTTTCGGATGGGTGCTTTGGAGGGCACGTTAAGCTGTCGGTCCCGGGTGCTGTATACTTGTATACAGTAGTCGTTATGGTTTGTCAGAAGCCATATCGGCACCCTGAAAATTCTGACATCCACCACCCAGCACTGGGCCAGCTCGGTGGATTATGGCCTAAACCTCCTCGTCACCCAGAGGAGAGACTCATGCTCTGCAGTGGGCCCATTACATGGAGTTGTGATGATGATGATGATGATGAACCAAATAACAATATAAAAACATATCAAATAAGTGTTACTTACAATACTTATAAATGTTATTTTTTATGTGATTTACAGGGTAATAACTTTTTAAAATTCATTGGTGTTTTATTAAATAATTGCAACGATATTTAACCAACGCTATGATTCACAACAGCCAAATGTAGAACCATAGATAACATGATATCCAGCCTACTGTGTTTCCCTACTTTCATTTTTCATTTCAAATTCATTAAAATGTTTAGCTTGATATGATAGTAAAATAAACATACAAACATCTATTGCCGTGATTCTTTTGTAAGACAACTTTCTTTAAATTAATTGCGCCTTCTCAAGAAAAATATGGCTTGTCGAGATGTTGCGGATCAAAAAACGAAACGTTTCTTTGAAAGCAATAATTTTTAAGCAACTCGTATTAGTAGAAAACCAATCCGCATTTTTTTATATTTTAAGGATACGACGTTTGTCTTTTATGCCACTTGATGGAAAGTGCAAATGAAGACTGGTGGTACACGTACATCCTAGAAAGATTCTTCCGAGAAATCTATTCACAAGAAACTTAAAAGTTATAGTACTGTAGTGGTGAAGAAAAACAGATACAGGCAAGTTGTTGCAAAAAGGAACTGTCGAAGCGTTTTTTTCGACTTCTTGGTAAATCCACTAGGTAGGTATATAATAGGGATGGAAGTTCTGTCTGAGTCTTGTAGCAATCTGCATACTTAATAGCTTAATTCTTTGCCTGTTGAATAACTTTAAAATACATAACATTCACTATGGTGAATGAACGCAACGCTGCCTGAGAACCAACTCGTTCTTTTCCCTCCCTGCGGGCGCCTCAGCCTCGGCCATTTCGTTTCGTGTTCAACTGAGAGCGGACGCGCTTAAAAAAACAATTTAACTCAACTTATATATCTTGAAGTTTTCCCGTCTACCGGGTGAGTTGCCTTACTGTTCTATAACGTTTATTTTTATGGTGTTCTAACTTAAATTATAAAGTCACTATGTGTAACCCTAGAATACCCTTCCTAACTTCCTTATGGAGACACTGCGACCTTTGTGCCGTGAGCGTCGTGTCGGCCATTTTGTTAACGCGACTAACGCCCTTTCTATTCGCCGTGCATTCCAGGTTCAAGGAGAGGACTAAGTTGTAAAGTTCAAGGAGAGGACTAAAATCTAAAGCGGAATATATAATCCGGCATATATATAATCCTAACAAGCACGTGAGGAACAACTACTACCCTAAAAGTCCTACGTGCAGAATACTACCGAGAAGAACCTGCATTGTTGGAATTTGATTAAAAAGGGACGCGCCTGGAGCAGAACACCGGCACGAGGACCACAACTTCAAACAACAGGCCAGTGCTCCACTAACATTGTTACCTTATAACCTAGCCGCGGAAGGTAATTAAATAACTGTTAAACCGAAGTTATTTTTTTATTTGGTTTAACCTACGAACCCACCTAGTCTGCCGGCCAAGCGCGGCAGTGGCGCCTACAACGTGGTTTAATTACCTTCCAAAGCTCGTCATTTCCTAAATTCTACGGGTTCACATAACCTAAACGTGTGAACGCGTGGGTGAGTGTGCAAACTGTTACGTACTAGTCTAAATTAATTAACTTCTTTCTTTGTAAATTCTAAATAATTGCTTAACGTCGTTTTTATATAGTTTTTTTGTGCAAATGCAAAATTGTTAACAATTACTTCCATGCTGGACTGGGAGTGAAAGAAAAACGTAGAGTGTGCCAGCTGCTTTTCTTCCCGGGCATACTGTAAAAGTCAGTTAAGGGACAGAGGTTTTCTCTCCATCTTCATAACACCTCTACTAAACCCGTATGCTTTTGTTGAAACTCTAATTTGTGTTTTAATTTAAATTCTTGTTTAATTCTAATTGTTGCTCTAATTTTTAACCTACAGTATATTAATTCCTAACTATCAATTTGTAAAATTAACGTCAAACGCGGGTTTAGACAAACTTAAAACTTTTATACTGTTTTAACCAGTATATATAAATAACTTTTATACTGTTCTAACCAGTACATCTAAATCATTACCATTTGTAATACATAACAGTTTGTACACTAATATTGTTTATTTTCTACTAAAACTACTTGTAATTTTGCATTAATTTAACGTCCCCAAATTGCTAACTTTAATTTTTCTCTCTAATTAACTAAATTTTCTACAAATAATATCACCTAAGCGTAGTTTCTTGCTTGAATTAATTGTAAAGAACACCATCTAATTCCTTTTAACTATAAATATTGTTTAACTTAGTAGTATAAACATCTTGGAACATGGGAACTCACCCTATTAAATTTTTTTTGCTAAACAAAAATGAATTAACCTACGAAGTGCTTATTAGAGGCGAGGAACCTGCAAATACTGTGCTTGAACTACGCAGGCAGATAAATAAATTAACACCATTAATACCTACATCTGACATAGTCGAGTCAGGCATCGAACCGGAGATAGATATTACAGGCGCTAACATTTCTTTTACTGAACTTGTGAACAAATTAAAACTACTTGAGGATAAATTTGAACAGAGTTTGTTCAACCGCACTACAGCATTGTGCAATCATTTATATTATCGCTTAAAACGTATAGATTGTTCTGAACCTAAACATACAGAAAAAGTAAATTTATTATCAAATAACTTAAATAAGATTAGGAACAAATTAAATAATTTAAATAAATTGGCAAGTTCTAGCTGTGATCCTGCAATAGAGAGCGAACAAACAACTTCTGATAACCCTACACCTGTGATGTCTGTTAACTGTGATCGTTCTCACATTAATGACCTTCAAAAAATTAAATTTGACGGTAAATCTTGTGTACACGCCTTTAGACAGAGAGTGAACGAGTATAGCACCACTAGAAATATCCATCCATCTAAATTGTTATCTTATGCAACTGAGATATTTACTGGCGATGCCTTACATTGGTATCGTAGCGTTAGGGATACTGTTTGCACTTGGGATGAATTAATAGCTTTACTAATTGAGGATTTTAGCCAGTTCGATTTCGACTATCGTCTCCTAGCGGAAATTCGTAACCGAACACAAGGTGAAACTGAGAATATTATAATTTATTTTTCTAAAATGACTGAATTGTTTTCAAGACTCAAAACCAAAGTTCCTGAGAGTGAACAACTAAACATCCTAATGCACAATATTAGACCTTGTTATGCAAGTGTACTAGCTGCAAATTCCTCATCAATTGATAGCATTTCGAATCTTAAACAAGCCTGTAGGAACTTTGAAAGAATGCAATCACTCACTACACAATTTAAAGAACCACCTAGGATTTCATCTGAAACTTTAGCCCCTGATCTGGCATTTTTATCAATTAACGAACCTAGCACTTCCAAAGCTAAAACTCATTATCAATTTAAAAATAATAATAGCAACTACAAATCTAATTATAATTATCCTAAACCTAATTTCTATAAAGACAATAATTCTCATAATAAATATTCGGAAAACAAAGTAAATGTAGCTTCGATTAACTATACGGAACCCCACACTAGGAAAATCTACTGTCCACGCTGTAGAACTACAGAACATTCCTTAGGACGGTGCAAAGTTGAAAGGTTTCTAATTTGTTTTAAATGCGGTAACAAAGATGTTAAATATCCGAATTGCACTAAATGCCACCCTCATAATAAGTCAAAAAACTAATTTCTTCCTGTTGTAATGGTAGTGCTATCCTACCTTGTACTAAAAAGTCAAAAAACTTTAATGAAATTGACTGGAAAAACTGGCTAACAACTCTAAAAATTTTCTTTACTAGTTACTACATTACAACAGTAAATAACAATAAATCTAATCATGACATGCGTCCATATGCAACTATTGGAGTAGGTAGTACTAAACTTACTGGTCTGTTGGACTCTGGTTCTTCAGTTAGCATCTTAGGTAACAATTGCCATGAAAAACTTAGCTTCTTGGGTTTGGTGCTACACACCAACGCCTCTATAACGTTTACTTCCGCTGGAGGTGAGCGACTGCCTGCTACTGGTTGTATTTATCTACCAATTTCCTTTGAAAATCAGTTTCACATACTGAAGGTTTATGTGGTACCTTCTGTAAAAACAAACTTAATACTAGGTATAGATTTTTGGAAAAAATTTAAACTATTCCCTAAATTTTGTAATTCTATTTCACTTCAATCTTGTACTAATTTAAATGAAGTGACAATAAAGGAAGAACCATCGCTATTTCTACAATCTTATCAAGAACTATCCGAGACCCAACGTACAGTCGCCGACAACGTTATTGCCCAGTTTCAAGACATTTCTACTGAAAAACGTGGTTTAGGTAGAACACAGTTAGTTAGTCACCAAATCGACACTGGCGATTCACCACCCATTAGACAACGCTACTATCGTGTTTCTCCTGAAAAACAGCGTATCCTATCGGAACAATTAGATGAGATGTTAGCACTGGGAGTGGTTGAAGAATGTGAAAGCCCTTGGTCTTCACCGGTCTTACTCACACCTAAAAAAGACGGTAAACTAAGGTTTTGTCTAGATAGCCGTAAGCTTAATTCAGTTACTAAGAAAGACGCATATAAGTTACCCTACATAGCCGACATCTTAGACAACTTAAAAAACGCCAAATACCTAAGTAGTATAGATTTATCTAGAGCGTTTTGGCAAATACCTATAGTTGAGAATGATAGAAATAAGACTGCTTTCTATATTCCACGTCGGGGAACCTTCAGATTTGTTACTATGCCTTTCGGATTAACAAATTCACCCGCTACTCAACAAAGACTAGTCGATACGCTGTTCTATGGTCCTGAATTCGAGAACTCTGTCTTCGTGTTCATAGATGATATAGTAATTGCTAGCTCTGACTTTGACAGCCACATTTCTCTATTATTAAAAGTACTTAAAAAACTAACCTTGGCAAATTTATCTATAAATTTTGAAAAATCTGTGTTTTTCCGTAGGGAACTTAAATACTTAGGATATATCGTCGATTCTAGCGGCCTTCATGTCGACCCAGAAAAAATCAACACTATTGTTAATTACCCGACACCAAAAAATAAAAAAGAGGTGAAAAGATTTCTAGGTATAGCCTCTTGGTATCGTAAATTTGTTCCACAATTTAGTACAATAGCTGGTCCTTTAAATAAACTAACGTCTACCAACAAAAGAACTAATCCCTTTGTATGGACTACAGAAGCTGACGAGTCGTTTACCAAGCTAAAAGAGCTATTAGTGTCCGCTCCTATACTTTCTTGCCCAAATTTTGATCTTCCATTCGAGGTTCACACAGACGCTAGCGACTATGGTGTTGGAGGTCTATTAACCCAAACCATAGATGGCATTGAGCATCCAATTGCCTACACTAGTCGTACATTAACAAGACCAGAAAGGAACTACAGCATCACTGAGCGAGAGGCTTTAGCAGTGTTAGTAGCACTAGAACACTGGAGATGCTACTTGGACAATGGTAAAAAATTCATAGTCTATACTGACCATTCAGCCCTTAAGTGGTTTCTTAATTTAAACAACCCTACTGGTCGTTTAGCTCGTTGGGGCGTTAGGTTTTCTATGTTTAACTTTGAAATAAAACACCGCCGTGGTATTGATAATGTCATACCTGATGCTTTGTCTCGGGCTTGTCAGATATCAGCTATCAATAACGTACCAACCACACCTGCTAGTTCTACTAACTTCATAATGCCAACTACTACAGATCAATGGTATCTGAATATCTATCAAGGTTGTCAGAACTCGCCTACGTCTTTTCCTAACTATGCTATTAGAGACAATCGCTTATTTCGCTTTATGCAGACTAAATCTGTCCTACACAGAGAATTCGAGTGGAAAGAAGTGATTCCTGTAGAGTCAAGACACAACATTATTACTGAAAATCATTCGGAGGCAACAGCCGGTCACCTAGGCATATTTAAAACCTTCAAACGCCTTAGCCTAAAATACTTTTGGCCGGGAATGCATGCTGACGTCGTAAAATTTGTAACGTCTTGTGACACATGCATTGCACACAAGCACCAGAACCATGCACCGCTGGGTGAAATGGGTAGGCCGAAACAATGTTCTAGACCCTTCGAAACTATTAGCGTCGATCTAGTAGGACCTCTACCGACTACCAGAAAGCAGAATTCCTACATCCTGGTAGTCACATGTTGTTTCAGTAAATATTGTCTGCTGTTTGCAATCAAGCGTGCAACAGCTGAAATAGTCACTAGAATTATAGAAGAACATGTATTCCTCATACATGGGATTCCCTCTACCGTGATTCTCGATAACGGAAAACAGTTCATTAGTGCTACGTTAAAACAAATGTTTGAAAAATATAAGGTTCCAAAACTCCACTTCACCCCTAAATACTCTCCGCATGTGAACACAGTTGAGAGATATAATAAAACTATTATGACTGCTATATCGTCATTTATATCAAATGATCAGCGTATCTGGGATCAACTAGTACCCAAAATACAATTTGCTATTAATAGTTCGGTGAATGAGGTTACTGGCTACACTCCTTCATTCTTAGTCTATGGACGTGAGTTAGTAACATGTGGATCATACTACCTTGGCAAGGAAAGCGATGACCATCCTGTTTTTCAACCGCGCGATTGTTATGCTGATAACATAGGTGTACTATCTAGCATCTTCAATAAGGTGCAAGCTTCCTTATTGCACGCTCACAGCAGAAACTGTCAACAATATAACCTACGTAGGAGACCTGCAGAATTTAATATTGGTGATGTGATTTGGAGAAAAACATTTTACCAAAGCGATAAGGACAAATATTTTAACAAAAAACTCGCACCAAAATTTATTAAATGTAAAATCATTAAAAAACTATCTCCACTTGTTTATGAACTAGCCGACATGTCTGGGAAACCACTAGGATCATACCACATCAAAGATTTCAAACTCACTAATTATAAAGAATAATGAATTTTATTAACTACTCAATTTAAACCTCCTAAAGTAAAGACTTAGCTATCTATCTGATCTTATTAACTATTAAATCATTGTTCCCTATAGAATACATTTTTTTTAAGGACTAAACATTGAAATCTACTAAACTAAAGACTTGCTGTTCGAGCACAATCTGACCTAAAAGGATTGTCCTCTATTAAATATTATTCTCTTAAAGAGTAATAATTTTTTAAATGCCTACACATTTAAATCTACTAAAACAGAGTCTTGCTGTTTGAGCTCAATCTGACCTAAAAGGATTGTTCTTTTTCAATAACTATTCCCTAAAAGAATAATGATTTGTTAAATGACTATTTAAATCTACCAAATAAAGACTTGCTGTTTGAGCACAATCTTGTTCTAAAAGGATTGTTCTCTGTCTGAAAGGGTCTCAAATCATCCTAATATGATATGATGACAGTATGGCTATGAATGAATGTTGCGTGAAGTATGAAAGATGTATGAGAGAAACAATAGTAGGTCCAAATAGTAGTATTAGTCGGATTTTGCATACAAGTACGCCAAATCCTTCGCTTTGTCGGGGGGTACTGTAGC
Organism: Stenoptilia bipunctidactyla; assembly: GCA_944452665.1. Taxonomy (NCBI): domain Eukaryota; kingdom Metazoa; phylum Arthropoda; class Insecta; order Lepidoptera; family Pterophoridae; genus Stenoptilia; species Stenoptilia bipunctidactyla. Next base: position 11,591,345 of record OX101726.1, read on the forward strand.
AATCTGCATACTTAATAGCTTAATTCTTTGCCTGTTGAATAACTTTAAAATACATAACATTCACTATGGTGAATGAACGCAACGCTGCCTGAGAACCAACTCGTTCTTTTCCCTCCCTGCGGGCGCCTCAGCCTCGGCCATTTCGTTTCGTGTTCAACTGAGAGCGGACGCGCTTAAAAAAACAATTTAACTCAACTTATATATCTTGAAGTTTTCCCGTCTACCGGGTGAGTTGCCTTACTGTTCTATAACGTTTATTTTTATGGTGTTCTAACTTAAATTATAAAGTCACTATGTGTAACCCTAGAATACCCTTCCTAACTTCCTTATGGAGACACTGCGACCTTTGTGCCGTGAGCGTCGTGTCGGCCATTTTGTTAACGCGACTAACGCCCTTTCTATTCGCCGTGCATTCCAGGTTCAAGGAGAGGACTAAGTTGTAAAGTTCAAGGAGAGGACTAAAATCTAAAGCGGAATATATAATCCGGCATATATATAATCCTAACAAGCACGTGAGGAACAACTACTACCCTAAAAGTCCTACGTGCAGAATACTACCGAGAAGAACCTGCATTGTTGGAATTTGATTAAAAAGGGACGCGCCTGGAGCAGAACACCGGCACGAGGACCACAACTTCAAACAACAGGCCAGTGCTCCACTAACATTGTTACCTTATAACCTAGCCGCGGAAGGTAATTAAATAACTGTTAAACCGAAGTTATTTTTTTATTTGGTTTAACCTACGAACCCACCTAGTCTGCCGGCCAAGCGCGGCAGTCTAGTAGTCCGGTGGTAAAAAGGAGTGGGTTCAATTTGGTCAAAAAGAGCACTCGCGCACTCACCAAAATGTAGCCGATAAAATACTGTCAAACAAGCAACCTTACGACGATGCTCTGGCGTCTGCAATTTATTGTTTGTAAGGTTGCCGTTATTTATAATTTTATCGGCTCTTTGATCAACAGAGTCTAGCGCTTTGAGCTGGTATTTGGAATTATCTGAAAACTTCAAAATATGAAAGCTTCAATAATTTCTTACTATAGGTAGCTCCGAACTTTGTAATACCATGTAGAACTATGTAAATACCTACTCAGGTAAATAATTTATGTTCTTATTACATTATTTAGTATTAATTCATTTTTGGCAGTTTACTGTACGGGGTAGTAATATGAACGGAATAGAAACGGGAATACGTATTTTTTCAAAATATTTAAACATTTTTAGTGGGTTGGTTTTTTGAAGGCGGTTCGCTTTTTCTGAAAAAGAAATAATGAGTTTTTTGTTTTTATGTTTTTTTTTTTAATTAAAGATTCAAGGTTTTTCCAAGAAACTATTGACATTAAACTTCTCACAGTACTTTAGCTCAAGAATTTCGAAGATTTTTTTACTGAGACTTTCGTCGAAATCATTCAATCAATCAATCACCCTACGGTGAATTTGTATGGAACAGTTGAACAGTTTGATATTAATAGCTTTTTATACTATTTTTACATCATTTGCGGATAAAAATCGATATGCTTCATTTAAATTATAAGTCTACAAAGAAAAACATCGTAATATCTTAGTCATAGGTATTATAATTAAGCCAAAAATATCGAGAAAAGATTCGTTTCGTTCGCACGGCCACGAGTTAGTTATTAAATCACTGTTTTTGTTAGAATGATTGAATATTAGAAATTTAAAATAAGTATTATTATTAGAATCGACAAATTATTAAGCAACATCTAGAATCGGTTTTAGCCATTAGAAGTCGTGAATTTTGGAAATAATCAAACATGAAAAAACCAGAAGTGGAGAATAGCGCGGCCGTAACTTTGATATTTCCTAAAATAATGATAATTTTTAAGTTTTGTTTTTCGTTTCTTTAACACAAAATACTAGCGGCCTCACTTATAAAAATCAGCTAGTCACCATCTTACCGACTACTTAACTAATCACTTCTTAAATTCTTAAATATTTTTTACTCATAAACGTTGATTAGCTGGTACTTAACTAATGAACGCTTAATGCAAAGAAAAAAATCTGCTTATCAATACTTCAAAATAGTAATTCTCTAAGATGTTACTTAGCAACTGATTAACGCTAAGCAACGTTTATGAGTAAGATTTTTTCTTAATTGGCTCTTAAGTGTTCGTTAAATTTTAAGTAAAACCCCAGCCAGACTGTTGAAAACACGTTGAAAACCAATGCCAAGCAAGTTTAAGGGAGGTTAAATTATTGACAACCAATTCCGAGTCATGCATACTGTTAAAAACGGTGCTTGCAAACAAGAAAACAAGCCTAGGCCTCGCCCCAAATCGTCAGTGCGCTTTGATCTCTCGCGTTGGCAACATTTTTTTTTTTCGTTTTTCCGCCACGGAAGGCAACCCCTCAGAACACCCGCAGGCCTATTGACCGTACGAGGTGTTCACTGAGAGGAGGAGGAGAATACTCAGAAGTACGAAGGGGCACTTGTCAGCGGGTTAAGTCCCCGGCCAGATGACACCCAACAGTGTGAGACTTCTACTCACTAAACTCCCCCTTAATGATCTTTTGTCTTTCTACAGACAATAGACCGAAGAAATGAGCGACAGCCAGTTGGTGTTGTAGGCTGCGCGTAGGAAGTTAGCAACATCTTCGCGATTGCAGTTTTGTATGCAATTGATGATATAAAGAAGGAAAGGTTGAAATGAAACGCAGGCTAAAAAGCTACAAAACTCGAGTCATTTAGAGTTATAGTTACATAATAAAATATACAATAACAAGCGTAGTTTTATGTCCTAAAGACAGACATACATCTACATGGATACCGCAAATGTATGTTCTTTGCGTATCCGAACCCCGACCAAGCGTCAAGGTTGGACGCCTCTAGATATAATCCGCGCGTATGTATGTCTGTTAAAAAATCGATTCCACAATATCAATATCGTTCTCAATAATCGATTTTATCGGCGACATCGGTGTCTCTAAATATGTTTGTATTTCACAGGAATAAATATCAGCTGTGACGTCACAATAGGTCTTAAAAAGTCGGCACGCTTGGTTCCAATACAAATCGTGGCACTTGCGTTTTGTATGTATCTGTGTTTCTTAACACCGCCGTTTACAACCTGCCAAGGTCATGCGTAATTTGGTTGTCAACAGCCGTCTTCACTGTTGTAAACTTGCAAAGTCACCTTGGTGTGATGTTTTGTTTCCAACAGTCTAGTTGGGGCTTAACGTTTATAAGTAAGAACTCTAGCTATCGTAGTAATCGAGATCTCCTTGGGCGCGCCATTCTCTGCGTTTCGATTGCGCGGCCATGATCAAATTTTTGCTTCGACAATTATTGGTTTTTGCACCCTTCTATTCCGACAAATTTCGCTGACAATTTGGTGCTATTCCTGGATTTTTTAACACGTCTGAGCAATCGAAACGGTAATCAGAAATGAGTACGTAGTAATCGTTGGCTCGAAGCAAACCGTTCGCAACAGGTTCGCGAACCACGTACACACTATGTTTTTTGGTGACAGTGCAAGCAACGGTTACGTTTAGGTTCACTAATGTTCACCTACAGTTCACTAATGAGTACCCGCCTTTAATCTTCTCATTGATTCTTAGGTACTCAGAAAAAAAACAAAATCAGGGACCTAAACGTTTTCATGAAATTTGAAAAGGAACCCTAGAATATCATTTCGAAGATTTTGTATTTTGCAATAAAAGTTAGGTAAAACTGATCCCGGTAGCTCTGCACTGCTGCGGACACAATGTCACCACTTAGAGCTAGTATTCGCACCATTTCGGTGTATTGCACGTTTGAATAACGATACCTAACTCATATTGTTTAAAATTTACGTAAGCACGAGACAGCGTGACAGGTGGGCTGCCGAGGCGCATGCGGAAGCGACTTTTATTCCTGCTTTTCTCACACAAAAGCATTTTGAGGACAAGCGACACAGTCTACCGGAGAGAGAGAGAGAGAGAGAACATTTAAAATCATAAAAAAGCTATTGCATAGCATTTTTTATCAACTTATGCAATTATAATTATTTATTTATTTTATTAATGCAGTAATGTTTGATCTAATATGAAGTTCCACAAGTTCCTAGTAGATGGCGCTGATTGTTTATTAAAGCCCGCATTTAAAGTTATGAAATCAAAGTATCACCGCTGTGTCGGTCGGAGTGGGGGGTGTTAGGTTTTTTCGTTACGGAATTTGGATTCGGTCCCCACGCTCAAGGCCCGCGATAGAAGCTATGCAATAGCTTAATAATAAAATCAACAGACAATCACACCAACTGCGGTCTCTGAGGCAGACAGTGCTATCTTATCGACAACAGTTGTCAAATGCTTCCCCGCCATTATTTTTTATAACTAATAAGGTCGTTTAAAAAAATAAAATAAGAAATTTAAGTAGTTCTGATTAGCTAGAAATGCAAAACTTTTAGTTTGCCTCAGGTATGTCAATGTTATTAACACAAAATAGCATTATTGAACTATGGTGGCGCGGAAAATTACGTGGGTAAAAAGTTTTATTATGCATAATGGAAGCGAGTTAGCTATTCTGCTTCACGCATGTAGGTAGGTAATTAATTCGTTAAGTCAGGCTGACTATAAAACTAAAGTGAACTTAATGTTTTGTTCATTCAAAAAGAAATCCATCACTGAAAAAATACTTTCAAGTGATAATGCCTCGATTCATTAGTTTAGTGTTGTGTTTGGTAGTGGCAGTGCATGCAGATCATATAAGGGTAAATATAAAAACTTTAACTTGACTCCTTTATTTATAAAAAATATTTTCGAAGATTGAAAGAGCGTTGTATGACACTAAACTTAAGAAATCTTTCAGGAAAAATTCATTTAAGTAATCATAAGTATTTGACGACCACTTTGGCGATGGGGCAACACTGTCTGCCTCAGATACCAGTGGTCGCGGGTTCGATTCCCGTACGGAACAAGACAAAAAATATGTTCCGGGACTGGGCGTTTATCTATCTATATAGGTATTTATTTATATTCTAAGTTCCCCCTAGTTCACTACATGGTATCCCATGGTAGCTTTGCTTAGTTTGGGGCCATGTAGGTAGTCATTGTCTGGGGAGTTTATTTTATTCTATTTTATACTATATAAATTAATTATGATACATTAATAATTACGCCCAAATTAAGATTCTTTAGTATTAAAACTTAAAAAAAACCGATCAAATAAATAAATATTAGAAATAAAAATTGATTTATCCATGACTCGAGCGGTGATTCACCCAAATATTTGATTCAACCAGTATTTGCATCAGAGATCCCCAAAACAGTATTCATTAGCACTACTCTCAGAAGACTGAACTTTTTCCTTGCATTGTACGTTACAAGAAGGAAGTCCATTTTTATCTTCCAGAACTGGCCTCATGTCTGTAGATAAATTTAAAAATACAATTTTGTGTTTTTAGCAGAGAATCCAACAGCTTTCGATATAAGTCTTCAACGAAATTTTTGCACAACTAAATATCAGTAGCGTAGATGTTGAAGAAATGTATTTCCTAAAGTTCCTTTTATTATACAGGGAGTCACAGTAATGGTGGTCAAGACAGTAGGTACGTTTGCGTGGGGGGATAGGAAGTGTCGATACATTTCATTTGTTCTTTTATCCCGATTAGTTTGCGCACTATGCCATGTTTTGTAAAATATCGCAAATTCCTACTTTTTACTAACCTAACCTAACCCACGCACACATACCTACTGGCTTAACCACCGTTACTGGGACACCCTGTATACCTAGTTTTATATCGGAGACTGAAAATCTAAAATGACAAACTCCTTGGTGCACTGGCCTTGCTGCGAATGTTTTTATTCACCTCTGGTGTGAGATTTCTCGGGTTCAAATTTCATCCGGTTTTAAGTTATGGTTGGCAGTTTGGAAAACGAAACGATGTAAACTGATTTAAAAATTATTTGAAACAAAGATTTCAGTATGGTTTCAAATCAGATTTTACTAGTGTTACAGAAAAATTTAAATCTATTTCATTTAGAAATTACCAACTTTGTGAAAAAGACATGCCAGGAGTTAGACCGCTTTAAAACAGTTATTTTTTCATTAATCAAACTTTTCTTTCTAGCTCAGCGTACAGTTGCCTCCAGACAGCAGACACAAGCTATTGGAGAATTTGGAAACCTGTATAGATCAATCAGGTATCCAACCCGACGTATTGATGCGATTAAGAGAACATGAAAGAATAGTTGAAGATGAACACTCAGAAAAATTTGTGCTTTGCATGTTCAGGAGACTTGATCTAGACGACGATAGTGGTCATCTTAAAATACCTAGGGTTGCCGATTTTCTCGACATGCCAAATAATAAAGATCTGATTGAAATATTAGAAGAATGTAATACTAGGACTGGAAGTAATCCGATGGAAACAGCAGCAAATATATTTTTATGTGGTCAAGATGAGTTAAACGTAAACTATGGGATTTAACATATAAACTTGTATTCAGACAAATGGGTAGTTAACAATGAAATTAATATCTTATGTTGTTGGTCTTAAAATTAAAATTGTTTCAATGGGTTTCAAAGATACTTTTGAATGTTTTATTTCATTTCAATAAAGTTTTCGATAAATAAGCTTATCAATTATTCCTTCGTGCGACACACGGGGACTTTATGGTGGCTTCTCACTGCGCGTGTTAGCCCGCACCGCGCCGCGCCGCGCCCCGCGCAGTATGAAAAGCGTAGTAGCACGCGCAGGGAGAAGCCACCTTAGCCCGCGCCGCGCCGCCCCCCGCGCAGTGTGAAGAGCGAGGCGCGTCGCGGCGCGCCCTATCCGCTAAAAGTCGGTAGCTTCAAACGCGCCGCGACGCGCCTCGCTCTTCACACTGCGCGGGGGGCGGCGCGGGCTAAGGTGGCTTCTCCCTGCGCGTGCTACTACGTTTTTCATACTGCGCGGGTTGCGGCGCGGCGCGGCGCGGGCTAACACGCGCAGTGAGAAGCCACCATTATACGTTTTTTTTTTCAATATTATCTTCTTCCTCAAGGTCGTGAGTAAACTTAAGGATAAAAAAAATGTCCAGGAAGTATGTCAGAAAACATTGTTTATTCCACAAAACGCATCAGCTTTACTATGTAATAAAACAGGCCCTACTTTAAGTGTTAATTTAATTAACCGAATTAAAAAAGGTGGTTATTACTTCGACCCTTATGTATGTAATTTCAACCCATGAAAGAAAAGAAAAATAATATCTACTTAAGGAAAAAAGTATATTTCTACCTACACTATCAATGTGATGAGCCTTTAGGTAACTTCCCTTCACCTACAATTAAAAAAAATAAGCCGACTTAATCGTAGCTTACTTAGATACGTAAGTTTAGAAATAATAAAACACAACTAAAAATTCACTTACAACTACAGAAAGAAGAAAAATATATATCTGCCTACAATACCAATATCAGGAACCTTTATGGACTTAGGTACCTAATTTACCCTAAAACTTGAGTAAAAAAAAAATAAGAAAGAAAAATATTTAAAAAAACCGACTTCAAAAAATACTAAGTGGGCATAGTTGGTATGGTTGGTATATCAAAGTGAGTTTACGCCACGGTGTGCGCTCGTTGCGCTCGTCAACGCACCTAATGTTGGGTAATAAATGCTAGTAATGCAACTAGTAATATAATCTGCAAAAAAAAGTTCCCATGATTTGTACGCCTCTCGAGCGCGAACTGAGCCGCAGTAGAGCGCACTCGTGGCCTGCTCTAAGCTATCCGTACATTTTCTGTTTTTTGAATAACATCAAAAAATGCTTAATGCTCTATGACCTATGTGGACGGGCGTTCGTGCGCCCGTACTAATTGCGCGAGCACCGCTCGCGAACACGAATTGCTCCTGTGTGCGTGACGCTCATAGCCTGCTCGAAGCAATCCGTAAATTGTCGGTTTTTTAGACAACATCAAAGGGACTCGGATTGCAAATTGGATAATTACGAGAGCAACTTGAAAATGTGATTTTTTGTTTGTTAAGTTATCGTAACGATTTTGATGCCAAATGAAAGCTCTGGGTATAAAACCAATTTATCCATTTGAATCATGTAAATCACTCAATTCATCAGTCCGCGATCATGGTGCTTGTAACAGCATCGAAATATCGGACGTGCGAAAATAAAATCGAAAATCGTGGTAAGAATCCCGTAAACACATTAAATCATAGTGAAAATAACCGCGATAGTTTAAAACAATTATCATGTAAATCAGTTTACTCGTTTAGGAGATCATTTAAGAATTAATTTGTATCGTGAAAATGTAAACAATCAGAACATTTAAAGTTTTTGTTTTCTCAACTGTAAGCCTTCTCTCCTTTTATAATTTTTACCAAAATCGCGGTCTCCAGAGTTTTTTTTTAGGAGTACAACCATTAACTTTTGCTCATGACTCCGTACGTGAATAAACATTGTCTATCTAGTATCCAAAGCGTAAGTTCTTAAGCATTTATTTGGCCCAAATAATGTGGTGTGAATGTTGGAAATATTAATTTATTTTTAATTTACCTAACCAGACACCCATTTATGAACCTTTTTAGCAAGTTAAATTAATCTTACTAATGTTATAAATTTGAAAGTTTAGGATGTATGGATGTTTGTTCCTCTATCACGACAAAACGGCTCAACGGATTTGGATGAAATTTGGCATGTTAGAAAGCAATGTATGTTATCACTACACCAGCCGGTCGTCAAAGTTTCACATCGGTGTACTTAGTGAATAAGTTTTTCATACAAATTAAAAGTCATATGTTTTCCGTTCCCGTGGGAATTTCGGGTTTAAGCTTAAGCTTCAGCTCTCTACGCCTAGTACTTATGGCTGTACGTTGTCTATCAGTCACTCAGGCAAGTTTTAATATAGGTATGTATGATACTGATGAAGCTCTAAAAAAATAGAGCACGAATGAGGTCCTCGGACTCTATATCCAGTGTGATCTATTCATTTTGTGAAGTGCCGCGTGGATAGGTATTATGAAATGCAGACCATTACAAAACCAACAACACTAACATTTTTAAATCCTTGTCAAAACTTTGGCTGAAGTGAAATGTCACCTACGTAGGAAAATATCCTCCGCTTTCGTACATTTTTTTTAAGAAGGTACTGAGTCGATTTTCATTAAATTTCAATGGGCCACCTCTGACTTATTGTGATCTATCAAATGAAACAAGAATCATACAAATCGATTCATAATTGACCAATTAATCAAGTAACAAACATACACACGATTTGATAACCTCTTCCTTTTGGAAGTCGGTTGAAAAGAACGGGTGCGGCGACGGACCGTGCTCGCGACGAAATACGGAAAAAATCTTACTCAGGATGCCCGTATTGAATGCTCAGTTCGGCGCATTACACGTCCAAATAAAGCGAGCGCAGGCATCGGACGCTGGATATTACATTACTGGTTGCATTACTAGCAATTTGTACGCACCCAAACCGTTCCGACAAGTCTTCCGGTGTTTTTGGTTTTTCAAAGTTTTAGAAACAACCTCGTAGAGCCACCGAATTTAACAATATTCACAAATTTTCTATCGAATAAAGCGGATCTCCTTGAGACTCTTGAAGAATCGAAGATCAAAGGTAAGAAAGATGCTATCAATTTTTTTAACCCTAAGCCTTCACGACCGCGTTGTCTCAAGTTTCTAGTCCTCAATGTCCCATGTGTCACGGACCTCACTTTTTGTAATCTTGCAATGAATTTAAGGAACTCACTGTTGATTCACGTATGACTAAAGCAAATCAACTTAATGTTTGTAATAATTGCCCCCGACCAGGACATATTTCATCTAAGTGTAAGTTCAGTCTCTGCAAATACTGCAAACATAAACATAATACTTTACTGCACGTTGACAAAAGTCCTGAATCTACTTCTACTCCAAATGTAGCGTTCACCATCAGTCAGAATATTAAATCACGTATTGTTTTACTTTCCACAGCTATCGTGAATGTAGTAGATGGTAGAGGCAAGCTGCACCGAGCTAGAGTTTTGCTTGACAGCGGCAGTACGGCAAATTTTATTTCAGAAGAATTTTCACGTAAGCTCTCTTTAAATTTCTCAAACTATCAATCAAACGTTACTGGTCTGAATAATCAGTCCTGCACTATTTCTAAATCAGCGTCGTTAACTCTGCGATCATTAGATATTGACTACGAATTCAACATAAAATGTCTTGTTTTACCTAAAGTTAATTCATCGATACCAAACACTCTTATTAATGTAAATGAACTAAACTTACCTGATGGCATTCGTCTAGCCGACCCATTATTTAACTCTCCGGCGTCTATCGAAATCCTTGTCGGCGCGGAAATATTTTGGGAAATTGTAGGCGCGAATCGCTTAAAACTAGGCAAGAATAAACCTACTATCATTGAGTCCAAACTTGGTTGGATCATATCAGGTGCTATCGAACCGACGCAAACAATGCCGTCTACTTATACTGATATAATTGCTTATGAATCGGATAACCAAGAAATCGATCTTACAAGATTTCGGCAGTTAGACTCAATTTCCTCTAAACATAAATTGACTGCCGAAGAAAGAGCTTGTGAGCTATTGTTCACAGAAACCACTAGTCGTAATTCTGAAGGTCGTTTCATAGTACAAATTCCATTAAAAGATGACCCTAGTATGCTAGGCGACTCTTACAATAGAGCTAAACAACGGTTCCTTTCTTTAGAAACACGATTAAATAAAAATCCAACTTTAAACAAAATGTACAGCGATTTCATGGCCGAATATATTGAACTGGGGCACATGTCTTTAAATGAGCATCCGTCAAAGTATTCTGACACTACATGTTTTCTTCCACACCATGGGATTTTAAAGGAATCGAGCACGTCTACCAAGCTCCGAGTGGTCTTTGATGCGTCGGCGATCACCACTTCAGACAGATGATAGGCCCAACTATACAAGACGATTTGCTATCGATATTAATACGTTTCCGCCAACATAAAATTGTAGTTGTAGCTGACATCGAAAAATTTTACCGTTGTACTTTAGTGGACAAAAAACAACGTCCGTGTCCGTTGCAACAAATATTGTGGAGAAAACATCCTAACGAGCCTTTGAAATCATATACTTTGAACACTTTAACCTACGGAACAGCTTCAGCGCCATATCTAGCTACTAGATGTTTATTACAACTAGCTTATGAATGTCCTGACCCGCGTTTGCGATTTACGATTAGTAGAGACTTCTATGTCGACGACTATCTTTCAGGCGGTTCTTCTGTTAATGAAGTACTCAATCAGTGCCGAGAAGTCGTATCAATTCTCCAATCTGCTAAATATAAACTACGCAAATGGCAGTCGAGCTCTATGGAATTGTTACAAGCTCTATGTGGCTCATCGAACGCGGGCGATTATGTAAATTTCAGCGAAAATGAACTTTCAAAGACTCTTGGTCTAAACTGGCATTGTTCACGTGATACATTCAAATTCACAATTAATATTCCTATCGATCAAACTATAACTAAACGAAAAATATTATCAGTTATTGCCCAAATTTTTGATCCACAATACTTGGGAGTAACTGTCCAAGTATTGTGGAGGCCAAGTTAATTATGCAACAACTCTGGCTCTCTAAATGTTCGTGGGACGAGCCAGTTCCGGACGGGACTCTACATGCTTGGCAGAGCTTCCAAAATACTCTACCTTGTTTAAATAAAAGAGGGATACCTCGATGGGTGACGTGTGACACAGCATTGAATCTGCAGTTACACGTGTTTACGGATGCGTCGGAGAAGGCATACGGGGCGTGTATTTATATTCGAAGTTCGCTGGCAGATGGCTCACATGTCACTCACTTGGTAACATCTAAGAGTAAGGTCTCGCCAATCAAAGCCACGACAATTCCAAGACTTGAGCTTTGCGCAGCTCTATTAGGAACCCGATTATTCGAAAAGGTGTCGCAATCACTCACACTAACCTTTAATGATTGCATATTTTGGAGCGATTCCACCATCGTTCTTGGCTGGTTGGCATCGTCGCTGATGCATTTAAAACCTTTCATTCGTCATCGTGTGATTGAAATACAAGATACGATAGGTAAATATAAGTGGAGGTACACACCTTCGCATGAAAACCCCGCAGACCTCGCTTCGCGTGGATTACCAGCAGATAAATTATGTGAGGCAAAATTGTGGTGGTCCGGTCCAGATTTTTCAAACCATGACGATTCTAGTTGGCCTAAATTTCCCAAAGCTCTAACCACGTCAAATCATTTACCAGAAACCATAAAATCGTTTATTGTCGATGAGCAGTCGTGTACAAATCAAAACTCTATCAAAAATATAATATTAAAATGTTCAAGCTTTCAAAAGTTACAGCGCATTATAGCTTATGTCTTGCGATTTAAAAACATTTGCAGGGGTATTAAAGTGCAAGGTCCTCTTACGCCTAGCGAATTGACAAATGCGTTACATACGTTGATGAAGATTTCCCAACTAGACTCATTTTCGGAAGAATGTAGGTTATTAAAACAGGGTAAATCTTTGCCGCCAAAAAATAAATATCTATCACTTTCACCTTTTTTAGATGAACATGGAGTTATACACGTTGGTGGTAGATTAAGTAATTCGTTCTTTGATTTTGATGTTAAGCATCCTATTTTAATATGTAGTTCACATCATATTACTACAATTTTATTCAGAATGATTCATAGTAAATTGTTTCACGCGGGACCTCAACTTCTACTTGCAACTATTCGGCAACAATACTGGCCCATTGGTGGCAGAAATTTAGCTAGGAAAATCACACAAAAGTGTGTACGTTGCTGTAGAGTCAAGGCGAATACCATACAACCGATAATGGGAAATCTCCCAGAGCAACGCGTTCAGCTTGAATTCCCTTTTTTAGATTCTGGTGTCGATTACGCTGGACCAATTATGATAGCGGATCGGAAAGGTAGAGGCTGTAAATTAATTAAATCATTTATTTGTGTGTTTGTGTGTTTAGCAACAAGAGCTGTCCACCTGGAACTCGTGTCTGACATGACAAAGGAAGCTTTTCTGGCATCCTTAAACCGATTTATTGCACGTCGCGGAAAGCCACGAACTATATTTTCCGATAATGGTACAACTTTTATTGGCGCATTTAATGAGTTGGCCCGTTTACTTTCACAGGATCTTGAACTTCAAAGCGCCGATCCCGCTATAAAGTTTTCTTTTATACCTGCTTACACACCGCACTTTGGTGGACTGTGGGAGTCTGCAGTGAAGTCGGTAAAATATCATCTTAGGCGTATTTTAGGGTTAACACATTTAACTTTCGAAGAGATGGAAACCTGTTTGAGTCAAATAGAGGCCATTTTGAACTCCCGTCCATTGGTTCCTATTTCTAGTGACCCTAATGACCTTGTTCCATTAACTCCAGCCCATTTCCTTATTGGTCGGTCCTTAGTCACGTTGCCAAGTGAAAAATTAGTGAATGACATCAACATAAGCAGTCTCCAGCGTTTTAACAGGATCGATTACTTAAAACAGCGCTTTTGGAAAAGATTTTCTAAAGAATATATAATGTGGCTTCAAGAGAGAACTAAATGGCGTCATTCTACGGGCACGCTTATCGAAGGAACCCTCTTGCTGATCAAGGAGAGCAACACTCTACCACTTCTATGGCCTCTTGGGCGCATTCAGCGAGTGATTGCTGGTAGAGACGGAGTTGGGCGAGTAGCTGATATTTACACCCGTAAAGGAGTAGTACGGAGGGCCTTCAATACTATTGTGCCGCTGCCAGTTTCTATTGAAGACCAAGGCTCTTCAACGGCGGGAGTATGTTTGAACTACAACGATCGCACGGAGCGAGCCGTGTAACGGGATCTTCGGCGGCCCGAGGAACGTGTGAGAACGCCGGTGGCGAGCAGTCGCGCAACTAACGTGCTACACTAAACCCGCGTCGTTGAGCTGCGAAAATATCTGCGCTCGCGCGTATTATTAAGCTATTTTTTGTACACGTTTTGATCTCATTAAATTCTTTGTCTCGAATCAGAAAATACAGTCCATTTATTCCGAAGAAAACCAGCTATTTTTTACAGTCATCTTTGACCTCATCTGCACTGACGGCGTGGACCGCTGAGCATGTGAACACAATACAATGAGCGGTGCGCCCTGCGCAGCACACCGTACACTGCCGGCGGCGATGCCATACCGTCGCACCGTGGACATGGGTTCACGACCTTAATAGTATTTGCCTATTATTATTATTCGGGGTTAAAGGACTGTTTGAGCAGGCTTGTCCGTTCATCACACTACGACCTGAATGATCTATCAGTGAGACCCAGGTTGGACATACGCTTGTTTAGTTTGCCAGTTAGTGATCTTACCACTGCGCGTGATTGGGGCTTGTTAAGAGATACTACTCAATCTGTGTAGGATTTATATTATCCCTCGATCAGTTCCCTAGAATGTTTCATGCCGTATGAATGTTCACATGCTTTTCTTTTCTGAGATGCACTGGGTAATAATTATTAAACGCGTTAGGCTCTTTGGAACACCGCAGAATGATTCAGGGCCGTGTTGACTTCCTAATGCTCCTGTTCTTGTTAATTAGATAGATAGACAAAAACTATATTGATACCACAAATTAACATACATATCACAATTATTTACTTAATTATAAAGCTGAAAAACTAGAAGTAAAATTAAAGAATGACTGGTTAGTGTGATAAGTTTGTGTGCTGTAGCAGCGCAATTGGAGGTAATAGTTCATCTGTTATAGCCGTAATAGCCGAGAACCCATAATGGTAAAACCTTATTTAGGCTTTCGAGCCTATTAAGAGTTTCATGGCTTCACCAGTTTGGATTTGTTCACCTTGTGGATTCGATTAGTGCAGTTTCGCTATAAGAGAAAACAAAAATATTTCAAGAAATACAGGTTGGAATAGAATATTCCCTGGGTCAGGGAACTCCACTACTTCATAACTTAATAATTATAATCACATAGTATTCATTTATCAACAATGCATAAGTTATAGTTGAATTATTGTGTTCAAACGATTATCGCGAAAATTAAAAATTGACAATCTTAGTGACGTTGCAGTAGTGAAATTGTTCGATCTCCCTTTCGATTGCTTTGACATATCGAATCAGTTGTTTAAAAAAATGCCGTTCATATCCATTGATTCAATGTAGATTTAGAAGTGTTAGTCAAACTCTATCAACTGTTATTTCAATTTAAGATTAATATTTTCTATGACATTTATGAAGATGAAATGAAAAAAAAATGATTTAAATATGCAAAAACCACCCTTAAGCATATCATCATAACAGCGCTTTTGTCGTGGCGTAACAAACGACATCGTAGAATTTTAGATGCGCCCGAGCCAGTACCATCCTTCTCAGTCTCGGTGGCCGTCAGAACATTGATATCCAAATCACAGCGCGAGCGTTCGCTATACCCGGCGCGGTGAACCTTGATCCCTATGACACTGACAGTAATTTCCACAACACAACCTTGTAGTGCCGTCACAGTTACATTAGAATCGTACTGGAGGCATCTAAAAATTGCATTTATTTATTTTACGTAGATATATTCCAATACAATGATATTCCGTTGGAATTATAAAAATTCATTACATTTACAAGAAATTATCTCACTGACACTTTACGTTTACGTTCTGAAAAAGTTACTTCGTATAGTATGATAAATACCCTACGGATTAACTTTTGCAGAACGTAATATGCAGTCGGTTGCAAGTAACATTGTCATTTTCTATTTTACAGTTACTTAATACTACAACATGTTTAAACATTCAAAATTAACAAGACACACATTTATTAAACTTGTTATTCGGCAATAGATAGATTTCAATTATTGCTTACAAACCGTCTCCATACTCTGCGAACATTCGCAAACACACGAGTCGATAAAGTTCTGTGCTCGCACTGCAGTTTTGTTTAAACAAAATCTTGAAAGACGAACTCCTTTGTGCACTGGTCGTCGTGCGAACGCTGTTATTCACCTCTGGTATCAGAAGTCTCGGGTTCGAATTTCATCCGGTTTTAAGTTATGCCTAGTTGGCAGTTTGAAAAACGAAATTTTGTGAACTGATTTAAAAAAATACATTTAAACAAAGTTTCAGTATGGTTTCAAATCTGATTTTATTAATATTGTCTTAAGTTTTCACGATTCATAATTTAAATAAAACAACTTTTTAACAGGTTTAATCGCGTGTAATTAATGAAGTCGCTCGTGACTTTTTGAGTCAAAATGTAAAATATAATTACACGCGATTAATCGAGTTTTATTAGTTTCACAGAGATAATCATTTCTATTTCTTATTTCTAAATCACCAATTTCGTTAAAAGGACATGCCAGGAGTAAGCCCACTTTATATCATCATAACAGCGCTTTTGTCGTGGCGTAACAAACGACATCGAAGAATTTTAGATGCGCCCGAGCCAGTACCATCCTTCTCAGTCTCGGTGGCCGTCAGAACATTGATATCCAAATCACAGCGCGAGCGTTCGCTATACCCGGCGCGGTGAACCTTGATCCCTATGACACTGACAGTAATTTCCACAACACAACCTTGTAGTGCCGTCACAGTTACATTAGAATCGTATTGGAGGCATCTAAAAATTGCATTTATTTATTTTACGTAGATATATTCCAATACAATGATATTCCGTTAGAATTATAAAAATTCATTACATTTACAAGAAATTATCTCACTGACACTTTACGTTTACGTTCTGAAAAAGTTACTTCGTATAGTATGATAAATACCCAACGGAGTAACTTTTGCAGAACGTAAACGTGTGATTGAGATAATTTCTTGTAAATTGTTATAATTCCAACGGAATTTCTATGTATTGGAATATAGCTGCGTAAAATAAATAAATGCCATTTTTAGACGCCTCCAATACGATTCTAATGTAACGGTGACGGCACTACAAGGTTGTGTTGTGGAAATTACTGTCAGTGTCATAGGGATCAAGGTTCGCCGCGCCGGGTATAGGCGATCGTAACATTTCAATTATGTAACGAGAGTGAGCCATACGGTCTAAAAGTAGTGTAGGTAAAGGATAGACTCACATCGATTGAATATCAGGGCTCCTATTGAGTGTTGCGCTCCTGGTATATGAGCTTTATTTATTTTCTTAAAAATATCTTCAATTTCACTTTTGAATAAAATATTTAAGCACTTAAACGCCTAAAAGATCCAGAAAAAAGGGCTTTCTCTCATATAACGTATTTTTTCTGTAATCGTATAAAGAATCAAAGTAATCGACCCAATCAAAAATGCTATTCGGCGATTTATACCACTGGTATGAAACCCCCCTGGTATGGTATGAATCGACGAGCTCCCTAACTCTATGGTGACGCGGAAAATGACACGGGTAGTTCACGGTAATGGTGCGTACGGTTTGCTGTGATGGAACTTGTAATGTAACATTTTGTGCACCACACGTCCAAATACGCAACGTGCGCAGAATGTTACATTACTAGTTCCATTAGAGCAATCTGTACGCACCATTAGAAGGTTTATAATACTTAATGGAAGCGAGTAAGCTGTTTATGCTTCACGCATGTAAGTAATTAATAAAGTAAGTAAGGCCGGCTATAAAACCAAAGTAACTTGAAGTTTAAGTTCATTCCAAAAGAAATCCTTCACTAAAAGAAACACGTTCAAGTGATAATGTCTCGATTCATTATTTTAGTGGTGTGTCTTGTAGTGGCAGTGCATGCATGGCGTGAGCAAGACGAGAGCAAGGACTCAACTAAAAGTTTTCATTTTTACGATAAGGTTAATTAATAACTGCTTATTAAATATTTTAATTCAATAATGCATGACCGTTTCGACTGCTCGGACAAGTTAAAAAATCCAGGAATGAATAGCACCAAACTTTTGGTAAAATTAGTCAAAATAGAAGAGTACAAAAAAAAAAATTGTCGAAGCAAAAATAGTGAAGTTATTCGAGATCCTTATTGTCAAAAAATTTGTCGATTCTAACATTACCATTTTAAATTTGTAATATCCAATAATTCAAACAAAAACAGTGATTTAATACTAACTCGTGGCCCCGCGAACGAACGCTTCTTTGATCAATGTTTTTAGACTTATAGTGAAAACGAAACATATCGATTTTTATTTGCAAATTATGGAAAAATGTGTGAAATGTTCGTATAATATGCAGTCGGTTGCAAGTAACATTGTCATTTTCTATTTTACAGTTACTTAATACTAAAACATGTTTACAAACATTCAAAATTAACAAGACACACATTTATTAAACTTGTTATTCGGCAATAGATAGATTTCAATTATTGCTTACAAACCGTCTCCATACTCTGCGAACATTCGCAAACACACGAGTCGATAAAGTTCTGTGCTCGCACTGCAGTTTTGTTTAAACAAAATCTTGAAAGACGAACTCCTTTGTGCACTGGTCGTCGTGCGAACGCTGTTATTCACCTCTGGTATCAGAAGTCTCGGGTTCGAATTTCATCCGGTTTTAAGTTATGCCTAGTTGGCAGTTTGAAAAACGAAATTTTGTGAACTGATTTAAAAAAATACATTTAAACAAAGTTTCAGTATGGTTTCAAATCTGATTTTATTAATATTGTCTTAAGTTTTCACGATTCATAATTTAAATAAAACAACTTTTTAACAGGTTTAATCGCGTGTAATTAATGAAGTCGCTCGTGACTTTTTGAGTCAAAATGTAAAATATAATTACACGCGATTAATCGAGTTTTATTAGTTTCACAGAGATAATCATTTCTATTTTTTATTTCTAAATCACCAATTTCGTTAAAAGGACATGCCAGGAGTAAGCCCACTTTATATCATCATAACAGCGCTTTTGTCGTGGCGTAACAAACGACATCGAAGAATTTTAGATGCGCCCGAGCCAGTACCATCCTTCTCAGTCTCGGTGGCCGTCAGAACATTGATATCCAAATCACAGCGCGAGCGTTCGCTATACCCGGCGCGGTGAACCTTGATCCCTATGACACTGACAGTAATTTCCACAACACAACCTTGTAGTGCCGTCACAGTTACATTAGAATCGTACTGGAGGCATCTAAAAATTGCATTTATTTATTTTACGTAGATATATTCCAATACAATGATATTCCGTTGGAATTATAAAAATTCATTACATTTACAAGAAATTATCTCACTGACACTTTACGTTTACGTTCTGAAAAAGTTACTTCGTATAGTATGATAAATACCCTACGGAGTAACTTTTGCAGAACGTAAACGTGTGATTGAGATAATTTCTTGTAAATTGTTATAATTCCAACGGAATTTCTATGTATTGGAATATAGCTGCGTAAAATAAATAAATGCCATTTTTAGACGCCTCCAATATGATTCTAATGTAACGGTGACGGCACTACAAGGTTGAGTTGTGGAAATTACTGTCAGTGTCATAGGGATCAAGGTTCGCCGCGCCGGTTATAGGCGATCGTAACATTTCAATTATGTAACGAGAATGAGCCATACGGTCTAAAAGTAGTGTAGGTAAAGGATAGACTCACATCGATCGAATATCAGGGCTCCTATTGAGTGTTGCGCTCCTGGTATATGAGCTTTATTTATTTTCTTAAAAATATCTTCAATTTCACTTTTGAATAAAATATTTAAGCACTTAAACGCCTAAAAGATCCAGAAAAAAGGGCTTTCTCTCATATAACGTATTTTTTCTGTAATCGTATAAAGAATCAAAGTAATCGACCCAATCAAAAATGCTATTCGGCGATTTATACCACTGGTATGAAACCCCCCTGGTATGGTATGAATCGACGAACTCCCTAACTCTATGGTGACGCGGAAAATGACACGGGTAGTTCACGGTAATGGTGCGTACGGTTTGCTGTGATGGAACTTGTAATGTAACATTTTGTGCACCACACGTCCAAATACGCAACGTGCGCAGAATGTTACATTACTAGTTCCATTAGAGCAATCTGTACGCACCATTAGAAGGTTTATAATACTTAATGGAAGCGAGTAAGCTGTTTATGCTTCACGCATGTAAGTAATTAATAAAGTAAGTAAGGCCGGCTATAAAACCAAAGTAACTTGAAGTTTAAGTTCATTCCAAAAGAAATCCTTCACTAAAAGAAACACGTTCAAGTGATAATGTCTCGATTCATTATTTTAGTGGTGTGTCTTGTAGTGGCAGTGCATGCATGGCGTGAGCAAGACGAGAGCAAGGACTCAACTAAAAGTTTTCATTTTTACGATAAGGTTAATTAATAACTGCTTATTAAATATTTTAATTCAATAATGCATGACCGTTTCGACTGCTCGGACAAGTTAAAAAATCCAGGAATGAATAGCACCAAACTTTTGGTAAAATTAGTCAAAATAGAAGAGTACAAAAAAAAAAATTGTCGAAGCAAAAATAGTGAAGTTATTCGAGATCCTTATTGTCAAAAAATTTGTCGATTCTAACATTACCATTTTAAATTTGTAATATCCAATAATTCAAACAAAAACAGTGATTTAATACTAACTCGTGGCCCCGCGAACGAACGCTTCTTTGATCAATGTTTTTAGACTTATAGTGAAAACGAAACATATCGATTTTTATTTGCAAATTATGGAAAAATGTGTGAAATGTTCGTATAATATGCAGTCGGTTGCAAGTAACATTGTCATTTTCTATTTTACAGTTACTTAATACTAAAACATGTTTACAAACATTCAAAATTAACAAGACACACATTTATTAAACTTGTTATTCGGCAATAGATAGATTTCAATTATTGCTTACAAACCGTCTCCATACTCTGCGAACATTCGCAAACACACGAGTCGATAAAGTTCTGTGCTCGCACTGCAGTTTTGTTTAAACAAAATCTTGAAAGACGAACTCCTTTGTGCACTGGTCGTCGTGCGAACGCTGTTATTCACCTCTGGTATCAGAAGTCTCGGGTTCGAATTTCATCCGGTTTTAAGTTATGCCTAGTTGGCAGTTTGAAAAACGAAATTTTGTGAACTGATTTAAAAAAATACATTTAAACAAAGTTTCAGTATGGTTTCAAATCTGATTTTATTAATATTGTCTTAAGTTTTCACGATTCATAATTTAAATAAAACAACTTTTTAACAGGTTTAATCGCGTGTAATTAATGAAGTCGCTCGTGACTTTTTGAGTCAAAATGTAAAATATAATTACACGCGATTAATCGAGTTTTATTAGTTTCACAGAGATAATCATTTCTATTTTTTATTTCTAAATCACCAATTTCGTTAAAAGGACATGCCAGGAATAAGCCCACTTTAAAACAACCATTTTTGTATTAATCAAACTTTTCTTTCTAGGTCGAAATATCGTTGAGTGAAGAGCTCAGACAGAAGTTACTTGATACTTTTGAAATCTGTAAAAAAAGCATAAAACGACCAAAAAGTGTCTTTTCCAATTCGGTGGTCGAAATAAACCGACTTGGGAAGCTTTCGTTCTGCATGTTCAGGAGACTTCAACTAGGTGACGAGAGTGGTCATATTAAAGTAAAAAGGGTTGTCGATTTCGTCGACATGGCAAAAAATAGAGATCTGATTGAAATATTAGAAGATTGTAATGCAATGAGTAGAGCAAATCCGATGGAAACAGCATATAATATAGTTTTATGTGTTGATTCACGGATAGTAATAAATATATTTTTCAATACACAAGAAAGCGGATGTGGTTGTTGAAACCTGTTTTAAGTAGTTAAAACTAGTTTTCACTAATTTCCTTTATAAAAAAAAAGAAATAACTAATTTTCAAAATAAAATATCAGTTAGACTAGTTCTGACTAGGTAAAACGCGTATTTCCTTTTAAAAACGTTTAAGTGTGTGACCGTGATTTATGTAGGTAAAAGTCATAAACCTGAAACAAAAGAATAGCTCCTACGAGTCGCAAACTGACCAATCCCATCACTCCAGGATAGTTTTTGTGAAAAACAATTTCCTATTTAAGATAGTAGTGCATATAGTGCTCGTGAGAGTGTGACGTGTTAAGTAAGAGATTGCAAAGTGTTTTATGATTATAAATGGATAAATTTTCAGTAAAAGGATTAGTTTTATAAAATAAAAATTTGTTTGTTTTTGGGATTAAGCTACGATGAAATTTATCCTAGTCCGGAACAGTTTTAACTGATAGATACGCTTCGGAAATACGCGTTTACCTAGTCAAAATACATACATACATACATAAATAACGTCACGCCTGTATCCCTTATGGGGTAGGCAGAACACCAGAGGTTACAAGACCATCTGATGTCACGTTTGACAAATTTGGAGGTATTATAAAGATGGAGAGACTCAAAACTAGATGGGTATTCTGTTTTTAGAATAAGCCTTCATACTATTGAGCTTATTACAATTAAATATGTTTACGCCTGTCATAATATATTACTTTTTTAATAAAAATCTTTGAAAAACTTACTAATTTCTTGCAGTATTATTATAAAAAAATGACATTATTTAGAAATCTTACTATTTAAATTGTTATTAATTGCATCTCCAAATT
Organism: Stenoptilia bipunctidactyla; assembly: GCA_944452665.1. Lineage (NCBI taxonomy): Eukaryota > Metazoa > Arthropoda > Insecta > Lepidoptera > Pterophoridae > Stenoptilia > Stenoptilia bipunctidactyla. Next base: position 11,613,796 of record OX101726.1, read on the forward strand.
GAAAAAAAAAGCCGATTTTTAATTAATTCCTTACATAAATGCGATGGAACGAAATTAATTTGGCAGCAGAAATTACTACATGGCTACATAACTAATGGCGTAATTACACACAATCTTTCGGCATTTCAAGTTTTATTATTTTTATGTTTAAATTGTTGATTATTTTTACATTCCTCAATTTAAAAGGCTTAATTTCAACGTACTATTTTCCAATGTGTGACACTGTGTTGAATAGATTTTTTTTTTGTTTTTAATAGATTATTATTTCCTGTTAGAAAGAAATTCTATAATTTCCGGCATTGTAATCTTAACAAAGATAAATAAGTAAATGTCAATGATGTAACAGTAAGCAACAACTGAAAATTATATTAATAAAATATGTTACTCAATAGTTATCTTTATGGCTGTGAATAAAGACATTTCATTTCAAAGAAACTGAAACATTGAGTTAAAGTGAAGAATTTAGTCAAATACGACGAAATGTGTTTAGGCAACATTTTTATGATCCCCAGACAATCACACCAACATGGCCCCAAAGTAAGCATGACTTGTGATTTGGGATACCATGTAGCGAACCTAGATAATACACATATGTATAGATAAACGCCCAGACCTGGAATTTTTTTTTTCTTGTTCCATGCGGGAATCGAACCCACGACCACTGGCCAAAGTGGAGGTTATTGAATACGACACACGGGGACCGTCGGCCCACAGGCTGCACGTGTAAAAGTTAGTGAAATAAGCTCTGAAGTAAGTAATCTTTACATTTTTGGAGCAAAGTGAAAGCCTGCGAAATCACATAATATTCCCCTTACCGAAATCGCCCATCCTCAGTGTCAAGATAAAACTTAAGGATAAAAAACGTACAGGAGGTATCTGTCAGAAAACATTGCTTTTTCCACGGCATGCATCAGGTGAATTGTTTAACGGTAAGCAGTGAAACAGGCCCTCTTTTAGTAGTCGAATTTTAGTTTTTAAATTTTATTTATTTACTTATTTTGGTGTTTACATATTTGGAATGTGCTAATGAAGTTATTTTACTTGATACCCCACAGTCAAAATTTTTTTAATTAGTTCTTTACCATAATTGTTAGGTATTTCACTCATTTTCGAGTAATATTTTTTACATATTTGAGCTGTGCTCATAAAGTTCTTTCATTTGATACCCCACACTTTAAGTCCCCTAGAGGGCGCTGTAGTAAATTTAACGTACCTTTATATAGCCTATAACCTGCGGACAGTGAAGAGGCTTCCAACGACATCTCATTTGTCCAATCATGATTACTAGTTTAGAAGTTCTGAGGGAACAGATGCACATAAATACTTACATACATACAGGTCAAAATCATAACCCTCCTTTTTGCCTCGCCGTAGTCGGGTAAAAAAAGAACAGAATTGGAGGTAATTTAAAAAAAAGAAAACTCAGTAATTTCTTCTTAAATCGCTATTTTTAGTATTAACGAAGCATTAAACTGCAAGTCCAGTAAAATATTACTGTAATTACAGTTTAATTAAGCCTTTCAGTTAAAGTTATTATTAGTAGTCTTAAGTAGGTATCTGACATCCTTATCAGTTCCAAGGGCAATAAATTGATGAGAACGAGTTCGAAGTCCCAGTATTTTATCGCATAGTACACAATTTCCACCAATGTTTTCCAAAGTTGTTTGTACGCTTTGCTGTGCCAAAGTCCAGCATAATGTGCATATAATACCACTTGCTTGAATCTGAAAGAACACAGTTCAAATGTAGTTAGATACGATTGCACTAAAAGCTAAGACAAAAATAATTAACAGAAAAACATGTAGGTAAGTAATCTCTCCTACCAAATGTCTATGTGAAATACACGCAAACTGTTATTTATCGAAAGTGTAGGAGCCCATTCCTGAATACATCGACAAATCTGTTCATCTTCCAACAACATACTGTAAAACTTTTTTTAGTGTTCCCCTCTTTCTGTCGATGATTGATAGATTAGGTTATTGATAGATAGGTCTGTTTCCGGCGGACCGATCTATGTCAAGTTTCTTTCTTATCGGGAATCATCAATTGCACAGGAAACGTCAAATTTGGTGAGATTGGATCGCGTCCTTTATTTTGCGTCTGCTGCAAGAGGAATTAGTTAGTCAGACAGGCCCATGCTAGTTTGTCTTCCCTACAAATACCAAAATTCTATTACTACTAGCGCTAAGTGCCGGGCACTACTGGAACTTTTTGTTTTTTTTGTTGCGTTCGATATCGATATATCTATAGTATCAAGGAGCGTATCTATAGTATGGTATTCAACCAATCAAGTGTTTGCGATCGTTGCATTTGCTTATTTTTCTGTGTGTTTTTAGTCGCTTAATTCTTTTGTTAGTGTTTTCTACAAAGTACGTTAAGTAGAGTGTTCACTCCTCGCGTTCTTACGATCTCGAATTGAAGATTTTACTTTTGTGAAGTGATATTTTAACGTAGGATACTGACTTTCTAGTGAGATAGTGAGATAAGAAAAGGAATTGCATTGATTTTTAATGACTGGTGCAAGGAGGTGAACAATTTGTGTAGCAAAAGCATTGAGTTTGACGAAGACGACCCGAACAAATCTATGGCCTACAATTATTATATCAAACACAAATATAAAAAAAAAAAAATGAAAATTAAGAAGAAATAAATAATTGTCTGAGATGCATATTTTTTATTACTCCCAATTCCCATAGCATCATGCTTTGTGCAGTTTATTTCAACATATTAGTATTACGCAGTTTAAATTTGACTCGTTACTCGAATCAAATTATAATTGCGCAATAGTAATAACTTGTACTACGAATTTCTGAAAATTTGAAAGTGGCGCGGTACGACCGGGCTGCATTCTAGGGTTGCTTTGGTCAAAAAGGTTCCTAGAGTGGCTACTGTATGGCGCTTAAGTGCAAAAACCGCGAGACGGTCATCTATACTTTAGTACTTATATTCATCTATGGACAGGCCTTAGTGTAGCGTGGTCCGAGAGAACCCCTCTGATTATGGCGGGATAGCCCAGCAAAGGGTTATATATTTATATGTCGGAAAAACAAACAAAACGAAAAGAAGCGTTACTCACAAAACACGATAGAATTAATCACTGGACACTGGTTACTTAGTACCGAGTCTGTGGGCTTGGGTATAACCCTGGCTTAGTGACAACAAAATCTTTATTCGCGAGTCCGTTCCGTCAGTTACAATGCCAACTCAATTAATACCGAGCTACTATCGACCTTCAGTCCGAGATACGTCAGCGCACCTAGCCGTCCTAACCGTATCTGTGTCACTTGTCATCATCCTACTTCAAGATATAACCTATGGCGCTGCAATCGAATGTCAGTCATTCATTGCATTTAGCGCCCTCTTTAACAGTGCTACCAACATACTTCCATTACCATAAAGTCATACTAACATCTTAATATCGCCAACTTATCGTTAGCTCCAACACGGCCATCCTGCGATGGAACACGTCCTCGTGACAATGAAGTCAGGCAAATTCTCAAAAGAAAAAAACACAAGTTTGAATTCTTTACATTATGAATCTTTTAGATTACTAAACAACAAAAATACCGTTTTAGTTAACCAAGTTTCAAGCACCATTGAGTAACAATTATCTCCAAATCAAACATTGAAATCCATTAATTTCATTATTAACAACAAGGTATATCGTTCGTGGTTAACAGAAATTACATCATTTCCCCACGGGAAACCTGAGTCAACCAATGACTCCCTCAACACACTACCCAGAATCATTCTGGCGTAGTCACAAAACCAACAAACGAGAACCTGTATCCACAACACATTAAATCTCTTCCAAACACCAAAAATAACATCTTTATTTACAACTGCAATGGATACTTGTACTTTTGGCAACTTCAAAACTTTAACCGCTACAGATTTTTTAAATTTTACTTCAATTTAATATTTTCATCAAAATTCTTAATCCACGATTTAACAATTTACGTAAAGCTACCACTGGAAGAAACTCAGTAGGAATCGGCTAACGTCAACGCATTGTACGAACCACAATACTTTCGATAAGAAAACCGCACATTAAACAATGAAATTTACTTTGAATGTAACATCAAACAATTTGACAGCGGTCGAACAATAAACAAAGCAAGCATAAGCTGCTAGAATAACCCAATTAATTAGCAAACAATGCAAAGCTCTTCTGCAGTGACGTCCATCCCGTCACAAAACGTAATGTAACCTCTACTAGGTTACATCACCTCACACTCATAACCTCTATCCGGTTATATCAACTCACACTCATAACCTCCATCCGGTTATGGCGTATATAAAACCAATAAGAGCATTGCATTGTACTTCATAATTCACAACAACAAAGTATTAAAATTGTTTGACAGCTGCAAACAGTTCGACAGTAAAATCCAGCTCTTTTGTCAATCGCAACAAGTTCAACGCATTTTCAATTTTCAATCTTTTCAATCTCGACGTTATTACCTATCTCTGTGATTCATTAAACACACACAATCGTAATATTACGTTTCAATTGCCAAAATAATAACAAGTTTACTGTTACTAAAACATAAGAAAACATGTCTCCTAAGAACCGCAGCAAAATAATAAGGCATTATGAATGCCGCTTAGCCACAAAATTTCACCCGCTCAACCGTGATATCATTACTATCTACCAAGTAGGTACTAAAGGTTCAAAAACGCACTAAGCCACAATAAAGGTTTCAAGATCGCGCAGTATACAATACTCTAGAACACAAACACGGGTAACCTCCATCCGGTAGACACCAACAGGGCATCTCCATCCGGCGGGCACCATCACACATCACATTGCCCCTTTCCGGCAAGCACACCACGATTACTTACATCCTCAAAGTGCTAAACGCACGCCACTCACAGTCGTGGCCGCACTGAGACGGGAAATGAAGCCCGATTTTACACCTACGTCTACAAATGCACCGGGGATGTAACAATCTGAGCGACTTTTATACTGCCAATCCACACAAACCAATTACAGCAAAAACCTTTAGTTTTGTCAAACCTAATCAACGTAACGCAAAACGAGATTTTAATTCCTTTTTTTTGACCAAAATAATAAGAACGAATTCATTACCGATTCTCACACGTTACCATTAAATCGATACCACGTTAAATTTACTTTCATCATCATTAAGTACTTAAAACGCAATATCAAAACTTTTGAATATTATCTTTCGCCTTAAATTGAACTTCATCTATATCAACTAAAGTAACGAAAACCATTTGATACGTCTTGACAAACCGTACGTTATTTCAAAACAATTTTACCTTGTCACATCTGTGCAAGCTATACAAAACTAACAAAATGATGAACTATCTTAGGCACGTGAATTTACTCTAATCACTGACTCTCTCACTCTAAAACCGTTTCCATAATTAATCACTTCTTTAGACTTAAACAGGGATTAATTATAGTTCTCTCCATAATCACACAACCACAGATCCCTCCGTCAGATAGCTCCTTTAGACTTAGGCAGCATCCGATAAGTTTCAATTATACACCTTTATTCTTAGGAAATATACTGCCTTATTTCAACAGATCGGATATGTCGGAGGTTACCACAACTCACTCTAATAACAAACGAAAGTTAAGCTTTGGCAGATCACACTTCTGATGTCGGAGAACAAACAAAACGAAAAGAAGCGTTACTCCCAAAACACGATAGAATTAATCACTGGACAGTTACTTAGTACCGAGTCTGTGGGCTTGGGTATAACCCTGGCTTATTGACAATAAAATCTTTATTCGCGAGTCCGTTCCGTCAGTTACAATGCCAACTCAATTAATACCGAGCTACTATCGACCTTCAGTCCGAGATACGTCAGCGCACCTAGCCACCTAGCCGTCCTAACCGTATCTGTGTCACTTGCCATCATCCTACTTCAAGATATAACCTATGGCGCTGCAATCGAATGTCAGTCATTCATTGCATTTAGCGCCCTGTTTAACAGTGCTACCAACATACTTCCGTTACCATAAAGTCATACTAACATCTTAATATCGCCAACTTATCGTTAGCTCCAACATATATAATTTCTTTTTTGTGAGTATTGAACTTAATTCGGTTGGTTGTTGAGTCATACGCAATGGCGTCTCATGTCTATTGTTTTTCTTTCCAGTTGGAGCTTAAATAATTTACGATGTAAATCCGTCTTCACCCGAATAATGGAGATTAACATATTTAAATATATATGGTATATAAAATATACCACACACTGGCGCTCAATATCAATAAATACTGTCCTCTCTCACGCCTCTAAGCCAAAACTTTCTCACGCCCTGAGGGTACGCTAGCCGTATCTCCACTCAAGTTATCTCCATCTGCTGTGGGTTTAATCTCATCTGGTGACAAGGGGCCTACCAACACCTTAGCGTCCAGACCCACAGAGGAGAAACTGGTATAATACATAGAACCACCAGCAGAGCCACAGCTGATACAAAATCCACTTTCCATTTCGTATGCGAAGTCCGCTATCCGTTGTCAAAATGCCATTTTCTAATATTGTTAATACCACATTATCTCGCCCAGATAAAGATACATTACTGGGATTCGAACCCGGAACCTCAGCTCAGCTCACCGCGAATAAATCACAAGATAACAAGGATATCACAAAATACTACATCAAAATATGCACATGCAAGGAGGAGCAACCATTTTGTGACTGGCTGGCTGGACGGACCTGTTGCAAGTCAAAACTTACAGCAGACCTTTTGTTTGATTGGTGTATTAGAACTGTAGACATCTATCGTGATAAAATGACAACATGACCAGTCCATTTTGTTGCATGTGATAAAAATTAGTTGTCAAATTGAAGTACTTTAAGAGTGACACCCCTGGTATATGCAGATCAGAGTCACTTATTTGGAGCTAGGTAACGTTGAAAGCAATCTAAATCGTAGTTCGTTAAACTAAAACAAAATCAAAAACACCAAATTTTTTTTTTTTTTATATAATAAATAAATAAATAAATAAAAACACCAAACGAAATCGCAAAATAGTTGGTCACATCAACACAATACAACTACAGCCAGCGCGTGAGACGATTTCACAGGACAGCCCGAATGTCATAGAGAGAGATGCTTTCTCGATGGTCGATCATTGAATCGATTTTCAATAACCACCTATTTAATGGATGGTTTTAATTTAGTGCAACAAAATGACAAAATATAAGGCGGCTTAGAGTCGAGTTTTTATAATCGGTTTTTGTAAAAATTCTAGCTACGTTTATAACTCGAGTTCTTCTCGGAGTCGAATTCATTGCTCCGATGACTCGCGCTATCTCGACGGACGACAGATCAAATCTTTTGTGATATTCACATTGACAATTCAATGAAAGATGATCAGTCTCTGGTTGGTATTAGAATCAATTAAGATACTTTTAAAAATCTATTAAGGATTAAACCATGTAGAAATACTGGTTTTTTTTTGTTACGGAATTTCTGGATTCGGTCCCCACGCTCAAGGCCCCCGATAGAAGCTATGCAATAGCTTAACATATTATAAGATAGATTTTGCATGGAAATGTGATTTGACTAGCTTTTTGAATTGCTGAACTGTTTGAGCATTTTTAATTTCTAGAGGCAGTTCGTTCCAAAGGGACACAGCTAAAACCGTAAAAGATTTATTATAAAATTCGGTTTAATGTACAGGTGTGGACAGCATTTATTTCAGGCAACTTAAGAATAGTACAGGATGTTAAATAATAAATCTAAGGCCCATAGAAAATATATACCTTAACCTAATCTAACTAACACTTTTTTTCCAATTTTCAACATATAGGTTTAAAGTGTGTAACGTCTTTAAAATAAATAAATTATGTATTTAGTAATGTGTTTGATTTTTTCCATATTTTCGTTTGGCAGTTGAGGGATTATGTGAATGTCCTGTGCAAAGAGATGCATTCCTTTCAATAGATGGAGGCGATGCAAAGCATAAAATATTTTTTTTTGTCCTAGAACTAAGCGGGTTGTTCCGTCTTCATCCTATGACATCTCATCCTAAAGCTTAACAAAAAAAAGTACGAATTGCAAAACAATTTATGTTTACGATAGACATACTTGAATATTATAAATAATGAAATGAGCATATAAATGAGTTAGGTATATGAACTTCGGACCTTCTGGGGTCTGTGCGCTTAGGGTGCAGCGCAGACGGCACACTTTTTGCAGACTTTTTCGCAGACTCGATCGCACAAAAAGATTTTAGTTATTAGTAAAAGTCGGTGGTTAACTATTTTTCTTTTTATTCTCAAATTTTGTAACTTGATGTCAATTTGCTTTCGAAAGGAGCCGGATACTAGTGCTAACTATTTAGTTTGTAAAACTTTCACAGACTAAAAAGTGCGTCACGGATAGTCTGTCGTCTGCGCTGTGCCTAAACGATCCAGAGAAAAGGTTATTCTCTCATATAATGTAGTATTTCTGTTTTCATTTAAAGAAATAAATGGTCTGAAAGTTAGCACTGTTCTTTTAATCATCTTTTATCATAAAATATTGTGATTAATGAGCAACCTTGATTATTACGAGGTAGAAGAATCGTAAGATTTAAATACAAATAAAAGCGTTTTCTACCCGACAGTCAAAGAAATCGTGTTTTTTTCTTAATTTTTGACAGTGGTATGTATCGACCCATTCAGAAACACTTTTTTTCTCTGAAATGCTGTATGATATAATAGTAGATTATGCATCAAGGGGATGATGCAGTGTATTATGTCACGGGCATCATATTGAATCCTGAGCGAAATTAAGGATTCTGTAGATAATTCCCGAACGCAGTGAGGGAATTAAGATGTTAATTCCCTCACTGCGTTCGGGAATTATCTACAGAATTCTGTTGATTCTGTAAAGATGTTGATCCTGAATGAAGCGAGGGTTTCAAGACTGCCCAAGACTAAGACACTGTTATCCCCGAGGAACATACTCTACTTTATACACCACCTTGTAAGATAATTAGGTAATGAAACGCAGGAATTAAATCAAGTACTTAGGTATTTAATAATTTAGAAATTAAAGATAATATTAGAAACAATTGACCAGTTATGTAAAGATAAAGTGATATTTCTATTTGGTATATTCATTGTTTTAGTTTTCACGGCTTTTTTAGTTTTCCAAGCAAAGAAATCTTCGTAAAATTTCATGTACAAATGCTTCGCTTTACACGGCAAAATATTATCGACGATACTATTTGCTTCATTTCTAATATCTTCTGGTGTTAAATCGTCACTCGAGCTCGACATATTTTATTTATTTGAATACTACTGAAATAAAAACTCTGAAAAAAATTTCTTTTCAAAAACCGCGCAATTTTATTTCTTATTTGTCTTTTTCAAAAGGCAAAAGAAACTGTCGCATACAGGTTTTTTACAACGGTTTTTAATTTTTTCTAGTCGTTCCAAATGCAAAGGTACACAAACTTATACAGCCAAATTTAAAGTCCATATATTTTTAATTAGGCAAAGCAACTAGTCATACAGCCATATCCATGTAGGTATTATTAAATTTCGCTCCAATTGACATTCCAAAATCAAATGACATTATAACCCTTAGGATTAAAGTTTTGTTTATTCCCTGTAAGATACCTTTTTTAATCTTAAGGGAAAATGCTTCACTTCTTAAGCATGCTAAAACAGGAGTCTGAGCATATAGATTCATAATTAAATAATTTTAGATTAGGTATAACATCTATCTTGTTTCAGGTGGAGTTTATCTCATACATAATGCGAATTTTAAACAAAGGTGATGTATAAAGGTTTTTGAAATATCGGAAAGAGACATTTTATCAAAATTGTTCAATATGTTTTTAAATTCTCTATCCTACGCAATAAGTATTCTCGTTCTTATCTTCTATGTTATACCTAATCTAAAATTATTTAATTATGAATCTATATGCTCAGACTCCTGTTTTAGCATGCTTAGGAAGTGAAGCATTTTCGTTTTCTTTTACCTATTTATTGTTCAGTCGCTTATGCCATGCTTCTGCTAGGCACCCTTCGTTGTGTGAGTGACCTATCTATATACGCTATCTCGCTCGCTCGAGTGATGGCTCTAACGAAATGTATATTATGTTTCACGGCTTAATTCTTTGCGATTTAATGTTAACATGTTGTAGTAGTACTTCCAAGCGTCAGCCTTGCACGGTTTTCAGAGACACGTTTTTTTTTTTTTTTTTTTTTGGCAGCCCTGATCCCCGCTCTTGAACTCCTCTCCACTTATTTCCTCTCATCATCCCTTCTCAATAATCATTCTGTATTTCCGTGCTCAAGCCTTCGCACGTGCGTCTATAATTTATTACTTAAATTAAACGTTAAATAGTTTGTGTTATAGTTTAAAAATTTAAATCTCAACTTATTATTTGTCGTTCGTAAAAATGGTGAAAAGGAAATATGAAGACATCGAGACCATACGCAAGAAGATCAGAAAACTGGAAAAAAAGCTTCAAAAGAAGCAAATGTCAAGTGAAATTTGTACCTTATCACTATCCATGGCTCTTTACATCGCATAATTGCGTTACGAATCCTTATTCGAAAACAAAGTTCAATGATCTTTATCACTGAATTTGAATGAGCCGAGTTTAAAACTCACAAATTTACCTAGTAAGAATCTTTATTCGAGACGATGGTAAATGTCATTGTTTAGTGATCATTATCGCTAAAATGACTTTTCGAATCCTTATTCGAAAGCAAAGTTCAATGATCTTTATCACTGAATTTGAATGAGCCGAGTTTAAAACTCACAAATTTACCTAGTAAGAATCTTTATTCGAGACGATGGTAAATGTCATTGTTTAGTGATCATTATCGCTAAAATGACTTTTCGAATCCTTATTCGAAAACAAAGTTCAATGATCTTTATCACTGAATTTCAATGAGCCGAGTTTAAAACTCAAAAAGAAGAATGGCAAGGTCCCATACATTGTAAGTACCGCTTTTATTTCACATAGCATTCACGTACCTCAAACTTAATATGTGCGTTTTATTGCTTAGATAACGAGTAATCAGAATATAATTATTAGATTTATACAGAAGTTGGGAGTAAAAAGTCAAAACAATAATCTAACCTAAAAATTACAGGAATTTATAGTCCGTCTTTTCTAACATGGCGTCGTATTTTGAAACCATTACATTACATAAGCAGGTATTAACCAATCCAGAGGTTTGAAACGGGGTGGCGGCGCGGGCGGCTTAATTCAAGTTTGACAGTAGGACTTTACAACTATTATTTTTTATTGCCGGGAAATTAAAAAATGTGCTTTCGGCAAGTTTAATTTGATTTTATTGTATTTCTAAATATTCCCAACAACTATCACAACAATAGATGTTGGAAAAAACGTGTCTCATATTGACCTATTAACTACATATAGCCCGGTTTTGATACGCTTGAAAACTCTAAAATTAAGTGATACCGTGGCCGCCAATCCTCTTTACCTAATTCGAATTTTTATTCGAGACTATGGAAAATTTCTTTGTTTAGTGATCATTATCGCTAAAATGACTACCCTACTTTTTGCATTTTATGCTCGTAGGTGCTAAAAACACTTCTTTCGAATTATTATTCGAGACGCTGACTACTTTCGTCTTTTCAGTGCCATCTACCTCAAAACATCCACCAGTAGATGATGTTGAGGATATAGAATTGGATAGCGATATCTTAGAGATGTTGGGAGATGCTCCTAAGATTAATAATAAATAATAATAAAATTTCTTTATTCATGCCACAAATCTTGAATGTTTTTTACAGAGTAATCTTACAGTCTAAGTACAAAATAATTACTATTTACTATTTAAACATCATACAATAAGGCTAATATAATTGCTGAAGAACTAGGAAAACCTTTACATAAGGAAATTTCAACCCGGTGCGGTGGTCTGAAATCCTTTTAAAGGGACTACCCAAAGAGACAAGAGATAAAATCCTAGAGGATTATCTTATTCCTAGTAATTGTCAACTACTCCTTGCCCCTGCTCTGAATCCGGAAGCAAAAGTGGCAGTTATCGAAGCGGTCTCTAAACGGAATTCCTCCCTCATGTTTAGGCAAAGACAAACTGGTGTGGCTATAGCAGCTCTGGGAAGAGCTACCGAAACACTCGTAGGATCATCTTCATTAATACCACAGAAGCAACAAATAAGCAATGGTGCCATCTCGAAATGTACTTATATTGAAGGACAATTTTTATCCAGTATATTTCTTGTACCTAAGCTTAATGGTGATAAAAGGTTTATATTGAATTTAAAAAAGTTAAATAAATTTGTACTTGCTAGTCATTTTAAATGGAAGATTACAGAACAGCGTCAAAATTATTAACTGAAAACTGCTGTAGACAATAGACTTAAAACATGCATACTTCTTTGTTGCGACAAATGAAGCTCACAAAAAATATCTTCGATTCAAATACAACAATATATTATATGAATTCAATTGTTTACCGTTCGGCCTTTGTACCGCACCTCTCGTGTTTACTAAATTAATGAAACCAGTTATAGAATACCTGCATAGTCGGGGTATGATTTCAGTTATTTATTTAGATAACATTTTTTTATCGGAAAGACTTACTCGGAGTGTGTCACTAATGTATCTACAACTATAGATCTATTACAGAGCTTGGGTTTTTTGATTAACTTTTCAAAAAGTTGTTTAATACCTAAACGTGAATGTAAGTTCTTGGGCTTCACTTTCGACTCAAAGCAGATGATTTTAAAACTACCCGAGGAATAAAAAATATAATTGAAAGATTTTATAAATAGATTTCTTTGTATAAAACGATGCAAGTTACGCGAATTTGCTAAACTCATTAGTTATTTAATTTCCGCATGTCCAACAATAACTTATTCCTGGTTATATACAAAAAAGCTTGAACAATATAAATATAATTGTTTATTAAAAAAAAAAAAAAAAAACCAAACTACGATCAGACAATTGATATCTTAATTACCCTACATGAAGAATTATATTGGTGGTTAGGAAACATAGATATAGGCCATTCATCACTCAAACCGAACAACTTTGTTTTAGAATTTTTTTCTGATGCCTCCTCTACGGGATGGGGAGCGTATTGTGATACAGTTAGATGTTGTGGATATAGGAAAGACAACGAAACTTCTTGTCATATAAACGAGTTGGAACTAAAAGCAGCCTTTCTAGCTCTGAAACGTTTCACCAAAGAATTATCTAATTGTGACATCTTATTAACAGAATGGGCAGTATTCAATATGATCACCTAGATTATATATCTAGAAGTATGTGGAAATGGTTCGAAGAACGTGGAATAATCTTATTCGCTTCTTACATCAATACTAAAGATAATTGTGAGGCAGATTCATTATCTCGAAAACAGTTCGAGGATACAGAGTGGGAATTAAATCAAATTGCATTTAATGAAATAGTTCGCAACTTTGGTATGCCAGTATTGATTTGTTTGCAAAAAGATGCAATACTAAGTGTAAACAATATGTTTCGTGGAGAAATGATCCCGAAGCATGTGCTGTTGATGCCTTTACACTGCCATGGACCAATATGTTATTTTACGCCTTTCCACCATTCTCGCTTATAGTAAAATTAATGCAGAAAATCATTTGTCATAAGGCAGAGGGTATTGTTGTGGTGCCATATTGGCCAAGTCAACCTTGGTTTCCTATGTTTAAAAAGTTGTCTGTTTCAATTTTTTTGTATTTTGGACCAGATATTGACCTTCTAACATCTCCTTTTAGTAGATTGTAGATTGTGTACACAAGAATCTACGCCTTGTTGCCGCGAAATTATCAGGCAAGCATTACTAAGGAAATATTTATCGAATAGGTCAGTAGATATTATGCTAGCTTCGCTTGCAAATAATACTTACAAACAGTACGATGTTTGCATAAAATAATTTACTGTAGATTACATAATTATGATTATTTTAATGCTTCTATTCCAATTGTAATACATTTTTTAACCGATATTTTTGATAAAGGCGCTAAATACGGGACCATCAATTCTTACCACTCTGCCTTATCTCTTTTGTTAGGTAATAGCTTAAATGATGATCGAGTCAAACGTTTCATGAAGGGTGTTTACAAGTTGAGGCCCACCAATCCAAAATATAATACTTCTTGGGACCCAAACATAGTGTTAAAATTATTTGGCCACTCAATAGCCAAATGAAAGCCTTAGTTTAGAAGATTTCTCTAAGAAACGCTGACTCTGCTAGGTTTGGTGACAGCGCAAAGAGTACTTACAAACATTTTCTCTCATTAAAATAAATAATATAACTCAAAACAGAACAGAAATCTTAGATAAAATACCTGACTTAGTAAAAACTTCAAAACCAAACTCCTTTCAACCCCTTCTAAGGCTACCTACCATTTTTTCATACAAATCCTGCAATATGCCCTGCCAGATGCATTTTAGATTATATAAATAAAACGAGTGGTTTACGTAGTTGTAACACTTTATTTATTAGCCACAAAAGACCTCACTTAAAAGTTTGTCTCAAACTTTGAGTCACTGTATCAAATATACTTTACAACGCAGTGGCGTTGACACATCAGTGTTTAGCGCGCACAGCACGCGCCATGCGGCCACTTCCACTGCTAGCAGAGTCGGTGTCAATATTGATGTCATACGGAAAACCGCAGGATGGAGTAATACATCCTCAGTATTTGCCAAATTCTACAACAAAGAAATTGTATCGGATGCCAATCAATTTGCAACTAGTATTTTATGTAACTCCTTAGAATAAATAGATGTATATTTGTGATTTATTACTGTTGGTTATACTCTAACAATACAGTTTTACTTATACCTATACTGCAAAAATAATTCACATTAAAATACTCTGAACATCCTACAACATGTTAACATTAAATCGCAAAGAATTAAGCCGTGAAACATAATTAAGGATCAAACGAACTTACCAAGTGAAGTTCGATCACAATTATGTGAACGGCTTAATTCGAAGCGATTGATATAAACCCGCCCAAACAGTATTTCTTTAAAGTAATATCACCCACCCATAATTAATGTGAATTATTTTTATGGGTACTACCTAGGTACTTTAGCTCTAAACAAAATGATTATTGAGAAGGGATGATGAGAGGAAATAAGTGGAGAGGAGTTCAAGAGCGGGGATCAGGGTTGCCAAATAAAAAAAAAAAAAAAAAAAAACGTGTCTCTGAAAACCGTGCAAGGCTGACGCTTGGAAGTACTACTACAACATGTTAACATTAAATCGCTTCGAATTAAGCCGTTCACATAATTGTGATCGAACTTCACTTGGTAAGTTCGTTTGATCCTTAATTACCGATTACAACTAAAAATAAAGGCCAGGCGCGCTCTTACTCCCATAGACGATACAGTTAATATGAGATAGATAGGCAACTTGATTTTATTGGCAAAATAGAATAATACCTCAAATCATAGATGGCGCTAGAAACTAAATTTAATTCCAAAAATAACCGCTAGATGGCCTTAGTAGATAAGTCTCCATTATAAAAAAAAATAAAGGTTAAAAATATCTTATCCTAATAATTGTTTTAAACTAGTGCGGTTATTTTCACTATGATTTAATGTATTTACGGGATTCTTACCACGATTTCTGTTCAAGCAACGATCCGTCGACGCCGGCGCAACCCACGTAACGGGATATAAAACCGGTCGCCTTACCGAGCCGCCCGCCCGCACCCCGCCGTCGCTGGCGCCCGCCGTCGCTGGCGCCCGCCGCCGCCGCTTGGGCAGCCGAGTTCCGCCGAGCAACGAACAAGCAGTCTCGCTATTCTAAAGCTACGCGAACGACGTACTACGCTCGCGCACAAATACCTACTATCTACGAACTACACATTTATTATCGAATATATACTGTACGCGTCATTGAATAGTTGTTGTACCAATAAATTCCTGTACCTAATCAAGAATATACAGTCCACTTATTGAAGAGCACCCATTTCTACATGAAGCGGCGGCGGCGGGCGCCAGCGACGGCGGGCGCCAGCGACGGCGGGGTGCGGGCGGGCGGCTCGGTAAGGCGACCGGTTTTATATCCCATTACGTGGGTTGCGCCGGCGTCGACGGATCGTTGCTTGAACAATTTCCGATTTTATTTTCGCACGTCCAATTTTCGGACGTGCGAATATAAAATCGGAAATCGTGGTAAGAATCCCGTAAATACATTAAATCATATCTTATCCTGTTTATCACATTTAATGTAACATTTTATAGAATTTTATTATGATAACTGCTTTAAAACAATACAGAATAAGGCATTTATAGTAACTAAGTGGTCAAAAATAAAATAAAAACGAAAATCTTTATTTTTTAAGGTTATTTATTGTTTTTGTTTTCTTTTCGTGGAATATTCAAAGGCCTCTTTCTTCGCTCCATCTTCCTCATCAAATTTGGTCAATTGTCCATTTATTATTCGGTTCACCCCATTTCAGAAACTGTGAATCAACATTTTCATTGACATTTTTTTATAAAATCGACCAAATTAACCTTATGACTAACAGCAAATCATACTTAAATCACATGCACAATCACTGTACATTTACACAATTTTTACACTGTTTTTGCTTTCCCGCACTTTTGTTGCTGAAGTCTTTTAAGTTGTTAGTAAGTCACACAATTAACTTCACGGCCAAATTCACAGCGAATTTGTTAAAATAATCTAAGTCTTAAATAAAATGGCAGAGAAAACACAAAACGAAACAGACGCACATGCACACGATCATTCATAGACTATTATAATAGTCTGTTGACTAGTCTGTCAAAGTCAACATCTTTTCCGGTTCCTGACGAGATATTAATAAATCGGCTATCCCAGCGCTACCTAGTTAATAACAGGAGAAATAACTTACCGAAAAGTTGTAGTACGTCATATCCTAGATGGTGCAGAATTCAATTTCATTGACACTAGAGTTGCATAGGCCTGCTTACTCCTACCTAAGTATAGCATGTGGTAGCGTGTTCAGGAACGCAAATGAAAGAAGATAATTGTAATATTTTGCAGATTAATAGATAGTAAGATCGTATTAGTAATTTCAGGACTTTATTGAGTCTTAACTTAAAAATAAATAAATAAAATCCCCAGACAATCACACCAACTACATGGCCCCAAAGTAAGCATAGCTTGTGTTATGGGACACCATGCAGCGAAGTAGGGGGAACCTAGAATATAAATACATTAATTGATGAACACCCAAACATGGAACCTTTTTTTTTTCTTGTTCCGTGCAGGAATCGAACCCGCATCCACTGGCGTCTGAGGCAGACAGGTTTACCCCATCGCCAAAGTGGTCGTCAAATTTGTTTGACTTCGGTACTTTAAGCCGATAATGCAAAATAAAAACGTATCTATGACGAATTTAAAATTAATATATGGAGTTGACACAATGTGACAAACTAACAATTATGACGAACATACAACAACCCGTGTTGTCATGCCTGTCTTGCCCACTTTGACGACCACCTTGGCGATGGAGTAAACCTATCTGCCGCAGACGCCAGTGGATGTGGGTTCGATTCCCGCAGGGAACAAGAAAAAATAATATTCCGTGTCTGGGCGTTTATCTATATTGTTATGTATTTTATGATCTAGGTTCCTCCCTAGTTCGCTACATGGTATCTCATAACACAAGCTTTACTTACTTTGAGGCCATGTAGTTGGTGTGATAGTCTATGGATTTTGTTTATTTAACTGTAAATCCGCTCTTGTCAAGCGGGCAAAGTGTTGGAGGAATTTTCAGGGCTTTGAAATCTCGGCATTCTGCAGACATAACTTATTGTACGAGTTTACACATAGAAACATACACCCGAGGCCGAGTGCTCACCTTGTTTGTACCGACCAAGCATAATATTGCTTTACCTGCTCTATCGATTGATTTTATTTTCTTCATTATCACATCTCGTAATAAGCCCACTGCAGGATCATGAGTTTCTCCCTTGGGTGAAGAAGAGGTTTTATAATCCAATAAACACCAGTCTGGTTGGTTGATATCATGATTTAAGGGTGCCGAAATGACTTCTGAAAAACTCTAATGACTACTGTATATGATGACTGCTTACAAAAAGACCAATTGTTTTCTTTGACCATAGCTACAAATTAGATAAGGTTTACATATAAAGGTTTACATATAAGGTTACATATAAGGCCTACATAAAATTGCTCTGCGATGACGCGGAAAATGACATAGTTAGGTAGCTTCTGGTAAAAAGTTTTATTTTATTTAATCGAAGCGAGTAAGTTACATATCCTGCTTCACGCATGTAAGTAATTAATTAAGTAAGTAAGACCGAGTATAAAACCAAAGAGACTTGAATTTATCGTTCATTCAAAAAGAAATCCTTCACGGAAAAACCATTTTCAACTGATGATGTCTCAATTTATTTTGATTCAATATGGTTTAGTGCTGTTTTTGTTGGTGGCAGTACATGTAAATTCAAAGGTAAATAAAAACCTCATAAGTTTATTTAGATTGCTTATTGTATAAGCTAGATTAAATGATTCAAACACCGTCGTTAGGTCCTAAACTTAAATTCAGGAAATTAAATTAATTATAATGTATTATTTGATGACGACCGGCTGGTGTAGTGGTAACATACATTGCCTTCTATGCCAGAGGTCCTGGGTTCGAATCCCGGCGGCGGCGGATATCGGTGTGATCAACACAGATATTAGTCGTCAAGTCATGGATTTTTATATGTTTAATTAATTTTATTCATATATATTCAATATGTTTGTTTATATATTTCTTAAGTATGTCAGTTATTTAGTATCCATAGCACAAGTTCTTTAAGAAACTTAATTTGGGCTAGATAATGTTGTGTGAGATCGGCAATATTTTTTTTTTGTATCAAAATTACCCCAGACGAAGATTTATTTATCTACTAGCTTTTCCCCGCAACTTCGTACGCGCATAAATATTGTTTATGTTTAACACAACCTGTCATTGAAGAACCTTTATATAAAGTATTACATCCATGCACTGAAGAAATAATTGTTCATACAAACTAAAAAGTACAATATTTCGTGTTCCCGTGGGAATGGCGGGAACTTCTTTCACAACACTAACAGTTACTCACTGGGGAACATTTATACTAAGTATCACAACTGTGCACTCATGGAATTTATTTTATCATACAAACTATAAATCGTATATTTCCCGTTCCCATGGGAATTTCGGGAATTCCTTTCATAACACAACCTGTTTTACACATTGTTAAACCTTTACACCAAGTTCCACATCGGTGCACTCAAGGAATAAGATTTTTCATACAAACTAAAAAGTCCTATATTTCCCGTTCCCGTGGGAATTTCGGGAATTCCTTCCTTAGTGCACCCCTACATCCCTTAGAGAATGTATGTTCCAAATTTCCGCTCTCTACGCCCAGTAGTTACGGCTGTACGTTGTCTGTCAGTCACTCAGTCACTCAGTACCTCAGTCACTCAGTCAGTAACGGAACAGTTTTATATATATTGATTGATGATTTACCCTTTATTATACACAATAAAAAATACAGAACAAAAGTAACAAATAAAATGAAAACAATGTATAAAGGGCGGCCTCATCGCCAGGAAGCGATTTCTACCAGGCAACCCCAAATGATTTATCAAGAAACTCTGGTATTGGAACTAGAAAATTAATAAATAAACTGACATGTTTAATTCATGATAATCTGAAAGAAATTTAAAATTTAACTGCTACTTAAGTAAGCTCCCCTTCACTGTAAATTTCCGCCTCGAACAGGATTCGCGGCCCGAGATCTCTGGTACTAAAATATTATTCATTAGCACTCTGCATTGCAATCACAGAACTTTATCGATTCATATGTTCGCGAAAATTCGCAAAATCAGTTCGAAAGTAATATTGAAATCTATCCACTGTCGTACATCTAAATAAATTTGCGTCTTATTAATTTTGAATGACTGTGAACTTGTTGTTTTATTAAATAAATGTAAAATTAAAAAATTGCTATACTGCTTACTACTTGCAAACGAACTTCAATTTATTTGGACATTCGCCATAGATGAATATAAGTACTAAAATATAGATGACTGTCTCGCGATTTTTGCACTTTAACGCCATACAGTATCCACTCCTGGAACCTTTTTCACCAAAGCAACCCTAGAATGCAGCCACATCCACTTTCACATTTTCAGAAATTCGTAGTACAAGTTATTACTATTGCGCAATTATAATGTGATCAAATTTAAACTGCGCAATAGCTATAAGATGAAATAAACTGTACAAAGCATGATACTATGGGATTTAGGAGTAATAAAAAATATGACAATACATTTTTTATTTTTATATTTGTGTTTGATATAATAATTTTAGGCCATAGATTTGGTCGGGTCGTCTTCGTCAAACTCAATGTTTTTGCCACACAACAAATTGTTCACCTCCTTGCACCAGTCATTCAAAATTAAAGCAATTCCTTTTCTTAACTCACTATCTCACTGCAAAGTCAGTATCATATGTAAAATTATCACTTCACTTAAGTAAAATCTTCGATTCGAGATCGTAAAGACGCGAGGAGTCAATACTCTACTCAACGCTCTTTGCAGAAAACACTAACAAAAGAATTCAGAGACACAAAACACACAGCAAAATAATCAAATGCAACGAGCGCAAAAACTTATTTGTTTGAATGCCTACAAAAGTTCAAAACCGTTGAAAAAAACAAGCTTTGAGAAACTTTATTAAGCGTTGCAAGTATTTATGAAAAATTTACCAAAGCATATTCAATAAAACTATCATACGTCATTACTGTGGCATAATTACACAATATACCTAGTTTTGATTTTAGACGATTAATTAATATTAAAACTTCAAGTTGTAATGATTTGATGATTAAGTATTGATAATTTTTTCTCTCAGATTATATATAAGAACTACCAGGCAAATTTTTTTTTCTAAACTGGTGACATGACATGTATCGATTTTGAACGTAGCAAAAAATACAAAAATTCCAGTAATGCCCGGCGCGTAGCGCTAGAAGTAGTCGAATTTTGGTTATTGTCGGGAAGAAGAACTAACATGACATTCGCAAACATAAGAATCGATAAAGTTCTATGATCGCACGGCTAATTAATTAATTAATTATAATATATTTATTAATTTCTGATACGTTTTGATCTATGATTATTCTTTAAAAATATGAATAGTGCAAACTTTGTGTCCGTGTAGTGAATCCAATAGCTTTCCGATGTAAGTCTTGTACAACATACTGCTCAATTATGTATAAGTACTCAAGTAATTTTATAATATTAAAATATTTGTTATATTTACAAGAAAATATAATGAGCATTTCAATATCAGGTTTGCGAGCGTATATGTCAAAGAACATGTAAAAAAATATTTCTACTTCAGTCCATTATTTTTCAAACTATTGGAGACTGAATATCTAAAACGACAACTTGGTGCACTGGTTGTGAGTTGAACATTTTCATTCACCTTTAGTGTATTTGGATTCAAGTTTCATCCAGTTTTAAAAACGTTTTGGAAACCGAAGTTTTCTTAACTTAAAAAAAAATCGATAAAACATGAAAAAAAATAAATAAAAAAAAAACATATTTTATTATTGTGTCACAGAAATAATAATTTATGTTTCTTTTCTCGAAGTCATCAATTTTATTAAAAAAGCACGCCGTTATCTTTTATCTTTATCATTATCAAACTTTTTTTCTAGCTAAATGTACATTTGCCTTTTTGGAGTAAAATCAAAATAGCTAGATATTCGGGAAGCTGTGCAGATAGAGCAGGTGTCAGCAAGGACGCATGGGTCACACTAAGCCATCAAACAGAAATTAACGATGAACGTTCAGAGAAATTTATTTTTTGCATGTTCAGAATACTAAACCTAGACGACGAGAGGGGTACTCTTGTGATGCGTAACGTTGCAGATTTCTTTCACATGCAAAATAATCAGCAACTGATTAATATAGTACAAAACTGTAATACTAGAACTGGATCAAATCCGCTGAAAACAGCAACCAATGTATTCTTATGTACCAAAGAAGAGTTGAACATATCTTAAAATATGAACTTGTATTGAATATAGATATATCTTATGTTGTTAATTTAAAAATAAACATATTCCGAATGGAAATAAAATATATTTTAAAAAACTTCTAAATGTTTTATTTCTTCTTCATAAAGTTTTTAAAATAAGCTATTTAGTTATCCTTATGTGCTATTGACTTTATTACAAAAATAGTATGCTTTCATTTATTTAACAATGGGTTACTGTTACTTCTGCATCACTAGATAAATAGCTAAAATTGTCTCCACTGTCCATGCTTATAACACTATCAACGTCATAATCATTTGAATCATCAGTTTCATCTGAAAGTGAATCTCTTATTACAAACGCTTTACTTTGATTATATTCATTCTTAATGTCCCTTTCTTTTACAGAAGGTATGTCAGTTAGGATAAACTCATCAGCATCGTAATGATAACTGTATTTAGCTTTTACTTCACGATTCAACTTGCAAACATCTTTTCTGATTAACGTAAAGTTATCATCGAGAGGAACGTAGTAAGTTTTGATGTAGCCAGCGCCTTTGACAAAAGTTTCACCTCGGTACTGTGTAAGTATTCCACAATCATCTAATATGATTGCTGTGTTTTCTGTTACCTGTAACATTTGTAAAAAGAAGCTTATTAAAAAAAAACTGCCAAAGAAACTGAAATAATATTCCTTTTTTATTTAAGCTTGTAAGTAAATATACAACGTTGAAAATAATGTTATATTGAATGTTAGTTTCAATTCAGGTTTTTTCATGAAAATACGAACCTGGGTTTTGATTGTCATGGCAACGCCCACACATTTAAGTGTTTAAATTGAATGATTTTCAATCGAGATTCAATATTTTAGCCCATCCCTAATCTCTATCTATCTATCTAATAATCTATCGACAAATTATCTGAAATACACAACGCAGCATTTAATCCTGCGAATGAACAATTAATCACCTCTATTTTCTTTTTTTCAAATTAGTATACCTACTCTTGCCATAAATATTGTTAACTAAGAAAAATATTTTAAACGTTGACTACGGGACATGTTTCTAGGCGCTATCTTCATCTTCTGAAATAGTCTATTGCTTTCAGACAGGATTTCTGCAAATTCATTCCCTTACATCTTTGACCACCTTTTTCATATGAACACTACGTGGACAGCCAGATTATCACACAGGGGAGGTTTCATTGTACCTACTAGTAGGTGAAATGTAATTAACATTAGACTAATATCAAGCGAATGGAGAGTATTAAAAATTGCATCTGGCTCTTTAACTACTTTGTGTAATGCATTTCTCGATTCGGTTCTCTTTACCACCCCACTCCATTTTAATAACGCAAAATATTTTACAATGAATTGGCGCTAAAATAAGAAAACACAATGAAAAATATATAAAATGACAGATTCCAAATTCAAATGTAATATTTGGTTTATTTTTAACGGTATATATGGCCAGACTAGGTTAAAAAGATGTAACAATTGGAATTCTCTAAAGATATTGGAGTTGTAAAAAACTCGTTAGTTACCGTTAATTAACCAAATTTATGGTTAGCTACCGATAAAATGCAGTTATTAGCGATATAATATCTGACAGTGACAACGAAAAAGGATAAAGTTTTTCTTTCTTTTCCTTTTAACCGATTTCAAAAAAGAAGTGGAAATATAACAATTTTATTCATTCTACCCATGTATGTAATATTCCACAATTGCCCAGTTTTCATATGTCTATATCGTACATCTGAACAAATATGAAAAATTTCAATAGTGTATGTACCTATGTTTTCGCATATCTCCGGAACTTCACGTCCGATTTAAGTTATTTTTAAGCTATTGCATAGATTCTATCGCGGGCCTTGAGCGTGGGGACCGAATCCAGAAATTCCGTAACGAAAAAATCTGCGCTTTTATGCGGGCTTTAATAAACAATCAGCGCCATCTATCGAGAGGCATCCATTCTAGGCAACATGACAATTTTTAGAGTTGACAGGTAAATAAACAATAGTTGGCTTTCATAACAAATCCTTTATTTCGCTAATCTGAGTATATCGATGAGTGGTCGAGTGGTAACGTCAAAAGGTTCCCGGTCGAGAGTTACGAGTTCAAGCCCTGATAAATCGCATTGACATGAATCCTTTTTTTATGTTTTCTTTTCTCCTTTTAAAATTATAAATACATTTTTTTTTTAGTTTTTTATATTGGAAGCTTACTTTGTTCATAGAGGATTAAATAAAAGAAAAGGCAGTTCCAAACTAATTGATTGAATGACTAAGTTAGACAGAAATGATGACACCAAAATACGACATTAAAAAATTTGACAAATGTAAAAAGAATATATTGAATAATGAAAACCTGAAATGTATAATGAATAAAATAATGAAAACCTAACCTGAAATTGTAAATTAATTTATCACATAGAATGCGAAAATATTTCGACTCAAAGGTTTTATAATACCTTAACAGCTGAGCACAAAAAAAAACTGATAATTTTTTCCCGATCAAGAGTTACGAGTTCAAGCCCTGATAATCGCATTGACATGAATTCTTTTTTATGTTTTTCTTTTCTCCTTTTAAAATTATAAATATTTTTTTTAAGTTTTTTATATTGGAAACTTACTTTGTTTTAAGAGGATTAAATCAAAGATTTAAATCCAATCTTTGGATTAAATAAAATAAAAGGCAATTACAAACAAATTGATTGATTGACTAAGTAAACAGAAATGATGACACCAAAAAACGACATTAAAAAATTTAACAAATGTAAAAAGAATATATTGAATAGGTAATGAAAACCTGACATGTACAAATTGTAAATTAATTTATCACAAAGAATGCGAAAATATTTCGACTCAAAGGTTTTATAATACCTTAACAGCTGAGCACAAAAAAATGGCAGTGCATTAAATGTATACGGAAGTGCTCCAAGCCAAGAAAAAAAAGATAAAGCTAAAAATAAGCCGGGTACATCAAATAGCCAGATAAGTACCGTCACTACTAGGAGGAAAAAGGCTTAAAACCTCCGGCAGCCAAGTCGCCTAGCATCACGCACACACATTCATGTGAATCCCTGGATCACAATTTGTCTTTATACCCGGCGCGGCGAACCTTGATCCCTATGACACTAACAGTAATTTTCACAACATAACCTTGTAGTGCCGTCACCGTTACATTAGAATCGTATTGGAGGCTTCTAAAAATGGCATTTATTTATTTTACGTAGCTATATTCCAATAAAATGATATTCCGTTGGAATTACAACAATTCATAACATTTGCAAGAAATTATCTCGAATTATCTCGAATAATCAAAGAATTAGTAACTTTTGCACAACGTAAACGTAAAGTGTGATTGAGATTGAGATAATTTCTTGCAAATGAATTGTTATAA
Organism: Stenoptilia bipunctidactyla; assembly: GCA_944452665.1. Classification (NCBI taxonomy): domain Eukaryota; kingdom Metazoa; phylum Arthropoda; class Insecta; order Lepidoptera; family Pterophoridae; genus Stenoptilia; species Stenoptilia bipunctidactyla. The sequence goes on from OX101726.1 coordinate 11,639,193, forward strand.
TTCCAACGGAATATCATTTTATTGGAATATAGCTACGTAAAATAAATAAATGCCATTTTTAGAAGCCTCCAATACGATTCTAATGTAACGGTGACGGCACTACAAGGTTATGTTGTGGAAATTACTGTCAGTGTCATAGGGATCAAGGTTCGCCGCGCCGACTATAGACACTATTGATCTTGAGTCTTGACACAGCTTCAAAAAGTTTTAATTTATCGACTGATATAAGTGCAGACCAAACTTGAAATAATTAATTTACAGAGGCAGTTTGAAAGCACGTACATGGAAATGGAGAATATTATAATTGAAAACATTGGCTTAAAAAAAGAAGTTAGTCAATTATCTCGACAAGTGCACTTACTCAAAAATATGTGCACCAAAACGCTTGAAACTAAAAACTCTACGAAACAAAACAAAAAGACAAAAAAGTCGTCGGCAGACAATAGCTAATACACACAATGAAAACGTAGAGTAATTACAATCATTGCCACCATCACCATCGTACTCACTATCATCACCATTGAAGGAGTGTAACAAGGATTGTCTACGAGTGGAACCGGAGTCCTCACTACTAAAAACAAAAAAAAACTCCAGGCAGTGGAAGAGGATAAGGTATTGGTGACATCTAAGAAAAATAGACATGAAGAACACAGAATCTTTGTAATTGGTGGACAGCAATGTAAAGGTAACAGATTAGTAAGATCAAGATTTAATAATCCTTACGAAAAATATGAAGTTATATCTTTTACTATACCTTACGCAAGCACTGAAGAAATATTGACGATGCTTAAGAACCAAAGAAAGAAAAGGACAAAATAATAAATTATTATTATTATTAATCATTTACTTAGTATCATATTAAGAATAAACATTCAAAGGTTAAAAAAATATACATTCAAGTGCAGATTATAAATATAATTCAACTACTACTCAGGGTGTAACTAAAAAGGGAACAATTCCGTAATACTTTTTAAAAATGACTGAAAATAAAATAGACATAAAAATTGGACATTCAAATGCAAGCTATAAATCTCATCCGAATACTACTCAGAATATAATTAAAAAGGGACGATTTCGTTCTACTTTCTTAAAAAGACAAAAAATAACTTGGAAAATAATGAATTAAATTTTTTTCGTAAATAAAGTAAATTTAAATAATAATAATGATAGCAACTCAAATCAACTAAAAATATTTCAACAAAATATTGCGGGTCTTTTGTCTAAAACTAACTTGTTGGAAATTACCTTAAATGAATTACGGAAAAATCACAATATCCCGAATGTGCCTACTTTGAGACTTTTGTTAAATTTAACAATAGTAATTTATATATGCATGCCCTAAAAAGGTAAAATATGTATGACCTATTTTTTTAATTTTAAGTCCTAAATCTGTACCATATTTTATGAAAATAAATGATTGATTGATTGATTCATAACTTTACATGCGGGCTTTAATAAAAAATCAGCGCCATCTACTAGGAACTTGTGGACTTCATATCAGATCAAACATTACTGCATTAATAAGTAAATAAATAATTATAATTTCATAAGTTGATAAAAAATGCTATGCAATAGCTTTACCGCGGCAGTCTCCGAGTGCCACACGTCTTTTTTTTTTTTTGTACTAGGTATTGTTCAACTTAGGGTATAAGATTATCAAAAGATATAAGATTTATCAAAATCGGTTCGGTAGTTTTTGAGATAGGGAATTTCAACCGACTTTTTTTTGCCAGCCAACGCGCAACTTGCCATACACACATTTAACCGTAACAAGCATATAATGCGGTTAATAATGAAAAGTGCATTAATTTAACCGCGTTGTTAAAATCGTTAATAACCTGCTTCGTATCTATAAAGCACCACTGGTGCTACATAAAAATAATATGAGTATGCGTCGGTTAGGGTACCGCCTCCGTTTTTTCAAAGAGTAAAAATTGGTCTTTTATATGATGTATCAGTCGAAACAAGGCAAATAATAAATTCATCCTTCCGCAAATCACTGTGTGTACTTCTTCAAGATCATTTTTTAAATTTATTTATGGGCCTTTTGGATAAATAATATTTTCTTGCTGTATATTTAGCAAACATAAAATATCATCCATGAATGTCTTAATTTAATTAATTAGGTATTTTAAAAGGTAAAAGTCGCATTTTTTTTAATTCTTATAACTTACATACATGCGCTGAAACGCGGTAGCATAACTAAATGACTACATGGCTTAATTACACACAACTTAATTGAAATTTTTTGTATTATTATTGTAAATGGAAGTTGTATTACGAATTGTCAATTATTTTAACAATTATACATGAAAAAAATAATTTCAACATACATAATTTTAATTAATAATTCTATGTTAATAGTTTGAATTATTTCCTGTTTGATAGGAATATTATTCATTTTGGGCATTTTAGTATTAATAACGTTAAATAAGTATAGATCAATAAAATTTGCTTTAACAAATAAATATTTTATTCGATCTTATCAATAAGTTAGCTACATTTTATGTTCTAAATTCTTGCTTATGTAAGTGGTACCTACGTAAAAGACAATTACACAAATTGTTATTAAATTAAATTAAATTATGTAATTATACAAAAATTTTGTAGACTTACTTGTATTTTCCCCGATTCTCCCGTTGAATCCATTCGGGAAGCCATATTCACAGCATGACCCCAAATATCATAAAGTGGCTTTAAAGAACCAATTACACCCGCGGCGACTTCACCATTTGAGATACCTAAAAAAAGTACCCATAGAAAAATATTATAAAGACGTTTGACACTGCCTACATGGCTTACATACAAAAGCATTATCAAAATTCATATCTACCATCAATAAGCAATGTTTTATGCAATACGTATCCATAACCCACCTATCCTTAAATTAAGTCCTTCAAAACTCTGAAAGGATCCCCTATTGAAATTCCTTAATTGCATCATCATGGCAGCTGCAAATTCAACCATTGTGAGCACGATTGCTCTATTGTACGGGGTGTTTTGACGTTTATCTACAACCGACGTGTATGACGTGGAGTCAAACGATTCACGCCTGGAGGGGTCGAGCCCACACGCCGCCATATACGTCCACCCGGCCATTTTTATTTTTTCCACTTTGTAATCTGATGTACCGGTTAGTAATAACTGAAAATAAAATAATAAAATATATCATAAAACGTGATTGTTAAGACAAAGAAACATCGAGTTATTATCCAGTCTATATCAGAATTAAAAAATGGGTCAGACTTTCCAAAAAAAACCATAAGTTTGGGCTTCTTGAGGAAAAAAAAACATATATTTTCCATGAAATGTTAACAGACTTTTCTAAGTATCTAATATCGATAAATACTAAATTAATAATCTATAACAAAAGAAACAATAAAGTTACCCGGTCAAAATCGGAAATGACTTCGTCCAGTATGCTTAACAAAATTTTGTCACTCAAATCGGCATCATTTTCTTCTCCTAATTTATAGTCCGTTAGGGATGCAAACATAACTGCAACATTGTCATACTTTTCATAGTATAACTCGTCTATAGATCTGTTTAAGTCCAAGTATACTTGCACTGAAACAATAGCAAACAAATCATTGTAAATAAGAACAGGTAATTATGTATCGGCATGAATAGCTGGTTAGCTTGATTTTTATTCTAAATGTGAAAAAAAAAATTACGATATTTGTATGTGCAAATGTAAAATCCCTGCTTCAGACGTCAGCGGTCAAGGTTTGATCTTCGCAATGTAATAATTTTTGTTTAATTAATGTTTGCCTCGGTGTATTTTTAAACAAAACATTAGAGTTGTTAACTAAATTTAAACATCATATTATGCAAAATAAATATGTTTTTTTAAATCTATTGAAAGCAAGGGCACCAAATATGTTGTCATTTAAGTAAGTAACAATTGCATTAATAATTTAAAACAATCTTACCTACATGAGCAGGTAGAATATTTTCTAAAAGCATACTATTAACTTTTAGCATGACCTCTGCTTCCTCTTGTTCTTCACGGAGTTGGAGTTGCCATAAGTGGTCTAAGCGATTCCTATACTCCGTGGTTCTGTCTATCCAGTATAAGGTGATAGTTATGAAGACTACAGATAGAGTGTGGGAGACCCGAGGCTCTAGCCCGACATTCCAAGTTTGATCTATTGAGAAAAAGGCCGCTTTGCATTCCCAGACCACCCATAGATAAAATGTTGTCATTCCACCAGCTACGATCCATTTGAAAATAAAAAATACTCGGCTGAATAGAAAATTCAAGAGTAGCGCAAGAACCCAACATTGTGTAACTTGCTGAAACAAAAAGGTATCGGTTGTTTAAATATTTTATTTTTGATATAAAAACGAAAATAATTACATATTCTTTTTACCATATACCTATTATGTCAAATCAATTAAATCATGCTGTATGCATGTACTTAAACTACTTAACGGAAAATTCCACACGTCAATCTCTACATACAATTTTTACCATTTACGTTTAATCAGTAAGGTTAAGTTATCAAACTAAGATTACATAGTTAAATAAATACATCATTTTATATTTACCCATGACGACACACAATTAGAAAGCACAGTTTCCGAAGTAGGTGACACTTCAACTTCTCTGCACCCAATCACGTTGATAACAGAGGAGGCGGCTAATCCAAAACTAACCAGCAAATAAATCGCAGTTCTTACTTTCACCGACTTTATTATAGTAACAGAAACGTCGTAGACATATCGGAGATAAGGGTTTCGGGGTTCCTCAATCCCTTTGTATTTGTTCCAGAGAAAATGAAACCAAGATAGAGGTTGCAGTCCGATAAGAAAGGCAAAAAATACTACAAATATTAGAACTATGTACCATTTAAAATCGGCATACCTGTAAAATAAAACGTTTTTATTTATACCAGAAGATATTAAAAAAAAAGTCAAACTCCAACGCTATGCAACTCTGCAGTATTTCGTAATATTGTGATTCGTAATGTTACAAAAAAAACTGTTAAGCGCCAGCTATATTATTTTGAACGAGGCTTCATAGAGTGACTTTGCTGGACGGCTGTTTGCAACCAAATTTCGTCTGACAACGATTTGGGAGCGTGGTTGAGCGCGCCTTCACTTACGTTATTTGCAAAAATATGGATGATACAGGTTGTTGGTTGTAAACACAAGTTACATTGATTTGAGGTTGATTTAAACAGTCTAGCCGGGTCTAATTTTGGCTCGACTTAGGCTACTGGCCTCTTACGAAACACTTATCCAGGGGGGGTATGGGTATTATTAGCCAACCATAAGTGAAGTATCTGATCCGATAGTAACTAACCATAAAGTTAACACGATGGTAAAAGTATTATTTAATAGCCAATTTTCCGCAAACCTATGGACTTGAGAGTATATTTTATACTCATAATACTCTATGTGATAGAATTTGCTTTTCAAATGAAGTAATTAAATACTCGTTATAGTGAAATTTAAAGAATGTTGTTATAAACTTACCATCTTGTAGTCAGACCATTGATTATGAAAATCATAGTAAATATTAAGAGGCAGCAGAGTATGTAGTATTTAAATAAAGGATCCGGTAGAACAATGAACGTCTTTTCCAATTTACAATCACTGTACATCATTGAAATTCTATTCATTTTTGACTCGTTAGTAAAATGGTTCCTGTAAGAAGATTTTTTTATAAGTGTAAAATTAACAAGTACTATCGAACCAACTGAATCATGACCCATTTTGATGAAAATGGGGAGTTTTCTGACAGCTCATAAAAATTAGTTAAAAAAACCTCTATAGATGGCAATTTAAAAATGCCGAAGGCGTTAAGTCTGTATACTATAATGTAGGTAAGTGGTATCTACCATCTATGGTTAGTTATATGTTCAATTTCTGATACAGACGTAAATTAATTTATTTTACTTTAAAAAACGCAGTGTGGAATAAATTCTTCGCCTTCGCCTTTTGAAAAGCGCCATCTATCGAAGCCCTTTGTATCAATTTTTTTTTAATGAGCTGTCAGAAAACCTCTCATTCGTTTGAAACTGTCAAACTTGTAAGGTCTATCGCGTATAATTCACTTAGGATATTTCAGATACTGTACGAATTCTGTACTCAGTAAATGTCAGTTTAGAATGTGATGATAATAAGTTCGTCACGAAGGAAACCTATCTACAAGCGAATTTCAACCTACTAGCATTTAGATTATTTGCCTAAATGAGCTTGTTGTGTGTCATGAATCATGATTCAGTTGGTTCGATGGTACTTAACCACTATTATTTTTACACAAGTTTCTCATGAGATTATGGACAAAAGAGAAAGTTCCTTTTGCTTACGACTGTGCATGTAAACAATGACCGACACATGATGCACTGATAATAAAAAAGTGTTGTATAACTTAGGAACAAATTTTTACTAAAGTTTTCAACCTAATAGTTGGTTAGTTCGCAATTATGTACAATACATTCACATAATTACAGGTACAGAAGACAGCAAATCAAGCGTTACAAATCTGTCAAATTTCTCCAACAAATTTTTAACTTAGTGTCGAGGGCATAGAGTTCATATTCAATTACAGTTTTTTGATCTGCTGCTTTCTCACAGACCGGCTGTTATCGTGCTTCGTTTATGGTAACGTTATTGGGTAACGATTCAGTTGAAATTGAAATGAAATCCCTCATAAAATAAATTGATACCTAAATTTACTTTCGTAGCAGAGAATATGCGCATCGCGAAGTACGTCATTAGCCATGCCTATTAGAATCGGTAAACAGTGCACCGATTCTGTAATTTCCACATGTGCTTAAAAGGTGCATGTTAACATGGTGACATTTTGTCAGTATTCTGCCGGTACAATGTCACTAGGAACCATCGGTGAACAACATGTACGCATAATGTTAAAGTTAAAGACAGAATTGGCTCCCAGATTTGCTGGGTTCCAGATACTAGAGTAGGCTGAAAATCAAATTTTGTCCCAAGGTCATCACGAAGCTTGTCTGTAGGTTGTGATGATATCTTAACATCAATTAAGCCACGTGACTGTTTTCTCCTTGATATATAATTAATAAGAAAAAAATATTGACATTATTTTAGGTGAATTGTTTTTTTTGGTGATTTTTGCTGAGTTCAACGATATCTTTGTTGCGCAAAATGTAAAAGAGCTTATGAAGCAGATGAACTTTGCAAAGCCTTATTTAAATTACTGAATACACGTATGTAATAGTAATGATACGTTTATACAAGAGATGTCACGAGACCAACATGCTATGGAGATAGGTTAATTTATGATGGTTTGCCTCACCATATGATAACAGTATCCAAGCAATGCTAATTAAATAGGTAAAATTTTATTGTGGGGGATAGCTCCAGTGGACTGTATAGTCTATGAATCCGATAACGATTTAGTCAAATGATGCGCTATCCACCCACTCTATTAGCTGGAATCGATGCGAGGGGCAAAAGGAAAATGCGAATTCACCACTTAACACGGTCGTGAAAGTCCAGCCGCGCGGCACTATATCACTCGCGAATACGCCACAAGCACACTCTATTTCCCGCGCTCTTCTGTTACTGTATTCTGCCTTCAGTCTTCTGTATTCTGTCTTCTATATTGACTTCAGGCTTCTATATGAGTCTTCGGGCTTGAGATTCACTGTACTGTTGCTTGAGGCTTCTTTCGGAGGCTTCTTTCTTCCGGAGATCTTCACTCTTCGGGATCTTTTCGGCGAATCCGGCGCTAGCGGAGTGTGGCGCATCCTTAAGTGATTTGGTGCAGGCGCGCAAGGGTACCGCACAAGAGAGAGTAATGCAAGCGTGCGAGCGGGACACACATATGTCTGTCTCGCTCGAATCTAATTCGAACTTTCTAGATTTTTCTAATAAGATTCTGACTAGATTCGATTATTCTTATTAGATCTTTACTATATTCTAATTGGAAAACTATTTACAAATTCTATTAACTATTTAGATCTCTCTCTCTGTGCGGAAATGACAAGACTTTCAAAACCATTTCTTTATTTCCAAATCAACCCTAATACATATCGAGCTATTTTAAGCTATAATCACGTAAGTTTCATTTCATTGTTAGCTGTTAGCTATGCGTAAATTCATTATCATAGCGGTTATTAATTAATCAAATTCTAATCAAATTACAAAGAATCAAACGATTAAGCAAACACTTTCTCAAGCTAATAAATACTGTTATGAACTTCTTACAAACTAACACTTGTATGGGACACTTATTCACTATAAACACTATAAAAACACTATGAAACACTATTTTAAACGTTCTTAGCTCTTTAAGAGTCTTATAAAACACTATAACACTATCTATATACACTGTTTTTAAGTTTATATAACTGTCTTTTACGTTTTGTTGTCACTGTCCTGCACATCACTCCCGCCGTGCGTTGTCACCGCCGTTGACGACGCATCTTCCTCGGTGCAGGCTGGTGACCCGGAGATCAGCACGACGAGTTTCTTCACCGGTCTTCGCAGGATCCCTCCTTTGGTTTTGACGTCGACTGCCCTGGTGACACCGTCAGGGCCTGGGTAGGTAGCCGCGACGAGCCCCCGCGGCCAGGTATTGCGCGGCAGGTTCCCGTCGGCTACCAGGACGACGTCTCCCGGCTGCACTGCGGGGCCGCGCCCGTGCGGCTCCCGCCGGTTTTGGAGGTCCGGCAGGTACTCCCGGAGCCACCTGGCCCAGAAGTGGTTGGCCAGCTGCTGTGAGGCGCGCCAGCTGCTGCGCCCGATCAGGTCCCGGTCGGTAAGCGGGACCGCGGCCGGCGCGTACAAGGCCGGCCCGCCCAGCACGAAGTGGTTCGGAGTCAGCGCCTCGTCATCCTCATGGTTGACGGACACATGTGTTAGGGGTCGACTGTTGACTGTGAATTCGACCTCCGCCAGCAGGGTTTGTAGGACTTCTTCGGTAGGGTGCCGCTGATGCAGGACTGCGGCTAGGGCTGTTTTCACGCTGCGGACGAGGCGCTCCCATGCTCCACCCATGAACGGCGCTGATGGGGGGATGAAGCGCCAGGATATGAGTTTCTTCGCGGCTTCGTGCTGTGTGGCTTCATCTATCTTCTGTCGGAGTTCCTTGGCGGCACCCTGTAGGTTGGTGCCGTTATCCGACCATATCTCGGCCGGGCAGCCGCGCCGTGCTATTAGTCGCCGCACTGCCATCACCGCCGAGTCCGTTGTTAACGAAGCTGCCATCTCCAAGTGCACTGCGCGCGTGGTAAGACACGTAAATAGAGCTACGTATCTTTTCTGCAAAGTTCTTCCCACGGTGACCTGAAGGGGTCCGAAGTAGTCCACCCCGGTGTAGGTGAAGGCACGCTGATGATGGGCCAGTCTTGAGTACGGATGATTCCCTGTAGGTGGCGCTGGCGGCTGTTGTTTTCGAATTCGACACTGTAGGCACTGTTTTAACACGGTTTTCACTGTCGGTCTTGCTCGTACGATCCAATAGTGCTGTCGGCATTCGTTAAGGGTGGTTTCTACCCCTGCGTGATGAAGTCTTCTATGCACGTAGTCTATGTATAGGCGCGTACTGTGTAAGTCCCCGTCTATTATAGCTGGCCTCTTCGTGTTTTCGGAAATCTGTTCGGCGGCGTTTATTCTGGTTGCTATTGTTAGGGCGCCGTTGTATATTTCGACCGCTAGGGGGCGCAAGCGGCTATTATTAGCCGGCGCGCCGCCTCGCGATATATCTTTTCTTTCTTGACTGAAGACTGTTTCTTGACTTGCTATTATTATCAACTTTTCTGCTCGACGTAGAGTTTCTGTTTCTAACTGTATGTAATTCACGGTAGAGGCTGTTTCGACTGTAATTTTCTTCTGTGGAGTTTTCTTATTTTGAATTACGCGCCAAGTCGGGTCCTTTTCTATTTTCTTGGTTCGTTTGTAATTGACCTTTTCCTGTTTTCTTCGGCATAGTTCGATAAACTGTAGGATTCTTGCGGCGGTTCGAACTAGGCGTTCCCATCTTGAAAATCTGTTAGGGTCGGGAAGGGCTTCCTTTAGGGACGGTGTAGGTACGGCGCGCGACTTTTCATATACTGTGTTTACTTTTTCTTCGCCGGTGACTATTTCTGTTTTGGTAGGGATGTCGCACGTCGGCCACGTCGAACTGTCTTCTCGGAGGAACTCTGGGCCCTGGAACCATCGATGTGAGGCCTTGAAGTTCCCCGGCACGTCCCTGGTCGCGTCGTCAGCCACGTTCAGCTTGGTTGGTACCCAGCGCCACTCGTTAACTGTGCTGTTGTCCTCGATGGCGGCGATACGATGGGCTACGTAGGGCTTGAAGCTGCGGGCGCCTGTCTTCAGCCAGGCGAGTACTGTCTTGCTGTCTGTCCAGAATACTCGCGCGTCGGGCTTGAAGTCATGTTCTTCGATGACGGCGGCAGCCATCCTGCTCCCCATCACCGCGGCTTGCAGTTCCAGGCGTGGGATGGATGTGAGTTTCAGTGGCGCCACCCGCGCCTTTGCTGTTATGAGTGCTGTAGTGACTTCTCCGCCGGCGCTCGTACTCCTCCAGTAGAGTACTGCGGCGTAGGCGGCTTCGCTGGCGTCGACGAAGACGTGAAGTTCTCTCTTCACCGCTTCACTGTAGCCTGCGAGCTGCCGCGGCACTGTCACGCCGCGCAGAGCCCGCAGTTGAACCAGCCAGTCTTCCCATTGCTGTCCTAGGTCTTCATCTATGTTTTCATCCCAGTTGGTGCCTCGGCGCCACGTTTCTTGTAATATCTGTTTGGCCCGCGCGGTTACTGGCGATGCGAAGCCTAGTGGGTCGAACATTGACATGATGACTTTCAGCATCTCTCTCTTCGTAGGTTTTCTTTTCGTAACTATGTCTTCAGGTAACCTAGCTAGGTCTAGATTGAAAGCTAGGTCGTCTTGATGCGGCTTCCATACTAGGCCGAGTACGCGTTCTGTTTGCCCGCCGTCCTTGAAGTCTAGTGGCTTGTTCGACGTCGCAGGGTCCCCGAGCGCTTCTAGGACTCGTTTAGAGTTCGATGTCCATTGTCGCAGTTCGTAGTGGGCTTCTCTGTGTATGTTGCGGACGTCCGTAGCGACTTCTATGGCTTCCTGTTCGGTCTTGAAGCTCTGTAAATAATCGTCCACGTAATGGTTTCGAACTATGGCTTCGACGGCGGGTTTGTTCGTGTCTTGATACCGCTGAGCGTTCATGTTCTTCACGTAGATCGCCGTGGCTGGAGATGAGGTCGCGCCGAAGATCAGTGAGGTCATTCTGTACTCTTCTGGAGGCTGATCATCTCGCCGGTCCCCCCGCCACAGGTATCGTAGCGCGTCGCGGTCTTCCGATCTGATTTTCACCTGCATGAACATCTCAGCGATGTCAGATGTGACGGCGATGGCGTGCTGTCTGAAGCGCATCAAGACCCCCGGCAGCGACTGAAGAAGGTCTGGACCTGTAAAAAGGCAATCATTGAGAGAGATGCCCTTAGTTTTCGCTGCGGCGTCGTGTACCACGCGCACCTTCCCCGGTTTAAATATATTAATGACCGGGAAGTGCGGCAGGTACCAGGTTCGATTCTCGGTTATTCCTGTCGGCGCGCGTTCTGCGTACCCCTTATCTATAAGCGCGTTCATCTGTTCTATATACTTCATCTTGAGTTGGGGGTCGCGGTCTATTTTCTTCTCTGTATTACGCAGGCGACTGTATGCATTTTCATAATTATTCGGCATAACTATATTCTCTGTCTTCCACAGCAGCCCGGCTTCGTATCTTCCATCTTCGCGACGTGTAGTTTTTTCTTTCAGTAGATCAAGTGCGCGCTGTTCTGGGTCGTTCCTGGGTGTCCTCGGTGTGATGAGAAGGCTTTCTATGGCGAAATGTTGCTTCAACTGTTCATCCATGGCCGCATCCACTTCTACTATGTGATTTACGTAGTGAACACGCTGTCCGATGATTCGAGTTCGAGTCCCGTGCAGTACCCAGCCCAATGGAGTGAGAGAGGCGACCGGTTGATCGCGCCGTCCCTTTCTCATTGTAGATGCGACGAGTAGATGCCAGTTATCTTGTCCGATGAGTAACTTCGGCTCGGCGTCTTCATATTGCAGGCACGTGGCTATGTCCTTAATATGTTCACAGTCGGCGAGATCTTCTCGAGTGACGCGCTGCGCGGATAACTTCAAACTATTGAATGTTCGTGCTTGAATCTTGTGGCGCCCTCCCGCGGATTGTAGCGTAACGGCGACTTTGCGTGACTGCTCGGACTCGAATTCGGTGCTGGCGATGGCTTCGATGTGTAGTGGGTCCACGGGTCCCTTGGCGCCTACCCGCTGTGCTAACTCGGCGTCTATTAGCGTGACTGTCGAGCCGTCGTCGAGTAGCGCGTGAGTCTTGATGCTGCCTTGCGGGCCCGTGACTTCTATGGGGACGATCTTGAGATAAGCTTGAGTGTTCACTGACGTCCACGTAGATGCGACGACCTCTGTCCTTTGTTCTGTTTCTTCGGGCTGTTCGACGATCACACGCCTCTTGTAGTGGAGGAGAGGATGATGCAGTCTCGTGCACCCTTCTGTAGCGCAAGCCTTCCCCTTGCACGTGTGATTCCTCGCCCGATGACGTAGACATCTGAAACATAAAGATTTATTCTTCGCAAGGTCCCATCTTCTATTTTCGTCCGCTTCTAGGAAACGCTTGCAGTTGCTTGTGTAGTGGCCCTTCTTCTCACATATGGGACACCCAGGTTCTGTGACTGTGCATGTTCTCTGCGGGACTCTTCTGTTTTGATCTTGACCAAATCTCCTGTTCGCCGCCAGGTGGTCTTCCGCGACGCGCTCCGGTTGCGCGTAGGGTCCGCAGCGATCCGCTTCTCTCTGTAAAAAGTTAGCAAGCTTTAGTAAGTCTGCTTCGTCTTGAGGGTTCTCGGCAGCGTAGTCAAACCAGCGATATCGCATAGCCGGCGTTAGCTTCTCTGTTGTGATCTTCGTGACTTCCGGGTTGTACAGGTAGTGAATCTTCCCCAGGGCGCGCAGCGTTGTCACGATGTTGCAGACCCGCGTCGCGAATACGCACAGGTCTCTGGGCGCGTCCGTAGGCTTCTGTAGTCCCCGTAGTCGCTCTAACTCGGCGAGGGCGATAGCGTCGGGCCGTCCGAAGCGTGACTCGAGGGCTCGCAGGATTTCTTCGGGCTTCGCGTTGTAGAGGAGAAGCCCTTCGACGACCTCCCGAGCTCTTGAACGCAGGCTTCGTCGTAGACGCGCTGTGTTTTCTATGTCGCTGTAATATCCCGCTGTTTCTTGATACGCTGCCTTAAACATGAGCCATTCTTGGTATGACCCGCTGTACGGAGGGAGTTCTGCATGGATTCTAGGCGGCGGCGGCTGCGGACCCGTCCTGGCGGCGAGTGCGATGGCTGAGGCCAACTCGCCGAGGTCGATCTTCTGTTGCGGCACGGCGACTGTGTCCCCTCCCGCCGGTACTGGATCCGGGGGGGGAATGAAGCTCGCCGGTGCCGGGAGCGCCGCAGGACGCGTCGGTTCTTCAGTCTGTTGCGGTTGCTGTGGAGGCTCTTCAATTTCGCCCTGGCCCTGGATTGCCAGCGGCGAGTCTGTCGGATTATTTTCCAGCCATACGGACACTCTCTTCGTGGTGTCTTCAATGGAGGGTGCTTCAGATTCCTCTTCTAAGTCTGTTTCATCGTCTTCGAGAGCGGCGACTTCGGCGGCGGCGAGTTCGACTTGTAAACGTAATAACTTCAACTTCGCCTTCGTTATTTTCGAGGATTTCTTCGATTTCGAGACTTGGGATCTCTGTGGAGCTCGCTGTGGCTGCGTAGCTTCGATTTGACGGGTGGTCTTCGTAGTTTCTGTAGCTGTGGCACCCGTCGTCGCTGTGGTTTCTGTCGGCGTCGTCGTTTCTGTAGCCGACGTCGTTGGCGTCGTCGTTTCTGTGGTTTCTGTCGGCGACGTCGTATTCTTGCTCTTCACGGCTTGAGCTTGAGACTGTTCTTGAGCGGGCCCTGTCGAGGCGGCCCGCTCCCCGCGGCCTGACTGCGACCGTGTAAGAGGCATCGCTGTCTCCCAATTGCCCTCTCAAAGATCCGGCTCGAAGGACCAAAATGTGGGGGATAGCTCCAGTGGACTGTATAGTCTATGAATCCGATAACGATTTAGTCAAATGATGCGCTATCCACCCACTCTATTAGCTGGAATCGATGCGAGGGGCAAAAGGAAAATGCGAATTCACCACTTAACACGGTCGTGAAAGTCCAGCCGCGCGGCACTATATCACTCGCGAATACGCCACAAGCACACTCTATTTCCCGCGCTCTTCTGTTACTGTATTCTGCCTTCAGTCTTCTGTATTCTGTCTTCTATATTGACTTCAGGCTTCTATATGAGTCTTCGGGCTTGAGATTCACTGTACTGTTGCTTGAGGCTTCTTTCGGAGGCTTCTTTCTTCCGGAGATCTTCACTCTTCGGGATCTTTTCGGCGAATCCGGCGCTAGCTTTTTTTTTTTTTTTTTTTTTTTTTTTTTTTTTTTTTTTTTTTCCGCCACAGAAAGCTTAAACTACCGACTTGACGCCCCTAAGGGAGCCACAGAAGGAGAGGAGGTGAATGCTTGATGCACGAAGAGGGGACCTTTGGGGGACTACCCCGCCAGCCAATCCCTAACAGTGCGGGACTCACCGAACCCAGCGTTACCCGCTAAACACCCCCTTTGCTGAGTTGTCCCGAGTTGGGTTAATCTCATCATCTGAACGACAGCCAATTGGAGTCAGAGGCTGCGTACCGGGCGTCCCAAGAGACAACCCGTCACGAAAGCTTATCGCAGGACCGAATCTGTAACAATAAAAAATTGGAAACGACGTCGTGTGAGTTATAAACACATGTTGTGTGAATTAATTGTTAAGGACAACCTAGAACCGGTTGGCTTGTTGAAGCTTCCTCACGAGGGAGGCGTGCTTGGATAGGATGGGGAGAGCATCGGCGAGAGAGTCCTGGCCGGCGTTGAGTGCAGCGCCGAGCTCAAGAATCTCGTCGATAGGAGCGACGGTGACCCAGAACGCCAAGCGATCAAAACTGACCTTCGCGTTCTGTACCGCGGGTTGGGCGGGCGGTCGCGACGGAGTCGCGGCCGCGCGCCCAGCCCAAGCGGTAGGAGTGACGTTCGAAACGGGTTTCGATGCGCATTCCACGGCCTGAGGGGCCTTAGCTTGAGGGGAGCCCTTAGGGGGCTGGGGGCGGTGTCTCCAATTAAGGGGATCGGCCGCCGCTTTGGAACGGACCGAGCGCGGCGCCTTAGGGCACCCGCGATAGTTCGCCGTGTGGCCGGACTGGCCGCAGAGGACGCAAGACGGATCTGTCGGGGACTCAAGGGTGCGGGAGCACTCCTTGGTAGCATGATCCTCTAGGCACTTAACGCACCTAGGTTTGGCAAAGCAATTGTGTGCCGCATGGCCATAGAGTTGGCAGCGGTGACATTGGCCGGGGTGACCTCTGTTGTGAGGTTTTTCTACTCGGATTTGCGAGAGGCCGCATACAGTGCGGGCCCCATTGCGAATTAGGGAGTTCCCGGCTGTGTTATTCGTTAGAATAACAAGCGCAAGGGGAAACTGTTTGCCTCGTTTGCTGTGCAACTTGTGCACGGACTCAACGGGGAAACCTTGAGATTTGAGATCCTCGGCGATAAGGTCGTTCGATAGCTCGAACGGCACGCCCCTAAGGATGACGCGGGCTTTACGCTCTTCCGGGAGAGCGTAAGTATGATAGGCGAATTGCCTTTGAGTTAGCAGGGAAGTCAGATTCCTGAAATCGATCAGAGTACATGGCTCGATCTTAATGAAGGCACCGGTGTTGGTTGCCTTCTTGTAATTGATCTTGGGGGCAGTCAGGCCCCCCGAACAGAGGGTCGAGACCTGTCCCCAAAGATGTTTATCCCGAAGGAAGACAGGGGGAGGGGGCTTAGAGCTCGGGGGAGGACCCTCGGGCTTGGAACGCGGGGCAACCTTGGGGCGCATTGCCGCCTTAGGGGCTTCAGCCGCCTTAGGGGCCGCTACCGCCTCGGGAGCCGCCGCTGGAGAGGGCGTGGGAGGAGCGGAAGAAGCGGTATTCTTCTTTTCCCTATTTGAGGACTTTTTACCTCGGACTGGGGTGAATTGAGTATCATCCGTAACAGTGTCATCCGAGTGGGACGCACTGACGGGCGAAGCCTTGCGTTTAGACGCAGCGGATTGGGCGGAGGACTCGGCAGACTCGGATACGGAAGATTCCGCTTCGGAGATGCCTTCCATGTACTCTGAGGGGCCAGGAGACACCGTAGAGCGCTGGGACTGGGCATCGAAACCCGGGGGGACCTGAGGGGTCTTAGCTTGGACAGCAGACGCAAAGGCAGCCGACACTTGAGCCTTGATGGCACGCAGATTGGCGTCTTCCAGCAGGCTTTGAAGCTGCTGTATTTGGGAAAGGAGGCGTGCTTCTTGCACGTGAAATGAGGCGAGGAGACGGGCCTCAGAGGCCTGAACAGTTTCGGCCACGCGGGCCTCAACTGCAGCATCAAACCTAGCTTGCTGAGAGGGCTCCATGATGGAGTACCCCCTGAAAAGGGTTGACCGTGCCGATGAACGGCGAGCGAACTAACCTAGCGAAAAAACCGATGCCGATGAACGGCGCGGAAACTGAAAAGAAGGGGTGCGTGCTCCTAACTCGAGCAGGCACCTAACCGTCCCCCGGGGAAAGGCCCAGTGCAATGGGTTCGGGTCTGCCGGATTTGTTAGCCCTGGAGAGCTAATAGCGTTCCGGGGCCACGCTAACGAGCTTCGTTGTCACCGTAAGGTATCAACTCGTTCAAACGCGGAACTTGGAAGTTTGTTTAAAGTTCGTCCTTTTCAGCACGAAAATCACTCAAACTTCCAAGTAGTAGGATAGCGAAGTTCGCGAATGCGTCGTTAGCACGCAAGTGGCGCCACTGTCGCAAAACGGCACTAATACGCGGCAATACCGACCGGAGAGCCTCGGAGTCGATAAGCGGTACAACGGAACGATAACGATAAGGGTCCTGCCGAGTCGACAAGTCCCTTATCGATAGAGACGGAGAGCACTGAGAGCACGATAAACACGACCACTGCGCGCGAACGATGAAACGGAACTGGCGCTAGCGGAGTGTGGCGCATCCTTAAGTGATTTGGTGCAGGCGCGCAAGGGTACCGCACAAGAGAGAGTAATGCAAGCGTGCGAGCGGGACACACATATGTCTGTCTCGCTCGAATCTAATTCGAACTTTCTAGATTTTTCTAATAAGATTCTGACTAGATTCGATTATTCTTATTAGATCTTTACTATATTCTAATTGGAAAACTATTTACAAATTCTATTAACTATTTAGATCTCTCTCTCTGTGCGGAAATGACAAGACTTTCAAAACCATTTCTTTATTTCCAAATCAACCCTAATACATATCGAGCTATTTTAAGCTATAATCACGTAAGTTTCATTTCATTGTTAGCTGTTAGCTATGCGTAAATTCATTATCATAGCGGTTATTAATTAATCAAATTCTAATCAAATTACAAAGAATCAAACGATTAAGCAAACACTTTCTCAAGCTAATAAATACTGTTATGAACTTCTTACAAACTAACACTTGTATGGGACACTTATTCACTATAAACACTATAAAAACACTATGAAACACTATTTTAAACGTTCTTAGCTCTTTAAGAGTCTTATAAAACACTATAACACTATCTATATACACTGTTTTTAAGTTTATATAACTGTCTTTTACGTTTTGTTGTCACTGTCCTGCACATTTATAATTAATAATTTACTGGTTTGGTAAACTGAAAATAGAATTATTGAAATTGTTGAAGGATACTTTCTATTTATTCAGTAATTAAGTTTATAAAATAATGAAATCTGTGACTTAGTTCGTAGTTTTATGTAAAGAAAGCAATTAATTTTAGGTAAATTGCATGCTGGTTATATTTTTGTACGAGAAACTCTATCATTGTATGTTACATCTATATTACATACATAAATACATAACGTCACGCCTGTATCCCTTTTGGGGTATGCAGAACACCAGAGGTTACAAGACCATCTGATGTCACGTTTGACAAATTTGGAGGTAGGTATTATAAATATGGAGAGAGACTATTGTAGTGACAGGGGATCAGCCTATCGCCCACAAAAACGCCTTTAAAACCTTTGTCCCTTAACTGACTTTTACAGTATGCCCAGGAAAAGAAGCAGCTAGCACATTCTACGTTTTTCTTTCGCTCCCAGTGCAGCATGGAAGCAATGGAACATCTATAATAGTACCATACATAAAGCGATTTAAACGGTTCGATTTGACTTGTCTAGAGTTGTCAAGATAACTTTGTGCCTAAACTGGCGGATAGAATCTTAGCAGTATTTACTGTAATAACCAATTGATACACTCGAATGCACTATAATTAATCAATACTTATTAAACAAGTACTTAATCAATACCTTCGAGTTACAAGTCTAACAAAGAATAGGAAAATGGAGGTCAAAACTATTTGTTTTATTGGTATTAAAGAAGTTTGTTTCTATGCAAGTTTTTATTATTTTCTTGTTGTATTTTTTATGTTTAATAGTCGGCAAACGAGCTTATAACTAAGCATATGTTGTGTTTTAAGAATCTTTATTTCTCATAAGAATTACATAATTCGCTCACTGAGAAACATTATTTAAAACATAAATTTATAACGAGAATGCATTATACATAACAAAAACAAAAGAAAATATATTTAAATGAAAGTGGGTAGTTTAAAAAAGTTGAACAACAAACGTTGAATGCTAAAAAGACCAGCGAAACACAGATCTAGAGTAAAATCAACTGGATGTGGTATTGATCGTATCATACGGATTGTGTGAACTATTGAGATTTTAATTATTTATTAAGTATGTTTTCAGTTTTCATTTAAAGCTAGGCAAACTTTTTGCTTCCTTTATTTTAGTAAGAAGATTATTATACATATATTTTGACCTTCAAATTCAATATTCTTTTAATCGTAGTCTGTTCTTGGTTGGCGTGTTACTAAATAACTTGCATTTCGTAATTTCATTCTTTGTGTTTGGTTTTTTTGAGTAAAATTTAATGTCGTATGAACTTCCTTGTTTATTATCTGATATATAAAATTCTCGTGTCACAGTTTTCGTTGCCATAGGTACTCCTCCGAAACGGCTTGACCGATTTTGATGAAATTTTTTGTGCTTATCCGGTATCTATGAGAATCGGCCAACATCTATTTTTTTTTTATTTTTATTTATATGGCAAAACAACGATGCCGGATCAGCTAGTTTTACGTATAAGAATACATGTTTAGTATTTGTATGTTTGCAAAATATTTATTATTTTAGTTTCATTGTAACTTTTTTCCATGTGTGTTCGAAAGTTGTAGTTGAATAAGATCTTAATCAGTTTATTTTGTGCTCTTTGTGTAGGTTCCTAATATTATTCTTTGCCGCGGTACCTCATATTTCAACTAAGTAGTCAATGTGAATTACAAATAATAAACCGAACTTTTCTTGGTATAAATTTGGTTACGCTATGAAGAGCGGTGAGAGAAATTAATTTAGATTTTACTTTTTCTAAGTGGGGCTTCCAGTTGAGGTAACCGTCCAAGATAAGACCAAGATATTTTTCGTTATATTTTCTTCGTATTAGTTGGTCGTTTACTTTTAATTGAATTTTGTTGGTATTTTTTATTGTTTCTTGCGGCGATTATAATATAACTTGTTTTGGAAGTGTTAATGGTGAGTAAATTAGATTCTGTCTAAGGTTTAAACTGAAAGTTGAGGTTTCCCTTAGAGGGTGCATGAAGTGTTCCGTCCTGTTCTCACCCACTACGACACAAAGAACTTCCACTTTTATGAAATGGTCACAGTAGCGCCATCTAGTAACCACGATAGGAAAATACTGTGCGTTTGTTGCACGGTAGTCCCTCAAATATTTTTTTTTCTACTTTTTAGTATTTGTTATTATAGCGGCAACAGAAACAAATCCCGGAACGCTAAAAAGATCTCTGTTAACTCTGGATCATCATCGATATTTGTACCAAAATTCATAAAAAGTTACGTAGTGAGCGACTTCATCATTATTAACCCTTTCGGGAATGATTGAAGAAGAAATCTAGCCGAACGTTGCTTAACCTGCCATAACGTACTTATGATTTACATAGAAACAACTACGCTCAAATGATTTGCCACCGTGTAGTCTGGTGGTAGGGGTTCAATCATTACGTTACATGGTGTTAATTCCACGTCATGAAAGGCTTTACTCACTTTCCACTCGTCATTTCATCAATTTCTTTCGCCATTTGTGCATCAGCTGACTTCAACATTTGCTGGTATTCTACCAGGTTCTCATCCATAAATGGAGTGGTTCTCCTGAAGTTTGTAGAAGCCCTGTTTTCCGATCGCTACTGAAATCATAGTCAAAGTATGGGAGTGAAAAATCAGTAAAGATATGTCTCTCCTACATATTGCGTATATACATCCTACATATGTTGGTAACACAATTATGCTATAATAATATTAAATATTTCTGACACTCACACAACATTATCCAGCCGAAATTGAGTTTCTAAAAGAACTTTTGTTATGGATACTAGATAACTGATATACTTAAGAAATATATAAACATACATTTTGAAGAAATACATATTTTTTATTACAATAAACATATAAACGTCCATGACTTGACGACTAATATCTGTGTTCATCACACATATATCCGCCGCCTCCGGAATTCGAACCCAGGACCTCTGGCATAGAAGGCAATGTATGTTACCGCTACACCAGCCGGTCGTCAAAATAATATATAAAATAATATAAAACAATAAAATAATGGTGGGATAACGTCTTAATAAATTACCGTGCACCTTTTTTCATGATTTTACATGCTAGTTTTGTAGTCTTGAAGAAGGTGGCTTAAAAGAAAGTATTTTTTAACGAGGTCATCGTTCGAACATATTTATACCTTTGGGTACCTACAAAATAAATTAGGTAGATAAAATGGAAAAAAACTATGTCAAAATAGAATCATTGATCACTCACTCTCGGACTTTTCTTTATAATTTTTGTAAATCCAACTGAAGCCCTTCTAAAAGGTCGGTACTCAGTAAGTATCTGAAATTAAATAGGCACTTGAGAATAAATTTTACGTGTTTATATAAAAATGAAATGTTTTTCTTCGTTTTGATAGAAAACAAATATGAAATATTTACTCATTAGTAAAACGGTATAATTTTGGTACAACATGTTTAGTTTTCAAGTCCAATAAATAAATAAAGACTTACTCGAGAAGGTCTAGATATGAGATAGGTTTCCAGTTTATTTTTCATAATAAATTCGTTGTTCTGCGAATCAAAGTTTGGCTCAATAATATATTCTCTTGCGTTATCAAGAATAAGCTCCAATGTTTGCTTTGTAATATGAACTTTTCTGGAATTAAAAAGCAGACATTTGTAACAATAAATAAGGTACATTTATTTATGATAACAAAAGAAGTTACGCCTTTTTTACTTTTGTCCAAGTAAACAACATTAAGAGACTTCTTAAACCATTATATCCCATGTAATACCACGATTACAAGGCATCAACAATATAATGCTACCGTTACACATGCTCTAAAAAACATGCTTAAAAGCTTGCTATTTAGTATGCTCAATACGAGCTTACTTAGGAGCAGTTTACATTTGCTAGCAATAAGCATGCTTACGTTCTTGAAATGAGCATGTGTAACAGTAGGTTTATAAATAAAATATTAAGAATAAATAAAACACTTTTTAACCGGATTTATCGCGTATATTTACATTTTAAATTTTGACTCGACGTTTCGGTGTCTTTGCAGTCGCTCGTCACCACCACGGTGTAAATGTAAATATACGCGATAAATCCGGTTAAAAAGTGTTTTATTTAATAGTATGAATCGCGAAAACTTAAGACAATATTATGTTAAGAATAAATATAAAGAACGTGATACAATCTGGTAAAAAGTATTTTTTTATTTAATTATTCGCGAAAATTTGGACAACATTATTTAGATTACACTACTTGAACCCAAACCGAAGACCTCTCTTCTATCAATGCGCTCCGTAGATATCTTATGGTTTTATCCTCAAAAACTATACAAACAACTCCAATTTTTCACTCACGAGTCTACTTTATCATACATACATACATAACGTCACGCCTGTATCCCTTATGGGATAGGCAGAACACCAGAGGTTACAAGACCATCTGATGTTACGTTTGACAAATTTGGAGGTATTATAAAGATGGAGAGAGTTTATTGTAGTGACAGGGGGTCAGCCTATCGCCCACAAAAACGCCTTTAAAACCTTTGTCCCTTAACTGACTTTTTCAGTATGCCCGGGAAGAGAAGCAGCTGGCGCATTGTATGTTTTTCTTTCGCTCCCAGTCCAGCATGGAAGTAACTACTTTCTCTACTTTATCAAATTCAAAATAATCTAATAATCTTTATTGTAATTATACGATATTAACAATTGTAATTGTAGTAATATTTGATATTAAATTTTACTCACATACACATACACTTATTTTATTGTCAAACAGTATGCAATATTTTTAAATACGAAGAATGGTATTTTAAGTAGGGTCTGAAATGTCAATATTATTAAAAAATATTTTGTTAGGAACAAAATGAATCAAATTAAATCAGAATATATCAGACAGTTAAACGTCAATAGTTTTTTAATATAAATATCATTTACAGAGTAAAAAAAAATTTCAATTAACTTACGTCCTCGCAGAAGGAGGTCATAACCGCCCAAGCCTCTTAAGGGCCTACACTACCTCAAACACGCTCCGAATCCAAATTTTGATCTCAAATATCTATCAGAGTACTGAACTAATAATTTTAGAAAAAACATATAGCAAAGTTAAGAGTATGAACTAAGAACCATATGTTTTGAAAACACGATTAATGAAAAAAATCTCGATAGAAAAAAATCACAAACTTACCTCTAAAATTTACAAAGAAACCTTATTACTTAATTAGTACTTAACCTACACTAATGTAACTTGGTATTTAGTTTCAAGGTATGACAATACGTGCACTATATGATCTGATTTTAAAATAATTTTATTATTTTTTTTATTATAAATCTTAAATCTAAAATAATGTGTTTGGCACGACGGGTGACCTGCGCCCGCTCAAGGATTCAGTTGCGCTCCGGCATTCGTACGAGGAACCTGTGTCGCTTTCACGCTTGCCGCCGCCGCTACAACATCACGTAAATATCGTGTTTTCCATAAATAAATTTGTGGTGTGTTTTATTTCAAAATGGGAAATGAAAGAAATAAGATACGGAAAAGGCAGAGTTGGAGAAAACAAAACGCGAGTGAGTAAGATAGCTCCGACGCGCGTTGCGGGGTGCTTCACGGCCGGGCGGTGAGGTGGGGGCAAAATTCAGATTCTAGCTGGAGTAGTATGGGCTCTTAAGGATAGATTTAAACTTGTTAATCGGTAGGTTTTTTAGTGTACTAGGCAACTTATTATACATACAGGTTGACTGGTGGGACACTTTAAAAAATCCAGAACGTGACAGTTTAAGATCATACATGAAGAGAAAAAATAAATATTAATTATTTACTGAGTAAACTTTTACGAAAGTTAACGAATTCATTACGCAAGGTTTATATTAGCGTTGTACAATAAATACTTAGCGGGTGGTGGTGTGTATGTGGCGGGAACACTGCTGTGAGCGTGTTGACTGAGGCAGCGCGTCGGGAAAAGTGTAGTAAGGTCTCTTTATTTATTCATAGAGATTTCTGGTGAAAAATTAAGTACCTCGATTCTGATCATAATTATTACGTACAGTACAGAGTGCTCTCCTTCAGTATTGCAAATTTGTCACCAGTCACCCTGTATATTTTGATTTTGATAAAAGATTGAGGATTTGCGTGTCCAAACTTTTTTTCTTGAAAGGATCTACTTACGTGAGGTTCTTGTATATTTTAAGCCTCTACGGATAAATGTTATAATTTCACATATTTAGTGTAAAAATGTAAGTTGAGTTGGTTGTTATAAGCATTTCTTTAGAAATAGTTGGTTACTTCGATTATTTCTTTTTGTAATTGTGGACACTGTGATAATTTGTATTAAAATTAAGAAACATTTCTTATTGCAAAGTAACAATATTTACATTGTAACATAGACAATTCGTTAATTCAGGTTAATTAATTCCCACCTATGACATATTTATTAAAACGTTCTATCGGCGTAACTATGAAAATTTTATATTTACAAAAATACTTTTTTGACAAATTTTATCGCCTAAAATTTTATGTTTCAGTGTCTTCAACTAAAGTTTAGCTGATTTTATTCGAAAAAGCAAACTCTATCTCCAAAAAACGCATTCCAGGAGGCTAAATCAATGAATTGTTTATCTTAATATATAATATCCATAAGTTTATTCAATTCATGCCAAATTACCCAGCTTTGCCAGTTGATTCCATTTTATTGGCAATGGTGACGTCCTTAGACCAAATGTCGAATTGCCACTTTCTGATGCCAATAAGGCCGCTTAGTATTCTTCCAGAGTGTACACCGATCCGCATGTCTATGTCCAATGACCGTTTGTCTCTGAAATCAGGTAAAAATAGATCATTAAATAACAATTTGATGAAAGCTTTCTACATATAAAAAAATACCATAAAAACAAAAATCTGAAGCCCGTATGGGGCTTGGCTGTGCAAAAATCTGGATCTCAATAGTTACGATACAATATAAACGATAAGAATAAATGTCACAAGAAATGCTTAAGAAAGATATAAAAAAATACCTGAAAGTGTTCCAATAGGATGACTTCAAAGTAGGTTACTATAATATTTATAGGAATACATTCCATAAAAAAGTACATTGATGTCTTTCTTATACATACCTAACATCTTTTATGATATGTATCATTTCGAGTCCAAGATCAACGCAGTTCTTTGCATGTTGCTCAGTGGGGTTTGGGATACCGCTTACACAGTAGTAGCAATCGCCCAGAAACTTTATTCTCAAAACGTCGTGCTCCTAGAAAAGTTTTGATTAATATTAGTAATAAAACATAACTAAAAATAAAGTAGATACGTACAAAAAACAATTATAAAGGTCAAAAACTTTGCTTCTTAAAGTAATTTAAGTAAATCTCTCGTGAAGAGAATATTTATGAGAAAACAATTTTGATTCCAAGTTCCCTTGATCAATAAAATACAAAACTATTAAAAAACATAACGATCACGAAACAACTGCGTTCTCTGCGCAGTTGTTTTGTGTTTTATTTTGGAAAACGCTAACTTATAGTCGTTCCTAGTCCTTACAGAGTAATATTTATCATGATTATCTTTCCTAGTTTTAATTTATTACTATTCTTACATATATACATGATTTTTCATAAATATATTGCATCTAGATCTGGTAAGCATACCAATGTCTTTAAACTTTCTATTTCCAAGTTTATACATTCCACGAATATCCTTTTTCTGCAGTGTAAATATAATGTCAATATCTGCGGCATTTCCCCCAAGTAAAGACTATGAAAATAACTAAAATATAAAAACTTCGCCGTATTAACATCAGTCAATGAGCAAATTTTCTTAACCGCGAACTTATATACAGTAGTCGTTAGGATTTGTCAATAGCCATTTCGACGCTTTGAAAATTTTGACATCCACCATCTAGCATTGGGCCACTTCGGTGGATTAAGGTCTAAAACCTTCTCGTCACTCAGGGGAGAGATTCATGGCCGTGTAGTGGGCTTATAACCAAGGTTTGTGATGATCGGTCAAAAATAATATTACATCTTGATCTATTGGCCCATGTTTCACCTAATGAGAGTGTTTTTAACAGCGATCTTACCTCGGAAGCTTCGTCAAATCTCCCGAAGAGTTCGCTCAGCAGCTCCACCATCCTAAGTGGTGACAGTGTGGTTGATATCTTGGTGTAGTTGACCACGTCTGCATACAAGATGCTTACGTTTTCATGTTCTTCCACGTAAAGTTGACTGAAATAAAGCACGGTTTTGGTTAGTCTTTTATGACACAAAAGTCTGGATGAGGGTGGCGCGGAATCGAGTGACGTGATGAAACTCTGGTAAGGACTTTGTCGATCAGTTGACGTCCCCATGCCGATGATGATAATGATGAAGATTCTATCCTTATAGGAAAGTTTTCAGTTACTTTTAGATGGAAAAAAGAACAAATAAACTTAAACTTAAAGAAAGAGATGCGGATTGAAAGAGGACGGGGCCGGCCTAGGCGAACGTATGCCGATCAAATTGGCGAAATTTTGAAAAAGGGCCTAGTCAAAAGTACCAAAAGTACGTGGAAGAAGCGAAAGAGGTATGTCTGGATCGCAGCAATTGGTGTTCCCTTGTCTCTGCCTACCCCAAGGGGAGACAGGCGTGAAGTTATGTATGTATGTATTCGTTTTCACCCGCGTAGAGTTGGCTTAGAACAACCTTAAAGCAAGCGTGTTGTAAAAGGAGACTTATCCGTAGTAACTCAAGGTTCCTTCTGGCTAGGAACACCTTTCATATGAAATCTGACACCGAATATCATCGCAACAAACTGTAATGAGTTCCGGATTTTTTTAATGAAGTGACAGTCCCTTCCTTGTCCTGTGAGCTACCTTTTTTAGACCTCATCTGTACTAGCCATCAGGTAATATTGAAGTTCTAAAAAATTACCGACACAACGCGACGTTTCGTAAAACTTGTTTTTTTTTCGAATTTCGAAATTTCAATACGCGAATTTCAGCCACGTGCTCTTTTTTTATGAAAAACTGCAATTTCCAGAATGCTCATACTATGGCACCTTCTGCAAACTACTTCTAAAATTAACATAACATTCCGTTGAATGTGCAAAATGTGTTTAAAAGCTGCAAAATAAAACCCAAACAACACACCAACTAGATAGCCCCAAACTAAGCTTGAATAAGCCAGTATTATGCAAAACGTATAGCGGAACTTGGAGCTTTGCTAGTCGCATTAAATGAAATCTCGTATTTACCAAAAAAACTCATTTATTAATAACATTTATATCCGTTAATAACCCGAATCAACACTATGTGGACACAAAAATCTTTAAAAAAAATTACAAAAATCAAATACAGGACCACTGCGCCGCCGCAGAGGCCGTAATCTATTATGACATCCGTGGCGCAATGGTCTAAGACGTTATTACGCATTAGGATTTGTTAAAAGCCATTTCCTGAAAATTCTGACACCCACCATCCTGCATTGGGCCACCACGTTGGATTAAGGACTAAAACTTCCTCGTCACTCAGGGGAGAGATTCATGGCCATGTAGTGCACTTATAGCAAAGGTTTGTGATGAGTAGTCGAAAATAATATTACTTGACCTATTGGCCGTTGTTTCATCAAATAAGAGTATTTTACCAGCGATCTTACATCGGAAGTTTCATCGAATCTCCCGAAGAGTTCGCTCAGCAATGGTCTAATGGTGCGCACATATTTCTAGTTACGTTACATCACTAGTTCCAT
The DNA here is from genome assembly GCA_944452665.1 of Stenoptilia bipunctidactyla. Classification (NCBI taxonomy): domain Eukaryota; kingdom Metazoa; phylum Arthropoda; class Insecta; order Lepidoptera; family Pterophoridae; genus Stenoptilia; species Stenoptilia bipunctidactyla. The sequence continues at coordinate 11,666,694 of OX101726.1, forward strand.
TACATATATTCTTCCATATCTAGTCCGTGTACGCAACATAAGTTGCTACTGCGTAAGTGGGTTCGATTCCCGGACGGAATAAAAAAATATTTTTCGGGTTGTGAGTGTTTATCTATTTTTATTCTTGGTTCCTCCTAGTTCGCTACATGGTGTCCCATATTACAAGCTTTGCTGAGTTTGGGGCCGTGTAGTTGGTGTTATGGTCTGGGGATTTTATTTATTCATTCTTAAAGTCGTGCTTTTTAGCATTTAAATAAAGTATATCTAGAAGATCTACCAAAGCTAAGCCAGCTCGAATGCTTTTATATTTAAAAGAAAACTGATGCTTAAACTCAATTTGACCAAAACTTTACGCACTTTTATGAAACTCAGGTAGAAATTTAACATTGTATGTAAACAAACCACAGGTGCATTGCATTAAATTCCTTTGTATTGTTTATTTTATCATAATCAATGATAAGATATATTACTAACCAGGCACATGCATTACAATCATTATAAATACATACTTTTATCAAAATAATTACTACTAAGTTCAATGTAACTATGCCGGGGAAAACCCACATGTCAATGAATTCAAATCCGTTCTATTACATAAAACCGCGAGGTACCCTGACAGAATAGAAAAGCAAAGATACTCTTTGGTTAAATTGCAGGTTACTTAATAAGTTGACTGAAAAATGAGTGAACCTTGCTTTAATTTTTTCTAAGATTTGCAGATCAATTGGTTGAATTATTATATCGTTAGGTTTCAACAAAGATTTTTTTCCTAGAATATAAATTACAAAAAAAAGAATAGCAGATTATCCAGCAAAATCTTAGCTTTATTAGGAACTTGGATAATAGAAGCTAGATAATGGATAAATAAACTTTAAAAGTGTATAAAAATTATCTCAATATAAGAAGATTTGTAAATAATAATAAAAATAATATCCTTTCAGTATCCTTGAACTTCGTACAAGATTTTGAATAGCTATATTTCTATATTGATAATTGATCAATTCTATTTGTATTATGCTGTTTGTTGTGAAAACACGACTATCATGTAAAGAAGAATATTTCTTACCATATTTATAATTGTTTATTTATATTGACAATAATTTATATAATTGTATTAAGTATTCCTTCGATATGCATTGCAGCGTAAATTATCTAAAGGTAATAACAAAACGAAAAAGGTAATTTTATCAATAATATGTATTTGCTATAAGGTTTAAAGTAAGGTTGTATAGGTTATATTCTATTTATTTAAAAACTAGGTGAATAAGTTTTCAGGAACGGGTTGAGCGGAGCAAATTAAGATTCTAGCACCAATTTTTTAAGCTTATTAGTAAAACTTCTCGTAAATTACTTTAAATAAAAGTGAACAGTTTCGTTACTTACACATCACATCGCTTTCATCTTTTATTTATTTAAGTTTGCTAAGTTAGGATGGCAATTTTAGTCTAGAAACTTACTTAAAAGATTTTACGTTGTAACTGAATCTTGGTGATGTAATCCCAAGAAACATATTTCTGATATCTTTGCGCACTCTCTTGACAATGTGTTCTGGTAAAATACTTAACATGAGTCGTTCCTGAAAAAATAAATACAGTGTGTATTAACAACCAAGTCCCGATTTTAATCTGAAAAAGTGTGGACATTTAAATGGGAAGAATTGTAAGTTAAGAATTTATTAAGGTTCAATTTGGGTTTTTGTTTGTTGTGACGAAGCGAAAGTTGGTTTAGCGTTGGATCCGCCTGATTGTAAGTAGCATCTAGATCCATAAAGGTCATTAGCTGGATTGTCGGGTCAACGATTTGTTACCAGCCCTGGGCTGGAAAAAGCGCATCCTGTAATTACACTGACTGATTCTTTTCTTGCTGGAATAGAACTGTGCTCACGCCTAGCTTATGGTAGTTAAAACAGGAAGGATCGTTGTACTAGAGGTTTGACTAATATATTCATATTAGCTATACATAACAGTTACACGGCAGAAATATTATGTTCGGTAATACGAGCATTTCTTTATTATGTTATTCAATAACAGTCAAATAACAGTGAGCGACGTTGCATGCAGTCATCAAAGCACTCGATAATCATTATGATATAATATTATAGCATGAATGTAGTATAATTTTGCGAACTAGTTCAGAAACTCTCACTGTTATTTCATTGTTACCCAAGAACGGTTATGTCATCATGTTATAGATAAAGTGTTATATTAGTTAAAAGGCTTATGAAAATTCGATCCAAATATAACATCTCTAATTTGTACCGAATTAATAGTAAGGTTGTACTACCTCACAGTTGAAGTTACAGGTAAAAGAAATACAAACAGTTTTATAGACGTATGTACAAATTAATGAGATAGTAAAGATTTTATTAATTTTAATCTTGCAGATAATGCGATAGGTACTGATTTCAGTTGTGATATAGATCAGTGACCATATTTTTTAACCCCTTTAGGATAAACATTAGCACATTAGTCATTAGGCCAAACAACATACATTTTTGATTTCTTTTGTTTCAAAGCGAAGAACACCAAAAAATATCAACATACCTCTTGTTCCTTTTCAAATTTAAGTCTCAAAGTGCTTTCAACACAGGCTCTTCTATCTAAAAATGAACGCCTTGTGACTATTTCATTCATTAATCTAAAGTAAACGCCCATTGTGTTTACACCAATCTGGAAAATTATGTCTGAAGCTAGCTGGAAATAAATAAATCGCAATTCAGTGTAAATATAATATTCATAACACAAACTCAAAGTAATTGGAACTTTAATTAATACTTATTGAAGTTTAAATCTTGTAAGGGATATGAATATGGTATATGATGAGAAAAATTATAATAAATTAAGTAGGTAGATCATTTTTATTTAATTTCTGAATATATACCAGTATTGAAAGTTATTTTATTTTTCAATGTTTACACTACTTTTTGTTAATTTGAATGTTTTATACAGGATGACTGGTGACAAATTTTAGATACACAAGGAGAGCACTCTGTACTCGATATTATAAAAGTAGGATCTTAAGTTTTCATTAGAATTCCCTATAAATAAAAACTACTATGTTACATACATACATACATAACGTCACGCCTGTATCCCTAATGGGGTAGGCAGAACACCAGATGTTACAAGACCATCTGCTGTCACGTTTGACAAATTTGGAGGTATTATAAAGATGGAGAGAGACTATGGTAGTGACAGGGGGTCAGCCTATCGCCCACAAAAACGCCTTTAAAACCTCTGTCCCTTTACTGACTTTTACAGTATGCCCGGGAAGAGAAGCAGCTGGCACATTCTACGTTTTTCTTTCGCTCCCAGTCCAGCATGGATATGTTACTATTTACTTTAAATACAACAGAGCCAATCGCAACACGTGACCTGGCACGCGGTTCGCTGCCAACGATAGCGTAACCATGCGTTGCGTAATCAATTCTTTAACTTTCGGTTAAGTTTACTTAGTAAATAATTAATATTTATTTTCAACCGACTTCCAAAAAGGAGGAGGTTCTCAATTCGTCTGTATGATTTTTTTTGTGTCTTTGTTACACGATATTTCGGACAATTATGAATCGATTTTAAAAATTCTTCCTCATATGAGCTCGAGAAGTCGGCTGAGCTTTTCATTGAAAATTTCAAATTTTTTAATAAATATGTATGATTTCGGAGAATGTTTACGTTGATGACATTATAACTCAGCCAAAGTTTTGCAGTTAAGTCGGTTTTTTAATGCTCTGCATTAATTGATTATTTACTTTATTTTTTCTCTTGATGTATGATCTCAAACTATCACGTCCTTGAATTACAAAATTGACCCACCAGTCACCCTGTATATTTGACTGTACTAAGTCGTAATAAAAACTAATTACCACCACATAGATCTGAGGTTCTTCATGGTATGAGAAAAACGCGAAGACCAGTACATACGTCAAACTGACGAATACTCCCATTAGGAGGGTCAAATAATTGTTGCGCATAGGCAAGAAAATATACAACGATAGTAAAGCCATAGTAGCGTATCCTGGACGCAGAAAGACATCTTCGTAGAAGCTGTAGATAGCGACGGCTATATCTGGAACATAAAAAAGCTTACATTTATACCACTATCAAAATTAAATTACGCTTCTCACAGAACTGTATACAGTTATGTATACGGAATCGGAACCTTACTTTTTACAGCTACACAAGAAGGCTATACCTAAACGAAAAAAAGCATAAAACAAAAAAAAAGATACCTTCAACCGAAAAGTCTCTTTTTAAAAAACTTCACTTTACTTAGCTCTATAAATTCTGATGAAACCTTTGACGGTTGCAGTAACTTAATAGAATCCATGACAAAATCAAAATTATTATAATTGCCTAGGTTTTTTATTTAGTTAAGGCTGCTTTATTATTTGTTTATTTTGCTGTGTTTCTTAAAAAAATATAATAGCAACGAATAAATAGATATTCATATTTTTGGCCCTTAGTAATAAAAACTGGAAACCGCCTTCTTCTACACAACTTACGTATATCTTTTTTGTTCGTTTACATAACAATAATATAAATCTCATTACACAATATAAATTTATTTTTAAACTTACCAGTGATAACTAGATCTAGAACAATAATAAACGTGACAAAGACAGGAGTCCAGAACCATTTCGCTTTCATGGGATTGTAAAACTTCTTCCAAAGAAATAATGCAGGGATTGCAATCCTTACCAAATACAGCGCCATTGAAAAATATGTTGAGTGCCATTGTATGAGCTGAAATAATTATAACTATATTATAAAAAGCCATTTCATAAACTTATTTTTACTAGAAAGCAATTACGTCGGATAAACGTTACCTGACGAATAATGTGTTACTCGGTGGACTTAAGTTGTTTAACGGTTTTATACTGTACTAGCTGTTGCGCGCGGTTTTACCCGCGCAATTTCGATTTCCCCGGGATGTTTGGGATAAAAAGTAGCCTATACGAATTCGGAAGAATCCCTCTAAGTAATGGTAAAAGAAATTTTGAAATCGGTCCAGTAGTTTTTGAGCCTATCCAATACAAACATACAAAAATACAAAGGTTTCCTCTTTATAATATTAGTATAGATTTCGGTGTCTTTGCGACTGCAAAGACACCGAAAGACATAGATGCGCTCGTGACGACGGGGTCTGCAAAGACACCGAAACGTCGAGATAAAAATTTAAAATGTAAATATACGCGATAAATCCGGTTAAACAGTGTTTTATTTAATAGTATGAATCGCGAAAACTTAAGACAATATTAATACTGTATACTTTAAATATACTGTATACTTTACTGTCAAGTAATACTTTATTCATTAGTTAACTTTTATCTGGCCATTAAAAAAATCAAGCCTTATTGGTATCTTTGGTGTATAGTAGGTAGTGGAAGTACTGGGTTGGTATTGCAATTTGGTCAGACAGATCACAAAAGTTCCTCAGGATTATATCGTGTCTACTTATGTGCTCTTCACAGTATAAGTTAATGTGTAGTCAAAACATACTTTTTTTTGTTAATCTTTTGGGGCAAGTCTATCATATATTACAGAAATCTTCCCTTCAGTTTTGTGGCTTTTAACATCCCTTCATACTTCTATGTACGAGTATAATGCCAAGTGTTAAATAACTATGGCTTCGGCATTGCTTGTGGCCACATAAATATATCTTTCTATGCTTGTGGCAGTATAATGCAATCATGTGAAGTTACTTATTATAAAGAGCAATGTATTTCTTTTATACGCGTACTTCGTCTTAGGACTTAAATTTTAAATGCTTAACCACAAACGAAACTGACTAAAAAGTGGTTATGAATAAATAATCCTTCCGAGCAATTACAAGTATTGTAATTTTAAGGTCTCAGATAACGGTTGGTCTAGACAGTTTAACATTCCTTCTTATCCAAATAATTATAATAAATAAGAACCCTACGTAAAATGTATGGTAGAAGTGTGTAAAATTAATGTGATTATCAAAGTTTAGATCAAACTTGAACTTTGGCCAGGAACGAATTATTAATAATCTTTAGAGATTCCAAAACTTTAATTCCTGACTTTGTGATAAGTTAGTGGCCCATCTTTGTTCAAAATATCTGTCCAATTGTTTTTCTCGAGATTGCTGCCTGCGTACACCTTCTTAAAGAGCCACCCGATTTGATTTTTTTTATCGAATGTTACATTTCTATGTTATTTGTTTACGGTAAAAATAATTTGCAACTACTTATTAGAACTTATCTTTGAACTTATCTTTGATAAAAAATACTTACTTCTGTATAAGTTCCAAGTATGACTAAAACTATATGACACGTCGAAAATGTTATCAGTAGACTTAAATAAATATAGATTAATACTTCTCTCAACTTATCGTCGTACTGCCTATAAAGGCCTTCTAAATCTTTTTGGTCAAACTGATCCTGCAAAAGAGCAATATGATATATTAAATGACTGTATGATGGATACCAGGTAGTCCGCTTCCGGTAACTGTATTCACCTGTCTTTTTTGCTTCTTTTCAATAAAAAAAACAAAGCCCTTTTGAAAAGTTTGGACATTAACAAGGTGCAAAATGAGAGGAAGATTTTATTTTGTGATAATAATTCATGTGTAGAATTATAAAACGTGCAGTGGGCCCTTTTTTTTCGTCACGGATGTTTTGAGGCTCAAATAACTTCGGATTTCTCATGCTTATAAGCACTAAATAATAATCCCAGCAGGGCTAGCATGTGACCACCGATAATGACTCAAATCGACAAGATAAATATTATTTTGTTATTGATGACTGGCTGGCGTAGAGGTAACATACATTGCCTTCTATGCCAGAGGTCCTGGGTTCAAATCCCGGCGGCGGCGGATATTTGTGTGATGAACACAGATATTAGTCGTCAAGTCATGGATGTTTATATGTTTATTTAAGTTTATTCTAATAAAAAATATGTATTTCTTCAATATGTATGTTTATATATTTCTTAAGTATATCAGTTATCTAGTATCCATAACACAAGTTCTTTAAGAAACTTAATTTGGGCTAGATAATGTTGTGTGAGTGTCAGAAATATTTATTTATTATTTATTTATTTTCACCTATCATGTTAGTTAACATGAGCACCATAATACATAGAATTACTCGATTTGGTACCAAGCGTACAGAACCAAAAATGACATATTCTTAAAAAAAATACATACTCTAAGTGTCAAATTCTACGAAAATATCGATAAAAGGCCCGATTTATCGTTGTCGATGGCCGATGCCTATAATTACATCTAGCATGCTAGATGTAAATATAACAAAGTTGTAACCTTTGTACCCTGCTTTGTACTTATAAATCTGTCAATCACCGGGATAGTTAGTAAGTAGGTATAGCAATGACTTTAGGTACGATCCTAGACTCTATTGTTAAACAGTCAAAATAAAGCAATTTTATCGTGTTCCGGGGATGACACCAATAATACTAGCGCAGACTGGGAAGAGAGACTCAGTTCTGTGTGATCCTGGACAATTGTTAAAAACACATACCCTCAAATACTTCCAATTCCATTGCTTTCCACCGGTTTGCTCAGCTTCCTGTGATCTGAAGTCATGTATTGAGGAGAGTACACTGGTTGTTCTGCCAGCGTTCATCGAATATCGAGCCAGGAGTTCTAAGGCATCAACTTGAAGTACCACTGAGCCAGTGGTACGTGACAGGTTACGCACATCCTGTTAAAACATAAATAAGATTGAGAGTAATAATTGTAAGCAAATTTTGGATGAATTAGTTACGCCAATTTTAATCATTTTTGAAATTTGGTAGTTTTAGAGATTAGCACGTTCAAACAAACAAACTCTTCATAAATATAAATTTCCGGATTCATAACCGTCATAATTCAAATACAAATCATTTATTTCAATCAATTAACAAATCATTAGTACATACAGGTTATTATCAGGATAGATACAATAAAAAAAATTAGTAATAATGAGAACATAAGAATTATCAATCAAATTACAAATTGAATGTTAGTATGTAAAATGTCAATATGAAATAATGCAGAATACGAAAAATATTTGAATAATAATATTTTAGAATGTCAAAGATGGGAAAAGCATTAATTACTGTATGAAATTTAAATTTACATTTTCAACGTCACAATATTTTTATTTACGATTATTCTCAAATAGGATGATATTTATCGGTGATATTTATCAGAATGAAATGATATTTATCAGAATGAATGTGTGCTCAGTAGAGAAACACACCTTAAATGGGCCCTACCTAGTAGAGGTTATTCGAATTAGTCACACATTATAACACGAGTGTCCAACGGCTTTTAATACTATTTTGTTTTTTTCGTTTAAACTGAAGAGCTAAATAGTTGTTTTAATAATTTGTTTATTTTATCCTGATACAATATAACTTCATCTCCCTCAAACAGATTTTGTTATTGTAGACCCAGTATATTTTTACATCATATTTTTTGTATATTTTTTCTTCAGAAAGAAGAGGCCTTTCTCCAGCTATAGAATTAAATAAATATTGCCGATCTCACACAACATTATCTAGCCCAAATTAAGTTTCTTAAAGAACTTGTGCTATGGATACTAAATAACTGACATACTTAAAAAATATATAAACAAATATATTGAATAAATACATATTTTTTTATTAGAATGAAATTAATTAAACATATAAACATCCATGACTTGACGACTAATATCTGTGTTCATCACACCGATATCCGCCGCCGCCGGGATTCGAACCCAGGACCTCTGGCATAGAAGGCAATGTATGTTACCACTACACCAACCGGTCGTCGAATTATTGCCTATAAGTAAAATAATAAGGGATGCATTTAATGAGATAGTTGGTAATTATGAGTACTTAGGTATATATAACCGCAGTTTAAGGATTTAAATAGTATTTTATTAAGTAGCTGCATGAAGAATATTTTTTTCTATCTTGCATAGATAGATAGCGTAAAAAGATAACGCTTATAGAGAAATTAACTTTCAATACTGCTCACAACCAAATGAGCCTAGTCTACAATACATTCGATGTGGATCGAATAACCATATGCAATCAAATCTGAAGTTTGGTTCAATGGAAGAAAAAGCATGTTAAAGTTACTAGAACAAAAGGTATCAAATTCCACATTTTTCATCTCCCTAAAGTAAAAAGAAAAGTTAATAATCAACGAATGCAGAGCATTAAAAAAACCGACTTCGCGTCAAACAAAACTTTGGCTGAGTTGAGAATGTCATCAATGTAAACATTCTCCGAAACTATACATATTTTTTCAAAAGTTTGAACATTTTAATGAAGTGCTCATCCGATTTCGATGAAGTTTATATGGGACCAACTATAAAGTATCCTTTATCATATGAAACAACAATTTTCAAAATCTATTTATAATTTTCCAAAATATCGTGTAACAAAGACACAAAAAAAAACATACAGACGAATTGACACCTCCTCCTTTTTTGGAAGTCTGTTGAAAAATCAGTATTAGTACACTTGATTTTAAAGTCTTGAACCTTGATTGAAGAAAGAATAAAAATACGAAATACAAATAGTTCTTCAAAATCTTAAATTCTCAAACGTAACCTTTGTAAATATTTTTTGTACATCTCAAATTATAAATTCATAAAAGAATTTTTTTTGGCCATTAGGACGTCTGAATGAATAAAGTCGACTGAAGACTAAATAGGACCCTTTGATTTGACATAAGTAAATTATTTCTAGTTGCTTAAGTTTTATTTTTAATAAAAACAGTCTTTAAACTTTTAAATGTCGAATTAAGGTGGTCTCCTACGCAAATGGTTCAATATTTCGTAGCGTCTAAGGTTCAAGAGAGGTTAGCCGTGTAGGGACCAGCATTTTAAATAGGCATCTGTTAAAAGCTTTGGTTAGTTGGTGTCCGCTTTTATTATTACCTAAATACTACTACTTTAACTTGCTACTTTGATAAAGGCATATTCCGATTAAGTTCCTAAAATCTTTTACAATGAGGGTTACCGTGCAGATACCTATATAATTATCTTTGCAATCACTGACAATCTGGTTAGACTTAGACTAAATGCGGATTAAGTCAGTGATTTTAAAATATTGCTCACTTCATATAAATACTGTATATCTATTTTCAATTTGTTTCTCTGTATTCTGTATTATAAATAGTGGTCCGTTCGTTTTGAAATAAAATAAAGTAAGTTCAATATTTTCAAATAAAATATCGCCATACATCAGGAGCAACAAATAAATTGCAAACTTATATTTTGGGTGAGAAATAAATCGATGAGCATATATTTGACGCGACTGTCCTTTATAAGGAGGGTTATGGTTTTTAAGAGTGTTTAGATGTGTCATCTTAAACTAAGTATTTAAGGTTATTATTAATTAATCTGATCGTAAGATGGGTTTACGACGATTGTATACAATGAATGGTGTCACAGTATTATTACTACTACATTAAAATAATGAATTGTTAGATATTGTCATGACGAGAAGAACTGAAAAAGATAACTATAGTAATGGATTATCATAATATGCTCAAAATCACTTTTATTGTCTAGACACGCGGTAGCAGCGTCTCAAGCCAAGTTCAAGCAAAGGAACTGGCTAGCCAGCGCCGAGTACACGAGCCACTTGGTGCCATATTTGAACCTTCTGTAACTCAAAACCTCTTTAAAGTAAACACATACAACTACGTGTGTTTAATTATATCTATAAGGACATGTAAAAACCTAAATTTCATGAAGCTAGCTCAAACGGCTATAAAGATATGAAGGTCAAAAAGTCGTAAATTTTGGCCCTGACTGACTGACATGATAGTACCTAAACCTAACCTACTTCGAGATAACCTAGGAGGATAAAATTTGGAATCCAGCTTGGTAATTGTGTGCAAGCGTAAGAAGAAATCGAAAAATTAAAAAAGACAGGAAAAAACAGTGACCAAAAATTTGTAGGATTAATAAAGTTATTGTCCACTTAAGGAATTTTTCTTTTTCAAAACCCTATACCTGTTTTGTAGAAAAAGATATGTAAATTTTTGATATAGGTACTAAAGATAGAAAAGTAGATCAGAGTAAAGGAAAATAAAATGAAACTTACGAAACAAACATATTTATTTGGAAAAAAGGGTAACTAAATGAGATCTTAACTAAAATTCAAAGTAAAATTCAAATTAAAATTCAAGTATAACACAAAGTATAACAGTAATTAGCATATTACTATCCAGCAATTAGCCACATAATAATTAATACATTTACGCATAACAAACTTAACAGTAAATAAACTTTTCCTAGCACTCCATATATCTGTCACCATTCTCTTTTTGACCTTCCCTGAAAATATCAAAAAATCCTCACTTTCTTGATCATTTTCCTCCGAAAAGCTGTTATCATTGTTTAATTGAAATCAAAAATGGCACAATAAGTCGTCAATTTCTTCCTGTGGTATGTGGGTAGTATATCCTTTGGGAATAAAAGACCTGTGAAATGCTTTTGTGTTATTTTTTTCCGCCATGGAAAGTTTTCAACACCCACTAAAGCAAGCTCTAGCAGGAGGAGGATGAAGGAGCATGTTTGCTTCAGAGAGATCCGAGGGATACATTGAGCACGGAAAATGGAGAATGCTGTAAAAATACTATCCGAAGTCTACGTGCCGGTGAACGGCGACACGGCTGCACAAACTGCGCTCTAAAAAAGAACGACTTAGTACGGACCTATTGCCGATGAACGGCGGATGCCAAAGCATCACTAACAGCGATGCTTTGGCTGGCAGCAGTCGGGTCCGCCCTGAAAAGGGCAGATGAATGATTCCGACATCACAAAAATTCCGCGAGAGAAAACTTTCCGTTACGAGCTTGGCAACAAGGGCAGCGCAATACCAGCGCTCGGGAGCGACCGAAAACGCGTTTTTGGGGGCTTTTGTGTTTTTAATTTTATAATTTCACCCCACCTTTGCACACACCACAGGTAGAAAGAAGTCTAGTTTACCTTCTTTTTTTTCTAACTTTTTGATTAATTAATAAAATTTTTCGAAAATTATTGAACATTAGTTTTTCTTTTTGAAAATTAATTTCATTAGCTTATGAAGTGATTACACTGGTGATTTATATTCATAGTGTATATGATATATCCTAGTGTAACTGTCAAGATATGATGATGATGTCCTCCCAGACGTATCCGTCGACGGCGACACCCTGTCAATTGCACGGATTCTGTCTTCGCTCATGTGCTCGAACCTACAACACAATCGGGGAACTTCATTGCGCACTATGCGATCGTGTATTCTTAACAAAATTTGGCTTCGCAAGTCACGTTCGAACTGTCAAGATATACACAGGTATTAGCAGGTATACAATGTATTAATCCTTAGAAATAGTTAAAAAAGGTAGTGTTAGACATTATAAATAGCATTTTAACATTATTTCAAAATACCATTCTGAATAAGGGACTAAACATCTGAATTAGCAGCAACGCTTTTTTTCTGAGACAACCACACTAGATATAACTGACAAGAGAAGAGGTTATTATAGTAGCACCTTCCTGGACAAGGTTTGCCTTTGCTGAACTTAATCCATAGACTCGTACAAAATGGAAACTAATGTCAATTCGATCTTCTAGAATGAGGTCGTAACACATAAGTACCAATCAAAACCGGACATTGGTTAGGGTGCCCTGTCCTATCACATAGGCCATTTGCTAATCATGTATTCTAGCTTGTATAGAAAATGAGTTGCAAAATAAATTCAAATGTTTCATAATGATTTAGTGGACATTTTGCCAGAATATTACAAGGCCGAATCGGGTGGATTGTCCCCTTTAAAGAATATATTATTTGCTGTAGGCACTTCCTGAACACCACTTTTACTTCCATATAAATATATAACACTATCACAAAGTCACATTATAGACCATAAATAATTGGTCCGGCACGCGCAGGGTCCACAGTTGTCACAAAACGAAAGCTTGTAAAGATGAGTGTGATAGCGTATATCTCTTTAATTTTTTCTGTAGCGAATATAGTGCTATCTCCCTCATATTGTAATTGACAAAATAACTTCGTTTTAAGAGCTTATACCGTATTAAATGCATTGCGATCCTAGTTTTGACTGTAATATCTTACCTGAAATTGAAAATAATATGAAGAACTATGCGAAGTGTAAAGGTAATAGGATATACTAGCTGCTGCCCGCGACGTCGTCTGCGTGAACGCTATGCAGCACCAAACGCACCTACGATTATAACACTGCTAGCGTGATAATATGTAGCCTATATGTTGACCCGACTTCTTAACTATCTTCATGCCAAATTTGAAGTAAATCCATGCAGTACTTTTTGAGTTTATCCCGGAAAGACAAACAGACAAACAGACAAACAGACAAAAATTCTAAAAACTATATTTTTTGTTTCTGTTTCGATTGTAGATCATACCCCAAGTATTCTTTTAAAAAAATATTCAATGTACAGTTTTGACTTTCCTACCATTTTATTATATGTATAGATCATATACACTATGAATATGAATCACCAGTGTAATCACCTCATAAGCTAATGAAATTAATAGTTATCCAAATTGCAATAATCGACATGAATCATAACAAGACAATAGAATTTGCAAATGCTACTAAACCTATAAAAAATTAGATATGTAATAACTACATGTATTCACTAACTAGACAAACCTTATCAATAAATTGTTTCTGATTATTAATTATTACTATACGGTTTTGAATAGCAAGCCTAAATGATATTTGAATGATTCTCACCATTGTGTTAAGAAGCTTGATAAAAAATCCGAAACATCCAAATACACAATTTTAATTTCCACTTTTAGTGTTCACACGTAACTACACTACGAAAAATATTTGTTATAGGTGCTCACTGTAACAGTGGCTAAAACATTCTGAAAAACATCAATACAACATGGTATCTTTCGGAATGTAATTTAATTAGGTACTCATTTGTGATAAGCGCCACATTGATTGATAATAATTTTCAAGTAGATTTGTAATGATAGGAGAATTAGTACTTGATAGTTAAGATTTATTTGTAAAGGATCCTTCTTGGTGTTTTTTAATCTAAAACATTAATAGTATCATTCGCATAAAACAGCATCATATAAAGAAAGAGACCCTTAAATACAAATGACAAAAAATTATATCAAGTTAGTTTATCAATATTTTTTGTGATTAACGTTCACGCGGACAATTGATAATCTTGCTAATCTAATATATAAAATTCTCGTGTCACAGTTTTCGTTGCCATACTCCTCCGAAACGGCTTTGACCGATTTTGATGAAATTTTTTGTGCTTATCCGGTATCTATGAGAATCGGCTAACATCTATTTTTTTTTATTTACATGGCAAAACAACGTTTGCCGGGTCAGCTAGTCTAATATATAAAATTCTCGTGTCACAGTTTTCGTTGCCATACTCCTCCGAAACGGCTTGACCGACTTTGATGAAATTTTTTGTGCTTATCCGGTATCTATGAGAATCGGCCAACATCTTTATTTTATTTATTTATATGGCAAAACAACGTTTGCCGGGTCAGCTAGTATGTATAATAAATGTGAAAGTTTAGATGGATGGATGTATGGATGTTTGTTCCTCAATCACGGCAAAACGGCTTAATGGATTTGGATGAAATTGAGCATAGTGATAGTGTACAGTCTGGAATAGCACATAGGCTACTTTTTATCTCGATATTTCTGCAGAACTCGAAATCGCGCGGGTAAAACCGAGCGAGACAGCTTGTGAATGAATAAACTGATGATATGACGATTTGCCTTTATGTCCTTATATCCTTTATCAGATTTTTATGGGTTGCTAAATAGACTTACTAAAATAATTGTAACATTGTTGTCGTAGTTTGGTGAACTGCCTTTCTGTGATAACATGCATAAAGCTTAAGAAATTACCTTTTGGAGCTGCTAAAGAATTATGTGTCCTCAAATAGTGAAAATTTTGTGACAATCGAACATGATTGCCAAGCGGATTCTGAAAGGATTTTGAACAACTCAAGTTATGTTTAAAGACTCTCAATGCAGATATTGTAATTGATTGCAATACAAAGTCCCCATCAAGTTATGATTCAGTTGAACTTATTTTAACTTATACCAAGACTAAAATATCGATGCCATAGTAATGTGGATGATATATTTTTGTGTTGAATATTACAAATCACCACGGTTTTCCTGGTGTAGGGGTGTAGACGCTAATGCGCCAATCGTGAGGTCGCGGATTCAATTCCCGCAACGACCAAAAAAAAAAGTTTCTTGTTTTTTTTTTTTTTTATAAGTGACTAAACCCGCGTTTGACCTCAATCTCACCTGATGGTAAGTGACGATGAGGTCGAAGATGACAGCACACGGGTTTAGGAAGGAACTGGCTCTTTATACAATATTGCCGGAACACATTAACGCCGGAGCGGTAACATTTGGCGGCAGACTTTATATAAAGGGTGGTCGCTAGCCAGTCGGACCCAGAAGGGATCCTACCACCAATCAAAAATTTGGGTGTTTATCTATATTATGTATAAATGTATTCAAAATCTAGGTACCTTCTAGTTCATAGCATGGTATCTCCTTGCACAAGATTACTTTGGGGCCATGTCGTTGGTGTGATTGTTTGGGGATTTTATTTTATTTTTTTAATTTTAAATAAGAAAATTAAAATAAGAAGACCAATAAATTAAATGTTGTAGGATCTCACGTACAAAATATATATTGAATCTACGGTTTCAAATAGGTATTAATCTACTTTAAATATTTCCTTAAACGCAACAATGACATATTGAGCGTACCGTGAGAATCAGTTATCGCCCACAAATTATACGTATCAGTCTAATTGTGTGCGTTCACCGAGTTTCGTCACTGTGCTGTATTATACTCCTTGTACATGGTCACGTACAGTAGCCTGGAGATCATGCGAGACTCATCACTTGGAAAATTTACCTTAACACGAGCATGGTAAGGTTTCCGTTTATAAATGCGTAATGTCTATTAACCTATCGTTCTTTAGTAATGCTAAAAACAGAAGAGTAAAATTCTATGTTGACGGTGAAATTTTGTCACATTGTTAGCTTACTGTTAATTGTTTTGGT
Source organism: Stenoptilia bipunctidactyla (assembly GCA_944452665.1). Taxonomy (NCBI): domain Eukaryota; kingdom Metazoa; phylum Arthropoda; class Insecta; order Lepidoptera; family Pterophoridae; genus Stenoptilia; species Stenoptilia bipunctidactyla. The sequence continues at coordinate 11,682,767 of OX101726.1, forward strand.
AAACAATAGGGTTCATATTTCCACGATTATTAGTGACAGTTGCGTGTTTGAACATGTAAAATATCACTAAAATTCAATTAATTTATTGAAACCTCTGTATCGAATTCTGACCACTTCATTATCTCAAAAACGAGATAGCAGTTCGGTTCTTATATCAATACCAATATAAAAATGACTACTTAATTTTTTTTGTTTCTGTAAACGTACTAATTTTAAAAATAGCTGGAATTGATAGCCTTCCTGCCCTTGGTCGACTATAGATAGGCTGAGTTGTGTTGGCTATTTTATCAGGAAATTCCTAAAAAACGATTGTTGAACTATATCTTAAACAAACCGCGCAAAGGTTCTATTTTCCAACACATAACTAATTAAAAGTAAAGCCTTACCAACAGGAAACATTTAAATTATTGAACATTGCCTTCTATTGCAAAACAATTAACTCCGCTTGCTATAAGTAAGAAGTATCCATTGAATTATAATTCTAACACGAAAACGGCTGCTTCTGTTCTCTTTTCAAGTATTGTACCCTTACAGGGGCCTAAACGTTTAATCCTTCAAATATTTACAACAACTCTACCAATAAAGACTAAGATTAATTATTAAATTAATATTATGTGCTGAAACAAAGAGTATCTATTCGAAAATTTATACAATAAAATAAAAAATAACCCAGACAAACACACCAATTAGGTATATGGCCCTAAAGTAAGCAGAGCTTGTGATATGGGATACCATGTAGCGAACTCGGGGGAAACCTGGAATATAAATAAATATATAGATAAAAGTCTTGGCCAGGAACATTTTTTTTTCTTGTTCCGTGCGGGAACCAAACCCACGACCACTGGCGTCTGAAGCAGTGTTACTCCATCGCCAAAGTGGTCGTAATAGCTATTGATTATGAAGTTATTGTCTAGATAAATATATGAGTTTATGAAAATCCTTCGCTTATTCAGCCTATGATGCATGCAATTTCATCGATATCTATTTAAAATAAAATTAAATTTTGCTGTTGCCCCGCTCAGCTTTCACTTCTCTAGTATTTTGCTTTTGGTATCTGCAACTGCGCACGTTTTAACCACCATAATAACCACATTTAGTTTTGTTCTTGATGAAGAGGTGTGCTGCCAGTAAAATTACAGAAGCAAAAAACCCAGCCTATTAGACTTTGCCTTAAACAGGCGTAAGAGGTCCTGAGTAGGTACGGGGCCTATCCGGGCCATTTTAGGAACCGAACTTTTCCAAGCTGGCTCGGGTTCGGGAATTGTTTTTTGAATATAGGGGCAGTTAGCATCAAAAGTTGATGAACACATTGAATTTTTCAAAATCGCTATTCACCATATTGTGCCTAAATAACGACGTATATCGACTAACTTCTATGTCTTATTATTACAACTATACATAGAAGTTAGTCACTATTAGTCTTTATTTAGGTACAACTTGGTGAAAAGCGATTTTGGATTTTTTTATTGTGGTCATCAACTTTTGATGCTGACTGTACCTAAAGTTCCGCTGTGTGGTCTCCTATTATACAAGCTTCATTTAATTATATAAAAGCTTTCTTTGGGGTTCATAGGATTGGTATTTCAGTTTAAGTAATTAAATTACATTAATAAAAGCTCTAAGTACATGAGTCTGCACGCAACTTACCTACAATGAACTAGTATTGATTTGCTAACTGATTATGGATAAAATAAAAATAAAACATTTTCAAAACAATTAGCATCTTTGTCTTTAATTGGAGCATATTTCGAAAAGCCCTTCATATAGGCGTGGAAAATTCTGACTCTACAGAAATATCTGTATGTAGAAACAAGAATAACAAGTCGTAAGTTAATTTTTTTAATTCAATGCTAACATTTATGTTTATTATATGCAAATAGTGATGACATACGGCACTGAGACGTGGTCGCTAACTATCGGCCTTATAAATAAGCTTAGAGCCGCTCAGCGGGCAATGGAAAGACCTGATCAAAGTCGCCGGTAAGCGCTGCATGAGGGCGGCGCGGGACCGAGCGACGTGGAAGACCTTGGGGGAGGCCTATGTCCAGCAGTGGACGTCTACAGGCTGTGGATTATGGACGATGATATGCAAATATAACTCGATGTTAAAAAGAGGTATGTCTGGATCGTAGCAATGGGGTAGAAAGCTGCCTTCTTATTTCACTAGAGGCGCTGATTACGCTTGACCCATAACAACTGTCAAATACCATATTTAATTTTATAGTGATTTTGATCAAAAAATTAGAAATGCATCATTGCGTAGTCATAAGTTTTATAGAAAATGGATACCACAGTTTCTCTGAAGATATACACATGCGGAACTTGTGGATGTTACTTGATTTAAACTTTTGTTGAAATGTACATATTACGGTCCACATTTTTCATATTTTGATACATGTGCTTACATTATTTTATAGGTTTAACCCAAAATAGAACAGAACAAGCAATTTCGATTACAACTTGTTCATTTGATAGTTTGTTATGTGTCAAGCGTATGAAGCGACATCTATGGTTTTCTTCTCTATTGGCGTTCCCTTGTCTCTGCCTACTCCAAAGGGAGACAGGCGTGAGGTTATGTATGTATGTATAACTCGATTAGGTGTAAGAGTATTTTACGGTAATATACATACATAACGTCACGCCTGTATCCCTTATGGGGTAGGCAGAACACCAGAGGCTACAAAACCATCTGACGTCACGTTCGACAAATTTGGAGGTATTATAATGGTGTATAGAGACTATTACAGTGACAGGAGGTCAGCCACCGCCCACAAAAAATCTCTAATAAAACCTCTGTCCCTTAACTGACTTTTACAGTTTGCCCGGGAAGAGAAGCAGCTGGCACATTCTATGTTTTTCCTTTGCTGGGAGCATGGAAGTATACGGTAATATATGTAGGTTTTTATATGTAGGTTTTTTTACTTATTTACCACGAACTTATTTTCGTCATGAGTAAAACCGCAAAAATTTATATTCTTTGAGATTCCTCTTTCTATAGTAAGAATAAACTACATGTTCATTCCTTACTTCCTTCTTGTTCACTGTAAGGCGATCTTGGAGACTTTTAAATATTTATGAAGCAGTCTGATCCAATTTTGTGTTTTTAATTTTAAGCTACTTCTACAGAGCTGTGGTACTTTTTATGTTGTCTAGACTTTGGCTTTATGCTTACCTTATCATATTAAAATTTGATTAATTAGATTTTTAGGATGTCCCAATGTGTACTCCTGGATTAATTTAGGAGAGGAAATAAATTTTAACACAGGTGCCATTAACTCTACAGCATATTATAACCTCTCCCTTCAGATTAGATGAATTAAAATTTTACGTACTTAAAATAGTTGTTTCATAATTTCTTCCAAAATCATTTATTACTTCAACTTATTTTTTTACTCTTTAATATGTTTATATAAAAAAAGAACTTATTTTGAATCAGAGCTATTTATTAGACAAAATAAAACTGCTTTAAGTTTTTACAATTTAACAGCCCGTTCACACTTGCTCCGTTTTACTGGATACGTTTTACCGGATACGTCTTTTTTTCATTGATGGCGCATGGAGATGTATGAGCGACTTCACATATGGCACAGTATTGAGTATACGTATTTACCATACAAAAACGTACCTATCCAGTAAAAAACACCATGCGTGAACGGGCTGTTAGACTGATTCTCCGGATTAAATCGCGATACATTTTAACTTGACGTTTGGTATCCAGTTAAGAAAAGGATTTTGTAATAACCAATTAAGGTTGTTTCGTTGATATAAATAGCTATAACCAGAGACTAGTTTATTTATTTTACTAGTCTCTGCTATAGCTTATATTTTGAAGTATTAACACCACCTAGCGATCTAATCTAAAACTTTTCTGCAACAAACGTTTGCAGTAGTTACAGATACTTTCTTATAGGTGTCGCTACTAGTTAATGTAACAAAATAATAGCAACCTCTAAGGACGGGTGTTGGAATGCGTCTTTCCAAGAATATCATGTTTTCTATTATTATAAATATTTTCAGGAACAACGGACTAACTTTTTTTTTAATTATTATTTTGCCTACTTATTAAAGAAGGTTATATAATTGAATGTGAGAAAACACTCTAGCTAACTCAGATCGACTAGTGAGGTAAGAAGAGCATTTGTTTGTTTTTTTTTTCCCGTCTTAATGAATGATAATCCTTATAGAATGATTTCTCGATTAAGCTAAATTTTTTTCTATGTCCCGCAACGTAACCCCAAAAAAAATCGGGAGTTTTATAATTGAAACCTTTTCCTTTTAGTCATTCTTGTACTTTTATTCCTTGGTAACCGTTGCGCCGACGCGACGGCGAGATTCTCAATACTGGTAAGATGATGTGAAAGTAATTTATGTAGGTAACAAAACGCTTCGATAGTTCCTTTTTGGTACGGATTGCCAAGGTGTGGAACAATCTGCCTGCGTCTGTTTTTCCTGACCACTACAGTCCTGGAACTTTTAAGTGTCGAGTGAATAGGTTTCTCGTGGATGGACGTGTAACACCATAGTCTTCATGCGCACTTTCCATCAGGTGGCATGGAAGACAAACGTCCTATCCTTACAATATATAAAAAAAAAAAAAGGTACTTAGAATAACTTTATATAATCTTATTTTAAACTATTATGTACAGAAGTTTAGCATTTCTAGCCATCGAGCGTAGCGTTCAGGATTAAACAAAAAACTAATACTTACTCATTAAAATAAAACGTAATGAATAAGTTCTGTAATTTATAGCACTGGATCATTGAATGTTGAATTACCCGAATCATTAAAATTTATATTTATTGTTATATATGTCTGCACGTGATATGAACAATGTTGTTAACTTATTTTAATATTCCAATGAAAACAGGAGCGTGTCTCTTAGCCTCGCGTGCGTGACCAAGGAGCTCACAAACATTTTAAAACGTCGCTCGAGTAAGATGTTGAAGTATCACCTTCATGTTTTAACAGAAATAATGACTGATGCCTTATTAAGTTTTTTTATTATTCCGCTTTGGGCTTAATCTCACCTGACAAGTAATTGACGATACGACCGAAGATGTAGCACGCTGGATGTATCTACAATGAATTGACGAAGTATATTAAACATCAGCTTTGCGCATAGATATAGTAATTATCCGCGTAATTTGTAATCTCGTAGGAATATTTCTTAAGTCTGTTTTAATTTCTCTTCAGAGCTTGGTTATCAAATATTTTTTTAATTGGACTGTATTGCCGAGTGCTGGCGCAAACAAATAAACAGATTTTATTTTTTATTTTAATAGCATAGATTTCCAGCAATTTTCTTACCCGGCAACTCAGAAAGTTTTGCGAAAAAAAGTTTTTTTTTTCAATGTAAAAGCACTGTACACTTGTAAGTATTTTGAAAACTTCGATTAATTAAAAACAAAAATACCACTGTTTGATTTTCGAATTTCCTCCACAATTTTTGAGATCCGATTCAAATTTTCTTGTCTCAAAAAAAATGGATCTGCATCGAGAACATTTTTATGCTATGATTTTTCACGATTCCAAATGTGGCTTAAACCCTGGTGAGTCATTTTCTCAACTTCAAATTGCTTTAATGGATGAAGGACCTTCAAAAGCAATAGTTTGCTGGGTGCCGCAGAACCTCACCAAAGCTCAGAAGAAAGCCCGTGTGGATTGGTGACGTGATATGATACAAAATTGGATGCATGCTCATCACGGCACATTTACTATATGTCGTCAGACATAGTGACAGGTGATAAATCCTGGATTCATCAACTGACGACCACTTTGGCGACGGGGTTAACCTATCTGCCCCAGACGCCAATGGTCGCGGGTTCGATTCCCGCACGGAACAAGAAAAAAAAATGTTGCCTGGGTGTTTATATATGTATTTTATATTCTAGGTTCCCCCTTAGTTCGCTACATAGTATGTCATACCTCAAGATTTGCTTACTTTGAGACCTTAGTTGGTGTGATTGTCCGGGGATTTTTTTATATCAATACGATCCAGAAACAAAACGTCAGTCGAAAGTTTGACTCGCGATCGGTCGAGCGATCGAGAAGCGCATGGAAAAATGTGATCGCTAGTTTCTTCACTTTGAAAGGGTACCGTATTTCAATTCCACTTCGAAACCAAAGCAGCATCAGCGCCGAATGGTATATCACAAATTCCGGGCCAGAATTTTTTTCCGCCATGAGCAACTAGCAACCGTACACCGGGCTCCGCGGGATCCTTCTTCACTGACTACGACAAGGCACCCGCGCACTCTGTGATCAAAACGAGGGACTTCCTGGACTCCACACTGGTCTTGGGACACCCTCCTTAAAGTCCTGATTTGGTTCCGTGTGATTTCTTTTTATTCTCTTAAATTAAAATCACCACAAAGGGATAAAGTTTTCATCACTGGCAGACACGCTAGCAGCGTTTGAGAAGGCCGTGGATGAGGTGTCTGACTCATGAAACTTTTTATAGAGGTTGGTGGAAACTTCTATGGTAAGATTTAAAAAAAGATAGTTTTTTTCAAATAAGTTAGTTTTTTATTTTCTTAAAACTTTGTCCCATGTATTGTAAGAAGTCGGTCGTTAAAACTTCGCGTTGTGTTAAGCTTTGAACTTGTTTTATAAAGATCTGTGACTCAGGCGCGCGAGTAAGAAACTCTGCCGGCATGGTTTATATTCCAGTCTGGGTCAACGCCTTATTAACGTGGGCTACAGGTGGGTTAAGTGTCTTACAGGTCCAAGTCAACGTAATCCATGAATCGAGGTAAATAAGTACATTGATACGTAATATCAAGTTAAAAAGCCAGGACTCAGCATGCTGCCTCTAGAGAACCACAACATTCTTTATTTCTGAATACAAAATATAAATATTTACTTAGAATTATAGTAATATGTGGTAATACTTACAGTTATGCAATTTTCTATAAGGTAGTAATGTTTATTGTTTATCACAATTGTAAAAAAATAAACTACTCTTGTTTATTTATATGTAACCACACTAAGTATTAATAATGATAACAAAACAGAAGATTCCCTTCATCACGCTATCAAAAATATACAAAACAAAAAAGACAATGGATAGTAAAATAATACCTATTATCCGACAATGTTATTCGATGACTATGACCTGAGGGTTGCACAGAAATTCGCCATCTTGGGATTTGAGAATCATATAAGTGACCGTTGTCCATGAGATTGTTCACTTCCCATTTGCGTTCGCTCCCGAACGGTCGTGTCTGCGGCCGCTCCCGAGTGTTCGTATTGCGCTGCCCTTGTTCCCTCCCCCGCACTCGTGCGGGTAAGGTCCCAAGTTAAGCTCTTTCGGAAAGTTTTCGGGGTCGGGGCTAATTCATCTGCCCTTTTCAGGGCGGACCCGACTGCTGCCGGCCGAAGCATCGCTGGTCAGGTGGATACGTAACCGTGACAACTAAGCCTGATCGTCCGCCGTTCTATCGTACTAGGTCGTTTTCTTTTTCAGCGCAGTTTGTCTTCGATAGACTTTCTTTCAGCCCAGCATTATGCCTCGTCACCCTGAGTGTACCGAGCATCAATGCGAAATCAATCGTCGTCGCATCCATAATCTCAAAGAAGATAATATTGGCCAACGTGCTCTTGTTGAACGCATGACATGCCGTCAGGCGGAGCTTCACGCTCAGATCGATTCCTTGCAAATGGAATTATCCACTCATCCCTCGTCCTCAGAATTCAGTCAGCTGTCTTCAGATCTTAGTCAGATGTCCAGCGTTAAACAATCACTGGAAGCCCAACATGCAGCCGAGAAGGATGCCCTTCTCGCTCAAATCGAGTCCTTGCGAGAGCAATTATCCTCTCGTCCTCAGGTCGCCTCTTTTTCTCAGGGGTTCCAAACCGATTCTCCGGCGTCTCCAGATCCATCTAAGTACGTCGATCCCCTTTCAGATTGCATATCGGTAGATTCCACCGCATGCAAACGGAAAACTACCCCGCCAGGTAGTGATTCCGACTCCGCTCCGTTAGTTTCAGAATCTCCTGCTCAGTTCACAGAAGTTCGCAAAAAGTCCAAGTCAAAGAAGAAGAAGCAAGATGCATCTTCGACTTTATCTCCATTTGTTCCAGCTGCTCCAGTTGCAGTTCCTGCTCCGCAAAATGTCGCACCGGCGTCTGCTCCTGCGCCTTTTGTTACAGCGATCCCGGCGTCACAGCCTGCGTCGCAATCAGATTCGGCTCAGCCGAAAGTCAAGTCTCCGCCCCCCGTCTTTCTACGGGACAAGAGCCGCTGGACCGAGGTCTCAGCTCTCTGCGGTAGGCACAATCCCAAGATCCAGTATAGTAAGGCATCCAACGTGGGTGACTCTATTAAGGTCGTTGTCAATTCCATTTCCGATTTCAGGAATCTTACTCGGCTTCTTGCTGATCAAAAGCTCGAGTACCACACTTACGCCCTCCCTGAAGAGCGTAAGATTCGTGCCGTCCTCAGGAACATGCCGTTTGAGCTCTCGAATGAGCAAACCCAAGAGGACTTGTCTTCTCAAGGCTTCCCCGTCGAATCTGTGCACAAAATGCACAGCCGCCGAGGCAAGCAGTTCCCACTTGCGCTAGTAATCCTAGCGAAGAGCCCGCAAGGGCAGTCCATTTTCAGAGGCAAGCCCACCGTGTGCGGTCTCTCCAACATCCGCGTCGAAGTTCCACACAAACGTGGTTTTCCAGATCAGTGCCACCGCTGCCAACTGTATGGTCATGCGGCGGCAAATTGTTTTGCTTCCCCTAGGTGCGTCAAGTGCCTAGATCCGCATGGGACTAAGGAGTGCTCTCGCACTCCCGAATCGCCCACCTCCGTCACGCTCACGCTCCGTCCTGCGTCTTGTGCGGCCAGTCAGGCCACACAGCAAACTTTCGCGGCTGCCCCAAGGCACCGCATGCTGCCAGGGCTACCGTGAAGCCCATCGAGAACTGGAGAGAGCGACCGCAGCCTAGCTCGGACGCCCCTCCAGTCAGTTCAAAGGGCCCTAAGGCCTTTACTTCTATCGTTCCAGGTCAGCGCAGCCAGGTCGCGACTCAATCGCAACCGGCTGCCAAACCGACTTCCCAGTGCCAGAACGCAAAAGGTTCTCAAGACCGCATGGCGTTCTGGATCCAGCTCGCTTCCATCGACGAGATCCTGGCTTTCGGCGCCGCTCTCGACGCCAGCCCAGAGGGTTTCAACGGTGCTCTCCCGGTCCTAACCAAGTTCGCTCCCCTTATTAGGAAACTCCAGCAAGCTCAACGTTTCTAAACATAGCAGCATTCCTATCTCAGAGTGAGTCTGATCACTCTAGATAATCTCTAGTTTCAGCTTTGTCATTTCTGCTAGTCTTAGCTTCTGAATTTCTCGCTTTCAGTTCCTTTTGGTGGCAGCCGTCCGGATGCCGCTCACTGCGCAGCCTCTCTCTCCAATTGGCTGTCGCTCCGATAAATGATCAAGAACCTGAATTAAGGTAGGTCGTAAAGGGGGATGTTTAGTGGGTATGCTCGGCTTCACTGAGTGAGTCTCCACACTGTCTGGGCATTCTATTTTCCGTTAGCCACTGGGGTTAACAGCTTATACAATGCCCATTCGTCCGTAATAGGATTCATCCTCCTCCCGCTAAAGCTTGCTTTACTGGTTAAAGCTTGTTTTAGGGGGTGCCAAAACTTTCTGTGGCGGAAAAACAAAAAAAAAAATGACATTGTTCTTTCTTTCTTATTTTATCCACGCCCGTGGACACCTGTACTGGTACACAACTCAGCAGATCAAGAGTTACAAACCTGTCAAATCCCAACTAATTTTTTGCGTTATGTGGAGGGCATATTTTGCTTGGTGGTAGGATCCCTTCTGGGTCCGCCTGGCTAGCGACCACCCTTTATATAAAGTCTGCCGCCAAATGTTACCGCTCCGGCGGTAATGTGTTCCGGCAATATTGTATAAAGAGCCAGTTCTTTCCTAAGCCCTTCATCTTCATCTTCGACCTCATCTTCACTTACCATCAGGTGAGATTGAGGTCAAACGCGGGTTTAGTAACTTATAAAAAAAAAAAAAATAGAGTTCAGATTCCATTACATTTTTTTGACAGATTTGGAACGTTTGATCTGCTGCCTTCTAAACGTTTCCGAATCTTAGATATAAGATGGTTATTCCAAGTGCCAGTAACAGTCTGTACTGCCCTTCTATCTAAAACACAGTAAATTTTAAGTTGATATTTAGCTTTCATATATGATGTTTCAGTTTAGTAACTTGGCGGTCAACTGGTTATTGTAACACTATGGCCTGAACTACTTATTGCCGGCAATTCAAGACTCAATAACATAAATCATAAGGTACCTTAACTAAAACACCAACTGTTTTGCTCTAAAATTTGCCATTTTTTTTTGTATAAATTAAGGTTTACCATAGTATTTAAGAACCAAGTCAAAATTTCTACGTTTAGTTTCCCAAACTGGCTACTCAGGACCTCTTATGGTACGCATACACACACTCAACGAAATCCGTTCAAATCCATAATTTGATCATATAAAAAACCGTGTTTTGTTTTTTATACAATCAGGTGTGTCATGTGTTACTGTTATAATATTCACACCATGGCTACATACGTGACAGTAAGGAGTACTTTCTTGAGCAAAAATTTCATAAGGAAAAGATCTTGGGTTTATATGAAACAAATAGAATCTGACACGGCTGAGCAAATCTAGGGAATTAAATTAACCTATAGAAACACAACTTCCGGAGAAAAACAAAGTTGGAATACTTTTCAGGTTCGTTCATTTATGGAAATACGACAACCAATTTTAATATGTTTTGAGTTTTTTGCAGCGTTATTGCTAAAGAAAGGTGCTATTATGTGAGCGGACAATTTGAACCATAGTTTTGCATCTTTTATAGGAGGGCTACAATAACTAACTACTTTAAATAACTTCGTACCAAAGAATTGTAAGATCATTATTATTTTGCTTACAAGTATAAATTACTATTATGGTACCGCTTTAAGTTATTCGTATTTAACCACCTTATTGATTTTCAATTGATCTTAGAGTTATTTTTAATAGTGTATATTTTTTTTATACACATGATTGGTTTTTTGAGGTTTGATAGTTGAAACTTTTTCCAATGAAGAGCTGAAAGAACAGTGGCAGATCTCCATACTAGGAATTGACTTATGTTAAATGGAAGCGTCCCGTAATAAAAATATGTCAAAAGATTCGGTATAAGTGCCAGATTGTATAAGTGAGTCTATTTTCATTCGAGAAAGCCGAAATGAATGAACAGCGCAATAACAGAATAGTACAATAATCAAATCACTTATGTCAGATAACCATTAAATCAAACAGAAACCGTTAATCAACCTACCTATGACTGTCAATCAAAGACTAAAGCTGAGAAGAGAAGAGCTGAACATATCATTTGATTTTATGTAAAATCGATTCAACAATGAATCGATCCTGTGATACTTTATTAGATTTTTTTGAAAAGTTGTATGGCTTCAAGGATATAACCATATTAATATGTATCAGGTAGAATAACAACATAAAAGTAACTAGCTTTTTCCCGCGACTTCGTACGCGCATAAACATTGTTTATGTTTGAAACAACCAGTCACTCATTGAAGAACTTTTATGCCAAGTATGTTTCACATCCGCCCAATAAGGAAATAAGATTTTTCATACAAACTAAAAAGTCTAACCCATTCACGTGGGAATTTTGGAAATTCCTTTCATAATACAAACAGCCACCAATTGAAGAACCTTTATACCAAGTATCACATCCATGCACTCAAGGAATAAGATCTTTTCATACAAACTAAAAAATCATATATTTCCCGTCCCCGTGAGAATTTTGGGAAGTCCTTGCATAAAACAACCAGTCACTCTTTGAGGAACTTTTATGCTGAGTATCATATCCGTGCACTCAAGGAATAAGATTTTTCATACATACTACAAAATCCAATAATTCCCGTTCTCGTGGGAATTACGGGAGTTCTTTCCTTAGTGCTCCCCTACAACCTAAGCATTGAATGTTCCAAATTTCAGCTCTCTGCGCCAGTAGTTACGTTAGGTATCGGCTGTACGTTATCTATCAGTCACTCAGTCAGAAACGGAAGAGTTTTATATTTAAAGATTTATTAATGAAAAAATGAAAATGAAAAACCAGAACCAACTAAAGAAAAGTTACTTGAATCAATTGTTAATTTATTAATCGATACAGATTATTGATCTCGTGCTGCTGTAATCATTTGATATGTTTTTTATCTCAATAAATAACTCCAGCTTTAAAGAAAAAAAAAGCTTTTTAATATTAACTGAAAAAAAAATCAGTTAATATTAAAAATCGTATATAAATAATTCAAATTGTTTCGTTATCGTTTATGAAATCTAAGGACTCCAAAAAAACCCAGACAAAATTTTGCCACTATTCGCAGTTTTCAGTATGGAATAATTTGAAATAACACACAACTTTCTCGATAATCGGAAAAGGAATATGTATTAGTACCTAAATAAAGTATTTCAAGTTTCAAGTACCTTTAAATATTTTAAAATATTCTGGATGAATCTACCAAAAGATTCTATTGTAAACTTTCTAAAATAATAAATTTTGTAAGATAAGTTAAACTTACAAAATCAAGTTTTAAATATTCCTCATACAACACACTTGCTCGACTTAAACTTGCCTAAAACCTAAGTTCGCCATTGAAATTTATCAAGAGAATCTTACTTTATTCTTGAACTTTAACGTTTATTATATTTGAAGAATAGGTAAGGACTAAAGTAATACTTTTTTGGATAAAATAGAATTTTTCACAACGATTTAACGAGACAATATAGGTTCTTTTAAAATAAAATAGAAGTTAGGTTTTGAAAAAAATGTAAAATTTTAAGAGTTAAAAATCAGTTTATAAATTAGTTATACAAACTTCATAATGTAGTTAAATTATTTATTTTTGATCAAAAGCATGCTGCACAACTGTTGCAGTGCGAGCCTAAATATTCATAAATCAGATTGCATATCAACCTATTCTACGCATGCACAAATTTTGCTGTGCATGTATTATCTTCCAGGTCAGCTAAAATAAATCTACTTTAGAAGTAAATAAGGTTCTGAGCTATATTTATAAATAAATATAATTATACAAATTGAAACATAAGTCGCAAACAGCAATTATTGTGTCTATATGTATGTTTGTGTATTTGAAGGCAATGAAATTGCTATAATTACTTCACTGTAAAAGCAAGCATTTAATAAATAAAAATAAAATAAAATTCCCAGACAATCACACCATCTACATGGCCCAAAGTAAGCATAGCTTGTAATATGAGATACCATTTAGCAAACTAGGGAGGAACCTAGAATATAAATACATAAATAGATAAACACCCAGACACGGAACATTCTTTTTCTTGTTCCGTGCTGAAACGAACCCACAACCACTGAGGCAGACAGGTTTACCCCCATGCAAAAGTGGTCGTCATTTTATTTTATTTATCATCACAACTCTTTGTAATGAGCCCACTGCAGGGCATGAGCCTCGCTTCTGGGTGACGAGGAGGTACAGGCCATAATTAACCAAGCTGGCCCGGGCTGGGTGCAGGGCGCCGAAATGCTCTCGGACCGACTGCTTAACGTCACCCATCCAAGTAGTGACCGGGCCGAACATTGCTTAACCTGCGATATTGTATGATGTCGCTATGACAGTTAAGGTTAGCATTAAGCACAAAAGTAGAAAAAATACTCAAAAATATAGTAATTTTTATTAATCTTTGCTCAAAAAGACACCAAAACTACACGTTTATACATGCATTTGAACTAAATTCAATCATCCTTTACACAACTCGTTAAAACATGATTTTTCACTTAACTTTTAAACTTAGAATCGCATGTATTTTTTGTTCACGTCTGTAAAGTTGCGCAGATTGACTTTGTTACAGTAAACTTATTCGGAACAAGTTTCATTATGTAATTTAACTTTCTCAAATTCGTTCAGCGTTTCGGTATGGAGATGACAACCTGCTAATTGAGTCTGTTCAGTTTATTTATTAATTTACTTTTCTAGGAAATATTTTTACAACCTTTTAATACGACACAGTTTCTATTATATTTAGTGACCTACAACTATCGAAATCCGCAAGTAAAATAAAGTCACCGGCATAGCTTCTGAGTTCTGCTCAAATGGTAACCTCTTATCTGCGCAGATCTAGTAGTCTCAAAAAAGCGACCGAAGTCCACTTATTGATAGATGGAACGCTGGCAGGCCCGATTTGACGTGTTCCGAAGATTTGGTTGCCTTTAAATGTTGTATGCTAGCAGAACTGACCAATTCAAAACGTGGTCGTAGACATCATTTTGGAAAATTCAGCCTCTGCTTTATGATGGGAATCCATTCGTTACAGCCGGGCTAACTATCTTCTGGTTAATTGAAGTAATACTTTGTAATTTTTCTAAACCTTTACTCACTTACCATCACATGAAAATCTTCTTATTTTTTACTGATAACTATACTTGCGTTTAGGATCAATCTCAAATATAACTAAGATAATATGACGCTGAGGAACGATGATTATTCGGCTGAGATAGCCTTGGCCTTTCATAAAGCATCGCTGAAACACAATATCAATAAATCACTATTTAGTGGCACTCATATAAATAAATAAATAAATATTTCTGACACTTACACAACATTATCTAGCCCAAATTAAGTTTCTTAAAGAACTTGTGTTATGGATACTAGACAACTGATATACTTAAGAAATATATAAACAAACATGTTGAATAAATACATATTTTTATTAGAATAAACTTAAATAAACATATAAACATCCATGACTTGACGACTAATATCTGTGTTCATCACACAAATATCCGCCGCCGCCGGGATTCGAACACAGGACCTCTGGCATAGAAGGCAATGTATGTTACCTCTACACCAGCCGGTCGTCTAATATGAAGGCGGTTAAGTAGGCCGACCCTGATATACTGCTCTCACCTAGCGGAGGTTTTTCAGATAAGTCATCCTTTATAGGCCGCTTAGTAAAGCCATTTTGATGAAACCAATCACCTAAAGACGATCAAATATATTGACTGAAGCCTAAGAATACCTTTTTGTACTAATGTTCAAAGCAAGAAGTTCATCTGATTAGTGCGCACTATGCTACCTATGTATCGTTATTTTGTAATGTGTCGTAATTTTACATGTGATTGCATTAGATTGCATCTAAACTAAAAATAATGCACTTAAACTGACAAAACAACATCTCATTTTTAACAACACAATATATTATTACTTTATCTAAAAAAAGACAAAGCAGGCGTTGACTGCACAGGACGCGTTACCGCCACCAACGCCAGGCTACATTAATTTAAGTCTCCGTAATTACAAACTTACGCACAATGGCACCGCGAGCATTAATGAGTTAAGCTATCTATACCTAGCTAAGAGTGACTTATGTCTAAACTGTGTACAAGTAATGATGGTAATGAACTGTTAACTCGGGTTCTGGAACAGCACAATACATAGTACAATCTAAAGTTTTTTACAAGGTGTGTTCCCACACCCCGTGGTCACGAGCGATTAATTTATTTGAATAACTTCACGCCTGTATCCCATAGGAAGAACACCAGAGGTTAGAAAACCATCTGATGTCACGTTTGACAAATTTGGAGGCATTGTAATGGTGAAGAGAGACTATTTCAGTGACAGGGGGTCAAACTATCGCCTACAAAAAACCTCCATTAAAAGCTCTGTCCCTTAACTGTCTTTTACAGTGTGCCCAGGAAGAGAAGCAGCTGGCACATTCTATGTTTTTCCTTCGCTCCCAGTCCAGCATGGAAGTTGCTTTATTTTTCCTTTATTTATCTACACTTCATTGCATACCATAAAAAAGTTATATTCTAAAGGATATAATACAATTGTTACACTTCTCTACTACAAGTCTTTCTTACAGATAACCATGATTGATGTATGCATAAAATGTAAAACAAAACTATACGCCATTATATTCGGTCAAAAAAGTGTTTTCTTTCAGCACAATACATACACAATACACAATGAACACACAAGTGTAAATATTTGTCGGTTATTATTCTGTTACGAAAACTGGCAAAAACGGCCTTAATGGTAAATGACATCGTGTTCAATGGACATAGTTAATAATAAATTATAGATCATAGGATTAATGAGGCGTAGCCGATTCAAAGCTTAAACTGGAAACACCTATAATGCTTCTAATTATTACCTAAGTGTATGTTTTCCTCTTCCTAATACAAATGGTGGTATTAGAAGTACTGCAACCATTTTCGCTCCAGTTGTTTACAACTCGCCATTTACGATTCTTTCCCATGAAAGGCATATTCCAAGCTGACCCTACGTTGTTCATTCGCGTCATAGCATGATTAGTAAGTACACACTACATAATTACTATTCCAGAATTTTATTCAGTTCATAATTTATTTTTTGTTATGTCCTTTAATTATATATTGCACTAGTTGTTTCCTGTCGTTTCCCCGTCAAATTACCCTATGAATATTATAAATGGACTACGTCAAACAGTTTTTACCGGTTCATTTCTGATTGAGTACTTGATTGAGATAACAAAAGTCTTAGGCTGCAAATTGGACGGCAGTGACAGCGACAGCGAGAGCGATAGTGACGCGGCCAACGATTTAAAGCGATTTAAAAGCGATAAAAAGTATTGAGTTTGTATGAAACCGCAACAAATCGCTCGAGCGCCCGCTGGCGTCGAGAACGACCCAGGTTCCTCGCGTCGCTGCCCGCGCCGCTATCGCTCTCGCTGTCGCTGCCGTCCAGTTTGCAGCCTTAGGTACGACTTCAAGCCTGGTATATTTATTTTAAATAAAACACTTTTTAACCAGATTTAATCGCGTACATATCCTTTTTTCGCGTTTATTTTTAATTTGTATATTTTTTAATGCGACTGGTAATTTCAGTGATTAGCACGTTTAAACAAGCAAACATACATACATACATAACATCACGCCTGTATCCCTTTTAGGGTAGGCAGAACACCAGAGGTTACGATACCATCTGATGTCACGTTTGACAAATTTGGAGGTATTATAAAGATGGAAAGAGACTGGAAAGAGACAACCAAACAATGCAGCTTTATTATTATAAGCATAGATTTCATTAGATTAGAAATCAGTTAAATGATAATTAAGCAAGTTCTGTTCTGATCTACCATATTGAAAGCATAATATAGCTACAGTGATGAAATACGGCACTGAGACGTGGTCGCTAACTGTGGGCCTTATGGGAATGAGGAGATTCGCAGGCGAACCAAAGTCACTGACATAGCCAGAAGGATTGCAAAGCTGAAGTGGCAATGGGCAGGGCACACAGCTCGCAGAACAGATGGCCGTTGGGGCAGAATAGTTCTCGAGTGGCGGTTACGTACTGGGAGACGCAGCGTAGGCAGATCTCCCGCAATATGGACCGAAGATCTGGTCAAAGTCACCAGTAAATGCTGGATGGGGCAGCGCGAGACCGAGCGACGTGGAGAACCTTGTAGGAGGCCTATGTCCAGCAGTGGACGTCACCAGGCTCACGATGAATAATAGCTACAAAATATTTCTATGTCCATCTTAAATGGCGCTTGTGGCAAAAGAAATAGATGTTAATATAGTTTGAATTGCTTATCTGATATTCAGTTCTCAAATTTTACAATCATTTTTAAAGATGACTTAATTAATTATTTGAGAGAACACTACTGGCAATATATTCGTCTCCGTCCTCGTGTTCAAAGTTTACTCGACCTCTTTAAAATTCATCATACCGATTTAAAATTGTATCCCGTGAATAATTAGACTTACCGAAAGTAATAGCCCAAAGCTCAAGTATTCATGAGGCTTAAAGTCTTTATATAGTCAGAGTAAATCATTGCGCGAAAATCACAATGAGTGGGCTTTATTGCTGCGAACAATTTTATATAGAAGTTTCTGGAAAAAGCAGTTCATAGAAGATATATGGGATCTATCACTGACCAGTTTTTTTTATTTTTTTATTAATAAACCTTTCCTTTCATTGTGAAGATGAAGGACATTTAAAAAAAAATATTTATTTAATTTCGTTCCTTCTCTTTTTTCAATATAGACTTTATTGAACCACAATGGGAAGATTATTTTAAGGACTGTATACCGGTATGAATTTCTGTACATATTTATTCTGTATGACAGACATCATACCGTTAAATTAGGTGTAAGTAAAAATAACAGTACAGGAATTCATACTGATACATGTACCTTTTTTATTATCGTAGCATAACTGTTTTTTTTTCAGTTAAATGAAATTTTTCGGTATTAATATTGATATTAAAATTTTATTTTTTCATAACTGAAGAATGTTCGATAGTTTAGTTGAAGCCTATGAAGCGTAGGGACATATGCAGACCTATACATTACGGTACAGAAATTAAATAGGTTAAAATATTTCTGTACTAAAAACATCTACAGAAATTAATCCGGTATACATTATTTGGGTACTGATATGATTAAGTTAGATTTTAATAACTTGTAAAGGTATTGTGCTTGATGAAGCGGTACACTAATAAGGGTACTGAAATTTTACTAGTACTATTTAAAAAAATTATACCGATATGCAGTCCCTGGATTATTTTTGAAGAGCTATTTTATATAAATTCTTTTCAAACCATTTAATTTAATTTTAAAATAATTAGCTACCATATCTATTTGCTCGTTAAACTAATAAATATTGTTTATGATATTTCATTTTATAAGTTAATAAATTATGTTACTGTTTATTTTTATAACAGTGTTTCAATTTTTACAATGAATAATTAGACAAAATTCTGTTCTTTCGTCATGGGACTTTCTTCGCTAATCAGGTTTGCTAAATGTTTGCAGAGTAGAATTAATGCAAATATATGTATTGTCATCGCAATCCGTGCGTAAACTAAACTGACCTAAATTATTTGGAGCAGTAAAATCTAATAAGCAGTAATATAAAAACTGCAATTTTGCGTATTTGTATTAGAATGCCGTGCAATACATACATACATACATAACGTCACGCCTGTATCCCTTATGTAGGCAGAACACCAGAGGATACAAAACCATCTGATCTCTCTCACGTTTGACAAATTTGGAGGTATTATAAAGATGGAGATAGACTATTGTAGTGATATGGGGTTAGCCTATTGCCCACAAAAACGCCTTTAAAACCTCTTTCCCTTAACTGACTTTTACAGTATGCCCGGGAAGAGAAGCATCTGGCACATTCTACGTTTTCCCAATCCAGCATGGAAGCTATGGCGTGCAACTGTAATTAAAATAACGTACAATTATTACACTTACAGTTTTATTGACGTGTGATACTATTTTTGTAGTACCTGTAATTTTGATTGAAATTCCAATAAATATGGAAGAAGTCTAATCACAGAACATATTATAGGTAGCTCGCAATCGCATGGTCCTTCTTAACAACTGGTCCCTTTTGGGGCAGATAGTTTTTTGAGTGCGCACACCAGGAAACAAAGTATGGAAATTCTCCCTACATGGTCACCGTCATTTTGGTCAAAGTCAGCGGTAAACGCTGGATGTGTGCAGCCAAAGACCTAGTGAAGTAGACTTACCTTTTTAAAGAAAAGTCTTCAGTGATAACGACGATGATCCATAGGCACTTACAGCTTTTAAATTCGGTACATGTTTGTGTTCTACCTCAAGGGTGCATAGATCTTGTATGTCCTTCTTAGAATTAATGTCCTCATAAATTATATCAAGCGTAATATTGTGATAACACGACCACCGGTATCCTTCTTGGAAAAACCCGAAATATATCAGTCTTTTTACAGTGTATGTAGTTCTAATAAGTTAAGCATTGTACCAATCTTTTAGTTTTCATTATTACCAGTTAGAATAATTATATATTTTTCTTTACAAAAATAAATAGCAATTTTTCAAAATGAATTAAAACACAATTTATAAAAACCAATTCACTACCCTACAGTTTCCCTTTTTCCCAGATTTTAATTCTTTGTATTGAAAAATACTCGTAGTAATATGGAAGTTATCACTTATAATGGTATGGCTGCCAACAATGTCTTTTGTAGTGTAGAAACTTTATGTTTACCTAATTTGTACTTACTTGTTTATTTTTGAGCGTTGTTTGTGTGAATGTGTTAACCTCTAAATCCATCAATCAGGTGCCCCTTACTGGGCTTATTATCATAGGGTCGGCTTAGATTGGTATCAGCCCTGGTTAAGCCTGTCTTATAAAGCGGTTAATCCAAGGGATCTCCACGTGGTGGTAGGGTAGTTTCAGGGATCGTTAGACCACACTTCACTTGAAGTCTACGGCCAAGAACCCTAGCTCTGGCAGTGACATGTTCCAGCAATGTCTTATGAAGATTCAACTCCTTCCTATCCTTGGGCATCTCCGACGTCATAATCAACTATTAGCAGATGTGATTAAAGTTTAGTTACTATCAAAATCATTATCTTCTTTCGTTTTCTTTGAAATCTGCGATTGACTGTTTGTTTTTTTTTACATACCTAGTTCCTATTATTATAGTTACGCATTTTAAGATATGGATTGATAATAAAAACATGTTTTTTTTCTCAAATAGATTTTCGATTGAAATTTTAATATACGCATTTCAGAGTACCTATAGAGAGACATCGAAACATGAAATAGTGGCATTGAACGATACCAGCATTTGTTCCGCTTGAAATCAACATAGGTACTATTACAGCAGGCAAAGCAGCTTTTACGGAAATCAGATTTCCGCCATCCGCAGTTTGAACCTCGGTCACTACCTGCTCGTTTAAAAGGTAATAGTTTCCTGAAACCAACATTTACTTTAAAAATGGAACGCCGCGGAAGCAAGATGCAAGCTTGCAGGATCAAACATCCGTTCTCAATGGACAATGTTACCCCACGGAACGCCGGCGTAATATAATTCTAGAGGTTAATTTAGAAGTCAATTCACACTCAAGATGTTCAGTGTAAAAGTTGTTTTATTTCTGTTATAATAGGGTAAGTTATCGACAGCGATGTAAATAATCATTACTGCCTGTGACCATATTTCACTCCAGATAATAACAAAATCCCCAGACAATCACACAAACTACATTGCCTTCAAACATTGCCTCAAACTAAGCAAAGCTTGTAATATGAGATAAAAGATGTAAAAATGTTTTTCTTCTTCCGTGCGGGTATCGAACCCGCTACCTTACGCATTCACGTAGGTTCTTAGACCACTCCGCTATCGAGGTCAATATTAATTAGTTCGTTAAAATATTTTGTTGTTTTGTCGTGGTGGCAGATTATCCCTGCTATACTATACTATGCTATACTATCCGGAACACCACAAAGCAGTTTGGTGATGGAAATATTAAAAATTATAGTATCAACTTGGATAAGCTCGCTTTACAAATTAGTCACACATCTGTATTTTGTTATGATGACGTTATTAAATAAAGACATCCATCTATTAGTAGATCCATCTATTAGTAGATATTTGCAGCTAAGACTACCCGAGACCAATTTCTTTTCAGAAATTGTGAATCCCGGGTAAAGTGAAGCAATGTTTAATAATATGCAAGGATGGACGATTTAAAATGCTCATTTATTCTTAATTTAAAAAAAAACTTTTTAGTCTACTAGTCGCTCCTGACCACGGGGTCTGCGAAACGTCAAGTTAAAATTTAAAATGTAAATATACGCAATGAATCCGGTTAAAAAGTGTTTTTATTTAATAGCAGGGATGAATCGCGAAAACTTAAGACAGTATCAAATGATCTAATTGTCAGATAAATTCCGGTTTATTTAATGAAATATTCTGCAATTACATTTCTGTCTTCTTAACTCAAAAAAGTTTTAATATGATCTTCTTAATCTAAACAATACACACCCATGAGTTTTATTACATCTAGCGCGAGATGTATTTGACAATGGAACCGTTTTGTTTACATTCAAAAAGTTTTGTAATGAAAATGTAGGTATATGATTTACTTATGAAAAATATCCCATAAGTACAAAGCAACAAATCTAGAATAAATATAATTGATAATGTATTGTGGTCACTGAATTGATAGTAGCAGTCGCGGTGACAATAATGATAAGACTTTAACCAGAGAATAATCTAGAATTAAAATTAAAAATACAATACAACTACTAACTACTTACGTCCTGTGTTTGCTTCTATAAGGTCCACCTGGTATGCAACAACCTTTTATTAGCTATTGTGTGTTTCTGCAGTTATTTTATAAAGAACCCATTAAGGGCATCGTCACTTAGCGTCACGTGAGTTAGCCTATTTAGCGAGTGTTTAGAACATCCCAGGAAATTAGGGGTTTTGTAGTAATTACCCAAACTTGAGACAGTCTAGAACAGTTTGTTTCGCAAACTAATAGATACCTGTCTGTTGAGTTCCTTGACAATTAATGACAAATCAACTATTTAAAATGTTAGTGGATTTTTTAATGCGTCAAATGTATTTAAAAAAAATCTAAATTGTCGACAAGTTTAAAAAAATTACCATTTTCAATTGTGCGCTCTAAAATTTTATTTCGTATAGGTATTGTTACTGACTCAACAAACACCTTCTGACAGCGCGACTTCGCGCGAAAATTTCCTAGAAAATTGCATGAAACACGCGTCGTCTAGGGTGCGCGGGAAAGCTTGTGGGGTGCAATGCAAACCAACACCACATACTTATATTTAGAATTCGTCCGTCTGAACAGCCGTCCGGCAAAGGATAACCGTAGTCAGTCTACGCTCGGCGCTCAAACCGAGAGCACGCGTTTATGTCTTCCCACGCACTCTCACGTCTCGCACCCGATCCCGTAATTAACATAAAAGCAAATTAAATTAAAATAATCTCTTTATTGTGTTTTGTGCCCAGAACTGGATTTATATACACCTGTGAATAATTTGTGGACCTCGTTTCTTTATGATTTTGGACTTATAAATACGTTTTTCGTCTTAATGGACTATTGAAATCTGAAGGTTCCTGTTTGGAGATTAAAGGTAATATACATTTCTACTTACAATATTACATTTAATATCAAAAGATAAATTTGTGCATAGATAAGTCATATAAACTTTTGACATCATAACATTCAGTTATTACTTTTAAGTGACTGTTATTTTGACATAAACGATAAGTTAACAGTATCAAGCTATTGTTACTTACAATAAGAACAAAGTGTGTAATAAATTGCCACAGATACAAATTATCATGATTAATAGCTTTTACGATAAAAGTCCGGTAACTTCCAATATGCGTTATCTATTCCGTCTAAATAAAGTCCCATTCAGAGGCATTCCAATAAAAACCGTAATTCTAATTTCAAAATATATTTTTTTTAATAAACAAATGACATCTGATACAGGGTCCGAAGAAGCGGCAATAATAATTATTCAAACAGCATTATGCAATGTTTGTTTTCATAAAACGCAATAAACCAATGTTTATTTTATGAGATGGACCGTGGCAAATTTATGTCATAAAAATTGTTTATTGGGATGTAATCGTGGTGAAATATAGATAAGAAGCGGTGAAGTGAAAGAACTTGAGGTATTTCGACGTAGGGGTTACGAGTAAGATATTGGAAGCAGGTATTCGTTTTAGAAACGGTTATAAGTTTTTGGTACTTGGGAGCTTGCTGTTCGTGAAAGTTTTAGGTTGTTAAAAATAATGTTGGAAATTTCTTGCTTGTTGGTAAACACAACATAGTACATACTCAAAACTTTTTAGAAAACTGCATTTAAAGCTAATGATTACATTTGGCAGATATTTCATGGATATGTGAACACAAACTTTAATAGGCATAATATTTTTTATTAAATCGTGTGACTTAATGTTTCTAGTTAGAAAGCTTATCTTCATTATCTTCAAATTAATCTTTGCATATTTCAGTAGTCATTAAGGCGTAGAATAGTTGATATTTCATTAACATGGAAATTAATAGAAGATTATTGACTCGGACTAAGCTTTATTAAAAATTCAGAAATAAGGTTTTGCGGTCTTAATCCAAAATTATTAGCAAACCTCCTTCTCAATACAAACTCCCACTAAGCTGAATAGTCTTTAAACTTGTGAATACATTTCCTTAAAAATACATCCACATTGGCAGTTAACGTCTAAAGAGCCAAATGTAAAGTCATTGTGTCGTTTTGGCCGAAGTTTATGTTGATATAAATATTAAATAGTCCAAAATTACAGACTGCATTATCTAATTTGCAGAAAGCTTTTTTTCATTATGACATCATTTTTTTCTCTTTATTAAAGATTAAGTCAGCCTTACACTTTAAAATATTACAATTAATTACAATTAACATCGAGATCTCTTAAATATAATGAGTGAATCAAGAAACTAAGCAACCTGTCACTGTTATCAATTTTGAAATTTGAACTAATTATATTATGTATATAAAAAAATAGTTGGAACTTTAATTATTACGAAATTATATTTGAGTCTAGTATTTATCACGGTTTTTAACCGATATTTAAATTAAATTTGAAGTAATATTACTTAAACTTAATTTTCTATATTATTATAAAAGAAAAGATGCTTTCCTAAAAAGCAATTAATAAACATATAAATTATTTACTCCAACACTGCTCAGACACCTAAAGCAGAAGTTTTTTCATTAAACTTCAAAGATACAAACTCATTTAAACATACATAGAAAAAGTACTATCATAATGATTTCTACTCTTAAATATAGATACTACAAAAGTTCACTTACCGCTTTTACTACGTGTATTGTGAAACCGTTTCTTTTTACGTATAACTAAATTGTACAGTCTGATTTAATAACAGGCAATGACTCTACTGCAATTAAAAAAGATACCAAAATCAAAAATGGAATGTTCCATAGTAAAACATATTTTGCCTTTCTTAATAGTCGCTCCTACATTTTTACTTCCAAACTACACGTTGTACAAACATTCGGTCGTTCTTACTAAATTTTTAATTGGAAAAGTAGTTGTTGAATTTTACTTTAGCAATTTATTCAGCAACTCCGTACTCGAAAGTACCTTTAGAAGGTGCTTGTAGGAACTGTGTGTAAGTAAATTATTTATGCATAAAACTTTTCAAACTGTGAAGTTTGAGTAATAATATAGGTTGCCGTTTGATGTGGTAGTATTTGTGAATATGTAAATGGTTATTACAGTAGCGTTCCTTGTGAAAAGGTTGTCGTTTTGTAGCTAATATGTTTTTAAAAGGAAAATATTTGAAGGAATCGAAAGCGAATTATGAAATTTAAAGTAAAAAGACTGTTACAATTACTCTTAGTTCTGGATTCATTAAAAACGTTTGTCATATTTATGAATACATACATACATACATAACCTCAAGCCTGTCTCCCTTTGGGGTAGGCAGAGACAAGGGAACACCAACTGCTGCGATCCAGACATACCTCTTTCGCTTCTTCCACGTTCATCAACCTTTTCATACATGATCGCCGGTTACGGATACTTTTGACTAGGCCCTTTTTCAAAATGTCGCGAATTTGATCGGCATACGTTTATACATCATATTTATGAACTATTTCGTTTAAGTATGACCCGAACAACATATAAATTAACCTAAATGCTGAGAAAATAATTTTATGATATCTATAATAAGTCAAAGAAAAAGACATATCATAAAGATAGTCCACGACTACTTTACCATCTAACTCGTAACATTTTCGATCATCAATATTTGAAATTCGAAGCCACTATTCAAATTTTAATGACACCATGCCGAAGACCCACGTATGCCATTACCATCAATTAGTGAATAAGTCAAACTTCTTTGATGACCGGCGGTTGTAAACAGAAAATTGATCTTGCCAGACCGCCGTGGAGATCAAATGTATACTCTACAACACATAAGAACACGCTGGTCATATTTAATAGGCCACTGATAAAAGTTACAATATTTATGAGCCATACACGCCTTTAAATTGTAGAGGCGTAGAATGTAAGCGTTATTAGTAGACCAATTAATACTTTTTAACGTTTACATATAAATCTACATAAACACGAAATTCTTTGTTTTTTATCATTTTAATGTAAACAGAATATAAGAGTCACGATACATATAAAATTCCGATTCGTACATTATGAAATAAAATCTCAGTTTGTATCTATCTGACCTAAAAACGAAGTACTTACCGATATATTTTTGCTAAGAATTCTTTTCACGAATAGACGTTAAACCAATCATCTAAATTGCTTCTCGAATATAAAAAAAGGCTTTACAAAAAATGTTGAACAGCTCCCTTCCTCGCCTTTAGATCATTTTTGAAAGACCCGCCAGGCAACGGTTCAAAAGACTCCATCCACTTCAGCCCGAGGCAATATTACACTATTCTTAAAAATAATAGCGCAATATATTAATTCTGATCTACATAATATATACAAAGCGATATATTTTGTATTTTAACATTGAATCACTTCCAATTATTACTGCTATTAGTTTTTGTAATCAGTCTGATTTATTATCAAGCTATGCCATAATTTATTACTCCAATTTTAGTTCCACGCTGTTGCTTAGTCATAATTGCTACTGAAATAAAAAAAACACCAAAGGCGTTTATAAATTACTCGACCGCAGGTAATGAAAATCTATAGGATATCTTCGTGAAGAAAAATACTTTGGCTTATCTCCTAATTCATTTCTCTAATCCAATAAAAGTTAAGAGGCTTTCTTATTCTTTATAATCGCCGAATTAATACGCCACGGAAACTTTCAATGCGATTCCAATCCCATTATTGGAAAAGGTTAACCTAACGCTGTTCCCGTGTAGTCTTTATTCAAAAACCGCTACGAGTTCCTTTAGAAGTTCGAACTTTCTTTTTACATCTACTAACATTTTACTTGATAAAGTTGGTTCGTGGTTTGGCTACACCTGTTATTTCATACTTAAAACTGTCGCAGATATTTCCTCGGAAGAGCTGTTACGTGTAATTCTTGCGGACAATATTGTGTTTCCGGGGAATTTATGGCTCGAAGTTGTTACAGAGTTGGGGAAAAAGTTTTGTTGGTGTTTTTGTTAATGATGAGTTTTTAATTAGTAAGTCGGTATAGACTATGTCAGGACGGTGAAAGTCTTATTATATAAAAAAGATGGTTAACACAATTTGAACAACTGGTAATTATTTTTACTTCACATTACCTAAGCTTTATGCAATCTTAAAAAAAAAAAAAAAAAATATTTTGTAAAGATTTTTGTCTAGCGAAAAATATATTTTTAATAAGTCTTGAAATTATATACTTAACCTAAAACTATTGTACAAAATAACGAAATAAAATCCACAATACTAATCAACACAAATTATTTAGTGTGTTTATTCTAAGTTATAGCAAAACAAAATTCATTGTTGATTGGAATTACATTTTTAAATTTCAGCTCCGTGATAACCAATTCAAAACATTATTTAAGTTACCTAATACTTTACCTATATTAACAGTGCGATTATTTAGACCTGCGGCAACTACCATAAGTGGAATTAGTGTTCGAAAATATATTTACTGTATGTTCTTCAAAATTTTGTGTTTTTTGATTTTATAACCGTATAAGTAATATCTTACCGTTAGTTATCCATATTGTGTACCATGCATGCATTTCTTTAACTCATTGAAGCATAGAATTGAAACCAATGCAAGCAGAATATCCTCATGAATAAGTTATCGTAACAACAAATCCATGAACGTTGTGTTTGTGGAACTAGGTGATATATTAATATTCCACATATGCAATAGCCGGGGAACTATATAGGTGCTTACGTAGTTATGGCTATTTTGAAACAAAATAGCATGTATAGTTTATATGTATACTTACTACTACCTATTATGAAACATCTATATAGGAACATGTTTTATTTTAAGTAGTGTACTACGATACGTAGTGTTACGGAATATAACGACTTGGTGAAGCATGGGGATCAAAGCATATTTTGAGAGTCCTGTCGGCTTGATTTATTCTAATATATTCAACAACCAGCGGCACATCTGAGTCAGTTTACGCAAACCCTTAATTAATAGCATAGGAACCTAAACCTTCATATTTTCCTTATAGTCGATAAAAACTTTATAAAAATCTATTAAATATGTTTTAAGGGACAAATTTAATTTGATAATACAAAGCTATTTCTTAAAAAAAGCTTGAAAATAATTTCACAAAATTTGAATTGAGTTCTTAATTTTCCGTTATTTTACAGTGTCATAAAAAGTAAGTGCGCATACCTTACCTGCGTTTGTTTCGTGATAGGATTACTCTAGAGGCTGTGGCTAGCATCAATTTTCAGATAAAAAATGTAGCCAAATTCTATCGCTTGTTCATCATTCACAAGGTTCTATGAAAAGACAGCTATATCTTGAATCATAAACTTTCAGTCTCATAATGTCTTATTTATATGTTTCAAAATCAATACGCATATATTTTTAATACACTCGTCTGTTTACTAAAATAAAATTATTTCCTTTTCGAATTAAATACAGAATAAGCCTTCATAATTTTTTTACGTCTGGCAACTACCGCTACTACATCAGGGTTAAGGGTGCGATCAATATTCAATATCCGGACAGAATTCGTCTCTTCCGATCGGATCCGGAAATTCCGAATACTACACATGGGTTTATCTCGTGAGTCTATCACCCTCACAGGGTTAAATATAATTGAATGATTTTTAATTAAATTAACCCAACTGTATTGAAAGCTTTGTAAAGATCACCGCTCCGGATTGATTATTTTCATACAAGGCTTTAATTTTAAAATGAAAGCTCGTTTGTTTTACAACGACACGAATTAACAATGCTTCTCATATAAATACCGTTAATTCGAACTAGACCCAAATTACAATGAAATGAAGTACAGTAAGAAAGAGCTTACTAGAGCAACAATTGCTTTCCTCATATATAATGTGTACTTTCTCTGTTTAGAGTACCGTAGTAAGCGTTGGCCCGCTACTCCAAGCCAGCCCTAGAGTTGGCCAATGTTTTAAGCAAAGTGAATAAAGCCCCACTACTTTTATAGGGATGCCAAAAACGCCTGCGTTTTAAAGCAGTGCTATGCCAACGATTTCAATTGATTCCTTTAACAGGAATTTCAGTTGCTATTTCTCGACAGCTGTACAATTTCAGCCGCTTAGATTTCTAGATGGAAAAAGTCAACTGGAATCTAAAGGTATAAGGAAATGTCGCTTTTTACACAGTCCTGTGCACAGATACGCTTGACCGGTTTTTTACCAGATCGAAGGCAGGTGGTGGTCTGAGTTCATCGCGTGTTTATAGCGTCTTGTAAGATCTTGTTAGCCTTGGACACTGCGACGCGGTCAATACAAAGCTAATTAAAAATAAGCTCACTCATCAACGAAAATAAAAAAAGTAATAAAGTCAACGATCTATTAAGTTTTACAGAGAAGTACACATAGTAATTTCATAGATATTTTTAATTACTTAGATTAGAGTGTGCATTCGTTTGCGCTACAGCGCGCTGCCCGGTTTCTATTATCTCTACAATCCATCTTGAATTACAGGGTCTTATACAAATAGACGGTTGCGATTGCGAAGCCTCGCCTATCATTAGCTAATTTATTTTACATTTGGTACAGAATTATGTGGAGCGGGTTATCAAGAGTTTGTACGAGGGTCGACGTCCTTGCAGTCTCATCTCGCTCGACCGCGCCGCAGGTGTAGCGATGCACCTGCCAGCCGCCAACTTACCATAAAATGCGATTCAAACCTATCCCGCGTGAAACTAACTCCGTCTCACTCTAACCCGTTTAACAGACAGAGATAACTGCACAATCACGACCGACATTAACTCAATATACGGTGGACCAGCCGATCAGTTTTTACCGACGCAAAAACTATCGGAATTTCAAGACGGGGTTGGCTGCTGAGCGGTAATCACCAGCTAGGGACTTACTTTTAAAACAATATCTTGGCTGTGTATTTCATCGGGGCAGGTGTAATTTATGTTATGTTTTTATTCGTTTTGTTTGGGATTTTGATTTTTCATTCGCTTCACTCGGCATGGATTGATCGCGTTCGGTTTTGTTTTTCTTGTGTCTAGGGTTTCGAGCGCCTTTCACGCTGTTTACTTAGGAGTTTAGATTAGAATTTTCTTTCTATCTCCTTTTAAAGCTTGCGAGGGTAAGTGAAGGAAAACTTGGAAATCTATTTAAAAATCTTGTTCCAGTTCGTAAATACATACGCATCGTATAGGTTGGAAGAGTTATTTGCCATTTTATATGTTCCGATAACAGTCCTATTAATTAACAGGCCTATCTAGGAAAATAATTAAATTGAAACGCTAGGATACACTTCATTTTTTAATGTGATACGAATCGTTTCATGTTAAACTCTCCACACTGCCAGGTATTTAAAATTGTGGAGTGGTTCTTCAAAGGCAGTTAAAAAAATATTTGATTTGATATGAGAAACTACGCTATTAAATGCAATTACAAATTCGTTTCTACGTGTTGTTATGTCCAATTAATATTGTCTGTCTAATATGTATCATGTGAAACATCGTCTACACAGTATCAATAAAACTATATTGTTTTCATCAAGACTTGAAGAAGTTATATTATATCTGATACATTTAGTGCAATGTTCCCATAGACTATTCTTACAGAGTAATTGGTTCTGCTATCTGTGGTACGCCGGCGAAAAGTAATTAATTTTCATACAGTTAGTCATTTGTTATTTTGGTACAGTGAATGTTTTTGTATTTGAAAACAATGCTCTGTTTTTGTTAGAAGTTTCTTGTGTTGCTTCATTTACATATTTAAATAAGTTTTTAATTTGTTTGAGAGATACCGATTTTCTGTAACTACTAATTAAATTAGTCGATGTGGTTTCTATTTTTCTAATCTTTCTGACTTTGCATCCATTAAAATATTTTGATTAGGTTTATTTCTTCAAAGCGTAGTTTGATTTTTAAAAGAATTATTTCAACAATATCTTAGAATAAGAACAGTCCTTCCTTGAATGTGGACAAAATTAAAATAAATGTTCCTAAAGGGACCACCGCAACAGCTATTAATTACAGCCACAAGAATAAACTATCACACGTGATGGGAATAAGTGGTTTTACCGCGTGATATATTTTTTTCAAGCAAACTATATTCTTTGGCAATACAGGAGAAGTATAGATAAATGGATTTATTAACGACGGTGAAAAGAAAATTATTTGAAAATAAGTAAATTTATGAACTACATTTGCATGAAATAAAATTGATAAAAGAAGTAACCGTTCATAACGACTTAAATATAAATTTCTGCTTAGAGGCTAATAAGACTTTCACGAGTGTTTTCACGCGCGGTAAAAACCCTGTCGAAGTTGATCAAAACGTCTTTTCAGTAAACAAGGCACGTTAACAACATTCGTATAGATACTGGCAACACAATGAGGGGTAGACTGGAAAAAATACCATTTGTCACGAACTAACGATGCTAACGTGATGGCACCAATTCGAACATATGATCTAGTCACGATTAGATGCTTTGTGCATTGATATCACCTGCTTAGTTATTAATTCAATAGAACCCACTTAAAATTGATATCGTCAGTATAATGGAAGAACTAAATAATTCAGATTTTGGCCAAATTGACCTTTTTCCATTTTTGTAAACCCCAAATTGTGCGGCATCTTTTGGTCTAACAATCATTCCCATATCTTAATCCATTCTAAAAATAAAGCAATTTTTGTGTTTCAATTGTAGAATGGATATGTTAAAAACAACACTAATTATTAATAGAAGAAATGAATAACTCTATAAATTAATAAACAACTGCGACTTCTGATCACTTGAGTATGAAATGAATTAGCTAAAATGAGTTATTTAGTTCTTCTACGAACCAAAGTATTGTAATGAAACTAGTCAAATTGAAGGAAAACTAAACAACTTGAGTTATTTAATTCAGGTATTTATGCGCGTTCATTCGTTTTTAAATAATTATTTTTATTTATTTCTCCTACGAGAAAATATACATTTATAAGAGATTCCAATCAATTAAATATTAATAAGTGAAATTATTTAATATTTCTTTAAATAGTATACGCACTTTAGCTAAGTTATCGTGCAACTCAAAAGTGCAAATTGGCGCGAAATAATGAGCTATCGGGAAGGTGAAGTGAGGGGCCCGGGAGAGGGTGAACACGTGCCGTGTTGTCTTGCGAGTCAAACGTATTCGTGCATCCATTGTTTAGAGATTATTTAATATGAAAGACAATAACTATTTAACATGGATTCAAGGGGTAGATTTTTGGTAAAAATGTGTCAGCAGGAAGATTATTTGTTTGAGGTAAGTAATGTACAATATTATATAATATTGGCGTGTGGCGTCGCCTTAAGAATAGCGCTACCCCATCTCTTCCCGTGGGTGTCATAAGAGTCGACTAAGGGACAAAAAACCAGAGGACGGACAGCAGCGTCCTTTTGTGTATATTAACACCACACTGCGATCGCCAACCCGCCTGCCAAGCGTGGCGATTACGGTATTTCCCCCTCCAATACATGAACCACAAACAAAGGCCCCGGCCCCTAGTCCCCGGCGGTCCCGCTGGTCTCGATCAAGGTAGCGGTCGAGGAAACAGCGGGACAGGGGGTGCTAAGAATCCCCGGGTTCGACCAGGCTACCAACGACGACCCTTGGCCCTAGCGACATACAATGTTAGGACACTGCGGACAGACGAAAAGATTGTTGAGCTAGAGGAATTATTCAGTGGATTGCATTGGGATATCCTGGGGTTATCTGAAGTCCGTAGATAGGGAGAGGAATCGATAATCCTGAAATCCGGCAATCTTCTCTACTTCCGGGAGGGCGACCAACTGTCCCAAGGCGGTGTCGGGTTTCTCGTCAACAAAACGTGACCAATATTACAAAATCGATTGCGTGTCGAATATGGTAGCGTACCTGATACTCAGAACTACCAAACGGCATTCGTTGAAGGTCATACAGGTCTATGCTCCGACCTCGACACACTCCGATGATGAGTATGAGGACATCTCCAAAGCCATACATAGCTCCAAAACTCATTTCAACGTGGTCATGGGGGATTTTAACGCAAAATTAGGCAAACAAAGCGGCGATGAGCAGAAAGTGGGGCAATGGAGTTGGAGTCCGGAACGTCCGAGGCCAGATGCTGGCCGACTTCTTGGAGAAGGAGGGCCTCTTTATGATGAACTCATTCTTCAAGAAACCGGAACACTGCCAATGGACTTGGATAAGCCCCGATGGACACACCAAAAACGAGATAGACTTTGTCATGTCAACGAGAAAACAGATTTTCAATGATGTCTCTGTGATCAATGCCGTGAAAATCGGTTTCAATCACCGCATAGTAAGAGGCACATTGAGTCTGAATCCAAAACTGGAGCGATCTCGACTGATAAAGTCTGTACTTTGTCCTGCACCTATCCGGATCCAAAACCCCGAAAGCTTTCAGGTCGAATTGCAGAACCGCTTTGAATGCCTCGGCGAGTGCGTCGATATGGACGACTTCAATAACAGGTTTGTGGAAACTGCCTCCGCGGCTGGGTTAAAACCCGCCGTGCAAAAAGAACTGGAAAAATCTCCGACTGTACCCTCAAACTCTTGGAAGAAAGACGCACAATGATCCTGCAGTCCCCGGAAGATGCTTCTCAGTATCATCGGCGGCTACATAGACGAATCTCCAAGTCCCTAAAACGCGGCCTACGCCGGTTTAATACAGACCGTATTGAAACGGCTATCGAGCAAAACAAGGGCTCTAAGGTCTTCGCGAGAGATTTGTCTATAGGCCAGAACCAACTGACGAAGTTGAAAACGGACGACGGCAGGGTTGTTTCGTCTAAACCCGAACTTTTGAGGGAAGTTGAGAAGTTCTATGGGCAGTTATACACGACAATACGGGCACCTGTTTGTCCAAGACATGGCAGAAGACCCACGAGCCAAATTAACCCTATACCAAAGATATCCCTGACTTCAGCCTGTACGAGATAATTATGGCCCTTAAACAGCTTAAAAACAACAAGGCGCCGGGTGATGATGGAATCACATTCGAGCTTCTGAAAGCTGGTGGCAAACCAGTGCTTAAGACCCTTCAGAAGCTGTTCAATTCCATCATCCTCGAGGGCAAAACGCCCAAAGCGTGGCTCCAAGGCATAGTGGTCTTGTTCTACAAAAAAGTTGATAAAACCCTTTTGAAGAACTTCAGACCCATTACTTTGTTGAGCTATGTATACAAGCTGTTTTCAAGAGTCATTACGAACCGTCTCGCACGCATGTTTGACGACTTCCAGCTTCCCGAACAAGCCGGTTTCCGAAAAGGCTTTAGCACCATAAACCACATCCATACGCTGCGGCAGGTAATAGAAAAGACGGAGGAGTATAACCAGCGACTTTGCTCGGCGTTTGTGGACTATGAGAAAGCCTTCGATTCGATCGAGAGCTGGGCTGTACTCCAGTCTTTGCACCGGTGCCAAATTGACTATCGATACATCGAAGCGTTGAAGCTTTTGTACAAAAGCGCCACTATGTCAGTCCATCTTCAAGATCACAATTCGAAGCCTCTCCAACTGCAGCGGGGCGTCAGGCAAGGTGACGTTTTGTCGCCTAAGCTGTTTACCGCAGCGTTGGAAGATGTCTTCAAGCTTCTGGACTGGGATGGGCTCGGCGTCAACATCAATGGCGAGTACATCACTCACCTTCGATTCACGGATGACATCGTAGTCATGGCTGAGAGCCTGCAGGACCTGAGTAAAATGCTCGATGACCTCAGTGGAGCCTTGCAGCGAGTGGGTCTTAAAATGAACATGGATAAGACGAAGATTATGTCGAACGTCCATGTTGCACCTACTCCTGTGGTAGTTGGAGGCACCACGTTCGAAGTTGTTGACAATTATCTATACCTAGGCCATAAAATCCAGTTAGGTAGGCCCAACTTTCAGAAAGAGGTCAATCGTCGAATCCAACTTGGCTGGGCAGCGTTCGGGAAGCTCCGTAAAATCTTCTCGTCACAAATACCGCAGTGTCTGAAAACAAAGGTTTTTGACCAGTGTGTGTTGCCAGTGATGACATACGGCACTGAGACGTGGTCGCTAACTATGGGTCTTATAAATAAGCTTAGAGTCGCTCAGCGGGCAATGGAAAGGGCTATGCTCGGAGTTTCCCTGCGGGATTGAATCAGGAATGAGGAGATTCGCAGGCGAACCGAAATCACCGACATAGCCAGAAGGATTGCAGACCTGAAGTGGCAATGGGCAGGGCACATATCTCGCAGAACAGATGGCCGTTGGGGCAGAAAAGTTCTCGAGTGGCGGCCATGTACTGGGAGACGTAGCGTAGGCCCCCCGCACGATGGACTGACGACCTGGTCAAAGTCGTCGGTAAACGCTGGATGAGGGCGGCGCGGGACCGAGCGACGTGGAAGACCTTGGGGGAGGCCTATATCCAGCAGTGGACGTCTACAGGCTGTGGATGATGATGATGTACAATATTTGAATAATTATTTTTGTATTTATATAGGTGTTTTCCTTTACATAATGGCTTGATTATTATTATTAACATTCAAAAGTATCAACAATTTACTGTAAGAGTTCAAGTATATCTACTCGTAGGTACCTAATAATTACTTATATCAACAATAAGTCGAATCATACAATCATTACTTATTTTTCTTTTTATAAACAAGTTTTTACAATTCGTTTTATTTTATATACAATACAACAAGTTTCATTTCTTTGATAAATTTAAAGTCGATTTAAGAAGATTAACAATAAGTAATTTATTTGATTCTATTACATTATTATTGTTTTTGTAGCCATACCTAATTATGTTAATTTTGACAATGATATTGCAATTTTTTTTAATAAACGATGTTTCTACTTCCAACCCATGTTTTTTATTTCATGCGAAATCAATTATCAGTGATAAAATTTATTACACAAATTAACTTTTACTAAATATGCCTGACTTGGGTGTTTCAATATTTCTTTAGTTCATAACTCAATAAGTGTACTTAGTAGACCCAAATACGTATATTCATGTCCATCTAATGTGTGGGAAAACTGAATAACTACCATAAAGAATTAGCCAACTACAGTATGTTTGCATTATCTTGGTGTGGCAAAATTGGATAACTTGGTTTTTGATTTTTATTATTTTTTTGGTTCATGAAGGAAATTAGTTTGATTTAGCATACAATCGAGGGCAAATATGCCTAAAACATATAAAATTATCTACAGTAAAATTGTTCCCCATTTGTTAATGATGTGAAAAAAAGTGCCAAAAAAACAGTAAATCGTGATTATCTCGAAACTTGAAATATCGAGTTATTCAGTTCTTCCATTATACTGACGATATAATGTATGCCACTATTATCAAAGTTGAGCTATCTAAAGTATCAATACATATTGTTTCGTTCACGCCTACATGGCTGATCGTATTTGACAAAAACCTTCTTTTGATGCCACACATGCACAATGTATGTAGTTTTAAATTCAATTTATGGCTAAATATTAATGTTGGTTTCAAGTATATTAATGACAAAAATTTCGTATTTAACTTTGGTTCCCATGATAATTCGTGTAATTTATATGCATTATCGTTGAAATATTTTAACAGATGAAAGCTCACATCTCGTAATAAATAACAAGTTTTGCCAACATTTTGTCTAACTGTGCGCTTCCGGAGCCATTCGGGCGGATACACCTGCTCCACGTTTGACAATTCTCATTTTGAATAAATAGAATTTATTTTAGGTATATTATTTAGAAAAAACAAAGTAAATATTTTTTATTTATAAAATTATGGATTATAAAGCCTTTATTTACATGATATACGTTTTTAAGAACATATTTGATGCACGCAGTTTCATTTACATTACTTTTGATCTCGTGGTAGATTCTAAATAAAATTTAGGCAACAACTTTTATTTAGAATAACTAATGCGGTAATATTTGGTTAAATAATTTCATATCTGAATAGTGGTTCCTGGAATAAGCTAAGAATTAGGTCCAGATAAAAACGCTCTTTGGTTTTATCATATTAGTAAAGATTAAGATAACAAAATAACTAAAATGAATAGTTTTTTTAACAGGTCTTAAATTACAGACATATGTTAATGTTTACAAATAAAACTTTATGTAAATAATAATTTATAAAGATTTTAACATAAAAATGCAATGTAAATTGACCTCAGTGACTGCAGTAATCGTTGAAATATTGCTTTTAATCACATAAGTCAAAGTTGTTAACCTATCAACTGACTCTACGAGACGTAGGTAAGGTATCAAATGGTCGAGTAATCAAGATTTATTAGCAAAGGTTTATTATTATTATCTTAAAATTTTATGTTTTGTTTACTTTTTGGTCAAAATCATAAATGTCATAAAGTACAACGTAAAATATTTCAGAGTAAATTTATGCAGTTATTTAATTTAAAGTAACTCAATCGTTTTGTAAATTAAGTTTAGAAGGTACATCGATTGTAGGTACCTATAAAAAATTTAAGCTCGCAATAAGTCTCCAAATTTAAACTTTTGTTTCTTAGAGCTGATTAATAATAAAAACAAGTTTTCCATTATACTCCATTATTGTTAGTTCATTCGTTTTGATCAACATATAAAACTAAACATCCAGTTTTGCATACCAAACCCCATTGTTATTATTTCAAAGCTGCAATTTATTTCTTCACCGTTTCATAAATATGAAATATAACGAAGATATTCAACAACGATATCATAATAGCCGCTGAGCCCGACAAAGCAACGCGGTAGTCGGGACTGCGCGGGCGCATCCAGCTAACAATAGGCCGACGACATCATTACATTCGTTTTGCTCAACGTTCCACGGAGTCTAGACTTCATATTTCTAACTCCTCTATTACGGTAAGATTTTCGCTATGTAATTTAAATGGCTTAGAATACACGTTACTTATCGGACTATGACTGTAATTGTATGTATTGAGTATGGAAATATGGAAATAACTATCAATTTATTTTTTGAAGCGTAATAACTTAGAGTTTTTAATTAAAGAAGATCGTAAGTACCTGTAATTATTATGAAGACCAACTCAAACGCGCTTTAAAGCATACCGAAATGCTCAAGAATAACTACAAACTCTTTTTGAAAATAAACCGATGTTATTTGTGCCATAAAAAATACACTAATTATATATTTTTAACGATAGCAATAATTAGTTTTTATTTAGGTATTTCACACTCGCCCTGTTGAGTTTCGCATAATTTACACACGCGGTTTTTGTTCTTTGGTGTAAAGCTTTTGAAGCATTTTTTTAAAATCTCATATTCTAAGGTCTAGTTATTATTAAATGTAAGTTATCATGTTATCAAGGCAATCACTAAAAACATCCAAAATTAAAAAAAAAATAAAGAACTTTTACAAAACCGTAACCAATAAAAGCAATTTAATTAAGTTACCTTCTACCTATTGTCCTTTGCTTTAGAGCAAAATACAAAGATATTCGCGAACAAAGGCTTTATCTTGTATTTTCGATGCGGTTTCACCTGGCGATCATACGTTTCCTTTGTGAAAAGTTAAAACTCCCGCCTTTTTGAAGGCAATTTGGTGCAAACGAAGTTTTGGAGTTAATCGGAATAAACTGGGTAGCTTTTGAGCGAAATCAAATAAAAACCTCTAGCTTTGAAGGTAAATATGTGAGTTTATTGTAATAAAAATGGCTGTTGTTTGGTTAGAAATGTTGAAGCTTCTTAACATTCACGGCGGTTGAGGCGCCTAGGTATGTACCTACAGTTTTTAATATGAATTATTCTGAACCAACTTGCGATGAAAAAGAAATACGCTGGATGACTTTTAAATAAAGAATTTGTTTCAAAGTTATTGAGTATTGCTAGTTTTAAAAAATACAGTTCTATTTTGATTAACACAAATTTATTTTTGAAAAGTTCATCCTGCTGCCTTATGGCGGATAAATAAAAAACTGTAACTTTATACATAGAAATACTTCGGTTATAGATTTCAAATCATAAAATTTATATCTACTGTTATTTATTTAGTATTACAAATTGCAAATGATAATGCTGTTTTGAAATGAATTTAGAATTTAGTTGGTCAAATATTCACTCGCAATTCATTATTATTACTGCAAATAACATAGTACCCGCAGTTTAATATAACCATAGATTTAAATTTGAATATCTCACACGTACCGGAAGGATGTTGTTATAAAGCTTGCCGCACACAATTGTTTAGCGAATGATTCCTCTGTAGATTGTATCTAGCGATTTTTTTCGATATGAAGACAATAAAACGTGATTTTAAACATATGCCGGATACGATACCAACATCGTGATAGGATATTCAAACACGGCATATGCATGTCAATGAGCTATTGTATTTATAATGCAATAAAAATAAAATTTAATTAGATTTTTAGCGCTGTATAATTTGTTGAGGCGCGTGCTTGTTTGATGGGTTTTGCGCGAAGGTAGGATAGTTTAGTAGGTTCGTTTCGTCAAGTACTCGTCTCAATAAATATCTGGGAGCAAGTTTACAGAAGCGTAATTATCTCGAATTAAGCGAGTCATTACTGGTGGTGGCGGCTAACGAAGTGGGCAGGTTACCATACCGTGCTATGTATTTGGTCTCAGTTCAGCGAAAATGTCTTAAATTATTCTGACTAATAATCAGATAGAGATATTAATATTTAGTTTACTTTGTCCTACTGATGTATGAAATTTCAGCTTAATTTCCAACGATGCCCTAAACTTTTAGTTTTATGTTTATTTTTTCAATTCTTTAGGGCAATTAAATAGCATCTTGGTATAGGAAAAACTTTCGTTTTAGTGTAAGTACCAAATGATTATCGCTCAGGTTGCTATTCAGCCCCTGTTCAACATATACCGGTTTATTTATAATCAAATTAATAAATATTGGCAAGCTTGAAACAATTTATGAAATCTTCTAATAATAATTTCGGTTATCCAGTTAATATTACAGTGAAAGCTAAAGCGTTGTCTTCTGTTTGATAAATTTCTTCAACTCTATAATTTTATTGTATGTGAAAACTTCTTCGTAGCTTTCCTACCTTATATACTATCATTATTTAATTGTAACCAGCTGTAAGTTTTCCTTTTAAGATAAAATAAAATAAAATAATTAATATTTATTTTATATTTTCTCTTCTTCACCAGCCACCCTGTACATACACATTATTATTAGATATCAGTAAAACCTTGCGCTGGACTATATTACCACTCTACAACCGCATATTTGATTGATATTCAAATAAAACCTTCTAGTTGAACAAATTTCAAATCACATCTTTTGTAATTGAATGCTTCATCTGTGCCTTCTAAAGTTTCATAAAAAAATTGAAAACTTAAGCAGTTCAAAAGCTCATCAAATTCTTTAAAGAAAGCTAAAAGAAAATGTCTTCTTTAAATCTCAGTAAAAAGCAACCCATTTTAATTATTTAAACACCTCCGGCTTGAACAAAGATCTTGTAGAAGAGCCTGCCTAGTTGATAACCGGAAGGTGCGGTTTCGCCCCCAATCCCTAAGACTGGTCTGCTATCATTAAGCCAGTACTGTCGTTAACTGAAGACGTTTAATTCTGCTCGCTCACCCTTGACGAGCCCACTTTTGATTATCATTGTATCTATCTAAGTTCGATATTCGGAATTCAAAAGTAAACTTTTTGCTAAATACCGTTTCAAAAATTAAACTACCAGTTTGAAAACAACTTTTTATGATCGAAACGTTTAAAAGAGGAACAAAATATAAAAACACTAATTTCGAGCCAATTGACTTTGTGGTATCGCGACTTTAACCGCAACAAAAAAACCTTGTACAGCAGAAAACCGCACACCGCAGTCTCGTTCGCAACGCAATCATCCCAATGTTCTATATTTAAATGAACCAATAACAAGGTCTTTTATTTTGCGATGCAGTTGACGTTGAGCAAACGAGATGCAACTATGGTAGGTTTATATTTAGCTTTATTCCTCGGTGGCTGGATTAAATTTACGGTAGGAAAGGATTAGCTACGGCGCAAGGTGTCAGCCAGTGACACATGCGACACTTAGCACGCACGTAACATGCATCTGTTTGAAACGCACGAACTGGTTTCAAACATAAATGTAGCGCTAATTAAAGTAATATTTATCGAGTTTAGATCCTGATAGGTTTGTAAGACGAAACATCTGCTGCATCCTGATTATCTCGTTTGTGTACATCTGATAACATCCTATGTTTTTATTTTGCAGCTGTATTGGAAAATTATTGGTAGAGGACAAGTAATAAATGGGCTTCAAAACGTGTTTTATGAGTCACTTATTAAAGTTATTAAATATTATGATCATGTCACAAGCAAATGATTGATTATGCCATTTATTTGCTAGAAGGGGTCTTAACAAAACTAAATCGTAGTCGTTATTATAATGAATAGAGTTATATCACGTCGCACAGCCATTCCCCCGATGCCATATTGTGACTTGAATAAATAATTAAATCATTATTTATATTTCGCCAAACTTTGACAAAGAAAATCTCATCACATTTATCTTTCTCAGTATTAAGGCGTTAAAATGTCGACGAGATTTTGTCGTCGTAAATCATTATCACCAAACCCGAAGTCTGCGACGAACGTCACTTTTCATTGGACATCTTCAATCTTGGTCCTTTATTTTGTTAGAATAACGACTACCTCGCCTACCATTTGCCCAGTTTTTAGTAAACATTTCTTGAAATTGGCAATAAATTAATGCTGTGAATGTGCGTTGTATGCGTTCGCGGGACAAAAGCTATGCTATACATTCGCGCGATGAAGATGTTCACTTGGACGTTTTGTTCGTGTTAACAATAGTTTTTATTTAGCTGTAACAGCCTGCCCACACGCCTTTGCTAATGGTGAAGATTGTATGAAGATGTATAAAGCTGAATAGACTACCTTTTAAAGGCTAATAATAAGTTCTCATGCGTCTGTGATGATTCCATTGTTGTTTTTTTTTGGGCTTATCCCAGGCGTCGTATAATGGGGTAGGTGTCAATCGCGGTCGGCTGGGCAGGTGTACGAACTGGGCCGGCGAGAAATAAAAATGGTCATAATTTAATACTGCAGCTGCCCGTCAAACGGCCATCGATTCGACTGGAGCGAGTCGTCCTTTTGTAACTCGAAATTCCTCGGAGCTATGAGTCCGTCATTATTTTTAATTTGTGCCCAGTTACGGTTTCGTGGCAATGAAAGGTATTCATTCAATAAAAAACTTTCGCTGTAAAAGTCAGTAATTAGAGTAAAATAAAAGAAATTGAGAATTAGTTTATAAAGAACATTCAGGTTTTTTGATTAAATAGATTCAATTTATTTGTGCGGTATCTATTTATACTATTTTAATCAGCATATACTGTTTTTTTAACGATTATCACTTCACAGTAAGATATAATTACTTTCAAAGCAATTTTCTCCGACGCTTACCTTATTTATTAAAACAACCAAGTTCGATATTTAAAACTCTACAGAACAATCGTACTTCAACTCAAAAGCTTATTCTAGACCAGCCAGTACGATTACCTCTTAATTAATGCATTGTTTTGTTTTTCTTTTTAATATTAAAGCGGTATATTGCGCTTACCATGCCAGTAGTTATGATTTCATTTTAATAAATATTAATATGATGAAAAATGTTTGTAGGCACGCGCCGCGCCTTCTGCTAATCTCTTTTGAATAAAACATAAGATGTTCGATAGCGTACATTAGGGTTAAGCCGCATTTAATGCAGCTTACTATTAAGCGAACAATGCAAGCGTATCCGTGGCCTCGTGTTAAGTTCCAAACGAAGACGTCTATCATAGGAATAGAAGAGCTTTACTTAAATTTAATGCCTCTTCTTAAGAAGGTATTACTGAGCAATAACGAAGTATTTAAAATATCTGATAATTTAATGTAAATTATTTATTACACATGCATAAAAAGGCACTGATAATGTCTATATTTGAAGGTACTTTTTTCACACAAACTGTAAAAATTACTTTTGCATAAGTTTCAATTTATTGAGTAAATTAGGTTAAAAATATTGGAAAAAAGTAGCTACCATTCAGTGGTCAAGTAAGGAACAATCTTGGGCCTTGCGTATTAATTTGAACGTACGGGCTCCTAATGTCTTGAGCTTAATTGATTAAACTTTAATAATAAGACGCTCTCAGCATAAACCAATCTTACCAAGATTTTAATTGAATACGTAATTTTGTATCATACAGGATCAACCCTATTAATTTAAACTTTTGAAATTTCTTTAAATTTCGTTGGATA
Source organism: Stenoptilia bipunctidactyla (assembly GCA_944452665.1). NCBI lineage: Eukaryota > Metazoa > Arthropoda > Insecta > Lepidoptera > Pterophoridae > Stenoptilia > Stenoptilia bipunctidactyla. The sequence continues at coordinate 11,725,994 of OX101726.1, forward strand.
GAATAAGAACTAATTTAGTTTAATCAAGAGTTTTACATCAAAAACCTTTCGATAATCAATCAAAAGAATATCAAAATTTAAAAACAAGCGAGTTAATTTTCGTTTTTAATTTCGCTTTACTTTTGAAGCAAACTTTTTTTTAGGATTGAATGAAAGAGCTAAGTGGAATTAACGTATCAAGTTATATTAACATACTCAAACCTACCTTTACGCATGTTATCACTAATTCTAATCAGTTTTTTTATTCTAATGTTCCAACCTTTCAATTACGACCATATCTGTGGATTTAAATTGAGCAACAAAGTATCGTTCTTTATGACCGACCCTTATCTAAGTTTTCAAGTTTGAATTTGGAAGTATTTTATTAAAACTCTATGTAGATTTTCGTTATTCAAATTGTATAATTATGTATATGTGTGAGTATAAATTTAATGTACTGGCAACAACAGAGGTGGTGTGGGGTTATGAATGTTAAAAAGCTTATTTATTATTAACAGCTGTAATATATTCGAAATAAAGTCTGTTTTACATAGCCTACTGATTAACCGATATCTAGGCTTGAAAAAATGTAAGGAACATTTTTTTAGGAACTAGTGAAATAAGACTTTACTCTAAAGCTTGTATTAAAGACGAGTATGTATAAGACACATTGTTTCTAATTGTTTAATGATTACGATCATATGGCCAGAGAACCGCTTCAATGTGGCCATTCAAGCGCTTTTTATGCATTCGTATCTACGCTACGAGTATACGCCATAATGCAGTAAGAATTATTTTCAAACGTCAAAAGTACCAAATGATTTCCTTTTCTCATTGTTCATATCATCGAATGTCGAAATAACCTTTAACCTGCAATAAATGCTAGGTTTCATCGTCAACTTCACTTCGAATCAATTAAAACTGCCCACGCGCACCTTTGTTAAGATTTCTATAACGTCGACATCACAGGCCATTCGATCAATTTGTTTTATCAGCCAATAGCTTTTAAGGTCGTATAAAATATTTATAGCATCATTACATACAACATCGGCATTATAAAGGCTGGTGAGTGATATCTAAGACTCTCGGTGAATATATGTGATATGTCAAACTTAGATAACGTTTTTATGCTTATATAGCCTGTGGACTTTACTGGAATTTGGATTGAGTACACAAAATTTAAGTTTTCTCATGCTGATATTGATGATTTACAGTGGCTACTAACATTGTAAATCTTCAATATAAATTGTCTTACTAACCTAATTTTTTTTTTATATTAACGATAAAAAGAACAATACACACAATTAAAGTACAAGATTTAAAAAGAAATTAAGTAGAAAACATATTGTAGAATAAATTATAGTTCATAAACTCCATTAAATATCAAAAACCTAAAATAAACATTAACTTAGTACTCTCTTTAAATATGCTAAACTTAATAAGGTCAACATATAACAAAAAGACATCAAAAGTATGAATAAAAGGGATTTATAATAAAACGCACTATCGAATCAATTTTTCATTAGAATTTAGATGATAAATAAACAAAAATAACAGTATCCTTCTCAATTGAAAATATTATGTATATAAACTATCAATTTCCGATACATGAGCAGAAAATAATAAATGCGCTTAGATTGCAGTATTTCATTCTTTGCGCCTCCTATTGGTATTCACGGCGCATTGGGATTTATCAGCGCTGTATATAAAACTTCATAAGCTTGGGTTAAAGCGAAAAGATGAAGCGAGAAAAGATAATTGAATTAAGAACAGTTTTCTATTCTTTGTTTTAAAATATGTTCTTTTCAGCAAAGAGTTTAAAGATTTTCGTAACAACCTTCTTGATTGTTTTTATGAACGTAAAAAGTTTTGAACTTAAAAAAAGTTTGTAGCTTTGTTTTTTTTTAATGTCAATACGGAGCTGCGTTCTAACAATACTTTTGAAACTGGTAATTTTGATTTTATCTATAATAGTTATAAAGATCATTTTGTTTATAAATGCTTTATTGTCTTTGTTTCCACGTTTGTGATAAACGCTTTGTCTATAAATTCAGCCAGAATCAAACCTGCGGCGAAGGAAAGCCCGTCACGATTCAACTTATGGGCGGTGCATGGGCTGAGGGTGGCCAACAATTCACTTTGTTAGCTTAACGTTTCCTGTTTCGATGTTCGGTCATAACAATGCAATTTGAAAATTAGAATGGAAACATCGATTTCATTTAATATGTTCGAAATTCAAATTTGAAATGTAGATTTACTTTTAAATGATTATTGATAACTGATGAATTAACGTTATTGACCTTTTGTTCCGAGATAAGTAGAATTTAAGTGGTGGTAAATTTTTGTTTATACAATTATTTGTTTTCGCGACTTTATTTGCGTTTATATATATATCCCGTAACAATATAGGTAGGATAGTAGTACCTATTCTATGCACTCCTCATGAGTTTTTAATAATAGGTATATTAATATTTTTTCGATTTTATAACACAATCAGTTTCGAATTATGAAAGCTTTTTTAGACTTGGACTCTAGTACTCTAATGACAGTTCTCAATAGAGAATAGACATTATGCAAGACTAAAGATGAACCATAAAAAAACTTACATAATGCATGGCTCAACTAACAACGTTACATACTTAACCGAAAATAAAGGTAACAAACCAAAACATTTATTTTTTAACTCTATCATTGTTTTATGACAGGTGCTCTTTCAAATTGCCACTTCTAGTTCAATTTACTCCTAAGTGCTACGTTTCAGGTCCACTAGGTTTCTAGAAACGCCTATTGTGAGCTGTAATTTGAAATAACAGGGGGCGTTAGTCGTTAAGTTTGCGTTTTATTCGACGGATTTGAAAGCAAGCCAAGTTACTTCGGTATTTCAAACAGGCTTCTAGCTCTTTGGATTGAAAAGTCTGTGTAACAATGGTTAACCTATCTGTGTAAATAGACAACAATTCTATAAATTCATTTGTTTATTTTCTAAAAAATAATGCCTTAATATACGTGTATGTATTTGTAATTTATTGTGAGTTTTCAATTACAGTTATTCACAACACAGGTTTTCATATTACTTCTTAGTTTTAGTTTCATAAATTATCTACTCTACATATTTTGCCTCCCTAAAGAAGTTATTTAAGTACCAAATGCATTATAAAGATGTAAGCGATTACTAATTACATCTTCCGCAACAGCTTCACTGATAAAAAAATAATAAACTTTAAATAGAAGGTAGCTTATATTTAACGTAAACTTAAATAAAGATTATCAAAATAGGTAAAAGAAACACAAAAACTTCATTAAGTTATTATTTTAATCTTATTAAGTTGATGAAGTATTCCATTCTCCATACTTAAAAGTCTTCTTAGATAAACTATAAGATTTAAAAATCGACTTTCAGCGTTTATCTCACATTATTACTACTTATTCTGATCTCCATAATCATAAACGTTCGAGAATGACGATTTACGATGTTCCCATAAAACTGAACCTTAAATAAATACAACGAACATTCTTCAAGTTATTTAAATATTTAATCTGGCTTAGGTATAAGCGTGTTTGAAGTATTAAGTTCATGATACTTAAACAGTTTGTTCAAGTATGAAGCTCTTTGAATGCCGATCACGATTCGAATTACTAACACAGGCATCCTAATACTTGGATATAAGGTGTTTGAAGATAGTCATTATTGATACTTAGAAGCTAGTATCGAAATAGAAGATATTACAGTAAAACATTCCCTTGAAACACGAAAACAAACTTAACTTTTTAATTTCGTATTCCAAACAGAGACTTAGCTATACAGCACAATGTACTTTAAAGGAACTTAAAGTCTGACTAATATTTTCAATTACGAACAGCCTGTATATGATTTAAATTGTATGTAAATAAGTGGACACCTGCTGAATATATTTGTGCACCTACGTGTCTCTACTCCAGCATGTTTGAGAAAGCTCACTCAAGTGTGCTTCACTGTGTCAACCTATTAGTATGAACATACCACAATAATGCGATGAGGTGTTGAGCAAAACTGTACACACAAATATATTATGTCATAACTATGTTTATGATTTAACGTAAAAGAGTCTTAGAGAAAAGCTTTTTTAAGTTAAAGCTAATTCGAAAAGCTTCAGAAAGAGTTAAGTTTAAAAAGTTCATTATATTTCACAACAAAAATATTCTAAAGGTGCCAAGCAACAGTGGCATATCTAGAATACTTAATACCAACTTACGTTCCTAGCTTATAAACTAAAGTTACTTGTTCATAAACTTGATTACTTCTAAGCCCTTTAAACTATTCATGTCTGCTACTAGAGTTTTATTCAAATCGCAACTCAGGGTCCGACTATGAATATAAAAACCACAATAAGTTTCTTCAATATAAACGTTCCTTTATATCCAAGGTTTTTGATCCTTGTAATAATTTAACGCTCTAAGGGGACGCTGTGGCGTGGGTCGTATAAAAAGTTTGCTTTAATAGTTATACTGGCAATTAAAACCCTTGCTTGTATAACAAAACCCTAATGAATTGCTTTTACCACCGTTTTTTGCGTACCATCTTGGCAAAATCAGATAATAGTAACAAAAACAGTTTCATCAGATAACTAACAATCATGACTTAGCAATTGAAACTGTGAAATAATTTCGCTTCTTTATACGGGATGAGGATGTTGAAGTAGCTGTTTTATATTATATTATCGTTGGTGTATTATTTGAATTGTGTACACGCATACCAAATAATGAAATACATACAATCATTATCCGGTTCTCGTATCATCTAATGATAGGGCATTACACCCTAGTTAACTCGGCCCGTGCACCACACCATAATGATATTGACAAGTCTTCTTTTTATCGTAACCCGTCCATCTATGAAACTGCAGTCAGATGCGATTATCTTAATACAAGAAAAGAGTTTTAAAACTATCGTCGCTTGCAGTATAATCTCACATCTTCCGGAGTGCTCGTAAAATGACGTTTCGAAATAGTCACAAGTCGAAATTATTACCCGTTAATGTTATGTCGTAACTTCTGCTGACACAATCGTGCTACTTAGTACCTATATAAGCTCAATAACAACGAAACTCGAATCAGTTTAATAACACCTTTTATTACTGTTAAAGTGTCATATGAACTATATAGAAAAAAGATTTTGTGAATAAGAGTACAAAAAAAGTAATCAGAATACAACATCTAGAGCTCACTATCTACATGTTTCGTAATATTAATGTCCCGTAAATAAAGTAGGAGTAAATTAACATTCGTAGACGTAATCAAAGCGATAATAATATGATAAGAATCAGATAGTACGAATCTCATTTGACTGGAACATGCTGACATTTAATACTCAATGACGAGGTATAATTTGTTATCCAAGTATGACCGAGATTACCGTTACCAGATTCGAATGATGACCAGATAGAAATCTATTAATAACATTCGACCAGTGTAGACGGACAGATCTATAAATGATGAGTTTCGCTTTAGATAAGATCATCCTCTATAGTATGATTGATGGATACCGCGGTGTATTACTCAGGAATTCTATTACCGACTCCAGAGGTATTGTTTTCTGGTTCATTATAGCTACATTAGCATTTTGAGGTTGCTCCTTTATATAGGCGTACAAGCTTTTTTATTAGATTGGTTATTAAACTCGCGTTTGACTTGAATCTCACAAGATGATGTAAGTGATGATGATGTTTAAGGCAGAGCACGTGTGTTAAGGTTTTATAGTATTGCTACAACACAGAATTTCCTAGGGTATTAAATATTGCTGCAACACAGCGATTAGGTATAATGAGCAGCACACTTTTTGTAGACTTATAGCTAGCCAGACAGATCCACACATAAAAAAATTATGTTATTGTATTTTTTCGGCGTGTAAAAGAAAAAAAATATAGCTACCTATATAACCAACAGTAGTTTAATCAAAAAATTGTTATTAAATAAGTTAAAACATAAAATACAATAAAAAACCCAATTTAAAGAATCGTTTACTTAATGACCATTAATTAATTAAAGAGGTTGAGCCCTCTACTAATGATCAGAGAATTCAGAGAGGCTTTCATTCTCTGCAGCTTGTAGCCATTAATTGTTAGAAAAAACCACTCGTTTTTGTATGCAGAGAATATCAATGTTGGACCACCACCTTCGTTTGACGAGCTTGTTTTTATTAGTGTAATGATATGCACATTTATTTTCAAAGTCTCTCGTATGTTACATCCTACACGGAGTGAATCCATCGGACATGGATATATTTGATTTTTTTAAGTTCATCGTCGAATGCAAATTATTTTATAGACAGTTTCATATGCCAATTAGTTTTTGTCTTCTTAGAATTTTGTGGCAGGATTTTTGTATTATTTATTAGAGTTGTTCCAAGAATCATTTGTGTTTTTTCTCATATGCAAGAGTTATTTGGACGTTGCTTTTTGCTTGAGTCATTAGCTTTGTGTTTTTAATCAGTTCTTTTTCATCAACAGTACAAATGTGTTTCATTGTTTGTGCCATTAGTTATGCGCTGTGAGTCTGACTTTGAGTTCCAATAATATAACCTTACAAGAAGTTTAGTGTTGACTCATGGAATAAGTATAAAAAGGAATGCTGTAATATACTCAAATTGTTTTGTTTATCTTGTTTCAGGTAAGCGCTTGGTCTACAAGAGAATATCCTCCAATACGTATATACCCGTCAAACAATGTTAATTTCCACGAAACCCACGTACAAGTACTTTGAGTAAGTAAGTACCTACACAGGGCGGTGCAGACATGTAACCCTAGCTTAATCTGCATATTCAAGTTTACATACGTACTTCGAAATGAGACTACATTCAATTGTGTGCTTTAAGCTTTAGAATTAGATATGGGGTGGAGCCTTCATCTTATTATTCTGGCCATACCAACGAACGACGTACGAACTCCATAAATTGTTACACAACGCTTTTACTAAGAATCACATAGAACATAATTGAGATACCACTCGAATCGTTGTCAATTGTACACATTCATAGCTTTTTTCAAATCTAACAGCATTAACATAGCAATACAGTTTTATTTAAATACAAAATATTTATTCAAAAGAGACATAAAAGTCAAGTCGAATTCTTTATAGGACATTCTATAAAATGTTAGCTTGCTTTGTGTAAAATAAGCCGTTTCGTTTATTTATTGCGACTAATAATAGTTCTCCGCTACAGTGTTTGCAAATAATGACGTAAAGTTTTATTGAAACTGCAGGATGTTTCTTAGAAAGGCGATATGAGAAGTCAATAAAACCTCGTTATGACATGTGATGGATGATCTACCGTTCCAGGTAAAAGCTTAGCAGTTATTATTCTTTAAAAAAACGTGGGCCAAACACAAACATTCCTTTTGTAACGATTACAATGGGTGCCCGAAATTGCCACGCCGAATTTCAATCAGCTACGGTAGCCCAACGCTTATAATAATTGGTTATTTTTTATTCCAAGTAGGTTGTTGCTTTAACAATTTAAGCCTTTTTAGTAGTCAGTGAAGCGTAAGATTTATAAAAAAGAATCCTTTGTTTATTTTCAGTTAGTACCTACTAAACATTGGCCTCATTTCTTTGCTAAGAGCTAAATCAAAATCTGGCTTAGTGAAAATTGATATATACCGAGTATAAAATACTAAATCAAACTACAAATATTAAAGAGCTTATCCAATATTTGGTTTTCAATTCAAGTAATAATACTCTTTTGATGGTTTAAAATTCAAAGGCCACTCAAAATCCAATTCATGATATAACCACCGACGTTATATTTACAATGGGTTACTTAATTTATTTTGACATAAAGTAAAGCAAAGGGTCTGCGCCGAGCGTAGAAAAATTAAGTAATTCATTCGGGTTGAAAGGGTAGATGGTTTGTATCTGACACAGAAAAAAAAGTCCATATATGCTGTATAGAGCCATCAGTAGAAATGGCCGCGCATGGCTGATCCCCCACAATTGAGGCTCCTCTCCACCTTACTTTTGTATAAAACCTTTTAATTGTGTATTTTTATTTTATGAATTCATATTCATATTTTTGTTCTCTGAAAAACCTAGCTTAATTCAAACACGTTACCAATTAGCCAACTTTTATGAATAACATTTCATATTTTTGGTTTATAGGGAATGTGTTAGGTATTCGTTTTCATGTTTATATTGTAATTATAATAAATACATTTTATACAAAACTGAACGTAAAATACAGATATTTTATTTTGTTTCATATTCCTGCAAATTTTAGTACGAAATAAAAATGAAAAGAGTTTTTATAATGACGATATTAAGCGAACGCATATGAAAATATTATGTTATAAATGAAATTCTCAAAAAAACCCAAACAAGTATACCTACTTAGATTCATTACTCTCAGCGAGGATGTAATAAAATTGCACTAGATCAGTAAGTGCCCTTCGTGTCTCGCTTCTGAGCAACGCCGCTTTCCTGCCGGACTCATTCTTATGCCGATGCTTAGATAAATACTATCTCCATTTTACTACTATGAATGTCTGAAATAGCGATAGCTAAGTTATATTGTTTCCGCTAACCGCATATATAGAGATACAGCTTTAGTTTAAACGATGTGAAAGAATGTTAATTCATTGGCCGTGACTGTTCGTACAAGTTAAAATAATGTATCTGATGCCCATGTGAATGTTGCCTGGAGATTATGTTAATACAATCATACCTGTAATCTCAATGATTTAACTTTGTTTGTTTTATAAAAATGCCTTATTTCTGTTTCCTTTTTGTAAATAACGTTCTTAGTTCTGTTTTAAATTATAATTAACTTCATCTGTAACGCTTTTTTGATCACGTTTCGAATAAAATTTTTTAGTTTCAAGTTCATTCAAGGTTACTTTAACATTTTTATTCCAAAGCGTTTGTTCATGGGGTTTTCATCTAAAATAAAGTTCGTAGGTAAACTTTCTCTGCTAAATACGTTTCTTCTATTGGCAAAGAGGCAACAGTAAACGATGAAAGTAGTTTGCTAACCTAGATACAGCAGCTAATGAAGATAGGCGAGTGCACTCGACTGAGTAAACACGACTCAGGCCTCTGGGCCTATTTGCTCCCGCGGGATTAGCAATTTAAAAGTCAATGCGAACACTCAAAAGGGTCAATCGGCCTGTGTATTGAAAACAGATACCCTTTTCTGTATTCCGGTGGTAGCTCATGAAAGTTATAAGGGCTGAGTTGTTGAACTATGTAATTGACTCGGTTCCGCGGTCACAGGCTTTGTTCTCCCTAGGGCAGATAATCGAAAGCGCCTCTGGTGAGGGCTTGATGACTGAAACAATACAAAGTTGATATGTGAATATGGCAGGACTAGACGGTCCCTTATTTGATTTGCAAAGAGCTATTTGCTCGAAGACTGTGGGGCAGGAAATTGGAGCTCGCCGCCGGTTTCGACAACGGCAACACTTGTCCAATTACTTCCCTTCCAACAGTTAAGTAAGCCATTCAAAATACGAGTTTTATTTAAATACAGACACAGACTGACTTTAGTAGTAATGCTTGTTTGTGGCTGAAATTTCTAGGTGACACGAAAGCAGTGGCTGAAACTAATTCGTTACACGGAAAATGTAAAAGGTTAAAAAGGGACATGTGAGTCGAGTTGTTGAATAGACAAAAGCATTTAGTTTGAACAAGCGCAGTGTGCTATTTGAGTTGTACAGCCCTGCGCCATCAATTTTATTTTCTCGCACAAAACATGTCGTCTGTCTCTACGTATAACGTTGGAGCGCCACACGCAACATTCGAATAGTGTTTTATTTCGGGCAAACGTGGACGATTCCAATGATTGACTTATCCGGGGGTAATTTGAGAGGCACACTCTGTGGTCGCGTTCAACCCGCCACACAAAACGTTCCTTTCTTTTCTGACCAGTTCCTATGGAGACCGCATTTTGATTTCTATTTGAGGGGTAATAAAATAAAAATGTACCAAAAAATACATATTTTTTTATCTAAATAATACTGTTATATTAGCTGTAGCTCAGATAAAACTGATACTTAATTATGTAGTGCACAAACTACTAGGTAGTGCCTAATTTAAATACACTTTCTTTCAAGAAATGTTGTTCTAGAACCAAACAAACATTTATGCTAGTCCATAGTAAAGAAACTGCAGTCCTATAAATTCTATAATGAGAGTCAACCAAGAGTTGTAACAGAAACAGCTTTAGTAATTCTACACCACTCACTTCAGAGCAAACACCGTCAACCTGTGACAGGTATTAAAATAAACTATCTTGCAGCATAAACAAAGTGTATCAAACCGGAATAAGATGCTGTTGGGCTTGACATTATTTAGTGGTCGCAGGCGGTGACTTTAGTGTAATGGATATCGTGTATACAGGGTTCATTAAATACATGTTATAAGTTGTGGTTTTGTTTGTGCATAAATTTGACCAATGTCAAAGAAATGAACTTGTTAAAATGTTTTGAAAATTTATATGAAGCGCAATATCAATAGATGCCGATACAAATTAGACAAAAATGAGAAACTAGTTTCAACATCGTAAACTGTGTGAAAAAAATTCAACTTTTGGAAAACTTTACTTCATAAAGTAGTAAAACAACTTAGATAGTGGAACATTCAATATAGTCCAACGCATTCTAAATCCATGAATCTTCATTAGTCTATGTTTGTACATTCTCATGTGTCCAGCGCGACCAGAACTAATCTATCTTAGCCCAGAACCTGCTTGGACCAAGTCTTTGTTTTACTACGGAACGAAATATTGACGCTCTCGAGAGATTTAAAAGTCTTTTGTTTTAAGAGAAAGCCAATACGGATGTACGAACCATCTGGATGTTGTCTTTTTGAAATGGCTGGAGGACTACGTAACTTAATATATCCAAGATAGGACACGAAAAGGAACGAGCGCGATCTTAACGAGATTCCAATAAAATACAGACACTCAACAAAGTAAAAGGGAAGTAAGTATTTGAACAACTCTGTATTGGTTTAAAATAATGTAAAGACTTTTATGTCGAAATAGTAATGATACTAATGCAAAGATCCAAGGCTTAACACAAACTGAAAATAAAAGAACGTCGGATTCCAGCCGCGCACGATGGCTTAACGCATCATCATAATTCAATCGTAGATGGCCCGTTTTCTTTTGCTACCAAAAAGAGCATCGAATTTATTACAAAGCCCGTACGTATCGTACTATTATTTATGGCATTCGGTTGGTGTCACAAAAAATGGACGGGTGCTCTCAGCTCAGCGGGCGTTTTAGAAATGCTAAGCTGCAATAACACGCACTTCCTTCTGTAAAATATTATACTGGATTAAAGTCGCACATTTGTTGTAGATTTAAAAATAACCTTAGTCCTCGCATGTACCGCAGCATTTACAATAGCATTTTTGTGTCTTCTATAAGCGAAGGATTTATTAAAAGTTTCAATAGAAACGTTTTAATACAAACGCCATGTGTTGGCCAATGTGGGAACAACGCCAAGACTTCTGCCCTACTAATGACTTAGTTAGTTGCTTTTATTGTTATGTTGTTACAATGTGCCATTTTCCATTAATTCTCGTTGAAAAAATATTGCTGCGTCCCATCCAGCTCATTATATTCAGTGTCTATTTATTCTGGCAAATTTCCAGTTTACATAATATTCAAATATTAAAGCTATTCTAACTGGATTTTAAAATTGTTAAGCTTGCAGCTCAGCTTTTGTTGAGATATCGTTAAAAGAGAATATTTTCCAATTGTATTGAAATGGTCTTCTTTGTCGTAAAGAAAGTTGTTTTTTGCTTTTTTTAATACAATAATTTAATACTTTTTGAAGTAAACAATACGCTTTAAGTTTTTTTACTAAATTCTACAACACGTGTGCACATTTACTCTTCTATTTTTAACTAAAATACTTTTAAATAAGCCGGAAATGCATTCATGAGAGCAAGTTCGGAAACAACATCCAAGCATCCTCTGGATCAAATAAAGACCCCGTCCATTGTTATCTTTTTAGTAATCTTTTGTCATTGAAGTATACTTGAGAAGCAAAGCTATTTAATTTCGAGAATGGCTTTTAAGACAGCGAAAAATCTGGTAACTAAAGGCACGTTTACACAAAAGCAATTTGAACAAACGAAATGCATTCTGGAACTCCTATTTAATCCTCAAAATGAAGCAAATATCACGAATCGGGTCAACGACTATCTTCTCACGTTTGTTGACGACTTTAAATGTGATAATATTTATTAAACGGTTCATTTAAAAAGACCGGCGACAATAAATAAAGCGTTAAGACCATTACGCGTGACGCAAGATTTACTGTGTATAGTAACGGACGCGCATTCTATAGGACTGATGCCGCATTCAAACATTAAAAATTCCGTTTGCGATGTTATCATAGCTTTTTTACCAGTAATTAGTATTTATTATCAACTGGTTGTACTATGCTTGCGGCTAGTTACAGAACACGGGTGATCTTTGGTGTGAAAGCGGCTTAAATTGTGAGTTATGTGGCTAAACGATGGACTAGTAAAGCAATTAAATCTTTTTTTATGTAAACCGCGATGTGGCACGCGATAATCTTTAAATTTATAGTGTGATGTTTGTGAAGTGGAAATTAAATAGTTCATTAAGAGAAATCCGTAACGATCTCTGACATTCATGTGAGTGGTATCAAAACATGGCTAAAAATATTAACGAGTAAAATATTTTGCATGCTTTCGATGCAGTTACTGAGATTCCTGGCCACACAAATAGGTAGCGTGTTAACAAGGCGGGTTAAACAAAAAATGGCTACTGTTCCGAGAGTTGGTTGCCATCTGCTGGGAATGCGATCCTCGGAATTAATACTATACTTAACGGTAAAATAAACTTCGTTACTTTCGGCCCTTCTATCTGAATAAATCATTACGATAATTGAATCATATGCTGCGTGTCAAAAGCAATTAACAAACACTGAGATACACATCTCCACATGTGTTTTTTTAATAAAGTCATGTCTCAGTTTTCTTTCGAGATAAAATCTACGTACAATAATCTTTAATCATACAAGAATTTACTGCTCTCTATGCAGGAGGCCATGATGCCTTATATTGTAGATTTAAATGAAGCATTATGGTGATGCATTCATAATTAATTAATAATTATGAAATTAACAAAAAATAGAGTGAAATTGTATCATGATAAATAAAATTAATCTCTTTGATAAAATAATATCTGCAGAGTATTTGGTTGTGTAAAATTAATTTGTACATGTTTAAGGAAAATACAGAAGGCAAAGCTTCATTTAAGACGAATTGTTCACGAAGCACAAATTGAAGTTATGAGGTTTCAGAATTCGTGACAAAGGATAATAAATCTAAAGCTCTCTATTTAATTCAATAGGTATTATATTTTAGAAACAATGTATATTATGATAAGTTGTGTAATATTTGCTGAGTTGATTTAACTAAATAATAACCTATATCCGCAAAAAGTCGCATTTGCACTGGATATTTCTTAAAGCAACGAAACAAAAATTTTGCTTGAAATACAACATGTACAATTTACTTCCACATATGAAGAGGTATTACGAGTGTACTTAAAGATTAAATAGCTACTTCGGACCTGTCAGTTCTAAGCAGTAGTAATAATATGCATTACCCGGACTCCCGCAGGGCTCTCTCCTGGACCTAACATTTTTCAACGTTCTGTGCAGGTGGCCGCACCTTAATCGTGTTATTACTCTGTTTTTTGGGTCATTCCAATAATATTGGTAGCTTGTTACAAATGTTTAGGGACGGCGACGCATTTTTATTTTCGAGGACTATCGAACGTGTGTGGTCTTGTGGTATTTTGAGTGATTAAGCACCTAATTATTTAAAATACTATCATGGTAATAATTTTTTGTTAATTTACTTAAACATGCTTTAGTCGTTTTTTATCAACTAAACTTATTCGTTATAATGATAATATAAGTCTTAGAATTGACACTCGTAATATGTATCCGCAAAGTAAACTCTTTGAAGCTTGAGAGTAGAACAAGAATACCAATGAATAAAGTTTATTCTTAGTGGCCTAGGAATTATTGATCCCAAAATTGTGGCATACTGAGAACATCAAATTCATTTATTTAAATAAAAAAAAACATGTCAACTCTTGTTTATAATCAAGCCCGTCAAATATTAAATAGCAACTGTATATGAAGTTTATGTGATAATTTAATAAATGTCAGATAAGTCAATACCAATTCCCCAGTCAATGACCGGATCATAGTCGAAAATCTACAGTGAGCGGACGCGGCGGTACACGAAGTGAAAAACGGCGTCCATTAAGGAAGTGAATACATTTAAAATAATCGGCTTAGGCGTCTGACGTTGACGTATATTCGTACTTATCTCACGATGATTCCGGCACGGAGATATCCCTCACTAATCCCTTACACAAACAGCTGAAAAAGACTTCCAACTCCTTGTATGGATCATCGTGTAATTGAATGGGTTTCGGCCATCTCACTGACATGAACAAAAGTGCCCAATAATTTATGCCCATAATCTGACATGGGCCCACTCATTTACATTTGTTCGTTTTGGTATCGAGTCGTATTTTTTAGATATTATTCAAAAGACCGACCAAATTTCATTATTTTCTTTTTTAAAGTTTTCGAAAATAGCTGAAGGAAGAGTATTTTAAATAAAGCTTAGAAAAACATGTTTTTACTTACGAACGCTCTTACCATAAAGGTGAAGTGTTTTAAACCAGTTAAAAATAGATCTTTGAAGTAATCAGGATGTCGCCATTAATTTTTTAAAGACTTCCTTTTATGTTTAGACAGCTAGCGGAACATTTCTTGACAATACTTGGGGTTCTCAACACCGTTGATTTTTATACCATGCATAAATCTTATGTCACGCTTCCACATTACTCTTGACCATTGCGTCTTGAAATAAAGACGTTGGTTTAAAATATTTATAAATTATACGATAAGGTTTAATATTTATTTCAATAACCGGTTAACAATTTAAAACTTAGTCTTACCTATCTTGTATAAAATAAATGAAGCTTGTGGGTATTAAAAAACTTTTTTCAATAATTGGTTTACAGTATAGAAATTGTGAAACGACCAACTACTGCAGTAGGTACTTATTCAAAATTATAATAAACAACTACTAAAACTTTATAAACGAGCGCTTTGTGCAAGCTACCAAAGCGTTCTCATTACGTATGACGCATGGGTCGCCGCCATGAACTTATTACCCGGAAGTAGGAAATGAACTTCCATACACTATGCAAATACGTTTAATTAACAAATTATTAATGTCACGACACCCTTTAAGTGTCTATTAGGAATCATTCACAACTTTGTATTCCCAAAGCGTATACAGCTTACTGTACACGGATTATCGATTTGCAAGCTAAAACTATTCTTGTGTCTCCAATTAAAGGTTGATTTTGAATAATTCAGACGCCTTTTTAAATATAAAAACCTGAACTCTCGTAAAATAATAACAACGTAAGACTTAAAGATACTTAGAGAGTGAAGTGGAACGAGTCGCGACTTCACGCTTCGATCTTTAATCATGAGAGATTCTAAATTTGAAGTACAATTTGACATGGACGTATGACACTTAAACTTGCCTGTCTCTAAGAATTAAATATAAACAAATGTCGATGACAGCCCTTGGAGCGTTGACGGTGAAGTGTGTAGCTGTTGATATTAAAAATTCCTGTGGTGAGATCTCACAGGGAAGAAATGAGAAATAAATATGATTTCATTCTCATGAGACTCAGTTTTAAACCTAAATAGAATCTATTAAAAGCATCCGGATTCGTTTTAGCACTTAATTTAGTTAAGAGCGTGACATCGTACTTCTTCAATAAAGACAAATCGTTTTACGGGAACGCACTCTTAAAGTGGTGTTACTGAAATAGTCAACACGTCGAAACGATGTGAAATGTCATATCAATGAACTCCCGCGCATTTGGGTTGGGGGAAGAGCACACTATTCATGCTTAGAAAGTTTTAAATGATACCGAAATAAAATCTTCAACTTTACAATAATTCTTGTTTTAATTTAATTCTAACTAGAACTTTTTAACAGCTTCAAATTTTTGAAGAGGAGGAGACTGCTAACTTCTCGTTAGAAAATTTTCAAAACTTTGAACGATCTCCTTATCATATTCTAATTAAATTGGATCAGATAATATTGTCCCCAAAAACTCGGAGGAGTTACAGTGCTGTAACTAGTTTTCAAATTTATTTCAAGAGAGTAGGTATAGTGGCGCCCTAAATTTATTTTCGTGGTTCAAACTCTGACGAATTAAGTTATTAACTGTCCAGACAGCTGCTCTACACAAATCAAAGTGCTTACGAACGTTCTCTCAGTTTTATGACCATTTTATGAGCCCTTTCATATTCGACTTTCAGTAACAACGCTGAGGGGCGGTGATTGTTTCAAGGCAAAATAAATTAATACAGGAGAACCGTAAACGCTTTCATTTTGTATACCTAACTATGACGGAATTAGATATAGTTATTGTCCTTTGAAGTTTGAAGTGATATTCGCCACCTTTGATGTAAGATAGTGATGATCCGTTCATATTAATGTCAAAATTAATCTCCTAAATTATATTTACATTTACATTTGATGTCAATGGCGGCGCTTAGAGCTGTATTTTGTATTCATGTTGAAACAAATACATATTGCGTGTTTAACTATGATGCTTTTAAAGTTCATGTTTCGATTTATTTATCAGATCACAAAATAATCTAATATGTTTACATGGAGTCTTATAAAAATATTTTCTGTTATTATTTTAAATTAAATTTATCTTTCATATTTCTTTTTTAATCATATTTTTTCCGACTCGTAAAGTTAGGCTCAGAGGGCTCCAAGTTATAAATTATTTACGCTTACGTCGAAAATTGTATGTATTTGTCACCTAACACCAAGGTTTTAAGATATTGCTTCTTATTCCTTTGGGTCTCATTATGCCAGAACCTGCCGCAGCTTATATTTTACCCTGAGCCTCCAAAGCTAGTGTAATTTCGAGAATTTCCATTTTCGCCAGTAATTTTGATTAAATTACATTTCATTTTTAATCTCATTAAGAGTAATGTTCCCCAGGTAAGATGTGAAGCGATTCGTTAAAAAGCCGTTCCAATGGCTGTTACATTAAAGTAATTGGTGTTTGGTGCAAAAACATTTATAGGCTATTATGGCTTGTCCAAGCTTGATCAAACTGGAACATTAAGATGTAATAATTTTGTGCGTATTAAAAAATCAATCTACATATTTTAAGCGTTCAAACTTAGAGCAATAAAAAATCGTACTTTTTTGGTAGGTAAGTAAATAAGTAAAAAAATATGGTAACTAAAATAATTCTACACATTTGCATATTAAAAATCAATAAACTTTTAAATGGTAAAGCAATTTCTAAATTACAAATGTAATAATAAAAAACATAAGCCATCTTACCTGTTTAAATACATTCGTATAGGTAAACGAGCTTTGTCTAGTACGCCATCAAAGAAACCTTCAAAAGAAATACTTAAAGGATCGAATCCAAAAGGAACTGGATTAAGGGATAAGTCGTCTGATAACTGCTTCCGAACGAAGCCTTGTCATTGTAATAAAAAACGGTTTCGTTTTTAGTAACGTTATTTTATAACGCCACAATGAAGTTTTAACACAATTATTAGAAATTCACCAAGGCAGGTTATTATTAATAAACGCCATTGTAATTATGCAGTTACTTTGATTTGTTACTTTATCATCAAGAGCATAGGGCACATTTTGTGAGTAATATCTAATCATAACAGCATATTTAACTTCGTTTTGCTCCCCTAGCTCCCCTTAAAGGGGATCTGAAAATTAAATGTATATTTTGCATTTTTTCACCCACGTCAAATACACCTCAAGACTTCACTGGCGCGTAATAATTAATAATAATTTAAAACACAGTTCGTAACAAGGTAAAGTTGAGACCAGAATGCGAGTTTTATTTTATTATTTTCTATTTTAAAGCTTAATATAAATTGTTCTTTTTTTAAATATTTAAGTATAAACTTTAGAATCACACTTGCCAGTAAATGAAACCATCAAAACATACTTCCAAGAATTCACTTCGCTAAAATCAATTAATCGTAGACTTCAAATTACTGTCAGCAGTCAATCAGCTTGTCATTTATCAAGCAATGAAATTAATCAATTCTACACAGTAATAGTTATTTTCGATTTGATTGTTTAAGCTTTTCGTGCGCGACTGTACAGCTGCGTTATGTTTCACCCCAATTGCGTGTTTGAACCCAGGTGGGGTGAATAGGGGTTATGTTGTCTACATTATATTACTTTGTATTGCCACTCACCTCTTCGTGATGTCAACGAATGGAGGGTTAAAATATTAACCTATTAAATAGTGGTTTATGAACATTGTTAAGGCGTTATAAATGTGAATAATTACTTATTACTGAAACTAAATGAGCATCGAAAAAAATTTGGTCACGCATCACGTTTTCGAATGAAACAAGGTGTTTTGTTGAAATAATATTGCGTGCTATATTTGAAATAATGTCATCAAATTACTAGTGAGTACTTTAGTGAAATAAAAATTAATTTTAACATCTAATTATTAACAAAAATATGTTAATGTTAGCTCCATTTTGACAACCACCTTTTCAAGTTGTCTCTACTCTACTGCAATACTTGTTGGAATAAGTATTGCAGAAAACTAATTACCCTACTTAATGAAACGATAAAAACTCCATTCATATCCAAGATTCCGGGCATCTGTTACAAAACAGCAGCTGTTTAAAAACACGTAGGTAATCATTTTCAATAATAATTCTATATAATTTTCCATCTGTATAAGATCACCTGGATTGTATTCAGTACTGTAGTTATACACATACTTCTGGCTTTCGTCTACTTGGTTACGCTCAAAAGTTTAATAAGAGTATTAACATAATTGTACAGGTTGGTATTTTTTTAGACCTATGATTGATGTGATGCTAGCAATAACAACCGTCGGATACCTCTTCAATGAATATTCAAATAACCGCAAATATAATTTAAAGTATATTTTTGTGTACCACAAAACGTAGTCACTTCGAGATGTCATAAATTTTTAACGGTGATTGACCTCAAAATCAAGCATGTAAATTGAGGTACCAGGTGAACATAGCCTGTATGCGACATCTCTCAAGCGTGCGTTGGTTTTACGAAAGTGCTAAATGACTGTATATACATGTCTTCCTTCATGTGGACTTAAATGTGACAACGTAAAATAGAAACTGACGCATCTTGCATAAGCACACACATTTAGCCACCAAAAGCTACTGAGACACGTTACTCCTATAAGAATGGATTATGTTTTGTAAACTATGTTTTAAGGCTCGTGGTATGTCCTCGTTAGACATATCAAGGAGTCTAAAATAATAAAGTATTGTTATAAAAAAAAAAGTAAAAAAAAATCTTCCTGCATCTTAAGGTAAACAACAAACAAACAACATATTAAGATATATGTCTACATTGAATACCATAAATAAATTCATAGATAAGTCCAGTTCGAACTGCATACTACGTCGATGTTATCATTTAGATGTAACCAGTTTTACATGGAAAGACTCAAGAGACGAGTCCGAGCTTTAACCAAGGAATTACACGTGAATAAATAAACAACCCACGCTTTATTTAACACCATCCTACGGCTTACAAAACACTTAATATCAACTATTGAATGTTATAATATGTTGTTATAGAAATACTTTTGATTTACGGGCGTTCTTCCTTAACAATAAGTTTTATAGAGATTTAAATAACTTTGATGCCCACAAACATTTAAAAATATACCCTTATATTAAATTTGTAAAGCATGTAGGAGTAAATATAAACTTTTTTATTTTAGGAAAACAAGGAATAAGAGCGAACACATGTCTGTTTCTATTACTTTATTAAAGGCAAAGGTTTAAACCACCTGAGCCACCGTATCACAAGACTTCATAATATATTTTTCTCATATATACTTTTCTTCTAACGACATAATTCATTATAGCTTTGATTTCTTTAAGTTTTTTCGTAAGACAATATGTCTTCCCGATCTTGTCGCTAATGAATCTAAAAATAAAATTAATAAGGTCTTTCCAGATTTTAATTTTTAAAGCAATGAAAAATTTTAAGGTCCTCAAAGAAAATTAAGGAAACGTATAAAACGAAAGCTCTGACAAAGTATACAACTTTGTACTTTAGAATGTCGTAGAGTCACCTCGTTAGGAAAAAAATTAAAGTCAGATTAATCTGTATTTTTCTGCAGGTTTTGTAAAGAAATTTCTGAGCACTAATGAGCTAGATTTCAGGCTGCGAAGGCTTTTGTGGCAGGTGCTCGTGTTTAGCTTTCCAGCTAACTTTGTTAATACTAAAACTACGAATAATATACTTTCACGACAAACTCGACTTAACTAGCAACAAAATTTCCGACTGGATGGAGGTTAGATAAAAATCAAATTAGCTATGAAACTTAATTAAGATCGGGTTTTGTGTCGGTTAACTAACCCTTAGTGCTTTTCATTACATTACCTATGCACCGCACGGTGTGAACATTTAATTTAACTATGTTTTAGTTCGTTTACTATAAACTTTATTTGTTGTGTTTTTACAAACACAATTTGATTTAATTTACTCAGTAGTTTTACAAAAGCAGTCAATCATTTCAAGGTTTTCTGTTCATATTTCAAAAGTAAACTGGAACACACTCTTTTATAAGCTCGCACGTATAAAAGATACCGCTGAGCCATGCTACGATACATGGCACTGATAAATTCTCTCCATTTTTCTTTCGCTCACGAGCCGTCACCGTATAAATGGTTCGAGTGTCTTTTTTGTACGCTAACTGAAGGAATTACAAGCATTAATCAGACGAAATGAACCTTTTAGCGAAACGTCAAAAGGTTCACCAAGATCTTCGTAACGAAGCGCTGTTGGTTGCAATGAAAACAAAAGAATGCCCCGATATCTCTTCACTTACCTTAACATTGTTCTAAGTGATAGAACAGAGTAAGGGAGATGCTGCTACAAAGAAATTGTTACCGTCTCAGTCGTTCATTGTGCTATTTAGCTTTTTTATCAAAAGTATGGGAGCATTTTTTGATAATAAATAGTCTGTGTTTCGCGCTCGATGAACGTTCGGAACAACAGACTGACAATGCTTTCCTCCAGATAAGCCGGTTGCCCGTAGCTTTTTGTTTGACCCAGTACATTAATTTCGTTCTCGTGATACGCGCAAAGCCCCGGCAGGACTATTAAATTGTTCGTAAGAATGCTTATTCACTGTTTTTTGTTTTGTTACATACAAAGGAATCGATTTGTACTGAGCGATACAAAGTTTGTGAAGCGTACGAGTTGAGTGTAAGCATACTGAACTTTACTTTAGAATTTACGTGAGTTAGGTTAGAATTGGTGCAGATGTCGGTATTCAGGTGTGACCCGGTCGAGCCGGGATCCGGGCCGGGTAGATACGCCCGGTCATCCGAACCGCATTCACGGTTGATTAGAGGTCGAAGTTGGACACCTGCGACACGATGAGACAAGACTTACTCTTCTTGAATATCGTATGTTTCGAAAAGTTTTATCGCAGTAACTGTGATACGGGTCTCTTCTTTTGTTTTATATCCATGGGGAAATTAAACTTTTTGATGTTTAACTTTTTCCTTGTTTTATTTATTGGAATACAAAACGATTCGACACTTTTTATTATTCAATCACTACATTGACTGGAAACAAATACATTAAGAGAGGAAGGCAATAATGATTATGGTGATATTTGTTTATTAACATGTTTTATGAAGTTGTTTAGAAGCTATTTTATCTTAAATTAATGCTTAATGTGAGTTTTAGTAGGCATTTCAAAAGTGTAATTTACTTTATAACCATTTTCATTTATAAACTGAAAGCTATTTTTATAGCGCATTAAAGGGTCAACCAATTGCGGGACAACCTAAAGCTTGGTTCTATTTTTGAATTTGTTGGTGGTCTAAGCTGACTCATCCACCCTTATTAAGGTTTAAATCGTGCCGAGATATCCAAGAGCAGTAACTATACTTTGTAGATATTACACAAAATACCGAGGAAATTATTAGGTAAGTTACACATCTATTTCATCTTCTTTGGAAGTATTTACAAAAAATTATAACTTTACCGTTTCTAATAGGTCATGCAAAACAATTTGAAAACATTATGCGTTTTATGAATCACTTGAACGTTTTGAGAATTGTTAAAAGAGAAATGTTAAAACCAGAAAATGCGGACAAAGCTATGGATACTCATAAATTAATTGTTACAAAAAATACACCAACGTTATGACCTTAAAATAAACCTACATAGAGTTTATGGTTTGATGACAATGCAGTAGAAAGAGAGATTATTCTAGAATATACCTAAGCCCTATCCAATTTAGAAACAATTTCCAAACTGGTTCAGCAATTGAACTGGAAACCTCTTGTGCCAAAGATGAATTGTCAACCCTGCACTTTACTCTGCTATGGTAAAGATATTTATTTGTCACAGGAAGAAAATATTTTTTAAGTATAATATAGCATATAAATAAAAAGATACCTACAAGATCAAGGGTAATTCATGTGACAGAAAGTTTGTACAAAAGAACCTTTTATTGAAATTACATTATCATTAGTTAAAAAATATACGCAATTGGATTAATATGGTAACTCGTAAACTCAAATATCACAGAATTTTTTTTAGGTCAATTCTTTTAAAGGAAACTGATAATTAATATACCTTAGTCACTTCATAATTATTATATTCAAAACTTTCAATGAAAAATAACATGTATATATTTGACCAAAGAATTTAAACTTTATAAAACGTATATATTTGACCATACAATTTGAACTTTATAAAACCTCAAAATTAGTTATGAAAACTGGCCCATTATTTATGTAAGTATGCTTTTTCTTTTGTTTCAGAACTATAAGCTGCGAAGTAACTGCTTAATCTGCCTAAACTTATGAGTTTAATCCAAGGAAAATCCTTATAACATCAGGCTTCAAGTACCTTACTTAGGTGAGTACCTAAAATTTCCAAAACCTATTATACTGTTCTATTGAAACGACGTTAAAAATGTTTCTGCGCTATAAATTATAAAAATATCAAAAGTATGTCTGGTTAAAAACATTCCCATTTTCTGTATAAAAAAATATGTCAATGCTCAAAAATTCGAATGATGTATCACTTCTACGTTTGATCAAAGTTGCCATTTACAAAATTGAAAAAAGAATACGTTTCCAATCCGTTCATAGGTATCAAAACAGGAAAATATTGACTTTTTGGATAAATGTTTATTTATGAAGCATAACCAATGAATAAACTAAAAAGTTGTATGGCGTTGACTAAACCAATTCACGTCAAATTTTAAGAATCCGGGTAATTTGTATCTTCGTCCCAATAAACAGCACCTGTGTCTAAACCATTTGTGTTGGATTTCCTCTAAACTGTAATCCTTGTAAATGTTGCAACATTTGTTGCCAGATTGAAAAACTGTTTCTGTTACAGTTTGTTGGTAACAGTAAAAGGTTGGCAACACTGAAATATTTCACGGTAACCCGTTTACTTACATTGTTGTACGAATGTGGAGTTTTTACTGCCCTTACAATGCATGTTTAAACTAAAACGCTTAGTCGTAACTGAGTTTTTATGGACATGTGATTTTAGAAGTTCTTCTTTTAACCGGAAATCCAATACGAAACAATTCAATACGGTTACCTTAGTTAATATCATACTTACACCAAATTTTTAAAAAGATTAGTTTATTCTCCTTTACTTAGTTTTAATGGTCACCTAGGTGAAAATGATTCAAATCATATAAAAAAGTATCTTCTTAAACCTGTGTAAGTATGTGCCCAAATACCTGTACTCTATTTTTTAAGAAACACCAATACATATATATTACAATATATGTATTGGATATATTGTATTTATATTTATAAAGAAAACTATCGACAAATGAATAATTTGGTACAGGTCGAACCTATATCAAAATTGTCTCATAAAATACGAGCATGCCGGCCGGTTGTTGATATATGAGCAATCGGTTTTCAATGACCTTTTCCTCTGGACAGATTTAAGCGGTATAACAGAATAACGCGTACATCTGATATGTCCATCAAATAATTATGATCGTTTTTATGCACTGTCTTTTTTACATTTCGTTTCGTATAATGTTTATAAAATTGTTTTTATAATTCTATCGAAAGAATATTAATATTGAACAAGCTTTTGTATTCAAAGACACAATAATACCAGGCCTTAATTATCTCACGCTGCCTTTAAACATAATGCAGCTGCCAAATAACTCCCCTAACGTAATAAATTGACAACCAAATCCTATAATTCTTATTTGCAAAAATGCTTAACATAAAACGTTGAAAATGTCTTCGCGTCAAATTTATTCCACAGCAACGTCAAGCCCCGTTAACGACATGAAATCACCGTGGAAGCTTTGTGAACGCTCAGGCGCCCAGATTCATTATCATACAAATTTTAGTCGGGCGATATTACTTAGCAATTTTCCTGATTAAGGGTACCATGCCAAAGGTCCTGTGTGCGGTGGCGGCAGACCGGCAAATAGGCCCTTCGTGTATTATGAATATTCATTCAACCGTATGTGAAGTTAATATTTAAAGCAATTAAAATGAAATAACAAGCCCCTGAAAACTCTAGCCGTATACTTATGAGCTGTTACCGTATCAAACCTTACAAAGTCTTTTTGAGAAATTATTTCGACGTTCTACTACAACGTGTTTTAGACTAGAATTTTAATCGAAAACAATACACTTTATGTCTAACATAAACTATAGAGGTGCTATTCGGTTTATCGCCGGCCATACAGTTACTTTGTATGGAGCTGTTCAATCTCGCCACTCTCGTTGCGTTGTTCCGCGGTTGATCTCTCGATAGGCTCATGCGGGCTCCAAATTGAGGCTTCGACGGCCAGACATTATGTTCCTGCATCGACATGCTTTTGTCAGGCCATTCAAAGGTGGTTATTCGAAAATAGGTCAGCTTGAATTTCTGAATAGTAGGTATATTCGGTAATACCTTCTTCCTAACACTTGTGGCGTTCGCTTTGTTCCTCGGTTTAGCTTTAGCACAATGACTGATCTGAGCACATACGAGTACTTACCATATACGCTTTGTTAGCAATTAATCGTATAATCTGTGTCATTTAAAGTCCCCGAGTAATGTAAGCCGACCTGAAAACCGCTGGAGTCTACAATAATAAAGTTTCTATGGGTATACTGCGGGGATGAATAACTTTCCTTTCAAAACATTTGCATTTGCTCACAGCAGTAGCGTCAATATTAATAATGAGAGAATACCGCTTTTGAAATGCCACAAAGCTGGAAAAAGATAGTAAACAAAGCTTCAGGGCTTCACTTAAAGATAGAACATAAAACGGGACCGTAAATTAAAATTTTAAAAATTCACGTTATCAAATTTTCGGTTAGGTCAAAAGCATAATATTTTCTGAAATGCCCCGTCAAAATAAACTGTGGGTAAAAAAATCACGGAATATAAACAAAGGCTTGTTTGTAGCTTGTAGGAGAGAGCGTCGTTTGGGAAGGCGGATAAGTACGGACGTAATCTGTGTTGGGCTCGTGTAAATGCAAATTGTCCTATAAAGCTATTGCCTTGTCCCCCACTTCGGATCCCTCTCCCTTTTAATGAAGAGGGCTGAAGCGCCTTGGATGCCCTGAGACCACGTTCGTCATCTCAACAGCGGTTTACGTGGCTTGTACATACTGCACTAAATTAAACTTGCAAGTAAATTTACAGCGGCGATGGAACAGTTTCAAATTAATATGGTGTTCCGAGTAACAGTCCAATTTGTGCTCAAGAAACCTTCAGCTAAGGTAGTATAAAGGTATTGGTTATATAGACATCATCAATAATGTATCATAAATATTTAGATTTTTCATCTAAGTCCTTTGTATTGCGTCCATTACAATTTAAAACGAATTCAAATGATTATATTAATCAGCATACTGCGCCCTACTTTTTCAACGAAGATTCAAAAAATAAATTGTTCCTCTCACTGCCTTCAATACTACTTTGATCTTTGTTTGTATTGACATCAATTACCAATATTCGATTTTACTTTTAACAATGGCTCTGAACAAGAATCCATTAAAAGTTTCACGAGTTGTTTAATCTTTGTACCGCGTGGAGTTCATAAATTGAAATTTGATTTTATTGTTATTTTTGGAGTTATCCTTTTGATAAAAATTAATGCCGTAAGTAAATTTGCTACATTTGTAAACTCAGAAATTGGAATTGTCCTTTTTGTTTGAAGTGTCCCTTAAAATTAGTTTCTGAAAATTAACAGCGTGATTCTGAATGTTACTTTGTTAGGCAAAGATCTATTGGTAGTGTAAACAAAACACTGCCTCAAACAATAAAGATACGCGTGGGTACTGCAACAGGACTGAATTACAAATACGTATACTTGACTTGAATTCGAATGGGGTGGGGCTCGTATGTCGCTCTCTTGTCGGATATAGTTTCATCATTGTTACTTCTTACTTTTGGGCATGAAACAATTGAAAGTTACATTGAATTGTTACAGTAAATTAGTTTTATTTTCTTAAATAATAAATAATGAAATAGGTCAGAATAATAATTAGATTTATCGATTATGAGTAAATAAAAAGGCTGTCGTAAATTGACTAAATTCGATCAATTACTAAGTTTTGTTGTGGATATTTCACAATGTCAGAAAAAACAAAATTTTAGTAATTATTTAGAATGACTTGACTAATTATAATTACAATTAATATTCATGAAATTACGCAAAATCCAAAAAATACTGAAATCTTATTAATGAAATGTCTTATATCAAAAAAGCGATTCGCACCTATTGTACAAACATGTCTTATAACTATGAAAATAGCGCTTAAACTTTATCACTCAGACATATAAAATATTTCAGACAACTGCATAAAAGGATTTAAAATGTCTTTTTCTTGGCGAGTATATTCTTAAAAACACGAACGTTGAATATAAATGCAATAACATACTTGCTCTGAATTTATTTTGAATTTCCATGTATTGCATATTTATTTAATGCTCGCATAACAATTAGATTGGCTTGATCTATTCTCTAAAATTACGTGTGAAATTCGAAGAATCTATTTGTATTGTTTTTATGTAGAAAATACTAACGAATCGATCAATTATAGAGCATTCTCAGTATTTTTATCGTATATTCCGATTAGAGGAATAAATCTACGGTGATCGTGACGGATTGTAAAATTGTTATATCAGTTCACGAGATAAATAATTATTACTTTTTGGATTATGGTATATTCATTGTCAGTGGAGCGCAACGGTGGGAACGTTCCGAATAAATTTAAACTACACTTGATACCGAACGGAACCTATAGTGGTTTTCGACCGCATCATGGCTGCCTAATGGCTTTGAGAAACAAATAAGTCAGTCAACTGTTAAACTTGAGTGAGTCTGCGTAAAGTAAAAATTTTATAATATCTCTATTAACTATAAAATTTGTTTTAAAAAAACACTTTTTTAAATTATAAGTGAAGTTTTAAAAAGTTCCCTTTGATAGGTAAAACCTGTTTGATTTTTATTCCACATATAATGCCATCAAAGCTTTAATCCGCCCACTATTGGATATCAATAGTGTAACTTGCGGTTTTACGGTCCACGGAGCCGCCATTTGATATCAAGCACTAGCGTATCATCCCACACCACGTTATATTACAATAGACTTGTACCGAATTTGAAAGTTCTCGTATACACATTGAAAAGGTGTTGAATTCTCATCGATGCTCTATCGTGACTAGGTATCATTGCATCACGAACCGCCACTGAAGGAGACGGAATAAATTTCGTGGGAGCTAAAAAAGGTTGAGCTATCATATATTTTTTATGGGAAACGTAGTTTTATTTAACCGATTGTAGCTTTAACAGCTACAATTCATATGATAATCTAGCGTTTACTGAATATTTTTTCATAAAGAATCGTATTGATGTGTTAACGTAGTAATGCAAGTGTGAAGTTAGTTTTCTTTTTTACTTATTGTTGTTCGGTTGCCCATTCATTGATCATTAGTGAAAAGGAGGCAGCTGTCGATCAACGGTTATTAACTGCCTTTAAGACGTTATTACGGTACTTGAGTTAAGGTTATATTCAGAGGTATAGGTACATAAATATTCATTTCTTTGAAAACACATACATACTACTAAATATTAATATATATAAATATTTTTTTAAATAAATTACACTCTTACTTATTATATTTTAATTAAATTAAAGTTTTAGTACATATAATAAAGCATTTTAATAAGAGTTCAATGATGATAAGATACGCTGTTGGTTTTCTTAATGTTTTTTTACTTACTTAACTTTACAATACTAATAAGAACTAAAATGTAATTGAAATACGAGTATAAGCCTACCATGAAACGTACCCATAATGAATCTTTAATAGTGAAAAGTAAGTGTGTGTAGTCATACAATTCATTCGGTCTCCGGAACCGACACACAGCGGTAGGTATTTAATCAATGTATTAGCAAACCGTTTGCGAGATTCAAAGGCTACATGGGTTGATTAATTCGATTTGTCCACAGGAAGCTTTGATTGCATTTGAACAAGACCGATAGACGCAGTTTAACGTACTTTATTTTCTATCTAATAAATATTCAACACATTGATTACTGCAGCCGTGTATGCAGATTCCTATACCTAGTCTAACTTTGTATAAACTGATTTAAAATTCTTCTAATTAAGGCATAAAGAAATAAAAACAGCAATCCGCTTTACAACACAAATGATAAATAAAAGTTAACCTGAGCGTACGTACTGTAATTACAATTTGTTATTTCTAGGAAAAACAGCTTTCATTGCGATATTTTTATACCTAATATAAGTGTTGTATGAAACGATATTAAAAGCTTGAAAATGTGCTTTTTAAAGTAAAAACAAATTACTCCCTCGTTGTTTAAGAGCTTTTAATGCGATTAAACAGAAAATCATGTGCAGTAAATAAGTGCTATACCTTTTTACAGTCTGTACTTGAGAGTCGTAAATTTATTTCGTTCAGCTCTAAACTTTATGCAGGTATCGTAAAACTACATCGAAGCTTGATCTACAGCAGCGGTACATAAAACAGTATCTATATTGTTATTCTATACAGATAGGTGTAAATATACATGTATCTTAGCAAACCAATATGAAAATGTCATCGAAGCGACAAAGGGATCTTGAAGCCCAGTGCACTTTTTCTCGGCTAAAGCTTTTGTGAATGGGAAATCCACCCATTCACTCGATCATTCATTCATGAAATGCATTGCATCTACCAAATACTGATTTGGTTAGCGTGAGCCCTATGTGGTTAGGAATAAGGTTGTCAGAAGGAGTTCGGCCAAAAGTAACGTTTAGGGAGCTGTGGGTAATCCGACTAGGCACGGGCCTGCATCCGGCTTTGCGCCAGCCCGTCGAGTATCACCCCTAGGTTTTGTATTCGACTTTAATAAAAACGGGAGGAAAGAGATGAAGTCAGCTTTCTGGATGAAAAATGGAACAATAATATAGAAAATATAAAACATTTTTAAACAACGTGACGTTTCAATCTAATTGCAATTCAAAACGAGTTTCACAGTTGCAATAGAAGCGAAAAAATCTTTTATTAGAAATACGCTGTCGCACTTTTAATTTAGAATAAGGTAGGACTAACATATATGCCATTGATAAAATATGTTTTTGAGGTTAAACTCTGCAAAGTTATTCTTTATACTTCCAAAATCTCAACCATAGTTTTGTTAAGTTATGTTTTGTGATAAACAAAAGAAAATGAAGATGTCAGACAACAAATTGGTATACAGCATATCAAAGACGTTTGAGGCCGTACAAAGCCTCCGAAACTTACAAAAGAAGAAGAATTTTCCTATAAAAATAGATGGTCTGACTAAAGTACCATTAAGCCCAATTTTGATAAACTCCAAACAAAATTTCCTCCGCTTAAGATTCTATGCCTTTACAAAGTTCCAATTGTTATTCAGTAGCATTACGATTTTTTCAGTTAGTTTAAACTAGAACTGTGAGATAACTGTACAATTTCTATTCTCTTATTGGCATCTTGCCATACGATCTCGTGGATTTTAAATTCCCTAAGAACATTTTACATTCCACGAGCGGTGTATCAATAAGAGCAGAGCCTAATATTTATTTCACGAGCATCGCTGATACCTAAAAACATGTGTTTTATTATATAGAGAAGTGTAAATAAATTGCCTATTTTGCTAAAACGTTCTTTAGTTAATAAAGTAGTCTGTTATCGAGATGAAAAATCTTGTGGTTTCCAACGTTTCCAACGTTTTGCGAGGCGATTTTCCGAGCCATTTCATTAGTCTGCCGTCTGATAGTGGAGCGAGGTTGACTAATTCTACAGTATTCTCTGTGACGAGTGCGGCCGTATCTTCGCTTGAGGATAGACCATTCAATGCGATTAGGCAAGCTTATTCTTGATGCTCTTTTCCTGAGCGCTTTGTTATCACCTACTTACTTTTAAACGTGTAATAACTGTAACTCACAGTTCGGCACTTGCAGAAAAAAACTTAGGATTGAATACTTTTTCTTTATTCTGAATTAAGAAGTATTACTGTACTCAAGGTAAAAAATAATAACAAGCGTAACATTTAATATCTTATTCAATAACTATCAACACCTTATTAAAGCCGAAGTACAAAATTGTGACGTCATTAAGCGGCCATTCGATGGTCTTATGACGTTTTGGCCACTGTAACCAAAAAATCAATTTTTATTAATAGTGTTTTTTAAACACATAATACATCTCAATAGCACTAAAATTTATTTATAAAACATAAAACTTCAATATAAAATATTCTATTTCAACTAATAATTATTTCAGCTTCTAAACAATCAATAAAATAAAAACTCTATTCCGCTAACTACCACTTATTTCAGTTATTTTTCTTCTTAGATGAGTTCAGAAATGTTAACCACAGTCTGCGGCGTAGACCTAGCGTCTAGAGTATGTTCGAAGTAAACCTAACTTCTATTATCAAAGCCCTTGGGATGGAATAAAGCTGTACATCAAAACTAAGTTTCCCATCAGATGTACTTTAAACTTTATATATAGAAATTAAACTTTGTGATTAATACTGGAAATCATATAGGTTTATTTATTTAGTTTTTGAACATCAATTTGCACTAATTTAATTATTTAACTTACGATTTAGGGTCTATATAAGAGTATCTTTATTTAAAAAACACTATTTTTGCCTGTATATTAATCAGATTCAATAAACCTGTCGGTCAGTTTAAAACAATATCAAATATCAATAAAGTTGTAATACCATGGACGATGTAGACTCATTCGGTTGTAAGCAATAAAAATAAAAAGATTCAACGTGGATTTTTAATCTGTGGTGTTGCTCTTAACCCGTCCATTGCCTATTCATCCGTAGGCTTTTGCCTATCAAGGCGGGGCGCCTCGTTTGCCGATGAAGTACAAAGAGACCGTTTTTGTTAAAAACCCTGCCTCGATTACATGAAGCTTGCTATCATGAAGCAACCTCATGGACGATTCAACGACACCTCTTGTAACCTGAATGTAAAGTAAAGTCTTAGCTGTTCTCGTTAATATTGCGCTTATGAAAGCTTTACAGAAACTTTGCCTTTTCAAACCTTTTCAAAGAAAATGTGATTGTCTTTAAAGCTGTTCTTCTTTTAAATTTTCAAATTTTGTTTTCGTATTTCGAATTTGTGTTTTGTTTCTGTGAATAATTAGACTAGTTGTTTTAGTAGCTCGAATTAATAGTTTACTTAAGTCTTTGTTTCAGTTAATGACATCATTAGTTTACTGATTTAATCATTGTTAGCTACAGTAAAACAATGCTCATGTGTAAACTATTGTTACGTACATACCTACTAATTACTATAGAAAGCCCATTAACGGCTTATCGCGACATAATCGCTGAACAGACACTAAACAGTTAAAATAGAAATTAATTATTCCATTTTCGTAAATGCCGACATGTGTTACTGTTTCCGCTTTGCGCATGCGTTGGTACGTTATGAAAACTAAGTTACCGTTAAATTTAATAAATGTGTTTGTAATAATAATCAAGGGAAGCGGTCGACCTCTCTAATCTGGCTTTGATTGCAAAATCAATAGTACCGACGAATAACTATTGGCAGGTGCGTTTCGCTCCTCGATATTAAAATTTGTGTGTAGCTCTCGTGTTCCGTCTGATTTGGAATTTCAAATGTTGGTGTACAACTTTAATTATGTAGTTATAAAATAAATATTTTGATATTAATATTAGTTTACTAAGAAACTATGTGTAGGTTCCAAAATAATTATATTTTTAGTAAAATTTTAATCAGCAGGGAAATTGCGTCAAAAGGATATATATCCAAAGACCTTACTAGTACGCTTGATATGAACAGAATACTTAGAAATGACACATCATTAAAAATAGCGGTCCGCAGAATATTTTCTAAGAAAACTTCCTAAATATGACCCAAAATGTTTAATATCATTGAAGGCAACATACATTTACAGCGCGAACATGCAATCAGCGATCATTTGCACTTAAATTGCTTCTCACTTAATTAAAACAATTCCACTCAGTAATTTTACAAGTAGTAGGAAACAAATGTTCGTAATGTTCCTAAATACTAAACTTATAAGTTTCTTGCGTGATTTTCGAGATTAGGATATTTAAGTGCTGACTTTATTGGCTCAGAAACTAAGTCACAGCCGTCACTAATGAGTTCTTATCGTTTAGTGTTTATAAATTCAAATGCTCATAAAGTTATATTATTTAGGCCTTGTAGTATTATTCACTTGCGACATTTTATTACCAGTGGGAGTAGGAAGAGTTTTATTAGAGCTATTGAATACAACATTATTTCTTTGAAGTCAACACTTTATTAATGCGAAATTGTTTTCGTCTATTAAATAAATTTTCATTCCGTAAGTTGTAAAAGGGATTTTATTTAGCTTGGTGTACTGTTATCAAAAATATTATATTAAATGTTAGTCGTGGTTAGAATAAAAGTGGTAGAATAGGGCTTGTAGGTATTCATTTGTCCTAGAACTCTTTTTGGGTTGGTCTAGATTATATGAGACAGAAGTTGAAAAAAGGAAACAATATTCTCCCTACAGTTTTAAAATTATGACTGGAGTGTGTGTTATGGTGTGATAAATAATATCAACTCATGCCGTCTGTTTATCACAGAGTTATAAAAATCCATACGTTTCAAACTTCCACATTTATAATCAGGAAGGATTAGTTAGATATATATAACGCAATCAACAATGGTCAAATTTCAATTAAGACTGTTTTAAACTTTATATTATCATATAGAAAGATACCTTTGAAATTTGAATCGAACATTTTGCTGGTTTTTGTTCCCCCAACTATTTCAGCCAAGGAGTTCTTGAACGGCCAAGTTTTCTCATTATGGCCCGTTAGTCTCCCTTCCCCTCACTTCTTGGGAACATCAAAACTGGGCACGTACGCACTTGTATGAAGAATGGCATCAAATTGAGGTTTTTTTAGGAATTCAGGAACCCCTTCTTTCTTAAAATTGCTTTTTCCGACCTTACTTTTCAAGTTTTGATGAAGATACTTTTGTTAATTCAAGATGTTTCTTTACATTTTCAGATTTTTATAATGACTGTGATAATAATGATTTAAATTTCTTTTTGCTACTGAATTTGTATTGACGTCGAAAATTATTATTATGTTAGTTTAATATTGAGAATACAATTAATAATTTAAATTTGGAAAGTTTAATTAACAATTGCTTTAAGTGCTTAAGCTGGGTGCTTATTACCACGCCGATTTCTAAGCATCAGTTTAATTTAATTTCTTCGAACTAAAGGAACTACCATTCGCTAATAATTTTAACGCTTCACAAGTTCTCAATAAGTAATTTAGGGACGCTCTTTGATATTCAATTTAGTATAGGCAGTTATAGTACATTGTAGAAATCCCATAACGGACCTAAACTGTCTTTAGTTTCTCACAATATCATTATTGTGAACGGCTTATAAATAATTCTCGCTTATAGCTTTGCAGGTAATACCTTTCATTATGTTTACCTAGATAGTATTAATTAATACATGTTCTTATTATGGTATGTTTAGAAGAAAAAAAAATTAAAGAAAGATATCTTAATGCCAACCGTAAACCTGCGTCTTACGTACCTTCAAATTACTTTATAAAAGAAGACCATTCGGTATGTGTACTTCAGAACTTATTGTGAAAACTTCACAAGCTTACTTAAATATTTCTATATTTTACGAAGAATAAAACTATGAAGAGCTTCACGGGCGTAAAAGAAACTGTTTTTCAGCAAAAGAACTTATTTAATTTGAATCGCAAAGAATATTTCAACATAAAGGAAAGTTTCCACTAATTTCAATCATGACGATTTTCAATAATGGAAAAGTTCAATACGCAGCAACAAAAACCTGTATTAGTTAACGAGTCTCACGAAAGTAAAATTCACAATCACTTTGGACAGGAAATCAAAAGACAAAAGACTGACAGTCGGCGCAGTTGAAACTCGGAAATAGAGGGCACCCCTTATTTTTACTTCTTTTCAACTCGTCTGCCCTACCACAACCACCTTCATAAACGAAAAAATGTTTTAACATAATAATAGAGCAATCGAAATAAAATATACAAATCAGTTTTGAAAGACTTATTATATGACTTTCTCCATTTTGTGGGTTATAAATTATTAGCCCGGCAATATTTTTGGTTCACGTGATACGGAATACATTTGGTTTCGAACAGATTAATCCGTCCTAATACCAGGATCTCTTGTGTGTATCGAGCGTGCCTGTATGTATATGGTTTCTGTAATTCAGCCCGGCTTCAGTAATTCACTAGTAGCGGGATATATCACGTTACTTAGGACTGTACAACGTCGTTCTCTACAACGTCTTACAATTCATGTCACATGTAAAAAAGTGCTCGTGTAGCTTTCATGTACAAAATTGAATCGGAGAATTTGATTGCTAAGAAATCGATTTTAAATATGGAAACCGAAGAAAGAGATAGGACGACCGCACCGTCAACTTGGTTGCGTAATTCGATTTGCATCTGAATTCAAAAAGTTTGCGTGACACTGTTTTGCATTATTAATACTTTAGCATGCTGCGATCTCCGGAGGCGCACTAGAAGTCATAAATTGGATTTCAACCTTCGCAATTAGTAATTCCCGCGCGTGAAAACTTTACTGATCGTTGGGCTTCGTTAACATCTGTTACGGTACTATTCATTATACATTCCAACGAATTGTAAACTTGAATGTTTAATTCAAAGTACCGAATGATCCTTTGTTAGATCGCCGCGCGCTCTCAAGGTATTGTAAAATTATTCTTAAGCTCGGGGATTACTTACCCTTACCGGCGATGCTTCAGAAGTTAGAAATTATGTTTTGTTCGTTAATGTAATGCCAGATCGTTATTAATGTTAATTAAAAGGCATCTCAACAACCTAAGAAAGAAAAGAGTGATACAAAATGATATTTTACACAACCCTGTTTAGCTCAAGAATAAGAAATAGATATACTTTTGACTAAGTAATTTTGTGAATACATACTTTTTATACAGATGCTGCAGATCATATTATAATTTGTCATTGAGGGAGCATCAAAACCGCATTTTGCCATTCTATTCAATGGTATATCAATTTAAACAGAATATCTGACTTACCAATATACGATAAGCATTGATATCTTAGCAATTTAAATTAATAAAAAAAATTATCAAAATCAACATTTCGTTTGCTAGGCACGTTTATTATCGGTCTAATTTGAACCGTTTGGATCAAACAATTTTCCTTGTCTGCAACTAAATTGAAGAGGCTCGTTTTGACATCAGCATTTTAAGTCTCAAATATTTCACCTATAATTTAGTTTCAATTTATCTTATGTACGAAATTTGAAAATTTCCATAAAAAAACAGTTTTTTAAATATTGTAGTTGTTGCATAAATACAAACTCTAACATATTTTTTTCTTTTATTTCCAGGTCACCAGTGTCATATACATGACATGTCATGGGCTCGTGCCGTGTAGCAAATTGGCGTGTGCTGTTGGTGGTGTTGGCTTGGGTATGGAGCGCGATGGCACGCACCATGTGCCCCGCACGTTGCGAGTGCGACGATGCTATGCGCGCCGCCTCATGCGCGAATGCTGGCCTCGAGATCGTCCCCATACAACTGAACCCCGAAGCAACACACATCAACCTCACGCACAACCACATCAGCAGTCTTCTCTACACATTCGCCATTTACACGCAACTTACTGTCCTTGATATATCTTACAATACTATCGGAGATCTAAGCAGCAGAGACTTCGAGAACAACATTGAGATGACCCATCTTAATCTTAGTCATAACCATCTTAAACGCCTAAACAAGGAAACATTCGTCGGTCTAAAGAGTCTCGTCGATCTAGACCTGTCGAACAATGAAATATCGAACGTCCATGCACAAACTTTTAAAGATTTATCAGTTTTAGAACGACTAGATTTGTCAAATAATAGACTGGTTAGCTTTGAAGCAGAAACATTCGAGCCACTGTCAGCTTTGAAGATATTATCAATGAAGAACAATACCATATTAGATATACCAACTGACAATATTTTCTATGTTATTCAGTTAGAATTCCTAGATTTATCACAAAACCTGATTCAGCAAATACCAAAGCATGGAATGCCATATTTGAAAGACCTGAGACGTTTGGATTTGAATAGAAATATAATTGAAAGCATTGACCAATTCGGTTTCCATAATTTGCCTGCCTTGCGCCATTTGGATCTAAGTGATAACAATATGACGACAATTCCAACATCGGCGATCTCTAAACTATCAAACTTATCACATTTATACTTAAGTGGCAACTTCTTTAAGAATGTGTCTGCCCTGTCTTTCCAAAGTCTCTTCCACTTGAAGCATTTGCATTTAAGCAGACTTTATGAGTTAGAAAGAATAGACTCGAGAGCATTTGTTGATAATATTAACTTACAAAAAATATGGATAAACGAAAACTTAAGGATAAGAGACGTGCCTCCGAGACTATTTCATGGAAATCCCAAATTGACACATATTTATATGAGGAATAATGCCCTTGAGACATTGGAAGCTTCACATTTTCCCGTCGATAGGTTACAAGAGCTCGAAATATCTGGCAATCCTTTTGTATGTAACTGTTCGTTATTATGGTTGTGGAAATCAGCTAGAGAGAGTGAGGCTAGTAACAGAAAGTTTGGCAATAATAGTGGTATTTTAAAAATGGATTATGAGGACATAAAATGTGCAGCTCCAGAGCATTTAAAGGAAATGTTACTTGTTCAAATTCCGGAATCGGAATTTGGATGCTCCAGTGGTTGGGTTATAGTGGCGGTGATTGTTATGACCGTTAGTATTGTTATAAGCATTGCTGGCGGTGTATTATATTTTATGGGACCTCTTAAAAAATGTAAAGGTGATAAATCTAAACAAGTGATGACTAGCGTTATGCTAAATGGTGATGTTTCTAAATTAAGTAATGGACTAGGATACTCTACTTCAAGAAGTCGAGAGCCAGATAACAAAAGGGACGTTGATCGTTATTTGATGATCGGTTCTTCAGTTACAAATAACTTTCACTCTTTGAATCCACCTTGGCATAGCGTGGATAAAAATCCTTACTTCCAAGAAGATAGTGAAGAACATATTTACCAGCAGTTCGCATATGAGACTATACCTCATCACAGAACGCCGGAGAAGCCCCATATAGTGTACGTTTAACAAACAATCTTTGTGAGAGACTTCACGGAAAAACTTTATACTTTCATGCGGTATCGTCAAAGTGACGAAGAACTTTTGCAATAATGTATATAGTGATACTAATGTAATATGTGATAGTTTTGTAAATAAAATGTAAATATTGTATACGCCAATAAAGACATTGATTCTAGTTATAACTTTTCTCAATATGTACTTAATTCGACTGTTTTAGTAGTAATGTTATTTGTTACTGAGTAATGTGTATGAATGGTTATATGTTTTAAGTTTTTATTGAAAGTACGAAAACTTCTTTGCTTATTTATTTCGTTAGTTCCTCAAAACTATGGGTATGAAAATAGAGTAAATGTGAAATGTAATGTGAATGATGTACAGTGTAACTAATAATTCTGGATAGAACACCAATAGGTAATTAATAAAACTTTGTACAAATATGAGCAATATAGAATACTAATTTTCAACAATATAATCGGTTATATAATTGATATAGTATATTATCTTGTAGAAGAGAAAACAGGCTATTTAATACATTATAATAGTGTCATATAAAAAGGTTCACCATTTGGCCTTCAATATTATTTAGCGACTCAAATATTATACAAAAATTAAATACTTACCAATTAACATATTGTTAGTAGTAACACTATCAGTTTTTATTTATAGTCATAACACAAAAACAGTTGCTCTGATGCAGACAGGTACAAAATATAATTGAATTTGATGTTTTTGTAAGCTATGATTAAACAAAATTAATTTGAAATTATTCTGAAATTAATATTTTTATACTTAGTCAATATTGAATACCTAATATAGAAGAGGTTCGATTGAATGAAGACTAAAAAACGATTGATGATAACGATGTTTGTTAATGAGTAATGAAACATTGTTATCAAAAAATATATATATATATTCATGTCAATCGTTTTCAAAAAGGACCGAAAAGATAACTTAAAATCGCAATACGATTAAACATAATTTTTATAAGCTTAAAGTAAAGATTTTCATGAAAGATATATTATTCTTCTTTGTAACCATAAAACTAATGATACCTACCCGATGATACACAGTTGTAATAATAGTATAAGGATATTTATATATACTACTACTTAAATCATTTTGTTATGAATTTTATTTAAATATATAAAGCATTAATGCAAAAAAGAAATAAACAATCAAAAATATTTTGACGTTTTATTTATCAAGGATTTATATAATTTCTGAAACACTAGATATTCAAAAAACGTTAAATGTCCCAAACTGACAAGTTTAAATTTTGTTGTACCTTTGAACTTGACGCTTCAGTGTCTTCACAAACATCATGATCACAAGTGACTCAGTCAAAGCGTAGAGTTAGAATGTAAAGTAAAATTAAACGCGATAGAATCGGCATAAGACAAGAAACTACAACAAATCAAGTAGGTACTACCAAGTAATCTTAAGTTAGCTTTTTATTAGACCACCCAGCAATAACGTGTACGCAGTGGTGTCCTATTATTAACCAAGTTCTGAGCCAGAAAAGAAAGACGTTTCCCATGTGGTCCTATCGGGAATGGAACCCAGGACTTGTGAGAGCACAAACAGGTAGGAACAGCCATGAAATATCAAAACTGTGTTAAGTACATTTTCTTTTTACCGCAAAATCAAAATGTCTGAGAAGAGGACAATTAGAGAAAATTTTGATAATTACTTCTCTGTATCAATATGAGTTTTGTGGGTTTGGTTATAATTTTGGCTTTCTTTGCAACACAATATCAATTTGCAAATGCTTTCCATAAATTATTCTACATTTTCAATACTCAACTAATTAATACCGAGCTACTATGACCTGGGAGTTCAAGGTGTGTCTGCGAGCCTCGCTACACTAACTGAATCTGAGTCTCTTGCCAAACTCCTAATACTTTAACTTAAAGTTAAAACTGCGTCTCTGCAATCGAATATCAATCACTCACTGCTGGCATTCAGAGCATCCTATAACATCGTATTTTCCGCTACGATGATGTTATTATATAGGTAATTTTACGAGAGAGTTTTCCACTTAATTACCTGTAACTTATTGTGTTTTGAAAAATAGCCAATAAGTTTGAATCAGTACCAAAATTATGAATTTTAAAAACTAGTATTGTTAACAACAGAACAATTTCAGAATGTTAACACATGTGACAATAAACAGCTATTTATACACCGAACACATTAATAGAACGTTCGCGCTCGAATTAGTGTCAAACTCAAACAACACTCGGCTTAATGTCAAACAACTTACTGATGAGTTCGTAAGCCAGCAATCTGCTCAAACGACAATTTTAAAATATTAACAGGTCTTCCTTTTTTCGCTCTTAAGATACAATTACATGCAGAAGTGTCTATATTAAGTACTTGGTTATTATGGTTGTGAAATCTGCGATTACTATTAGTGCAATTAACTGATCTCCAGTTTTAAACCGGGGTTTGTAATAAAGAAGGCCTTTTTAATAGGTAGTTAAAAAGATAGGTTACAGGGATCTGCGGTTTTAGATAGAACTGGCTCTGATAATTTTGCTGGTACACAACATCGGAATGGCGATGACAACTGGCAGCAGTTTTTATAAAAAGGGTGGTCGCTTGCTAGTCACACCCCAAACGTGACGTATGAGAGTCAATATAGTTATTTTTAGCTAACATTGCACGACCAAAAATTGTTAAAATTTATGATTCGAGTGCTCCATGTACGAATCCACAAAAACGGACTTTCAGTAATGTCAACTTTAGCTGTGCAACCCACTTTTTTAATAACCTTTTTATAAATATTATTTTATTTCTAAAAAAGACAGCAACTAATTGAATTTTGAGAAAAACCATCAATTAAAGCTACCCATGAATAAAACGCTGACTTTTAAATCGAAAGTAAAATCGGAGTTCCGTAGTAAAATCAGAGCGTACAGTTCCACCGAGCGATATTTTTCAAGAGACATTTACAAGCGCTCCAATTTAGCGCAGACAAATAAATTAAAAGCCAATGAACAACCTATCGACTGTGAAGTGTTTCGAAAAAATCGAAAATGGATTACAGTAGGCTTGGCAAAGGCAGACGGATTTATGCAACACCTTTATTTTGAATAGCTTTAAGCCAATCTGCCGATGAATAAGTAAATGATAAGACTGTTCAGAGTTTTGTTTCAATTGTAGATAATTCTGTTCGTATTTGCTTGGTTCTAAGAAATGTCGGGGATACCTCCTAAGGCATGCCATAATATACTAACTTTAAGTCCTATTTAAAATATATTGATCATATATATAGAAGCTATAAATGTTTTGGGGTATCAATGGTACCATAGATTGCTGTTTGTTTTCTTAGTCTAAATGATTTTCATTTTAAACTTAAAGTTACGATTAAAAATGTTGTAATTTAGAAATATCCAGTGCCGATAAACGTTATAATTTCCTATGTAATTCTGTTCGAAATTATTAAATCACTGATTTGGTATACATATTATAATTAACAAAGTATACCTAGTTTTAAACAATTTATGAAAAAAATTACCATCAAGAATGTTTAAATGTTATTTTTACACACAAGTACATGTTTTATCAAAACGAATTGTATGTACTTCAATTTTACCTTTCAAAACAAACTAATTGTCAAATAAATATTGTACATGATTATTCCATTACGGCACAACCCGCACAATTTCACTTTCGTATGTGACCCTAACAAAACATTGTTATAAAGCGCACCTTCATAATAATTTATCTTCGTTAAACATGTTCTTGTTTGACGATTTAAATGTATGTGCTGGTAAAAGTGCTGAGTTTTAAATTTTGAGTAAATACATAGTGTGTAAAAGATTAAAGCTCCTTTTTATGTTAATTCTCAAAAGATTTTAAATAGGTAGGAGATGTATATGGAGGTAAAATGTCAGTAGGACTATTTTCAGTCTCGTCTTTGTGAATAAAAATAGGTTTGATAATCAGCATATATCAAATAAATAAGATGCGAAAAAAATTAGAACATGAACATGTGAATATGAAAAGACTTAAGATATTTTTTTTAATAATTCGTCATGTGTCGATAAAATAGTTCTCGCAAAAGATTTCACAAGATAAAACTATATAGTTACGTACACTTTAGTACAAGGGACGTTGTATACTACGTTCACTAACATATATTTTTACTCATAACATTAAACGTGAGATATAAAACAATAGCCTGTACGGCTGTAATCTACTGAAAGAGGCTGAAATGACATCGCTTTGGATGGGGGCTAAAGATTTATATCCCCGTTACGATGCTTGAGGGAACCCAACGGTATGCACGCTGCAATGAGGGTTGAACTGATATACTACCACGCAATAATGGACTGGTACGACGAACCAGTAAATTACTCTACAGACTTATAACCAACCAAAATAATAATATTATGTGAGAACTGGGACGATGTAATGGAATTCTGCGATGTTTAATTAACTTAGATTTGGTCGTATGTTTCGGGGAAGTTGAGGTTTGATGGAAGATGTTTCTTTGGGAAGTTGGGAAATGATGAAGTAGATTTTACTTTCTTTAAGAAAAATAGTGTAACGAAAACTGGTTTTTCTTTTTATTATAAGTATGTTATTAAATTATAATGAATGATTTCAATTTAGCCACATTGTAAGTGTTGAGAAGGTTTTTTTTTACATACGCCATAAAAATTATCCTACTTTTTATTTTTATTTACGTAGGATAAATTTGTTTAACTGATGAATCATAATATCTTGCACATTCACGATGTATATTTTACCCTCATCTTTTTTTCATGGCTAATATGATAAAATGTAATCTCGTTATACTTTCTACGCTGTTAATTATATTCAATAATAATCATCATCATCATCACAACTCCTTGTAATGGGCCCACTGCAGGGCATGAGTCTCTCCCCTGGGTGACGAGGAGGTATAGGCCATAATCCACCAAGCTGGCCCAGTGCTGGGTGGCGGATGCCAGAATTTTCAGAGCGCCGAAATGGCTTCTGACAAACCCTAACGACTACTGTATACAAGTAAACAGCACCTGGGACCGACTGCTTAACGTGCCCTCCGAAGCACGGAAGTCGTCGAGAGAAATAAATTGTCGGCCGTCACCCATTCAAGTACCGACCGCGCAGAACGTTGCTTAACATGTGATATCGTATGATACACTCATTAACCATGGCGCCACGACGACTTCATATCATCTTCATCTTCATTTAATATCTTTATAGCTTATTGATTAATAAGCGAATTAATTTTATAACGTTTATTAAACTTTTCAACTTTGAAGCTGATTTACATCACCAGAATTTTTATCTGAAAATAATACCAATTCTTTTCATAAAAGTTGAGTAAGTAATTACTCTTCATTAAGATGACTAGCTAGATTTTGTTGGCAAATTGAGATTCCTAAGACAGGCCTGGTTAAGTCTTTAACGCAAAATTCAAAACCCTCCAGACAACTTTTATTGAACTTTAAATGATCTCGCCTACAATGTAGACTAATAAAGAAAATCATGTTCTAAATTCAACTATGTAAGGTACATTTTAATTCTTTTGTTGTTCTGCCAAGTCAATCATTGTATATATCCTATTCGCTATTTAGAATACTAAATCCACTTTGGGTTCACGGAAATGGGGTTCTGTATACCAAAGAAGTGCGAATAAATTTTATAGTTCGAGATATAGCCCATTTTGTGAGTTTTACGATTGGCACTCCCCTTAATGACGAGTTAGGGGTGCGCATTTAAATATATCCATGCTCTCGTTATAAGAATACATATACTGTTCAGCTTATAGCTGTTATTCCTGAAAGATATAATTATGATTATTAAAGAGGTACACTAAAAATGTAAAAAATCTAAATAAAGTGGAAAAATTGGCAATTTTTAAAGACTTATTTACAGTGAAAAGTTTGATTGCATCAGCCGTAATCCCTTAAATTATCTACTCAATTATTCATATTGTATAATAAGCCGCAAACAATATTAGTAATTTTATGTGGCCTAAATCTCAAGACACGTAGAATTCCCAAATGAGGAGATAAATCTGTTTAAAAATAATGAGATTATTTCAGACAGTTTAAATCCACATATTGCCAGTTTTAATAAGAGAAATAATAAGTCCAGCTACAGAATATTTTTTTTGGCTACGTGATCAAGCTTCTATTTTCATAACTTAGCC
This sequence comes from Stenoptilia bipunctidactyla, assembly GCA_944452665.1. Classification (NCBI taxonomy): domain Eukaryota; kingdom Metazoa; phylum Arthropoda; class Insecta; order Lepidoptera; family Pterophoridae; genus Stenoptilia; species Stenoptilia bipunctidactyla. Next base: position 11,769,964 of record OX101726.1, read on the forward strand.
ACGAATAACTTCTAATTGCGAAAAATGTGTCTTGAAGCAATTTATGCCATAATTATGCTATAATAATTTATACTAAGTAATATATTCATTAACATTGCGATGAAAAATATTATGCGACAAGAAGGGCTCCCGTTCCGGAAGACGTAGTCGGTACGGTTAGGTGCGACGACGAGCGCAGCGAGGAGGAGCAGTTAGGTTGCATATAGTAATATACGTGCGCGAGCCGAGCGAGCGAAGCGAGCGGTGCCGCGGCAGCGGTCGGCGAAGCGCCATAAACCATAGAGCTTTTTTAAATAACCCCGACGTGGTTTGTGGCACGGATTGTGGCTGACATAGTAATTTAGAAGGCAACTAAGATTTTTAGAGGGGAATAATGCTATTTAAAAGAAGTTTGTTTAATTAGCACCCTTTTAATAATAGAAGAACCAAATCAACCGCGTAGAGTCAGCCTTGAATAGCCGTACCTTCAAGTACCATCTAAGTTGGCTATAAGTTGCAGTATCTCGTTTTTTTATTTATAAGTAACTTACACGAGTTAGATCCTATCCACAATAGTGAAAAATCGGAGAGTGCAATACAGAAATAATGCCTTTCTTTATTTCTCTTATCGCTGTCTCATTCTCATGAATAATTGAAAAAGGATCTAATATTATACTTCTTTACCTATAACAGAACAACTAAATAATATTTTTAATAATGATAAAAGTAAAAAGGTGTGGTTCAAAAATAACTAGTCCTTTATAAATAAAAACTGAACATATTTCATTGTGAACTTCATATAAAAGATGGATGCTCTACTAAAGTAGGCGAGAACAACTTGCAACAAACTTCATGCATTATTACCCGTACAGTTACGTTTAATAAGATATATAGGTACATTTTCATTTGAATTGGAACCTTATGACAACCGAATATGTTTCGAAGTGTATATGTTATCTAAAAATAATAAATTCCGTGAATTTATAAATTAAGAATATTTATAAACTTCCGTAGGATTCTAAACGGGAGACAGATTGTATTATTTTACGCCCATATTTTCGTAAATTGATAAACTTACCGAACTCACTTGTAAAATTATAAGTAGGCTCTGATTGGTTGAATAGGTCACACGATCAAATTTCAAATTACAAATGCGCCTTGACCTTGAAGACCTTGTTAGAACGGTTAGGTGCGACAACGAGCGCAGCGAGGAGGAGCAATTAGGTTGCATACAGGCCACAAGTTCGCGAGCGAAGCGAGCGCAGCGAGCAGTGCCGCGGTAGCGGCCGGTGAAGCGCCATAAACCTTAAATATTGACAAGCCAAATTTTGTAATTGTTTGTCTGCTTGACCAATCAGAGAGCAGTGTATTATTTTCCGTATTTAAAAAAAACGTAAAATTAAAAACTCTGCTGTGATTGGTCGAACCGTTTAGAATCTTACGAATGGATATCCGTAAGTTTATAAATTTACCACGAGACGTCGCAAATTATTGAATTTGCGAAAATATGAGCGTAAAATAATACAATTTATCTCTCGTTTAGAATCTTACGGAAGTTTATAAATTTCCGCGTAAACCTACGGTTCTTGTTATTTTCCGGTAACATTTACATCTTATTAGACCTGACTGTACACATCATCGCCAGTATTTGAATACTTGGCAGCAGGCTTCTTAAAAGTCTGCCACTAAGCGGATCGTTAAGGGAAAAGCGGGACAAAAATATATATTTATATTGTGATATTTACATGTGAAGGCATTTGATTCAACAAGATTTTGAAGTTTTAATTACATACGAATAGTAATTGACCGTGTAAGGTCGGCTTACAATAACACTACGGCCCTATAAGCAATATAATCGTTTCGTAAAGGGCTACTTATTCTTGTGACCCCCGTTTGGTGGTAGTATCCTGTCAGGGTCCGAGTGGCCAGCGACCACCCTTCATTTATATCTGCCGTCAAATATTACCGTTCCCGCGGTGATGTGTTCCAATGTTTACGAAGGCAATATTTTACGAAGAGCCAGTTCTTTCCTAGTTCTTTCCTAGTCCCATCAGGTGAGATTGAGGTCATACGCCGACTTATTCTTAAATAAAAAAAAAAGTTCTTTGCTTATTTGATCAAAATACTTACTTAAAAATAAATCAATTTTGAGGTTAAAGCTACCCTCAAAAATGTATTCACGATTCCCTCAGAATACTTAATATGTAGTCAATTTGGTTTATTTTAGGGTGTTCGATGCAACAATGAAATTAACATTGTAATCTTATTTATTAGAGAAGAATGAAATAATATTTGGCTACAAAGAATTATAGGGTGGCATATTCATTGTTGTAATCTTGCTTTTTAATTTATTTTAATTAAGTGATTTCCGTTGTTACACTAAAGATATTTGTTATTTTTAATTAAGATAAATATATCACATATGTAAACTTTCTTGAAAAAAGATGTTGTTTTATTAAAAGATATTCCGGAAAAAGAGATTATTATGACCCTTCAAAGATGCACTCGGATAACTATGTTCTTATATGGCTTTAAATATGAACTAATAGTATATTTACTAGATAATGAGAGCCTTTTCGTAGTGAGAATGTTTAAATTGTAGATACATTATAAATTGATATATGTATAAATAGTCAATGCAGCTAGACGTCACTAACCATAAGCTTATGTTTAGAATTGAGTCTGTTAAACTCACTGACTTTCTGATGATGATGTTGATGAAGTGGCTTTTTTTATATTGTAAGGATACGACGTTTGTCTTCCATGCCACCTGATGGAAAGTGCGCATGAAGACTATGGTGTTACACGTCCATATACGAGAAACCTATTCATTCGACACTTAAAAGTCCCAGGACTGTAGTGGTCAGGAAAAACATACGCATATTATTCCTTGGCAATCCGTACCAAAAAGGAACTATCGAAGCGTTTTGTTCGACTTCTTGGTAAATCCACTATATAGGAATGGAAGTATTAATAAATACATAGTGCTACCCTAAATAATTCTCAACAGTGACAGACAATCGACGAAATATAATCTAAATAACAATCTTAGTTGATAAACTTTTTTTTATCCGTCTGACACGAAACGACGAAAATACAAAATAGCCAATTATATTTAAATGAGCAATTATTAAATTATTTTTCCTCCGAGAATTATACGTTGCTTAAGTGACGTTTGCGTGCTGTGGAATGCATTTGAATGAAGCAAATTCGGGGGTTATTCAGTTCCCTTATTTAATAATGTATTATTATTTAACCATCTTTCCACCCACAGCTTTACGTAAAAAAGTAACATGTTATTATACTCGATTCGTATAGTGTAAGCTGCATTTTATACGTAAACCAGGTCAGCTCTTCAGACTTTATAACGTTTCGAACTTTTCGCGATTCACAGTTAAGAAAACGGCGAAAACTAATTATAACAAAACTCCTTTAAAAATTTATTGTAGGACAACGAGTTAACTGGTTTGTATTTAAATAATTTTGAGAAGGAAAACTGAGTTTTTGAAGCAATATTTTTTTGAATAGATTGGGATTTTATAAGTTTGTGTGTACTGTAGACCAAAGTAAAATTAATTGAATTGACGCAGACTTAAAGACAGACTTTTCTAGCTTCTGTTAGGCGTCAACCTCGCAGAATGTTGTTTAAATAAATTATTTTACATCGTTTCGTCAATCTTGGAATATTGAAGTGACAAAAATAAATATTTTTTATTATTATACATTTCTACATGCTTTCTTAGGCGGGCTAAAAAACCCGACAATTTGACCTGTCGTCGGTTAGGAATCAAGACATGAGAGACAGAAACCGGGGAACGATTTGGGCGGTGTCCAGCAACACCGCTTTTTGCATGCGTGCTGGAAATGAACAGCTGATGAATTCCAGACTTTTGAGGTGTCTAACCAGTGTAGCTGGGGTCAAACCGATCGCCGATATTACAGTCATGATGATTTCGGTGGACATGACTTCGCACATTTCGGTCACCTCGTGTGTATACTTACGTTGTACGATATACTTACGTTGCTTTTCTGTCTCGGCCTTCTCGTCATGCGAACTAGTTTTGTCCAACAAAAACACCTCGGACGACGATCGGTCGAGTATTTCAATATCAGGTTTATACGCTAGAATAGTCCTGTCCGTGATAATGGGTCGATCCCAGTAGAGCTTGGCGCTGCCGTTTTCGAGAACGGGCTCCGGCGTGTACTGGTAATAAACGGATTGCGGAGACCGAATGTCAAAGCGAGCTCTTGGTAGAGAATCTTGGCTGTTAAGCTGTGCCTATACTCAGAGTTAACAAGAACCCAACAACCCGAAACTACATGTCTGGGGGTAATATTATTATTATTATTAAAAAACTATCGTGATCAGTAAGCCATGGTGCGAACCCAGATTTCGATATGCTTCGATTTCATGTATTCGCTATGTGATCACAGAAATGGAGATCGGTGTGAATCGAATGTCTTAGACGTATTTTCATGGTCTTTGGAGGTCGCTGCAGTGACTGCGCTTGCCAGCGATACTAATGGTGATAAGGCAGCGCCATGATTTTGGCTATATTGAGGTAAGCTCGGTTTTCTTGACTTCAATGTCTAGTAACTCCTGTACTGCGAAGCAAGATTCAAACGACAGGGCCATAAACTCCTGGACTACTTCGGGCCCAAATTTATCGGTTAGATAAAGTTTACTGGGGATAAATTAGGGAGGCCCTAATATACTCCCTTGACTGATGTCCGATTGTACCCAATGTTAAAAATACAACTAGGGCTTATTCAGAACCATGTTTTTTGTAAACAAAAGGGGGTATACCAGAGAGCGTCGCCCGTCTGCAAGATGCAGGTGGACGATGTGCGCGTCATGCACTCGCTGGCGCTGACATGTCCAATATCGACGATTACGAGTTGTTTTTGTTTTATTCTGGTAGAAATCATGCAGAATAAAATTTACCTAGTACATACCATTCACAAACCTTGTAGGCCAATATTTAATGAAATTGTCTATTTAAAGAATAATTCTGAAATTTCATCAGAAAGTATGAGTTTTTGAGAAATTGTGCACTCTTTATCAGAAAGAATGCGTTTTTTTTATAATAGTTTGCCGTTTGATTTTTGATATTTTTTTGATTTAAAAAATATCTCATAATATTTTGCTTCACTATATCTCATAATTGACACTTCATTTGTAATACTACTTCATCTTACTACGCCGCTTAGTCTACAAACAGACTTAAAGTAAACAAGTTAAATTCATCAAATACAATCAAGTTTCTGATGAAAACAATTCAATAAACGTTGGGTTTTTAGTAATTAGCTTTGGGTTTTAAGTGAAAATGTTGTTTTAATTGGTATTGTAAAAAAGCCGCTGAAATTATTGCTGACGCTAGAACGGTAACTCAACAATACTCACGTATAATTAATGAGCTGCTGAAATGAAAACAGTTTTTCTTAAGCTTTATTCGGTCAAAATTAGTTGCTATTATATGTTTTTGTAACTTTACGGCTCATATTTCTTAGTAGATTCATACCATTAGATCGTTTTGATATTTTGATTGGTGGGTTTGAAGATTAAAACCTTTATGTATTTTTTTTTCATGCCCTTCAGCTAGTTTCAATAGAAAATAACCATTATATTAATTGACTTTCTCTATATAAAAATCTATGAAAATAGAAAAAAATATCTTGTTCTTATTTGAAAATAATTCAAAACATCTAGTTAGATGAATTTACTAGCACTCTTGCTCATGAAGCTTTAATAACTGTTAAGTGCTTGGATTTTTTCTTAATTGAACGTCAATGCAACGAATTAAAAGGAACAAGATACTAAATAGCTTTTACAGCATTTATTCAATATTATGAAGAACAACTATACCTAAAGAAAGTTTATAATTTCCACAGTAATACTATGAAATAATACATACCTACTTAAAATACTAACACTAAGTTTTAAACACAACACAATAAGTCATAACTGAAAAATCATTTCAGTTTCATTTCAACATTTTTGGTATTATCCAAATTGAGTTTTTTTACATTACAATCAACAAAAGTTGTAAATGAACTGGTTTCTTATTTTTTAGGAAGATTTAGGTATCTAATGCTGTAAATAAACGTCACTATTCGTGTTCATCTGTATAAGTTTATGAAGCAGTTGGATGCTGGAAGCAAAGCCTGGGCGCAAAATTGGCCAACTTTAGTGAACGCCAAGCAATTGATTGTTTAGGGTTCTTTAGTACACTCTCACGTGCAGCGTCCATGTTTTCAGAATAACCAACATTATGGTGACAAACTGGTTGTATTGGTCGATTAATTGTCAAACCGGTCGACTTGAGTTTGGCTGGACGAAGGATAAAAATCACGTAACTTGCTAAACGTTTTCCGAACGGTACACTGATAATTATACAATTTAATGATTGGCTCATGCTTTTCAACAATCTTTCAGAGTGATTTGGAATGCGTTTATCAACAATTAATTTGATAAATTTTACCCTAACAGTATGGCTGACTGCTAACCTATTATAACCCTGTAAGCTTCGGTATTCAAATTTACTTTATTTGCAAAAAAAAAATATCATAAATCATGAGTTTACGAAAATAACACCGCATTTTGTAGATAATTAAGAAAAATTTAATCGTTTTTGTCTTACTACACTGATACAACAGATATTTTCTGTAGATAATAGGTGGTGTAAAAGTCTTTGTACTAAATAAATGTTTTTGAACAACTTGTCATGATAATATCTAATCCATATATATTTAATAATATATCTAAACGGCAAGATGACTATGATATAATATCTAAGGAATCCGAATCGAGGCTTAATTTCCTGGATCAGATGTCAGATGCACTAATGAAAGGAAGTTCATAATGAGTTCTACCTCGACTGACGCCTCAAATTGGATTAATATTAATATTAGTGTTATGATTATGCGAATTGTAACGGGGAAACATTAGGGTGTGTGTTCATTGGACAGTGTGGAAGAACTACGTGAACTTTATAAATGATAATACGGTCAGTTAAAAACTTTAAACGCTTAGTAATAAGATAAGTTAGAAAAAAATGGAATTTTATTAAAAACTCAAATCTATAATTTTTTTTTTCTAAGGTGATACGATATACCTACACGGTGACCGGTGGTTCACTTTTGAAAAGCGAGGACGTGATGAGTTTGAGATTATACAAGAAGAGGAAAAACATAATGAAAAAATAATATTAATTATTTACTAAGAAAACTTCACCGAAAGTAAAAAAAAATGATTACTCAACGCATGGTTACACTAGCGTTGCCAGCGATCGGCATGCCAGGTCACGTGCCGTGATTGACTATAGTAAAAAGAAACATAACTTTTTTATATTTGGAGAATTCTAGTGAAAAATTAAGTACCTACTTTCATTACATAATAATGAGTAGAGAGTGCTCTCTCCTTCCTTCCTTCCTTATATATACGACATATTTTGTATTTATATCTTTAATTTAAAATAAATTACGTTAAAATGATTTAGTGTGTTTGCGGTCTTGTTGGTTTTTAATATAACTTTGTGTAATAATCTGAGATTTTCATGAAGTTTGAGTTTGACTATCGGAAACTTTCCTACGCTCGGATAATTTTCCCAATATAGTCTTGCTAGGCTATATTAGGTATTGAATGAAGGTACATACAGCGTATATTAAAATTGAAATTAAATAAATTTGAAAAATAATGTTTGAGAGTGAATATTAGACAGACGAAAGTCATGGTTATGGAGAGGAATGAAGATATGACGGAATGCAATATTATGATAGGAGACGAAAAAGTGGAACAAGTGAAAGAGTTTTTATACTTGGAGTCCTTGTTTACAAGAGATGGGAAGTGTGAAGGTGATATTGAAAGGAGATTGAAAGCAGAAAATTGTGTTAATGGCGCCTTGTACTCGGTTATGGCAAGCAAAATTATACCGTATAAGGCTCGTCTGGCCATATTGAAGGAGTTTTGGCGCCAACACTTATGTATGGTAGTGAATCTTGGGTGTGGCAGAAGAGACATGAAAGCAGAATTAATGCTGTGGAGATGAGAGCGTTGAGAAGCATGTGTGGAGTGAAATTGAGTGATAGGGTGAAATAAGTGAGACAGTGAAGTAGAAAGAGATGCGGATTGGTTACGGTGGTTTGGGAATTTGGAAAGGATGAGTGAAAGTAGATTTACGAAAGAGGTGTACAGAACAAGAATAGATGGTGTTGTTGGAAGGGACCGGCCTAGGCGAACGTATGCCGATCAAATTGGCGACATTTTGCAAAAGGGCCTAGTCAAAAATACCCGTAACCGGCGATCATGTATGAAAAGATTGATGAACATGGAAGAAGCGAAAGAGGTATGTCTGGATCGCAGCAATTGGTTTCCTTTGTCTCTGCCTACCCAAAGGGAGACAGGCGTGACGTTATGTATGTATGTATAAATTTGAAACGTGATAAGTGTGTTGTCCACTTTATTGTGTTTGTGACATCAGAAGGTTACCTAACATTTAGCGCGCAGTTTGTCGATTTTATTTAAATTTATTAGCTGTCGCAGTGTAACCGCTTTTTGAAGCATATTTATTTATTTTATTTATTTATTTACACTTCAGTATACAGTACAGATAGTAAATGATAAAAAAAAAAAAGAACAGTGTGTTGTGTAAGTACTACTAGGCGGTCTTATCGCTGACGAGCGATTTCTTACAGACAACCATGCTTGTGGAAACAACATAAAAATAATGTATTAACAAATTCTTAATACTTAAAAAAAATACAAATCACACAAACATTTCAAAAAAAAAAAACATAACGAGTAAAACGAAAAAAGAAATGCTAATTATTGCATTATACCTAATTAAACATAAAACCTTAATATATTAAATTATCATACATACATACTAATATAATAAATATAATACATAGATTAATAAACGATGTAATAAACATAATAAATATAATTAACATACTACATAAATATTACAATAGGTACTTCTTTATGGTTGTATTTGACTCAGATAATGACTTTTTAATTTAATTTTAAAAGAATTTAAAGATGAAGCAGATTTAATAGCAATGGGAAGATGATTCCAAAGTGATACTGCTCGAACCGCAAAAGATTGGTTGTAACAATGCGTTAAATAACATAACTAAAACAGTATTAGTTATCATTATCACAACTCTTTGTTATGAGCCCACTGCAGGGCTATGAATCTCTCCCCTGGGTGACGTAGAGGTATAGCCCATTATCCACTAAGCTGGCCCAGTGCTGGGTGGTGGAATTAGTTATATCCACTGCCAAACAGCTGTTTTCCAAATATTATGGCTGGACAGGCAGTGTGACTCACAGATATTTATATAATTACTAATACAAACAATTTTAATTTTAATATACAAAGTTATAGCTATCGTTTTCCAAAAGTCCAAAGAAAGGCCTTTAATATACAGAGGGTTGTTAAAAACAAACAGTGGTACTACTTGCAAATGGTAACTCCTTTCAATAAGTAAGTAGTTTAATGTAGTTTGAATAACATATTTCAGTATTTAAATAATTCATTACGAGTATCATATGATTCATTAACGAAGAGACCCGAAGAACCAAAGTCATTTATACTAGGCATTGGTAGGCAATAGTAGGAACTTTGAGTTCACATGGCAGTTAGTGCAGTATTTTGAAAGTTTTTGGAAAACTCTTTTTGGAACAAACACAGTATGCCGTGATACTTGGGAACTATATCTTAACGTAGTTACTCTATATATTCATAGACACTCTATATATTTACAATAGCTACTAAAACTTTTACTTTAATAAAATGTCAACTTTTTACTATCAGTATTCCTACTGACGACCACTTTGGCGATGGAATAACACTGTCTGCCTCAGACGCCCGTGGTCGCTGGTTAAATTCGTACATAATAGTATATTATGTAACAAGTAAGCGAAGTTGCTAATTACAGTCGAGGCTGTGATTTGAGCCCGAGCCGCAGGCGAGGGCTTAATAATGAGCCGAGACTGTAATTAGCAACGCTCACGAGTTACATACGACGTTTTTCAACACACTTGTGAGTAAAAGACAGACATACGTGGTCATAAAATAACAAACACACTTGATAACAAAGCTGTGAATTGTGATTGGAAAATGGCGCCGAACCTTGCGCATGCGCGTAGGTTTTTTTTTTCCGTCAAATGTGTCAATGTCTGTATAGCATATACAGCCTATTTTAAGTGAAAATGTTTAATTTGGAGTGGTAAATGCAAATATTTTAATATTTTATGACAAATGAATGCAAATTGTGAATAATTTGTTTAATATACAAATTTATTTTACTAATATAAGGCGCAAACATTTAAAAATGTATATGGATTTGAAGTGGTATAAAACCTCTTTGTTGTTTCTAAAAATATTGAGTGTATAACCCGGACCAATAAAATATGCTCTGTTTTCTCGCATGTTATTTGCACAAAGGTACAATTAAACTTTGTAGGATTCATTATATTATGCACTAGGGTATAATATATTATGCACGCGTGACTTATAGCCCAGTTTATAGTTCTAAATTCAATAGAATAACGCTCACTTTACGAGCAAGTGTGTTGAAAAAAATAATGAATGTATATTCTAGGTTCGCTACATGGTATCCGATATTACAAGCTCCGCGTAGTTTGAGGCTTGATTGTCTGAGTTTTTTTTTAAATTCTATATACATACAAAAATTAAAAAAGCGTAGTTAAAATCTATCAACCTTTTAAAAATATTTAACAACACAACAACGTTAATCATAAAAGATAACGCCCATAATTGGGTCAAACTACTACAAGCACTTTACAAAATGAAAAAAACTCAACTGCATACAGGCAATAAAGTTATTAAGTTGAACGAGAAAAAAGTTACTGTTCGCGAAGCTATGCCAAAAAAACATTGGCGAAGTGTATGGGAATGTTTCTATATAAATATTGTTAAGCTGGCAAGCTAAACCGTGTCTCTCTTTGTCGACATTAAGCACGAACAGTAAATCTTTGTACTGTCCTGCAGTCGGCTGATTCGAGGGTACGTTACGATTTTAGCAAACATAAATATAACAGTTAGACCAGTTTTGGTGTAACAAACTGCACTACATACTTAATTGCATCCCTATGCAGTAATATAAGCAGTATATTCCATATAAACGTACTTTGTCTGATAGTGACTGTACACAGCTTTTCGAAGATGAAACTTGATATTTAAGTAAAAAAAAAACATATTGCGTCTAATTTAAACAGAACCTGCACAATTTTTTTTTACTTAAACTTTCCTCAAGAATCACACTACATTGGCTTATGCCAAATACTTTTTTTTGAGTTTTTGAGCTAATCACGTTCAGAAAGACAGACGCAACGAGAGATGTTATAATTATTGTAAAAGAGATAGGTTCATATTTCGGCAGATTAAAACAAAAAAATTTTTTTTTTATTCTCCTCAAAAATTCATCGGCAAACGTATAAAAAATTGTTCAGTTTTTGAGCTTATCTCGTTCAGAAACACATACGTGGGGATGTACTTTTATAAGAGATACATTAAATAAATATCTGTGGTGCATCAGTTTTAGGCTCATATTTTAAAAGCTTATATTAAAATCTCTATATTTCCACAGCAAAATCTACAATGTATTTTTTGAAACAAACTATCAACATGATTATAGCATGCGTGATGTATAAAAGTTTAATTACCTTGCAGCGCATAAACTTGCAACAACCTGACCTAAATAAAGATGTTTAAAATATTCAAACGGCTCTATTATGTGCTAATATCATTATACCACGTGACCAAAAGTTATTTTACGTTATATTTTAAAATATAGTTATAATAGTTAATAATAGTGTTTAGTTGTTTCGAAAAGTGGGCCATGACATCGAATTTCCATCAGCATTATGCAATGAGCTGATGCTAAATTTTGCCTGGTGCGCCCTACAGCGGGTAATTTATTAATGGTCAAATGGCTTTTCATATTAGCTTGTGGGAAATATTTGAATACGGTTAAAGAAGGCGTATGAATTGTGGAAATCGAAACCCTAAGATAAAACGAAATAAAATAGAAAAATTACTTTTATATTTCATATAATCTGGGTTTTGTTGATGGATTCATTCAATATTGTTTTTTACCTCATTGATCAAGCTTGTGTAGCGACTTTTTCAAAATAATAATCAAATCAAAAAGTGAATCAAATTATCAGATAATTGGGAAAATATTATAGGTTTAAGTACAAGTATAAAAACAAACAATATTATAATGATTATGGTTTTTCAACTTCCATGCTGAACGGGGAGTAAAAGATAAACATAGAATATACTAACTTATCGGACATACTGTAAAAGTCAGTTAAAGAAAAGAGATTTTGTCTACATTTTTGTGATCGCCTGACTCCCTGTCACTGCAATAGCCTCTCTCCGCCATTATAATACCTCCAAATTTGTTTGACGTGACATCAGATGGTTTTATAGCCTCTGGTGTTCTGTCTACCCCATAAGGGACATAGGTGAAATTATGAATTTGGTTTTTTAAATAATAAAATTAATGATTTCTAACCAAAAAACTATAAGACATTGAATGTAATTCAAATCATAAGTTAGTTTAAAAAAATCTATACATATAATAAAATGGTAGGAAAGTCAAAACTGTACATTGAATATTTTTTTAAAAGAATACTTGGGGTATGATCTACAATCGAAACAGAAACAAAAAATATAGTTTTTAGAATTTTTGTCTGTTTGTCTGTTTGTCTTTCCGGGATAAACCCAAAAAGTACTGCATGGATTTACTTCGAATTTGGCATGAAGATAGTTAAGAAGTCGGGTCAACATATAGGCTACATATTATCACGCTAGCAGTGTTATAATCGTAGGTGCGTTTGGTGCTGCATAGCGTTCACGCAGACGACGTCGCGGGCAGCAGCTAGTATAAAAATAAAGGACAAAAGTTCACATTACAATATTGACGGATAAATGAGCTGTACATTATGTAGATTTACAAACTTGTTATCACCATACCTATTCGGTGACTTTTCTCCTCATTTTATTTTGTACGTTTATTTTTTACTTCGTTTTAGATATTCCCTCTATCTTTTTCAGAAAAGGATATTTTGTATATCACAAACTCGAATAACTGGATTGCATAAACGAATATAGCTTTAACTGGAATTCCAGTTTGCATGAACAAACATGCAAGAATGAGTAAGTGCTTTGGCTACGTCTGAAGAGGACCTGTGGTCGAATCTTCGTGATCGTTCATTTGTTAAGCTTTCATCAAACCTTATCGATGAGTGAGCGCAAATATGGCTGCCAGTGCTCTTGCGGGGAATTCGCTGTTTCATACCAGGGGGGTTTCATACCAGTGGTGGTTTATTCAATAAACTATCGCCACAGGATTTCACTTTTTTGCTATCAACGAAAATTATTTTATATCTGTAGAAAGTTTCAGTTTATTTTAACTTCTTTAATTTGAACAATGAACATTGTTATGTCACACCCCCAAGTTAGAACAGCTGTTGTTTAAATTAACTCCGTAACCGGCATTACGCTTAGAAAAGCATTTTAATAAAAGCAATTTTGGCTTAACTTAAATAAAGGATAGTGCCATAGGGCTTGGGTTTAACGTTATAAAATCTGAAAGCATACTTTTATGCCGTCAAAAATCTTTTGTACAATAGTCAATATTAGATTACAATATTAAATTTCAATCCCGGATTTTGAGCACTGTAAGAGCGTTGCCGTGGCAACCAAAATCCCGTTTTCTATATTAACTGAAAGAATATTAGTTTGAATTTTGATTCAATATAGATTTCACTTTTATTCAACATCTGTAAAGTAAACAAACAAAAACTCGACCATTTCTTCTTCACATTTTAAGTTGACGTGCTTTTAAAGAAAACGTGTTCACGAGTTATCGAGATGACAGACGTCATCTTTCCAGTTGAAAAAATATCACTCGTCACATTACAGCTTTCTTAAACTTTAAATGTAGCATTGAGTAGTTTTAGGGTAAGTACCCAATCATTAAAATAATCAACCAATGCAGTAAATTAAAAAAAAAACACTTACATTTATAAGTCATTGTCAGTGAAAACTTCGGCTGAAGTATAAGGTCATCAATTTAATATTATCCGTATTCATTCATATTTTTTCAAAAATATCCAAGTTTTTCGTAAAGTACTCAATCTACTGGTGAAGCAATTTCATGAAACGCTAAACAGGCTGGCAAGCCATAATAGAGTTTTTATTAAATGGGTTCCGGGCCATTCCGGTATAGACGGCAATGAAGCCGCTGATGAACTTGCGAGGTCAGGAGCAATGGGTAGCCGATACGGTCCAGAACCATTTTGCGGCATCCTGAAGTGCCTGACGCGTTTAATACTCACCACCCAGTGCCTCTCAGAAAGCCTCTGGGAACTTTCATTAGGCATGAGACACTCAAGGGAACTGATAGAGGGATACTCCAAGCCATACACAGAATCGGTAGTATCTCTTAACAAACCCCAACTATGCGCAGTGGCAAGATCACTAACGGGACACTGCAAACTAAACAAGCATATGTCCTACCTGGGTCTCACTGAGACGGCGCTCTGCAGATACTGCGAAAGCGCAGAGGAAACCCCTCTACACCTACTGTGCTACTGCCCCGCAGTTATGCACAAGCGCTCCGCTCACCTGGATAAGCACGAGCTGGATCCAAAAGAGATTAGGAGCATCGCCGTAAGGAAAATACAAAATTTGCTGGACTCCATTGGAGTGTGCGGCGAGGTATAAATTGGGACTCACACAATAGATCTTTTAGGTCGCAGTGTGACGAGCGGACAAGACTGCTCATATAGTCCCAAAACCCCCAATAATAATAAAGTACTCAATTGATTTCAATTAAATTATTACGTAACTGCATCTGAAGTGTCTTCTATCACATGAAGTGAGAATATTTAAAATCGATTCATCATTGTCTTGACAATCGTGTAACAAAGAGACAAAAAGCATACAACCTAATTTAAAACCTTCTTCTGTTTGAAGTTAGTTGAAAAAATCAACGAATGCGGCTTCACGTCAAAATTTTAGCTGAAGTATAAGGTCGTCGAGGAAAACGATCTCGGAATTCATATATATTTGAAATTTTTCATGAAGTACGAAATCAATTTCGATGAAATTTATATGGGAGCAAATGAGAAGTATCATATATAATATAAAAACATATAGACGAAAAGAGCACCTCCTCCTTTGTTTTGAACTTGGTTAGAAAGGTGTAACTAATTCATCACTCGTTTACATTTCTTTGAAAAAAATTAAAATATACGGGTTTAACTATAATATTTGAAAAGCTGATATTTATGAGCTACCCATAATACAAACACTTGTCTCTTAGAACCAGATCTTTAACCCTCGGCTTGACAAGAGCTATCAATTTGCATGATCTCAACCTGAGTATGTTTGAAGTGGTGTACCTTTGTCGGATTTTGCGCCTTTTGATTTTTACATTGCTGTAATTATAATTTGATCCAGGCTAACAAATGTAAATTAAGGGTTTTTGATAGAACAATGTTTTCTTTAATTTTGCTTTACTATTGATAATACCTAATTTAATAAGTGCATAATATTAAATTTGCTAGTGCAAATCACGTAAAACATTTTTATTTGGTAAATAAACAAATTTTATAGCAAGCGCATCTAAAATTAAAAATTAAATTAAATTTTACATTTGCTAGAAAAAAGCATGCTTAATGAAAAATGTGATAAATAAAAATTACCCGACCAGGATAGGCAGGATTTTTCATTTATTTAATTAATTTTAAATGCAAAAAACTTAAAAACATTATTAAAAGCATGCTAGTTTCAAGTATGCTCATGAATTAGCATGCTCAAAGCAAACATTCCAAATACACATGCTATTTTATAGTTTGCTTTCTCGCTCTCTGTTCAGTTCAAACAAAGTCATGAAAAATCAAACAGCTATCCGTAATGCACCCGAAAGCTTTTATCAGCTCTGCAAAAAACGAAAAGAAAGAGAATGATTTGGATACTAGCATGTTCAATAAGAAAACTTGTTTAGACGCGCTTAAAGCACGCCCTCTTCCATCCGCGCCTCTGGTAGCATGCTCAAATACCGCACTCCTGCCGATTCATAAAGCGTGCTCGAAATGAGCATGCTAATTTTGAGCAAAGTCAAAGTCAAAAGAATCTTTATTTCGTAAGTATTTAAATACATTTGAAATAAGTCACAATTTATAAATTGAACTGAATCTACCACCACTTCGGAAAGTCGATCTGGTGGCAAGAAACTCAACAACAATTATCTTTAAAAATACACAATAACAGGTAACAATCTTCATGCATCCGGATATCTAATAGTAAAACTTTATACTTATCCTTAACTCTATCGAAGTGTTAATCTTCAATATTTTGGAATTTTATTATAAAAGCGTACACATTGAGCCATGAACGAGTTGGCGATCTTCTGGAGTCTACTTTTATATTTATACATTAGATTATATACATTCCGACTCGAATGCTACTACGTAGCAAGTGCTTAATTGATGCATGCTTTCGTGCTTAAAATGAGTATGTGTAACAGTAGTTTAACACTGCCATCCTATATATTTACAGTATATTAATGTAATAAAATAAATATTTTGTAATAAAATTTG
The DNA here is from genome assembly GCA_944452665.1 of Stenoptilia bipunctidactyla. Classification (NCBI taxonomy): domain Eukaryota; kingdom Metazoa; phylum Arthropoda; class Insecta; order Lepidoptera; family Pterophoridae; genus Stenoptilia; species Stenoptilia bipunctidactyla. Next base: position 11,786,588 of record OX101726.1, read on the forward strand.
GTAGTAGGTTACTTGGTTCTCGTGAAGATCTTGAGTCTACTATTGGACCAGTCAAAAATACGATCGATAAAATTAAAATTAATTTTATTAATAATACCTTATAATAATAACTCTAATAAAACTATATAATGTATTATTAAGACATATATATTTTGTGTGCAGAGGAGAGATGCGAAGTTATTCATCTATATTATACTAAGCAATAGCTCTCATTCAACCCGATTTTTCTTACAATTTTAAAACCATTTTTAGTATATTTCTTAAACACTAAATGAATACCTAAAAACCTCAAACAGATTGATAAAAAATACAATTTCAGTATGTACACTAAATATAACAAACATAAATAATATTATCCATAACTTAATTTTTAAATATATATATATATATATATATTTAAACACAATAAATACTATACATAAACATTTATCTATTATTGAAAATTACGTTAAGTTTATTTTCAGAAAAAACTGTCTATACAATTGTGCCAAATAAAATAACTAAATAAATCGTACAGATAAAATTCTATATTTAAAAAAAAATAGACAAACAAAACAAAAACGCTCAAGCAAGAAGCAAATCTGCGAAGTTCAAAACAAGGAATCAAAATTTGAATTAATTCACTTCCGAAAATGAAACGAAGTAATAAAGGGACCTCTAATTTTCATTCGTAATATTACTATTTGCATTTACCATCAGCTCTCTTAGAAGGGGTTTAAGTACCCGCTGTACAAAGTATTAGGGTATGCTTGGCTTCCCCCGGAAATTGAACCTTGGCCCGCCCGGTGTCAGGAAAGGAGCTTAAATCAAGTTGACGACAGTTCCATAGGTGTTCCTATAATGAGCTATGAGATTTAGTAAAGGATTGCCATTACAAGATTATGGTTTACACGAAAAACGAGTATGAGGTGATGTTTCTGTGGGTGTTTTTGAAAATAGAACGTCACATAGAGTTAGTAATTGAATGGGTGACTGGAAGATTTCGAGTTAGATAATACGTTAATGGATTTCGCAATCATTTTATTTATATTTGGATGCTTTTTCGTTTTCCTTTTGTCGTTTATTTCAAGGATAATGTTCATATTATTGTATGTACTAGAATTTTGTTTCATTTATTTTATACTTATACATATGTTACATACATTATCCTATCCCTTATGGGGTAGGCAGAACAACAGAGGCTTAAAAGCCATCTGATGTCACGTTTGACAGATTTGGAGTTAATATAATGATGGAGAGAGACTATTGTAGTGACATGGGGTCAGCATATCGCCTACAAAAACGCCCATAAAACCAATGTCCCTTGACTGACTTATACAGTATGCCCGAGAAGGAAACAGCCAACATTCGATGTGTTTCTTCCGCTCAAACGCTTACGCTTAAACAGCTGAGGCTAAATATAGGGGTAAGGAAGAAAGGGTTGTAAAGTATGAAAATTTTCAGAGACTACATTTTTATAATAGTTAAATATTATTTTATTATTTAAATAAATATTTTTTAAAATTTAAAGTATGAAAATTGTAGATAAGTATTAAACGAATAATTAACATTTTTTATTTTTGACAAGCAAAAGAAAAGAAACAATAAAAAAAAAATTACAACTGATTCCACTTATTCCAGAAAAAATCTTCAGTTAATACCTGACTAAAATAATGAAAAGAAGTTGTGGAAAAACGATTTTTTGCTAAGGAAATAAATACAATGTAAACCCAATTCATGGGTATGTTTTTTTTTTATTTATTTTTTTGAATTTTTACACAATATTTCGAAAAATCATGAATCTATTTTGAAAACTCTTACGTCACATGATAGAAGATACTTCATTGTTGGTCCCATATAAATTTCACTGAAATCGACTGAGTACTTAATGGATAATTTATTGAAAAAATATTTATGTAGTCGGAGAATGTTTACATTGACGATATTATAATTCAACCAAAGTTTTGACGTGAAGTCGGTTTTTTTAATGCTCTGCATTCGTTGATTATTACATTCAGAAAGATAAAAAGTAGTTTTCGAAATACAAATATTAAGTTAGCATTTGGCAGCGAGACACTTTTTTCCTTTACCTCATTCCTTGCTTGGTGGCCAAGCCTTCGCTTAACCTCAATCTTACCTGATGGTAAGTGACGACAAGGTCATCAATGAAGCACGCGGATCTAGAAAGGAAGGGGCTGGTCATAAAATATTGTTTCCGAAACGATATTCGACGCGTAATCTTCAGATAGTATACCTTATCTGATCGAATGACACTCCGAATTCGTTTTTTTTGCGACAAAGTTATGTAAGCTTGATAAGATTATTCTAAGCCGGCGCTTTATTAAGAATCTAAGGCTTACTCACTATGGGGGCCACATAGCTGTTGTAAATAACTAAATTATATAACAATACTAGCTGACCCGGCAAACGTTGTTTTGCCATATAAATAAAAAAAAATAGATGTTGGCCGATTCTCATAGATACCGGATAAGCACAAAAAATTTCATCAAAATCGGTCAAGCCGTTTCAGAGGAGTATGGCAACGAAAACTGTGACACGAGAATTTTATATATTAGATAACGCAAAATTCATGAATTCTGGGCCTACATTTATCGATTTAAATATTAACTGTATTATCAGTCTGTTGTTAGTTTTTTTTTTCGATCATAAATATATGGTCTGAACCTTTGAAATTCCACCTTGCTTGGTGGCTCAGCGCCTAAGGCATTAAACTTCGATATGCTGTAATTCCTCGGTGTTTTAACAAATGGTGTTGTGACTTAATGTTAATTAAAATGTACTTTATTCAATTAATATAGATACATACCTAGTTCTTTAAGGTATTGTTAAAGTAATAGGTGAACATATAAAAATTGTTATTGATTAAGTCTTTACGATTTGATGGTTGGTAGCAAAGAAAATAAAGAAGATGTTTAAAACTCTGAAGGTCAACAAATAGTAGCCTTCTGACTGCAATCGTGAAGTATCCTTAAAAAAACGACTAAATAAAAAAAAACTATTTCAGACATATAAAATACAAATTTAAGGGTTAGACTTGTTAACAAAATTACGTGGAATAAAGTGATTATTTATAAAAATAAACGAAAACAATCTTCTACGAAAATTGTATATAAGAAGGAGACTTTCTGGTTAAGAAGTTTTGATATGAAAATAAGTTATTATAAGAAATATAAGCCATGTATGATTACTTTTCCATTTTCTTTTCATTTCGGTTTGCATTGAGTATTATGAGTTCATGATTGTGTTTATCAAAATTCACCATTTCACCACACTAATTCAAAATTCTGTAGTATATTATAAGATTGAAACTATCTCATTTACACTTGAAGTTACTTCTGTAGCATGTCGGTGTGGCTTAATTTTAATACATGCAAATAGGCACTGTAAATATTTTTGCTAAAGTAGCATTACTGTGTTTAATTTGAAGTAAATAAAATTTTACTTCAAATATTCAAGTATTTGGCGAAAAAGTTTGAATAATTCAGGAGCAGTTTGCTGTTTTATTAAAAGATATATTTTATGTTTTTGTACGAGTACCTACGGTTAATTAAGTCATAAAATTTGTTTTAGATTTCTATCTTTTTTGAACTGAATAGAGTCAGCCACAACAGAATTAATAAAAAACGCCCTCATTCAAGTTCAACATGCTGATTTTGAATAGTGTCTGAGATAAAAAAAAAACCTGTACTGGGGGAGAGTAGGCACAGTCACTTGCAACAATATGTAGAAACTCATTTATTGGTCTTAACTTACCATTATATGTGTGCATGATGCACACTTATGTAATGAGTTCAATTTAAGGGAATCATAAGAACTGTAAAGACCGAATTTGTTACATTATTATAATACAAAATGATAAAATTTACTAACTGCAGGAAAGGTACGATAAATTGTAAAAGGGTTATAATGGTGAATGTAATCAAGTAGGTTGGTATAAAAAATATTTAAAAATAATTATCACAGACATTTACATTTTTTGCTAGATCTGTTAAACCTAGACTACTCAAGCCTAGAATGCAAATTCTAGGTAAAAAGGACAAATGCATATTACAAATGAAAATGACCTTATCTCACTCTTATTATAAAAGTGAAATTATGGATCTATGGATGGATGTTTGTCCCTCAATCACGGCAGAACGGCTCAAAGAATTTGGATGCATAGTTATAGTGTACAGTCGAGAATAGCATATTATAATCCAGGTTGTAATATCCGCAAAAGTTTTGACCCCAGCCACACTGGTCAGACACCGTGAAAGGCTGGGATTCGACGATGGTTCGCTTCCAGCACGTATGTAGAAAGCGGTATTGCTTGATACTGCCCGAATCGTTCGCTGGTTTCCTTCTCTCTTGCCCTGATACCCAACCGACTGGTCCGATAGTCAGGTCTTTTCCGCCGAAAGGCGTGTAGTTATATGTATGTCAAATAATAATAAATAATAAAATCTTTATCCCGATATTCCCACGGAATTTGAAATTATTCGGGTAAAACCGTGAAACAGTTAGTATGCCCTAAAATTATGATGATTTTTTCTAAAAATGAAAGACTATTGATATTAAGATAAGGATTACCTTATCAAAAGTATGATTTCTTTTAAATAAGCCATCAAATCAAAGAAACTAAAAAAAATCCCCTTTTTTTTTTTTTTTTTTCTTCTTTTTGACACTCACACAACATTATCTAGCCCAAATTAAGTTTCTTAAGAACTTGTGTTATGGATACTAGATAACTGATATACCTACTTAAGAAATATATAAACATACATATTGAATAAATACATATTTTTTATTAGAATAAACTTAAATAAACATATAAACATCCATGACTCGACGACTAATATATGTGTTCATCACACATATATCTGCCGCCGCCGGGATTCGAACCCAGGACCTCTGGCATAGAAGGCAATTTATGTTACCGCTACACCAGCAGGCCCTCAATGATAATGAAATTGTCTAGAACTTAGAAATAAGGTTCCCATTCTTTTTGTAAGTTGATAAGTATGAATTTTGAATAACACCTTTACGGTAGGTTGTGCATTATTAAACTATCTCATATCTACAATAAAAATTATTTTGAAATATAAAAAATATATGTAAGAATATAAGCATATATGTTATATATGTAAGTACAATACCTTGTCATGGAAAATGAACAAGAACTATTTTTATGAAACAAACTAACGCTAACGCACCAAAGTTTTGTAGTTCTAGTTTCATGAAAATATAATACTTACACAAGATACTTTTTACATGCAAGAAAAGAATTTAAATCCTCATTAAAAATAATATCTATATCCAAAACTCTTGTGTAACAAGTTTTACTATAAATTTTCCGTTGGCACCAACTTTACCAAGGTCTGAGAGATCCAATCAGCAGGTGCCAACCCCTTGGCTCCCGTCCCACTTGAGCCAGGAATGCAATCTGCGGTGGAATGTGACTGGAAAGGGGTTAAATTTTGTCTGTCTCTGCTTCGTGTGGCGTCTGCTTGTTTTATGGTTGTTTTGGTACTTTGAAGAAAGACGCCTGTTAAAGCTATCTGTTTAGAGATAAAAAGTATATTTTTCGTTTTATATTAGTTGTATTTTTGTAAATAGAGCTATTTTTGTTTTGAAAGTTAGCATTGCAAATACAAATTGTATAATATACGGTGTTATAATAACCGACAAAAATAAAGCCAGATTTGGTATTACTTTGCATAATATTTATAAATAAAAAGATATAATTTTAGTACTTAAATCTTTACTATAAATAAATTCGCAAAATAACACAATGCATAGATCTTTTCTTTGAATGGAAATTAAAATGAAAGATTTTGACAGTACAAAATAATCCTACAAAAAAAAATGCACCACGTCACACGCTCTGCCATAAAGACATAATTCTTAGGCAATACACTTTCGAACATTATCTTACAACAAGCTGCTGCAGCTATGTTAAATACCTATCGAATCAATCGACTTTTTTAATAAATAAACCATATTTATAAGAAACTTGCCATATAGGTTTTTTTCTACATTTTTTGTAGAAAAAAACCTATTAATGAGAAGAGGAAAATCTTCTTAAAATCATAATAATAAATACAGTCTGCAACAGAATTATGTAAACCAACCAGTCTCCTACAATTTGCATGCATATTGTATGTGTGCGGGAGATACATACATAACTTCACGCCTATATCCCTTATAGGGTGGACAGAACACCAGAGGCTATAAGACCATCTTATGTAACGTTTGACAAATTTACAGGTAAGAATAATAAGAATAGCAAATACCAATAGCAATAATAAACTACATATTTACAAAGTAATCACTCTTCCAGTATAGAACTAGTGTATGTCAAGAATTAATAGCTATTGTATAATACTCATAGGTAAATAATGTTCCAATAAACTCTCGATTTCTAAAAATTAGAAATTTTAATTTGAGCTGTTATAATAAATTTTTGGGTATTATAAAATTTGACTAATCGAATATATGTTTTTATCACAAAAATGTTTACATTCTAAAAGTCACTACGCACCTATTTTATCTAAGTCTAAGTAAATGCCGCTAAAATTGGTTAGATGAAGAACCGGTTACATCAGAGTCGGAATCTCGTACCAAGGGTCGTTTTGTCATCTTCAAAACTCTTTCTCCGTGAGTCTCTCCCCTGGGTGAGGAAAAGAGTCTCTGCGCCTCGACTAAAAATCCTTATAATCCTATCATTTCATTATTTATCCATTTTTATATTTAGGACACAATATTATGGCCTTCATAATAGAATTGAATCTAAAGAAGCGAAATAAATTATTTATTGCAATTTAATAAGTTTTGTAAGACCAAGGTAAGGCTCATCATTTCAGATTACAACTGGGTAAATTGTATTGTACTTAGTCTAAAAAAAATCGCCATTTTTGCAGAACATAATGTCATATTTTGTTGTTTCTTAATTGACATAAATTATATAATTCCAAATTCCGATAGTCAAATATGGTCAACGTATAAAAAGCTCAAAGGTGCCTGAGTTAAGTTTTTAAAGTTAGTCTATTTTTATAGAACAAAGTATAAACCTAATGAAATAAATTAATTATAAAAAAAATTATAGTAAATTATACTATTTATATAAATATAATTATATAAATAAATTATAACAGAGCAGTCTTATATCGCTTCCAGACAAAACATAATTTTGAATCGATAATTGATAGCTTCCATGTTGGACTGGCACCGAATGAAAAACATAGAATGTGCCAGCTGCTTATCTTCCCGAGCAAACTGTAAAAGTCAGGTATGGAACAGAGGTTTTATTGAAGATTTGTTTTGTGTGCGATGGGCTGACTCCCTGTCACTGCAAAAGTCTCTCTCCATCATTATAAGTCCTCTGGTGTTTTGCCTACCCCTGAGGGATACAGGCGTGACGTAAGGCTGCAAACTGGATAGCAGCGACTGCGGCGCGGGCAGCGGCGCTGCGCGGCGCGGCAGCGACTTCCGCGGTACGATAGAAAGTATTGAGTTTGTATGAAACCGCGACAAATCGCTCGAGCGCCCACTGCCCGCGCCGCTGTCGCTGCCGTCCAGTTTGGAGCCTTACGTATGTATGAAATATATATTTTTAACAGTATCGGTTAAACATACTAAATATACTCACACCTCACATTATTTCCACGTTAATGTTAATATTATTAGCTCTTGAGCTTCTTTTGCGCTAAAATAGCTGGGCGGATGAAGTTATTATAACGTTACGGCGATCTGATCGTTTCAGAATCTTATATTTGGTTGTCCACCTGGTGATAGTTTAGAGAAGTTCCTTTCCGAAACTACGCCGGCTGGAATTCGAAACTTGAATTGAACCTCTCATACAACAGACAGACAAACAATAATGTGGAGATTCAGAAATAAACTAGGAATAGTTGAAACGAGTAGCTATCAACGAATTGACTAACTATCGTAAAACTAGTTAATAATTCATTAATTAATTTACAAGTTAAGTTATGTACATAGGTACATAACTTTACGCCCGTATCCTTGGCAGAACACCAGAGGTTATAAAACCATCTGATGTCGCGTTAGATAAATTGGGAGGCAAAAAATAAATAAATAAAATCCCCAGACAATCACACCAACCACATGGCCCCAAAGTAAGCATAGCTTGTGTTATGGGGGGATACCATATAGCGAACTAGGGGGGAACCTAGAATATAAATACATAAATAGATAACACCCAGACACGGAACATTTTTTTTTCTGGTTCCGTGCGGGGATCGAACCCGCAACCACTGGCGTCTGAGGCAGATAGGTTTACCCCAACGCCAAAGTGGTCGTCGAAAATAATGATGGACAGAGAATATTGCAGTGACTGGGGGTCAGCCTATCGCCCACAAAAAAAAAACCTCCAATTAAACCTCTGTCCCTTAACAGACTTTTACAGTATGCCCGGGAAGAGAGGCAGCTGGCACATTCTACGCATTTTTCTTCGCTCGCAGTCCAACATGGAAGACTCAGTCAAGTTTATTTATTATTTTATTTTTTTATATACATTCTTGATAAGTAAGAAGTTTATTATTCAATGAAACGTTAATTATACCAAAACCAAACCTCTCTAATAAATCTCTTTGAAAGATTTAACTAGGCAATGCCATATAGGTACGTTAATGGATTTTTTTTCATAAAATGCAAAATGAAACAGAATATTGTTCTGTTAAAACCGACAGAAACCACATTCGCCTTACCTAATTCTAGTTACTGAATACCTAAATTCACTTACATTGCTCATATTTGTTTACATTTCTTCGATACATTTTATTTAAAAAAATTAGAAAACACACCGAAACGTTTAAATTAAACATTATTATTTATTAATTAATTAGAGTCATTTTTATTTATCTTCGCTTTGTTTTATCCGCGTAAGTAGTTCACTAGGATTCGATGATTTATACAGAGTAACTTAGATAACCACAGATAATGCAAACTTATAAAATTATATCATACTAGCTGTCGCGCGCGGTTTTACCCGCGCAATTTCGATTCCCGCGGGATTTTCGGGATAAAAAGTAGCCTATACGGATTCGGAAGAATCCCTCTAAGTAATGGTAAAAGAAATTTTGAAATCGGTCCAGTAGTTTTTGAGCCTATTCAATACAAACATACAAAAATACAAAGGTTTCCTCTTTATAATATTAGTATAGATATCTTAATTTTTTTATAGAAATTATGGAAAACTATAAAAAAGTATGTTTTAAAACCTAGGGTAATATGAGCGTCTCTTATACGCATGGTTTCAAACTAAGTGAGGTTTTAAACTAATAAACTTTAAACAAAAATGAAAAAATAATTTTGGTATGTGATTATTGCGAACCCGCTTTTTAAATACTTAAGTAGTACAAACTACAAAGGCTACTATGCTTTAAACTAAAATGAAGGTTAGGTAGATCGAGTTATGAATTCAATAGTTTGATTTATGCTCATAGGTACATAGTTTGATTAACGTATCGAATAAAGCTTCTGTTATAAATATTTGCTCAGGTACATACAAGCTCATTTGCCTGCTTTCACAAATACCAATGAAGTTGGTTTCCATCAAGCAAATGACCACTTTGGCAAATAAAGATTTGGAAATCATATTCCTATTTTAGTAGTATTTTGCAGTATGCGACGACCACTTTGACGACGGGGTAAACCTGTCTGCCTCAGACAACAGTGGTTGCGGGATCGATTCCCGCACGGAACAAGAAATAAAATGTTCCGTGTCTGGGTGTTTATCTATTTATGTATTTATATTCCAGGTTGCCCCCTAGTTCGTTACATAGTATCCGATAACACAAGCTATGCTAACTTTGGGGCCATGTAGTTGGTGTGATTATCTAAGGATTTTTTATCAACCGACTTCCAAAAAAGGAGGAGGTTTTCAATTCGTCTGTATGTTTTTTTTTTGTTTTCTTTTGTGTCTTTGTTACACGATATTTCGGACAATTATAAATTGATTTTAAAAAGTTTCATTTCATATGATAGAGGATACCTCATAGTTAGTCCCATTTAAATTTCATCGAAACCGGTTGAGTACTTCATTGAAAATTTCAAACTTTTGAAAAAATATGTATGATTTCGGAGACAGTTTACTTTGATGATACTCTCAACTCAGCCAAAGTTTTGACGTGAATTCGGTTTTTTAATGCACTACATTCATTGATTATTTGTAAAAGAACAGTTAATTTCTAGACCTGTTCATCTTGAACTTCAACGCCATTTAACATATGTAATTTATGTTAAAGTTTTAAAATACAAAAAATTGAATAGTAAAAACAAATACAATTAAATCACCTGACTCTATACAGTATATTTAACGGCATAAGCGAATAATTCATGTTACTAGATCGATTCCAATTTCAACTAACTCATCGCCGGCGTGACATAAATTACCGTAGAGGTGATACTACCGGCAGGGCTGTGAAAATGACTTGTAATTATTATCAATCATCGCTTCCATTTATTTCTTAATCCCTTCACTTAACGTTTCCGATTAACGCAAAATCTGTTCTGCGTGACCTTAGGAAGCAATTATCTTGTTGAAATATTTATGTTTTGATACAAAATCGGTTTAATATTTTTTACGCATCGTTTACATATCATGTACGGTACATATCATTCATAACGGTGATTGAATACACTCCTTTAAGGATTAAATCTGTTCTATGTCATTCTATACGTATAACTGACTCTCTATTTGATGCGATTATTCGACATGCAACGTAAACTAAGGCAACCAAAGTGAAAACATTAGCAACATTATTTGGTTTATGGAATTATGGAAATAAATAACACGGGGACATACTAAAAAGTCACATAGCGCTTTAACAATTTTATATGTATTGTTAACAGGCGGGTTTTTGGACTTAAGTTACTTTTTATTGCGAGACCAGGCAGAAGAAAAATTAACTGATTTTTGATTCAAATTGCGTTTGACTTCAACCTCATCGAATAAGTGGTAATAAGGTCAAAGATTACCACAGGTTCAAGACTATTATAATAATATAATTAATAAGTGTTTATGATTAAAATTCTTTTCAATCACCCTTGAGTAAGGGTTAAAAAATCGATGCGAGCTTTTGGCTAAGACATGGCGCCCATAACTGAATTATAATGAGAGACATTTTCGCACAAGTCGACAAGTGTTCATTATAGCTACTTTCTGCAGCTGTATAAAAGATAGTGGATGCATTTCTAATTGTTTGAGTGAGTGATGAAGTGTTTTGGGGATCACACCCGTAGATGAAAGTATGATCGGAATGGATGTAACGGATTAAAAAGAAAAACAGAAAAAAAAACATAAAAAAAATATATTATTACACTTCATGCGGTTTCATGCGGTTTTACCCGCGCAATTTCGAATCCCGCAGGAATATCGGGACAAAAAGTCGACATTGAAATCCATAGAGCCGTTCTGCCATCAAAACTTGCACTATTTGCATTTATAATATTAGTAACGGCCAGACCCGGAACATTTTTTTTGTTCCGTACGGGAATCGAACCCACTACCACTGGCGTCTGAGGCAGACAGGGTTACCCCATCGCCATGGTGGTCAAACCCACCACACCCTATCAAATATTTTAAAGGAATTGTATATTTCTTAAACAGTTGTACTTCATCATAAATAAAGCAAAATCACTTCGGTGGATTCATTTTAGACCAGGCCTGTTTTTTATGTAGTAATAAGTGTAAAATATAAACATAATATTCAGTTTTATGTCAAACAGTCAAAATAAAGTAAATTTTACATACAAATGTCCAGACGGGAACAGACAACAGACAATTTATTCCGAAAGGATTAGCCATAAAAATGTCCTCCCTTGTTACATTTTCTTTGAAGAAAAGTTTTTGTGGTTAAAATTAAATGCATTTGACGTTATTTTGGCGCTTACCCAAAATTCTACCCTTAGATACTTAGTTATTAAACTGAGAATTAAAGTGGAGCGATAACTTGCAGAAATAAAGATTATGCAAAGCTCTCTTTTTAAATTTTGAGTGTCTCTGTTTGAAATTCTAATGTAAATATTAAAATAATAAAATCATATTACGGTTGTTGAGATTCCCTCGATCTGATGAACCCTGATGTTGACACATATACACACTGTCAATAATTGTTAATTGTTCCTAGAAACAGTTGGTTGCTTGATATCGATACAAGATCGATAATTTAATTACCGTAAGCACAAATTGTCAATCGACTTACTTGAGTGAATTGTGCTTCAAACGTTATAGTTTAATATTTTGAGTTCACGATGTATATTGAATAAAATATGTTTTTAACCGGATATCACGAGTGACGAATTATTACACAACTTTGAAAAATATCCGCATATTTTACACACTTGTGTGCAGCAGGTTTGGAACTCTCGCAAAATAAAAATTATAATTTGTTCTAATATCGATTTTTATTAATATTTAATTTAATTCTAGATCTTAGATTTAAAACACGATAATAGAAAGCGTTGCTTTGACAACAAAAGTCCAGATTATGGAGATCAAGGATTGATTAAAAATAATCTAGATAAGTTGAATGCCAATCCAAAAATCGCACAAAGCTTCAAGTCGAGGTGTTTTTTTTATAAAGTTTCAGTATTTATGTAAATCAATACTTAACAATAAATATGATTTGTGTTATTTTTACATTTTGACAGGATGTAAGGTGTATTTTGCAAAATGATTACTGATTTATATAGATGTTCGATAAATACGCAAAAGCAATTAATTATTATACAAACTTAAATTCTTATCAATATGTTTTTTTCTTACCTATACCTGCCTATACCTAATAGAAAATTCAAGATGTTGTAGATCTAAGAAATACAATTAGGATTAAAAAAATAAATTGACTCCTCATTGTGTTTATTATAGGAATAAAAAATTGTATGACTCCTTATATTAACTGCGAATATTTTATCATTCGTATAATGATTCACGCAATGCAGCATCGGGAACGTGACCGGGCGGTCGCGCCTCGAGCTATACCCTTTCCAACCATTCTATTTTCATCCCTTGTACTTGTTAAACAACAACCAATAAGCGAGACATCACTACACAATGTACAGCGTTCTCTCTCTCATCCTACTGAAAAACCTCCTGAAGCGTGCCTTCAGTACTATGAAATTTAGGTTTCTGCCCTTAGAGAGTTTACTTCATAAATGCGAACGCCTATCTTGTTTACGATAATTGTTGTGTTAGGAAATAGCCTTTTGGGAGAACTTTTCGCATTTGTTCTGCCCTTAAAATCGGATTTCTACAAATTGCTTGGGTCGCTTTAGTAGACTATTATTGTATCAATAACGAAATGCGATAAATTGGGATAACAGTCATGTGATAATCACATCATTTGTTATATAAACACCAGCTATAGTATTCAAACTAGTAACAGTAAACTCGCTATTCAAAACTATTGCTATTTCAATATACCCATTAACAAAGACATCTCTTAAAAATAAAATTTAAACATGACTTCACACGTTAAATTATGAGGATACCGAAAATTAAATGACAATTGTAAAGTAGGAAATTACATCTATTAATCAATTTGCTTATTATTATTTTATACATAATTATATTGATAGGTAAAGACTGTACTAATCACGTTGGTCACTAACACAGCAATTGTAAAATAAAATGGAGGAGACTTAATGTTCTGAAATTCAAGTTCCTTGGAACTTCGTTTAGGCTTCGGGCTCTCACAATTTTTTAACTTTGTATTCTTGTTAATTTAATTTGTTAATTTGTATTATATTTAACTGTGTAAATTGTGATGAGAAATAAAGAATTATTATTATTATTTCGCATTCTTATAACTACACGCCTTTCGGCAGAAAAGGATTATTTTTATTACGTATGCTTACAGCTACACTCCTTTAATTATTATTATTATTCAAAACTATCCGTGTATAGATTTGCTCTGCGAGAGATCAAACTGCTGAGGCAGCATACGTAAAAAGTCTTTTTAAATCGATAATGTTACCATCTTCATTGCCCAGAACCGTGATAAATTAGCTCGTAGGTAATGTTTCGTGATGCTTAATACTTAACAGTAAGCTCAAAACTTCTCAGACAAATGCAGACCAAAAAAAAGAAAAAAAAGTTCCGAAGATAAACTGGAATTTAAAGACAAATAGACCTTCCCCTTTATAGTAGTTCCTATAAAATGTAAATATTTTCCTTGTCCCCCAACAAGAAAACACTTTTAACAGTAAATCTGCTGTCACATACTACCACTCCAGTGATGATCCATTCTTGTATGAAAGAGTCAACTTTCTCCTGAAAGTTCCATTATCGACGGCCATAAAACATGGGTTGAAAAATCAATAAAAATTGATAAAAATAATCTTCATACTTACGTTCGCAGAACTTGATTGAGTTAAGTTTAAACTCCAGTTCACTTCTACTTAAAAACACCTAAGCGGTTTTCTCTAGAAACTCACATTCGACTGTTTAATCGCGTAATGGCCATTTTTCCAACACGCTGCCAACCATGGCGTCATTAACTCACTCGGCAGTAATAAAATAATTCTATCTATCCTCACTCGAATCGATTCGTTTTATTTGCAATCGGTCTATTCCCTTATCGCTGAAAGGCGATTGTCCCGCGCAATCGTCTCGCCTGCTGAGCGATCTGATTGTGGCTTTATGCGATCTTTGAGAGTAGATTTAAGACTCTAGAGGGAGCTGCAGAATTTGTCTGGGAAACCATGTTGAAGCAGAAGTATTAGCATAGCAGGACTTTTTCGTTTGCTATCTTTGAGGTGATTTTTATCTGATCATTTAAACGAAGGTGCCAAACTTCAGAACTGTTTTTTGTACAAACAGACCAATGTTTTTGATGATAAATCTTTTCAGCATTTCAAAGCAAAGCCTATTCATTTTTGTGACCCAATTTTTTGCAATTTATTTTTAAAGAATTTCCTTAATAACCGTTTTCGACATTGATTTTGAAGTGTAATTAAGGAGGGTATTTTAAGAACGGCTTTAATTAGCACAATAAAACCCTTTTTTATCACATAAACCATAAAAAAATATTTTCAGAATTAAAATCTTTTTATCCTCAATAAATATCCTTTAGTCGTCGTGGCGCCGTGGTTACTGTTTGTATCAAACGATATCACAGGTCAAGCAACGTTCGGCGTGGCCGGTGCTTGGATGGGTGACCGCCGACCATCAATTTCTCACGGCGACTTCCGTGCTTCGGAGGGCACGTAAAGCAGTCGGTCCCGGGTGCTGTATACTTGTATACAGTAGTCGTTAGGGTTTGTCAGAAGCCATTTTCGGCGCCCTGAAAATTCTGACATCCACCACCCAGCACTGGGCCAGCTTGGTGGATTATGGCCTAAACCTCCTCGTCACCCAGGGGAGAGACTCATGCCCTGCAGTGGGCTCATTACAAAGAGTTGTGATGATGATGATGATGATGAAATATCCTTATTGTCACTAAGAACCTTCTTAGTAGCGAAAAATGGAAGTTACAGTTTTTGAAATAGAGAAGATTGTTTATGTTCATACAGTTAAAAAAGAACATCACAATAATTGTGAATAAACTATACATTGATACACAAATGGACGGAATCAATAAATATACAATTTTCAATACGTGAAGTTGTGTTTTATTTTTTCTTTTACGTACGTAGAAAACACGTCAATTCATTTAAACGAACGACAACGCATCGGCGACGCACGCGACTACGAGAAACACGATACTACATCATCGCAAACTAGATCTAAACTAAATACGTAATTTGTATTACAGGTACTTAAAAACATTATTTTACCTTAATATTCTTTAGTAATACATATTAAACTTCAAGAAATTCAAAATAAAACATTTAAATTTGGTAGATACAGTAATTCCAATAGGTACCACAAGTTGAAAATCGTAGGATTTTTAGATTTCACATATTCGGATATTGGCATATAACTGATCATAACAGCACTAACTCAATAACGCAGCACACAACGAAATATTTGCAAAAGAAAGTTAACCAGAAATAACGTCTCTCCGAAAAAGAAAAAAAATGTTCGTGTAATTAATCTAATTGTCACCCTTTGTAACCCTTTCCTTTGTTCGCGGTATTGATTGAGTTATTTAATAATTCAATTTATTTTTAGGATTGTCTGGAGAATCATCATTCGTTGTTCTTATACCGATCATTTGGACGAGAAGATCGTATTGACATATTGGTTAAAGAGGTAGCGGAAACTTGGACACGGATAATACACTAAAATATACAAAAACACTATATTTCTTAACAATTTAAAACAAAAAAAATATATATGTTGGTTTTGCAGGTCACCTGGTGGAACTTGACCAAGATGAGAGTGTTACACGTTCATCCGGTTTCTCGTGGATGGACGTGTACCACCTTAGTCTTCATGTTCACTTAACATCAGGTGTCATGGAAGACAAACGTCCCATCCATATTTTATAAAAAAAAAAAACTTGACAGAACCAGGATTCTAATAATCAGGAAAAACAGGTGTAGCTTTTACTCCACACCTATGTTCTTAAACGAAAAGTATAGCATGGTAATATGTCATGCTAAACTCATATTAGAAATTGTTTTTAAATTAATTTATTTTTATTCCTTAACGATTTTTTTAAAATCTTTAAAATACTTCTTTCTTCTTTCTTTTTTTAACTTTAAAAATCTTCAAATTCAGTAATGTCCAAACGTTGCTCTTGATTCTATCTCAACTAAGATTGAGACGAAGCTTTGACTTAGCTACTTCGGTTTAATTAAACAGAAAATAGTACAGTAAAGTAAAAACTCAGAGATAGTTAAATTTATAAATCCGGGAGCGAATGTGTTGTTTGTTACCCCAGCTAATACATTCACTTGTTCACTTCCATTCTTACTTTACTTTTAAGAAGTTGCTTTATAAGCGTTGACGCGCGTTAAAATTTTTGGAAATACTAGTGTGCATGTATTAAGCTATTTAGCTCGCCATAATAGGTTTACAAAAGAAACACTTTATGAATGTCTTAGGAGAATTTGGTTGGAGAATCTTGTGGGGGGAGGCCTCTGTCCAGCAGTGTGCGTCTCTCGGCTCACGAAGATGATGATCGCCCATTATCCTTCAATATAGTAACCTACTTCTTCGGCTTTAACAAACGAAATGAAATTAGGACCCTAGGTAGACCGAGAGGAAAAAAACCGGCGGAAGAAAAAAGTCTCGGCACTCTTTAATAAAAATTGCTCATTATAGGTACAATTTGGCAGAAATACAACTCAGCTATGACATGAATA
This sequence comes from Stenoptilia bipunctidactyla, assembly GCA_944452665.1. Lineage (NCBI taxonomy): Eukaryota > Metazoa > Arthropoda > Insecta > Lepidoptera > Pterophoridae > Stenoptilia > Stenoptilia bipunctidactyla. The sequence continues at coordinate 11,803,844 of OX101726.1, forward strand.
AACAAACAGAAGACAGCTATTCGTGCTTGCCATTGTCATGTCACAGCCAGGCTGTATACATTTAATATTTGGTTAACATTTAATATTTGGAAATAGTCTGTGGAGATATCAATCCCACGCTCTTTTATCATCGAAATAATCTTTGAGTTTATAGTAGCCTTTTTTGCATAATGTTTCTTTGATAGTTCTTTTAAATTGATTAAACGATAGGGATTGAATTGACTTTGGTATTTTATTATAAATACATATTGACATTCCTGTGAATGATTTGGTGCTTTTAGCGATCCTTAATTTGGGAAACGCTAACTTATGGTCGTTCCTTGTCCTTACAGAATAATTTTTATCATGATTATCTTTCATGGTTTTAAATTTATTACTATTTTAATGTTTTCATAAATATATTGTGATGCAAGGGTCAAGATACCAATCTCTTTAAACTTTTCTCTTAGAGATTCTCTATTTCCAAGTTTATATATTCCACGAATAGCCCTTTCTTGCAGTCAATGTCTGCGGCATTACCCCAAAGTAGGATGCCGTAGGACATTATACTATGAAAGTGTGTGAAGGAAGCAGTGTGTTTTATTGATATACACTTCACATTTGGATTTCGATGCACGTGTCCTAATTTATAGTTTAAGTATTCTATAATTGTAGTATTTTGACGTACAACATTCTACTAAACTTTCTCATCTAAGAACTAAAAGAAGTAAATTTTTTAGCAACCTCCTACAAAATAGGATCAACCTTCCCGCATCTATGACGTCCGACGTAATTTTACTTTTTTTTGGTCAACAAATTCTTGTTTGTTCTTCATATCCTCTGACGTTGAGTGACAATGAGTTTAGGTCGCCTGAATACAGTCTCTATATCAAGCCGTTCATATAATTTTCAACTGACTTCCGAAAAAGGAGGAGGTTCGCAATTCGTGTGTATGTTTTTTTTGTGTCATTGTTACACGATATTTCGGACAATTATGAATTGATCTTGAAAAGTTGTATATGATAGAGGATACTTCATAATTGTTCCCATATTAATTTTATAGAAATCGGTTAGGTACTACATTGAAAATTTCAAACATTTGAAAAAACATGTATGATTTCGGTGGATGTTTACGTTGATGACATTCTCAACTCAGTGAAAGTTTTGACGTGAAGTCGGTTTTTTTAATGCTCTGCATTCGTTGAATATAAATATGGAAGGCGTGTCATAAAATTGGGATAAAGTGGAGAAAGATTTAATGTACCAAAATTCTGCCATTGATATACAAAGATCTTCTCAGTTGGTGTATAAGGTAAAGGTTTTATAGAATGCCTTTCGCTTTAATATTTTTCAAAAGCAAGGGTTGTTATTGAAAATGCTTTTTATTGAATAAAATACCAATCAAATCAAGCGTAAAATTTGGTTCAGTGAAAAAAATATTTTTCATAGAAAATGAAAATGAAAATGAAAATGAAAACTTTTTATTCGTAGTAGGTAATTTAATACACTTTACGAACGTCAAATGCTGGATGAGGGCGGCGCGCGTCCGGACGACATGAAGAATCCAGGGGAAGGCCTCCGTCGAGAAGTGTGCGTCTCTCAGCTTATAAAGATAATGATCGCCCATTATCCACCAATGTCTTGGTGATGTCTACTACTACTTCTTCTTCGGCTTTAAAAAACGAAATGAAAGTAGAACCCTAGGTAGACCGAGAGGAAAAAAGCCGGCGGAAAAAAAACTCTCGGCACTCTTTTGTAAAAAGTGCTTATTATAGGTACAATTTGGCAGAAATACAGCTCTGCTATGACATGAACAAACAAACAGAAGACAGCTATTCGTGCTTGCCAATATCATGTCGCAGCCAAGCTGCTTACATAGTGATTAATGTTTAATATTTGGAAATAACCTGTGGAGACATCAATCCCACGCTCTTTTGTCATCTAAATAATCTTTGAGTTTATAGTAGCCTTTTTTGCATAATGTTTCTTTGATAGTTCTTTTAAATTTATTAAACGTTAGAGATTGAATTGACTGTGGTATTTTATTATAAATACGTATTGACATTCCCATAAATGATTTGGTGCTTTTAGCCAGCCTTAATTTGGGAAACGCTAATTTATGGTCGTTCCTTGTCATCACAGAATAATTTTTATCATGCTTATCTTTCATGGTTTTAAATTTACTACTATTCTTATAAATATACATAATGTTTTCATAAATATATTGTGATGCAAAGGTCAAGATACCAATCTCTTTAAACTTTTCTCTTAGAGATTCTCTACTTCCAAGTTTATACATTCCACGAATAGCCCTTTTCTGCAGTGTAAATATCGTGTCAATGTCTGCGGCATTGCCCCAAAGTAGGATGCCGTAGGACATTATACTATGAAAATAACTAAAATAAACCAGCTTCGCCGTATTAACATCAGTCAATGAGCGAATTTTCTTTACCGCGAAAGCTGCAGAACTAAGTCTACTCGCTAGCTGTGAGATATGGGCGCCCCATTGCAATTTAGAATCTAAGGTAATTCCAAGAAAAACAGTGTTATCTACTAGATTCAACCTGTTCCCATTAAGCCGCAGATCAGACTCAACTTGTTTTACATTTGGTGCGGAGAATTTTATACATTTAGTTTTTTTATCATTGAAAGCTAGATTATTTACATTAAACCACTGTACTACATTAGAGAGAGCATTGTTTACGTCGTCGTAGTTGGTTTTCTGCCTTATCATTTTAAAAATTAATGATGTGTCATCAGCAAACAATACAATATCGTGATTATTGCCTACCATATAGGGTAGATCATTTATATAGACTAAAAATAAAAATGGGCCCAGAATTGAACCTTGAGGCACTCCCATTCTCACACCCGACCCAGCTGACCTTTTCCGGTTAACCTCAACCTTCTGGATTCTATCACTCAGGTAAGAATTCAAAAGTTTGAGGTCAGTGCCTTTGATGCCGTAGTGGTGGAGTTTCCTGATGAGAGTGTCATGCTGAACACAGTCAAATGCCTTGGATAGGTCACAAAATACACCTAGAGCATCCTGTGACCCCTCCCAGGCACCAGCTATTACTTCAAACAGTTCAACACCAGCATCAGTTGTCGAACGACCCCTTGTGAATCCAAATTGTTTGTTATGAAGTAAATTGTTTTTTGTGAAGTGAGCTAATAGCTGGTTGAGAATAATTTTTTCATAAATTTTGCTACATGTTGGTAAAATCGAAATTGGTCTAAAATTAGTAGGGTCCGTAGAGCTACCCGATTTAAATAAAGGAATAACCTTACTATGCTTCATTAAATCAGGAAACTCCCCACTTATAATACAGTTGTTAAATATTTCAACAAGGCAAGGAGCTATTACATCTATGATAGAACTTAAGATTTCAACAGATATGCCCCACAAATCAGTTGTCTTTTTAACATCAATTGTCTTAAATGTTTTAAAAATGTCCCCGGTGTCTATGGGTTGGAACTTGAAAGACTCCTTGCACTCACTTACATGATTTTTCAGCAATGATTCAGCCACCACAGGTGAAGAATTTAACAATTTAGTAGTTGAAACTGGAATGTCAGCAAAACAATTTTCGAATGCTGTCGCAACATTTTCATCTAGATTAATGGTTTTATTGTCAATTACAAGTTTAAACTCAGTATTGCGATCCTTAACTTTTCCAGTTTCCTTATTTATTATGTTCCATGTTGTTTTAGTCTTATTAGAACTATTTTTTATCTTATTACTTAGATATATAGATTTGGCTGCGGCACATACTCTTTTAAATAATTTTGAGTAAATTCTAACGTAGTTGCAAAAACTTTCACTTTTGTTATATGATTTCTCATGATAGAGATCATATAGGTGCTTTCTACTTATATGTATACCTGTGGTAGCCCAATCACTGAAGGATTTACAATTGTTTGGAGAGACTTTTTTCGGAATAAATACACTTTCATGTTGTTTATTTATTATACTACTTAAATTACTGTATAGTAAATTTACATTGTTGGAGTGGGCTATATGGGGCATATTTTTAATAATACTACATCTAAATCTCTCCAAACGCTTTTTATTGACCGGAACAACCATTATATTCTTATTAACCTGTTTTTTCTTTGAGTATTTAAAAGTAACCAACTGACCGCTGTGATCAGAACTTAGTTTATTTATAACTGATGAACTTACCGGAGTAACATTAGAAAACACATTATCTAGGCAAGTTGCACTGGTCCTTGTTATTCTAGTTGGTTCTAGGAACAGGTTACTAAGATTATTACATTTAAACAAATTTATTAGTTTTTTACTCAATGATGAATTTTCTAATAAATTAACATTAAAGTCCCCGCAAACAAATATTTTCTTAGTTTTATTACATAATTTATCCAATACTTGTTCTAAAACAAGTTCAAAACTATCATAGTGTGATTTAGGGGGCCTATATATACAAACAATTATGCAGTTTGTCAATTCTACACAGGATATTTCAATAGTTTGTTCAATAGATAGGCTCACTATGTCAGTACGTTCTCTAAATTTTAAAGATTTATTTAATATTATTAAAGAGCCCCCATGTATTGCTGTCTGTCTATTGAACGAACTAGCAACTTGGTGCTGAGCAAAATTTAATACTAATTGGTGATCCAGTAAGAAATGTTCAGTTACACAAAGAATATCTATATGCTCAGCATACAAAAATAACTCTATTTCCAAGACTTTCTCTGAGATGCCTTGTATATTTTGATGTACCAGGTTTAAACAATTTTTATTATATAAAGCACTTGAAATATTGCTAGATGCTTTAGCATCTGTTGTCTTATTTACTAATTTAAAGAATTTGGACAACCCAAACTTGTCAGCGTAGTGGAACAACATGTTTCACTATGAGAAGGGAAGACTATTAAGAAATGTTTTCAGGGAATTCTTAAGCACTTACAATTTTAGAATATTATTGTTGGTTGTGTTGAGTGCCGACCTCGAAAAGATTAAAGATATTTTTTTGGGGCTTTCTAAGGGATTCTTTTTGAAAAGCGTAGATTTGTTATTACTTAGATATATTTATTAAATTAGCAGATAATATTTTCTTTTTAATTTATGAAGTGCTTTCAAAATGTATCTGAATGGTATTTTCTGTGTGTAAGTTTAAGTTTCTGTAAAATATGTCGAGATCAAAGAATCGATCTAGCTCTTCAATAAAACTTTTTTTTTTTTTTTATCTTTATTAAATTTTGGGGTTTTTTAAACTTTACAAGTAACAAGGTTCATCCTAACGGTGTCGGCTAAATGTGAGGTTTCAGGACTCACTAATATTAGAGATGAGATGAATTGGTAAATTCTACATTGAGGAGTAATAAAATGGATTATTACAATAAATAATCAGTGATCAGTATGGAAATAAAGAAGAGCCACTGAATATTTCATATCCTGAAAAAATCATCGTATATTTAAAATTATAGGGAGAGTGGGGCTGGTACTAACAAATTTTGTATTATGGTTTATATTTTCAATACTAACGAAAGTTTTGTTTAATTTTTAGTTAAAAGCATTTTTGGGTTACTCTTCTATTATTTGAGTAACTAGAACTATAAGTTTCATAAGTGCTTTTAAATGCAAAGCCTTTAAAACCAAAAAAGTCAGTTGTTAATACATACTCCGTATCTGGGGCGAATATTCACAAAGCCGGGGCAAGTATTAACGTAACGAAGTCTTAAATTTGGTTAAATATTTAAATACAGCGTCATTCATAATGACTGCCAAAGAAATTACATCTTTCACAACAACATCAAGAGGCAAGAGAAAAAAATAAAAGTATGATGTAGTTGTCTTTTGCTCTGGTAATGATTATCTTAGAGCAGTAACACTGGATCACTCTCTATTGGCTTAACATGTTTTGTGAAGTGGTCATAATCATTGAAACAATCACCTTTCCTTTCTTTCATTATCCTTTTTCCATGCCTCTTCTTTCCCTTTTTTTAATTGTTGAGGATGGCAGCACGTAAATAGTACTGTTCCGTTGATGCTATTGATGTCCATGAGCGGTGGTAGTTACATACCATCAGGAAACCCACATTCTTGTTTGCCTATTAACATTCCATAAAAAAACACTTGCTTAATACCATATCCGAAAGTATTAAAATGTTAATAAGTATTTATCCCTCTCAATTTGTTAATACCAGCCAAAAGATCACTTTTCTTACTTAAATACTTATATAAAAAATAAACCAGTTAAAATAATAACAAATAATTGATATGGTTGCCACAAAAATAGAGTTCAATTTAGAGGAATCGATAATTAAATTATTACAATGCAAAAATTTGTTTCGAATCAATTTATTCCTAAACATGAAATAGTATATTTCATTACGAGTGCGGAAAGCCTGTCATTGCAAAGAGTTCCGACAAATGTCTACACGAGCCGAGGCGCAGCCGAAGGCGAGGGTTGACAGTCGGAACGAGTTGCAATGACGGTTCCGCACATGTACTGAACGACTATTTTTAATACAGTTGCGAAAAAATTAAGCAATTTTATAAAACATACAAAATGGCGCCAGCCGTGAAAGATTATAAACAGAGATTTTTTTGTTTACCCATTCTGGGTACGCAAAGGGAACTATGCCCATACAGCCAAGTCTTTAGTAGATTTTTTGTATTGAGATAAAATGAAATGAAACCTAACCTAACTCATTGCATCAAATCATTATATCTGATATTGAAACAAATTAGTAGCTTCTTTTCAGAAATATTTGCATGAATCGTAAAAACTTCTATGAATTTTTTTTTAGTAAAAACTTCGTGGTTGATTTTTTCTTTTTAATAGACATTATTTTGACATTTGGGAAAGAGAACGCACGAGTGCGGAAAAGGTAAAGAAAAAGCACAAGTGTGTAATAGCCCACATCCCGAACGCTAAACGTCCCTGCAAAACGCCACTTTTTGAGCAACTGTATTAAAAAATACTTTTACCGATCAATTCTAGGTCACACACAATGCATAACTATTACATACCTGGGCGGGTCAATAAGTCCGTGACTATTTGAATTTCTGACCTCTTTACTGAATAAGCAGCACTACTCCTGTCAACAGGCATCTGTCAGTTGACTCCTGTCAAAATTTGAACTTGCTGCGTTAGTTGCTTTGTGTTTGACAGCTATCTTTATCAGACTACCCAGTAATTTGAGGGAAAAATGGAAAAAAAGTGAATTTCGTGTGCTTTTTAAGCATTACTTTTTGCGAAAAAAACCATTACCGAGACCAAGGCTAAGCTTGATAAATACTAGGGGGACTTTGCACCATCGATTTCAATGGTAAGAAAATGGTTTACTGAATTTCGTTGTGGCCGTACAAGCACTGAAGATGCCGAACATCCTGGACGCCCAGTTGAGGTCTCTACACCTGAAACAATCGAAAAAATTCACAATTGCTCAGAATTTCAATTTTGAAGGATCACTTGGGCATGGAATATTATGCCGGCAAAATTTGGCAAAGAAAAAAGTACTTTTCCACCAAGACAATGCAAGGGTGCACACATGTGCAGTTGCCATGGCAAAGGTCCATGAATTGAGCTATGAATTGCTCCCTCATCCGCCCTATTCTCCAGACTTGGCCCCAAGTGACTACTTCTTGTTCCCAAACCTGATGAAATGGCTTGGTGGAAAAAGATTTGACTCCAATGATGAAGTCATCTCGCAAACAAAGGCGTATTTTGAGGACCTTTAACAAATCATATTTTTTGGAAGGGATAAAAAAATTGGAGAAGCGTTGGACAATGTGTATAGAGCTCAAGGGAGACTACCTTGAAAACTAAAATGATTTATTTATCAAAAAATCTGTGTTTTATTCCAAAAGTCACTGTCTTATTGACCCGTCCTCATATCACGACCGGCCAGCAATGGATTTGTCAGAATACATTCTGCTTCGTATATAGTTTGCCTAAACCGGGTAGCAATGTCACGTTTAGCGGGAATACGCTTGTTAATTATTACCCCGTCTAAAACCCATCCCGCCCTACCGATAGCTAAAAACTTTTCTTTTATAACCTTGAAAAGTATTTTTACTGCTCTACTCTAAAGTAATTTCTATTTACATGCAGCTTTAATAAAATCCGTATGCTCTTAACGACTGACCGTAGCGACTGAGTGTAGTTTTTACTATCGTTTTTTCGTACTTGCGTGCTCCAAAAGCCGCGATAAAAACGGCGTAAACCTACGTAAAGGTTACCTTAGCATACCTTAATTTATAAACTGTGAAATAAAAGTAAGTATAGGTACGTAAAAAGCGTTTTCAATCGACTGTAACCTTTACATTTCTTTATTAAAATCTCTTAGCTTTTTATTATTTAGAAATAAACCTCATTCCGTAAACCTTGGGGCTACACTTAAAATTAAAACAGCTCTTTACTTCTCAATTGAGTTGACCCTTTTCAACTTTCAGTCATAAAAAGATGTAAACTGTAAAGTGGATGTAATAATAGAGTTTGGTGCAATGACCGAGCAGAAACGACCCCTGAATTAAAAGCCTTCCGACCCAAATTTAGAAATAATGCACACCATAGCGAGCGACCACGACGCGATTAACTAGAACACAATCGAATTAATTAATCAAAAATCGAGTTCTGAAGCGAAAAATATTCTTGAAATTGCAGACAAAGTTTTAAGGAGAAGCTAACGAGGAATGGGACCGTAGATGAGAGATGAAAGTTCAGAGCGGATCCGACATCGGAGCGAGCGCACGAATATAAGAATAGCTGCAATTTAAAACTTGATTAGAATTGCGACGCGTCTATTAAAATTGTTGGAAATATCTGACTAACTTAGAAGTGCTGTATTAAGACAGCCCGTTAAGATTACTTTAGCAAACCATGACTCAACGGTTTTCTTACTTTAATATCGGACAGAATAAAAATAATTCTGTATAAATAAGTACATTCGTCACGAAAACTTTTTGGAATACTCGTGATTATTTTAAAAATACTCAAAACGACGCAACAACATAAATACTTTATAACAGTTACAAAATGTAAAGCAGATGGTAGTAGTATGTGCCGACTTGTTATTTTATTCAAAAATTCAAATTCAAAAAAAAGTTTTTCGTAGAAGGGAACAGTAAGAAGAATAACCTAACATCTAGTGATTCTAAAAAACACATGAAAATTGAACTTGTCTTTAAAATGAGGATCGATAGATTAGTTTGGATTCGTTCGTATTTTTATCGTCTTCGAGTCTTTGTCACTGTATCAGGCTTGGTAGCTTAGTATGTGGGCGCAAAGACAGGACTAAAGGTTACACGTTGATACCTATAAACAACGCTTGGATGGATAAAAAATACAAAAACTCTTTTTGTTTTGACATTACATCTATTTAAAAACACTATCGCGTGTTCTTCTTAAGAAAAAGCTCAAAGAAGCGGTTATCGTAAAATCCTATTTACGATAAACTGTCAAATGGGAGCAACAAAAGTCGCTTGCTTTGTTTACGAGCTATAAAATAAATAAGATGAAACTGCGACTGGGCAAAAAAAGAACAAGGCTTCAATGTTGACAATCTTATAAATTGGCTTTCGGATCGGCAGAAAAAAAAGTAAGTATATTATGGTAAGATTGATACTTGGAAATCATCCGCAAATTTTTGAAGGCATTTCGGAGCTATATGAATTTTATATGTTTTTTTTTTTTGTTGATAGATCGAATAAAAATTGTATCAAGTTTAATTGTAGTTTTAATGTTAGCTCCATAATTTGACAATGTACCTATTAAGAAACGATTCACAAATGACTACTGACCACTGTATTTAATGGGATACGAGAACGTCGGTTTTAATACAAGTTAATACGTACATGTCTACTCTAATGTAATTGAACTTCACGATAAAAACATTTTGAAAAAACTGAGCTAATGGGCCTTAAAAATTTATTCTATGTCACTCGAATATCGCCTTTTATAAACCAAGGCTCTCCTGTACGATGTGCTTAAAAAATATACACACATTTAAATGTACATGTTCATAAATTCCTGAAACACGCTTGAAAAGGCTTTACTTCGTGTTCGTAAGTTCGTTACCTTTTCATATCTTGGATTAATAATAATACTAATGTCTTAACTTTTTATCGCAAAGTACTTGTCAATTCATTAAAATAATGAAATTCCACAATAAAATGATTTAAATGTCGCATTAGACTTGCGTTTTAAATAACACTACTATTTTTTGTCCTTGACAAACAAAATTTGACTATCTAACTGCACATTTATGACTGAATAATTTGAATTTTAATTATACTCTGGGGAAAGTCGGGTAAAATAAATTTACTTACTAACGAACTCACTACTATATTTTGTACATTGTTCCAGTAGAATTAAGTTAAATCCTACACAGAGGTGTTATGAAGTGAAAATTTGTAATGATGTATGGATGAATATTTGTTTCCTTTCATGCTAAAATTGCTTTACAGATTGAGTTTATACGTTAGTAAGATAAATCCTAAAATCAAAGACTTCTTACATGATAAAAAGCAGATGCAACCAGATTAGTTTAGTGTAGCCTTTTATTCTTCTCGTTTTACTATCTGCAACACTTAAATTTAAAAATTACTATTGCCCACTGAGCAGCTCTTACTCACACATTACTGACAGATATGTAGTTGGTTTCGGTTTTATAAAGAATTCTTCTTCAGCAGTGAGTGCAGACGTGACTGTGACTAACCTGCGAATGAAAAAAAGTCACTCAAAAACAATATCTACAACACTGTTTATTGTTATCACAATATTTATGTAACAACTTCCTCGCAAACTATCCAATTTTATAAACTTCTATCTGTCACACGTGGGTGTGAACTGTGTGTAACCTAATCGTCCCATAAGAGCATGTCAAAATGTATATTTGTGTGAATCCAAGATACCAGCATCCGTTTATATAACTTCAATAAAAAAGTAGAAACAAATGCCGTCTCAAATATGATAACTGCACTGCCAATGACATAATTTGTTATCAGACAACTACTGTCTACAAAGACTAAGGATAACTTTACAGACTTTGGATTAGCATGGCGTAAAAGGGAACTATTTCGAATGATTTTCTTCTTTCATATTATACAGACTGACGCTAAATATCATAGCTTCAGTAATGATGTCGACTGCAGCAATTAACATGGTCGGTACTACATTTTGGCCAATTTTGTTTTATTGCATTAGAAGCCTTGAATACCTATAATCTTTCACCTCACAAAGTATAAAATTTCAAAAAGGACGTTTTCTGTGTTTTTCAATTGGAAAATAGTCGGATGTTTTTGTGTCGCTCGATTAACAATGTAGGTAGTCATGTTGCGACGCTCTTCACGGGGCGCGCGGGGGTTGAGGAGACTCGTGCGCCGCGAGGATCTGGCAGTTCCCACTTAGTTAGCGGGGAGAGCGCACGCTCGTTGTCTCTCCGATCAACTCGACCGTTACAATGCAATATTGTTTATTTTAATGATGTCTCGGTCTCGGCGAATGTTAGATTTGGTACGGCAACATGTTCCGGAGCAAGATAATCCATTAAAAACAAATTTAAACGACACCGAGGTTCAAACACAGTCCGGTCAGAAGAGAAAAAGTAAGTATTACATATTTTTGTCCATATTTTTTAAATATTTATATATTATTTTTAATAGGGAATAAGTTAAATTTGTACTTTTATTATTTTTAATCACACTATTCTAACAAAAGTAAAAAAATAAAAATGTGCGGTTAATACTGTCGTATGTGCCAGATCCTACAATCTTAACTGATTTTCATTTTAGTTTTTGGGTCGGATGTACCATATCCTACAATATTACTTGTTGGGTTAGCAATAGCGTTTGTCGTATGTGGTACGACCGACATTGTTTATTGTAAATCATATAATTCCTAAGTTGGATGTGGTAAAACCGAATTCGGATAATATATCGTAATAATTGAGTCGGATATGTCTTTGTCATACTATTACGTCTAGGTACCTGTTTTACAACTTTTTCTTTGGGTTTTCCTTGTTTTATGTTGTGATTTACTGGCTGTTTCACTCTTTCTTTTGACGTAGTCGGTTAACAAGTACCTATCCTATAATCTATTCAGGATTCTGTTCTAGCTGTTTGAGCGTAATAAAATACACAAACATTCAAACATGCCAAATTTTCATGAACTTCTGTTCTCTCGATCATTGTTAATATTAGTAGGAGAGGTAAGACGATGTGCATTCTACGATCTTAGCAGTCTAATCATTATTTTTTATTAATTGTAGGAGAAGAATCCCCACTTCCAGAAGAATTTCAAGAGGATCTTATACAGCTGCAAGACCTACTAGGAGATGTGTTTACCGATAGCTCCGTGAACCTGACAGAACACATTCCTCTTGCCATGGATCAAGAAATATCAGCATCAGTCGCTCCAGAAATGTTGAGGTCAAATAAAAACTTAGATCTTCCAAACATTCCTACACCTATCGTTTCCAGTACGTCTCCACTAAAGGTATCAAACATCACAGATCCTAATTATAACAAGGATGGGGTACTCGACATTCACGACAATAGCCCAGACGAGATTTTAAACACAACACCTATGCCATCACCTATTCCACCACACGATCAAAATTGTGAAAATCCGTTTTGTACTTGTTGTGTCGATTGCATAATACCCCAGGTTGATTATGGAAACATAGGAACACCATCGGGTTATTCAGAAGTTTCTACAGATGTACCTACACCATCTTCTACAGCCAGTTCCAGAAGGAAAACTCTTAAGACTGATAGGGGAAAGAAACGCCTAGTTCATAAAAATAATTGGATTACAGTACAAAGAAAATTGAAGAAAAACACCGGGGAACAGTTTTTGAACAAAAAAGGTAAGGTGGTTGAAGAGAAACAGTTGAAAGTACCGTGTACGGATAAATGCAGATTAAAATGTAAACAAAAGCTATCTCATGAACAACGTTTACGAATCTTTAAATATTTTTGGCGTTTAGGTGAGAAGAAACGACATTGGGAGTTTGTCATAAAATACACCAATAAAATTCCAAAACGCCGTCAAACAACTGAGGTTACAAAGCATGATAGACAAAACACATTTCAATACTTTCTTCCGGATGCTGATAAAAATGCAGTTGTTGTTTGCAAGACAATGTTTCTTAACACCATATCACTAAGTGAGCGTGTAGTAAGCACAGCATGGAAAAAATATGACGGACAGTCTGTGGTAGAAGAAGATAAACGAGGACGCTATGAACATGTGAAACGTGTTTATAATGACGACATGGTTAAGAGTGTCTGTGATCATGTAAGATGTTTACCTATTGTCGAGGCCCACTATGTTCGAAAAAATTCCAGTAAGCTTTACTTAGAAAGCATCGAAAGCATCTCCCGTATGTACAAGCTTTATTATGAATGGTTTGATTCCAGCAAATATTCTTCACAAGCAAGAACCAAAAGACAATACCGAGAGATCGTTAGTTTGAATTTTAATCTGGCATTACATAGACCAAAGAAAGATAGGTGCGATATATGTCATGTGTTTGAAAACAAATCTTCACCTACTGATGAAGAAAAACACGTATTTTCTAAACATCAAGTTCGGAAGCCAGAGATTTGAAGAAAGCAGACAAAGGAGAAGCGAAAACCAATAGAACCATCGTTGCAGCTACATTTGATTTCCTTATGGTGAAGTGAGTGTACTATACTATAAAAGGAGACTGGCTACCTTAAATTTCACCGTTTATGATCTGATTAGCAACGTAGGTACTTGCTACATGTGGCATGATGGTATTGCTAAGCGAGGATCTGTAGAGGTGTCTAGTTGTCTTTTAGATTTTATCAAACATCACGTTGAAAGAGGTGTTAAAGAATTCCGATTTTGGTCTGACAACTGCGCTGGACAGATCCGCAATAGAATTGTTTTTTCGCTCTATTTGTTTGTGGCTAAAAAATTCGGAGTAACTGTCACTCATCGTTTCCTTGAAAAGGGCCACACACAAAACGAAGGAGACAGTGTCCATTCTACAATCGAGCGAGCTTGCCGCCATAAGTCAATTTGGGTGCCCGAAGAATGGTATTGCTTAGCTCGATGGGCTAAATCCGAAGGCACCCCTTACATAGTAAAGGAGATAAAACAAGAGGAAATCTTCGATTTTAAAACCCTGCTTGCTAATAAAAACTGGACTAAAAATACGGCGAATCAAAAGGTTATGTGGACTACCATAAGAGAAATAAAAGTTAATGCTGAACAGTTTGATCGTATAGAGTACAAGTACGATTTTGATGATGAGCCAAAGACAATTATCGTAATAAGGGCGGGAAAGCGGAACCAACAACGTTTGGCAAACGAATTTGATTTGAAACGGGCTTATGACGGACATTTACCTATCAGCAAAGACAAATACAAGGATTTGACAGATCTCTGCAGAACGGGAATTATACCCGATCGTTTTCATAGATTTTATTTCAACTTACCTAACACAGATGCTGCAAATTTGGTTAATTCTCAAGATGATGATGATGACTCGGAGTAATTTAGTAGGTAGATATAGGTTTAGTTGATTGTGCCATAATAATTATAATGATTCGACTGTGATTCCTGAGAAAGTAGATTGGTAGTTAGAATTAAGAAGAATAATTTGTGTTATGTTCATTCCTAAGAGAAAAGACTGTTTAAGTTTAATATTGTTATTAGATGCAAAAAAACAATATTTTAGTCATTATTACCTACCTATGTCAGAATACCTATTAGAATTGCAGTATTTATTTGATCATTTTTGTTTTTAGAAATTTTAGAAGTTCTTTGTTTAAGTTAAGTGTTGATTATTGTTAGAAGAAAAGTTAATTACGTTATTGTTGTGTTTTGGTTTTTTTATAACTAAGAATGCCCAAGAAAGTGCCTTAGTTTATGAAACTTTTACCACGTCTTAATATGCGTTTTGATAGTTCCTATTCTTTATTGTTATTTAAGTACCTGATACAGATTTAGTGGTACTTACTTGTCAATTATTAAAGTAACCATTTGATTAAAAACAAAAATTTGTTTTCATTGCTTGACCATAATCCTAGGTGTTTATGAAATAATGTCCTGGGAGAGAATGTTAACAAATATGTACTCTCAAGCTTTGTTAGCAATATCTGCCAGATACAAAACAACATGGTATAAGTGACCGGGACAAAGCATTGCTGTGGTAGGTAGCAGACGTAGTTGTGCCGAACAAGATAAGAAATATTTTGAAAATTTTGTAAGCTTTAAAACCTAAATTATAGCAGATTTTTAATTGATAATAGTTGGTCATATATGTAGTATCTACATGATAGTGAATAGAATGTGCGGTTAACAATGTATGTTTTCCCACTTCCAACATAGTCGATAATTAAAATTCCAATAAATATTGTAGGATATACCACATCCGACAAAATCGATCAATACAACTCCAATTAATAATGTAGGATGTCCCATTTCCGACATTTTAGTAAGATGTTCAAGCGGTTAATAATGTAACATGTGCCTTTTTCAGGTTTCCTGAACATAATTGGAGTTTTTTTCTTAATTATCTTATAGAGTACTTAAAACTATTTCATCATACCAAATATTGTAATAATCCCCGGTTTTAGGTTGATTTAATTCATCTTAGAAACTTAATCTGGCCGTACTGAAAAAACGTACTTTTTCAATTCCGACTTTGTTAATTGCTGCAGTCGATGTGTTCTGGTATTTGTTACATACATTCTGAGGTATTTTTCTAAACCCCCATGTTCTACCTTAGCGACACTTCGCATCACGCAACAAAGTTATAATAACTACAAAGCGGAACTATGGAGTATGCTGAACCAGTTTATAAAAATTCGTATCCCAAACTTTCAACTAGGATGCCATCAAATTAAGAATATCACTGGGCGTATCTGGATGTGTGAAATACCGCCGATTGTTTTATCTCAGTCGTTGTTTGTATTTGTTTAAATTTTTTGATACTATCAGGTAAACAATAAAGTTTCAATAAATAAAACAATAGTGATTAAGTTTTAGTGTAGGTATACGGCTATCATATAGCATGCATTAGATTATGACCGCGCGATTGAGTTATAATAATGAGACAAACCTCATTAACTGAACAAAATAGTTTGCTTGCCCGATTTTAAATACTTACTTCACAATCAAGCGTCAAGGTGCTAAATGAAAAACTTTCTTAAAATAAACCTATTCTGTAAAAAAAAATCTTCTTCGGGATAAATTTCTATGCCAAATTTCATCCATTGATTCTTCCTTCAGGAAAAAGCATCCATCCATATATCCAAACTTTGGCCTTTATAATATTAGTGAGATAATGATAATGGTAAAGAGGGTTTCGAATCTGCATCTTCCTTTTCACCCACTGCATCGCGGTTGCCGTCGAATAATGATTTAATAATTAGTCCTAATAGTCACACAACATTCCAGATGGGGCTAAGCCAATTGAAATTGCAAATTTCTGTTGGTTCGTTAGTCGTGGCATTAATATTGATGAACGAGTTCCTAACTTAAAGAATAAATAACTATTTGAATCTAAAATGATTTAAGGTCTATTTATGATTTTTCGTATATTCTTTATCTTTACTTTGATTATCAGTAAAAGTCTTCTAAAAGATAGTAATATTAGGGTTGACGAAAATTTGGTTCGGTAGATATTTCTTTTTATAAATTTTATGTGGTGTAAAGCAAATTAAGTAATTTTTCAAATCTAAATGGTAATTTTCGAGATGTGCACACAAACAAACTCTTATAATTTGATCTCAATATGCTTTCATAAACACATTTTAAACCATGAAATAAAAAAGAAAAAAACTATTAGTTTGTGACAAAGCTGAACATGAATCTTTGAATTTCAAACCACGGCTCTAAAAATGTATCAAAGATAGACTGAGAGGAAAAATCCGGCAGGAAAACTCTCGACACTTAGTCGATGCGATCATTACACAAAGTGGCTTACAACCTGACTAGGGAGATGAAACAAACGCAAGACAAATATTCATGCGAGCTGATAGAATTTCGTAGCGAAGAAAATATAGTATTAAAAAAATATTGAGAACAAACTTTTTTAATTTATTTGAATGACAGTTATTGAATTGACTTGGATTCTCGACTACTCTAAAAATAAATTAGTTGCCGGACACAAACTGTAGTTAGCTCCAAAGTAAACTAAATGCATTATGATAAGCACAAAGTGGAAATAGTGTTATCTCTGTATACATCTAGATCCTTGTCTGTTGGTGGTTCAACTGACTATCGAACACAGATCATCTCACTCCACTGAACGATTCATTAATATTTCACGGTGGTCGTCATTTGGTCTCGTTCAAATAACCGCCCCATACCTTCCCAAATGTGCCGTAAAAAATAGTAAACCAGGAGATTGATAGCGGCATTTTTCTTGGAAAAAGTCCACCATGCTATCTTAATCCTT
The DNA here is from genome assembly GCA_944452665.1 of Stenoptilia bipunctidactyla. Taxonomy (NCBI): domain Eukaryota; kingdom Metazoa; phylum Arthropoda; class Insecta; order Lepidoptera; family Pterophoridae; genus Stenoptilia; species Stenoptilia bipunctidactyla. Next base: position 11,821,235 of record OX101726.1, read on the forward strand.
TTCATTACACCAACAATAGCACCAATATCCAAAAGTGGACATTACTAAAGACATAAATTATAATTCACCAATATAAAATATAAGCATAAAAATAATTGTTGATGGCTTTCATGGTTTGCCAACCACATTGCATCGTTGAGTTTTGCCTTTAATTTACCTCCTCGCAGTATATGATCCCATCGAGATTACTTCAGAACTGCTTCATAAACATTGTTACATATTTTCAGCAAGCTATAAACCCTTTAACAACTTAATACAACATACGAGAGTGGTTTACGCTGCCACTTAAAACGAATAACGATCAATAAAAAACAGTAATAAAATCAGATTATATCTATAAATATTGGAGCTATGGTATCATTTTTAAGGTATTAAAATAATATTGGTTTTAAAAAGTACATGGTGGAATTTTTGATTCAAAGTAATACAATATCTTCAAGTTGACTTTCAATAAGACTTAATTCGAGGGATAAGTTCTATATTTATTATTAAAGAACCTTTGGAGTTCGTAAAGTCGAATAAAGCTTCATTTTGATAGTAATAACTCGGTCTTATGTATCGCAACCGCAATGATTGTATTCGACCTCTGGAGGCATTTTAATAAATGTTTGTTTGTTCAATAAACAAAAGCTTATTAGTACGAAATAGGGTTTAATTACGAAAAAGTGAGAAGGTAACAGTTAGATATAAGTCCTTAACACAAATATGTGTTTCTTTGATAAATCGTTAGTTATTATTGTTTATAATTTATTTAATATTGTGGTCCCTTTAATTGGTAGGTATAGCCGACCAAAAGCAAAATTTCTAAAATAAATCATTTAACCTTAGGGTGCAATAAGATTGGTGTTTTAGCTATGTAAAATTATTATCTATAAAGTTTAACTATCCGCTACTATAGTCAATGAAATGCCTTGAAATACTGTTATAGAAAAAATAATTTTTGTTTTATGTTGCGTACAGACTGCTGCAATGGAACCAGCAATGTCACATTCTGCGCATTTGGACGTTGCGTAATTTGGACGCGTAGTGCGCAGAATGTTACATTACTAGTTTCATTACAGCAATCTGCACGTACCGCAGACTCATGTTTCACCTAGTAGAGAATTGTCGCTGAATCGATGCTGAATCAATGCAAGATAATGGCTTTCAAAATTCGGGCCTTCTGAAACTCGTATTCTAAAAGATTATTCAGATCTGAACTATACTGAACCTCTTTTTTATTTGATTATTAAGCCCCATGGTGAAGATGAGGTTAAAGATGACAGCATAGCAACACATCACCGGAAGGAGTGGTCATATATGGCGGTAGTTTTTATATGAAGGGTGGTGAAGGGGTACAACCACCAAGCGGGGGCCACTCGGATTAGTCGCGTTTCACGATAAGCTTATCCAGGGGTTGTAACTTTAGGGACTATTTCAAGCCGAACCTACGCGGCAAAACCTATAAAAAGAGTAATGTTCACGGTCCATACAGTCTCTGACCTTTCAAACTACTTTTTGTTAGGTATGTGAATGTATAAAGATGATATTTTATGTATTTTGATGATTTAAAAGATTTTTGTACACCGTGGTGCGCTAAAAAACTTTAGGTATTTAAGGCTGGCGCGCGAGGGGTAAAGCAATCTTTTAAAATTTCAAGCCTTAGTGTAGAAGGATACACATACAGGGTGACTGGTACCAAACCCGCCATAGCAAATTAGCATATAGAGGAGGTCATTTGCTAATTATTGGACCTTACTTTCCCTAACTAAAGTTTTATACTTTAGGAGATATGTCAATTTTTATACATTATTGAGATTTTTCCAAAATTTGACCTTAAAGCATTCGTAACTTTATTTTTCGTCATTAGTTTAGAGTTTTTTTATTATTTCTTGGTAGTCATTAACATTTGTGAATAAAATATGTCGGAACTTCCCTCAAACTAGGGTTAAAAAATAAGACGCTTATGCTTTTAAAAAAAATCAATAAAGAAAAATTACTTTGCGATCAAATTCAACCGGAAATAATAAAAAAACTACGGCGTTTTAATAACTTATTCTACTCTAAATTAGTTCTCTAGTTCGTCACCTTACCAACGGTACTAAATTTGCAACGGAAAGTTTGATTCGCTAAACATCGGTAGGATTTTCAGGTCAACCAGTCATTTTGATCAAAAATAGTGAAGGTCCCAACGACAGGATAAAGCTAATTTAGCAAAGTAGTTTTTGCAAATTTATGAGTAGGTATTAGATAATAGAAATTGAGTGCTTAGTGTACTTAATTTTTTTTTTTACTTTTACCATGTAAAGCAAGAAATCAGGAAAAGATATCGAGCATCAAAAGAAAAATTTAAATAGAGTTGAAACTTAAAATTCTGCTCGAATTGCTGCCCGCAATTTCTGATACATGCCCGATATCTTTTCCTAATTTCTGTGGTGGTAAGACTGAGCCTAATTTCTTCTTTCATAACAGAAAACGCATTATTAATTTTTTGAATTAACTCATCTTTTGTAGTTACTTCTTCATTGTAGACCAACTCTTTTCATTTGCAATGACAGTTTCAATGACTTTTAGACGTCAAATGAAAAAGATGAGGTCGGACCCATCTCTATGACATTTAAGTTGTTGTCATATATGCTTTTCCTTTCCGTTTCGTGTGCTTTCACAAATAGTTGAGTAGACACAGGTATAAATAAATAAGACATTTCGTTTTAAAATGCCGGGATACACAAGGGAAGAATACGCCGACATGCTGCTGGCGTATGGTGCTGCACACAGTAACGCCCGCAAAGCGCGGCGAATTTACCAGGAGCGATATCCAAATAGACGCTTACCTGACCGTGACACATTTCCTACCACATATCGTCGGTTTAGAGAAACGGGTAACTTGAACGTCAGGGTACCCCAAGCAGCTGTGCGACAATTACCTGTTGAAATTGATCAGCAGATTTTGGCAGCTTTTGAAGAAGATCCCACGACTAGCACCAGAGTGGTAGCTGCCGCTTTGGGCGTCAGCCAGTGGAAAGTCTGGTCAGTGATGCATGGGGACCATCAACACCCGTATCATTACACGCCAGTTCAAGGTAATTTTGAGTTTATTTATGTACCTACTTACACTAAAGCGACCAGTGTTATCTTTAGAATTAAAGAAATTATTAATATTACGACGAGCTTCGATGTAACATAATCCAAATCAAATTTTGTCTTTAGAATAACATTTACGTAAATAATTATCAAATGGAGTGTTGGCAGGGCTTGAGAATGGCGACTACGAAAGGAGGTTGAATTTCTGTCGTACTCCTATCTCCTAAAGTATAAAACTTTAGTTAGGGAAAGTAAGGTCCAATAATTAGCAAATGACCTCCTCTATATGCTAATTTGCTATGGCGGGTTTGGTACCAGTCACCCTGTATAATCTTTAGTAGACATGGTAACAATACTTTGAATTTTAAAGGTATATAAAATATATTTTCATTACATACCTAAACCAACACACAACATAATAATAATATACGCTAACTTTGTTATGGCTAAATTAAAATTATGTTATATTTCACTTTTGATTCAATCTGAACTCTCTTTAATAATTCCTTATAATCCTAATTTCATTATTGTTGGCACGACTTAAAATAATATTTAGCGACTCATGTTTGAAGGGTCATAATTAATTTAATTAAGATCCGAATAGGTTCCGTAGAAGTTCTATACTGTAGACTTGTTAATAGTAGGGAGATGATCCCTCGGTCGGTCCCTTGTCCCTTGGGTGCAAGGTAGCGCACGCCCTTCATAGTAATAGCCAATCATATTCTGTTTACATTCCATCACTGAGTATGAATAATTTGTTATTGTCTGCACAAACATACGCGACGTCATGGCCAGTATTGTCTCATAGATTAATTTGTGTCCAAACGTTATTCATCGAATTGAAAAGAGGAGAAATCAAAACTGGCGCATTGTCACATTGTTTGTTCAAAGCATAAAATTTTTTGGCGATTGGATTTAGTAAAGTATTCATGTGAAAAATTTTCAATTTCCTCTCGCATACGGTACCTACTGTTTACAGTTTAAAATGGTATTGCTAGCACTCACAATGCCACGTATATATAAAGTAATTCTGTACTAGCAGGCCATTGGGGCGGCGCGCCGCCCACATTAAGTAGTTTTACAGCAAGCCAAACCCAATTTTGTCAAACTTCTATAGCAGGCCACGTGGGCTGCGGGCCGGACACCTAGTAAACTTTACTTGCAGGCCGTGTGGTCCGCTGTGATCCCACAATTTTAAATAAATTTTTAGACCGCGGCTTGCTAGATAAGGACTTGATTTTAGTACCATTGAATTTTTGAATAAAAAATCTCATGATTCAAAAAAAAAATAATCAAAATCGGACTTAATTTGCTAGTGTATAAGGTTCAAAGTAAACTAATAAAACCCATTGAAAAGTGGTTAATCAGATATTTATTTGAAAAAATTGAAGAAAATAAAACACAAAATTACAAAAGAAAATGAGAAAAATGAGAAAATCGTGAATAATATCAATTTATTTTTATGCCAGCATCTCACAAAATGCCAGCATCTCAGTAACAACTGGAACCTGTTTCTTCTCATAGTCTTGGGAGCTACTTAATTTTTATACAGAACATCATTACTCCAATAATCGCTAATTCTAGGCAACTGTTTGAGTCCCATGTAAATTACTAAGCCAAAGAATTTCCAAATTTCTTCACTATTGCAGTCGACCCATTTAGAATGTCTCATGGAACGTGTAATAGTTCTTAGAATTTTAATTTTGTTAGCGTAAGAATTAGTCATTTGTACCATAAAATCAATAATATATTTATTGAGAAATAATCGAAAAATATTCAATTCTGTTTTTGCATCATCGGGAGTATGAATACTTGGCTGTATATCCAATGTGAACTGCTTTTGTCGCGATCCATTAGGAAGATGCCATTCAGATTGCGACTGTGAGGTAACTGACCTGGCTGCCCGCCACTCACAAGTAAATCCTCATTTGAAGCAGTGGAAGTAGAAGAGCTTGTGGATTCAGTGTCGGAAACGTCTGAAGATGGTGATGGTTCGTAATCTGAGTCACTAGAGTCCAACATTTCTAAAAACCGCGGGAAATCGCGGTGTAATTGGCGCGAAATTCTTTGTTACCAGGCTACGTGGGCGGCCGGCGGCCAACTTACCTAATTACACGGGTGGCATGACATAATAAGTTTATGCAGGTAGCACAATACATTTTTGTCAAGTAAATTGGCGGGCTAATTGTGGCACGCATGCGGACCACATGGCTTGCCAGTAAAAGCATACAAAATTAGTGATGGCATGCTAAGTTAAACATTTTGTGGGCGGCGCGCGGACCACGTGGCATTGAGAGTGCTAGGGGAGAGACGCAAACACAAATCAATTTGAAATCAAGAGAAACATGGCTAATTAAACACTTCAACTTTATGGATTATTCAACGTGCATGGAAAAAATACAGTAATTTGGCGCATTGTAGGCCGAGATTCTATAATTCGTAGGTATCGATTTTTTTCGGGTTAAAGATTGCTAAAGTTCAGATAATACATACATACATACATAACTTCACGCCTGTATCCCTTATGGGGTAGGCAGATCATCAGAGGTTATAAGACCAACTGATGTCACGTTTGACTAATGAGGTATTATAATGATTGCGAGAGGCTATTGCAGTGACAGGGGGTCAGCCTAGCGCCCACAAAAATGCCAATAAAACCTCTGTCCCTTAACCGACTTTTACAGTATGCCCGGGAAGAGAAGCAGCTGGCACATTCTATGTTTTTCTTTCGCTCCCAGTCCAGCATGTTCAATAATATTAGGATAAGTATACGGTTTCAATTTTTAAAATAAAATAAAGAAGTACTTGAATATGTATTGTTTTTGAATTTACAGTATAAAATTTTCATAATGAAAATGACGCAAATATTCATATTATTCAACTCTACCTTTAAACGACAAACATGATTTTACTACAAAAATTTGCGTATGTTAAATTTTAGGAAAATCACTCTGTTTGAAACAGACGTTTTATCATATCAAAAATCCAATTTAAACTCAATAATCAGACATATATTGAAACTGTTTCATACCAAGCTTTGATACATAGGTACCCAATGGAACCGCGATCGCAAGAAGTTATGCTAAACTGCTCCGCGTTACGTTCATTTTATTGATTGTCATGACTCCCTAGACGAGAGAACTTTATTCAATAACGGCAATTTACTTACGGTCATATTTCATTCTGCTATAATATAGCTCTAAGTTTAGATTAGAAAGCTAGTCTAAGAAGTATACAGGGTGACTGGTGACAAATTTTAGATAGGTACTGAAGGAGAGCACTGTGTAGGTACTTGATTCTGATCATAATTATGTAATAAAATTAGGTACTTAATTTTTCACAGAAATTACCTATAGATAAATACTGCTATGTTACTATGTACTTTACAAACGCCTGAGTCAATCGCGGCACGTGGCCTGGGTCGCGGAACGCTGCCAACGCTAGCGTAACCATGCGTTGGGAAATCAATTCTTTAACTTTCGGTTTAGTTTACTCAGTAAATATTTAATTTTTTTTTCTCTTCATGTATGATCTTAAACTATCACGTCCTTGAATTTCAAAAGTGACCCACCAGTCACCCTGTATAATTAGCCTGTGTAATTTAATTTTAGTGTTTTCAAAATTCAAAATTCAAAACGTCTTCTTTACAGGTGAAAAGTGTACCAGAGAACTAATTTGGCGTTCTATCCATGAGAAACCTATCCAGTCGACATTTAAAAGGACTGTAGTGGGCATCAAGTCTAAATGGAAACATCTAATAGTACCATATTTAGTCATTCTACATTTTACTTCTAAATTTTTATAAAGGTTGCTATGCCAAATAAACAATGGCAACCTTCATATGTGATAGATTTTAATGTAGGTTAATGGATAGAATTACTTAATCGCCTACAATTCACTGTACTTTTATTTCCACACTATTATGCTAGACATTTCGACAATGTTTGACCCCGAAAATAAAAATTCTCGGCGATATCTTCTCTTCCAAACCGTAAACTAGATCCCGTTGAAAAACAATCTATTTCCATTCAATTTTAATCTACATAATTATTATAAAACACTTGTTCACAATGCATGAAATTACAAAATAACATGTTTGGTTTACAAGTGCTGGAGTCTTTGCTCCCCGCAGCGAGGGAAGATTAACTTGGCTGTTGGACGGAGCGTGGTTCACTACAATCAATTTTGGTTAAACAATATTGGATTTTAATTAAGTGTATCGCTAACTTTGGCCGCTCCTGCTAATCTATGAACCGGATCGTTGATGTCATCGGTTTTTGCGGTCGTTCCCGATAGATATTATATTAACAGAATATTAGAGTATTATTTGTATAGCGAGTTTTAGGTTAGTGGTGGGGTTATCAATCATGCTGTAATTTGTTGGTTGGGTTGTTTTGATGAAGTAAATTAAATAGCAAATACGTATAGCAATCGACTTGTTTTTTTTTATTGGTTTAGTATTATGAATGTGTTTTATTTAAAAGGCATCTGTATTGCTTTAAACTCAGCTTGCCAGAACAAATATTTAAGTAGTAAAATAAAATAGGTTTTTTCTTGTACACGGTAACAAAACTCTGTGAGTAGCTCATGTCGTCGTTATTTCAGTGTTGAAATATATTATAATTTTCATTTGTAGTTTTCGTTTTATTCTAGCTTATTCTATATATTTCGTTCAATACTTACCAAATTTGTAACTTAAGTAAAATATTGTTAACCATGTTGAAGATGTAACAAAAATGGAGTATGATCCGTCATATACAAAGACAATCAATCAGCCCATTTCGATAAAGACATCTCGAAGTATGATACGAAGATAGAAAAGGAGGTTCACATTCGGATGTAGCTTCATCTGACGGCGAGGAAGGAACTGATGCATAAGATTGATTATTTCCTTATCTGTCAAGTAGACGCGTACTTAGTCTCTCGTGACTAACTGTGGTGTCTTTCAAAGCTTCGGTAACGTGAAAACTTTACTTCGAAACGATGTTTGTTTAATTAATTTACAATTTTCTGAATTTAAGAAAATATTACCCTATTTACGTTTTTTGAAGATATCAAAAAAAAGATATGCCAACTCAATACTTTTACTCTGCTCTCCATAAGTGAGAATAAAATGGCGCGTGTCGCTAGTAAACCAAAAAATCTAAAACAATTGATATTAAAAACAATAGTAGTCATGTTTGACGATTTAACAGGAAGTGGATTTTGAATTTGAAACGTTGTCATTTGAATTCCATCCTAGTTATATATTTTACAAAAATGCTCAAGACTTGTTATTTCATCAATTTGTTACATTTTTAACGGGATTTGGGTAAAATGTAACTCGAGGAAAACTTACTTACCACCCGTCTAGTAAATATAGAATTTTAAACTGTTTTAAAAATAAAATGCGTTTTTCAGTTACCACGTAGGTAACAAAATCAACCTGCAAGGCTAGCATGCAACCATCAATAAATTGTCGAATCGACAAGATAAATATTATTTTGTTATTTTATCTTACTATGTAAGCTAATAAACGCACCATCATAGATAGAATTACTCGATTTGATACCATGATTAAGACCACAGAACCAAATATGTCATAATCTTAATAAACAACATACACTAAATACCATATTCTAAGAAAATATCGATAAAAGGCCCGATTTATCGTTGTCGACGGTAGCATGCTGGCCCCGCTGTGGTACTGAAAACATGTGCACTACAAATATTGTAACGTTTAAATATGAACAGTTTCAAAAGAAATAAAAAGAAGTCGATGGTTCGTGAGCTAGCGATGAAATAAAATAGTCATTCTTAAAGCTGACGTAGTCGAAAGTTTTATGAAAACCTAGTATTGATAGTTCAATAAAAGCTAAACTGCTTTGAAAATAGCAATCAATATTTTGTGGTCCATCTATTTTTGATACGTTAATTTGATTCTGGTAATATTATCTTATAAATAAGATAGTTGGTATGTTTATTACCGCTTCAGGCTAACACTTCTCAGCTGAAAATTGAGCAGCGAGTGAAAAATAGTTTTGACGAGAAATAAAAAAATTTGTTAATTATTAGTTTCTTTTTTTACCAATTCTACGTTTCGTTTAAGTAAGTAAAATAAAAAACTGGTTTATAAAAAGCATTGTATCCTTAAACTGATTTAGTTTTATTCTTAAAATAATATCTAAATATCAGTTTTATAATCGATAGTTACCCCAAAGTAAACCTTGGTTAGGCATCTAGGATTATCCGTAACAATCCTAAGCATTTATCAAAGTCGTTATATTACCTGAAATATAACTAAAAACACATATTATAATTTTCTACAATATTGTTATACTCACAAAAACAATTGACTGGTTTTGCTTTGTCCGATATCGTTCAAAATGATGTTCCAAAAAAGCTATCAGCATAGTGATTGCGTTTCTGATAGATTCGATAAAATAATTATACTGTCAGAATGTGTAGTTTTATACTATCACATATTTCAAAGAATATTTTAAATACATACATACATACATAACTTCACGCCTGTATCCCTTATGGGGTAGGCAGAACACCAGAGGTTACAAGACCATCTGATGTCACGTTTGACAAATTTGGAGGTATTATAAAGATGGAGAGAGACTATTGTAGTGCCAGTGGGTCAGCCTATCGCCCACAAAAACGATTTTAAAACCTCTGTCCCTTAACTGACTTTTACAGTATGCCGGGAAGAGAAGCAACTGGCACATTCTATGTTTTTCTTTCGCTCCTAGTCCAGCATTTAAATTATTACCATTTATACCGTTGATTTTTATATTTACCGGATTCCAAAAACTAAAGTAGACATAACGGGTGTGTTCTTAAAAATATGGACCGACTATCACACACCAAACTTTTTATATTGTTAAAGACCGTTTAAATTACCACTTGTGTCTCTGACCACACAACAATTTTACTCGAATGTATTTCAATATCTACGCTTTGACGCTGCTATTATCATGGTACGCTTTATGACGACGCATTTACTCTAGTATGTCAATAAGGTATTATAATTAAATTATTAATTAAAACCCAAGATCTTCCAAATCGCGAGGCATATACCCTAAGGCACTGGAAGGCCCGTGCTGTAGCTATTTGTAGATCATAATATGTTGTTATCTCACATAGAAAAAACTTAAGTAATTTATAAGTAGATAGAAAGAATTACCTTATTTAAATTCCTATTTCTGAATGGTATCTGAAGTGGCCTGGAACTTTTTTCTACTTCAAAATGTTAACAAATTTCGATGCAATTATTTTAAAGGTTTATATAATAGAGAAAAATATTTTCCACAAAATTAAATGAGAATGCTTGATCTATTTCACAATTGATTTTACCTTTAGTCAATCTTTAGTCAAATTTTTCGCTACCTCTTGAAGTTTCTTAACCCTCCTTTTGAAAAGTTTATTTTAACTTAATATATTCAAGAAGGTGTGTCAAAAGCTACTAAGTGAGAACAAAGATGGCTACTTCCATTTGTATTCATGTCTTACAGCATCAAATTTTGTGACAAATCTCACGGGAATGAACTTGAAAAGATCACATAAAAATCATTTTACGATTTTATCATAGTACGCATAATCAAAGAGTTTGTTGTATGAATAAAATAAACATAAATCTGATTCAGAATGCCAGCGTATCAAGGTTTATTGAAACGAATATATTTAAAAACCAAAGCAGTGAAAGTGTTGATTAATGAAGATTGAAATTGCAAGCACGCGCAAAGCATAAATTTATTCATTTCAAATACTTATATTATTTGCTGGTTCGTGAAACCAGCACCCGCTTGGTTGTTTATGGCTGAAACCTCCTCGACACCCAAGGAAGAGTCTAATGGCCCTACTATAAAAAGTTACTTTGCTAATTCCGCGACTTGTACTTGCACTAACGACCACCACGTTGCGCCCTGAGGATGCTTCTGGTTGAAGCGAAACACGTGTCGGTGATAGCTTGTGGTGTGGGTTCCAAGTGTGTGTTCATTGCATGTCTTGCTTCTTGCTTGAGGGAGGGAGGGCGGTGAACCTACGCATGAAAATCCTGCATCACTAGTGCAAGTACAAGTCGCGGAATTAGCTAAGTAACTTTTTATAGTAATTGTCATGGATTTCCGCAAAGTAACGCCTGATTCAATCAATTATATCTAATGGCCCTATAGTGGGGTCATTACAGAGCATTGTGATAATAATTCAAGTTTGTACATTTAGCGTTTTAGCGATGGCTGCTATACTTACTAGACTTCAATGCTTGTGCTAGGTCTGAGATGCTGAGTGAAACCGTGCAGGGCGGATATCGTTTTAAGTTATACAGTGGGTACATTGTTTTAAAGCTAGCGGGATTTGAAGCATAGTGCACTCTTGTCTAACCACAGGTATGAGGATAAAGTCTACGCGCAGCCTTTATCGCCGATTGGCTATCGCTCATTTCTTCGGTCGATTGTCGGCAGAATGACGAAAAAAAAAAGATTATTAAGGGGGAGTGTAGTGAGTAGAAGTTTCACACTGTTTGGGATCCCCTGGCAAGTGCCTTTTCGTACTTCTGACGTATTCTCCTCCTCCCCTCAGTAAGCAACTCGTACGGCCAATAGGTCTACGGGTGTTCTGAGGGTAGTCTTCTGTGGCGATAAAAAAGAGGGTAAAGTCAGAAAGCACACAAGCCGCTTATTAAGGCTACGACATGAACTCTCGACAGATTTAGCCCACAATTTGAATGTGCCTTTATGTTGGAGAAGTAATTGACAAAAAGTACCGAATAATTTCATGAGTTATTGAACTCTTCTTAGTTATGTTAAAGAGAATGTTAAGCAATGTTTTCAAAATAAGGAAGTTCCTAGAAGTATAAAATTGGGGGGATATTCTCAAAACTCACTTAACATAAACGCGTCCATTCACCACAGAACTATGGTCAATCAATTAAATCCATAGTTCAAGTAGTTAGCCCAAGTTCAATCTTGCATGGTACTAGTACTACAAACATCTTTGGGGCGATTAAACTAAATATGTTAATATTATCTCAAAGCACAGGATTCTGAAGTGAATCTGTGAAGTCTGTTGACCGAAGAACCTATAATTAAATTATTTAATAACGGATAATTAGCTGCAAATTCTTGACCGTCATCGTAAAGTTGCTTTTCTAACAATGTTTTACTTAAATATATCAGGAAACTATGCAACTATTATTTGCCCTCGTTCTTACACCATTTTATTACACAGCACAGACAGAGATTTCAAAGTTTTACGGCAGATGTTCCTAAATGTGTTTTGTAGGCAGCGATTATGGTAGCCTCTTTATATGAATTGCTTAAAAAGTGAAATGAATTGCAGCATCTGTTTTTCTCTTTGCAATATATATATATATTTTCTCCCGTTATTATACTTCTTATACAGTTTATTTCACGGTCACGAGCAACTCAGTCATCTAGTATATGTATTTAAATTTAATTCGATAAACTCTAGTTTAAACTTTTGATAAATAGAAAATTTACATCATAATCCTGAAAACTTTAGACGATAACATTTTCATTACTATGAATACAAATGTTCTTGTTTATAGTTATTCAACAATTATAATATAATTGAACGAAAAAATACGATGTTACAAAAAGAAATTTTGCTTGCAATGAAGAGTCCATTTTGAATACTAATATACATTTAAAATATTTGAAAAAAGCTAATGAATTTGCCTTGTAAATTAAGAAGCCGAACTAATTTTGTATGTTAATTGTGAGGGTTTCATGACCAATGGGACAATTGGATGGGGTGCGTCATTTGTTTGTCTGTCAATTTGTCTTATAGTACTTAAACAACTAGCAGATAATATAAGTCATGGTGATTTTCGTTGACCTATATAAAAAGTAGCTGTTATTTTTGATCCCTTATTTCATACGAATGCTTATAAGAATGTTTACAGTCATGACATATTTGGAAAATATGACAGTTTGTTCTTTTATGTTTATAGTAAAAAAAAATACCTACTGCAAATTTCATAGAAAAATGACTAGTACCTAATGTAAGTATTGATAATAAAATTAAATTAGATACATTACTACATCTCTACAATAAAATGCAAAAAGCTAATTTCACAAAAATAAACACCGAGCACCGAGTTTGTATTTGTCAAACAAAATTCAAAACATTTGCATGCATTCGAACAACATTAATTAAATCCTTGCCACTCTCATAACTTTTTCACTTCAGCGTTCGTATTCAAAGTGACTGTTACAAAGTTAATAACTACCTCGTTATGCATTTTTAAAACAACCACACTAGGTGTTATATGTATATCGCTGGGATCTATATGGAAAGTAGGCTTTATTGAGGGAAACGTCCACTTTGGGTAGTTTTATACTAGTGTCTTTTTTCTTGAAATTGAATTGACAGGAAACTTTGTTTTACCGTTCGGGCGAATAATATTTTAAAAGGTATATTTATTTACTAAATTGTTACAAAAGGAAGCTCGTATTTGTCATAAAAAGTTCAAGAGTCTTCTAGTTCTACATATAAACCTTGCGTTGTTATTAAACAATGTATTGAATGATAACATTTGTCTTCAATAAAATCTCGATGAAATAAACTGAGAAATAAAAAAGAGGAAATTCATGCTATGCAGTTATTTGGTATCGGCATGTCGTATTTAGAGCTTTGCCTTCTTTTTAGAGTGGGCAGACCTGTACTTTCTAGGTGAGAATACTGCAAATACGCTGGGGCAGATGATGATTTTCTGAATTTTCGTTGTAAGTGGGAGGAACTGGCACTGATGGGGCTAACCAAAATCTTCAAATGCATCCAAACACCATTTGAATGAGTAGTTTACTACAAAAAGATCTAGGGATTAAAAACCACTTTTCTAGATTTCGGATCTCCTCCGGAGTTTCATGTTCACAAAGTTATATGATTCAATGGAGCATTAACTCATTGAATCATATAAAAGTAATAGGTAGCCTGAAATTATCATCATCAATATATATAAAACTGTTCCGTTACTGACTGAGTGACTGAGGTACTAAGTGACTGAGTGACTGACAGACAACGTACAGCCGTACTGAGCGTAGAGCTGAAATTTGGAACTTAAATTTTTTAGGAGATGTAGGGGTGCACTAAGGAAGGAATTCCCGAAATACCCACGAGAACGGGAAATATAGGACTTTTTAGTTTGTATGAAGAATCTTATTCCTTGAGTGCACCGATGTGAAACTTGGTGTAAAGGTTTTTCAATGTGTGTTTGGTTGTGTTATGAAAGGAATTCCCGAAATTCCCACGGGAACGGGAAATATATGATGTTTTAGTTTGTATGAAAAAATCCCATCCCTTGAGTGCACGGATGTGATACTTGATATAAAGGTTCCTCAATAAGTGTCTGTTTGTATTATGGAAGGAATTCCCGAAATTCCTACGGGAAGGGGTTGGACTTTTTAGTTTGTATGAAAAATATTATCCCTTGAGTGTACGGATGTGATACTTGGCATGAAGGTTCTTCAAAGAGTGACTGGTTGTGCTACGAAAAAAAAATCCCAAAATTCCCACGGGCACGCGAAATATATGATTTTTAGTTTGTATGAAAGAAACTTATTCCTTGAGTGCATGGGTGATACTTGGTATAAAGGTTCTTTCAGTGGGTGTCTGGTTGTATAGTTTCTGAAATTTCCACGAGAAGGGTAGTTAAGCGCATACGAAATTGCGGGATAAAGCTAGTATAAGATATATTCAGTTCCTACAAATACCTAGAAGCATAATCTCATTAGAGCTATTTACAACCTCAAACTTCTACTCAATTAAACTCATCCTAACTTCACAGACCATAAAGTTCAAAATTAAAACAATATTTCCTAGGAAATCCATGCGCGCAATGTGATATATTGACAAATGGACTTTTACCTTTACCTACGTGAAAACATAGGCAATCGAAATTGCAAATTTGTGCAACCCGCTTCGCTTCGTTAGCGACTTATGTTTACGCGTTACCAACAACTAGGGTCGTCAGCCGCTAATTGGCAGCGGTTAACTTTTAGTTTATTTGAAAGCCAATTTTAATCGAGGTAACGCATGTATTGTTTTACAAAACAATTAAGATTTTCAAAATTAAACTCTATGGAAATCACGTGTGCCTGTGACAGTGAATTTACTGTGTGAATCAAATTAAAATTGGCCTGTAACATTGGAGGTACCCAGAGTTACGTGTTAGTTACGTAGTTAAGCCAGTCTATAAAACAAAATTTTCCGATACTTGCTCAAGAGTAAAAAAGTGTATTTAAGAATAAAATTACAAAAGACTCAAGAACGCCGATTTAAAATGTAAAAAATAATTAAGCGCGATCTGTACGCCATAGAATTCGGTTAACGAAGGCATTAATTAAAGGCATCTAAATTTTATTTAATTTTAATTCCAGAAACTCATTGGTTAAAAATAGACAGCCCTAAAGCAAACAAATTACGAAAATATCGATTTTTCTTTTGCTCTACGTTTTAATAATGGTAAATTTTTATGATTTGCATATTTATGCAGCAATCCATTACCAACTTGCCGCTATGGCAAGTGCTGGTATATTGAAGAGTTATACGTTTAGTATATTAAATATGCACCCTGTATAATTTTGTAGCACACGCATTAGTTATGAGCAGTGTGACTTTCTGATTTGTAATGACGTAACTTCCTCTTACATAAAGGGGAAGATTTTAACTGTAAAGGTTAATGAGATATCTAGAGAAAAATAACATTAAATGTTAAAAAGTGGGTATCAATAATTTAACGTACTTTGCTAATATTAACTGCTGCTTTATATTAATGTGTACATGGTGATAAAAAGGCTTCTGACAATCCCTAATGAAAACTATTTCATGTACAGGCCCCGAGATTGACTGCCAAGTCGTCGTGGTTAGCGGTCACCTATCCTTCCATCATCCCATCGAATCATATGCGTAGGAGATACCACGCCATAATGACTTCCACAAGCTGGCCAGTTTGTTTACAGACCTTTTCTTATATACTGATTTGCCTTGCAGCCTAGTTTAGATATAAACAGGAAAGGTTTTATCTAAATGCTATATCTAGTTATAATGCATGGACATTAAAATATATTTAAAAACCTGTATATCAGACCTATTACTTCGTTTGTACCCACTTCTCGGCAGAACCCTTAAAACCAATCTGATAATACTAATGACTGGAAACAGGCATTTAGAAATAGACCTTATTGTTCGCTCGCTAATTGCTTTTTTATTAAAAACCGATAAATAATATTTATAATTCGAAGATAATAAGTATTGTTACAAAATATATATAATAAATCTAATAAGGAATGTAAAACTATAATATCGAAATGGTTACGTTCTAAAGATTATTATGAGACCGAGAAATTGCTTGAACAAAGGTTATGATAATCGACATAGTTCACACATATCCACATATAATTACTCAAACACATACACCACATGCATACACTCATACACATACACACAAACACAACCACATATTGGGCATGCTATCATTTAAATAAAAACAAATATTTAGATACTGTAAATATAGTTTGTAAGTAAATTTAGTCTTTAATTTTAATGAAATTACGTTTTATCTTTTTTTTTAAATATTTTTATTTTTGTATTCATAGTGCTTAAGTTTCTGCAAACCTTTAGTTTTTTAAATTAGAAATAAAATGTATGTTTTATGTAAATAGCAGATAAGTCATTTGTCTATGGAAGAGCGATGCTTCCTGACACAGGCTTATAAGGAGGCATCAACCTTTATGATTATTTTTGTAATGCTTTTAAATTAAATAAATCAATTATATTATTATTATTAGTTACAAATTGTGGAAAATTTTTGAACATAGATGTAAGAGAGAGTTTTAAGCTGGCCATTTATGATTTTAGTCCAAGTTTGCAATACTTAAGCACTGTTTCAAAAGTCAAGATCGCTCCTAATTACGAATCATTATAATAGTTTTAAGGTTTGGGGGTTCACCAGTTATATCTTATATAGTAAATACTAGGGACTTATCGTTTGATTTAAACAAACATAAACTGGCCACTGCTTCTCTGAGTAACCATAAAAAATGTACAAGAGGATATTTTCCTTGTATGAATATCAGAGCAACTAAAGATTACATGCGAATGACGCGATGTAAAATAGGTAAGAAATCATTTAAATACGACAAAAACTAAAAACACGTTTATTTTAAGATATAAAGGCTTCACGATCTAATAACAATCTGCAATACTCCATTAATTACTTTTAATATAATTATGAACCCCAAAAGTTACCTAAAAGTAGCCCAACTGCTCTTGATAACGAGGCCCTTGGTTCTTGAAGACCCAATTATTTGTATGATTAGAATGCCCATCGTTACTATCAGGCCAGGAAAATAATAAACACATCGAAAGAAAATTATATATACAACAACAGTTATGATTAAGTGGTGCCTATACCGATAATTTATCTTAATATTTTTTCCACAATACCAGGGCTACGTTTTGGCGAAGTATCTCTATGAGATAATTAGAGATAGTAGCGCTTATATTACTAACCATTTTTGATTAATTAATAATAGACCTAGGATATTTCCTAAGTTGAAATAAAATAATCAATAAAGTTTTGTGGTCATTTGAACGATTAATTCAAACTGCCCTTTTAAATGTTTGGGATACATAACAAAAGTCATAGCACTTTCAGCTGCAACATTGTCTATACTCTGTAAAAACTTTTTAGTCTGACATGAAGTATGTTAATATGGAGTTTTGCTTTTATATCTGAACTAGCTGTTGCGCGCGGTTTTACCCGCGCAATTTCGATTCTCGCGGGATTTTCGGGATAAAAAGTAGCCTATACGGATTCGGAAGAATCCCTCTAAGTAATGGTAAAAGAAATTTGAAATCGGTCCAGTAGTTTTTGAGCCTATTCAATACAAACATACAAAAATAAAAAGGTTTCTTCTTTATAATATAAGTATAGACTGGGGAGCCACAACAGTTCTCTTCAATTGACTGTTTACAAAATAAAGCGACTAGGTCACAAATGCCACAATGCTTCGAAATGGATCTCTACTTTCTAAAAAGTTGACTATCGGGAGTGCTTTGTGGGACATTTTGAACTCTTGCTCTCTATCATACCACTACAATACAGAGTTTAGCTTTTGTTAAGCCTATGTAGTGCCGGCTTAGAATAGCTCTACCACCGATGACGGCTAAAATCTGCCGCCAAATATTACCGCTCAGGCTGCGAGGTGCTCCGGCAGTACTTTATGAAGAGCCAGTTCTTCCTTCTTTCCATCTTCAGTTACTATCAGGTGAGATTGAGGTCAAACACGGGCTTTGCGTATATTAAAAAAAGCTATTCAGTTTACTTCACCATAGCATCGCACAAAGCTCATGTGAAACACTTTTTATTCTCATAGTACATACACATACATGCATAACCTCACGCCTGTCTCCCCTTGGGGTAGGCAGAGACAAGGGAACACCAATTGCTACGATCCAGACATACCTCTTTCACTTCTTCCACGTTCATCAATCTTTTCATACATGATCGCCGGTTACGGGTACTTTTGACTAGGCCCTTTTTCAAAATGTCGCCAATTTGATCGGCATACGTTCGCTTAGGCCAGCCCCTTCCAACAACACTATCCACTCTTGTTCTGTACACCTCTTTCGTAAATCTACTTTCACTCATCTTTCCAAATGCCCAAACCACCGTAGCATACCCTTTTTAATTCTCATAGTAAATATCCAAAAGCCACTTAGTAGGTAAATTTTCGTTCTCGTATAAATTACCATTTGCTTTGTAAAGCCTGAACTAGAGCACTAAAATTTATTTACCGTTCGTCATGCCGAATGTACTAACTAAGCTTCGATATTGTGTCATATTGTCGACAGTATTGTAATTGGAGAATGATAAATTCGATGTCAGATTACGGTGAAATGTATTCAAACGATAACATTAGTTATTACAAGTTGTTAAACTAGTTTGAGATAGTATTGAGTGCCTTTTATTTATGTAACAGATGATTGATTTACATTAAACTACTTTTACTAAAAGCTATTGTATACAAATATATTACGAAAGTTAAAATTTCGGTAGAGGTTTTATGTCCAGTAAAAACTCCGATCTGATTTTGATTCTTAAAAAATATGTAATCCTTTAACTTTATTTTATACAGCATTTTATGCTAGACCATAATACACTTCACGGACATACTCAGTGAATTTTATACACATACAATACCTACATGTGCCTATACCCGAAATGGTGCATTTCAAATTTCGGATACATCATAAGTTTTTAAACTGATATGGTCATTAACATTAAAATTAACTTTAGAAACGGAATGTTTACCATGATTTTTATTTATTTTGAATTCTCGATATTTCGGCATTATTGCAAGCGGCATGATCACGACGGTGCTGCTAAATACGAAAATATCGAGAACTCAAAATAAATAAAGAACATGGTAAATATCCCGTTGATAAAGTTAATTATAATTCGAATAGGTACACCGTTTTGGTCCTGGTTTGGTTTTGGTTTCTGTTTACAAACTTCTTACTTCTTTCAACTTCTTTCTTCTTACAGTTACTTAGGTAATATTGATTTTTTCTGTAACTCTGAGAGAAAAATAAATATATGTGCATAATAAGTGCAAAAACCAAAATTTTATTTAAAAATAACGTGATATTTTAAAATACGTTTTAAATGCGAACTGTTATTGTACCAAGCAAAAGACCAGTTTGTTCTATTTTCTCTCATTGATTTTACCTCATTGGTTGATTTAAATCCACTTAAATAACTTCAGTATTATAATATTAGATTTTAAATAATAAGATCACAGGATTTGCTCACTTATCCTATGTAAATAAGGAAACATCAGCTTACAAATATTTATCTACTACCTCCATGCATTGGAATTATCTTATCTAGATGAAAAATAGTTCGCAAGGATCCCTACGTGGGTGTTTCTCGATACGGCCGTCAGTTTGCGTTATTGATTATAATAAACGAGGACTTATAAAGTACAATTTCAGGTTTAAGAATGAAATGCTATTTATTGGCATTGTAAATCCTTTGGTGTGTTGTTTCTGAATTATAATGTTAGCAACTTGTTAGGTGTGTTGTAAAGTGAAGTATGGTCAGGTCAGAAATGTAATGGCTCGAAAGTTAGTCAGTTTCATAGAGTTGCCTCGAGTGATTGATTTATTATGATAAATGTAATTTTACAGTAAAATAAGTCACGTACATGTAGAAGGTTATAAAAGACACATTGTGCTTCAATAATGTTAAAAGTCTTAAGTTTTCTCATTTGATCAAATTAAATAGAAAAGGTCAACGCGACCACACATTATGTCAGCGGAGAGTTGCGCGATTTAAGTCGGTATAAAGTTACATTCAATAATAATTTTATGGCAGATAAAAAAATTAAGACATGTAGTCAAATGTGTGTATTAAGTTTACGTTCTTAAAAAAAAGATTTGCCCATGAGTCTGGTCTTTTAATCTTTCTTCTAGGGCTGTAAAAAATGATACGTACAGAATTTTATTATTTTGAGCCTTTTTTGTATTTAAATTAATACTTTAAATTAATACTGAAACCAATCAAAAGACTTTAAATGGCATCCATGCATTCGTAAATTTATTAATCTAAGATGAAAGGATTAATTAAATTGTTGCCAAACGAGGCTCAAGTCGAAAGTTGAGTATTTTGTTTAGACAATAGACAAAATAAACCTAGAAGTCTTTTGGTCTCATTTTTATTTGATATTTAAATTACATACATAGTATCAGTAAATTTTCAGATATTTCTTGTAATTTGAAGCAGAATATTCATGCAGTCACGTAAATTTACAAATAAAATAAAACCACGACTGACAAACTCAGTGCCTACCGGACGAAAATAACAGATTATCGAAATGTAATAAATTTTGTAAAATGAATTCGCGACCACAAAATGTGTTGTGGAATGGCGGTTGTTTTTCATCTGTCTACAAAATGTTAAAGCCATTTTGGCAGTCTCCATCGTTTTCATAGTGCAGGCAAGGTAATAATTGGGTGCTGTAAATTATTTTGTGACAATGGGTTTTGAAAAATGTTTATAGGATCAGTAAATAGGTTGGTAACTCCAATTCATTTATGTAATTTTTTTGTGGATTATATGGCGTAATACGGTAGAGGTATAATGCTTATTTATTCATCGACACGATAAGAAAAAGAAGACGGAAGGGTTCGTTACATGTTTTGGAATAAACTAGCATTTTAATTATTTTCTTTGAAATTGTTATTGTACAGCCGTGTAACTCATTTAATATCTGCGTTTGAACTCGTCTTAATGGAGGTGAACAAAAAGTGCAAAATTAAAGTTGAACATAATCTCATAAAATCTAAAAAAAATATTAATCCACTAAACCGTTTATCGTGAGAGAGTTACAAACAAATATCTGACCTCACAAACTAACAAGCTTGTAATAGTAGTGGAATTATTGCATTTGGTGCTGATTCGCCTGGACATAACGAAAAAAGGAATGAGTTTCTTTACCTTTAGATATTTTAGAACTTTCTTAAGAATTTTTATTTATCTTTTAATTGATGTAAGTATTTCTTTAGAAATGTGGTTTATTTATCCACGCTTATAAAAAAGTTAAAGCAAAATTAAGTATATTTCAGTTTTAGTAAAGAGTAAAGAAGTAAATTTAATTAAAATAAAATACCTATCTAATATATAAAATTCTCGTGTCACAGTTTTCGTTGCCATACTCCTCCGGAACGGCTTGACCGATTTTGATGAAATTTTTTGTGCTTATCCGGTATCTATGAGGATCGGCCAACATCTATTTTTTTTTTATTTATATGGCAAAACAACGTGTGCCGGGTCAGCTAGTACTTTTATAATTTTTAAAACTAGAATTGAAAGTTAGTGGCATTATTACATAAATCGAATTCAATTGATGTAAAAGGTTTTATTATAAATGCTACAGAAGTGCCTTTGCTGACGTAGCCAAATCCAACTCTTAAGTTCTGATTATCTGAAGTACTTCCACAATCATGATCTGTTTTATAATAATTGTGACAGGATAAAACCCATGTCAAGTTAATTGCAAAATTTACACTAATGCCACATATTGATTTTATTTTTAAAAATCTGTAAAAACGAACCTGACATGGCAGACAGGATACGAAAACCTTTAACAACTAGGCTACTGCAACCTTACTCGACTTTAAGATAACTAAGCCATGACAGTAATCTTTATAAATGCTTCATACAATAAAAAACTACGAACGCAACCAGTTTCAAAACAACCTTAACATTCTAGTTCTACATTTCTTTAAAGCTTTTATTTTCCATAGCAATTTCTTGAAAACTAGCTCCGTTTTTCAGACAAGTCATGTGGAGTCTGGCCACTAAAGTATAGCACCTACTTCAAGTTGAAGACACTTCAGCTTGAGGTCATCAGTCAAGAAAAGCGAGCTAGCTCCAACGTGTGGATTTATCAAGTTTATAGAGCGTAGATTGGATGCGATTTAACAGATAAATTATGTTTTAACTACTGCTCTTAAATACTGGTTTAAATTGCTCAAGCTTATAAGGACAATTTTTGAACATTTTTTAATGAATCCATCTAAAGTTTCTCTGCATATAATCATGATGATAACTTTATATGTTAAAATATAACTACAGGTATATTTTGTTAAATTTAAATAAACGGGTACAGACACGTGCCAAGAATATTTTCTTTCTTTTTGTCTGAACCTCGTTTAGTAAAATCCATAAAATTTGTATCGTAAATAATATAACGTTTATCCGGCAATATAAATTCAGTATTCACTACCAATATATCACAGATAATGGATGTCCACCCTTAGACGATTACCATCTTTGACAAAACAATAAAAACACGTTACGATCGATTTTATATGTCTATAAAATAACACAATCCAACTCTCCAACTTAGCGCTCAGAATAATGGAACATAACTTACCAAGTTCATAAAACAAGCAATTTAAGAGAATTTTGTAAGTGGCTACGAGCTACTGCTTAAATTAGAAAAAAAAATAGTTTGATTCCTTTTGGTTAAGATTCATTTTAGGTTTCACAGTATTAGTACTGCAACTATGCTTAAGTTTAGGTCACCTTTGTTGAGTAAAAAGCGTTTTCGTATTTTCCGCGGACTATCTCTTTGTTTAAAAACGAGTTACCCTCAAAAAGTTTATATTTTATGGAATTTTGTTCCTTAATCACGGGAGAATGGTTCAACGGATTTGGATGAAATTTGGTAAATTTGGTATAGTGATAGTGTACTGGAATAGCACATAGGCTACTTTTTATCCAAAATTTCAAACGGGATTCGACATTGCGCGGGTACAACCGCGCGCAGCAGCTCGTTTATAATAAATTGGTTGATTTCACAATTTATAGGTACACAGTATACGAAGTTGTCGTGGCGCGGTGGTACTATGTGTATCATACGATATCACAGGTTAAGCAACGTTGGTCGGTACTTGGATAGGTGACCGCTGACCATTCATTTCTCACGACGACTTCCGTGCTTCGGAGGGCACGTTAAGCAGCTGGTCCGAGGGCACGTTATACAGTAGACGTTAGGGTTTGTCAGAAGCCATTTCGGCGCCCTGAAAATTCTGACAACCACCACCCAGCACTGGGCCAGCTTGGTGGATTATGGGGAGAGACTCATGTCCTACAGTGGGCTCATTACAAAGAGTTGTGATGATGATGATGATGATGATATATTTTTATCAATTCATTTAAACGTAGTTAAAGGATAAGATTTTATCTTCATACATTTTGGCCCATATGAGTACCGCGAGGTACATGGACACCAAATTTTAGGGCATAAGCCGAGGAACTGTAAAATTTAGGATATATTCCTATTCCTATTCATCCTTAAATGCTGTAAAATAAATTGTTCTGAGTTGTAAAAAATAGCAGTTTCGGAACATAAGATCGTTATTTTTTGACATATGTCAGCAAATGTCAATAATGATAGAACAGCACTATACCGTTAGTCATTAAAATAAGGTCTCTATTCCAATAAACAACATAATGACAAACTGTCAGTTTGAGAGTTATAGTATTTTTGTTATGGAAGGCATTTTCTTAGCTTGGATAGCAGTCTTTGTACTGCAAAGTACAGCAATATGGCTTGTGTAGAAAGCCACGTGTAAGATTTTTTTTTCTCAGTTTAAAGTTCAGCTAAGACCCAAAGTGTTAATACAGATTTATTTAATGGAATCAAAGATATTATAAACCGCTGAGTGATGGGATAAACCTCGGTGCCTCAAATGGGCCACTTATACGCGGATCCTTTAAAAGTCAACTAACCAAAATACAGGAATATAAAAATACATACATACATAACTTCACGCCTGTATCCCTTATGGGACAGGCAGAACACCAAAGGTTATAAAACCATCTGATGTCACGTTTGACAAATTTGGAGGCATTATAATGGTGGATAGAGACTATTGCAGTGACAGGGGGTCAGCCTATCGCCCACAAAAAAGCCCCTAATAAAATCTCTCTCCCCTAACTGACTTTTACAGTATGTCCGGGATGAGAAGCAGCTGGCACATTTTATGTTTTTCCTTCGCTCCCAGTCGAGCATGGAAGAGGAATATAAAAAGTATCAGAAAATACATAAATACAAAATTTTCTCGACTGCCTCAGTTTATTTTGTTACATAGCGATGTCCAAAACAAGTTGACAAATAAAACAGAAGAAAAATTTGTCTATGTTCCAAAGTGTCTGAACGCCTCAAACAAAAAGCTAGTAAGAGTGTTTAAATATGAAGGGCTAACATATATTTACTCCCAATTTTTTTTTCAACTCTTGATATACCATTCGGATCTATAATATGTGTAGGGTGTAGGGTCGGCTTTGAATAGCCCTACTGACCCTGGATAAGCGAATCGTATAGGTAAGGCGACTAATCCGAGTGACCGCGTGGTGGTAGGATCCCGGCAGCACAGCAGTGCAATCACAGAACTTTATCGAATCGTTTGTTATGGTATATCGTATAGTATGGAGACGGTTTTTAAGAAAATATTGAAATCTATCCATTGCCGCACGGCCAGTTTAAATAAATGTGTGCCTTGTTAATTTTGAATGTCTGTAAACATGTTGTACTCATAAATATCTGTAAAATAAAAAATTACAATGTTACTCAAAACTTGCAACCGACTCCATACTATACGAGCATTCGTAAACATTCGTTAATATACGATTCGATAAAGTTCTGTGATCGCACTGCTGTACAGATATCTACAGTAATTCAACTCGGCCGCATCTTTGAAACAAATGCGTACAGCGCCGCGGTGCGTGTACATGTGATAGGGCTGCCTTCCTTTAGCATTTAAATTACATTTGTCTAATTTGTGTTTAGTTCCATTTAGTTTTGTGACTGCAAATATACTTTTTTTATATAAACAAGTAAAATACTTTTTCAACTGAATAGGAAGTGATCAACAAAAATATGCTTTGTTTCAAAAAAACATGTTTACGTTTGAATAACAAATCGGTCTTATAAATTAGCGACCGAAAAATACTTGCGCCTCGACTGAGACGAACAAAATGATTTATTATTAAATTATAAAGTATAAACAAACCGCATATTAACGTAAAGCTCAATCAACAACTGTTTCGATATACAGACACTCGCGACCGAGATCGAGCCGCGTAAGTATAGCAAGCGATTAGTCCGTTTGTATGAAGTTGAATTACTGTAGATATCTGTACTGTGACGGCAGAGTCCAACTGGCTTGCGACCATCCTTCATATAAACTTAACGCCAGTGATGTTTTCCGGCAATATTGTATGAAGAGCCAGTTCTTTCCTAGTCCCGTGTGCTTTCATCTTCGACCTCATCTTCACTTACCATCAGGTCAAACGCGGACTGAGTCTAAAGAAAATTTTATCATTTTGGAATATCAGAAGTTATTCCAAATATACTTTTCTCAAACATGCTTGGTTTGAGCGTTATTTTGAAAACCTTCTTCGAGATAAATCGAACTTGCTGTACTGGTCGAGCAGCGGCCGGCAGTAGTTGAATGAAAATCTATAACTGTCGTGTTTAGGTATACGTAATGTCCTCCGTGGTGTGTAGCGGCCAAATAAATTACTATCATATTTTTCGTGTAATTCAAAAATGGAAAGATCTTCTGTTTCTCAACATGGCGACCAAAGAGGTAACTTATCAAAGGTTTAATCCAAATTCCATTAGCTTCTAAATCGAATACAATTGCTATTCTGCTCTAAACATTTTACTGTACATTTGATGGAACATAACGACCGCAATATCGTTCCCAGTTCTTTATCTGTGGAAGAAAAGCAACGTAAGTTTAATGAAATAAAAGGTTCATTAAATTGCGCCATTTATAATTATTTTATCTCAAAGCTATGTATTTTTCTAAATTACACCCTGTCCACTAAAGAAATATTTCATTTATAATATGTACATAAATCTATTTTACGTTATTCACTACATTAAGTTTCAATTAATCACAATAACTACAATGTGGTAGCAAATCTATATCCTGCCACATTGATCCGATGTCACGGTCACTATGTTATTTATAAAATACTCGCAACTGTTTTCTATTTAAAACGGGTACAAAAGGCAGCTGTTCAAGCTTTACAACTGTGTCAAATAAATGTAATTGAATCTGAACTCTATGACTTGGACATTAAGTTCAAAATTGATTGGAGAAATTTGACAGATGTGACCACGGGGTCTGCAAAGACACCGAAACGTAGAGTTAAAATGTAAAATGTAAATTATACGCGATTAATCCGGTTAAAAAGAAGTTTTATTTAAATTATGAATCGTGAAAACTTAAGACAATAAGATGTGTAATGTTTGATGTGCTGCCTTCTGTACAATACATTGTTTTTAAATGTGTAAGGCCGGCGCCAGACTTAGCTTCAAATGTTTGAACAAATGTGTGGCGCTGGACTTTGCATATGTAGGCCGGCGCCAGACTTAGCTTCAAATGTTTGAACAAATGTTTGACCAAATGTTTGGACAAATGTGTGGCGCCCGGGTAAGTTTGTAACAATCAAGAATTTAACGAAAAATAATCAATTGCCATTTATTGTCTACATAACGAAAATTACGTTGGTCAGATCTGATCTTGTACATGAACATGACGTGTTGTCGCCTATTGTTTTGCTTGGAGTTTTATTCTGAGATGCTGTGACAAAGTTTATTTGACTACTCTAAGTCAGGTGTCTAGAAATTGTGGACGCAGTAACGAGATAATTGTGCATATCACAGATTGTTAGTATCGTCATAATTTCAGCCTTATGTCTCATCATCCTTACAACTACGACCATATTGTAGACAGCCTGCCCACGCTCTGTCTTTAAAGATATGTTTGGTAGTCGAGAACCATTTAGGAATTTATTTGTTGGATCACTTTATTTGTATTGTTATATATCTTTTTTTTTATTTTAAATTTTTGACATATAATGTAAATTAATTAATTAATCCGGTATTTAACTCACAATCTGATTACCTAATGTTAATTCTTGTTTCTTTTTGTATTGCAATGATGAATATGTACTTATTATTGCATAGATTTTACTGGCATATTTATAATTTGAAAATATTATTTCATATGCCATTTCGGCGAATCATAGCTGTACTACTAACACTTAAGACTTGCACACCTTTATAATACCTATGATTATGAATAAATAAATTGATTGATTGAACCTTAATACCTTGACAGTAATCCTCCGACCTATGTGTTTTGCCTATTACCACGACCACTTCTCATCCCTTCGGGCTATAATAGTTACTTTGATTCAACTGTGAATCTCCTCATTTCTGATTGGATTTCGTAAAAGCTATAGCTAGTCACTATCACAGACGCAGGTTGAAACTATTTGGTATTCGTATTAGGAACAAAACAAAATATTTCAAAGAAAAAGTCCTGATTTTGGGAATCGTATAGATTGAACAGGTTTAAGCTTGAAGCGTCTCAGAGTAAAACTCCAAATAAAACAATAGGCGACAACACTTCATGTTCATAGCTATGTTTGATATTTCGAGCCCGCCGTCGTTGCCACCGTCTAAGGCTCGCATTATGGACGAACCAGGTTAAATAAAATGGTAGAGGCTTGTTCATCATCACCATCGCAACTCTTTGTAATAAGCCCACTGTAGGGCTATGTGTGCGGCCACACTGGTTCTGCGGTGACTAGGTGTGCGTCCATACTGCGAGCCTAAGACGGTGGCGACGACGGCGGGCGCGAAATATCAAACATACGAAACCATACTGTAGTGTCCATACTGCAGTGACTAAGGCGGAAGCCTAGCGCGACCGGACTGAGCGTGTCAGCGTGCGTAAGTTTCAACCGTTCCTATCCGCGCTTTCTGGTCACACTACGGGCCTTAGCAACAAGCGACCAATCTGCGGTTGGTGGGGGTAACGAACCAGTTTCATATGTTTGATATTTCGCGTCCGTCGTCGCCACCGCCTTAGGCTCGCAGTATGGACGCACACTTTGAGTCTCTACCCTGGGTGGCGAGGAAGTATAGGCCATAATCTATCAAGCTGTTCCAGTGCTGGGTGGTGGATATCAGGCTTGTTATCGATCTTTAATTAATGAGTCTTTTCAGGATTACAATACTAAATTTAAAAATATAGCAACTATTCAAGCCAAGCAGATTTTGCACACAATCTAAATAACTTCCAAAAACTGAATTTCAAACAGAATATAATGGTTCTTAAACCAGGCGACATGTGGATTTTCAGCACAATATTATTACACGGAATATTCCAATGTCATTCCCGCAAAGCAAATGTACCAATTATCATAGCTAATGTGCCGAGATACGAGCTGTATACGGAACAGGAAACAAGAATCTTTAGCGTACCGTGATAGAATAAGCTAATTTAAAAGTCGGATTTCATTTTCAATTTGAATGTTTGTAATTGGTTCTAATAGCATCAAAATATTAAGCAAAAAAAAGACGTGAGCCATAATATGATTCGCTTCTAAGTTTCTTTTTTAGTAATGTTGTGGAGACCACAAAAAAGAAATATAGGGTATACTAGTTACACATCGTTTTTATTTGCTTATTTTATTTAATGCTATAGGAACAAGCATTTAAATTGAAAGTGAAAACAGACTTTTAAATTAGCTTATTTTATCACGGTATGATTTATAAATTAAGTTTATTTGCCGAATATGGATCGAATATGGTCGTTAGTTTATATATTTGATTAAATCACAATTACCAATTAACTTTTTAACGATTAACGTATACGATAAAACAAAGTTTTTTTTTAAGAAACGAAATTTACAACAAACGAATGTATATTGATTATCAGTAAACAACATCGATTGATTAAGTTAGTAACTTATATTATTAAATTATATAAGTAATATATTTTTTTCTTATTTCCTATTTATTCACTTCGTGAACGAAAATGTAACAAATGAATGTCAGTTATCTATTTTATGTAGCGCTAACATATGAGATTATAGAACTGTTTCTAGAGTTTCAAAGATGTTAGTCTCAGTAAAATAAATGAAACGAGTTTCTCTTTAAAATAAAATAGGTATATTCAAAGAAAGAAAGTGCAGATAATTCTAGCTTTCTACAAAGATAGCTGCAACGAGACGGTCAGTCGTCGAGTGACAATAAAATTAGATAACTACAGGATAGTCCGGACGAGACCCGTTGTATGTCTAGCGGGTGGAATCAATCGCAGTAAAACATGGTATTGAACAGACTCACCGCAAAAAGCTCGAGCTACTGTAACACAGTCAAATATAAACCTTCCGTTCTTCAGTACAGAGCTGAACGGAATTTCATAAAACGAATTCATACTTTGGTCGAGTGCGTATCAGTTCGCTTTGCTGTAATAACACAAAACGAGTGGACTTTCAACGAATGCAGTATGAAGAAATTTTACTTTAAAATAAGACAATAGTATGGCTTTTCAAAGAAAATTTTGCATATAAAAGGTTTTCATTAAGATTAGTTCTGTGTCGGTTTTGTTGCAGAAATAGTTTATTAGAGAAGGCAGCTTTATAGTTTCAAAGCGAAAGAATTTAAATTGATTCAAGCAGCTTTTTAACGAAATTAATACTTAGAGATTGGAGTTTTTGTTAATAGAACCGCACTAATGTTTAGCGGTTTATTTAAAATGTTTTTGCCTGAGATAACATTTTAAGTATTTGAAAATAGAAGAAGCTTAGAGTAATAATATTGAAGAAGGCTGATTTCATACTGTCAAGGAAATTTTTTTTTTGTTAATTTTAGAAAAAAAGTACCTATTCATAAGTTTACAATTTTTTTAAATCAATTTCAACGTAAGTATAAGTACATTGCTGCTTATCGGAAAATACAAGCCAGATCAGAGAAGACGACTGCATTTAATTGATAACGATAAATTGATCGTTTGCTACCGAAATGTTCGTTCTCGTTCAAGAAACGTGTCGAAAAATGAAAATTGATTTCGCCCCTATATCCGCCTGCGTGCCGTATCTACCAAGTATAAGTGGCGAGGGAGTACTAGGCGTTAATAACTAGCAGGGAAGCTGCATCCAATGATGTTTATTTAATGGCCACCACAGAAATTGTAATGAAAATACCCTGTTCGTATCACTGAAATATATCTTCTATTAGAAAGAAATAAAGTCCAGATTGAATATAAAATTTTCTATATTTACGAACGCTGTTTACTTAGAGCGGCTGAAACGTGAAAATATAATTCATGCGGTTTTTTGGTGCTAAGGACTTTAACATGTTTTATGTTTAGTATAAATTGTATCATGCATGCCTTCTTCATATAAACATTTTACTCAGTTTCTAATAAACAGTCCTAGTAACAATTCGCTTTGTTAAAATAATATGAATAGTGGTCGCTGGGTGTCAGCAGATATTTTGGCCGTATATATTTTCTAAGACTAACCCTACCGGTTGCTATCCAAGCTGGGAGAGCAAAAGTCGACTAAGCTACCCCCGCTTGATGAAACTACCCCTTCAGGGCTCACTTACCTGGGGACCACCCCTCATATAAAGTTTATTCCTACAAATATCAACCGCATCGACGGTTCTGTGTTCCGTCAATATAATTCGTAAAAAAAGACCTAAGTGGTTTTGTGACAAATTATGAAAATTCTTAGTTGGCTACCATGACCTACCTATAATGTAATAACATTGAGATTTGCCACATTTTTCAGCAGGATGCTAGAACGGTATTTAGACCAACTTGGACAGGTTCCAGAAGATAAAGGTTGGCTGCTGTATATTAGTCAAACTATCGGGACTTAGGTCAAGTGGAACTTTTTGGCCAAGTATCTAACTTTGCTAAGTAAATAATTTGATGGTAAGTATAGAATTTTATGGTTTAATGTAATTCTTTTCGTGTAATTTTTTTTTTTTTGGTTTTTGTCATTTTATTCTCTTTGATATTATACATAGGTATGTTATGGACCAAGTGATTAATGCGGGCAATGGACATAACGTTCGGGCATTATGAATAATGCTCTAGGGTTTATGGCACTTCGCTGGCCGCTGCCGTGGTACCGATCGCTTCGCTCGCTCGGCTCGCGCACGTATGGCCTATATGAAACCTAACTGCTCCTCTTCGCTTCTTATTTTTTTGACTTGATTATTTGCGCCCGAAAATTATGTATAATACCCAACTTATCACTTGTTCCAAGACAGGTATATTATGATTGGGATTGCAGTTGTTTTGAGCTTAGTCCCGCAGCAACAGCTTTCCAGCCACTACCAAATTTTCAAATAACAAAAAAGTATAAAAAAGAAATACATGGGATATTGCTAAAAATGGTTATTTAGAATAAGGCCCATGGGACGTACAGTTCTTTACGGACCTTGGGAGATCAGTTAACCTGATTCTAAAAGTATTGAAAGATACAATATAAATCTTTTATTTGGCTTCATTCATAATATTTTTAATAACAGGTCATAAAAAGTACTAAAAATGTATATCCTAGTTATAACGAGTAAGTTTACATTTTTAAAACATAATATTTCCTGACCCATTTTAAAGAATAAACTCAAATCCCTTTTACAGGAATAATTCACTGACAGTCATCAAAAACTCGTGCTATACATTACAACAAATTAGGAAAATGTTAATTTTCAAGCCACTTTACAAACAAATCATTATCAAATTTTAGAACAATGAAATAAAACCTAAATTCGCCTATCAGGACTTTAACACGAACATTTGTATGTACATGAAAAATTCGCAAAGCGTATGGCCAGATTATCATTTAAATGTGCCCTCAGACGATTGTCGGATTTCGTGACAGTTGTACAATGGCATGCGCCCTCGAGCAAAATATTTTTATCAAAAGAGACCTGTATTTTTGGTTGAGGAAAAATTATATTTTTATCACTTTTGACGTGTTGTGTTCTTTCTATTACTTCAGTCAGCTTTCCGTGGATTTGTAAGCAACATCGTTGCTTTGATTTCTTGAAAGGCGCAAAATTTCGAACAATATTGGAATTTCACTCTATAGTTAAAGATGCAAATTTTATTCCTCAAAAAGAATTTGAGGTATTTGAAACCCTAGCGAAGGGTTACTTACTTGTGCTCAGTCTTTTTATTTACATTGAATTAGAAAACGCAAGCTAAACGATCATGAATGACTGTAAAACTAATAATCTTCCATCTTATTAGGTTCGTTTCTGAATGAGAAATAAATAAAATATATTTTTTTTTAACTTAACTGTTTTGTTTGGTCACTCATAAAGTACGTGCTTTACGTTCCATTAGTATCCATTGCAATTTTCTCAAAATATGGATTATACTATACCATACATTTGAAACTTATAACAGTGATTTATAAAAATGCTATTGTAATAATAGTTACCAACACTGTCATTCAAAACAACCAAATACTAGAAGCTTTATATAGTGATTAAATATTTCATACAAAGGTTTTGACCCACAATTTTAAAACAATCCGAAAATTTTACATTGATAAAAAAGGTATATGTATAATAGAATAATTTCACCATCAACAAATTCATCATCATTCATCAACAACTCTTTGAAATGAGACCAAAATATGAGTGACGAGGAGGTATAGGGCATAATCCACCAAGTTGGGCTAGAGATGGGTGGTGGATGTCAGAATTAAATGACTTCTGACAAACCCTAACGACTACTGTATACAACTATACAGCACCCGGGACTGACTGCTTGACGTACCCTCCGAAGCATGGAAGTCACCGTGAGAAATGAATGGTCGGCGGTCACCCATCCAAATACCGACCGCGCCGAACGTTGCTTAACCTGTGATATCGTAACCACAGCGCTACGACTTAGAATGACTTTACAACCGTTTAATTTTCAAATATCAAAACAGCTTTATAAATAAATATATATATTTGGAGACAAATATATTATTATTACAATAAAAAATTGTTATAAATGTCCCACAGGCAGTTTTAATTGGGTTACAGCTTATAAACTATTTTTCTATAGATTTCAATTTAAGTGAACTGTAAAGTCAATCTGAGTGAACTGTATTGTAAAAGCCTGCAAACAAACATACAATCCTCGCAATGTTGGGTTGAATTCAGTTCCGGATAACATTAAATATAGATGGGAGGATTAATAATGCGTTACCAAACCAAAGCTGACGATGTAAAAGTCTATTGTTTCCGTAATTTTCCGGGCTGATCCCTCCCTTTATTCGGAACACAATTACGCATACACGTGGTTACTGTGGCAAATAGAACGAGAAAGCTACTAGGACCCAGATTTTGACATCAGAAAGGTTTCAACAAGCTAATACTAGATCTACTTTGAAAACTATGTAAAGGGTGTAATTATTATGTATGCACACGAGATTATCACTCGTAGGTATATTTCTATTTAACATATCAAAAAACTTTTAAATGGTATTGTAACCTTTCTTCTAGAGTCAAATAGTTTATGTTAAAAGTTGGAGATTTATCAATGCCAGCTTAACTGTTAGGTAAAGTTTTTTGGATGTATGGCATCTCGTATAGTTCCGAAATAATTGCCAGGATCGTGGCGTTTCCCAGTCTCTGCCTACCTCAAGGGGAGATCGGCGTGAATTTATGTATGTCGCGAAATATTTTTGATACAACGTAAAGGTTGAACTAAAGAAAGAGCTTTTGATAATTCAATGCTCATTGTTTCGTCCATGGCTACGGCAATAAAATATCAACACTCAAATATGATGGAAGTTTTGATGTCTCTAACCAGTGCATGGTTATAAATGCAGTGGCCGTTGTTTTAATCAATCGTAAAGTGCAGCTTGTAAAAATCCTATAAACTTTGGAAAATAATTAAATTGACACATAAAAGAATGAGAGCGCATTATTCTAAAATTTCAAGCTTAACGTATTATCGCAGATCTTAGATCTAAATTTTATAACATAAAATGATAAAAAAATAATTAGAGATATAAAATTAGATAGTTCAGTAAAGACTTCACTTTTATTTTTAATTTAAGGCCTACGCCAGAGATCTCGTTGTTGAATCCCGGTGAAGGCTGTGTGAGGAACACATATACTCGTATTAGTCGTCAATTTATGGAGATTTGGATGTTATTTAAGTGTTTAATTTGTACGTTTAAATACATTTTCTTAACCGTATTTAAGTTATTGAATGCTGTGAGTTAGATAATGTTGTAAGTTAATCAAAAATATATATTTTCATTGCTTCTTATAATACTTGATAAGTTCATATTTTAATCCTTTTTTTAAATACAATTTATCATTTAGTTCATTTAATTCTAGTTAATTTACTCACTACAGTTTTATTGCAGACATCCGCATAGAGTACTATAGGCTTTAGAGAAACAGACTTTACTGTCGCTATATATTATTAAAAAATAACCCACTTATTAAGACCATAGTAATAAAATCTACCAACTAAACGATTTTCAAAACTAAAAACCCATAAAAAGACCACTAAAACTTAACCTCTCATACCACAATAATTCACCGCATTACCACAAAATTGCATCACTAAAACAAATGAAGTCCTGTCGCGGAATTCCACTGCATCATTGAAGTTAAATCCTTTATAGCACTTTGACAGGAAAATGACAAACGAGATGTGGAAACGAAACGTAGCAAACTATAAATTCATAAAGTAAAAGTGCATTGAAGCCGGGATCCCCTTGTGTCTGTACGGTCAAGTGGCAGGCTCTCGGAGTGACTGATGACCCGTCGCGTCGTGCGCTCGAGAAATACGAGGAATATTTTTCACTCTATAAAACTGGCCTTTTGAATAGAAGCTTACTGGGATTATGGATTATGAGCGCGTGTTTCATGACAAACGTTTAACGTGTTAGTGTATTTTTTTTATGATTGAATGGAGTTTTGATGAGTTTGATACAAATATGCTCGTAATATGGCCTCCAGGGATCACACACACTCATATTCATTATTGTCTGATTGAGAGTTGAGCCCAAAGCAACCATGTTTCCATTATGACAAAAAGCACGGCCAGAAAAGCAGTTTGGATCCATTCTTAGATCAAAATGGCATATCAATAGATATTACAATAAGTCTTTCTACAATTAATCTTTCAAAGCCTTAGTCTTTCTCAAGTGACCAGTATCAAAAAATATTATTTCATATTTTTGTTGTTATTGTGGTGAGAAATAAACGATTTTTTCTAAGATATTAAAATATATAATGAATTTAAAGCTCATAATGAATCCAGGTGGCGGAACGATGATCTGGACAAGGTCGCTGATAAACACTGGACGACGACGGCGCGGGACCGAGCGACGTAGACAACTGTAGGAGAGGAAGTCTAGCAGTGGACGTCTCTGATTACGATGAAGAATGAA
Organism: Stenoptilia bipunctidactyla; assembly: GCA_944452665.1. Taxonomy (NCBI): domain Eukaryota; kingdom Metazoa; phylum Arthropoda; class Insecta; order Lepidoptera; family Pterophoridae; genus Stenoptilia; species Stenoptilia bipunctidactyla. The sequence goes on from OX101726.1 coordinate 11,857,119, forward strand.
TCCAGAAAAAAACAGACAATAAAAACCACATATGACATAGTTTTAGAGAAATGGAGTTAAGATCATTCAAACATTTTTAAGCTCGAGTTAATTCGGAAGTTTATGAAATCGGAGATAATAATAACAAAATATGAGAATGCAACATAGACGAATTTTTATTTATATTTGAATACTTTTTGTTCTTTTTTGCGTAGTTTTATTCTAAAATTTTCATTTTAGTATCTGGATTTTTAGGTTAGAATAAAACATATAGGCTGGCTTATGAAAGTAGAGAATTAAAATATGTGGTGAATTTAAAAAAAAATCATCATGGGCTATATGAAATGAAAGTACGAAACATGGATTAAACAGACTTGATACTTAAATATTTTTTTATAAAATTATTGTTAAAAAAAACAATATAAGTACAGTCCTACTTTTTGATGAGAAGTGTATAATTAAAATTACAGGTAACTAGTATTAATCAGACTTAAAATAAAACAATAAAATAAAATAATTATTTTTATGCATTGTAATCAAAATCTGAATTCAGCAATTCTATATGTAATGAATCGTCAGAGTCACTGGTATCGCTGTTTCCTACATTGATTATGAAACTATCAAATTTTTAAGTATTTTATTCACTTTCAAATATGAAAATAATAAAATCTCAATTACAAAAACCACCAACAACCGTTCGATTGACAACAAGGACACCAGAATAAGTTGCCATATAAAAAGTTTAAAAAAACCCCCATTGTCTACTATCGTTAGCCAGATTCTAGTTGTATTTCGAATTTTGTAATAAATTAACACATTTAAATTAAATAGAAGGTTTTATGAAGTGATTATTTACCTTCAAATATTATAAATAAATAAATATAAGCGAAACGTAAACCGTCGTCTATGTACTTGGAGACTAATAATAGGTACTGAAATCTTTTACAAAATGCCAGCAGCGTGCGATGTCAACCACTTAAACCTTACAAAGTAACATGGTTAGAGTTTTGAAAACTTTTGCTTTATTACTCTTTTATCGTTTATGTTGTTTTAAAGAGATATATTTTACGTTTTCTATAGTGTGCTTCATGCTTGGATGATATTTTCGCGACGTTGACAGAATAATTTATGTTCAATACTAGAAGAAAATAACTTTATTAACTGCATTTTAAACGTATCTAGTAAATGAGTGCTGCTCATAGTAATTACTTGGACTTGATAAAAAAGAAGTGTCAACAAACTAAAACAAAGTAGACAGTAGACTAAATAACTCAGAAACTAAAGGCATATTGATCTAGTAGATGCCTAAAGTCTCTTTTCTTCTATTATCTCCTATTGCCACCCTTACGTGTCATTTTTGGGAAACCCTGTATAAAGATAAATAAAAGCGGAAGATATATTAAAATGTCTTAAGCCATTCTACTACCAGCATAAAATCAAATTATATCTCACAACATAATAATTTAAAGTTAAAACTAAGTTCGTGACATCAACTTGAAGATTCAACAAGAATACGAGTCGAGCCCGCGGAAGTTGGTATACATTTCACGAGAGGAAGCCTTCAACGCCATCTTGGAGCTGATGCAAATGTTGCGGGTCTTATTAGGAAGTTGCCACACATACTTGGTAATCATTCTTGTCAACTTTGTACGACACGCGAGTTGCACCCGCTTAAATTATAAAAGACGACGCGAGCTAATCTAGTTAAGCGATTTACGCAACTCTGGCTCACCGAGTGGAAGTTTTAAGGGTGAAGGTTGTGTAACTCTTATGTTGAGTTAAGGCGTTTAGTTTTTAATCTGATAAGTGTGACGGAGTACAACCGCAACATATTAATAATTTGATCAGACGCCCGAATCTCCTTTATACCAATTGAAAGTTTGAGTAAAGTGAATATGCTGTAATGGCAGGATTAAGTTACTCTTGGAACGCGGTATTTGTAGTTTATTAATCAACGAATGCAGAGCATTAAAAAAACCGACTTCACGTCAAAACTTTGGCTGAGTTATGATGTCATCCACGTAAACATACTCCGATCTCATACATATTTTTTCAAAACTGAATGACTTTAACTTTTCAATGAAGTGCTCAACCGATTTCAATTAAATTTATATGGGAGCAACTGTAAAGTATCTTCCATCATATGAAATAAGAATTTTCAAATTCGATCCATAATTGTCCGAAATATCGTGTAACAAAAAAAAATTAGAACCTCCTCCTTTTTTGGAGGTCGGTTGAAAATATTGTTCTTAATCCAAAATATTTTGATAAGTACCATAATTGGTAAATACTTACTGACTTATAAAATATATACTTAGATTAAATTAAAATTTTTCATTTGGACTGCGGAATACGCAAAAAATAATCATCAATCAATCAATATATATAAAACTGTTCCGTTACTGACTGAGTGACTGAGGTACTGAGGTACTGAGGTACTGAGGTACTGAGTGACTGAGTGACTGACAGACAACGTACAGCCGTAACTACTGGGCGTAGAGAGCTGAAATTTGGAACATACATTCTTTAGGAGATGTAGGGGTGCACTAAGGAAGGAATTCCCGAAATTCCCACGGGAACGGGAAATACAGGACTTTTTAGTTTGTATGAAAAATCTTATTCATTGAGTGCACCGATGTGAAACTTGGTGTAATGGTTTTTCAATATGTGTCTGGTTGTGTTATGAAAGAAATTCCCGAAATTCCCACGGGAACGGGAAATATTTGGTGTTTTAGTTTGTATGAAAAAATCCCATCCCTTGAGTGCACGGATGTGATACTTGATACAAAGGTTCCTCAATAAGTGTCTGTTTGTATTATGGAAGGAATTCCCGAAATTCCCACGGGAAGGGGTTGGACTTTTTAGTTTGTATGAATAATCTTATTCCTTGAATGTACGGATGTGATACTTGGCGTGAAGGTTCTTCAAAGAGTGACTGGTTGTGTTACGAAAAAAATTCCCAAAATTCCCACGGGCATGAGATATATAGGATTTTTAGTTTGTGTGAAAAAAACTTATTCCTTGAGTGCACCGATGTGAAACTTGGTGTAAAGGTTTTTCAATATGTGTCTGGTTGTGTTATGAAAGGAATTCCCGAAATTCCCACGGGAACGGGAAATATATGATGTTTTAGTTTGTATGAAAAAATCCCATCCCTTGAGTGCACGGATGTGATACTTGATATAAAGGTTCCTCAATAAGTGTCTGTTTGTATTATGGAAGGAATTCCCGAAATTCCCACGGGAAGATGTTTGACTTTTTAGTTTGTATGAATAATCTTATTCCTTGAGTGTACGGATGTGATACTTGGCATGAAGGTTCTTCAAAGAGTGACTGGTTGTGTTACGAAAAAAATTCCCAAAATTCCCACGGGCATGGGAAATATATGATTTTTAGTTTGTGTGAAAAAAACTTATTCCTCGAGTGCACCGATGTGAAACTTGGTTTAAAGGTTTTTCAATATGTGTCTGGTTGTGTTATGAAAGGAATTCCCGAAATTCCCACGGGAACGGGAAATATATGATGTTTTAGTTTGTATGAAAAAATCCCATCCCTTGAGTGCACGGATGTGATACTTGATATAAAGGTTCCTCAATAAGTGTCTGTTTGTATTATGGAAGGAATTTCCGGAATTCCCACGAGAAGGGGTGGGACTTTTTAGTTTGTATGAAAAATCTTATTCCTTGAGTGTACGGATGTGATACTTGGCATGAAGGTTCTTCAAAGAGTGACTGGTTGTGTTACGAAAAAAATTCCCAAAATTCCCACGGGCATGGGAAATATATGATTTTTAGTTTGTGTGAAAAAAACTTATTCCTCGAGTGCACCGATGTGAAACTTGGTTTAAAGGTTTTTCAATATGTGTCTGGTTGTGTTATGAAAGGAATTCCCGAAATTCCCACGGGAACGGGAAATATATGATGTTTTAGTTTGTATGAAAAAATCCCATCCCTTGAGTGCACGGATGTGATACTTGATATAAAGGTTCCTCAATAAGTGTCTGTTTGTATTATGGAAGGAATTCCCGAAATTCCCACGGGAAGATGTTTGACTTTTTAGTTTGTATGAATAATCTTATTCCTTGAGTGTACGGATGTGATACTTGGCATGAAGGTTCTTCAAAGAGTGACTGGTTGTGTTATGAAAAAAATTCCCAAAATTCCCACGGGCATGGGAAATATATGATTTTTAGTTTGTGTGAAAAAAACTTATTCCTCGAGTGCACCGATGTGAAACTTGGTTTAAAGGTTTTTCAATATGTGTCTGGTTGTGTTATGAAAGGAATTCCCGAAATTCCCACGGGAACGGGAAATATATGATGTTTTAGTTTGTATGAAAAAATCCCATCCCTTGAGTGCACGGATGTGATACTTGATATAAAGGTTCCTCAATAAGTGTCTGTTTGTATTATGGAAGGAATTTCCGGAATTCCCACGAGAAGGGGTGGGACTTTTTAGTTTGTATGAATAATCTTATTCCTTGAGTGTACGGATGTGATACTTGGCATGAAGGTTCTTCAAAGAGTGACTGGTTGTGTTACGAAAAAAATTCCCAAAATTCCCACGGGCATGGGAAATATATGATTTTTAGTTTGTGTGAAAAAAACTTATTCCTCGAGTGCACCGATGTGAAACTTGGTTTAAAGGTTTTTCAATATGTGTCTGGTTGTGTTATGAAAGGAATTCCCGAAATTCCCACGGGAACGGGAAATATATGATGTTTTAGTTTGTATGAAAAAATCCCATCCCTTGAGTGCACGGATGTGATACTTGATATAAAGGTTCCTCAATAAGTGTCTGTTTGTATTATGGAAGGAATTTCCGGAATTCCCACGAGAAGGGGTGGGACTTTTTAGTTTGTATGAAAAATCTTATTCCTTGAGTGTACGGATGTGATACTTGGCATGAAGGTTCTTCAAAGAGTGACTGGTTGTGTTACGAAAAAAATTCCCAAAATTCCCACGGGCATGGGAAATATATGATTTTTAGTTTGTGTGAAAAAAACTTATTCCTTGAGTGCATGGGTGTGATACTTGGTATAAAGGTTCTTTGCAGTGGGTGTCTGGTTGTATAGTTTCTGAAATTTTCACGAGAAAGGTAGTTAAGCGCATACGAAGTTGCGGGATAAAGCTAGTAAGATATATGATTGTATAGCGTTACAGAAAAATACAAAGATCTTGAAGATAAATAAATATCGAATTGATTGGTCCATGTAGGGGTGGCTTAGAATAGCCCTACCGCCCCTGGATATGCGATTCAGGATTCCATCAGGGTCCGACTGTCTAGCGACCACTCTTCATATAAACTCTGCTGCCAAATATTACCGCTCCGGTCGTGATGTGTTCAAGCAATATTGTATGAAGAGCCAGTTCTTTCCTAAGCCCGTGTGCTTTCATCTTCGATCCCATCTTCACTTACCATCAGGTGAGAACGAGGTCAAACGTGAGCTTAGTCTTTAATAAAAATAAGTAAATTAATCGCTCTATTTCTTTTTATGGTTCATTATATAGTATATGTAATATAGTAAAGCATATTTTTTTTATATATTATAAATTGACAAGACTTTACTCAGCGAAAACTAGGTTACATACCTTTATAGGTAGGTATACCTTTATACATATATAAAGCCACGAGATCAACTTTACACTAAAGTCAGTAACACAAAGCATACACAAAGTTACTTTCCTGAACATAAAGCCTTAATTATAACAATGTACAAATATAATACACCTCACAGCACTTAATAAATTATTATCTACAAGGGAATATTATATGTATTATTAAGTATAGCTAAATAGTTTAAAATCGATAAACAGTAATGAGACCACGATTAATAATTATTCTACATGATCCCATTCCCCAGTTTTAAATTCACTCTGTCGTAAATAATACACATTCATACATCTCTTCGGACCTATACGATTTTATCGTAGGTATTAATTATGACGTTTTACAAAATTCTCTGGTCATCAACGTAATAAAGTCCCTACATCGAATCATTTTAAGCATTCTTTTACACAACATATAGTTCTGGAATCCCAGAGATTTTCACCTAAATCATGCTCAACAGTTTTATAGTTTTTAAAATAAAATAAAAAAAATAGTAGTTTATGCAACTGTCATAATATATAATAGAGGGTATTAAAACATGAGTGTAGTTTTTTGAAACGAGCCGCAGGCGAGCTTAGCTCACTTGTTACATAATATACTATTTTTAATTTTCTTATAGAAGTATGTAAATAAAATATGCCAATAAAAGTCTTTATATAGTTTCATAATTAGAACATTACCGAATGAGATAATATAAATATTTTTATATACCTACAGCACAGCAAACCCTTTTTATACAGGGTGAATAGTTCCCTACAATTATAAAAACATGGAAGATAAAAAACTTTGTAATGTGGGAAAACTGTGGCGATGGGGTAAACCTATCTGCCAGTAGTTGCGGGTTCGATTCCCGCCCGGAATAACAAAAAAAAACCGGTTCCGGGTCTGGGTGTTTATCTAAATATGCTCCCCCCTAGTTCGCTACATGGTATCTCATTACACAAGCTTCGGTTACTTTTAGGCCAAGTAGTTGGTGTGATTGTCTGGGAATTTTTTTTATTGATTTTATTTGACACTTTTTTTTTTTATTTTATTTAGAAGATAGAAGTTACCACATTATTTATAAATAAAATAAAAACCACAAAAATGTTCTTTCTAATCAGCCTCATTCACACAGCCTAACTCCCATAAAAGGGTACAAAGAAAAGTTATAACTTCACTTCATGATAGTACTTATTTCTTTAAAAAATACATACGACACGCATCGTTATAGCCACTGCAAAACCTCCTATGATACTTATGAGGAAGGCACAAAAATATACCAAAAAATGTGTATCAATTGATAGTATTGTAATAATTGCAAAACACAAGAAAGTTAAATTATTTTTGTCACTTTCTTAATAAAAAATTGTAAAATATGAGAAAAACTACTCATTTGACACAATTTTCTGAAAATTACCACTTCTTCAGATAAGACCAAGTTTTTAAAACTGCTTCTTTTTCGTATCTGAAACGGTAATATAAATTAAAGTGTAAACAAATAAATGAATAAAAGTAATTACTGCAAATAATAACTCCTTTCAAGCAATATATCAAATAATATTGTCATAGCTTTTCGATAAATCCGGTTAAAAAGTTTTTTATTTAACGAATCAAATATCCAGTCACCCTGTATATGATAATAAAGCAACAGTATGTTTCGTATGCACGGCTCAAATGCTTAAGGCTGCGTAGTCTAGACTTCGAGAATAGAAAAACTGCCGCGGGCTGTTTGAAGTAACTTCAACCAAGTTCTGCTTAGTTAGCCTTAGTTCTGAGAGACAGAACAGAAACTCAATAGTAACCAAACTACGCATCTAAATAGATTGTTCTGAATTAACGCTAATGTATAAATGAAATAGTATAATACTTATTGTTTTGATTAACATTCACTTATATTTATGAAGAATTTTATTTTAATATTTCATGATTATTGACTAACTCTGCTGTGACGATACGTAAAGCTATCGTCAGTGGTCGTGGGCTCAAACAGGTTTTGGTAATATAGGTTGGGACATATTCATTTATTTCTTTATCACGAAGACGCGATGTTTAGTTCGAGGTGCAACGGGCGTGGTCACTAGGAATCCCGACTAATTTAATATTGTCTTAAGTTTTCGCGATTCATACTTTTAAATAAAACACTTTTTAACCGGATTTATCGCGTATATTTACATTTTAAATTTTGACTCGACGTTTCGGTGTCTTTGCAGACCCCGTGGTCACGAGCGACTGAGGTGTCAAGCGTCGGATTGATGATGATGTATAACTTTTTCAATCAAGGTGTCAAGCGTCGGATTGATAGATGATGTATAACTTTTTCAATCTATCAATCCGACGCTTGACACCTCAGTCGCTCGTGACCACGGGGTCTGCAAAGACACCGAAACGTCGAGTCAAAATTTAAAATGTAAATATACGCGATAAATCCGGTTAAAAAGTGTTTTATCCCGACTAATTTCTTAGACTCACACAACATTATGTAGCCCAAATTAAGTATCTTAAAGAACATGTGTTATGGACTTAAGATATTTTAATTAGCGCATCACCTCTTGCAGGCAGCCTCTCCACGTTAATCCCAACAACATTTGCGACTTTTTGTGAGGAAGCCAATTTTTTTTTGTTTTTATTTATTTATTTCACAATTTATGTACACACTTATAAAAAAAAATACATTTAATAAACTAAGCAAAAAAAGATTTGTACAAAGGTACAGCTTATTTCTTTAGAAATATCTTCCAGCAGACCTGAAGAATGGAGAATTTGATAAAAAATACAATTTCAGTATGTACACTAAATATAACAAACATAAATAATATTATTTTATATCCATAACATAAAAAAATATATATTTAAACACAATAAAATACTATACATAAACAAAGATGAATATATAACAGATAATATATAATATAGACAATATGTAATATATAACCACATGAAAATGAATCTTGTGTGGGTAATCAATGTCTAATTATAGTTGAGAAAAAACGTGCTCTCGTACGTTTTTCCCAGTTATTTATCAAGATTTGTACAAAGTTGTAGAACAAATATCTTTGGGATTGATGTGGAGAGTCTGCCTGCAAAAGGAGATGCTAATTTAAATAAACCCTGTATACAACAAACATATTGAATGATACATATTTTTTATAAGAATATAAACATATAAACCTCTATTATATACATACACAACTTCACGCCTGTGTTTTCCGTATGGGGTATGCAGAAAACCAGAGGTAATAAAACCATCTGATGTCACGTTTGATAACTTTTTTAGGTGAGATTGAGGTCAAATACGGGCTTAGTCTTTAATAAAAAAAAGGTAATATTGTGTTAAAAAGATGCATTTATCTATTAGGTACTTTATCAGGTGTAGCCTAGTAGTCTAAACTGCCTATTGGTTTTCAACATTCATCATCATCACAACTCTTTGTAATGAGCCCACTGCAGGGCATGAGTCTCTCCCCTGGGTGAAGAGGAGGTACAGGCCATAATCCACCAAGCTGGCCCAGTGCTGGGTGGTGGATGCCAGAATTTTCAGGGCGCCAAGATGGCTTCTGACAAACCCTAACGACTACTGTATACAATTATACAGCACCCGGGACCGACTGCTTAACGTGCCCTCCGAAGCATGGAAGTCGTCGTGAGAAATGAATGGTCGGCGGTCACCCCTCCAGGTACCGACCCCGCCGAACGTTGCTTAACCTGTGATATCGTATGATACACACAGTAACCACGGCACCACGACGACTTCAACATTAGGTTGAATAATAGTTTTAAAACGAGTGAATAGGTTTCTCGTGGATGGACGTGTAACACCATAGTCTTCATGCGCACTTTCCATCAGGTGGCATGGAAGGCAAACGTCCTATCCTTACAAAATAAAAATAAAAAAGGTGCCGATAAATGTGCTGCATTTGAAGTCGTCGTGGCGCCGTGGTGCCGTGGCACTGTGTGTATCATACGATATCACATGTTAAGCAACGTTCGGTGCGGTCGGTACTTGGATGGGTGACCGCCGACCATTCATATCTCACGACGACTTCCGTGCTTCGGAGGGCACGTTCGGTCCCGGGTGCTGTATACTTGTATACAGTAGTCGTTAGGGTTTGTCAGAAGCCATCTTGGCGCCCTGAAAATTCTGGCATCCACCACCCAGCACTGGGCCAGTTTGGTGTATTATGGCCTATACCTCCTTTTCACCCAGGGGAAAGACTCATGCCCTGCAGTGGGCTCATTTAGAGAGTTGTGTTGATGATGATGGTGATGATGAAATGTGCTTAAACTGTGGCTCTGAGATTAAGCCTAGTGGCAGAGGGGTCTTATCTTTTTTTTTAACTGATAAATTTATCTTATAACGTGCCACACAATTAATTAAAATATTAAGATACATGAATGTATGACATTACAGAAAAATACGAAGATGATTTAAATAAATAAATATCTAATTAATTTGTCCATGTGGGATTGGCTTGGCTTAGAACAGCCCTACCCTGGATATGCCCGGATATGCCCCGCTCGCCGGTAGGATTCCGTCAGGGTCCGACTGGCTAGAGAACACCCGTCATATTAATTCTACCGCCAAATATTCGTGTTGTGACGTGTTCCGGCAATATTGTATGAAGAGCCAGTTCTTTCCTAGGCCCTTGTGCTGTCATCTTCGACCTCATCTTCACTTACCATCAGGTGAGATTGAGGTCAAACGCGGGTTTAGTCTTTGATAAAATTTACTAAATTAATGACTCTATTTCTTTTTATGGTTCATTATATAGGGTCAATGATATTTTAATAGCAGATTAAGACTAACGTGTGGGTCAAAATTACGAAAAAAAAAAAATTTTTTTTAAATATATTTTTTCATAAATTAAAATTTCAATTTCCTTCTAAGTGCACAAAATTTATGGCAAAACTATATTTAAAATTATTATTAATAATTAAATTTAGTTTATGACTAGTTTTATTACTAAATTTAGTTTATGGCTACACAGCAAGTAGTCATAAAATGTAGATTAATCTTCAATTTTATTCACAGAGAAGAATTTTGAAATTTTAATTTATGAAAAATATTTAGGTAAAAAAATGTTTTTTTTTGAAATTCAGACCCACTCATCATTCCAAATCTGCTATTAAAATATAATTATTATAGGCGGACCCTGCATAGTAAACCATAAAAATTTAAGATATTATAAAATGATAGGACTTTACTCAGCGAAAACTAGGTTACATACCTTTATAGGTGATAATACATAAAGCCACGAGATCAACTTTACACTAAAGTCAGTAACACAAAGCATACACAACGTAACTTTCCTGAACATAAAGCCTTAATTATTACAGTGTGCGAATATAATACACCCCAAAGCACTTATATTATAATCTACAAGGGAATATTATATTTATTATTATAGCTGAATAGCTTATAATCGATAAACAGTAATGAGACCACGATTAATAATTATTCTACGTGATCCCATTCGCCAGTTTTAAATTCACTCTGTCGTAAATAATACACATTCATAAATCTCTTCAGACCTATACGATTTTATCGTAGGTATTAATAATGACGTTTTACAAAATCTCTGGCTATCAACGTAATAAAGTCCCTACATCAAATCATTCTAAGCATTCTTTTACACAACGTATAGTTCTGGAATCCCAGAGATTTTCACCTAAATCATGCTCAACAGTTTTATAGTTCTTAAAATAAAATCAAAAAAATACTTTTATTTACCTACAGTACAGCAAACCCTTTTTATACAGGGTAAATAGTTCCCTACAATTATAAAAACATGGAAGATATAAAACTTTGTAATGTGGGAAAACTGTGGCGATGGGGTAAACCTATCTGCCAGTAGTTGCGGGTTCGATTCCCGCACGGAATAAAAAAAAACCGGTTCCGGGTCTGCGTGTTTATCTAAATATGCTCCCCCCTAGTTCGCTACATGGTATCTCATTACACAAGCTTCGGTTACTTTTAGGCCAAGTAGTTGGTGTGATTGTCTGGGGATTTTTTTTATTGATTTTATTTGTCACTTTTTTTGTTTTATTTTATTTAGAAGATAGAAGTAAACACATTAATTATAAATGAAATAAAAACCACATTTTTTTTTTCTAATCAGCCTCATTCACACAGCCTAACTCCCATAAAAGACTACAAAGAAAAGTTATAACTTCACTTCATGATAGTTTTTCTTTAAAAAATACATATGAGACGCGTCGTTGTAGCCACTGCAAAGCCTCCTATGATACTTATAAGGAAGGCACAAAAAAATACCAAAAAAAATGTGTATCAATTGATAGTATTGTAATAATTGCAAAACACAGGAAAGTAAAACTATTTTTGTCACTTTTGTAATTGAAAATCGTAAAATATGGGAAAAACTACTTATTTGACATTATTTTCTGAAAATTACCATTTCTTCAGATAAGACCGCCAAGTTTTTAAAACGGCTTCTTTATGTTTCTGACACTGTAATATAAATTAAAGTGTAATCAAATAAATAAATAATAGTAATTACTGCAAATAATAACTTCTTTCAAGAAATATATCAAATAATATTGTCATAACTTTTCGATAAATCCGGTTAAAAAGTTTTTTATTTAACGAATCAAATATCCAGTCACCCTGTATATGATAATAAAGCAACAGTATGTTTCGTATGCACGGCTCAAATGCTTAAGGCTGCGTAGTCTAGACTTCGAGAATAGAAAAACTGCCGCGGGCTGTTTGAAGTAACTTCAACCAAGTTCTGCTTAGTTAGCCTTAGTTCTGAGAGACAGAACAGAAACTCAATAGTAACCAAAATACGCATCTAAATAGATTGTTCTGAATTAACGCAAATGTATAAATGAAATAGTATAATACTTATTGTTTTGATTAACATTCACTTATATTTATGAAGAATTTTATTTGAATATTTCATGATTATTGACTAACTCTGCTGTGACGATACGTAAAGCTATCGTCAGTGGTCGTGGGCTCAAACAGGTTTTGATAATATAGGTTGGGACATATTCATTTATATCTTTGCCACGAAGACGCGATGTTTCGTTCGAGGTGCAACGGGCGTGGTCACTAGAAATCCCGACTAATTTCTTAGACTCACACATGACACAACATTATGTAGCCCAAATTAAGTATCTTAAAGAACTTGTGTTATGGACTTAAGATATTTTAATTAGCGCATAATCTCTTGAAGGCAGCCTCTCCACATTAATCCCGACAACATTTGTGACTTTTTGTGAGGAAGCCAATTTTTTTTTGTTTTTATTTATTTATTTCACAATTTATATACACACTTATAAAAAAAAATACATTTAATAAACTTAGCAAAAAAAGATTTGCACAAAGGTACAGCTTGTTTCTATAGAAATATCTTCCAGCAGACCTGAAGAATGGAGAATTTGATAAAAAATACAATTTCAGTATGTACACTAAATATAACAAACATAAATAATATTATTTTATATCCATAACATAAAAAAATATATATTTAAACACAATAAAATACTATACATAAACAAAGATGAATATATAACAGATAATATATACTTATATATAGACAATATGTAATATATAACCACATGAAAATGAATCTTGTGTGGGTAATCAATGTCTAATTATAGTTGAGAAAAAAAGTGCTCTCGTACGTTTTTCTCAGTTATTTATCAAGTTTTGTACAAAGTTGTAGAACAAATGTCTTTGGGATTGATGCGGAGAGGCTGCCTGCAAAAGGGGATGCGCTAATTTAAATAAACCCTGTATACAACAAACATATTGAATGATACATATTTTTTATTAGAATATAAACATATAAACCTCTATTACATACATAACTTCACGCCTGTATTTTCCGTATGGGGTATGCAGAAAACCAGAGGTAATAAAACCATCTGATGTCACGTTTGACAACTTTGGAGGCGTTATAATAGTAATAAACCTCTATTACTTGACGACTAATATCTGTGTTCATCACACAAATATCTGCCGCCGCCGGAATTCGAACGCAGGCATTGAAGGCAATTTATGTATGTCACCACTACACCAGCCGGTTGTACTATCAAAAACTATGTTCAAATCGAGCAAATTTAAAAACTCTTATCGAACATGTTTGTTTACAGGTCCCATGTAGGTGTAGCCATGACGACACTCAACCCTGATGAAGGACTCCATATGAACTGAAACTAGTTGGACTTATCCGACACTAATTGTGTGAATAAACAATGTTGGTTTACGTGGTTCTAGGCGTATCATGTACCTCAGTGCCGTTTACCAAGCCAGGTGGAGGGATGCGGGCGAGCATCCCCGTCCCGAAGAGGTCGCGCGCGTGCTCAGGAGTGCCAAGAGAGCACTCCTTAGAGGGGGGACGAGTCTCTTCCCGCGCCCACTTACGGGACTTGGACGATCAATGCGATCCGTCCTGTCTGGCCGATGTGGTACGGAGGTTTTTAGTGGATATGTCTGGCCTTCTGCCGGATCATCTCATCGGAATTTTAAATATTGAAAGAGAGCACTCTGTGCTCGATCCTGATCATAATTATATAATAAAAGTGGGAACTTAATTTTTTCATCATAGTTCCCTATAAATAAATTAAGAGTCATTACTACACTTTTCCCGATGCGCCGCCTCAGTCAACACGCACATAGTAGTATGCCCGTCGCACGCAAACCACCACCGCTATATATATATTTAATTCTGTTTATGTAACCATGCGTGGCATGATGAATTCTTTAACTTTCGGTTAAGCTTACTCAGTAAATAATCAATATTTATTTTTTATTTATTTTTTCTCTTCATGTATGATCTCAAACTATCACGTCCTCGAATTTCGAAAGTGACCCACCAGTCACCCTGTATATGTTATCGAAAAAAAAGTTATTGTATTATATGTGATTGTAAATATTACTACAATAAATAAGTACCTACCTATTTATCTTGGAATAAAAACAAAACCTCACTTTTCTGGATATAAGAACTACCGTTCTTGCCATTTTAACTTTGCTACACGTGTAAACACCACGATCAGCCAGTGAACAGGAACAATTAGCTTTTCTAATTTTAGCCTTATATCGGTAACACATCATTAATCCTAGCATCTATAAATATCGCGGGTTCCCAAATTCTGACGATCATTAAGTTATGTTACATACGTTTTTGTACTAACGTTAATTAAATTTAGACTTTAAGCCTTTAATATTGTGGTTTAAGGACGTTTATCACGAAAATGATATAGGGTATGTATACCTAATACGACTTTTAACTGTTTGTGTTTGAATAAATAAATACCCACGGTTTGCCGTGCTTATCTGATTACCTAAACTGAAACATCATCTGTGTAGACCCATTTTTAGCTGGCTTAGCTGAGTTTTGAACTCTGCACCACTCGCACGTGAAAAGTCTCACCATTTCTCCAGAGAGGTCTTCAGTAGACTTCTTGTTTTAATATGTTGTGATTAGTATGTATTCATATTTTGTTCATCCGATGTTTATTTTATTTATCGGATGAAAAAAATAGTTTTTAGATATTTTTTTCATTCTTCAGAAAAAAACATTTGATAGACACTGAGATTAACAAATGTTAAATTGAAAATATACATATCGCCATATAACGATCGATAGAGATCGTTAGCCAAACTTCCTACTACATTATAACTACTGTATATTCTAGTTCAAAGTAGCAACACTAAGTTTCAACTTAGGAGTACCTACTCCACAAACATTCGCTCTAAGTAAAAGGGAATTGCCCTAACTTAGGTCGCCCTTCTCCGTTGGGATATTTCCTAACAAGATTATTTCTGACAATCTAGTTTTGTTTGAACTGTTCACAAGTTTGAAATTTCGAGTGTTATATTTTATTGAATTGTCGGGTTACCTAATTGGATTTTGGTTAACCTGTTCCTAATTATTAAAAATAGGTTTTAATAATGAAGATTTTTCTTAATGGAGGTTTAATTGGAAGTAGGTATTGATTGCAGGTTTCACTTCCACCGGCATACTTTACAGCGTACTAAACTCCTGTTGTTAATCTTTTTCAAATAAAGTTAAAAAGAAAATATGGAAAAAAAACATAAAATTGTTGACAGTTGCAGCATTAGAAAATACTAACATTTGGCGCAGCATACTTGTATACAGTAGTCGTTAGAGTTTGTCAGAAGCCATTTCGGCACCCTGAAAATTCTGACATCCACCAACCAGCACTGGGCCAGCTTTGGTGGACTACGGCCTAAACCTCCTTGTCACCCAGAATAGAGACAACATAGCCCTGGATGATGGATTTAGAAAATTATTGGTAAGGACTTGTTTTTTTTTCTACATATGGACCTAAACTCTCGTTTATACACGCCGTATTTTTCCTTCTCAACGTGTAACATTAATGATTATATTTGTATCAGTTTTACAACATTGAAACAAAACTAAATATTTCGTACATTTCTCTGCTTTTTCATACCTGATTTAGGTTTACCTAAGGGCAAATGCTAATTTGCTGGTTACAAATATTGCTTCCATGCTGGACTGGGAGCGAAAGAAAAACATAGAATATGCCAGCTGCTTCTCTTCCCGGGCATACTGTAAAAGTCAGTTAAGGGACAGAGGTTTTAAAGGCGTTTTTGTGGGCGATAGGCTGACCCCCTGTCACTACAATAGTCTCTCTCCATCTTTATAATACCTCCAAATTTGTCAAACGTGACATCTGATGGTCTTGTAACCTCTGGTATTCTGCCTACCTCATTAGGGATACAGGCGTGAAGTTATGTATATATGTAAATATAGAAAATATGTTTAAATTAAGACACGACTATATGAGTAATACACAGCTCGTACGTTAAATTTTTAGAATAATTTATCTGACTTCATACTTATCGACAGCTTCCGTGGCGCGAGAGATCCTGGGTTTGAATCCCAGCCAGGCTAGTTTAGGAAACGAAATTTTCTAAACTCGTACGGGACTTGGTGTATACAACCTAGTTCCTTTGTGTTTCTCCATAACATAAGCTTATATAAAAACACTTACTTTGGGGCCACATAGTTAGTATGTCAGTTAGAATTGTATACCTATTATTTTTATTTATTTATCTGCTGCTTATATGTTGACGTCTATCGATATATTTTAGAAACAAGATAAATATTCTTTTCCAATATTCAAATCAGTTTATTACTAAACAAAAAAAACTGCAAATTCTAAACTCTAATAGCAAACAATACGTTTGAAAAGTAGCTAATACGCTGACTGCTGTATTCCTAGCACGTTTGCCATAAGTAACGGGCTTCTTCTCTGAACATGTGACACCCGCGTTAGGTGCCGTGAAAAATGGTCCATTTTGCGACATGTAGATAAATTTATCTCTGGTAGTATTGCTGCGCGATATTTGTGTATTAATATTCATTTCGGAACAGACGTGACTTAGGCACATTTTTGCATCTTTTTTCCTTTTGAACGTATAAATATGTTTTGTTTTGTTTTCTTTTTACGCATAGACCATTATGATCTACACCTAGACTAAAATATCGAAATGTTATATTTTTTTTATTTTTTTTTATAAGTGACTAAACCCGCGTTTGACCTCAATCTCACCTGATGGTAAGTGAAGATGAGGTCGAAGATGAAAGCACACGGGTTTAGGAAGGAACTGGCTCTTTATACAATATTGCCGGAACATATTACCGCCGGAGCGGTAACATTTGGCGGCAGACTTTATATAAAGGGTGGTCGCTAGCCAGGCGGACCCAGAAGGGATCCTACCACCAAGCAAAAAAAGTTTATTGGGACTGACGTTGACGTCACTAAATAAAGTTGATAATTGTGTGGTCTATCTAAGTGTGAATACCAAAATAACTTACAAAAAAAAGAATCCAATCATATCTTATGACGTGGTACAATGGGACGAAAAGAGTGACTAGTTCAATGTCTACTTCATGACAAATATTGCCATAATCTGCAAAATGTCTTGGGTCTTTATGTTTTCCCATTCATGACAAGTGTACAACACAAAAAAACAGTATTGTATAGGTGTAGAAAAATGAAAGAGTGTTAAATTCCAGTTAAAATTACTTTTAATAATATCTCGAAGCTATTTGATTTGTTAATTTTTTTCAATCACAATAGATATTAAAACAGTTTAAAATAAAAATACTGCGAATTCTCCCCAATAACATTTTACCCGAATTTAGCTTTTTTAAAATAGTTCTGAAAGTAATTAAGTGAAGTACTTAATTACTTTCAGAACTACTTTAAAAAAGCTTTCTAGCTACTGAAATTCAGATTTGGCAATACTAAAGATAAAGTTTAGAATGACAGGGATAAAGAATTTACGGACTTAACTGTCGTGCCTAAATGGTATTTACATTACCAAAGAAGTTTTGCTTCGTTGAAGTAAGATTTTATGAAAGGGTTTTGTTTATTGTTATTGTTAATATTTTGTATACACTTTAGACTTAAAACTCAATAAACGATATTGGTAAGGCTGATTAGCAATCAGGTTATGGTAGAAACCAGATTACATATAGCCTGAATCTTTATCCTTGAAAACGTCATTAAATATGTTCTGTATTTCAACAGACTTTTATATCAAATAATCAACGAATGCAGAGCATTAAAAAAGCCGTCTTCACGTCTAAACTATGACTGAGTTATAATGTCATCCACGTAAACATTCTCCGAACGCATAAAAATTGGTTTTTCAAAGTTGATAGAGCTTAGCATCTTTTCCTGAATATTTTTTTCTTACTTTTCAGCGTTTTTGTGGTAAAGTGACACTTATTTTAGTCACGGAAGAGATAGATACTCACAGTTATGCTGAATATTTAGGAAAAAAATCGAATTATATTTTGTCTCTTTCTAACATCTCTCTAACTCTAGCAATATCAGAGGTATGATTTTTTTTCCGAAAAAATTTTTTTTAATTCGATTTTCCACAAATGTCATTTTGGCGCTTTAGCTTTCCACTGACGATAAGATGTTTTGACTTAATTGAATTACTTTGTATGAAAAATAAAACAAACATAATAAAATTGAAAAAATATTCACATGTTACTTGATTTTATTACATGATCCCATTTATACCCTAGAGTTATGGGAAATGAAGCGAAACACCTTGTGTATTCGACATACTTTTATTTCAATAAAATATTTGTTTTTTAATCATGTCATATATGTTTAATCCTATAAAAAACGAAAGACAAAACAAAATTTAAAACCACCAGGTGAATTAACAGCGTCGGATTACCAGCATTCAGCGGCTTAATATACAAATAATTTTAACTTTAAACCTGCAACCTTTTCAATTGCAAAGTGAATTCTGAATTACCATGAATTTACGCTTTATTTGGGAACATTGGTAAAAATGGTTTTTGTGAATATTTTCGAGCGATGACAAAGGCAGTGCACTGAAAATGTCAGGCGACCACAACGCCAAACCAATTATGCGCGTATCTCGTTATTGTATTATGGCTATACCGGACCCAGTGGTTATTTATACTTTATAAAAGAACGAGCTTTTTCCCGCAACTTCGTACGCGCATAAACATAAATGTCTAATTTTTCCCGACCCCGTGGGAATTTCGGGAATTCCTTTCTTAATACAATTAGATATCTATTGAAGAACCTTTATACCAAGTATCACATCGGTGCACTCAAGGAATAAGATTTTTCATACAAACTAAAAAGTCCTATATTTCCCGTTCCCGTGGGAATTTCGGAAATTCCTTCCTTAGTGCACCCCTACATCCCCTAAAGAATCTATGTTCCAAATTTCAGCTCTCTACACCCAGTAGTTACGGCTGTACGTTGTCTGTCAGTCACTCAGTCACTCAGTACCTCAGTCACTCAGTCAGTAACGGAACAGTTTTATATATATTGATTGATTCTGAGAAAATGATATAGATTCATAGAAAAATAGTGATTTTTAACTCTTCAGTTGCAGATGACAAATGAATAAACAATTAAAAATAGAATCTATCAGGCTAATTTAACTGTGCGTTATCAAATGAAATTAACTTACTTGAATTTTAACACAAAATGTAGGAAATATCTCATATCATTGAAATAAAACCATAATTTCTTTTTTAAAAACAAGGTATCTTTATGTTTCGAACCAATATTGATAAAATATTGCGTTTTGCTCTGAATATATCACGTTAAATGAACGAGTGCTTAGTGATAGAAAATGTGTAATATCATAATAATAATTTGAAATATAATCATAATGTAAGCAGTGCGTGAGGAGGGAATATAAAAAAAAAGGAGGAAAGCTGGCTTTCAAATGTCTGTGCAATCTGGCAACACAGTAGGTGTTACTACAAGTGTACAGTTAATCTCTTCGGACGAAGCCTTCGTATAATAATGATAGAACTTCACGTACAGGTAAGTTCGTTTAATCATTAATTATAATCTTATATTGTATATTGTACACAACGTCAAGGCTCAATATGACTTAGATCAATATTTCACGGTAACAACTCCTTTTTACTTGCATTCGTCCAAAATAAATACATGATTTGATGATTTTTATTTATTTTGTTGTTTTTAATCTCGACAGCAATTACGCTTTTGATTCGATTCCATGTTCTGAAAATGATAAAAATGTTCATTTATTTGCGCATTGATATTTTTTATATTTGCTAGTAATTGATAATAATCGCGGTCCCTCTAATATGCTTCAAACTTAATTCTTAAATCTGAATATTAAAATTTTGACAGTTTTAACGAAAAAGGATTACTTATTTTAAATTATTGTGATGCCTATACCACAAAAGTCCACTATACTAAGTCCTACAACAACACACATATCGTACAACAATTATAATTAAATGAATTTCTCTGAATGTAATAATTTCTTTAATTACAACTTCGATAATTTTGATTTATGGTAGTTATCATTGGTTACATAGGTTTCCCTTAATCCTTTGTCATTTAATTATTATATATTTCCATAGATATGTATCGACAGTGGAGACATTTACAAAAAGAAGATGCCCTTCTGCTGCGGTTGGGGAACATAATTGCTGCGGAATATGACAAAAATCGCGTGAAAACCAGACGACAGTAATTCAATTGTCGCCTTTCAGAATTGATCAATGTTACGCAGATCAACATGAAATTCGATATATTCTAGGGACGGCCAATTTCCTTGCTTAATGGATGAGGGGCCAGCTTCCATAATTACAAGTTATCCTACCATCCACCATGCGAGGTCTCATAAATTACTCGCTGGGGGAAATAATAATGATCATCTCGTATTATTAGAATTTAGCTTTCAAAATGAGCTCAAAACACATAAATTTACATTCTGAAGTAATTGAATCGAAATATTTTGAGGTTATTATGTAGGCTTTTTTTTAATTTACAACCTTTTGGCTTATTAATACAATTCAAAATATATCCCAAAGGATTATTAATAGTTGAGTTTGAAATTTAATTTGAATATCGTATACGAAAATCAGTTTTCGAATCAATGCACCCTTGACAGCTGTCGATGGAACGAGCCAGTGTAATTTGCCATTGGCCATACAATTAAAGTGTGGGTGGCATTGTTAGCGTATCACCCTAGGCTGGAACTGTCAATGGCATTTAGTAACAAGTCACACACAGAGAATGAAAGCAAAAGTAACGGGGTCTGAAGTTAATAGTTGTGCGATTACCTTTTTTTCGTTTAATGATTAACGTTTGTTTTAGAATTAATATTGACTTAGCGCATTCCTTATATTGAACATTTTATATCTAAAAACAAGTTATCATAATTACTTAGTTTAGGTATTATGCCCGTGTTACCCTAGTTCATGATAATTTATGATACGACATTTAATTTTAATATTGTCTTAAGTTTTCGCGATTCATACTATAAAATAAAAAACTTTTTAACACGAGCGACTGACCTCGTCACCAAGGGGTCTGCAAAGACACCGAAACGTCGAGTTAAAATGTAAAATATAAATTAAACGCGATAAATCCGGTTAAAAGGTGTTTTATTGAAATGACATTTTATTGTATAACATATATTTTTTTACTATCTTATTACTTACCTACGGATTATGTTGTTTAACCTTGTATAAATTTCTAAATTAATGTTATTCTTAGATATAAGTTTTTATCAGAAATAAATATCTTATCTTTTTGTCTGTTTAGGTCAAAAACTTCAAAAATAAATGTACTTATATACCTACATATTTAATATACAGATCTCAAAACTAAACTACAAGAATCCTGGACTTCTCTGAGAAGGCAAATCTACTACCGCTACGACAGCCGTAAGACACCGAAAGAGTTTCAATTAAGTAACTTCAAAAGCTGACCATAAAACGGTCGGTAATCTTCTCTGCTCACGAATTCCCAGTCCATCTCTTGATGCCTGCAAATTGAGTTCTCTCGTTGTACGCACAATACAGATTGCAACTGACAATCGGACAGTACGTCATTAGCATCTTAATTCATAAACTGATAAGCGATTGGCAAATGATGTTCTGATTAATCGATCGGAATATTTGATTGCTCATTTGCGTGCTCTGTGATTCTGTAATGTAGTCTTTACGTTCAGTCATTTTTTAATGATCAAATGTTATTAATATTCTCTTCGTCTTATTGTCTTTATGACTGGAACGTTGAATTGAAATGTTTAATTTAATTTTATGCGATAAATACAGTTGAAAACTGTTTTATTTAAATCTCTCCATCGTTGATGATTTATACTAAGCCCCAATTTCACCGTGTAATAAAACGCGATCAATTCGAGTTGAACTCGGTTTACGCGTTAAAACGAGTTCCACCTTCAATTTTTCTTTAGTCAAATCCAAGATTTGTTAATCTAGGATCATACGGAAATTGGTGAAATCGGGGCTAAATCTTTAAAAGTTATACCGGATTTAATCGCGTACTAATTTTAGATTTTAATTAAGAGTGTTTGGTGTCCTAATAGTTCACAAGTGTCAGTAAGACACACCAAAATACTGATTTTTGACTGTAAGCTGAATTATAATATCGTCTACCCTGAAAGGGAAGCCAACTTTCACCTTACTTGTAATTTTATTGCAACAGTTAGTAGAAGGTGACTTTACAACGATCTCGTGTGTCTAATTTCATAGAAATAATTATAGGCATTTTAATATTTGTCATAAACTGTTCAAAGATTCAAAACGAATATTACAGAAACGATAATAGCATTGAAAATAAAACATTAATAATGTACTTTACAAATATTTATTTTAATCACAACCAAACGCGATAAAAAGTACGTGGTTCAAAATCACAAAATGTTAATTGCGAATCGTTTACAAATTACTGAGAAATTAATTGCATCGAGATAAACTGTCCGCTATATTGGATATCAACAACGTTGCGTTGCAAAGTCGCGAAATATTATTTTACTTGATAAAAATCGCTAAAGGATTTTAATCTTTTGAAAAACAGAGTAACGTTTTCAGTCAGTATGATTATACAGAACTTAAGTTTATTCTAGACATTAATTCACCTCATGACTGTCTTCGTTTATTCGTGAAAGCTGTATGAAAATGATTATTTTTTTTGATGAATTTTTGGGCATTTAAAAGAAATAATATTATTATATATTGGTACTTTAAACAAACTAAATGATTAATAAAAACAATCATACATTCTAGAGGTACATTTCAGTAGGTATCTTTTATTTGGCATAACAGGAATTCGTGTTACAGCGAATGGATAGCCAGTTGATGCCCTACAGCTACGGGTTAAATTTTGTGACAAATAAATGTTTATCGTAATTGAGGCTAGGCAAATGACTCTCTATGAATAAAGCCATCATTTATTTTGATATAATTTAACTTTAACATTGTTTCAAAGTAAATAAATGTATCTATTCAAATATGTTTTCTTTAATCCTTGTATTACCCGTCCTAACCTGACGGTTGTTTGTTACCTACATACAAGTAACTACGATACTGAAAAATATAGTAACTCTGAAAACTCTTTCAGACTCTCTACAAGGTTTAAAATTTCCATAGTTATATACAACTTTTTATGTACCTATAAAATATTCCTTCGTTATTCCTGTTAAAAAGATACTCGCACGTTTTGGATCCTTAGATGAAACAAATTACAATAAGGCCGAAGTTATAAAGGCCAGGCTTAGAAAATATCTTGAAATGGTTAAATTAAAATTCAATTTTATGTTCGATGAAATTAGATATTATTTGTATAGTAGTAGTTAGGTATATCTTTAATAGTTTATTGAATAAGAATGATTTTTTGTTGTGACTGACGATAAAAATCTAAAAACTCAAAGCTTACTGAAGAGAATCCAATGTGGAATTTTGCCTGCACGAAATATTTTGAACAATACAAAAATAAAGAAATCGCAAAATTGTATTCCATATCACGGTTGAAATGACGTACTGGGCTATCTGTCATCCCCAATCCATCGATTATTGAACTGTTAATGTGAATGATGTGTCGTATTAAACCAGTAGTAAGATAATCCAATTTCGAAACAACTGTGATCACGTTCTCAATCAAAAAGAATAACAGATTAATACCTATACTTTTCAAGTGGTTTTTGTGACAGTTCAAAATTGACAATCTTTGTGACGCTGCCGTTATGAAATTGTTCGATCTACCATTCGATGTCTTTGACGTATCGAATCAGTTGGTGAAAAAATGTATACAATCTTCCGATTACAAGATGGCCGCTCATATTCGTCGATTCAATGTCGATTCAGTAGTGTCAATCACTATCAACTGAACGTTCCGTTTCTTTCTGTATATCTAAGATGAATATTTTTATGAAATTTACTTAATTTATTTACAGTTAAGAATAACAATTACACTTTATTAATTGTTCAATTTATAATTTTAATATAAACAATTCTATTGACATCGTTTTTACTTTCTTAACGTGCCAATTTATATTTTATTAGTTGTAAATAGTTTGCGCGTGATGGAAACTGAGAATTGTCATGAAAATCATTCGAAAATAATTCAACTTAAAGTATGTAATATTAATAGACTAATGTAAGAAGATAATAAAAAAATGTGCCTTTGTACGCAGTCCTAAATCTACAGAGTGTATCATTGTGGCACAATATATCATAGATTCATTGCCAAAATAAAAGTAAATTACCCCAAGACCCATGTTTCGGTAAAAAGAAACCAAGCCATGAACAATGTTCATTACTGGCAGCCGCTCTTGGTTTTAATTGCGTGGGTTTATATCCCGTAAGAGTTATTAGAAATAAATTTTGGTCTATTACCTCAAGAGATTTTTTAAAATATGGCTGTAAATTTCACGCATTGATGAGCACGTATGAATAAAAAAACAATGAAGCGTTCGTCATTATCATCACAACTATTTGTAATGAACTTACTGCGGGGCTATGAGATTTTCCATTAGATGACGAGGAGTTTTAGGCCATAAATTAAGAAGCTGACTCAGTGCTGGTTGGTGAATATCAGAATGATCAAGGCGCTGTAATAGTTCGTCGGCAGCTCTGAAAATTTGAGATTGCTTCGGTATGACACCGAACTATTGCCAATATGGTATTTAAAAAACGAGAACTATTATAAATTTCGATATTTTTTAATTTATGAGATTTTTAACCTTTGCATACCAATTGTAAAATAAATGTTGTTGGGATTAAAGTGGAGAGGCTGCCTGCAACAGGTGATGTGCTAGTTAAAATTTACCCTGTATAGTGTTAGAAAATTCACATATGCAGGATATAGTTTGGTAGAACGTATAAACTTATCCTTATCTTTATTCATTTGGGGTCGGGATTTACGTAAGTGTAACAGCTTGTACTTACGAAAAAGGAACTTTTTTGCCAAGAACGCGCTTAGCCTCAATATCAACTGATCGATTGGTCGAAGATAAAGCACACAGGCTTAAGGAGGAACTGGTTCTTTTATTTTATTAAAGCCTAATGGTAAATGAAGATGCGGTCGAAGATGAAAGCATACGTTATAATGCCAGAATGCATTAACCAATATTTCGTGGTATTGAAGGGTGGCGGCAAGCCAGGCGGTCTATCACCATGCGGCTATCACTCAGATTAGGTCCTTTTCAACCGACTACCAACAGGAGAAGGTTCTCAATTCGTGTGTATGTTTATTTGTTGTGTCATTGTTATGTTGTGAAAATTCTTGTGTCATATGTTAAAGGATACTTGAGAGTTGGTCCCATATAAATTTCATCGAAATAGGTTGAGTACTTCATTGAAAATTTAAACTTTTTGAAAATATATGTTATATGTTCGGAGAGTTCGGAGAATGTTTACGTGGATGACATGTTTAAAGTTTTGACGTGAAGTCGTTTTTTTTAAAGCTCTGCATTTAATTATACTTTATATTAACTTCAATTAACTACTACCTACCTTTAAATAAAACACTTTTTAACCGGATTTATCGCGTATATTTACATTTTAAATTTTGACTCGACGTTTTGGTGTCGAGCGGTCTTTGTAGACCCCGTGGTCGCTCGTGACCACGGGGTCTGCAAAGACACCGAAACGTCGAGTCAAAATTTTAAATGTAAATATACGCGATAAACACGTTTAAAAAGTGTTTTACTTAATAGTATGAATCGCGAAAACTTAAGACAATATTACTACCTACCTATTGACATAAACTTAAAAGTTTGGTTAGAAACTTTTCTTCAAAGTTTCGTTTCTTTTGTATGAAATGGACACATTAGCTTACATTTATTTATTTTATTATTTATTTATTTACACTTCAGTTAATAAAGGTACAGTAAAAGAAAAAAGAACACTTACATTAAACATAAAAACTTGGCGGTCTTATCGCTGAGTAGCGATTTCTACCAGACAACCATGATAATTATAACCCAACATACATAATTATTGAGACTTCAATATTTCATGTATTATACCTACACAGGCAATTTACTCGGCGCTTAAAATAACCTTTATTGTAATAATTCCATAAAATATGTACGTTGTATTAGTCTTTGAAATTCATAATATGAATGTGGTACAGCAATGTTTTTCCTCATTCCACTAGGTAAAGGATACACAGGATTGGCTGCAGGCAGATACCGTGCTGTGGTTTCAGGCGTCGTCGACACATAGGACAATATGTATTGTAATTGTGATGAGTATGCTATGAAAACCATAGGTAGTTCCTAGAATGTCATTTTCTATTTGTAAAATAAGGTGTTAATATAATCTTCAGACAATCTACAATTTCTTCCATGGACTGGGAGCGAAAGAAAAACATAGAATGTGCCAGCTGCTCCTCTTCCCGGGCATACTGTAAAAGTCAGTTTAGGGGCGGAGGTTTTATTGGCGTTTTTGCGGGCGATAAGCTGACCTCCTGCTACTGCAATAGTCTCTCTCTATCATGTTTTGCCTACCCCATTAGGGATACAGGCTTCAAGTTATTTATATATGTATGTATGTACAAGCTACATGGCCCCAGACTAAGCGAATCTTGTGATATGGGATACCATGTACCGAAATAAGAGGACCTATCGATAAACGCCCGGACCCTGATTATTTTTTTCTTGCTCCCGGCGGGTGTCGACCCCGTGGCCTTATGAATTACGTAATATATTAGCGTTTTACAATTGCTGTATTTTTTGAATACTATAGTCGTTACATACTGCTGAAAGTCCTTTTCGACATCCTGAAAATTCAATCATCCTCCAACCAGCAATGGACCGGCTTAGTGGATTATGTCCTAAACCTCCTAGTCACCCTAAGACTCATTGACCCACAAAGGACTCATTTCAAAGAGTTATGATGATCATGATAATGATAATTTATATTGAAATACATATAATATTGGATACCATAGTTTGGCAATTACTTCTCGAATGTTAAATAGTCAAACCATTGAGTATGCAAGTACCTTATGAAAAACTTATTTATTCAATTATTTTATATTTTTTCCTCTTTACAGAGATGTTGCCACTAGTGATTGAAGTAAAAGCTATGAACCCAGTTAATTTTAACTATGCTACGTAAGCTATAAATCACAATTTTGTTTCAAATCATGTTTACTTTTCCCCAATTTTAGTTTTTTTTAAAGATTACTGTTGTTCATTTGATTTTATATGCTATTCAATTTAGTCTTCTTATATTTCAAAAGCAAAAATACTTCAGACAGCATAGAAAGTACACCGAATTTGAAACTTACTATACCTAAGCAGAGTAATATCAAATGTAAACTGCTAAATGAAAATGTGGGGACTGGAAACTAGCCATGGTCGAGAATATTTCGATTAACATAAAGCCACAATATTCACCCTGCTATGTTTTGAATAGTTAAATTTAATAATTTGCATCAGAAGCAGGGATAATATTTTTCCACTATAAATCTACTTTAAAGTTAGTATTTGCCGTTTTTGGCCCCATGAAAGAACTGATTTTTTGCCGCCATCATGCAGCATCATTATTGTCGCGGTAAATGTGTTCTGAAATTTTTTATGAAGATCCTAAGCCTATGTGCTTTCATGTTTTGACCTTTCGTTACTCCAATAGAGTTCAAATAAAGACTTGATAAACTGATAAAGAAAACAAAGCGAGGCTTTGTTTATTTGTACCAAACTACGAGAAATCTTAAAAAGAGTCATTAATATACTACTGCCGTTAATCAAGCGATATTGTCTAAAGAAAGGAGTTTAATTTTGCGATTAATTAGAACTGTCTTGCCTATCAAAGTAATGAAACAAAGTTAAATTTTCTTAAGTCCGAACAAGCTGCGAACTTAAGTTTTTATCGTTAAACAAACCGTAGCTTCAACGGGAAAGTTTGAAGCTTTGTTTACGAGGACAAAAAGGAATTAAGCAACAAGGTAATATTTGGTAGCAGTAAAATTCATAGTGATTTAATAGAAATTTTCATTTTGTTTGTTAATCTACAGGGGTGAGTGTATTATTGGTTAGTGATTAATGAAACTTAAATCCTATATTCGTCTGAAATAAAATGAATTGTTTTCTTATTTACCATCATTATCACAACTCTTTACAAGTTTTTGTTTGAGCCCACTGCAGGGCATGACTCTCTCCCCTTATATATAACGCTGTTAAAATAAATATAAAATATAACTAAAGTCTCATTTGTAAAGTTAAGAAAATCGTTTGGGATTTAATATTTTATTCATTGGCCGTGGCAGCTCTCAAATGTTCTAGAAAACGTCTAGAGCTCACTCTATTCTTTTGTTTGAAGCGCATCCTCACTCAACCTTTAGTCTGTCGCTTTGGGGACAACCAATCTAGTCTAATTTACTCGTTCTTACGGGAATCCCACATACAACCCCATAAGGTCGCTTTGTAATGTGTATGTAACATTTTCCACCACACAGCTTCAGGGATCCCAAGCTTAGTGCCTAATATCAACCTAAAGCGGGGATTTCTTGATCAGTCAGGAAACGCCCACTGCTAGACAAAGGACCCACAAAGGTTCTCTCCACCGGTGCCCCGCTGCTCACACCCAGCATTTACCGGCGACTTTAACCAGATAGTTATTAATCATAGGACAAAATAAAGCTTACTACATATTAGCAGGTACAGGGGCGTATTAGACCACTGTATCCCTCTTCCGGCACACCTCCGTGATTCTGTAGTGCCACCATGTAGAGAATTGCATTTCCTCTCAGTACGCATCAAGCCACTCGCTTAAGCGGGTCTAATTTATCTTCGAGGGCATATGAGCATTAGTTGACTAGTTAATCTAGTGATTAATTTCTGAAACACAATAGTATATTATAGTAATCGAACAATATAATTTATTTTAATACTTTAATTTGTCTTCATAAAACTTGTTTTTTGCTGCTTTATCTGCAAGAATCCTAAAATTTCATGGTTCCCCTATATATGACACAAAGCGAAGTGCACATTTTGAAAAAAAAAATGTTTTTTATTATTAAAACGTTGCAAACCTATTCATAGATTATTCAGAAATATTCAAATGCATACTATAAAATCATGCTTTTGTGACAACATTAAATAAACTTTAAATCATTCAGTAAAACTGATTCAACGAAAGTAATCCATAGTCAAAATATTATGCTTAAAAATACTCTTCTTTAAAAGGTGGGTACTTCTTTTCGACGAACATGCTTGAGCTTCTACTTGATTCGGCAAAGCTTTCGTAACCTAAACACCTATTAATAAAAGTGAAACAATTTAACAGACTTTGTATCAGACTTTTCCTGAAATGAATTAAATGTTAAAAAAAATAACGAATATAACCTTATTTACAGCTCCGAGCACTTAAACCTCAAAGCTCCAAAGCAGAATTCTAATGACAAACAAATTTATCCTATTACGTCACGGTAGTGACGAATACTTCCATTACGTAACTTCACCATCAGGACACGAAGATAAGACTTGACGTTTGCGAAGTACCCGCATGTCATTTGTCATCGTAGCGCCCCCAGTGGTGTCAGGAGTGAAGCTTTATCGTAGGTTCGGAGACAGAACCGTGGTAGCTCGGGAACCTAGTTTGATGGTTTGGTTTAGCGGTTTTATCGCTTTTGAAAATCGGTTGTTGTTTATTGTACAATATTATGTAAGAGAAGTTGTGTTTTAAATGTAGAAAATCTGAAAGGAATACGTTTGTATTTGAGTACAGCTTATATTAAAGTACAGTCTAATGAAATGAATTGATTTTCATTGAACTTTTGACCTTATTACCTACAACCGAATAAGTGCAGGTACATATACATTTTTATGACTTGACTATACATACTATTAAGGCTGCACTGTATTTCCATATATTTTATGAAAAATAAAAAATATAGTCTTGTTCAACATAATTCCAGGTAGTAAAGGTAGTCCTTGACTTAGAGCGTGGATGGCGCACGGGTTCCACGGCGTGCCGTACGCCATGAAACGGCACGGCGTAGTGCCATAGAGATGGATCCACGCCCTTATATTGGTTGACACTACCTGGGTTTTATACCGTCAGTGAGAGGTGTAATTCAAAAAGGAAATATCTTTAAAAAAACATTACATGACGGTATATTCAAACAATATTTACATCTAGGTATTAGTTATTTCATTCGACTAAAATAAAAAAGTGAAAAAACAAAATTTTTTTCCTTATGCACATGAAACTGGTCATATTATTTGTTTAATGTCACGTTAGTGACCTAGGTTTTAATTTTTTTTTTATGCGTTTAATTCATCTACAAATTTACAAGAATGCCACAAAAATGGTTACCGTAACACTAATCCTAAATCTCTAGCCGGCTTAGTTAGCTAATAACATGTAGTAGACGGATCCACTTATCATTGACTACACCACACTTCACGCAGGGTCTAATTTCCACACAGTTAATTTGCTAAAACACCATTCACAGAATGCATCAAAACAGGTATGATAACAACACGGTAGGCACCCTTAATTTATTCGCGCTAACTCAGCGATGCAGCAGACTATCATTCATTTCTACACTATGCGTTACGGGATTGCTTGATCTACTAACTATAGGAGTATTAATTATTATTTTTTTTTCTTTACAGATTTGTAAGGTTGATAAAAGCGGTTTTAACCTCAATCTAAAAATAATAGTTTACAATGTGTTAAAATATATGGATTCAGTAGACAACTGCTTCTACGTTCTATATCAAACATTTGTTTCAGGTGTAGTACAAACAGTGGAATCACTGGAACCCTGGATTTTGCTTGACATTTCTAGAAGAAATTAATAGTTCATATATCATGTTTAAAAAAAATGTATTACTTAGCAAAGAAACTTACTTGGTAGAGTTAAAGTAAAAAGATATCTAATACTGTTGTATGAAGGAAGTTTTGACTAATTATTTTGTGATACGTGTATTTTTTTGCAAAACAAAATAAACAAAGCAAAATATAAATAAGAAAATATAATTACAATCTTTTGGTGCCTTTGTTTTTAAAGGTAATTCTCATTAATATGTTAAGCAAACTGTTGCGCGGTGTTACCCGCACAATTTCGAATTCGGCGGAAATTTCGGGATAAAACTAGCCTATGTGCTATTTAGTTTGTATTCTATCACTATGTCCAATTTCATTCAAATCCGCTGAGCCGTTTTGCAGTGATTGAGGAACAAACTTCCATACGTCCAAACATCCATCCATCCAAACATTCACATTTATAGTATTGGTAAGATGGATCTTCCAACCTTGAAATTCAAATTCACTTTCTTTAGATGTTATTTCTGTATTTTAAATAAATCAAAAAAATACACGTATCACAAAATAATTGGTCAAAACTTCTTTCATACCCGTGTATCGCGCGTCAAACAAGCGTCAAATATTTTAAAAGTTAATAATCCTTCATCTGTATAGGATTGTCCAGAATAGCCCTACTGCGAGTAAGATCAGACGGCGTCAAATTCAGTTATCGATGATGTAATCCATCAATGTTTTATGAAAAAACACGATTGTCATCCTCAAATAATATAACTTATAATAATATAGTAACTTTCATAACTGAAAACTTATCATTTTTTTAGTCAACATTTAAAAAATAAATCTTTCTGACATACGACTCTATCGGTACTTAGCTCCTTGCTCCGGGCACTTCCACCGAAACTGCGATTATAGATAACAAGTTTCATAGCACGGTGCAGCAGCTGTGTCATGGAGATAATACTTTGGTTGACACCTGTATGTCATTTGTCACGGACTCTCGGTTCGGAAGTCTTGACTAATTTGATGATTTAACATTAAATATAATGGTAATGTTGCCACGGTTTAGAACGTTATAATATTTCTACAGAAAATATTAGTACTTCTGACGGTCTGGTTGACGCGTTTATCTTAGCCTATGCAGGATTATGTTTTGAATTTATTGAGCGATATTGATGATTTAATAAAAATCCTTAGAAATATCTTAATTCGTGTTACTTTAAACTGTCTTCATGGTCATGCAGCTTCTGTCTATATCGTTTATTATGCCAAGTAAAATAATATCTGACTTGCTCAGACTAGTTGAACATGAGTGAACGCTTAACAATATACCTAGTAGCAAATTCCGAGCTTTGAAGGATACATAAAGCCGTCAGTTCCGGTCACTGCTTACTTGTGTAAAGACATGTAAATTCTGACTGCTACTAACCTGCACTGGGCTAGCTTGGTGGCTCAATACTCTCTCGTTACAAGAGAAATTTAAACTTTATTTCAGCACACTCTAGGAACTTATGTCCCTAGAGTGTGTTGAAATAAACTTTATTATTTGTCGTAAAAAAGCATCAACACCAAATAATATTCAAATGAACAGATCGTTTCTATCTGGTATGAAGTTAATGAATGTAAAACTTCAACTTAATACTAAAAGAAGATGTATAATGATTGAACCATTTTCTAATCTTGATTTTGGAGAAAAGAAGATACAAAACGATTCAGCTAAGATACCCGATATTGATTTGTCAAAATATCCCCCTCAAATACAAATGCACTCTATCTAAATTATGGTGTGGAAGTCTGACAAGTACGGTGCACCTAAATTGATGGAATATTGTAGATTCGGACATTCCCTATTTTATTACTCTCACGGGGAGTGTGGGTGATGAATTCGTATTGGGATGTAAAGGTGAACTTATCGTGATTAAAAAAGGAAGTGATTTTTTCGAGTCATAATAATATATAATAATTTAAAAAATTAAAAGGTTAATTCAAGATTCTGAATGAAAAATATGTCTGCATTTTTTATAGTTTCTGAAGAGGATGTATTGTTTTGTTGGAATTTCGATTTAAATGTCTTGCTTATGCTTTGATGGATTGTAAACTTTTCAGTAGTTAAAAAATTAAAAAGTAACAATATGAACTAAACGCCCACAAAATTTTACGATTATTAAATTACCAACAGTTTTTAGAGCTTCATTCACTTTAATTTCGATTGCATACATGTTAGGATTAAAAGTTTCAAGTTTGATACCCAGCTTGGCAAATATGACAATGAGTTTATCTAGACTGATTCAGCCTTAGACCTTGACTGCAAGTATTTTATTATTTCTTTTGTAGTACGTGTGGCTTTCATAGCACAAGCAGTAGGTGCGCCTTGTAGTTAGTGAATACAAAGTTTATATAGCGCAAACCATCCTTATGCCAGATGTAAGAATCAAGATTAGAATATTTTTAAAAACGGTTTAAAAACTGATGAGGTTTATCTGTCAGTGATTTTATTTTATTGTATATATTTATCTTGAATAAATAAGACCTTTATTCAACATAAAAATAATTGGCTGTGCCTCACCAATACTTATAATTAATATTCTTTATTTTACTATATTAGAGTGTTCAATTAATTATACAAGAATAAACAATTTGTTTATCCAAGTATTAATTGTTTATTTAAATTCTTATAATAATCTGAGTCTCAGAGTGACCGGTGTTGCTGTACTCACGCATTTTCGAAAACCACCAAGACAACCTTCATATTAATCACTCCTAGACGAATTCCTATACAAATAAAGATATTAAACAGCCTACCTATTACAGAAACAATTTACTTTACTTTAAATTACTATGATAATAAAATAAACCTGGTCCCGGCAATTTATTACTTTACTATTTGCTTCCCATAATATTCAAGCCAAACAAAATCTATTGAAGAGGTCATATTTTAAGTTTAAAATCGAACCAACAATAACTTGTACGGAGTGTTTGGTATACTCGTATTATCGCGGGCTGCCAATTGAGAACAACTTCCACCAAATATTAATTATAGAGTATCGTGTACACTTGTATTATATTTATAATTTAAACTTTTAATTATAAACTGGACTACATTAATTGAGTTTGCATGAGCAGCGGAGTGATAAGGGATTCATTTTGTGACAAAACTTCATATAAATTAAATCATGACGTAGATAAAGTGTCGATAAGGCATTGTTTAGGCAAAGAAAATGTTGCTGGAACATATTATAGCAATTTCGTTAATTCTCATTCAAAGAATCGTTAATTATAAAAATAAGATATCAAGTTATAAGAACAGCGAATTGAATATTACGAAATAATGAAATTCCGTGCTGATCATTAGAAACCCGATTTATTTATTTGTTTTCAAATGGCCTTATCTGAAATAGTCTGATTTATAAGTTACTCTTTTATGCACTTTCTACTTTAATACTACTTCAAAACCTTTATATCCCGACTGACCTTTTTTTTTATAACCTAATTTTGTGTGATGATGAATAACAGTGAAATGCCGGAAAAAGTAAGTACTTTATATACCTTAGTAATTTGTGTGTCTGATCAAGGTCATCGTTAGCTCCAAGATTGATCCTGATCCTTTTGACCCTGATCTTAAGCTAGTATTAAGGTAACGTTTAGGGTCACAGCTAGACAGAATTTTTAATAAGCAATTAAAAATGTAAAAGCTTCTTTAGTATCCCGACACACATACTCAAAGTTCCGCAGTGTAGGTTCAAAACTAGGCTATCACAGCCTGCTGCAGACTTCTACTGGAGCTTTCATACAAAGGAACGCCAAGAAACTTCTATAATGAGATGAATAATTAAACAGGCCTATACGTGCCGCCCATTAATTTACTGCATCGTCATTCTTTAGCGCTAAAACTTAGAATTAAGACCCGAAAGAGTTTTCTCAGTTTCTAGATCACGTATGAATTTTAATTACACACACGAAATTTAGACGTTCTGAACGTGTTTAACAAGATAAGTTGAGACACTCGGAATTTTCGTTATATATCGCATACTTTTACAGTTGTAGTCATAATAAATTCAATGGTTATTCTTGAGAATGTTAGCCTAAAAGATTATACAATATTTATGTTATTTTTAAGTAAAACTTGAAACCTAAATTAAACTTAATTGAAACATATTTTTCTACAAAAGTCGCTTATGATATAAATTACCTAGTAAGTTGTTTTGGCCAGAACAAAATAAAAAGGCAATCCTGTATAAAATACATCCATCAAAAATTTTATCATTTATGATCATTTCATCAAGTCGACACCGTCGTAGTACAAAGTCAGATATGGTTAAACAACAAAATCGTCTTTTTGTTCGATTTGTCATCTAAAGATCAATATCTATCCGTACATCAAAAAAGATATTTTTTATTTTTTGTAATTAATTAGTTTTTGATATATTCAATCGAACAAATCCAAATTTGACTCGCGTTCCATAGTACTAAGCGGCTTGTATTTGTACGAGCTTGTCGTGCGACCGACGCAAACGCGCACGTCCCCGCGGCCCTGGCTTCATCGTCAGTTGCGATGTTTTCTGACGTAATAAAGATTTGCGCTGAGGCAATAAAAGACCGATCCAATTTTTCATTATAAATTACAAAATGTCTAGATCAAAAAATATATACTACTCAAAACAAAATAGGGGCCTCCTCGTTTTTTTCACAAAAAACGATTGTATGACACTTTAAACTAGTTTAAATGTTTTAGCATAAGAATAATAGTTTTATGTATTTAACAACGTTTTATAATCTTTAGCCTCAAGTGGAAAGATAAAATTAAAATATCTAAATTTTATTTTAAAAAGCAAGTTAAAATTAACCTATTCACAATTTCTTATTCACTTGTGTTTAGACTATCGTTACGAACGTTTCTAGATTTGTTTCACTACTTTTTTGAGTTTTATCATTAGAACTAATACCACGTATTTGGCACCATATGAGCATAGAAACAGCTTTTAGAGCACTAGTATTGCTGCTAGAGAGAGAATCTCAACGAACACTAGCTCTACGCCTAGGTGTATCGCGGCGAGCTATCCGAAATGTTTGGGATCGCTACCAGGAGACTGGCAGTGTTGTTAGAAGACGTGGATCACGAGTAAATCGTGCCACAACCACTAAAGACATCCAAAACGTTCGTTTCACTGTCCGTCGAGAGTACCGTTACTGCCCGTGCTTTACAAAACTGACTACAGCAAGCCACTGGTACAATAATAAGTTACCAAACGATGCTCAACAGACTCCATGAAGATATAAATTTTAGATAAAAATATCAATTTTATTCAAAGACACTTAAATTTAAGCTTATAGTGTTTTTTTTTGTGAAATTTTGTTTTGAGTAGTATATTAATTTTTATATGAAATAATGAAGACAGAACCAGTACTCATTCAATAGAAAAACCCGTTGTTTTCACAAAATACGAAAATGATAAACATATTCAGGTTACTTATGTATTTATTCTATTATGATAATTATATATCGTTTTAGTAATAAAATACGTAAAATCTAGTATTGATTAACATTTAATTTATTTATTGATATATTACAAAAATCTGTGTCATATGATTTCAACAGACCTTGTTCTATAGAGTTCCTAAAATTACCAAATATTATCTGTTTAAATTTTAATATACATTTTGATTCTGATTTTGAATCGTCTTATATGAAATAGTGACATTGAGACTTGAAGTTTGTTCATACTTTTGCTGACGTGTTTGAATTGAACATGTGACGTTGTACTCTGGACAAAAAGTTTTATTTTTGGTTGTATATTAAGTTTACGACTATATTCTATGAAGTTTATATACCTACATGCGATAGTATTCAACATTTTTGAATGACTATAACGCTGTTAATATAAATATTATTTTAATAGATTGTATCGTAGAGCATGTAGTACTTCCAAAATTTGTATTAAAAGATTTTCATTAATTTTTTTTTTCGGAATTTCTAATGTTTCCGGTAACACGTCCTCTCTTTTACCAGAAGCAGAGAACATTGTAAGTCAATCAAAGGATGTCTGGGAGTCCGTCATTCAAGACCAATTATTGGAATACTTTGTCTACCCATGCCAACACCATTTAGTATTATAAGAGCTACTACTAGTTTCGAGAACTCTCCGCCTGTTATTATTGAAGGATTATTGGGAATGCGTCGACACCAAAATCACCATTGAATAAAAGAAGCCCAAAGCTCTGACCGGCGTGGAGTCCAGGAAGTTCTTCGTTTTAATCGCAGAGTGCGCGGGCGCGTTGTCGTGGTGAAGGAGCTTAGGACCCCGCGGAGCCCGGTGTTGGGTAAGCGACCCAGTTGCTCTTTGCAGAAAAAACTTCTGGCAGGCAATTTGTGGTTTATCATTCGGCGTTGATGCTGCTTTGGTCTCGAAGTAGAATTAAAATTAGGTAGGTACTTCGTCAAAGTAAAAAAACTAGCGATAAAAATTTTCCCTGAGCTTTTTGATCGCTTCACTTTCCTAGGCGTTGGTTCTGACGCTTTGTTTCTGGATCGTATTGGTAAATCCAGGATTCCAGAATCAACCTGCAGAGTATGTTAAATCTTTCCATACGTAATTCGTATATTTGCGTGATTTTTTTTTTACTGCCAGCATACTTTCTTACCACACACAGTCCTCCGACGGCTGTCACTGTATTCATCCCTCAAAGTAAGATGACCGTGTTTGAACGTGCTATACAAACTAGAGACGGTTATTTTTTCAGGTTCTTCATCCATAAATGGTTAATTTAGATATAAGGGAAACAAGGTGACATTATTTATCCAAAGACTGACAATAATAAATATTCCAATTTTACTTTGACGGCGCGTTCATAGATTAAGGAACAATTGTAATGCCCCAATGATAATTTAGCGAAGCGATTGACGCTGACAGCCTCCGGAAGTGTCAACTCGCTTGACGTAACTTGGAAAACTGGGAGCATGTCAAGGAGTGCGATATAATCCTATTGCATCCGGCGAGTGCACCACGTATTCCGTGGAACGTCTTATAATCTAACTTTAATTACGTGATCACTACATAATTTGATTGTGATTTCAATAATTAAGCAATTTGTGAGTGAACTATCTTGTGAAAAAATATAACTGTGATTCTACCGGCTGTGTTCTATAATTCCTCCTCGCCCGTCAACCCACGCTTCTGTAAAACATGGACGCACCACATAACCCTGATCAGGCCGGCGTGCCTTTATCAGAAGTGGGATCCGGAGGGCATTCAAGTGAGGAGAATAGCGGTCATCCATCGACGTTGAATATTCTACAAACAATGGAACACTTGATAAGGAGCATTTCAGCAGCATCACAACCGACGTTATCTACGCAGTTGATCCAGTTTGATCCAGACAGTTCAGATGCAGATATTACAGGTTGGTGCAAAGTTACGGAAATAATAGTTGAAAGTAAGAAGCTACAAGGAGCTGAGCTGTTGTTAGTTTTAACGCATGCCTTAAGGGGCAGGGCAGCGACATGTTTAACCAAACTGGACATGAATCAGTTACAATGGCCTTTAATTAAAGAAATGTTGCTGTCCCAATTCTCAAGACCAATGTTACCACAGGACTATTTCGATAATATCTTACGCTTTCAAATCAATAACAAAGAAACCGCTTGTGAAGCAGCTATGCGTTTGTGGGGCATTATTGAACGAATTCCACGCGTAGAAATGGCAGAAGATATGAAAGCAGGATTTGTCACTTCTGTGCTCTGCCAAAAAGATAACTTTTTACGCCGTGAACTTAATTCTCATGTTATAACAACACGTTCTCAATTGCTTCGTATACTAAGTGGGGTTTCTCTAAAAAGACGAATGGAAGATAACGAAAGCTATGATCCAGAACCAAAGAGACCTCGCTACGCTGAACCAAGATTCACAGTAGTGTGTCATCATTGTGGAATCCAAGGCCACAAAGCTGTAGATTGCCGTAAAAGGAAACGAGATATGATTAATACGCCAAGATTAAATGACAAACTGCGAGGGATAGCTGGTGATAAGACTACAGTCACATGCTACATCTGCGGACAGCCGGGGCACCTGGCTTCATCATGTGCTGATCGAAAAATCGGGGGTGGTTCAACGCCGACGACGAAGCAGGTGTTCTTATGTGGACAAGAGCCGATCCGGGGCGAGTTGCTAACATCCTCTGGTGAGTCTGTTTCTTTTCTTTTCGACAGTGGGTCTGCCTGCTCGCTTATAAATGAACATCTTTCAAATAAGTTTTTGGGTACTTTGCGCAACGAGGTAGTTATTTTGAAAGGTATAGGAACGTCGGAAATTCACTGTACTACACAAATTTTGAGCCGGGTTACAATTCAAGATATTTCTGTCCATCTTTTATTTCATATTATTCCTGATAACGTTATTTCTGAATCAGTGGTTATTGGACGAGATCTTATAGATCAGGGCAGTAGCATGGAACATGCTGACTATCTGTCCCGAAACCCCCTTCCAGAGTCTGAACAGAATATTTCTAATGGTGGAGAACGTAAGACTCAAGTATCAACTAAGGAAGTGCAGTTTGTTGAGTTACATCAAGGGTGGTTGGCAGTAGAAAAAAAACGCGATGCTTTTATCCAAGATCTCGTTGCTAAGCACCTTAATAATGAATTTCCCGATTCAGTCAGTCACACTTATGATGTTAGGGACGACGTCCTCTACCGAAAAGTAGAGCGCAACAAAACTAGTCGTTGGTTACCCATCGTACCTCAATCCCTCGTTTGGACATTGATCAACCATATTCACACTGAGATAAAACATCTTGGTGCTGAAAAGACTCTCGATAAGTTATACGAGCAGTACTGGTTCCCGCAAATGACCAAGCAGGTACGTCTGTTTATCGATGCCTGCATCGTTTGCAAAGCATCAAAAGGCAGCTCTGGAGCTCAACAGATACGTCTCCATCCTATACCCAAAGTATCATCTCCATGGCATACTATCCACATAGATATAACCGGTAAATTAAGTGGCAAGAGTGACAAAAAAGAATATGCTTCGGTAATAATCGATTCATTTACGAAGTATGTCCTTCTGGAGCACACACCGTCTCTTGATGCCGTTTGCGCGATTAAAGCTCTAAAAAAAGCTGTTTGCCTTTTCGGTACCCCAAAGCGAATAATATCAGACCAGGGAAGATGCTATATAAGCTCTGACTTCAAAGAATTTTGTAAAACACATAGTATAGAACTCCACCTTATAGCAACAGGGACTAGCAGGGCCAATGGTCAGGTAGAAAGGGTAATGCGTACTTTAAAATGTCTGCTAACCATTATAGAAAATGATCCTCACAAGACATGGCGTGACGAACTTCCCGAGGTGCAACTTGCTCTTAATTCCACTCGCTGTAGGGTAACTGGATATACTCCTATGGAACTAATGTTCGGGATACGCGCCCATTCGTTAGGTATATCGTCAATAGTTCCGACCTCCGACGAGCCAAGATTAGATTTAGAGTCTGTCCGGAACGAAGCTTCGCAAAATATTGAAATAGCTGCCCAAAAAGAAGTATTGCGATTTAATAAAGGTAAAGCTCAAGTTAAACCTTTCCGTGAAGGTGATTATGTTTTCGTAAAGTGTAGTGAGCGTAATCAAACTAAATTACAACGTAAATTTAAGGGACCTTTTGTCATAATTAAAGTTCTAGATAACGATAGGTACGAACTTAAGCACATTACGGGGTCTAACCGTATTTTAAAATACTCTCATGAAAACTTGCGCGCAGTACCCAAAGGTTTCGAAGGGTTAGTTGATATATCCACGCTACTTAATAATGACGAGGCCGAGACGGCGGCTCATGGTCGGGAAGATGGAAACGAATCATCATCAGATGATGAGAGTGACACGCTTTCGGTGGCAAGCTCCCGCACCATGACTGCCAGTTCGGTAAACATGACAGCCTCTGAGGGGGATGAGCCTTAAATTGCTTACGTAAGTTCTTATTTGTGCCATAGTTATGTGTTTACTCTTTTTGTGTGTTATATTGTATGTCTTACCGTTACATCTATGGAAGGGACTGGCTTTGAGGCCGATGTCCTCGATGAATGACCATTCGTGAGAAACAAAACGTGAAGGGGCTGGCTCGAAGGAGTCCACGTCCGGGCCACGTTTTGCGAGTTTGTGTTTTGTGTGAAGATGAAGGGGCTAGCTCATTGGAGCTACGTCCGGGCCATCGTTTGCACATGTGTATGCATATGTACTTTGCCTATCTCCCAAGAAACATGGAAAGAAATGTAGGTTTGTGTTTTGTGTGAAGATGGATGGGCTAGCTCATGGGAGTTACGTCCGTGCCATCGTTCACACATGTGTACTCATATATGCTTTACCTACCAGCTAAGGAATATTGAAAGCAATAAAAGTGACTAGTGATAGTTTATAATACTAAGCTAATTTGAGTCAGGAATGGACGAGCGTTGAATCTCTCAGATATTGTCTTTCCTTTCAGATATGTCTGTCAAAATGAAAGATCATCTTTAAGACGCACAGGGACGTGCGTTAGTCAGAATGGCCGTGACGGCGCGTTCATAGATTAAGGAACAATTGTAATGCCCCAATGATAATTTAGCGAAGCGATTGACGCTGACAGCCTCCGGAAGTGTCAACTCGCTTGACGTAACTTGGAAAACTGGGAGCATGTCAAGGAGTGCGATATAATCCTATTGCATCCGGCGAGTGCACCACGTATTCCGTGGAACGTCTTATAATCTAACTTTAATTACGTGATCACTACATAATTTGATTGTGATTTCAATAATTAAGCAATTTGTGAGTGAACTATCTTGTGACAAAATATAACTGTGATTCTACCGGCTGTGTTCTATAATTCCTCCTCGCCCGTCAACCCACGCTTCTGTAAAACATGGACGCACCACATAACCCTGATCAGGCCGGCGTGCCTTTAACTTTTTTTATTGTTTTTAATTGACATTAGTTTATCCATGGAACGACATTATTATCCTCCATAGACATCTATCTTTATACCTTATAGAATAGTATCTTATCTAATTACAATATTGTATGAATGTGATATCCTATAACTTCAATTTAACATTGCATGCTGTCCTACAGTGAAATATGTGATACTTATTTTTACTTTTAATTACACATTTTTTGTACCATATTTTCTGCAATAAACATTTTTTTGAATTGAATAAAAGCAATTCAAAGTCGATAAAATGAGTCATCAGGTTTTAGGCCACATTTAAAATCGTAAAAAAATACCGAACGTTTTTGTATTTCACCTTTTTCTTGTAGTTGTTATTGATTATTGTACTTTATATGTAAATAACAACATAAGACAGAGTTTCCATTAATACCTGTGTTAAAAACAGGCCTGTAAGCTGCATCGTAGACTGCTGCATTACTTGTCATTAAACGAGCAGTGGTCAAGTGCAGGTCTATCTAACTACTTATTACATTTCTCAATATTGGACTTTTGTAACGATTTGTTGAATAAGTTCGTTTAGAAAGTAAACTATGATTTTGGTCTCGTTACATTATAATTATAAATACCAAAGCTAGTTAGTATTAAGTACTTTTGTACACTTTTCAAAATACATAATGAGTCTGATCTCGTTATATTATAAGTATTATCAAGGCCAAACCTAGTTTTTCCATATTGAGATATTTTGTATTTTTTAAATATACTCTCAATGTAAAGTTTTTATATTTTTTTTATTGAATCAAGTATTTATTTACTAGGTAGTTGTTAAGTATAGATTATTTATCTACCTGGGCGGGTCAGAAATACAAAAAGTCCGTGACATTGTGTATTTCTGACCTCTTTACTGAAAAAGCAACACAACTCCTGTCAACAGGCATCTGTCAGTTGACTCCTGTCAAAATTTGAACTTGCTGCGTCAGTTAGTTTGTGTTTGACAGCTATCTTTATCAGACTACCCAGTAATTTGAGGAAAAAATGGAAAAAAGTGAATTTCGTGTGCTTATTAAGCATTATTTTCACGATATGATGTTGGCCGACTCAATGACGATTTGAAAAAAAATCGACCTCATTTGGCCAAGAAAAAGGTTATTTTCCATTAAGACAATGCAAGGGTGCACACATGTGCAGTTGCCATGGCAAAAATCCATGAATTGGGCTATGGATCGCTCTCTCGTCCGCCCTATTCTCCAGATTTGGCTCCGAGTGACTACTTCTTGTTCCCAAACCTGAAGAAATGACTTGGTGGGAAAAGATTTGTCTCCAATGATGAAGTCATCTCGTAAACAAAGGCCTATTTTGAGGATCTCGACAAATCATATTTTTTGGAAGAGATAAAAAAATTGGAGAAGCGTTGGACAAAGTGTATAGAGCTCAAGGGAGACTACGTTGAAAAATACAAAATTATAAATTTATCAAAAAATCTGTGTTTTATTCCAAAAGTCACGGACTTATTGACCCGCCCTCGTATGCATGGTTGTTTTTTAATCACCAGCCTACAGATATTATTTCAATGTTCAACGTCCAATGTTCAGTATAAGGGTTAGGTCCCGAGTAATATAAGAAAATTTAACATCGCAACTTTAAACTTGTCTCCTGTAAATATTACATTTTGCAGATCCGATTTTGTTCTAAGATAGTGTCGAACTAATCTAGAACATTTTATACTGGTCAGGGATTGTCGACGAACTTTACTACGGTATACAATATGTTTTACCACCATCCTAGATGGACAGTTTAACATGTTTTTCGAAGCAACGATGTCTCGAAATTTTTTTATTTTTTGGTTACTTATCGTTTTTCCACCGACCGAGACGATCCAAACCCTATTAATATTAAATTA
The DNA here is from genome assembly GCA_944452665.1 of Stenoptilia bipunctidactyla. NCBI lineage: Eukaryota > Metazoa > Arthropoda > Insecta > Lepidoptera > Pterophoridae > Stenoptilia > Stenoptilia bipunctidactyla. Next base: position 11,901,092 of record OX101726.1, read on the forward strand.
TACGTATAAACAGGAGCAACTTTAACTATACAATAATTTTATATCTTTTAAATGGACATTTAGTTCTTAAACCTTCATCATATGATTAATGTAACGAAAATATTACCTTTAAAGGAACTATGAACATAATAAAGGATATTTTTTAGTTTCTTTGTATCTGGAGCTCGAATGTGAGCACAATGATATATTATAGAGAATATTTATACAAACAAATATTAATCACTCAATTTCAGATATTTTAAAAATGGACAAGATTTATTGAAAATAGCTTCACCGTACATAGCAATTCTTTTGAGCATTCATTGTCATGTCATCCAATTTCAAGTGACACGTTTGTATCAAATGACAATATGGATGACATAACAATGACAGCTTTGACAGTAACAAAAATGACAAAAATGTATAGGCAACTTTGCAAGCCGCTTGTCACTTACATTAAACTTTTCAGTTTTGTGCGCCATTAATTAAGCTTATTGTAATTTTTCGATATTTCTATCGATATCAGCATAATTTTAGTTTCATTGTGATCTAGTGTTATTAAATTAAATATTCCAATTTGGAAACATTGACTTCATCGCTAAGAATATCTCAAGAAAATAAAAGGAGTTTTTTAATTTTTAAGTAGAAAATTTAGCATTACAGCTTCCTTCACACATAAGAAATAAGCATTTAAAATAATATCACATTTTACAGCCTATTTTTTTAATAACAATAATAAAACAAAGGTACGAGAGTATTCCGACATAAAAATGTTTATGGCAGATAATTCTTACCGGCTTCAACGCTTATGGGATTTAAGAGTATGCTTTGGTCAAACTGGTTCATTCATCTGGATTTTGCAACCACAATTTTTAAACATTACATTCATTTTATGTTCATGACCCATTAAGGTTATATAAGTTATTTGTATAACAAAATAATATTACGAACAAATAAAGATTTCTAATGTGGTCGCTTCAGATAAAATATAAGTCTTAATAGAGAGTTTTACCAACAAATAAAACTTACCTATAATTTATTATTGCCTGCATCTAGGACTGCATCTAGGACTATTATAGCTGGATGGATTAAATCCTTGTTAAGAGAGGCTGGAATCGAGGATACACCTGGTTCTGTACGATCTGCGGTTGCTTCATCAAATTGGCTAGAAAATTTTTCCGTAGATAAAATTCTTGAAACCGGCAATTGGAAATCTGTGCACACCTTTAAAAATTATTATCAAAAAGAAATACGTGATTATAATATGTCCCATCCCGTTAAATCAGTATCGTTGTCTAATTATTTTGATTCCGTTCATTAATTCGATTTACTATTGCATATTGTATTTTCAAACGTATCAAATAGATTTTTGTACTGAAATATTTTATTTTACTGTATCTATAACCTATTCCAACACATTATAGCGTCTATAGCAAGCTATTTAACTTAGCTTACGCACCAGGTGACAACAAACATATCACTCAAGATGGATTCCGGATATTGATACTAATCAAATAATAGAGAGTTTCACCAACAAATAAAACTTACCTATAATTTATTATTCAATATCCGGAATCCATCTTGAGTCAAGCACAGTCTTTCCACCAATCAACCAGCGTTTCTTGTTACCTCTCCGATTGTGGCGCCACTCTAAGTTGGTTTTGTGCAACTTTTTAGGCGCGAAAGCACCAGGAAGTTTCTTGTCATTAAGGTACTCATGATGCACTAGGTAGCCCTTACCTGGATTCCGGATATTGAATAATAAATAATAGGTAAGTTTTATTTGTTGGTAAAACTCTCTATTATTTGATTAGTATCAATATCCGGAATCCATCTTGAGTGATATGTTTGTTGTCACCTGGTGCGTAAGCTAAGTTAAATAGCTTGCTATAGACGCTATAATGTGTTGGAATAGGTTATAGATACAGTAAAATAAAATATTTCAGTACAAAAATCTATTTGATACGTTTGAAAATACAATATGCAATAGTAAATCGAATTAATGAACGGAATCAAAATAATTAGACAACGATACTGATTTAACGGGATGGGACATATTATAATCACGTATTTCTTTTTGATAATAATTTTTAAAGGTGTGCACAGATTTCCAATTGCCGGTTTCAAGAATTTTATCTACGGAAAAATTTTCTAGCCAATTTGATGAAGCAACCGCAGATCGTACAGAACCAGGTGTATCCTCGATTCCAGCCTCTCTTAACAAGGATTTAATCCATCCAGCTATAATAGTCCTAGATGCAGGCTTAGAGTCACCTCTAGTGGTGATAAACAAATGATTTGTATTATTTCGACGTTCTGCTGATAAAGTAATCAAATGTCTTACCCAAAAAACTAAATTCAAATTTTTGATAGGCTGTTCTCTAAGCCTCCATCCCGATTGCCTATTATCAGTTTTCGAACCAAATGCCGGCCACAAAATAATATAATTATTTTCATAAATTAAACTATTGTTATCAATACGGAGCAAGGTAAGATCGTGGACCCTGCGACCCGAAGCTAATAATAATAATGTTGCTGTACGCCTAGACACCTGGTACAAATTATTTTCATCTATATCTTTTGTCTTAAGATAATCTTACATGACTTTAGGGTTCCAAACAGGCGGCTTAACATTTTTTTCCCGGGCAACTGAAATAGCTCTTAACATATGCTTCATGAAAAAGTTTGATGACAAATCTACATTTGAGGACACATGAGTAAATGTTGAAATTACAGACTTATGTACCAAAATAGTTTTGTATGCAAGACCTATATCACAATGCAAATGTGCGAGATAACGAGCTACTTGGTCCGCATTTGGAAATTTATAGTTAAAACAATTCGACTCACACCATTTTTTCCATCTATTCCATGCTGGCAAGTATGTATTTAATGTTGAACTTCGCCAACTTGACATCAGGAGTCTTTGTTCTTGCTCCGTCCAGTCAGTTAAAAGATCTTGCCAGCCGAAATCAGCCATGCCTCTAAGTGCAAGTCCTGAACTTGTGGCGGATGGGTACCTGTTCTCGTGTCTATTAAGCTGTGTGCTAGATCTGGAATCAGATAAGGTGGATACAAGGCCCGCTGTTGAACATCTGCTTGCCAAAACGCTTTGTTCCATCTCGGGGCTATTAGAACATATAGTCCGCTGGATTTGTTGAGATGATTCAGAACTGTTGGAATGAGGTGCGGCGGTGGAAACAGCCATGCCAGGCTGTAATTCCACGGATGGCGGAATGCATTGTGATATTGAGCTTGCTGATCGTTTACATCCATCGACACATACCTGGGGACCACATGTGCAGTTGTTGAGGCAAAAAGATCTATTACTGGTGTGCCCCACCTTTGAAATATCCTTGATGTAGCTTTCGCTGTCAGATGCCATTCTGGGCAAGCTTTCCGGCGAGATAAGGCATCTACTTCTGGGCTATTAAGTTTATTTCTAAATTTTCCAAAATTGCTGGAAGCTGACGGGTTTGTTTGAGAAGATTTTTCGACTTCGTCCCGCCTTCTTTGTTTATGTACGACAAAACTGTGCAATTGTCTGTTTGTAGCAGAATGTGAGCATTTTTTTAGCTGGTGTTGCTCCTGGAGTATTGTTGCAAACACTGCGAACATCTCTTTTTGATTGGCATGCTACGTTATTTGACGCTCCGTCCATTTTACCATCATGGTCTGCTCACCCAGGCGCGCCCCCCAACCGATGTCTGAGGCATCTGTCGTTAACAAATGCGTTATGGCGCTCGGGTGTATCGGCAAGCATTTCGACAACTGGTTGTGGAATACGTACCTGGTGGTAGGGATGGTTCTTCGGCAACTGTCGGCTGAAGTATTGCAGTGCTCGACAGTGTAGCCGACCCCTCGGAGTTACAAAGCTGGCAAAGTTGAGCTTCCCCATTAGACACTGTTTGAGGGTCCAACTTCCTGTTTTGAGTTGTTCCTGTAGTGCATTGCGTAGCGATTTGCACTTTGGAACCGACAAGGACTTTGCGTTGCGTTTTGTGACCCATGTTATGCCGAGAAACTCGAGGCATTGTGTCGGTGTCAAAACAGACTTGTCAATATACTACGCACCTGATTCCGGCCTTCCTGAGAAACTCTGCAACCAACTGGGTTAAGGAGGCAAATGTTCTTGGAGCTGAAGAAAGACCGAAGGGCAAGCATGTCATCTGCAGCAGTTGGTGCTGATCTGGATCGTGGTGATAATTGAGTCTCAGGAACCTGCGATGATGCTGAGCAACAGGTAAATGAAAGTATGCTTGGCTCAAATCTAGTTTTACCAGCCAATCGTTCTGCTGCAAGAAAGTTGGTACTCGGAAATGGTTGAAAAGACGGAATGACTTGGTTATTACAAAGGAATTCAGTTGTTTCAGATAGAATATTGGGCGGTGACTGCCGTCGGACTTGGGTATTAAAAAGAAAGTTGAAAGGTAACTGGGTGTGGTCTCTGCCTCCTCGAGAACTTCCTCTTCCAACATATTCCGAATCTGCATAGTCATATCGGGAGAAGTTTTGGTTCGGTAATTTTGCAGAACAAAAGAATTGGGGTAAATCAGAGGCGGCTTTTGCTTGAAAGGAATGCGCATACCATTTAGTAGTTTGCATATTTTCCTTGGTGCCCCTAAATTGCTCCAAGCCCATTGGAAATGTCTTAATCGGCCGCCATAGAAAATTTGACAGTCATTCCCGACGTTTATTTTTAAAGGTAGGTCGTGATCCCTTTCCTTTGTGCTTATTATTGCCCGGTTTGTCTCGGTTCGATTGCCTCTGGGGTCTAGGTGCATGTCTATTTTTCTTAGTGGCTGGTTTTTGACGAAAAAAGTTATCCGCTTGTCTACTTGTTGAAGGTTGTGGATTACGGTAAACATTATCAAAAGATTGCGATTGAGGCACCGAACGTGGTACTGTTATTAATTTTTCCACTCCTCCTATTTTTGAAGGTAATTATAAACCGACTCGTCATTAAATAAAGTTCTGGAAGTCGGCGGTATTTTATATAAAACATCGTGATGATAATCTTCGGGAATTTGACGTAATAATGTGTCACGACGTACGCTTATAAAATCTGCTCGCCTCCCGCAAACGATTTGGAGCAAGTCATCAGTTACCTTATTATAAACTGAATCTTTCGAAAATAGCAGTTCAATTTGATTATATAAAAGGTTCGGTGTCAACAACTGTTTATTTTCGCTAGCCCAATTTAATAAAGTTTGCAATGACTTTTGAAGTTCATCTTTTTGGCACAGTAACGCATTAGTCAAAGCAGCAAATGAACGCTCAATTAAGTAAGAACGAGAATCTTCTGTTGGCGATAACGATGAGTTTGCGATATTAAGACGTTTGTATGACTTCATGGTAGCGGAAGTAAGTTGGTAGTACTGTTAAAGAGGGCGCTAAATGCAATAAATGACTGACATTCGATTGCAGCGCCATAGGTTGTATCTTGAAGTAGGATGATGGCAAGTGACACAGATACGGTTAGGACGGCTAGGTGCGCTGACGTATCTCGGACTGACGGTCGATAGTAGCTCGGTATTAATTGAGTTGGCATTGTAACTGACGGAACGTACTCGCGAATAAAGATTTTGTTGTGACTAAGCCAGGGTTATACCCAAGCCCACCGACTCGGTACTAAGTAACTGTCCAGTGATTATTTCTATCGTGTTTAATAAGCGTCATCGCTCACACTTCTCGTAACATACCCGCTTCAAATCGCTTTAAAGGATCATTTACATTCAACTCAACGAAACCAGGGGTGGCTAAATATTTCTTTTGTACATCCGCAAATCCAATAGCATACATCGTCGCAATTAAATCTTTGCAAATTGTTTAATTTATTAAGATAATTCTCGTTTGACTGCACATATACAGGATCCTTCACGGTGGTTTTGAGGTCTGACAAATTAAGCTTATAATTACATACTTCCTCTGAATTAGGTAGATGTAAATTTAAACCACTATCAATAAGTGTAGGTTGTGGATGATTACTTGGAGGTATGGCACTCTTTGTTATGAAATCTGTTAAGAATGCAACTTGTTGCGATAAAATATTAAAATGTTCATAACTCACGGTTTCACCTTGATTCCTTGATTTCTTAGTACGTTTGCTATGTGAATGCGTATCCATTGAATCATCCTCGTTGCTTATTGAAGAATTATCCGAATCCGAACTTGGTGATGGAGATCGATTACGTTTTCTAGAAGTCGATAAAACTTCTACCGGCTCCTCAGTAATTTCGTTATCTTGGTTCTCCATTTTTATATATATAACCGAAGAGGTTTTAATATAAATTACTACTATGTAACAAAAAAAAATTAATTAAAATTACTTTTTGCTGACTGAATGACGTGAAAAACGACGCTATAATGACAAGAAACTTCCTGGTGCTTTCGCGCCTAAAAAGTTGCACAAAACCAACTTAGAGTGGCGCCACAATCGGAGAGGTAACAAGAAACGCTGGTTGATTGATGGAAAGACTGTGCTTGACTCAAGATGGATTCCGGATATTGATACTAATCAAATAATAAAGTCTTTAAGTGTTTAAGCTTTATTTGTCTATCTACGAATAAAGCCTTTTTTTAGATTTTTTCAATTTTCTATTCTATGAATATGCTATTAAACTTTTCATATATAAAGTGTCAGAATATTTTTCATTGTCACGGTCGCTAAGGCTGTCTGAATAAAATTGATGCATTTGATTAGATAGATAGATAGATAGATAAAAACTTTATTGATACCAACAATTCACATAAATATCACAATAATACTTAATTATAAAACTTAAAAAAAAGGATTACAAATAAAGAATGACTGGTTAGTGTGATAAGTATGTGTGCTGTAGCAGCGCAATAGGAGGTAGCTCAGCGTTGGCATTTGCTCGGAAGAGCAAAACGCTGATTTTCAGCTACGTCCTGAAGGGAACAGTATACCAATGAAATGTCAAATATTTAATTAAACGTGCAAATCAAAAATTATTATAACAATTCATATAAAACAAATACATAGGAATTCAGTAAATAATATACGTTATTGAAATCATTATGAAATTGGAAGTAATTAATTATAAGTATAGAATAAAAAATCAATGAATACGTGAATGTCAAAATTATAAAATTGTATGAAAAGGTCCTAAGATAGAAGATAATAATAATAAATAAGAATACCAATATAATGTCAAAATATTTAATTAGACGTGCAAATGAAATATTAATAATTAATATAATAAATTTTATAATTATCCAATATAGAATACAAAATGAATGCGTGAATGTCAAAATTATCTTGATATCTTTAGAAAGAATGAGTTTTGTTTGAAGTTCAGTACTATTTTTTGCATTCCATTGTTTATCTTCCCTATATGCGGAAGTGGAACCGATTAAGGAACAGAAAATAAACTTACGTTGGGTTTTAGTATAATATAGCTTCAATGGCTCATAATAAAATTTATTGATCAATTATCGAAAAACATTAAAAAAAAAACTCTTTTATTTAGTATGAAATTAAAGTCCCATGCATAAATATTGAACGTCTCAGTGCGTGGGTCAAATTTGACTTGTGATAAATCGGTACGTACATGCCCGCCCTGCGGAGCACGTAGCGGTTGCATGATAAAACGATTAGTGATGCATCATATCACTTTTACACAGTTCCCATAGAACAAAATTTCAAATATTATTTTTTTCTATATAATATGGTCAGCTTATTATAGCCCTATCGCTTCTGGATCCGCGACTAATCCGAGTGACCTCCGATTGGTAGTACGACAACATCAGGGTTGGCCTAAGTAGCTCTTGAATCTTCATATAAACAAAACCAAGTTTCTTCCTAAATGTAAAACAAGTACCTATCTATATTTTTACCTGAAACTTCCCTTACTAATTAAAATTTTATTCCTCTTTTTATTTAAATGATTTTGAACCCACAGCAACATAATCTATTCTTCTGACACTTCTTTTCCTGTATCTTATTAGACATACAGGTATTTGAACTGGTCTTACATTTATTTTCTGTTTTCTATACTTAGCACTTATTGCAAGAGCCAATTTAAATTACTGAACCTTAAGTGATGAATACGAACTCATGAAAATTTCAAGTAAGACCTTTTAAAAGCATGAAACCTATCCATCTAGACTTCGCATTAAGGTTTTATTCGAAGTGCCCAAAACCTGCAAGATGTATGAACAGTATCCTTGAGATTCTCAGGAAAATATAACACTACTATAAAGAAGGAGCCTTCGGAACGTCACTCAAATATTCATGAGAAGTGCAAGTGGGAGACCATGAATTCTTTCACCTCCGTATTATATGTTTGTTTAGGGTTGGCAATTTTTTTTTGGTTGATAAATTGAAAACAATATAATGTGTTGCAAAAAATTTTTAATTTATTAAAAATTCAATTTCTTAAGAAAGTGCAACGAAAGAGGGAAGGATAGGAACTATAATGCTTTAAAACTAAGTAAGAAATTTTAATTCTTACGGATTTCTTGATTAAGTTCTATCCCACATAAAACTATAAGTTTGCTATCGAGCTAGTTGTTTCTGAGATATGCGCGTATAAGTAAAAAATAAATAGAAACGAAAGTGAACTGTCGAAAAAAGTATGTACTTTTACTGTACATACTTTTTTTATTAAGTTATAGTGTATTTTCCAGATTTGAGAGTTGTTATCGAACTCCTTATTTTTCATAAAAACTAGCCTTTTTATAAAATGTGAAGATGACAAACAAAAGATAAAAAAAAATTGTAAAGCATTGTTATCCATAATTTTCAAAGTTTAGCCAGCCTTACAAAAACACATATTTCTTATTTTGAAAAGTCTACCTAAAATGTTTACAATGATTTGTGATATTGAACACAGAAAATTAGTTTTCAATATAATGTGTGATGACTACTAAAACATAAAAATGCCAGCCCTGACCCCATAAAAGCAACTAAGGGTTGGGATATAGGCAACTAATGCATCTTTTTCTATTCCCACAAACAAACATCACAGGGCTTTCAACTTTGAATGGAAATTGAATTTTTGGCCTTTATTTATCTTATTTACAATTCATACCTTGTATTTGTTTCTTTCTTTATTCATATTTAAGTAAGATTTTTAGTTTGTGTTGCTGATTTTTTTATTCTATAAACATAAAAAGTAAATTATTGTAATGAAATGATTTTTTTTTTATTCATCATAAGACTATCGAATGGCCAAAAAAGCCGGCGGAAAAAAACTCTTGGCACTCTTTGTCACTCAGGATTATACGAATTAATACAAATAGGTACAGTACAAATTGATCATGACAGGAAAAAATAACAAACACAAGACAGCTTATTCAGAGCCTATGTCATGCCACAACCAAATTACATACATAGTAGGTGCATTGAGCTATGGATGCACACCACAAACATGACAAACTCGGACTGAATATTTAAATAAAAATGGAATAAAATAGTCATAGCATCAGCAAAACGACCTGGCACCGCTAGCAGCACCCGTTTATGAGTATAACGCAAGCACCATCCATCACCCTCCTCAACCATATTTTAGGGAAGAGGGTGACCCGATACCCTACGCTGCCACTAGCAATGCCACCGGAGGGAGCACGACTTTCTTGATGTTGTCTTGACAAGAAAATAAGTGAGTGGAACAGTCTCCAGTATGCCACATGTCATACTGCACAGCCACGCCAAACAAAAATGGGCCCAGAATTAACCCTTGAGGTACTCCCATTCTCACAACTGACCGGGCCCACCTTTTTCGGTTACCTTACCTGATGAGAGTGTCATGCTGAACACAGTGAACATAATGCCTTAGATAGGTCAGAAAATGCACATAGAGCATCCTGTGACCTCTCCCAGGCACCAGTGATTACTTCAAATAGTTTAACACCAGCATCAGTTGTGGAAAGGCGCTTTGTAAATCCAAATTGTTTATTATGAAGTAAATTGTTGTTGGTAAAATGAGCGAAGAGTTAATTTCAAACATTTTTTCATAAATTGTACTAGATTTAGGTAGAATTGAAATTGGTCTAAAATTAGTAGGGTCTGCAGTGCAGTGTAAAGGAATAACCGTACTGTGCTTCATTAAATCAGGAAACTCCCCACTTATAATACAGTTGTTAAATATTTCAACAAGGTAAGGAGCTATTATATCTATAATAGAATTTAATATTTCAAGAGATATGCCCCACAGATCAGTAGTCTTTTTAATATCAATTGTCTTAAATGTTTTAATAATATCCCCGGTGTCTATGGGTTGGAATTTGAAAGACACCTTGCACTCACTTACATGATTTTTGAGCAATGATTCTGCCGCCACAGGTGATGAATTTAGTGATTTAGTCTTTGAAACTAGAATTTCAGCAAAACAATTCTCGATTGTCGTCGCAACATTTTCATCTACTTTAATAATTGTATTGTCAATTACAAGTTTAAACTCAGAATTGCGATCCTTAATTTTTTCCAGTTTCCTTATTAATTATGTTCCAAGTTGTTTTAGTCTTATGAAGAACTATTTTTAATCTTATTACTTAGATAAATGGATTTGACCGCGGCACAAACTCTTTTGTATAATTTTGAGTATATTCTAATATAGTTACAAAAACTTTCACTTGTTATAGGATTTCTCATATAGTTGCCTTCTACTAATATGTATACCTGTGGTAGCCCAATCACTGAAGGATTTACAATGGTTTGGACTTTTTTTGGAATAAATATACTCTTATGTTGTTTATTTATTAAACTAATTAAATTACTATATAGTAAATTTACATTATTGGAGTGGGCTATATGGGGCATATTGTTAATGACACCACATCTTAATCTCTCCAAACGCTTTTTATTGACTGGAACAACTATTATACTCTTATTGACCTGTTTTTCCTTTGAGTATTTAAAAGTAACCAACTAGATCTAGGCAAGTTACACTGAACCTTGTTATTGTAGTTGGTTATAGGAACAAGTTAGTAAGATTATTACATTTAAATAAATTAATTAGTTTATTTACTCAAAGATGAATTTTTTTACTCACTTTTTTAATGGATTTATCACGTATATTTACATTTTAAATTTTAACTCGACGTTTCAGTGTCTTTGCAGACCCCGTGGTCACGCCAGTCGCTCGTAAACGCGATAAATCCGGTTAAAAAATGTTTTATTTAATAGCAACTTGGTTCTGAGCAAAATTTTCAAAATTCAGATTTCATGGGTTTTCTTTTATTTAATTAACCTAGTATAATATTATTCTATATTTCTTTCTATATTATAATATATTTATGTCTTGTGATTTATCCTAATGATCTATGCAATAAAATTACACGGTGTCATTTTTAAAGATTTTAGTCGGTTCGATTCCCGGGTGAATGCAGTTTTTTTTCCAAAATAAAGAAATGTTTCTTTGGAGTAAAATTCGCTATTTCTATTATTTACAGTACTTTCCCTCCAGGAAACATTCATAAATTCCATCCTGTGTATATCTTTTGTCAAATTAAATTTAGTTTTAAATTTAAAATTACAAATAGTTTTAATGTCAGTGACATTAATCAGCATGCTTGGGGTATCAATTAAACATATATTGCTAGACCCCGTATAAGTCTGCATGCATTTATTCAATTTATATCTTAAAACATTTTCTTTGGCTGCACCCTGCACATAAGGAAATGTAAACAAAAATTTTTTTTTTTCCTTGAGGGCCTGCAACTTATCTAAATATATTACAGTATAAAGTTTGATGATAATCTATAAACAAGGGATAAATCGTTCTTTATAAAGCCTGTGGTACTAATGCATCATCTTCTACGTCTTCTTGGCGACAACTTGCGCCGCTGCACGTCACCTCAAATTGGCCACTTGTGCTTAATTCTTATTGTCAACTTAAAGAACGAAAAATATTATTGATTGTGGCATGACATTGGCTCTCACAATAAGCTGTCTTGTGTTTGTTGTTTTTTCATGTCACGGTCAATTTGTACTATACCTGTTTATATTAACTTGATAATTCTGACTGAAAAAGAGTGCCAAGAGTTTATTTCCGCCAGATTTTTTTGGTCTCTTGGTCTGCTGTAATATCTTATTCAACAACTATCAACAACTAGTTAAAGCCGAAGTATGTGATGACTGACTTCATCAAGTGTTTTGTGAAATTCCTAAGATGATTTTTAATTTTTGATTTTTTTGGTACTTAATTTTTCACTAGAATTCCCTATAAATAAAAAGAGTTTTGTTACCTACATACTATTTAATTTACTTACGCCTGCGTCAATAGTGGCACGTGATCTGGAAAGCGGATCGCTGCCAACGTTAGTGTAACCAACGTTATTTACTAAGTTTACTTAGTAAATAATTAATATTCATTTTTAATCTTCATGTATGATCTCAAACTACCACTTCATCGAATTCAAAAAGTGACCCCACCAGTCACCCTGTTTACTGTCAGGTACCCGGTTCGGTTCCCTATTGTGCGTAAATAAGCAGCGTTCACAACCTACTTACTTTAGTTTCTCTGTTTGGGTCCCTAAATTCCTACTACGTTAACTAGGATTAAATATAAAGTCCATTGCAAAATTATATAAAACTTTATTTTGTATATTGCGTCTAAATTATTTGCTTTTATTTAAAAATAGATATGAAGAAAAAGATTAGGAATGTTTTCGTTTAATATTCCTATCGAGTTACAAAACATCAATTTATTTCAAAATAAAAATATCAAAATATCTCAATCGTATGATATCTAATAAAAGGAAAAAGTCAGCTAAATTATACATGTAGCCCGTACAGTAATAAACAATGTTTGTTTAATTACTACAAATTACTCTATCATTCGTCACACATATATAAAGTTACATTAAAAAATATTTTACACATTTTTGCATTATGCACCATAATGCACCAAAATATACATCATATGTTTTTGTGCTGTAGACATAACTATTACACAGTTTTCACGCAAATGCATACATATCACTCACAAAACACCTAGACCAACGCAAACAAACTCGTTCATGCACACAAATTATTGCATTGTGCGAGGATCAAGCCCACGACCACTGGCGTCTGAGAGATTTTGTTAACCCCTTTCCGCAGCTGTCGTCGCCGATCAAATTCCGCATAACATAGCAATAGTAACTTTGCGCATTCACCTGAATAAATATAAATTAATAATGGTAAGCTATTTTATTAAATCGATCCAATTATTTTGAATTTATTCATTTTAAAAGAAAAATGAAAGTTAGCTTTTTATGATATTTATTTTATATTATATTGAAAGGATATGACGCTCGTCTTCCATGCCACCTTATGGAAAGTGCGCACCATGACAACATTGGTACACGTCCATCCACGAGGAATCTATTCACTCGACTCGTAGAAGAACTGCAGTGGTAAAGAAAAACAGATGCAGGTAGATCATTCCGCACCTTGGCAATCCGTACCAAAAAGGAACTATCGAAGCATTGTGATCCACTTTTTTGCTGATGTTGGTACATCAACAATGTTTAAGCCACTGTACAGTGGTCCTGTCTTATTTCTATTTCTATCATCATCCCCATCAATAGCCTGAATCTAAATTGAATTTTAATTTCAATCCAAAAAAATCAGTATAAAATTACCATAACATGAACTCTGGATTTTCATTGTCATGGAAACGCTGATACATTTAATTCTTTAGAAATTTGAATTGAGATTACATGTACAAATCCACTGTGGGCAGCCTAGCTAGTTAGAAAAACTAACGCTTCTAAACTTGTGTGCGCCTGGACAGATCCTGGAAAACCGTAGCTTCCGCATAAAGTTAACTTAACTCAAGCTTATTTAAGCAAAATTTGGTAATTATAGTCGAAGTGCCAGTACCTATGGGTAGTTTAATTTTATTATAAATTAAAATAGCGTTAATTTAAAATTTAGCAATTAACCTTTTTACAGTTTGTCTCAAAGAAGTTATTAATTTACTAAAGTAACATTTACAAAATATATTTGTAAGTAAATTCTTGCTTCATCAAATTGACTTTAGAAATGATATACAAAGTAAATAAAGTAATTATTTCTCACAAACTAAAAATCAAACTTCTTTGATAAACAGAATAAGCAAATAATATTATGTAATTGAAAAAAAACATTCCAGTTTATTACTAATAAATGAACAAAGGTAAAATGAGTTCATCTTAAGAAACCAGTGACTATTTTGAGTATATATTTTTCTCTATAGACCGAATTTTATCACAAAACTTTACTTAAGACTTTTTCATATCCAACAATCCAACAGCAAACGAAATATAGCTTATGAATTCATTGATAATTATATATCAATGTGTGAATCGGATATTGAAGAGTATATTCATGATTTTAAATTTTCTCCTAGTAAATCATAATTAAAATTAATAAACCCACGACTAGAATCTACAGACAATAGAAATATTTGTAATTTAGAGAGCTCAAAGGTTGCATGTGCTATCCAGCTATATTCCTACTGAACAAAAAACCATAACTTCACCAACAGTACCCATAAATCAAACCATCCTTAGGCAGTTACCAGTAAATCAAACTGTCAGTAAAAAATACGTCCACTCGTGACCTAACCTAACCCTTCGAATTCAGCGATTACAATTTGAACACAAACTAAATCCTGGTTTACCGAGGATTTGACGCACATCTGCGTCGTTGGAGCCGTGGCGGTATGTTCTGCGGGTCACTGGCCTTTAAGAGTTACGGGGGTATACAATTTAGTGGCACTACTTGAAAGGAATATAATAAATATTTGCTTTATTTGTGTATTTCAGGTACATAAAATATAATTTCTTATTCTTTGTATTACTAAAACATGATGAATCGCGAACCAGCAGTGCTAGCACGGATCTTTTGTCGATCGTAAGTATACGAATGCTCGTATAGTATGGAGACGGTTTGCAAGCAGTAATTGAAATCTATCCATTGCCGCACGGTCAGCTTAAATAAATGTGTTCCTTGTTAATTTTGAATGTTTGTTAACAGTTTCTACTCTTAAATAACTGTAAAATAAAAAATTACATTGTTACTAAAAACTTGCAACCGACTCCATACTATACGAGCATTCGTAAACTTACGATCGACAAAAGATCCGTGCTAGCACTGCAGGGGTCTGCAAAAATACCAAAACTTAGAGTTAAATGTAAAACACAAATCGCGATAAATCCGGGTCAAAAGTGTGTCATCTTAGTTGACCAACTTTTGAACCCTTCTTCCACAGTGGTATTCTATGTTTTCTTGCGTATTGACCTCATACGCTCAAATTAATAATACTCAATAAAATCCATCAACCTAGTACAAGTCCGAATTCAATCTTTTAATAACAACGCATGCGAAAAAAATAGAAGACAAAGATTTTCTGACTAAAAATGTTTTTCATGAAACAATCACAATGGCCCTTTATCTAATCAAACAAACAGATACAACAGAAAATAAACGCAGATATTGCCAGACATGTTTCCCAAATTACGTGAATCGAAATAGTTTTCCAACGCTCGCTTCATTAACAACGTTGGGTAGGTGTGAATTCTGAAACGTTCATTCCAGCGATGGAATGTGTTCAGATCACAGAGTTGGGTATTGCTGGTCGAAAGCATTCCATACAGAGTTTATATCAAAATAGAAAATGAAACAAAATAGAAGATTTTATTTTCATAGTGATTTTTTTGATATCACTGACTAAGCCCGAATTTGACCTCAATCTCACCTGAAAGGTGAGCAAAGATGAGGTTGAAGATGACATCACACGGGCTTGGGAAGGACTGCAAGTCAAAATAATTTTAAAGAGTTCATTAGGTGTCACACTTAATGAACGTTGGAATTAACTACCTTGGCTTCAAATACAAATTAAAGGCAAACCGAGAGGAAAAAAGCGGCGGAAAAAATTCTCGGCACTCTTTTACAAAAGTGCTCATTATACAAATTACCAGGTATACAACTCGACTTAAGCGAATGCTGGATGGGCTTCAATTTAATTGTCTACAATCAGCTATTGATGAGTTTTTAAAGTGCTTTTATTCCTTTTAAATTATTTATGGCATCAGAGCATAGTTGTGAACCGGATCGAGGGAAAGAACAGTTAGGCACTTGAAATTGAGCTTAAAATTTTGTAATATTTGAACTATTTCGAAATGTTAATATGTAAGTTCCAGCGGTCATTTCCAGTATTTAAAATAAATCGCTTTTATGATTTGTTCGCTCTATGATCCATCAGTTAAGCAATGTTATTGGTCGCAAGTTGGCAATATTTCCACAATGCCGAACGTTGCCAGTAGAATTTAGATGAAACCTACCTAATAGATATACAACACTGATTTTCTGAGTAAAGGGTTTATTCATAAATCTACTGCGATTTTTACATCATGTCATAATAAGTTTAAAAAAACTTAACGAATACGAGTATGAAGTTGTCGTGGCGCCGTGGTTACTGTGTGTATCTTACGATATCACAGGCTAAGCAACGTTCGGCGCGGTCGGTACTTGGATGGGTGACCGCCGACCTTTCGTTTCTCACGGCGACTTCCGTGCTTCGGAGGGCACGTTAAGCTGTCGGTCCCGGGTGCTGTATACTTGTATACAGTAGTCGTTAGGGTTTGTCAGAAGCCATATCGGCACCCTGAAAATTCTGACATCCACCACCCAGCAATGGGCCAGCTCGGTGGATTATGGCCTAAACCTCCTCGTCACCCAGAGGAGAGACTCATGCCCTGCAGTGGGCCCATTACACGGAGTTGTGATGATGATGATGATGACTAAGTAAAAATGAAGTTAAAGATTACAACGCAACGAAACGACTAACTTTAGATAAAACATGGCCAGATCATTCATAGTTGGAGAAGTGATATTTCTACTGCAGACTTTGAATAAACTGTGATCCGACCACGGTAATATTATCTACAGTATTTCAACTCGGCCGTATCTTTGAAATAAATGCCTACAGCTTGCGCCGTGGTCGGTTCACATACGATAGGGCTGCCACTGGTTTTTTTTTTTGTTTTTCCGCCACAGAAAATTTTGGCACCCCCTAAAACAAGCTTTAACCAGTAAAGCAAGCTTTAGCGTGTTGGCGATAACGATGAGTTTGCGATATTAAGATGTTTGTATGACTTCATGGTAGCGGAAGTATGTTGGTAGTACTGTTAAAGAGGGCGCTAAATGCAATGAATGACTGACATTCGATTGCAGCGCCATAGGTTGTATCTTGAAGTAGGATGATGGCAAGTGAGAGATACGGTTAGGACGGCTAGGTGCGCGGACGTATCTCGGACTGACGGTCGATAGTAGCTCGGTATTAATTGAGTTGGTATTGTAACTGTAAAGTAACTGACGGAACGGACTCGCGAATTAAGATTTTGTTGTGATTAAGCCCAATTATATCCAAGCCCACAGACTCGGTACTAAGTAACTGTCCAGTGATTAATTCTATCGTGTTTTGTGAGTAACGCTTCTCTTCGTTTTGTTCGTTTTCCCGACATCAGAAGTGGGATAAGCCTAAATCCTAATATTAATTAGTGTTTCGATTTATTTTTGCGAATAGTCTTCTCGGATCTGCCCAAGCTTAACTTTCGTTTGTGATTAGAGTGAGTTGTGGTAACCTCCGACATACAATCATAGATCTGTTGAAATAAGGCAGTATATTTCCTAAGAATAAAGGTGTATAACTGAAACTTATCGGATGCTGCCTAAGTCTAAAGGAGCTATCTGACGGAAGGATCTGTGGTTGTGTGATTATGGAGAGAACTATAGTTAATCCTTGTCTAAGTCTAAAGAAGTGATTAATTATGGAAACAGTTTTAGAGTGAGAGAGGCAGTGATTAGAGTGAATTCACGTGCCTAAGATAGTTCATAATTTTTGTTAGTTTTGTATAGCTTGCACAGATGTGACAATGGTTTTTCGTAACTTTAGTTGATATAGATGAAGTTCAATTTAAGGCGAAAGATAATATTCAAAAGTTTTGATATTGCGTTTTAAGTACTTAATGATGATGAAAGTAAATTTAACGTTGAAGTTGTAGATTTTCTTTCTGATTATCGTGTATCCGTGACTCGGTGGAAATCGCTTTGTATCTTGCCAATCTTAGATTATTTTGCTGCGATTCTTAGGAGACACGTTTTCTTATGTTTTAGTAACAGTAAACTTATTATTATTTTGGCAATTGAAACGTAATATTACGATAGTGTGTGTTTAATGAATCACGGAGATAGGTAATAACGTCGAGATTGAAAAGATTGAAAATTGAAAATGCGTTGAACTTGTTGCGATTGACAAAAGAGCTGGATTTTACTGTCGAACTGTTTGCAGTTGTCGAACAATTTTAGTACTTTGTTGTTGTGAATTATGAAGTACAATGCAATGCTCTTATTGGTTTGATATACGCCATAAACGGATGGAGGTTATGAGTGTGAGTTGATATAACCGGATAGAGGTTATGAGTGTGAGGTGATGTAACCTAGTGGAGGTTACATTACGTTTTGTGACGGGATGGACGTCACTGCAGAAGAGCTTTGCATTGTTTGCTAATTAATTGGGTTATTCTAGCAGCTTATGCTTGCTTTGTTTATTGTTCGACCGCTGTCAGATTGTTTGATGTTACATTCAAAGTAAATTTCATTGTTTAATGTGCGGTTTTCTTATCGAAAGTATTGTGGTTCGTACAATGCGTTGACGTTAGCCGATTCCTACTGAGTTTCTTGCTGGTTCTTCTCAGTAGATGGATCTTCCGAACCAGTGGTAGCTTTACGTAAATTGTTAAATCGTGGATTTAGAATTTTGATGGAAATATTAAATTGAAGTAAAATTTAAAAAAAAAACTGTAGCGGTTAAAGTTTTGAAGTTGCCAAAAGTACAAGTATCCATTGCAGTTGTAAAGAAAGGTGTAATTTCTGGTTTTGGAAGAGATTTAATGTGTTGTGGATACAGGTTCTCGTTTGTTGGTTTGTGACTACGCCAGAATGATTCTGGGTAGTGGGTTGAAGGAGTCATTGGTTGACTCAGGTTTTCCGTGGGGAAATGATGTAATTGCTGTTAACCACGAACGATATACCTTGTTGTTAATAATGAAATTAATGGATTTCAATGTTTGATTTGGAGATAATTGTTACTCAATGGTGCTTGAAACTTGGTTAACTAAAACGGTATTTTTGTTGTTGAGTATTTTAAAAGATTTATAATGTAAAGAATTCCAACTTGTTTTTTTTTCTTTTGAGAATTAGCTTGACTTCATTGTCAGGAGTGGCCAAGCCGCCACTTTGGTATGATTGTTTCAGATTAACACACGAGGACGTGTGTCATCGCAGGATGGCCGTGTTGGCGA
This sequence comes from Stenoptilia bipunctidactyla, assembly GCA_944452665.1. Classification (NCBI taxonomy): domain Eukaryota; kingdom Metazoa; phylum Arthropoda; class Insecta; order Lepidoptera; family Pterophoridae; genus Stenoptilia; species Stenoptilia bipunctidactyla. The sequence continues at coordinate 11,920,370 of OX101726.1, forward strand.
TAACGATGAGTTTGCGATATTAAGATGTTTGTATGACTTCATGGTAGCGGAAGTATGTTGGTAGTACTGTTAAAGAGGGCGCTAAATGCAATGAATGACTGACATTCGATTGCAGCGCCATAGGTTGTATCTTGAAGTAGGATGATGGCAAGTGAGAGATACGGTTAGGACGGCTAGGTGCGCGGACGTATCTCGGACTGACGGTCGATAGTAGCTCGGTATTAATTGAGTTGGTATTGTAACTGTAAAGTAACTGACGGAACGGACTCGCGAATTAAGATTTTGTTGTGATTAAGCCCAATTATATCCAAGCCCACAGACTCGGTACTAAGTAACTGTCCAGTGATTAATTCTATCGTGTTTTGTGAGTAACGCTTCTCTTCGTTTTGTTCGTTTTCCGACAAGCGGGAGGAGGATGAATCCTATTACGGACGAATGGGCATTCTATAAGCTGTTAACCCCAGTGGCTAACGAAAAATAGAATGCCCAGACAGTGTGGAGACTCACTCAGTGAAGCCGAGCTTACCCACTAAACATCCCCCTTTACTGACTCACCTTGATTGAGGCCATTAGTCTTCATCGAAGCGACAGCCAATTGGAGAGAGAGGCTGCGCAGTGAGCGGCATCCGGACGGCTGCCACCAAAAGGAACTGAAAGCGAGAAATTCAGAAGCTAAGACTAGCAGAAATGACGAAGCTGAAACTAAGAGATTATCTAGAGTGATCAGACTCACTCTGAGATAGGAATGCTGGAATGAAGGACTACGTTTAGAAACGTTGAGCTTGCTGGAGTTTCCTAATAAGGGGAGCGAACTTGGTTAGGACCGGAAGAGCACCGTTGAAACCCTCTGGGCTGGCGTCGAGAGCGGCGCCGAAAGCCAGGATCTCGTCGATGGGAGCGAGCTGGATCCAGAACGCCATGCGGTCTTGAGAACCTTTTGCGTTCTGGCACTGGCAAGCCGATTTGGCGGCCGGTTGCGATTGAGTCGCGACCCGGCTGCGCTGACCTGGAACGATTGAAGTCAAGGCCTTAGGGGCCTTTGAACTGACTGGAGGGGCGTCCGAGCTAGGCTGCGGTCGCTCTCTCCAGTTCTCGATGGGCTTCACGGTAGCCCTGGCAGCACGCGGTACCTTGGGGCAGCCGCGAAAGTTTGCTGTGTGGCCTGACTGGCCGCACAAGACGCAGGACGGAGCGGTGGGCGATTCGGGAGTGCGAGAGCACTCCTTAGTCCCATGCGGTTCTAGGCACTTGACGCACCTAGGGGAAGCAAAACAGTTTGCCGCCGCATGACCATACAATTGGCAGCGGTGGCACTGACCTGGGAAACCACGTTTGTGTGGAGTTTCGACTCGGATGTTGGAGAGACCGCACACGGTGAGCTTGCCTCTGAAAATGGACTGCCCTTGCGGGCTCTTCGCTAGGATTACTAGCGCAAGTGGGAACTGCTTGCCTCGGCGGCTGTGCATTTTGTGCACAGATTCGACGGGGAAGCCTTGAGAAGACAAGTCCTCTTGGATTTGCTCGTTCGAGAGCTCGAACGGCACGTTCCTGAGGACGGCACGAATCTTACGCTCCTCAGGGAGGGCGTAAGTGTGGTACTCGAGCTTCTTGTCAGCAAGAAGCCGAGTGAAATTCCTGAAATCAGAAATTGAGCAGACAACGACCTTAATAGAGTCACCCACGTTGGATGCTTTACTATACTGGATCTTCGGGGAGTGTGTTCCGCAGAGAGCTGAGACCTCGGTCCAGCGGCTCTTGTCCCGTAGAAAGACGGGGGGCGGAGACTTGACTTTCGGCGGAGCCGAATCTGATTGCGACGCAGGCTGGGACGCCGGGATCGCTGAAACAAAAGGCGCAGGAGCAGACGCCGGTGCGACATTTTGCGGAGCAGGAACAGCGGCTGGAGCAGCTGAAACGGATGGAGATAAAGTCGAAGAAGCCTCTTTCTTCTTCTTCTTTGATTTGGATTTTTTGCGAACCTCGGTGAACGGAGCAGGAAATTCTGGAACTAAAAGAGCGGAGTCGGAATCGCTACCCGGCGGGCTAGTTTTCCGTTTGCAAGCGGAAGAATCAACCGACATGAAGTCTGACGTAGTATCAACACACTCGACATCTGGGGACGCCGGAGAATCTGTTGGAAAACTGAGAGAAGGCGGAGTGGCCGGGAGGGTCGCAGATCGTGCCTGAACGGCTGATGCGATTTGCTGACTCAATAACGAAAACATCTGTTGCTGAGAATTCTGTATTTGAAGGAGTCGGAGTTGAGTCTGACTTACCAGATCCCGGAGTTCTTGCACTTCTCCGGGCCTAATCGGGGATTCGATGGGGGCTTCCATCGAACCCTGGGTACCTGAACTGTTCTGAAAGGAACCCTATTCCTAACAAGGAACCTACTTGCCGGTGAACGGCGAATTGGCTGCACAAACTGCGCTGTAAGAGAAAACGACCTAGTACGGACCTATTGCCGGTGAACGGCGGACGATCAGGCTTCGTTGGCACGGTTACGTATATCCACCTGACCAGCGATGCTTCGGCCGGCAGCAGTCGGGTCCGCCCTGAAAAGGGCAGATGAATTAGCCCCGACACCACACAGCCTCCACAAGAGAAAACTTTCCGAAAGAGCTTAACTTGGCACCTGACCCGCACGAGTGCGGGGGAGGGAACAAGGGCAGCGCAATACGAACACTCGGGAGCGGCCGCAGACACGACCGTTCGGGAGCGAACGCAAACGGGAAGTGCTGCCACTGGCCCGCCTTCAGCATTTAAATTATAGGTCTACCAGCATCTGATGGCAAAAAGGAAAAAAATAAATTGATGCTAGCAATACTGGGGAAATTTTTAAAGGAAAGGACAATGGCCAAAAACAAACCCAGGCCCGGCGGCAATGAAATGTATCTCAGGTTATTACTAAAAATGTGTAGGGTTAGGTTATTATTAAATACTGTATAGTTGGAATCACCGAAATATTTTTCTTTAAGTGTGAAATTGCTATCGAACTTAGGCAGGGGTTATATTAATGTTTCAGTAAAATGGTATACCTACATTGGAATAGGGAGCCTATGTTTTAGCCTTGGTTTTAATGAGCGATGTTAATTCAGGCCCTCATCTTTCTACGTACCATGTTTAAATCAAATCAATTAATACATAATAATAATAATATTATAATAATTTCTTATTATTATTTTTAATTGCTGTTTTCTCGCCAGCTTTCTGTTGCAATGCATTTTGTGTCAAAAAGCCATGTTTACGTTTGAATAACAAATCCGTCTTATAAATAAGCGACCGAGAAATAGTTGCGCCTCAACTGAGACGTACGAAATGGTTTATTATTAAATTTTAAAGAATTTAAATCCGCATTTTAATGTATAGCTCAATTAAGCACTGTTTCGGCATGCAAGCACTCGCATAGCTCGCGTTACGTTCGTTTGTATGAAGTTGAAATACTGTGTATAGTATTACCGTGGCCCGGCAGACCCTGATAAGGTTGTTTGGCAGTGACGATCACATTTTATTAAATTTAAAGGTTAAAACGCAATAAATTAACGATCATATCTCATAGTACATTTTTAAATATAAAGAGATTCCACATGAAGTGTGCAACTTAAATTTTATTCCTTTTTCAAGCTTAACAAATTAATAAAACTCGCAACATATCAACAACTTTTAAATCTCAAAGTCTGCTGCATCTGCAGTGCCTGATGCATTACTCAAATCCCCACTTGATACACATTTCTTCCTCTACTAAGTCTCAAATACATTTCAAAAAGTTCCTTTGTAAGCTAAGTGGGACATTTTAAGTGACTGCCGGCTGTAAGAACAATTGTCTGTATTGCAGAACGGTTTCATGGAAATACGCTATTGAGCTGAGTAGGTTCTAGTTATAGAGTATTTTACAAGGCCTGCACTGTTAATATTTTTGTTCGAATTTTATATTAAAACTTTAACAAGAGCGGACAAAAAAATTCGCTAGGTATACGATATAATTCGAGTATTTCATTATAAAAACTTATGTATGCAATTTGAGTATTATAAATTTTTATTTCTTTTTTGTATATCCTAAAAGGAATTTAATTAAATTATTTTATCTGGTATTGGACTGAAAATATATTTTCATTACATTTTTGATAAAAACAAATTGTTTGAGCCTAATCTTTGTTGATTAAATAGACTTAAATAATCAAATTCCATTTTATTACATTTAACACATTTAAAACTTTTTGAATATTTTACACCTTATCGTAAGCGTTCCAGCAGCAGAATGTGACAAAATGAATTAAAAATAATCTATGAAATAACATAGTTTTCTTTTGACCTACATTTTTGTTAAAAATATTACTGTTGTCGATTTTTATTTTCGCCGACATAGTGCAATTACGCTCTTTGAGCCGGGCGTTATTGATATTTTACAAATATTTTAGACAAATCTATTTTATTCAATTGAAAGAGCCACACTGTCCGTTCCGCTTGTCAGAACAGAAGCTGACAACTGACCCTTTGACATATCAATGCAGTGCACTCAGGACGCTTTATCACATTTCCTCCCCTGTCAGAAGTTCGTCCATAACACAAACATCAAATAAAGTTGTTTTACTTACTTATCTAAACGAGGGGCGTTGGTAGGGTGCATTAATGACCTTCCTACACTCTGCTGGAAGCAAACACTTACCATTGACACCGAAACACCAGTGAGATATGACATCTTTAAACTCTTATACTTAAAGTTTGGAATGCTTTGACAAAAGAAGCCGCCGTAAGGTGTTGCTTTCAGGTTTTCTGTGGAACCCCAAGATTTTGCGTAGGTAATGTATTTTGTATGAAAACTCACTTTGGGAGTATGTTTTTTATTGTGAATGTCAAATACGTGCCTTTCAGCGAATAATATTTTGATTGAATGTGTTATTTGAAAAGATTTTTCAGGAAATCTATATAGATAATGCATAACGTGTACGTAATAGGTAATATAGAAATACAGAGTTCCCAATTTCACGCAGATTTCTTTGATGGCTTATTTAAAGTTGTGAGCAAAATCAGAAAATTTAGAATTTGATACTATGTTAGTAAAAATATGTTTATTATGAAAATAGTCCGTGTCATTCAGATCCTGAAATAAGAGGGTCCTACGACCATTTACGATATCTTATGTTCTTAATCCTTAACATCAAACTTCATTCAAGGGTGTTTAATTCTTTGCCCGTGTATACTAAATGTCATTTTTCAGACAGAACATTAATGTAACTTATAATAATAATAGGTATTGACAAAATAGCTTTTATCTATACCTATTATAAGAAATAGTCCAGCCATTGAATTTACGCTATAGTCGATACAGAGGAACAAACATGTACATACGAGTAAATCGAAAACTGCCAAACAGTGCAAATTCATTCTCTACGAGCGAACATCATCATTTCATTATACAAACCGCTTCAGTAATTACTGCATGTAGAATACCTTGTATTGCAGTATTAAGTCACATTTAAAAAATAATCAAATATTTTAATGATGGCACGATTCTCGGTAAATATGGATGGGACGTTTGTCTTCCATGACACCTGATGTTAAGTGGACATGAAGACTAAGGTGGTACACGTCCATCCACGAGAAACCTATTCACTCGACGCTTAAAAGTACTAGGGCTATACTGGTCAGGGAAAATAGACGCAGGCAGTTCATTCCAAACCTTGGCGACCCGTATCAAAAAGGAACTTTCAAAGCGCTTAGTTCGACTTTTCGGAATATCTACCACATACAGATGGAAGTTCTGTCTGCGTCTGGTAGTCCGATGGTAAAAGGGTGAGGGTTCAATTTTTTCGCGCACTCACCAAAATGTATCCTATAGTACACGGTTAAACAAGCAACCTTACGATGATACACTGACATTCTATAATTTGATTTCCATTACGCTTTTATTGGATAGTGGACACACACCAAAACATTTTATTTTTATAATTGATTGAATCAGGCGTTTCTTTGCAAAAATCCATGACAACTACTATAAAAAGTTATTTTGCTAATTCCGCGACTTGTACTTGCACTAGCGATGCAGGATTTTCATGCGTAGGTTCACCGCCCTCCCTCCCTCAAGCAAGAAGCAAGACATGCAATGAACACACACCTGGAAATTATTTTTTCAAAGTTTATGAGTTCGGCTTAGGCAAACTAAATAAAATAAGTTATCTAATTTTTTTATTATTTTATCCTCCCTGATCGTACTCTTTTTTAAATAACTATTTTAAGTAAGTGATTGGAATATGTAGGCTTCAGAATAATATTGAAAGTGCTACACACGTTTCTGATAATTCCTTGCTGACAAAAGTTTGTATGATCTTGATTTATCATCAGATGTGAATCGCAGTCTCAAGTCTTGGTGTTTTTTCATCATTTACTTAAGCATTTATTAACAAATTTTATTTTGATTTGAATTCCATCTGCCATCTAATTCACAATGACAAACTCCGGTAGTGCTGTTTGAAAAGAATATGTATAATTATTGATATACTATACTATAATATCTTATAACGTCTAAAAAAAATAATATACACTTCTTATAGTTCTGACTTAACATTCATGTCATGAAAGTAAATACTGTTTTACCGGATGAAATCGAATCAAAGTATAGAATATAGATACGCAATATTATCCCGTTAGTTTTTTTCATTTTATATATCACCCTTAATAATTCTGTAGATTCGGTCTCTAAATGTCTGTGGATGTGATCTAACCACATCACCTCCTCGATGTCCTCAGTTATGCGACTGACGTAGTTTGGGTTACCTACCTACGTGGTTTATCAACGACCATATTAATGCTAGGAGCGCATCGAATTTCGAAGATTTGATATGCTTAGTGTTGCTTTGAATAAAGTTTAATTTCAAACTTCACGTGTTCTAGCAGTATTGATGCAACACTTTTAGAACAGTACCTACCGACCGATGCATTTGGTCGGTAGGTACTGTTCTAAAAGTGTTGTTTAAATTTGTACGAAGATGCCTTTTTTATTTCTCGTTGTACCCAATTGAGTGTTCTCGTACAGATTCTTGAAAAAAATATAGCCTATAAAATTCCCTTGGCTATCAAATATTTCTAGATTTTTTCTAATCAGACTGGTTGTTTCCGAGATTACCTCGTTCATACAAACAATCCCTTCAGCTTTTTATGTTAGTATAGATAAAGTTTGAAAAAACACAGACTTGTTTTATTTCACAGATTTTTAAACGAATGCTTAAACGACACTACCAGGTAAAACACTATTAATCTTAACTATTTGTTTTTTGTATTATTTTTATCGGTTGTGTTATAATATATGGTATATATTATGTATTTATGTAATTATTAGTATTTAGTTTTTTACAAGCTGTGCACTCATTCACCTCTATTTCCTTGAATGCCTAGGATATCTGGCAGAAATCGCTCTTGAGTGATAAGGTCGCCTTCGTACACACTGCAACAGAATAATGTATACCACCCAGCCGCACGCACACATACAATATGCATTCGCGTTGTATGTGTGCTCAGAATAAGTGCTAAGACTCAGGATAATGTTGACCAATAGTCGCACGCACACAACTAAAGATCAATTCTAACTAAGCTAACTAACTACATCGTGTCACAACAAGAAATAATATGACTACACGGATGTATAGATCTTTAATTTCAGTACTTCACGTGTAGACGAGCCTATGTCAGCCGTATAATGTGCAGATTATTATTTTATATTATAGAACTCTGAAAGGTCTGCATTTTTTTTTCTCCGTTGCTATATTAATATGTCTTTTTTTATTGTTACATTATTGATTGATTGTTAAACTAATAATGTTTAAAGATATTTCTTCAATACCCTTTTTTTTCTTCCAAATTTAATGAAGAAATATTCATTAATAAACCTTAATATACATTCATTTAAATTAAGAAATATTTTAATAATTTATTATAATTTAAAATGATATAAATATAATTTTAATGTTCTATATTCTAATTATATTTATATTCTAATTATTATTATGCATATCAAAAGCAACTCGCCTTTCGGCGGAAAAGACCCGACAATAAGACCAGTCGGTCGGGTATCAGGGCATTATTATTATTATTATTACTAGCCCTGGGTGTCCCAAAATTGGGCTAAGGCCTCCCTTTTCTCTTTCCATAATTAATTATATTTAATCAATAAATTAAATATAGTGCAAGCAATCGAAAAATAAGGTGCAGGTAAAAACTACTAATAAAAACAACACAATCTTTTCCAGATAATTATTTATTTTGTGCATTTCACAATATGTTGCGTCTGACTGGAAATTTTGATTTCACAAATTTATTAAACGAGTAATTTTAAAAACAATCATAGCTTAGGTAATAGTTGTTATTTGAAAGATTTGAATACCAGTTCTCACTTTAATTTTTCTGTCACTTGGCGTATGAACTTATTGTATAATTGAAGTAATAATTCCATTGTAAATATGAATCAACATGTTATTAGCCAGAAACTATAAGTAAGCTAAGCTAAGCTTATTTCTAAGCTAATCAACAATAACATCATTCACTCTGGATTATCTACTTTTTAAAAGACAACTATTACCTCACTATTTTATTAATAGCTAATTTGAGCGCAGTCGGTGTCTACGACCTGCTGCAACCGAGATCTCATACTGTCAACTAAATTCCAGCACAAGGTAGATCCTCTCATCATCTCCCAAGTTGAAATAACCCGCCCTTCTAATTTGGCTCTGGACCTCACTTTTGATGAATCCCAATTTAAAATCATTTGACCCCACAAATTCTCGATGGCGTTTAATGCGGCCGCTTAATCTAACAGGTAGGGTGTTTCGAGCATAATAACGTTGGTATTTTCTCCTCCATAATATTTTACGGCCATCTTTGTCCGATTTGAATGTCTTTTATCCGTAAAAATAACTTCATTAATAGACCAATCAAATTCCAAATATTGCTTTCGTTCATCAATATCTCTTTTGCTAGCCTGTAAATGAATAAATAAACTTAAGTTCCCTTGAAGTTTAAACAAATTATATTGCATGCGTAAGAAAGTTAATTCATTTTAAGTTGTAATATATTGTATATCTAACGTCGGATTATATACTTCTTTATTTACCTGTAACAATATATATTGCTTGCTTTCAAATGTCGTCACACAGTTTGCAAACTCACATCATATGTGGTGGCCGTCGAACCAGTGGGTAAAAATGGATATATCCCCCGGTTCCTCTTAACGACGGACAGATAGTTGCACTGTTTTTCTCTGAAAATAAAATGATTAACATAGAAATAACGATCACGTTTAATACAAGGATTAAGTCAGAATAATAATTAACTTAAAACTTACAGATATCATCAATCGACGTGCAATTTCCCTGATGGAAAAGTATTGCTTGAATGAAACAATGATTTCAGCTCTCTGCAGCAATATTAAATGATAATATTTTTAATTTCACTTGGGCACAACAATCTGATAGTAGTAACGAGTAACGAATGCAAACCATCTAGAAACACGACTACACAATATTAAATAATAGAGGGTAGATTTAACTTTTATTCTAAAGATATAACAAGCTAATAAATCTAGCAACACAATAAAAGATAATCGGGGGAAGATTCACTTATTTTGTCTTAAGAATTGAGGCATCGTTGTTATTTCGAATAGTAACGCTAATAATAGCTACCTACTAAAAAATTCAAACTTAATAAAAAACATCAAAAAATATATTTGTAATATATTTCTTTCAATCTCTAAAAATTAATATGAAATCACAGTTTTTTGTGGGATTCGATACCCGACCTGTCCAGACCTCATTCCAAGACACTTAAACCGCTAGGCCATGGACGCTATGATTTGAAGTTGCGAAATTAGCATGATATTATCTTGTCTGCCTGCTATTCATCCATATAGCTCGTCATGTGAGACTTGAGAGTAGCTAAGAACGAGTTTAACAAATTAATGAATCAGCAGAAGTGAAGTATTTTTCACAGTGTGCGTGTGTGCGTAAGCTCGTCCACTTATTATGCTTAGATTGGGTGACTTTCGTGGTGTGAGTAAGTATGGATGAACGCGCGTGTGCGTGCGACGTCAGATGGTGGTATACATTATTCTGTTGCAGGCTGTACAAAAGACCCGACAATTTGACCAGGAAGCGAACTGCCGCCGAATCCCAGGATTAAATCATTTTAATCAACCAAGAAGGAGGTATTCAATACTTTCTTCAAATTTTAGAGTTTAAATATGGATTCACCTACAAACTATTTCATGTGTAAAGCCGCCATCATAAATCACAATCAAGGTTTTCACTAAGCTACAAAATTGATTTTTATATTCAATGTAAAAGTTTGTTTACCACAAGAAGCAGAAGGCCATTAAGTGTACGAACATATTTATAATGCAAATACGATTACTGGCCCGCTTTGGAATTCGGAGCGCTAATGCACTCGACGCTCGCCATGAATTGTAAACTATGTATTTATTTCTGCTAACGGAGATGCTTGAACAAATACGAGGACTTTTGAATACGTGTGAGTAGGCGGTTGAAGGTTATTATTTACATGTACAAATTTTGTGGGTGATAGGCTGACCTCCTGTTACTGCAATAGTCTCTCTTCATCATAATACCTCCAAATTTGTAAAACGTGACATCAGATGGTTTTATAGCCTTTGGTGTTCTGCCTATTAGGAATACAGGCGTAAAGTTACGAATGAAAGTTGGTACCATTCCAATATTATAAATTTTTGCTGTTTCTCGCGGTTTCACTAACACCGATAAATCTATTCAATGGCTAACTACATTAACGTCTGATTTTTTCAATCGACGGATAAAAGTTATATGACATATAAAGTGTTTTTCGGCGAAAAATTTAGTTTTACAATTTTTTATTATTGTAAATAGAGCGAAAATATGCTTCAGAGTTGAGACGAACTGGAAGTTTTTGAGCGTGGGTTCTTCCACAATGAGGAGCTTTGATAATATCTTCCATCCACTATTTCATTACTTTTAAGTCTTTATTCGTAATATAAGACAGCCTTTCTGTCTTTAATTTCAATAGTCTAGTAATCTGTAACAAGTTTCATCAAAAAAAGGACTATGCCTTGTATTGAGTAAAATAATATCCTAAGACTTTTGAATGGAAAATACCTTTCAGTTGACTTTCTCGAAATTTTATCATTAATATTTTCCTCCGATATTTTCAGTATTTTAAGGATTATAAATAGACACACTTCAATATTTTAAGCTCCTAACCGTGTTATTTACATCCAAGCAGAATACTAACTTTAACTTAATTTAAACAAAAGAACTGTGAAAATAAGCTAACCGGTCCTACGTAACTCCATAAAAAGGGAACTAAGAATAATGCATTCTCACCTTTTATTCTCCACACAAACCGTTTACACGAACCTGGTAATTATTCTACGGTGCCGCAGCAGTAAATAAAGTGGGATGAGCAAGCTCCTTATAAATCATTTGTGCCCCGTGAATCCAACTTAATACGTGGATAAAAGTACAAAATACATTGAAATAAATAAAGCCACGTTACATTGGGAAATTAGACGGCTTTTCGAGCTTTTCATTTGTTTTGAAATTTTAAAATCATGGTTCTTTCTTTCATTCTTGCGATTTATTTTAATTATATATTTTTTTGTATATTGTAAACATATAAAAAGTGTCGTACAATCCGTTATACCTTCCGAAAAAAAACATACATGCACAACTGGTGATCGCCTACTTATCTTAATTCAAATGTATTATAAAATTTACTTCCCCTTCATAATATTTATAAATGTATCTAAATAAATGAAAAAATGTTTTAAATTACAAAAAAAGTTAGTTTCGTGGCCTATCGCCAGGAGCCGGTAGCTCAGTGGGAGAGCACTCGTCTGGCAAACCAGAGGTCCCAGGTTCGATGATTTTTATTTAACACGTTTTTTTCATTTATTTAAGAGTAATTAAGCATTTTAAATGCAAAAAAATTAAAATATTATTTGTAAACTTATTTAGGGAACAGATTTTTATTTTCATTTATATTAGATTATACATATAGACATAACTGCTTGGCTTTTGATCTAGGATACATTTATATAATTTTAATTTGAACATTTTGCAACAATTAAAATATTTAAGAAAATAAAAACACATTATATGTAACTTCTCTATCAAAAACAGTACAAGATTATTAAAAACATGTCCAAAGACAGATAACATTTTATTATGATATTGCTTTTCTAAACAAAATAAAACTGGAAACACATATAATATTATTCCTTGAGAAAATTTTGCATCTTTATTATAAAATGAAGAGAATGGCATGAACAAAGGTAACATAAGCTCAAAGTATTTTTGAATAAAAATCTGTCATAGCATAGCAAACGTGTAAATATATTTCGGTTTTTGTGCACTTTTACAGACTCATTATCAAGATTGTTTGATGTACTAACTATAGTGTTAGAGGAATGTTTTTGGAAGAGTATTATCCTTTTGTATTGTTTGATATGGTCATCGTCTCAGAAATCACTCACTAATCAAAGAAACCAAATGAACCACGAGTTTCAATGCTATAATGAGCGATTCAAAACTTTCAATGCACAAAATGTAGAACGTAACAAAGTTCATCATTAAACAAACCTAAATATTTCCTTTTAAAGTCTCAATTTTCTAATTATTGCGAACCCTACAGCCCAGAATTACAAACATTTATTTTGAAGCCTCATACGTTATCTAACGACTAAGAGAAATCCCAGCTCAAATATACTTTGCAATTGCGAGAAAATGTTTGCAATGTCAAATGTAACACCATTACGGTGTATTTTTTAAACGGGATGAATCAATAAAAAGTGGCCCTAAAAGGGCTCCTTGCGCGACCCTTTGATATTCTATTCACAATCACTCAAAGAGAAGAAAATTTGGTCAAGCGTTGTGTGTCCACTACAATGAGTCCTTTTGTCCAATTGAAAGGCGTTGATATGAACAGCTGACTGATTCCAAGAAGGCAGAGTTAAATGTCTGATTAAATCAAATGCATTTGATTAAATAAAGGAAATAGCTTTAAAAAGGACAATATTGATGGTTAAGCCACCATTCTCTTGGGAAAAAAGAAAAAACACATTTGCTCATGAGATTCAATTCTACTGCAGGATAAGATATTTATTATTGTCACTGACTTGGACGCGTTAAACTACTCGTTTAATTATAACAAATACTGACTCAGGAGTTAATTTATAACAACTACTAACTTAGTACATACAGACTTTATTGTTTTAATAAAAGTTTTGCAAAGGAAAAAAGGCGCAAAACCAAGTGCAATTATAGCATAAGTCGTATGAGTATGAACTTAAAAATGAACTTCAGTTATTTCAACAAAATTTTTGGATATCAATCTTTGGTAGAAGTAGTTTTAAACTGCATTCCAAGTTTAATATCTTCATAAACACCATGATAGAAAAGTACTTGCTTGTGAATTACTTAAAGAAACCGCACACAGGTAATTGAAGTGTTCATCTGCATACTGTCAAGTTTACTTAGTTCATAGTTTAAGATTTTTGGACCGTCATTGTATAAGTTACCATAACAAACGCACCGAATCCAGTTTTATGTCTATAGTAACCTATATAGTTATTGTATCGAAAATGTGACTGCAACCTTAAATTTTACACAAGTTTATTAGATATTTAAAAATATAAAGAAATAGTTGACAAGAAACTCTAGCTAGGTACTGTGAGATCGTGATCAGAATATTGTAACACCCCAAAGAGACAAAAACACGGAACGCTGAAGGTTCACACGTGTTTCGTATTAGAAAAAAGCTGTCTTGATACTTGTGATATAAATATTTAATTTTTTAATCTACACAACGGCAATAATATTTTTTATTATATTTTATTGTAAGTAAATTGTTTTCTTAATAAAGACAAATATACAATTTGTGCATCTATTTGTAATCTCTAAATCTGTAAATGTGTGTACATAAATAATTTTAATAAATATATAAATCTATTAATATATCATTAAATAGCCTGAGATAATGTAAGGCATGCACCTGCCTACATAAGTATTTATTAAAAGTGACTAGTTAAATATACATTGCTATGAGTCATTGGATTTCATTATTCTACGTCAGTTTCTGTAATAATGAACGAATGCAGAGCATTAAAAAACCGACTTCACGTCAAAACTTTGGCTGAGTTGAGAATGTCATCAACGTAAACATTTTCCGAAATCATACATATTTTTTCAAAAGTTTAAAATTTTCAACAAAGTACCCAACCGATTTGGATGAAATTTAAATGGGACTAACTATGAAGTATCCTCTATCATATGAAACAACAATTTTCAAAATCAATTCATAATTTTCCGAAAGATCGCGTAACAAAGACACAAAAAAAAACAAACAGACGAATTGAGAACCTCCTCATTTTTTGGAAGTCGGTTGAAAATTGAATATTAATTAACTGTGTACTAAACACCCTGTATATTTTTGAAAAAAGCTGTAATTATGAAAGTACTACTTGATTTCTTTAATGTATTTATTAAACTCATCGAAGCTTAGCGAATCACTCAATTCAAAATACAAAAAGGATTTAAACAAAACTAAAACAAAAATATAATAAGAAACTAGTATCAAGATTACATATCGCACTACAATCATAGTGCAAGGATATTCTGGCAGGGGATTTCATTAGATGCAGCTTAGCTACCAAGAGTAAACATCAGGGGCGGTCGGTAGTAAGCTAAGAAATTTTATATCTTAGGATTTTTCGGCGTCATTCCTATTTCCTTCTGTGAAGAAGTTCTATATTTGGCTTCGAGTAAGTATTAAAAAGTGAATAAAGAAGACGTGTAAAAATGTGAATCTCACGAGTTTTACATGAAAGAGACCATACTTTTGTTGGGCCTCTTTATCATGTTTATTTGATGTCAAATGTTTATGTGGCGTTTCTCATTCGTTATTTGGATAGATATAAGTATTACCTATGTTTTTATTGGTAAATCGGACTAAAGTAATAAAATATCACACAAAACTTGTAAATTACAGACTAAGACATACGATGTATGCATTTTTTATTTTAAACTTCTTATTAAAGGCAAAATCTAATTGCCTGTATGTCTAAAGTAATCTTCAGCAATAATAGTTTAGAATATATATTTTAAAAAACTTCAACTGCAAGAAGAAAGAATCAATTCTAAATTGCTCCAGAGCAGTTAGTCGCGTTTAAAAATAAAAATAATTCATTACTAATATTGACTTAAGTTTTCGCGATTCATACTATTAAATAAAACACTGGCCGTCGCTCGTGACCACGGGATCTGCAGACACCGAAACGTCGAGTCAAAATTTAAAATGTAAATAGACGCGATAAATCCGGTTAAAAAGTGTTTTATTTATCCATCACTAGCCTTGAAAAATCAAAATTGAGTTATTCTGTGTATCTCCCTATTTGCAGTTTTCATTTAATTATAAAAACAAACAGCGTGTTATTTCAAACTATGGTTTGACATGTTAGCTAATTTATAACATTTTGAAAATCGATGTGTTTTTGACATCAATATTTATCATTCAAAATGAAAATTGATGTGAATAACCGTTTGTGACCGTCCACCCTTGTTTCAGTAAGTGCTCGCATTTATATGATAAATGACTTTGAATAATGATATGTGATCATAAAACAATAACTTTGAATGTTCTTAAGTGAACAAGTTTGAGATCTTTGCATCATTTATAATAAACATGTGGAGGCGGTTCCGAGGCGTGTACGAGAAGCAGTCCTATACAACAAACGAGGGCTGTAAAATAATCCTTTAAAAATACTTTCAAGAAAAACCTTTAACATTTTAGTTAGCTTCATTTTATAGACAATTTATTTTACATTTTTAAAGGATTTTTTGTCAATTTTTCAATTAGTATGTTTAGCATTAAGTAGCCATTTTTTTCCTATAGTCATAAACACTCACTTGATTTTAATCTGACCATATATAAGTATAAGCCTAAACTGAAATTAGCAGATCTGTTAACAAAGAAGTCCTTAAAACTTACAGAAAAACACTCTTTTCCGTTATAATTATCAACAAAATCAAATCTAAAACACGTGTACAACTTCCCCTATTCCACGACCCAATATAGATGCATAAAATTTAGATAAAGACATTACATGCATATTAATTAGCTAATCTCATCTGGACAATCAGCTTTTAAGTAACTATTTAAATAAAGCATTATTTTCATTTCTTTCCATACGATTCTATATCTAATTAATCAAAAGCATCAACAATATCCCAATTGTTATCTGGTGTCCTACAAAGCGTCGAGCTGGCGCCCCCTCGCACAATGACTTCCACTAAGGGGCGAATACAAAACGAAGCAAGCAGAACGCATACAGCCCCTCTCATATTGTCTTACAGAATTTGCTGATGTCATTTATTAGCCACTAACATAAAACATTTTTATAGCTACTGATATGAGGATGTCGAGAATATTCTCTTGGAATAAGAACAACCAATTTATAGTGACGCATAAAATTGAATTGCGGCGCGGCGTCATGTTTATTTTGTCTTGTATATGGTTTGTTCATCTCTTGGTATTGTTACAATAATTCTACTAGTGTGGCATTCCTATCTTCTTAGTAAAATCAAACTTTTATAAGTTATTTAGTGACAATGTTTGATACTAGATAGTTAAAACTTGACTCCTGGTTTAAGCAAACGCAACTTCGAGTTTTTGAATTTTTAAGTTCTATAAAACTTCTTATCGTAAATATAAAGCTCTCAATATACATACACGGTGCCTGGTTGGTAACTTTTGAAATTCATGAACCTGATAGTTTGAGATAATACATAAACAGAAAAAATACAATATAAAATGATAATTAATTATTGACTGAGTAACCGAAACTTAACCGAAAGTTAAATAATTGATTACGCGACGCATGGTTACGCTAGCTTTGGCAGCGATCCGCGAGCCAGGTCACGTGCTGCGATTGACTCAGTTGTATGTAAAGTAAATAGGGCATTTATTTATGGGCAGTTGTAGTGAAAAATTAAGTATCTACTTTTATTACATAATTATAATCAGAATCGAACACAGAGTGCTCTCCTTCAGTATCTTAATTTTGTCACTAGTCACCCTGCATACACATTAAACCTCAAGCAACTGTGTACGTATAAGTATAAGAACATAAATAGTATAAGTGCCTATATGCATTTAAATCTGAGACAAACTATGTAACTAGTTCGTGAAACAGTCACGAAATAAATAAAAATTGAACTGTTTTACAACGAATAAAGTTTAAAGACCGCCACATTTTCGATAATTACCAAAAAAGACGAGAACATCATGAACTTTTCTGTATTTTTTACTTTGTTACCCCTTACCAAGCTCATGAACAGTATACGATTTCAAAGACAGTGACAGTATTACTTCTGAGCTGACAATGTCAAGGGTGAAAAGTGACAAGGCAGCAGTAGTGAACGAAGGATATTCAACTAAGCATGAGCAACAATTCTTTAAATAGTCTTGATATTTGCACATTATTTATATTTTATGAAATATAAATTTATTACTTTACTCTTTCAACTTTCACGATTTTTTTTTCATAAAATATGGATGAGACGTTTGTCTTCCATGACACCTGATGTTAAGTGAACATGAAGATTAAGGTGGTACACGTCCATCCACGAGAAACCTATTCACTCGACGCTTAAAAGTACTAGGACTATAAACTTATTAAAACTTCTTTGTAAATGTGCTATTTGAAATCCCTTAACAAGAAGCTCTTATTGTCACGAATGAATTGGCATCAATAGAACTATTAAGTTAGTTTATCACTCCAACTTCTTAAGTGGCGATCACGTACTGGAAGACGAAGCATTTATTTATTTATTTATTAAAAAAGGTTCGCAAACAAGGCACACACTTTTACATTCATAATATACGTAGACAGTTATTAGGAAAGTTACATAAGTGCCACCTCAGTTAAAGGCAAACACAGCATGCTTAAATTAAATTCATTGTATTATTATTATTTGTCAAAGAGAAACAAAAATATTACAATCTTACAATCTATATAATTATATGTAAGTTTAAATTAATTATTTTTAAATACAACAAAAATAAAACGTTTAAACATAAGAAAATAAAATAAAATCAAGTTACAAAATAAATTAAGTAAAAGATATTAAAATTAATTTAGCTAATTGTCCTATCCTAATTAAAAATGTGTATAAAAAACAATATGGCGACCATATATACAAGACAATTATGACGACCGGCTGGTGTAGCGGTAACATACATTGCCTTCTATGCCAGAGGTCCTGGGTTCGAATCCCGGCGGCGGCGGATATTTGTGTGATGAACACAGATATTAGTCGTCAAGTCATGGATGTTTATATGTTTATTTAAGTTTATTCTAATAAAAAATATGTATTTATTCAATATGTATGTGTATATATTTCTTAAGTATATCAGTTATCTAGTATCCATAACACAAGTTCTTTAAGAAACTTAATTTGGGCTAGATGATGTTGTGTGAGTGTCAGAAATAAAAAAAAAAATTAATGAGTGACTAAATGGAGGTCTTACATTTCTTTAAATTGTATTGAATAAGATCTCCTTCAGATCTGTTTTGAACTTATTGAGGTTCGAAGTAAAAACACAAAAGTTATTATTTTTGCTGAGCTCATTGGTAGTGGAGCGTAAAATCCTATGTTAGGCCGTGACCTGTCATTATAAAATGCCTTATTATTTTTAGTAGATCTAGGCACTCTCAGAGGTACACATAAAGATATTTTATGTAATAGGCTTTCACAGTCAATCGATCCATTCATAAGTCTGCACAAGAACAAGCAGTCATGGTACTTGCGATTGGTATAGCATTGATAGGTCCTTGCATATGGACCAACGATCTGTTCAGGGTTGCCGGTACACGTTGGATGAGTGCGGCGCGGGACCGAACTGCTTTAGGAGAACCCTGGAAAGGCTTTTCCAAAAGTAAAGAGTTTCTGATTAGAAAACCTCCAATCATTAACGAGCAGGCTAACCTTTAAAATTTTTTAGCTTATTTAAGACGTAATTAAATACTAATACCTACATCTTATGATAGGAATACCACTAAAAGGGCATACATAAGTCCATCTTCAGAGTTTTGATCAAAATTATCTCTGTTTATAAGAATTGTTGAGTTTAGCCTAATATCACTCTAAACTGTTTTTTGAATACTAATTTTTATTCACCAATATTCAAAAGGCCTTTTCAAACATTTCCTTCTAACTAAAGTTTTCCGGTTTTGAGAGCACATGGAAGTCTTTGAACTAAATAGTTTTGTCAGAATAGTTCACTAGAATAAACTAAGGCCTCTGAATTTGATTAAAATTATCACTAAGTTAAACACAACTTTTCCCTAACTAGATATTCTAGGTATTCGAATAACTATATTTTCATCATTACCCCGCATGTAGTAATTCTACAATTACTACTCAAATATTCTTAAGCAAGAAGAATAAATATTTTAATCGGATAAATAGAGTATTCATAACAAAAAGCAATCAGAAAGCATCACAGGCAAAATATTTATTTTGTTTAAAGAATTCATTCATCAAGCACACAAATTAACATCGAAAACTAACAACAAAATACTCATCTACACACTAAACTAAAACTCTAAACTATTCAAATATCAAAATTGTTTATAGCGAGCACGGTATTTTTACATTTTCGTTGACGCCTCGACAGTGCGTTTTCATTATATGCAGCTTAGTGGCACCAAGCAAATAAAGCGTTTCATATACCAGCTTCAGTACAATTTCACGAATTCTATCCACACCAGAACACCGCATGTAATCCTCTTTTTATGATACTTGGAGAATAGGTACTGGGAATTTCGAATGAGAAAAATTCCTGACTTTTGTTTCTGATGGCGGGAATAAAAGCTTGTATTACAGTTTGCGTTTAAATGTACTTTATCGGTGTAAAATACACAGTTGAATTCGAAATCAGATTATTAGCTTAATTTTTTTATATATCGACGTCCTCCATAGTATAGTGTACGAATAGGCTGCGAAGACACCAGGTTGCAGGTTGAAGAGAGGCATTATAACTTTTGTTTTTATTTATAAATAGCCCCTCTCGTGGCCTCTACTGCATCTCCTAACAAACTGTGAATTAATCTCTACATCATATGTGTAAAAACATATGTGTCCGTATGTTTGGAGTAATAAATTTACTGAATAGATTTTGATTCAGTTTGCACCGGTGTAAGGGTCGTATTCGAGACTCATTATACGAAATTACACTTTTCGATGAAAAACTTAAGAGCTAAGATATCTTGGATCTTCTCAACGAAGTCAGTATGTCGATTTGAAAAGATTTTAACTGCAAAGACACCAACAATTTAAAAGCCAAATTAAATCCGAGTGGTGCCGGAAACTTCAGCTAATATATCATTATAATAGTAAGATTTCACAAAACATTAATCTTGATGACTAGAGATGAGCCAAGTGAAAAGCAAGGAGGGTTAAATATAGTGGAAAACGTAGCCGTAAGATTTTTTTGTTAAAAAATGTAATTCAATAGGCTTATTCTATTTCTTGTCTATCCATGAATTTCAAGTAAATTAGCCTTGTAAAATGGTTTAAATTTTATTGTGTTTAATTAATTATAATGCACATTTGAAACCAATATTAATCTTTGAAGACCTACTGAGTGACTACTTCCTTCTTTAAGTTCTATTTGAATAGCTAAATCCACCCCCACAGAAAATAGTAATAGCAGCTGTAAATTGTTTTGGCACTAAGATGTGAAGAAAAGTTCAGTATCTGTCTATTACCTGTAAGCCAAAAGATGATCATCCCCTTATTTCCTCGGGGACATCATTGGGGGATATGAAAACGCAACATTGAACCAGGAATCTGTATGCCGCAGATAGTTTCTCCAATCGGCCATTTCCTAATGTGGCATTGAATGGATATTTTGAAAAGAATACTACGAAAATTTTTGAAATATTTTCAATAACTGGCATGTTGAATTTGGACTGCTGATTTTGTTATATCAAATGCAATATATCCACACTAATAAATAGTACACGTCAAATATAGAATTATACATTTTTAGGTATTTGCAGAATCTATACGAATGGTAAATTACCAATTTTGAAATTGTTCATTTTCTAGTTGTCTGCAACCTTTATACGCCATTGTTTTCGTTATGCTTAAGTTTAATAAAAATGCAATATTATTGTCAACCGAATCCCAGATTCCATTTTGTTCCCCTCGAATAAACTCTGTGAGATATGTCTACTTAGCCTTAAAAAAACATAGAAAAAGCCGTTGCAGAAAGTAACCATAAATGAATTTTCACAAAAAGGTGTTACGAAATGGTTGGTTGAATTTGACTGAAGTAAATCCAAGAGTAATTCTGATTTGTATTTTTTTAAACTAAGTGATGTTTTCAAGAGTGCTTTAATACTTTTACATTTAAATCTCCTAAAAATTCAGGAAACGATAATTCCTAATGTAAGCTACATCCAATACAAGCACGAAAACGATTTGAAGTGCGAAGATAAAAATTCTCTTTGAGGTAATTTAGTACAACTTGACCTCGGCCCCGAAAATAAAGAATAAATAGAGATCAGTGACAATCAAGTTCAGCAAAAAAAAAACTTTTTACATATATAATTGTTATGAAAGTGCATAACTATAATCACATTGAACATAATAGTATATTATGTAACAAGTGAGCGAAGTTGCTAATTACAGTCGAGGCTGTGATTTGAGCCCGAGCCGCAGGCTCGGGCTTAATAATGAGCCGAGACTGTAATTAGCAACGCTCACGAGTTATATACGACGTTTTTCAACACACTTGTGAGTAAAAGACAGACATACGTGGTCATAAAATAACAAACACACTTGATAACAAAGCTGTGAATTGTGATTGAAAAATGGCGCCGAACTTCGCGCATGCGCGTAGGTTTTTTTTTCCGCCAAATGTGTCAATGGCTGTATAGCATATACAGCCTATTTCACATGAAAATATTTAATTTGGAGTGGTAAATCCAAATATTTTAATATTTTGTAACAAATTATTGTAAATTGTGAATAATTTGTTTGATATACAATTTTGTTTAACTAATATAAGGCGTAAACAATAAAAAATGTATATGGATTTGAAGTGGTATAAAACCTCTTTGTTGTTTCTGAAAAAATTTAATGTATAACCCGGATCAATAAAATATGCTCTGTTTACTCGCATTTAATTTGCACAAAGGTACAATTCAACTTTGTAGGATTCATTATATTATGCACTAGGGTATAATATATTATGCACGCGTGACTTATAGCCCAGTTTATAGTTCTAAATTCAATAGAATTAGGCTCATTTTACGAGCAAGTGTGTTGAAAATTAATTTTAGACATTTATTTAGGAGATGATTATTCTTTGCATTGATTTTTCATTGTTATGGCATGTTTGCGTGTTATAATAATAATCAATAATTATAAATGTACGAGTAATTGAAACAAAAATATTAATAGCATTTTTATTTCTGTGAATAAATAATCAGTTATTGGCCAGAATGTGTGTACCTACAAAAATATGTTATGTACACAATAGAAGATTTTCCAATTCACAAACTGCCTGATACAGGCGTGCAAATTATTAATGGTTAACTACCTAATATCAATAGAAATAAATTACTTCAAATTATTAGATAGGTAAAGGGAAAAGTCAATCTCAACATAAGGCTCACGTCCATAATTACATTAATCTTTCAATAACTTGAATACCTTATTTTTAAATTCCATATACCTAAGTCATCTTTTATAAGAATCGGGTGAATGGCTTTAAATGTTGATTGCCATGCAATATAAATAAATAATAAACAAATATTTCTAACACTCACACAACATTATCTAGCCCAAATTTAGTTTTTTAAAGAACTTGTGTTATGGATACTAGATAACTGATATACTTCAGAAATATATAAACATACATATTGAATAAATACATATTTTTTATTGGAATAAATTTAAATAAACATATAAACATCCATGACCACATGACGACTAATATCTGTGTTCATCACACAAATATCCGCCGCCGCCGGGATTCGAACCCAGGACCTCTAGCATAGAAGGTAATGTATGTTACCGCTACACCAGCCGGTCGTCAAATATACGTTTCTAATAATATTGTCTTAAGTTTTCGCAATTCAAACTATTAAATAAAGTCATCAAAAATCAGTCGCTCGAGACCATGGGGTCTGCAAAGACACCGAAACATCGAGTTAAAATGTAAAATATAAATTAAACGCAATAAATCCGGTTAAAAAGTGTTTTATTTAATAATATACGTTTCTACTAAAACATTGCAGGCGGCGTTTTGTGGCATATATGATATGTTATTTTATTTTATTTCTAGTTTTGTAGTTATTAATTGTTGCTGAACTTTAAAAAAAAATAAAGCTTATTTACAAAAAGTAAGATTTCAAATTGTATAGGCTCGGTAATATTTTATTGGCTTTTGCAACTGTCAGTAGAATTCGCTTTACAAATTGTCCGCAATTATTTTTGTGCTATGAATGTCTGTGGTCCACCGAGTTACCCCAAATAACTAGGCCATATCGTAGTAGAGATGATTAGTAGTAGGCAATGCTCAACTATATTAACCTAACATGACGGATGGCTCCATGGCTTAGAAACTAACAAAACATACTAAAAGCATATCCAAAACGATTTCGCTTATAAAGTTCTGAAAAAAACTAAGTCTGCGATGCCATTGAGGGTCCATATTGTAATTTTGTATCTTTTTATGTGTCAGCCCTCAGTAAAAGTTCTCAAACAATTGTAAATTCAACCACTAGTATAAGTCTGAACTCAAAGGAACGGAGGCAAAAACATAAGGTCAAATCTCGCAAAACTCAGATAAAAATTTTCCACAATGACTTAAAAAAAAACAAATTTTAGCATGGTGTTGGGTTGGGTGGCTAGTAGTTTCTTCATTCCATAAAAGGGGTTGTTTGTCCATCTACATGAATGGGATAATCTTCGGAACTAAAGAAAAAATTTTGAGTCTTATTTGCACGAGTCATGGTTGAGGTTTAAATCAGAGTTTTTGTCAGCTATGTTGAAATATTGATTATTCAAACCGTACCCAAGTGGAGAAGTATTACAGATAGTTTAAAACAAAAGAGTTAATTTTGAGCAAGGTCTGAAAGTATAGACGCATCTGCTCTTATTTAGCAACCGTCTTACAGGAACCGACTGGTCCTAATTAATGACCGTGTTACTGCCATTGACCATTCTCTGATGTTAAATGGCGAGCTTTTACATGTTTGCAATTATTTCCAACATATATTTGCAGTAATTTCCTTGTTTGATCTTAGGATACCGGGAAACAGCAACTGCGGTTCATGAAATACTTTACAAAATGTTCATGTTTCTACTAGTTTCCGCTAGTGAAAAAAACAGATAATATAAAGTTCAGAAAAAAGTTATTACTAGTAACAAAATTCAATTTTGAACCAATTTTCGATCAAAACACGTATTAGCCCTTTTTTCCATGGTTTAACCTTCGCTTTCAACTATTTAGTCTTCATGGGGCTAATCGGTAAACCGATGCATGCACTACTAATAAAAGAAATATTAAAGAGTGCATTTGTTTGTTAATTATTAACTTAATTTGAACGCGCTTCGATCTTTTCTTTTCTTTTATTTTAATGCAACTGGAAGCGACAATTAGCATTTGATAGCCCACATCCTACGGATTATTAAGGTACATGGGAAAGGTCACACAAGATCGCTATTCTTAAATAAAAACCTAAAAAATATGAAGCTTTATTATAGTTATCACAGACAGCTATGTAATAAATGTGTTGGTTACTATTAATTCGATATCGATCTTAAGAACCGCATTACCTAATGAACCTTAAAGCTAATAAACCTCTCAAGATTTCAGTGTTGCTAACATAATATTGCGTTCTTCAAAGAAATATTATAACTTTAATACTCGTACATTTTCTTTACGTAAAAAGTTAGCTTCATCATCAATCACTGGCAACGCTATTTCATAAAACGTTTCGAGAATGTTCTAAAACGTTCCTTATGGTCGCACGAGCTTACAAATAATTAAGCTGTTACAGTTAAACGGGTTATTTACTTGACAGCTGAGAATTTTAATAAAAACTGTTATTTTTGTATTAAGCACATTTTTTTTTCATTTTTTACCAGTTAATTAATATTTATGCATGGCCGTAGGGTTTGCAAAAATGCTAAGACGTCAAGGACTTAAAATACATGAACATGAAATCCATAGTAGGTATGAGTGTGTCGGAGGTAAATAACGTTACAAGATAGTTTAGTAAAATATATTTCAAACAATTATCTATACTAATATCTCTCAAGATTCGAGATTACAGACTCAACACTAGCTTTTAACTGAAACCGATCATTCTTCTGCCAAAAAAAAAACTTGGTCGTCACCATTTCAAAGAGATAAAAGTGAAGAAAGTTAAAAACTTAACTACGTTCTTTGCAATCCTGTTGTAGCATTCCCTAGCATCGAGGATAAAAAATCATGAGACTGCAGATTGTCTTTTGTTAAAAACTTGTAATATTTCACGAAGTTTTCAGATAGTTCGTTACTTCACCACAAAAGTTAGTGTTATAAAACTAAAAGTAAGAAAGTTATATCGAATCGAATCAAAGTTCTTACAGCACAATAATGAAAGAGATATTGGACAAAATTCTCGAGAAATTCAACAGATTGGATTGAAAGAATATTTAAAGTTAATACGTGGTTTTCAGAACAACGAAGTTATATCATTAGCGATTATTTAATTTAAATTTAATACTGTTTTAGGGTGACTGGCGGGTCACTGTCAAAATTCCAGGACGTGATAGTTTAAGATCATACAGGAAGAGAAAAAATAAATTCAAAAATAAATATTAATCATTTACTGAGTAAACTTCTCCGAAAGTTAAAGAATTCATTACGCAACGCATAGTTACATTAGCGTAATACAGTAAATACTTAGCGGGTGATGGTGTGCGTTGATTGAGGCAGCGCGTTGGGAAAAGTGTAGTAAGGTCTCTTTATTACCCACGACGGAACGGAGACGGTATATGCGTTTGGGGTGAGAGGGTGTTTGTGCAAACCAATTTACCATTTATCTCCAGAACCACTGGTCCGATTTTAATGCGGTTTTCAGTAATCGCTTTGGATTTGCTTGGTGCATGTTCTTAGATAGGTGTAGCGGTAACAACTCACCAGGGGGCGCTGCAGTAAACATTTGTTTGTAAAATCCAATGTTACCATTTATCTCCAGAACCACTGGTCCGATTTTAATGCGGTTTTCAGTAATCGCTTTGGATTTGATTGGTGCATGTTCTTAGATAGGTGTCGCGGTAACAACTCACCAGGGGGCGCTGCAGTAAACATTTATTTGTAAAAGCCAATGTTACCGTTTATCTGTAAAACCATTGGTCCGATTTAAATGCTGTTTTCAGTGATCGATTTGGATTTGATTAGCGCATGTTCTGAGATAGGTGTTACGGTAACAACTCACCAGGGGGCGCTGCAGTAAATATTTGTTTGCAAGCCATTGGTCCGATTTGAATGCCGTTTTCAATTATCGCTTTGGATTTGATTGGTATAATGTTCTTAAATAAATTTAACGGTAACAACTCATCAGGGGGCGCTGCAGTAAACATTTGTTTGTAATAACAACCATTAATTCTGCAAAACCATTGGTCCGATTTAAATGTGGCTTTCAGTGATCGCTTTGGGTTTGATTGGTGCATGTTCTTAGATAGGTGTTACTGTAACAACTCGCCAGGGGGCGCTGCATGTTACCATTAATCTTTAAAACCGCTGGTCCGATTTTAACGCGGGTAACAACTCATCAGGGGGCGCTTCAGTAAACATAAAGCCATCACTGAAACTCGCATTAAAATCGGACCAGTGGTTTTGAAGAATGGTAACATTGGTTTGCCCAAACCATTCTACGTAATATGATATCGAGTTACATTACAACAAAGCCCCAGCAAAGTTGAGCCACCAGCAAAGTTGAGTTGTAAATACTTATTATAATACTTCACTATGTATTTAAATAAACAACATGGGTTTTCCAGCGGTGGTGGGGACATTAGAGGGCTGATGAGGAACGAGATATTGTGTAATGTAATGTATGGTACCTATATTATGCTCTTTAAAAAGTTTGAAATAAAAAACAAAATAAAAATTTTGAAAAACCCACGACGCGACGGTTAAAATGTAATTGAAAAAGAATAAAATAATTTGAAATTCCCCGACTGAAATGATTTATGTGACGAGAGATAATTAACGTGAAAAGCTTTTTTAAAAGTTCACTTAATCTCACACAAAGTCGGTCATATTATGAACAACATACTATTCGTTTTCATAGCACTTCCCTACGCTTACCTATTCGGTTCTCGAAGATGTAGATGTCGCAATAACATAGGTATTCAACTCCCTATGAACTTTATAAGAAGAGCAAGAAAATCCGTCTGGGGCTGCCATTGAATGAATTCGTTTTGTAGTTTTATATTGAAATTTAAAATATTGATGGCAGCCCTCGACGGATTTTCTTGCTCTTCTTATAAAGTTCATAGGGAGTTGAATACCTATGTTATTGCGACATCTACATCTTCGAGAACCGAATAGGTAAGCGTAGGGAAGTGCTATGAAAACGAATAGTATGTTGTTCATAATATGACCGACTTTGTGTGAGATTAAGTGAACTTTTAAAAAAGCTTTTCACGTTAATTATCTCTCGTCACATAAATCATTTCAGTCGGGGAATTTCAAATTATTTTATTCTTTTTCAATTACATTTTAACCGTCGCGTCGTGGGTTTTTCAAAATTTTTATTTTGTTTTTTATTTATTCATAGAGATTTCTGGTGACAGATTAAATACCTACTTTTATTACATAATTTTGATCAGAATCGAGTACAGAGTGCTCTCCTTCAGTATTGCAAATTTGTCACCAGTCACCCTGTATACTCGTATTTACTATGCGTTGTTGTCGTATTAATGATATAGTTAAATGCGAATTTATTAAAACGTTCTTTATTAGTTACTTTGAATCATTCTTTTAAAAATATTTGAAGTAATATCATCAATACTATCAATACTATGTACGCCTCAACATGAACATAGATTACTTTATAAATCGTTTTTCCTAAACTAACGGACACTCGAACCACGAATAGCATTACTGCGGCAAAAGCTGTGGAGTATCCTCAATTTTAGATCGATAAAATCTTAAAGATAAAATTGGGAGTTTTTCCATTCGGTACTTTATGATCTGCCCCATATCAGGATTCAATTTAGATCCCAGTGATAAGTACTTGGAGGGTGACAGGGGCGGTCACGTTCGTACTGAAACGGATGATTGTCACCATTTATAAGAGTAAGTAGGGTTTTAATTTGCTGCGGCGGATTCTTGGCAAAAGAAAACTGTTAGATTGAGTAATGATCGAATTTCCTTATAAAGAGATAGAACCGTTTTTTATCGGTGAATATTTTTTCTACATACACTATGAAATTATTATTGAAGAATAGGTCAAACGGATTTAAATACCCACAACACCACAAAAGTCGACGTTAGGTATATAAAGTTACGATTAGTAAAGCAAATGTCGTACTCACCAGTGGTTTAACTCCTTCGTATATCGAACGGTTCTAGCAATGAGTTCCAAACTAAACGTACTCAGGCCTTATTTATATCAGATATTAAATTTCATTTTAATATCTGTGTTTATAACATGGTGTAAAATCCCATATCGTTGTAAACTGGCTTTTTTGTCTCTTGGTCTACTGTAATATCTTATTTAACAACTATCAACAACTAGTTAAAGCCAAAGTATGTGATGACTGACTTCATCAAGTGTTTTGTGAAATTCCTAAGATGAATAAAACTTTTTGAATTTTGATAAACGATAAATATGTTTGTGTAATTCTCAACCGCTGAAATGGCTACACAGATGGATCAAGAATCTCGCAGAAAATTATGGATTATTCCAATAATAAACGCAAAGGCTATATTTTTGTCTTTACGCGAGTAACGTCAAAGGAACAGCTTGTGATACTACGCCACTTTAAAAAATATCTATAGTCAATACCAAAACCTAAAGTTATAACTAACTCTTTGTTCTTCTTTCAAAATAAAAACCTAAAAACTAAATGTAATAGAAAAGTGAACCTTACACGAAACTGCTTTCTGTAGCACCTTCTAGTCTCATAACGATACATCTCATCTAATACTGTTCTATTACCCTAACGACTCTGTATTACGTTTACCCAAAAATGTTTATAGCATGTAAGGTCATTTTGCTTCGTAGCTAATCAAGAGAGCTCCGCTCGGTGGCACTTTGTTTACCACCTCGTGATTATGTTTGTTGTAGCTAAGTAATATAAGATTTTCCTCGGAAAGAGGTTACAGAATTTTATTACGAAATGAGAAACCCTGATTTATAAAAGGTTACATTTTGTTATGGTTTTGAAATTTGGGTTTTGTCGCGTTTGAGTAAGATTCAATTAGGTTTGCTGGTTTTTGTTTTGATGATAGAGTGTTTTGTAGTTTATTTCTTATAGAAACAAAAAAAATTGATAATATATTACCAGTTTTTTTGATAATTGATAATCAAATAATAGGTATATTTTAAAAATCTGATTTACCTAAAGCTTGTAAAAAAAGTTTATATCAATAGTTATACAGTATTTGTTAAGTTATTTTATCTTATGTTCACCGTAAATTAAATCTGAAACGCCTCCTGAATTTCTCGCCCAAAGACATTCAATGAAAATTGCTGATTAAATATTTTCCTTATGCGGGCTATCCAAAACTTCAAACTAGTTATTTGAGAACAGTCCTCCGTATTTGTGCGTGAGCGTTTGTTTTTTGTAGCATGGCAATGTGTGTTTTAAATAATTGGTACCCTTATGTTGCAACTTTTTATCTGAAGATCTATTTATCTTTCAGATCTTCAATACGCAAAACTTACTTATACCTACTAATAAGATATATTTATATATATTTTTAAGATTGTTTAAAACTTTTCTACTGGAGTCATGTTAAATGTATGGGAGCGGGTAAACTTATGCATAATTTTGGATATTGATACCTTTCATAAAAAAAAAAAAACATTTCAATTTATTCAACACAAAAAAATACAGTTTTAATATCAGCTAATAGTTTTTCGACATCTTTAATAAGTAGTTAGGCATACTTTTGTACGCCCTGTTTATTAAGGTAATAAATATACAGCTTTTATAAAGATCTGAATAAATATACTAAATAAAATCACTAGACCAGGACTCGAACCTCGGACTCCCACTCGCCGGGCGGGTGCTTTACAAAGTTTTCCAAATGTTTTCCAAAGCTTAAATGTAAAATAATTAGTCCATAGCGGGTACTTTTCTACAACAACAAAAAAACCCTTATCTTTTCACCAATCTTATCGGAGTTTAAAATCTCTCTGTAACTTGAAAAATTCCTTCTGAAAATGACACATTAACAATATGTGAGATTGATGCTCGGTGAAAGCTTGCTAAATTGGTAAAAAGGGAACCTTAAGTGTCGGGAGCGACGAAACGTTCGAAAACGACTTCAATGGCTTTTTTTCCCACAATTTCGTCACGCATTTTACTGAACAAATGTACATAGAGACTTGGCTTAACTTATTCCACGCACGTTTTATTGTAGGTTAAATTTGTTTTCGGTCGCCATGCTGGTAAATGTACCCGGCCTGGGAGTTGGAAAGAGGTGAGCTATTGTTGTACAAGCGGTATATTTACGGGTTTATGTTGGCTTTATTAAGTTAATTTTTGTAGATTAAATAATTTTTTTTGGCAAATGACAGTATTATGTCATTTTCACGTATTTGTGAAAATTACATAATATTGTCATGATATTGTTACATAATATTCTTATGATTTGATAAGGTTTTTTTGAGTAGTTGAGAATGGATAAAGTTCTGAAACAAAATAAATGGTTTATAGGTCACGGTCGGAACATGCTACATCACATTAACTATAACAAAGTATTTTACTTGAAAGTAATATTTTAAAAGTTGTAGAAAGAAATTACTCTTGAAAAGAATAGGGTTATGAACCAAGTATTTTATAGAGCTGACAATCTCTGAAACTAATTTTATACCTACTTTTAGGGACTTTGTGTTAAAAAAAAAAAATTACTAAATGTTAAAAGTAATATTTATCTTTAAACGCTTTATTTTCCTTTGTATGGTAAAAAATTTCATCTCAAAACGCAGTTGTTTGAATTATCTTAACTTACAAATATTAAATCATTGGCTATAAATAGCTAAAAGCGTCAATTATCTACATCTATTCGTGGTCCCACTAAAAGGACGTCAATAGAATAGTCCATAGTTGCAGTTTCATTATTTGCTCCCCTAAACTATGTAGCTTATTGAATAGAACGATAAGGCACCGCAGTAATTTCCTGTCATTTACTTCGATTACTTTTGTCCGTGACTATTGGTGAAATGGTCAGTGGTGGGTTTAGAAAAAGAAGAAATTGCTCAAATATTAGATGGAATTGTGGGTAATGTTTCCGGACCCGACATGACTCGAAGGAATAATGAAATTGAAAACTATGATAGCCCCGTAATTTGATACAATTTGTTAACTTATTTTGATACAAAAAAAAATAAAATTAATCCACATATAAATTTATTTATAACACGCAAACCGTTTGTCATATTTAATTGAACATTAGTTGGAGTACTTCATCAGTCGTATACCCAATAGGCCGTAAATAAACTTCCGATCATGCTCCCAATCATAACCATACTTCATTTTAACAGTGTCCGGACCTAAAACAGTACGGTGAAAATTTATTACCTATAAAATGTACTGTCTAACAAACAAAGCGAAGTATCCACGCGTGTCGTATGCAACCCCGATTAATGGCAGTCTAATTACGCAATTTCTGGTGATCTCTAATTGTGGTGTGGGCCCGTATATTCTGCGTGGCAGAACGTTATTTCCCCGGGGAGCGGTAAAGATAGCGCGATTTTGTTAAAACAAAAAATCCTTTCTGGAAATGACAGTCTGATTTTTCATAATTCGAAATAAATGCTTTTAGGCCTGATTTTTTAATAACATAAAATTTGAAACTCTCAAGTTATGCTTTATTCATTATAAAACTTTTATGTGACAATTGAAAAATCGAGGATTTATTGGCGATTTTGCGGGCGACAGGCTGACCCCCTGTCACTGCTATAGTCTCTTTCCATCATAATAATTCCTCCTTTGTCAAACGTGACATCAGATGGTTTTCATAGCCTCTGGTGTTCTGCCTACCCCATTAGGGATACAGGCGTGAAGTTATGTATGTATGTATGTATTGAAAAATCAGGCCTTACTGTTATTTGTACTTTTGTTTTCACCATGGCGATTTGTAGCGAAAAAACATGTGAAAACAGTTGTGTTATTGTTTTGATTCGTTATAATGTTGATTTTCAAACTAAGGCATAACTACATGTATAAGTATAAATGTAACGATAACATAGTACTTAAATAAAGTTCATTCGTGTGTATTTGATTGAAAAGGTTTCGTGTGAAAAGTGCGTGACTGATTTGCCCAGGTGCTGACTAAAACTCACAGATTTAGATCTATAAGGTCAATAAACATTGCTGAGTGAGTAGTTTCATATAACTACGATATTTCTTGAATTCCTCGGCTCGAGCTATATTTATCTTTTTATGGAAAGTGTTCAATACAATATTTTAAAGGGATAATACAGCTGTTTAAAAGGTCTCCTTTTTTCATTTTTTTTTAAATCGCATCTGACCTAAATCTCTCCTGATGGTAAGTGAAGATGAGGTCAAAGATAAAAGCACACAGTCATAGAAAAACACCGGCTCTTCATAAAAAAATGTCAGAGCAGTAATATCTGGTACTCATGTATATAATCAAAACGAAAATCAAACAAATCAGCAATGAGTTTTCCTAAAATTGAATCACTTCCAGCTCGATGTAACTCAAAGTCATAAACTCGACGCGTCGCACCGATGGTAGAACGAGCTAAAATTATTCACTGACTTGCCTCCATTGTTCTCCGATACTTTATTTGTCTCGATATCCTGAAGGAATGCAGCAGCGGTGCCGTACTTGAAATATGCTTTTTGGTTCAGTGCGTGTCACTAACCAGAGTAATACCACAATATAAAAAATGATACAGTAGGATGACGCCTTTGATCTTTTGGAAAATGCCGACAACGTCTAGACGACGTTAGGATGCCAGGGTTGTCACAAGTAATTAATATTTATAAAATTATTTTTTATTGCAAATCAACATCGTCAGATATATTATAATTAAAACAATATTATAACTTAATATAACAATGAAAACAATTTCGAATTCCGTACTTACATCAGTACACTGGCCAGTGGTAATTTCAAAAAATCGATTTCATTTATATCATCTCACCGGTACAATATAGCGTCTGATTTATGACGTTATTATCACTGGCCAGTATACTGATATATATACCCGGCGCGGCGAACCTTGATCCCTATGACACTGACAGTAATTTCCACAACACGACCTTGTAGTGCCGTCACCGTTACATTAGAATCGTATTGGAGGTGTCTAAAAATGGCATTTATTTATTTTACGTAGCTTTATTCCAATACAACGATATTCCGTTGGCATTATAACAATTCATAACATTTACAAGAAGTTATCTCAATCACACTTTACATTTATTTATACGAGATGAAGACTTGCAATCTCTCACCGCACACGTCCTATGCACCATTTTAAATAAAAAAATAAGAAAACACACACGCGTTACCCCTGAATGATGTGTCCCGAACTACTAACATTGTTTTGTTTGCAGTTCGGGCTCGGCATTCCCGCCCCTCGTACCTCTTACCCCGCACGATTGCCCTGTCTAAAAGTCTTCGTTAGACGACTGTATGGTTTGTTAGACTGTGGTAATACTGTCTCCAGAGACTGTGTAATTTGTGACTGAAAATAAGGCTGACTTATTTGAATATCGACATTCGTGTGTTTCGAAGTAAATGAGTCACAAATTGATTTCAGTTATTTTGAAAAGACGTCGAGAAAAGCATCTTGTGTGAAGAGAATGGTTTATTTGTGTTTTCGAGCGGAAAATGAATAAAAGGTTCTTAGAATGAGATTTGTTTAATGATTGCTTATTTCTTTTACTGTTCAGCTTATTACTTTTATCAAAACATTTTTTTCAAGAGCTTTAAGGAAGTAATCTTGATATATTTCGATTTTATAAGAGGCTAGCTTTTGCCCGCGACGTCGTACGCGCATTAACTTTGTTTATATTTAACACAACCAATCACTCATTGAAGAACCTTAATGCCAAGTATCACATCCGTACACTCTAGGAATGATATTTTTCATACAAACTAAAAAGTCCAAGCTCTTCCCGTGGGAATTTTGGGAATTCCTTGCATAATACAAACAGACACTTATTGAAGAACCTTTATGCCAAGTATCATATCCGTGCACTCAAGGAATAAGATTTTTCATACAAACTAAAAAGTCCAATAATTCCCGTTCCCTTGGGAATTTTGAGAATTCCTTCCTTAAAGCTCCCCCACAACCTCTAAGCATTGTGTGTTCCAAATTTCAGCTCTCTACGGCCAGTAGTTTTGGCTGTACGTTGTCTGACAGTCACTCAGTCAGTAACGGAAATGTTTTATATATTAAGAATAAAAAGAAAAAGAAGATTATCGAATCTGCATGGTAGATTTAATCCTAGATCGTGTTTATAAAGTTGCTGACGCCTATGGATTCAAGGAACGAGTGCTTCGTGGCAGGACTACCTCATAATTTACGTCAGCAATTACCCTTTTAATTAATTCTGCCCTCCAAAATATTGCTAAGTCGATGGTGTGTTTTATGAACATCCACTAATTTCTGAAATCTGCTATCCAAATTCGATCAAAAAAGGACCTGAAAAAAATGGAATAATTTTGTTATGGCAAAAATAATACATATCTGCAAAGGTAAATTATTTGAGAAACGAAAAAAATTAACATATTTATGCAATTTTATTTATCGTAGGTACACCGCCTCTAATAAAATCGGAAACATAATAATACTTTAACTTAACGACTACAATCACCAAAACATCTAGATACAAAGTTTCACTAAAATAATTACCCATCAGAACACACACTTCATAATAAACGATGAACGTTTAAAAGACAACAACATCCTATCCTAAACAATGTGTGTTCGTTGACAAAATTGTCCGTGTTGGACTTTGTGGGCACAGACCAGACGCGTACGTAGCGAAACGCACAATTTATGAGATCAGTTTGTGGAAACCTGCACGGTGCACCGCAGTCAACGGAATTTCGACAACAATATCCGTGGTACTATTTATGAGATAAGTACGATGATCTATTATAGTCGGAGATTGTTAATTTTTGGTGTTAGAGTAAGGTATTTTCTCTGTAGGTATTAATAAAACAGGTGAAAGAATATATGATATATAATGTGTTTTTTCAATTATGTTGATCAACGGGAATGAAAAGACAGTTAGAAATAAGATTTGAATAAGCTCGCTCATCAATTACCAGCTAAGTAATCATCATCATCATAACTCCGTGCAATGAGCCCACTGCAGGGCTATGAGTCCCTCCTCTGGGTGACGAGGAGGTTTAGGCCGTAACCCACCAAGCTGGCCCAGTGCTGGTTGGTGGATTACAGAATTTTCGGGTCGTTCGGGTGTCGAACGATTACTGTATACAAGAATAGTGCACCCGGAACTAACTGCTTAACTTGCCCTCCGAAGCATAGTTGTCGTGAGGAATAAATGATCGGCGGTCACCCATCCTAATACCGGCCGCGCCGAGCACACTTAACCTGCGATATCGTTTGATATGCACAGTGAGTGACCACGGCGCCGGCGGCGCCTTCATGACTAAGCTCTACCCGCGAAATTTTTATTTCCTGCTCTTATTCAGGTTATTGTTATTTCAGGCCAGTTGGGGGGATAGAACATAATTTGTGAAGCCGTTTTAAAATTAAGAATTAATAAACATCAATGTATGGCCATCCTCATTAACTTTCACATTTTATATCAGTAGATATAAGAAAGTAGGAAATACTTCAGTATTCGAATTAAATAATTAATATCGGTTTTAAAGATCTACGCACTAGTGTGATTTTATTTAGATTTTCATGCAAACTTTGATTCCCAGTTGATTTTTTTCAAATAGGACGTTTTTATGCCTTGTCAATTGCCCGTATGTAAAGTTTCATACTTCATCTACGAAGATGAAGAACTTATTTTCATTGCACCCTTTGTTTCAAGTCCTTATGCAAGCTCTTGTCTATATCTTTACTCAATTTCAACATAATTTTGCTATATCGTTAGTTACCAATGGGAATATTGTGGTGGGAAACTTGAAGACGCGGACTTTATTAACAGAAAAACACTTTTGATTCTCACTCATAATTTATTATAGATTTAATTTGTATAACACTTTATCTATCTCGTTGAGAAAAATACAAATAAATATATGTATACTTCCAACAATAAAAGGTCGATTAAATTAATATTGCAGGTATATAACTTTCGTTCAAAACGAAAACCATAAAGCTATTAAAAAAACATCCGTTTTGTTGGCGAATGCTACCCAGAAATGTGGCAATAAAGTTTGGTAAAACAAAGAACAACTCTCATGTTTGAAAACCATTCAAATTGTTATTTGGACTGCAGAGCTAACATGCTGCCATTATTTAAGTCATCCAATAAATACGATGAAATAAAATAAAAAATCCCAGACAATCACACCAACTAAATGATCTCACAGTAAGCAAAGGATGTGCTATGAGCGAACTAGGGGGGAAACTAGAATACATAATACATACATAACCTCCCTTTGTGGTAGGCAGAGACAAGGGAACAC
Source organism: Stenoptilia bipunctidactyla (assembly GCA_944452665.1). Taxonomy (NCBI): domain Eukaryota; kingdom Metazoa; phylum Arthropoda; class Insecta; order Lepidoptera; family Pterophoridae; genus Stenoptilia; species Stenoptilia bipunctidactyla. The sequence goes on from OX101726.1 coordinate 11,957,297, forward strand.
CAGTTGCTACGATCCAGACAAACCTCTTCCGCTTCCTCCGCGTTCAGAACCTATAATATAAAATACATATACATATAAACTCATAGACCAAACCCGCAACCACTGGCGTCTGAGGCAGATAGGTTTACCCCATCGCCAAAGTGGTCATGAAATAATGAAAGTGATGAAAATAATCAACTTATCTGTTAAGTTCAATCATATATCATGCCTAGCGTCAAAGAATATTTTAAAGTATGCAATGTTATTCAATATATGAAACTTATAAAAAACTTAATCAAAAACATAAACCAATATAAGAATTCACTTGTTTCAAACAGATATAAAAAAAGAAAAACTTTCAAACAAAGACCAAAAAATATGATGGTATCAATAGAGTTTATTTTTCCTTTGTCAAAAAACAGGCCAGTTGCGTTAAACAATACATACACATATGTCTGACCGACGTGATATAAAAACTATCCAGAGTTTTTGCACGAAGCCGTATCAGACATGTCAGTGGTCGAACTTAGGATTTCAACTATTTATTGCAATCCCATAAGATCCTTGAATTTACGCTCTGGCGATAAAGGATTTGCTCTTTCTGAGAATTCCGGATAACTTGGACTTTTCGATTTTTTCCTTATTTTCTGATAAAGACAATATTATGGTTATTAAGCAAAAAGGAAACAAGATGGGAGTAATGTTAGGAAAATTGCTTGAATGGAAATAAATACGAGATAACATAAATCTTTGTAGAAATTATGTAGGTTTTCTGCGTTTATATTTTGGATTAAGATTAAAGAAGCTTTTATACAAGGAAAAAAGATCTGACCGTTCTTATACAATTATATGTTTTTTTTTATTATGTCACAACAACTTGGTTTACCTAATATTAGTTTCGATTTTCACGATTCATAATATCAAATAAATTACTTTTTTATCCGGATTAAGCTATAACCATTGATTACTTTGTAACCGTCTACTTCACGCCTGTCATCATAGTCACGCATTCATAGAATCTTTAAAAACATAAAACGTCAAGTTAAAGTGCTATGTGTAATTTTCTTTTATTTTTTACAATATATAATCTAGATGAAAAATCTTTTTTTCTAGATTCCACATTTTAACTTAGCGAGTCGGTAGTGCATACCTGGTCATCACGAGCGGATGAGGTGACAGGTGTCAGATAAAGCAAAAAGTTATACATCATCACCTTCATCTGTTTTACATTCTTCGAGTGTAACGTTCAGGGTTAAGAAGACAAAATGACCTGACAATGTCTTGAGTGTGCACCTTATTGGGTCGTGCAGCTTATTGGATGTTTAATTTAATATATTCAAAAAGGGACTTCCACGGCGGAAATAATCTCCATCTATCTTCTTTGTTAAAATTAAGGTGTTTACATTACTTAAGATGCGAAACTTCTATGCAGGGAGAAACATTACAAACCTGATCAGAAAAGAGATGAAACTTGAATCGTTAGGCTGCAAACTGGAAGGTAGCGACAGCTATAGCGACGGCGAGAGCGACAGCGGCGCGGGGAATTTGGGCCGTTCTCGACGACAGCGAGCGCTCAAAAGATTTGTCGCGGTTTCATAAAAACTCAATACTTTCTATCGTGTCGCGGATAAGCTGCCGGTGCCGCTGCCCGCGCTGCTGCCCGCGCCGCTGTCGCTGTCGCTGCCAGTTTGCAAAAATTCAAACAAACCACCTTTAATATTAAATAGCAGAATCATTCTGTAGACAAATACTGCCGAAAGGTCAAAGATATATTTTAACTAAAATTGTGTCAAAAGAAAAGATGAGATAAAGGACACAAAAGCACGACACCTTAAATTATGAAGATTGATAATAACATTTCTTTTATATTTACACACAGAAGGTATTTCACTTGATTTATTGAAACAAATGTTTAGTTTTTATTTATTAAAACCTTATAGTTTTGTAACTTTTTAAGTTTTCCCTCCATTATCTGGCTCCCTTATCTTGTCTCTTCCACAGTGTCCCGACAGCAACCATAGTCTGCAACGCAGAACAGACTATTAAAATGTTAATAGGCAGGCTAAGGATTGTCACGTGAAATAATGAAGGCTTTAAAAGTTATGGTGAAAACTTCAAAAGTAGTATTCTTTTCTGTACATAATATCTATTCATATAATAAAACGTGAGGATAGGTACCTGAAATTATCAAAATGCAAAAGAACCATATTTGGGTGACCTTTTTTTTTAAACTTTCCTGGATTTTTTTAGCCACGTAGGATATTAAAATTCTTTTTAATATCCTACGTGGCTAAAAAAATCCAGGAATCCAAAACTTTTTTTTTGTTTTTCCGCCAAGGAAAGCTTGGGCACCCACTAAAGCAAGTTCTTGTAGGAGGAAGAATTAATTCATCTAACGGAAGCAAGCGTGTTCTAAAGTGCTGCTAGCCCTGAAGGCTAACAGGTATAAAATACCCTTAAAGTGCGGGGACGGCCACGAGTCTCCTCAGTTTCTTGAGTATAACCACTAAACATCCCCCTTTACTGATCCGCCTTGGTGAAGGCCATTGATGAGCGACAGCCACTTGGTACATAGAGCGGGCGGCACCCTGACGAGTTGCCCCCATGGATGAGCTGAAATCTGAAATGACAAAGCTGAGACTAAGAGATTATCTAGAGTGACGTAACTCACTCTAAGATATTTAGGCTGGAAGAAAAGACAACGTTTAGAAACGTTGGGCTTGCTGCAGTTTCCTAATAAGGGGAGCAAACTTGGAAAAGACCGGAAGAGCACCGTTGAAACCCTCAGGGCTGGCGTCGAGAGCGGCGCCGAAAGCCAGAATTTCTTCGATGTGAGCGAGTTGGATCCAAAACGCCATGCGGTCATGAGACCCCTTCGCGTTCTGGCACTCGGAAGCTGGTTAGGTAGCCCGTTGCTATTGAATCACAACACAGCTGCTCGGACCTGAAACAGAAGTAGGATTTGCCTTAGGGGCCATAGAGATGGCTGAAGGAGCGCTCGAGCTAGGCTGAGGACGCTCTCTCCAGTTTTCGATGGGAAGCCAAACATTCAGTCTATTGGAACCATAAGATTAAATTTATACAATTTTCTTAAAAGTAATCACAGGATAAAATATAGCTTCCTTTTGAATTAAATAAAGGTACCTACGTTTTTTGTATTCAGCAATCGTCGTATTTCCTAGAAGATTTAACTTTCATCTCTCCTGCGGATGCATTGCTTATTTTGCAAAGTAATAGAAAAACATACAGAATCACCATGCACTCAATATAGCTCAGTAACGGCTATTTCCTCGCGAACTTTGTGGAAAATCGTTATTGCTTACCTACAGTGTAAGGTTGCGGGCATTGTGATATTATTCAATTTTTCATTTGAGAGCACAATAAATAAAAATCTTTGAATGTGGACGAACATAAATTTACATCTGGATCGCTTTTATATTTCCTTATATGTAATTTTTAATCTAACGTTATATATAGCTTATATGTCAGATAGTTTTCTATTAATTGTATGGAAATGTAGTCTCTCTTTTTCACAAGTTTTGATACAAAATACTTGTTCTGACAGTCGTGAAAGGGCAAATAGAAAGGCTTGTACTTAAAAAAAAATACTTCTATGAAATAAGAAAAATGAAAGATCCCGAAATTATTACTGGTGTATAAAATGCTAATGATACTACATACGACTAAAATGTTTATTCTTAGCTTTAATATTGGCTGAGATCCTGTAGGTACTTTCAATGAAAATTGATTATTTTAATGGTATTTATCTCGAACTGCACCTCAATTATCGATTTAAAATCGCACTCAAATCAGTTCATCCATTTTAGCACTACCTACATCTTCTAGAACTTAACGGACAAACTCTTAAAAACACACATCTTTTACGTCGGGAATTAAAAAGAAGTACAATAAAACTTACTAGCCTTTTCTTTTTAAATAAACACTGCAAATACTCAGTAAAATCTACTAACAGTTACGGCATTAATGTCCTAATTCAGCCTGGTTCCACCATGATAACCCCTTAAAAATCATTTTTTTAAAACCCTATAAAAGTGTTATCAAGTATTAAAACCGTTCCGCCGTTGAACAAAACCCAACACTTAGAATTTCAAGAGCACGATAGCTGAACATGCAACAAAATACTTTCCATTGAGCGTGGAAGTGGTCAGTTTAAAAACGGTTCGACATCAGAAAAACAAAAATGGCGGCGGAGAAATATTTCCACTGTTATCTGAAATACATGTTCAACAACTTAATATGAACAGTTGTTATGTGGGTTAGTGATTGGATTTATGATGTTATTTAGTTGTACAAGAGCTATTGTAGAAAACCTTGCTTTAAAAATATTGGTTTAAGTTTTAGAAATACCTTATAGTATGTTTTTAAAATATGATTTTTATAGCTTGTCATGTTTTAAAATGTTTACGTTTGCTAATTATTCCACATTTGAGGAAACCACTCACGCTTATGATTAAATTTTAAAATCTACTGCATCTTAAAGACTAAAATCCGAATAAAAAAGTATTTTGTTACATTTATCTATACTCTTAAGTATATATAATATTCATGTATTTAATTTGCTATTTATAAAACTAACTAGTCTTTAAAGTCTAAACCACCGTATTTTTATCTCTATAAAAATAGAAGTTAAACAAAACTTTAGAATTCTCAATTTGTAAACAGGCCGAGTTCATGCCGTATTTTATTGCAATTAGCACTTAATTTTATATATTTTCAGGCGAACGGAATTTGTATCTAAATTCTTTCTAATATTTTAAAATACGACAAAATGCGGACACCGACACATCGCTGTCTTTTTCTGAATAACATATCGTTTAATGCCAACTGACAGATGACACATTTCGACATTCTTCGCCTTGTCTTACTGAATATTCCTTTTATTTTATTTTGTTCTTTTCGCTTCACTTTAGATGTTTGAGTCGTTTTGAAAATCACAGTCTATTTTGAGTTTTATGACTATTACTGAAAAGTTTATAATGGCCAGTCACATACATGAATTCCTTTTTTTTAATAAAATTGTGTCATAGGTTGCGTTGCGTTACATTTTAAAGGGGTTAAGAGCTTAATCTCTCATTATGAATAAATAACTGCAACTTGTCTTTAAGGGAAAATTATTTTCACAACAACTAAAATAATAGCATAATGGAGATAAAACGTTCTTACAATATAGCAAAGGAATAAATTAATTAAATATGAGATTAACCGTGCATTATGAAGGAAGTAAGTAAGGGGTTTGCTTCATTTAACAAGTTATAGCAAATTCAGTGTTTTTTGATTCTTCAAAATGTTATCTTCTGAATATTTCTGGTAAAATTTATAAATATTGTGACATATGCTAGAAAAATCAAAAATCATTAATCTTAATATGCCGGTGAGCCACCCCACCCCGTCGGCAAAAAGTTGGGTGGGTACAGCTCTGCACTAACAATTACAGAAGAGTATAAAATTAAGTTTAAAAAATCGATATGTTTCGTTACTTATATTTTAAAGAAGATAATATTGTGTATATCCTGGCAAATAATTCAATGCAGTAAACTACGATATGTCAAATAGAAAAATAATAATACCTGTTACAAACTTCGTGGTGTATTTACTGAATTAGAATGATTGAAAATAGATGAGTTTTTGTCATTCGTTTTGCATAAAAATTTTAATAAATTTATGAATAATTGAATTTGATTTTTAATTGAACTTTATTTCCAAAGTAACTTCAAAGAAAATTATTAATTGCCAAACATACCTATTGCTTTAAAACGGTTACACTAGAAGAAAATCGACTTGATAAATTTATTTTCCGATAAACGACTCCTTTTGTCGTTAAAAATTAAATTACAAGTATAGTTGCCTTTCGCTTACAGTACCATAAAAAAAAAATATAATTTGTGAGCCAGATATATTTTTTTTATACATCACGATATTATTATTAAAAAATAATTATATGAATTCACTTAATTAACATCACTATTGTTGTTCTCCCTAAAGTGGGCACACTGGAACTGTCATTATACTGTATGGAATTATTTGCCAGGGTATAGCTTTAAATGTTGTATAAAAACCGAATGATATTTTGCTTTTTATATAAATCCAATTATAAAAATGTCGAAGCAATTCAGTTAAGAAAAAAAAATGGATCAGACAACCTTTTCATACTAATGGTACTAGAAATAAAAAATGCTCTTAAATAGAGAATTGCGTATTCTTTTCATTTCTTCTAAACCGAGCTTTAAAAGAAATTTAAATAGGCTTACGAGATTTAAATAAATTCCACAAGTGGTCGTACATCAGAGTAAGAGTAATGTCAAATATTTTTATTATTTAGTCCTAAACTTCATCTGATAAATGTGACTATGAAGATTTCGTTGTATCTCGTTTATTGTACTTTTAAACTAAATTGACGATAGTAGTCAGGAAAAACAGACGATGGTAGTGCATTACACATCTTGGCAATTCGAATCAAAACCATGCGTACTGCCCCTGGATGAGTGGGTTCAAAATGCGACTAATTGGGGTAGTTATTGGTGGTAGGACCATATGACCCCTTCAGGGTCTGTTTGACCAGCGACCACCGTGGCAACATTCTATTTTATTTTATGAAAAGCCAGTTCCTTCCTTCGCCCGTGGTCTGTCTTCAACCTCATCTTCATTTATCAGAAATACAGCAGGGCCCTGCACGGAGACACATAAGTGACCCCGCCGATAGTGACACTGCATACCCTGAAAGTTTGGGACTCTAACCCACTAAACGCCCCCTTGCTGATCTTTTGTCTTTCTAAGGACAATTGAGGACACAAAGCGACAACCAGTCGGTGATAAAGTCAGCACAGGAGAAACAGAAAGCACTAAGAACTTAATCAAGTAGCAGCTAGGAGGTCTAAAGAGACCTGGCTGGAAAGATCGGAGAGCATTTCTTGGCCTATGAAAAATGAGCTTGAAAAACTGTTTTTCTTTTTAAATAAAATATTTAAAAAAAAAATTAGTTTATATGAGACAGTCTCATGAATAAGCCCATTCGTATGATTTTCACAACGTTGGAAATGTGATAGAAACAGAAACTTCAGGTGCTGCTAGGTGGTGGGGAGTTTAAGGTCCCTATGTAGGTCCGAGTTACGAACGTAGAACGAGGCGTTTGTTGCTCTGTGACAGAAGTTTCTTTGAACTACCAGAAGTTTATCAATTAACTAAGGTTTAGTGTGGAAGAACGCGGGAGCGGTGTATGTCATGACTGGTCTGATGCAGACTTTGTAGAGGGTGCACTTATTGCGCAGCGATATTTTACTGAAGCGTCCTCTTAAATATAGTTGAGAGGATGATGGCTCTTGCAAAAAATTTGGTCTCTGAAAATTGAACTCTTGCTTGACTACGTACTTTTTAATGACCAGATCAACAGTATACCATAAGTTTTCAAGATTCATTATGAAAATATTAAACAAAATATTTTGATGACTTTTAAGATTCGAAATCTTTAAACGAAATTTGACACTTCTTTTTCTCATCACTTTGAGCATCATTATTTAAGTTGGTCTTTGAAAACATTCCTAAAAGTTTGGGTTTTGACTGCTTTAAAGTTAATATCTGGCTAAAGTTGATTCATTTACACTAGAAACTACTAAATCCATTTTCTTAAATCATCAAGCTATACGAAAATTATAAGACTACAATCAATTCATATTTCTTAAAAGTATAATTTTACTCACATTAATGCCAAATGATAAAATTGATGGCTCACATTATAAAAGACACTGCAGACATAAATACTTTGTCAGTATATTAATAACCATTTAACTAGAGTACCTAACTTTAACACATGGAACATATGTTCCACGGACGAGATTGCCAGTTTTTTGATGATCAACATAATTAATGTTGACATGTTTAATCCTACATCAAGGGATTAAAAGATTATTAGTTGTGGGAACGAGAATATAAAATAGAATAATGATTTTCACGCTAATTCTGTAAATACGAACTAACGTCAAAATAATATATTGGACAGAAGTCTCTGTTGAGCGCTCGTCTAGAGCGGTACTGGAATATAATATATTTTATAATAATGTTGCGCATTGTTTTTGTTCCAATTATAATAATTTAGATAAAAACGAAGCTGTTATAAAAAAAAAGCAACTGGAAATAGGGCACACACATTGTGTTTTTTAACATGAGAGAATTACTTACAAATTCTTCTTTTTTAACTGTATTTCTTATGTGTCACTGTTTAACCCTCATATCAAAATTTACGTACTGCTGGATGGAGCACATCTTCGAATATTAACAATGCAAAAGCCAGATGAGCTTAAGACCTTTAATACCTAGAGGTATCATTGGATTTAATTGTATTTTACGACACGCCATCCAGAGTAGGTCTGGCTAGTGACAGCCGATGCTACGTGGGTAGGTTTTTTTTTATAATATTCAAGTAGCGCTGTACCGATTTGTACTCAATTTACGATGTTGTTTCCTTGTTTGTATTTGCAGGTTTATTTATTGACAATGAAATACGGATTAAGGATATTCTCACCTTTTAAAAAAGACTCTTAGAGTTTTTGCGGAGTTTAATATAGACCACGATACTGTACCTGTGTACCTATTCCACGATATTTAATCTAATCATTTAATAATAAGTACTTATAAATATTAAAAAAGATCATATCTTGCCTAAGATTTTAAGAAAATAACCTTTATAAGGACTTATTAAAACGTCTACAAACGATCAAAGACAGTAAGTTTGTTCATCATCATCATCACAACTCTTTGTAATGAGCCCACTACAGGGCATGAGTCTCTCCCCTGGGTGAAGAGGAGGTATAGGCCATAATCCACCAAGCTGGCCCAGTGCTGGGTGGTGGATGCCAGAATTTTTAAGGCGCCTAGATGGCTTCTGAGAAACCCTAACGACTACTGTATACAAGTATACAGCACCCGGGACCGACTGTTTAACGTGCCCTCCGAAGCACGGAGGTCGTCGTGAGATATGAATGGTCGGCGGTCACCCATCTAAGTACCGACCGCGCCGAACGTTGCTTAACCTGTGATATCGTATGATACACACAGGAACCACGGCGCCACGACGACTTCAAGTTACTTAAGTTTGTTACTTTTCTGATAATCCAATAACCGTATACATTTACATATCTATCATCATTTGTTTAAAGAACTGCAATTTCCTCGAAAACCCTTTTAGCATTAACATTAAAGTAATGGAACATTAAGTCTTTGCCAGTTCCTTTTGCATTGTATTTAGTAAAAGTAGCAACAAAATGTCTTGCAATTAGTACTAGTCAGAGTCTTGAAACAAATGTTTAAGAATTAGTTAAATTCAGAATGGAATAACATACTGTTTGAATTCCCAAACCTAATTTAAAGGGAGTCGGTGAAATGATTGAGCCATTCATAAGGCTTGTGATAGGAGTTGAGCCTCTTGGCACAATGACTAATAAGAAGTTAATCCGCAAATAAAAGTCGAATTGAAACAGAAGCGGCACGCCTTCTCGCCGTGTGGGTAGGCTAATGTCGATTTGTCTTTGTCGGCGTCACTGAACTCGTCAGAAATAGATTAAGCGCTCTCACTCTATCTAATGGCGTCTCATTTGTTTGGCTTTAAGAGAAAAATTGTTCCTAAACTCACGATAGAATCTTGTCTTGTCGATGAGTTTTGTTTGACTCAATTTAAACATCCGCCCGTTTTTACCTTTTAAATTCACTTAACGCTTTCAAATGCTTTCGTATTGTTTTAAGCTGCTTGCCGCTCACGTGAAAATGTAATTTTTGTTCTGTTTGCCTTTGTTTCCCTGTTTGGACAGTTAAACAACAAATTCGCTTTTATTCGGAAATGTTATGAGATGCTGGTTTTAAATGGGAAAATATTTTAAATTTCGAACTTTTGAAATTTTCAACCTCTTTACAGCTTAGCCAAAGAATTTTAATTCCGAATTCAAATAATAAAACGTTACTATCCACTTATGAAATAGAGATGAAGTTTTATATTTTCATGAATATTAGCTTCCGAGCTTCATATTTTAAATTCACTGAGTACTGAATTTAAATGCAAAGATGGGAAGAAAATTAAAACCGTAGGGACGGAGACTCTTTACAAAGAATGCGTACTAACCAGATGTTGGCAAGATATTTCACAATATGACCACTTTATTTTTTTAGCTTAAATTTTAAGTAAGTACTTCATTACTAAAACTGTTAATTTTTGAACAGAAGTAACTCAGTTAATATTGATTCAAATCATGTTTTCACATCACAAGGCCCAATGAATATTTTCCTTGCTTGTTTGACCAATAAATAACAATGTATGAAACAATTCCATTTACTCTTTATAAATAATATTTTATTATGCTGAATCCAAGAAAATATTTTAATATTAAAGTAACTAGTAAATCAAGAGATCCTATTTCTTTATCTCTTTGTATTTTATATGTTCTTCTTATAAAGATTCTGAGGAACGTACTTACAATCGAAATATAAACCCATAGTATAAGAATCCGCAGAGTGAATATACTACCGGTTGAAAAGATGTGCATACATTCAAATAATTTTAACATTCAAGTTTAAAGATCTGTAGGTGCACTTAACATACAAAGCTATTTATGTTTCCTCACATTTTTTAATTTGTTGCTACTATTCAAATTTGAAGTCGTCGTGGCGCCGTGATTACTGTGTGTATCTTACGATATCACAGGTTAAGCAACGTTCGGCGCGGTCGGTACTTGGATGGGTGACCGCCGACCATTCGTTTCTCATGGCGACTTCCGTGCTTCGGAGGGCACGTTAAGCTGTCGGTCCCGGGTGCTGTATACTTGTATACAGTAGTCGTTAGGGTTTGTCAGAAGCCATATCGGCACCCTGAAAATTCTGACATCCACCACCCAGCACTGGGCCAGCTCGGTGGATTATGGCCTAAACCTCCTCGTCACCCAGAGGAGAGACTCATGCCCTGCAGTGGGCCCATTACACGGAGTTGTGATGATGATGATTAAAATTTGAGCCGCGTTCCCCACCCGCGTCCAACACGCGTCTCATACGCATTTGCAATTTTGTTGTGAATTTAAATTGAGTCTTATTTAACTTATCAACAGATCATTTAGAACTAAAAAACTTGTTTTCTGTTTTCTAATATAAAGAAGTGATTTTCTAGAACGTTAGCAAATTTTCAAAACAAAATGGACTGAAATTTCGTGACCACATATATTTGGTTTATATTTCTGTTACAACCAATAAATAAAATTTGTAGGGCGACATTGCTACATCGAAATCTACTGAAAACTTGCATTTTTGCATATAGTATGATATGGTTTTAAACCAAAAGAATGATTTAAAAATATCTAAGCTCCTTCATCACCAGAACTAAGGGCTAAAAGTCCTCACTTCACACCTCTTATGTTGAAGAATTAGAACTAAGCCAAAGCAATTCAAAAATACGCGATTCTATCATTAAATAATCATTCGTCATTTTTATTCAACGGCTTCAATACTTATGTTTTGTATTGACGCCTTTTAGATCATTTCATGGTATCAATCAGTCTTTAGTTTAGGTATGCATTTTACCCAACTTCAATTAGTATTTCTTCCATGCTGGACTGGGAGCGAAAGAAAGACATAGAATGTGCCGATTTCTTTTCTTCCCGGGCAAACTGTAAAAGTCAGTTTAGGAACGGATGTTTTTTTGGCGTTTTCGCTGGCGATAGGCTGACACCCCCTGTCACTGCAATAGTTTCACTCCATCATAATAATACCTCCAAATTAGTCAAACGTGACATCAGATAGTTTTATAGCCTCTGGTGATCTGCCTACCCCATAAGGGACACAGACGTGAAGTTATGTAGGTATGTATGTGTATCCCCCCAAGTAGAGTATACCTTGTTGTGGCGGGGGGACTCAGTAGCCCGTCACAATCCAGTGATCGGGTGAAGCGAAATGACTCTTACGGCGGTGGCGGTCTTGGATTGCTTCCGCGTCCAGGCCGTCGAATTGGGTTAGGTTAGGTTTTAGGTTAATTTACGTCATTTAGGATAGGTTTTAGGTTAGGTTTGAGGTTAGGTTAGGTTTTAGGTAAGGTTTTATATCAGGTTTTAGGTTAGGCTTAGGTTAGGTTTTAGGTTTGGTTTTTAGGTTAGGTTAGGATGGGCGGAGGGTGGGAGGGAGAAGGAGACGCTTTCTCCCTTCCGATAGCCAGCCGTGGCGGTTGAGGGGACCTACTGCGGCTATACAGGCTATGAGTGGGGAAATTGCCGCGTGTACTGGGCCGTTTCTTGGGAGGGGGGCGCACGGCTCAGGCTGAGCGCAATCTGCCGAGGCTCGCAGGCAATGCTACGGGCGATACCGCGGGCTCCAATTATGGCGGCGATGGATTATAGTAGGTCGGTTCAGCTTTCTGCCGGATCATCCCCACTTACCCCACCGTTCCCCTTTGGGTGGTCGGGGACATGACAGCATGTTTTCCTCCAGACAAAAAAAGAAGATACGTATGTGTATGTAATAACTATTTATTTATTTATTTTATTTATTTACATTGATAACCTTATAGTATACAAATTTAGTGTACATACGAAATGACTTAGATTACACAATTCCCGGTCTCTCTACCAGACAATCATGGATACGTATAGGATAATCGTAAAAAGTATCTTGATGTTAAGGCATACATGTCAATCTATACATATAACATACACTACGTATAAATAAATAATTATTATTTTATTTAATTATAAAGATGTACTCGTGCCTATTACACAAAAACCCTTCAAATTTCATCAACATGGCTAACTTCAAAGAAATCCTCTAAAAAAACCATGAAATTTCATTGCATCCATATCTAATTTAAAACTTCACTAACACCTCATACATATCTGGTTTTATTTCCATGTTTAAAGTCACTGTATTATTTGTGGACTGAATAATTTCTGCTGCGTGAAATAAGCGTAAAGGCGTCTGTGGACCACCCAGAGAGAGCGATCTTAGCGCGCGCGGTGTCATTCGAATGATATATTGAAACGCAAAAAGGCAATGATCTGTGTCTGTAAAAGTGTCATCGCGTTAAAGATCGCAGTATTGTTAGTAGCTGTTTCGAGAAACAGTGAAACAGTGAATGTTTTCTTTCGTAACAAAATAAGTGAAGATCGTCTGAAGGTCTTTAAATGGACATCTCATGTTTGTTTTTTCTTGTCTCTTTATTTGACAGGTATTTTAATATTAAAACAAAACAATTTTCGACGCCGCCATTTCGAGACAATAATTGAATAATAGCGCACAAGCCTTTAACATTTACCAGGTTTGGTTGTTCAGCGCGAGTATAATTCAGTGTGTATAAATTGTCACAAGTTCATTTATTGCTTTTAAATAATGAAAAGTTGTCAAACAGTTATAAAAATTTACCTTCTATCAGGATGATAAGTAATGTAATTTGCTTAAATACAGTGCTAGAAAGCTTGGTTAATAATTTGCAAAAAACTACATTTAGCCAAAACAATATTACATAATTGTAGCTTAAATGAACTTTTTTGCAGCACGGGCAACAACATTTAAGTGTTAACGTTAATATAAAACAAAATGTGTAATTGTATCACACCAGACTTCATCCCCGGTAAAGTGTTGGAAAAGCTCTTACGGTTGGTTTATGTCCTAAAAATAATAAATATTGAGTTACGTTTTAATGTTGAGTTCCGTAGACTTTTTGTTTATTTTATCTTTTGTTTTTGCTGACATTTATGAAAAGACTTGCGAAATTGGCATCAAAAGAAATGGTGATTTTAATGATGAAATGTGTAATCAAGATTTATTGCTAATTTGTGCTACGTTATATGCAGATAAGATATAAACCTCAATATTATAAAAACATGCATTCATAATTTGAGAGCAACACAAAAAATAAACTCAGGACCCTAGTGGTACCATGTATTACCTTAAATATAAGAAGGTCAATGAAATTACCTGAAATTAACAATGAAAAGTCACCAATGTTGGGTCTTGGGTTAAACCCCAAGGTGTGGCGCATCGGTTGCGGAAGACTTAAATTTTAATTTAGTAATAACAGTCGATTTCTTCAGAATTAAAATTATTGGGATGAGATACAGTCGACATTGCTTGGTGGTAGGATCCCTTCTGGGTCCGCCTGGCTAGCGACCACCCTTTATATAAAGTCTGCCGCCAAATGTTACCGCTCCGGCGGTAATGTGTTCCGGCAATATTGTATAAAGAGCCAGTTCCTTCCTAAACCCGTGTGCTTTCATCTTCGACCTCATCGTCACTTACCATCAGGTGAGATTGAGGTCAAACGCGGGTTTAGTCACTTATAAAAAAAAAAAAAAACGAAAATAGCGTTTCTGAATTATGTTTGAACATTTTATTTTTTATATGACGAGGTACCTACTTGTAAAGTTATTTGTGTATTACGTACTTATTAAATAGAACACATAATTATTAGTTTTCTGCTACAATTTTGTTTCTGAAAGTACTATATTTAGTCCTTTTTAAAAACGAGTCATAGTCGCTTTAACCGACCTAACCAGTTTAAAACAAAAGCCACATGGCTTCTTAACTAACGCCTTATTAATAAGTTACTTAATTAGAAAGTTTAGTCAGCCAAGTAATCTCAAAATGGCAAGTCCAGGTCGTTCGCGGGGCTTAGTTCCCAAAAAATATAAAATAATGTAAAATGGAATGGGTGGAAGAACATTATTGCACGTCGGATTTTCATACAATTTTCAAATAAACAATATGAAATCGAATGTGTGGACATGCGTAAATAAAAGGATCTGTGTATTTATGTGTGGAAAGTGACAGTGTACCTACACATACAAAAGTGCCATAATGCTGAGTGTCATCTGAACTTAGTAAAAAATTAAGTCCGATTTGTTATGGATAACTAAGACAGGAGGCCGAAATTAAGTCTTGGTTCCATTCAGCAAAATTTTGAATCAAAAATTGCCGAATTTCATTGTATTTATTTTTTTAACTAAATATTTAAGTAGATACATACACATATATTACAGTCTCTCTCCATCTTTATAATGTTTCAGACGTGTCAAACGTGACATCAGATGGTTTCTGCCTACCTCAAAAGCCTCTGGTGTTTTGCCCACCCCATACTTAAGTGATATAGGCGTGAAGTTTTATATGTCTGTAGCTGTATATTACCTATAGTTGGTGTGATTGTCTGGGGATTTATTTTTAATTTAATTAAATTAGATATAAATGATTTCAATTGCATGTCTGAGTAGTTATAATCACATTTAACTGTCATTTTATGTTTTTTGTTAAAAATCTGTTGTTCTTTCTGCTGAACTTATTTAATAATTTTTGGTCCATGCTATAATGAAGTAGATATACTTTTATTATTTAGAATTCAAACTACTTTAACTAAATTATAAAAAAAATGAAAATATATTATATTTCTAATGTGATTTTTAAAATTGTGACTTGAACAATGTGATACTAAAGATAGAGATTAGATAAGCAAGTTGTTATTTATTTAAATATTTAAATCAAAAACATGAACTTTGAGTTATTTCATGTTCTTGTAATCTTTTTTTTAAGTTACACTTTGCTATCTGACTATACTTTGGATAGAAATATTCGACTTATTATTTTTATCGCATTTAAATGAAATCAAAGGCTTCCGCAACAGGTACGTCGCACACAAGGGGCTTAACCCACGGACCCGAAATGTGAGTCACAGTTAAAAATCCGAAGACACCACCTAATGCATTGGGTGGTTTTACTGAGAAGTTAGTGCTACCAGACAATGACATGTGAATATTTAAGACAATAATATTATGTTATTTTTGTTTTTCAGCTGTAACAGTGAACCCTAACACTGCTCTGTAATAGCCATGTTAGAGTGACCGCAGCCTGCCAGCGACAACACCCGGCGTGGTGACTGTCACTGCGTGCTCGCTTACTGGAGTTAGCCGCGACCGAGTACATAGAACGTACTATTTCATTGTTATGGTGTATCTGGAGTACCTATTTAAAAGAAAAAGTCACAATAACACAAGTAGTCATAATAAAGTTTGAAAAATTTGAATTTTCTTACATAAAATAAGGATATTGTTTTGTCGTATCGCTGAAAAGTATTTTGTTCCAGACAATGTCGTGAAATATTAAAGTACAATGTAGCTTTTAGTTTATAGTTATTGCAGTGAACCCTAACACTTCTCCGTAATGGGCACGTTAGAGTGACCGCAGCCTGCAGCGACAACACCCAGCGTGGTTACTGTCACTGCGTGGTCACTTGCTGGAGTTATCCGAGATCGAGCGGACAGACATCCCACTTCATTTTTAGTTCGAAATAAACGGATATATTGAACAGTGACCGTGTGAACATGAAAATATAATTAACTGTGTGACAAAATTTGGTATCAAAATATTTTATTTGAATAGGTACCTATAATTAATATGAGACACCTACCATATCGGGTGTATATCCTGTGGTGCGCTTAATCCCATGCATTTTTATTGTCTAAATAATGTTTAGTTTTATATAGGCTTTGAGAAATAGTGTATTTAATTATTGATTAAAATTTACTGAATGGCAGGGATTGAATTGACTTCGAAGTTTTATTATATATACGTACTAGCTGTGACCCGCGACTTCGTCCGCGTGGATACCGTTTATTGGAGTTGGATAAATACTATTATTTATATCCTCCTTGAAGTTAAAACTTACCTTATTCTAAATTTCGTCAAAATCGACTCAGTAGTTTAGCTGTGAAAGCGTTACTGATAGATAAACAGACAGAATTACTTCAAAAACTGTTACAACAAAGCAGTGATCCGCAGTTTCACCTAGGTTTTGTGAAAAAGTATAGGTAGGTACTCGTAGGTATATTACATAGATGATGCCCGCGACTTCGTCTGTATTGAATTAGTATTTCGAGTAGGTTATTTTCTTCTCCAAGGTCCTAACTATCTTTAATAACAAAAATAAAAATGAAGAATGTTCGCCCATATAATATGTATAACTCCTAATCACAAACATTGGTAGGTAACTATCTATTAGGTACATTACAAAGGCACATAGCGTTATAAACAAATCGGGTGCCAAAGTGCCTTAAATTTTAATATTGTCTTAAGTTTTCGCGATAACTATTATGTATGACTATTAAATAAAACACTTTTTAACCGGATTTATCGCGTATATTTACATTTTAAATTTTAACATTCGCTCGTGACCACGGGGTCTGCAAAGACACCGAAACGTCGAGTTAAAATGTAAAATATAAAGTATACGCCATTAATCCGGTTAAAAAGTGTTTTATTTAATGCATTCAATTTTACTTAATTCATGCAATATCTTCATTAATTATACTTAGCTTATTGTTATTCTAGGTAAAGCTAAGTAGTTTTTGCGTGAAAGAATAGCAAAAATCCATCCATCCAGCCATTATCAGTGTACATACAATACTACCTATAGTTATGTATGGCGGCTTTTCACTGTCAAACGGCTAAGCCAATATTATTGTAATTCGGTATAGTTGTTAACACATTCGTTAATTTTTATTCCGAAGAAATCTACGGTTTCTGACTTCCAAGAGGCAGAAACGATCATGAAATAAACAAAACCTTGATTTCCATTTTATCTCTGTATGTACAGAAGGCAGTACATCAAGCGTTACAAATCTGTAAAAATTTTTTACTTGAATTTGAACTCTATGCCCTCGATAATAAGTTAAAATTGGTTGGGGAAATTTGACAGGTAATGTAACGCTTGTTCCTTCTGTACCTACCTATATTAAATCGCGCAAAAGCTTGCGCTCTCCTCCCGCCTTTTTATACCCTACCGCCGCGAGCCGCGTCGAGCGCGGCAACCGTTACGCAAAAATAATCCCTAATTCAGTATTCACGCGCGATGGGTTATTAGCGTATTTCATGTATAAGTTTGGTGTTTCTATACCGATTTCTATGATTCCTTTTTTATTGAATAGGTAATAATGTTAATTTTTTTTAATTAGGGATGAGTGAGAGTATTATAAACGTAAGAGTAAACAAATATAATCAGAAAGCTCCGAACTGCTAAGGTATCGGGATTTACACGTGTTGTTGTGAGTCAACCATAAAATATAGACATATACTGTCGTGAGATATTTTTTATATAATTTTATGAAGAATATTTCTGTCATACATGATTTCTATGTAGCTTTAACCATTAGGGCTGCACACGCGACGGAAGCTTAAAAAATGAAGTAACTTCTCCCGTTTTTCCAACATTTCCCTTCACTGCTCTGCTCTTATTGATTGTAGCTTGATAATAAGTATACGTCGTCAGAAGTCGTCGTGGCGCCGTGGTTACTGTGTGTATCATACGATATCACAGGTTAAGCAACGTTCGACGCGGTCGGTAGTCGCAGAGCACCCGGGGCAGTCGGTCCCGGGTGCTCTGTATACTCGTATACAGTAGTCGTTAGGGCTTGTCAGAAGCCATCTAGGCGCCTTAAAAATTCTGGCATCCACCACCCAGCACTGGGCCAGCTTGGTGGATTATGGCCTATACCTCCTCTTCACCCAGGGGAGAGACTCATGCCCTGCAGTGGGCTCATTACAAACAGTTGTGATGATGATGATGATGATGATGAATAAGTATACTATAACCTGCCCAGGAGTATGAAGAATAATTTTACCAAGTTTCGTTAAAATCCGTCGAGTAGTTTTTGTTTCTATAAGGAACATACAGACAGACAGACAGACAAAAATTTTACTGATTGCATTTTTGGCATCAGTATCGATCACTAATCACCCCCTGATAGTTATTTTGAAAAAATATTTCATGTACAGAATTGACCTCTCTACAGATTTATTATAATATATATATATATATATAATATATACGTATTGACATTCCGTAAATGATTGGCTGCTATTAGACAGCCTTAATTTAGGAAACGCTAACTTATGGTCGTTCGTTAGAATTGCCTTACCGCTGTAAAATTGAAGATCAAAAGAACTTCTAAGTGAAGTTCGATCGAAATTATATGAGCAGCTTAATTCGAAGCGATTTATTAGGTTTACTTATTGTAGTATCGGTCCCATGTGTCAGCCTTGCACGGTTATTTTAGAGTCTTTTTTTTTTTTGTATTGGCAACACTGCTTCACCTCCGGCTCCTAATTAACCGGCCCTTTTGGAATCATTTTGTTTAAAGCCGAATTATATAAAAATGTAATGGATTATTCTATTTATAGGATAAACCATTGCATGGTAAGGTAAAAAAAAAACGATAAGCACAGGTAAGTATTTTACTTATATTAAGATATAAGGGTTGGGATATTTATTTTCAGTAAATAAATAAGTAATATATATGTTTCGTTTTAAACTGGGAGGGTGATTATAAATCGCTTCGAATTAAGCTGCTCATATAATTTCGATCGAACTTCACTTAGAAGTTCTTTTGATCTTCAATTATATTTCGCAGCTTAATTCTTTGCGATTTATTAGGTTTACTTATTGTAGGATGTTCAGAGAGAAAATAAGTAAAATAGCTTACATGATCAACAATCAAAGTAGTTGTTGCGAAATTGCTAGAATTTTCAATAATTTCTTTGTTATATTTAGCGAATACTTTGGAAGAGTTACTCCAGCCAGCGGCTTTTCTAATTGTATGTAAATTAACTCCAAGCTTGTTGGCCTTAGATGTTGCAGCATGCCGAGTGCTGTGAGCACTGAACAGCGAAGTGTCGATTCCACTTTCATAAAGAGTCTGTTTTATCCAATTACTTAATCTTTGTGAAGATAGTTTTGAATGTGGCTTTTTATAACTTATAAATAAATATTTACAGTTTTTACGAAGTCTCTTGTTTTGTTAATATATGATTCTATACACCGGACAGGACAAATCTCTGGACGTTCATTATAAAAAGGGAGCCTTAATAATGGTTGGGGTGAATGTAGTTTGGAGGTTTTAATTATGTCTGGAATTTTAATAAACATTTCAACACTACATTTACTTATATTATCGAGGTGTATTAAAGATAATGTCTGCACCCGATGCGCAGTAAACAAGGCCAACAAGGTTGCAGTCTTCCTGGAAAGAGTTTCCAAGCTAAGGTTTTCGTTAGGCCATTTTTGAGCCAAAAAATTAAAAATTAAAATTAAAATTAAAACGGAAATAATAGAATATGTATTAATAGTTCCGTATTTTGCACCTTTGTTAAAAACATCGGTTAAAAAATTAATTACGACATGAACTGAACAGGTCAAGTAATTGTGCTGCATTTCGGAACAATAACTAAACAAGACTTGATACAGCTGTTATATTGCTTGTAAGTATTACTAGATAAAGAAGATAACATTATTTCTGTAGAATCAACAGATAACGATTTATTTAATAAAACCTGCCTGATAACTTCACGGCAATCAAACCGAGTATCTTGTGTAAGCTGTGTGTCAATCTAAAAGGAGATTGAAGAAGGTTAATATTGGGTTCAAAATAAATTGATTTAGAAATAGATGTCTTTTTCAATAATGGGAACCATGGCTGTGTGGGCCAATTTAGTACTACGAATATACCCTCGGCCTTATCATCTATTATTTCTCTAAGTGTCTTTAAAATGAGGGCAAATGGCGGAAATGCGTAAAAATAATAGTTAGTCCAGCTGATGGTGAACGCATCAACAGCAAATGCTTCGGGTTCATTTTTCCACGTAATGTATAATGGGCAATTTGTATTACACCTACTGGCAAACAAATCAATTTCTGGTCTATTTCACCAAATACTCGTTTAATACCACAATAAGCATGTTCACTTAATTCCCATTCAGTATCTAGAAACTTTTTGCGAGACAATGCCGTGGGTAAAAAATTGTCCTTCGTATTAATATAAGAAGCTAATACTTTAATTTTACGTGTTTCGCACCACTGCCATATTTTTTTTTTTTTTTTTTTGGACATATCATTTAAATTTGGGTACTTAATGCTGCCCATTCTATTAATGCAAGATATCGCGGTTACGTTATCAATGCGTAACAAAATTTGACAATCAGATAATTCTTTAGCAAACGTTTTTAAACCTAAATATGCCGCTTTTAATTCAAATTAATTAATATGAAGTGTCATTTCAGACTCCTTCCAATAACCAAAACATTCCTTGTTATTACTTGAGGCACCCCAGCTTGAATGAGAAGCATCAGAATTAATTTCAATTTTATAATCATCAGATCTTAAGCTAGCATAACCATTATCAATTTTGTCTAGCCACCAATAAACATCTTCCCGGATATTTAATGATAAACTAATATGTCGTTCATATGATGAATTTTCACATAAACTTAAATACTTAAGTCTTTCAAGACGTTTAGAATAAAGCCACGAATATTGAATAGCAGGGCAAGCCGATATGAGAAGTCCAATCAATTGTGCATAATTACGTAACTTAATTGTTTTTGCTTCGAAGATTTTTAAAAGAGATTGTTTTATTTTTACCCTCTTTGTTTGAGGTAATTTTAAAACCATGTTTTGGGAATCAAATACTAAGCCTAGAAATTTAAATGTGTTTGAGGGTTGTAAAGAACTCTTATCACAATTAATCTAGAAGCCTAAACTTTCTAAAAGTGTCTTTGTAAAAAGTACGTTATTATAGCAATCTGCCTTTGTTTTACCAACGCAAAAAATATCGTCGAGATAAATAACTGATATCATATTTCTTTGATGTGATCGCAAAAATTCCATAACAGGTTTTAAAAGTTTTGTAAAGGTAGACAATTAAATTCATATAGTTTGTTATTGTATTTGAATCTTAAGTACTTTTTGTGCGAGTTATGAACTGGTAGAAAAAAATATAAGTCTTTTAAATCAATAGTTGACACAAAACATCGCTCGGTAACGAATTTAGATGCAGTTTTATAGCCTTCCATTTTAAAATGGACGGTTTCAACAAACTTGTTTAATTTTTTCAAATTCAATATGAACCTTTTGTCTCCTAAATACTAAAATATATCGTACTAAAATATATCGGATACAAACTGTTCACTATCGTATGTACACTTAGGTATGGCTTTTATTCGAATCAAGTAATCTATGCAAATTTTAAAATCGTTAAAATCTTTATCTGGCTTATATCTTGAGTCAGGATTACTATTTCCGAAGGGCTTTTTAATAAACGGTATTTTGTATCCCTTAATCCAGAACAAAATTATAGGATCATTAGTTATTTTTAACCAATTTTTGTAAAATAGCTTTAGACGGCCAGAATAACTGACCTCAGATGGTAATATCTCCTGTTGTATTTCTTGGGTGGCGAGCGTGAGCGTGTGTAGTTCGGGGTGTGTCGCGGCGGCGGCGGCGGTCCCGAGCGCTGCACCGGGCGAGGTCTCCCCGCTTCGGGCCGCGCAGCAGGCTTCCGTTGCGGGGGCTTCCAGTTTAAACAATTTTGAGAAGTAATCCTATAATTTTGGTTGTTTCTGTTTGAAATAAATGGTTGTGAAGGCTTAAGGGATTCTCCGGTTTTTTGTATAGTTTTTGCGGACCTTAACTTTTCTGGTAAATCGGTCCCAAATAAAAATGTATCTCTGGTGGTCTGACGAAGGGTATCTTTTAGTTCTGCATTGATAGTATTAATAACTAAATTTCTTCGGGCCTTTGTTAGGTAGTAGAAGGAATCGCACAACAATTTGCTTGCATCACTTAAGGGTTTTAGAATATCCTGCGATGAATATTTCTTTGTAATGACTTTCTCTGTCGTTTGCGCTAATGCAGCCAAAGCAATGCTGATTTGTTTTTGACTAAGCATTAAGGAAAAATCTTTTTTGCTTGTCAGTTCTGAAATACCCGCTTTAACTTCAGGGTTGAGGATAGGCGTTAATAGCATTTCACAGTTTTTGGGTACCCGATATTCTTGTAACAAGGACTGTTTTGTTTCTTTGATGAGACCCTTGGTAAGTATGTTTTTATTAATTTCATCTCCCAAAATATCTTGCGACTGGGGAACTTCCCCTAATAATGACAGTTTTTCGACATCAATACCACTGTCTCCTCGTACCTCCTTTGTGAGATCCGACGTCGAAGGTACTGGATTCTGTGCCGACGACGACGTATGAGGAACTGCCTCGTTCATACATGCCTCCTCTTCAAGCGATTCTTCGTGATGTGGTGAACTTTCGGGAATGACTTCCACGATAGATTCACGGTTGTTCGGTGAAGCTATGATTAGAACTTCACCATGTTCGTATTTTTTTTTTTGTGGGTATTTTTAAAATAGGTTTAGTTCTGTAGTATAATTTTTGATATTATCATGAATACGTTTTATTTCATAAATGCTACCGGGCACAAATAATGTATGTTGTGCTTAAGTAAAGCATTATTTTATATTATATTTTTTAGTGAGTACCTACCCTCAGGCGTGGTACAAATTTGTGTCATTTGACAAGTGAGTACTTTAAATAAGTACGAATTGGGTTATAAAGTAAGTATGTTGTGCTTAAGTAAAGCATTATTTTATATTATATTTTTTAGTGAGTACCTACCCTCAGGCGTGGTACAAATTTGTGTCATTTGACAAGTGAGTACTTTAAATAAGTACAAATTGGGTTATAAAGTAAGTATGTTGTGCTTAAGTAAAGCATTATTTTATATTATATTTTTTAGTGAGTACCTACCCTCAGGCGTGGTACAAATTTGTGTCATTTGACAAGTGAGTACTTTAAATAAGTACAAATTGGGTTATAAAGTAAGTATATCTGCAGACAGACGCGCAGAATACAAGTTTTTAAACAATGTTAAATGACATTGTTACATAATTTACTTAAATTCGATGGATTCTTCGTCAGATGAATTAACGCGAATTCTTTTCCTCAGCTTATTTTCGAGTCTCCTTATTTTTCTTCGTATTTTCGTTCTTGCGCTTCTTCCCCATCTTGAGAGCTTTGTGTAACACTAGATGACCGTTACAATGAAGTCTTGAGCGTTGCCAGGAACACGTGCGAAGGCTTGAGCACGGGAACGAACAATGATTCCAAAAGGGCCGGTTAATTAGGAGCCGGAGGTGAAGCAGTGTTGCCAATACAAAAAAAAAAAAGACTCTAAAATAACCGTGCAAGGCTGACACATGGGACCGATACTACAATAAGTAAACCTAATAAATCGCAAAGAATTAAGCTGCGAAATATAATCGTGATTCATAGTGCGCGTGGCTAGCAACCATTGCCAAATATCACCACTCCTGCGGTTTTTTATGAAAAGCAAGTTCCGTACTTATATTGTGATCTTCGATCCACCTATACTTACCATCAGATAAGCCTGAGATCAAACGCGAGTAAACGCACAAAAAATATAAAGCTGTTGTATTGTAATACCGTTAATAACCTTTAAAGTATAATAACGTAAATAACTAACTTATTATATTAGGTACCGTTAATATTTTAATCTGAACTGCAAAATGGCTACATATTTCATTAAGTATTAGTTCCTAATGCTTGCAGCAAAAGCATTATCAAGAAATAGAGCGTCTTGCTTTTTAATAATACTTTTATTTGGCATTTAAAGACGAATTAAACGTACTAATATTTTTCAAGTAAAAAGTGGTCGTTTCGTGAAATGCATAAACATTATATTTGATAGCGTAGTCATTTATAATTTTGTACTCAGGTGTGGAGTCCCCAATACAACGAGTATATTTTACGACTTAAACGCGATCATTAAAGTTTCTACGATACTTACAATTTCGCGCAAAAGTATCGGACTACGAAACAAGATATCGTTAAATCCACTCTATCCCCCTTGTGAATGGAGAAGAGTAGCAGATGTCACATACCTATTACGTACCGTTAACGGTTTGGCTAATTGTCAGGAACTTCTTAGTTTAATCGGACTGCACTGCACACAAATACAGGGTCGTTTTGAAAACCCGCTTTCCTAAACGAATACTCGTACCTTGCAAGATATTAACGTTGTAAAATAATTTGAGGAGGTAATATTTTCAACTGGTTTCCAAAAAGGAGGAGGTTCTCAATTCGTCTGTCTGTATGTTTTTTTGTGCCTTTGTTACACAATATTTCGGATAATTATGAATCGATTCGAAATTGAATCCTTAATGGTAGAGGATACTTCATAGTTGGTCCCATATAAATTTCATCGAAATCGGTTCAGTACTTCATTGGAACTTTCAAAATATTAAAATATGATTTCGGAGAATGTTTACGTGGATGACATTATAAGTCGGCCAGAGTTTTTGACGTGGTTTTTAATGCTCTGCATTCGTTGATTATTTTCTGCATTCGGTTTTTGCCCTAAAGAACTTCTATTAACAATTTCATCCAAGATTATCTAGGATGTTGGCCATTCAAAAAACATAATTTTTTATTGTACTCGTAGCATATAGTTTTACAACACCACCAAAAATACAACAGGGGAGAAAAGTTACCCCAAAAAGTCAATAAATCAGAAAACAAGAGTTACGTATGAAGAAATTCCTTTCATCTAATAAGATAAAGTGGTTATTGGCAAGTAGGTACTATATTAAGGTCGATATTATTTTACTCAATAATTATGTGTACTTTATTGAGGGTTGACCATGCTGGAAATTCCTGAAACTATACGACAAAGTTATCCAACTTTGGTTAAGCCATTCTAAATCAGGCCTACACGGCCAAATAATACTAGGTCGTGGCAAACATGTAAGTACTATTGCAAAAGCAAGACTCTGAATCTTTGCTCTTGTTCAGAGAAAAGGGGAAAATTATGCGAAAGGTATTGTTGTGTTTGTGTGAGCCCTAATTCCTCTAAAACAAATTCATCGTAAGGCTTAGTAAAACATCATTGCCCTGCACTTTTGTTTGGAGAGACGCGAAAAGATTTTTTTATAGGAATCAGAATGCACAATATTAAAAAAAAATAAACTTTTATTAGTATGCTAAAATAACCTACTTAATTCTATCCAAATTATTTTTATAAAATTTTATATTCATTATGTTACGAAGTATTGTTTACCAAATAGTAAAGCTATGGGGTTCCTAAGTTTGTTAAAAGTGTATTGGAATACGCAATCTTAAAGATAAGTTTATAAAATCAAATAACTATCCGAAAACCCTATGCAGTGCTAATTTCAGTTGCTAAAGTCTATTATTCTTGTGTTTGATTTTCCTAGGACATTTATAGTCATGTTACAATAAAAGGACAGTGTAAATAACTTTTAAATTCCCTTATTGAGTTGAAAATGTAATTGAAATAAGATGTGATGCTTACTTATTAAATACAAGTATTTTTAAAGCCCAATTAAAATAATAAACTTATTATAAACGTCTGAACAGCTACATGACTAAAGTATTTTCCAAAATGTAGCTTTATAAGCTCCTGTTCAATAAAACACTCTTGATAAACTGATTCGAGTAATTGCTCAAGAAAAAAATAAGGCGAAATGAATGTTGTCTTCATATTCTTCTTAAGTGACGTACCTACGCAACATCATATAAAACAGTCGCTATTTCAAATTGTGCTCTAATGTAGTATCTTTTCTAGGATTTATGAATTTATGAAACAGTTTCTGAGTGTAATGCACGGTTTTTTAACTACATTGCAAATGATTTCATTTCCCTAGAACTAGTACATACGTATTGAGTTTTTTGGAATAAATCTGTCAATTTCACAAAATCTCTCACTTTGTTTTATATTGGTTTTAGCAAAGTTTTCCTTTATTTTTTAATACTCTGGATTTTTCTCTCTCTTTTTAGCAACTATCTTTTAAACACATAGAGCTGCGTATAAAACACAACATACTAAAATCAAGCGTTAACAGATAAAGTCTGTCATTTAAACCTTATTAAATTGAGATAAATTTATTTTCATAATTGCCTTGCTTTCTGTGTGATTGTAGGTGCCTCAATAGGAAGGCAAATGCTTGTGCTAGATAGAAAGGGATACAACACAGCTTATTAAATTTATTTATGTACTTACTTAAAAATTAAGTATAACACAATTTAACAAAATTCGTAATCTTAATCCAAAATGAAATCACGAAAGATATTCCCACAGTAGCTACCGATTCTGCGCGAAATATTTCTATCAAAACGTTATTATCTTTCGGTAATATCATTCTTCTACTCGTTCCAAAACCAATTTAAAAAGCCACGGGGGTGCAATTCCGGTACTGTAGAGAGTAGACTACAGGATTGCAGTTTTTTCATGGTCTTGTGGCGACAAACAGTAAGATTGACTCTTTATTACTTGTTTTATGGAAAACTTTATAAAATGGCTGGATTAGTCTTGTTTTAAAAAGCTGTTTTGAAATAGATATTTTTCATGATCTACTTTTTAAGGTGGAAAGATAGATCTAGAATTGTATGTTTGTAAATAAAAACCTTTGAACTGGGTTTAATCGTTAAGACATAATATCGACTACACAACAAAAACTTAATAAATAAATTGTATGTTGAAATGTCATCATAATAATGTAAGTCCCGCACAAAATGGATAAAGACCAAAACATACTTATATCTTTCACATATAACGACAAGCCGCTCTAAAAATATTGGCAAAAGATACTCTTTATAAGATTGAACCATTTGTCACATAAATAAATAACTGAAGACACAACGAATTGTAATACTTAACGATAACATATACACTTTCTTTTCAGTCCCCACAGTAATTTGTCATTTCTTCCCTCTCATATAAATACAAACAGAGAGTCGGAAGGCGTGAAATTTAGAAATGCCTTTGTGTCGACGCGTCTACCTCTTCCCTTTATGCCTTCAGAAGTACAAATTTTCAGATTTATTCTTTGAATAAAATTTGTGGTAGATGTTCAATGTTCCTCATCTTTGAATTTCGAATCGTTAGGGCTGCGATTTTGAAATAGAGAAAAGTTGAAACAATGATAGTTTTTATTTAAACATTGAAATGTTCGTATTTTTAAATATATTTCTTTTATTATACAATTATATTTATTCGTAGACTTTGGAATAATGGTTCACTTTTACAGTAGAATCCCTGAAGGTTTTGATTTTACTGGTAACAATATTTTTTTCAAATTAAATCAAGTGTATCATATTGTGTTATCACTTATAGACTTGTAATATATAATATATGGTGTTACTTACCTACTTACATACATACATAACTTCACGCCTGTATCCTGTATGGGGTAGGCAGAACAACAGAGGTAATAAAATCATCTGATGTCACATTTGACAAATTTGGAGGCATTATAATAGTGGAGAGAGACTATTGCAGTGACAGGGGGTTACCCACAAAAAAGCCTTCCATAACACCTTGGTCCCTTAACTGACTTTTACAGTATGCCCGGGAAGAGAAGCAGCTGGCACATTCTATGTTTTTCTTTCGCTCCCAGTCCAGCATAGAAGATATCCTACTTCTGGATAAATAAAGTACCTAAGTTGACCCAATTAACATAATAGCTCCAAAGTAAGCTATAAAAGCTTATGCTGCTCAGTCCATATCTAAATTAAGAAAAAGATAGAAAAATATATTTCTAGATAACCACATATTTATAGAGAAAGTCAACTTTGTTACAGTCCTCCAAAGCAAGCCTTAGATTTAAAAAAAAAACATCTTATTTTCTTCTTATCCTCCCTTAAACCAAACTAAACCGTCACGTCTATTGAAAATATTTAAACATCCTCCTCTCTTGAAACTTAAAAAGAAAACCTAGCTTACGATAATGCATAACAAAGCTTGCCCATCGTGGGCGGAAGCAGGGACATAATTCAATCAGCCAAGGCAATTCGGTCTTTTGTATGTAAAGACCGCATCCGGGGAAGACTTTAGATTGATTCAACTCTTTGTACTATTTTCTATTTACATTGTTGCGGTGGCATTACGGACTTCGAGCGTTTCAGTACCTGTTGTTGTGAACTTTTGAACTAAAAGAGTTCTGTGTAAGTGAATGTGGAGCTATTTTGTAGCGAACCACTTTAGAAGTTGTTTCGGTTCTAAATGCCTGTCTATTTGTGCACTTTGTATCTTTAAATTAGGCGTTTGTTTGATGGGATTTAGCTTTATTTGATTAATTTTGTTTTGGGTACAATAAACCTTTTTGCGTAATATGAAAGCACGTTTTTGACTGTTACTGACTTTGTTTGTTAAGGTTTTCATTTGCTAAATAAAACACAAAATATCTTTTTTCAAAAAGTATAAAAACTGTCTAAAATTTATAAAAAAAAGGAGAATGTAAAATATCACATCCTACTTTACCTGTTGAAACTAATTGAAACGTAAACTATGGCAGATTCTTTTAAGAGTTATTTAAAAATCGCTTCATATTTTAACTTCATAGCATAATTCGTTGATGTAAAATCTAGGTGTAACATAAAAAAAATACAGTCAGAAAGCGGAGAAAGAATTATTATCGAACCATAATACGACTTTGAGATATATTGCCATTTAAAATTTAAAACTTTTTTTTAACCTTTTTCAGTTATTTAAGAATAATTGAGCATTTTAAATGCAAAAACTTAAAAATATTATTAAACATTGCAATGATTCACTTTGACTGGGATTCACAGTTTTTGAAAAGAAATTGGCCTCGGGTGGTCTTAGCTGCAAAGCCATGCCATTAGATGGAGCTACGTTAGCAATATAACGTAAAAACAAAAATGTGCTAAGTACCGCTAGGCCCCGGTAGCTCAGTGGAAGAGCAATCGTCTGGCAAACGAGAAGTCCCATGTTCGAGTCCTGGTCGGGTGATTTTTATTTAGCACATTTTTTTTCAGTTATTTAAGAATAATTGATCATTTTAAATGCAAAAACTTAAAAATATTATCACATAATGTTTTTTGGTTCGGCATTCTTTCTAATTAATCTAAACCTTATTAAAAACTGCGAATTTCTTCTGATTTAGATTGAGCTTTCCTACAACTTTTAAATTCCAAATGTGGCTGAAGTACTTCTTTTTCTTTTTAATTAATTTTGACAAATTACCCTACCTTCTCAGTTTCTTCTCATTGCTTTCGTTTAATTAAATACTGTAGTGTCAGCTGTCCGAACGAAGTGCCTTTTGTTAGGGTACTGTTTCGTGTTTGTTAATTACATTCGAGCACCTTCGAGTAAATTCAGCTCAGCTAGTTCAAAATATGGTTTAAGAAAAAAATACCTTATTTGTATAAACTTAAAGAACTCAGAACTTAATAGTTTTAAACGTTCCTAGGTGTACAGAAGTTTAGAACTCGAAATATTTAGCAAGTTGCTGCTTTCATGAGTTGAACTTTAGTTTTAGTATGTACTCATGAATTAAAGTTAATGTTAAAGCGTGAGGAACTTTTGTAGAAACAGAATCACTCTGATAAATAGCTACAATCTGTATTCATTTGTTGAAAATTTCATTACTCTTTATATTACTTGCGGAGTTCAAGATTTTAGAGCTGTTTTGTGAAATTCAAGAGGTTTATATTATGAGAACAAGATAATGACAATTAAAATTGCTCATTAAGTGCATTAACTATCTAATCACCCTTCAACTGACACAAAACTAAACATTTAGTTATTTTTAGCCTAAGATTTTAGTTAAACATCAAAATGTAAACCTAAT
Source organism: Stenoptilia bipunctidactyla (assembly GCA_944452665.1). NCBI lineage: Eukaryota > Metazoa > Arthropoda > Insecta > Lepidoptera > Pterophoridae > Stenoptilia > Stenoptilia bipunctidactyla. Next base: position 11,987,767 of record OX101726.1, read on the forward strand.
TATTTATTCCTAATATCTCGATTTATATTTCTTTCAAGCATTCACATAAAAATATGGCATCAATTTAGTATTCACCCTTATTTCGATACAAAGATTTATTATCGTAAAACATTTAGGATGTGTGCAGTAAGGAAAAATTATGTACTTTTGCGAGCGTTTGTCTTATCTGCTACGACGGGAAGTTCACCCCAAAATGTAAACAACGAAAAACGCAATTTCCATGTTCGAGTCAATAGCCAGGAATAAGTAGAATAATATTATGCGGTAAGTGGTATTTTGACGAATATGTAATCCTCTCGGTTTACAGACATAAACTAAAAAATGGTTTTATTGAAATACTATTGAAATGTTTACGCCAGCACTAGAGACACTTTCTGGTAAGTACTGACCAGGCCCATGGACATCATTAATTAAAGATGGTAAGATTAATGATGCATAGCCAACCCAAGGTTCCAGCTGTTCATCTCACAGGCTGTTCTTTCCGTTTAACCGGAACGCAACTACGATTTCATCCTCTTTCATTTCTTTCACATTGCATCCTGATTTCGAAAAATATTAAATAACAGCAGATATGCGAGGTTTCACCAAATTTCAATTCCATAGAATGTTTTTAAATAAAAAAATGTAACCCTACTCCAGACAATAAGATACAGTTTACGCAAATTAAAAATTCAAATGAACTAAGCCTGCTATCAGCAATATCGATATGAAATAAGATTTCATAAATTCATAAGCCGTTTTTTATCAGTATGATAAAAATGTATGCTAAGAAATAAAATTACGATATAATTCACTAAAAATACGAAAGTAAGTAATTTATTCTTACTTACTTCTTTCACTTTTTTCTCAGAATGAACTCACGTATCACAGACTGCTACAGGTTTCATTCTTTTCAGCTTTTTTGCTTATTAAGTCTTGTGGGGTTTACATCTGAATTAACCCTAACATCATAAAATGCGCACCAACTGCATATGAATGTAGATAAAATAACGCTATATTTCTACTTTTCGTAGTTTGGTATTTTCTATTTAATAGGGGACTTTTCTGTAGTACTTTCCTCCAGGCTCACTTACTTCACGAACCATTAAATTTTCCTGTTTGCATTTTTAACATACGTTACTCACGAGTTATATTGTGAATTTATGATTTTCGGTACTGGGGGAGATTTGAAACGACTTCGTTTTCTCTTGCATTTATTTAAGTTATGTAGATAAAACTTCTTTTTTATTAAAAAAAGTTGATACTGATCTTAGGGCCGTATTTTAAAACGATACTTAAAACTAAAACTAGTTTTAAACAAAGTTTAAATCGTTGAGCTTATTATCAAACGTAACTTAAAACTGCGAAAACCAAACGAATATCAGTAGAACAAATATTAGTTTAATCACAGTTTAGCTTTATTTTAAAACTTAACTTAAAACTCTATTTGAGTTTGCTTATTATTGAAAGAATATTAACTGCCAAACTATACTTAATCATAATTTTGAACACAGTTTTATACGCGTTTTGGTAGGTTTGGTCATACCCACACTTAAGTAGCGTAATTTACATACTTTTTGGCTCCTTGTAATATAATAATATTCTATTCTGTGAATTGAATTTAAGCCATTGCTCCGCTCACTATTTAGACTAGATAAATACACACAAGTTGCAAAAAGGTTAAAAGAAATGGACCCCCCTTTGGAGCTTTTTTTTTTTATTTTCTACCACATGTTTAAACTTCTTTAATATTTCTTTCAGAGAAGATTGCGCTCTTGCATCGTAAAATTATTTTTACGAGGCATTTTGCTTTCTCTAGCTTATTTACTTAATTGTATTATAGTAAGTAAGTATTAACATACGAAAGGCAAGGCCGAACGAAAAAAATTCGAATATAACCCAATCAAACAATTAATATAAAACGACAACGAACGACGGTTCACGTCACGTCCGTCCGTAACATTGACATTAGAATAGAACTCAATGGTCCGTAACGTCAAACTATTTAAACGTTCCGTTCGCGGTAACATGCATTGACTCTAATAGTTTTTATTAATTATTATTTTAGGTAAGTAAGGTAACTTCAAGCCATTTCATAGAGTTTAATATATTTGCCTTGAAATTCTTACAAAATACTTTACAGTTAATGCTCTTCTTAGGTGAAAAAACGATTTCAAATCTAGCATACAAAAAGAAAGTATGCGTAAAACGAATCTGATTATAATTTTTATTGAATTTTAAACATGGAACAAATATTATCCATAGTAAAAACTGTTATAAGCCAAGTACGAATAAATAAGTAAGATTCAGTTAAACAGAACTTAATATTCATTCAGTAATGCGACGCGTACTTAAAACCGGAATCGTTATTCAAACTCACATCATCTAATAACATATTAAACTGCTTTTAAGTTTTGTTCTCTAATACGACCCTTAAATGCTTGCATTCTATCTACCCAAATCCAAGACAATTTGATCACTTGTTGACTTTGTTAATTTTAAACCTTTGTGTTTTGTTATATTAAAAATTTACAATATCGGGATATTTGTCATATATGATCATGAATATTGTGTATTACCAAACCAATAGCAAACCAATACCGAACCCCTATTATTAAATAAATAAATAAAATAAAATGAACCGTGATACTTGGACAGTTGTAATTTTTACAGATGATGTATTTCTGTTGCCGTTATATCAATAAATACAAAAAATATTTAAAAAAATATATTTAATAGGAGCTCCTGTTCAACAGACCCACAGTACGTGTAGGGGCAGTAACTTACTGCAGACCATAGGGCTATCTAATACCTGTGTCAAAACATGTACTTTTTTTCTAATGTAGTAGGTACTATTGTAACCAATTTTTCTGGGGGATAACAAATAATACTAAGCGTTTACTGTTTACAGAGTTTATTGTACAAAAAAAAAATTATTATAGGTAGATCAAGCAAGATATAAAAAGAGATTTCGGTAAGTTTACAGGGTGTGGTATCTCAGGCGTTGGTCTGATTAAATGATTAAGTTGAAGGCTAGTCCAGGCTAATCCACCCGAACCAGTACACAGTACAATCTTAAAACTAAAATCAATCTAGGACCGTTACATCAATTTTGAGGCTTAAAATTTAAAATTATATTCGGTACTACTACTTAATAGCCAGTAACTCCAGTTGTAGGTAAAAGAGGATGCGAAGGTAAAGAGAAATTGTGAAAAATAAAAAACATCCACCTTTAGGACGGTGGTTGACAGTAAAGTAAAACCAAAGGGGTACCCGTTCAAGGTTGACCGTAGGATCCCGAGCTGTAGGCCGCTGACTATTTAGTCCCTGGGGCTGTACTCCCACCAGGAAACCTCCCAAATGGGAGGTTTGACAATGTGCCGATTGAGATAGCAAGAAGAAACAATTCGCCAACGCAGCGCCGAGCTCACCGGTTATTAATAGTCAGCAATTGTGAAATTAGTCTACATGTTTGACTTGGTGATCTGGCAGCTGACCGGCGCTCTGGAGAAAACTACTTCTCTCTTCAATAATTTGCAGAAATCAAAAAGACCTCTCTAAGGTCAACCCGGCTTTTTATAACCTTTAGCATAGAGTAACAACACCTATTCGAGAGTTAACTTCAAAAAAGATAAGGCAACGAACCCACTCGGTTTTGATTGACAAAAGGTGACAGTCCATCGAACCAAACACAAGGTAAAGAAAAAAGGTGTTACACTATGGCCTTATAGTAGCATGGTCGCAGTATCGTAGTGGAGGCACATTTGCTAGGACGGGACCCTTCATTCGTGCGCGAGACCAACTCGTACGTAGCTGGTTTTTTTTAAAAGGAAATCGCCATATTTTTAAATGCAATTCGGCGGTAGTGTAAAAATATCAAATGTTTTTTGAACTTTTTTTCATTAAGTGTGTTTTAATTAAATTTGTTAGTTGAAATTTTTTTTCATACAGTTGAAACATTATATATAGAATTCCTAAAACTTTTTAAATCGTTACGTGTACAATTTTAAACCTACTGAAACATTATGTCATTTGAAGCTACAGTTCGAGAGATAGGTTAATGGCTTTTAAAAATGTATCACTCTATTTCGAGTGGGTTTGTTTTATTCAAAATATTTTAATGGACGGTTTTCAGTGCAGTTAAATAACGATTTCGAATTATTGATGATTAAATGCACATTACACAGTCTTCTTTATAGCATCTGCTTGATTTACTGAAAATCGATTCCACTTCCACAAATAAATTGTTTTTTGAAAAGATAGTATTTGTAAGGGATATAGGAATAAAATCTAAAAATCGGTTGGCTTAGAGTAAAGCTATCACACCTTGGTAAGCCTGTCGTAAGAAACAACCACTCCGAGTTACTCTTACTTGGTGGAAGAAACCCTTCACAGTTCACCTAAGAGCCACTTTCCTTATAATATCTGCCGTCAAGTTTCACTGCTCCGGTGATGTGTTCCAACAATGTTTTTTTTTTAATTTTACTTCATAAAGAGGCCGTTCTTTCTTAAACCCTTGTGCTGGCATCTTTACTAACCATCTAGTGTGATCTTGGTCGAACACAGCGAGTAAACTCACAGACAAAGAAGGTCCGTTTTTATTAAGCGAGCTTTTTACCGCAACTTCGTACGCGTAGCGTGCTACGCTTACTACGCTTACTGTGGGAATTTCAGAAATTCCTTCCATAATAGAACCAGACACCTACATATATACTAAGTATTACATTTGTGCATTCAAAGATTAAGGATTTCGGGAATTCCTTTCTTAGTGCTCCAGAACGAAGTGATTGTATGCTTTTTGGTGCTCCCCTACACACTCTCAGAAATGTATTAAAGCTATCTACGCTCAGTGGTTATGGCTGAACGTTGTCTGTCAGTCACTCAGTCAGTATTGGAACAGTTTTATATTACGATCAAAAAGTTTGTATCTAAATTTTATAACGTACAATGATTTTCTACATTTTCATCACCTTAAGTTCAATTGTTCAACATCGTTGAACTTCAATATACTATTACAACGATGGGTACTATGTCGTCTGCTGTTGCTGACTAACTCACTGTTATAATGGTACTATAACTTTTGAATGCATTCATATGTTAAGTTTCATATTTATCATCAGCCAGGAGATGAACAATGCTTTATAAAGGTGAGAGCACGGCTCTACAAGTTACTTGAGAGTTCTCTGGCAACTTTTATCAGATCTTCAAATTCATCATTAACTCTTGGCAATGAGTTCTTTTAAGAGCTATGACTCTCACCCCTGAGTAACCAGGAGGTTTAGGTGGTAAACAACCAAACTGCTGTTTGATGGATGTCAGGATTTTCAGGGCGCCGAAATAGCATCTGACAAACCCTAACGAATACAATATACATGTATAAAGCACTTGAGACCGATTACTTAGCGTGCCCTCTAAAGCATTATGTCACTGTGAGAAATAAATGATCAGCGGTCACCCATTCTACCGAGAGCGTACCAATCGTTGCTTTAGTCTGCGATATCGTTTGGTATACACAACTGCCACTGCGCCGCTATGAATAATTACTCAGAATTTAATATACAGGGTGACTGGTGGGTCACTTTCGAAATTCGAGAACGTGATAGTTTGAGATACATCGCTATCAACATAGCATAAGTAGGTAGATATAGACGGCTTCACGAACGGTCGGCGACCTAATAAAGCTCTTTATTTGTTTATAGGAATTTTGCCGAAAAATTCCGTACCAAATTTAATTACATAATCATGATCAGAATCGAGTACAGAGTGCTCTCCTTCAATATCTAAAATTTGTCACCAGGCACCCTGTATTCGTTTTATAAAAAATATTCAAATTAATTTTATCAAAAGGCCGAATTTGGAGATAGTTATCGCTATGTGATAAGTATGTTCAACAATCAGCACTTTTAAAGTCCTCACGCTCATCTAGATTTATAAATTTCGGCAAACGGCGCAACGGTGAGCATATTGCAATATGTATGGCCCTTACAATATATTTGGCGTATTTTTTTTACGAAATGCTAATTTGTTAGCGGCTTTTGAGAAATTTTCATTTCACGTCACATTTCATCTCAGCGCTAGCTAGCGTGCCTGGCCAAATCTGAATTTTGAATTATCATCATCATCATCATCATTACAACTTTTTGTAATGAGCCCACTGCAGGGCATGAGTCTCTCCCGTGGGTGACGAGGAGGTATAGGCCATAATCCACCAAGCTGGCCCAGTGCTGGGTGGTGGATGCCAGAATTTTCAGGGTGCCAAAATGGCTTCTGACAAACCCTAACGACTACTGTGTACAAGTATACAGCACCCGGGACCGAATGCTTAACGTGCCATCCGAAGCACGGAAGTCGTTGTGAGACATGAATGGTCGGCGGTCACCCATCCAAGAACCGACCGCGCCGAACGTTGCTTAACCTGTGATATCGTATGATACACACAGTAACCACGGCGCTACGACGACTTCTACTTTGAATTATATTATTAAAAAGTAATAAAAATTGTATTAAAGATCAGCCAGGGCAATAATTACTTTTCTTGATCAGGTATTAGTAATTTCCATGTATAGTCATGATAACATAAGTTATACGCCTTGAACATCAATACGAGGCCCATACCCCTTCATTGACGTAATCAGATAAATACGGCTTACAATCTAAAACAAAGCCAAAATTCAGCGCGCTGCTCTCACATTTCATTCCCCGTTTGTAGATTGTGCCGCAAAGCTTGTGGGTACGTTTTAATACATAAATTTATCGACTAAACTTAATTTTATTGATATACCCATTAACTTCAAAAGCATTGAAAATAATCCAATTCAATCTATGGCCTATAAAACTTGGACAGTCGACACTGACACCGGAACGACCAGTTCAATAAAACAATTTTGTCTTTGTACTAGATTGTTAAACTTTGACCCATATTACGATTGAATAGAGTTTAGAGGAACGGTAAAGCTATGTTTGGTAAAGTATTGTCCTGCCCGCGAGCAGTTGTCACCGACATTCACCTTATTTGGAATGAGTCCAGGTTTGGAAGACAAACTTTAATGTTATTTCAATGTGGTTAAACTGAAAGAATTGCGTTTTGCAACCAAATAACAATTGGGGTTTCATTACAAATACTGTATTTTCTGTCTATTCTGTATTTCTTGTTGCGAAAAAGTAATATTTTTTTATCTATTTTGTCTGGAAAATTAAGGAAATTTTAATATTTAGTAAGCAGTGGAACATTAAGGAAATTGTAATATTCGTCATGTGAATTTTTGACTTCAAAAATGACTAATGAAATCGTAAGAAAATTATGAGAAAATAAATATATTTATTAAAATAAATTGTTGAATTTCTTGAACATACATTTTACCTACTATGTTTTGTTTAGATGCCTTCATCGTGAAACTTACGAGTATCATCTCTTAATACTATCTCAAGTTTTCAAGATATTAAACTTTGCTATGATAACTAGTATCTTCAGCATCTTTTCTCATAGCATGTCACCGGAATATTAGTATTCTGTATATAAAATAAAATATAAAATAAAACAATATAAGAACATTGATTGATCATTTTTTTCAGAAGTAATCGCTAAGATGTATACTAAAATACGTTACTCTCAGGGGAAGAATATTATAACAGAATTTTATCAACATTTATATCTTTTTACCATTTTAATTAAACGTTTCAGTGCCTTTTCATACACAAGATAGACTCAAGGGTCACATAACATTTCATGCTTATGATTACGATTTGAGTGCCTACAGCTGTGCTACACTTGACCTCCATCTTTTGGAAATTGAAGGCATAACCGAATATGAATGCGGAGAAATTTTCTATGATAAAATAAGTAAAACAATGTGCATGACCGAAGAATTCACAGAAAAATTCTTACAATTATCATATTGGTGATGTATAAACGATAATAGTGGATATTTCAAAAACACGTTTTTTTTTTTCAAGATCGCGATCGTAAACTATAAATATTAGAAAAACAATTAATAATTCAATGATCCCGAAAAATTCCAAAGTCGGCGCAACAATCCATAACCACCCCCCAAAAAATATCGAAGTAGCCGCCCTAAAAATATCACCCAAAAATAAACAGTGCAAGTTTTCACATCTACGAAAAAAGAAGGTAAATTATCTAGTTTCCTGCTTGCTCTATTCTTTTCCGTTTAACCACATCACGTCTCTGGAGGTTTCTTTTGGAAACTTGGTCGACGCCCAATTAAGGAAAATAGAGGTTTATTCTCAACTAATAGATTGTGGATGGGATTTATTGTGATTAATATATTAATATTATATTTTTTTATATAAAAATACATTTTTGTAAAAAAAAATACATTAATATTATATTAATATATTAATCACAATGCTTTGGATATAACTCTACTTTTTCACGAATCGTGCCAATTTTGGGAATACACAAGTAACTAAATAATGTAATCTTCACCTATGCCTACTATTTTTTAACAATTATCTATCAATTCACATTTTATACACCCTGAAATGTTTTATGAAGTAACTTTAAACTTGTAACTCTCTTGTGAAATTGCAGTACGACGCCAATATAGACCACCCTAAGATATGAACATTCGTTCTACACATTTGCCACTGACAACATTTACTTCCATTAATATTCACCATTTAATTTCACCATAAAATGCAATACAATCAATTTCAATTCAAACTGCATGGTTACATTTTCAATCTCCTAATAGTCTGGTCTTCAAATCGATGTTTCGATAATCAACGACCATCCGCAAGATCGTTTTTGACTTCCGATAGTCGGGACCGCCAAATTGTTGGTTTCCCAGCGCTTGTGTTACAAACTTATTGACTTTTAGTAGTTGCCAGGAATTATTTAAACGGAAACTTAGCCACAATCTGGGTCAAGTTTGAGCTTTAATTTATTAAGCGATTAAGATTTTTTAGCTTGTTGAAAACTGAAACTTTGTCTATTAGTTTGTTTCGAATGGAACTAATACAGCTAAAAGACGTTTGAACTTAGTTGCTGTGTAAGTTAATAGACTTTTGATAAGATTAACAATAACTGGAAGAAAGGAATACGTTTTGTCGATTTTTTTAAGTCCTTGAAATTTCTTGAAAATGATTTCATAAAGTTTAATTATGTAGTCATCGTTTTCTGCTTTTAATTTGAATAATTCCGAATTCTTTAGGGTTAGTAGACACTTACCAATAAAATAAGCGACTTCAATCTTGCAAACAATGAAACAGTGAAGTTGTTAAAAGAATCTCAAGCTACAGTAGTTTGACCGGCGTGGCGATGCCACTTTGCTATTGCAAAACTGGTAGGGGTGCGAATGTCCATACTTATTTAGTATAAAGTGAAAAGTCTGTCTGATAAGCTTTTATGTCTAAAGAACTGCATTGATGTGGATGAATTCAATAGTTAAAGAACTAGGGTCAAACATACACTATTATTTTTTTAATCAACACCTTAGGGATTGAAATAGAGGAAGGATGTTTTTATAAAAAATAAACCACGATAGTGATAGTTTTAGAACATATTATCATGAAAGTAAACCATATTTTAATTCGAACGGTGCAATACTCGGAACCGAATTCAACTTCTCAGAACTGTATGTGTTAGATAATTTTAATAAGTAACACTTTTGCTAAAGAAACAAAACCAACATTGATTTATTATTTAATATAAATTGATTAGATTTAAACGTCAATTCATACTATACACTAAAAACTCAGCACAAACAACAGTCAAGAAATTCTGACTTTGGCAGTTTATTCCACATTGGCATTTTGACAATTTGTATCAAGAAGGAATGGCCAAAACGTTTGGTTTGACTCTTTAGTGTACCTTTGTTAGACCCAATGAAATCTTCACCTAGCCGTTTGACCGTTCAGAGGTGAAGGTTCAACAGCAACAGTTGTATTAAGCTTTCGCGCACTCACTAAAATGTATGTGAAATATATGCAATATATTATTATGACGCTGCTCACGTTTCTGTAAGTTTTAACTTGTGACATCATTGTCTCTTCATGAGATCTTCCACTAGGACAAATATTTGCTTATCCGCAAATGTTTTAAAAACTTTTCTGTTTGATAATGACGTTCAACCCGTAATATAAAAGATGTATGAACCCTTACAAAAAAATATTTTTTAAGTTTTACTTGTTATCAGTACGACCGGCTGGTGTAGCGGTAACATACATTGCCTTCTATGCCAGAGGTCCTGGATTAGAATCCCGGCGGCGGCGGATATTTGTGTGATGAACACAGATATAAGTCGTTAAGTCATGGATGTTTGTATGTTTTATTTAAGTTTATTCTAATAAAAAATATGTATTTATTCAATATGTATGTTTATATATTTCTTAAGTATATCAGTTATCTAGTATCCATAACACAAGTTCTTTAAGAAACTTAATTTGGGCTAGATAATGTTGTGTGAGTGTCAGAAATACATTTTTATTTATTTTATTTTATTTTTTATCAGTAAAACTTAAAAAGTAATTCAGCTAAGTCAGACAATTTGTCCAGGCTAACATCGGGCTGTGAAATCTAAATAGCGTGCACTATTTAGGGTAACCAGCGCATCCAATGACGTAGCATGTTGTCATCGGATAAAGCGGCACCTACAAGAGAGCGAAGGTGTCTAAGCAATTATGACGGTCTCCTGTCACCCAACTCCTCTTTACTAATAATTTGCCGGACCCGTTGCTCTTTTAAGGATAGTCTCCTTATTTACTCTTCCTTTAACTTGCTATAACTTTGTCCACTGGGTTTGGTAATGATATCCTCAACTTTGATAGCTAGTTTTTGATCTAGCTGTGAAAACACATAATTGAACGTAGTATATATGAACATCTGCGGTAACTCCAGAAATAGAAAATTGTGCGTTCACCTGGGCAAACCAAACTGCTGGTTTGTCTGGTCAGAAAGGAGGTTTAAAAGTCAAAACTGTACATTGAATATTTTTTTAAAAGAATACTTGAGGTATGATCTACAATCGAAACAGAAACAAAAAATATAGTTTTTAGAATTTTTGTCTGTTTGTCTGTTTGTCTGTTTGTCTGTTTGTCTTTCCGGGATAAACTCAAAAAGTACTGCATGGATTTACTTCAAATTTGGCATGAAGATAGTTAAGAAGTCGGGTCAACATATAGGCTACATATTATCACGCTAGCAGTGTTATAATCGTAGGTGCGTTTGGTGCTGCATAGCGTTCACGCAGACGACGTCGCGGGCAGCAGCTAGTATACCTTATATATAAGAATTCTGGTTAAGAATTATTACCTTTCACTAATAATTCTGGAAAGGCATCATTCTTGGCCTTCAAAAATCTGTGAAAATAATCCGGAAATGTGCAAAAATAATATAAATTAATAAAAATGTAGTAACCTTTCAAATTTGACACCAGGAAATATCCTATAAAATTATTTTTGTTATCAAAATTAGGTTCATAAAAATGTAAAAAAATCAATCTAATAATTGAGATTAAATTACTTAACACAACAGGAACTACATGTTTATGATAACTGTTCGGTTGATTTCGCTTTCAACAATAATACTAGCTACTCGGCGTTAGAGGACGTTGTTGGTGTACAAATGGAAACTTCTCGATGGAAAATTCACATCGATGTGAAATTCGGCGAAATTTTTTCACACTTTCACAATCTTGTAGAATTTTAAATCTTCAGCGCAAACTTAAACTATAATTAAATGACTTTATACGCAAATCACGTTGCTTAAAATATCATACATCTAAACATCACTAAATATGATTTGTATGAAAAACAAACATAAATAAAACATTAAATAATTTCTCGAGTACAGAACCCTCAGTGCGCAAATTAGTCCCATGCTGCGATTGTTACATATTTTTCAAGAGATTTAAAACAAGTTAATCACAAGGCATATGGAATTAAACAAATCAAAAGTACTTCCAAATGTATAATTAAAGTATATTTGGTTAGGTGTTTTGGATCAGTGGAGGTACTTATCTAGTTTTTAATAGAATTTTAGGATACCGAACTTTTTAAACGACGATTTTAAAACCCGCTCTGAAAGCTCTTTACTGTTTCAAACCTTTGTTTTACGAGTCTTGAATGATTAGTAATATCTGAAAATAGTGCTTGGAAAGCAACTTAAACGTAAATTGTGTTTCGCAGTTGCAAAATTAGTTTTATTGACCAACTGTGTAAACGTGAGATAAAAGTTATGTTTCACTTACTTTTAGTACACCTAACAATCTTAATGCAAAAGATACACTTTAAGTTTTTAACACGCATAAAAATAAACCGTGGGAACAACAGTTCAAATTATAAAATGAAAAGTTTATTACCTACACGTGGTACTAACGACAAATTAATAGCAATTTAAAAATTTATAAATTTTTGTCATAAAATTTATGTTTACTTTTTTATCCATTCCAATCAAGGGAAGCCAATTAAAAATATGAAATATTTGCCATTTTATCCAGAGTTATTATTTTTCAAAGCTGCTGGTATTGTTTATTTAAAGAATTTGCTTTTTATACAAAATAAAAAAACTATATGCATAGAACACTTATTTTTTAATATGCTTGGAAATAATATCGTATTTTTCTGAACAATCGTTTTTATTTTATTTGAACGATTATCTTTGTTTATCTGTTAATTTATGAATTATCTCACTTTCTAGCTAGCTATATATTATTTCCTTCTAAATCAAAACATGGAATAAGCTAACGGAACATAAAAAAGAAACAAGTTCTTAATAAAACAGCAAAAAACATATATCACATCTATTTCGCATTTTATACTCTACCAATATTTCAAACAAATGTTTCTTATTATACCAAATACGATTAATAAAACCGCGTATTAAAATTCAGTTGAACTGTAAACTGATTACACACTTCACAAATCAATAAGTTGAAAACTGAACTCGGCAATTATAGGCAATAACCTCTTTATATTAATGAATTTAACAAGCTTTAACATTCTTTAATTGCTCACCGTATCAGTACAGGCGTAACGAAGTAGCCACGGCCAGGTACGCAAAAATAATTCCGCTTAACAACTTTTCATTTGCATCTTATGCATTTGTAACACGAAAAAATCTAATTAAAATTGAGAATCATATTTATAAACAAAACGTTCGATGAAAGCAGTGCAGAGGCCACTGCCCTCACCAATATGAATTTGTCAGCTTTGCAATTTCTTAAAATATTGAGTAAGATTATAGGGTTGACCGACGAGGTTGAGTTGTATTGCGTCGTATTTTTTAAATTTGAGAAGGAAAGAAGATAAGGCGATACGCAGTGCAGCAATGGGTTCGCAGTGCGTCGGGCAGGATGGCGCCGGCTACTTGGCAGCAAGCTCGGTCAACGTACTCTGCCCCATAAAAGCCTTCGAGATCTGGAGCCAAAACAATTTCACCAAATTTCTTGCCAGACCATACCACGCATGACTTTATGCTTCCGTTGCTCTCCGTTTGATTGTTTTTATTTTTTTTATTTATTCTACTTGTCTTTTAAGTTGTTAGGTTGAAATGTTTTAATGAGGGTATCGGTTTGTGTGACAAAGTTTTAATATTTTGAAATGACGTGCAGTGTGTGCAGCTTTCATCGAGCTCTTTTGTATCTCGGATTAATGTTTAAATTCATAGAATGGAATATAATTCGAAGAAGTATTTATTAACATTTGAATTAAAAATGATTTTTTGCTACGTTGTTGCTTTATAACATTATCAACTTTTATTTATAAATTACAAAGTTCGGTAAGTACAGGTTAATTCGTATTTTTTTTATTTATATTTAGACTATGTAAATATTCAAGTTTATTGAGTCAATTTGTTAATGAATAATGTAGCGTATAAATTTGAAAAATCATTCGATTCTCTAAGGCTGACCAAAATTTCGTTCCACTTGTAAAAAGTCACATTAAATCATATTATTTGCTCAAACAAGGCAGTTACTAGCATCGGTCTATTAATTTATTACAAAAAGCAGTTGACTGTGCTTTTAAGTTAAAAGTTCCAATATGAAAAATATGTCTTTGTGTGGCTGATATTTTGTTAGTAATGAATACTTACTCATGTAAGAGCACTTCAACGCAGGGATTTTCAATTTAACAACTAAGATACTTTTATGGAAACCTGATAATTGAAATAATCTGGGAATATTTTTTTAAAGTATTTTTTTGCAAAAGCATTGAATGCTTTTGCAAAAAAATACTTTAAAAAAATATTCCCAACAACTCCAACTCCTAATAAAAAAATGTTATTACACGACCAATGAATACTTAATTGACAAATTTAAATGAATTAGACACAAAAATTTTTCTATCTAAACAATATATCTAATTTAAAATGACTACAAATGTCCTCTCCCGCATTGCAATACCTAAATTAGGTGCATAATTTTACTAATTATTATTGTAAATCAACTATTATTATAAACTGACATCTGTAAAATTATATTTGCAATAAAGTATTGAGTATTGAGTATGCTACTAAAAAAAATTTATTAAGAAACTAATCTTAGTTTGCACAACATTCAAATAAAAAATCCTTTTATAGATATAAACGTGCTTTTCTTATTTCATAAAGATGTCAACTTCGCCTCTATTGCTTGTAAATCGAAGTTCAATTGTGTGTTTCATACAAAGTCGAGCTTAAAAAATGTGATTATAATATAAAAAAAAAAAAAAAAAATCTTACTTTTTGTTTAGGTATAATAAGCAGAGATGTTTAGTGATTTTTAACTCCCTCGAGTTTCACTACTTAGTACAAGCTTTTTAAAGTCTTTATAGGGCAACATAGTTATTGTGTTAGTTATATTTAATATATTAAAAAGAAGGATTTTGTATATAACTATGTATAGTTGTATGACCACCTTTTTAACTCATTATTTGTGTTTAAAGCCTCTTAAACCTGTGGCCTACTGAGAAGTAACTGTCGATGTTAGGTATTATTTCTATATAGTCTGTGACTAAACACAACTTCTACTAGAGTCTGGCTAGTGAAAGAAGAGACTAAAAAACCACGACAAATTTAAAAAAAAATACCATCATGGTAACTCCGAAAATAGCACCTACGAAATACATGGATTAGAAAAACTTGATACTTGAAAAAAATATATATAAAGGTATCGCAAAAAATAACAAAATTGATACCGTTCTACTTTTTGATGAGAAGCATATTTTTAAAACTATATGCAAATACAATAATTATTTTTATTCATTGTACCCACTTAAAATCTGAATACAGCAATTCTACAGGGTGACTGGTGACAAATTTTAAATACTAAAGGAGAGCACTCTGTACTCGATTCTAGATTTCTCGATTTTAGAATTCCCTTCAAATAAAAAAAGATTTCTTTCTATATTATTTACTTAGGCCTGAGTCATGAGTGAGGATAAATTTTCTCAGTAAGTAATTAATATCTATTTTATCTTTTTTTTTTCTTTTCATGTATGATCTCATATAATCAGGTCCACGAATTTCAAAAGTGACCCACCAGTCACCCTGTGTATGGAACGAATCGTCAGAGTCATCGTATCTCTGTTTCGTACATTGATTATAAAACTATCTAAAACTTTTTATCATTTACCAAAACTACCAGCAACCGTCCGATTAACAACAGTGACCCCAGAAAAACGACTTTGACATTTATCAAATTTGACATTTGTCAAAAATCCAGTGTCTACTTTCGTTAGCCAGACTATACATAATAATTTTACTTGTACATGGGGATTTTTATCCAGTGCATCGACTATTTATGTTGGTTTTATTTTGATATTACAATGCAGATAAAAAGATTTTTTTTTGTTTAAAACTTTGTTACTCCGGAAACTTCCTAGAAACTTTAAAACTCTACACGACGTTCTGGTATTTTTACTGATACTGTAGTCAAAATGACTGGGTTTCGGGCTGTTCGGTGCAAAACGATCTTGATATACATCGGTCAATTTGTAGGAAGTTAAAAAATAATACGTGAATAAAATAAAAACACAAAAGCTTTTTTTATAAAAGTATTTTTTAATATCACATTTTAAGTAATTAATCTAAATCTTAAATCAAGTATAAATTATACCTAACTAAAATGTATGGTAATCTTACAAAACTAAGTACTACGAAATAAATTAAACTTATAATCATTTGTATAAGAACACGTTTAAGTTATTCATGCGACATAGTAAAATTGCATAATTAACTTATATCATATATAAGTAATGGCAAGTTTTGACCGCAGTAGAAATAAGAATCTTCAGCTATTCACATAAACTATTTGAATTTATCTTTAAGGAAATACTGATGCATTGACAGCCAGTTATCCGTTGTTAATTTGTTCTTTCAACAATCCATTTGCCTGAGTAAGGAGTTTCTAATCTTTTGATTTGAGGTCTGAAACCTTTTTCGTCAGCTGTGTAGTTGACTCTATACATAAATCCGTCAGGACCAATGTATTCGTAATATCCGCTTGAAGCGATACCTTCGTCGATCGAGTTGGGATTCTTGAGAACAGCTTTTTCTTGTTGTTTGATTTTATTTTCTGTTTCAAATCTAGAACACATGAAAATATTTTATGAATACTAAAGTTTAAATAACTGGGCGAAAATATAGTGCTGTTACAACTATACAACTTCTCTAATATTAAAATTATAGCATTTGTTGATAAACCTTTAGAAACTAAATTATAATCAGCTTAAAACAATCTAAAACACGTTATTGATAGGCGCTCACAACTTCCAAAACCAACTCAAATCACTTTTTGATTAAGAAATAGGAATAATTATTTAATTATTTTCATATCTAAATGTGATTACGAGGCTTATTCTCAATAAAAGAGGATTTATTCAAATTTATAATCGCATTAAGATTCTTAAGGGAGGTAGTCATCACAAGTTCTTGGGTAATGCTTCTAATTCTATCGGAAGTAATGATGTCGAATTATACTGAACATGATATTCTAATGTGATATTTATAAGGTATATTATTGCCGAATTCTTATATTGTAAATGAATGACGTGACCTTTGACACCATAAT
Organism: Stenoptilia bipunctidactyla; assembly: GCA_944452665.1. Taxonomy (NCBI): domain Eukaryota; kingdom Metazoa; phylum Arthropoda; class Insecta; order Lepidoptera; family Pterophoridae; genus Stenoptilia; species Stenoptilia bipunctidactyla. The sequence continues at coordinate 12,004,755 of OX101726.1, forward strand.
AGAGACTGACGCAGACATCTTGTTGGTCAAGGTCAATGATTTTGTTTTAGTAAGTTATTGATCCCGAAGATCGAATATAATTAATGATGATAGAAACTTTGTATGAAAAATGATGTACGAAACATTGTTATGCAAATTTTATTGTTAATTTTCAGTATGGGTTTATAGAGGGTGTATTGAAATGGGAATTTAAAATGAAAAAAGCGGAAGTCTTACTCGTAAATGTCAATATACATGCCATATTAGAAAGGTGACTGTAAAAACTGAGTAAAAGATATAAACGACTAGTCGTGTAAATGTTTAAGACTTTTTGGTAATTTTAAGTTAAATCAAATACAAAAAGAAAAAAAGGTGGTAGAGCTTTATAAAAATCAGCTTTTCAATTAAGACTGATGTTAAGGTAACTTATTAAGAAGCAAAATTGGGTTACCTATAAATATACTTTTTATACCATGCACTATTTTGTCCTGTATTTGAAGCCTCTAAAATTTGGTTTGAAAAAGCTTATACTGGAAATTTCATAGATTTAGAAAGTTCTACGATTTTGATTGTTTTTACATTTCCTTTTCATCCTATTTATTGACGTATATTTTTCTAACCTAAATCTTATTCCATCTGGAACTGAGAGACCACAGAGCTAAAGATTGCGCTTGTGGGTTAAATAAGTAGGTGACTATTAATTTTTCTTTACTTAACATCACAGTTACGTATTGTTTTACGAGATGCTAACAATAGCGATTATATTATGCATAAATGGATCAAATAAAATTACCATAATTAGTAAAGTAAACTCTAATTAACAAAGTTAAAACATGAGTTCTGTTGTTACCCACTGATATCACTACAGTTTTTTCATACAATTGTTATGTTGTAGTGTTTTTTTTTGCATTTGTTGTTGTTTGTAGTAAAGGAAATAGTTGATTTTCCAATTTATATGATTTTCCGCTACATATAAAATTTCGATCTTTGTAAATTATGCACCTCTATACATTTTTGAGCTCGTTTTAATTAATTCTTATCTTAACCTCTTAAGAATGTCGATGCAAATTATTATAATAGATAAGCTTGGCATTCATGTTAAGGTCACGAAATAAAACTAAATAATTCATGTATTTCAAAATCTACCTATTGATGATGAGTTTTTTTTTAACAATAAATTCTATAGATGCTAATTAAGAGTTGAATAAGTTATTGTATTACATAAGAATATTTCTTCGTTTTTTTTAACAATTTCAGTAATTTGCCAAGGTCAACGGAAGCGCAAAATCTACATACTTTGTTGTATATTTCGTGCCGTTTTTTTATGAAAGGTTTTGATAAAATTAATGTGAATATTAGGATAGCAGGTATTGTTCAATGATAAATTTGCCTTGGAACACAGTTCTCATTTTAAAATGTATTATAAAATATTTTTCCACAAAAATTGTGTCAAAAAGGCTTATCAAAAATGGCTTTGTTTTAAAATGTTGCATGATTCAAAATGTTTCTGGACAGTTCAATACGAAGCTGTTTCTAAAATTCACAATATAAAATTCATAATCGAACTAAACATATGAAGCAAAAATAAAAGTAAAATACTTACAGAAAATCGTATTTATCTTGCTCATAGTTGTGTTTTTGTTCAATAATTTTGATTCCATTGTTCTTGTAGTATCCTTCTTTGTAGTACGGAACGTCCTTCTGAGGTATAAGAACTAGTTTATACTGGGAAGGTTCTGGAACGTAGGGTTCGTCCATGTGGCTATAAGGGCCAAAGCCTCCGTCGTAAGGGTTGTCGATGTGGAGGTAGGGGTTCGGTATGTGTACGTACTTTCCTTCGTTGGGAGGGCGATCGTATCTGTTAAAAAAATAAGCTTTGTTAGGTTGTTTTAATAAAGGCTGGACACAGACGACCGAAGCAAGTTAACGGTCTCTATGGCGCCTAAAACGTTGATATAGCTATCGGATTAGATTTCTAGCCAGTTAGGAAAGTAAACTTTTTGAATGTGTTTTGATTTTTGGCGTTTTCTAGGATATCCTTAATTTTATTTAAGTTACTTATATAAGTTTAGCTTGTAATTATAATATTTAATGCAATTATTTCAACTTTTTGATTAATCTCCTAATAGTTTCAAATCTTTAATTTTACTAAAAAGAGGATAATAAAATTTTTTTTGTCAACCGATTGATACCGATTGATATTAAAAAAATTAGATATGGAGAATTTTATGGGCCATTTTTACGTCAATCAAAATTATGTTACATGCAACTCGAAGTACGGTAATGAAATAAATACTCTGAATGATAGCCATGGCATATAAACTATTTATAATCATGATTGTGTTCCGCAATTAAATGTTATGTTACTCAAGAAACGAGTTTTCTACAAATGCTTTAGCTTTAACAAGTATACGATCTATTTCACAATAGACTTGCGAGCTTAGCTTGACATTTGGGAGTTTCTGAAATATCTTCACGTTTACGTGACATTTACCTGCCGACTCCGCCATATTTTTGGGGTACCCATCTGCCGTCTTCTAAAGGATTCGGCGCTGGCGCCGGCGCACCTAAAACTGCAGATCCGCATAGAATGAGGGCAACCTGTGAAAAAAAATGAAATGTTTTTGTATTTTGTACCAATATTTTTAAGTTATCGACACTGATAGTTATGAGATGTCAGAAAAAATATTAATAAATGACTGGGTAAGTAAATAAAAGAAAATATGAAGGGTTTTAAAAATAATTTAAAATACTTATTTCTCTGACAAGATTAATATTTAAAATCTCAACCATAATACAAGACTATTTTTGTATTATGGTTTAGATTTAAAATATTTTTATTACTGTTTTAAAATGAACTTTAAAATTAAATTCAAACATTTTATAAATAAATAAAACTTCGTAGTTTTTTTTTACTTTAAATACTTAGTCATAACAATCAATAGTAAATATTTTGATTATTTAAATTTAAAAACGTATATATTGAAAAAACACCTTAAAGGAAAGCATTCTGACGACACAATACAACGATTCGACACTCAAAATCTTGAACACCAATAACTATCCACCGAAACTGAACGATGCAACTTCACAACCGTATGTGCACTCCTGAGACGATCCCAAATCACTGTGATGATTTCGAAATCGACTACCCGCTTTTATATATTTGTATCATCGAGTCATCTCAATCGCAGGACAAGCGCTACGATCATGCGTCATCTCACTCGCATCTACGAAACACACCTTCGCTTGTTTTTTTTTTTAACAAAAATTTAGGACAACGCATCAATTGTGTGAAAGGATAACAGTTTTTGGTTTATGGTGTTAATATAACAGAACATTGACGAAAGGGTCAGATAAAGCTGTAAAACTGATTGATTAGGGTGCCAAAGTAGCGTTTTGATGAAAGGGTCAATTGTGAATCATACAACCATATTTTATAAGGAACAATGCGTTATCTTGGAAAGCCGTGAGGTTACGGTTACAGTCGTAAAGTTTTTTTTTCGTTTTATGGACTACAATCCGATTATGCATATTTTTAGGAATTCCTTTCCTGCCCACTACACATCTTGTCATTATTCTTTCTAATATAGCGGTAAGGTTTATTCCATATCTAAAAAGTTTTGTTTTAGTTCTTTTTACTTGAAGACCTTACTTCAGAAAATAATTAAACTTACACCTAATAGTACTAAAGCCTATGAACATAAACAGTTTTGGTACAATATGTTATGTTTTGTTTATATTTAAAAATAGTTGGTAATCAAAAAACTTAAAACTATCAAGTAAGGTACACTTACACTATAATCTTTAATATTACTATAGACAATAATTAGTTGTAAGTTGTACAAATATTTAGTTATGAAGCATTAAAATGTACTTTTGTATAAACAAATGTATAGTTTCAAGAGTTATCAAATAAAATATTTTTTTTCGCCTTATTAAAATAGCTACCTACCTCTTAGTATTATTGACCTATTAACGAACATCTACATGACCATAGGTACCTGTTTTATTTATTGATAGTATTTTATAATACGTATTTTTAAAACATCTACTATCATGTTGTCTTTCAACTGAGCTATTGACATGGCTGACATAATAATATAACGTATTTTTATTTTACGTTAAGGCATTTCACGGCATTACAAGGTTTGTTATGACCTTATAATTTAAAATTTTGAATGATATTTATGTTTTTCTTTTTTCAATATTAATGTTGATCATCACAGAGGCGACGAAGATAGGGAAGACCTGGAGCGAAATGAAGCGCGAAGCTCAAGACCGAGCGGGATGGCGAAGCACTGTGGAAGCCCTCTGCCCCAACTAGGGGACATAGGAACTTAAGTCAAGTAAGTCAATGTTGATGGGTATTACGTAATTGATTTAGGACACAGAAAAAAATTGCACACCGTTGCGCGGTTGAGTATGCTGCACTATAATGTTAATATGCAGCATACTCAACTGAATATGGTCGGTATTTACCATGTAAATACCGACCATATTCAGCAAAAAAATAAATGATTTCTTTCTACAGTAAGATTGTGACAGTTAATAACACAGTAGAAGGAGCACTTATAGCGAAAGGCTAATGCAAACGCAATACTGAAAAAAAAAAAATTTTCTATTGATACGCAAAAATGTATTTCCTGTTGAATCGATTAGCAGACACCTTATACAAAATAGTCATTTGAGAAATTAATATTCAACTCCAATTTAGCAATGTTCCGGAATGCGGACCTAAGACACAGAAAAAAGTAGGTATTGAAATTCTTTTCAGATACGAAAACAAAATCATTATCTGTGTTAGTCAAAGCTGTTTCTTCGAACTTAATCTTATAAAAATATTCTCCTAATACATTTTTATCATTCTGGGTGAAGCCAATGACGCAGTGAAGTTCAAAGATGATACATCGTGGCGCCCGGTGTCTGATATAGAAAATAAACACTTTATTAAATTATCATTTACGCATAATTATTTATACAAACATTCATTTACATATTACAAACAGAAAACATTCTAAAGTTGAAATCCTAGTTCTACGCATTCTCGAAATATTTGTTTAGAATTAGCTTTTCTTGTGACTTTGCTTGGATTTAGTGGAACTGTTATTCGTATTTAACCTTTGTTTATAAATTAAGATTGAGAAAGATAATGGTTTATTGGTGATGGGGCGAGTTTTTTGCATAAATCTAATTATAATCACAACTCTTTCTACAGGACCATGAGTTACTGGTAACGTCGCGTCTCCCTCTTCGTGACGTGGAGGTAAAGGCCGTTAACTACTTAAATGGCCAAGTGCTGGATAAATTTTTTCAAACGTAATTAATTCTATGTTTCCTTATTTTCTAATTTAAGTTTAATTTGGTATACAACTGGACCATTATCAAACAAATATCATCATTAATGTTTATTTCAGTAAATATTCTCAGTCTTCACTTCACTTCACTTCAGTCTTTCAATAAGGACGGGTATTCCTTTAATTGAAAGACCTATTCATGCCACTTTGTTTTGATTATGACATCGTTGACTGTCCGCCGCGCCTTTGAACAGTTGCACAAATCTGAGAGGTACAATTTTCAGCAGACCAATTTTTTTAGCCTAAATTGAACGATATGGTTGTTGCTAAAAATTGGCACAAAACAATGGACATTTTGAATGAACGATTTGAAGGTAGGGTTGTTTCATGCAGAGGTGAGTTGTGAGTTGGTTACCAAGGTTTTGCGATTTGATTTTCAGCAAAATTGGACCTCTCAGATTTGCGACACTGTTCGAAGACGCGGCGAGTCGTTTAACGATGTCATAATCAAAACAAAATGGCATGAATAAGGTCTTTCTAATAAAATAATAATTTCGTTAATATTCAATATCATTTTCAAATCTACCCGTCCTTATTGAACCGTAAATATATAAGGAGCAACCAGCTCGCCCTGCAGATCCAAAAGGGATCTACTGCCAAGGGCTTAACCTCTTATAACATACTAGGGGCGGTAAGGAAGGAACACCAAAACCCTGCGCCAACAGAAGTGTTTTGTTTTCTTTAGGTACTTGAAAGGTCTTTCAGTTATTTGAGAATACCACCCATTGCGAATCTTCCATACCTAGATATACCGTATTATGAATGATAATACCGTAACAGGTAGTTACCTAATAAAATATCATAGATAGCACCGTCAAGGTACATATAAATAGTTGCGTAGAATTTTCGTTTTAAGTAAGTTTGCTTTATACAAGCAGTCAAAAGAAGAAAGAAGCAAAAAATGACATCGAATAAATTAATTCTGCACAGCCAAACATTTTGCTTTTAATAGTATTTTTAGAAGGCATTTATAGCCTTCTAAAAATACAAAGCAACAAACTACATGTCTACAACCTATAAGGTATAAAAGTACAAATAAAAGTCAAAACCATTTCTTTTAAGTCCGGAATTAGCGTGTTAATCGACAAAATTATGATAATTACAAGCCGTTTGTGTGGCATACAATTATGTTCATTTTTATGATTTCACTTCACGTAAAGTTTTTTGCAACAAACAGTTTTTGATAAAAAAACACACTTGAATTCATAAAGAAAATTCTTACAAAAACCCAACTTGATACTTTTAGTAATGCGCATAAGAAGCTGAATCATTATTTGTAATTGATAACAAAGAGACAAGTGTCCTTATGGCAATGCATTTCCGCTTTGATGACAGGATTATACCGAAATATAAAAGGCTGTTGTACCTCCTGTAGCGAGAATCTGACAAAATATTAAGATAACCTTATTTATCAGTTGAAAAGAATTATTATTTACCCATCAAAATGTTTTTAAATCTTATTAAAAACCCGCCAAGTACGAGTATGACCGTTTACTGAGTCTTCAGTACCTAATTAATTTATTAATCCATGAGTTTCGGTTGAACATGATTTACACAATTTTACAATCAGACCACTCGACGCAAACTGAGCTTTCATATCTACATAGTGGATATTCCAAAGAGTTGAATGAAAAATTGCAAATATTTGTTTTACCAAAGTCGACGTAGCGTATTGGCTCCGGTGTGTATTTCAAAATATATTCGAATGGAAAATCTAAAATGGATGTTTTATGAATGCTTTCGTATCGTTTTATATAGCAGGCTAAGCAATATCCAGTTCAGTTGGTGAAATAATAAGTGACCATTTATGATGACTACTTGCGTATCTGGAGTACAACGCGTATGAAGCGGTTTATCAAAAGTATAAAGTTTGTCCTGAAATTCTTACACCTACCAACACTAACAGCTGGAATAACCACTTGCCTCTTGATCCTTCTAGTCACCCACTGAAAAGACCTAATCATAAGACTATGATGATGTTTATAAGGATTATATATTTTATCCAATTTTTATCTCAACAATTATGCTGTATCCTAAATTCACTTAAATACAGGGTGACTGGTGAGTCACTTTTGAAATTGAAGGACGTGATAGTTTCAAATCATACATGAAGAGACAAAATATAATAAAAAATAAATATTAATTATTTACTGAGTAAAGTTAACCGGAAGTTGGTCACGCTAGGGTTGGCAACGATCCGCGTGCCAGGTCACGTGCCGCGATTGACTGAGGCGTATGTATACTAAATTAAAACGTATTGGTATTTATTTACAGGGAATTCTAATAAAAAATACTTTTATTACATAATTTTTATTAGAACCGAGTACAGAGTGCTCTACTTCAGTATCTTAAAATTTGTCATCAGTAACCCTGTATATTTTAGACTGCTAAAATTTGTATCACCTAGTCAGTCTCAACCTAGTTAATCTAATTCATTTTTAAAATGGTTATGCTTTCAGTTATTAAAAGTGTTTCAAAGTTTAAGTTTATTTTGCAAGATATGATATTATAATAAACGAAACTGCACTTAAACGGATTGGACATTTAGTTCAGTTTAACAGATTTAGTGGTGGATCTTTGAAATCCAAAAACTTCAATAGTAACTTATAATGAGAAAGGTTACATAGAAAGGTTTTGATAACTTATTTTAATGCGGTTTTTACGCTGGAATATTGGGGGTTTCAGAAATGGATTTGTTCATGATGTAGATGTTGTTTTCATAAAATTTATTACGCCATCGCCAAATATGCGTATTCCGATAGGATGTAGGAGATGACACATTTTTGAGTGTCCCGTTATCGAAACAGCAACTGGCGCTACACTAAGGTGGCCTGCGAGAGGTTGTGAACCGATGGTCTATAAAATAACATATTTACAGAACTTACTTACAGTTTTATGAAATTTTGAGAGCATTAGCTTTCTTAATAAAGTCATCTTAAAGAATAACCGACTTTTTATTAAGAACTCCACTTGGATAAAATACTGTTTTTTAAAGTACCTACCTTTAGTGCTCCTTAACGTCCGTAGTTTGGGATTAATGTCATAAAATCAGCGTAAAATCATATTTGTACCAAGAAAGTAACGGTGTAAACTGTAAAAGCTTGTTATTTTTCATACAAATTACAGGAATAATGAATGTTATGATCAAATGAATTGTAAATGGCGGAGGGTTTATGAGCTCCTTCCATTACTGTGGAGCATGGTCAGTCATTGCGGTTTTATGACTTGCACTCAAACAGGATTCCTTTTACTACTCGAACTGGTCGAAAGCGTATTTTGAAAAGAAAGCTGATTGTTTAAAATTCAGAATGTTTAAGTTTTTGATTCTATTGTGCCAGTATTAGACTATTAGAAGGACGGCTTGAGTAGCAAAAATATATTACCTTCTATACCAGACGTCTTTGTTTGTGTCTCGGATGCGTTGAATATTTGTGTGACCATACAAATCATGTCAATTTACTGATATTGTTATATTAAATAATTATTTTTTCTTATATTTATAAATTCAACTTAAATGTTAATGTAGTTCATAAGTTAATTTATATGCTTTCTAGTATCGAAAAGTCAAGTTCAATTGGTACAGATAACGCGAATTTATTTAATTCCCTTATGAAATGATCGCAGTAATATTTTTTGCAAATAGTTTATAAATCATGTTGATCACTACAATAATAACACGTTTGCTTTTTTGTTGGGTTAACTGACTAAATTTAATCAAAGAATAAGTAAACGTAGACAAAGTAGCCAGGTGCTTTATTTCAGCTATGATTTAAAATAACCTCTTACACTGGAACGTCGTCGCTTAACAGATTCATCTAAAATTTAATCAATTTTACGTGATACTTGTGGCATGTACCTTATACCGTCTTGTATAAAATGAAATGCAATTGTTAGATTTTATGATAGTCATACCTGAGATGCTAGTCACCAAATTCTATCGAATGGAATTCCCAAGTAGAGAAGATTGGAGCAACTTCAGGGTAGTTTGTGAGAACTACAGCCACATATGGTACACGGACGACTCAAAGACTGACACAATAGTGGGCTACGGAATTCACGGTGTGAGACCCAAGTATGGAGCTAACTTCAACATGAGTCAATACCCTTCGATTTTCCAGGCTGAAATCTCTGCCATTCTATCCTGTGTGGAAATCAGCCTAAACAGAGGACAAAGGACAAACCATCTCCATCTTCTCTGACAGCAAAGCTGCGCTAATGGCACTCGACTCCACAAGGGTTGACTCCAAACTGGTGAAGCAATGCCATGAAAATCTAAACAGGCTGGGAAGCAAAAATAGAGTATTTTTAAATGGGTTCCGGGCCATTCATGCATAGACGGCAGCGAAGCTGCTGATTAACTTGCAAGAGCAGGAGCAATGGGTAGTCGATACGGTCTCGAACCATTCTGTGGCATCCCGAAGAGCCTAAAGCGTTTAATACTCACCGCCCAGTGCCTCTCAGAAAGCAAAAACATTCAAGGGTATTGATAGAGGGATACTCCAAATCCTACACAGAGGCGGTAGTATCTCTTGACAAACCCCAATTACCTGCAGTGGTAAGATCACTAATATGACACTGCAAACTAAAAGAGCATATGTCCTACCTAGGTCTCATTGACACGGCGCTCTGCAGATACTGTGAGATTGCCGAGGAAACCCCTCTACACCTACTGTGCCACTGCCCCGCAGTTATGCACAAGCGCTCCGCTCACCTGGATAAGCACGAGCTGGATCCAAAAGAGATTAGGGGCTTCGCCGTAAGGAAAATCTTAAACTTCTTGGACTCCATAGGAGTGTACGGCGATTTGTAGATGAGGACTCACACAATATATCTTCTAGGTCGCAGTGTGAAGAGCGGACAAGACTGCTAACATAGTACCGTAACCCAAATAATAATAATAATAGTCCAGCAAATACTTGTAACATGTCTGGAATATCAAATCCTAAAATACTAAAATTACAAGAATCTTAAAATTAAGAAAATATTTTGCTGGTTGTTGGACGTTATGAAAATATATTCACTTAATTAATATGAAAATAACTTATAAATTCCTCTCATTACAGTATCTTACTAAAGCTTATTTTTATATAATAAAAGATGTGTCCATAAAGTTATGTGTGGTGTATTTAAATTGAATAAAAAATAAAGAGCTTTGTTGAAGTTCAGCAAAATTACTTAATTTATTACCTAAACTAGCTGTGACCCGCGACTTCGTCCGCGTGGATACTGTTTATTAGAGTTGGATAAATACTATTATTATATCCTCCTTGAAGTTAAAACTTACTTTATTCTAAATTTCGTCAAAATCGACTCAGTAGTTTAGCTGTGAAAGCGTTACTGATAGATAAACATACAGAATTACTTCAAAAACTGTTACAACAAAGCAGTGATCCGCAGTTTCACCTAGGTATATTACATAGATGATGCCCGCGACTTCGTCTGTATTGAATTAGTATTTCGAGTAGGTTATTTTCTTCTCCAAGGTCCTAACTATCTTTAATAACAAAAATAAAAATGGAGAATCTTTGCCCATATAATATGCATAGCTCCTAACCACAAACATAGGTAGGTAACTATCTATTAGGTACATTACAAAGGCACATAGCGTTATAAACACATCGGGTGCCAAAGTGCCTTAAATTTCAATATTGTCTTAAGTTTTCGCGATGACTATTATGTATGACTATTAAATAAAACACTTTTTAACCGGATTTATCGCGTATATTTACATTTTAAATTTTAACAGTCGCTCGTGACCACGGGGTCTGCAAAGTCACCGAAACGTCGAGTTAAAATATAAAATATAAATTATACGCCATTAATCCGGTTAAAACGTGTTTTATTTAATGCCTTCAATTTTACTTAATTCATGCAATATCTTCATTAATTATACTTAGCTTATTGTTATTCTAGGTAAAGCTAAGTAGTTTTTGCGTGAAAGAATAGCAAAAATCCATCTATCCAGCCATTAGGTATCAGTGCATATACAATACTACCTATAGTTATGTATGGCTGCTTTTCACTGCCAAACGGCTAAGCCAATATTAATGTAAATTAGTATAGTAGTTAACACATACGTTACTTTTTATTCCGAAGAAATCTACGGTTTCTGACTTCTAAGAGGCAGAAACGATCATGAAATAAACAAAACCTTGATTTCCATTTTATCTCTGTATGTACAGAAGGCAGTACGTACATCAAGCGTTACAAATCTGTCAAAATTTTTTCATGAATTTGAACTCTATGCCCTCGATAATAAGTTAAAATTGGTTGGGGAAATTTGACAGGTAATGTAACCAGGGACCGGAAAACCCCTTTATTTGATTAAGCCTATTGATAGGGTAACCCTATCAAAATCTTACCATATGGAAGTGTAACCCTATTGATATGGTAAGCCTATCGACGTGGTAAAACTTTGAATAAAGTTAACTACTCTCGGATGCGCTTACCCTGTGATAGGATTGCCTATTTCTATCTCTTTTCCGCGCATGCTGTTGAATTCGGAAGTATAATTCGAAGTGCGAGATTGAATAGATGGTGATATTTTTGATAATTTGATATTCTTAGAGATTAAATTTGCCTGCAGGTTTTAAAACCCTATTGAATCGGTAACCTTCAATAGGGTTTTCGATAGGCTTACTGCTTACATGAAGCTAACTCTATTGATATGGTAAGCCTTAAATTAGGGTAAATCTTCGATACGGTTACCAAATTGATAGGGTTTTTTAAAACAAGTCTATGAAAAACCCAATCAAAAACCTCTTTAAGGGTAAGCGGTTCCGGTCCCTGAATGTAACGCTTGTTCCTTCTGTACCTACCTATATTAAATCGCGCTCGCCTCCCGTCTTTTTATACCCTACCGCCGCGAGCCGCGTCGAGCGCGGCAACCGTTACGCAAAAATAATCCTTATATCATTCAGTATTCACGCGCGATGGGTTATTAGCGTATTTCATGTATAAGTTTGGTGTTTATATACCGATTTCTATGATTCTTTTTTTTATTGAATAGGTAATAATGTTAATTATTTTTAATTAGGGATGAGTGAGAGTATTATAAACGTAAGAGTAAACAAATATAATCAGAAAGCTCCGAACTACTAAGCTATCGGGATTTACACGTGTATTTACGACGTGAGTCAACCATAAAATATAGACATATACTGTATTGGGATATTTTTTATATAATTTTATGAAGAATATTTCTGTCATACATGATTTCTATGTAGCTTTAACCACTAAGGCTGCACACGCGACGGAAGCTTAAAAAATGAAGTAACTTCTCCAGTTTTTCCAACATTTCCCTTCACTGCTCTGCTCCTATTGATTGTAGCGTGATAATAAGTATGCTATAACCTGCCCAGGAGTATGAAGAATAATTTCACTAAGTTTCGTTAAAATCCGTCGAGTAGTTTTTGTTTCTATAAGGAACATACAGACAGACAGACAGACAAAAATTTTACTGATTGCATTTTTGGCATCAGTATCGATCACTAATCACCCCCTGATAGTTATTTTGAAAATATATTTCATGTACAGAATTGACCTCTCTACAGATTTATTATAAGTAGTTAACACATACGTTACTTTTTATTCCGAAGAAATCTACGGTTTCTGACTTCTAAGAGGCAGAAACGATCATGAAATAAACAAAACCTTGATTTCCATTTTATCTCTGTATGTACAGAAGGCAGTACATCAAGCGTTACAAATCTGTCAAAATTTTTTCATGAATTTGAACTCTATGCCCTCGATAATAAGTTAAAATTGGTTGGGGAAATTTGACAGGTAATGTAACGCTTGTTCCTTCTGTACCTACCTATATTAAATCGCGCTCGCCTCCCGTCTTTTTATACCCTACCGCCGCGAGCCGCGTCGAGCGCGGCAACCGTTACGCAAAAATAATCCTTATATCATTCAGTATTCACGCGCGATGGGTTATTAGCGTATTTCATGTATAAGTTTGGTGTTTCTATACCGATTTCTATGATTCTTTTTTTTATTGAATAGGTAATAATGTTAATTATTTTTAATTAGGGATGAGTGAGAGTATTATAAACGTAAGAGTAAACAAATATAATCAGAAAGCTCCGAACTACTAAGCTATCGGGATTTACACGTGTATTTACGACGTGAGTCAACCATAAAATATAGACATATACTGTATTGGGATATTTTTTATATAATTTTATGAAGAATATTTCTGTCATACATGATTTCTATGTAGCTTTAACCACTAAGGCTGCACACGCGACGGAAGCTTAAAAAATGAAGTAACTTCTCCAGTTTTTCCAACATTTCCCTTCACTGCTCTGCTCCTATTGATTGTAGCGTGATAATAAGTATGCTATAACCTGCCCAGGAGTATGAAGAATAATTTCACTAAGTTTCGTTAAAATCCGTCGAGTAGTTTTTGTTTCTATAAGGAACATACAGACAGACAGACAGACAAAAATTTTACTGATTGCATTTTTGGCATCAGTATCGATCACTAATCACCCCCTGATAGTTATTTTGAAAATATATTTCATGTACAGAATTGACCTCTCTACAGATTTATTATAAGTATAGATAGATAGATAGATATAGATAAAAGAAATATAGTTATAAAAACTTGCACATCTTTCGTAATACATTGTAAGACTTTATTTGCAAAGTTAACTAATAAAGTTTATATTATCTAAAATTGAGATTTTATTGCTGGTAGCCTTATCAAATATGGATTAATTTGGACAATATAAAGGAGATTACATTGTCATTTATGATTAAACTGTTTAAAATCCAAAAAGCAGTGTACGTAATGAATATTAACCAAAAAAAAGACTATGATTCAATTCAAGATAAGTCAAACGTATTGAAAATATTCATATTATAAACGTGACAGTTTGAGCGTATGAATATATCGATGATTTTTACTCTTTCAGAGAAACAAATTAACGAACTAAATTACACTTCGAAAACAGACTGGGCAGCCTGAAAAACCATCAATTTATCTCAAAGTTTCAATTAATCAAGTTTCGGAGAACACGTGTAACGGTCAGTTACTCGTATTTTATTAAAATCACAAATAAGAAAATAATCTTTAAGGAGTATATGAAAAACTGTTCCAATGACACGAAGGATCTGCAATCAGCGAAGAGCAGTTTGCTTCCTGGAATTGCGGTCCTTACTTCCTTGTTCAGAGGGAGGGACCTTTGATATATTAAAGTGATTATTTTTCAACGGCTCTAAAATCAATTTTCTTGATCACATCTACATTATTTAATTTTATTAGTTGTTATTTCTTGTCGATATGCCTTTTTTAATTAACTGCTTTTATTAGTAAGTTAACATGTAATCGATATGGACTACGACGAATTAAAAACCTTTTAGTAGCCTTATTTTTTTTTTCAGGGGTAACTAAGTATGAACATAGGTCATTTACATTTCAACCGCCTCTATAATCACTATAGGCACGTGTATCAACTATTATGGATAATCAAAAATATCAGTCAGTGAAACTACAGGAACACTAGGCTTTTAGCCTTATTCTTTGTTTGTATTTGGGTGATTTATAATTTTAATTTTCCATGGAAGCCAATCACCACCAGTGCTCGTTTATCGGCTTGAATGACAAAATTACACTGACAAAAAAAAAACATACTTTTTTCATTCACTGTAATGCGTCAAGTTATAAATATAATAAAAAACTGATATTTATTATATTTATAACTTGACACATTGATAGGTGTTGTGGGTAATTCATTTTTTAATATTTATACTACCAAGTCACTACTAGAAAAAAAAAATCGAATGAAACAAACCTTTTTTTATCACTTTAGTTCGAAGTTACTCTAAGTTATCATAGGCATTGCACGAGGTAAGAAATTGCTTTCCATTCATTGCTTCTTCAAGCAGTGCCAGAAATCAATTCATTGTTTGAAAAAGTGACTTTATTAATTAAGGGTGCTTTTTAACCAGATGGACCTTACTACACATAGCGAAAGATTTATTTACCTCATCAGTTATCAAGTAACCACTTTTTATAAGATCTCAAAGCTATCCAGTGACAGGAAGACTAGGGCTGGATTTTTTATTCAACCAATGATATTAGATGATATCTCACTTACTATCATGATCGTCAACCGACTCCATGCGCAGGTCCCTAGAGATGACGGAGTTCCGCACGTACCGTGAGGCGGCTACAATCATCCGCAGCGCGAGAGCTTGCTGGGCACGAATATGTATGTATTTTTGATATCGTTATTAAGGTAAGGTAACATGGTTACGCCTATACAGTGTAAGTGTAACCTGTCTGGGTTTAAAATAAAGCATTGATTGTTAATCGTGCATGTACTAAGACAAAGCAAATCTGACAAGGGCATTTAGAGATAAACATATTTCTATCGTGTGTGAAGGGAAAGCAGTTCATTAATAAATAATAAATAAATAAATATTTCTGACACTCACACAACATTATCTAGCCCAAATTAAGTATCTTAAAGAACTTGTGTTATGGATACTAGATAACTGATATACTTAAGAAATATATAAACATACATATTGAATAAATACACATTTTTTTATTAGAATAAACTTAAATAAACATATAAACATCCATGACTTGACGACTAATATCTGTGTTCATCACACAAATATCCGCCGCCGCCGTGATTCGAACTCAGGACCTCTGGCATAGAAGGCAATGTATGTTACCGCTACACCAGCCGGTCGTCACAATTAATGGTTGTTAGATTACAATGGTAACGAAATCTGATAAAACTTAACGATATTTGTATGCAAGTTTACATCCTTCGATATCAAGGACCCTCCAAAGCTCAGTATTTGCCGTCTCCATCGTACGGACCGGGTAAAACAAAGTAATATGAGCCTTTACACCGTGATGCACACTGTCATGTGCTTCGACATAAAAGGTATAAACATAGAAAAAAGACGTGGTTGCAAAACATACGAATATTGGAGAGGCTCCAAAGAAGAAGATGCACACTGTAAGTAATATTCACGGGAATGGTGTCAGCGACAGTAGAGGGTTTGAATAGAAAAACAGGCTTTTAAGTAGGTAATTACATACAAGGGATTTCGAAGTGTTAAACAAATTTATATAGGATTTCTCAAGCTAAGCGTCACCTTAAATCCTATTATTTAAATAAAGATGCTTGTGAATAGTGTATGTAATCAATGAAATTTTATTGCTTAACTTTGTTTAGACGTCGCGTGCATTATGCAGATTTACGGTTGTAAAGACTTGACCTTGATGTTGTTGCTCCGGCAAGCGGACTTTTTTTTTTGAGTTTCTTTTCTATAGGTAAGTAACTCTTATTATGAAGGCTGAAGCAATAATGAATCGTTTTTTGTTAAAAATAATGTAATGGTATATTATTTTTATAGATGACTGCAGTTAAAATCAAGAACCCCATGGCGTGAAAAAACTAATCCTCTCACAAGAACTTAATGTATCCTTTAGGGCTAGCTAAGAATACGCTTTATATCTAAGATTGATTATCATGAGAAGCAACAAATTGGAATAATGGTAAGATTCAAATATCAACGCTCCTCCGATGATGTGTACTAGAATACCTAAGTACCTACCTACCTTGGGGGAGGCCTATGTCCAGTAGTGGATGTCTGTTGGATCATGCTTATGATGATGATACCTATGTTTGCCGCTATGTCCGCTTCATAAAAAATGCCTATATCAGATATAGATATTTTGTTTACTTCTTTTTGTATAAATTTCCTTTTAATAGACACAAATATATATTTAAACATATTTCTTTCCATTGCGTCGTATGTATGGTGTAAATATTTTTGTTTTGTATTAAGAAAAAGAGCAATTACGTCACGTAAGATTTCAAAAGTTGGAAGAATGCGGAAAAAGCGCTTCGAATGTTGCGCCCGCGCCGAAGACGCGACGCTGCGCGCCGGCGGCGGCTTCTGCGGGAACTTGATGTCACTAGTAAACATATAGCTTTAATATAAATATAAGGCTTTTGTAAACAGTTACGCATCGCTAGATACGCCTATGTTGCCAAAATCAAAACCTGATAACCTAATTTTCATATAAATGTTCGTTGTTGTCACAATCTATTTTAAAGTTGAACGTATTTTTTTTTGCTGTAAATATGAGATATTTATTCTAAATATTTTTGTTATTGTAAGTTTAGTTTTAAAGATTGTTGATCAATTTTATGTTTATTTTTGTTTCATTAAGTTTTGTCTTTAAGCACGTGTAAAGTTCCATAAGAAAAGTATCCATAAAATGAAATTTTATATGACCTTATTACACAATTATAGCTTCATCATACCGGTAACGTACGTACTGCAACTTGCAACAGTTTGAGAATCACAGAATTTTCTGTAGAAATTAATAATAGAACAGAACCAGTTTGAAAATTTATTCTCCAAACTAACCATGCTGCGATTTGATTTGAGTGAGTTTTCTAATGCTATGAGCGACCACTAATTATTGTGAGAAAAACTCATAATAATTATGTTTTGAACTTAAACTTTTCAGGCAAAGGCTTTTTTTATAAATCCTTACGATCCATCAAAGACAATATGTAGATATAAAATTATCTACTGACTCCAAATTATATTGTCTTTTATCTAAAATATGCAAACTTTTTCAGCGTCATTTATAATAATCATATTAACGTCGTTTTATAATAAACATACACAACCGTTAGTCATAATTAGTAAATTAATGCTTTGATAAAAAAACATGACCCAAAATGGGATAATAATTTGGTTATGGAAGGATGGAGGTTTATTGTTATTTAGGTTTATAACAAAGAATAAAAGTAATAAAACTGATATTGACGAAACGTGAACTAAAATGAAAGCTCTACAAAAATATTTACATTGACTGATTTCGATTGAAATCTATAGATTCGCAGTGGGTAAAGCATTTTTACAGCTCAACAACGTTCGGCCCTGTCGCTATAAGGATAGGTAACAACTGAATGTTTATTTATCTTAAAGAACTTTGGAGGGGGATAAAAAAAAAACAACTAGTCATAATATCTTTTATGTTAGCCATTTTAACAGCCTGAACATTCTGGCATCTACCAACCGGCACTGTACTAGCTTGGTGGTTTATGGCCCAAACCTGCCCATCACCCAGATCAAATGGTCTTGGAGTAGTCTCATTGAAAGTGGTTATTCTTAATGGGTTAACACATGCAATAATTTCAATTGTGAAACTCATGTATTTTTACTTTGTGAAATTGTCTACTTGTAATGTACCTAATTTGTGATTCTGTTTATTGTATTTTATGTTTTTTTTTCTTTCTTTTTTATTTTCTAATTTGTTTTTCTTTTTATCATATTATTGTTATGTGTTTTGTCTGTCAATAATTATATTTCTATTTCTATTTCTAATGATTATGTGAATACTCTTGTTTCCAAAATGTTCTTTGCCACCAACATCTACCTACACCTATTTATACCGAAACCTATTTGTGAGCTCTAGTATCAGAGTTTCACCAGCAAGGACCACCAACAAGTCCATTAAAACATCCATTTAGGGTTTCGCATCAGCAATCTTTATTATTTTAAGAAACACATGAATCTAGATATTCATATAGGCATAATGTATAATATGCTCAGACTCAGACAGAGAGATCACCATTGAGGATAAGGCCGTCATTTGTACACTGTAACTGGTAACCTATTAGTAGAATTAAAAGGTCTCTGAATTATGTCTGCAATAAAAAATAAATATCTAAATACTTTTGTTAAATAATTATCGATCTTAATTTAAAAGTAAACTTTGAATATGATACATAAATATCATTATTTTAAAGTTTTTCATTAAAACAACCTGTCTTAACAGATTACAATCTATTTATTTGTTTTTACATGTCCCATCATTATATTGCAAGAAAGTTTTTCAATTATCAAAAAACAAACTTGAAAAAACTATAAAATCTTCGCCAAACCAAGTAAACAAAAAGATATAGTGCTTTGGAATGCAAATATCCATTATACATATTGCTTACATTGATCTAGATTTCTTAATTTAAAATATATTGTAATTTTGTAATAATAAAGAACTTTATTGTCCTTGGATTCATGTTTAATATATGTAAGATTGTTATTTATTATCTTAATTTACATTGAAATTGTATTTGTTCGTTTACTTAAATACAAAATTATCATGAAAACGTATACTAGGCCTAATAATAACCCAGCGAAACAAATACATCCCATTTTCTCTATTCTCAACTAATTTAGAGTTCACTTAATAATTTAACGGTATGACTTTTACTACAAAAAATGTGCGGCTATTTTTTTGTTAGAAGAAAATATCTTACTTACAACTGACTTCCATTAAGATGTTTCGATTCGTCTGTTTATTGTAATAAATAATCATTTACCTTTTTTTTTCAAAACACTTGCAATAAATTTTCATGTGACGATTTCTCAAAAGCTCAATTGAATTAAAATCAATAATAAAAAGTACACCTTTATTAGTTTGATGTAATGTCTTCAGAAATACATGAATCAAGAAAATTTACGTCGGTGGGCCCAGCTCACCTTTGCACAGTTACTTGCCTCATAATTTTCAACAGAATATTGCAATAAAAGACATTAAATTTATTTAAATTTTAAAGTTACTCAAATCAAATCATAATTTAATGACAGAGTATGGATTTAGTTATATACGTAAATGTGTTTAAAAAATCATTTTTTACATAGGTAGGTCATATTTCATTTTTGGGTTATTTCAAACATGATTGTCGAATGCACCAACGTAGGTAAATTGACTAATTTCCCGTGAAAGGTAAAACATAACTAATGCCTAAAAAGACTGGTGGTTATTCGTGGGTTATTGGAAACATAGCTATATATATGTAAAAAAATATATATGGAAAAGAATCTTGCTTTCTTTGACAGTAAATTTCAAATTTCTGATTGAAATCTCTTAACTATTTATCTAAAAAAAGTAAAGTTGTAAAGTTAAGACATGAATGAATACAGTTCAGTTTATTTTGCTTAAAGTAAAAATAAAAGAAGACGATACCTAAAATCTTTGTGGCTCATTCGTAAAACAAAACAATAAAAAAGAAAAAGATATGGGCGACCACGAAAACAACTTTGAATCCGGGCTCATTGACAGAGAGCAATGTTTTTAGTGAAAAAATAAGTAAAACACAGGAATGTGGCCTTCGAACGACCTTATCCGGAATTTTGGCACCAGCTAAATGTCTTGACAGAAAACCGTGACATTTATTTTACAATCCTCTTTTTGTTTGGACCAGGAAGCCTGGATGTTCGCGGTATTATGCAAAATTATTGGCACTCGTGCTTTGCAGACACGATTTCGAAAAAGCAGAATGAATTTTTCTGTCTTCTTCGTATTGTGTTTATTGTTGGAGGTTACAATTGTTATAGTGTCAGATTAAAGGTGAATGATTTAAAATTGTTTGATGGTGTTCAATATTATTTCATTTTCAACCGACTTCCAAAAAAGGAGGAGGTTCTCAATTCGTCTGTATGTTTTTTTTTTGTGTCTTTGTGTTTTTTTGACAATTAGGAATCGATTTTGAAAATTCTTGTTTCATATGATAGAGAATATAGTTAGTTCCATATAAATTTCATTGAAACCGGTTGAGTACTTCATTGAAAATTTCAAATTTTTGAAACAATATGTATGATTTTGTAAAAATAAGTAAAACACAGGATGACTTTCGTGGATGACTTTGATGATGAATGTTTACGTGGATGATGAATTTTGAGTACCTATGCTAAATAGCACGCTTTTTAGCTTGCTATTTTAGAGCATGTGTAACAGTAGCTTAAGGTTTGATGCTAATGTTACTAATAGGAGTTGAGCGCTATCTGATGTAAAAAAAAATATTTTTAATACCAACTGTTATACAAGAGAACAGCGCCTTCAAACCATGGTGCTTTGAACTTTTGCTTTATTACCTACTTATGTATGGTTTACAATGATAGCATTTCGAGGTTAAGCCTTTGGTATCTTGTTGACGAAACAAACGTTAATCCGAACACATAACAATAAACGACCTTTCAAAGGATTTTCCGTTTAATTGATTTCGATAATTGATTTATAATGTAGGTACCAATATTATTAAAATCAAAAATTTTTTTCATTAAAATAGTGAGTCTGCTGATCATTTCCGATAATAGGAAGTCATTCGATGACATTCTTCGAATATGAAGTGCAGTATTTGCATAGTAACCGTCATACGGCTAAGCAGAAAATCATAGAACGTGCCAGTTGCTCTTCTACCCGGGCATACTATAAAAGTCAGTTAAAAGTTAGTTTTTTTGTGGGCGATAGCCTGACCTCCTGTCATTGCAATAGTCTCTATCCACCATCATAATGCCTGCAAATTTATTAAACTTGGTACCAGATGATTTTCAACCGACTTCCAAAAGGAGGAGTTTCTCAATTCGTGTGTGTTTTTTTGTTTCTTTGTTACACGATATTTCGGACAATTTTGAATATATTTTGAAAATTCTTGTTTCATATAATAGAGGATACTTCATAATTAGTACCATGTAAATTTCATCTTCAAATTCAAATCGATTGAGTACTTCATGAAAAATTTCAAAATATGTCCGAATTCGTAGAATGTTTACCTTGACGACGTTATAATTCAGCCAAAGTTTTGACGTAAAGTCGGTTTTATAAAGCTTTTATTTAACTTGCAATGTATGTTCGGGTGAAATCTTGCAATTCAATTTTGAAGTAGATATCTTTAACCGATTGAGCTGAAATTTTGTATGCACGTTCAGTTTGGAAGACAATGCATGGTTAATTGTGTGACGTCATTCTTAATTCATCATGGTGCCATCCCCAGGATGGTGGACTAATGATTTTTAGTGCGTTCCTAAAATATGGGTATCAAATGAAAGAGCTTGCTGAGAATAACACGAAAACATGTGTCGTTACTCTAAAATCAATGTGACGTCACTCTTGATTCAATATGGTAGAGTAGTTTTATGCTTTTTTACAATATGTGTATCAATTAAAGGGCTTGCTGAGATTCAATATGCCGGAGCAGTGTTATGCATTCCTACAATTTGGGAATGCAATTTTCTCCTGTACGGGGGAATCAAGTGTTTGAACAACTGTCTAAATTTGTTCCAGCAACACATCTATGGCGCTCTTTCTTATTAATTGAATTGATTGAAAATATGAGACCACAAGGTGTCACAACTTTTAGAGACCTCTTGAATGCATTGAGAATTGGTAAACTACAATCAAAAACACTTTCCTATTTTGATGAGTCTACTGAACAAAGACCAAACTGGGGAATTTGCGATTGAAAAGGCTCTGCGAATTTATCCCACTAACCAACAAGTAAATAATCACAACAAAACTGTTCTTGACTTTTTTTCCGATTCCGAGCTTTGAGTATAATTATTAACAAAATAACATTCTATAAGATTCTACTCGAATAAATCAAATACCATCTGATATTAACAAGACAGGGATGCTTAGGAATTAGAAATATTTGTTGGGACCGTGGTGATGTTGCGTTAAAATTTTTATGTGCCTTAGGGTCTAGTAAATGGTGCCATGGGATATATTACAGAAATCATATGGCTCTGCTTCCGGAGAGTACAAATGTATGAAACTGAAATACCATCCGTTCATATAGACTTCGCTAAAGATGACGTTCATCACATTCAACCCAAGACTGTGCAATTTCTAGCAAAATATAGCCACAGTGCTAGAGAACGCAGAATAATGCCAATTATATTAGGTTGAACTTGTACAGTACATAAAACGTAGGATATTACTATCGATTATGCCGTTGTACACTTAGGCTCAAAGCTCTTTGCTGCTGGTCAAGCATACGTGGCCTTGAGTAGAGTGAACATTAGAAGATCTACTTATTGAAGAGCTAGACTGTTCAAAATTTACCGGTAAACGATCATTCAACAATGGTGCATTGGATGAGATGAACAGACTGAGAAACATATTCATTCAGAAAAGTAAAAAATAAATTAAATTAAATTAAAAAAAACCCTTATTAAAAACCAGCTTTTATTTAAATGCACTTCAAAGAAAAAAATATTTCTTTACACGAAAACTTTTACTGTAAACTTATAACGTCATTTCAGTTCAGTCATTCAGTCACAATTTATATGATATAAAAGCTTGTCGCGAGATTGACTTAATAACTCTAGTACCTACCAAGAACAAAACTGTATGAACTGAAACAAAATATAAGTTATTCACCTTTAATAGTGAAGTGTTTATATATAATTAATATTTACAAATAAAAAATCTGAAAATATTGAAACACACTATCTCATCTACTCTCTCTACCTTTTGACAATCTGTAAATATACCTATTGATTGCTCAATAGTATATTTCATTACGAGTGCGGAAAGCCTGTCATTGCAAAGAGTTCCGACAAATGTCTACACGAGCCGAGGCGCAGCCGAAGGCGAGGGTTGACAGTCGGAACGAGTTGCAATGACGGTTCCGCACGTGTACTGAACGACTATTTTTAATACAGTTGCGAAAAAATTAAGCAATTTTATAAAATATACAAAATGGCGCCAGCCGTGAAAGATTATAAACAGAGATTTTTTTTTGTTTACCCATTTTGGGTAGGCAAAGGGAACTATGCCCATACAGCCAAGTCTTTAGTAGATTTTTTGTATTGACATGAAATGAAAATAAATTTAATGAGATAAAATTAAACGAAACCTAACCTAACTCATTGCATCAAATCATTATATCTGATATTGAAACAAATTAGTAGCTTCTTTTCAGAAATATTTGCATGAATCGTAAAAACTTCTATGATTTTTTTTTTAGTAAAAACTTCGTGGTTGATTTTTTCTTTTTAATAGACATTATTTTGACATTTGGGAAAGCGAACGCACGAGTGCGGAAAAGGTAAAGAAAAAGCACAAGTGTGTAATAGCCCACATCCCGAACGCTAAACGTCCCTGCAATACGCCACTTTTTGAGCAACTGTATTAAAAAAGACATTTCAAAACAATATCATCTACTCTCTTTACTCTTTGTCAAGGATTTGACGTTACATTTACGTCGTGAATTCGGCGCCTGCGCAGTGTGCATCCCACGCCTGCACATCAACCTCCAAAAGTGAATAAACAGCTGCATTCCAAAACAGCCACATCTCGTTTTTAGCTTATTAGTAATATGGAAAGCTTATTATTTGGTTTGGGGTATGGATTTTGGGACAAATTTTTAGATGCTTGAGAAGTATTGTGGTATACGCATTGCACAATGAATTAAATATTTAATCAATTATGAATCAATGAATATAAGTACCATTTGTTATTTAATTGATGTTAATAAAAAGATTTTTAAACTATTTATAATATATTTTTACATAATAATGGGATAAAATAATGAGTAAAAGTTTTATTATTTTAGAAAAAAGTGTGGTTCTAAGTAAATTTATAGTCTATGATGATGACCAATCAAATGAGCGGTTCCGTTGTATATGTTATGGAATATAATGACAGCTTTTATCCTTCGTAAAATAACATCTTTAATATTTAACTATTTTTCATTGTTTTAATATTATCCTTGATAAACGTTGTCGTATTTTACAATCCACGACCTTTAT
Source organism: Stenoptilia bipunctidactyla (assembly GCA_944452665.1). Taxonomy (NCBI): domain Eukaryota; kingdom Metazoa; phylum Arthropoda; class Insecta; order Lepidoptera; family Pterophoridae; genus Stenoptilia; species Stenoptilia bipunctidactyla. Next base: position 12,029,681 of record OX101726.1, read on the forward strand.
TTAATCGAAACTTAAAACTATATTTCCAGTATCAATTTATTTTTTACAAAATTGAAGTTCGCTTCAAAAAAAAATATAAAACTCATAATATCCGTTCTTATTTCTTCATTTATTTATCAACACCCAATTATAAAGGAGTCAACGTATCTAAATATTGTGTTTCCAGTCGTAACCGAAAACGGGATCTTGATATCATCTGTTTATTTGTTAATATTATTATTTTATTATTCTTGTTCGTCGTAATGGATGGCGTCGCGTCAGAAATGTTATTTAGATCGGCGCCAGCGTCGAAGTTGTAGCGTAAAATACTGAAGTACTTACGGGTCGAAATCTTCTTTAATTTGTATTATATCTGTCTCCTTCTCTCAGCTTTAAAAAAATGAGAGAACATCACTTTTGGAATTCACCGGAAGACATATGACATTTTCTTTTAGGATTTTTATTTTAACTCTTCAATTATTTGCGATGAATAAATTGTTACACTTTTACAAGCAAATGGTCGTATAAATCAGAATGAAAGTTTAATTTTTATTGAAATCTACAATAAGCTTAATATAAATCCTTGCCTTAAATAAAGTAACAGATTCAGTACAGTAAAATTTAAAACATTAATACGATTGTAGTAATGTTAAACACAGTGTGTATTTTGTCGAAACATGCAATAACTTTTATTTAATGATTAAGAGTCAAAAGAACGGTGGTATTCATACTAGTAGGTTATCTGCAATAATCCTCTTCAATAAATGTGTAAAATCCTAACGGTTTCAATATGAGCTTTCTTACATGACAATAAATAACCTTACGAGACAATGTCAATTGTCATTAATAAAACATCTTATCACGATTATAAATACCTATCCACTTATTTGTGTCACAAACCTCATTTTTTTGACTTAGCTACTTGTAGATGTACAGTTATTATACAGTTGCAAGGTAATCCTTTATTATTTCTTATCTATTTCATTGATAAGCTTTCTTAGGATCTCTTAGTAATATTATATTAGATAAAGAGACCACCATGCATGAGGTATTCTAGTAAATATACAAACTCGAATCAAAAAAGTGGGACAAAAAGAGTTGAACTAGAGACCAGAAGCTATTACGGGTAACCAATAGTATCACTAATGTGGCAGTTTTTTTTTTTACCAGCAATACAATTTATGATCTTCGTATGTGCGATTGTTTAGAGATCGATAAGGTTCTTAGGTAACCTAGTTGAAATCAATCATAATTTCACAAAACTAAATTATCGTTCGTAAACAATACATATTTTTGAAAAGGTGACTTATCTGATGTTAAGTGATGAATGAGGCCGAATATTAGCAGAGAGCTCAGAAAAAATTGGTACTTTATAAGACTTCAGCGAATCTATTATCTCGGGAGGAATAGCTTTTTATGAAAGGTAATTCCCTAGTCAGTCGAATCACCTAACCAAAGGTCATTTGAATTAATCGACACTTATCCCTTATCTAGGTGCAGCAGAACTATTTCTAGCCAACCTTGTACAGACAAAATCAGACTTTAATAGCACTGAAAACAAATTGAAATTAATCCTAGTATCGATGGTGCACTTAATTATAATTTGAACATTCTAAAATCCAGATCAAAAAAACCCACAGGTTTAAATGCATAATTAAACATCTAATTAACAACTCTTGAACATCTAAAACAGCAAGATTATTGGGCGTGTTATTCGCAAATGAATTCAATCCCCGTTATTTTAATTATCACTTTTACCTTAATATGAAAGCTTCATTAATATAAAACATTTCGAGCGTTACGTATAATTAAAAAACAACAGAGTTTTTTCTAAAATCCGTTCTAATATTTGGAAATATGATTATAATGTAAATTTAGAAAGATGTCAATGGACTTGTACAATAATATTTTGATCAAATATTCTCACGATAGTTTTTGGAACGACCTTAATTTGATGGTCAAAGTAGTAGAGACAACTTATTTTAATCACCAAATGTTAACAAGGGATCTAGAGCGCTCCCTTAAATTAGTCGTAACTAATTGGGCGGTGAAAAGGAGGTTTTTATTCGGAATGCTTTACATATCGAGTGTAATAAGCTTTTCATTATTTGTTTTCTATTATAATATTGAGGATGACTTGACTAACGTAACTTTTAGAAAAACGAAAATAAATATTAAAGTTCAAACCAAAGCCACATAATTTAGATTTGTGACGCAAATTGCTATAGGGTGAAATGCTGAATAATACGAGTATACCTGGACGATTGAATAAATAGATGTGCGCGGTAGATCTTTAATATAATTAAAACCATTTACAATTCATCGCTTTTGATTATCTTCGTGAAAGGAAGATATAAATCGATCTGTTGTGTAACAGACCTATGTGGGTACTTATAGTTACGAGATAATTATTCTTGAAAAGCAGAATAAAGGTTAACCCCACGGGTTCAGAAGAGAGTCGGCTCTGTTTGCCGGCAGGTTTGTATTAATACTTAGATACATAAATTCACGCCTGAATTATGGGTAGGTTTTTTTTTTGTTTTTCCGCCACAGAAGACAACCCCTCAGAACACCCGCAGGCCTATTGACCGTACGAGTGCTCACTGAGAGGAGGGGGAGAAAACGTCAGAAGTACGATGGGGCACTTGCCAGGGGGCTAAGTCCCCGGCCAGATGACACCCAACAGTGTGAGACTTCTACTCACTAAACTCCCTCTTAATGATCTTTTGTCTTTCTACAGACAATCGACCAAAGAAATGAGCGACAGCCAGTTGGTGGTGCAGGCTGCGCGTAGAAAATATGTAGGAAGCACTTCGTGCTGAATCGACTGCTTGAGAGCTGTCGATTCAGCTCTGTCGAGAGCTGGTTTGGAGGATCCGAGAGAACGTCCTTGGGCCTACGACAAGAGCGTTTGAACGATTTTGGATTGGGTTGGTACCCGACACTCGCACGAACTAGCCTATTCGGATGATTTTCGCACCGTTGTAAGTGGGATACGGATAGAGAGTGGGAAAAAGAGAGGGCTATGGGTAGGCAGAACACCAGAGGTTATAAAGGCGGAGAGAGACTTTTGCAGTGATAGGGGTCACCCACAAAAAAGCGTCCAATAAAACCTCTCTCCCTTAACTGACTTTTACAGTATGCCTGGGAAGAGAGGCAGCTGGCACATCCGATGTTTTTCTTTCGCTTCCAGTCCAGCGTGGAAAATTTGAATGAATCAAATGAATATTAAAGCTACAATAACCAAGGATCAGATTAGCTGCATAATTATCCAGAAGCTTAAGGGTTAATTGATCGAAGCGATAGGCTCAACCGATTATACAAGGACTAAAATAAGAAATAAATAAATTATATCGAGTGCAAACATTCCTCGTTCAGTCTAAAAATTTGCTTAATTCTATTCCTACTTTTTACCCGACTACGGCGAAGCAAAAGGGAGGGTTATGATTGTTATGTATGTAAGTATGTATGTGGGTATGGATGTTCATCTGTTCCCTCAGAACTTCTAAACCTGTAGTCATATTTGGACAAATAAGGTGTCTTTGAAAGCCTCTTAACTGTCCGCTGGTAATAAGCTATATAAAATTACGTTAAATTGACTACAGCGCCCTATAGGGGACTTAAAGTGAGAACTAAAAAAAAATCTTTATTATGTGGAGTATCAAATGAAAGAGCTTTGTGAGTACAGCTCAAATATATAAAAAATATTACTCAAAACTAAGTAAAATAATAGTTATAGTAAAGAAGTAAAAAAAAATCTTGACTGTTTCGTGTGGGGTATCAAATTAAAGAACTTCCTTAGCACATTTCAAAATGTAAATAATTACTATTACTCCAAAACAAGAAAAAAAAATTAAAACTAAAACCCGACTACTAAAGACACGCTCTAAAATGTATAAAACAAGAAAAAAGTGTGCTCTGAAATATTTATGTAGTTACGTCATATTGATAGAGATATGTTCACAGGATAGCCGTGGTCGTATGTCAGCTTTGAAAGCGAAGCAGATTCATTTTAATACGGTTACCCTTACGATCACCGCTAGCCTTTGAACATAGTTCTATCAATTTGACGTAAATACATAAATTTTCTCGTTTTATACTTTTTAGAGCGTGTCTTCAGTAGTCGGATTTTAGATTTTAAACTTTATTTTTTAGTAGCTGGAATTGTTACTTGATACGAGTACAAGAGTTTTACTGCAGATATAGACTAAACTTTTTATAAACTGCTTAAATGCAAAGCATTACCAGGGTTAAATTTTCTTTAGCTTTTATTATTTTACAGTAGGTACTCTTCTAAATTATATTAGAATTTGAGCCGAGTCCACTTTATAGATTCTCAAACTGTTACAGAGAGCATACAATAACATCGACAAAAAAGTAGGCTGCATTTAAGAGCCTACTTAACAAAAAAACTTGTTAAAGTTCTAGCACTTCAAAAATAAAAAAGCAATTGAGGCTATAATAATATAAATTAAGAGTTTGAAGATATTCCTTACTGTGTTATTATGTGGGCGGAAAACAACACGATTTACGATACCTACAACTTAATGTTTTGACAAAAGTACAGTTAAATCTCTATCAGCATATGCTTTGTATCAAACCAGTTGACTTGTGAGTAGGAAAGCTACAATATATTTTTTACTTTGAATAATCCTGCGTTTGAGCTTAACCTCACCTGATAGTAAATGAAGATGAGCTCGGAGAGGGTTTGAAAAGGAACAGGATAAGACATTATGAAACCACATTGTAAACGACACGTTAAATAATATGTTATTTTATTTTAAATTATCATTCCATAAGGAAATGTAACTAGGATAAATTGTAAAGCAGCGAGCTCTATACGTCATCGACCCGCTACTGCGGTCTCTTAAACTTAACAGATTAACATAGCTATCAAAAACGCAGTCTACGAGCCACGCTAACCTAAAACGCCCGCTGCTCTCATACTGTCAAAAATAAAACTATGTATTTTTACGTGAAATAAATAGTTTTTCAAATCAACAACTCCAGGTCTTGTTTCTTCGCATCCCAGCAGCTACACACATCACTGCTGGAGCGGTGATATTTGGCGATAAGTTTTATATGATGGCTTAATATGGGTTTTTGGCAAATCTTGAATTGGGGACTACACAGTGGGTTTATTCGGATTAAATACTTTTCCGACTAGCTTTTCCAGGGCCGTTAAGGCTATTCTAAGCTCATTTTATGCGACTGCTGGTTTGTAAGTTTATGGACCCTTTGCATAAAGTAATATAATTTCTAGTAAAAATAAGATTCGTCTTACGGTAACTGTACTTACGTCTGATGTGGTTCTATAATTAAATTATCGATATTTAAATATTAATAGATACCAAACATCCATAAAAAATCCTCATGAATTACTCTTTCCATTGGCATTAAAATGTACGAATATACGCGAGTTCATAGCGTTGATAGATAGACAGGTTTGAAGTAAGGTCTCTTTCATAAATAATATAGGGGTTTATTTATTTATTTTGGTATCACACAGACGTAAAAACTAGGTCAGATTAGAATAGCCTCATCGTCTGCACGAGAGTCTTCTAATTTCTATATTGGGGGTTTTAAAAATGTTCCTTATTTTACCAAATATTATGTGATATTACTACATACTCAATTATACTGCTACAGAGACTTCTCCCACACTAACGATAGTTAAAAATAAAAAGGTTTTTGTTATACCAATAATAAAAATAAAAAATAAAAAAAATCCCAGACAACCACACCAACTACATGGTCTCAAGGTAAGCTGAGCTTGTGTTATGGGATACTATGTAGCGGAACCTAGAATATACATACATAAATAGATGAACACCCAGACATGGAACATTTTTTTTCTTGTTCAGTGCGGGAATCGAACCCGCAACCACTGGCGTCTAGAGCAGACAGGTTTACCCCATCGCCAAAGTGGTCGTCAAAAATAATCATAGATACTCTTGATACTTAGGGACTAGTGATCAGATTTACACATTTTTTTGGACATATCACGTGTAATACCTGCCCTTTATATGGAGTGCCCTAAACTAAGCCATTTTTTATAGGTGAATAAAACCATGTTTGACCTCAATACCTCATAGTAAGCGACTAAGAGGCCAAAGAACTCGGATTCAGCAATGAACCGGAATTTCATAAAGCCTTCCCAGAATACATTATAGCTAAAGTGGAGAACATTTTTCAAAAATGTCATAATATCAGACTTCATAAAGACGCTAAATCTATTACGGGAAATTTTACGATAAAGTATAAGAACAGTTGTGTTATAAGATTCATTATTCAATTTCTGAATAAATGGGTAAAACAGTTGTATTGTTTGAATATTTTCTTAAAACTGTTGAGTTTCTAATAATGCATTTAATTGTATTTGACATATTTGTTTAAGTTATAATTGTCGAATTCAGAAAGGATTCAAAAATCAAGATTGTTTACTATACCTACTTATATTCAAAATTCCACGGGTGCTTATTAAAAACTTAAAAGGAATTTTATTTCACTTCCATAAAGGTTCTTTTTATAAATCAAACTGCTAAAAACATGATTAAAAATAAAGCGTATCGGTGTGTCACATAGGCCGGGCGACGACCGCGCAAGGCCGTTTTGCTGGACTTGTGAACTCCGTCAGCTTTTTAACCTTTTGAATTTGAATATTCACATAAAAATAACAAAAGATTGCTCGTGAGCATCAAAAGGCCGGAAGAAAAAGTTTATTAAATGTGCATTGTCAGATGGTGAAGTTGGATTTAATTCTGAATTTTTTAAATGCTTATTTTATTTACTCATCTAAACATAGAAAACATTTAAAACTGTCAAGGTATCAGTGTTAACTTCTACTAATAAAAAAGTATTTAATACCGAAATGTACTTTTCGTTAAAACCTTTTTCAGCTAATGTTTCTCTAAATAAATATGTCAACAGGGCTAGCATGCAACAAGATAAATATTATTTTGTTATTTTATCCTATTATGTAACCTTATTTGCGCACCATAATAGATATAATGACTCGATTTGATACCATGATTAAGACCACAGAACCAAAGATGTCACATTCTTGATAAATTATATACACCAAGTACCGTATTCTAAGAAAATATCGATAAAAGGCCCAATTATATTTATTACTAGTTGTTGCGCGCGGTTTTACCCGCGCAATTTCGAATCCCGCGAGAATTTCGGGAGAAAAGTAGCCTATGTGCTATTCCAGGTTGTATTCTATCACTATGCCAAATTTTATCCATGATCGAGGAACAAACATCCATACATCCTTACATCCAAACATTCACATTTATAATATTAGTAAGATTTAGTATTTTTTATGTAACGCCACGAATCTTCAGACTAAAATAGCTTTCACACAAAATTACTCTTATTATTTAAAGCTGGATAAAAGTGACCATGCCAGTGAAGTTTTAAAGAAAAGCTTGTAGCCGCTCGCTTCAAAATTGCACTCTAAAGCTAAACCAGCCAAGCCACAACAAAGTCGAGCTTCCAAATTTGGACGTCGACAACAGTTTTAAGGCTGTTTGGTAAATGTGAGTTTTCGTAATACTGTAATGTAGTCAAAACTATATTTAAAAGAATTGAGATAGTCGCAAACTTAAAAAGAAAATAAAATTATGATTAATATGGTTTGTTATTGATTGTGATTACCTACTTACAGAACAAATTGGAATTACCTAATGATGAAAAAATTTCGGGAGTGTGAAATAATTTAGTTTTCTACATTTATACATATAAGGAGTGTGGCTCTACAACTGGTTTACTGTCTAATGAGTCCATCCAAGGCATGCTGCCGAATGGCAGAATTTGTTGTAATGGACAGGGGTGTATCGAACTGGGACCGTAAACGCCGGGGCTAATACAAACAGAGGTAACATTTTACATATAATATTCAAATGACAATCAGTTAAGTCTTTTGTGACCAATTAAATTGCAAAATATACACATTACTTAAATTCCTGCCTCAGATGCCAGTGGTCGCGGGTTCTATCAAAAAGCAGAAAAAAAATGTTCCGGGCCTGAGCGTTTATCTATATGATTGTGTATTAATATTCTAGGTACCCCTTGTTCGCTACATGGTATCCCATATCACAAGCTCTGCTTAGTTTGGGGCCATGTAGTTAGTGTGATTTTCTGTTTTTTTTTTTTTATTTAAGGTTATGGATCGTGAAAAAAGACAATATTATAATACGAGAGTATATGGATACATGAACAGGTTTAGGACAGACTTTGATTCGTCGATTAAAAGCAATCAAATTAGGTAGGATATTAAGCGTCAACGCCATATTTAGCCACTAAATTTTTGCTACACATAGTCGGAACATTGAACCGGAATATATCGGAGAGACATACATATATTGTGCCAAATGAAACCGGATGATTTAAAAGGTTTGCTCATTAATAAATAAACTATGTCTACTTGTTCCCAACTGTCACTGTGCCTAGTTAGAGCCAGCTAAAACTGGGAGTAGCCGCATTTCAGCTGGTAGCAAAGTGGTAGTACATAAAGAATAAATAATAATAGGACATCAACTTTTCATATAATATTTGTCAAATCTCTTCCATGAAGATCGAAAAACAAGTTACAGGAAAACAAAATCCTCCAAACGTGACATCAGATAGTTTCTGTCTATCTCAAAAGACTGGTGTTCTGCCTACCCCATATTTAAGGAATAAAGGCGTGAAGTTATGTATGTTTGTATGTACTTAATAAAAAACAAAATAAAAATTTTGAAAAACCCACGACGCGACGGTTAAAAAGTTGTTGAAAAAGAATAAAATAATTTAAAATCCCCCGACTGAAATGATTTATGTGACGAGAGATAATTAACGTGAAAAGCTTTTTTAAAAGTTCACTTGATCTCACACAGAGTCGGTCATATTATGAACAACATACTATTCGTTTTCATAGCACTTACCTACGCTTACCTATTCGGTTCTCGAAGATGTAGAAGTCGCAATAACATAGGTATTCAACTCCATATGAACTTTATAAGAAGAGCAAGAAAATACGTCTGGGGCTGCCATTGAATGAATTCGTTTTGTAGTTTTATATTGAAATTTAAAATATTGATGGCAGCCCTCAACGGATTTTCTTGCTCTTCTTATAAAGTTCATAGGGAGTTGAATACCTATGTTATTGCGACTTCTACATCTTCGAGAACCGAATAGGTAAGCGTAGGTAAGTGCTATGAAAACGAATAGCATGTTGTTCATAATATGACCGACTCTGTGTGAGATCAAGTGAACTTTTAAAAAAGCTTTTCACGTTAATTATCTCTCGTCACATAAATCATTTCAGTCGGGGGATTTTAAATTATTTTGTTCTTTTTCAATAACTTTATAACCATCGCGTCGTGGGTTTTTCAAATTTTTTATTTTGTTTTTTATTTCAAACTTTTTAAAGAGCATAATATAGGTACCATACATTACATTACACAACACTTCGTTCCTCATCAGCCCTCTAATGTCCCCACCACCGCTGGAAAACCCATGTAGTTTATTTAAATACATAGTGAAGTATTGTAATAAGTATTTACAACTCAACTTTGCTGGTGGCTCAACTTTGCTGGGGCTTTGTTGTAACGTAACTCGATATCATATTACGTAGAATGGTTTGTGCAAACCAATGTTACCATTCTTCAAAACCACTGGATTATTTTAATGCGGTTTTCAGTGATGGCTTTGGTTTTGTTTATCTATATCCATGATGTCATATTTAAATTGGACCAATGATTTTGCAGAATTAATGGTTGTTATTACAATTATGTTGTTTACTGCAGCGCCCCCTAATGAGTTGTTACCGTTAAACCTATTTAAGAACATTATACCAATCAAATCCAAAGCGATAATTGAAAACGGCATTCAAATCGGACCAATGGTTTGGAAACAAATATTTACTGCAGCGCCCCCTGGTGAGTTGTTACCGTAACACCTATCTTAGAACATGCGCTAATCAAACCCAAAGCGATTACTGAAAACAGCATTTAAATCAGACCAATGGTTTTGCAGATAAACGGTAACATTGGCTTTTACAAACAAATGTTTACTGCAGCGCCCCCTGGTGAGTTGTTACCGCTACACCTATCTAAGAACATGCGCCAATCAAATCCAAAGCCATTACTGAAAACCGCATTAAAATCGGACCAGTGGTTCTGGAGATAAATGGTAACATTGGTTTGCACAAACACCCTCTCACCCCAAACGCATATACCGTCTCCGTTCCGTCGTGGGTAAAAAAACTATGATTAAATACAACTTTGCCCTTAGCATTAAACAATACAACGAAAGAATTTATATCTAGGCCCGTAAGACGTAAATTGCCATATAGGGTCGGATTAAAATAACCTTATCATTTCTGGATTTGTGTCAAAAATGGCGACTAATCCGAATGTTGGTCTAGCGCGCGGTTTTATCCACCATTATTATAGACCAACACAGCAATTTCGAATCCTGCAGGTATTTTGGGATAAAAAGTCCTATTTGCTATTCCAGACTGTACACTATCACTATGCCAAATTTCATCTAAATCCGTTGCACTGTTCTCCCGTGACTGAGGAACAAACATCCATACATCCAGACATCCATACATCTAAACTTTCACATTTATAGTATTAGTACGATTTATTCTTCATTGCACACAATTACAAAAGGAAAACTTATAAAATAGAAAAAACATAAAGATAAGCACAACAGACAGCCTTATCGCTGTCAAGCGATCTCTTCCAGACAACCAGTCTTTCGTCTTAGTCGCTTGATGATTAGACCCCATTACCCGGGGTGGATGCAACTCAATATGTGCCAAACGTGCCGTTAAAAATCATGCCGGAGCAGGAAGGACATGGTTCGTGCCATCCACACTGGTGAACGTACGGGCCGGGGCTAACCTGGTCGAAGAATAGTTTTTTCCTAACTTTCTCGTTACCGGGACCTCCGCACCGTATCGGGGTAGATGAGATCGACTTCCATGCAAATAAGGTCAAACTCGGGATAAGTCATTTACGACTGAAAACGAAACATTTATAGATTAACATAAACTTTTCATTCATATGTTAAATTTAGCTGCTCACTGCGATGCTCTATTATTTATATAGCTCCATTCGATTGAATTTGAAAAAGCTGTCCTAGGTTAAACAATTTTGGTGTGTGCAATGGATTCGGATCTAACGGATTTAAATAGTGATTGAACTGTGTCACATTCAATGTGTTCTGTTGACCGGTATCATGGAATTGACAGTTCTAAGGGCGTGGACACATGTCGCCATGCGGCGCCGATAAGCGCCGCCATTTTCAATTCCTTTCTTAAATGAACCATGTTATTCCAATATTGTTATTTCTTTACGATAATTTTATAAAATAAATTAATCAAGTATCATGTTTGTTTAATCTATATGTGTCGTACTTGTATAGTCAGGGTTACCATGATGGGATTTTTTTAAATTCGCCAGATTATTTCATTCCCTACCTTCATGAGCCAGACTATAGTAAATTCTATGATGTTTGCTCTCAGTCCAGCATGGAAGAAATTACTAATTTTAAAAATTAGCATTGAAAATTCTATTCAAATTGAATCATATGAACACCAAACTCGTCTTAATATCATATTCAAAATGTCATATCTTCTCAATAAATCTGTGAGCTAAGTCCGAGTAATAAATATGTTTAAAAGCTTCCCGGTGGACTTATATTATGAAACATAAAATATTTGACAACGGTAACGTAATAATCACCTTGTTATTGTTATAACATGTTAAGGGTTCTTTAGTTTTACAATTAAAACGTTATCTAATTCGGTCGACTCGAATATTATAAAAAGTTCAAAAAGCACAGATGTTTAGTAGGAAAGTAATTAGGCGAGATATCACTAATTAATAGCATCCCATATGACAGGAGACTTGCAATTTTACATTAAAATACAACTGAAACTTAGGTATACAGGTGGAATTTTTAGAATCATGAGAGTTTCCTAAGAAACGTCTTGTTTTATATTCTATCAAGTTACTTGTCACTTTAAATTACTCTGTATTACTAAAATGCTCTTAAAATAATTCTCAAGATAATCACGTTTTCTCATTTAGGTATGTTACCTTTCCTCAAGATTTAAAGAATGTCTAAGTAGATTATTAACCCATATCAATTTCTTACTTAAATAATTTTATTGTTGTAGGGTTTAATATTAAATATTAATGTTCTATCTAGTACAACCTTTATTATTGAACTTCGTTGTACTTGGTTGTTCATTTTTATCCAATTTATGTGATATTGTTTTTGTTCACTTTGACTACGCGGATAATATTGAAAAGTGGAAATTTAAAACTTTCACATACAGGAAAAAGACGAAGTAGTCTTGAAACATTCTAAATAATCTTCATATCATTATTAGAGTTTCAGCCATAGTATTATGAAATATAGAATTTAATGTATCATTGCTTAGGATTTGAGGTTCAAAAACAATTAAAGCCACAAAAATAAACATGATTTGAACTTGTACTAAAAATATAGGCCGCCTTTACGGATCTACTTTTAATGAATATATTTTTAAAGAGGTTTAACTGTGTAAGCATCATATTATGTGAATTTTTAATAACGATACGGTCTGTATAGGTGTTGAATGCAGTTTTGTTAAATTTAATATGTATGAATTATATTTAATTATTACCAGTTTTGTGAATTAAATACAAAAAAATGCAGCTTTTAAATGTATAACGTTAATTATGTATTTCATGCTAAATCGGAATAATATTTATGCTATCGTTCTACTCAAAAAGTAAATAACAGTGACAGTTTTTGGAATTTATACTTGCTCACTCAGTTTTCCAATAACCAGAGTTTATTTTATCGAGGAAAGCTAATATTGGAAATTAAAATAATTACTTTCAATGCTACGTAGAAATAAGTAATAACTTTTAAACAATCTATTGAATTTATATCTGCTTCCATTTACTAAACATTAACTAGCGATAAAACCAAGGATTTCCTTTAGCGTTGACTAATACGGATGGTAAGTAATGATGAGATCAATATAACACTGGAAATAATAAAACACACAGATTGAGAAAAAAATTGACTTTGATTTTATGATGCGTTTTATATGGTTGGTCACTAGCCAGGTGGACCAGTTGGCCTGCTTGTTTATCCAAATGTAAAAATACTTAAGTTCTTTAAAAGTTCAATATACAACTTCAAAGAATACCTAATATTTACAGAACCATCCATGTTCATATAAAACTTATTTTCTTCTAATAACTTTGGATTTGAACTATTTTATTGAAGGATTTTTTAAACGTTCCCTACCTATAACATCGTTTGTTAACAACGGTTGTTTTTAACGGTGTGTAAGATAATATAGAAATTAGCTTCAGATAAAAGTGACTCTGATCCAGTAGAGCAGTGTATAATATTAAGGGTGCTCGCTGACTAGGTAAATCCTGAGGAGGTCTTACCACCAAGCAGGGGTTGGCCTATACGACCTGCTTATCTGGATTCATGAGGGTTTTACTAAACGGACAAAAATGTATTATAATAGTATATCGGCTCATTATTAAGCCCTCGCCTGCGGCTCGGGCTCAAATCACAGCCTCGACTTTAATTAGCAACTTAGCTCACTTGTTACATACGACGTTTTTCAACACACTTGTGAGTAAAAGACAGACATACGTGGTCATAAAATTTATTTGAAGCAGCTGTTAGCTGCTGCGCGTCAGTAACCCTGTCCCATTACACGTACGTACACGCTGTTGTTGCTTGGAGGCGCTGTGCGGGCTGCTGCTGCACGCGCAACGCGTGTCCGCACGCCGCCTGGACGCGCGCGCTCGTATATTTAATGTATAACCCGGATCAATAAAATATGCTCTGTTTACTCGCCTGTAAATTGCACTAAGGTACAATTCAACTTTGTAGGATTCATTATATTATGCACTAGGGTATAATATATTATGTACGCGTGACTTATAGCCCAGTTTATAGTTCTAAATTCAATAGAATAAGGCTCACTTTACGAGCAAGTGTGTTGAAAAATACTTAATACTACAGAACCATGTTAATATACAACACTTCGTTCCTACACTATTTCGAATCATAATTTTGATTGTTTCTTTTGTAACATAACACATAAACCATCTGCGACGACAAACGGACTTCATAATTTATCTCGTGATCAAGGAAGGCTTTATTCCAAAGAGGTGTGACATTTCCAGTAATATATTATGCTTTAATTAAGTTCTCACATATGATTTGGAATATTTAATCATCATTATTACCGAACTAATGATCTGTCTTAGTTACCTTTTCAATGTCATATTTCTAATGGTTAAATAAGATTTGAACTCATTTTGATTTATAACTTTCGAGCTAAGGATTTATTTCTTTGACTGTCGAACTATAGGTCTATGGAAGTAACTGCTATTTTCTTTGTCATATTTCTTAAACAAGAATGGCAGAATTATACATGTTACTTGATGTGTTTTTCTTCTGGTAAGCTAAAAGCATCGTCATCGTTATCTTCAGGCTGGTGACGTCCACTGCTGGTCATAGGCCTCCTCCAAGATTCTCCACTTCGCTTGGCCTGCGCATCCAGCGGTTACCGGCGACCTTGAGCAGATTGCAGGGGGCCAACCTACGCTGCGTCTCCCAGTTCATGCCTGCCACTCGAGAACTTTTCTGCCCCAACGGCAATCTGTTCTGCGAACTTTGTACCCTGCCTATTGCCACTTTGACTTTGCAATGCTTCTGGTTATGTCGGTGACTTTGATTTGCCTGATTCGATCCCACAGGGAAACAGCAAAGCCCTTTCCATTGCCCGCTGAGCGACTTTAAGCTTGTTTATAAGGATAATAGTTAGTGACCACGTCTCATTGCCATAGTATGTTGTCACTGGCAATTGACACTGGTCAAAAACCTTTGTCTTCAGACACTGTGGTATTTTGGACGAGAAGATTTTACGGAGCTTCCCAGCCGAATTGGATTCTATGATTGACCTTTTCTCAAAGTTAGTCTACCTAACTGTATTTTATGTTGACAACTTCAAGCGTGGTGCCTCCAACTAACACAGGAACAGGTGCAACATGGATGTTCTACATGATCTTCGTCTTACCCATTTTCATTTTATGACCCACTCGTTGCGAGGCTCCACTGAGGTCATCGAGCATTTTACGCAGGTGCTGCAGGGTCTCAGCCATGACTACAATGTCATCCGCGAATCGAAGGTGAGTGATGTACTCGCCGTTAATGTTGATGCCAGGCCCATCCAGTACAGAAACAAGATATCTCCCAACGCCGTCGCGGTGAACAGCTAAGGCGACATAACATCGCCTTGCCTAACGCCCCACTGCAGTTGGATAAGTTCCGATCCTGAATTCTGATCCTGAAGACGGACTGATATGATGGCGTTTTTATACAAAAACTTTAATGCTTCGATGTATCGCTAGTCAATTTGGCATCGCTGCAAAGACTCGAGTAGAGCCCAGGTCTCGATCTATTCGAAGGCTTTCTCATAGTCCACAAACGCCAAGCAAGGTGGCTGGTAATACTCCACCATTTTTTCTATAACCTGCCGCAGCGTATGGATGTGGTCTATGGTGCTAAAGCCTATTCGGAAATCGGCTTGTTCGGGAGGCTGGAAGTCGTCAAACCTGCGTGCGAGACGATTCGTATTGACTATTGAAAACAGCTTGTACACAAGGCTCAGCAAAGTAATGGATCTAAAGTTCTTCTTGTAAAAAAAAATAACTATGCCTTGGAGCTACGCTTTGGACGATTTGCCCTCGAGGATGACAGAATTGAACAGCTTTTGAAGGGTTTTAAGTACAGGTTTGCCACCCGTTTTCAGAAGCTCGGATGTTATTTCTTCATCACCCGGCGCCTTGTTGTTTTTAAGCTGTTTGAGGGCCATACTGGTCTCGTTTACTCTGACGCATAAGCATATATAACCATATGAAACGGAATAAGGCAGCATTAGTTTCTTAGAGTGTCTGGTATTTAAATTATACGAAGAAGAAATCTGCATAAAAATATATTGCATTTTGAGTTTATGAAATAATTTGAACTTGTGCAGTCTCTGTTTTGAATTTT
This sequence comes from Stenoptilia bipunctidactyla, assembly GCA_944452665.1. NCBI lineage: Eukaryota > Metazoa > Arthropoda > Insecta > Lepidoptera > Pterophoridae > Stenoptilia > Stenoptilia bipunctidactyla. The sequence continues at coordinate 12,045,740 of OX101726.1, forward strand.
GTTATTAGACTTAGGGCGTGGATCCATCTCTACGGCACTGAAAGCTACGGTATAGAAAAGCATTGATTTGCACCGTACGGCACTGCGCCGTGACGCCTCACGGCAGCGGCGTCGTGAAATTATTCGGCTTACTTTTGTGAAATGAACCATGATGGAGGAAATTTTAAGAGTTAATATGAAGCGCTGAGTCGTGCACTGTGCCACGGCACGGCAAATGGCGCCGTACCGCAAAGATGGATCCACGCCCTTAGATTTTCCTAAGATAGCACTGACTACTTACTAAATACATTATCTTTTGAATTATAACTTTTAAAAAAGTATAAAAAATTAAAATCCCCAGACAATCACACCAACTACATGGCCCCAAAGTAAGCATAGCTTGTGTTATGGGATACCATATAGCGAACTAGGGGGGAACCTAGAATATAAATACATAAATAGATAAACACCCAGACACGGAACATTTTTTTTTTCTGGTTCCGTGCGGGAATCGAACCCGCAACCACGTGCGTCTGAGGCAGATAGGTTTACCCCAACGCCAAAGTGGTCGTCAAAGTATATTTTGATTGATTTTATTAGTCTGATTGAACGACCATTATTGTTTATCAAAATGTACAAAATATATGTTTCTAAAATAAATAACGTTGATTGGAGCTTTCCTTCATGAATATGAATTGTTGTCTGATTAAGTTTAATATAGTTTAAGTGCACAAACTGCATTTCAGATTCCATCAGTTTTCAATTCAACGAGCAATAATATGTTTCAAAAGGATCTATCCTTTTCAAATTCAGATATTTGGGGAAGTTTCTGAAGAATGTATTTTAACTTTTACGAGGATTAAACCAGAATCGAAAGGTCAGGTCATCACAAGTTTTCAACTTTTTAAGTTCAACAGAGTTCATATTTTTGGATTATCCATTCCGGCATTACTTATAAAGGGTGTCTGGTGGGTCACTTTTAAAATTCGAGGATGTAATGAAGAGAAAAAATATAATAAAAAATAAAAATTAAATAAAACTAATTTTTAACCGGATTAATCGCGTGTAATTTATATTTTACATTTTAACTCGACGTTTCGGTGTCTTTGCAGACCCCGTGGTCACAGTCGCTCGTGATTAATCCGGTTAAAAAGTAGTTTTATTTAAATTATGAATCGTGAAAACTTAAGACAATACTAAATAAAAATTAATTTGCTGAGTAAACTCAAGCGAAAGTTAAAGAATTGATTACGCGTGGTTGCAGTATCGTTGGCAGCAATCCGAGTGCCAGGTCACGTGCCGCGATTGACTCAGGCGTAAATAGTCACAAAACTTTATTTTTTTATAGGAACTTCTAGTGAAAAACTAAGTACCTACATTTATTACACATTTATGACCAGAAAAGAGTACAGAGTGCTCTTCTTCAGTATCTAAAATTTATCACCAGTCACCCTGTATGTTTAATGTAAAAGACGCATTTGGATCAAAAAGGAGGAAATACTTTTAATAGACACGCATACGAAACAAAAAGGGGTGTTGGTTTTTGGTAGGCAACACTTCACTACTACCTATATTTTTTTATACCAAAGCGCCATCTAGCCCCTAAGCATATAACGTGTTAAAGATTCAAGACGACGTTTTATTTTTTTTCAGTGCGTACATGTTATACAAAATATTCCCAGACCAATGCAAACATAAATTTTATGTAACTGAATATTTTGATTGTGCAGGAATCGAACCCGCGACTATTGGCGTCTGAGGCAGACGGTGTTACCCTATGCCAAAGTGGTAGTCCATAACATAATGCTTGGTATTTGTTGATTAGGTACCCCCTTTAGATAGAGATTTGGTTATATTGAATAGAACCTATTATGAGAAAGTAAGTTTGGTTTTTATCGATATAATCAACTATCACCCTAATCGCGTGATTTTAAATAACAATGAGGTCGAAGACAGAGTTCGATGTGGATGACAGTTTTGGAAGTAAAATTATTATTTCGCTTTGCATTAGCTCTATACTATAAAATAAAATCGGAACGTTATAAGTGCGCTACTATAATAGACACTATAAAAAGTGGTTGGATCACAGGCGGATAATGATTTAGCCTCTATTAGGCTTTTTGATATACGCAAAGGTGGCTATTCTAATTTCTTCGGGAAATGTGTTATATTCCCACAGCAAATGGATACTTGTAGTCATTGAAAATTTGTAACTATTGAACGGAAACGGATTTTTTCTCATATGTAAAATAGGAGAGTTCAAGAGTTTAAAAAAACCACCTTTCCTTTTATAAGTTTTCTTGAGCATTTATCAGATTTAAAAAAAAAAATTCATACCTGTATTAGATTTATAACCGTTTCCTACTTAATACTGATTGCTGGATTACCATGCTCATGCCTTTACAACTTAGGCTTACGATAGGTGATCAAAGGCATAAAAATAACTGTACAGCAATTTGAGGCAGCGCCGGCTATGATCACAAAGCTGAATAACATAAATCACGAATTTATTCGAAAAGCACGGCCGGTTGCGGTGTCGGTACGTGCTTATCTGCTATTTGCAGAGCAACGCAGCGCCACGGTGGCGGTTTTCCGAACCTTGTTGATAAATATTTGGGAGATTCCGGTCAATTTGGAAACGGCAAGTATCAGTGATACTGTGTGTTTATTTCCTGCAAAATATGAATTTTTTTGGTAAACTTGAAATTTGAATTATGGTGTTATCAACAGTAAATGTTGCTGTAAAGATGTTGGACATTAACGGTTGTTGGAAGATGTTGGACGGTAAAGGTACTTGTGAAAAGTTATTAAAATCAGATGATAATTATACCTTATTGCCGTGTAGTTAAAAGTGATATATCCCAGCGAACCTAGCTTGGAGGTAGGTTAGCCTGAATAGGGATCATAATATGAAAACTTCCGCCAAATATCACCGCTCTAAAGGAGATATACAGGGTTGATTTATAGTCACCAGCCAACTTTAATTGTTAGTTTCTTTGATACGATGTACACGTACCTGAATATTTATTTTTGCGTCGCCCAGAACAAAAAAAGGAGAAATATGGATCCACAAACTTTAAAAAAAATAGTCGCTGTTGATGAACGTAGCTATAGAACTACGATGCAGCATTTCATTTTTAGTTTCGATGTTTTGTAGTAGCACGTAGTCATCTTTATTTTAATGGTAATTTAGAGTGACCAAGCTTTGCTTAATATGTTACTAGATACATTAATGTCCTTGTTAAAAAAAATACTATTTTTTGCAAAACATCGTTTCTATAAATGATAATTATTGTGTAAAAATATTTTGGTCGGTGGCTACAAATCAACCCTGTATTCCAACAATGTTTAACGAAAAGACAGTTGATTTCTAAACCTGTTTGTTGTCATATTCAACCTTATTTTGGATCATATAATAAAATCATCCAAAGAGTTTAAAAAATAAAACGAATAATCGTACACTTAGCAATTATGTGATTAAACTTTGAGTTGATTTAAATTACATAAGGGATAGCAACTTTTGAGTGACATTTCACTAGAAACACAATTTTAAAAGAAAATAAATAAAAATAAAATAGAAATTATTTAGACTTCTTATCTTAACGCCTAACATTGCACGTATCAATGCCAACCAGGAGTGCGTATGTGTGCATGCAGATACTCCGAATAGCCCAAAATCACACCCTCGTCTTTTTCAACAATTACCCTTAAAATGACCCATTTAACCTTGTTAATAAAATAATAACAAGCTAAATAAAAAATTCAAGGATGAGAAACATTTCTTTTTTTTGTCTTTTATTTTGTTTGTTCCTGTTTATAAAAAAACCTAAATAGTTTACCATTTCATGAAGTGGTGAAATTATTACAATAATTAATTAATGCAAACAAGTTTGATTGACTCAGCTGTTGTCGGTTGTGCAATACTCTGCGAATCAGTTTGCATGTGATAAGATACAGTATTTACGGCCACAAGTGAACATCGCTTCCCACACGTTTACTGTACTTTATTTAGTATTTACTTCCATTTATATTTTTTTTATTATCATTTTAGGTATTCAACTTAAAAATTCGGATTTTAGGGAGCTAAATATACGAAGCCTACTTTCATGTGTCGATTTATGTTTTCATTGAAACCGTAATAGTCAACCGGTAAAATAATTGTAAAATATTGTCATGAACAAAAAACCTACCAGAATGTTCAACGAAAAAGCTCCAGAAGTCAATGTAAATGTTAAAAAAGACAAAAGAATGAGTCGCCTCAGGATTCTCAGAGCAGAGCAATAAAAAGGTTTATCTAGAAACCATAGTAGTTAAATATATATATTATTATTTACATCATAATACATATTATGCAGTGAGCAATATATTAGGTATATATTATGTAAATATCCCGAACTAGTTAGGCTTAAGGTAGTTTCTGTAAACATGGATAGCAATCCATCAACAGAGCTTAATGGCTTATCCAAATCAATTAGAAACTTGAAGCTTACGTTTCGGTTATATTCGGGAATCTATATTACTGTATCGGTAGGTAGAATTTTATGAAGATTTATTCAACAGCTGCTACACATTGAAGAAGTAACAAGTATGTAAGCGCAATTCATTATTGACTTTTGGAGTAAAATAAAAATGATAGCAACAAAAAAATTAGTCATTTGCTGTGAATATTTCAATCGTAATGCATAATCCCATGTGTTTCCAATTTATTTGCTTTTTTCTTTCTGAATAAAATAATATGCCAAATAAGAAGTTTGCTATCCGTCCTATCATGCGACTACATAACTGGAGAAATACTTTCCTTAATGTTAGCCTTATTTTTGTCGTATCTGCTTTTCAATCAGATCTGCTTTTTCTGTACAAGTATGAGCCGGAGAGATCAGCCTTCCTACTTGCCGATAACGTTAAAAAAAAGAGATAGGCGACAAAAATTCGTGTTGACCAACTTGGCTACGAACCATAAATCTGAACTTGCTGAGTCTCCAAACAGCCAAAATGAGCAAAACTAACTCTTTTTATCATTTTTCACAGGACTAGGAAACAGTATTTTATCTTTTCTTATGGTAATGCGTGTGACCAAAAACGCAAGGTATACGCGTAGGCTCTTTATTGAGCTGTGGGAGGTCGTAAATTATAGAAAATACGGATATAGCCTGATGCACACCAAATTTAGTTCCCCGGAGTCAAATAACGAAGGATCCGAATCACAAGGATGCATCTCTTAAGAAGACAATGTGAGGCTTTTTTTCAAAATTTTAGTGCCCTTTGTTGAGTTGAACCTGTAATTAATAATAATCATTTATTTCATATATATTTTTTTTCTCTTTATTTGGGAAACAAACAGTTATAAAAATACTTATTACTAATTACATATATGTATAACATAAACCAGTGAAGTTTCCACTATTTGGTAATACATTTAAAATTAAAAACATTTGGGAGACTGGAACATTAATATTACTTTGTTTTTTACTATAGTAGTACAAACAGGTAAGTTTTTTGTTTAGGACAACATTTACATTAAAAAAAAATTAGTAGGTACCTAACAACATTCACATTAAAAATAAATAAAAAATTTACTTAAAGCACTGAAAGTTTTTTTTGCAATGCTCTCTTGAATTTCATTAAACTTAAATTAAAATGATCTGATTCAGTAATGTTTCGATTCGCAAGCTCTCTTTTTAAACACATTACTAGCATAGTTAGTTTTGCTCGAAGCTATGTAAAACAAGTCTTTTCTCCTAGAATTAAGCCTACTACACTCAAAATTAAAGTTACTTGTTAAATAGTGGGAATCAATTTTATTATTCAGTAATTTATACAAAAATAACTGATCCTTTTCAATCCTTCTTACATTCAGGGGCACAACTTTCAAATCGTCATCATCAATACCATGGAATCTGTATTTCAAGCATTTAATAAATTTATTTTGTATATTTTGTAACCGGTCAATGTATATATTGTATTGAGGATTCCAAACTGTAGTAGCATATTCTAATATGGGTCTCACAAGTGAATTAAAAAGTATTATATAAGTAGACACCTGTGTAAACTCCTTACAAATACGCAATATGAAGCCTAGCATTTTGTATGCTTTTTTTATTATTATATCGATGTGGTTTCTAAACAAAAGTTTTGAATCTAACTGAACCCCTAAATCTCTTATTTCGCTAGTCATGTTTAATATTACTCCATTTAAATTATAATCATATTTTATTAATTTATTTTTGCGTGTAAATGAAATAACTTTGCATTTATTAATATTTAAACTCAAAAAAATTTCTTGGCAGTATTTATTTAGTCGGTTCAAGTCATCTTGTAGCTGTCGACTGTCTGACTCACAGCGTATCTCTTTAAAAATTTTATTGTCATCGGCGTACAAAAGGATATCGTAATCCATAATATGTTAATAACAATTTCAACTTAAATAACTAGTTGATAACTTCCTCTAAACTAATTGATATTTGTGTTTAAACTATTTATTAAAATCTCAAGCAATCTTCCTCTTTATAATATAAGCATACCTACTCAAAAATAAAAAATGTTATCTATTCGGTTCGCTGATAGTGAAAAATGAACCGTATATTTCAAGATATATTTATAACAGTAGACCATAAAATGGACTGTCTTCACAGGTCGATTTCAGAATACATTAAGGTTACATAGAAACATAGTTATGTTCTTGAACATAAGAACATCAAAATCCCGTTTTCACGCATGTTTTCTAGAATAAACCAGACATCAACTATTCAAAGAAAATGATAGTTTTTATAGTTAGTATATTTAAATGTAAAATAAAACTGGTTTATTCTAGGAAAAACTGACCGAGGATATCCAACTTATTGGAAATTTCAAGCATACCTTTGTTTTCTTTTAGTATTATAAGTCAAATTAAATACAACACGAGTTTTTGATTTTTTAAGAACCACCGTGTGAATATACTTACTTTAAAAAAATGTTAAACCTCTTTGGTTCTGTTTATCATTTGTTCTAGCTCAAATATGACTATACGTAGGTTGCATGTTCGCTGCGTATGTAAACGTTCGTATTTCTTCGCCTCGTGTCATTTAGGAAACAAACGCTATTATGTATACGGTTTGTTATACAATCTCGGGACATATTTAAATGCTGTGTAATACTCAAAACAATGTTAATACCGGTATAGAAGGAATCTTAGTATGTAAGTAAGATGTCGAGTGTTTGCATAAATTACACATTTAAGTTCACACTTTAAGTACCAGCTCATATTCATTAGAAATCATAACAATCCTTCGTTATGATAAGTTCTACAGTACTATTACATTAGATTTACCTTATACTACATGGTTTTATTACTTAATTATGGATTTTATGACTAAATTTAGTGTAATTAAGTCAGTGTTCCTACTCATTCGTACGTGGGTTCGTACCTGTAAATAAAATAATAATCATTAATAAAAGTAAACAGGATTAGTATTAAGAGCAAAATTGCGTATTTTCTGTACGTCGCTTATTACGTTGTATTGAATTTAGTAAATCATTACAAAGCCGAAAACTGATACGGTTAACTATTGCTAATCTAAAAGTAATATCAGTAGTAGTTTAAAAGACATGCGGTAGTAGATGATCGTAGATACAGTTTAAAAGCATAACGCTTAGTGATTATTCATTGGCGTGACTGATAGTGTGTCACCAAAATTATCGTTATCATCAGCCCGGAAAAACTCAATGCTAAACTAGGTTCTTCACGATACTCAGATATTGAGATATTAAATTAAGAAGTACTTTGCTTAAATAGGATAAAGATAAGTAGAATCAATTAGGATAACCTAGGTTCAGTTTGTTTAAAGAATATAAGAAGTTTACAATGGAAAATTATAGATAAGAATTTTACATATTTCAGTTGAAAAAAATATGACGTCCATTTACATTTTTCTAGCTAAAACTGTGATACCAAACACACAACTGTAATAACAAGTTTACATACATATTTGGTTAAGTAATAAATAAAAATGTATTTGCTATACAAAAAAATGGTTCTAACCACTAAGTACTAGAGGAAGTAGTGACAGTAGTGATGATGAATATGTGCACGGCCACGGCGAGTTTTTCGTAAAAAGTGTAAATTTACTTTTGATGTGAGAGATTTTACACTCACCGTAAATTTTTCAATACTTTGTATCATAAATAGGACATGATCTTAAACATGATCATTACAGAAGTATACCTAAATCAAATCAAATGATTTTATTATGGAATTTATACTATTGTGCTTCATGACATTCGTTTTAAATCAAACAAAGGTAGGTACTCTGTGAATCAAATGGTAAATCTTAAGTATAAATATTTTATAATTTGTAATATTCCCTCATGAATTTTAGGGCCCTGGCTTATGACACTAAGCGGAGCTTAAACATACTCATATGTTGCATTAAGTTAATTTGAAGAATGCAAACAAAACATGTTTGGTCTTAATTTTTTTAACTTGATTGGCAATTATCTCCGTAGTACAATTTTTATACAGCTAACTCCAGAAGAGTTCCTTCCGAAACTCCTTTGTTCGTCACTCAATTATAAAGCTATACGTTATCCCTGCTTATTAATCTCAGTGGCACTATTTAGGAAACGACAGAGGGTAAGGCTGTGGCATCTGACATATTCAATTAACGCATCGCTTCCGCATCCGGTAAGAGGGAGACAGCACGCTTCGTCCGTCTAGTTGTGAAGGCAAGATATGCATTAGTTTTGTCGGTTATTCATGCTTGACCGATCAGGGTATCGTTATTAATCTATTTATGATGTGGTCAAAAGGCACTCGTGAGTACCTATATGTATTGTTAGTTCTTGTTGGTGTTTTCTTTAGTATGTCCAAAATAATCACAATCAAAATCCTTGCATAATAACTTGCGAGTTTGATGATAAAGAATGAATTTTGTTCAAAAAGCATTCTCTATTACAACATATAAAGAGTTTGAAAGATAGTTTTAGTTTAATATTAGCAGCTAAACTTTCTTAATTTTACAGTTAATACGGGGTCAGCCTATCAGCCAAAAAACAAACCTCCAATAAAACCTCTGTCTCTTAACTGACTTAAACAGTATGCCCGGGAAGAGAAGCAACTGGCACATTCTATGTTTTTATTTAGCTCCAAGTTCACAGCACGGACGAAAAAATATTAAATACCTATTAAAAATATGATAATTTATAAAGTTATAAGCATCCTAGTAAACATTTGCGAATTGTAATTGTAATTAAAAACTTAAACACCAAAAATATGATAATTCATCAAGCCTTAAGGGCGGCTTGCGCATCGTCGTTAAACACAGTTTAAGAGCGACGTAAACGCATTTAGTCTGCTAATTATAATTAGCGTCTTGCACAACAAAAATTTAGGCACTAATCACGTTTAACGAACTGTCAAAGTTAAATAACCAAAGATGGCAATTTAGCGTCGCTAAATACGTTTAGTAGCAATCGAGCGTTATCATTTTGAGGTTATAGAAATTTTACTATTATTTTATAAAAGATTGTAAAGAGTTCGGTAGGAAGTTTGTAAGATGGATTTGTGGGAATTGTATTCTGATGACGATGAGCAAAGTATAGAATATATCAACAGACCGAAGGGAATTGTTTGAAAGAGCAGACTTATTTGAAATGTATTCGGACGACAAATTCTTCAGAAGGTTTCGTTTGCCATGGTTATCAATGAACTCAGCTAAAACAATTATTATCAATAAAATTTACCACAAGAAATAGCACGCGAACACTACACAAATAACAACAACACAATTTGTGTGACTTGATGTGACAGTTGAAAGCTCGTCGGTCCATTTCACGCATTTTTTCTTTAAGAAATTCAACCATTTTGCTCTAAGTCAAGTGTACAACGCACGAAAACGTAAAAAGGAACGCAAGAAACTGCTTTACCGACTCCTTAACTACGATTAGTTAAATTACCATCCAAACGGACGTGAGCAAGACCTTTTTAATTATATTTAGGCTAAACATACTTAGCAAGATAAACTCATTTAACTAAATTCTGTTTAGACCAAATGTTACGCAAGCCGCCCTAAGCATCGTATTAGACATTTGGGAATTGTAATTGTAATCAAAAACTCAAACAACAAAAATATGATAATTCATCAAGTTTATAAGCATCGTAGTAGACATTTGTTTTAGACAGTTGCTTAGACAAACGGCCTACAAAGGATTAGTAAGTCTGCCTTACTGGGCAATTTTAGAGCTTGTTTCCATTACACTAAAATAGAAACGGGTACTGATGTATATTATTTTGCTTTCTTTCTTTTATTAATTTTATATTTAAAAGATATTAAGACATAATACAGGAGTGCTAGTAAATACAGTGTAAATTTATTTATTTGTATGTATTACTTACCGATCGAACTTGTTTGTTGAAAAGTCAAGAGAAAGAGGGGTTAATAAATCAGTTCAATTTCATTAAAATTGATAAGAGAGGCATTTAAAAAACATATTATGTGTTATTACAGTGGCCAAAGAAATTGAAAAGATAAAACAGGCAATTCATTATTTCGGCTCTCGCGAACAGTACTCACACCCAAGCCTTTTGATTTTTATCTTATATTTTTGCCTCAGGTCATGCAATCTTTGAGATTAATTATTCGTCATAATTTTATTGTTTTAACACAATAACCTGATATTTCTAACGAAAGTATAATGAAATAATAGTTTTTTCATGTAATGGACAATAACACAGATCATTTTATTCTGGACAAGAGTGGACGGAAGCAATGAACTATGAATGGTTAGTGAACTGTCATAAATAACTTATATATTCATCATGGCATTTGATAAATAGAGCTGTGTTAGGAAGACAAATACGCACAGGGATTCATATATTATTAAAGCATTTGTATCTAGTGACAGCGACAAAATTTGTTTTACAGTAGTCTGATGAACTGGTAAAATGTATCTTGAAAATACTACTTGTTATGCATTGAGTTACAGAGATATAGTTTGTTACAAAATCAAAATTTATATGGTTTCATAATAAAGCAAGATTATTAGTGATTAAGTCGACGGGAATGAACAGAAGAATCATTAAACATTCATTTTTATTTTGAAAAAAATAAATTTAATATTTTTTTTTTCTGAAACGTGAATCTATTTAACTTTACAAGAACACGAATAAGAAGCTATTCCGCTGAAATAAAGAATAACAAATTCCACAATCCAAGAATTTGAATAAGATCCCATCAGTTGTAAGAAAACAAAATTGCACACAATATATTCAGCAACCGCGTTCGCAGGCAATAACGTACTGTCATCTATTATTACCGAGTGTAACATGTAAAATCTAACATGAATCCAAAGATTCAAGCTTCTATTGCATTTCTATCGTCATTTTATTGCGCTTCGCATGGATGAAACATCAAAATTGTACTTACATTTCAAATGTAGCAAAAAGTTCAGACTTTGATATTGGTTTCGTATTGTTTTGTAGCAAACAGAAATAAGTTTTTCGATTATCTCTGGACGACACAACAAATAAATCTTTGCTTAAGGAGTTAAACTTATGATAAATTAAGGCCAAGTATTACCCTACAATAAAACTTTATTATATTTTCAGGTGTCAAAGAACAACCAAGGCCACCAATGCGAAGTGCACCTACTACGATCTGGTTGTGGTCTCAAGTAAACGCTGCATGAGGACAGCGTGACTCGAATAACCTTGAGGGAGGCCTATTCTAGCAGGGGTAGTCTTGCAGATGATGATGATTTTGATGAGAAAAGAACCGCTTTAATAAGAGTATATATTTTAGAAGCTAGCACCATCCCGCTTATTTCTACCGCCAAACAGCTATGTTCTGAAACAAAGGGTAATATAGACAGTGTAATAAATAATGGTAAGTTTAAGATGTCCTTGGATTTTTTTTTATACTTAGCACCGGTTAACCCATATGCCAGTTTTTCCTCGTAACGGAATTTAGTTACCTAATTAATAACCCACTGACACATCAACCATGTGGCTCCAGAGTAAGATTTTATGCAAGCCTTGTGATATGATCACCACACAGACGAACTAGGAGGCTTACACCCAGACCCAAGATGTTCCAAACTCGGGTCCTCTCAGCACCGCAGCCGAATACTCGAGCACTGAGCTATGCGAGCTGTCAAAATATTAAACACTCAAAGCTTCGATTATCTGAAACTTATGTTAAAGAATTTACCAATAACATTCCTACTTACCTAAACTATGGAAATATTTCATATAAGTCTAAAACCTTTTAGCTCCACCGTATATCAAAACAGAAATAATAACCGCAACAATCAAAAGCTTATTAAAATTTTCATAACAGTAATTTTCTTTTAGAATGTCTCATAACTTTATGGAGCACAAGCATTTTATATTAAAATCTGAATGACTATGCAATCATTTCCGACACCATTTTATAGCCCAGGGGAAACTATGAAACTACTGAAAGTAATATAAACTATTAAATTTATTCAAGATATATTTCTTTTCGTAATCGTTTAAGTATGTCGTTGATTAAATTTTTTTTTTGTTTTAATAAACAATGAATCAAATATATTAAATACATTGTACTAAAAATAAAGCTTAGACGAATCAATTGAATAACATAATACTTTAATTTTTATTAGACAAAAAAAAATATTGCGATGAGGCGGTAAAGGAATATAATTTATTATCTTCCTTTTTTAATTATAATTATCTATTATTTCTTATTTTGAAGATATTAAGGCCTTCGTATTCAAAAAAGGTATTTAAGAAATTATTATTCGCTGAGTTATTTTCAGTTGTCATGGAAATTAAATTTTGTTGACATCTGAGACTTCAATAAAAAAATACAAGAAATATACATTGAAAAATGCACTGAGTGTTTTTAAATGCCTATGAAATAAATACTTAAGTTGTGAAGCTTTTTGTACGTTAGAAAAACATGCATGTTGTTTTATCAGAATTGAGTTACACTTTTTTCAGTTTTGTAACATAAAATAGCAATCTTATTGAATAAAAACAAGAACACGTTCTTTTTCTGTTGTACGTTAATTAAGATTATTACTTATCAATCAATATATATAAAACTGTTCCGTTACTGACTGAGTGACTGAGGTACTGAGTGACTGACAGACAACGTACAGCCGTAACTACTGGGCTTAGAGAGCTGAAATTTGGAACATACATTCTTTAGGGGATGTAGGGGTGCACTAAGGAAGGAATTCCCGAAATTCCCACGGGAACGGGAAATATAGGACTTTTTAGTTTGTATGAAAAATCTTATTCCTTGAGTGCACCGATGTGATACTTGGTATAAAGGTTCTTTAATGGCGGGTTTCAATATTATGAAAACTGTTCGTTTTGCCTACGAACAATAGAATTCACTACCAAAATGACTTTCTATATTCAAAATCTTGACATCTAAACCACTGCTTACGAACTGTTTGACTGTAATGGGTTGCTAGGTTACATTTGACCATTTACAAAATAAGTCATTTTATCTAGCCAACGACGACGTAGCAAGTTATTAATTTAAACCAATGAGGTAAAGGTAGCATGGCAGTCTGCTGCGGCCAATAAGGAGTTATGTTTTCATTACGTACGACCAATTAAAGAATAGGTCATTTTATCTAGCCAACGACGTAACAATTTATTCATTTAACGAAATGTCCTATCAAATATCTGTCAACATATCAATAATCCAGTTTTCTCTTTCTAACTTATCTATAACTGTTTTTGAAAAAAAGGACGAATATTATTGAATTACATAATTTTTCTTTTAAATATTTACTTTGACGTCATAAAAATGTGATTCAACCAATGGCAAAATTAGTCGAAGGATTGGCGTTTCGTTTTACGTAAGCAGTTAAACGAAATTATTAATAAAAAGCTCTAAAAACATACTATAATATATTTATCGAATACTAAAACATAGCAAACATAAATTGAATAAGTTTATATATTTATTTAGTTCAAATATCATACAAATAAGTTGCGAATGCGTGATATTCTATAAATCACATATCACCTATTTTCTTGGAAGAACGTCACGCAAGGAGGGCCCATGCCAAATTTGAGAACTTACAGCCCGTAGCTAGTAGATATTGTGAAACGCTACTTTTTTCCTACCAGTTTTGTACCTGTACCGGTTACGCATAGCAGTCAGTTGAATATTGAAACCCGCCATAAGTGGGTGTCTGGTTGTATAGTTTCTGAAATTTCCACGAGAAGGATAGTTAAGCGCATACGAAGATGCGGGATAAAGCTAGTAACATTATAAAAGGACATTTCATTTAAAATCTGCCGCCAAATATTCGGGGGAACACGGCATCGAGATCCAACTACCTCACATTTTTTTTTATTTCAATATTGATGCTTATAAATATTGTTTTTATGATTCGTGTCACTTTTATCATATACTGAAATAGTCCATGAAACATTTTTAGTCCCTAAACGGAATGGCGGTTTTATCAATAAAAGATGATTACTTTCAGTCCAGGATTTTTTGGATTAGAAAATTTATTTTGTGTGTTTTCGTTATAGTTTTACCAGAAAATAATTTTAAAAGACATTTTTAGGGATGAAAAATTACAGAGAATACATTTTTGAAATAGTTTACACGAAGTTTTGTCTAATAAAGCCCCCCTTCTATTATCAGGAAAAAAAATGATATACAAAAAAAATTACAAAATTACCTAAAATTCAGCCTGAAACAAAACCTTACTAAAATTTTAAAGTCTACTGAAACGGCAGCATGAGGCTTTCACTTCACTAAAACTTTGGTGACAAACTTTCCAGTCTTCAGCAGTCTAATCAACTGCCTGGTCTCCCATGACACAAAGCACAATAGGATTTTAGTTGAAAACTTCGTTAGAGGAAGGCCAAGATTGTAAATTTCCCTCAGGGCAGCCACCACTTTCAACTTCACCGACTATATCGATAACTTTAGTCACTTAGCTATTTATTATCGATATCTGGATGATTCCATCAGTGTCTTGAGTGTTACTTGTTTTCAAAGTTAGGACTATTTAGATAATCTGCTTAATATGTAGGTCAGTTTAAGTTCACGTTATTGGTTTATATTGAATGCTGCTTGAATACTATGCTAGTGTTATAAGACGCATAAGTTTACTAATATCCAGCTAAGATTATAACGTTCTTAACTTTTTATAGAATTAAAGGTAAGACCTAAGCATGTCTATCTACATTATCTAAAAGACATAGTTAGGTAATTAAAAAAATCATCTCTACTGATAAAAGGGGTTTTCTGGCTTCATATTTGTGAATTTTTGACTTTATAGAAAATGCAAATTAAGGATATTATCAGGTTAAAACCAGGTTGAAAATGTATAAAGATCATTAATATTATAGGTTACAGGCCATCAAATCAAGGACATATGCTAATGCTTTGCCACTTGTCACTGTTATGCATACAATTTTGGATGAGTGATTGAGTGTTTTTACTGTATTGGCTATTAATGGCAACCAGTACGCAGATCCCTGCGGAGGAGTAGATCTTAGATCCGCACACAATCAAGTAGGCTGCTGTTTTATAGAGTCGTGATCTTAATATAAATTTAAATGATACAGTGTTTCTTTTACCACATCTTTTTCGCTGCCAAAATTTGATCGTATTTTTTTTTTAAATTTGTGTATAAGTGGGTTCTATAATTTTGGAAGGTAGAATTTATTCAGCGCTGTCAACTTGGTTTCTTTTTTCTGGGATTTTTTGAATGGAACAGAACTTATAAATAAGAAGAACGTTAAAATAGCAATTTCTTTTGTCTCAAATTAATGATTTATTATTATTAATAAAGTGACCTTATGCATTGGCATAACAAGAAATATGAATGGGCAAAATCTCAAATCTTTTAAGCACAACTCATAGTTGATACAAACTCTATAGCATCCGGGAAATTTTGAAATTAAAATAACCACAACTAATTAAGTAATAAACTTAAAAGCTCAAGAGAAAAATAAACGAAATCGTTCCAGTTCAAAAATTAAAGCCTAAATACAAAATGTTCGCGAAATATTAGCAAATCAGAGCTGCTACTGTAATTCAAACAAAGACAACTCTGGCCGAGGACTTAATTTCGGGAAGAGACGCAGAAAAATGTTATGCAAATTTGTACGGTATATTTTTTCTTCCATTAACCTTTCTGGCGGATTGTACGGTCGACAAAAAAAGAAATTCAATTCCGGTTAATTTCCTGAGCATTATAAAAACATCTTTGTTGTGCAACCAAACCGAGCATTGCACGGAAGGGACGTCGGGGTCGAACAAAAACTGGATTTTATTTTGAAACTGTAATTAGGAAATTAACGACTTGGAGTTTAGGAAAACAAATGGCGCCTGCCCGTTTATATGTGGGAATTACGCTGTTTTGCGGTGTCTCATTTTACGAATTTAATAAAAATGCCACGCCGCTTAAAAAGGTTTAGCATTTAACTGCCTAAAATAATGTATATTTTATTGCTTTGTGGCTACTGGATTTTTTTATCAGATATTTTATCAAAAGAAATAAATTAGACAAAGGGTTTATTTAACATACAGAATATGTTGGTCTGGTCATTGACTTTAGCCATACCATGCCATGTACTCGTAAACTAACTCGGGCCTTGGGATCATAAATCAAACATGTAGGTATTGTCCCGATAAGTTTGCAAGCTGAACTAAAGTTTATTTATTGAAACTGTATACCAGGTAACATTTCCAATTACTTTTGAGAACATGTCATTAAAAATGAAACTGGTTATCATGATTTTCGAAACGTAAATGAACTCAACAAGCATCAAAATCAAAATCATATGTAATTTTTTTTCTAAATAATATGGTCGTCATGTTGGTGAAGCACCTACCCGGTAAGAGACACCCGTGGTTCGACTCCCGGTCGGGGGAATTTTATTAAGTATTTTTCTTGTCAATACTACTATATTTAAGCTTCATGTAATCATATTAATATATAAAAACCTTTTAAATTTTCTAATGGAATATGTAAAATTAACTCCCAGTATTGTACTTGAATCCTGTACTCCGGTACTCAATTTTCAATAGGACCTAGAACACCTCTAATTGTAAGCCTACTTTGTGACTATCGTTGAAACTATTAAACGATGTGTGAGTTACTAATTGGAAATATACTAATTATATTAATCATTATTTCTAGTCCCTTGCTTTTCTGTAATGTATGCTTAGTTTGCTTATATTATATTACCAGTCTCTGATTATCCACAAACCAATTCCCTGTGCAAAATTGTTCAATTCATTTAACAAAACAACAAAAAAATTTACTACTTTATAAAATGAAATGAAACATTATAATTAATTCGTAGGCATCATTTGTTGACTTTATCCTTTTCCGATCATCATTTATTTTAGCCAACGTGGCAAGGGCTAAAAGAATGTGGGAAAATACATTGCGCGGAGAATCCAACATTTGTCTTCGTCGCCTTTCCTTTGGACGTTAATTAATATGGAACACTCTGAATAGGCAGTAAATGAATCTCCAGTAGAAATATAAAGAAACGACTCAACTATATGGTAATATAGTAAAAAATAACTGAGTATATTAAAGGTCCGATTCAACTAAGTTAATAGTCTTAAAAATGTCTTAAATACATTGACTTTAAATACATGCAGATTAGAATCTAGTTATAATTTTCACCTTCTTTTTAATAATGGTTTAGTATTTTTTTTTTTTTAAGTAGTACATATGGATTATTGTCTATTGTATGTTGTATTTGTATATCGAGTTATGTGTTTAGTACAGTATTTCTCTATTAGAAAAAAAAAACAATCCTTACTTACCTTATAAAAATATGTTTATGTAGTAGTTACACTAATTGTTATTGTATCTCTTTGTTGTATAATTAATAGTGACTTAGCAATTCGTTATATTGAACATTTTATACCTAAAAAACAAGTAATCACAATTACTTAGTTTAGGTATTATGCCTTTGTTAACCTAGTTCATGATAAAGTAATGAAATTAACATATTATTGTATAGCATCTATTTTTAAATTTAGTAATATTATTACATACCTACGCATTATTTTGTTTAACCTAGTATAAATTTCTTAATTAATGTTATTCTTAGATATATAAGTTTTTATCAGAAATAAATATCTTATTTTATCTTATCTTATCTTATCTAACTATAGTCTGTTTAATTTCAACCATAGAAGACGTCAAATTTTGGAATAAGTTAGCAGTATTCAAATTAACACGAGGTGACACAATAGAGATTTAAAATTAGAAAATAACATCTTGGATTTGATCCAACTTGAAACTTTTTAGAATGCAAAACTAAAAAGATCACTGTCTACCGTTTTAGGGTGTTTATTCAGTGAATCGAAAAACAAACCTTAAAAGTCGTTTGATAACCTAAGTACAATAAATCCATGACAATAAGTACAGAAAAAATATTACAGTTAATCGAAGTTTAAGTCAGCGAGCATCAACATTTAGTAGATATGGGCGACACAGATGCAGGACATTCACCAAAGATGGAGTTTGAATACCAATGGCTTCCAAATTCTATTTTCCACCGAAACCTTTGAATATAAGTAGAATGATTTTTTACTTCTTATTTTCACTTATAAATAAAACTCAATAAATAAACATTTTTTTATTTCAATTAGGCTTCTAAGTTTAGTTATGCATAAGTCTAAAAGTTCTGCCTAAAACAAAATAAGAAAATTAGAATTAGTTAGCAAAAGTTTTGGAAAATTTGAGCTGAATTCAAAAAGGTAAACTATCTTTCCTAAGCAATGGTAATTCTACAAAAACAAGCTAAATTCCAAAAAAAGTGAAAATTGTCGTTCCTTCGTTTAGGTATTTTCTTATGAATAAACGTTTACTATCGTAACCGTTAGGGGCAAGTTTCTTTGAAAGCCCTTGTGCGGTACCTATTCGATTTCATATTTTACCCAATCTTTACTTACCATCAGGTGCGACGAAAATCAAACGCGGTTTTAGTCACCGATAAGAAGAAAAAAAATACACAACGTATCTGAGGGTATAATTAAATACGAGACTTTACCTAAACCCGAGCCAGATATAAAAAGTTCGTTTCCTAAACTGGGTAGTTCGGCTAGGGATCGAACTCAGGATCCCTCAAACCGAAGGCGAAAACTCGGCCAGTGCGCTGCGGAAACCGTTAAAGTCTAGAGTCTTCAAGATTCATCCATAAAAATAGTCTTTTGGAGATCCCAGACTTACACGCTTTTCATGATTTGTGCGCTCATATTCCAGCTCGGGTTATCAAAACGTTACAAATACGAAGAAAGACAACTTATCAGGTACACCAGCGCTGAAATGCGCACATATTATACAATGCGATAAAACTAATTACCTACCACGTGCTCTTTAGATGTACACCTATTCCTCAAAGTGTGTTATTTATGGTAATTTTATAGTTACTATTACTTATGCAACTACTATTATTGGGTATCAGACTGTTTACCATTATTTGATTTATGTCTCTATTTCTAATTATATCTGTTCCGTTTCGAGCTAGCGAATAAGGAATATATTTTATATAGGGTGCGGAATAAGTTAACCTGTACTTTTGATAAGAGAACTAGGTCAGGGGAATTTGAGTTAAAGCTGATTTCAAGAAAAGATCTTCGTGAAAGATCTCGGCAAAGTTGTTCAAGTTTTGTTTTTGTTTTGTACAAAAAGCAAGTAAACGAATTTATTTGATGCATTTCTTTATTAATGGGCTAAGGGTGTTTTAAATTTCATCGGGCATGCTGTCTCAGCACTAAGGTGCCAAGGCAGTAAAGACGAATAAAATATTGCAATGTTTTATTTCTTATTACATTACAACAAATGGTTGCCTCGAGGAACTAGCATCAACCTTGGGGAATCGGGCTTACAAACATCGTTGTTTTGGTAAAACATGATCGTGGCATCTAGGCGCATAGACATCAATAATAAAATATGCCATGGCAATGATAAAGGTGCATTGCCATGGCAAGGTTTCAGCTGGAGAAAAGTTCACAAAATGTGGCATCTCAAAATTTAATATGAATAATAAAAGTCAAACTTTTAAAACCTTCTTTCGGAGGCCACCAAATTCTCTTATTATTAGTTGGTATGACACACGTATATTTCGTTCATTGGATTGCCATTTTGCAAACAAAGAGAAACCCGTGAAAAAGATAGCTGGATTGGAGGCAAAAAAATCTTCAAGGGCATTTTGTACTACCTGTCGGGTATTCATTAAAAGCATATTTTGAATGCGTCCTGAACTGATGAAATGTTTTGCAGAAAAAGAAAGACCAATAATTAATAAATGGTTGAGTTTGAAAATAGAACTGACCTCCATAGTACAAGTACGCCTGACTAAATCTCTATACAAAGTGACAGTTGTTTTTGCTATCAATTCAAAACGCGCCCGCTGGAGCATCTCAGCGTTGCTCAAAATCAATTTTTTAGACATCGGCTTGTAAAGCCATTTTTGTATTGCTCTTAGTTTCGTTCAATCGACAGATTTTTCAAATATATTCATACAGTGACAAATGAAAATGGATTGATGATAGAAAAACACGTTCATCTATCATGTAATTTTTTTTTAATTTACAATGCATGGTACACTCGTGGTAAATTCGTTTACACAGCATTTTTTCTTGGTATAAGACTATCCAAAATTAAACAACAGACTGTAAACTGCAAACTGAAACATCTAAAAAGTACAGTAGGTAGGTAGTAAGTTCTTCACACTTTTATTTTAAATTAGTCTTCAACTGTTTAATTAACACCTTCTTAGGCAATATTTAACGCGAAGCAGATAGCTCCTTTAACAAAAGGATATTTAATATAAATTAGAAACAGGAAGGTAATTAGATTTTGCGACAGCTTGCACTACTGGCAGAACTAAATGAGTAAGCGGTTGAAGAAAGCAACTTAGTAATAAACAAAATAAGGATCTACATTGGAGGCGTCATATAGACTTTTGGTTTGGGTAAGTTTCGCTCCCAGTCCAGTATGGAAGCTTAAAACTTGACCGAAAGTAAAAGAATTGATTACGCAACGCATGGTTGTTACCCAGTAAGTAAAACAAATAGTAAGAAAACTTTATTTATTCATAGGGAGTTCTAGTGCAAAATTAAGTACTTACTTTTATTGCATAATTATGACCAGTATCGAGTACAGATTACTCTCCTTCAGTATCTAATATTTATTACCAGTCACCCTGTATAGGCAGATTCAGGCCCAGACACGGTACATTTTATTTTCTTATTCCGTGTAGAAATTGAATTCGCGACCTCACGATTGGTGTAGTAAAGTTTACATCACAGCACCACGGAGATATATTTTACAAGAGATTGAATGTTAATCGCCGAAAATCTAAAAAAGAAACATCGGTAGTTAAAACTGTTAAAACATGAAATTTCTTCATCTAGTACAGTGCTCTGTTTTGTTATAAATATTAGTTTGAGATGAATGCGTAATCCAGTCACGATTTGCACTGGGTTTCATGTATTAATCAAAATCAAAAGTTCCTATATGATAAAACAACGTGCAGATGAATGTCAAGTTCGTTAACCTCTTAAAATTTAATTAAATTGAAACTTTATTATGATTTCATAAATCACCAGCAAAAATAAAACTCTAATTTTAAACATATTCCCTGGAAGGAGGGCTCATTTTATATCAATAGGAAGGCAACTAGGGGGAGCAATACCCTTTTCCTTTTAATTTTAAAGGAGCTTTCTAGGGACTGCAGTTGGAAAAAGTTATAATAATATTGAACTCAATGACTTGTAAAACACCCCTGGGATTACGAAAGGTATTTTAAAAATAGTAGCTAATAATATTCAGCTTTTGTTACTACATAAAAATCAATCTGTGGAACGCAGAGATTAAGATGAACTCTTTTAGAAACATTTTCTTATTTCGAAGTTTCTTTTTAAATGACTTTCAATGTAATACGTACCTAAGTGGTTTTGAAAGATAACTTTTGGATATATTTTTAGGCGACTCAGTTCTAAGCATTCATTGAAATTTCTCTTTTTTTAATAAACTACTTAATAATGTTAGAGGATAAATAATGGAAGCGTACTTTCTAAGCTTGCTTGACTAGGACCACCGTACTGTTTATTTCTAAGGTAATACTGCAAGGGTAAAGTAGAGGGTAGAAAACTGTTTTGTAATTCAATCTGATGTCCCAGAGTCCGCAAAGCAACGGTACTTCACAAGAAGTTGCAGGTGTCTCTAAGCGGTGATGATGACTTAACCAAATGTTTTTTTGAGAACTTTTGTGTCAAATAAAAAAACACAAAAAGATAAATTATATTACTATAAAGTTGTAACAGAGTGTTAAAATTATCCTAAAGTAAGCTCACAAAACTAAATTTAGAATTTAAGTTTCACGAACATCTTTCAGTTTATTATAAAAAAAACAACAACAACCTAACTTTTGTTGTTCCCTGTTAACCCTTTTCTGCTTGTTACTAAACCGCTCCCGTAACGTTGCACAATGCTACAACTATGTCTAACATAAAGTTTCCCCAATAAATTATAAT
Source organism: Stenoptilia bipunctidactyla (assembly GCA_944452665.1). Classification (NCBI taxonomy): domain Eukaryota; kingdom Metazoa; phylum Arthropoda; class Insecta; order Lepidoptera; family Pterophoridae; genus Stenoptilia; species Stenoptilia bipunctidactyla. Next base: position 12,068,230 of record OX101726.1, read on the forward strand.
AACAAACAAACTACGTAACACAATATAAGACAAACTGAAGTACCTACAAACTGGCAGATGCCTAAAACTTTGCAATATTCCTGAGGTGTCTTGAAATTCTAAATATTCCATCGACTTATTAATTTGTTGGGGACCTACTACCACGTGCAAGTATTCTCTCATTTCTTATGAATTTATGATACTAATATAAATACTTCAGGGGAGTTTGACATGATTAAGTGTTTTGACTGAGTACGTAGCTTAAAGCTCATCCTACTTTGAGATCTAAAGTTTGCAATTTGTGGTGCAGTGTTAGAAATAGATTAAGTTTTACTTTAGTGAAATTATTTTGATCTATTATCAACTACGGATATCTTCTTATTAATCTGTCATTGCCGCTATAAACTTTACACTGACGAATTACTGTAAAATTATAGATGGATCAAAATGAGTCATAATGACGTCCTCATAATTCATGACTCATGCCTACGTCATGAGGCCAAAGGGAAACCTATGCTCTTAGTAAAGAATCCAATTTTCTAAGCGGTAGGTTTACCTGATCTTGTTCTTTGAGCGTGATACCTAAAGAATTTTTGAATTAAACAAGGCAATTCGTTTCACTTTTTATTTTGCTCTTAAAGCTTGTAAGGCTATTAAATAAAGTTTCATTTTCAGTATCCTTAAATAACAACTCAAATTAATATCCTCAGTATTTTTTGGGTTGCTAAATATTTATTTTATTTTTTATACTTATTTATGAGATTATAATAATAATAGTTAACTTTCATATATTACATGAATAGTATAATGACGACTAATAATATGTATACATTGGAATTTGAACCTTAATTTAATCGAATAAGTTGCGAAGATTTCATTAGACGTGACTGTATGGTAGCTACCACGTAACAAGAGTTTTATCCAATCGTCATTACCTATATTTCTTAAAAATAAAAGAGAGTTGTTAAAACAAAAGCAATTTGTGGTAATAAACCTCCTCCAATTTGAGTTCTGGGTCAGTGAAATAAATCTAGCAACGTTAAAACATAAAAACTAATTATAAAAAGTGTGAGTTAAAGAAATCACATAGAGCAACTAAAGGGCGTTCTATTATACACCTAGACCTAAAAAAGTACTTTTCCCCTACTGCCCAGGAAACTTTCGTGCAAAGCGACACAAAAACCTTGTATCTTTTTTTAATTCGTTTTCTGGTTCCCATAAAAAACGAGGCAATGCAAATATCTATTAATTTTGCTCTTGAATCTATTAAGGTAATCAAGTTATATTATTTTTATGAATAATAAATTTTCTTATATAAAACTGACACAACTTGAATAACTGTGGTTAAAATTTGCGCTACTTCTGCGCTTTTATGCTACACTTAAAACACAATTTTCCAAACATCACGATTACCATCTCAACATACGAGTGTTCCCTAAATATTAGGATCATTATGCTAAAAAAGCGAAACGCTTCTGATAATATTCCCCTCCAAATTTCGCTTACAAAAACAAATATATGATTTACAGTAGAATTTTCTTATCTGTGGTTAGGGGCGGTTGATTTACACAGCGAGAGATCGCAAGCATCGTGATACGTAGCCCAGGCTATCTGCTGGAACAACGAAAATAATTGAGCTTTGTTATCTTGTTGTGCTAAAAGGAACAAAACAAATCCTCTGAGACAAACAATGTTACAACACGAGATAATTAGATGCTTTTATTTCAGAGAGCAAATTATCTACAGGATGATTTTTGTCATAAAGTCATCGTATGATTCTGATTCTTTTTAATTAGTGTAATTAAGTTGCATTTGAATTAGGCTCATTTCAATAACCCAGTAATCTGTACAATCATCACACTATTGAAAATTTTGTCACTAAAACTATCATGAATCATACATATTTAGTGCCAATTGCTAGACAGCCGCGGCTGATACTTCCTTTTACGATGTTTTTTTTTATCATTTTACTTCGATATATTTTAGGCAAACAATAAAAAAATATATAAACTTACCTTAATAGTTCAACTAAAAAAGGAATTTCATCGAAATCTACCGTAGGTATACTAAGAAAGCTAATTTTACTCCGTTGAAAACGACTGCCGGGAATCGACAAGATAAATATTACCCATTGATTTTATTCTATCATGTTAGATAGTATGCGCACCTTAATAGATAGAATTACTTGATTTGATACCATGATTAAGCCCACAGAACCAAACCTGTCCACAAACCTGAACCTGTCATATTTAATAAAAAACACATAGGAACTCTTATTGGCCGATTATTAAAACTCTTATTAAAGGCCCGATTTATCGATGTCGATGGTCGCATGCTAGCCCCGCTAGTTTTGATGATGCTCTTAAAACCTAATAACGTTTTTTAAAGTCATCTTAACCTAAAACCAAATTATTTTTATATTAAGAAAAAATACTGCTGTAGTTAGACTGTAGTTATGGGGATAATCTTCTGAAACACAATATTTAACTGAACAAAATAAATGTAGAGTCTGTGTCATTTATAAACTATCTAAAAATATTACTTAAATAAAATCAAAAAACAAAGTAAATAACATGTAGAATTTGCTCAAATCGTCGCTGAAATAATCAGAAATTTCAAGCAACGAAAAATAAACTTTTAAAGCACTGTAGCCAAGTAATTATAAATGTTGATAAAACTTGGTAGAGAATCTGTCTCTGTCCATTAATCTTTCCTTACAGAAATTGAAAATCAGAAATGGCAGGTTGGAAAAAATAACGACTGCCATTTTCTAAGATAAATTAATTAATGAGATGGCGTTGTTGGTCGTGCATTTAATTTCTCGTAATTTTCTTGACGCTATACAATCATTAATGATATAGATGAAAGGCGTTATCTAGGGTAAATATATTTCTGAGAAATAATATAACTATTAATTACGATATTTACTGAAGGTTATATTAATTAATGGTATGTTATTGTTTTCTAATTGTACTCAATATAATTGGATATTATGATCTGAATTGTATTTACATTAGAGCCTTTGATCTAAGTAATTTAGTTTAGTGTATGTTATTTCGTTGCTATGCTTGATTACTTTTCAAATATAAACGGTGTTCTTTATTTTAGTAGATATATTTATAGATAGTACTTTCTTTGTAGCTTGACAAAATTTAGTAGAGTATTCATTCTGTATCTGTGAAAAGATTCATCTATACTAATATTATAAAGAGGAAACCTTTGTATTTTTGTATGTTTGTATTGAATAGGCTCAAAAACTACTGGACCGATTTCAAAATTTCTTTTACCATTACTTAGAGGGATTCTTCCGAATCCGTATAGGCTACTTTTTATCCCGAAAATCCCGCGGGAATCAAAATTACGCGGGTAAAACCGCGCGCAACAGCTAGTCAATACATATAATAAAACAGTAAAAAAAACGTGTCTGTACATTTAATATTTTTACAAAAAAATTTATCTAGGGTTATAAAGAAATGAAAAAAGAGTAAGAATCTGAAAAAAAAAATTTGTCTGTTTGTTTGTAAGTTTGTCTGTTTGCACACGCTAATCTCTGGAACCACTGGACGGATTTGAATGAACCTTTTTTTGATGTATAGCTGTGAAGCCGGGGCAACATATAGGGTATATTTTATTTCGGTTACTGGAACACCTGATGCAGAACCCTTAAGGGATCATCAAAACCGTAAGAAATATAGATATGATGCCTTAACAAAAGTTGTCCAGGATGATGAGCAGATTCTGCAGACATAAAAAAAATCTAGGATCTGAAAAAATTGTAATAAATTTTTAAAAGTTATGCCTAAAACTTACTTTACTAGAATATGGTGGAGATGTTCGGCATACAGATCAGAAGTACTCATTGCTCAGTTGGGCGTAGACCGACCATGAGTCTAAGGTCGTGGGTTCGATCCTGCTCGCGTAGATATTTTTTTTATTATATTTTTTTTTTTTTACAATAAATATTTAATTGTGAACAAAATTGTCTTTAAAACCACTTGATTTCAATCAAGATCCAAAGAGATATCAATACATATAATAAAACAGTAAAAAAAACGTGTCTGTACATTTAATATTTTTACAAAAAAAATTATCTAGGGTTATAAAGAAATGAAAAAAGAGTAAGAATCTGAAAAAAAAAATTTGTCTGTTTGTTTGTAAGTTTGTCTGTTTGCACACGCTAATCTCTGGAACCACTGGACGGATTTGAATGAACCTTTTTTTGATGTATAGCTGTGAAGCCGGGGCAACATATAGGGTATATTTTATTTCGGTTACTGGAACACCTGATGCAGAACCCTTAAGGGATCATCAAAACCGTAAGAAATATAGATATGATGCCTTAACAAAAGTTGTCCAGGATGATGAGCAGATTCTGCAGACATAAAAAAAATCTAGGATCTGAAAAAATTGTAATAAATTTTTAAAAGTTATGCCTAAAACTTACTTTACTAGAATATGGTGGAGATGTTCGGCATACAGATCAGAAGTACTCATTGCTCAGTTGGGCGTAGACCGACCATGAGTCTAAGGTCGTGGGTTCGATCCTGCTCGCGTAGGTATTTTTTTTAATTATATTTTTTTTTTTACAATAAATATTTAATTGTGAACAAAATTGTCTTTAAAACCACTTGATTTCAATCAAGATCCAAAGAGATATCGTAATATTGTCTTAAGTTTTCGCGATTCATACGCGATAAATCCGGTTAAAAAGTGTTTTATTTAAAGATATCGTAATAATTTTAAAATAACTCCGTAAGAAAATAAAAAGGTATGTTCGATAAGACGCGGGCGGGCGAGCGAGTGATTCGCTGGCATGGCCGGCCACTCACGCTGTTAATTGTTCGAGATACCTACCAAACTCTGGGTGCCTATGACCATATTCACCCAACTTTTATTATTTCACTTGGAAATAAGATTTCTCTGAATGAACCACCAAATTTTTGTAACGGTTGGGAGTCAGACTACCCACGAGTTTAATTTTATAACTTTCTATTCCAAAATATTAAAAATACTAAGTTTTTTTTCAAATCGGTGAATAAGTCCGAATTTGACCTCATTCTCACCTGATGGTAAGTATAAATGAGGTCGAATACCGAAGCCAAGCCAGTTCTATCATAAACCCGTTTGCGGCTCTAAAACTGGTGCTTTATAAAATGTTTTCGGGACGCGTCACCGCTGGCAGTAGTGATATTTGACGGCAAATTTCAGTCAGCCGAGACAGTCAGTTTACCACCAAGCGGGGCTCACTCGGATAAGTCAATTATTCAGAGGCGGTAGGGTTATTCTAGGGGTAAATTATAACTAAATTGTCGTCAAAATCAATGAATGCTGGGCTTCAATATTTTACATGAGTAAAAGCTACTACAAACGAATGGTAGGTAGTTATAAGAATAGTAAGTAGTAATTTGAAAAGACGTTGAATATTGAAACGCTTTATACGCTTCAATATTCAACGTGTATGATAGCTAAATCTACTGTTCGTAGAATAAACGAACATACATACATATAACTTCACGCCTTTATCCGTTATAAAACCTCTATCCAATAAAACCTCTATCCCTAAAATGACTTTAAAGGTATGCCCGGGAAGAGAAGCAACTGGTACATTCTATGATTTTCTGTTTCAGTCCAGAGTGGAAGCAACGAACGAACAGTGTTTTTGATATTATAACGTGGCATTAGTAGATTAGATAGATGTAAAAGCGTTCGGATAGCCAGAAGAAAAAAAACTGAACTACACTAAAAATAAACATGGGAATAAGAATTCTAAGGAAATTCTCCTGGTAAAAGTTAAAAAAGGGGCTTAGAAATAATAAATCTGAAAAATAGTTGGTATGCAGTAGAAAATTTTGCTATGTTGATAGAGCTAAATCATTAATAAAGCTTCTTGCGCGATTTAATACAGGTAGGTACAGAAGGCAGCAGGTCAAGCGTTACATTACCTGTCAAATTTCCTCAAACAATTTTAACTTAGGTAATGTCGAGGGCATAGATTTTAGATTCAAGTAAAAAAAAAATTACCGATTTGTAACGCTTGATTTGCTGCCTTCTGTACATACAGAGATATATTGTAAGAAAGTTAAACTTAAAATAATGGGACTCAAGGTTTTATTTATTTCGTGATCATTTCTAACTCTTGGAAGTTAGAAACCGTAGATTTAGAAGTAGAATAAAAAGTAACGTAGATGTGTTAACTACAACAAGAAATTACATTAAATTGGCTTACCGTGAAAAGTAGCCAATCATAAATATAGATAGATACACATTATACACTGATAATGGCTGGATGGATGGATCTTTGCTACTCTTTCACGCAAAAACTGCCGAATGTATTCTTCTGAAACTTTACAGTAATATCTTTACTTACAATAACAATAAGCTATAATTAATGAAGATAGGTATTGCATTAATTATGTAAAATTTAAGACACTTTGGCACCCGATTTGTTTATAACGCAAGGTGCCTAATATAGTCACCTATGTTTGTAATGTACCTAATATAGTTACCTATGTTTGTGGTTAGGAGTTATACATATTATCTGGGCGAAGATTCTTCATTTTTATTTTTGTTATTAAAGATAGTACTTAGGACCTTGGAGAAGAAAATAACCTACTCGAAATACTAATTCAATACAGACGAAATCGCAGGCATCATCTATGTAATATACCTACCTACCTATACTTTTTCACAAAACACCTAGGTGAAACTGCGGATCACAGCTTTGTTGTAACAGTTTTTGAAGTAACTCTGTCTGTTTATCTATCAGTAACGCTTAACTACTGAATCGATTTTGACGAAATTTTGAATAAGGTAAGTTTAAACTTCAAGGAGGATATAATAATAGTATTTATCTAACTCCAACAACCGGTATCCACGCGGACGAAGTCGCGGGTCACAGCTAGTTGTTAATAAAAGTACAATGTTTTTGGCTTGACACAACACTAATTAAGCCCTGTAAAAAAAATTAAAAAAAAACGATTTTAGTCAAAAAAAATCCTTGATTATTTTGATATCGCGTAAAACAAGCGATTAAAAACACATCACACGAAAACAGAAACTGTAAATCAAAGTGATTTATTTTGTCAGAGGCTGAGTTTCAGGCGTGATACGCAAATTTAATGTATTTGTTATCAATACAACTCTGCGGCTTTGATAAAAAAAATAACAATCAGTCAATTGGAGTAAAGCAAACAAACCAATATGTTGAACAACTTTTTAGATCACTCATGCTCGCTTGAAAGGGTCCAGCCAGAAGTTTGAAAGGTAATAAAAAGTTGGTTCAAGTTATGATTAGCTCGATTTTGATCTTTTGGGAACTTAAGGATATGGTTTTTATATAGAACAACTTGGGATTTGTAAGCTTGAAATCTGGTAGCTTCATTCGTTCACAACATCAGCTGTTCATACTTCTTTTTATGTTAAAGTATTATTTATATACTACTAACTTAAGCATTTATAAATATAAAAATAGGTATACAGTTAAGATTCTCAATTTTTATTATAATACCTCACATTATGAAGTAATTACTCGCAACAGATACACGAAAAATCTTTACGATTTAAGATAGTTTTTAAGCCTCTATAAAACTTGACATTAAAAAAAAAAACATGTAGGTTATTAAACACAATCCAAGCCCATAAATAATCATTAAATTAATAACTTAGATAACTTTGTAGGTATACGCTTTTATCAATCATTTCATTAATAACTCAAAATTGTATAATCAAATATTTGAATAAGTAGTCAAAGCCACTGTATATTTGACCAGCAGTTATCCAGTACGGCAAGGGATTTCCAAAACAACATTACCAAGACAATAGCCAGTACGACCATTGAATATCGGTCACCAGCTTGCGTCCATAGCAAGAGAATTCCTCTTGTCCACCGTAAGCCGCTTTTGCTGACTCGAATGATCATTCCGGTATTGTCCGTCGAGTATTGTGTGGTTGGAATACAAGTATCGGGGTATATGCGACAATGCACTTAGGGAACGTCTGGTGTCGTGGTCATATTAGTAGGAGGATGTATTTTTGGATTAGAAGTAAGATGCTTAAAATGAATGTAAACGCAATTAAAAAATATAATAATATAAATATTGTGTTAAGTTTCCACAATTCACCATAATATGTAGGTAGTTCATTTTTAATTGCGTAAGCATTCATTTTATTTATTTTAACTCTAGGTTCCGGTATCTTAACACGAGCGACTAGTTAAATTAAAATTAAATTAAACGTGATGAATTCCAGCCGGCTTTTTATCCGCCGGCTTTTTTTGTCTCTTGGTCTACTGTAATATCTTATTCAACAACTATCAATAACTAGTTAAAGTCGAAGTATATGTTGACTTCAACAAGTGTTTCTAAATTCCTAAGATGAATAAAATTTTTCGAACTTTGAATTTTAAAAGTGAGACACAAAAAGAATATTAATAAAGTTTTGTTAAATGCGTAAATGTATTTTTCACAGAAACTTTACCTTAAATAGAACGACTGTTGTACTGTAACCTTGTTAAACCATTTTTATTCTGGCTCAACGCACCCACATAAAAAAGTTTTCCTAGAATCAAAATTTTATTAATAAATTTTCATAAAAATTCCATTAGAAAAAAGGAATGCCTTGTTTTATTTAAACTGTAGGCTGTAGCTAAATATTGTACAACTTAGCAAAAAAACAGCTTTTAAGCACCGAATATAATTAAAACCATTCACTTCGCGGTTTCAGCTGATATAAAATGAACAAAGGCACGCCATGTTTGACTTAACTAAACATCAAATAAACACCCTCTCTTCGGCAACAGGATAGTTAGTCCATTAAAGAAGGATAAAACTAATTAGGAGCATCAATAAATAGGTAACAAGGAAAAGTTTCCTATACTTGTTATTTAGGTTGTTGGTATAACCACCGAAACTCATTCGTTGTAGTTCGTCTTTTACGTAAACTATACTCTTATACTTAACTACCAAAATATTTCTCACTGATTGCATCATAAATAATTTGACTGGTAGCATTATATTTGTTTTTTATGAAAATGCTATATTATGTCATTTTTTACATCAATATTTGGCTGTACTAATCAAAATATAATTATTGTTAAAACCTTTTGAGAAAATCACTTTGTACTTTTTTTTCAGAATCAGTAGTCAAATTCAATCAATAATTACAGTAGCATTTCAATCTTAGTAACCTTAGTAACGCAATCTTAATACGCCACGAAATGGGATTGACCTATAAAAGTATTTAAACTTTTGAAGAACTTTACTTCTTTACTTTTTATTTTATATTTTTGTGCTGACGGTACTTTGTTTTTCAGTTAGTACTGCAAGACGCTCGGAGCGATAACATTTACATCCCTATGTAGCAAATGTTCGAACACAGTTTTGCTTTCAAAAGCTTTGCTTCCGAAATGTACCCGACTTCTAAGTCAAAGTTTCTTCAGTCTAAGTATCGGTTTTGGTTTTAATTGTTTCTCTGAAAAGTATTTTCTTTGAGCGCGTATTTTTTGTTTCTTGAAATATAACCGTACTGTCTGACTTAGTGTGGCTCAAGACTTAATTGCATCAAATTTGTAGCTTTCGTACAACGTTAACGATGTTCTTGTTTGATTAGTGAGATTAATTAGAAGCTAAGCAACCGCTAGTAGGAACACACGCGCTCACAATATTATAACGTTAATAAAATGACATACATATATAGCTACATTTGGATCTACAAAATTCGACATTATACAATTTAAACGTAAGAATCGCAGGGCGTGCAATCTATTTGCAAGATAGGTTTTGACTTTTTACATTTCTACAGGATGTACCTAATCGATAAGTGTGCCTTTTTGTTGAATAAAATACCAAATAAAACATTGATTACTTTCTATTCGAAAAAATGTTTGAAAAGTTAATTTACATCAATCGACACGTGTTTCCAATTCAAAATCATCGTTATTATAAGTAATCATTACTTCTTAACAATGAATAAATTATATAACTTCTTAAAAATAAGAAAGACCTTTGTACTTTATACAGGGTGACTTCGGTTAAGTTTACTCAGTAAATAATTAATGTTACTGAGTAAACGATCATACACGAAGAGAAAAAATAAAATCAAAGATAAACATTAATTATTTACTAAGTAAACTTAAGCGAAAATTAAAGAATTCATTACGCAACGCATAGTTACATAAGCGTAATACAATAGATACTTAGCGGGTGGTGGTGTGCGTATGGCGGGAACATAACTGTGCGCGTGTTGACTGAGGCGGCGCACTTCCCGTTTGCGTTCGCTCCCAAACGGTCGTGTCTGCGGCCGCTCCCGAGTGTTCGTATTGCGCTGCCCTTGTTCCCTCCCCCGCACTCGTGCGGGTCAGGTGCCAAGTTAAGCTCTTTCGGAAAGTTTTCTCTTGTGGGGGCTGTGTGGTGTCGGGGCTAATTCATCTGCCCTTTTCAGGGCGGACCCGACTGCTGCCGGCCGAAGCATCGCTGGTCAGGTGGATACGTAACCGTGCCAACGAAGCCTGATCGTCCGCCGTTCACCGGCAATAGGTCCGTACTAGCTCGTTTTCTTTTTCAGCGCAGTTTGTGTAGCCGTGTTGCCGTTCACCGGCACGCATCATTGTCTTGTCTAGACTTTTTCTTTCAGCCCGGCACTATGCCTCGTTATACTGAATCTAACAGCGAAGCCTCCCGTCGTCGTCTTCGAGAGCTTCAAGCTGACAAAGAAGCCCTTGAGGCTCAGGTCATTTCCTTGCAGGAGGCATTAAATACTCGTCCTACGTATACCCAAATCTTCACTCACCTGTCCAGCGAAAAATCAAAACTGGAAGCTCAACACGCAGCCGAGAAGGATGCCCTTCTCACCCAAATCGAGTCCTTACAAGAGCAATTGTCCGCTCGTCCTCAGGTCACTCCGGTCGTTTCCTTCTCTCAAGGGTTCCAAACCGACTCTCCGGCGTCTCCAGATCCATCTGAGTACGTCGATCCCATTTCAGACTGCATGTCGGTAGACTCCACCGCATGCAAACGGAAAACTACCCCACCAGGTAGTGAATCCGACTCCGCTCCTATCATTCCAGAATCTCCTGCTCAGTTCACCGAGGTTCGGAAAAAGTCCAAGTCAAAGAAGAAGAAGCAAGACGCCTCTTCAGTCTTATTCCCATCCGTTTCAGCTGCTCCAGCTGCTGTTCCTGCTCCGCAAAACGTCGCACCTGCGTCTGCTCCTGCGCCTTTCGATTCAGCGATCCCGGCGTCACAGCCTGCGTCGCAATCAGTTTCGGTTCCGCCGAAAGTCAAGTCTCCGCCCCCCGTCTTCCTACGGGACAAGAGCCGCTGGACCGAGGTCTCAGCTCTCTGCGGTAGGCACAATCCGAAGATCCAGTATAGTAAGGCATCCAACGTGGGTGACTCTATTAAGGTCGTTGTCAGTTCTATTTCCGATTTCAGGAATCTTACTCGGCTTCTTGCTGATCAAAAGCTCGAGTACCACACTTACGCTCTCCCTGAGGAGCGTAAGATTCGTGCCGTCCTCAGGAACGTGCCGTTCGAGCTCTCGAACGAGCAAATCCAAGAGGACTTGTCTTCTCAAGGCTTCCCCGTCGAATCTGTGCACAAAATGCATAGCCGCCGAGGCAAGCAGTTCCCACTTGCGCTAGTGATTCTAGCGAAGAGCCCGCAAGGGCAGTCCATTTTCAGAGGCAAGCCCACCGTGTGCGGTCTCTCCAACATCCGCGTCGAAGTACCACACAAGCGTGGTTTTCCAGGTCAGTGCCACCGCTGCCAATTGTACGGTCATGCGGCGGAAAACTGTTTTGCTTCCCCTAGGTGCGTCAAGTGCCTAGATCCGCATGGGACTAAGGAGTGTTCTCGCACTCCCGAATCGCCCACCGCTCCGTCCTGCGTCTTGTGCGGCCAGTCAGGCCACACAGCAAACTTTCGCGGCTGCCCCAAGGCACCGCGTGCTGCCAGGGCTACCGTAAAGCCCATCGAGAACTGGAGAGAGCGACCGCAGCCTAGCTCGGACGCTCCTCCAGTCAGTTCAAAGGCCTCCAAGGCCTCTACTTCTATCGTTTCAGGTCAGCGCAGCCGGGTCGCGACTCAATCGCAACCGGCCGCCAAATCGGCTTCCCAGTGCCAGAACGCAAAAGGGTCTCAAGACCGCATGGCGTTCTGGATCCAGCTCGCTCCCATCGACGAGATCCTGGCTTTCGGCGCCGCTCTCGACGCCAGCCCAAAGGGTTTCAACGGTGCTCTTCCGGTCCTAACCAAGATCGCTCCCCTTATTAGGAAACTCTAGCAAGCTCAACGTTTCTAAACGTAGTCCTTCTTTCCAGCATTCCTATCTCAGAGTGAGTCTGATCACTCTAGATAATCTCTTAGTTTCAGATTTGTCATTTCTGCTAGTCTTAGCTTCTGAATTTCTCGCTTTCAGTTCCTTTTGGTGGCAGCCGTCCAGATGCCACTCACTGCGCAGCCTCTCTCTCCAATTGGCTGTCGCTCCGATAAATGATCAAGAACCTGGATTAAGGTAGGTGGTAAAGGGGGATGTTTAGTGGGTATGCTCGGCTTCACTGAGTGAGTCTCCACACTGTCTGGGCATTCTATTTTCCGTTAGCCACTGGGGTTAACAGCTTATAGAATGCCCATTCGTCCGTAATAGGATTCATCCTCCTCCCGCTAAAGCTTGCTTTACTGGTTAAAGCTTGTTTTAGGGGGTGCCAAAGTTTTCTGTGGCGGAAAAACAAAAAAAAAAAAAAAAGAGGCAGCGCGTCGGGAAAAGTAGTAAGGTCTCTTTATTTATTTATAGGGATTTTTGGTGAAAATATAAGTACCTACTTTTATTACATAATTATGATCAGAATCGAGTACAGAGTGCTCTGCTTCAGTATCTAATATTTGTTACCAGTCACCCTGTATTTAATGTATACATATAATATGAGAGTGGTAAATGTTACAATTTAGAACACTTGGCAACCATATAAGTCAAAAGTTTTTTGATACCTGTAATAGTTACGGAATAGTGGCCTGGGCACACTTAACGTTTACTTCCAATATCTGTATTTTGCAAGCCAGTAGGTATCATTACTATAGTATAGTGTTCTGCAAATAATCCTAACAATTTATTTTATTTGAATAAACCTTACATTAGTATATATAAAGCACATTCACACTAAACATCCTGCACCTGTTACTAAACATCTTCCATTTTCCAACGAAAATCGTAATAAACTTGAAACTGGGAAACTGTTCCGCAAGTGCGTTGATAAAACCGACGTCTTCTACAATACCAACTTTTGTAGTGAATATGAAACAGTTGGAACCAACTAAAGCTTAAGGTCTCTTCGCAGTAGCCGTAATTTTTTTTTTAAATAACTTCTTTGAAAAGTTATTAAATAGGTATCTAAATAGTTATTGGCCTCATATCAAAAAGCAACTTAAGAGCATTTATAGTGATCTGTCACAAGTAATTTGATGATAAGAAATCTGAAATTTACTACTGTTAAATGCTCTGATTTAACGAATCTATGTACTGTTTTCTTAACTATTCAGTCCATTTTCACTATCACGTCCTCGAATTTCGAAAGTGATCCAGCGATCACCCTGTATAGGAGAAAAACTTTATAAGACAAATTTTTAGAATACACAAACACTACTTCTATACCAGTTTTATCAGTTTCGTTTATGACAAGTGAACATTAATAGGGCTTTGAAATGAATTAGCTTTGAGGGTAGTTTCTTTGGGTTTGGTATCTAACGGTTATTCTGTCTTTATCTGTCGTAATTTATACTTGATATATTTTTGGTTTGATTACGAATATTTATTTTACCGAGACTAAAGTTATCCTTCTTAGGAAAATGTATTTTTATAATGTATGTAACTATTAACTTATTATGTTAGAGTTCATCTGCAATCCTGTAACCTGCAAAATTATAAACCAGTATAACTAAAGTACTTTTTTATATTGTTTTCATTCAAAACTCTGCATTTTATTAAAATTTCATCCCATAAATAATATTTTATCATCGAGTTAGCATTTCGTTTGTTTTAAAGCTTATATTCAAATGGCTACCGATTAGTTATACTAGGACAGCATAACGAAACATAACAAACAAAGCATCATCACTATTAATAATAAAATCTTCTTTTTATATATTTAGTATTAACTTTGTTTCTGTATCAACTACTTCGTGTTATAACAATTGTCTAAGTTGTCACTACTAATTAATAAATAAGCGATTCAGTCGCTAATGACCACGAGATTTGCAAAGACACACAAAAGTCTTTGAGTTAAAACACATTTGACAAATCCGGTTAAAAATTGTTTTATTTACCTAATATCTTTCTCTCCGGATATAATGATGTACTGATGTACGGATATAATAATATATTTACATTAGATATAGTACAAAACTGCCCAAAATAAACACTGAACGTACAGTTGTGAAAAGACCCTAACAACTGCAGCTTCTTAAATAAAACATGAACTCGGGATACCTCGTAAGTGATTTTTAAATGATAAAATTATGTGGCCGTTCCTTTTACTTTATGGCGTAGTAAAATAAAGCAGTTCTGCTAAGAAATATTATTCGTTACGGCAGTATATTTGAGGCAGTTATTTCAAATCTAAATCTCTTCGTATTATTGTAGTTTTTTTTATATTTATACTGAGAATGTTAAAAGGAATGGACTTGGAATTTAGGTAAAAAGTAAATTATTTGCTTAAGCTGATTCGGAAAACGCAATTAATTAAATTTTTATTTTGGTAAATCATTAAATTTTATCTGAAACCTACTTTTGAAAGTAGAGGAATTGAAAAGATATCTTACTATGGAATAAACATAACTATTGTTCCTAGAATCAGCAATTCAAATTAATTTATGAATATCACATAAATATTTTCTATATCTACTGATCATAATCATCAATAACAAAAAAAAATACCAAAATTACGAAAAGCTCCATTTCAAATATAATAAACATTCTCAATATAATTCTTAAAGCATCGAGATGGGGAAAGAAATTTAAGAAACGCGAAGAAAATATTTCTTCAAGTGACCCGTAAAAAGTAAGAGAGCGTGTAATAATGAAAAACAACGGTAGGTGACAGCATGGCTGAGAAACTTCAAAAGGTTTCATAACCTGAAACTCGGATTTTACGCTTGGCAACACTTCTTAGTAGAACTCCGAAGAAAGATATAAACTGTTTATTAATTTATATTTACATTTTCCGTTATTTATTATTTTGGAGATAAATAAGAAAGTAAAAGATACCTCTTCAATATGTATATAGATTTCTTGAACAGAAATGAGGAGCAAAAATAGGTACATAAAGGCAATTTAAAATAAAATCCCTCTTCATACCAATTACCAACTACGTTTCCTAAATAATTATGTAACATTGAGTATTATAAGAGCTGAGAAGCATCATTGCGTATATCATAAGAGTGCATCATAGTGGAAAATCAAGAAATTATATTTTTGATTATTTGATCTATCAGATTATGATATACAAGAGGGATTTTTTTTAAATGGGACTTTATGGATTATCGCCGTTATTTGTTTTCAAGACAAGTTTGTCTGTATGTTAATTAAAGTTTATCTCTAAATTTATGTGTTTAAAATATACCGTTATACCAGATTGCCAAAAATCTCATCAAAAACATATGTTACATATGTAACTCTTCACGTTCATAAGGAAAATAAGTTTATTTATACGTATTATATTTTTCACGAGGCAAGTCCGTACTTTGACTTAATTCCAAATAAGTAAAGTGGTGTTTACACTAGTCAAACACTTATTTTTATTTAGAATCTCTGCAGACCTATAAACTTAAGAAAAACCTAAAACTTTACCTTATAAATCGAAGTTTTGCCACCCGTCCCCGTGAATTTATTTGACTTTCAAACACTTTGAAACAAAAAACGTAGACTTAATAACATGTGAATACCGACATCAGCGTTAAAGTTAATAGGAAAAAGTTAAATTATGACTTGACTTGAAAGACATCCTGAGGGTAACGCGGTCCTGGTCATAAAAGAAAAATTTATTACTAAATCATTTTCACAGTAGTGGTATTCTTTTGTTCGGCTGCATACGTTTCTCACCCAACAGACTAAGAAGAAAGGCAATTAATTTTGAGAATTTGTATCCTTATATTTATATTTCGTAAAGTAAATATGTAGTTTAATTTAATCGACAAATATAATTGAATACCTGGCAAACTTTAAGAATTGGTATATTTTATTAACCTAGAAGTTTAATATTAAAAAGAATTTCAAAAACAGCAGCCATGATTGTTTATTAACTTTGTAAATAAACGTACCTACTTCTTTGGAAACAAATATTTCAATATCCTTTACTTGAACAGTTCCAATATGTTATAAAGTAAAATATGTCTCTGTTTTTTTTTTCATTTTTTTTCTTTCTTCTACCTTTTCAACCACGAAGAAGACAATTTCTATTTATTATTGAGGTATTATTTCTAATGAGGTACATTAACTTTCTCAGAGGATGCATTTCAAAACAAAATGAATAAAATTATGTTGAATGAATCCTGTTCACCCGCTTCTCCCTTTTATTGGTCATTTTTGAAAGAAACGGGGGGTGTCAGTTTAATTCGTTTTTGGCTTATCTTTTTTTATAATGCTGTACTTAATTAAAGTAACTTTTTCAAATAAAACAAGAACAGCAATTTTGAAAGATAGGTTTTCTTTTGAATGGTTCAATTTTGGACTTAAAAATCTGCTATAACGTTAAGCTATACAAATATTTAATATGGACCTACTACAACAGCTACAATATACATTACTATAGCTACAAAAAAAAAGAACACCTTCTAGCATTTATACCATGGTATGACGTGGTTACAAGAAAATATCTGATATCTGATGAGCTGCACGAAAATTCTTCTAAAAACTGTAGTCGTCTGAGCTATAGAGCAAGTTTTTTCTTTTACGTAGTGATGTGGTGTGGGTTCAAACGATGATTTAACCGTTAATTAAGTTAAGGGAACATGCTTCCCACATAGTTTTTCCGATGATTTTTTGGCGAAATACCGCCCACAAACTGTCAAAACCCTGTAGAATTATATTACCTATGAGGTCACACCAAAAAAGCGTGAATTGTCAGTCAATCTATTTTTGTCCTTTGGTTGAGTGATTTATTAACAAGTGCTGCATTTTTTTGATAAAGGAAAAACAACTTAAGTGTAGTATTATTTTTTGAAGGATGTTTATTTGTTGTTATGAGTTTTTTAAATGATTTTTGCATAAATTTTAACCAAATCAAGAAAACAATAGATTTTATTTGTTACCAGTGAACAATACGACAGTTGCAAATTAAGCGGCATTGATTATTTCAAAAGATGTATAAACTCTAAACTATATCAATCTTTTTTAATTTTTTTATCATCACAACTCTTCATAATAAGCCCACTGCAGGGCTATGAGTCTCTCCTCTGTGACAAGGAGATATAGGCCGTGGATTATGGTCAAGCTGGCCCAGTACTGGGTGATGGATGTCAGATTTTTTCAGGGCGCCAAAATGGCTTCTGACAAACCCTAACGACTAGTGTATACAAGTATACAGCACCCGGAAGCGACTGCTTAAAGTCCCGGCCGAAGCACGGAAGTCACCGTGAGAAATGAACGGTCGGCGGTCACCCATCCAGATACCGACCAGTAATGATACACACATAACTATTTTATTCAAAGTAATTAGAAGTATTTACACTTTAGTATAAGCTATGACAAATTAAATCAGAGTTAAGCATAATATTCTCTTTTGTGGATTTTTGTAGTATAAATATGTTACCAAAATCAAAAGGTAAAAGGTAAAAAAGGTCATAACTAGAGTCTTAAAAGAATACAGCCGTTTAAAAAAATGGTACCTCAAAGGCTACGCTCTCAGAACTTTTCATATTTTCAACTTTAAAAACATATTTTATAACTGTACAGTAATAAAAGTAAGCGCATTGCAGTAGGCAGTTCGGGAAATCAAATAAAATGGCTGTGTACATTTTAGTCTGTATATTTGACATTTTCAACTATATTTTTTTTACTACCCCGTGTGTGTTGAAATACAAGCTAGGGATTTTATGGTTATCTATCTCTTTGTATTGCTACGGTTGAGTTTAATAAAAGCAACGATTGAATTGTATGTAATATTATGGTTTTTATTGAAAAAAAATGTATGAGAAGTAGGGCTTACAAGCAATGGATCTACTTTGCTAATTTATCATAATTATAATAAATAATGCAAACCCCAGACTTAAACATGAAAGGCGTATTATTTTTGTGATTTAACTGGTTGATTCTTCCCTAGTTACAGCTCGTTCACACATGATCCGTTTTACTGGATACCTTTTTTGTATCGTAAATGCGTATACTGAATACTGTGCCATATGTGAAGTCGCTCATACAACTCCATGCTCCATCGATGAAAAAAAGACGTATCCGATAAAACGTACCCAGTAAAACGGACCATGTGTGAACGGGCTGTTACTTACACTTAGTTAGTTCGGCGCCCTAAAAGAAAGAGATAACTACTGATAGTATTGAACTAGTTTTTATTTTATGTCAAAACAATGACATTTTGACATAAAATAAAAAGGCCTAAGTTTTTATCATAACCTTTTAATGACTAGCCCACTGTGGCACCATGAGTTCCTGCCCAGGGTGTCAAAAAGGTTAAGACCGTAAATCAGCAAGTTTGCTCATTATTTTCAAAGCGTCAAAATGGATTCTGACATACCTAGTCTAAAGACTATTATATAGGTATACACGTACAACTACGAAGGGTTGTCTGGTAGAGATCGCTCTGAAGCGATAAGGCCGCCCATTGTACCATTCATAATGTGTTATCATTGTATTTTTTTTCTCCTTTTGTAATGTGTACAATAAAGTGTTAATAAATAAATAAAGAACCCGGAATCGACTACTAATAGTGTCATCCATCCTTGTACCAACTGGACCGAACTCGAACGTTGCTTAACCAGCAATATGTAATGAAACACACGGGTGAAAGACACGCCACTTCCGTTTCACACAGCTGAAGTTTTATCAAGTTTTAAATAATACTTTCTAAGATAAAACATCTACAAATAAAACACAACTAATTAATCACTAAAACCAAATCCTTTCGCGTAGAATCCCAAAAAAACCCTTATTTGTCTTAATAAACAGTAGGTACACATGCGTTCCAGGGACCTACAAACATAATTTACGCTACCAACATCACCTTACTCTACTCTATTTCCAAACAAGAAAGAGAGCGCATCATAATTTACATAGAGATATCTCTTTCTATTTTCTCACGTGGTGTTGAAGAGGAGTGTTATACAGGCTGCGATATTACCATCGTGCGACCCACACTTCGTCAATGTCTCGAGTCTTCGACGTGCCGAACCGGGATTAACATCCATGTTCGAATTTAAGGGCTAAGCGGATACTGTGGTCGGCGTCAAAGCTAAATGTTCAGTCCTGGGTGGCTTGGCTGGAACTTTCCACACGAGTACAGTCGGTAACTTTAGAATGATTAAGCAAATGTAGTTTATTTACAACGTAGAGTTAATAGAAGTTTATGAACATGGTAATTTTATGAGAATGTTGTTAACTCGTACACTTTTTATTTCTAACAATTTTGAGAAGGGATTTTTTTTTGTAGTGTTAATAAGCTTAAGTTATACGACGATTGTTAAATATGTTGGAAAAATCTTACTGATTTCGCCTTATTCCAATATTTTGATTACTTTTATTTAGTGATGCATCCGTGTGCTGTCAAACCTTTTTGCTAGTTTCGAGTAGTGGAAACTCTACAGAATAACTAAATTGTCATGAGCATTTACATAATTCAATATTATTGCATACAACTTCATTTTTTGCTCATGGGAAATCTTGTGAGGTTGTCAAAAATTACCTAAAATGTCAAATATTTTGGTTCAAACAATCAGCATATTCTTTTTTTAAATATCATGAAAACTCTCCAAGTTGTAAGCCTCTTGTAGTGCCTTTTTTGTCACCTAGGAATATACCTACCATTCAAGAGGTTGGACTAGCGCTAACGGATACGTGTGGCGCGAGGTACTCATCGGTAAGTAAGTGTTAATGCGATGTTTACACAGGGTGATAACTTTTTTCATCACTCTTGCTTTCCGGCTTTGGACTGGTGGTAAATTGAAGAAATGTGTCTTTCATAAAAATATTTAATAAGCCCTTTTCAAAGTCATAATTATGTCGACTGCTTACAAAATGTAGTCTTATCTCTCGTACTTATTTTAAATAAATAAATAAATGAATGCCAAACTGTTCTTGCTTTGCACTGCGGACACATTATCACCACACACAACTGCTTGTGTCCGTACCATTTGAATTTATTAAACATTAGAGTAACGAAAATGCATATTTGTAACGCTTGGAGGCAGCAAGAACAGAGCCGCGCGGTACGGGCGCATGACAATAAAAATTAAAATTAAACGAAACTATTTCCATCCACCGTACCCTGAACAAATAGACCAACTATCTCCAAAAGTACTCAAAAAGTTTACCAACTCAAACCGCTCATCAACCGAGTTCCATGTCTAACCACCAACTTGGAGTCCGCCACAAAAGATCACTTTTACCAAAGTAAAAAAAAGTTGCTGTAATTTAAAAAATCGTAATATGTTTTTGACTTTGTGCGCTATCCCAATCATAATAACAAATTTTTTTAAATAAGAATTATAAAAAAATAAGTAAATAATCAAGTATAAAAATTCTAAATCTCTAAAAACGTAGCAAGTATTTATTCTGCGATCAATAAAAAATACTATCACAAAAAAAAAAACAATATCATAAAATCAAAAACAAAAAATCTAAATCATTAAAGAATCATCCTGTATAAAAATAAAACAAAAATAAAATCAAACCAATCAAATTCCATCTACCCACCGTACACTGAACAAATAGATCAGCTATCTTCACCAAGTTCTCAAGAAGTTCACCAACTCAAACCGCTCATCAGCAGAGTTCCTTGTCTAACCACCAACTTCGAGTCCGCCTCAAAAGATCACTTTTACCAAAGTTTTATTTTACACTCGAATTTGAGCCTTACTTGACTATCTGTTTTCGGTGAGATTATTACGTATCTGAAACTAGGGAACATCCACATTCTGGATTAAACTTGATAAGAGATAAGTAGGTTGTTGATATTTTATTTAGGTTAGATCTCGTGTTTAAAAGTTTCTTCTCTTTGAGTTAATTTATATGTATATACAAAGTTATGATAGGGAAAGTAGCGCACTTATAAGTTTTAAATGTATTAATAAAACATGTTATTTAACTCTTTTAACTTATTAAAAATAAAGAGGGTGTAATCTTTAAGTGTACACAAGCGCGTATTCTATAACAATAACAGATAGATATTAATAAGTTTTTTGTATTACAACAATAAATATAAATGTGAAATTAAAGCGCTCCCAAACATTATATCATGATTTTATAACATTATATTATGTTGTTAAATCTGTTTATAGCTGACGCTAGACCATCTCTGTAAGGTTGCTTGTTTGACAGTATTTTATCGGCTACATTTTGGTGAGTGTGCGAGTGCTCTTTTTGACCATATTGACCCAGTCCTTTAAACCACCAGACTACTCCCATCCATAGTGGATTTACCAATAAGTCGAACAAAACGCTCGATAGTTCCTTTTTGGTACGGATTGCCAAGGTGTTGAACAATCTGCCTGCGTCTGTTTTTCCTGACTAAGTACTAATACAGTCCTGGAACTTTTAAGTGTCGAGTGAATAGGTTTCTCGTGGATGTCCATCCACCATAGTCTTCGTGCGTACTTTCCATCAGGTGGCAAGGAGGACAAACGTCCTATCCTTACAATATAAAAAAAATGTCGGATATATTTTTTTTGTCGCATTCTTGACAAAACCAATATCTCTATTTAATCTTTCCATTTAATCTATCACAGCTAAGCTCTGCATATGAACTCCGAAATCCAGCCGCATAATAAACCACAACCCGTTGACAAGCATTCGCAAAATTGCACGACTTGAAAAAAATCACTATTCCGCCGGCGTATTGAAACCATTAATTTTGTCGCTTCGTCCTATAAACTTTCACACATTTTGGGTGTTAAAAATGTGCGTCGTATTTGTCTTAATAAAATGGATTTCGATGGTCGCACTGCGATGTTGCGGTTTTGTTGGTCGAGTGAGTAATCTGGTCAACAACGGTTCATTTATCTTGAAGGTTTGGGTTCCGTACTAAACAAGCTTTCGTAAGGAAATTCTGTTTGATAGATTGGACATTATTTAATGTTATTTTTTAAGTCTTGTCTTAAGGCTTTGTAATTTTTTTATATTGGTTATGAATCGATTGAAACCTCATTGTGTTTTAAGTAATTTTTGATTATTATACAAGTTATTACCATTTCGTTATTTTAATTTTTAATCTCTCCTCTTCATAATAAGCGTTACAAACTCATTTGTAAATAGTTTTTATGCCTTTTTTTAAATTTTTTTTGAGTTGTTTTTGTTTTTATTGATTTTTTGACAGTTGTTGTTCTTTTTTGGTGTTCGCAATATCGAGGACTCAAAATAAATGAAAAACATGGTAAATATCCCGTTTCTAAAGTTAATTTAAATGTTAATGACCATGCCAGTTTAAAAACTTATATTACTTATTCTAGTCCGGTAATTAAATTTACTTAATTTACTTCCTCTCCGGACTCTCAAACTATTACTTGTGTTTTTGTTGTTTTTCCGTTTAATTATAATATAGTCTTTACGAAATCGCATTTTCCATTAAACCATCCCGTACAGTCCACATCGTCCATAATATGTGGGATGTTACAAACTCATTTGTAAATAGATTTTATATCCCTTTTAAAATAAGATCTGTTTTGGTTTTTATTGAATTTTTGCCAGTTGTTGTTCTTTTTTAGTGTTCGCTTAGTTAATTGTGTTTTTGTTGTTTTTCCGTTTATTTATAATTTAGTCTTTACAAAATCGCATTTTCCATTAAACCATCCTATACAGTCAACATCGTCCATAATAATAAGTGTTTAGCTCGTTTTTATTAAAGTAAGGTATTTCGATTAAATTAAGAGTTTGTTTGTTTGTTTAAACGTGCTTATCTCTGTAAGTACCGGTCTGATTAGGAAACCTTTTTGGCTTTGATAGCCTCATTCTGAGGAAGGCTACAATTTATTCAAAAACTACGGCATAAATATTTACGCATGTAAAAGCTAAGTTTTCTATTGGGAAGGTATTAAATGACTTTTTATATATTTATTACGTACCTAATAGGTTGGGGAAAAAGTCTTTTCGCATTATAGTATGTATGAACTTGTAATAAAATCTCTTTGTCTTTGTATTTTGTATTTGTCTGGCTGGTTTTAGTATCATTGAAAGTTAAAATTTTAAAGAACATAATTCCAAATTCAAATTAGGAAAATGTGTGATTTTCATTTGTTTTCGTACTGTCAAGATGAGTGAATCTAATGAAGAAATTCGATACATTTTAAAATTTTACTACAAAAAAGGTAAAAAAGCAACGCAAGCCGCGAAAAAAATTTGCGATGTTTATGGACCTAGTGCAGTGTTTGTGAGAGTAGCACAAATTTGGTTTAAGCGTTTTCAATCTGGAAATTTTGATGTCTAAGATGCACCTCGCTCTGTTCGCCCTATTACGGATAAAATGGATGCCATTTTTGGAAAAGTGGAGCAAGATCGACATATCAGTAGTTACGACGTAGCTGAAGAACTGGGAATTGACCACAAAACAGTTTTGGTGCATTTGAAAAAAGCTGGGTACACAAAAAAGCTCGATATTTGGGTACCTCATGATATCACTGAAAGAAACCTAATGAACCATGTACTCATTTGTGATTCTTTATTACGACGTAACGAAACCGAATCATTTTTGAAGAAGCTGATAACTGGTGATGAAAAGTGGATCACGCACGACAAGAAAGTGCGAAAAAAGTCGTGGTCAAAGGCCGGTCAGGCTTCACAGACTGTGGTGAAACCCGGGGTAAATCGCAATAAGGTGATGTTGTGTGTGTGGTGGGATTGGAAGGGCATTATTAATTATGAGCTGTTACCACCAGGCAGGACTATCGATTCTGAACTCTACTGCGAACAACTTATGAGATTAAAACAAGAAGTTGAGAGAAAGCGGCCGGAATTGATCAACAGAAGGGGTGTGGTGTTTCATGATAACGCTAGACCTCACACATCTATAGCCAGCCAGCAAAAATTAAGAGAGTTTAGCTGGGAGGTGTTAATGCATCCGCCGTATAGTCCTGACCTTGCACCTTCAGATTTTCACCTGTTTCGATAGACCGAATTCAGAATTCTTTAGGCAGTGTTAGGTTAACATCACGAGAGGACTGCCAAATCCACTTGTCGCGGTATTTTGATGAGAGGTCCCAACATTTTTATAGCAATGGGATCATGTCCCTACCTACAAGATGGCAAAAGGTTATCGAACAAAATGGTACATACATACTTTAGTTAAATGTCAATAAACTATATTAAAAAATGTTTTGAATTTTCTTAAAAAATGCGAAGAAACTTTTTCCCCAACCCAATATTAGTTCTATGTTGACTGCTTCAGTGAGTCGTCCCACGACATCATTATCTCAAAAGGTCGAAACACTGATTTAAAAAAAATATCCTATTGACCTCATAATAAGTAAAAAATGAGATCAAGTACGGTCAGTAAGCAAACTAATAAGAAAAATAAATAAAAGATTTTTCAAATAAAACATTTATAAAAAACACACAATTTACTAAGCTTCACAGAATCAAACTAAATAACATGACTGCATGTACGTCGCATAGTATCGACGGCTGGTTGCTGTCAAAGAATAAGAATAACTGCAACGTTGTGAAACTTCGCAATCAGCCGCCTAACTTGCACTTAAATAATAAAACAAATAAATTAAATCCCTAGACAATCACACCAACTGCATGGCCCCAAACTAAGCAGAGCTCGTGATATGGGATACAATGCAGAGAACTAGGGGGAACATAGTTTTTTTTTCCGCCAAGGAAAATTTTGGCACCCTCTAAATCAAGCTTTAACCAGTAAAGCAAGCTTTAGCGGGAGGAGGATGAATCCTGTAACGGACGAATGGGCATTCTATAAACTGATCCGGCTGAGCATACCCACTAAACATCCCCCTTTCGAGCTCGAACGGCTCGTTCCTGAGGACGGCACAAATCTTACGCTCCTCAGGGAGGGCGTAAGTGTGGTACTCGAGCTTTTGATCAGCAAAAAGCCAAGTAAGATTCCTAAAATCGGAAATGGAACAGACTAAGATCTTAATAGAGTCACCCACGTTGGATGCCTTACTATACTGGATCTTGGGATTGTGACTATCGCAGAGAGCTGAGACCTCGGTCCAGCGGCTCTTGTCCCGTAGAAAGACGGGGGGCGGAGACTTGACTTTCAGCGGAGCCGAAACTGATTGCGACGCAGGCTGTGGCGCCGGGATCGCTGAAACAAAAGGCGCAGGAGCAGACGCCGTTGCGACATTTTGCGGAGCAGGAACAGCGGCTGGAGCAGCTGAAACGGATGGGGAGACTGAAGAGGCATCTTGCTTCTTCTTCTTGGACTTGGACTTTTTGAGAACCTCGGTGAACGGATTAGGAGATTCTGGAACAATAGGAGCGGAGTCAGAGTCACTATCCGGCGGGGTAGTTTTGCGTTTGCACGCAGAAGTGTCTACCAGCATACTACCGGCTTGCTCAGAAGGGTCTGGCGACGCCGGAGAGTCAGTCGGGAAGCTCGGAGGAATCGGAGCTGAAACGGAGGGAATACTTTTGACTTTTTCTGCCAAAGCTTGGACCACAATACGTAACTGTTCGAAACGATTCCCCATAGTGTTTTGGATATTAAACAACTGTGAAAATTGTTCCTGAAGGGATGAGAACGTCGAAGGCTCGGAGGGATCCATCGGGACCAGCAAATGGAGTGAGCTGTAAGAAGAACTGTCCTAGACTAGGACCTGAGTGCTGTTGGACGGCGACACGGCTGCACAATCTGCGCTGAAAAAGAAAACGACCTAGTACGGACCTATTGCCGGTGAACGGCGGACAATCAGGCTTAGTTGTCACGGTTACGTATCCACGTGACCAGCGATGCTTCGGCCGGCAGCAGTCGGGTCCGCCCTGAAAAGGGCAGATGAATTAGCCCCGACACCACACAGCCTCGACAAGAGAAAACTTTCCGAAAGAGCTTAACTTGGGACCTCACCCGCACGAGTGCGGGGGAGGGAACAAGGGCAGCGCAATACGAACACTCGGGAGCGGCCGCAGACACGACCGTTCGGGAGCGAACGCGAACGGGAAGTGGGGAACCTAGAACCTAGAAACGCCCAGACCCGAAACATTTATTTTTCTTGATCCGTGCGGGCATCGTACCCGCAACCACTGGCGTCTGAGGCAGACAGTGTTACCCCATCGCCAAAATGGACATTAAATTCAACTGCATCAGGCTATTTCGAGCGAGTGAAAATATCTTTGCAAGTGCGACAAAGAAAGCAAAAACATATTTATTAACATTGATACTGTGATTATTTTAAGTATTTGAACTGTGATTTTTTTCGTTTTGGAAAGTCAGTATTTTTATTGTAGGACAAATAACCTATTGTAATACTATTTAATCATCAATACCTACATACTTTTTTTTACAACATAGGTTTATGGTGTGTCAATGTTTTTAATTTTTATTGTTGATTATTTTTTAATCATAATAATAATAAATAAAAATACTCAGATAATCACACCAACTACATGGCTCCAAAGTAAGAAAAGCTTATTTTATGGGATACCATGTAGCGAACTAGGGGGAACTTAGAATATAAATACATAAATAGATAAGCACTCAGACATGGAACATTTTTTTTTCTTGTTCCGTGCGGGAATAGAACCCGCAACCACTGGCGTCTGAGGCAGACAGGTTTACCCTATCGCCAAAGTGGTCGTCGAGATAATATAAATGTTTATTACGAATTAATATTATTATTATATTATTGTTTTTTATTGATTACCGTACTGATCTCATTATTTTTTATAATTAATTTATTGGGACGAATCACTGATTATGAAATAATGTTTTTTTTTTATTTAGTGTTTCGTCCTTATGGGACGATGATGTGGTGGGACGAATATATATTTCATGTTACAAGCTTTGATTTGATTCGTATAAGGCTAGGTTATCCAATGTAAAAAGCCCGGCAAGGTAATCAAATGCTGAATAACTTTTTTTTGTTATTAATAACAGTTTTATTATTTCGTTATGTATAAGAAAAAGTCAAAACTTAATTAAGAAATCCCTATCCAACATAGTTATGTATATGTCTTTTGATACAAATCGCTGTGCGCATATTGAGGAGGTTAAAAAAATACTACTTCATGCAAATCGGTACATGCGTAATACGAGTTTCTGAAACAATTAATAATAACTGATTTATCATATTATTCATTGTTATTTTTCTGAGTAACACCTTAGAAAAGCAACTACCCATTTAATTTTTATTAGGGTTGAGATTGGACAAGCCATTTTCTAACCTCATGGCCACTTTGTTTTGCGGTGTACCCATTAAGGTTCAAAATATGTTTT
Source organism: Stenoptilia bipunctidactyla (assembly GCA_944452665.1). Lineage (NCBI taxonomy): Eukaryota > Metazoa > Arthropoda > Insecta > Lepidoptera > Pterophoridae > Stenoptilia > Stenoptilia bipunctidactyla. The sequence goes on from OX101726.1 coordinate 12,095,813, forward strand.
AATGCTAATTATTGGCTTTTTAATTTGACCTATTGACACCATATACAAAAAGGAAACTGAGTAAGCCTGGGCCACAGGGTTACCAGGTTGAGTTTGGTCTAAAAAATAGCTTATTTTATCCTTATTCAAAATACATAAAACCCCTAAAAATGTAGTGAGGTGGAAACAAATTAATTCAAGATATGGAAATCGCTGTCATGGGTTTTTAGTATGGATGAATAACTCATAATATAATTGAAAATACGCTGAGTAAAATTGAAGAAATATTAAATGAGATAAAGATAAGGTTAAGTGAATGTAAACTAACCGCGTTAGTTTTATTTTAAATAATTATTTTGTAATTAAAATAGGCGAAATTCTTTATTAGGTTTGGCAATACTGAGTGAATGAAGAACGAAACTATGGTAATTGACTCGTTCAGTAAGTCAATCGATCTATTTGTTCACTCGTTTGTTTGGTTTCTTTCCTTGCGCATGAGTATTTTCATGGTTTTTTCTATTTTTAACGACTTCAGCTATTCATACGGATTCTTCTATAAACGACTATTTAGTGCTTGCCTACTGGATCCCGAGAACCCGCATTACACGACGATTTTTGGTTTTTGTCATTGGACTTCTGATTTTGCATTTCGACATGGATCGCTGTATTAATTGCAGCATTGCGTTTGGACGCTGTGCAGCTTTAAGCAGACGAGCTTTAGATGAAGAAACGCGTAATGTTATTCGTCAATGGCGTACACCCAAAGTGGTAAGTATCTTCCTGTTTGTATCTTTTAGTTCTTCTCTGACAAATATGTATTGATCTCACAAAAAAAAAATATGCTACTATTTATTTTTAATTATAAACTCTCTAAATAATTTAAAATACAATAATTCATTTATAGATCTCAACAATAAGAAAAAGAATAGCTTTCGAAAGTGATTCTAAGCTCACTAAAAAATTATGGATATCTCAATTCCTCAACACTGGTTTATCTTGAAAATTTCGATGATGAAACATGATTATATTTTAAATAAAAAAAAGCAAATGTCAAGTTGTGAACACCGTGGCCCAGAAATGTATGGAGCAGGTTCTGTCTCCTTTGTAACATTAAATCCCGGTTTGGAAAAAACCGTTATCGAAAGCCGTTATCTAAAAGTTTACATGATTGTGCTTTTAGAAACAAATAAATTATTAGCAGATACTACAACTCCATATATACTTATACCTTTGTATCTTTTGGGTGTGCAAACAAATCTTAAACGTTTAATTGTGTGCTCCTATGTACGTTCAGCTCCAAATTAACTTTACCTACTAAGATATTATAAGGGCGTGGATCCATCTTTAGGTACGGGGCGCCGTATGCCGTGCCGTTCTACGGCGCCGTCGCTGTGAAACTCAGCGCACGGCTCAACGCTTCATATAATCTCCTCTTAAAATAATCTCCATCATGGTTCATTATACAAAAGTATGCTGTATAATTTCACGACGCCGCCGCCGAGAGACGGCGCGGCGCAGTGCCATACGGTGCAAATCAATGATTTTCTTTAAGGAACCATGATGGAGATAATTTTAAGAGCTAATGCTAATATGAAGAGCTGAGCGGTGCGCCGTGCAAAACGCCGTGGATAGTTGCGGCGGCGCGCTGTGCGCCGTGCACGCGTGCACCTAGAGATAGATCCACGCTCTTTCAGTACTTTTTTGTTTGATTATTTTAGACATATTTAGAAGCGCTTAAGTTATTCTGAGTTCTATCATTTTGTACACAGCTCGACGATTTGCAGACGTAACATTAAATAAAGAATAAAAATATCCCATAAATATCAAAATGCTACTGGTCATTATGTTTTAAAAACTAATTTTATTTAATTTCACAACTAAATTTGTATAAATTTATAAATAGCAACGAGTAAAAGCCATTTTTTAACTATAAAAAATCGTGATAATTGAAGAATATCGTATATTGATATAATTAAACGGATACAGATGCGTTGTTGTGCCATGATTAACTGCGTACCTATTACGAGTGTTTAGATATAGTCACACTAGTTTGGCGAAATTGTAAAAAAATAACTGGATGACATCAATATGGTGTTGCTTCCAAAAATAGTAGAGGTACGAACGAACTATGACATATAAAAATATGAATTAAAATTACACATCTCTTAAGTAGATACTCAATGCCTGTTTATCTTACGAAAATACTGCTAACCATAAACGCTGACAAATAAGATAGAGCGTCAATTTGATCTATCGTCGACCTCAAGTCGACTTCAGTCTTCTGAAAGCAAGATTGGCGTTAAATTACAAAAATCATAGCCTGATTTAGTCGATTAATGACTTTTTACAATTTTAAAGTAAAGATCGATAAAATACACATTGCTTAAAATCTTGCAAATCTTATCTAAACTTTAAAGTAACTTTAGAGACGCTAGTAAAGTTAAAGTGCATGTTTTTATGGCATTGAATCCCTCCTGTGTCTTAAATCTTTATACAACGTTTTCTAACATAAATTCTGAATTATACTCTAAATTGTGATATAGATACTAGATGAAAACCGGCTAAATGTAAGCCGAACTCTCACACGAAGGTTACCCTACCGGCCACTGGATACTACAGCGCACTTCTTTTATTTTTAGGGTGACGACGGTGCGGTCACTGTGATTATAAAATTAATTTAAATAAGTGTACTTGGTGCGTCGTTTGAAAAATTGAAATGGCGGATTGGGGAGGTTTTTTTGTACTCTTATGTAAAAATCTGATACTGATTTTTATAATGACCATATTATTATGTCTTCATAAAAGAGAACACCGCAAATATATTCCTATTTTTCAATTGCTATCATATTTTAGCATTAAATTGATGAAATGCATTAAGAAGTAGTCGAGAAATAGAGTAACTAAATAAATTTCATTAATTTTCGCAAGGTCACAAAAATCAAGCTAGAGTCTGGCTAAGGAAAGTAGACACTGGGGGTTTTCGCAAACTTTTTATAAGGCAGTACTCATCAAAAGTAGGGCAGAACCAATATTGTTACTTAAAACGTTTTTTTTTACCAAGTATCAAGTTTAGTCAAATGCATTTTTTCATTTATTTAAGAGTAATTAAGCATTTTAAATGGAAAAAAACTTTAAAATAATATTAAATATTGCAATGCTTCACTTTAACTGGGATTCACAATTTCTGTAAAGAAATTGATCTCGGATGGTCTTAGCTGCAAAGCTATACCATTAGATGGAGCTACGTTAGCAATATAACGTAAAACCAAAAATGTCCAATGAGCCAGGACCCGGTAGCTCAGTGGGAGAGCACTCGTCCGGCAAACGAGTCCTCGGTTCGAGTCCTGATCGGGTGATTTTTATTTTTTTATTTAACACATTTTTTCATTTATTTAAAAGTATCAAGTTTGTTTAATCCATTTATTTCGTACTATTGTCAGGGTTGCCATGATGCTATTTTTAATTCGCCAGGTTTTTCCAGTCTCTACTTTCATTAGCCAACTATAAGCGGTATATTTTGAAAAGATTTTTTTTAAATAAAATGTATTTCTTTGTCTATTTAGTGTAGTCTCTGACTATACACAACGCAGACTGTAAATATTTACCACCTAACAAGTAACCTGCCTCCAAGCAACAGTTAATAAACTTTTCATTGTACGTTCGCTGAACACTTTGTCAGTAATCTTTGCATTCGCCTTCCTTACTTGTAATTAATATTTGAACTGTTATTGAGTCGTTACATGTGATGAAGGGGTTGTAATTATATTTAATAAGTATTGTGTGCAGACTTCAAATGATGACAATTTTGGATAACGTTATAAACAGTTATTTTTTATTTTATTGTTCACCCATAAAATCATTTAATATTAACGTGTGGAGTCTTTAATGTTGTCGTTACATTGGCGAAATTGGCTTTTTTAAATTCATCAAATAAGCAGTAAATTTTTGTAGTGGTTATTTTAAATTTAAGTGAGCAATTAAATGTTTTATAATCAGTATTCTTAGCTGCATAAAGCTTCAACAAACGTTCCGATATATGAACAGATGTATCACAAATCGCAAGGAGAAAGGCCACAAGGACAAAACATATAGTTAATACGTTTGATCTTTATGATCGGAACGTTTGATTTTTTTAAGAGAATAATCATCATCATCATCAGCCCACTGCAGGGCATGAGTCTCTCCCCTGAGTGACGACGAGGTACCTATAGGCCATAATCCACCAAGCTGACCCAGTGCTGGGTGGCGGATGCCAGAATTTTCAGGGCGCCGAAATGGCTTGTGACAAACCCTAACGACTACCTGTATACATGTATACAGCAGCCGGGACCGACTGCTTAACGTGCCCTCCGAAGCACGGAAGTCGTCGTGAGAAATGAATGGTCGGCAGTCACCCATCCAAGTACCGACCGCGCCGAACGTTGCTTAACCTGTGAAATCGTAAGATACACACAGTAACCACGGCGCCACGACGACTGAGAATAATATACCTAATAAATTCAAAATTTGGATTGATAATACTAATTTAAAACGTGTTTTTAATCAACGCGCATAAGAATTCTTAGGCATCTTAATACGAGCAGAATAACAAAAAAAAAAGCTGCTACTTAGTAAATTAATACACTTCGCAAAAATAGCAGTCGTCGGCGTTTACACCACATCAGCATTATTCTTTCTCCATGAGCGATGACCTTATAGCTGGACTTTGACAAAGCGGTGCGGTTGCTTCTGGCGAAAACGCACGCATACATCATTTTACTTGACAGACCGCTTACGGTACAAATCGTTCGTGCTTTTACTGTTTTCGTAGGCTATTTCAAGTTGTGTTTTAATAGAGTTTCATAATTCATATTTTGGAATTTGTTTGATGACTGTTTAATGATAATTTGCACTTATAATATTTAGATGTGACCATGGCTTTATGTTTGTTGTTTTCCCATGCTGAAAGATTAGACCTGGTAGATTTTGATTGAAATTGTGTCCACAGGTAAGTTAGGTCAGATTTGCAGATCAGTTTTGCTTTTCAGCCGAATAGATATAACTGAAATTGAATCCGAGAGAACTTAGTGAGATTTTATTTAAGTTTGAACTCTTTCACGCAAAAATATTTGCATAAAATACAGGTACAGATTACTACATTGAGTCCTGCATTAACACGTAGATTTTTTTTCCGCTTTCACGTAAGTGGGAATGTATGGATTTAATTAAAACAGATAACATGTGTGTTAATAAAAATACTTTTTTTACGTTAATTTAGAAAAAGAGTAAATTTAAATGGGCGTTCTAGCCCCTACATTTTGTAAAGTTAAAACGGCACCTCATTTGTTACAGTTTGTTAATGAGTCTGAGCTGAGACAAAACCCATTAATAACGACTAACTTAACAATTTGTAAAAATAGGCAACTTTGCACTAATTTCTACCTATCTTTTTTCAATTATGTTAACTTAAACTTTGCTTTTGTAAATTAACATAATATTTTTAAAAGCAAATTAACTTAAAAGCTTGTAATTTTTTTCTTCTTCTAGCTTTTTCTTATACCTAATCCTTTTTGATATTATTTTAGTTTCTATTATAAGGTAGAAAGATGCGTGGGTTAAGAAAAATCAAAGGTTAACCTAAGGGAATCCCAAATAACTGAAATAACTTAAATTATTTATTATTAACTTTAGCAAATACCCATTTTCTTCAGGAAAAATAGATTTTTCGAGTTTTTGATATTTCGTTAACTCGATCACGGATACAGGGAATTTTAGGTACTTAATAGGCAATGATGATTAGGAACTGATTAAAGAAAAAGCATATTTTTTTAGTATTCTTACTTAATCTCCATTAACTCATAGTAACAGTTACCAACAAACGATCCTGCACGCATAGGCTCAATTAGCTAAATGAAAAAAACCACATGATATTAAATTTCCTAGAACGTGCGAAAAACAACAAATAGCTAGTTTGTATACAACGAGGCATCGCTCAAAGCCGTGTTTACTAACAATAGAAATTATTTCTCCCTCTGTATTGTGCATACAAAAATACGCGTCTCGCGCGTGACGTGGAGTGATGCGAACCAGTGCCTCATTGTCTGACGCTGAAAGAAATTGCACAATATGAAATATTCCATATTTGAATCCAAAGCGTTGGAATAGCCGCGCTTTGGCGTACCTCTTACTAAATTATTCATGATCATATCGACTGTGAAGATGCATTTTTGCTTATTGATATTGGGTGTTTGATATTCGAAATTGTTGAGAATTTTAAACATGGTTTCGATCCTTATATTAAAACCTCTTCTTTGGTGCTAGACTAAATTTAGCTTAAAACATAATGTGTTGGTTTTGTTGGAACTTATTATTCTGAACATTGTTTCAGTAATATTCGCAATAATTTTAATATATGTAAATAAATGCTAGTACAACTAAGCTGTATTTATAGATGTATTTTCCCACAGGAGAGTGCTCAGAAAGGAGAGCTGGCTGTGGTTGTGACTAACTTCTAAAATATACATTCAACATATATTAAATATTTTTTCAATTGTTTAAGAAAAAACAAACTTTGTAGAAAGACTTCAATTAGGTATGTATTTTAATATTTTTTTCCCACCTTGCAGAAGTTATATTTTATACAGATATAATAAAAAAATGAAACATTTAACGTAAAATCTCTTTTAACTCTGTTCACTTGGCATATCTTAGGCATATCAGATTTTCTTTCTATTTATTGTATGAATTCACAAAATCACTTCATCTTTAAAAAAAATACAAATATCCATCCTAACAAACTTCCTCATTTATAAGATAAGTAAATTTTTCTAAATTCATTCATTCAACTCAAATCTATATTTAAAAAATAATGTATTTTTATGCCAGTGGTTGTTATATTGAAGCGAACAATAAGCACTTTTATTTACGGAAGATCAGAGTCTTGGTGTGTCCGCACTCCATGACTTATGCTGATTAAATGCCTTTTCGGTCCTTTGTTATATTACAATTGTATGGTTTTTTATTTGTATGTTTATTTATGTTTTGGCACCGAATAAATTTCTTTTCTTTCTTTCTTCTTTCTTTTACCCTCAAATCTTATGCCAATAGGTTCAGCTAGATTTTGATTATGTCGTAGGTAATAGCACAGCCAGCCGACTACTTAGCCGGAGTGTAGGCTTTGCGATCCACCATTATGATAACGAAGCAAAACCTCGGCTCTACTAAAAGCAAATATTCAAATTAAAACGTCACACTGTCCCTTTGACGCGTTCCGATGGAAAGCATTAATAAATTCTCGCGACGAACACACATTATGTAAAGAAAATCTTATCGTTATGTGTACGGTTATGAACTGAGAATTGCGGTCATTCAAGTTTATAAAATAAATGTCATGACATAACATTAGTTAATGAATTTTTCATAAAAATAGCCGCCAATATCTTTCGCCTGGAAAAATCTTCTCTAACTTTAAAATTTATGTAACCAAAAACTAAGCACGTTAAATTAAACAAAAAAGCAATGTTTTGTAGATATAGACCTAGGGTTATAAAAAGGTAATAAGAATAGTTTATAAGGCAAAAAAATCTTTCATGAATGTATATTTCAAGAACTTCTGTTTCCAACATGTGAATACCTATAGATTATAATAATGTAACTCAAATACGTCTACAATATTTTCTTTTGGCTAAAGTTTGTTTGGAAATCAGAGATGGCAGTTAGTTAAAATAAACAAAGGCCACTTACTTCGCTTTCAGTAACATATTGAATCTTACTACATTATGTCAACAATGTTAGCATTTCAGTAGAACTCGACATGGCTACGCAATATCATTGTATCTAATTTGTAAGAATTCTCTGAATGCGTTACTAAGTGGGTAAGAATAAAAGTGTATAAAGACATCTTTTGATTGCGTTAGCTTGAAGCTTGTATTTTTCTGTTTTACATGAATATTTGGAACATTACGGTTTGTTATTAGAAGGATCTATGGACATCTATGTTATACAGCTATCAACGAGTTATGTATAAAAAAAAACCTTCTTTTTGTTATTATTTTAAATCAAGAACATTTTTGGATTTATCCTGAAGCAGCGGCTTTAAAACTATTTCCATCCTAACAAGCACACGCTATCTCAACTCATATGTACCGATCGGGAGAAGTGGAAATAATCTCGCATCGAAGCAGTTTATTGCGAACGCAATAACGCGAATTGCAGGGTTGGTGGCCGTTTGGTTTTAACTGAAATTTTAAATTTAAAAAGTAAAAATTAAAAACAAAAATAAAAACATCTAATGGTTTTTTAGCCATGTTAAAATTAAAATGAATGATTTTTTTGGATGAATTGCATTTCATCCACGGAATACACGGCATACACGGAAGACATGTCAGAATATGCTTTAATAAACGTATTAAAAGTAGACTTAGAAAGTGCCGGCGATGAATGCTCTGGGTGATATTTTGTTAAAAGTGCTGATTTTATGTATAAATTTTATTTTAATTGAATTTAATTGTGTATTCATATGTAGTAGTATACTATAAGAATGGTGCAACAGAGAAAAATATATACTTACCTTGTTCTATCAAAACTAGATGATCTTTAAAATCCACTTCACTGTTTATTTTTTAATCTAAGGAACGACGATCTACGATAAATTCAACCTAAGGAATGAATTTATCGTAGTTTAATCCCCATTTACGAGATTCCTTTTTAGTTTTCAACCGACTTCAAAAAAAGAAGGAGTAACTCAATTCGTCTGTATATTTTTTATGTTTATTACCTCATTTCTTTTGACTGGGTGAACCGATTTTAATGATTCTTATTTCATATGGTATAGGATACTTCCCGTTTACTCTTTTCGAAATCAATTAAGTACTTAATGAAAAATTTCAAATATTTACGAATTCGCAGATCATTTACCTTGACGACCTCATATTTCAGCCAAAGTTTTGACGTGAAGTCGGTTTTTTAATGCTCTGCATTCGTTAATTATTCCTTTAACGTATTATTTTCTTTTCCAAGTTCTACATGAACGCTACAAATGTTTTGGTTGTAACGTTATTCAAGTAATCTTCAAATAATATAATATAACAAAATTATTCAAAAAACCCATGTTATTTCAAAAAAAAATCTTTATTAAGCTATTTCAGAAGTAAGTGCGTTCAAAAATTATATCTTCATCTTGGTTATATTAGTTTAGAGAGTGTCCGAAAGATAGCGAGGTGGAAAGGCCCAAACACCTTGCAAGCCTCGCTCGACTGTGTTGGGTGCCCCAAATTGATTTTCAAATAATTTGTCTATTTATATAGAAACCCAGGTTGCCCTTTATAATGTAAGAACGTTATTTAGATTGAATGGTAGAGTTAAGTGATGGTAAGTAGGTATATTATAAGCGTAAGCATTGACATTAAAATGACAGAAATGGGCGTAAATGACTATTCAAAACTTTGTCACAGTCATTTACAAATATTCTATATTTAATTGTGAAGCCAATTATTTTAATAACTATTTGTTAAAATATAGATGAATATATTTGAGAAAAACATCTACAATACATATTTTGTTTGACTAAGTTTTGAAATTAAGTTGTTATTCACCGCCATACTATAAATAAAAAGGAAAAATGAATGCAATTCCAGGCAGCTATTTAGCATTTAAGGTTTTTCCTTATCGTCTTGTTTTCTTAACTGGTTAAGATTAAACAGATGATTTACTTAACTTGATATTAAATGATATAAAATTTACCAAAAAAAATTACATTGTTTAATAACAGACAAATACGCGTAGTTTATGCCGTAAGAGATCCTATATTAATTTTAAATAAATTTGACTTTCATTTGATATATAAAAATATATAAGCTGGATATGCATTTGATACTAAGTCTATGTAGCACTTTTGAAAAATTTGTGCTTTTAAAAAAAAAATTTGCTCCCTTCAACAAAAATTTTAAAACGAATATTTTTGAATGCTACTCGTCGATAATTCTGGTAATTGTCCCTATGCGTAAGGCTTTTTTTATATCACGCTCTTAATTTAAAATCATAACTTTAAAATAATATGCTTGTGCACATAATAATGATGGGTAAAGCATAATATTTTTCATCGCAATCATAATGAATATATTACTTAGTATAAATTATTATGGTATAATTATAGTATAAATTGCTTCAAGACACATTTTTCGCAAAAGTTATTGTCTCATGGCTAACTTATGAAAATAGAAGCTTGATCACTTGTCCAAAATAATTTTCTGTGGCTGGACTTAATATTTCTCATATTAAACGATTAGTATTATCTGGAAGAGACATCTGAACAACTTTAGTGTTCCTAAAATATCTTCTGATTTTTTTTCTGAAGAATTTAAAATATCCCTAGTAGGTAAATCAGTTATGAAATGTCTTTCAAGATTTTCTGTTACATTCTTAGAAGGAGCAAAAGGTCTTCCATTTTCTACCATTGATCAGAGTTTTCAATTGTAATTTAAATGTTTTTCTTAAATTGAAAGTTATCTGAGAGGAGCGCAGTTTAATGGTGAAGCATATATTTCATTTTGTAGTAAGGAAAATCAAAGCTCAAAGATTACACTGAAAGTGGCTACGACAAAAATGAAGCCATTTGACGGTACCTAATGACAAAATTACCCCTTATTTCAATTACACAGTTATAGATTTTTCTTCGCAAAAACATAGTTTATGTCTACCAAACAGGTTTTAGGTAAAAAAGGTGAAAGATGAAAAGATGGATTTAATAAATATCCTCAGGCTTTCATTTAATTTAGAAACACATATCAAATTATTCTATATACATGCTTTGTATAATGTACTATATGTAAAACAACATACTGTCTGCTACAATACCTTTTTGTAGTTAGTTTTACATTAGGAAGTATCAGGCTTCAGAAGCTATAGGTTGATCTGGTTGTTTACTCGGCTGCATTTCGATGGCCGCTATAAATATTTTGCAATGCAGTTTATGATAAATTAGAAACGTATTTCATTATTTGACCGCAAACTGAAATTATTACTCTCCGCGTGGATTCAATAATTTATTCACAGCCTAAAAAAATTAAAAGCTCTAAATTAATATATTATTCGATTTTGAAGCTATTGCATAGCTTCTATCGCGGGCCTTGAGCGTGGCGACCGAATCCAGAAATTCCGTAACGAAAAATACCTAACATCCCCCACTCCGACCGGCACAGCGGTGATACTCTGATTGCATAACTTTAAATGCGGGCTTTAATAAACAATCAGCGCCATCTACTTGGAACTTGTGGAACTTCACATTAGATCAAACATTACTGCATAAAAAGTTGATAAAAAATGCTATGCAAGAGCTTTACCGCGGCAGTCTCCGAGTGCCACACGTCTTTTTTAAGATTATTAATACGATCAAAGTTTATGCGTATACCTACAGGCTGTTCCGTTACTGACTGAGTGACTGACAGACGAATACTAAGTACAGCCGTAGAGAGCTGAAATTTGCAACATACACTTCTTAAAGGTTGTGGAGGAGCACTAAGGAAGGAATTCCTGTAATTCCTACGGGAACGGGAATTATTAGACTTTCTGGTTTGAATGAAAAATCTTATTCCTTGAGTGCACGGATATAACTTGGCATAAAAGTTTCTCAAAGAGTGAAAGGGAATCCCGAAATTTCCACGGGAACGGGAAACATATGATTTTTTAGTTTGCGCGGATGTGATACTTCACATAAAGGTTTTTCAAAGAGTAACCGGTTGTCGCCACTTCCCGTTTGCGTTCGCTCCCATGCTAGTTTGTCTTCCATACAAATGGGAAATTCTGATATAAACTAACGCCACCATACCCTTGGGCGCGGAACTATTACGAGTAGAAAAAATGCGTTCAAATAGCGTTCATAACAGAGCTGCCACTCAAAAAAGTAACAATTAATAGTAGATTTAATAACACACTATTAAGCTATTCACTTTAATTCAAATAAACCTATTGTAGCTTGCCTAATGCAAAACACGTATTATTACTCACCTAATTATTGAGTAGGTAATATTTGTTTTACTAAAATCTTGAATAAGCATATCTATGCCTACAATTTTACAGATCAACATGGTCTGAGTTGTCCCTTAGTGTTTTTTTTCATTTTTTTCATCAACTTTGGTGTTTTTTCATATGTTTCCTGTAACAACTTTTTGTGAGCAAATAAAAAAAAAAACTACTAAACTGAATGAGTATCAAAAGCTGGGAGGAATATTTTTTTAAATCCTGGCAACACAAATTTTGTGTTGTACGTACAATGCGATTCAAAGACGTTGTATCACTGAGAATCCGTTGGTTTTCAGTGAAATACGTTTGCGTTTTCAACATTTTACCAATTTAGACTTTTTGTTGTTCGAGGATTATTTCCATTTAGGTTGAAGTTCTGCAAGTAGTTCTAAAACTTTCTTCAATATTTTAGATGAAGCATCTCCCGCCCGCACCCTTTCCCCGCTTTTTAGTTCCGGTCCCGGGGCCTAGTTGGCGCCCTAGTGCAAAATCGGCGAGACGGCCATCTATACTTTAGTACTTATTTTCATCTATGTTCGCTCCCGAACGGTCATGTCTGCGGCCGCTCCCGAGTGTTCGTATTGCGCTGCCCTTGTTCCCTCCCCCGCACTCGTGCGGGTCAGGTGCCAAGTTAAGCTCTTTCGGAAAGTTTTCTCTTGTGGAGGCTGTGTGGTGTCGGGGCTAATTCATCTGCCCTTTTCAGGGCGGACCCGACTGCTGCCGGCCGAAGCATCGCTGGTCAGGTGGATACGTAACCGTGACAACTAAGCCTGATCGTCCGCCGTTCATCGGCAATAGGTCCGTATTAGGTCGTCCTTTCTTACAGCGCAGTTTGTGCAGCCGTCTCGCCGTTCATCGGCACGCATCTTCGTCTTGGTTAGATAGACTTCTCTCTTTCAGCCCAGCACAATGCCTCGTCATACTGAATCCAGCAGCGAAGCCGCTCGTCGTCGTATTCGTGAGCTTCAAGCTGACAAAGAAGCCCTTGAGGCTCAGGTCAATTCCTTGAATGAGGAATTAGCCAATCGTCCTGATAACTTTGACATCCTCGATCACTTGGCTAAACAGAAATTTCAACACGATGCCGAGAAGGATACTCTTCTGGCTCAAATCCAGTCCTTGCAACAGCAATTATCCGCTCGTCCCTCGTCCTCAGAATTCAGACAGTTGTCTTCAGATTTCAGACAGATATCCAGCGATAAAAAATCACTGGAAGCTCATTATGCAGCCGAGAAGGTAGCCCTTCTCGCTCAAATCGAATCCATGCGAAAGCAATCGTCCGCTCGTCCTCAGGTCGCCTCCATTTCACAGGGGTTCCAAACCGATTCTCCGGCGTCTCCAGATCCATCTGAGTACGTCAGATTGCATGTCGGTAGATTCCACCGCATGCAAAAGGAAAACTACCCCGCCAGGTAGTGACTCCGACACCGTTCCTATCGTTCCAGAATCTCCTGCTCCGTTCAGCGAGGTTCGCAAAAAGTCCAAGTCAAAGAAGAAGAAGCAAGATGCCTCTTCAGTCTTATTCCCATCCGTTTCAGCTGCTCCAGCCGCTGTTTCTGCTCCGCAAAATGTCGCACCGGCGCCTGCTCCTGCGCCTTTTGTTTCAGCGATCCCGGCGTCACAGCCTGCGTCGCAATCAGATTCGGCTCCGCCGAAAGTCAAGTCCGCCCCCCGTCTTTCTACGGGACAAGAGCCGCTGGACCGAGGTCTCAGCTCTCTGCGGTAGACACAATCCCAAGATCCAGTATAGTATAGCATCCAACGTGGGTGACTCTATTAAGGTCGTTGTCAATTCCATTCACGATTTCAGGAATCTTACTCGGCTTCTTGCTGATCAAAAGCTCGAGTACCACACTTACGCTCTCCCTGAGGAGCGTAAGATTCGTGCCGTCCTCAGGAACGTGCCGTTCGAGCTCTCGAACGAGCAAATCCAAGAGGACTTGTCTTCTCAAGGCTTCCCCATCGAATCTGTGCACAAAATGCACAGCCGCCGAGGCAAGCAGTTCCCACTAGCGCTAGTAATCCTAGCGAGAAGCCCGCAAGGGCAGTCCATTTTCAGAGGCAAGCTCACCGTGTGCGGTCTCTCCAACTTCCGCGTCGAGGTACCACACAAGCGTGGTTTTCCAGGTCAGTGCCACCGCTGCCAATTGTATGGTCATGCGGCGGCAAATTGTCATGCTTCCCCTAGGTGCGTCAAGTGCCTAGAACCGCATGGGACTAAGGAGTGCTCTCGCACTCCCGAATCGCCCACCGCTCCGTCCTGCGTCTTGTGCGGCCAGTCAGGCCACACAGCAAACTTTCGCGGCTGCCCCAAGGCACCGCGTGCTGCCAGGGCTACCGTGAAGCCCATCGAGAACTGGAGAGAGCGACCGCAGCCTAGCTCGGACGCCCCTCCAGTCAGTTCAAAGGCCCCTAAGGCCTTTACTTCTATCGTTCCAGGTCAGCGCAGCCGGGTCGCGACTCAATCGCAACCGGCCGCCAAATCGGCTTCCCAGTGCCAGAATGCAAAAGGTTCTCAAGACCGCATGGCGTTCTGGATCCAGCTCGCTCCCATCGACGAGATCCTGGCTCTCGGCGCCGCTCTCGACGCCAGCCCAGAGGGTTTCAACGGTGCTCTTCCGGTCCTAACCAAGTTCGCTCCCCTTATCAGGAAACTCCAGCAAGCTCAACGTTTCTAAACGTAGTCCTTCTTTCCAGCATTCCTATCTCAGAGTGAGTCTGATCACTCTAGATAATATCTTAGCTTCAGCTTTGTCATTTCTGCTAATCTTAGCTTTGTTTTTTCTCACTTTCAGTTCCTTTTGGTGGCAGCCGTCTGGATGCCGCTCACTGCGCAGCCTCTCTCTCCAATTGGCTGTCGCTCCGATAAATGATCAAGAACCTGGATTAAGGTAGGTCGTAAAGGGGGATGTTTAGTGGGTATGCTCGGCTTCACTGAGTGAGTCTCCACACTGTCTGGGCATTCTATTCTCCGTTAGCCACTGGGGTTAACAGCTTATAGAATGCCCATTCGTCCGTAATAGGATTCATCCTCCTCCGAAAAAAAAAAAAAGTAACCGGTTGTGCTATGAAATGAATTTCCGAAATTCCTGAGGAAATATATGAGATTTTAGTTTGTATGAAAAAATCTCAATGTTGAACATAAACAATGTTTGTGCGCGCAGGAAGTCGGGGACAAAAGCTAGTACTAAATAAATCTCTGTGGAACTAGGTTGGTCTCCATGACTTTAGAACATATGAGAAGCATTTCTTTTCTTTGTTTTTCATAGTTTAATTTACTTTGACAAAAGAGCAACAATAGCTTTTTCTGACGGTTTTTTTCATACTGAGGCTGTAGATTCTGTTTTATTTTTTATTTGCGAATAATCAAACAAAATAATTGATTCAGCTTTTACCTCAATCTCACCTGATGATAAGTTAAGATGAGTTCGAAGATGACAGAACACGAGTTTAAGAGGGGACTGGCTCTTTATCAAACCGTTCTCTTCTCTTCACTCTTCATCATCCTGTGCTCATCACCACCGGAGCGATGATATTTTGCCATTCTAGAACATGCTGTCAAGAGCGGTGGGCCATTCTTTTTGTTCCTAATCGAATTTATTTTCGTAACTTTCACAATTACAGTCAATGATATTTTGCCATTCTAGAACATGCTGTCAAGAGCGGTGGGCCATTCTTTTTGTTCCTAATCGAATTTATTTTCGTAACTTTCACAATTACAGTCAATCTTGGCGTCAAGGCCACTGGCAACAAGCTCTGAAGGATTTGGTGGTACTTGGAACCATGTCAACCACTTAATTCAGATAGGGTTGTCTGGAAGAGATTGTCTGTAGATGATAATATTGCTAGTAAAATTATGTTTTACTCCATGTGTACAATGAAGAATAAATAAACTATGCGTTACAGATGCAAAAGCTCAAAACTCTTTTACTCATACAATTTCTTTAAACTGAAACGTATTTAATTTTGTCACTTGAAACCAAAGTGTGCACAAACTACATTTTATGGCATTTTAAAATTACGGTAGTATCCACCCCAGCACCGTTAGATAGAATAGAACACTGAAAAGGTAGGAAGGACTTGGGCGCTTGTACTATTATCTTTTCGGTGGTTGGACTCCGTAGACAACGCAGATTTATAAATGACTCAAAAGTTATTGAATCTCGAGCATTGTCGAGAAGTTGCATGTAAGTCTAATATATGTGTTTATAGAATACATTGTGTAACGCAAGAATGCCGTCTATGAACTGTTTGAAATATTCATTTTAACAGTTTGAGATACGAGCGTAGTGATTACATATACATATAATATTATCATACTTGTGATGTATGTAGGTAGCTATTTTGTTACTGTAAGAGGGGTACATACAAAAAGAGTTTGTGAGCGCAGCAGTTGCGAATAAACTGTCAACGAATTGCCTGTGTTTCTCTTGCTATCCCGAGTGTGTGCTATAATAAGTTCCCGTAGGAGCCTTAGGACTCATCAGTGGCGACGAGGCGGTACCTGAACTTACGAGTTGTGTGTTTTATTAAAAAAAAAAAACAAAATGTCGATTGGAAAAATTGCTGAATTCGACATACGTGCGGACAGTTGGAACTTATACGTAGAACGGTTGGAACAATATTTTATAGTTAATAAAATAAGTGATCAGTTCAAAGTGCCTACGTTGATTACCGTCATGGGGTCACAGTGCTATGAGTTATTAGTGGACTTATGCACGCCGGATAAACCATCGACAAAAACATTCGAACAGTTATCGAACATTCTAGAACGGCATTTACAACCGAAGCCGAGTATTCTCGCGGAACGTTATAATTTTAGACAAAGGAAACAAATGACAAGTGAATCAGTAGCAGAGTACGTGGCGGTGCTTAAAAAGTTATCGAAAAAGTGTGAATTTGGGTCTTGGCTGGAAGAAAGTTTACGGGATCAGTTTGTATGTGGCATCCATTGTGAATCGATCAGACAAAGACTATTCCAGGAAGATAGTCTGGATTTTTCAAAGGCATTTCGGTTGGCGAGTAGCGTGGAAGCAGCGGAAAGGAATGCAGCAGCTGTGGAGTGCCGGGCGGAGGGCCCGGTTAGCGCGACGGCGGCGTGTCAGGCGGTAGCGGTGACAGCGGCGGGGCGGCGGCATGCGGCGCGCTCGGGAGCGAGCGCCAGGCCGCGCATGGGCCGCGCCACGGGTGTCGCGGTGGTGCCACCGGGCGCCTTGCAGGGGGCCGCGTCGGGTGCGCGGTACAACGTGAGCAGCGGAGATACTGCGGCGGTTAAAGGACCGGCAAGACGGCGACCGGACGGTGCTCAGTGTCGCGCTTGTGGCGGCCAGCACAGCGAGCTGCAGTGCAGATTTGCGCACTATGTGTGCCGAGCGTGCAGGCAGCAGGGTCACCTGCAACGGGTGTGCCCCACGGTGACGGGACACCACAACGTCGACGTGGTCGAGACGACCGCGGATAGTGAAGGAAGTGACGAGGTAATTGTGGTCGAAATTAACAGATTATCGTTAGAACAATGTAAACCTTTTGTGTTAAAAATGAATGTGCAAAATAAGTCTATTAGTATGGAATGTGACACGGGTAGTGCAGTGTCATGCATAAGTTACGAGTGCTATGAGAAATATTTAATTGAATTAAAATTAAATAGTTGTAATTTAATATTAAAATATTATACGGGAGAAACTGTGCGACCCGTAGGAGTAATCAGACCGTTAGTTCGATATAAGGGTCTTGAAAAATATTTAGAACTATATGTAGTACGCGATGCTAAGACTGCTTTGTTGGGAAGACAATGGATACTGGAGTTAAATATAAGTCTTCCAAATTTTACCGTTGATAATTTGAATCATATAGAGAATTCTAATTTTAATTTGAAAAATTTCAGTTCCAAATACTCTGAAGTGTTTGCGGAGGGCCTGGGACGGTTCACCGGTGGCGCGGTGAGCATACACTTGCGGGAGGGTGCGCGGCCGGTGTTCATGCGCGCGCGGCCGCTCGCCTACGCGCTGCGGGCGTCGGTGGAGCGCGCGCTGGATCAGATGGTGCGCGACGGCATCCTCACACCCGTCGAGCGCTCCGACTGGGCCACACCGATTGTACCGGTGATGAAAAAAGATGGCAGTGTTCGGATTTGCGCAGATTACAAGTTGACATTAAATAAGGTAATCGAGATTGACCGTTACCCTCTACCTCGTACCGAAGATTTACTAGCACGGTTGCACGGGGGCCAAATGTTTAGTAAAATAGATCTTTCCCAGGCGTACGCCCAATTTGAATTAGATGACAGTAAAAAATACACGGTAATAAACACGCACAAAGGGCTTTTTATGTTTAATCGTTTAGTATTCGGTCTGTCTTCGAGTCCAGGCATTTTTCAAAAGCGGCTAGAGCAGTTATTTGCCGATTTACCTTATGTAGGCGTATTTTTAGATGACGTGATAATAACAGGACGAAACGACCAAGAACACATTAATAATTTATATAGCGTTTTCGACCGTTTAAAAAATAATGGTCTCAGAGTTAAGAGAGATAAGTGCGAGTTTTTTAAAGAATCGATTAATTACCTTGGGCATATAATTAACAAACAGGGCATACAAACTTGCCCGGAAAAAGTAAAGGCTATACTGAACACAGTGGCGCCTACGTCTGTGTCGGAACTCAGATCGTTTATAGGCATGGTAATGTATTATGCTAAATTCATAAAAAACGTAAGTAGTATTTTAGCACCGTTATACAATTTACTTCGGAATAATGTGAAGTTTGTATGGAGCTCGGAATGTGAAAATGCCTTTAAAACTATTAAAGGTAAGTTAAGTTCAAGTGAAGTGTTAGTTCATTACTCGAATGACTTGCCGCTGATACTGACGGCCGACGCGAGCAGCGTGGGGGTGGGCGCCGTCATCTCGCACGGCACCCCCGCGGGCGAGCGGCCGATCGCCTATGCGTCGCGTTCACTGACGGCGGCCGAACGCGCCTACTCGCAGATAGACAGGGAAGCGTTAGGTATAGTATATGGAATAAGGAAATTCCATCAATATCTTTATGGTCGACGGTTTACGTTAAGAACGGATCACAAACCTTTGACATATATATTCGGTGATAAGGCAGGTATTCCGATCATGGCTGCCTCGCGATTACAACGATGGGCTGTATTGTTATCGGGTTACAGTTATGAGATAGAATATGTAACTTCAAAGAAAAATTGTGCCGATGCGTTATCGCGGCTACCGCAAGCAAACACTAATGAGTGTAATATAATAAAAGAAAACACATATCTTAATTTCGTTGAGACGTTTTTACCGGTAACTCATGATGACGTACGAACGGCAACTAGTAGAGATAAATTACTGAGCAAGCTCATACTATACGTTCAATGGGGATGGCCGTTAGCTTGTCCGGAGGGTGACCAGTATAAACCTTATTACAATAAGCGTAATGAAATATATATAGATAGAGGTTGCTTAATGTGGGGTTACAGGGTCATCATTCCGACTACGCTTCGGGATGTTATTTTGCAACAGCTTCACGCGAGTCATATGGGCATAGTTAAGACTAAGTCGTTAGCGCGGAGCTACGTGTGGTGGCCAAACATCGACTCTGACGTCGAAGCGATGTGCCGGCAGTGCGTCACTTGCGCGGCGGAAGCACAGGCACCGCCGCGGGCTCCGCCGAGTCCGTGGACCTACGACCGGCGTCCCTGGAGTAGGATTCATATAGATTTCTTAGGCCCGATAGTTAATAAAACGTTTTTAGTATTAATAGACTCTAGTACAAAATGGCTGGAAGTATTTGACATGAAACGAACGAACGCGACGTCAGTAATCAAAACTTTAAGGTCAACGTTCGCACGGTTTGGTTTACCAACGGAGGTGGTTTCTGACCGAGGACCACCTTTTACAAGCGGTGAATTTAGAGATTTTTTGAGTAAAAACGGTATAGGGCAATCTTTTTCACCGGCATATCACCCGGCGTCAAATGGCGCGGCAGAAAACGCGGTAAAATTATGCAAACGGGTAATCAAGAAGGCCATTCGAGAGTCAGTGGACCTGGACGCGGCATTGCAAACGTTCCTTTTGTCGTATCGAAACAGCGTCCATAGTAGTACAGGAGAGAGCCCGGCGATGTTGTTACAGCGACGTGCGCTGCGGTCCCGCCTCGACCTGCTGCGCGGAGAGCGCGCGCGCGAGGACAGCGTGCGGCGCGCGCAGGCGCGGCAAGTGCAGCACGCCGGCGGCGTACCGCGGCACCTACTCGTAGGTGACTTAGTCAGTGCTAGGAATTACGGCCAGGGTAACGACAAATGGATAGAGGGCAAAGTTGTAGGTAAAGAAGGTTCTAGAAGGTACATAGTAGATAGGGGTGACGGTCAACTCATACATCGCCATATTGATCAAATAAGGCGCAAATCTCGACACTCACTAGCGATCTGCCCAGAGGGTGATGATGAGGTCGGCGCGCAACCGGATGAGGCAGGGTATGTCAGGATAAATACCGAGGGGGCTCAAGAAGGGATCAGTGGGGAGGATGAAGGTGTGCTTGATGGTCCCTCAAAGCTCATAACCGTTCCTGAAGGTGCGCGTGACTGTAGCACAGAGCTTACTCGCGCAGATGAAACCATATCTGAATTATCTTCTCCCCAGCCTCCGATGAACCGTCCCAAGCGTCACAAAAAGCCTATATTGCGGTATGGAATAGATACGTAATGATTTGTTTTGTTAATAGTAATAAATTAGATTTAAGTGAACTTGACATGTAAAAAGTGTATGTACCTATAATGTAATAAGGGGTGCCTATTTAAGTGGGGAGGTGTGATGTATGTAGGTAGCTATTTTGTTACTGTAAGAGGGGTACATACAAAAAGAGTTTGTGAGCGCAGCAGTTGCGAATAAACTGTCAACGAATTGCCTGTGTTTCTCTTGCTATCCCGAGTGTGTGCTATAATAAGTTCCCGTAGGAGCCTTAGGACTCATCAATACTCTGATGGGTGAAATAAAGACAAAATTGCGTTTTTCTGTAAAGACAAAATATTTATTGACAAAGTTATGTACATGTAATTCCCTATTAACACTTATAAACAAATTATGAACTCACCTGTAAAGACAAAAAAACAACATTTAAAGCCTTTATTCCAGGTTTTAATATTTCTTTTGGAATAAAATAATTCTTCAATATTATCTCTCTCAATAATTCACATAACCTGACATTTTCATTCAAACTAAAGAAACAATTCTCAAGGCGTCGCTGTCAAACGTAATAACGATCAACATTTGTAAATAAGGGCAAATTCATAATAATTAATAAAATTACAATTAAAGAAAAGCAACAATTCTATTGTGCTGTTTTTCTTTACATACATTTTGTCGTAGTTATGTTAGGTTAAGGTGAATTTTGGGTATAGTCCAGTTGCTAATGAAAAACAGGGTTTTTTTTTATTAAATATGATACTATTGATTTAGTTCAAATTATAAAAGGAGTTGTTTATCTTCAAAACAATACACATAACATCGCGCCTGTATCCCTTAAGGCGAAGGCAGAACACCAAATGTTACAAAACTGTCTGATGTCACGGTCACGTTTGACAAATTTGGAGACATTATAATGGTGGTGAGAGACTATTGCAGTGATAGGGTCCGCCTATTGCCCACAAAAAAAAATCACCAATAAAGCCTCTGTCCCTTAACTGACTTTTACAGTATGCCCGGGAAGCACCTGGCACATTCTATATTTTTCATTTGCTCCCAGTCCCGCATTAAAAAACAATTGTACAGATAAAAACATAACCGTTTATTAAGATTACATTATAAAAACGTAAAATAAATGACAATAAAACAAGAGGCTGCGGGAGTTGTACCCACCACTGGTACCACCCACTGACACAGGCTATTTGAAATCTATTGATGAGATAGATAAGACTCAAATTATACACAAAAAAATTGCAAACCGTGTAAGATGTGACTAAAGCGTTTGGCGTGGTTTGTGTTGAGCGGGCGCGTGTGCTCGGAACTTGGTCTAAATGTCGGTATACGATAAAAATACAGCTTCCTTTTCTGAACCTATAGCAAAGTTTCAGTTTGTTTGTTAGCAAAAAGAATTTTGTATGACGTCATGGTAATGGTTAAGATATTATAGAGCGAACTTTTGGTAATGAATGATTCTGTGACATTCGATGATAACTTTCACTTATAGTAGTATACTTATAGTAGGAAACTAGAAAGTGACAAAGATACGGTTAATAGGCTAAACTTGGGGGCGAATCGTTTCGAAACATTTTAACAATTAATTTCCTTTCTATATTATATAATAATAATAATAAAATCCCCAGACAATCACACCACTACATGGCCCCAAGCTAAGCAGAGCTTGTGATATTGGATACCATGTTGCGAACTTTTCTTGTTTCGTGCGGGAATCGAACCCGCAACCACTGCCATCTGAGGCAGACAGTGTTACTCCATCGCCAAATATCATATCATCACTACACGGCGGCGGTCATAAGTTCTGCTAATTTTATGTAGTACTTGTTCCCTACTAAATCCATCTTTAACATCAACTTGAGGTAAGTCATTAAAAATATATATAACTTTTGTTATATATACAACCTTGTTTTGAGAATTCTCATAGGATCGATAGTTTCGTTGGTAAAATCGCGGGAAACCGCTAGTATTAAATAAACAAAAGAAATAACGAGGGTTATACCAAATGGATAGTGAGGGTTTTATGTTTTTATTATACTGAATCCCTTCATTTACCGGTCTTGGTAATATACATGTTTGATTTATTCATTAAATAATATTGAGAGTACAGAAACAATATACCTACATAGAAACTAGAACCTAATTGCTTCCATGCTGGTCTGAGAGCAAAAAAATACGCAGAATGTATCAGCTGCTACTCTCCCCCGGCATACTGTAAAAATCAGTTAAGAGACACAGGTTTTATTGGCTTTTTTGTGTACGATAGGTCACTGCAATTGTCGCTCTCCACCACTTTAATACCTCCAAATTTGTTAAGCGTGATATCAGATGGTTTTATAGACTATGGTGTTCTGCCTGCGACCTGCCCCATAGGCTAGGAATACAGGCGTGAAACTGTATGATGTATGTATGTAAGAACTAGAATAAAAATACCTTCATTTTGTCAGAGAAATACCGACTTGTAACCTAGTTAGTACTTCGTTACAAAAAGCGTCTCGGAATTTGCGACTGATCCAAGAGACCTCTGGTTCTTTATAAGACCCATTTGAGATCCTTTAGCGACCACAAAAATCTGCAGCTAGATGTCATCGTTCAGTTGAAAATGAGTAATAATTTATAATTTATACATCATAATAATTTATACATTATCTATTCTATCCTCAGTCTTATATTTTCAACCGACTTCAAAAAAGGAGGAGGTTCTTAATTCAAATTTTTCAAATGTATTTCATCGAAATAGAGTGAGTACTTCATGAAATGTTTTTTAAATATTTTTTTATATATTACATTTCTATTATACTCATATCTCACATTTGTATTTCATACCATATCAAGAACGATGCCATATCTAAAATTTTATGTATCATTGGAGCTCTGATAACTTACGAGTATGCGTAATATTTTTTTTTTGTATACCTTCATTTTAAGCAATCTCGAAAGAATTTGTTACCACAATTATTATTTATAAATCAATGTCTACCCTCACTTTTAATTTTGTTAATTTTGTTTGTTTAATTATTAAGTACTTAAGTGTTTTTCTTTATAGATTTGTAATCTGAATAGAACGTAAGAGCGGAAATCTCCTAACACAGGTTTTTAAAACTTAACAGGAGACTTCCAAATCATGTAATCGCAAATTGTAACACTAATAAAGAATTTTGAATTTTTTTTTTTTTGAATTAGGTAATCGGAGATCGTTTACCTTGAAGTGAAGTTACCGTGAAGTCAGATTTTAATGTTCTGCATTCTTTGATTATCTGTGAACTCATGTGATTATCATTGACTTAACTGTCACTTACCATGGGTGGAATTTTTATTTCAACAGGAACTATAATTAACAAATGCAGAGCATTAAAAAACCGACATCACGTCAAAACTTTGTCTGAATTATAACGTTGTCAAGGTAAACATTCTCCGAATTCAGACTTATTTTGAAATTTTCCATGAAGTACTCAATCAATTTTGATCTAATTTATACCAACTATGAAGTATCCTGTATGATATGAAAAAAAAAACTAAAATCGATTTATAACTGTCCGAAATATCGTGTACACAAAAAAAACATACACATGAATTCAGAACCTCCTCCTTTTGGAAGTCGGTTGAAAAATATAAAATCAACACAGGTCACTAGATCACTTTCCACAACAAATATCATACGTATTCTTTTATGATTAGTCAATTAAATTAGGAAGTCGACTTTTATTGATCATGAAACAAAAAGCAAAGTCCAAGCTCACAATTTTAAAAATGAACTTTACGACTTAAACCGATAACTCTAACTTGAGCTGCTACATACGTTGATAAAATTATGGCTCAGCTAACTTTTAAGTAAAACGTAATTTAAAGTCCCATACGCTCAGAAAAACTGCCCATTTTGGCGCCGAACCAGAAAATTGCCTATTACGAAGCGATGTGTAACTTTGAAATACAGCTTGATGGTCCCTTCTTACCGTACTATAAAAAGATTTAGATTATCGTATAGGACATCATTGTCCTCGAAAAAGAAGGGTCCGAAATTACTGCATATAGGTCAGAGAAAAATATAAGTAGGTATGTCATTTGTTGTTACAATCAACGACACATTAATAGTTATAAACCGTTGACATGTTAGCTTTT
This sequence comes from Stenoptilia bipunctidactyla, assembly GCA_944452665.1. Classification (NCBI taxonomy): domain Eukaryota; kingdom Metazoa; phylum Arthropoda; class Insecta; order Lepidoptera; family Pterophoridae; genus Stenoptilia; species Stenoptilia bipunctidactyla. Next base: position 12,120,601 of record OX101726.1, read on the forward strand.
TCATCAAAAGTGCTATCAATTAAATTTTGTTAGCCATACAAATCATACTTACTTAAAGTATAACCTTTACATTATGTTTATTACTTGTTATTATAGCCTATTAACTCCTGTACATATCGTTCAATAAACCAGTTTAAGCAAGGTCCAATTGGTGCAATAATGATCACCACTGAACATAAATTTATCACGTTAAGCCGTCTTCGCTTCCGGGAACTTACCTAAAGATAATAAATTGAATGTTATAGATATATTAAAAACCAATTGCCTGAAAATTCTTACACCCATCAAACAAAACTGGGAAACCTTGGTCGCTTACGGCCCTAACCTATCCGGTACCCTGCGGGCTTATTATTTCTGTTAGCTGATTCAAAAAGGGTGATAAGGAATTTTCAATTGCCTTAAATAAATCAAACATGTAGTGAGTTGTTAATACTCACATTACTTTTTCCTGTTCATAAGTAAGTAGGTACATAGAAATAATGAGTATCAGAGGAATTCAAATAAGAACAGGCTAAAAATGCATTTTAGAAAATAGCACTCAACTAATGCCTTTTGGAATGTTCACTGCTCAATGTTAGCTCTTTAATAGATTAATAAAAATATTTTATAAACATACTCTCGTGTATGCTTATATCTTTGAATGAAGAAGCTTTAGAAACCGATTAAAAAATATATTTTTGTGATAAATGTGGCCCCTTTTAAGAGAACCCCTATAGGCTGCAAGACGTCAGGGGCAGTAACAGCGAGAGCGACAGCGGCACGGGCAGCGGCGCGGGCAGCGGCGCGGGCAGCGATTTCTGCGACACGATAGAAAGTATTGAGTTTGTATGAAACCACGACAAATCGCTCCGCTGTCGCTGCCGTCCAGGTTGCAGCCTTATAGATACCTAGTTTATATTTTACTCCTTCTTATCCAACGCCTTCTCCATCTCCTTCTCATCTATACAACAACATGAATTTCATGCTCCCTCAGGCGACATGGTTAGCGGTAGCGTCGGGTGTCGGGTCACCCTCTTCCCTAAAATATGGTTGAGGACGGTGATGGCTGGTGCTTGCGTTATACTCGTGCGTGAACGGGTGCTGCTAGCGGTGCCAAGTCGTTTTGCTGATGACTTTATGACTATGTTACTTTTTTGAATTTGACTGTGACTTCCCCATCTCCATGTCCACGTCCGTGTCTTTGTCCACGACTATTTTCATCTCCATCCACATTATCAGTATTTTCTCTCACCTCTATCGCTAAGTCTATCTCTACTTCTATCTATATCTACGTTTCTGTCTAGTACCTGATTGCCCAATGTATAAATATAATAGTAGACTCCAGAAGATCACCAACTCGTTCATGGGTCAACGTGTACGCTTTTGTAATAAAATTACAACATATTTAAGATTAACCCTTCGATAGATTTAAGGATAAGTGCTATACAAAAAGTTTTACTTTAAGATATCCGGATGCAAGAAGATGGGATTCCCCGTTTGTAAATTTTTATTGTGTATATTTAAAAGATGATTGCTGTTGAGTTTCTTGCCACTTCTTCTCAACAGATCGACTTTCCGAAGTGGTGGTAGATTCAGTTCAATTTGTAAATTATTTGACATATTTCAAATGTTTTTAAATACTTACGAAATAAAGATTCTTTTGTCTTTGACTTTGACTCCACGAGATTAAAATAAGGTGAAACAATAAACAGTTTCTAGGCAAAACGATAATATTGAAAAGTTTACATATTTCACAAACTTAAACGATCTCGAAACGTTTTGACTAAAATAACATGGTCTTTATTTATTTATTTTAAGATATTTCTACAGCGCTTATGTACAAAATTAAATTCAATTTATAACTATTTTAAAAATAAGGCTAAAAGAGAAATACTCTTATAGGAAGCAGAAACATAAAACAAAAATACCTACTACAATTAGATTTCAAACAATTTAGATCTGTATAAATTGAAAGAACCATACATAAAATGAATGAAATATTTAAAATTAATAAAATTTGAATGTACAAACAGTTAGATAATTAAGTAAAGTATATAACACTTTCAATGTTATATAAAAAACAACATAAAATAGGTAACATTAATATGAACATTTAAACAATCGAAATAGAAATCAAATAAACAACAAAAACAAGAAAACATTTTAAACAGGAATAGTACACTTAAAACATAAAGAAGATATAACGAATAAATGATATGCTATTTGTGCTAAACCTGAGTGTAACTAACACTTAGGTACTTATTATGACATAACGGTCAAATAAAATTGCCTAAATATGAGACCAAAAAGCCTCAAAATGAGCTTTTAAAATTAATACAATAATATGTTTATTATTCACTAGTAATTACCCATTTCAACGCCCAGACAATTACAAACGGCATTAAACTACAGAGTGCACGAGAACATGTGGAAACCCAGCTAATGTCAGTTCCACTATGATACCAATTAATTATTCTATTAACTTGATCAGATTTATGTGTTGGTTGACTATATTATTGTCTCACCGACGGACGGCTGACAATTGATTAACTGAATGCATTCCTCATTGACATATAGTTGTAGTGTTAGAACACGGCGTTAGAAGATGTTTGGAGTAATTCCATTGCTGAGTTTTTGCTTGGCACAATCTTGACTTAAATAAATTAAATACCTACGAGATCTTTGCGCCAAGTAGTCTATGGCTTAATCTTTTGTTTATTTTAGACTAATGCAACGTTTGATGTTAAATGAAGGTGAGTTTGAAGATGAAATGAATGATGACAGCACACGGGCCTAGGAAAGAACTGGCTCTTCATAAAATATTGCTGGAACACATCATGGTTGGAACGTTATATGTGCTGGCAGAATTTATACGAAGTGTGGTCGCTAGCCAGTCGGACCCTGACAGGATCTTACCACCAAGTGGGGATAACTCGGATTAGTCGCTTTTTACGACACGCTTATCCAGAGGCAGTACGGCGATTTTAAACCGACTGTACACAACAATCTAATGTATTTTTTTGGTAATTTGGAAATTAAAAGTTTATTTTTTCTTGATCACTGAATATTGTTCTTACATAGAGGCAAAAACTATAGTATTTTAACTATTAACTGAGCTTATGACAATGTTCCTTGGATTACGACATTGTGTTAAAACTGATTTGATTTTACTTTAGATAATAAATAAAGGGAAAAGAAAGATAAATTGTATCTTCTAATAAATTATCGACATTTTGAGAATTTAGGTCGTACTTACTGACATTTAGGATATTCCTTTTTTCAATCAAGATATTACCTAAATTCTTTCGAAGTTTTTGTTAATTTTGTATATTTTTCTAAAATTATACATTTTTTACAGAAACATATAAAGTCCGAAAATACTTATCACTTCCTGAAGTAGATTTTCAGTTGGAGATAATTAAGAAGGTCAACTAAATAAATTGAAATAATACACATTTATAACATTTATACATTTATAATATTGATGCATGATTAAACTTTATCTGAGTTAAAAGTCCCTTTAAAACCAAAAATAAATTAAACGACCTCGTACGCAACAAAACGCCAAACAAAATAAATTATCAGCTGGCAAATTGCTATGGAAAAGTACAGTTTGTATTTAAGCCAACGTTAGGGGATCCCCTTTGTGTCTGTGTGCAATTTTAATGAGTTTCACACTAGGCGTTGCCCGGCGCAGGGACCTCTGAATCAACCTAGGGCAATGTTGAAGAAGCGGAAATCCTTACAAGCCTTTGAGCATTTAGGGAAGGGCTGTGTTCGGAAATAAGGTCATTCGAAAATATACAAAGATAATAACAGTCTAAATTAACATGTTTTTGTAAACAATTTATAGAATGGGGTACCATATATTAGCAAGAATTGGCTGTTGTTTCAATATTTTATCGTATATTATAACACATGGTACAGTTTAGCGAGATATATTTTGTGAATCGTCATTTTATATCACATATTACACAAAAACCATCCACCAGGTAACCGCTGCTAAGCAGATAGTTTTGTTGATCATACTAGTCAGGTAAATCAACTTTTTATAAGCATTTTATAAGCTATACATATTTTTACATAAGATCTCAGTAATGTCTACATTGCGAGAAACCTTCAACTTAATAACGTCTTTAAATTGTCAAGCTAAAACTGTCAAATTTAAACTCTTACATGACATGTGTTGTATTTACCTTTTCTTTAAATATTGCAACAGTCGCCTAAGAGAAGAAAGGAAGGCCTCAAAGGAAGGCCGCAGAACTATTTAGCTGAGATCACAAATCCGTGATCGCACTTCCCGTTTGCGTCCGCTCCCGAGCGGACCAGTTTTCCTGTAGTCCTTTCTTTCAGCCTTCCTATCTTAAAGTGAGTCTTGTCACTCTAGATATTCTCTTCGTCTCAGCCTCGTTATTTTAGCTTTCAGCTCACTCATGGGGACCAGGGTGTCCCCGCTGCGCAGCCTTTAACTACCGATTGGCTGTCACTCCGATAATGCTCAAGGGCCTTTATCAAGGCGGATTATTAAAGGGGATGTTTAGTGGGCATACTCAGGTGTTATGAGGAGTCTCCTGGTCGCTCTTGCGGTCCCCACACTGTCTGGGTAATCTATATCTGTTAGCCACTGGGGTTAACAGATTACAGAATTCCCTTTCGTCGGTTACAGGGTTCATCTTCCTCCTGCTAGAGCTTGCTTAAGTGGGACCCAAACCTTTCCTTGGCGGAAAAAAAAAACTGTGATCGTCCAATCCAAATGTCAATACCATCTTATTGGATGAAATTTAAAATGAAATTTAAATTTCTGTTTTCTTAGATTCTTATTAACTGCACTCACCCCTGATGAAGGAATCCATAAGAGTTTGAAACTAATCGGACACCTCCGACAATAGATGTGAATTAATGCCGCATAGTAAACTATTATTTTATTGGATATAATAATATCTATCACTAGCTGTTTCGCGAGGTTTGACCTACGCAATTCAAATCCCGCACGAATATCGGGATTAAAAAGCCTATGTGTTATTCTAGACCGTACACTATCGCTATGTCAAATTTCACAAAAATCCATCTGTATAAACTTTTACATTTATATTTTAATAAGATTAAATTACGTAGAGTTTATGCGGAAAAAGATAAACATACAATCAAAAACCATGATCACTATTCTGATTTTAACGTAGTACGGTTAGAATTATTTATTTGTAAACCAAAAACATCAAGCAAGCATCAACTAAATGACTTAGTATCAACTAATTTTATACCTACCTAATCAAAAAAATATACATTATACCTATGCATAACTACTATATGTATATTTACATCGACTATAATACGTATATCGATATTATCGACTTTTCGCGTCCCTAGTAGCGCTATTAATTTCGACGGCAGGCATAAGCGAGGCAGTTGGCATTATTAGCGTGCCCTTAATGCGTAATAATTTACTCCTGGCTATATTAAAACAAAACAGAATTAAAACTTTATTAACTAAGGGGTTAAGCTGTAGTTAGAGACTTAACTGTTAAAATGAAAGTTTGGCATCCCTCCCTCAATGTTATGATTTTTAATGACACTTTTGTTCAATAAAGAAGTTGGGAAAATTTAGAGTAATAGAAAATAATTGGAGAAACAAAACATTAGCTTTATTAATAGTAAAAAAATATGCTATGAATAGTAAAATTATAAAAAAGATGCCATATTTTTGTTCCTAAAAACAGATTTTAGTGTTTAAAGATTATCAGGGAACGTTGTTGATAAAATGCAAATCTTTTTATTTGTTTGAATATTCTAAAGATCACGAAAAACTGCTGCATGAATTTCAATATATTTTGCATACAAATAGATCAGAGATAAACGTGTTAACTTAGAAAAAAGCAACACACTGTAAGGTATAATGTTTTTTGTTTAAATTAAATTCCCTTCGATTTTTCTGAAAATTAGGAAAGGATGGAATATTGGTCAATAAATAAGTTGAAAAAGTATTTTCTTTTTATATTGACTGTCCTGTCTATTTATGTAACAACCTTATTTAATGGAGAGTGATCCAGCATACATTTAGAAGTAGCTGCTATTGCAACCTGCTAAGCTGACTCACTGATTTGGCATAATGTTGATATGGATTAATGTATGTCCATGCTGGACTGGGAGCGAAAGAAAAACAACTTCTCTTCCCGGGCATGCTGTAAAAGTCAGTTAAGGGACAGAGGTTTTATTGACATTTTTGTGGGCGATAGGCTGATCCCCTCCCAGCCAACACATAAGCCAGATAGTAGCAAAAATATACCACAATAAGCAGTGTCAAGCTTTATTACTTTTGTATTACAGATGACGTTATGGCTTTATTTTGAATAAGAGAGTTCTTAAATTAAAATAATGTTGTAAGCTTACTAAATTCTGAATAAAGTTGAATAGTAATCAAGAATAGAAGCTGCTAAACCAGCGATATTCAAATAAATTAATTAAAACAGCTTTTATCTGCTCAGTAGCTGAAATTTTTGCATTGTTCTGTATAACATATTTTAGCACAGCAGTTAAACAGCAAAACGCTGAATATTAGACGAAATAATTTCTTTAAGCTGCATAGTGTACGAAATGGACTACTTTATTCAGATGCTGAATATTTTAGATTTTTACTTCTTTACGCAGCTGACTTCTGCATAATTGAAAATAAACTCCTTGTTTTACCTAACTTATAGCACTATAAGCGTACAATTGTCTTTATATTCAGCTTAAAACAATATAAGTTACAAATGTGGGTATCTTAAGCAGCAAATAGCTGATTAGTTGAAGATGTCGTATATTTATATCCAGATATTTCACCATTTTGTGACAAAACATATAAATGCTGCATCAACAATATGCCTCCTCAGAAAAATAATAACAAAAACGTAAATGATTCATGGAAAAAAGCTTTCTTTTTTAGAAGAACAGGAGGAATAAGAGGAAAGTGTTCACGAGTATATGTAAAGATAAAAAATACTTAGTATCTGTGCAGTAATAGGGTTTGACAACTGATACGAATAGGCCCGGGTCAAGTGCGACCAATACAGTTGAAGAGGGTTCTGTACACGATGATTGTGCATCACCATCAAGATTAGTGGATTAGGGTCCAACGATAACGAGAGTTATATGTGTGACAACTTTGCATCTCAATCACAGACTGTACAATTTCGAAAAAGTCGGAATTTAATAAAAATTCCGATTTTCGCAATAACCTCAGAGAATGGGCAGTGAGTGAAAATATTTCTCAAGAGGCTGTAAAATACCTACTAAACACCATTGATCAAAGATTTCCTGGAACTGTACCAGTTGATCCTATAGGACTTTATTGGAAACTCCTAGAAATATCAAAATTAAAGAAATTGAAGGCGGAGAATAAGAAATGCCATCGAATTAAAATCTTTATTTTGTGAAATACGAGAAGATGTATTATTGCGTGGATCTTGTTGTTGTTCGAAATCCGTATCATCCGTATCAGTTCTTTTTAACATTAGAGATAATTCTTCCTCAGCTTCTTCAAAAGTTTTGAAATGATTGCGTTTTAATGTACAGTTGTAGGTGTTCCAGTCCGGCTGTGGTAGGATTGCAGGGTTCTTGCAAAGTAGCTCCCCATTCTTTTTGGCCAGTATAACTTTCCTTTGTTCTCCCAAGAAGCGGGCACTATTGATAATTCAACCCGGCCTTTTTTACGAGTCGAAACGATTTTGAACATGTTTCTGAAAAAAATATATAATTTTGCGATAACATTTCAAAAATACTACAACACTATTACAAACAACAACAAAGCAATTATAAATACTAACATTATATAATAAATCTCGATGTTTACGTTTGTATATTACTTATTGACTACGCGAACGCGACAAGTCCGGGTGTATAAAAAGTGCTCTGTGGCGACAAGGAAGCTACGATAACGGGGACCTCTCTACTTAAAGTTACAATTTGGAATAAGACTCATTGAATGAGTAAAGCACAGAGTACTAACTAAACAACAGTGCAGCGAGCGTGGCCGAGCGCAAACCGATCGCAAGCCGAGCGCCCATTTGAAGCGTTGTGGTGGGAAAGGAAGCGCGATACTTTTGGTTGCGACTACCTGCAATGTACTGTGTGTTTATATGTATATTTTAGTTGGTAATATTAGATGATTAAACGAACTTCTAAGTGAAGTTCTATCGCTATTATATGAGTCGCTTCATTCGAAGATATTATATAACAGGTAGTCCTTTTTAGGTACTAGGTAACTTCGCACAATTTAAAGTATCATAAAAAAAAACACTGTGGTGGGGCGCCGCGTGGCATGATCCACCCGGTTCGCGCCAATCCCTCATTCTTTAGAGACCCTAAACGAAACTTTTAAATGGGTTCTGGGGTGGGTGGGTACGTCATATCTTCGAATGAAGCGACTCATATAATAGCGATAGAACTTCACTTAGAAGTTCGTTTAATCATCTATTATATTTCGTCGCTTCATTCTTCAGATATTATATAACAGGTAGATTTTCAGAGATAGAAAGTTTTGTTTAGGTATATACTTGGAATTGAAATAAGTAAAGATATAAATATGTAATTACATATTTTATTATTATAGTACTTAATAATTAGTATTATTGCATAATGAGCTTCAAATAATCTTACTTTATTTGAGTTGCTAGAAATTATAATCAGCTTAAATTAATGAAACTTAGTGATAGTCTATTTATAGACACATAATTTTTAATGTAGTAATTTACTTAATATCAAAATACGTAATATTCAATAACTATTTTTAATATTAGGTTAAGTATTGTTCATGTCTCGATTAAGTATCGACAAAGCAAAGTTATTTTGTTGATCATCTAAAGGCCGATGGTAAAACTTTGCGAACACCTGTGAGTTTTGTGTCCACCCGGCCGTTTTTCGAATGACATCGACACTGATACCGGCCGCGCGCGCGGCTGAGGTTGACGCGTGTCGTGTGCTGTGCGCACTAAAAACGCTCATGTCAATGCCACTCGTGGCGTTACATGACATCGATTACGACCACTCGTGGCGAGCGTTTGCTTAATCCATCGACTTAGCATCTGACTTGATGCAGTTCTGTGGGGAGCTTTGAATGTTACGAAGAGATTCCCGGAGTTTGAACCTCAGATATTTTTTGTAATAAAAATATATTCTTTTAAAGTTGATACTGGGCATATGTTGATATTGCTTTGAAAGTTTGAGAAGAGGGAGAGATAATAAGGGCTGTTCACGATTTGGAGCGGAATTCTTGATTATATCTGTTATAATAATATTTACTTTATCAGATTGAAAAACAATATTTTCTAATTTAATTAAAGACAATGTCTGTACTCTTTGACCGGTACATAAAGCTAATAATGTTACGAGTTTTTTTTTTTTTTTTTTGTAATATTTTCTAATGATAAATTAATATTTGGATACCAAGAAGACAGTTGATTTAGTAATAAATTTGGATCCCAAGTAAATGAATATTTAGGCTTAATAGGTTTAGTTTTATAGGCTCCTTTTAAGAGGCGTTTAACACAACTATTGTCACTTATCTCTTCTCCTAATAAAAGAGATAATGCAGATCGATGCGTATTTAATGAACCGTAAGAACATCCCTTATTAAATTGCTCGTTTAAGAATCAAAGAACTAATGGAATGGATTTTTCGAAACTATTAATTCATAACCACACTTCTTGAAACCATAACTTCAATGAGACGTTGTACTAGCGAACAGTAGTGTCTGCGAGCGAGGCGAGCATCAACGTGAGAGCCTCTGGTGGGCAGCCGCGCCGGCTGAACGACGCCCGGAGAGCCTCGCGGCACCCAGGGTAAGGCTGGAGTGCAGTGGGTGCTGACTCCATGGCTGAGAAGGCCAGAAGGGGAATACAAGTACCCCTTCGGCTTTATCATCAATGATTTTTCGTAAACATTTTAATACAAGAGAAAAGGGAGGAAATGCATAAAAATCCAAGTCAGCCCAGCTTATTGTAAATGCATCAACTGCGACTGCATCAGGTTCAGGCTTCTAGGTGACAAATAATTTACATTTGGCTCGACTTGAGAACAAGTCGATCTTAATGGGCCCGAAACTATTTACAATAAGTTGGAAAGCGCTATCCGAGAGGGCCCATTCAGTATCAGGGTTAAGTTTTCTGGACTCTTTCTTTCTTTCTTTTCTTTTTCTTCACTAGCTATACTTTTGAGACCTAACAAAACCGCGAGTAATTCTAAAAAGTTAATATTATTTTCTTTTTCACTGTTCGTCCATGAACCACTATATTTATTATTTTTGCATACTGCTCCCCAGCCTGCCCTAGATGCGTCGGTGTAAATTTCTAACTTATAATTTTGAGTAATGATTGGACAAGAAATAATATTAATATTATTTTTCCACCACCATAAATCTTTTAGTAATATCTTATTGAGATTCATTTTTGCCTCATAGTTTCCTCCGAACTTATTTAAGGCTAAAAAATTTTGTCTCTCTAATATTTTTGTATATAAGAATCCATATTTTGTGGCTGGACAGGCTGCGATCAATACACCTATAAGTTTAGCGAAATTTCGTATTGAACAAGTTTTAAGATTAATGTACCTATTTATTAACTGTGCAATGTTATTCCGCTCATCGCCAGGTAACGTAATAGACATCTGTTCTGTGTTGAACATAAAACCTATGAATTTGATTGACTTTTTTGGTACAATGTGACTTTTATCGAAATTTACAATAAAACCTAGACAATGTAATAACTTCAAAGTTTCTCTTACATTAATCATGCATTCTTCATATGTATCTCCAATAAGAAGATCGTCTTAATAGGTAGTAGACTTAAAACCTTGTTTTCTCAAATGACTCATTACTTCACGCATAATTTTTGTAAATACCCACGGAGCTATCGATAATCCATACGGCATTGCTGTGAACTCGTAAGTGATCGGCTCAGACGAATCATTTTCTTGGAATTCGAATCGTAGGTACTTTCTGTTTTATAAGATTCCATTTTAAAATGTACTTTTGTTACGAACTTGTTTAAAGATTTTTAAATTTAGTATAAACCTTTTTTCTCCGTTAGGTTTCGGAGCTAAAAATATATTTGAAATACATTGATCATTTGAAGGAGAACAAGGTTTTATAGCCCCTAAGTCAAATAATTTATTTATAGCTATTTTCATGTCTCGTTTTTCACATGATGACAAATTATTTTTAGGAATAGAATACTGACAAATTTGAGTATCGAATGGTATTCTAAATAAATACTTTAGCCACTTCAATATAACTTCATTTTTAGTTATTTTTGTCCAACAATCATAAAATAAATTAATTCGACCTGCATGTACCTTGATTAATGTTGGGTCGGAGCACGCATCCTGGATGAAGTCTGCGGCTGGAACTTGGCGTTGAACGCAGAGTTCGATTGTGGGCGCTGCTGTGTTTGAGCTGCTATCGGTTTCCTCTGACCTCCCCGCCCCCCCCTGAACGACGGGTAACGAGGAGGTCCTGTCCAGTTTCCCTGCTGAGACGACCGGTTGACCGTTGATATTTGAGAGGCGGCTGTTTTGGCTGGGCCTTTTTTAATTAGGGCTCCCTGCTTTTCAATGGCTTTACTTGCCTTTATTTTTCCCGGCACTGAACTTCCGAATAAAGTTTTGTCTCTTTCGGAGTCTTGTATAACATGTTTAAAGTTTGTATCCAAATTCGGTAAAAAGTGGAGGTCTGATAATAGGCGGCATCCATCACTTACGTGACGGAGGGCCTTCATTTGTTTTCTTCCTTCCCAAGGAGGACGTCAATCCTTCGATTTATGGCGGTAATACCGTACCCCAGCTGTTGCTGAAAGTTTTGGTTTTTTTTTTTTTTTTGTCACGTGCTCGTGCTATGTCAGTTATGGCTGCCAAGATTTCCGCATTTAATTTTGGGGCTTGCAAGTTTTTGCAGTTTTCGGGTACCGTATTTTCTATGGTTAATTTATCTTTGTCTTCTTTGGACAGTCCTTTTCTTAGTAAAGGTGTCCATAAATTTGAGAGCGTATCGTGTATTTTAGCGCCAAATTCGGGTGTATCGGAATTTGCAGCTCCAAGTGCAGTAAGCAGCTCTGGATCCAGATCGGGATTAGGTTCTCCCGATATACCTGGTGCGTCTTGTGATATTGACGGCTCCGGATTAGGGAGCGTCTTTGCAGATAGCTTTTGATCCACAGTGAATGACGCGGCAGTCTTCTGGTTATCCAGGTTTACATCATCCAGTGGTAGCGGTAACTCATACCTTGGAGGCGACATGTTTATGTTTTAACAAACATATAATTCATATTAATATAACGCTCATAACGTATTACAGACAACGAGATAAATCTCCTTGAGATTACCCGCATTTACTGTAATCGTATTGAAAACAAAAGGTGATCGATAAGATCAAATAAAATTTATGAAATTTTACATCATTACGATATTGAGCGGATAACGTGATATATCTATTATAGATTACACGCATTTTCTGCTCTGATTTTTTAAATAACCTTGGAGGCGACATGTTTATGTCTAATTCATATTAATATAACGCCCATAACGTATTACAGACAACGAGATAAATCTCCTTGAGATTACCCGCATTTTCTGTAGTCGTATTGAAAACAAAAGGTGATCGATAAGATCAGATAAAATTTATTAAAGTTTACATCACAACGATATTGAGCAGTTAACGTGATATATCTATTATAGATTACACGCATTTTCTGCTCTGATTTTTTAAATAACATTTTTACACTGAATAAGTAGGTCTTGCCTTGTAAGATTTCTTCTTCATCGGTAGAAATAATTCGCTGTTTCCGTTTTTTATTTATTTTTTGTTCCAACTTTTTTATCTTTATAGTATAATGTTGAAGCTGTTCTTCTGCTGTACGTTTAACATTTTGTAAAAACTTAAGTAAATGATTAAAGTAAATGACGTATGCTTGTTACCACGCACGAAAAAAGAATGAGGGATTGGCGCGAACCGGGTGGATCATGCCACGCGGCGCCCCACCACAGTGTTTTTTTTTATGATACTTTAAATTGTGCGAAGTTACCTAGTACCTAAAAAGGACTACCTGTTATATAATATCTTCGAATGAAGCGACGAAATATAAAAACAATTGTCTAACTAAATATTACGCTACGCAATGCGTCATTCATAGCACATAGTACTGTAGATAACTTTAAATACTAGAATAGTAGGTTCTAGCTACATTAGTATAGTCCCAGCAACCTCAAATATTCATGGATTTACTTTCTATAAAAAAGAACCCTAAAAAGCTGAATAAGAGTATACTGCATTATGTAATTTAAGACCTTTCTCGGAGAAATGTATAATTATTGTAGTACTTTTAATAAGATAGTTTCTGGATATGTAGTCGTATGTGAACTATTATGCAGAAATAAGCGAAATAACCACTGAAATAGACACTTTTATTCAAATTGGCCGTCCGCCATTAACTAAAGTTTGACATAACCTCTTTTTATAAAAATCCTCAAAATTTATCTTATGAAACACGTTGTTTAGTGAGTAGGAAACATTAGCAGTTATACAAAATTTGATTCTAATTATTTGCAGGGACTGAAATTTGATGAAAAGTAAAGATAATTTAATTTAAATATTATTTCACATTTGTTTACCTTTTAAATTGTAGCTTTATCTGAAGGCGCTCAAAAAATGTATAATTATCATATTAATAATTCACAGTAAAGTACCATGCGTTTATATAATTCACCTTAAACTTACTTAAAATGTATGAAACAATTTACTTACCAAATTTTAGAAGAAGCGACCATTACATTTTTTTTAACTAAGTAACACAAAATAATCTCGTCACAATGAAAAAGACATTTACTTTTTACTTGCATAATTTCTTTATAAAACTACTCCTGAGATCTTAATTTTGAATATCTGAACTCACAAATTTACAACTGCATAAAAGCTGTATAATTTCTGTACTAAAGAAAAATCAGACTTTATGCAGAAGATATTCAGGCTGTTGTACATTTATTCAGCTGCTATGTGGCTATTAAACAACTGTTGTCCAAATTGAAGCAAGATCTTTTGTGCCCAAATTGCTTGAATATCGTCTGTATAAGCGCTTACACAGAAGTTATACAAACACTTATCCAGCTTAAAGTCAAAAGAATTGCTTTTACGCAAAATTTATTCAGCTAATCTGTGTTGGCTGGGAGCTGTCACTGCAATAGCCTCTCTCCATCATTATAATATAATACCTAGGCTCGGTTTAGAATAGTTCTACTGTCCTTGTATATGCGTGAACCAAGCTTGATAGCGTAGGGTTCACCTGGTTAGCAGCCGCGCTTTATCACGACCGTAGACCAAGTAGTTAGGCTGCTTTTTCAAATTTTCTCTGAGAATCTGATATTTTCAAATAAATCATAAAATCGCAATATCTCCAGAACGACTAAATATTGCTGAACATACATGGATGTTATTTTGGTAGGTATTTAGGTAACCCATCCATTGGAAATGTTTGATATACCCATTAAGTTACACCCTGTTTAAAATCTGCCGCCAAATACGACCGCTCCGGCGTCGATGTGTTCCTGAAATATTCTATGAATAGCCTGTTCCCGCCTAAGCCCATATTTAATTTTTCCTTCGACCTCATATTCATTTACCATCAAATAAGATGGCGGTAAAACGTGGTCAACAACTAAAAAAACCGTTTAAAACGGATTTCTCTATAATAAATAATAATAATAATAATAATAAATTGTTTATTTCAGAAATGAGGTACATAAAATTATACAGTAAAAATACAGTTTGCTGAAACTTACAGTTAACACTTATTTAGGTATATTATTTTTACCGAGTGCACTACTTCCTAAGAAAGGGCAGAGCCCTGTAGCCATAGGATAAGTAGTTTTTGCTCAACCCATATTAATCTTAACTATATCTATAATTATATTTTACATTTAAACTAAACGTTGAAAATTTTCGTTGTCTTTTTAGACCTTTGCTCTCAAGCGACTGACAAGTTCGAATATTAAATACAGATTATTGCAAGAAATCCATTATAAAAATATTTATTTTAGATCATGCAATATGAAAACTTAAGATTAGACTATTATGAAACGTATATCGATATGATTACACTATTATAAAACGTGTACTAATAATATATATTATGTATGTACTGCATCAACAGAAAAAAGATTTTTTTTATTAATTCCTAAAACAAGAGGTTTGCGAGATCCTCTGTGGAAGCTATTTTGGTTAATACGAAACCAATCTACATTATAATAAAATAAATGGTATAAAATATAATAAAGTATTGAAGTTGTATTTTTAGGTATTTTCTAAACAATAATAGACAAAAAAATAAAAATTAGAAAGTTTTTGTTTGTTTGTATAAAGTGATTTGCGCGGCGCGGGACCTGGTGACGACGTGGAGAATCTTGGGGGAGGCTTCTGTCCAGAAGTGTATGTACCTCGGCTCACAAAGATGATGATCGCCAAATATCCTTCAATATAGCTACTAATATAAGTAGTTCCCTTTGTAAAGATATTTCAGCTTGTCGAGGCGAGCTGACTAACTGTCTAATTTTCTTAAGAAGTTAGTCATCTAAATTGCGTTACAGATAAAGAGAAGGATCTACCAAAGAAATTAAAGGAACAATGGGCTTAAGAAAAGAAAAGACAAAAATATTAACCGAGAATATAAATGGCAAAGTGAAGTTATTATTCGGTAGGCTGTGTATAGAAGGATTAGTATATAGTCATGAGGGATGAAACGAGATAAAGGACCAAGTTAGGGTTATACAACTTGTCACTTCTTGTAACTAACACAAAGCTGGTGCAGAGCTAAAATTGCATTGTTTATCAGAAGTCTCTATAAGCATGATGAAGACCGATTAGCTGGCAAAACATGGATGTGTATATCTTTATTTTAGTTTGCTTTAAATACTTTTATACATACTTAATATGTATATTTTTATCTTGTATGTATAAAAGAGAAGTGCATGTTGAAAGTGCCTATATTTTTCATCACTTCAATATTATCGAATATTTAAAAATAAGTAACATGTAAGTACCTCAATACCGATGGTCGTCAATTATTTTGGCTCAACAGTAAATTTAAAATATTAATATTTATAGATTTATTAAAATAAATATAGTAATTCATAAAAAAAAGAAATAAATTAGTTTTGCATAGTCAGTTTTAATATCCTGCTTATTACTAATTACAATGTTATTTAAATTGATAATTCATCTTTAAGCGAACTTCAACTGTAACAGTTCCAATTGCAAAGATTACGAGGAATCTTTCATAGTTCTTATTAAAGTAAATAAAGAATAAGCTGACTTCATAATCTGGAAGAAAGACAAACTAATTAAATTATTTCAATATTAGTTATTTCAATACATTCTTACACTACCATGATGGCTTCCGAGCTAATAACATATAACTTAGAACGGCATATAACGGAGTATGTTCTTTATTTATATAGAGCTCTCGATATTTCGACCATTTTGCAAGCATGGATGCAGCAATACTGATGAAGATGCGGATTCAACGATTATTTTAAGAACCGTTTTTCAAGTTAATTCAAACAAGTGATCAACAAAGTAAAAAAACAAATAATAAAAAAAAAATGTTTAGATGTTAATGTTAGTTTAATGTTAGACTTAGGGCGGGTTGTATCAAACGGTTGGTTATCGTATCATACGTATGTAACTTTTTGACGATTACATCAGATGTTTAACGTACGTCAAATACAAAGCGTTGTTTCATCACAAAAAAAGTGTTCGTCAATGTTATTCGAGTTGCAATAAATATAATATATAGCAATAAATAGAGTTGTCAAGTATGAGACAGAATGTAATTTGATTATGTTCCTACTAGGTAAAAAAATAGTCACTCACTTTTCTGTAGATAATTTATTTCATCTTCGATTTCATGACATAGCAAGAGAGCCACTTCCTTAGATACACGGTACCTTGCAACAAATTCTTGATCATCCCATAAATTTAAATTATCGATACGTTTTTTAAATACTTTTCTCTTCCTTTCCACAATTGAATCATCATTACTATCATTTAAAATATATGAAAATAAAACAGAATCCATAACGTAATCGTTAATTTTTGACGTACGTTATTGGTGAAACAACCCGTTTTCTAGCTTGACAGTGGTTAACGCGATTTTTAACGTTGACAGACACGTAAAGTAGTTGTGATATAACCCGCCCTTAGGCGATTAGATTAGGCGGCTAAACCGCACGCGAGATAATCGCTGACAAACATACATACTTACAGCTGGTCAAACTGAAAACCTCTTTTTTTTAAGTCGGTTAAAAATGAACCAGTTCTTTGTCAATTTGTAAAAATATTTTGTTTAAAAAGACAATGGCCACTTACAGAAATAAACGTCTCTAGTGTCATTCGGAATAAATTCAAACCAGTGAACGCAATGGGCCTTTGAGCACGTTCAATAAAGATCATCATACTGCGTTTAAATATATTTGATGTAGAAATCCAATCAGAACAGTACGCAGATGACATTAAATCTTGACTCTGAAAATTAAGTTAAAATAATTTTTAAATTATACATCAGTTAAGATTATTGAAAATCTGGACTAAACATAGAGGATGTAATATTTTTATGATTGGGTCGAAATAGTCGACACTTTCGATATACTTGTGTAGATAGTGTTGCTTGTGTACTTGGAGTTTGCTTGCTGAGTTTGTACTTGGGGTCCTTTTTTACAAGAGATGGGAAGTATGACGGTGACATTGAAAGGAGGATGAAAGCAGAAAATAGTGTTCATGGCGTCTTGTATTCATGTCAAGCAAACTTACAGCAAATAAGGGACGTCCTGCCGTACTTGAGGGAGTTTTGGCGCCAACACTTATGTATGGTACTTAGTTAATCTTGAGTATGACAGAAGAGACATGAAAGCAGGATTAATGCTGTGGAGATGAGGGCTTTGACGAGCATGTATGGAGTGAAATTAAATGTTAGGCTGCGCAACAGTGAAATAAGAAAGATATGGGGATTGAAAGAAGACGTATATAGTAAGTAAGATTGAAAAAGAAATGCTAAGGTGGTTTGGACATTTAGAAAGGATGAGTGAAAGGATTTATTGTAAGGTGATTTTGACCAAATTGGCAACAAACTTAAAAAGGACCCAATTAAAAGTACCTACCCATAACCAGCGATCATGTACAAAACGATTAATGAACGTGGAGGAAGCGAAAAATGTACGTCTGGATCGTAGCAGTTAGCATTAATTAGTCTCTGCCTACCCCAAAGGGAGACAGGCGTGATGTTATGTATGTATGAAAGTAGCTATAATTGGTTATGGCTATGAGTTTCGTGATTCAAATCCTTGTTTTCGTTCTTGAAATAAATTGTTGGTATAAACAATAGATCCGCTAGTATGTTTTTAATAGTGTAATAATTTGGGTCGAGCAAACTACTCATACTTAGCTCACAGGGCTTTATTAAGAAGTAGTGATAAAAGATAATTGACAACAATTTCAAGTACTTTTTTTTTACTGATATCTGTGTTTTTTATAATTATAAACTATTTATTATTATTTGCCGGAATGAAGCGAAGCTAAGTAAAATAATAAACAATTAGTGGGGATGCCGAATTTATTTATCCTATTTTAAACAAATATGAATATCAATTACTTACCTCATGTGTTATTTGTGTTCCCAACCAACATGGCGCAAATATTTGTGATGTCACACAAAATAGATATATGCACATTCCTATTTTAGCTTCGGTAGAGTAAGGCTGTAAAAACAAAAAAGAAGATTATGTATGCAATATACATAGATAAAGCAGTACAAAGAATATCAACAACGAACCAAAATCATGGCACATAGACCGATGCAAATAACAACTGATCCGACTCCAAACTGAACAAAAAATGTTGAACTCAGAAATTCTTCCACTTTTGATGAATACCTTAAATAAAACAGCATATTTAAAACAGGGCTCTTAATAGTTTAAACATTTAAGAGAGTTGTAAGCCGTTAGTTCAAATTGTCAGTTAAGTAGTTCTTACTTCACATTTTTTTACTATAGGCTTTTTGTCTTCATTCTGACTCTCATTTTGATTATATTAAATGAATTTAGATGAAGCATTGATAGTTTCGAGAAAACTGTGTATCGAGGGTTTAAGCAATAATAATAATAGCAGAACTTTTGCTAAGTTTTTTGAATTGATACTAAATAAATTAAGAAAGAATTTATAACAAATAAACTTACTCTAAAATTAAATTATAATGTTCAAGTATGTTCCGCAGCTGTATTTTATCTTCATCATTTGCTAGGTCTTGCATTGAAAACTTCAAATCCCTTAATTTTGAATTAACTTCTTTCAGTTGTGTCAATGTCACATAAATTAAACCAGCCATTAAAGAGTCTATGTTTACATTATATTGCACAATATGAAATATACTGCACGATTGATAAAAATATATGAATGGAAAAAACCTTTTAATTGTTTCTTTTTGAAGAAAAAAGTACTTATTGTAAGGCAATTCTAAAGCACCACCAGGATTTATAATAAAGTGTGCAATAATAGGGTACACAACGTGCAAAAAAAATGCAGAATTAGAAAACAAAAATATTGCTTTGTAATATAATTTGTACACAGAAATAGCCTTCGTTATGTTATTTTGACTGTTTGCATACCCTTCAAAAATGCGGTTATTCATCAGTCTGAATATATGAACCAACTTTATTTTTTTTGATATCATCATATTAATCTTTGAGAGCACTGCAATACAGGTGAAGCAAAACATTATTTCATTGATCACAATATCTATTCTACGAGGAGTATATATTAAATTGACGATCAGCAATATATCGTACATGATTATAAATATTAACATAATCGTTATTGAATAATAATTGTAACATTTTGAAAACCTTCCTATCCGATCATTCCATAAGGCAAATATTTTTAAAGATTTGATGTTTATCTCAAAGCTTTTAGATAGTTCAGTCGAAAACATTGTGTCTACTATAAAACTACAAAGAATTTAATGCTTTTCTTGCAGCTATCAAATATATAATGTATATTTTTTATTAGGCGCGCGACAAAATGCCTAAGTGGATATTACGTTTTTAAAACTCCTCTATTCCCAAAGGTATGATTAGTTTTGTAACTATCATACCATTTAGTATTAAAGTTCTTTTCAATTTAAAATGACGCTGTAGGTTTTTAAATTAGGTGCTTGCTTATTTTATGGCACTTAGCAAATGAAATATTAAAATGGAAATCGCAAGAAAGCAGCAAAAAAATGTGTAAAAAAGTTTTTTAGTTAAAAAATACTCTCGTTGAGTATTTCTTGTTGTAAACATATATCACATTCTTTAAGTATATTTCAATATACTTAGTTTATGCTTATGCTTAACAAATACTTTAAAAAATATTGAACGCTGATATTTTGTGAATAGAAAATATTCAAAGTAGAAAAAATTATAAATGATAATGATTAATGTATTTATGTTAACTGTTTTTTTTTTGTTCCATTGGCCAAGGACACTTTTCTTCGACTACTAAATGTACGTTCCGTTCCTAACACTTGCGTCCTTCAGTACCTTCTTAAACTTTCTGTCCAATGATCTTCAGTCAGGGAGCCTCAAGAAAGAAGGTCCTTGAAACCAGTCACTATGGTACGCTACTGGGGGTCATACTGCGTCTTCCTGAGTGGTCATGTCCACGACATGATGCTATTCGCAAGATTTTTTAAGATCATCTATCTCTAAGCAACGTAAGGTTTGGAACATCGAGGCTCGCTACACTGAATTACGGTGCTACTGTCTGTCCAAAGCGGGTTGAATATCTCTATGTTTACGCTGTATAGCATCTGCGAGTCGCACACCTAAAAGAGCACCCTGCAGTACCTGCCTTGGAATAGACACTGGTTTCAATGGAGTCACCCTAGATATGCTAACGACGAAACAAATTAATACACGCCCGTCGGCACGTATATAACGTCAATAAAGTTAAATAATATAAGCCTTAAAAGAAGCATCACATAACAATGCATTTTATGATTTACTATGTCGCATTTATTCATATTATTTTCATCAACAAAGTAGTATAACTGTTTTTTAGAATAACAATCAATCAAATTGTGCACGTTGCCGAAACGAGGAATTTGTAGGGTCCGTAAAACTGCAAATCTTAAAGACAACTAAGAAATAGATTATGTTCTTAAGAATTATGTTTACTACTCCATTCAACACTAAAGTGATGTACATTTTGAAAAACAATTTTAGCTTTACGGGGAAAGGAAACCGTGAATATTTTAAACTGACATAACTATACTAACAATCTGAGCTTTAGTAGGTACCTCTGTGATCTAAATCTATTTCAAGGGTATTTCTCCAAAAATTCAACCTTTGATTGATTCATCTGGCGAAAATTATATTTAAATTTTATCTCTGTTGTACATATTTATATAAAAATATAAATACCACACAACATATGTATACTTACATGAGGGACTCGTTTTGTTACGGTAGCTTTTGAGATTTCGTTGTATAAAAATTCTATGTCTAGATGAATCAGAATTTGTTGCTTCTTGTAGCACAAGTTTCGACAAAAAGCTGTATTTTTTGTCAGGTACATTTTTGTTTGGTCTTTTACGAAAGTTTGATTTGTTACATGGGCGGGTTAGTAAGTCCGTGACTTTTTGAATTTCTTTACTGAAAAAGCAACACTACCCCTGTCAACAGTCATCTGTCAGTTAAAATTTGAACTTGCTGCGTTTGTGTTTGACAGCTATCTTTATCAGACTACCCAGTAATTTGAGGAAAAAATGGAAAAAAGTGAATTTCGTGTGCTTATTAAGCATAAATACTATGGGAACTTTGCACCTTGGTGAAAAAAGATTTGACTCCAATGATGAAGTCATCCCGCAAACAAAGGCCTATTTTGAGGACCTCGACAAATCATATTTTTTGGAAGGGATAAAAAAATTGGAGAAGCCTTGGACAAAGTGTATAGAGCTCAAGGGAGTTTACGTTGAAAACTAAAATGATTTATTTCCAAAAAATCTGTGTTTTATTCCAAAAGCCACGGACTTATTGACCCGCCCTCGTACCATCTTCTTAAGCGTTTTAACTTGTTCCAGCAGGTTTAGGAACTCTTTTCAGATCTGTGATCCATATAGAGGTCGTGAAGGTAAATTTATCTACTGAAATCTGCGTAAAATATGTTTCTTCTTTTTTGATGGAAAGGAAAAAATACTTATTTAATTTTTGATCAATATGGTGGTTTGATCATATGAATCAGGCACAGGTGAATTAGAAACTTGCCTACAATCATGCATGACTCATCATATATACAGACTTCACTGTTATTATTTTTCTACATGAATCTAAAACCCAAAATCATCACACGATACACAAAATTGAAGTTAATAATATTTTAAAAATTTTGCATTTAACAATGCTTAATTATTCTTAAATACCCTAAAAAAATATGCTAAATAAAATCATTACTAGTCCGGCAAACGAGAGGACTCAGGTTCGAGTCCTGGTCGGGTGATGATTTTATGGTATTTCTTTAGTGCATTGCAGATATGGGGACTTGTTATAACTAAATAAATATATACAAAAAATAAATACAGACTGTTTATGCTTTTTTTGTATGTTGATTTCACATAATAAGTACATCCTTATTAAAAATGCCAATAAGCCACTATAAAAGAAATCTCTTTTGAAGTAAACCCCTTGCTGCTTGGAACTGCCTCTCATTACAAGGGAAAATATCTAATATATAAAATTCTCGTGTCACAGTTTTCGTTGCCATACTCCTTCAAAACGGCTTGACCGATTTTGATGAAATTTTTTATGCTTATCCGGTATCTATGAGAATCGGCCAACATCTATTTTTTTTTTATTTATATGGCAAAACAACGTTTGCCGGGACAGCTAGTAATATATAAATTAATAAGAATTTACAAGGTGTAAATTTTGATATCCCATTTTTCACTTTGAGGTATGTCAGGCTGCCACCCTATCACTGTGATCTAAGCCTATTGAGCTCATTTGGGCTCTCGCAAAAAAAAGGTGGCTCAACACAATGTGGGAACCTGTGATGTTAAAAGGTTAACAAAAGATGCACACATCCGTATCAAAATCGAAAATTGGAAAAGTTGCTGCAAGCATGTGATAAAAATAGAAAAAGAATATTATGAAGTAAGTCTCCACCATTTTTATATAGCTGAGAATCCCGCAAAGATGATACGGTTTTCTTACAGTCTTGCCTCTGGACCAACTCCAGATAACGGGTTATCCATTCATTACGACAGACACTGTATGTATCTATAACAAAATGTACTATCGAACCATCAGAATCATGATGACCCAATTTGCTGATTATTCGTTTGAAAATTTCAAAATTGTAAGACACAGGGCGAAGACCTATGCAATTTTAACCTTTACTGTCATAGCAATAAAAACACATTTTACATAGGCCATTGTTTGAATTTCGAGTTAACTCTACTTTGAACCATAACTTTTTGATGATGGAAAAAAATTATAACATATAATATTGTCAAATGCGTCGAATGTCAAGTTTTCAATCAATGTGAAAGAGTAAAAACTAAATAGTTCATAACACAAAGCATCCTCCAAATCAGGAACTCCATCATCTCTTGCAGTAGTAACTCGTTAAATGTTTTCCTAGCTTGGATCCCTGGACATTCGGGCATTGCCGGTAACACAGCTGCCGACTCCTTCGCTAAAGACTCCCCCCAAATTGGTTCCTTGGATCACTACATGTGCTATGCTCAAGATCTCTGCCTCTTAATCAGTGAACGGCTACATGTTGTCTGGAGCTCTTGATGGGACCGATCTCGCAAACTAAAAGTCAAACATTATGGTGAGATTCAACCAAACATACTTACTAAGCCCTGGTTTTTTAAATTAAAGCTGCAGATAAACGGTCCACCTCGCTTGTCTGTAGACTGAGGCTAGATAGATATTATTCATCACCAAGGAAACTTATCTTCCAGCGAAATTCGGCCTACCAGCCTTTAGAAGGTTTGGCAAAATGAGCTGGTGGGTCATGATTCAATTGATTCGATAGTGCATATAAACAAACATGGCGTCTCCATTGATGTATCTCTTTGGTGAAACGATGCAAAATACCGGTTCTGGTACTTTTAAGCGTCGAGTAAATAGGTTTTTCATGGGTGGACCTTAGTCTTAATGTTGAGTTACCATTAAAGATTTATTAGGTTTCATGAAAGACAAACTTCTCATCCTTAATTTATAAAAGAAAAGATGATTTTTTTTTAAATAAAACGAAAAACAATAATTGCATGATATATTTTGAACTCGAAGCAGTAAAAATAAGTTTTCTATTAACAAAACAATGCCATGTAATCCCAAAGTGAACCGTTTCTAACATATTTGGGGTTATACCTTATATTTCTGAATATCCAGTTTTACTACTTTAATGTTTGGAAATGACCTTTCTAGGTCACCTAAAGGTATTCCGGTCTAATTACTAATAACCCTGTATACGTAAAAAATATATTTGGTGCATAAATCATTTTATCGAACTTGCATTAAGCGAAATTTATACCTCATTCTTCGATTTTTAAATACAAAAAATCGTAGTTAGTAACTGATGAGATAGATTACGAAGAATTCTTCATAGTTCTTATCAAAGTAAATAGAGAATATGCTGACTTTATAATCTGAAAAAAATAAAACATATACAAATGTAGATTTTTCGAGTACATGTTATAAATAAGTTTTTAATTGCAAAATAATTTTACTGTGGCAATCTGTTTTTTACTCTGTTGAAACGAATATACAATTTGAATCAATAATAATATTTAATAAGCAGTACATAGTCAATCTTATATCGATAATTCTTATTTTTAAAATTACAAAAGTACTCTTACAGAAATAAAAGTCTCCAGCGTCAATCGAAATAAATTTAAACCAGTAAACTGAATGCACCTCTTTGCACGCTCGCCAAAGATCATCATACTGCGTTTAAAAATATTTGATGTAGGAATCCAATCCGAACAGTATAAAGATAATATTAAATCTCGACTCTGAAAATAACGTGGCATTAAAACTGGTGCCAGTATTATATCATTTTCTTTGTATATTAACTGTGTATATCTTTGAAAACAGCTTTAGATATATACCATGATTTACATGGCGCTTGACACATTTCTAAAGAATCTTGATATAAATGTTATTGAAATGTATAAGAAATAATTTAATTAATATATCTAGCCATGAGCATGAGATACTTGTTGTCCTAAAAGGAAGCAATAGGTCTCTCATTACATATTTATTACAAAATGTAATAGCCGTTATTGAAAAAATATTCACCGTTTTCAATTTTCACTTAAAATTACAACTAAAATAGATATATTTTAAGCATGCACATACATTTTGGAATTTAAATTTTGCTACCTGTATTCCAAAATTAGTTAAAACAGTGTCAAGGTCTACTCAAATAACTTGTTATTATTATTTATTTACTTTTTAATCTAAATAAAGTCGGTGTTTGTCGATGCGATGGTTAAAAATCGCTTCTTAGCTTTATTTGGATTGACATTTAACAGTGCATTCCTAAATAATATAATGAAAACTAATATACCAACTCATTATGCGGCCCCAAGTGCTACGGTACGGCACCGGCAGTGCACCCATTAAATAAATACAATACTTACCTCATGTTTGATTTGCGTTCCCAGCCAGCATGGTACAAATATTTCTAATGTCATACATAAGAGGTATAATAATATGCCTACTTTAGTTTCAGTTGGAGCAGGCTGTAAACAAAGATAATATAGGTCAAAAGCCCAATTTCATACATACATACATACATAACTTCACGCCTGTATCTCTTACGGGGTAGGCAGAACACCAGAGGCTATGAAACCATCTGAGGTCTCGTTTGACAAATTTAGAGGTATTATAATGATAGAGAGAGACTATTGCAGTGACAGGGGGTTAGCCTATCGCCCGCAAAACTGTCATTACAACCTCTGTCCCTTAACTGACTTTTACGGTATGCCCGGGAAGAGAAGCAGCTGGCTCATTCTATGGTTTTCTTTCACTCCCAGTCCAGCATGAAAAAATTATTCAAAATAATTCAAAGAAGCCTAATTTTACTATGCAATAAAGCTTAATACTATCAAAAACAAACCAAAATCGTGACACACAGTCCGATGCAAATAACAGCAGATCCAACTCCAAATTGAAGAAAATAGGTTGAACTTAAAATGTCTTCCACCTTTGAAGAATACCTTGAATAAAAAAAAGATATTAAGAACAAATTGTGAAATCGACTATTTAAATCAAATCACACTGAAAATTCTTAGGAAATCAAAAAATGAATAAAATATGCAAGCATTGAGTTAATATTATTAGTACATAGTGACTGGATGTTTGCAAGTTACTATTTTAATATATCTTTTCAAAATAGTTTCCATTCAAATTAATTTGCATTTGATCGAACGACCTAGAAAAACACATTGCCCACTCGTTCTTAGGGGTCTCCCCTACCGTTCTTAGGGTTCTTCTCGAACGGAGCCACTGCTTTTTCGACGTCAAGAAAAAAATGTTTTCTTCGAAGTTTTTCTTATATTTTGGGGCATAAATAAAAATAGCAAGGCGCGAGGTCGGCACTGTATGGCGGGTGACCCAAAAATTCCACGTCAAATAGTCGCCAAAAAGTCAGTCGTTCGGCGAGCAGTGTGCGAGCAGTGTGTTGATGGTGGATCCTACTGCGAGGTCGTTTCTATCGAACTTTTCCAAAATAAGTAGCAAAAAACTGTTATACTTAATACTACTCTACAGAAAATATTTTTATCGGTCCTTCCAAAGAATGAGGACACCATCTTTTTCCTACACTTCCCAGTTTGGTCCCAGTTTGTCATGTTCGTGTTGTGCATCCATAGCTCAATGCACCTACTATGTAAGCAATTTGGTTTTGGCATGACATTGGCTCTCACAATTAGCTGTCTTGTGCTTGTTTTTTTTTCATGTCATGATCAATTTGTACTGTATGTACCTATTTGTATTAATTCGTATAATCCTGACTGAAAACGAGTGCCAAGAGTTTTTTTCCGCCGGCTTTTTTGTCTCTTGGTCTACTGTAATATCTTATTCAATAACTATTAACACTTTGTTAAAGCCGAAATACAAAATTGTGACGTCATTAAGCGGCCATTCGATGGTCTTATGATGAATAAAATTTTTCATTTCATTTCATTTTTCACTTCGACGTCTATTCAATTTAGTTGGCAACTCATCAAAAGGAAACATCCACTGAGCAGATTGTCTTTTAGTTTCTGGATCATAGCAATACATCCAGCTCTAGTCACCCATAAGTACTTCGAACACATCTTTTGAGTCACCTTCGTTGATGCTTCTTAACGGCTAAATGTTCGCGGAAGATTTTGTACACTTGACTTATACCGATGTCTAGTTTGTCCAAATCTCCTGATAGGTAACGCTTGGATCAGCATCTGCTACACGCCGCACAACACTGATGTTCTTTTCAGTCGTTAATTCGTTTTGTGGCATAGAGCCTATATCGTGGAATCCTTAGGAGAAAAATTAATTTCATAGTTGTTGCCTTCAATCAATCCTTCCATTTTGTTCAGTTGCTAAGCCGCTAAGCCGCAAAAGGTTACTATATGTCATTCAAATAGATTTAATTTATATTCTTTTTTATAGTAGAAACTTTAATATTAATTTTATTCAGACATGGTAAATAATAAAAAATGATAGCTATAAAACTTACTTTAAAATGAAATTGTAATGTTCAAGGATATTTCGAAGTTGCATTGTGTCTTGTCTGTTTGCTAGGTCTTCAATGGAAAATTTCAAATTCCTCAACTTTTGATTAACTTCCTTTAGTTGTATCAATGTAACGTAAACTAACCCGGCCATTAAGGAGTCAACATTAACATTAACTTGTACAACGAGAAATAAACAGCATGACTGATAAATGTATATTAGTGAAAAAAACCTTTCTATGATATCTTTTTGAAGAAAAAAGTACTTGTTGTATGGCAACTCCAAAGGTATATCAGGATGCATAAAAAAGTGTGAAATAACAGGGTATATAACGTGAAGGCAAAATGAAGTATGGGCAAACATGAAAAAAGCTTTGTAATTAATTTTGTACACAGAAATAGCCTTTTTGATATTGTTTCGGCTAACAACATTATCCGCTTTAAAAATGCGATCATTAATTAAACTAAACACATTAACC
This sequence comes from Stenoptilia bipunctidactyla, assembly GCA_944452665.1. NCBI lineage: Eukaryota > Metazoa > Arthropoda > Insecta > Lepidoptera > Pterophoridae > Stenoptilia > Stenoptilia bipunctidactyla. The sequence continues at coordinate 12,148,835 of OX101726.1, forward strand.
AACTTAATTTTCTTAGAAATTATCATATATGTCTTTACAAGAACAATAAAACAGGTGAAGCAAAACATAATTTCATTAATCACAAAATCTATGCTACGAGGGGTATATATTAAATTAACAATCAGCAAAATATCGTACACGATCATAAATATCACCAAAATTGTAATAAAATAGTAATTATAATATTTTGAAAAACGTCCCGTCTGGTCGTTCCATAACCCAATTTTTTTTAGAATTTTGATGTTAGTTTCAAAGGTTTTAGACAGTTCGGTCGAAAACATCTTGTCTACGATAAAATAACGAAGTAAGTATTTATATTATTTCTATTTGGTTATTATTTGAATTGTACAAAGACGGACAATGTGGTTAGTTATTAAATTCATAATACTCCCTATCAAAGGTATCATTAGTTTGTCAAGACACATATCATAACATTGCGTTAACCGATTCGGTTAATACTACGTTGTAGGTTATTTAAATAGGTATATTTATTATTTGCAAGTACACACCGAGTAAGTTATGATTATTACTTGACTTTTTCAAAAAGTCAGATATTTTAGGGTCCCGAAATGGCTTCTGACAAACCCTAACGAATACAGTACCCGGGACCGACTGCTTAACGTGCCCTCCGAAGCACGGAAGTCGTCGAGAGAAATGAATGGTCAGCGGTCACCCATCCAAGTGCCGACCGCGCCGAATGTTGCTTAATATGTGATATCGTATGATACCCTCATTAACCATGGTGCCACGACGACTTCAATATTATATTAAAATACTAAAATAAATATACTTAATATCGTTAATGTAATCAAAATATGGGGACATCTTTTGCTAACTTTGCTCTAACCAGTCTAACCAGTGCTATTCCTAGCTTTCCTGAGGGAATTTCATAATTGTTTTCCACAATATAACCATTGATAAAAAAAAATTACCAAGTTTCACATCGGTAAATAAGATTTTTCATCCAAACTAAAAAGTAACCCCCAAATGATTCCCATTCAGAAATGGAATAGTGTTTAATACTGGGTTATCGGTGATTAGACCGGAAACTTTTAAGTTGAAGTAGGAGAGTTAATTCTAAACATTTGAGCCCAAATCAATACGTCTAAAAGTGTACCGTTTTTAAAATATTTTGATTTTTCCCTTTTCTTTTGAAAATAAGGTTATTCTTCTTTATAAATCCAAATATTCTTTAAAGATGTTAAGCAATTGCATAGCTTCTATCGCAGGCCTTGAGCGTGGGGACCGAATCCAGAAATTCCGTAACGAAAAAACCTAACACCCCCCACTCCGACCGGCACAGCGGTGATACTTTGATTTCATAACTTTACATGCGGGCTTTAATAAACAATCAGCGCCATCTACTAGGAACTTGTGGAACTTCGTATTAGATCAAACATTACTGCATTAATAAAATAAATAATTATAATTGCATAAGTTGATAAAAAACGCTATGCTACTACTGGGACTCACAGATCAAAACGAATAAGAAAGGGGGTAGATCGATATATCTGCCTCTAACTGTCATCGCCACCTACCTACATCTGCCAGTCCGCGATCATGGTGCTTGTAACAGCATCGAAATATCGGACGTGCGAAAATAAAATCGAAAATCGTGGTAAGAATCCCGTAAATACATTAAATCAAAGTGAAAATAACCGCGATAGTTTAAAACAATTATTGTTTATTACATGTCAAACATTAGTTGTCCAATCCTGTCAAATAGTGTAACAACTATTTTTTTTTTTTGGAGCTTATGGCCTGGTTGCTGAGACCTTTAAGCCATAACTTTATTTTTTTCTGAAGACATCATGTGTGCGTTCAGAAATTTATTTTTTGTAAAATGTCTACAAAGTTCAGGTCCTGTTATATTTGTTTGTTTTAGACATTAATTTTCGAAAATTAATTATTAATTATTGAATTTTTAATTCCCGAAAATAATACCTAAGATTTATTCTACAGTAAAAACATAAAATCATCGGAAAGGAACGGAATTTAGGGAATAAAAAATCAGTTGGTAAAGGTTATGAGATTAAGGAAAAAAAATCTACAGGTTAACAAAAGTGTAAATGTCTTTTTATAGGTTGTCTATGATTTTTCTTGATAAGCTATTCATACGTAGTGGTTATATACTCTTTGAGCTATTGTCTATGTCTCAAAAGTTCAGGCACTGTCACAGACTAATAAGGAGAACAAGTTCAGACGGACAACTCCCTTGTCATAGATGTCGGTTTAGACGAGGCTCACATATTGATTTTGACAGCTTGTTTTTTTTTAAATGTTATTCTACACAATGAGGTGTAGCAGTTTTTTTTCTACGGACATGGCAAAGAACTTTCTTAGTATGTTATGCCTATAGTTAATTCCTTTGCCAAATAATAAAATTTACAAATAAATAAGTATGGGTCTGGATGTTTTTCTATATAAAAAAAAAAAAATATCTATGTGTTTATATATTTCTTAAGTTTATTTATCCGTTATCTAGTATCCATAGCACAAGTTCTTAATGAGACTTAATTTAGGCTAGACAATGTGGTGTGATTAAATAATTTTTTCTGACAATCCAATTACAAATCCAATATTGGTTTATAATTTCAGTCCTCGCTGTCAGTATATTTCAGGTATTGTTGAGTTATAGTTAGGTACTTCCTTTGGTATATTTTCTTGGAAATTCACATAAGGGTAACATAATTTTCACAACTTATACAATATTTTTATAATTTATTTATAATTAAATTAATTTACACATCAATTCACAAAGATTGTTATTGTGTCAATCTCTACAAAGATTGTTCAATTCGAATTGAAACTTTCAATTCAATCAAACTATTCAACCAATTCAAGCAGTCAAGTGTCAATATCATTATGTGAGCCCATGGACAATATCCATAGACTGATGCTAATATACACTATGGAGATTACCAGCCGTGGGCACTGTTATTATATTTGGTGGTTTTATGCGAGTGCACATTTTAATAACAATGCCGCGTCCTAGAAGATCTAATCTTTCCCAGCGAAGCCGTAATGCAATTAGGCAACGGAATATCGCGAGTCAATTATCTGATGGAGAACGAGAACTTACACGAGAACAGCGCTGCGTTAGTATGGAACAAAGAAGGGCCTTAATTCGTGCTTCCCAAACACAAGAGCAAAGAGAGGCAGCCTGTGAAACGGCTAGGTTAGAAACGAGAAATCGTCGAGCTTATCGTACAGATGAACAGAGGAATAATCTTCGAAGTGCAAGAAGAAATGGTTCAAGTATTGATTTGAATCGAGCAGCGATGAATGTACCTCTGTTGAATCCTAAGCAGAGGGAAGTCTATGATACACTGATTAATGCAATTGATGATGGAAATGGCGGCTTATTTTTTTTTGGATGCCCCCGGTGGAACTGGGAAGACATTCCTCATGTCATTGATTTTGGCCACTGTGCGTGCGAGAACCGAAATTGCGGTAGCAATTGCTTCTTCTGGAATAGCGGCCACATTGTTAGACGGATGCCGTACGGCTCACTCAGCGTTAAAATTGCCATTAAACTTTCAAACTACTGAACAACCGACATGTAACACTTCGAAACACTCCGCAATGGCCAAAGTTTTAGTAGCATCAAAAATCATCATATGAGACGAATGCACAATGGCGCACAAACGCGTATTGGAAGCACCTGAACATTAAAAGATCTGCGCAATGACTCGAGATGTTTTGGTGGTGCAATGATTTTATTATCTGGCAATTTCCGACAAACACTACGATATGTAAAGAAACTTCAACTGTCTGTAAATATGAGAGTTGCATTGTTGAACGATCTATCTGCTGATGATTTCTCGAAGCAATTGCTGACTATCGGTAATGACCGTGTTCCTGTTGACAAATCGAGCGGTTTGATTTCATTTCCTCCAAATTTTTGCAATTTCGTATCATCAAAAGACGAGCTTATCAATAAAGTATTCCCGGATATCATTGCTAACCACAAAAATACAAAATGGTTAAGTAAGCGAGCAATTTTGGCCGCTAAAAATAAAGATGTAGATAACCTCAATTTTATAATTCAAAATCAAATCGTAGGTACGTAGATTGATGAACAACAATTAAATTGTTTGAATTTGATTGTAATAGCCTAGCCAAAGGCGTTTTATAAAATAAAAATGATCTCTTTTTTGCGAAACATTAACAAAAACAGCAATTTTTCTCCAAAAAGTGCCGAATCTGAACTCTATGCCCTCGCTATTAATTTAAAAATTGGTTGAGGAAATTTGACGGTTTTGTACTCCTTGATCTGTTTCAGACGCAACGATCATATCGCTTTATGCCGTGATCTGAATTTGTGTTTTTGCTTGTTTCGAGCGCCTTGTTTCCACGTAGTTACTGGCTGCACAAACTTTTTTTTACCAGAAATATAACTTCACGCCTGCATCCCTTATGGGGTAGGCAGAACACCAAAGGCTGTAAAACCATCTGATGTCACGTTTGACAAATTTGGAGGTATTAAAATGATGGAGAGAGACTATTGCAGTGATAGGGGGTCAGTCTATCGCCCGCAAAAACGTCAATAAAACCTTCGTCACTTAACTGACTTTTACAGTATGCCCGGGAAGAGAAGCAGCTGGCACATTCTATGTTTTTCTTTCGCTCCCAGTCCAGCATGGAAGCTCTAGATATTAAACCACTTTATCCATTTGTATCATGAAAATCAGTTTAGTCGTTTAGGAGATAGTTAAGATACGTCAAGGGTGGAATAAACTGCCTGCGTCTATTTACCCTGAACAGTACCTATAGTCCTGGTACTTTTAAGCATCGAGTGAACAAGTTTCTTGTGGAACAACGTGTACTATCTTAGTCTTCATGTTCACTTACCACCATGTATCATGGAAGATAAACGTCTCATCCTCATTTTATAAAAAAAAAACTTAATTTGGTCTCGATAATGTGGTGTAAAATATTTATTCATTTATAATTTACCTAACCAGACACCCATTGAAGAACTTTTTTACCGAGTTTCACATCGGTGAATAAGTTTCTCATAAAAACTAAAAATACCTATGTTTCCCGTTCGGAAACGGAACGTTTGCGGTGACGGACCGTGCTCGCGATGAAAAACGGAAACAAACTTTCTCAGGATGCTCGTAGAAAATGCTTGGCTCGTGCGCACTACACCTCCAAATATGCGACGAGCATGCAACGAGCGCAGGATGTTACATTACTAGTTTCATTAAGGTGAAACCCCAAGTCAACATACACGCACACGCAAGAAATTTTGAGCTTTTTAATCTAAACGCAAATACAATAAAATTAAAAAAATCCGATAACTTAGGCATTTAACAAAGACACAAAAAAAATATACAGACAAATTGAGAACCTCCTCCTTTTTTGGGAGTCGGTTGAAAAATTGGACATAAAAGTATCACGGTAATGTAATAATAGTCTATAAAACGAATTGATTACTTAATCAAAGCATTGCTAAACAAAATGAAGACTACCTTTTAAATCAAACAAAAGATTTTCCTTACGATATCATTTTCATTTATTTAAAACGTGAAAGTTGAAACAATGATTTTATTTTGACAACCCAATCAGAATCACAGCGGAAATTTTGCATTTCGCCCCTGAATAAGGCGATTTAATAACAGGGCCAAACAAAACAGACCAGTATAAAATCAAAAGTAGGTACAATGTTGTGTTTTTGTATGAAATTGGTTAAGGGTACAATTGAAAGGACGCGGGAGGGCAACGGGGATAATCGTATGTTATTTTTTGAAATTGAAAAAATATTGTAGGTTTTATGAGGATTGAATTTAAAATGTTCTGGCTGCCATCCTTGTTGATATTGCATTGGCGGTATGATTTTTTTGTTTTTGAATCGTGTTTAATTTCAGTCGATGATAATTTTATAAAGCTTTTCAAAAAGTATTCAGGTCAACAAAGTTTTAATGTGTAAAATCTAAAAAAAACAAACATAGCTGTGAATTACTCGTACATGACACTGTTTAATCCTTTATTCAACATTGATTGTAAAAATGAGAAAAAACAATATGATAAATCCTTCCAATATATTAAAAAAAACCGTATAATGTTCGAAATATCAAGGATTATGTTTTTTAAGCCAACAAACTCCATTTTTTTTTATTTGTAATAAAAAAAAACCAAATCATATTATATTGATATGGAACTTTACCATTGAACCATATGACGCATTAAGTAAGTCCATTTTCTATTTTTTTATATGTTTTGGTTGCTATAATAAAAGGTTGGGGAAAAAGTCTTTTGGCATTATAGTATGCATGAACTTGTAATAAAATATCTTTGACTATAGTATTTGTATCTGGCTGGTTTTGGTATCATTAAAAGTTAAAATTTTAAAGAACATAATTCAAAATTCAAATCAGGAAAATGTGCGATTTTCATTTGTTTTTCGTACTGTCAAGATGAGTGAATCTAATGAAGAAATTCGATACATTTTAAAATTTTACTACAAAGGGAAAAATGCAACGCAAGCCGCGAAAAACATTTGCGATGTTTATGGACCTAGTGCAGTGTCTGTGAGAGTAGCACAAATTTGGTTTAAGCGTTTTCAATCCGGAAATTTTGATGTCAAAGATGCACCTCGCTCTGGTCGCCCTATTATGGATAAAATGGATGCCATTTTTGAAAAAGTGGAGCAAGATCGACATATCAGTAGTAACGACGTAGCTGAAGAACTGGGAATTGACCACAAAACAGTTTTGGCGCATTTGAAAAAAGCTGGGTACACAAAAAAGCTCGATATTTGGGTACCTCACGAGTTCACTGAAAGAAACCTAATGAACCGTGTACTCATTTGTGATACTTTATTACGACGTAACGAAACCGAATCATTTTTGAAGAAGCTGATAACTGGTGATGACAAGTGGATCACGTACGACAAGAACGTGCGAAAAAGGTTGTGGTCAAAGGCCGATCAGGCTTCACAGACTGTGGCGAAACCCGGGTTAACTCGCAATAAGGTGATGTTGTGTGTGTGGTGGGATTGGAAGGGCATTATTCATTATGAGCTGTTACCACCAGGCAGGACTATCGATTCTAAAATCTACTGCGAACAACTTTTGAGATTAAAACAAGAAGTTGAGAGAAAGCGGCCGGAATTGATCAACAGAAGGGGTGTGGTGTTTCATCATGATAACGCTAGACCTCACACATCCTCAGACGCTAGACCTCACACACCTCCCAGCCAAACTCTGGGAGTTTGCTGGGTGGCAAAAATCAAGAGAGTTTGGCTGGGAGGTGTTAATGCATCCGCCGTATAGTCCTAACCTTGCACCTTCAGATTTCCACCTGTTTCGGTCTCTTCAGAATTCTTTAGGCAGTGTTAGGTTAACATTACGAGAGGACTGCCAAATCCACTTGTCGCGGTATTTTGATGAGAGGTCCCAAAATTTTTTTGTTAAAAAGTGAAAGTAGGATTTTAGATATGCTACCTAGTTAAAATTTGTCAAACATATGATTAGATTTTGTACAATAATAAAACATGTTTGATTTACCTACATCATTGATACTTATCCAATTGATTTATAAACTTTGCTGTGATTGGGTTTAAATTATGGACAAATTAGGGGGATATTCTGGAGGTGGAACGACTGCCCTTGCACCCCAGCACAGCCTGACATGTTTGGGGAGAGGTAAGAGATATTCTTTTGGAAATCGAACATACAAAATGAAAAATAAGAAGAACTCTCGTAGACAAATAAGTACGTTGTTTATATAAATAAAATAAAATAATTTCATTTCAAGGATAAATTAACTATGTTTTTAATGAAATAACTTTAGTGTTCACAGCTATTGTTTACATTAGTTATTTCCACTGAAAGTTGTTCAAAAAATAGCACTGAAATATGGATTTTTAAAGGGTAATTAATTCAAAATAGCTTCCTTTTATATAATTCTGACTCAAAACAAACTAAATTTTTGGAAAGGTAAAATTATATTATACTCAGTAATTAATGTTTGATACGAAATAGAGAAGATATCTACGAGCCAATAACTTTGGTATGGAACATGACAAAAAGGAGAATTCTTAAAATAAGATTTTCGAGCTAGAGTGTCTTTAATGATTGATTTAAATTTATTGAATGGTAGGGATTGAATTGACTTAGGAATTTTGAATACAGGGTGTTATACAGATCATACATAAAGAGAAAAAATATAATAAAAAATAAATATTAATTATTTGCTGAGTACGCTTAACCAAAAGTTAAAGAATTAATTACGCAACGCATGGTTACGCTAGCGATGGCTCAGTTGTATGTAAAGTAAATAGTAACATAGTAACTTAGCGCTTCCAAAGTATACAGGGGGACTGGTGAAATTATTCAATACTGAAGGAGAGCCCTATAAATAAATAAAGACCTTTTTTTTTTTTTTATAAGTGACTTAACCCGCGTTTGACCTCAATCTCACCTGATGGTAAGTGACGATGAGGCCGAAGATGAACGCACACGCGTTTAGGAAGGAACTGGCTCTTTATACAATATTGCCGGAACACATTACCGCCGGAGCGGTAACATTTGGCGGCAGATTTTGTATAAAGGGTGGTCGCTAGCCAGGCGGATCCAGAAGGGATCCTACCACCAAGCAGTGGTAGGATCCCTTACTACACTTTTCCCGATGCGCTGCCTCAGTCAGCACGCACACAGCAGTGTTCCCGTCACACACATACCACCACCCGCTAAGTATTTATTGTATTACGCTAATGTAACCATGCGTTGCGTAATGAATTCTTTAACTTTCGGAGAAGTTTACTCAGTAAATAATTAATATTTGTTTTTTAATTTATTTTTTCTCGTCATGTATGATCTTAAACTATGATTTCCTGGAATTTTGAAAGTGACCCACCAATCACCCTGTATATAGTAAGATTTTGTTTCAAATAGCCCACAGGAAATTAACGTTAAGACTGTTGTTGGTAAAGTAATTTTTGTTATATAAAAATAAAATCTTTCGAATGATTTATTGTTTTTTTCTTGACAATTAATAGTTGTAGTATGTAAAAATGTAACTTTGATTTAAAAGTTGAATGTAATAATTAAACTTTTATTTCAAAAATTTAATAACTTTTATTTTAATCCAAACTAAGGTAAACTTGTGATATGTGTTACCATGTAGTGAACTAGTTGGGAATCTAAACCATAATAGATAAAAACCCAGACCCGAACAACTATTTTTTTCTTCCTCCGTGCAAGGATCAAACCCGCAACCTCATGACTTATGTAGTAATGGCGTCTTACAGTACTCCGACATGGAGGTTGTCAAACTTTTAATTGATAACTCGATATAAGATACTTTATTTGATATTTTCAAAAAGCACTTTATTTATTTGTACATATAATCACATGATTATAGTCAAGAGTATTTGAAATTTATTTTTATTAATTTTCCAAAATATCTTTAGAGATAAATACCCCAGTTAGATCTAGTCTTCCTTATTGGACGACAAAAAAACGTTTTTTATTTGGACTTAAAGGTTAAACATGAAAAATCTAAACATTTGAAAGAAAACGCGCGCGAAATTTCACATGTCCAGATAATATTGAAGTGGTCTATGTATTACGGCATTCTTTTCTAGAGCTTGTCTTCGTAAAAACACATTTTCGTTAGTATGTGCTTTTACCGCGATGCCCCGAAATGTACTCTACTTTGGATGATCGTTTTGATAAAGTTCAATAATTGTCAGGTATTCTTTTAGGCTTTTATTTCGCGCCTCCGATTATTTGATGCTGTTACAAGTCGATGCAGTTCAAATATTGCGTGCGCGCGCTTTCCTTTAAATGTTTAGAATTGTTTGTATTGAAAACCTGTAAGTTCAAATATTTTTTCGTCAATAGTTCAAATAGTTTTTCGAGAAGTCGTCGTGGCGCCGTAGTTACTGTGTGTATCTTACGATATCACAGGTTAAGCAACGTTCGGCGCGGTCGGTACTTGGATGGGTGACCGCCGACCATTCGTTTCTCACGGCGACTTCCGTGCTTCGGAGGGCACGTTAAGCTGTCGGTCCCGGGTGCTGTATACTTGTATACAGTAGTCGTTAGGGTTTGTCAGAAGCCATATCGGCACCCTGAAAATTCTGACATCCACCACCCAGCACTGGGCCAGCTCAGTGGATTATGGCCTAAAAACCTCCTCGTCACCCAGAGGAGAGACTCATGCCCTGCAGTGGGCCCATTACACGGAGTTGTGATGATGATGATGATGAAATTCAAATATAAAAACGAGTTTTTATTGACGAATGGGGAAGACTAGCCAGATATGGATACTTTTTCTAAAGTAATTTTAAAAAATTCCAAAGTAATTTTACGTTACAATAATCTTTGATTTGCAACTATCGCGAATAAGTCCCATTATTAAAAATATTTCTATTGAAAATATTATACAAGCAGAAATTTGTAGTTACATATGATCCTTCTTATATTTTACTACCACTCACCACCTCTCAATAGAACTCGGTTCATGATTATTATCGTGAAAATGTATATAAGAATTGATAGCAATACAAACGGACCTTGCGTAATATTCAATGAATTTTGTCTTTTAACAAAGAAAATATATGGAGTCTTTAGAGTCTAAATTCATATATCAGCACATTATTAACCGGTTAAAATTTATAGCTAAGAATATTTCTTGTTCGCTGGTTTTTTTACAACACTCAATTTCACGCGATGTGCTTACCGAATCACGATTTTGCCTTGAAATTACGTTCTGTGACTTATTTTATTTTACATCCTTTTCCCAGCAAGTTTTCAAGGAAATTAACAAATTTTCTAGTTAAGTTAAAACTATGCACGGATGTCTTTTGTCACCGGCCACATTTTTAAACAATACGTAAGTGTCATTTTTACAGAAACGATTTTTGCAAAAAAAGGTAAGTAGGTAAGTATTATTTTACAAGAAAATAAAATTATTCGCTAAAATATTAAGCAAAATATGGACACTCTAAGTCTAAATTATTAATGAATACCATTAAAATTAAGACGACTACGCGCTAATTTCAAATCATCCTGTAGTAATACGTCGTAGTAATATCAATAAAACGCCGCGTCGTAGTAGCTCATCAACGTAGTTCATCAACAGTGACTATTTGTAAAAAAGTTACATACATACATACATAACTTCACGCCTGTATCCCGTATGGGGTAGGCAGAACACCAGAGGTAATAAAACCATCTGATGTCACGTTTGACAAACAAATTTGGCATTATAATAGTGAAGAGAGACTATTGCTACCGCTGGCCGACCGCAGGTAGTAGGGGGGCCAAGTAGCATGCCAGCCACATGCGAAAGGCTGCCCCGCCACCTCGCGAAAAATCCCGGGAGGCTCCATCGTGCCCGTTGGCGACCGGTTGGAGAGGACCCGATGGCGACCTCGGGGGCGTTCGGGCGTCCCCGCAGTCTCCAGGCGAGTTCTTCAATGGTGCGTTGTTCCCTACGAGTTGCTTGGTTCCACTTGCAGCGCTTCACTCAACTTCTATTCTCCTCCCTATTCACTCCACAATTCAAAATGAAAGGTCCTAAAAAGAGTAAGGTTCAACAGCGGTTGCACTTCCTCTCCCTCAAAGTGCACTTCTGTAACATCCGAGGAGTGCACTCTAATCTGAATGATGTCCACCACCATCTTGAGACGGAGAGACCCCACCTACTCTTTCTAACGGAGACGCAGATCTGCGATCCGTCAGACTCGGCATACCTTGGTTACCCAGGCTATATCCTGGAATCACTTTTCCGCCCGCACGCCGGGGTGTGCATGTATACCAGTGACGCGATCTGTTGTCAGCGTCTCCGTTACTTGGAAGTGCCGGACCTTTCAGTCATGTGGGTTCACATAGATACCGGCCTAGACCAAGTGGTTTACGCCGGTATCTATCGTTCACATAGCGGAGATCGGGAGACAACGAGGCTCATGGAATACCTTGGCAATACAGCAGATAAGATTCAGCAACGTTTTCCCACAGCGCAGTTGGTGTTCCTGGGGGATTTTAATGCTCACCACGGGCAGTGGTTATACCCGTATCAGGACACTGACCATGCTGGAAGAGAAGCCTTTAAGTTTTCGCTGACTTATGGTCTCTCACACCTTGTAAAAGAGCCTACGCGCATCCCCGACGTTGCTGGCCACACTGCGTATCAACCGAACCTGACAGATACTCGGTGTCCGTCACTGCACCTTTAGGGACATCCGATCACTGTATGGTGAAATCTGTATCGCTGTACTCGCCACCTGACACCCGCCCTAAAGTCTCCAGGCGAGTATGGCGTTACAAGTCAGCAGATTGGGATGAAATGCGACATTTCTTCGCATCTTATCCGTGGCGGCAAACCTGTTTTACTTCAACCGATCCATCGTGCTGCGCTGATGCTGTCTCAAGTGTGATAGTTCAAGCAATGGAGTACTTCATTCCCCACGCTGATCTATCCCTTGAAACCAAAGCTCGCCCATGGTTTAATACTGCTTGCCTTGCCGCTGAAAAGCGAAAGCGGGAAGCATACAAAGCCTGGGCAAATGCTCGCAGAAGCAAAGCCCTGGATTCGCATGAACTTAAGAAAAGATACAATGCTGCCGCCAAGTCCTGCAAAAAGGTAATCAAAAGAGCTCGTTTTGCCCACATAGGCCGTATCGGAGACAGAATAGCAGCATACCCTTCGGGAAGTAAAGCTTTCTGGTCCCTTGCCAAGTCGGTCGAAATGAACTTTTGTCGCCCGTAGCTGCCACCACTGAGGAAACCCGATGGTTCTCTGGCCCACACTGCTAAGGAGAAAGCAGATTTATTTTCTAGTATCTTCGCAGAAAATTCTCGTCTAGATTGCCAAGGAAAAATCCCACCCCAATTACCTCAGTTCGGACCTACAATGGGTACCGTTCACATTCGCCAAAAGGAGGTTCTTAAATGCTTGCTGCACCTAGACGAGAACAAAGCTAGTGGTCCAGACGGTATTCCTGCAGTGGTCTTAAAACGCTGCGCAGCTGAGTTGTCTCCCGTTTTGACGCGTCTTTATCGACTTTCACTGGAATCCGGTAAGGTTCCCAAGTCCTGGAAGCTTGCTAACGTACAACCAGTACCAAGGAAGGGAAGCCGTGCCGATCCTGTCAACTATCGACCAATTTCAATCACTTCCATACTTTGCAAAGTCATGGAACGTGTATTGAACAATCGACTCCTGGCATACCTCGAGACCAACGAGCTCCTAAGCGATAGCCAATATGGTTTCCGCAACGGGCGCTCGACCGGCGATCTTCTCGTGTATGCCACTCACTTATGGAGCGAGGCCTTGGAAGGTCATGGTGAAGCAATAGCTGTATCCTTAGACATTTCCAAGGCCTTTGACAGGGTCTGGCATGATGGTCTCTTAAGTAAGCTTCCAGCTTATGGCATACCGATTGGGCTCTGCGACTGGATATCTGATTTTCTGAGGGAACGGTCAATTCGAGTAGTTTTAGATGGCTTCTCCTCCGACCAAATGGCAATTAATGCCGGGGTACCTCAGGGATCTGTTCTCTCTGCAACATTATTCTTGCTGCACATTAATGACCTTTTAACACCGGGCATTATTAGTTATGCTGATGACAGCACTGTTGTAGAGAGATACGTATCCAATGCGCGAGCGAGCCCCCGTGAAATCCAGAGTTTAAGAAAGTCAATGATTGAGCGCGTTGATTTGACCTTACGGAAAGTATCCGATTGGGGTGAGTCGAATTTGGTCAAATTCAACGCGTCCAAAACTCAGGCGTGTCTATTCTCCGCAAAAAAGAGCACCTTCACATTAACGCCCACTTTCCAAAATGTATCTGTCCCCATCACTGACCATCTAGGGCTTTTAGGCGTAACTATAACATCCAGTTTAAACTTCGGTCAACAAATTGTGTCCATGGCTCAAGTAGCTTCGAAAAAGTTGGGAATCATCGCGAAGGTACGGCGGTACTTCAGCCCTGCACAGCTTCTTAACTTATATATAGCTCAAGAAATGAAATGAAATGAAATGAAAATGAAAAAAATGCAAATCCCCCAACACATCCCTTAAAGATTTCGATCTGAGCGCTCTGAACAATCATTTCTCCCTTCCTCCTGTTATTTTATCTCCTAATATACTCCTAACAGACTTGTCAATAAAGTAGACATTGATATTTTCAATACTAAGGCTGCCACAGCGAGAAAGCTACTCAGCGATTTTTTGTTTAATACATAGGAATATTTTTTTTTGTATTACGAAAGTTAAGTAACTTAAGTACTTAATAATTAATTTAATTTGTTTCCTTTTTTTCAATTTTTGTTATTGCTTCAGTGAGTGCTTACATGTTTATGTTACATTATTTCTATAAGTGTAAACATATTTCACCTACACTATTTATGTATTAAGATAAATGTATTTAGTTCTGGTTTACCATGTTTAAAATAAAATAAAATAATATCAAAGCCAACACCTTGAATCATCTGTCGAGTCTGCAAGTAAATTATCCTCCTTTTTATTTTACAGCTGTTTCTCCAGATGAAGTCAAGAAATCAATCCTTTCCATTTCCTCTGCTGCGGTTGGTGATGACAATTTGTGCTCGAGAATGATCGTCATGATATTACCTTTCCTTTTGCCCATTCTAACCCACATTTTTAACCATTCTCTATCTTCTGGTACCTTCCCCTTAGCCTGGAAACGTGCGTAAGTTATACCCTTACCTAAAATCCCTAATCCTACTGCCGTATCCCATATACGCCCTATTTCGATCCTACCTTTTCTTTCGAAAGTTCTCGAACACATTGTGCATAAACAATTGTCGGCATTCCTTTCCGCCAACAAGGTAATTACCCCATTCCAGTCCGGTTTCCGTCCCGGCCACAGCACTGTGTCTGCTTTAATTCACGTAACTGATGACATTCGCTGGGCCATGGAAAACAAGTCCCTTACCTTACTTATCCTTCTCGACTTCAGCAATGCCTTTAACGCTGTTGATTTCGATATCCTCCTGGGTATCCTTAAATCCTTAAATATATCCTCTTTGGCATTGACTTGGTTTGAGTCCTATCTTCGTGGTCGCTCGCAGCGGGTTCGCTTTGATGAGAGTCACTCACATTGGTGTGATCTTGTTGCGGGTGTGCCGCAAGGTGGTGTCTTGTCTCCTCTTCTTTTTTCGATTTTTATCAACTCAGTTACCAAAGTCATTTCATCCAAATTCCATCTCTACGCAGATGACCTGCAAATCTACCGCCATTTTGCTGTTTCTGACCTTGATTCTGCTGTAAGGGCAATCAATGTAGATCTGTGTCGAATAAGTGACTGGGCAAAGTCTTTCGGTTTTCTTATCAACCCTCAAAAATCTCAAGCTATGATCATAGGCAGTCGTTATGTTCGTGGTTGTCTTGATTTCTCTAATATACCTCCAATCACCATGGACAATTTTACGATTTCTTTCACTGAAACAGCTAAGAACTTAGGAGTCGTTTTCGATTCGAATCTTACATGGAACGCGAATGTCAGTGAAATTAGTCGTAAGATCAATTTTTCTTTGCACTCTCTTAAAGCCCTACATAGTTTCTTGCCTTTCAAAACGAAAATTTCTCTTGCTCAGTCACTTATTCTACCCATCCTTGATTATGCTGATGTGTGTTATTTGGATGCCACGGAGGAACTTCTGAACAAATTGGAGCGTCTGCAAAATCTTTGCATTCGCTTTATATTTGGCTTGAAAAAGTTCGATCATATCTCTGAATATCGGAAGCAACTTCGTTGGCTTCCAATACGCTACCGTCGAAATTCTAGAATCCTTTGTCTCCTTTTCAATACCCTTAATAATCCACTCACTCCTCCTTATTTGCGTGAAAGGTTTTCATACTCACACTGTCAGAATGCGCCATGTAGAGCACACGTGCGTACTTTTCTACTTATGCCTTCTCATAAAACCGGTTTTTATTCCTACTCTTTCTCCGTCCATGCAGTCAGGTTGTGGAATTCACTACCTCTTGTAATTCGTGAGTGTAAAACTATAACTAATTTTGAAAAGAAAGTCGAAGATCACTACTTTTCTCAACTGTAAGTTACGAATATAAACGATATTATTTTGATATATTGTATATGTATTTATGTTTATATTAATGTTATATATGTATATATTTATATATATGTATTTATATTATTTTAAGCAGTTTATACGATATTATAGATTTGTGCACACTATCATTGCATCCTAAACAAACTCTCCAGTCCTATGTCTGCTGGAAGAGATCTCATTAGAGATAAGCTGTACCTTTGTACTTATTTTTGATCCATGTATCTTTAAATTGTGTCCAAACTTATGTGTACATAAATTGTTAAATAAATAAATAAATAAATGAAATGAAAATGAAATGAAATGAAATGAAAATTTATTCTTTTTTATTCGTAGTAGGTAATATTATACACTTTACGAACGTCAAATGCAGGATGAGGGCGGCGCGGGTCCGGACGATATGAAGAATCCAGGGGAAGGCCTCCGTCGAGAAGTGTGCGTCTCTCAGCTTATAAAGATAATGATCGCCCATTATCCACCAATGTCTTGGTGATGTCTACTACTACTTCTTCTTCGGCTTTAAAAAACGAAATGAAAGTAGAACCCTAGGTAGACCGAGAGGAAAAAAGCCGGCGGAAAAAAAACTCTCGGCACTCTTTTGTAAAAAGTGCTTATTATAGGTACAATTTGGCAGAAATACAGCTCTGCTATGACATGAACAAACAAACAGAAGACAGCTATTCGTGCTTGCCAATATCATGTCGCAGCCAAGCTGCTTACATAGTGATTAATGTTTAATATTTGGAAATAACCTGTGGATACATCAATCCCACGCTCTTTTGTCATCTAAATAATCTTGGAGTTTAAAGTAGCCTTTTTTGCATAATGTTTCTTTGATAGTTCTTTTAAATTTATTAAACGTTAGAGATTGAATTGACTGTGGTATTTTATTATAAATACGTATTGACATTCCCATAAAGACTCCTATTAGTTTCTTTACGTTGACCCCGGCTTTCTCTTGGACTATTGGTGATATAATGCGATTCGAATTTGATTAATTATATTAAGTAGCTTGGACTCAGAATCAAGACAGGCGCCATATCTATTCTTGTTTAAAAGATGAACTCATTTCAACGATATATCACACACGTCTGTTGAAGCGGGTACCTCATAAAAAGTTATGCATCTTCCTTTGACTGGTAGCTTAAAAAACAACCTCCTTCCTTGTAGTTGTATACTACACAAACTGAAAATAAATATACAATTCAATTAATGTTGTTAAGTAATTCCTTTAGTGAAAAATACTTGTGAGTGTAGGATTTAATAAAATATGAATAAGTTTCATTGTTCTCATTTTTAAGTGTATTTTGTGATCAGGGTATCATATATTTAATGTTTTCAATGATAAAGTATTGTTAAATCAATTTTTAAATAATAGTTACAGAATCCCGTAGTAAAATTCTCAAAAGGTTGGTAAAAACAAAAATAAATCTTTATTAACTCTCAAATAAATTACGATTTACAGCATTCAACTGGTACAGTTTGGGACAGAGCAGCTAGTAAGGGGTTACGGCCATATAACGGTGGCGCCATCTCGGTTACAATAAGAAAACTACAACAGCATTCAACAAATAGAATATTATGACAGCGCCATCTATCTATTCTATTGACAATGATGTCTTGAAAAAAAATACTGATATAATTTAACCTGGGTTCGAAATGTAATATTATGCTTCGCTTATTTAATTGTTGAACAGTAAATTTAATACTAATAAATAAAAATGAATACGAAATAAAACACTTTTAATGGATTTAATCGCGTTTAGTCTCTAATAACATTTTAACTCGACGTTTTCATGACTAACAGGCACCATGGTCACAAGAGGCGAGACCACGCAGGCAAAAGTATTTTACTTAGTATTATGAATCGTGAAAATAAAAGACAAAAATTAGTACATATATTTTTATTTTATTACAAAAATATTATGTTTTAAATAAAAAGTAACCGGGAAAAGTTATTTTTTTGTAGAATAACAACAAGAACAAACATGTAACTCAGGGTAACAATTTACATCCTTTTTGTTTTCTGCAATGATTTTAAATATAAAATAATTACCAAAATTAAAAAAAAAATTTCATTCTTAAACAACAAAATGTTAGACTAAACGTAAAAATTTAATAAATAACAAAAAAATATTGTTATATGAGGGTCGTTTTTGTGATGCTGATCAGTTAAAGCAATCTTTTTGCTGGCTTGTAATTATGGATATCAGCAGCATGCAGATATCTTCGAACCGTTTTTTGTGAAAGTGCGGCCGGTATTAGGATGGGTGACCGCCGACCATTCATTTCTCACGACGACTTCCGTGCTTCCTAGGGCACGTTAAGCAGTCGGTCCCGGGTGCTGCATACTTGTATACAGTAGTCGTTAGGGTTTGTCAGAAGCCATTTCGGCACCCTGAAATATCTCAAATCCACCAACCAGCACTGGGCCAGCTTGCTGGATTACGGCCTAAATCTCCTCGTCACCCAGAGGAGAGACTCATAGCCCTGCAGTGGGCTCATTACACAGAGTTGTGATGATGGTGATCCAAATTCAAAACAATACGGTTCACCTTATGACTTCACTGAACACAACCAAGTTTGCAATAAGCATGACAAACGTTCATTTATAGCACTACCCTCTTCTTAAATTTTACTTTTATTACATTCTATACTTTTTGAATACGACCATGCGCAAGCAGTATGATGGCTCATTTTACCGAGGAACGATATTCACTATTTCGTTCGTATAATTAACATCCACCGTGGCGCATCGGCTGTGCGCATCGGCCAGTAAATGATGCTGCAATCTGAAAGTTCCCCATTCAATTCTCTGTTTGGGCCAAACATTTTAGGTGTTATTTACTTACTTTTACTTATAAAAATTTAAACGTATCGCAAAATTAGGTGTGCTGTGTTATGGACAGCGAAACGATTTATGAAATATTTGTTTGGCAAAATTCGCTCTGAAATCATTACTTTGTGAAGTTTGCATTCGTGTTTTAAAATCAACGAGGTCACATTTCACTGTCCCTTAGTGTACCTATGAACATAATGATATGAAATTTATGCATTCATTATGCATTTATTATTATGGAATACTACTATAGAGGTCATCAATAAATAAATCATAAGCAAAAAATCTTTTCAATAAAATTTGAAAAAGTGGAAATAACAGGCGTTCTCTTTCCTACCTGTATGCGAAATTCAGCTCAATCCAAGGGGCTGTTTCAGTGTTAAAGAGCTGAATGACATATTTTCATACTTTAGCGGTAAAATAGGTATATTTTGGGTATATTAACATAATGCCTCCAAAGTTGACGATGTTAAGGGAATAACCTATTTGCACCCTTGTTGTTTAACAAGGGTTATTAACCCCGACTGTAGGGCTACGCCTTCTAACTTTACGCTCTATTATTAATGAAAAACTCTTGCCACACCCTCAAAGCCCAGAAAATTACCTTTGTTCTAAAATATATCGTTTATTTTACTGTTTTCTACGTCATATGCGTGTCTGTTCGCCTTTAATTATATCATTAACATGTATTAGTTCTAAAATAAGTTACGCAAAATAGAATAGGTATTTTATTTTGTTGAAAATTTTGACAATATTAAACATGTCCACGCCCTGCTTATTGCGGCTTATCTAAGTTTAAAGTATCTTGCTTTTTCTCAGCGCTCAAATCGATGAACAAACTTTATTCTATTTTCACGTCTTATAAGGAGTTAAACACAGATTGACCATGCTAAATGGAACACCTTGAGCATGATCCTTTCTAGAAACTGCTTAAATTTGACTCTCGATGACCATGTCATCAATTAAGTTTTGTTTATTGAAAATACTAATTTATCATAGCATTTTAAAATAGTAATATTAAATCTCTTTTCAATACGTTTATGGTCATTTTACGTTGTTAAGGGCTCAATGTGCAATAATTTATATCTGTCAATAATACTTGTATCTAGTCTTTACCCGACTACAGCGAAGCAAAAAGGAGGGTTATGATTTTATTGTGTGTATGTTTGTATGTATGGATGTTCATCTGTTCCCTCAGAACTTCTAAACTACTAATCATAATTGGACAAATGAGGTGTTGTTGGAAGCCTCTTCACTGTCTGCTGGTTATAGGCTACATAAAGTTATGTTTATTTGACTACAGCGCCCTCTAGGAAACTAAAAGTGAAGAACTAAAAATAAAATTTCTTTTTCAGTTTTGTGTGGGGTATCAAATGGAAGAGCTGTGATAGCACAGCTAAAATATGTAAAAGTTATTACCTACTCAAAAATAAGTGATATAATAATTATAAAGAATTTTAAAAAAAAATCTTGACGCTTTCATGTGGGATATCAAATAAAAGAACTTCAGTAGCACATTTCAAATATGTAAACACTATTACTCCAAAACGTGTGAAAAAAAAATTAAGTTCAAAAACTAAAACCCGACTACTCAAAACACGCTCTAAAAAGTAGGAAACAAGTAATAGTCTTCGCTGAAATCACCTTTTAAAGCAATCATCTTTTAAAGCAAAACAGATTCATTTTAATAATAAAATAAAATCAAAATGGCATACGATCACGGCTACCTTTTCAACATTTCTCTATCAATATGACGTAATACATAAATATTTCAGCGGAGACTATTACTGGTTTCCTACTTTTTAGAGCGCGTTTTGAGTAATCGGGTTTTAGTTTTTGAACTTATTTTTTAGTTAGACTGCTTTATGTAATTGCACTAGATGACAACAGGAATAGAATCTGTTGCACTATAGACTGACTACGACAGCCAAAAAATTTAACTGACCAAATTCATGTACTGTGGCTTGGGCGCACCTCTATTGAAGGAATCATTTAGAATGACGTATTTAAATATATTTTTAAATCAAATCTATAAGTTATTATTTTCTGCGCGACAAGTATTTAAGTTTTTTGTAAATAAATAAAATATAAAATTATATCTAATATCTAATAACCGATTTGTACTGGTATACTCGCAGTATCTCTCCTTGACCAAACAATCCTGTCCATTGGTCTAAACCTTATGAAAATTCGCTCCAGTTGTAGTGTTCCAGTTTATTGTGTGAAGACAGGCTAGAGCGGAAGGGTATTTCAAGTAATCAAATGAATCTATCAATATAGTGGGCACATAAAGTATCTATAGTATAAGATGTTTGTTTCGTCACCTAGTGATCCGTGAACTATCGAATAATTATGGTATTCCAAATATGACTAATTATTTTAATAGTGCGCTTACAAATATTAAAACTGAATGATCCTTACGTATTACGAGCTTTTTCCCGTAACGTTTTTCCCATAACGTGCGCGCGAAACTACCCTTCCCGTAAAACTCCTTCACCAATACAATCAGACACTCATTTAAAGAACCTTTATACCAAGTTTCACATCCGTGCACTCAAGGAATAAAAAATTTCATACAAAGCAAAAAGTCCTATTTTGCCCGTTCCCGTGGGAATATCGGGAATTCCTTCTATAATACAACCAGACACTCATTCACTTATTGACGGATGTAATACTTTTACACCAAGTATTACATCCGTGCACTCAAGGGATAAGATCTTCATACAAACTAAAAAGTCCATTCTTTCCCGTTCCCGTGGGAATTTTGGGAAATTTTCCTTACTACGCCGTTAAAGAATGTACATTCCAAATTTCAGCTCTCTACGCCCAGTTGTTATGGCTGTACGTTGTATGCCAGTCACTCATTCAGTAACGGAACGGTTTTATACATATATATTTTTAGTAGTGAGTCCTAAACCGTCTTCACATCGACACCATTTAGATTCTTTCTATAAAAGCTCCATTTTTAGTATGTCTATGAAAGGACTCTAGGATTAGTCATGGAATCTAAATAAAGTAGAAAATTCAGAGTTTAAAAAATGCATAGATAAACATATTTCTTCTCTTTTAATTATAATTTATATTGTTATAATGCAAAATATACCATTAAATCGTATGATTTCTTGACGCCAACGCGTGGTAGGAGTAAAGTCCCTTGTTAAAACAAATTATTGAGTAAACTTATAATTTGTTAGTGCAAAGCAAAGTGCCAGCTGAATAGGGAAACACGCGATACTTGGATTTATTTAGTAATGGACTGTAGACTGCATTTGTCTTGTTCCTTTTACTGAATGCATACTAATAGTAGTGGTCTTTGTTCAAGACATGTCGTGGGTGGTACAATTATTTTCAATTCTTTTATTTTGACCACCACCGCAACGCAATAATTTTACTAATTTCTAGGTTCAAAAAGATCGCGACACTAAAGTTGCATGAAGAGGCATTACTTTTTTTTATCCTACAAAAAATCCGTTCAAATTCCAACAGTATTGCCTCAAAGCTTAGTTTACGCCTAAAATTACTGATCGGATTGGCCTTTTTAAGAACTATAGATCAACGTTGAGTAATCTATTCTACCATCAATCGACGCCGTCGATCGACGATCGATCGATTGGTGTGGTAACACCAATGGAACTTCATTTTATCATCATCATCATCACAACTCCGTGTAATGAGCAGGAGGTTTAGGCCGTAATCCACCAAGCTGGCCCGGTGCTGGTTTGTGGATGTCAGATATTTCAGGGTACCGAAATGGCTTCTGACAAACCCTAACGACTGCTGTATACAAATATACAGCAACCGGGACCGACTGCTTAACGTGCCCTCCGAAGCACGGAAGTCGTCGTGAGAAAGGAATGGTCGGCGGTCACCCATCCTAATACCGGCCGCACCGAGCGTGCTTAACCTGCGATATCGTTTGATATGCACAGTAACCACGGCGCCACGACAACTTCATGTACAGCCGTAAAACTGTTGAGACGAATCTCGAGTCGAATTGTGACTGTTATAAATTATGTTGGTAATATCAAATGAAATATATTAATTATAATCTTAAGTCTCCTAGTCTGATTACTTTGTCGTTCCCCACCGTCGAAGATTAAATACCTTAAATACATTGTTGATTTAATATAGATCTATATGGCGCTTTACAGCATATGATTTAAATGAATATTTTCCAAGGTATTACAGATTTAAAAATTGCGGGACGGATCGTTTGCGGCGGTACCTGAGCGTGCCTATATATTATACTTTGTTAGGTAGCTGACAAAACGTGCATGTTTTTAAGCACAAATACTGAACAACTGCGATAATAACTTTTAAAGATATTCTTAAAAGAAAAGTAAACTGTAAGAAACTACAGATTTTTTGAACTTTCAATTGCTCAGAACTTTGTATTAAGTAATCTTACGTAGGATTTCGGTTATTAAGATCATAGAACATCTTGATAATAAAAGCGCACTAATTTCAAAATATGATGAATACGTAATGACAAAAAATCGGCAATTTTTATTAAAAAATTTTACGTCGATTATCTCGAAATCGGTTAGGTTCGGGGTAGGGTTTTTCATGTTGAAATAAGTCGGATGAAATAAGTCATAAAAAACAGGTAGTATGGATCCAATGGATCCAGGTCGACTTAACCAGTAACCCTGTATACAACGTTCACAGTTTTTCTGTAGTGTATTTTCTATCAGTATTGCACCCGTGCGAAGCCGGGGCGGGTCGCTAGTAGGGTATAAGTCAGGGTCTGCAAGGTGTAGAACGCACTGCCTGAATTAGTTTCCATTGAGCACTACAGCTTTGTACTGTAAGGACGTGGAATACCTTTATATTTATGATCACTCAATAAATATTATAAGGAAAGAATGAAATATTTTTGTCCAACTGCGACATATATATAATGAAAGCAAGATTTGTGAGTAAATTTACCAATTATAGCTGCAATGCATGCATTGATACGATTCGTACCAATGATTGGTACTTTTTATTCGTGTTATGTTACTTTACAAAATTTATTTAAATTATTATATTTCTGTTTGTTCTGTATGTACTGGTTATTCACTGGTTGTTACAATAAATTATTTTCAATTCAATTCAAAAGTTAAAATAAAGCAAACCAATTCTTAACGGTGGAAGCCCCAATTAGGAAGTTAAAATATTTTAAATAAAATACGCCTTTACTGAATTTTATCTTTTAAATAATAATGTACAATGTAACTTGATGTTTCGGTGTCTTTTTACATACCCTGGCCACGAATGACTTGTTTAAATGCATCAGCTAGTCTGCTATAATATTATTGAACAAAGAACGATTTTCTCGTGTCTGTGTATTTATTGTATAAACTCGAAACAATATTGAGTTCAGTTTACTCACACGGCATTTATAAAATTAGGTACCTAATAGGTTATCGGTCAACACTTTTTTTTCATTGCTTTTCCGAATTGATTATTCTATTATTTGATTACGTTATAACGCACGAATTGAAATGAACTCTTAATCTAGTCTTAAGTTTTCGCAATTCAGCATGAATTAAATAAAAAACTGCTTCTTTTGTGTCCATGGGGTCTGCAAGCAAAGACACCGAATCGTCGAGTTAAAATTTAAAATGTTATTTACGCAATAAGCCCGGATGAAAATTTTTTTTAATGAATTCAAATGAACTCTTATTTAATACTACTACCTTTTGTACGCGCATAAACATTGTTTATATTTAACACAACCAGTCACTCATTAAAGAACTTTTATGCCAAGTATCATATTATCCGTGCACTCAAGGAATAAGATTTTTCATACAAACTAAACAGTCCAATATTTCGTGATCACGTGGGAATGTCAGGAATTTCTTTCACAACACAAACAGTCACTCACTGAGGAACCTTTGTGCTAAGTATTATATCCGTGCACTCAAGGAATAAGATTTTTCATAGGCACAAACCAAAAAATTCAACCCCTTCCCGTGGGACTTTCAGGAATTCCTTCCATAATACAAACAGTCACTTTTTGAAAAACCTTTATGCCAAGTATCACATCCGTGCACTAAAGGGATGAGATTTTTCATACAAACTAAAAAGTCCAACCCCTTCCCGTGGAAATTTCAGAAATTCGTTCCAAAATACAAACAGACACTTATTGAAGAACCTTTATACCAAGTATCACATCCATGCACTCGAGGAATAAGAGTTTTTCATACAACAAAAACATCATATATTTCCCGTTCCCGTAGGAATTTCGGGAATTTCTTCCATTACACAACCAGTCACTCTTTGAGGAACTTTTATACCAAGTAACATTTCCGTGCGCTAAAGGAATAAGATTTTTCATACAAACTAAAAATTCCAATAATTCTTGTTCCCGTGGGAATTTCAAGAATTCTTTCCTTAGTGCTCCCCCACAACCTCTAAGGATTATATGTCCCAAATTTCAGCTCTCTACGGCCAGTAGTTTTGGCTGTACGTTGTCTGTCAGTCACTCAGTCAGTAACGGAAGAGTTTTATATATTAAGATTGATACTTACTTTGAATAATTAAACAAAAAAGACACTTTTTTACTTCGTATTATATTTTACAATCAAGTGAATAAGTTACTAAGTAAGCACCAAAGTTAGCCTTTATGGAGTCGACATAGAATAGCCCTACCGCCCCTGGATATTCGTGTCATAAAATGTTACTAATCCGCATGACCCCTGCTTTTTCGTAGATACCCTGGCTAGCGACCAGACTTCATATAAAACCTGCTGCCAAATATCATCGCCCATGTGCTCCGGGAATTTTTTTATGATAAATAATTATAATAAAATCCCCAGACAACCACACCAACCACATGGCCTCAAACTAAGCATAACTTATGATATGGGATACCATGTAGCGAACTAGGGGGAAACCTAGAATAATATTGTCTTAAGTTTTCGCGATTCATACTATTAAATAAAACACTTTTTAACCGGATTTATCGCGTATATTTACATTTTATTTATTTATTTATTTATTTATTTATTCTTCATTGTACACATGGAGTAAGACATAACTTTATTAAAAATATAATAGGTACAGTGCACAATAAGCGGCCTTATCATCTACAGACAATCTCTTCCAGACAACCCTGGGTTGTGTTAAAGGATAATTTAAAGTGACATAATTTAAAAGATACATTTTAGAACTTAAAAACTAAAGAACTAAATACATATAAATAATATATTAATACATATTATAGGTACATAAACACTATACAGACATAAAAAACCAATAAATATATTATAAATAAACATACACACAAATACATACATACATACATATAAGTATACTAAATAGTATATACTATGATATAATAATAATTAATAGATTACTATGTCATAGATTTTCCAAGAAAGTGTGTCTTAACCAGTCTTTTGAATATGTTAATTGTTTGAGCCTGTTTGATCGCAAGAGGCAGTTCATTCCACAGTGACACGGCTGAAACCGTGAAGGATTTTTTATAAAATTCGGTTTTACGTAGAGGTGTGGCTAGCATAAAGTTATTGGTGGATCGTAATTGTCTATCGTGGTGTGTGTGGCGATATTCAAATCTTGCTTTTAAGTAGTTTGGTGCGGAAGGATTGAACAGCGTGCGATATAAAAGACAGAGAAGGTGAGTATTCCGGCGAAAACGAATTGGATTTTAAATTTTGACTCGACGTTTCGGTGTCGTGACCCCGTGACCACGGGGTCTGAAAAGACAAATCGATAAATATACGCGATAAATCCGGTTAAAAAGTGTTTTATTTAATAGGAAACCTAGAATATAAATACATAATATATAGATAAACGCCCAGACCTGGAACACTTTTTTTTCTTGTTCCGTGCGGGAATTGAACCTGCGACCACTGGCGCCTGACGCAGACTGTGTCACGCCATCGCCAAAGTGGTCGTTTTGTCCCAAACCGTGTCACCAAAAAAATATAATCATGGAATTCATGAAGATAGGGGATGGATGATATTTTTTTCTGCTTATTGAGAAGGTATGCAGCTAGAACAAACTGGAAAAACTGATAATATGATATCCTGTTGTCTTAATAAAATAGGTGAAAAAAAAGAGGACTTACTACTATTTTAAGTAAAAAATAGTAAATACTCAAGTAAAGTCCCACGAACCGTATGTGAAGCGTTGTTAAGTTGCAATGAAGCGATTTGCATTTATTAAGACATAATAACAGGCCATGTAACACGGCTAGTTAATTTTATTTCCGATCAAGTAAACGTACCGCGTATTCGTGACTGTCAACTATTTTATAATCACATAGTGCATGTAGAATTTTAAAAGTGACCGTAATAAATATTTAAAGCTAACCTATTTACAAATAAAGCTTTAAGTACCTACCTATTTTATTTGATATATTTATAAGTTTCAATATTGAACAGATGTTTTGAAAAATAAAAAGGTGAAATATAAATAAATAAATAAACTTTTTTATTTCAGCATAACTGGCTACTGCAACTGTACTTGGATCAAACCCGATAAAGAAAGAAAAATGTGCTCGGTTGAAACATAGGCAAGTCCATATTCAAGAAAGTGAGCAATTGTTAGATCCTTCTTTGTTGGCTAAGGTTAAAAACGCATTGTTAAAAGTTTTGAACCGTTGTCTTTTTTCAGTGATGTCAGTTTTATTGAATTGTTTTTGCTATTAATTGGCCTTATAAAGCAGCTGAAAGTCACTTAAATAGCATTGAAAAAGGCGTACCTCGTAATTTCGTTGTGGAGCTGAATCATAAATGAGAAGAATGTCAGGTGTATTCAAAAGTAAACACATAAGTGCGTACAGGTCTCCCAAAGTGATAATGCACGTGAAATCTTCGTCACTGTTCGGCAACGGTCGTATTCCCCGAGCGTCGGAAGTCGATATGTATAGAAAGTGGTCATGCACATTTTCATCATGCATTAATGTAGTAGAATTAATTAGAGATAAATATTGATTTATCAGGTACGAAATTTGATTCAATAATTACATGTATGTAGCGAGGATAAACTACACGATTGCGAATATAATAAAGTATAGTACTTTTCAAGTGTGTTACTGAAGCTGGTGTAATGATGGTAGAAAAGAAGGTTTACATAACACTAGTTTTATATTAGAAGAAAAAAAGGTTTTCAAACTTAGGTTTATACTAAAATCTTGCACATCTAATTTTCAAAGTCTCAGATATTTTCCTTCAATGAAACTGAAACGTTCTACCAATAGTCAATTGGCCCATGAACCGTTGGTCAACATTTTCTTTAAACCATTTCATCCAAAGGACATTTTCATCCACGAACGTTTCGCCAACATAACTCTACGTTAGTGAATGCTTAACCAACAGAATGTTTTGACCAATACCTTTTCACCCAAAGAACAATTGGCCCATGGACTGCAGAAAAATACGTCAGTGAGTGCTTAGGCAAGAAGCAATAGGTAATAGCAAAAAAAAAATATAAAGGTAAAGTAATATTCATTTTACAATAGAAAATAATTAGAAACTGCAACAATAGTATACTATGTAACAAGTGAGCGAAGTTGCTAATTACAGCCGAGACTGTAATTAGCAACGCTCACGAGTTACATACGACGTTTTTCAACACACTTGTGAGTAAAAGACAAACATACGTGGTCATAAAATAACAAACACATTTGATAACAAAGCTGTGAATTGTGATTGAAAAAATGGCGCCGAACCTCGCGCATGCGCGTAGGTTTTTTTTTTCGCCAAATGTGTCAATGTCTGTATAGCATATACAGCCTATTTTAAGTGAAAATGTTTAATTTGGAGTGGTAAATGCAAATATTTTAATATTTTATATGAAATTATTGTAAATTGTGAATAATTTGTTTGATATACAAATTTGTTTTACTAATATAAGGCGCAAACATTTAAAAATGTATATGGATTTGAAGAGGTATAAAACCTCTTTGTTGTTTCTGAAAATATTTAATGTATAACCCGGACCAATAAAATATGCTCTGTTTACTCGCATGTAATTTGCACAAAGGTACAATTCAACTTTGTAGGATTCATTATATTATGCACTAGGGTATAATATATTATGCACGCGTGACTTATAGCCCAGTTTATAGTTCTAAATTCAATAGAATAACGCTCACTTTACGAGCAAGTGTGTTGAAAAAATATTTAATGCAATCATAACTGGTTTGACGTATGAACAGTTACAGATCAGAACAGTTGGAAACATTAAAACCACCATGGCCTCTTTTTAAAATATTGACTTTATTTAAGAAATAAAGGTACACATTAAATACTATTTGGCGTGCTTGGGAATTAAGCGGCTTTCCACGTTTAAATTTATCCATTCTGGAAGATTTAGTCTGAAAGAAAGTGGTATGGGCAGAGTTAGGCTTATTTTTCTTTATTTGTTGTATTATAAGTTCATATTGCATTATGTAGGTACTTATATACTTTATAACATAATTTATTTCTTATATTTGTTTATTTATGCATGTGTATCTTTCTATTAAATTTTTATATCGGATTTTTAAAATGTTTTTTCCAGTAGATTCTTAATTTATAGTTAACGTAGGAATTCTTAATTTTTTATTATTAAAATACGTGAAAATGATAGCATATTTACCTATTTATAAATATAAACTATTTAAATTTAATGAGATAATCTAATTGTTATTAAAATCACATTTGAAAACAAAACGAAGATGGGTGTGTGATAGCAGGTACATATAATTCCACATAGAGAGAATACGTGCAGTCACCGCTAATATAATAAAGACGACTGACGGACCTTTGACTGACCGCTGCCGACCGCCTGAATTGTTTATGATTGTGTACACATGATATTGACTCCTATTTCTTCCAAAAAAGATGCAAAATGCAAGTGCATTGTTTAAGATCTTACGATTCAATGATTCGGGTGTTTCCGGGAATACGACAATTAGCGAAGATCTGCATGTGCATTATTAATTTGGGAGTACTGTACTAGTGCGTCCAGATACGGATTAAGTATCAGGTCAAATTCAAGAGTGAAAATAAGTTTAGGGCAGCATAGAGATTACTGATTAAAATAGAGATCCGAAGATCAAGATTTCGTTATGCTTCCAGGTACGGATTTCTTTGGGCTGAAACTGTGTATAATGACGAATTATCATATTCAACATAGTAGATAGATAATGAAAGTCCAGGAAGTCGTAGTACTTTATCCATTCAATAGTAAAACTGAAACAAAGTATAATCAACGAATGCAGAGCATTAAAAAAAACCGACTTCACGTCAAAACTTTTTCTGAGTTGAGAATGTCATCAACGTAAACATTCTCCGAAATCATACATATATTTGCAAAAGTTTTAAACTTTCAATGAAGTACCTAACCGATTTCGATGAAATTTATATGGGACCAATTATGAAGTATCCTCTATCATATGAAACAATTTTTAAAATCAATTCATAATTGTCCGAAATATCGTGTCACAAAGACACAAACAAAACATACAGTCGAATTGAGAAGCTCCTCCTTTTTTGGAAGTCGGTTGAAAAGAGGAATTAGGAAATTTTTGCTTGGTGGTAGGATCCCTTCTGGGTCCGCCTGGCTAGCGACCACCCTTTATATAAAGTCTGCCGCCAAATGTTACCGCTTCGGCGGTAATGTGTTCCGGCAATATTGTATAAAGAGCCAGTTCCTTCCTAAACCCGTGTGCTTTCATCTTCGACCTCATCGTCACTTACCATCAGGTGAGATTGAGATCAAACGCGGGTTTAGTCACTTATAAAAAAAAAAAAAAGAAGGATCTAACAATTGCTCACTTTCTTGAATATGGACTTATTATAAATGCGAAAGTTAGGATGGATGGATGAATGTTTCTGCCTCAATCACGGCGAAATCGCTTAATGGATCTCGATGAAATTGTGCATGGATTTTTTTATTCTGGATTAGCACATAGGCTACTCTTAACGTGAAAAACTGAGTGATTCTTACGAAAATAATTTGTTTAAAGAAGTAATTTGATTCTTTACACTTTGACACTAGATTGATTGATTTGACGCATTCTAAAACTTAATAAATTAAAGAGTAAGTTTGCAAGCAATAACGAAACACATTCTAATCAACAGTGCGATCACAGAACTTTATCGAATCGTTTGTTAACGAATGTTCGTATAGTATGGGGTCGGTTTTTAAGAAAAAATTGAAATCTATCCATTGCCGCACGGCCAGCTTAAATAAATGTGTGCCTTGTTAATTTTGAATGTTTGTAAACATGTTGTACTCATAAATATCTGTAAAATAAGAAATTACAATGTTACTCAAAACTTGCAACCAACTCCATACTATACGAGCATTTGTAAACATTCGTTAATATACGATTCGATAAAGTTCTGTGATCGCACTGCAATATTGTGTCGCAAGTGAAACCGTGAGCAACAGCTAGCGTTACATATTTTCTTCATTAAAAAATTCGGTAGCCTCTCAATCTTATCTTACTTATTCTTACTAATATTATATTCGCTTGGTGGTAGGATCCCTTCTGGGTCCGCCTGGCTAGCGACCACCCTTTATATAAAGTCTGCCGCCAAATGTTACCGCTCCGGCGGTAATGTGTTCCGGCAATATTGTATAAAGAGCCAGTTCCTTCCTAAACCCACCAGGTGAGATTGAGGTCAAACGCGGGTTTAGTCACTTATAAAAAAAAAAATGAATGACTTGAATCCTTATTTATTTACATTTTATTGCATACCATAATAAAAAAGATTCTAAAAGTGTAGTGAGAAATGAGCTGTGGTCAACTCTATTCTATTCGAATATGGGGTGGACAGTGACTTGATACGGGCACTCAAATCCTTATATAACTGAAGTGCCTGTGTCAGATTGAAAGATGACTACACGGAATGGTTAAGCATCGAACGCGGTTTATGGAAAGCTGTTTGAAAGATCTCAAAGAATCTGAATGGGGTTTAAAAATTAATGAGACAGTGATCAAAACTCTGCTTTACGCCGTGGACCAGGTTCTACTTGAATCGTCGCCGTCGGAATTACAACAAATGTTTTTCAATGTTAAATGGAATTACAACAACCGTGATGTAAAAGAATAATAAATATAAGAAAAGGTGTGAGAGTGAATGCTGGAAAGACGAAAGTCATTCCAACATTCACTCTAAAAGTACCCTATTAAAAAAGTACCCATGACCGGTGATCTTGTATGAAAAAAATAATGAACACGGAGGGAGCTAAAGAGGTGTGTCTGGATCGTAGGAATCGGTGTTCCCTTGTCTCTGGCTACCCCAAAGTGAGACAAGCGTGAGGTTATCTATGTATGTCTAAAAGGATTTTATACAATTATACCAATTCTGGTCCTATACAATTTAAAAAAGATTAATTAGCAGTCAATGTCGTCTTGCTGTGTTCAAGTCACACAAGTAAGTTAGGCCCATTCATTAAGGCCCTTATTTCTTTTCTGTGTGCATATTAGTTTAGTTGTACATCTTCTCTTCACTAATCAGTTAATTCGATCGAGTACCTAATGTTAAAAACATGATAAAATTCATATTGTATGAAGGAACATCTTAACAAACAACAAAGCTGCTAGGAACATGTATAGCTGTCTCGACACAATTGTCCGTAGTGGATAGGGAAATTTGTTTAAGCAAACACCGCACATACGCCTCAACATTTGTGATAAATATTTGCCATAACACAAACAATTTTCTCAGTAGACTTCAAATATATCAAGAGTATACTACTACTACTACTTGTACAGTTTTGGGCCAAAACGTGGTGCAATACTCAAAGGTTGATTTCCGCTTGCAGATTTATAGGTGATAAAGATTATAATATTGTCTTAAGTTTTCACGATTCACGAGTCGCCCGGGTCCACGGGGTCTGCAAAGACACCGAAACGTCGAGTTAAAATGTATAATATAAATTATACGCGATTAATCTGATAAACATTAGTTTTGCTTGCCAAAATTGAATTGTTTCACAATATATCAATTGTCAGTTTCTTTAACAAATAGAATTTAGTTATCTATAGAATTACTTTTGCTTAATTTTGCTCAGAAACATTCCAATGTTTTTTGCTTTTTTTTTTTTTTTATAAAATATGGATGGGAAGTTTGTCGTCCATGACACCTGATGTTAAGTGAACATGAAGACTAAGGTGGTACACGTCCATCCACGAGAAACCTATTCACTCGACGCTTAAAAGTACTAGGACTATACTGGTCAGGGAAAATAGACGCAGGCAGTTCATTCCAAACCTTGGCGACCCGTATCAAAAAGGAACTGTCAAAGCGCTTAGTTCGACTTTTCGGAATATCAACCACATACGGATGGAAGTTCTGTCTGCGTCTAGTAGTCCGATGGTAAAAGGGTGAGGGTTCAATTTGTTCAAACAGAGCACTCGCGCACTCACCAAAATGTATCCTGTAGTACACGGTTAAACAAGCAACCTTACGACGATGCTCTAGGGTCTGTAGTTTTTTGGTCGTAAGGTCGACGTTGTTAATTAATTTTCGGGCTCTTCGGTCAACGGAGTCCAGCGCTTCTAGTTGATATTTGGCTGAACCATCCCAAAGATGACTGCAGTACTCCATGCATGATCGCACTTGAGCTGTATATAAGTTAAGAAGCTGTGCAGGGCTGAAGTACCGCCGTACCTTCGAGATGATTCCCAACTTTTTCGAAGCTACTTGAGCCATGGACACAATTTGTTGACCGAAGTTTAAACTGGATGTTATAGTTACGCCTAAAAGCCCTAGATGGTCAGTGATGGGGACAGATACATTTTGGAAAGTGGGCGTTAATGTGAAGGTGCTCTTTTTTGCGGAGAATAGACACGCCTGAGTTTTGGACGCGTTGAATTTGACCAAATTCGACTCACCCCAATCGGATACTTTCCGTAAGGTCAAATCAACGCGCTCAATCATTGACTTTCTTAAACTCTGGATTTCACGGGGGCTGGCTCGCGCATTGGATACGTATCTCTCTACAACAGTGCTGTCACCAGCATAACTAATAATGCCCGGTGTTAAAAGGTCATTAATATGCAGCAAGAATAATGTTGCAGAGAGAACAGATCCCTGAGGTACCCCGGCATTAATTGCCATTTGGTCGGAGGAGAAGCCATCTAAGACTACTCGAATTGACCGTTCCCTCAGAAAATCAGATATCCAGTCGCAGAGCCCAATCGGTATGCCATAAGCTGGAAGCTTACTTAAGAGACCATCATGCCAGACCCTGTCAAAGGCCTTGGAAATGTCTAAGGATACAGCTATTGCTTCACCATGACCCTCCAAGGCCTCGCTCCATAAGTGAGTGGCATACACGAGAAGATCGCCGGTCGAGCGCCCGTTGCGGAAACCATATTGGCTATCGCTTAGGAGCTCGTTGGTCTCGAGGTATGCCAGGAGTCGATTGTTCAATACACGTTCCATGACTTTGCAAAGTATGGAAGTGATTGAAATTGGTCGATAGTTGACAGGATCGGCACGGCTTCCCTTCTTTGGTACTGGTTGTACGTTAGCAAGCTTCCAGGACTTGGGAACCTTACCGGATTCCAATGAAAGTCGATAAAGACGCGTCAAAACGGGAGACAACTCAGCTGCGCAGCGTTTTAAGACCACTGCAGGAATACCGTCTGGACCACTAGCTTTGTTCTCGTCTAGGTGCAGCAAGCATTTAAGAACCTCCTTTTGGCGAATGTGAACGGTACCCATTGTAGGTCCGAACTGAGGTAATTGGGGTGGGATTTTTCCTTGGCAATCTAGACGAGAATTTTCTGCGAAGATACTAGCAAATAAATCTGCTTTCTCCTTAGCAGTGTGGGCCAGAGAACCATCGGGTTTCCTCAGTGGTGGCAGCGACGGGCGACAAAAGTTCGTTTCGACCGACTTGGCAAGGGACCAGAAAGCTTTACTTCCCGAAGGGTATGCTGCTATTCTGTCTCCGATACGGCCTATGTGGGCAAAACGAGCTCTTTTGATTACCTTTTTGCAGGACTTGGCGGCAGCATTGTATCTTTTCTTAAGTTCATGCGAATCCAGGGCTTTGCTTCTGCGAGCATTTGCCCAGGCTTTGTATGCTTCCCGCTTTCGCTTTTCAGCGGCAAGGCAAGCAGTATTAAACCATGGGCGAGCTTTGGTTTCAAGGGATAGATCAGCGTGGGGAATGAAGTACTCCATTGCTTGAACTATCACACTTGAGACAGCATCAGCGCAGCACGATGGATCGGTTGATGTAAAACAAGTTTGCCGCCATGGATAAGATGCGAAGAAATGTCGCATTTCATCCCTTTTATCATAATTGGAATCAATGTCTTCCAATTATGATAAATTTTAAAATGTCATGCATATACAGGGCTAGTTTTGGAAAGTTTGTATTTTTTTTAAATAAATAAATATATTCGCTAAATTATTAAGCAAAGCAACACCATTAAAATAAAGACGATCATGCGCTACTTCAACTCATCTTGTAGTACCTACTACGTCGAAGTTGTGTTCATAGACAGCGACTATTTGTAAAAATGTTTTTGGTGATCTTTAATTTCTTTCTTCTGAGCGATACTAAAATAAATATGCACGTATGTTTATATCTAACCAAATAAAATAATATTTGAATTTGGCTAGTGACTAAAAAATAACCCTTAAGCTGTATGTTGTAAATTTTGATGTCTAGGAAACTAAATCAAAATTAGTGTCACACCCTTTTCTTGGTTCACTGTAGTGCGCTCTATTTTGTCGAATGCCGCTCACTATTCTATCTGTAATTGGAACAATCTATTTAATGTTTTTAGGGATTAAGTAACAAGGGTCGTTGCATGTCTGAATGCAGCAATTATATTTCAATCAACAGCGAAAATTTTGAAATGGTTATGATTATTATTGTCAAACTACAATACTATTTAACTAAAATTCATTTGAATTTACCTTGTTAATTAAATGGAGTGTATTATTAGATTTAATCGAATAAAGCGGTCACACGTGAGGGAATTATTTTAGTCCGGAATCGTAATTAAACACAAGTCTAATAGACTAAGATTAATGTGATTAATGTAATATTGTTCGGCTTTCAATTTTAACTCTAAACTACTGTTAATGAATTACTACGAATATCTTAACCACTAAATTTGAAATTAATTTAATAATTATAACAGTTTTATGCTTTTCATTCGCGTACCTTAAGATTATTGAGATATTATGTCGTTTGAAAAGGAATGTTAAAGTATAAACCTTATACTCAATAACACCTTTTGTTCCACTCTTGGAGAACCTTCCGCCTGGACACGATCTTTCATGGCCGACATGGAAAACTTTTAACCGGCAAAGACAATCGCTGCAAGTGGGGTTTCTCTGAGAGCTCAGACGATAAGTGTGAATGCGGGCATTCCCCGCAAACAATGACGCACCTACTCACCTGCCCAGCATGTCCACATAGCTGCACACTCCAGGAATTGATGGAGGCTAGCGATGGTGCTGTAGAGGTGGCAAAATTTTGGAGGAACAAAATTTGAATTTGTATCGACTCGCAAGAAGAAGTATAAACCTTTAACTTTCCTTCAAGCATATTTTTTCAAAAACAAAAACAAATCCGACTTCAAAATTGAACTTAAAAATTAAAAAGAAGAAAACTTCTGTCTAAAATAAACTCATTTTAATATACCAACTAAGTATTTTTTGAAGTGGGAGCCTTTTAAAGATTGATTTTTATGTTTTATTTAATCTAATTAAGCTTTAATTCGGGCACGTACCGACTTCAAAGAAATTAAAGTGAGTTTATTTTAGACAGAAGTTATCGTTTTTATTTTTTTATTTTTAGTTCAATTTTGATGTCGGTTTTAATTTTTAGATTTTTTTTTAACTTAAGTTGTAGGGTAAACTAGGTAAGTCCATAAAGGTACCTGATATTAGTATTGTAGGTAAATATATTTATATATTTCTTCAGTCGGTTGACATTCTCTATCTCCATAACTACTTAACCAACTTTGATGCAACTTGCAGTGTTCCCTAAGTCAATACTTTGTACAACAAAAAAAGGATTGCTTTAATCAAACTTGTAGCTCCGGAGATATACGAAAACAAACATAACAATGTCGGTTAAAATTCCCTATCTCAAAAACTACTCAACCGATTTTGATGATACTTGCAGTATTTTGGAATATACCTAGTACAACAATTAC
The DNA here is from genome assembly GCA_944452665.1 of Stenoptilia bipunctidactyla. NCBI lineage: Eukaryota > Metazoa > Arthropoda > Insecta > Lepidoptera > Pterophoridae > Stenoptilia > Stenoptilia bipunctidactyla. The sequence continues at coordinate 12,185,869 of OX101726.1, forward strand.
TGAAATCGGATTTGTAGTTCCGTAGAAATGCGAACACAAACACAAAAACATACAAACAAAGTGTGTGCGCCTGAACAAATGTGCCAAATTTTAAAAGTGTATACACTTTTAAAATTTGGCACATTTGTTCAGGCGCTGATATAGACTAACATATTATGCGAAAACTGGGCAGTTCTGAACATATTACATACATTCGTTTGAACCTCTTTTTTTAAAGTCGGTTAGTAAAAAAATAATTACCTTATTGATTATTGAAGGTAATTTCTATTTAAGGATTTTACTTAAACTTACTTTATATTTTATTTATTTTGACTTTAAGTAAGTTTAAGTATTTGATTTTCAAGTTACGGTTTACGGTATTTGAGTAGAGTCTTGTTGTAAACTTTTTGCTATATCTCCATTATTATGCCTCCAGTATTGGCCCGATTTCAGATTTCTTCGATATTTCAAACGCGTTTATAAGTAACATCATTGGCAACTTTAACATCGAAAATTGGAAGCTGATCTTTTTTATGAAACTAAATTCCTTTTATCAGTCAAACTCGTCGTTTCGGCGTTTTTCGGTTTCGAAAGCGCACATTATTCTGGGCCGCATCGCATTGCAAAAATCCGAGGGCGAGCGGGTCCCATTTCATATAAAATTTATAGGATTGCGACGGGCGAATTATTGCGCTGCCTTGCGTCCCGGCTAAGTGTGTGCGTACCTTTAGGGCCAAAGCTGTGTCCACGCACGTTCTGTAAGTCCCTATCAAATGCGCGTGTGGCACACAGTCGCGTCATTGGTGTGACGCAGCGTTGGTCCTAAAAGACTTTGTGAACACGAGTGCCTGACATGCTTAAAAGTTTTCTGTTTTTAATATCTACGAGCACAACGCTTATGATTTGCACAAAACGAGCTGATTTGCACCTGTCAGATATTAAAAGTATATTTTTTATGAATAGGGCCCCATGTATGGTAATAGTTTGAAACCACGTTCTTTAAAGGAAGAAAGCGAGTCGTTTTTAGTTTTATGTGTTTTCTTTTTTCATTACTTTAAGTATGAGCTCAGGAGCGACATAATTTATGTTTTTGAAAGCGAACTGCCCAGTATACTTCATGAACACAGGATCACTAATGGAGTGCTTGACATGCCCGAAGCAGTGGCCGGTTACTGCGCTTTCAAAGATAACATACAGAATGATTCTATATATCATTCTGTAAGCGAATCAAATACAAGAGAGCGCTAACCGGCTACATCCTGGAATTTGAGTGAACGGTGTAGTTACGTATAGTGTGGTATCCGGCTACCGCTTGGGCCTATGAAGAAAAATATTCGCAAAACAATAGTCTTACGTGACATTCTAACTATCGGGCTCTATAGGCTAACACGAGGTTCTACTGTTCTGTGAAGCATGCCCGTCTGCCACCTCCCTGCTTACGTCCAAACAGCTACGATGTTCCGCTAGAAGGGTCCTACCTAGGTCCTGGGCGGTGTAAATATTAGCATTGGGATTTAACATCTTATGTCCCAGGGTTAGCAGTGCACAGATGCCCATGGGCAGTGGCTTGTACTTTAGGTATCCTACAGGCTCGTTTGTCTATAAAAGAAAAAGAAGTGACTTTTACCGTCATGGTTTTCAGAAAGCATTAGGACGTTGCAGCGTATTTGGCAAACATACCTGAGACGTCACGTATTGCACTTAATATCTTAAGTATGTCTAGGTGTGGTCCCTTATTGGCTACGAACGTGAACACTAAATTACACAAATTAAATTAACTTACAATTATAATGACAAGTGATTAACTGTTTACTAATTAACACTAACATGACATAATGAGTTACTGTCAAATTTTGGTGATACGAATATATTCTCGCTGTACCCAAGGATCTTTTGGTTCGTAAGAATTCTTAATATTATAAAGCCCTCCTCAACAACTAGGTTTTCCAATCATAAACGTTTTTTATTCTGTTTTATTTGACGACCACTTTGGCGATGGGGTTAACATGGTCTGCCTCAGACGCCAGTGGTTGCAGGTTCAATTCCCGCACGGAACAACAAAAAAAAAATGTTTCGTGTCTTCTTGTTTACCTATTTATGTGTTTATATTCTAGGTTCCCCCCTAGTTCGCTGCATGGTATCCCATAACTCAAGCCATGCTGACTTTGGGGCCATGTAGTTTGTTTATTTGTCTGAGGATTTTATTTTTTATTCTACTGGTAGTGTAAATTAAATTATGAAAATAAAAAAGACTTAATTTTGGTTTTAATTTACAATAACTATCAAAGGTATTAATTTCAAATTGTTCAAAGCCAGATGTGTATCATTTTCACAACCAATAACCAGGTACTGATTCAATAAACATAATATACACTCCAAAATAAACTATATTGCCAGACGCAACATGACAATCAAAAGCGTAATGATTGAATTATTTACAAGTCAATGACGATATCATCCACCACAGATAATCCTCAGTCCTAAGTTATTACTGATACAACATCTCAAGATGTTATTTGTCTTGTTGATGGATTGAGAGCATCATATATTATTTATCTTTTATATGAAGCAGCTCGTTAGATGGGCAGTAGTCATCTCTCAAAATGTAACCAGGATAATGGCGGCAGACAGCAAAATGAATAATACATTACTGAACCGAATGAATAATCAACTAGATTGGAATAACTCGATGTGTGATTTCAAGACAGCAGTGTTCATGGAAAAGAAAACGAGGTTTAACTGTATTTTTATAATTTTTTAATCGTATTTGATATCGTCGACGATGGTAGATAATTGGGTTTTGTCAATTATTTGTTAAAAGCAGTCAATTACTTATAGAGTTTTAAAGTGACCAAGAGTGAATTCGACCTTTTTTAAAGGAGTCCTATTATAAAAACTTGCGGATTTTATAAAATCTATGGAATTTAGAAGTAGTTGTTTGATTTTATTAATGCATTTTCAATTAAACTTATAAGAATGTTTGTCTAGAAATGATTTTGTACTTCTGCACATAAGGCAGGTAAGGATTGTGCACACAAACATAGGTAGTTTATTGTTAGAAAAAAACATTGTTTTACATACTAATTTAGTTGAACTTTAATTACGAATAATTTGATTAAATCTAATTGATATAGATATAAAGTAAATAATAAAACTTCCTTCTACAATTTACAGTCTGATGTCCAAATGCTTACAGAACTTCCATAAAATACCGCTAACAATATCTAGGTAATAATGTTATCATTTGATTGAATAAGAGGTAATGAAACAAACTGTCACAGTCATCGGTGTGAGATAATCTGATCAGTTCGATTCCAGGCTTCGGACGCGTATTGATGATACTCATAGGGTTGCCATTTAGCTAAATGAATAAAATCTTGCGATTTTATTTTGTTTTGACACAACACTCCATCTTAATATTCATGATTTTTGATGATGAACAAAACATAAAATATGAGTGGATTCCATTTGTAAATAATTGAAAATAATTGAATTATTTACAATCGAGCAGTTTTCTGCTATTTCGTACGCGCATAAAAAAGTCCTATATTTCCTTTTTTTTTTTTTTATTCTTTTTTTAATGAGCTTATTCACAGCTGAATATGACACTCAGTTCTATAATTCCTTTTCCCGTGGGAATTTTTGGAATTCCTTCCACTAACTTATAGTCCTCATTCCTCTTTAATTAGTGCTAAATCAAGTAAAAGTGTCATGATTGTTAATAATTATACGATTTTAAACATTCTCAAATTTAAGAATTAACGATAACTTCAACAATTTGTAGACTTTGTAGATAAAATCAGCAGGCAGTATCGACTATAAGCGGAATCACTTTGCTGAACAATTATGCTACAGAGCCTAAAGAAGTCACATAGCAACTGTCAGCCCTACTGCAGTTAGATGAAAAACCAGTTCTTCCTTAGGGCAGGTGCTACAAATATAGTTATTCAAATGACATATAGTTGCCTGGAAGACATCATCTTTTTATGATAAGGCCGCCATTTGTACTCTGTTAATCGTATTTTATTATAATAATCTCTTAATTATGTGTACAATAAAGAATTAATAAATATTTGATTGATTCATTTTTATTGACACTATTTTAAAATTACCCATTATAGATGATAACTTCAAATTTTCTAATATTTGTAGATGAAAACAGGCAGAAAGAGTGATACAATAAGCTAAATCATTTTTCTATGAAGCCTTAAAAATACATATAGTTACTGTCAGCCCTACTGCAGTCCCGCAGTGCATGTGGCACACCGCGCTTCAAGCGGCTGCAATCGTGTGTAGTCGCTACGCTGCACACTTTCATATGCTCGCATTGTATGGATACAAAACTTGCTATTCATATTAAAAACTTCATATATTTTCACACAAGTTAGACACTGACACGTTTATAAATAAAAAAATGGGAAAGTTTAATAATACGATATAATTCTTGCTATAGATGAAGAATAAGGCATTTTGAAAACCCAGTTCTTCGTTTGCCCAGGTGCTCAAACCGTTTTTACTATCAAGTGATCGAACACAACAGAGTGAGCTGAAGTTTAAAAAAAAGGAACAATCAAAAATGAGAACAAGCTCATATTTATGGGTGATTAGACTAACAATAGGGAATTGCTAGCGAGGCAAACCCTAAATGGATTCTACTCAAAAACCGGGGTTCTTGGAGTTTAACCCTGCTATATACGATACATTTATCCAGGGGTAATTTTACCCACCCCTATAGGACTAATCTGGGTCTACCGTATACTGTGAAAACTAAAAAAATATTTACTTGTATTCGTCTCTACAATAATAACACTGTTTTAAATTAGTAGGTATGTAATAAATTATTCTGTTGATTATAAAAATGCTGTGGGTAGTTGTTTTGTTTCAAAGGCTCTACTGAGAGCAACTTGTTCGTCAAATATAATTACAATAATAAATACAATCTGGTAGAATAATATGAAATTTACAGAATCTTTACATTCTTTGCAACTCTTATGAAAATAACTACTGTATGTGTAAATAGACAAAAACATTATTTTTTGCATAAGATGAGCATGATCGTTGACGTTTTTACATAATCGATTCTAAAATTAATTGAATTCCCCAAACTAACACCTCAACTCGTATGTGGTTCCAAAGCAAGCTTAAATTAACTCCTATTATTATTTGACGACCGGCTGGTGTAATGGTATCATACATTGCCTTCTATGCCATAGGTCCTGGGTTCGAATCCCGGCGGCGGCGCATATTGGTGTGATGAACACAGATATTAGTCGTCAAGTCATGGGTGTTTATATGTTTATTTAAGTTTATTATAATAAAAAATATGTATTTATTCAGTACGTTTATATATTTCCTAAGTATATCAGTTATCTAGTATCCATAGCACAAGTTCTTTTAGAAACTTAATTTGGGCTAGATAATGTTGTGTGAGTGTCAGAAATATTTATTTATTTATTAAAGAGACCGCACATAGACACTAGAGGCTGCAAACTGGACGGCTGCGACAGCGACAGCTACACAGGCAGCGGCGCGGGCAGCTGCGATTTCCGCGACACGATAGAAAGTATTGAGTTTATATGAAACCGCGACAAATAGCTCGAGCGCCCGCTGGCGTCGTCAACGGCCCAGATTCCCCGCGTCGTGTCGCTGCCCGCGCCGCTGTCACTGCCGTCCAGTTTGCAACCTAATGGCTATCCAAGTAAAAACCCAGACCAGAGCAAGTTTGTAAAAGTTCATTTCTTAAACTGACCCGGGCCAGAACCTCGCATCCAAAACTGAACACTCGTTCAATGCACTATGGAAGCCCTCACATACCTAATACTTTTCTTGCTGTATTATTACATATACTTTCTAGTTTTTTTATCAGATATTTTTATATCTATTACTTAAGTCCGAAGCTACTTTAATACGTATTATCGTAGTCCAAAAAATACTAATTTGGATTAGATTAAGCTATTTTTTTATCAGTTACTTACTACATTTACGAGAAATGGTTCTCGCGTCATTTATTTTCAATTTTAAAAGCTTTATAAAGGTACTATTTCAATTTTATCATTTCACAAAAACAACAAACAGGAAATAAACGCACATTTTATAGACTACCTTTTTGAATGACAGTGAAAACACCATATGGATTAAAAACCTGCGGCCATTATTCCGAGGCAGACTGTGTAAAAATGGTAATAAAAGTATACTGTGCTTTATGCTTGCTCTAAAAGCAGCTTTTACTATGGTCTACAGGTACTTACTGTGAAATGGTATTTATCTATACACCTGGTTTTAATAGTTTTCTCTCAGTAAAACTGGTAACAATAGTTTTTAATTTTGTTTCTACTGTTTTAAAGATGCAGTTCAAGAAATAACTATGATATTTGAATAAATTCATATGCCTTTTATAAACATTTATCCTATTCATAGACTAGTTAAGCTTTATTGAGAACTTTAGTTATGGAAACAAAGGAGATAAATAAACTCTAGAAATATACAACTTAACGTAGATACACATTGAATATTAGAAATTCAATATGTATGAAAAATGTTTGTCAGTAAAAAATTTGCATTATTATCATTTTAATTTTTTTCACAATATTTAAAAACATACTCAATTGTAATCCGGATCCACTGATTGACAAGACAATTACCATTACTATTAAAGTTTAAAACCAACTAATTGTATTACAAAATACAATTATTCATTGATTTTTTTGTACGAATCATCATAGGAAACTTAACATTGTAATAGGTAATTAATGATTTATTTCGGTGTAATTTCTGTGTAATTTTATTATGAACCTGGGGACGTCCCCGAATGAACATATTATGATACGAATTCAATTAATCTTTGCTATGTGGTGAAACCTGAGTCGAGCATGTTTTTGAATTCTAAAGTTCGATAGTATTCATAATTAATAATCATAAAATTACTTTAAATACATATTGAAAAGAAATCGTAAAATGAACAGTGCCTTTAATATAAAAAAATCTACAGATCTGATAAGTAATGTTAAATGAGCTGCGGTAAAATGTACTTAGCTACATACATACCTAACTTCACGCCTGTATCCCTTATGGGGTAGGCAGAACACCAGAGGTTATAAGACCATCTGATGTCACGTTTGACTTCGGAGGTATAATAATGATGGATAGAGACTATTGATATGAACTTAGCTAGCTGTAAAAAAATACAAAGCCACGTGCAACTATAATAAAAACCTTGAATATTCAAAAGCGTCGATCCACTTATAGCTGTCCAGGAGCGACGATGCAGCACAAATGCTGGCCTGTTACACACATACATCAAAAACAGTCGGCTTTGTTCGGGAGAATCAAAAACAAACGTCGATGCTACTGCACCAATGTTTGACGTTTAAACTCAACCCAACGACGCGAACCGTTTTGAATGTAAAGAAGGACAGTGAAAACTAAAAGGTGGAAGTCGAATTGTTAAATAGTTTTTTTTTTTGTTTAGTTAGACTTTTTAAACAGCCAAACAAAATGTTTATTTTAGCTTTACAGTTGTATTATTATGTGAACAAATAAAACTTTTATAGTTTTGGATTTTGTTAACGTAGAATAAAGAATAGAGAGTGACTTTTAATGTATTCTTTTAGCCAAAACAGGACAACGGAAAATCCTTATAGCTACTCCTCGATGCTAAAACCGAACTTATTTAAAATTTACTTCATTGGTGTTAAATTAATATTTATATCTAATAAGAAAACCAACATATGTGATTCCATTTTTCAATATTTTTCTTTTTTTTCTTTGGGTGGGCTAGATAATAAAATGTACAAAGATATAAATTTAAAATAGAAATAAAAAACATAAAACCAAAATGAAAGCAAACTCATTATTTATTTTTCAGAAAAAGAGAACCGCCTTCAAAAAATCGACCCACTAAAAATGTTTAAATAATTTTTATAAACGCCATCCTATTCCGGTTTCTATTCCGTCCATATTACTACCCCGTATAGTAAATTTCTACCAAAAATGAATTAATAATTAATAATGTAATAAGAACATTAATAATTTATCTGGGTAGGTATTTACATATTTTTTGAAGTCGCCGAGGAAAGCAGTTCCCACTTGCGCTAGTAATCCTACCGAAGAGCCCGCAAGGGCAGTCCATTTTCAGAGGCAAGCTCACCGTGTGCGGTCTCTCCAACATCCGCGTCGAAGTTCCACACAAGCGTGGTTTCCCAGGTCAGTGCCACCGCTGCCAACTGTATGGTCATGCGGCGGCAAATTGTTTTGCTTCCCCTAGGTGCGTCAAGTGCCTAGATCCGCATGGGACTAAGGAGTGCTCTCGCACTCCCGAATCGCCCACCGCTCCGTCCTGCGTCTTGTGCGGCCAGTCAGGCCACACAGCAAACTTTCGCGGCTGCCCCAAGGCACCGCGTGCTGCCAGGGCTACCGTGAAGCCCATCGAGAACTGGAGAGAGCGACCGCAGCCTAGCTCGGACGCTCCTGCAGTCAGTTTAAAGGGCCCTAAGGCCTTTACTTCTATCGTTCCAGGTCAGCGCAGCCGGGTCGCGACTCAATCGCAACCGGCTGCAAAACCGACTTCCCAGTGCCAGAACGCAAAAGGTTCTCAAGACCGCATGGCGTTCTGGATCCAGCTCGCTCCCATCGACGAGATCCTGGCTTTCGGCGCCGCTCTCGACGCCAGCCCAGAGGGTTTCAACGGTGCTCTTCCGGTCCTAACCAAGTTCGCTCCCCTTATTAGGAAACTCCAGCAAGCTCAACGTTTCTAAACGTAGTCCTTCTTTCCAGCATTCCTATCTCAGAGTGAGTCTGATCACTCTAGATAATCTCCTAGTTTCAGCTTTGTCATTTCTGCTAGTCTTAGCTTCTGAATTTCTCGCTTTCAGTTCCTTTTGGTGGCAGCCGTCCGGATGCCGCTCACTGCGCAGCCTCTCTCTCCAATTGGCTGTCGCTCCGATAAATGATCAAGAACCTGAATCAAGGTAGGTCGTAAAGGGGGATGTTTAGTGGGTATGCTCGGCTTCACTGAGTGAGTCTCCACACTGTCTGGGCATTCTATTTTCCGTTAGCCACTGGGGTTAACAGCTTATAGAATGCCCATTCGTCCGTAATAGGATTCATCCTCCTCCCGCTAAAGCTTGCTTTACTGGTTAAAGCTTGTTTTAGGGGGTGCCAAAACTTTCTGTGGCGGAAAAACAAAAAAAAAAAAAATGAGAACCTTATTTTTTAAGTTATTTAATATCCTTAAACCTTCTCCTAAACATGACAAATCTTTTTCTGAAAACCGCATCCAAATCGGTTCGGCCAAATGCGAGAAAATCGCGGACAAACATACATACATACATACAGGTCAAACTGATAACCTCCTTTTTTTGAATTCGGTTAAAAAATACTAGACTGAACTCAAGTATAAAACGCCAAAAAGGTTTATTATTAAACAAACATCATTAGTGCAAAGAATCTCAACATCGTATTTTTTTGAGGGTCTTTCAAATTTTCTCGTCGAAGTCATACATAACTATGAAAAATCTTCCATTTAACACTTACCACATATAAAAAAATATTCAACCATGTACATTTTTAACGTGAACACCATATTTTATATCAAAGAAAAAAATCGTAATAAACACAATTATAAAACTAGCCACTCAAGCAATCAGACTGGTAACGTCCCAGAATTAGTTATTCATTTTGGCGTTGCTACAAAAATCCCTCGAGGCGAGGTGTGATCACGCGATTCATGCACATTTGTACAGTCTGCATCAAATAAAGCTACACATATTCACAGAATTCCTACATAATATAGCCTTGCGCAAGTTGCACAGCGTACAAACCCAGAGGTAACAATTATGTAGTCATGCAAGTTGGCCATCCATCAAGTAGTGCCACTAGGAAAAGGCACTCGTTCTTACTTTAAAGCAATTTCCGCTGCCTTATCGTCCCTTAGGCCTGCTAACCACAACGTTTGTTTAACAGAATTAATCCAGACGACAAGAATCTTTGGCGGTGTTTCCGATCGACTTCCCAAGTTGCAAGGTAATGTTGTTCTTGAAAATTTGGTAGAGTTTCCAAATTGGATTATATGGAAATTTATTAACTTTGATTTCAAGCTTAGCTTTCAGTTTGTGTTACTCTTGAAGTAGATTGATATCATTTTAAGTTCATTGTTTTAAAAGCTTTATTTTCATTCATAGTGCTTTTTTTAAATTCTTATAAATGTTTAAACTTAAAAGAATATATTTTTACTTACTTTAAACCATATTTAATATCTTACCATGATTTTACAGCCTCGTTTTTTTTTGTTATCAATGAAAAGTAAGACAGTGGCATAAAGTCTCATTAATAATAATAATTTTGTTTATTTTACACTATACCATCAATTTTTGAGTCTAAATAGATTACCCAAGTTGCCTCCATTAATAAGGAGTTCAGTTGGAACTGGTGAGTTAAGATTTTAATTTATTAAATACGAAAACCTTAGCAATTCATGGACTATATAGGTTTATATTTGCATAAAAATACTCGTTTAATATTTAAATTGTTTACACTAGATTAAGATTAATTTATTGCTAATGGAAAACATGGCTAGACACGAGCGACAGGGAAATTTAATAGAGTGTAAATTATATTGCAGTCATGTTTTATTCCACTTATAAATTTTATATAATATGATTTATGTCGCGTGAAACTAATTGTTAATAAATTCTGAAACTTAGTCTGGCTGAAGTCTTTTGTCTGTAGAATTTAAGGGTTCGAGATTTGGACCGATGTTATGCCTAAGCTAAGTGTCCTATAAACCAATTATTTATTTTAGGATATCTTTTCTGTACATGCTGGACTGGGAGCAAAGAAAATTCATAAAATATGCCAGCTGCTTCTCTTCCCGGGCTTACCGTAAAAGTCAGGTCAGGGACAGAGATTTTTTGTGGGTGATAGGCTGACCCCCTGTCACTGCAATAGTCTCTATCCACCATTTTAATGCTTCCACTTTTGTCAAACGTAATATGAGATGGTGTTTTAGCCTCCGGTGTTCTGTCTATAGGGGGATCCAAGCGTGGAGTTATTGTATGAATGTATCTTTTTGGTTTTTCATTTATTTATCTTGTACCAGTTTCTTTACAATATTATTATCGTATATGCAAATATTATTCATGAGGACATTTATCGTCTTGAAGTCCATATTATCTGTGCTTCTTTAGTATTATAAAATCGCTATGTTTATGGGCTTTTTTCTAAAATTAATTGAATATAGAAGAACATTGAGCTGAAGTATTTCGTGTGAGCAAAACTTTGTAATTAAATAGCGTTGCAAAAAACAAGCAGCTTTCCGAAAACATGGTGCAAGACCAGTTTAAAAAAAGCTGTTGTCAATATATTTGTTTTAATAGGATCTCGTGGTAAATTATGAAAGCTTCTATTATTATCTGTTTAAATTGTCAATTAAACTAATTTTAACTCAATATTACTTAGTTACTTACTTTTACATTATTTGTCGATTTGTCAGATTGTTTCATTCATTTTATTAATGCCTGTATAAAATTTCTCAAAATGGCCCTTTAAACCTTTCATAATAATTTATCATATTGTTCTAAACTGGAGTTTAGTTATCAAAAACAATGACAAACTTTTGGGACTTCAGTGAATCCAAAAGTTAGTTACCCTGAAACAGGTGTCACAATGAAAATCTGAGCAATTGTTAAAATATAAATTGAACAATTATAAGACAAATCTAAAATTTATGTTCTTATTCAATAATATTTGATAAGTAGGTAAATTTGGTTAAATTGCAATCACATTCTTTAAAAAGGTAACCTGTAGACAAGAATGGCATACAGAAGAAGTTTTTTAAATTTAACTGTATATGTCACCTACACGTGAGTACAGAATTCTTAAATAAATAACTAATTATTTATTCATAGTCTACGTTTTTACTCTTCATATTTAAAGTGTATTTAGATATTTAACCTCAAATATCAAATAAGCATCTAGGTTTTATTTATCATAGCAACAAATTTAATCCAAGTGAGCCTTGCTGGCTCAACCACTTTGAAATCATAGTTAGCAACTATTGTTATATACAGCTTAGTCAGTTCAATATGTTACGGGATATGTTTTTGAAAACCATAAACATGGGATATAGGGCTGTACTGATCTTTAAAAGCGACCACAAGTTAGACCATCATTCTGATTATTTATATTCAAAAATCATAATTTTTCTTTAAAAAGGATTGTATAAATAGTAATTATGATAAAAATACTTAAAAAGAAATCAAAAAAGGCGACCGGCTGGTGTAGCGGTAACATACATTGCCTTCTATGCCAGAGGTCCTGGGTTCGAATCCCGGCGGCGGCGGATATTTGTGTGATGAACACAGATATTAGTCGTCAAGTCATGGATGTTATATGTTTATTTAAGTTTATTCTAATAAAAAAAAATATGTATTCAATATGTATGTTTATATATTTCTTAAGTATATCAGTTATCTAGTATCCATAACACAAGTTCTTTAAGAAACTTAATTTGGGCTAGATAATGTTGTGTGAGTGTCAGAAATATTTTTTATAATTTATTTATTTATAAAATGGACGGTAAATTGGGTGAAAAATATATATTAAAATCTTTGATTTGCAAAGCACATAAAACAATATTTTTTCTCACAATTCCACAACAGATGAGTCGTTCCCCTTATCACTGAAAACGTAGAATATTATAAAATGTCGCAATAAAGTAAACACGAAGATAAATGTATTATACTCTTGGAAGTTGAATAGGAATTAGGGTCTTATTTTTTTCAGGCTAGAGTTGATATCAGTGTTAACAGATACATAATGCTGAAGCGGTGCTGCTGAGAAATATTATGAAAACAAATTCGTGTTGGGCACGTTTGTTGTTCAAGTAATAAATAAGAGAGCAAAAGTACCTCGTAGACGGAGGAAGCGAGCCGCAGAATAGCATTGTTTTGAAATTGCATTAGCAAGTTAGCCAGCGAAATATTATTCCATATGCTCGCCAATTCTGACATGGTAGCTCTCCACGATAATTAGTTACATGGATATGAGTCGGATAAGTTTTCCATATCATATTAGTCACTTTTGAGTTATTGCTACTGCAATTTTACTATGTTTCTAGGTAAATGCATATTATTGCCTTCACGTTATTATTTTGCCATTTTCTATAATACACATTTCTTCGTCTTATCTAAACGTTATACGGTACACTTACTAAAATGAGTCTAGAAACGTCACTCTGGTATGTGGGCTTACAAAAGGACTATCTTTTACGAAACATTATGAAACACAAAAAAACAAGTCATTACTAGGCGGCTAAATTTGGTAAAAGATGGTCGCTAACTTATTGCAAACATTACTTACAATAGATACTAAAAATAATAAATCATGCTATCAAAATAAACTGAAACATAAATTTCAAGTAGAAAAAATAAATTAATTAAATCCCCAGACAATCACACCAACTACATGACCCCAAAGTAAGCATAGCTTGTGTTATGGGATACCATGTAGCGAACAAGGGGGAACCTAGAATATAAATACATAAATAGACCAGACATGGAACATTTTCTTGTTCCGTGCGGGAATCGAACCTGCATCTACTGGCGTCTGAGGCAGTCAGGTTTACCCCATCGCCAAACTGGTCGTCATAAAAAATATACAAACAAAAATAGATATTAATATCAAAATTAAAAAACTAAATTTAAATTACGATTTGCTTAACTAACTTATTTAGCTTACCTAAAGTCCATAAAAAAGAAACAAAACAAAATAAACAACCAAAAAAACACATTTATAAATTCTCACAAAGACCATCCAAACTTTATATTTAAAAACAATCAACATTCACATTCGAGATTCAAAAGCTGTGAAAAGTAAAGAAAACACTAAACGCCTGATTGCGTCTTGATCGCAAACAATGAAAATCAAATACATAACGCATACAGAAGTTAAACGTAAACGAGACAGAAAGGAAAATATGTTAAACAAGCAATTTTCACGAATCGAGAGCACCTGACGAGGTGGGTGTCTATCGTGTAATCCTGCGACATATTCTAAGCATTGTAGATAAGTTTTTCAGTAAATACATTTTCATTAAAAAAATTATAGTTTGTATTTGCAAGCAACTATCTTATTAGTAATTCATTTTAATCTACATATAAAAATATAAAACTGTACAGTAACTATTACATGTGTTTCTTTATTTTGAACAGTATTTAAAAACGACAATAACTACAAAACTTATTTGGTGGAACTATGCATTACCATTTGAAAACTCACGTTTCATGTGATGGAGCGGCAAAAACAATATATTGCGATTTCGGTCAATTTTTGCTACTAAGTGAGAGTTCCAGTGTCTACGATGTTTTCCATACATCCAAATAGCTCGAGTACAGAAACTCTATTTTTGTAATTGATTGCACATTATTCACAAGATTTTTTCTGTAAAAGCTAGTTACGATTTTTTTTATAAATACATTGACATAAATACACTGCAAATGATTTTCCTCCAAAGTGTGTATCTTCTACAATAACCATATTAAATTACATATTATGCTACATACTCGTAGCTACGTAGCTTCGTCGCTACGAGTATCATCCAAAATACTAAAACTTCAGAATAGACCCCGCGATTTTGTCACGTTCCTATGATACGACGTCCACGTGTTTTTTTATATTATTTCTCTCGTTCACAGGTGATAAAGAGTGGGATCAAACAATCAAAGGGAGCGACATTGTATCGGCGACTGACGCCATGTAGACGTGTTGTTTATTGCATTAGACGAAACGAAAATTTGCATTTTATTATCCGTTTCCTTCCTGCTTCGAAGCGGTGTAATGTTGTTTCGAATTTTTAAATCACAAAGAAATTTGATTTCTTTATTTTTTAGGGGTCATTATTCAAATTGAGTTTTGTAATTTTTGTACTACAACTTATTCGTCGGCTCTGTCTTTTTAAAGGAAAAATGTTTTACTGGCATTAATGTTTAAGAGTATTTTTTATTGACAAGGATGAAAAAAAATGATAAATAATAGTAAAAGAGACCTGACATGCTTCATACATTTATGGAACAAAATTCAAAGTACCCGGCCAAAGAAAATTATGCTTAAATTATGATAGTACACGAATACTCAAACATTTTTTTAATACGATGTCATTCCTCTAGGTCCGATCACTAAATGAGGTTTAAATGTAAAAAAAGTAAGAATTTAAGCATCAGAATGTTAGATAATAGGACCCGGGGTCAACCACCGACAAAGTTTGCTTGCTGTGTGGCTGAAGTAGTCACCCAGCCAACCACCGCAGCTATCCCAGGGCTCCACATCCCAAGCTAGCAACGGTGCGTGCATCCAAAAAGCCAGCCCTCTGTCTCCAACCCGTCTCAAGCGACCTCCCGGCGTATCATAGGCCACTCAGGCCACAGTCACCCTTAAACCACCAACGTTGGCCTTGGGCAAGCCTGCTTTGCCTTCAAAGAAGGCACCCCCTTGTACCGCACGATCCCAGTGGAAGTTATCTCTCAACTAAGCGGCTATATTATCTTACGCACATTTCAGCATCTACATGGCACCAAAAGGCCTAAAACACGTTCGAAGTTCTAAGGAAACTTAGGAAAGCAAACGCTGTATTAAACTTTAGGAAACATGTTACTGTCATAATAAAAATAAAAAGATAATAGTTTAAAGTTTTTGCATTTAAAATGCTTAATAATATTTTCATTTATTTAAAAATAGAAAGTTTTCTCATTGGCGGTCAATAGAATCCCACGTGCAGTCATGACTGGTTTTTGTGTAGTCATGACTTATTAGACAAAAACAAACCCAAGGACTTAATCATGGGTCATTTAACGCATGTTCTCTCTGCCCCAGCTTCCCTTTATGAAATACTTTCTTGAAAAAACAATGTCTACCTCTTACTTGTCCACGATGCCTGCAGTGCGAACACAGAACTTTTTCGAATCGTATCTTTACAAATGTTCGTATAGTATGGAGACGGTCTGTAAGCAATAATTGAAATATTCAATTCACATTTAATTTAATTGAAATATATCCATTGCCGCACGGCCAGCTTTAATAAATGTGTGCCTTGTTAATTCTACCAACGGCAAAGCACTTAAATTCCATACAATCTGCAATGTCTGTGAACATAATATCGATATTTTATACCCATACCCTCCCACCTATTATCCGGCTAACCCGAATCCAGACGTCACCTTGATCAAGAATGTATATTATAGACTCCCTATAGACTCGGTCGAAGACGTAGGCTCCAATCACGGCCCTGTACGATTAACTCAGGAGTTAATTGGGATTGATTAACCAAGTCCTACCCTCAATATACTTACTAACTGGGAAGGTTTTAGGAAATTTCTCACCTCCTACTTTAGTACTCGCGACTCCCCACTGGCCTTCTCACCGAATTACCAACCCGGATAGAATAGACAGTGCTGCCAAAATAATCACTGACTCCCGGCAATCCTCCATAACGCTTTCCTTGATCTTGATTTCCTTTTCCAAAAGCCTGGAAAGATCCGATCATTATAAGAACGTACAGTTCCCTGCCAGTAATTCTGATATCAGTTTTTTGCAACGTATGAAACTCATTCGAATAGACGTGAGACAGTCTCGTACAGACCCTATCCAAAGTCCAAGCATACAGTTGAGAGATATTTTCTCCGACCCCCTGACCAGCTCCCCATACACCTTGACAATCTCCTAGCTGCCAGCTCAATTGCTGCAGTTTCTTAGTGCTTTCTAAAGTGGGCAATCCGTCAGGGTGCCGCTTGTTGCGCAGCCTTTTTCATCAATTGGTTGTTGCTTCTTCTTTTTACCCACGACGGAACGGAGACAGTATATGCGTTTGGGTTGAAGAAGAGCAAGAAAATCCGTCTGGGGCTGCCATTGTATGAATTCGTTTTGTAGTTTTATATTGAAATTTAAAATATTGATGGCAGCCCTTGACGGATTTTCTTGCTCTTCTTATAAAGTTCAAAGGGAGTTGAATACCTATGTTATTGCGACATCTACATATTCGAGAACCGAATAGGTAAGCGTAGGGGAGTGCTATGAAAACGAATCGTATGTTGTTCATAATATGACCGCCTCTGTGTGAGATCAAGTGAACTTTTAAAAAAGCTTTTCACGTTAATTATCTCTCGTCACATAAATCATTTCAGTCGGGGGATTTTAAATTATTTTATTAATTTCAATTACTTTTTAACCGTCGCGTCGTGGGTTTTTCAAAATTTTTATTTTGTTTTTTATAGGATCAA
Organism: Stenoptilia bipunctidactyla; assembly: GCA_944452665.1. Lineage (NCBI taxonomy): Eukaryota > Metazoa > Arthropoda > Insecta > Lepidoptera > Pterophoridae > Stenoptilia > Stenoptilia bipunctidactyla. Next base: position 12,203,115 of record OX101726.1, read on the forward strand.
GCGTCCCTAGATATAAACGATCAGCTAAGAAAATATTGGATATGTTCAGCTAAGTGAGCCTCACACATTCCGCAAACGTGGCCCAGTTAGACGGTCCTTTTGTTTGTGATCATCGAAGGTTTAGCTACCGTTAACTCTTAAAAAGTGAACTGGCCTGTCACACACAGCATACATGCGGTGGGTCCCCAGTAAATTAAAGAAACCATTAATAATGTGGTGCGTGTTCTTGAATTGAACATTACCGGTTGTATTTGATGAATAACCTTCTATTAAATATTTACCATTTGATTGCAGTTTCTTAAAATATCCCTAAAGCATTATTGGATTGTTACTAGATATGATTAAATTGCAAACTTAATTTTATATTTATTTTTTACGTTAATAAGATAACGATCTTCACGTTAACTCTTTTAAGCTATCGCGGTTATTTCACTGTAATTCAGTGAATTTACAGCATTTTCAAAACGATGATGTATCGAAATAGCAGACGCTTGAAATAAAATAAGGAATTCGTAGTACGAATCCGGTTAATTCAACAGATTTAATATTTTTTTATTTTGTGAAAAAAGAACGCTCTCCTTGTCGTTTCATTAAATAACCACACTGTATTTTTTGTAATGTGATAAATTATAGTCTTAGAGATTTTTAATAATAAATTTCATGTCATATCTATAACTTAAAAGTACATTTAATAAGTCACGTTTATAAATAGAAACATTAGTATTTATTCATATTTCTTTTCCAAAAAATATAATATTTGCTTCAAAATACAAAATAAATTTGAGGGCACAAAACGTATAAATAAGTAAATATAGATATTACTCAAGTTGCTTGTGAAAAAAGGCAGCCGTCAGACACAGTGAGGGATGTTTTAGAAGTTACGGACAGCTGTCTGCGAACATGATGACCGACCCTTAATTAATAGTGTTGTCCGTTTCGTGGTAATGCTGGCGAGGCGGGGGCGAGTTTGAGATATATTTATTTGTATAAATAATTGTATTAATAAATATAAGAACTTACTGGGAGCGAAAAAAAAACATAGAATGTACCAGCTGCTTCTCTTCCCGGGCATACTTTAAAAGTCAGGTAAGGAGAAAGGTTTTATTGGCACTTTTGTGGGCGATAGGCTGACCCCCTGTTACTACAATAGCCTCTCTCCATCATTATAATACCTCATTTGTCAAACGTGACATCAGATGGTCTTATTACCTCTGGTGTTCTACCTACCCCATAAGGGATACAGGCGTGAAGTTATGTATGTACTAAATTTATCAAATAACTCAATTAGGGAACTGAATTTTCTAAAGTCGTATTTAAAGTTTACATCACAAAGCTACCTACTCGTAAGAGACGGCATAATGTAAAAATGTCTTTACGTATTTTTTTTAATGTAGTGGTACCTATATGATAAGAGTATTAACTGGTCGTAAATCTTTGATTAAAAAATATCGCAACCTTTTATGATAACAGAAGAGGCAGTACTTTTAAGCATTTTGTATTCCGTAATGTACTTTTCATAACAATTTAGAATTTCATTCTTAACCTGCCCATATATTCATATTCACTTAATACAAATAATAAAATAATAAAAACACAGGAAATAAGGGTCCCATACAATTGCTGCTATATATTTTTTAATTAAAATAACTTCCTTAATCAAAAAAGACATCTGCTTTTTGACCCTTACGTCCGTAAAATGTCAGTGCCCTATTGTGCCATTACATACAAACTGATGCAGGTAGACCCTTTTCTAGAGAATACTGAACACACATAGTCCCTTATAGTTATAGTCCCTTTAAACTGGGAAGTCAACAAGGGTCAAAACGCCATCTGTAACATTATGGGTATACTGAAATTCTCGACTCCTAATGATCATTTTAGCAAAATTGCGTTTCATAGTTCGTTATTCTGGCGCAAAACGTAAACATACCAAGTCAAATTACATTTCATTCTTCAGTTATGTTACCTTTATGTTTATTGTTAGAAGAAGAATTTGCTAATTATAAAGTTTACTGTTTAAATTCTTAAATATTTTTGAAATAAAGCGACAAATTATATGATGAATCTGATTTTTAGTTATTTAATTAAAAGAAGACTACTTATAATAATACTTTGTTTTGATAACAAGTCTCTCTTATGTCAAACTAGCTGTTGCGCGCGGTTTTAACCGCGCCATTTCGAATCCTGCAGGAGTTTCGGGATAAAAATGTTGCCTATGTGCTATTCCAGACTGTACACTATCACTATGCCAAATTTCATCTAAATCCGTTGAGCTGCTCTCCCGTGATTGAGGAATAAACATCCATACATCCAAACTTTCACATTTATAATATTAGTAAGAATTAGTAAGATAAGATTGAGAGGCTACCGAATTTTTTTATGAAGAAAATATGTAACGCTAGTTGTTGCTCACGGCTTCACTCGCGACACAATATTGATAAGAATGTGTTTCATTATTACTTGCAAACTTACTCTTTAATTTATTAAGTTTTAGAATGCGCCATCTAGTGTCAAAGTGTAAAGAATCAAATTATTTGTTCACTCAGTTTTTCACGATAAAATTAGCCTATGTGCTAATACAGAATAAAAAAATTCCATGCACGATTTCATCGAGATTCATTAAGCGATTTCGCCGTGATTGAGGCAGAAACATTCATCCATCCATCCTAACTTTCGCATTTATAATATCAGTAGGGATAAGAAGGATTCATAATTCACTATCTAACTAAAACTACGTTCTTGAAGAACTTATATTGTTATTTGTCAAGTGGCATTTACTAAAAACCAGCTTCAACTTGAATAAAGATCTCCAAAGCTTCCACTTTATTAATCAACAGCAAAATCCATTGTGGATGTATTTGCAAACGATAAATATCGGTTGCGTTCAATAGATGTCTTCAAGTACATACAACTAGTATCCTTAAGCGGTTACACGTACTACAAAAGTATTTTATAAAACACATTCTTGAGAAACGAAAAGGATAAGCGTAATTCTCATCTACATCTATCTCGTTTCTTCTTTAAGAAACTCGTGTGAAAGTAAACAAGAACAGATTTAGGAGTATTGATGACTCGATATCAAGTATCCTGAACATTTCCTAGCTATTCGAATGGTTGCTGAGTAATGCGTTTGCCTTAACGACATTAAACATCTGTATGGCTGGTGAAATATTTGCTGTAGAAAATGGATAGAATGAAAATGTATGCTGTTGTTGGAAAAAAAACGTATTGCTTGTACTGAATATTAAGCCCCATAATTATTTAAAAAAAATCTATTTATTGGAATTTAAACTGCACAAATTTAACATATTGTTTACTTAAAATTAATGCGATACATGGAGCCAATTATAGAAATACACAAACCTTTTACAAAAATTCAACAGCCATTTAATATTTCGAAACTTTTTAACGGAAAATGCCTAATTTATGTATGCTCATTTATAGGGTCGTTGTTTCTCAATGTTCAGGAATCCATTTTATTTTTACACTTAACATTTTATTTTCGCACCATAGAATTTAACACAACAACAACAAAGAATCTAAGAATTTAGATGTATCATTGTGTAAGAAATAACCAAAGTTAGAGCTTTTTTCAGAACTAATATCTTCCCCTAACAAATCAAATAATATATTTATAGCCAATAACAGAGTTACTTATATGAAAATATGAAATTAAAATACCTACTTGTATTGTTCTACATAAATATACACTTAAATAACAGTAGTCAATAAATGTTTTCTGATTCTCATTCTCATTCTAAAATAAAACTATTCTCAAAGTAGTATTTACATCAATAACCAACGAATGCAGAGTATTAAAAAACCGACTTCGCGACTTTGGCTGAGTCATACATATTTTTCAAAAGTTTGAAATTTTCAATGAAGTACCTAACCGATTTCGATGACATTTATATGGGACCTACTATGAAGTGTCTTCTATCATATGAAATTACAACTTTCCAAATCAATTCATAATTGTCCGAAATATCGTGTAACAAAGACACAAAAAAACATACAGATAAATTGAGAACCTCCTCTTTTTTTGGAAGTCGGTTGAAAATACAGAATGACAATTCAATTTCCTATCCAACCAAATATCAACATAATTCATAACAATGCTGAAACTCTAGTTGATTACTTGGTTTACAAATGGACAAGATCATCGCAGAGACAAAAGCTAAGTCGATTATGGCCACAAGTCCGCACAATGATTCATAGCGTTAAACTGCCGAGCGCTTCCATTTGTCCGGTTTCCGCAAATTCGTGATACAATGGACAATATTTTAAGCCTATAACGTCGAAGTAAAGAGGGTTGACTGGAAGTGACAAGCTGACTGCGATATGTAATAAAAGTGGTCAATTTTTTTTGATCTAACATGAAGAGTCCTAGTACTTTTATAGGGCTTAGTATTTTTCAACCGACTTCCAAAAAAGGAGGAGTTTCTCAATTCGTCTGTATGTTGTTTTTTCTGTCTTTGTTACACGATATTTCGGACAATTATGAATCGATTTTGAATATGTTTTATATGATAGAGGATACTTCATTGTTGGTCCCATGTAAATTTCATCGAAATCGGTTGAATACTTCATTGAAAATTTAAAATTTTCAAAAAATGTGTATGTTTTCGGAAAATGTTTACGTTGATGACATTATAACTCAGCCAAAGTTTTGACGTGAAGTCAGTTTTTTCAATGCTCTGCATTCGTTGATTATATCTGTAACTAATCCCACGTTTTATATGATCATAGGTCAATATAAATTCTCAGATAAAAACTGCCTAGTGTTAGGTAAGGAAAAAACTGGCTCTTCATAGATCATTTTCATAACACATCATCACCTGACCGATGATATTTGGCGGCAGTTTTATATGTAATGTGGTTGCCAGCCAGACGAACCCTGTAGGGTGGCTACTACCAACCAGGGCCATTCCGATTAGACTCCTTTTACGACACTTTTATCTAGGCGTGGTAGGAATATTGTAAGTCAACCGTAGGCGAATTACTTATTTCGGGCTTCTATGTAGAATAGCTGTTCCGCCCTTTTTACCCGCGCAATTTCAAATCCCGCTGGAATTTCGGAATAAAAAGTAGCCTATTCCAGAATGTACATTATCACTATGCCAAATCTCATGCAAATCCGTTCAGTTCCAAGGAAGAATCCGAGGACCAAACATCCATACATCCAAACTTTCACATTTATAATTGTTCAAACTCAGAAGGAAAATATACGAATTATAAAAAACTAGGGAAAAACAGCTCGAACTGGCGCTGGGTTTGTAGCACAAACAAGCGCAGAATTTAAACATAACTTTTTTGAGTATTCACAATAGAAATTTTAATACTAAGATTCCCTTATATCAAATTCATAGACTTGAAAATTAGCCTTTATTGACAACTTCTACATAATAAGTGTAACGCAAAACAGCCTGTTTACTCTAAATACATAAAGAAATACATAAAGCAAGAGGAGAACAAAGATCACAATAACAAGGCCATGGTTGTTGTTGGAATACACTTCGGATGCTGGTATGATGGAAGTGATCTATATTGTGGTTACGCTTAAGGCTTTTGAGCAAGTTGCTTGCACGAACCAGCGGGGCTAGCATGCTGCTGTCGACAGCGATAAATCGGGCCTTTTATCGATATTTTCTTAGAATATGGTATTTAGTGTATGTAATTTATTAAGATTATGAAATATTTGGTTCTGTGGGCTTAATCATGGTATCAAATTGAGTAATTCTATCTATTATGGTGCGCATATTAGCTTACATAATAGGATAAAATAACAAAATAATATTTATCTTTTCGATTCGACTATTTATCGATGGTTGCATGCTAGCCCTGCAGGTATGAGTTTCGACGGAAGCAGCTGTTCAGAGGAGGTAACTTTATGCAGTAATGTCTGTAGAGTTTGTTACAAATTACTGCACCTAATAAGATCGCGAAACATACTTTCTTTGGGAGCTTTAAAAAAGTGCTTTTAAGGGTATCAAGGTACACTTAAGCGATTAAATTAGACCTTTGTACGTTTATGTACAATAAATAAAGGTTATTATAATTAAATGCTAAAAAAACGAAGTTACATTTATTAAAATGTGTTATGTTTTTTCTTGTAATATTGCTAAAGTCCGCTGCCAGTAACAACCACCCTTCATATACGATTTACTCCAGAAGCATTAAAAAACTCACATTTATCTTCACTAACACTTATTACAACTACGTAAAAATCTTGTTTTACGAAAGGTTTTTTTGTTTGTTTTCAAGGATCTAGATCTATAATATAGTCTCCTTATACAAAATTATCTGAGCTTACTTTGGGCAAATAATTAGCTTAACTTAAGTAACGTAATTGCAAGATTGAATAAACGACGTTGAAAACATAATTAAACATATATTAAAACGTATTTTATATTAAGCTTTTCGCATAAATGTAGCAAACGCATATGAACTTATTTGCACTTATTGCAAGGATTACAATATTCATATTTCAATTTCTCTTCTAGGTTATATATAGTTCACAACATACCCATGTGCTTCTATTCCTTAGTGGCCGTTTATAGATAACGGCAATGATTCCCAGAGTGATAGCCTGGAGGGCTACTTTACTATATCGCCAGTAAAACAGGGGTCTACATTTTTCCTGTTCCGTGCTGTTTCCGTAAAGTGCGTATCGTGCAATTATGATATTAACGATAAGGGCATTTGATCTATTGTTTCCATAAATAAACTATATATTTTAGATTCTGTTTATTTTCAAATATATTACTTCGTTTAAAGTTACGCTTAGAAAAATACAGTATTAGTTTTTGATATTGGGATTTTTTGTCAAAAAAGAGCACCCGCTTAAGAGGATATTTGTTCATAAGGTAGTTTTCTCGACAGAGCTTTTATTTCTATGCTCAAAATTAGGTACTGTGACAATATATAGATGGTATGCATACTTTTCGAATAATGGAGTCAAATCTGTACAGATAAATGACCAGAATATAAATAGCTTACTGTTCCTACCTAATCCAGTTCTCGTGTATTGTTAATTTAACTTAGCCTTATTCAGGCGCACTTTTGATTATCATATTGGGTCATAAATTTCAGGGGTTTTTTTATAACTTTCTTATTACTGATTTCATTAAATACGATGATTTTCATTCACAATAACTATAAAATTGTGTACTTACTTATCTTTTTTACATTGTCATATACCTTTTTACTGACTCATAACTAAAGATAGATGATAAAATATAAACCGTGCTTAACGTTCTTGTTTAACTAACGCACTTCCTACACAATACGCGGTAATAAAGGTGATCCGATATTCTCAACAATATTACACCAAGAGCATATCCTTAAACAAGTACATGACATGCCTTCGTTAGATGCTCGCAACGATATTGTTATTTCTGAAAGCGTCAGTATCTTTTGTTTTGTAAGATACATCGTAATCTTGGTGCCCCTGGAGGCATCAACAAAGAAAATTGGATGGGCAAAGCGCCAATACCTTTTAATCCTATATACTCTTTTTGATCAAGCTTATCTGACCTTGTCCGTATTATCTCTTTGTTGCTGATAGTTAGTTTCGTGGAAGCGCGTCTGGCGTTGATTAATTTATTACCATGTTTGTTATTTAATATACATTCTAGAAGGATCGAGACCTAAAAATGCGACATGAGCAGATATGAAAGAACTTCACAGAAATGCACAGCACCCTACCCCAAACCAAACCATTTTCGAGATAATCGATTTTTAATTTATTTAAATTTTGCTGTTCTTTTGCCATTAAATGACATATTTTGAAATTGGTGCGCTTTTTTATTATTACTATATATTTCTGACATGCAGACTAAGATATTTTATAATCATTGTAACCAAAATTTTACGTAAGATTACTAAATACATAGTTCTGAGCGATTGAGAGTTGAAATAGTCAAAAGTTTTTTTACAGTTTACTTTTATTTTAAGAATATCTTTAAAAAAATTTATGGAAGATATTCGGCAGAAGTGCTTAAAAACATGTACAGTTTATCAGCTACTCAACAACGTATAACAATCTAAGATTTTATTTAAATTCGTAAAAAAAATCTTAATTTCATAGTGGACGTAAAAATTATTTAAAACTAAAACAGTATTTTTTTTTTACAAAGAAATAAATATATCTCCTAACATATTAAGCAAAACATGGTCACTCTAAATTACCATTAAAATAAGGGCAACTACGCGATACTACAAAACATCTTGGAGTACTACGTCGTAGTATTGACGTAGTACTTCAAGATGTTTTACGAAGCGGCATATTATGAAATGCCGCTTCGTTGTAGGTATGTTCATCAAGAGCGACTATTTTTTTAAAGTTTTTGGTTCCATATTTCTACTTTTTTGTACTGAGCGATGCTAAAATAAATATGCAGGTACATTTATGTTGTATCAAAGAAACTAACATTTAAATTTGGCTGGTGACTACAAATCAACCCTGTATATCTTTATATTAAACAAACAAAATGATTGTAAAAAAAACTGGGTTGAGCAGAGCGATAGAAAGAATTCAATAGTTTAGTTGTATCTGACTCACAATTTGTAAATTGGAATATGGGAATTTAGATATCACTTTATGATTACATATCAGAACAAGTCAGACATACTTTGCCCTTAGGTATTTCATCTGTTGTTATGTTCACAGGAGCCAGACTTTTTGTACATCTTCCCGTAGAACTTCTCGACTTCCATCGAAGTCTAAATTGAGGAAACATCGTCCTTTTTCACGAAGATTTTAGAGCCTTTATTAACTGAAATTTAAAAAAATTGTTTCATGTTCTATAAAAAACCTTCAAATCCACGGATATCAAGAAACTTGCGACTGCAAGACATTTTGTTAAGCCTGATGATTAAGCCTTCAATTTAAGGGCAATTTCAAAATTATCCGCCAAGTATGTCTGAGTTAACAGCAAGTTTCGTAGACATAAAAATCAGGGTACTTAAATTAGTTATGCTATTTGAGCTTTTATTTGTGCAGAGTAATTCTGATACACAGTACAGAGTAATTTGTGTTTGAATGTCTAGTCTATTGTGTAGTTTCACGATTCATTTTGACACATAAAAGACGTTACATTTTATCGTATTCCATTACACATTTTAACTAGAAGCTTCCAAGATTACAGATAGCTTGCACAAACATCATACCTAATCTATATACCTATCGGAGCGATATTATAATGTTTTTGTGACTTGAGGATAACGGAAGTTACGATGTTTTAGACGGCTCTAAATGCAATAAATAAATGTGTGACATTGAACAGCACTGCAGTTATAACTTGAGGTAAGATTTTCGCAAGTGAGATCCGGTCAGGAAGGCTAGATGCGTGGACGCGTCTCAAACAGACGGTTAGTAGTATCTGCTAGTTTCTACCTTGGTGATTGATTTAGCACTAGAGGTAAAGTACCAGAAGAAAAAAAATATCAGAATACGGTGAATTGCAAATATATTTCTTAATAGGTTTATCGGATTATTTGTATTTTCCACTTTATATCTTACTTTGATTACCAATCTTTGATTATTTTACTACGTCGTCACTTAATGGGACACGTGATAACGTGATAGTATGTCTTCAACAAAAAGTATAAAATATCTGTTTTTATTAGGATATTGCTGGTTGTGCTATGGCTTTAATATTTTTAGTACCAATAGTTGAAGCTTTACTGTGTTCAAAGATGCTACAGAAATAAAAGGGGTGGCTCAACTGACTTTTATATTAATTAAAAAATCATAAATCTTAAACACATTTTTTTGTTTCTCTAGGAGTATTTTGAAGCAAATTCATTGCACACTCTAGAAGTAAACAATTAAACTTCAATGATAATAATTTTAAATAGCACCAACCTTAGCACATGGTGATAATCCATTTATTTAAAACTTAGTTAAACGCGACAAAATAATACAAAAATGCCTTTTGAAAACCAACCAAATAATAACATTAACATCAAAGTCTTGTACCGTAGCATATACAACGCAAATTTTTGTTTATACGAAACCTGAAAACTATTTATTCAGAATCAGTGCCAGAATCGATTGCAATAGTTATACACCATGTTATATTTTACCTCAGTAATCTAAAAAGAACCTTAAATTATGTACACAAACACTTGTGCGCGTATCGTAATCAATCCATTGATGAAAGTAGGCACCTACGTTGCATGAAGTTGGGGGTGACCACGCTCGGGCGACGAAACTAAGCATCACAAGAAATTTTACCTTCTGGCAGTTTTTCCATAATTTCTTGGAATCTTTTCATTAAAGTATAAAAAATTTATACATTTTTGGAAACAAGATAAGATTATCTGACTATATATGATTGAGGTTAAAAAAGGTAACGGAATAAAAACAGTCCTGAAATAATAACGAAGTATATTTTTAAAAAACTTACTTTTTTGTCTAATCTAATCATGACCTTTCCAACTAGGTATGAAGCAAAAAACTATAAAATCCTGATATTGTTTTTACAAATTTAATAAACAGTTCCAAGAAGAATACCATATTTTACTAAATATCACCATTAAATTCATCTAACCGACCGAAGTCTCAAGAGTTCAAGAACGAAGAAACCTTCTTTATTAATAATCAAAAGTCAGCGGGTACTTTATTATAAAGTTCTTCCGATTTATTTGCTAAACAATAATTATTTGATTTATGTTTCGCGCGCAGTACTGAATTTGTAATGTTGCGAACTGCCAAATACGATATTTCTAAAATGAACACAACTTCAGCAATAAAGGCCTATTTTACGATGTTTCAGAATATTATCTCGATCAATTTAGGGGCGATTTAAATAAGAGGTTACACAATTTTAGGGTTTAAAGTGTTTTGTTTGAAAATAAGTATTATATTATCTATATTTTTTTGAGCAGATAAAATAATAATTAAGGGAAGGACACGAGACACGAACACCTAAATATGTTTGATACGCCAAATATTTTTTAAATTACTTACTACTTTTTATACTCCATCATACTTTCAAAATTAATTAAACCTTGATAGCAGTTTTTTTTATAGAAAATCTTGTTTACAAAGGTTCTTAGCTACATTTTGGGGAAACCAAAGCAGCCATCATCACAACTATTGCATCCACTACACAGGGCTATGTGCTGATTGGTGCTCAAAGCAGTTGACTCTGGGATATTTCCTTCATATTTTTTTCTATAAACTTAACTAACCAATAACACCTACATCAGGTTAGAGTAAAACGTATAAGGACAAATAGGATATACAAAATCTTACTACACAGAAACAGTCTTATATACACTGTTTTTTTAGTAATAAAACGAAGAGTGAGAATAATAGAAGAATAGAGATATCGAAGGCAACTTATCTCTGCGCAGAGATTCGAATTGACGCTTTAATAAAGGAAATGGCTCTACAGACCTAAAATAACGCTAGAAGTGAAACGGAAAAATCTATAAGTACATCTTACCAAAGAGAAAGTCTATATGTGTGTACAGGGTAATCTTTGGAAGATTTGAACAGAAGTCAATCAGAATAACATTAGTTTAAGAATATTTTTCATGTTTAGGTACTATAAGCTAATAAAAATCACGATACCTACGATCACCTACGCCCCAGTTATTGTCAAAAAAGTTGAAGTCACCTCAGTCACTCGTTGCCGGAGGGTCTGTTTAAAAGACCCTAATACATTGAGTTACAAAGTAAATACGGTAAAATGTATTTTATATAAGATTATGAATCATTCAAAGTTAAGACAATCTTATAGCTAAGGAGAATCTTATTTTCACTAACATGATTTAGATAAACTAGCTATTGGCAAAAGACACCATATTTTCATCTATTCAAAGAGCACTGATATAGGAGTATAGGCCCTGATAAGGAATGAAGCTAATATGACTACAAGAGCTTTTCCATCCTAAGATAAAGATTGCCAACACATTTATAATGCTAAAGGTACACATAAACACATGAAATAATTTTTACATAATATGGAGGTAATAAGTTCTTATCTCTAAATAATAAATAAATAGCATAATATTCAACGTCATGTTAGTAAGTGCATGGAAAATAATATCACCAATACCAGGAATGGAATCTTTTAAGGAATGGTAAGAAACGTCATTTGCAATCATTTGAGCCCAAATGGCTCATTTTCGAATGACAAGCGCTCAAATTACTACAAATGATCTCTTCTACGTTACATAAAGATGGTCTATGGTCTAATTACCAATAACCTTTAATAAGTCTAAGATTTTTTACCAGTTAATAAAAATTAAATATAACTATAATCTTAATAACATAAAAAAACTCATAATTATATTAAATGTCATCATCAATGCTCCAAGAAAGCCATCAGTATTATTATCTGAAATACCAGTTACCATAAACTTTTATACTACTGCCTTTTATATTACCTCCTAGATGATATTATGGTTCGAATATGCTGTCTCATCCAGTTAATGTACATCTTCAATTTCCACAAGTCTATTAGAATGCCTGCAGGCACGTTACAGTCTACTAAACGTTTTCTTAATGTCTCTTTCACGACCCACCATATCCCCTCCTGATTCATATTGAATGATTGACATAATAATATGAAAAATCTAAAGTTATAACTTCACCCTGAGATATAAATCACCGGGTAGATGTCTTGGAAAATCAAGTAATGTCGTCGTTAAGTATATATTCTAAGTTATATTCTTTCTATGAGAAACGAAATTTAAGAATTAAGTACTGATTCAGTTGACTTGGCAGTATTCTGAATGCATAATATATGAGATATTGTTAGTATTTATTACAGAAGAAACGTTTTGAAACAAATATAATAAAACGTGATGTTCTTTGTTACGTTTTCGTTTGAGTTTCTTAAATGTAAAATAAACTGTAAAAGTATGTTCTTCTACACCACTGCCGTCCGTACATTTCAAGTTAATAGACTAGTCTGATTACATAACATAACGATGTATATTTTTAAACATAACTATTAAATGAGACGAAGGAGAGAATTAGCTATTTATAAATTTAGTAGTAATATAAATAAATAAAGACTATGCATCCATGCTGGACTGGGAGCGAAAGAAAAGCATAGAATGTAGCAGCTGCTTCTCTTCCCGGGCATATTGTAAGATTCAGTTAGGGGTAGAGGTGTTATAGGAGTTTTTGTAGGCGATAGGCTGACCCTGTGCAATAGTCCTGCTCCATCATAATAATTCTTCCAAACGTGTCAAATGTGACATCAGATGGTTGTATAGCCTATGGTGTTCTGCCTGTCTCATAAGGGTACAGGCGTGAAGTTATGTATGTACGTATGTATTACGACTAACTAGGTACATAGCCTCGAAGTAAAAGTAATTCACTCGTGTATGAAGAACTCAAGCACGTAACAATCAAATTGAAGAAGATATTCAAATAGATATGATATTCAAATAGATATATTTGTGTGTTCTGGGCTGATTAATTTAATTTTACCGCCCAAGTTGGATAATTTAGATAATCATTAAATAGAGTTAATTAAATAGTCATGTAATTGACAAAACTGGCTCGAAAAATTTACCAAATTACTTTCAACATTTTATTACGAAATACTAAACAGCAAAATCCAATTATATGTATAGTAAAACATCATGTTCCAAGGAAATATGAAAGAATTCTAAAGACGCAATGATTGCGTATGAGCCATTCTAAAAGAAAAATAAAAATCCTTCTTCAAATAAGAGGCTAATTTAAACTCCGGTAAGTATTGAGAAATTAATCATGGAAGGATTCCAAAAGGATCTATAGACTTATCTTGTGACTGGCGAAGCACCCAATTCAATGTAGGTCAATACTTCTACCGCTCATTTCATCTGCGATTTCTCGCTTTGTTCCGTGGCTTTTTTCCAAAAGGGTGTTCGACGAATTGCAAATCTATTCGCTCCACTCGACTTCAAGGGAATGGCTCGCTCCGGCTCTCTTGTGTAAATATTTAATGCATATTTCATGGACCCCGACATTTACTTTGTAAGACATCGGATAGAATAACTTCTTTGGCTTAAATCCTGGTGATACATATGCAAGTGATTGTTTTCATTGCTTTGATCTGTGAATATGCTCTGTTCTGTTTCTAGTATTTCTTATCTGGTAATCTTCTTGATAAGAAAATAGCTATTGAATAGTCATATTTGATTGTTTATTTATTTATTTATTTATTTACTCTTTATTGTTTATTAAAAAAAAAAATACAGATAAACATAAAAGGATAACAATGTACAAAAGGCGGTCTTATCGCTCTAGAGCGATCTCTACCAGACAACCTTTTTTTTTTTTTTTTTTTTTTTATAAAATATGGATGGGACGTTTGTCTTCCATGACACCTGATGTTAAGTGAACATGAAGACTAAGGTGGTACACGTCCATCCACGAGAAACCTATTCACTCGACGCTTAAAAGTACTAGGACTATACTGGTCAGGGAAAATAGACGCAGGCAGTTCATTCCAAACCTTGGCGACCCGTATCAAAAAGGAACTGTCAAAGCGCTTAGTTCGACTTTTCGGAATATCAACCACATACGGATGGAAGTTCTGTCTGCGTCTAGTAGTCCGATGGTAAAAGGGTGAGGGTTCAATTTGCTCAAACAGAGCACTCGCGCACTCACCAAAATGTATCCTGTAGTACACGGTTAAACAAGCAACCTTACGACGATGCTCTAGGGTCTGTAGTTTTTTGGTCGTAAGGTCGACGTTGTTAATTAATTTACGGGCTCTTCGGTCAACGGAGTCCAGCGCTTCTAGTTGATATTTGGCTGAACCATCCCAAAGATGACTGCAGTACTCCATGCATGATCGCACTTGAGCTGTATATAAGTTAAGAAGCTGTGCAGGGCTGAAGTACCGCCGTACCTTCGAGATGATTCCCAACTTTTTCGAAGCTACTTGAGCCATGGACACAATTTGTTGACCGAAGTTTAAACTGGATGTTATAGTTACGCCTAAAAGCCCTAGATGGTCAGTGATGGGGACAGATACATTTTGGAAAGTGGGCGTTAATGTGAAGGTGCTCTTTTTTGCGGAGAATAGACACGCCTGAGTTTTGGACGCGTTGAATTTGACCAAATTCGACTCACCCCAATCGGATACTTTCCGTAAGGTCAAATCAACGCGCTCAATCATTGACTTTCTTAAACTCTGGATTTCACGGGGGCTCGCTCGCGCATTGGATACGTATCTCTCTACAACAGTGCTGTCATCAGCATAACTAATAATGCCCGGTGTTAAAAGGTCATTAATGTGCAGCAAGAATAATGTTGCAGAGAGAACAGATCCCTGAGGTACCCCGGCATTAATTGCCATTTGGTCGGAGGAGAAGCCATCTAAGACTACTCGAATTGACCGTTCCCTCAGAAAATCAGATATCCAGTCGCAGAGCCCAATCGGTATGCCATAAGCTGAAAGCTTACTTAAGAGACCATCATGCCAGACCCTGTCAAAGGCCTTGGAAATATCTAAGGATACAGCTATTGCTTCACCATGACCCTCCAAGGCCTCGCTCCATAAGTGAGTGGCATACACGAGAAGATCGCCGGTCGAGCGCCCGTTGCGGAAACCATATTGGCTATCGCTTAGGAGCTCGTTGGTCTCGAGGTATGCCAGGAGTCGATTGTTCAATACACGTTCCATGACTTTGCAAAGTATGGAGGTGATTGAAATTGGTCGATAGTTGACAGGATCGGCACGGCTTCCCTTCTTTGGTACTGGCTGTACGTTAGCAAGCTTCCAGGACTTGGGGACCTTACCGGATTCCAACGAAAGGCGATAAAGACGTGTCAAAACAGGAGACAACTCAGCTGCGCAGCGTTTTAAGACCACTGCAGGAATACCGTCTGGACCACTAGCTTTGTTCTCGTCTAGGTGCAGCAAGCATTTAAGAACCTCCTTTTGGCGAATGTGAACGGTACCCATTGTAGGTCCGAACTGAGGTAATTGGGGTGGGATTTTTCCTTGGCAATCTAGACGAGAATTTTCTGCGAAGATACTAGCAAATAAATCTGCTTTCTCCTTAGCAGTGTGGGCCAGAGAACCATCGGGTTTCCTCAGTGGTGGCAGCGACGGGCGACAAAAGTTCGTTTCGACCGACTTGGCAAGGGACCAGAAAGCTTTACTTCCCGAAGGGTATGCTGCTATTCTGTCTCCGATACGGCCTATGTGGGCAAAACGAGCTCTTTTGATTGCCTTTTTGCAGGACTTGGCGGCAGCATTGTATCTTTTCTTAAGTTCATGCGAATCCAGGGCTTTGCTTCTGCGAGCATTTGCCCAGGCTTTGTATGCTTCCCGCTTTCGCTTTTCAGCGGCAAGGCAAGCAGTATTAAACCATGGGCGAGCTTTGGTTTCAAGGGATAGATCAGCGTGGGGAATGAAGTACTCCATTGCTTGAACTATCACACTTGAGACAGCATCAGCGCAGCACGATGGATCGGTTGATGTAAAACAAGTTTGCCGCCATGGATAAGATGCGAAGAAATGTCGCATTTCATCCCAATCTGCTGACTTGTAACGCCATACTCGCCTGGAGCCTTTTGGGCGGGTGTCAGGTGGCGAGTACAGCGATACAGATTTCACCATACAGTGATCGGATGTCCCTAAAGGTGCAGTGACGGACACCGAGTATCTGTCAGGATCGGTTGTCAGCAGAAGGTCCAAGCAATACGCAGTGTGGCCAGCAACGTCGGGGATGCGCGTAGGCTCGTTAACAAGCTGTGAGAGACCATAAGTCAGCGAAAACTTAAAGGCCTCTCTGCCAGCATGGTCAGTGTCCTGATACGGGTATAACCACTGCCCGTGGTGAGCATTAAAATCCCCCAGAAACACCAACTGCGCCGTGGGAAAACGTTGCTGAATCTTATCTGCTGTATTGCCAAGGTATTCCATAAGCCTCGTTGTCTCCTGATCTCCGCTATGTGAACGATAGATACAGGCGTAAACCACTTGGTCTAGGCCAGTATCTATGTGAACCCACATGACTGAAAGGTCCGGCACTTCCAAGTAACGGAGACGCTGACAACAGATCGCGTCACTGGCATACATGCACACCCCGGCGTGCGGGCGGAAAAGAGACTCCAGGATATAGCCTGGGTAACCAAGGTATGCCGAGTCTGACGGATCGCAGATCTGCGTCTCCGTTAGAAAGAGTAGGTGTGGTCTCTCCGTCTCAAGATGGTGGTGGACATCATTCAGATTGGAGTGCACTCCTCGGATGTTACAGAAGTGCACTTTAAGGGAGAGGAAGTGCAACCGCTGTTGAACCTTACTCTTTTTAGGACCTTTCATTGTGAATTGGTAGTGGAGTGAATAGGGAGGAGAATAGAAGTTGAGTGAAGCGCTGCAAATGGAACCAAGCAACTCGTAGGGAACAACGCACCATTGGGGAACTCGCCTGGAGACTGCGGGGACGCCCGAACCCCCCCGAGGTCGCCATCGGGTCCTCTCTAACCGGTCGCCAACCGGCACGATGGAGCCTCCCGGGATTTTTCGCGAGGTGGCGGGGCAGCCTTTCGCATGTGGCTGGCATGCTACTTGGGCCCCCTACTACCTGCGGTCGGCCAGCGGTGCACCGTGCTTCGGATCCCGCTACCCTCCAAAACGAGTTACCCGGTGAGTCATTATCCTACGAGTTGAAAACTGTTCTCCGATGCAGCACGATTACTCAGACCTATCCTCCTCAATGGCTACACTAGACATCATGCCGGAACGCGACTAAGTCACTTGGCGGCATGGTTTTGTCTAGTGGGTGGTGACAAGCCACGGCCGAAGCCTACCACCAGATTTTACTGCTCGTTTAGCACCACCCAGGGACCACGTACAAGGCATCGAGGGCTAAACCTTGCGGACGCGAGCAGTTTTCAGTCCCCAAAAACAATAATTGTAATTATAAAAATAAAAATTGTTCTTCTTTACAAAAGTTAAAATAAAGGCAAAAAGGATTTTATTGAGTGCAGAAGTCGAGATCTTATAAACCAAAATCTCCCATGTGTTTTGCTTTTGTGCTGAATTGAAAGTGAAATTTCCTTGTTCATCAGTCAATATCAGTGATGAACACATCTTTTTTGCTTGTATAAATAATTGAATTTAAAGTATTTCAGCTAATGACTTCAAGCACTGTCATAAGTTAATCTTAATACAGGTTGTAATAACAGAAGCATAAATAACAGACGTTTACACTAAAACTATTACACATGCTCTAAAAAAGCATGCTAAAAACGTGCTAATTAGTATGGTCAATACGAGCATTCCTAGGAGCAGTTTACATTTTCTGGCAATAAGTATGCTAGTTTTAAGTATTCTTATATAATAAAGTATTGACTGATCGACATGAGCATGCCTAAAAACCCTTCGTCTGCTGGCGCGATTTAAATCATATACGCGCATCTGGCACCTGTCCCGCTCCGGGAGAGAGAACAAAAGACTAACTATGGCGGCCGCCATTTTGCAAAATATACCATGATTGGCAGATGCCTAGGAAGGACAATTTAATAAGTCTTCGATGTTTACTAAAACTAAAATTTGACTGGTTTTCTGTATTACATGCGCAAACCTGTTAAAAATGCCCCTCTCCACTCGTGCCCCTGGTAGCGTGCTCAAAAATTGCACGCCTGTCGATTCACGAGCGTGCTCGAAATGAGCATTCTTATTCTGAACAACATTCCGACACTCATTCTACTTCGAAGCAAGTGCTCAATTGAAACATGCTTTTGTGCTTGAAATGAGCATGTGTAAAAGTAGCTTTAGACTTGGTTTTGTTTGGCGTCCGTATTCCTTAAGTCTAAAGGTTAATTTAATAAAAACGGCAACAATACACGTGATTGCCACTAGGAAAACAGATTAAATGGTAAATTAATTGGTGAATCCTAGTGGCTGTATTCTAGGATGACTCATAGACGAGGAGGTGGCGCGCGTCCGCAGGAGTGCCAGGAGGGCACTCCTTAGGGGGTGGGAAGAGTCCCTCGTCGCTCCCGCTCACGGGGCCTGGACGATCGATGCGATTCGTCCGGTCCTCGTTGAGTGGGTGCAGCGAAGGTGGGGGACTCTGACCTTCCGCCTTGTGCAGGTATTGACCGGACATGGTTGTTTCGGTCATTACCTGCACAGGGTCGCCCGGAGGGAGTTGACGACAGAGTATCACCATTGTGGGGCGGCCGACGACACGGCGGAGCACACCTTGGCGGTGTGTCCAGCGTGGGGTCGGCAGCGGCACGATTTGACGTCTGTCGTCGGAGGGGACCTCTCGCTTCCCAGCCTGGTAAAGGCCATGTTTGGGAACCGAGAGGCTTGGGCGGCCATGACCTCCTTCTGCGAGGACGTATTGTCGCAGAAGGAGGCAGCGGAGCGATGCCGGGAGGATGACGCCTCCTCGGCACCGATTCGCCGTAGGCGGAGGGGGGGACGGAGAAGGAGATACGCTCACCTTCTCCCTCCCGATAGTCAGTCGTAGCAGGTGAGGGGACCTGATGCGGCTACTAGGGCTATGGTGGGGAAATGGTCTTGTGTACTGGACCATTTCCGTCATCGGAGGGCGCTCGGCTGAGGCTAAGTGCAACCCGCCGGGGTTCACGGGTAATGCCAATGGCGGTACCGTGAGCTCCACTTATGGCGGATGAGGTACACCTGGAGGTTTTTAGTGGGTGGGTCCGGCCATCTGCCGGATCATCCCCACATACCCCGCCGCTCCCCCTTGGGTGGTCGGGGACGTATGCACGTTTTCCTCCAGTAAAAAAAAAAAAAAAAAAAAAGGATGTCTCATAGAACAAGCTTACCCTGGGCCACAAAGTTGGTTGTTGTTTCTTGTTTTTTTTTTTAATTCGCAGTGACGTAGAGTTGCCCAAGTAAAATTAAGTCACCCAAGTGAATTTTTTCATTTCTCAAATCTGCTGTGTGGTGTTTTAAATGTACGAAAAAAAATTAACGTCTTTAGTGTACCAACTATGTTCTTGTCTTAAGAACTTTTTTCAACAAAAAAATGTTAGAGAATTAATAGTCATTATCACTTACTTACCTTGACAGTAGTCAAGTTTGGCATTATTAGATGTGAGAATATAAGAATACCTATGTATAGTTCACTTACAGCACAGTCACAACTAAGAATGGTTGTTTAGTGCCGAGATGGGGTGATTTTCGCTGGGTTTGACCAGGTTTATTTGTCAAAACAGGGGTTCTATTTGATGCAACTTCACCCTAGGAAGCATTTAGCTTGATGTATGCATCCTTGAAGATATTATTATAATAATACTCTCTTAAACTTCGTGCTCGACTCGTGCTTTGCTGCATTTGGCCTGTTGTCCTTTATAGGGGTGAAGCCTGGACCATTAAGAACGATCTCTTTAAGTGGAACTTGTTAAGACCATCGTATAGCATCAGATGTCATGGCTAAAACATCAGAGAATGGACCGATATCAAGACCGTGAAACCATTTTGCACATTTCCCATGGATAGAGATAGGTTCAGAAATTTGACTGCCAAACTTCATAAATGGAGAGAAACTTCAAGAAGATTCAATAACCATTATTAACTTTTTTACAGTGCACATTTTTATACAGTATTAAAAGATGATCAATAATCAAGAGATATGTTTTTAAAAAGATACCGCGAGAACGCAGACAATGCTTTATCGGCCAGTGTACAGAAGGCAGCACATCAAGCGTTATAAATCTGTCAAAAATTTTTACTTGAACTGTACTCTATGCCCTCGAAATTTAGTTAAAATTGGTTGGGGAAATTTGATAGGTAATTTAACGCTTGATCTGCTGGCTTCTGTACTTTATGTGTGCAATTATGATGAACTAGCAACTTTTCGTGGTTTCACCCGCGTAACTTGGATCTCGTGGAAATATCTGGATTAAATATACTAACCAATGATTTGAACATTAACTGTACCAAATACAACAATATTTTTCAAATCAAACCGGTAGTTACAGAGATAAGCCAACAAAACGAACATACTCTTCAGCTGCATTATACCTTATGATTTACGTAAATTAAAGTGTATTTCATACAATTATTATTAATTAAGGCTGATGCGTACTATTGTTATTCCTATTGTAAAGAATAAAACGGGGGATTTCGGATCTTCCAAGAATTACCGTCCTATATCACTAGGTACTATCGTGGACAAGGTGTTTGAAAGGCTTTTGCAACCACTGCTTTTAGAACAGTTGGAGTTTGAGGACGTACAGTTTGGCTTTCGTGCCGGCCTATCAACTGACTCTGCTATTGTAAGTTTGAAACATGCTGTGAACTTCTATAAGCAAAGAAATACAACCGTGTACGCGTGTTTTCTTGACCTGAGTCGTGCATTTGATCTAGTGAACTATGATGTTCTGTGGAACAAATTGCAAGTCTCGGGTATAAACAATGGCGTGGTAGACCTTTTGCGATGCTGGTACGAAGGCCAGAGTAACTGTGTAAGATGGGGCGACTCGACTTCTAATTATTATAAATTAGAATGCGGTGTTCGCAAAGGAGGGCTTACGTCGCCGGACCTTTTTAATCTCTACATTAACAACCTGATCCGTGAACTGAGAAGCACTGGCGTTGGTTGTCATGTGGGTGGAGTATGCTTTAACAACCTAAGTTACGCTGATGATATGGTGCTTCTTAATCCATCGATCAAAGGCCTAAGAAAGCTGTTATCAATCTGTGAACATTATGCTAATGCTCACGGACTGATATATAATGTGCTAAAAACTGAACTCATGATATTTGCTGCGGGGCAAGGTCCGTCGAATGTTCCTCGAGTATGCTTGAATGGTGTCGAAATAGGCGCGGTACAGCGCTTCAAATACCTTGGTCATATTTTAACTCCAACACTAGGGGATGACGAAGATATGGAACGAGAGAGACGGGCGCTCTCGGTTAGGTGTAATATGCTCGCGCGAAGATTTGGCAGGTGTAGTAATACGGTAAAATTAACATTATTTAATGCTTATTGTCAGTGTTTTTACACTTGTCAACTCTGGAACAACTTTAAACGCAAATCATACAGCACCATCAGAGTGCAATACAATGATGCTTTTCGCACTCTCATGCGTTTGCCAAGATACTGCAGCGCGTCGGGTCTGTTTGCCGAGGCGCGTGTGCCCGACTTCTTCGCCATCATGAGATCGCGTGTTGCCTGCTTCTGGGAGAGAATTGTTAATTCTAATAATATAATTTTACGTGCTGTGTCGTTGGGTTTTGACAGCCCAATATATAAGTATTGGTTAACTCTTCATCGAAGCGAGAATCGAAAATGACTAAGTATCACATACCGAGTAATTAAGATTATATTTGACATGTCAAGAATAGGACTGAATTAATGTATTTTAAACATAGTATTACAATTTTTCACTTTAAACAAACGCAAATTATTTTTGTTAACTGTTCATTACTATTTTAATTGTAACTATAGGACCTGTGCCTGAATAATAAAGATTTATTTATTTATTATTATTTATTTATAATAAACTAAATTTTATCTGATGAGCAATTCTTATATCTGAAGTCATGATACCGAATATAAGATATGTATAAGATATCGAATGTTGATAAATAAAATGATATTATCTCAGATAAACACCCAGAGACGGAACATTTCTTTTTCCTTTTCCGTGCGGGAATCGAACTCACAACCACTGGCGTCTGAGACAGACAGTGTTACCCCAGCGCCACAGTAATATTTCATCTTATCATAAAGAAATATTAATTTCGACGATGACAGCTAAAATGGAGTTTCCAGGTTTTTAAGAGATCTAATCGGCGTGGTTCCTGCCTGTGCATATAATTTTATTTTACTTTGGGGCCATGTAGTTGGTGCGATTGTCTGGGTATTTTATTTATTAATTGTTTAAAAAAAGGAAGGGGAAAGTAAAATCTGCTTTAAAAAAGTTTTTTGAAAATTATTAAAATTACTATACTTTATTGTCTGTTTACACCACATTTCATTTACTTTAAATAATAATTAAACTTATTTATACATAGAATATAAAACTAATAGTATACTTACTTGGGCCAGCATCCCTTACTATCCCGTTCAATAAGCTGCCCTGTATAATGAATGCAAATATTCAAATAAAATTCACTCAAGCCGAGAAGATATTTCACATGAACGGACTGGCCATTTTGTTTTACAGCCCTGACCGAGGGTGAGTGGAGCATTCTTAATAAACTACACGAGTGGTTTGCATACAAATTTGTGGGAAATAAAATATTTTTTCATAATTTTACGTTGCTTGGTTAACTGGGTTACCTTTAGTAATCTAAATAAATATGAAAAATATTTCGTTTTATTTCTACCAAATTCTGTCTGAAAAGATATAAAAAGCTTTAATTTAAACTTGAAGTGTTTGAATTATTTTATTTTAGTTTGATGTTCTTTGTTGTACTAGTGATTTACCTTCCTGAAGATGCGGGAATGATATATACATCTACAAATAGATGTGTCAATCTTTATGCGCTTTGTACGTTCGTTACTACTAACACAGTTCGCTTTGTCACTAACAACTTCATTCTGTTGTATGTCCACAAACATATCATATTGACTAGCAAACATTTTTGCAGCTTTTGACTACTTGTAAAGAAGATGGAAACATTCATTAAATATCAGCTCACAAATATTTTCAATAATTGTTCAAATATAGTGAAAAGAGATTAAATATTTGTTTTAGGTATCACTTGTAGGGCTATGTAGTGTCCTCTTTTTATTAAAAGGCATTATAACCTCTGGATAGCGGTAATCTCACCAGATGATAAGGGAAGATCAAAGAGAAGACTACACTCGGGGCACAGTAAGTAACACTCTGTTCTTAAAACATACTATATAACTACTGGAGCAATGCAATGGATGAAGGAATGCTTATTCTAATTAATCCTCATGCTGCATGAGTAATTGAAATATTTGAAACTGGAGAATCAGTAATAAAAAGGTAATTCTTCAGAATTGTAATATCCCGCTTGATTCTGTCATAAAAATATTACACATTTTCCGTTTTGATGCTATGATAAATTCAAATTACTTTTTTGGTTTATCCGATTCTATATCACATTACATAGAAATAAGGAAGCCAAAGAAATCGCGGAATAGCTTTCAGAATCGGTGAACCTTTCTGGGTATTTTCATCTTCCTTGTTATAATCGCTATAATAAGTATATTTTGTTTAAGTTCCGGACCAAGGAAAATGAAAGTATACAGAGAATTTCTTTTTTATTAACCCAATGATGATAATCCCAAATGCTACATGCCATAAGATGGATCCATTACTCACCAGTTAGCTTCCTTAAAATAAGAACACATAGAAGTAAAAATAAAAAATGAGTCTTGAAAAAAAATGACCACTTTGGCAATGGGGTAAACCTATCTGCCTCAGACGCCAATGGTTGCGGGTTCGACTCCCGCACGGAACAAGAAAAAAAATGTTCCGGGTTTGGGTGTTTATCTATTTATGTATTTATATTCTAGGTTCCTCCCTAGTTCGCTATATGGTATTCCATAACACAAGCTATGCTTACTTTGGGGCCATGTAGTTGGTGTGATTATCTGAGGATTTTATTTATTATTTTTTTTTTATTAATAACAAGTCCTGCAATATATCTGTAATTGTTAATATAAACGTACCTGCATATTTATTTTAGCGTCGCTCAGTACAAAAAAGTAAAAATATGGAACCACAAACTTTTAAAAAAAGTAGTCTCTGTTGATGAACTTAGCTACCACGACGCGGCATTTCATTGATAATACTACTACTTGGTACTACGAGCTTTTTGTAGTAGCGCGTAGTCGACTTTATTTTAATGGTAATTTAGAGTAACCATGCTTTGCTTAATATGTTAGACGCAGATATATTAATTTCCTTGCAAAATAAGTAATTACTTTTTTTTGCAAAAATCGTTTCTATAAATGTTAATACTTATTGTGTAAAAAAAAATTTGGCTGGCGACGACAAATCAACCCTGTGTAATAAATATAAATAATTCCGAAAAAAAACCTTGCAACCCTTCATTCTAACTGTGAAAAATGTACCCAAGTTTTAATCAAAACGGTAAAAAAATATATAATCAAAATAATCACCGCGCTGGTTACTTCGCATAAAGTTAACGAGCGCCATTACAAACACGACGGGTCAGCTCGTTTTCAAAAAAATTGCACTGCTTTGAGAAATTTGCCCAAATGACGTAAAACTCATATAGGAGGCAGATAGAAGAGAAATGAATAAATACCGCAGGAGCACGGGGGCTATCCTGGTTGCTTCGAGATACCTTCGTCTATATTTTATATCAAATGCATCTGTAATATCTATGTAAGTAAATTTCTCTTGTGAAGGCCTATTCTAGGTTACACATATATAATTTGGTGCTATCTATTTTGGTAAAAAAGAAGGAGCTTTAACTTTGACTTAAATTATAAGGTGACATGAAGCCAACGTTTTTTTCTGTTTAAGTCTGTTATGGGAAGACTTTTTTATATTTATAATATTTATCTTACAAATTTTTATACTTCACAAAAACAAGCAATCTAAATGCATACCTACTGCTTCTGACTTAATATGATTCATTATACCAACTAACGGAATAAAAATAAATTCACTTTCAATTCAAGTTGTACTTCATTGGTATTATAAAATAGTTTAAGGAGAAATATAAACTTAAAAGTTGAAAAATTTAAACATTGATCTATAATTACTTATAGTGTCTCTAGGTATCAAAGTACATTTTTCTCATCATCTCTTGAACTAGGTCATTCCGTATTTCAGTAATCTAGTTCAAAGTATTTCTGTGTATTGGTAAAGCGTTTTCGTGTCCAACTCTTAGTTAAGGATCCGAAGAATTAACATTGCTTGTTTTCCTAAATTACAAAGAAATCAAAAAAAATCTTTGTAATTTAGAAAAACTACCTACCTCATTTACCTTTCGCATAATTTAACACGTTCCAGCGCGGTACTTCTCTCCACAATGACACTAACAATCTTCATATAAATTTTTCGTACACCTATACCCGTACTGTTATATACATTATCATTCACCAATAACTCTGTGTCAGTGACTGCTATAGCCGTATACCGAGTTTAGCCGTAGTGCCTATTTTCATAATAACTAGACTATAAGACGCGCCCGTACGGTCATCGCAATAAAAATAAGCAAACCTTACAGAACTGATACATATGGTATTTCACCTAACAAGTTTGTAAATATTTGCTTATTTTTATTCAGACCAGAGCAAGTTGAAATCTCGAATCGTTTCGAGATTTCAACTTGTCGTTTCGAAGTCGTTTGAACTGTTTGAAATTCCCGCCATATTAGCTATGTGAACCGTTTTCAGATGGCGTCTAGTCTTAACTTTTAATGTATGAAGTTGTACTTCTTCTCTTGAGTATTTGTGTTCTATGGGCGAAGCACTGAATTACGCGTTGAAGTAACCTTCATACATATACACCGGTTACCACCGTACTGTCAATGTGCGTAGCCCCTGTGTATGTGTGTGTATGATACCTAAAACAATCTTATTGAGCATGTATTTTTGACACTAGTAATTCAAGCCTCCTGTACAGAATTACAGTAAGACTGCTCTCTATGAAACTCCAATGTAAATTTGCCGGCTTTTGCCGTAGTGATTTTTAGATTGAGTTCTGTGAAAACGGCGATACCCGTACTGCCATTACATGAATTCCATATTTACTGTCTATGCCGTTACCGCGTTGGAACGTGTTAATAAAGAACTCCTTAACTTGGTGTATATCTCGCGTTTATCGAGGATCTGTCTTTGTGCGTTAAACTAAATAACTATCAAATAGAGCTTTTAGAACAATTTCCAAACGAAAACCCAGAATAGTGACCCTAGCTTTATTATGCTGGCATTCGCAGGAGTAGTGGCTCGTAATTGCGGTATATTATGATGCAAACGCAGACGCAATAAAATTAAAACTATAAAGGAACTGCATTTGAAATTAACATTTACATCCTATTATAAGCGCGCAAACTTGTCTCTAAAACCACATTAGCAAGTTGGTCCAGGCCCCTCACTAAAAACTAATTTATGAAAATGGAACACACGTTAATTCTTTATAAACTTTTGCATATTTGTCAAATTATGCAAAATTTAACATACAACGCGCATGTTTAGCTGCGTCTTTGGTAACTGAAAGTTGGGTGGAAACAGTGTATAATAGTGACACCATAATTGTATACCACCATGATTATAGTCCAATGTAATCTAAATACAACTAAACAAAATAACATCAAATTAAACTTTCGTAACAACCACACTTTAATACAAATCAAAGGAGTCCTGTCCTTATCTTAATTACGAGCTGTGATTTTTTAATGTTCGACAGAATTATTTCTCAACTCGATTATGTTTCTCTAAAGATGATGTCTCAAAATTCGGCCCAAATGTTCAAATATCTATTTATTTTAACTTGAGATATCCATTCTGGTCTCAAACTCGCCCTAACTGAACCTGAACTGAAAAAAAAAATAGAATTAAAATAAATCAGAGATATTTGAGAAAAACTTAGAATAATTTTCTGAGCGAACTTGCGATTGAGTTCAAAATGTATTATTAGTTTATATTCTTCCAGATATCGTCACCGTAAATACAAAACAATACAATAATACTTTGAAATGAATTTACGAGATTCTTACCAAGATTATCGAATTTAATTTCGCGCGTTCGATATTTTGATACTGTTACAGCACCATGATCGCGGACTTGTAATCTTGACTTGTAAAAAAAATTGTAATCTTATGTATTAGAGCTTTAAATATTAAGAAACTTTGCTGTAGTTGTCATTTCAATAGAAATAGAAACTTAAAAAATATAACACTTTAAAAAACAAAGATTTCGATTTTTGGCTATTCTGAAAATTTGAGTTTTGATCCTAACAGCAATTCATATTTCCGGTGACAATATTATGTTTTTTACAAGCAAACTCATATAGGCAAAAAGGAGCACTTGATGTCTCCTAAAAGACACAATTGAAAAATTGAATACCATATTATAAACCTTGTGTACCATATTATAAACGCTTTTACCGATACCAGATATTTAGCCGTTGAAAAAAAAAAGTACGAAATGCAGATGATTTATATGAACATGGGTAAAAATCTAATTGCGCCACAAAAAGTCATTTTCCCATATTTGCGTAAGAAATATTTCACACAAGTTACGTAAAAACTCACTTAATTTGCACTTTAATCGTATTTTAATAACAATTTACAGCACAGTTTATATTAAAGCAAATAAAAAGTTTTGTGTCCATATCCATCTTATCAACGAGATAAAAATAATGTATCAAAGATAATGTATCAAAAAACCAGGAATTATATCTAACGAGTAACGTAACTCTAAATCTAAATTTGGACAGACGGTGGGTGCTATAAATCTGTGAGATGTAATTCGTGACTGGAGTGCGTGGCGCCCTGCATGCAATATATTACAGCGTTAAAGAAGATTTAAGTGTACAATAAGTGATATTAAACACGGGATAAATATATTTTTTATTTTGTTTTGCAAGCTAACTAAAGTCTCATTTAAAATAGGTAGTTTTGAATCTATATTAATAAGTTTGCCTGGATATGAGGATCTATGATATTATTTACATTATACTGTTAATATTTTAAAATTCACAAAATGTGAAAACCAATACCAAAACTTTCATGTTTTTTGTCTTTGGTACTTTCTGACGGAAATACTCGACATTCCTACTATTGATTCTGACAGATAAGAAACACTCGATTGCTTTGTTTTGTTTCAATATGTTATCTTATGCTGATAATTTAAGTTTCAATGTCTCAAAATAGTTCAATGCAAACAATACTAACAGATTTACCCGTACCAGATACCAGAAGAATTTACCCGAAATTTTTATTTGTTTCTGGTTTTAAATCAATGATGCTGTAAAAACATTAATCTTGCTTCATCGGACAAGAAGGCTTCGTGACATCAGTGGATCTAGCTTGGAATTGCTAAATTCACTAACGACTTGGCTCCGCGTCTTTGAGTCAGTGCGTTTCCATTAAATTACCAATCACGAGAAATGAGATAGAAGTTCACGTTCTCCATATATTGCTTATAGCAGTTTATTGGTATGAAGTAGCTTACTTAAAATTGATTTCTTTCTTTAATTCGAACTGGATACCTTCATATAAATAAATGTAAGTGACAAGTAAGAATTACGTAGAGAAACAAATTTATACATTTAAGAAAATCATTATCATAAATCCTAAATAATTTCCGGAACACATCACTGCTAGTGCACTGATATTTGGCAGCAGAACATATATATGAAAGGTGACTGTTTGCCATCCTAATTGAGTCCAAATTAACGGAAACATTCCCTAAACTAGATACAAAACCAATTTTTTTAAGTTGTTTGTTTGTGTTTTTAAACATTTTTGTGCAAATTATATAACACGATTGAAAAGATGAGAATTCATAAATCACTTTTTTGCAATAAAACACTTTGTGTAGATACTGACTATCCAAGTCGTACCGTTAGTAGCCAAAAAATAATTTAATTATGATTATCACTTGCTTTTGATTAACATTATAATATTAGCAATGAGATAATATAGCATTGCAGTATTATAAAATATATAATATAATTTTTGTATCCTTAATATTTATTTGTGTAAATTGATAAATTGTAAAAATGTACTCTTATTACACGTCTTAACATAATGTGAATATTTGGCATAATGTTATATGATATAATACACTTTATTGTCAATAAATCAGAAAAAAAACATTGCGTCTGCTTACCTCATCGCCCAAGAGCGATTTCTTCGGGGAAACTCTGCTTAAAATTTTTAAATTAAAAATAAGTTTGATACAGAAATTATAATACAAAATAACTTTTTTTATTCAAAACACATGAAAAGTCATACGTAAGAGTTCATTTCTAAATTGCACAGTATTTTACACTTCCACCAATAAGAGTTCTTACACCATGCCCAAAAAGCATAATCCTATTATTTAAACACGGAGTGCGCTCAATCGATGTATAAGTTCAGCAGGTCCCATGTCTTTTAATATATCGTCAGCATTAGCTGCAGCTCCTTCTTGACTATCTCCTTCATTTTCTGTCGGTTCTGAAATTGTGTCAGGGGTTGCAGTTTCTGTTGCAGTTTCTGTTGCAGTTTCTGTTGCAGTTTCTGTTGCAGTTTCTGTTGTAGTTTCTGTTGCAGTTTCTGTTGCAGTTTCTGTTGCAGTTTCTGTTGCAGTTTCTGTAACAGTTTCTGTTGCAGTTTCTGTTACAGTTTCTGTTGCGGTTCCTGTAACAGTTTCGGTTACACTTTCTGTTGTACTGTCTGTTGCATTTCCAGTTGTGTTTTCCTCCAAAGCTGTTGTTAACTCTTCTGTAGACTGTTCAGATTCAGGATTATTAGGTATACTTTTTTTTAGTTCTTCGAGTTCTTTATATAATGAATTTCTCTGTCCCGCAATAGCAAGAGTTGATACAAAAAGAGAAAATGATAATAAACCAAGGAAAACAATCATTTTGTTATTAGCACTCCATGCTAATGTTCTGTTCGTATAATACCTGCATGTCATCGAACACGACATTTTGAATGTGAATTATTTAAATTATATTTTCATGTATGAACCAGGCGATGGATCGATTAATACTGAAATACTGGTTATCTTACAATAGCGCTATCGATAACAATAAATACGTTTAATGCAATTTGTACTTTATTGTTAAGATAATGAGGTACTTTCGCATATTTGTATGAAGTTTTGACCGTCCATAATCATTTTATCTCTGTATCTTTTCAAGTGTGTGAATTTAAAATATGAATTGAATCAGGTATTATTCACCTTTTTATAATTTCATAAAAACTAAACAAGACATAATCTTTGATCTAATCTTTTGTAATAAAATACATTTTTACAAATATATTTACGCTTATTTTAACTTGAAAAATTAAAATTAACATTTCAATTAGAGTTTTTATCTTTATAAGAGACTTTGATTTAAAAGATTTTATGAAAGTTTAAGCTAATACCTATATATAATATAATAATAGCTATTTGAACTTAAGTAAAAAAGTAAACCGACTTTTATAAAATAAATTCGCTGCACAATTTGTCCAAACAATTTTTACAATCTTGATACACCTATTGTAGTTTTTGAACTTTTAAAGTAACCCTAATGCGACGATGCAGCGTATTTACGCTTTTTTGAACGTTATTATATCCAGTAATGTACACATCTTATGTCTGAAAAAAATATTTAAAAAAAATAACCATATAAACCACAGCTGTATAAAGATAAAAACATGATTTATGAAAATTGGCTCGATAAAAAAAGTCAAAAACAACACTAATTTACCATTCTAAACGGATATTGCTACGATACACAATAATAGATTCGTATAAAAGTTACATAAAAACATAAAACGGACTTCTCTTAACCGATGTGTACGGCAAAATTTTATAATAATATACTTATAATTTTTGAAAATAAACCCCGTTTTAAACGTATTTTCATCGGTGAAATTTGGTAGCCATATCTGGGCGGGAAGTATGGAAAAACGCACCGCGCTACAAGAGGCCCTTAATATTATATTGAAATAATTTTCCAACTGAACTTTTGGTACTTAAGATTGAGATTTCAAGAATAAAATAATTTCTTTGGAGGGAGATGAAATAAAGATGTGTATGAGTAAAAATGTCGATAATTAATATAAAAAAGAGTCATGAGGTAGGAACCTACTCGCTGTTCTTTTGCTGCAAAATATGAATGAGATCTCGGATATAATTAGCAATGCCAAAATAGATCACACTGAAATGAAGCACAGTAAAGTGTACAACATTCCATTAGAGAAATTAATTCACAATATTGTCTTAAATCTTCAAAATGAATAATCTTACATTAAATACTTTTCAACTGATTTTAGTCACTCCTGACCGAGGGGTTTATAAAGAACCAACAAATCAAAGGTAAAATATAAATTATACGCGATGAATACTAATCAAAAGCGTATTACTAAAGTAAATCCAAATGTTAATGACAATGATTGTTTAAACACTTAATTGAACAAACTTTATTTAACTCAAGTATATTATTATAAGTTGTACTTTAATCGTTGTCTAATGGAAAAACACTAAAGTAATCTGCATAGTATGTGTGGTTACGAGCCAACATCTTCACGAGCCGCGGTCTTGGTCACAGGCAATGCATTGA
The DNA here is from genome assembly GCA_944452665.1 of Stenoptilia bipunctidactyla. NCBI lineage: Eukaryota > Metazoa > Arthropoda > Insecta > Lepidoptera > Pterophoridae > Stenoptilia > Stenoptilia bipunctidactyla. Next base: position 12,235,291 of record OX101726.1, read on the forward strand.
GATTTTGTGTAAATTTCTCATTAAACACTCAAACGTTACAGTTTACAAAAATACTTTTGAATTGTAAGAACTTATAATACAAAACAACTTATTGTACAGAACTTACATACAAAACAAGCTGAAATATAGTCGGCTTTTGGTATTCATATTTAGCCGAAGACTAAATAGCCAAGCCAAAATAAGCTGAAAATAGGTAAACAGGGGAAATAATTCGAGTAGTATTGAAAATTATAAATAAATAAAATAAATAAATATTTCCAAATTAAGTTTCTTAAAGAACTTGTGCTATGGATACTAGATAACTGATATACTTAAGAAATATATTAACATAAATATTGAATAAATACATATTTTTTATTAGAATAAACTTAAATAAACATATAAACATCCATGACTTGACGACTAATATCTGTGTTCATCACACAAATATCCGCCGCCGCCGGGACTCGAACCCAGGACCTCTGGTATAGAAGGCAATGTATGTTACCGCTAGACCAGCCGGTCACTAATTGGCAATACTTTGTGCACTTCAGATTAACGTACTAGAAGTCCTCGAGGGTGGGTGTGCTGAGAATGTAGAGGGGACTAAATCTTTTTCATAACATTTCCTTTTGATTTGGTCCTATTAGTTTTTACTTTACGACCAATACTTCACGAGCTACAAGGTGACATTAGCGATGTGCGAGTTTCCGAGAATGCTCGGCTACTACTGGCGTCCTAACGATGCAGCCATAATTTGTATAGTATTGAAAATGGGCATAGTTATACCCCATTAAGTCGAAATCATAAAATTGAAAGTCCTCGATGGTAAGGGCTATGCTGAAGCTTTAGGAGTCAAGGATTTCTATTTTCAGATTTTGCTCATAACAACAGAAAACTATTAAAATCGGTGGAATGTAATCGTGTAGTTTTTTTTTTAATTGGCATAGTTATACATTATAGCATCCACATTGACATTAAAAGCCCTCGAGGGTGAGGGGTGCGCTGAGGGTGTAGGGAGAATGAAGGTCCTTAAACAGGTGTTTAATCATGTCAAAAATCTGTACAAACAGCGTAATATGACTGTGGCAAAAGTTTCGACACTTAATTTCTTATTGATTTGGTCATATTAATTTTCACTCCACGACCAATACTTTAGGAGCCGTTGAATTTGCAATATTTTTTTTCTTCTTGTTTCCTACTTTCAGGTTTTTGCTCATATCTCAAACATCTATACATTAGTACAATTTTTGCTTGTGACATAATAATTGACAAGAAATTTCCTTTTTATTTTATTTATTTTAGAGGCTTTTTATCGACGAAGTTATGGTCCAATGCTTAGTATAGATCTATTTACCCTTAAATGAGCGTGTCAATAACGCGAAAAAACCAAATGACCTCCGCTTAGTGGATCCTTACAGATAAAATATGAGACACTTTTTAATTAAATGATAAATTATATAAAAATGCATAACTTTTGCTGTTATAATTTATAGCTTTCATCGGTGCTCCAACCTTAAATATTTTTACTATTTGGTAAATAATTATACATATACAAAACGTAAAGCCTTTTTAGTAAAGTACAAACAATATACCTTAGTAATGTCACTACCTCAACACGAAAGCTTGGTACCTCATAAAAGATTCAACGCGAACATTGTGAAATAAGCAATTTTCTATGAAAAAGTATTTCCATTTCTCATAAGCAAGAATTTTCTTCGTGTAAGGTTGATTTTGTGGAACAAATGAGCAAGTATGGCTGTAGCAGGTGTTCTTATCAAGCAATTGGCGAATTTGAATAGAAACATTTTGCTAAAAGAGGACATATTATCGTCAAGCACTTCGGGAATGAGGTTGGCGTTAGGTTTTTGCAATTGGTAAATGAAAAACTTTCTATGTTACATTTTACCAAGAGTCATTGTTTAGGTAACAAGTGTTCAAATCATATTGTAACTTAGGGAGGGAGTTTAATGTATTTATTCAAATACAGTATTATTTATAGAATGCATAAAACATTTTTGCGCACAAAGAGATATTCATAGCTAACCTGTGAGATATTTGACAAAATTATTAAAACGAGATATAGTGCAAATGATAGCTCATGTTCGATTTATTCCAAACAGAAACCGCAGCAAAGATTTTAATATTTTACCCTCTAAAACTACTCAATAGACTACTAGTACCATCCACTTGAAATAAAAATCCCGATATCGTTTCTAAGAAATTAAATCAAGTCTGCACCAATAGTTTAGATATAAACAAGGAGAATTTTAATGACAATATCATCTTTATACATTCACATACCTAATAAAAAGTAGTTTGACAGGTCACAGACTGTATGGACCGTAAACATTACTCTTTCAACATAGAAAAGATTTTTGGTTACATGCTGTAGCAGTGCAAAAGGCCTTTACTCAGATTCACTACACTGCAACCTAAAAAAATACGTAACCAAGAAATACATTTTATACTTACAATGACAGTAGTACTACTGTACACTAATATGTTAAGATATTAAGTATCTAATCTAATTTAACAAACTAGTTCAAAGACTAAATCTATATCTTCTATACTTATAATAAATCTGTAGAGAGGTCAATTCTGTACATGAAATATTTTTTCAAAATAACTATCAGGGGGTGATTAGTGATCGATACTGATGATAAAAATGCAATCAGTAAAATTTTTGTATGTCTGTCTGTATGTTCCTTATAGAAACAAAAACTACTCGACGGATTTTAACGAAACTTGGTAAAATTATTCTTCATACTCCTGGGCAGGTTATGGTATACTTATTATTACGCTACAATCAATAAGAGCAGAGCAGTGAAGGGAAATGTTGGAAAAACGGGAGAAGTTACTTCATTTTTTAAGCTTCCGTCGCGTGTGCAGCCTTAATGGTTAAAGCTACATAGAAATCATGTATGGCAGGAATATTCTTCATAAAATTATATTAAAAAATATCCCACTACAGTATATGTCTATATCTTATGGTTGACTCACAATAACACGTGTAAATCCCGATAGCTTAGCAGTTCGGAGCTTTCTGATTATATTTGTTTCCTCTTACGTTTATAATACTCTAACTCATTCCTAATTTAAAAAAATTAACACTATTACCTATTCAATAAAAAAAGAATCATAGAAATCGGTATAGAAACACCAAACTTATACATAAATTCGCTAATAACCCATCGCGCGTGAATACTGAATGATATAGGGATTATTTTTGCGTAACGTTTGCCGCGCTCGACGCGGCTCGCGGCGGTAGGGTATAAAAAGGCGGGAGGCGAGCGCAAGCTTTTGCGCGATTTAATATAGGTAGGTACAGAAGGAACAAGCGTTACATTACCTGTCAAATTTCCACAACCAATTTTAACTTATTATCGAGGACATAGAGTTCAAATTCAAGTAAAAATTTTGACAGATTTGTAACGCTTGATGTACTGCCTTCTGTACATACAGAGATAAAATGGAAATCAAGGTTTTGTTTATTTCATGATCGTTTCTACCTCTTGGAAGTCAGAAACCGTAGATTTCTTCGGAATAAAAAGTAACGTATGTTTTAACTACTATACCAAATTACATTAATATTGGCTTAGCCGTTTGGCAGTGAAAAGCAGCCATACCTACATAACTATAGGTAGAATTGTATGTACACTGATAATGGCTGGATGGATGGATTTTTGCTATTCTTTCACGCAAAAACTACTTAGCTTTACCTAGAATAATAGAATAGTCTTTGCAGACCCCGTGGTCACGAGCGACTGTTAAAATTTAAAATGTAAATATACGCGATAAAATCGGTTAAAAAGTGTTTTAGTTAATAGTCATACATAATAATTATCGCGAAAACTTAAGACAGTATAAAAATTTAAGGAACTTTGGCACCCGATTTGTTTATAACGCTATGTGCCTTTGTAATGTACCTAATAGATAGTTACCTACCTATGTTTGTGGTTAGGAGTTATACATATTATATGGGCGAAGATTCTTCATTTTTATTTTTGTTATTAAAGATAGTTAGGACCTTGGATAACAAAATAACCTACTCGAAATACTAATTCAATACAGACGAAGTCGCGGGCATCATCTATGTAATATACCTACCTACCTATACTTTTTCACAAAACCTAGGTGAAACTGCGGATCACTGCTTTGTTGTAACAGTTTTTGAAGTAATTCTGTCTGTTTATCTATCAGTAACGCTTTCACAGCTAAAATACTGAGTCGATTTTGACGAAATTCAGAATAAGGTAAGTTTTAACTTCAAAGAGGATATAATAATAGTATTTATCCAACTCTAATAAACGGTATCCACGCGGACGAAGTCGCGGGTCACAGCTAGTCTAATATATAAAATTCTCGTGTCACAGTTTTCGTTGCCATACTCCTCCGAAACGGCTTGACCGATTTTGATGAAATTTTTGTGCTTATCCGGTATCTATGAGAATCGGCCAACATCTATTTTTTTTTATATGGCAAAACAACGTTTGCCGGGTCAGCTAGTAAAATGTAGATTTCACATCTTATAACAATTAAAACAAGATCAACAGATCCATTGCTACTCACACGATCAAAATAAAAACATATTAAGTATGTGAGCATAATAACTAAAGGGAGGCTAAGGGTCAAGTCAAATCCCTATGATCAATCACTCCCAAGGGATATTCAATGCCTTCCATAAATAAACCCGAACTTGAGACCAAAAATAATATCCCAAATTTTCTTCTTTTATTATTATCTACCAAAACCGCAATTTACATAACAAAATAACTCATGACACATGCAACATTACTTTGAATAGAGTTTTAAATTATTCAGTCTAAAAAATTGTCATTATTTTGGTCCGTATCTCCAACGCAATGTAAATTAAATTCCCGGCTCTAAGAAAAGTAAATGGTGTAACATTGTCACGAAATAGAGATTTCCTCACACTAAATTAATTGTAAGAGCATTTCAACATTAAAGACCAAGCGAAATGGACTCTTAACAGCTAGAAATTAAACTCGTTATTTTGATAGAAATTCAGTTGACCTGGAATATTTTGACCCTTTATTCCATCTATCGTTATGTTTTGAATGCTAATAACACTGGCTGTTTTTAAATTTATGGGATAATTTAAATAAGGTTCTCGTTAATTTTGTGGTAAAATTATGCAAGAGTTTAATTGTGTTTATTGTTTTGGCAGTTCAAATGTAACTTTCACATTTGTTAAAGGATTATTGTAAGGAAAATAATTAGAGTTCTTTTCAACATGGCGGTAATAAATTGAAACGTGTTAGCGTTGTACAATGTTTGTGTAGAAATTTATTTTTCTATAATAAGTGCCATGATTTAGAACGTTTGCAAGCGTGGAGTATATTATTTAATAACAATGCAGGGTAAGCTGCGTGTTTCGTGACTTGCTTTGAAAATTTTAAAAAGGTTTATATGCCTAGTTCGAAGTTGTGAGTTAATTGTTTTAATTTAAATTTTCTTGCAAACAACCAATCAATCATAAAAATATAAAGTTATTTAATTATAAGTAAAATTTTATGTTCACACAAGGAAACTTAGGTATTTTAATTACTAGTATACAAATCGACATTTATGAACAATCATGAATTAATGTTTGTAACATAAAACTAAAACAACTTGGAACTGAAATTTGGCCTGGAATTACCTACACATAAAATACTCATAAGGTAGCAAACAAAAATATTCTACCCTTGAAATCCGTAGATCGAGTTAAAAAATATTTGAATCTTTTGAAAAGCAATATATAAAAATTGTATGTCCGTAACTGGCTGACAGTGTAAAATTAAATGTAATTGTCCACTAAGATTCCGTTACCGACCGTATATTAATTAAAACACATTTAGATGAGATTTATGTGCTGTATTTAGAACTGACAAATAAAGTTTTATTTTACATTATATGTTATTGATAACGAAGAGTAATTGCGCGATTTAATATACTCCCAGTGCCATCTCTTGCTTTTATAGGAAACTTCTCCAACAGTAATTAATAAATATGTATAAGAGCTGTGGATATTGTGATAAATAAATAAATAAATAAAAGGACTGACTTTTTAAAAAACACTGCCGCAATATATGATAGTGAGAGCTGCGATGTTTAGCGGCAGATATAATTGTATGGTGGCGGCTAGTCAGGCGGACTACCACCGAGCGGCACGGCGCTCCCTCAGATTCTAATTTAATACTTTTTTTTAAATATCTTCTGAAGATTTAGATATACCTACGCTAGAGTCATTTGACCTATCTTACGTATTGGTTTCCATTACCGCTAACTGTTTTTATCCCCAGTCAAACCTACCAAAATTTGTAAGTATTTGTGTTCCTTGGACTTCAATAAGCATAAAAATATTTTTACCACCGAGTCTTAGGAAGCTGTATGTAGAAAATAAGATATATTTTTATATCTTAATGCTTGTTAAGGCCACAATCATACTCATAAGTATGTTAAGTATAAGAGTATGTCTGTATATGTATGGGTTCTTCGCACTAAGACAACTTCAGCTTTAAACCCTATCCCTATTTGAAAGGGGAACCTTGTAAGACGTACCGCAAATGTGTGAACACTTATGGAAAACTTTCCACGACTCAACTCTTGAGCTTTTCTTCCACTTTGAGCCAAATAAATGCAGACCAAATGGCACTTGACGTATGTTGTTTTTTTGCCGAAAACGGTTTCTTTGTTGGCGTGAATGTTTGGATAAAAATCCAAACCCGATGTCACAAGAAACATTTATATTTTTAAAGTAAAGCCTTGGCTTTTATTCGTTTACACTTAAATTTCAGAAATGTTTATATAACATGTAGCTATTAAACAGGATTCTAAAATTCACGAGGAAGTTTAAGAACAACAAGTGCTTTTTTGAAGAGTTATCCTTAATAAAACCACTCATATTTTACCTTACCTATGTAAAAATAAATATTGTTTTTCTTTTGGTTTTTCAACTCTTTATCGATGCGACCCGCGTTTATACAAAAAAAAATATTTTCAGACTGTCAAAACGGTTTTTCAAAACAAAAATGAATTTCGCCTATATTTCACCTCGGGGGCAAGTTGTATCAGTGTCAGTGAATCAAGTTGTGCTGTAAACATCGGTTAAAACACTTGATTAATAGAACTCTGGCTGGCCATCGACTGACGGCAACTAATCAGTGTTTCCCAGCAAACAAACCTTGCGAACGTAGGTTTTCATTATAGAACGGAATAATAGACGAACGTGGCAATTAGGACGTGAACGAAAAAACAGGTCTTTAGTTTTATATGTTTTATTTTGCTTTTAGTAAGTTGGTTAACTAACTATTAATATTTCAAAGTTTTTGCATTTAAAATGCTTAATTACTCTAAAATAAATAAAAAAATGTGTTACCTAAATAAAAATCACCCGACTAGACCTCGATCTGGGACCTCTCTTTTGCCGGACGAGTGCTCTTCCACTGAGCTACCGGTGCCTAGCGGTACGCCTCGAAATTACTTAACACATTTTTGTTTTCACGTTATATTATCATTTATTTATGGTTGACTAATTTTCAAGAAAAAATATTGTAAGTTTATTCATTTCAAAAAGAAATATATTTCTTTCCATTTCATTATCAAACAGATAGTATTACTTATATACTTACTATATAGTATTACTATTATACTTACATCTTAAAAGTATATTTTGCTCTCTCAAAATTTAAAAACGAGAAAGAAATTGAGAGTACCTAAGTAACAGAGGATTGTGTTATTATTGTTATTTAATTATTGACAGTTTGACCCGGTAGCTCAGGTTCATTTCCCAGCCAGAATCGATTTAATTTGGTAATTTTAACTATAAACTTTACATGAACTTGAGACTTATAAGGAATACGGTTCTACCCGTAAAAAGCAATATTTCTTTTCAACATAAATTAAAAGAATCTGCTATGAATCTAATGCAAAAATTGTGTCATTTTTGTCTTACCCCTTTTTGATACACCAAAAAGAGCCTTAAGGCCATGGTTTTGTTCCCCAAATTACGGGAGGGTTCGAAGACTAATCTTAAACCCGAGTAATAAAGCGTGTTGTTATAGTTACCAGCATAACCAGGCAAACAATCTGTCTTTTGACAAACTACTCTGTACCGACCTAGCCTTGCAGACTCAGAGGATAAATTAAAAAAATTTGATAGTTTGGTGTATAAATTACTCAACCTGACAAATGAAAAAATTTTATACCTCATGTCAATTAACGGCCAAAAATACAAAAGATGAAAGATAAATATCCTTTGGTGTAAGTGGTTTATAATGAAAACTTTGATTGCTATTAAGATAACAATACTTCATCCCTGTAAGCAGAACCAGACTCAGAGTGCCTTTGAGTATCCGTCTTTTAAAGTTTCATCTTCATCATCACATCACAACTCCGCATAATGATCCCACTGCAGGGCTATGAGTCTCTCCTCTGTGGCGAGGAGGTTTAGGCCGTAATCCACCAAGCTGGCCCTGTGCTGGTTGGTGAATGTCAGAATTTTCAGGGTGCCAAAATAGCTTCTGACAAACGCTAACGACTACTGTATATATGTTACCGGAAAATAATAAGATTTCTTCGTAAATTTATAAACTTTCGTAAGATTCTAAACGAGAGAAAAGTTGAATTATTTTATGCTCACACTATCGCAAACTTATCAATTACGACGTATCGTGGTAAATTTATAAACTTACGGTTATTCATTCGTAAAATTCTTTTCAACACACTTGCTCGTAAAGTGAGCCTTATTCTATTGAATTTAGAACTATAAACTGGGCTATAAGTCACGCGTGCATAATATATTATACCCTAGTGCATAATATAATGAATCCTACAAAGTTGAATTGTACCTTAGTGCAAATTACATGCGAGCAAACAGAGCATATTTTATTGATCCGGGTTATACATTAAATATATGAGCGCGCGCGTCCAAGCGGCGCGCGGACAGGCGGCGCGCGTGCAGCAGCAGCGGCTGCACGGCGCCTCCAAGCAACAATAGCGTGTGTGCAGGGACGCGCAGCAGCTAACAGCTGCTTCAAATAAATTTTATGACCACGTATGTCTGTCTTTTACTCACAAGTGTGTTGAAAAACGTCGTATGTAACTCGTGAGCGTTGCTAATTTGTTACATAATATACTATTACGGTTCGACCAATCACAGAAGAGCTTTTAATTTAACGCGTATTTAAAATGCGGTAAATAAAAAAAGCTAATACCACTGCTCGCTAATTGGTCAAAAAGGCAAACAATAACAAAATTTGGCTTATAGTTGCCACTAATTGTTTATGGCATATATTACCTAATTCGAACCTAACTGCTCCTCCTCGCTGCGCTCGCCGCACCTAACAAGGCCTTCCTGTGCATTCGCTTTTTGAAATTAGAACACGAATCTTATTCAACCTATCAGAGTTTACTTATTATTTTACGAGTGAGTTCAGTAAGTTTATCAATTTGCGAAAATATGGGCGTAAAATAATACATTTTGTCTCCCGTTTAGAATCCTACGGAATTATTTTAATTTATTATTTTCCGGTGACATATGTATTATACGGTGCTTAACGTGCCCTCCGAAGCACGGAAGTCGTCGTGCGAAATACATGATCGGCGGTCATCCATCCTAATACCGGCCGCGCCGAGCGCGCTTAACCTGCGATATCTTAACCCACCTCAATTTATAATATTGGTAGAAAAAATGTGTAATTCTTGTTTTGTTTTATCGCTGACTAAACTCCGTGTTAACTGATGGTAATTTAAGATGAGGTCGAATATGACAAGTCAGAACGCAGGTTTTAGAAAGAACTAGTTTTTCCTTAACTTTTTCCTCAGGAGCGGTGATATATGAAAGGCATATATGAAAGGTGGCCATTAGACAGATGAACCCTGAAGAGTTCCCACCACCAAGGAAATCACTAGGCTAAATTGCCTTTTACAAGCTTATCTAAGAGCAGTAAGTTTATATCAGACCCTATGCGACTATTCAAACTACAAAATACACGAAATATGAATAATTTTAACCCTAGTTATCGAGAAGACTACACTATTTGAAAGTGAGTTTATACGCTGTAATTTTCACAATAACTCTTAATACTATGCAACAGTCAAGGTCACCGTGGTTGGAAGCGAAACATACCAACCATTAACTCGTAGCTCGAGACTAATTCTAACTACTCCACATTCACCCACAACAGACGTTATAAACTTATTTAATTAACAAAACAAGGATTTGGACACTTTATCTTATTTACTTCAGTTCCTAACACGCGCAAACAATGTTTTTTTCTTAATTACTCACAGAACGTAAATTAATTAAGAAAACAAGCTAATGTGCGCAAGTTTGGTCTAATTTACTCAGCTTTAGAGCAAAGACGTGTTTTCGTATGGAAAACGAAGATTCCCTGGAGTTATTTAACTAATTTTATATGCGGCTGAGTTTTAGCCCGCTGGAGTAGTGTTTGCTTTTCGGTCTTGTTGATCTGACGGGTTAAGTTAAACTTTTAAAGAAGCAGACATAGTGATGTGTGTATTAAATTAACTTAACTCGGAACTTGTACGTTTGCTGCAGTTGACAGAATGCGCTGAACTTAAAATTAACAAGAATAACATTTTAACGAGAACATGTGTCATTATGCTGTTATAGGTACTCCTGTATTAAAAAACTGTTCTTACTTTTTATATTTCACGTTCCAAATCAAGACACTAATAAAAGTTATAAAGATTAATATATTAGTCAGTCTCTCATGACTACGGGTTTTACTGAGAAGTTAAATTTTGTAGCCGCACTAGTCACTGAAACCATCATTGAGATACGAAAACTCTTTTTTATGTTCCCAAGCTCTCATAGAACGTCACCTATAGACTTTACTTATTTAAAATGTCCCTGAAGTCCAAAAGTTATGCGGAGTTAAGCTGACAGTTATTAAAAAGCAGTAATAGAACAATTTACTACCTTCGATGTAGGGTCTGCTGGCAATATTTCTATCATCCTCTGGATATCCGTATCAAAGATAAAGGGATGTTCGATTAAGGGCTCGTACCCTTAAAACATAATCCAAATCAAAACGAAGAAGAAGAATATAATTTCTGAATTAAAAAATTGTTATGCGAAGTAAGTAATTGGTTTCTTTTTTCCTTAATTAAATTATTATTACTAAACACTCATAAAAATCTTTTCTTAAATCGTAAAACCACCACGTAAAAAAAATTAACCCATTCATAACCCAAAGTAATAAAGGAAATCTGAAGTCACAAAGAACATCCGCCAAGAAAGGTATTATTCAGTGTCACCAATAAGACGCGCCTTATAATATATGTTTTAATAAAAGGGTTTCAATTCTCGCCCTTACATACATCACCCGGAGAAACCCCCAAAGTATCAATAATATCAAAAAAGATCTTCGATTTATTATTCATTGAAGTCGCTAGGCGGACCGCTCTATAAATCCCAGGATTGCCAGTAAATCATCGTCCGCAAACGGGTAGAAAGCGTAAGCAATTTTCCTCCTTTTCCATGTTGACAAAAAACAAAATACTTAGAAAAAAGTTTCATCAATTACTTTTAAAAATAGTCAATTAACTCTCGATTGAGACACAACTCAGCTGTGACCTTTTTAGTCTTTTTATGAATTAACAATGTGACGAGACAAAGAACTTTACGCTTCGAGACCGTGAAGACATGCTCTCCAAAATTCTGAGAGTACTATAATAGAACCCTCATCACGTTTGGACATCTTATTTATCTAGTCAAAGCTAAAATCGTTGTTTTCTTTTTCTGAGTACACAGGGCAAAAACAGTGTTATTGGGGTCACATTGTAACAGATGAAGCAGGGACAAAGACCCTATTGTTTTCTTCAAAGATGTCTATTGTCTGTTCCTGATGTTAAATTCAGGACATTAATAGCTTTTCTGATAGCTAATTCATTGCTTTTCTTACATAATAGGAGTTAGATGAAGTACGTAAGCATCTTTTTATGTTTACAGTAAAAATAGATTTAAATAGATTGTGTTGACAATTACATTTATTTGATTAATTGAGAATATTATTTAATACCATGAAATATATCATATTTTATTTATTTATTTTGTGATGCACTCAATAATAAAAAAATCGGTACAGTATTGAAATGCTCAGATCATGCCTAGCCTATTAGCGATTTCTTCCAAAAACTTAATAATTGTAGAAAGAAATGTCACAAAAAAATTGGATATATTTTTATGTGATATAAAAATGATGAATGCGTATTCGATTTTACAAGAAAACAATGAGGCCTTTTCGTTTCATTTTTTTTAAGTTTTTTCAATACACACTAGATGGCGTTGAACAAAACTGAAGAGTCAATGTCAATATCGTATCCTCTTTGTTGACAGTTGACTGATCGTAGAGATAAAATTCTTGCTGATTGCCATAACCTTCAAATTAATAATATTACATTTCATTGTTTTTTATTCTCCTAGTTTGTTTTGCAGCGTTTTTTCTTTACAGAAGTATATTAATAATTATTACGGTACTTAATAATATAAGGTACGGTACTGAAATTGGCACTTGAGTTGACACTTGAGTTAGATCAGCGCCATCTAATGTTGAAAAGTGAACTACTTTTTTTTTTGATCGTAGACTGGAAACTCCTCATTACTGAAGATACGCGAGCTATACCTACCCGGGTCGATCTCGGCATGGGCTCGGTATGCGGCCAGTTGCGACTCGCGAGTGTCTGCATACCGAAACAATCGTTGATTGAGCTTTACCTTAATATGCGGATTGTTTATACTTTAAAATGGAATAATATATCTTTTTGTGAGACTCAATTCGTTCGCTAATTTATAAGACAAGGTTTACAAACAAGGTTTTTTGACACAAAACGTATTTTTGTTGAACACTTCCTATTTAATTTACAAAGTATTTTATTTGTTTATATAAAAAAGGATATTTGCAGTCACTAAACTAAATAGGAGTAAACACAAAGTAAATATAATTTAAACGGCGAAGGCGGGCAGCTCATCACATGTGAACGGACCGCGGCGCTTTAGGCATTTATTTTAAAGATGCGGCAGACTTAAATTACTGTAGATATCTGTACTATGATAATTCTAATAAGTTCTGATTATAATTTTGTAATAAAAGTAAGCACTTCATTTTTCACCTGCATTTCCTATAGATAAATAAAGAGACATTACTACACTTTTCCCGACACGCCGCCTCAGTTAATACTCACAATATATTTTATTATGTTTTTGCAACCATGCGTTGATTAATGAATTCTTCAACATTAGGTTGAGTTTACTCCGTAATAATTAACGAATACAGAGCATTAAAAATACCGACATCACGTCAAAGCTTTGGCTGAGTTACAATATCATCGACGTAAACATTCGCCGAAATTTGAATTTTTCAAAGACCAACTATGAAGTAACTTCTATCATATGAAACAAAAATTTTCAAAATCAATTCATAATTGTCCAAAATATCGTGTGAACCTCCTCCTTTCTTGGAAGTCGGTTGAAAAATTAATATTTATTTTTTATCTTCATGTAAAATTTTAAACTATCACGTCCTCGAATTTTGAAAGAGACCCACCAGTCACCCTGTATATCTAATAAAGAATTATTTCACATGTGCAACAAACTATACGGATATCTTCGAAGATAAATATTGAGTAAAACGCAAATAAACGATAGAGTTTAGCTTATGAAAGTAGAGACTGAAAAACCGCGGAAAATTAAAAAATCAAGGTAACCCCAAAAATACATGGATTAAACAAACTTGAAACTTGATTATTTTTTTTATAAAAGTATCGTAAAAAGTAACAAAATTGGTACTGTCCTACTTGTCAATTAGAAGTATATTAATAAAACGATAGGCAACTAGTATCAATCAGGTTTAAAAATAAAACAACAAAATACAATAATTATTTTTATTCGTTGCAATCAAAATCTGAAACCAGCAATTCTATATGGAATGAATCGTCAGAGTCACTCGTATCGCTGTTTCCAAAATTATGAAACTATCTAAATTTTCATTTGAAATACGGAAATTGCAAAATCAAAATTATCAAAACCACCAACAAGCGCACGATTGTCATCAGTAACACCACAAAAATTACTTTGATATTTATGCTACTGCCTACCGCCATACAAAAAGTTTGCAAAAAATCCAGTGTCTACTTTTATTAGCCAGACTATAATAACAACCATTTTTATTTTCCTTTTAATTAGTTAAACGCACTTATATGTTAAACTACTTATCGAATTTAGGACGACGCTGCTTTGGCGATGGGATAACAGCATCGGCCTCACAACGTACTTAAGTTTTGAGACTTTGTTTTCACTCCCTGCACAACGCAAATATTTGTTTCCATGGACATGTGTGTTTGGATTCATTTGTCTGGGCGTTATATTTTGTATGATATTCACATATTGACAAAAAGTTCCATCCTGTATATCTACTACGACACTGTTAAAGGACCATCGTACTTCAATATATTTCACAGTATTAGATGAATGCTTAAAAGCCTTAATATGTAAAAAGCGCCATCTATTTACTAAGCTAGGAAACTTCTGCGCGTTTGTTGTATTTCTTATAGTTTGAGTGTATTTCGTGAAACGTGTAATAGTAAATTCATTCTAGATTTTTTTGCGGAAAAAATTGTAACTTTGTTTTTTTGCTGTTATACTTTACGGTGAGGTGAGTACATTTAAATACACAACGCTCCTTCCCCCCCCCCTGGTTCGGCTTTACCCTAACCCCCCTTGAAATGTGTCCAGATTTTTAGTTTTTTTCAATTTTCAGTAAAACTATATATTCTAGGACAAAATGGTAAAAGGCTGGATTATTCATTAATAATTTCCCTACAAAGAAATCCTTATTAATTTTTTTTACAATAGGATTAATGGTGTCAATGTCCTCGTGGTTCAAAGTTGATTAAAAATCAGTGCTTAGTAAAAATTAAACTTTAATCCACAGTAAGTGTTCGTAAAAACTATGATTTTCCAACTTCCAAAAGGATGAGGTTTTCAATTCGTGTGTATGTTTCTTTTGTGTCTTTGTTACACGATATTTCGGGCAATTAAAAATAGATTTTGAAAATTCTTGTTTCATATGATAGAAGATACTTCATAGTTGGTCCCATATAAATGTCATCGAAATCATCGATTGAGTACCTACTTCATGGAAAATTTCGAAATATGTCTGATTTCGAAGAATGTTTACCTTCACGACGTTATAATTCAACCAAAGTTTTGACATAAAGTTGGTGTTTTAATGCTCTGCATTCGTTAATTATTAGATATAAATATATCTCCGCTGTATGACATGATAATTTTATTTTATTTAAATTAAATCAGAATCGTCTTCCTCGTCTTCTAGAGCCTTGTTGAAGCAACTAAGGCCCTGACACTTTGTGTACATGGCTGAGTAACCTACACCAGTTTTGACACACTCACATCTTTTTCCACAGCCCTTGTTGCAGCTGCATGGTACTATTTTCAGTATTGCCTGTGGAGCTGATCCTGTTGTGGTATAAATGAGTGATAATGTATTATTATTGCTTTTTCAAACCCAGTTTTAAGGGTTTAATGCATTCCCTCGCCATAATTGGAATTGATAAAAAGTCCGCATCGAATGTAGAGGATTCTTCATGCACCAAGAACGGCAATGTCGCAATCACTAATACCTACTTACCTACCTAATAAGCACTCGAAAATTATGTTCTTTTTTCAAATATCATGTATTTAACACGGCTACAAAAAAATATCTGATTTATAAGAATAATAATAATAAAACGTTTATTTTCAGACCAGTGATCCATAGTTTGTTAGTAAAACATTGTAGAAACTTAAAGACTAGTGTTAGTAGGCATAATAATAATAACATTAATTTAATATTAGAGACATTTACAAAATTACAAATTATGTTAAATTCTATTCAAATTAATACTTATTTAAATAAATAATAATAAATAAATAATAAATATTTCTGACACTCACACAACATTATCTAGCCCAAATTAAGTTTCTTAAAGAACTTGTGTTATGGATACTAGATAACTGATATACTTAAGAAATACATACACATACATAGTGAATAAATACATATTTTTTATTAGAATAAACTTAAATAAACATATAAACATCCATGACTTGACGACTAATATCTGTGTTCATGACACAAATATCCGTCGCCGCCGGGATTCGAACCCAGGATCTCTGGCATAGAAGGCAATGTATGTTACCGCTACACCAGCCGGTCGTCAATAATACAACACAAAATTAAAATCAAAGTCAAAATCAAAATTAAATTGTACGTAATTAATAAATAATAATAATAAATATTTCTGACACTCACACAACATTATCTAGCCCAAATTAAGTTTCTTAAAGAACTTGTGTTATGGTTACTAGATAACTGATATACTTAAGAAATATATAAACATACATATTTAATAAATACATATTTTTTATTAGAATAAACTTAAATAAACATATAAACATCCATGACTTGACGACTAATATCTGTGTTCATCACACAAATATCCGTCGCCGCCGGGATTCGAACCCAGGACCTCTGGCATAGAAGGCAATGTATGTTACCGCTACACCAGCCGGTCGTAATTGAAATTAAATTTACTAATTTAGGATTAGGATTTAGGATTTGAATGAAAAATAAATAAAAAAGTACTAAAACTCAAACCAAAACGAAAGCAAACTAATTATTTCTTTTTAACAAAAAGTGAACCGTCTTCAAAAAACCGACCCACTAAAAATGATAAAATAATTTTCACAAACGTTATCCTATTCATGTTTCTATTCCATCCATATTACTACCCCGTATAGTAAATTTCTGTCAATAACGAATTAATACTAATTAATGTAATAATTAATCTGGGTAGGTATTTACATAGTTTTTGAAGTCCAGCACCCGCACCCGGAGGGGTAGGGAGATTTATGCATTGTAATGTAGGTACTCACCTCAAGGTGTCATTTAGCGGAATAGCAGTGTGAGCACAGAACTTTATCGACTCGTATTGTTACGAATATTCGTATAGTATGGAGACGGTTTGTTAGCAATCTATCCATTGCCGCAAGGCCAGCTTACATAAATGTGGGCCTTGTTAATTTTGAATGTTTGTAAACATGTTGTACTCTTAAATAACTGTTAAATAAAAAAATTCAATGCTACTAAAAACTTGCAACCGACTCCATACTATACGAACATTCGTTAACATACGATTCGATAAAGTTCTGTGCTCGCACCGCAAACAGAACAAATTTAAAAATTTTGCCGCTTTCCCCGTACATTGAAATCTAGAATAAATCTATACATATAATAAAATGGTAGGAAAGTCAAAACTGTACATTGAATATTTTTTTAAAAGAATACTTGGGGTATGATCTACAATCGAAACAGAAACAAAAAATATAGTTTTTAGAATTTTTGTCTGTTTGTCTGTTTGTCTTTCCGGGATAAACTCAAAAAGTACTGCATGGATGTACTTCAAATTTGGCATGAAGATAGTTAAGAAGTCGGGTCAACATATAGGCTACATATTATCACGCTAGCAGTGTTATAATCGTAGGTGCGTTTGGTGCTGCATAGCGTTCACGCAGACGACGTCGCGGGCAGCAGCTAGTATACTATAAAAACGTGGCCGGGCTAGCATGCGACCATCGACAACGATAAATCGGGCCTTTAATCGATATTTTCTTAGAACATGGCACTTGGAGTTTGTATTATTTTAAGACTTTGGTATCATTGGTTCCATAAAAAAGGTATGAAATCGAGTAACTCTTATCTATTATTGTGCGCTTGTTAGCTAACATGATAAGATACAATAACAAAAAATATTTATCTTGCCGATTCGAGGATTTATCGATGGTCGCATACTAGCCCTGCTGGTGATAAACGGAGTGACAGCGAAGTCTTAGTAAGTCGTTTTATCCTTCGGGTACGGAACCCTACAAATAGTATAAGTGGGCTATATGGTGCTGTATGAATAAATTTCCGACACTTAATTATCTAATCATTCGTTTCAGATATAAATATTTACACATAGTAAATTAAACATTTAGACCACTAGATAAGTAGACTAAAGAAAAGCAGTTACAGTTGCCTATCAATGAGAGAACTAAAGGGTGTTACCACACCAATCGATCGACCGTCGATCGATGGTAGAATGGATTAGTCAAAAAAACCGGTTGACCATCGATCTTTGGTCACTAGTTTGGTAACACCCTAAGGTAACCCCAATAGACCAAGGTCTGCGCTAGGGTTAGCCAGGTTTACATTATTTCATATTTCATTAACATAATCTCAATAGCATTTTACAGCTCAAATCTTGAGGGAGGCGTTTTCAAATGTAGCATAGTTAAAACCACGCAAAGCCACTAGTAAGTAACTTATCTTGTAATAAAAATGCATTTTTGTAACCTATAATTTTTTATTTGCAATATTAAAATAATCACCATTAAAATCAATATTAGTCAAATAGAAAAAAGGAAATTATAAGTCCAGCCAAAGAATAATAGATTATTCACCCACAGCTGACTCCCTGGACTGCATGTGCCGTAGTAATGCGAAGAAGGAATAAGCCGACTTACTTATCTGTAATAAAACACAGTAAATTCAATATTATTCAAATATGGTACATATGGGCGCGATGCCCTTGGTTTGATTGATGCAAATCTAAGTTAAACAAGTGCTCTTTTCGGAACATTAAATGTAATTTCTCTAAGCAAATCAGGGCAGTTTATCGTATTTCTCAAAATTTTCATGAGAATTACAGCATCAGCTGCAATTCTTCTTTTTTAGATTTTATATATATTTTTAAATGGCATAAAACCAGTTTTTCTTAAGAAGGAAAATTGACCCTATTGGCATAGGGTCAGCTAAGGGAAGCCACATAGGTCAAATAATACAAATGTTCCACACTTGGTTTTACTCGTATGGCCTCTCCAAGGTCCGCTTGCATTCCGACTTCCGAAATTACTATCGCTCCGAAAGTAACGAGTTCTGGTAATTTTTGTACGATATACTTTCATCTCATATTCATTTTCTATAAGGTGAGCTATATGCTATTGTTACACAAATCTTGCTATTTAGTATGCTCAATACGAGCATGCTTAGGAGCAGTTTACATTTGCTAGCAATAAACATGCTAGTTTTAAGTATGCGACTTATACAGGGTCCGCATATAATAGCCAATTATATTTTAATAACAGATTTGGTATGATGAGTGGGTCTGAATTTCGAAAAAAAAAATATTTTTTTTTTTCAATATTTTTCATAAATTAAAATTAAAAATTTGTTCTCTGATAGTAAAATTTAAGATTAATCTAAATTTTATGACTATACACAATTAGATGGACACGTTTTTATTACTTTTTGTGTAGTCATAAACTATAGATCAAACTTAAATTTTTATCACTGAGAAGAATTTTGAAACTTTAATTTATGAAAAATATTTTAAAAAATATTTTATTTTTCGTAATTATGACCCACTCATCAGTCTTAACCTGCTATTAAATTATTATTGACTATTATATGGTGACCCTATATATTTATGACTGTTTGATACCTACTAGCATGCGCAAACCTGTTTAGACACGCTTAAAGCGGATCCCTCTCCACCCGCGCCGCTGCATGGTAGTATGAACTGAGCAAGTAATCACGTAACATGCTCGAAAATCGCAAGCAGGTCGATTCACGAGAGAAATAAGCACATGTAACAATAGCTACTATACGTTTGTGTTATCACCATTATAAAAAAATACTTACCGATGTAAAAGACGTTAGACCGACATAAAAGAATTTGCCAGCTTTAATAATTAATGGGTTTTGCAATCTACAAGTAAAAATTTTTATATTACTCTTGAATTGCTTTGATCCAGAAATCCAATCACAATCATATATAGCTCCTGATAGTTGGAGACTCTGAAAAATGATCAGACAGTTAATAATATCAGATGTAGGTAACATCGGGCCGTGCGTGACACGTCCACCCACCGCCTTCACATCTCTCTTTATAACAGGTGACATTTCACATTATAGTGTTAAAGACAAAAGAAATAGAATAACAAGGTCATATGAGACATTAAGAACGCGCTTCGGCCAGACCCGTACACCTAGCACACGCTACCCACCTAACCAATCGCTTTTCAATTAAATATACATATTTTAAGTCTTATTTTACACACATGCCAAATTGCAATTATCGACTTTCGAGAAATAATATTTTAAAAACATGTTGTGTATTTCCCATTTTTGTTACTGTGCAATAAAGTGTAAATAAATAAATATTCACACCGACTACATGACCTCAAAGTAAGCATAGCTTGTGTTATGAGATACCATGTAGCGAACTAGGGGGGAACCTAGAATATAAATATATACAGGGTTGTTTTGTAGGCACTTGCCAAATTTAAATATTACGTACTTTGATATAATACGAATAACCTGCATTTTTATATTAGTATCGCTCAGTAGAAAAAAGTAAAGATATGGCACCTTGATTTGTTCCACGAATAGTCGTTATTGATGAACGCCCTACACACAATACGATACTATGACGCGGCACTTTATTGATTACGTTTAATAATACTACGAAGACGTAGTACTACAAGATGTTTTGTCGCGCGACAAAACATGTTAACGATATGAGGTTGCAAGGTCACACTTTGAGTTCAGTAGTTATGCATACCTACAGGCAATAAAAAAAGTTACCTACATTATTTACGTAAAATCTTTTCTTCATACTTTTACAGGCTTAAAACCGGCAAATTGCAAAAGGTTTGAGGGATTTAATGTGAGAAAATTTAACATAATACTTTTAAGTGAATGCAAAATAGATAGAAAGAAGAAGCATTTTGCAATTCGGCGTATTTAAAAAGATTGAATAAACTTATGTACATTAATTAAAGCTCTAATCAACATTATTTAAACAATTATTACGAATGAGTTTCACATTAAGTACTTGAAGTACTTGAGTAAGTGATCAAAATGCATACTATTTTTCTCCAGGCAGAGTCTAGCACGTTTTAACACATTTTCATGGGCTTTATTTAGCACGGCACTGTCACTTTGTCAAATTCACACACTATTTGGTTTATTAAATCAGAAAGGCTTCGAGCTTCGTCCTGATAAACGATTCCCTATTTGTAAACATTATCGATAGTTAACGACGACTCACTGTCTAATAAACACATACAGCGCAGGTTTCGCGGGCTCTCGCGGACGCAGCTGCGTTACGCACGCTGCGCGTGCACTTCCGCCGAGGATGCGCGAGCGACTGCAGGTCATGGCAACAGACAAGTGTTTCCGGGTTTGCGACGGCGCCGCCGGCCGGTTTCGTTCACGTGCGAACCTGCTCGATGTAATGGCACTTATTGTCAAGAGGATACGATTGTTTTTTGAAAATGTAGACGTCTGTGATGTAATTCATTCGGTTAAACAAGTTGTACCAGTGCGCGTAGTCTTTATAGTATTCATTCGTAAAACAGTATGAATACTATAAAGACTACGATAAGATAGGTTTACCTCACTTTGGCGTTGAGGTAAACCTATCTGCCTCAGACGCCAGTGGTTGCGGGTTCGATCACCGCACGGAACCAGAAAAAAAAAAATGTTCCGTGTCTGAGTGTTTATCTATTTATGTATTTATATTCTAGGTTCCCCCCTAGTTCGCTATATGGTATCCCATAACACAAGCTATACTTACTTCGGGG
This sequence comes from Stenoptilia bipunctidactyla, assembly GCA_944452665.1. Taxonomy (NCBI): domain Eukaryota; kingdom Metazoa; phylum Arthropoda; class Insecta; order Lepidoptera; family Pterophoridae; genus Stenoptilia; species Stenoptilia bipunctidactyla. The sequence goes on from OX101726.1 coordinate 12,256,988, forward strand.
CCATGTAGTTGGTGTGATTGTCTGGGGATTTTATTATTTATTATTATTTATTATTTATAGTATGACCATGTTGTTCTTCACATTTTAGTGAATAATATGAATTTCCATGTAAAACAATAACTACTTTTTTTTGCAGAAATGGTTCCTATTAATGATACTTATTACGTAAAAAAAATTTAGGTAGATGTTGTCAAATGAACCCTGTATATAGATAAACACCCAGACCCGGAACATTTGTTGTTGAGTTGTTGCTTTTCACCTTTCTTTTTTTTAAACTTTTTTTTATTATTGTATTTGTGTATTTCTATAATTGGCTCCACGTATCATATTAATTTTTAAGTAAAGAATGTGTTAAAGAAGAATGCGGGATGGTGTATCGCCTGTTTAGGTCAACGTTTTGGCACCAAACTTACACTATTGAATAAGAAGATTCTTATCTTCATTTTTCAGCAATTAGATAATTTTTAAAAGTCCGGAGAAAAGAAAAATCGCAATTTGAATAGTTTTTGTTTTTCATACACAAATTCAATAACGAAATGTAAATGTAGACAATAAACAAAACGAAAACTTTTATTGTGTCAAATCTGACAAATCAAATGTCATACTACGTCACCTACCTTCATCTTCATTCAATCAAAATCAATCAATAGCGTTTTGGAGTTTGTCTGTGTAAAAGCTTTTCTTACATGTTTTTATAAACTTCGTTGAAGTATTTTACAGTATTACAACCATTTTACAGTAGTACAATTTAGTTTCATTTCAACAAAAACAGTAACATCCATTTTAGTAATATATAATATACTATTGTGACATCTAGCTATGACATTATAATATATAATAATAATCATTTTATTTCAGACTTCACATCCATATAATATTGTTAGTAACACTCCTTAAAACTATGTTAGTAAGTATGGTAAACAATTAATAATAACATTGAATTTAAGAATTAATGTCAGCATAAAAATATAAAATTTGAATTTGCAAAAGGTTTTAAAAATTACATTGCATTACAAACATTACATGAAAATAAAATAATTAGGTAATAATAGTATCAAAATGTCAGTAATTTAAAAACAAGATAAAATAAGGAATTGGATTAGTTCATTAAAAATTTATTCAAAGTTCATGTTTGTAAAAATAATAAAGCATTTACGTCAGATTTATAAATTTTGAAATTAAAAGTAACAATATGAGATGGGTACATGGGCTTTGCAACAATTGCTCACATAAGGACAGTCAAGCCTGCCCGCTATCATACACAGGATGCTGTTGGTGCTCCCTCGCACGCGCCGCACCAGAGATGCACATCTTTTGCGCATGGTAGCGTAGAAGCAGTCAATCCGGGCTTCCGCAAACATCCCTGACGCACTACAGTAGCGAGGGAGCCTCATCAGCACCCTGAACGCATTATTATATTGAACGCGGAGTGCGTTATAAGTCTTTTGTGTATAAGACTCCCACAAGCTGCTCGTATAGAAACTAGTACAGTAAGACCGAAAAAGTGTATATTTTGTTTCTTTTGAGCAACAAGCAAACCTACGAGCTATCATATTGGCCCGAACTGACAATGCTCTACGCTCTCTCTCTATATCATCGTCATCTTTGAGGTCAGGCCTAAGAATATGTCCCAAATATTTAAATGAATATTCTCTCTGCAATGGTACGCCACTTAAATACACAGGTGGCACTTCAGGTGGATATTTACTCCCAGCTCCAAAGACCATGATTTTGCTTTTACTTGTATTGTGTTGCAGCCCATGCTTAATACAATACTCTTCACTCTTGTGAACGAGTTTTCGAAGTCCATCTATAGAGGCGCTGAGCAGCACCGTATCGTCTGCATAACTTAGATTGTTAACGCAAACACCGTCTATATGGCAGCCGACTCGCGTGCTGCTCAACTCCTCTATGAGTGCATTTATATAAATATTAAAAAGCACAGGTGAGCTCAAGCCCCCCTGTCTGACACCACACTCAAGCCTATATGGATCAGAGAAGGACCCTGCCCATCCAACGTAGTTAACCTGATTTCCATACCAGTGTTTAAATATATTTATGAGTTCAATAGGCATATTTAAACTAAAAAGTTTTTGCCATAAAATATCGTAGGAAACCAGGTCAAATGCCCTGGATAGGTCCAAAAAACATGCATAAATAGGCGTACCACGCTTAGTATAATATCTGATGACATGCTTTAGACACAATATCGCGCTCTCAGTAGACAACCCTGGGCGGAAGCCAAACTGGTTATCATGGAGATTCAAATTATTATTTAATTGCGTCGTAAGCAAGCCATCAAATACCTTTGCTATCACAGTCGCTAGTGAGATTGGCCTATAATTGTTGCTATCACACACATCACCGGTCTTATTTTTAACAATTGGGATAACAATTGTTTTCATTAACTCTTCTGGCAAGTAAGCATGACATAAGCATAGATTAAAAAACATGGCTAAGGTTCGAGGTAAATGTGGCCCTGCAAATTTGAGATGCTCAATGCTGAGACCGTCGTGTCCGGGGGATTTACCTTTCGTCATGTTATTTATGATGCTAGAAATTTGGTTGGAACTGAAAGTAATCCTCCTTTCACTTCGCGTTTCAACACTGGGTCTGTCTTGAGATGGACCCAACATTGATGACACAATAAATTTTTGTTTAAATTGATTCGCTATGTCTCGAGGTGTGCTGACCCCATCCACGCACACAGGAGGACCCGGTCTCTTGTTCATCTTATTTACGCTTTTCCAAAAAGCTCGAAAGTCTTTACTGTTATGATGTTCAGCTAGAATATTCATTCTTATTTGATTTTCATGATTCTGGCACCATTTTAACCTAGACTTAAATGTTTTTCTAGTTTCACACATTTTATCAAATAAAATACCACTTGAAGGCTTGCCATACCATACCCAAGTTAGAAAAGAGGACCGTGCCTCTCTGTGTACATGGCTCACATGCTTTTCCCAGCCTACAATGACTTTATTTTTCTTATGGTTAAACTTACTACTTTTTACTGCAGCTGTACTTAAAGATAATATTATGTCATTGTACATCTTATCAATTAAAACTTTGTGTTGTACATTAGAGCACAACCCATCACAACAATTATTAAATTGAACAGGAAAATCTATAAGTTTCAATTTATTATTGCATTCTTTAAAGTACATATCTATTTGTTCCCTATTTCTCTCACCCCACCTAACCTTGTTATGTCCTTCATCATTACTATTCACATTTACCTTTGTTGCATTAATATTACATTCTAAAATAAGAGGGAAATGGTCAGACCAGTAAACATCATATTTGACATAAATATCAACAATAGATAACACAGCCGACTCTGTTATCAAACAGTGATCAAGCCAACGCTTCGAACCGTGGACTTCACTAATAAAAGTGTAGGTATTTGAGTCTAATAATTCAGTATCTATACATCTCCACTGTTGTTCACTACAAAAACTCATTAACTCCCTATGAAATAATTCTGTAGGATGGGCATTAAAGTCTCCTAATATGTATACACACCTAATATTACTATTGTCAATAATGGCACTCACCGCACTGAGGCAATCCGTAAACTCCGGCAGGTTCTTATCCTTGTCCGTCGGCATATATACACTTAACACCAAAATCGGGCCATCACTTAAACTGATTTTAACAGCACATATACGAGGATTATTGCACTGTATAACTGACACATTGGTGAACGTTTCACTTCTCCATAACAACGCAACTCCTCCATATGGTCGTCCTCGCAACATGCCAGCTGATGTGTCCACAGCTGATGTCCCGGTACAGGTGAAGTCCTCATGGATGCCGTGTAAGTAAGCAATGTCATCAGGAAGGAGCCAGGTTTCTTGTAAGGCAATAATATCTGACGTCTCACATAATTGCCTTATACTCTCCACAGATCGTTTGACGCCTTTGCAGTTGAAGCTTACAAAGGTACTTGTACTTGCAGTGGGTAACTTATCCATTAATTTTATTATGAATGCCGTTTTCAGAGGGTACTCTGTTCGATTTTACATGTTTAAAGTGCACAAAACGCCTGAAGATAATACCTTGAGGCCAAAGATTGTTATCCATAAATATTGGCAGCTTGTTTGGAGAAACAAAGAACTTATAGGCATCATGATTCACTTGTTTTTTCATGGAAATCTTTTCTAAAAATACCGTTTCCGCTGTTTTATTTAAGATGTAATTTGCGATATCCAGTTCATTTGTATCTTTATGCACGTTGGTAATAAATATAGGTATCTTTTTCTCGGCTGTCTTAAATTTTAAATTACATTGACTTGCACTACCGATATTTCCAATAAAACGATTTTTTGACTTCGTTTTACGTTTTTCAACCGTTGTCCAAGTCCCATCCTGCTCTTTCGTGTTCAGAGTATCTGCATAAGTTTGTTTGCATTTATTTCCGTTACCATTATCAGTTAAGGCCACCTGTACTGCACATTGTTTTAAACCGGTTTGTTCAGTACTCGCCTCGCGTACAGCGTGCGTCGGAGCAGACGGCGGCGGCGGCGGTGGTGACATTACGCCAATGTTTGAAATAACAATATTTGGTGACAATGCCTGACCTGATTTATTTGTAATCTCACTAAAAGAAGAATCTTCAAAGTGTGATAGGCCAATAGGTCCACTGTCCCTGTAAGCACCTCGTTTCGAATTTATGTTCATTTCGTTAGAAAACGGAATCGAAGAATACCTTACATTTTGAATTTCCATTTTTAATTCTTGTAATTGTGTAGACGTTGCGTAGTTGGATTTAATATTAAGTACCTCAGACTTCAATAGTGTAAGATCCTTAAGTAGTTTGGTCACATCCAAATGGTCAAAAGTGACCGGCGGCAGTTTTTCCAAATCTCGTGCCACAAATGTTGGAATAACATTCGGATCCGTTACCTTAAAAAGGCAAATGATATCACTCAAATCCCGATTTTCTTTGCCTGGCCCTTTGCGTGAGGTTTTTCGACATTCCGATGGCAAAGATTCAAACAATAACGTCTTTGAATTTGCAATTTGTTCACTGCTAAATGTCGAAACACAAATACGCACTAAACTATCTTCATCCATTATAGAAAGCTTATTTTGTATATAAGCTAACATTTCGTTAATCACGATATTACACTGACAACATTTTAATGTTAAAGTCATTTTGTACAAACTGCGGGTTAACCGCTAACGAATAGAACGACCGTCTTAGTTCAAGGACCAAGGTCGACTGACATTGACAAACGATTTTTATCACAAGCTCACGTTCACGTTCAAAAGTTGAGTTCAGGATTTCAAACAATACGATGCCAATATTTAAAATGCAAATAGCTTTTAAATCCCAATCCTAAAATTCCGAAAACTTTTTTCATGATTAACTATATATACTATTTATAAAATAAACATGTTTGACATAAAATTGTGAAGTTCCAGAAAGCGATACAGAATTCTCATACACGCCTGCCATACTTCTTTGTGCTGTTGAAATACCAATAAATAAATCATATATTTCCCGTTCCCGTGAGAATTTTGGGAATTTCTTCATCACACAACCAGTCACTATTTGAAGAACCTTTATGCCAAGTAGGTATTATATCCGTGCACTCAAGGGATAAGATTTTTCATACAAAATAAAAAGTCCAATAATTCCCGTTCCCGGTTGAATTCCGGAAATTCCTTCCTTAGTGCTCCCACAACCTCACAACCACAACCTCTAAGGATTGTATGTTCCAAATTTTAGCTCTCCACGTCAGTCACTCATTACGAGTTACTTCAAAACTCTCTCTCTCTTTCTCTCTCTAAGGGAGTTACGCGGGCGAAACCACGGGCAAAAGCTGTCTGTCAATGAATTGAGTCATTCAACTAATCCTTTCGAATGCTTTCTTTCAAGATCAGTCGGCCATATTAAATTCAATACACGTTCTCGCGGCGAGAATCTCGCCTGCTCCCGCATTCTCGCGCTCCTTAGTCACGCGAAAAAACCGACAAAAAGTGGAGAAACACGCGAGAACTTGAGGAGAATACGAGAAACAGCTCCACAGCCTCGTTTCTCGCGTATTTCTCGCGTCTCGCGAGAGTGTTGAACAGCAATATGAAAAGCCTTCCTCAACCCATATGCAGACATCTTCGACTCCATCTTTCAAACGCGGGTCGGAAAACCGATGAAAAAAAAAAACTGCCTTACCTTATCCGCAAGTTGAGAACCAAACCAACATGGAACGAAAATCTGTGCAGCCATTAAAGTAATGTATGTTGTAATAAATATGGAATACGGTACTGTCATCGGCTGCAAAATAAAGAAAATATAGTTAACACTCTCCAACTGCCCCGTTTAACAAAGCCGTACTCTCTCGTTTTACGTTTGTGCTGGTTATCCTTTTTTTTATTTGTACACAATTCACTAAATATTGTTTTACTTTAACAATCATAGACAGTGCAATATAACTCTTACCCTTTAAAAGGAACTCGGAACGCAATAATTTTACATTCGTTAAAGAGAAATGTCCCGATTTGAGGGCAATTTAAGCTCTAGGTCAAAATTATTTCTTTACAGCAGTTATACCGTCTCAAACAAGAGTGCCAAAAAATCGTAACACCATCAAGGACTGTAGCCTAAATAAAAGGTAATCATCCTCCGATATTCCAATGCGACATACATGTCCACTGAAATGGAGTGCAAGATCTCTCCAGTTTGCCCTATTGTTAAATCTTGAAATTAGGGTTTTACCATCGTCATTCATTATTCAAAATAATAAATTCATTTCCTCATCATCTGAGTAACGATTTAGTTTTGAACGTATTACCGCCGCCCGGCTTTACGCGTCCTGCCATCAATTTCAGCCGTTTCAAACGTATTTATTATCGTTTATCCAGCATGCAACACAAGTCCTTTAAGAATCTTAATTTGGGCTTAATATTGTTTTGTGAATATCATAAATATGAAAAAATCTATGTATGTAATACCCTTCTGTATATTTTAAATTCCTTACCATGGTAAATCGAAATAAACAAACGCAGAGGAGGAAAGAAGCAACACCGAACTGTATAAACAATACGACACTAAATACTTCTTGTATTTCATGACATAATCTGCAAAAATTAAAGAATTGATTATTTTCCTAGAATATAATGGATTCATCATCAACATCATCATCCACAGCCTGTAGACGTCCACTGCTGGACAAAGGCATATTATATTATTTTTATCCATATTATATAATGGATTAAAATAATATAATAGTTATTTTTAGTTACTGAGCAGAACTTCCATTGAAAAGTTATTTGGTTAAAAGGGGTATTCAACTTAAAGCTCCTATGTTGAAGTGCACCTGATGAAACGCACGTAAAGAATAACCTACATAACAATATACATTAGAGATTTTTTATTTTTTTATTTTCAAACTAACTTTATTTATCAATACTCCGATATCCTTTTTTGTGTAATTATTGCCAGTGTTTTTACCACTACCATTACTACCATTTACGTCTCGTCAAACTTACATTCGGATTTCGTATCGATTCCTAAACTTCAAAATGGTATTCACATAACTTTTTTTACAATTATACTTATTAGTGATTGAAAAATGTAAAAAAACGATATTCTCCTGGTAGAAACCCTGATAATTAATTGTTTTTGGGATGGTTCAGCTACAGTAAGTACAATCCCATGTGATTGTCTTGTTGTGTCTTAATAATAAATTAAAAAATAGTTTCTTTTTTATTTCTTTGCACCACAAAATGTCTTACATACAGCCTGGTGACTGTCGGACGACAGACGATTTGATCCTTGAAGTACGGAACCCTAAAAACAGTATTTTTTTTAAATGGCGGTTAAATAGTGAAAATTGATTGTTTCGACCTACATACTCTATTACATCTCAACAGAAGCGGTATTGGACCCGCAACTACCTGTATGAAAAGCCGTTAACCGTGTTGTTGGTCAGTTAAATAAAGGTGACAGTTATATTCATACGAAAAGGGCCAGATTTGTAAGGTTAGTCCGTTTGGAATACAACCACCAGTGATGACCAACAACGTGAGGTTCAAAAATGGTCATTTTCAGATTCTTTATGACTCATTATTAAAATAAAATGGGCTATCGTTTGGTCTTTTCGGTATAAGTATTTTTAAAGTTCAAGTACCCAAAAAAAATTATCTATTTTCATTTTCTATATTTAGGTTTACCAACAATTGTTTATACTGTTACTAAATAATAAAATTTCGACATAAGATATGACAATCACTTACAGGTAAACACAGCATGCATATATTATTTTCTTTTTGATCGTTTATGATTATATAATTGAAATGGCAATTTACTTAATACCTCCATCTTAAACCTCAACTGTGTGGAAGTACAATTTCAAATTTTAGAAATCTATTTTATTACTATTACCGATAAATCCGTAAAATAACAGTACTACCTACTAAACAGTTAACTTGAATGACCTAGTTTTGTTAAAATGCAAACTATCAAACATTCTAGATGAGAAATCTTGTTAAATAATGATAAGTAATGACAAAATATACTTCAAATATATTTATACCAAATCTAATAAGAGTTGTTCTATTTTTATTCTTCTTTTGTAAAATCATGATAAGTAACATGATCTCCTAAACTAGAAATTCTTTTAATTTTCTTCCTTAAAAAATGATTATGTCAACACAATACAATAAATATATGAAAAACAACATTTCGTTTTATTCAGAATGAATTCCGATTAGTAGCAAATTTTTAAATTTTAAAATGCTTGTACTGAAAAACTAGTATTGTGTACCAATATACCAAATACCACAAAATTATAATTCGAACAAGTTGATCGGTTTAATTGATCGGCCTGGAATTAGTGGAAAGAATATATTTTTCTATCAACCTAGCACTTTTGCATTTTTGATACATAAATGAGTCTTAAAATGCTCTTCCCTATTTTTTTAATTAGGTGCGTTTTGTGGAATAGTTTTTAGGTGCAATTCATTAGGTGCGTTTCAAATAGGTTGCGCCAAGTGGAGGGCTAAAAACTATTTATTCAACTCTCGATTCAATTTAGAATTATTTCCTTCCATCGGGAAATTCAAAATTCAAAAGATTGTATTCATCTTAGGAATTTCACAAAACACTTGATGAAGTCAGTCATCACATACTTCGGCTTTAACTAGTTGTTAACTAGGGAAATAAAGTTTTAATAACTTAGCGAGCCTACGTGAGGAAACAGAAAAAATGAAGTTAGAACCATCTGTTTAAAGAACTCGGTGTGAATTGTAGAAAACATGAAAAGTGAACATTGTTAAAATTAATATTTGACTTACGTAGCTACCGCATCAAAATGTTTAATTGACTGGTTTAAATTCTTAATCGCTTCTTCATCCACAGTTTTCTTAACAGTGACTGAAGTCATTTCTTCACTCTTAGATAAAGAAACATCAGTTATTTTTCGTAACTTATCATCTAATATTGTTAGTTGGGCTATCACAAGTACCATCAAACCAACAAGGAAAGTATCGCTGTTGACGGATATCCACATGTGAAAATGCATTCCAATAGCTTGATAGAAATACACGACATAAATGATTCTTTCTTTTAATTCTTCCGGAATAAAAGCATAACTACTTACTGGAAACACCAGCTTTACGTGAAAAAGCATATGTAATACAAAATTTGTTAGAATGGCAAAAAGATTACAAATCACAGAAATGCCTCCAAAACATTTCCAATATAAAACTGCAAATTGCTTAGCTTTTGCAATGATTATCTTTTCCTTTTCGTTCTGTGGCTGCAAAATTTCACTTTCTAACATTTGTAATATATTATTAATTTTATTACGTTGAAAAATGAAACTTGATACTTTAAAAGTAACATTAATTTCGGTACAATAAAACAAAGTATCTTCGATGATGGCGTCCATAACCTGAAGGAAACCCAAACTAAGAGTGCCAAGCAATAAGTACATGAAAACATTAATGAAGATAAAAGTGATAGAATAGTATTTATAATATTCAAAAATGGGAGGTCCCGGCCAAGTTCCAGTAATTTTCCAAAAGAACATGTTCATTTTGAAGCAGTCAATTTGCTTGTATGATTCCATATTTCTCACTTAAAGACAAAGAAATAAGTTTCTGTGAACATTTGTATCTATTTAAATAGCTTTTAGCTGCAAAGGTGTTTCTACTACCTTTTAATTAACTGTGAAATTCCCAGTTCTTTAGAAAAATTCACTCTGAAGTTTTACTTAAAAAATAATGCTTTAATTAAAATTAATCGTCGTATACGAGTATTAAACGTTGAATGAAAAATCAATTGATATGCAGTCGTCGCCTGCTTGGAAGTAAAGCAAACAGGCGTTGCAGTCTCCAGGGTATATGAAAATCATGTAATTTCATAAGGGACACTATCAAACTATGGCATAAGAGGCTTGCATTTAGACCGGAACTCACCCTACATAGAAGGGCCAACAATGTCTGCCCTAGCTCTCGCTATAAAACAACCTTCATTGAAAAGTTTCAAAGTTTCATTGGGCCTATTTTATATAATAAACTTAATAAAATTATAGGCATTTATTCACTAAATTTGACAAACTGCACAGAAAAGTTAATATCTTGGCTGAAAACACAAAACTATGAGAAAACAGAGAACTTGTTTAGAATTTTAAGATAATTTACCAAAGTATAATGAAATAAGGATATGTTCCTTCTACTAAATTAAAACTTGTGAGTAACAAAAATACAAATATTGATTACTAAAATTATGCTCATTGTATCTTTTTTACCTTATTATTTTAATTCCGCAAATACACAATTTCTTACTGTTTTTGTTTTTGTACCGTTGTTATTATATAATTTTTTTTGAATTATTTTCTACAGGGAAGACTTGTGTCTAAGAAACAGGCTCAGCCTAGTTTAGACACAAGTATAATTATTGTTAAAATTACAAATTAATTAATTAAATCTAATTGTATATTAGTCATAAGTTGATGTTGAAATTGATTTGTTGTTGTTGTTGATCTGAATAAATTTATGATTATATTATTATATTAATTGGTCGTCAACTTTGATTATTCGAAAAATGTCTTAGAATGTGATTAGAATTAATAATTATTTAGAATTTATAAGACCTTTATAGACTGTAATTTAAATTTATTGACTGTTTATTATCTATTAGGACTTTTTGATAAGAAATTAATATTGTACTAACCTAGTTTTCAAGATTGTAATAGTTACAATTGGGTCAAGATGCCAAAATAAATAAATATATTATTATTATTTGTCTTCCATGACACCTGATTTAAAGTGAACTTGAAGACTAAGGTGGTACACGTCCATCCACGAGAAACTCTCACTCGACGCTTAAAAGTACTAGGACTATACTGGTCAGATCACTTCCCGTTTGCGTTCGCTCCCGAACGGTCGTGTTTGCGGTCGCTCCCGAGTGTTCGTACTGCGCTGCCCTTGTTCCCTTTCCCGCATTCGTGCGAGTGAGGTCCCAAGCTAAGCTCTTTTCGGAAAGTTCATCTGCCCTTTCAAGGCAGACATCTACTGCCAACCAAAGCATCGCTGATCAGGTGGATACGTAACCGTGACAACTAAGCCTGATCGCCCGCCGTTCATCGGTGATAGGTCCGTGTTAGGTTGATCTTTTTTTCAGCGCAGTTTGTGCAGCCCCTTTGCCGTTCATCGTCGAAATCGCGCAAAGCCCGCCAATTGTCTTGTCCATCCCGCGCCACCGAACAGACCCCTCCGGGCCTCACCCAAGACTCTCAGCCCTTGCCTTTGTCGCAATACCCCGTGGTATTTGACTCCCCCGCGTCCGTCGACAACCATGCCCCTGAGGCTCCTGCTACTCAGGATGCCTCGGACTCCGAAGTCGACCGCATGTCGACCGCGTCCCCTCACCACGAATCATATAGTGAAAACGAGAGTCCGAGACCTCGTACTGCTCTAGGCGCCAGCACCGACTGGCAAACCGTGTCTTATAAAAAACCACGTCGCGATATCGCCCTCCTCTGTCTCCAAAGGCCCCTCTGGCCCCCGTCTCACCAAAAAGAAAAGTAGCGGTCCCCAATGACGCGGCCCCAACATCCGGTAAAAAACCTCCACTAGTCTTCCTCAAAGACAAGCAAAGGTGGACTGAAATCTCAAATATCTGCGATAAAAACAATCCGCGCATTAAATTCAGACAGGCATCCAATACGGGCGACTTCCTTAATATCGAAGTCTAAACGATAGATGACTTCCGCGGCCTGACTAGACTATTAGCCTCAAAAAGGTATCAGTACCACACCTACGCCCTACCAGAGGAGCGTAAAGTACGCGCAATCCTAAGGGGCGTCCCTTACGAAATCACCAACAAAGATGTCGAATCCTTTCATAAAATTCATTCCAGCTCCGGCAAACATTCATCTTAGAAAACTCCCCAAAGGGGAAGAGTATTTTCCGCGATCTCCAGCACGTATGTCGCGTTAACGTACGCGTTGAAGGCCCCTGGAAAACCGGCTTCCCAGCCCAGTGCCACCGCTGCCAAGTCTATGGTCATGCATCGGCCAACTGTGGAGCAAACCCCAGGTGCGTCAAGTGCTTGGAACCACACGCGACTCGAGAGTGCACCCGCACTCGCGAAACCCCCAACGACCCGGCTTGCGTACTGTGTGGCAACTCGGGCCATACAACCAACTACCGTGGCTGTCCTTAGGCTCCGAAGTCAAAACACGCGTCAGCGGCCGTGCCTAAAATGCCCGCCCCTTGCCCGCAACCCTCCGTCAGCGTCCCTCCGACGATGTCCCAAAAGGCCCCTCAGGCTATTGCCGTCACTCCGCTATTAGCACCGGCCTGGCACAAGGCCGCTCCGCCACCAAAGCCGGCACCCGCTCGACCCGCCCAGCAATCCCAACTTAACCTCTCGAACCTCCTTAACTTTGCTAGTCTCGGCACCTACCTGGCTATCGATGTCGAGCTCACCGCGATTGCAGACGACCCCGTAAGGGGAGTCACTCGAATCCTTCGTAATTACGCACCCGTCATCCAACATATCGAAAAACTTTTTAATGGTGGTAAACAATAGTGTCCCCCGTGCTCCCACAGCTACGTCTGGTCGCTCCAAGACCAAACCAAAGGGCTTAACCCTCGGGTCATTTAACGCGCGCTCACTCCGCTCCAATCGTCTCGAACTTAAACACTTTCTTCAAAAGCACTTGAGTGCATGGATGTGATACTTGGTATAAAGGTTCTTTCAGTAGGGGTCTGGTTGTATAGTTTCTGAAATTTCCATGAGAAGGGTAGTTAAGCGCATACGAAGTTGCGGGATAAAGCTAGTTATTAAATAAAACACTTTTTAACCGGATTTATCGCGTATATTTACATTTAAAATTTTGACTCGACGTTTCGGTGTCTTTGCAGACCCCGTGGTCACGAGCGACTGAGGTGTCAAGCGTCGGATTGATAGATTGAAAAAATTATAGATCATCATCTCCATCTGTTTCTCAGTCTTCGAGCGTAGCGTTCTGGATTGACACAAAACGAGCTGACAGTATCTTGAGTTTCAGGTCGTGCAGCTTGCTGGATGTTAGATTTAATGTTTTTCAGGATAGGGTCCCATGTCGGTGATAGTTTCCAACCATCTTCTCTATTGAAATTAGGGTGTTTTTTAATTTCAATCGCTTCTCTGATCATTCTAGGAATGTAATGCTTCTCTCTAGATAAAATTTTCACAGAGTCAAACCTTAAGTAGTGGTTGGGCTTGTCCATGGAATGCTCACAAACTGCAGACTTTGAAGCTCTTCGATTTTTAATATCAGCTATGTGTTCTTTTACGCGGGTTGATACGTTTCTTTTGGTTTGACCAATGTAGGAAAGCCCACAGCCGCAGTCAATCTTGTAAACACCTGGGTCTTGTAAAGGGATGCTGCATTTAACTGAGCGAAGATGTTGACTTATTTAGGTTTAAATATTGTTTTTATTGAAGCGCGCCTAAGAATGTTTGAGATTTTATCTGTAACACCCTTTACAAAAGGTAGAAATGCAGGTTTGCGTTCGACTCTCTGAGGCTTCACATGGTCACTGCGGCGGCGACGAGGTGGTTTGAGGCCGTTTTCACAAAGCACCTTGACAAAATGTTTCAGTTCATCATCAATGTGCTGAGGATCGCAGATTCCATGTGCTCTCTGAAACAAAGAGGAGCCTACGGCGAGTAACTGGCTTGGGTGGTGGTGGGACTTCCCATTTAAATACATTTGAACAATTATTACCTAATTGGTGAATGAGTGATACTTAGCATAAGTACTTAATTATCTGTAAATAGTGATCGTTGATAACATTGCACCTTTAATAATAAACTGAAATAATTCAAAATTTAAGATTGTTGGGAAAACGCATTTAAATATATTTTTTTTTAATAAATTTATTAACGGCATGGATACAGGTCCTTAAGCCTATCTTATTTATAAAATAACATTAATTAAATTTTCTTAACACTGTTAACTATAAATTTATATAAACTTTTGAAAAATATTGGTTTAGCTAAAAGTTCTTGTATTTGTAGCGGCACTTCATCACTTGAAACTTCTTGTAACTCAGACGCCAATGTCAATCGCTGTATATTAAATTTTTGACATTTCATGATCATATGTTCGAGGTCAAAGATCTCACCACTTGTACAATGTTTGCAATTTCTTTCTGATTCAGGAATTATCTTAAGTCTTGCTAAATGAGCTGGAGTTCTACAATGGCCGAATCTAAGGCGATTAATGGTTGTGATGAAATTTCTGCAATTTGCATCTTTATTTTTATGATACCAAGGTATGTACGGCTGGGTGTCTTGAATTTTACTGTACCATTTTCCTTTATTTTTACTTATAATTTTCCAATATTTGTGCCATAATGTTTTCATTGTTTTTTCCAGTTGTTCGTGATAATCAGTGAAAGGAACTTTTAACAGCATGGTGTGATCTTCATCATAAATTCCTCGAGTGGCCTTATCCACAACTTCATTACCAGTGATATTGCTGTGCGAAGGGACCCATTTAAATCTAACATTTTTGCCTTTACTATGTAATACAAGTATTGCTTTTCTTATGTTAAACAAAATATAATTTGACTTATATTTAATGGAAATATTACTTAGAGATAATAAACAACTTTTGCTATCTGAAATCACTAAAAATTCAGAACTATTTACACTATTTACATATATCAATGCTCTATAAATTGCATAACATTCAGCTGTAAATATTGAACATTGTGGATCCAAGTTAAAGCATTTAGTTTGTTTTACTTGTGGGTCATAGTATGCTGCAGTGACTTTATTGGTGTCTTTAGAACCATCTGTGTACAATTTATAGGTATTAGGTTGACTATTTACATATTGTGAGAACTCAAATTGATTGTTAATGCTCTCTGTATCAACAAACATTAAATTATCTGTATAACATTTAAAATCAACATTATATATGGGTAAAGTATGTGATATGTACATATTTTTAAATAAGGTTTTTAAATTTAGGGTTATGGTTAAAATTTCTGGGATATGTTCAGATAACAGTTGTTCTGCTGTGATTTGTATATTATTTAACAGACTTTGAGGAAGGTCTTCATTAGGTAAAATTCTATTTAAAACAAAAATATTGTTAGTAGCCAACAATTTGGTACTGAAGTTGTTAGCAATTTGTAAACGTCTAGTTTGAGTGGAATTATACCAGTTTCTGATTCCATAGCATTTATTGGAGTGGAGCACATAGCTCCTGTTATTATTCTTAAAGCTTTGTTCTGAATAACATCTAACTTTCTAAGTTGACAAACATTAGTGTTCATATATGCCAAACAGCTGTAATCAAAGTGACTTCTAACAATACTTTTATATAGCATCGATAGTACTTTTGGATCTGATCCCCAATGAACACCAGCCAAAGATCGTAAAATATTAAGTCCCTTAGATGCATTTTTAATAATATAATTGATGTGTTTTTCAAATTTTAATTTTGTATCTAAATATATCCCTAGAAATTTCTTTTCTGAAAACCAACTTAATGGATTACAGTTGTATTTAATTGGAGCAATCTCGTTTTGATAACAATCTTTTTTGCTAAAAAGTATAGTACCACTCTTATTAACATTAATATCTAGTTTAAGGTCACTATAAAATTTATGAATTTGAGTTAATCCATTGTTCAAAAGTCTAACAGCACTATTTACATTTTTATTTATAGTATACACAACAATATCATCAGCAAACAACAAACATTTTACAGAAGTATCTGTCAAATATTTATTAATTTGTGATGTATACAAGTTAAATAATAAAGGAGAAATTGTGGAACCTTGCATTGTTCCCTTGTATACTGTTCTTGGTCCATGCAAAATGTTATTAAATCTGACAAACATAGTTCTGTTGTACAAAAATGTGAATATCCATTTGCAAACTTTGCCTGGTATGCCTAAATTACTGAGAATTTCAATCAATAGTGAGGGATTAACATTATCAAATGCACCATTAACATCGAGAAATGCACAAGCTGTATATGAATGGTTATGAAAGGATTTTTTAATATCTGAAATGAGAGACATGAAGCTATCATGGGCACTTTTGCCTCTACGGAAACCAAACTGCTGTTCAGGTAAAATGTTATTTCTTTCACTATAATATTCTAATCTAAATTTTAACATGGATTCAAAAAGTTTACCCATACATGAAGAAAGTGATATTGGCCTGTAAGAATTACAATCATTAACATCTTTGTCAGGTTTGAGTATTGGAATTACACATTGTGTTTTCCAACTTTCGGGTATGGTTTCTGATAACCATAACAGGTTATATATTTTTAACAAAATACTCTGAGCTCTAGGATGAAGGTTCTGAATTAATTTATAGGTTATGTCATCAAGACCTGGCTTAGTGTCTTTTCTAGGTTTAAGAGCCATTTTAAATT
Organism: Stenoptilia bipunctidactyla; assembly: GCA_944452665.1. Taxonomy (NCBI): domain Eukaryota; kingdom Metazoa; phylum Arthropoda; class Insecta; order Lepidoptera; family Pterophoridae; genus Stenoptilia; species Stenoptilia bipunctidactyla. The sequence goes on from OX101726.1 coordinate 12,273,895, forward strand.
CATTCATAGTAAATGGTTCAGAGAGAAAGCAACTATTTGTGTTTCCAGTCAGTTTGAAAATTTCATTTAATTTAGCTGTATCTATTTCTTTTTCAGGAGGAGAGATAGGTGCATATTTGTCAAGGAATGAGGGAATCCACTCATCATTTTTTGAAGCTTTCCTACATGTTATGCGTTTGAATCTGCGAATGTAGTTCCAAATCATGCTTACAGGTGTGTATCTGTTAAATGAATCACACAATTTTGTCCAAGATTGTTTCTTTTTGTCAGAAATTAACCTCTTTTTAATTGCATCAGTCTTTTTGTACTCAATGTAGTTTTCTACTGTGGGGTACAATCTATAGTGTTTGAGAGCAGATTTACTATTGTTAACTGCTGTAGAGCATTCATTATCCCACCAAGGAACTGGCTTTTTCATTTTAAATGGAGTTTTATTAACTTTTTTTGGTATACATTTAAGCTTTAAATTATTAAGAATATCACAAAAGTTGTCATATATATTTTGGGAGTTTTCAGAATCAAAATTTAAATTGTTGAATATGTGCTTACTTTCAGAATGATACTGGGTCCAGTTTGCTCTGCTGTATATGAAACGTTCAGAGGAAGGAGCTGTCACATATTTTTCAATAGACACCTGAATATTTATTATAGTGGGGAAATGATAACTTCCCATAGGATCATCATGTACTTTCCATTCACAAAGTGGAGCTACATTGGGACTGATGCATGATATGTCTATAGCTGAAGGATTATGATGAGCTGTTCCTACAGTTGTTAGGGATCCAGTATTAAGAATACACAAATCACATTCATCTAGCAAGTTATATATATCACTACCTCTGGAATTGGTTGATAGACAGCCGAATGCAACATGATGTGCATTTAGGTCACCTGATAGCATGATTGGTTTGGGTAATTTGTCAATTATTTGCTTCAGTTTCCTAGTTTTAAATCGGCCACCTCTAGGGGGACTATAAACACATAGTATAGATAAAGTTCCCATATCAGTTTGAACAGTGACTGCAGCTGTTTGCATAAAGTCATAGTACATAGTCTGAACTACTTTGAATTTAAATGTATTTTTGATCAAGATAGCTACACCTCCATGGCCTTTGGGACCATTTTGTTTTATAATGTCAAAACCTGGAACATTAAAGTTGCTTGTCTCTTTGAAAAAAGTTTCATTTAATAAACAAATATCAATATCATTATTAAAAATAAAATCTACTAATAGGGGTTTTTTGTTATTGACACTTTGGATGTTGAATTGTGCTATAGTTAAGTATGTCTTGGCGTCGGTATCTAAAGATTGTATGGGAATGTTATAATCCATGTTAAGTTAGATTAGAAAGAAAAACATCTTTAATCCTGTTAGTAGTTATAGGTTCATTACCAGAGTTGGCTAAAAATAATAAAGATTTGACTATTGCATTTATAATAGTATCATTATTGGCAATGTCTTCCAAATTTACTTTTTTGTTAGTTATATTTACAGGTTTATTTACAGATTTATTTACAGAAGAAACTACAGGAGACTTTGTAGTTTGTTTGTTATATACATTATTATTTACATTTTGTGTATTTTTGTGAGGAAAATCATTCTTATTTATCAGTTGGGGAAATTCATTCATAGTTGTTTTGCTGATATCAGCATAAGTAATTTTATTTTTCTTTTCTAGTATCTTTTTAACTTTAATTGGACATGTCTTCGAAATTGCAAGGTGTGGACCGCCACAATTTATACAATTCAATGAATTAGGTTTGTCACATTCTTTAAATAAATGCTCACCAGCACATATAGAACATCTTTGTTTATTATTACAAATTTTTGCCGAGTGATTAAATTTAAAACATTTAAAACATTGTAGAAGTGGAGGTATATATTCAAATACTCTATATGAAAATAAGTCATATTGTACATTATCAGGCAAAGTGTTAGATAGAAATGTTATACTAACTGTCTGTAAGGCCACTCGTTCATTACCAATTCTTTTAGTAAATCTTCTTATGGCTATGATGTCGAATTTGGATGAAAGTTTATTGTAGAGATCCTTATTTGATATAATTGTGGGCACAAATCAAATTATTCCGGTTTTTTCAATTTCTTTAGCTGGGATGTACGCTTTCATATTATACTTTTCTAAAAAGTTAGTGTTAAGAAGAAAATTGTTTGCATAGTTGAGTTGGTTGAATATAACTGAAATTTTTGTAGCATTCACTCTATGTAGACTATGTATTCCTTTTATTTCATTTGAAAATATATGATTTAAATAAATTGGACTTTTGTTTCCTAACTTTTCTTTAACATTTTGGCTTTCCACAAATACTTGGAAGCTAGTATGCAGAGAGTTATCTGGGTATAGTCTTTTATATCCCTTTTTTAAATATGGTATATGAGGATCCTCCTCATTGGAGATGGTTTCAATTATTTTTCGCTTGGGCGGGGGCCTGGTGCCACTAGGGCCCGGGTCCTCGTCCCCGTCCATAATATAAGTAAAAACTCACTTAATTGCTTGGTTTTTGCTCGTATTCGGCGAAAATAAAAATTAACTTTCAAGAAAATTGAAAAAAAAACTTCTCGTCGTTTTAAGAGTTCCCGCCAGACTCCCCAACGCATTTAAAGTTTTAAGAGTGTGACCAGCTCTAAATTATTGCAAATAAAAAGAAGAGTGAATACTGTACAGTGATTTACTTTAGTAGTATACGTAACTAACGAAATTATCTACCAAACGGTATATTAATTAATGGTGTTAAAATTATTAGTATTATTTAAAATTTAAAAAAAACATTGAAGGTTTAATTCGTTTTATGATTAAAATATTCAATTGTATCTAATTGAATATTTTAATGGTATAAAACATGTTAATGTGCTTTAATATTTAAACATTTTTTTTAATGTGCTTGCTTATTTAGGTTTAATGCATTATCAACTTATTTAAACGGAAACGTTTTGCCTTATTTCTTATAGTAGATGTTTAATATTAAAGGGACGATGACGATTTCAAAGAAAACCTTGTCTGGTAAGGAAGTTGTGGGTTCATATAAGACAATTTAATAATGATATATTTTTTCATTGGTGCGCTGGGACCGTGGGACCGTGGCTGGGAGCGCTGGGACCGTGCATAAGACGTGACCGAAATTTGGGAAGTTATGTCGACCGAAATCATTCCGGTAGTAATATCCGGAAAAGGTTTGATCCCAGACAAAACGGTTAGACACCTGGAATCGCTCGGATTGGTGCAGCGGTGGTTCGTTTACAGCAAAGAGCGGTTTTGCTGGAGACTGCCCGAATCATTCGGCGGTTTCTGTCTCTCATGACCTGAACCCTGACCGACTGGTCAGAATGTCAAGTATCTCCTGCCGAAATAGTAGTAGTTTTTAAAGTCCAAAATAATATTATTTATAATTTTACTTAGAACGTTATTCTTATCCTGTTTAATGCATTTCGAAATAGATGGCGCATTTTTAGATTTCTCACTTTAAGGTGCATCAGATTTTGTGATTAGCTCCACGATTCTTCGAGCTCTCCATGACGACGTCATAACAAAGAAAATTTATAGGTATCCGATTGACCTAAAAAAGAACTTAGATCAAATATTTAGAAACAAAATGAACTAAATACATCAAAAAAATAAAAAATTGTTTATATTTAACAAAAAAACGTACAAATTCGTATAACATCAAATACTCTTTAACATAAACTGAATCAATTCTGAATATCGAAATTTCAAATAACACTTTTTAAAAATAAAATGCAATATCTTTAAAATATTCACTTTGATATTAAAATTCAACCAAAGCGAGTCACTTTTTGACTACCCTACTGGTTCAGTCAGTTAAAACGAAAGAGACGGGTGATCTATTATCTCACTTCTACTTGTGCAAATCGAGTGTCTGTGATGGTGGCTTCTCACTGCGCGTGTTAGACCGCGCCGCGCCGTGCCCGCACGCGCCCCGCGCTATGTGAATAAGGCAGTTTATGATTCCTGAGACCGTACTTCAGAGGGAGCTCTTGATAGAGACAAGATTCTCTAAGCTGCTTGGTTATGTTTATGCAGATATTCAGTTTTAGCAAGAACCGAACAACCCTAAACTACACGTCTGAGGGACTCGCCAGATTGGCGGCACGCTTGACATACGTCCACTGTGCCGTCGCTCATAATGTATTTTCGGTAGTTGTTCGTCTTGATAACCTGATCCTGTATCGTAAAGATCCTGTATCCTAAAGAGGTCCCTGAAGCGCCAATGAAGCGTAAAGGCAAAGCATGGAGGCTTTAAGGTCCACGTATGGCTCGTGTAGAGCCTTGTAAAACCTTCATATGGTGTCACGATCAGAAATGCTTAGCACCGCCGGTGTCTGTCATGTCTCGAAGCCCAGATTCAAAAAGGGTGACTCATTTATCACACGCTACGACCTGTCTATGCATACCCACGTCCGCCTTTGCCATAAAATAGGTTCAGAGGCTACATATCTCTCTGTTGTGTAAGATTTTGGCGCTAAGTAGGCATCTTCCTCCACACTTTCTGAAGATATGCAGCCACATTACTGACGATCGAAGATGATTCTACGGAGGCATTTTATGGAGGGTTATTGCAGTATGGACTTTCCGAGCCAGGGCTTCAAATTCGGTCGGAGGCCATCTGAGAATGCCAAAGGTGTACGAAAGAACGAGCATAGCTCATCCGTTAAACGCTCGTACTTTGTTGAGACCAAGTCATATTATTATTTACTTTGTCTTAAGCCTGATCACATTTCAAATAAGTGTAGTATACGTATACATTATATACCTAGTATTCACAATAAGCATGGAGACTGCTTTGAATAGGAGTTTTAGTTACATATTTTTTTTGCTTTAGTTAATTTTAAGACTTAAAGAACTATATACTTAACTAGTGATGCCTTATAACTTATAATCAATATAGTGAGCTTCCAATAAAATTAAAAACTCTTAATCGGCCGTTTTTAAGCTATAGTTTTTGTATATATTTATAACTAGCTGTAAGTTTTCCAAAAATAATAAAATAAAATTGATCATTTACTGGATGAACGAAATGTATCTGACACTGAAATAAGTCTTGTGCCGAACTATGACAATACACTACCTAATACCCAGAAGAAGATAAAGCAAATACCTATATCTGCACCAGTTATGCGAAAATTGTTATCAACAATAAAAGTAAAAATGAAAAAATATATCATTATTAAATTGTCTTATATGAACCCACAACTTCCTTACCAGACAAGGTTTTCTTTGAAATCGTCATCGTCCCTTTAATATTAAACATCTACTATAAGAAATAAGGCAAAACGTTTCCGTTTAAATAAGTTGATAATGCATTAAACCTAAATAAGCAAGCACATTAAAAAAATGTTTAAATATTAAAGCGCATTAACATGTTTTATACCATTAAAATATTCAATTAGATACAATTTTGTTTTTTTTTAATGGGTAGCAGCACCCGTTCACTAGTATAACGCAAGCACCAGCCATCACCCTCCTCAACAATATTTTAGGGAAGAGGGTGACCCGATACCCGACGCTACCAGTAGCCATGCCGCCTGAGGGAGCATGACGTTCTTGCTGTTGTCTTGACAAGAAAGTAAGTGAAGGAACAGTCACCAGTATGCCGTATGTCATACTGCACAGCCAAGCCGTAAACAAAATTAATAAGTTATTAGAAACTTTTATAAATATCCTGTTGTGCTTAATCCTATGCCTCTTTATCGTCTAAGAAATCTTTAGTTTTATAATAAGCTTTTCGAGATAAATTGTTTTTAATGATTGATTTAAATTTATTGAATGGCAGGGATTGAAATGTCAGCAAACAATACAATCTCGTGATTATTGCCTACCATATAGGATAGATCATTTATATAGACTAGAAACAAAAATGGGCTCAGAATTAAAATAAAATAATAATCTTTTTCAAATTATATCTTTTTGTCAACATCAGCGTACCATATCTTGAAAACTATAACAAATTTCGAAAGAATTATTACAATTTATCTCTGGGGAATTTATTTATAAATAATTTTACCCTTGAACATTTTGTCCCAGCTCATAATATAATTTTCCTAGAAATTGGAAGAAACTGAAAAATGGGCTAATTTTCAAAGAGGGAAGGGGTGAACTTGCACCCGGAAGGAGAGGGAAATTTGTGCATTGTAATGTACTCACCTCAAGGTGTTATGTAGCGGTAACACAACAAAGTTAAAAATTTTGCCGCTTTCCCCATATATTGAAATCTAGAATAAATCTAATATATAAAATTCTCGTGTCACAGTTTTCGTTGCCATACTCCTCAAACCGGCAAAACAACGGCAAAACAACGTTTGCCGGTTCAGCTAGTATACTATATAAACGTGGTCTGGTGATAGACGGGCTGACAGCGAAGTCTAAGTAAGTCGTTTTACCTTTTGGGTACGGAAAGTATAAGTGGGATATGGCGCTGTGTGAATAAATTTCCGACACCTAAATTACACATTTACATCACTAGATAAGAAGACTCAGGAAAGCGCTTCCAGTTGCCTATCAAGGAGAGAACTAAGGGCGTTACCACACCATTCGATTGACCGTTGATCGATGGTAGAATGGAGTAGTCGACGTCCATCAATCGTTTTTACTAAGACAAAAAAACCGGCCGACGTGGATTGACATCGATCGACGCCGTTGGTTGACGTCGATCTTTGGTGACTGGCGTGGTAACACCCTAAGGCAACCCCAATAGACCAAGGTCTGTGCTAGGGTTAGCCAGCTTTACATTATTGCATATTAATAACATTTTACACCTTAAATCTTGAGGGAGGCGTAATCAAATGTGGCGTAGTTAAAACTACACGAAGCCGCTATTAAGTAACTTGATTTGTAATAAAAATGCATTTTTGTAACCTATAATTTTTAATTAACAATATTAAAATAAATAATACTCAAATACGAAATGGGAAATCATAAGTCCAGCCAAAGAATACTAGATTATTCACCCACAGCTGACTCCCTGGACTGCATGTGCCGTAGTAATGCGAAGAAGGAATAAGCCGACTTAATTATCTGTAATAAAACACAGTAAATTCAATATTATTGAAAATCTGTCATTGATTTTTTACTTCAATTCAAAATTAGGCTAAATATACATAGTCATACTGAAATCGTTGTGGCGCCCCGCTTACTGTGCATATCAAACGATATAGGTAGCAAGTTAAACGTGTTCGGCGCGGCCGATATTAGGATGGGTGACCGTCGCGTCGACCATTTACTTCACACGACGACTTCCATGCTTCTGAGGACACGTTAAGCAGTCGGTCCCGGTTGCTGTATACTTGTTTATTTATATGGTGAAAAAAAAAACAGATACTTATAACTTGGTTAGTAAAAAAAAACCATGTCAAATATAGTGTTAGTTAATTGTAAACTCCTTAACATTCTCACTGTAAGTATTAGACAGATATTGAGATGTTAACTTATGGATACAAAACAAAATAAAAAAGTGAAAAAAAAAAGTAAACTGTGCTTACACATTAAAAAACTAATATTATAAAGAATTGAGACAAAAAACATTTGTACTCATTAACATATTCAAAAAAAAGGGAATAAAAGGTAAAATTAATAAATATATATAAATACGGAATTAATAATAAAAAAAGAAAGAAATATGTACTAATACTTTACCTATCAGATAGACCAGTATGTTAGTTTCTTTTTTGAAACTATGAAGGGTTGTTTGGAATATGTCAATTAATTCAAGTCTTTTACAATATGTACCTATAATATATTATACATATTGCTAATACGGTACAAAGGGGCGCGATGCCCATGGTTTGATTGATGCAGATCTAAGTTAAACAAGTGTGTGGCTCGTGTTCTTCTTTTCGGAACATTAAATGTAATTACTCTAAGCAAATCAGGGCAGTTTATTATATTTCTCAAAATTTTCAAGAGTATTACAGCATCAGCAGCAATTCTTCTTTTATCGAGTGGCATTAAATGATATGTGCTTAATAGTCATCCTATAAAAGTTTTTCTTTTGTTAAACGGTAGTGCACAGATCTAAGGAACTTTAATGGATAATTTACATAGAACTTTATAACTATATAAATTGCGTAGAACAAACCCAGACATTGTATATGCTTTGTTGATCATATTATCGAATTTGTCATCAAATAACAATTTATTGTCTATTCGAACTCCTAAGTCTGACACATTGTGTTTTCGATATGGTCTCGTTTCCTATTACAAAGTTGAGGTCAACAAGAATTCTCTTCCTACTGAATGTAGGAATGCATTTGTCATAAGCAAGTTGCAGTTTCTTTTTCAGGCAATATGTTAGTGAGAGGTTTGAAGTTAGTCGCTAGGGTTATTCAGAAGACATTTCGGCACCCTGAAAATTCTGACATCCACCAACCAGCTTTGGGCGAGCTTGTTGGATTACGTCCTAAGCCTCCTATTCACCCAGAGGAGTGATAGCCCTGCAGTAGTTACTCGGAGTTATGATGATGATGATAGTCATACATCAGTCTATCATAATTGACCGTGAACAATTATTAAAAAATATTAATTTATTGAATTCGACTTTCTCACTACACGGTTACAGTTTGAACATTATCCATTTTTAAATATTACTGACACTATTTTATATATTTTTAAATGGTATAAAACCAGTTTTGTTAAGAAGGAAAATTGACTCTGTCGGCTTAGGGTCAGCTAAGGGCCACATAGGCCAAATAATACAAATGTTCCCAGGTTGGTTTTACTCGTATGGCCTCTCCAAGGTCCGCAGGCATTCCAACTTCCAAAATTACTACCGGTCCGAAACTAATGAGTTCTGGTAATTTTTGTACGATATACTTTCATCTTTCATCTCATATTCATTTATTATAAGGTGAGCTATATGCTACTGTTACACATGCTCTTAAAAAAGCATGTTTAAAAGCTTGCTATTTAGTATGCTCAATACGAGCATGCTTAGGAGTAGTTTACATTTGCTAGCAATAAGCATGCTAGTTTTAAGTATGCGATAAAAACCGTCTCCATACTATACGAACATTCGTTAACAAACGATTCGATAAAGTTCTGTGATCGCACTGCTGTTTAGACACGCTTAAAGCAGATCCCCTTCCACCCGCGCCGCTGGTAGCGTGCTAAAAAACGCAAGCCGGTCGATTCACGAGAGAAATGAGCATGTGCAACAGTAGCAATTGTTTGTGTGATCATCATAATAATAAAAAATACTTACCGATGTAAAAGACGTTAGACCAACATCAAAGAATTTGCCAGCTTTAATAATTAATGGGTTTTGTAATCTACAAGTAAAAATTTTTAGATTACTCTTGAATTGCTTTGATCCCGAAATCCAATCACAATCATAAATAGCTTCTGATAGTTGGAGACTCTGAAAAATTAACAGACTGGTAAATGATATCACATGTAGGTAGCATTGGGCCGTAACCCGTCCACTTTATAGTGTTAAAGGCAAAAAAATAGAATATTAAAGTCATATGAGATATTAAGAGCGCGTTCAGGCCAGACCCGTACAACTAGCACACGGTGGTACCTGCTTAATCAATCGCTCTTCAATTTATTGTACACTAGCTGCTGCCCGCGACGTCGTCTGCGTGAACGCTATGCAGCACCAAACGCACCTACGATTATAACACTGCTAGCGTGATAATATGTAGCCTATATGTTGACCCGACTTCTTAACTATCTTCATGCCAAATTTGAAGTAAATCCATGCAGTACTTTTTGAGTTTATCCCGGAAAGACAAACAGACAAACAGACAAAAATTCTAAAATCTATATTTTTTGTTTCTGTTTCGATTGTAGATCATACCCCAAGTATTCTTTTAAAAAAATATTCAATGTACAGTTTGACTTTCCTACCATTTTATTATATGTATAGATAGGTTATTTTTTTAAGTCTTATTTTTTCTTGACTACGGCGAAGCGAAAAGGAGAGTTATGATTTTGACGTGTATGTATGTATACAGGGTAATTTTTTTGACGATAAAAACATTTTAAGAGAATGTACCTATAGAATAATATGTGGATTCAATTAATGATAAAAAAAAACTTAATATTTTTTTTCGAAACAGTCAAAAAATTTATTTCTGTACTGTAATTATTATTTCACTTATTTTGGAGTACGATAATTCCGATAAGGTAATTTTTGTACGATATACTTTCATCTTTCACCTCATATTCATTCATGCTTGATGTTCGGAACACAGCCTAAGAATGACTATTATTTCAGGCCGGACATCGAAGGTAATGGTGGTTTACAGTGTTCTCTTCTCTTAGATCTTCCTCGTTATTAAAAAAATGTTTATAATGAAGTAAGAGGCAATCAAAGAGAATCACGATGAACAAAGTTTGAAATAAAGCAAGAAATGTCGGCTTGGCTTAGAATAGCCTTACCAAATAAATTGGCCCCCGTTTGGTTGTTTCACAAGACCCATTCAAGTCAGGGGCTACCAGGCTAGCGACCACTATTTATATAAAATATGCCGCTGAATATCACCGCTCCTACGGATGTGTATTCCGTCAATATTTTATAAAAAACCTTCCTAAACCCATATACAGTCATCTTCGACGTATATCTTTACTTATCATTAGGTGAGATTGAAATCAAACGCGGGTCGGAAAACTGATGAAAAAAAAACTGGCTTACCTTGTCCATAAGTTTAGCACCAAACCAACATGGAACGAAAATCTGTGCAGTCATTAAAGAAATGTATGTTGTAATAAATATGTAATACGGTACTGTTATCGGCTGCAAAATAAAGAAAATATAGGTTGGTAGCACTATTTAACACTCTCCAACTGCCCCGTTTAGTGAGGCCGTACTCCGACTCTCGTTTTAAGTTTGTGTTGATCATCCTTTTTTATTTGAACATAATTCACTAAATTATTGTTTATTATTAACAATCATAGACTGTGCAATATAATTCTGAACCTTTAAAAGGAACTCGGAACGCCATAATTTAACATTCGTTAAAGAAAAATGAGGTGACGAATCGCTAAACAATTTATCTAAAACTGAGAGTTTGCGCCCCGCTACCCGCAAACACCCCGATACTTTTACGCGGCTTGCGAGTTGCATTTCGAAGTCGACTTCGTAGCGTCACGACAGCCCTGATAGCTGTCAAGAGAGCCCGCTGGAACAGAGACTTCTATAGAGTTGTTCATACAACACTTTTTAATTTATTTTTATTTACATAATTATAAATATCAATAAACCTAGTTACAATCAGTTGGAGAGTATGATGATATATACAGGGTGTTAGGGTTAGTACTGCTGAATATTAACAAAAAATATTTGGCCAAATTCAGTGTATAAAAAAGTTATGAACTTTTGAATTCTTTTTTTGTTATTTTTTGTTTTTTTTATTTGAATATTTCTAAATGCAACAGTACTCAATAAAATTGAATAACTTTTATTTGATCTTGCACTACCTACTACTACTAAACTACTTAATAGTTTTTAACTACACTTTCAAAATAAAACATAGTTTGTAATGCCTAATTAAAAGTGAGGTATAAATGCAATGTCAAGGCCACGCCACTTATAAGTTAGATACGGCAGATTATAGCAAAAATAAACATGAAAGGTATTTTTTATTTTATTATATGTAATCATTTGCATTTGAATATTAATAACGCCACATATTTATTAACAATTTACACAGTTATAAATATGAACATTTGATTTTTTATAAATTTATTGTTTCACTTATTTACAGTTTATCTACTAAATTAAATACAAATTACTTAACATATTTTTATTTCACACATTACTTAAGTAATATAATATCATTTATTATTGAAAACATTTACTTTTTCACATATAAAAAATACTAGAAGTAAACAAATAAAACACAGGACACACTAGCATTTACATATTTGTAGTTAATATTTAGAAAATGGTATAACGATATTTGAGGTTGCAGCATTAGCAACTTCATCAACGCCAGAAACAGAATTATGAGTAATATTTGGGTCAGTATTTTCATTGCTATTTCCAATAACGTACTCTGGATCACGAATTGGCTTATTCCTAATATGTCTTGGATCGACAAGTTCAGGAAGAAGACAATCGTAATAGAATTTTAGCAATTTTCGTTCCATAACATCTGTCCAAAACTTGTCATCTTTTTCTATGATTTCCGTTTTTATTTTGTTGTCGCCGTACCATATCCCCAACAGACAATATTTCATTTTGCAGACATGCAATTGTCCCTGAATTTGGAAATACCAATCCGACTTTTGGTTTATGACTATGTCGCCATTTTCGTTTTTTGTATAAATGTGTAGCTTGTTCTTTTTAATTGCCTCTTCTATGCCAATTTAAAAAGGCGCTATGGGACATTTAATTTCTATCAGCATATCACTTGTGATACCATCGGGCGTAGCACCTAGAAAAGGATATTTTTTCATCGATAAATAAGCCGCAATTTTCAATTTTGACTTTATTTATTGAATATAGTTGCTCGAGAGCTATTTTCTCATATTTTTTTCCATGGCAAATAGATTGAACATGATCAATTCTGGGTGTATACAATAAATTTTTAACGAAGTTCTTGCAAGAATTTGTTTGTTTTCTTTTTATAATTTTGCCGAAATTTGAGGCTGTTAACATATTCCGTCGCAGCTCCAACCATTCCCCTGGTTCACTTTGTAATATGGTTCGTTTTTCGACGTCTCTACGTTCTTCATCTGTTTTCATCAAATTTTTCACAAAAGTCTCTTTAGCTTTTTTTAAAGTATCTTCGTCTAAATCCGGTTTATCCACTACTTTTCCATAATCTAAATTAAGCGTTCTTAGTACCAAAGTACGATTTTTTTTTCTTTTCTTGTATTTCGTCTTAAGTCTTTTACTGTTTATTGCATTTTCATGCTCCTTTATGGATTTTATGGGGCTGTTTCCATATATGTTACGATGAACGGTCGACAACGAATTCCCGGTATTAAATGATATCACAGCTCCTGAGCTTCTTGCTTGATAGGAACGTCTTTGGGAATAATTTATGTGTTTTCCACCTATAAGCCCACTGCTGCAGAAAATTGCATCAGCTGTGCATGTCCACAGCCTGCTGCCATTACCCCCGCAACGGCATCTTGGTTTATATTGGCCAGTGACGACTTAATTTTATTTTTATAACTACACATTGAACACACATATTATGTAAATTCGGATTGTAAGCCTACTTGATTTTCAGAAACTAATTTCATTGTAGCTAATCCACAATCAAACAAAGATCTATGCTGAGACAATTTGATGAGTTCTGTTGTAAAATGATTAATGTCAATTATGCGGTGCTCAAAACTTTGTGTTTCTGTCTCAATCTGAAACAAACATAAACTTTAAATATTCAACTGTGTTAGAATTCTATAATTATTGTAAGGACAAGACAATATGATTATCACCATTCCAATTTAAATGTAATAATCTATAAGGCAAAATCATACATACATAACCTCACGCCTGTCTCCCTTTGGGGTAGGCAGAGACAAGGGAACACCAATTGCTTCGATCCAGACATACCTCTTTCGCTTCCTCCACGTTCATTAATCTTTTCATACATGATCGCCGGTTACGGGTACTTTTAACTAGGCCCTTTTTAAGAACGTCGCCAATTTGATCGGCGTACGTTCGCCTAGGGCGGCCCCTTCCGACAGCACCATCCATTCTTGCTCTATACACCTCTTTCGTAAATCTACTTTCACTCATCCTTTCCAAATGTCCAAACCACCGTAGCATACCCTTTTCAATCTTAGTCACTACATCTTCTTTCAATCCGCATCTCTTTCTTATCAATAAAATATTATTTTTATTTTGCATTCGTTCTGAACAATGTCGAGATACAGCCGTTAAAAAAAATCTGCATTAAAAAGATGTTCACCCTACACATAACATATGCGCCAGCGGCGCGCGCCATGCGCTTATGTATTTTTAGTACTTAGACCTAACGTGACCATACTACGTTGATAATTAAATTAGGGAAAAGTTTAAAAAAACAGAACCATAGAAAATAATCAAAATAAAGTAGAGGAAAGACACAAACTGAGCAAAAGTAAAAAATTAGGTTGCCTAATTGATAGGTAGCAATTTCTTTTAGGTGACCTTACAGTATAGTGTAAGATTTTTATTGATTTGCGAGTTTGGTGCGCAACAGTAAAATAATATATGATAATAGTACATTACTTTACTGGCTTAAAAATATTCAGTATACTTACTGATACTTCAGACGCATATTCCAATGTTATATCTGGAGAAGCGCTCTTTTCCTTACATTGGTTTTGTCTCTGAAACATAAATACAATATTATATATTTTTATACGATTTCTAATATGCCATTCAAATCTCCAACCTTTGGCATGAAGTAATAAAAATAAACAGAATGCTTACTGCTGCCTCAGGCGCGCAATCTAATGCTATGTCTGGAGAAGCGCTATTCTTCGCTTTTTTTTCTGTCTGCAATATAATATACTTACATTATTACACATATCATTATGAATATTGCAAAAAAGAAAAAAAAAAACAATATACAATAAACAATATAAAAAAAATAATATGTGAGCTTAAACATGCTTTCAATGTTACATGGAAGATGCTTGTTGTTTTTATCCGCAGACCTAAATAAATAATGCAATTAGTGAACTTTGAATTTTCATTAATCATAATATCATAATGTTGATGGATAAGTGATAAAATCTTACGTGGGCAGCACGTTTTGTAACTCTGTATAGATCGGTGAATTATGGTCTTGTTTTCTATAATAAACGAAATTATAAATTAAAATATTATTACTTCAAAAGAGAACTGATATTTGAAGCAAGTAGATCATTAAATTAATATGAATTTAGGCAAGTATTATGTATACATACTGTTCCGTAAAATCAAAAGTCATTGATTTATTTTCACTGAGATTCAAAGACGACTCCATGACTGTACTCTCCGAACTTTGTTCTAACAATTTTTTTCTGAAAAGTATTTTTGTAATTATTTATAAAAACCGTTTATTAAAATTCAAATAGTTTTATAAGTAGCAGTCGACTTTTAGTTATAATAACAGTAAATTGCAATTGTGAACCCATACTACAATTACCACGAAATTGCGATCGGCTTTTCATAAATAAAAATAAATAAATTACAAACGCAATATAACTACTCTCACATTCTTTAGAATATTTTTTGGACTAACAAGTACCCAAAAAGTAAGACCTACCTATTTACTAAGTATAAATACTATTATAAACAAACAATGTGACTGACAAATAAAAATGACGATTACTTACCTTTTCTTAGTCATATTTTTACATAGCTCAATAAAACAAGCTTTCCTTTTCCTTTTAGAATAGCCAACACATTTTTTTTTCCCATTTTAAATTAATTATTTGTAAGTCGATTTTGCGTTAAATTTTGCACAGCGATCGATGGCGGGCGCTTGCTTGACTGACATAGACCCGTCGTTGACAGTGGTCACCGGGGGACTGAGGTCACTGAGGGGAGATTGATTTCATACAAGATCGCGCGCGGACTAGCTTGTTCAAAAAGGTCGTATACGACAAAATGATTTATTTCGTTTTAATCAAAACCTACAAAAAAGTTTTGAAAAACATAACGGGCATATTGAAGTGTGTAATAAGACTAATTTACTAAGAAAATTTTGGTTCTATAACTGGTCTAGTTTGCCCGTAGTATACAAATCTCTGTTTTAAAAGAGGATTCTTTGACAATTTTTTCTCTGTTACAAAAGTTAACAAATCGTGTTTTTGCAACGGCTAAAATGGAGTCAATTAAATGAAGAATCATATTATAAAATATCACTTTCATATGTTTTGTAACTGCTGGGAAAAATCGAGATCCCCACCATCCAAATTTCCAATTCGTCGTCTAGGTCAATATTATTTCTTCACAGCAGTTAATCAAACCGTCTCAAACAAGAGTGTCAAAAATTGCAACATGAACAAGGACAGTAACGGGCAGGGTAGCAATAATAGATATATACCTAAAACTAAAACCTTGTAGCCTAACTAAAAGGTCATCAACCTCCCATCTTAATCTTTCTTCTTTCTTATAAAATATAAAACTCCTCCGTTACTGACTGAGTGACTGACAGACATCGCACAGCCAAAACTACTAGCTGAAATTTGGAACATACAATCCTTAGAGGGTTTAGAGGAGCACTAATGAAGAAATTCCCGAAATTTCCACGGGAACGTGAATTATTTGACTTCTTAGTTTGTATGAAAAATAATATTCCTTGAGTGCACGGATATGATACTTGGCATAAAGGTTCTTCAATAAGTGTCCATTTGTATTTATATTCCGTATGAAAAGGAAAATATAGCACTTTTGAGTCTATGCGTGTACAAAGTCGCGGGTTAATGCTCGTATTACAATATGTGTCCACTGAAATGGAGTGCAAGATCTCTTCAGTTTACCGTCTTGTTATATCTTGAAATTCGGGTTCCTTACCAAAGTAAATCGAAATAAACAAACGCAGAGGAGGCAAGAAGCAACACCAAACTGTATAAACAATGCGACACTAAATACTTCTTGTATTTCATTACATAATCTGCAAGAAATAAAGAATTGATTATTTTCCTGGAATAAAATGGATTTCAAATTATCTAATATTTATATTAAGTTACGGAGCAGAAATTCTATTAAAAAGTAATTTGGTTAAAAGGAGTATTCCACTTTAAGCTCCTATTGTGAAGTGCACCAGATGAAACCCACGTTAAATATTCCACGAAACTCAAGTTTTTTTTTGTGAATAACCTACTTTACAATAGGTCATTCTAGATTATTTAAATTTTTTTTCTTTAAATTTCTTCAAATTAAATTAATTTTCTTTAAATTAATTCTTTTTCATACAAACTTTAGTTATCCATACTCCATTATCTTTTTTTGTCCAATTATTGCCAGTGTTTTAATTATTATTACCACTACCATTACTACTATTTACGTCTCGTTAAAATTACATTCGGATCTCGTATCGATTTCCTAAACGTCAAAATTATATGCACATATCACGTTCTCAAACATCAAAAACCAATGGCCATGATATTCTATTGAACATTGCAATATGGTATTCACATAACTGTAAGAAATTTGTATTCTCCGTATAAAACCCTGCTAATTGTTTTTGGGATGGTTCAGCTACAGTAGGTAAAATTCCATGTGATTGTCTTGTTTGAATAAATAGTTTCTTTTTTATTTCTATAAATATTTTTGCACCATAAAATGTCTAAGATATAGCCTGGTGACTGTCGGATTGACGGTTTGACCCTTGGCGTACGGAACCCTAAAAACAGTCATTTGTTTAGGGGCGGTTAAGTAGTGAAAATTGATTGTTTTGTCCTACATCATACTCTATTACATCTCAACAGACGCAGTATTGGACCCGCAAGTATCCGTATGAAAAACCACCAATAAAATTCTATGGTGTTTGGTATTTACATGATAAGTCCAAAACTTTTCATTTTCTGGTTTTTTATGACCCATTATTAAAATAAAATGGCCTATCGTTTGATCTATTCGATATAAACCTTTTTTTGTTTTTTTTTTATAAGTAATAGATCAATTTTTTTAACCCAATTTTTTTATCTTTTTTTTTTAACTTGCCAAACATTCTAGACGAAAACTCTTTTTAAATAATGATAAGTAATGACAAATGTACTTCACATATTTAATTTGTACCAAATATAATACGAGTTGTTCTATTTATATTCTTCTTTAGTAAAAACATGATAAATAACATGATCTCGAACTGAAAAACTAGAATTTGGACTTACCATGTAACTACCAAACACGACAGAATTACAATCCGAACAAGTTTGTCGGTTTAAATTATCTGCCTGGAGTCAGTGGCAAGGATATATTTTTCTATCAATCTAACACTTTTGCATTTTTGATACATAAATGAGTCTTAAAATTCTCTTCCCTTTTCTTTGAATTAGGTGCGTTTCATGGAATAGCTTTTAGGTGCAGTTCATTAGATGCATTAAATGGTTGCGCTAAGTGGAATACCCTGAGTTAAAACTATTTATTCAGGCTATTGATTCTGTTTAGAATTGTTTCCATCCATCTGGAAATAAAGTTTTAGTAACATAACATGAAGGAACATAAAGAATGTCGTTAGAACCATCTGTTTAAAAAACTAAGTGTGAATTGTAGAAAACATGAAAGTGCACATTGTTAAAATTAATATTTAACTTACTTAGCTACCGCATCAAAATGTTTTATTGACTGGTTTAAATTCTTAATCGCTTCTTTATCTACAGATTTCTTATCAGTAACTGAAGACATTTCTTCACTTTTAGATATAGAAACATGAGTTATGTTTCGTAACTTATCATCTAATATTGTTAGCTGGGCTATCACAAGTACCATCAAACCAACAAGGAAAGTATCGGTGTTGACGGATATCCACATGTGAAAATGCATTCCAATACTTTGATAGAAATACACGACGTAAATGATTCTTTCTTTTAATTCTTCCGGAATAAAAGCATAACTACTTACAGGTAACACTAACTTTACGTGAAAAAGGATATGTAATACAAAAGATGTTAGAACGTGAAAACAATTACAAATCACTGAAATCCCACTAAAGCATTTCCAATATAAAACTGTGAATTGCTTAGCTTTTGCAATGATTATCTTTTCCTTTTCGTTCTGTGGCTGCAAAATTTCACTTTCTAACATTTGCAATATGTTATTAATTTTGTGACTTTGAAAAATGTAACTTGATACTTTAAAAATAACATTAATTTCGGTACAATAAAACATAGTCTCTTCGATGATATCGTCCATAACCTGCAGGAAACCAAAATTAAGAGTGGAAAGCAATAAGTACATGACAAAATTTATTAAGATAAAAGTGATAGAATAGTATTTATAATATTTAAAAATGGGAGTTCCCGGCCAAATTCCAATAATTTTCCAAAAGAACATGTTCATTTTAAAGCAGTCAATTTGCTTGTATGATTCCATATTTCTCCCTTAAAGACAAAGAAATGAGTTCCTTTTAACATTTTTATCTGTTTAAATAGAATTTTGCAGCAAAGGTTTCTCTACTACCTTGTAATTAACTTTTCTGTTCTTTAAAAAAAAACACATTCTGAAGTTTTGCTTAAAGATTGATGTTTGATTTAAAATGTATGCTCATATATCAAAGGTTGGAACAAAAATCAATTGATATGCAGTAAATGCCGATTTATTAGGTAAAGCAAATAAGGGTATATTACTTTAGTAGTTGTATCTTGTAATTTTCAAGGTGTATGAAAATCATAATGTTAGCTTTGTTTTTCTGGAAAATGGTTTAAAATAAAAAATAAATACAAATCTGATTGGTCTTTTTCTTAAGTTTACTTTGTAAATGTTATATCAAGATAATATGCAAGAAAGGATTGAAAAAAATCCTTTAGCCTTCAAAGTGTCACAATCTTAATGTGTCAACTCAACTCAACTCAACTCAAAAATTCTTTATTTCGTAAGTATTTAAATACATTTGAAATAAGTCAAATAATTTACAAATTGAACTGAATCTACCACCACTTCGGAATGTCGATCTGTTGAGAAGAAGTGGCAAGAAACTCAACAGCAATCATCTTTTAAAAATAAGAGAAATCATCTTCTTGCATCCGGATATCACTTTTCACATCAACACTTATCCATAAATCTAACAAAGGGTTAATCTTAAATATTTTAGGATTTTATTATAAAATGAAGCGTACACATTGACCCATGAACGAGTTGATCTTCTGGAGTCTACTATTATATTTATACAATAGGCAATCAAGTACTAGACAGAAACGTAGACATAGATATAGAGGTAAAGATAGAAGCAGAGATAGCGATAGAGGTGAGAGAGAATACAGATAATGTGGATGGGGATGAGGATAGTCGTGGACAAAGACAGGACGTGGACATGGAAATGGGGAAGTCGGAGTCAAGTTGAAAAAAAGTCATAAAGTCATCAGCAAAACGACCTGGCACCACTAGCAGCACCCGTTCACGAGTATAACGCAAGCACCAGCCATCACCCTCCTCAACCATATTTTAGGGAAGAGGGTGACCCGACACCCGACGCTACCGCTAGCCTTGCCGCCTGAGGGAGCATGACGTTCTTGCTGTTGTATGGACAAGAAGGATATGGTGGTGGTGTTGGATAAGAAGGAGATGGAGTTGGAAATGGAGTTGGAGAAGGAGTTGGAGATTGAGCACTTTAGAAAATCAATTAACAACCAAGGACTTTTATCGTCCATATATTCAGAAATTGTATAAAAGCCTTTATTACACAATTTTTGTTTAATAGTTTCTTTAAATTTATCAAGCGGTAAGTCTTGAATATTTGTGGGAACCTTATTATAAAAACGTATGCATTGACCCATAAATGAGTTAGTGACTTTATGAAGTCTACTATCATAGCCGGCTAGCTTATACTTATTTCTAGTATTAACATTATGTAAGTCACATTTTCTACGGAACATGTTTAAGTTCTTTTTTACAAACATAAGATTTTCAAAGATATATTGTGACGCAAACGTGAGAATATTTATTACCTTAAACTTATTTCTAAGTGTCGCTCTGGAATTAAGTTTGTAGATTGCGCGAATAGCCCGTTTCTGCAGCACAAAGATAGTTTTAATATCGGCGGCATTTCCCCAAAGGAGAATGCCGTATGTCATTAAGCTATGAAAATAACCAAAATAAACCAATCGCGCAGTAGCTTCATTAGAAATATTTCGCATCTTTTTGACGGCATATGCTGCAGAACTAAGTCTCTTCGCCAATCTTTCTATGTGTGGTCCCCATTGTAGTTGAGCGTCTAGGGTTATGCCAAGGAACAATGCTGAATTTACAGGGCTCAATTCTTGTCCTTTTACAATTAAATTAGTATTTACATGCCGGACACTAGGCAATGAGAATTTAAAAATTTAGTTTTATTTTCATTGAGGAGCAGGTTATTGGCTGAAAACCAATTCTCCACGATTTCAATACAATTGTTTACTTAAAAGCAATGCTTTAATTGCCTACTCACTTTAAAAAGTAAAGAGGTATCATCAGCAAACAGTATGACCTCACACTTGTCTTTTACCATAAATGGCAAATCATTTATATAAACTAAGAATAAGAAAGGCCCAAGAATCGATCCCTGGGGCACTCCCATATGTACTGCTGATCCCGATGATCTCTTTCCATTAATATCAACTCTTTGCATTCTATTGCATAAATAGGATTTCATAAAATCAAGTGCCCTATCATTGATTCCATAGTGGTGAAGCTTCACGAGGAGTGTATCGTAGTGAACACAGTCAAAAGCCTTGGACAGATCACAGAAGACACCAAAGGCATCCTGTGACTCCTCCCAGGCGTCAAATATATGTTTGATAAGCTCAACACCGGCATCAGTTGTTGAGCGACCCCGTGTGAAACCAAATTGATTCGGATTCATTATATTATTGCTATAGAAATGTACAACTAGTTGATTTAAAATAAGTTTTTCAAAAATTTTGCTGAGTGTTGGTAATATAGAAATCGGTCTAAAGTTACAGGGGTCAGTCATGCTTCCTGCTTTAAATACGGGAATAATTTTACTTAGTTTCATTAAATCCGGAAACACACCATTATCAACACAATTATTAAATATACTGGCTAAATGAGGTGCAATACCGTCAATGATAGATTGGATGATTTTAACAGAAATACCATCCAGATCAGCAGTATTCTTAATTGTTATACTTTTAAAAGCTTTCAATACCTCACTTTCAGTAACATGCCTGAAAGTAAAGTTAGTTTTACACTTATTTACATTATTTTCAAGAAAAGACTGTGCAGCTTTGACTGATGAATTTAATGTCTTCGTAGTCGAAACTGGAATGTCTGCAAAGAATTTTTCAAAAGCTTCAACAACTTCTGTATCTGATGTCAACAGTCGATCACCAATTTTCAGTTTATATTCCTATATAAAACTGTTCCGTTACTGACTGAGTGACTGACAGACTACATAGAGCCATAACAACTTGGCGTAGAGAACTGAAAGGAAGATACATTTTTGAGAAAGTGTAGAGGAGCATTAAGGAAGAAATTCCCTGAATTCCCACGGGAAAGGGAAATATTGTTGGGTATCTGACAAAACGTACATTTTTTTAAGCATATCTGCTAAACGGCATACGTTATTATAACTTTTTGAGATACTCTCAAAAGAAAAGTAAACTGTAAGAAAATTACAGATTTTTTGAATTTGCAATCGCTCAGAAATATGAATTTAGTAATCTCATGTATTATTTTTGTTCCTAAGATCATAGAACATATTAATCTGCATACAAAAAGTAAATAATAACAATAAAAAAGCGCACGAATTTTAAAACAAAAACGGAAAATTTTATAAAAAAATAATAAAAGTCGATATATCTATCTATATATATATATATATATATATATATATATATATATATAGATATAGGTATATATATATATATATATATAGATATAGATATCTACTTAAATATTCAGACATCAGAATTAAACATTGGTGATAAATGAACAGTCAAATATAAGTATGATTTTTTTATAGTGTGTTTTCTACATTCAAAGTATAACTTCGCGGCTCGATCTCAACACACGCTCGGCATGCAGCCAGCCGCGACTGTCTGCGTGCCGCTTTTATTGAGGTTAACCTTATAATGAGGATTTTTATACTTATAAATTTAATAATAAATCATTTCGTACGTCTCACTCAAGGCGTAAGTATTTTTCGGTCGCAAATTTATAAAACCGATTTAAATAAAACACTTTTTAACCGGATTTATCGCGTATATTTACATTTTAAATTTTGACTCGACGTTTCGGTGTCTTTTCAGACCCCGTGGTCACGAGCAACTGTTGATTCATACTACCACGGGGCTACATTTAATAGTATGAATCGCGAAGACAATATTAAAACCGATTTGTTATTTAAACGTGAACATGGTATTTTGACACAAAACGCATTTTTGTTCAAAACTATTCAATTCATAAAGTAGGTATTTTATTTTATATTTCCAATCACAAAACTTAATGGAAGTAAACACAAAGTATGCAAATATAATGAAGGCGGGAAGCCCTATTATGTGAACGGACCGCGGCGCTGTAAGCATTTATCTTAAAGATGCGGCCGAGTTGAAGTACTGAGTAGTACTATTACCGTGGCGTTAGTTAAGAACCTCATGTTGCTTTTGTATTAAGTGATTTGGTCTCATGACGTGACGATGAATCGTTTTTAAAAGGGACTACATAGAGTATTTTCAGAAACAAAATTGTAGCATCAAACTAATAATAATAATAGATAGGTAATAAAATAAAATACCCAGACAATCACACCAACTACATGGCCCCAAAGTAAGCATAGCTTGTGTTATTGGTTACCATGTAGTGAACTACGGGGCGAGAACACCAGGCACGCCGCACGGGCGGCAGATATCCCCGTATCCACCGCCCAGGGACTTCACTATGGCCGGAAAAGGTTAGGGACCGGTGAAATCGCGTAGCGTTAGATCACCAAAATCTAATCCCCGCCCATGCCCCGCCTCAATCTGGTGGAATCGCGTCGCGTTAGACCATCAGCATCCGGCTATCTGGCCTGCCATCATCCGGCGAAATCGCTCACGCGTTAGATCCCCAAAATCCGGATGTCCGCAAAAGGGATTGGAAAGGGCGCTTCCCTTCAGCAGACGGACTGACCCCCACAGCCATCCATCCCACGGATGAGGCACCTCGGGCACCCTAGGATTGGGGTATTTTTTTACAGAGGTCGTGTTCCTCGCAGCCGTTAGGCACCGTCCCTGTTTCTGCCCAAGATTACGGGTTGGCCGACAGCTCGGAAGCTGAAGCAATCCAAGCCTGCCGTCCCTCCGAGCAGCTGGTGGCTCAAACCATCGCTATCCGTCACCCCGCCCTCATCGGTTCCCCAAAGTTAACTTATCCTATTTTTTGATGACACGGTATTTAAAACATACCAGTTTTAATAAATTAATAATCAATAACGTTTGACTAATAATTTAATAACCAATCAAATATTTCAAGTAACCTTTGTTACACTTAAATATTTAAGTGAAAATTAGTTGTTATTTAGTATAAGTTTCAAGCTTTGATGATATATTCTGATAATATTCTGAACATGAAACATTAGTCTCGTCACTTTTGAAAACTTTTGATAGAAACAGCATATTTTATTAGGTTAAATGAGTATAAAATATCAGAGCATACATTTACTGTTTCATTCCTTTAATATCATCAGAACAAAAAAACGATATTTTAT
Source organism: Stenoptilia bipunctidactyla (assembly GCA_944452665.1). Classification (NCBI taxonomy): domain Eukaryota; kingdom Metazoa; phylum Arthropoda; class Insecta; order Lepidoptera; family Pterophoridae; genus Stenoptilia; species Stenoptilia bipunctidactyla. Next base: position 12,298,202 of record OX101726.1, read on the forward strand.
ATATTTTTATTTAACCTCAATATTAATACGACCCTTGCAAATATAAAGTATAAAAGTAAATCTCTTTAGAAACTTAGTGCGATATCAAAACGCTGAATTGCTAAGGAAATTCTTTGCCCCAGAAATGTCCTGGCCCTAAGATCGCATTCTTTTTCCCTTAGTCGACGGCCGATTGTATTTATTGCATTTGATTTTAGAACCAATGAGGTAATAATTAACTTAAATTCATTTGAATTTTTATTCAACTCTTCGATATATTTGACTGTAAAAATAACAATATACAGTTAAGCTTATCGTGAGAAAGTGAAAAAAGAAACATATTTAATTTATGAATTAACAGAACTGCAAAGTACACAGTTAATTACAAGCTAGTGGAAAACTTTTGCACCTGCAAGCTATTTAAGCAGTCAACTGCAATTTCACTCAAATCTTTGTTTTTTAATTAAAAATGAAAAATATTAATTCTCAAAAGCAAATTGACTGCTTTAAAATGCATATGGCCTTTTGGAAAATTACTGGCACTTGGCCGGGATCACCTATTTCTAAACTTTATAAGTATTATTCTTTTACTTTCCTCTTAATCGTTTATTTTGTTTATTTTACTCTGCCAACTATTAATTTTGGTTTCCTACCTAAAGTCATGGACGTTATAATAGAAGAGACTTTGTTTTATTTTACCGAAATTAATGTTATTACCAAAGTCGTAACTTTTGTTTATCATCGTGATAAGATTTGTAATATTTTGAACACCTTGGAAAGTGAAATTTGGCAGCCACGAAATAAAAAAGGAAAGATGATCGTCACGAAAGCTAAGCAATATACAGTTTTATATTGGAAAATCATTGCTGTGTTTTCAGTAGTTTCTAATGGTTCGCATATTCTGTCACCTTTCGTAATACATTTACTTTTCAAAGTGAAATTGGAGTTGCCACTATGCAGCTATGCATTCTTGTCCGACGCATTCAAAGAAAAATTCATTTATCCGATTTACTTCTATCAATGTATTGGAATGCATTTTCACATGTGGATAAACGTTAATACCGATACCTTCCTTCTCGGCTTGATGATACTAGTGATTGCCCAGTTGGAAATTTTAGATGATGAGTTACGAAATATAACTAAAGTTTGTAAGGATGAAGAAATGGCTTCTGCCCCTGATACGGCAACTGTGGATAAAGAAATAATAAAGAATTTAAACCAGTCCATCAAACATTTTGATGCAGTGGCTAAGTAAGTAACATATTTTTTTATAATAAGAATATATTAAGATATTAGTCGTTTTATTAAAGCTATTGTTATTTTTTAAATGTCTCTTTAAATAGTTGGTCTGACGAAGTTCAATTATTCTCGGGCAGTAAGACGAAATTCAAATATTTTGTTGCCAAAACCTATGTCGTACATAATTTAGAATCTGAAAAATGCAGTAGAGCAGACTTTTCTGTGCATGGATTATTCTATTATATTATTTATTATTCATGGATTAATATTACTTTTTGCAGATTATGCAACGAAGTACAAGAAGTATTTAGTGTTTCATTGTTTATGCAATTTGGAATGGCTTCGTGTCTTCTCTGCGTTTGTTTATTTCGATTTACCTTGGTAAGATAAATAAAAGATTTTAAACATACATATTTCAATAACACCAAATTATTTGGTCGCCAAATTATTAAACCAATCATTAATATAAACTGACAGTTACATAAGTATTTACTTAAATTGAAGGAACTTAAGGTATATATAATTTTGACTAGTCTCATGTGTATTTCAGTAAGTCATAGCCATCATCAAGTTAACTGAAGAATAGGCACAAGAATAGCACATTAATCTAAACATTAATTCTAATTACCTCACCTTAGGTAGTCCCAAAAATCCATACTGTAAGATAATTACTAACAATTAAAATAATATAGTAAACAATAAGTTTTATTTTCGATGACAATCGGCACCATGGTCCCTGCTCTTTTTCTGCTGCTTTTTCACAAACTTCTAGAGATATCTCTATAGAGCATATATAAGGTGGTTCGACCATTCGAGAAGGCACCTTAACGACTAAACCGTTTTAATTCGTTTATTTACCAGATAATTGAAAGAAACAAATTGTTAAAAGTAATACTTTGTTTGATTATCTAATATAAAAATAAATTGTTTTTATTATAAATGTAATCACTACTTAATAAATTATGTTTTATAAAGGTCTACCATTGGGCCTTACTAGGAACAGGGCTCCAAAGAAGGCCAATATTATAAATCGGTCGATCAACTTAAATCAAGAGTTGTAAGAATCAAAATATCTGCTTTTCCTAGTATTACATAAAAAGCTCTTTCGTTCAAATGAAATATTAAATGCCTTAAATAATATAATTATCTAGAAAAACTCAAGAACTTACCTGGAACACCATCGTATAACAAAAAATTTATTTATGGAATTATTTTAAAAGTAATAATACTCAGTTTTATATTGATACCAAATAAGTAGCCAATGGGTTTTAGAATTGAATTATAATTTTATTTTTTCAACCCAAATGACCTTCTTAAGGGTCCGTTTTTTGTAAGGCCAAAATGTTCCTTAGAAGGTCAAACTAGCAATTATATTCTATCACAAGCTTTTCTAATATTTAATAAAACAGACACTGTCTTATACATATCTTCTTGTCTACACTTGTCACCTGCGTAGCAGTACCAGTTCTTTTCTGTAACGTTATTTTTTTATACAGTTATATTTTCATGATTTCTAGATGTTCCTATTAAGGCCAATGTAGGTACCCTTGCAAGGAAACCACTTGCTTTCCTGGGAAAACTTCTGATATTTTAACTGACATCGTAGCTAATTTATCATTTTTTTCTTTAACACCAAAACGAATTCTTAGGTAACAAATCACAATAAAAAAAAATAAGATAATGTTTAGTCATTTGTAAAAATATTACGTCTTTCTGTGCTTGAAAATTACAATTTCAACGTCTACGACAGAAGTCTACAAAGCGAGGACCCTCACAAGCAAAATAGCGACTCCAGCGAAATGCTGTTGCTTCTGTGTTCTGAAGTTAAGTAGGTCTAAGTGTGAGTAGTAATAATTTGACTATAACAAAGACTTTTTAATAGTTGGCCTTCCAAGGAGCATGGCCTTCCATGGTCCACCCATCTTACGCCATTATTGTAATGATAAAACCTTTGCTTTCCTAGTCTATGCATTCTACAGTGTAGACTCCAGTATGTAGTTTACATTCTGATCGGTTTCAAAACGATCGCTTTCATCCAAATGATATAGAAAAATAAGAGACCATTAATATTCTCAACCATAAAGTATGTTACTATCTTAAAAAAGTGAAATTAATCAATAGAAATGATAATAATACAATATGTTAACGGAAGAAATACATTTTATCAATATCAAACGATATTACATATTCATTACATACATTGATACATAATTTCAGGCCTGTATGCCTTATGGGGTTGGCAGAATACCAGATGTTATAAAACCATCTGATGTCACTTTTGACAAATTTGGAGGCATTATAATGGTGAAGAGCATGGGTGAAGAGTGATTGACTATTGCAGTGACAAGGCCTATCGCCCACAAAAATACCTCCAGTAAAACCTGACTTTTACAGTATTCCCGGGAAGAGAGGCAGCTGGCACATTCTATGTTATTCCTTTGCTCCTAGTCCAGTAATATCGTTTGTAATGTGTATTGTTTATTTGCAGCCTGCTCCAATACCGTATTTTATATTTTTAACAACATACATTTTTATCATGACTGTGCAGATTTTAGTTCCATGTTGGTATGGTTCGCAAATAGTTGAAAAGGTAATTAATAATTATACATATGCTTATTATTTATCATGTCAAAAAAAACAAGTAGTCAGTCACAAAATATGTCCCCATTATTTAACAATATTGTCGGTCATGTTCCTGTTACTTATTTTCAGAATTATCAAAATCTTTTAAAAAAAAGTTGGTTAAAAGAAAAAAGCAATAAAACATTTTCGCTCATTGAAATAAAGGCACATTGGTTTAAAAGAAACTGATTCTTCTCTTCATCTAGTAGATAAAACTTTTATGTGATAGACATATAAAATTAAAATAACGGTTCTATCGATCCAAGTATCAACCTCTGAAAAAGACCAGAGGTTATTTTTCATAATATCAAAAAAGCTAAGGTTTTTTTTTAATACCTATAGACTAAGTCTGCGTATGACCTCGCCTGATGTTAAGAGAAAATGAGGTGGAAGATGAAAGTACACGGGCTTAGGAAATAACTGTCTGTCCATAAAATATTACCGGAATACATCACCGCTGGAACTGTAATATTTGGCGGGAGATTTTTTATGGAGGGTGGTCGCTAGCCAGTCATGCTGGCTAAAAAAATTATAGTATACGAGATATTCCTGTTGATTTCCCATAACTCTAGGGTATTAATGGGACCATATAATGGAATCCAATAACATGTGAATATTTTTTCTATTTTTTTTTGTTTTTATTTTTCATACAAAATAATTCAATTAAGTCAAAACAACTTATGTAAAACACCTTTGATGCGAAGTAAGACAACGTGGCACTTTCTATCTCTATTTTACAGGTTCAGTTCGCAACGCTTTGCGTTGTACATTGTATGCAACGTTCCTCCACGTTTAAAATGTTTTTGTTGTTTATTGTATGGCTTCAATAACACGCGTCTATTGAATTAATGTAAAAGAGATTTTATAAGGGTGATAATTTATGAACTCATGATATTAAGATTGATGATATCTTGGAAATTATACACATTTGAACCAAATATTCTGTGGCAAAAAGTATTGTTTTGTAGTAAGGAACAAAACCTTAAAGTTATGGGAATTCAACAGAAACACCTTGTATTTAAATAAATTATAAAATAAATAAATAAATATCCTGTAGACTAAATAAAAAAGAGAAAAACAAATAACAATCGCCGTTCATAATATATTTGAAGCTTTCGTGATGCGTAGGTACCTGAATTAATACTGCTACTATATCAATTGACAAATTTCACCGATGAGATCTTCGATCACGCATATTAGCTCAAAAAAAGTCATGATAATCTAGCTTTTTCACGTGGTTTATCCCGCGCAATTTCGAATCCCGCGCGAATATCGTGATAAAAAGTAGCCTATGTGCTATTCCAGACTGTACACCATCACTTTGCCAAACATCCAAATCCGTTAAGCCGTTCCGCCGTGATTGCGGAACAAACATCCATACATTGACCAATTTTAATATATTATAGTTAGATCAAGATTTGATCATGTTCTGTCAGTGTGACTATTTAACATTTTGTTAATTTTGCAGAGCCTCCACCTGTCGCAAGCTATTTATGACTGTGATTGGATTCCCAGATCGAAACAATTCAAAAGTACTCTTAAATTTTTAGCGGCTAGAATGAACAACCCATTAGTTATAAAGGGTGGTAAAATATTTCCTCTCACTCTAACTTCTTTTACTTCGGTAAGTAATTATAATCAACGAATGCAGAGCATTGAAAAAACCGGCTTAACGTCAAAACTTTGGCTGAGTTGAGAATATCAACATTCAACGTAAACATTCATATTTTTTCAAAAGTTTGAAATTTTCAATGAAATACCTAACCAATTTCGATGAAATATATATGAGACCAACGATGAAATTTATATTTTTTATTATATGAAAAAACAATTTTCAAAATCAATTCATAATTGTTCGAAATATCGTGTAACTAAGACAAAAAAAAACATACAGACGAATTGAGAATCCTTTTTTGGAAGTTGGTTGAAAAGATCTTTTATTGTTATTTATGACTTCACTTATATAAGTTTTTAAACTGGCATGGTCATTAACATTTAAATTAACTTTAGAAACGGGATATTTACCATGTTTTTCATTTATTTCGAGAACTCAAAATAAATGAAAAACATGGTAAATATCCCGTTTCTAAAGTTAATTTAGACTTCACTTATGTTATACCTGATGAGTAAAGATGTTAGGAAGATGAAAAGTACGTAGGTTTATAGAGCAAACATGATATTTGGTAGCAGAGCTATTATGAAGCGTGGTCACAAGCCAAGCTTACCAAGTTGCTTTTGCTATTATTAGCCCTCTTTAAAAATCCTTTTTAGATACAAGGTGCTTTTAACTACTTATACATAAAAATGTTTAACAGTTATTACAATTCGAAACCGTCTGGAAAGTAGACAGTAAATCAGTTCTGATAATTTAATAACTGGCTCTTCAAAAAGCCATTGAAATCTGATACAACTAATTAAGACCTGAACTATATATAGATTTTTTAATTGGCATTTCAAAAGAACAAAATATCTAATCGATGTTCTTAAATATTTTGGCCAACATTTAGCAATTGATTCTGTCGATTAAACACAAAAATATCGTTATCCTATTTCTCTTCCAGTTCTGCACTATATACTGATGAGACTTGTTAAAAAAAAATGCGCATTCCCCAAAATGTATACTTTCAAGAAAATAAACTGTCAAACAAGAAAAATTGCTACCTTGTTGTGTAGATGTCATAAAAAGCGCTTGATGTTAGGATCCCTTCAGGGTCCGGCTGGCTAGCGACCAGCCTACATACAAAATCTGACGCCAAATACAACCGCACCAGGGTGTTGTATTCCAGCACTATTATGAAGAGCCAGTTCCTACCTTAACCCCTGCGCTGTCATCTTCGACCTTATCTTCACTTACCTTCAGGTGAGATTGAGGTCAAACGCTGGCTTAGTTACCGATAAATAAAACAAGTTGAACTCGCTCCAATTGGACACTTTCCACAATCACCTGGAGAATCCCTCAAAATCTGGATTTCTTGGTGGCTGTGTATGTTTCTTTAAGGACTGTGTACATTGTTCTATTTTAATATTTCATTTCAAAACCATAGAAATGTTGCTTTCTTTTTCTCTGTTACTTATCGCTACAGCGGTAAGATACCTTTTTCAATGTTATAACCTAAGTATATATAAATATATAATTATATTGTTTCATTACAGATTATGAATTCGGCTTATTCATTCTTCACACTTCTGCGGCATATGCAGTCTAGGGAGTCAGCATTGGGAGAATAATTCGGTATTTTTGTATTCAAGTATTAAATAAATATACTTTACAAGAAGAAGTAATTGTTTAACTTTTATTTTTGTACACTTTGACCATGTTATGACTCTTCCTACATTAAAGTCTCATTTATACCAGAAATGTGCGGTGCGAGATTGCGAAGGGTGGCATTGATTTTGAAGGTATATATTTTAAACCAAAGTGATTTCAATATTCAACCTTTCTGCTTATCGCCACTTTGTTGACCTAATTTTAACACGCTGTCAATTTTAGTTGCGTGTTTCACGACATTTTGTAGACGCAAAACCTGACACAACCTTGGGTCAGTTGATCACCCTTTTGGAAGTAGTGCAGACTGTTGGATCTTAGGAGTATAGTTTCCCCTCCCCTTCTGTGGACATTAGATAATTGCAACAGAATGCTAACAGAATAACTACAAATTCCAACTAGATTAGATTAATTAGATTGGCACTATTAACGAACAAAGTGCGCATTTATGTTCCAAGAATATTGATTTCGCGAATTTAAAACATCACAAAAGAAATTTCAATTTGTAAAGATCTTGTTTTATTTGTGGGAAAGGATGTTTGTTCCTACTCCCAAGAAAAGGGACGGTTGATGTCGGGATGTAGTATATATTCTAGTCGCTATATAAACTTTAATAGCGCGATGTAGGAATTTCGTCGTGTCGTCGTCGTTCTATGGCGCGTCGCTAGATGTCGCTACATCTTTAATAAATAATTGTTTAAAAAACAAAAACAATCTTTTTGTCACTCATTGAAATTAGGATTTAAATTGATTACCGTGTCAATAAACTCAACATTTGATGAAGCCGTATAGGGTCTGTCATAAAAGGCTTTCTAATCCGAGTGACTCCCGCCTGATGGTAGAATCCCGTCAGGGTCCGACTATGTAGCGACCACCCTTTATATGAAATCTACCATTAAATATTACCGCACCGACGGTGATGTGTTCCGGCGATATTTTATGAAGATCCAGTTTTGCCTAAACCCATGTGTTTTCATCGACCTCATCTTCGACCTCTTATTTATTTACCATCAGGTGAGCCTGAAGTAAAACGCGAGATTAGTAAAAAAATTGCGGTCTATCTGCAAGTCGTCTACGTAGTCATGGCATTTGATTAGAGACTTGAGTTATTGACAAAATTAAAGCCAATGGAATATCAACTTATATGACACAACAACATTAGAGATCTCTCTTGAAAGTGTTCAGCTGTATAATCCTTTGAAGAGTTGAAACTTCGACTCAAGTCAAGACATTCAGATTTTTTCAGATTCGATTATGAATTATGAAAAACATCTTTTGGTTACAGAATGGATAAATTTTGTCTTACAGTAGTTTCAGACACCGTTGGCGTCGGAGAGTAATCCTTCTCTACCAGCAGCGCTAGCACGGATCTTTTGTCGATCGTAAGTTTACGAATGCTCGTATAGTATGGAGTCGGTTGCAAGTTTTTAGTAACAATGTAATTTTTTATTTTACAGTTATTTAAGAGTAGAACCTGTTAACAAACATTCAAAATTAACAAGGAACACATTTATTTAAGCTGACCGTGCGGCAATGGATAGATTTCAATTATTGCTTGCAAAACCGTCTCCATACTATACGAGCATTCGTAAACTTACGATCGACAAAAGATCCGTGCTAGCACTGCAGACCAACTATTTTTACATAGGTCCTAATAGGAGTCATATATTTTAACCATGGCAGTTTTCTACCGCACTAACTAGATAGCGATGTCTGAGTATTAAATAGTGCAAGAGATAATCTAATTAGTGCGTCATATTATATATATTTTTTGGAGGGCTAGTTCTGAATCTTGTTTTATCTATAGTGTTGTATTTTTACTCATATGGTTGTATCTTGATGTACGCAAGTCAGACAAGCACCGGCACTTGGCTGGTTTGTTAAAATTATGAATTGCGAAAATCTTATACAAAACTAGGCTATACCCATGAACTTTAAGAATTTATACAGGTGACAAATTTTAGATAATGAAGGTATGCACTCTGGACTCGATTTTGATCATAATTATGTAATAACAGTGGGTACTTAATTTTTCACCAAAATTCACTATAAATATATAAACGGACATTACTACACTTTTCCCATCGCACCGACTCAGTCAACACGCACACAGTAGTGTTCCCGCCGCCGCACGCTCACCACCACCCGCTAAGTATCTATTGTATTACGCTTATGTAACCATGCGTTGGTTATGGTTCTTTAACTTTTCGGTTGAGTTCACTCAATAAATAAATTAATATTTATTTTTCATTTTATTTTTTTCCCTCATGTATGATCTCAAACTATTACGTCATCGAATTTCGTAAGTGAGCCACCAGTCACCCTATATTTCTAAATAAATTTTAATCAAAAAACGAAGAGGTTCATGATTATATTTTCAAATGACTTCCAAAAAAGGATGAGGTTCTCAATTCGTCTGTATGTTTTTTTTTGTGTCTTTGTTACACGATATTTCGGACAATTATGAATCGTCTTTTTTATGCTCTGCATTCGTTGATTATGTAGTTGACTGTTCATATAGCTCGTAGCTGCAAACGTTTTTCCTCTAGCTTGTAATTAACTAAGTAGTAACTTAGCAGTTTTTTTAATTACTTATACTTTAATATGATACTACTTCCCACGTTCTTAAGTTAAACTAAAAAGTGCATGGTGTAATTAGATGTTACGGTCGTATATATCAAAGAGTGGAATAAAAATCAATTGGTATGTAGTCGTGGCCGAGTTAGTAGGCAAAGCAAATGAATGTAGGTTAATTGCGGCCTCCTGGGTTTTTAAATCAAATGCAATTAGTGCTGTACCTTCGTTTACCCAGAAAATGGTTCAAAAATTCAATTTAATTGCCAATTATTTTCGATAAAGCTCTTAGTTTCTGAAGAGATTTAATTTTATATTTTACACTAGCTGTGACCCGCGACTTCGCCCGCGTGGATACCGGTTATTGGAGTTGGATAAATACTATTATTATTGAATATCCTCCTTGAGTTTCTTCGTCTGTATTGAATTAGTATTTCGAATAGGTTGTTTTCTTCCCCAAGGTCCTAAGTACTATCTTTAATAACAAAAATAAAAATAAGAATCTTCGCCCATATGATATATATAACTCCTAACCACAAACATAGGTAACTGTATTAGGCACATTGCGTTATAAATAAATCGGGTGCCAAAGTATCTTAAATTTTACATAATTCATGCAATACCTATCTTCATTAATTATAGCTTATTGTTATTCCAGGTAAAGCTATATTACTGTAAAGTTTCAGAAGAATACATTCGGCAGTTTTTGCGTGAAAGTGTAGCAAAGATCCATCCATCCAGCCATTATCAGTGTATAATGTGTATCTATCTATAGTTATGATTGGCTACTTTTCACGGTAAAATGGCTGAGCCAATTTAATGTAATTTCTTTTGGTAGTTAACACATCTACGTTACTTTTTATTCTACTTCTAAATCTACGGTTTCTAACTTCCAAGAGCTAGAAATGATCACGAAATAAATAAAACCTTGAGTCCCATTATTTTAAGTTTAACTTTCTTACAATATATCTCTGTATGTGCAGAAGGCAGCACATCAAGCGTTACAAATCGGTAATTTTTTTTTTACTTGAATCTGAAATTTATGCCCTCGACATTACCTAAGTTAAAATTGTTTGGGGAAATTTGACAGGTAATGTAACGTTTGACCTGCTGCCTTCTGTACCTACCTGTATTAAATCGCGCAAGAAGCTTTATTAATGATTTAGCCCTATCAACATAGCAAAATTTTCTTCTGCATACCAACTATTTTTCAGATTTATTATTTTTAAGCCCCTAGTACTTTTACCAGGAGAAAATCCTTAGAATTCTTATTCCCATGTTTATTTTTAGTGTAGTTCAGTGTTTTTTTTCTTCTGGCTATCCGAACGCTTTTACATCTAATCTACTAATGCCACGTTACAATATCAAAAACACTGTTCGTTCGTTGCTTCCACGCTGGACTGGGAGCAACAGAAAATCATAGAATGTACCAGTTGCTTCTCTTCCCGGGCATACCTTAAAAGTCATTTTAGGCATAGAGGTTTTATTGGATAGAGGTTTTATAACGGATAAAAGCGTGAAGTTATATGTATGTATGTTCGTTTAGTCTACGAACAGTAGATTTAGCCATCTTACACGTTGAATATTGAAGCGTATAAAGCGTTTCAATATTCAACGTCTTGTCAAAGTACTACTTACTATTCTTATTACTACCTACCATTCGTTTGTAGTAGCTTTTACTCATGTAAAATATTGAAACCCAGCATTCATTGATTTTGATGACAATTTAGTTATAATTTATCCCTAGAATAACTCTACCGCCTCTGAATAATTGACTAATCCGAGTAAGCCCCGCTTGGTGGTAAACTGACTGTCTCGGCTGACTGAAATTTGCCGTCAAATATCGCTACTGCCAGCAGCGGTGACGCGTCCCGAAAACATTTAATAAAGAGCCAGTTCTAGAGCCGCAAACGGGTTTATGATAGAACTGGCTTGGCTTCGGTATTCGACCTCATTTATACTTACCATCAGGTGAGAATGAGGTCAAATTCGGGCTTATTCACAGATTTGAAAAAAAAATGAGTATTTTTAATATTTTGGAAAAAAATTATAAAATTAAACTCGTAGGTAGTCTGATTCCCAACCGTTACACAAATTTGGTGGTTCATTCAGAGAAATCTTATTTCCAAGTGAAATAATAAAAGTTGGTTGAATATGGTCATAGGCACCCAGAGTTTGGTAGGTATCTCGAACAATTAACAGCCATGCCAGCGAATCACTCGCTCGCCCGCCCGCGTCTTATCGAACATACCTACCTATTTTATTACGGAGTTATTTTAAAATTATTACGATATCTCTTTGGATCTTTATTGAAATCAAGTGGTGTCAAAAACAATTTTGTTCACAATTAAATATTTATAGTAAACAAAATAAAAAAATATATAACAAAAAAAAATTACGCGAGCAGGATCGAACCCACGACCTTAGACTCATGGTCGGTCTACGCGCAACTGAGCTATGAGTACTTCTGATCTATATGCCGAACATCTCCACCATATTCTAGTAAGTTTTAGGCATTACTTTTAAAAATCTATTACATTTTTTTAGATCCTAGATTTTTTTTTATGTTTGCAGAATCTGCTCATCATCCTGGACAACTTTTGTTAAGGCATCATATCTATATTTCTTACGGTTTTGATGATCTCTTAAGGGTTCTGCAAAAGGTGTTCCAGTAACCGAAATAAAATATACCCTATATGTTGCCCCGGCTTCACAGCTATACATCAAAAAAAGTTTCATTCAAATCCGTCCAGCGGTTCCAGAGATTAGCGTGTGCAAACAGACAAACTTACAAACAAACAGACAATTTTTTTTTTTCAGATTCTTACTCTTTTTTCATTTCTTTATAACCCTAGATAATTTTTTTTGTAAAAATATTAAATGTACAGACACGTTTTTTTTACTGTTTTATTATATGTATTGATTTGCTAGGAATATTTTTATACTTAAAGTTCATTATTATAAATTATAATATTTTTATAAATCTTACTACAAAAGGACACTCCCTTAAGGTACGCAGACCTGTATTAGGAGTGAACACTCTTCCTGTATTACATAATATTTTACCAAGTAGGTATAGTATGATATTTTTTCAATAGGAAACTAAAATAACGGAGAGAGAGATAGATAGATAGTTTTTAGGCGAAGATGTTTGATGTTTGTTGTAATATTAAAGGAATCAAACTGTGAATTTATGCTCCGATATTTTATAGATACCTACACACAAGTAGCCAAATAAACTAACTTGCTTCAATCAAAAGTTTTCAAAACTGATTACTCTTATGTTTTACGGTCTGTAAACTATTTCATTAAAGCTTCAAACTAGTACTAAATATCCACTTAAAAACTAGTTGTAACAAATATTCCTTTCGCGTTTTTACAAATTAGTTAACATAGAATACTTGACTTTCGAAGTCACCTCATATTCCACACTATCATAAAATATGAAGACGCATTTTCTAGAACCATCTGTAACACTATAAAGCGTATTTGCTTTGAGACTTGGTGTTAGCTTTTCGTCACTTCAGGGATCTAGGGACGCCAGCCGTAATGGCGGAGCTCATTACGACAACCTTTGTTTTTAGTGGACCAAACAATTATCACACTACTAACTACACATTGACATACCTACTATATTTTTAGTAGCGTAGTTAGAGTCATGACACTTTGAAATGAGAATTTACATTTTTAACTAGAAAAAACTATGTTTGCTAATGCATAAAAGCTTTTGATTTTTAGTAAGCTATTTTAACACTTACTAATTGCACGGGCAAAATCGCGTGAAAGAATGCCCGCGGGATAAGAAATTGCGCGGGAATATCGGGATAAAAGGCCTATGTGCTATTGCAGACTGTGCGTGTGCCACTATACCTATGTGTGCTGGCGGGCGCTGGCCACAGTGACGCGCGAGTTCTTGCAGCGCAGCGGTTTGACTTATATCATGCAATCAGGTGTTGAAAGCAATGGACGACGATTTGGTATTTCTTGGTTTCTGATTGAAAAATAATGTATAGTCCATTGAAATGTTACATTTTTTAGGCCTAACCTTGCGTTTTTCAGAGGACGCAATTTTATTTTTTTGATGTGTAGGGGAGGTCAGTGTAAAGCTAAAACCAAGTTTGTGGGGTCGCCACCCTTGTCCTACGGCCGCCATCTTGAAAATAGGGGTTGAAATGGTTTTTACTATATAACTCTTAAACTATTTATCTGATAAAAAAAATTATAAACATTTTTTGTTGCAAATTAAATCCTCTACAATTTTTGTCCAGTAACTCTTTGTCGTAGAACTATAAATAAAAAAGTTATAAGTGAAAATGTTTAGAAATTCGAGAAAATAATTTATATTTTTTGATATAAGTAACTTTTTTTTATCATTTTACGAAAAAATGATATCAGACCATTTTTGTAGATCGTTTTTTGAGGAACAACTTTTAAAAGCAAACATTTTTTCATTAAGTCAATAGTTAAGGTTTTACAGCGCTCCGAAATGAGTCCGAAACTATTTTTCAGTACTCTTAACGAGACTTATATTATACGTGTTTACTAATAATGTGTCATCAGTAATTGCTTTTTTTGTTTTTATTTAGTATTATAATTTTTTTAATTATTAATAATTAATTATTGACCCTTTTCCACTCCATTACAGAATTTGACAATTATTGATTTTTAAAATAATTGTAATCCGATGGCCGTTACCGAGAATACTGTCCAGGTAGAAAATAGCCAAGCGACCATTAGGGAACAAAAGAACATCTGCCTGCCATTATTATTATTATTATTTCTAACCTTTCTTATTGTAAAAATAGCTAATGATATTGTGTTGAAGTTGTCGTTCAACTTATACCTTTTAGTTGTGCTACATATTTCTCCATGTGCGGATGTATTTTATTCTGTTTTTAATTGTGAAGACGATTTCGAATGATTTTAGATACGATTTTAACTTCAGTGAAATATATTTCTTTTTCGACTAGCATTTAGACTTTTTAAGCGTGCTTTTTCTATTATTTCATAATGAGTGATTAATTTATTTGTAAAAAACCTTTAGGTGAAAATAAAATAAGAACTGTGAAGGCAAAAGGTGTAAAAACTTTACTAGACCGAGCTGTAGCAAAAAATGATGAGGCTAATGAACAATTTTTACGAACTGTTTCGGAAGTTACTGTACATATTGCATGTTATTGTTATTACGTGGACAATCGAACCGATAATGTTATTCGTCATCTCAGCAGCAGCTCCAGTAGTTTATCGTCATTTTCAGAAGCTCCAGAGCCAGACTTCGATTTTGCGAACAATTGGTTCATCTGTGCCAAAGCGGTTCAGGATCCAAGTAATTCGCGTACAAGTCGACAAGCGCGGGTTTGTGTTGTACGTAATGAGAGTACAACAAGTATTATGGACCTTATAAACAGACTTGCAGCAACGTAATGGAGCTCTCAGAATTAATAAATGAAAATGACTTTGATGATGAACCGCCGACATTAACACCCTTTGCTTCTCCAGTTGTCCCACTGATATTTAATTTAGAAAGCCGATCAGATGCTGAGCCGCAGCCTGGTCCATCGAAAAGACTGAGGACGGAGTAGTTCGAATTTAGAAAATCACCGTGGGTTATACCTATTGGGGATACCACGTAAAAAAAACGCGCCTCTAGACTATTACCTCGTGGGTGGTGGGGAAAATAGTCAATAATTAATTATTAATTATTAAAAAAATTATAATAATAACATAAAAACAAAAAAAAAGCAATTACTGATGACACATTATAGGTCACACGTATAATATAAGTCTCGTTAAGAGTACTGAAAAATAGTTTCGGACTCATTTCGGAGCGCTGTAAAACCTGAACTATTGACTTAATGAAAAAATGTTGCTTATAAAAGTTGTTCCTCAAAAAACGATCTACAAAAATGGTCTGATATCATTTTTTCGTAAAATGATAAAAAAAAGTTACTTATATCAAAAAATATAAATTATTTTCTCGAATTTCTAAACATTTTCGCTTATAACTTTTTTATTTATAGTTCTACGACAAAAAGTTACTTGACCAAAGTTGTAGAAGATTTAATTTGCAACAAAAAATGTTTATATTTTTTTTTTATCAGATAAATAGTTTAAGAGATATATAGTAAAAACCATTTCAACCCCTATTTTCAAGATGGCGGCCGTAGAACAAGGGTGGCGACCCCACAAACTTGGTTTTAGCTTTATACTGACCCCCCCTACACATCAAAAAAATAAAATTGCGTCCTCTAAAAAACGCAACCCCAAATGTAACTTTTCAATGGACTAGTAACGAATTTTTTAATTTGTATGAAGAACTGAGACGAAACGGAGATTTTTTTAACCCACTCGAATATCCGTTTCAACATTTGACTACATATTAAGTAAAATATCTGCTAAACTCATAAGATAGGTACAAACTTTTGCAAAAGTACCTTTTAACCGAACTGCGGCACGCAAAGGAGGGTTCTGTTTTCAACGCGTATGTATGTATGTATGTCTGTTTCTTGTTCCCTGATTTCTACTAAACTAATGGATGGATTTGAACAAATGGGGCTTCAAAAGATTCGGTTCCAATGAAAGCTTATAATCATTTTATTCTCATTATATATGCATATGTATTATTTAAATTTAATATTTTCGCTGAAAACCCAAAATAAATAATTCAACACTGATGGAAGTTTTAGGTAAGTATCTACTATACGCCTGTTCATTTTAAGTATTCATCGGCCTGAATGAAAGGCATAATAAGTATTATAGCATATTATTTTCATTTACTTCATTCGTAGGTTTTTTTTACATTTTGTGCACAAGTTTTCTGGGTATAACGTAAGTGAATGCAATGTAGGTAAACGGCATCTGCATTTTTTATTTGTAATTTTCTTGATTTTGAATAAGGATTATTCAATGGGGTTCAAATTTTGCACGAGGAAGCAATATTTGACTAGTTTACTTGAATGAAACTATAGGTACCATGCCTGAGGCTTTATTGTCGTACATACACTTATAATCAAATTGGGTATCACCTTTTTTATGGTTTCTAAGGTTTCTGGTCATACAAATAATACTACCTATCGAACTAAAAAGCGGGAAATAAAAAAAAAGTAATAAAAAAAACTAAAAACCCTACTGCTGAATACAGTAAGTTTCAACTAAAAAGTGCAAAACAAGCAATATTACTGTAAGAGCTTTCAATCAAGTTAAAAATTGGTTGGGCAATTTTCCGGTTAAAAAGTAGTGTTTTATTTTGGACTAGCTGCTGCCCGCGACGTCGTCTGCGTGAACGCTATGCAGCACCAAACGCACCTACGATTATAACACTGCTAGCGTGATAATATGTAGCCTATATGTTGACCCGACTTCTTAACTATCTTCATGCCAAATCTGAAGTAAATCCATGCAGTACTTTTTGAGTTTATCCCGGAAAGACAAACAGACAAACAGACAAAAATTCTAAAAACTATATTTTTTGTTTCTGTTTCGATTGTAGATAAAGTATTCTTCTTTTAAAAAAAATATTCAATGTACAGTTTTGACTTTCCTACCATTTTATTATATGTATAGATTATGAACTATGAAAATTTAAGACAACATTAGTGTTTTTATTAAGTATGATTGCGCAATTGTACACTACGTTTGTTAATTTTATTTCTTATCCTCCGTTATTTGATAAATGATTTCTGTTTAAAGCACTTAATTTACAAATAAATCCAAATACTTACGTTTCAAATCCACATCATAATTGTCTGTGAACCAAAGTAAACTTTTCAATTAATTAAAATCTGCAAAAGTCCCGAGTTCACTGTATAAACAGCCTTAATTATAACAAAATAACGGGAACAAATAATTATCAAAATCAGTGGCCTAAATAAAATCGTGTAAGTGCGAATTCATCAAAGTTAAGTTCCACAGAAATTTTCACTGGTTAACACAAACAGAACAATTCTGAAACCAAACACCGACATATTGTAATCTATACTAATATTATAAAGAGGAAACCTTTGTATTCTTGTATTGAATGGGCTCAAAAACTACTGGACCGATTTCAAAATTTCTTTTACCATTACTTTGAGGGATTCTTCCGAATCCGTATAGGCTACTTTTTATCCCGAAAATCCCGCGGGAATCGAAATTGCGCGGGTAAAACCGCGCGCAACAGCCAGTTATATGATATTAAACTTACTAGGTTTATGGTTTCATAAATGCTAGGTCTTGAAATTAATCATTACCTGTAGAAGAAGAATTTCTTTAACATTCCAAAAACAAGTCTAATAAAAACCATTATTATGTATTCCAGTAATATTAAAAAAGTTAAAGTCTGCGAGAATAGTATTCACTGATGACTGTCCATTTTCACACTTAAATGGATGGATTGATATGAAATTACATACATACATAACTTGACGCCTATATCCCTAATGGGGTAGAAGAAGAAGCTATAAAAACTATCTAATGTCACGTTTGACAAATTTGGAGGTGTTATTATGATGGAGAGAGACTACAGCAGTGACAGGGTGTCAGCCTATCGCCCGCAAAAACGCCAATAAAACCTCCGTCCCTTAACTGACTTTTACAGTTTGCTCGGGAAGAGAAGCAGCTGGCACATTCTATGTTTTTCTTTCGCTCTCAGTCCAGCATAGAAGCAAGTGAGATGAAATTAATATTAAAATAAACTTGATTGTTTTAATTTTCTTCTCACTTTCTAATAACATTCATTGGTAAATAAATACCAGCGATTCATAAGACAACAGGTTTTGAACTTATTTTTTAAATTGTAATTGTAATGTTTTAAAATGTGTATCATAATGTTATTAATGCTGTTCGTGTACAATAAATAATTATTATGTGTGTTAATACACAGAACCTTAATTTTGAATTTGTGGAATTGTACCTACGCATGTACAAAAATCTTTTGTAATAAAACAGATTTAGGAAGTACCTACCTTCCTTATATTGAAAATTGACAAATTAGCAAATGATGAATTTAGTAAAGCTAAAACAGTTATTAATAATAAAAATATTGTTTCAAAGTACCTACAAGAAAAATTTAATTAAATGCTCTCATAACCCTTCTAAATTCGTTTGTTACAGTAATATTTATTCAAATCTTTCATTTTAATAACTCCCTAGTGGCCGCAGAATTAATCGGCAGCTCGTGGGTGTTAAAAATTTAAATTATTTATTCTACCTACTTCCTTCCTCGATTCAGAGGAAAAAGTGGATTAATATTTGAACTAACTAACTTATGGTTTTTTAGTCCACCAGACGAAAGATATTTTTTTCAATTTAGTTTTCAATTAAATCTAAATTCACATTAATAAATAAATAAACATTACTTAAATTAATTAATTGACTAGACATAACTTAATCGTATGAGCTACCTATCATTTAATTAAATTAAGTAATGTTCTTTTTGTAATCTTTATTCGAACTTTAAAAATAACCGTTTTAATTAACACATTGATTAATTTATAAAACAAAACAGTCTCGTTTAGCGTGTGTGAAGATTCAGAGCTTCAATAAAGCTACATTAAAATGACCACACATACTGTTCTGTTGCTTACTTACTGATACTGCAGTGAGTCAACTATTAGTTGGGAATGTAACAATTAGCGAGTGATTAGTCATGACTCTCCGTAAATAAACAAATATTGTGAAGTTATCTTTAAGTATTTTTAAGTATTCAGTAAATAGTAGAGTTTCGAATTATGAATACTGAAAGTGATGTGTGACTACCAGTGTATGGTAATAAATCAAAGAACTTCAAAAACTTGAAGTCAAGTGAAAATTTAATGAAAACCGCCTATTTCTGGAAATAAAATTTACTTTTTTTTTTTTATTATATATATTATGAAACAAACAGCTTATAAATAATTCTAACGATATATTTAACGTGGCATGTATTCGAACCTAGAACCTAGAAGTAATTTTATGTTTTCTAACCTAAGTCGGGAACTAAAAATAATTTCCAAATTCCTTGGACACTATCGGCGTATAAGCTAAATTGACGTTAGACACGTGACTAAGCTGACAGCTGTTTCAAGTTACATTGTTTTCTAAATAAAGACACTACATAATTTCTGTAAGTATCTTATGTCATATACTTAGTGTAAATCATTTCTATACTAGTTTAACTTTTTGTTTCATCTATAAACGATTTAATCTTTGATTATATAATAATCTTTAATTTTAATGAGCCCTGCCGATGCCGCAAAAACGATACTCAATTTATGGAGTGAAAAATTTGCCCAACCCCCCCTTGCCTCTGTCTGAACACCTTCCGCCCGGAAAAGATTTACCATGGCCAATTTGGAAGTCCCTAAACAGACTCCGGACCCAAGTCGGCCGTAGTAAAGAAAACACTATGAAATGGGGTTTCAACATTGACGGAGATGAGCATTTCTTGTGCGGAGCGACTCCAAACAATGTTGCACCTTCTCTCCTGCCCCATGTGCCCGGAATCCTGCACCCCACCGAGGACCTCGCACAAGCCACCGATAACGCCCTAAAGGTGGCAAGTTTCTGGGCGTGCAAAATATAATATAATTTCATATTCATCGACACGCTAGGAAGAAGAACGTTTTAAGTAGCTGGAGCTTTGTACATTTTCACTTCATTTTGAATGCAGATTCTATTAATTTTATTTTTTTTAAACTTGAAAATCTGTGTTTGTCAAGCATCCAAATGTTTACGTTTGTACTTGATTATTCTTCAGGTAGTTCGCTATTGTCGCACATATAAGTCTATGGTAAACGTTGATACAAGTGCAAAACAGATATCCTCACCTTATTTTGCAGGCGACAACTATTCCTCGTCAAAATTTTGATGCATAATAATAATTGAGACGAAAGCAGTTTTTCTATATCCTATAGCAGTCATGGAAGTTATAAATATTATTAGCAACTTAGAGTTTCAGCAACATACACAACGAGATATTAGAGTAGGTACAGACTTTGGGATTACGGACGTGGTGAAGTGCCTATATCGCGATATTTATACATATCAACATTGTTAGATTATTAACGTTGAACACTAAGTTAGTCTCACAAATATTTACGCATTCAAATATAGAACGCATAATCTTCTTGGAATCAACCACCTATTCACCCTCTGAATGTTTTTGTATCCTAAAAGCATGAATGAATAATCAACGAATGCAGAGAATTAAAAAACCGTCTTTACGTCAAAACTTTGGATATAGGTATAAGTTCAACAAGGTAAACGATCTCCGAATTCATATATATTTGAAATAAGAATCATCAAAATCGGTTCACCCAGTCAAAAGATATGAGGTAAAAAACATAAAAAAAAACATACAGGGGAATTGAAAACCTCCTCCTCTTTTTAAGTCGGTTGAAAACAAGTTTCTTCTCTCAGGTATACTCCTGTAATAAAATTACATAACATATTTTAATCAAGCCTAAATAGTAGAGGTTGAGATGTTTATACTGTATCTTTATATGTCTGGAAATGAGATTCAAATAGGTATGAAGCATAAAGGAAAAAATACAATAAAACAATGGAAAAGGGAGGCTCGACAAGTAAGAGGCGCTACAGCGTAATGAACCCCCGGAGGCAGTTTTTGTCTGCTTGCTATATGTACCTCTTTATACATGACTATTGCGTTGCGCATGTGATCAATACCGCACTAAACACGATATTGGCAGATTTTAGCTTGTTTGTATAAAAAAACACAATAAACTTATGAGATTAGCCATAAAGATACCTTCTCGTGTGTGTATAGAAAAAAGGTAAAAAATATAATTGGACAGTATTAGTTCTATTATTATTATTTTTATTGTACAATAAGAAAATTTATTATTATATTTAGAATGACGATACCTTTCAGTCTTGCACAAGTCAACGAAGAGAAATTAAAAGATTTTTTTCTTATTATTTTAGGGATATTTAGTTCACTGAAAGTTGTTTTGAAGCATTTATTAAACTATTTAAAAACTATCAAAAAGTTTAAATAAATGGAGTTTTAAAATTTCTGTGTTTTACGTGGCACAAATGGATAAAAATAATGGATTCCGTACACAATAAATCGATATCTTCTAACTGGTTATTTATTTTGTTAAGTTATTATACTAAATAAAGATTCGATCAACTGATATCTGTTTAAAAATTATATATTCTCCTTTCCCTTTTTTTACCCTCAAGGGTTGCTAGAAATAAAATATTATTAGAGTTGATTAAACCTTGTTCGTACAAATTGTTTTGTTTTCTACTTTTGACTTTCTGTGGAACAACAGCAGTTAGCTAAGTTTATAACAATAACAAATATTTAATTTACTATCTTATTAATGAATAACCAGTTCATAATTTCATAATTAATTTTTCAGCCATTATGGCAACATTGTAGACAGCGCATATCAGCGTATATCGAGCGCAAGCGAGACTCAATGAAACCCAGGTTGTGCGAAATTCCATAAACAAGCGTGTTAATTTGACGAGTCTTGGGAGCTTTGATGAGTCGAACTTGGTCAAATTCAACCCGTCAAAAATGCAGGCTATCTGCATATCTATTTACTGCTACAAAACACATTTAACAATCTTTACCCTGTATCTTTACCCCATCAACTACAGCTTTTTTCGGTTTTAATTCAAATTGTTGATGACTATACTTTATTTTGTGTTGCATTACAATTAATATATATTTCTGTGACTGTTCTAACATTTTAACTTTATGTTAATAAATTATTTTAGATAAAATGCTGTTCAATCAAATATTATTATGACAGTTTTATTTTTCACTCACATGTGATGACAATGATACCTTCTGAAACTACTTGGCGTTTCCATTGTAGGGCACTAACTATGGGCCTTATAAATAAACTCAAAGTCGCTCAGCGAGCAATGGGAAGTGCTATGCTTGCACATAGCTCACAGAGAGGGTGGCCGTTGGAGAAGCAAAATTCTTGGGTAGCGACTACATAATGGTAGACGCAGTGACAGGGCCCCAACAAAAGTGGACCAATGATCTGGTTAAAATCAGTGATACCTACTGAAACTACATGGCGTTTCCATTTTAGGGCACTAACTATGGGCCTTATAAATAAGCTCAAAGTCGCTCAGCGAGCAATGGGAAGAGCTATGCTTGGGATTTCCCTGCGGGATCGAATTAGAAATGAGAGGATTCGCAGGCGAACCAAAGTTACTGACTTAGCCAGAAGAGTTGCAAAGGTGAAATGGCACTGGGGAGGGCACATAGCTCATAGAGAGGATGGAAGTAGGAGAAGCAAAGTTCTTAGGTAGCGACTACATACTATGCGGTGACAGGGCCCCAACAAAAGTGGACCAATGATCTGGTTAAAGTCGCCGATCGGTGTGATGAGCCTTAGATTAGATATTTGTCCAGCAGTGGGCTTGCTCCTGACTGAATGCTGATGATAATGATCCATTTAAGATTTTATATTTTCAAACCTGCCTTCCTTAGATCGAACTATGGTAAAATAAACGTTTTTTTTATTAAAATCTGTTATATAGTTATTAAAAAGCTATGATGTTTCTTTAGAAGATATTAATTCAGTTAAATAGATAACGCTTACGTACATTTCAAAACTGTTGCTCATTCATCGCGATTAAAACATCTGGTGACGTAGCTTACACGTGTGACCTAAAAGAACAAGCAAAGAGCCGCAAAGAGCTATCCAAGTGAACACTGAACACATGTACTATTAGCTCAGATTTCAGACCTTTTTCATTTCACGAAGAATGGTGGCTCAAGCACGAGAATTCTAAGCAAGATACTTAATCACTTAAGGCAACGAGGCCAAAAAATATTAAAGACTACTATAGGAGTGACTACAAACACCGTGTTGGATGGGTCTCAAACTTAGCAAATTTCAACTCAGCAAACGAAAATTTCTTTCCCGAATTGTTCTGGTTGAAAAACATCGTGTCAAATAATTCTAAAAAGTTTTTTCTAAGCAGTGGATAAAAGGCTTTAATTAAACTGAAAAAACTTAAATCTATTTAACAGCTTCAATAGATGAATTATTGAATACTCGAAGTTGGGTCGTAATGAGTTTTTTTTTTTTTACACTTTCGTTAAACAAGCTCCACCATCCATTAAAATTTTATTAATACATACATAGGTACATAACTTCACTACTGTATCCCTTTTGGGGTAGGCAGAACATCAGAGGTTATAAAACCATCAAATGTCACGTGTGACAAATTTGAAGACATTATGGCGGAGAGAGACTCTTGCAGTGACAGGGGGTCAGCCTATCGCCCACAGTTAAATCTCCGATAAAATCTCTATCCCTTACCTAACTTTTACTGTATGCCCGGGAAGAGAAGCAGCTGGCACATTCTATATTTTTCCTTAAAGATGTTTTGATATTAAGGATTAGGTTATATACTTTAGCTAACTATTAAGTAATAATAAATTTTCCTAGGCATTCGAATAAATTTAGTCGTATAAATAAGCCGTAAAAATGATAAGATTGAAAGAACGGCACTTAATTATATTCATTATCCGTCTCGTTTTCGGTAAAGTTCTGCATTGAAAAACTGCAAAAATATTTCTATTCGCTGTCATCTTTAACCTTATTTTCCCTTACCGTTACGTTCTTACCAGCCATTCTGTCACCCTGGGTTAGAAAAAAGAACTCATTAACGTACATTCCCTTGTATTGTATTTTTAAGATGGATCTTAAATATTTTCAAAATTGTTGAATGATCCATGCTTCTCACGTTTTACTTATAACTCTTTTAATTAATATTGCATTCGAGTATACTAGGTAATACCTGAATTGATCCCTAAGCTGTTAAGATTCCGCTTGAACATGACCTACAGTTTAGCTAATAACATACTACGAAACCTTGGCGCTTGAGGGTCTAGCTTGTTTGGCCGAGTTTATTGCAGAGCTATATCCAACCGAATTTGAGGGAGGAGTAGATTAAAACAAAGGACGTGTTTGCAATTTAGAAAGCAATGCAACCCTTCGGGTGCGTTCTAATTGCAAGGGTTGAAGCGGGGTGAATGAAGCTAGCACAAAAATCATTAGCCTTAAGGGATCGTTAACTTGGTAAATGAATAATATAAGTGTTTTTTTAAGAACAAAGTCAATGTTTTGTCGCTATGCGAAAAGTTGGTTAAATTTAAAGTATTTTTTTTAACAGTCAACAACCCTGCAGCTTTCCTTTCATCAGTCTAACCGTTTCTATTTACTCTGCAAAAGATAAAACATATTGTATATCCAACAGAAACCGATCGCTTGAATGTTAAACTTTTGCTTTTATGCAGATGTAATTTTTCTAAAGCTTTCAAAGGAAGGTCAAACCTGGAATTTCGTCATAGAATATACAAAAGAAGTGATGAGGGTTTGAATATGGCCGCGCGGTTGACACGCGGAAAACGACGCGGCAATGCAGATCTAAACATCTACAATTTCTGGAAAGGGATGGCTAAGGTTTCTATGACGCTGTTCTTATGCTCTGATCGAAAGAGGGAAAAACCCTGGGAAATGACAGGAAATATTTCGTAAATCAATAGTCACCGAAAGATCATGAGAGAAATGAAAAAAATGCTCACAAAATAGGAAAAGAAGCTATTTACTTTACTTGATAATCACAGCGACAGTATAAAAGAACCAAAGATCAATCAAAAGTTCTTCTTCGAACTTATTATGGGTATCATTACAATAGCCAAGTTGTCCTGTTTGGTATGCATTAATCAAACCCAGGCGCTTCGTTCGCCTGATTGAAACAAAATCCCGGGACGTCCGCAGTTGATTACTGACCGCAGTCGGTGCATGGATTACGATTTAAATAAGGTTCAGGGATAGGATGGGAAAATAGTTGATTGTAATTTATAGTTGGCTATTTTATATTATGATCCGTACAAGAGGTGGTTAAATCTTAAGTAATATGGTTTATTATTAATTAGGTAGGTATTTAAATTTGAAACAAATTTTTAATTCTGTTACTTTGAAAGGTTGAAGTATTATTAAATTTAAAATTCAAGTGCAAAAATACTTATTTGGACTGCTTAACATATAATGGGCTTTTTTCGATATTCGCAAGCCTATCAGATGAATCAATAAATTATGGTTTCTACCCAAACATCTTCATAATTTACTATACACACTCGTATAAAGACATATTGGCCATAACTGTTTACAGTAGCATTCTCGGGGATTTCAACCAATAAATCATTTATCTTTTTTAATTGTAAGGTCATCAATAGAGGATTTTTAACCTTAGTGTAACACACAGAATTCATTTATTAGACGATGTCCAGAAAATATATATTTTGGTTTTTTAATTCAACATCAATCATCAACAGGTATGCCTATTTGGTATACCTGTCGATGATTGTATAAAGCGCTTTCAAAACTAAGAAAAAGAAAATGTATGTATCAAATCATAGGTTAAATATTTCTATAAACTGAAGATGTGTTTTCTTTATGCGTGGGAGACTAGAAAAGTCGAGATACAACAAAAATGTTACATGTTATTCAATAAAGGTCGTACCTACACGTTCGGCTAACGACTACATGAGAACTGACTTTTATTTTGCTTTTTATTAAGCTTTTTCATTCGATTAAAGGCTACGTTTTCATTAACCAATTTAACGCCCTTGCAGGGGTTCGAATCCACTAAACAACATTGAAACTCCTTTAACGAATGTTATATGCTTGTAGGCATACTCACAAGGTGTCTGAACTTGTGATCTATCTATACTTGTCTATACTTGTAATAAATCTGTAGAGAGGTCAATTCTGTACATGAAATATATTTTCAAAATAACTATCAGGGGGTGATTAGTGATCGATACTGATGCCAAAAATGCAATCAGTAAAATTTTTGTCTGTCTGTCTGTCTGTCTGTATGTTCCTTATAGAAACAAAAACTACTCGACGGATTTTAAGGAAACTTGGTAAAATTATTCTTCATACTCCTGGGCAGGTTATAGTATGCTTATTATCACGCTACAATCAATAGGAGCAGAGCAGTGAAGGGAAATGTTAGGAAAACGGGAGAAATTACTTCATTTTTTAAGCTTCCGTCCCGTGTGCAGCCTTAATGGTTAAAGCTACATAGAAATCATGTATGACAGAAATATTATTCATAAAATTATATAAAAAATATCCCACAACAGTATATGTCTATATTTTATGGTTGACTCACAATAACCCGTGTAAATCCCGATAGCTTAGCAGTTCGGAGCTTTCTGATTATATTTCTTTACTCTTACGTTTATAATACTCTCACTCATCCCCAATTAAAAAAAATAACATTATTACCTATTCAATAAAAAAATAATCATAGAAATCGGTATAGAAACACCAAACTTTTACATGAAATACGCTAATAACCCATCGCGCGTGAATACTGAATGATATAAGGATTATTTTTGCGTAACGGTTGCTGCGCTCGACGCGGCTCGCGGCGGTAGGGTATAAAAAGGCGGGAGGCGAGCGCAAGCTTTTGCGCGATTTAATATAGGTAGGTACAGAAGGAACAAGCGTTACATTACCTGTCAAATTTCCCCAACCAATTTTAACTTATTATCGAGGGCATAGAGTTCAAATTCAAGTAAAAAAATTTGACAGATTTGTAACGCTTGATGTACTTAATGGAAATCAAGGTTTTGTTTATTTCATGATCGTTTCTGCCTCTTGGAAGTCAGAAACCGTAGATTTCTTCGGAATAAAAAGTAACGTATGTGTTAACTACTATACCAAATCACATTAATATTGGCTTAGCCGTTTGGCAGTGAAAAGCAGCCATACATAACTATAGGTAGTATTGTATGTAGGTACACTGATAATGGCTGGATGGATGGATTTTTTCTATTCTTTCACGCAAAAACTACTTAGCTTTACCTAGAATAACAATAAACTAAGTATAATTAATGAAGATATTGCATGAATTAAGTAAAATTGAAGGCATAAAATAAAACACTTTTTAACCGGATAATTTATATTTTACATTTTAACTCGACGTTTCGGTGTCTTTGCAGACCCCGTGGTCACGAGCGACTGTTAAAATTTAAAATGTAAATATACGCGATAAATCCGGTTAAGTGTTTTATTTAATAGTCATACATAATAGTCATCGCGAAAACTTAAGACAATATCAAAATTTAAGGCACTTTGGCACCCGATTTGTTAATAACGCTATGTGCCTTTTTAATGTACCTAATAGATAGTTACCTACCTATGTTTGTGGTTAGGAGTTATACATATTATATGGGCGAAGATTCTTCATTTTTATTTTTGTTAGGTATTTATCCAACTCTAATAAACGGTATCCACGCGGACGAAGTCTCGGGTCACAGCTAGTCTTAAATAAAACTCTTTGTAATGAGCCCACTGCAGGGCATGAGTCTCTCCCCTGAGTGGCAGAGGAGGTATAGGCCATAATCCACCAAGCTGGCCCAGTGCTGGGTGGTGGATGTCAGAATTTTCGGGGCGCCAAAGTGGCTTCTGACAAACCCTAACGACTACTGTATACAAGTATACAGCACCCGGGACCGACTGCTTAACGTGCCCTCCGAAGCACGGAAGTCGCCGTGAGAAATGAATGGTCGGCGGTCACCCATCCAAGCACCGACCGCACCAAATGTTGCTTAATCTGTGAACAGTATTCACGGCGCCACGACGACTTCCTTGACACGACGGCAAGGTTAGGCCTAAAAAATGTAACATTTCAATGTACTATAAATACATAGATAAATATGTAGGAATTTTTGGCAAACGTTTGTCACAGTTCCGCGTGTTTTTTTACAATACATAAATCTGCAAGATTTAAACTATTTGATTCGTTATCTGATTCCCATAACTCGAACCATACTTAGTGCTAGATTAAAATTGCACTTTGAAATGTCCAATAAAAAAAGATATTCGCGAAACTTTTGCGTTTTGCTCACAATTTATAACAAGGCAATAAATTTTGCAAAATCGGGTTTAAACTTTAAATAAAAAATCGCAATCATCCAACTAGCGAACAATAAACAATTCTCGCTGTGAAATAAGAGTAATTACGAGTGTACACCTGAAACAGGAGCGGGTAATAAATCCATTTAGCGTTGAAGGGGCAGCTGATTTCTCCCCGTTGAAGCCAAAGCGGCGATGCTCTAGTACCAATTATAACCACTATTCAACTGAACCTCCTACATATCTGTTTTAGGCTATAACGGTCATCAACAATTAAATTAACTTTAGAAACGGGATATTCCACGTTTTTTAATTTTGTTTGGCGTTCCTCTCGTACAAATCGTACGTTGGTGTGTCTTGCTGAAATTAATTTAAGTACCAACAGTAGCCAAGGTTAAATTTTTATTTGAGTGGCTTGTTTACGAAAGGCAAACTAAGAGATTTTAAATACAGTTATTGCCAACAGTTACAAAAGGAGAATGATACGGTTAAGAAAGCGTGTCAAAGTTAATACGAGCTGGTCACCGTGCATACATTCAAAAACCTGTCACTTGAATTCTTTTATTGACCCCGTCTTGAATTCGTTGGTGCTTCAAACAGTTTTTTATTGCCATAAATATCTAAATCTATTATCAATATTTTTAAATTCGATGCAGAAATAAAATTATTTCATAAAATAAATACATAATCCTTACCCTTACCTGTAAGGATTATGTATTTATTTTATGAATACTCAGACTTATAAAAATAGCAATTGTGTTTGTTTCGCAGCCGAATAGTATCAAATATCAGGATACTAGCTTAGTCCTTGTGTAATAATAAGTAGCCTACTGCAATGTAAAAAGAATTGACATATAAACAAGGCACACAAACGACTGCAAGAAAATACATGTCTAAAATAAAATAATAGTATTTTTATTTTTATATGATCTTTGTTCTAATATAATTTTAAGTTTTGGCCCTACATAAGGTTGATTTCTGTAAAACTTAAAACAATAGATTGGCTGCATTCAAAAATGGTTTTCTTTTTTTCCATGGACTGTCTGACTGATCACGGTTTTAATTGCTTTAAAATCTGTAAAAAATCTTATATTTTTTGTAATATATTTGAAATTAAGGCGCGTCTTCCGGCTATCAATCACTTCAATCAGTTGACAGGTTATAATAATTGACCGGGTTTCTTTGCATAATTTGTATAAGATCTAAAAGTTTTGTGTATGGTGACAGTAAAATACATGTTCCAAACAGATATATTTTCTTAATTTTGCTTAATAAAGGATTGGAATTAATATCAAAAACTAAATTAAATTAATCAATAAAAAAGGCCGTAATGAGAAAAACTATTTTCCAAAAGCTTACATCAAACGATAAAATTACCTTTATAACTAAAAAAGTAGATATCAATACTTCAAACGCCTTAAAATTCCGCCTAAATACAAATGAAAAATAGGTTCCGATTAAGGCAGCCTAGTTGTTAAGTGCCTCTGTAGAATAGGGGACTGAAAAGTTCCCGCTTGTACGAATGTCTGTAACCTTATTAACAACGGCGAGATTAGTTTGTGCCATCGTTTTTAGTCTTGTTTGTGTCACCTGTCTTGTTTGTCATGTATAAACTACGAGTTTATATTATTTTTTAATTTGTTTCTTATATTATTAATTCTGAAAAAGAGTTATTGGCTGTGGCTAAGTAGTCTAGGCAAGGTATAGTTCGATGTAGATAAACTCCTACATGGTTCAACACATAGCATTTAATGATTGCTAGACATGAATACATTTCAATTCGACGTCTACGTTGTCAGTAGCCCGTGACCACGTAATCTGTAGACACGAAACGCCCGTTTAAAATAAAATATAATTATAATTGCGATAAATCTGTTTAAAAAGTGTTTTATTGTAGAATGTCATCATCATCATGAAAATTCTAGAAAATATAATCATTAAGAAAGAAAAGAAAGAAAGAAAAAAGTTGATTCAGCAAAAGTAAAAAATAACGAAACATAAAGTACAAAAAAAGAACAAGTAGTAAGCCAAAATGGTCGAAGCTCAGCACAATACCATGGCTTTTACACCATGTATGGCGCTGATTTTCAGTACCATAACCATAATTAACCATAATTAGGTTGCTTAAGGTTGGAAGTAGAAAAAATTAGACATTCATTTATCGCAACAATTATATGTACATTAAAAAAAGTAAAACTTTAGTTTGCCCTTAGGTTCTGTGGGTTCTGTGGGTTAGATTATATGCGGTTTTCATAAGCCATTTAGAAATTCCAAACCAGTTGTTCGCAATGAGATATTATAACTACGCAATACATAAAAATGCACCAAATTTTTTGTTGTTTTTTTTTGACTTCCGTGCTTCGGAGGACACGTTAAGCAGTCGGTCCTGGGTGCTGTATACTTGTATACAGTTGTCGTTAGGGTTCTTCAGAAGCCATTTCAGCACCCTGAAATATCTGACATCCACCAACCAGCACTGGGCCAGCTGGTGCATTACGGCCTAAACCTTCTCGTCACCCAGAGGCTCATAGCCCTGCAGTGGACTCATTACACGGAGTTGTGATGATGATGATGATGAAACTAACACTTTGCGATTATAAAGGCCTTTTTTAAGACTCACAATTTAAATTTTATTTTCTGTGATACAATATAAACATCCTGCATATTTATTTTTGTATCGCTCAGTTGAAAAAAAATAAAGATATGCCACCGCAAACTTTTTAACAAATAGTCGCTGTTGATGATCCCAGTTACTACGACGCGGCATTTCATTGATAATAGTACTACGTAGTACTACAAGATTTTTTGTAGTAGCGCGTAGTCGTCTTCGTCAAAGGAATTCATTCATAATTAAGAGTGACCATGCTTTTGTTAATATTTCAGTGACTATATTAATATCTTAGTAAAAAAATACATACTTTTTTTTTGCAAAAATCGTTCCTCACATATGAAAAGTGACTCCCTGGGATTTATTTGTATTCCCTGTATTGTTCAAACAGTACCTCAGCACACATAAAGGCATATTTGAACAATATTCAAAAGAAAACACAAACGTTTTTAATAGTTCTCTCAAGCGCTCGTTATACACGGATTTATCCGAATAGTATTAGGGCAGAAAGCCTTACTTCGAAGTTGAAAAAAATTGTTTGGGATGTCCTCTCTTATCACTTTGTTGAATAATGTAGTAATGTTTGATCTAATATGAAGTTCCACAAGTTCTTAGTAGATGGCGCTGATTGTTTATTAAAGCCCGCATGTAAAGTTATGAAATCAAAGTATCACCGCTGTGCCGGTCGGAATGGGGGGGTGTTAGGTTTTTTTCGTTACGGAATTTCTGGATTCGGTCCCCACGATCAAGGCCCGCTATAGAAGCTATGCAATAGCTTAAAAAAATATACACACGAAAAGAAAACCACCTCCTTTTGGAAGTCTGTTGGAAATTACAAGAAAATTACAATTACAAGAATTACAAGAAATTATTTAGTTTATTAAGAAGATCACAATTATTTTAAAATAATAAAATTAATAAATCCATTACCCATACTTGAGAAACACTTCAATTACTGTAAGCACCATTTACAAAAGTCGGTAAAATAACCTCAGATATTTCAACATAACTAAACACACATTTCGCAGCCCATATTGCGCGTTACAGAATTTTTTCAGCTCGTCCAAAACCGGTGGGAAAGAGAAAACGAAAACCACTTTTTGTGTTCCTGAAAAAGTGATGTAATTTATTTTCCCTTGGTGCAATATTTAGTGCTGTCCATTACTAGAGTTCGCGGCCTAACATTACTCACTGACGTCGTCTCCTCTTTTTCTGACCGCAAGGCGTGCCCGGCCCTCATATTAACTTTTTCATTGATATTCTGAAGAATACCGTTCTTATTAGGAAACGTTTTCTGGGCGTTGAATTTATGATGATTGTAATATTCGTTTCTCTCATGTGTTTTGGTTTTTGATTTATTTGATTTCTTCTTATGGTTATTATAATAACTTATTGAGTATGTACAAATAACTTTTAAGTTCACTGGATTCAGTACTAAATGCATGTTTATATTTGAGTTTTCATAATATATTTTGATTGTGGGTTTTCCAGAATAAGAGGCCGCGATTAGCGATTATGAAAATGATTTGAAATAAACGCAAGATTTTTTTTTTAATAAACCTAGTGTTAAAACGTGGTACGCAAAAATATTGTTTTGAATAGTTTTGAAACCTCAGCATGCACTCTAAGAAGGTGACAATCGTTTTCATGCAATCGTTTGCACTAGACCTAAGTGCGCCGATATTTAAACATCGACACTTGCAAATACATGTTTGAATTTGTACTCACGGTAACATACAATTCTAATATTATTATTTTTTTATAAAAAAGAAAGTTTTTTTTATGTATCAACAATAGCTTTTAAATGAAAGACGTTTTAACGAAGATCTTTTTCACTTTTCTTTATTTAAGTCACTCGTGATCAAAAAATTCGAAGTCTATTTAAATCAAACGTGGTAAAATCTGGCTGAAAACCTTTTTATTTAATATAATTCATCGTGAATACTTAGAAATATATATAGCCTAATACCTTTACATGACGTCAGTTAACTTATGAACAATCGATTAAATATAACATGCAGCCTGCTTTGAGTCTAGAGCATGGATCAACAAAATTGTAAATTATAAAATCATATATTTATATTACTTTTCGATCAAAAATAAATGTTGACCTAAATGTAGGTACTAAAGTTATTTTATGATTTTCTATAACTAAGAACTGTATTGTTTATATGTATATGTTGATAAATATCTGTTACATTTTATGAAAGTACGCGCAGAAGTTTTAACAATAATTAAATATATTTATGTCTTAATGTAAAAGTTATGATTATTTTAAATAAAATATAGTGCATTAACGTAGGTATCACTCAGTAGTGGATCTCAAATAAAAACACTTATGCAAAAGCTTTAACTTAAAATTTTACCAATAAACAGCGGCTAATTACGCATTTGGGTAAAATGTTTCCGTAAAAGAGGGAAGTTTACCTCATGACTGTACTACAAGAGTCTACGCAGTAACTACACACAATATTAGGTTATAGTAATAACAGTTGCAATAACCAAATGTTTGCGGTTTTGAGAGTGAAGTGACACAGCAGCATCGCAAACATCCGCCGGCGACGTACGCTAATGCAGCGAGCACTTAGGCCAATCACCCACTAAATGTACTCCTTGGCTAGCGCCATAGTGTAAAATATACAGCAGGTTTACGCGTATTTTAGACGCAATTTGCTTAAAGTGAAATTGCTTTTTCTAAGTGCTGAGTAAGAAGGTTTCTCATGGATGGAAGTGTACAATCTTAGTCCTCATGTTCACACTCCACCAGGAGGACAAGCATCCAATTCTACTAACGTTAAAAAAAATTGTTTAGATAAATTAAAAACTATTGAAAATGTATTACCAATTGGAATAATAGTGGGTTTGTTTATTAAATTTTAAGTTTGGATCTCAGATTTGTTTAAACCAAAGAGATAACTGGATTTTTTGTGTCATGCATGTCACACGTTTACCTACTTTGCAGTGTTTAAATAAAATAATTAAATTCTGCAATAATGTTTTGTCAAGGCACAGTCACGCACATAAATTAATTAATAATATTAATGAGAAATTATTGAAATAATATTGTTTTAAAATAAATAGTCTGAAAATCTAAGTCTTCTAAAGAATTCAAAATACGTTGCAACACTGCGATATTCTTAGCATATGGTTTTACAAAACCATTTTATGTTTAGTAAATATGCCATGAAACTTTATGTAAATACGATGCCACTGTCATTATGTTAAGAAAAGTTTATTCCCAAAAAAATAAAAGAACTTTGATGCATGTACGAGGTGATGGGCGAGTGTTGGCGGTTTTAGGATAGACTGGAAAATGTTTGTAAGATCTGCTGATTTTTGGCATCAGTCCGAGTGGTTTTCTATGTTAAATTAGTATACATATATACATACATACATACATAACCTCACGCCTGTCTCCCTTTGGGGTAGGCAGAGACAAGGGAACACCAATTGCTTCGATCCAGACATACCTCTTTCGCTTCCTCCACGTTCATTAATCTTTTCATACATGATCGCCGGTTGCGGGTACTTTTAACTAGGCCCTTTTTAAGAACGTCACCAATTTGATCGGCGTACGTTCGCCTAGGGCGGCCCCTTCCGACAGCACCATCCATTCTTGCTCTGTAAACCTCTTTCGTAAATCTACTTTCACTCATCCTTTCCAAATGTCCAAACCACCGTAGCATACCCTTTTCAATCTTAGTCACTACATCTTCTTTCAATCCGCATCTCTTTCTTATTTCACTATTGCGCACCCTATCACTCAATTTCACTCCACACATGCTTCTCAACGCTCTCATCTCCACAGCATTAATCTTGCTTTCATGTCTCTTCTGCCACACCCAAGATTCACTACCATACATAAGCGTTGGCGCCAAAACTCCCTCAAGTACGGCAAGACGAGCCTTATTTGGTATAGTTTTGCTTGCCATTATCGAGTATATGGCGCCATTAATACAATTTCCTGCTTTTACTCTCCTTTCAATATCACCTTCACACTTCCCATCTCTTGTAAACAAGGACCCCAAGTATACAAACTCTTTCACTTGTTCCACTTTTTCGTCCCCTATCATAATATTGCATTCCGTCATATCTTCATTCCTCTCCATAACCATGACTTTCGTCTTTCCAACATTCACTTTCACACCTTTTCTTTTAAACGACTCATGCATCACAGTGACCATTTGTTGCAATTCCGACGCAGACGATGCAAGTAGAACCTGGTCGTCGGCGTAAAGCAGAGTTTTGATCACTGTCTCATTCATTTTTAAACCCCATTCAGACTCTTTCAGATCTTTCAAACAGCTATCCATGAATAGGTTGAACAGCCATGGGGACGCTACACAGCCCTGTCTAACACCGCGATCGATGCTAAACCATTCTGTGTAGTCATCATTCAACCTGACACAAGCACTCGAGTCCTTATATAAGGATTTGAGTGCCCGTATCAAGTCACTGTCCACCCCAAACTCGGATAGTGTTGACCAAAGTTCATTCCTCATCACACTGTCATACGCCTTTTCCAAGTCAATGAAGCAGCAGAAAACCTTTCGGTATTTTTATGAAAGTATTTGGCTGTGACGTAATTGGGCTGTGAAAAAATACTCTTCTTTACACCCACAGGCATAACTAGCCACCCGCTATTCTAACCAGCGTAATAATCACGTGTGAGCGTAGAACTCCCTATACAGCAAGATCTGTATAAATAGGTACAGGAACGCTAAGTTTTATCAGTTTGCAGTTTTACCGGCTTAAAGTTTGGATCAACAACACAACATTGAAATTGTTTTTGGGTATGACTATGAGTAAACATTTTCCTAACCTTTAAAGAATGAGCACAGAATTTCAATTCATTAAAACGAAGCAGCTAAAAAAAGTTTGATACGGATATAAAATATGATTTTTAATTTTTCATCCCAAAGTGGTCATTTCAAATCTAAACATTTTGAACTGACTTCCAAAAGGAGGACCTTTTTGAAGTCCTTTCCCCGTCTTCCCCTCTTTTTTCTTATTTTTATATTTTGTGACGCGATTATTTTAGACATTTATGAATCGATTTTAAATTTTCTAATTTCATTTGATGGAAGATATTTCAGAGGGTGGTCCTATATAAAATCAGTACTTTTAAAAAAAAAAATAACAATGAAAATGAACAAACACGGATAAAATATACGTGGATAACCTTATATTTCAGCTAAAGTTTTGACAAGGATCTAAATATGTCAGTGAAGTTGGTTTTTGGTGCTCTGCATTCCTTGATTATATAGGATCTTTCAATAAGGAAGGGTCGATTTCGAAATGCAATAAAAGAGGCTGTGTGCGAGATATTAACGAAATTATTCTTTTATTTGAAAGACCTATTCATGCCATTTTGTTTTGATTATGACATCGTTCAACGGCCCGCCGCGTCTTCGAACAGCGACACAAATCAAACCACAAAACAGTGGCTGATCCATTTTAATCATTTTTATAGCTTAAATTGAACGATATGGTTGTGGATGACATGTGTTTCCAGCAACACGGCAAAAAACAATGGACATTTTCAATGAACGATTTGAAGGTAGGGTTATTTTATGCAGAAGTGATTATCAGGGTCGGTCGATTTGGTTCTGCTGAAAATTGGACCTCTCAGAATTGTGACAATGTTCGAAGATGCAGCGGGTAGTTAAATGATGTCATAATCAAAACAAAATGGCATGAATAGGTCTTTGAAATAAAAGAATAATTTCGTTAATATCTACCAGATAGCCTCTTTTATTCAATTTTGAAATCGACCCGTCCTTATTGAAAGACCCTATATGAAGATAAAGTTCTTCCCCAATATTTCTTTCCATAATAGCCAGTACCTACAGATGAGCTTAATCTACCATAGATACCATTTTATGATAGAAATCTTTAAATTAATAACCACAAAGGTTTATAAAAATGTGCAAATGAAATAAAGAAAGCCTCGAAATTAAATAAGTTTGGATCCGTCATTAAATATCAAAGATATGTTTCTTCTTCTTTGATGAAAGGTGAGACTTGGATAGGTTATCTAATTTCTGGCAATATTCCACACATCACTTTCCTAATTCAAAAATAATTTATTCATAAAAATTTTTTGACTTCCTCATTCAGCACTTATCTACAAAATTTCTTCTTTTTTATCAAATAAATCTCTATAAAATCCTATTCAGTAAATAAAATATATTGAGGATTCTGATAAGCACCAATACGGGGGCAATTTGTCTGAGAGGTTAGGCGTCGAATACAATTCCAATATTCTTAGTATGTGGGTGAAGGTATCTATCTTGATAATTTCAGATCTGTGCCAAAGAAAATTGTTCTTCCAGTTTTGTGTTCTCAGTTATATTAGGCTGTGTTTATCACTACTTTTATTAACATTAATCTCTAGAGGAAATAAAGCTGATCGAATTTCAATTTATGATTTCATCTTTATCAGAACTTCGATTTGAATTCTCATATGTGACGCTAAAGAAACTGAGCTGCAAAAACCGAAAATTATCGTGCTAGTTCGGGTCTTTACTACTAGGAAAAAACCCTTTCAGAGCTCTGTGAGAAGCGGATTAGGCTCAAAATAAAACCAATTGAGTATTGGAATAAGACTGACTATATTGAGTGAATATTCTTGTTAATGAGTAGGTACATGATAAATAGGTTGATGAATATATCTCTACAGCTCGACCGTATTCCCATCATCATCACCATCAGTCGGGAGTCCACCACTGCTGGACAAGGGTTCTCCACGTCGCTCGGCTCCGCGCAGCCCTCATCTAACGTTTTCCATAACACTAGCTAAGTTAGGTTTCTTAAAAACTACATGGGCTGTTTTGCAGTCAGGTATTTTGTAATTTTATTTATGATTGTGTTTCATAATTTCAGTGATTTAAATTAAGTTAGAATTGTTTATGAAGTGTTTTTTAAATGTCAAATTCAAAATTCATAGATTTTAATCTAATCAGTTTTAAATAGGTGGAATATGTTTGTTAATATTTAAACTGCTTAGTATTGCAAAACGAATGCATTAAATTTATTGCGCGATTTTGTATTTAATTACGAATAAATAAAAAAACATAAAACATCAACTTTTAGTTACGAAACCTACACCTTTTACCTACTCTTTATTATATTATTCACAATACTAATGATAAACAAGATTACTAAACTTCTTCATTTAAAGATACTAAGTATTAAGGAATTAAGTTAAGCAAATTTATTTTTCTTTTTCTTGGACTTTTCGGATTAAAGTAAATAAAGAGTAAGCTGTCTTCATGATCTGAAACAAAAATTTTATTTTTACGATGGAGGCGTACACAGGGTCGTTTTTATGTAACCAGCCAAATTTAAAAGTTATTCCTTCTGATACGATATAATGCAGGATATATTTGCAGGAAGCATATTTATTTTAGTATCGATCAATACAAACAAAAAAAATGGCACCACAAACTTTTTTTACAAATCGTCGCTATTGTTGAACATAGCTACTTCGACTCGGCATTTCATTGACGTTGTACTACAAGATGTTTTGTAGTATCGTGCAGTCGTCTTTGTTTTAATGGTACTTTTAGTGACCATGCCTTGCTAAATATGTTAGTGAATATATTAATTTTCTTTTTAAAAAAATATTATTATTGTATAGTATATTAAATATTATTGTGTAAAAAAAATTTGGCCGGTGACTAAAAATCTACCCTTTGTAAAAATATATAACATTATTATTAATGTATGATATTTGACTTTCAACCAATTTTTAAATAAATGTTAGGATTTTAAAATCAAGTCTAATTTCGACCACCTACATAACATTTGGTTCTAATACCCTTAATGATCAGGTTTACCTTTTTGAATTAAGTTAAACTAATTTTAATCACTTCTTTATTTAGTCGCATGTATTATCAAAAGCTTTAAAATAGCATTAGTTTAACTTAAAATTTCAAAATATATTTTACTCCACAAACGCTATACCTACTTACAGAAGTAAATGTTTCTAGGGACAGACAAAATAAATATAACCCAGTAAATTGAATACGCATATTTGCCCGTCCCACAAATATCAGCAAGCTTTTCTTTAAGTTTTGTGGCATTGATATCCACTCACAGGAATATGCAGCAAACATTAATTCTTGACTCTGTAATTAAGAACTCTTTTGTAATATTGCGATGGCTTTAAATTAATAAATATCAACACATTATCTAGCCCAAATTAGGTTTCTTAAAAAACTTGAAATGTGGATACTATTTTTAATAATTTAAGATAAACATTCATACGACTAATATCTGTGATCATAAAAATATCCACTCCACCATGATTCGAATCCGGAACCTTCTGACAATGGTAATGTATAATATTTTTTAATACAGTTGCTCAAAAAGTGGCGTATTGCAGGGACGTTTAGCGTTCGGGATGTGGGCTATTACACACTTGTGCTTTTTCTTTACCTTTTCCGCACTCGTGCGTTCTCTTTCCCAAATGTCAAAATAATGTCTATTAAAAAGAAAAAACCAACCACGAAGTTTTTAATAAAAAAATATTCATAGAAGTTTTTACGATTAATGCAAATATTTCTGAAAAGAAGCTACTAATTTGTTTCAATATCAGATATAATGATTTGATGCAATGAGTTAGGTTAGGTTTCATTTCATTTTATCTCATTATATTCATTTTCATTTCATGTCAATACAAAAAATCTACTAAAGACTTGGATGTATGGGCATAGTTCCCTTTGTCTACCCAGAATGGGTAAACAAAAAAAAATCTCTGTTTATAATCTTTCACGGCTGGCGCCATTTTGTATATTTTATAAAATTGCTTAATTTTTCGCAACTGTATTAAAAATAGTCGTTCAGTACACGTGCGGAACCGTCATTGCAACTCGTTCCGACTGTCAACCCTCGCCTTCGGCTGCGCCTCGGCTCGTGTAGACATTTGTCGGAACTCTGTGCAATGACAGGCTTTCCGCACTCGTAATGAAATATACTATTACAACTACTCCACCCGACTTTCTCTTAGTTTTTCAGAATCAAATCAAAATTGTGTTCAAATAAGTAATAAAACCTACCTCGTACAATATTTGTGTTCCCAACCAAGAAGGAACAAAGATTTGAGCAGTCATCACTCCTAGATAAAGCATCATGAAAATAAAAGTTTCTGTGGATGACGGCTGTAAAACAAAGCAAAACAATTATAACTGAACTTCTTTCATCATAAAAGCAATTTTGGATACTGTACTTAATTCCTAATACATAAGATACATAATTACCAATGTGAGACCGCACAATACTACACAAATAACAGCAGATGCCACTCCAAACTGAACGAACATTGTGAAGCTTATAACATTTTGAAGTTCTGCGGAGTACCTTAAAATAATAAACTGTGAAAAATTATATAAAATGATGATTAAAAATATTTATCACTTTACTTACTTTAAAACTAGTTTAAAATGCTCTAGAATTTTCTTAAAACGCAGTCTACCCTGACCATTCACTGTCTCCTGTTTAGACATCTTAAAAAACCTTAATTCAAGGTTTAGCATTTTTAACTGTGTTAATGTTATAAAAAGTAATCCAGAAATCAAAGAGTCTACATTTACGTTATATTGCATGTGGCTATACAATCCAAAAGATTGGTAAATGAACCAGAATGTAAAATAATTTTTTACCGTATCCTCATTCAAGAAATAGTACTTGCAAACAGGCAGTTCTAATTTTGAATTAAAAAAAGTGTAGCCGATTATAGGAAAAAGTACTAGACTAATGTATGCAAGATTCGAAATAATTGCATAAAGTTTGTATGTCTTTTTGTAACTTATTATACTTTTAGTAACAATACTTCGGCTATTTATATCACTGCCTTCGAATAAGCTGTCGTTAATAATATCGGATAAAACATTCATGTTCTTTGTATGTTTTAAAATCATATATACTTTAGCAATCACGGCTATTTCTGTAAAATAAAATATGACCTCGCGTATAACAAACTCTATTTTACGAGGTGTATATATCAGATTCACAGTCAATACGATGTTGTAAATAATCAAATTTATCAATAGAAAAGGATTCGAGTAGTACATAAAATATCTTGATCCATAACGTCCAGTCCACAAACCGAAAATATTTAAAAACACGAAATTAGTTTTAAACATTTCTGAAAACATGTTTTCTTAGCAAAGTATATGATGCTATTAAATACCTAATGGTTTTCTTTTTACTCCGAATATCCATTACGGTAATGACACCAATAATGATAATGTAGCCAAAGATATTGATAAAATACTTTTTAACATTTACGATAGTTTAACTCGTCGTTACATACAAATAGAAAATATCGAAAGCCTTAAGACATTATTATTCTAAGATTCTTACGCAGGCTTTATTTTATTATTATTTTTACATAAGAGCGATTTAAAAGACTTATCTACACAAAAAATCAAATTCAATACATGCAATCTATGTCGTCAACTTTTATTTAAAATCTTTAAATTCTTACTTTTTGCGAAATCTTATTTCTATTTTCATTTAATCATAAAGTTATCGTTATTGTTTCCACCACCCCGATATTTTTGGGAGTAATTATTTTTTTACTTAACACTATGGTGTTATTTTATAATTGACGGATAATTATTAGATATCAAAAAATGTCGAAAATGAACGATAATCTTGGAAATTACTTATAATTACCTACGTATCTACGTAATCTACGTTATAAGCCTAAACGGGTTGAAATGGTTTTTGTATACTCGAAATTTCCATATTTTTTTACATTATTTATTATTATTATTTAATCATATATTATTATTTATACATTGTACCTACACATGGCAATGGAACGTTTTTATAAAAAAAATATAGATACAATATGTGTCCTTATAATCGAAA
This sequence comes from Stenoptilia bipunctidactyla, assembly GCA_944452665.1. Classification (NCBI taxonomy): domain Eukaryota; kingdom Metazoa; phylum Arthropoda; class Insecta; order Lepidoptera; family Pterophoridae; genus Stenoptilia; species Stenoptilia bipunctidactyla. The sequence goes on from OX101726.1 coordinate 12,340,263, forward strand.
GACGATCTCTCCTAGGCAACCCTGGATTTATTATTAAGTATCAAATAATATTGAGCGAATAAAACTATATTCACTTAAATTATTTTGTTGATTTTTAAGCTTAAATTCTTTTAAGACCGTAAACAGAGGCAAAAACGGCCTTTTGAAATAAGTCCAATTCACGCATCACGACCAAGAATGGAAAAAGTAGGCATACTTTAATGATGGCTGCAGGCAACAACTGCATTGTGGAACACACTGAATTCATCGACTCCGGAAAATTAAAGCGACTAAACTGGGTGGAAATTCATAAGACTCTAAGAAGCAATTTAATTTTTCCCACCAAGTGTTATGTAAATTTTACGCTGCTGTGAATTTTGTAAAACTGTGCCAGTAGTTATATTTATTTTTAGGAACAGGTATAATTTTTAGAAGCGACTGTCCTCAATGTACATAATTGTGAAATTTTTTGGAGAAGAAGTGCAACGTTATTTATCATCAATATATATAAAACTGTTCCGTTACTGACTGAGTTACTGAGTGACTGACAAACAACGTACGGCCGTAACTACTGGGCGTAGAGAGCTGAAATTTGGAACATACATTTTTTAGGGGATGTTGGGGTGCACTAAGGAAGGAATTCCCGAAGTTCCTACGGGAACGGGAATTATTGGACTTTTTAGTTTGTATGAAAAATCTTATTCCTTGAGTGCACGGATATTATACTTGGCATAAAAGTTCTGCAAAAAGAGACTGGTTGTGTTATGAAAGGAATTCCCGAAATTCCCACGGGAACGGGAAATACATGATGTTTTAGTTTGTATGATAAAATCTTATTCTTTGAGTGCACGGATGTGATACTTGGTATAAAGGTTCCTCAATAAGTGTCTGTTTGTATTATGTAAGGAATTCCCGAAATTTCCACGGGAAGGGGTTGGACTTTTTAGTTTGTATGAAAAATCTTATTCCTCGAGTGCATGGTTGTGATACTTGGCATGAAGGTTCTTCAAAGAGTGACTTCAATGACTGGTTGTGTTAAATATAAACAATGTTTATGCGCGTACGAAGTTGCGGGCAAAAGCTAGTTATTTATAAAAGCAGGTTAAACTGTGAAATAGTCAAATTATGGAGCTTTTTTTGACAGAAATTTCGAGAAGAATCGTCATACAACTAATTGGTACAAACATTATTACATGTAATTACATAGAAAAATGCTAGAGGTCATCAAATTCAAAGAACTACTTGGGAGGCCTTATCGCTTTAGAGCGCAATTTCTTCCAAGCGATGAGAAGTTATTTCGGGACCCTGAAAACCTGACATTCACCAACTAGTATTGAGCCAGCTTGATGCTTGTCGGCCTAAACCTCCTCGTCGCCCATGGTAGACACAGCCTTACATCGGGCACAAGATAAAAATTTGTGATGATTAGTGTTGTTATGACAAAAAGGATGTTCAAAAAGACCTTGATGTGCGAACGGCTCTAAAACTAACACTTAATATGAGTATCTGGTTAAGTATTGTAACTGTAACACGATAACTGTGCTGGTATAATTTATACGCGATATCAAATCAGATAATCACAAAGTGCAACATCTAAGAGTCGCACATGCCTGTTTTTTTCCGCCAAGGAAAGATTTTGCTCCTAATAAAGCAAACTCTATCAGGCGGAGGATGAATCCATATTACGGATGACAAGGTATTCTATAAGTGCTGTTAGCGTTGCCTGTACCCTGACAGAAGAGGGCCGCGTCGGCTGTACCTAGCAGTGTAGTGACTCCTCAGTACTTTGGGCCAGGATTACTGAAAAGGAAGGAGGCGCAGGAGCAGACGGAGGCGATAAATTGCGAGAAACAGGTACAGTGGCCGTAGCAGCTGGAACAATTGAAGGCAAAATCAAAGTCGCACCTTCTTCTTTTTCGACTTGATTTTTTGTGAACCTCTGTATAAATGCACCATCAACTAAATACTTTCCTTAATCACTAATGGCGGGTTTCAATATTCAACTGACTGCTATGCGTAACCGGTACAGGTACAAAACTGGTAGGAAAAAAGTAGCGTTTCACAATATCTACTAGCTACGGGCTGTAAGTTCTCAAATTTGGCAAGGGCCCTCCTTGCGTGACGTTCTTCCAAGGAAATAGGTGATATGTGATTTATAGAATATTACGCATTCGCAACTTATTTGTATGATATTTGAACTAAATAAATATATAAACTTATTCAATTTATGTTTGCTATGTTTTAGTATTCGATAAATATATTATAGTATGTTTTTAGAGCTTTTTATTAATTATTGAGTTTAACTGCTTACGTAAAACGAAACGCCAATCCTTCCACTAATTTTGCCATTGGTTGAATCACATTTTTATGACGTCAAAGTAAATATTTAAGAGAAAAATTATGTAATTCAATAATATTCGTCCTTTTTTTCAAAAACAGTTATAGATACGTTAGAAAGAGAAAACTGGATTATTGATATGTTGACAGATATTTGATAGGACATTTCGTTAAATGAATAAATTGTTACGTCGTTGGCTAGATAATATGACCTATTCTTTAATTGGTCATACATAATGAAAACATAACTCCTTATTGGCCGCAGCAGACTGCCATGCTACCTTTACCTCATTGGTTTAAATTAATAAATTGTTACGTCGTCGTTGGCTAGATATAATGACTTATTTTGTAAATGGCCAAATGTAACCTAGCAACCCATTACAGTCAAACAGTTCGTAAGCAGTGGTTTAGATGTCAAGATTTTGAATATAGAAAGGCATTTTGGTAGTGAATTCTATTGTTCGTAGGCAAAACGAACAGTTTTCATAATATTGAAACCCGCCATAAAATATCCTTAACCCATTCCAATCTGGTTACTCATTCCGGAAATAGTACGGTTACTGCGCTGGTCAAGATAACCGACGTCATAAGTCATGGTATGGAGAATCAACAACTGACACTACTTACTTTGCTGGACTTCAGTAATGCTTTTAATGCAGTTGATTTTGATGTTTTACTTGGTACTCTATACTCTCTGGCGGGTTTCAATATTCAACTGACTGCTTTGCGTAACCGGTACAGGTACAAAACTGGTAGGAAAAAAGTAGCGTTTCACAATATCTATTAGCTACGGGCTGTAAGTTCTCAAATTTGGCATAGGCCCTCCTTGCGTGACGTTCTTCCAAGAAAATAGGTGATATGCGATTTATAGAATATCACGCATTCGCAAATTATTGGTATGATATTTGAGCTAAAGAAATATATAAACTTATTCAATTTATGTTTGCTATGTTTTAGTATTCGATAAATATATTATAGTATGTTTTTAAAGCTTTTTATTAATAATTGCGTTTAACTGCTTACGTAAAACGAAACGCCAATCCTTCGACTAATATGGCCATTGGTTGAATCACATTTTTATGACGTCAAAGTAAATATTTAAAAGAAAAATTATGTCATTCAATAATATTCGTCCTTTTTTTCAAAAACAGTTATAGATAAGTTAGAAAGAGAAAACTGGATTATTGATATGTTGACAGATATTTGATAGGATATTTCGTTAAATGAATAAATTTTTACGTCGTTGGCTAGATAAAATGACCTATTCTTTAATTGGTCATACGTAATGCAAACATCACTCTTATTGGCCGCAGCAGACTGCCATGCTACCTTTACCTCATTGGTTTAAATTAATAACTTGTTACGTCGTCGTTGGCTAGATATAATGACTTATTTTGTAAATGGTCAAATGTAACCTAGCAACCCATTACAGTCAAACAGTCCGTAAGCAGTGGTTTAGATGTCAAGATTTTGAATAAAGAAAGGCATTTTGGTAGTGATTTCTATTGTTCGTAGGCAAAACGAACAGTTTTCATAATATTGAAACCCGCCATTAACATATCTCCTGAAGTAACCGACTGGTTTCGTAGTTATTTGCAAGGCCTTCGGCAGCGTATTTCGGTCGATGACAAAGTATCCTCATGGTGCAATGTCGCTGGGGCGCTTAAAGGTGGTGTGCTCTGTCCTTTATTATTTTCAGTTTTCATTAATACTATAACGTCCTGTCTTTCTTCTTCCTACCACTTGTATGAAGATGATCTACAAATTTATACACAATTCAGTCCCGACAGCATCGATTTGTCCATCAATACTATCAATAAGGACCTTGTTTTAATACTAGAATGGGGTAAATATTATGGTTTAAATATTAACCCTTCAAACACTCAAGTTATCTTTATTGGTAGCTTTAAACTTATAAACAAAATTGATTATCAGCTATAACCCCTATAATTTTTTATAACGTTATCATACCTTACAGTTAAGTAGTTAATAATCTAGGAGTTCTCATGGATTCCACACTTTCATGGAAACCACAAATAGAATCTGTCAGCAGAAAAGTTTTCTCCGCTGCACGATCTCTCCGAAGGCTTCGTAATACCTACCAAAGTTGCTCTCGCACAATCACTTATACTCCCCATACTGGATTACGCTTACACTAGCTGTCTTAATTTGACCGAGGAGCAACTAAACAAGCTTTAGCGCCTTCAAAATATGTACATTAAATTCATATTTGGTTTACGAAGATATGATCACGTTTCCGAATTCCGCGTTAGGCTCAAGTGGCTCCCAATTCGTTTTCGAAGGAATACTCATAAATTAAGTATATATATATACAATATACAATTTATACAAAAAGTTATTTTTCTCTCTTAAATCAACTTCTTTACTTTTACCACCACCATAAGTAAGGCCACATTTTATACATTAAGGCGGTTTTTTAACATTTCTTTAATTTAAAGTACAACTTCATACGATCGCAAGTAGTTCAATTTTTTTCCACACGCCAAAAGTCCCTTGTATACATTCATAGATTCATACGTCATATTATTAAGGTAAGGTGTGTGTATAAGGTGTCTTTTTGTTAAATATATTGGGTGTCACCTTGCGCGATCTATCCCTTGAATCTTGATCTAAAGTATAATATATTAATTACCTTTGAATTACCTAGTATTACGTAGGTATTAGTAAAGTAATTTAAGAAAGCTCCTATTCAAATGCCTATGGGAGGCATGTGTTCTTTTCAGTACAATTTTAGGTATTTTATTATTTTTGTACGACTTATTTTTGTGCAAAAGCATGTTACAGGCTGGTTATACCATTATTTCATTATTCCAAAACCTTTTTTTTTTCAGTAGCGTACACTTGGTAGCCGGCAGATGTATAAAATATGGCGGAAAGCCTTTACATAAATATATAAATAGATAAGATGAAATATACATTAAACAAATATATATTCTACTAGCTGACCCGGCAAACGTTGTTTTGCCATAAAAAAAAAAATAGATGTTGGCCGATTCTCATAGATACCGGATAAGCACAAAAAATTTCATCAGAATCGGTCAAGCCGTTTCGGAGGAGTATGGCAACGAAAACTGTGACACGAGAATTTTATATATTAGATTTACCATTCTATGCAAATGGCAATAAAGTATTTGAATTGAATTGAATTGAATAATGATCTAGGGATCAGATGGATCTGGAAACGCAGGAGAATCGGCTTGGAAACCCTGAGAAAACGATGATGATGTAGTCGGAGTGACCTGGGTGACCTTGAAATCGGGGCGGCCGGAGAGGCCACGCGAGAGGAAGGGCGAGTGGCTAACTTCTTTTTTAAAAATTGGATCTGAGACTCAAGCTTAGCTACCTGTTCTTTGTGCTTTTGATAGATTATTTGACCGGCCCGCTCCATGAATCGTGCGGTAACGTAATCTCACACGAATTCATTGCCTGAAAGGAATCCTGTCCTAAGCAAACCTACGTGCAGGTGAACGGCGGCAGAACTGCGTAAAACTGCGCTAAAAAAAAGAACGACCTAATCCGTACCTATTGTTGGTGAACGGTGGACGATCAGGCATCGCCGGCACGGTTACGTATCCACCTGAACAGCGATGCTTTGGCTGGCAGCAATCGTGTCAGTCCTGAAAAGGGCAGATGAATGACCCCGACGCCACACAACCTCAATGAGAGAAAACTGTCCGTTAAGAGCGTTGACTTGGATAATCTAACCTGCAAAAGTGGGAGGCGATAAGTGGCAGCGCAACACGACCTCTCGGAATCGGACGCAAACGGGAAGTGCATATGCCTGCGGATGCGACGGACTCCCGCCTTTCGTCGCCGCCGTCTGTTATTCAACTTTAGATACAATCGATTACTATAGATTATTTGTGTAATATTTAACTATTTGTAAACTTACAAACTACTTTAATTAATCTAGAGAAACCACATTTTGCTCCAAAACAACAACAGTTTGTTCCGGGAAGCTCTAAGCGAATAGCATATTAGCATACTAAGCAATAACAACTAAATAACCCTAATTATTCAATTCGATATTTTTTAAGTTTTACTAATATTTCTCTTATTAATGAATCCTATTAATCCGTTTTGTGCATTCAATTTAGCTTCCTATAATGTAATATTTAATGGGGGAGTTCGCTGTTTCATACCAGGGTGGTTATATACCAGTGGTATGAATGAATCGCCGAATAGCGTTTTTGAATGGGTCGTTTCATACTATGGTATGAATCGCCGAATGGTGTGAATTTAAGCTTATTTTCAAAAAAAAAATACAGGTATGTATTTATTCAATATGTATGTTTCTATATTTCTTAAAGGAGACAGAACCTGCTCCATACATTTCTGGGCCACGGTGCTAATAACTTGACATTTGTTTTTTTTTTATTTAAAATATAATCATGTTTCATCACCGAAGTTTTCAAGATAAACCAGTGTTGAGGAATTGAGATATCCATAATTTAGTCTATAGGTATACACAGAAGTTAAGTGAGCTTAGAATTACTTCCGAAAGCTATTCTTTTTCTTATTGTTGAGATCTATAAATGAATTATTGTATTTTGAATTATTTAGAGAGTTTATAATTAAAAATAAATAGTAGCACATTTTACTTAGATAGCATACCTACTAGATAAAAGAGGACATTATAAGATATTATCTATACTTACTTAGTTATTAGTTATTGTTATAAACAACTATTCAAACTAATAAATTGATACTTACAACATTCACTTTTCTTAGGGCTATCTATTTATTTTATTAAAATCTCTCACATCATGTCAACCAAGTTGTAGTAATGAGAGGTTTTCTGACAGCTCATTAAAAAAACAAAACTGTACAAAATTGGTACAAAAGGCTTCGATAGATGGCGCTTTACAAAAGGCGAAGGCGAAGAATTTATTCCACACTGCGTTTTTAAAAGTAAAATAAATTAATTGATGTCTGTACCAGAAATTGAACGTATAAATAACCATAGATGGTAGACACCACTTACCTACATTATAGTATACAGACTTAACGCCTTCAGCTTTTTAAAAGTGCCATCTATAGAGGTTTTTTGAACTAATTTTTGAGCTGTCAGAAAACTCCCCATTGTAAGAATTCGTTAAAAATAGAAAAAACCATGAAAATACTCAAGCGCAAGGAAAGAAACCAAACAAACGAGTGAACAAATAGATCGATTGACTTACTGAACGAGTCAATTACCATAGTTTCGTTCTTCATTCACTCAGTATTGCCAAACCTAATAAAGAATTTCGAAAGAATTTCGAATTTTAATTATAAAATAATTATTTAAAATAAAACTAACGCGGTTAGTTTACATTCATTTAACCATATAATGATTCTCATTTAATATTTCTTCAATTTTACTCAGCGTATTTTCAATTATATTATGAGTTATTCATCCATACTAAAAACCCATGACAGCGATTTCCATATCTCGAATTAAATTGTTTCCCCCTCACTACAATTTTAGGGGTTTTATATATTTTGCATAAGGATAAAATAAGCTATTTTTTTTAGACCAAAGTCAACCTGTTAACCCTGTGGCCCAGGCTTACTCAGTTTCCTTTATAATCCGTCTTCTAGTAATCAAAACACAAATTGTCTTGTCATTTAAACGCCTACAAATGAAGTTTAAGGTAGCTAAAAACGATTCGTAGCTATTTTATTATGGAAAATGTCCTTTTTAGTCTTTCAATATCCATCAGCCACCATACTGTTATTGTATGGATGTTCATAACTGATAGTAATTATGAAACGCTATTTTCTTATCTAACATTCGTTGGTCGTAGCACTCGTAGCTTTTACACATGACAGTCTGTTGAATACAGAAACCCGGCATTTATGTATGTTATTGATACCAAAAAATAAATTGAATTCCATACGGAGGAAGCCGCGGATACATCTGGCATCTTTATATTTCTTTCCATTTTCCTTAAAACTTCTATTACGGTAAACCTAGACAAGTTTAATTTACTAATAAAATATAATATATAAGCTACCGTATAACTTCTCCCGAAAACATAAAACTTCTCACCATAATACCCAATGCTACGTTGTATATTCCAAAACCAAATATACCGGGGAAATTAAGGGAATTACTGAAAGAGAGAGAGAGCATTAAGTGAAATTTTCCCGGAAACCGCGGTTAGCTGTAATCCCGCTTTCAGAGAAGTAATTTAAATATGCCATCTTAGGGGAACACCCTCGAGAAAAGATAATATTAACATCTGTGAATGTAAAAGTTAAGAAATGTGTTGATGAACACGTTCTTATCATGGAATTATTACATTAATATTATGTGGCTCAGTTGAATGAGTATTATAAAAACCAACGGCGAAGGTTCTCGAATTTGATTTCGGGAGGGTTAATTTGGATAACTGATTTTTATTAGACTTTCTGAACCTTCAAGGATCTAATAATTGGCCTGCTACAAGCTATCAGAAACTTATTTTGGGGCTAAGTTTCGTTTTGATAAGCAAGATAAATAATCTTTACTATCCTGTAAAACAATAATGCTGAAGATTTTGTATGTTTGATTGAACGCACAAATCTCTGTAACTACCGTTCTGATTTGAAAAAATCTTTTTGCCTTTGATAGCCTTATTCTTTATTCAGAAATTTCCACAGGATCAAAGTTATTATTGATATGAGTATGAAAGAAAGACTACTATAAATATCAGTGTTAGACACTGACTTATTGAAAAACTAAATAACTTCCATAAATATATCTTTATAATAGGCACCTACTTTAGGCTCCGATCTAAATATTTTGCACTTCAGGTTTTATTATTTTTTCCAAGTTATACCTTAAAGTTAGCTATTTGATAAGTATAATATAGGCATGGCTCAGCTTTGGACACAAATGTCTTTTAGTGAAATTTATAATACCGATCCACACATTGTTAGATTAAAGAACTTTAACGTAATAACTTTATGTTACAGGGTGATTGACAACAAATAGATATTGAAGGAGAGCACTTTGTACCCGATTCTGATCATAAGTATGTAATAAAAGTAGGTACTTATTTTTTCGCCAGAATTCCCTATAAATAAATAAAGAGACATTACTACACCTTTCCCGACGCGCCGTCTCAGTCAACACGCACACAGAAGTGTTCCCGCCACACGCACACCACCACCCGCTATATTATATTATTGTATTACGCTTATGTACCATGCGTTGCGTAATGAATTCTTTAACTAGCGGTTAAGTTTACTCAGTAAATCATTCATATTCATTTTTTTTTTCTCTTCATGTATGCTCTCAAACTATCACGTCCTCGAATTTCGTAAGTGTATAGACGAAGCCGCAGGTCTGTAGTCACCTTTATTTATTCAGTAACTAAGGCCTTGCAGCTTATTAGCTTGCATAAAGTTGTTCCAAATTAATGCACAGACGCGCCTACGCGCCTGCTTCTGACTACATATAGAGAACTTAATACTGCTGAGGCTTTTTCAAATCCTTGCATGGAAACAAGTGTGTACTCCAGCTTTATGAAATTCGTAGACTGCTTTTTATAAATAATAATTCACATATTCCATGAGCGTATTTTTTTCATTAATATATTAATCCTTAAAATTTTCATTTAAAATCATCTACACAGATTACATTTGCTTTAAGTTATTTATGAATTGGACTTGGTTTTTGTATTTGCTATTATTTAAATAAACTGTACCAATCTAAGCAATGAACTAGGTACCTAGAGTGCAGTTTTTCATGTCAAGATGTTTCTTAACTATGTTCGATAGAAACAAAAGCATGGTCTCCAAGAATTTCAGCTCCTACTTATCAAAATTTGTAACTTGAATTTAGCGATTAAAAATTACAAGCTTTGGCTAGGTGCCTGTAAATATTCCACTTTAAGTTCTAATTTCTTTTAAGCCACTCACGGAATAAATATTGCTCACGAAGAGTCATTTTCCATTTTTAAAGGTAGATGCTTGAGGTATTTATGTTTTTTTTAAAGAAATGTTGTTTCTGTAAAGTAAATGTAGCCGCGGCGCTGTAATCATGGCTAAGAATAGTCCTACCGCCCCAAGTTAAGCGTGTCGTAAGAAACGACTGATCCGAGTGGCTACTTGATTGTAAAACCCCTTTAGGATCCGCCTGTCCAGAGATCACCCTGTATATACAATCTGCCGCCGAATATCACAGTTCCTGTAGGATGTCTTACGGCAATACTTAATGAAGAGCCACTTCTCTCCGAAACCCGAGTGCGACCTCATCTTCACTTACCATCAGGCGCGATTGAGGTGAAACTCGGACAGAGACTATAAATAATAAAAGGCTTCTTTTTCATGAGTTTTTACAATTCGTTATTATAAATAAAAGATTTTATATGTTTAACCTTATCTTTGAACATTTAACCATATTATAGTGACCGTGGTGCCTTTCAGATACCTGTATAAAATCGTTATGAACCTAATTTTAGTTAAGGTTTTAAACAGAGAAAGTTATGTTTTTTGTTAGTTTGCAACTGAAGAACCCATAACCAATGGATCTATTTAATAAAATACTTTGCGCGAAAATTGTTAGTGAAATAATAGGAAGTTATTTCCTGAACAAAGATAAACATAAAAATAATTAGGTAAAACAAATAAAAAATATCTATTTCGATTATTGTACTGTGTGACAAAGCTCTTTTGGCGTTTGGATGAGGTAGTCAGGGGGCGCGTGAGAGTGTAAATAGTTTTCCTATGTTACGAAAATATTTTTTGTTTTTCATTTCATTACAAATATTTATGTTCACTTGCCAAGCTGACTCGGCCGAGATTCGAAAACAGGACCTAACTTTACCGCAACACGCTTAACGGAGGGGGGCCCAAAGCGGGCACCATAAGTTGCAGTAAGCGAAAAACGTACATTAAAACATAGCTGAGTAATACTATTAATGCTATTAGATGCTAAATTTGTTGTAGTTTCATACCCAATGTATAAAATCCTCGTATGTTTCAAGAATATTAAACTAAGGTCCAAAATATGAAACACTTCCGAATGCTCGCTTTGCCCAAAGGCTGGCCTAAAGCGGGCATGAGCATTGGGGCAAAATGGGCACGCATCGGGTAAAGCGAGCATGCGTCTATTTTTTAGTATCTAATTTACAAATAAGAGGAAATATATTTATGAAAACATCAGAACGGCAGTAATAAAGAATCTTTATTAAACAACAATATAATCTGAAACATCTTATGTTTTTTTTTACTTAACTTTATCTAAAATCAACACCACCTAATCAACATTCTTAAAAATTATTCAGTCGCCATTAGTAACTTTGCAATATTTGCTTCATAAATTTAACAATCAAACAAAATTAAACAAAAAGTCTCACTTTTGAAACAAACTAGGTAATTGGTTTTATAAATAAAGATTATTAGACTTAAAATTAAACAAAGAAATTTGAGATCTTAACAGCCTTCAACATATTAATTGTATTAAATCAGTCATATTTAGAAATTACCACTTATAGAGATTTCCTGCCTTGACACAACCAATCAAAAGAGTTAAATCTCTTGACAATAGTCACAAAAAAATGCCCCAATTCCGGAATATGATGTGCACTTATCATGGGCCCACATTTTACAATCATCGCATTGGATCCAGTCCTCTACAGGAGGATCCACATATAGCTCGCTGCATACGAGACATGAGCATTCACTATTTTCCTTTTTTGAAAATGATTTCTTCTTTGATTTGTTCATTCCTTTTTTGCTTTCCACTTTTCAGGTCATCTTTAAGATTTTTCGTAACCCCTTTAAGTTTTTCATTCTTAGGTTTCTTTTTCTTCAATAATTTATTTCTTTGGTCTTCTTTGATTGGGGTGCTCGTTAAAATTTCAGCTTTTTGAGCTTGTCTTCGTCTGTTTGTTTTATTCGGACACACTTTTGGTAGCGGTCTAATAACCATAGGACTAAAGTGAACCGTGCTTGTGCTTGGAAAATTGTTAAATTCAATAGAAGTGGCAGCATCACTTATATCATTTAAGGGAACACGTTTAACAGGTGTCGTTGGTGTTTCCTTTATCCAAGTATCCAGTTCAGGAGAAACTTTGGCGGTTGAAGGCCCTGGGAGTTCTTCTGAACTAATAACATCTATGATTGGTATATTTACTGGAGGTTCATCAAAGGGAACAGACACTGTCGTTGGAGTAAATGAGTCTACTGGAGATAAGTTTTGAGAATATATAATCTGATCAAGTGTTGTTGGAGATGGTGTTCTATCAGGGTCTATTACTTCTGGCTGTGTTTCTTTAAGTTGATCAATTTCCTGATTTAATGGTTTTTCTGTGACAGTTGCTGGTTCAAAATCAGACTCATCAAAAATATATCTGTCTGTTGGATAAATACCAGTGGTCTTAAAACCTTTGATTGCATTTTGAGCTGTGGCAGCTTTCATGTAAGCACTTGAAAAGAGACCTGCAACATCGCTTTGGTTAATGATTCGCCCAACATGAGCTTTCTGGAATGAAGCAATTGCCTGCTCAAAGTATATTTTCAAGGGCCCGTAGACGCAGTAGTCTAAAGGTTGCATTCTGTGTGTCGTATGAGGTGCCAAAGAAATAAAGATCACATTATGTGCACAGGCGTATTCCAACGCGGGCAAGTATTTATGGGACTCATGATTATCCAACACGAGAATTACTTTTTTATCCGATGTTGGTCGGACAGTTTCAATAAAGAATCTCAGCCATTCTAAAAATGCTGGTCCATTGACCCACCCATTGTCTGTACAGGTTCCTTGGGTACCCGGTGCTGCCCCATCTAGTAACCTTGAGTTCATTTTCTTACGTGCAAATATCATAAACGGTGGTATAAACGATCCAGCAGCATTGCAACAACAAATCACAGTGGTTGTTCTACCTCTTTCGCTGCTTGCAATCAGACCAACTTGGCGTTTCCCAACTTTTGTCAATACTCGGGGTGGCTTATTAGACGAAGTTTGTACCCCTGTTTCGTCCATATTATAAAGACGAGTAGCATCTATGCCGTGCTTTTGTGTTTGTTCTTCTAATAGATCAAAAAATCTATAAACTTGGGGCTTGTTAAAACCTCTTGCTCTAGCAATGGAAGTTGGTTCTGGTTTTCTTAGAGTCAAGTCAGGGTGTCTTCTAATAAAGCCTTTATACCAATCAGTACCAGCAGTACCATCTTTGAATGGATGAAGGATGCGATTTTTTTCAGCGTATTGAAAGACAAGTAGCAGAAATTCTTCTTTGGATAAACCATAAAACACACTGTCCATTTCAAAAACATAGTCTAATAGTTCTTTTTCTTGTTCTTCACTGAAGACTGCGGTAAATCTGCCTAACTTCTTTTTGCTAGAACCAGATTTTAGATGTCGCTGCAAAGTGGCCCGTGGGATGCCATATTTTGTAGCCGTAGTTTTTATAGCCTGTTTCTGTTCAGTCACCTCCTGCATCGCTTTTTTCATGGTACTTTCACTCCAAAGAGCTTGCTCTGTCTTCCTTTTATATTTATTCACCAAACTAAAAGAAAAAAAATGACAAGCGTAGGTAAATAAAACAATTATAATTTTAAGAAAATAATAAATTTGCGTCATTTCAATTTAGTCAACAGAGGGCATAACGAGCATGATCACGAGGGCATAGCGGGCATGCTCGCTTTGCCCTGCTCGCTTTGCCTTTCATGTCATGCTCACGTTTTCGTCAGACCTAACCTAACATTTATTTTCATATTTACATGCAAATATTATTAAATTAAAGTAAGATAAACCCAATACACAATACGTATCTTGATAACAACATTGATCACTTAAAATTAGACAGAACACAATCTACATACCTTCTTTTTTTTGTATTAAAACGTCGAAATTCCTTTTTTCTTCACGCGAGCCGTAGTGTTCGCCCGAGGTATAACGTACGACTACTGCGGACAGTGGCGGGGCGGGGGGTAACGGCTATGAGACGCGCGACCGCGTCGAGTTTGTTTACGTTGATTCAGTATGGGGTGCTCGCTTTAGGCTGGTGCTCGCTTTGGGCCCCCCTCCCCTAATCAGAATCCATCAAATTAAAACACTTGCTCAAATTACACCTTGTATATCTCGTGTTGTGAAAGATTAATACCTATAAATATGTGCTGATCTGTCTTCACTTTACATGCCCTTTCAATATTTTTATTAAAGTAGAATTGTTTTCAGCTGATATGCGTGACAGTTCTCATATTCCATTTCACGCAATAAACTTACTACTACCTACCTTTATGACTTATTATTACTTATTTTTAATAAAAAGTATAGGTACTATAAATAATAATAATACTATAAAAAAAGTTTATGTTATAAAAATAAGTATCTTAAACAGGGGGATGCGAGGATGAAATTAAAATTACCAACTTGTAAAATCTCCATATTAAAATGTCTGTTACATTAAATTTACAGATACATTTTATGTCTGTTTTTTACTATGGTTGATACGTAATGAGGTTGCGGTACGCAGGATACCTTCTCACGTTGGCATCCTTGGTAATGAAATGGTACTTAGACTTATTAGCAACAGAAGCTCGACATGGCGGATTCATTGTTAGAGTAGGTAAAACCCTCCTTCTCTTATTACACACCGTTATTTAAAAGAAATATACCTACATCTTGAATAGAAATCAAACCTTAATAAAAACTCACAAACCAAAGGCATAGTGTATAAAACTCTCGTGAATGAACCTCCTCACATATCTTGGTTCAAACTTCTGAAACTTCTGAAATTAAACCTGTTAGTTTCATTAAAAAGTTATTTATTATTTATTAAAAAGTTATTAAAGTTAATGCGTAAAACAGACAGCCCAAATTGCTTCAAATGCCGACGTGAAGAGGATCTACTGCATTTAATATTGCCCAAATTACGCAGAAATGCGTAGGTATTTCATTTTTGCACGATACTCAATGTTCTAGACAAGATTTACTGATTATTAGATTGAAGATTTAAGATTAAGTTCCACAACATAGGTAGGTACTTAGTTCTAACTTCACTCAAAAGCACTGAGCACAGAATATTATCATTTGTCATACTCACTAGCAATAAGTAAGGTTGGACTCCATCAATGTTCTTAAATTCTAATTTCTAAATATTGGTACGTAGGTATAGGGTCCTTCACTAAGGATGGGTCGATTTCGAAATTGAATAAAACAGTCTGTGTGCGAGATATTTTCAAAATTATTCTTTTATTTGAAAGACCTATTCATGCCATTTGGTTTTGATTATGACATTGTTCAAATGCCCGCCGCAAAGTCTTCGAACAGTGGCACAAATCTGAGAGGTTCAAATTTCAGCAGACAGACAACAATCGTTAGGCAGATCCATTAATCGATATGGTTATGGATGGTGGATGACATGTATTTCCATCAAGACGGCACAAAACAATGGACATTTTGAATGAACGATTTGAAGGCTGCTTGTTTGATGCAGATGTGAATTGTGGGTGTACCAAGGTCGGGCGATTTGATTCTGTTGAAAAATGGACCTCTCGGATTTGTGACACTGTTCGAAGACGCGGCCGGCAGTTGAATGATGTCATAATCAAAACAAAATGGTATGACTTTCAAATAAAATAATAATTTCGTTAATACCTCGCACACAGCCTGTTTTATTCCATTATGAAATCAACTCGTTCTTATTAAAAGACCCTATAGCTCCTAGTAGTGTTTTGATATTATTATCAGTTATTATTTAAGCCGACTTAATCATAATATTGTAAGGCTTACAAATACAAGAATAAAAGAAACACCCCGAAACAAGTCCAGAGGGGACTAGATTTTTGGCACGATCTATACTTATACAAAAAATACAGAATAAAAGAAACAAAAAATAATAATCAGATACCTACTTACTTACTAAAATAGAGTAGGTACCTACCTAAGATTTTTTTTTTAGCAAAATACTAGCGACTCCTAAGTAGTTCTAGATACTATAGGTACCTACTCGTAAAAGTAACAGTAGGGTAAGTGGGGGGAAGATGAAAAACGGGCAAGACTGAAAGTCAACAATAACGCCACATCTAGCAGATTTTTTTTTTTAAGTGTTTGTAGCACTGTTTAAGCCGCCATTTAATTTTCTCCTATGCCATAGTCAATGCTTGAAGGTTATTGCACAGAAATATGATTATGATTTTACAAAATTATACAATCTGACTTTTTTCGTATTTCTTCAAGTATTTTTATCTTACCCCGCATCCTGTAACTTTCATTAAAAGCTAGATACAACTAATTCTTTTGGATACTTAATTTTACGTTTATTGGATTTATTTACGTTTGAGTTACGTTTATTTACGTTTGAGTTATTAAATAGATTTTTTTGCCATTACTCGTATTGTAGGAATTGAAACAATTTTCTATCTTTACCCATTACATTTTGATGGGGTAAGATGAACATATCAATTTTCGAGTAAGATATTTGGAATTAAATTATGCTACCAAATATGACAAATTAATGTAACATAATCAGATTTTTTTGTTTGTTGCTGATTTTGACTTTAACTTTTATTATCAATTTTACTTTAAACAATCGCTTAGCAATGTTTGAGAACATCCACTTCGATCTTCCCCCGGTGGGGTAAGATTGAAGTACAAAAATCAAAATATTTGTCTTGTCTTTGCTTCCTTAGGCGTTATGACGCTTGAGTCTGTTATTTTGTTTTCAGGGCATTAAATTCCATAGACTAGTATTGACCAAGAATGTGTGTCATCGATTTTAGAAAATACTTTGATCTTACTTTACTCTGATACTCTCTGGTCGTCATCCACAAGACATCAAGTTTAAATTTTGATGAATATGTAGTGTTTCACAAGGATTCAAAAACAACAATACTCATCTCATTAAAAAACCGTTCAACAACCGTTGCCCCCACTCACCCTACCTATATTTGGTTAATTTATACAGCCCTAGCGTTCGCAGCCAAAGATTTAAATCTATAGATTTGCCCGTACGTGTCTTAAGGCCCCAGTACACAATGGCGCGTGATGGCCCACTCGAGGCCATCGCCATTGTGTACAGGGAGTAATGGTAAGCAATGGCGGTCAGTTGTCATTAGTGGCGCGCGATCGGGATGTTGTCGGTTTTTTTGGGCACACTTCAAAGGGATCGTGGCATGGCGTGGCCTGTAGTGTTCACACAATCGGCCATTGTTTAGTTTGTCACCAACCGCAAACCGGGATAGTGCACTTTTACGTTGTGTTATGCTACCATTTTTGATGGCCTAAAATGTCATTGTCGTGGAGTAATGAACAGACTTTCAAGTTTATTGAATTATATCGATCTGAGCCTGCAATTTGGGACTCAAATAATACATTGCACAAGGATAAGAACAATAATGTTAATAATATAATTTGTGTTGACAAAAATTATCTAGAACCTCTTACTATTATTATAAAAAAGGGAAAATATCATATTTTTTGTTTCTTTGCATTGAATAGAGTTAAAAACTTATGCGTCGATTTGAAATAAAATAAAAATGGATAATTGGGAAACCATCGCTGGTATGGTGGATTCCAATTATCCATGGCATCATGGATAATTGGAATCCACCATCGCCTTTTGCGCCAATTTTTCTTATTACTTTTTGATGGTACACACTTTTGTAATACCTCTAAGTAGTATATAAATAAATAGCTGCGGCCGTAACTACTTCCACGTCCATCGCAAGTGTTTGGCCAGACAGCAATGAGCCATGCGCCATTGTGTGAACACCAAGTGATCGTGGCCTACAGTTGTTCATTGCCAAGAATGGTTCATCATCGGCCATTGTGTACTGGGGCCTTTAAGGTTGTCATTTTTACTCACACAAGCACGGCGCGTTCACGTTAACAAACGTCATAGAATAAGATCAGATGTAACTTACGCCAGAAACACGCCTAAACAGTTATAAAGGATTGCAGAGTATTAAAAATAAAGATAAATATTTATAAATCGTTTTATTAAGAGCCCATACTACTCCAGCTAGAATCTGAATTTCGCCCCCACTTCACCGCCCGGCCGTGAGGCACCCCGCAACGCGAGTCGGAGCTATCTCACTCACTCGCGCTTATCACGCGCCGACCGTGCTGTAGGGTAAATGCACAACCTCCCCAAGTAGAGTGTGCCTTGTCGTGGCGGGGGGGCTCAGTAGCCCGTCGCAATCCAGCGATCGGGTGAAGCGAAATCACTCTTACGGCGGTGGCGCGCTGCGTCTGTCCGCATTAGGCGGCAGCTGCGCCTTCCCGGGGTGGGTCCTCTCGGTACCATTCTGATAGCAGAGTGGACCGATGAGGACACAGAGGCGGCGAGCTCTGGTCGTGCACCGGATGCTCTGGGGTCGGCGGTCTCGGATTGCTTCGGCGTCCAGGCCGTCGTATTGGGTTAGGTTAGGTTTCAGGATAGGTTAGGTTTTAGGTTAAGTTAATTCGTTTAGGATAGGTTTTAAGTAAGGTTTTAGGTAAGGTTGTAGGTAAGGTTTTAGGTAAGGTTTTAGGTTAGATTTTAGATAAGGTTTTACGTTAGGTTTTTAGGTTAGGTTTTAGGATAGGTTAGTTTAGGCTGGGCGGAGGGTGGGACGGAGAAGGAGACGCCTTCTCCCTCCCGATAGCCAGCCGTGGTGGGTGAGGGGACCTACTGCGGCTATACAGGCTATGAGTGGGGAAATGGCCGCGTGTACTGGGCCATTTCCTACGTGGGGGGCGCACGGCTCAGGCTGAGCGCAATCCGCCGGGGCTCGCGGGCAATGCTACTGGCGATACCGTGGGCTCCAACTATGGCGGGGGAGGTACACCTGGAGGTTTTTAGTGGGTCGGTTCGGCCTTCCGCCGGATCATCCCCACATACCCCACCGTTCCCCCTCGGGCGGTCGGGGACATGACAGCATGTTTTCCTCCAGACAAAAAAAAAAAAAAAAAAAAAAAAGGGTAAATGCACAAGTTATTGTCCATGTATTGCAAACATATAAAATAGAATGAAGCGATTGTTAAAAATTAAAAAATCTGTACGATAGGGTAGATGTTTTTTTTTTCAATTTGTAGTTATAATAGATGAAGTTGGTATAGGAATAAAATGAACTAAGTACACACGGTTCCTCCAATATGTATACACAGTTGTATGTGTGGGTCTTAGTGGCTTACACGTTGGTGGAACCGTGTGTACTTTAGAAAAGTAAAACTAATGCATATGTCCAGTTTTATCTTAAGACGACATTTTAAAGTTATAACTTTATATACAAGGAATAATAATGAAACACGCAAATTAACAATATTTATTTATTGAACAATTTCTGCACAATTTATGCACACCCAAGATAGAATTGTTTTAGACACATCGAATAAAATTAAATACCATGGTACAGATTATTTTAGAAGAAATTTCTTCCAGCCGGCCAAAGTCTGGAGAGTTAGGTCAAATGCCACAAGAAAAAAAGTTACACACTATATAATTAAATTAAATTAATCAAATATCATATAATTAAATTAAATAAAATGAATGCTGACAGTTGGTAGTCGCAATGTGTTCAACAACTTTTGAAAGGAAATGTAAATTCAAGCATAGGGATCTTAGGTAAAGGGAAAAATATCATAACTTGTTAGTAAATAAAAAAAATCAGACATCCCTAATTGGCATATTACGAAAATGTCTGGGATTGCACAGCTCAGTCAGAATATGGTACACATAAAAATCAGTCAATTTCTTCTCCATGTGTTGTTTCCAAAAATAATCATCCCTTTCTATTATTTCAATTTTCATCTTTTTTTTCACGTCCAGACCACACACTGAAGATACATTTACGCCTGTAAGTGACATGTAGTTGGCCATGTACTTGGAGACACCAAGCATGTTTCTTAATTGTAATAAGACCATAGACTGACGACTTGACGACTTCCAAAAATTAACTTTTTTCTTTTTGATGGCATTATCAATTGAAGTTTTAAATGCTGTGATGGGACACTTTATTTCAACCAATGTATCCTCACCTACAACTTCGTCTGGTGTAGCACCTAAAAATGTATTTTCCTTATATAGTTATAAATATTTGTTTTTATTAACATAGGATTATCGTTGAGTTTTGAGCGAAACTCACGATTCTATATTTTGTGATGTCGTAAAATCAGATTCATTAATATTTTTGGAACAAGTAGCATCCAAGTAGTCCATAGATATTTGCATTCTGTAACAAAATAGATAAAGTTAAAATTTATTATACCTGTCTCTTACTACTAAATAAATGAGACCATGGACACTGATTGGGATTACTATCCTAATTTTAGTGATGGAAAATCATAAGTACGTTAGGTATAGGTATATAAATTTAACTCATTCAATAAATAGTTTACGGTAACATACAATGTTTATTGCAATTCATTGAAATTCTTTGGAAATACATATTATGTACTAAATAAATGAATGAAATGAATATGCCTAGTAAGCTCGTACTAACATTTAGCAATCAAAGACTAAACTTAGCTAGGTAATAGTATAATCACGGGAATGGTTCCACTTCCAATGCATTTCGTTTATTGCAGTTGATTTCAGATAATATATCTTTATTACTGAAAAGATTTTTGTAATTATTATATAAGTTTTTAAACTGTCATGGTCTTCAACATTTATATGTATGTATTGTCATTATGATTATTAACTTTTTATCCAACATGCATAGATTGAATAAATACTCGTTATTTGCTTTTTTCTACATTATTAGATGTAACGTAAACTAAATATAAGGAAAATTACATTGAATGAATACTACTTTAATATTTTATTCATTGTATTTTTTTTGTATTTTATTGGAATAAAAAAAATAAACAATATTTTGTTCGGAAAACTTTTGAAAACATTTTAGATAAGTACTCAAATAAACTCACAATTCTACAGTTTGTAATGTCGTAAGATCAGGTTCGTTTGCATTTTCAGAACTACTAGCATCCAAATACTCCGTAGAAATTTGTATTCTGTAAAAATTGACTTAGTTATAATGTATGACACCTATATCTCTTATGTTCATACTACTAAAATAATGAGACCATGGACACTGACTGGGACGACTACCCTAATGTTTAGCGATGACAGGAAGGTATTATATTTTCAACAGATAAGACGATAATAATTGAAATATTTATTGCAACTCATTCACTACAGTATGCTTATAGTGAATTTAGTTGCAATAAACATTGTATGTAACAATCAACAAAATAAATTAATCAAATAGATTTCGTATGCACCTACTTATCTGTAGTTCAGTGGAAACATTCAGGTGTCACCAAAAATCTTAGCTAGGTGATAAGTACGCACGGCCATGGTTCCACATCCATTGCATTTTCTTTATTTAGTTCTATATCAGATAATAATCGTTTATTTCTGAAAATAAAAAAATAAACTGTAAGTAATAAAATGAAAAGAAAAGAATATATCAAACGTAGTTTCAACAAAAGATAATCAAAATTATAATATACAGGGTGGATTTCGACGAGAGACCTTTGCGGAAATATTGCATCGTTTAAGTGATACATGATTGGTTTATAATGTTTAGAAACTTAAACGAAGTAAAAGAAAAAAATGCAAAGCTCACTCATTTTTAACTGTGGTGATAACCCTATATTGCGTCTGCATATCACGGCAAGATGGCTAGATTAAGGAATCGCCGTCGGGAAAGCTCGGGATATTACGTTTATTTCCGAGAGTTGTTGTCATCGTACTGGTGTAAGAATGACACATTAATGTCAAATAAAGCAAATAAAATATGAATATCAGTTACTTTATTACAATTTTTACATACGGTGTTCAAATGTTCCTCCTTGTCTTATAATACACGCTGCAGCCCGTGCCCGAGTATGTCGTTGCACATGCGATAATGTCTGATCTTCACGATTTTTCCTACGAAGAATGTCGAAGGCAGCAATCAACCTTTGTTTCATTTCGTCCGGTATTAATTTTTTTGACGATAACCTAAATAAATTAAAAAAAACAAGGACAGCCTATTGTATGAATTGCTGATCAACATTCGGAAATAATTTTATGAAGCGAGTTAACTAACTAAAACCTTTTTATCACTTTAGGCCGCGTTCACATAGAACGTCCGATTTAACAGGATCCTTTTTAACTGATCCGTCGCTACTGGTGGTAATATTCACACAGCATTTACAGGACCAATTTTAACGGATCCGTCGGTACTGGAGGTAATATTCACACAGCATTTACAGGACCGATTTTAACAGATCCGTCGCTACTGGACTTTCGTCCTTCAATGTATCGACTGCTTTCTAAGAGAATGGACGTTGTATATTTTTCAAACGCCTTGCTTGCCATGATTATGAGAGCACTGGACAGTAGACACGTGCACTACTCTAGGAATGAAACCGGCAAATGGCGGCTGTGTGCAGCACACCGCAACCCACGCACCCCCATGCCAAGCCTGCTTATTTTGTCGGATCGGTATTATTTGCTGGATCTGGAATACTCTTCTATGTGAACTCGCTCATACAACTACATACGCTAATAACATTTAAGTTTAAACGAACCTGTGAAACGGACGTTCTATGTGTACGCGCCCTTAGTAAACGGAGACATTTTATTTATGACGAAAGAGGTTACTATCATCTTTACCTAATTGCTTATGACGATTGAGTACATTCGAGTGGTTGTCAAAGTCATTCCATGATGTGAATTGTTTGTTGTGGTTAGAATTATCAACTAAGGAATTACATAAATACTCCACCAGAAAATTTAATAAATAGAATAGAGACAATCACCTCTGCAAATCCTGCAACGATTTTTTTAGCGATGCACGCAGACATAAGAATGTATAAATTTCAACATATTAACGAAATATCCTGACTGACGTCTAAAGATTGTTTACAAGTAAGTTCAACCAAACCACCTGTGTAGGGTTGTCACAAAGTAGTTTTTGGTATGAATGTTTAAAAGGCTATAACTTGAAAACGATAACATATATTTCCATAGTTTCTATGGGGGAAATATAGTGCTAAGGTTGAACTATCTGCCAGTTCCGCAAAGGTCCCTCGTCAAAATCCACCCTGTATATTAATAAATACTGTAATATTTTATTCATATTTTTAGCATTTTGTTTTCTCCAACTCTGCATTTCCCATTTTGACATAAAACACACCACAAATTTATTTATGGAAAACACCATATTTACGTGATGTTGTAGCGGCGCAAGCGTGAAAGCGACACAGTTTCCTCGTACGAATGCCGGAGCGCAACTGAATCCTTGAGCGGGCGCAGGTCACCCGTCGTGCCAAACACATTATTTTAGATTTAAGATTTATAATAAAAAAAAAAAAAACTATTTGAAAATCAGATCATATAGTACACGTATTGTCATACCTTGAAACTAAATACCAAGTTACATTAGTGTAGGTTAAGTACTAATTAAGTAATAAGGTTTCTTTGTTAATTTTAGAGGTAAGTTTGTGATTTTTTTCTATCGAGATTTTTTTCATTAATCGTGTTTTCAAAACATATGGTTCTTAGTTCATATTCTTAACTTTGCTATATGTTTTTTCTTAAATTATTAGTTCAGTACTCTGATAGATATTTGAGATCAAAATTTGGATTCGGAGCGTGTTTGAGGTAGTGTAGGCTCTTAAAAACATACCTACAGGATTGTTAACTTAAGTACCAGCAAAAAGCACCTACTTATTAGTTTTTGGCGTTTTGTTGTTTGTGTTTGTTTATGTAAGTAATAAAGTCTCACATTTATATAATTATCAAATATTACTTTCATTATTTAAAATAAAATAAAATAAAATAATAAAAAAATAAACCCTATGATTAAAAGTCGCGGGCTGTTCTTGGGAATGTGTATGTAATGTTTCGAATATATTACTGGGTAAAAAAGACTAACATTATGTGATTTCATAGAATTTAGTTTGTTTTCGCTACGAAAGTAAGGAGTTGATCTTTATTTTATATGGGATCGAATGAATTTTTCGGATTTTAGACAAACATCAAACAAATCGCAAGCAGCAAAGACCAACCCACCCATATTTTCATAGAGATTAATTTATGACATTCTAGCCTTTAGTTAGACATGAGTGCGACAAATCATGTACTTAACGCATTTTAGTTTTTTTATTATTTTTCTTGCTACCCAACCTTATATACGGGGTCACTATTGAAATTCAAGGAAGTGATAGTTTGAGATCATACATGAAGGGAAAAAATATAATTAAAAATTAATATTAATTATTTACTGAGTAAACTGAACTGAAAATTAAAGAATTCATTACGCAACGCATGGTTAAACTAGCATTTGCAGCAATCCGCCTGCCAGGTCACGTGCCGCGATTGACTCAGACGTAAGTAAAGTACATAGTAACAAAACTTTATTTATTTATAGGCAATGTTAGTGAACAATTAAGTCCCCAGTATACAGGGTGACTGGTGAAATATTTTAGAAATTGAAGGAAAGCTCCCTGTACTCGATTCTGCAGTGCTAGCACGGATCTTTTGTCGATCGTAAGTTTACGAATGCTCGTATAGTATGGAGTCGGTTGCAAGTTTTTAGTAACAATGTAATTTTTTATTTTACAGTTATTTAAGAGTAGAACCTGTTAACAAACATTCAAAATTAACAAGGAACACATTTATTTAAGCTGACCGTGCGGCAATGGATAGATTTCAATTATTGCTTGCAAAACCGTCTCCATACTATACGAGCATTCGTAAACTTACGATCGACAAAAGATCCGTGCTAGCACTGAGGGTCATAATAATTACCTACGTAAGTACCTACTAAATACCTAAGTACCTACTACTTAACTTTTCAGCAGAATTCCCTATAAATAAATTAAAAGTTTTACTAGGTCGAGGACCGTTCGTGAAGCCGTCTACACCTAACTATATACCTATACTGTATTGATAACACCGTGCGTACGTCTGTGACGATTAAGCGCACTGACGATTAAGGGGCGTGACCTGGCGTGACCTTGGCTTGTGTTCTTGTTTGTCTCCTTGTTGAAAACCACCGTTTGTAACAGCGTCGATGACTCGGAATTGGTTGACAACAACTTAACCTTCCTTAACCTTGCTTGGAAGCATTGGTTTTTAACGTGTTTTCAACAGTCTGGCGGCCCTATTATATACAACAAAAATGTGACGGTTGGTTAGTTCAGAATAAGTTCGTTTAAATTTTTGCCTCGCGCCAAAAGATTCTTATCCGGTCAACTGTCCGTGGTAGCTATAGCTACCAAAAAAAAAATAGCCTGATACGTCCGTGGTAGCTATAGCTACCAATAAAATTTTCCCGCCCGTCCGTTACTATATGCTTATTTTTTTATTAACGAACGAACGTGCCGGTACGAAATTAATCTGAGCTCTAGTTTAGAACGTAAGTGACGTTCTGGTATTGTCAAATTTGTTGAGAAGCGTCAACAAACTTCAAAATTAATTTCAGAAATACGTAATTGTGTGCGACCCATGAAAAGTGTGTGCGTTTTGAGAAGTGCTTCAGTTTTTGTTGAATTTAAATATGTCGTAAGTATTTAATTTCTGTGTTTTATACATCAAAATGATCTATAACATAAATGTTTTCATATTTCAGTCATTTATTGTTAGATTAATCAATTTGTTTTAACAAAAAAGTCTTCCGAAAATTGATCGAAGCTAACCCAAAATAGTATTTAAAAAACCGTTGATACTTATCTCGATAAAAGGATATTTTTAGTGTAATGTTGGTTTTTTAGATCATATATTTAATAAATAAGCCAGTCTTTACATTTGTTGGAGGAAATACATTTAGATTTTTTAAATATATTAAAATGTTTCACACAATTCAACCAACTATGTTCGGCCATTTTGTAATATGAGACAAATAAATGTGGCTTCTCGTGAACCAAGTAGTTAAATTAATAAATTTTTTCGTTGATCTATGTGTTGGTTATTTTTTTAAATAAATTATACTATTAGTGACATAAATTATTTAATGCCCCTTTAAAAAATAAAAAATTATATAAATTTATTTGTTTCACTCAGATCTGGAGCTGATGAAATGGGAAAAGTCAAGAGTAAGTTTATTATGTGACATGACAAATAGACCTCACTCTAACGCCACGCTTTTTGACTCGTGGCGTGACTGAGATGACAACGACCAAGAAAATGACGCTACGAAATCAGACACAACCTTTCATCGAGCGTCGCCGAAGAGATAAGCAGGAGAACCAAAGTCATCAAGAATGCCCAATGCAAAGCTGAAGAGTACATAGCTCGCAAGACGGATGTGATCTGTTCTGTTCATTGAAATAAATAAATAAAAGACATCTTGTAAATATTTAATTTAAATTTAATTTCATTTAAGAAAATTGTAAATAATGCAATAAAGTCGTTATAAAAAAATAACAATATTTTTATTTTTTAACAATGTAAATATTTAATTTTAATTATTTCAATTTAAGAAAATTGAAAATAATGCATTTTACTTAATCATATCAGTTAGTTAATAAAAAATAAACAAAATAATAGATTTTTTTTTATTTCAAATTCCGTGAGTAGCCAGGTTTTAGTAGGCCAAATCGGCGGTATTTGAGTCTCGACAAAATTTCGAAACGACGGGGTATTCAATTAGCTGATTATTTGCAGTACATGACGTTCTTTAATATCAATTTTGGTATCAATGGAAAGCTAATTAAATTATCTACACTAACGTATACAAAACTTTTAACATTATTTAAAAATATTCAAAGTTGTAGGCGTTAAAATCTGAAATTTAACAAATTTTTTGGAGTATTTCTAGTTTTACTGATAAATATTTATTTATTTTAAATACTAATTTTTAGCTTAGTTATTTTGTTTCTATATAATTAGATTCCCTATTAAATTGGCTTTTCTATAGTATTTTTCTTTTTAGATTTGCTAAATTGGTTAAGAAGATACAAGCTTTTTAATAAAGGTCCCAGCTTTGTTTTGTTATATTTTGCAATCGCCGCGCGACCTCGGACGACAAGCTAGCGCGACCGCGGAGGGGCCGGACAGTTGACCGGTTATCGTACTATGTTTGTACTTTAATTAATGTTTATAATAAGTTAGTTTCTCTTTCTTATAATCACTGACACTACTTTTATCATAGTATTGCCGTCGAAAATAAAGTTTTCACACAAAAAATAAGGAATGGCTGGCTTTACAAGTGCTATTCTTAAGCTGTGATTTCTGTGTGAGTTGAGAGCAGGGTCTGTAAAGTTTGTTCTAGGAACATTATGTAGGTGGGGTTGCAAGAGAGAGAAACCGCACCATTAGAGTAAAAGAGATAATTATACAAATGTATACTTAGCTTGTTTATGTATTATGAAGTCAATTACTGTTTTGAATAACTTTTGCTAATACTTTATAGCTCAACATATATATTTTATTTTATGTACAAACAATACAAATTCTAATCAGTTTTACAAACAAAATACATATTTGATTTATAATTTGCGGCAGAACTAACTTCTGAACTTTAATAAGTTATTTTTTTCATTTTATGCACAAGTATTTACAATCTTTCTCAGTAATTCTTATGTTTAGATGTTAATTATTGGTCAGCAGTGCAATCACAGAACTTTATCGCAGGCCTATGCAACTCTATTGTCAATGAAATTGATTTCTGCACCATCTAGGATATGACGTACTACAACTTTTCGGTAAGTTGTTTCTCCTGTTATTAACTAGGTAGCGCTGGGATAGCCAATTTATTAATATCTCGTCAGGAACGGGAAAAGATGTTGACTTTGACAGACTAGTCAACAGACTATTATAATAGTCTATGAATGATCGTGTGCGTGTGCGTCTGTTGCGTTTTGTGTTTTCTCCGCCATTTTATTTAAGACTTAGATTATTTTAACAAATTCGCTGTGAATTTGGCCGTGAAGTTACTTGTGTGACTTACTAACAACTTAAAAGACTTCAGCAACAAAAGTGCGGGAAAGCGAAAACAATGTAAAAATTGTGTAAAATATTGTGTAAATATACAGTGATTGTGCATGTCATTTAAGTATGATTTGCTGTAAGTCATAAGGCTAATTTGGTCGATTTCATAAAAAAAATGTCAATGAAAATGTTGATTCACAGGTGCTGTAATGGGGTGAACCGAATAATAAATGGACAATGTCAAATTATGTAGTGTAGCAGCGAAAATTCTCAGCCAACGACGGCTGGTTTTAACCGCACTTACGGGTAAAAAGCCAAGTAAGTGAAGCTTTGTGTACATTAAAAGAAAGTGGCTTTGATGATTTGGATATGAATTTATTTTATTTAATTTTCTTCCGTTTGCAAGAATTTCCTAACAATTCTACATGTGTTTAGTATTGCAGCTTTTTGTAGGGTGATATAGAGAGTTTCTTTCAGATTTAGTAGTTTAAGGCTATGTAGAAGGTGATTTGGGATAACACCTGTAGATGATAGGACTATGGGTACTATGTAAACTTTATCTTGTCTCCAGATACGGGTAATTTCATCTTTAACGTCAGCATATTTACTAATTTTTTCGGTGATTGTCTTTTGGATGTTGTGTGTATTAGGTACTGCGATATCTATTATGTAAGTAGTCTTATTTGCTTTATCCTGTAAGATTATGTCTGGTCTATTGTAGTGAATTGTTCTATCAGTGAGTACAGCACGGTCATAGTACAGCTTGTGAGTAGTATTTTCTAGGATAGTTTGTGGTATGTAGTTGTAGTAACGCGTGTTTGTCTCTTGTGTAAGTGAATATTTAATTGCAAGTTTTTGGTGGATTACGTTTGCTACTTGATTATGTTGATGAGTGTAATCTGTTTGTGTTAGGGCGGTGCATGCACCAGTTATATGTTGTATTGTTTCTGACTGGGAATGGCACTTCCGACATTTATCGTTGGTTACCGTGGGATCTTTGATGATGTGTTTTCTGTAGTTTTTTGTGTTTATAATCTGGTCCTGTATCGCTATCAAGAATCCTTCTGTTTCAGGGAATAAATAACCTATTTTAAGCCATTTATTTGAAGCTTCTTTATTAATATGTGACATATCCAGGTCATGGGGATGTCGGCCGTGGAGTGTCTTCTTTTTCCAGTCATCAATCTTTTTTATCTGTGGGTCTATATTGTGGGTATTTTGTGTGTCTAATTGAGCGGTTAAGTTTAGTGGAGTGTAGTTAAAATCGTGTAGAACTATTTCTTTATGTATATTACTTGTGTGATATTTTGTGTGAAAAAATGATTTGAGTCGAATGATTTGTTTCTGCCACAAGTGCTGAATGTCTATTAAGCCTCTTCCACCATTTTGTCTTTTAAAAGTTAGTCTTTCGACAGCTGATTTAGGGTGTAAATTATTATGTTTTGTAAGAGTTGTGCGTGTAGTTCGTTCCAATTGTTCTATATCTGTTTTAGTCCATTTAACAACTCCGAATGAATATGTTAATATAGGGACGGCAAAGGTGTTTATAGCTTTAGTAACGTGTCGTCCAGAAAGTTGGGTTTTGCATATCTTGTTAAGTCTATTTTTGTATTCTGTGGTTAAGTTATTTTTAATCCGTACATGATCTAGTCCTTTTAATTGTGTGTAACCTAAATACTTATAGAAACCGTGGGGTTCCATTGCAGTAATTGTATCTGTATTATTGACTGTGTATCCACCAGGTTTAACCTTACCCCTTACAATGTGAAGTGTTTTACATTTTTCTAAGACAAATTGCATGCCAATATCTTTGCTAAACTCTGCTGTAGCTTCTACAAGTTTCTTCATGTCTTTTGTGGTTTGTGCATAAAGTTTTATATCGTCCATATAGATGAGATGAGATATTGATGTTTCTTCTTTAGAGCTTGTGAAGTGATAGCCAGGCTGGCATCGTTGTAGTAGATAAGACAGGGGATTAAGCGCAAGACAGAACCACAGAGGGCTTAAAGAATCACCTTGGAATATTCCTTTCCTAATGGCTATGGGTCGCGTTGTAACAATATTGTTTTTAAAGTTTATTTGAAGCGTGGTTCTCCATTGTGACATAATAATACGTAAGAAGTTAATTATTTTAATGTTAATTTTATAAATTTTGTGTACTTGTATCAACCATGAATGAGGCACACTATCGAAGGCTTTTTTATAATCGATATATGTGCAATGAAGATTTCTATTTTTTGAGTTTGCGTGTTTATGTATAGTGGAGTCAATTATAAGTTGTTCTTTACAACCCATGTGGCCCTGTCTGCAGCCTTTCTGTTCTTCTGCCAATATATTGTTTTGTTTAATATGAGAATTAATTTTAATTGTGATTGCGGATGTAAGTATTTTATATAGTGTAGGTAGGCACGTAATTGGTCTGAATTGGGAAGGCTGTGACAAGTCATTAGATTTAGGTAACATATAGGTTATTCCTGTCGCAATGAATTCCGGTATATTTTGTTCTTGTTGTATGATACTTGTCAAATTTTTAGCTAAAAGTTTGTGCAATGAAGTGATTTTTTTATACCTAAAAATTATGTATTTTATCTATTCCAGGTGATTTCCAATTATCAGCTTCGGTGATTTCGATGAATTCCATTTCGTCTATTGTGCTCTATTTATTTTTTTCTTCTGAAATCCAGGGTGCCTTGTCGTTGTGTTGTACTTGTTCCTCCCATAGGCTAGACCAAAAGTTTTGAAGTTCATCTTTGGTAGTTATGTTTTCATTTGTGATATTAGTGTTAGAGTTTGATTTATGAAGGTTCCTATAATACATTTTTTCATTTGTAGCGAATGTAGTGTTATCTTTTTTACGTTGTTGCGCTTTTTTATATCTCCTAAGCTTATGGACTTTTAGTGCTAATTTTTGTTTCAGGGTGTCCAAGAACTCCTCTGGTTTTTTATTTCTATTTTCATATTTAGAGTGCATGTGAGTGGTGCTAAATATCCTTTCAACTGCCTTTATTACTCTATTAGTTCTGTTATTGTTTATGTACCTACTGTGTGAGTCTACCGCAGTCTGCTCTTAATTTTTCAATGTCGTTTTCTAGTCTTGGCTGCCATGGAGGTTTGATATCGTGCTTTGGTCTTGTGGTTGCTGGGTGATCTGTGACTTTATAATTTAATTCTTCAGATATAACCAAAGCCGTGCAATAAATGAGCGTGTGTAGGTCTATAAGTTGAACGTCATCAGAGATAAAATGTTGTAGTATATTTTCATTAAATAAGTTGAGTAATAGGAACAACTTAGAGCAGTAGTTAAGTTTGGGTAGTTTTGGTCGAAGTACTGGGTTCATTCCTGATTATCGAATTAGGCTTTTAATTTTTCGTATACTTCTAGGGTGTATGTATCAGTGATTAAGTTTTGCTCTTCAGATACTAATGTCTCAATATCATTTTCAATCGTTATTGTAGTAGATTCAGTTTGTGTGGCTGAGTGTGATATTTGTGTATGTGATTGTGAAAAGTTGTTTGAATGAGCTTGCATATTAAGCTGTGAGTAAGTGAGCTGTTGTTTGTAATTGTTGTGTTGTTATAGGTATGTTTTGTGGGAGTGTGCTGAAACTGTCACCGTCATTTACTAATTCTGTCAATTTTGCTCGTGTTTCGTCTTTTAGTTGGTCTACTATATCTGGAGACAAAAGTTTATTTTTTACTATGATTCTTCTCTGATCTGAGATTCGTTGTTCGGATACGGTTATTTCAGGATATTGTTTAGTACAGAGTTCATGTAATTGTTTCCTGTAGGTGGTAAAATCAGTCTCTAATTTGGTTATGTAGAAATAGGTTCGCATGATAAAAATATTAACATTCTTACTCCATCTCATGCGAACTCTGGGTTTTCCAGCCTTGGTGGACGCGGGTAAGAAGGTATTAACCTCCCGCGCAACATTCAAGGTTGGAGCGACTGAGACTATATCATTACTAATAGGCGATGATGGTATAGGTGGCGACGATGGTGATGTTGAAGATGCTCTAGAAGGTGTATATGATATTGTGCTCGGGCTATAGCCTATAGGGTTCTAAAGGTGTATCAGTATCTACTAAGGCCGTGTAGCGGTAATTTTTTAGATAAAATTTAGTTACTAGTGCCATCTATGATTTGAGGTATTATTCTATTTTGCCAATATAATCAAGTTGCCCATCTATCTCATATTAACTGTATCGTCTATGCTTTATCGAATGGTTTGTTAACGAATGTTCGTATAGTATGGAGACGGTTTTTAAGAAAAAATTGAAATCTATCCATTGTCGCACGGCCAGTTTAAATAAATGTGTGCCTTGTTAATTTTGAATGTTTGTAAACATGTTGTACTCATAAATATCTGTAAAATAAAAAATTACAATGTTACTCAAAACTTGCAACCGACTCCATACTATACGAGCATTCGTAAACATTCGTTAATATACGATTCGATAAAGTTCTGTTATCGCACTGCTGAATAGACTAGCCGTCTTAAAGTAAACTTTCGAGAAACACACTGTATCTACTTGTGTATAAAACGCTATGCAAATAACGCTTTCGAATGTAATATGAAATTCCCGCTCCAACTTCTACTCTTTAGTATTAAACGGCTATACAGAGATGGCGCTGCTCGGTAAGAAAAACCATCCAACCAAATTAGTGAGAAGTTGTAATTCTTTCTTCCCGTTAGAGTACCTATAAATCAAGGAACACTATACTCAAGAGAACAGTTTCATTGTCCTTCATACAAAAATATTTACCCCGTCAAAGAAATAGTACCTGCTAAGTAGGGTCAGATAGCGCTGGTGTCGGCTTTTTTGAGCTGGCGGGAAATTGAAAATTCATGCTTTCTCTTTATGGTGGGAGATTTAAACTACTACGAGATCGGCGAGGTGGGGTTCCACTTTCATTGTGTAATATTATAATTTTATTCTTAATAATTTTACCTCGAGCAACAGTGTAAATATTAAAAATAATCATGAAGCACAAAAACAAGAGCTAAATACATTGCTCGAGACAAAATACAACATCTTTAATAAAACAAGGATATTTGAGAATTTTTCAATATTCTTAATTTTTTCAACAAATGTTTGTTAGCCGACTCACTGTAGGATTGTCATTTGAGCCACAGTTGGCTCTTACAAGCAAAACAACCACAGCTATTTTCCAAAGGATCTTTGTTGAACCTCATTACGGCTAGTCTTTCAATTTTATTTCTTTTATTTGGTTATCCCACAGTTGTTCATAACCATTTAATAACGTGAGTCAGCCCAGTTGTGATGGTAGTTTTCTTTTACATCATATAAACTCAATATTCCTTATAATTGTTTTTCACTGGATGATAAATTCCTTATGTGGACTACCGGCTGTCCAATTAGTTTTAAATACTTGTCCATCTTCCTTGTGGAGGTGAGGTGGAGTTTAGTAAATCAAATAAATTATTGAAATGTAGGAGGAATGTGGCCGTTGCAATGGTTACCACAGGCATTTAATCTGAAAAAGAAAATGTAACTATGAGCACTCTGTCAAAAATCTCTCTACATATGCTGATCTCTTAAACTACTGGTTTCTCATTTGATGAATTGTAAAGAAATGTAAATTAAATATGAAAACAATAAAATCATTATTGGTAATAATACAAAATCTTATAATAAATTACAGCTCAAAATATTTTAAAGTATTTCGGCATGATGTTAATATCTATTTTAATAATTATTTGCATTTTATTATTAATATGCACTTTACAAAGACTTTACACTTTTCTATAAGATATAGTCATAATTTATTTGAGTTTACAGTCTAGCTCTCGAATCTCCAGAAGCTCCAAGAAGATGTGTACCTAGGACAGATAATATCTTTTAATGATCAGACGACAAAAGAAATCAACATTGTGGCAATCTAAGAGAATTGTAATTAACAATATGTCCAGCTTTAATTCTGTTTGCAATTTTTCGTGTTAAGAATAAAAAATTCAATGATTAATTGTTAGTAATTTCATTTGCTGCTCTTAATAATCTTTACACATAATTTTGGCTCCTTAAAACTGAACTTTTGCTTGTAACAATGATTCGTCTGAATCCTTTCTCTCAGTTATTCTAACAAAAAAATTTTCATTATCTCAACTATCTCATTATTATAACTAGAAAGAGCACAATAATAAAATATTAGAATTTCATACCTGTCGCATATTGGTGGTGGTGGGATTTTAAAAATAGGCGGCAGCTTTGGTGGCGCTTCTGAAATATATAAATAAAATTAAAATAAAGTAAGACTATGATAAAAAAAATTTATAAAACATTTTTTAAATTAAAAGTATACATCTGATACATCAGTAGTTTATGTGTAAATAAATAAATAGTCTTTATTTTCCTAAAATTTAATAAGCATTAAGCTTTCATTCTAAAGCTTATTTAAAATTACCTTCTGGTGGAGGAGGAGGAGGCGGCAGTATGTTTTGCTTTTTTATATGTGCCAAGGCATGAGGAGGCAGGACCCCTGTCCCATAAAACTCTCCTTCTTCAAAAGGATTAGCATGCACATATTTGCAATTAGGCTTATAACAACCTGTGTTTTGGTAATTCCAGCAAAATGTATACACTCCTTCTAACTGAGTAACATCAGTAATGTGTGTGTATTTACACTGTTTACGTATGCATGTGCCACATATAAAATCTTTACACATGACAAATTTTTGTTGTTTAAGTGTTCCCTGCTTGACAGGCCTTATTTGCAATGAAGCATTTTCAGCGGAGGATATTGTGGAAGAGGTGGTTGAACCAACACTTCTTTCTTCTTGGTCAGCATATCATTTGCTTGCAATGGTGCTAGAGACAGACATGCCAGTATGTCATTAATATTCTCTGTATCAACTATTTATATATAACAACCTGTGTTTTGGTAATTCCAGCAAAATGTATACACTCCTTCTAACTGAGTAACATCAGTAATGTGTGTGTATTTACACTGTTTACGTATGCATGTGCCACATATAAAATCTTTACACATGACAAATTTTTGTTGTTTAAGTGTTCTCTGCTCGACAGGCCTTATTTGCAATGAAGCATTTTCAGCGGAGGATATTGTGGAAGAGGTGGTTGAACCAACACTTCTTTCTTCTTGGTCAGCATATCATTTGCTTGCAATGGTGCTAGAGACAGACATGCCGGTATGTCTTTAATATTCTCTGTATCAACTATTTATATATAACAACCTGTGTTTTGGTAATTCCAGCAAAATGTATACACTCCTTCTAACTGAGTAACATCAGTAATGTGTGTGTATTTACACTGTTTACGTATGCATGTGCCACGTATAAAATCTTTACACATGACAAATTTTTGTTGTTTAAGTGTTCCCTGCTTGACAGGCCTTATTTGCAATGAAGCATTTTCAGCTCACAATGAAGCATTTTCAGCTTGCAATGAAGCAGCCGGTGATTCATAAGAATCATCCTCAACTTCTTGCTTCACAATATCCAGAGAGGGAGGGCTATCAGGGGGCGGAGGATATTGTGGAAGAGGTGGTTGAACCAACACTTCTTTCTTCTTGGTCAGCATATCACATTCTTTTGCTTGCAATGGTGCTAGAGACAGACATGCCGGTATTTCTTTAATATTCTCTGTATCAACTATTTTTTTCTTTCAAAATCTCTTCATATTCAGAAAATTTGGTAAAGGGCGAAAATTTATCACTTTATCATCAACACCAGCCCTTAAGAAGGTTTTTGTATCTGAAAATAGTAAAAATATTTAATTAGCATTCATACACCTACTTGTCCAATTGAATTGAATGATTTTTTTCAAATACATTGGTAGTATGTATCACCTTAGAGGATTTGTAACAAAATAATTATAAGAAATTGAATTAAAATTTTACCATTTAATAAGAAGTACTTAGATGCAATCCAAGAGTTGTTAGCAAAACAGAATTAAAGCTGGACATATAATTAACAATTCTCTTAGATTGCCACAATGTTGATTTCTTTTGTCGTCTGATCATTAAAAGATATTATCTGTCCTAGGTACACATCTTCTTGGAGCTTCTGGAGATTCGAGAGCTAGACTGTAAACTCAAATAAATGATGACTATATCTTATAGTTCTACTCTTTGTAAAGTGCATATTAATAATAAAATGCAAATAATTATTAAAATAGATATTAACATCATGCCGAAATACTTTAAAATATTTTGAGCTGTAATTTATTATAAAATTTTGTATTATTTCCAATAATTATTTTATTGTTTTCATATTCAATTTACATTTCTTTACAATTCATCAAATGAGAAACCAGTAGTTTAAGAGATCAGCATATGTAGAGAGATTTTTGACAGAGTGCTCATAGTTACATTTTCTTTTTCAGATTAAATGCCTGCGGTAACCATTGCAACGGCCATTCCTCCTACATTTCAATAATTTATTTGATTTACTAAACTCCACCTCACCTCCACAAGGAAGATGGACAAGTATTTAAAACTAATTGGACAGCCGGTAGTCCACATAAGGAATTTATCATCCAGTGAAAAACAATTATAAGTGAACAACTGTGGGATAACCATGCAAAGTTTGACGACTGGGCTGTTCGCCGTTGAGGAGTTACCTCGTGAGGAGACAGTCCTGGCTGCAGCAGTAAACCATGCCGGAAGGTAGGATCCTCTACCCAATTCGAACGCCCATGCAAAGTTTGACGACTGGGCTGTTCACCGTTGAGGAGTTCCCTCGTGAGGAGACAAAAGATACTAATATATTTTATGTGTAAGTCATGACAACAATTATATTTGGGTATCTAATTGAACGTATAAGATTATTTTACAATTACACCATCTCTCTTTATATACGTTATTCTAATACAAGTCGAATGTTGGGAGCATACTGTATATCCCTAACGGCCGTCTCAGTAAGTCGTGTATAAACAAGAAAAAATGGCGGGCTTCTTGTTCATGTGTGTGTGTGTTTCAAGAACAGAGTCACGAAAAATATCGAATTTTGATAATATTTCGAATTTATTGTAAGAAAACTAGTACAAATTGTAAGTGTTATAAAATTCACAACAAACTGACAAAATAGAAAATATCTCGGAACATCATAATTACAAATAAAAAACCCTAAGAACACACCATACCATTGCAGCTCTGAGGAGCAGTCGATGAATTTTATCTTTTATGTTCATATTCTAGAGAAATCTCAGGTAATTTATCACAGTATAGGTTCTTAAGTATATAATTAATTATAAAAAGTAACATCCACTTACCTTTTCTAATAAATTTCACACAAAAAACACAAATTTCACTACTGAACACTCGAATGTTGTTTACGCAACGACTGTCGAATTTGAAAAGGGCCGTTTAGCTGAATGGTAGCAAAATTTGAATGACTGAATGTTGTCTATGTAAGATTATTTTATTAGGAATCGGAAACAAGCAATATAACACGTAAAGCCTTTATATTTAAAACTATATTTGCATAAAAGATGACCAATATAATCTTGCCTCATATCTGAGGCAAAGCAGTTAGAGGGGGTTGATCAGGTCTGAGACTAAGCGGCCCAGAGGTTAAATGCCTGCGGTAACCATTGCAACGGCCACATTCCTCCTACATTTCAATAATTTATTTGATTTACTAAACTCCACCTCACCTCCACAAGGAAGATGGACAAGTATTTAAAACTAATTGGACAGCCGGTAGTCCACATAAGGAATTTATCATCTAGTGAAAAACAATTATAAGGAATATTGAGTTTATATGATGTAAAAGAAAACTACCATCACAACTGGGCTGACTCAAGTTATTAAATGGTTATGAACAACTGCGGGATAACCAAATAAAAGAAATGAAACTGAAAGACTAGCCGTAAGGAGGATCAACAAAGATCCTTTGGAAAATAGCTGTGGTTGTTTTGCTTGTAAGAGCCAACTGTGGCTCAAATGACAATCCTACAGTGAGTCGGCTAACAAACATTTGTTGAAAAAATTAAGAATATTGAAAAATTCTCAAATATCCTTGTTTTATTAAAGATGTTGTATTTTGTCTCGAGCAATGTATTTAGCTCTTGTTTTTGTGCTTCATGATTATTTTTAATATTTACACTGTTGCTCGAGGTAAAATTATTAAGAATAAAATTATAACATTACACAATGAAAGTGGAACCCCACCTCGCCGATCTCGTAGTAGTTTAAATCTCCCGCCATAAAGAGAAAGCATGAATTTTCAATTTCCCGCCAGCTCAAAAAACCCGACACCAGCGCTATCTGACCCTACTTAGCAGGTACTATTTCTTTGACGGGGTAAATATTTTTGTATGAAGTGGCGCTTCTTCTCTTTAGTATAGTGTTCCTTGAACACACGCAAGGGTTTAGTAGTTTTTAAAACTTAGGATTAGTAATGGATCTAAGTTATACAGCCTGTTTAGTGATTTTTCAACGAAAAATACATTTCGGTTCATTAATTGATTTTTAAATAAAAATACATAGTGAAATTATGTCAAACATGTACATTTAAAACAAAGTTTATATACTATGAAATACCAAGAGAATCTCTTTAATTTTCCTTTTGGTTTCTAAAAATCTTGTAGTAGGTTCATCGTGGTATATACGTTACGGTAAGAGTGAATAAAAGATTATTAATAATTATCTATTATTATTAATAATAACCGAAAGTTGAGGTTAAAGTCATATAGCCAGAGGCTATTAAACCATTGGATATCACATTTGAAAAATTTAAATCTATTATAATGATGGAGATAATATTTAAGTGACAGGGAAATTTACCGTAACATAAACATCCCATATGACTTTTATTAATTGGAGGGCACCATACGAGCTGTACCGGCTGAGGCTGGTTGCACAGAACTGACATGGACCGGTTAGGTTAGGAGGTTAATTCAAGGAGCGAAGCAAAGTGGAGCTCCTTGCATTAACAATTCTCAAATATCCTTGTTTTATTAAAGATGTTGTATTTTGTCTCGAGCAATGTATTTAGCTCTTGTTTTTGTGCTTCATGATTATTTTTAATATTTACACTGTTGCTCGAGGTAAAATTATTAAGAATAAAATTATAATATTACACAATGAAAGTGGAACCCCACCTCGCCGATCTCGTAGTAGTTTAAATCTCCCGCCATAAAGAGAAAGCATGAATTTTCAATTTCCCGCCAGCTCAAAAAACCCGACACCAGCGCTATCTGACCCTACTTAGCAGGTACTATTTCTTTGACGGGGTAAATATTTTTGTATAAAGTGGCGCTTCTTCTCTTTAGTATAGTGTTCCTTGAACACACGCAAGGGTTTAGTAGTTTTTAAAACTTAGGATTAGTAATGGATCTAAGTTATACAGCCTGTTTAGTGATTTTTCAACGAAAAATACATTTCGGTTCATTAATTGATTTTTAAATAAAAATACATAGTGAAATTATGTCAAACATGTACATTTAAAACAAAGTTTATATACTATGAAATACCAAGAGAATCTCTTTAATTTTCCTTTTGGTTTCTAAAAATCTTGTAGTAGGTTCATCGTGGTATATATGTTACGGTAAGAGTGAATAAAAGATTATTAATAATTATCTATTATTATTAATAATAACCGAAAGTTGAGGTTAAAGTCATATAGCCAGAGGCTATTAAACCATTGGATATCACATTTGAAAAATTTAAATCTATTATAATGATGGAGATAATATTTAAGTGACAGGGAAATTTACCGTAACATAAACATCCCATATGACTTTTATCAATTGGAGGGCACCATACGAGCTGTACCGGCTGAGGCTAGAGGTGAGGCATATTTATTATATTAGGTTCTCGGAACAGGTACATTTTTAAACTAATCCGTTCCTACTCCAAAGGCCTGAGGAACAGGTACATCCTAATACCTATCCGTAAATATAATTTCAGCTCTATTTATTATAACCGAGGTCTCAAAATAATGTGAAGAAAACAATAAATATCAAGGCCTATAAGGATTCGTTTAAATAGATTACCTTAAAAACGAAAAAAATGCAAATATTTAAAAAACCTATTCAATGAACATGAACAGGATGAACAGGATTACCCTGTTCCGAATCCGCTCCGTGTCCAAAGCGTTGTGAATCCAATACCTACGATCCTAATAGCTTATGTTAAATAATGTTTAACTAAGGTCTACTGTAAATTCGTATTCCACTAGAAATCCACACTAGCGCATTAATCAGCATGCTTGACTTGCTGTCGTAATAACCGAGGTTCGATCCCTGGAACAAACTTTTTTTTTTTGTTTTTGTTTTGTGATCTGGTGCTCACGGCCTCTGTCATGCTTGACCTACATACCATAGGCTGTAGGTTTTTTCCCGTCAACCTAATAATTTTAATTTGTTTTTCTATTATTTTTAGAAATGCCTACTTTTTCACAAAAAATATTGAATGTCCTTTATAACATTCAATTTGTTTTTAAGATCGATCGCTATTGGATATTTTTTATAATTTTACCTTATTACGATATATTAATGGTAAAAAGATCACATTAGGCACATAAGCATTTATAACCACGTTATTTACCAACTAATAACGTATGTATATAAAACTATTAAAAATTGTGCTAAGCGCCATCTAGGCAATTTCTCATAAATTAACAAATTCAGTCTTCTTCAGTCGTATAAATAGTTCGACTAAATACTAATAATACCTTATTACGATATATTATTGGTAAAAAGATCACATAAGGTGCATATGCATTTATAACCTAGTTATTAACTAATTAATAACGTATATAAAACTATTAACAAACGTCTTAACTGAGACGCCGCGCCCGCCGCCGCCGGTCAGTATTTGTTCATCCCTGCTCCGAATCCTGTTCATTCCGAATCTAAACTTGATTTATATTAAACTTGCTTGATAGATTCGGAATGAACAGGATTCGGAACAGGGATGAACAGGGTAATATAATACTGACCGGCGGGCGTGGCGTCTCAGTTACTGACGTTTGACTAACAAACGGTAAGTCCGAGGTTCGAACCTGGCCCTGAATTTTTTTTAGTCTCATCTACCTAATTGTAATATCAATAGTTTTAACATACTTTTATATTTTTTTGATTATCATTATTTTTAGCAATCTCTTTTTATATTTTTAGAGTAATTTCGTTGAAGGAAATCGTTTGTATGTTCGAATTTTCGAAACCTACTGGACATGTTTTTTTCTGAAATTGGTGTAACTGAATGACTGTAATTGATTGATGTAAATGTAACTTGATTTAAAATTTTGAATGGTTTTTAACGACTTCAAAAAAAAGAGGAGGTTATCTCTCTCTCAGTTCTCACACACAATTCAGGAAAATATAAAAAAAACATTTTTATTTTCCGTATATAATATACCTGTTAACCTAACCTGTGGCCACCCATTGACCCATATAAAATGTGTGCAATGTGCATTGATTGAACTTTGATTGAACTCAATTAGCAAATATTAGGTCGGAACAGGATGAACAGGTATTTGGAATAGGTACTTTTAAATATTAGTATTAGTCGGTACAGGTACAGAATTTACCTATTCCAACCCATGTCTAGCTGAGGCTGGTTGCACAGAACTGACATGGACCGGTTAGGTTAGGAGGTTAATTCAAGGAGCGAAGCAAAGTGGAGCTCCTTGCATTAACCTCCGTGGTTAATTTTAAGCTATTGCATAGCTTCTATCGCAGGCCTTGAGCGTGGGGACCGAATCCAGAAATTCCGTAACGAAAAAAACCTAACATCCCACACTCAGACCGGCACAGCGGTGATACTTTGATTTCATAACTTTACATGCGGGCTTTAATAAACAATCAGCGCCACCTACTAGGAACTTGTGGAACTTCATATTAGATCAAACATTACTGCATTAATAAAATAAATAAATAATTATAATTGCATTAGTTGATAAAAAATGCTATGCAATAGCTTTACCGCGGCAGTCTCGGAGTGCCACACGTCTTTTTTAAGCTTTTGCATAGCTTCTATCGCGGGCCTTGAGCGTGGGGACCGATCCAGAAATTCCGTAAAAAAAAAACCTAGCACCCCCACTCCGACCGGCACAGGTTATAATTGCATAAGTTGATAAAAAATGCTATGCAATACACGGAACATAAAACACAAGAGGAAGGCACGTGTGGGCGTGGCGCACGTGCCAAAGTTAAGACTAGTGAGACTTAACTCGAGTCAGTCGCTCTCGTGATTACAACGCGTTGTGACCTCTTTTGCCGGTGTGTTCCATTACAAAAAAACCCATAAAATGACTCGATGTTCTGTTCTAGAGTGTAAAAACTTAAGTCAAAAAAAAAACTTAACTTAAGTTAATCGTTCTTGCCAATTAATTCGGAAAAAATATTAGTGTAAATGAAAAATGACATGTATTTCATTGATATAAAATCTAAAATTGCATAACGCGTGGTCCATACGACATCGATCGTCGAAGAGCATAACTAAGTTGACAGAATGTGGACAGAATCAACTAAAAGCATGCAAATAGAATTCTGACATAAATCACTAAGTGTTATTACTAACTTCTACTCTATTTCAAGTGTACTATAGTTGATATTCTTTTATTCGTAATAGTCCTTATGTCTTCTTGATTTCACCAAATTATGACCGCTCTAATTGGATATATTTCAGTGTGCGTAAAATGTAAATGTGTTAGTTTGGCGACAGCTATTCCTAATTAATTATTAAGCGATGCCCTTTCCTCTTGTGTTTTATGTTCCGTAATGCAATAGCTTAACCGCGGCAGTCTCGGAGTGCCACACGTCTTTTTTGTTATAATCGCACAAAACAGAGTATATCACCTTTTCAATATTTTGTCCATTGCTTAATAGCCTCGACCTATATGACTTTAACCTCGCCTTTCGGGAATTATTAATAATAAATGATAATTATTAATATTCTTCAATTATTCACTCTTACCGTAACATCTACATATATGTATAGATAATGGCAAAGGAAACTGCCTGCTTAGTCCACTAGAGGCGCTCATTACGCTAGAACCACAACAACTGTCAAATACCATAGAAGAAGTTAATTTTATATGTTAGTGTTTGGGATTTGTTTGAGTCAAGCGTATGAAGCGACTTCGAAAAAAAGCGAAAAATTCAATGATTAATTGTTAGTAATTTCATTTGCTGCTCTTAATAATCTTTACACATAATTTTGGCTACTTAAAACTGAACTTTTGCTTGTAACAATGATTCGTCTGAATCCTTTCTCTCAGTTATTCTAACAAAAAAATTATCATTATCTCAACTATCTCATCATTATAACTAGAAAGAGCACAATAATAAAATATTAGAATTTCATACCTGTTGCATATTGGTGGTGGTGGGATTTTAAAAATAGGCGGCAGCTTTGGTGGCGCTTCTGAAATATATAAATAAAATTTAAATAAAGTAAGACTATGTTAAAAATTTTATAAAACATTTTTTAAATTAAAAGTATACATCTGATACATCAGTAGTTTATGTGTAAATAAATAAATAGTCTTTATTTTCCTAAAATTTAATAAGCATTAAGCTTTCATTCTAAAGCTTATTTAAAATTACCTTCTGGTGGAGGAGGAGGAGGCGGCAGTATGTTTTGCTTTTTTATATGTGCCAAGGCATGAGGAGGCAGGACCCCTGTCCCATAAAACTCTCCTTCTTCAAAAGGATTAGCATGCACATATTTGCAATTAGGCTTATAACAACCTGTGTTTTGGTAATTCCAGCAAAATGTATACACTCCTTCTAACTGAGTAACATCAGTAATGTGTGTGTATTTACACTGTTTACGTATGCATGTGCCACATATAAAATCTTTACACATGACAAATTTTCGTTGTTTAAGTGTTCCCTGCTTGACAGGCCTTATTTGCAATGAAGCATTTTCAGCTTGCAATGAAGCATTTTCAGCTTGCAATGAAGCAGCCGGTGATTCATAAGAATCATCCTCAACTTCTTGCTTCACAATATCCAGAGAGGAGGCTATCAGGGGGCGGAGGATATTGTGGAAGAGGTGGTTGAACCAACACTTCTTTCTTCTTGGTCAGCATATCATTTGCTTGCAATGGTGCTAGAGACAGACATGCCGGTATGTCTTTAATATTCTCTGTATCAACTA
Organism: Stenoptilia bipunctidactyla; assembly: GCA_944452665.1. Classification (NCBI taxonomy): domain Eukaryota; kingdom Metazoa; phylum Arthropoda; class Insecta; order Lepidoptera; family Pterophoridae; genus Stenoptilia; species Stenoptilia bipunctidactyla. The sequence continues at coordinate 12,384,522 of OX101726.1, forward strand.
TTTTTTTCTTTAAAAATCTCTCCAAATTTGGTGAAGGGCGAAAATTAATCACTTTATCATCAACACCAGCCCTTAAGAAGGTTTTTGTATCTGAAAATAGTAAAAATATTTATTAGCATTAGAATTTTTTCAAATACATTGGTAGTATGTATCACCTTAGAGGATTTGTAACAAAATAATTGTAAGAAATTGAATTAAAATTTTACCATTTAATAAGAAGTACTTAGATGCAATCCAAGAGTTGTTAGCAAAACAACCACAGCTATTTTCCAAAGGATCTTTGTTGAACCTCAATACGGCTTGTCTTTCAATTTTATTTCTTTTCTTTGGTTATCCCACAGTTGTTCACTTATAATTGTTTTTCACTGGATGATAAATTCCTTATGTGGACTACCGGCTGTCCAATTAGTTTTAAATACTTGTCCATCTTCCTTGTGGAGGTGAGGTGGAGTTTAGTAAATCAAATAAATTATTGAAATGTAGGAGGAATGTGGCCGTTGCAATGGTTACCGCAGGCATTTAATCTGAAAAAGAAAATGTAACTATGAGCACTCTGTCAAAAATCTCTCTACATATGCGGGGTTAATTTAGAAAGGAGCCACCGGATTTGGGGTGTTTTGGGGGGGGAGGAGGGACGGGGGGAGTATACATAGAAATAGTTTAGGGTCAGCTTTTCTTTAGTTTCTTTCAAATTTTTGATCATTTTGGTCAAAAAATTGGTTTTGTCTTTAACAATTGTAGTTAACAATAATGTAATAAAGGGTTGAAATTCAATAAAAAAACCCATTCTAAATGGTTTGAAATGAGTGTATTACATTAGTTCGACGCACGAAATCGCGACAAAATATTGAAAATGTGATATACTCTGTTTAGTACGATTATAAAAAAAATAACCACGGAGATTAATGCCTAACCTCCTAACCTAACCGGTCCATGTCGGTTCTGTGCAACCAGCCTCAGCCGCTTCAGCTCGCATGGTTGCCTCCAATTGATAAAAGTCCTATGGGATGTATAAAATCAGAGTCAACTTTGATGAAAAGCTCAAGTTCTAAGAACCACACATGATCAAAATTGCTTCAAGTTTTAAAAGTCAAATCTAATACTAATTCTTTGGACACTAATTAACTTTTAAATGGGATACTTAAAAATAAAATTTGTAGATATTGCCTTTTTATGGTGTTTTAATTCTATGTATAATCATTAATTGAAGTGAATTCTAATATATATTGGTTTTGATTTAACTTTTTGCTTAAAAATAATTAATAATTACGTTCCGTTTGACGAACACAAAATCGGCTTTTAAAAAAAAAGTAAAGGTCCGCGCGCGGAGGGAATAGTATATTTGGAAAGAGGAGATCACTCCCTACAAAATTCACCCTCCACCATCCCCGAAATTCGGTGTCACGATTCTAAAACCGACAACTAAGATAAATATATATATAATATAAGTAATTGCCGATAGAATGATCAAAGTTTAACTTACTTGTTGATGCTTTTGTATATACTTATGCCTATTGTCAAATTATCTGGGTGGCCAATTACACTCGCATTTTCTTTTTTATTGGGTTTGATATGACGCTTTGATAGTTACGGAGTGAACACGTGTCGATTAACATGATCAAATTCAAAGAACTGTTCAATATGCTTCCAAGGATAACCCTCCATACAGGGTATAAACGGGTGCTAACCCAGTGTAATACACAACGTATGTAAAACTTCTGCTAAAGTGAATACGTAAATCTAATTGTAAGAAAATAAAACCAAAAGCCGAAAAGGAAATACAATCAACACAAGCAAGCAACAAAATCTCACAATGAAAAGTAAATAAATATGGCCGGTCGGTCGGTAACATAACATGGTAATGGCCGTCGAGTCGAATGGCTTTATTTTTTTTTTATAAATTTATTAACGGCATGGATACAGGTCCTTAAGCCTATCTTATGTATAAAATAACATTAATTAAATTTTCTCAACACTGTTAACTATAAATTTATATAATCTTTTGAAAAATATTGGTTTAGCTAAAAGTTCTTGTATTCAATTCAATTCTTGACAATTTGGCAACCAGCCGTCGATATGAGGCGACAAGCAGTGTTTTTTCACTTAGTATTATTTCCCTTTCCTTAGAATTCGCTCTTGTGGTAAAAGTATTGATGCTTTCCGATAGATGGCATTATTCTCAACACGGTAAAGATTATGTTCCATTTTAAACCAATAGATGTCACTTTTGCTCAACAGTTCCTGAAAAAATATATTGTGCTTTAAGTAGTTGATACAAAATTAATATTATTTTATCCGCTATATAAGATGATATATTTACTATTTAAATTGAATCATAAATACAAAAAAATCGTAGATTTTTCTAATTGGGTGCGTTCTACGCAGTTAGAGTAACTAATTGAGTGCGTTCCAAGCATATGAAAATGTCTTTTTATGACTGCAAAAAATACCTACCCAATACATTATTTAATCCACAATGGATAGTGACATGAAATAGATTTTATGCAATGATTTAAAGTTAGGAAAATCTTGAAGTTTTTAGTAATACTACTATATAATACTAGTTGTCAAAACATTGACAGCTCTACTATGTTGATGCACAAAATGTCAAAACGAAAGTGATTGAGAGACTGACATGAGTGAAGAATTAATTTTGTCATTCCGTTTCCTCCCGTGACTCGTGAATGTGCTCTGGATTGTGTTTTATAAATTTTCTACAACTTTGGCAAGCTCCCGGACTCTGAATTCTTCGCATAACACGTTGGACTTACGCACCTTACGAGGACACCGAAAAAGAAAACCTAATAAATCACGCAACTGCTAAATTGTTTTTTATTTATTTCAATACATAGACTTTGATTGCACTGCTGGATTCATCATACCCAAACCTGATTAACCCGTAATTTTATGAATCTAGCAATTCCAAAGTCTAAGTTATTGTTTAAAATTACCCTTCTTGAGAATACAAGCTAGAACGGAGCAGCTGGGTTTTGGTTGTCGAGGTACGGTTGTTTTCCGTTAGATGGCGCTAGTACCGAATTTGTTAGTGACGACTCTATACCAGTATATAAGTTACTCTATGGCGACAAGCTATTACTGCCAGTATCATGTGATGGGATAGACACGGTATTAAGAGTAAAGGACCAAATGAATTAACACTACAAGTGGTGCGCGACGTAGATTGTAGCGGCACTTCATCACTTGAAACTTCTTGTAACTCAGACGCCAATGTCAATCGCTGTATATTAAATTTTTGACATTTCATGATCATGTGTTCCAGGTCAAAGATCTCACCACTTGTACAATGTTTGCAATTTCTTTCTGATTCAGGAATTATCTAAGTCTTGCTAAATGAGCTGGAGTTCTACAATGGCCGAATCTAAGGCGAATAATGGTTGTGATGAAATTTCTGCAATTTGCATCTTTATTTTTATGATACCAAGGTATGTGCGGCGGGGTGTCTTGAATTTTACTGTACCATTTTCCTTTATTTTTACTTATAATTTTCCAATATTTGTGCCATAATGTTTTCATTGTTTTTTCCAGTTGTTCGTGATAATTAGTGAAAGGAACTTTTAACAGCATGGTGTGATCTTCATCATAAATTCCTCGAGTGGCCTTATCCACAACTTCATTACCAGTGATATTGCTGTGCGAAGGGACCCATTTAAATCTAACATTTTTGCCTTTACTATGTAATACAAGTATTGCTTTTCTTATGTTAAACAAAATATTATTTGACTTATATTTAATGGAAATATTACTTAGAGATAATAAACAACTTTTGCTATCTGAAATCACTAAAAATTCAGAACTCTTTACACTATTTACATATATCAATGCTCTATAAATTGCATAACATTCAGCTGTAAATATAGAACATTGTGGATCCAAGTTAAAGCATTTAGTCTGTTTTACTTGTGGGTCATAGTATGCTGCAGTGATTTTATTGGTTTCTTTAGAACCATCTGTGTACAATTTATAGGTATTAGGTTGACTATTTACATATTTTGAGAACTCAAATTGATTGTTAATCCTCTCTCTAACAACAAACATTAAATTATCTGTATAACATTTAAAATCATCATTATATATGGGTAAAGTATGTGATATGTACATATTTTTAAATAAGGTTTTTAAATTTAGGGTTATGGTTAAAATTTCTGGGATATGTTCAGATAACAGTTGTTCTGCTGTAATTTGTATATTATTTAACAGACTTTGAGGAAGGTCTTCATTAGGTAAAATTCTATTTAAAACAAAAATATTGTTAGTAGCCAACAATTTGGTACTGAAGTTGTTAGCAATTTGTAAACGTCTTAGTTTGAGTGGAATTATACCAGTTTCTGATTCCAAGACTTTGAGGAGCGTGCTCTCCACATGGCACCCGTCGTGCCGAAGATCTACAAGAGGTACGTTGACGATACATATACAATCTTACCTCAACATAAAGTAACTGCTTTTCTAAACCATCTTAATTCCCTGTGCGGGGCTGCGATGCTCCGGGTTTTCGTCAGGCTCTGCTCGTGGGTTGATGCGAAATAATTGTTCAGGCAAACAAAATGAAATCTATTGATTTATCGAATTTAAATATTTAATACTTTCAAGTAGGTACAATGTTGTAGTAGGTAGGTACATTTACAGAACGATGTGTCTATCTTAACGAGTAGAATAGAAGTGAAGGAGTGACGATGGAGCTCGTAGATCTTCGGTGTTCGGGTATTCCCCCATCGGACCTGCCCGAACAGCTCCGACGACGACGTCACGGCGCGAGACGCGACCGCAGCTCCTCCATTGCGTTGAGTAGGTTCCGTAGGCGAATGCTAGGTGGCGCTGGCGTCAACATGGGCCCGGCCTTGGAATCAGCAGGTTCCAACAGGATCAATTCGACAGCTCCGAATCACCGACGTCAGCTGTCATTACAGGTAGTGGGCAGATCTTAGAGAAAGCTCTGCGCGTGACACCTGTGGCGGTGAGTAAATCAGCCACTCTTGAAATACCATCGCTTCCAGGATAAATACGTATGATGCGACCTAGCTGCCATCTTAACGGTGGCAGGTTGTCATCTTTGATAAGGGCAAGGCTGTGAAGTTGCACGTCGCTTTGATTTGTCTTCCATTTGGTACGTGTTTGTAATTCAGAAACGTATTCCTTCGCCCATCGTGTCCAAAAGTGTTGCCTCATCTGCTCGATCAACCCGTAGCGTAGCAACCGGTGAATAGGAGTCCCAGTCAGGTCCTGGCAGGCTGGAGCGGTGAGCGGTCGGCCGATTAGGAAGTGGGCGGGGGTAAGAGGTTGTAGGTCGTTAGGATCTGTGGACAGAGCTGTTAAGGGACGGGAGTTCAGCACAGCTTCTATTTGAGCCAAAACCGTACTGAACTCTTCAAAAGTAAGATTAGCGTTCCCCATAATTCTACGCAGGTGGTGTTTGCATGATTTAACTCCTGCCTCCCACAAACCTCCAAAATGAGGAGCATACGGAGGAATGAAGCTGAATTTAATACTATCATTGGTAGTAAAATCAACGATTTCCTTACTATTTTTATTGATAAATGAAACAATTTCCTTTTCGGCTCCTACAAAATTTCTACCATTATCAGATATAATCTCGACCGGTTTACCCCGACGAGAAATAAATCGCTTTAGTGCAAGTATATAATCTTGGGTAGATAAGCTTGTAACTAATTCTAAGTGAACTGAACGTGTACATAAACAAATAAATAAACATATGTAGGCTTTACTTAGAGTGGCTCCCCTCCCCCGACGACTCGAGATCATCACTGGCCCAGCGTAGTCAACGCCGCAGCGCATGAACGGGAATCCAGGTTCCAGGCGCTTAGCAGGCAAATTACCCATTTGAGGTCGCGCCGTATCACCTTTGAACCGAACGCACGTAACACAATTACGCACAATTTGCCTGGCTAAGTTCCGACCACTAAGAGGCCACCAAGCTTCCCGAATGGAAGCTAACAAGAGCTGAGGGCCACCGTGTAATAGTCGCTTATGTTCATGTTCAAATAAAAGTCTAGTGAATCTATGTTTACCACACAATAGCACTGGATGTTTTTTATTTTGATCAAACAAAGATGAATTGTTCAGCCTTCCACCCACACGAATTAAATTATTTTTGTCTATAAAAACGTTAAGACCTATTAGACGTTTAGATTTCACAGTCGAATATTTAATAAAATGATTGTATTCATCGTGAAAAGTTTGTTGTTGCGCGAGCCGTGTAAGCACTGTCAGCGACGCGTTCAATTCTTCGATTGATAACAAACCGGTTTTACGATGCTGCTTATTACGAGTATTGTTTACAAATCTTAATACATATGCGACCGTTCGTTTAAGTCTATTGAAAGATGAAAACTTATCGAAGTCTATTAATTCACAGGAATTATGACACACCATGACAACGTTTTGTGTTTTAAGTTCCGGTAGTTGACCTTGGGCTACAGACGAAGTATGGATATATTTTTCAAGTTCTAACTCCTTTAAAAATGATGGCCCAGTCCACCACTGCTCATAGTGTTGAAGTTCGTTTAGACTTAGACCTCGTGAAACTATATCCGCTGGATTATCCTTACTGTAAACATGTAACCATGTTGCATTACCGGTTAATTCATTTATCTGTGATACACGGTTTTGTACAAACGTTTTTAATAATCGAGGTGACATTTTAATCCAACCCATGACTATAGTGGAGTCTGTCCAAAAGAACACTTTAGTAAATTCTAGTCTAAGTGAATTAATTATTTTATGATAAAGTCGCGCCCCGAGTAATGCACCACACAGTTCGAGCCGCGGGATAGTACAAGTCGTTTTGACGGGAGCGACTTTACTTTTAGCGCATAATAATTTAGTAGTTATAAGAGAGTCGTTATTATAGGTACGTATGTAAGCGCAAGTGCCGTACGCGTCCTGTGACGCGTCGGTAAAAATATGTAGTTCACGAAATTCAGTACATTCACTCATGACGTAACGAGGAATACGCAAACTATTTAAGCACGATATATTATGAATAAATGAATTCCACAAGCATTCAACATCAAATGGAACCTTATCGTCCCAATCGATTTTACTAAGCCATAATTTTTGAAGTATTATTTTCGCGTTAATTATTGATGGTGATAAAAGACCTAATGGGTCATAAATTTGTGCAATGACAGACATCATACTACGTTTAGTGATTAACGGTTTATTTTGTAGATTTGACGTGAAATAAAGTTCATCGCTATCGACCTGCCATCCTAAACCCAAAGTTTTATTTTGACATTGATCACCGATCCCTAATTCTTTAAATATCTCTGAAGTTACATTAAAGTTGAAAATCCACTTACGTAATCTAAAACACGCCGAGTTAAATATCTGAGCAATTTTATTACAAATATTAATTAAAATCTGAGGGTCGTCGTCACCCAAAATTAGGTCGTCGACAAAAATATCTTCATTTATGGCCCTAGCGACGACTTCATCTTTAGTTTCTAATGCAAGTTGTCGTAAACAACGCATACTTAAGTAAGGAGCAGACGCGGTGCCGTAGGTAACGGTATTCAGTTGATAAACACGCAAGTCATCGTTCGGATTTTCCCGCCACAATATCAATTGCAAGTTGCGCTGATCGTGGTGTAAAAATACTTGTCTGAATAATTTTTCTACGTCAGCACAAGCAACATATTTATATTGTCTAAAACGCAACAAAATAGAAAAAATATCGTTCTGAAGAGGCGGCCCTATATGTTGTATATCGTTTAATGATTTACCAGAGGTTGTAGTGGCACTTGCATCAAAAACCACACGCAATTTGGTTGTTGTGCTGTGTTCTTTATATACTCCATGATGTGGAAGGAAGTAATAAGGCCTAGTATATTTATCTATGAGGGACATATGTCCTAAATCGCGATATTCCCGCATGAAGTCGACATACATTTTTTTATAAGACGATGAACGTTCTAATTTACGTTCTAATGACAGAAAACGCGACCTAGCTTTCTCGTATGAGTCGCCGAGTGCATCAGCTGACTCCTTTAACGGGATCCGCACCGAGAATCTCCCGTTACTATCCCGAAAAGTACTTTTTATAAACAAATTCTCGCAGGTACGTTCCTCTTCAGTAAGAATCGACTCGTACCTACTAACTTCCTCTAGTTCAAAAAACTTAGATAATTGCGTATCAATAGTCGACGCTCGCGTAAAGTTACATTGACTATTATTATTATTAATGGTTAAATTATTTAACTCGATTGGGCCAGAAAGTAACCATCCTAATTTGGATTGCTGGAGGTATGGCCCGCTCGGTAATCGAACTCGTTGTTCTTCTAACAAATTCCAAAATAGATCCGCGCCTATCAATACATCAACTTCCGACGGTACGTTAAACGTAGGATCAGCTAAGCAAATACCTACAGGAATTTTAAACGAATCGTAATTGCTATAAGGCACCGTTGGTAAACTTGACGTAATGCACGGTAAAACAAAACACTTTAATTCTGTATTAAAGTGTTTGGTCTTTGAACGTATTTTAACATCGCATAATTTATTCGATTGTGAGACCGACTGTCCCACGCCTGATATACGTATCGTGGACTGTATCTCCAAGACGTTTAAACGTTTAACTAATTTCTCTGAAATAAAGCTATTTTGACTACCACTATCTAACAACGCTCGGGCTGTATGATATTTGTTACTACTATCCATGACCTCGATTAGGGCAGTGGATAATAACACCTGTGGAGTCAAATTATAAGACGCATTATCGATTATCACATTACTCGCATGATTTACGATAGAATTCAACGCACACGAAGTTACCGCAACCGGTTTCTCGTTATCAGCTAACTGTGAATGATGCGCACTTGTCGCCGATGAACCCGATTTTGACGTGTATGAATCGTAACTATCGTGATGTAATAAACTATTGTGTTTTTTCTGACACTGCTTACACGGCCCGAACATACAATTAGATATAATATGACCACTTCGCAAGCAATTACTACATAGGTTTTTATCGTTTATGAATTTAATTCTATCTTGAACACTTAAATTAAGAAAATTATAACAAGTGTATAACGCATGATTACCGCCGCATAATACACACTGACGAATTTTATTAGATTTTTGAATATTATTACGCGTGGACACAAAACTATGAGTTTGTTGGGGTTGCGAGTTATTTAAGTGCCTTTTGGTTTCGCTAATATAATTAGGCTTATTTTGAGTTGCCCGGGAATGACTACCCTGTATCATATCCAACATATCAGCACGGTTTCTTAGAAAACCCAACAAGTCATCTAGTTTTATTTTACCCCGTTGTAAATCAGAATTGATCGATCCTTTATGGTTTTCCCATTCGCGTTCAGTGGATATATCCAGTTTGGATACTATTATATAAATAAGGAGGGTATCCCTCTAAGGATTTTAGCGCCCGTAGGTTACGTAAAACAATATCGATCAATCTTCTGATTTGCACGGGCGATTCTTTATTAACGGATTGCGCAGTAAACAAAGATTTTACATGATTGTGTATTAAGAGACGATTATTATGGTACCTATTCTCCAATAAGTCCCATGCATGGGTATAATTAACCGCTGTAAATTCGAGTGCACTGATTACTTGAAGTGCAGCGCCGGTTAGCGAGGATTTTAAATAGTGGAATTTTTGAATCGCGTCTAAGTCACTACGCTTATGAATCATAGACAGGTATGAATTTCTATACTCGAGCCAGTGATCATACGAACCGTCGAAAGAGGGTAATTTTATTTCCGGTAATTTAATTGAACTCGAGTTATGATTACTATTATGTACACGTGAACACTGAGAATTTTCACCTTTGTCAGTGACTTTAGCCGTCGCAATTAAACATTTAGCTACCGACATAACATTAAAATATTGATCCTCGAAAGATTCCCTGTAATCGCTTTGTTTAACCAACTCTGTTTCGTTTAATAATTGTTCGATTTTATCTTGAACTTTATTATATGTATTAAATAAACTAGAAATCGAATCAATACGTAAAATTAACTCTGTCTGTTGGCGTTCAGACAAAGAAACATTTTCATACCTACCTACATATTTTTCAAAAGCCGTTAATCTACCTTTTAACGAACCCCTTTGTTTTTTAAGATCCCCTAAATTAGAACTATTTCCCGCTTCACTATACTCGTAATCACTCATTCTGGACGTTTATAGGAAACAAAAGCTACTCACGGTTATCACCAACGGCGTAGGTACGGGTAGGCGGCAAATCCTGGTAACTGGAAAAAACAGCGCAGTACGGGATTAGAACAATTTAGAAGCGAAAAGGAGAATTAGGCTAGGTAGGATGGGACCTGACCGTTTCTTGCTAGTTCCTGAAGCGCAGGTCGAAGTTTCCAGATTCAGCGTATGTGGCTCGAAGATGACCATGTGCGGGGCTGCGATGCTCCGGGTTTTCGTCAGGCTCTGCTCGTGGGTTGATGCGAAATAATTGTTCAGGCAAAGAAAATGAAATCTATTGATTTATCGAATTTAAATATTTAATACTTTCAAGTAGGTACAATGTTGTAGTAGGTAGGTACATTTACAGAACGATGTGTCTATCTTAACGAGTAGAATAGAAGTGAAGGAGTGACGATGGAGCTCGTAGATCTTCGGTGTTCGGGTATTCCCCCATCGGACCTGCCCGAACAGCTCCGACGACGACGTCACGGCGCGAGACGCGACCGCAGCTCCTCCATTGCGTTGAGTAGGTTCCGTAGGCGAATGCTAGGTGGCGCTGGCGTCAACATTCCCTTAATACTAAAATACAATTCACTATGGAATTAGAACAAGATAATAAGTTAGCTTTTCTTGATGTTTTAATTAAAAGAAATCCAAATGGTACACTCAGTCACACAGTTTATAGGAAACCCACCCATACTGACCGATATTTAAATGGGAAGTCCCACCACCACCCGAGCCAGTTACTCGCCGTAGGCTCCTCTTTGTTTCAGAGAGCACATGGAATCTGCGATCCTCAGCACATTGATGATGAACTGAAACATGTTGTCAAGGTGCTTCGTGAAAACGGCCTCAAACCACCTCGTCGCCGCCGCAGTGACCACGTGAAGCCGCAGACAGTCGAACGCAAACCTGCATTTTTGCCTTTTGTGAAGGGTGTTACAGACAAAATTTCAAACATTCTTAGGCGCGCTTCAATAAAAACAATATTAAACCTAATTCAAAAATAAGTCAACATCTTCGCTCAGTTAAATGCAGCATCCCTTTACAAGACCCAGGTGTTTACAAGATTGACTGCGGCTGTGGGCTTTCCTACATTGGTCAAACCAAAAGAAACGTATCAACCCGCGTAAAAGAACACATAGCTGATATTAAAAATCGAAGAGCTTCAAAGTCTGCAGTTTGTGAGCATTCCATGGACAAGCCCAACCACTACTTAAGGTTTGACTCTGTGAAAATTTTATCTAGAGAGAAGCATTACATTCCTAGAATGATCAGAGAAGCGATTGAAATTAAAAAACACCCTAATTTCAATAGAGAAGATGGTTGGAAACTATCACCGACATGGGACCCTATCCTGAAAAACATTAAATCTAACATCCAGCAAGCTGCACGACCTGAAACTCAAGATACTGTCAGCTCGTTTTGTGTCAATCCAGAACGCTACGCTCGAAGACTTGTAAGAGCCAACTGTGGCTCAAATGACAATCCTACAGTGAGTCGGCTAACAAACATTTTGTTGAAATTATTAAAAATATTGAAAAATTCTCAAATATCCTTGTTTTATTTAAGATGTTGTATTTTGTCTCGAGCAATATATTTAGCTGTTGTTTTTGTGCTTCATGATTATTTTTAATATTTACACTGTTGCTCGAGGTAAAATTATTAAGAATAAAGTTATAATATTACACAATGAAAGTGGAACCCCACCTAGCCGATCTCGTAGTAGTTTAAATCTCCCGCCATAAAGAGAAAGCATGAATTTTCAATTTCCCGCCAGCTCAAAAAAGCCGACACCAGCGCTATCTGACCCTACTTAGCAGGTACTATTTCTTTGACGGGGTAAATATTTTTGTATGAAGTAGCGCTTCTTCTCTTGAGTATAGTGTTCCTTGTGTATGATAAATAACCATAGATCTCTAACACTGATGATAACATAGATTCTAACCTAAATAAAATATATCTGCCTATTCCTTACTTCATACCAATACAAAATGCGATTCTCAATAAAACAAGCAGGGTCTGGAAGCGAGCGTATATGCACTTTAACGGGCTTTGTGAAATCTCAAACTGCTTTATGCGAAACACCAACAATTACACTTTTCACACAGGTTTTGTTATTTGTAAACATTTGTTAAAATACTTTGTGTGTCTTCACAATTATTGAAATTTAAACTTATTCTGATTGCAGGGAGGCAGTGTAGTCCATCTCACTTCTGACGTTCTATCACGAGTATTTTCTACCTCTAAACTGTTATGGGTTCCTCTGGCCAGTACATATCATTTAGAAACAGGTGTTTCAGCTCAAGGAGATGGTTTAGCAAAATTTGCTGGCTTATCAGGCCATATGACATGTTTAACGGTCAATAGTATCAACACCTTAACACCAGTTGGTCACTTTGAGGGTGAATCTGTGCCACTGTGGACAAAAAATGGGAAGAAAATGATAACAGCTGACCGGTAAGGAAGTTAGAAGTTACTTATATTGCTAATATTTATTTTAGATTTATAAGTGTCACAAAACCGAGTATATCTGTTAATTTACCACTTTGGCAATGGGCTAACAGTATCTGCCTCAGATGCCAGTGGTCACTGGTTAGATTCCTGCACAAAATAAGACAAAAAAGGTCAGGGTATGGGCATTTATATGTATTTATAATGCCATATATATCCTAATTATATGTATTTATATTCTAGGTTCCCCACTAGTTCGCTACATGATATCCCATATAATAAGCTGTGCTTAGTTTGGGGTCATGTATTCGGTGTGATTGTCTGGGGATTAATAGTAATAATAATTATAAATAGATTCATAAAGGTCGAAAACCAAGCATAAACCTAATTTTTTAATTTCTGCTCTAATATGGAGTATGTCATCTCATATAAGTACTTATGTCCAATTTATTGTTATTTCCCAAAAAATTAAAATTTTCAGATATATGGATTTAATGGAAATCTTCAAACCGGATCTAATTTTGGCAATTGCAGATAGTAATATCAATCTTAATGAAAGCTCCAAGAGAATTGCTAAGTCTGTTGAGAGATCACGTTTATTATTAGATAAATGTGTGTATCGATATAGAGGTTCAACCATACTACAAAATAGTGCATTAATTGGTGAGTCTATAAAACATTTTAATTCATTGGTAGACACATGTCACCATGCTGGATTGGGAGGGAAAGAAAAACATAGAATGTGCCAGCTGCTGCCCTTCCCGGGCAAACTGTAAAAGTCAGTTAAGGGTATTTATGCGGGCGATACACTGACCCCCTGTCACTGCAATATCCCTTAACATCATCTTCACTCATCATCAGGTGAGATTGAGGTCAAATGTGAGCTTATTCTTTTATAAAAACAGTCAGTTTTACCAATGAATAAAATTCAATTTAATGCAAATATTTATCCTTCCGGCATTTAGCTATTCACAATGTTAAAACATTCATTCTCTTTTTTTAATGATCAACACTATGTTCTGAAATTTTAATTAAATTATGTTGAAATTTAAAATTAAAAGTTTTATTTAAGTAATTGAACATTAAAAATCATACCTGGTTAAGTAATATACCTACATTTTGTCAAGTGTTTTAAAATCTATTATTATTATTAATATAAATTTCAGGTGTTATAGTTGGTGCAGGCTTGGCCACCAAATGTGATGAATGCATTAAAAATGTGATAAAGCACAAAGACGCCCTTCAAGGGGTCTTGTTATCAGGTCTTACAAACGGATCTGAAGAATCACTCAATGTACCTTTAGAGAAATTAGAACCTATTTTTAAGAGAATTGGTGTAAGTTACTATTTTAATTTGATAAACTTTAATTTTAATTTTCTTTTGTGTTACTAATATTATAATTTTGTTTGCCATCCCAGTTTTAGTAAATTTAATTTGAGAAACAATAACAGCTGTGCACTAAGATAATCTACCAATTATATACCTATATTTGCAATCTAGTGACCAATGCTAAAACAGACAAATAAATACTTAACCTCTCCCCTGTCCAAAACCACCTAGAGGTCTCACTCAAAAATCATTTTTCCACAATCTTTTTTCCTTTTGTACTGTAGAATCAAAACATTTAGTAAATGTATATGTACATATACTCAAACATATACAGTCACATGCATTAATATGCATGTATGCCATAATAATTAAATAAATAAATATGTACACACTTCGCAACTTATTTGGTTGTGATAAGGTTTACATTCCAATGAAAATGTATACATATTATTAGATGTGACTGTACAACATGCTGATAATAAAACAAAGATAGCAGCTATAATTTTCAATTCTAACAATATATTATTGTATATAGTTTCCCTACATAATTCTTAAGATATTGTCATTTTAATGACACACATCACTTATGCCATATGCCAGACAGCGCCCATTTTAGCCTGGACTGCCTCTGAACAGTAGTTAAAGGTGTTTAAAACTGTCAGATCAATAAAATCAAATGTTTGCTTATAAAAGGAGATGTTGACTCATATAAAAAGTAACACTTTCACTATACACTTAAATTCTTCCATTACAGGAAGCTATACCCAAAGATTTGCTTCATATAATTGAAGGTTGCTGGAATCCAGCTATAACTTTAGCGGCAATTGAACATGGCTGGGACTTATTTGATGGCTCTTATCCATTGAAGCTCACAAATGAAGGGCTTGCTTTAAGACTTAACTTAGATATAAATAGTGACAGTGATGAACTATGCATTTTGGATCTTGCTCAAGAAAGGTAAGATACTAGTATAGTGACTTGGCTTATACAGGGTTGATTTGTGGTCACCGGCCAAATTTTTTTTACACAATAAGTGTCATTTATAGAAACGATTTTTGTAGAAAAAAGTTTTTCTTTTACAAGGAAATTAATATATCCGCAAAGCATGGTCGCTCTAAATTACCATTAAAATAAAGTAGACTATGAGCTACTACAAAAGAGCTCGTAGTACCACGTCGTAGTATTATCAATGAAATGCCGCGTCGTAGTACCTATGTTCATCAACAGTGACTATTTTTATAAGCGTTTGTGGTTCCATATTTCTACTTTTTTGTACTGAGCGACGCTAAAATAAATATGCAGGTACGTTAATATCGTATCAGAGAAACTAACATTTAAATTTGGCTGGTGACCAAAAATCTACCCTGTATAACACTTTTGGTTGTTTGACCTAAATCTCACCTCATTGTATGTAAAGATGAGTTAGGAGATGACAACACACGGGTTTAGGTTGTAACTGGCTCTTCATAAAATATTTCCTAGAACACATCATAGCTGGTGCCCAATTAAAATTTTCTATCTGTGTGGCAATAACGTTACGATAGTGTGTCATTCCGATAAAAGTAAATTTTTGGTATTCACATTCCTCATACAAACAAGCAGAAAATGTACTTTTATTGGAATGACACACTATCGCCACGTTATTGCCACACAAATAAAAAATGCGAATTGGACCCCTGGAGTGATGATATTTAGCGGCAGATTTTATATGAAGGGTGGTTGTTAGCTAGGGGAACCTGCTGGGGTCCTACCACCAAGCAAAAGTACTGCAAAGTTTTTATATTGTTGCTTTTACAATTTTAACCAATACTTAAACATCCTTGCAAAGTTTTAATTGTATAATTAGAAGTTTTGTACACAAATACGAAAAATAAAGGCTTATAAATATTGTGAAAATGTGAACACAGAAAAAGTAAGGCAAAGGAAAAAAAGTAGCAGTTGCCATGAAGTACTTATGATCTGATAATGCTTTTATACAAATGTGTGATATTTATTAAGGATTTAAATAAATTCTTCTTGTGAAATTCTAGTGAAAATACTGAAAATTGTTTAAACACCCATTATGACTGAGTGACGCTAAGTTAGTTTTCCTAACTGTTGATAAGAGAATTCAATGATCATAGTTTTCTGCAGTGTAGTGGCCACATAGCAATATTATGCACATCAAGAACTATGGCTTATTGTAAAAAAAAATCTGTTACTTAGAATTTGTAACAGAATTTGTTTTATGGTGGGTTTCAATATTCAACTGACTGGTATGAGTAACCGATACAGGTACAAAACTGGTAGAAAAAATTGCGTTTCACAATATCTATTAGCTACGAGCTGTAAGTTCTCAAATTTGGCACGGACCCTCTTTACATGACGTTCTTCCAAGAAACTAGGTGATACGTGATTTGTTGATCACGCATTCGCAAATTATTTGTATGATATTTGAACTAAATAAACGTATAAACTTAATCAATTTATTCTTGATATGTTTTGGTATTCGATAAATACATTATAGTATATTTTTAGAGCTTTTGTTAATAATTGCGTTTAATTCCTTACGTAAAATGAAACGCCAATCCTTTGAATTATGTTGCCATTGGTTAAATCACATTCTTATGACGTCAAAGTAAATATTTAAAAGATAAATTATGTCATTCAATAATACTCGTCCTTTTTTTCAAAAACTGTTATAGATAAGTTAGAAAGAGAAAACTGGATTATTGATATGTTAACAGATATTTAATAGGATATTAAGTTAAATTAATAAATTGTTACGTCGCTGGCTAGATAAAATTACTTATCCTGTAATTGGTCACATGTAATGAAAACTTAACTCGCTATTGGCCGCAGCAGACCGCCATGCCACCTTTACCTCATTGGTTTAAATTAGTGACTTGTTACGTCGTCGTTGGCTAGATAAAATGGCTTATTTTGTAAATGGTAAAATTTAACCTAGCAACCCATCACAGTCAAACAGTTCGTAAGCAGTGTTTGAGATGTCAAGATTTTGAATATAGAAAGGCATTTTGGTAGTGAATTCTATTGGTCTTAGGCAAAACGAACACTTTTCATGATATTGAAACCCGCCATTAATGAATATCATAAGATTTTTTTTTTTTTTATAAGTGACTAAACCCGCGTTTGACCTCAATCTCACCTGGTGGTAAGATACCAATAGATCATAAAACTAATATTGTAGGATATACTTATTGTTTTCTTTATTTCCAGATATAAAGAAGAATTCAAGCCAATACTAGATGGATGTGCCTGTCTTGCTTGTAGAAATCACACTCGGGCATATATTCGACATCTTCTAAATACTAGAGAAATGTTGGCAAGTGTTCTACTGAGCATGTAAGTAAAGTGCTACATTTTGGAGATGCAAAGTAATATAAAATCATAATAAACTTATTATGGAAAGTGCCTCGGTAGTGCAGTTTCTGCGTACGAGTCCTATTCGGGTCAGTGGGGCTAGCATGCGACCATCGACAACGATAAATTGGGCCTTTTATCGATATTTACTGAGAATTAGGCACTACAGTATGTATTTATTCAATAATATGGTATTTTTTGTTCTCTGGGCATAATCATGGTATCAAATCAAGTGATTCTAACAAAATAGCTAACAATAAATATATATAAAACTGTTCCGTTACTGACTGAGTGACTGAGGTATTGAGTGACTGAGTGCCTGACAGACAACGTACAGCCGTAACTTCTGGGCGTAGAGAGCTGAAATTTGGAACATACATTCTTTAGGGGATGTAGGGGTGCACTAAGGAAGGAATTCCCGAAATTCCCACGGGAACGGGAAATATAGGACTTTTTAGTTTGTATGAAAAATCTTATTCCTTGAGTGCACGGATATGATACTTGGCATAAAAGTTCTTCAAAAAGAGACTGGTTGTGTTATGAAAGGAATTCCCGAAATTCCCACGGGAACGGGAAATATATGATGTTTTAGTTTGTATGAAAAAATCCCATCCTTTGAGTGCACGGATGTGATACTTGATATAAAGGTTCTTCAATAAGTGTCTGTTTGTATTATGGAAGGAATTCCCGAAATTCCCACGGGCACGGGAAATATATGATTATTAGTTTGTATGAAAAAACTTATTCCTTGAGTGCATGGGTGTGATACTTGGTATAAAGGTTCTTTCAGTGGGTGTCTGATTGTATAGTTTCTGAAATTTCCACGAGAAGGGTGGTTAAGTGCATACGAAGTTGCGGGATAAAGCTGGTATAGGATAAAATAACAAAATAATATTTATCTTGTCGATTCGAGTATTTATCGATAGTCTGCTGGTTAGGGATCGAACTTTTCTAACCTGTAATGGGTCTGGGAATATTCGAGGATATCGCCCAGTTCCGCTTATAGTAAAAGCTTATATAAAAGTTTTATTTGGGGCCACATCGATCCTGTGGTAGTTTGGATAATTCATTTATTTATCCATCACACCTCCTACTGAAATTAAGGCATATTTCTTAAAATTATCAAAGATTAACGAAGATGTAAGATTAAGATACTGTATGTTGTAAATAAACAGTAGAGAAAAATATGTTGTTTTGGTCGAAGAGCACCAGAAACAGTTGTCGACTGAAAATAACTGCAGTTACGATCCTCTTTTAAAGACAAACGCTTACGTATATCTTGATCTCTTTAATCTCACCTAATAGAGTGAATATGAATTTTTCAGAGCAATGATATTTGAGGCTTTATAAGAGTAGTTATCATCCATATTATAAACGTTGTTTTAGCGTTGATCACAGTTCAAGCATGTTAATTATTTATACAAAAATATCAAAAAAAGACGTGTGGCACTCGGAGACTGCCGCGGTAAAGCTATTGCATAGCATTTTTTATCAACTTATGCAATTATAATTATTTATTTATTTTATTAATGCAGTAATGTTTGATCTAATATGAAGTTCCACAAGTTCCTAGTTGATGGCACTGATTGTTTATTAAAGCCCGCATGTAAAGTTATGAAATAAAAGTATCACCGCTGTGCCGCTGTTCGTTACGGAATTTCTGGATTCGGTCCCCACGCTCAAGGGCCGCGATAGAAGCTATGCAATAGCTTAAAAATCTATATTTGGGTGTCCTACATAAGCTTTTATTATAAGTGTTAATACTTTACTTTTATATAAGAGAGGCATTTAGTTTAGTCGCTTTCTACCAAACTTATTTCTACCTTCATTCAAGGCAGTAGGGCCATTGTATGTTAAGCTATAGCCTCATAAAGCTATTTTGTTTTTCAGTCACAACCTACATCATTTCGACCAAATGTTTGAACATGCTCGTCACCACATCGCTTCAAACAGCTTCGGCGTTTACAGAAAGCACATAACTGAACAGTATTATAAGTACAAAGAAACGATACCTGAGAAACCGAAAATCCAAAGCGAAGATACCATTGTAGAAAAGCATAATAAGAGAAAATGCGTAAGTGATACGAAACCAATAAAAACTGTAGTTAATGGTAGCTAGATATGTAATTAGTTGTAATTTATTCCATTTTTGTGATCCCAAAGTACCTATTGTACAAGATTAGTTGTATAAGAATGTTTTGTTTATAAATAAAACAACAAGCACATGCCTAATAATATATTTCAGTGAGATTTATGACAGTATTTTATTTCAAATCACAATGTTTTTAGCCTTAGTATCTTATACAAGTAGTTAGTTGTAGAATATCTTAGACAGATATATCTTAGACATAGATTGATCGGTCGAGGCGGACCAGTACACTGGCCGGCACGGTCGCCAGACCTTACGCCACTAGATTTTTATCTGGGGGTCACGTCAAAAACCTAGTGTAGGTATCAATCTGAGTCTCAAAGTGAAAGTGACCTTAAATCAAGAAGTTGAGTATGCCTTCGAAATTATAAAAAAACAATCAATTAGTTTACAAAATCTAAAAAAAAACTAAAGAAAACGGGCCCGTTTGTGTATTAATTTAAATGGTGGACATTTTGAACAATTATTACCTTATTTGTGATTGAGTGATACTTCGTATAAGTACTTAATTATCTGTAAATTTATAGTGATCGTTGATAACATTTCCTAATTATGGTAAATAGTGACGATTAAATTTTTAAACACGTCAAGTTAAATTAAGTTAAATTGTTGATTTGAAACCAATAAATAAATAAATAATAATAAAATCCCCAGACAATCACACCAACTACATGGGCCCAAAGTAAGCATAGCTTGTGTTATGGGATACCATGTAGCGAACTAGGGGAGAACCTAGAATATAAATAGATAAACACCCAGACACGGAACATTTTTTTTTCTTGTTCCGTGCGGGAATCGAACCCGCAACCACTAGCGTCTGAGGCAGACAGGTTTACCCCATTGCCAAAGTGGTCGTCGAACGCAATGATTTAAAACATCTTAGTTTGCAACTAATGTAAATACCTATTTATTACCGTGATGTGAATTTTAAATCTTCAAAGTCAACGTAAGATTTAAAAAATGGCTTAGCAAGTATTTTTATGAAAGAAACATTTCTTCAATTTACCACCGTGACAGTCCAAAGCCCGCAAGTGTGATGGAAAATTACTACGTCATTAGCAAACTTCGCGTTATCACTTATCAATGAAAGCAAGCGCGTGGCGCATGAATGCCTCGCGCGTCATAAGCGGGAAACTTTTCAGTCTGAAGAATTGGTGAGTTTTTATGATGATATTATGACATTTGTGTATACCGATTCTTTGCACGAAAATATTTGACCCTTGTGCTAGGTTTCGCATGAACAAAAAGTGACGTTGATTTGTGTAATTATTAATTGATTAACTGCAAACTAACTGTAAGCACACATACGCGAATAATGATTTTGTTGCAAATAAAGCCCATGTCTATATCTATACTAGCAGATGAAGTAATCCTTGTTTTGCAAATAGGACCGGTATTTGCTGAGATAAGCACTTTTAAATATACAAAATCTTAAGCTTTATTATATAAGACTAGATTACCAATCGTTTTATATCTCATGGTGCCAAAGAGCATTACTTGAATATCTTTACTATTTATGGTTACTTCGTCCAAGTCATCACACGACCCTTACGAACTTTGGACGCAATGTCCCGTTCTGCGGTTTTCTTCGAAGTGCGGAGCCCTTGGGTCATGCTGCGGCATGCTTTCGAGGTTTCAAACCGTTGGGTGGTACCAACAGGTGATCCTTCAGGCTGCAGCCGCAATGTATTGTGTTGTTCGGGGGGGGGGCACTGGTACGCCTAGTCTTGTAATAGCAACTTGTTGAGCATCCACCTGACACAAATACGACGTTTGTCTTCCAGGTAAGCACTTTATTGTTACAATATTAAACGATAGATATTAACGAACATCTGTTAAGCACTATTATTGTCACTATAATTTGGCACGATATATCTCTAATAAGTTTCAAATCATACCGTATTTATTTGATAACGTTGTAGATGCATATTTTTAAATATTCTTCCTGCAAGTCGAGAAAAATTCAATTTGGGTCCATCCAGAATTGAACCTTCTGTATACCATTATTGTAAGCTTCCATCCTTCAATATTATAATGGAGATGATAGTTAAAGCTGTATGCGTGTTGTTACTGAGGGGTAGCCCTGAAAAAGGCTATTTAGACGTTCCTATTTAAATTTGGATTTGCTCCCAGGGCACGCCGCCCAGGCTCATTTCTTGAAAAATTATCTACATGTATCTGCTCATGCGATATATCTGGATTTAAAAGAAAACTCTTATACTCTGAGCAAATAAGTACAAATAATTCAATGCAGTAAACTGACAGATCGAAATTTCAAATGGAAAAATAATGATACCAGTTACAAATTTCTTAGTGTAAGTACTGAATGAGAATGATTGAAAACGAACGGGTATTTGTCATTCGTTTTGCGTATAATTTTAAAGAAATTTATAAATAATTGAATTTGAGGTGTGTAGGTACTATATCTTTAAAGTAACTTAAATGAAAATAATGAATTACCAAACATACATTGTGCTTTAAAACGGTTACAGTAAAAGTAAAATCGAATTTATAACTTCTTGCTTTTTAAATTCGTTTTGTCGTTAAAAATAAAATTTCAAAGGCCCTTTGCTAACAGCACCATAAGAATAGAAAAATCTTGTGAGGCAAAATATTTTTTTTCCATACATTACAATATTATTATTTAAAAATCATTGCATTCACTCTCTTAAACCTCACCACAATTTTTTTTCTTCCCGAAAGTGGGCTGGACAGGAACTGTTTTTTTACTGCATTGAATTATTTGGCAACACGCTTTACCTTGTTTGATAAATTTTTGGTAGTTTCCGAGGTATTTATTTTACTCCTTTCATTTAATGAATGCACCTATGTGTCCTTTGCAAAAAGTTTGTGTTTATTTTGCAACGAAATAAAATACAGCATAACTTTTTTTATTAAATGGCGTGAAATTTGCAGTCCTATGCATATAAATTACCGACTTGAATAATACATTTTAAAGTGATTAAATGTTTGCTAGGTACTTAAGTGGATGCCTACCTATGCGAATTGTTATAGGGAAACAAAATTATCGCTGCGTAAATACAATATCACCAGATAAAAATAAAAGAAAATTAGTAACTATACACTGCCAAATAATTCAATGCAGTAAACTGACAGTTCGAAATGTCAAATAGAAAAATAATGATACCAGTTAAAAACTTCGCAGTGTAAAAGTACTGAATGAGAGTGAACGAGCCTTTGTCTTTTGTTTTGCATAAAATTTTAAAGAAGTTTATTAATAATTGAATTTGTGGCTTTAATGAAAATAATTAGTTACCAAACAAACCAAGTGCTTTAATACGGTTACAGTAGAAGTAAAATCGACTTGATAACTTATTTATTTCAAAACTTGTTTTGACGTTAAAAATGAAATTTCAAGAATTTGCTACCATAAAAAAAGAAATATCTTGTGAGCCAAAATATTTTTTTTCCATACATTACAATATTATTATTAAAAAAATAATTATGTTCATTCACTTAAACCACATCACTATTTTTTTTCTTTCCTAAAGTGGGCACACTCGAACTGCCATTTTACTGCATTGAATTATTTGCCAGGGTATAATTCAGTTTATTAAGACCTTTTCCGGGCCACATTAAGCAATCTGTCCCGGGTGCTGTGTATAGTTGTCGTTAGGGTTTGTTAGATTTACAGGCGCCTTGGAAATTCTGATATCTACTAACTAGCAGTGGACCAGCTTAGTGGATTTCTGCCTATACGGGCTAATTTTAAAAAGAGTTGCAATGATAAAAGATTTTTTCTTAAAAGTACCAATTAAAATAAAAATAAAACATTATGCTAATATGTTTGCAAACTATAATGATATGACCAATTTCTTTGAATTGCTATTCAAGTTCACTTTTGTGTGAACATCACGTTGACTTAAAAAAATTAAAAGCTCTGTAGAGCAAACAGTCTAGATATAAAAAAATTATATGAGATGACAATTAAGATCTCTCTTGTTTGTATACTTGGATTTATTGGTAGCACGAGCAACCAGTGACGTCGTGTTAGATGACAAAAGTTGGACATTAATCGTGACTATTAAATATCTTTATGTATTGTTAAATCGCAAAAATAATAGCGAAATCATGTTGAACCGCATAACATACATAAGGTACTTATCTGAGTTTCTGATAAACAATCGAAATATTAATTAGCAATAAAAATATGTCATTCTTTGAACACAAGATCTAACAATGAATATGGCCCATAAAAAGTATAAGAGACGCCTTTAGTTTGGTATTTAGTAAAGACATAAAGTGACATCTATTTTTCACATATGATAATTTACGACAATTAAGAAACACTAAATAGACATATTGGTGTATCAGCCGTGTATCTGGCTTTGGTGATGAGAATTCTTATCAAGTCAGCCTTGTGCTGGTTGGAAGATTTTTTGTATATTTCATTGCCTACAATATTCTACAGCGTGACTG
The DNA here is from genome assembly GCA_944452665.1 of Stenoptilia bipunctidactyla. Lineage (NCBI taxonomy): Eukaryota > Metazoa > Arthropoda > Insecta > Lepidoptera > Pterophoridae > Stenoptilia > Stenoptilia bipunctidactyla. Next base: position 12,408,453 of record OX101726.1, read on the forward strand.
GTGACAAATTTTAGATATTGAAGGAGAGCGCTCTGATTTTATTTATTTATTTATTCTTCATTGTACACATGGAGTAAGGGTGCTCACATTAAGAAACGGTTTCCGGTACAAATAAATTATATGCTAATCAATTTGAGTGCTTTCATAAAGGAACAGACCCGCACAGGTTTGTCCGTACCGGTAAATCTGTTCCTTTATGAAAGCACTTTTATGTAAGCACCCATACGGTTCAAAATTGATTAGCATATAATTTATCTGTACCGGAAACCTGTTTCTTAATATTTGAATACTTAACAATGTTATAAGTACAGTGCACATTATCATCTAAAGACGATCTCTATCAGTACTCGATTCATTACTCACAATATATACATCAAAATATCTCGGTCGCGTCAAATACATCAATACCCATTTAGTTATAATTAGGCTGTGTAGCGGTGGGTTTCAATATCGAATCTCAATGTAAAATCCATTTTTTTTCATACAAATACAAATCTGAATTTTGGTTGTCATGGCAACGCCCATATTTTTAAATGTTTACAAAGAAGGATTTGGGATAAAGATACAATATTGAAACCCACCATAAGTCCTCGTGGCGCCGTGGTTAATGTGTGTACCACACGATATCACAGGTTAAGCAACGTTTGTTGCGGTCGGTACTTGGATGGGTGACCGTCAACCATTCATTTCTCACGACGACATCAGTGCTTCGGAGGGAGCGTGAAGCAGTCGGTCCCGGGTGCTATATACTTAGTCGTATAGTGTAGTGTCGTATAGTATAGTAGTGTATACAGTAGTCGTTAGGGTTTGTCAGAAGCCATTTCGGCGCCCTGAAAATTCTGACATCCACCACCCAGCACTGGGCCAGCTTGGTGGATTATGACCAAAAACTCCTCGTCACCCAGGGGATAGTCTCATGCCCTGCAGTGGGCTCATTACAAAGAGTTGTGATGATGATGATGATGAAGGCTGTGTGGAAAACACGAATAAAATTTATTTTGAGAAGATACTCATACAAAAAAGAAGCTATTTATAGATTAGAAAAAAAAAAACAATAATATTTACTAAACAATAAGCCTTAGGCTAGTAGTAATTAAAGCAAGTATGTTCAGAACAGGCCCACCTACCCCCCATTCCAATTTGGTCTACTGTGTACAAACAGCCTGTATACCTAAATAAAGTTAAAATTTATTTCGATTTAGGTGTTTTTGTAGTCCGTTAAAAAGTTTCCCGCAACTTGTAGTTTTATATTTTTTTAAAAGGCAAGAGGCGCGTAATTTTTAAATTAAGTTAGACGACGAGAAAATTGTTTCGAAACCAATATAAATTTGTTTTAAATTGAAAGATAACGTAAACTAAAAATTGATACCGATCAAATAGCCGTACCTTGAACATGGTTTTCATAGAGAAAATACGCAATATCAAGTATAGGTAAGTATAGGTAAAATGTAGTTTAAGATCATGTTTGCAAAGATCGTCATTCTTCGCTATTATCCGTAATGGCCTAATGGCCCACTACTATAGAAGGTCACAATTATGTACAATTTGTTGTAAAACATATGATGATTATAGGCATAAAACATCGTTAATATGGCTAAAATAACGTCATAACGACATTCATCAAGTTAGTATTGACATTTGTAAATGTCATCTAACCGTTATACCATTAATCGATGGAGAAACTTAATTTATAGGTTTACAGTTATTTTGAGCACTCAGCAAATTGCTCATGCCTTTCCATGTGAGTACTTATTGACATTTCAACGTAAGTTAAAAAAATATAAATTTTTCTTTCTTTATTTATCATATACTAGCTTGATCCCGCAACTTCGTATGCGCTTAACTACCCTCCTCGTGGAAATTTCAGAAACTATACAACCAGAAACCCACTGAAAGAACCTTTATACCAAGTATCACACCCATGCACTCAAGGAATAAGTTTTTTTCATACAAACTAAAAATCATATATTTCCCGTGCCAGTGGGAATTTTGGGAATTTTTTTCGTAGCACAACCAGTCACTCTTTGAAGAACCTTCATGCCAAGTATCACATCCGTACACTCAAAGAATAAGATTTTTCATACAAACTAAAAAGTCCAAACCCTTCCCGTGGGAATATCGGGAATTCCTTCCATAATACAAACAGACACTTATTGTGGAACCTTTATATCAAGTATCACATCCGTGCACTCAAGGGATGGGATTTTTTCATACAAACTAAAACATTATATATTTCCCGTTCCCGTGGGAATTTCGGGAATTCCTTTCATAAAACAACCATATACATACTGAAAAACCTTTACACCAAGTTTTACGTCTGTGCACTCAAGGAATAAGATTTTTCATACAAACTAAAAAGTCCTATATTTCCCGTTCCCGTGGGAATTTTGGGAATTCCTTCCTTAGTGCACCCCTACATCCCCTAAAGAATGTATGTTCCAAATTTCAGCTCTCTACGCCCAGTAGTTACGGCTGTACGTTGTCTGTCAGTCACTCAGTCACTCAGTCACTCAGTCACTCAGTCACTCAGTACCTCAGTACCTCAGTCACTCAGTCAGTAACGGAACAGTTTTATATATATTGATTATTATTTTGTTGCTGTGCGCTGTTTTAACCTTTGATTTAATGTATTTACGGGATTCTTACCACGATTTTCGATTTTATTTTTGCACGTCCGATATTTCGATGCTGTTACTGTAGGCTGTTATGTAGGTAGGTGTCGATGACAGTTAGAGGCAGATATATAACTGTCATCGACATCTACCTACATCTGCCAGTCCGCGATCATGGTGCTTGTAACAGCATCGAAATATCGGACGTGCGAGAATAAAATCGAAAATCGTGGTAAGAATCCCGTAAATACATTAAATCAAAGTGAAAATAACCGCGATAGTTTAAAACAATTATTGTTTTAACATTAGTCCAAAAATTATTCGGTAGGAATTTCTTGTTATACAGGGTTAATTTTAATTAACGCATCACTTCTTGCGGGCAGCCTCTCCACGTCAATCTCAACACTTATTCTACGACTTTTTACAAATCTTGATAAATAACACAAAAAATCAAAATAAAAAATTTTGCTCCTTACCTACTCTACATTTTGTAAGAAGTACCTATTATTATTATGAAGCGATATTTTACCGCACAAGGTGCAAACTGCATACCTATGCTCAGATTAAATGTATTCCTGCTAATCCTAATAGACTTTCCCCCAAAGTATTATAAACAATAAGGCACACAGTCAAATAACAATTTTTGCTCATAATATGAGCAAAAATATGTCATATTTGAAACTCTTTTTTCCAAAGTTTCTAATAGTTCTGCAGGATTATAGTAAGTTTTTGCAGCGTACCCCCTATTAATACGTTTGAATAGCTATCAACACTGATTTACGGCTAAGCTCAAATATAAAATCTATACGGTCTAAGCCTTATAAAAGTCATCATCATCATCATTCACAGCCTATAGACGTCCACAGCTGGACATAGGCCTCCCCCAAGGTCTTCCACGTCGCTCGGTCCCGCGCCGCCCTCACCCAGCGTTTACCGGCGACTTCGACGGCTTTTTAGGTTTATTTTTTAGGTTTTTTTAGGTAGGTTTTTTTTTAGGTTGTCTGGTAGAGATCGCTCTAGAGCGATAAGACCGCCTTTTGTACATTGTTACCCTTTTATGTTTATATGTATATTTTTTTAATAAACAATAAAGAGTAAATAAATAAATTTGACCAGGTCGTCGGTCCATCGTGCGGGGGGCCTGCCTCCCAGTACGTGGCCGCCACACGAGAACTTTTCTGCCCCACCGGCAATCTGTTCTGCGAGCTATGTGCCCTGCCCATTGCCACTTCCGCTCTGCAATCCTTCTGGCTATGTCGGTGACTTTGGTTCGCCTGCGAATCTCCTCATTCCTGATACGGTCCCACAGGGAAACTCCGAGCATAGCCCTTTCCATTGCCCGCTGAGCGACTCTAAGCTTGTTTATAAGGTCCTTAGTTAGCGACCACGTCTCAGTGCCGTATGTTATCACTGGCAAAACACACTGGTTATAAAAGTAAACCTAGGTATTTACCTTATTTAAAAAATAAACTCAATATCAGAAAATATAATACCTAGGTACCTACTTACCTAAATAAACCTATTTCTGATGATAACTAATCTAAACTCAATAAATAAGCAAAAACGTATACCTATACGAATGACTAATCTTACCTAACAGTATAATAAACTAACCTATGGTCACCACGCATAATATCACATGTACTACCTTTACTTTAAAATTAAAATCTATTCCTACGACTTATAGAAATAAAGCTTAATAACTCAACCTTAAACTGTACTTAGTAAAAACTAAAAGGAATAAAAAGGTCGCACTGAAAAGCACAGTTTAGAATTATTATTAATCTGCTATAAAAATATTGTTGACTATGTTAATGGGCGACACTATATTTGACGGCCTCCATAGTGCATTGATTGTGTTCGCCTGCGTTATTAAAGGCCATAAGTTCGATTGCCATGCTGGTTTGGGAGCGAAATAAAAACATAGAATGTACCAGCTGCTTTTTTTCCTGGGCATACTGTAAAAGTCAGATAAGGGACAGAGCTTTTATTGACGTGTTTGTTTTCGATAGGCCTACCCCTTGTCACTGCTATAGTCTCTGTCCATCGTCATATTATCGTACCTCCAAATATTGTTAAATGTGACATCAGATGGTTTTGTAGCCTCTGTTCTGCCTACGTATGTATGTAAGTTCGATTCCTAGCCGGGCGAGTCGAGAAAACAGACTTCTCTATATTGGTGCGTACCTTAGTGTATACTTACCCGAAGTTGCGCTGTATGGTATCTAAAATATTTGCATATACTTACTTTAGACCATCTGCAACGTTGGTGTGTCGATACGGGTAATTTCTTTGTATTCCATAGTTTACGAAGTCAGTCTTTTTAAACAGGGCGACAAGACCACTAGATCTTGATCTTATCAGTCCTTGGTAGATCACATCGTCTCGTCAGAGAGTGTTTCTGGAAAAGCAGTCACTTGTCACCCTGAGATTTTTGTCAACATACCGCTGTTTATCTTACCTCTTACAGAAAATACAATGTTTTCACATTATCAATATATATAAAACTGTTCCGTTACTGACTGAGTGACTGAGGTACTGAGTGACTGACAGACAACGTAAAGCCGTAACTACTGGGCGTAGAGAGCTGAAATTTGGAACATACATTCTTTAGGGGATGTAGGGGTGCACTAAGGAAGGAATTCCCGAAATTCCCACGGGAACGGGAAATATAGGACTTTTTAGTTTGTATGAAAAATCCTATTCCTTGAGTGCACCAATGTGAAACTTGGTGTAAAGGTTTTTCAATATGTGCCTGGTTGTGTTATGAAAGAAATAATTCCCGAAATTCCCACGGGAACGAGAAATATATGATGTTTTAGTTTGTATGAAAACATCCCATCCCTTGAGTGCACGGATGTGATACTTGATATAAAGGTTCCTCAATAAGTGTCTGTTTTTATTATGGAAGGAATTCCCGAAATTCCCACGGGAAGGGGTTGGACTTTTTAGATTGTATGAAAAATCTTATTCCTTGAGTGTACGGATGTGATACTTGGTATGAAGGTTCTTCAAAGAGTGACTGGTTGTGTTACGAAAAAAATTCCCAAAATTCCCACGGGCACGGGAAATATATGATTTTTAGTTTGTGTGAAAAAAACTTATTCCTTGAGTGCATGGGTGTGATACTTGGTATAAAGGTTCTTTGCAGTGGGTGTCTGGTTGTATAGTTTCTGAAACTTTCACGAGAACCTACAAACCTACAAAGTATGCAGCTGAATATTATTGTTTCAGCAAAGATATTTTGCGTTCACTCCGTTATTTTCAATATATTAAAAGAATTGATTCATGATCCATAAATTACATACTCAATATTAGGCTCGTTGTGTTTATGATGCACATAAACATAGTATGTAGTTCTATTTCTTGAAGAAATTTTGCATCATTCTATTATTGTATTCAAAATCAATCAATTATGAATTTATGCTTATAGCACAACCACGTTGACATACGCAAGTACCAAATATTCAAATTAGTTTAATGCATGAATACAGAGTTATTTTAAGCACTTGTCTCGTATGATTTTTCAATAAACCAACTTAAACAAAGGAAATAAAACAAAAGAAATAACACATTTTACATATATTTTACTGACAATATTTACACAATATTTTAAGTGACCACACTTATTGAGCTAGCCATATCGTATGAAATGTGCATCGAATATCTCAATGTAATTGAATTACATTATAATTAATTAGGTTAATAATTTAAAAGATTTGGCAGGATTTTGCTTCACAAAGTCACATTTAGAAAATTAGGCGTAAGTATAATAATAATTTATTGTAATTTAAATTAAGATACCTATACCATAATTTATATTGGATGTTATAATTTTATTGAAACACAACCTTTACATAAAATATGTTAAAATGTTCAATACATAACATTTTGATAGAATTCAAATAAAATATTATACAAGCAACAAAGTCACTCAATTTTGAACTTAAACACGATGTTTGCATGTAAATTTTCTAATTAAAATTTGGACTACTTAGATTAATAGTCAAATAATAAAAAATACGAATATATCAGAAACTAAATATGCACCATTATCTTCTAACATTGACATGGAAAGCATATATTGAAACTAAATTTACGAGAATTGAACTTTAATTAGCTACGTTTCTGCATAACCCATATAAGTACATTATGATTTAAAAAAGAATTTGAGCCACTTTATAAATATAATTCTGATATTCAGTAAAATAATACACAACATTATTCCCTACGAAGGTAAAATATTTTCTTAACTAAAAGTGGATATAAAAAAACTTGTAAAGAATTTATAAATTAATGCACCAGGCATAATGATCTATTAAGCAATCTTATGAATCTCTAATCTATTCACAGTCTAATAAAAATTAATAACAGCGAACTCGACTTCGACTTAGATGCGTAATGTGATACATATAGTAAAAACTTGATCTCTGCGATTATATTAGCTACCAATTTCTCTTCAAATTGCGCTGTTTTGCCAATTTTGAGATCTTTTTCCGACGCGAGTCCCGAGAGCTAAAAGAACTTTGTTCAGTTACGCTCAGCAAATCTCACAGAACCACCAGTTAAACACCATTTAAAAATGCAACTTTAAATAATATTACTCGAATTTACATTAAAATTCTAGCTAGTGGATACGCTTTATTCACTAAAAATGTTTTAGTCCCGTTCACTGGTTCACACTACATGAGTATCACATGTCCTTCTTTTTCTTTTCACATTTAAAGATATTATGAGATATTTTACTCCGGCACGCGCACTATACATAGTCGTTTGTACCGGGGTTGTTGAGTGGTTCCTGGGCCTGAAAGGAAAAATATTAATTAGAATAATTGTATAATATACATACAAATATCGACGGCAAAAAGCGAACCTGCTGTAACCCTCATTATATCATATTTTTTTATTTATATCATATTTATAATCAGAAAAAATCCTGAGTCGAATTGTCTTACTCCCGTGGCTCTACGGTAGTATAAGAGTCTCTCTAGTTTAAGAGATATGATTTTTTTACGAAAATTCAAAAAGTTTTTGGGCTCTCCTAAGCATTTTGCATTTTGTGGGTTATAGCAGGTTCGTTGTTTACCGTCGATATATTAAAACTAAGTCCTGTTTTATATTTAATTTCTTGAAAGTCTCTGTAAAAATAAAACACTTTTTGACCGGATTTATCGAGACACGGGGCGCTCCCGACCACAGGGTCTGTAAAGACACCGAAACGTAGAGTTTAAATATAAAATATAGATTAATCGTGATAAATCGGGTTAAAACGTGTTTTATTTCAGATTATGAATCGTGAAAATTAAGGATAAACTTTGACAAAGAACTTATTTTGGAATAACAGAATAAATGCAGCGGTGATACACGAGAGGTTGCGGGTTCAATTTCCGCTTCACGAAATTTTTTTGCAAGATCTGCAGATTCTGTCTTGGTTCTTTTACTGTTTTAGTGTGATAATAGGTTAAAAAACCAAATTTCATCGATCATCCGGTTAACATAAACTATTTGAAGGCAACGTCTTATATCATGGCTTAAGAAAAAAGTGATTTTTAATTTATTGAGGAGCGTACTTATAAATTTAATTATTGAATTAAAAAACCGACAGACTGGCAGTTTCCTAAAATTATCTTTTGAACAGGAACGCTGTTTCATCCTTGTTTCAGTTGTTAGCAATAATTATTTGTTAAAAGTTGCGGCAAAATAGATACAACTAAAACAATCAGACATTTCCATGTTCTTTACGAATTTGAAAAGTAAAAAACACGTGCAAACAATTTGTGAAGCACACATTACATTAAAGTGTCATCAAACTACATTTTTATATGGGCATCAAATTGTACAACAAAAATTGAATAGCTATTACTAGTCACTTACCTATTATAGTCACCTCACGTAAAAGCATGGAAAAATAATAATCTCGGCAGTAAAATAGTACGCAAGTGTCGAAGATTGCAATAAGCAGATATAGAATGAATTCCGCTAATTACCAAGTATAATTGTATATGTATTGTATATGTACATCGTTATAATATAAACCTACTTTATAACCAACGATTTGGCAACTATGATTTTAATACTGATGCGGTAAAAATGTTGGCATATTGAAATGGCCATATACATAGATCATTAACGAAAAAATATCTATAAACTTCTTAAAATCTCTAAATTTAACACCTAAAGTACACCAAGTTTTAAAATGTCTTAGGCAGACCTTATGATAAGTTTACATAAATCTAGATTCAATTTTGATATTTACACAATACTAGCAATTTTTAAAATTTGGCCTCTATGTCGTTGGGGTTGCAATATAATATCATTTTACACAAAGAAACGTGTTGACGACGTTCATTTTAAAACATTGATTAATTATAGTAAAAATAAATACTTGAAAACAAGTTTTGTTACTCAAAATGATAGGCTCTTTCTGTAGGGTTTTCAATTTACTTGTGCGGCTTATCTTAAGCTGTTTTGTATATTAAGAGTGCATTCCATAGCTGTGAGAGCTCTTACCTCTTCGCCCACCGTACTCGGGTATAGCTTGCTACCTGGTGCGTAGCCATTTTTCTCCAAAGCAAATTGATCCTCTGTTGTTTTGCGGTAAACGGGGTTGTCGAAGTTCATTGATGTAACGTTACGGTGAACGTAGTGCCGGTACATAACAACAGCAATCTGTAAAAATTCAGAAGGATACGTCAGTTTCAGAATTACAACATATACATTGGTAATTAAAACAATCTCAGAAGAAAAACATCGAATACTCTAGAAAAAAAAAACGATTATACTCAAGAAAGAATACTGATCGAACAAGGGCATTCATTAGCAAATGATTGGGTGATGTAATCAATGAAGCTCAATTAAACCATTGATGGAATCCATTTAACAATTGGGAGCTCATGATTCGTTATTCGAAATTTCAAAAAAATAAAATATTTAGATAATGCAAACCAAAGAATGATTATGCATTCGTCAAGATTACTATTTATGCAAAAGAATACAACATCTGTGTCTGTATGACTTGTCAGTTAAAAAAAGAACTGTGTTGAAATACGAATCGACTAACAATAGATGAAGCCGTCCAAGAGCTTCTTAAAAGTAATTAAGTTCATGAAACAATCTGACCTCATTTCCTGGTAGCAATGAATAGTGATATTTGAGACTCACAACATCGTTCATCCACGTTATTCACCAGTTATAAGAAAGCCAAGCCATACTAAGTCGGATTTAAAATCAATACTAACTATGCATTGCCCTTCTAAATATGTTAAATTCGTCACTGAGTTTGACCAGTAGAGGAAAACTACCTAGTTAGTTTTTCGTCGTTAAAACTAAAAAATGTTACGTGCGTCACCAAAAACAGGATGACGTAATATCGTGCAGTTGATGTTTTTACCTTAACCAAAAGTGTAAAACAGAAATCGGAAAACGAAAATTTTGTGTATATGTGTGTGAAATATGTATTACATATTCACTGGGATATTATCAGCACGAAAACGTTTCACAATTTGTAGGTACCTACCAACAAATCGTGAAACGACCTACATTATGTAAGGTTGTTTATAATTGAAATGATCCATTACAATTTCGCTTCCTTAATTTTATCCGGTGACATACAATTTCAAGAAATGAGTCTTTATCGATCAGCATATATCTGACAGAATTTGGAAATACTTACAAGAGCGGCTAAGATTAGGACTCCGGAGATTACAGCTACGACAATTCCAGCCACAACACTCGCATCACGGCCACTGCTAGAGATTCCAGTTCCAGTTTTGGGTATTTCAGGGACACCTTTAATAAAATTAAGAAAAATATTAATAAAGTCAGCAAAACACTTATCTTTGAACTACTGATGTTGATCAATATTTATAATAGCTTCGAGTTCAAATACTTGAATACGTAATGAACTTGACAGGAAGTTTGTATTTTGAATATCTCTTAACAACACTTCAGCAGTTCAAAGGGGAAGTATTAACGAATTATGTCAAGGAAAATTTTGAGTTTGTAAATTTAAATGCAGACGATTGTTAGAAATTAATAACACACAAACCATCACCTTAAAATTATTATTAGAGAGTTAGGAACTTGAAAGTACTTAGAAGAACGTAAAAAGCAGATCACATCACGTGATCAAAGGCTAAGATGTAGGTTTCAGGCGCAATTTTATAAGAAATACCTAAATATTTTTTGCAGTAAAAATATATAAAAAACGTCATCTATAGGTACGCGGATTTAAATATTAATTTTAAAACTGAATAAGTCGTTGAAGCTAGCATACATACTACCTGCAAAGATATCCTATTTTAACATACGTAATAAGATGCTGTAAGTTATTTTACGCACTTAAAATTGTCAGCATATAAAAAAGTTGTGAATCAAATCGTCATAAAAAGTTGAACCGGTCGCTCATTGTACTCATAAACATAGTGATTTAAATAAAAACTAAAACCCGACAGGAAGAGGTAAACAAATCGGAATACAATGGAATCCGAGAAACATTGTGCGGTCGGACATTGTAACAATTGGCTTGCATTTTTGCACTGAACACTATTTTTTTTGTTTAATAAGTATTTTTGTATAAGTTTCTCTGTTATGGTTTTATTAGGCGTCATACAGAATTTAAAAAAAGAACAACATTAGTTACACTCATTATTAGTCAGTAAAGCGACGGAAAATTAATTGCAAAACCTCCGAAGCAACATGCACCCAGTTCATAATGAATCTGTGTGTCTTCCCACTAAATCGCAAATACTGTTAAGTATGTGCATAGTTTTTTTAAAGGTGAAAGTAAAATAATAATTTACGGATACATTACCCTCAACATTTAAATTTTTCAGGGCGTCTGGCAAATAAGCAAGACTGACTTTATCAAAATCATAATGAGATTCTTTGATAGGAGCCGCTGTTGCGTCTGGTATCCGGTCTAGTGCCGCGTCCTTGAGAAAGAGGTCTATAAATGGCTGATTTTTTGAGTCGAAATCCTTTTTATCGCTTTCCCAATAAGCCTTCATTGGCTCAACTTCTGGATTCACAGTTGGTTTTGATATATCCTCCTTAATTTCTTCTGTTGTTTCTTCACTCTTCGCTACAGCTCTTATTAGCTTAGCGAGAAGGCTTATCCCTTCTCTTTGTAAATTCACCATATGTGTTATGCTTCTCCTCTATGATATGCATTCAAGTTATTCAATATCTCATAAGTATATAAATTTGTTTGACATGCCCTGAAAATTAGTCAATGAATCCCAAGTTGAAGACACACAGAATATTCGAACTTAATTCAACTGAATGTATTACGTGTGTTAGTCTTGTGATGAAATGCACGTTTGTTAATGTTTCAAACCAACACCGATATATAAATGCTTATCTTATCTGATGGAAAAGTATAAACCCATTCACCATTATCAAATGAATCATTGATTTAATCGAATCTGCGAAGTTTGTTCGGTTAAGTTAAATAATATAAATAAAAGAAAATCATTCTTTACTGTAAACAATACCAGTGAACTCCTGTTACACAATTAACAATAAACCAAATTTTTTAACTGAAAGGTAACCTCAAACTTCACAATTCAATACGCGATAATGAAAAAAATGCGGATTTTTGCACACATGGGGTATATGTCAGTAAGGTTTTAATTTAAATTGCACTCTAGATTTCGTTGATACTCACTGGTAACAGGTTTTTCCGCGATAACTTTATTTTCTTTTGAACTATTCGTTATATGCACCTCCACATCAGGTTTAACTGTAGCATCTGTTGGTTTTATTAGAAAATCCTCTTAGTTTGTTTGGTATAAACATTTATGCTTGTAAATCGTTGTTACACATTTATCTTTACGTCGTTCTTATAGACGGTCACGGAACGGAATGCAGTGACATTCGGATTCCAACAGAGCCAAAACCACACTAGCGCGCGATTCGCCATTGACGTTTCACCGGTTGAGTTCCATCATTTTAACTGGTCGCGATCCGGCTCACACATCCACGTTAAGTCTTAACGAGATTGTTAAATCGAAGTTAAAGTCTTTTTTAAATGATAGAATCTACATACATTTAAAATAAATACAAAGGATTTTAAATTTTCATAAATTGAATAAAAAAATATATCGCTAGCACTAAATATTTGATATGATTATGTAAATAATATTTATTTTTTATACTTGAAAATAAACAATCAATAACAAAAATTTTAATTTTATAATTAATTATTACAGAACTTAGGTACATGCATACAAAACTAAAAGTTCGTTTAAAGCAGTAGAAAGTTTTAACTCCGAAGGTTAAATTAACTAGACATAGCGTGCCGGATCGCGAACCGATTGCCCAAACAAAAGGTGGCGTGATGTGACGTCACATCACCTCACCAGCCAATGATTGGTCGAATCGCGCCGTGCACCAAACACACATTCGACTGTGGATATTACTAATGCGAGTAAGTCATGCCAGGCCTACTAGAATGTGCAATCGAACGTGTGTGAGGTCATTTTTAGTAAAAGTCTCATATCTAACCAAATTCAAATTAAAATTTGATCTACAGTTGAGTCAAATCCTAAAAACAGAAGCAGGTTTTTTTAAAGCTTATGCTTTTGTAAATGTGCATGGAATGTGCAACTTTAACTTTTTTTCTTTTTTTTTTCAAGGCCAAGCTTCTTATAGTCCCAACTGTAAACTATCTATCAAGGAATCAATCAAGGCTCTAAGACTAAAGTAAATTAATGTTATTAAGATAATTTTGATTGATGCACGTCTATAAAGATAACACGTAGTACAGAAAAAGACTGATTATTAAATTAAGACGGTAGGTATAATTAGCGCTGATAAGTAAACGCGTGTGGTATATTCCAATCAAAACAAGAAAATTCTTGTAATCATACAGACATAACATACCTAACGTTCTGAGATAATTAATAAATATCGTAAGATACAGCGTCATCGCAGAATGACGTGTCTATTGCGTACTCATAAATAAATTTTCGTTAGTAATAAATGTATTTTTGGCGTAATTTTTTTGCTATTGAAAAGTAGGTCCACCTTGTGTTTCTAAATGTGCGATTATTCTCAGAAAGTATTTGGTAATAAATCCGTACCTAAATACAAATTAACTCTTTCAAACTTACAAAATTGTTTGTAAATTTTGAGTACCACTTAAAAAACAAAATGTTAAGTCATGACACGCATTTTACTTCCTGACGTGGTCTCTTCGGTTTGGGTATTGCCATCAGCGCCATCTATCGTCATGTTCCCAAATTTATACGTGTGCTGCTTGACAGGTTTTCAATGAAAGTAGTTTCAAACACTCGGCAGATGGCTCTGACTACCGTGAACCACTGAAGTAGTGATCCAAGATTTAAGAAGGAAATCATCAATTACATCCAATGAAAATTCCAAAAAGCACCCATAACTAGTAAATATCTTAATAAATTCAAATGCTATAGGAGTATGTGTCCCAAAATGCCTTGTTAAAAATATTATCTTGTTTCCTTCGTTTCAATTTAGATTGAATTTTCACTAAGAAGTTCACGTTTTTTTATGCAGGATTGGCTCTTGGTGTGAAGAAAATTTGAAAAACGAACGCAAACGTAGCGCAAAAAAGGAATTATTTTTCCAGCAAAATATTTCTGATACATTTTGGATGTTTCGTTATTACGTTAATTTTTAAAACAAACACTGTTGATATGTAGACAAGTACCGGAAAAGCGAATGAATGAAAAATGACTTACGATGCTTTTAAGTGCTTTGTTCGTCCGTTACGCTAGGTACTTTATAAGAGGTTGACGAGGAAGGTTAAAACGATTAAAGATGTTTGTCTCTTATAGATATAAATAATATTACAATACATCAGAATATGTACCTATGAGGAATAATAATTGACTCCATGACGGTTAGTGTAAGCAAAAATATATTTTGGGACGAAAAACTTAAGTGTCCACAATTCTCATACTGGCAAATTAATCGGAGTTATATGCAAACAGACTGCCGAGCATATAAAATTTGCTAATCATTAAAATACTGGAAAAGCAGTGACAACGAAAGAGAAGCCAAAATATGAAGGGGAACTATAAAAATTTAATGAAGATACCGATATATTTCGTGAATGCCCATCTGATTAAAAATATTGAATTGAATGAAACATTGACGACATTTTTCGGCAATTTCGGAACTTTCCTGTGTATGTACAAGTAGAACTAAAAGTTTATCGATTCACAGATTCAATTTCATGTATCGTAAACGTTGTGGAGCTACACGAGAAATTGGACAAATTGATAGTGGGCGTCGCTCATTCTTTTGTCAATAACAGCGACTGAATGATGTCAATGGCGATAAATTATCTGTTTTATTGGTTCCACTATGGCCTCAATCAATTGGACCCTTATTTATCGATTGAACGTTGGATATTTTATCGCAGAGCAATACGCATTTGTAAAATTGTATTTACTATTATGTTTTTTTGCAGAAGACGCTATCGTGCGTGCCATTATTTTCATTCATGTACTATTTTAATACCTTGTATGTATAGTTATGAATGTCTTATTTTCTTCTTGATCAACCAGACAGCGTTCAAGTGGGTACTGTGCTACCGACCTCTTCGAAACCTACAATACTTTCGAAGACACTAGGTAACATTATAAAAGCAATAAATGTCGCGGTCATTTTCACTATGATTTAATGAATTTACGGGATTCTTACCACGTTATTTCGCGCATCCGATATTTCGATGCTGTAAACAAGCACCATGAGCGTGGACGAAATAAAAATCGGACATCGTATTAAGAATCCCGTAAATTAATTAAAATATTATGAAAACGGTTTGTTATTACTTACAAAAAATTTTTTATTGAAAGCTTCTTCAGAGATTTTTTATATAATTCACCAGTGAATAAGGGCTTTGGCAGTGCATTATTTTGTAAATTTAACAGACCTTCTCTTAAAATGATTTAATTATCAACGCGAATTTTTTAAATAAGAGGTTTCGTAAAAGTTTAATTATTGTTTCTGAACTATTGTGAAAAAGGATCATGTGAATAATGAAAAACAACAAAGTCAAGAACTTTTGTTTAATCAATACGTATATCCAATAATATCGTTAGTAAGCCAACCCTTATATGCTTGTTGTCCAAATTCAACTTGCACTTGAATGGCTTCATTTTAATTTCATCTACCTATGCTAACAATTGTACTACCATAACAATTGTAAGTTTGACCTACAAGCAGTCAACGATCTACATAAATTAGTGAACTAGTTTCATTCAGCACCTTATTGAATTAACAGACTGTTAATATAGGCCTAGTAGTAGACAGTAGCGCAGTGATTACAAGAATGGTTTGATATTCGCTTGATACGTAAGAAAACTAGGTAAATGAAATTTAAAAAAAATCATTGTCAAAACTATTTTTTGCCAATGTGTAGGTATTGCCGCCTCAAAATTGAAATTATGACCCATCGCGTAGGTATCGTGCGAAACATGGACAAATGATAATTGTTGTACCCAAAATAACAGGGGTCCGCTTGTAATAGTCAATTATTTTTTAATAGCAGATTAAGAATGACGCGTGGGTCTGAATTTGAAATAAAAATTTCAAAATTCTTCTCTGTGAGTAAAATTTAAGATTAATCTACATTTTATGGCAACGTACAATAAGATGGAAATGTTTTTATTACATGCTGTGTTATCATAATTTACAGGTCAAACTTAAATTTTGGTCATTTAGAAGAATTTTGAAATTTTAATATATGAAAAATATTTTTTTCGTAATTGTTACCCAGTCTTTATCTGCTATTAAAATATTATTGACTATTGTAAGGCGACCCTATATTTATTCACATACTTGATCTGTAAAAAAATATTTATCATCCTAGGGATACTCATAAAACACCTTCCGATAACATATACCGTCGAAACATGCTAATTGCTGTAGTTTTTTGGCGAATCGTTCATGCATATTTCCCAATTAGTCAAATGCATATAATGAATCTTCTCGTTCCCACGTTCACGTTATCTTAGTAAACGAAGTAATTGTTTTGTTTGTGATAGTATCTTATCAAGGATTGAAGTCGGAGATAATAAAAATAGATTATGCTGTTTTAGCTTTCAAAAAACGCTGGTCACTCTCAAACACGCCATTTTAACATGTGATGTTATCCTAGTTTTATTTACTACTCATCGAAAACATCTAGAAATTGTTTGTTGATTAAATTATGTAAAACTAAGTCAGAGTAACATTTTATTTACCTTTTTAATCCTAAATGAAAAAATAGATAGGAACAAAAAAGTCAAATTCCCTTTGTCCAAAATTTCTGATTATGAATCATCAACAGCATTTTAAATATCATTTATATTAACATAGGCATACATATTAAACGGTAAAATAATTATCAATGTACCTACGGTTAGTTTCAGTGAAACCAGGCCGTCCTTAATTCGTAAGAAAACATTTATTTTTTAGGAAATTCCCAAAATCATGGGTAAAAATTGAAGACTAATGTACACCTTATTTCAAAATTGAGGGAATAATCTTCATTGTTCTATCCAAGAATTGAGTAGGTTAGGTTTCGCTGAAACTGACGTACTGCGAATTTAAAAAACAAAGTTGACAATTCAAAAGTCTAAATGTAGCTTCTCTAAACAAAAACAACAATACTTACTATCTTCGGCGCACATCTGGTTATCAGGCATCAGACGCAAGCCAGTCGGACAAGCGCAGGAGACTCTCGGTGAATTCGGACCGATGCGGGGCGCGGGCAGACACAGATGGGAGCAGTGACCGTTGACAGCAGCGCAGTGGTTCACGCCGTCCGGTTGCCGGTAAGGATGGTACACGTGGATTACCATTGGGTTTTGTAGCTAGAAACAAATGTTGGTTTGAATAAATGTGGCTGGCGAGTTGACCTACTGCCCCTGGATAAGCTCGTCGAATAATAGACGACTAAATATGGCTAATCCAAGCGACCCACGGTTGGCGGTGAGTTAACTTTCGGTTTCGCATGGCTAGCGACCACCTTTCATGTAAGTTCTGCCGCCATATATCACTGCACCAGGGTTGATGAGTTCCGGGAAAGTTTTAGAAAGGGCCAGTTCTTTGACATTATAGGTATGCACCACCGAAAGCTCTATTTGACATCAATATTTTTTAGTAAATAGTCTTGTTTAAAAAAGGTATTTATTAGCTCGATCGACTATGACCAGATGAATATACAGGGTTGATTTGTAGTCACCAGCCAAATTTAAATGTTAGTTTCTTTGATACGATATAAACGTAGCTGCATATTTATTTTAGTATAGCTCAGTACAAAAAAATAAAGATATGGCACCACAAACTTTTATGCAAATAGTCGCTGTTTATGAACACAGCTACTACGACGTGGCATTTCTTTGATGATACTACGACGTATTTCTACAAGATGTTTTGTAGTAGCACGTAGTTGTCTTTATTTTAATGGTAATTTAGAGTGACCATGGTTGCTTAATATGTTAGCGATTATATTTATTTCTTTGTAAAAACAAAAATACTTTTTTTTTGCAAGAATTGTTTCTATAAATGATACTTTATTGTGACTACAAATGAACCCTGTATATGCTTTCACTAAGCAGCTGTATTTTTTTGTTATTTTGGAACAAAATACATCACATAAAATAGGTGCCTACTTATTTGAAATAACTTAAGAGATTAATCAACATTACTGAATTTTATCATAGAGTGGTCACTTTTACGAAATTTGATGACCAAACCGAGTTATATAATATTATCAGCGTTAGTCACAATAATAATGATAATGAATTACGTTAAGTGAATCTAAATTTAAACATCACCTGATTTATATTTTTGTCTCTAAGTATATCATATGATTCATAAGAATTCAAGTACTAAACCTAGCATACCGAATGAGTGGACGTGATAGGTTCAACATCTTTTCCGGTAAACTTGTTCGCTCTGAAGACAGCTGTTTTGTCCCAGTCCGTCCAGTAGACCCAGTCTTCGAAAGTGGTGATGGAGAATGGATGGCGGAGAAATTCGGTGGAGTACAAGATGACACGTCGCCCGGAGCCGTCGTAGTTGCAGGATGATATAGTGTTCAGCTTGGCGTCAACCTATCATGAAAATATAGATTTAAATATTATTGAAACATTAAGGCTTTTTGATTACGTATTTTCTATTTTATAAAACATTTCAATAAAGCATAAATAGTAAATAAATAGTTGGTGTGCAAGTAAGAAAAATAAAACTTCTGTTAAGCGCTATTTTAGGTTTTAATAAAGTCATTTCTATGTGCATCGTCACTATAACCATGGATGTCTGGAAGAAATCTCTCGACCGCTTATGTAGACATTTTATATTTTTAAATTTTTATTTGTACCTTTTTTGAATACATTAAGTGTAAAATAAATAAATAAAAATATTACAAAAGTTGAGCCTTCCGATTAATTAATTTCACCGCATCATTTGATGAGTTAGTCACATACCGCGGTTCGATTGCGAATTCAATAGACACAATTCGTATCTTTGAACAAGCAGAACTCTTTTAGATAATTTTGTCACAAATATAAGGTCTTATGTATAAAATGTAATGTCATAAAAGTCTTGTAATAAGATAACTAAATCTGAATCTTTACGTAATTTATAAAATAGTAATTTATAAAAAATTACAAATAAAATAAATAAATAAAAATTAAAATTATACATAGATTTAAATAGTCATAAACTTTGTGATTGAAGGCATTTATAATTACCCAGTAAACGCGTTTTCTAACAAGGTCCAAAGTGAGTCCGTTAGGCCATTTCACATCGTAAGATACGATTGTCTGCCGGTGAGATCCGTCCATTCCAGCGCGCTCGATCTTCGGGGTTTGGCCCCAGTCAGTCCAGAACATCCATCTGAAAAATGTTTTTCGTTACTAGAACACTAAATCCCCAGGCAATTACACCAACTACATGGCTCCAAACTAAGAAAAGCTTGTGATATGGGATACTATGTAGCGAACTTAGAATAATAGATTAACACCCAGACCTGGCATTATGTTCCGTGCGGGAATCGAACCCGCACACGATTGGCGTAGTAGCGTCCAGACAACTGCACCACGGAGACATTACTGTTCATTCATTCAAGTTTTTCCAATTGTGAATTCTCAAATTTAATGTGGGGGGGGGGGGGGGTAAGAAAAACTTTAAACGAAAAGCCTTAGCCGTTTGTGGGAATGACAAAAAACCGTGTCCTTAAATTTATTGCTGTATTAACCCTTTACCCGCCAGACTCTATATCAGTTGTCGTGCTCCCAGCGCCATGCACAGTAAATCTAAAAGTAAATACCTACAACCAATAGGGATGTTCAATGGTAGATCGATATACCCGTCCCAGCTTCGCACGCTTCAAATTCAGTCTTAATAGTTCAGCTGCTTAAGCTTGAAGAGTTACCTCAGACAAATAGATAGAAAGAGGAACTTTGATTTTAAATTTCTAATAGTACCTATGTATTTCGGTAACCAAACGAAACAAAAATTGTTTAAAAGATTTTGAAAGATTTATTGATTTCCGCACAATATATTAGGCCAAAGATGAATATTTTTATGACACTATACTGTGATGAAGTTTACATCTATCACATTTATCGATAACACGAACATAATAACTAATGCGTAAGCACAACACTAATGGAATATCCACAAGCCGGCACTCGCTTATGACGTCAGAAACGGCCGTCTATTTCCGACCGTGGCGCTGGGTTTACTAGCAAAATCCTTTCTAACCATGCACGCTAGGGATGGGAATCATCCAGTCAGTCACTGACATTTTTATACTTATTTTCAAAGAAATTAAACATATATATTTCTATAGTAACTATTTCTTTAATTGCTTTAATTTATTTGTTAAAGAATAGTCAGTTCAAACAGAAATATTTTAACTTTAGTGGATTTTCGTTTCAGTAAATCTTTGCTTGTGTCCCATCCCTATGGTCGGTTATATCCGACAATGGCGCTGGACATCAATGCAATTTTCTAATAATACAATCAGTAATTTATCTTACGTCTGACATATTTTTAAGGTTTTCTAATTATGAGACTTAAGTGTAAATTGTATATGATTACTTGATTAACAATTTACCAAATATTAACATTTTTTTAACATAATCCAGCGTTATTAAATAAAAAAAAAGCATATGAAACGAATGGTGGTTTTTAGTCGTATTATATACGACCTTGGCGGAATGGACTCGAAAATATTTGGCGGTTATATCTGACCGTGGCGGTTAAAGGGTTAAGTAAGAACGATGTTTTTAAGGGCAGAACGTAATGATGCAAGTTCTTTATAGTAACACTACTTTTAACTTTTTATAATAATTAGAACCGTGTGCACTGGTATTTTTAACCGACTTCCAAAAAAGGAGGAGGTTCTCAATTCGTCTGTATGTTTTTTTTTGTTACACGATGTTTCAGACAATTATGAATCGATTTTGAAAATTCATATGATAGAAGATACTTTATAGTTGGTCCCATATAAATTTAATCGAAATCGGTTGAATACTTCATTCGAAATTTCAAATTTTTGAAAAAATATGTATGATTTCGGAGAATGTTTACGTTGATGACATTATATATAACTCAGCCAAAGTTTTGACGTGAAGTCAGTTTTTTTAATGCTCTGCAGTCATTGATTATTAATATTTAATAGCTCAAGTATAATAGTCATACTGTTATCTTATGAAAGTTATGTAAGATGTCTTACCCGTCCATAGGATTCAATGCGATTGCCCTCGGCTCTTCCAAACGATCCTTAATCAGAACTTTTCTCATGTTGCCCTGAAGGTCAGACATTTCGATGTGGTTCTTCCCTGTGTCAGTCCAGTACAGATGACTATAGACCCAATCAACAGCGAGACCATCGGAAGTTATCAACTGGTTACCAATCACGACGGTTCTTTGACTACCCTCATCTATTGGAGCTCTGAAATTAAATTAAAGAAATATTGAAAATAGTGGTCAGTTAAAATATAGTTTAAAAATGAGATTCTTATTAATATCCTAAATAAACGAGCACTTTAGAATGACGGGATAAATCACACACTTCCCACATTCTAGTGGTTTCTGTGAACCTACAGTGAAAATTTTCCATCTTAACAGTTTTGGGGTAGGTAACTGCATTGTAATATTGCGACAGGATGAGAGAACCTCCGTCATTTTGCCTATTAAGCGCGAAAAGATCCACGCCTCTCATATCCATCCAAGATATGATATGTGACATATGAGAATGTGTTCTGCAATTCGTGTTTGAAATAAAACTCAAATTATTGTATACAGGGACGTAGGCAACTGAATAGAGAGGCGTAATAATAAATAAATCATGATTATATCCGTACAAGTGCTATTGGAATAGTAAAAGAAAAAGCATATACTTACTTGTAAATCTTTTCTTCTGTGACATCACTCCAGAATATCATTCCAGTTCTAAAGACGTAATCCAAAGCAGTCGCTGATTTTGTATCGTTGACGATGGCAACCATTTCATGGTGATCGAGACTGATCTTACGGATGTCAAATCTTCTAGCAAATAGTAGGGAGGGATGTCCTTCAGTAGCCTTGCATCTAGTCTTGTCTCGTAAGTCACGAGTGTAACCGGTGTGGCATTCGCATTTGAATGAACCTTTCTCGTTGATGCACATTTGTGAGCAAGCTCCTGGATCCGCGCATTCGTCAATATCTAAAATCACAGAATGGGTTTTAACAAAAGCACCGCTTAATTGTTGCCCCGGTTATGAGCAAACTTTCTGTGGTATTTGAATCTATATCAACTAGAAATGAAAATGAATCTCTCGAATCTGTTAGAAATTAATATAAATATATAGAAATTTAGAAATTACGTGTAATACCATTACACGGTCTGCTGAAACTTATACAGCTATTGTAAAAAGTTTTAAAATTACAATTTAAAACCTGGAATTTTAGAAAAAAGATCTCTAATCGTTTTGTTTGAAAGTCAATGTAAGTCTAAGTAGAAATATTGTAAACTGTAAAAAGTTTTAAGTAAAACCTAATCTATTCTTTCTCTCACCTTCACATGTCCTGTTGTCTACCAATTTGTAACCTTTTTCACAGTCACAGTAGTATCCGACTGGGGTGTCCACACATTTCTGCGTGCAGCCTCCATTGTTTTTGGCACATTCGTCTTCACCGCATCGATCTTTAGGCTCATCTTCAAAGTTAGGACAGTCTGGTTTTTTATCGCACACTTTCGAAAGCGGAATGCACATGCCTGCACCGCAATCAAATTCTGTACGCTTGTCGCATATTGGCTTTGGTTTTGCTGGAAAGACAACATTTACTTTTATAAGCGCTATTTGTATTTTAGTTTAATTAAAAGGCACGCGCGTAATAGGAAACGGTTGAGTATTATGAAAACTCATTAGCCGGGAAGGTCAAAGTGCAGAAACATGTAACGGATCTGCGCCTGGTTATTTCTAATTTTTACAGGACAACACTAAAAATGGCACTTAGAGTACTCCAGCCATTGTTTTTGTTAATGAAAATCTAAATAAACCAATGTTTTTTTAGGTGTACACTCCGGTATTCTCTTTTTTAGAAAAGTCTTTACGTAAATTTATTTTCATTACCATTTTTTATTAGTAACTACTACTACGCCGTAATGCAATAAACATAAAGATATTTGTCAAACACAAACAAGATTATCTTTTTTATTCAATACACTTTCGTTTTTTTAGAAAAGATCTTAGTTATTGGTTCGGGTGTTATTATTTGCGGTAGAAGAAATCAAGTAAAAACAATAACGATTTGAGGGCTACGTCAGAGAAAAATGTACTGGATTATTGTATAGTTGCTTTTAATTCAAACGTAGATAAAATAGAGTTAATCTTTTACGGCGACTCGGTCCGAAAAAAAAATACGAAGCATACCTGAAGCAAAATTAATCTCCCTTTTTTAATTGAAAGCTCTATATAAAGTATTTTTCTTTTGTTTTTAGCATATTAGCGGTAGAAGCAAACGACTTGGGGAAACTAGAAACTGGAGCACCGAGAAAACAAAAATAGCGGAAGAGGGCTAACTATGACAATAAGCCATCTTCTATTAGACGGGCGTGAGAGCTCTCGAGAGAAAATTTACTTTTATAAGATTAGCTTTAGCGCTGTAAGTAGAGCAATTTCTTTAAAGAGTTTTAGTTTTATGTAACCGCTTTATTAGTAAAGGAAAATTAAGGTAAGGTTTGTTTGTTTTATTTTAACCGCAGATTCCACGAAATATTTCTCAAATTTTGTAAAAACACGATACCGAAATTCAGAAGGATTTGCGTGGCAAACTTCAAACTAAACTGTTTCATTCATAAATAGAAGTTGACCTAAATCCAATGAAGACCCGAATCTATAAATGTCAAGAATACAATAACGAAAAGTACTTACTGCAGTTCAATTCATCACTGCCATCCGGACAATCTTTATCTCCATTACAATACAAAGCACCTGGGATGCAGCTGTGGTCTTTACACTGGAACTGATCGATTCTGCATGTGATATTGCCTCTACAGGTTTCGGGAGATTCGTCTCCGCCATCAGGACAATCGCGGTCTCCGTCACAAACCCAGGCTTTGTGGATGCAGGTCATTCGGTCACGGCATTCGAATTCTATAGACATACACGGTGAAGTCGTCTTAGGTGTTGACGCACAGCCCTGAAATAGAAAATAAGATAGATCGTGACTTAAATTCATTACACGTTAAGTATTTTCTTACAGAGTAGGTGGTCTATTTGATGTTCGAAGAGGTTGAGGAGAATATACCTACTCGTAAAAGCTTTTACAAATATTGAAGGAGGATATCGCTACATTTTATGTATCGAAAACTTAGAACGTTTTCTAATCTGGATATGTTTATGAACCGAATTCTCAGTTCGAGAGCTTAGAAGATATAACTTTTCTTCCTTTTCATTTAAGGTATGCAATACAAAACATTATGACTTCAATAATTCATCGCCGAGTTATATACAAAGAAATACCGCTGTCAACGAGGAACCTCACAGTAAATGAAAAAATATTGTGTATTTCACGGATTTGTTTTAAAACAAAAGTCGTAACCCTTAAAGAACAAAATCTATTTTATCGAGTTCGAAATAAAGAGGTAGGTACTTTTATTTCGAGTACTTACAGTGAAATATCGAAAAATCTTCAACATTTACGATCATACTTCAGCTCATAAAGAATAAAAACAAAGTGGTGTCTATTTTATGTTTTTTATTTCTATTCGGCTACAAAGCAAAGTCGCCTAAAACAATCTCGCATTTACAGAAGAAATGAAATGTCTTAGAAAATATGAATTTATTACCCACAGGCGGTCTTGTGAAGTCTCAAAGCGGGTATTTACATAAATTATTGTTATCAACACCTACGCACTGCAACAAAATTGTTTAACTTCGACCAGAATATTCGTTTTATTTACATTTGGATCTAAGTACCTAATGTTGAATTTAGCTTGAATGTTACCGCAGTGCCAAATGAGGCTTCATCGTGGTTATGCTAAGATTAGCTTAGCTGAGCTGTACGAGCTTGTGTATTTACGGAAACCTGTCGCTGTAAAGCTTCTTAGTTAGAGAGAAGTGCCTAATAAACTCAGCAAAAGCAAGCACTTGGCAACATTTATGAAGTTTACCCGCTTTTATGTGTGTTACTACTCTTCTCTTGTTAATGTGTTATATAACACGTGAATCTCAATTTATGTCTAAATGAAGCTTCTTTAAAGATAAGGTTCTTCAAATTTAGTTTTAGTAATTATACTCGCAAAATATTATCACGTCGATAAATACATATTATGATATTTACAGTTTTCGTATTGGAGGTAGAGTAACTGAAAGTTATTTAATTTCCTAAGTTTCTGCCTAATAGAATACTTATAGTTCGAAATAATAGGAGATCACGTAGTACACACATAGTATGCGGCTTAAACTACTGAAGCAGGCCAGACTTTGAAGCCAACTTTCGAATAAGGGGTCAGAAAGCTAAGTGGAAAGCCAAGTTTAATATAAGTTAGGATTAAGTTTTACGTCCCAGTGGCTCGGTAGCCAGTTATCCATCACCGACCTAATCTCACCTGGTTCTCTGACACGGGTTAATTTATTTTGTACAAATGACTACGATTTTTTTTCGCCTGTAGGAACTATATTTGCGGGGCTTTCTAATAAGGGAAAACATTGATAAAAGTAAAAATATATATTCACATGGAAAAGCTCTTTGAAAGCTTTAGATTTTCTATATTAATAGTTTGTCTATGTTATATTCAGTTCTAGCAGACAAATAGAGTTGGATTTTAGCGCTTCCCACGAAAGTACATATACTAAATGTAATTCCATTTTTCTGAGTAGGTACCTCATTAATTATTTGGATGATATTATACACCGTGCCAATCAACCGTTCATTGTATTTCAGTTATTTGAAATATTCCGCTGATGCAGACGCGAAGGCTTGTTAAGTGCTTAATTTACATACATACATCAAATTGTGTAAACAAAGCACTATTTTGGGAAGCTTTGGGTACCTGCATATTCAAAATTGGTAATTTCTCACCTCGAATCCAAGTCCAATTTACTTCAAGTCAAACGTATCTATAACTGTGTAGGCATAAAACAAGCTTTTCCCGTGTTTGTTTTTAGAAAAAGTCTAGACTCTCTCTCTCTCTAATCATAAGTTTTGTTCTAGGGTTGTCGCCATTGGGAACATTTAAAATTTTAATAGGATTTTTAGAACAAAGGAAAGTAAACTTTAAAGTTTATACTCATCGTTATTTTGATGTCATTTTACAACGTTTAACAACATACATATAAATCAGAACAGCAATATATATGTACATACACCACAATTGCCTACTGAATATGTAATATAGAAAACGCCAACATTAATATTTCCATTTTAGTGTGTTGCTTGGAATTGTTAAAGTTCGTCATTACAAATTCCGAGGTCTTTTATTAATAAAGGACATTTAAAACTTGTGTTAGAGGGTTCTTACTTAATGGTATAATGTTTCTATAATAATGGTCTCACACAGGACATCCAATGCATTATTGTGTAGGGATTGCTATTTTAATTAGATTTTAGAAATACTGCAGGATGCAAAATCCTAATAAAAAAAATAAAAAGTTTGTTTATTTGGTTGGACGCTCTAATCTTTGTAACTACCTACCATTCTGATTTCATTTTTTATTTATTTGTTAGCGTAATTCTTTATTTTATCAAGAAATTTGAAATAAAAATTCGAGGCAAAACCGTGCAGAGCTGCTAGATTTCTAAATATTTAAATAAATATTTACGACAAAAGCTTGAAGAGATGTGAATTATTCGTACACCCTAGATGAATTAAATACTATACAGGGTGGCTAGTGGGTCACTTTCGAAATTCGAGGACGTGATAGTTTGATATCATACATGAAGAGAAAAAATAAAATAATAAAAATAAAACTCCAGACAATCACACCAACCACATGGCCTTAAAGTAAGCAAAGCTTGTGTTATAACATACCATATAGCGAACTAGGGGGGAACCTCGAATATAAAATACATAAATAGATAAACGCCCAGACACAGACAATTTTTCTTTCTTGTTCCGTGCGGGAATCGAACCCGCTACCACTGGCGTCTGAGGCAGATAGGTTAACCCCATCGCCTAAGTGGTAAAATAAAAATAAATATTAATTAACTATTTACTGAGTAAACTTAACCGAAAGTTAAAGAATTCATTACGGAACGCATAGTTACATAAGCGTAACAAAATAGATAGATACTTAGCGGGTACCTACTTTTGTACACAAATATGATCAAATCGAGTACAGAGTGCTCTCCTTCAGTATCTAAAATTTGTCACCAGTCACCCTGTACTGTATTTTACACGACAGTTAAATTAGAACGATAACTATCTTCATCATTTAGCAGGGGTAGAATACGAGCTCCACTAGTTTGACCGTTAACGGTGACGTAGTAGTTTCGCAAGATTGTGTTAAACCCAAGCATTTAACACAATGTGGGTAGATAGACGATTGATTTAAAAGTACTGTGGAAAAGGCAAAAAGAACGATAGAGCCTTTACTTTTTCTAGCTAAGATATCATCTTGATTTTTGGATATTTTGTCTATGACTTGGGATAACACCCTGCGGCCTAATATGTAGTGTAAATAATATCGTGTAGTAGAAAGTGAATTAAATTTACTAATGTGTAATATCTTGGTTGCGAATCATATTTTAAATGTAATAATATAACTCATGCTCGTGCTTGGGACAAACCCTACAAAAAAAAATTCTGACACCCTGACAATTCTAACATCCACCAACCAGCACTGGGCAGCTTGTGGATTACGACCTTAAACCTACTCGTTACCCAGAGGAGAGACTTATGAGTGGGCTCATTACGCAGAGTTTATCAAATGACTTTATCAAGAAAAAATGCGTTCTAGACAAACTCCATCTATCAGAAAAGTTTGGTAAATGTGACAAACTTAAATTATATTTCGTCGCTTCATTCTTCAGATATTATATAACAGGTAGTCCTTTTTAGGTACTAGGTAACTTCGCACAATTTAAAGTATCATAAAAAAAAACACTGTGGCGGGGCGCCGCGTGGCATGATCCACCCGGTTCGCGCCAAGCCCTCATTCTTTTTTCGTGCGTGGTAACAAGCATACGTCATTTACTTTAATCATTTACTTAAGTTTTTACAAAATGTTAAACGTACAGCAGAAGAACAGCTTCAACATTATAATATAAAGATAAAAAAGTTGGAACAAAAAATAAATAAAAAACGGAAACAGCGAATTATTTCTACCGATGAAGAAGAAATCTTACAAGGCAAGAGCTACTTATTCAGTGTAAAAATGTTATTTAAAAAATCAGAGCAGAAAATGCGTGTAATCTATAATAGATATATCACGTTAACTGCTCAATATCGTTGTGATGTAAACTTTAATAAATTTTATCTGATCTTATCGATCACCTTTTGTTTTCAATACGACTACAGAAAATGCGGGTAATCTCAAGGAGATTTATCTCGTTGTCTGTAATACGTTATGGGCGTTATATTAATATGAATTAGACATAAACATGTCGCCTCCAAGGTTATTTAAAAAATCAGAGCAGAAAATGCGTGTAATCTATAATAGATATATCACGTTAACTGCTCAATATCGTTGTGATGTAAACTTTAATAAATTTTATCTGATCTTATCGATCACCTTTTGTTTTCAATACGACTACAGAAAATGCGGGTAATCTCAAGGAGATTTATCTCGTTGTCTGTAATACGTTATGAGCGTTATATTAATATGAATTATATGTTTGTTAAAACATAAACATGTCGCCTCCAAGGTATGAGTTACCGCTACCGCTGGATGATGTAAACCTGGATAACCAGAAGACTGCCGCGTCATTCACTGTGGATCAAAAGCTATCTGCAAAGACGCTCCCTAATCCGGAGCCGTCAATATCACAAGACGCACCAGGTATATCGGGAGAACCTAATCCCGATCTGGATCCAGAGCTGCTTACTGCACTTGGAGCTGCAAATTCCGATACACCCGAATTTGGCGCTAAAATACACGATACGCTCTCAAATTTATGGACACCTTTACTAAGAAAAGGACTGTCCAAAGAAGACAAAGATAAATTAACCATAGAAAATACGGTACCCGAAAACTGCAAAAACTTGCAAGCCCCAAAATTAAATGCGGAAATCTTGGCAGCCATAACTGACATAGCACGAGCACGTGACAAAAAAAAAAAAAACCAAAACTTTCAGCAACACCTGGGGTACGGTATTACCGCCATAAATCGAGGGATTGACGTCCTCCTTGGGAAGGAAGAAAACAAATGAAGGCCCTCCGTCACGTAAGTGATGGATGCCGCCTATTATCAGACCTCCACTTTATGTTAACCAAAGATAGGGTAAAACTGATTTTACCGAATTTGGATACAAACTTTAAACATGTTATACAAGACTCCGAAAGAGACAAAACTTTATTCGGAAGTTCAGTGCCGGAAAAAATAAAGGCAAGTAAAGCCATTGAAAAGCAGGGAGCCCTAATTAAAAAAGGCCCAGCCAAAACAGCCGCCTCTCAAATATCAACGGTCAACCGGTCGTCTCAGCAGGGAAACTGGACAGGACCTCCTCGTTACCCGTCGTTCAGGGGGGGGCGGGGAGGTCAGAGGAAACCGATAGCAGCTCAAACACAGCAGCGCCCACAATCGAACTCTGCGTTCAACGCCAAGTTCCAGCCGCAGACTTCATCCAGGATGCGTGCTCCGACCCAACATTAATCAAGGTACATGCAGGTCGAATTAATTTATTTTATGATTGTTGGACAAAAATAACTAAAAATGAAGTTATATTGAAGTGGCTAAAGTATTTATTTAGAATACCATTCGATACTCAAATTTGTCAGTATTCTATTCCTAAAAATAATTTGTCATCATGTGAAAAACGAGACATGAAAATAGCTATAAATAAATTATTTGACTTAGGGGCTATAAAACCTTGTTCTCCTTCAAATGATCAATGTATTTCAAATATATTTTTAGCTCCGAAACCTAACGGAGAAAAAAGGTTTATACTAAATTTAAAATCTTTAAACAAGTTCGTAACAAAAGTACATTTTAAAATGGAATCTTATAAAACAGAAAGTACCTACGATTCGAATTCCAAGAAAATGATTCGTCTGAGCCGATCACTTACGAGTTCACAGCAATGCCGTATGGATTATCGATAGCTTTGTGGGTATTTACAAAAATTATGCGTGAAGTAATGAGTCATTTGAGAAAACAAGGTTTTAAGTCTACTACCTATTAAGACGATCTTCTTATTGGAGATACATATGAAGAATGCATGATTAATGTAAGAGAAAATTTGAAGTTATTACATTGTCTAGGTTTTATTGTAAATTTCGATAAAAGTCACATTGTACCAAAAAAGTCAATCAAATTCATAGGTTTTATGTTCAACACAGAACAGATGTCTATTACGTTACCTGGCGATGAGCGGAATAACATTGCACAGTTAATAAATAGGTACATTAATCTAAAAACTTGTTCAATACGAAATTTCGCTAAACTTATAGGTGCATCTGATCGCAGCCTGTCCAGCCACAAAATATGGATTCTTATATACAAAAATATTAGAGAGACAAAATTTTTTAGCCTTAAATAAGTTCGGAGGAAACTATGAGGCAAAAATGAATCTCAATAAGATATTACTAAAAGATTTATGGTGGTGGAAAAATAATATTAATATTATTTCTTGTCCAATCATTACTCAAAATTATAAGTTAGAAATTTACACCGACGCATCTAGGACAGGCTGGGGAGCAGTATGCAAAAATAATAAATATAGTGGTTCATGGACGAACAGTGAAAAAGAAAATAATATTAACTTTTTAGAATTACTCGCGGTTTTGTTAGGTCTCAAAAGTATAGCTAGTGAAGAAAAAGAAAAGAAAGAAAGAAAGAGTCCAGAAAACTTAACCCTGATACTGAATGGGCCCTCTCGGATAGCGCTTTCCAACTTATTGTAAATAGTTTCGGGCCCATTAAGATCGACTTGTTCTCAAGTCGAGCCAAATGTAAATTATTTGTCACCTAGAAGCCTGAACCTGATGCAGTCGCAGTTGATGCATTTACAATAAGCTGGGCTGACTTGGATTTTTATGCATTTCCTCCCTTTTCTCTTGTATTAAAATGTTTACGAAAAATCATTGATGATAAAGCCGAAGGGGTACTTGTATTCCCCTTCTGGCCTTCTCAGCCATGGAGTCAGCACCCACTGCACTCCAGCCTTACCCTGGGTGCCGCGAGGCTCTCCGGGCGTCGTTCAGCCGGCGCGGCTGCCCACCAGAGGCTCTCACGTTGATGCTCGCCTCGCTCGCAGACACTACTATTCGCTAGTACAACGTCTCATTGAAGTTATGGTTTCAAGAAGTGTGGTTATGAATTAATAGTTTCGAAAAATCCATTCCATTAGTTCTTTGATTCTTAAACGAGCAATTTAATAAGGGATGTTCTAACGGTTCATTAAATACGCATCGATCTGAATTATCTCTTTTATTAGGAGAAGAGATAAGTGATAATAGTTGTGTTAAACGCCTCTTAAAAGGAGCCTATAAAACTAAACCTATTAAGCCTAAATATTCATTTACTTGGGATCCAAATTTAGTACTAAATCAACTGTCTTCTTGGTATCCAAATATTAATTTATCATTAGAAAATATTACAAAAAAAAAAAAAAACTCGTTACATTATTAGCTTTATGTACCGGTCAAAGAGTACAGACATTGTCTTTAATTAAATTAGAAAATATTGTTTTTCAATCTGATAAAGTAAATATTATTATAACAGATATAATCAAGACTTCCGCTCCAAATCGTGAACAGCCCTTATTATCTCTCCCTCTTCTCAAACTTTCAAAGCAATATCAACATATGCCCAGTATCAACTTTAAAAGAATATATTTTTATTACAAAAAATATCTGAGGTTCAAACTCCGGGAATCTCTTCGTAACATTCAAAGCTCCCCACAGAACCGCATCAAGTCAGACGCTAAGTCGATGGATTAAGCAAACGCTCGCCACGAGTGGCATTGACATGAGCGTTTTAGTGCGCACAGCACACGACACGCGTCAACCTCAGCCGCGCGCGCGGCCGGTATCAGTGTCGATGTCATTCGAAAAACGGCCGGGTGGACACAAAACTCACAGGTGTTCGCAAAGTTTTACCATCGGCCTTTAGATGATCAACAAAATAACTTTGCTTTGTCGATACTTAACAATACTTAACCTAATATTAAAAATAGTTATTGAATATTACGTATTTTGATATTAAGTAAATTACTACATTAAAAATTATGTGTCTATAAATAGACTATCACTAAGTTTCATTAATTTAAGCTGATTATAATTTCTAGCAACTCAAATAAAGTAAGATTATTTGAAGCTCATTATGCAATAATACTAATTATTAAGTACTATAATAATAAAATATGTAATTACATATTTATATCTTTACTTATTTCAATTCCAAGTATATACCTAAACAAAACTTTCTATCTCTGAAAATCTACCTGTTATATAATATCTGAAGAATGAAGCGACGAAATATAATAGATGATTAAACGAACTTCTAAGTGAAGTTCTATCGCTATTATATGAGTCGCTTCATTCGAAGATATGACGTACCCACCCACCCCGGAACCCATTTAAAAGTTTCGTTTAGGGTCTCTAAAGAATGAGGGCTTGGCGCGAACCGGGTGGATCATGCCACGCGGCGCCCCGCCACAGTGTTTTTTTTTATGATACTTTAAATTGTGCGAAGTTACCTAGTACCTAAAAAGGACTACCTGTTATATAATATCTTCGAATGAAGCGACTCATATAATAGCGATAGAACTTCACTTAGAAGTTCGTTTAATCATCTATAATAAATTAATATAAAAATATAATAAAAAAGTAAGCGAAAAAAGTCTTATTTTTTTAATCTGAAAGATTTTAAGGAAGTCTACGTATCTGTAGTATTCTATAATATACGTCGAAAAATTGCATAGTAGTTTAATTGTTTGTATCTATTTAAATCATTGTGATAATAGCAAAAATTTGTTTGCGTATTTGTAGCATGTTAGAATATTTTATGGCATCCGCTGGGTACACCGTAGTACGAGTAGTGACATAAAATGCGATTAAAAACACGCAGAAGGAGTTTACCTCAATACAACGCGGTGAACCAATTCTACGCGGTAAGCCAATGCGCAAAAGTATACTTAATGTTACCCGACGTACTTTATTTACAAGCTCCTGAACTTTCGTTTATGTTTTTTACATTTTGTTAATATGGCTTGCCAAAATAAAAAAATACAATTTATTATTTGTTGTTAAAGAACTTTCTGAGCCTACAGAAAATCGAAGTATTGGCACGTATATGGTAGATATATCGGAGCTTCCTATTTGTTTATTAATTTTTAAAACAATAACGAATAGTATATCTAACTTTTTATGGAATAATCCTAGAAGATACATCTTCTAGAAGGTACCTTTGAAACATGCTGTTTCGGGCTATCAATCTCTGTATCTACCATTCACCTACATTCAATTCACATGAAGATCAAAAGTGTTGTATTTATACTTACATAAAATGAGAATTTCATGTTCATCATACATTCAACCTTCTTACACATATTCCTTGATACTCCTGTGCACAAAACGATTTATGTTCAATCTGCTCAAAACGAATGCCCTCTCTGGGAATACAAATATGGCTAACAATGTAGTGTTCAAAAACGGGACAAGGATTATTCTTAAGACTGTTGATAAGTTTCAAACCAAGATACTTTTATGTTTTTATTCGTATTAAAGTGTGTTGTAAGTCTAACCTTCTCTTTTATATAAACACTAACTGTTGCCCGCGACTTCGTCCGCATGAATACGTGAAATGGGTAAATAATATTTTAATATGCTCCTCGAACTTCAAACTTACACTATTCTAAATTTCGTCGAAATCGATTCAGTACTTTAGCTGTGAAATCGTTACTGATAGAGAAACAGACAGAGTTATTTTAAAAACTGTTACAACAAAGCTGTGATCTGCAGTTTCATCTAGGTTTTGTGAAAAAAACCTACAATAAAATAGAAAAAGTACCTAACTAAACAAAAAGTAAATATCGAACAGGAATACCTACGAAAGGCATACTTACTGGATAAAAGTAATGGGTGTATGTATAAGTGTAAGGTTAGGTAGGTAGGTATTACATAGACTGTGCTTGCCCACGACTTCGTCTGCATTGAATAAGTATTTCGAGTAGGTTATTTTCAGCTCCAAGTTCCTATCTATCTTTAATATGTCTTCGCCCATATAATATGTATAACTCCTAACCTCAAACAACCTCAAACTTTCTTTTACATTACAAAGGCACATCGATTTATAAACAAATCTCTAGTGGCTTGATTTTTTTTAATTCACACAATCTTCATTAATTATAGCTTAGAAATGTTATTCTAGGTAAAGTCTTTATTGCTGTCAAGTTTCATAAAAATCCATTCGGTAACTTTTGCGTGAAAGGGCAGCAAAAATCCATCCATCCAGCCATTATCAGAGTATAATATGTATCTACCTATATGTATGGCTGTATTTCACGGTCTAACGGCTTAGCCAATTTTAATGTGATTTGGTATGATAGTTCATAAAGTCCTGTGTTAACACAAATGCTACTTTTTATTCGAAGAAATCTACGGTTTCTGACTTCCAAGATCATGGAATAAATAAAATCTAAACGATATTGAGTTCCATTATTTTAAGTTTAACTTTATTTCAATATATATCTGTACGAACCTACCTACCTACATTAAATCGCGTAAGAAGGCCTTATAAAAGTAAAACCGAAGTATCTACCCAATGAAAAAAAAACTCAATGACAGAAAATAAAATACCTTCCTACCTAAATTAAACTTTTTCCGATGATGACTAATCTAAACTCAATAAATAATCAAAATTCCTAAAAACTTATGGAATTTTGATTAATGACTAATCCTACCTAACAGTATTATAAAATAACCTACGGTCACTAAGTACAATAACAAATATGCTACTTACCTATAATTTAAAATTAAAATCTATACCTACATACCTACATAACCTCACGCCTGTCTCCCTTTGGGGTAGACAGAGACAACGGAACACCAATTGCTGCGACTTATTGAAATAAAACTAAATACTCTTAAACTTTACTTAGTTAAAACTAAAAGGAATAAAAAGGTCGCACTGAAAAGCACGTCTTAGAATTGACAAGCTTATCATTTGCGGTTGGCACAGTACTCGGGTCTAGGGATCGAACCGCAAAATTAAGTTTGTTTTTTATAAAAAGTACCCAGTGTGCCCAGGATATTAAAGAATAATTATACCAAGTTTTAAAGTAATCGATCCGGTAGTTTTTTCGTGATGCCTGAACAAATAGACAGACAGACAAAAATTTTTTAAATCACATTTTTTGTTTCGGTGTCAGTATAGTAAAACCCTAGCCATTTTTTTTTGATATTTTCAATATACAGAATTTTTACTCCTACAGATTTAATGTAAGTATAGATAATGTTGCGGTTTTGTATTTTTTTATAGGTTTGCCTGTTTGAGACTAATATTATTTTTTAAAGTGTGAAGGATAATTTTGTTAATTAACTTCTAAATAAATTTGGTAAGCCTACTTACTTGATCCTAGTTATTTTAACTACAAAATCAAAAGGAACTCACCATTTCATCACTTCCATCAGGACAATCAACATCCCCATCGCAGCGCCATCTCGAAGATACGCAATGTCCATTCGTGCAAGAGAAGTGCGTGTTGGCCTGGCAAGTCGGCAGTGGACACTTCAATTCATCACTCCCATCACCGCAGTCATCATCGCCATCACACACCCATCGCTGCTGAATGCATTTTCCGTTGCCACAGGTAAACTCGTCCGAACGACATGTTTCATCTGGATTGGTTGAAAATTGTTTTTTAGTATTTTGATCACGGAATAACCTCTGTGATGCGGGATTAAAACCAGTCAATTTCAAAATATTGTGATAAAATAAACATGTTACCGAATTGGAAATTCTGTGCTGTATATAAATACTGTGTTTTGTAACTTGCTTGGTATTCAAAATATTGTTTTGGCTGCACCAAACTATTTTTTCAGCTAAGAGCTCTTAGTTGTCAGTAGGCTCGATTTGAAAAATGCATTATCTATGATAATGGTTTGATATGAAATCACGTTAAGTCACATAGGTGGATTGATTTTAGACCTTACTTTAATTTTGTTACATATTTGTCCACTTTGTGCCAAGTTTTTGAGGTTTTTCACTATTCTCTTGCTTCACAGAAAATCCTGGGTTCGATTTAATACCTATTCGAAGGTGTTCTTAGCACTACTTTTTTGTAGGTAGGTACTGATCATTACTGACCATTATTTTTCTTTATAGTGAAGTAGAAAATATGTAAAGTCTCCTCACAACAAAACTTATTGGAACTCATAAGCTTTACTAGAGCTAGTGTAACCTGAATTAGTTACCGAATCTAGTTCTTGGTTTTGTTTAATTGTAACTCGATCAATGATAGTCGTGGTAAGAACAAGTAGACTGTGCAATATTTTCTTTAAATAGCGTTGTTTAACAATAATAAAAACCCATAAACTTATAAAAACCAAAAAATATTTATATTTTTCATGCACATTCACATATTTTACCGCACATACAAATATATGTACCTACATTACCTTACTTCCGTGAATTTCAATTATTCAAAATCGAAATATCAGGAAACAAAGCTCACATTTGAATCATGTAAATGTTCCTTTGTGAAGCTTTTCGATGGGAATAAAAACAGTTTGAAAAAATCTCGACGACCGGAAAACAATACTTTTTAAAAGCCCAGTATTGCTCATGCCATGTGAAAAAATATCAATATAATGCTGGTATGCGTAGTTTCTACCAATGCAGAAAAGATTTATTTAATCTTCATACTAATTTCAATATCTAAACTCACATTTATCACACAAAATTCTTTTTAAAATTAAAATTATGATTGTTCAACATATTGTTTAAGTAAACATATGGTTGATTATTCAATAAATTTGTTTCCTTTAAATCCTCCAAACGTTGTATTGTTGTAAGGGTATCCCATTGTAAGCAGATAAATAAAAATATTTGTTCTTTTCATTTTTAATTTTACAATAAAACACTACAAATCATTCTACGAACTCAAATTTCCCGAATTTTAACAAAAAGCTTTTTTGAGATTACCATAATAAAATAGTAATAAAATATCGTTGAATAATGATTTTCATTTATCTTTGGCAAGGAAGTTTCAAAATTAATTAAATTCCTTACAGAAGCTTATTAATATCGCCACTCCGCGTAATAACGAAGAAAACCCCAAGAGAAACTCATATTTCGGGCAAAAAATACATTTATCACCAAGAAAATGCTAAGTATGTTTCAGATTTACACAAAAAGTGACACACAATTCTCAATAGTATATAATCTTGTTTTACATATCGATACTATAATAGCCTTAACACCTTTATAAAAGAAATTCTTATGTGTTTTGTAACATAATACCGCTCTCTGAATGTGTCCTTGAATATGCTATTGAAGTGCCTAAGAAAGGTCTTTTGTGTGAATTTCATAGCTCCGGATAATGATATAACCTATAACGCGATAATCTCAAGGCTTCGGTGAGGTTGAAGCGTACACGCGACGTCATCGCTCACGATTCAGGGTCCGGCAGAGATAGATAAGAATTTATAGACGGGTGAATCGAGCGTTGATAGAATACAGAGTATCTAGAAAACCCCCATGATTGATTGAGCGATCCCATGCCAAAGGAACATAGTCAAACAGCAATTCCAAGTTTTTATTTTTTATACTTCGATTGAATTTTGGTTAAAATAAGCTTGGAAGGCTGTGTGGTGAACCTTTGTTTGATGAAAAGATAATAATGGATAAATTGGATTGTCCGAACTGTTTATTAAAGGAGCTATGTTTATTTTATTTCAATGTCTATTACATCGAGATTTAAATACAAATGACATATCTTTGATCGCTTTATGTATTGTAATATAACTGTCATATCATGAATGGGTAATCGTAAAACATGGCATTTCGTTCTACTTTCAGTCAGCCCTTTATAGAGCCTTAAAACAATATGGGACACAAATTAATCTACACACTCTGACATGGGCTTTGTCGTCAGAAAATATTAATTCAAAAACTGTTTTATTTTATAAATTAAACTAAAATGTTGTTTTAAGTAAACTATTTCACTTAGGGCCGATTTTTCAAAAATCAGATAAAAGTTTTCTAATGAATACTCGACAGCTTCAAACTCGTCTTAAAGAATGATGACACCCTGTCCAAATTTTGACAAATTTCGTTTAAAATAAAGCTCAAACTTAAAAATATTTTTAATTTGCATGTAATAATAGAATAATGTATTTTTAAAAGCCAAATATTTGTGTACCTATAGAAGAATAAGAAAATATCAATTATTTTTCGTAAAATTATTTTTGTACATAATTGTTGTTTTATTGCTAATTATAACTTTTATCCGACGATTGAAAAATCGGGCCTTAGTCAAGGTTGAGAAGGTGTATTATAATACATTGAAAGCATGAATGAGAAATGTTTTTGTCTGAACTAATTTGAAATGATGACTACAGTTGAATTTTTAGCACTCCATAACAGATGCCTCTTTTAAGCGACTATTCCAGAATGTACATTTTACTTTTTTCATGTGTATTTTTATCAACGTACGAAGATTTTGATAAGACTGTACAATGATTCAGCGGGTTACGTAATAGGAAAGGCCCTTTAGAAAGGTGTAACGGAAATCTTTCACTTACTTTCAACCCCTCAAGGGTTTAGGTTGATACTCTACAAAATTTTGAGAACGTTTCAAGGATATAGACCGGTATGGGGGTAAGCGACACGCACGCACCCCATTGTGTCTTTTATTAGTTAGATCGTATGTAAATCTGAAATTTCGCAAGCTTTATTCGGTGTACGTAATGTTGTGGTGATGTAACAAACTTTTTCGATAAAAACTGCAAGTAACGATGTAGGTTTTTTACGAATCTAAAAGGGTTATATTGAAAAAGTCTGTGAGGCACTCAGTTTTTTTAAAGAGAGAGTCGATGTTTTTTATTACCTAAATCCGACCTTATGCTACTTAATATATATGTTACCCGTACTGCATGCTTTTTCATCAGATCCATCCGTGCAGTCAGCGTTGTCATCGCACATCCACGAGAGAGGGACGCATTCGCCAGGCTTTCCACGGCAGGTGAATTCTTCCGGGCTGCACGCCTCCACTTCTGCCAAACCCAAATCATGCACATGCTAAGTAAGATGCATTACGTCACATATACGTAACATTTTTCGCTGCAGACAAATCTTTATGAATACTTTATTATTTGTTGCGAAATAAACATGCCATATAAAATTTATAACTTTTCGTCAGA
Organism: Stenoptilia bipunctidactyla; assembly: GCA_944452665.1. NCBI lineage: Eukaryota > Metazoa > Arthropoda > Insecta > Lepidoptera > Pterophoridae > Stenoptilia > Stenoptilia bipunctidactyla. Next base: position 12,448,060 of record OX101726.1, read on the forward strand.
ATTTCTACCAAATAAAATATTGGTTGGTTGCTGCATTTTGCTATTAAACTGAAATAAATGCGAAAACGTATTATATTTTTGAAAATTTTCGTTTTAACCTTAAATCTCTGTAGGCAGTGCACCTAACTTTAAAGTATAAAACGAAAGAAGAACCCCGCGAACTAAAAGAAAAATCGATTATGTTATTATTCCATCCTAGTGGTTGTCAACTTTAAATTCAGTTTCAAAGTTACACGCGCGGACCTGAAAATCCGTGAGATGGTTTGTTTTGAATTCCCTTGTCTGTTGGTGTTGTATGACCATTGTGATAGTAAAATTTAGTTACAACTTTGAATACATGCCTTTTAGCATCCGAATTTCGCTGCATTACATGCCAATTGTTTCCGGGTCATGCTTTATTCCGCGTTCATATTTTTTTAGACCCATGCTCTTACCACATTGGTGTTCATCGGATCCATCTGGACAATCAGGTGAATCGTCACATTTCCACGCTCCAGGTATACAGTGACCAGTAGCACATATGAATTTGTGCTCAGGACAGTTACGTATCGCAGCTGTGTATAAAACAATTATTTCACTAACCGTTTTTCACGAAAATACGAAAAATCCTATCCTAAGTACAACACCGCAAAAAAATCCTCTTCTTTTTAAGAAGTTCCTTTTGTATAAAACCGCTATGTTAAATAAGGTTGTATTACTTGAACTCAAAACAGCTAGGAACAAGTTACTAAAGATAATATCAAATTACTAAAGGCTACTTAAACGGCTGATGTTAAACTAATTGTATTTAGAATTATCCTCGGCTTCTGTTGACAGGGGTGCTCGTTTAAATGCTAGACAAGCAAAACTGCAATATAATTAATGCTAATTCTAAAATGGCGCGGCTAAAATGTAATTAAACCTAAGCATCCTTTATTATACTCTAATGTTGTTTTACGTTACGAACAAATTAAATTCGAGTCTAGCAACATTTCAACGGGCTACGAACTTTTACTTGTATTTCATTTTCGTATCGTTATTGGGCTTTTGTTTAACTTTTGCAAGACTTGAATTACGATTTATGTACGATTATTAAAATATAGTTTTCGAATCGTTATGTGAGTAAATTCCATTAGTTTATATTTGCGAAATGAAATTTTTACCTTAGTGTATTTGCTGCAAAAGTAGGTATTACGTATTTTTAGTTCAACATTAATAATTTTCCTTTTAAATACTATTTATACATGAACCATTAAAAACTTAGCGCCGGCTCTGGTATACATATTTATAACTAAACCAGAAGAAGGTGACTTCGAATCCGAAAAAAAAATACTGAAGTGAACTCGAAATTTAGCCAAACTGATTAAAACATCGCTACTAAATATTTATGACGTTGTTGATGCAAATCTAGAACGTGCTCGTAAGTTTTCTGAAATTAAAATAGGTGTATTCAAAACAACATGGAGGGACAATAACGTATACCTATTTGGTGAAAAATCCCATAAGAGACTGTCTGACCCGCGAGCCTCTATACGAAAACTATTGCCAAATATCTTCGTTTCGGTAAAGATGTGTTCGGAACTTCGAGCTGTGGCAATAACAATCCTTTCGTTAATCTGCAGTTTTCGAATTCAGCCTTATCGATACTTACCAATACGTAAGCTTCAGATTAAGACGGATGTAGAGACTAATAAAAAAAAACCAAAAGATACCTAAAGGAAAAAGTCGTTTTAAATTTAGAAAATTAGCTATTACTCCACTGATTCCTCTGCAAGTTTTGCAGTAGAGTGTTTGTAATATAAAAAATCCTTTCCATTATGTGAGGTCGACTTACAGTGCTACTTAGTGTACTAGGTTGGTTCGCGTCCCGTAATCCCTCGAACCCTCTGGTTATATGAAATCTTACAAAGTTTATCCCGGAAGGTTTTTATGAGTGGCTATGTATTTATCATATTTTTGCTGGAAGGAGTAAAACGTAACCCAAATTCTTGTAACTATATTAAGGAATAACAAACTAGTTTTTTTATCGTGTAATGTTGAAAGATAAAAGTCTAAATAAAAATTAATAAATATATCTTTTTTATAAAGTATTTTTATAAAAAACGCCCGATTCTAATGTAAACAGCAATGTGCAAACGTAAAGATTCGAATTTATTTTGCAAAATTGAAGCGAGATTTTCCAATTCATTGGTGCTAGTGATGAAATATTAAATTTATTTCATTGATCTTTTTCATACATACGTCATTTAAATATCATCTTTGCGCAAATATCTCCAAATTGTAAAAGTACTTACCTACCAATTTTCATATGATTTTTACTTTGAATAATAATGTGAGCTGTAACTGTTTTTTAAACTTTTTCATAAAAATTGGAACTAAATATTATATGAATAATTTTTAAATCGAATTCAGTGGTTGAAATTCAGTGCTCACCAAAGTTACGGGGTTTAATTTAAAATTTCATATTTGGGTTCATATTAAAAAGTCGTTACTTTTTTGCAAATATAATAATTGAAATACGTGGTATGTTTTTTTGTGTTTTTACAATTGCAACTTTTGCCAATGGTAATAAAAGGCATATAGCATACGAACTGAATAAACCCAATGCCTAAATGTATTTACGAGGTAGATCTTTGTGTTTTGTATGTCATCATATAATTGGCTCACATCTCATGAGAAACGACATAGCACGCTTCAAACCAACTTAGGGATTTGTGCCACAATCTCTAGAGAGTCAGAGAGAAATACTGTCCATATAAAAACTAGCCGCAATTTCACCTCAATCGGACGGGAAGTTCCAAGTCGACTAGACGCAGCCCAGACGCTAAGAGTCTTCGGTCTAGACGAACGTTATTTGCTTAGCTTTCGCGTATTCATTCGCCGTCAAAATCTTCATAAACGGCATTGAAAAGAACATTCTCGTTTACTTCTATAAGACTTTTTTTCATTATGATGTAATTCTTATATTTTTTTTGTCTAAGTAAATTAATGCTGTTGATATTCAGACAGTAAAAAGGCAATTAAAAAGTAAAATTGAATGTTCTTAGTAATTATTTTTATTTCATCTTAAAAATGTTTGCCATTTTCGCGAATAATTTTAAGTAATTTTTGGCTTAAATTTGGCTTTTAACTTTCTAATCTACGGTGCACAAAGTTGCCTCGTACGAAATATACCGCCTTCCGTAAAACTTTATTCATAAATCGTTAGATAAACAGATAAACATTTTTTCGTGAATAAGGCGAAGAAAAACTTGAGATAGAGCAGCTCAGTAGAGCGTTAAATATTGATGTGGGTACGTATCTCAGTTTTGAAAATACTATCTATTTTTCTATATTCTTTGAATATAACCAGAAAAAATTTGGAAAATCAAAGTTTAGTTAATAATTTTTCGCTAACCTGTAGAGTTGTTTTTTGTGAGATTTAACCAAACCTTTTTGTCATCGCAATCTTTGTAAATACTTTTGAAATTTCTCTTTTCGCATTTAACTCTGCGTGCAGGTAGTTCTTTCACCACTTATAGCACAAGTTGTATTTAAAGCAAATAAACAAATGTTTTTTTTTTTTATTATTACCTGATAGTAATGACAATTAAGACTCGGCACTTAAAAACCAGGAACAAAATCTCCTCGAAAAAAACGCAGGTAGTTCATTTTAAACCTTACCGAACCGGAACCAACGTAACCAAAAAGGAACTATTAAAGCGATTCGCCCGATTCTTTATTGCTATACGGGGATGTAACCCGAGTCTACGTCTAGTAGTCCGATGTTTATTTTCAAAACGAGCTTTCGCATACTCTCCAAAATGCACTTTACTTGAATCTTTTAACACTTTGTAATAGAATTTGAAAATATATCGTATCTTATTTGAAAACGAAAAATCGCATGGTATTTTTGTGTATCGTATAACCTTTAAAAACGATTTAAAGCACAGGGAAAGTGTCAGCACTTACTGCAGGTTCCTGGTTCCTCATCCGATCCATCCGAACAGTCCTTTTCGTTGTCACATCGCCAAGACATCGGCACACAACGCCCGGTCTTGCAACGAAATTCCGAAGATGTGCAGGTGCGACTTTCTGTTGAACAAAGAGAAGTTTCCTTTTAGAAAATGTAGAGAACTTAGAACTTTATTTATAAGGTTGTAGAGTAGTAAAGTCATTTTAAGTCGATACTACTTTCAGTTCATTTTATTAGAACAGTAATGTGTTTCAGAATTTTAACCAGTTTTTTTGGATAAAGCAAGAGTTTTGGATAAAGAAAGGTAAAAATGAATACCTATCTTTAATACGCAGAAGTGAAATTACTCTTCTAGTAAAACAAAATATTCAAAATATCGTTTAACTTTTATAATGTATCTGCAGTAGTTTATATTCTGTTCTACATTTACCTGCAATTGCGAGTTTTATTTTCAAATGTTGTACAATGTTTGATTTGAGGATTTTTAGCATATTATGATACTTTCTTTTTCAATTTGCAAAATAACTTTGAAAATTAAAGATCAATTATAAATTTTCTTAGGAAATAAAATAATGAATTCCCAGTAATTCGACGCCCTATACTATTACGATTATTATACGTACAGATGAGAAGCATCAATTATAGATTACAGTTTTGATTTGATTTGCTCCTAATTGAGTCAGGTAATGTGTAGCTACATATCTTCTTTGAAATATAATTGATTAATCCTCGTAAACTTTAAACTTTTGATATTATTTATTTATATCACTAAATACTCACACAGAGCCTTCAACGTAAAGTATTATAAGCCTAGAAATGTTATTAGTAAACCCTTTTGAATAAGTTAGTTGTGTGTGTAGGAGAGCATCTTTACATCGCCCTTCGCATGTAAAACCCAGTCGTATTCCCAAGTGGGCATAACCATTTGCTCGAGTGAAATGCCCGCCATGTTATACCCACATTACTGCTTCAACCACACTGGAATGTTAATGCTGACTCTCGAATCTTTCTCAAATTCCCATTTCTGAGAAGCTCACATTTGGCGAAGCTGTTTTACAATAATTACAGTACCCGACTTATTTCAATCTCCACGTGTTCATAAACTTCCACAAATAAGATAGGAGTAACGGTGTTAAGAGACGAGTTTCAACAGGTTTTCAAAAATTTGATGGCTCTTTCGTAAAGTTTGCATAAAACTGTTATCTTCCGTCTCAAACAAAACTCGTTTTGTGAAGAAACTTGTAAACTCAGTCGAATAAGCTACACGACTGTGATACCAAATGCAGTTTGTTCTAGACTGTAAATGTACTTTGTCATTGTGTGACGCTCATCTCGTTTGCAAGATTTTATATGCATGTCATGTCACCACGACGAGTGTCGTTTCGTTGCAGATCTAAGCGAAGTGACAAACTGCAGATTACGTTTTGGACGAAAATTTACTCAACGATTTTTGTTGGTAACTCAGTAACTGACATTTTCTTACATAAAAGGAATTGCAAATCGACGACTCCAAACCAATTTCGCAAAGTCTTCATTTCAAGAAAAGACGTATCTTTTGAATGGTGAGCGTAGTGACTGTGGAGACAATTTCGATTTATTTCACAGTAGCAATCCGAGAATAGACAATAGAGCTGTCTGATAGTAATTGTACCTTTAGATGTTTTTATGATTTCAGAAACGTCCTTTAAGTCTTTATAAAATCCGTAAGCACAAAACGAGATATCTTCAAAGCAGAAGTTTTAAGCGATAATTGCCATCATAGAGCTAGCCAGGAATCGTCCCTCTTGATTACTAATTAACTCAACATTGGCCGGTAAACAAACAGTTGCCTACTTGCTCGGCAGCCCTTACTCGTAATGGCTCTGCGCCTAGCGGATTAATTTAATGTACGGCCTAGTGTAGTCGACTCTGCATAATCTCTTGTTATGCCATTTGTACAATTTGAATTTAGTTTGGCATTTTGATTGGGTTTCCTATTTATGTTTAAATTTAGTTTGGGATTTAGATTATGTGGTGTATTATACAACTACGTTATTAAAGTAGATAAAGCGATAGCTTAAGCTTAGACAATAATTCCTTAATCATATCATTAAATAAAATGGCTAAAAGGGAACATTTGCGACAAATTAGTGCCTTTCTGATAATAAATTTTGAAAATCCATTTTCAAGTGTGTGTGAAATGGTATAGATGAGATCTGCAATCAACATTGAGTGGAGTCAGGGAGAATAATATTAGAACCTACTTTAATTATGCAATTGAAAAATTTGAATTTTATTTGGAAGTTCTAATTAGTCTAAATTACATTTTCTTTACAATGTTACTTCAGGCGTATTGTATAAAGAATGCGTAGTCGTAACTCTATACTCGAGCATCGATTTTTCAATGTAATCGATTAGAATTTATGGCTATACCCTACTTGATAATAATCTCAAAAATTTGGTATTGTTTTTATTATAATACGACGCACGTGGCAAATTGCTCGCTTCATAAATAATGCAAGAGGAGAAATTAACTGAGATTTGAAATGCAAAAAGTATTTTTCAACTGTTCCAGCTAGGGCGACTCATTTTGAACTTACATATTAGATTTTATCTTCCTTTTTTTATTTATTAAGTTTTTCTTAATCAAGAACGCGAACCTTAATAGTACATACATATAGCATGCATAAAATTGCTAAGCACCAACATCTCAAATTACTTTTAGGTATACTTTGTAATACAGGTTTATTTTTAATATCACTTCCTACTGTTATTTTTGTGTAGGTACCTGCTTTTATTTTTTTTTCTCATATACTACCACCGAGCACACTCAACCTTTAATTTTCATACTGTGTAGGTACTAAAGAACGAAAAAATGGACGCAGTTTCGAAATAAATTATTAATTTAATTATTGGAATATTTTTCAATATTCTCTGTTTTTTAAAGTGTATTATAGTTAAATCACGTAGGTATTAATTTGAGCAATTTTCTACATAAAAAATAAAAATAAAATCCCCAGACAATCACACCAACTACATGGCCACAAAGTAAGCATAGCTTGTGTTATGGGATACCATATAGCGAACTAGGGGGGAACCTAGAATATAAATACATAAATATATAAACACCCAGACACGGAACATTTTTTTTCCTTGTTTCGTGCGGGGATCGAACCCGCAACCACTGGCGTCTGAGGCAGATAGGTTTACCCCAACACCAAAGTGGTCGTCTACATGCACGGTGAGTGAATCCTTTACAAAAAATAGAAAATCATTATGAATATTTAACAGTAATAGTTTTCAGAAGTTATCAATACCGTTTGACATACGAAACATACTTTTCTCTAACTTGTTAAGCATAGTAGAAACTATACTTATATACTTTGTTTTATTAATCGAACTATGTTTGCATAGAATATCCACGCTCCCCCAAATTTGACGTAATTTCAAAGGACAAAACGATATTTTTACTGTTTCCATTTATTTTATCAACACCTTAGTAAATGTTTTTAAACAGTTTTATTCACATTCTGAAAATTTATTCGAATTTGGAACGGTTTAAGATTCCTAATACCGTTTAATCCGTCTAAATGTTCAACCTCAACTTCTGAAATGATCACAGATTTGTAAAGGTTTAAGGGATTGTTTATGGTTTCAAGTAATTTATTTATAAGACAGTCCCGATTTCATCACATTTCATAGAAGTATTACATTTAATTTATCCTGTTACTCTTGTATATACTATTTTAATGCATGGGTATATAAACAAAAGGTTTTGAACCGTAAACGTGTCCAACCGAAAATCTATATTTAACTGCAGGTATTCTGTAAAAAATATCCAAAGGTTTATTAATGAGCGCGAAAGTTTGAGACCTTATTGGGATATTCATTAAATTTCAGAGGTTATCATTATTTTTGTTGTTATTTTTCCATGTTTTTTTTTTATATTCATCTGATACAAACCACGGATACTACCTATTGACATAATTTACTGCTACCTGTATTTCTATAAAGACATTCACTTTTTTTAATGGGAATATTTTCGTTCAGATTTAGTCACTCATTAATTTGAAGTTGTTCTCATCAAGCACACGTAATTAATTTCCAAACCACACCAAAACAATTCTGTTATATTTTCCTAAACAATGTTCTCTAGGAAACAGTAGATGCACAAGTATGAGGCCAAATTGTCCCCAAGATGGCGATAGCTTTAGAACGGAGGAAAATTGCATTACATGTCAAGAGCACTCCTTAGGCGATGAGTGCATTCGTTAGGTAACGGAAGAGTATGTCTTGAATCTTCCCTGAGAGAGCACCTAGCCGACTGCGCATTTGGATATCTAATGTGTGTCTTATTTTGGAAAATCGAAATAAAAATATACTATAAGGTTAAAAGTCTGGTTGTATGTTTTGGCTTTTTCTTTGTTTTAATTGGTTGGATAATATTATTTTAATAAAATTTAAATCTGTAAACGTAAATTTTGATCTTATGTTTCTTTTATTATTTTATGGCTGATTTTACTAACTTAGTTTTCAGTTGTGGTACTAAAAATATCGCTTGAACAAAGTATTAGTCTGAAATAAAATTATTGTTTATAACAAAGTGCAGGTGTTGTATTAAAAATTTCCTAAAGGAATACTTTCTACATTACTTCATACTATTTTTGACTTTTTTCATCATTAAGTGCCTTGCTAGTAACTCTTAATAATTTCAAACTACTCTATTTGAAGGTTGTTATAATAGACTTAGTTTATTGTTTATTTTAATTTCGATACTCCAGTAGCTTACAAATTTTACTATTTGAATGCATTTTAATTTTCCGTGTTCACTTCACGTCTTCAAATAAATAACCCTAGCCTTTAAATACAAAAAAATATGTTCACTTCAGTGATGATGAAATACGTTATGTTTCATGCAAAGCCAGACATTTTCCCTCGCGTATTCCATCTTCATTCCAACTGCCATTTATTTCGATCAAATAAGATTCAGGTCAGACACAAAGTTAATCCTCAAATAAAAATAAAAGAATCTTCGATCCCCACTTGCCAACTATTGATCGGGAGAGTAGACACTAATCGTAGGTAGGTTTTCACTGCTTTTTCCTTTCTACAAACCATTAAAATTTTCATACAGTTTCGCGTTGGATGGAAGTCTATCTTGCAGTCAACAAATTGAAGCACTTCCATAAGGTGACATAGACTGAGTCTTCGTGACTTTGTTACGTTTACGGGACATTAAATCTCGCTATCCAACCTTATTATGATGCAAAATGCTACCCGCATATTTTACAGGGGTGTAATCAACTCTCCGTTGTTACCTCATACGCAAGGAACATGAAACCGGAACAGTGTATTTTGTGCCATTATACGTTTTTGGGTTGACATGACACACATTCTTTCCTTCTCAGAATGTTATTTTATATTTTAAAAACGAAATGAAAAGACTTCAAACATAGAACTGTAATTAAAATATGATATCTTTACGGAAATTGAAATACGAAATTTTAATCTGTACTGATACAATAAGTATTTTGTAGCTACAAAAATTCATTTGTCGAAATTAAATATTCTTGAGTACCTACCTACTTTGAAAGTTGATTAATGAAACTTTTAGTTTAATCAGTCCCAGAAAAAAGATAGGTACGGAGAAAGCGTTGAGGTAATTAATTAAATGTTTTAATCAAGTTTTGAAACTATCGTAAAGTAATTCGTTAAGGTGGCAGAAGTTTATGTCCTTTCATTCTAAGGTAAGTTAATATGAGAAACTATTTCGCGTAGAAGAGAAATCAAATTGTAAAGATGAGGAACCTTTGAGTTTCCCATCTGTACGTGTTAGTAGAAGTGTCCCGAGGGCGTTGCTTGTCATTGGAAGAGTAATGCCAAAGTCGTTTTAAAAGGGTCGCGTCGATTTGCTCTCAACCTGAGACAAAGCTATGAAAACTGTTTTTATAGCTTATTTCTATGCCGTTGTTACTTTTATATCTGATGTTAAAAAATCCCATCTAAACCAGTAAAGTAGGTCTTGCTTATTTCTTTGATTCTCAAACCGAGCTTAATGAGTTTCTTTTTTTAACTTAGTATAAATCTAAGCAATGTTTTCGATGTAACACAAAAATTAAGTAACAATTTTGTTTGCCATTATTAAGGTGTAACAAAGTCTTGTGTAAAAAAATCACAATGGTTCGAATACAAACTCTAAAACTTATTGCGATAAATAACTAAATACTCACCCGATTTTGCATAGTCGTAAGCTTGGGTGTAGGTGTCATAATCATCGTCGTAGAAACTTGCGTCACCTCTTGCTAGGAGACTGCAAGTGAACCAGACTATCCACCATACAGCCATTTTCATAGTCTCCGCACTCTTATTTCCAATTTTTTTACGATCACCACAGATTATCAATATCAAAATGCGCTGAAAAAGTTTTTTTTTTTAATTTACTTTCCTTAACTGAAATGAGTCTTAGCTGCAAACTAATGCCGTCTTTAAAATGCAATCTGCTTATTTAAATGAAGTAAAGTTTAAAAGCTTGATATTAATTATATTCGCTTGCACAGAAAGATCTTTCATAATTTATTACGCTCGCAAACGCGTCAAAAGGAAACTGACATTAAACATACTGAAGCTTACATTTTACAGCCGAATACTGAAAGATTTCATAAGGACTCATATACGACTAGTTATGATATCTCCAGTAGAAAATAATATTATTTATATAAGTAGGTATTTAATTTAATGAATAGGTAACATTATGCTTTATTTGTGCATTGCAAATAGTTTATATTTAACCATAAAGCTAGAAGCAATATCAGTTTCCCTCTCTAATAAGAGGTATGTACTCTACTTTACTAATTATGTGTTTATGGAAATTATACAAGCAAAATTTGTTATCTATAGTTTCAATATGCAGCCAAAACTCATCTCATTATTATTGATTTGTTATATTTTTGCGCACTCCGATTTTTAAGGCTTCCTTTGTTTTGCGTTGTAATTGGATAACGCGATAAAACTCTACGCTTCATCTAAACATAATGCTTATAAAACTATGCTACATTAATGCTGACTCAAATAATTATTTTGGCATGTAATATACAAATATTTATAATGTATAAAATAACTTAAAATTATTGCGAATTGTACATAAAGCTTAACTTATGACGGGTGTTTAATAAAGAGATTAAACTGAAAATCAATGGATTTACGCGGTGACGGATGCGTTGGCTTGTAAATTATACATTAAAGTAGGCAAAATATTGTATTAACAGTGTACTGATAATAGGGCAACGATAATTATGTAAAAAAGGATTACTCGGACACGTATGATATTGCACTGCCTATGACGATTATTTAGCACAACCGTTCTTTTTCATTATCGAACAGTTTAACCTCCCCTCCACTCATATAGGTACCTACACACTTTTCTAATCAATATTTTCTTGAACCTGAACACGGGCCTTTTATCTGTTTTGTAATTTACTGATGCAGATTCTTGTTGTTTTTCTTTTACATTGTCTAAAGCTAATGTTTCTTTTGTGTCTGTCTAATGGTAGTTACAATAGGTAGTAAATAAATAAAAATATATTGAGAGCTTTTTAAGATATTTAATGTCGTTGAATTCTTAACATTAAAGCTAGAATAAGGAAAAGCCGAATATAAAGACGCAGATGATATTTTTACAATTACCTTAAAACATTTTTTTTGTCTTTTCATCAAACATAAGTAGGTAAATACCTACATTGTATTTTTAACTATTTAATAAACAATTCTTAAATAATTGAAACCTTTGAAAAGCATTCGATTATCGAAAGCGTAGTTTACAAAAAATAAACAAGTTAATGCTATCGGTATATTACAATTACTGAAAAGCAAACCGAAATCTGACAAAAATCGACCCAACAACGCAAAGAACTGAACAAATAAAACATTGTATGGCTTTATTATAAAAGATCCACACGGCGGGGTTTCCATGTAAACCAATCGTTATATAAAAAGCTGCTCTATTCGAGTGCGGGTAAATTTTATTTTAAAGATTTCATTGAATGCCAACAACACATAGCATCGGGTCAAGTTCTAGAATAACTTTCTTTGCCTAGTTCCTAAACTAAACCAAGGAGGGTTCAAATCGAGTTAGTTTCTAGTTTTATTTATATACTTGGAATTCCCTATAACAGGGTCGATAATATTGATTACCGATTACTTAACAAGTCTCTATACATATTTTGTTCATTATTTTGCTGACCACATTGTACTCTTTCTGGGAAAGTAGGGATATTATAAACTGTACGGCGTTTTCCTTTTCTTTTATTAAGCCTAAAGACAGGGCTCCTGAAAGCTAATTATACCGGTCTGCATATGTAAATTAACTTATTCTACTATCGAACAATCACTAAATATTTTTTTATAAAAGTTGGTCATTGTTTATAGATCAAATTGTATGAAAAAAGGTTGTTCAAATTTTATCTCACAAATATGTTATAACATTGTTTCTAAGAGAATATTTTTTAATCAAAATGAAATTAGAACGATTTTATTAATCCAGTTAATTAACTTTTTCGTAAAGTTATTTGATAGACGAAAGCGGGGAGGGTTACAAGATAAATTGTTTTCAAGTACATTATTGATTACCGTTCAGGATTTTTCGTTTAAAAACTGAAACTTGACAGGGTCTACGTCATCTTTATCCATCTTTAAAAATTCACCGAAGCTTTTGCGACAAACTTGGGGTACTTTCATCGCAAATTGCGATGCGTTATGCAACCTCATTTTGGTTTTCCATACTTTTTTACTGTAAATTAGATATGTTTAATTTTTTTTAAATCATGATTTAATTTAAACAGACAAAAGCGTGGTTTTGCGTGCTCTCAAAATTAATTAGGTACATGTTAATTTAATCCGGTTCCAAAGATATTTTGTTGAATATAATTGTGATAAATCAAGACAAGACTTACCTACATTATTCGCAAACTAATTTGTTTCAGTACCTACGTTGTACTATAAATTCTTCTTCTTAGAGTGTCGATGAATATTTACTTATATTATATTTTGCCCGCCCAGAAACTTGCCACCTTTATGGCATTATTAGTGGCTTGTGCAAGGTCCTCGGTAGTGCAGGTTTCCGGGCACATGGGGCAGGAGAGAAGGTGTTCCATTGTTTGTGGAGTCGCGCCGCACAAACAGTGCTCATCTCCGTCAACGCTGAAACCCCATTTCACAGTGTTTTCTTTGCTACGGCCGACCTGGGTCCGGAGTCTGTTTAGGGACTTCCAAATTGGCCATGGCAAATCTTTTCCAGGCGGAAGGTGTTCAGACAGAGGCAAGGGGGGTTGGGCAAATTTTTCACTCCATAAGTTGACTCTCGTTGGCAAAGGTTGGATAAGATGTCTGCTTTGTCCTTTGAAAATCCTTCGATGTTAACGGATATGATGCAAAGAGTAGCTGTATTGTGGATAGTTGGCCCTGATAATACTATAAATATGCTTTAGATTCGGTTTATAAATGGTGTATCTTTAATACGTATTTTAAGCTTATCTAGTATTGGATTTTATAAGTGGAAATGTGTCTATAGATTTTTTTAAATTTGTTTTAATGAGTTTATATTTAGAATGATATTAAGTATTTTTCTCAATATTATGCTTACGATCATGCTTACATGACGATGTAGAGATGTAGCGTGCGTCTTAACAAATAGGGGAAGCTGAGGATAGAAGGAATATTCTTTTGACAACCTTCACCGATGACGATGAGCTTTGCTCAATGGCCTGGCTGAAGAAAATTTTGCTTAAAAAAGGTCAAGAGAACAAATATTAATCCATATATCCACATTAACAAACTTCACGTTTATAAAACCTCTCATCAGGTTATGTAACAACATAAAAGTCATATACATTATCACGTATCTGAAAGTATCAATTTAAAGCTAGCCATTTAATCGTATTTTATATTTATAGACAAATAGGACAAGGTTCAAGATCATTTAAACATTGCACTCAATTTGTATCAAACCTGCTATCGTAATTTAAAACGACTGATTTAGAACTAGCGACCTAATTAAGATGATATTGCCTAGTTTACGAATTGTTTTAAATTATGATATGAACATTATCAATATTTAAACAAATATCTCTCATAGAGTCCACAATACAAAATAATAGACGTATCTTAACAACCGTCACGCGATATCGCGCAAAATTTATGGTTTGCCGTACTTTTCGAAGCATGGAATTCATAGAGAGATAAAAGAATGGCTGTCATTCATTTTAGATGAAGCAAAGTGCAGTTTACTATATCCCGCCTTGTTTGTGCAATGATAGACATGATCCGCCAAGCCACTACAAGTTCTGATAAATAAATATATCCGCCATTCAACTACGACTTCTGATAAATAAAGCAATAAAATATTTGTTTAAACAATAATATCATTAATTAATCCATTATAGTTGATATTTGCTTTACATTGACGTATTTGATTAATTTTTGTTTGTAAACTTTCCATATGCGGCTATTAATATTAAAGCAATAAGAAACTTTTTCATTCAATATTTTGTTTTCATTTTCTATCTAGAAAATGTAATGGTTGATGAAACACCTACGGAAAATAAACAAAACTAAGTACCTACCCAGCATATAAGAGTTACTTTACCTACAAATAAATTTCTTCCTTATCTTAGACAGGAATTACTTTTACTCAGCTCACTGAACCCAGAAACTAAGCGTGAATTCGGGTTTCTGCTTCGAAGTTAAAACCTTATCAAAAAGAACAAATTACACAAAGATATTCTAGCCAACTGCTCTAGTTCTAGTTGAATGAAATATAAGGATCAAGCGTGTTACAAAATGATACCAAAAAACAAAACACGACCCAATTTCTCAATTATGAATCGCGGTGTTGTACATCAACTTATTCAGCTAAATATTGAAAGCTTCTTAAAAACACCCCAAGTCCTATTTGTATTTTATTTATTTCTTGAAAAAGTAAAATATTGGTACAACAGTAAAAAAAATGTAATTAACGTTAATTCGTTTTAAAAGTTACACAGGAACGCGCCGGGTTATTTTCTTTTCTTTGAAATTAGACGTTGTAACTGTAACCATGTTAAAATTTAATGAAGTAATTAGTTTTCAAGTTCCGCATAAACGAAGCTACCCTTGAGAGAGGAAATTCAAAGACTTATCAAGAAAGTTGTCGGCGTAGGTACCTACTCTGAGCGAGGCTTGTTGTCGCATGTTTTATAGAAGCACTTTTCTTTTAATACCGTTGACTTGTATGGAACATTAAGTACTATTACATTCGTAAGTGTTTTCTCATATTACTTTTCATACAACATCTATCATAACATTTTAAACACGTATTGATTTAAAAGACAAAAAAAATATCAAATAGAACATGTTTCGTTAATATTATGTAGGTAGGTACGATTTTGTAAATGGCAAATTTACGGAAGTAACTAAAAAGTAGTTACACAAAAAGAGAACAAAAGTACTAAAGCTTTTCAAAGAACGAAAATAAAAAAACAATTTTGTTTCCAATGTTACCAAGTTGGTACGTTATCCTAGATTAAGTCAGCTTTTTCCGGATCGAAAGCGCGCGTTTCCTAAGCTATGTTACAAGTTGTCCGGTAACCTGACCGCCATTGTGAAAAAACTTCCATCGACCTATCAAATGAATTATATTTTCATTGATCAATTGCAAATTTCATTGTAACTACAGAATGAACTATATTAAATCAATAAGTGGAACTATTCAAAATGTTGTTCTAATTATTATTCATTCATTAATTTCGCAAAATACCGCAATAAAAGGTATTTTGCGAATTCGATTAACGTCAGTTAATTTATTTATCATTTCATCTCCTCCTGTGTGAAGTATAAAAACCGCGGCAGTAAACAAGAGAAGTTCTTAGTATCTGCATTATGTCTCTGTCTGCGACCACGCGGGCAATGAACAAGAAAGCTGCTCTTATGTAAAAACTGAGCAGCAGCTGCACTTGCAAGTAACAAATTACACACTTTAAAAGAAATAGATACAAACTGTATGAAGATAGCAATTGTTACTTTGTTGCTAACTCAGTCATGTTTTTGCTATAGGCGTCTTGTTTAATTAATTACTGATATCAACGTCAATTATTAGGTCAAAGCCAGAGGCAGATCATCAATTATATATTCTAAAGAGGTTAAGAAAATATGAAAATATCAATTAATTATCCCTGGCAGGTAATTAAGATTAACTTCATTGATATTTCAATGTGACTTGACTAAGTCTAAACAAAAATATTATTAAACTCAGGTAGCGTGGCTTTACCCGCGCAATTTCGAATCCCGTGGGAATATCGGGATAAAAAGGAATGAAAAAAAAGAAGAAAAAAGCCTATGTGCTATTCCATACTCTACACTATCACTATGCCAAATTTCTTCGAAATCCGTTGAGCGTTCTGCCGTGATTGAGGAACAAACTTCCATACATCTAAACTTTCACATTTAGTATAATATTAGTAAGTTTGGATTTTTTTGTTGTCTTTCGAAAGGGTGAATATCTTAATAGAATCTGACATTTGAAAATGAATTTCTAACGGAGGGTTTTACGAGCATCTGAAAAAGATTTAGTTTTCTCATATGGTTTCCATAAATGAGAAAAATGAAATCTCTTACAGAGAAAAATCATTATTATAGTAAGAGAAAAACGCGTTATTTCTAAACTACTATTAGTCGGGTCTTGCTAAATACTGAAAGTAAAAACGAAATAAAGAGTTGGATCAATAAATTTTAAGTAGGTTGATATAGTAGATTAGTAGCCAAGGGCTGTAAGGCCTCATTTGCAGCCCGAGATATTTCGAGATATATTTATAGTTCGAGAGTGCAATTGATGCTTACACCCGAGCTAACTATTCTGCTTTACATCTCGATTGTGAGGTAAGTACAAAAAACCGGCATTACAAGAATAAAACATTTTATTTGTTGAAATTTATAGTAAAATGGGAACAATTCTAAATTTTAGGGACAGGTGTTTTTTAAAAAAAAAATGTTATACCATTTAAGTTTTTGTGTCAATAAATGATTATTTGATTTGATTTGATTTGAAAGTGTTTTCCATTCCCGCCATTTTTCATTAAAAAGAATCAGGTAAAGAACTTGTTAATTTTTTTTTTCAAGATCGAAATTTAGCTTTGCCGTTCAAATTTTAAAATTGATGACTATTTTGCTCACACGAAGACAAGGCTGAATAGCAAAGCGACCTCTTTGGTCATTGGGCTGAAAGCATGATGTCTATTGCCAGTATGATGGTTAGATGTACGCGAACTTTTTAAAATAAAGAAGTGTTTTTTTTAATTACTTACCGCCCTAGAGCTTTTCTAGCTAGATTATTACCCTAGAGCAGGGACCGGAACCGCTTACCCTTAAAGAGGTTTTTGATTGGGTTTTTCATAGACTTGTTTTAAAAAACCCTATCAATTTGGTAACCGTATCGAAGACTTACCCTAATTTAAGGCTTACCATATCAATAGAGTTAGCTTCATGTAAGCAGTAAGCCTATCGAAAACCCTATTGAAGGTTACCGATTCAATAGGGTTTTAAAACCTGCAGGCAAATTTAATCTCTAAGAATATCAAATTATCAAAAATAACACCATCTATTCAATCTCGCACTTCCAATTATACTTCCGAATTCAACAGCATGCGCGGAAAAGAGATAGAAATAGGCTAACCCTATCACAGGGTAAGAGCATCCGAAAGTAGTTAACTTTATTCAAAGTGTTACCACGTCGATAGGCTTACCATATCAATAGGGTTACACTTCCATATGGTAAGATTTTGATAGGGTTACCCTATCAATAGGCTTAATCAAATAAAGGGGTTTTCCGGTCCCTGCCCTAGAGCGCTAATTAGTCACCTACAAGCCCCATTTGGAGGTAATAAGTACCTACTTACCGAACATGAGAGATGTAAAGAATATTTATTGTACCTTAGGTTACGAAAGCATATAAGACATTAACATGGTGATGGAATAGGTCTAATTGAATGGATTTTAAATAAATTACATTACCTAAGCGAATCTATTGTATCGTACCTTACTATAGCACAAGCTATGTACCTACCTACTCATTTTAAATCTAGATGGAGCTCTATGAATACCTGTACGTCCAAATAATTTTAATTTGAATTTTTATAGGTTGAAAGAATAAAAATAATTTTGCCGTACGTGAGAAGATCTCCTTATCATTTTGGTAAGGCGAGGAAAAATATTTTGAATCTTATTTTCGTTTAACGCTGCTTAATTCTGAGAACTTTTACCATGCAAAGGCTTGTTGACAATTAAGCTTAGAAATTAAATTTACAAATATTTAAAGGAGGTACCTATTTAAATAAAATATTACATATTTGAGTTTTCGCGTCACGAAAAATTTATACTTTGAACATTTTTAGGGTGTGGCCGGTGCTACGAAATGTGTAGAACGAACAATAACGAATACGTGCCTACTGTTGCCATACGAATAAACGATCTCTTTCGCTACGGAAAGGAATTATACTTAATGTTCATATAAGTCTTCATGTTACTGTCATACCAATTGTATATCTTCATTGTTTTTATTTCCGAAGCTCCTTATTTTGTACGAAGAAATGTATGCTTCATATTAATAATCCGTATAGAAAATGTGTTTCTCATTATTATTTCGTGATACCGTGTTATAAGCTTTGATAACTCATATAATTTACCGGATCACATGCAATTTTCGTTACTGACATCAAAGCGATCCCAAATAAACATGTTCATGAGAAATATAACTTTCTTTTTCCGAATTTGATTTAGAAACATATGTTTTTAATATTAATTAGGTAATTGCTTAATTCCTAGTAACCTAATCTTTAAATCATTATTATTACTCCATTAAAGTCAAAAAGACGCTCTTCAAGAAAATTATTCATTGTCAAACTTGTCAAAGCTTCAAGGACTTTCAGTAGAAAACTTCTGTAGTTGTAACCTGTGACAAGGATAGGGCGAGACAATCAATCCTTTTAATTATATTCAAGTCGCAACAATTTCTTTTCTACAGATACAAATATTAATTTAATCTTTCTTAGTTATATTGAATTCGATCGAACGTCGATCGATTGGTGAAAATATATACTTTTGTTGTGGCTATATATTTTGGTACTACATTAAGGAAACGCAAAGGAATATAGGATTCATTTTATGGTCAGACAACCAGTTTATCAACTATACGTCTTTAGCCTGCAGCTGAATATTTTCGATGGGCTCCGGAAGTGTGTGATGAAGAATGGAGACCTAGTTTATTTATTAGTCCGTTGTTTTTTCTAATGCTCGACATAAGATTTGAATCCAATAAAAACAAAAAAGAACAAATAATCAAAGAATGCAGAGCATTAAAAAAACCGACTTCGCGTCACAAATTTGGCCGAGTTATAATGTCATCAACGTAAACGTTCTCCGAAATCATACATATTGTTTCGAAAAAGCTGAAAGACAAAGAACTGCCACCGGAACCATTCAACATGGCGGGAAATCGGTATCCTTTTGGGGCGGTATAATGATTGGTGCTAGAACGCCGTTGATCAAGTATCGTGGCTCGATGTCTGCAGCTTTATACCAAACCATTGTTGTTGATGTAATTGTCAAGCCATTTGCCCTCGATTCATAATGGTTGACGATGATGCACCCGCACATAGAGCTCGACGAATCAACGCTGCTCTACGTGAATAAGACATTACCAGGTTAGACTGGCCTGCCGGCTCGCCTAACTTAAACCCGATTGAGCACGCGTGGGATGCTGCCAAGCGAGCTGTTTGGAACCGTCAGCCACCTCCCCAGACAGTGCCAGAGATGATCAGAGAAGCCGTAATTCAAGAATGTGACAGGTTACCGCAAAACATGCTGGATAACTTAATTCTCAGCATTCCAAGAAGGATTGCCGCACATGTTCGAGCCAGGGGAGGAGTTATATTGTATTAAATAAAAACAATTCCATAATAAATGTTGTCAATATTTAGTTAAACCCTCTTTTTCTTTCAATAATTTAGTATCCGAAATTGCATTAAGATTTTTAAATTCAATTTTGGTTAATAAAAATTAAAATAAAATTAGTATTTCATATTTCAAAAACTGTATTTTTTTATTTAAAAAATGTTACGTAAGCAAAGTTTAAAAAGTAAAATTTTAAAAATATACCATCTTTTGCTGGTGATCTCAAACTTTTTTTGATGTGTGTTGGTATACTTTGCAAGTTTCTTAACAATTATATACCTAAATGAAATTCACTTTATACCGTTTATAGCATTTATCAAGAATGTTTGTTGTTTAGGTTTGATAAAAGATTATTTTAAAGTTATAAGCTGTACTTTCGCATTGACAAAGAGAAGTCAACCTACACCATTGCTTTTACAATAACTCTCATTCGCTCATCAATAATTCCACCATCAGCAACCAAAACTTGGTTAAACATGTTGGCTCCATTGGTCACCACAAAACGATCATAGCTGTCTGGTATTTTAAACTTGCGATCACCGGAAAGTGATCAAAATTCTGAAATCGTAGTCTGAGTTTTCTTGCGAAGCTGTTTCATTTCAATAATTATTTTTTTAGATAAGGACCCACGGTCGCACGTTCTGAACACTAAAGGCGTTTTTTTTTCAGTGTCAATTTTGCATAATTTTGCTACTAATATAATTCAGATAAAAAAAAAATTGTTTGTTTAAAAGCAATTTTTGTAACTATTATGCTAGGATGGAAAAAATAATAATATTTAATTTCATTATTCCACGGAATTTGTAGCTTTTACGCAAATAAAAGCGAGCAAAACCCTAAACATTGTAATATAATTAATTAAGTTCGTTTTCGTAAAGCTCAACTTACCTACACCAAAGTTACTCAAGTAATTACTTTACCTATGTTTGAATAAATATAGACGTAAAATCTTACTTCGCAATTAAATAAATACGTTAAGTATAACAATAGGTACCTACTTATACCTATCACATTACTTTTGTATGTGAAAGCAATGAAATGGTTTACCTACTTGTACAGAAAAACAATTTTCCTTTTTAGTTAATTAACCACAAAGGAACAACGAACTTTATTACAATGAATACAATTCGATTTTCATCTAACGGAGTACTTCAAAAGTTGAAACGTCTTTCAATTATTAATAAATTTAAATTTCGAACAATAATGAATCTTTTCTCCAATGATGACATTATTTTCTACAGGTTTCATGATCAAAAGGCATCCTTCTTGGTGACGCTGGAGCAACTGATAAGATAATAATGGTGGTTATCCACAAAACGTCCATAACTTCTCCCGTATTAATTTTTCGCTAATTTATACTTATGTAGTTAGTTAAAGTTAGTTATCATCGATTTAGTTTTAGATTTTTTAAATTAATATTTTACGAAATATAGGGTCACAATATTGAGCATATTTTTGCATTTATTTTGACATGCAAATGGTTAAGTATATATTTTTTTTAAATCATTCAAATCAGACACTTTTGAAAATTAAACTTAATATTACCTTAAAACACAGCGCAGCACTTATTTCTTAAAGCAACCCCCAAAAAATGCGTGGTGTAAATTGACCCGGGGCCTATGTTTTGACGGTAATATAGTGCAAAAAACAAGGCTGCATCAAAGGCACCTATAATTTTTTTAAGTGTTGAAATGACTATCATTGAGTAACGTATGTTCATAAAAAATGAGTTATTTGTATTTTTCGGAATCTAAAACTAAAACACATTTTTACAAATAATTTTAGCAGAAATTTTCAGTAATATCATTGATATTTTTTTCAAGCTTATTTTTGAAAGAAAAATATACTTCCATAACAATAAATCTCTGTACTCCAAACATCAATGCGCGCGTAAACAAAAAAACCGGACACGAAACAAAGGAGCCGTAAAAATCACATCACACTGGCAACCACAAACCTTTTTACACTAAAAGTCCTTCTAATAAAAATAAATAATAAATATAATGGTAGCGCGTAAATAATCCGCTATGATGGCAGAACGCGGCGGCGCGATCGGGCGCACCGAGAGTCGGGACGAGAATGCGAGGGAGTGGAACCACCACCAGCATCCGTCCAGAATATACCCCCTTCGCCCCCCGCAACCTCACCCCTCCCACTGATAACCTGCTACTTCGGAAGCCACTAAACTCCGCCATAGATGTCACCCAAGAATCAACACCCGACTTGCGAAAATGTGATTTTTATTGAAAAGGGGCCGTTGCTGTAGGTACCACACTTGACTATCTTTTTACTAAAATCGATAACGCATATTTGTGGCTGTAACCAAAAAAGTATCGTTTATCTTTTGTTTTATAATTATAAATAGTTGCCTGTTAAGTTAAAATTTAGGTTTACTCAAGAGACTCTGCCATAGATTTATACAGACATCATTTTCTCTACAATCAAAGCTTATATATTATACTAAGCGTGTGTGCCCCCATCAAATAAATTATATTCGCCACCTCTCTCCGAATAAATGGAATGAGTCTCATATAATCGAAGAAAAATAAACTGCTACTATGTATGAGTTATTGACGGAATTTCCTTTTCCCCTCGCCTGTCGTTAGGTACCTACTGTAGTTTTCGTTTGTGCCATTAAACTAGAAATAGTGTTAGAACAATTGAACGTTGAAAGTTCTTTTGAAGAAAACGATGACAATAAGACAAGATCTAACTTGTAATTACATGTCTTATCATATAATTTTCTAGTAGACAAACACATCATTTATTTACTGTTTAGTCATTGTTCAGATATCCAAGTCACGTGTATGAAAACCTTTATTACTAAATTAGTACTTTTTTAAAGCAGGAAAAAGCATTAAAAACTATTTAACGGTATCCTTCACCCATACGACATTTCTTTCGTACACACCGTTCATACTACAATTATTATCACATTACCAAACAATAATGAACTCGAAACAGAATAAAAGTGCATTTTTTGTAAAAAGCTGTATCCTAGTATAATCAAGAATAATGATTTATTGCATCAGACACAGTTAATATAACGTGCCATCACGGTTATGGGAAAATATGTATATAGGCTAAATATAGTACGGTAAACCTGTCGAAAGCTACACGAGCTAAGTTCTTATTGCCACTGTTGATAAATTGCATCAGACAAGTTTTAAACCCAGTTTGTGGTGCACACTAAAGACTTAAAAGTATTTAGTAATGATTCTTGTGGACTTAGAACGTAAATCAAACTAGACTGTACACTTTCTAAGGTTATCGGCTGTAGTTAATAGATAGTTTAAAAGTGGTATTAATTACGTATATAGCAACTTGAGTGCTCTACATAAACTGTGTTCTATGATATGGTTATGACGAAGTGTGATGGTGCCACCAAATGTAAATAGAAGTATTGATTTGTCAAATGCGTAAAACATTTTCATGAATTTAAAAGAATGTTCTATAGTATTGCTGTTGAAGGAGGTTTTATACGAGGTTATGTTATGATCTTAGGTCGAGGTTATGATCTTAGGACTAATACAATATCATTTTTGATATGTTATTGCGCCGAATTAATCAATGTCAAAGGCTAATATTGTTTATAGAAGCGTTATATCAAATGTCTTTGTTTGATTTCTATATTACGCATAAATAAATATTCGATAGTAAACTAGATAGAAATTTTAATGTACCTCGGTTATCTTTTGGCTGGTTTTTGTTTTGTTATAAATTGTTCTCGCGTATATTGCAAAAATAAAATAACCACCTATTTTATTTCAAGGAGATATTAGAAAGAAATACTGATCATAAATAACTAATCGTATGTTGGTGACCAATCCCGTGGGAAAATTCTGCTGACCAAATAATATTTGTGTTGAGGTTATTTTCGATCTCTTTTTGGTAAATTAACGACGGTATGATGTGTAATTGGCGTAAAGTGTTTAAGTAGGGGAAGGTGGGCATGAAAGAGCCATGTTTTAAAAGAGCTACTCTACATATTTCCTTTCCTTAGAAAAGGATCACAAATCACAGCAGCTCCCTTCTATAGAGATACTCGTTTAGGTACCTATAAAATAAACAATCGTGCAATTCAGGTATTCAACCTCCTTTAACAGCAAGCCTTTAAGCTGTGGATAGATGTAACATGTTACGGCTGCATTAGGGAAAATGGATATGATGATATACATAATCTGTCAAACCAAGTATGAAACCTAGAACTAGGATTATATCTTAGTATAAGATATAGGATAGACGTAGGACTTCTAAGGAAAGGACCTTCTTTTTTTGACTGGAGGAAAACGTGCTATCACGTCCCCGACCGCCCAAGGGGGAACGGCGGGGTATATGGGGATGATCCAGCTGAAGGCTGAACCGACCCACTATAAACCTCCAGGTGTACCTCATCCGCCATAGATGGGGCTCACGGTACCGACATTGGCATAACCTGGCTAGATAGTCTCCTAGATAGTCCCCTCATATTTTTACGCCATTATTTTACCGCCAAATATCATCGTTATGGTAATGTTTTTAAATATTTAACGAAGAACTATTTCTATTCAGAAAGATGTTTTGTCTTGGTTTATTAAGTTTATTAAGTAACAGTGAATTAAGAACAAACGTAGTTTTATTCACGAAAAATGAGTTTAAGTTGCTGAAAAAGGGTTGTGTGCAGACCAAATGAATCACTTGCATTTGTGCTGGTTAAAAATAACACTGTTGTATGAAAGCTAAAAGAATGTTGCATCATTGGCATAATTACACAGATACGGACATAATAAGTCTCCCCGAGACGGCAGTCTTGTTTTATAAAACAAAAAGTTCACCCCATAAGGCAATATTAGCAGTATTTACGAGGTTTTAACTTCCAATAACTACTCGTAAGTATTGTAAGTATTCTAAATATAAATTTATTTCTTGGTATTGGCTTACTTTTTCGAAGATTTTGCTTCTGTCAAATATTTCTGAAGCAAATTAACGACAGAGACAATAACAATTAGAATGGGGTATTACTTATCATTAATTAGTGTTAATTATCTCTAACTCGGGTTAATTTAGAAGAAACATTCGCATCAATGTGTAATATTTAATGAGAATCTGTTAACCCACATCCTATTTAGCAGATCCGGATCAATAATAACCTTCATTTTGATTAGGTACATATCAGTCACTTTCAGAAGTTCACCATGTGATATCACAGATGAAACTCTACGACCTGACACTTGACTGACTCCCCGTTAATTCGTTCTGAAAATCCCGTACAACCTTCAAGAATGAAAATGAGCCCAATTCCGTGAACTGCAAGGTATACTTTCGCTTTGAGAATAATGATGTAGGCATGTGAAATATTGCTCAAGTTTGCATTAAAGATAAAAATGTCTAGTAAGCCGCGAACCGAGTCACGCCTGCTTTACTGACAGGCGCCTTATGTGACATTTTAGGTGTTATTTACGGCAGTACAATATACTTAATGAATACAAAGATTGAAACATGCTGTGCCTTTATTACTTAAGCGCAATTTGTTACTAAATATTGTATTAAATTTATGGACTTACTTATGAAAATTACAGATTTATTATCAAAAAATACCGTAAGCTCTTTTCAATGCGCCCGTGATAAATTAATACTATTTAAGCTACTATATGGATGTTTAGATATCTGAAAAATCTAAGCATCCATCTGATAGGAGTCAGTAAGTATTCAGGTACTAAAACCTTAAATATAATCTGATAAAAATAATCAGAGTAGGAACGCCCTTTAAAATAATATTATTCCAGTAATCATTAGTTTCAAGGTCTTATTGCCGTTGATTTTGCGCAGGGTTTACACAAGCCTCCAACTAAACTAAATACGAAATACTACAAGCAATCTCGCTTCTCATTAAAATTATGAAATTCTGTTTCAAATATGATAAATAAAGACGATAGGTTTATACCTAAATGTTTATCAAAAACAAAATCGTTTAAACTAGATAAAACAAAACGAAAGCGATTGTTTCGAAACTTCTTTAAATTTATTTACTTATACAAAAAAACTAACTTAATTTAAATCACGTTTTGTGTTTGAAAAAAAAAATAATGAAAAGGAATAAATTTAAAAAATTATACGTTAGAAACGTAAAACAACCAGTACCTACACATTCCTATCTGTAAATCCGTTGAAATATTAATCACACCCGCAATGACTCCCAATTAAATAATACTTGAGAACTCGAACACGACTGAATAGCGTTAATTTACTCCCAAATTCTTTAGTACATTAGTAAGTAATAGTACAATGCATTAATTGCGACAATATGATCAGATAGCAAATTCCGGATGTGACCTATATCGTAATAGTAGATCATAGTTATTTCCGGATGCACGCATACATCAGTGAGACAGACTGAGTATTGTTTTGTTATTTATTATATCGGTCGTGAACATCAGTATTGATGAATACTGCCATCTTCGTTATGAGTCCCTGAGTGCGGTAGCGTAAATTAGGACAGTTCGACGAATTGGCCTATTAACGTTTCTCTAATTTTGAATTTAGAAAGGTTTGTTTTCTGCAGGACTTTGATTTGAAGAAGAAAATATCTACGTTAGAAACGTTGCTTTCACTTTAAATAATTCAAAAGAGTTTTTTAATTAATACTTGTTTTTTTACAATTTATTCTTACTTATACAATTTATTTTATTCTTACAATTTGATTGTATTTGATAGTAAAAATAAAGTCAGTCTTTAATTTAGAAATCCCTAATTTTTTTAACTTACATAACTTATATATTTAAATAATATAACGAGATTTATTTAACTTTTAAGTGTCGAGTGAATAGGTTTCTCGTGGATGGACGTGTAACACCATAGTCTTCATGCGCACTTTCCATCAGGTGGCATGGAAGACAAACGTCCTATCCTTACAATATAAAAAAAAAAAAAAAACTTCAGGATTAAATTAGGCTTATAAAAATATAAGAAATTAAACGAATAATTTTATAAATAGCAACTTATTGCCTACTTCTGTGAAAATTACGTTTTTTTTTATATATTGTAAGGACGTTTGTCTTCCATGCCACCTGATGGAAAGTGCGCATGAAGACTATGGTGTTATACGTCCATCCACGAGAAACCTATTCACTCCACACTTAACTTAAAAGTTCCAGAACTGTAGTGGTCAGGAAAAACAGACGCAGGCAAATTGTTCCACACCTTCGCAATCCGCACCAAAAAGGAACTATCGAAGCGTTTTGTTCCACTGTTTGGTAAATCCACTATGGAAGTTCTGTCTGCGTCTGGTAGTCCGGTGGTTAAAAGGAGTGGGTTCAATGTGGTCAAAAAGAGCACTCGCACACTCACCAAAATGTAGCGATACAATAATTATGATAAGTTCAGTTTATATTTAAAGAAAATAAATGTGTCTTTAAATATAAAACACCTAAGAATACCTATTCAGTAAAAAAAAACACGAAACATACGTTATAATTATACTTAGCTTACCCTTTCTTTTTGAACTATAGAGTGACCTTCAATATTAACCTTCGAAAAGATAATAAAATTTAATGTAATGAAAGTCTGACTTTTTACCTTCTGAAAAATAGTTGTGTTCTTAGAAATCATACAAGAATTACGTGATCAATTTCAAAACTTTTCATGAACTACAAAGTAACGTATAATTCAATCAATTATCGCCTATTGTTTATTTAAATCGATAACAAAGGTAGTCCCCAAAGGACTACTAATCAAAATTGGACCTCATCAATACAATTTTGGAGGCCTAAATGAAAGTTTTTAGAGAAAGCAAATCTTGTCATCTAGTGAAATTTGGGTCAATAATAGTAAATAGTTTGACAAATTGAAAAAAAATTAATATTAATAAAAAAAAGGAATATCACATAGGTACTATGTTAAAACATATTTTGATGGATTTTACAAGTTAAAATAAAAAAATAATGTTGAAGAAATGCTTTAACTAAAGTGTAGGCATTTAATTAAATATAAATTGTATACGTTATATTATTTAAACATAAATATAATGCAGTTTAAATGTAATAAACTAACCAGATTGCCTAGGAACCTAGTCTGTGGCCACGACGTTCAACCATACCTGACTAAGCATGTAACAAAGAAAAAGTCAGGTGCGTTGCCAACTTCCCACAATTCCCGAACTCTAAAAACTAATAAATCGCTCCCGATATGCTCGAATGGAAATGAGTTCGAAAAACTTGTGTCGGCGAGAAAAATATTGTTTGTTTGTCGACGTGCTACTTTGCCCCGGTAGTTGACAAGCGTGATGAAAAAATTATTGGAAAAGTTTCTTGCGATCTCTCTAAACGAGCTTTGCGCTCTGTTAAGGGAGCTTAAAGCATCAGGCAACATTTTTTCATTTTCACAGCGAAAACTTTTTAATAAAATCAAGAGGGGCAGAAGTTCCAGTGACGCAAATGTCTTGTTGAATCCTTCGTTCTCATATAAATCGTTTCGGTGATAATGTATTATTAGAACTGCCTATTAACGTCATGTCCGATAGATAATTAAATGCGTAAAAGATATGATAGTAGGTATAAATATTGCTATCAGTGACCGAATTTCTGTAGTTAGTTTGTAAATATCTATGTCAAAGTTCAGAACGATCGGACTTATTTCGGCAAAAATGAAAATGCACTTCGCATTTATTATTCAGACTGTACGACTGACATATTTCAATGTTTTATTCTTATTTCGATTGAGTGTATGTAGGATGTAAGTGATATTGAAGCTGTACGGTTAGGGCCCTTTAAATAGGTAACTGCTGTACATTTTACCTACTTTATAAATAACCATGGTGTGTTACGGAAGAGCTTATATTAACAGTGGTCGCTAGTGAGCTTGCGAGTTCCTGCTGCCACTAGGATTAGTCGCTGTCTGCATAAAAAAACTATCAAAGCCGCCTATAAACGCCGCCGGAGCAAGAGATTGTATGTTAATACATTTGGCTCTAAACGAAGATAAATATTAAATGTTACTTGATGAAATATAACAACGAGCCGGATGGCCATTCCAAATGAAATTAATTTACATAATTAATTAATTTATCTTTGTTTAAACGACAAGACCCGTCTAGAAGAAAAATTACAAAAGGTAATTATACAAGACGTCCTTTTTCATTAACTTGTGGCTAGGTGCCTTTTATTTTGTTAAAGTATGAGATTTTAGTATCAGGCAAAACAAAATTAATTTTGACATTATTCTTATACAAAAATGATGCTCAATAATTCTCAAACTCTTTTGAAAGTACTAACTGAACAAAAATATACATAGTGTAACTTTAATTTTTGCGATTATTTTCTATCGATATTATCAGTCAGCTACGAGGAAATACGTTCATACAAAAAATCCTTAATCTACCAAAAAGCGAAATAATTTAATAGTGTGCACTGTACAGCACATTAATAGCGGTATAACGAATATTATGTATTACATGGGATAACCCCCTGCCAGTTAATGGACAGAATATTTCATGACTATTATCTACCTTTACGCTCTGTACAAACAAAGTCATCTCCTCAATTGTCGCATTTGCATTGCTAAATTCCTCAAAAACAAAAATAAAATATAAATTCACGGTGCATTTTTTAATTCCTCTCGGTATTTCTAAGAGCGCATTTTCGTAGCTACCGTTCGCGGAAGTGTTCAGGTTCTACAATAACCGTGAAAGCGGACAACAACTTGTCCTAAGAGGTTTCATGGATATTATTCAAAGCAGCAATATAAACTTTTAAAACTCGCACTGACGATTCAAGTAGGCACGTTGTAAAAATATTAATCACGAATAGGTACTTATTCGACAAAAGTCTTCGTTTCGTTTTAAAAATTAAGCTTAAGTAAGTACGCGTAGATTGGGTAGAGAATGTTCTGACTCCCCTTGGATAAGGGATATATTCAAATGACTCCTACTAGATCTACCTGTTCGCTAGACTCTTCACATGAAATTTGCTATCAAGTACCTACATATAATCGCTATTTATTTATTTATTTATTTATTAGAAAACCAACAGCGATATAATTGCAATTACAATACATTTGTATTTACTTTGAGCATGGCTAATAACAGGTTTTCCTTATTTGAAAATTGATTGGTATAGGCACGTTTACATGAATCAAAAAAGTTTATTTACATTATGGAACAGCAAATTCCATAATAACAAAAACAAAAATTAAACAAAAAATCTGTATTAGGTATGTCCATTTCATAATCGTTAAGCAAATTATAAATCAATATTTTATTTCAATCCAAAGCTTATTGTTTAAGAATCTTGTTTCTATTGAAGAACAAATTGCAGACAAGAAATTTTGAATCTGAAAATTAATACATTACAATTTCAAAATTATCACTAATTGTAACTAATATCTTAATTACTTTTGTCCATTAATGCACTCACGACATCCGCTTTGAACCTAGACTTAGAGCTTACAAACGGATCTATATGATCGAAATTAAATGTCATCCGGCGATATTTTATAGAGAGTCAGTTCCATTCGTAACCGTGTTCCATCTTCATCACTTACCTTCAGGTCAGAAATGCAGCTCTTCGACAGTTATTCAACTTACAGGTACTTTATACCGAAACCATAAATATGTAATAACACAAAGTATGAGATGAACAAAAAGCGTGAAAATTTAATTGATCTATAGACTGCAACGTTCCCTACCTAATCATAAGAATTTTTATCAATTTATTTCTTCTTCGTAAAAAATAGAAAGCTCCCTTATTACGGACTAGCTGTGACCCGCGACTTCGTCCGCGTGGATACCGGTTGTTGGAGTTGGATAAATACTATTATTATATCCTCCTTGAAGTTTAAACTTACCTTATTCTAAATTTCGTCAAAATCGATTCAGTAGTTACTGATAGATAAACAGACAGAGTTACTTCAAAAACTGTTACAACAAAGCTGTGATCCGCAGTTTCACCTAGGTGTTTTGTGAAAAAGTATAGGTAGGTAGGTATATTACATAGATGATGCCTGCGACTTCGTCTGTATTGAATTAGTATTTCGAGTAAGTTATTTTCTTCTCCAAGGTCCTAAGTACTATCTTTAATAACAAAAATAAAAATGAAGAATCTTCGCCCAAATAATATGTATAACTCCTAACCACAAACATAGGTAACTATATTAGGTACATTACAAACATAGGTAACTATATTAGGCACCTTGCGTTATAAACAAATCGGGTGCCAAAGTGTCTTACATTTTACATAATTCATGCAATACCTATCTTCATTAATTATAGCTTATTGTTCTTCTAAGTAAAGCTATATTACTGTAAAGTTTCAGAAGAATACATTCGGCAGTTTTTGCGTGAAAGAGTAGCAAAGATCCATCCATCCAGCCATTATCAGTGTATAATGTGTATCTATCTATAATTATGATTGGCTACTTTTCACGGTAAAATGGCTGAGCCAATTTAATGTAATTTCTTTTGGTAGTTCACACATCTACGTTACTTTTTATTCTACTTCGAAATCCAACTTTCTAACTTCCAAGAGCTAGAAATAATCACGAAATAAATAAAACCTTGAGTCCCATTATTTTAAGTTTAACTTTCTTACAATATATTTCTGTATGTACAGAAGGCAGCACATCAAGCATTACAAATCGGTATTTTTTTTTTAGTTGAATCTGAAATCTATGCCCTCGACATTACCTAAGTTAAAATTGTTTGGGGAAATTTGACAGGTAATGTAACGCTTGACCTGCTGCCTTCTGTACCTACCTGTATTAAATCGCGCAAGAAGCTTTATTAATGATTTAGCCCTATCAACATAGCAAAATTTTCTACTGCATACCAACTATTTTTCAGATTTATTATTTTTAAGCCCCTAGTACTTTTACCAGGAGAATTTCCTTAGAATTCTTATTCCCATGTTTATTTTTAGTGTAGTTCAGTTTTTTTTTCTTCTGGCTATCCGAACGCTTTAACATCTATCTAATCTACTAATGCCACGTTACAATATCAAAAACACTGTTCGTTCGTTGCTTCCACGCTGGACTGGGAGCAACAGAAAATCATAGAATGTACCAGTTGCTTCTCTTCCCGGGCATACCTTAAAAGTCATTTTAGGGATAGAGGTTTTATTGGATAGAGGTTTTATAACGAATAAAGGCGTGAAGTTATATGTATGTATGTTCGTTTATTCTACGAACAGTAGATTTAGCTATGATACACGTTGAATATTGAAGCGTATAAAGCGTTTCAATATTCAACGTCTTCTCAAATTACTACTTACTATTCTTATAACTACCTACCATTCGTTTGTAGTAGCTTTTACTCATGTAAAATATTGAAACCCAGCATTCATTGATTTTGACGACAATTTAGTTATAATTTACCCCTAGAATAACCCTACCGCCTCTGAATAATTGACTAATCCGAGTGAGCCCCGCTTGGTGGTAAACTGACTGTCTCGGCTGACTGAAATTTGCCGTCAAATATCACTACTGCCAGCGGTGACGCGTCCCGAAAACATTTTATAAAGAGCTAGTTCTAGAGCCGCAAACGGGTTTATGATAGTACTGGCTTGGCTTCGGTATTCGACCTCATTTATACTTACCATCAGGTGAGAATGAGGTCAAATTCGGACTTATTCACCGATTTGAAAAAAAACTTAGTATTTTTAATATTTTGGAATAGAAAGTTATAAAATTAAACTCGTGGGTAGTCTGACTCCCAACCGTTACAAAAATTTGGTGGTTCATTCAGAGAAATCTTATTTCCAAGTGAAATAATAATAGTTGGGTGAATATGGTCATAGGCACCCAGAGTTTGGTAGGTATCTCGAACAATTAACAGCGTGAGTGGCCGGCCATGCCAGCGAATCACTCGCTCGCCCGCCCGCGTCTTATCGAACATACGTACCTATTTTATGACGGAGTTATTTTAAAATTATTACGCAACGTTCGGCGGGGTCGGTACTTGGATGGGTGACCGCCGACCATTCATTTCTCACAGCAACTTCCGTGCTTCGAAGGGTGCGTTAAGCAGTTGGTTCCGGGTGCTGTATTCTTGTAAACAGTAGTCGTTAGGATTTGTCAGAAGCCATTTCGGCGCCCTGAAAATTCTTACATCTCCCAACCAGCACTGGGCCAGCCATACATACATACATAACTTCACGCCTGTATCCCTAATGGGATAGGCAGAACCCCAGAGGCTATAAACCATCTGATGTCACGTTTGGCAAATTTGGAGGTATTATTATGATGGAGAGAGACGTTTGCAGAGACAGGGGGTCAGCCTATCGCCTGCAAAAACGCCAATACAACCTCTGTCCCTTAACTGACGTTTACAGTTTGCCCGGGAAGAGAAGCAGCTGGCAAATAATATGTTTTTCTTTCGCTCCCAGTCCAGCATGGAAGATAGGTCTGCTTGGTGGATTATGGCCTATACCTCTTCGTCACCCTAGAGAGAGACTCATAGCCCTGCAGGTGGCTCATTACAAAAAGAGTTATGATGGAAAGGATTTACTTGGGTGCTTAGTAGAGTTTAGTAATCGGTAGAGATGTTTATCATGTTAACATAAGTAAGTAAAAAGTATAAAAAGCATAAAAGTATTGAAAAGATCCTAGCAGTCTACCGATTGGCTGTCGCTCCGACGACGATGCTTCGGCCCTAAAAAGGCACGATCAGCAAAAAGGGATGTTTAGTAGGTATGCTCAGTTCAGCTGAGAGAGTCTTTCCATTCTGTCAGGAAATACATCTATGGCTGGCTACTGGCTAACAGTCCTACAGTTGTCGTGCGTAATGCATTCATCCTCCTTTCAATAGAGCTTATTCTATTCGGTACCAAATATTTTCTTTGGCGGAAAAAATAACTGAAAAGAAAACTCTACCCCTGGGCTGCACATATGTAAAGATAAAAAGCAAGTTATAAGCAGGTATGTATGTTTTAAAAGTTTTTAGAATTTCACTGCAGGTAGCGTCATTAGTCCACTCTTAATATACATACTTCTGACTTGCTAAGTCACATATCATACAGTTCAATGTTTTAATATATATTTTTATTATTGTTGATACAATAAATCAAATGTTTTATTGCAGATTGTCACGTTTTAATCTATTCATGAATTGCAAATTAAGATAAAGATTCAACAACTCTGCGCAATTTAGAATGTATTGAACCTAGATAATTGTCATTAATTATTTTCTTTTCCTGTTTTGTTAATTATTTTTTTAATGTAACGTCCAGATGTCGTATTTTCACCTTGTGCAGTGCTTTGATGTGTCATTGAGCGGTCTTACTGAAGTAACGAAGTATATCTTACTTAGAAATGTAATTAAAAATATGAACCATTACAGATAAGACGCGCTGTAAGTAGAAAATATGATGCATAATAAATTAGTAACTGTAAGAAATTTAAAGTACCTTACATTAAATTTTCAATGTGACTTTACAGACACCATGGACATACCTTTATTTATTGTAAGGAATCGAGTAAACTCTGAACAATATTATCTTCTCATGTTCTCATAAAAAGCGTGTGTCAAGGCAACACTCGTCGGGCTTATAAAGAAATCGTTGTTTGTGGGACCAGTTTTTTGTTGCTACAAATTTATATTAATAATAAAAAATAGAGCAGTATATACTTTTCTTAATATCACTTTAACATGTGACGTTTTGCATTTCGCTTACATGTATAAAAGTGAATATAAACAAGAAAGTATTCACATGCGTATCATTTCCTTTTAAGATAAATTTAAACATTATTTAATTGTAGATATACTTATCTAATCGTCTATTTTTTGCGCCCCTATTCTTATAAGGATATAAATTACATGTTTTTGATATTCTCGAAAAAAATTGCGAAGAACAGCCCACAGACAGTCATGCCCTTTACAGCACTTTCCGAATCAAATGATTCTATTATAGCTTAGATACCTACAACTTTCATTAGTTTTATGATAAACATTAGCGGGCAAAAAAACAAATTAAAAAAGTCTTATCAAAAATTAATTATACCTAACAATGCAGAAAGCCAGAAATTGTAACCAATTCCATTTAACGACAACAAAGAAAGGGAACATAATATTGCAGGACAACAATAGAAAGAAAGTTTCATTAACGTACGGGACAAGACAGCGGGGGTCGCATAAATATGAAACCAACACTCACTTAACATAGATTATAGAGTCACGAACCCCCACCGAAAGGTTTAACGCTGACCCCCGAAAATAAAAGTTCATTTTGCTTATGTAAATTTGTTTTTAGACCCAGCAAAGTAGGTTGTTGTTGGTTTTTTAAAGAAATGAAGCCGAAAGACTTATTTTGAAGGGGTCTAGGTGATAAGCTGGTGTTTTAAATACCTTTGTATAACTGCAACAACATCTGAAGGTTGTTCTTGTTAAGTTGTTTGGAATATACGAGTGTGTGTATAACAAAATCGGGAAAGTTTTTCAAAGGTTTGAATATATATAAACTTAGAAAGATTGAATAACCGTGTAAGTTGCCTACACAGAAGTAAAATTAAAACTTTTGAATAACATCTGTTGAAGTTAAACTGAATTTTACGTCACGGTATCTATGCCGACCTTTCAAGTCACGAAGCAAGGATAAAATCGGCTTTAAGTAGGCAGCTTCAATTCCGTAAAAGCGCTAATCCTGGGGAGGCTCCACTTTCATTAGCATTTATATAATTTTATCTACAAGGAGTCAAGAACTCGTGTTACCTTGCCAATTAGGTTGATAATTTATCCCTGCTGACGCGCGACAGAGGAAAAGCGTAGGCATTTCGTGCCTACCGATACTTTGATTATTAAAACAAAATTTCAAATTTTAGAAACAATGAATATATTTCTCTGATTTACGTGTATATTTTCAAGGGTGGTGAGCAGCGCCGGAGCAAGCGACGACGCGACGACGTGGAGACCCTTTTTTTCTAGCATCTCTCGGTTGATTATGATGTTCGGACGAATCAGTAATGACAAAAGTTAGTTTATTGTGGTCCGGTATGAGATACTAAAAAACAATAAATTAATTTACATAAATGTAGAATGTCTGTAGTTTATCCCCGAATTATTGTAAACAATGTCAGTTTATATGTATTGTCTAAAAAATATTTAAAACCAAATTTTTTTATTGTACGTCGAGTTAAATAATCATATTTTTTTATTTTAAACAAACTCTAACCACATATCTACGTGTTTTATTTTTTCAATAAATTCCGTCTACTGAGTCATTTTAGTTCCAATTTGGATGCCTACATTTAGTCTTTCCGTCAGGAATACAGTTACTAACGTGGCATTATTACCATTAGCATAATATTCCATTCATTTATCTTCCCTCGCGCTCTTGTGTTTCTATCGTTGATTTCACGAAATTTGTAATATAACCAAATATCAATAAAATTATAAATAAACTAAAATAGCCTACATTCAGTGATGAATTTACTGAATAGTAGATTTTCCCAGTAATCTACTATTCAGTGTTTCCGGTGGTTGATTTCCAATTGGTTCGCAAATTATTTCCGAAGGTATTTTAGTTAATTAAATATTCTGTGTATTCTCAGTATTCAACTAATCATAAATCGTGGTCCTTTTCAATTTCTCAAAGAATAGCTTTTCATTTCACTGTAGTTTTTATTTTTCGATAAAATTAAGTAGGTATAATCTGCCAAATTTCACTGATTTTGGTGCCTCGTGGCAGAAGTTACCGAGCCGATTTACTCCGTAAAACAGACAAAAATCATGTAAATAGTTAAATTGCCGATCAGAAAAGAATTTTCCACTAACACCTATTCCTTATATTATTTGAATAATTGCAATACATTATAGGGTAATTATTTACGTTTTTCTACTAAGGATTAATTTCTGTACTTATCTTTTATGGCTGATAACTATGAGGTAGTTCGTTACTGTTTTGTCTACGTTTTATCTTTCACTTCCTTTAGTTTAGACGGTGAATATTATGACCTTTAACAATGTCCAATTGTGGTCTATGACATAAAAGGGATTTAATTTACATACATTTGTATTGTAAAGTTCGTATATCACTACTGCTACTGAACGCGCGGCAATTTTTTGATGAAATATTACCGTCTTTATGAAATGTTCTTCAAAACACAAAAAGACCTACAACTACAGAAATAAAATTACAATTTAACACCTTTATTAATCTTGAAAACTTAGACAATATCTCTGTATTTTATGTACCTATAAGAAAGGCTAAATAATTTGTGAAACATAATAATTACTTATACATTATATTTTTCTCTTTAATTTTTGGCTGTGTGATCAAATGGTTTATCGTCCTGCCTCAAATGTTTTCATTAGAATGAAATTGACAAATCAGTGTGTAATCAAGTAAATAACGACCAGTAGATGCGTACTTGAATAGAGAATTACCACGTTAAATTTATGCATCTTGATGAAGTTCTATGCTAATGTAATATTATGTTGATTTTACACTAACTTGCTACCATGATATTAACTAAGTTTCTTGAATTCGGACGTTAAGGATCTAGGTACCTATGTAGAAATTTCAATCTAACAGTCCCATTAATTACACGGGCGTCTTTATATCAAAATGTTTCAGTTAATTTGACGAAAACTTTTTCGATGGGGTAACACTGTTTGCCTCAGACGCCAGTGGTCGCGGGTTCGATTCTCGCACGGATCAAGAATTAAAAAAAATGTTTCGAGTCTGGGCGTTTATCTATATATTTATTTATATTCTAGGTTCCCCCCATGCAATCTTCATTTGTTTTTTGCGTTTATATCGCAAAGACTTCTTGTCTGAACATCGGCAACCCTTGTTCCCAAAAAAGGATATTCAAATGATCAATTTAGTTTAGAATAAAATGTAAAGATCGAATATTAAATAGGTTAAGTAAGATAAAATTTAGCACGGGGAGTGTTGTTTAGTCCACACGGACAAAACAGGAAAGTTGAGCCGCGTAACAAGGTTACTGTTGCGCGGCCACCAGCCGCAGAGAATTATAAAACATGGCATTAATTACAAAGTTTCAGAACGCAGCTTGCACTGAGACTTCGTTGATGGCCACTTTGGGAGAGAAATATTATAGGTGGGTAGGAAAATTTAGTTGTACAAGTAGAAGCTTGGAACAACGCCGGTTGGCAGTACAAGACTTTGTTGTTTTAAGCGACATACGTGCAGTCATACTTATTCTGGATGAAGGTAGCGAATGGAAACTGACAGTAAAATGGGTGATTTTGTTAAACCAGTTGGAAATGCATACATACATACATACATAACTTCACGCCTGTATCCCGTATGGGGTAGGCAGAACACCAGAGGTAATAAAACCATCTGATGTCATGTTTGACAAATTTGGAGGCATTATAATAGTGGAGAGAGACTATTGCAGTGACAGGGGGTCAGCCTATCGCCCACAAAAAAGCCTCCCATAACACCTCGGTCCCTTAACTGACTTTTACAGTATGCCCGGGAAGAGAAGCAGCTGGCACATTCTATGTTTTTCTTTCGCTCCCAGTCCAGCATAGAAGCTGTAGAAATGATATTGTGGATAAGTATGTCTTTGTTCTTAGGAAGTGCTTATAATCAGATGTATTCAGATTCAATTTATAAAAAGGATACCATTTTTTTTTGATTTTCATAGCTATGCTTTTTTTTACACATCTCAAAATGTTTTTGCGTATACTACCAAAACAAAATAAGACAAGCTACGGTTAGAATTACTCTGAACTTGTAGCATAAATTACTAATTATTTTTTATTCATTTCGTTTAATAATAAAACAATTACAATTTAAATTGTACAAGTACCTATGTAAAGTTTGTTCTTGGATAAAGAATTTCCACTAATTCATACCGAGATGACCTCACCAGGTGTTGGTGCATCGTGTATGCGCATAAACACCAGAATAATGTCGCTCACTTCACAGACACCTTATTTTCATTACACAAGCATCAAATTAACCAGGAAAAATGCGAAATTTGTAACAAATAACATGCTGAGATTATACAATATAACACAAAATATCAGGATTTTAGTACAAAATACCATAGAGTAAACCTCCTCGCGTTCCTTGGTTTGCGATCTTATATTAAGCAGAAAATATTTGATTGTATCTTTACGACTAGATTGGACATACTACTCAGTAAGTTTAGATTTTTTATGAAAAAGGAAGCAGGTAGTCCAAATTTTGACCACTATCGGTGTGTGAACTATTTTATAACAAATGTCTTTAAAATACAAATGAAAGACGCGTTCTCGAAATTCAATTTTATTTTAAAAAATTACTACATTTTGTGGTCTCCTTCATACAATTTAGTTTAAATTTTACTCTACATATTTTTGATTAGAGTTCATGTAACTAACTGAGGCGTATTAAATAAAAAGAACCTTAAACAAATGTGGCTTGTGAATATTGGGTTAGTACCTATCTGTACCCTTCGAAAATAGGACGAGCCTCCCGGGGGATTTCCCGAAACAAAAAAAAACTAAATTCGAATATACCTACGTAACCGAAACATCCCAACAAGCAAAAACGTCATATAAGTCCTGACCTGTATGACATTAAGATGGATAGCAGTCTTATAATAGTAATGAGATGACTGCTAGGTCGTATAGACATCTTTACTTTAACTTTTTAGTCGTGCGACGAATATGTCATAATAAACTGGTCATAGCAACGTTGGCAAGACTAAACTATACAACGTTCCATTAAAGTTTTAGCAAAAAGGTCTGTACGACAACGCAATAGTCATACTAACGTTACAGTCCATTAAACGTTTTCAAGTGACCAAATGAGGTGTTTGGAAAACTTTTATATGATGTTTATATAATGTAGCAGTTCCATACAAGTTTTACAGTGACGTTTATAAAACGGCGTCTATTTTGTTTTACAGCAATCAATTTGAGACACTTAAATGACTTGGTTGTTTATTTATGACTCAAATATAACATTCATATTACGTGATGTCAATTTAACGTAATGCCCTGACTTTAATCAAACTTTTAGTCACATTTGAGTCAAGTTATGCCTTTAAAACGTCTTGGCCGCCATATTTACAGGACGTTTGATAAAATTTAATACGTAAAATGGAAGCAAAAAAACGTGGAGAAAACTTAATCGTAGTGGAGCTTTCAAAAGGAAAGTAAATCGGAATTTCCTTTTATTAAAAAGTACAACACCAATAACCGTGGAATTAGTCACAAATGTTGAAGGAGAAAAGTGTACAACACATGAACAACAAGAAGGTTCAGTATCAATATTTATTTTATTTACTGCAAAAAATTTGTGTTTGATTTTATGAATTCAATTTTTATCACTAAATATTGAAATTATTTATGTATTTATATAAAAGTTAATTTCATTTTTATTACAGTTGACGTTGATAAAAGTGTTCCTAGTAGGTCCGATGTGTTAACGTATGGTAAGCTTTTTCGTAACGTATTACGTTTAAAGTATATTTATGTGAGTTTCTCGATATTTTTTAAGTTATATAATACAATAATGATTAAAAATTATATATTTGTTTTTCAGATAACTATACTAGTGATCATTCAGAGCTGTCAAGCACAAGAGAATCAATAATTGAATCTTCTGATATAGACGACGACAAAGACAATACGTTTTGGGAGGATTTGAAAAAAAGGGCTCTTGAATTTAACATTTCTCATCATACCCTCAAGTTTAAGCGGAATCGTTAACAAAAGACTACAAAACATTGTTCCTAACGATCCTATAACTCTTCTCAGATAAATGAAATTATTTTTTTTTTCAGTAGGCAATGGTAAATACTGGCATAATGGCTTATCTTTGCATCTACAAAAAATATTAGAACACATTGATGACGTTCCAAATATAGTTTCATTAGTATTTAACCTAGATGGTCTCCCTCCTATACCTATACTTTGTCAAACTTATGAAAAAAGACATCTTTCACCAATTGTTGTTGGTATTTATGAAAGAACAGGCAAACCAAGCGACCTGGAAGCTTACTTAACACATCTTGTGACGGAGTTGAAGGATCTTCTTCAAAATCCTATGGAAATTAAAACAAACAAAGGGCTTCAAAAAATCTACATTTTTTAAATAAAAGCTTTTATTTGCGCTTTAAACCATGTTTCAGATAACAGTTACTTGAATATAATCATTAAAATGTTTTGTAATCTGCACTGGACTTTTACTACGATCAGTTTTTACCTGAAATAAATTTAAAAATAAATTATTTATTTTATAATAAATGTGAATATTGGCAAAATCAAAAAAAGGATTTTTAATTCTTTAAGGAACCCTAATAGTCAGCGGCAATGGCGTAATGTATGGTCGTCAAATAACCTTTAAACGATATTTTTGTCTTAAATACGTCATAAAGAGATAAGTGTGTGACAAAAGCGACAGGTTTTACACTTTTAGAAAAAAACATATTTTGTAAATAGAAAAAACATAATTTTGTTAATATAAATTTAATGTTTTAATCCAAAATTACGATGAGGCATGAAAATATGTATAGTATTTACCCCGGTATATTGTCATAAAACTTACATTCCCAATCGAACTAAACGTTATGAGAGATAACAAGATATGCATGTAAAATAATAATCACCTTTTATTTCCTATTTATTTGAAACAAAACTATAAACACGATTCGAATCACTAACAAGAAAATTAAAAATCAGTCTTACAGGTATTGTTATTTGACTCAAATAAAACCACAATATAACGAAACGAGTCGTTGTAAAGTTTTGATGCGACTACTGCGCGATGACAGTGGTAATTTCTTAACGTTCACACGACTTTTGAATGACGATAAGTTCGTCATCTTGTGACTTTTGTATGACCATTAAACAACAATGTAGGTCGTATAAATGGGGCCCTTTTCGCGTTTAGCAAACGTTATTATAACGTTAGTATAACCTAGCTTTTGCGAACTGTGCGCTGTAGATTACGTTTACTAAACTATTAAACGACGTCAAATTGTTAGTTGGGATAAAGCTGAGCTTGTTAACAATAAACGGCTTCACGGCGGTGTTGCACTCCACGAAAAATGGTTTCTAACAGCGTAGCTCACGTGGTACCGACCAATTTATTTGCGGTTAAGTGCGGACAATAAATTCCTGAAATAGCCCGTGCTTACGCCGACGATGGCTGCCGGCTATTTATTTCCTAAGGCCGAGGTTTATCGTCCAACCCACGATGCTGAAGACAATGGAGCATATATATTTGTCAAGTGACAGCACAGTGGAACGCATCAACCTACAGTTTTTAAGAAAGACAATAAAGCTTTAACTAACTCGGCACTTTTCTAGGAAATGGTATGCTTCTCTTTTGTTTACTTTGAGCAGAAGATTCTTTAACTGAATAAAACAACCTATACATTTTTTTTGGAGATTCTGCACGCGTGTTAAGTACTGAACGAAACTTGCGTTTTAAAACCATGACCACAAAAAATGGATTAATTTAAGAAGCGGGTCATTAACTATTATTATATTAATTTTAAGTAAGTATCCGATGGCTCTGTGTAGTATAAGGAATTATTGTCATGGTGATCACTGCACCTGATCTACATGTTTCTTAAGCTCAATCAAAAACTTAATAAAATTTATTTTGCTAGCCTAAATAATATCAAAAACAGGCGTAGAATACATCCAACTATGAAGGGTTAAATCTGACTCCACTCATTCTGTATGCAAGCAAACAAATCTGAATTTCCATTTCTATACGATAAAAACGTGCTGTTGTCCAAGGTAAAAAGAATAGAGCCGAAATTTGCTGGGTGTAAATAGAAAGTCCGGGAACAAGGGGTTTCGTTAGTGGGCATTGTAAGTTTCTTGAAAACAAAAGCTTCCCGCTCCAATCAAGCGATCGTTTCGTAAACAGTGCAGCTTTCTTGGTGGAGAAAGGAACCAAATTACATTGCAGTACTGGCTTTAAAACATATATTCAAGAAAAGCAGGTCGTAACGTGCTAGAGGTTTATTTTAAATTCTGTTCAAATTCTGCATGTTAAAGTCATATTTTATAAACATTAGGTACCTAAGTATATTTTTTTTTATAAGACGGTAATCTTGTAGGTATTTTTTGGGCTAATCGTCTTATATGCACAACTCACATAATTATTCAATATGTAAGTAAAGTCAATAAAAGTTAAACAGGTTGAACATGAACTAAATAAATATAAATAAGCTCTTTGTAAATTTATTATAATTGAGGCCCTTTTACCTAAACATACTGCTAAACATCCATATCTAGGTACTTAATTTCTCGGTAAACACTCCCACCTATATGTAGTAGATTTACCAAGAGCGACTCTATTCAGAAATCTAATTAACTATCTGCTATTATGGCATTTCTAATCAAATTATTACCATACGCGAGACGTTCAATATTAAGTACGTAGGTACTACAACTGGTGGTAACTATATGTCAGTATGTATATTACTACAAAGTTCGATAAAAAATGTAAAATATATTTTAATATGTATCATTATAAGCTTTAACTTCAGTGCCTTTGTAAGAATGGTTTATTATTTTTCCTGATACCCTTAAAGAAGTCATATTCTTTATTGTTCTCCACGTTCTATAAGACGTAGGTTACTCTCTAACTTCAAGACTCTCTTAGTTGATGAACCTTTACATCTGGTTATGATTTACATACATCCATAAACTCTGAATAAATGGGAGTTTTCACGGTGATGTAGCGTCAGCATGTGGATTCAACCCTACTCGCACTCTCTATATATGTATAACTTGATCCGCTTTTCATAAACTTTAGTTTGTCTGGCATACAGAAAAAGCCTGGTTCTCAGCAATAGATTTA
Organism: Stenoptilia bipunctidactyla; assembly: GCA_944452665.1. Classification (NCBI taxonomy): domain Eukaryota; kingdom Metazoa; phylum Arthropoda; class Insecta; order Lepidoptera; family Pterophoridae; genus Stenoptilia; species Stenoptilia bipunctidactyla. The sequence continues at coordinate 12,491,698 of OX101726.1, forward strand.
ATTTTCACTTGACCGTTCTCTTAGATAACGTTCGCTAAAGTGGCACTGACAGACCGGGCCGGTCAAAGGTCGTCTTCAATGCAGGTCCTTCCTCGTTCTACATTGGTACGGGGCTATTTCTAAATTGAGCATACTCGAAGTGTATCAATTTTAAATCATGTGATATATTAATATATTACTTATATATTTAATAGTTTGCCTGTGTGTTATTGCTAATTTTTTTCAATAGCGTGACAAAAAGACTCTTATGATTGTTCGGAAAATGCATATTGAAATAATAGTTCATTTACTTAGATCACCAACATAATAATACTAAGTACATAGGTGAAAACTCCTTGCTTTTAAAGTTACTTTTAACATTAACAGTCAAGGCAAAATCTATATCTATCTTCTATACTAATAATAAATCTGTAGAGAGGTCAATTCTGTACATGAAATATATTTTCAAAGTAATTATCAGGGGGTGATTAGTGATCGATACTGATGCCAAAAATGCAATCAGTAAAATTTTTGTCTGTCTGTCTGTATGTTCCTTATAGAAACAAAAACTACTCGACGGATTTTAACGAAACTTGGTAAAATTATTCTTCATACTCCTGGGCAGGTTATAGTATACTTATTATCACGCTACAATCAATAGGAGCAGAGCAGTGAAGGGAAATGTTGGGAAAACGGGAGAAATTACTTAATTTTTTAAGTTTCCGTCGCGTGTGCAGCCTTAATGGTTAAAGCTACATAGAAATCATGTATGACAGAAATATTCTTCATAAAATTATATAAAAAATATCCCAGAACAGTATATGTCTATATTTTATGGTTGACTCACAATACATAACACGTGTAAATCCCGATAACTTAGCAGTTCGGAGCTTTCTGATTATATTTGTTTACTCTTACGTTTATAATACTCTCACTCATCTCTAATTAAAAAAAATAACATTATTACCTATTCAATAAAAACAGAATCATAGAAATCGGTATAGAAACTTTACATGAAATACGCTAATAACCCATCGCGCGTGAATACTGAATGATATAAGGATTATTTTTGCGTAACGGTTGCCGCGCTCGACGCGGCTCCCGGCGCGTTAGGGTATGGCCGGGAGGCGAGCGCAAGCTTTATAATTCATTCAATATTTGCTTGGCTGTTGATGCGTTCAGAGCGTTCCATTTTATTGACAGACAATAATTGATATTATAAACCGTGCTTATCAGCGCGACTTTTAGTCTTTAAATAGTTTATTTGAATTTCTTTCGTTGTTATTTTATAAAATAGGTATTAGTTGTTTTGGTAGTGTATAAATATTCGGTCAAATTCCAAATTTTGGCCAATTTATGTTCAGTTTTTTTGTATTTTTTCGGTAAAAGCGTAGGTACTTTTATTAATTATTGTAGTCATAGGTATTTATTTTTAAGTGAAGTAGGTATAGGTAGATAGCATTGTACAGGCGTTTCAGCTTTTTTTCGTACAAGTTGTACATATTTCTGGATATAATTCTATTTGGATATCTCCAATTTTAACAGGTTGCGGTGCAGGAGAAACCGTCTTTATTCCCAGAATTCCCATAATACCAAATAATTTTCCATTCCAATTTAAAAGAACGCAATTTCCAGTATCGGTGTGTTTTGCAATGACAATTAATAAGGCTCAAGGGCAGACTTTTCGTGTTGCTGGAGTAGATCTCGGTGTCAGTTGTTTCTCGCATGGTCAGTTATACGTCGCTCTTTCCCGGGTTAGCAGTTCTAGAAATCTTCATGTTCACGTGCCGGACGGGTCAACTTTCAATATAGTTTACTCGGAAGCTTTGCGCTGAAGTATTTTCGTTCCATAGATACTTAAGCCTCATGTGAAAGTGATCCATGGTAGGTAGTAATAGATACCTACCATGAAGTGATCTAAACAATTAATTGTCAAATATTATAAAATGTCAATTCTTATCCTTACTAATATTATAAATATGAAAGCGTGGATATTTGTTCAGCTTTCACGCAAAAACTACTCGACGAATCATGAGAGGTACTAGAAGTAACATAGGATACTTTTTATCCCGAAATTATCGCGAGCGGAGCCGCGGGCATAGCTAGTAATTAATAATTTAAAAAGATACTGTCAAATAACGAAACAAAAATATAAATATAATATAATTTACAACTTATTCACAGATTCTTTGTACAACCTAATGTAGGTACCTACTCGTTGAATATCAACAACGGGAATATATTGAAAATCCTCGTAATTATATTAGACATGCTAGAAGCTGTTCAAAATATAGAGGGCAGATATTGATTTATGTAATTATTACTTGAAACATTTTGGTTTATCCAATTAAATCAACATACAATCAATATTGAAATTTAGACTTGAGTATATGTTGTGCAATATTTGTTGAAGAACTTATGTAGACCTTATGTAACATGCTAATCGTTTGAAAAAAATATGTCAGCAAGACGGTAACGTAAAAGACTTGGAAAACATCATAATCAATCTGTCGTATTAATAATTAAAGCCTGTACAAAGAATTCAATAATCAATCATTGGTAACAATCGTTCAGGAATCGTTCTCACTCAGTATTCGTCCAAATGTTTGGAAGTGCTTTTGAACACTTCAATCACTTGAAGTGTCGAGAAACTTGTTAAATTTTTGATAGACCTAAAACCGTTGGAACACCTGATTGTTTATAGGTATGTTAGTTGTTATGTCATATCTGTTAATATGTTATGGGACATTGTGATATCTCGTTAATATTAATATATTATATTAGTCAGTGCTCCCTGCATTTTAAATGAAAACAGACCTAATAAAAGAAACGCCATGTTTAGCTTCCTGCAAGTTTACGGTGTTAGTTTGAGATCGCAGGGTTTTAATCCATTTTTTTTTATATTTATCTCGTAAATAAAAAAAGAGATTTTTTAATAATGGGAGTTTTCTGACAGCTCATAAAAATTAGTTCAAAAAACCTCTATAGATGGCACTTTTAAAAAGCCGAAGGCGTTATGTCTGTATACTATAATGTAGGTAAGTGGTATCTACCATCTATGGTTACTTATACGTTCAATTTATGGTACAGACATCAATTAATTTATTTTACTTTTAAAAACGCAGTGTGGAATAAATTCTTCGCCTTCGCCTTTTGTAAAGCGCCATCTATCGAAGTCTTTTGTACCAATTTTGTACAGTTTTGTTTTTTTAATGAGCTGTCAGAAAACCTCTCATTACGCTAAATACACCATGTTACCAGAATCGAAACAAATACACAGCGATTAACAGATACAAAAGGAAAAAGAAGAAAACATTGTTTTCTTTAAACTTTATAATGTGGTTTAGTTTCTAGAAAAGTATATTTCGAAATATCTATTATGTTTTAAGATTTAGTTACTTAGCTAATTTTTCCATTATTCATTTATTGAACCAAAAATCCAGGTACTCTCGTTTAACGGAAATCGTCCTGTATGTACTTACTCATCGCTGGTGTTCTTCATTAATCAGTGTCAGGTCGCTCACACATGAGACTAATCTATGGCTCCTATCATATTTCCTATAATTGATCTTTAGCATTATTTTCGCTAAGCTTTTGTTTTATGTTGTGTTTTGTTTTTCCGGAAAGGTTTTACTTTTCTTAAGGTGTTGTTTTACTTCGTGTTTTGTTCTCGCTTAAACAAACCTGTCAAAGTTTGACCTCAATATCAGCAGGTTAAAGGAAAGTGAAATTTTTTTACGTGTTAAGAGTTCGATTAGGGTAGACCTGCCGCCCCTGGAGAAACGTGGTCGTGTGACATTTCCTTGAAGAAACTCTTTCGAAAAGTTTATTATGAAGAGACATAATAGAAAAATATCCATCTGTAAGGCCGCAAAGTCTGCATTAACTTATAAAACTTGTGTCTTAAATAATACTTATTTATTTTATAAAACGAGCTGTTGTCATGACTTTACTTGCTGCTCCGAAGGATTATCTGGAAAAAAGTAATCCTTGTGTTATTCCGGGCTTACACTTTCTGTAAGAGCTTAACAGGTTGATAAAGATACCTTCGTCGTTTTTTAGTATTTTTCATCCTTTATTATATGTATGCGGAGCGAGTAAGAATATAACGAAATTCTAAGTTATGCTAACGTAAATTACCCAAACTGAAACAATCAACATAAGACCCCAAAATAAGCTTCTATAAGCTTGTTTTATAGAAATTAACGAAATGTTTTAGCAAAATTAGGGGATGGCATCTAAGAATAGGTACATTCACACCCGTTTAGAAAATCTATTTTCATAAAGTAAGCCGACTGGGACTCTCGCATTGCAAAAATGTACAATGGAGGCCGAGTAGTCAGATTGCATAAGAAAATATGTATTATCTTGGTGATTTTCGACTGACCTACATTTCCGGACTATATTTTCCCGTCACCCGTCTCTTACCTCAATCGTATCATCCCAACAACAATGCATCCATCACAGTCAACATATATTTTATTTTTATTATTCTTCCAGTCACGTACGTCCGTGAATGCCATTTATTGTAGAAATTCTAATGTTTTATCATTTTAATGGTCTGTGAAGCAGAAAATATTAAGTATATAGCATTTATAATGAATTGCCGTTTCAGTTTGTATTTAAAAAAGCAACTTCATCAACCTAGTAGGGACCGAACTGTTTTACACTTTGACCAGAGTTGAGAGGAAATAATCTTATTAAATTATTAAATTAAAATATTTCTTCCTTTTTTTTATATCAATTGAAAAACCCTATCGGTTTAAAAAAATATCCAAATTCATTGTACAAAGCCAGTAAAATTTAAAAAAATCTTCTAAACATGATCCTACATTTCGTTTGATCTTAACAAAACAATAAATCATTCAGGTCATGCTTGTCAATTTAATGAACGAGATACACGTAAGATGAATTTAAAGCATTTTCCCTTTGTATATGTTTTCATATTATTTATTACAGTTCCTGTACATCCACGTTCCCCTTATGGGAATCAAATAAGCGACGAAGCGTTATTATGAAATTCTGTAGTGTTACCTAAAGTAAAAGCCTAAGTAACCTACTATTTAAAGGAAGATGTTAAGAGAAAATAAAAAAATAAAGTTAAAGTTTATATATTTACAAAAAAAGGTCACAAGTAGATATAAAAACACTTTTTACACTTACAGTCCATAAATTTGCTATATATACACAGAAATTCTCCAAAATGCTTAGATATTCTTAAGTTTCCAGGATATAAAGCTCCAAGGGTTTATATAAAGTTATATAGCGGCTCCAAGAGGTTATGTAGTTATGATACTTTTATAGTTTTCTTCAATACTCTCCAAAGTATTCTGATCGGTGTTTTATTTTCAAAAGACCACCACGAGTTCAGCTCGCCACTCCTTATATAGGCTCCATTTCGTTCGACAGCTCGTCAATTTATTTATTTTTGAGAGGCATCCATTCTTTCATCGGCCAGCGGCTGTCATTTCTATTAACAAGGAGGTTTTAGTCTCTGGAGCAGCGGTGGTGGTATGGTAAAAGTGGAGCTGATACTTCTCTTGATTATAAATGTGCAAATCTCAGAATAATTTATATTAAAGTAATAATTTAAAAATTAATTGAAAAAGAAATGAATATAAAACATACTAATAGTTTATAAATTATCTGTGCTGAAAAGCGACATAAGCAACATGACAATTTTTAGAGTTGACAAGTAAACAATAATATTTACATTTCATAATAGTTTACAACATTTGCAGCTATAAAAATAAAAAGAAACTAAAGCATAATACAACATAACAAAAATAATGCATTATAAAACAGTAAGTATATTACATTTTCCCCAAAAACCCCAGAAAATTTTTAGCTTACGAAAAATTTTGAGGTGTTACTTAGGCAGTTACTTTCTACATGCATACATCTCGGACATACATCTTAAACAATCAAACTTAACTAACTTCCTTCAACATTCAGGGTAGAGGGTAAAGCTCACAGTCAATGGCGTATACTCCCAAAGTAAACCGCGATAGGGAAACCCTACATGACAGAGGCTTATTTAAAGAGTTGTCGTCCGCTCTATCTTAAATCCCATATTAAAGAAGAAAAATATCTACAAGTAAAATACCTAGGTATAAGTTACCTAAAGTATGGCCTAAGGCTTGTTTTTAGTGTAGCCAGCCGCACCATTAAAGAAGTGGGTTTTAGATCCCCAAGTATAGTATATACGAGTATAGTATATGATATGGCCTAAGGCTTATTTTTAGTGTAGCCAGCCGCACCATTAAAGAATTGGGTTTTAGGTCCCCAAGTTATGACATTAGGCTCTTAGTGTAGCCCGCCATTACTAGATAAAAGAATAATACCTAGTCTTATTATTCCAGATCTCGAAAGGAAATCTCAAAAGAAGTAGCATCAGCTTTCAGAGGAGATTAAAAAGTTGGCTTAAGAGCCATAAATAAAGTTTAATTAACGCAAGACCGAAAGAAAAAAAAAATGATGGGTGTACTCATTTTAAAAACTGTATCAAAGAAAAGTAAAAAATAAATAAATAGTATTTACTGAAAGTAATAGTTTTATTTACAGTTGGAAAAGAATGACATTAATTATTTATAGAAGACAAAAGTTTAATATAAATAGAAAAGTAATAGCATTACTAAATTTTAATATTTTTAGTTCTGGTTTATTTAACAACTCAAATTTAATAAGCCTCGCCATTTTAATTAAAATTTTAAAATGAATAAAATTTTATAAGTATTTGGTAAGTGAAAAAAAATAAAATAGAGTATAATTGGGTAAGTGGTGAGTAAAAATGAGGTTATTTAAAATGAGCTATCTGCATGAGGTACGTCGTCGGATACTCTCCTTCGATACCCTCCGTAAGTCAGTAATCAGCAACCAACCGTGTGACTCAGAAGAGTTTTAAACACGCGGAATGATCACTGATTTTGTGAGATATTCACGTGGGAATATCGTAAGTATCTAATGTCTGATAATATGTGATGAGTAGCGAATATGTTAAAGTGTACTGTAAGAGTACCTAAAAGGAATATGTAGGTAAAAGAGAAAACGAGTAAAATAACGAAAAATATATTAAGGGAGTGTAATATGAGAGGTGTAACGTGGGGTTGCTTATGTGCTGAGGTACGTCGTCGGATACTCTCCTTCGATACCCTCCGTAAGTCAGTAATCAGCAACCAACCGTGTGACTCAGAAGAGTTTTCAACACGCGGAATGGTCACTGATTTTGTGAGATATTCACGTGGGAATACCGTAAGTGTCTATTGTCTGATTATATGGGATGATTGATGAATATGTAAAGAGTACTGTAAGAGTACCTAACGGAGTAGAGTTTAAAGTAAAGTGTACTAGATAAATAAAAGTAGAAAACAAGTAGAATGACAAAAAAAAAAGTTTATAGCCAAATGAAGCCGAAAAAAAAGGTACCTATCTAGAGTGGTATTTTGGAATTTAGGGGATAGCACGACTAAGGGAATTTACGTTGGGCGCCAAACTGTAGTGTTACCTAAAGTAAAAGCCTAAGTAACCTACTATTTAAAGGAAGATGTTAAGAGAAAATAAAAAAATAAAGTTAAAGTTTATATATTTACAAAAAAAGGTCACAAGTAGATATAAAAACACTTTTTACACTTACAGTCCATAAATTTGCTATATATACACAGAAATTCTCCAAAATGCTTAGATATTCTTAAGTTTCCAGGATATAAAGCTCCAAGGGTTTATATAAAGTTATATAGCGGCTCCAAGAGGTTATGTAGTTATGATACTTTTATAGTTTTCTTCAATACTCTCCAAAGTATTCTGATCGGTGTTTTATTTTCAAAAGACCACCACGAGTTCAGCTCGCCACTCCTTATATAGGCTCCATTTCGTTCGACAGCTCGTCAATTTATTTATTTTTGAGAGGCATCCATTCTTTCATCGGCCAGCGGCTGTCATTTCTATTAACAAGGAGGTTTTAGTCTCTGGAGCAGCGGTGGTGGTATGGTAAAAGTGGAGCTGATACTTCTCTTGATTATAAATGTGCAAATCTCAGAATAATTTATATTAAAGTAATAATTTAAAAATTAATTGAAAAAGAAATGAATATAAAACATACTAATAGTTTATAAATTATCTGTGCTGAAAAGCGACATAAGCAACATGACAATTTTTAGAGTTGACAAGTAAACAATAATATTTACATTTCATAATAGTTTACAACATTTGCAGCTATAAAAATAAAAAGAAACTAAAGCATAATACAACATAACAAAAATAATGCATTATAAAACAGTAAGTATATTACAATTCGCACCAACGTAAGCCAGCGTTAAAGTCATTTTAGTTATACACAAAAAACGTATTGCGGTGCCAAGTTGCGTGAATAAAAACGAAATAGTTTTCTCATGGGGGAAATTCGAAGTGACTTTTTTGTGAATATATTTTTTGGTTTAAGGAGTTCGTAACTGAAAATAGTGAATTCAGTTACATATATGTAAATAGAAATATATTTCTGTGAGCTTTACATTGAAAATGTGTTTTTGCTAGATAGACTTAATTTAGGTAGGATATATTGAATATTACATTCTAGCGATTTAGTTACGGCGAATAAAAACAATACGGTTTTAATGAACCTTAAATAATATATTTAGATTTTTTAAAACATAGGTCTGCATGGAGCCAAAAACACAATAAAAATTTCTGAATGTTAGCATAATCCTTCATCAAAACCGAATAAAAGTTTTTTGAATCCGTGAGCTTCGGGAGGCAGGCAGGTTGAGGTACCAAATCTAATCAAAAATGCAAAAACGAAAAACTCGCCCATTCTCTTCTTTTTCATAAAACATGTTCAATATACACTCACGTTCCGGATTGAATTTATTATAAAGTTCCAACATTGAATATAAATCTCGGAAAAATTTAAAACGACTTTTTAATAAGATTCTTCTGCTGAGATATTTTGTAACTTCCTAGTTCTACGTATACATATAAAACTCAAGTGCTCTCACTGTTATTTACTAACCTATATCTTCATATATTTAAAAAAGAAAACTATAATAGTAATACTATCTGTGTATTCTTCAGAAATCTTCCGCCATAAATCAAACAAAGGTAATTCAATCTACGTTAGCATGAAAGTGTGTACAACGTCTCGCTTTGTTCGTGCAAAAGCCTAATTAGTACAGTACTTCACACGTAATTAACACTATCGCGAATTACTAAAGTGCTTCGTAGGTGGAGGGTTGCTAAGCATATATTCCTACAAAAGCAACGTCCAGTTTCACAGGGAAAAAGGTGAGAACACGTGTCGAATTTAGAATGTTAAGGTAACGTTTTTCTAGGGGTGTTTGCATAAAAATTCAAAGCTCTAATGTAGAGTGCTTGGTACACAAACGCTTCGTTTGAGAGCAACCGGCGTTGTAAGGCTAATGGTTAAAGAGTGCCTGGTTTTACTGAAGAGTAATTACGTTATTAAGTGTATTTTGTAATTTGAGGCGTTCAATTTGTACAAGACGAAAGATTTCATTTATTACTTCCTATGTGTATACTGTATAATTCTTATAACAGAATGAAAATTAGCCTTTTTGATCATTTAAAAGTAGAAAAGGATTGATCTGTGCAAAATTATGCCTCTTTATCAAGATATCAAGATTTGCATAAAATATAAGTTTATGACGGAAAATATGAACTTCATGTTTATGTTTTTAACCCCTTTGCTTGTAAATTCTGTGGTTGTTTTGTATTCTACAACAATTCCAACCGACCGGCTGCTAACCTTAAGTCTAGACAGACGCGAGTAGAAACTCATTGCCTCAACAAAGGAAACTCCTACACCATTACGTGCAACACTCGTTAAAACTGTGAAATAGAAGTTATATTGGCAATATGTTTTTTGAAGGTTGCTATCCTGATTTAAAAGTTAAGGTCCTATTTTTATGAAGAGAAAGCCTTTAGTGTCGTTTTATAGTGTCAAGGAGACTCTAAATACATAAAATTGAACTTAAAATAATTCGTCATGTTACGCATCGTCACGCCAGCGCTGTGGGCGACGGACTATGATTTCTAAATATTTAATGTTATCTTTTGTCAAAATTCATTTTTAAAGCTAGTGACTCCATTAAAAAAAAAATGGTATTTAATAATAGTAATTTGGTATCTATTTCAACGCAGTGGCTCTTTTTATTTATTTATTCAACAAATTATGAACATATAAAATTAAAACACAATAAACTAAAGGTATTTTTTTCAGTTTTTCATAGGTAAGTACTTCAATTGTTCACAAATCCAAATTGAAATTGAAATTTTTTTAACCACTTAACATTCTGTGTCAAGTTTGCTCTTTCACTTAGACTCTCCTCTTCTTTACTAGGAAGACTAATCTTCCGGCCGGGTTTCCCAAATATCTACAATTAATGCATGCTTATACAAGAGACCACACCAGTTTACCAAATCTACATTGAAAAGTTCCATCTCAGTCTTTACAAAGAGAAGTCTCAAAAGATTGCTTGCAAGCCGACGGTTAGATCAGCTCCAAGCCTTCGGTAGCTAAATGTAACTCACATAAAGCATTAACTGATTGTAAAGGCGCTTGTGGCATACCAATGTCCAGCTCAAAGCTTAGCCCGATATCGTATCAAGCCAAACAGTTACTTGTAATAAAGGGTTGGCCAAGCACGCATCTATCTATTTTGAAGATATTTACGTTAAGGGTAACTTGGTTAACCCATAGATGAAAATCAATATGTTTAACAAAGCAACGCGCAGCCACAACTAATGCAGATGGTTTCAATCTGAAGCTAATGGTTTATTAGAAGCTATTCGGCTTAGTTAATCCTTTACATTAAGTTAAATGTATTTATAGGTATATATAGTTATAACGACTTTTCAAACGACTTTCAACAACAGAGGAGGTTCTCAATTCGTCTGTATGTTTTTTTGTGTCTTTGTTACACGATATTTTGGACGATAATGAATCGATTTTAAATATTGATGTTTCATATGATAAAGGATACTTCATAGTTAGTCCCATGTAAATTTTATCGAAATCGGTTAAGTACTTAATCGAGAATTTCAAATTATTGAAACAATATGTATGATTTCGGAGAATGTTTACGTGGATGACATTATAAGTCGGCCAAAGTTTTGACGTGAAATCGGTTTTTTAATGCGTTGCTTATTAGAAGTAATTATTTGATCACTCGTTATGTTTGAAAAATTAAATAAAAAATTAAAATTAATTAAATAAAAAATTAAAATTAATTAATTAATGGCTCTAATAGATAAATAAAATAGTATTTAAACACATTATAACAGGGTTGTTTTTAGTCACCAGCCAAATTAAAATGTTATTTTTTTTATGATACGATATAAACGTACCTGCGTATTTTGGTGTTTTAATACCGCAATAAATACAATACAATAAAATAAAAAATTCGCACCACAAACTTTTAAACAAATAGTCGCTGTTGATGAACATAGCTACTACGACGCAGCATTTCATTGATAAACTACGACGTAGTACCACAAGATATTTTTTTAGTAGCGCATAGTAGTCTTTATTTTAATTGTATTCATTCATAATTTAGAGCGACAATGCTTGCTTTGTAAACAAATATATTAATTTACTTATAAAAAAATACATAAAGTACCTTTTTTTGCAAAAATCGTTTTTTTTTTTTTTTTTTATAAAATATGGATGGGACCTTTGTCTTCCATGATACCTGATGTTAAGTGAACATGAAGACTAAGGTGGTACACGTCCATCCACGAGAAACCTATTCACTCGACGCTTAAAAGTACTAGGACTATACTGGTCAGGGAAAATAGACGCAGGCAGTTCATTCCAAACCTTGGCGACCCGTATCAAAAAGGAACTGTCAAAGCGCTTAGTTCGACTTTTCGGAATATCAACCACATACGGATGGAAGTTCTGTCTGCGTCTAGTAGTCCGATGGTAAAAGGGAGAGGGTTCAATTTGCTCAAACAGAGCACTCGCGCACTCACCAAAATGTATCCTGTAGTACACGGTTAAACAGGCAACCTTACGACGATGCTCTAGGGTCTGTAGTTTTTTGGTCGTAAGGTCGACGTTGTTAATTAATTTACGGGCTCTTCGGTCAACGGAGTCCAGCGCTTCTAGTTGATATTTGGCTGAACCATCCCAAAGATGACTGCAGTACTCCAAGCATGATCGCACTTGAGCTGTATATAAGTTAAGAAGCTGTGCAGGGCTGAAGTACCGCCGTACCTTCGAGATGATTCCCAACTTTTTCGAAGCTACTTGAGCCATGGACACAATTTGTTGACCGAAGTTTAAACTAGATGTTATAGTTACGCCTAAAAGCCCTAGATGGTCAGTGATGGGGACAGATACATTTTGGAAAGTAGGCGTTAATGTGAAGGTGCTCTTTTTTGCGGAGAATAGACACGCCTGAGTTTTGGACGCGTTGAATTTGACCAAATTCGACTCACCCCAATCGGATACTTTCCGTAAGGTCAAATCAACGCGCTCAATCATTGACTTTCTTAAACTTTGGATTTCACGGGGGCTCGCTCGCGCATTGGATACGTATCTCTCTACAACAGTGCTGTCATCAGCATAACTAATAATGCCCGGTGTCAAAAGGTCATTAATGTGCAGCAAGAATAATGTTGCAGAGAGAACAGATCCCTGAGGTACCCCGGCATTAATTGCCATTTGGTCGGAGGAGAAGCCATCTAAGACTACTCGAATTGACCGTTCCCTCAGAAAATCAGATATCCAGTCGCAGAGCCCAATCGGTATGCCATAAGCTGGAAGCTTACTTAAGAGACCATCATGCCAGACCCTGTCAAAGGCCTTGGAAATGTCTAAGGATACAGCTATTGCTTCACCATGACCCTCCAAGGCCTCGCTCCAGAAGTGAGTGGCATACACGAGAAGATCGCCGGTCGAGCGCCCGTTGCGGAAACCATATTGGCTATCGCTTAGGAGCTCGTTGGCCTCGAGGTATGCCAGGAGTCGATTGTTCAATACACGTTCCATGACTTTGCAAAGTATGGAAGTGATTGAAATTGGTCGGTAGTTGACAGGATCGGCACGGCTTCCCTTCTTTGGTACTGGTTGTACGTTAGCAAGCTTCCAGGACTTTGGAACCTTACCGGATTCCAATGAAAGTCGATAAAGACGCGTCAAAACGGGAGACAACTCAGCTGCGCAGCGTTTTAAGATCACTGCAGGAATACCGTCTGGACCACTAGCTTTGTTCTCGTCTAGGTGCAGCAAGCATTTAAGAACCTCCTTTTGGCGAATGTGAACGGTACCCATTGTAGGTCCGAACTGAGGTAATTGGGGTGGGATTTTTCCTTGGCAATCTAGACGAGAATTTTCTGCGAAGATACTAGCAAATAAATCTGCTTTCTCCTTAGAAGTATGGGCCAGAGAACCATCGGGTTTCCTCAGTGGTGGCAGCGACGGGCGACAAAAGTTCGTTTCGACCGACTTGGCAAGGGACCAGAAAGCTTTACTTCCCGAAGGGTATGCTGCTATTCTGTCTCCGATACGGCCTATATGGGCAAAACGAGCTCTTTTGATTACCTTTTTGCAGGACTTGGCGGCAGCATTGTACCTCTTCTTGTGTTCATGCGAATCCACGGCTTTGCTTCTGCGAGCATTTGCCCAGGCTTTGTATGCTTCCCGCTTTCGCTTTTCAGCGGCTAGGCAAGCAGTATTAAACCATGGGCGAGCTTTGGTTTCAAGGGATAGATCAGCGTGGGGAATGAAGTACTCCATTGCTTGAACTATCACACTTGAGACAGCATCAGCGCAGCACGATGGATCGGTTGATGTAAAACAAGTTTGCCGCCATGGATAAGATGCGAAGAAATGTCGCATTTCATCCCAATCTGCTGACTTGTAACGCCATACTCGCCTGGAGCCTTTTGGGCGGGTGTCAGGTGGCGAGTACAGCGATACAGATTTCACCATACAGTGATCGGATGTCCCTAAAGGTGCAGTGACGGACACCGAGTATCTGTCAGGATCGGTTGTCAGCAGAAGGTCCAAGCAATACGCAGTGTGGCCAGCAACGTCGGGGATGCGCGTAGGCTTGTTAACAAGCTGTGAGAGACCATAAGTCAGCGAAAACTTAAAGGCCTCTCTGCCAGCATGGTCAGTGTCCTGATACGGGTATAACCACTGCCCATGGTGAGCATTAAAATCCCCCAGAAACACCAACTGCGCCGTGGGAAAACGTTGCTGAATCTTATCTGCTGTATTGCCAAGGTGTTCCATAAGCCTCGTTGTCTCCCGATCTCCGCTATGTGAACGATAGATACAGGCGTAAACCACTTGGTCTAGGCCAGTATCTATGTGAACCCACATGACTGAAAGGTCCGGCACTTCCAAGTAACGGAGACGCTGATAACAGATCGCGTCACTGGCATACATGCACACCCCGGCGTGCGGGCGGAAAAGAGACTCCAGGATATAGCCTGGGTAACCAAGGTATGCCGAGTCTGACGGATCGCAGATCTGCGTCTCCGTTAGAAAGAGTAGGTGTGGTCTCTCCGTCTCAAGATGGTGGTGGACATCATTCAGATTGGAGTGCACTCCTCGGATGTTACAGAAGTGCACTTTAAGGGAGAGGAAGTGCAACCGCTGTTGAACCGTACTCTTTTTAGGACCTTTCATTGTGAATTAGTAGTGGAGTGAATAGGGAGGAGAATAGAAGTTGAGTGAAGCGCTGCAAATGGAACCAAGCAACTCGTAGGAAACAACGCACCATTGGGGAACTCGCCTGGAGACTGCGGGGACGCCCGAACCCCCCCGAGGTCGCCATCGGGTCCTCTCTAACCGGTCGCCAACCGGCACGATGGAGCCTCCCGGGATTTTTCGCGAGGTGGCGGGGCAGCCTTTCGCATGTGGCTGGCATGCTACTTGGGCCCCCTACTACCTGCGGTCGGCCAGCGGTGCACCGTGCTTCGGATCCCGCTACCCTCCAAAACGAGTTACCCGGTGAGTCATTATCCTACGAGTTGAAAACTGTTCTCCGATGCAGCACGATTACTCAGACCTATCCTCCTCAATGGCTACACTAGACATCATGCCGGAACGCAACTAGGTTACTTGGCGGCATGGTTTTGTCTAGTGGGTGGTGACAAGCCACGGCCGAAGCCTACCACCAGATTTTACTGCTCGTTTAGCACCACCCAGGGACCACGTACAAGGCATCGAGGGCTAAACCTTGCGGACGCGAGCAGTTTTCAGTCCCCAAAAATCGTTTCTTTATATGGTACGTATTGTGTAAAAAAAAATTTGGCCGTTAACTAAAAACAACCCTGTATAAGTTCACATCGTTTAAGTTAGAGCAAATAATTATTTATCATATAATTAGCACCTACTGAAGCTAATTATATGATAAATAATTATTTGCTCAAAAACAACAGTATACCCAAATAAACATGTTTAAGTAAACAGTAGCTTTTACATGATCTTTTACGTTCAAAGTGGTTTTCATTTCGTTCTGCGATCTGATATGCCGACACTAATTATGTTACGATGTCCTCAAAAAAGAGATTATCTCTCTTATCCATTTTACCTCGAAAGCAACGATATTCTCACAGTTTCTTAATGACATTTTCTACTCAGGATTACCAAGGATTTTTAACGTCGAATGCGTGTAAAAACACATAAGTAGTTGTGGCATAACGAAATTCTGACACTCGTACATCTGTATATTTAATTGTAATAAAATTATTCATATTCATTTTTAATCACTCATTTCGTACCTACGTAAATTAAAGCTACATTAATATAATTTGCATACAAATTTCACTTCCAGGATTTTATATGAATATTGCGAATAAAGAAATGGCTGTTTTTATGTGGAAATGGAAATGCAATTCAACAGTAGTCCAATTCTAAAATTTGATAAATGTAGTCATAATGTCAGGAAGAAAAAGTTCCTTACCCAAGTCTATCTAGTTCCAGGAATGAGATCAAATCAAAAACAAAAATAGTAAATACTAGCAGCTTCAGAAGCTTTTACTGGAGTAATTTTTTACCCAGTAATTCATAGATATATTTTCCAATCTTTTTGACAGTTTCAACGCCTTCAAAAATCAAATGAATAAACATTTAACTTTAGAGAAACCCGGTAGGCTTTGACTGTTGTATACACGTACAAATTTAAGTAAAAGTCGAAATTTTTCACCACATTTTTTATAAACTTGTTACCTGCCACCCGCTAAAATACTTTTTCGAACAGATTTGAAAGTTTTTTGAACAGGAAATTGTGGAAGCTGTGCCAGCGAGGAGTCATCGCTATATATATATTTTTTGTAATATGAATATTTTTCCTATCCATGAAGACTGCTTTAAATAGCACTTATTTGAAAATTTAGATTATTTTATTTTGGTTTAACAATACGGGAGCGATTTAAAAAATATGAACCACAAAAAAAATGCCCAACAACAAAGATATTGCTTTTGCAAAGTTTCACTATGGCATCAAATATTCAGGTGCATAGTAATTGAGAATTGTATTGGCTCTCCATAAAATATTTACGGAATACATTATAATAAAATAGTCAACAGCATAAAAAGCTCTGCAGAATGAAGGATACGTTAATTTTTTATGGCTTTTAAAATTGATGAAAATTCAACAATGTTTCTTCTGTTCATTAAAAATCAACAATCTGTTTATAACAATAGATCCGATTTTGATTTGCTTAGAGGCGTTCGAATTGTTCGATAAATTGTAGACGTTCTTGGCCAAGACCAAGAAAAAATCCTTTGGGCTCATATAATTTTAATACGTAAAATACCTTACTTACCACGTGCTTATGCATAATAGGTTTACTTCCTTTCACTGTCAATAATCATGGTCAAAGTTACTGGGAAAAGAAAATTTGGTTACAAAAAGATTTGTGGTATAAAGGATTGAACCGGAATCAAAACTATTGCTAAACTTTTAAACGTATTGATGGCCAACCTATAAATGTTGAAGAGGCTTTTTAAGAAAAATAAGATTTAACTTCTGAATACCTTATAAAGATAGACGAAGAAAATTAAGCCTACATACACATCTCCAGCAAATCAATTTTCTAGCACTTAGGTGTCTTGTGTCCGATTAGAATTGACTCGAATCCCGAAGCATATTTACGTGCAAATTGACATACCGTCTGGTGTCTGATTTCACAAAACTCGTGAGCCTCGTACCACGATATCCAATCGCTTTCATATCAGAATTTTAGTCCTACGCAATCTACATTGCATTTCGGAATGATCGCATTGCGTTGTGTTTATTACTAAGAACGTGGTACAAAGGCGATGACAATGGAGATAACGCTTGAATAATACGAATGGAATATTGGGATTTGGAATCCTCTTGCATTCGAGAGCATGTTGATTTGACTCCCATGAAATGTTATTAAGCTATGCTGCGAGTATTTCAGGAACGTATTACGGTCAGAATCTGGATTGGAAACGTGACTTTTAACAAATATTAGAATTTAATGCGACGACGCGTTGGTTGCCATAACGAGACAGTTTGAGAACTCGCTTACGGTTAAGAAGTTCCCAGGTTAGTCTCGGGTATTTTACAAACTAGACCGGTTTTAGGCATACATAAATTTGGCTTAGCAAATATAAATGTTAGATTTAGCAAATTATATATATATTTTTTTTAATTTAGCAAATTTATAGAGAAATGTCAATGAGTCATTTTTAATAATATTTTGTATATTTTTATGCATTACTTAAGCTTCTTATCCACTGTATTTTATAAAAAACTTTTGATCCCAATATCATAAGACAAGACTTGAGCTACGTGAATGTAATATTTCATTGATCTAAGCCAAATCGTAGTCGGGTTTAAAATTTTTCGTTCATTTGGAAAACTGCATGGTTTCGCTGGAACGATTCCGCGGATTATCGAGTTTAAGCTTTCGAAACTGTAAGCGGCTTAATAAAACAAACTGCAGGTAGAATCCACGATCAACTTTTTAATTTTAGATTAACTCATTATTAATTTATTTGTTATTATTTGGATTAGGTAAGGTAGTAGAGTTAAAAAGTAGTCGTAGTGAAGGTTCATCATCATCATCAAAACTCTTTGTAATGAGCCCACTGCATGAGTCTCTCCCCTGGGTGACGAGAAGGTATAGGCCATAATCCACCAAGCTGGCCCAGTGCTGGGTGGTGGATGCCAGAATTTTCAAGGCGCCGAAATGGCTTCTGACAAACCCTAACGACCACTGTATGATAAATAAATAATAAATAATAAAATCCCCAGACAATCACACCAACTACATGGCCCCAAAGTTAGCATAGCTTGCATTATGGGATACCATATAGCGAACTAGGGAATATAATTAAATTCTAAAATAAAAGAAAAATAAATAAATATACCTAGTTATTGATTATAAAAAAGAAATTTTAATGTATGATCGTTTAAATTTCAGTTCATTTAAGGTTTAACAACAGATACATTAATTACAACAGGTAGGTGCTTCTTTGATTAGGGAAGTAGGTTGCAATTGGATGATTTGTTATTATTAATTCAAATAAAAAATAAAACTTTCTCTGAAACTGTGGAAAATAAAGCTATTTTTGATAATCTGCATATCTATCTGAGTTTACTAAATATTTACTAACTTGACCTTTAAAATAGAATATAACCGTACCGTGGCATGGGTGTGTTGAATCTGTATGGCTCATTAGTATTAATATCAGCTTACATTAGGTACTTCTTGTTAGACTTGTGAAATATTATATAGCTAGCTATAGTATCAACTTATGTCTAGACATAACATAATCTGGCTAACGAAACTAGACACAGGGGATTTTTGCAAACTTTTAATATGGCAGTACTAGCACAAATGTCAAAGTCGTTTTTCTGGTGTCTCTGTTGTCAATCGAACGGTTGTTGGTGCTTTTCATAATTGCGACTTCTTTGGGAATTTTCGTATTTGAAACTGAATAAAAAATTAAAATTTAGATAGTTTCATAATCAATGTAGGAAACAGCGATACATTACGACTCATTCCTTATAGATTGCAGGATTCAGATTTTGATTACAATGAATAAAAATAATTATTGTATTTTGTTGTTTTACTTTTAAACCTAATTAATACTAGTTGCCTATTATTTTAATAATATACTTCTCATCAAAAAGTAGGACAGTACCTATTTCGGTATTTTGTAGGAAAAAAAACACAAGTATCAAGTTTGTTTAATCTATGTATTTCGCTACGTTCTTCCAGTCTCTACTTTCATTAGCCAGACTATATGCTGTTTTTCATTTGCTTTTTATTCACATTACGTTTTTAAACAAAATAATTCAATAAATTTTTCTTATCAACAAAAGTTAATGACAAAGATAACAAGGAACTAACTAGTTGACAAGTTCAAAATGTTATGCTGTTGTATGTAAAATGACAATATTGCAGGCTAAGGCTTTGTTAGAACAGATTTTTTGTCTGTAAAGTCTTTTTGGTCCTCTCGAAGAGATGGTTACTAACTATGACCTCTGCTCATGGTGTTTAATCGTGTATAATCAAAGATGCTCATATAGC
This sequence comes from Stenoptilia bipunctidactyla, assembly GCA_944452665.1. Taxonomy (NCBI): domain Eukaryota; kingdom Metazoa; phylum Arthropoda; class Insecta; order Lepidoptera; family Pterophoridae; genus Stenoptilia; species Stenoptilia bipunctidactyla. Next base: position 12,511,216 of record OX101726.1, read on the forward strand.
ACAATGACACTATATTTATAATTAAATTTCAAAACCAATTTAGATCCGTAAGCCTTCGACGACGTAATTAAAACTGTCGAAAATGAAGTTCTAATTTTTGTGTTTTATTTCTCAAAAGGAGCTTTAAAAACGTCTACTATTCTCAAAATTGTCTTTGATTCTAACTAGAATCCATTACGTTTAGTCCTTTACCAGAATATCTATGTGATTCTGAGCGCACCGGTCCAACCGTTTACAAACAAAAGGCTTTTAGTAATTGGATGCAATGCGCTTTCAACTCAATCTGAGCTTGAGCGGAATTTCCGGCACATGGGTCAAGCAATTTCTTTATGGTGCTCCATACACAAATTTACTTTGAGGCAAGTATCTTCCGTTTAATATTAAGCACCTTATGAGACAGGTATTAAAAGCTTTTCTTCAACTTGCTTGATCATCTTTTTGTTTGTTGTCGTTTTTGTAGTACCTACACATTCTACTTCTGTTTCGACTCTGCTATTGATGCCTCTAATAGTGTACACTTCAGTTGATGAAACTGATAAGGACAAATGTTTGTAATATCTAGAGATATTTGTTAAGTGTCTAGGATTATTGTAATATTAATAAAGTATGTTTTTCTTCTTTTTATGTAGTTCTCTTTTCATAAGCACTGATTAATTGGGAGGTAGGGGACACTGTTATATAAATATTATTAAATAATAATGTCCAGCATATTATATTTTTTCGTTTGTTTATTATTTTAATATGATTATTATTTCCCTTGAACAGCGTCAAAAGTTTACACACATCAGAATAATAGATTTTAAAGAATCGATTCGCCATCATGCTGGACTGGGAGCGAAAGAAAAACAGAATATGCCAGCTGCTTCCCGGGCATACTGTAAAAGTCAGTTTCTCTTATTATTTCTCTATTACTAAGACAAGATTTGAGTTATACACGAAACTGTACTAACAACTACGTAATACGTTCTGCTTTATTATTCTTTAAGATGAATAAATAGTTTTACTTTTATGTAGTTTACCCAACTCCCCCGCACGGGTCGAGTTATTGCCTAACCCAAATGTTCATATACTTAGCCATAAAGTCTTTCCTATTACGAAACCTTGCTTGACTATTTACTATGTTTTTATAACTCAGAAGTAAATTTGGAACAAGCTTTCCGCTCTTCAAACACTTTTAAGACTCAAACGTTGGGGAACTTCTATATAAAAATAGTTTACATCAATAGACTTACTGAATTGAATATCAAATTTCTTACACACAGAGTTTTCTTTCTTAAAATAATAAAAAACACACTTAATAAAGTCACTAATGTTTTAGTTTTTACGCAAGTATTTAATTAACGTCCATTATCGAGAGGAAATTACCTGAGTACGTGGGTTAAGTAAAACATAGTCACCAAAAACGACACGCTTTTAAGTAGATACTAACCTAAAATCGATAATCAACGAATACAGAGCATTAAAAAAATGACTTCACGTCAAAACTTTGACTAAAGTATAAGGTCGTCAAGGTAAACGATCTTCGAATTCATACATATAAAAAAAAACATGAAGTACCTACGCATCGAAATATGGGATCAACTGTTAAGTATCCTCTATCATATGAAACAATAATCATCAAAATCGTTTCACCCGGTCAAAAGTTATGAGGCAACAAACATTAAAAAAAACATACAGACGAATTGAGAACCTCCTCCTTTTTTGAATTCGGTTGAAAAGAAAAAGGTTTCGAATTTAAAAAATGAGAAAAAACAAGAGGCCATCTTATATTCTCATAAAGCATAAGTCTACATTTAGCTATCGATGCAAGGCCTTCTCTTAATTCATGACTCGACTGATTGATTCGAAACAAAACATGTTCGATTTCACAAAAGTATTCATAAGTATTAATTCAATATTTTCGACTAAACACAATTTCGTTCATGAACTGAACTTAATATTTTTTTTATAATAAAACATTGATGTAGATTCGAAACATTTAAATGATAAAAAGTTTAATGACAAAAGAATTAGAAACATGGCATCTTTAAGAACGGAAATATAATATAGTTTCTTTACAACATGTTGACCTACTCTGCAAAGGCAGCAGAAACAACGAAGCCCTGATTTTATAGATGGTAGAATAAAGCGAACAATGCACTTTTGATAGAAATAGCTTTGAGAGTAATATTAAAAATGTGTTTATTTCTTTTAAACTTTAATGATTATTGAAAAAGAGCCTTTAGTATTGTCATAACACTTATTAAAGCTTAATTTTTAGGTACTCAAATCATCAAAACCCAGTAAAGTGCTAAGAATGAAGTAACTTACTAACGATTATTATAACAAAAGAAGCGCCTTCAAAAGGCTAATCTTAGCACAACGATGAGCGCCTATGATTCATTCACCTCCTAACAGGGTGTCACGCCCGGTTCCACCTAATTTTCACGTTGACTGAAAATTAAAGAAGTCCCACGCCAATCCAATTTCATGGCAACGGTAATCTTATTAGAGATGTCTGGCTTTCATTAACATTTATACGATTTCCGCGGGAAACTTTGAGTACTCCGGGTGGCTTTCGAATACTTTTAAAGTAGCAATGCTCTGTGGATGCACTAATCTATATTCTCAGACTCGAGCGCAGGTGCTTTGTTCAGTTTGTTCGAGCTCGTTTTGGAAGTTGCAATTTTATGCTGAGGTCGTTATTATCTTACAGACAGGCTCTGCACTGCCACTTACAAAGTTATACTTTATAACTATTTGCATAAAGTTCAATGGAAAGTTTATGTGGAAGGTAATATGCTATGGATATGCATATTGAGGAATATTTAACGGCATACCTACATATACATGCAGATACCTACTTCAATTTGGTAACTGAACAGTGTTAGCATTATGAATGGACGTGGAAGTACAATGTGATAAATGTCTGTACTTACATGAAGATGTGTCGACAAAGGTGACTAATACGAATGACCCCGGCTTTGTAGCACACTCGAGCAGAATCCGCTAGTGTCCAATTCGGATTCATACTGTGAGGTTATTGTACCTTATTGTAGTTTCCTAAGCTTCTAGCTGGACCAATTTTTGTAATTTCTTGTTTTATGATAGAGGATTTGCTCTGAATGAACCCAGTTTCAATATATGTACTCAGTTAACAAAGACAATTTAGTATTTAACCGTTAGGTATGTTTATACTTTTTTAATGTAATACTCATGTGTATTTTTATAAAATCAACCGGCTACTTATTACGATACAAAAATAAATCCCTGAAAAAGAAAATCAATAAAGACTTAGAATTATACCCGGATGCACCTTTTTGAGGCCACTTTCAAAAAATAATCCCTGTTAGAACTACAAAGAGATCAGTAGGTACTAATATATTGTATGAATAAACACTACCAAGTGCTTTATACCACGGTTTCACGTAGCGTGGAGGTATTCTTAAATCGTATTATTTTTCTCTTGTTGTCTTGGCTTTAAATAACTCATAAAAAAACTTTTTTCGCTATTCATGAGGTACACAGATTAGGTATATCAAATTAAACCCTTAATTTTAAATCATCTCTTTTATAAATATGAGTCGAGTGTTTAAACTATTTTTGAGAAGATCAAAGGCAAAAATAATCCCGACCAATAAAAATGTATTATCTAGAAAAGAAAATTACTTGATATTGTGAGTAAATTTTATTTTCGTAAGCTGATATAAATTTAATACTAAACAATAACATTCAAAGTACTTTAAGTAGAGACTATTTATAGGTAATGCTTTTTTTAAGCGCTTTATAATGGCGCCCAAGTTGGGGCTGGTGTACCTACATAATGACGCGTGAAAGTAAATGAAACGGTATCTTCTTTTTCATCATTGTTTCGCTTAGCTTAATTTATTTAGATTTTCAAGTAGTATAAGAAGTCATGTCACGTTCAGTGAAGGTTATCATAAATGATCCCGGTGACCAGACGGTACCCCGTCTGACCTAATTTGTTATCTTCTAAGATACACATAATTCTATTCCTTTGTTCGAGTATTCTTTTTAGTGACGGCTTATCTATTTGTGCAACCTTGAGCTCATATTAACAATAATGGATAACGACAATCTTTATTGGCGCAGAATGCGATTAGAAAAAAATGTTTCGTTCGACTAGAAAGTTCCTGACGAATAATTTAATTAAGCTTAGTACCTAATAGTGGATTTCAATATTCAATGTAAGAATTCTTCAAATGGAAATTCAAATAACAACCTTGGTTTAATTTTTCATACAGAATAGATGTTTTTTTAATGTAAAATCTAAGGTTGAGACTGAACACTGAAATCCATTATCAGACTTACCTTGAAAACGTGATAGCTACATAATCAATCAGTCTGCAACAATATTAGTATTTTTATTACCTGAAACAAAACAAAAAAAAATATAACACCGCATAATAAAACATTTTCCAACGCAACATTGATTACAAATCGAGTGGGGAAACCACCGCAGCAATGGAAAAGTTGCGAATGCCAACCGCACGCGAGCTGAATTAATACATATAGTGCTTTATTTTGAATTTGAAATTGCGAATTTTTAACATTACAAGTGGTCTCTCCGTGGCCATTATTCACGTGGCCAACCACCCACCTCAACGTTTGTGGGCAGCTCACACTAATTTATTACCCTTTGAGTGCCCCAAAACAGTTTCCGTAATTTGACCAAAGGTTCATAGTCATTTATGCTTCTATTTCAAATAAATGTGTAGTTGATGTAAACTATTTTGTTTTGTCTTTATAATAATTTTATTGAAAATTAATTTCATGCGGAGCTTGCCTTTAACACACAGTCATGTAATTTTATGTATGAAACACTATCACATAATTGATTTCGATACGTAAAACTATACACTTGGAGACAAATTAATGTAGGGAGTCCCCGAGAGACTTAAAACAAATTATGTAATTTTGTGTGTTGTTCCTATATAAAGATAACAATTCCTATACAAAGAGTAGATAGCTACCAAAAGCGGAACATCGTTCAGTTAATGCAGTGTTTTGCTCGGGGCTCACATTAATCTATGACAAAACTATAGAATTTAATTCCGACTCCAGAAACCGTTTGCTTTTATTCGAAGGTTTACTACCCAAAAATTCTACAGTTCAGAACTTTCCCGACTTACGGGAGAGTTGTTACTTTTGGTATTACTCTTTAAATAACGGTACTTTTGAACTTTTATTTTACATTCGAATGGAATTGCGTGAGTAACTCTTAGTAAGTATAAGCATTAACGAAGGTTCTTACATTATTCATAGTAAACCAATAATGACGTCGTTTAATCTTCGCGCCATTATTTGGGGAGTTAACGCAACTGTCACTGACAGTGTTCTTATTCTATCCCATTAGGTTTGTCATTAACACTGAATTATTAAAAACGGAAAACGAAGATTATCTATTACTATTCTAAGTTTTTGTGACTGTGAAAATTAATTTGTGTTAAGACCTGCACATTTGCACATGTTACGGAACTGAGAGTTTATCCACTTACATTTTTTTATAAAATAACTTAAAACGGATTTCATCACATTTAATTTATCTATCAAACACTGAACCGACGACTTTTCGGTGTATTTGACGACCGGCTGGTGTAGTGGTAACAAATATTGCCTTCTACGCCAGAGGTCCTGGGTTCGAATCTCGGCGGCGGCGGATATCGGTGTGATGAACACAGATATTAGTCGTCAAGTCATGGATGTTTATATGTTTATTTAAGTTTATTCTAATAAAAAATATGTATTTATTCAATATTTGTATGTTTATATATTTCTTATATATCAGTTATCTAGTATCCATAACACAAGTTCTTTAAGAAACTTAATTTGGGCTAGATAATGTTGTGTGAGTGTCAGAAATATTTATATATTTTTTATTTATATTCTTAGACATCGTGCGTTATCTAATTTATTTCACTGTTTATTTTAATATAAATATATTTAATAGGCAGCTTACCTGCATTTCGACCGAAAAACCAAACAGCTGTTTGTGATATTTAGTAGACGTATGCCCTAAAGCATTTGATGTGATTTAGTGGGATAGCGTCAAAGCCTCCTAGATTACTGATGCATGCCAAAATCGCGCCGCTGCTGTCATGTTCACAAAAGTCTTCATGAGTGTGCTCTTAAAAGTAGATTTGTAAACCAAACGGTATATATGCCGTGGGATTTATTACGTGATACAAGATCTACAGCTTAGTCTTTAACTTGTATTCTTATAGTTTTGAAAGTGAGTGATATGGCGTTTTTTTTTAAAGTAAAAGTAATTAATGTTTTTTCTAAAAATAGTAGGTAAATCATAAATTAAGTTTTGTCAATTTAAAGTAAGTATAGGAGGTATATTACATAGGAGTTTTATATTAGTTTGAGCTGCTGAGATCTAATTTGACGAATGTTTCATTTTAAGGGTTTCCACGACGTTCTTAATGCCCTAATTCTAAGCTTTGTATGATACTGGCTTTGGCTTCCCCCTCTTAGTATAACTGTGTAGTCAACTTTGCATAATTAATATCTACGTATCTACGTCCTATTCAAAGACAGAAACATTAATTTCAAAAAGACAGTAGCAGAATAAAAATCTTCACGGCGTATAAAAAATTCAAAGAGTTTTCTTTCTTCGCCGATAAATAGCCGGAAGGTGCGAGAAAATCTCGTCTTCAGAAAGAAACAATTCTCCGTCACTGTCTTATTTTTTTACTTCACAAATAAAAGCTTTATAATATTTACATCGCAAGGAATAAAATCTTTTGAGTAGTAAACAGTACTTTACTATTTTCCAATTTCCAGATACAAAGAGGGTAGATGCAATAAATTTCGTTTGCCGCGCGATCGCTTCACGCAGTACATTGTGCATGTTTTGCAAGCAACGCTTCATTCCTTTCTACAGCATCTGCGGCTGCATGTAAAATGCATTTGTGAGGTTTTAGCTTCGGCTTACAGCTTCCATTCGCGTACACATGAATATCTATGTAGAGCCTTCTTTACGTATACCTGTCTTCTGGAAACTTTCTAGATTCAGACTTTTGATCACTTCGCTATCTTTTCTTCTTACATTCCTGACTTAGTATATCATAGTAAATAGTTGGAAAGAAAACGAATTCACCGCGCGAAATGTTTCTCATGATTGAAAAATAACTCTAAGCAACCTGTTTCATAAAACAAACTCGACTCGTAGGCACTCGTAAAAAATGTCTGCCTCCGCTTACTGATTCACACTTCTGAATAATTCATTTTTATGCGTGGATAAAACATTCGCGTTTGAATGAAACCTGCATATACTGTAGGTACGCATATGCTCTCCGAAAAACATAAAAAAGCTCTCCGACATTTTACCCTATAAACTCTGATAGTGGTTAAAGTGTAATAGTAAAAGTGCATTTATAGAGCCAAAGCGATTGTTTTTGTCTGCAGTCGAAACAAAGAAAAATAAGCCCTTCAATTGTTATGAAACTCGCCGCGCTTTTGGAACACATGAAAATTGCTATTGTAAATACATCCAAATTTGTGTGCGCACTGCGGAAGCAATTTCGATTCGTGCGGAGCAAAGGTCTGCCTCTGATATCCCATTTCCTGGCAACCATACCACAGCGCCAGACAAGTTTGGATCTCAGGAGAAAGAGCGGTCAAGGCGGTGTACGGACGGGAAATTATCTGTCGACCTACGTCACAATTGAACTGTTACATTACACGAGAAAAGAAAATGTATGAGATGTTTCAAATTAACTCTGCGGGCAATTCACGAGGAAAAAATAACCCCTCCACTTTGACGTAAATTGGTATAATCCAAACCCTTAGGTACATTGCTTTCCATTTTTTATATCAAAGCTCAGCAAGATTACCATAGACAACATTATATCTGCGGTTAAGTGCTTTTGCTCTCGTTTATTAGTAGGAGTTTATAAAACAAATTGCACCTATAAAAAAATCTTGGCAGCCATTAAATAAAACCACATAAAATTGTTAAGTGTTACCGTTTAACACTACAGAGAAGGTAACGATATGTAGTTAATGCGCCACTTTTTGCTAGTTTGCGCGTTTGGCCGCCATATCGAAGGGCGTTTTGGAGGCTTGCCAAAATCCGGCTCGGAGGACCGTTTTGTGAAAAAAACCTTATAAATTGTTACAGGTATTAAACCAGAATTAAGTTCTCGTAAACTAGAGAATGTTCTTAGCTGAATTAACTGTGCTAACTTTTTTCTTGTTTAATTTATTTCACTGTATTGCCAGCTAATATGTTAAGAAACTGTAATTTAAATAGCATATTAGTCATAATAATCCCCCTTAAAATATATCACTTTATTGATTTAAGATGATTCTTATAAGTTTTAAAGAAGATTTCTTATCTAACTAAATGTTTTCTACGTAAATATTTATATCAAAATAAAATAATTAACATGAATCTCTTACAGACAGTATGTTTTGCTATGAAGAAACTAAAAAAAGTTTATTTACCGCTGCCTATGTAGTTTATGCAAATAATGATTCGGTTACATAGACGGGATTTTCGTTGTAATAGAAAATATAATGTCGTTTAGTGAATAAATATCCCTGTTATTTATGTGCGTTTCTATTATGATTGTTTTCTCTATTTAAAAATACAAAGAGTACAATGAAAAGATTTTAAATGATAACGTTCTAATTATCCTATTGGTTTTAATTAGTTTTTGTCTTTATGAAAAGCTTTTAAATGTATAAAATGTCAGTGGAGTTTCATCGAATCTGCTTAGGGTTTTACTTAATTTTTTTGACGGCTCTTTTAGATTTCTTTATATTCAAGACTGAAGACAGAAGCCTGTCTTAAAAAGGCACAATTTTCTTCTTCAAACAGCTTAAAATGATTCCTTAAATGAAAATTCTTCAATGCATAAACAAAATAAATGTTGGCAATCCCCTTTGACCAAAAAGGTTAAGTAGAGAGCTCTTGAGTCATCCCTCTTTAGTCATCAAAGCTCAAGTTTACAGAGAGATTTATATTTTGTATAAATAAACACATTTAGAGAATTTTAATTTGTAATTAAGAAAAAAAGTTAGGAACAAACGCCCGGCATTTTTCCTGTTTCGTGATTTTTCTAATAAAAAATATACTTTGAAAAGATTTTCTGAAAGTCTTATTTGTCACAAATTTATAAAAGCATAGATCTGCGTGATGTTTAGTAGCTTCCCCTTGTTAGAAACTTAGAATATTAAAGTAGTACAACGGAAAAGCTTAGAATCGAATTTCTCTAATTGTACAGAGACAAGGTTCTTTTTTAATCTTACACAACTATGCTCACAATCTGTTATTATAACAGTTAATATGATTTAAATTGAAGTTAAAATCTTCTACCACTTTTAAATAACTTTAGGTTGTATGATGACATTATATTATGCTAATTTAAATGACAAGGAGCGTTTTAAGTATGCCCTTTCCATAACTAAGTGAATAAGAAAGTAAGTAAGTGAATTGTACCCCTAATCATTTTATCACGAGTACAAAAAAGGAATACCGAAACAAGAAGAAAAATGTGGTATATATTCGATTAATCATGGGTCCCTTCTTTAATCACGGTTGTAAGAACCTAAATTTATTTTATTTTCAACTTTTTAAAAATTGAGTTTGCTATCGAGAGCAAAGTTTTACGGTTTGCGGTAAAAACGGATTCTTTCTTGCTATCCGTCTTTGTTCCGACTGTCGACCGTTGATATTAAGCCACAATTCTGCTTTGGGACTTTGGCTGATTTAGAGGTTTTGTCCGCAACTTCACTTCGATTTCATTTATTCTATATATATGTCAAAAATCTTCTCTTTGTCTTTCGAAATCGTTTTTCTGTGCAATTTTTCACCAAAAACTAAAGAAACGCTATAAATATTATAGCATATTTTTCGCTTCCATTCAATACCTACCTGCACAATAATATAATCTGAAAACTAATATTTTAATATAATACATTACTGTAACAAGGAAAATATTTTACATCAATGCATCAAAGTCATGATATCAATAAGAAACTACAACGTTAACCACAATATGTATAAAAGGTCGGTACATAATAATATCACTTCCATTTCCTAACAACGCAATACAATATATCTCACTCATTCATGACATAAGAAAACAAGAGCATATTTCCACTTGACTTTACAAACTAGACTGACAATCAACAACAATAGTTTGAAAAACCTTTCAAAGTACGAACAAATGATGTAAGCTTGCATTTGTTTACCATACATCATGAGTACAGCGTTTCTTAAGTATGTACATTCTCTTTTCCTTGCGTACAAATTCTATTTATGAAAAGGATATGCAACTGCCTCCTAGCGAATATCCTCATTTTGTCGCTAAGCTGATGTACCTAGGCTTACTATGGTGCTTTATTTATCCGGAACTTACTTATTGTAGTAAATTCAAAGGGAACTTTTACAAAAGAGACTATTACATATAAAGAAGCACAAGAGAGTGCTTCTTCGAGTGCTTATTATAAGTTCAGAAAAATGTCTCGGCGATTAACTTGATGTATCAAATAATACCGAAGCTACCGATAAAATAGTACAATTTTAGTTAGGGAATGTTGTGCCTACTGTACTTCATTGAAAATTTGCTTCACGCCTTCACCACAAACGAAACCACAATTATTAGTTTTGCTTTATCATTGATAATATTCAACACCGACGATTTATCGTTTTGCAAATGTAATCCAGTACCTACAGCTACTTAATTTGGCGGGCAGATAGACCGCCCTGTGCTTGTCAAAGAGTTGTAAAGGAGAATTAACCATGCCAATTCTCTAAAGGGACCTAAACCAGTCCACAGCAAGTCTTCTAGATATTTCAACACAGGAAAGGTAGTCTGATAAATTTCAAAACACTAGTTGTTTCAGGTAATTTTTGAATACATATTTTACGTTGCATGCAAATAATGGCATTTTTGAGCAGTGAATTATAAAAAAGCAAGTTTGCCGAAATAATTTTGAAACATTATTTTATAAGCCCTCGATGCGGCGCTCTCGGCAAGGCTCATGTTTTTACATGAAGCTAACGATTGAAATGTAAATTGGATTCGAATTGCCCAGTAGAGGCGGTAAAGTAAAAGTGAAAAATATAAAAAATAACCGATGCCGTGCACATGGGCGTGATTGGGGGAATTACTAGAAAAAATATTTTCCACCGTGTATCTATGTAGGTAGCTCTCGTGTCCTAATTTCATTAAATAATCAAGTGTAGTTTGAGCTGTGCACTTGAGTTTTAACTGGAATAGTTTTGTCATTCCGAATAAATATACTTTAACTGGTCTGCAAATACTTCGCATAAAATTGTTTTACGTTATCACATTATAAGAAATATTTAGAAGTTCGCAAATTAATAAAGGAACTCTCTTCATGATATAGCAGAGACTTCAAAGCTTAAATACGGAACCTTGAACAAAAAGAATCCATATCTGTGACAAATTCAAGAAATTAACAAGAGTATTAAAATAACTTTTGTTTCAATCGACGCTACAATAAAATTACGTTTTATATCTCAAATATTATCTATATATTAATATTATCTTAGCGAGCGGAACATGATCATAAAAAAACGATGTCGTTACTGTGATCCAGAACTATGCAATCTGATAACAGCATTGTCTATTGGCTTGGCGGTGACCCAGGTAACACAAAAACCCTGTGTCGACTTGTAACTCTAAGCGTGCATTGTTACGGGTAAAGATTATACCGATTGTTAACACATGATATACAGGGTGGATGGATATGTTAATGCCACATGGAGGGAAAGTACTCTAAGCAATAGAATACATACTTGACAGTGTTTAATTAAATGAGATTCGTACATGTGAACGTAAACAACCATATAAGCACAGATTTCATGTTTTTCCTTTTTTTAAATTAACCAAGTATGTTAGAGAGATTTTATCCTAAATAAATTTACAGGTTAACAGATTTTAGTCGGTTCGATTCCAGGGTAAAGCAAGCGAATTTTCGAAAAGTTTTGAACGTGGTTTTATTTCTTTTTCAAAGTAAATGAATGTTTCTTTGGAGTAAAATTTGCTATCTCTATTACTTACAGTACCTACTTTCCCTCCATGTGGCATTCAAAAATTCCGCCCTGTAGAGTTGGTAAACAGGTTACCAACGTAAAGAAAATTTAAAAATCTTACTTAAATACCTAGGTTGTTGTTAATATACCGATTAACACCTCCAAGTAACTGTAAGCTTCCAAAAAAAAAATTGTAAAGATCCAAAAAAAAATTTCTACGAATCATAACAATCATATTCTAGTCAAAAGAAAATAATTACATCATAATATGAAAAGAAAATACGTTCAGTAGCGATCGCTTTATTCTTATTTTCGAAACCTTAACCAACGGTGACCTAAATCCCAGCTGAATTGTTGGTGAAAGTTGATTAAACCAAAAATGGAACAGATCGAGATCTTGGAAATGATTAAAGAAATTATTGAAATCGTGTACCTACGAAGAAATGAACAAATAAAAGGTTATTCGACTTCAACCTTAGGTCGTAGGTAATCTGTTTGTTTCAGAGTATTGACGTAAGTAGGCATTATTACCGTTTACCAATACCGATGTTTCTTTTTCCTTCATATTTTTTTATTTTGTCATATAATGTAGTTTTTCATATAATGTAGAAAATGTGGGTATCTTTCCTCTTATTTTATCAAAGACTTAACCGGCGTTTGATCCCTATGTTAGCTGGTAACCTTATGACAAGTTCGAAGATGAAAGTACGCAGGTTCAGGAAGGCATCGATTACTTAAAAAAAATGTTGCATAAACATTGCCGGGACGCCGAACTGTTTTACTATATATTCTATTGTTTCAGTACAAGCAAAACTGAACGTAGTGGTCGTCATGGTCCGGATATGTCTTCGATAGTACACTTAGCCTTAGATATGATTTCGAATAAACGTGATTCACGAAATATGTTTACTGGTATGATTAAGCATAAACACTTGAGGGGAAATAACATCTAAATAAAAAAACTATTAGTTTTAAACAACTTTACCGTCGTAGTTCTGACCCTGTTGAAAAGTTTTGACCACTTTTCTGAAATTACCTTTTCGATATCGTAAAAATCTTCAGCTTAACATAACATAAAATAGCAAAAAATAACAAAAGGAAAAAAAAAACAAACAAAAGAAGGTGAAATGGAAATCAAACGCGGGCTTTGACACAAAAAAAAAATGTTTTAAGCACAATTACCCAAAGTGTTAATAATCTTTTTTTTTGACAATGACACATATTACGTTTAAAAAAATAGACGGATATTGAACTATCGGTTCCTAAAGTTGCGATAGAATGGAAGTTTCATAGACTTAGTAAATTGTGTTCTAATCTCGTCCCGTGGTTAAGTTCGTGAACCTAGAAACCAAAAAATAAACTTAAGCTTCTACTAATATTTTCACCAATGAGCTTAGAGCTTAGAAGACATTTAGGTCCTGTATAAATTATTTTATTTCTTTGGAAATAAAATTCTTACTCTCCAAATAGCGTGGGCAAATATTATTCATATATAAACTGTGTTCAATCAAGTAAACATAAGTTTTGCGATCCTTCGTTGTTGTTTGTTGAACACGGAAAACTAAGTTTAGATTGCTGGTTGAGTTAACATGGTTAAGGTTTAAGGAAATTCACTTAAGTGCATTTGAAGAACAGAAGAACTATTTTACCGTGTTAGGACTACATCAAAGCTCACGATTATTGAATAAAATATTTATCTAAAATTTCAACTAATACTATAAACTTTAAAGTTTGTAAGGATAGATGTATGATTGATGGTGACATTTTTTGTTGAAACGATATAACTTAGCGAGCTGCTAGGAAAAACACAAACGATTTTTTAGTCTAATATTTTGAAATCTTTACTTAAATCAGTAACCAACACTACAACTACTTTTTTCCAGTGATACTAATTAAAAACTAATTTAACATACCTGCTATTCTCAAAATAAATGAATACTTACATATTTAATTTTTGAAGAATTTGGATTTTTGTTCGAAAAGAGATCGAGCTAAGTTTGTTATAGAAACTAAATCTTTAAAATCTTTCACCAAATTTGGATGTGAATAGTAAAATAGGAACCAATCAATTATGTAGTTCTGCGGATGAATGATTGTATTTCACAAACAACAAATTTCATAACAGTTTTCGTAAATAAAGTTATTTTCCATGAACGTTAACTTCATTTTTGATTTATAAGTTTCAAACATAAGAAGAAGAAAAAAGAGATTTTTCAAGAAATTTTATCCAGCAAACTTAATTTTCTATTGTTTGAACTAATTTTAACTGTGATTTATTTCGAAAAACGCTGGAAATAAATAATAATCGAAGTAAGATTAAATGATATTTTTAATAATCACAATAGATATTTCTATAATTTTGTTTCAGTCTCGATCAGAATATGTATAGCACGTAATACTTAACTGAAGTTGCAATACTATAATGATATGCCTGCACTACACAAAGAGAAAAAACTATTTATAAAAATTATAAATATCAATTCTTTATAACTTTTTTCGCGGTTCCTTTCCTTTTATTTCCTGTCCCTTTAACAAAGAGGAGTAAACTATATTGACTGAACGTCGAATTATGACCAAAATATTCTCTTTTTAAATATAGCTTTGTTAAAATCATAAATATCTAATTACAGGTAAATAAAAGATTCAATGAAGAACTGTTGATTTTAATGCCATTATATATTGTAAATATACGTTTTTTAAAAGTTTATGTCATGAATCGTTTTTGTTTCATTAAATGCATTGTTCTATTATTATTTGGCTTAATTATCACAGATTCTAGTCACTATCATTTTTTTTAAACTAGTTAACAAAAGTATATAGGTGTAGTTCCCAAGCAGTTCAAACATAAATTCAGTCCATGCTCGGACAAAACCCTGAACTTGTTAACTCGCAGCCATAATAATTAGTTGAAGTCTCTTACAAATTAAAACAATTATCATTACCTACAGGAAATGTTTAGCCTATTACTCAAATATGACTGAAGCGCTGATTCTCTAAAGCTCTAGGTAATTAAACCGGAGCAACAGGTTAACAGTGAAAGTTTCCGCCATAATTAGCAATCACAATGTAATGTAGTAATGGAATAAAGAAATTTCGCACTCCAAGGCAGAGTTCCAGCGGATTTCAGTGGCAATTTAATTTTATTTGTCAAGCAGCCTACGTTTATGGACATTGTTCAGCTTCATAGTCAATATCGCCGGGGAAATCAAATTTAGAAGCCACTTCCGGGCTAATATTTACAATATTATTAACTACGTTATGGTAGTAGGTTGTTTACAACTTTGTTGTGTAGGAAGGAACATCTTTTGAATATTGTGAACAAGCTTACATCAATTTTGCTACGTAGTAAAATCAGTTAGATTTATTTATTGATGTACCTATAATTACTGCATTCCCATTTTCCCGTACTCGATCAAACACAGATTTACATTTACAGAGGGCGTATCAGTTAAACTACTCTAGCAAAAGTGCCTGTTAGTGATATGTGCATTGATTCTGAAATTGTATTCGAGTATATCGGTGATACATTTTATCAATTTATGGAAATGCTGAAGTCATTTGTTGGTTTTAAATTGTGGATATGACAGCTTGGTTGTAATTTCTAATTGTATGTAGCCATGCCATTTTGCAACTATATTTAACCTTATTACTATGATTAGATAACAAGTAAATTCCTGAAATTTTATAACCATGTTATCAATGTTGTTTGTGACTTATTTATCAATATAAAAAAAAAAAACCTGTAAACCTCACTTACACAATGATTATTCAAGTTATCTATACATATAGGTACGCCATTTCCCACCTACACTGGGTATAGTTTCTTTTTAAATCTGATAGAGTTTTGTTGCTTGAAACATTTTAGAATACCAATTGTTTAAATTTCTTTGCTGAGATTTCAAAATGCTCAATTCTTTGGTCTTACCAACTCCCACTCTGAATGTTCAGTAAGATTGGTAAAATAGAATTTGCTAAAACTTGCCCTTGCAATTTTGCGAAAGCTCACTTTTCTCAATAAGATTTTACTTTGCAATTGTATTTTTTTTTGTAACAACCTGAATCATAGTTTATATTAAAATTATCACAACGATAACTAGCATCCATGGGCCTGTGATCTATTTCAATTATGAATCGCCCATCGTCAAATACAAAATAGTACTTAACGACATATTTCAGAACATTTAATAAGATTGTCTATTGAGTTAATTAATAAAACCATGTCCAATTTAATAAATATAGAGATAGTCAAACTTTTAAAGAGATTGAACATAACTATGATACTATAATCTTATTCCAAAGGGAACTTGAATAACGTCACAAAATCTTTACTAACAATTCATAAAAAAAAATGAAATAAAAATCAAAAAGCAACCGAGACATAATATCGTCTTGAAAATATACACGCCTTTAGCTTCGCTCGAACGCTTTGAACAATTTCTAACACGGCTTTTATGGTAAGCTGTAAAGCGAAGTGCCGAAAACAAATCGAAAACCCTGACGATCGAACGGGATAGAAACAAACAAGTAACGTTTGTTATCTTTGCAGTACCTACAATCGAACGGGGTAGAACCGGCCAAGTGCGAGGGCTTAGCATCTTTTATTTTTCTGTAGAGAATAGAATTTTGTTTTTCTCGGAAATATCTCGCGTTTTGTGAAGTGTGGTTCTTAGTTTTCATGTTTGAGATTTTCTTGGTTTGTTGGTTTATTTTAAGCCTTGTTAAAAATTGTCTTAGTTATTTTAAATGTCTCTAGTGAATAGATAATTGCAATAACTTAATATTATAAAAAGAGATTCAAACTTACTAATAGATTAGAAGACTGATGATTGATAATGAAGAAGAAAATTATACCACAATACAGATATATACAGTAATTCAACTCGGCAGTATCTTTGAAATATATGCCTACAGCATCGCCGCGGTCCGTTCACATGTGATAGGGTTGCCCGCCTTCGGCGTTAAAATTACATTTACCTACTTTGTGTTTACTTCCATTTTATTTTGTGACTGCAGATATACTTTCTTATATAAAAAAAGTAAAGCACTTTGTAAATTGAATAAGAAATGTTCAACAAAAATACGTTTTGTGTCAAAAAACCATGTTTACTTTTGAATAACAAATCGGTCTTATTAATTAGCGACCAAAAAATACTTGCGCCTCGATTGAGATCCACGAAAAGATGTTTTACATTTTAAAGTTTAAACAATCCGCATATTTACGTAAAGCTCAATCAACAATTGTTTCGGTGTGCAGACACTCGCGACTGGCCGCATGCCGAGATCGAGTCGCGTAGGTATAGCTCGCGTTTCGTCCGTTTGCATGAAGTTGAATTACTGTAGATATCTGTAATGTGAATATACTGTCAAGTCGAGTTTTACTTATTTTGAATAAATACGCAAATAAATACCTATTATTTTGAAAAACAAAAAAAAAATTTGATCACGCTTAATTCCATGTTATTAGCCTTTTAATATACCTATTAATATACCAACCTACTCGTATGTACTTTTACTTATTAGGAATTTCTATCTTATTTTATTGCTACCTACCTTAACATGAGTGTTTAGAAGTATACCTACCGATAAATAACTCTCACGCCTTCATGTGCCGTCTTATTGTTGCTTCATAACTACTCAGCCTAACAAAAAGATAACTTTTAATGACTCCGCCAAGTTGAGCTTCAAATAACTTCTACATGTAACAACTCACCTGTTTGAGTCTTTAGTACAGGAACTATTTAAGTGTCTAGTTGTAAAGATTGTTTGAAGTTTCGATTCTGTACTATTATCTAAATTTATACAACATCTTGTTCGCGAAACTTATTTTATGATATTTCACTTTTGCATAAAGACGTGCGGCGCTGAACAAAATGACAAAGGCACGGATTTCAGTTCCATGCTGCCATACAGACCAACGCTAGTATACTATGGTAAGTCGCTTTCGTGCTCGGAAAGCATTTTTGTACTGATCTGTATTATTTATTACTTTTTAAAATTAAGATCTAAAAGTTTCTCGTAGAACCAATAGATGACACGCATAACAGTCTCTGCAATAAGTATACAATATCCTTAAGAGTGTTATGTAATGAGAAGTGTAAATTTAGTTTAAGATGGTGCATTGTTGCTAATACATAATACGTTGAAGAGGACTTCATTATTCTACACGAAGAGAGACTTTCGAGGTAATCGAATGTTCTATTATAAAAACAAAGTCATTTAATAATGCACCATCTTCCTTTAAAAGTCAAATAATATCCTGTTTGTCTGAAGAGTTACAAATGTATTTATTTATTATATTACGAACATAATTGTAAGTTTTGCAATAATTATCACTCACTACTCCACATTGATTTATAAAATGACTAGCCACCGCGCGCGGTTTTACCTGCGTAACTTTTGATCCCGTGGGAATTTCGGGATAAAATATAGCCTATAACCTTCCTCAAGAGTTGGGCTATCAAATGCAAAAAGAATGTTTCCACTTGTAGTTTCTAAGATTAGCGCGTTCAAACAAACAAACTCTTCAGCTTTATATATTAGTATAGATAACCTGTATTTATCCGTGGATAATGTCGTTGATCTACATTCAAGCTAGATTATTAAGTAATTGTTTATAAATTGTAATGTTTTAATGTAAGATTGTTTATTGTCCCAAATAAATAAATAAATAAAGTCTTAGCAGTGACGACCATATCATTACCAAATCAAAAACTAGTAACCTATGTCTAGCAGATAATACGCTAATGAAATTTATTTCCCGTTTCAAATTAAGAATCTTATTTTATCGGTTTGCCGAAACTACTGATGTAGTTCAAAATATGATAGATACTAAAAATAGACTAACAAGGTACCAAATATATTTTATTTATGATCGGTTTTGCCTTCAGGTAGCAACCCTTTGACTGTCCCAATAAAAAGGATCACCTTTTTAGCAGCCATTCTTGACCTCACTCAAAACCTTTCTTAAGGTATCTGTACTGGTAGGAATGTGATCTATTGGAATGGTTTATTATTAATGTATTTTGGTAGGTATACATGTCACAAAAACCTACGATATTTTTCACAAATTACAAACTAACTTTCAATTTGGATTTCCGTGTCCGATGAATAGCGATTTGAAAACTTGCAATTTTGTTAAAATCGAGCGGTTCTTCAAAAACGCTGATGCTCAAAGCTCATTTCAATTTCGATATCAAAAAACCCAAATGGCAGTCAGGTCTGTGAATGCCTACTCAGTGCAATGAAGCCAAGCGGCAAATTGATTTCCTGCAGCACATATCATTTTCATTTATGAAGATTAATGACAACGCCCTATTGGTTCCATTTGGGTCCATTATCAGAATAATAATTTTCTGTAAATAATATATATATACAATATATACAAACGTTTCTCTACGTATATTATTTTCAGTATTCAGCTCACTGTAAAATCGCACTTAACCCTCGCCGAAGAGTAGGTTCAATGTTTGCCGATAAACTGTTCCAAAATACTTCATACAAAAGAGGTTTGGGATCTGAGGGTTTATAATTAGTTAATTTTGGGATCTATTGGGTGGGAGCTTGTTATGGTTTAAACTATTCGCATAATGTTTGATGAGATCTTCAATTTGAGAGCTCAACAGTGTTTACGTGCTAATGTATGTATATATAGGTATTGATTCTAAGCGTCTTCTCTAGAATGTATGTGGATACCGTGTAAGTAAACATTCTGTGGATTTTACCTACTGAGCAACATTTAATATTATTTTCAAGTTAGAAAAACATTCTAAGTACCTATACCTAATTGTAAGAATAAATAACATTGAATATTTGGAACAGCAACACGCAATCATAGAGATGTATAAACCTTTAGCTCATCGTTTTGAATCTAAAGACTATGTATTCGATAGGATGCATGTATCGAAAGTCACGTATGTCAATCTCGCGCGCAATTCGGCATATGAATCTACAAAACAATGTATCCAAATGAATAATGTGAAATTGGTGGTAAAAACAAACGGCACAGCCACATGAAGCACGTTGGTCTATGCAAATCCAGCTGACCAGAAAAATGAATTTGCGTTTTACCCGATTGAAGCAAGTTAATTAAAAAAGTACTAAGTCTGTTTCTAGTTTTATTTAGAAGCCTACCTACTGATGTTAACGCTAAGAGCAATATCTGTGAAATCTTCTTTTATTTTCCCTACTATTAATTTCTACGGATGTTCCACATCAATCGATAGATGTCGATGGACGTCGTTGTCGATCGGATTCGGAGACGGAGACGTCGATTGGTGTGGTAACACCCTAATATTGACCTAGAAAACGAAATGTAATTCAATATGGATCTTGACATTTAAAATTTCAAGCGTCACGCATGCAGCTGTTTAAAATATGAATAACTTTTTTGGAAAGCTTAATTTTTTTTTGTGCATGCTATTATTTTGGGAGCTCATTAATAAAGGGGTAGATTTTATTCAATTTCAAACTTAGTTTTATTTAGGGCACATCTAAATTGATCTTGAAAACTTAATAGGTGTAGGTAAGTGGCGAGTGGTTGGTGTTAAATTAGTTTGTTGTTTAATTTAATGTTTAGTCTAGTCCAATTTATTATATCAAGCTGTAAACAACTATAACATTACAATATTGATCATGTTCCTCATCCCCCAGAAACAACACGTTTCCGTGACACTGGTGGTAGATGATGCTAAGGCCTATCAGATAACACCAAAACAATTTTAGTGAAAGTTCTCTGGTTTTAGAGATTTCCACTTTTTGGTCCCTTTTTGCCTACAGCTGCAATAAATAATTATTTACGCACGTTTTATTTTTACTAAGTCTATCTTTATTAGTTACGTGAGATAATCCAGTTATAATTTTTATAGTTACTAGAACCCTATGCTAAGCTAAAAATATTCTTAATTTATTCCATTTCGAAAAACTTGATTAAAGTTTAATTAAATACTCTGAAATGGTCCAGTTCTGATAAAAATAGCGGGTACAGAATTCTTTTGGGGCAAAATAACTAAAAAAGTAAGGATTCCACTTAATTTAATAACTCTGCGTAATTTTGCGGCTTTGGCATTTCATGTATATTACCCGCTAGTGCCCGCGACTTCGTTTGCGTTAAATGAGTTTCATAATTAACATACGTGGGATATTTCCAAGTAGCTCGGTAGTTGCCTACCTAGTAAAAATAATAAAGAGACACAGAGTTACAGACACTTTAGCAATGATCCATGTAAAATAATCAAGTACATGTAGTACCTACCTACTTATTCGATAATTTTATGTACTTAAGAATAAATATATTTTCCTTTGAATGAGTTTCATGTCCTTTGTTGGGACAAATAATTGGTATAAATACTGGTGTCCCTTAGCAAATTCAAAACATAATAGGATGCCTTAATGAGGCAGTGAAATTTCATTGGAGACTTTGCGAAAATTTAGGAAGGATCTGGGGGTCTTGCATGCCACCAGAACAAAGGACGCCCTACAAGGGGTTTCTAACGAAATGCAAAACAAGGGCAAGGAATTTTAATAAAATACTTATTATCTATTCGTTGTAGAAGCTACGTATACTTTTACGACCGTAATGTTATCGTTCCACTTCGGTCGCTATTCGACCGCTTTCTGACAGTGTTTGCAGAATATCTTCAAAGAAAGCTCGAATCAAGAGATTTTTTCCTTACAAAGCAGCATGAAAAATAAAACGATTGTCATAGTGAGACGTAAAAAGATCATGCAAATTTAGTATACCATTTTCCACGTCTTGAAGCGAAATATACGCAAATTATATTTCTTTTACGTATGAAATATTTTTTTAAATACCGTATTTTGAGAAATGTGAGAGATTATGTACTGAAAGGCGCAGAGTGGGTGGCCCGCCCACAAAGTAATGTGATGATCGAATCACGGACCCTGATAAACATTCGGTAAGGGTAGCAACTTATCTTTTCTAGGGGTTTTTGTTTAGCAACAAAGGTCTGCTGAAATGATAACGATGTTGAGCCGTGGCTTATAACACAATTGATTTATTGTCAGCTGTCCGACAACACAACGAGTTTCTAATACGATTATATTTCATTTAAAAAAAGAAAACTACTTAAAATAATTTAAAGAATTTAAGAAGGTAAGTACTATAGTTAAGTATAATACGACATACACATATGAACGTTAGAAAAAAAGTAAAATTAGATTAGAAATAAAAGTAGAACATAAAGCAGAACGGAGGGAAATAACCGCCGGCGAAAAAACTCTCGGCACTCTTTTTGACAAAAATTGAGGAAGAAAACAGTTGAAGAAGAGTTAATTCCTTTACACATGTGTTCACAAGTAATACAACTCAACCCAAATAAAATCTCTTTACCCTAAAAATTTATGGTCCATATACAACATGACCCACGACAAAAAACATAAATAACCTGATTTGAAAAAATATTTAAAAAAAAACTAAAACTTTATTTTTTATCTTTATATCATAAATATTCCCATAAAATTGTCTTTAGTTAAATAAAACACTTTTTAACCGGATTTATCGCGTATATTTACATTTTAAATTTTGACTCGACGTTTCGGTGTCTTTGCAGACCCCGTGGTCACGAGCGACTGTCAAACTGTTAATACGCGATAAATCCGGTTAATACGTGTTTTATTTAATAGTATGAATCGCGAAAACTTAAGACAGTCTTTAGTTTTTCACGATTCATAATTTAATTAAAACTACTTTTAATGGCGGGTTTCAATATTCAACTGACTGGCATGAGTAACCGATACAAATACAAAACTGGTAGAAAAAAAATAGCGTTTCACAATACCTACTGGCTACGAGCTGTAAGTTCTCAAATTTGGCATAGGCCCTCTTTACATGACGTTCTTCCAAGAAAATAGGCGATATGTGATTTATAGAATATCATGCATTCGCAAATTATTTGTAATATATTTGAACTAAATAAATGTATAAACTTATTCAATTTATTCTTGCTTATGTTTTGATATTCGATTAATGTATTATAGTATGTTTTTAGAGCTTTTTGTTAATAATTGCGTTGAACTGCTTACGTAAAACGAAATGCCAATCCTTTGACTTATTTTGCCATTGGTTAAATCACATTTTTATGACGTCATAGAAAATATTTAAAAGATAAATTACGTCATTCAATGATACTCGTCCTTTTTTTTCAAAAACTGTTATACATAAGTTAGAAAGACAAAACTGGATTATTGAAATGTTGACAGATATTTGATAGGATATTTAGTTAAATTAATAAATTTTTACTTAGTTGGCTAGATAAAATGACTTACAATCAAACAGTTCGTAAGCAGTGGTTTAGATGTCAAGATTTTGAATATAAAAAGGCATTTTGGTAGTGAATTCTACTGTTCGTAGGCACAACGAACAGTTTTCATGATATTGAAACCCGCCATTACACGGATTAATCGCGTATT
Organism: Stenoptilia bipunctidactyla; assembly: GCA_944452665.1. NCBI lineage: Eukaryota > Metazoa > Arthropoda > Insecta > Lepidoptera > Pterophoridae > Stenoptilia > Stenoptilia bipunctidactyla. The sequence continues at coordinate 12,534,659 of OX101726.1, forward strand.
ATTTATATTTTACATTTTAACTCGACGTATCAGTGTCTTTGCAGACCCCGTGGTCACGAGCGACTGAGGTGTCAGGCGTCAGATTGATAGTGGAAAAAGTTATACATCATCTCCATCTATTTCTCAGTCTTCGAGCGTAGCATTCAGGGTTAACGCAAAATGAGCTGACAGTGTCTTTTTTTGGATGTTTGATTTAATATCTTTGAGAATAGGGTCCCATGCTGGTGATAGTCTTCTCTGTTGAAATTAGGGTGTTTTTTTAAATTTCAATGGCTTCTCTGATACTCCTAGGTATGTAATGTTTCTCCCTAGATAGAACTTTCACAGAGTTGGGCTTAAATAGTGATTGGGCTTGTCTATGGAATGCTCATAAACTGCAGACTTGGTTACTCTTCGGTTTTTAATGTCAACTATTGTTCCACAGCATTAATCATGCTTTCATGTCTCTTCTGCCACACCCAAGATTCACTACCATACATAAGCGTTGGCGCCAAACCTCCCTCAAGTACGGCAAGACGAGCCTTATTTGGTATAGTTTTGCTTGCCATTATCGAGTACATGGCGCCATTAATACAATTTCCTGCTTTTACTCTCCTTTCAATATCACCTTCACACTTCCCATCTCTTGTAAACAAAGACCCCAAGTATACAAACTCTTTCACTTGTTCCACTTTTTCATCCCCTATCATAATATTGCATTCCGTCATATCTTCATTCCTCTCCATGACCATAACTTTCGTCTTTCCAACATTCACTTTCACACCTTTTCTTTTAAACGACTCATGCATCACAGTGACCATTTGTTGCAATTCCGACGCTGACGATGCAAGTAGAACCTGGTCGTCGGCGTAAAGCAGAGTTTTGATCACTGTCTCATTCATTTTTAAACCCCATTCACACTCTTTCAGATCTTTCAAACAGCTATCCATGAATAGGATTGAACAGCCATAGAGACGCTACACAGCCCTGTCTAACACCGCGATCGATGCTAAACCATTCTGTGTAGTCATCATTCAACCTGACACAAGCACTCGAGTCCTTATATAAGGATTTGAGTGCTCGTATCAAGTCACTGTCCACCCCAAACTCGGATAGAGTTGACCAAAGTTCATTCCTCATCACACTGTCATACGCCTTTTCCAAGTCAATGAAGCAGCAGAAAACCTTTCGGTGTTTAGCCAGAACCTTCTCGGTTACTGATCTTAAGGCAAAGACTTGATCCGTGCATCCCATCCCCTTTCGGAATCCCGCTTGCACATCCCAGATCTTGCTTTCTGTTTCATCCATCACTCTTTCGATTAATATCTTTGCATACATTTTGCCTACAGTACTCAAAAGGCTAATGCCACGGAAGTTTTTGCATTCCTGCTGTGACCCCTTTCCTTTATAAAGTGGCACAATAACGGCCTTTCCGCCAGTTTCGGGCGACTGGTGCAAACTGGTAAAAAAATATAAATTATACGCTATTAATCCGGATAAAAAGTAGTTTTATATAAATATTCCCGTTTATACCAAATTCTTCCTCACATACGATAATGCAACGTCGACTAAACGATAAGGCAACGTTATGTAAATAAAACGCTCAGTATAAAATGAAAGCAATGCCGTCAGACCTACTCTTGACCAAAAAAAAGGTTCCAATATTTCCAGCATCATAAATATAGATGAGAGGATTCGTCTGTATCAAGTTTACATAATACAGCGATAATCTCCCGATGCCCTATATAAGTAACAAGAATGGCCTTCGCTGGCTCACTGAAGTCTTTATACGGTGCTCGCATCGTTTCTTCACGGATACCACCCTTGAATTTCACTTAAGCTGTTTTTGAGTATGTTCTTTTAACCTGAATGCTTTTACGTGAGCAATAAAAGTAAAGGTATTTCTTTAAGAATAGACTTGACAAATTGTTACACGAGTTTTTGACCTGTCGCGACACCTCTCATCCATCTATGTCAGAGATCACTCAGGTAGGGGATGAGAAAGTTAACGCCTACATCTAAACTGCTATTGCCATGTAAAAATAAAAGCCGAAAGTTAATGTACTTTCATAGAAATAATACCTTAACAACTTTTCTTGTCAGAAAATGTATGATATTGTTTTCGCAACTACGTGGTTTTACTTTTATTTGTTTTGTCGCAAATACGATTACCACGAACGTGGTTTGTGTCGTTATTAAGTTATGTAGTTAGGTAAACTAAATTTTCACCTTGACATGAAGGCTTTGCGAGATTAGGAATTTTTTGACATATTTGATCTGGGTTATTCGTCATTTTTTTACTACCCACAAGCGGGGATAGCTACGATTAGTAGCCTTATATGTATGACGCTTATCCAAATGCGGTAAGATTATTCTAAGGCAATGCGGCTTATATAAAGATTGTTCTTTAAAACATAAAGATAACATAAAAATGTATCTTATAGTACACAATTTCAACGTGGAAATTGCTTTAACTGTAGCTAGCTGTGTATTTCGAAGATACTTCGATCTTAACGCGAGGTTAGAATAAATTTTTGATTGCGGTCAGGTTCATTGGTATTCTCGGACGCTCTCCGATACGACCTTCAGGCAAGTCTGCAATTTGTAGTAATTTACCGGTTAATTACCAACTGTCTAGGAGTATAGAGAGAAGAAATCAATACATTGAATGTATGGAGGTAATGTAATTACTACAGAAAAGCTGTTCATAGAAAGTTTGATAACTGAAATCAAAATAATTACAAGCTTTATACAAAGGCTGTTGTTATATCTAATGTATATTGATTAATAATGGGTATATTATTGGTATATTAATGGACCTTGGTATAGAAACTTGTATTTAATAGCTAGGGCTTTTTTGTGTATATTCAAATTTCAAATTCAAAATATTATTTATTTCGTAAGTATTTAAATACATTTGAAATAAGTCAAACAAATTACAAATTGAACTGAATCTACCACCACTTCGAAAAGTCGATCTGTTGAGAAGAAGTGGCAAGAAACTCAACAGCAATCATCTTTTATTATCTTTTAATATTAACTTAAATAACCGTACAACCAGTGTTTGCTACTGTTTTATTTTAAAATATCAATATATATAAAACTGTTCCGTTACTGACTGAGTGACTGAGGTACTGAGTGACTGAGTGACTGAGTGACTGACAGACAACGTACAGCCGTAACTACTGGACGTAGAGAGCTGAAATTTGGAACAAACATTCTATAGGGGATGTAGGGGTGCACTAAGGAAGGGATTCCCGAAATTCCCACGGGAATGGGAAATATAGGACTTTTTAGTTTGTATGAAAAATCTTATTCCTTGAGTGCACCGATGTGAAACTTGGTGTAAAGGTTTTTCAATGTGTGTCTGGTTGTGTTATGAAAGGAATTCCCGAAATTCCCACGGGAACGGGAAATATATGATGTTTTAGTTTGTATGAAAAAATCCCATCCCTTGAATGCAGGGATGTGATACATGATATAAAGGTTCCTCAATAAGTGTCTGTTTGTATTATGGAAGGAATTCCCGAAATTCCCACGGGAAGGGTTTGGAGTTTTTAGTTTGTATGAAAAATCTTATTCCTTGAGTGTACGGATGTGATACCTACTTGGCATGAAGGTTCTTCAAAGAGTGACTGGTCGTGCTACGAAAAAAATTCCCAAAATTCCCACGGGCACGGGAAATATATAATTTTTAATTTGTATGAAAAAAACTTATTCCTTGAGTGCATGGGCGTGATACTTGGTATAAAGGTTCTTTCAGTGGGTGTCTGGTTGTCTAATTTCTGAAATTTCCACGAGAAGGGTAGTTAAGCGCATACGAAGTTGCGGGATAAAGCTAGTATTTTATAAAGTTATAATATATTCCAGGTATCACTTAATTTTTAATTGTTACATTTGAATTTATTTTCATTTTAAATGAATATTAATTAAGTATTCTTGTTAAAATTTAACTTTTAATGGAACGCCGCATTTTTAGTTGTATTATTATTTAGAATTTATGATATTGTAGGTTTGATGTACTTTTTATTTAAAATGTTTTGTAAAGTGCCTTCCTTCTTTCATGTTTTTCTAAAATATTGTAATGTTATCATTTTCAGTCTTAAAAATACAATCAACATTTCACTGATCATTATTAATTTTATTCGATATCAAAAAACACATCTGCATAATATGAAGATAAAACTGCTAGCCAAAATAACTTTGCTAAATAACTAAAATATACAATAAAGGTACGAAGTAAGAAAAGTTGGACTTGACGTTGAAGAATCGTGCCCAATATGTTTAATTTTGCATTCAGTAGTCGTACGCGAGCTACGACAGTGCGGCTACAAACGTAGCCAATAATGCCCGTAGTTAAATATTCTCGTAGCAAGTAACGTTCTTTATTATATCGTCAACCTTTTCTGCTACATTCTTTTTATTTTTTTATAAGGAATTTAAGGTTATAAGATATTGTATTTATGGTCAACAAAAAAAAATATAAGTGTTTTTGTGAAAAATTTAATATTAATTAAAAGTAAATTCATCCATTGGTCAAATGAGAGAAACGTGTTTATGAATATAAAAATATAAACATTACGAATCTAATCACTTCAAAGCATAGATTTTAAAAAATACACTATGTAGGTGTCACTTTATGTGTCATTTCATAGCATTTCATTCGTCATTCGTGGCTTGTCCAACATAAATTTAAAACAAAATGTTGTGTTTATTGTATATATTTTGGCTGCTGATATTTTTAATTTTTAAATATTGTTAATATAACGGCAGTTATAATTGGTTATATTTTATGCGCTTTTCTTATGAATAATACAGTTTTTTTTATTCTTATGAATAACAGTTTATAAATCCAGCTTATTTAAAGTTACATTGTAAAAATGCGTCCAACAATATATGATTTTTATGTAGCGAAACATCATGGACCTTGTTTTTAATAGAGATAAAACCGTTCACTTTTGTAATGCTCAAATACTTAGAAAAGCACAAATAGCTTTCATAACTACTGCCTATTTAGTAGAAGAATATCAACGTAAGCATACATAAACAAAAACCCAATTAGAATAACCGATCGATATATCAAAAATGCGTTTGTCTTTTACTAACGAAAACATTATTCTAAAGGATGAAGCCATTTTTTCATAAATTCAAGTTAAATTGTTTTAAACTCAACAAGTATTCCGATAAAGTAAGGTAATCAGAAGTTCTACAACGCAAGTTGCCGGTTACAAGGGAAATCTCTTTCAGATTCGTTTTACAACTTCTTTAGTTTCAACTTTCAATAGACTAAGTAGATGAAATGATGAATATTCTTGTTCACCTGCAGAAGAAGAAATTAACTTTGTAACTATTCCATTAAGGCTGAAAGTTAATTGACTTAAGTGTGTCTACTCGAAGTGGTCAACTAATGGGAGTAAAACTGCAACTTACCTAACTAAAACAAAGCGAGCATTTAAAAACACATTGATTCAAAATAATTGCCTTGTTCTACTTAGATTTCTCTTTTAAATCGTTTTCTTTTTTCTTCGTCATTATAAATAATTGAATATTAAAATCTGAAACGAGACTTGAGTGCTATTTCTTTTTAATTATTTAAAAGCTTTCAGCAACTTTAATGAAATAAATTATGAAAACAATTATCAAGCTTTTTAAGAATTCTGTCTTTTTTTCTTGAAACTAATTCATATTATATTCATAACATTAAACATGGAAAGTGTGATAGAGCCAACTATTATCGTCACAAAGGAACGCTCCAAATACTATCCTATTATAAGCAGCGCTTTTAGAAGGCACACAATTTAAGTGGCCGTGGTTAGTGTTGGCACATAAAATTAACCCGGATGCTGGATAAACCAAGAGTTACTACGCTATGCAATCTCCAATAGATTATTCGAAACTAAACTCGTCAGTTCTGCATAAGCACAAACAGCTAAGGCATATGTCTGAATTGTTAATGATTAAAAAAAGACTTTCAAATTTGAAATATAAGTGATGCACGAGTGATCACGTTAATTATATTTTAAACGTTATAATAATACGATAACCACTATGACGATTTTTATTTTCTCTGACAATAAACACGAGTTTTAATTTTGAATGAAATCAGAAATACATACAATCACAAATAGAGGCTATCTCATCAAACATTTTATTTGTGGAGAGATTGAATATAGCGCTGGATTTGTTAAGGTTTACCCAGTCCTTAAGCAGGGCAGGACATACTAAGGTAACCTTAATGTGTCCAAAGCCTTGCTTGATAAGAGAAACAAAACATTTATCAATTTTTTATACTTGTTAAGCCGCAATAATGCCTACCTTAAGAGTTGCTACCTACTACAACTGTGCTTTCCGTGTTTTTCTTTTTGAAAAATAAAACCTTTTCTACAGCAAAACGATAAAACACAAATACCTTTTGAAAAAGCATTTCCTTAATAATTTCACATTCCCACATATCATTTCAATATAGCCGACATGTCCTAATGCAAAGAGCTAACAACATCCGCTTGTGGATTTACCTGCACATCGGGACGGTCACATGTAAACAGTGTCATTGAAAGCTATAAGTCAAACAGAGCGAGTCCTGTGACGTCAAGGGACGCTCAAACTAATATGCGACTGTGAGCTGCAGTGTGTACCAGGCACACAGGATTTGTAAACGAAGGCTTATATTTACAGCATGCGCTAAGTTTGGTTGAGAGTAAATAGGTCTTTTAGCTTAGCAAGGGAGGAGTTTCGTTAAAATTTACTTTTGATACTGAGGCGGGTTGTTATTTACTTGTAGTGTAAGAAATAAGCCATACGACTTAAATATATGCATTTTATATTGACCACCAAGCCATGATAACATAATTATTTAACGAAGGTTTATTCGACTATCAGTTCCTCGTTATTTCAGTGTCTTTAGAGATACCATAGAATTTTTAGTATTATTATAATTTAATATAATTTGTAGGGTGGGTCACTTTTGAAAATCGAGGACGTGCTAGTTTAAGATCACATGAAACAATACTTTTTTTATTAGTAGGGAATTTTAGAGAAAAATTAAGCGCCTACTTTTATTGCATAATTATTACCAGTATTGAGTACACAGTGCTCTCCTTCAGTATCTAAAATTTGTCACCAGTCACCTTAAACCTAAAGATTTAGGGTGACAAACCTAAGGGTTTTTCAAATAAATTAATTATTAAGATTTAGGAAAGCACTGGATCATTCTTTATTAAAACTTGTTAACTAAAATTAAAATGAAGTTAGCTTTGACATTTTGTCATTACTGAAAAACTACCTTTTACATTTAGTATTTTCTTTTAACTATCTAAAAAATATATTTAAAAATAGGTACTTGTAATGTCTGCAGGTAATAAAATATCAAGATCCTAGAACACAGCTGATATAATAAAATATAATTTATGTGAACTGAATTCAGACACAATTGAAATCTTTAGATTTTGCGTGGGATCCCACACTGCGCAGTGTTCTAAAACCTTATAACTATGCTTTTCAAATTCAAAATATACAGGTTGACTGGTGACAAATTTTCTCTATACTCGATTCTGATCATGATTATGTAATAAAAGTATGTTCCTAATTTTTCACTAGAATTCCCTATAAATGAATAATGAGACATTACCACACTTTTCCCGACTCGCCGCGCCGCCTCAGTCAACACGCACACAGTAGTGTTCCCGCCACACACACTCCACCACCCGCTTAGTATCTATTGTATTATACTTATGTAACCATGCGTTGCGAAATGAATTCTTTAACTTTCCGCTAAAATGACTCAGTAAATAATTAATTTTTACTTAATTTTATGTCTTCATCTATGATCTCAAACTATCACGTCCTTGAATTTAGAAAGTGGTTCACCCGTCACCCTGTATAATAATCAGCCTGACTTCTGCATACATTATTCGAATACATTCTACTATCGCCAACACGTATACAAACCGAATCAATTATAGCAATAACCTCTAGGACGTGACTTACGAACCAAAGCTGAAAAGATCTTTACTTGCTTCAGCCAAATCTAAAACCATACAACTCTAAAGCGAGCGTGTGCTCGTGGTTTTTAAAGTTTACCGTAATAGAAAAAGGTATCTAAAGACTTAGTAATACATCGGAAACGTAAATAGCAACGTCAATGAAAGAAATTCATAGAGCAATTTTTTTATTTGCAACCATTCCCTAAACCACAGAATAAAACAAATCTCAAATCTATTTTCCTGTCAGAACATTAATTATATCGCTCAAATGCGCAGATTCTATGCCCGTTTGGAATTAATTTAATTAAACATCTACGTTATTTTCTCTAAGTATTTTGATGTTTCTAAAGAAAGTTCAAGCTTAGTATTATAAAACTTCGTAGATCTTTTCGCTAACAATTTAGCTTTTATTTAAACATACTTTAAGAGAACTCTTTGTTTAGACTGTTTAGACTCAATATAAACTTAAACTTTATCTACGTAGTTTATATTCTTAACCTCAGTACTAGAGTGATGCATCAGAAACAATGCTTAAGATAATATGACTCCTTTTGTTTATTTCAGCTATAAAATTATAACACAAGTCTACACTTTAAAATAAGACCGAAACAAAACAACGTAATTCTTAAAATTAATGATATTAAAACAAAGAAATACGGGCAAACATATACGTAACACTCGCGTGTCCTGTTTAAAATATTTCTTTTCTTTGTTCTCCAAGCAGAGGGTTTGTAGAAAGTCCTTTTGGAAGTAGTATCCTCTTGAACTTTTGATTTATGGCGCCGACGGAACGCGAACCCTCACGGTTACAATTGCTATGCAATGAAAATTTGCAAAGGTTTCATAAGGACGTTATTCCATTTTTTATGGTACTTAAAAAGTTAATTTTACAGACTTTTTTATTCGTAATAACTGCAAAAATGTTAAATAAGTTCAATTTATTACTTAATACTTACAAAAGCGTTTATTATTAACAGAATTAGTTACTCGAATGGTGTTTCGAAAATAGTAACAAAAAGAAAATATGAAGTCACATTTACGAAGCAACAAGAACGGTACCTAAACAAATTGCAACGACGGAGCGTCTTGGGTTTTTACGGCTCCATTACGAACAAATAATCTGAACAAATGTTGGGTCTATTCCGTGGAAAAGCGTTCAATCAGACTTTAAGGTTGCGTTATTCGATTTCTTGTCGTAACTTTGTATTCACGGAGATATTCACATTATGCATGCAGAGAGGTCGGGAAGGTCCACAATCCTCCTTATATATCGTTTGGGGATTCAGATAACTCTACCCGTATAAATATGTCAATGTAGATGCTCACAAGGTATTGTCTCTTAGGTGATACCAGATTTACGAGTATTATGTTGAACTGTAACCTAGAGTTATCTCTGCAATGACGGAATATATGACGCTTCGTAGAATTGCCTTAGGAATTGGTTATCGAAATACGAGTACATTTTCTGTATTAACGGAGGTGGTTTAAACTACTTTCTTGATTATCTGTTAGTCGATATTGATGCAATCAAATTTAAATTTATGCATATAAAATATAATTTTAATATTTACATTCATGTAAAATATTTGAATAATAAGCACTTGAATGTGGTTAAGTGGCGTAAAGTTCATAATATTTTTCAAAACTGAAAAGGGTCTTAAAATTTGGTTGTTAACTTTAGTATAAACGTATTCAACTTTGACAATCCATATCTTATACCTAATAATGTAAGAGTATGGTCATTGATTTCTACTTCACGCAAGTCCATGTAAAAAACGTAGTTATAAGAATATTTAACGAAAAAGGTAATTATTTGTACATAGAGGCAGGCACTACGTTTATGTAACATCTTAAATACAAAAATCATATCTCTAAATACACGTTATTTTAACTTATATTTATAAAAAATTATTCAGGCTCAAAAGGAGAACCGTAGAAATGAAGACTGGCAGGTAGCACGAAATAATAATTTTCAACAATTACATATAATAATTATGTTGAACGGCTGACATTAATGTTACTGTTATGGTTTATAGTCATAATGGTACCTACACAGACATGTTTTTTTTTTCATCCATAAACTTGTACTAAAAACTCGCGGGTCACACTGATCCAAAGGCCGTATCTTTTTTAGCTAACACTACACCCCTTCCATACCAGAGCATCCGTTGCTTTAAATAAACTTGGGATTAGAAGCTTAACTGCCAACTTGATTAGATGCCAGCTGTGGCAAGTTATGATTGGCCTAGAACCAGCGTCCAATTCAGGTTAAGTCGCTTGCCGCTATAAAGTCATTGTGGTCAATGCTTTCCAAAACAATAAAAATTCAATCTATTTCTTACATATCCCGAGAACGTTTTAGTTTAATCCTAATTAATGATTTCATATATTTTGTACACATATACGACCTAAACCTGCTTATCTCGACGATATTGGGAGGAGTTGCTAAGCCACGTACTTTATACAATACAAACATTAATGATCCAGCTAAGGACAATTGTGGCTGGCATATCATCTAAAAGGGTTGCTTTCATACTCAAATGCGGGTTGACTCCTGTCCCTCTAATTTACTGTTAAGTAACTAAGCATGCGGGCCAACTTTTTCGGGATTTAAATACTATTTCACAATTTTGTTTTTAGATTACTTGTAAAAATGTAAATTAAACAATGTGATCGGCCCGTTATAAAGTATGTGGTATGGGAAAATGTATTTTTTATCAATTCTTTTGAATTTGAATTTACAAAACTACTCTGTTATCTAATAAATTAATAAAATCAATACGTCGTCAAAGCGTGCCTGAAGAAGCCAGTTTAAATCCCATGGTTTTTATTTCACACTTTTTATACACTGCTTCCACGTTTTTTATTATTCTATGATAAGTTACCTTTTTTGGTCTATTTAACATTATCTAGACTCGCAACAAATTAAATGAATACGACAAAATATATGTACCTAGCTACTTAAGCCACTTTTACTGTCGTTGCTTTAATTGAGTAAACAGAAAATGGTGTGTTGTGTACCAAAATAACTTCTGGCTTCTGATAATTTTGCACAAAGGACAAAATTCGTCTAGAAACCGATCCGAAAAAGCTTTTATACAAAATGCTTTTACTTGTTTACATTTTCTTATCGAATAACAGAATCAAAAGATATTAGGTTAGAAGTAAAAATACATCTTGTTCTTTACTTCTTTTGGTCCCTGAAAGGTTATATGCATTACTTGACGAAGTATATCATATATAAAATAGAATAAATGTATATTCTTATATACATTTATGTATATTCTAATACAAATTTTGTTTAAATTATTCTTATTATTGTATGCTTTTGATAATGTTCTGTGAAAGTTAGATATAATATTTTTGCATAAAATTATTCATGGGGCTATTCATTCGGAAAAATTGTTGTCTAAAGTTAACATATCAACACCTCGTCCAGGTAGCAGATAGGTGAATCGAAAAGTTTTTGAAGTATCAAAGGTTAAAACTAACATGTATTCAGAAATGATTTTGACATTTTCGGTGATTCTTCAGCCTCGGTTAAAAAACACATACTGCAATAAGTTTTATAGCATAATTTTTTTTATACCAGATTATTGTATAATAATATTTTTTTTTTATATTCTCAAATTGCGATAACTTATGAGTTTTAATGTTACTTTTAAGTTGTTAGAAAGTTGTATTCACTTCTAGTAGGTAATAGTTATGTTCTTTTTCCAATCTAATATTCATGTATTTTTTTAAATTATTACCATTTTTGTGAAATAAATAAAAAAAGGACTGTATCTCAATTAAGGCCCCTTTTTGAACCAGTCATTCAAGCACTGTTAAACATGATTTTATTTGGTTTTATCAATCATACGAATTCTCAAAACGAGATTTTTGTGATAATGATTTTAAGTTCACAAATTATGTGACTAATAACTGGATTCCAATTTTAATGCCGTTGGAAGCCTGGCTATAATTAATCATTAATAAAATATACTGATCAGTTCATTTTAATTTATTCGTTAGGTTCAAAAAGCTCCAATTTTTTTTTATAACCGTTTCGTTTATTTACCTACATAATCTTACTTTATGCCAAATATAGTCAAAGTGGATTGAGTGACAATGATACCACAGTTAGAACAGTGCTAACAGTGCTAGCTAAACACCAGTAAAGTGATTAAAAAAGAGGTGCTTGCGATACGCACTGGGTAAACATGATAGGCCGTTAATTACATGTAAATCTACATCAGTGAGATTATACCAGGCTTGTGTAATCTGTTCACACTCCTTGAACTTTAATCTTAGGTTCAAACGCACGTCCTTTGATCACATTGAATCTTATTTTAAATTTCCAGCTTTTTTTCACACATATTTGTCTTCGTAGTATATCAAAGCCACGAAGGGTTGGTTAAGAATAGCTCTACCACCCCTGGATAAGGGTGTCGTTTAATGGCTGTTTTCAATATCTTACCAAAAATACAGGGTGACTGGTGGGTCATTTTCGAAATTCCACGACGTGATAGTTTGAGATCATACACGAAGAGAAAAAATAAAATAAAAAATAAATATTTATTATTTACTAAGTAAACTTAACCGAGAGTTAAAAATTTCATTACGCAGAAGAATCATGTTTACGCTTATGTAACGCATGGTTACATAGCGTAATGCAATAGATACTAAGCGGGTTGTGGTGTGCTCGTGGCGGGAACACTGCTGTGTGCGTGTTGACTAAGGCAGCACGTGGGGAAAAGCGTAGTAAGGTCTCTTTATTTATTCATAGGGATTTCGGGTGAAAAATTACTAATTATGTAATTACTACTTGTATTGTATATATGATCAGAATTGAGTTCAGAGTGCTTTCCTTCAGTATCTAAAATTGTCACCCTGTATAAAGTAAAAGAAAAGAAAGAAAACTCCTGTACTTTCTTGAGCTCAAGTGACAGATTTGACGCAAGATCCTACCTACAGGAATTTCTTTCTTTACTTTTACTTTCGCTTTTTGGTAAGTTATTGAGACTGGCCGTAAGGTGAATACGCCAAGCGAACTTCTCATTCTTCTAAAGTCTGCCGCCAAATGTCACCACTGCAGCACTGATGTGATCCGACCACATCCGACAATGTTTGTAAACAGCCAGTTCTTTCCTTATCTAGTTTCATCTGCGCTTACCATCAGATGAGATTTAAGTCAAACACGAGTTTAGTCACTGTAAAAAAAATACTAAGTGCGGGATTGAAAACATATTTTTTATGTTAATATTTTAGCAATAGACCTACCTATATAATTTCTATTAAATTATTATGTTTCTAGGTTAACTCGAATGTTTTGGGCGGTTAGCATTCCCAGAGAGCCTTTGGTCGCCCACAGAATTCCGATGCTAAATTAGCAGAGAATAACAATCCGTTCAAAGGAAGAAGTAAATAGGTAAATGTTCAAGAATATTCTGTTGTTCCTGTTGGAAAGAAAATACAATAAGAAGTTAAAATATTTATAAGCCAATAAAGCATTAAACAGAAATACTAAATATGATTTTTAAGGTCTTCTAAGTCAACCGACTTCACAATTCTTTTTAACAACTTCTTTTGTAAAGCGTAAATGACTTGGCAAAATTGTAATTTGTTGAAATAGTACCAAGAATAGTGCTTTCTAGGAAACTCTTGAACAATCCTGCAATACGGTTAGATTAAACAAACCTCTAAATATAAAAATTATAGGTTAGAAAAATTATGGTATAGACACAGATACATCGGGCTCAAAAATATACATGTGATTTATATAACAATATCAACAATTCTACTATATTGTACTTATAATCTTTCAATACAATGCGGTTTTAAAGCATTTCCTTCTGAAGTGGCGCGGCGGTGGCAGCCGACAAAGAAAAAAGAAACTTCGTGAACACGCAAATAACGATGTCAGTTTCAAATGGATTCATCAAAATCTAGTGTCACCTATGAAAAGATTATATATTACATTACGTTTATTAATGGAAAACATCAAACACCTTTAAATTAATTTTTGTTAATTTTATAAACCGTTGCGAAAAATTCGTGAAATTCAACGGTTACACAAATTTTGCTTGAAACTGTTTTAAGGTCCGTGTTAGATGTTATTATAACGGGAAAACTTTGATATTTTAAAAGGAATTAAAAAATCAGAAATCACAACACCTTATATTTTAGACAGGAAATATTTTTTTTTTTTTTTGAAAATACGTTACTTGAGTAGCTATATTTTAAAGTAATTTATGTTTGTGCAATACTTTTGCTTCCTTGAATAAAAAAAATCTAAACAGTTCTTTGAGATTTAATACGAGATATACAGAGGTCATGAAAATATGAAAGATGTAAATGGAGCTCTAGCTATCTAACAGTATGTAAGACACCCCAAAAAGATTAAAAAGATTGAAAAAGGCTAAAGCATTAAGCTTTAACTTTTAACAAAAACTCACAATTAACCGCTCAAATAAACTCTACTTAGGGTTGGTGCGGTTTAGACGGGACTCCTTCGCTTTTTGAATAACATACTTTGTGTATTTGCTTGGGGATTTCAATGAAATTTGTGTCACAAATTAAAATTAATTTAAAACATTTATTAGTAGATACACCATTATTAGTACATAGTGTTCCCTCTCAGTATTTTCAGGACGAGCTCTCTGTAAGCTGCCCTCTCTCATACTAGTTTAAAGTTAATTTTAATAATTTTTCAGGTGCGTGAGCTCTATAGTCTTTTAAAATAAACATCAACTGATAAGAGTAGAAGTTTATGGTGGGGCTTAAATAAAATAAAACTTTACCGAAGCTTTAAGATAATTTATGAAACGCCGCAATGACTTTAGTCGACCATCCGTCTCTCCCGAAATATTTAACGTCGATATCCAAAAATACAATCGCTATTAAATAATAATAAATTAAATCGTCTATCGTCATAATCTCAGTCACTCTCTTGTGACTTCGGTGAAAAATCACTGAAAGGTCATTCGAAGTAAATATAAATTAATATAAACCCGCGTCTAATTCCGGCTAAACCGGCTAAACCGTTTACTAAAACCGGCTAAACCGTCTTTTAGTAAACTAAACCTTAAAACTTGAGAAAATATTCATAAATTCAATTAACTTGTAAAAGACAAAGTAAGTTATTCCTGGTAAATTCGAAATTACCGTTCTGAATTGCTTAGTTTCAGAGGTTATAACAGCTTTATATAACTTTATATAACTTGAGTAGCTATCCTGCCTTTCAGCGGCCAGCTCACCGCGAAATTAGAATGTGGTAGGTCAAAGAATAACTAGCGAACCTCAAGCTCTTCGTTCTATAATAACCCAGTCGATTGTGGCTTTCGTACAGTTAGTTTGTGAGAATTGTTTCTAAAGCAGTTTAATCTAAAATACCTACGGAATTTGAAAAGTTTATTTCGAACTAGCTTTCAACGTTTTAATCGCGTATATTGTAATTCCGTGGGATATTTAGATGAAAAGTATTGTTGGCGTTCTTTCAATTATGTCCTTTTCAAAGACCATGTAATTTTTTATTTATCGAGTGTCTAAACGCGAAGCTCCGTTAGTTTTATCCTGACGAATTTCCATCGAAAATTTCATATCCTTTACTCCTTTTTTATATTAAAATAGGTAACATGTATCCTTTCGCAAACTCTAGTCTACAATCATGCCAAATTTTATCTAAGTTACTTCCATGTTTTTTTGACTGATAGAGCTACTTACGCGTTTTTAATATGGGATAATTAATATGCATAAATAAAAACTTACAAAGCCTTTTTATTTTCAGTCATAAATTTAAAATAAATACTTAGGTAACAAACTCGTGAACAAAACTCCTTTTAACATGTGAAAAGGAAAAAAATAGCTTGTTTTTTTTTAACCAGCTACTAGGGATGCGCACACTCATTTCTATTCGGACCAAACAGCTCACAGCTGTCGACACATAACTTACACCAGTTATGTGACACCCGTAGCGAAGCTCTCACTGAATCGAATATTGGATAAATGAAATACTGTCAACGCTTGCCAATACTTTGTATACGATATTTGTGCAAAGTAAAAGAGCAGTTTTATGCTCACGCCATATCATCCTTCCCTTCTTAACATAGTTTCTTTTTTATTGAAAATTCGCTAGCACCTTGTAAGCAGGTATATTTTTTATATTTACAGGGCCAGGTCGGTTTCAAAAGTCTTACCACCCTTGGATAAGCGTCTCATGAAAGGCGAATAATCTTGATGATGGGTGGTAGGTTTTACTGTGTGTAGGTATTCATTTTACCACATCGTTACACTAGACAAAAATACGTTACGTATTAATAATACCTTTACGTGTATCAAAAATCACTGTAAAAAATATTTTTATTTATCCTCAATTTAAATGTTTCACATTAAAAATAAAGAAAAATAGAAAAAATACAGAGCTCAAAATAAAAACGAACTTTCGTAAAAGTCACTATGAAACTAATCCGCCATTTTGTTTTCCCCAGCTTTTATTCGAGCAGCAACCGTCCGCACAACATCGTACGTGCCCTGAAACCATGAAACCTGAGCACGCAGCATCCACAAAAAGGCCATGTAATTAAACCTCATCAATTCCCTATTTATTGCGCTCACTAATCCCAGTGGATAGTGTTTGGTGGAGAATTATTTCGATTATGAATCAACAGAACGTATAGCGGAGAATTAAACGTGGTAAGGGACATAATAAGTTCCAAGAAATAAACCGACTTTTTTCTTAATTTTATTTTTAACCAATAAGTCCTTAATTCCAATAAATATACAGTCTTTTTTTAAATTAACTTTTTAAATAAAAAGAACAATTTCAAAGTCAAAAGACCTCTTTCAAATTGATCGCCTTAATCACCATGTTTGGCGATTGCAGCATGGCGGTTATCTACAAGGAAGAACACTGCTGTTCAGTCTCTGTTTTGTAGTCGCTTAATCGAATTTTGATACAGCGGTGGATAGATTATTCGGAGGGTAAGTAATTACCTCATAGCTGACTATCTATTGAACTATAGCATCATCATCATCCACAGCCTGTAGACGTCCACTGCTGGCCATAGGCCTCCCCCAAGGTCTTCCACTATGAACTATTTATTTGAACTAAATTTTGTTTTATTTATCAATATATAAGTCCTTTAAGTTCAATTGAGACGGAAACTATACATAGAGTTTATCCTTCTCATGTTGAATATAATAATTACTCAATTTTATTACCAACCCACTCATTTCCCACTCAGAAAGTATGGAGATAGGCATGAAAAAGCAAGAACAAAATACGTTTATCCCGTATATATTAGCCTGAAAGCTGGCAGAATAGGTACCGTTTGTCGCCATTATAATATAAAACCTAATTACATTGAGATAGGATTCAAAACCTATTATACTTTCTAATAATTAGGATACCTACCGGATAATGAGTTTTAAAGTTTTTCATCAAAATGTTGTACTTTAAATCCCGTTTTTCACTATAAATTTTAAAGCGACCATTGCAGTTGGAGTATCTTTGTTAGAGAGTTATCCATAAGAGTTATTTATTTTTTACCTCACATCACTTAAATCTTGCTAAGATTAAAGTTAACATGGATGGAGTCACAATATTTTACAACACTAGACGATTTAAAATTGAATAACGTAACACTAATAGTAGCAAATAATTTACCGGCATTAACTAAGGTCGACACTTTAGTGGTAAGATCACAACCTCGAGAGACGATGCTATTAAGTAAATAAGTAATCTTTCAAAATAATTCCGCAGACCAAATATGGAAAAATAAATATTTTACAGTTTTATAAATATATTTTTATTTTTAAATGCAAATTATTTACATATGATTTTTAAATTTCGGCTTTAATAATTATTGTAGCAATATTGTGGTCAGCTAAAATAATAAAGCGAGTGGACTATGAGACAACTAAATTTTCGTAACAATTACAAATAATTTATAATTTTATACGGTATCATACTATATATACACTGTTCTATTTAAACATATTATTATGGAGAAAATATTTGAAAATGTAGTTTACACGATTCAGTTTACATTTAAACTCTATATTTAGGTAAAAGACCGTGTTCGAAAACGTCTGTCATTTGTGGTCTTTAGAATTTCAAACCACAATTATTCGTTCCTATTTTCAGTCAAATAGGTGTGAAATTGTTACGGCAACATTTTCATAAAGTTCCTTTATGAACTTATTCCTCATTGTTGTCTTTATCTTACCATCAGGTTATGCTTATGAGTATCTAGAGTTTTTAACAAAAACATTGAAATTAACCAAGTTTTGTTTGAGCAAAGTACCTCACAGTAAAAGTAGCACTAGAGCTACGCTCTGAAGCTTTCATTAAGTTTATGAACAAACCTAATGTCTTTACTCGTATCTATTTTATACAATAAAAGTCGTAGAAATAACGCCACACAAGCCTGTCAGAGGGTAAACTTTGGCAATATCGTTATAAAGTTTGCATATAAAATTTCTACTTACACTTACTCCAATGCATTGAGTATGAAGTGTTGAAGTGTGGTTGAGAATTTAACGTACCTGAAAATAAAAATAAGTTTTCGTTACTATGATTCGGGATAACTGCTTATTGTTGGTGATAAATAAATCATTTCCTAATTAAATGATAAAATTGCTATTTTAGTGTAATTCAAAGCCTTGTTAACCGATTCCAAATCTCTGATTTTGTAATTTAAAAAAAAAATTGGCAGAAACATTTAGCAAAAAGCATTTTCATCATTCTCAATCAAACCTTACTTTACATAAAATCAATATTACCGACTATTCTAAGTTATATATTAAAATAAACTTGGAGTTCGCAATAAGTACCTACCTCACCTATATCAACATGTAATTTCAAACTGTTCAGGTTATACGCTCCACCGTGATAACTTCTCATAAACTTTATTGATTCAACATGATTAGAATTCAGTAGATATGGATACTCTAAAACCACATATCAACAGTTCACAAAGGTAGATTCATAGAACAACAAAAGCTACATGAAGTTAGTTTCTATAAACAATAACAAATAAACAAGCTGAAATCAAACAAATTAGACATTCATAAAGTTTATAAAGGGTTGTCTGAATGTAACCCTTTCGTTGGTGGTGGAGTTGAGGAACCAATGGAAAATTATTACTTGATTAATACCAAATAAACAAACCCTGGAGAATTCCAGAAAAACAAACAAACCCCGATTTATCTTAATTAAACTCATCTGATAAGATTACTTGATTGGAAGAACCAGAGTGAAACGTAATTTAGACAAAAGGTAGGCAATATACTGTTCTCATTTACCGTTCTACAAATTTGATGAATACGAGCTCATATTCATTGCAAAGACAAATCGACAACAATTACGAGTAATTTAGTATCTACATAAAATTCCGCAAATTAATTGCTTTCGTTAAAATATATTTCGTAAATTAAAATGAAACATCTATTCGTTTTGCACGCAAACGTAAAAACGTCCAAAAACGAATGGCTACAAATAATTTAATAATGAAGTTCGCTGAGCAGATTTTGGAATGAGGGCTAGAATAAATTAAACATTTGTCACTGTCGCGGATTTAAGCAGAGTTGAGCGAGTCGCAGCTCTAGTTACCAGGCCTGCACTTCATGCGAACAATATAGCGTTGAAGCACGTGTATGACTAAAGAAAAAATCCTTTATTTCGTGTCACGGCGAGTTTTGAATTTTACTCTAGAACATTTTGGCTAGGTTTTCAATTTGTAAAACGTTACATTTATTAGACGATGCTCTGTTTTAAGTTCTTTGATGCTTATATTGTTTAAACTTAAAATAAGGTTTTATGGAATAATCTGAGCGTAAAGTCCATTTTCAAAATCAATCGAAAAATACGATTTGACCGGTAAGATTAAACGGTATTCTTTTTTGTTTCTCGTCTTTATGCGGAGCACGTAGTTACTATGCTTATTAAGTTAGAAAAATTGCGATTCAGCTTAGCATTAAAAATCACTGCCAGAACTCAACAAATTATGTACCTACTTTGAATTTTAATGTTTGATAAATAATCTTAAGTAATAATGTTCACGTGCTAAATTTTAATAAAATCATTAATTCGTAAAATGTCTTTTAGTAAAATGAATGAATATTGCTATTAGATGAACTGACACAGTTAAACTCTTGCTCAATTAAAATGAACTAATTGCTATTGTTACTTTTAATTAGGTCAAATCGTCATATGAAACGTCCGTGTCGGTAGGTACCAATTTAATCGTTTCTAAATCAACGATTGATTTAGTCTAAGAACAAATACACATTTAGTTAGAAAACACACAGAAGTATTCTAATAATGGAGATATATAATTGTATATTTAGCTCCCATTTATTAAATGCGAGATCGAACGAAGAGAGATGCTCTCCACTTTATTGTATCGAAAAAACAAAAGAATGGCCGAAACGCCACATGATACCCTGTTTTGTGTGCCTTTATTTCATATAAAACTAATGGCTTTTTCCAGAGATACTCTTAAATAAGAGCTCCTACCAGTATTCCACATCTCTCCATGAATTAGAGGTAGTTTAGTTCCTATTTGTCTAAGTCACGTTCAGTATCACGTTATATGAAGGGTGTCTCTATCTAGGTGGGCCTTTCTGGGATCCTACCACCGCAAGGGTTATGCGGTTTAGTTACTTTCTATGACTGGCTAATTTTCTCGGACGGATATTTGATCGGGTTATCACAGAATATTTTATACCGCATGCGAAGGTAGAAAAATATACTAAGTATTGTTTTCCACGCCAGTTTCAAATTAATTAAATTGAATCAAATTCAGGTAACATTGTGTAATTAGTTCGAATATTAATTAGCTAGCTGCTTCGCAAGGTTTTAAATTTAATTCGGTAGGAAAATTTAATTTTTTAAGTTAAATTTAATTCGGTCCAACACGCAACTCACTAGCGTCGTACACGCATCTATCACACGTTGCAATATGCTGCGTATGAAATTTGAGTCTTATTGAACACATCAATAGATCTCAAATCCCATGCGGGCGCGTTTCGGATGCAAGGCGGGCGTGTAGGGCACGCTGGGCGGTCACTTGCTAATCCAGCAATTAGGAAACTAAATGCAAAAAAGTACTACCAAATTATTTTTTTTAGGAAGTAGGGCGTTCAAATAAGCTCTCTAGCTTTATTATATAAAATACCTATGTAAGTGTATATTACTTAGTTTATACATCAATTTAACGCTATACATGAAATCTTCACAAGGAACAGCCATAAATACCATTAAATACGTTAATTTTCAATAAGGCCTGTGAACGCTACACACAAAGTTTTGATATGTATTCCGTACTTATAGTTATTTCAACTAAACTAGTGAAGTACGATCCAATCATAATAGGTATCTAGCCATAGTATCAAGTTTTGCCAATAGTTACTATTTAGACCGCCCACGATTTATTGAAGTTAAAGTGCCTGTCTTAAAACTTGCTCTTGTTTCAATGTTCCAGAATTACCTATCTAACTTTATTAATCACTTTATATTCGCAAGTAAAAATTAAATGAAAATTAAATTAAAGATGAAGTTAGTAGAAAGGTACAGCTTACTTCTATAGAAATTTCTTCCAGCAAATTTATTAAAATATACAGTTCTTTAAATATTATGTTAAAAAGCAGCATCACTTATGCTACTTTTTCAAATATAATACGAGTAATCATTGTTTAAGAAATCTCTAATGTACAAGGGTGAGTTCCCACTCTGTCGTATCGGTTAATTTATCGTCTTTGGTATATCTATCTGTTAACAATAAAACGACTGCTTGTTGCCCAATTTTTTTATTGTTTCGCCTCTATCGCGACGACATAATTTGCTGTCATGATTTAGTCGTGATGATTTTTATCGTTTTACAACTGTCGTAATACCTATACGTTCTCACTGTACTGACAATTTATCGTTACTGCAAAATAAAGTAGCAGGCGCCAGTCATTCGTATCTTTCTAAAAGTTAACACCTTCATTTCAATATACAAACCACGGCATTTAAAACTTAACGATTATCTGTCGTGACGACAAAGTGGGAACGCAGCTGTAGTGTCTACGCTGAATTAATAAGAACTTATTTATCTTCTCCTGTTTTCATGATTATAAAATCAAGCTCATCAAGCAATGCGACAGTTGATAAATAGGTAAAGTGTTTTATAATTTGAACCCGGTTTTGCGATATACCTACTGCTAAAAAAGCTTAATGAAACATTTAAGTTCATCATGTGATCCTTCCCTTTATTCGAAACTTAGATTTTACTACTCGAGAGCTTCTATAAAGAAGAGCCTTATCCCAGTAAAGTAACAATGCGGTTAAAAATACTTAGATATCACGGGGTAAGACAAAATCTAGCTCTTCAAAAAACTGCCGCAATGATTGTGATGAATGATGAATATACAATTATCATAAAAAAACAGTAAGTATGTGTTTATATGAAAGATACATAAATAATTACCAATTTTAAGTCCACATTTTATTTAAGCTCCCAATATAAGTACAAGTGCAAATGTAGTATTGTGAACGCTATTTCCTGTGCGAATCAGACATAAAACAACAGTACAACGTTCACCAACCATTATGATATCTATAGTGATTGATGACCAAGAACTCTTTATATAAATCCGAAGCAATGCTTCGCAAGCAATTATTCAGGCTTGTAAAACGGCAATAACAAGATACTATAAATAACGCAAACTCGTTTTTCGAACCACAGATATAATTCTGAATTTGAATTCTTCTGAATTTATTTTTGGCCTTTTGAATACAGACCCATTACCAGTGGCAAACAAAACCAACGATCCGAAAACTTATTTGCTTTTAAATCTACCATATAAAACTAATGGCTTTTTCCAGAGATACTCTTAAATAAGAGCTCCTACCAGTATTCCACATCTCTCCATGAATTAGAGGTAGTTTAGTTCCTATTTGTCTAAGTCACGTTCAGTATCACGTTATATGAAGGGTGTCTCTATCTAGGTGGGCCTTTCTGGGATCCTACCACCGCAAGGGTTATGCGGTTTAGTTACTTTCTATGACTGGCTAATTTTCTCGGACGGATATTTGATCGGGTTATCACAGAATATTTTATACCGCATGCGAAGGTAGAAAAATATACTAAGTATTGTTTTCCACGCCAGTTTCAAATTAATTAAATTGAATCAAATTCAGGTAACATTGTGTAATTAGTTCGAATATTAATTAGCTAGCTGCTTCGCAAGGTTTTAAATTTAATTCGGTAGGAAAATTTATTTTTTTAAGTTAAATTTAATTCGGTCCAACACGCAACTCACTAGCGTCGTACACGCATCTATCACACGTTGCAATATGCTGCGTATGAAATTTGAGTCTTATTGAACACATCAATAGATCTCAAATCCCATGCGGGCGCGTTTCGGATGCAAGGATTTTTTTTAGGAAGTAGGGCGTTCAAATAAGCTCTCTAGCTTTATTATATAAAATACCTATGTAAGTGTATATTACTTAGTTTATACATCAATTTAACGCTATACATGAAATCTTCACAAGGAACAGCCATAAATACCATTAAATACGTTAATTTTCAATAAGGCCTGTCCTGTATGCTTGTTCCGTTCGCGTTAATACTAAGCCTGCGCCGAGTGAAATGTGCCAAAACGGCACTCACCGTTAAGTTGATAAAATCAACAGTATTTGTCCAATACATATATAAAAAATGTATTTATTATAACAAAGGATGTATTGCCACTTTCTCCGAAGAAAAAACTTAATATTTTTAATTTAACTAGCCTACAAAAATACGTTAACTTAGACGCAGATCACAGAACATATTGACCAACAGGCAATTTTTGTTTTTGCTCCCTATATTGTTTTGTTCAAAAAATATTTAAACTTTTCATCTCACAATTGAAAAGAACGGGGACGCGCTATAGGTATGAAAACCATCGCCAAAGCTAAGCTAATACATCATGCTGAAACTTTGTTAACTTTTTGACATTTTGTGGTTAAAACGAGTTCCACAGGGAGTCATTTGGTCTAAAACTATGGTCGCATTATTAACATCGGTTTGAGGTCCATCGGTTGCATAATTTCGTAGCCTATAACGGACAAGAGTGTAAAAATATTGTTTCTGTTTTTCATATGCAGATTATATGCGAATAAATAATATTTCAGTTTATTAAAATATAATTCTGTCGGTACCCATTGATAAACTGTTATTAAGGCCAGTTTCGTTCCGTTCGCTTTGTTACGCAATTCATTGTTGCTGCAATTCAAAATTAAATTTACACATTGTTGGTCGCTCTGCTACGAAAATAATAGTTATTTACAATCCGTTCATTGTATTTGATTTTCAGTTTATGGGAACATGGTAAATCTAACTAATTTAATGTTTACACTGGCTGTCCAAACAGTCCTAGTTATGATTGCTATTGAGATTACAAAATGAAGTGTATTTACATAAATGCAAATAGTTTAATTGGTTCTAATGTTTATTTGCATATTGTCAAAGGTTTTTAAATGTCAATTTGGATTGAGGACTAATAAATTATGCTTCCCTAAAACCTTGAAACCATTACCTATTAGTTATGAAGGGTAAAATTTATACTTGAGAGAAGTGGGGTTACGTTCATGTAAACAGTATTTACAAACTGAAAGCAGTCATTTGTTATTGCTGTTTAGCATTTCAAATTTCAAATACTGTTTAGAATGGCATTGAACTGGGAACTAGGGCATGGATCATTACAATTTAATGTAAGTATTTATGTAGATATGTTTGATTTACATTCGTGTTATTACTGTGTTGATTAATTTTCTTGTGAAGTTCAGCTGTGATTCTGCTTTAAATTTCATATTAAATAGCTCATTATTTAAATCTTATATATTTTGTAAACTCTAGTAAAAGGGAAAACAATTATAACGAAATACAGTTGAGAGACACATCCTTGGCCTTAACGCTACAGAAAAAGATCTTCTTAGACAACTTTACTATTGTATGAAAGACATCCTTATTTTTTTAACGTTATTCGCATTATGAGTGAGGCAATATGTTTTGATTATATTTGATCATGATCAGCTCACTGTTAGTAACTTACAAACTAAGTATAAATCAAAATCAAATTCAGACACTACCAGAAGCTCACTCAATTAAATAGCTTACAAATAATGAAAACGACAATAAATCAAGGTGACAAAATGTTGTTAGACTTCGTCTTTTTCACTTCACAGTGTTATTGTGTTCGTGTAAGAAAGTGTGTTGACAGCGAAGCATTCAAAATAAGATCTACCGAAATCTCCGCGCAAAGTTCGCTCCCCTGGGTAGCTCGGAGTAAGACAGGGGAAAGCGACAATGTTAGGCTTCTTTACCGACCTCGTTCCTTGAACATTTCTGGTCTTATTTAAAGGTTGTAAACAAATATAAGTGAATTGCTATTGTAGTGACCTGGTTTTTAACTCGCTATGTGAAAGTAATAAAAAAATATAAAGTTGTTTAATTGATTTAATACTTTATAATTATAACGAAGATTGTTACTGTATGCCAACAGTTAGGTAGGTACGTTATGCTAAAAGAAATCTAAGTGCAGCCTATCGATTTGAGGTCTCTGCCAAGCAATCTAGTCAAGAAGACAGGACTTCGTTGAAAAAAATAATGCTTGCGTTGTTCTTTATACTTCAAATAATATTATTTAATTTTTTTAGGGAAACACAAACAGAAATCATTATTATAGAAAAAATATAAATGCAATTGCAAGTAGGTATATAATTGAAAAACGAAGAGTTAGTAATAAACAAAAATACAATAAGAGACAACTACCTACTACCGATTTTTCGGTGCTTAATTTTAATCGCAAAATAAAACTTCACTATAGAGTATAAGTGAAAATCCGAGCTCCCAATAAAACCAAACCCTTAAGTCGCGTCTATACATTTTGAAACTGAAAATTATATTCCACATTACGTAGATAACCGCAGCGTTCACATACATATAAGAGATTACGAGAGATTTTGCGAAATCATTAAAAACATTTAATTTAATTAACCGGTATATTGCAGAGGCAAGGTAAAAGGAGCTTAAAATAGAGCATATCTACTGCGCTCGTATATCGTACTTTAATACAAATATATAATGCTGGACTGGGAGCCAAAGAAAAACGTAGAATGTGCCAGCTGCTTCTCTTCCCGGGCATACTGTAAAAGTCAGTTAAGGGACAGAGGTTTTAAAGGCGTTTTTGTGGGCGATAGGCTGACCCCCTGTCACTACAACAGTCTCCCACAATCTTTATAATACCTCCAAATTTGTCAAACGTGACATCAGATGGTCTTGTAACCTCTGGTGTTCTGCCTACCCCATAAGGGATACAGGCGTGACGTTATGTATGTATGTACAAATATTATTAAAATAGTCACAATAATATATGAAAATGTTTCTTATAAATAATAGGTACCTGTACGAAAGTTTTTTGAAATATACATAAAGTGCAAATAATAGCTCATGTTTGGTTAAATCCAAATCATTTACTTATATTAGAAACCGCAGCAAGGATTTTAATATTTTACCCTCTCAAGTTGCTCAAAAGACTATCTCTATATCAAAAGACTACATATAAACTTATAGACTATCGTCTACTTTAAATGAAAATCCTGATATCGTTTCTAAGAAATTAAATCAAGTCTGCACCAATAGTTTAGATATAAATAGGGAGCATTTCAATGACAATGTCATCTTTATACATTCACATACCTAACAAAAAGTAGTTTGACAGGTCAGAGACTGTATGGACTGTGAACATTACTCTTTAAGAAAAGCTTTGTATAAGCGCTCTATTTATTGTTAATCATAACCTATACAAGCATAGATAGGTAATGATGTATCAAGATATACCTACAATACGCTCGTGAACGCTACACACAAAGTTTTGATATGTATTCCGTAGTTATAGTTATTTCAACTAAACTAGTGAAGTACGATCCAATCATAATAGGTATCTAGCCATAGTATCAAGTTTTGCCAATAGTTACTATTTATACCGCTCACGATTTATTGAAGTTAAAGTGCCTGTCTTAAAACTTGCTCTTGTTTCAATGTTCCAGAATTACCTATCTAACTTTATTAATCAATTTACGTTCGCAAGTAAAAATAAAATGAAAATTAAATTAAAGATGAAGTTAGTAGAAAGGTACAGCTTACTTCTATAGAAATTTCTTCCAGCAAATTTGTTAAAATATACATTTCTTTAAATATGTTAAAAAGCAGCATCACTTATGCTACTTTTTCATATACACTCGAGAGCAAAGAATTAGGGTCAGAGACAAAACCCATGATATCTCGCAAATTATAAATGCTAACTTGATGAATTAAAAACTGTTAAATAGACCATTAATTAATACATAAATAAAATTTGTAAGATTGTTATTTAAGTGATTTTATTATTTATAAAAACAAATAAAATAAAAATGCACGAATTACACTTGATGATCACAAATTACATTTAAGACTTTTCTGGTACGAGAGTATGATTTTCCACAAATTTCAGTACCGTGTATTACCTCCACGTGATCTCAGAATGGATGTTATCCGATTTGGCATGCTGTACACCAGGTTTCTAAGTCGGTTCTGCGGTATATTCCCCCATTCTTCCACCAGTGCTAATTTTAAATCACGAAGTGTAATTGGAGGTGGTATTTTTTGCTTTACACGTCGTCCGAGCTCGTCCCAGGCATGTTCGATGGGGTTCAGATCTGGGCTGCGTGCAGGCCATTCCATGCGCGTGATACCGACCTCTTGAAGGTAATCAGTCACTACAGCCGCAGTATGGGGACAGGCGTTATCGTGCATAAACACCTGATTCTCGCCCATATTGGCCATAGACGGACCGACACACTCATTTAAGATTTCTTCTACGTATCTTCTCGCGGTCAACGTTCCATTTTCTATCAAGACTAGCTCCGTGCGGCTCTCTGCAGATTTTCCAGCCCAAACATGCACGGATCCTCCGCCGTATGCAACATTTTCTTCAAGGCAGGCTTGTTGAAACCGTTCTCCTGGTCTTCTTACACTCTGTGTCTACCGTCGTGCTTATACAGCATGAATCTGGACTCGTCTGTAAACAAAACTCTTGACCAATCCTCTAGAGTCAAATTCAAGTGCTCACGTGCATAACTCTGTCTTGCAATACGATGCTCCTGTTCCTGTTCAAGTTTGGGGCCTTTCGCTGGTCTTGATGGCTTTAAATTACCTTCGGCAAGACGTCGCCTTACTGTCCACGCACTTGGGCTGCTTCCTCCAAGACGTACAAATTGATTTCTCAGTTCGACACCCGTGAGAAATCGGTTTCTAAGCATTTTTGTGACTAAGTATCGATCTTCACGAGGTGTTGTGCATCTTTTTCTGCCTGTTCCTGGCCGGCGAAGGTTTGACCCAGTTCCCTGGAACCGTTGGAGAACACTTTGTACCGTAGGTAACGATAGGCCGACCATCCTGGATGTATCACGCTGACTACGCCCGTCTTCCTGCAAAGTGAGGATTCTTGCACATTCTTCAGATGTGAGCGACATGATTTGTACTTTCATAATGAATATTGTACACCAGGAAACCCTTTTATAACATTTTTTTGTGACACAAAACAAACAAAATCGATACAAATGATTTGAATTGTTAGTTCAATTTTCAAAATAAATCATAATTTTTATTTTTTGTTTTTTTCTATGTCATTTCTTAAAAAGATATTACTTACATTTACTTTTTATATTCGGAATTAAAGAAGCTTCCTATTGCTTTTTATTTTAATAAGCTAACGTTTATAGTTTGAGAGATATCATGAGTTTTGTCTCCGACCCTAATTCTTTGCTCTCGAGTGTATAATACGAGTAATCATTGTTTAAAAAATCTCTAATGTACAAGGGTGAGTTCCCACTCTGTCGTATCGGTTAATTTATCGTCTTTGGTTTATCTGTCTGTTCACAGTAAAACGACTGTTTGTTGCCCAAATTTTTTATTGTTTCGCGACTATCGCGACGACATAATTTGCTGTCATGATTTAGTCGTGATGATTTTTCTCGTTTTACAACTGTCGTAATACCTATACGTTCTCACTGTACTGACAATTTATCGTTACTGCAAAATAAAGTAGCAGGCGCCAGTCATTCGTATCATTCTAAAAGTTAACACTTTTCATTTCAATATACAACGGGGAGTCCGTTTAACACAGGAAGATAGTGGAACCCTGTAAGGATGAGAGCTATGCACAATTCTAATTTCTTACACAGTTATACAAATATACAACCCACAGCATTTAAAACTTAACGATTATCTGTCGTGACGACAAAGTGGGAACGCAGCTGTAGTGTCTACGCTGAATTAATAAGAACCTATTTATCTTCTCCTGTTTTCATGATTATAAAATCAAGCTCATCAAGCAATGCGACAGTTGATAAATAGGTAAAGTGTTTTATAATTTGAACCCGGTTTTGCGATATACCTACTGCTAAAAAAGCTTAATGAAACATTTAAGTTAATCGTGTGATCCTTCCCTTTATTCGAAACGTAGATTTTACTACTCAAGAGCTTCTATAAAGAAGAGGCTTATCCCAGTGAAGTAACAATGGGGTTAAAATACTAAGTTATCGCGGGGTTAGACAAAATCTAGCTCTTTAAAAAACTGCCGCAATGATTGTGATGAATGATGAATATACAATTATCATAAAAAAACAGTAGGTATGTGTTTATATGAAAGATACATAAATAATTACCAATTTTAAGTCCACTTTTTATTTAAGCTCCCAATATAAGTACAAGTGCTAATATAGTATTGTGAACGCTATTTCCTGTGCGAATCAAACATAAAACAACAGTACAACGTTCACCAACCATTATGATATCTATAGTGATTGATGACCAAGAACTCTTTATATAAATCCGAAGCAATGCTTCGCAAGCAATTATTCAGGCTTGTAAAACGGCAATAACAAGATACTATAAATAACGCAAACTCGTTTTTCGAACCACAGATATAATTCTGAATTTGAATTCTTCTGAATTTATTTTTGGCCTTTTGAATACAGACCCATTACCAGTGGCAAACAAAACCAACGATCCGAAAACTTATTTGCTTTTAAATCTACCATCCCAAACCATCAACAGGATCAAAACTCGGAACTTTCCAAGTTTGC
The DNA here is from genome assembly GCA_944452665.1 of Stenoptilia bipunctidactyla. Taxonomy (NCBI): domain Eukaryota; kingdom Metazoa; phylum Arthropoda; class Insecta; order Lepidoptera; family Pterophoridae; genus Stenoptilia; species Stenoptilia bipunctidactyla. The sequence goes on from OX101726.1 coordinate 12,564,761, forward strand.
AAGTTAGAGACACTTTGCCAATATAACCAATCGTAATATTGACAGAGTTACAACAGTGGACCCCCATTAAAAGGGGACGTGCTTGAAATAGCAGTGGACTCCTACATTCGGTTCTCTTTGGGTTTTGTTAACGGTCTATTGTTGAATTTTGCATAACGGCATTTGGTAATTTCTTAGCTTAGTTAAATTTAATGTTGCTACCAAATGCGCATTTTGTTTGTGGTTAAATGGAAAAACGAAACTTAATAACGTATAGTTATTAAATAGCAAATATAACTAAATTTGAGTATTTAATTTTTTTTATATAGTACCTATGCAGATTATTATGTAGAACTAGAGACATCTCAGTGCAGATTTCTAATAAAAAATGAGAACGGCAAGAAAATATTGAGTATTTTTATTTTACGAAGGAACTTTTAATTAGACTTTTTTAAAAACAACGTTTTGATATATTTTTGACAAAAATCAGACCATTTAGGCAGATTTAAGTGTTTTCAACCAATTGATGTTTATTCTCCGTTTCTTTGAAACCTCTATTTGTCCAAAGCCTGAAGAAGCTTGGTAATCTTGCATAAAGGTCCCCTAGTATATAGTAGCACCAAGGTCTCACAAATAATTTATAAAGAATAAGACTTACATCCGTATAGAGAACTCGAATCTATACTTAAGAAGAGTTCAAGATTGAGATTTCATAATGCAAGCTTTAGACTAAGAATAAAACTACTTTTTATAGACATTGTATATCTTTTTAATTTAAGAGAAAATCAAGAATTTATTTTTAATTTACATATTCATATTTAAATAAACCGCCTCTGATATTTTAACATCGTCGAACTTCCCCACTAAAGCCATGTAATAAAAAGTACTTTTATTTGTGGAGCAACATGGATTAAATTGTGTTTTCCAAAAGTAAGCCTGCATTTACAATCTGAGTGTGACTATAAAAGTGCGTACAGATTGCTGTAATGGAACTTGTAATGTTACTTGCAATGAACAAGTTCCCATGATTTGGACGCCTCTCGAACACGAACTGAGCCGCAGTAGAGCGCGCTACTAGCGTGCTCAAAGCTGATATTTTCTATTTTTGGATAACATCAAAAAATGCCCGATGCTCAATTTGGACGGTCGCTCGTGCGCACAATGAACGTGGCATGGACGGTTTGCGAGCACGAATTTCTACTGTGTGAGTGGGAATTGCTCCTGTGTGAGTGACGCTCGTAGATTGCTCGATGCAATCCGTGAATTGTCGGTTTTTGCACAACATCAAAGGGACTCGGATTGCAATTCATATTTAATTATATTTTATTGTTTTGCGTTTTCATACATATTGGATAACTACGAGAGCAACTTGAAAATGTGATTTTGTGTTTGTCAACCGACTTCCAAAAAGGAGAAGGTTCTAGGAGAAAATGTAAACAACCAGAACTTTTAAAGTTTTTGTTTCCGCAACTGTAATCCTTCTCTCGTTTTATACAATTCTGTGCGCCACCAACGTCGAGGACTTTGAGTTCTTTCATGAGTACAACGGTAAGCTTTTGCTCATGACGCCGTACGCGAATAAACATTGTCCATAAGTTCTTAAGGAAACTTTTTTTGGCCTAGATAGTGTGGTGTAACCAAACACCCATTGACGAAACTTTTTACCAAATTTCACATCGGTGCACTCAATGAATAAGTTTTTCATAAAAACTAAAAGTCATATGTTTCCCGGTGCCATAGGAATTTCGAGTTACCTTCCTTGGTGCACTCCTACCCCTACATCTCGCTCTCTACGCCTAATAGGTAGTTATGGCTGTATGTTGTCTAACAGTCACTCAGACGAGTTTTATACAGGTATGTAATTATGTATATCTAATACTGATAAAGCTCTGATAAAAATTAGAGCATGAACAGGGTATTCGGACTCGACCTCCTGCGATCTATTAATTTTGTGAAGTGTCGCGGCGAGACATAATTATCAAATGCAGAGCATTAAAAAACCGACCTTAATAACATTTTTAAATCTTTGTCAAAACTTTGGCTGAAGTGAAATGTCATCTACGTAGTTATATGTATATTCTCCGCTTTCAAACATATTTTTTTAAGTACTGAATCTATTTCCATGAAACTATAGGCCACCTCTGACGTAGTTTGGTCTATCAAATGAAACAAGAATCATCAAAATCGACTCATAATTGACGAATTAATCAAGTAACAAATATACACACGATTTGATAACCTTTTCCTTTTGGAAATAGGTTGAAAAGAACCTGTGCGGCGACGGACTGTACCTACTCACGACGAAATGCGGAAAAAATAATTCTCAGGAAGCGCAGGCATCGAGCGCTAGATGTTAAATTACTAGTTACATTACAGCAAACTATACGCACCATAATGATGTATGAGTATATCGATTAAACTTGTTCATTACAAAAGGCCATAAAATAAATAAATAATTCCAAAGAAGATTAATTAATGCTGCAGATAATTACTCTAAATACATTTGGTGGCGTTCATACTGATTCAAGTCTCTATACTTTTATTTGGTGACAGTTCAGCAATGAAATAATTATTTGGACTTAAATATAACGATTTTGTATTAAACTACTTCACTGATAAATTGTACGTTTATCATTATAAAAAAAAAATGACATAATAATTTATCATATTTTAGTCACATTATAACATAATGTAAAATACTCCATTCCGAGTTTATTCCACAGCTTCATAAACCCTTCTAGTTCAATATTAAACATTTTCTGATATGTTATTTAATGCTGATGAGAATTTAATTTCCGAATACAAAAGTTTGTTATTTATTAATTTCCAAAAGTTTACATCAGCTACACTTTTCATTACATTATGTAAATGGGATACTCTGCCTGCTAATTAAAAATTAATGAAGAGTAGCGAATAATTGAATGAAATCATTTACATATATCTGATTCAAACTGAGACCACTTTTATAGAGCCGATTTATTTTACCACCGAATCTTTTACACTTTTGATACAGGCATTTGTCAAAAGTGATATAACACATGGTTTTATAACCTCTGGGGTAGATAAGGGATAAAGGCGTGGAGTTATGTATATATGAATGGGCTACTAATATGTAATATTGTCTTAAGTTTTCACGATTCATAATTTAAATAAAACTACTTTTTAACCGGATTAATCGCGTATAATTTATATTTTACATTTTAACTCGACGTTTCGGTGTCTTTGCAGACCCCGTGGTCACGAGCGACTGAGGTGTGCAGACTATGGGGTCTGCAAAGACACCGAAACGTCGAGTTAAAATGTAAATTATAAATTATACGCGATTAATCCGGTTAAACAGTAGTTTTATTTATACTAACATGTACTTGACACCTTTGTGAAAATTTACTTGAAAACCCCAGAACCATAGTGGTTTCAAGTCAGTGATTATATTCAACTTACCGGTAACAATAAACACAATGTAATCGCAGTTAGCAAACGTATGTTCGCTCATACTTTTAGAAATATTCCATCGGGCTTAATAACTATAGGCATAAGTAAGGTTTCCTCTTGCAATCGGTAGCCCAAATTCGGCATTGCATTGTCTGAATTGTAGTCGATGCAATTAGGTCCATTCGCTGGTCTGTACCTACAATCACGTCTAATAAGATGGATACACTTAGCAATTTATTCAATTGTCATAAGGTTCAAATTTCAATGAAAATGTATACATCTTCTACACGTGACTTTACACGATTTTTTTATCTCTTATTCGAAGAACCGATTTTGGTGCGGTTTTTAAAACAAAAATCTGGTCTGTTATGATGATTTAGTGGTATATTAATATTGAAGCATTCATTTTCGAGATATTCGGCTTTAATTTAAACAAGTAAATCGCGCGCTTTGCTATGGACTTCCGAGTTGAATTAAATTATAGGTATATTGCGTACGATATAAACAATTTTCACAAACAAGTTAGTGGCCGTGAAAACACATTATTCCTGAACTTTTTCAAGTTTTCCGACTAGTTTTGTGTATTTTTAGATACAAAACGTAAATTAAATTAAATTACATTATTATGAGGAAAACTGAAAGTTAGTCGTAAACTCACATCAAGCCATATTCTCTCATTAAAAATACATTGTGGCAGCAACGCGTCACCCCACGTTCCTAGAGCATCCTTTATATAGCAGGACTGGTCAACGAAACCGCATAACACAAATACGTGGGTAATCTACGTGACTCGTACTGAAAATTACCTATATTGTACAGTCAGCATCAAAAGTTGATGCAATTTTCAAAGACGCCATTCACTATATTGTGCCTTAATAACAACTAATATTGACTAAATTCTATAAACCATTGTAATATTAAAACATAGAAGTTAGTCAATATGAATCGTTATTTAGGCACAATATGGTGTATATAGCAACTTTGAAAAATTCAATGTCTTTATGAACTTTGATGCTGACCGTACCTAGTTCTGCCATTATTCTGATAAATATATCTTATTCACATTCACATACAGTACATAATTAAACTTCATGCGGTATTCACAACGCGTAGGAAGGTGAAAATTATTATTTAGTTGGCGAAACTCCGGGATGTATCTGTATACTTCGGTGATGAAGCATCAAAGGGTTATGCGTATGTGGTTTAATCAACTCTTTTAATAAGTTTGCTTTTAATTAAATAACTAGACTGGTACGGATGTTTATCTTCGGTTTATCTGAAGTTTTTGTTTTGTTTGTTCGCTTCTTCTCTTTGCAGACATGTGGAAGGTTTGTTTTTATTTGGCTCAATTTCATACTCCGTATTAATATCAGTTGATACAGTCTTAAGCTCTACATAATTATAAAATTAATCTAATATGTATGGACGTTCAGTATTAAATTATTAAATTACATAAATACTGTTTTGTATTTTTCAACATTATGAAGCCCGAATTCAGTTTCTTAAAGAACTTGTATTATGATTACTACTCGTAAATAACGGATAATACACTTAAGAAATACTCGTTGAATTTAGGCATATTTTATTTTTATACGAATATACAGGGTGACTGGTGGCAAATTTTAGATACTGAAAGAGAGCACCTTGAACTCGATTCTGATCATAATTATGTAATAAAAGTAGGTAAGTATTTCATTTTTCACTAGAAATTCCTAGGAATAAATAAAGAGACCTTAATACACTTTTCCCGACGCACTGCCTCAGTCAACACACACACAGCAGTATTCCCACCCCATGCACACCACCACCGGGTAGGTATCTATAATCTATTGCATGACGCTTATGTAACCATGCGTTGCGTAATGAATTCTCTAATCTTCGGTTAAGTCTACTCAGTAAATAATTAATATTTTTTTTTTCTCTTTATGTATGAACTAAAACTATTGAAATTGAAACATCCAAGACTAAGACTAATATAAATAATAAGACGGTTAATATCTGTGTTCATCCCACAAATATTTAACGCCACCGGAATTTGAACCCAGAACCTCTTGTATAGGAGGCAACTTAATTTACCACTTCGCGAGCCATTCATCTCAATAATATAATAGCAACGTCCAATATTAGAAACACAAAACAAGTCAGTGTATTCTGTATAGATTTTCTACAAAAGTGCATGTCAGCTTACGTAGCAAAGTACCGTAGCGTCGCCCGTAGACCGTAGCGATTCGGGACATTTCAAAGGGAAATCGTCTCAAAATTTAAAGTGACACTCGCCCAGAAACGCCGCTCCTACTCACGTCGCGTTGTCATGAATTGAAAATGAACAAACACGAAAATAGCTAACTTTTAATGGGTTTTCAAGGAAGTAAATAGATCTATTATTCTTTGTCCGATTTTGATTTGTGCGTTTTTTAAAAGTATAATAAATGAATCAGTTCTTTTTACAATATAAAACAATAGGTATATACCTACTACTTATAATTAAAAACAGTTAGTATACCTACCTTGATCTGCAGCTCTCTTTTTGCCCTTATTACTAGCCATAAGGTAAAAGAAGTTAAAGCATAAGTAATGATCTGTTAATATCACCTTAACTAACCTTAACTAGTAAATAATATCTCTCAAATCTATCGTGCCTTTCCACAAACGAGACTTCACAGTTTCCCACCAAGTTAATAGGTTTGTAAAATAAAGAAATAAACTTGTTTGAACCCGTAATCACTTCGCTGTTAGATTAAATCTCAAATTGTTTTCAGCCGCATTTTAAGCCGTATTGCAATCAATCGTTCAGAACGACGGAGAATGAGGACGCACGATCGGAAACTCATTTTCTTTTTCAAAGGATATTTTGATTACAATTTTGTTGACGGATTTAAAGCTGATTAGGTGAACAACATAAGGTAAAAAATATTTCTCAAATAAAATGAAATTGACGTAGATTTTTTCGTCGTATCTTTATACTAACTTGTTTACGATTGAAGAGCATAATTTGAATTTAGTCAGTAGACTTGCATGAATGCTCTCGAAGTCTTTGTAACTTCGCCATAACAAGCGAAAGAAACTATAAGTTTTCTTCCACAATATTACAGAACTACATGGCTTTCAACACCTTCCTCGAATCCTTTTCATAAATAACAAATGTCGTAGTATTTTTAAGCTGTCTGAGGTATGCTAATTTTACAAAGTCTGAATCGTAATGTTTACGAGAGGAGGTATAATTCAGCTTTAGTTCTTAGTTAGCAAAACTTCGTGAATACATTATTACATAATAACACTAGGACAAACACAACCAACGAGGCCCTTTGAAGTATTTCTTTGTGTTCCGTCCACGAATTGCTAGGAATACTTATATTTTAAATGTTGAAATAGATATCTCTCTTCGCCTCATTAATAATAGTTTGACGTGTCAAAATATGTTTGTAGTTATTATTTTCCTCTTGACATTCTTAGAACCGCAGCCTCAATTAAAAAATATTCTTATCACATACCCAACTTAGTATGTTACGATCACTTAACACGTCTGCTTACCTAGTAAATAAACGGTTTCCTGGCTTATAATAACTACTTCTAGGCAATAAATTATTTTAAAAATTTATGTAACGTTTTTCATAACTAAAAAGTTTATTTCGAACCAGTGTCTTTACTTTATAACAGTATACTGCGTTTTAAGAAGAAATTTAAAGGAACGCTTTTGACCGCATAAAATCATATTAAAACCTCCCCATTCAAAGGTCTTAAGTACGATCTTGCCTTAAAAACCCAACTAAAGAAGACGAGGCATAAATTCTTGCAAGATCAGTAGAACAACCTTGGCTCAGCTTCACCACACTAATTAATCTTCTAACCCGCCACGCAGCTAAATAATGTCCCTAACTTCAATTAAGGAGACGTGAGTAAGTAGCGGTTTTATTCACTGTTTCAGCTAAATATTACACTATTCCAAGGTTTCTGTTGCTGAGGGTTATTTAAAGTATTTAGCGCATAAGAGACTGTAGCGAAACCGTTGAAATTTAAATTTAAAGCTAAGTTTTTGTAGATTTAAATTCCGTTGACAGTAAATTCGCTCGTTTCTTGCTAGAATGTAGCTTTCTTATGCATGCTTATTGTTTTACAAGCAATTCTGTTTTTTTTTCTCCTGCCGTAAGATTTTTCCATAAGAAATAGCTTAAATAAAACTGATAAACATGTTTTCAAATCCGAAAGGCATTGTTATAATAAATTAGCGCGAACGAATAAACAAGTTTTTTAGCTTCATAATACAATTATTTTTTGTTGTTTAGAGGAAAATTTTACGTTAATCTGCTTATTAAGGAGTAGTTTCATTAGATATAACAAAAAATATTTGATCAAAGCAAATTTGAGTAAAGATTAAACATCATATAGGATAAGAGATGGGAAATCTGTTCGAAAAAAAATTACAGTTCGATTCATGAGAATATTTGTTAGGTACTTCTAACATCCATTTTTAAATATCAAGATAGGTATCATTCAAAAGTAAATGTAAGAAAAGTGAGTTATCTATTTCATAATTTGTTTCATGGTGTTAACAATCGTTTATAAATTACAAATTAGACAGAAATTACCATTTAATTTCTAGAAGCTCCGTAAAATTGAACTCATTACTTAGCTTTCACGTGACGAGAATAATTTTATTCGTTTTAAATTTTGAACCAAAATCATGATTTAAAATATAAACGTTTTAAAAACAACAAAATAACCCAACACCGCTTAAGAATTTCGTTGCCGTTACAACAAGCGTTACGATAGAAATTGAAAAAACCTGACAGTCCGACTGATTTACGTCAGTCTTTTGTTTTGTTTCATATATCTGCCCGCGTTGTTTACATATGATTTATCAATGCCGACCTGTCTGATGTGGATATGAGTTTTAATAAAAAAATTAAGTTGAAATAAAAGTTTTATTCAGTATATTTTGTTTAAACATATAATACATAACTTCACGCCTGTATCCCTTATGGGGTAGGCAGTAGACCAGAGGTTACTTTGACATGAGAGGTTTGACTTTGACTTTGATAGAGATTATTTCAGTGACAGGGGGTCAGCCTGTCGCCCACAAAACGCCAATAAAACCTCTGTCCCTTAACTGACTTTTACAGTAGGTATGCCCGGGAAGAGAAGCAGCTGGCACATTCTATGTTTTTCTTTCGCTTGCAGTCCAGCATATAATGGAAACATATAATATTACTGCCTAATGCAAAATACTTAAAAAGTTTTAAGTTAAATTGCAAATCATAACAAATTTCAAAAAGACACCAATGTAGCATCTCGTTATACGAGAGCAAGGACAGAAGAAACCAATTATTATTATAGAAACGATGTTTTTCCTTTAAAAAATGGGCGCCTAGCGTTAAAACTTAACAACTAGGTTTCTCCATAAAATATGAATGTATAAATCAAAAACATGATTTCGATTTGAAGAAAAAAGTCTCACACTACATGCACTGCTCACATGAAGTATTCTCGCGTTCTCTAGACAGGAATTATGCAAATACAACGTGAAACTTTACGGCATTGCTCAAGACTATACATTTTAAAGTAAATACGTTGCTATTATTTATATTTTTCATATTTCGAATAAGATAGGAGAAGTAGGATGGAATAGTTGTCTATTATATTTGCAACAGTAGAGACGAAATCTAGAAAGCTCAAAGTTCGTTATTTTTGAATGGAACAGTTATTTGTCTCACTTTTAAGACACCACTTATATTATATATACACTATATATACACAATAAGTATAAATAGGAGAAAAATCATTTTTTTACCCAAGAATTTCAAGCTTTGAAAGTAATACCTACTGAGAAAAATTTGGAACAGCAATAATTCTAAGAAAGTAATGTTTATGATTCTAAAACTCAGTATGAATACTAGCAACATTATTTGCAAGTATATTTTTTTATTGCTGGCAATAAAAATACTGTAAAAGCCACCTACATAACTTTTAATTAGCAAAAAGCTCATGTTTTTAGACTTCGCAAGGTTCTTTCAGCAAGTTTGAACAAAAATCTGTTGTTGGCTATCCTTGAAAATGGTAAAATAATGAAATTTGCGAGAGTCTTCCAGGGCGCTATTACGTTTAAATACACTTTGAATACTGTTGTAAGGCATTTTGATGGAAATTATTTTGTAGTTTACGTTTTAAGGGAAATTTTGCAGTTGCCAGTTCGTATACCGTCTAGCAGTTAATGATTTCATCTACATTTAATTTATAATCTAGTGGTATTTTTAACCGAAATAAAAGGCACTTTGTCTTATTGATCACAGTATGGCTGACTTAAGGCCAAGCAATTAGATATAGGTTCTAAATCCGTTAAAGTTTTAACCGCTTTTTCACTACATTGATTATTATTTAATCTAAATTGTACACGTAATTTAAAGAAAATTCAATAAAAAATTTCCAGTTAAAAGTACGATACAGGTTATAAGGTACAAATGGCGACATTAAAATTTTGCTTAGGAATTAAACAAAGTTTCTATAAATAAAACACTTTTTAACAAAAGGACGATGCATAACTTTGTATGAGATCTAGTACCCGCTTCAAAAGATATGTGTATCGTTGAAAAGAGATCATCTTCTAAAACAAGAATTAGTATGGCGCCTGTCTTGATTCTGAGTCTAAGCTGATAACTAACTTAATATAATTATTCAAAATCTCCGAAGGAAAAATTTAAAAAAGAAACTTCATTTAGGTGCGCAACAGATAATCAGGGCGGCGGGGTCGCTTACTGACTATGCTATAGGTGACGTGTCTGCTATTTTCACAAAGCAGATACAATTTTGGCTCTGAACGTTCTAACGATCGGAACTTGGCGCAAAAGTAACGTTGATTCAGGTTACTAAGACCTATCCAACGGCGTATCCTACATGGCGATTGTAATTTTTTTAAGTATTAAGAATTTGTTAATACATTGTTTTTATGTTGTTTCCACAAGCATGGTTGTCTGTAAGAAATCGCTCGTCAGCGATAAGACCGCCTAGTAGTACTTACACAACACACTGTTTTTTTTTTTATCATTTACTATCTGTACTGTATACTGAAGTGTAAATAAATAAGGTGGTTACCAAAATTATAGGCTGACAATTTCGGACCTTATAGCTCTGAACGGACTAACGATCGGAACATAGCGCAATAGTAACTTTGAGTCAAGTTCATAAGACCTACCCAACGGCGTATCCTACATGGCGATTGAAGGTGGTTACCAAAATTATAGTCTGACATTTAGGACCTAATAGCTCTGAACCGACAAACGATTGGAAGTAATCTAAACTAACCTTACCTTCCTAAGGTTAGTAAGGTAAGGTTAGTTTAGATTACTAAGACTTATCCAACGGCATATCCTATATAGCTATTGGAGGTGGGTACCAAAACCACAGTAGAACTATCAATCAGTAATTCAACTCGGCCGAATCTTTGGAATAAATGCCTACAGTTACGCGGTAAGTAAACATGCGATAGGGCAGCCCGCCTCCAGCATTATAGTTACAGGAATTTGACTACTTTGTGTTTCGATTTAGTTTTGTAATTGTGAATAAACTTTTCTATATCTATACATAGGTATAATAAAATAGTAGGAAAGTCAAAACTGTACATTGAATATTTTTTTAAAAGAATACTTGGGGTATGATCTACAATCGAAACAGAAACAAAAAATATAGTTTTTAGAATTTTTGTCTGTTTGTCTGTTTGTCTTTCCGGGATAAACTCAAAAAGTACTGCATGGATTTACTTCAAATTTGGCATGAAGATAGTTAAGTAGTCGGGTCAACATATAGGCTACATATTATCACGCTAGCAGTGTTATAATCGTAGGTGCGTTTGGTGCTGCATAGCGTTCACGCAGACGACGTCGCGGGCAGCAGCTAGTAAACAAATAAAATACCTTGTGATTGGAATAGAAAGTGTTGAATAAAAATGCGAGATTTTTTTTGATTGATATATTTAATCAAAAAACCATGTTTATGTTTAAAAACAAATCGGTCTTCTAAATTTCCTACCGAAAAATACTTGCACCTCGACTGAGACGTACGAAATGTTTTATTATTAAATTAGCTGTTGCGGGCGGTTTAATGGGATAAAAAGTAGTAACCTATTCCAGACTGTACACTATCACTATGCCAAATTTCATCCAAATCCGTTGAGCCGTTCCCACGCGATTGAGGAACAAACATCCATACTGTTTTTTATGTTTTTGCATTTAAAATGCTCAATTATCTTTCTTAAATAAATGAAAAATGTGATAAATAAAACGAGCAAACGAGGGGTCCCAGGTTCGAGTCCTGGCCGGGTAATTTTTATTTATCACATTTTTCATTTATTCATTTATTTAAACATCCATACATCAAAACTTTCACATTTATAATATTAGGTAGTAATAGTAAGATATAATATTAGTAAGTTAAGATTTTAATGCATAAAAAATCCGCATTCGAATATAAAGCTCAATTAAAAATTGTTTTGGGCAACATGGACAAGGTGGAGAGAAAGAAATATCTTTCACTTGGTTATAGATACATGCAACTACTTTACAATTTATATGTTTGATTTGAAATGGTACTATTCTTACGCTCTCGTGACGCCAGTAAATCATCTCACTCTCTAAAGGTTAAACAATTTGCAATTTAAGTTAAACAACTAAAAGTATAAATAATAGGAAAGAGGCTCCTTAATTAGTAAGAAATGGTCTGTTTATAAATTATTTGTTTTTATGCCCCTAAATGTTTATTTTAAGACGCCATCTTGAAATTTCATGTATCTTGTATTACTCGCGCATTTAATACGAATCTTTTATACTTCATTTGTTTAAATCCGTCCGGCAGTTCAGTAGAAATCAGAGTATAAAAAACAGACATACTTATATGCATGCTTACATACATACCTACGTACGCGCTGAAAACATAAGCCTCCTTTGCGTTCCGCAGTTGGGTAAAAAGAAATACTTTATCTGAGAAAATTTCAACTAGGTATCTCTAGTGACAGATAGACGGGCAAATTTATTGTTTCTCGTATTATTCATACACACAGTACAATAAATAACTATTATTAAGTCACAATAAAATACCACGTCTTTACTTTAAAATATAAAACCTAAGGCCGGCGCCAGACTTAGCTTCAAATGTTTGAACAAATGTTTGAACAAATGTTTGCACAAATGTGTGGCGCTGGACTTTGCATATGTATTCAACGTTTGCACAAAGCTTTGCACTTTGCCATCCGGAGTCGGTCTTTTTCTACACATCAAAGCATTCAAAGTTGAATTTGTTCAAATGTTTGCGTGCCTTGCCACACTTGTTCAGTGTCCAGTTGCTCGAGCGTTGTTGAGCGGGACGGTTGTGTGCATGTTACACTGCATGCGGCCATATAATGGACTGGGGCAGCGAGTGCGTTCTGGAATTTGTAGAGTTGTTACAGGGGCAACTATGTACATGGAACCCGAAAAATAACAAATAAAAAAAATATAATTACATGCACACAAATAATACAGGCTAACCGAGTCTACAAAATCGTTGTCCATCTTGTTTGTTGTCTACTAGCATACTGTGGAGAAAAGTGTTTGCGAAGCAAGTCTGGCAGGTTACGTCAATATGTGTTCAAATGACTTTGCAAAGTCGTCAAACATTTGTGCAAATCTTTGAAACTAAGTCTGGCGCCCGGGTAACAAAACGGAACACAAATGCTCCGAGGTTTGAACACAAGCTTACCTACCTACCGTATCATGATTCATGAACCGCCTGTAGGTAACCTATTTTATTCGTGTCAATTACTTTCCTTTACCCTTTTCACTTTATTGATTAAACCAGACATCTTTTTTTACTGGAGATCAAATAAAATAACTACTTATCCATTAATAAGACATAAATTATGTATCTACCTAGTAGGAAGTAAAATTATTTTAAGTCTTACCTTTCAAAATTTCCAGGTAATCTAAAGAAAGTTATCCCTGGATGTGTTATTGACGAATTCATGCAAACAAAAACAGCACAATATATCGTATTCGTCATATTGAATATGTAAATGTATACTTCAACTTATGTTGAGAAAACAATCGCGCGGCAATTCTGGAAAAGTTGTAACATCATCACCGCCATCTGTAGAGACTGAGAAATAGTTCCGAGCCAGTTTATAAAAGTTATTTTCCAAAACTGTCCCGGTTAGGATTCGAACCCAGGACCTCTCACGTCGCAACCAAACACTCGACGACTGCGCCACGGAGACCATCAATTTAGTAACATTCATATACAGGGTGACTGTTGACAAATTTTAGATATTGAAGGAGAGCACTCTGTACTCGATTCTGATCTTAATTATGTTATAAAAATAGGTACCTAATTTTTGATCAGAATTCCCTATAAATAAATAATGAGACACTACTACACTTTCCCGACCCGCCGCATTAGTCAACATCAACACGCACACAGTAGTGATCTCGCCACATGCAAACCACCACCTACTATACATGTATCTATTTAAGTAGGTATTACGCTTATGTAACCATGCGTTGTGTAATTAATATGTTAACTTCCGGTTTAGTTTACACAGTAAATAATTAATATTTATTTTTTATTTTTCTCTTCATGTATGATCTAAACCTATCACGCCCTCGAATTTCGAAGGTGACCCACCAGTCACCCTAAAGATAAGTTTCTCAGTAGGTACATCAAAAAAATCCTTTTAACGTCTTCTTTCAAATGGCTTGCAGAAGTGCCTTGAGTCATTAGAATACATCAGCATAAGGCAGTCATGATCGCTTCTCAGTAACACAACTATTGTAGAAGCGCCTTTGAAACGCTGTATAGTCAGTCTAATAATATGTATACATTTTCATTGAAATTTGAACCTTATCACATCCGAATAAGTTGTGAAGTGTGTACATATTAATGCTCGTGACTGTACCACTTTACGACTGTGATATGGGAAGTAAAGCTATATAACCCTTTATAGTTATAAATTAAATCCCTTCCTAATATCAGTGTGTTTCTTGACGCACTCAACCTGAACAAAGGGCTAGACAACGGTTGATAATAAAGATTTATCGAACCCTTTTGTTCTCCGAAGTACTCTGTAAGTTGTGAACCTGTATATTTGATGGCATATCATTTAAACTTCGTTTACTAAAATGTAGTGGCAAAGATTTGAAACAGGGCTTTACTTGGTAGCTTTAAAACTTAATAGTTTTTATCATTTATTTTAATTTTGAATAATAAACTAAAATACATTTTGTTTCTATCTTTTTAAAATTGGCGATAACGGACCATTGATTAATTGCAATGATTGGTTGATTGATTGAACACTCAAGCATTAAGTTTCCATAGAGAACTGTCAAAAATCTATTTAAGAGGGTTTTTTTTTCAATACAAAACTCTTATTGTTAGCAAACAAAGACGGTTGTTCGACGATAACCCCAGGTGCTCTCGGAGTTACAACTGCGCTGTAGGAAATATTGTGTTAAACGAAACATCAAAGGAAACATTACCTTTTTTTTTATTAAGCATATGAATACCTTTGTATTATTGGTAAGAAAGAAATAGTGTAAAAGTAAAAAAAAAACGGTTATTTATATAATGATATAATATATAAATAACCGTTTATTTTATTTTTCCATAGTAAAAATAACACTCAGCTACTGTCAAGTTAAACTTGTCATTAAGTACCTAATAATGGAGCTGTTTTCCTCTGATAATATAAATTCTTAGTTATTTGCGTAATGAATGACTCGATTAAAGTAAATGACGCACATCTACTTTAGTTAAGTCACTGTTTTTAAGAGTAAATCATCCATTTGGGCTTAGGTAATAAACGGTAAATTATATTAACTGTCACATTTTTAATAATCTACCCCTATACTTTTCAGATGAATAAGAAACCTGCAATGGCTGTTAATTTAGAAAGCCTTCCTATTTCAGAATAGTTAATACCTACATACATACATAGCTACATAACTTCACGCCTGTATCCAGTATGGGGTAGGCAGAGCACCAGAGGCTATAAAACTACAGAATAGTTAATGTTTTCATAACTGTCAAGAAAAAGCACAGAAAATTTATATTATCAACTCATTCATTCTCAGTCATAATCACCACGCGGCTCCTTGATAGGCACCAACACATCGAATTAAAATGTTAATAAGAGACCGAAATGAGGAGTTTCATTAATCAATATACCTATACAAAACTGTTCTGACTCAGTGACAAAGTACAGTCATAACAAGGTACTGGGGGTAGAGAGTTATACATTCCTCAGGGCTTAAAGAAGGAATTCCCGAAATTCCCACAGGATCGGGATATACCTATGTCTTTTTAGTTTATGTGCGTATGAAGTCACGGGAAAAAGCTCGTTGTTAATGATGCTAATTAATAATCTCGATAAGTACTTTAATGCTCGTATTACAGAACGAGACTTAATACTCGTTTCACGTAAGCGTTGTTCACCAGCTGATTCTTGACTTGAGCTTTAGTCTTATTACAAAACAATTATCAAAACCAGATTACCTGAAACTAGTTTCAAATATCTGACTCAGTTGATACTGGGTTTTCTTTGAAAAAAATTTGTTTCCCATTACATTTCAAAACAAAAACTAATGGTCTGTTACGTTATACGCAACGTTTAGATTATAATGTCTTATAAATTGCGTTAAATTCTATATGATATATGACAAAATTGCCAATGTTTTGAATTATTTATCTGTTTTTCGATAGAAGCAGTACCGTTAAATTATAACTGTCGCTTCTTTTTGCTATGAAAATATTTTTATATTTATCACTCAAAAATAATACGAAACGTAAAAGCTAAATGTAATGTTGCCAACTACTAAGTAAAGTCACTTAAAATTATAAATTCCAATATAGTTTTTATTTACGAAAAGCAAGTTCAAACTTGTTTTAAAAAGTTCAAAGTTGTTATAAAAATATTATCGTAATGGTCAATATCACTGAAAGGATCTATTGTAGTTAATACAGATCACTATTAAAGATATTAAAGAAGGCACGAATCGCGTACCTATCTAGTTTTTCTCTAATAGGGCCGCCAGACTGTTGAAAACACGTTGAAAACCAATGCTTCCAACCAAGGTTAAGGAAGGTTAAGTTGTTGTCAACCAATTCCGAGTCATCCACACTGTTACAAACGGTGGTTTCCAACAAGGAGGCAAACAAGAACACAAGCCAAGGTCACGCCAGGCCACGCCCCTTAATCGTCAGTGTGCTCTGATCTCTCGCGTTGGCAACATCTTCGCGATGGCAGTTTTGTATGCAATTGAGGATACAAAGAAGGAAAGGTTGAAACGCAGGATAAAAAGCTACAAAACTCGAGTCATTTCTAGTTATAGTTACATAGTAAACTATATAATAACAAGCGTACACACTGTCCTAAAAACAGACATACATCTACATAGATAACGCAAATGCATATCCTTTGCGTGTCCGAACCCCGACCAAGCGTCAAGGTTGGTCGCCTCTAGATTTAATATGTATTGTAATATGCGTGTATGTATGTCTGTTAGAAAATCGAGGCCACAATATCAATATCGATCTTAATAATCGATTTCATTGGCGGTATCGGTGTCTCTGAATCTTTTTGTATTTTCCAGTAATAAATATCAGCTGTGACGTCACAATAGGTCTTAAAAAGTCGGCACGCTTGGTTCGAATACAAATCGTGGCACTTGCGTTGTCTATGTAGATGTATGTCTGTGATTCTAAACACCGCCGTTTCCAACCCGCCAAGGTCATGTAATTTGGTTGTCAACAGCCGTCTTCACTGTTGGAAACACGTTGTAAACTAGCAATGTCACCTTGGTTTGATGTTTTGTTTCCAACAGTGTATTTTGGGCTTAAGCCACAGTTCACAACATCAAAAACTTATTTTGAAGTACGCTCAAGTATGGTAGACAGCACACTCAAGTGAATACAGTTGTGAAACTAGTTTCAATCATTGGCATATGCATAAGTAAAGTTCTATAATAAGCGTGAACACAGTTCAAATCATTTAGTACTCAAGTGATATCTGATCATTGAATCTAGTATTAGGCAACGTTTTGTAATAAAGAAAGTCGTTGATACTAGTTTCAAAACTAGTATCAATACATAAGTACTGTTCTGAAATACGACCATAAGATAATCAAATCTTAAGTTTACCTACATAAAAAAAAGCATTTTCAACTTTGCGAAGAATAACAATACCTACATAAAATCCCATCAATAGATATTTTTTCATACCTGTATAACCTTAGTCGTTCTTTGAGTCGTCAATGAAGTATTCTGTTTCACGGATGAGGGTAATTTCACACTCAGTTTGGCACCTATCCGTACATCAAATGACACTGACGACGTAAAGCCAGTGGCAGAGTTAATCTTAGGTAATATCTAATTAGCTTCATAATTATAACCATTTAACGCAAAGGTTCTATTTAGAAAGATATAGAGTTATTAAATTCCAAAGGGTAATAAGCGCGAAAAACAACGGACAGTTAAATGTTTCTTTTTATGTTTTAAGGGCTTAACGAGTATGGACCGTGAGACTTTAAATTGAAGGCTCTAGTGCCACAAGTTATGCTTTTTAGTTGTGACGGTGCAAAACTTTAAGGTGGTAGAAATAACCTTGTTAGTGAAACATCGCATCTAAACATTCGTATGGGAATACGCCAATGAACAACCGGAAAATTCTATATAGGTAAGTGCTATCACCATTACTTGATATTTAGTTCCTAGATTCCGCTCATAATATTCTAATTAATCCAACAACATCAATTTCAAAGTAGGTATTCAACTCCGCTGGAAGGCATACCTAAAGAGAAAATGAAACAAAAAAAATGCTTTGATGCAAAAACATTTCGTTTCAGCATACTTTCTGAGAGCCTTATTAGCATAGAATGAGGTCTGAAAGCCGGAAAAAACGAACACTGAAAAGTGGAATCTTACTAGGTATTCATTGTAAAAAGATACTTTAATAATATAATAATTGGATTTCAAAAGACTTCCTCAAAATATTATAGATGAGAAAAATAAAATCAACTGAAATATTGTTTTCATAGTAAACGAAATTGAATTCTTTCCTATTCTGCTGAAGTCAAACGTCAAAGTTCACGATATTTTTTTGTTCTTTTCAACTTCCCAATCAATACTAAACCAATTATTTGGGCAAAACTTGGTACATAGGCAAAACGTATCCTTGATTAACATATTAGACTTTGGATTCTATTAGGAAAAGCTCCCGTGAAACGATTTCGGGCGCTAGTAATTTAATATTGCCTTGAATTTTAACGATTCAAAAAGTCTTAAATTTTAGTTATTTATAATCATGCGATTACACAGTGAATACCTACATAATAACACAACGATTCTTGTTCTTTGTTATTTGTGACTTCTGACTAAAATTTATTTCGAAAAGTTAATTAACAATCACAAAAGTCGTCATTATACCTATCCACCGATCTGCAGGCCTATTACGGTTATTTCATGACATGACATGATAAACAAGATTTCTATGATACAATGATCAACAAATATGACATAAAGAATAAACAAATTCCCTTTACATTCGCATGCAAGAGGCGTTGCATTACCTTTTGAAATGACAGTTTCAATCGTCGTCTATGACTTAAAAACGTCAATTGAAAAAGGTGAGATCGCACCCACCTCTATGATATGTGGGTTTCTTGATTTCATTTGTGTTCTTCTATTTCGTTTACTTTCATAAATAAATACTTCTATATATATATTATTCTTCTATATATTATTATATATGGGGGTTATTGTATTCAATTTACATGGTTATACCAAATAATGATCATATGATAAGTTTTAAGGCCGCTCCACATTCTCGCGAGAATCTCGCGAGTCGTTAATATAATTATCTTCATACATAGAATATAAAGCCTTGAGATAAATATGTTTTTATCACAATTTATCTTTATTTGTTAGTAAATAAAACATCTAAGATATTAATTTTTATCTTCCTGGACCATTTTCCATACTAACAATTTAAAAAAATTAACAAAAACTCTTAAAATCTATTACGAGTTACTTCAAAACTCTCTCTCTCTCTAAAGGGAGTTATTAGGGTGAAACAGCGGACACAAGCTACCTGTCAATGCATTCAGCCATTCAACTAACCATTCGAATGCTTTCTTTCAAGGTCAGTCGGCCATATTGAGGTTAACCATCGTTAGTAAATACGAATATTAGAAGTATCAGGACGTTTGTATATTACTATCGTTCAAGTCGAATATTCAAGTTAGTATTAGTAGTTTAATTGACTGATATGATAATTCGCAGACGCGCATCGCTGAGATATACTCTGCGATATAAACGTTCAAATCGGCGGCTCGCTTGTTACTGAGAAACATGCGATCGTGACTCCTACACAAAACTCCAAACTCCCCACAAACCCCAAAACCCACAAAAAGTAGAGAAAAATGAGAGAAATTGAGTAGAATACGAGAATGGCTTTCTCGCGAGAATGTTGAGCGGCCTTAACGTCAAAACTATTTCATATCATCGCATGGTTTTGAGCTCCATAATAGGCCTGCAGGAATCTTATCTTTAAAATGAGTGCATTTATTTATATCATCATAATTTCTTATTAAAATTTAAGTGATAATATCTTGTTGTTATTTTTATTGTTTTAATACAATGTCTTATTAACAAGCAGGAGAAAGAAGAAAAATCAGTATAGAAAAAAAATCACAAGGAAAAAGATCTTGCAAAATGTATAATTTATTTATGTCAATACGAGCAAGTGAAATTGTATTTTGAAGAACGTGTAAACATATCAAATATTGAATTTGTGAAAACATTTCCCTATCCGCTTAAAGTTGCCGATTCTATTCATGCTTTCAGTAGAAACTTCAGAGTGTATTGGTGCGAAATACTAAAAATATAGTATATAATTTCGCCTCGTCAATATATAAGCTTATTTCCAGTAAGCATGATCTATGTAATGGAATATGTTATAAAATATTGAAAAACAAAACAAGATTTTGTCACAACCTTAACGCAATTTCAGGCAAAAAAAATTCGTAATAGTATAAACATACATTCTTTAATCTTCTTTTAATATTTTCTTGCGTAAACAAAAACAGCAACAACCTGCGCGGGAAGCTGAGTGCAATAGCAACTGTGGACGACCACTTTGGCGATGGGGCAAACCTGTCTGCCTCAGACGCCAGTGGTTGCAGGTTCGATTCCCACACGGAACAAGAAAAAAAAACGTTCCGTGTCTTGGTGTTTATATATTTATATTCTAGCTCCCCCCCCTATTTCGCTACATGGTATCCCATAACAAAAGCTATGCTTACCATGTAGTTGGTGTGATGGTGTGATTGTCTGGGGTTTTATAATTATTTTTATCAATACTGGAAAATTTGTTTTGCTAAAAGGCTTTTAATAGAAAAGGCTTTCCCGTTAAAACAAAAACAATATTTTATTGAAATCTATTATTTATTTATACTTCAAATGGAGGAACAAAGACAAGTAATAGATTGAAAACGAGCAATAGTTAAAAGAGAATCCAGTTTAGACGATGTGGAATAGAAGGGACCTTTTGCCCCTATAAGAATAGATACCGAACAATACATTTACCTAATTACACCATTAATTTGGTTGAGGAAGTATAGAATCAATACATTAAGTCACGAGTCAATGGTCACTTCCAGTTGATGGAACACCCCCGGGGTAATCTACTTAACTTACTTCTGATCTTTTGGAGCCAGCGGGCATTATTATTTTATGAAAGGGAAGAATAATAATAGCGAAAGAATATGTTTGACTGACCTATCTTTGAACGGAATAAATAAAATAATATTCTTAGTTTTGATTTTTTATCATATCGAGTAAGAAACGATTTTGTTTGGATACTAGGTATCGTTTATTTATTTACGCTTCATTGTACAAACACAAAATAGAAAATAAAGGACAATAAAAAAAGAAAACACAATCAGCGGCCTTATCGCTAGAAAGCGATCTCTGCCAGGCGATCGTTCTTACAACCTAAGTAGGCATATATAGAAAAAAAAATTATATTGAAGCAGAGCACTCTGTACTCGATTCTGATTTTGACGCTGGAGCATTGTCGTAAGGTTGCTTGTTTGACAGTATTTTATCGGCTACATTTTGGTGAGTGTGCGAGTGCTCTTTTTGACCAAATTGAACCCACCCCTTTTTACCACCGGACTACCAGACGCAGACAGAACTTCCATCCCTATATAGTGGATTTACCAAGAAGTTGAACAAAACGCTTCGATAGTTCCTTTTTGGTTCGGATTGCCAAGGAATGGAACAATCTGCCTGCGTCTGTTTTTCCTGACCACTACAGTTCTGGAACTTTTAAGTGTCGAGTTTTAGTCGAAGTTAGGTTTCTCGTGGATGGACGTGTAACACCATAGTCTTCATGCGCACTTTCCATCAGGTGGCATGGAAGACAAAGGTCCTATCCTTACAATATAAAAAAAAATGATCCTAATTATATATGTATTAAACTAGGTATTTATTTTTTTAGTGGAATTCCCTATAAATCAATAAAGAGTCTACTTCCATGCTGGACTGGAAGCGAAGAAAAAAACATAAAATGTGCCAGCTGCTTTTCTTCTCGGGCATACTACAGCAACCACTTTCGCGATGGGGTAAACCTGTCTGCCTCATAAACCAGTGGTTTCGGGTTCGATTTCCGCACGGAACAAGAAAAATACAAAAAAAAACCGTGTCTGGGTGTTTATCTATTTATGTATTTATATTCTAGGTTCCCCCCTTGTTCGCTACATGATATCCCATAACACAAGCTATGCTTACTTTGGGGCCATGTAGTTGGTGTGATTGTCTGGGGATTTTATTTATTTATTTATACTGTAAAAGTCAGTTGAGGGACAGAGTTTTTATTGGAGGTTTTTTTTTGTGGTCTCTCTCCACCATAATTATAATGCCTTCCAATTTGTCAAACGCGAAATCAGATGGTTTTCTAACCTCTGGTGTTCTGCCTACCCCATAAGGGATACAGAGGGAAAGTTATGTATGTTGTATGTAAATAAAGAATTTTCCTAGGTCGAAGACCGTTCGCGAATACCTATTCTTTATTGATAGCGCCCTGCGTACGTCAGTACCAGTGTAATCATGCGTTGCGTAACACATTCTTTAATTTTCGGTTCAGTGTACTAAGGAAATAATTTTTATTTTATTTTTTCTCTTCGTGTATGATCTCAAACTATCACGTCTTCGAATTTCGAAAGTGGTATTTCACCCTGTCACCCTGTATACACTAGTAGCTCAGCGCAGTTTTACCCACGTATCTTTTGATCACGTTGGAATTTCTCGATAAAATATATAGCCTATATTTAAAAAGTAATTATATATTTTTCTTGTTATTTGCTATCAAATTCAAAAGCATTTTTTTTTAATGATTGGTTTATTTTTTTTAAATGAAAGCGCTTTTAAAATAACTCTTTAGCTTTATTAAATGAGTACCTACCTGTATATTTTAACTCTTTGGACGGGGGACTAAAAATCCGGTTAAGCCGTTTTTGCCTTAAATGTTCAAAATACGCATTTATTTTCCTTAGCACGTCGATCGTAGATAAAATTACTTAACCCATTTAAATGAATTAATGTAAATCTACTTAGTGCGGTACCGTATACAGTAAAAACATTAGAAGCCAGAACAATTTATGATGTTTAAAGATTTAACGATTGAAATTAGCGCGTGAGGAAGCTTGACTAGATACAGTCTACGCGAAAAGTGTAAATGACAGAATGGGTGGCACTCTTGGTTATCAGATTGTGATATTCGTACGCTTATTTAATCCAAACAAAAAAGCTCAGAAAGAATAAAAGCTGGTTTGACACTAAGAATGCTGCTACAGAATAGATCAAGATTTTCAAGCTGGTTTATATGGCAAGGTTCTCTGATCATAAAATCAGCATGTAGTTGCGATGCAGGGCAATAATTTCATTTAAAAATATAATACATAATTGCTGTCCGAGGCACGATCGTTGCGGAATTCCGGAATGAATGACGTTTGGGGAGTGGAAACTATTAAATATGTACGAATATTGGGCACCTTTTTTAATACCTATAGGTACCTATGAGGTAAACCAGTGAAAAATGTTTCCTTTTATACCCATATCTAGTAGGATTTTGTGATCGATAAGGTCACAACATAAAGTTATAGTCTGTATATGTATATGAAGACTACTTAAGTTGACGTATGGTTGGTAAAGTATTCACTGCTTAGCAAAAGGTTTTGAAACGTAGACCTACTTATTACAATACCGTTACGTTGTTCATCAAAAAACATAATTTTGGTTATGGGTACTATTATGGTTTTGTTACCCTTTTTATGAATATACAGGGTGACTGGTGACAAACTTTAGATACTGAAGGAGAGCACTCTGTAGTCGATTCTGATCCAATTTTTCACTAGAATTTCCTATAAATAAATACTGCTATGTTACTACTGACTTTGCATACAACTGAGTCAATTCAAATTCTTCTCGTCATGTTTGATCTCAAACTATCACGAACTCGAATTTCAAAAGTGACCCACCAGTCACCCTGTATATGTTCTAATGGTAGTTCTCCGTATAGAATGAACTTGTCGTAAGTTTCGCGAAAGTTTATAAGTAGTGTCAAAGGCACAGTGAGATTTTCTGCGCAGTTTTAAACTAGTGGGATCTAAAATATTTCCAAAGATGCGGTCTCGTTCAGCTGACTTTTCAAGTCAACCGATGTATTAAATTTAAACACTTGGGATTTGTCTTTATCTGCATTATTCGGGTATTTATCTGTCTGGTTACCGAAAGAGGTGGATCTTGGAAGATTAAAAAAATTTACCAAACATTTGGTTCTAAAGATTACAACGCAAAAATTTAAAAAAATGTAATATATCAACCAAAAAATGTAGGATACATAACTCCTATTCGAACAAAACGAAAACATATATTTTCGTATTTCATGACAGGAAATAAGTTAACACAATGCTTCCAGATTGTTAAAGGAGTACTACAATATTAATTATTTTTTAGTGTGAATTTTAAATAATTGTCCATTTATAAGAGATCAACGTTTTGCTTTTATTTTTATCAATTCAAGGACGACCCATTGAATGACAATGATTTGAAAGCAACGACTATATCGTTGTTTGAAAGAGACACAAAACGCAATGTCAAAGTGTCAATTAAAAAAGAATAAGAGGATGAGGGAGGGTTGTCGTTCTGCAAGTACCACTGTCCATTGAATCTAATATTGCAAGTTAAAGTATCCTACACTTGTACGTATAACCACGGTCTATTGTTCAATCGAACCTGTATCCAGGTTAAGGGTTTATTGAGTTGACGTGCTTGAAAGTTTTATTTCACAGTTTTAGCTTAAACTTGTGCTGAAATCTACTGATGGCTACATGCACCAAAATCGAATATGTACTAACTACTTTCACTTTACTTTATTAGGTTTTTCAATGTGCAAAATATCTGAATACTATAGCTTTTTTTCTGGCATATATTTTTGATAGATTAACTTATTAAACATTTTATTAAACACATCCCAATGATACGAGACGAGGATAATGTGCGTGACTCTGGTAATGAAATATAAAGGCGCATTAAAATAATTCACAGGGTGACTGGTAAAAAAAAGGAGTGCATCCTGTACTCGATTCTGGTCAAAGTTATGTAACAAATGTAGATATTTAATTTTTCAGCAGAATTCCCTATAAATGAATAAAGAGTTTTACTAGGTCGACGACCGTTCGTGAAGTCGCCTATACCTACCTACCTATTCTGTTTTCATAGCGTACATTCGTACCATTGTAACCATGCGATGCGTAATGAATTCCTTAAGTTTCGGTTAAGTTTACTCAGTAAATAATTAATATTTATTTTTTGTTTAATTTTTTCTCTTCATGTATGATCTTAAACTCTCAAACTATCACGTCCTCGAATTTCGAAAGTGGCCCACCAGTCACCCTCTATAATGTACTTTCAACGATTGTGCTGTATTGGTGGCAGAAGCTAGAAGGTACGTCTACGTAAAGTCTCCTGCGCTTATTGAGCCAGTATCGCTAGGACGCGGACGCAAGATAGAGGACAGTGCCAACGAGCAAGCTTCCGTCTATTTTTATAAAAAAACCTTCAAATTTCATATTTCACTAAATTAAACGTGTTTTAATTTATTTAAATGTATTCTTTGCAGATGTGTTGTGATATAAATTATACACGAATCAGCTTTATTAAAAAATGAGCTTTACAGTTGTTGTGCTAACAACTTCTATTCATATTTTATTCAATGGAAAAAGATATATTTAAACCAAATTTATTTTGTTTAAGAACTTCCATAAAAGATCAAAAATATTTTTTATAAAAGTTTTTCAAATGTCACTATTCGAACTAGCAACAATATTTATCGACTTGGTTGGTTACCGCTGTTGTACCTTACCACCAGACTGAATAGCGACACTGGCAAGACGCCAACAAATAACGACCTGTAAACCTTCTGACATGAGTGTTAAAACCTCTAAGAAAAAGTACCTAAGTCTATTTTGCACAACTTCTAGTATCTTAGTCTTATCTATGCTACTAATTTAGATGAATTGTTTTTATTTCAAGGACAAACTTTTACAAAAAATCGCCCATTATAATAAAAAACATAATCTATACATATAATAAAATGGTAGGAAAGTCAAAACTGTACATTGAATATTTTTTTAAAAGAATACTTGGGGTATGATCTACAATCGAAACAGAAACAAAAAATATAGTTTTTAGAATTTTTGTCTGTTTGTCTGTTTGTCTGTTTGTCTTTCCGGGATAAACTCAAAAAGTACTGAATGGATTTACTTCAAATTTGGCATGAAGATAGTTAAGAAGTCGGGTCAACATATAGGCTACATATTATCACGCTAGCAGTGTTATAATCGTAGGTGCGTTTGGTGCTGCATAGCGTTCACGCAGACGACGTCGCGGGCAGCAGCTAGTCTTAATATATAAAACTCTTCCGGCACTGACTGAGTGACTGACAGACAACGCACAGCCAAAACTACTGGCCGTAGAGAGCTGAAATTTGGAACATACAATCCTTAGATAATGTGGGGAAGCACTAAGGACGGAATTCCCAAAATTCCTGCGGGAACGGGAATTATTGGACTTTTTAGTTTATATAAAAAATCTTAATCCTTGGGTGCACGGATATGATACTTGGTATAAAGGTTCTTGAATGTAGGTATGTCTGGTTTTATTATGGAAGAAATTTCCGAAATTTTCACGGGGTCGGGAAAATTCGACTTTTATGTTTGTGCGCGTACGAAGTAGCAGGAAAAAGCTCGTGACTTATAAAAGAAAACAAAAGTAAGTATCTCCAACGCTAACGCGCTGTGCCCTAATTTCATAGCTTCTTAGAACCTGTCGTAATAGAAATGTCCTGGAAGAACGATCTTCCAGAGTTTTTTTCGATTCATTCAAGCGTTGAGAGAGTAGTGAAGTGGAGTAACTAATGGATAATCGTGAAAAAGTGAATTGATGAAAACCATCGAAAACCTTTAAACAAGTTTAGTATCAAATATATTTCAATGTCTGAATAGGTCTAAACAAAAAAAGGTTCTAAATTTCATCACGTCTGTCCTGTCAGTTCGTCAAAAATTGACGCTATCGCATTCAACCGACTGCGTAAAATTTTACTCCACCATGCAGCCTCGCACGTGATCAGCATCAGAAAGAAGCCCGCCATAGTTGTTATATTACCAGGAAAATTACAACTTTTTCAGACTGAAAAGCCGAACGCGTAATGCTATTGAGTTCGCTCGTTGAAATTCAACTAGTATTTCACTTTTAAATCACTGGAAAATACGATTTTATAAATAACTTTTTTCTTGCTGCTGTGAAATATAAATGAAGGTTTTTAATGCTCGTACCCTTTTCAAAAATGTACCTATTATATCACAGCTATTACGGAGTCTGATAGAATGAAACGATTTTTTGCACTGGCATGCGAGATTTATTAAAACCATTAGTTCTTTCTGTATTGTGATATAAGATATCGCAATTTTATTAATTAAGCTAAAACAAGTATTTTAATAAACATAAAATTGTATGTAAAGGTCATAAATTTTCGTTTAATTTTATTTTATATCTCAATATTTCAGTATATTTGGCAACGTCATCTATAGTGACTGAAGAAGGCATCAAATTGATAGATATGAAAGCAATCAATCATTTTCATAAATTTTTCAGCCAACGAACGTAGCGTTAAAGCCTTATAAAACATTTAGCGCGTATCAATAATCCGTGTCGTATTAATAGGGCGATCTTAAGAGCTGGTTCAGATGATGCTACATTTTTAATCAATCTCATTCAGTACTTACACTGCAAATTTTTTAACTGGTATATTCATTTTTCTATTTGACATTTTAAACTGTCAGTGTACTGCATTGAATTCTTTGCCAGGGTATAGTATCTAACGTCACGATCGAGCGATTCAAAACGAGCGTATACCGCGTCATCTGGAAAACCTGTTAGTTGCCGAATTTCATAGGTACATTTGTCAGTAGGTACCTACTACGGAGTTTTATTTTATTGCAGCAATACAGCATAGGAATTGTATTTGAAAAAAAAAACATTATCTTACTTCTAATCTAATACTTATCTACTACCTACAATTTATTTTTAATACTATCATTTAAATGAAATTAAAGACGGTATCAAACGTGCTGAAGTGTGTCAAACGGGCTGGCGACCTGTGTCTGAAAAAGCATTGAACTGTCTATGTAAAATCCTAATTACATTTTTAAACATAAAGTTTATGAAAACAGATGGTTTTTCTTTTCAAAAGAATGGCGTAACTACTCATAGCATTAATTATAAGTGCTCAAATTTCTGTAGAGAAGGACATATTAAAGTGGAGCCGCGATAGCAACTAGTGTAAAAGTCGATAACCTTCAATTAAAAGTTTATAAGTATTTAATAGAATGAATTGCGAAAACTTAGGATAATAGGTAGGTATCAATAATTCAAACAGTCAAGAATTGGTTAATCTCAATAAGGGTCTTATTTTAAATCAAATTTTACAGTTAAGCCTCTTAAGCTTTTAAGTAAAATTAATAATGGATCCGATAAATTTTCGGTTTTGTTTCACAAAAATGTTAAGTGCTCAACTTATAACCGAATGGATTAAACTTACTTTACAGTGAGTCATAATTTTTGCATTGTACATTGTTGTTTTTAAAAATGGTAGTGGTGAAAGCGCTTCTTAAGAGAGCTTCACTTCGTATGATGATCGTGAGCACCATTACGATGATTCACATTTATTAACGCCACTTTTAATAATTATAACCCCTGACCGAATCTAGTCAACATTTTTCGGGCTTAAAAGGCGTGTCGCTAGCAAAATGCATCACAATAAATATACTTAATTGCTATCAAAACAAATACAATTTTTACTTGAAATAAACTCAATAAATTCAATCTGAAAAATTCAATCTGAAAATTTAGAAATTATGCAATGCCTATGTCACGAGCCCACAGTACGTTTACTTTGGGGTTTGAACAGAACAGAACCAGCCCAGGCTTTTAATAAAAAAACTCTAACTACTACTTTATTCGAAATGCGTTGAATAAACAGACATAAATAAATTGAAAAACGAAATTGATTTAATAAGCAACGCCTACTTTCTTTGTATATCTACACTACGCTATAAACACTATAAAGATTATTTTTCTAAACCCTATCATCGACTACTAAGTCATTACAAAGGGGTTTATTGGAAATGGCTTCTTGCAATTTACATAAAAGGTTCTACGGTATTATATTCCTTATTCAGATAACTTTAGAGTTCACGTTAGTATAAACTTTTGAAAATAAACTTGACTCAGGGTTGTCACTTTGTATAAAGCTGACGCTACCGCAAAACGACAGTTAATGGCGCATAAAATTCAGAGTAAGGCTGGGTTAGTACATTCCTTCGTATTATTTACAGTACCTGCCGCTTATATGTATATATCATATAGGGTTTATGTCTGATAAATGAGCTTTGTGTGACACAATATCTCCGTTCCTGTCAGGGTTGTGGTTACTAAGATTTAATTGCAAATTCGCACATGTACCTACATAAAAGTACACAAATATAGGCAACTTTAATGCTTGAGAAGTCGTAAATCAATAGAATCTTCGAGTAGAATGATCTTCACAAACCTTTGACGCTAATGTAAGTTCTTAAAATCTGTTTTGTAGGTTTTAAAAAGATTTTACAGTAAAAAAGTCGCAAAAACAATAGAACCATATTAAAAACAATTCAAGGACTTTTGAAATACCGGTTACACAAGTAGTTTTATATTCATATTAGTGAATTCTTCTTTACTGTGTATTGTTCTATTATTTATCATTTTTTGGGTGATGAAACAATGACACAAATAAAACAACATCGCTCGTAAAATTTGTTCAGAATCAAATCAGATTTTTTAAAGATGACTAAAGGAAGATGGCTATTTTAATAAATACCTAGTAGGTCTGTATTGAAAAAGAGCTGTTCAAAGACATTTTTTACAATGGTATTTCAATAAAAGATGCAGAAAATTACCCAATACACAAGAATTCTTGTAGTTTACTTAGTGCTAACATATAGGTAATGTATTAAAACAAAAAGTATTAGTCAAAAAATCATCAAAAGAGCATTGTTTCCCTTCAAGTATTACCCATAGAACATTTTGAATAGCAAAGTGTTGAACGGAAACAAGTTAAAGATTTGTTTCAAACCAGAAGTGCTGGTGAACTTTTATTTTCAGATAAAATAAGAAGTGAGCCCACTTATCGGATAACATGTGGCAAATGTGCTTTAAAATGTTGAGAACAAAAACTAAAAGCGTAAGAAAACCTAATAAGTAATAAGTACAACGACATTATCTGGCCCAAATTACGTATCTCAAAGATCATGTGTAATCGAGTTATTGGATGAAGAAACTTAAGAAATAAAAACATACTTATTGAACTTATATTATTACAAAATAAACTAACATAAACATATGCACATCCATGATTGACGGCTTATATCTGCATTCATTACACAAATATCCACTCCATGAGAACCCCTGCTTACCTACTACCACTACACCAGCTGGTCGTATATATCAGAAGAAACAAGTAAACTTTATAATTAGCCTTTATCAGTTTCCTACATCCCTGCTATTGTTCACAAAATAGTTTACATAGCTCTGAAATTACTATTTTGCCTCGTGTTCAGTTTTCGACCGAAACTAAGGAAAATCGATATAAGGTCTGTCGAAGATTTCGTCAACATAAGAAGCTAAAAATAAAGGTAAGTATAGCAATAAAAATATAGCTTGATTAAATGTTATTAATAACTTCTGATTGTATGTTAAATAGTTAGAGAAATCCATTATAAAGCCCAAAAAATAATTATTATAAATGGAGTCTATGACGATTGTATGAAAACAAATAGGTACTACATACATACATAACTTCATGCATGCGACAAAAATAAGGGAACACCAATTACTACGATTCAGACATGCTTATTGCAGATACGCATCTCATTTTATCATACATTTTAAGTGAAAGAGTTTGTATACTTGGGGTCCTTGTTTACAAGAGATGGGAAGTATGAAGATGATATAGAAAAGAGGGTAAAAGCAGGAAATTGTGTTAATGCCTTATACTCGATTATGGCAAGCAAAATCATACCGAATAAGGCTCGTCTTGCCGTACTTGAGGGAGTTTTGGCGCCAACGCTTATGTATGGTAGTGAATCGTGGGTGAGGCAGAAGAGACATGAAAGCAGGATTAATGCTGTGGAGATGAGAGTTCGTGGACTGAAATTGAGTGATAGGGTGCGCAACAGTGACATAAGAAAGATATGCGGATTGAAAGAAGATGTAGTGACTAAGATTGAAAAGGGGTATGCTACGGTGGTTTGGACATTTGGAAAGGATGAATGAAAGAGATGTACAGAGCAAGAATGGATGGTGCTGTCGGAAGGGGCTGCCCTAGGCGAACGTATGCCGATCAAAATGGCGACATTCTTAAAAAGGGCTTAGTTAAAATTACCCGTTACCGGCGGTCATGTATGAAAAGATTAATGAAGGTGGAGGAAGCGAAAGAGGCATGTCTGGATCGAAGCAATTGGCGTTCCCTTGTCTCTGCCTACCCCAAAGGGAGACAGGCGTGAGGTTATGTATGTATGTATGTTATTGCAGATATTATATTCAGATATTTAATTAATTAGAAAATATACTTAAAGAACAAATAGGTACTGTAAGTATATTTTCCAATTAACTGATATTTGAAGGTCAAATATACTTTTAAAATCCTTAAAAGGCATTCACGTTTGTATCATGACAGTTTTGAAACTAAACAAAATAACTATAAAGCCCATAGGCATGAAAATGTGTTAATATACGGAAAGATTCATTAATACTCTGTTTACATATATTTGCCGATTCAGTGAGCAATGATCTTCTGGGTTGCGCCTGTAACCTTTCATATACAAAATTTAATTTAGGCGTAGCCCTGCAGCACTAAATACCGTACCTACAAATTGTTTGTCGGCTTTAATTAACCCAATATATTAGACGAAACAATTAATAAAACATTCAATTTCAAACTCTAATTAAGTAATACCAGGGTTGTCTGGAAGAGATTGTCTGTAGATGATAAGGCCGCCTATTGTGCACTGTACCTATTATATTTTTAATAAAGTTATGTCTTACTCCATGTGTACAATGAAGAATAAATAAAATAAATAATTAAATAATACGTACATTTTCTCTAAACTGGTTATCAACGAGAGAAAATCTTTTTTAAACCCTTTTAATATCACTGCAATCTTCCACCTCATGTTTACTTATTATCAGATGAAGCCAACTTCAAACGTGTTCTCAAATACCGATAAAATATGTATTGTTTGTTGTATTAAATACCATAAATTAATTTAAATTAGGTAATAAATCATTATTATGAAGGCTTATGATTTTCGTTTAATGATGTAGATTTATATGTGTAGCCTTCAATATCAAAATTGTTCAGAATCATATAAAAAAATTATCAGGAATCAGATCTGTTGAATCACCCAAAATTTCAGATAAATGGAATCATTGGACGGATAGTTAGTTCTATCATTATTGATAATTTGGCTTCCATTAAACTGCCGAGTTCTATTAATAATGTTTAGAAGTTACTTGCTAAAACGGATTTTGTATTATGAATTTCAACATAACAATATCGTATTAAGTTTAGTATTTTATAGGTCACCAAAACTATGTAAGTACATTTGATCTTAATAATGATATCTGATACGGAGTGGCGCTGAGGCTATAAAAAGGCATGCATTCTTAGAAAAGAGCTCTTTTGAGAAAATACTACAAGATTACAATAGTAACAGGATTTATAGTAAAGTTTAGATGAGTATTTTGAAGGTTTTATATACCTACGAACGAGTGAAATTCACTGGTAATCGACTTCTGCCTTAAATTTTAAGTAACTTGTGTGACTGGTAACAAATTTTAGATATTGAAGGAGAGCACTCGGTGCTCAATTCTGATCATAATTATGTAATAAAAATAGGTACTTAGCTTTTCACTAGAATTCCCTATACATAAATAAAGTGTTTTTCGGTTTACAGAGAAGCCACCCCGCCGCATCAAAAGTAACCGCGCCCCGCTGCCACCGCAAAAGTAGTATGTGCGTTACACCATAACCATGCGTTGCGTGATGAATTCTTTAACTTTCGGTCAAGTTTACTCAGTAAAAAATTTATAAATATTTTTTCTTCATGTATGATCTCAAACCATCACGCCCTCGAAAGTGAACCAACAATCACCATAATTTATTATTCATCATTAAATTTGAAAAATAATTGTTTATTCAATTTAAAAAATAATTTAAAAAAGTATCACATCAGAAAAAAAATCAACAAGAAAACCTCGTTAAAATAAATAAAATCTTTCTGCAAACAGTAAAAAAGAAAGCACCCATGAGCGCGTGTCAGTATTTATTACATGCCTACTTCATCAATACTCGCTTCTCGAGGACTTGAGAGAATACTTCTGGGAATAGCTCTGCTGGATAAGATGAACAGCCGTGTGTCTTGTATGATTAAGCATGAAATATTTAAAGGCAATATTTTTATCTCTATTTTTCGTTCATCAATCATGAATTCTTCAGATTTTGTTTGAAACGAATCAGTGTAGTTAAAGGGTAGGTACGTTTATGATGGATTTATCATATATGTTTATGGATATAAACTGAGTGAAGGTAATAAAAAAATCGAAAACCTTTAAAATCGAAAGTACCTATGTTATTTTATGAGTAAAATTATAGCAATATCTTTAAAAAAAATAGAATGATAAATAATTCAATCTTGACTTGAACTATTCCTATAAACCCAAAAAACAAATTTTTGTTTCCTTATTGCTACTGCTAAGCTGCTTTTGAAAGATCTCAATCAGAGTATTTTCTGAGAAGGCACATAAACAGTTTTGTTTTGCTTCATAATTTCAATTTCAATATCTGGAATCCATCAATTGAGAATCGTGAAACGCTTGGACGAAAATTTCAAGGAAACAAACACGATTATTTCACATGTCACTTGCAACAGTGCCGAAATATCCAGAACCTCAAAATATAAAATATGAGGTTCTTCTGACCTAGCCAGTGACCGAGTAGCCGTATTTGCGTGTAATAAAAAATTTCAAGGTATTAAACAATATTCAAAAGTTCACTCTTTATACTAGTCTTCAAGTTGTTTTACATGAGCTTACGACTTAACACCTACTTCAAACAGGCATTAAGTCTACTTCAAACTTAAATAATCAACGAGTGCAGAGCATTAAAAAACCTACTTGACGAAAACTTTGGCTGAAATATAAGGTCGTCAAGGTATACAACCTCCGAATTCATACATATATGAATTTTTTTAAAGAGGTTTTAAGGGCGTTTTTTTGGGCGATAGGCTGACACCCTGTCACTGCAACAGTCTCTCTCAATCTTTATAATACCTCCAAATTTGTCAAACGTGACATCAGATGGTCTTATAACCTCTGGTGTTCTGCCTACCCCATAAGGGATACAGGCGTGACGTTGTGTATGTGTGTATGTTGAAATTTTTTTCATGAAGAGCTCAATCGAATTCATTTCGTATCTTCTTTCATATGAAACAAGAATCATCAAAATCGGTTCATCCAGTCAAAAGTTATGAGGTAACAAACATAAAAAAAAAACATACAGATGAATTGAGTACCTCCAACTTTTTTGAAGTCGATTAAAAATATAAATTTTCACCGTTTATAAGTAACCGTCAATCATTTTTATTTCGATTAAATATATTTAGATTAGATTTCAATTTTTGACCTCTAAAATGTTTTTTGACTCTACCGTCCTTACTCATTTTCTTACTTATTTAATATTGTGTAGAATAGAACCAAAACTGCTATTTTCCAACTAGTTGTCAGCTATCCTTCATTTACCAATGCATTAAACATGTGCATTGTAATACGATGGCGCCACCGAGTCGTGGCTATCAGTTTTATCAATAAAGAAGCCAATGAAGACATACTGCCAATCAGTTGACGGAATGCCATGAGCAGTATCTGAAGGTCACAGGAAAATTCTATTTAATTTTTCCTTCTTTTGCTCTTAAAAAAAAGACTAATGGAAAATCTGTCTTTGATTATATTCAAAAC
The DNA here is from genome assembly GCA_944452665.1 of Stenoptilia bipunctidactyla. Taxonomy (NCBI): domain Eukaryota; kingdom Metazoa; phylum Arthropoda; class Insecta; order Lepidoptera; family Pterophoridae; genus Stenoptilia; species Stenoptilia bipunctidactyla. The sequence goes on from OX101726.1 coordinate 12,599,858, forward strand.
AAAGTCCTTTTTATACATATTACATATGTATTCTAGATTCTAGGTACAAATAATAACTTCGATGTTTGTCAAACTTGTTAACAACAGACTATAAGGCAAAAATTTGGAAGGCAGCGACAGCGAGAGCGACAGCGATCGCACACAACAGTGCAGCGATTTCCGCGACACGATAGAAAGTATTAAGTTTGTTTGTAAGCTAGAGCGCCCGCTGGTGTCGAGAACGGTCCAGATTCCCCACGTCGTCGTCGCGTAGCTGCCCGCGCCGCGCTGTCGCTCTCGCTGTCACTTCCCGCGCCGCTGTCGCTCTCGCTGTCGCTGCCGTCTAGTTTACAGCCTAATGGGTCAGTTTATTAATCCAAAGACTTTGAATTTTGGATTTTTAAAGAATTTTACATACCTATTGTTTACAATTATGATTTTACTTTATTCTTAAAGATTTGTTTATTTTTGGATGTAACCTTTAGGCTTACTATATGTTCTGGCAGCAATTTCAGCAAAATTAGCAGTTTATCCCAGCACTGAGAACTTTATCTTAACGTTTTTCATCATTTGCCATCACAAGAAAAAATGTGGGATAATTCTTTTTAAAATCTAAATAATCAATAATAAAGCTAGGTATGACTAATAGAATAAAGGGGATGTTGAGATTTTAATAAATTTCTCAAAGCCTCGTTCTACAACTTTGATTAATGTTAGATCCCGTGTTAAAGGCCCTTAAAATATAATTTATCAAAATTTGAGTAGCCCAGTTCATTCAACAGCATACCATCAAGTAATGATACTTTCTCAATAAAATTGTAATTAAAGACTTGTCAATACAAGAAGCCTTTGTTGTAACTTTTGTTAGGCTGAAATTTTGCTTTGAAAATTCATTCAGTTTACAGATAAAATATAAATCCGTGGAATACGTTGGCAGATACTAAAATATCTATTCTGTCATCGAGTGAGTTGGCTTTTATCCGATTTTGATATTCAAATTCCTAATCTATTTTTGCAAACGGCGATTTTCATATCGAGGTTAAATGTGTCAGGGTAGTTAGTGGTTCACAAAATTTCATCGCCCGGAGAAATCCATTGACCTGCGACGGGTTTAAAAAAAATGGGTTATGATGATTTTAATTCAATGCCCTAATTTTTATTTTCGAAACGATAATATCCCTTCAAGCCGCTAAAATACTTGATGATACATAATGAACTTGGTGGCTCAGCCCGAAGTCTCCAAGCCAGATCTAAAATTAATAAACGATGCATTGTTAGCCTTTACCACCGGTGGATTAGATGTCACGAGTTCAATGATCCTAATGGTAACGTCAGAATGAGGCTTATGACAAATATGTTTCTGAAAATGCTTTTGTTTTAGATGACTGTCATCTAGTTAAATAATAAGAATTGAAATATAAGAAAATAATAGAATGTTTGCGAACCTAGGGTTTATCATATTCACTTTATTGATGACTTATATCGATCTTACCTTTTTTGCATTCCTCGATATCTTCATCCGAGTTGTCGCCGCAATCGTTGTCTCCCTCGCACACCCACGAAAGTGGTATACATTTCCCGTTCGTACATTGAAACTGTTTCACGGAGCATACATCTGAAAATTAAAGGAATGTTTTTTACTTACAATCACCCAAAAGCTAAGTAAGTATTGCATAAATTTTAAAACGTAGCTACATGAATTGATTTGGTATACTTCTGTGACTGAGCTTGTAGGTACCGTGTAGAAGTTATGCTAATAGCGACCTTCGGAAAGAGGTAGAAATATGACCTCGAAATGACTACAAGTTTTGTTTAACTGTGTATTTAAAGTTGCTTATCTTTACCGCAAATAAGTTTGGCACCTATCTATGTTTCAATAAGTATACAACTCGTCTTCAATCTCACTACTTACACTATTACACCATTACATATTGGGTCTGCGTAAAAACTCCAAATGGGGAGCAGTTTAGTTACTTGGAGACGATCCCGACTTCATGTTTAAGATCGTATAAATAGTACTAAGATATTAATTTAAGAAATATATTAAATGCCATTTTTACCGATGACCTCAATGGTGCGATGTTAATTGGCGGCAGACAGGATGGTCGCTAGCCAGGCTTATCCCGAATGAGTCCTACCACCAAGCCGAGATTTGGCCACCAAGCCGAATGACCCTGGTTGACCATTAAACTTGTAATTACCAATGTAACGTTTTAGAACAAGCTGATAATTATAAACCTCGAACAGCTCTTTTATATCGACTAATATCAAAAACCCTTTGATAAAATAAAATACAGTTTAAATTTTTCCTTTTGCACAGAATGTTTTAGAATATTTATTTTATTAAGAATAATAAAAAAAATATACAAGCAAAACACTCAATTTTCATATTTTATAATAAATATTTTGGATACCTATTTGAAAACATGCATATCTCCAAAAGTCCCGCATTACGAATTATCTCAGGCTTACTACAATCTTTGCGAACTTGAATAAAAATCACTTAATGGTCTATCAGTAACTTTGTTTGATACACAGTCTTTGTCTTAGATATTTATTTACATTGACCACTTAAAATTACTTTTTAAGTCAAGGGTCAAAGGGTGATGATCAAATCTGCCCCTGTCCTAAGTAAACATGTCGCTCCGAGAATAATTTATTTATGAATCAGTATTTATGTCAGCCTTAACAGCATTTATACAGGGTGTACCGCTTACCCTATATAATACCTTCTCGGAGGTATTCTAGTACCCATAAGGATAACAGAAAAAATATAAAAAAAGAAAAATTCGAAATTTATTTTTCAATATTTGTATGAAAGAAAATGTCGAAATTTAATGCTGACATACAAAAATTGAAAAATAAATTTAGTTTTTTTCATGTTTTCATATTTTTTCTGTAATCCTTATGGGTAATAGAATACCTCCGAGAAGGTATTATATTGGGTGAGCGGGACACCCTGTATAATGGTTACTACTACGGCAATACTCACCATATAAAAATACATATGATGGCTTTATTAAAAAAGTTAAGATCATTTAACAGAGAACGTTTCATTATGAAATATAAATACGAGTTGTTTCGGTATGTAGTCAGCAGAAATAATAAGCTTAATACTAATTAAAATTCTTTAGCGTTTATTTCATTACTTTAACTAAAAACAAAGTAGGTAAATTTTAAATTGCTTATTTGAACCAGAACTGGAAGTTTTGATAAGTCATTCCAATTTTTATCTAAAGTTTATCAAGTCCGAGTTTTTTTCCCATGAACTAAATGAAACCACTATTCTAGTGGCATAAAATTTTATAAAGCTTTACAGTTCTTGTAGAATTTTAAATGTTTTTCAAAAAGAATTGTTCATTCTATAGGTAATATTGTATTATATTGGCTAGATAATATTGTCTCGTAGGTAATATTGGCTAAAACAAGTGAACTAGTTTTACGAAATGTGCAAAGCAAATAGCGTAACCCTAAAGCCTATCATACAAGTGACAGATAGCTCCTGAGGGCGCTATATGGGCGTGTCATATATGGCGCCGCTATATGGCGTTGTCATGGGAACTAACCAGCCAGAACGATAAAGAAATCTTTTTTCGTATTGACAGTTGAAGATAGCTATCACAATAGATCCTATCCTTACAAAATCGGAAATATTTTTACAATAGGTATTTGAGGGAAGTTTAGTGTTTGAAGCAAGCGATTTTTTACGTATTTACGATTTGGTTTTTAAATTAGTTTTTTTTGCACGATAGAGAAAAAGTGAAATTCAAATATTTCAAAGATTTCAACTGCCATTTCTACTGTATTCTATCGTTATTATAAATTTATACGGACTCCAGTTAGTTCACACGGCTAAGACTTTACTGCAAATCGATACAATATTGCGTTACTAATAGCTGTAACAATATCGTAAACTTATGCTGTAGCTTGCAAATAAAGCATACATAGACTGGCATCAATTTAAATTGTATTATATCAATTCGTATGAAGTTACTGGTAGTATTGGCTTCCAGCATTTTTTATGAAGAGCCGGTTTCATCGTAAGCCCCCGTTCTTACATCTTAGGTGTCATCGTCACTTTCCATCATGTGAGCTCAAGTTTGCCAAACTACAAGAATTGAATTGAATTGAATTGAGCTCAAGGTCAAACGCAAGTTAAGTCACCGTTAAAAACAACATAAAAATGAACTTTCCTGCTGAGTCCTCATCAGTCTGGCTGTTCGTCTGAACGTGACAGCGCTAAACGCACAGAACGAATTCAATATGGTTTTCGCCAATAATGGTCGCAGTTCTACCACAGACAGGATAGACAGGTGTGTTGATTTTCTCAAAAATGATTGGGCTGATGATTGTTGAAAAACTTTGCATATTATTCTTTACTCTATTACAAATGCGAAACCGTAATTCACTAGTAAATTATGGTAAGATCTTTAAAATATTGGCTGATAATATAAAAACGACAAAAAGACTTGATCACCATTGTATCTACGAGTACCTCCTGTAGGACTATAAAGGCTTTAGATACTTGACTTTATCCTAGTTACAATCGACGACCGTTGACCAGAATATTAAAGATTTGATAAACTACTTCTGGAAAACTTACGTTTGAGTGTGATTTATTTTAAAAGGATAAAGCAAATCAGTAGTATCCACTTACTATTTACATAGGTTTACTTGACACAATTAATTTACAGTTTATAAAAAAATTAAAAATATTTACTTTTATACAAATATACAAGGTCTGTCGTAATGAAATACAATTCAGTGAAATTACACAAAAATACCTCATTTTGATGAAATGGCAGCGAAATGAATGAAAGAATTCGGGTAATTTATGAAAAAGTATGAAAGTCTCCGCCATTTTTGTTTGGCTGAGTATTCCGCCAAAAAGATATGATTTTCTTACAGGATTAAATCCGGATTCCGGACCAACTCCAAATAACGGGTCATCCATTAATTACGACTGACCCTATATAACATTTATTATAATATATAAATATACAAAAACAGCATAAATAAATTTAAAAAAAACTCAATTACACCGAGAAATTACTCTTAGACGTTTCTTCTTCACATTTAATGTAAGTAAATGAAATGAGTACTTAAATCTTATCTTCCACAAAAGTTTGATGTTCAGCTCATTTAGAAGAAAAAAATCGAAATGTAGACGTAGTTTTTCTTTGTAGAACAGAAAACAGAACATTATAGGCGAACACATAAAAGAAAGTCATCGGACAAACATTTCCTTTATCCCAAATAGCGGTTACAAGTCCATTAAGATTCGAGCACAGAAGTCACAGTATCCCTACAATTGCCAAAACTGTCCAACATCGGAATTTATTGACCATATTTCTTATAGGAACAGTACCCAATTTCGATAAATGTGAAAATTTGTATTATGGTTATGATTTGTGATTTCACCGTTTGATTTATTTATTTATTATGGTCGACTTATGGCTATCAAAGGTAGAAACTATACTTACAGTAGAGTTCAATATCTAATCCCAATTCCTCAAACTTGGATTTAAAAGACTACATTATATCAGCGTTGCCTTTACGTCCAAAACCCGAATTTTGTAGTTTCCTACTTTATATAAATGAATCTCGGACTGAAAAATATAGATTTAACATAGAAATTCACTCGTAGTTGATGCTAAAAAAGAATTAAATATTTTTTCATAAAGTACCTAACGCAGAATAAGACCTTTCTTTTTTTATAGCAAAGATTTTTTTTATTTCCTTCATAAATACGTTAATTATATTTTACATTTTAACTCGACATCGTATGTAAACACAATGAATCATCGAGTAAAAAATGTAAAGTAACTTAAAATCCTGTAAAATCCGATAGATAAGTTATTTCAGCAATGCGCTAGACAGGTCATGCCTGCTTAGAAATGCAGCTGAATGCATGATGGATTCATCCTCTATGAGCTTCGTTTTTATGCAACCCGACAGGAATAAAGCTCAGCACATACTGAGTTAATGTTATCTTTAGTCAAAGTTAAGTTGTGATATTAAGCGGCTAGTTCCCAGTAGTTCAACTGCTCAGTTCAACTAGTTGAACAGTACAACTTTTATGTCCCAGTGCTGAATACACATTTTAAGTATTACTTAATCAGATTTCTACTTATAGTAGACCTTTATAATGAATTTCAATCCAGAATGTTTGTTTTTGAACGTTGCCATGAAAACCAAAATCCAAATTCTTTTTTTTATTTTTTTTTCAAACAAATACTTAAAACTTGAATATCGTTTATGATCCTCGTCTTTTTCCGTAAAGAAAGAAAAAAGTGGATCACAAAAAATATATTGGATATTGGAATCCAATTATCGTCGGTTATCTAGAAACACGCATACATTTATATGTTTACAAACAAGGAGTTTGGATTGCAATTCAATATAGAAATATACTGTAAGTAGATAAAACCAATTGACCACCAGTTGAACCATTGAAAAATATGTATTTTTTTTACATTTTCTATTAAAGACTGAAAAAAAAAATCCTGTCAACCGTTGAACTGAATAGTTGAACCAGTGGGAACTAATGTCAGTACAACTTTTATGTCCCAGTAGTTCAACTTTCGAGAGGATTGTACAAAGTTGAAATACTGGGAGTGAAATCGCACTGGTTCAACTGTTTGAACTGAGCAGTTGAACTATTGGGAACTACACTATCCAGCCTCTGGCAATAAGTAACGTCTTTATTTTTTTGACAATGGGAATGGTTTTGAATTTCTTTTGCAGCGGTAAATGTTTCAATTTTCATCAGTCGAGTTCTGTGGTTATGGAGCTCCTAATCTCATCCAGTTTCCTATTCACTAAAATAGTAACATAAAACTTCATTTAAAAAAAAGCAGCCTTTTAAAAAAATCGTGTTTGAAGTAAGACCCTAGCTTTGTAATTTTTTGTTACAATTGGTCACTGCCCTCTGTCGCTGCAAGCTGTCAATTATGGAGGTTATTGAATGGCATCTTCCTTTATATTAGCATTCGGTTTCTTTTGTTTTAAATATTCCTCCGCTGTTCCTCCGCTGTTTTTGTAGACCGTTCTCTGCATTTTCACAATATTGACACTCTATTTTACTTTCATCAAATCTGATATCCTCATTGATTTTAACTCGATTTTGATGCTTTTTGTTTATTTATATATTTTTTTCTTTAAAAAGTTTGGGATCTAATTTAATTAATCTAATTTTTACTCATTGATTCTAACTCGGAAAAAAAACGTCATACTTCGATTTTGATGCTTTTTGTTAACTTATATATTTTTATATTTAAAAAGTTTAGGACCTAATTTAATTAATCTATTTATTTAAAACAATTAAACTTAATAACAAATTAAGAGACCTTAGCTCGGAATGCGCTCTTCGTTGCTTTACGACACGTATTTCTTTCACTTATTCGAGTTAATAGCGTTTTATACGGACAAATTTAAAAGTCTTCGCCTAAAAAGCTTCATAAGAAACTTTTTCATCAAACTGAATAAAATGAATTACTTGCAGATCCTGCCCGCAATCATTTTCGGATTCGTCAAGAAACCATGCGACGGTTAAAAAGATATCAGCGGTATCCTCAGAGATTAAAATGAATGTAGATAAAAAAGTTTTGTTACTTCTAGACTCCATTGGATTTAAATGTCAACGAACGAAACCGAACAAGATTGTATGTAGTGCGACTGGAAATAAGGAAAAATGATTTTTAATTAAATTTACATGAACTTTCTCGAAAAAGACGAAGAGCACACTTTTTTATGCGAAGGCTTTGAAACAGGAGATGGCGTGAAACTTTACAGTTTTATTTTTATTGACTCAATCTAGTTTTACTAAAAATTTATGAAAGAAGTTTTGTCATTGCATAAATAATGAGCATATTTTATAATGCACTTCTGTTTTAACGAAAGATAAGATAAACTTATCTTTATAGTTTGCGAGATGTTTGAGTTCATAATAACGGCATAATGAACTAAACATGCATTAAGGAAATCCTTGAGGATACATTCGAAAACTGACAAGAGAGTGACAGACTGAACTACGAAATCCAATTTTACGTGGAGGGCCCTTATCGTCTGTCTCATTGAACCGAAATCCGGAAAGTACCCGTCATGTCACCCCATCAAGTTAAGTGTTTTATTATAGAGCCTGCGTCATGAGCATTTGGTCATGTTTTTTAGACTTAGGTTTCCTGCAATTATGCGGTAGGTACCTTGATATTGAACTTTACATACACATATACTTATCGAAACTAAACAAATTAATGTATAACAGCGTAACGTAAATGAACCTACTTTAATTGTGTATGTTTACAAAATTTACATTAAGTATCGACGCTAGCCAATGATAGTATGCCAGATAAGAGTCGAAAAGGGAGAGTCGACTTTATCTGAGAGAGTTTGCGATAGTATTGTCACCTGATGTACTGGGCAATCCGAACACATTTGCTTTTGAACTTAGCTGTCAAAAGTAATTTTATTTAAGACATTTTCTACAATATTGTCAATAATATCATTGTAGCAAATAAAAGATGTTTTATTGCATTTACAAAATGACTCGATCTAACAGTAGGTACGATTATTTTGACCCAAAATAAACTTTTGTAATTGAGACCACAATACAGAAACAGGGACCGCTATCTTACCTATTGTACCCTAAACCCAAAGTAGTTTTGGAAAGCATTTCCATTGAATAATTGAACTTAAAATCAAATTCAGAACTTCTGTTGCCTCAGGTGAAAACTCAACCAGTGGCTCTACAGAAGTTCAAAGCATAGAATCTATACCTAAGATTTTAGCCAAATTTCCTTGAATGCTTTCTCAGTAAGTAAAACACTTCATAACCGGATTTATCACGTATATTTACATTTCAAATTTTATCTTGACGTTTCGGTGTTTTTGCAGACCCCGTGGTCACGAGAGACTGTCTCAGTTAAATAATGTTTTATTAAATATGAATCGCTAAAATTTAAGACAATATTATGCTTTCTCAGTCTTTTTATTTAAGCGTTATCTAATAGACAAAAAATACACATGCAGATATGTAATATTACTGAACTTATTAAGTGTTATTGCAATAGAGATAGTGTCATCGTTTGCACTAACAGTGGAATCAAATGTCATTCACCCACACGTATTGAAGCCATTAAACGATATAGTATGACATATCCCATTATGAAGCTCTCATGGTCTGAATTGAGCTAGATATAGCTGGAGTTGATATATTGAGAAATAGACGTCAAACAATACATTTCTTATTTAATTGTTCTTTTTTTATTAGGACACTTTTTGGACATGAACATTTACATACAAAACATGATTGAAATCTTTTAGAATAATAAGTTACTCTACTTTTTGATCTATTGGTAAAAGATCAAAAAGTAGAGTAATGGCTAAAATATCGTTTCATGTCATTTACCTAACTAAAAATATGTTATAATATTAGCAGGTATTGAATATTGAATATATGTATAACTATGCCAGAAATCCCAACACCGATCGGGGAACACAGATATTAGCCGTCGAGATTATAAAAGTCTCGGATTTTCGTAAGTTAATTTTGGGTTTTGTCCCGTTTTATTATGCGAGTATTTTACAATTTTGTCTCGATATTTTGATGTCTTTACACGAGCGATGATAAAAACATGGAGTAGTGGAATCAACAAGATACTTAATTTGGCTATAATAGTTAATTTTCTTTTTTCAATATAAAGAATCGTGAACTTAAGACAATACAAACATAAACCTCATTTAGTTATGCAGCTCAATAAATTGTTATGTATTTATCAGTAACGCAATGCTTACATCAATACAGCATAATCAATATTTAAGTGCATCCAATTTATTGACATTTATTACATAATCGAGAAATGTAGTGTCGCATATTTTATAACCTTAAAAGAAGCCGTTGTGTTTGACTTCTAGATAGATAACCTCAAAACCCTTGGCCAATTAATCAATGAAGTTCTTTGTACACATAAAATGTCATAACTGAGTACCGATTACATTATTATATGTGTATTTTAAGTCAGTCTTTCTTAAATCAATAAGCAAAAGATGCCGCGGTCAATTTAAATCTTAAACCAGATAAATGGTCTTCAGTGACTGAGCAGGGATGCTGTGTCTGAATACAAATGGAGCGTTTATCCCCGAAAGCCAATTTGTATGTAAATTACAGGTTGGTCCAACTATTCTCGTTGGATGCTCATTTTCGGAACGTCTGCATTTTCTGCCGCTTTGGAAGTATTGTCCTTCGATTCGTCTGCGAGATTTAATTGCTTAACAAGCAGTCTTGAGATTCGATATTTGATTTTTACTCAAAAGAACTATTCTGATCAATTTTAATAAATGTCAAGCTAAAATGTCCAGTAAAATGCACAGTACCAGTACAGTAATATTTATGATCAATTTTATATAGTCAGGACATTTTTTTATACACAACTTTTTGCATGATCTTTGGTTTGAAAACTTTGGATGTATTGGTAGGTAGTTGGTTATTAACACTACTACTAATTGATTGTGTCGTGTTTTGATCATGTTATAGAATGCAACGATATAATTGAATATTCTCTATCTTCAATCGTGTGGCTGTATATTGCATAACTCTGTTTTTTTTTCTTTCCAATGCAAGGGACTGGCACACTATTAATGTACAGCAATTTTTCAACTTTCCTACGCCATTAGTCAGGTACTGCACAGGCTAGAAGCAGCGACAGCGGTGGGTGACACTCAGACATATCAAACAAGTTGACAAGAGATATGAGAGCTTCGCTTTGCAAAATATTTGACTTGGAGATTTGCTGATAATTTTCTTTCATAACTTGCGAAGATTTGTAAATATATTTGCAAGCTTAAATGTAACAAGCGTCACTCTTGCTGTGTATTTTTGATACAAATACTTATCTAAAATAAGACAAATACCAATTATAGATAAATTTAGGCTTAAGAGATGTCACTGGAAGAATTTAAACGTACTTTTATCCTATAGAAAACAATTTTTTTTAGATAATTCACAGAGAAGCTGCCAAATGAATTTATGAAGTTTTTCTGTTTTGCTTGACCACTTTTTGTTTGTCAAGTTATTATTGTTCTTTTACCAAGTGAATAGATTTCTCATGGATGTGTAAAAATTTAGTCTTTATGTTCACTTTTCACCAAGAGACATGGAAGACAAACATATAAGAATATTTTTATCAAAAAAATAATAAGTGCGTATCAGGCACAAAAATTTATTTAGGTTTACATAGTATTTTGACTAAGATTTAGATATGACAGACCAATGTGACTGAAATTTACTTTGTGGTGAGTAGATAAAAAGGTGATACCTTTCTTCACCATTTACAACCCTTTTCCTATCAATATAGACGAATAAAAGATGTTGTCCAGCTGATAAACATCTGTTTTTAAATGTTTAGTAGGTACAAAGGTCGCTTACTTCAAATCAAAGTTATATGCACGTCCTTTTTGGCGAACATTTGAACTACAGAATCTATGTTTCTTATCTTTATTGAATATCTTAAGTGTGCAAAATTTGTTAGACTTTTAATCTACTTTTTAGTTTTGCGCTCTTATTATGAAAGAGACAATTAAAATAGCTCTTAATAAGATAGTACCTACCTATCTGATGTCGCAGAAAATAATAGTTTCCGTACACCATTCCAGTAAGTTGTATAAAAAAGTAAAAATATACATATAGTAAAACTTAAGAAGAACCTCATAAAGAAGGTTATATGTAAATCTTTTGATGATTAACACAGTTTCTTCTAATAATTATTTTTGTTTTCATGAGGAGTATTTGACATTTAATATTGTCTTAAGTTTTTGCGATTCATACTATTGAATAAAACACTTTTTAACTGGATTTATCGCGTATATTTACATTTTAATTTACGTGACCACGGGGTCTGCAAAGACACCGAAACGTCGAGTCAAAATTTAAAATGTAAATATACGCGATAAATCCGGTTAAAAAGTATTTTATTTAATTTGACATTTAGTTCAAATACTCCTGGACAGGACATTTATTCGACAATTGTAAAACTATGTAATATATCATAAATATTGAAACAAGATTATTACAAGTGTTTAAATAACAAAAGCTTTTTCTAGACCTTATTTAAAATATAATATATTTTCGGATTCTGTTACTTTTTCTTCAAATTAGTCTTCGCCAATAAATTCCTGAGTATTTAATAAAAGAAGAGGGCAAAACAAACTCAATTCCGTTCAAGAATTCATCCAACACAGAAACGTTTCAAAGTGTAGAATTCCCAAGGTGATTTCACAGCGCACTTTACAAGTTAAAACAGCATTTAGGGCAGGTCGGCGTTTTTCATTTGCGAGTAAAAGCTCGAGCCTCGTTACGTACAATACGAACAATGAAACTACGTTCAAAGATGGTCACTTCAATATCCTGGGCGATTGCAATTAATGTACACTCGAAACCGATTGACACTGGAAGGAAAAACGGCTTATAGATTTTTCGATGCAGATAAAAGGAGATTCCAATAGCGTTGACAGAAGGGTTAAATTTGGTTATCAGGTCTAGTGCTCCCGATCTAACCCTCGTTTATCGGACTGTCTATCCAAATATAGTGCATAAGGCAAGAGGCTTAATGACAATAGTCCACGATTGAGGTCAACGCTAAATGTGCTTATATAAGGTACAAGATTCAAAACATTAAAATGGATTATGTACTAATTCATAAATTAACAAAATGACGCCGAGATAATACAAAGAAAGCGGTCGAAGGTGATATTTAGATAAGATTCAAGGTTAATTTATCGTAGCGCACGAAAGCGCGTAATAATTCAGTCAAAATTCTCAATTACATATTATTTAACTAGCATTTACTTTTTAGCTATATTTCATACTCACTTAAAAAAGGCTATTTTTCAGTTTCTAAAAGGAAAAATTACAATGATATTTTTAATAAAATTACCTTCGTAAAACAAAAAGAAAACCTAGATGATATTAAATTACAAAAGATACAAAAAAACTCACAGTACAAAATTTTGATTTCATTAATGTACCTACAGAACAATTAATCGTTTCATAATTTGAAACTATTATTAATGTTGGTTCATTTTAACCATAATGGGATACCATACTCTCAAATGTGATGCCAACATTGCCTCGTCGCTCTTTAGTAGGTACTTAAATAAAACCTTTTCCTACAAAATGAGCGATGCTTAGGTATATTACAAATGCAACCCGATTTACTTATTTTTGACACAATATAACATACATTTTCCTAAATAAATGAAAAAATGTGTTTAATAAAAAAAGAATATTTTTTTATTTTTATTTGACACATTTTTTTTCATTTATTTAAGAGTGACCAAGCATTTTAAATGCAAAAACTTTAAAATATTATTATACATTTTCCTTCCTCTTTCCTTCCATTTGAAATTGTTGACTAGTTGACCCAAAAGAACTAGTCAATCATTTCAGAACATAGGAGCATCAGTCGCTCGTGACCACGGGGTCTGCAAAGACACCGAAATGTCGAGTTAAATTTAAAATGTTATTAAACGCGATAAATCCGGTTAAAAATTGTTTTATTCATACGAGAGCGTAGTGAAGTATGTACTGCAAGCGCCGCTACTATCCAACTTGAAACAACTTGGTAGTAATTAATTGAATACTAGAAACTGCACTGCCTTAGTTTCAATCTGTCTAAGTAAATTCTGAATTAATTGTAAACACAACTATCTATATCAAAGGATTTCGCTTCGTTTGAAATCTCACAGCCCTTGTTGTTTAGGCAAGGGTTTATAGGGAATACATTCAAATGGAAAATTATTGAACCTTAAACTTCTTTTTAACTAAAAAAAACAATAAAATGTAAAGAAGTAAAGTTTGTTTTTAATATCAAAATGTTTGTTAATTTCAAAAAATTTTTTTCGATATGTATGTTGATACGGCAATATAAAGTTATGGATGACTTTCATGAAATCAGCAGATGTCGTCCCTTCACAGGTTACAACGCAGCTGGTGTCAGGGATCATATTCCATTTTCATTCTATCCTACTCCTAAACTTAGTATTTCATCGCTTCAGCAATATTTTCAAAGTAAAAACCATTACATTTACTGGTGATAATCTCCAGATAAACTGATTATTCAGTTAATGAAATCGATCGTATCAATATCGGTTACAAATGGCAATGATTGTTTACTTTTAATTACAGATTGAGACAAAAAGAAAATATGACATTTTCTATTTTATAAAATTTTGCAAAAAGCTTCCAACTTTCCAATTTATCCAAAACCAATTTATCAAATCAATTATGGCCAAGCTCTTGGCTGAAAATGTTGATTTAAACAAATTGCGCAACAAATCTAGGGTAATATCGGCTTTGGTGACAATTGAACGCCCAGTACTTTCATTTTTCATAAAATGATACCCCGATGGGAGCCATTGCACACAAAGGCAGTTTTATAGCTGTCACAATGGTATTGTGCCTTTTTCATCAGGACGACTTTTATGACCGCCGCGCGTCAGCTGCGACTCGCCAAAGTTGAGTTGAAACACTCATATATATGGTGCGTACAGATTGCTGTAATGGAAATAGTAATGTAACATTCTGCGCACGTTGCGTATTTGGACGTGTAGTGCGCAGAATGTTACATTACTAGTTCGATTACAGCAATCTGTACGCATCATAGGAAATAATGGGCTCTATTCGACATGAAATCCCTTATCTTAAGTCTCTCTAATGTCAAACTCAGTTGGCTTTTGAGTTTGAAGTCCTCTTATTTTACATAAGAGACCTTAAATTAGAGAATGTCGAATTGAGCTCATTAGAGTTAAAATTAAAATTAAAATCGATCTCAAATCGAACAGATATAGATATTACTACCAATATAGATGCTCAAAATCAGGCCCCAGGGGACATGACCCCCCCCCCCCAAAACCATGAAAAGATGAACCCCTTAAAAGAGAATAAGGAAGAAAAAGATACTGCTGATAAAAAAAAAATCGTGACCCCGTGACCCCCCCCCCCCCAAAATTCAGTTGTGACCCCCCCCCAAAATTTCAGTCTGGGGCCGCGCCTGCTCAAAATAGGTGTTAATATCCATGTCAGGTCTCAATCTTACCTGACGGTTTGTGGCGATGTGCCAAGGAATAATCTTTGGGCTTAGTAAGTACCTAAGTCTTTCTTACTACTTCACTTATCCACGTACTCATCGGCAGATTTCACATGGTCCTAATAGTAGTAAGTTGCAATCCATCAGATGGGCTTATCTACGGGCTTTACTAACTCCCCATTAATTAACATATTCAAAACAATCTTTCCTGAACTTATTTGAACTAAAGATAGAATATGCGTACGTTATAAGCATAATAGTACTCCGTATTATAATGTTGACGAGCACTTTGGCGATGGGGTAACACTGTCTGCCTCAGACGCCAGTGGTTGCGGGTTCGATTACCGTACAAAACAAGAAAAAAAAATCCAGTTTTTATATTCTAGGTTCTCCCTAGTTCGCTACATGGTAGGTATCTTATAACCCTAGCTTCGCTTACTTTGAGGCCACGGAGTTGGTGTGATTGTCTGGGGTTTTTATTTATTATTATTTTCAACACACTTGCTCGTAAAGTGAGCCTTATTCTAATGAATTTAGAACTATAAACTGGGCTATAAGTCACGTGTGCATAATATATTATACCCTAGTGCATAATATAATAAATCCTACAAAGTTCAATTGTACCTTAGTGCAAATTACATGCGAGTAAACAGAGCATATTTTATTGATCCGGGTTATACATGTATGTCAATATGTATGTTTATATATTTCTTAAGTATATCAGTTATCTAGTATCCATAACACAAGTTCTTTAAGAAACTTAATTTGGGCTAGATAATGTTGTGTCAGAAATATTTATTTATTTTTATTATTTAATATTATTAAGCCCTCGCCTGCGGCTCGGACTCAAATCACAGCCTCGACAGTAATTAGCAACTTAGCTCACTTTTTACATAATATACTACTATACAACATGCCTGATTGTTTCAACTAGTAACTTAAAAATATTTGCGTTCCAAAAGCCACCAATTAGTATTTAAATTTAGAATCGATCAACAAATGTTTTACACTAAACAAGTTACATGTTCCGACAGTATTTCAAACTGATTTAAATTAAAATATAGATATGGTCCCTGCTAACCTATAATATTTATGAAAGAGAAAGGATAAAGAGTAGTTTAAAAAATTACGTATATTCAAAATTACTTTGTTTTGTTTTTGATTAATAAAGATCTGATAATGTTCTCATTAAAGGAGCTCGCAAGTTAAATAATAGTCTTGACCGTAAATGTTATGTATTCACAGAATTACTCACACTTTTCTTATTACAAAAGTAGATTTCATCGATAACTTGCCAAATTCGTCAAAATAATGCGCCTTGAACTGATCTTTGTTTTCTATATTCACCATTTTTTTATAATAACAAAATGTACAAGTATGAACTTTAAAATTGCCCAGAGTGCCTAGTCGCTTTATTTAGTACCATATAGTTCTAAAGTAGTGTGAATTATGTAATAAATATTAAAATACTGTGCTTCCTTCTTGGATAAAATAATTATTAAGAACTTTAAAAGTGGCCATAACATCAACAATTACCCTTGACTTAGTAATGTGCAAAAAGTGACATATATTTACAAATGTTTCTTTAATCTTTTTTATTATTTAGATACAATTTCACTAACATTTATTGTGTTTTCCGGGAACGTGCAAATCTATCAATAAGCCGTACTATTATTTTGGCTTTCCGCCATTTTAACTGAACTTCGTACTGATACAGAAAATATATTATATCCTCAAGTCAAATTCAGTTGTTTACAGAATCTATTTTTGGATCTTGGCAGATTGTCATGGGTGCATGGTACATACGCAATACGGAATATTTAATGGGAATAGAGTATTTTACTCAAATGCACTTAAGTCAAGTGCATTAGGTCCTATATACGGCATCCACCAAATATTTAATGCATGAATAAAAGATGATACAGTTGTCAAAGATAGTGGCTGAGGACAGGACGAGTAGTCGCTCAATGGCCGAAATTAACACATGTTAATAATATTATTTTTCTTTCTATACCTACCTACCTACATCCTAAACTTTAATTATAGCAAATCTCACGCTCCTCCGTGCGCGAAATGTG
The DNA here is from genome assembly GCA_944452665.1 of Stenoptilia bipunctidactyla. NCBI lineage: Eukaryota > Metazoa > Arthropoda > Insecta > Lepidoptera > Pterophoridae > Stenoptilia > Stenoptilia bipunctidactyla. The sequence continues at coordinate 12,616,998 of OX101726.1, forward strand.
CATACAATTGGGTACAAAGTATTTTCTTCACGTACTCACGTAGAATATAGACAGTAAACAGGTTTAATACCTAGACAAACTTTTCGTTGAATGTGTTAAATGATACCACAAGTCTGCACATTTCAAGGTTGCTGATATTACGAATATCTTTGCACGAGTATCAATAAAATGTAAATAAACACAACTACTTGTAGGTAGTTAGTTACGTGTAAAACGTCAGACTACACCTTTACTTGACTAGATGCCTACTATATGCTGTATCTTATTTGCAAACCTCACACAGCCTTGGAACGTGTATGTGTCTATCACGTTGGTTCTTATTAAAGATTCCAATATTTGAAATATATTCTAATGTTTCGAGACGACGAAAAGGAATATTATATTTTTTTCTAATCTCTCAGGGTAGAAATGCTCTTTAAGGATAGCTCATGTTTTCTCTAGATTTTTTGTTTATTTTAGTAATATAATAAGTACCTACACTTAACATCTTTACGAACTATAAAATCATGCGTTAATATGTTTGATTTAGGTGATACATTATTGTTTATGTATTATGAAGAGCAACAGAAATAATCAATCGAAATATTTAATGAGGACGATTGGGAAAAAAAACAAGTTAAAAGAACTGGACTTATGCCTCCTGAATCCATAGTTATAATGATATCAGTACTTTTCCTGTCCTTTCCTTTCACATGTGTAGATAGGTATTATCAACGTCGATAATATTTTTATCGAACGTCTTTTCATTTTTATCATAACATGGCCATTATATTATACATTTGGACCATGCAATATATTTAATCCCCAATCTGTAGTAAAAATTGAATGCCTCATAAAAGATATTAAACTCGGTAATTCTCAATTTAGGTAATATAAAAGATTTTCTGATAATGCTTACTTAAATTTAAATCCGTCTCCATTAATCTCCTATTCGATAAGAATAATTAAACAAATTCTGAATGCCATTAAAATAAGTGATAGTGATTTGATTATCATTGTTGACTTCAAAATTGCAATAAGTGATTGCAAAACTTTAGCATAATCGGTAACTTATCGGGGGTGTGGAGTGATATGTTTTCAATATTTTATCTACCGTGATAACATATATTATCTACTCTCGGCATTTATTTTTGTCAAGAATTGTAAACAATTGCACACAGGTAGGTAAACGTGATATCTGTTCTCTACCTTCTATAACGTAATCAAAGTTGATTGCTAAAACCAGTTTTCTTGGAGTAAACAAAGATGGGCTGAACGCATTTCAGTACTTAATTATTGTTTGGTAAGAATAATAAGATTTTTATGATCTTACCTGATCTTAGATTCTTATTTAATTACGTGCATAATCTTAAAAAAATATTAAAAGAAATACAAACAATATTAACATTTCATTCATGCTCAAACCATAATGCTCGTGAAAATATTAACAAATATGTTGACTTACCTCTAGATATAATTCCAGTAGTGTTGCCACCAAATGCACTAATAGTTTTTATACTAAAAACACATAACAGTAAACACCAAAACATTTTGACACTATTTTTGGGGGCTGCCTTATGACAGCCCACCAAAAGGACCATTTCGTCTGCTTTTAACTCGCGTCAAGATCACTGTCAAATAACACTGTTTACTTGATATCCAATGTTTTAAGTTATAACACTTTACAACACTGTTGTTCTTGATATTGTTAAATAATTTCGTTATGCGTTTATTATTATTTAAAGTTTATCAAGATTTTGAGGTTATAAATTATGTGTCAGTGGTGCGAGCGCGACGGAGAATGTCGTATGATCGTACAATTCACAGCGACGCGAGTCACTGTCGGGCAGGTGGTAAGCGTACGCAGGTAACCGTTGCGACCAAGAGATGGCGTTAGTGTGCGCGTGACTTTCGACAAGGTTCGGCGACTGTGCCGAAGCCCTGCGCTGCTGATTCTAGCTACAGATTTTTCCCAACGCATCGCGTGAACGTCACTTAATGTTAGGAAACGGTTACATGGCGTATCAATAAAACTGTTGAGTCAATTAAACCAGAATGTCCTTTATAGATTTAAATGGACAGTCACTTGGTATTGTTATTACACATTCGTTTTTAAAGAGCATTTAAAGTACATGTCAATTGGTTGCCATGATTAATCATTGTAGTTGGTATGTTTATCGTTCTTTGATTTTATTTAAAAATAAAAATTATATTTAGTTGCTCCTCAGATATATTTGTTTTCAACCGACTTCCAAATAAGGAGAAGATTCTCAATTCGTCTGTATGTTTTTTTTTTTGAGTCTTTATTTTATAAATCCTTTTCATACTTATGAAAGAGGATACTTGTTAGTTAGTCCCATATAAATTTCATCGAAATCGGTTGAGTAAGTACTTCATCGGGAATTTCAAATTAGTGAAACAATATGTATGATTTCGGAGAATGTTTACGTGGATGACATTATAATTTGGCCAAAGTTTTGACGTGTAGTCGGTTTTTTTAATGCTGTGCATTCGTTGATTTTTATTTGACAATGCTTCTATCAGACCGTAGGAACTACTTATTATAACTCGTTAATAAATAACTAAACCTTATACTAGTTATAATAAGTCGTTAAATTGATAATCTTGAGGATAAATCTTCGACAATATGGTACCTACATTATAATTGTCAAACTATCGAATTGAATTTTATCTCGCGCATTTATGTAAGTCAAGTGCAACGATTGACGTAATTTTATCCCAAAATATTGCATTGTAGCGACAAGTTTCATGCTTCTGTAATGATGTAAAATTAATTATATTTCTTTGTTAAAATTAAAAGACATACTTAATAAACATAAAAAGTTACAAATTAAAATCATCGATCAAATAAAATTAACCTATTGAAGAAAACTTTTCAATAACATTAATTCTAATAATTCATTCCAATTTCCAAATCCAATAGCATGGTTAGTACTTACCAATTAATGTTTTTGAAATATGATATAGGTACCTACTTACTGTACCTATATTTCAAATATCCTCCAAGGATATAAGTGTTCACTGGGAAGATATAGGTAATAAATCTACATATTAAATCTCTGTATCTATGTTTTTTTTTTATAATTAATACTTTAGCGACAAAAATAAAGAGGATTAATGCATCGGTATTTAAATTATGCTCATTAACTGTCAGTGTCTAAAATGATTATAATGCTATGCCTGATAAAGAATTCGTGTCACTGGCTTCCGCTTTTTTACAATAAATTAATTAATGTTACAAGTATTAAATACTGTACCATTTTAAATTTTCCTAAGATTCCTCTTTTAAATTGCGTATGAACACGGCTTTACTCGGGATAGAAATGCGCGCGCATCCGAAACTCCTACCACCTCGGTAAGGATCCAGCAGAGGGCGCGGGGCGTCACATCCTCCCGTTACGCACGTATACCGGCCAACATCAAAACACTACCCTAACTTCAAGCTAGTCAGTCACCCTCTTCAGTACAATCGCTGGACACTGTACCTTTACGCTATTCTGAGATAAGACACCCGTAAACCAACCGATTTGTGAACGTCGCCGTTTATAAACGAGAGCCAACAAAAAGCCGACCCACTCAAATCAATCGCTTACCAAAGGGATCGGACTGTAGGTACGACTGAACATCTCGCAAAAGTTACCTACTTGTGCGGGAAAAGGAATTTGTCTGAGAAAATAATAAAAGTGCTTCGTTTTAAGATCACAATGAAGTCAATTAATTCAAGGACTCTTGGAGAATTTTCCTCTTATTTTCTTATTTAAAAATCAAATTACAAATTACTTTAGTTCGACTAAATTTGCTAAGATTTTGGAATTAATTAGAGCTTTTTTTCCTTAATTCATTGTTTTTCTCTAAATCTGTAATATAATCTATAATATAATAAATTCTGTTATTTCTTAAACGATGTGTGATATTTGAAGAATAGATAGGTACATATACAGGGACCTAGATCCGTTAAGTACGTGTAGTACTCGTCTTTTCTAACTTATTTTTACACCCTCCCCAAAACCTAGCCGTTTTAGAGATAATTGACGAGATAATGGACGTAGGTAATTATTTTTACGTCCATTATCGCCTATGAAACTAAGAGTTTTCCTATAAATTTAAATAAAAGCCTAAATTGTTATACTTTGTTGGGTAGCTGACAGAACGTAGATGTTTTGAAGCACATCTGCCGAACGTCTGCCATATTAATTTTTGAGATATTCTTAAAAGAAAAGTGAACTGTAAAAAAAATTACGGATTTTTTAAACTTTCAATCACTCAGAACTATGTATTTAGTAATCTTACGTAGGCTTTTGGTATTTAAAATCATTAAACATCTTAATTTGCATATAAAAAATGGAGAATAACAATAAAAAAGTGCACCAATTTCAAAATATGGCAATTTTTATATAAAAAAAAAAGTCCATTATCTCGAAAACGGTTGCGTTTGGGGTAGGGTGTTCCATGGTAAAATAAGTAAGAAGTAAGTTAAGACGAGTACTTTACGCCCTTAACGGATCTCAGTCGACTTAACCAGTGACCCTGTATATAAATGTTGCATGTAGCCTAAATCTTTTACAAGATTATGCTTAATCTTAATAAATAAATGGAAAATGTGTTAAATAAAAATCACCCGACCAGGACACGAACCTGGGACCTCTCGTTTGCCGGACGAGTGCTCTCCCACTGAGCTACCGGGGCCTGGCGGTACTCCTTGAAATTCCTTAACACAGTTTTTCTTTTTCCGTTATGTTGCTAACGTAGCTCCATCTAATGGTATAGCTTTACAGCTAAGACCACCCGAGACCGATTTCCTTACAGAAATTGTGAATCTCAGTTAAAGTGAAGCATTGCAATGTTTAATAATATTTTAAAGTTTTTGCATTTATTACTCTTAAATAAATTAAAAAATGTGTTATTTAAAAATCACTCGACCAGCTTTTTATTTTTATTAGGACAAAAACTTTAAAATATTATTAAAGATTATGCTTAATCTTCATCATCATCATCACAACTCTTTGTAATGAGCCTACTGCAGGGTAGCAGTCTCTCCCCTGGGTGACGAGGAGGTTTAGGCCATAATCCACCAAGCTGGCCCAGTGCTGGGTGGTGGATGTCAGAATTTTCATGGTGCCGATACGGCTTCTGACATTTTTTTTTTTGTTTTTCCGCCACAGAAAATTTTGGCACCCCCTAAAACAAGCTTTAACCAGTAAAGCAAGCTTTAGCGGGAGGAGGACGAATCCTATTACGGACGAATGGGCATTCTATAAGCTGTTAACCCCAGTGGCTAACGGAAAATAGAATGCCCAGACAGTGTGGAGACTCACTCAGTGAAGACGAGCATACCCACTAAACATCCCCCTTTACTGACTCACCTTGATTGAGGCCATTAGTCTTCATTGGAGCGACAGCCAATTGGAGAGAGAGGCTGCGCAGTGAGCGGCATCCGGACGGCTGCCACCAAAAGGAACTGAAAGCGAGAAATTCAGAGCTAAGACTAGCAGAAATGACAAAGCTGAAACTAAGAGATTATCTAGAGTGATCAGACTCACTCTGAGATAGGAATGCTGGAAAGAAGGACTACGTTTAGAAACGTTGAGCTTGCTGGAGTTTCCTGATAAGGGGAGCGAACTTGGTTAGGACCGGAAGAGCACCGTTGAAACCCTCTGGGCTGGCATCGAGAGCGGCGCCGAAAGCCAGGATCTCGTCGATGGGAGCGAGCTGGATCCAGAACGCCATGCGGTCTTGAGACTCTTTTGCGTTCTGGCACTGGGAAGCCGATTTGGCGGCCGGTTGCGATTGAGTCGCGACCCGGCTGCGCTGACCTGAAACGATAGCAGTAAAGGCCTTGGGGGCCTTTGAACTGACTGAAGGAGGAGCGTCCGAGCTAGGCTGCGGTCGCTCTCTCCAGTTCTCGGTGGGCTTCACGGTTGCCCTGGCAGCACGCGGTGCCTTGGGGCAGCCGCGAAAGTTTGCTGTGTGGCCTTACTGGCCGCACAAGACGCAGGACGGAGCGGTGGGCGATTCGGGAGTGCGAGAGCACTCCTTAGTCCCATGCGGATATAGGCACTTGACGCACCTAGGGGAAGCAAAACAGTTTGCCGCCGCATGACCATACAATTGGCAGCGGTGGCACTGACCTGGGAAACCACGCTTGTGTGGAGCTTCGACGCGGATGTTGGAGAGACCGCACACAGTGGGCTTGCCTCTGAAAATGGACTGCCCTTGCGGGCTCTTCGCTAGGATTACTAGCGCAAGTGGGAACTGCTTGCCTCGGCGGCTGTGCATTTTGTGCACAGATTCGACGGGGAAGCCTTGAGAAGACAAGTCCTCTTGGATTTGCTCGTTCGAGAGCTCGAACGGCACGTTCCTGAGGACGGCACGAATCTTACGCTCCTCAGGGAGGGCGTAAGTGTGGTACTCGAGCTTGTGATCAGCAAGAAGCCGAGTAAGATTCCTGAAATCGGAAATGGAATTGACAACGACCTTAATAGAGTCACCCACGTTGGATGCCTTACTATACTGGATCTTGGGATTGTGCCTACCGCAGAGTGCTGAGACCTCGGTCCAGCGGCTCTTGTCCCGTATAAAGACGGGGGGCGGAGACTTGACTTTCGGCGGAGCCGAAACTGATTACGACGCAGGCTGTGTTGCTGGGATCGCTGAAACGGATAAGGGCGCAAGTGTAGGCACAGAGGCCGGTATCGCTGGGGACAACGGCGTTGCTACATCACTCGAGGCCTGGCTATCTGGAAGTAAAGGAAACGAAGTAGAAGTTGCTGACTGCTTCTTCTTTTTCGACTTAGACTTAGATTTTTTCTCGACGAGAGTGAACTCCGAATCTACCGAATCTTTCACGTTAGAATCAGACCCACTATCAGGTGGTGTTGTTTTCCGCTTAGACGCAGAGGACTGGCTGGCTGGCTCGCATACCGACATAGGTTCGGGAACTGGAGACGCTGGGGACATGGACAAGAAACCCGGGGGGACTAGCAACGAAGAGGTGCTACTAGACGCAGCGGGCTGAGAAGCTGGAATAGAAGGAAATGACAAGAGGGCTTGGGCGGCCCTCGCAGCGGCCTGAGCGATCGGGATCGGAGCGGTTGCCGGAGGTACCTGAAAATTCAAGACAGCCGGAACGGCTGGAGCTTGAGAAAGACGAGTGCGTAATACCTCTAGTTCTTTAATACTAGCATCTAATTTCTGAGACTGTTCTGCTATAACCTGACGCTTAGCGGAAATATCCTGACGTTTAGCTTCCAGTTTTTGATGTTGGACATCATTTTCCTGGTCTAACTCAACTAATTCCTTTTCTTTAGCAGCAATTGTTTGATCTTTATCAACCAATATTTGCTCAAGAGACTTGATACGAGACTTATAATGACGGACGATCCTAGATTTTTCGGCTTCGAACTCAGCCTTGAGGTGGGCGGTATGATGATCTTCGGGATCCATCGTTCTACCTGAAAATCCCTATTTTGAACAAACCTACGTGCCGGTGAACGGCGAAATGGCTGCAAACTGCGCTGTAAGAAAAAACGACCTAGTACGGACCTATTGCCGGTGAACGGCGGACGATCAGTCTTCGTTGGCACGGTTACGTATCCACCTGACCAGCGATGCTTCGGCCGGCAGCAGTCGGGTCCGCCCTGAAAAGGGCAGATGAATTAGCCCCGACAACACACAGCCTCCACAAGAGAAAACTTTCCGAAAGAGCTTAACTTGGCACCTTACCCGCACGAGTGCGGGGGAGGGAACAAGGGCAGCGCAATACGAACACTCGGGAGCGGCCGCAGACACGACCGTTCGGGAGCGAACGCAAACGGGAAGTGTCAAAAAGGCTTCTGACAAACCCTAACGACTACTATATACTAGTATACAGCACCCGGGAACGACTGCTTAACGTGCCCTCCGAAGCACGGAAGTCGCCGTGAGAAATGAATGGTCGGCGGTCACCCATCCAAGTACCGACCGCGCCGAACGTTGCTTAAATTGTGATATCATATGATAAACACAGTAACCACGGCGCCACGACGGCTTAATCTTATCTTACAAATATTATGGATGGATGATTGTTCCTCAAACACGGCAGACTGGCCAAACGGATTTGGATGAAATTTTGTGTAGTCAAACTAGAATCTGGAATTACACATAGGCTACTTTTTATCCCGATATTACGCGGGTAAAAACGTATCAACTTGTAAGGCTAAATTTTAAAAAGAAATTCTCACAGGATCAAAACTCAAGCGGGAAAAACCTCGCATAGCCTCTAGTTACTCATACGCGTGAAACTTATTAGTAAACAACCTATTTGGAATATTCCAATAAGATCGGCGTATTCGAAATTCAAAAGCCGCGTCCCTTGTGACTTATTCATCGTTACGGCTACCTATGCCTGCGGTGAAATATGTCAGTATCTAGTTACGGTCGATATACGGCAGTAAAGCTGACTAAACTGATATTAGAGACTTTAGAAATTGATCATAACAATATAATTGCTCATCAACTACATGACTGCTTCTTTAAGTAGTTTGTAACTTTTAAAATTATTGACATTTTTTTTTGTGTAAAAGTACTCACAAATTGCCTTGATAAAACAATTGCTATAAATGAAAAAGTATTTCGGTTTTTATTACAGAAAAAAAGTATTACTCTTATTTGCAAGGTATAATGTAATTCTTTTTCAATAATTAAGTATTTTCTAAAAAAGGTCCACTCGAATCTACTCCTAGCTATCGGTCGGTCTGCAGTGTAAACGCTTTCGGATCAATCTGCAACATGTCCTTAATATCTTCATATGCAATTTGTCACTTTTTTAATGAGCACACTTAATCGTTTGCGTCTAAATTCGTTATACCAGCAGTGTCTATACAATTTCTTTCTTCAAAATCCATTTAAAGTCTTTCAAACGATTCCTTCGATTTTAGGCGACATTTAAAAATGTACAAAATCATTGCGTGAATATGTTTCGGACGAAGATCCATTGTCGAAGGAGTAGCATTGAAAGAATTTAGATCGAAACATACCCAGAGAAAAAATCGCTATTGAATCTTTCGTATTTTGAGTAGAATGAATTAAGTAAATAATGAAAACCAAATAAATGCTGGACTGGGAGCGAAAGAAAAACATAGAATGTGCCAGCTGCTTCTCTTCCCGGGCATACCGTAAAAGTCAGTTAAGGGACGGAGGTTTTATTGACGTTTTCGTGGGCGATAGGCTGACCCCTCAAGTCTCTCTCCATCATCACAATACCTCCAAATTAGTCAAACGTGACATCAGATGGTTTTATAGCTCTGGTGTTCTGCCTACCCCATTAGGGATACAGGCGTGACGTTATGCATGTATGTATGTATAAATTAAAAAAAAAAACGAAATAAACTATAACTGACCAAGTCTCTCTTACAAGTGTAATTCATTTAAGTAGTTAAAAAAAGAACAGCATTCTAGTACTTAGGCTAAGAAACCGTCGACCTTCCCAAACTTTGACCCCTATTTTATAGTGAAAAGTTCCTCTGATTGAGCTCAACTACAAATCACTTTGACCACTGCTGGGATTACAAAATTATTAATATAACCAATTTACGCCCTGTTGGAGATCGCACACTTCCAAAAACTTTGTCACCGAAAATAGACTTAATTTTCAAGGGTTTTGAGAGCTGCTCGTAATTAAATAAAGTAATTTCGGAATTTCCTTATTTAGAAAATGTATTTCTACTTTACAGTCCACTCAGGAACTACAGCTCTTGTTCTATGGACTTTGCTTTTGAAATTGTTTTGTTTTGATTTAACATTATTCAATTTGTGAATTTGAAATTAGTTAGATAAAATGTCCCGTATGGATAAAAGGGTCAATTTGTAAGAATTAACTGAACTTATCAAACTTCGAAAAGTGAATAATTATTTTTCTACATAGCATAACTAAATACATTATCCTCGACTAGAACATCAAACAGTGCCGTCCGTCGTGATTATGGCGCAGAAATATCGATAACTCAAAATGAATAAGAAAAATGGTTAATATCCCATTTCGAAAGTAATTTTTTTTTTATTGAAAAAGCTGTACACCTATAAGGTTAAGTCAGCTAAAGTTAATTTAATTTAGTGAAACCTGCGTTACTCGTCTTACTTAAATTTTCTTACTAGAATTGAAACTGAGTCCCTTGATTATTATAAAGCCAAGACCGCCCGGTGACTTTTAATTGTGTCACCGAATGATTTAACGTAGCATTAAAACTATTAATATGACAATGCGAGTTTTAATAAATTTCAAATATAATAAAAAACTTAAAGTAGACCATTTAATCAAACATAACTTGTTTTTTTATCAGATTCCTGATAACTAAGAAAACTTAATATTTATACCCTGACAAATAATTCAATGCAGTGAACTATATAGAAAAATAATGACACCAGTTAAAAACTTCGTAGTGTAAGCACAGAATAAGTGACTGAAAATAAACGAGTCTTTGTCATTCGTTTTGCATAAAATTTTAAAACATGTATAAATAGTTGAATTTGAGGTGTGTAATTTATCTTTAAAGTTACTTTCATGAAAATTATTAATTACCCAACATACCTAGTGCTTTAAAACGGTTAATGTAGAAGTTAAATTGACTTGATAACTTCTTTATTTTTAAACTCCTTTTAAACTCTTCTAGAAATAAAATTTCAAGAAGAGTTGCCGATTGCTAAAAGAATCATTAAAAAAATCACAGCCAAAACATTAGTTTTTTTCATATATTACGTACGATATTACGAGGGTGGATTGAAAAGTTCGCGGCCTAGTCAAGAAAACAGAATAAAGTACATACAAAAATATTTTTATTTTTCGACGTAATCTCCATTTAGCTCTATGCACTTCTTCCATCTGCTTTCCAGAGCTTCCATACCTGTTTTAAAAAAAGATTCCTCAAGGTCTTCAAAATACAGGTTAACAGCGGCTTCGACCTCTTCATTCGTTAAAAATTTCTGCCCACCGAGGTGTTTTTTCAGGTTTGGAAACAGGTGAAAGTCCGAAGGTGCCAAATCAGGAGAATAAGCTGGATGTGGCAACAATTCGAAACCACAATCACGAATTTGAGCCATAGACTCGACAGACGTGTGGACTCGGGCGTTGTCCTGGTGAAACAACACTTTCTTTCTCAGTAATCCTGGGCGTTTCTGTTTAATTTCTTCACGTAAACGGCGCAGAAGGGTGCTATAGTACGCAGAGTTTATTGTTTCGCCTTTTGGAAGGTAGTCCACCATAATGACACCCTTAGCATCCCAAAAAACCGATGCCATCACCTTGCCAGCCGACAGAATTGCCTTTGCTTTTTTCGGAGTTGGTTCACCTGATTTTTTCCATTGTTTGGATTGTTGTTTTGATTCTGGGGTATAGTGGTGAGCCCAGGTTTCATCCATTGTCACAAATCTGTCAAGAAAACCTTGTGGATCAGCCTCGAACATCTCCAAACAGTCGCGAGAAATCGTGAGTCGAATTCGCTTTTGCTCTACTGAAAGCAATCTGGGGACCCACCTAGCCGAAACCTTAGAAAAGCCGAGTTCATGGACAATAATGTTTTGCGTTCGTTCATATGAGATGCCTATAGTGTCTGCAATTTCTCTGATAGTCAATCTACGGTCTTTCAATATGAGATCACACACTTTATTGATGTTTTCTTCGGTCGTAGACGTCATTGGCCTGCCGGAGCGAGGGTCATCTTCGATGTTCTCTCGTCCACGTTTAAATTCTGCAACCCATTTTTTCACAGTGGTATAAGACGGGGCAGATTCCCCTAATGTTGTTTGCATGTCATCATGGATCTCCTTTGGTGTTAATCTTTTTTTAAACAAATATTTAATCACAGCACGTTGTTCAAATTTCTCCATTAGTGAAAATTTGTTCTACACACGTATTTATATTGTTCGTAAACTTTTATTTAAACAAGATATCAAATTGAAAATTCGCGGGCTGACAATTAAATAATGATAGTTCAAAATGACGGCAGAAAAAATAACAAAAGTTTTTTTTTTAATGGCCAGGCCGCGAACTTTTCAACCAATGTAGTATGATAAAAAAATAATATCATGATCACTATTCTTTTTCTTTCCTAAATTGGACATACTGGAACTGTCATTTTAGTGCATTAAATCATTTAGATCATATCATCGTAATCATTCAGAGGTTTTATTGGCATTTTTGTGGGCGATAGGCTGACCCCCTGTCACTGCAATAGCCTCTCTCCATCATTAATATAATACCTGATTTGTCAAACGTGACTTCAGACGGTCTTATAACCACTGGTGTTCTGCCTACCCCATAAGCGATACAGGCGTGAAGTTATGAATGTATGTATGAATCATTTATCAGGGTATACTTTTTATACAGGGTTATTGGTAAATACACCGGAATCTTTATAGGTGACGTAAGAGAGGTCATTTTCAATAATTTGAGCCCAAATTATTTAATCCCAAAATGTACCGGAATAAATCCAGTTTTATTCCTTGAAATATCGATTGTAAGAAAACAAATGGTCCGATTTTAATGTTCTTTTCAGTTTTAATAAATAAATCATAAAAAATAGTTTTAATTAATCATAAAAAAGTCCGGCAAACGAGAGGTCCCAGGTTCGAATCCTGGTCGGGTAATTTTTATTTATCACATTTTTCATTTATTTAAGAATAATTGAGCATTTTAAATGCAAAAAACTTAAAAACATTATAAAAAAAGTGTTTCAGTGTGATTCCAAACAGAACGTTTTATAAAATAAAAATGAATTTTTGGAGCAACACTTACAAAAAATAGCCTCCAAAAAAGGTCTGATGAATTTTGCGTACTTTTTCTGGCTATACAATGAGGTAAAACAATTGGTATTTAACTGCACAGTTCAAGAAAAAAATTCAAAAACAAAATTAAAGTAAGCCAAGTCGGAGGATCAGAGCTAAAAGGGTAAAAAGAATATTTCAAAAAGACAAATCGCACGATCAGACCTGTTTATCATCTCCTCTCGTTGCAATTTATCAAATTATCGCTTTTTTTTGACGACCACTTTGGCGATGGGGTAAACCTATCTGCCTCAGACGCTAGTGGCTGCGGGTTCGATTCCCGCACGGAACTAGAAAAAAAAAATGTTCCATGTCTGGGTGTTTATCTATTTATGTATTTATATTCTAGGTTCCCCCCTAGTTCGCTACATGGTATCCCATAACACAAGCTATGCTTACTTTGGGGCCGTGTAGTTGGTGTGATTGTCTGGGGATTTTTATTTATTTATTTATCGATAAAAAATCCTTATATACAAACTTTTTGACAGCGAAAAGTTAGTTTTGTATAATTATTTCGAAGGATTAAAAATGTAGTTTTTTGATTTTTATTGAACTGTGCAGCTAAATGCCAATTGTTTTACATCGTTGTATAGCCAGGGAGTTGTAGATTTTTTTCCAAAAAAGTTTACACAAAATTTATCAGACCTATTTTGGATAATAAAGCTATATTTTGCAAATGTCGCTCCAAAAAAATAATTTTTATTTTAGTAAAAGTCGTGTAGCTTCTGTTTGGAATCACAAAGACACTCCTTTATTTACTAAACACCTGTCAAAAACTAAAAAGAACACTAGCTGTGCCCGCCAATTTGTTCGCATGGACGTCGAAACTTATCAATGAGTTTTTTGTGTAAAGTGCTATTTGTGTAGAACGTTATTTTTCGAGCATACCTCCGAGCAGGTATTAATACTTCTGTCCCATCGAGGTCCTTTGTGGCTAATTACAATAGAAAGCCAATTGTGTCTCATTAGCGGTGATGAAGATGGTACATGACATCTTTGCTCGCGACACTTTAAGCGTTCCTCGCCTCTTTAAGTTCGCGTTCTTTAAGTTTTTTTAGTAGAATTCTACTTTGTTACCTTTTTAGCAAGATAACCGATAGCGAAACTGACGTTCATTGCAACGAATGCTCACAAAGATAATGGTAACAACAGATAGTCACCATCATCAAATGAGAGCTTAAGCATACCAACACGACATTATTAGTGAGCCCGTCTGGACTATGAACATAAAGGTTCCTTGGACTACTCACGCTAAAGCTGACCATGTGAAATACAACGCGCGCTAAGATCGACGCCAGCTACGCCTAGAGTCTGACCTTGTGCATTACTTATTGTTAGCGTAACATAAGGCTACTGGAAACTATACCTTCTCCGTTAACCAGAAATGGGAAATTGTTCGGAACCAAATGAATTCTAGAATTCAAAACACTTTCCCCAGCACCAAAACTGGTTAAAACTTCTGCCTTAATTATGTGAGCTCACGAATAATCTATGCTTTATCACTATTCCTAGTAATACCACATATGGGATTTTCTGTGCGATCAAGATCGATAGGTATTTTAAACATACTATGAGCCGTTTTTCCTCCTGGTAACAATGTCGCTGCTATTCCTGCTCAGTATTCCTAATAGAATTTCTTCCAAAGTATTATTAGCACTAAGGCAGACATGGCTAAATAACAATTTTTGCTCGGATGTCATATTTAAAACTCTGTTTTCCAAAGTTTCTAATAGTTCTGCAAGATTATAGTTAGTTTCTGCAGCGTACTTTCTATTAATATGTACGTTCGAATAGCTATCAACACTGATTTACGGCTAAGCTCAAATTTAAAATCTATACGGTCTACGCCTTATAATAGTAAACCTTAGTATCTACCTAATTAAAAAATAAACTCAATAACAAAATAAAATACCTACCTTCCTAAATAAACCTATTTCTGATGACTAATCGGAACTTAATTAATAAGCAAATGACTGACTATGAATGAATGATACGAATGACTAATTCTACCTATCGGTAGATATCATAAAATAACCTACGATTACTACGTACAATATCACATATACTTACTCACTACCTATACTTTAAAATTAAAATCTATACCTACAACTTATAAGAATTATACTAAATAACTCTACCCCGAAATGCACTTAGTAAAAACTAAAAGGAATAAAAAGGTCGCACTGAAAAGCATGGTTTGGAATTGCAATTAACTGTTAAAACATAGAATTTATAGAATGCTAATATGAATGAACGCTCGCCACTTGACTTGACACGTTAAAATCAAATTTCAAAAAACCGTCCTTTTACTTTGATACATAATATACGGTAGCGATCCGTTCAGGCCGCGCACGCCAAATTCAACCTTCAGCGCTACATTTACAGCATAGCTTAGAACTTAGTGAAATGCGTGTGACGTAAAATACGACAAACTTATTATTTGCGGTTGGTACAGTAATCGGCCTTAACCGCAAAATTAAGTTTGTTTTTCATTGTTTATACTTTTCCGGGACAAAAAGTACCCAGTGTGGTGCCCAGGATATTAAGAAATAATTATACCAAGTTTCATCGTAAGCGAACCGGTAGTTTTTGCGTGATGCCTGAATAAACAGACAGACAGATAGACAAAAATATTTTTAATCACATTTTTGGGTTCAGTCAGTCTGCAGATTTATTATAAGTATATAGAATAGATTGAAATCGGATAATTCGTTTTTTTTAACAATCGATGTTTGAAGGAGTAAAATTGGATTTTCAGAAAAAAATGATCACCCCTACTGTATAAATATTTAATAATCGATAAACTTTGGGATTACATGGTTTGGAGTCAAATAATTGGAAATGACCTCTTCTACATCACCTCAAAAGATTCCGCTCTAATTACCAATAACCCTGTATATCTAGCTTGTCAGTGCATGAATTGAAACCGTTATTGAAACATTTAATAGTGTGGTACAAAAAAATCGGAAAACCCATAATTCGTAAGAGAGATTTTTTAGGAAATCATAACCATAAGGAAAAATAACCTTATAAATAATAATAATAAATAAATATTTCTGGCGCTCACACAACATTATCTAGCCCAAATTAAGTTTCTCAAAGAACTTGTGTTATGGATACTAGATAACTGATATACTTAAGAAATATATAAGCATACATATTGAATAAATACATATTTTTTTATTAGAATAAACTTAAATAAACATATAAACATCCATGACTTGACGACTAATATCTGTGTTCATCACACAAATATCCGCCGCCCCCGGGATTCGAACCCAGGACCTCTGGCATAGAAGGCAATTTATGTTACCGCTACACCAGCCGGTCGTCGAATCGTCCTTGTTTGTGGAATCAACTAAATTCTATGTTTGATCGTAATTCCAAGAACCTATTGAAAAAACTCAATTCTTACAACACCGGTGGAGTCCGATTTCTCTGAAACATACTATACGATCCCTTATAGAAGGCATTTGTCAGCGGAAAGAAATTTCACCTGTTTCCAAAATTTTCCTTCATTTTTAGCAAAGCTTCAGCAGCGATTTTACACATTATTTAGAGAACCCACAGAATCGCTTACATAGCGGGCTGCAATTACGTCAATTAGACAGTTGCGGGATAATCGTCGCTTTCAGCATCTGTATGCTGAATGGGCATTGGCAACTTTTCAATGAGATCCCTTGCATACGGAAGTAGGCTTCGAAATTCAGCACTTTTCGCTTTTCTAACTATGAATAGCATGAGGAATGGCTTTCGTTTTGTAATCAAAAGTCTAGCGATTATAAAAGGAATTATAGCTGTAAAAATAGAACGAATGCTGTTTAAATAATATCTCAGTTGTAGCTTAATTTTGGAATAATCACCTTACACTATGAACGAAACATAAAGCTAATGTAATCATTAAAATTAATTAGCTAACCAAGTACTGACGACTGGCTAGTGTAAGTAATGTTTACATACATTGCTTTCAGGCGCGGTCGCAGACTGAAATTTTGGGGGGGGTCACATCTGAATTTTGGGGGGGTCACAACTCATTTTTTTAAATCAGAAGTTTCTTTTTTCGCTTCTTTTCTTATAAGATGTTCATCTTTTCATGATTTTGGGGGGGGGTCATGTCCCCTGTGGCCCTCCCCCCCCTGGGACCGCGCCTGATTGCTTTCTATGCCAAGAATATCTTTAGTTTTAGAATATCTTTTATGATAAATACGGAATTTTATAAGACTATTTTCATACAATTTATAAAATTCTACATTCTACATGGAACTTTTATACAACTTTTAAAACTTCGGAAGCGAAAGAAAAATATAGAATGTACCAGCTGTTTCTCTATCCGTGAATACTGTAAAAGTCAGTTAAGGAACAGAGGTTTTATTGACGTTTTTGTGGGCGATAGGCTGACCCCCTGTCACTGCAATAGTCTCTCTCCATCATTATAATACCTCCAAATTTTGTCAAAAGTGACATCAGATGGTTTTGTAGCCTCTGGTGTTCTGCCTACCCCATGAAGGATACAGGCGTCAAGTTATGTATGTATTTTCATACAAATAATATTCATGTTACGACTAATAGCCAAAGTACGACTACACCCAGTTTAAGCCGGCTATAACTCGGTGTATCCGGTCACATGTGATTAAACTTAGGTCCATCCTATTAATCTTAGGTAAGACCTAGGTTTTTCCTTCAATAATTAACTTAGGCGTTCTACATATCATCGGCGAGAACTAAATATTCAGCATTTTGGTTTTGTTTTGAAATTCCTATCTTGCGTTTCCCAATACATCAAGTGTTATTAAAATTAATCCAGAGACAGAAGTTATACCGTACCGAAGGTTTTAAAAAAAGGTTTGGGAAGGAATCGTATTATCAATTGAACAAACTATAGCTCAGGTTCCCGAGGGGAGGCGAAATGAAAGCCACAAAAACAATGATGTAGTATATATTCAGGATATTTCCCAAATCGCTACACACAATACATTTAAAACCGTTCGAGTATAAGCAAAACGATTTCTCCATTTACATGTGTGATTTAAAAGACAGTTAGCTCCATCTAGCGGCCATCGATGGAACTTCGCCATACAATTTCCAACATAAACGAATTATACATAACCGCCCGCTAAAGACAAACTAAGCGTTTGACTTTACAACAAACAAAATACACAAAATACAAATTTTAACAACACTTTAAAGTAAACACTTTACAATGAACCTGTACGTGGTGATTCACTTAAATCAAACAATTTTTATTCGCCAATAGGTAACTTACATAATTTATGTACCGGCCTTTTTATTACACCAGTCTTAGTTTTTATAGCAACGACTCTTACAACTCCATCTGAGCCTGCATGTGTAGTGACTACTCTACCCAATAACCATCGGCTAGGTGGCAACCCATCCTCTTTTACAACAACAATGTCATTAACCGCAAAGGGAGGTTCCTGTTTCGACCACCGGTACCGATGAAAAAACCTATTTATATACTCTTGCGACCACTTGCGCCAAAAGTCTTGTACCATTCGCTGAGCATACTGCCATCTCCGTAACGAACTAAGGTTGTGATCGTCGTAATTGGTGTCCGGTATGGTTAATAGAGGCTCACCTATAAGGAAATGTCCCGGAGTCAAGACTGTCAGTTCTTCGGTATCATTCGGCAATACAGATAATGGCCTCGAATTAAGGCATGCCTCAATTTGACATAGAACCGTCGCTAATTCCTCATAAGTGAGTGTAGAAGTGCCTATTACACGTCGCAAATGCCATTTCACCGATTTTACCCCCGACTCCCAAAGTCCACCAAAGTGTGGAGCATGAGGAGGAATGAAATGCCATGTACATCCGTAAGCTCCTAAAGCTTCTCCAACTTCTTGAGGTACCGATCTTCTCTCGGATTTGGCCATGCGCTGAAGCTCTTTGGACGCACCGACAAAATTGGTCCCATTATCGCTCCATATTTCAACGCATGCACCTCGTCGAGCAACGAATCGCTTAAAGGCTTGCAGAAAACTTTCTGTAGAAAGATCGGACACCACTTCTAAGTGTATGGCACGCGTGGCCATACACACAAACAAACATATGTATCCTTTATAGGATTTATTTCCGCGACCTTTAGCAGTCCTTATTTGGATAGGTCCAGCATAATCCACGCCAGACCTCTTAAAAGCTCTCGTAGGAGTTACTCTCGCCGCAGGAAGCTGGCCCATTACTTGACTTCGAGTGATCGCTGCATGCCTAGCACAAGTGACACATTTTCGATAGATCGACTTGACCAACGTTTTCGCGCTAACAATCCAATACTTGGATTGAAGATAATTTAACATTAATTGAGGGCCACCGTGAAGAGTTATTTTATGAGCGTCCAAAATGATTAATTCCGCGAGATGTGATTTTGGAATTATGATTGGGTGTTTTCTACTAGAGTCAAGCAACGAATGCTCCAATCTACCTCCTACACGCAAAATTTTTTCATCATCAAGGATTGGATTGAGCGACCGTAATTTGCTACTTTTCGGTAAGTTTATATTTTGTTTTATTAATATTATATCTTCTTCCCATTCTTTACTTTGATATATTTTAATTACAACATTTAATGCTTTATCTAACTCTTTTACTTTGAGATATTTTTCGCAATCCTTTTCCGCTAAACTTTTCTTTGAATTATTAATAAAACGTCTACAATATGCAATTACTCTAATTAATCGAATTAGTGTAGAAAATTTCTCCAAATTTAAATCATTTTCATATTTAGTGACATGACAAACAACTTTTATTTTTTCTAAATCTGTTAAACACTCTCTAGGTTTTCTATAAAATATTTCCTCATCCAATAGAAATTCCGGCCCGTTGTAATACAATGCACAATTAATCAATTCCGAGGGGCGCGCTCCCCGAGATGCTACATCTGCCGGGTTCTGTTGCGAAGACACGTGTGACCAACAGGATGCATCTAAGTTTGTTAAGATCTCCGAGACTCGATTGGCAACGAAAACCTACCACCGACTAGGATGATCGTTGAGCCAAGCAAGTACAACTGTGGAGTCCGTGTAAGCATGTAGGTTTGCTTTATCAACGTTTAAAACATGAGCTACTTCTACCATAAGCCTGCTCAGCAACACTTCTCCGCAAAGCTCCAACCTGGGTATTGAAACTTGCTTAACAGGTGCAACCTTGGTTTTTCCTGTGATTAAAGCAACCCTTATTTCACCGTTCGATTTCACAACACGCATATAAACTACGGCAGCGTATGCGTACTTCGACGCGTCTGGAAATCCATGTATTTCTAGCTTGTCACCTTTGCGAGCACCCATCCACCGAGGTATTCGAATGTCAGATAACAAAGGTAACTCGGCTCTATAATCTAACCACTCTTGCTGCAAATGCATTGGGACTTCATCTTCCCAATCAATTCCTGTCAACCATAGCTTCTTTGCCACTATGGTACATGGCCCTACCCAACCCAATGGGTCATACAACCTTGATATGTCAGATATTATCTTTCCTTTCGTTACAGGTTCTTCAACGGGTGTTAAAGTTACCACATACTGATAGGTATCATCATTCCTGTTCCAGGTAAGTCCTACAATTTTTATTACTTCGTCCGTTTTGATGGTAAGTTTTTCTTTAATTTTGTTATCTTTATTTTCATCTATCATGTCCTTTAATAAATCACTGTCGTTACTTGACCATTTTTGTAGTTCGAAATTTCCTTTCCCTAAAATTTCCTTCATACCCCTGTAAATTTCCATACCTTCAGCATTTATTTCACACCCTGCTAATACATTTTCCATGTAGTAATTGACCTTTATTTTTTCAGCTACTACAGGAGATATGTGCCCTTCATCTGCAGCTACTGCGTGATGAGGTAAGTAAATGGCTGTACTTTTATTTATTTTAGAAGGCGGTACTTCCTCTAACCCTAACTGTAAGTAATCGATCATTACGTCGCTATATTTTAATTTAAACTCTGGATTCTTTTTGACTCTTTTTTCTAATAACTCAATCCGTTTTTCAGCGATTACCTGTGAATCTTTCACCTCAGGATTTTCAATTTTAAAAGGAAGACGAACGACATAACTCCCATCACCATTTCTTGTAGTATTTTCAATGAAATTGTTTTCGCAAAGGGACTCTTCTCCAGTTAACAGTTTTTGTTGAACGTAACTATCTGACTCTAATTCCCAACATTTTTTCAAGATATTATCTTCGGTTTGAAGGCAATGAAAAACCTTAACATTAACCTGACTTTTCCAATTTCCTAAAGCTCCGGACACAATCCAACCGAAACTAGTCAGCTGAGCAATGGAATTACCTGATGGACTTCTTTTTACACCATCGCGCAATATTTTAGCGTATACTTCCGCGCCTAACAAAATATCGATCTTACTTGGCACGTTAAAATTTGGATCGGCTAATTTCAAATATTGCAAGTCCTTCCAATCAGTCTTAATAATCTGCCTGGAAGGGATCGGTGAGGTTATAGATTTCAAAACGAGCGCTTTTACCTTAAAAGTCACTTGCGGATCAACCAACGAAGCTAACTCAATATTTACCATAGAATTGCACGATATATTTCTATTGCCACCGACACCTGAAATCTCACCGTTTATTGAGATTCTTTTCAAACCCAATTGTTGCACAATATTTTCCGTAATAAACGATGACTGAGAACCTTGGTCCAGCAAAGCACGTATCACTGTACCTGACCCAGTCTTATTCGTGGCTCTCACTAATGCCGTGGCCAATAAAACCTGCTCTGCACGATCGCCACTATCTGACGACATACAAGAAACCACCGCAGTTTCTTGACTTGCAGAGCCGCTGGCCTCAACAGTAACCTCTCCGCGGGGATGCAACAAAGTATGATGTTTTCGATTGCAAATAGAACAATGTTTATTTGAAGTGCATTTTTTTGCCGTGTGGTTGCCACCTAGACAAATGAAACACAATTTACTTTCTAACGCAAACTTTCTACGTTCATCAACCTCCATATTCAAAAACGATTTACAACGCAACACGTCATGATTTTGAGAACAATAACCACAATGAACATTATTTTTTGCATGGAAAGATTTGTATTTATCCTTATAAACTACTTTACCTTTAACATTACTATTCAAAAACTCAATTGCACGATACCTATTAGTTAAAAATTCCTTAAACTGTTCATACGAAGGCAATTCATCCGAAGAGTTACAGTTGGTAAAATTGAATTCCCACTGCCTTCTAGTCTCCGGGTCCAACTTTGACGTTAAAATATGAATGACTATAATGTCCCAACTACTGACATCTATGTTTAAATTAGATAATGCCGACAAACAATCGTTAGAGCAATCAATCAATTCTTTCAAAGCAGAGGCTGATTCACATGTTAGATTCCTTTGATTAAGAAACCTGGTTAAAATATGATGTGACAAGAATTTTTTGTTATTATATCTTTTTTCTAATATATCCCAACACCTAGAATAATTGATTGCGCTAACTGGAATATGTCTTAGAAGCTGCTCGGCTTCTCCCGTCAAATAGCCTTTTAGATAATGAAGTTTTTGAATTCCATCCAAAGTTTCATTATTGTCAATTAATGCTTTAAATAAATCCCTAAAAGTAGCCCATTCATCATACTTTCCAGAAAACATGGGAATATTTATTTTTGGCAACTTAACTGACAAACATTTTTTTACGTTCATTTCACAATTGTTTGTACCATTATCAATTTTACTTTCGATTATTTTAGATAAAGATATTTTCAGCTCACATTTATATTCGCTAAATAACTCTTCAGCTTTATCATAAATTTCAGTTTTACAATAAGATGTTGATGTTAAATCTGAAGCCGAATATTTTTTCATCAACTCTTTATGCCCTGCCAAGAATTCGAACCACAATTGATCTAAGTTTTCGATTCGGCCTTCTAAATATTCTTTACTTATTCTCTCTTTTGGATATTTTTTAAAATTTACTTTAGCTTTATTTATTCTGGAATAAATATCCATTTGATAATTTATTGTTGAATCCATGTTAACTGAATAAATCTGTAACTAAAATTGCTAATCCTCAAACAAAATCTTTAACTAAAATCACTTATCCTTAAAAATATTCTAAGTACTAAAATGATCCAAATTTCGTCAATCACCAAATATCTAACAAAAATAAATCAAAATATTTCTAAGTGTTTTGAACTTAAAATTCAATACAAAATCGGGCATAGGTTCCCCGTGGTAACCAAATTTCTCAAATTATTCTAAGTCCTTAAATCTACGTTAATAATCTTTTAAACTTATCCAAGTTAATAAAGTCTTTATAATAAAGTTCAAATTCGCAACTAAAACTGCACAATTTCTTGAAATTAACTTGATGCCTCTTTAAGGTCCAAAATCGCAAAGATAAAAGATAATAATGTACTCACAATTTTCCACTGCACTCACACTTGACACATATGGATCATTCCCGGAAAAGCCTTATCCTTGTTCCATCTGTCCACCTTCATTCAAGTCACCAAATGCTCCTGCCTGCCGCCCGCCTTTCAGCAGACTGCTCCTGCCGCCCGCCTTTCAGCAGACTGCTCCTGCCGCCCGCCTTTCAGCAGACTGCTCCTGCCGCCCGCCTTTCAGCAGACTGCTCCTGCCGCCCGCCTTTCAGCAGACTGCTCCTGCCGCCCGCCTTTCAGCAGACTGCTCCTGAAGACTCAGTTCGCGACAGCAACCCACTGTCCCAAGTCCACCTTCCAGGATATCACTTCCCGAAAGGGTTTTCCAAAAATTACGCGATCCGGCTCGAAGGACCATGAACAAACTATAGCTCAGGTTCCCGAGGGGAGGCGAAATGAAAGCCACAAAAACAATGATGTAGTATATATTCAGGATATTTCCCAAATCGCTACACACAATACATTTAAAACCGTTCGAGTATAAGCAAAACGATTTCTCCATTTACATGTGTGATTTAAAAGACAGTTAGCTCCATCTAGCGGCCATCGATGGAACTTCGCCATACAATTTCCAACATAAACGAATTATACATCAATCAATATATATAAAACTGTTCCGTTACTGACTGAGTGACTGAGGTACTGAGTGACTGATAGATAACGTACAGCCGTAACTACTGGGCGTAGAGAGCTGAAATTTGGAAAATGCATTCTTTAGGGGATGTAGGGGTGCACTAAGGAAGGAATTCCCGAAATTCCCACGGGAACGGGAAATATAGGACTTTTTAGTTTGTATGAAAAATCTTATTCCTTGAGTGCACCGATATGAAACTTGGTGTAAAAATTTTTAAATATGTTTCCGGTTGTGTTAAGAAAGGAATTCCAGAAATTCCCACGGGAACGGGAAATATACGATGTTTTAGTTTGTATGAAAAAATCTTTTTCCTTAAGTGCACGGATGTGATCCTTGGTATAAAGGTTCTTCTATAGGTATCTGATTGTATTATGAAAGGAGTTTCCGATATTCCCACGGGGTCGGGAAAAATAAGACTTTTATGTTTACGCGCGTACGAAGTTGCGGGAAAAAGCTCGTTTTAAATAAAATCAAAGGATATACCTACAGTAACATTGTTATTGCTTTTATGACACTAACAAAAGAACCCTAGGGCAATAGTACCCGTCATTAGCACACATACAAATAATATTTTTGTTGTTTTGAATTATATCTAGTAAATGAAAAGGACGCACAATGTAAATTAATCTGCATGAGTTGGTATGAATTCTAACTTTCCCCATTTAGTAATATTTGAGTTCTAATGGCTTTAAAATGACACGGAGCAAAAGCAACCAACAAGTGCAATATAGAGTCGTTTCAAATACCTATAGGGTCCGCCTATAATATTCGATTATATTTTAATAACAGATAAGGAATGATGAAGGGGTCTGAATTTTGAACAAAAAAAAAGTTTTAATTATTTTTCATAAATTAAAATTTCAAAATTTTTCTCTGTTGGTAAAATTTAAGATTAATCTACATTTTATGACTACAGACAATTAGATGGAAACGTTTTTATTACTTGCTGTGTAGTCATAATTTATAGATAGGTAAAACTTAATTTTGATCACTTATGTAAATTTTTGTATTTTTTTTTGTATTTATGACCCACTCATCAGTCTTCATCTGCTATTAAAATATTATTGCCTATTATTAGGCGGCCCTATATATCAAAGAGAAAATATAAATATGGGAAAATAATAAATGAAGTTATGTGGGTTTTTACATTAAATGACGTTTATTTTAATTTTACATTTGAACATGACATGGAGAAACTAAATAAACGCGATACAATTCATTTAAAAACCTCATTTATTTCATGTAATGCTACGTAAAACCTGAAGATAGAATCTCAATGGATGAAATCACAAGAAATCTACGACATCTTCTTTCGTCGCATTGCTCTTATACGGATGACACTTCCGCACGTCGAGAAAATATCTACTGTCATATTAAAATCTACTTCTGTTCATCTTTAGTTTGCTTTTAAAAGTACGAAAGAATTCTTAAATCACTACAGTTTCGATGCAATTTATTTCCTGAATATATACTTTATTTTACGTTTTTTGCCCCCAAACCCAGAGCAGATAGAGCGCAGCACGATTTCGTATCAGTTTAAAAGGCGAATGAACTGTGATGGTTTATTATCCATGTGTATTGCTGTCATAAAATTTTCAGAAATCTGGATAACTGCTATCGATAATTTTATGAATATGAAATAAGTGGCTACTGCTGCTTGGGCCTTTCAGTCACCTACCACAATTAATTTAAATTAAAAAGCATTCGCCAAATTATTCTCATAGATAAACAATAGCAGTAAAAAAACAAATCACCCTTTATTTAGGATCACATTTTTATCTTTCAGCAACCAAACAATAATGCGCCACGTTTGTTCCATTTAATTTTACATAACAAAGTGCCTCCCAAAGAGCGGTTACGCAATACATTCGATTCTTATCCGACCCGGATCCGAGCAAATAAGAAGCTATTTTGTATGATATGACGGATGCCAGATGAAGTGCATAAGGGTGTCACCACACCAATCGGTCGATAGACGGCGTCGATCGAAGTCAATCCGTTTTTTCTCATCGGATTGGTCTAGTAAAAACTAATGATCGATTTCGACTAATCCACTCTACCATCGACCGATTGGTGTGGCAACACCATAAGCTATCACATAAATAATTTATTTATTCATTATTCATTAAAAACAGAGTTACAAATATAAATATAATCGAAAACAGTTCCATTAGTCAATGACTGTGTCGAAAATGTTTACGCCCTCCTCAAAAACAGTATAGAACTACAATAAAGAAATTATATAATAATATTAAGTATCAATATGTTTATGTATAAAATCAAACCGAGGGTACATTCTTAGTTAGAAATACGAAAATGCAAGTGTAGTTTGAATAATATTTAGAAGTACCCTCACATAATTATAGGTTGTATGGTATTTACTGAAGCTTATAGCGGTTTAGTAATTCTGCTGCCGCGCTACCGTCACCGCACCATCATTTCTCGGATTCGGATCGGATGTAGTGCGTAATCGCCCTAACTGTTATTATCTAATCTGCGCCTTTCCACTCCGACCGGCCCTTGTTCTAGTTGGAGTAATTAATGTTTGGAGATGACAAAGCTCTTGTTGGAAACTGACGTAATGAGAATTTTAATAAAACAGTAGATATCCAAAGAACTATCAAAAGGCTAACAAAATTCAAGAAAAGCCGGCTTCGGGTCAGTCACTGGGGAAAACAAACGAGTTTTTATCTATAGATTTGTATTTTGTATGTAAGTGGCTACCTATGGCTATTAATTTTATAAAAGACTTATGCCCGTCTGCACTAAACTTTGATCCTCAATTCAATTCTTGTAGTTTTGGCAACCAGCTGTCGATACTAAGCGACTAGCTATTAGTATCATGTGATGGAATAGACACGGTATTAAGAATTAAGGTCAATGTAGTATTGACACAATTGATGCGCAACGTAGACCGGACATTGAGTTACCTAAAACAATAAGACATCACAGTTAGTAGGTACCATGAACCATCACCAACAAATAATTTTAACCTACTAGAGTTAGTAAACATAAATATATAATATATACAACAATTAACTATCTACATATTTACCTAATTAACTACGAATTTATCAAACTAAACACAGCATTTTGAAGAAAGAAATAAAAATGGAATCATACTATCAAGTTACAAAAAAGGCTCCAAATTTCACGAGAGCGATGTAAAAGCGGGATTAAATTTTCATAAAATCTGAAATATAGTTATCAGTGTAAAGTCAGATAAGCGTGTCGTTAGGACGATTGATTCAAATCAATCACGCTTTAGTCCATTGCGTTTTTCAGAGGACGCAATTTTATTTTTTTGATGTGTAGGGGGGGTCAGTGTAAAGCTAAAACCAAGTTTGTGGGGTCGCCACCCTTGTCCTACGGCCGCCATCTTGAAAATAGGGGTTGAAATGGTTTTTACAATATATCTCTTAAACTGTTTATCTGATAAAAAAATGTATTAACATTTTTTGTTGCAAATTAAATTCTCTACAACTTTGGTCATGTAACTTTTTGTCGTAAAACTATTAATAAAAAAGTTATAAGTGAAAATGTTTAGAAAGTCGAGAAAATAATTATAATTAATAAAATAATTTATATTTTTTGATATAACTTTTTTTTTATCATTTTACGAAAAAATTATATCAGACCATTTTTGTAGATCCTTTTTTTGTGGAACAACTTTTATAAGCAAAATTTTTTCATTAAGTCAATAGTTAAGGTTTTACAACGCTTTGCAATTTTTACGAACTGTTTCGGAAGTTACTGTACATATTGCGTGTTATAGACATCAAAAAAATAAAATTGCGCCCTCTGAAAAACGCAACCCTAAATGTAACTTTTCAATGGACTACTTGGGTTAAGATCCATTCAGAGTCCGCCTAGCTTCATACAATGATTTCCACCAACTATATTTGCTAAGTCGATTATGTATTTCTAATAAAGTAATGATTTTGCGATAAGTTAGGGCGTTACCACACCAATCGATCGACCGTCGATCGACGGATGAATGGAACAGTCGACGTCGATCCATAGTTTCTACTATGACAAAAAATCGACGTTGGTAACAACCTTAGTTTCATCCTTGACCCATATTTAGATCACATTGATACCTAACTTGAGGTCAAACGCGACTTGTGTCAAATAGAAATCAAGTATCAAACCCAATAAGCATGGTTTTATTTTCAAACGTAAGTAATTAAAGTACTTTATGAAGGTAATATGCGATCAATAAATATGAAAAACTGCAGGGACACTGTGTTATTTGTAGGATATATCTATAAGATATACCTACCTACAGCAAAGAAAACATTATGGTTCGTACAGATTGCTAGTAATGCAACTAGTATCCCATGATTTGGACGCCTCTCGAGCACGAACTGAGCCGCAGTAGAGCGCGATCGTGGCCTGCTCAAAGCTATCAATACATTTTCTGTTTTTTGGATAACATAAAAAAATACACAGCTCGCGAACGCGAATTGCGCCTTTGAGAGTAAGACTTGCTTCTGCGTGAGTGACGCTCGTAGACTGCTCGACGCAATCCGTGAATTGTCGGTTTTTTAGACAACATCAAAGGGTATAAAACTCTGGGTATAAATGAAAGGTCTGGGTATAAAACCAATTTATCCATTTGAATCATGTAAATCAGTTTTATCATTTAGGAGATAATTAAAGAATTAATTTGTATCGTGAAAGTGTAAACAACTGAACTTTTAAAGTTTTTGTTGTCTGTATCGTCCGTAAGCCGTCTCTCCTTTTATACAATTATGTGCGCCATTATGATTAGCTTTTGCTCATGACCCCGTACGCCAATAAACATTATCTATCTAGTATCCATAGCATAAGTTAAGAAAACTTTATTTGGCCTAGATAATGTGGTGTGAATGTTGTAAATATTTATTTATTTTTAATTTACCTAACCAGACACCCATTGACAAAGCTTTTTACCAAGTTTCACATCGGTGCACTCTATATACCTCTATACCTCGTGTGATCTATTAATTTTGTGAAGTGTCGCGGCAAGAGGTATTATCAATCAAATGCAAAACATTGACTGAAGTGACATGTTATCTACGTAGGTATATATCCTCCGGTGGGGTTTTAAATTACACATCTGGAAAATTGGATTGAAATGGGTTTATTTATGTAGGAGTGAGTTTCCCCTTTCGATTAATACCCCTTTTGTTTTGCGGAGACGCATAGTTTTTTAATTATACGTGTTTGAAATTTCCTAAACTGAAACGATATTTTACATACAAAAATTCAATTTATATGATTGCTTGGTAAAACGAAACGTATTTTCCGCCATTTTATGACATCTAAACTGTCAAACTGAGATGACGCGCTGCAGCGGCCGGCGAAGCGCCAGAACAAAATAAACTTAGGTTAGGTTAGGTTTCTGGAATGGAAATGGTCTCCACATCCTGGTTCTTAGTCGGGAGCCCACCTTCGAGACACACCCCTCCCCCTCAACCCCTAATCAGTAATTGATTATTCTATTTTTGAGGTTTTAAATAGCAAACTTCAAAATTCAGAAAAAAAAACTAGCCATCTCCGCAACTCCGCATCGTGGTGGGAAGACCCACCTTTCCCCCCCTTCCCCCCAAACCTAAATACTGGATGTGTAATTCAAAACCAGTCCCATATCCTCCGCTTTCATACATATTTATTTAAGTAGGTACTGACTCGATTTCCATAAAATTTCTATGGGCCACCTCTGACTTATTTTGTTCTATCAAATGAAACAAGAATCATCAAAATCGATTCATAATTTACCTATTGATCAAGTAACAAACATACACACGGTTTGATAACCTCTTCCTTTTAGAAGTCGGTTGAAAAGAACGTTTGCGGCGACGACGGACCGTGCTCGCGACGAAATACGGAAAAATTCTTTTTCAGGATATTGAATGCTCAGTTCGTGCGCAATACGTGCGTCAAATACAGCGAGCGCAGGCATCGAGCGCTGGACATAACATTACTAGTTCCATTACAGCAATCTATACGCACCATTACGTGTCTTTATAATCATCACTTACAATCCGGTTAAGTAGAATAATAAACTTCCCATTTACAATTTATTTATTTATTACATACAAAAATCCTTAAAATTAACAATGTCCTGCAAAACAAACACTTCTCATTTTAAAAAACCTTTATGATTTCCGAAATTAAAGCTTCGCTTAACTACAGAAGGAAAAAAGCGTTAGAGCTAATCTATACCTACGATATAATACCTACAACGTTAGGCACATGTCGAATATGCAATCTAGCTCCTTCCCACAACTTCCTGGTAATGTTATTAAACCACAACATCATGGCCCGTTAATTCTGATGTCTGGAATTAATTTCGGAACTAAATTTGTGAGTCTTGCTGACTCGCGGAGCTAAATCAATTTCAAACTATTTCTTACAACAGCGCAGCGTAGTAATTACTTCTTGGTTATGCAATTGTTTAATTTTATAATAAGAGGATATTCTTTCAGTACTTACAAGAAAAATAATTAAACCTTCTGTTTGTCTTTTCTTTACACTTTCAAATTGAAAACTTATATTTAACAAATAATTGACGACGTAATTTCAGCATCAATGGTTGTTCATTTCTTTTACTTACATCACCACTAGATTTGTTTTGAGTCCTCTGTATAGTTATTGTAGGTGAATATTTGAAAACCTGCCAAATTAGCTAGGTATTACCTATTTGCTTGGCCGATTTTGTATTCCACTGGTTTTTCGAATCCCTTTGTCCACACAAACCAGCAACATTAACGAGTAAAACAATATTTTTTATTCTTTACATGGTAAATAAAAAAGGTTTTTTAACTTTTTAGTCAGTCACAAAAGGAACAAAGGACACCATAAGCGCCTTTGTCTTTCCGCTTTTCACTGTCTCTTTTTTCAGATCTATTTATGATTAAATTGTAAATCAAAAGTAACTTTTTATTTGTTGCAAATATGGAAGTTGAAAGAACCGGAAGGCCTTTATTCTATCATGATTTGATTCGATCGACATGATTTCAGGGTCTGTCAAGAAAACGAAAAGCCGAGTTGATGAAATCATGATAAAATCTGGTAATATAAGTATTTTATTTTATGTTTTGAGAAAACTAAATAAAATACTAAATAGAAGGAAATTTAAACGAATAACAATATTATGTTTTTCGATGGCCTAATTGGAGTATAGTTAATCATGCTGCCATCTACGAATATTCGTTTTATATTTGTGTGATAAGTATACATATTACTTAGTAGATCATTAGTCTTTTATTTTTAATTAACATGTTTAGTTAGTTTCTATTATTCAAGTTATTACTGAAACTTAATTAGAGCCAGGTAAATTCGCCTCGCAAAAGACAGGACTCGTTATGCAGAGCTGACTGCCAACCTTCGATAGTCGGAGAGGCACATCAAGAAAGAGAAGAAATTTGCTGAGATTTTTTTTTTCTTGAATATGAAAAATATACAAAGATATCCTTTTTTTCCGATCATTTTTAAACAAACAAACTGTAATCTGAAACAAATATTCAAATAAAAATTTTGGGCAATTGTCTATAAAAAAATTACAGTACTATGCGATTCATGCACATACATTGTTCTATTTTAGTGATCTAAATTACAATCGTGGTTTCAAAATCTACAGCGGTTTGACCTACAATCCTAGTGACATTGAGCAACATTTAAATGCACAAGGCAAAGCAATTTACATATATTCCATAGTGTAAAGTCGTCTCAAAATTACGGACATCCCCTGCATGAGAAAATCATTAAAAGCGACTAATCCGAGTACAAATATCATCGCTTTATATTTGGACGGGTTATCCTCGGAAAATAAATCGTGAAGCTAAACCGAAACCTTGGTTGCAAAGATAATATAAATTCAGAATTTGCCAGCTGCTTCTCTTCCCGGGCATACTGTAAAAGTTAGATAAGGGACAGAGGTTTTATTGGAGTATTGTTTTGTGGGCGATAAGCTGACCCCGTCACTGCAATAGTCTCTCTCCATCATTATAGTGCCTCAAAATTTGTCAAACGTGACGTCAAATGGTTTTATAACCTCTGGTGTTTTACCTACCCCATAAGGGCTGCAGGCGTTAAGTTATGTATGTATGTAATAAATCCTTTCATGCTAACAAATTCACCATTTATTAATAAAACTTAACCTGAGACGTCTAATACTTAAAGTAACCTTTACCTTGCTTATGCATTGTAAACTATTCAGCGGAATTAGGAAAAGTCCTAGCATACACCCAAACCCAATCAACTTCACGAAAGTTATTTTCCTGAATTGGATTAGCTGAGACACGAATTCAAGACATTTTAAACCGTAGGCAAACGTTCGAACAAAGCTAGATCAAATATAATAAACATCCTTACACATATTCAGTACGATAAAAATAATTTTTAACCTCTTCATTACACACGTGCAGACATCCTAACAAAGCCCATACGTCATGAGCGCAAGGGGTTCCTTTGTAAAAGACGATTCTTCCACATGATTTGCTGGCAAAGACGAGGGCTACATCAAACTTCATCGCTGAAACTAACTCTGTTCACAGTTCGCTTAGCTTCCCTTTTAGATTTGAGCACATGAAATTATTAATGTTTATCATAAAAGCGTCATTTCGTATTTTCAACAATTTAATACTTGGTAAATATAACAGGCATGTTATAAATTTAGAATTTTGAGACATGTTTAAATCTTGCAATTCATTTGACAATGAATAAAATATCTGCAAACTCCAGTACACATTGCTCAGTGAGATTGCTAACATGGAATTACATTAAAACATTTAATATATGTTTTGAACAAACCTGTCCCCACATATATATTATTATATGATTTTTTGATTTCTTGCTTTGTAGCCTTAATAACAGATTAAACTAAAATTTGGTCACTTGTTATAAAGAATTGTTGGTGTCAAAGAATTGTAAAATTTAAATTAAAAAAAATCAGTTAAGTATAAAATGTTATTTTTATCATAAATTGAATCCACACATTATTCTTAACCTTCTCTTAAAATGTTTTCATCTTCAAAAAAATAACCCAGTATATTTAAGTATGAACGACTGATCGATACTAGCATGCTCAATAAGCATTATTTTGAGCAATATTACGTCACACATGCTACTTCGTAGAAAGTGTTCAATTGAAGCATGCTTTCGTACTTAAAATTAGCACGTGTAACAGTAGCTTTAAGCGGATGCCATTCTTTTAAGTTCAGAATATAACTTTACTAACAATTCCACTTGGATACAAAATAGACTTTGCTGAAGAAAACACAAAGGAGCTATATTTCTTTAATTCACTAGAATTCTACATTCTACTAAAATGTTCAACTTTAGAAAGCTCCAAATAAAATCTTTTTGAAATAAAATCACAAAATTCAAAATCGAAACACAATCTACAATAAATAAATAATAATAAATAAATTCATTTATTTCAGGCAATATTTACAATGAGATCTTAACAATTGAAAACAGAGGCCCATAGAATAAATACCTTACAGTCTAACATACATATAAGATAAACAGATACATACCTTAAACTAGAATATATAAAAATACTTAAAACTACATTTGAGATTGTCGTAAAGTCGGCGACGTGTGACGCGAGTCATAAGACAGTCGTCCTCGAAATTTTCGGAAGACGACTCCCTGCGGCCAGAAATCCTCCTTCATGAAGGTTGGCAGATGTTGGGTCGGCACTCTCACCACAAAAGAGCTGAAACTCACTTTATGGCGAGGTTCCAAACGCTCAACCCTCAGAAAGAATATAAAAAATTCTCTTTTTGATTTTTGACCCAAAAGAATTAGGAAATAAAAACATTTAGGGGGCTAGTGCCATATTAGCCTGTTTATTAATCGACCAGTCCCACGAGAATGTCCAGATAAAAGTTTTATATATGCTATTCCAGCCAATAACCTATATTTGTACCAAATTTTATCCAGATCTATTAACCCATTTTCGCGTGAAAGAGTAACAAATATCCATACATGAAATCTTTTGCGTTTTTAATATTAGTAGGATAATTTTATTTTATTTAGAAACTCTCTCAAAATATCTACATTTAGATTCACTCACTATATGTTTGTCCGATCTCCGCATTTCACCCCCGATCTGACACTAAGATCCTTAGGCCTCTGCCGCAAAACGGGGCGGTCAGGGCGGCGTTGGAAGGGGGCACAGTAACACTGGAGTATCCCGCCGCACCCCACTGTTTCAGACCTTATCCATTTGATTTTACGCAAAATATCCTGCCACTCCCGTACCGCCCCGCTGCCCGCGAAATTCGAAGCAGAGGCCTTACGGTTATAAATTTTCCAGGACCGACTACCGCCTTCCGGTCCTGCTTTGAAAGAGAGAGTTTGTTCCGGTGCGGCCTTCTCTTTATTTATCAAAAATATTCGGTTGCTTGAAATGATCTCAGTCAGTTGAAGCTCGGTTTTTGTGATATCACTCAACATTTGAAAACATTTTTTTATATAAACTCAGAATAGATTCATGCAACGTTTTCTAATGTAGGTAATAACACGAAATAAAGAGCAACGCTGGTATTCTGTCTCACCAATATTCTGTTCTTTTAAGTAAACCACAAATGGAAGACTTATGAGGTTTAAAAAATATCAGAAGTAATGTTTACACATAAAAAATACCAAGAAAGAGAAAATGAAACTCAATACTGTTTGCTTCAGACTTGAACGTTGTAAAACTCTACAAAAACAACTAAATACATAAAAACAATATATACGGAATAAAATGTTACTAAGACAGGGTTTTCTTTTCCATTTGGATAATTCCTTAATAATCAGATTTCTTAGTATGGTGATTTAAAAAAAATTCATTTTTTTAAACCACTCTCCTACTACGTTTTGAAAATGAAATACAATGTTAAGCTGCAAGCTTCGATGACAAATACTTAACAAAAATTATCATTAAATCGTTTTGCATCTTCGATATTTAGCTTAAGTCAGCATGATGCTATTAGAATAAACTATGATCCTTGAAGAATCCTTACTTCAACTCCAATTTTGACGCCATTGTCAACATAATAAAAAGTGAAAAGTAAAGAGATACCAATCAGCAAAAGTTCTTTTATCAGTAAGGTTAGCTAAGGTTAACTTTAGGATAAAAATTATGTAATTTTATCATACGAATACGTATTTTTAAAACTTTTTATG
Source organism: Stenoptilia bipunctidactyla (assembly GCA_944452665.1). NCBI lineage: Eukaryota > Metazoa > Arthropoda > Insecta > Lepidoptera > Pterophoridae > Stenoptilia > Stenoptilia bipunctidactyla. The sequence goes on from OX101726.1 coordinate 12,652,010, forward strand.
ATATTTTTGTCAAAGAACATATTGTGCGTCTCACCAAACGTCCATCAATCAACTAACTGCGCGGGAAGGTGAGTATAGAATAGCGTAGAGAATAGCAAATAGCAATAAATATTTAAAATAACAATTGTGCCATCTAATTACTTATTAGTTAGATAGAGTTTTTGCATATCATTCATCGAAAACAATAGGTTATATGGTTTGTCCATTATTAAAGAACTATTCCGCTTAAAGATTTAAGCAAATCGAGTCAGCAAACTGAAAACCTAAAACGGGACTACCAGCCATCCAATTTATCCACAAAAAACTAATCCCCAGTAAAACTGTACTCGTTATTCCTGTTAACAAATTCAAAACAAATACTGCCCTGAATGAACTTCATGGAAATAACCAACGCTCGCTAAAATGTGCAAGTACTTTGTTTCGCAAACTTCCACCTCCGAAAATCACCTATTACCGTGGCTGTAAAACTGGGAGCAATAAAACCAACTTTATTCCGCCGATCTTTTGGTTGTAAAAATGTAACCATCCTTTTACTGTGTAATTTCTTTTTACGCCCTTTTCCCTATTTTTTTTTTGTTGCTGTCTGGAGAAGCAACTCGATCAATGTCTTACTTTAGTTCAAACTTTGGATAGGTTAAGTTGACTGCATTATCACTGTTTTCATCAGCTGAACGGTGATTGCAGAAAAAAAATCAATAAAGATCTTCAGAATTCTGGACCAGCGCTGTTTTCGATACAATTTTTTGCACGAACCTTTTGTTACAGTTTACATTAATTTTTGGGGTAAGCATTGTTACTTTGCTGCCATTTATTAAGGATGGACCGTAAGCGTTTGTAATACTTTCCTATTAAATGGTTGTACTCATTTTCTCATAGCATATTTTCGTCAGTGTTTCAAAAGTTTTTCGAATTTATATTATTCTCTACTTTGTACGAGTAATAAGTTAAGCATAAGCTAAAGATAACTCCTTCGTCTAGTTATTAACAACTGCATGGGGAAATGAGTGACAATCTGGTGCAATTAATTATTGGTCACTCTATTCTACCCAAGGCGGCCGGTGTTTATTTATGTTTCTGTTTATTACTTATTTATTGCATAGTAGGTAGTTTTAAACCGTAAGTCAATGAAATCCAATGATATAGCTATTAAGATTATAATAAATAAATTGTAAAATCCCCAGACAATCACACCAACTACATGGCCCCAAAGTAAGCATAGCTTGTGTTATGGAATACCATGTAGCGAACTGGGGGGGGAACCTAGAATATAAATACATAAATAGATAAACACCCGGAACATTTTCTTTTCTTAATCCGGGCGGGAATCGAACCCGCAACCACTGGCGTCTGAGGCTTACCCCATCGCCATAGTGGTCGTCCATGACGTGTGGGAAAGCCGCCTAAAATGCGGTAGCAAGCAACTAATACGAACAAATGCCATCGAGTATAGTAGGTTTATTTTATTAGTGATTTAAAATATACTTAACTAATAGATTAATACAAATACGTATCACACACATGTGTGGCAATTACATTGACTATTTTACTATATTTACTTAATTAGTACTAAAATTTTGCTAAAGCTTCTATAAATTAATGGTAGCTTTTGATGCATGTTAGATTAATATTTAACTTATTATTTATACAGAAGCTGTGATTAATTATTATAATAAATAATGTTTTACTCAATGCAGTTAATAAATAAAATAATATTATTCAGTAAAATGCGTTTGATACCAGCATTTATCGCATTTATTTAATTCACGAGCATAGTGGCTTTCAAGACATCGAAATGACATACCTAATATAATATAGAATCCAGTTGAAAATGAATGAACATGAGAGAGAACTCAACTAATAAATACCAAGCCAATATCATGAATACTTTACTAGATTAAACAAAAATATAAACTATTGAGGATGCAACTAATGCAATAACTTAAGAAGCGAGTATGCAACTCAAATATATATTTTTACAAGCGATCAAACTCTCAAGATATGCTCTCGCAAAGTTCGCGGAACTAATCCTGTAAGCGCTCGATGGTTTGCAAGCGACTGATTTTTCATTCCAACCACTTCCCCCCGACTCTAACTATGTAGCTAAATATTTCACTAACTAGTGCATCTCAAAACTTTGCCTATAAAGTTCTGGAAACTACTTCAAGCTAAGAAGAAGTCGAAAATAGTTAAGAATTCTTCACGGCGTTCTGTTCTTTATTAAAAGAAAGCAACTTTACTCGTTATTTTAGGTAAGAGGCCTTAAGTCGGGAAAGTAAGAAGCGATAAATTTGATAATCGATTTTAAAAAGTAGCACAGTCCTGATTTGTCATGGGTTGTAAGTTATTTTTTTCAGTCCGATCATAATTCGAAATAGAATGAATAAATATGCAAATATGATTAATACAGGGCATGAGAATAAAAACAAATCTCAAAAGTCATAAACCAAAAGCTTTTTCATATTCTTCCAATTTTCAAACTTTCAAAAATATATTTCATATTTTTCCTCATAAGATCTCACTTTTTGTTGAATTTGATGATTCTAGGTCAAAGGAGGTTTTGATTACCTCGAGAGCGTCGAAAAATATTGCAGACTTATTTGATATTGATTTCCACGTATCCACGTATTCCTGAAAAAGGGTCTTGACAACAAAGTTATTCTTTTGAGGCTAACTTTTTATGTAATTTTATTTTATAATAAAATTCCAAAAAATTTAAGGTGTATTTTTTTTTTCTTATTTTTAAAAGATGATTGCTGTTGAGTTTCTTGCCACTTCTTCTCAACAGATCGACTTTCCGAAGTGGTGGTAGATTCAGTTCAATTTGTAAATTGTTCGACTTATTTGTATTTAAATACTTACGAAATAAAGAATATTTGAGTTTGAGTTTCAGGGAGCCAATTCTCACCCATTCGACTCTGAAGACGTCCACGACAAAAAGTATCCGTCTACGTCTTTTTTCTATCAAAAAGTTATTTTATGTATTCTGGCAAAAGCGTATGCGCAAATTGTCTATTACTTTCTGATCGCCTTTACTGGCTCTCGAGACGAATGGTCTTGACCATTCGACTCTCAAAAGGCGTCCAAAAAGTGGACGTATTCGTTCGTTGTCGCTTGTCTTTGTGTGTGTCATTTTTGTTGTGGTAAATTGATGCATGCATAAACGTGAACGTAAAACTGAATAATGGATGAGTTTGTAGCGGCTTTTGTACAAGACATGTTGGAAGATGGTGAAATCGCTGCAGCTGTCCGACGTCGCCGTGCTATGTGCCGGGTGAAGCCATTCGACTTGAGCGACGCCGACTTCGAGAAAAACTTCCGTCTCTCAAAAGATCTCGTGAGGAACCTCATCCAAATAGTGGAACCGCTTATTCCTCAGAAGAAAATTGATTTAAAGACAAAAGTGAGTTTTTATAAGTTGTTTGTTTGTATAAACATCCCATACGTTAGTTACAATCCTCAATTACTAATTATAATTTGCTTGTTTTTCAGGTTTTGTGTACTTTGAACTTTGTGGGCACAGGGTCATATCAAACTCCGGTTGGAAATAATTATATTGTGAATCTTTCTCAACCCTCCATATCAAGGTGCATAGGGGAAGTTATTTATGCCCTAAACCATCAAAGTGTGTTTGGCCGATGGGTGCATTTCCCGGAGACATTCATAGAAATGAATGCAATAATGAGAGAGTATGTTTCATTTCATAAGCTCTAGTCATTGTATGGTCAGGATAGGATATAATAATATGCATATACCTACTGTACCTGTGTCGCATAATACAACATTGCAATATTATTAGTTCTTTTATATTATTGATCATGGTGTAAAGAAAGATTATACTACTAAGCATTTTTCGAAAATGAAATGAACATTACTGAAATCAGCTAATTTCAATTGTAATGTGGACTGCATTAAATTATTATGCATGTACAATGAATGTTGACTACAAATAATAATTTCATTTCCAGTTTCTATCAATTGTACCGATTCCCGTTTTGTAGATGAAGGATGAAAACACATTGACGTTGACATTGACAGTTGACGAAACGGACGGAAAAAACCGTAGTATTCACAGAGTAAACTTTAATTCCGGTCGCATTGGGATTTCCGTGCGGATTCAAAGTCTACGGAGGTCTAGAATACAGATTTTAGCCACCCATCGCCTTTTTCTATTAGCAAATTGTCTTACATGTTTTCAAAGCGTATAGGAAAATTGTCTATTGAAATGAGAATTGGGTCCCAGGCTCGAAATTTGAAAATCATGAAATAATAAATTAAAAATGTATTCTTAAAACTAAAAGTAGTAACATTGCATGCACTGTCGCAAACACAGACTCATCAATACATACATAACCTCATGCCTGTCTATCTCCCTTTGGCTTCTATTTTTTTGGCTTCAATAGTTCAGTATGGAAGTTGATGATTTGGAAAGACATCAAGACACTTGATTGCGGTAATAGTTGTGAAAAATCACAATTATAAGTATAAAAATAATACAAATAAAGTTTATATTTTCGTAGTATGTCTTTCACTGCACTGAGTGTTTGTGCACTGGTATAAGTTAATTAATTGTATTGCGATGGCAAATCTCCAGTCAGTACAATCCACACAGGAATGAATGCAAAAATATAAACGAAGGACGATAGATAAAGTGTTTGTGCTTTTAGAGGATCTCCTAGACAAGCTTTTTTACTTTAGGTAAAATAATCTTACAAATATCCGCTACAACCAGGATTCGAACTAAGGACCTGTAAAGGCAATGTTTAAATAAAACACTTTTTACCGGATTTATCGCGTATATTTACATTTTAAATTTTGACTCGACGTTTCGGTGTCTTTGCAGACTCCGTGGTCACGAGCGACTGAGGTGTCAAGCGTCGGATTGATAGATTGAAAAAGTTATACATCATCATCTCCATCTGTTTCTCAGTCTTCGAGCGTAGCGTTCTGGATTGACACAAAACGAGCTGACAGTATCTTGAGTTTGAGGTCGTGCAGCTTGCTGGATGTTAGATTTAATATTTTTCAGGATAGGGTCCCATGTCGGTGATAGTTTCCAACCATCTTCTCTATTGAAATTAGGGTGTTTTTTAATTTCAATCGCTTCTCTGATCATTCTAGGAATGTAATGCTTCTCTCTAGATAAAATTTTCACAGAGTCAAACCTTAAGTAGTGGTTGGGCTTGTCCATGGAATGCTCACAAACTGCAGACTTTGAAGCTCTTCGATTTTTAATATCAGCTATGTGTTCTTTTACGCGGGTTGATACGTTTCTTTTGGTTTGACCAATGTAGGAAAGCCCACAGCCGCAGTCAATCTTGTAAACACCTGGGTCTTGTAAAGGGATGCTGCATTTAACTGCATCCCTTTACAAGACCAAGTAGACCAAGACCAAGTGGCATAAAATAATAAGCAAGATGGTTTGCTTATTATTTTATGCCAGTTCCTTCCTACGAACTTAGAATATTTTAGGGAGATTTACTTTCGATCCCCAATTGGGAAGGATGCCCTGAGGGACCTATTTTTTGATCGGTGGTTAAACCCCTGGTTGACCTCAATCTCACCTGATGTCAAATGAGAACTACGGAAGTTGGCCATGAATACAGACAAATTAAGAAACAGGATTTTCCTAAAAGTGATGGGCGATCATATGCAAGGTGGATCTAGCGAATCTCACTCGAATTATTCCTTTTTTATGATACGGTTATCCAGGGGCGGTTCAGGAATATGATTCGCCAATCTTACGCGGCCTTTATGTGCTTTAGTTGACATTTTAATTATTTCAGTCTTTCTGTTTAATATTTACAATCAGTGAATGCAAAAAAAACAAAGAAGTGTAACTAGCGCTTCAAAATGACCCAACGAAAATTCAGTTTTATTCAGTTAGTTCCGATGTTTTCGGGTTTAGTTCGTAGTTGGCAGCATATGTCATCGACCGTGAGTGTTAATAATAAAAATATAAACAATGCCTATTTGCGCGATAAAATGGTTTATAAATCGATCGCACTTGCATTATAAAAATTCAAGATTTATTTATTTGTTTAGCCAAGACACTTATTTAAATTGAATTATAGAATTAATAAATTTTTCAGACATTCACCCAACATTATGCAGCAAAAAAAGAAATTGACTTATTCACGAGTACACAGATACACATCTACTGGAAAACACTACTGGAAAACACTACTGGAAAACACTGTTTCGGTTATTTTTTAATATCTCTAGATAATATTATCTTTATTTACCCACGACGGAAGGGAGACGGTATATGCGTTTGGGGTGAGAGGGTGTTTGTGCAAACCAATGTTACCATTTATCTCCAGAACCACTGGTCCGATTTTAATGCGGTTTTCAGTAATCGCTTTGGATTTGATTGGTGCATGTTCTTAGATAGGTGTAGCGGTAACAACTCACCAGGGGGCGTTGCAGTAAATATTTGTTTGCAAACCATTGGTCCGATTTGAATGCCGTTTTCAATTATCGCACAAACCATTCTACGTAATATGATATCGAGTTACGTTACAACAAAGCCCCAGCAAAGTTGAGTTGTAAATACTTATTATGATACTTCACTATGTATTTAAATAAACTACATGGGTTTTCCAGCGGTGGTGGGAACATTAGAGGGCTGATGAGGAACGAGGTGTTGTGTAATGTAATGTATGGTACCTATATTATGCTCTTTAAAAAGTTTTAAATAATAAACAAAATATAAATTTTGAAAAACCCACGACGCGACGGTTAAAAAGTAATTAAAAAGGAATAAAATAATTTAAAATCCCCCGACTGAAATGATTTATGTGACGAGAGATAATTAACGTGAAAAGCTTTTTTAAAAGTTCACTTGATCTCACACAGAGTCGGTCATATTGTGAAAAACATACTATTCATTTTCATAGCACTTCCCTACGCTTACCTATTCGGTTCTCGAAGATGTAGATGTCGCAATAACATAGGTATTCAACTCCCTATGAACTTTATAAGAAGAGCAAGAAAATCCGTCGAGGGCTGCCATCAATATTTTAAATTTCAATATAAAACTACAAAACGAATTCATTCACTGGCAGCCCCAGACGGATTTTCTTGCTCTTCTTATAAAGTTCATAGGGAGTTGAATACCTATGTTATTGCGACATCTACATCTTCGAGAACCGAATAGGTAAGCGTAGGGAAGTGCTATGAAAATGAATAGTATGTTGTTCATGATATGACCGACTCTGTGTGAGAAAAAGTGAACTTTTAAAAAAGCTTTTCACGTTAATTATCTCTCTTCACATAAATCATTTCAGTCGGGGGATTTTAAATTATTTTATTCTTTTTCAATTACTTTTTAACCGTCGCGTCGTGGGTTTTTCAAAATTTTTATTTTGTTTTTTATGAGGTTTAAATTTAATAATAACACCCTATTCAGGCCTATTTAATGAATGGTGTACGTTAAGCGACTACTTTTTCCTTTATCTACATGCCTCTTCCACCGTTAAAACGGTTTTATAGGCAGCTCATTATCAAAATTCGATCGAGCTATTTACTACAAAAGGGTGGCAACAATAAACAGCACAACATAAATACATGACAAAATACTCTGGAACAAAATTACCCTCATGTCCATATGAACAACATGCACTTTAATTCTGTATGCATTTAATATGTTCACCAAAATTAAATTGCTACATTTACCTTTCGCTTCCGAAATTTGCTGCGCTGAAAATAATTTTATTATAATCGCAACAGTTAATTAATAAAACACTGGTTTAAAATTTTTTCATATTATATTGTTAAGTTATATCACATAAACTATTTCGTATGGTTCCACCCTCCTAAATAGAGATAGATTTTTTCAATAATAGATTAAGCGCGCCTCAATCTCATCTGGTGTCAAGTGTAGATGAAGTTGAAGATCAAGAATGCATACGGGAACGATACAGATATTTACAGTAATTCAACTTCATACAAACGTACGAACGCTCGGCATGCGGCCAGTCGCGAGTGTCTGCATGCCGAAGCAATTGATGATTGAGCTTTGCGTTGATATGCGGATTGTGTGTACTTTAAAATTAAATAATACATCTTTTCGTACTTCTCAGTAGAGGCGCAAGTATTTTTCAGTCGCTGATTTATAAGACCGATTTGTTATTCAAACGTAAACATGGTTTTTTAATACAAAACGTATTTTTGTTGAACACTTCCTTTTTGGGGTAGGGTATGGGGATGCACTGATTTGGAGTTAAAGTTGAAGATGTTGTAAAGTTAATTAGCACTATATTCAATTTTCTACAAATGTTCATCTTAAAACTAGTTAATTGTAAAGTTAAAATGATCAGTTATGTTAGTATTTAACGCACGATCGGTATGATGACGCGATAAATACGTACCTACTTAGATATTATTTGGTTAAAGCCATGCCGCCAATGACGCTAAAACGGCTTCCAAAAAATTGGATATAATCTCGAAGGTACGGCGGTACTTCAGCCCCGGCTGCTCAACTTATACACAGCCCAAGTGAGGTCGTGCATGGAGTACTGCAGTCACCTTTGGGATGGTTCTGCCAAATAGCAGCTCGAAGCGCTAGACTCTGTTGACCGAAGAGCCCGTAAACTCATAAATAACAACAACCTTACAAATAAAAAATTGCATACGCTGGAGCATCGTCGTAAGGTTGCTTGTTTGACAGTATTTTATCGGCTACATTTTGGTGAGTGTGCGAGTGCTCTTTTTGACCAAATTGAACCCACTCCTTTTACCACCGGACTACCAGACGCAGACAGAACTTCCATCCCTATACAGTGGATTTACCAAGAAGTCGAACAAAACGCTTCGATAATTCCTTTTTGGTACGGATTGCCAAGGTGTGGAACAATCTGCCTGCGTCTGTTTTTCCTGACCACTACAGTCCTGGAACTCTTAAGTGTCTAGTAGATAGTTTCTCGTGGATGGACGTGTAACACCATAGTCTTCACGCGCACTTTCCATCAGGTGGCATGGAAGACAAACGTCTTATCCTTAAAATATAAAAAAAAACGTAACGGTATCACAACACTGTTTCGGCGAGCGCGCCGCTGCCACCGGTTTCCTGGCGGCAGCAGCGACGCGCTGAGTGGGTCCGGATGGCCCGGCGAGCTCGACCGGCGGCACGGCCACCGCGGGCGGCGCAGCGGGCCCGGCGCTGGCTGTGGATGGCGCGGCTGACGCACTCCGCCGCAGCCAGCGCAAGGCGATGACGAGCACCCACAACGGCTGCGACTCCCACCATGCTGTATATCAGCGCGTAGTGGTGCACATCACGGATAGAGATGATATTTAAAGATTGTTACTGTTTTTTCATCGTCTTAATTTGCTCATCTATTTCATCAAACCATCGTGCGTTTGATGATGATGAATTTGTTTTTGGAGATGTTTCCGCCGTGATGTTGATAGGTGCTAAGAACGAGGTGACGTATGTATCTTCATCTTCAAAATGACTCTTGAAATATCAATGTGTGTAAATCGTAAAATTGTCCGTTTTAATTTCATTTAAAAAAATCTGAAAAAGTACTTTGGGGAAAAATATCCTAGAAAGGGCTAGTCTTCCCCATTCGACTACAAAAAACCGTTTTTCTTTTCGACTAATAGTTTTTCCATAAAAATATTCTAGTCATTTCAAGGAAAACACTCGCGCCTAACCTATCCAGATAACGCGCGCGCCTTACAATCAGCTGAGAGGTACCTATTTACACAATCTCTACACAAAAATAAATAAAAGATAAAATAAATAAATAAAAAATTGGAATCAAACTTTTTACAGAAATTAATTAAATCAACTCAATGGTTCAATGTTCCTCTAATGTAAATCTAAAGTTTTGTACAAAATGTCATGTGCGCACTCAAAATCACAACAACGTAAATACTGCCCAGCTGATCTTAAGGCGCGCGCGTTATCTGGATAGATGAAAGGTCGCGCGCGCGCGCTTTCCTGGAAATATTTAGATTATTTTTGTGGAAAACCTGAAAATCCAAATAAAAAACGGTTTTTATCTATTGATATTCTAGGCTAGACTGACCCAAAACTTTTAAGTTTTTGTTAGAGTATTTTCAGGCTAAGCCTACGGAATCAAGTCGTTTAGCAATAAAAAGTAACCAACATCCACTTATCCAGCCTCACAAACTTTCACTCTCATGATAAAAGCATTACTTTAATTTTTTTGGTGATAGCACTCATAATATTCTGCTTATATCAAGATTAATATATTGTAACTAGCTTGTTTTATAAACAATTAGCTCGAATAATAGCAACAGCTATAAAAATCCCCTAGCTGTAATTCTTTGAGAATATTACAGACAAATACAACATAAGTGACTTATACATTAAGTATCCTTATTAAGCTAACTATGAAGTTAACGAACAGCACACATAGCCCACCCTTTCGTTCGCCTACTCATTTAAAGATAAAACAATTAAAAGTTATGCCCAAATTCACTTAAGAAGAGAGTGAACCGATAATAAATTGATCGCGGGGCCACTTGACGGAAAACTCGTTAAATCTAGTGCTCTTATACCCGGCAATGGTGATCGAATGAAATCAAATTTATTTAGAGTAAAGAAAAACTCTTGAATAAAATGGGATTCTCGAGTAATAAGAAAATATACGAATCAAGCTTTCCCGATATACGTTACCTAAACCATTGTAGCTTTACATTTCTAATATCTCATTATTCAAGGTAATTTACACCCTTTTTCCAGGAGAATACAAATTCCATGTCCTTATCATGTACTGGGCGTAGAGAGCTGAAATTTGGAACATACATTCTTTAGGGAATGTAGGGGTGCACTAAGGAAGGAATTCCCGAAATTCCCACGGGAACAGGAATAATTGGACTTTTTAGTTTGTATGAAAAATCTTATTCCTTGAGTGCACGGATCTTAGCTCCAGTTAGCTCTACTTGGCATAAAGGTTCTTCAAAAAATGACTGGTTGTTTTATGAAAGCAATTCCCGAAATTCCCACGGAAACAAGAAATATATGATGTTTTAGTTTGTATGAAAAAAATTTATTCCTTGAGTGCGCGGATGTAATACTTGGTATTAAGGTTCCTCAATAAGTGTCTGTTTGTATTATGTAAGGAATTCCCGAAATTCCCACGGGAAGGGGTTGGACTTTTTAGTTTGTATGAAAAATCTTATTCCTTGAGTGCATGGTTGTGATACTTGGCATGAAGGTTCTTTAAAGAGTGACTGGTTGTGCTATGAAAGTAATTCCCGAAATTCCCACGGGAACGGGAAATATATGATTTATAGTTTGTATGAAAAAAAAAATTACATGAGTGCACAGATGTGATACTTGTGATATAAAGGTTCCCCAGTGAGTAACTGTTAGTGTTGTTAAAGAAGTTCCCGCTATTCCCACGGGAACACGAAATATTGGAATTTTTAGTTGGTATGAATAATTATTTCTTCAGTGCATGGATGTAATACTTGATATAAAGGTTCTTCAATGACTGGTTGTGTTAAATATAAACAATGTTTATGCGCGTACGAAGTTGCGGGCAAAAGCTAGTAAAGAATAAAAATAAATAGTATTAAACTTTTTTAGTTTTGAAGTAAAAAAAAAGTACGTTTTAATGTTAAAGTATACGCGATAAATCCGGTTAAAAAGTGTTTTATTTAATAGCATTAAACTGTTTTATAAAAGATCACGATTTTACGCGACAGTTCGGAGGTAGTTATTAATGTTGGTTCTTTAGGATCTGAAAACAATACAACTGAATAAATAAAAGAGGTACCGAAGCAATACACAATTGAATAATAATAGCTTAAATAACTACAAATATGTTGTTTTAGATCATTGAAAAACGGAAACCTCTTTCTGAAAGAGTTGCTTACAAAACCGAATTTTGCTCAGTGCTCACGGGAAAATTGAATATTATTATTTTACCAACGACTCATTCACTCAGTGACCCCAGATGTTTAAGAATGCACGATTTAGCCCCTTAAATGTTTTGACCAGTTAGCTCTACTTATCCTCAGAACTTATTGAATTAACGGTCATTATTTATTTCCTTTTGACACCTAATGAGGAAGAGGATTGCACTGAGTTAGACTTGCACAACAACAACAATAATAAATAATGTTTAAATTATTTTGTCGCAAAACATTACTAAATAAGAAATACCTAGAATAAATTCATTCCGATGTTATTGCTAGTCTACGAAAATTTTTTTTTTTTTTTTGATATTGAATTTCCAATTATAAACAGAATTTAACAATAAAATAAACAGGCGGTAAAAATCTTTTTAAATACATCTGCGAATCTGATAAAAGTAGGATCTTTGTAAATAACTCTTACTTTGAATTTGGGCACACGACAATTTTAAAAGTATTTACAAAATCAAATTATAAGACGTTTGCACTATTAAAACAATCTAGCATTATGGATAGAAAACACGTTCAATGAGATGATTCGGTTAACTTTAAACTCGAGACACTGTGTGGAGTTCAGCTCTGAGTGAATAATAAAAATAGAAGTAGTCTCAGCTTCAGAGAAACGTGACGAAAAACAAAGTTTTTGAAATCATACTTAGATTGAACATAGATTATTCTACGAAATATCCAATTTTTCGATCATAGAGTTGGGAAATACCGAAAGAACTTTGTTCTTTTTGCGTAAAGCTATCAAGATTAATAAAGTTTGTAAGTGTTTTCTGTTTTTACTTTTAAACTGCAGCCTTAAAAAAGGCCAAAGTATGAAAAACATAAAATATTTAAGTATGTCCAAACAAATCTGATAATTGTACCGCTGCTGTAGGCAATTCTCTTTTTATATCATTCTTAAGTTGTAAATTTTAAAAGCGTTGGCATAAAAGACACTTAATAACTTCTAAACACAATTCTAAAAATCTGTTACAAAGACAAACTGTTTTAAACTTTAAATTAGCATTGTTCCGCCAACTTCTCGCCAGCAAAAAGCATCAATCTTCAGAACTTTTTCAAAGAAAAAAATAATTTATATTGTCATTATTTAAACATAGTACTTATACACATCATAATTATATTATTTATACTAAAATATGAAAATTTCTGTCGAATTTATTGGCCAAAACCTATAATTTTGAGTAATACGGGTTTAAAACGCTTATGACCAATCATATCATCAATTAAAATCAATAATTGAACCCTTCTGCAATATTAGAATAATGTTCTAAAATCTACTCTGATTATATCCAAGGGGTATCGAAAATCTAATATCAGGATACGGATAATTTCTTGGTACAGTGAAGGGGAATAAGAATCGGTCCCTATAAATTTGGCGAGGTTTGGCAAATTGGCTGGCTTTAATCTACAGCGATTGCTCCGCGGTCAGAACGTATTTTGCTACCTGCTACTTAAACTGAATCGACGATATTTTATCTGGTATCTTTTTGGTTATTTCTCATTCAGCCGAGGTGTAGTAATGTTGATAGAAGGCAGAATACTAATTTAAAAAAATAGAATTCGGTGAGTTTGTCTTTCGGATAATCAGATCGTAGATTTAGGTAGGTATATAATTTTAGTTATAATGCGATACCTTATATTAAACAATAGCAAACTGTGGAATAAAACGTTTTGCTTAGTAATTAAAGCAAAATCAAATTTGATCGTAATGAACTTATCTAAGTAACAGTTTTCAACAGATTTTCAACTGAAATCTCCCGAGTAAGGAGGTCTACCACGACCATGACTGCCCACGTTGTTTGATGTTTTTAAATTAAAAATACAAGAAATTATTCATTTGAAGTTAATTAATTACTTTTGTTTCGTTATTAAGTTTAGTAAGAGAAACATTTTTCATTATAAACCGTAAAATAAAATAGTAAAAAATACTCAAAAATCTCTATAGAGCTTTAAAGAGAGACTAGACGACTGTGTAGACGAATGACTTAGTTCACGAAACTAACCAAAACTTTAAATTTCTGTCAATTGCAAGTTTTAATGAATGTTTTATGTTTGTATGCAAACGATCTAGAACTTACTGTGTTAAAACGCCAATGAGTACTACTTAAGGAAGATTTATTCATGAAAGACTGCAAAGTCACGAGTGAGGCACCTAAATGACGAGTAACTTTCAGAGGACGTCAACTCTTCTTTTATATTTTGCTTTGAGGTAACTTGTAATTTTTTAAGTAAAATGTAAACCTCACATATGTGATTTTCATAGTAAAGTGCCTAGCGAAAGTATATTCGTTTTGTAAATGACAAATAATTTATACATATAACTTATTATAGTTACGTAAAATTTTAAAATTCTTCTTCAATCTAAGTACGGTTATCTGAAATATTGGTTTACCACACTCCAGCCAGAAAATGGAACCTCAGTCAAGCATCAATGTCATCATTCTCTTTGTGTTTAAGTGAATTATTCGTAATTCATGCTGCAAGAAATAAACGACCCTTTTTATTACTATATTTTTTACCCAGCAAGTCCCTTCTACCTAGCTACTTACATAGCCAGATAAGCTCCAAGTTATTACATAAGCGTTTCCGCGAGCGGGTTAATTATCCAGTTAGATAACAAAAAGACGTGGTTTATTGCTTATTTGCATAAAGCTCCGACGTGAGGGTGCTTAATGAGCACCTTAGAAAGCCTTCCGAGACGAAGTATGTAGAGCTTCATTAATTTTTCCTGAATTTTAATAGGCCTATTAGGTTCCTGAAATGAGATATTGTATGTGTTATTATCATATGATTTTGAAAAGCGTGATTTCTTATGATGAGAACTTTGGTTTGGGCCTTTCATTTTTATTTAGTGAAGGGCCAGGAGCTACACATTATGTACCCTATTCTTAACAATTTAAAGGACCCTGTAAGAGTTCGTAACCAGCCTGACAACTCCGACAATAAGCTGCAGAATTAAATAATACTGAACGAAATAATGGCGTGCTTAAAAAAAATAATTTTCGCCGAACAGAAATCCCATGAAGGATGACCCTGCAAATGCCAGTTCGTAGTCCTAGTCTATTCTTCTTAGATATTGAGATACATCGCTACCTATGCCCAGTTAGCGTAACACGATAAAGAATAGGACGCCGAACTTTAGATAAACTGCGCGAACACCACTATTTGATTATTGGTCGCTGGGTGGTCGCTGGTATTAGGCCACGATTATTCCATGCTTTGTCGCGCTACTGTGCGAATCTTCTTGTATTCTGCAGATGTCTAGTTCACAAAGGTCAAATTTTATTGACGTTTGAAGTTTTGTACAAATAAGTACATATTTCGATGGACTGATAAGTTTTGCTATGTTGTTTGATTGTACGCGTTAATCTCAAAAACTGTCTGTCGAATAAAAAAATATTTAGTTTTTTATACTGAGACTTTCTTTCAAAATTACTTTTGTAAATTGCAATTTTTTTTTATCCTTTTTGCCTGCAATTGTGATCATTCTTAAAACCGCACAATACATTCACATTTTTTTTTTGTACTTTTTATGTCAGAAGTTTTACATAACTCATCACTGAGACACAAACTTAAGCGTAGACATTAACACAATTCTTGTTTATATTTCATACCAGTGACTTCCACTTGCACATTTCTCTGTCCAGCATTACTGTCATCTTTATTAGATTTAATTCATGGGGCACAAAAGAGAGCAAAACACAAGTAACTCTGATGTTGATGTTGAAACCAGGAAATGAGAACCTTTTAAATTTAAGATTTCAACGTGAATTCCGCTTTTTGCATTTTATCGGTTTCTCCTTAAATTTTATTTCAACTTGACTGTAACCAACTAACGTCAGAAGTACTTTAGAATAAAAAACTATTTTTGCTGTTCACTACGGTTTTATTTCTGTTAAATTATTTCTCGAGTCACAAATCAAATCAAACTAAAATTTCAAGAATCTATTGGACTCTTAGAACCTAAGTCTGCATCTAATGAAATGAATGTCCATCTTATACCGTTTTACTTATGTAAATGATAGCATCGTCTTCGCCTGCGATATCTTTGATATTGATACGTATAGTTGGAAATCTGATTTGCATACCATTATTCCGTCTCCGCCATTATGCTACGGCGCTGGTCTGCTACAGACAACAAGTATGCATATTATGGGACATTTTAAATAAATAGCACTGAACCTCGATTGACTTTATCATAAATAATGTTGCTTTATTACTTTGAGGTATGTTTATAAAATACCTCGACATGCATTAACTTCTTTGATATTTTTGAGCAGCTTTAAGTTGGTATTTCTGTTTAGCAACTTAGGCATACATATAATATTTACGAGATGGTCTCATATAAAGATGATTTTTGTTATGATATCCAAGATACCTAACTGCTTATTATATACCTTTAAAACCACTTTAATTTAGAGACAGCTTATATTAATAAATTACGTAATCTTCCTTACAGACATAATAGAATACTACCCATATATGCAAAAGATCTTCATAAGACGAGTTTTTGTTATAAAATTTGGATTACTTATATTGAAATAGGTATAACACGGTCAGAATATCTGTGCACCTCGCTGGAATGCGGAGCCCCTCCCTCTACCCTTTCATTTCCCCGCGCTCGCCTTGCTTGCTCAGTATTGTCAACCATACCAGCGCGATGACGTCACGACGCCAGGTGCACAGATATTCTGACCGTGTTGTAAATACATACATAACTTCAAGCCCGTATTTCTCATGGGGTAGGCAGAACTCCAAAGGCTATAAAAACCATCTTATGTCACGTTAGACACGTTTGGAAGAATCATAATGATCTGGAGAGACTATTGTAGTGACATGGAGTCAGCCTATCGCCAACAAAAACGCCAATAACACCTCTGTCCCTTAACTGACTTTTACAAAATGCCCAGGAAGAGAAGCAACTGGGAAAACATAGAATGTTTTTCTTTCGCTTTTTTTTCGAAAGTTCTATAGTATTTTAATTGTATTTATTATAGAAGCAAATAACAAATCTTTATTGACTAAATTATAGGTATTTTTGCATTCCAAAATATTAATAAAAATTTCCATCTGTTACCAACCTGAAATGAAATCCGAGTAACTATGAAACATTAGATGTCGCCATCCCCGGAAAAAATGCCATTCGGAAGAACACCTCGAAATTGATTAAATTAAATTTTCCGGGCCCTGCTTTTTAAGAGGACTTTCGTTTGATCCCGTAGATGATCAGATTAAACTATTGCAAGTATAAACCAGCAGAGTTCAAGGTTTTTCTACCTGCTTTTCAGTTCCTGATGATACTTAACAAAGGTAATACAAATGCTCGTTTGCTACATAAAAAGCTAATCCATTAAAATATATCCAGAAACTTGTAAATATGCGTAGCATAGACGCAAACCTTTCTCATGCAGTGGCCATAAAACGTGCAATTTGTAGCAACACGGACTCATTGCGATATAAACACTTAAAAGTAATACTCGAGGTCAAAGAGAAAAGTAACTACTATATCTAAGTAACCTTGCTAATGCCGTGACTCCAAAGCACTAAAGTTGCAGGATTTCCGAGCGTCGGTGCATCACCCGCCCTCCCTCAAGAAGCAAGACATGCAACGAACTCACACTCGGGACACTATAGCCTGAAGTCGGTGGTGTTCGCTGCACTTTGGGGCTACCTCTGGTTGAAGTGAAACACGTACTGGTGGCCACTTGTAGTTCGGGTATACAGGGTGGAATTTTTGAAGGAAAGTTTAGTACTCTAAATAACAGAGAAAGCTAATTTTATTTTAAAGAAACATTCCTTTATTCTGAAAAAAACATAAAACTGCATACAAAGATTTTCGAAAATTCACACGTTTCACCCGGGAATCGAACCGACTAAAATCTGAAAAAATGACACCCTTTAATTTTATCGCATTGATCGTTAAGGTCAATTGCAAAAATGAAATCTCTCTAGCATACTAGGTTAATTTAATGAAAGCAAAATCATGAAATCTTCATTTTTAGATTTTAGTCGCCTCGATCTCTGGGTGAAGCAAGCAAATTTTTCAAAAAATCTTTGAATGCTTTTTATTTCTTTTCAAAAATAAAGAAAGGTTTCTTTGGAGTAAGATTTGCTATCTCTATTATTTATTTATTACCAACTAGAGTACTTTCCCTCCTTTCCTTTCCATTCAGAAATTCCACCCTGTATAGTGTGCATCTAGAGGGAGGGAGAGCGGTGCACCAACTAACGAAAATCCTGCATCATTAGTGCTTTAGAGTCGCGGAATTAGCGAGGTAACTATTAACAGTAGTTGTCATGGATTTCAGTAAAGTAACGCAATTCAAAAAGTCACCACCACTTTAGTAGCCTCATCTGTTGAGAAGAAGTACCAAAAGACATAAAATTGATCAAAATACATATACATATAAACATACATCCATAGCCTCAGGTCTGTCTCCCTTTAGGCTGCAAACTGGACGGCAGCGACGGCAAGAGCGACAGAGGCGCGGGCAGCGACGCGAGGAATCTGGGCCGTTCTCGACGCCAGCGGGCAGCGGAGCGATTTGAAGCGGTTTCGTACAAACTCAATACTTTCTATCGTGTCGCGGAAATCGCTGCCCGTGCCGTCGTCGCTCTCACTGTCGCTGTCGCTACCGTCCAGTTTACAGCCTTAGGCAGAGACAAGGGAACAACAATTGCTACGATCTAGACATACCTCTTTCGCTTCCTCCACGTTCATTAATCTTTTCATACACTATCACCGGTTACGGTTACTTTTAGCTAGGCCCTGTTTAGTACTTCGCCAATTTGATTGGCATACGTTCGCCTAGGGTGACCCCTTCCGACAACACCATCCATTTTTGCTCTGTACACCTCTTTCGTAAATCTACTTTCATTCATCCTTTCCAAATGTCCAAACCACCGTAGCATACCCCTTTCAATCTTAGTCACAACATCTTCTTTAGATCCGCACCTCTTTCTTTTTTCACGGTTGCGAACCCTATCACTCAATTGCACTCCACACATGCTCCTCAAAGCTTTCATCTCCACAGCATTAATCCTGCTTTCATGTCTCTTCTGCCACATCCAAGATTCACTGCCATACATGGCGCCAAAACTCCCACAAGGACGGCAAGACATTATTCATTATAATTTTGCTTGCCATAACTGAGTACAAGGCTCCATTATATCCACAATTTCCTGCTTTTATATATCACCGTCATATATCTTGTGAACAAGGAAATCAAGTAGGTATACAAACTCTTTCGCTTGTTCCACTTTTTCGTCTCCTATCACAATGTTGCATTCCGTCATATCTTCATTCCTCTCCATAACCATGACTTTCGTCTTTCCAACATTCACTATCAAACCTTTTCTTTTAAATGATTCATACATCACAGATACGATTTTTTGCAATTATGACGCCGACGATGCAAGTAGAACCTGGTCGTCGTCGGCGTAAAGCAGAGTTTTGGTCACTGTCTCATTCATTTTAAACCCGATTCACATTCTTTCAGATTTTTCTTTTAACAGCTATCCATGAATAGGTTGAACAACCATGGATACGCTACACCGTATTAAAAAAATGCAGAAATAAGCAGTAAATTCTGAATAACTGTGTTTTATTACTCCTGAAGGTCAAAATTCTCACAAAACCCTAAAATTCAAGCTTCCATAAAACGCAACTTTACTTCAACACGAAATGGAACCCAAATTTTCCTTTACTTAACTATGTTGTTCACTTCCACATTTGCATCCAGAAAACTAGGTATGTTTCCGTTTGAAATAAACTCTAGGTAGCTCGCATATCTCGCAGGTAGAACAAACGAAGTCGCATGCGCAGTTCGGGCGGAAGGAAGCCGCTGTCCGGAACCCAATTTATGACTGGCTTCGGTGCACTATTCACTGAGGTTCGCCCGGATTACATAAATGTTGTAAATTAACTGCTCATGACGGAACTTATTTTTGAAACGCGCGCCAAAGGGGATGTTATAAATTGTAATGTGTATCTTTGTGTCAGTCCGAAAGTAGCTCATCGTAGTTTCAAAAAGGATGAACTGTGTTTTTTGAAGCAAGCCTTTTCTTTCGTGGTCGCTGTTATTCATTGAAAAATGAAAGCTTGAAAAAACAACATGTAATACTTAATCAAAATAGTATGTTTATTGCTTTTCAAAATACTCCTTTGTATTTTAATTTTTTTTTCATGCGATCGAATGATTTTTTAAAACAGGAGAAAATAAAATAGGCAAGTGTTTACATGCTACCACTGCCTCTTTGGCGTTGATAAAAGTGAAACATCAAGTAAAAATGCGCAGATGGGACCCGTAGTTGAAAAAAAAACGGGATAATATTCTTACCATCGTTTCTCGCCTGCCTCACTTTTGTGAGCTTGTTCTTTTCGTCTCCTGTGACAATGTCTTATTTTTTATTGTATAAATATTTTACATACTTTATTAGTCAGATACAAGGTGCTTCTCTCCCAAAAGCATTTTAAAGACGAGCGGCTCAGTCTTGCAGAGAGAGAGAGAAAAGTCATCGTTCTAAAATCTTTTCGATTGCCATTTTCGTTGGGTGCATATAACTTTGATGCATGATATAAAAAACAATTGACAAATGATTTCCTGCCAAATTTTTTTTATTACTAAGAAGGTTGCAAGTCCTTTCAAAAATATAATATTCGAAATTCAAATAGTTCCAAAATGTATTATCACAGCTTTGCGTAGTTTCGAGCCATGTCTTGGTCATTGGTCTGTTATGTGGCGTGATTTTTTTTTTTCACTTAAATCTTATGTTGTTTTATAAAATGCCTATTATTTTTTGTCAAATGTATCTAGTCATAATCTTATAAATCTAAAAAATCTAAACAGGATTAAGCGATGAAATAATTGAATTTTATTGTTCTTTGTAATACAAAACAGTGAAATTGATATCAAAATATTTACAAAGAAACATAATTAAATATGTTAGCCGAATGAAAGCACTGTCAATATTTATCAAATAATGTGACAACCAGGGGAAAACAAATATTTAATTAGGTAACAGCTGGTATTGCCAACTGAACATATGAAAAAGTATCAAAATTATGTTTGCAACATGCATACATACAAACGGTATGAAAGCACGTATACACCACAATGTTATACTTATTGTACACCTGTGTATGCTTTAATAAATAAGTAAAAAATCAGGGATTTTATTAAGTAAAACACTTTTTAACCGGATTTATCGCGTAAGATTAGATTAAATCCTTAGAATGATCAGAGAAGCCATGGAAATTGATAAAAAAAACACCCTAATATCTTACCCTTATCCTGAAAAACATTACGTCGAGCAAGGTGCACGACCTAAAACTCAAGATACCGTCAGCTCGTTTTATGTCAATCTAGAACGCTATGCTTGAAAACTGAAAAACAAATAGAAGTGAGTATGTATAACTTTTTCCACCTATGAATCTGAAGCCTGACACCTCAGTCACTCGCGACTACGGGGTATGCAAAGACACCGAAACGTCGAGTTAAAATTTTAAATGTAATTATACGCGATAAATCCGGTATAAAAGTGTTTTATTTTATAGTATGAATCGCGTAAACTTCGGAAAATATTAGAGATTTTACCCGCAAAACTTTAGATCTGATAAGAATTTCATACTGAATTGTAATGTTCGTCAAGATTTGAGCAATACAAATATACAAATGCAAAAAAATGGTACCCGCCTAATAGCAAATAGGCAAAATAACTGTTGCCTTATTTATTCTTATTTGTTTATTAATATTGAAGTCAGAAAAAACTGTTTGGAACTGTAAGTATCCCAATTACTCGAGACACGACTTCTTGATGGTAATAATAATCTACTTCAAACTAAATGATGCGACATTAGTGATATGTAGGTACTCATTAATTTAATTGCTTACGAGTAAGACAAACTCATCGTTGGATTCGGTAAAACTTCTTGCTATTTCTCTCAGCTTCCTACGCAGGTAGACATTTATGGTAAGAGGCACGATATTTTCTTACAGTAATCGGGAAGCAAAATACTCTCCAAAGCTTTGAAAATATGTGTACTTATACTTTATTTCACGCCGAAAGCTGACTCTAAACTGGGTATGTAATATGGATATTTCAAGGATCATAATTCCTTATGGTTTTGATGTTATAAGTACCAAGACAAGACTTAGTTTTTCCTGGGTCTTCTGAATTTGTATGGAAAAATGAGTGGAATGCGCAGCCTAAATTAAATCATGTATCTAAGTAGGTACTAAATAGAGCCAGAAGTTCAATGTTGCTCCCTAATTCAGCGAAGCGTTTTTATATCGTTTCGTTTTAATACCAACGCTGCATCAGTTTTTCAGGATTACCTAAGAAAAACGAGCACATTATCAGACGGTCGGAGGGAGCGAACGGTAATCGTCGACCTTCCAAATGTTTTCTCATTCCGAATTCTGTTTCCGGAGATGTGATCTGGGCTTTAAGTGCTACATTGTTATTTCGTTGTGAATTTTAGCTAGTAGGTAAATGCTCAGACTCCGCACTTAAAGTATCACAAGAGCTTAAAATAAATAGTTTCGTGGCTAGTAGATTGTATAACTTGTACCCGTATTATTTTCTAAGGAAAGTCTTTAATGGTGAATTTGTGAAACTACTTATTAGAGTTACGAAAAATAAAAATTTTACTCATGTAATAAAAAAATAAGTAGAATATGGTAATATTGTAAAGTTTTATCGGTAAAGCTATACAAGAGCGGAAACCAGACCTGTTCTTATATCATCTTGAGTAACAATTTCGCTGAGCCTTGTCGCTATACCAAAAACTCTTGTATTGAATTTTTGTTGTGCACATAGGTACTGAGCTTTTTTATGGAGAAAAAAACTTTTTTTCATCTATATACCTATCAGCTTGTTTTAGCTCCACTCTGTGTTCCACTCTTTACGGGATGCCCTATATAGGTACAGCATTTTTTACCGTAAATCCGATCGGTATATATCGACTTGGTACTTGAAGATACTGTGAATAATATCAGATTTGAGGAAACATATTATATTAACGATGCTGAACTCCGATCAGCTCCATGAAACGATGTAAAGTGAATTGCAATGTTCGATATCAATTTTCAATCCAATATTTCTTACACAATAACAATTTTAATTGCCATGACAACGCTCATACACTTTATATCCTTTTTTGCTTAGTACAACATAAACATAGAGTTTACTTATCTATTAATCACAAACAACCCTTTCTTTCGAAAATGTACTAAAATGCTATGGTGTTACTTTATGTAACGTAATATTCAATTGGAAAAACCAAAAGTGTTCAAGTATTCACATTTTTAGAATCCACGAGTACTTCATTTAGATTTATGAAAATAGTAAAACAAAACCTAATGTCTTTGTAGCAAACACATTTCGATGAATCGTTATCGGCCAAGGAATGGCTCATAAAAGGGAGGTTTTACGGCCACGCTGGCAAATTTATTGATCATACTCCATGAAATATGTAACAGAAAGGTTACGAGTGACAGAAAATTCCATCGTTATAATATAATTTGTTCCTATGATGGTTTTGTTCTGGCTATAAAATTTTTGATTTAGACAAAGAGCTAGAAATTTCTAAATTTTGGCTATAAAAGCACTTTGTTTAAACTCGTATCAATAGTGGAACTTTATTCATTTTGACAAGTATATGTAAATTATTTTTTGTATCGCTTTAGTTCTTTTGACTATTAAATTAAACAAATGCTAAGATTTGTCATGTAAATAAAAGAATCATCATCATTCAGTCAGGCAGGAGACGGTTACTGCTGGGCACAAGTATGAGTATAATTATTATTATTATAAGTTATTATCTTATCACCATTCAACTCAACGTTTCAGTGTCTACAGAAACTTGAATAACTTACACGTGATTAAAACTTTAATAGGTATATACTAACTTAAACATCAATATCAGTTGTTAAGAATTTGCTGAAGCAATCTATTTTATGTGTATCAAACATGTTGATCAAAATGTTAAATAAAGACAAGTTGTATTATAGCGTCTACCCTAGTAAAACAACTCGTTCAAACAACAGTAAGAAAAATAACAATCACAAGCTAGAAAGTAAAGAACAGATGATATTACCTACATACCGGCGAAAAGCATAGAAAATCCTCTATTTTGCTTCTACGTAGTTGCACAAAAAGTCCATAAATTTTCAAAAGTGTAGACTTAAGGGAATTTAATATATTCGTATTCGTAAATTTTTGTATATTATAACAGTCTTTTATTATTAATGCAGAACTTTATATTACTACTGAAACATCATTACCAGTTATTTAGAATAAAGCTCAAGCAATCTGACAATCTTATTCCTTATTATCCGGATTATAAATATAAAATTCACATAACATACCTATGTCAAATTTTGTAAAGACGCATAGATTTCACGCTAATGTACCCGAGTAAACCTTGATGGATTATTCTGAAATTTTGCAATATTTTGCAGTTATTTAGTAATAGGCATACCTAATATTCCAACGAGTTCGAAATTTTAGCAGCTGAAGCCGCTATGATATAATTAATTTATTTGATATTATTTCGCAAAATAAATACATTGAATAATAAAACTACATTCGTGATTCATACTTTAGTTTTCTCATAGAATACGGGCTTTAGTGAAATACTTTAGTGAAATAGTGAAAATGTATGTATTCCACATTTAAGCATCTTTAGAAATATTCAGTACTCTAAAGATGCTTAAATGTAATCCCGGAGGAAATATGCAATTCTAAGGAGTATTTTTCTGTTATTAGGTGCATCATATGAAATATTTACTAAAGATAAATCTTATAACTGGAATATGTTGGGTATCAGTAAATTCAATAGCGCGCTAAAACCTATGTTGTTTTTATTACTCTGTGGTTATAGCACATGTATATGTATATTACTCTAGTTTATATTAAAATCCCATTTAATTTATTTCTTAACAAAAATTAGAGAATCACGACCTTATAGACGTCGCTGTAACTAATGAAAAAAGGAATTCTAATTTCGTTGGGCGAGCGTGTTTTTGCAGAAAACAGAATTGAAACGCTCCCGCTTTCACGCTCCTAAAACTTTCTTATAAATTAAAGTACAGCAAGTATAAATTGCTTTGCGACATACTTACACAGTATCGCATGAAATATGTAACAACTCTCAGACAATAACCGAAGAAGTTCATCACAACTAACAAAACTTGATTACTGAAAATCACAACTTACTTATCTACAAGTAAAGGCATGGGCAGGTGACATTTACAGTTACCCACCTGAAAATAACTATATGAAGACAAACTACGGAGTAAGTTCAGAGACATAACTTTCTCGTATTGTTCGTGGCTTGAATATTGAGATTATAGTATTGTATTAGATTTAGAGTTTTCACACTTGAACAGATGCTATCTTCTCGGTGAAATTCCACTTAGGCTAAGTTTTTCTGGTTTTAACTTTGTAAGTTTAACATACCTACCTGTATTTTTTTTATGGGGTTTTAAGGATTTCTGACAAGTTGCAATTAGTTTATTACGGTAATTTGATTCCTTGTATGTTTTAGCACAGTTAGTTCGTGAACACTAAACTAAGCTAATATAATAAAGCTGTAGAGTTTGTTGGTCTTTTCGAACGCGTCAAAAGTTAGGCGGACATAAACTCACACACAAAGCTGTTAGGGAATAATAATTTTATAAACTATACCTAAGGAAACTATGTTATCCCAAAGTGTTGCCTTTGTCAGGACTTCTAGGTCGTACAAAAAAAAACTGTTTGATAAGAGTGAAGTTGATTAAATACCTAATTAGGGTTTGGAAAGATCTGTGCCAGGTAAACCGCTGAGCACAGAGCCACTTTCCAACCACACGCGCCTGCACCGGCGGCGTTTAACACACGCTTTGCAATTCGTTATACATATATACTTTGAGTCTTATTTACATATCAACAGATCTCAAATCGCATAAGTGCTGGGAGAACGTGGGTCGGGATCGAAGACAGCGCTACGGGCGCGGGAAGACTTCGATAATTGCAATTTTGAAATATTTTGTTGTGTAAATTGAAACTCAAATCATAACATTATTTTTTAAAGTGATTGATTCTCGTGACCTGTGAACACGACAACCAAAGTCCAGATTGATATATTCTACGAAAAAATCGTGAACTGAAAGTGTGACACTATATCACCTATCGATTCCCCTATAAAAGAACTTTATCCTGTTCGTGGCTTCTTTTCACCAATTCCAGTTATTTACCATACAATTTTATTTTAATATCAATAAAATACGTTGGGATCACGTTTAAGCATAAAAATATTAGCATACATATAATATTACAAGCTGTTCTCGCGACTTTAGCTACTTGTATCCCTTAACCGTTGGAGTATCATTATAAAAATATCATCATCATCATTCAGCCAGGAGACGCACACTGCTGGAACCATGTCGTGCGTTATTCCAGTCTTTGTTTATTTATTTATTTTATTACTATTTTTAGTATTGAAGTTTGATAAAACAAGCGTAACAAAAACCAACATAGTTCGTTTTATAAATCCCCAGGCAATCACACCAATTAAGTACATGGCTTCAAAAAAAGCAAAGTTTGTGTTATGACATACCATGTAGCGAACTAGGAAGGATCCTAGAATGTAAATACATATTCGAATAGATAAAAGTCCAGACCTGAAACACTTTTTTCTCGTCCCGTGCGGGAATCGTACTTGCGACCTCAGGATTGGCGTAGTACCGTATAGACTACTGCACCACGGAGACCGGAGGCATACTTGTATAGTTGTATTTATTATCGTGTGCTAATTTGAAAGGAATTGAAATTCCCTGTAAATTTCAGCCGAGCTGCTGGACTGGGAGCAAAAGAAAAACGCAGAATGTGCCAGCTGCTTCTCTTTCCGCGCATATTGTAAAAGTCAGTTAAGGAACAGAGGTTTTAAGGCTATTTTGTGGGCGATAGGCTGACCCCCTGTCTCTACAATAGTCTCTCTCCATCTTTATAATACCTCCAAATTAGTCAAAAGTGACATCAGATGGTCTTATAACCTCTGGTGTTCTGCCTTCCTCATAAGGGATACAGGCGTAAAGTTACGTGTATGTATTTCAGCTATATGTATGTATGTATTTCAGCCTTGCCGACTGAAACAAACATGCATCCAACTTCATTAATTAAAATGGTGTCCATTCTGACTTAATGAAATGGACAGAACATTGTTGAACATATCTAAAAGTTAAAACCCGTTAAATAAACATCTATAATTTTTTTACACGGGTGTATACAGCAGTTCATACAATTTGCATACAAAACTTTATAAATATCTTTGTAAGTTTCATAAAGCAGAATATATATTCATTAAATATTAACAATACTTGCAACGTAAAATGCATATTCGTATGACAAAAGAGATTTATGTAGGTAAAATGAAATTGCAAGTAAGTATACCTATTCTTTAAAGTTTCCGAAGCGTTCACAAACAATATCAATAAAATGGAGAGAAATGTGACATTGTTTTCCTTTATAAGGAAAATGCTACTTTAAAATCTTTTCACATTTTACAGACTACATGCATTTCCAGTATTAGATATATTCACACTTCACGTCATTTGAATGGTAATAATATGTAGTCTATTTGAAATGTGAACGATTTCTGGCTCAAGCCATGTTTACGAGTCGACATCCTGAATGTTAAAATTTATAAGATAAGTAAGAACGCAGGATTGGGCAGGAAAAGTCCAAAAAATGCTTTGATGCGTTGTACCAAGTAAAATATGTAGGGTATTGCGGTAGTGAAATAGTTATAGACCTTATTTCTTGGCGTTATTTCTGTGCCACAATATCTTTAAGCTTCAAACTAAAATCTTCTGAAAGTTCAAGCATACCTTTAAAATATTTATTGGAAGATATTTTGGAATACGGAATACTAAAACTGCCAATCCAACATTCAACAAACTGTAAAACCTCAAACTAAGTTTACTTCTAGCTTCATTTGTAACCCCACGTGTAGACTAAGAAACGGGTAGAAATTATTGATAATTTTCATAACCGCCAACAAGAGGCCTATAATTGGATGATCTTGTTTAAATTGCTTTATAAGTTTGCTCAAATATATTTTTAAATATCTACCACACAGTATGACGATGGTAAAATAAAAAAAAATATCGTTTCAGAAAATCCATACGCTTCGGAAGTTATAACAAGGTTACTAGTACCCAATTTCGTAACGCAATTTTGCTGAAAATGTAATACTGAATATTAAAAATAATATACCTACCTCTGGCTAAAAATAACGTTATAATCGAATAAAGAGGATCAAGGTGCATACTGTGAACAGATGTCGGCGATAAAAAGATACTTTCCACCTTGGGTTACCATAAAGTTAAAGCAGTAAATCAGAGACTTAAGTGATATCTCTCTTTACTTCCGGGCTTGCGGGTTTTATTTAAGATGATATTATATTACTTTCGGGTAACTACAGTAATATCTGTTTTTTTATCTTCCTATTGAAGTGGTTGATAAAATAATAGATCCACATTTGTCGTGAAAACGATTAACGCCAAGAAGTATTGTTTGGTTACTATAGTTTCAGTAATAATACAGGCGTACACCACTGGCGTCTCAGGCAGACAGTGTTAGTTACCCCATACCTAAACATAAACCATATCAGATCATTTAAAGCTATATAAAGTATGTTTCCACTATTTTCATATTTTCGCGAGCAGTTTTATTTCAACAGTAATATCACCAAGAACAAAAACTGAAAAGGAAAAGAATATTGGAGAACGCACGTGACGCCTAACTTGGGGACGTATTACGAGTATTATGCAAATGACAACGCCGACCATTCTTAACTTCATCTCGACAAAGCTATTTCACTGGCATGTGCAAATTTTAATAAGAGAATCGAAAGTATTTCAATGATTCGGTACAGAATTTCAGGTCTACACAATTTGGGGGAAATAAGTAGAAAAAGTGGGTTCTCCCTAACTATTGTAACGTATCTACTTAATACCCACTAGGGGCTTTTTCTAAGCTTCAAATTAAAAATAACAGCTAAAAATAAACTTTCACTATATTTTACTTATCCTTAACACTAACATAACTTCTATATTATACTATATATACTTTATAATATAATACTGGAAATTAAGATCACATACATTATCTGTGACCGGTATCGTATGTCTTGGCATACTTTCATTGTTTCATAGAACAGGCTCCTATTACCATGCCAGACAAAAGTCGTTAAGATATTATGCTGTCACCTTCAGACCGTTAGAATTTCATCCTTAAGATGTAACAACCCTTATAAATAAAATGTCATATTCGTATCGTAATTCAAAATGATTCGGAGCATCTATCAATGATAGACTATCATTGCTAAGTAATTAAGAATAATAATAAAACCTCCTGCCAACCAAACTCCGCATACTCATTACCGTATTAGTTTTATTGCAACCATTTAAGAGAATTTCGCACTATAAACACATAAAATTTTTATAGAGTAATTTATTTCTCAACGATAAAAAGTCAGGTTTGCTTCGACATTTTCTTAGAAAACTTAGAAAACTAGATATTTTATGCGACCTATGTAATATGTCTTTCTTTCACTTGAAATGTTGATAGAATATTTAAAATTGCTAAAGTGATTTGAAGTAGATGCTCGAGGAATTCCATGACAGAATACCTCTATATAAGATTAATATTAATAATATACGATAAATTAACGTGTAGCTGAGCTATTACGGGTTTTGGTTACAAGGTCGAAGAAAGAGACAATTTAAAAAGTATTTTAACGTACGCTTCTTCAGCTATTTGATATGTCTAAGTAAACTCTAAAAAGATCTTTAAATAAGCTTTCCATGTAATATATCATTTTTTTATAATTTACTTAAACATATTTTAATTCACTCAAATACTAAATTATGACAAATAATGATACCTACTAATAGTTATAACTGCAATTTAATAATAAAAAACTGCACCTGAGCGCGGCCGGGAACTACGACTAACGAAAGTCTATTAAAAGTCTACTTGTTACGTGCATGCATAACTTATTTAAGTTCCTTTTATCGGTATTTTCAACATTCATAGGAAATGAGAGACAAATTATAAGCAATATGAATAGCTGTGCTTTAGTTTATGGACAAAAGATTGTGTGTTTTTCTCAATTCGGAAATCAATACAGTTTTGTTTGTACTTTTGATATTCAATAAAAATTCCCAGTCTTAAATTCAAGTCTTTATCTGTACCTAATAAAATAACACAACTTTTTCCATCAATTCTTATGAAACCTATTTTTTAACCTTAATAAGACTTAATGAAAAGTTAAGTCCTGAATATTTTTTAACCTTATTAAGACTTAATGAAAACTTAAGTTCACTTTTAATTATTTCACGCTCTCCTCCATTCATTTTCGTGCACGTTCAATTTTGGTGAACCGCGTGATTGTGCCGTAATTATAAATAAATATTCATAGGGTAATTTTATTTATCTTTCGTTTATTAAAAATAAAAGTTGTTTAATTTAAATAAGAATTGGTATTGTTCCACTGATGAACACTGCAGGGCCGTCCAGACCCATTAAGCATAAAAATTCGTAACAATGTCAGTATCAAGTTAGACAACCTCCGAAATGTATGGGTCGAGAATTCAGCTTCGCTGTTGAAGGTCCTGGGTGTCGAGTACCAGCCACCAGTTTTGGAACCGAACTTTACTAAATTCATAATTAAAAAGTTTTATTCATTATAAGGCCATCGAATGGCCGCTTAATGACGTCACGATTTTGTACTTCGGCTTTAACATTGTAAAAATAACTAAAATAGTGTTTATGTTACGGTTAGAGTGAATAATTGAAGATTATTTATAATTATCCATTATTAATAGTTATTGAATAAGATATTACAGTAAATCAAGAGACTAAAAAAGCCGGCGGAAAAAAAGCTACCCAGCAAGGTACAACAATCTAGCCTTTTATTTAAATTCGTAGAAAAAATCTTAGTTTCATAGTCGATAGTGGATGTAAAACTAATTAGGCTGATTAAGCTAAATTCATGTTTTAGCCCTGGAAAGTAAAATATAAAAAAATATCAATTATTTTAAAAGTAAGTAAAAATAAAAAGTACAGAAATAAAATCCTAATTTAAAAAAATAATAATAAACAATGTTTGGATAATAATAGAAAATTGATACAATTTGACTTATTTGGCTTATTTAGTAATGTTCCGATCACGTGAAAGGTAAGTTAGTATCTTCCGCTGATAGCCAGAGAAAGAGTCATGAAATACAGGGTGTTCGGCAGAACGTTGAACATACGCAAATGGTGGATGGGTGGGGTCATGTGCTACTTACTTAGCCCAAATTATTTGACCTTGGCCCCTTGGTTTTTTTTATAATTTTTTTTGGTATATTTTTTGAATTTCACCACTTTCATGACTTTGAAGGCGAATATTTTTATTTACAATAAGTAAAACAGGCCACACTTTGTTTTTTTTTTTTATTTTGAATGTTATCAGATTCTCATGTAATGATTGCTTAACGCTGATGTTACCTTAAAAAAAAGTTATGGGTCCTCAAAGTTACGGAAAGATGTATGAAAAAACTTAAAGCTTAATTTCAACTTTCATTTAAAAAAAATCTAAAAGAGATTGAGGACTTCCAATTCTAGCAAAACATCCCTAATGTGTAGCCTTTCTAACGATATGTAATTTGTTTTAATCAAAAAAGAACTTCAAGAGTTATTCAATTTTTTAATCAAGTAGATAAATTTTGACAAAACTCTACTTTTGAGGAAAGTTAGGAAGTAATTCAAAATGATTCAGAGCATCTATCAATGATAGACTATCATTGCTTTTATAGCACTTCTCAAACCCTTGGAGATTTCTTACAGTCACAATACTCAGATGTCCCACATAACTTTAATGTAGTTCATATAAATGCACAAAGTATTCCTGCCCATCATACAGATATGCTTGATACCTTCAACTTTAAAAGCCTCCACGCAATTCTCGTGTCTGAATCCTGGCTGAAACCTTGTCTTCCCTCCACTTTGTATTCTATCCCTGGATTTCAGCTGATAAGGAATGACAGAGCTTGTAGAACAGGTGGTGGTGTGGCTATTTATTTAAGAATGGGCTTAAAATTTAATGTGATCTGTCAGTCTAACGAGTCTTCAGGCTCAGGACTGGAGTATATTTTTATTGAAATTGCCCTTTCCCACACTAAGTTCCTTTTAGGAGTTGTTTACAGCCCATCGCTGCAAATAAATTATTTTGGTGAACTTGAAAAGCTTTTGGAAGACCTTACTCCTCAATATAGCCACACCATCATTATGGGCGATTTTAACACATGCATGTTAAAAAACGATCATCGAACTACTAAGCTCAAATCAACTGTCCAATCCAGTAACCTTCAAATTGCCCCTCTCTGTGCTACGCATTACTTTCCCAACTGTGCTCCATCACTTTTAGATTTGATAATCGTTTCTTCCCTGAATCATATTGCCAAACATGGCCAGCACACTGCTGATGCTTTCTCGTACCATGACCTTTTGTATTTATCTTATAAGATCCGTTCTCCTAAAGTTAAACCCAAAATCCTCCTGCGACGTAATTTTGCTGGTATGGATAAAGATAAACTCTGTGCAGATGCAGCTGAAATAGATTGGTCATCGATTGAAAGTTTGACAAGTGTAAGCGAGCAGGTGGATTTGTTAAACCGTCACCTGATAGACCTTTATGACCGACATGCTCCAATCCGACCTGTAAAAATTAAATACCTGCCTGCTCCTTGGCTAACAGAAGATATTAAAATGCTCATTAAGAAAAAAAATTCAGCACGTTCCAAATATAAAATTGACCCCAGCGATAAAAACCATCAGCGGTACAAAGCTATTAGAAATCTTTGCAATAAGATGTGTAGGGATGCACAACGCCGCCATATTCACAAATCAGTCCAAAATGAAACTCCGGGAAAAGTCTGGAAATTTTTAAAAACATTGGGCATTGGCAAATCTCCAGCAAATATTACTTCTATTTCAGATTTAAATGCCTTGAATAAGCACTTTTCCTCAAATTCACTAATGGATAGATCAGATTTAAATCAAACCATTAAACATATTTCATCTTTGCCATGTCCAGAATACCCTATGTTTCAGTTTCGTCAATTTTCGGTTTGTGACGTAAGGAAGAATATCCTATCCATTACTTCCAATGCCGTAGGAAGCGACAGCATTAGTCGTGCTATGATCTTACCTTTACTCGATATCATTTCTCCCATCATTACAAAAATATTTAATTTTTCTATTTCCTCCGCCACTTTTCCCGAATCCTGGAAACAATCCAACATTATTCCTTTACCTAAAAAGTGTAAACCTGAATCCTTTTCTGACTACCGTCCAATATCAATTCTTCCATTCCTTTCGAAGGTGCTAGAACGCCTAATCCACCACCAACTCCAACTTTTCCTTAACAATAATAACTTGTTAAATCCTTTCCAATCCGGATTCCGTCCTGGACATAGCACGACTACTGCCCTCGTAAAAATTACTGATGATTTGCGTCTGAACATGGAAAACAAACAGTTAACTTTGTTGACCTTGCTCGACTTTAGTAATGCGTTTAATACGGTGGACTTCGGTATTCTTCTTGGGGTCTTAAACTCGCTTAACGTATCTCCAACGACAATTGACTGGTTTCGTAGTTATCTACAAGGACGCCGGCAAAGAATACGCTTAGAGGATTGTGTATCTGATTGGTGTACCACAAAGGCTGGTGTCCCCCAAGGTGGCGTGCTATCTCCTCTCTTATTTTCTATTTTCATAAATTCTATCACACATTCCTTATCTTCTTCCTACCACTTATATGCAGATGATCTTCAAATATATACTCAAGCTCACCCGGATGATATTCACGTTGCAATTCGTACAATGAACAGTGACTTGAAACAAATATTAGAATGGAGTCAAAGCTACGGTATCAAGGTAAATCCATTAAAAACTCAAACCATAATAATTGGTAGTACTAAAATGTTGGCTAAAATTGAAATTAATTTGCTTCCGCCTGTTGAATTTGACGGTGTGCATATTCCCTATGCTAGTACAGTTAAAAACCTAGGTGTGTACTTTGATAATACGCTGTCATGGAAATACCACGTTGACACGGTGCGTAGAAAGATGTTTGCCGCAGCAGGAGCTTTAAGGCGTTTACAGAACTTTTTACCCATACCAACTAAAGTTGCTTTAGCACAGTCACTTCTACTCCCAATACTGGACTATGCAGATGTCAGCTATCTCGACTTATCTGAGGAGCAACTTAATAAACTTGAGCGCCTTCAAAATTTGTGTATCCGGTTCATATTTTCATTACGAAAGTATGACCATATTTCAGAATTTCGCGATAAGCTCAAGTGGCTCCCAATTCGCCTTCGCAGGAATACACACACTTTATCACTTCTCTATAGGACCCTTTTCTACCCATGCCTACCTCAGTACTTGAAGAAGTGTTTTCGGTTTCGACATGAGGACCACGACCGAAACCTACGGTCTTCCAACAATTTATTACTATCCACGCCTCAACACTCTTCAGAAATATTTCACAGATCCTTCACCGTACGTGCAGCATGTTTGTGGAACTCTGTACCATCTTCCATACTTGCGGCAAAAACTATCCTGTCATTCAAACGTAAATTAAAAGAATTTTATTTACGTCAATAATATATTATCTATGTATTATTTATTCAAATATGAAATAGAATATATATTGTATGTATACCTATATATATTAATATTTATATATGTATGTTATGTATGTATTTGTGTATTAGAGTTTATACAAATATTATTAGTAATTTGTTTGATTAGCGTTTTACCGTCTAAATACTCTACCCATAGATTTAATTTTTTTTTTTGTTATTTCTTTTTGTTTTGTTAATTTGAGGTTTTTTTTTCTCTTATTTTTATTTTGTATTTCATTTTAAAAGGTTACCTGGAAGAAATCGCTTGTAGCGATAAGGTCGCCTAATTGTCAGTTTCTATGCTTGTTATTACCATGAAATTGTATTTGTATCTTATTTGGCAATAAAGAGTATTATTATTATTGCTAAGTAGGTAATTAAGAATAATAATAAAACCTCTTGCTAACCAAACTCCGCATACTCATTACCGTATTAGTTTCATTGCAACAATTTAAGAGGGAATTTCGCACTATAAACACATAATTTTTTTATAGAGTAATTTATTTCTCAAAAATAAAATGTCAGGTTTGCTTCGACATTTTCTTAGAAAACTAAGAAAACTAGATATTTTATGCGATCTATGTAATATGTCTTTCTTTCACTTCAAATCTTGATAGAATATTTAAAATTGCTAAAGTGGTTTGAAGTAGATGCTCGAGGAATTCCATGACAGAATATCTCTATATAAGATTAATATTAATAATATACGATAAATTAACGTGTAGCTGAGCTATTACGGGTTTTGGTTACAAGGTCGAAGAAAAAGACAATTTGAAAAAAGTATTTTAACGTACGCTTCCTCAGCTATTTGATATGTCTGTCTAAGTAAACTCTAAAAAGATCTTTAAATAAGCTTTCCATGTAATATATCATTTTTTATAATTTACTTAAACATATTTTAATTCACTCAAATACTAAATATGACAAATAATAAAAAACTGCACCTGAGCGCAGCCGGGAACTACGACTAACGAAAGTCTATTAAAAGTCTACTTGTTACGTGCATGCATAACTAATTTAAGTACCTTTTATCGGCATTTTCAACATTCATAGGAAATGAGAGACAAATTATAAGCAATATGAATAGCTGTGCTTTGTTTATGGACAAAAGATTGTGTGTTTTTCTCAATTCGGAAATCAAAACAGTTTTGTTTGTACTTTTGATATTCAATAGAAATTCCCAGTCTTAAATTCAAGTCTTTATCTGTACCTAATAAAATAACACAACTTTTTCCATCAATTCTTAAGAAACCTATTTTTTAATCCTAATAAGACTTAATGAAAAGTAAAGTTCTGAATATTTTTTTTACCTTATTAAGACTTAATGAAAACTGAAGTTCACTTTTAATTATTTCACGCTCTCCTCCATTCATTTTCGTGCACGTTCAATTTTGGTGAACCGCGTGATTGTGCCGTAATTATAAATAAATATTCATAGGGTAATTTTATTTATCTTTCGTTTATTAAAAATAAAAGTTGTTTAATTTAAATAAGAATTGGTATTGTTCCACTGATGAACACTGCAGGGCCGTCCAGACCCATTAAGCATAAAAATTCGTAACAATGTCAGTATCAAGTTAGACAACCTCCGAAATGTATGGGTCGAGAATTCAGCTTCGCTGTGGAAGGTCCTGGGTGTCGAGTACCAGCCATCAGTTTTGGAACCGAACTTTACTAAATTCATAATTAAAAAGTTTTATTCATCATAAGGCCATCGAATGGCCGCTTAATGTCGTCACGATTGGCTTTAACAAGGTGTTAATAGTTATTGAATAAGATATTACAGTAAATCAAGAGACTAAAAAAACCGGCGGAAAAAAAACTCTTAGCACTCATTTTCAGTCACAATTATACAAATTAATACAAATAGGTACAGTAGAAATTGACCTTCGCATGAAAAAAAAAACAAACACAAGACAGCTTAAGCCCCAGCTAGACTGCTTAAAACCAATGCTTCCAACCAAGGTTAAATTGTTTACAACAAATTCCTTTAGATTGATCTAAATTCATGTTTTAGTCCTGGAAAGTCAAATATAATAAAGGTAAGATTTTACAAAATAAAATTTAGTATCATTGCACATTACAATTCACGTTTAACATTTCCGCCTTTGTTTTGGATACCTACATTTTCGGATTATTTAGTGAAGCAGAGGTTTTATTGGCGTTTTTTGCGGGCGATAGGCTGACTCAATCATTATGATACCTCAAAATTTGTCAAACGTGACATCAGATGGTTTGATGGCCTCTGGTGTTCTGCCTACCCCAAATGGGATACAGGCGTGAAGTTATGTATGTATGTATGTCAGTGAAGCCCAGTTTTTACCGCACCTGTGGTCAAACTTTTTCGCATTTCGTTTGCCACGTTGATTATCCTGTTTCTATCTATCAGCACTCATCACGCAATTGGATGTGGCTCGCCGTATACGACGCTCTTAATGTGCCTCCACACATAAAAATTCATGGGGGTTAGAGCCAGACTTCTGGCTGGCCAAGGTGAAGATCCTCCTCGTCTTATCTGGTTCCCTCACACTCCTTCGAAAATTTGCAGGGCAGCCATCATGTTGGAACCATATGTCCATAATAAGGTTCAGACGCAAATCTTCCATGAAGGATTTTCTCCTCTCAGGAAGTTTTCATAGTGCTCTCCATTCAAATTATCGTTTACAAAATAGGGTCTAATCAAATGATTGAAAATGTTGTCCATTCACACGTTTACGCTAAATCTTCGTTTATTTTACTTTCCTGGGCTAAAGAATTGATTAGGCTCTATAAGCGAAATTATTTTTACGTTCACTATCGCCTATGAAACTAAGATTTTTTCTACGAATTTGAATAAATGCCTAAATTGTTATACCTGTTGA
The DNA here is from genome assembly GCA_944452665.1 of Stenoptilia bipunctidactyla. Taxonomy (NCBI): domain Eukaryota; kingdom Metazoa; phylum Arthropoda; class Insecta; order Lepidoptera; family Pterophoridae; genus Stenoptilia; species Stenoptilia bipunctidactyla. The sequence goes on from OX101726.1 coordinate 12,689,493, forward strand.
GTAGCTGCCAAACGTAGATGGTTTTAAGCACTTCCGCCGAACATCTTCAACTCTAATTTTTTAAGATATTCTTAAAAGAAAAGTAAACTGTAAAAAAAATTTTGATTATTTCAACTCTCAATCGCGCAGAACTATGTATTTAGTAATCATACGTAGAATTTTGGTTACTAAGATCATAAAACATCTTAATTTGCATGAGTGAATCAAATAATAATAATAAAAAAGTGCACCAATTTTAAAATATGACATTTTAGGCAAAAAATGAGCAATTTTAATAAAAAAAAATAAAAATCGTATATCTCGAAAACGGTTAGGTTTGGGGTAGGGTGTTTGTTAGTAAAATAAGTTAGAAAAGACCGGTACTATAAGCTCGGATCTAGGTTGACTTAACCAGTAACCCTGTATATGTAGATTGTTAAGATGAACAGTATTTCACCTGGTAATGCCGTTTAAGCAAGTCATACAAACATCTTATTATTGCTAACCTATCACTAGCTCTGACAGGTATACGTGAATACTTATACCATGAATACCCTGTCTATAATTTTGGAAGCGTAACAAACTACTGTAGTTAACACAATTACAATTCTTTACTCTCTGGTCAGGAGTAGAAGTGTTTGAGAGAGAAAGCCAAGGTGTGGGCGTTCTTTAGTCAGAAATAATGTAATAACTGTGCGACTCCTAGGCTCCTGTGGCTGAGACTAAAAGTAGGCTTGACCCGGATTTTTATTCTGTGCCTCGGCTCTGCGCTCCGGATATTTCCGAGCCAATAGTAGTTAGAGAAGAGTTTTGGGATAATGTCAAAGATGTGTTCGGAAGATATGGAGACTTATTTGTTTTTAAAAATTTGGAAATATCTCCTCGCGTTATAATAACAATAAAGTTCTTTAAAATTATAATAATAAATTTATACACTATGGTAATCACTTCATATATTTTTTTTTATTCTATCCATTCACGTTATGGCTAGTGAAAATGTTTTAAGATTTTTTCCTTCGCTTCCCAAACACCCGTAGCGCGAATGAAACAGTCGAAAATGGTTCTTTTTATAAGTCTCGCTAACTATTACTTATTTTGCCTCTCTATAATATACGTGTAAATAATGTTATTTTTTCGTAATCGTATAATCAGCCAGCGCCAGCGACAAGTGGTCTTCTTTCAATGAACTGAGTGGTGTCATTCCCTGAAATTAGCGAACGATAAATTATTCAAATCCAGTTGCGGTAAAGCCCCGTTTTTTATCCTTTAGCTCGGAAATTAAAACTGCTATAGTTTACTGTCACAATTTCAATTCATTTATTAATCAAGAACAAAGCAACAAATACAAACATTATCGAAAATAGCTATATTAGTTAGACTGTGTTATGTGAGTCTAAACCTGATAGCACAGTATTTGTCATGAAACGTTGAAACGTTTGTGCTGCGTTTCTCAATCCGAAGGTCATGCGTTCGAATTCATATAAACCAAATGGCGTTGTAATTGCGGTCTTACAAATATCGTCTGAATTTATTAAAGTATGCCTTTTTTATGTCAATTTTAGAGAATATTGTTTTACCAGCTATTAGATACGTAAAATCTTGCACACGTGGGATAGGGTACCGGTCAGGCTTGGTAACGGCATTTAAGGCTCTATAATCGCCACAAGGACGAACTTGACCATCTTTTTTGGGTACCAAATGTAGTGGACTTGCCAAGGCCGATTTCGATGGCCTACATATACCTGCTTCTAACATATTACTGAATTCCTCTTTAGCAATTTTATAGCGCTGCGGACCCGTGGTATCAATATAGTGATAAACTCAAAATCGTCGGTTCGAAATGGTTTACGATCGTTCCACTTACGGCCAGGTTAGTTATCTTATCTATTAAGCGACGTCCATTTATATCTAGAATTAACTTAAAATGGTTCAAAAAATCTACACCTAATATGGGCTGTTTGACGTCACAAACAACAAAGGACCATTTGAAAGATCTTCTTAATTTTAAATCTAAGCTAAGTATCTTTGTGCCATATGTCTTGATACTAGAACCATTAGCTGCAAAAAGTTTATAACTAGCATTTATATTTAAATCGGATCTATTTCTTACATAACTTTTAGGTAACACAGAAATGCAAGCTCCAGAATCTATCAAAAAATTTATGTTATTTAACCTATCACTTACAATAAGGCGGTAATCTTTGGCTGCATCACATCCCGCCACCGGCTGCAGCTCTGCTAGTTTTCCGACCTTGAGGTTTGGCTCCTGTTCATCCAGCTGCATGGGGCGAGGCACCTGCGCGCTCGTTCTCGAAACTTCCAGTGGTACGAGCACAGCCAATCTGGACTCTCCGGTGTTCTGCGTGGCCTGGACTGGGAACCGTCCCGTGAGAACTTCCTAGGTATGCTCCTGCTCCTGTTCCTGCTCCTGAATCTGCCTCTTTGAGCGTCCATGTCTTGTATTTTCAGGTTGATTTTCGCGATTTCTGCCATAATTGTCGCTATCTCGAAGTTGACTGAAGACTGCTGCTGGTTACGGGTGACTTCGCTGACCTGCACAGGCTGGTGGGTATCCATGATTTTGTCTGCTATGACGGCTAATTCTTCCAGTTCGCTCGTTGATGTCACGGTGAGTACAGCTTGGACTGATGAGGGTAAGTGTCCTTGCCACAATATTTTAAGCGTCTCGTCTTCTATCTTTCCTCTTGCCAATTCTTTCATTCGCCGTAACAGTTGACTAGGTTTCTGATCTCCTAGTTCGATTTCAGTTATTAGTTTTCGGACCTGTTTGGCTTCAGACTCTTCATATATTTGCAGAAGTCATTTTTTTAGTGCTTCATATTTGTTTGTCTCGGGCGGGCTGGCTAATATATCTGCAACTTGCTGTATAACTTCTTTGCTCAACTTGGCTACAACCATGAAGTATTTATTAGCGTCCGATGTTTTTTGCGGCGCTAGGATGGCTTCTACTTGGTAAAACCAAAGTCTCGGGTTTTCAGGCCAAAACGTCGGTATTTTATTTGCAACCGACAGTGTGGCTATACTGGTTTCACTCTCTTCTGACTTCATGGGGGCTGGCGCAGATGGAGTTGGCGGCACTTGCGAGTACATGCTAACTGCGTTTGTGTTCACGTCGGGTTGAGTCGGGGTCACCACTGTTATGTGCTCGTATTAGGCACGTAAGTATCAAGTGGGAGCAGGATGTTGGGAGACAAGTGAAACACTCGGATGTTAGAAACCAACTGTATTATATAAATCACATCATAAAATTCAAACTTATATTACACACACAAATACACTGCGCGTGCGTCATCATTCGCACACCTATGCAATACCCCACAACTGTGTCGTAGCTCGTTACGCCTCAGGAACAATATCGAAAATTCACATGTTGTGAGAAAAAATATCTGTTTAAAAAAACGTCCCAAAATATATCATCGATTACTTCAGTGATTCGTCCAATGTTTGCGACGAATAACCGTGATTTAAGCTAGTGCTTATAGTTTTTGCATAAATACTTTATTTTTTACATAACATTTATTTATTAGAAAAGCCACACCAACAACATATTAACAAACAATTTCAAGGTTATATAGTAAAAAGATAAAAAGTGCTCGTACATATATCAATTACAGGCATGTACAACGTTGACAAACTGAGTCAAGTAAAAATAAAATAAAGTAGGTATACAAAAGCACCTAGATTAGAGGTATAAAGTTAAGTCAAAATTCAGTCAAAAACAAACTAAATAAAATTAAAATTAAATAAGATTAAATTAGATAAAATTAAATTAAGTTTAAATTGTCATCATAATAAAATCATTAAAAAAATTAATTCAGTTTGTCGTAATTAAAAACAAAAATATCAATTATTTTAAAACTACTTATGTAAGTAAAAATAAAAAGTACAGAAATAAAATCCTAATTTAAAAAAATAATAATAAACAATGTTTGGATAATAATAGAAAATTGATACAATTTGACTTATTTGGCTTATTTAGTAATGTTCCGATCACGTGAAAGGTAAGTTAGTATCTTCCGCTGATAGCCAGAGAAAGAGTCATAAAATATGTCTAAGTCAGGTATTTTAGATGTCATTAAGTCATATTTAGCAATCATTCTAGGAAGGGGAGAGTGGGCAAGCAAATTTGTCTTACAAAAAGGAATGTGAAACAGTTTCGTTAACATGGTTTTAATGTTCATTGTTGATTTCCTATTAAATAATAATATTGATTACGAACTGATATTTTGTCTTTTCACTGGTTTCCTCACTGTCGGTACTTGATCTTGTGATACATGCACAGAATATTTTTTTTTAAATTCTGTGATGCCGTGATGATGTGGTTTGACGCTGAAGTAGTCCACGTGATTCGTGAGGTAGGGGATTTAATTCACGCATGGAGCAAGAAAAATAATTACGGGTCTGGGTTTTTGTCCATACCTATTCTCCCTTTGGTCGCTACATGGTATCCCACATCAAAAAAAAAAACACTTAAATAAAGTTTTTTAACTCTTAAAGACTCTCCGGTTCAATAGAAAACTGATTACCTAAGTGAGATTTTGACCTTTGCGTCCCTATAAAAGCTGTTACTGATAAAACTGTATTCGAAACTAAATAATTCACATTACATGACACAGTAACGAGCACTTTTCGACTTGATTTTAACAAGATAAGAACGTAGCTATATAAGTATTTTTTTATATTTTTTATGTCACTTTGAAACCCTCTCATTAAATGAAACACGTGCATGCTTGAACAGGCTAAGGGCGCTTGTACACGCTAAGAAAATTTACCGTGCCTGCGGCAGACAAGACAATTTCTTCATGTAGACGACAAGAATTTTGTCTGTTCCACACACGAAAACTTTTCGTGTCTTCCGCAGACAAGACCAATCGAAAAGTGTACACGACACGATTTTTTTCGTGCAGTCGTCAGTCGGTCAGTGATTGGGTCACTTGACTCGCACAACAAAAACTACCTGGCCTGGCTGGCTCAACCCTACTTCACAGCCCCCCGCCGCTCCGCAACAAAGTTCGCCGCGTCGTGTCTTGCGCAGACAAGATTTTTTTCGTGCGCCGCTGCGAGCAGTGTACACAGTTATTTTCTAGTTACGACACGAATTCTTGGGTAGGCCCGGCGTTTTTTCTTAGCGTGTACAAACGCCCTAAGGGTAGTTTTTGTTGTGCGTTTGATGTGGACGAGTATTGCAGCGTAGAATACAAAATGGCTGATGAGCAGTTACTTATAACTTTAGTAGAAGGACGACCGGTATTGTGGGACAAAACTTTAGAGATATATAAAGATAAAAGACACACATACGAAGCATGGAGAGAAATATTTATTATCTTTAACAAAGACTTCGACGAAATGACAAATGTCAAAAAAAATGAATATGGTAAGTACCTACAACATATTACTATCTTTTTACAATTTTCAAAAATACAGATTATTAGGTATATTCTATATACGAGTAGCTATAAATTATTATAAATATTAATCATTGTCGTTACCCGCATTAAATACATCTACAATAAAAGATTTAAGTTGCAAGCAATCATAAGTTCAATAGCGCTAAGTAGCATACGACAACGGCTTTGCTAAAATCGATAATGACTAATACTTATAATAAAATACGTATAAACATGAAATGACATGTAATTGTTTATTTAAACAATATGGCAGGCCTTGTTTCACACTTTTTGGAATAAAATTTAGTAGTCGGGTTTTAGTTTTAGAACTTATTTTTTATGTGTATTTATCTTGCCATGGCAGTGATCCTTCATCAGAGGAAAAATATTCAGTATATTTTTGACGAATTTCGTCTGCTGTCAGATTATTGCCTTCTAAATGCAATCGACTATTTGATCGGTCTCGATTGATTAAAGGCTCAACGTGACCTTCTTCTGTATGAATAAAATTTTGCAAAACGCACGTAGTTTTTACAATAGCAACTGTTAAATCGAGACTTAAGTTTAAAGATCGGTGCAGAATTCTCCATTTGTTGGCCATTATTCCAAATGCACACTCGACGTATCTTCTTGCCCTTGTCAAGCGATAATTGAATATCTTTTGTTCTTTTGTGAGTTCGTTACCACCATAGGGTCGAAGTACGTTAGCATGAAGTGCGAAAGCTTCATCAGCTACAAAAACATATGGTAATATATAGTTAGTATTTATTATAGAGCATGGGCATGGTATGTTTAACGTATTGTCAACAAGTTTTTTCCAAAACTGTGTTTCTTTGAAAACATTAGAATCACATTCTTTACCATACGACCCTACATCAATAAAAATGTAATTGTAGTTGGAATCCACTATAGCCATGAGAACAATAGAAAAGAAATGTTTATAATTTAAAAACATTGATCCACTTTCTTCAGGTTTAATTATTCTAATATGTTTCCCGTCCAGTGCTCCAAGACAGTGTGGAAAATTGGCATTTATTTCATATCCCTGTGCTATATTCAACCATTCTTCTTGTAGTGGCATTCGCATATAAACTGTAGATAATCCTGACCAAATATGATGAGTAACTTCACGTACAATGTTCGCTACTGTTTTTATTCCGATTCGAAAATCGAAATGAAGACGTGCGAAGGCATCTCCAGTTGCCATGTATCTGTAAAAAATTGTAACAATGTCTTACAATGAGGTCATTTCCTTTTTTATATGATGTTTATGTCTACTTGCAATAGATAGTACTTGTCAAAAAAAGGCGATTGACACCGTTTTTTTTTACTAGTGCCATGTAGTAACTTTGAACTCGTGAGCTTCGAAGATAACTCACTAACATGACAAAGGTTTTTTTCTACACATCAACATCACTGTTAAGATACATTTCCTGGAAAGCTTAGTCCTTAGCTTTCTTACGGTAGTTCGTTTTTTGTTTCAGCAAAGTCTATAGCAAAAAAATTGACAACGTTGCGAGATAGGTGGATGAAATGTCACAGAAGACTTAAAGAAATGAAATCGGGATCAGGTGCTAAGAAGATTCGTAAATGTGATTTTTACGACGAAATGTTATTTTTGACAAAAATTGCAACACACCGAGACACTGAGTCAAATATACCCGAAACAACAAACGTGGAAAAAAGTCCCGTAGAACATACACCGATCGCGAAAAAAAAGAAACAGGATGTTAGCGAGGTGGACAAAAATATGGCAGAATTTATAAAAACTGTTACCAAAGAAGAAGAGAGCCGTGCCATGTCATTTTTTAAAAGTATAACTCCGAGTGTTGATAAGTTTAGTGATGAGGAAATGGTGGATTTCCAGTTTGAAGTTTTAAAACTTGTGCGTGCTACGCAACAACGAAAGGCAAGTGATGTTCAGCATCAATGGAGTACTGAGTATTACAGAACAACGCAGCCTTCTACGTCGTCATTTAACGTATCCGGTTACAGTACTCAAAAATCTACATCCATTGAAATTGACACCGAAACTATTAGTAGTGTTGAAACATCGCATACAGATGAATTTCACTTTGACTTTTCTAAAGAATATGAACATTTGGAGTCTGTTGAATTTGGAAACATGTAACACTTCAAAGACATTTATTATTGTATAACGTTCAAATCAATATGCTTGAAAAAATTACTTACCTTAATGTTACGGCCAATCTAATGTATGGAGGAATACTTTCTCGCATTTTGGTATTTTCATGTCGTATATTATTTTCTATACTTGTCAAAAGCTTGTCAAACGTAGAAATTTTCATGCGAAAATAATCCACAAATTTTTCCTCATGTTGTCGCATGACACGGTAAAGGGTAATGAACCCACCAAACTCATTTTTCTCTTGTATAATTGGATGAACCCAGTAAAGTCTCTTGTTTTTTGTTTCCTTTTTTATTTTGTTATAATAATAATATGCAATTATCATTCTTTTTTGCTTTGTAGTTAGCATTTATATAAATAAACGAAACTCACACTGATTATCGCACTTGTTATTATTTGCGCGCCCTACGCTCGACTGACGACTGCACGAAAAAAATCGTGTCGTGTACACGTTTCGATTGGTCTTATCTGCGGAAGACACGAAAAGTTTTCGTGTATGGAACAGACAAAATTCTTGTCGTCTACACGAAGTATTTGTCTTGTCTGCCGCAGGCACGGTAAATTTTCTTAGCGTGTACAAGCGCCCTAACAGCACCATCTAGTGACTGCGGTAGGAAACTCCACAAGGCATACTGCGAGAGTATAATGTTTCTTGATACTGAGTGATTGTTGTATGGGCGCCCCTTTGAATACCTTTAAATATTTTTTGTATTTGTTATAGCGGCACCAGAAAAACATTAATATGATGTGTGAATTCAAAAGTACAGCTTTATTTTTCTAAACATAAAAGGATATAAAATACAAGTCCTCTTCTATACTAAGGTAAGTATCTCAATAAGGAAAGTAAGTACCTACCTAAATAAAAAACTAAAAAAAAATTGAGTGTGAAATAAAAAGTAAATAAAAAGGTTTCAACTAAAAACAAGCAAGCAGGCGGGGGCTCTGCTGTTGATACTAATCTATTAATGCCTCATTTGTTTAAATCAATCTAGCCGTTCAGTATTATAGTTATGAGGGAACAAGAAACGAACATACGTACGATTTAAAAACATATTAAAAACATAATCCTTGGCGTTCCTTAGTTGGGTAAAAACCAGAACATCTTCCTTCAGTACATTATCAGCATGTAACTTCAAAAACATCAAAATCTTAACAGCAGCGCCATCTTAAGATGCCGTAAATCCTCACCAACAGTTCTTCAATCGCGCCGTCAACAGCTAAAGTGCATTAATAATGTTTAGTTTATGAGCAACTGCAGATTGTAAACAACAACACAGTAACTTAAATACAGCAGGATACGTGTTCCGACTTTACGGGAATTATAAACTTATATAGATTGACAAAGTTTGTCATACTATCCACTATGTGAATTAACAAACTTGGAGCAAAGTCCTTCAGTGATACCAAGTTCTAAAGCTGAGTCGCATGTTAAATTGTAAGTTGATGTTATTTACTCTTTTAATAATCCTCTTGTGTAGTCCTGCAATATTTTTAAGCGTGTATGAACAAAGACTAAAGTGTTTCTTTTCTTCTGATTTACATTTAAATTTAAAAAGAAATATATTAAAGAAATAATGATTAAATAGTTTTACTGAACAGTTTGATGTTAACATTAAACAGCCCGAGTTTAGGACCGATGACAATAAATCTATGCCTAAGCAAAATTCAAATAAATCTGATTGAGATTTCATAATAAGGACAAGTATTTTTAAAACTTACTCTGATACAAACTTTAATAACGTTAAAATTTTTGTTAGTTCTCTAAGAAGTATTGACAGCGAAACTATGCTTGAGTCATGCATGACCAATGCTTAAACAAGTTTTCATAATGCGGACTATTACCATATCTCAATATTGAACTTCTATTTTCCATACTGGATTAAGAAAAAAATGAAAGTAGGTACCAGCTGCTTCTCTTTCTGGACATAGTCAGTTCAGTGACAAACTAAGCAAAGCTTGTGATATAGGATACCATGTAGCGAACTAGGAGGGAACCTAGAATAAAAATACACACATAGATAAAGAGCCTCAAGTGTTCTGCCTTCGCCTTTAGGGATACAGGCTGAGTGTATGCATTTTCATAGGCGATCTTAATATTGAAATCATCGAAAATTCCTCCATACCATTAATAGTAATTTACTTAGACAGTTCAAACTAATTATTGTTGACGTCATGTCTACTTCCAGACGATTCCAATCTGTCGATAGTTCGATCAGCAACTCAAAACAAAGTTGGCATGGCCGTCCTTGGCTAAGGGATTAACGGCAGTTCCCTTTATCCTATTAGTTGATAACAAACAAACAGTAATTGCTAATAAATTAACTGACACTTCTTGATGTTAGTTTACAGAAAGCTCTAGCATTGGAATTTAGCATTAGCTGACATTTCTGCGACAAAGATTTAATAATAATTTGTTACAAAAATACGTTTATTTTCATTACTAAAATTAATACTTCGGACAGTTGTCTTACAAAGTGGTAAGGAAATGATACTGAAATAAGATAAATATTATTTAAAAAACAAGATTAGTGATAAAATAGGTTGCTAGGGGTTGCTTGGAAGGAATCACTTAGTGATAAGGCTGCCCAAATTCCATTTTGGGTGATCTAACCTTTTTATTGTTATTTTTTAAAGAGATTGTACTTCTTTAGTACGTTCGCCTAGGGCGGCCCCTTCCGACCGCAACATCCATTCTTGCTATGTACACCTCTTTCGTAAATCTACTTTCACTCATCCTTTCCAAATGTCCAAACCATCGTAGCAACCGTAGCAATCTAAGTCACTACATCTTCTTTCAAACCGCATCTCTTTTTTATTTCACTATTGCGCACCCTATCACTCAATTTCAATCCACACATGCTTCTCAACGCTCTCATCTCCACAGCATTAATCTTGCTTTCATGTCTCTTCTGCCACACCTTGAACGTGAATAATTAAAAACAAACTTTATTGTACACCGTTCTAATAATGAATTGTTCAAAACAAATAAAAATCCTGTGAAAGTATACTGGCGAGTTTAAATGAAAAACCGGTCGACATCGACCGGTTTTTGTCCTTGTAAAAACTATCCATTGACGTCGACTGTTCCATTCTGCCATCGATCGACGGTCGACCGATTGATGTGGTAGCATCCTTAGGCTTCTGTCTTTACTCACTTGTGTCAAGCCTGGGATAAACTAATGCTGCGTCCCCAAACTGGTAGCGGCCGACTGAGTGAGCCGCGAACTGAAATTTGAGTTAGCTGCAAACTCTGATCAATTTCCCGAACGTCGCGTGGGTCAGCTGCTCACTGATATAGTCGGCTCTCGTAATTCTGTAAACTGCGTACAGTGAGCGAAAAACTAGCAAACTGTGGACACTCCATTTCAAATATATGGAAGGGCGTACTAAATCGATACGCCGCAGACTCAGTCAGCCACTAACAGTTTGCCCACTGAAATCGCAGCCTTAGGGTCAAAATTTAGAAAATCATCTTAGAAAATAAGAACAAAGGGAATACACAGAATGCAAAAGGAAAAAAGTCGTAAAACTGGTTGTTTCGATATTAATTTTATGAAAAACTCTCACCTTTTCCTTAGAAAACCTTTTCCTGTGACAATATTACATATTTTTGTCATATTATTGTGTTTCCTTATGTTTCACAAGCTTTGAGTTTAGGTTTACACATGAAGGTAAATCTCACGTTATGAAAGCTTTTACAATTTTTTTTTACTATGATTAAATGAAAAGAAGACTGTATTGTCACAACATTGAATCGAAAATATTTTTTTTACAAAAAAATAATAATACAATTGTGCTAAGCATAATTGCATAAATTTATATGTTATTTTACTTGGTTGTGAAAACTGATTACTGGCTTTCTTCTTTCTATAGATTTAAATATCCTATATAACTAGCTGTAAGTTTTCCGTATAAATAAATAATGGCTTTTTAATGCTTTTGCATTTCATTCATACACACAGCTATTTTAACAGTTATTAACAGTTGTTGTGTCTTGAGTTAATCCTGAATATTTCTTCAGGTCACACACACGTACACGTAAACCAACATGCATAACAAGTTGAATAAAAGTTTATAAAAAAAAAACGCGAGTATGTGGATCTTTAATTCAAATTCAAATACCTTTTTCTAGAACTGTATTATTTATATTATAACTTTATGAAAGATGAGGTCCAAGATTTTCTATTGGTATAGTTTACTATTACCATTAAAAATAATAATTTGAGGTAAATACAGGGTGACTGGTATATGACCCGCCACAGGTTGATAGAAACAGAGCGTGTAGATGGAATTATTGGCAAGTCCTTCAAGCCTACTTTCTATGGGTTATGTCTTATTTTTGAGATAGGTATAATTTTGTACTTTATTGATTTTTTTCCAAAAGTTTGCATTAGACTCGCACAACTTTTTTTTTAATCCTTATTTTCTTATAAATTGTCATTAATGTGAACTTCTCAGAAAAAACTATAAGGAAAACATTTTTATTTTCTCTCGCCATAACAGTTTAATCTTTAATTTTCGCAGCTCCGTATAATTTAATTACCTCAAACCTACTATTTAAAATAGAGGTTCTTGGAAAAATACAACGCTCATAAATTCTAATGGAGGAAATCTCCATTATTTTCTTTTAGCTCAGCTATGCATGCATTTTTATCGTACATAGCACTTTAATTAAAGCCCTTCGCCCGAGGCTGGCAATTCATAAATTGCTGAAATATAACAGAGCCTGGTATTCAGTACACTGCCGCATTAATGCAAGACATTACACGAGTTTCATTAATTTACTTTGAGGGAAATTCTCCGGTTAAAATGAATCTACCAGGCCTGAACGCGTGCTCAACTATTACCGGGAAGTGGAGACCAAACTTCACAGCTATCTTCCGGATCGAAAAAAGTTTTTTTGAACAATTCGAAAAAGTAATTAAACCGGTTTCTCTTCTATCTTCATTGATCATTGAAGTTAACCGTTACATTCTTTATGCGTTGGTTCAAAAGTAGTATGAATTCGGTTAGTGTAGGCTCTACGCTCTTTGAATGTGATAAAAACCAAATATCCTTTTAGAAAGAAAGCCCCATTTTATTTTTACCTATATCCATTCAGTTCAGTTCATTCAGTAACGATATTGACTCAATTTCCTAAAGAAACATTATTTTTAATTGACCAAATCGTTATTGCAAAGAAAAACATATATTACATATCACCAATCTGTACCTAGGTAATGAATTCCGTGGTTTATGCCACGTCTATAGTACTCATCCCGATGTTTTTTGCATTCATGTGGCACCTACTTATTTAGCTTTATCTAGTTTTCTTATGTTTCTGATTTTAGGCAAGTGCTTCAATTTTGTTTTGCCACTAACTTCAAAGCCCACAACAAGCTCAACCGTAGATTTATTTGGATCCATTTAAATATAGCCTTCAATTCGTCGTTGTCTAAAATGGTTATCGGCTAACTTTTGTTCAAATCAAAATTTCTAGATTTAAAACGATTGAATCAACAATCAACCGTGTTAATGCAAAGAATGTTGAGCCCACAGTTTAGGCCCATACACATGGTGAATGTTTCGTGTAGTTTGCTATTTTCAATTTATCCAAGGGGTCAACTAACTAAGTACAAACATAAAACTGAATTTGATAATCAAACAACACGTCAACTTCCATGCTGGCCTGGGAGCGAAAGAAAAACATAGAATGTGCCAGCTGCTTCTCTTCCTGGGCAGACTGTAATAGTCAGTTAAGGGACAGAGGTTTTGTTAACGTTTTTACGGGCGATAGGCTGACCCCCTCTCACTGCAATAGTCTCTATCCATCATTATAATACCTCCAAATTCGTCAAACGTGATATCAGATGGTTTGATAGCCTCTGGTGTTCTGCCTACGCCATAAGGGATACAGGCGTGAAGTATTGATTGTCTGTAGGTCTATTAAAAAGAAATTTGTATTTTTAATTGTGATCCAATCCACCGATCATGAAATCTAAAAATGCTTATTTTAAAATCTCCTGCCAAATATAATTACTACTGATGATGTTCTAACAATGTTTCGAGAAGAACCGAAGGTAGTAAAAAATCTACTGTCTCCGAGTTTAGCTTCACCAAGTGAGATTCATATTCAAAACAGGAGTTTCCTTTAAAAAAAATACAGTTATATTTGAGTGAAAATTATAAAACGTAAAAAGATTTTCCCACAAATTAAAACTTAAGTCATCGAGCTTTATGTGACTAAGTTTCCAAGTTTTTATGACTTAGCTCTATTTCAACTCAATGGCATCACAAAAAAATTGTTGCAAGTTTCATAAGTGTTCGTGGTTAAAACAATCAAATGCGTTTTTAATTGGATAAAAAACGACTGAATATCATAAAAAGCTACATTATTGTACGAGATTATAACCAACATTAAACAGCTCCTTCTCAAGTATCGCTTTAATAAAACTGTTGACCCAAATTGCACGGATGTATACGACCTAATACAAACTACAATTTCGCAATTTCGACCTTTTCCAAATTTACGTTTTGCTAGCCAAGGGGAGGCGGACAGTAATTCAGCGAAATTGCTCGTAAAGTTTTAAAGTTATCTTCTACTGTGAAATAATCTGTGAAATGTGTTTTCATTCCGAAACCTTTTTTTATTACCGCTGGTTTAAAAATACTTTTGAATTAAATAAATCAATATACATTTACTTTTAAAGGACAAAGAGAAGCTTTTTACGGAATAAATTAACTTCTCATAGATTTGAACTTAAATATTATGTTTTTTTAATGGAAAATGCATTAACTAACTGAGTTTTTTATTCTTGTTGTGAAAAACATTTTTTTTATATAATTTCCCAGCTTTGGAAGCTGTTGGATATTGATATATATTCACTTTATCAAGCCCATTACAGAATCGACATGACGACTTGTTACACCAAAAGTTTGAACGACTGAGTAGTTTGGACTAATTTATCACCCCAAGAGTTATTACCGACTCGCTCGATGTGACTACTCAATGCACAAAGAATTTGGCTTATTCAAATGTAGCAAGAGTTTGGACCTCAAATAGTTTTGACTGACTCGACTCTACTTCACGTTCAATTCATCAATTCATCAAGACTTTGAAACGGCTTATATTGATTTCATTACATGTGACTTAACCTCGTTTAATTGTACCGAGGGGGCAGAAAATAAAAGCACAGTTATGGAAGAAGAAGCAAGAAGAATTAGAAATCTTGTCTTGTACCTGCATCATAATTAGTTCTTTTTTACCCGTGACGCGTTTATTTTTGATCTCGACTGACGGTAATTGTCGATGAGGACACATAGATATATAAAAATTATTTAAAATTACCAACATTGATCAGTTCGGCAGACTCAGAACGCTTGCGCCCGGCACTCTACAAGATATACCTAATGCTAAACAAGAAACTCAAGATCACAACTTTGGGCATTGCAATTTAGTATTGCAAATGTATCGTTGATTCTCTCGATCTCCTTGGTCGTCTGATTTACGACAGTCACTACAACAAATTAATCATACAAAGGTTTGTACAAAGCAAGCAATCGGAGCGGAGGCCAGTCGATGCAGAGTTCCTCGCAAAGGGCTTACCTAAGTTGATTAGGATCTTGTTGGCAGTGTCAGCGGTTGTTGAGCAATGTTCCTTTTCACTAGCATGGCATGATAGGATTAAACTGAAAACAAGAGACAAAGGACACGAATATTCTGAGGAAAGGTCGTATTCGAGCCGGTATTCGGAATATCTAGAACATAAATTACATTGTTACTTAAAGGGACGATGAGGAAAAAGAGAAGATAAGCAAAGCATTTCAGATGCCCTTTAGCGAATTAATAGCCGCGCCATCATGCCCACTTCATTCGCATAAAAGATAGTCTTATCAATAAATACTTACGTTACAGGATTTCTGACACATACTTCTTATAATATTCAATCGTGTTGTTTAAATAAGTTTGATTTTAAAATAATTGGATCTCTTTAAAGTATAAAACGATTGGTTTATACATATATCTTGCTCATAAGAATAACTGAAAATAAAATATTTCAACAGAAAGGCTTGCCTTTTGATTTTTTGCATTTGGATATTTTTTGTTATTTTGTTTTAGATTATGTTTAGTCCAAAAATTTTGTTTTTAGTTTTCATCAGGGCAGTTCCTTCTTTGGAGACTGCTGCTCTGAAGATGGAGGTTGTGCTGCAGCCAAACTATTCCCGAAAGTTTAAAAAAAAAAAAGAAAAACAAAATTTTTTAACTAGGACTGTCGCTTCCAGCCAACGCTTCTCTTGCCCGCATTCTTCGCCTGGATGACGAGCTGGAGCAATCTGTATCTGTCATTTCACATGAGAACGTGGCCGAAGTATGACAATTTCTGATGTTTAATGTGTCAATAAGTTCAAATTTTTTCTCAAGCCGGTTCAGAACATAAACGTTTTTTACTCGGTCTCGCCGTGAGATTTTCAAGATACGGCGGTACACCCACATCTCAAAGGCTTCTTTGTAGTATTTTGTGTCAGGGGGTCGAATTTTCTACGTCATATACATCACTGTCATGTACATCACCGAGAAGAAGAACATTACTATCATAGAGAACTGTTCTTATCTTGAAGAAAATAGAACATGCTATTTCTTGATTTGATTTCTTGGGCATGGTCTCCGTTTTTTTATCGAACTTTCCAGATACTTGAACCTTCTGTCTTTTTCTGCTTCTCTTTTACCAACATAGAGTTAATACTTATGATTTGGTTTCTAAGAAATCATAAGGTATCTTTTATGCCATAATTTCACCAGCTTCTAAGCTGTGAAATTATGGCACATTATGAGCTTCATTATGTAGCTTAAATTATTGCAAGTAGAAAATGTTTTTTCATGGTTAACTTCGATACGGTTATTCCTAGACGATTCCCAATAAACTCAGACATACCAAATTTTTCCAATATAGTTTCGAAGCGGCAACCTATCACTGGAACTTGAATTTGTGCAAATGAGCGTTCAAACGTTTAGAAATAGAGTAGCAAGTATAATCCCTGGAAAATTTTACTTGTTTGAAAAGAAACCTTGAACCAGAGGTAGTAGAATAGTTGAAAAATCGAGTACAATATAAAGCCATAAATAGACCAAATTTAGTGTAGATAATAAAACTAGTCCAGCCCATTTACCGATGTAGAAGTACGTGCGCAATAATAGTGGCCTATTTTAAGAAATAATAAAGCAGATGTTCTTTATACAACTGTTACAGTGATGAAGAAAACAAATGATGATTGCGAAATCATGCTGTCCTCCAAGGTTGCGTTTAGTTTATTATGACAAATAATCCAGTATGTGCGGAAGTGCTTTGAAGCAACAACATAACAATGTATTTTTTGTAATAGTCTGTAGTACAATAATCGAAACATTTCTTTTTTCTGACAGTTTTTCTTCAACTTCAACTTGTAGGTACTGTACATAATGCTGCAGGACCAGAGACCATTAACTCTAAAGATCTCTAAACGATTATAATAATGAACAATATCAAAGAATTGATACGGGCGCGATATTCAAATAAGTTGGAAGTAATATAAAAAATTGAAAAGTTGTTTTAATGATTTCTCCTTGTGTAGATTAAAATAAAAAGGCTGTGTTTATCCCATAAATACTCGCCCCTAAACTCTTGACATCACAGTTTTGAAAGCTTTGGTAAACTACATCAAGGTGGCCGTATTAAGAGGTTTTTTTTGCGATATATAAAATCTGCCGCCAAAATATTACCGCTACGGTGGCGGTGATGTGTTTCGGCAATATTTTATAAAGAACCCGTTATATCCTAAGCCCCTGTGCTTTTATCTTCGACCTCATATTCATTTACCATCAGCGGGGCTAGCATGCTACCGTCGACAACCATAAATCGGGCCTTTTTCTTAGAATATGCCCTGCAGCAGGGCTAGCATGCAACTATCGATAAATAGTCGAATCGACAAGATAAATATTATTTTGTTATTTTATCCTATTATGTAAGCTAATATGCGCAACATAATAGATTGAATTACTCGATTTGATACCATGATTAACACCACAGAACCAAATATGTCATAATCTTAATAAATTACATACACTAAATACCATATTCTAAGAAAATATCGATAAAAGGCCCAATTTATCGTTGTCGACGGTAGCATGCTAGCCCCGCTGGTGATATTTAGATGAAACGCGGAAAGAAACAAGTCATAATGCTCTTTTTTGGGAAGCGTCCTATTCCTTTTGATGATATTATATTTATATGGAACCCTATTTGTTTCATCGATTTATAATCGACGAAATAATAGCGTAACATACAAAAAAAAACATTAAGACCAAATCAAAACGAAAATGAATTGGAAAATTTGGGCTAACCAATACAAAGCCCAATAAAACTTTCCAAATGATTGCATTAAAACGCTTTACCAAAATGTGAGACTGATTAAAAACGTGCTAGTGAATATCTTCCGTGCATGCAAATAGCATGTCTGCGCAACTCATCACATTGTAAATTAACCAGCTTTTAACTAGCAGAAGTGTCTTATTCATTGAGTATCAATGATTTCGATCAATTAACATTTCCAATTGGATCTATATGGTTGCTTTGCGTTGGCTTTATTTCACTGATATTCTGTAATTGACTGCTTTGACATAAATGGATTGGTTACATTATTGAATGCGAGTGACTGCATTCAATATCACGTTAGTCGCATAAGTTTGAATAGAAATGGAAGAGACAAGTCGATGCTTCACATTAAAAGTTTTTTAATGTGAAGCATGTTTTATAATTTTAAAAAAAATTTAATGTGAGGTTTATCATTACTTTCAAAAAGGGATTACAAAAAAAAAACTAACAGAAAAAAAACGAAATGAGTGTACTCCATTCCGTTACACGTTGTATACTTTTTTAGCCCTAGTAGTAATAGCCCTATTTCTCATAAAGGTGATTAATCCGAGTGCCACCGCTTAGTCGCAGGACACCTTCAGAATTCAACTGGTTAGCGACCATCTTAATATATAAAACTCTTCCTTTACTGACTGAGTGACTGGTAGACAACGTGCAGCCAATACTTCTGGCCGTAGAGAGCTGAAATTTGTAACATATAATCCTTAGAGGTTTTGGGGGAGCACTAAGGAAGGATAATACTAGTAGTTAAGCCCGCTTTTACTCGCAATCTCCTGATTCCGTGGGATTTTTCTGATAAAATGTAGCCTGTGTTAAATTTACAGAATGAAACGTTTGAATGATGATATTCTTTTGGAATGCGGACAAAAACCATGTTTTAGATTTTTATTTCTCATTTAATTTTTTTCACCGCAAACTCGAATATTTTTCTTTTCGTAGATAATATTAATCCTAATATACAAGGTGTTCCTGTTGATTTCTTATAACTCTAGGGTATTAATGAGACCATGTAATATAATCAAATAACATGTAAATAATTTTTCTATTTTTTTTTATTTTTATTTTTTATACAAAATAATTCAATTAGGAAACAATGACATGCGAAGTATGACAACGTGGCATTTTCTTTTTTTTACAGGTACAGTTCGCAACGCTTTGCGTTGCACATTGTAAGCAACGTTCTCAACGTTTAAAATGTTTTGGTTATCTTTTGTGACACGCGTTTATTGAATTAATTTGAAAAAGATTTTACAAGGGCGATAATTATTTATTTATTCGTTGGTATTTCAACAGCTTTTACGTGAACATTATTAAAATTACATATAGTTATAACATTTAGCCAATAAAAGAAATACACCATTATACAAAAGAAATAAAATAAAGTAAATTAATTAATTACAAAACTAATTATTCTAAATTTAAATTACTATAAACAAAAAAAAAATATTATTATAACGAAAACAAAAAGATAAAAAATTAAGGGATCCACAATAAATTAAAGAAGAAAAAAAAAACATAAAACAAACCAAGGGCAAATTAAATTATAAATTGATGAACTCATTATGTTAAGATTCTTGGAAATTATGGACATTTGAACCACATATTCTTTGGAAAAAGTATCGTTTTTTAGTAAGGAACAAAACCTTAAAGTTATGGGAAATCAACAGGAACCCTTGTATAAAACTGTTCCGTTACTGACTGGGCTGAAATTTAGGACATATATTCCTTGGAGGATGTAGGGGAGCACTAAGTAAAGAATTCCCGTAATTCCCACGGGAACGGGAAATACTGGACGTTTGTGTGATACTAAATATAAAGGTTCTTCAATGGGTGTCTGGTTGCATTATGGAAGGAGTTCCCGAAATTTCCACGGGAACGGGAATTATTGGACTTTTTAGTCTGTATGAAAAATCTTATTCCTTGAGTGCACGGATATGATACTTGGCATAAAGGTTCTTTAATGAGCTACTGGTTCTGCTAAATATATACAATGTTTATGCTCGTACGAAGTCGAGGGCAAAAGCTAGTCTACAATAAAAGTCAGGGACCAAAAATGCCTACTCCAGCTTCCTTACTTGCAGTTCCTTACTACGCCCATTTACAATCAGATAAGACTGAGGTGAAACTCTAAATTAGTTTCAATAACATAAGTCATGACCAGACCTATTTTTCACAGCAACAGATAGATTTAAAACAAAATATAAAATATATTTTATATCAAGTTATTTTTTGTTGTTAATGGCTGCGTTTATCTTAATCTTGATGGTAAGCGAACATGAGGTCGAAGATGAGCGCACGGGTGTAGCAAGAACTGGGGCCTTACTCCCGACGCGATCGAGAATCAAATCAACTCGATCTCAAGCATTTCGAAACCGATACTAGCGCCAAATCGAGCGGTGGCTCAAATTGTACCTAATCTGGATCGAATACAACTGTTTATAGCTTGTAACAAATGACCAAATCTATGGTACAATTTGAGCCACCGCTCGATTCGGCGCTAGTATCGGTTTCAGGAGTGCGAATATCCTTGAGATCGAGTTGATTTGATTCTCGATCGCGTCGGGAGTAAGGCCCCTGGCTCTTCATAAAATATACTTGGAACACATCAACGCTGAAGCGAAGATATTTGGCGGCAGATCTTATATGAAGGGTGGTCGCTAGCCAGTTTGCCACTAAACGGTAGGGCTAATCTAAGCGATCATTATGCTTTTTACCACATAGTGATATTAGAAACATACATATAAGGAGATTTAATCAGCCTAGACGAATAGGTATTAAAAACATACATACATAATAGCCCAAGTTTATATTTCAAAATATCAATACCTTCTTACATACATCATATTGTCTTTATATGAAGCTCCAGTATCATGAATCAACATATATATTCTAGAATTCACCAGATTATTTGGTTTTATGCTCATCAACTTTGTAGAAAATTGGAGACCATATAAGACGACAAAAATTGTTTTCAATTTACCTTGATTAAAATATGCGGCGAGGGAACTTTCAAATATAATTGTCTTACCTGAACGAATTTCTACGATATTCTATGAAATAATTGGATAATTATTATTTACTTATGAAACGTACGAACTGCAAATAGTCACAAGTTGTGACAGTGAACGCTCTCGTAATAACTAAGTGTCCAGGAGAAACAGCAATTTAAATAATTACTTAATTCCTGGCAATAATTTCTGGCCGTTAAAAATCTAATCTTAACATCTGTTTCTTTTCATTGAAATAACTATGGATCGTAAGCACTCGGTTTGGTTCTGATCAAAAAAGATTGGCAGAAGCACATTACGCACAAACATTGTATAGTATTGATGTATTTTAATTCAAATTGCTTCAATTGCACAATTGTTACCTACATAAAAGCTTATGATAAAGAATTTGAAGAAAATTGTTCTCAATCTAAGGAGATGTGACAAAAGGGTATAGAAAGAAAGAAAGAAAAAGTATTTATTTCACAAACACAGAAACTGTTTACAAAATTGAAAAAAAAAACTTAAATTAAAACAAAATATTAAACGTATAAATAATAAATAAAAGTAAACAAGACTTAATAATAAAACAGTGAATGTGAAAACGGCAAACCGCCTCAGCATTATGTCGCAGCTAGGCTACGACGCTGATTTTCAGGCAGCGCCTCCGTCCCATTGAGGTGGAAGAGGACATATTATTGACCGAGGAATCTGCTTTAGTGTTACTGTTCAAGATCACTAAAATTTAATAACAATAACAATTAATATCTAAGATAAAAAAGATATCAAAACCAATTGGATATATTAGCACCGAAACTTAATATATTTAATATATAAAATAGTCAATAAAAATGTATATCAATATTAAAAACTCATCTGCATATACCTAGATAATATAATGACATAAATCAGCCTGTTATAGTAATAAACTTCAATATATTCGGTATAGGGTAAGGGTTTGAAGTGAACACAATGAAAAATAGTAAATTAAATAGTTTTCATTGTAAATAGTAAATTGAATTTGTTCCTATTTGTACATGTCACGGAACATCCCTATGTGGTTAAATAGTATGTATTGATAGTGATTATATGCACAGACCACATTGATATCAGTTTACTTCCTTGACCGTGAATTTGAGAATGATTTCATAAATACATACATAACTTCACGCCTATCTCCCGTTGCGGTTGATACTGTAATTATATCAGAAATAAACCTATTATATGAGTATTTATTATTTCTATTATTTGAACGGCATAAAAAATACGAAGATACCGAAAATAAAATATTCGGTGAATAAATTTATATTATATCACTAATAAGGAAAAAAAATGAGTTCAAAAACTAAAACCCGACTACTAAAAACACGCTCTAAAAAGTAGGAAACAAGCAATACAGCGGACACCACTGAAATATTTATGTATTACGTTATATTGATAGAGATATTTTGAAAGCATTTATATTATTTTATTATTAAAATGAATCTGTTTTACAATCTGTAATACATAAATATCTAGAGTGATGAGACTCACTTTAAGATAGGAAAGTCGGGAAAGAAAACGAAGAAATAATGTTGGGCTTGTTGACGTTTCCTAATTGGGGAGCGAACTTAACTAAAATTGGAAGAGCATCGAGGAAACCCTCAGGGCTTGCGTCAAGAGTGGCGCTGAAAGCCAGGATTTCGTCGAAGGCAGGGAGGCGGATCCAGAACGCCATACGATCATGGGAGACCTTTGCGTTCTGGCCCTGGGAAAACGGTTAGGCCCGATGATTTAGGAGCCTTAGAGGCCCTCGGGATGGCTGGAGAAGGAGCGCTCGAGGTAGGTTGAGGATGCTCTCTCTAGTTTTCGATGGATTTTATCATAGCCCTAGCAGCGCGCGGTGCCTTTTTTATATATTTTTTTTAATTCTTGTACCACCAGCAGAGCCGCTTATTTGAGTTTTCTTGTTTTTTATTTTACTTAAAAGATGTAAGCTACGCCTAGTGCGAGTGATGAACTCTGTCATAACTACTTTTGGTCGTCCATTGTATATTGTATTTGAATTTTTACGTTATATATATATTGTTACATACATACATACATAACGTCGTACGCAGGCCCACCGCACGATGGACCGACGACCTATTACGGTTCTTTCATGAGATGACATGATAAACAAGATTTCTATGATACAATGATCAACAATTATGACATAATGAATAACGAATTCCCTATACATTTGCATGCAAGAGGCATTGCATTACCTTTTGCAATGACAGTTTCAATTATCATCTATGACTTAAAAACGTCAATTGAAAAAGATGAGATCGCACCCACTTCTATGATATGTTTGTTTCTTGATTTCATTTTTATTTTTCGATTTCGTTTGCTTTCATAAATAAATACTTTATTATTATATGTATATTGGGGTTATTGTATTCAATCTACATGGTATACCAAATAATGATCGCATTATATGTTTTAAGGCCGCTCCACATTCTCGCGAGAATCTATCGAGTCGTTAATATAATTATCTGCATACATAGAATATAAAGCCGTGCGATCAAATTTTTTTTTCATCACAATTTATATTTATTTTTTAGCAAATAAAACAAATTAGATATAAATTTTTATCTTCCTGGACCATTTTCAACACTAATATTGTATAAAAATAAATAAACAAAAACTCTTAAAATCTAT
Organism: Stenoptilia bipunctidactyla; assembly: GCA_944452665.1. Lineage (NCBI taxonomy): Eukaryota > Metazoa > Arthropoda > Insecta > Lepidoptera > Pterophoridae > Stenoptilia > Stenoptilia bipunctidactyla. The sequence goes on from OX101726.1 coordinate 12,713,086, forward strand.
TACGAGTTACTTTAAAACTGTCTCTCTATCTCAAGCGAGTTACGCGGGTGAAACTGCGGACACAAGCTACCTGTCAATGCACTCAGTCATTCAACTAATTCATTCGAATGCTTTCTTTCAAGGTCATTCGGCCATATTAAAGTTAACCATCGTTAGTAATTTCGAATATTAGTAGTATCATTCGAGGGGGCGTCGACAATGTATGGAGATGGTGCAGACTACATACTGGAGACAGAGTGAAGAAGACAGAACACAATAAGAGGAAAAGAGCAAGAATGATACCAGTGTAGCCCATGAAAAAAAATATTCAATCGATTGTTCGATTACATCGCAATATTTTTTCGAGTTTACACCTATTCATATTTTTCTTCAAGAAATCTTCGCTTTTATTAGAAATAACATTAAACGAAAACTTTTTCATGACTTCTTCATAATTTTCAAATAATTTAACAAATATTTAAAGGGACCGTATTACATAATCGAATGAATTAGCGAATCGATGTTATTTGAATATTGCAACACAGACATAAAAATAAATGTCAAAAATTAACGTCTACTTCACAATATGAAAAATTTTTTTCGCGATTGCGGTTTTGCGATATTTTTAAATTGTGTTTGTGTTTTAAGTTTTCTTGCGATTTAATCGACTTTTCTCCCCCTGATTGCTTGAAGAAACTCGTGTCAGTGTGAATTTGTATTTTTAAGAAAGAGTGTCAATTTATCCACACGTTTTGTTGTATTACTTTATACAAATTAAAAGTATCAAAAACTTATTTATTGTTTTACTTATTGTTCATCAAGTTAACCTTATATTTAGCCAGTCGCAATAAAAATAAGCAAACCTTACAGAACTGATACATATGGTTTTTCACCTAACAAGTTTGTAAGTATTTGCTTATTTTTATTCAGACCAGTGCAAGTTGAAATCTCGAAGTCATTGGAACTGTTTGAAATTCCCGCCATATTAGCCATGTGGACCGTTTTCAGATGGCGTCTAGTCTTAACTTTTAATGTATGAATTTGTACTTCTTCTCTTGAGTATATGTGTTCTATAATCCTTCGACTCAGGACGTTAGTATAGTACTATCGTTCAAGTCGAATATTCAAGTAAGTATTAATAGTTTATTCGACTGACATGATCATTTGCAGACGCGCATCGCTGAGATTATACTCTGCGATATAACCATTCCAATCGGCGGTTCATGCGAGTGTGACTCCAACACAAAACTCCAAACTCCCCACAAACCCCAAGTTTTTCAAAAAGTAGAGAAAAACGAGAAAAATTGAGTAGAATACGAGAATGGCTTCCACATTCTCGTTTTTCTCATGATTCTTGCGTTCTCGCGAGATTCTGTAGAAGTGGAGCGGCCTTTACGTCAAAACTATTCCGTATCATGGTTTTGAGATCCATAATAGGCCTGCTGGTCAAAGTCACCGGTAAACGCTGGATGAGGGCGGCGCGGGACCGAGCGACATGGAAGACCTTGGGGGAGGGCTATCTCCAGCAGTGGACGTCTACAGGCTGTGGATGATGATGGATGGATGATGAGACAGATAGTAAATAGATTAAAAATTTCAACTAAAGTCGTTTTCAATAAAGATGTTCCGTGCATTGCTCTTAATATGTCAAACACATAAGGTGTATTATCGCTCAAATCGCAGGACTGTAAACGATGCCTTTAGAAATGTGGTCACGAATGACGGAACGTCACCTTACGGAAATAATGAATTAGGTATGTCAACCTCTTTTTGATTTAGTAGTTTTCATTTGTTTGAGTTATTTATAAGCAAAGTTAACTGAGTAGTTAATTGATCAGGCAGGTATCTACATACCTAGCACATGTATCTATTACAGGATTTAACTTGCGTGAGTTGATTAAATAAATAAATAAGTATGGCACATGTAGCTGATGCAAGATTTAATTATTACAAACATATGAGTCTTCAAAGCGCGTGTATCACGTAGGTACATACTTGAGGAGTTAAAGAATTTTGTTTATTAATTTTTTTATAAATAAGTATTATTAAATTTACGTTTGGTATTATTCATTACCCCAATTATGAATGTAGGAGAGACCTGCAGAGTTCAATGTACGAAGTTTCGGTAACCTTTTTAAACTAATTATCAAAATTATCGAATACAACTGCACTTTTTATAAACATCTGTTATTGCAAAATATTTTAATTGGAGACTAAACAAACGTTTGACCTTGCACATATTTTATTTAATGCAGGTCAAAAACGAGTAGGTATTAATTTTTATTTAAGCGGTGAAATTGGAGCTCAGTGCCCAAATTGTGATCTCAAAATGAGTAGGTAGGGTGTTAAAGAGAACTAGGGCGTCCATTTAGCACAGCTGGGAATCAAATGTTGAACCTCCCGTGCCATAAACGAGTTTTAACTATTGCAACATATTGCGGAAGCTATTAAATACCGAACTACAATGAAGCTAGGTATAAGTAATTAGGCGTTACAAGTTATAACTATATTAAAGATTATTTGATTAGAATGTTATTTTTGTATATTTTAAACAATTAATAACTAACAAAGAGCGCCTAGGCACTGAGACAGATGGGTTCTGAAATTCATAAAATTATCACGCAACATTTATTTATTTACTTCGTGAGTCATAAAAGTTATCTTCAATACCCAACTCAAACCAAAATCCTTGTTGCCAAGAGCGTTAAATAAGGCTTCGACTGCTAATCTAAGCGCACGATTCAATTAGCGCCTGTCAGTGTAGCCAAACATGGATCGTGGTACTTACGTTCGTTGCGAGTCGTACCGTGCCCATGCGTCACACACGTCGAGCCGGCGTCATCGTCTGAAGTGAGCTGCAGTAAACTTCATGCCGCACCGATAGCTGACAGCTGAAACTGTCAATAGACTACAATAGTACAGACTACAGTGCCCGCTGTCCCGCATACGCACGCCATTCAAGATTACGACGAAACGCGCGCAACACGTGGCGGGCTAAAATTACTCGGTATCGGTTGTCGGAACCCGTCAACTCCCACATGTTCTGAAAAACACAAATGTTTATTTCAAAATTGTGCGTGAAATACAGCGATGAGGCCCTGCCGCAAGTGGAGAGAGTACGTGACGGCGCTCAGTGGTTAGTGAACTTTATTGTTGTTGTTTTTTTTTATTGTTTGTTTAAAAATGTGTCACTTTGCTCCGGTTTCTGGCGCGCCGGCAGCCACGGGTGCCCAGATTTCGGCGAAATACGTACATAATCATTAGAACTATCGCAATGTTGTGAAATAAACATAATATTTCAATTTCGTCCGATTTAACTTACACAATTTGTATTGTAAACAAAAACTTGTTGTCGATATTTACTTCGACCCCAACATTTTATATCTACTTATCAGCTAGTTTTTGCAACCGTTTCAAGCATTAAGAGAAGGAAGAAACTTTGATATTTTATAATGAGATGACAGTGAGGAAAATGAATCAAAACTCACGTATTAAAGATAATGAGTAGCAGTTAAATATTTCTATGTCATAATAATAGGTAAGTAAACTAATATTGGTGCTGCCAAATGTTAAGTAATAATCACCGCAACTCCAGGAGTACTAGTTATGTGTTGCCGAGCCTAGGACATTAGACGTTAATTCCCGGTATTTTCTATTTACACTGCCTTCCTGTCCAGTCCGGAACACATCAAAATTGTTTGATAGTACTAAGAAATAAAACGCTGCTGACTACACAGACGGCCATGTTTCACGATCCGTTCTAATGAGTTACCAAATAAAAAGTTCGAAGTTCGAACTTTGAATAATGGACGTTTGAATTTCGAACCCCTGCGTGCGTCGTCAATCAAATCTTGCTGACAACGACGCCTTTAACTACTAGGCCACTGGGCTAAGCTGTATTCAACAAATCAAAATATTCTCTAAGCCCAAGCGAAATCTAAACATTTATCTTATTCGTGACGTTTCAGTAATATGGTAATTTTAGGATTATCATAACATTTTATCTTTAAGCATGAATACAAAAATCAACAAATTAACATAATAATATTTTTTAAAAAATCCAACGTGTAATAAGAATAAATACAGATGTTTAAGATATTTTAAATCCCTGCTTCTTCTTGCTTGCTCTATTCTTCAAGCATTGCAATGCCTTATTAAGTTAGAAGAAACGATTTTTGAGCGGACGCATAAAAACAGATCAAAATTTCATAACAATTTCATTAATAGTCTAGGAACGGAACGGACACTTACCTCCCTAAACAGTTCAATCAACGCTAGAGATTTTAAAATATAATTCACAGATCAAATATCAGTTTAATTCATCAATTGTCAGTCAGTCGTCAACAAAATTCACGATCGAGTAGGGCAGTGCAAATAAATTATACAGATCGTTTTGAAATATTGATGATTGAGATTAAGTCAATTCGTCTGTGTGTTTTTTTGTGTCTTTGTTACACGATATTTCGGAAAATTATGAATTGATTTTAAAAACTGTTGTTTCATATTATATGGGATACTTCATCGGTTGGGTACTTCAAAGAAAATTTCAAACATTTGAAAAAAAAAAAATATAAATGTATATATGTATGTATGTATATAAATATATATGTATATATATATATGATTTCGGAGAATGTTTACGTTGAATGACATTTTCAACTCAGCCAAAGTTTTGACGTAAAGTCGGTTTTTTTAATGCTCTGCATTCTTTGATTATTTAAAGCTCTAATCATGAATCAACTAGTAAAATGATTCAAGTCGTGTAGCTAGTTTTTATAATTTCTTTTTAACACCTTAGATTATAAGTGTTCAACGATTGAATATAGAAAACTGGTTATGTTATGGAGAGAGGGGCAAAAAATCATGCTTGACCATGGCTGTATTGATATCACGTTTGTACTAGACACTTGATAAATCTAAAGCGGGACTATATCGCGTTTAAGTAATTATAATGTCGTAAAGAACGTTAACTACCTTTTCTGAATAACCCCAGCTTACAAAATATACAATGGCTCTTCATGCATCTTACTAATATTGTCGTAAGTTTCTTTGTAATGAAAATAATTGAAGACCTGGTAAAAAAATATTTTTAACATTTCAAAAAAACCCTTAATTGTATGATATACGGGATGAAAGTTTGTATTCTCTTACCGCACAGCCTATCCGATTTTAACCAATTTTGGTACATATATCTAATAGGGGATGAAAGTTTGTAGTAACAACACAACACCAATGAGCCGATTTTTAGAGGGTTTTTTCAACAAAATGGATAAAAATATCGATTTAAAAAGTTCATTGTAAAAACAAAAGACATTAAATATTTTAAATGGCGCATAATTAAACTTCACTCATATTTATGGAGTCCAAAGGAAAGCGAGACGTCGAGCTAAATAAAAAAAAACTATTCGAACATAACCTTAAAAAATAACCTTCTTCACTTCTTTACTGCGGTTTCGCAGCTGCTTAATGCTTAATGTGGGTGGAGAGCCGGCTGTGATGCGCGAGGTGCGAGTTTTTCGTATATCGGCTCCCCTTTTGTTTCCAATTTAATTCATATACCTCATCATCAGTCATCAGAGACGTCTTCACCCTGGTCAATGGGCGAGGGTTAACGTTTTAAAATCAAGCGAGTTACTGTCATTACTTTTTGACATTACATTACTTTTTGACATCTTGTGCTTTCTTGTTCTCATTACATACATAAATAACTTCACGCCTACCTATATCCCTTATGGGGTAGCTAGCACATCTGAGGTTATAAGACCATCTCATGTCACGTTTGACTTTGGAGGTATTTGGATAGAGACTATTGCAGTGACAGGGTGTCAGCCTATCGCCCACGAAACCGCCAATAAAACTTCTGTCTCTTAACTGATTTTTACAGTATGCCCGGGGAGAGAAGCAGCTGGTACATTCTATGTTTTTCTTTTGCTCCCAGACTAACGTGGAAGCATTACTCGAATAGAAACATATCATTGCTTAACCCAACAACAAAAATAAGTCGCAGAACTAACTTAATTGTTCAATAATTGGACATTCTTCAACTAATGAAGAAGAGTAATCATTTATAAAACAATTTTGTGACTTTAATAACATGCTTGAAAATAGGTACTATCGAAGACACTTCCATCTGACCATCCCAATGTTTATTTTTGCTTGCACTAAAAAAAAAAATAGTAAACAGTTTGGCACCGCAACAATGTTTATTCGATATTTTTTTGTGTGATCAGACGGCAATGGCCGTGATGGTACTTTTGAACTCAGTACAAATCTATCTGTTGCTCTATGTATAGTGCAAAAACTGACGGTGTTTCTGACTCAACAGTCCGTGAGGTGTCAGAGGCCTGCGGTTCGACAAGCAGCAAGGCCAATTTCGAAACTGATCTTTTTAAAACCGGCTTCAATCTGGCTGAAAACTTGTTTACATAAAACAAGCTTACGACTTAGTTTGGGCATAAAAAGCAAAAAAGTACAACTTTATTAAAATCGTTAAATTTGCGACCCGACCCGGGAGTTCCACATTCGTATTATATTTTTTTAAGTATGGCGATTCTTTTTGACATCTTCAACAATATTATTTCTGACAATTTGTACAAACCCTAAATAATTTAACCTAAACCTTCCTCGTTAATCAAGACGTCCATTATTTAACAAATCCGTTTAGTAGTTTTCGGGTAGCGTTCAGAAGCACAGACAGTTGCGCCGACGACGACGCAGTGTGTCGTCTTGTACAAGCTAGCTAGACTTTTTCGATGTTTTTATTTTTGTTATGTTTGTTATTTATGTTTATATACATCTAAGTTGTTTGTAGTGAAAAAGAAAAGAAAAAAAATAAACCAAAAAAGGTACTAATTTAAAAAAAAAGTTATATTTCTTTTATAATTTGGGTACACAAAAAATTAGAATAAATTATAAAAAGGAAACAATAAATTAACTTCCATGTCATCACTTAATTCTTCTTCAGAAAAATCTTATGTATATTCGTTATGGGATATAACACTTTAAGTATGACTGGAATTCTATTTAAATTATTTTTTGGCTTTAAAATTAAGTCTAACAGGTACCTCAGAAAGAAGAGAATCTGTCTTTTTTGGCAATCTCTCCGAGACTATTAATTACAGTATCAGACGCGATAAATATCATGCTAAGCAAGTCTGTATTCGTGATATGGTGTTATGGTGGATATGATGTTGTCAAAATGTTCTGCAATCTTTATTGCGAGCTTCCTGAGATTACTCAGAAAGCTGCCCAATTGGTAGAAGAGACTGTATGACATACATCCACCCCGTTACGTTCAGTCTTGAATGCGACATCTTGCAAGTCTACCTTCGGTCTTCAAGGGCCAGAGAAGAGTTTTTAAGATGAGGTGGATGACTCCGCAGTTTCGTATAACGTACGAAACGTTTTATCACCCTCTAGCCACGGCTTGTTCCAAGTCAGAAAGCGATCCCGAATTCTAAGAGAATTTTTCTATTTTTCCGATAATTTCGCAGAAAATCTTGAAATATCTGCCTTGATATCCGTCAACGACTGCTTCGATATGCTGCCTAGATCATGTTTCATCGCAATAAAACTGAAAAGTGCAGTATTTTTCCCATCCCTGGAAGTTTTCGCCCATTCTTCGAAAAACTTCATTTTTGATACAGCAAAACTGCCTCCTACAAAAAATTTATAAAAAAGATTAACATCGAGCAGACAAAAATACATGAATTTTGTATTTGAAAACTGTAATGATGAATCTCTCGCTTTCTAAAAAAACACCCCGGGGAAATGAGGGGATTTTTACTTATCGTCTATTAAATAAAAAATGTAAGTTTTTTAGTAATATATTTTGAATCGCATGATTTTTATTAATAATGCGTTAAACAATGTTGTATAAAATAATATTTGAAAAAACTACTTACGTTTGGTTATTGAATCCATCACTAATTCACAACTTAACAACAAATGAGAACTCACAAAATGTGTTCGTATTACAAGCTTAAACGCAACAAATTTAATGCTTTTTACTCGAGTATCTTATGTACTAACCCTCATTGCGCAAGTTTTGACACATTTCTTAAAAAATAATACCTGTTATTGTGATAAGCAACTCAAACTCTGTTTAACCTCAGTAACAGTTTTCAGAGTAGTTCATGTAGTTTTTGTCCAGCAGGCTTGGTCTAAGCGGGACACTGTGCGACGGCATGAATACTTAGATTTATAATATGTATAGAGTTATAGATTTTTTATAAAACTTTGTATACAGATATGAAAGAAATGAAACATCTCAGGCTATCAGCGTTGACTTGATGGAACGATGATATAATTTTCAGTCAAACTTAAATAAATAATGTTTGGGATTGTCTATGAAATTCTCCAAAACGTCCGCTATGTGCTGTTTAACGCGATTTCTTTTGGTGACCAAGGCAGCAAAACCCATAGCAGTCAATCTTAAACATTTAACTGGACAAAGATATTGTCACTTTTGATTTTCACTTTCATGATTTTAGAGGATTAGCATAATCTAAGCCTCGGCTGCTTTTCTCTGAACACCTTACCATCGTTGTTATTGGTATTAAATTAAGTTCAGAAATTCAATGTGAAATCGTGTTAAGCGATGGTTGATTAACTCTGATGCGAGTCTCGACGAACTAAATTGATTTTCATCATAATGTATTTACTACTCACAGACTTTATAAATATTTGAAGGTAGTTTTAAGAGCTTTTATTAGAATTGCTTAGTTTTTTCAGAGCAAATTAACATAGACTACATAGACAACCAGTAAGTCAAAAAAAAATATGTAGTATGAAAAGTGTACGAGCAAGATTTTATTTTACTTGAAATTTAAAAAAATTTTAAGATAAAAAAATTTAAGTTTAGAAACTAAAACCCGACTACTAAAACAACCTCTATAAATTACGAAACAAAATATCTCCGCTAAAATATTTATGTTTTCTTTATAATAATAATAATAAAACTCTTTAGTGTACACCGACATGGTTACATAGTTAAAATAAAATAATGATAACAACATACAAAGGGCGGCATTATCGCCAAAGCGCGATTTCTGCCAGGCAACCCAGGCATTGTTGGAAATGAATGTGGGCTGGGTGTACGGCTCGTAACATAAACTACATACGAATTATTACATACCTAAACATACATAATGATAGCATACATATTTATATTTTCATATATGTCATACTGATAGAAATATGTTGAAATAATAATAGAGAATATCGAAATGTCTTGTGATTTGTGTTGATTAAAATGAAAATGAATTTCATTACTTTTCTTTTATTGTGCGTACTTAAATTAAACTACTATAACAGTTTTCTTTATCACTGTACTTTTACTTATTTATGAAAACGGGGCGAACGGGTCCTTTTAATATGACAAGGGGCGGACGGGTCCTTTTATGCAATTAGGGGCGAAACTCACGGGGGAACGGGTCCGTAGCCACATAGTTTTTAGTCTATTCTGCTATTCTTATCTTTTATTTTTCATGAAATACAGTCAGTCAGATAAGTGGTTATTAATAATATACGCTTTTTTGAAATTGATCTGTTATCGTTTCCAATAAAGAGCGTATATAGCTATTTTGTACTCGTTTTTATTCTAACAATATAGGTACTGCAGTTGTTGTTTTTTTTTAAATACAGTATACACATATCTCATATTCATTTGTTTTTTACAAAGTCATATGTGCAGTGTGTGTTTCCTACAAGCCAATTAAAGATATAATTTTCATACCCATTATTTACGATGACAGAGCTGCGGAAACGACACGGTAAATTCACATGGCCTGTGGTTAGAATTAAAAGAGTTGTCGAGGAAAATACACAGCCTAGCCTTACTTAATTCCATACTTACCTACTAGTTTCTACTTTTGGTTATGATTCTGTTTACACTCAGTACCTCATGGATAGTTCTAGAACTTCTCATCATGCTGATATCGTGCTCCAAATATACTAAAATGCAACCGATCATTCGTAAATTAAATTTTTTACTTAGTAATTTTTTTATCAACTCTATCGGAAGTAGTCGAAGAGTATGAGACACAGAATCTCTTTGCACAGTTAGAAGAGAAAAAAGCCACCATTGGAATTGTAAATTATTCTTTAATATTTTACAGAAACTCTCAATAGTACTTCATTCAATAACAAAAATTGCGTTTTCGAATTATGTATCATTCAATTGAACTCAGGACAAAAACAAATGACAAACAGCCTTGGCTTTGATCAACAAAGACTGTTGAACTATTGTAGGTACTTATTAAATATTTGACTTAGATGTTTTTGTTTCTATCTCAATTTTAAAGTAGCTATAAAATTCTATTTTGTGACTATACAAATTAAGAAAATATTTTCGTAGCAAAACGTACTTTATAGGCCGTTTTTGCCGTGTAAGGTACATGTCTCTAAATTATAACTTTACTACGATTCACCGTAATTCGAAATAATGCCAGTGCTAAACATTGTAGCTCGACATAACTCTTGTGCGACATAAGATTTTGTATAGGTAATAAATATTAATTAAATAATCGTTATCTCGTAGACCGCTGCTTTGACCATGTCGGGGTTGTGTTGACTACGTTCAGTCAATGCGGAATGACTGTAAATAGATTTTCATAATGATACATACATAACTTCACGCCTGTATCCCTTATGGGGTAGGCAGAACACTAGAGGTTTTTAAAACATCTGATGTCACGCTTGACTTTGGAGGTATTAAAGTGATGAAGAGAGGCTATTGCAGTGATAGGGGGTCAGCCTATCGCCCACAAAAACGCCCATAAAACCTCTGTCCCTTAACTGACTTTTACAATATGCCCGGGAAGAGAAGCAGCTGGCACAATCTCTGTTTTTCTTTCGCTCCCAGTCCAGCATGGAAGCATAATGATTTGGACTGAAATTCACTGTGGTGACAAATATTTGATGTTATGCAAATCCTCAAACTACAAAATAACATAATTTAGACACAAAAATAATACTAAATAAATTTTAGATATTGCGAAAGTAAAAAAACTATAGAAACAAAAGTATAAATAATTTATTAAATGGAAGAACTTTCCCGATTAATTAAATATTTTTTATCAAAGTAACTCTGTTATCTTTCAATTCTATTGCGTGACGTTTGCAAATAAGTCGTTATATTAGTTAATCCACATTCGGTCTTATCGAAGTAATAATATTTTTTTATTAGTTAAACTACATTTAAAACCCACCAAATCTTAATAATCTTTAATCATGTTGGTTTCTAAAACCCTTGCTAGCAAATGTCAAATGTTTAAGCATGCTTGAATGAGCTAAGCCTTAAAATAACGAAAACAAAAAGCTCTATTTCATGCATTCTTTTGTATCAACGCGTTCAAGTTTAATTAAGTCTTTAAGTACAGAAGACTCAAGCCTTACATTCTCTGTCAAATGTCGAGGGCATAGAGTTCAGATTCAAGTAATTTTTTTTGACAGATTTGTAACGCTTGTTGTGCCGCTTTCTGTACATTACTTAGATTAACTTTAATCAATCTAACTAATATTTTTGTTCATCTATTTATTCGATTAGGATGTATTGGTGACCCTCAAGATAGGCAGCAAAGTAAAATTGGACTGTCTTGTTACAAACTTAGAAAAGTCAGAAATTTTAGGGTAAGGTAGGTAGGTACAGTCTGCTACAAAAGTTGATTACAACATTGAAGTTTGGAAGTCGTATTTCACCATATTGTGCCTAAATAACGACTTATATTGATGAAATTTTATGATTGTAATAATAAAACATAGAAAATAGTCAACATGATTTATTTAGGCACAAAATGGTATAAAGACTTTGAAATTTTCAATGTGTTAATCAACTTTTGTAGCTGACTGTACATATATAGTCTCTGGTTTTTTTTAATCGAAGCAATACTAGTGGTAGTTATTAGTGGTAAGTGAGCGTTATAGAACCATTATGGATAACACTTAAAAACGTCATATAACTCTGATAAGTTATTACGATTAAGATTATTGTGTTCTAAACTGCTTAGGATATTATCTCTGTAATAAAAACTCACGTAGAGATAAAAATAATATATCAGTTGTATTGAAACGTCGATAGATTTGCGCCGATACACTAGACTACCGGATTATATGTATATAAAAACCACGTAAGCAGTACAAAGTTATATTTAAGAAACTTTAAAGTTTTTACTAACTGACACAGTCATGTTCATAAAGTTAATGTCACTGATGACGTCATTACGTACTTATTTAATAAAATCAATATAAATTTAAAGACACCAAAATAAAACTGTTCTAATTAGTCTCTCAAAATAGGTTAAAGATTAACACAACAAAAGTAATATGTTAAAAAATTGAACAATGCCAATTTCCGCGACAAGATAGTCGCTGCCCGCGCTGCTGTCGCGCTCGCTGTCGCTGCCGTCCAGTTTGCAGCCTAAAACTGTCATATATTTTTATGAAGGCTCTACAAAAGTTTTCGACGATTTTGTATAAGTATAGCAAACAATCGAGTTATCTAACTGTGAATAAGTCATCAATTGTCAAACCCTACTCTGCTATGCAGCGTTCCGGAAACTCCGGAAAACATAGCCCAAAATATAAAACCAAGGAGTTTTATGTTTTATGTGTGGTGTCAGTGTAGAAATGAGGCCGCTAACTATGGACCTCAGGAGTTTCTGAAGGTGTAATGGTGAGAGCTCAGAGTTTCCTTATATGATCGAATTTTATACATAGACACTATCAACTATGTTTTTTCATTGTTGACTAAACCTAGTACAGTCATGTGCATTAATATGTACACACTTCGCAACTTATTCGGTTGTGATAGGGTTCAAATTCCAATGAAAATGTATACATATTATTAGACGTGACTGTACAAGGGCCTAGGAAGGACCTGGCTCTTCGTCGAATATTGCTGGAGTACATCATTTTATAGGTAGGGGTCCTACCAAGCGGGGCCACTGGGATTGGTCGCCCTTTATGACACGTTTATCCAGGGGTATTCGAACCTACTGTACCTATCTTATCCAGGGGTATTCGAACCTACTGTACCGACTGTACCTATCTTACCCTAAAATTTCTGACTTTTCTAAGTTTGTAACAAGCTAGTCAAATTTTACTTTGCTATAGGGTTATTCGAAGCTGACCCTACGCGAGCAAAATGTTGGTAGGTATTTAGCATTACATATCGTCATCACAACTGCATGTAATAAGCCCACTGCAGGGTTATGTATGAGTCTCTCCTCTGGGTGACGAGGAGGTTTAGGCCGTAATCCACCAAGCTGGCCCGGTGCTGGTTGGTGTATGTCAGATATTTCAGGGTGCCGAAATGGCGACTACTTTATACAAGTATACAGCACCGTTCCGTGCCCTCCGAAGCACGGAAGTCGTCGTGAGAAATGAGTGGTGGGCGGTCACCCATCCTAATACCGGCCGCACCGAGCGCGGTTAACCTGCTATATCGTTTGATATGCACAGTAACCACGGCGCCACGACGACTACATAACTTCAGAATTACTTAATTACATTAAACTTTCTTAAAAATATTAAGTGATATTTAAAACGTTCAATACAGAAATAATTTTTAGACTTATTCATTTTTCATTTAGCTTATCTTAATAGAATTATTTCTATCAGAGTTTCAATTTCAAAGCCAATTCAGAAACAACATGCTATACTTAGAATGGCGTATAATGCAAAAATATATGCTCATTATGGAAACCTGGTGTTTAAATATAGGTAGGTATAGCGGTACGAGACAAGATTCTATTTATCACATCTAACCTTGATACAGACTAAGTATCATTCAATTATCGTAACACTAATGATATATTTCCTGTTTCAATATGCTTTAAATTAAAATTGCCAACGTATTGATAGTGCAAAGGTTACATGCATATTTATAGGTCATCCTTATTCCGTATTATTGTTTATTAGTTGCCGCTTGTTGAAATGTCCTCTGGGAATTGTGAATAGCCCATTGTTATTGTGTGCTATTGTGTGTTTACTTGATTTTGATGTACTTACTTAATTTTTGTACCCATTTGTCAGTATATTACTTTTAATATTTCACGAAGTTTTGTTCCCCTAAAAATTCTTAATAAAATAGCAGACAACCCCTTCTCAAAGACCTTCCATGCTGGACTGGGAGCGAAAGAAAAATATAGAATGTGTGAGCTGCTTCTCTTCCCGGGCATACTGTCAACGTCAGTTAAAGGACAGAGGTTCTATTGTAGGCTTTTTTGTGGGCGATTTTTTGTGGTGAGTCTCTGTCTATAATGCCACCAAATTTGTCGAAGGTGACAGCATATGGTTTTATAACCTCTGGTGTTCCGCCTACTGCATAAGGTATAAAGGCGTGAAGTTATGTATGTATGTACAACCCCTACTCAAAGAGTCATACTTTCAAAATATTTTCAAATTTAGGAGAATGTTTTTTTTAGTAGGAGATTTTAAATCTCGCTGGTATGCAGTTTCAGAGATTAGCGGTTTCAGATAAACAAACAATAAAATTCTTTCGCTTTTCTAAATTAGTATACATATAGTCAGTCGAACTCAAAGCTACATATTATTGCTGCTTATTTCAAATAAAAATTAGATGAAAAATGAACCTGCTTAAATCAGCCTAAAGATCGAAAATCAAAGCATTTATCTAGTAGGTAAGTCAATAATAATCGCATAGAATAAACATAAATTAGATTTTTATTACATACAGAATTATGTAAAATTAAGTAAGTGTTTAACCTAACAAGTGCATTTAGAACGCCATTTTGGGATAATACGACTTTCAGTCAAATGTCAAGCTTAAAAATGACTTCAAACAAAAACCTGAATTTGAAACCTCTGATAAAGAGCATTAAACCAAATGCTTCCAAGTTTTAAAACATATGGCAGCATTTTGAAATCGTAATGAGTAAAAATAAAACTACTTTCTGTGTAATATGAACAGTGGTCTTCGATAACGGCTCCGGTTTCACAATCTAAATAAAATGCCACGATAAACATTTTGCAGGCATGTTTTTAATTTATATAAAGTTTTTAAAAACACGCGATGAGAAGTTACAACATTTTACTATGTGTACTTAAGCATGTAGGTTAAACACACTCCTTATCTTTACCTTAAGTAAAATTGATTTTATGTGTAATTTATTGCTTTTATGCTGTCAATACTTATTTCTTATTACACTGAATATGATTTTTTTTAGAATGAATTATATTCTTAACTAGCTGTTGCCTCGACTTCGTCCGCGTAAATATCGAGTATCGCAGTGGAAGTTTCACATCCGTGCACTCAATAAGATTTTTCATACAAACTAAAAAGTCCTATGTTTCCCGTTCCCGTGGAAATTTCGGGAACTCCTTCCATAATGCAACCAGACACCCATTGAAGAACCTTTATACTTAGTATCACACAAACCTCCAGTATTTCCCGTTCCCCTGGGAATTACGGGAATTCTTTACTTAGTGCTCCCCTACATCCTCCAAGGAATATATGTCCTAAATTTCAGCCCAGTCAGTAACGGAACAGTTTTATACAAGGGTTCCTGTTGATTTCCCATAACTTTAAGGTTTTGTTCCTTACTAAAAAACAATACTTTTTCCAAAGAATATGTGTTTCAAATGTCCATAATTTCCAAGAATCTAAACATAATGAGTTCATAATTATCGCCTTTGTAAAATCTTTTTCAAATTAATTCAATAAACGCGTGTCACAAAAGATAACCAAAACATTTTAAACGTTGAGAACGTTGCTTACAATGTGCAACGCAAAGCGTTGCGAACTGTACCTGTAAAAAAATAAAATGCCACGTTTTCATACTTCGCATGTCATTGTTTTACATAATTGAATTATTTTGTACAAAAAAAAAAAAAACAAAAAAAAGTAGAAAAATTATTTACGTGTTATTTGATTATATTACATGGTCTCATTAATACCCTAGAGTTATAAGAAATCAACAGGAACTTCTTGTATATTAGGATTAATAATATTATCTACGAAAAGAAAAATATTCGTGTTTGCGT
This sequence comes from Stenoptilia bipunctidactyla, assembly GCA_944452665.1. Lineage (NCBI taxonomy): Eukaryota > Metazoa > Arthropoda > Insecta > Lepidoptera > Pterophoridae > Stenoptilia > Stenoptilia bipunctidactyla. The sequence continues at coordinate 12,729,070 of OX101726.1, forward strand.
TGAAAAAAATGTAAATGAAAAATAAAAATCTAAAACATGGTTTTTGTCCGCATTCCAAAAGAATATCATCATTCAAACGTTTCAATCTCTAAATTTAACACAGGCTACATTTTATCAGAAAAATCCCACGGAATCAGGAGATTGCGAGTAAAAGCGGGCTTAACTACTAGTATTACTAATAAAACACGTTTTGACTGGATTTTATTTGGATTAATTATAACTCCACGCTTCGGAGCCATTTCAGACACCATCGGTTAATTAAGTGATCGTGTTAATTTTCCGCCGAAAATTAATGAATTTTGGCGTATACAAGATTTATAACAACAGTGTATAAAAACAATCGCTGCTTGTTACATGCAAAATAATATAATGCTTAAACTTAACAAAATGAACAACATTTTAATTTCATGCCTACATTCAAGAAATTTAGCTTTGACTGAAAACATATTAAGTATAGAGCTAATGTAGGTTAGTAAATAAGTTTTATTTTATTTTTATTTATTTAAGCTAGATACGCCAACAATATGTATACAAAACAATAACAGTAATATTACAAAATTTCTTAAATCTAGTACACGTCATATCAATTAGAGGCATATACAGCATTCATAGTTAAAATACACACAATATGACTCAGCTGTATTAAATTACATACATACATACATAACCTCACGCCTGTCTCCCTTTGGGGTAGGCAGAGACAAGGGAACACCAATTGCTTCGATCCAGACATACCTCTTTCGCTTCCTCCACGTTCATTAATCTTTTCATACATGATCGCCGGTTACGGGTACTTTTAACTAGGCCCTTTTTAAGAACGTCGCCAATTTGATCGGCGTACGTTCGCCTAGGGCGGCCCCTTCAGACAGCACCATCCATTCTTGCTAAAAAAAAATATAATGTCAAAAAGGATTTAATTTAAAAATAATGTAAAAATAAATCAAATTTTAAATAATGTTAATCAGAATAATGTCAAAAAGTAGCTTTAAAGGAATTAAAAAAACATTTTTTTTTTTTTTATAAGTGACTAAACCCGCGTTTGACCTCAATCTCACCTGATGGTAAGTGACGATGAGGTCGAAGATGAAAGCACACGGGTTTAGGAAGGAACTGGCTCTTTATACAATATTGCCGGAACACATTACCGCCGGAGCGGTAACATTTGGCGGCAGACTTTATATAAAGGGTGGTCGCTAGCCAGGCGGACCCAGAAGGGATCCTACCACCAAGCAATTAAAAAAAGAAATGTCAAGTAGGATTGTAATGTCAAACTGGTGATTAAAGTTGTTGATTTAAAAAAGATACAGATATATAATGTTATTCAAAAAAAGGAATAAATGTCAATATAGGATAACATTAAGAAAAAAGAAGAATAAAAAATAATACAAAAATATTGAATAAAAAAGAAGTTTACTGTAGCTTATATGATGAAACGTTTTTTTTTACTAAAACCCAATCTTTGTTTAATTAAATTTTCGCTTATTAACAACCTCATAGGATTTCAGCGTAGGTATATTAATTAAAATATTAATAGAGCACGCATAATTGATTAAAAACTTCTCGCAAAGCAATCATTATTAATGCAGAGGAAAAACATTTATGTAGGTATAATATTTAATCCAGATCCCAAAATATATTTTTGCTTGTTTATAGACCATGTCTCTTATTTATTTAATCACCATCAATCAATCAATCATCAAACGCTACAAATATGTCAAAAAAAATACTTGAATCTGAACCCTATGTCCTTAACATTAAGTCAAAATTGGTTTGGGAAATTTGACAGGTAATGTAACGCTTGATCTGCTGTCTTCGTGCATTTAATTGGATGAGTAAGAATGACAATTTTATTTTATTTAAGATACGTTCAAATGATAATATTAACTTTAACCCGTGAATATTAAGGCGTTGTAATGTAACAAACGATGAGATTTGATTTGAACTAATGTTAACTTTGGAGCGCACTTAGTTTGGTATTCGAGTAAATCAGGTGATTTAGTTGTCCAACTTCCATAACCAAATTACCTTCTATAGATTTTGTACATTAATACAATGGACAAATGAATGTGCAAAGGTTTAGCGTATTTCTAATAATTGAATACTTTTTTATTTCTGTTTTATTTTACTTGTACATATACATATTAGGACCTATCTGTAAGAAGAAAAGTCTTTACCAAAAATAATTACTAATCGTATTACGAAATATAAGTCTACAAGCATCAATTTCAAAGGATTCCTTACGGGTGTTAACACACCGTTCGATCGATCGTCGATCGAGGGCCTCGATCGATGGTAGAATGGATTAGTAGACGTCGATCGATAGTTTTTACTAGACCGATCCGATCAGATCCGATCAGAAAAAAACTGATCCACGTTGATGGATTAGTCTGGTAACACCCTAAAACATGTGTGGGTTTTTCAATGAGCTAGTTCGGTGACATCAAAAATTGTGGTTTTTGTGATAATTGGAAAAGATATTATACTTCTTATGTGTACCCATATTTCGTGGCAAAATGATTAGGCAGTAACCATTTAAGTACTACGTAAATTTACCCTTTCATGAAATGACATCAATTATTAGCTAACTTAGTGATACAAAACAAATATTATACTATGTTTGGTATGATTTTGTCTGTTTGTCAGACGGTCTCTCTGTGAATCCGGCACAATTCCATTTTACAGCAAATGTACTAGGTACTGATGGTATTAATTTTTAAAATTCCTTTTGTCGAAAATTATATTTTATGTAGGTACTTTTAGAGAAGTCTATCTTTCTAATCAACAATATTTAAGCTGGAGGTTCTAAATTCGTGTTTATGTTTTTTCGTGTCTTTGTTGCACGATATTTCGGGAAATTATCAATCGATTTTGAAAATTTTATATAATAGAAGATAGTTGAAAGTTGGTCCCATATAAATTTTATCGAAATCAATTGAGCACTTCATGGCGAATTTCAATTTTTTGAAAAAATATGTATGAGTTCATAGAATATTTACCTTGATGACCTTATACTTCAGCCAATGTTTTGACGTGAAGTCGGTTTTTTTAATGCTCCGCATTCGTTGATTATACAGTGACAAATGCTTTTATAGCTCAATGACTATCAATGAGAAGTAGTAATTACAAAGAGCACTGTCATGCGAACATTGTTCAGCTTACATAAAATGCTGTACCTATGCCACTTTGAGACCGTGTCATTGTTGCAGGAAGGCATGTTGAACCTATGTAATCCAAAAAACACCTTTAACCCGTTGGTAACCTGCCCAACAATAACCTGCATTTGTTATTCTTTACAAACTTGAGAACCGATCTTGTAAGCTACAGCACAATGGAGTATTTAAATAGATGTTTTATGTATGGCCGTATGTGTGTACGCCCGGGACAGAGTGAGAGACAAAGTAAGGTCGGAGCCGGAACAACAAATAAACACCAACATAAATGAATAAATATATGCAACCTAACTGTTCCTCCTCGCTGCGCTCGTCTTCGCACCTAACCGTCCCGACTACATGTACGGGAGCCATTCTGGTCGCATAATCTTTCAGATTCAGATATCGCGATATTGGTATTAAACACAATTCTTAAAACACCTAAGTATGCATGCCATAATTTTTACCGCTCATTTATTTGTTGGACTGGAATTATTTTTAGAATTGACATTGTATGATAAATAAGCAGACCAATTGTTTTTTAATTCCGAACATTTTGTACTGTTGCATTAATTAACCAACCGCCATTAAATTAAATAACTGCTCAATATCTTTGTCAACTGATCATAATAACATCTCGAATATTTAATTTAAATAATAGCTCAAAAAATTACTTCCCTTTAAAACATAAGCCCGTGGCAATCGAGAGCGAGTAATGAAATCCACTGCAAAACAAGACGCCAAATTTTTTGCGTCATAGTAATTTAAATGGGTAGGTATTTAGTGAACAAGTAATCTTTAACCCTTCCTCGCAATACAACAAAAGATTGTGTTTATTAGTACTGGTTTCCAATATAACTTGTCATTTTTGACACAACGAACTAGATAGACAATAAAACAAAGAATGCGAATGGCTTTATCGCTTATCACTCGTCTAATGCTGCAGAATTCTTTAATAAGCGATTAACCCTAATCATTTACTAGTTTTTACAACTTTTTACACCGATTGTTGTACACTTGCGTCACTAGTTAACTATGCCATAGATATTATCAATTTTTTATCAGTCGCTAGTTTATAAGAATTCAGTATCTCTTTAAGTGATGATTTATAGAATTGTAAGTCACGCGTATACAATTAACTTAATTTATCAATACAATATGAGACTACAGACTGTAAAATGCATGTTCACTGCAAGGCTATGAGTCTCTCCTCTGGGTGACGAGGAGGTTAAGGCCATAATACACCAAGCTGGCCCAGTGCTGGTTGGTGGATGTCAGAATTTTCAGAGAAACCCTAGCGCCTACTGCATACATGTATACAGCACAGAATGCTTAACGTGCCCTCCGAAGCATGAATGATCGGCGCGGCGGTCACCCATCCTAGTACCGACCGCGCTGAACGTCGCTTTATCTGCGATATCGTATGAAATGCTCGCTCAGTGACCACAGCGGTGACGCCACAACGACTTCCTACGGCGTGACAACGACTTCAATGCATGTAAAATGGTAGGTATAAATAACCACAAATGTTGGTTACCGAAATATCGGTGGGAATTGGTTCCTAAAATTAAAAAAGGAACATAAGAAATTAAAATAAGAACATTAAACACTAAATCGGACACAACATTGGAGTTCGAACAAAGGACCTCAGCCATAGAAAACCACGTTGTTACCGCTACACCAGCCAGTGACTGAATAGTACGTTTTTCAACCAACTGCGACTTGTATGATTTTTTTTTGTATCTTTGTTACACGACTTTTTGGACAAAAATGAATCAATGTTGAATATTCTTATTTGATATGATATAGGATACTTCAGAGGTAGTCCCAAATAAAATTCATCAAAATCGATTGAGTAGATACTTCTTGAAAAAAAAATTTGAATTAATATTTGTATGTATCCGGAGAATATTTACATTAATGCCCTTATGATTCTTCCAAAGTTTCGACGTGAAGTCGATTTTTTAAATAGTCTGCATTCGTTAATCATTATGGAATCTGTTTTCTTTTAATATGCGACAGTACTGAAATTGACCTCGATTTCAAGTGACGGTCACTGATGATGCTAAGGCCAAACATGGAGTAAGCGGGTGGTAAGGTCAGTGCATTCGCAATTATACGGGTACAAATATTATCAGAATCGTAATCAAAGTATGTACGTTATTGTAATCAACATTCTTCAAACATGTTCATTTTGTGAAAACAATTTTTCTTACACTGGCTAAATTACCGATTTAACGGTTAATGGTGTTAATTTTTTTTTTCATTTATTACTTTTTTAAGGCGCTTTACAGAAATAGTAACATAATATTTACCGTCCTTTTTAAAATTATTGGCAGTTCTAGTGACGCCCTGCAATGGTATTGCATTATAATAAACCTAGTCGTAGATATATAATAGACTAGCTGTTTTGCGCGGTTTCACTCGCGCAATTTCGAATCCCGTGGGAATATCGGGATAAAAAGTATGTGCTATTCCAGACCCTTCAGACACTATCGCTATGCCAAATTTCATCGAAATCCTTTGAGCCGTTCTGCCGTGATTGAGGAACAAACATCCATACATCTAAACTTTCACATTTATAATATTATTAAGAAGTAAGATAATAGATTGATTTATAAACATTTTAATGCCTTCTTATTTTGTTTCATTAAGTAATTATTATATTTAATCCTTTCTCAATATATAATTTAAAAAGTTTCGTTTTCTAACGATTGTAACATTTCTAAGGCCTCCCACGTTTACTTTGACATTAACAAATTTATTGCTAACCCCATAACTAAGTAAATTTGAAGCTACAGACAGCTTTGTTAGTCTTAAATTACTGACTGGCTTGATTACCATAGTTAAAATTTAAGGGATGTTTACTTTTCAAGATAAAGTTTCTCCAAAACAGCTCAAGTAAATACCTATAGTACCTACCTACTTGTTAAGTATACGCAAGCCAAACTTGTCTTTGGAGTCACCAAAAAATCTTGATAAAATAAATAGTGTGTTATTAGATCCTTATATGAATTAATAACGCGGAAAATTGCATTAAAAACATGTACAATACGAATTCTTCTATATATTCATGCTTCAAATTCTGATATTCAACAGAAATGAAAAGAGATTCTTACTTATAGACGCATACGTCACCAAAATTAACTTTAGGTACAGCACACCAATCATAACAGCGGAAAAATAGATGTTGACAAAAAATAAAACGAAACACTAGCTGAATCTTTCATGCTGGAAGCGAAAGAAAAACATAAAATGTGCCAGCTGCTTCTCTTCCCGGGCATACTGTAAGAGTCAGTTAAGGGACAGAGGTTTTATTGGCGTTTTTGCAGGCGATAGGCTGACCCCCTTTCACTGCAATAGTCTATCTCCATCATTATAATACCTCCAAATTTGTCAAACGTGACATCAGATGGTTTTGCAGCCTTTCGTGTTCTGTCTACCCCATAAGGGATACAGGCGTGAAGTTATGTATGTATGTACGTATGTACAGTCTGCAACAGAATTATGAATAACACCCAGTCTCCTGCACATGCATGCATTTTGTATGAGTGCGGGAGACTAGGTGGTATACATAATTCTGTTGCCGACTGTGCTATGGTTGAGTGGAACTGGATTTTTATGTTACTTTTAATGAAACTGTTTATTGACCTTAGGTATAATAGCCGAGAATTTAGATTTTTGATTCAACATTGCTTCATAAGTATTAATGCCTAAAAAAAGTATAAAAGTATTAAAGCTATTCATTGAGGATTAACATTCCTGGCAAAGGATAACAATTGATTTACTCTTCTAGCATAAGCCGGTGGACCATAATAATGCACGGGGTAAATCCTTGTGCGTTCTTAAATAACATAAAATTAAACTAATTTGCTCGGGATTTACGCGTTCAAAAAAACACATGCAAATTCACATAATATATAAAATAGTATCTGCAACTTTTGCCTGCTTACCTAAGGCTTGGGTTTTTCCGCAGTCGCAAAGCAAAGATCAATTTAGTTATTTTTACTTAATTTTTAATACCAAATTACGTTACCTATCTCATTTGGACAGTTTGTCCATTCGTTCTCAAAACGCCGAAACATTTCACAGATTGTACAAGAATCGCTTATGATAGATTAAAGGGGTTTTTTTATTATGTATAGGTATAATATGCACACGTTTCTACTCACTTCTACCACAAAACAACATTGCTGTATTCGGGATAGAAAGTGTAATGAATGCCAACGGGACTTACCCGTTCCAGGGAACACGTCATGGACATCAGGAAACCCACAGGCTCACTTACTTCTAATAACATAAAAATAAGCAATTTATATCAAGTACCTACACTTTCTGCCATAAAGCTCTTCAATCGATTTTTTCAATTGCTTGCGCTGAAATTAAATCTCTGAAACCCGGCTCAAATTACCATACCACATTAAATTTAAATGTTTAAATAAATATGCTAGCGTGAATAATCCATAAATGTATTTGTAATATAGGTACATATTTGAATTTTATTTCCGACCATTAAAATTATTATGGAACCGGACGGTTGTTCATTATTCGTTTATTTGCTGTTATCAGGCGGTGGAATAAAAAATGACATTAGCGAGTAGGTATACCTACACTCGTGAATCACTTAAAAGTTCGCTCACATTATGTTCTTTATGCAGCTATTAGCATACGTATTGTAGAATATTTTCAAATTCACTTTATAATCGGGAAGTATCCAAAATAGTATTCTTAGAAAGCTATCTTCGTAGCAAATAATGAACGCCATAAATATTTGTATTTTGCGATACCTAGGTTATAAAAACGTAAATAGGTACCTACTCATACTTCGGTTTACGACTTAAATACTAAAAACTTTTCCAAAATTAGTATGTTTTTTATTAAATTTTTGTTTTTAGTGTTTTTGTGAACTTTGATTTATAGTTTTTCCTAAGTACCTAGTTTTGATAATTTATGCATGATCATCATTATTTTAAATGCTTGCCTTGATATTTTTATAAATGTCACCTAACATACATTAATAACATAATTACTCACAGTACACACTTGAATTGTATAATAATGTATAGGTAATTATTCCATTAGAACATATCTTTGTTGGTTAACTATTTCAATGATGCTAACTTTAGCCAACTAGTTACAGCAGTATATCTGGCTATAATTTCACGAACATTACAACGTTCTTACTTTCAGAATTTGGGTACCGTGATTTGCTTAATTAGGAAAAAAAATAAATAAGGGCTGTCACCATTAGACGACATCGTTACGGTTGTCATTAACCTTGTCACGGAGACAGCCCTGACGAAGGTGCTTCCAAAAAAATGCTAATGGAGCTTTTTATGTTTCGCCTTATTAGCTCCCTGTCAGGACTTGTATCATAATTTGTTTTCTTTAACATACTTTTATTCTTAAAATAAAGTAAAAATATTATATTAAAGTTGATAAATTAAAAACTAGATGTTGAACGCGGCTACACCCACGACGGGTATCACAATCCTGAAAACAGGATTATTTCGAGGATCATAGTTGAGATTGTCGTGGAGATTGTTTGCCAGCGGCATGAACGGTTCTTGGTTTAGTACCAGAAGGGCCAGTTTAGAAAATTAAAAACTTCTCAAAACGGACTCGAGTCTGGGTGTATCGTAGGATCCTAATTCTGATAATAATATACCTAATCTGCACTAGACAAGAAGCATACTTTGGAACTTCAGAGTTGGTATGTCAGTTTCAAGAATTTATTTATTACCTATAGCATGTGCTATTTTGGTAAGGTGGGTGATCCACACATGTTTTTAAAATTTGAGCATAGTAAGAAAAAGCAACAAACATTAGCCCATGAATATATAAAAGAAATCTCAAACTAGACAATGAAAGTTATATTTCACAGCTTCTTTCTTCGCGATTGAGGTTTACTTTATGTAGTAGCGCCACCTACTGCTAGCCTTTGCACGGATTTTAGAGTCTATGATAAGGGTTCTTTTCTTTTTTTTTTTTTTTTTAACAACTGTCACATTTCGCTCCCTATGTCAGCATCCAGTCTACAGAACTCATTCTGCGTTTCCGTGCTGTAGCCTGCGCACGTCGACTAAAATATATTAATTAGCTAGTTAAATTTTAAAAGTTTAAATGGTAAAAATTGTGCATCGAAGGAGGAGAAAATTCTCAAGAAAATAATTCGAGGAGGTTGAGACATCAAATTACAAATTCCGAAGAACCCAACGGTGTTGGGAGGTTCGATGCATATAATTAATTCTCCTATTTAGTCCGTTACTCGATAAAATCGCCGGTGGCGATATAATCTGATGTACGGTGGAGAATCTCTAATATAATTTTAATAAATATTAGAAAAAATGTCGTTGACACAAAAACTACCCACATGGTATGTGCGTGTAGTCATCGAGGTTCGATGCATATAATTAAGTCTCCTATTTAGTCCGTTACTCGATAAAATCGCCGGTGGCGATATAATCTGATGTACGGTGGAGAATCTCTAATATAATTTTAATAAATATTAGAAAAAATGTCGTTGACACAAAAACTACCCACATGGTATGTGCGTGTAGTCATCGAGGTTCGATGCATATAATTAAGTCTCCTATTTAGTCCGTTACTCGATAAAATCGCCGGTGGCGATATAATCTGATGTACGGTGGAGAATCTCTAATATAATTTTAATAAATATTAGAAAAAATGTCGTTGACACAAAATTACCCACATGGTATGTGCGTGTAGTCATCGAGTTTCGATGCATATAATTAATTTTTTTGATTAGTCAGTTACCAGATAATATCGCCGTTGGCGATTAATCTGATTTGCGGCCTTGCACGCCGAATCCAAGATTTGAAGTGCCCGAGCTACCTCCGTCATTATCAGCCTTTTTTTTTTTTTTTTTTGATACGATTGATGTCCCGGAACAGGTCTAAAAACCAGCAGTTGTCGGCTGAAGATCTAAAGAATCTAAAGATAAGCCTGTTGAGGGCTATCTTGTACCCGCAATTTGCAAATATTTACTTGCTCCCTTTATTAAATTTAGAAGCAAAAGCAGCATTGGCTGAAACTCTTACCCAACGGAGATTCTATACTTCAACAAAAAAAAAAAAAAAAAAAAGGGCAAATTGGAATCGCCTTGGCAGCTTCATCGCAAGCGATGGTCATCATTTTCAATGAAACTTTGAAGCAAAAACTTTTAAAACTGCTGAGTTACGCTTGTCGCGATAGCCAGAATAGGGAAACTAAAACTCATCGTAACATAATAATGAGTTCCATAAACGTATGCCTGCGTGACACGCTGACCAATACAAGTTGCGATGATTATTTATTGGGAGGAGATGTTGCTGAAACGCTGCAAATTGCAAAAAACGACGACGTCATCTCCGCAGCCACAGCTGCCGGCTCGAGCTCCACAGCAGAGCTACACGTACCCGCCACGTGGGACCTACCACGAACGGTCGTGGAACACTAGCAACCAGCGGAAATAAACCACCAGGTGCAGTGCGATGGACGTTTACGATATTTTCATCAAAAATGGGCTTAGATAACGAGTGATCCATTAATATTATCGTGAATAGCTGCTTACTAAAAACCTTTTAAATATCTGCCCGCTAAACAAAGTAGCTCTTGTGTTTACCCAAGGCCAATACATGGCCATAAAGATTTTATTTTAGTGTTGGATAAACTATTAAAAATAAATGCTATATTCGTATGTTCTCATGAGCCAGGTAAATTTTATCACAAATTTTTTCTTGTGCTCAAGCTATACGGTGAAAATCGCTTCATACATAATTTAAAATCTTTGAATTAATTTACTACAAAACACTTCAAAATGGAAGATTACAGAACCGCTGATAAGTTAACAAAACAATGCTACATGGCCTCAATAGATGCAAAAGATAGTTATTTTTTCATCAATGTTGATAAGTCTTTCCGAAAGTACCTTCGATTTGAATATAACAACGTTTTATATGAATTCAAATATTAAACGTTTGACTTATGCACCGCTCTTTATATAAGTATTTACTAAAATATTAAAACCAGTCATGGAATTTTTACGTCGGGATAATTTTTTCATCCATAATATATCTAGATAATATATTTTACATTGGCAAAGATTGTGTTGATTGTAATGAGAATGTTTGGATTACAAAACATATTTTAATAAATTTAGGTTTCATAATGCATACGAAAAAAGTTGCTTTGTTCCTAGAACACAATGTAAATTCCTTGGGTTTATTTTTGATTCAGAGAAAATTATTTTAAAACTACCCCCAAAAAAAAAAAAAAAAAAATAAGTTCTTAAAATAGAAAAAATAATACACAAAGTTATTCGAGCAATTTAAAATATTGTCACCAAATAAAAATCCTACTTATGATCAGGTAGTGAATTTACCCAGATATAATAAATATGAATTTACTTGGTGGTTAAATTATCTAGAAGAGGGCTTTTCTCCTCTTAGAACAGGCCAATACACTAAAACTATCTATCCTGACGCATCATAATACTGGCTAGGGCGGGTTTTGTGATGGAAAAGAGGCAGCGGGTCATTGGAAGGAAAGCGAGTCGTCGCTACACACTAATACTCTGGAATTAAAAGCAGTTTTTTCGGACTTAAAACATTCGCATAATTATGGTAGTTACGATTGTGATATATTGTTACGAATAGATATTACCATTACCTGTATAAATAGAATGGGTATTGTTCAGTTTTCACATATGGATCATATTACCCGAGACCAATGGAAATAGCGTGAAATGCGTAAGATCAATATCTTTACATCTTATATTACTTCAAAAGATAATATAGAAGCTGAGAGTTTGTCACGAAAACAGTTTAATGACACTGAATGGGATGTCAAACAGTTCGACAGTGAAATCCGGCTCTTTTGTCAGTTGCAACGGGTTCAACGCATTTTCAATTTTCAATCTTTTCAATCTCGACGTTATTGCCTGTCTCCGTGGTTCATTAAACACACACTGTCGTAATACTGCGTTTCCAATTGCCAAAATAATAACAAGTTTGATGTTACTAAAACATAGGAAAACGTGTTTCCTAGGAATCGCAGCGGAATAATCGAAGATTGGCCGGATACAAAGCGATTTCTACCGAGTCACGGATACACGATAATCAGAAAGAAAATCTACAAATTCAATATTCAGACTATCTATTTAATAAGGCATTATGAATGCCGCTTAACCACAAAATTTCACCCGCTCAACCGTGATATCATCACTATCTACCAAATCTGCGCACAACCTTCATTAAACGTTAACCTTGGTTGCCGCGAAATTGTTCAGCAAGCGTTAGTAAAAAGATCACTGTCTTCAAAGTCCGTTGAAATTATGTTGGCATCTTTGTTGGATAATTCTTACCGAGACAGTGTGAAGGAGGTATCAAGGCGTGGATTGAATATTGCAAAAATAATAATTTTAGTTTTACTCAAACTTCTAAACCAATAATTGTTCATTTTCTAACTGAAATTTTCGAAAAAGGTGCTAAGTACGGTACTATTAATAGCTATAGATCTGCATTATCATTAATATTAAACATAAATTCCCAATATGACAGGTTAAAAAGTTTCATGAAAGGAGTCGTTATGTGAAGACCAACCACATCAAGTATGATCTTACTGGGATCCAGCAGTTGTATTGAGCTACTTACCTACAAAATTTCCTAATGAAGACCTTGACTTAAAGACTCTTTTCCAAGAAAACTGTTACACTAATAGCTCTTGTAACGGAACATCGTGTTCAAATTTTATCCGTGACAAAGATTAAAAATATTTTAATAACTAAAAAAGTACTCATAAAAGGGTTTATAAAAACCTCTAAATTTAATAGTAAACAGACCTTGGTAAAGTTTCCGTTTTTTAATATTCGTCCAGAAATTTGTCCAGCAAAAACCTTACAGAAGTAAGTATATAAATAAAACGAAAATTTAAGGAAACCTGATAATTTGTTTATTAGTTTTAAGAAACATATAGGTTTCCAAACTTTAAGTCACTGGGTTAAAAACACTTTAACTCTCAGTGGTATTGATGAAAATATTTTTAGTGCACATAGTACATGACATGCTGCTACATCAAGAGCTATTTATTTAGGAGTTTCTATTGACCTATCAAAAGGACTGCAGGATGGTCGGATTCTTCCTCAGTCCTTGCTAGAAATTATAACAAACTTTGTAACGAAAAATAATTTGCCTAATCATTGTTGAATTGTTTTCAATAAGTATGTTTATTTACTATTGAAGAGTTTTACCTTACTACTCTGCCAATTCATTTCACTATAACTAATCTTTAAACATCCTACATAAAGTAAACCTCAATCGCGAAGAAAGAAGCTGTGAAATATAATTGAGGATCAAACGAACTTCTAAAGTGAAGTTCGATCCTAATTATGTGAGCAGCTTCTTTCGAAGCGATTTAATATAAACCCACCCGTTTATATGCTTTGAAATGAGCATAATATGAATATGTTTCAACATGGAGTAATTTCAATTTATATTTGTATTTTACCCAACCCCAATATAGTGAAATGAACAAACAGGAATAAGACAGATTGACTTTAAACAAAATGAGTTCTGTAGACTGGATGCTGACATAGGGAGCGAAATGTGACAGTTGTTAAAAAAAAAAAAAAAAAGAAAAGAACCCTTATCATAGACTCTAAAATCCGTGCAAAGGCTAGCAGTAGGTGGCGCTACTACATAAAGTAAACCTCAATCGCTTCGAAAGAAGCTGCTCACATAATTAGGATCGAACTTCACTTTAGAAGTTCGTTTGATCCTCAAGTATAGAAGGCAGCAGATCAAGATTTACATTACCTGTCAAATTTTCCTAACCAATTTTAACTTAATGTCGAAAACATTGACTTCAGATTCAAGTAGAAAGATTTGTATAGCTGGATGTGCTGCCTTCGTACCTAAAAAAATATTATTTAAATTAGTAAAACCGCTTCGAACAATCAAAACTAATATTAGTTTTAATTGTTATTTGATTTATTTTTTAACATGGTCAACATTTGATTAAGGTTTTATGCTAAAATTTAATTCTTACTATTAACTGCATGAAATCGTTATTGTATTGTAAAGCAATTTCGAATATTTTATTGTAATTATTTTGCATAGGTTCATATTATCGTCGATTGTATCGAGACAACTCTTGACCTTATTACAAAATCAATTAAACTATTTTCGTAGTGTTAATGTTGATTTTGGTGCAACTTTGTAATGAATACATGAACTAACTGGTCACTACAAAACCTCAGTCACAAAAAATATATTTTACCGAAATTGAAGATATACGGAAGTATGCTTTAGTTCACTAAAAGCCCATAAACAAGAGATCTGAAACTTTTTCCTCTCAATTAAGAAGCAACTAGCAGATCTACCATTTTAATTGCTATGATTGTATGATTCAAAAAAATGAGTCAGTTCTGTTCTGAAACGGTCATATTGCAATATAAAGAACCTTGTAAAAAGCAGAATAAATGACCTAGGTATGCATAGCATTCCACTTAACCCATATTTTCAATTCCTTATTAAAACTTTGGTAAAACCTTTTTTTTCATTGTTTCTTTTTTGAGAAGCGAACAAAATAATATAATACTCATTATCGATAAACCTAAATCGATTAATATTGGACATTACAATTGAATAACAAAAAATTACAAAAAAGAAAACCTTCGAAGTTGGTTGAAAACCTAAAAAATTATATTGTGAATATTTTTAATAATAAAAAACTATATCCTAGACGCTCTAATACCTAAGATAGTTTTCCTTGGAATTTCCGTGGGAAATTCTGGAATCACAGGATTCCTTCGAGAGGGCGGGGCTGCGAGTAACATCAACTTTATCTACTAGGTATACTTACAAAGTAAACAAGGTTATCTGTCGCTTGTCATATCATATTATTTACTTAAACTAAATAGTTTAATGGAACTACGTAGGTAGTTATTTTGTTTTTATTTGTATATTATGATCATATTTTCACCTGAGTGAGTGCAAAGTCTTTCGTGTTTACGTTGGGAAATGAAATCAGTCATATGGTTATCTTTTGTTGTATTTGGAGCAGGAAGTTATTCAAATACTAAATAGTATTCAGTTCATAGTGACGCCTGTGGTTGTTTACTACGGTGATATTCTGCGGACTGTTGTAAAGTACATACGAGTTCAGGCATACGGGTTCCGTCAATTGAAGTAAGTTTCCCTTTGTGAGAATTCGTGGAATCCGGTAGTTTAAATAATTACTTTATTTTGGATATGGTGATTTTATAATCGAGCTCACATTTTATAAACTTGTTAAATATTTTCCAATTCTTATAACAGTAGGTATATGTATTGTCACGCATTTTTGAATCACCCTGTATAGTGCGTCTCCTCAAACATATCAACCTGCGAGGGAATCAAAACAAATACCTTCAGGATAATTAAGGCGAGTCAAACCACGACCGTATTAAACTTATCGTATTAAAAGCCTTATAAGCCTACCGAAGTTCTGGGCTTGTTTAATTTTCAGCTTTCTTCTTCCGTCAATAAACAGAATTAAATACTTTTAGTACCTTGGCCAGGGTTTGTTAAACGACCAATTAAATTAGCGTAGTTGGCACATAAAAAATACCATAAACGTGAACTGCACCCTATTTTAATAGCTTCTTTGAATCCTGAACCCGTATGTACTAGCATTTTAACACAGAATACGTCAGGCAGGCTGATCTGGATGCATTTCAATATCATCGGATAAATGAATATGAAATGAACTATTGAAGAGCTTAAGCCGAAGAGAGCTTAAAAGACTATTTGATGAAACATACTAAAATACAAAAATACCGAAACAGTTGCTAGCTCACTCACATAAGGCGGAACTTCGGACTTTCGGAATTTCGGACTCTGAAATATTCGGATTAGATGCAACCAAGCTTGGAGGCTCTTAGATTGGGTCCTTTCCAGCGTTTGCGATCTTAAATAGAAAAATGTCTGTTTTCTCGTGAAACCTTGAAAAAATAACTTTGCATTTCATTAGAACCAACTAGGTAAAATATTTTATTTAAATTATGAACACAATAATAGAACGCCCTTCAAATTATGCAAAATACTTGTAACTAAAAGAAAAATATATCAATGTAAGTACTTCGACGTAGGGAAACAACTGAATTTATCAGTTCAGTTTGTTAGATCAAATAGTAATTATGCATAATTTATCTTTGGAATCACTCTTAGATTGACAATTTTATTGTTTTGTTTTAATTAAAATTTCCAGTTTCTTGCATTTTTGATCTCTACTTTTTTAATGCAATAAATAAAAAAATCTTGGTCTAAAATATTGCAGTTACATTACACCCGACATAAAGAGCAAATTTTTTTGCACAAAGGATAAGCCAAAAACAACAAAACGTCAGTGTCAAATGCCAATTAAAATTTATAAGATTGCTTAGCATAAAATATTGAAGTTGCGCCCGTCTTGTAAAGCAAAGTAAAGCAAACTTAATTCATGTTTTCATAATTCTCGTTGAAAATAGGAAGGTGCAATAAAAAGTATCTTTGGATGAGTTACTACCTATTACTTTTATTATTAAGAGGTAATATTTACTATTATATGTGTTTGTTTAGATACTGTGTACCTAGTTTTGATGCGCTTTCTAAATTAAAACACGTAATTAATCGGATTCTTTTACGTTTAATTATATGTATTCAATGTTAAGATTTTTGTCACGGTAAATTTTTAGATGTCATGGTTATTTTTGATGTAATAACGCTATGTAATATATAATTATACTTAACATTAAATGCCGAATAATTTGGTTAAAAACATATTTTTCTAAATTGGTTTCAATTAAAATTAATCTAGAAACCTTGCACATTAAATAATGTTTAATATATGCTCTTTATCGTAAGGATCTTTTAAGAATCCTTACTGAATGAAGAGCTAAGCGGGTAAAACAACACGAAACGTAGAGTATTAGATAAGGTTATTAAAATACAGCGTAGTTTATTAAAGTTGCCCAGAATGCACATCAGCCATTTCAAAGTCTATTTCTATTAAAACAACAATAAAAAAACTTATAGAGCCTTAAGAACTTAAATAAAAAGAGCCTTGCAAAAACTAACACTGAAAACAGGAAAATAACCTCTAAAATATTTTATCAATGCTTTTTGCAGTGTTGATGAAACTGACATAGGAGCATTTTCAAAGCTCTTGGAATGGTGCTGTTTATTTTCAACAAATAAACTTATCTAAGAAGCAAACATTACGCCATTTCAATAATTAAAAAAAACTTAACATTTTCAAATTACCTAGCTACTTCGAAATATAATAACAGTCATGTTTTGTACAGTAGTTTTTATGTTCATAAATAATTAAAAAAGTATGTATTTTTTGTTTTGCATTTTGCGTAGAAAAATATAGAAGGCTAACATTTTAAAAATTGATTAGCATACTTCAATGTTGAATAAAACACGTTTTTAAATGTATTCAATATTTTTGTAATTTTTCAGACGGCGTCCGCAGTGTTAGTGTACGTGCAGTAGAATCCAATATAAAAGGAATTTAAGCAATGTAAAAACTTAAATAATATCAAGCAAATCATACATTCAGTAACTAATATTTTTGCGCTTAAATATACAGCTCGTTTTCGTAACACAAAGGAAACAAATATAATTTCGAGCGCAACTAGCGCAGTACAAACACATCACTCGATACGAGCCGTCTGCCGCTCCCTTCACAGGGCACTCCCTTAGGTAATTGTCCTTGTCTCTTTGACGTGTTTTTCAAATTATAGTAGCGAGGTAATTAAAATTTAGTGATCTTTTAGATTTCTGTTGGAATCGTTTGTACGTACAAATTTTAACCACTCGAATCTTGTAACTATATGAATATCTTGATTGTTTTCAAAGGTTTTGTGTACTGTCAATCAAAAGTCACTGCACGGCGTCACTGCACAGGCGTCTTGCACGGGTGCTACATACATCGGGGCCTCAGTCACCCTTATCTTAGGCTCACTTTCACAAAAACGTGGCGTACCTTGACGGAACTTTAATTGTTATGAACCTGTAAGAAATCAGTACTGTCTAGCAATTTAGTAATATTGCTTTTGGATTCTTTTCTTAACTCACATTGCTGACCGTACTAGCATATGAACTAAGAATAGTATTTTTTTAAGAGTGATCAAATTATTTGCTAGCTTTTCACTTTTTCAATTATATCGATAGATACGGGATCTACGAGACAAAACTCACTAAGAGAACGTTAAGACTATTTACCTACTGCAGTTCTTGTTTTTTGTAGGGATTAGTTAAGGTTACTCTAGATAGCAATCACTTCCAATAGAACCCCACTTCCATTGAAATGAAACACAATTAAATACATATCAATTGTTTTCAGCGACCTTGATCACGGCGGCGGCGGGCACCACAGTCGGTTGGACGTCACCCACAATTCCACTGCTCCTGGATCCAGAGTCCCCCATACAGACGACGGCAGACCAGAGCTCATGGATCGCCTCTGTTATGATACTGTGCTCAGGTTTGTAAAATCGCATAAACAATGAAATTTCGAGGATATCGATATCCCTAATTCTAGCTTTCCATAATCTTGTACGTATCGCGTAGACTTCTAGCCTTCCATAATCTGCTGAACTGTCATGTCGTCAATCTACAGCCTTAACTAGTGAATAGATACCAAATGTGCCAAAATAGTTGCCAATGGAAACGTTTGCAATTGAACACAACAATAGGCTGATATGATGAATCTATACTATTATGACTGTACTTATATGAGTAATCATGATAATTGGTCTGACGATATTTATACATTCATATCGATAGACACAGTAAAAAATATGCTATTCTATAGGGTGAGTGGTGACAAATTTTAGATATTGAAGGAGAGCACTCTGTAGTCGATTCTGATCATAATTATGTAATAAAAGTAGGTACTTAATTTTTCGCCATAATTCCCTATAAATAAATAAAGAGACATTACTCTACTTTTCCTGACATTTCGCCGCCTCAGTCGACACGCACACAGTAGTGTTCCCGCTATACGCACACCACCACCCGCTAAGTTTCTATTGTATTACGCTTATGTAACCATGCGTTGCGTAATGAATTCTTTCACTTTCGGTTAAGTTTACTCAGTAAATAATTCATATTTATTTTTTATTACATTTCTTCTCTCTCTGTATATGATCTCAAATTGTCACATCTTCGAATTTCGAAAGTGAACCACCAGTCACCCTGTATAAATCGTTTCTTCGTCGTCATCAAAACATATTGCATATTTCGGCATTGTCGATGAGCCGATGAAAATGTCTTCGACAGGTTACACAACGATAAATTTCTCTTGTTGCCCCGCAACAGTCAACAAAACGATTAAACAGATGTCAAATCTCGATTAATAGTGGCTTTGTTGAATCTCAAATCATAATCCTTGTTTGTTAAATGTATAAGCGTTGCCATGACAACCAAAATCCAGATTTGTTTTTGTGTGCAAATCATGGGTTTAAATTAAGATTCGATATAGAATATACTGTTTTTAACAGCATATTTTTCACTACATTGTACTGTTTACTGTTGAACAAAAATAAAGTATACAAAATACTGTTTTCAGCATAAAAAGTTAAACACTTTATATGCGAGACTTTAATTAATAATTTGTAAAAGAAGTTTTAAAAATATATGTTTAAAACATAAAATAAATTGAATACTGTTTATTTTTCCTAAATGCTGTTTGATATTCTTTTCAGATGCAACTATACTTTTTTCTAGAAAAAAAAGTTGGTAACCCTAGGTACGGCAGGGTTAATAGATGTATTTTGTATATTTCATTTTTGTTCAACAGTAAAAAGTATAATGTATTCAAAAACAGTAAAATACTGATTTTAACGGTATGGTTGACAACCCTAAATGATGTGACCCTGATACATTTGTTGTGGAAATGGTAGTAAGTGAGGCATGCATTTTGGTAAAAAATATTTTTGGGCTTTATAATACACAAAAAAGCCAAGACTGTTTAGACTTTCAAAATTGTAGTCGTCTTATAAATAGGTAAAAAATTAATTGAAATGCATAGAATTTTTTAAAACGCGACCAAGGTAATTTTTGTAATAATAGTTTTCGAATTAGGTTTAGGATTTTTATGTTGATATCAAATTAATAATAATTTGTATTGTGTAGTTTAGTTTAACGCGTGAGTGTAAATTTTTGTCCATGATTTGTTTTGTAAATTTAAGTTTGTTGCAATAAAAACATCTGTCAAGCCATTGTAAGTGTTTTCTACTTGTTATTATAAACGAGGAAATAAATGATAATTCACATACACTCACCGGCACGGAAACTTGTCCACTTATTGAACCTTATTTGAGTTTCTTTATTGAACCTTACAAGTCTGAGTTCATTCCGATTAGATTACGTCTAATTTGTGTTTTAATCAGTTTTTTATAAGTTCTAGGACTTTACAAGTGAATAATGAAGATAATGAAAAAAGTCACAAATTAACACAATATGATTAGAGTTTGAGACATTGATATTGAAAACTGCCAAATTTTTGTTGACTTTCTGTATTCTTTAATATGGTGTGTTTCCTCCTCTAGCCCTTATAATAACCTGCATCCGATCTGGCATGCTTTCGAAGACATTTTTGATGTCTTCTTGCCATAAGCCGTGCCAAGCAGTAAGTTCAGCATCTCGAAGCTGGTGTGGGGTTTTCGGGGGGTTTCGATGCTATCTTGATTGTTTTCTTTAGTTCATTCCAAAACTTGATATTGGTATTGGATTTTGTTTACATACGAGTATAGAATCGTTCTAAATTTGCCCGATGTACGACAACGTTTATAGAGAATAGAAATAGAACGATATCCGGCAATTATTACAACTCCAACAGTGAGCTTTGGCAGGGTCTCTATATTGGTATGGGGTGGAGTGAGTTCTGAAGCTCCTACAGGAGTGGTTATCAATAATAACACTTTAACTGCAACCACATATATTGCAGAGATCTTTCAAGAACATAATTTTCTTTATAGAGGGTAAATAAGATATGAGGGTGATTGTAAGGGCTAGAGGAGGAAAGACACTATATTAAAAAGTACAGAAAGTAAACAAAAGTTTGACAGTTTTTAAATTTCAGTGCCTCAAACTCTAGTATAAAGTTTTGTGTTAATTGAGACTTTTTTCAGAAGAACTTATAGAAAACAACTGATTAAAACACAAACTGGACAATATCTAATCGGAATGAACCAAGACTTGTAAGGTTTAATAAAGAAAACTGAAGTTACCTAGAATGTTATTATGGGCAAGTTTCCGTGTCAGTTAGTACATATATAAAGCGTTACGATATGTGACAAAAAGTTTAAGCCAACAATTGCGGTGAAATTATTTGCTTAACTCCTTAAAAAGCAATTACAGTTCATAAGTACCCGCATTCTATGAAAAACCTCAATTATGTCATACGTATTTTCCCAAAATGAAGGCGAGTAAATAGAAACTCATACATTCCTTATAAAGGCAACGGTTGTCTAATAACTATATTAAACATTAAGAATTTTCTGTGGGTACAGGTTTAAAATTGTTAATCAATAAGTTGCAATATAAAATACTCAATTTAATTAGAATAATTTTCAACGTTCAAACAAGACTGCATAATAACATTCTGATAACAAGTATAAATAACAAATCAAGGATGTCATGACCTATCAAATGAATCAGACCTTGAAAATGTAGGTCTAAACCATGCGCTCCAGAGCACTAACCTACATGACGGACGCAGAGTATTCTAGAAAAGTCAATCAAACGGCTTCGTATCCACTATTTTATGTCGGAGATGTTCCGCCCTGATAGTGTTCAAATCTCCGACAGTAAATAGTAAAGCTCGTATTTTAAAAGCTGGCTCAGGTGTAAATTCCACTTAAATATAGATTTTCTAAATTTAAAACATTGAAATTAAAACATAAATTTCAAAAATTTATCATCATGATGATGTTAGATTTGCAAAAGTTCTCTTTGGTGGAGCGACTGCAATTCAATTCAAACATACATCAACTCAAACACAGCTCTCAGAATACAAGCTACTTGATTAACAATAGTAATGAATGAGTCATTTTTCATTGATGATTTGATTGATTTATTGAGCCGATAACCTAGCAATAAAATATAGAAGACGGAAAAGTTTTCAAATCATTTAATTAAATTTATTTGAGATTATTTTTTTACAAGATTCTCACATTTTTATTTCAAAAGCAGGTGAATGCGGTGTTACATTTGTACTTATCATGCAAGTAAATACACTATAGTACGCCTAATTATAAACTTTTTAATAGACCTACTTTAAAAATAGAGTTTCTCTATTTAAAACTTATATGATTGTTTTTTGTACGCCATTTCACTCAAACACCTTTCACGCCTTTTTTTCTCAAAACGGATTAAAATGCACATTTGTCAAGGCAGGTTTTAGTATTTATAATATTTTACATAAATAAAAATACGTGGAGGGACACAATTAAACTTATGAATAATAGATGATTAAACGAACTTCTAAGTGAAGTTCTATCGCTATTATATGAGTCGCTTCATTCGAAGATATTATATAACAGGTAGTCCTTTTTAGGTACTAGGTAACTTCGCACAATTTAAAGTATCATAAAAAAAAACACTGTGGCGGGGCGCCGCGTGGCATGATCCACCCGGTTCGCGCCAAGCCCTCATTCTTTAGAGACCCTAAACGAAACTTTTAAATGGGTTCCGGGGTGGGTGGGTACGTCATATCTTCGAATGAAGCGACTCATATAATAGCGATAGAACTTCACTTAGAAGTTCGTTTAATCATCTATTATATTTCGTCGCTTCATTCTTCAGATATTATATAACAGGTAGATTTTCAGAGATAGAAAGTTTTGTTTAGGTATATACTTGGAATTGAAATAAGTAAAGATATAAATATGTAATTACATATTTTATTATTATAGTACTTAATAATTAGTATTATTGCATAATGAGCTTCAAATAATCTTACTTTATTTGAGTTGCTAGAAATTATAATCAGCTTAAATTAATGAAACTTAGTGATAGTCTATTTATAGACACATAATTTTTAATGTAGTAATTTACTTAATATCAAAATACGTAATATTCAATAACTATTTTTAATATTAGGTTAAGTATTGTTAAGTATCGACAAAGCAAAGTTATTTTGTTGATCATCTAAAGGCCGATGGTAAAACTTTGCGAACACCTGTGAGTTTTGTGTCCACCCGGCCGTTTTTCGAATGACATCGACACTGATACCGGCCGCGCGCGCGGCTGAGGTTGACGCGTGTCGTGTGCTGTGCGCACTAAAACGCTCATGTCAATGCCACTCGTGGCGAGCGTTTGCTTAATCCATCGACTTAGCGTCTGACTTGATGCAGTTCTGTGGGGAGCTTTGAATGTTACGAAGAGATTCCCGGAGTTTGAACCTCAGATATTTTTTGTAATAAAAATATATTCTTTTAAAGTTGATACTGGGCATATGTTGATATTGCTTTGAAAGTTTGGGAGAGATAATAAGGGCTGTTCACGATTTGGAGCGGAAGTCTTGATTATATCTGTTATAATAATATTTACTTTATCAGATTGAAAAACAATATTTTCTAATTTAATTAAAGACAATGTCTGTACTCTTTGACCGGTACATAAAGCTAATAATGTAACGAGTTTTTTTTTTTTTTTTTTGTAATATTTTCTAACGATAAATTTATATTTGGATACCAAGAAGACAGTTGTTTTAGTACTAAATTTGGATCCCAAGTAAATGAATATTTAGGCTAAATAGGTTTAGTTTTATAGGCTCCTTTTAAGAGGCGTTTAACACAACTATTATCACTTATCTCTTCTCCTAATAAAAGAGATAATTCAGATCGATGCGTATTTAATGAACCGTTAGAACATCCCTTATTAAATTGCTCGTTTAAGAATCAAAGAACTAATGGAATGGATTTTTCGAAACTATTAATTCATAACCACACTTCTTGAAACCATAACTTCAATGAGACGTTGTACTAGCGAATAGTAGTGTCTGCGAGCGAGGCGAGCATCAACGTGAGAGCCTCTGGTGGGCAGCCGCGCCGGCTGAACGACGCCCGGAGAGCCTCGCGGCACCCAGGGTAAGGCTGGAGTGCAGTGGGTGCTGACTCCATGGCTGAGAAGGCCAGAAGGGGAATACAAGTACCCCTTCGGCTTTATCATCAATGATTTTTCGTAAACATTTTAATACAAGAGAAAAGGGAGGAAATGCATAAAAATCCAAGTCAGCCCAGCTTATTGTAAATGCATCAACTGCGACTGCATCAGGTTCAGGCTTCTAGGTGACAAATAATTTACATTTGGCTCGACTTGAGAACAAGTCGATCTTAATGGGCCCGAAACTATTTACAATAAGTTGGAAAGCGCTATCCGAGAGGGCCCATTCAGTATCAGGGTTAAGTTTTCTGGACTCTTTCTTTCTTTCTTTTCTTTTTCTTCACTAGCTATACTTTTGAGACCTAACAAAACCGCGAGTAATTCTAAAAAGTTAATATTATTTTCTTTTTCACTGTTCGTCCATGAACCACTATATTTATTATTTTTGCATACTGCTCCCCAGCCTGTCCTAGATGCGTCGGTGTAAATTTCTAACTTATAATTTTGAGTAATGATTGGACAAGAAATAATATTAATATTATTTTTCCACCACCATAAATCTTTTAGTAATATCTTATTGAGATTCATTTTTGCCTCATAGTTTCCTCCGAACTTATTTAAGGCTAAAAAATTTTGTCTCTCTAATATTTTTGTATATAAGAATCCATATTTTGTGGCTGGACAGGCTGCGATCAATACACCTATAAGTTTAGCGAAATTTCGTATTGAACAAGTTTTAAGATTAATGTACCTATTTATTAACTGTGCAATGTTATTCCGCTCATCGCCAGGTAACGTAATAGACATCTGTTCTGTGTTGAACATAAAACCTATGAATTTGATTGACTTTTTTGGTACAATGTGACTTTTATCGAAATTTACAATAAAACCTAGACAATGTAATAACTTCAAAGTTTCTCTTACATTAATCATGCATTCTTCATATGTATCTCCAATAAGAAGATCGTCTTAATAGGTAGTAGACTTAAAACCTTGTTTTCTCAAATGACTCATTACTTCACGCATAATTTTTGTAAATACCCACAAAGCTATCGATAATCCATACGGCATTGCTGTGAACTCGTAAGTGATCGGCTCAGACGAATCATTTTCTTGGAATTCGAATCGTAGGTACTTTCTGTTTTATAAGATTCCATTTTAAAATGTACTTTTGTTACGAACTTGTTTAAAGATTTTAAATTTAGTATAAACCTTTTTTCTCCGTTAGGTTTCGGAGCTAAAAATATATTTGAAATACATTGATCATTTGAAGGAGAACAAGGTTTTATAGCCCCTAAGTCAAATAATTTATTTATAGCTATTTTCATGTCTCGTTTTTCACATGATGACAAATTATTTTTAGGAATAGAATACTGACAAATTTGAGTATCGAATGGTATTCTAAATAAATACTTTAGCCACTTCAATATAACTTCATTTTTAGTTATTTTTGTCCAACAATCATAAAATAAATTAATTCGACCTGCATGTACCTTGATTAATGTTGGGTCGGAGCACGCATCCTGGATGAAGTCTGCGGCTGGAACTTGGCGTTGAACGCAGAGTTCGATTGTGGGCGCTGCTGTGTTTGAGCTGCTATCGGTTTCCTCTGACCTCCCCGCCCCCCCCCCTGAACGACGGGTAACGAGGAGGTCCTGTCCAGTTTCCCTGCTGAGACGACCGGTTGACCGTTGATATTTGAGAGGCGGCTGTTTTGGCTGGGCCTTTTTTAATTAGGGCTCCCTGCTTTTCAATGGCTTTACTTGCCTTTATTTTTTCCGGCACTGAACTTCCGAATAAAGTTTTGTCTCTTTCGGAGTCTTGTATAACATGTTTAAAGTTTGTATCCAAATTCGGTAAAATCAGTTTTACCCTATCTTTGGTTAACATAAAGTGGAGGTCTGATAATAGGCGGCATCCATCACTTACGTGACGGAGGGCCTTCATTTGTTTTCTTCCTTCCCAAGGAGGACGTCAATCCCTCGATTTATGGCGGTAATACCGTACCCCAGCTGTTGCTGAAAGTTTTGGTTTTTTTTTTTTTTTGTCACGTGCTCGTGCTATGTCAGTTATGGCTGCCAAGATTTCCGCATTTAATTTTGGGGCTTGCAAGTTTTTGCAGTTTTCGGGTACCGTATTTTCTATGGTTAATTTATCTTTGTCTTCTTTGGACAGTCCTTTTCTTAGTAAAGGTGTCCATAAATTTGAGAGCGTATCGTGTATTTTAGCGCCAAATTCGGGTGTATCGGAATTTGCAGCTCCAAGTGCAGTAAGCAGCTCTGGATCCAGATCGGGATTAGGTTCTCCCGATATACCTGGTGCGTCTTGTGATATTGACGGCTCCGGATTAGGGAGCGTCTTTGCAGATAGCTTTTGATCCACAGTGAATGACGCGGCAGTCTTCTGGTTATCCAGGTTTACATCATCCAGCGGTAGCGGTAACTCATACCTTGGAGGCGACATGTTTATGTTTTAACAAACATATAATTCATATTAATATAACGCTCATAACGTATTACAGACAACGAGATAAATCTCCTTGAGATTACCCGCATTTTCTGTAGTCGTATTGAAAACAAAAGGTGATCGATAAGATCAGATAAAATTTATTAAAGTTTACATCACAACGATATTGAGCAGTTAACGTGATATATCTATTATAGATTACACGCATTTTCTGCTCTGATTTTTTAAATAACCTTGGAGGCGACATGTTTATGTCTAATTCATATTAATATAACGCCCATAACGTATTACAGACAACGAGATAAATCTCCTTGAGATTACCCGCATTTTCTGTAGTCGTATTGAAAACAAAAGGTGATCGATAAGATCAGATAAAATTTATTAAAGTTTACATCACAACGATATTGAGCAGTTAACGTGATATATCTATTATAGATTACACGCATTTTCTGCTCTGATTTTTTAAATAACATTTTTACACTGAATAAGTAGCTCTTGCCTTGTAAGATTTCTTCTTCATCGGTAGAAATAATTCGCTGTTTCCGTTTTTTATTTATTTTTTGTTCCAACTTTTTTATCTTTATATTATAATGTTGAAGCTGTTCTTCTGCTGTACGTTTAACATTTTGTAAAAACTTAAGTAAATGATTAAAGTAAATGACGTATGCTTGTTACCACGCACGAAAAAAGAATGAGGGCTTGGCGCGAACCGGGTGGATCATGCCACGCGGCGCCCCGCCACAGTGTTTTTTTTTATGATACTTTAAATTGTGCGAAGTTACCTAGTACCTAAAAAGGACTACCTGTTATATAATATCTGAAGAATGAAGCGACGAAATATAATTAACGTCAAAAAAAACGCGATTGCTGCGTCTATGTATTTGTAACATCACATTTCTTCATTACGTTTTCTTTTCATGAAGTAGGCAGAGCACCTGTATCATTAAAGTGGGTGAGGAGGAAAGTGGATTTTTAATCGTGAACATTTGAATTTTTTTTTTTCATTGGACTTCTCTGCGTCTTCTGTCTGAGTCACTTCAGATTCTCTGGTAGTCACGTAATACTGAGCTGACGGACATCGGTTGAGAACATCGGTTGATACATCAGAGATTTCAATCAAGTTCCCTCAACGTTTTAATTGACACTGATGATTCCATCACCTCAACGGACATTGACATTACAGATTCGACGAACTAAACAAACGTTTCCATTAGATCGCAGTCAACGCGACACTTAACCCTCCAGTTGTTAAGGTTAACAAGCAGACTCGACTTGTCGATAATTGATGCCCGATGAGTATCTTTGGTGTCTCTTTTTAATATAGGCTTTTTCTAAACCAGTAATGCCATGTCTGAACCAACTTTTGGTAAATTATTGTGTAGGAAAATCTAAGCATCCATAAAAATACAAAAGGGCTAAAAAGCACACAATATAATAAATTAAAGAAAAAAAAATCAAGGCAAATTTTCAGTCTGGCGGTGATCAAAAAGATACATCTATACTAATATTATAAAGAGGATTTTTGTATGTTGTATTTTTGTATTGAATAGGCTCAAAAACTACTGGACCGATTTCAAAATTTCTTTTACCATTACTTAGAGGGATTCTTCCGAATCCGTATAGGCTAAAACCCGCGGAAATCGAAGTTGCTCGGGTAAAACCGCGCGCAACAGCTAGTATGATGTATACGTACAATATCCATATTTGGATTCTTCACATTCTGTACCAACGGATATACAGGGTGACTGGTGACAAATTTGAAATACTGAAGGAGAGCACTCTGTACTCGATTCTGATCATAATTATGTAATAAAAGTAGGTACTTAACTTTTCAGCAGAAATCCTTATGAATAAATACCTTACTACACTTTTCCCGACACGTTGCCTCAGTTAACACACACAGTAGTGTTCCCGTCACACGCACACCACCACCTACTAAGTATTTATTGTATTGCGTTAATTTAACCATGCGGTTTAACTTAAACTTTCGGAGAATTTTACTCGGTAAATAATTAATATATTTTTTTCTTATCATGATCTGGATCTTAAAATATCACGTCCTGGAGTTTTGAAAGTGACCCACCAGTCACCCTGTATAAAATATTAATAGGTATACGGACACGCGTGGGCTATTTTAAAGAGTCTTTAAAAATTAAATAAAAACGGATGAGGTTGAAATGTTTCGGCGCTTTCGTCATCCGTCAGTTTCTCTACAAAATGCAGGTTATGTTTTTCATGAAGGTAGGAATTAATACCGCGTAAAAAAGTATGCCCGTAGATATAACCACCACGCGATATATGCTTATCCAAGATTATATCTCAAACAAAAAAAATTGCTTGGTTCTTAAGAATATCGCAGAAAAAGCAGTGCACCTGATCTAGCTAGGGCACAAAAACGAGAAAGAGAGAAAGAAAGAAAACATTTAATTGAATAAAGATTTTGAATGAAATATGTGGAGGTAGCCTGAGGACTGGGAAAGATGCAAACCCGTGTAGTTCAGATGGATCAGAAAAAGGACGAGCAAAGTGTGTAGGTGTAACTATAAAAAAATAAAAAGTATTATCTTCTTAGCTTACATTGATCTCAATTTTATCTCAAACCTCTTGGTTCCAACTAAGAAATCTGTTTGCGTGTATAGCTGTTTTATTTATTTGTAGCGTCGACGACGTCGCGTTCGCGGTTATTCCTATCGATAAAAGACTTATCTGTGGAGTCTAGTCTAATTATAATGATAATTTATTAATAAACTTGAATATTAAAGAAAGATAATTTTAATAGGTTCATTTTCTAAAAGATATCTTCAAAATATTCTAGAAACGTTTCTTATAACACAAACATTACCATCTTGGTATGTTATTTATTTAATGAATCTATTTTCAGCTATCAGCCCCATACCGGCGTCATACCTTGCAGACCGTATCGGCACCAAAAAAACGCTGCTCCTCGCCGCCATTCCTTACATCATCGGCTGGATCCTGGTCATGTTTGCCACCAACGTACCCACCATCTACGCATCGCGCATGGTCTCGGGGCTCGGCTACGGCATTGCCTACACCACCGCGCCTATGTACCTCGGAGAAATTGCCTCCGATGAAGTTAGAGGTGCTATGGCAACTCTTATCACTGTTATGTCAAAGGTGAGTTATGATATAAAAACATTTATTTTAGTTTAGATTACGGACCAGTTATAGGCAGGTGCTGTCGAACTGGCTAGTTCCCAGTTCAACAGTTGAACTAATGAGACTTTTTTTCCAAGTAGTTCAACTTTGTACAATCCTCCCGAAAGTTGAACTACTGGGACTTAAAAGTTGTACTGTCCAATTTTTATATGAAAGGAAGGAAGTATGTTTTGAAAGAGAAGTGGATCTCTAGATAAGTAGTAAATTGTAATGTATGTGTTTAATAGAAACTGAATACATATATTCAAGTATTAATCAGATACCTACTTATGATGGAC
The DNA here is from genome assembly GCA_944452665.1 of Stenoptilia bipunctidactyla. Classification (NCBI taxonomy): domain Eukaryota; kingdom Metazoa; phylum Arthropoda; class Insecta; order Lepidoptera; family Pterophoridae; genus Stenoptilia; species Stenoptilia bipunctidactyla. The sequence continues at coordinate 12,759,280 of OX101726.1, forward strand.
TTCTATATTGAATTTCATTCCTAAATCCTTGTTTGTAAACTCTTAAATGTATGAGCGTTGCCATGACAACAACTTTCAAGATGATGCACAAAATTGAACTACTGGGAAAAGTGTCCCACTAGTTCTACTGGTTGAACTGAGCAGTTAAACTACTGGGAAGTAGCCGTCGAACTTAACTGTACGAGGTGTGTAAGTTTGCAAACAAAACAGTGATAAAGTTCGTATTTCAAGTTCTATCTAAGTATAACACGAATGAAGGAAATGTAGAACCGCCATAAACGGAAAATAATTTCAGCTATCAATCAATTTTGTAAGTGCATCAGTGCTCTGCTATGAACCGTATGGTGTAGTACGAGGTACATGTAGGTTGGGACATGATTCAGAACTGCTCCAATATTTTAGGTATTAAGCATACGATAAATTCAGACAACTTATCAAAATTAATAATTACTGAATGATATCGACAATCACAAAAAAATATATAAATCACTTTCTCCGTCATTATTTAAAAACTTCATACATGTCTAGTGAATTTGTATGTCTGTCTTTATCTTCTGAATTGGATTTTATTTAAGCAGAACTGTTAACTATTTCAAACTCATTTTGCATGGTATGATATGATTATGTTAAGTCAAAGCGGTTGAATTTATATAAAGAATGGAAGCTAGCACAAAGCACCCTCAAAGGATCCTACCATCAAATAGATGAAACAACCTCTTGAATTAGTTGTCATCTACGACATGCTCGTTTAAGGTGGTAATAATGTTTCAAGTCAAAGGTCATAAATTCGAAGTTGGCAAGCGTGTTTTAATCATAAGAGGCATTGTTTTTATAGTAAAATGTGCACACAACCAAGCGTCTTTGTACGCGTACTGTCTTAACTGAAAACGCAGAAATTCAAGAGACAGCCAAGTGAAAGTTTTTAATAAAGCTCTCGTGTTTAACTGTGAAATGCTATAACATCAAAGTCTCTTCCCAGGTTTCCTCACAAGCATTAATAGCATACACACATCAAAAAAAGTTTGAGATCACTTTGATAATACGACCTCGTTTTTGTCACGTTAGCATAAAACGTTTTATCTTTATTTTCTACGATTCTTCCTTTAAAAATCAAATCTTTAATAAGAAAAGAATTTGATATATCAATTACTTTTCTGTGTAAAAAGAGATTAAATCCTTGTTTACACTCATTCAAAAATCTGACCAACTTGATTCAAGAGTTTTTTCTGAATCTTCGAAGGAGTTCATTCAAAAATATGCCGAGAGGATTATCAGAAGTTTTACGATCAAGAATAGTTACATTGAGAGAAGAAGGACATTCTACGCGACCAATAGCATGCAGAGTGGCTGTATCCCAATCCTGTGTCATGAACACGATACGGAAGTATCGCGGCGTGGATAACTTTGCTAATCGACCTCGCAGTGGTCGGCCAACTGTTCTTACTGCTGTTCAGAAGCGTTACATCAGATTGCTTACTGCCCGAAACCCAACAATCAATGCCATTAAAATAAAAGCTGAGTTGCGGGCTGCTACTGGACTACAAAGTAGCACTCAGACCATCAGGACTCCACCAAAATGAAGAAAACGACGATGAAAGCATTTGGCGGAATTGTCTCTTCGTTGACGAGTCCAGAATCAGCACTCATCCAGACAACCAACGTCTTCGTGTCTGTGAAAGACGCGGGGACACTGAAAGACAAAGAACTGCCACCGGAACCGTTCAACAAGGTGGTAAATCGGTACTCTTTTGGGGTGGTATAATGATTGGTCCTAGAACGCCGTTGATCCCGTATCGTGGCTCGATGACTGTAGCTTTATACCAAAACATTGCTATTGATGAAATTGTCTAGTCATCTAGAATAAACCATGGCCCTCGATTTGTAATGGTTGACAATAATGTACCCGCACATCGAACTCAACGAATCAACGCTGCTTTACGTGAATACGACATTATAGGTTAGACTAGCCTGCCGGCTCGTCTGACTTAAACCCGATTGAGCACGCGTGTGATTCTGTCAATAGTCTCTCTCCATCTTTATAATACCTCCAAATTTGTCAAACGTGACATGAGATGGTCTTGTAACCTCTGGTGTTCTGCCTACCCCATAAGGGATACAGGCGTGACGGTATGTATGTATGTATGTAAAAACAATTTCATAATAAATGTTGACAATATTTAATGAAACCCCCTTTTTCTTTCAATAATTTACTATCCAAAATTGCATTAAGACTTTTAAATTCAATTCTGTTTACTAAAAACTAAAACATACTCATATATTTTTTTTAATTTCAAAAAGTGTATTTTTTTATTAAAAAAATATTACGCAAGCAAAATTCCTTTAAAAAGTAAAATTTTAAAAATATCCCATCTTTTGCTAGTGATCTCAAACTTTTTTGATGTGTGTATATCTTAAACCTGAAACAACTACACGTAACGTTTGCATCAGAAATATTCTCAATGTGTTGCCATCATCATACTTATATATTTTTGAACATATGTATATTTTTGAACTAGAACATAACTCTAAGATACAAACAATATTCACGAAGTTATTTCAAAAAGCCTCCACGTACAAACATCATAATTTTTATTGTGTATGTCGTTATCTTCATAATAGTTGCATATTTTGGTTTCGAAGTGTCCAGTTTATATTTACGTTCTCATTGGCAATGGGCCAGGTGTGATAGTTAGCCGTACGCTAGACAATTTTAAATAATACTAGAATATACGAAAGCAGTATTAAAATGTTTACTACTTTAACTTGACTAACCTGGTGTCGCAGAGGATCTATTCGGTCAAAAAAACAACACGGAAGTATTATTTCCTAGTTCTAAGGAATAAATCTACAGGTTTTGTAATAAATTGAAATAGATACAACAGGAAATCAAATTTAAAGGATACAAAGTATTTACTTACAGAAAATAATTTTAGTTATTGCGCATTTTAATTTGTAATATCAAATATGCTTTCTATGAAACAACAAGCTGGAAAGTACTTAACGCGTTTACAATATATTTCTGCCATGTTAACCCTCGTGTAAGGTTTCTAATATGGCAATAATAGAAAATATTTAATTAAAACACTGCACACGATATAGATATCATAAAATTCTTCACTTATTGTCACCTAGGTGAATGATTTTTTTTATTCATTTAAGATAAGTCATTTAAGAAGTTTGTAACTAGTATTTTTTTTTTATAAGTGACTAAACCCGCGTTTGACCTCAATCTTACCTGATGGTAAGTGATGATGAGGTCGAAGATGAAAGTACACGGGTTTAGGAAGGAACTGGCTCTTTATACAATATTGCCGGAACACATTACCGCCGGAGCGGTAACATTTGGCGGCAGACATTATATAAAGGGTGGTCGCTAGCCAGGCGGACCCAGAAGGGATCCTACCACCAAGCAAAATATAATTTAGCAAGTATAATTTATAACAAACCTAGAATCACCCTTTTTAAATTCATTTTAGATTTTTGTCACACTGTAACAACTAAACCAGCTGAATTAGGACTTACGATATCATTGGTTGCCATATTGTTGAAGCCTGACAATTGTCTCTTATCTACTAACGAATAAAGCCACCCAAACCACTAGGAATTTAATCATACAAAACTTTTTCTAATCGTCTAAATTATTAATATTTTCCAACACATTACAAACATTCAGTTTAGAATAAATTAAAATAAATTATGACGTATTGACGTAGTATGTACTTTTTGGTTCCCTTGGCAGTATAATTACTTGTCATAAACGATAAATTGAGTCTGCGTGTACGACATTGAAAACTGTGGATTTTAAGGGCGATATTCATTAAACTCCCTCTACTCTGGCGATTCTAAACAGGTGAAATAATTACTACATAGTCTGCACATTGTTTACATTTTTCCATACAAACTTTTGAGTTCACAGCTTAATTAAATGTTTAAAATGTCAAAAATAAATATTCCATGAGCACTATGCTTACTACCAAGCTTAGACATTGACAAGACAAAACGATTTCATACTTATATTTTGGAATTTCACTCAAGAAGTGAAGCGTTGAAGTTTTTAACGTTAAATAGAAAATGAATGCTTCCGTGCTGGACTGGGAGCGAAAGAAAAACATAGAATGTGCCAGCTGCTTATCATCCCGGGCATACTGTAAAAGTCAGTTAAGGGACAAAGGTTTTAAATGCGTTTTTGTGGTCGATAGGCTGATCCCCTGTCACGACAATAGTCTCTTTACATCTTTATAATAGCTCCAAATTTGTCAAACGTGACATCAAATGGTCTTTTCACCTCTGGTGTTCTGCCTACCCCGTAAGGGATACAGGCGTGACGTTATGTATCTATGTATGTAGAAAATGAACGGAATCGATACCATTAGGAGCGCTCTTAAGGTGTTACCACACCAATGGATCGACCGTCGATCGACGGCGTCGATTGATGGTAGAATCGAACAGTCGACGTTGATCTATAGTTTTTACTAGGCGAAAAAAACCAATTGGTGTGGTTCAAGTTAACTCCATAATTTTATTACAACAAACATTTATCAAGTGATCTCTTTTTATTTTATAACAAGAGTATCTATCAAGTTAGCTCGTTAATTATTAAACTATTTTATTATTAAAATACAAAATGTTTGCTTTAGGTGTAGATAGAACTCGCAATTGCATTTCGTCGCTCGTGTATTTGTTTCTCGCGGGGGTTTGTTGCGGTCGGTTTCAGAGTCAATACCCTTGTTTGCTTGCCAACTTATGAAAATATAACAATTAATTTAAAATAAACATTTCTGCATTTTCATATTTAAACGTTTTACTTTGCTGCATAAAGTAAAAATATTTTGACAATAGAATTATTAAAAGGTTTTTGTTGTAAATACCGCTAGTACTTACCTTCGTTTAGGAAAAATTGCAATAAATTTCTCACGTGTCACTTTACGGTTGATTAACCTAAATTTTCACCTCGTATATCTTTTTACTACAATCTTATCAGCCTTTAAGTGAAGATCGTTCCAAAATTGAGTACAGTGGATAAAAAAAAGGAACTGGCTAGGGAAGAAAAGGAAGATCTTACATTAATTAATCAATAAGCCTCCCCAGAATGGTGTTATACCTACACTCAAACCTGCAAGTTTTGATTGTCGTTTATTCTTCACTAGCTGTGACCCGTGACTTCGTCCGCGTGGATACCGTTTATTAGAGTTGGATAAATACTATTATTATATCCTCCTTGAAGTTAAAACTTACTGATAGATAAACAGACAGAATTACTTCAAAAACTGTTACAACAAAGCAGTGATCCGCAGTTTCACCTAGGTTTTGTGAAAAAGTATAGGTAGGTAGGTATATTACATAGATGATGCCCGCGACTTCGTCTGTATTGAATTAGTATTTCGGGTAGGTTATTTTCTTCTCCAAGGTCCTAACTATCTTTTATAACAAAAATAAAAATGAAGAATCTTCGCCCATATAATATGTATAACTCCTAACCACAAACATAGGTAGGTAACTATCTATTAGGTACATTACAAAGGCACATAGCGTTATAAACAAATCGGGTGCCAAAGTGCCTTAAATTTTAATATTGTCTTAAGTTTTCGCGATGACTATTATGTATGACTATTAAATAAAACACTTTTTAACCGGATTTATCGCGTATATTTACATTTTAAATTTTAACAGTCGCTCGTGACCACGGGGTCTGCAAAGACTCCGAAACGTCGAGTTTAAATGTAAAATATAAATTATACGCCATTAATCCGGTTAAAAAGTGTTTTATTTAATTCCTTCAATTTTACTTAATTCATGCAATATCTTCATTTTTTTTTCTTTTTTTTGTAAGTGACTAAACCCGCGTTTGACCTCAATCTCACCTGATGGTAAGTGACCATGAGGTCGAAGATGAAAGCACACGGGCTTAGGAAGGAACTGGCTCTTTATACACATTACCGCCGGAGCGGTAACATTTGGCGGCAGACTTTATATAAAGGGTGGTCGCTAGCCAGGCGGACCCAGAAGTGATCCTACCACCTAAAAACTTCATTAATCATACTTAGCTTATTGTTATACTAGGTAAAGCTAAGTAGTTTTTGCGTGAAAGAATAGCAAAAATCCATCCATCCAGCCATTATCAGTGTACATACAATACTACCTATAGTTATGTATGGCTGCTTTTCACTGCCAAACGGCTAAGCCAATAGTAATGTAATTTGGTATAGTAGGTAACACATACGTTACTTTTTATTCCGAAGAAATCTACGGTTTCTGACTTCCGAGAGGCAGAAACGATCATGAAATAAACAAAACCTTGATTTTGATTTTATCTCTGTATGTACAGAAAGCAGTACGAATCTGTCAAAATTTTTTACTTGAATTTAAACTCTATGCCCTCGATAATAAGTTAAAATTGGTTAGGGAAATTTGACAGGTAATGTAACGCTTGTTCCTTCTGTACCTACCTATATTAAATCGCGCAAAAGCTTACGTTTTTTTTTTTTTTGTTTTTCCGCCAAGGAAAGTCGTTTGGCACCCACTAAAACCAGCTTTAACCAGTAAAGCTAGCTTTAGCGGGAGGAGGATGAATCCTATTACGGACGAATGGGCATTCTATAAGCTGTTAACCCAAGTGGCTAATGGCAAATAGAATGCCCAGACAGTGTGGAGACTCTCTCAGATAGGCTGAGCATACCCACTAAACATCCCCCTTTTGACTCACCTTGATTAAGGTCCTTAGTCATCGTCGGAACGACAGCCAATTGGAGCGAGAGGCTGCGTAGTGAGCGGCATCCTGACGGCTGCCACCAAAAGGAACTGAAAGTGAGAAAACAAAGCTAAGATTAGCAGAAATGACAAAGCTGAAACTAAGATATTATCTAGAGTGATCAGACTCACTCTGAGATAGGAATGCTGGAAAGAAGGACTACGTTTAGAAACGTTGAGCTTGCTGGAGTTTCCTGATAAGGGGAGCGAACTTGGTTAGGACCGGAAGAGCACCGTTGAAACCCTCTGGGCTGGCGTCGAGAGCGGCGCCGAAAGCCAGGATCTCGTCGATGGGAGCGAGCTGGATCCAGAACGCCATGCGGTCTTGAGAACCTTTTGCGTTCTGGCACTGGGAAGCCGATTTGGCGGCCGGTTGCGATTGAGTCGCGTCCCGGCTGCGCTGACCTGAAACGAAAGAGGTGAAGGCCTTGGGGGCCTTTGAACTGACTGGGGGAGCATCCGAGCTAGGCTGCGGTCGCTCTCTCCAGTTCTCGATGGGCTTCACGGTAGCCCTGGCAGCACGTGGTGCCTTGGGGCAGCCGCGAAAGTTTGCTGTGTGGCCAGACTGGCCGCACAAGACGCAGGACGGAGCTGTGGGCGATTCGGGAGTGCGAGAGCACTCCTTAGTCCCATGCGGATCTAGGCACTTGACGCACCTAGGGGAAGCAAAACAGTTTGCCGCCGCATGACCATACAATTGGCAGCGGTGGCACTGACCTGGGAAACCACGCTTGTGTGGTGCTTCGACGCGGATGTTGGAGAGACCGCACACGGAGAGCTTGCCTCTGAAAATGGACTGCCCTTGCGGGCTCTTCGCTAGGATTACTAACGCAAGTGGGAACTGCTTGCCTCGGCGGCTGTGCATTTTGTGCACAGATTCGACGGGGAAGCCTTGAGAAGACAAGTCCTCTTGGATTTGCTCGTTCGAGAGCTCGAACGGCACGTTCCTGAGGACGGCACGAATCTTACGCTCCTCAGGGAGGGCGTAAGTGTGGTACTCGAGCTTCTTGTCAGCAAGAAGCCGAGTGAAATTCCTGAAATCAGAAATTGAGCAGACAACGACCTTAATAGAGTCACCCACATTGGATGCCTTACTATACTGGATCTTCGGGGTGTGCGTTCCGCAGAGAGCTGAGACCTCGGTCCAGCGACTCTTGTCCCGTAGAAAGACGGGGGGCGGAGACTTGACTTTCGGCGGAGCCGAATCTGATTGCGACGCAGGCTGGGACGCTGGGATCGCTGTAACAAAAGGTGCAGGGGCCGACGCCGGTGCGACATTTTGCGGATCAGGAACAGCGGCTGGAGCAGCTGAAACGGATGGAGATAAAGTCGAAGAAGCATCTTGCTTCTTCTTCTTAGACTTGGACTTTTTGCGAACCTCGGTGAATGGAGCAGGAGATTCTAGAACTAAGGGAGCGGAGTCGGAATCACTACCCGGCGGGGTAGTTTTCCGTTTGCATGCGGTGGAGTCTACCGACATGCAATCTGGAAAAGGATCGACGTACTCAGAGGGATCTGGAGACGCCGGAGAATCGGTTTGGAACCCCTGTGAACAAGAGGCGACCTGAGGACGAGCGGACAATTGCTCTCGCAAGGACTCGATTTGAGCGAGAAGGGCATCCTTCTCGGAGAGAAAGGCATCTCTCTCGGCTGCAAGTTGAGTTTCCAGTGATTGTTTATCGCTGGAGATCTGACTGAGATCTGAACACGACTGAGTAAATTCTGAAGAAGACGAGGGACGGGCGGCTAATTCATCCCTCAGTTTATTAATCTGTTTGCGGTATGTGGCGCACCATTCCTGAAGGGATTTTTTTTCGGTTTGGAGATTACGAATGCTATGAAGATGGATTCCACAATTATGCTCGGTACACTCATGGTGACGAGGCATAATGCTGGGCTGAAGAAAGTCTATCGAAGACAAACTGCGCTGAAAAAGAAAACGACCTAGTACGGACCTATTGCCGGTGAACGGCGGACGATCAGGCTTCGTTGGCACGGTTACGTATCCACCTGACCAGTGATGCTTCGGCCGGCAGCAGTCGGGTCCGCCCTGAAAAGGGCAGATGAATTAGCCCCGACACCACACAGCCTCCACAAGAGAAAACTTTCCGAAAGAGCTTAACTTGGCACCTGACCCGCACGAGTGCGGGGGAGGGAACAAGGGCAGCGCAATACGAACACTCGGGAGCGGCCGCAGACACGACCGTTCGGGAGCGAACGCAAACGGGAAGTGTTTAAAAGCTTGCGCTCGCCTCCCGCCTTTTTATACCCTACCGCCGCGAGCCGGGTCGAGCGCGACAACCATTACGCAAAAATAATCCTTATATCATTCAGTATTCACGCGCGATGGGTTATTAGCGTATTTCATGTATAAGTTTGGTGTTTCTATACTGATTTCTATGATTCTTTTTTTATTGAATAGGTAATAATGTTATTTTTTTTAATTAGGGATGAGTGAGAGTATTATAAACGTAAGAGTAAACAAATATAATCAGAAAGCTCCGAACTGCTAAGCTATCGGGATTTACACGTGTTATTGTGAGTCAACCATAAAATATAGACATATACTGTTGTGGGATATTTTTTATATAATTTTATGAAGAATATTTCTGTCATTCATGATTTCTATGTAGCTTTAACCATCAAGGCTGCACACGCGACGGAAGCTTAAAAAATTAAGTAACTTCTCCCGTTCTTCCAACATTTCCCTTCACTGCTCTGCTCCTATTGATTGTAGCGTGATAATAAGTATACTATAACCTGCCCAGGTGTATGAAGAATAGTTTTACCAAGTTTCGTTAAAATCTGTCGAGTAGTTTTTGTTTCTATGAGGAACATACAGACAGACAGACAGACAAAATTTTACTGATTGCATTTTTGGCATCAGTATCGATCACTAATCACGCCCTGATAGTTATTTTGAAAATATATTTCATGTACAGAATTGACCTCTCTACAGATTTATTATAAGTATAGAAGATATAGAAGAAGATAGAAGATAGATAGATAGATTATAAATTTTAATATCGCAATTCAAAAAAATTTAAAGCACATAGTATAATAATCTAACCAATATAGGTAAACCTTTTTATTACTTCTAGTACTGAACACAAACTAACTTTTAATTTTGTCATTTTCAGTTTGGGATCTTGTCCCAGTACTGCATCGGGCCGTACGTGTCGATGCTGGAGCTGGCCAGCTTCAACATCGCCATCCCGATCATATTCGTCGTAACCTTCAGCGCGATGCCAGAATCCCCGTACTACTACCTCAAGTCAGGCCTCCCCGAAGAGGCCGAAAGATCGTTGAAGAAACTCCGTGGCAAAGACTTCAGGAGAGAAGAGCTTTCCAGTATGACTCACTTGGTCAACGATAACATGAAGGAAACAAGTCGATGGAAAGATCTTATCACCGTTGGCGGAAACAAAAAAGGCTTAATCATTCTTTTTGGAATATATTTCACCCAACAATTCTGCGGAAGTACAGCTATCATAAGCTATGCCCAACAAATATTCGGAGCTACTGAAGGCGGAATGGGTGCTAAGGAAGCTTGCATCCTATTCGGAAGCGTTCAACTCTTCACATCTGCAATCTCTTCTCAACTAGTCGACAGATTAGGAAGAAAACCTCTCTTACTGATATCATCCTGCGGCGTCGGCCTCGCTAACATAATCATTGGAGCCTACTTCTTCATGAAACACGCAAATAATGAATTCATAGTGGGCCTTGGACTAATACCCATCATTGTGATACCCATATTTATATTTTCATACACGATAGGTTTAGCGACAGTTCCATTTGCAGTTACATCGGAAATATTCCCAACGCACATTAAATCGAAAGCTACATGCGTGATACAAATATTTGTGGCCTTAATGACATTCGCTGTAACAAAACTTTATCAAGTGATCGCTGATAATTACGGAATGTTTGTTGCGTTTTGGAGCTTCGGGCTACTGTCGGTAGCGGGAGTTATATTCATAGTGATAATGTTGCCAGAAACAAAGGGACAATCGTTTGCAGCGATACAAGAGAAACTGTACACCAGTGGTAAAGTGTTGTACGATAAACGGAACGAGCATATTGACAGTGTTCAAATAAGCTTTAGGTAATACTTTATGTGATCTCGAAGTGATATTTTTATAAAGAACAATTCCTTCTGCAAACCATCACATAAGTGTTACGTATATTTTTTTATTAAATCTACTTTATACTTAAGTGATTACGTAACAATGTCCGTCCACATAAAGTGGGATACAACTGGCCCTACTCGCGACAAATTGTATTCTAATTCTTAATAAATGTTTAATATATTTAAAAAGGTACTCGTAAATATAGAATGTACAAAATTAATATTCAAACTACACAAGTCGTTTATGCCTTTGTAAGCTGTTCGCGTTTAACAAGGCTGTGAAATTAATTTCCTCGCTGTACTTTATACGTTCAATGTTTTGAATACGTAGATATTAACTTGCTGTACATAAAGGATTTTACGGAACATTTTCATATTGATACAATAATAATCGATATAGTTAAATATATCGCAGAACCAAAATTAAGTTAAGTTGTTAAATATAATTTTTATTTATAGTACCTGCGTACAATATCAGATTAAGATAGTTAATGGATAGTGATAGCTTCTTAAATCCCTATTTTTGTATTGCAGATAAAAACAGCTGTCATTATATTGTAAATATTTTATACACATACTTTTCTAAACTAAAAAGAAGCGTAAACTGCTGAATTTTTTGAAAAATTTAGAGATATTTACTCCAATTGAATTATAAATAAAAACACTTTGTTTAATTATAAAGGAGCATATACATAATCTAATCAAAGTTTTTGTTATGCCTAATCATTGCATTTCTATACATGAAGTTTCAAATAAAAATCATTTTTATGACATTGACTTATAGTAATGTAATTTAAAACTATTTTATAATATATATTTTTTGAAAAATATCAACTTAGAAATCAATAGAATTTACCTTTTATTATACTCGTATTTTGAGGTACATTAATATCTAAATAAATTGATACTTAGATTTAATAAATACGACACAGCGACATAAATAAAGAATGCAAATCAGTGCCTTATGTATTTTAATGTGTTAAGTAGAAATCAGTTAAGTTTTAAGTTAAATGAATAACATGATGTGGCAAGGAAGTGCCAACACCTAGAATAAGTTGTGAGGTATTTTATCTTACTCGAAGAAAATAATACATCTTTTTAGCTATTTTTATATAACGTGTAACATAATGAAGAGATAATACTTAAGGGAATTGTACACAGTAACATAAATTTGTTATCCTCACGGTTCGACCGAAAAACAAGTTCAAAGTTTAGATCAAAATATATAATCTATCAAAATATAAAATCCTTATATATTACTTTATGAAACATGCAATAAATTAGAATACTTAAAAAAATGCAAACAAGTTTTCTTATTAGGGATAAGTTACAATAGACATTTAAATGAAAATCTACTTAATTATAATTTAAAAATGTTGACAAAGAAATTTAAAAATTGTAAATTTATTGAATTTAATGGTTATGTATCTGAATCTTACTCGACAAAAGGAAAATTTAGCCCAATGTATTATTATCGCTGGAACATATGTCATAAACTTAACATTGAAATTGATTACCTGCATTATATACCCACTCTTATGAACAGAATCATACCCAAAAGTAAATTAAGTGATAAAATGACCCCAACAGACACAAGCAACGAGAAGAGTTTTCTTTTTGGGCAAACATCGCCGGAGCAGTTTTTTCGTACAGGAACGTAGCTTCGTCCTATTTCATCAAAATATAGCCGGTATATTAGGGAAACGTGACCTCTTGGAAGCTACGTTAAGTGATCTTAGTAAAGAAATAGGGTCCGTGGATGTACTTTGTTTCACCGAGACCTTCTTAAAGCGTGGCTCAGAAGCTAACCTGAGTATAGAAAACTTTAAACTAGCAGCACAATACTCGCGACCTCGGGTAAAAAGAGGTGGTTCCTGCATTTTACTTAAAACTAATTTAAATTATAAAACAATACAGTGCATAGAACCTAAACCAAACGTTTTTGAGTGCTGCGGAGTAGAAATCACAGATTACGGTATCATAATAGTCTGCATATATAGAACACCATCCTCTTCGGTTGACATATTTTTATTAGAGTTAGAAAAATTATTAATAAAATTATCTAATAAGTCGAATAAAAAAATTATAATCTGCGGTGACTTCAACATAGATACTCTTAAAATTAATCCTATAACCAAAAAGTTTCTGTCGATCTTGCTAAATAATAAAATACAGTCTCATATTATAAAACCGACAAGGAAAAAAGCCTGTCTAGACCTGATTTGCAGTAATTTTGAAATAGTAACTGCTGATATACATTATCTAGCTTTATCTGACCACGAAACTGGTCAAAGTCTTTCAGTTAAGGTCAAACAGGGCAAAAACTGCACACGAAGCCCTAAAATCTTGTTCGAAAGAAAAAGAGACTTTTCGGAGGAAAATGTTCTTAAGTACATAGAATGCTTATCAGCGTTATCATTTGACGAAGTGTACTCTGAAACCGATACGGACATTGCTTTTGACATTTTTCACGACTATTTGACTTTATTTTTTAACTTGTGCTTTCCTTTGATATACGTGAAAATGACAAACAAAAGTGCTCTAAAAACAAAATGGCTAACCAAAGGGTTAAAAAGGAGTTGTATTAATAAAAGACGACTTTACCTTAAATATTCCCTGTGCGACGACAACAAAAAACTAAATAAAAACATATATGATAAATATAATAAAATTCTAAAAAAATGTATGACCTCATCGTTAAAGTCTTGTAACACTGAATATATTCACAATTCGAAGAACACCTGTAAAGCTTCCTGGAATGTTATAAAAAAAAACACGACATCAAATTCAACTCGGCTTAAAAATATTGAGAAAATTAAATTAAATAACATTGTATACACGGATCCAAAATTAATAAGTGAAAATTTTAACAACTTTTTTATTAATCTGACTAATAAATCCAATTCTGACAATTTAAATTATATGCCATTGACTCACTCTCACACAAATGACAATTCCATATTTCTCACACCCACTGACGAAAACGAAATTAGTAAGATTATAAAAACTTTAAAAAACTCCGGATCAACAGGATTTGACAACTTGACAACGTCATTAATAAAAAGATGCGCCCACATCATAAAAAAGCCTTTGGCCCATATTATTAATATGTCACTCACGCAAGGCAAATTTCCGGAAAGACTAAAAAAATCTAAAATTAAGCCTATATATAAAAAAGGCGATAAAACCGACATGAATAACTATCGCCCTATAACATTGATTCCTATTTTAGCAAAGGTTTTTGAAAAAGTAATGTTAGTGCGAATAAAAGGTTTTTTAAATAAATATAGCGTGTTAGCCGAGGAACAGTTTGGATTCCGCGAAGGTAGTTCAACTATGCTAGCCTGTTTTAATTTTATAAAGGAGGTATCTGAGAGTTTGAATAATAAAACTTTCCCAGTAGCACTGCTACTGGACCTAAGCAAAGCTTTTGATCACGTATCACACAAAATTTTACTGGAAAAGTTAGGAAAATGCGGAATAAGGGGTACAGCTAACGAATGGATTCGAAGTTATTTAGAAAATAGATTACAATGCGTGGAACTAAGTTATCTACAGGGTAAATATAGAGACACACTATGCTCGCCATACCGCGAAAACCGTTGTGGAGTGCCCCAAGGCAGCATACTGGGTCCACTGCTATTTTTAGTTTACATAAATGACATACCAAACATTGCAAAAAAACATAAAACAATCTTATTCGCTGACGATACAACACTATTAATAAAATCCAAAAATAAAGAAGAATTACCAAATGAAATTAATAAAACACTGACAGACGTATTGACATATTTAAATTATTTAAATCTAAAAATTAATATTCATAAAACTAACATCATACAATTTGTGACATATAATTCTTTTAATGACCCAATTGACATAAATTTCGAAAATAATCAAATAAAGAACGTTGACGCGGCAGTGTTTCTTGGTATAACAATAGATAAAAATTTAAATTGGAAGGCGCACATAGAAAAGTTATGTAATAAATTAGACCGATTCGTGTACGCGTTACGGAGAGTTAAAGACGTAGCTGGACAAAAAGCAGCATTACTCTCATACCACGGATACGTTGCCTCTATCTTGCGTTATGGTATCATTTTGTGGGGCAACTCCGTTGAAAAAGAAGTGGTATTTCGGACACAAAAAAAGTGCGTAAGGGCGGTAGCAAGTGCTGGGTATACAGATAGCTGCCGACCAATTTTTGAGAGCCTGAAGATTCTACCGTTGC
This sequence comes from Stenoptilia bipunctidactyla, assembly GCA_944452665.1. NCBI lineage: Eukaryota > Metazoa > Arthropoda > Insecta > Lepidoptera > Pterophoridae > Stenoptilia > Stenoptilia bipunctidactyla. The sequence goes on from OX101726.1 coordinate 12,774,390, forward strand.
CTTGTCTATACATTTATGAGGTATGCCTATTTGTGAAAAAGCACCCAAATTTGTTCCCTACAAATAGGGATATGATTTCTGGTCGTAAGCGACACGCAGAGAAGCTGTACACACCTGCTCAAAGAATTTGCATTTTCCAAAAAAATATTGTATGCATGGCTGTTAAAATTTATAACAAACTTCCTTTTGACATAAAAAACTTGCCGTTATCCTTATATAAAAAGAGACTATCTAACCTACTATTAAGCAAACTGTATTATAGCACAAGTGACTTTCTAAATGACAAATCTCTCTAGACATCGAATTTAATTTTTTCAATTTATTTTATTTCATTAATTTATTCTATTTTGTTTAATAAGTAATTTTATCTGACCATATGTTTTTTTTTTTTTCATGGCAATATCCAAATTAATAAAATATGACATTCTGTAATTGTATAATCTAAAGCTAATTATTTAAATCTTATATTATATTACAATTTTTGCACACTGACTCCTGTCGGTAGGATGTTGTTGACCTCACTTCTATTTTTAAGACCTAAAATGTACCGACTTCCTTGCAAATAAAGACATTTCATTTCATTTCATTTCATAAACAGCTGTTAGCTTTTGAAAAAATCTATTCGATAACAGATGGCATAAAAGTTAAGTTATGGGTGATAAGACAGATACTACAAAGTTCAGCTGGTACGGGAAAGGTCATAAGGTCACTGATTGCGGGACAAGTCTTGTTTTAGCTTATTAGGTTGACTAGGGTTGTCAAGGTATTAAATGAATTTGTATGAAAGTCTATACCAGCAATGATCATGCTAATTCGTTTTCTGTATATTTTACGTATGGTATAGAAGCTAACCCTCAACTTTTATCTCTCCATTTTGTTACACGTTGTATTCCTACGGAATTAATTAATTTGGCCTAAGTATAAAAATATTGCATGTCAGCTTCAAGTAAACTTAAAGTGATTTCGAAATATTCGTACTTAAATATAAAATGTTCAATAATATTGCCAAATTCATGGCCTTAGGTTTTGGTTGATTTGTAGAATTGGCTAATTTTGTATATGTATACCATGTTTGATTATACAATTTAAGTGAAATTTTTCTTCAAATCGATCATACGATTATTTATGACCATATTTATGACCAAAATGTAAAAAATAAGGCAAGTGTTACGTTATGAGCATTCCAAGTACATTTACTGTAACCAACATTCAAACCTAGTATTTTACAGTATTCTGTTTTATAGTAAGATGAACATATGCCACAGAAAAAGTACAAAATATTGTAACGAAACAAATATATCCTAATCATAGAATAACTTAGCGTAAATACTGAAAATTTACTAATGTACTTACATAGTATAAAAAGATTTAATTTATACAATAATCCAGTACTTACTAAAACTTATGTAATTATTCAAAGAATCTCAAAGAACATGATTATATCTTGCACAAATAAAATTCTTCTATTTTCAATCGCTTAAAATCGTTTGGGTGTATCAGTTTAAAATCTAAATCGATCATAAGCGATTAAAAATAGTTTTTAAACTCTTCATATTAAACCGATTAAAACATTATATAACAAGATTTTTTATTTTATTGTTTCCTGAGAGGATTTTATTTAAGTATTATTTGGGCCTGTCATTAAGTTTTTGATTTATAGTTTCGCTAGTGTCAAATTTGAAAACTTTTTTAAATGAATACCTAGTAAATTTTATCTTGGTTGAGAACTTTGGACTTCAATGTCTCAATGGAAAGTAATTTCGAATACGGCCACGAATCTTTTGATATACCTACTACGATCAAATAATTTCGTAACAAGACCCCAAACGAACGAATGCCTTAATTAACTATAAGCAAAGCATGACAAAAATAGCCTGTTGAAATGCATTGCATTTTAAACATGATACTTACTAAAGTTTTTCAGTAAAATAGTCATTTTCGTCGCATAGGTCAGCCAGATACACGCCTTTTATGGCGGGTTTCAATATTATGAAAACTGTTGCCTACGAACAATAAAATTCACTACCAAAATGCCTTTCTACATTCAAAATCTTGACATCTAAATCACTAAACATTTGACCATTTACAAAATAAGTCATTTTATCTAGCCAACGACGTCGTAACCAGTTATTAATTTAAACCAGTGAGGTAAAGGTGGCATGGAGGCCTGCTGTGGCCAATAGCGACTAAAGTTTTCATTACATATGACCTATTACAGAATAAGTTATTTTATCTAGCCAATGGCGTAACAATTTATTCATTTAACGAAATATCCTATCAAATATCTGTCAACATATCATATAATCCAGTTTTCTCTTTCTAACTTATCTATATCGTCAGTTGAATATTGAAACCCGCCATTATATGTCTTAAAATTAAAAAAAAATACCTAGCAATGTATTGTAGAGATGTAATCACATAAAAAAAAGATAAATGTCCTGTTTTTATAGTAAATATGAACATAGTGCACAAATGAACTTGTCAATCTTGTAGCAACGACAAAATCTTACTCAAAGGCCATAATATCTTACCTGCAAGTAAAAATGGCAAGTAAATATTATGATTTGTAATAAACGTTTAAATTTATATAAATTAAATTAAATATACAAGATGTGCAAAAATATTCTGCGAGATTAAATTAAAACATTTTACATACAAGAGAAGTATCGAGGTAGATTCTTAGATGGTTTAATTTATTTGTTATTTGAAAACATAAGGAAAGAGACATGTTCTTCAGCAATTAAATGGGTTATGAAAATTGTTTTTAACTAGTAAAAAAATATGGTTCAAAACCTTATATGCATTGAGATAATTTAATGTGTTTTTTATGTGTAAAATATTAATTTCAGTTAAAACAAACAGTAAATTCAGACGGTATTTTACAAATTATGTTTGTTGTTAAATATCTTTCAATAAACAGGGTGACTGGTGGGTCATTTTTGTATGTCAAGGACGTGATAGTTTGAAATCATACATGAAAAGAAAAAATATAATAAAAATAAATATTAATTATTTACTGAGTAAACGAAAGTTAAGGAATTCATTACGCAACGCATAGTCACGCTAGCGTTGGCAGCGATTTGCGCGCCAGGTCACGTGCCGAGATTAATTCAGGCTTATGTAAAGTACATAGTATTTATTTTAGGGAATTCGAGTGAAAAATTTAGTACCTACTTTTGTACATAATTATGATCAGAATCGAGTACAGAGTGCTCTCCTTCTGTATCTAAAAATTTTCACCAGTCACCCTGTATGTAATATATACAAAATATAGTATTGATTTTTTGCCAAGGTGCGTTAAGCGCCTAGAAGATCATGCCACCAAGGAGTGCTCCCGCACCCCTGAGTCCCCTACAGATACCTCTTGCGTCCTGTGCGGCCAGTCCGGCCACACAGCGAACTATCGCTCGGTCCGTTCCAAAGCGGCGGCCGCTCCCCTTAATTGGAAACACCGCTCCCAGCCCCCAGGCGAGGGGGTAAATCTGTCTGCCTCAGACGCCAGTGGTTGCGGGTTCGATTCCCGGGCGGAACAAGAAAGACAAAAAAGTTCCGTGTCTGGGTGTGTATTTATTTATGTATTTATATTCTAGGTTCCCCCCTAGTTCGCTACATGGTATCCCATAACACAAGCTATGCTTACTTTGGGGCCATGTAGTTGGTGTGATTGTCTGGGTATTTTATTTATTTTTATAGTCAAACATATGAACCTTACTTCGTTTTGTGCCTTTAAGTGCTCTTAATATATTACACAATTAATACATTAATCGAGCATATTGTGCCGTTCTGAAGGTACTGACGACGACGGTAACTTTTGAAAATTCAAACATTCAATATCGAAACAAAATAAAAAAAAATACCCTAAATTGTTAATAAATATTCGGACAACAAACTTTCGTATTGAACCAAGTCCTATAAATTACTAGCTGACCCGGCAAACGTTGTTTTTTTTTTTTTTTTTTTTTTTTTATATTGTAAGGATAGGACGTTTGTCTTCCATGCCACCTGATGGAAAGTGCGCATGAAGACTATGGTGTTACACGTCCATCCACGAGAAGCCTATTCACTCGACACTTAAAAGTTCCAGGACTATAGTGGTCAGGAAAAACAGACGCAGGCAGATTGTTCCACACCTTGGCAATCCGTACCAAAAAGGAACTATCGAAGCGTTTTGTTCGACTTCTTGGTATATCCACTATATACGGATGGAAGTTCTGTCTGCGTCTGGTAGTCCGGTGGTAAAAAGGGGTGGGTTCAATTTGGTCAAAAAGAGCACTCGCACACTCACCAAAATGTAGCCGATAAAATACTGTCAAACAAGCAACCTTACGACGATGCTCCAGCGTCTGCAATTTTTTATTTGTAAGGTTGTTGTTATTTATGAGTTTTCGGGCTCTTCGGTCAACAGAGTCTAGCGCTTTGAGCTGGTATTTGGCAGAACCATCCCAAAGGTGACTACAGTACTCCATGCAAGACCTCACTTGGGCTGTGTACAAGTTGAGGAGCCGTTCAGGGCTGAAGTACCGCCGGACCTTCGAGATGATACCCAATTTTTTGGAAGCCGTTTTTGCCATAGACTCAATTTGTTGTCCGAAGTTTAATTTGGACGTTATAGTGACGCCCAAAAGCCCTAGTTGATCGGTGATGGGAACAGATACATTCTGGAAAGTGGGCGTAAGAGTAAAGGTGCTCTTTTTTGCGGAGAATAGACACGCTTGTGTTTTGGAGGCGTTGAATTTGACCAGGTTAGATTCGCCCCAATCGGACACATTCCGCAAGGTCGAATCAACGCGCTCAATCATAGACTCTCTCAAAACTTGGATTTCATGGGCGCTCGTTCGCGCATTGGATATATATCTCTCAACAACAGTGCTGTCATCAGCATATCCAATAATGCCTGGTGTTAGGAGGTCATTAATGTGCAGCAAGAATAAAGTTGCAGAGAGAACAGATCCCTGAGGTACCCCGGCATTAATCGCCATTAGGTCAGAGGAATAACCGTCTAAGACTACTCGAATCGACCGTTCCCTCAGAAAATCAGATATCCAGTCGCAGAGCCCGGTCGGTATGCCATATGCTGGAAGCTTGCTAAAGAGACCATCATGCCAGACCCTGTCAAAGGCCTTGGAGATGTCTAAGGATACAGCTATTGCTTCACCATGACCCTCCAAGGCCTCACTCCATAAGTGTGTGGCATACACGAGAAGATCGCCGGTCGAGCGTCCACTGCGGAAACCATATTGGCTATCGCTTAGGAGCTCGTTGGTCTCAAGGTATGCCAGGAGTCGATTGTTCAATACACGTTCCATGACTTTACAAAGTATGGAGGTGATTGAAATTGGTCGATAGTTGACAGGATCAGCACGGCTTCCCTTCTTCGGTACTGGTTGTACGTTAGCCAGCTTCCAGGATTTGGGGACTTTACCAGATTCCAAAGAGAGTCTATAGAGACGCGTCAAAACGGGAGACAACTCAGCTGCGCAGCGTTTCAACACCACTGCAGGAATACCGTCTGGACCGCTAGCCTTATTCTCGTCTAGGTGCAGCAAGCACTTAAGAACCTCCTTTTGTCGAATATGAACGGTACCCATTGTAGGACCGAACTGAGGTAATTGGGGTGGGATTTTACCTTGGCTATCTAGACGAGAATTTTCCGCAAAGATACTGGCAAATAAATCCGCCTTTTCCTTAGCGGTGTGGGCCAGAGAACCGTCAGGTTTCCGCAGAGGCGGCAGCGACGGGCGACAAAAGTTCGTTTCGACCGACTTGGCGAGGGACCAGAAAGCTTTACTTCCCGAGGGGTATGAGGCTATTCTGTCTCCGATACAGCCTATGTGGGCGAAACGAGCTCTCTTGATCACCTTTTTGCAGGACTTGGCGGCAGCATTGTACCTCTTTTTGTGTTCATGCGAATCCACGGCTTTGCTTCTGCGAGCGTTTGCCCAGGCTTTGTACGCTTCTCGCTTACGCTTTTCAGCGGAAAAGCATTCAGCACTAAACCATGGGCGAGCTTTGGTTTCAAGGGATAGATCAGCGTAGGGAATGAAGAACTCCATTGCTTGACCTATCACACTTGAGACTGCATCAGCGCAGCACGATGGATCGGTTGATGTAAAACAAGCTTGCCGCCACGGATAAGATGCGAAGAAATGTCGCATTTCATCCCAATCTGCCGACTTGTAACGCCATACTCGCCTAGAACCACTTGGTCGGGTGTCAGGTGGCGAGTACTGCGATACAGATTTCACCAGACAGTGATCGGATGTCCCTAAGGGTGCAGTGACGGACACCGAATATCTGTCCGGATCGGTTGTCAGCAGAAGGTCCAGGCAGTAAGCAGTGTGGCCAGCAACGTCTGGTATGCGCGTAGGCTCGTCAACAAGCTGAGAGAGGCCATGAGTGAGCGAAAACTTAAAAGCCTCTCTACCAGCATGGTCAGTGTCCTGAAACGGGTATAACCACTGTCCGTGGTGTGCGTTAAAATCCCCCAGGAACACCAACTGCGCTGTGGGAAAACGTTGCTGAACCTTGTCCGCTGTACTGCTGAGATAGTCCATAAGCCTCGTTGTCTCCCGATCTCCGCTGTGTGACCGATAAATACCAGCGTATACCATTTGGTCTAGGCCGGTATCTATGTGAACCCACATAACTGAAAGGTCCGGCACTTCTAAGTAACGGAGACGCTGACAACAGATCTTGTCACTGGCATACATGCACACCCCGGCGTGCGGGTGGAATTTGGACTCCAGGATGTAACCTGGGTAACAAAGGTATGCCGAGTCTGACGGATCACAGATCTGCGTCTCCGTTAGGAAGAGTAGGTGGGGTCTCTCCGTCTCGAGGTGGTGGTGGACATCATTGAGATTGGAGTGCACTCCTCGGATGTTACAGAAGTGCACTTTAAACGAGAGGAAGTGCAACCGCTGTGTTACCTTACTCTTCTTTGGACCTTTCATTAGTTTTGGAGTGGAGTGAATAGGGAGGAGAACAGAAGTTGAGTGAAGCGCTGCAAATGGAACCAAGCAACTCGATAGGGGTGACGCACCATTGGGAAACTCGCTTGGAGACTGCGGGGACGCCCGAACCCCCCCGAGTTCGCCATCGGGTCCTCTCAAACCGGTCGCCAACCGGCACGATGGAGCCTCCCGGGATTTTTCGCGAGGTGGCGGGGCAGCCTTTTGCATGTGGCTGGCATGCTACTTGGGCCCCCTACTACCTGCGGTCGGCCAGCGGTGCACCGTGCTTCGGATCCCGCTACCCTCCAAAACGAGTTACCCGGTGAGTCATTATCCTACGAGTTGTAAACAGTTCTCCGATGCAGCACGATTACTCAGACCTATCCTCCTCAATGGCTACACTAGACATCATGCCGGAACGCAACTAGGTTACTTGGCGGCATGGTTTTGTCTAATGGGTGGTGACAAGCCACGGCCGAAGCCTACCACCAGATTTTACTGCTCGTTTAGCACCACCCAGGGACCACGTACAAGGCATCGAGGGCTAAACCTTGCGGACGCGAGCAATTTCCAGTCCCCAAAAAAAAAATATAAAATAGTTTTGCCATATAAAAAAAAAATTGATGTTGGCCGATTCTCATAGATACCGGAAAAGCACAAAAAATTTCATCAAAATCGGTCAAGCCGTTTCGGAGGAGTATGGAAACGAAAGCTGTGACACGAGAATTTTATATATTAGATAGAAGGTATTGTCAATTGTAACAATTGTAGTCAAGGAAAGCTGTAACTTTTCCAGACAGCGGCTAAAATAAATGCAAAATATCAAACATTTCGATTGACGACCACTTTGGCGATGGGGTAATCCTGTCTGCCTCAGACGCCAGTTGCGGGTTCGATTCCCACACGGAACAAGAAAATAAAACGTTCCGTGTCTGGGTGTTTATCTATTTATGTGTTTATATTCTAGGTTACCCCCACGTTCCCCCCTAGTTCGGTACATGGTATCCCATACCACAAGCTATGCTTACTTTGGGGCAATGTACAATATTAATTAAACGCGATAAATCCGGTTAAAAAGTGCTTTATTTTAAAGTTATGAATCGTGAAAACTTAAGACAACATTAAATACGATAGTATTTTACTGGTCCAACTTTCAAACCAAGAAACTCTCCAGCTTGATATTGTTTACCTGCTTACTTTATACTTGGTGAAGCATGGCGCAGACAGAACTTAAAGACAATTTTTTTGCTTTAAAATTTTGTCATCATCTTCATAACAACAGCCTTGTAGCGACTTACGTTCACCCTATTAGGCCAAGAAGAAGGCCTTTAAGATTTAAAGAAAACCTAAATTATGGAAAAAGGGGCGTTTTTCCGTTCTCTTGTAGGCGTGCTATACAGGATGGAGGAGGCGAGTTTTCTCTCTCAAAAGTGGATAAGAATATCCGTGGTAGGTGGGCAGATGGTTTGGGAAAAAGATCTCATCCACTATAATTAGAAAACAATTTCCCCTTTTGCCTAAAATTATCATTGAAATAGCTGCTGTAAACTCACTGCTCTTGTTTAAAATTCAAATGATTCAAAGCTCATGTAAAAGCATTTTTAACTTAAAAATACCTGATTTTTAAGTTTAAAATGCATTTTCATCATCATCATCATCAACAGCCTGTAGACTGCAGGACATAGTCCTCCCCGGAGGTTCTCCGCGTCGTCGCTCGGTCCCGCGCCGCCTTCATTATCCGATTAAATTCAATGAATTGAGAAAGCTTAAAAAAGTACCTAGTGCCCTTTAAAAGACACACTTGTTCATAAGACATATTATACCATAAAGTTTGTGCAGAAACTGTCAAAACTGTCGCCATTATACGTCCAGAGATGTACGAAGGGTGGTGCCATTACCATCATGGTAATCACATGGTCATCTACGGAAAAGAACGGTTCTTTATTTGTAATCCTTTTGTTGACTTGTAGCGACGTGTAAGCATGCCACATGGCAACGACTAAGTATTTATAAAATATGATGAATTTCCTCTATAGCCTTATTCGTTATTTTTTTGCTGATACGAAAGCTTGAGATAGTTTGTTCAGAATCAGTAACAGAATCGATTGGAATACCGTGGGTGGACCATGGAAGGCCATGCTCCTTTGAAGGCCGATTATAAAAAAACTCATATTTATAGTCACGTGATGACAAATTCCTTCCACTCACACGAAGCTCCATCAAACTCAAGGACACAGACGCGGCGGCGAGTCGCTCGCGTTGCTATTTTGTCAGTGCGGTCTCTCGCTTTGTAGACTTCGGACGTCGACGTCAAAATTGTAATTCGCACGCTCAGCTAAAGGTGAGTTTTTATGTAAATAACCTATTATTATCGTATTATTTTTACTGTAAGTTGTTATATTAGGATTTTTTGTGGTACTAAAGAAAAAATATAACAATTTTGTTTGATTTTAGTTAAAATATCAATAGTGTTCCTATGAAAGCCGGTGGTTCCTTATAAGGCCAATCAAAAATTTGACGGTTGGCCTTGCAGGGTACACGGGCCTTACCAGAAACATTTACTAATAAAATTTGAACACTTAGTTTTTACTTATTATAATAATACGTTACGGGGAAGTTGAAGCAATGTTCAATTATTATAATTTTATTATTAATAAGGATTATTCAACTTTATAATTTAGACTGAATAGTTATTTCTTTAAAATTATTCTATTACAGTTATATCTTTAAATTTCCTTTATGAGATGGTCATGTCTGTAAATGTCGCTATAAGAATAAGTCGATAATTGAACAGTTGTTTAAATTTTACACGCATTAAGTATTTCAGATTACAAGAATGTCAGGATCAAAACCTAGAAAAAGGGGTAGTACATGGGATGAAGATAGTTTAAGACGTGCCATGGAAGCAGTACAAAACAAAATTCAAAAAAAAATTCAAAAAATTCAAAAGTGGTAAACAATGAACTAAATACAAATGCTGCTGCGTTAAAATTCAATATTCCAAGACGCACCCTTAGAAACCTTAGAAATCAAACGTTTTGCTAAACTGGGTATACCACTTACTCCTAAATTTATTCGGAAACAAGCCTTTTTATTTTGTGAGAGGTTCAAAATCAAGCATTCGTTCAATATGTCTACAAGAATGGCTGGACGCAAATGGCTTCAAATGTTTTTAATTCGAAATCCATCCATATCAAAAAGAAAACCCCAGCTAATGAATCCAGCTAGAGCCCAAAAAATGAATAAGCCCATTGTGAAACATCATTTTGAAGAAGTGAAAAAACTTTATGAAGAGTTAGACATTAATGCACATCCAGAACGCTTGTATAACATGGATGAAAAGGGATGTCGCATTACGGTTCACAAACAAAATGTAGTTTTGGCAGAAAAAGGGAACAACAGAGTACATCTTGTTGCTCCGGAGCACGCTGAGAACGTTACTATAGCAATGTGTGTAAATGCTGTCGGTAATGCCATACCTCCAATGATTATTTTTAAAGGAATTAGGTACAGATCAGAATTAGGATCAAATTTGCCACATGGAACAAAGGTGAGCATGGCACCCAAAGGCAGCATGACCAGTAGCTTGTTCGTAGAGTTCATTCAACATTTTGCTCAACATAAAGCACCCGGTAAGTGTCTCCTTATTTTTGATGGTGCAAAGTGTCATTTAACATACGAGGCTCTGGAAGAGGCAGATAAAAATAGTATAGTGCTGTATTGCTTACCTTCTAACACTACGCACGAACTCCAACCTCTGGACAAATCAGTTAATCGGTCTTTCGAACATCACTGGGATGAAGAAGTGTTGAACTACCTTAGCAATTCTCTAGAGAGAACTTTAAACAAAGTTGCATTTAATAAAATTTTCTCGCGGACATGGCCGAAATGTATAACTCAACCCAATATAACAAATGGATTCAAAGCCACTGGCTTATACCCTCTTGATCCTGATGTTATACCCGAAGATGCATATGCTCCTTCAATTCTATCTCAAAGACCTTTACCGGAAACATTACAAAACGAGATCGACCAACCGCTTCTACCTGTTCAAGTATCGTCCCCTGTGTCTGAATTGTCATCTCCGTCGCTGATAGACGAAAGCAGGCCAGCTCATGCTTACGTATATTCAGTTTTTCCATCAACTTCAGAAGAGAAAACCGTATCAACATCACCAAAATTTTCAGCTACGACAGAAAATAGAAAACCAATTCTTGTTCCTTACAGTCCTTCAACTGATGCTTCTGACATGGAATTAGATAATTCGGTCAATGATCAGTGCGGCCACATTCTGCGAACTTCAGTACACCAGTTCAACGACGCAGATACGATTGATGACGCTCTACCATCTCTCTATGATAATCCGGTTCCAAGTACGTCCGGGCTACAATAAAATTACGATTATTCTAGCCCTGAATCTGATCTTGACTTGAATCTTAGGGAATCATTTATTAAAAATAACTACATGAGTAAACTTCAAGTCTCCGAATTATACACTTCTTCTTCGTCATCTCATGAAGATCCCGATCAGAAAGAACAAATCACTCCAAAAAAACAATAAATCAGACCTAAAACAAAAGCTCAAAAAAAAAAGTCATGAGATAAGTCCCTCTGGATCTTCGGATGATGACGAGCCGTTAGTTAACCTAATTCAGGAAAAATCTTTTCATACTTTTTTGCCTACTCCAAACTACGCTAAGATAAAATCTACTCGTCCACGACAAAAAGCTATTAATTATAAAGGACAAAGAATAGTTAAAGATTTATTTAAAACTGAAGAAAAAAAATACGAGTTGAAGCAAACGACAAGTAAGAAAAAAGGAAAATCTACAAGTAAGCGAGAACAAAAAATGAAAAATACCAATGAAAATGATTCCACAAAATTACTGAAAAGAAAAGCACAACAACAAAACAGCAAAAGAGTGAAAAAAGAAAGCAAAAGATTGAAAACAGGAAGCAAAAGATTAATAGATAAGAGAGGTGCAGAAGGTGAAGAAAAGGAATGGTACTGCCACGCATGTGGCGAGTGTAGAATCGAAGTCATGAGGCAATGCAGCGAATGTCAAAAGTGGTATCACGAGGAGTGTGTTGGTCTCACTAAAAAAGATCTCGCGTTTTTACGCATTTTTAAACCTCTCCCCTCCGGACACCGTGCAGAACGGACGTGTAGTCAAAATTCCGTATATTTATTTAAAATTTTAAACAAGTCGTACGTAAATGTGTCTCGCAAAAAGCAAGTAACGGTCAAGGTCAGTGAACCGAGAAGCGCGTGCAGAGAAGCCCCGCCCACCATCGCGTAAGACGGCAGCCAACAGAGCAAGACAACTATACGTCTCGTCGTTGCGGTGAACCACTTCTCAACGGAGCAAGCCACGCCCACGTGCCCCGTTAGGTCTGCGCGTAAGCATCTTCGCACAGCCGTTCTTTAGAAGTGAGACGATTTAAGGTAAAATATCCTTATTGTATTATAATGTCGACTCGCCGCACTCCGCCGAAATCGCTTGGCTCCTCCAATTTGTCAAATACCGCTGCAACCGCTGGACTCGACCCACAGTTATGCACTTCTCCACTCGATTTGGAATCTAACGTCACTGAACCAATAACTCGCAGACCTAAGCGAAAGAAGCAAGTTGATGAGAAACCTCTAGATAACAACCCAATTTTAGACCAAATTAGGGCCATGTTTAATTCATTCGAAGCCCAACAAAACTTAAAATTAGAAAATCTGACTGAATCTGTGTCAGCTATTAAGGTGCAAAACAGTGAGATACAAAAATCTATGGATTTTTTGTCATCTCAATATGATGAATTACTAAATAAAATGTTCAATCTTGAACAAAAAAATAAGAATTATGAATTGCAAATCGAGTTACTTCAGAACAAGATCGAACACTTTGAATGCAATGCGCGCGCATCTACCATAGAAATTAGGAATATTACGAAGCAGGCAATAGAAAATAAATCAACCTTACGTTCCATTGTTAAGCGAGTGGGTGATGTAACACAGCAGGCATTGTCAGATGTGGATATTCAGGATGTTTATCGATTGAAAACTAAAAATGAATCTGGTAACCATATCATAGTAAAATTCACAACAACATTCTGTAAGGACAACTTTATTAAACAATATAAGATGTACAATAGGAACCACAAGGAAAACAAACTGAACACCTCAACCCTTTTGTTACCGGGCCCATCTCAACCAGTATATATTGACGAGTCACTCACAAGCCTAGGAAGGAGATTAGCATTCCTAGCTAGACAGTTTGTCAAAGAGCACAAATACGCCAGCACATGGACCTCCTATGGCAAAATATTTATTAAAAAGTCTCAAGACTCTCCAGTGATTCCTATAAAGTGCGAACAGGACCTAACCAAACTCCTTTCTGTATGACTATTCTTATTATTAAGCTTATCTTTTACTATTTATTTGGCTTTTAATTTGTTTTTTGTTTTTTGTTTAATGAAACGGCTCCTTTATATTTCTAATGACGATTGCTTTACTCAAATATACTACACTTTCTCATACACACAACTACCTACTGTTGACAATATCACTATATTAAAAACAAACCGTCCCCACTATAGGTTATGTTACTATCACATATATATAAATCCTCCTACATAAAATTTACCGGTACCCATATCACAAACACTACGCTTTTATCTTCCATTACCGCGCTAAAGACTGTAAACTCTTTGCTCTTCGTCGCTTCCTTAAAGCTAATAAACCTTACCTATGCACCACGCTTGAATTCACTTATATATACGTATAGTTTTAAAATTCGATACTAACCTCATAAATGCCGATCTAGACACTTTTGCTGTCGCGGATTCAGCTTTTTGTGACATAGAAAATGTTTCTAATTTAATTATTAAACCTGACAAGAACCTCAAAATACTTCATCAGAACATTCGCAGTATAAAACGGAATTTCTCGGACCTTTCCATACTACTCCAAAGATCCAATATAGATTGGGATCTTACATATTATATTGACAGAGTGTTGGTTACGCCACACTCACTGTGTTCCAGCAATAGATGGTTACAGCTATGCTAAAACGAATAAAAATCTTACACAAAATGAAGGTGTCATTATATACTATAAAAACAATATGCAAGTAAAATTAACTGAGCCAAACTTACAAGAGGCTAATTGCCTCATGACACAAATTGGTAACAATATAACTGTTATTTCAATTTACAGACCCCCTGGCTATAAAAATCCTAATCTTTTCATAGAGTCTGTCAATAATCTTCTGGTCAATTTAAAATCTCCAAACATTATACTTACAGGTGACATTAATATAAACATTATGGCAAATAACAGAGATGCCACCTCAGATATCTACCTAAACCTTCTGGCCTCCCATGGCTTACTGCCAGCACACTTACTACCAACACACAATAAAACATGCTTAGACCACGTCATGCTCAAAAGCAAACTGCCGGCTTCATGTTATGTTGCGGAAACCTCCGTGACCGACCATGATTGTGTGATCCTTACAATAGAACTACGCACCCAACTTAGTAATAGCCATAAAATAATGAAAAAAATCGACTATACAGGACTAGACAATGACATGAAAAATGGAAGCTTCAAACCCGTATTAGAATCAAATGATGCCAACGCCGCGACATCATTACTTATCTCTGACCTTCAAAATAAAATTAATTCTAACACAATAACCTATAGAGTTTCCAATCGCCAAAGGATAAAGAAACCCTGGATATCTGTCGGCTTACTTAAATGTATGAAAAACCGTGACAATCTTCACAAAAAATCTAAAAAAGACCCAAACAACCATATTATTAAAGAAATTTATTTAAAATACAGAAACTTTTGTAACTCTTTATTGAAAAAACTAAAACATAACTACGAGAAAAATCTTCTAAGTAACGCAGCTACTACTAATAACAAAGTGTTATGGAATACAATAAAAAAAGTGACGCATTCAAATAAAATAACAAACCCGGCAATAGAGTTAATTTCTCCACTAAACCCTTGCACTTCCATCAACAAAATAAATAACTTTTTTGCATCGGTCGGCAAAAACCTTGCTGACAAAATTAATAAAACGAATACAAACAAATACATATCGGATGTAGAGCCATGGCCTTGTTCTTTCGTGCTGTTTCCCACTGACGAAGAAGAGGTGCTTACAACAATCAGGCAGCTAAAAAATGAAAGTAGTGTCGGACGAGACTGTATTTCAGGAGCTTTCCTGAAACGCTACCATCAGATTCTGGTACCACCACTGACACATATATATAATTTAATTTTCAGTACAGGTGTGTTCCCTAAGGACTTTAAGTATGCTGAAGTAATCCCGATTCATAAAGGAGGAGACAGAAGCTGTGTTAACAATTATAGGCCGATCTCACTACTATCAACTCTATCAAAAATAATAGAAAAGCTCTTGAACAAAAGATTGGTAAAGTACCTTGAGACAAAAAACATTCTGTCAAAATCACAATTTGGCTTCAGAGCTGGCCTATCAACAAACGATGCTATCCATGAATTAATAGACCACATAGTAAATAACTTAGATCAAAAGAAAAAGGTAGTGACTATTTTTCTGGACCTACAAAAAGCTTTTGACACAGTTTCTGTCCCTCGCTTGTTAGATAAGCTAAACAAAATAGGAATACGAGGCACTCAACACGAACTTTTCACCGATTACCTCAAAGACAGATGTCAAAGAGTAAGGGTTGGCGAGGTCATCAGTGAGGACTTGCCAATGTTCTTTGGCTTGCCGCAGGGCAGCGCCCTAGCTCCGACGCTTTTCCTCATCTACATTAACGATCTATGTAACATAAAATTACGTAATTGTAAAATTGTAAGCTTTACTGACGACACTGCACTGACTTTCCATGGAGACACTTGGGACGATGTTTACAGCGACGCTCGCGTGGGCTTTAACACAGTGTTTTCATGGCTAAATGAAAACGATCTAACACTTAATGTTGGAAAAACCAAGTATATACCGTTTTCAATAAAAAAAACATCTAAGACACATAATTTCCCCATCATTCCTCACTCCTGCTCACAAGACCTTCCTTGTACATGTGAAAAAATAGAATTGACTTCCACCATTAAGTACTTGGGTATCATTGTGGACACCAGCTTAAATTTCAATGACCACCTGGACCTGTTGTCATCACGTACCCGAAAGCTTATGTTTATTTTTAAAAACTTGCGCCAAATAGCAGACAAAAAAATTATAAAAATGGTATACATGGCTGTATGTCAATCAATCTTGAGCTACGGTATCACGGTATGGGGCGGCGCCTGCAAATCTCACCTTATCAAACTAGAAAGAGCCCAACGTGCAGTGCTAAAGGTCAGTCTATCTTTACCGTTTCTCTTCCCAACGAAAGATTTATACCAGATGTCTGACGTTCTTACTGTAAGACAGTTGTTTATATTAAACACAGTTCTCAAACAACACTCACTTCTTAAATATGACGCCTTACCTATGAATAAAAAACGAAAGAACTACAAAGTATGCCCAACAGATAAAAAATGGCTCACTGCCTACTCTAGTAAATTTTTTGGATTCTTAGGAGGCTATATATACAATAAAGTTAATAAAATTAAATCAATTTACAGCTTAACAAAGTTTTCCTGTAAAATAATTATCACTAATAGATGATTAAACGAACTTCTAAGTGAAGTTCTATCGCTATTATATGAGTCGCTTCATTCGAAGATATTATATAACAGGTAGTCCTTTTTAGGTACTAGGTAACTTCGCATAATTTAAAGTATCATAAAAAAACACTGTGGTGGGGCGCCGCGTGGCATCATCCACCCGGTTCGCGCCAAGCCCTCATTCTTTAGAGACCCTAAACGAAACTTTTAAATGGGTTCTGGGGTGGGTGGGTACGTCATATCTTCGAATGAAGCGACTCATATAATAGCGATAGAACTTCACTTAGAAGTTCGTTTAATCATCTATTATATTTCGTCGCTTCATTCTTCAGATATTATATAACAGGTAGATTTTCAGAGATAGAAAGTTTTGTTTAGGTATATACTTGGAATTGAAATAAGTAAAGATATAAATATGTAATTACATATTTTATTATTATAGTACTTAATAATTAGTATTATTACATAATGAGCTTCAAATAATCTTACTTTATTTGAGTCGCTAGAAATTATAATCAGCTTAAATTAATGAAACTTAGTGATAGTCTATTTATAGACACATAATTTTTAATGTAGTAATTTACTTAATATCAAAATACGTAATATTCAATAACTATTTTTAATATTAGGTTAAGTATTGTTCATGTCTCGATTAAGTATCGACAAAGCAAAGTTATTTTGTTGATCATCTAAAGGCCGATGGTAAAACTTTGCGAACACCTGTGAGTTTTGTGTCCACCCGGCCGTTTTTCGAATGACATCGACACTGATACCGGCCGCGCGCGCGGCTGAGGTCGACGCGTGTCGTGTGCTGTGCGCACTAAAACGCTCATGTCAATGCCGCTCGTGGCGAGCGTTTGCTTAATCCATCGACTTAGCGTCTGACTTGATGCAGTTCTGTGGGGAGCTTTGAATGTTACGAAGAGATTCCCGGAGTTTGAACCTCAGATATTTTTTGTAATAAAAATATATTATTTTAAAGTTGATACTGGGCATATGTTGATATTGCTTTGAAAGTTTGGGAGAGATAATAAGGGCTGTTCACGATTTGGAGCGGAAGTCTTGATTATATCTGTTATAATAATATTTACTTTATCAGATTGAAAAACAATATTTTCTAATTTAATTAAAGACAATGTCTGTACTCTTTGACCGGTACATAAAGCTAATAATGTAACGAGTTTTTTTTTTTTTGTAATATTTTCTAATGATAAATTAATATTTGGATACCAAGAAGACAGTTGATTTAGTATTAAATTTGGATCCCAAGTAAATGAATATTTAGGCTTAATATGTTTAGTTTTATAGGCTCCTTTTAAGAGGCGTTTAACACAACTATTGTCACTTATCTCTTCTCCTAATAAAAGAGATAATGCAGATCGATGTGTATTTAATGAACCGTAAGAACATCCCTTATTAAATTGCTCGTTTAAGAATCAAAGAAATAATGGAATGGATTTTTCGAAACTATTAATTCATAACCACACTTCTTGAAACCATAACTTCAATGAGACGTTGTACTGGCGAACAGTAGTGTCTGCGAGCGAGGCGAGCATCAACGTGAGAGCCTCTGGTGGGCAGCTGCGCCGGCTGAACGACGCCCGGAGAGCCTCGCGGCACCCAGGGTAAGGCTGGAGTGCAGTGGGTGCTGACTCCATGGCTGGGAAGGCCAGAAGGGGAATACAAGTACCCCTTCGGCTTAATCATAAATGATTTTTCGTATACATTTTAATACAAGAGAAAAGGGAGGAAATGCATAAAAATCCAAGTCAGCCCAGCTTATTGTAAATGCATCAACTGCGACTGCATCAGGTTCAGGCTTCCAGGTGACAAATAATTAACATTTGGCATTGGCTCGACTTGAGAACAAGTCGAAAATGGGCCCGAAACTATTTACAATAAGTTGGAAAGCGCTATCCGAGAGGGCCCATTTCTGGACTCGAAATCTGCTCGATTTTCTTTGGTGTTAACATAAGAAGCAAATATCCATAAATTGCGTTTTTCACACCATTGCCAAATTTCTCTACTTAAAATATTCAAATGTGGGAACTGAATACCTCCCATCCTATTAATGTAGCTAATGGCGGTAGTATTGTCAATACGTAATAATATTGCACAATCTTTTCCTTCACTAGCTATACTTTTGAGACCTAACAAAACCGCGAGTAATTCTAAAAAGTTCATGTGATTTTCTTTTTCACTGTTCGTCCATGAACCACTATATTTATTATTTTTGCATACTGCTCCCCAGCCTGTCCTAGATGCGTCGGTGTAAATTTCTGACTTATAATTTTGAGTAATGATTGGACAAGAAATAATATTAATATTATTTTTCCACTACCATAAATATTTTAGTAATATCTTATTAAGATTCATTTTCACCTCATAGTTTCCTCCGAACTTATTTAAGGCTAAAAACTTTTGTCTCTCTAATATTTTTGTATATAAGAATCTATATTTTGTGGCTGGACAGGCTGCGATCAATACACCTATAAGTTTAGCGAAATTTCGTAATGAACAAGTTTAAAGATTAATGTACCTTTTTATTAACTGTGCAATGTTATGCCGCTTATCGCCAGGTAACGTAATAGACATCTGTTCTGTGTTGAACATAAAACCTAAGAATTTTGATTGACTTTTTTGGTACAATGTGACTTTTATCGAAATTTACAATAAAACCTAGACAATGTAATAACTTCAAAGTTTCTCTTACATTAATCATGCATTCTTCATATGTATCTCCAATAAGAAGATCGTCTTAATAGGTAGTAGACTTAAAACCTTGTTTTCTCAAATGACTCATTACTTCACGCATAATTTTTGTAAATACCCACGGAGCTACCGATAATCCATACGGCATTGCTGTGAACTCGTAAGTGATCGGCTCAGACGAATCATTTTCTTGGAATTCGAATCGTAGGTACTTTCTGTCACTAACAAAAAACGGCATAAGTAGATATGATTCTTTCATATCTATGTTGGCTAAGTATCCATTACGAGGAGTTAATTTCGAGGCTGTTTTATAAGATTCCATTTTAAAATGTACTTTTGTTACGAACTTGTTTAAAGATTTTAAATTTAGTATAAACCTTTTTTCTCCGTTAGGTTTCGGAGCTAAAAATATATTTGAAATAAATTGATCATTTGAAGGAGAACAAGGTTTTATAGCCCCTAAGTCTAATAATTTATTTATAGCTATTTTCATGTCTCTTTTTTCACATGATGACAAATTATTTTTAGGAATAGAATACTGACAAATTTGAGTATCAAATGGTATTCTAAATCCATAATTTATCCACTTCAATATAACTTCGTTTTTAGTTACTTTTGTCCAACAATCATAAAATAAATTACTTCGACCTGCCTGTACCTTGATTAATGTTGGGTCGGAGCACGCATCCTGGATGAAGTCTGCGGCTGGAACTTGGCGTTGAACGCAGAGTTCGATTGAGGGCGCCGCTGTGTTTGAGCTGCTATCGGTTTCCTCTGACCTCCCCGCCCCCCCCTGAACGACGGGTAACGAGGAGGTCCTGTCCAGTTTCCCTGCTGAGACGACCGGTTGACCGTTGATATTTGAGACGAGACTGTTTTGGCTGGGCCTTTTTTAATTAGGGCTCCCTACTTTTCAATGGCTTTGCTTGCCTTTATTTTTTCCGGCAACGAACTTCCGAATAAAGTTTCGTCTCTTTCGGAGTCTTGCATAACATGTTTAAAGTTTGTATCCAAATTAAATAAAATCAGTTTTACCCTATCTTTGGTGAACATAAAGTGGAGGTCTGATAATAGGCAGCATCCATCACTTACGTGACGGAAGGCCTTCATTTTGTTTTCTTCCTTCTCAGGGAGGACGTCCATCTCTCGATTTATGGTGGTAATACCGTACCCCAGCTGTTGCTGAAAGTTTTGGATTTTTTTTTTGTCACGTGCTCGTGCTATGTCAGTTATGGCTGCTGAGATTTCAGCATTTATTTCAGCTGTAATCGTATTGAAAACAAAAGGTGATCGATAAGATCAAATAAAATTTATTAAATTTTACATCATTACGATATTGAGCGGATAACGTGATATATCTATTATAGATTACACGCATTTTCTGCTCTGATTTTTTAAATAACCTTGGAGGCGACATGTTTATGTCTAATTCATATTAATATAACGCCCATAACGTATTACAGACAACGAGATAAATCTCCTTGAGATTACCCGCATTTTCTGTAATCGTATTGAAAACAAAAGGTGATCGATAAGATCAAATAAAATTTATTAAATTTTACATCATTACGATATTGAGCGGATAACGTGATATATCTATTATAGATTACACGCATTTTCTGCTCTGATTTTTTAAATAACCTTGGAGGCGACATGTTTATGTCTAATTCATATTAATATAACGCCCATAACGTATTACAGACAACGAGATAAACCTCCTTTTTTATCTTTATATTATAATGTTGAAGCTGTTCTTCTGCTGTACGTTTAGGCATTTTGTAAAAACTTAAGTAAATGATTAAAGTAAACGACGTATGCTTGTTACCACGCACGAAAAAAGAATGAGGGCTTGGCGCGAACCGGGTGGATGATGCCACGCGGCGCCCCACCACAGTGTTTTTTTATGATACTTTAAATTATGCGAAGTTACCTAGTACCTAAAAAGGACTACCTGTTATATAATATCTGAAGAATGAAGCGACGAAATATAATTGGCTTAAATCTCTATCGTACGAGGAAACCGAAAACATCCTTCGAATACTACAATAACTTATGTCAATATTTCTCAGTTTATTAATTTCTGTTATCATTTATCTATTTATTATAAGCATTACATAGATATTATATTATCAATCTATTACTTATTTATTATCAAACCAAACACAATATATTCTTAAGTGAAAAGTAAGCTTTAAGGAAGCAATAGCATATTAATAGTAGTGGGATTTTCATTAATGTAGGTACACATATTCCTAAGTTCACACATCTTCACACACATGCACTTACGCAACCTCACGCACTTTATTGGTAATACACGTCACACTATAACAAACTACACATACACCTTGATACACAAGCACCGCCGTTATCATTGTATTTCTCTTATTTTTGTTTTATATTGTAACTCATTTCCTTTTACTGACCACTTGTCCGGAGCCTGGAGAGGCTGGTAATCTGTCATACAGGTCTCCTAGTACAGACACCAGTCTCTCGCATAGATATACCTTAGAATTGCACTTAGATTTAATTTGGAACTGTTTAGCTCTTAGTTAAGATATCATTATAGTTGCTATTTGTTATAATATTTTTAATTAATTTTAAGTTTAAATACTTTCTATGTGAGAGAAAATAATAAAACATTTTTTCATTTTTTCATTTTCATTTTCACTCTTTTTAGTTGATCAGTTTGTTTCCGAATTTTAGTTATTACTTTCTTATATTTTCGTTTTTTAATTTTAGGTATGGTTGAGTTGAAATATTTTGACCACAAGACTGATTATGTGCCATTTATACTTTCTTTATAATTAGAGAACATAGTCTTTACCTACTGTCTATCAGGTATTTCATTAAATATAAAAAAGGATCTCATAGATGATAATTGTTAGTTTGGCCTTCTTAAGAACATTTTGGCCTTACAAAAAACGGACCCATAAGAAGGCCATATTAATTATGGCCTTCTTATGGGTCCGTTCTTTGTAATATTAATTATTTTATTGTAAAACGCATTGGAAACTTATTTGTTATCGATATAATACTCACCACTATAATTTTTATTTAATTTCCATTAATATATTCTTAGTTATACGATGATTCAAGGAATGTTTGTTGAGTTTTTTAAAGAACATTATAATATGTTAGGCATTTAATTTTTCATTTAAATTAAAGAGCTTTATCTGTAGTTTTAGTAAAAGCGAATATTTTGATTATTTCAATTCTAGTTTTAAGTTGAACGACTGATTTATAATATTGGCCTTGTATGGAGCCTTGTTCCTTACAAAGCCGTTTAGAAGAGCTTTATAAAAGTTAAGTTTAAGAAAAAGTGATTACATCTAGAATAAAAATAAGTATTTTTTATGATACTCAATAAAACAAAGTGTTAATTAATGATTACTTTCTTTTATTTATCCAGTAAATGAACAAATAAAATCTGTTTATTCGTTAGAGTGGCCTTACATGGTCCACCCACTTTAGTTTTAATACCAAGTTATACTTTCATGTTGTTTTTTAGAAAAGGCATAAATGAACTACCTGTGAGATGGCAGAAGCGCATAGATAGCAATGGATCATACTTTGATTAAATAAATATATTATATTAAAAAAATAAACGACTTTTATTCCTCCCATACAAAATGCCAATTTCATATGTAATAATATATAGAATTTCAATGTAATATTTAGCGCCTGCAATGTGATCGGAGCTGAACAATCATTGAAGGCTTCCGTCATCATCGTCAATATCACTAGCTACCCACCAGCATCGAATGCTTGCATGAACTACGCAATCAAATTGTATGAAGGCGACCCCACCATCCTGTACTTATTTTTGCTAAAACGAACTTCGATCCAAGTGTCGCTATCTAACCGTATCGTCCCGTAGGTATATGAAACTTTAAATTATTTGTATGACATATAATGTGTCATAATTTTAAGAAGTTGTTAACTGGACATTCACGAGTTACCATGGCTTTTGTAAGGACACCGCATTGAATGAAGTAATAATAAAATGCGAAAGATATTCGCGGTACCAACTTCCATTCCATTTGGTTTCCGTCCATATCGTTAGCTCGCCGTGAATACTTTATGAACTTATAGTCTACTAGCTGACCCGGCAAACGTTGTTTTGCCAAATAAATAAAAAAAAATAGATGTTGGCCGATTCTCATAGATACCGGATAAGCACAAAAAATTTCATCAAAATCGGTCAAGCCGTTTCGGAGGAGTATGGCAACGAAAACTGTGACACGAGAATTTTATATATTAGATGACCGCAAGAATGTTAGGTCAAGTAAATCCGCTATAGGACTTGTTTTTTTTTTTATAAATACCTATAATCTAATATTATAAATGTGAAAGTTTGGATGGATGTATGAATGTTTGTT
The DNA here is from genome assembly GCA_944452665.1 of Stenoptilia bipunctidactyla. Classification (NCBI taxonomy): domain Eukaryota; kingdom Metazoa; phylum Arthropoda; class Insecta; order Lepidoptera; family Pterophoridae; genus Stenoptilia; species Stenoptilia bipunctidactyla. The sequence continues at coordinate 12,798,089 of OX101726.1, forward strand.
TCTCAATCACGGCAGAACTGTTGAAAGGAATTTGGATGAAATTTAGCATAGTGATAGTGCATAGGCTATTGACGGCTACAGACGGCATATGTGCTATTCCAGACCGCAATTTTTGCCACGATATTTCCGCGGGATTCAAAATTGCGCGGGTAAAACCGCGCGATACTGCTAGTTATGTCATAAAGAAAACTTTCACACCTACGAAGTACTTAACGGAAAGACCTTGGGACTGTTGGTGCCCGAAGGAAGTAATGCAAAAGTCTTAAGTCTTTTAGTTTTTAATTTATTCATGTTGGATGTACAGAAAACATCTACTTTAGAAAATAGGTAAGTGATTATCGAGTGGCGTTTTATAATTACTTGAATCTCAATGTAAGCAATATTAAAAAACCTAGAAGTAAAAGATTTGATGACAACAGAACCTTAGAAATATTTGAATAACATTATAATATCGAAGTACAGATATAATTTTTGTGAGACAACGAGAACATTTCTGTCTCACAAAATGACATAAAAACATGTATGCCAAGATAGGCTGATTTTAATTTACCTAGTAACACAGCTGTCTAAGCCACCACATAATTAATTAATTCAATTCAACAGGCACTACACGACTGAACTCTGAATTGAGCTACGCAGTGATGTTGTAATTAACATACTATCACACGCTTTTACCTGTGTTTGTAGAGCTAACAATAGGTGACAATTTTAATTTTAATTGATATTTAATAGGTCTGACAATTTTATTTACCATGAACGAACGACGACCGGCTGGTGTAGCTGTAACATACATTGCCTTCTATGCCAGAGGTCCTGGGCTCGAATCCCGGCGGCGGCGGATATTTGTGTGATGAACACAGATATTAGTCGTCAAGTCATGGATGTTTCTATGTTTATTTAAGTTTATTCTAATAAAAAATATGTATTTATTCAATATGTGTGTATATATATTTCTTAAGTAGGTATATCAGGTATATCTAGTATCCATAACACAAGTTCTTTAAGAAACTTAATTTGGGCTAGATAATGTTGTGTGAGTGTCAGAAATATTTATTTATTTATGAAAGAATCTCGTATTAAGCTTTACAGATACCACTACTTTCTAAATATAGGACACTTTTAACCTGATTTGATGACTAAGCCCGCTGATGTTCAGTTAGGATGAGGTTGACGATACAAGCACACGGGCCTAGGAAATAAATGGCTCTTCATAAAATATTTCCGGAACACTACCGCCGGAGCGGTAATATTTAGCGGCAAATTATATGTGAAGTGTGGTCGCTAGCCAGGCGGACCCTGAGGGGATCCTACCACGAAGCGGGGGTTACTCGAATTAGTCGCCTTTTACGACACGCTCATCCAATGGTGCTAGGGCTATTCTAAGCCCTACACCATTGGATAAGCGTGTCGTGGACAAACAGAAATCAAATTGTTAATCATCATCATCGTCACAGCCTGCGCTGTCCCACTATTGGGCAAAGGCCTCCCTCCAGTTTTTATTATTAATGACTTAAGTACTTGGATGGGTGACCGCCGACCATTCATTTCTCGCGACGACTTCCGTGCTTCGGAGGGCACGTTAAGCAGTCGGTCCCGGGTGCTGTATACTTGTATACAGTAGTCGTTAGGGTTTGTCAGAAGCCATATCGGCGCCCTGAAAATTCTGGCATCCACCACCCAGCACTGGGCCAGCTTGGTGGATTATGGCCTATAACCTCCTCGTCACCCAGGGGAGAGATTCATGCCCTGCAGTGGGCTCATTACTAAGAGTTGTGATGAAGTAAAACTAGTCCAGTCTGAAGCCCTGGAAAGTGTAAAATTAATTCAGCCACCTTGGTGGTTGGCAGTTATGCAGCCTTAAACCTCGTCATGGAGAGAGACTCAAGGCCTTTTAACTCAACCTGTGTTTTTCCGAGTCACTCTTGACCACACATGGCAAAGTAAACATCGAGTTAAAAACACTCAGTTTTTTGTAAAGTTCATGTAAATTTTACATATTTTTACAGGTCCTTGAAATTATAGGTATGTTTGAAATAATTGTACCAGAATGAACTAGATATTTTTCCATTTAAGCGTGGTTCACATTGTGACAAATCATCTCCCAAGTTGGCAACTAATAACGGAACAATTTAGCAATCAGCTTTTTCCGGAAGAGTTCACTGTTCACCCACGTTTCGATCACGCGATAACTTGCAGCTTGTCAGGCGCTTCCTTTTTAACTGGGAACCAGTCGGTGTTGTTTATTTGGATTAACAAATGGCAACATTTCGTAATCCAAATTTTGACAAATTGAAATTTTAAAACCCATGAATCGATATATTTCTAATTGTTATATTTTTAGTAGGTACCTATGTCGGTGAAAAAGAATATGAATTCTAAAAACCTTAGTGAATTTTTACTCCCCGCAATTTCCTTTATTTATTGTTATAATTTTTCTGAATAACAGTGGTATGGTTATATTCCATGTTACCTCGTGGAAAATGAGCACGAAGCCTATGTTCTCTCGATCCATGAGAAACCTATTCACTCGACACTTATTTAAAAGCGGTTTTGGTGGATACTGCCCGAATCGTTTGCCGGTTTCTTTCTCTCCTGGCCTGATCCTATACCGATTGGTCAGACTGTCGGGAATGAACAAAACAGTGGCTGCCACACTAGGCTCGCAGGCTTGTCACGTAGCAATTTAAATTAGGTACTAGGATTGCAGGAAAATTAGGCGCAGGCAGTTCGTTCCAAACTTTAGCAATTCGGACTTCTTGATATGGCTTTGAATTTCTGGCCACGCTTCATACTCCAGAGGTTAAAAGATTTAAAGTTCTCCTTTTAACCATCGGGCTATCAGACAGATTCAATTTAATATTGTCTTAAGTTTTCGCGATGCATACTATTAAATAAAACACTTTTAACCGGATTTATCGCGTATATTTTACATTTCAAATTTTAACTCGACGTTTCGGTGTCTTTGCAGACCCCGTGGTCACGAGCGACTGTCGAGTTAAAATGTTAAAATGTAAAATATACGCGTTAAATCTGGTTAAAAAGTGTTTTATTTAACAGATTCAATTTGTTCAAAAAGAGCTTACTTGCACAATCATGAAAATGCGTTCTGTAGTGAAATGAGTTTTCACAATCTAGCTCATTATTTCCTCTATAGCAGGATATGCATACTCTACTGTTTTCGTTACAAATACACTTTATTAAGTTTTCGTTGCAAAATCAACATTTTGTGCATGGATTCACGAGTAATATACCTAACAATATTCACAATGACTGGTAAAAAAACTTACTCGTTTTTATTAAATTTGTTTAGAAATCTCTAGATCAAAACTTGATCAGTTGTGACCGTTTCAATTTATTCAATCTATCAAACATGTCTTATTGATTATGGCAAATCAACCACAGGTCAAAATACAACTCTAATTTCTATCAACGAACCCATGAACTAAAATAAACATGTAACTTTGGCCATAACAATTGTGAATATTAAAGTATCTCCAAAATTAGTTCCGACAGAACTAATTGAAAAATATGATATGATTGACTATGACGTAGAATCCAGCTTATCAGTTTAACTAGGGATAAAGCCTAAGGTCACTACGTCATAACGGTCAATTTATCGTCACGTCGATAAATCTATCTGATTCCATAACGACTGTTTGTTGTTAAATAACTGAAAAAATGTGCTAAATAAAAATCACCCGACCAGGACTCGAACTTGGGACCTCTCGTTTGCTGGACGTGTGCTTTTCCACTGAACTGGCGGGGCCTGGCGATACGCCTCGGAATTACTTAGCACATTTTTTCTTTTTACCTTATATTGCTAACGTAGTTCCATTAAATGGCAGGATAGCTTTGTATGGCAATTTAAGAATAATTGAGCATTTTAAAAGCAAAAACTTAATATTATTATTAGACTGTTTTTTGTCCAATTTTTATCGTTTAGCGGCTATCGTGACCAGCTGTTCCCATCTGCTCCATGATCGGGACATCATACGTTTCACGGCAGTCGCTTTATAGTATTTGTTTACACATCAGTATCAGAGTACTTCTCTACAATCTCTTGGAGGTTAAAAGTGTGTTTATGCTCCTGAGTAAAAAGCACGAAAACAAAATTTATTCGAAAAACGTCATGATTTAGTCGTTCGTTGTAATTACAGATGTTTATCGATTTACCATTGTCGAGCTATCCGTTTCATCTGTAATGACAATCTGTCGTCAATGTAAAAAAAGTCGTAGACCACAGAAAATCGTTTCGTTCTATACGTAAACACCTCCGTTTAAGTATAGGTATATGCCAACGTTATCACGATACTTTTTATTAACCCTGTAGTAAACTTATAAATTAGTTAATATCAATTAAATATAATTTGCATTTTAGTCTAATTGTTTTAAGCCATAATTTTCTCATTTTAATGTCATCGAGAAGTTCATGCATATTAACAGTGCTTTATTTCACACGTTTTCGGTGATACAATAAAGTTATACCTAATAAATAAAAATAAAATGTTAAGAAAGCTTTAAATTTTCATCAGCTGATTCCCATAAACATTGAAAATAAAAAGTATGTCACATTTTTAAATACATTTTTGCATGTGATGTCTGATGCTCATATAAGTATTTTGAAACTTCATCAGGAAAATGTGAAAAAAGTAAACTATTATAGAAATCATGAAATTAGAAGGAGCTTTGCTAACTATCGCTTTGGTAACGTGTTCTGTCCGTGTTTTAATATAAGCCTTTCACAGCCCGAGTGCTACTTCTTTTAGCATCATCTACTATCTGTCAGTTGCGATCAGTGTTGAGATATACTAGTATATAGCTATGAATAAAGCCCCTGTGTGCATTAAGTCTTTAAAATCAATAAAAAACTAGGTCTATGGAATTTTAAAACACAGGGCAAATTTTAATATTCCAGATAAGGAGAACGCTGTAATTGATTACGTCCTCCGGTCTTGATGACATTTACTATCAGGCAGATCCGTTGCCAGCTTGTCGACCATCATAAAATAAAATACCACTATTTGGGTTAATCGCGGGTTTATTTATACAAAAAAAATTAACTAAAGGCATAAAATAAATAAATAAATAAATATTTCTGACACTCACACAACATTATCTAGCCCAAATTAAGTTTCTTAAAGAACTTGTGTTATGGATACTAGATAACTGATATACTTAAGAAATATATAAACATACATATTGAATAAATACATATTTTTTATTAGAATAAACTTAAATAAACATATAAACATCCATGACTTGACGACTAATATCTGTGTTCATCACACAAATATCCGCCGCCGCCGGGATTCGAACCCAGGACCTCTGGCATAGAAGGCAATGTATGTTACCGCTACACCAGCCGGTCGTTTAATTTGGCATATTTCATATTCCAAAATTAAACAGCAACTGCTACCCACAATTAATGTAATATGCAATTTCATCATAAAATATTTGCTTAGCGAGTGCCTTTATTTACAAACTAATTAAAAGTTTACAGTCAAAGACCATCCATGCTTTAAGCATAACACCCGCTCCAGGCAATTCCCTGCAGTATCTTACTCAGAAGTACAATGGCTGTGTGCTCTACGTATAATATTACGACATGATTTACGATGTTACCTTTTAACAAACAAATAGCCGGCAGAACAAAATCAACATTTCGATGTAGCCGTGTATTTAAGAAACGTATTCTGAAAACTTCGATAACTTAGTATTACAGATATTCGTATTATGCATGATGGTGTGTGTTTTTTTTTAATTAAATGGACTTAATACTTAAAGTGCAGATAAGCGTATAGCAATTGTTACAAACACCTTAGCTATTAGAATGCGACAACGCTATCATCGCGAGTTCCCACGAATTTCAGTCGCACGAATCCGCGATCGGCGATGATAGATTTCCTAATCTGCATTTATGAGATGTGTTCGCAAGTCTATACATTTTCTGCAAAGACACCGAAACGTTGAGGTAAAATGAAAAATATAATATACGTGATAAATCTGGTTAAAAAGTGTATTATTTTAAATTATGAATGGTGAAAACTTAAGACAACATTAATAGGTATATAGTTGATTGCAATATCCAAACTCTATATTCGAACTTACACCATTATTAATGTATGAGCATTGCTTTATCAAATAGTAGAAAGCCTTTAAATACATAAAGATCTTGGATTGAACTTGAATAAACTGATATTTATAAAAATAACTTTTTTCTATTTTGGTATACACCTCCTTTCATTGCAAATTCATAATAGCAATATTAGACTTCTATTTTACAGCGTGTTTTTTACAAAGCAGAAAAATAAGCAGGATTGATCTATGCTTTTTTTTTTATATTGTAAGGATAGACCGTTTGTCTTCCATGCCACCTGATGGAAAGTGCGCATGAAGACTATGGTGTTACACGTCCATCCACGAGAAACCTATTCACTCGACACTCACAAGTTCCAGGACTGTAGTGGTCAGGAAAAACAGACGCAGGCAGATTGTTCCACTCCTTGGCAATCCGTACCAAAAAGGAACTATCGAAGCGTTTTGTTCGACTTCTTGGTAAATCCACTATATAGGGATGGAAGTTCTTTCTGCGTCTGGTAGTCCGGTGGTAAAAAGGGGTGGGTTCAATTTGGTCAAAAAGAGCACTCGCACACTCACCAAAATGTAGCCGATAAAATATTGTCCAGAACGCTAACCAGAACGATGCTAACCAGAATAGTATATTTCATTAAGAGTGCGGAAAACCTATCTTTGAAAAGAGTTCCGACAAAAGTCTAACAAGTGTTTTTAATACAGTTGCGAAAAAAATGAGCAATTTAATAAAAGAAGCGAAATGGCACCAACCGTAAAAGAATACCTATAAGCAGAGATTTTTTTGTTTTGTTCACCCATTCTAGGTAGACGAAGGGAATTATGCCCATATAGCCAACTCTTCAGTAGATTTTTTTTATTGATATGAAATGAAAATGAAATTAAATGAAACCTAACCTAATTCATTGAATCAAATAATTAAACCTGATATTGAAACAAATTACATTATTTTCATTATTTTGACAGTTGGGAAAGAGAACGCACGAGTTCGGAAAAGGTAAAGAAAAAGCTAGAGTATGTAATAGCCCACATCCCGCACGCTAAAAAATATTTATAAAAATCATTACTTTAAATGGATTACTTTGATAGTTGTCCATATTCACTTATACATCATTCAAGTTGCAAATTATGTTTTATAATAACAAATAAAGGTGCTACAAACGTATTCGTGATAGTAGGTACGTTATGTCGACGATCCCACTGATCGCGACAGAACTTAGGCTTCACAAACGGTTGCACGACAGTACCTACCTATTTTTGATCCACAGACGATATTCAAGACAGACACCGTACCTATATTCTCTAGGTACGGTGTTACCTATATTACCTATATTATATTAAAGCTAACTGCTTTTTGAATTTGAATTGTGAACTATTGCTCCGCCTCGCTATGCTTGTCGCCGCACCTAACCAACCTACTCGCTTTCTTGTGGTAAGATAAAGAGTTTATGTCTTAGTCGCTTACTTAGTAATCCAGTCTCACAATTAATATTACGTACCCAATACCGAAAAAACTTTTTCATTTCTCATACTCGGAAAGTAGTCTATGTTTGATCCAAGTATCGGTCTGAAAATGCTTCATCCGACCCGCGGGTCGGAATGTTTCATACAAATCCATTCCGAACCAAGGGCAGGAATGGATTTCAGAAATAGAACTAATACATTTCTTATGAAGCCAGCTGTCAAAAATTTTGATTTTTTAATGTTTTTTTTTTATTTTAGAAGTCAAGTTAAAAGAAGTAATTTAGAAAATTATATTTGTCTATATTTTGTCACTATCATTTAAAAAAATATATAAATATATAATTTTCTTAATTATATATAATTATTTTAATACATAGGGTTGTTTTATGTAAAAAATTATAATTATACCTACATAGAAATATGTCACCGATTTATATGTGAATAAAAATGTCACTTTAAACTTTACGAATTGTTCGAACTTTTCAATTAATTTTAAATAAATATTTAAGAAAAATGTTTTTTTTTTACTTTCCTTATATTCGAAATGAAAATCAATTCAAACTGGGATAATATCCGTCTAAACACCTCGTATGGGAATTGGTGTCATCCGACCCTAGTTTAACAATCTACTATTTGTAAACATGAAACATCATAGTATTGTAAAATAGAGAATGTAATAAGAAGCATTAAAAAGCTTGTAGAATCATGACTGTAAAGTCGGAATAAAAAAAGATAAAACTATTAGTAAATGAAGTTAAATAGAAATAAACATAAGTTTGTATGCCGCACAGTGGCCCTTTGGAAAAAAATGTTGTGTAAAAAGAACAGTATGCCCTTGAAAACCATAAAAAGTCACATAAAGTCCCTGATTCTGTTAGGGGAAATAATAATTAATTAGAGTGAAGTTTTTATTACTCTGCTCAAAAGATGATGGACAATAGCGTAATGCTAATGCTAACAATATGTAAATTCCTCTCTCATATTGGGCTTTTTTCGTAGTGATCGGGCATTATGTATGTCTACGGCCTAATTTATGATTTGGTCCATAACAGATATACTTACTCTATAATTATAATTTAAAATATTTTAATATTACAATGAACCTGAGAATAAACTCCCTCACTCACACGAAGATACATACTCGTGTGCCAGATAGAGATAAAAATATGTATTGTACCGCTTATACGGATACGAAATAAATGTATTTTTACACACAACCACTGTGTTTGCGTGTGTGAGTGGAAACGCATGCCACGCTCGAGTGATCACGTGTTTGAATTCCTTATTAACATGAAACGACAGTAAAAAATGATTTTCAGTGAAAGACCGGTTTGTTTTATATAATTAAATGTTATTCATCGTTTATTTTATGTTGATAAGCAAAATGTAAGCTAAGCTTTTGATTTTTTCTTTCAATGAGTATTTTATAGCGAAGAACATGTGCTTAATTTTTAACATACGAGTTTACAACACTTACAGCAGTTCGAGGCTATCGTTTTTATTTTACCTTAAGGTTGAAGAAAATATTATTTCATTTAGTTTAAAACCCTGCCAGCTACCACACTACCAACCTCAACTAAATTCTATATTCGCTGTTTATCTTATGCGTTGTAATTACAAGTAGGGCTTTAAGGCTTCAAGGTATAAAAGCAAAAAACTTTTATAGTTCGTTAAAGTAAGGTTTATATTACAGTTTACAAACCTTACTTTACATCTTCGCGTTCTTTTAAACATCAAGCACTACATTAAAATTACAAGATATAAATATCAATCAACGAAATAAAAACGACAGTAACGGCGACGATAGGGTAACACTTTACACTACCCGCCTCGTATAGGGCTAAATAGGCTGCTTCACGAGGGCGCGGCGGGCGCAATTCCTTACAGAAACACACGCATAGCAAGCATTTGTGTGCAAGAGCATGTTTGCATTTTCCGGGGCGTATTCGGTACAATACATAGAAATTTACAAATAAATATGTATATTCTATTGTCACAATACAACTTCAGGGCTAGATAAAACCAACAATTAACTATAGCCATACATAAATGGAACTTTGTTGACGCTGAACACCCCTCGTGTTCAGCGTCAACAAGTTGGGTGTTTCGTTTTGAGAACACTCATTAGACAAAAAAAATCAAATTTATGATTGATAAAATTGAGGATCTGTAAGAACTAAAATATTAATTCTAAGCTCAGTTGACAAACAGATAAAATTAAATAAATATAACATTTAATCTATATAAAATATAAAACCCGAAATAATTGAAAACTAGACCACAAACGCAGGACTCGATCAGCCTTTTTGAATTCACGTTGTGTGCTTTAGCTGTAATATATATAAGTCCGTCTAAAAAATTTACTTGTCAATCAAAATATACGTTCCAATGTTATGTTAAGTGGCGATAAGGTCAGAAATGTAATTTCACGGAGTTCAGAAGGATTAACAGCATTATTGTAGGTATATGCAGTTTTGTGGCGATCAAGAGCAGTCTTTTACAAGTGGCAATATAAAACAACAAGTTTTAGGCAAGTAAGCCCATACTAACGACGAGCTCTGTATAGAATTGAGTGAAATTCAAAACAATAACTAGTTCCAATCAATGTGCCTAGTATACATTACGACCACTTTGGCGATGGGGTAACACTGTCTGCCTCAGACGCCAGTGGTCGCGGGTTCGATTCCCGCACGGAACAAGAAAAAAAAATGTTCCGTGTCTGGGTGTTTATCTATTTATGTATTAATATTCTAGGTTCCCCCTAGTTCGCTACATGGTATCTCATAACACCATAGCTATGCTATTGGTGCCATGTAGTTGGTGTGATTGTCTGGGGATTTTGTTATTTATTTTTTATGAAACGGATTGTTGAGATATCTAATAATTATATAAATACAATAATGTTTTGTCCTGGTACTTTAAAGCATCGAGAGAATAAGTTTCTCGTGGATGGATGTGTACAACCTTAGTTTTCATGGTTACTTACCATCAGCTTTCATTGAAAACCAACCCCTATCCTTATTTAAATGAAATTAAGGTTTAAAAGTTATTAAGAACATTAATTTAAGACTACAATTATTAAGAACATTTTTGTTGATCGCTACAGGAAAAGCTTTTTTATTTAACTACCTACATTAGAACAGGTAAAGAAAAACGAATTGTCGTTCTTTTTTATTTAAAAGCTGTGAAATTTGCAGTGTAATGAAACTTGCTCAAATATTTTAGGATCTACAAAAGTTGTCCACTTTTTATTGAGCACCTCATCGAAAAAAAGTCAAACGATACAATATACCATGGTTTATTTTATGACATCAACACACTAATAATCTCAAGTAAGAAAATATTCCGAACATCTTGCACTATCCAAGCAACTTCAATGTTTGAAGAAATTTGGACATAATAATATGTATAATAAAGACACTATAAAATAAAAATTTAGGAAACCACCAACTAAGTAAACATATACTTAACGAAGTTTTGATGTACCTATAGCTTCAATGTTAATGAAAATTGTTGCGAACGACCGCTTTTTTAGAAAACATAGCTAAAAACTACCTTTATAGACAAGACTTTAGATTTACAAGACGTATCGAAATCTGTTCATCCATTTGGCAGCTATATATTTGACACCACATACAGATCGATACGTGCCGATACATAGTTTCACATATTAAACTTATAACACAACTCATTGACCTTGGATAAACATTCAACTTCATTCGCATTCATCGTCAACGAGAAAGTGTTTCATAATTTCATAATAATTTAATGAATCTTGTCATTATTGACTTTGTCGTAATGAGATAGTTGCTTGGGTACCTAGCAATTTACAGTTTACACTTTGTAGAGTGTGATTTAAAGCATTTACCATATATCATAGTACTACATAACAAGGACAAGAGTAAGACCGACAATTGTGTTACTGTTGAAATATTAAATTCTTTTAAAATTCTTATTAATAAATTTAATTAAATTTCCTTGTTGTATTCATTTTTTGTGACTATGCAATAAAGTGTTAATAAATAAATAAACAAGGACAAGGTTTTTACCATCTTAAAGGTAGACGATCCAAAAGTAAAAACAGACGCTTTCGTAGCAGAAGGGGTGGAATGGATATGGATAAACTCTTTTTCCAGTGATCAAATTTTCAGTGTATAGTCACACACCCACAACTTCACGCCTGTCTCCTTTTCGGGTAGGAAGAGAGTAGGGAACGCCACTTGCTGCGATACATTACTCTTTCGCTACCGTGGAGGTTGATTAATCTTTTCATACATGATCGCCGGTTACGGGTACTTTGAACTAAGCTTAGGGTAATGTGGTCCGTGTAGGCTTGGCTTAGAATAACCCTACCACGCCCCTGGATAAGCGTTGTCGCGTTGTCATGAAAGGTGTCGTAAATCGGAGTGACCCCCGCATGATGGTAGGATCTCGTCAGCAAATATTTCCAGCGGTGATGTTTTCCGACAATATTTTATGAAGAGCCACTTCTTTCCTAGGCCCGTGTGCTGTCATCTTCGACCTCATCTTCACTTACCATCAGGTGCGATTGAGGTCGCGGGCTTAGGGTGCTTATATTAACAAACAGGTTTCCAGTACAGATAAATTATATGCTAAATAATTTTGGACCGTATACGTGCTTACATAAGAGCGCTTTCAAAAAGGAACAGATTACCAGTACGGACAAACCTGTGCGGTTTGTTATTGTAAGCACTCTTTAATAAAAAATGTCCTTTTTTAAGTATATCACCAGTGTGTAGTTGTCTAATATATTTTATCTAATGATTTCATCTTCCCTTTACACAGCTGAGTTGAAGGATAAAGAGCGTTTATAGTTTTGTATAGAAAGGTGTCATTATATTGTTTGCCGTCGTGATTATTTGTTTACAGACACAAAAGTTATGCAAGAAAAGGACGCCTTTTTTTGTTTCTATAAACCATTAAAACTATTCTAAATACGGTTGATGTAAAGACTGAATCACGCCATTGACGACATATTTTTTAACAATGACTACCCAGAGTTCGATCTAAATTTCAACTGATGGCGAAGATATGGTCGGAGATGACTGCATACGGGCTGAGAGAGGAACTGACTCTTCATTCAGTAATGATGATGTTATTTTGCAGTAGTTTTTATATGAATATAAATTTAAAAAATATAAAATCCCCAATCACACTAACCACATGGCCCCAAAGTAAGCATAGCTTGTGTTATGGGATACCATGTAGCGGACTAGAGAACCTAGAATATAAATACATAAATAGATAAACACCCAGACATGGAACATTTTTTTTACCGTGCGGGAATCGAACCCGCAACCACTGGCGTCTGAGGCAGACAGGTTTACCCCATCACCAAAGTGGTCATCAACTGAAGGGTGGTTGCTAGCCAGGCGTATCCGAAGGGATCCCATGACGAAGCAGGAGCGGCTTGAATTAGTCGCCTTTACGGCACACTTATCCAGGGGCAGTAGAGCTACGTGTCATAATTGACAGCCAATACTAGCCAGGATTATCTTTCTACTGGGATGAACTTTAATCAGCTCGCCAACTCCATCCGCAAGATTGGCTATTACATGTGATACTTTCTCTAAAGTCTAAATAGTAGTAACAAGTGACTTGTAAATGAAATTTCGCTCTGATCGCAGATATGGGTTTCTAGGCTAAGATAATAATTCTAACAAGAGGTCATTTGTGTTTGGAAAACAACTGAAGGTAGTTCCAAACTCCAAGAGAATACGGTAGTAGATCGAAGTGGCGGACAAAAAACAAATCAGTTCCTCGGAGCACTACATGTACTAGATTCGATATTAATTTCTAAAGATGCACTTTTCTCAAAGTATGTAACCTTTGTTAGAAATCCAACTTTGTGGGCGGTCAGATAAGTTGGTATTGTGGTGCTCAAGCTTAGATCTGAACTCATTATTCTATGGGTGGTTTGCTGTGGTGTAGCAAGACGTTCTTTCGACTGGAAGTTCATTTAAAAGCTTTTTTGCTTTGATTAATTACGTAGATTATTATCTGAATTCGCTTGGTCACCAACCAACATGTGATTTCACCGGACTAATTGCTACCAATTATTGAATTTATATCTCTAAAATTTTATGTTTAAGTACCTATTTTGATGTGTGAAACTTTTTCTTTTCCATATTTCAATACCAGAAATATTAAAAGATTTCTTTAACTACCAATTCTTTAAAGAAAATATAAGTATAAAAAGTATATTAAGAGGAAGACAGTTGTCTGGTTGCTATGTCTGAAATGTATTTCTCTGTAAATTTGAAAGAAACAACCCTCGTCTTGATAAAAATGCAATTGAAAATAACAATGTCTATATCAGTCTGATTCTATAAATGGTTGAAAACCAAATAAGAGGTATTGAAATATTCATGTTGGGAGTTATTTGAAGCGGAAGATGTTTAAACAAAGTTATCTGTGCTTGCTAGAATAGAGTCAGGATTTTTTGTTACCATGTTATTTTGTCTTTCTTCCACAGTCTTAATAATGCTTCCGTATTTTTTTTGTTTTCTTTCTATTTTAGTCCTTATTTCTTTATTTAATAGCATATCTTGAGTTTTAGGCGACGTTTTATCATGAAACTGGGTCAAAATTCAGCGGGTAAAAATGCGCGTTTAATACAAAGAGGATTGTCAAGCAGTGACACGATGAGGTATCAGATAGAGGTTAAGGCCTGGGAAGAAACCGGCTTTTTTAAACAAAACTGTTCCTTAACACGTATAATATTTAATAACAGACAGGCGTAGGTAAGTGGGATTTATCGCATTTTGCAACAACCTGACGCATTGGCAATAGGACCATTCTTAGCCGTTTTACTTGGCATGTATTTACGAGCAATAGTGTCTGTTAAGCATAAACATTCGGGTAAAATCAAAGAATCACTTTATTACTCTTACTGTTATCTAGGACAATTGAAGGATTTATTTCCTACGACTTTGGCGGAAATTATTTCAAAGTCTACATACAATACTGATAAGTTAAGCATGTCGAGTGGCTTGCTATCAGATCATAAATGATATCATTGTGCAGTTATGTATATAAATAATATAATGCACGTACACCTTCGCCCAGAACAAATATATCTGGAACTGTCAAATACCGTCTTGCAAAAATAGTCAGAAAAAAGATTCATTCCGAATCCAAAGTTGGTAAAAAAGTAGATTTTTTTTTCATTTTTCATAACCAATATTCAAGAAAATATTGCTCAACAATCTACATTTAGTGCTGGGAAATAGTGAAAAATTATCTAGTTTATATCGCTTCTTATAGGATATCTATTTACGTTAAATTTCACTAGAAAAACTTAGATTAGGTAAACTTATCTTCATAGCAATTTTGGGACTTCTCATTTCATTAAAACCGCGTTGTCAGATAGTGGTGCATGCATGAGGATCCACCACTTTCCATTCGAAATGTCTCAAATTATGTTGACTGACTGAACATTTGTGTGGTCGAACGTTATCCTAAACTTTATAAAAAGACCACACGTTTTCTTTTGATCATTTTGGTCACTTTTTCTCATTTTCTTGCCTAATTCTCACCATCTGATAGTAGTAATCTGAATCGATTATAAAAACTCATCATTTACGATGCCCTTCGACTCCCATTATACACTCAACATCACCTTTTTCATCAGCTGTCAACCCGAATTTCGTAATAGTATTACAGCTATACCGACCTGTGGCCACAATCGTGGATGGCCTACTCTTTGTCCCCAGTGATCAATGTCTTCGAAATTAATTATATTTCTTTGCGTCTTAAGATTGAACGGATTGCTACTTAACTTTTCCAAGGAGGTGAAGTACCTGGGCATCACCTTTGACCAAAAACTCACTTTCAACCAACACATTGAGTATGTGATTCTTAAATCCAAAACCTCATTATACTTATGCAGTCGTATGGTGGGATCAAGATGGGGTCTTAAGCCCAAGATTATCATGTGGCTTTATACTGCCATCGTAAGACCAATCATCACCTATGGGTGTGTGGTATGGCAGAAAAAGACCTACCAAAAGACGGTGATTATGGAGCTAAACAAACTTCAAAGATCGGTTAACATCATGACCACTGGAGCCATGTCTACCACGCCAGGACAGGCATTGGATGCACTGTTAGATCTCCCGTCCTTACACCTGACAATTCGCAAGGAGGCGGCTGTAGGAATGCTGAGGGTGACGACATAGCTCAAAAAGACATGGCTGTCTGCAAACCTAACCCAACTCAGGGACAGGGTTTACAGAAATCCAATACTAAGCATGCCTTCGGACAGCACAATGCCGGAGATGCTATTCACCAAATTCTACCAAGTGGAATTCCCAAGCAGAGAAGATTGGAGCAAGAGCCGGGTAGTCTGCGAGGACTACAGCCACATATGGTACACGGATGGCTCAAAGATGGACACCAAGGTTGGCTATGGAATTCACGGGGTGAGACCCAAGTATGGAGCTAGCTGCAACATGGGTCATTACCCCTCGATTTTCCAGGCTGAAATCACCGCCATTCTATCATGTGCGGAAATCAGCCTAAACAGAGGCTACAAAGGGCAAACCATATACATCTTCTCTGACAGCAAAGCTGCACTAATGGCATTCGACTCTTCAAGGGTTGACTCCAAACTGGTGATGCAATGCTATGAAACGCTTAACAGGCTGGCAAGCCATAATAGAGTTTTTATTAAATGGGTTCTGGGCCATTCCGGTATAGACGGCAATAAAGCCGCTGATGAACTCGCGAGGGCAGGAGCAATGGGTAGCCGATGCGGTCCAGAACCATTCTGCGGCATCCCGAAGAGCCTGACGCGTTTAATACTCACCACCCAGTGCCTCTCAGAAAGCAAAAGCCTCTGGGAACTTTCATTAGGCATGAGACACTCAAGGGAACTGATAGAGGGATACTCAATGACATACACAGAATCGGTAGTATCTCTTAACAAACCCCAACTACGCGCAGTGGCAAGATCAACTAACGGGACACTGCAAACTAAACAAGCATATGTCCAACCTGGGTTTCACTGAGACGGCGCTCTGCAGATACTGCGAAAGCGCAGAGGAAACCCCTCTACACCTACTGTGCCACTGCCTCGCAGTTATGCACAAGCGCTCCGCTCACCTGGATAAGCACGAGCTGGATCCATTAGGAGCATCGCCGTAAGGAAAATCCTAAATTTCCTGGACAGCATTGGAGTGTGTGGCGAGTTATAAATTGGGACTCACACAATATATATTTTAGGTCGCAGTGTGACGAGCGGACAAGACTGCTCATATAGTCCCAAAGCGAGATAGATATATCTTTGACATCAAAATTTTCAGATCGAAAACGCTTAAACCAATTCGGTGCTGGATAATCATAAAAGTCACATAAAAATATTTGCGGCTTGGGCCACTCTCATTCTCAGTTTTTTAAAGTAAGACATTCAAATTTACCGAATTTTTTCGCTGGATTCACTGATTTTGGTGGAATGAGAAAATGAAATAAAGTGGCGGGAAACTGCTTTTCACCTTTTAGATAAAATTCAATTTATCCTTATAACTGAGGGTACTAAATTTCATTTCCCAAGTAAATAATGGTCTCTAATTACACCTCTTGGTATGTTTGTACTCCCTTAATTCCTTGAAGTCGGACTTGTAGTCAGAAAGTTCCTGAATCTAACTCCTCCTTCCACTTATAGTATTTTTTTATTTTTTTTCCTCTGCCTCTCTCTTGTATTCAAGACCTTTTTTCTTGCTCGTCTTATTTGGTTCCCAGTATGTTGGCATCAAATCATGCCTTTTTTATAAAAGCTGTCTTCAAAACTAATTTGTACTAGATTCAAAAGGTATCTGTGCTAAAAATATTTTATGACTGTTGTTTTTTGTTATTGTTTCAAATGACTTATAAATAGGACAATTGAAGATAAAGATTACTGTATAATCTACAGTAATCTTTCCAAAACATAGAGGTAAGTCTCTTTATCTTTTGAAATGATGGAACACAAACTAGAGTCTTAGACATAACGTAGACATTTACTGATCCTCTATTGAGAGACTTTTATGGGCTAACCATATACATACGTATACATAAATACATATAAAATAAAAATTAAACGGTCACGAGAAATCACAAGGTTTGCAAAGGCACCGAAACGTCGTGTTAAAATTTAAAATGTAATTAAACCTACGCAATAAATCCGCTTAAAAAGTTTTTCATTTAATAGTATGAATGAATTGAGAAAATATTAATGCACATATAAATACATAAAACCACAGTGTCTCAAGATAAAGGTTTTTAGTAGTGTGTGTTGCCAGTAATGACATAATATGTCATGTTATGGCACTGTGACGCGGTCGCTAACTATGGGCCTTATAAACACGCTACAAGTCGCTCATCGGGCAGTGGAAAGGACTTTATCCGAAGTTTCCATGTGGGATCGAAACAGGAATGACGAGATTCGCAGGCAAAACAAATTTACCAACATGGCAGGGTAATGACAAAGTTGAAGTGAAATTCTTGAGTGGCGACCACGTACTGGAAGACGCAGCGTAGGTAGGCCCCCAACGATCAGCAGGCCTATTACGGATCTCGAAACCATGCGATGATATCATGAAATAGTTTTGACGTAAAACATATCCTGCTATCATTGTTCAGTATTATTCCTCGGCGACATCTCTTAGCTAAGCTCTTGCCATGTAGACTGAATACAATAATTCCAATATATAATAATATTTATTTATGAATAGTATTTATATATGAAATCAAGAAACAAACATATCATAGAGGTGGGTGCGATCTCACCTTTTTCAATTGACTTTTTTAAGTTATGTTATCATTGAAACTGTCATTACAAAAGGAAATGCCTCTTGCATGAAATGAATAGCAATGTATGTATGTATATGTATTCGTTCTTTCATTATATCATAGAAATCTTGTTTATCATGTCATGTCATGAAAGAACCGTAATAGGCTTGCTGGTCAAAGTCGCCGGTAAACGCTAGGTGAGGGGCGGCGCGGGACCGAGAGACGTGGAGAACCCTGGGGGAGGCCTATGTCGATCTGTGGACGTGTACAGGCTTTTGATGATGATGATGAAATAAATAATATACGTAAAATACCTGAAATGTGCAGATAATGTATAAAATATGATTTATTTTATACTTTGCCTAGGTATTCTATACAATACCGAATGCACAGCCGCTAATGTATGAAATAACAAAGTAAAATAAAAAAAATAAAAAATAAACGTGGCATTTCTGGCTAGAAATGTAGCTTACCTATTAAATTTTTCATAATGTATCTTTTAGTGTGTGACGAACCTCCTCATTATGAATGGTTCTTCATGATTCAATATACTGTATACTTCTAACAACACAGACGTGTACTACTTGACTCTCTCGTTCCCACAGTACAATCTTTAGGTTGACAAGAAATGAGGTTGAAGTGTGTATCCTTCTCACGTTGGCTTATTTGGTAATGAAATGGTAGATTTACTAGCATCAGAAGCTCAGCATAACAGAATCATTCTTAACGTATATCCCACCCTTTCAGACTACATACCAACCCACTTTTAAAAGCAATATTTATTTTATATGAAAAACTTTCTTTAATATTTGATAAACGGTTATTTGATACCTACGAGTATATGAGTTTCAACTTTACAGAAGAATACAGCGAACAATTACTTAGTTCTGTCATACACTTTCTAGCTGTACGATTAGATTTCATCCATTTTTAGTTAATGTTGTGACCCCCCACCCAATATCAGTCTACGACCGCGTCTGCGTATCCATTAATATTTTACTTTTTTACATTTTCTATTGCGATTTCATACATTACCGGCTGTGCATTCAGTATTGTATAGAATACCTAGGCAAAGTATAAAATAATCATTATTTCGTACATTACCCGCCTAAAGTAATTAAAATAAAATAAAATCCCCAGACAATCACACCAACTACATGGCTCCAAAGTAAGCATAGCTTGTGTTATGGGATACCATGTAGCGAACTAGGGTATAATATATACCTAGAATATAAATAGATAAACACCCAGTCACGGATTTTTTTTCTTCCGTTCGGGAATCGAACCCGCAACCACTGGCGTCTGAGGCAGACAGGTTTCGCTAAAGTGGTCGTCTCACCTAGGTGTTGTATAGAATACCGGATTATACAGATTTTCAGTAATATACATTACCTAGGTAAAGTAGGAAATGGATAATAATATTCATTATATTTCATACGTTGCCTGAATTCCCAAGGTATTCTATACATTCCCTAGCTATTGTATAGAATACCTGAATTATACAGATTGCCCGAAACATATACTTATTCATAAAAAATTATAAATAATATTTCCACATTATCCAAAAAAAATATCATTGTACCAAAAAACTCGCGTGACAGTTAATTTGCCTCAAGATAAGATTAATGAAGTAAACCGTAAAAACTTCGAAAAAGGTAAGAGTTAAACGTTGTTAGATCAACCGCTGTACTTGAACGTTAAACTCTTTGCTCTACCCCTAAAAATGTCTTTATAATGCCTTATATTATTTTGGACCTGATATTGCTGACCTTTTTCTTAAGTGCCATGTCACAGATATACAGGGTAAAAATTTTAATTAGCGCATCATCTCTTGCAGGCAGTCTCTCCACATCTATCCACATAATAGTTTTTAAAATTTTAGTTTTCCCATACAAAAAATATTTATGGCCTCATTTTAGAGGCATAACTCAATTTACTATTACTATATATACTATATTATATTTGCACCCTAAAATATCGCTTCAAAATAATAATAGGTACTTCTTACAAAATGTAGAGTAAGGAGCAAAAATTTCTTTGTTTTTATTTTTTGTGTTATTTATCAACATTTGTAAAAAGTCGTAGAACAAATGTTGTTGGGATTGATGTGGAGAGGCTGCCCGCAAGAGTTTATGCGTAAATTAAAATTAACCATGTATTTTACTATACTTTTCTATTATTTTCGATGCACACCAACCAATAGAAGTTACTTTATTGGCAAGACGAACTCTATTGGTATATCTAAGGTTGACCAGCCTCCGAGCTAACAGAGGTAGTGAGCTCGATTACTTCTCGTAGCAAACGATTTCAATCACAATCACAAAAATTTTTTCTTTACGTCACTTTATCATAGACCTTTGTACTTATATTCAACAATCAGTAGTGAAAGCACTTCTTCATGTCCTGACTTTCACGATGTAGTCATATGAAGGTACTTTGCGTCTTTGATTGCATGTCATGAAATATCAAAACACACCTACTTCTTATCATTTTGAATTGCTGCGTAATTTTCTTATGAACATATCTGATATGATTAATAAATATATTTAGTAGATAAAAATGTAAGTAATTTTTCAGTTTTAGGGACCTGCAATTATTGAAATAGCTTCTTTACTTTATTGATTTCCTCACCCTTTATCGCAAATCAATATAAATTAGTATCTATATTTTAAAGATGTAGAACTTAAAGTTTGCTGGGTTAGAGTTGGCAATACAGAAAATGAAAAACTTAGAGCTTAAGTTTAAAATATAAAAATTGATATAGGTTTCTTATTAATTAAGAATTATTAAATATTATTAAATGCTTCCATTGTTGGGGCTAAACTTTTAGCCCTATTAAATTATATATTAAGCAGAGATTTCAGCACAGATAAATCCAGGTATATCGTAGAAGGGTTTTATTAAAATTTGTTTTTACATTGAAAAAGCTTACGATCAAGTGACACAATAACATTTGTAAAAGAATAAGACATAGAACAGTTGCTATCTAAACATAATAAAACTGACATGACAACAGTTCTATTTATAGCCAGTCTTGCTTTCCTAACAAGTATACTCATAAATAGGTCTGAATATCACATTAAATATGTATATTCAATACGCCCCCTTAATGTGCATATTCTAAATAAACCACAATACAATAAAACAAATGAATAAGAAACCTATATCAAAGAACAATGAATACAAATAGAAAATAAAAAAAATTAACAAGCTATGCCTAAACCACACATGCACTTATAGTGCTTAACTCTAGGCAACGCCTTCGTTAAAATGTCGGCAAGCATTGAGTCGGTCGGTGTATACTTTAACTCAATGCTCGTATTGTTCTTTAATACATCCCTTATAAAGTGATACCTTATGTCGATGTGTTTACTCCGAGAATGGAACATTGGATCATTCGCAAGGCAAATCGCTCCCTGATTATCTACATGCAAAGATAATGGTGCAAACTTATGTAGCCCAATTTCCGTGAGTAAACTATTTAAATACATTGCCTCCTTCATTGATGATGCCAAGCTCACATATTCCGATTGACATGAAGAAGTCGATATGCATTTTTGTTTTTGTGACTTCCAAGATACGCATCCACCACCTAGCACGAAAACATAACCAGAATAAGATCGTCTATCAATCAAACATCCACCCCAATCAGCATCTGAATACCCTTGCAATGATTTACCTGTTTTCGTAAATATCAGTCCATATTTTTTTGTAAACTTTAGGTATCGTAGTACTCGCTTTGCTGCGGTCCAATGTATTTTATTGGGAGAATCCAGAAATTGGCTTAAAATAGCCACAGTGTTTGTTATGTCTGGGCGCGTTCCCATTGAAAGATACATCAAGGAACCGATTA
Source organism: Stenoptilia bipunctidactyla (assembly GCA_944452665.1). Taxonomy (NCBI): domain Eukaryota; kingdom Metazoa; phylum Arthropoda; class Insecta; order Lepidoptera; family Pterophoridae; genus Stenoptilia; species Stenoptilia bipunctidactyla. Next base: position 12,820,287 of record OX101726.1, read on the forward strand.
ATTCGCGATATGGATATCGATCTATACTTTTTTCGGTTGATTTCATTAATTTATTCTTGGTTTCCATGGGTGTTGATATAGGATCACAATTTCCCATATCAAACTTTGTAAGTAAATCTTCAATATATTTTTGTTGTGACAATTTAATGCCAATGTCACATTTGTTAAACTCTATGCCCAATATGTATTTCGCAACGCCATAATCTTTCAATTCAAACTTAGTTGCCAGTTCCCTTTTAAAGCTCTTTATACATTCTACTCTTTGCGATGCAACTAAAATGTCATCTACGTAAACTAGCACAAAGAGTTTCGTTTGCGAATCTATGTCCTTAAAATAAAGACACGGCTCATTTAATGAAGCTTGCAACCCCATGCACTTCAGCTGCTCATCGAGCCGGATATTCCACTGGCGACCAGCTTGTTTCAGCCCGTATAGCGACCTCTTCAATCGGCACACGTCGCTCCCTGTCTTCAGATCAGTTAACATCTTGCTGGCTTTTTTATATATAGCTGAATCTGGTTGTTCTAGCCGTATGAGATCTTCCAGACATTCTTCTATGAGATCAGGAATCTTCATGTATATTTCTTCGTCTAACAAACCGTTCAAGTAGGCCGTATTAATGTCCAACTGGTGAATTTCAAGATCGAGTTCCGCTGCAAGTGCTACTAGCAACCTTACAGTATCAAGTCTTGCGACAGGCGCAAAGGTGCTCTGGTAGTCAATACCATAACGTTGACTGAAACCTTTTGCTACCAACCTGGCTTTCTTCTTCTCGGTCTTGTCTACATTTAGTTTTGTTGTCAGTATATAACGACAACCAACAACGTTTCGGCCCTTAGGTTTATTAACTATATCAAAAGTATCGTTCTTAATCAAACTTTTAACTTCCGAAAGTATTGCATCTTTCCATCCTTTCCTCTCATTACCGGACAAGGCCTGCTTTAGTGTAATTTCTGCAGCACCGACGAAATCCTGACAATCTGCAAACTCATCCGTTGATTTGTTGTTATCTTCCGTGGAAATTTCCGGTGCTACTTCAATCATGTTGTATATTTTCCGCGGACGTCCAACATGGCCTCGCTCCAGTCTTGGTCGTCCTGGACCTCTCTTCTCCCCATCAACGTGAACGTTATCTTGATGATAAATATGTTGAGGTGGTCCTACGACAATGTCTGGGTTATCTGTCGGTTGATTGTCATCAACAGTCGAATCTTGTCCTCCATTTCCTTCCTGAGGTATAGAAATCGGGTCTTTGACTTCTTCCTCGTGATTGAAGTTGTCTACAGTTGGATTTTTGTTGACTAATGTAGGATGAAACTCAACATCCACGGTCACAGGTGAACTAGATACATTTTCCTGCTTAATACTAAAGGGGTCTATCTGTAAGTTAACATTTTCTTTATCTTGACACTGCACTTCATGGAATTTTACATCTCTTGACATAATAACTTGTCTTTGTTGCGGTATCCATACACGATAACCTTTTCGATCTCTTGGATAACCAACGAAAATTCCTTCCAGGCTTCGTGGTGCGAACTTATCTTTCCCGGCTGTCTTGTCTAATATGTGTACCTTCGATCCAAACTTATGTAAGTATTTTAATTTGACAGGTCGTTCAAACCACTTCTCAAAAGGTATTCCACCTCCAAGACTTCTTGTCGGGCAAAGGTTTCTAACATGACATGCTGTCGCTACAGCCTCAGCCCAGAAACCTGGTGAAAGTCCTGACGAAATCAGCATACATCTCGCCATTTCAATCAAAGTTCTGTTTTTCCTCTCAGCTACTGAGTTCTGTTGAGGTACGCCAGGAATTGTCAATCTTCTTCCTATTCCTTCTTTCTTCAAGAATTCATCAAACTCTCGATTGCAGTATTCACCTCCGTTATCCGTATGAAGATATGTTATTTTTCGTCCTAATAAGTTCTCGACGTGATTTTTGTAAACCTTAAATGTGGTAAAAACTTCACTCTTTTTGCTAAGAAAATATACTTCACACCATCTTGTGCTATCATCGATAAATGTCACAAAATAATTAGCTCCATTTATTGACGTATGTTTCATGGGTCCGACTACGTCAGAATGCACTATTCTCAACTTTTCATTACAAGGCCCACTTGAACTAGGAAAAGGTAACATACTCATTTTTCCTTTCACACAAATGTCACAATCATGTAACCTGTTTACATCTGACATCTTAACGTTCAAGCCACATTTATTTAAGACTCCAACGAGATCCTTAGCATTCAGGTGACCTAAACGTTCATGCCACAACCACGCGTCAACCTTTCGTTCACTAATCGCTGACACTCTGTCACATTGTTCTTCAACGTAAAATAAATTACCTTTACGCTTGGCAACCAGTTTAGTATTACCATAACTATCTTTGACACTAGCTATGTTACCATTAAACGTTACACTAAACCCTTGATCAGTAATTTTTGCTACTGAAATCAAGCCACATCGTAAATCCGGAACAAATAGAGTATTGGGCAATTGAACTATAGTTTTAGAACCATTATCATCACATGTAAATAACTTTATCGTCCCCTTACCTTGTACTTTTGTGCTTGAATTTGTTGCTAAATTTAGCTTACCGGACAAAGGTAACAGTGTTTTGTCAAATTTTCTTGCATCATTACAAAGATGCAAAGTACATCCGCTATCGAGGATCCAATTTCCATTCTCGTTGCATACAGCATTAACATCTGAAACACAATTAAATGTTACAAAATTGGAATCGATATTTGGTAATTCACAATCATTCGACACATACTTCACAGTATCACTACGCTGTTCCTTGTATTTCTTCGTACATTCAGAAGATTTATGACCATACTGGTGACATTTAAAACATTTGTATCTAAATTTCGAATTTCCTTGCTCTGTACCATTCTTTAATTTAAAAGATTTCTTTCCTTTAACTAAAAGTGCCTTATCTACACTTTCTTTTCGATTTCTGGAATGTTCCTCTTCTAAAATTTTAATCTTTAGTGTCTCTGGATCTGGCAATGAATCTCGAGATTCTATAGCACACCTGAAATTCTCAAAGCTGGATGGTAAGCTGTACAAAAGCATTATCGAAGTTAGATCGTCATGCATTTCGATGTCCATGTCAGCTAACTGACTTTTCACCTCAAAAAATCTCATGACATGTTCCCTAATGTCTCCACCTTCCTCCAATTTGTGAAGCAACAGTTGTTTCAATAAAGTCGCCTTCTTTGCAGGTCCCTTCGATGCATGAATGTTATGCAATTTCACCCATACATCCCGCGACGTTTTACATCCTCGCAGATGTCTTAGTTCGCTCGGGATAATCGACAAAATGAGATCAGACTTAGCTTTCGAGTCTCCAATATCCCATTTGGCTGCTTCGGCAGGTTCGACTGGTTTTGTGATACTTCCATTGACGTATCCCCAGGCATTGTTTTTTATTAAAACGGCTTCCACTTGGATTTTCCAGGTCTCATAATTATTTTGATTGAGAAGGTCAATCTTCGCAGTACTCATTATAGTCACAAATTTCTTCCCTTTACGTTAAAATTTTACCTGGATCGTTATGCTAGGGACTATAACCACTGTTGGGGCTAAACTTTTAGCCCTATTAAATTATATATTAAGCAGAGATTTCAGCACAGATAAATCCAGGTATATCGTAGAAGGGTTTTATTAAAATTTGTTTTTACATTGAAAAAGCTTACGATCAAGTGACACAATAACATTTGTAAAAGAATAAGACATAGAACAGTTGCTATCTAAACATAATAAAACTGACATGACAACAGTTCTATTTATAGCCAGTCTTGCTTTCCTAACAAGTATACTCATAAATAGGTCTGAATATCACATTAAATATGTATATTCAATATCCATGCTGGACTGGGAGCGAAAGAAAAACATAGAATGTGCCAGCTGCTTCTCTTCCCGGGCAAACTGTAAAAGTCAGTTAAGGGACGGAGGTTTTATTGGCGTTTTTGCGGGCGACAGGCTGACCCCCTGTCACTGCTATAGTCTCTCTCCATCATAATAATACCTCCAAATTTGTCAAACGTGACATCGGATGGTTTTTATAGCCTCTGGTGTTCTGCCTACCCCATTAGGGATACAGGCGTGAAGTTATGTATGTATGTATGTATTAAATATTAACTATTACCAATGAGTATCTATAAAAAAAACGTGATACAAAAAAATACCAATTTACAATATGTTAAAAATGCACACTTCTGTTTAAATAAATATTGTTTTTTTTAATAGGTCATTTAAGTTTTATGTGGTTTGAATAGGAGACTTAATGAGATTTATGGTTATTTACATAATGCTGCATGGCATTAAAAACTTGTTATTTTTTATTTAATTCTTTTTTGTTCCCTTGATTTTCATATCTAAAAGTCAATCATACCATTGATATGCTTTTAATATAAAAGACTCTAAATCTTATGAGCTCAAGCCGCCGTCATGCCACCTTGAATTCTTCAGCGTATAGGCAGTGTGTACCTATTAAATAAAACACTTTTTAACCGGATTTATCGCGGATTTATCGCGTACGAGCGACCACGGGGTCTGCAAAGACACCGAAACGTCGAGTCAAAATTTAAAATGTAAATATACGCGATAAATCCGGTTAAAAAGTGTTTTATTTAATAGTATGAAACGCGAAAACTTAAGACGTACCTATCTGGTAAAGGAGTAAGAATAGCCCTTTTGCCCCTGGAGCGTGTCCTCCTCTGCTTTTTGGTGGTAAATGTTTAGGGCTCGCATGACTAGGGACCACCCTCCATATAAAGTCTGCTGTATACCAATATACAGGGTGACTAGTGGGTCATTTTCGAAATTCCAGGACGTGATAGTTTGAGGTCATACATGAAGAGAAAAAAATAAACTAAAAAATAAAATCAATTATTTACTGAGTAAACTTATCCAAAAGTTAAAGAATTCATTACGCAACGCATGGCGTAATGCAACAGATACTTAGCGGGTGGTGGTGTGCGTGTGGCGGGAACACTGCTGTGTTGACTAATGTGGGGCGTCGGGAAAAGTGTAGTACCTAAGGTCTTTTTATGTATTCATAAGGATTTCTAGTGAAAAATTAAATACCTTATTTTATTACAGAATTATGATCAGAATCGAGTTCAGATCACTCTCTTTCAGTATCAAAAATTTGTCAACAGTCATCCTGTATATCACCACTCCAAATGTCCAGATAACCAAATAACTGTGGAAATTGAATTTCAAGGTAATCATTATTTTAAGGTGTCCAAGGGATAGCAAAATATAAACATAAAACAAAATAATGATTATAGAACTGTTGCTTTTTTAATTATTTTCCGAAAAATATCCGTTTATACATTACATACATACATAACTTCACGCCTGTATCCCGGGGTAGGCAGAACACCATAGGTTACACAGCCATCTCATGTCACGTTTGACTTTGGGGGTATTGTAATGATGGATAAAGACTATTGCAGTGACAGGGAGTCAGCCTATCGTCTACAAAAACGCTAATAAAACCTCTGCCCCTCGACTGACTTTTACAGTATGCCCGGGAAGGGAAGCATCTGCATTCTATGTTTTTCTTTCGCTCCCAGTCCAGCATGGAAGACATTATATTATACAAAAATAATGTTGTCTTCATCGGACCTACACATAGATTGTAAAGTTATTGAGGACGGACACCGGTATGGTCAGACCAGAGTCGGACGGTCGATCTAGGGCGACCGCTGTGCGACGACCACGATGCTCGTGCCGAAGTACCAAGTGCTACGCCGCTAGACGTCCGCTTCCTCGATGAATGTTGCGCCAGCTGGAAAGACGCTTCCCAGCAGTAGACTGCCCGCGAACCCGACGTGCCGCAGTACGTGCGGACGTGCGGGGAGAGTAGTGTGGTTTTCTTCAATGAAAACTCCGTGTACGCCAAATACCTTTTGTTTCTAGATACAGTGATATAGGCATATACTATTGTGGATATAGACAGTCATATATATTAGGCCCAATAACATTGATCTAGGAACCATACGCTTGTATAATCAATGAAAATGTGGAGTACACCATACAATCTTAATACTATTTAGTTTTTGCATTTAAAATGCTTAATTTCTCTTAAATAAATGAAAAAATGTGTTAAATAAAAATCACCCGACCAGGACTCGGAATTGGGACCTCTCGTTTGCCGGACGAGTGCTCTCCCACTGAGCTACCGGGGCCGGGCGGTACGCCTCGAAATTATCTGCTTAACACATTGTTTATTTAATGTTATATTGCTAACGTAGCTCCATCTAATGGTAGGCTTTGCAGCTAAGACCACCCGAGACCAATTTCTTTACAGAAATTGTGAATCTCAGTTAAAGTGAAACATTGCAATGTTTAATAATATTTAGTTTTTGCATTTAAAATGCTTAACTACTCATAAATAAATGAAAAAATGTGTTAAATTATTTTATATTTAATACATTTTTTTTTTCATTTATTTAACAGTACAATCTTCTTTCTTGCTTACTTCTTCTTGCTTGTTGACTTCATCTTTCTTGATCTTCACTTTTCGCCGAGTAGACACGAATGGAACTCCGTAACATGCTTTCCGATATTCATACGAAACCCAGCCAAAATAATTCCTGCATTCTAATTGGCTGGCGGGTTTGCATGTTCGAACCGAATTACATGTTGATTTTCACTATCAGTAAGACTTTGTTCTAAATTCTATTACAAACCATTTAAGTCGTATTCGAGAATTATACATCAAATGAAAGAATTATATGTACCTACTCTAACTGAATATAAAAGACATTTTTACAAATATCCTAATACATACAACTCCCTAGAACAAAAACTTACGAATAATACCGTTTACGCTAACAAGTAATTAAGAAACAAAGACATTATATTCATGGCAAAACGGTTCCTGATGAAATGCCTGAATGATGAAATTCCTATTTCTAGTGCTTTATCGACAAATCATAATTCTTATCGAATTAAACATAATCATCCATTTGAGTCTATACGTAAAACAAGACCTTAATATTCTCTTAATACAACCATAATATCAATCTCGTCTTACAAATAACTATCACATTTCTTTAGACATACACTATTCGAACATAATTGACATGAAATAAACACAAGGTCTATCGTAATTACGTAGTAATTCAAGAATATAAAACCATATCAAACTTTGTCCATTAATACCTAAATAAGACATTTAACCATTTTATAATCATAACATTTTACAATCTATGTAAATAAACACGTTCTAACATTCAAATAAGTATATCAATACAGACATCAATTTACCATAGAATTACATAAAATTGTCGAAAACCAAATAATCAATACATCCATACCTACATACATCGTACATTATTTCGAGAACAAGATAACTACTATTTACATACCTACTTCTATTATTTCAACGCAGTGTCCTCAAAGAAAGTTCTAGATTCACAGAACAATATTCAAACGAACGTCATATACCGCCAAAACATTATAACTTAAAATATAACCTATACATGTACGTTCATACAACATTAGATTCTGGAAATTTCTACAATCTCAAACTTCTCAAGTTTTAAAAAGAACATTCTAGTTTACCTACAAATATAAAAGACATCATTATACCATAGATTTATCTAACATAATATTCAACCGTTTCTACATGCTATTCAATGAAACAGAAATATGTACCCTCTCTCGCTCTCACACGGCGTCAGAGCACAACTAAAACCTACAAACATACATCAAACTTTCTGGAATTCTAACAAGAAACGGAAGTATTATCTCTCTCTCGCTCTCGAGCGGCGCTAGAGCGCAACTAACCCTAATGAAGAGAGAGGATTCAAACTTACAATCAAACTTTCTTATTAGAAACATTGTAGTAACGTTTTACGAAACCTTAAACAACGGTGCGTCGCCGACATAGATGCTTAAATGTATAAAAATTAAATGTATAATGTAATCTTCAATAATCAGATAAAAGTTGTTGATTCTTGGCTTGAAATTTACATTAAATCATATTAAGAGCTCCAGTAATAGCCCAAGAAATCGTATTACATGGACACTCTATTTCTGTATGCTTGATTACATTTTGTCATATTCAACTCTATGATAAATGAATTAATAAACTAACAAATAAATAAAAAAAATATAAAATATCTTGTTTTAAGATGAATCGTGAAAATTTAAGATAATACCTCTTATTATTTTATGATTTACCTACCTTATAAAAATGTACAGAACTAACTTAAATCAGGTAAGACAAAGTCTTAGGTAAATTATGATGAAACTATTGACTAGTTGCTATTAATTAAATGTTGTTTATGATATTATGATACTATGATAATTGCTCGTAATAAATGTAGCCACATCAAGGTTACACGTGAAAAATTTATGAAATTCTGTCACGTAATGCTGAAATTGATTTATAAGATTCTGTGTTAATATTTTAATTTTCGTCCATGCTGGACTGGGAGCAAAAGAAAAACATAGAATGTGCCAGCTGCTTCTCTTCCCGGGCATACCGCAAAAGTCAGTTAAGGTACAGAGGTTTTATTGACAGTTTGGCGGGCGATAGGCTTACCCCCTGTCACTGCAATAGTCTCTCTCCATCATTATAATACCTCTAAATTTGTCAACCAAGACCTCAGATAGTTTCATAGCCTCTGGCGTTCTGCCTACCCCGTAAGGAATACGGGCGTGAAGTTATGTATGTTCGTATATTTTAATTATGTAACTTACATCAATTAAGATGTAAGTAATTAAAAAGTCTCATGATATACAAAAAAATATATTTGATTTATTTTAATGACTCGTAAAATCTATTATCTTAATACACTTTTTCGTCTACGCTGTAACAGATATTTTTACTACGCAGGGTCAGCTCTTTTACACCCGATTTTTTACCTACCGCTTTTAGATAGGTAAGTGTGACGAATAATGCGACTTATCTGTGTCATTCCTAGGTTTGCCAACCATACTGTTTTTAATAGTATCATACTGTTTATCACTACATTATAATGTTCACTGTTGAACAAAAACAAAGTATGCAAAATACTGTCGTCAGCAAAAAAAAAAACAATACACTTTATATGCTAGACTTTAATTAATAATTTGTGCAAGAAGTTCTAATAATATGTGTTTAAAACAATAAATAAATTGAATACTGTTTATTTTTCCAAAATACTGTTTGATATTCGTTTCAAACTCAAATATACTTTATTTCTAGAAAAAAAAGTTGGCAACCCTAGTTATCCTCCACTTGATGGTAGGACCTCTTAAGGGTCCTCCTGGCGAACGGCAACGGCACATATAAAATCTGCCGCCAAATATCACCATGCAGCAGGCGCGGTCCCAGGGGGGGGTCACAGGGGACATGAACCCCCCCCAAAATCATGAAATGATGAACCATTAAGAAGAAAAGAAGCTAGAAAAAGATATTTGTGATTAAAAATTTCGTTGTGACCCCCCGCCCCCCCAAAATTCAGTTGTGACCACCCCCAAAATTTTAGCCTGACCGCAGCAAGCTCCGACGGTGATGGATAAGTTATGATGTTTTGCTTCGATCGCTTAACCTTTGCGCAGACACCTACTATTCCTGGAATTAGCTATTTAAGTGTACATTTTAAAAAATATACAATTTACAAATTACTTCTTTATATCTGCTTCAAAAAATTAATCATAATCTAATGTTTAATGAAACAAGCTTTAATTTAACCGTCGCTTTAATAAAAAAACGATTTGAGGACATGCTCCAATTCCCTAAATATACATTTTTAAGACTCGAGCAAAGCAACTTGAGTGGCTTTGTTTTCCCACCGTTATTTTTCTTACCATACCATAACATAAACATTTTGTTTCTTTTCCCACTACAATTACTTTTTTCACTGGCAAATGCTCAGAAGTCTATGTGTAAACAGATATCGTGTAAATTTCAGTCAGCCAATATCCACAAAACCTTTATGAATTATAAATAAAAACATTATTATGAATCACCCCGTACTTAATAATAATACAATCCCCAGACAATCACACCAACTACATGGCCCCAAAGTAAGCATAGCTTGTGTTATGGGATACCATGTAGCGAACTAGGGGGGAACCTAGAATATAAATACATAAATAGATAAACACCCAGACACGGAACTTTTTTTTTTTTCTTTTTCCGTACGGGAATCGAACCCGCAACCACTGGCGTCTGAAGCAGATAGGTTTACCCCATCGCCAAAGTGGTCGTCAAAATATTTTTGTAATTCTTTTTAAAGGCTTTCATCGTAGTTTGATGAAAGCCTTTTGAAAATCCGTTACGTAGTTTATGAGATAATCGTTTTCAGATACAGAGATCTTTGTTTTTTTAAATGAATTGACCATGTATTTTCGATAAAAATTAACCCTGCCACTTACAATTTTGATATAGGTAATGAAAAACCTTCCATTTATCCGCTGTTTTCCATTTAAAATTGTTTTCCCTGTATTTTCCCATGACTCTACCTTTACCTATATCATGACATTTTCATATTAATCAATTTACAATTTAAAACTCCAATGCGACAGTAATGTTTTCGACCCAAATACGCAAATAAAAATTTCTTTACAGTGGCAATATAAACGTTCGTTTGCGGGAAATACGGCGGCGGCATAATAAATACCGCATCGACCCGTGCCAAGATGGTTTTTTAGGACTTCGAACACTTACTCAATCAAGGTAATTATGGATATGTACATGATAGAGTACGAAAGTCTCAAGCTCATTCGTTGAAACTATTGTCAGATTTATTTACGGCTTATGAAAGCTAAAAATAAATGCTTGTCACGGCGAAAAGTTGATGATGCCGATCTCGTCACCGCGTGCCAGCGCTTAGAGGCTGCGATATCGACCTTCCTCTTATCGAAACAAGAGTGTCGCGAGAGCACGACGATAACGAAAACAGCAAAACTGTGCGTGTGCGCCGCTCCGCTTCATTCCGACCAACTCGCCGCGCGCCGTTCGTTCGTTCGCCTCGCTTGACTCGTTCAGTCGCTCACTCGCTACCGTCGCGCTTACACGAATCGCTACGCGTTCCTATCGACATGCAGCAAGCCAACAACACATAAAACTACCAAAATGAAGCCCAATCGGTTATAACGTTTCTTTTAAATATCTTAATTATTAATTTTAGTTCGAATATATTTTATTGTGATATTTAGTTAGTTTTCCTACTATATTTTTTATTATTTATTAATTACTATGGATATCAAACATATTATTTAATTATATATAACTCTCAACTCAGTGCTCAAGATAATCTCATTCCAAAACGCCGGTTATTAGTAGTTTGTTCTAAAAGTTGAAATTAAATCAGTTACAATGACAGCCAAATCCCGATCACATTGGAAGGAGTACGCAACAGCACTATGTGGTAAGTTCATAGTTTATAATACGACATAACCTATTTTGCAGTTTTGTAGGCAGCTGTGCTAGCCACGTGGTAACCTCTTTAAATCCACATTCCGATTTTTTTTTGACAGTGTCCTTAACACGCACACTTAACCTTTCCAAACTGAATTCTGAAGTTACGATCGACTCTACAAGTGCATACTATTCGTCGCTTTATGTAACTCTACATACCCGTATAGCTACCGTATCTCTACAATAAGAATTTCTAAATGTTTTCCTAGTAAAGTCCAATCTAGCATTATTTATGTTATTTATGGTATGAACAGCACAATCACAACATTTGTTTATTGATCGTAGTTGAAAAATTACTCGGTACGTTATTGGTTATCTACCTACGAGTACCTACATACTTTTTAGATAAAACCAACTATCGAGTATATGTGGGCTAATGAGATAATAAGCAATTTGTTCCTCAAATGAATTTGAATACAATTTGTACAAAATATTAAATCAATTGCACGAAAATCGTATGTAGCTTTAGTAGAATCTGCAACTGACTTTTAAAATGCGGAAGTTAATTTGTTCCTGATGCGGCCTTACTGTAGAGTAAGGAAAAAATACCCAAAGTGACAAACAAACTATGTGGCCCGGCCCCAAAGCAAGCTTTGATATAAGTTTGTGCTATGGAGACCTCATTGTGGAGCTAGGGGTTATTAGTATACATATATCCAGATCCAAACCAGATTATAAAAATTCAAGAATATTAAAAAAAAAATATTAGGCCTAAAAATAGATAGGCATAGGATATATTGGAAGCCAAAAAAAAGTGGAAATTTCAACGAAGAATCTGCATCAAACTATTTACTGCAAAATTCTCAATTGATTTTATCTATAACCTCGGGATCCCCCAAGTACTCGTTAGTTGAAAAATAAACCATTTTCCCAAACTAAATTAATGAATTTGTTTGTATAAAACTGAATCTACTTATTGATCAACGGTTAAGGTTAGAAAGGTTATCAGAGTCCTTATATTCTACTCCTACGTCGTTAGATTATAATGCAATGTTAGTCTTAAATATAAAATAAACTTGTAATTCATCAGGTGTTGAATATTTCTCTGTAGTAACTTACAACAAATTCCTTTGTCAATCTTCAAGACCAACGATTGTGTGCTTCCAATAGTTAAACACAGAACAAGAGAATGTAAGACGGTTTAACCTTTTTGATTGCGTTTTAATCTCGGGATTATCTATTTTGTTTTAATTAGCTGGTGCGTTCTATGTTCTTTCTTATCGTTACTTAATATCAGGTAACAGTGAGGTACAAAGTTAGTTTAAAATGACATGAATACACTAGCTGTTTCGCGCGGATTTACCCGCGCAATTTCCAATCCCGCATCACGATCACGGGATAAAAAGAAGCCTATGCGCCAAATTTCATGCAAAATTTCATCCAAATCCTTGATTGAGGAACAAACATCCATACATCCCGACATCCATCCATCCAAACTTTCACATTTTTTAGTAACATAGTACCTATCATCTAATTTTAGAAGCGATGTCGGTTTGGTTTACGGCCTAAACTTCCTCATCACCCACGAAAGACACTCATAGCCCTTCCGTGGACTCATTACAAAGAGATGTGATGATGATGATCATACGATTAGTTTGAGAGAAAAATTTGAAATGCTTTACCTGATGATAATAATAAAAAATAAACAAACGTGTTATTGTTAACATAATAGTTTCTAAATATGACGAATACGGAAGCATTTGAGACATACAAATTTCTGTAATGCAGTAATAATAGGTAGGTACCTAAGTTGTTTGAATAGCAAAAAGTGATTTGATTCTTTCCATATGAATAAAAATTTGAAACATTTAGACCTTTGAGTGAACCAAGTTGTTAAACCTTTCGTGTGTCTCTAGGTATTTAGTCGATTTCAGATATTTTAGTTCTCAGGTATTTAAAATTAAAAACTGTTTACGGCAAAAGACAGTTGAATAAAAAGTTGCATCATGATTTTAATATAGCGAGGTTGGTTTCCTTTAGAAGCATATTCCTATGTGCTACGCACGTGCTGTTAGGCTTAGCTGGGCTTTTATTTCCGTATTGTTTACTTATTTGATTCTCTTTTACTTCCATTCCACAACTAGTAAATAAAGTATATTATTGATTTCTAGGTACCTTGTTATCTTCAAGATCTGATTAGCTAATTAATTACTTTATTTAAATCCACAGATAATAATTTCCAAGTTGTCATGTCTGTATGCTCTAATGTATTAATTTATTCAAGTGTGTGAAAGTCGTAATTTCACTAAAACCAACGAACTGAAAATCATACAAATTATGATTAATGTTTTCTTTTTAGTTTCTTTACAACGATAAAATATTTTTCTTTCGGATTTAATTTAAAAAAACGGATACAACTTACAAGAAAGTGGCGGTTGTTGTTTCCGTCTTGCAAAATTTCAAAAGAAAAAAGTAATTAGGTACTTAAAAAATATATTTTCTTATATGATGTTTAAAAATAAGATAAAAAATTATCTTTTTCATAAAGACAGCCGAGTAGTATCTCCTGGAAGGCCAGTTGATTGACCTTCACACATCGGAATGACCCGTGATTTATCACGCGAAACTGGGCGGAAATCATTTTAGCCAATTTATTTACTTCGGGAACAACGCCCACGCGGCAATAAAAGAAAACGATTTCATTCCTTATTTAATTTTTGTCCCGTTACTTGGGCTATTCTAGGAGATAGGAAATATAAAGCCTTCGTTTTGGATGTGGGTTATATATTTATTAGAAGGTATTATTCTTAATCTAGAGATGCTACAAACAGCTAAGTAATACCCATTATAAACAACGTTGATTCACCAAAAAAAAAAAAACAAAAAAAAAACCTTAACAAAAGGTTAGCACAAACATAAATAACTAATTAATAAAATAGAACGAACGTAACACCACTGACGCACGGAACTTTAAGAGCATAGACAAAAAACAACTTTATCAATGATCCCAAAAGTGAATTAACCAAGCTCCCTTCAAACATCCTGCCGACATTCCTCGGCTGCGGTTCCAACCGATATTGTGAGAAATTCATTTGTTATTTTTATCGAAAAGCAAAACAATTGATTCTGGGAAGTGCACAATCCAGGTAGCGCGATACAAAGAACTAAGTATACGAACTAACAGCTCCGACTTAACAGACCGGTCTCAAATACAACTTGTATTTAGCTAATATTTTGGTGTAGTTTTTTATGAAACAAACTTATAGGTATGTGTTAATAAAATTATCGTATGTGAAAAAAAAAAATTAAGTCTACTTTTAGACCTTTTCTCCTAAGAGTTTTTACATCTCTTTATAATACCTACAGTTTTTTTTTTTAAAGACTTACATAGATATGTTTTCCTTTCCTTATAAAAGTATAAAACGATTAACATTTACGAGATTAAGGAAGTATTAAAAAAAACAATAATGAATTTTCGCATCGATAGTAATCTAATTTAGATCACTTATGAGGATTTTTTGTAACTTCCTTCTAAAGTTATTAGAATCAGGTGAATTAATAACAATACGTTTAATTAATTTTGAGAACAAGTAACATCGGAGACTATATTTTAATATGTAGTAAAATAAGTCATATCCACGTAGCCTAGTCAACGACATAAACATTGAGTGACAATGGAAACTTTTGACAATAATTGATGATGATCGGGTCACCGCCAGATATCTCCTCAGTTTACAGTTGATACTACGGTCTTTCTCATTTTAATGATATAATAAAATGGCAAGGACTGTAATTTTACCCGATACAGAGAATGCCAGTGAATTTAATTTACGAAAGGCTAAAATCTGTATTAGAGGTGTAGGTTCAATTCCTGTATTTTGTTATATTCATGAACAACTAGCCATTAAACATAGGGTTAGTTATATCGGTTATAAAAAAATCTTTGGAGTTTTATTTTATATTAATAAAAGGATGAGATGTTATTTATTTATTTAAAACTTTATTGCGCAAATAATTAAAGTACAATGGGCGGACTTAATGCCATTTGGCATTCTCTACCAGTCAACCACCACAAAAGCAGAGAAGTTAAATAAGTGGCGCAGATTATAATAAAAACTATAATATATAGGTACATAATTAATAATACACAACTACATGTACACATATACTCTATACTATAATATGGGATTTGAAAAATTATTTTTGCATTTGAATGCCCATCTCTTGAGGAAGGTTCTATATTGCTATATTTTATCCCGAAATTCCCACGGGATCAAAAGTTACGTGGGTAAAACCGCGCGCGGTGTCTAGTATCTAAACAGGGATGTAAATTCTAGTTGCGCCATGTAGTTCGATGGTGGGAAAGGGTGTGGGCTCAACTTGTTCAGAAACAATCATTTTTCAAATTTTCAGGGTGACTGGTGGGTCATTTTCGAAATTCCAGGACGTGATTATTTAAGATCATACATGAAGAGACAAAATATATTAAAAAATAAATATTTATTATTTACTGAGTAAACTTAACCGAAATTGAATGAATTGATTACGTAGCGCATGGTTACGCTAGCGTTGGCAGCGATCTGCGGGCCAGGTCACGTGCCACAATCGACTAAGTTGTATGTTAAGTAAATAGTAACATAATTAGAAGTATTTATTTGTAGGGAATTCTAGTGAAAAATTAAGTACCTACTTTTATTACATAACTATGATCTAAATAATATGATCTCTCCTTCAGTATCTAAAATTTGTCACCAGTCACCCTGTATGTTGACACCTTAACCATAAGCGCCTAATAGTGTAAATATAAGGTAGGAGCCAAAGAATAAGACACGCATTACGAGACCGAACGACTTGCAATGAATGTGCTAAGTAAACATCCGGCTGCCCTTACCATGAAGGAAAACATCGTACGGAAGCCGTATGCCTATTACTTTATCACATGGTCATTTTATGTGGTAATGCACAAGTTTTTTGATAAGCAATCTCTAATCCTACCCATAGTCAATGCTAAATAGTAGCTATTATTATTTATTTATATTGCATACAAATATTTATAAAAAATAAAACAATTTGGCATTATAATTGACAACATTTGTATTGCGTTTGTAAATTACCTACTCAGAAATGCAGAAAGGATTCAAAGTTATGCAATAAGCTGCAAGTAATAAAACTTGTTGGGCATACTTTTAACACTTAGCTATATAGCCCAAAACTAAGCAAATCTATATATAAGAACGACACCTCGGATACCAAAAATACCTGAATACAAAAATATGAAATTCAGCAAGGATCGAAAATGCAACCTCTCGGTTATTAACTTGCTTAATACCGATTGCAACACGTGGAAAATAGTACCTATTATAACTTAATTTAATATCGCATTACACTTATTTATAAACATATCACAAATATAGGTAAAAGCATACGATACCACTTAAATAACGCTATTTGGAATAGTTTCAAATCGTCATCAACGTAATTAAAAGTACATCATAATAAATAACAATCTTCATCAATATTGCTGTTTATTAAATAATCGATTCATAGCTACGGTATATTTGATCGGTTAATGATGTTGATCATTACTTACATAAACTAAAATGAAACTGTTGATCTGTAGAATCTAGATCCAATTGAGATAATTTTGATAAATGTATTTTTGTATTGACGATTAAACCCGCTTTTGAGTAAAAACTTTTTAGGACCTTTGTTTAAAATACGAGTAGGTATATGTCTGTCAGTCTCATTGAGCACCCAATTATCATATTTATCCAATTATTATGATTACAGACAGACATAGGGTTACAGAGGGCACTCTTTCATTATAATATCACCAACTTGACAATTAATATTATTTGTTGTTTTTAGTCGCGTCGGGTTGACTTAGAAAAATCCACAAGCGTGTTGTAAAAAGCGAATAATCCAAGCAAACCTCACGTGGTGGTAATATTGACTAAAATAACCCCTTTAGAGTCCGCCTGGCTAACTCATGATCAAAGTCTGCCGCCAAATGCCAACAGCATTTTGTATGAAACGTCAAATCCTTCCCATGAGCTACCTCATCGTCACTTACCACCAGGAGAAATTGAAGTAAACGCAGAAATAGTCACAGATAAAAATGCCCCTCTTGCATAAAGGTTTTGAGCGCTGTTTAAGGCACTTCATTGTTGATTCATGCTTTTTTATTTAGACATGTTCGTAATAACATTGCATGACATGAGTAATCGCAACCCCGAAAGTCATTCTATCATTATTATACGTAGGTACCATAATTACGTTGTGGCATAGCCGCAATATTTAATTAATTATAGATACCATATCAGATATACAATTATACTTAATATTAATTATCGCTCAATGACGAACACGATCTTCATCCGGGATATCTTCGACCTTTGTTAATTTCCCTGTGTTATCTCTATTTGATATATAACCTGGAAACGCCGCCTTCCTTAGGGCTATTTGGACTAAGAATAGCCCTACGGCACCAAGATAAGCAAGTCCATGCAATTAATAAAAATATAGAATTTATCTATGTATGTATATTTATTTATATTCAAGGTTCCCCTATAGTTCGCTACATGGTATACCATATCAAAAGCTCTGCTTAGTTTGGGGCCATGTAGTTGGTGTGATTGTGTAGGGATTTTATTTATTTATAGTTGCATCAAAGCCCTTCAGGGCCAAGTTTCTACCGACCACACTTCATAAAAAGCTGTCACCGAATATCAAGCCTTGGTTACGTTACAATATTATGTTCCGGTAATATTTATGACGAGTCAGCTCCTAGACTCATTGACTTCATATAGTTCAAACTCGGGCTTAGTCAGCAATAACGTTATAAAACTAATCGAACGGAAAAGTTATTTTAATGCAACTTTCAAAGACGTCGAATCATCGAAATAACTAAACCTATCTGATTTGATTTCCGTAAATGTAGTAAACGAGAAACTTCAATGATGAAGTCGGCGTGGCGCCGTGGTTACTGTGTGTATCATACGATATCACAGGTTAAGCAACGTTCGGCGCGGTCGGTACTTGGATGGGTGACCGCCGACCATTTATATCTCACGACGACTACTTCCGTGCTTCGGAGGACACGTTAAGCAGTCGGTCCCGGGTGCTGTATACTTGTATACAGTAGTCGTGAGGGTTTGTCAGAAGTCATCTAGGCACCTCAAAAATTCTGGCATCCACCACCCAGCACTGGGCCAGCTTGGTGGATTATGGCCTATACCTCCTCTTCGCCCCGGGGAGAGACTCATGCCCTGCAGTGGGCTCATTACAAAGAGTTGTGATGATGATGATGAAATGTAGTAAAAAACAACAATAATCACCAGAATGTAGAGTCATGCGCAATTGACGTTTTTTTATCAGAGATTTGTCAATCTCTGCATCTGGAAAAGATGCTGCATCATTTTTGCGGTCTTTTTACACAGAATGTTTTATACAGAATGTACTACATGTAACTTTATTTACAAGAAGTGTATACCAGAATGTAATTCTTAACAATTATGCGACAAGTTTCGCAAGTTAGCGCTGAAAAAATAGTAACTATCTAAGTTAATAAAATGCTTAGTTTGGAAAGATCGGTCAAGCATGATAATATCATTTTGATTTATTATCTGATTTGATTTTCGTGAATGTGGTACAAAACCATAATAATCACCAGAATGTAGACTCATGCGCATTCGACGTTTTTTTTTATCAGTGATTTGTCAATCTATGCAACTGGAAAAGTAACCGCATTATTTTTCGCTGTTTTTTTTTCTTTAATATACGCCAGCAGTGCCACGAACGTCATCATAGTTTATACAGAATGTAACTATATTTACAAGAAGTGTATACCAGAATGTAATTTTTATGCATTTAATGACAAGTTTTGCTCAGTTTTGCAAGTTGCTGCTGAAAAAAGTAGTATCTAAGTTTATAAAATGCTTAATTGGAAAGTTTGCTCACTTTATGAAATAGTAATTTTTTTTTATGCCGTTATGAATCCAAAAAAACCGTGAGAATCTAAAAAATAACGGTACACAGCCAAAGACATGTACAAAATTCAACACGAAATATAAAACGCGGGTGTAGTCATCTATAAAAAAAATCAAGTAGGTAGATTTTGTTAACATAATAAATAATAAGTATCATACCATTTATTTAACTTGCATTGATTCATCTTATTTATAATACTTACAACCCGAGAATAAAAACCTGCCATTAAGACATTCTCTTATATTTTTTGTAGATATGAGGTTAATAGAAACTGTTCAAAAAAGGATTTTCTTGTTGAATTGAATTGAAGCGGTTCAGCGGTGCGAGCACAGAACTTTGTCGACTCGAAGTGTTCGAATGTTACAAGTTTTTAGTAACATTGTATTCTTTTTATTTAAGAGTATGTACAACATGTTTACAAACATTCAAAATTAACAAGGCACACATTTATTTAAGCTGGCCGTGCAGCAATGGATAGATTACTCAATAATTGCTAACAAACCGTCTCCATACTATAAGAACATTCGTAACAATACGAGTCGATAAAGTTCTGTGCTCGTACTGCTGACTTGATTCGACTAGATTTGAGAAAAAGAAGTAGGTACATATTCGTTTTTGTTGCATTAGATACCTAATAAATCAGCGTAAAACCCAGACGATTGTAACAATTATTGCATTAAACGCATTGTCACTAGGGTTTCCAACTATACTGTTTTTAACAGTAATACCTATACTGTTTTTCACTACATTATAGGTACTGTTTAAAGTATACAAAATACTATTTTCAGCATAAAAGCTAAACACTTTATACTATAGACTTTAATTAAAAACTTGTGCAAAATGCTCTAAAAATTTATTTATTTTTATTTTCATCATCACATCTCCGTGTTATGGGCCACTGCAGGGCATGAGTCTCTCCTCTGGGTGACGAGGAGGTTTAGGCCATAATCCACCGAGCTGGCCCAGTGCTGGGTGGTGGATGTCAGAATTTTCAGGGTGCCGATATGGCTTCTGACAAACCCTAACGACTACTGTATACAAGTATACAGCACCCGGGACCGACAGCTTAACGTGCCCTCCGAAACACGGAAGTCGCCGTGAGAAACGAATGGTCGGCGGTCACCCATCCAAGTACCGACCGCGCCGAACGTTGCTTAACCTGTGATATCGTAAGATACACACAGTAACCACGGCGCCACGACGACTTCCATTTTTTATTTTATTGACACTTTATTGCACAATGTGTGCACAAAAAGACAAAAAATAAAACTTAAGTATGTGTTTTGAAACAAAAATATGTGTTTAAAACATTAAATAAATAGAATACTGTTTGTTTTTCCAAAATACTGTTTTGTATTTCATTTCAGACTCAAATATACTTTATTTCTAGAAAAAAATGTTGGCAACCCTAATTGTCACGTCCTTTTGACTTGTTTTTTTGCACATAATCATGACAATTCATTTTTATATTCTTGAATACGGACAACTTCTTGCAACAAAGCATTTATCAACAATTAAATTTCTTTGCTCAACTTCAAAAAAGTCAATACTCTGATAAGATAAAATTTATTCTGAAAAGTCTGCATCAATAGTCAAGAATTCTAATCAATTTCAACCGCATAAAAGATATTTTAAGTCTACATAACTTCACTACATACATACTACATACATAACTTCACGCCTGTATCCCGTATGGAGTAGGCAGAACACTAGAGGTAATAAAACCATCTGATGTCACGTTTGACAAATATGGAAGCATTAAAATAGTGGAGAGAGACTATTGCAGTGACAGGGGCCCACAGGGGCCCACAAAAAAAAGCCTCCCAGAACACTTCGGTCCCTTAACTGACTTTTACAGAATGCCCGGGAAGAGAAGCAGCTGGCACATTCTATGTTTTTCTTTCGCTCCCAGTCCAGCATAGAAGCGTTATTTAACAGCGTTTATGATATCCGAAGACTCGTGATGGAAAGATTTTGATAGACAAACTTGTGTTTTTTTTTAAATATCAATAGATTAATCGAGAACCATACGTGCTGTTGACCACTCTTATCTGATGATAACTATCTCTGTTTAGTCACTTGCAAGAAGTCCCAACACATCAATGTTTGGATTTGTTGCACATAGATTTTTTTAATGCTCGCTACGTTTAAAAATAATAGGGAATCGCCGAGGTACTTCAATAAATTACGTATAACGTTGGATATATACTAATATTATAACGTAGAATCAGCAGCGCGATCACAGAACTTTATCGAATCGTTTGTTAACGAATGTTCGTATAGTATGGAGACGGTTTTTAAGAAAAAATTGAAATCTATCCATTGCCGCAAAGCCAGCTTAAATAAATGTGTGCCTTGTTAATTTTGAGTGTTTGTAAACATGTTGTACTCATAAATATCTGTAAAATAAAAAATTACCATGTTACTCAAAACTTGCAACCGACTCCATACTATACGAGCATTCGTAAAACTTAGAATAACCCTACCCACACCCTACCACGGTGAAACTGTCACAAGACCTCATCATCACCAATTGGTGACATCGAGGTCAAATTCGAGTAGGCAAGTCACCAATTTCATTTTTTTATTTTTTCATGATACTGTCCGTTGATGTTCTCCGGCTTTAAATCTAAAAAAAAAACTTATCAATGAGTACTTATATGGTACACGTGAAGTGTTTGCGTACTCACTAATTTTACAACTGCCCCGCCCGGTTGGATTTGAAAAAAGTACAACTTCATTAGCTACATAGATTGCGGCTAAACAGGGACTTAGCCAGTCATAATATGAACTAATCAAGAGGAAAAAGTTGTTTGTTTGAACATATTAGTCTCAAATTGATATGCGTTTGAAAACCTTATTCTTGAAAAAATGCCAGGCTGCTTTCTTCCACGCTGAACTGGGAGCGAAAAAAAAACATAGAATGTGCCAGGTGCTTCTCTTCCCGGGCAAACTGTAAAAGTCAGTTAAGGGACGGAGGTTTTATTGGCGTTTTTGCGGGCGATAGGCTGACCCCCTGTCACTACAATAGTCTCTCTCCATAACAGTAATACCTCCAAATGTGTCAAATGTCTTCAGATGGTTTTATAGCCTCTGGTATTCTGTTCTGCATTTTATCCAGATATCCAGATATATAGATCATTACAAGGGTAAAGTCGCGTTAGATAAATAGAAGCAAAATATGTAGTCACACACATCATCAATTCTTTTTATTGCCTCTGGTATGAAAATAAAAATTTTAAAATAAGTAAGTTCATGTAAAATCTAAATTGAATATTTGTGAATCAGTATTCTAAAATAAACCTGTCATAACTGAAACCACTACAATCTATAAAGTATAAAGTTTCCGCATATTATCTTCTGGTTGCAAACCTCTGACCACAAACAAATTTTATTTAGTACCATATAATGATGCCTTTGGTTTAGTAAGTACATCTCTGATACCAGAATGTACCAGAGATAGTTTGATTCTTTACATAATTTTTAAATCTAAATTTAATTTTTAATATGCTTGTCATCTTGAACCTCATCTCTCCGGGGTTTAATTACCAATAAACAAATCTTTTTAACCGGATATAGGTAATGACGTCTCTGTAAAGTTTTCTGTAAGATTTTTTACGTTTTCTGTAGTCACTAAAATGTAGAGCTAAAATCTTATCAATGTATATAAAACTGTTCCGTAGGTTCCTCAATAAGTTTCTGTTTGTATAATGGAGGGAATTCCCGGAATTCCCACGGGAACGGAAAATAGGACTTTTGAGTTATGCTTGTACGAAGTAGCGGGCAAACGCTCGTAATACATAAAACTCTTCCGTTAGGTACGACTGAGTGACTGACAGACAACGGGCAGCCAAAACTACTGGCCGTAGAGAGTTGAAATTTGGAACATACAATCCTTATGGGTTGTGGGTGAGCACCAAGGAAGGAATTCCTGAAGTTCCCACGGGAACGGGAATCATTGGACTTTTTAGTTTGTATGAAAAATCTTATTCCTTAAGTGCAAGGATGTGATACTTGGCATAAAGGTTCTTCAATAAGTGACGGGTTGTGCTAATATAAACAATGTTTATGCGTGCACGAAGTCGCGGGCAAAAGCTAGTGTATTCTATAATTATACGCGATTATATTCGGTTAATAATTGTCATATTTCATTAGTTGTACAATTTTGAATACTTACCACAATATTTCATCTCATGTTTATGAGTTAATTTCTTGCTTTTCGTCCTACTCGTTTACTAACACGTGCTTTGGCTATAAATAGCTTCAGATGAGATGTGTCTTTAATAAGAAACTCTCATTCAATATTCGACCTTATGAAAAATAATTATTTTAACCAACATTACTGAACTTTTTCTTAATTAATTAATTAGTTTTCATATGTTGCTGGTATGGTCTTCGTATATTATAAACAATTTTTCTAATTCCATTATAACTGAGGAATAAATATTGAAATTTACATAGTAAATAAAAGACTTTTATAGAGTGTAATAACAATGTTTATTTTTCAGCCCGTATAGTTTCATTAGATAACAATTCTTAGTTACCAATAATTATTGTTAATTGTGCATGAAAGGGGTAAGGCTGTGCTCATATTAATACCATAAATATAATTGCTATTACTATGAGCACATAATTCTATTAAGTTTTGACATCGTAAAGTCCTATGGCAATTTCGCTAACTAAATTTACTACTCGTATGTTAAAATAAAAAATACTACACCAAAATTGAAGATCAAAGCTGAATCAGCCCAATTTAACACGCTTCCTACATCCAAAATTTTCATGTATCATTCGATGTTATGACTATATAATTTGGTTCACTGTTATTACACGCACCCACACTTATTATGATAATAATTCGTGTAAATAATCGCGACAATTCGCTACTCTTCATTGTGAACACCGGCTTAGTCGGCGACTTGCGTCATTGGACGCACCCGCCATTACTCGACCTCACACACACATAGACAATTAAAACTCACACGCAGATCTTTGTTAATAAGACTACAACGCATACTTTGTTTGCAGATGTGATTTCACTCACACATGCAAAAATGCGTTTAAATGTGTTCATTAATTGAAATGAGTACAGAATGCAATGATCTCATGTGTGATATTTAGGTATTGCTTTTTACTTCCTTTTAACTATTGCGATTAAGCGCTTTTCCTTTTTAAAGTTATTTTTATCCTTTTTGTAATTGATATTGTGTAAAGAAAAGGCAAAGTAAACATGTAGATTAGATGTAGATAGAGTTTATGTAGAGTTTTGATTAAGTCCATTTATTTAACACATGAATAGAAATAAATACAAAGTTATTTATTAATAAAAGCATATTTCTCAATATGTAGATACTTACAAAAATACATGGCTCGTGTTTAGTCTGCCAACTTTACAGTGATAGGCAAAAGTTGATAATTTCCAAGTTACAAGCAGCTTTATTACACAGTGTGTCGTAGTTTGTCTAGTGTACAGACACGTGAGCGGTCGGCCGATTTGACGTTATAGTGGGCCACAACTATAAACTGACAAGCGCATGTTGTGCCAACTGGCATTATACTTACTGAATACATTCCGAAAGTAACTCTTCATTTTAATATTATGGTAAATAATACGCGCCTGCGACTGCATACTTGTTTTAGAAATTAAAATTATCACCGTATGCAGGTTATTGTTAAGAGCCAAATTGATTTCTAGGTTAGAATCGTGACTAATAAGCTCATAATTAGCTTATCGTTATTTCATGCTGGTTGGTACTAAATGTTTTTTCATCTCTATGTATGTTATCTATCGGAAAGATAGATAACATACATCGGGTAGCAACTTAAAGAAATTTATGAATACCCAGGAATATATTATAATATACCTAAGTTTGAATAGCAAGTCATACTGCAAACTAGAAGTCTTGATATCAGAAGACAAATATTCTGAAACCCAGGTATGTAAAGTGAAGATCGACCGATGCTGTTACTATATCTTTATGGTTTTAGTACCTTTCTTTATCGTTATGTCCATAAAGTTTATATTGGCTCTTAAAACTTGTATATTTACTTCGAGTTTCCTTTTTTAATCACTGAAACATAAAAACTTAAATGATTAAAATGGATTGCAAATGTACAATCGATGCAACGAGTAAGTCATCAAATAAGTTTCATTTATCACACAAAATTCAAATTTCAACCCAGCACAAATAAAGTACCTACTTAAAATCCAAAAAAATCGACTTCAAATGTTCACATTTAGTTGCATAACCGGAAAAAGATGTTTACAAAAATCGATTTACCTATCGTTCAATCAGCTAAAGTTTGTCAATAAAATCGATCAGTTCATTCACAGTTGGTCAACTTGATTCGAAGTTTCCATAAGTGGCGATAACAAGTATTGATAACAACCAGTGACCGCACAGCTTAGAGGAGTGTTTAATTTTTTTTGTGTAAATCTAGAATTAATAAAAATGATTAATGAGTACGATAGAAATTTTCCACATTGTTGACCTAGATACGTAGTATCACATTGTGTTAGGTATGTAGAGAAACGGAGAAGCGTTCGTTGACAGTTCACTGATGCAATATGTAAGAATGACTGCACACACGTACAGCCATAGCATACATGTATATTATATTTTTAAATCTTTCAAATAATAGGCGCGTTACATAAAATATTATTTTTAAGAAGTAATAAAACCTATTTCTAATTTTGAAATTTGAAAATTTTCTTCTCTTCTTATTCTTCGGAAATAGTTAAAAACACTTAAAGCAAAGACAGGTTAAGTTAGAGTGTAATGGTTGATTGATTGCTGTAATGGGACTTGTATTGTAACATTCTGCGCACTACACGTCCAAATACGCAACGTGCGCAGAATGTTACATTACTAGTTACATTACTAGCATGTAACATTGTTTAACCCTAATCTAACTACGTGGGTATACCTTTATTTAACCCTAATCTCTCCTGATGGTACGGGGAGATGAGGTATACTATGACGATTAGAAAGGAAACGGCTCTTATGCTTATTATCACAAAATATTTAAAATCTTGTTTTTTAAATTTAAATCATGATTATTTATTTTTGCAAGCCAGTGTTCGGTAGTCTAAAGATTTACACGAAAATCCAAGTTTTAGTAGTTTCTGAATTGTTCGCATAGATACCTACACATTCTTCTAACAATCCATCGAAATATTCCTTTCACCACTGGACAAGTGACTTGATCACTTTTTCAAATCCAGTTTGCCGAAAAGTTCCTTTTTCTCTTTGAGCTGACTTTCTCGTGTGCTCTATTTGTGACTCTATTTTCTGTTACCATTCATGGGATAATGATATGATTTAGGTTTTGTTTCATAAAAAATGCTTAAGTGAACACTTAATTGTACCTATAATCTTACTGTGATTATTCATTACTACCTGTGCTTATGGTGCCCAATCACATTCGAAATTTTAGAGTAAAAGGAGAGGTGTTTATACCAATGATTATATTATTATGAATTAACTATCAAGAGGCAATTTAAATCACAAAATAAATTATTGTCATAACTATGTGACCATCCTATAAAGTAAAGAATTGAAATCCGGAACTAATTATTTGATTATTAATATTCCTAGGAGAAATATATAAAGGTTACACAAAAGAAGAAAACTATACAGTGGTCTTTCAAGTGTACGAGA
This sequence comes from Stenoptilia bipunctidactyla, assembly GCA_944452665.1. NCBI lineage: Eukaryota > Metazoa > Arthropoda > Insecta > Lepidoptera > Pterophoridae > Stenoptilia > Stenoptilia bipunctidactyla. The sequence goes on from OX101726.1 coordinate 12,847,309, forward strand.
TTCTTTACAGTTTGAAGTTTACTTGACTCCTAAGGAGCCGACATTAAGATTGAATTTACATCTTCAATGCTGGAGCTTGATTCGTATTCAGCTGTACACAAATGACCGTGTAGTACTTCGTTAATTATAGTTTGAAAAATATCTCTAATTTGCATTTTCCCAAGGATGGTGAACAGTTTACCTATAATGGCTGTAAAAAATAATGTCTAGGTGTAATAATCATTTATTTATCTAAGGTTTTGCCTTGCTCTTGAAATTCTTAGAACGCATTGAAATTCTGCCAATCAGTAAATTACGACGTAGCTATAAACTTGATAAGACCGGTGTAAAACAAAATATTGGGTTTTCTTAACGAAAGGAAGGTTACTTCAAAATTTAATAACATAGCTATTAAATTCGAGAAGTACCATCCCATATTGTAATAGTTACTAAAGTACGTCCGACAAATCAAATAGAATCATGAAAGTTACGAGTATATTATACAATATTCATTTAAATGGCGATTTCATATTTGACCAGACTTTTTCATATTTCCCCAGACAGCGATGACTCAAAAAAGTCACCTTGAAATTCTGCACTAACAATTTTGAATGTTGAGAATACAAAACCAAAACCCCTCTGAGCCTCTAAAAACCACTGATTAAACTTCGAGTGGTTTCACCAATAGACGGAATGATTAATTTATATAATAATAATAATATCCCCAGACAACGACACCACCTACATGGCCCCAAACTAAGCAGAGCTTGTGATATGGGATATCATGTAGCGAACAGGGGGAACCTAGAATATAAATACATATATAAATAAACACCCAGACACGGAACATTTTTTTTTCTTGTTACGTGCGTTATCGAACTCGCAACCACTGGCGTCTGAGGCAGATAGGTTTACCCCATCGCCAAAGTGGTCGATTTGAAAGATGAAATTGAAGATTCGACAAGATTTTATGTAAATTGGCTGCAATAGGAAGTTGATTGTTTAAAATCTTTAAATAAATATCGCCGACAGCAAAATTAGTATCGCATTGCATTAGCATTGAATCATTATATATATTTTCCTGCACACATCACAAAAGGTGATGTAATTATTTAAAAAACAGAAGTTTTTATTTTTATATTTCATCTAATATAGAAACAATCACATTCCTTTAGGGTATAATTTGCCAAGCGTTGTGTTGTCTACTTTTCTTCTGTACCAAGTATGTACAACTTTTGGACATGACCCCTTCAGCACTTTTAAATAAGCCATACTTTTAGCTACTTTTTTAATTTTTTTAATTATACATTCGGAATAAAATTTACAATAGGTGCTTTTTGGTCCAGATATTATAGATGAAAACCTACCAAGTAGTTTTGGGTTAACAATTCAATATACAGAAAAGGTATTGCTATCTCAGTAAACACTCACAGTGCTTGCTTTACTCTACAACCGTCCAAACTACAAATATGATGTTGGATTGAAAGAGGGCATTCCTCCGACAAATCTGCTTTCAACAAGATAGATTACTTTAACAACAATGTACTTACATCTTTATGTGGAAAACCTCTTGAAAAGTCAAGTGTAGAGTTAAACGGAAACCTTGAAATATTCATACTGTCGCGTAATAAGTTTCATATATAATAGAGAAAGGTGGACTAGGCAAAAGATAAACATAGAATGTACCAGCTGCTTTTCTCCCGGGCACACTGTAAAAGTCAGTAAAGGGACAGATGTCCCTTAATTAACTTTGTAGAGGGACGACGACCACTTTGGCGATGGGGTAAACCTGTCTGCCTCAAACGCAAGTGGTTGCGGGTTCGATTCCCGCACGGAACAAGAAAAAATGTTCCGTGTCTGTGTGTTTATCTATTTACCTATGTATTTATATTCTAGGTTCCCCCCTAGTTCGCTACATGGTATCCCATAACACAAGCTATGCTTACTTTGGGGATATTTAGTTGGTGCGATTGTCTGGGGATTTTATTTTTAATATTTTTAAGAGGTTTTATTGGCATTTATGCGGGCGATAGACAGACTCTCTGTCATGTGATGATGATGATGAAAAGTATACAAGACATGCAAACAGTAGAATATTTATAAAGAGTAACATAGTTTTTTACTTTTCTATCCAACTCAGTATATCCAATAATCATTGGTCATTCGCATCGACATCACTGGATGTTTCATCGTCGTATGGGCTATAAACACTTGAATTTTTTGAAGAAATATGTATTGTTTTTAAAAAGTGTATTTTAAACCGGCCAGGTTTCGTCAAACCAAATCAATTTCCATATACATACATACATACATACATAACGTCACGCCTGTATCCCTTATGGGGTAGGCAGAACACCAGAGGTTACAAGACCATCTGATGTCACGTTTGACAAATTTGGAGTTATTATAAAGATGGAAAGAGACTATTGTAGTGACAGGGGGTCAGTCTATCGCCCACAAAAACGCCTTTAAAACCTCTGTCCCTTAACTGACTTTTACAGTATGCCCGGGAAGAGAAGGAGCTGGCACATTCTACGTTTTTCTTTCGCTCCCAGTCCAGCATGGAAGCCATTTCCATATCTACTTTCAGATATGTGCGCAATTGTCTAACTAGCAGTACCGAGCTACGAAAATGTACATTTATAGAGATGACTAAGAAATCAAACCTGGTCACGGCTAGCTGGTCTAGTGTCACTAACCTCTGTTGAAATACGACGCGTTTGGTTACTGATAAGTCTAAAATAGGGTTAAGCAATTAGTTAATTTCAACAAATATATATTAATGTACATCGAATCGACGATCTACGATGATGCCCATACATATGAACCGGAAAAAAACTGATGTTTCCCTATTCTCCTCTAGTCATCACAGCAAGTTATTCGTTTGTTTATAAGGATCAGGTTGGTGTCATGTTAAGGCTTACTTAACACCAGAAGCATCTTAGTGAATGACCGTTGAATCACGTAACTTGTCGCGATAAGAATGCACGGGTTTCTCAGGGATCGTGTATACGTGGAAGAAGCCCAAATGGTATGCTGTATCATCATCAGCCCGGTGACGTCCGCTGCTGCATGACATAGGCAAATGTCATAACCTGTGCTTTTAATCATAGTAAGATGTATAACATCCATGATTAAGTATTCCAAGAGAAAAAGTCTTTAAAAGTATTAATGGTTCTTATCAACACCAGAAATATCAAAAGTACGGCACAGACATTTTAAACTTTCAAGCAAAGGCTAGGTACGGTATGCAGATAATAGTCGTGTTAGCTAGACCAAATTCAGTTGGTTTTAACTATGTACTAATATTAGCACGCGCAGTTACATTAAAATCAGTAAACGCAGTAATATAAGTATTTTAAGATGCGAATTTCAACTTTTTACACATAAGCTTTTGTAGGGATTCTGATGTTTTCGTCACGGTTCCTTAAAAATAACGTATCTGTAATAGAATTCATTAATAGCTGTTGGAATTTTTAAGCGATACATTTCAAAGTGACGTCAAATACGTTTATGGGACATCAAATATAGTTGAGTTTGCAAATAAATATTATTTTACTACACCATAAGAAATATTACAAAAACACTTTATAGAGATAAAAAATACAAACATTAAAGGACTAAAACGCTGATTTTGTATTTGTGTATTAATCATACGTAGGTTTTGCTCGAAATTGGAAACTATAATTGTGTTTTCAAACCGCATTTAAAACGATTTTAATGATTAATATTTTATTAACATTTGCATTTATAAATTAAAAATCTTATGAAATAAACGAACTACTTAACATTAAGAAAATATTGCAACGTTTTATACACTCTTGCTGTATAGGAGAAATTGGTCATATTTTTCACCTTGATGTGCTTAATTACTCAAACAATTAGATTTATGAGTGCGATACGACTTTGTGTTTAGCTACGGTATGTTTATCACGATGACGTGCATGTGGGATGGAGTCTGCCACAGTCTTATCAAGCTGCTCTGACGGTTGTCTAATATTTACTTAGCAGCAACAACGTAGTTTATGTTAGATAGAGTTCGACAGCTTCTCGGGCACAATGAATAAAGCCTCTGTTACACATGCTCATTTCAAGCACAAAAGTAGGTTTCAATTGAGCACTTGCTCCAACTGACCACGTGTGTCGCGATGTTGCCCAAAATCGACATCGACGTGAATAGACAGTGTAGTGTTCGTAATTAGGTAATTAGTGTAATGACTAGTCTAATAGTCTTAAACGCGGTCTCGTGCACACGGTATGGTGGAGCGCTCATTGGTACGGGTGCTACAGAAAGGGTTTCCAGTACAGATAAATTATATGCTAATCAATTTTGGACCGTATGGGTGCTTACATAAGACTGCTTTTATAAAGGAACCGATTACCGGTACGGACCAATCTATGCGGGTCCGGTTCCTTTATGGAAGCACTCTTATGTAGCATATAATTTATTTGCGGACCCGCACAGATTTGTCCGTACTGGTAATCTGTTCCTTTATGAAAGCACTCTTATGTAAGCATCCATACGTTCCAAAATTGATTAGCATATAATTTATCTGTACCGGAGACCTGTTTTTTAATGTAAGCACCCTCAGAACCGCGGGTTAGTGCGGCGTGCGCCTGCGACCAATTAATATCGTGTGTTGCCGAGCCCGTGATCAAATGGCAATTGTGTTGTGACTGTGACCACGGTGAACACAACAGACAGGCTTGCGATTTTCGAGTATGCTACCAGCAGCGGTGCGGGTGGAAGGAGGTGTGCTTTAAGCGCGTCCAAAATAGGCTTGCTTATTGAGCATGCTAGCATCGATCAGCTGTTCATACTTAAATATACCTATAAGCATACTTAAAACTAGCATGCTTATTGCTAGCAAATGTAAACTGCTGCTCCTAAGCATGCTCGTATTGAGCATACAAAACAGCAAGCTTTTTAGCTTGTGTAACAGTAGCATAAATGTCGATACGACAGTGGTTGAGGGTTTGATGCAAACTACTTGCACTGGAAACAAAATTGTTAGAGTATTATCTGGTTACGAATTCACGTTGTCTTTATTTATTTCATAACAATTACGAAATATCAATTGGCGTTCCGTTGTTTCTGCCGTTCCCAGACGGAGAGCGTGATGATTTGTTGTTGTTGATTCTGAAACTGTTAGGATACTGTGTCTGGATTTGATTATTAGTATTGCCTACGGCCTTATTAAAATCTATTTGAAGCTAATTTAACGTCGTTTGACTTCAGTCGCACCTAATAGTAAGTGATAGATGAGGTCCAAGATACACATGGGTTTAGAAAGTGGCTTATAAGACATTGCCGAAACATATCACCAATAGTGCGATAATATTTAGTGTCAGACTTTACATGCAATCTCGTCACTAGCCAGAACCTGAACGGGGTCCTACTCACCAGCGGGATCGCTTGGATTGCACGTCTGTTATAAAACTCCTATACAAAAGCCATAAAATATCTTCAATTCAATGTGATAACGACATCCTCATTTTCCTTTTCCAGCAACTCTCATCACTGCAACTGCGGGTACCTGCTATGGCTGGCCATCACCTACGCTACCGTACCTCGAATCTGCTGAAAGCACCATCCCAACAACCGCGAATGAAGGATCATGGATCGTCTCCATCATGATCCTTTGCTCCGCGCTCACACCGATCCCCTCCGCCTACTTTGCCGACTGGTTTGGAAGAAAAACAACCCTACTCATCGGAGCCGTCCCCTTCATCCTCGGATGGATATTAGTCATCGCAGCCAACTCCGTACCAATGCTATACATTGCTCGAATGTTCTCTGGCCTCGGATACGGCATTGTATACACAGTGATGCCCATGTACACCGGAGAAATTGCTACAAATGAAGTCAGAGGCGCCCTCTCTACGTTAATCACCCTCATGAATAAAGTGAGTATGCGTAACTTAGTTCCCCATTAGTATCGCTTACAGAGTGTGAAAGATATTCGTTACATGGCAATGCTACAGGTACAAGGTCGGTCATTTGGACTTTGATCTTAGCAATTGTGTTAATGACTTGGGCCGTTTGTTTTGATAGCCGTGAATTGTGGCACTTGCTTTTCTGAGTTCTGAATTAATATGCCATTTGTAATGGTAAGACAATATACCGTACATTTTATTTCTCACAATTTGCTTATTTTGTGACCATCTAGCCGATAGTTTTATGCTTTTGCAACTTAGCTTTGGCAACTTTTAATTCATAATAAGAAGTATTTTATAAATTCGTGAATCAGCAATAAATTATTATTTTAACAACCAACAACATAATTCTTACTGTCACGTAGATCCATAGTTAATAGCAAGTTTAATTTGATTAAATAAATAAATTTCAACAAATCTTATCATTTGCCATAATATAACATAAAAGTCACGTTTACGTACATTATTTCGGAGCACACGAAATATTATTGAGATTATTCAACGGCAAATCATTTCTCAAAGCACCATCTATTTGGCTGTTTATACTTTAGCGCATGTTAGAGCTGACAGATACACATGCTGAGAGAAAACGTGACTCACTGGCGTAATTAAATATTATACATCAGCTGTCCTGACAGTTTAAATGAGATAGCTAAGTCAACAAAATGCAAGATTTGCAAAGCACCGCCCCGCTATTGTGACATGCATTATAATATTTACGTGAGATAAAATCTCAAAAAAGTATTGAGCTATATCTTAATTGTTTTAATTGATTTCTGTTATAACTCTTCCTTATGGCATTTGACTATCAGCCTAGCTCTTGATTTGACATCGCTAGCACACATCTAATGTGTAGCATTAAGTTATATGATGGCAGACTTTATAAGGAAGGTTTGAAACTCAACTAATGAGTAACAAAAACCTCAAAACAATTAGTGGCCTTGTCCACTAGACTTTTCTATTCAGGCTCCACGTGGACTTATCTAAAGTTTACTTTTGTTTCATTTCCAGGTCGGTATTCTTGCCCAGTACTGTATCGGTCCTTTTGTATCGCTGAGGACCTTAGCTGCAATCAACTTGATCCTGCCAGTCTCTTTCGTAATAAGCTTCCTCTTCCTCCCAGAGTCACCATACTACTACCTTAAATTCGAACGCACAGAAAGAGCAGAACGCGCATTAAAGCAACTTCGAAGTGGTGACATCAGAATAGAACTAAAGAACATAGAGATAAATGTGCAAGAAGACATGAAAAACCGAGGGTCTTGGGGCGATCTGTTAACAGAACCAACAAATAGAAAAGCCATGTGGATAAGTTTAGGTATATTCACTATTCAACAGTTGTGCGGTAGTGCTGCCGTAGTGGCCTATGCCCAAAACATCTTCAAGAATACGGCCAGTCCCATAGAACCATACCAGCAGTCGATTGTCGTGGGTTGCGTACAAGTGGCCACATGTATGCTATCAGTTGTCCTTGTTGACAGAGTTGGCAGAAAGCCACTACTATTATTATCAGCGCTTGGTGTCGGCTTGATGAATGGCACTCTGGGAACTTTCTTCTACTTCTACGAAAAGAACAAGAGCTCCGTGGAATTCCTGCACTGGGTACCGTTGGCTGCTATTGTGGTGTACATTATCTGTTATGCTATCGGGCTGTCGACTGTGCCCTACGTCATCATCGGGGAGATGTTCCCTACCAATGTGAAGCTATACGCTTCTTGCGTCGCTCATATATACACCGGCATCTTTATGTTTGCAGTTCAAAAGCTTTTCCAAGTAAGTATTAACTTATCTAAGTTTTTTGATAAAACAATGATAAAATATAGTTTCATCTTCTATCATAATAATTAAAACAGTTCATAATTAGCAATTTTATTCTACAAGCAGACGTTGTCTTAATGCAATGCAATTCAATACTAACAGTGCATTCCAATTTAGATTACAAGTTAGATAATTACAGGAGCTTAAAGTAGCAAAATATAATAATTGAGATCTTAATTTAATTATTCTGTTAAATATCAAAATAAAGGTCCTCTTCTTGTCTCGTTAGTAATCTGTGAGGTGTAGTTATTACCTATTTTTGTACCGTGGTTGTGCCAGAAGCACAATTTGTAATCCGGGCAACCAAGTAGCGTGCATATTTTAATATTTCGAACTCCATTTTTACTTCCTTGTGCAATTTCTCTAGCTTTTCTGAAGGCCCTTATTTTCTAAGCAAGACTTTTTCAACTTATTATATTTGTGCGTGCTATAGCATGGTGCGGGTGACAATATCAGTAACGTATCCTTTCACTCCTGAAAGTCGCTGCGACTTACAAATTATGACATTTCACCTGTACCACAGACTTAATTATATTAAATGGTACCTAATTAATCACTGTGATAGATTAAATTAAACCCAACCAGATTGTTCTAGTCTATTGAAATCTAATAACGGCTGTACACACTTGTTGAGAGCCTCTCGCCGAGAGTCTCGGCCGAGAAGGCTCTCGTCGAGAGCATGCCTGTACACACTCATTCTAACATTTGAACTCAAGGCTTCCGTGACAGTGGACGTAGAAATTGCTGCTCCTGATTGTCTTTGTACCGTGAGCTAGTATAATTTGCTAAATGAACGAGTGTGTACATGCTCGCCCTCGTTTACCTCGTGAGAACCACCGAGACCCTTTGACCCGGGAGCAAAAGACCAGCACGCCACCGAGACGAGAACGAGTGAGCGAGACGAGAGCGCCCTGTACACACCCGTGCTCGGCCTGTCTCGGGATGTCTCTACGAGTGTTTACAGCCGCTATGAAATCTGGTTTGACAGATTTAACGTCATTCGGACAACTGTCACCCGCACCGTGCAAATATAAATAGGCCCGATTGTTCAATAGTCAGATGAAAGTTTTCCGACGATTTTTCATTACGTGACATACAATACCACTTATATTAAGACTGAAGATAACTTTAATTTGTCGAGTAAATTTTTATTCGTCAGATACCTTTTATCTGATTATTGAAAATTCAGGTCTAAGTAACACTTCGAGGCTAACTCTTTCACTATTCATGATGAGCAACGACTCGTGCATTTTTCGTTAAATGAAAAACCAACCATTCAAAATTCAAAACTCTTTTAAACATAAAGATTAACGAAACTCTTTTTTTCTGTTTCAGGTGGTCAAAGACAACTTTGGAATATACATCGTATTCTGGGGCTTCTCAGCATTCTCTCTCATGGGACTAGTGTTTATGTTGGTCGTCCTCCCAGAAACAAAGGGCAAGTCCTTTGGAGCCATCCAAGGACAACTAAAGCGTGATGTCGCCAGAGACAACTCCAGAAAACTCATGACTGTCGAGTATTAACCATCAGTGGTCAAAGGACTATTTAGCTTAAGCATAAATAAGTTTTAGGGATCAAGTTGAATGAAAAGTTAAGATATAATTATTGTTTAATTATAATTGTTTGTAGCATACGTACTTAGTTGCGTTCAATTTTATATACAAAAAGTATTGTCTAGACTTGAGAGTTTAACGTTATACAAGTAGCCTGTAGATGGGTAGGAAACTGAGAGCCGCGGGCAGTAAGACTGGAGCCCCAGAGAAGGCGGAGAAGTCTTCGGGGTCGTAGTTGAGTGGCAGGCCCCGGGATGACACGACGCCGGCGTAGAGCTTCGCTGAACTCTTCGCCGTCCTGGTCTTGTTGGGGCTCTTGAAATCAACCAGATATAGACCGAAGCGAGACCTGCAAATGCATTTACACACATGACGAGTGAAATTATATGGAAATGAACCGTTTTCATCTAAACTGTGTTTTATTGTGAACCTTTCTGAGGTTGAGTGAGAGTATTGGAGAGATTTATTAATTATGTCACAATACAAAATAATTAAACAGTTTTCCTGTGGCTTTCAATCAACCTTTTTTGCGGTCCCAAGTAAGGACATGACATTTTTAAAGGAATTAAGCTAGCCATCATAAATAATATTCAAAACATTATGTAGAAGAGTAGACTGTAAAGTTACTTAAACAAAAGGCGTATATTATATTATGATATATAAAGATATTATGCTATCTATATACTGCCAAATCTAATCTTAACCATCTTAAAAAACTATGTTAAAAGAATGTTTGTTGGTTTATCAGTTTGAAAAACAAAAGATACTCGATAAATTAATATTATTACAACAAAACAAACAGATAGGCACTGCAATGGAAAAATATGCTTCATGAAGCATGTATATCTATGTATGTAGGTTATTTGCTATTTTCCAGATTTCAGTGCAGAATAAGCTACTTATACCGAACCATCTAATATCCTAATCTGCTTGCAACACAAATACATTATATATGAACTATCGCGCACTATTCTGGGGCACAAAGGGCCGCATTTCATATAAAATGTGTACAAGTGACGCTAACGGCATTTCGCGCTGCTATGCGACCTGACATATTGTGCGCGTATCTATTCTTTGCATAAGTGATATCGCTAGTTAGCGTTTTTATTATAAACAAAAACTTACACATAACCGTCATCCCATTCGAAGTTATCCATTAAACTCCATGCAAAGTAACCCTGCACATTGCTATGATCTTCATGTATAGCATGAAGAAGAGCATTCAAATAATGAGAATAGTATGAAACTCTCGCTTTGTCATCAATTCCATCGAAATCTGCGTAGCCGTTCTCTGTCACTATGATGGGGATATTGTTGTAAGTTTTTGTTATCCATTGAAGAAGACGACGGAATCCGAACGGTACCACCTGAAATAAATAAAAGCAAAAATTTAAAAAGCTAATTTTATAAAAACAATCTTATGTTACCTAAAGCAGCATTCTTTGTTTGTTAAATTTAATATGGTTTTTTTACAACGCAGAGTTTGCTTTAGTGTGGAGAATACTGTGCTAAATATCTATAGCGCGTATCTTATTTTGTTTTTTACAGCTATCAATTGGAGAAATTATATACCGTATTCAATTTGTGCGGCATCTGGGTATTAAGCATTAGCACCTGTAAGGGTAGTTGTGTAGGAAAAAGACCAGTCATTGAAAGTATACAAACATAACGCTTTTTAGTAATGCCTAAAGTTCGTATCCACATCATGGTAAGTATGGGTCCGGAATCCGGATGCTACCTATCATTCATGGCTCATTTATTGGCTCATAAAACAGAAATTAACTCTAAATCCAAAGTTTGTAGGTAGGCATGTAACATCTGAAGCAGACTCAATGTCAGTAACATTGGAGTCCGTAAAAATGATAGTAATGTTAGATAATTACAAAAAAGTACAGACAGATACCTAATTAAGACATCATCTATACCCTGGCAAATAATTCAATGCAGTAAAATGACAGTTCCAGTGTGCCCACTTTCGGGAAGAAAAATAATAGTGATGTGGTTTAAGGGAATGAATGCAATAATTTTTTAAATAATTATATCGTAATGTATGGAAAAAATATTTTGGCTCACAAGATTTTTCTTTTTTATGGTGCTGTTAGTAAAGGGCAACTATTCTTGAAATTTCATTTTTAACAACAAAACGAGTTTAAAAATCTAGAAGTTATCTAGTCGATTTTACTCCTACTGTAACCGTTTTAAAGCACGAGGTATGTTTAGTAATTAATTATTTCATTAAAGTTAGTTTAAAGATATAGTACACACCTCAAATTCATTTATAAATTTATTTAAATTTTATGCAAAATGAATGACAAGTAGTCGTTCGTTTTCAATAATTCTCATTCAGTACTTATATTACTCTACGAAGTTCTTAACTGGTATCATTATGTTTTCTATTTGACATTTCGAAATGGCAGTTTACTGCATTGGATTATTTTGCCAGAGTATAACATACAAGGAACATTCTATTTAAAAAGAAGGAGTCATAAAATCTATTTTCGTGATAAAACTTTTAAACCCATCTCTAAATTCCGATTCATGATGAAGATTGATTGATGTAATGACAGCAAATAGCAAATCACCTGCGCTTTAAACATTATTATCTTAAGAATTTATTACCGTTTTGTGGGACTGCCAGGTGTAAATGTTACTATAAATACAAACCTTACATACAGTCACGTCTAATAATATGTATACATTGTCATTAAAATGTTGATCTTATCACAACCCAATAAATTGCGATGTGTGTACATATTAATGCACGTGAGTGTATATAGCCTGTTGTGAAATTGATCGTCTAATTATGTTTTGTTTTCTGCTGCTACATTAACATTTAATAGTGCTCGTGGCATTTTTCTACAGAAGGCAGTATATTTAGTATATTTCAAATTACGCAAGCCTACGATCTTCATGGATAGCACGAAAGTAACCGCTTATATATAAGTTATACAGGTATATTAATCGTTTATTAAAATATATTTACAATTACTTAAACAGCTTTTAGCTTCCGTGCTGGACTGGGAGCGAAAGAAATACATAGAATGTACCAGCTGCATACCCGGGCATACTGTAAAAGTCAGTAAAATGACAGAGGTTTTATGGGTGTTTTTGTGGGCGATAGGCTGACCCCCTGTCACTGCAATTGTCTCTCTCCATCGTTATAATACCTCCAAATTTGTCAACCGTGACATCAGATGGTTTTACGGCCTCTGATGTTCTGCCTACCCCATATGGGATACAGGCGTGAAGTTATGTATGTACGTATGTTATTTAAACACTAGTGCATAAAGATGAGCTTGTATAACATTGTATTGTTTTTCGTGTTCTGTCGATGTAAGATCCACATCGACAAAGCTCGTGAGATCGCTATCAATAAAACATTTAAGTGTATACAAACTGTCTGATTACGCATTGGCTATCAATACTTTGTAAGACAGAAAAATACATCAAATATGAAGTCATTAATAATATTTCTTATCCACCGCAAAAGTAGGAATTGACGTACAAAAATAGTAAACATTACATAATTTTGGGCAGCAATATTATTGCGCTGCCGTTTTATCTTAAAATAGACTGCACGTTTTGTGTGTCATATCGGATATAGTAGTACATTCGGTTTACTAACAACATTAATCATTTTCACGTTGGACCTGACTAATTAATGTACAAGGGTAATGCGTTTGTAGCCTGTCATAAATAAATGCAATGAAAATATATACTTTCCTAAATGTAGAGCTTTACAAAATGTTATAACTGTGTTATTTTTTTATAAATAAACGTTTATGGTTTTGTGTTTAAGCAAGCTGCCCGCTCCTCACACTGTGACATTGAAGGTGTATTGTGCGAGTCCACTTCTGTAACTCGCTGTACCTACACTCCGATAGAGTCTAGGTAATTTTCTGACTGCGATAATCCTATACATAGAAAATAGTTTTAAAACATTGGAAGCCTAGATTAAATAGTTTTATAGCGAATATCAACTCTTATTATTGATTCCACCTGATGGTAATTGGCATCCGGGATCATAGACATCAACATAGGTGGATAAATTAATTATACTTTATCAAGGCTTTAAATCGCTTACCTAGCACATGACTATTGAAGTACATAGCTAAAACAGATACATGGCAAAACAAACCAGACGATTCTTAAGAGCCGTAACCACTTTTTCTAGTAATTCTAGTTCATATATATTTTTTGGCCAGGTAAAGCTAAAAATCTTACCCTAAGCCATGATGAAGAAGATTTCGATGGCCAGTTAGGATCTTGCACTCTTACGATCCCGACATCATTTTCATGCGACGGTATTTGCCCCACAGGCTTATCAGCCATGCTCAGAAGGTAAGTCGTATAGTGATTCAAACCGAAGAAATCAGCAGTGCCTCTTATGAAGGTAACTTCTTCTGGAGTGAACTTGGGCAGTCGAGATCTGGTGTAGTTCTGCTCTCTGCTCTTTTCGTCTACCAACTTTATCAGCTCTGGTGGGTAATTGCCTTCACTCGAATATACTGGGTGAGCGTACCAGCCAACCTTGAAGGGAAAGAAAATGTTAATTTCAAATTACTTCATTACAAAATGAATGAATGACACTTTTTAAATTTTTATATAAAAATAAATATTATAACTATGAGCCATCGGAACTACATAATTTATCATCATGAGTATTTTTGAATAATTCTTCAAAATAACTGGTGTTTTGAGAATGAGCAATTGCTCGTGATATTTAAGAAGTAGGTTCCTCAAAATTTCCTGTTTGACGTTTTGTCCTTCCTTAACTTCCTTAGAGGTCGATCTTATTAAGATAATAACTACCTACTTAAGTTTTGTTTGTGAACGATAAATCACATGTTCTCGTTGAATATAACACAATAATATTTATAGCACTTACATGAGTCTTTAGATAAAGTTCAGCTGCCTCGATATCACTTGATGAATTCGTTTTTGGTTCAGCCCAATTAGAATCTAACGACATTCCTATCTTACCTGTAAATATAAGACGAAGGTTATTAATAAAGAGTTAGCTTAAATATAATATATTATTGATTCGTTCCAAATTATGGGATTAATGTTGCCTTAATCGTTTTAAATGACTTACCTCCGAATAAAGGTCGGTATTGTTTATCGAATAAGTGGTAAACGTTGGCGTGTGATTTCAATAGATTGTGTGTGCAGAGGTATTCAGCCACGCCGTGTCTGTTCAGAGCCGGGGCTCTGTAGGTTCCTCCGTAACCTTCTAGACAAGTTTGCATCGGTTCATTAAATGTCACCCAGTATTTGACTTTGTCAGCAAAATGTTTAAACAAAACATTCGCATAGTCTGTATAGTAATCCACTATATGGGCATTCGTCCAACCACCAAGGTTCTGCAACCGTTGTGGCAAATCCCAGTGGTATATCGTTACCATCGGAGTTATATTATATTTCAAAAGTTCGTCTATTAAATTTGTGTAGTACTGAATCGCCAAAGGATTTACTTCGTTGGCAAGACCAGTAGGTAACACTCGTGGCCAAGAAATGGAAAATCTGTAAATGTCAACTCCAAGTTCGTGAACCATCTCGGCGTCCCTTTTGTATAAATGGTAAGAGTTCGCGGCTACATCGGCATTAGAATGATCTTTAACGAAGTCCGGGTCAGTGTGAATAAGATGGTCCCATATACTGGGTGATTTACCTGAAAATTTATATAAAACAATGGTTAGTTTATTACTTTTCAACCGACTTCAAAGGATTAGGTTCTTAAATCGTTTGTACCTATGTTATTTTTGTGTCTTTATTACACGATATTTCGGACAATTAGACATGACGACCACTTTGGCGATGGGGCCTAAACCTATCTGCCTCAGACGCCAGTGGTTGCGGGTTCGATTCCCGCACGGAACAAGAAAAAAAAAGTTTCGTGTCTGGGCGTTTATCTATTTATGTATTTATATTCTAGGTTCCCCCCTAGTTCGCTACATGGTATCTCATAACACAAGCTTTGCTTACTTTGAGGCCATGTAGTTGGGGTGATTGTCTGGGGATTTTATTTATATATTTATTTAAATATGAACCGATTTTGAAAATTTTTATTTGTATATTCTATATTTCATATGATAGAGGATACTTCATAGTGGGTCCCATATAAATTTCATCGAAATCGGTTAATTGCGTCATTAAAAATTTCTATATATTTTTTTGATACTCGTACCTATGTATGATTTTGGAGAATGTTTCCGTTGATGACGCTATAACTCAGAAAGTTTTGACGTGAAGTCGGTTTTCTTAATGCTCTGCATTCGTTGATTATTGAACACAACTGATCTGTTTCTGTCCGGCGTAACTCAATTAAACATTGAAATTTAATGTTTAAGTCATGAGAGAAGGCGCCTGAAAAATTATTCTAACACAAATATTTTTACAATCGGTTTAATAGACGCAACCTGTGGAATAGCCTATTGATTATTTTTTAAAGCTGTTTGATTTCTGTTTTATAAAACTAGTTCTATGAAATATTGAATGAAAAGGTAGATCATGTCTATTTTTTAACCAAACATAAGTCTCTAAAAATTGGATTAACAATTACCATATAAATATTTTAATAATTAGACTTAGAACAAACTGTTATTCATGTAAGATCTTATTGAGTTGATTTGGTTGGAACAAAATTAAACGTAGGTAAGTATTGATGCCTGGATAGGTCTGCATCTTCCTTTAAATAAGATTTAATAAATAATATACAGGGTGGAATTTTTAAAGTACTCTAAATAATAGAGATAGCAAATTTTACTGTAAAGAATCATGCCTTTATTTTGGAAAATAAATAAAACTGCATTCAAAGGTTTTTCGAAAATTTGCTTGTTTCAACCCGAAATCGAAGCTACTCAAATCTTAAAATGAAGATCTAATGGTTTTTCTTTCATTAAATTAACCTAGTATGTTAGAGAGATTTCATTCTTCTGATTGACCCTAACGATCGATGCAATAATAGCACAGGGTGTCATTTTTACAAATTTACGTCGGTTCGATTCACGGGTGAAGCGAGCGAATTTTCGAAAATCTTTGAATGCAGTTTTATTTCTTTCCCAAAATAAAGGAATGTTTCTTTTGAGTTAAATTCCCTATCTCTATTATTTAGAGTACTATCCCTCCAGAGGGCATTCAAAAATTCCACCTTATATACTAGTGCAGATACAAGTGATCTAATCTTTCCTATTGAATAAAAAAATAAGATGAGTTACCG
Organism: Stenoptilia bipunctidactyla; assembly: GCA_944452665.1. NCBI lineage: Eukaryota > Metazoa > Arthropoda > Insecta > Lepidoptera > Pterophoridae > Stenoptilia > Stenoptilia bipunctidactyla. Next base: position 12,863,816 of record OX101726.1, read on the forward strand.
CTTACGTACATAGTTTTTTTAAAAGTACCATTTAGCTAAGTACATGTTATATTTTTATAAAGCTAGAGTAGGTAACTCACGGACTGGTTAATATCAAAAACCAAGTGTCGTACGAAGGTAAAATTTGGCATTGAGGTCAATAATTGTAAACAACTTAACGAAGAAAGAAATTTGCGAAACTAGGGGTGAAGTTATAGATATCAATTTGCATGGATTTTTGTGATTTCTACACTTACGAGCATAAACATACTTCAACTAAACATACTGAATCAAACATACTTGTAGAATGTTATTCACAAGAAAAAGTCTTTTAAATTAAAGAATATAAAATGAGGATGAAAGTTTAGGTATGTGAAAAAACTTCGTAATTTTCTCACTAGATGGCGCTGGTGAAAAGAAAAATTATTTATCGTGGGCGGAAGACCAGTGTTCTATCTTTTTAAAAGTATTGCTCTATAATAATAAATAGTACATACCATCTTCATCCCAAGCGCCTTCAATTTGGAAAGCGGCCGTGGAGACTCCAAATAAGAAGTCTTTTGGAAACGTGTAGTTGCTTTTGCTACCTCCAGTTAAATTGGTGATGTTGGCATCTCTGAAATAGAACGAAAAAATCAAATTTAGAAATAAATTACTTAAAAAGTTTTAGGTTTTTGGCATTTTTTTGTGAGTTTCGGTCCAAATCAGTACTAGGCACTACGACATAGAGAAAAAATTATAAGAACTTCGTATTGTCAAATCGAGTAATTTTGGCGCAAGTTTCCCTTACAAGTCAAATTAGTAAAATCAAAACATCATGTAATTTTTTAAATTGGCAACTAAATGTCCTCGATGATGGGGGGTGAAGGTCCCTATTTTTAGGATATAACTCATATCTTGAAACAACATACCTAATTATTAGGTACTTCTGGCAAAAGTTCTTGTAGTATAAAATTTCCGACTGGTTTGGTCATATTAGTTTTTACTCTACGACCAATACTTTAGATACTACATATCACTGCTTTAAATTGGATGGCATCGCTAGGCTAGCGACCACCCGTCATGCAAAGTTCTCTACATAATAATAATAAGACACTCTTTATTGTACACCAACATGGTTACAGAGGAAAAACTACATTAATTGATGAATTTGACGACCGGCTGGTGTAGCGGTAACATGCATTGCCTTCTATGCCAGAGGTCCTGGGTTTGAACCCCGGCGGCGGCGGATATTTGTGTGATGAACACAGATATTAGTCGTCAAGTCATGGATATTTATACAGGGGGTCCCGCTTACCCTATATGATATCTTCTCGATTAAGGATTACAGAAAAAATATGAAAAAAGAAAAATTCTAAATTTATTTTAAAATTTTTGTATGTCAGCAATAAATTTCGACATTTTCTTTCATACAAAAATTGAAAAATAAATTTTGGATTTTTCTTTTTTTTATATTTTTTCTGTTATTCTGATGGGTACTAGAATACCTCCGAGATGGAGGTATATAGTAAGGGTAAGCGGGACACCCTATATGTTTATTTAAATTTATTCTGATAAAAAATATGTATTTATTCAATATGTATGTATGTGTATTTGTTAAGTATATCAGTTATCTAGTATCCATAACTCAAATTCTTAAAGAAACTTAATTTGGGCTAGATAATGTTGTTTGAGTGTCAGAAATATTTATTTTATTTTATTTTTATTTAACATATCCCAGCTCCTTTTTAATAGACATTATTTTGACACTTGGGAAAGAAAAAGCACGAGTGCGTAAAAGCACACTTTCCGAACGCTATACGTCCCTGCAATACGTCACTTTTTGAGCAACTGTATTAAAAAAAAAGTTTCATAATCAATGTGCAAAACAGCGATACCAGTGACTGACGATTCATTCCATATATAAAAAACAAAATAAAAATTTTGAAAAACCCACGACGCGACGGTTAAAAAGTAATTGAAAAAGAATGCAAAAGTAAATTACCCAAAGGTGATAATTCATCAACCCCAGTTAAACCATTATGTGCCGACATGATTCCTGACGTTCCTACCCTAGTTAGTCCAACGTTGGAAGCTCACAGCCTGCCTAGCGATTCCGAACATGACAGGGTCATCCCTGCAATGGCCTCCTTAGAAGATATTCGTCTAATCATTCGAAGTGAGATCAGGCAGGCTATGGACGTTTACAATGAAACGCTACAAGGGGTTAAAAACCAGTTGGCAGATCTACAAAAATCCTTTACATTCCTCAGTGGAAAGTACGATGATACCATTCTCAAGGTGAAAAAAATAGACGGCAAGTTGAAAGATCTTGACACAATGAAAATGGAACTTAAAGATTTGGGGTCCTCAGCTAAAAACTTCGCCAACATCTTAAACGCCAACGAACAGTGGCTGAGGCGTTCAAATGTGGAGATAGTGGGTCTACCTGAAAAAAAGGACGAAAACCTAATGACCCTTCTTCCAAAATTGGCATCTCTAAGTAATAACTGTTTCGACCCACAGAATGACATTGACTTCATAACTAGAGTGGCTCCGTCGAAAAAAGATCTCTCAAAGCCTAGACCCATTGTAATGCGGTTCCTGGCTCGATACAAGAAAGACGAATTCCTAGCACGCATACGGTCTGTAAAGGAACTTAAAGCCACTGACCTCGGATATATAGGCAAAGATGTACGTGTCTTCTGTAATGATCATCTTACTAAAGACAAGAAGAAACTGTTAATGGACGTCAAACAAATGACTACCAATCTGAATTACAAATACGTCTGGGTCAGAAACTGTACAATTATGATTAGAAAGAATGATACCAGCCCCGTCTTACACATAGGTTCGATTGAGGATTTAAACAAAATAAAATAAGCGTTATATTAGTTTTACTCGTTATATTTAAGTTACATCCATTATTTATTTTTTGTATTTTTTTATCTTGCTCTATCTATAGTTCTATTTATTATCTCCATATTTTTTTTATTTTTTTCCAGAGAGAGATGATTGTTGTATTTTACAAAAGTTGTATATGTCGAGGTGTGATAGTGAGAAACGCGTGGGTTTTCTATGTTTTACTAAAATTATTATTTCTAATTGAGGTGTTTAAAATGTATCTTTTAAAAATCTATTTACAAATGGCTAATTCGTCACTATCAATATTTTACCAGAACGTCCGTGGGCTCCGAAGTAAGACACATGAATTTTCAAAGAACTTATCATTAACGAATTACGATATTGTATGCTTAAGCGAGACCTGGCTGCTTTCTGGAATTTTTGACTCTGAGCTTTTCGATGACCGCTATACCGTCTATCGCTGTGATCGTAACTATGATTCTCGCAGTGACGCATTGGGTGGGGGTGTCCTCATTGCTGTTAAAAAAGAATTTACAATTAAAAATATTAAAGTGACGCAATCGGATACCCTAAATTCTGCTGATATTTTGTCTTTAGACATTAACATTAATAGTAAGAACACGGCATATACATGCAAACTATTTTGTTGTTATTTTCCGCAGTGTCCATCTCAATATGATGCTGAAGTTGGGTTCTTCGATGGCATTTCCGAGTTGTTAATTTCTTATCCAGATGATTACTTCGTAATAGTTGGCGATTTTAATATTAGAAATGCACAGTGGGTACTTTCCACTCAGGCAAGTTTCGCGACACTAGTACCCTCCTCCAGCTCGGATCGATTAGCAGAGTCTATGGCAGCCTTCTTGTCATTCACCGATTTTAAGCAATTTAACTTAATACCAAATGTTAACGGGAGGGAATTAGATTTAATTATTAGTTCGAGTACATGTATTGTGACACATGCTAGTCTTCCGCTAGTCAAGGAGGACGCTCACCACCCAGCACTAGATATTATTTTTAAAGGTTTCGTTTGCAGTAGCTTACGTCCCCCATCACGGGTAGTCCGATTATTTAGAAAGGCTGATTATACTGCAATTAACAAAGATTTGCAACAAGTTGATTGGGAGACTGTTCTCGAAGGCGACGACTTAGACAACTCTGTGTCTGCTTTTTACTCTCAACTTGAAAAGACTATTTCTGAGCATGTTCCCACCAAAACCTTGCACTATAATGATAAGTATCCTATTTGGTATTCATCTTCATTAATCAAAATTATTAAAGAAAAGCTTAAAATTCATAAAAAATGGAAACGATACGGGAATTATAGCTACTACACTGAATTTAAGTGCTTGAGAAACAGACAGAAACGAGTCGAGCGGGAATGCTACGATCGTTATATTGCGAGTACGGAAAATAAAATTTGCAATGACTCTAAACATTTCTGGAAGTACATTAAGTCTAAAAAGAAAACAGATGATATTCCGCAAAACATGTACCTTGGGACTAGTACTACTTCCGATGGACAAATTTTGAGTGATTTATTCAATCAGCATTTTAACTCTACCTTTGTATCTAGCACTCCCCCCGTAACGGATCACCAAAGTTTTTCTGACAGTTGTAACGGTCAGGCTAACCTTCACTCCATTTACATATCATGTGCTACACTAATCAAGTACCTTAAAAAGTTGGACATCAATAAGAGCGCCGGCCCTGACGGAATTCCTCCATTCATGCTATATAATTGTTCAGGAGCCCTTGTAACTCCTCTGTATATTTTATTGAATAAATCTTTGAGTATGGGTGTTATGCCAGCAGTCTGGAAGCGGTCCTTTGTTGTTCCGGTTTTCAAGAGTGGTGATAAGCATGACATAACTAATTATAGGCCAATATCCAAATTATGTTGCATTCCCAAGCTTTTTGAATTAATAATTTATGACAAAGTTTTTCCGATTCTTCGACATCTTTTCATTGATCAGCAACATGGGTTTTTAAACAAAAAGTCAACCGAAACTAATCTGTGTGAATTTGTACATTTTCTTAATGAATCTATGAGTGATGGTTTCCAGGTGGATGCTGTGTACACCGACTATTCCAAGGCTTTCGACAAAATTTCACATGCAATATTAATTCAAAAACTATTCGGAATCGGTATACATGGTGACCTTCTGCGCTGGTTTGAGTCTTATTTACGTGATCGGAGTCAGGCTGTCACTGTGAAAGGTTTTTGCTCTGCTTTCACACCCGTGCCTTCAGGAGTGCCTCAGGGATCTCACCTGGGTCCTCTTTTATTTAATACATATATTAACGACATTGCTTCAGTATTTCGAAACTCTAAGTTCCTTTTATTCGCTGATGACAACAAAATCTATAAAGTCATTAAATCAACCAGGGACTGTTTGGATCTTCAGAATGATTTGGACGATTTGTGCGGATACTGTGATCGAAATATGTTATATTTGAATATAAAAAAATGCAATATCATATCGTTTACTCGAAAAAAGAACATAATAACGTTTGACTATAATTTTAAGGGTGAAATTATAAAAAGAGTACCTTTGGTGAGAGACCTGGGCGTATACTTGGATGAAAAAGTAATTTTTGATGATCACATCAAATTTATGACCGAAAAAGCATACAGGATGTTAGGATTTGTATTGAGGGTTAGTAAGGAGTTCAAAAATAAATCTACATTGATATTATTATACAATGCGTTTGTTAGGTCTATTTTGGAATATGCCTCGGTAGTATGGAATCCATGCTATCAAATATACATCAATAAAATAAATAGAATTGAAAAAAAATTTGTTAAGCATTTAAATTTTAGATTTCATGACAATGGCCCTAAATATCCCACATCTCAATCGTCACTATTGAATAGACGCATCAAAAGGGACATTCTATTTATCTTCAAAATTACAAATAATTTATTAGACTCCCCTTATTTGCTCAGTAAAATTAACTTTGCCTGCCCACGACTGAACGCTCGATATAAACCCACTTTTCACGCGTCTCTCCCCCGCACTAACTATTCTGCTAACTCTTTTATCAATCGATCTTGTTCCGAATACAACAAATCATTCAATAGCTTAGATATCTTTCATCTCTCTCTTCCTAGGCTCAAAAGAATATTAGAAAATGGAATTTTACAGTAAAGTTTTAGGTATTTTTTTAAGGTGTTGTTTTTTGTAAATATTAATTTTTTTTTTTGATTTGTTTGTTCTGTTTATAACTATAATTTTATATTCTGTATTATTGTTTCTTTTAAATTTTAAATTTTTTTTGTTTTTTAGGATATATACTTCATTTATAATTAAATACTTATATACAGATCTGTTAGCTTAAGCACTTTTTAATATATATATATATATATATATATATATAATTGTTCAAATAATGAAGACTTCACTGGTCTCTGTAAATATTTATTGTTGTTAATAACTTGTATAAATTTCTGACTGTTTGTCTTCTGAATAAATAAATAAATAAATAAAATAATTTAAAATCCCCCGACTGAAATGATTTATGTGACGAGAGATAATTAACATGAAAAGCTTTTTTAAAAGTTCACTTGGTCTCACACAGAGTCGGACATATTATAATTAACATACTATTCGTTTTCATAGCACTTCCTTACGCTTACCTATTCGGTTCTCGAAGATGTAGATGTCGCAATAACATAGGTATTCAACTCCCTATGAACTTTATAAGAAGAGCAAGAAAATCCGTCTGGGGCTGCCATTGAATGAATTCGTTTTGTAGTTTTATATTGAAATTTAAAATATTGATGGCAGCCCTCGACGGATTTTCTTGCTCTTCTTATAAAGTTCATAGGGAGTTGAATACTATGTTATTGCGACATCTACATCTTCGAGAACCGAATAGGTAAGCGTAGGGAAGTGCTATGAAAACGAATAGTATGTTGTTCATAATATGACCGACTCTGTGTGAGACCAAGTGAACTTTTAAAAAAGCTTTTCACGTTAATTATCTCTCGTCACATAAATCATTTCAGTCGGGGGATTTTAAATTATTTTATTCTTTTTCAATTACTTTTTAACCGTCGCGTCGTGGGTTTTTCAAATTTTTTATTTTGTTTTTTATTTCAAACTTTTTAAAGACCATAATTTAGGTACCATACATTACATTACACAACACCTCGTTCCTCATCAGGCCTCTAATGTCCCCACCACCGCTGGAAAACCCATGTAGTTTATTTAAATACATAGTGAAGTATTATAATAAGTATTTACAACTCAACTTTGCTGGTGGCTCAACTTTGCTGGGGCTTTGTTGTAACGTTACTCGATATCATATTACGTAGAATGGTTTGTGCAAACCAATGTTACCATTCTTCAAAACCACTGGTCCGATTTTGATGCGGTTAGCGGACCAATGTTTTTGCAGAATTAATGGTTGTTATTACAAACAAATGTTTACTGCAGCGCCCCCTGATGAGTTGTTACCGTTAAACCTATTTAAGAACATTATACCAATCAAATCCAAAGCGATAATTGAAAACGGCATTCAAATCGGACCAATGGTTTGCAAACAAATATTTACTGCAGCGCCCCCTGGTGAGTTGTTACCGTAACACCTATCTCAGAACATGCGCTAATCAAATCCAAAGCGATCACTGAAAACAGCATTTAAATCGGACCAATGGTTTTGCAGATAAACGGTAACATTGGCTTTTACAAACAAATGTTTACTGCAGCGCCCCCTGGTGAGTTGTTACCGCTACACCTATCTAAGAACATGCACCAATCAAATCCAAAGCGATTACTGAAAACCGCATTAAAATCGGACCAGTGGTTCTGGAGATAAATGGTAACATTGGTTTGCACAAACACCCTCTCACCGTCTCCGTTCCGTCGTGGGTAAAAATTGCTGGATTCAGGTTTTGATTACACTGAATTAAAATAATTATTGTATTTTGTTGTTTTATTTTTAAACCTGATTAATACTAGTTGCCTATCATTTTAATAATGTACTTCTCGTCAAAAAGTAGGACTGTACCAGTTTTGTTATATTTTACGATACTTTTATAAAAAAAAGAATCAGAGCAATTTTGTTTAATCTATGTTTTCGTACTATTTTTGGGGTTACCATGATGCTAGTTTTTTTTAATGCTAGCCAGGTTTTTCCAGTATCTACTTCCATTAGCCAGACTATAACCATTAGGTGAAATTGCGTACAAACAGACACGGGTTTACTCGCTTAGGTAAGTATACATATATGAAAAAGCAAGATCCAACAATACAAACATTCACATTCATAATACATAGGATGTTATACTTTTGTGATACACATAACTAAGTACACAGATAGTAAACTATATTTCTCTGCATCCTTAATCCTATTTACATAGAAACACAAAGTAATTATCTGGAAGCGGTTTTAAAATTATAATGGCTTAACCAATTCAGGTATATGTCTTATAATTACTCTCTTTACATTGTTGCGATTGTATAACGATAGATAAATTTTAACTACATACCTGTAGCTAACTAATAGGGATAGGAAAAAAACTGTTCAAGTGTGTGTTTAACAAGCGAACCAAGTACCTAATAGGCCCAGTTTAAATATTCATTATGGACTAGGTATAGTAATACCGAGAACTACTCCTACAGCGGTTTCCCACTACATCGGATCGGAATCCGAAAAAATAATTACGCACTAGATCCGGCATCCGTCATTCGACATTTCATACTAAATTTCTAGATCCGTATTTTCATGGATTCGGACCGGAAGTAATGCGTAACCGTTATATTATTGTAGTAGTAATTAACCACATTAAAATTGGTTATGGGTATTTTCAAAATATGCAGAGAAGAAGAGATTTATAATTACATACATGGTAATTTTTAATGTAATTTATATTTATTGTTTAAGAAATTTCGGATTTTTTCAAAGGCCGTCTCCACGGATACGAAATTGTGAAAAATTGTACTAAACGACACGAACATTATATCGATAAATCTTTATAAAAGTGCCCTAAAGCAGCCGGTGCGGGTAATATTTTCTGCGAATAAGTAACTTGTAATTATAAAATTGTAAAATGTAAACCGTAATTTTTAAAAACATCCTATTTCATTTGAGACCTGTTTACCCTACTTATCTACATAGATTTTTAATGTTTGACTACTTCTATTTACCTTTAGGTAAATGGTTCCTAAAATCCTTACGATGGAGTTGTTAATGAAAGACAGAAAGAATATATTCCAACACTTGAACCCTAAACTAATTTTGTTTTAATTTTTGACAGTGATGCAATGCTACTTTATTTTTAGTCATAAAAACTAATATCTGCCCTTGAAGTGTTTACACGTCATTGCCCAAAGTCAATGCTAAATCTATGGTGCATATACAAAGATAAACCAAAAGTGTTCACCTTGTTCAACCTTTAGTAATTATTTTATTTTAAGGTATTTTATTTTTTATTTCTTCTGTTAAATCTTCTGAGCACAGTGAAGGGAACCTTTTTATAAAAAGACAACTAAAGTGTCCTTAATACGAATATGTTTTAATCTAACAAAAGCTACCACCTAATATATCGATGCTAGAATTAAACCACCAACATAAATTAATAGGTTCAATGTGGAAAACATAGATTTAAAAGAAATATTAAGAGAGAAAGTATTTACAGAAGATTTAGTAGAGATGCTCGCCGAAGCCTATGAAACTCCTAGCGCTTGCGTTCAGCAACAGCGGCGCGGGCAGCGACGCGGGGAATCTGGGCCGTTCTCGACGCCAGCGGGCGCTCGAGCGATTTGTCGCGGTTTCATAAAAACTCAATACTTTCTATCGTGTCGCGGAAATCGCTGCCCGCGCCGCGGCGCCGCTGCCGTCCAATTTGCAGCCTGAGTGACCTACCTATTATCAAATCTCCGACTCAGTGTCGATTTTAAAAGCAACGTTAATTCTTTGCACGATTTAACATTGCTTCCTGTTTTTAATTTTCTCTGAATTCAAACTTACATAAGTACACTGAATTCCTTTTCCTAACAAATATTGATTTTAAAGTCTCTAAGGGCACGTTTATGCACAGGCGGCGCGTCGCGCGGGGCGTTGCCTTTTTACTACATGGCAGGCTTTACTATGGAACTATCCGCTGGTTTAGAGTAAAGCCGACGATGTAACGAAAACACGTGGAGCCCCGCGCGACGCGCCTCCGCCTGTGCTTCAACGTATCCTAAGGTTGGCTCCAATGAGAATAAATTAAGAAGAGATAAAGTCTGGCGCCAAACGACCACGCTCCGGATGTTATGTGTTTCGGCAATACTTTATGAATAGCCAGTTCCTTTCTAAGCCCACGTGCTTTCATCTTCGATTTAAACGTCGTAGCTTCCAAATCTAACTAAATTGCCATAATAATTAATGTCATATCTGTCTCGTCTCACCTACGCAATTATGTCTTTATTAGTGTATTTAATTCATAAGTTATAACCGACGAGGGCTTTCAGCATTTATTTTATTAAATGAAAGAAAAACTTGAATCTGACATGCATTTGTTTCTTATTTGATGATGAATTATGTATCAACTTGAGTGACTAAATATGACCATCTTAAGACTCAATCCTGGTAGGGTCCTCCCTCTATTTGGTGTTCGCCAAGCATGGAGATAAAAGACAAGCCCAGGGTGGAATTTATGCAAATGTTTTGCGATTTCAATACAACAATCTAAACAAGCTCCTTTAAATGGACCTTCAGTAATAGATTTGCTTTAAATATTTTTGAAATTGTATAAAATCACAAATACATCAACGATATTAAAAAAACGGCTTAACATTCCAACACATAATTTTCTGAACAATAGCGTAAAAAATACTTGATGAGAACCAAGACAAGCGTGACCTATTGTTACATTATTGTATCACGAGCAAATTGACCTGACGGCGGCAAGGTCGACTAGTGACACTGCACACAGAACATTGACCAGACGAGAACATTTCGAAACGACTTACTATGACGATTGACGACTACCTATGGATTAACATCCGCATTTCATTGTGCAAACTAAACATTGAATAGATCATAAACTGAGCCATATATAGATCAAACTCATAATACAGATAGGCACCTATGTATTTTGTGTCAAAGTGCTTCACCAACGAGATTTAATCATCAGTATCTTAATATTTCAATGATAAAAGACTCGAAAATTGTACCTATCAAGTTTGAAAGATGCTATGATGAAATAAGATTCTTGTTATCAAACTGTCTGATAAAAAAACACAAGCAAAACACAATTTGCAATGTTTTATTTGAAAACTTATAAAAACTTGAAATATTAATCTCATCTTTCTTGTTAAAGTTCGCGAAGTCGTTAGGATCCGACCTCTACCAATATTGACCTTCCTAATTTTGCATATCTTACGTTACATTAGCTAAATTTCTTAATTAAACCAATGAATAATACATGCAGGCCATATTTTACTAATATTATAAACGAAAAGTTTTATGAGGATGAATTATTAATCATGTGTCTTACTTAGTCGCGCTATAATTGACGTATTCAGTTAAAAAATAAATAATACATTGAAGTAAGAGCTCAAAATACTGAATAGGATAAAATACTGAATAGGATAAGACATGATATTCCCAACACGCTTGAGATTTACGTGATCGAAAATAGCTAGTTTTCAAAAATTACGAGTAAAATTAAGATGCATTTTATTTTTAATCTACACGAATAAAATTTGAGAAACTGTACAGAATAAGTAAATGTTCTTCGAATAATTTAAAACTAAGCTATTAGCAACCGTTTGAACAGACTAGTAGTGAAGACGGTGCTGACTGCTGACAGCAGTGCAAAAATCTGTCTGGAGAACAGAAGATTCCGTATTTTAAATTAAAGGCGTTGTTAAACGTATGTTTGTATACCCAATTGTTGATCTGCTCTTACGCTGCACTAAATTACCAAAATAATTGGAATACCTCAAATGCTTTTAATTAAAGTCCACTAACTGGGCTCTTGTGTTCTAGTTCTTAGTTTTTCTGAGTACCTACATACAAATATGTCTGTTTAGAACATTTTATCCCGACCGAATAAATACAGTAGTGGTAGCTCAGTGTGCTCTGGTGAAACTTTGGTTTTGTTTTACTGAAACATCATTGTGTTATCGAAAATATTCAGAAAATAATAACTCCGCTTGCATCCACAGTTTCGAAAATCCGGTTTAAAAATAACCTCATACATTAATAAATGTAAAAACATCAGAATTATCATAATTTATTCAAGTTTACTGTCTATATTTAGTTAGTTGTATAAATCTGGAAATTTTGTGATTACCTACAAACACAGGCAGAACATTAAAACCATCATAATAATGATTCAAAGTAGCAACGAAATAGTTTTTATTGTTAATAAGTTGTGGCGTGTTACATAATGATTTATTGGACATGTCGAAATATTAATTTCAGAATGAAATTATTGCCAAAACTAGACGAACTTATATGCTCGTATTACTAGTTTATATTGCAATTTTGTTACATAAATATTACCTAGTTTACGCTAACAAAGAGTTGTGTGTACTATGAAATAAGATTATTATATAAGTTCAGTCAGCCGATAAATTAACTATCACCGAACTAAATTTCTATAATTACAATGTTGTTTACAATCGAACTAGCTGGTTCGCGCGGTTTTGCCCGCGCAATTTCTAATCCTGCGGGAATATTGGGATTAAAAGTACCTTGCATATGTACAGTACAATATCCTTACGCCAAATTTCATCAAATCCGTTGAGCCGTTGAACAAACATGATTGAAGAATTGTGATTGAAACGCGTTATTGAGAAAAAAAAACATTTACAGATATCCATACCTATTATACCTACGTCCAAACTTTCACATTTATAATATAAGTAAGAAGTAAGATGAAGTTTTTATTTAATATAATAAATACCATGAAAAATACACAACTATCAAAGTAAACGCTTTTATCGGGGAAATTGCCGCGTTGAATATGCCATGATTCTCTTAACTTTAATAGTTTTTAATTTATAACAAGTCCCTTTTAAGTCTCATCCTAAAAAAATATAGGCCTGTTTATCTCCAGAAACATTTGTGTCCTTTTTGATGATGAGTTTCGTTGTCCACACGAGGCTTATTAAACGAAAAGCATTTTTTCATTTCTCATACTTGGAAAGTAGTCTATGTTTGATCCAAGTATCGGTCTGAAAATGCTTCATCCGACCCGCGGGCGGGTCGGAATGCTTCATACAAATTCATTCCGAACCAAGGGCCGGAATGGATTTCAAAAATAGAACTAATACATTTCTTATGAAGCCAGCTGTCAAAAATTTTGATTTTTTTATGATTTTTTTTTATTTTAGAAGTCAAGTTAAAAGAACTACCTAATTTAAAAAATTATATTTGTCTATATTTTGTCACTATCATTTAAAAATATAAATATATAATTTTCTTAATATTAAAATATATTTATATATTTGTCTATATTTATTTTAATACATAGGGTTGTTTCATGTAAAAAATGATATCTATACCTACATAGAAATATGTCACCGATTTATATGTGAATAAAAATGTCACTTTAAACTTTACGAATTGTTCGAACTTTTCCATTAATTTTAAATATATATTTAAGAAAAATGTTTTTTTTTTACTTTCCTTATATTCGAAATGAAAAGTAGAGTGTTCCCCGCGGGTGGATGACATCAATTCATTTGGGAATTGATGTCATCCGACCCTAGTTTAACAATCTACTATTCCTGTACATAATTACTTCTACGGATATGAGAACTGTGCTTTAATAATTCAACTTTCGCTTAGTTGCGGATATTTTGGCCTTAAAATTGAACCTTGTGGTGGTCCGGAAAAAAAGTTTGATAATTAGGAGTTAAAAGCGATAGTAGCACAGATCCGTCTTTAACTATAGCTGAATTAGCGTCGCCTTTTAGTGTAAGTGTGAAAACAATGTAACATTACGTATGGCAAATCAGTTAAATAACGACGCTTGACAAATAAATGAATGTTAACAGTCGCGTCGGCTATTTCCCATGACATAATCACATACAAATAGCTGTCTTCTAATTATTCTTTTAAGTCTTAGCAGAGTTAAATTTCTGCCAATTTGTGTAGATAATTAGTATTTTTTACAAAAGAGCGCCGAGAGATATTTTTCTGGCGGTTTTTTTCCGTTTGTCTACTTTTTTTCATTATTTAGGTATAATTCTGTAGTCTGATAGTTAATTTTGACGTTAATTTTGTATAGGTACGCCTTACGCCTACAGTGAGTTAAAATATGTTTAATATTTATGTTTTTAATCGTTAAAACTTTGCCTCTCAATTTGTGTTGTGAATTTTTAAGTTTTTTTTCTCATATTTATAAATTCAATGTGTACCTAAGTTTATTGTATTTAAGTTGATATATTCGTTATCTAGTATCCATAAGTTCTTTAAGAAACAAAATTTTAGCTAGATAGTGTTGTAAGTACCAACTCGTGTGTTTCTATTTTTTATGGCTAGGTAGGTACACCGCGATCTAATAAGTGCGTCATAGCTTCTTCCTTCTGGTGTTCAGTTGCTGCTGACCTCTAACGATCCAGCAGTGCGAGCACAGAACTTTATCGAATCGTTTATTAACGAATGTTCGTATAGTATGGAGACGGTTTTTAAGAAAACATTGAAATCTATCCATTGCCGCACGGCCAGCTTAAATAAATGTGTGCCTTGTTAATTTTGAATGTTTGTAAACATGTTGTACTCATAAATATCTGTAAAATAAAAAATTACAATGTTACTCAAAACTTGCAACCGACTCCATACTATACGAGCATTCGTAAACATTCGTTAATATACGATTCGATAAAGTTCTGTGCTCGCACTGCTGAGTACCTACTACTTGTCGGCATTTCCATCACATTGATGCACAAACACTACATGTAGGTATTAGATACACAAGTTACACGACAGACAAACATTGATAAAATCTGCAAAACCTAAAAACCCTTCCTGATTAGTTACGACAACTTTTTATATACCAAATCTTTTTTCCAAAAAAGCAGTAAAAACCGTGTTTTGTGTCATAGAAGATAAAATTTGAAATACCTACCTATGTGACGTTAATATCTATTATGTTCAAGAAACAAAACCTCATAAAGCCTACATAAAGGGAGTTTGGGTATTTAATGGATACGCAAAAAACGTAACGTGTTTGAACGTAAGGATCAAGAAGAATAAAATAATCTTAACATACATTAATTTACTTTTTGTCATGTCATGGCAAAAAATCATATTAAAGTTACCAAAAAATAAAATCACATATCTTAATCAAGGATAAAAGATAAATATGATACCTACTTAGTAAATATGTATGCAAAAAATTTCGACCGTATTTTATACACTCGTTTCCGCTAACTGGTAAATGGCTTTATAATTTAACTTGACTGCATAAAAGGTTGAACGTATGTGCCCTTAAACTAGGTAAGAATTGCGCCGTGCGAGTATGTCATTGTCACGAGGCAACATCGACCGTTTCCGCGGCAAAATCCTTCAAATAACAATTTTACAGGAAATTTATCGCAAACCACACAGCCGATACTTAATATTGACAAATTATACTTAAAAAGATCAATTACTTTAATCCATAACCCGTCATTATTTTAACGTTGACATATTAATTAAATAACTTTTTATTACTTTTAATCAGGGTTAATTAAAGCTATTGCGCTTGAGATAAAACGCAACTTTTTATTTGTCAAGTATCCATTTGTAGTTCAAGGTAACGAAAATGCGAAAAAAAATGTAATTTTATATCAATAGTCCTTGTAGCGATAACTAGTTTTAAACTAGTTTCGATTTATCTTGGGCAATGTCTGTTTGGGTCTAAGAACGTCGTATTTATTGTAAACCTGTTTCAGAAACAACCAAAACTGTATCTAACTAAGAATTGTGATTAAAACCTATGCGTTGTTCATTTTCACTTGGATCTGCGTCATATTAAAATTTCGCAAATTACGTTTAGTTACTATAATTACGTAAAATATTTTTCAACACACTTGCTCGTAAAGTGAGCGTTATTCTATTGAATTTAGAACTATAAACTGGGCTATAAGTCACGCGTGCAATAATATATTATACCCTAGTGCATAATATAATGAATCCTACAAAGTTGAATTATACCTTTGTGCAAATTACATGCGAGTAAACAGAGCATATTTTATTGGTCCGGGTTATACATTAAATATTTTCAGAAACAACAAAGAGGTTTTATACCACTTCAAATCCATATACATTTTTAGATGTTTGCGCCTTATATTAGTAAAACATTTTTGTATATCAAACAAATTATTCACAACTTACAATAATTTGTTATAAAATATTAAAATATTTGCATTTACCACTCCAAATTAAACATTTTCACTTAAAATAGGCTGTATATGCTATACAGACATTGACGCATTTGGCAGAAAAAAAAAAACAACGCGCATGCGCGAGGTTCGGCGCCATTTTTCAATCACAATTCACAGCTTTTTTGTTATCAAATGTATTTGTTATTTTATGACCTCGTATGTCTGTCTTTAACTCACAAGTGTGTTGAAAAACGTCGTATGTAACTCGTGAGCGTTGCTAATTACAGTCTCGGCTCATTATTAAGCCCTCGCCTGCGGCTCGGGCTCAAATCACAGCCTCGACTGTAATTAGCAACTTCGCTCACTTGTTACATAATATACTATTATAGTCAGACGTAAATGTGGGTGTGGGTTTTTTGAAGACATTTTTTTTAAAGTGAGACCAGATACTAAACTGCATTACTCTTTAAATATGGAAATAAACAACATGACAATAACTTCTTAAAATATTTTTTTCTTTCTCAGATCATCAGTAATAGGAATGGAATGGGAATGCAATCCCGACTCGAGGTCGTAGGAATTCCGGAATTTTCGGGATCTAGACTAGTATAAAAAAAGTGAAATTCGGTTTACTGATAACGATGAAAACAGAATGTTTGTCCAAGTTAAAGTTAAATACTATTTGAAAGAAAACAAAAACCTTTATTATTTAATATTACTTACTAAATAATTAACAGATCTTTAGAAAATTAACATAATCAAAAAATATTTTTGAAATACTCGTAGTAGAGGATCCGTATTAGAGACGACCTGCACAATTTATTGCACTTTACTTTACACTTTACAATTTACTGCACAATTTATTTATTGAATGAAAAGTGATTTATGTCAAATTTAACGTATCAAATAATATAATTATGTTGTAAATATGGGTAAGTTGGCTGAAAACTTACTTGTTTTATTATAATAACTTTCCCTTGTTTTTTAGTCATGCCACCGGCAATATATCATTAAACATATTCAATTTCATATAAAATTCGTAACATCCATCGTTGTCGGCCTCCGTGGCGTGTTGTGCTGCGACGTGAGAGATCGTGGGCTCGAAAAAAATGACCGACGGAAAACGACCGTCCAGACCAAAGAAGTATCTTTTTATTGTTTATGAATATACTTTTTACCCTATAAATTGATGGGAAAGGTCGTCTCTAATACGGAATTTTGACTAATATTTACTATTTAAAAAAGAAAGCGTATTAAGAGTCGTATCTGCTTAACAGCTTCTGATGTCTGATGTCCGTTACAATGTAACAATAAGCTGGTGAGAATGTCTTCTCCGACTCAACACTGCTCAGCAACAGCGTGACGCAATTATATACAAACTGTCCAATCCCGTCAATCTAAATCTCGTCATTTTATGCTTCGGGATTGATTCTGAAAAATCACACGAGATCGGGATTACATTCCCTAATTGTTTTACAAATTCATATGAATTTGAAAGATTGTTAAATTAATTAGATGTTTTCGTCAATCATGCGAGAACTACTCAATGAAGTTTAATGAAAATTGAAAGTGTCACCGTTTATGGAATAAGGTAGAGTGCATCTCTTTCTAGCTACGAAACGGTTATATTTAATGTTTTATTTTATATTTTTTTATTTAAGAAACAGAAAGAAAAATACTTAATAAATTGGTCCCGAACGGGGATCAATCCCGGGTACTGTCAGTCAATACCCGGTAGCTTATAAATTAGGCCTTATAATCTGGGTTAAATTATTTTATCGTTATGTACGTAAGCTTAATTACTTTTCTTTTTAATTTCGTTTACCTATCGCGACTGCTCTTTAATGACACATTCATCCAGCGCAAATATAGTAAGAAAAACACCACAAATGTTAAAACACGAATAATAAAGAAATATCTTTACTATATTAAAATATATTGTTTTCTATTTACTCAAGCTAAATAAAACTGATAAAGAGATTTAGATAAACTTGTAATGAGTACCAGATCACTTCAGTTCATTTCATTATGGTAACGAAGTAAGGATATTATGCTATTTTATTTGAGCTTATTTACATACAAACAATACTATAATGATCTTAAAGAAAAACTCAAATGAAATACGTAAAATAACATATTGTTTCTTTGTATTATCAAAAAGTTTATCACCTCCATAAAACCATAAGATTTGATATTGTCGCTAACAGACGAAACATATTAGAATATTTCGATGCAAGTTTGAACGTCTAACTTCACCTAACTGTAAACTATATACTTTGAAATCTTTATTTTCTACAATTTCATATTTAAAATGTTCTATCCAACTTTTAAAAATTACCACAAGAAGTTATTTTTTAATGTAACGGGCTTTTTGTCGAATACATACCATGTAAATTTTATTTTATGTCAAATATTGCCCAGCACCTTTATCAAATCAGCTAGGATACCACCAAACAAAACCAATCGTTTTATTTACCCTTTCTCAATTATTGTGACAGTCAATATGTCATTTTTAATTTATTCGAACACGAATAGGTCATAAAAGTCAACGCAAAAATAAAAATGGTAAAATGTAAAATAAAAATGGCAGAAAAAAATACAGTTGATTGCACCTACGACTTGATATTGTCTCAGAAACGAGTTGAAAATGCAAATCAAAATCATTTTATTGATGATAATAGAAAAACTTCAGTGTTCAAAAAGTCGTTATGCATGTATTAGTATTCCAAAACGGATATTTATAAGATTTTGCAAAATTAATTTGCATTTGCTTACTTTTTTGTGGGTATAAAAAAACACTTCAGACTACTTGAGACTTTATATTTTTACTTGAACTAATTAATTTTTGTGTTTCTACATCTACTTTACAAATAAAAATACGTGAATATCACCTTGACCGTCAACTTACCAGTATAAGATACTTACCTAAAGAAAAAAGCTGTAGGTATACGAATATAAGCTCAAAGAGTATTGATATACTTATGTTACCTTTTTAAACATTGTTTATTATAATGTACATTGCCTACATAGGTTTCTAGGGCTTCGTTTTTATTTCTTGTTTTTATGATTGTTATACTTACTTGTTTTATAATTATTTTATATTTTTGACTTTATTCAAATGAGAATGAAAATTCATATTATGTTAACCAATCTGTAAAACTTTAGAATTATTTGGTAAATCATTTTATTTATTGCTAGCTCTACAAAAAAATAAGCACAAATTATGAAGTGCTACGAAAATAGGAAATGCACTTCTTAACAAACACGACTCTCTCTTGGCCGGTTTGGTTATAAAATTGAGTGTTTGTGCGTACGCGTTTAATTTAAAGCATTAAAATTGCGTTTATTATGAATTTAACTGCATTGAAATAAAAAGTAATCAACCTTTACGTTAGTAAATCGATTACTACTACATTACGAAGACATTCGTATACACATAGGTTACATTCATAATAGTTACGTACAGAGATTTATATAGGTACCAAACGTGTGTTCATTCAAGTACCTACAATTTTTGAGTGGTAACAAAGTTTTTGAATTTGTGTGAAGAAGATGTTTGAAAAAAGGCAAAAATCTAATGAAATTGTTAAACCAATAAGTTAATAAGTACCTAATGGCTACATGATATATATCAGTTTATAATTATGACATATTCTAATACCAATATACTAGGGTGAATCAAAAAGTTATTAGAAACTTGTATGTATTTAACCTTTTTGGAGGCAGTTCGATATTTTTTTAAAGGTTGACAATTACATATTATTTATCCAGACTTTCAATTGTTTTCGACAGATTGTTCGCAAAATATTAATTTTATTGTTGAGTGTTCTGATAAAAAGACGAAACTATGGAGAAAAACGAGTTACGCGCGGTAATAAAGTATCTGTTCCTGAAAAAAATGTCAACGAAAGAGATTTTTTCGGACATTCAACAGACATGAGGGAATGATGTTTTACCCTATTCCACTGTGGCTTATTGGGTTGCTGAATTTAAAAGAGGTAGATCGAGCTGTAAAGATGACCCGCGTTCTTAACGACCTTCAACCTCCATCACCGAAGAAAATGCCAAAAAAGTGGAAAAATTGGTTTTAGACGACAGTAGAATTACAATAAAATAATTAGCTAAGAACCTTAAGATATCGTTTGGTTATATCTTTTTAGAAGGATTAGAAGGAGATGACGTAGAAAAATAAAATATTTTTGTTTAAATTTTTTTTTTACTTATTCTAAGAACTTTTTGATTCGCCCTCGTAGTATGAAACGTCTCAATACTTGTTAGATCAAAAACCACAATATGTTTTGGCATTATTAAGCTTCATTGGCCCACGCCCATAACTATTAGCATCATGTAGGTAATTAGGTATAATTAGATAATATTGACTTGATGTAGAATCAAGAATCATTTAATTGAAATCAAAATATATTTTTTTCCATGCTGGACGTCACGAACAGTTTTGAGAGTAGGCTACAAGCTGTAAGTGCTGACGAGGTTGAAGAAACCTCATTCAGGATTGACATGGATGAATCACCTTATCACACCGGAGAAGAGCAGTATGCATTTGTATGTAATTTTGTTATTATTTGACTTCTGTTGACAATAAAGAGTATTTATTATTATTATTATGCTCATTCATTACAAAGGCTTGTGATGATGATGATGAAACGAAGCAGGGCATTCAACAGATCGAGTAGCCTTTTGCAACGGCCTCGTTTATGGCTGGCTATTCATTTTTTGCTGACCCTTAAAATGATTTTACCATACAATAAAAATTTATTTTTTAATATAAAGTTTATGCTGAAAGTGGTGAAATAGTGTTTGAAGTTCGTGCTAAAATACTTATATTCAGGGTTTCTGAATAAATTATGAATAAACATTTATAGACTTACTCCATCCAATAATTATTCTACAAAATTTACCCTTCAAAACTATTTTGAAGAGTAAATTATGCAAATAAAAAGACGATAAAAATAACTAAAGTTTTGAAAAAACTCGCAACATTTAAATAATGGCCTTATATGGATAAAAATAATATTTAATAGTCTTTAGATATGTTTTTTATTTCCATTAAGCAGACACATGATCACAACAAAAACTGCATTGTATTTGTCATCTCGTGTACCTATAAAAACTGTTGAAGGAAAATCGCTGAATACTTTTATGGAGACAAGGATTCAATGAGGTAAAAAAGGTTTCACTGTTGTAAACACGATCTTAAAAATAATTTCAAGGTATTTTTTCAAATAAAATAAATCTCGAAGCGAAAACCTTGTTTGTTTTATGCACTTCTTTATTCTTATTGTATTGTCGTACTTATAATTAAATATAAAAGCTTGAAAAGATAAATGTATGTCGATTATTCTAAAATTATTCATCGCTAAAATGGATCGATGGGATATCGTAGAGCCGTAGGTCTACAAGGAATAACTTTTAATACGTAAAGCATCGAGGAAAACCTTGACAATAAAATAATAAAAGTAACAAAAAAATCGTTTTTTGGTTATTCATATTCCTTTTAGTGCCAGTGTCAGCAACTTCTTTTGAATCAATACTTACCTACATACTTGCATGTATCATTGCAAGCAAATTTGCAAAGTTTGTATGTCCCCTGTGTACCTAATTAATGTACAAGCTATGGTGCAGTGGTCATGGAAATGGCGCATGAGTTTGTTCCAGGGTTCATTAAAAATGAGAACAACAATTTATCTAAGTTATCCAGGTAATTGTTTACGTTCAACCGAATGGGTCAATATATCTTCTCCACAAGAGATAAGTTGTGGGCGTTTATTTATTTACCTTTTTGTCGTATTAAAATGCTATTTTACATTAAAAAAACAATAGTTAATTAACACTTACCCAATTCTCACAACAACAATCAATAACAAAATAAATTTAAACATTTCGATAACGTTACCCTAAAACACTTTAAATAACAAAAAAAATATCACTAAAATATCACTGCAAGTTACTTTCTCAAATCAAATATTACTTTAATTCATGTCTCAAATACATAACGACTGGTCGCACTGCAATGAAGTCCTTAGCTTTAAGTGACTGTGTAAGAAATAGCAAGGCCGTCCGTACCAACGTGCTCCGCGCGCAATATTCCAACACACTCTGATCAAATCAAACAATTTAACAAAACACGACAACCACCAGACTCTTTGTAATCGCACAATTTCCTCAGCAGACACTTAAGAAGAAACAAAAAGAAACCCACGACCTTGCGTTGCCGTTGAATAGCCTGAAAATAATCAGTCATTCGAAAGGACAAAAATTAAAACAAATAGGTAAGCGTGGTAATTAAAACAATAATTATTCGTGGCTTAAGTAACAAAGCTGAAGAAAGATAAAAATCTTTATTATGTCGTAAAGATACCATATTAATCTTAAACTAAAGAGCATGCAAGTAAAAATATTATTTTACCGTGATATATGAATTTATTAACGATGTTGCTTTATATAACATATGTTCGAAATCAGCGTAGCAAATAAACAATAAGGCAAGACGAAAACTTATTAACAATATCACTTTCTGAATTTTATTTCCGATAAGTGTAATCAGAATGATTATATAAATTAATGATATCGTGATAATAGTGTGCACTAGCCTCAATAACCGATATCTGATGGTGCTCTCAAATTATAATGCATGATGCACATTTGCAAACAATTTACTTATTTGCAAATATTATAAAGGTGAAACTTTATATAAGTTAATGGAAGTGTCAGTCTTTCATGCTGAAATGGCTCAAATGAAAGAACTAAAATATTAGTAGAGCATAGTACATGGGGTACCTTTTCTTCAAAATTCGATCCTCATATCAGGATATTAGTATCGAATTTTGGTAGAGTCTCAGACGTTGTTCTTGTGGGTTTATAAGAGTCGCTATAAGTTATAAAATTATTATTGGCCATAATAAATAGGTGCAATCCCTATTATAAAATGAAAAGCAAAATAGTTTATGTCGTGGATGCATCGCTCATCAATAGGTACATCTTACAGTCGGTTTATGTGAATGCGACAGACACTGATCCATTGGATTAACTGATCTCTTAACAGATTGCCGGCTTATCACAATCTTATTCGACGGTATTCGAACTTCAGGATTTCATGCAGATAAATTTCGCAATTTATCTTTTGTGATAACTGTTGCCAGTTTCCCTGGATCAGCTACGGTAATCTGTAAGTTTTTTGTTGGAAGATTGAAAAGACTGAAACAAATTTTTGAAATGAAATACTGCTGCGAGTTGCAATGTTGTCCGATTTTCTTAATTTTACACAACGAAAAAAATTAAAATTTTTATTAATTTTAAAGAATATTTTGTTACTTATAAAAAGACGAATTCCACCTCTGTCTTATGATAGTCTGTAATCTAGTTATGCGGGTTGTTCTACGTGCTTAGAAGCAGGGAGATAAGCGATGCACAGTGACTGACAATTGCTGATGAATATGATCAATAGAAACGTGCAATAGACGCCGGTGACACAGCGTAGTGGCATCGACGACTACGCTCAGGAGTTTCACTAAAACCATATTCTTCATTGAGTTCTTTTATTTCATTGTTATGTTGTGAAACAAGCAAAAACTAAAAGTTCCCTGTATATTGTGCTATGGTTCGACATAGAATCTAAAAGCTCTCCACAAAGAACTTTTGATAAATAAATTGAAATAAAAATTAATTTATACACTATCATCCCCTAACATATTGCCATAAAAGAAAAAATTTCAGTGAAGAGCGTTTAGTTGAAACCGTGAACTCCTGGGAATGGTAAAAAGATTGTGAGAATTTTAGTTACGAACAAGCATAATAAGTGTGTTTGGCTTATAGCCTGCTGATTGTTCTTTAAATTCTACGGCTGACATCCAAACAAACTAAAAATCGGCTAAAAGGCAATAAGACAGAGCTGCAACGCATTAGTACTTGAATTTTTTTCCTCTCCGAAAAACTTTTCCCTTAAGGGCACTTTAATAGCTAGCATATACTAGAACCACCAGTTAAATAGGAAGATGTGTTTAATTTCAGGCTTTTAGCATTCAGTTTTGTGTACATATTTAAGTCCGCAGTGCATCGAGATGTTAAAAGTTCATATCTTCGATTTTATTTACAAAATTTTACCAATATCAAAATCCATATATTTTTTGTAATCAAACATAAGGAAAATGGTTGTTTAAGTAAGACTTAATAACTGTGTTTTGTAAGGCACACTTCGTGGTTTTACTGCATTAAGGTTATCATTGAAAAACCTCTGTGCTTGCAAAATTTTGAACAAACTTTCACTTTTCAAACATCGATTAATCAATAATTGACAAAATAATTTAAAATATTATTACTAATCAAATGACTTTATAATCCCCAATTCTGATGAAGAACTCTATATTTCCGGATCTTTGCGACCGTAAATATATATTATCTGTAAAATGGGTTCTCATTTGAATATAAATATGTAGCGTAACTTATACCACATTGTTAAACTGCGTTCTTCGAAATATAATGTTACACCAAAGTCTACGTAGTTTATAATAATTTAGAGATCCAATTAAGTCTATCTTATCATTGTATTCTTAAAATTTCGCGTATTAAAAAATCGACTTGCGTATTTTATTTAGATCAGTAGGTTGGGTTATCTCAATAGTTCTTCAATATTTTTAGAACTACCTTGTTACAGCATCCTTGACCTTTCTAATAGTTAGATTGTGAGTTTTACCATAGCTACAGCAGTGAAGCAGAGGCTCTGAAAATTATGTTACGATTCGTTTACGTTATCTTACTCATCTCGCTAATAATGAAGACATCAGGGGTTTTCTCTCAAATAAACAACAAATTTTGATTGATGGTTCTTCTTCTTTTCGTGTCAATTTTTCCCTAAAGTTTTGTCCAAAATCTGGCCACTCCCAGAGCCTTAGTGGTAGCTCTAGGTCATTTTGTGTGCAACTGTCAGGGCATAATGGGAAGTTAAGTAGATGTGCCAATGACTGAGTAGGTGCCGCGCAGTCACACGTGTTAGTATCTGAGTAACCCCATTTTTTCAAAGTTTATTTTACAGGTATCAAAATTGATGGTAAAGACGCCTATTATTCTACTGCGCAAAGTATTCTGGCCTGCCATTAAACTTTGGTTATTAGTGTTTGTAAACCATTGGGTAGTCTGGAACGTATTATACGTAAGACGATTTAAAAACTCTATTTTAGTTTATCTTTTTTTAATAAATAAAAATAACTTACAGAATATTTATATTGTACTAGTTCTCGTCAAGTTGACGTTTGCAAATAAATAAACTTTTTATGCAGTTTAACGTGACTACTTTGCTCTATTGTACCTTTATGATTTTTATACCAAGAGCACCTCAATACATATCGCAATAATGTAATATATTTAGAGAAGAAATAATAGTTTAAAATCCCACTTGATTTGACGTCAAAGTAATTAAGTAAAGAGTTGATAAAATGACGCACTTCTGGGGATTTCACAGTATTTGCGGTCGAGGCTATTTACCATTTCGCACCCACTAAGGCTTTAATGAAACACCACTTAGTGTAGTAAGAGGAAACATACTTTCTAGACGATTACAGGAAAAACCAAGAGTAAAAATAGTAGCATTGCAACCTGCATGGAAATGTAACGTGTAATTAGGTGTCAGTTCATTTAATCTTCTTTGTTAATTATGGCAGCCTTGAGACAATACCTGTTGGTTATCAAAAAAATAGCTTGCGTTTGTTGTTTAATGTAACACATTTTATAAAAGGTGCATAAACATATTCAAAAGAATGACTGTTTTAGCTGTATAAATAAAATTATCAATAAGAAGGCATATTAATGCCCAGAGTATTTACTTCAATCTTCATATTTTTTTCTTTTCGGTAGGTATATATTTTTTTGTTTTTTTTTCGTTACGGCAGCTCTACAATGCAGTAATCAAGCATAGCTTCACAAGTTGTGTGTAAGAATCAGTGTAAAAACACTGTAAAAAAAACCTTGCTGAATTGATCTGTTGATTTATGGTGCAATAATTCAATTGACGTCTTAACCAACATAGTCTAATTTTAAATTATTTTTTAACTTAGACTGTAGATATAAATACGACACAAGTAGGTACATGACAATTATAATTTTACTTATTAGCGTTGCATACCAAACTTAATAGCTCCACGAAAGAGCTATATCCATTCCATGAGTAGCCCTACTCTATGCGCACTGCAAAATTAAGGCTGCGTCCCCAGTAGGCAAACAGTTAGCGGCTGACTGAGTGAGCCGCAAATTTGTGGCGAACTGAAAGAGTTAGCTGCAAACTCAGATAAATTTTCATACGTCGCGTGGGAGTCGCCCGCAAACTGAGATAGTCGACGCGCGTAACGCTGCAAACTGCGTACAGTGAGCGCAAAACTAGCAAACTGTGGCACTCCATTTCAAATATATGGAAGGGCGTACTAAATCGATATGCCGCAGACACAGTAGGCTGCTGTTTGCCTTCTGAGGACGCAGCCTTAATGTACCTATAGAAGGCCGAATTTGGCTGACATGATAATCAAGCTATCGAAAATCAATCTTCCAAAAACTTCCTTGTGATGTGAGCATAGAGACAATATAGAGGTATCAATTAATAAATTTATTTTTTATTTTTATTAACGCCTCAACGTTTTCAACGGTTAAATCTATATTCATATACTCACCTTAAACCTAGAAAGTACGTCGCGTAAATATTAAAAATTAAATGTAATTCAATGTACCTATAGTTGCTCACCCGCCACACCCTTTAACCTTGAGATAATTTACATAAACCTTTATAATCAGACCGAGTTTAATAAACTTATATGCATTTCTGGTTAACCTTGCTACGTCATCAAAACATAGGACACAACTTAAACTTTTGAGAAATATCGTAATTTTTTTAAAAGCAATTGAAACTTTAATGACTATAAGTGAACTTAAGAAGTATCGGTAACCTATGTAGTAACTTATTAAATTCCCTTCGAATCAACTTGAATTTGAATAACACACTACGCTCAATCTCAACGTACAATCTTTGACTAATTACCAAAATAAACTACGAACGGTACTTATAAACATACCAAAACTAACTAAACCAGATTAAGTTAAGGTCGCCAAGTCACGACTAAATATCCTCATAAATATTATAAATAGTTTATAAAAACATTATTGCACTACTCTTGAGTGCTTGTCCTTGAGTTGACCGGATAGAGCATTGAAACCTAAGTACAAAACTTCGTTTGAGCCTTCTCAACTTTTTGTACTTTTTAATAGCTATGCCTTTTAGCAGCAAAATGTTGTTTTGAATGCTTCACGCGAATGATTTTCCAGTTGTAATATATGTAACAGATGTAAGTAGTATAAAGTTTAAATTTTATAGTCTACTAGCTTTTGCCCGCGACTTCGTACGTGCATAACATTGTTTATATTTAACACAACCAGTCACTTATTGCAGAACCTTTATGCCAAGTATTACATCCGGAATTAGATTTGTCATACAAACTAAAAAGTCCAACCCCTTCCCGTGGGAATTTCAGGAATTCCTTCCATAATACAAACAGACACTTATTGAGGAACTTTTATACCAAGTATCACATCCGTGCACTCGAGGTATAAAATTTTTTCATACAAACTAAAACATTATATATTTCCCGTTCCCGTGTAATTTCGGGAATTCCTTTCATAACACAACCAGACACACATTGAAAAACCTTTACACCAATTTTCACATCGGTGCACTCAAGGAATAAGATTTTTCATACAAACTAAAAAGTCCTATATTTCCCGTTCCCGTGGGAATTTCGGGAATTCCTTCCTTAGTGCAGCTCTACATCCCCTAAAGAATGTATGTTCCAAATTTCAGCTCTCTACGCCCAGTAGTTACGGCTGTACGTTGTCTGTCAGTCACTCAGTCAGTAACGGAACAGTTTTATATATATTGATTGAATATGCAAATATACAGGGTTAATTTAAATTAGCGCATCACCTCTTGCAGGCAGCATCTCCACATCAATCACAACAACATCTTTTCTATGCCTTTTTAAAATTTATAATTTAGAAAATTTAACTTTTGCCATACAAAAAATATTAATTGTCACTAAACTGGCCTTACTTGCACTGATGCCTCGCACCTTGCGTCACACCCACGTGCAGCGGTGCGCAGGGTTGCGAGGTGACTTACAAAATACAGAGTAACTAATAAATAACAAAGGGAGCAAAAATTTGTTTGTTTTTCTTTGTTTGTGTAATTTATAGATTTGTAAAAAGTCGCAAAACAAATGTTGTTGGGATTGATGGTGGCTGCTTGCACGCTAATTTAAATATTTAAATTAACCCCGTACCTATATTTTTTTATTTACCTCTTACATTGTAAAAAAATGCATTAGTACCTTTACACGATGAAGCTCACATAAAATATTGACAAATTGAATAAACGTCGCAGTTTAAAAATATAAACGGTGATAAAAAACAAAAAAATAGCAATAAAAATAAAATATATAAAACTTCTTACTTTTCACTAAGTGTTTATTCGTAAAAACCTGAATAAAATTTAAATTCATTTAACGTTGATTAGTTTCAAAGCCCGCGTTTAAACTTTACTCCACAAAAATATGTTTTACATATACAGGGTTAATTTTAATAAACGAATCACCTTTTACAGGCAGCCTCTCCACATCAATCCCAACAACATTTGTTCTACAACTTTATAAAAATAATAGTTTTCTTTTTAAATTTTAGTTTTCCGATATAAATAATATTTATAGCCTCTGTTTAGAGTCGTAAGTGTAACTCTACTCTGAGCGTAGGTATGCCACGCACCTTGCGCACTAAAATATCGCTTCATAATTAATAAAAGGTCTTACAAAATGAAGAGTAAGCAGCAAACATTTTTTGCTTTTATTTTTTGTGTTATTTATCAAGATTTGTAAAAAGTCGTAGAACAAATGTTGCTGGGATTAATGTGGAGAGGCTGATGGTGATGCCATAATTAAATTTAACCCTGTATTTTTAAGACGATGAGATCGAAGAGAGAGACACAAGTCTAGAAAACATGTCAGTCGTCTTTTAATGAAGCAATAACTAAACAACTACGTGGAGTACCCGGCGTCACTCTGATGCAGTTTACCCAATATTACCCTCTTTCCACTTGAAGTCTGTTCAAATTCGTGTACAAAAACCGTGAAAGGCTCGTAGGTAATGTATCATGTCGTGACGATTAATGGCTCATTAGTGAGCCCCAATAACTTCTCTTAGACTGGTTCAAACTATATTCATATAATAACCATAAATTTGTTAAGTAGTAGATTACCCCGAAATGCTGACAGACACGCGTTTCCTTTTATAAGATGTATTTTTTAAAGGAAATCATTGTGGCGCCGCCGTCGTTACTATGCATATCAAACGATATCGCTGGATAAGCGCACTCGGTGCGGCCAGTATTAGAAAGACCGCCGATCATTTAATTCTCACGACGACTTCCGTGCTTCGGAGGGCACGTTAAGCAGTCGATCCCGGGTGCTGTATACAGTACTGTATACAGTAGTCGTTAGGGTATGTCAGAGGCCATTTCGGCGCCCTGAAAATACTAACATCCACCAAGCTGGCCCAATGCAATTGTACCCTATACCTCCTCGTCACCCAGGAGAGAGACTCAGCCCAGCAGTGGGCTCATTACAAAAAGTTGTGATGATGGTGATTATAATTAAAATATAGCTTATTACCTTTTCAATGGCTTTCAAACATAATTGTTGAATATTTATTCATATAGCGCCATGTTCCCCTAAAGTAAGCTCATATAAAATAATAAATATTTCTGACACTCACACAACATTATCTAGCCCAAATTAAGTTTCTTAAAGAACTTGTGTTATGGATACTAGATAACTGATATACTTAAGAAATATATAAACATACATATTGAATAAATACATATTTTTTATTAGAATAAACTTAAATAGACATATAAACATCCATGACTTGACGGCTAATATCTGTGTTCATCACACAAATATCCACCGCCGCCGGGATTCTAACCCAGGACCTCTGGCATAGAAGGCAATGTGTATGTTACCACTACACCAGCCGGTCGCCAAATATGCCTATGTTAAAAGGTGGGAACTAGACACCGGATAGACATACTTACTTATACTATTTTTCATAAATAATGGAAGTACTTGCAACATTGCTTCCACGCTGGACTGAGAACTAAAGAAAAACATAGTACTTATGTACCAGCTGCTTCTCCTCCCGGGCATACTGTAAAAGTCAGTTATTAGAAAGAGGTTTTATTGGCGTTTTTGAGGGCATTCACCTGACATGCTGTCACTGTAATAGTCTATCTCCATCATTTAAAAACCTCCATGAATAAAGACATTACATATAATATACAAGGTGTTCCTGTTGATTTCCCATATCTTTAAGGTTTTGTTCCTTACTAAAAAATAATACTTTTTGCTAAAGAATATGTGGTTCAAAAGTGCATAATTTACAAGATATCATCAATCTTAATATAATGAGTTCATAAATTATCACCCTTGTAAAATCTCTTTAACATTAGTTCAATAGACGCGTGTCACTGAAGCCGTACAATGAACAACAAAAACATTTTAAACGTTGAAGAACGTTGCATACAATGTACAACGCAAACCGCTGCGAACTGTACCTGTAAAAAAAGGGATAGAAAATGCCAAGTTGTCATACTTCGCATTAAAAGTGTTTTACATAAGATGTTTTGACTTCATTGAATTATTTTGTATCACAAATAAAAACAAAAAAAAAATATTCACATGTTATTTGATTCTATTACATGGTGGGACATGCATTAATACCCTAGAGTTATGGGAAATCAACAGGAACACCTTGTATAACACACCCAGACCAAAGCAAGCAAATATATTCATGCACACAAATACTAGCATTGTGCGGGGATCAAAGCCGCGACTCCTAGAGTATTGAGTAGTAAGTATTGAATGAACAATAAGTCTAACAAAATTGTAATCATCAATGTATACATTATTTTATCAGATAGATAATAGACATTTAATTTGTTGTGGTATAAATCTGCATTACAACTGTGAGTCATAACCTTGCTAACTTAATTATGCCCTAAAGAAACTATGTTTTGCATATTTAACATTATAATATATCTTGCTAAAAAATACTTGACTCTGAGATTATCTAAGACATTAGACACAATAAAAAATCATAAATTAGTTTTCAAACGCTCGACAGATGGCGCGAACATGCTAATGGGCGCAAAGAGTACATACACCATGTAGAATTATTTCTGTTTAACTGTAAAATCAAACAAGCATTATGAATCCAAAAGTTTATGTGGATCTTTGTTTGTATATATGGTGTTATTTACGGTTTAGTGTAATTGCATAAAAGGATTATTATATAAACATAAAAACAACTTTAGGTAATCTCGAGCTTAATGTGAGTAGAGCATCCAAAGGAGCAATTACCAAGCTAAATATTCGCTATTACTACGGACTATGTTGTTACTCCAAATAAACCCAGATATAAGATGAGTTTAGACTGTATTTTGTCCAATTAAAAACCCACATATCGTGAACAAGTATAACTATAAGTATAACCTACCTAAATAATTTTGTTGTAGTCTCTACATTATCGTTTTAAAAACACTTTTGAAAAGTAAGGCACCTATTTTTTCTTTTGCAAAACGAAATAGTTTTTCTAACACCAGATTATGTAAAAGCCCAAATTTAAACTTTAAAAAGTACGGTTACATACATAGGTACATAGTTTCACGCCGTCCTTGTATTCCTTAGGTATAGAGTTGGCAGAACACCAGAGGCTATAAAACCATCTGATGTCACATTTGACAAACCATACGGCATAGGTCTCCCGGATAGGTTAGTCGGTATAATTTCGTCATATCTCAGAAATCGCTCCTTCCGCTTTAGATTCGAAGGCACGCTTTCGTCCCCCCGTCCACTAAAAGCCGGAGTCCCTCAAGGCGCCATCCTCGCGCCGTTACTATACTCGGTATACACTAACGACATCCCCGAACCATCCGAAGGTGTCCAACTCGCCCTCTTTGCCGACGACACTGCTCTCTATTGTCGCGGTCGTGAAATGTCGACAATTGTAGCAAAGCTACAAAAAGCTGTTAACAACCTCAGCGCCTGGTTCTCGAAGTGGCGCATCGAAGTAAACCCCGACAAAAGCTCGGCGATTTGCTTCACTTACATAGAGCGACGAAGGGCGGCCGCGTCCGACACTTGTGTCCGCATGCGTGGAGTCCCCATACTGTGGCAAGCTGCGGTCAAATATCTCGGCGTCACAATCGATAGGACGCTATCGTTCGAACCCCATATCACCAGGGTAACCAAACTGGCTAAATTCTACCTCAGCCGACTGAATAGCATGATAGGTCGCCTCAGTAAAATGTCACTGCGCAATAAATTAACTTTTAAACCAACCCCACGCAACCGCTAATTCCACTTCTCCAGGTTTTTAAGAAGTCGGAGCTTTCTCCACGTCCTCGAATACTAGCAGCGGTTCTACCTGCTTTGAGTAAGAATTCTTTATAAAATACACTCCCCAAATACATTTTCTGAATCCGAATGATAGTTTCCGAAATTTGCGGGTTCAAACACAAACAGCTTTGTTACATTAGTATAATGGTGGATCGTGAAAACTTAAGTGCACCGGCGCACCGGCCGCGCCGCGCGATGCTTCACGCGTTTCCGTTACATCACCGGCTTTACTCTAAACCAGCGGATAGTTCCATTTTAATTAAAACAATATGTCGCAAATTCAATCAACAGTTCTTTGAAGTCGCAGGCATAGGAGCAGTGAATACCGGTAGATACCTACTTATTTTGCTTGCCTCAGGTAACATAAAATATTCGTTTACCCTTGACATTTTTTAATTAGAAACCTTATTTGCGGCATCCATCAAGCATTTGGCAGTTAATTTTAATAGTTCGTGGAAAATCTCTAAGAAAAATACCCTGCGTAATGAGTAATGTGCAAGGTAACTTTACTGTAACAGTTTTAAGTATCTCATTGGACTTCTTTAGATTTTTCTTCCTTAAACGGCGCCATAACATGTCTCTGTTTATACCACCAAGCCTTTACTTTTAAGAGATTAAAAATATAACCATATTCATGTTTCCTGCAGTGTACAGGGATATAGCTGAAAGTTCGTTATAATTACTTGTTGTGAATCCCAATGGTGAACACGTGAAAACCAGTATCTTTTAGCAATTGTTAAGTTTGTTTATCCCCAAATAACACGTAAACTATGATTTCAATAAAATAAAAACTAGAAAAGCAAATTGAATTCATAAAAGATTGTGTATTTTTGATAGATATTAGTAGTGGTGAAATGTCACTTCCGTACATTAATATTATGTTGACCTTTCAAGATCATCTCTCATTACCGTTTTCTATCTTTTTGTTTTAAAACTCGTATACATTCGAAGTAATAATATATTTTTATTTTTTATTAATTTTTTGTTCTTTTTTGTACATTCTAAGAATAAAAGACAAATCTCTATAAGTTTGGAAATCATTTTATTGACAGATTGAGTTCGTAATACGGTAAGTACTTCCGGCCATTTTGGATAACTGTGGAGATTTATGGCAATACCGTCGTTTTGTTTTTTTGTTTGTACACCTAAATTACTGATTCAACTTTAAATATTGTATTTTTGTTTGATTTGTGAATAATTTCCACCATCCTAAAATTTGGCACAAGTTGCGGCCAGAAATGCAACGGAACCTTTCATAATTCATATTCATAATTCTCAGTCATAATTCTTCCCGTCGCGTCATCCCAAATTAGAGATTAATTATTCTATAGTACACTGTATGTTACAGTATAGTCAGGTACTTGAAAAAAAGTTTCATCGAGCCTACTGGTTCGATCACTAAAAAGACGATTTATTATTGAAAGCTTTAAAATGCGTAAACATGTTCGTATCTCTTAGATGTGGGGTATTTTTTTAAGTGGCTTGCATAAATAGGTAAGTATATTAGTCCAGGTTTATTGTTTGCAAATTAAAAGTATTCCTTAATTGCGAACGTAGGGGGATACGTATGCGAATAACAGGGGCGTAACGAGCATGAGAGTTACCTAATGTGAAGTAGATCATCATCCCCGCCCACGGATCGTAATAGATCAAATAATATTTAGAACGTTAAAATGTTAGTTGCTGAAAGATTTGAGTTGATAGCTTAACAACTGTGCTACTTAACGATTTTCATTTAACATTTTATTTAATGATCTAGGCAAACTTTATAGATCAAGTTTTATTATAGGTACCTACTCAGAGTTTATTATAGAGTTTTCACATATCGTGCAATATGTTCAAAATCTAAGAATCAAGTAGGTACTTACTTAAAAATCTATAAAAAATATATTTGATGATGAATATTCAACTCAACATAAAGTAAAACATTTTAGTTTAACTACCTACAACCTACATAGGTACCTAACCCAGTGAACTTTTTGTGTAGTCTTTTGTTTTAATTTCTTTCCTACGGTTTTGAGCCTTAAATTATTTCTTTTATAGAGCGAGAGGAAATATGCCGGCAAAAAAATCTCTTATCACTCTTTTGTCAAAGATACAATAATTATAAAATTATAGATACCGGCAGAAAAAAGCTAAGACAAAAGGTCAAACACAAGACTAATATTCGTTTATGCAATGATTTACGATATCATGAAGTACCTATAGGCAAAATATATCATCACCAAAGCGATATTATTTGGACGGAGATTTTATTTGAAGTTCAGACAGATCCTAAAGGATCTAGCACCAACCAGGGATGTCCGGGATTAATCGCCCATAATAACGATATATACCTATCCTACAAGGACTTGTTTAGGTACATAATTACCGGAAACTATATCTTGATATTAACCTTTTAGCCGTTGATTCAATATTGGTATAATTAAATGACTGCACATCATTTATTGCGTAAAAAGAATGGTCTTGAACCAGATAACCATAAATAATGACGAACTAGTTTAGTACAGAGGTGTGAAAAGCTATTGTAAATATTGACGTAAAAAAGGTATAACAAGTAACATAGATTTGTCATGGAGACTTACGTTACCAGATTTATTTTGGGCTTTAAAATATCACAGAATTTTATTATCTGATCACAAATTTCATTTTCAAAAAGTATTATTAGGTACTTAATTAAATTAAAAATAAAAAAATGTGTTAAATAAAAATCACCCGACCAGGACTCGAACCTGGGACCTCTCGTTTGCCGGACGAGTGCTCTCCCACTGAGCTAAGTTTTATTACTTTACAGATAATGTGATGACGTCATCATATACCCACTAAGGCTTTAACTAAAGTTAAAAAAAAATGTTGTTAAATAAGGTATAACAGTAGACCAAGACGCAAAAAAAGCCGGGGGGGAAAAGACTGTTGGCACTCTTTTTTAGTTAGAATTAAAACACATAGGTACAGTACAAATTGACCGTGACAAAAAAAAAACAAACACAAGACAGCTAATTGTGAGAGCCAATGTCATGCCACAACCAAATTGCTCACATAGGTGCAATGAGGTAATGGTGCACATCACAAACATGACAAACTAGGACCAGAGTATTTAAACAAGAATGGAATAAAATAGCCATAGTGTCATTAGCAAAACGACCTGGCACCGGTAGCAGTGCCCGTTCGCGACTACGACTATAACGCAAGCACCAGCCATCACTCTCCTCAACCATATTTTAGGGAAGAGGGTCACCTGACCCCGACGCTACCTGTAGCCATGCCGCCTGAGGGAGCATAACGTTCTTGCTGTTGTCTTAACAAGAAAATAAGTGAGTGGCACAGTCACCAGTACCTAATAAGTGTCCACATGGCAATCAAATTTTTGAAATATCCTGTTGTGAGGTTAATATTTTTTATCGTCTCAATATTAATCTAGTGTTGTAGTCCTTTTTCGAGATAGAGTGTCTTAAATTTTTTGAATGGCAGGGATTGAATTGACTTCGGAATAACGTATTGAATATACTTATTTACCCTAGAGTAATAATATTAGGTAAAAAGCGCGCGTATTGCATTTTCCGCCTAAAATATTATGACAGATAGGGTTGTGAATCTTATGCAAAAATGTCAATCATTTTATCGATAACGCTGTGAATGCCTGACCTTACTGTGCGTCATACAGAATAATTTTAAACGGGTACTAGTTAGATACCAATTGCAAATAAAATATTTATTTCCTCATCAATTTACTTCTTTTATTTTTTAACATTTTTAAAGGCAAAAGTTAATTCCTTAAGCAACAATAATACCTACTGACGGCACAATAAATTAGCTGCATAATGATACCGATTTAACGAAATCGTGTAATATATTATTATGCGACAGTAGTTTGATATGATGGCAGTGCGAAGAGCACCTGCTCGATATCCTTGGTACTTTTGTGAAAAATGAATTAAGACGGTTCACGCATACCACGTTCTAACAACACTGACTGGGCAATATTTTAAAGAAAATATAAGAATATAACTGCATTTAAAAAAAGAGTTAGTTCGTATAATTTAATATTTCAACGCTTTGTCAAACCTTTAAGGGATGTATTTCAAAAAATAGACAGGTGTGGCCCAATTTTATTAACTATTTTGTACAACTCTGTTCAGTGGTAAAGCCTTGAAAGTGTAACCGTTAAATAGAGAGACAGACAGATAGACTTTCGCGTTTAAAATATTACGAGTAGTTTGGATATGTAATGTTTTTAAAATGTGCATTATATTTAATTTAATATTAAATCATAAAACTACAGCATCTAATAAATTATTTACTGTATCTTTGCGATGAACCTTTTTACTAAAAAAAATAAATCATGTGATTTCAATTTTATATCAATTTTAGTTAGCATAACAAACTATTAAGGATTCAAGAAAATAAGTGTTCTGTGTTGAAAACCGATATCTTAAAAAAGGGCTCACTGCTTTTCCGATTGAGCTTTTCCGTGCTTTTATGATTGCGGAGTACCTAATGCTATTGTATATCAGAAAAGCAAGCTTAATTTGAAACCGCGAGGGTACGAGCTAGTATATAATAATTTAAAAAGGCATTATTATAAACTCTGACTGCCTGACACCAACCACGTACCCAAGAAGGTTCCCCCAAAGTAACCTTGAATTGGCTTGAGTTTTAAAGTTGTTTAATATTGGAAGTAAGGGGCAATTATCCTAGCGAGCACTGCAAACACCTTTAAAAAAAAAAGCTTTTGCCGTACTAGTCCGTTAAAACGCAAGATTGCGGTTAATAAGTATTGAATTGAACGCAAGTAATGATAATTTATGCTTTATGCCTTCTCTTGAAAATCTGTGCTTATTAAATAAAAGATTTAGGGATGAAATCGTGTACTAACTTTATTATTATTCTTTCTTTTTTAATATTTGCTCTCCGAAGAGGTTTATTATGGTACGGGCCGAAGCCAAGTCATTAGTTAGCTAATGAGAAAATCTTTCGGACTATCTTACATGTGTTAAGAATAACGGCTTTCTGTAAAAGATAGGCTTTGGAGGTGTGAATATTAAGGAGGTTGAGATTTGTGTGCAGTGTGTTTGGTATGACGCCTGTTGAAGAAATGATAATTGGGATTGTTCTGACTGTGCTAACCTTCCATTGTGTTTTTAATTCAATCGACAAAACAAATGTTGGGTTGCAGATGGATATTAGGCCCTCACATATGAAGTTGGCGTTTTGTATGGTAGGAATAAAAATCGTTTATTTCTTTGATATAATATATTGATTTAATCAAAGTATGATCCATTGCTATCTTTGCACTTCTGCCATGTCAGAGGTAGTTCAATTATGCCTTTTTAAAAAAAAAAACGTGAGAACAGGATTAAAGAAAATCTTTTTTGGAGTTGATTTTTTTCCCCTGTAGGTAAAAAGTTATCCAAATTTCTAAAAAAATATTAGTCTCTTGGAGCAAGGTCCGGGGAGTACGGTGGATGTCTTAAACATTCCAATTGAAGCTCCTTTAATTTGGTAGCTGTCTGTTGTGCAGTGTGTGGTCTTGCGTTGTCCTGAAGCAGCAGTGGCCTTGTGCGATTGACCAGTCTCGGTTGTTTAGTGGCTAGTTTATCCACCACTATTTGGTGCTGACTACAGTAGATATCTGCAGTAATCGTCTGGCCAGATTTAAGGAAGCTGTACTGCACCACACCGGCACTAGTCCACCAAACGCCGACCAATAACTTTTTCTAGTTAATTCTCTATTGGGGCAGAATTTGGATGGTTCACTGGGGTTCAGCCATTGCAATCTGCGCTTCCTATTGTCGTAGAGTATCCACTTTTCATCACAGGTAATGATTCGATTTAAAATCCCTCCATTATTGTGCCATTTCAGTAATATTTATCACTAACACCGCAGCCTGCAGCTAACTCGGACGTAGTTTGCGATGGATCCGCTTCCACAATAGCCTTCAATACTTCATTGTCGACTTTGGTCTCCGGCAGTCCACGGAGATTGTTGTGTAGATTGAAATTTCCAGAACGAAAACTTTGGAACCAAAAATGACTGTACTTTCTCTAGCGACACCACTGCCATACACATAATTAATTCTTTGAGCCGTTTTTGCAGCACTGGTGCCATGGCGGAACTCATATTCGTAATAATGCAAAATTTTAAATTTTCCATTTTGTAAACTTAATGACGCAGAGAAAAAAACAAAATAAATACGGTTTCGAGACACGAATGAGTATTTAGCTGTATAAATTAATAATAAATTAGCCTTAGATAAAGTTCGCGAAAAAATTCAAGCAGGCAGGAATCGCATAAAGTCTAGAAATACTTACTAACTATTCTTTAGTAGGAATAGTTAGTAAGTATTTCTTAAGAGCCCGTTGTTCGCTAAGCCAAACTTGTCATTGAGCTTGGCAAAACTATCTTGTTATTTCACTCAGCTTCACACACAGGTTGACATGTTTGATTTTAAAATTTTTCAATTTTTCAATTTCTTTAACTACTTATTATGTTAAATAGCAACAAATTTAAACATCGACAAGATCAAATTATTATTATTATTTACTTATTTTTTGGAGTCTAACTACAAATACTGAGGCCATGAGGCTCCTATGTTTGTATGGCAAAATATACGAAATGAGAGCTCTTAATGTGAAAGGCAAACATGCTACTTTCGTAGATGTGTCATGTGATTTACATATATTGCTACAAAGTAGCATATGTGAAAATCTGCATGCTCATTTCGAGCATGGTCGTAAATCGACAGTTTTGTGATTTTTGAGCATGCTAAGAGCGACGCGGGTGGAAGTGGGTGTGTTTTCAGCGCGTCTGCTTAGACGATGATGAAGTAGTGCCATTAAGAAATAATAGTGCCTACTATATTCATAACAGTACCTACCTACATACGATAATAAATGTGTATTGTGATATGACACACTAATTAAATATAAGTACACTTGCGCGATTTAATACGCAAACAGCGCCATCTAGAAACAGGAAACTGCAAAAAAACAACATTTTTGTTATATGGGAGTCCCCTTAAATATTGATTTTGTTCTGTTTTTCAGTATTAGGTATAGCAGCAGCAGAAATACTTCATCTCCGACAATTTTAACACAAATTATCGACAAATTTAACACTGTTACTATGGGATTTACATCCAGTCTCATAAGGATTACATCCGTTTCCGGGTGTGAACCTTCATTATATGTTATGTAAGAAAATGCATAATTCAAAAAGCAATTCACTTGGACAACACGATCCGATTGGAACGTTGATAGCAATTATTATATTATAATACACACTTATTGTACTAAAGTAGGCCAAGTTCTTTGAATTACGGACGATAGTAAAATACTTAATTGACAATTGGGTAACACTTTTGAAATTGCAGGAAAGTACCCAGGTAGTTTAAAGTTTTTGCTTGAGTATAATATTATTTTCTTGAGTAAAATTTCAAAATTTTAAGAGAAATCTTTAATGTCTGAACTCAAAAATGTCATTAAGTTATCTTTGGTTCTTTACGAAAAAGTCACTCAACAGTCACTCAACCCATAGGTATTATGCGTTTCAAATGAGAAAAGAAACGTCAATGACCTCTATCTGTCAAAAGTCACTTGAAAATTAGGATCTGCAAAAAAAATGTTTTCCAATAAAAATAACTATTTATTTTGTTTTTTTTTTTATAAGTGACTAAACCCGCGTTTGACCTCAATCTCACCTGATGGTAAGTGACGATGAGGTCGAAGATTAGCAGAGTATTATAGCGAAAAGAAATAAAAACTTTATTGTATTATTTTTGTCGTATTATTTAATTAGTTTAAAAAATATATTTACACGCGACAGTAAAGAGGATGCATGGTGAAAAAGCGCGGATACCATGCTAATACGACGATGCTGAATCCTAATATCCGATGCACATATTATTCCCCTGGTTTATTATTAATAGAGTCTATTAGAACATAATAATGTGATCTGTTTTTCAAATAACTCTCTATCCATTTGTTAGAAGATCCACGTATGCCATATTTTTCACATTTTGTTAATAGGGTCACGTGTGAAACACAATACAACCACTACAATACAATACCACTACAACCTTCCTTCGTTTATTCGTCCATTCTATTGTTTCATTTACTATCTTAAATGCCGCTAGGGAAGTGGATTTACCATTTTGGAATCCCAATTGACATGGACTAAGAATACTATGTTTATGAATAAACTTTTTCAATCTTACATAGATACATACTTTAAAAAAAAATTGATAGGTTAGTTATAAGAGCTAGTGTTCTATAATTAGCTGGATCATCTGTATCATTTTTCTTGTGAAGTGGCTTAATAACAGTGTTTTTAATTTATCTGGGAAAACACCTTGTATAAAGGATAACTTTATAATGTGAGTAAAATTGGGGCCAGTATGTCTTTACATAGTGGATACGCCGTCATACCATACAGAATTTGAATCATTATGACTATTGATTATTTCTTTAGCGTCTGTTGGAAAACAGTTTTTTTAACATATTTACAGTTGTCAGTTTTAATCATATGGTCAGTTTTTGAATTTTTAATAAAATAGTCATTTAATTTATTGCATATGTCTCGAGGATTTTCATATGTTATTTTATCAATAGTTGACTTTATAATTTCATGTTTGAACTTTTTAGGAATAACATTATTTTTAACAATGCGATTTTTGAAATATGCGGGAAACACAACTTAAATAACAACATAAACATATCATGAAAGTTATTAAATGTTTTATTTGTTTCAGTTTTGTCATATACTTCTTTCCATGATGACGACTCTAAGTAGTTTTTAAACTTGGCTATATTTTCCAGGCCTAGATCATGTTTTTTTTTTATATATCGTGATGTTAACGTTTTTTTTCATGTTTCAATAGTCATGATTAAATTTTGTGCCGTATCGTGATCTGAAAGATATAATGGTAAAGAATCTCCAAAAGACTCTCTGTCATTACTTATTATCTGGTCAAGATTAGTAAAAAAACAGAGCTCATGTCCATTTTCCGAAAATTAATACGTGCTTACTTATGCATCAACATTTTCCCTGAGAGTGGGGAGATTTTTACTGAATAGTAGCCCTAATTTCACCCTCACAGCTCGTAACAGCATCGAAATATCGGACGCACGAAATAAAAATCGGTAATCGTGGTAAGAATCCCGTAATTTTTTTTAATCTTATAATAAAAACTAAGTATACTATCTTCAAATATTTTCGTTCAGAAGCAAACGGGAACTAAAAAATTTTCTACTAAATGCTAAAAGGCTTTCGCTTAGGCAGCATCATTTATTGAGCAACAAGAAAAATAAAGCTGAAAATATAGTCAGTTTATATATTCTAGATAGTACCTAGATATGTCTAACCCATTGTTCTAACCACTACGTAAGTATAACTAGGGATTTAAAAAAGTTACTCTTTTTACATTAGGATGACGAGTTATCACCACGTCACAAAAATGAATGACATCGGCAAATTGATGATAGCGCCCCTAGTGTGGAGTGTCTTGAACTATGATATGTGTAACTTCAGCATATTCATCATTATTTTTAGTCATTAACATACCAGAAAGCGTTCTAGTTGCTGCAATACCGTCCCTGGTTTTTTGTTTTCTTTGCTGACAAAACGAAATTAAAAATTGATCACCACAAAAAAATCCCATCTCCAAAATCGATTTTCTTAGGCAGAAAATGTCATTAGCTATATGTCAAATTTAAAAACAATTCCAGTAATGTCAGCAATGTCAAAATTATAACTCTACCAAATTGTGTTCTTGTTTCACATCTCTGTCTAACATTAGGAGTACGCGCGCGTTAGAATGAGAAACACCGAACTTTGTCAGACCGTCACTAACATGTAGTGAAAAGTTCTGTTTTGTACGACTATTGTAGTATTTGCTGAATTTCAAATTGTTTATTTTTGGATAGCAAAAAGAAGTGTCTGCATGTAGAAATAGCTATGATTCGTAAAATTAAGACTCACTTTTATATTAAACTATAAATGCATTTCGTAAAGCATACTACTTGTGTTTGAGCAAAAGTGACTTGGTGCAAATAGTACTTCATCGATTTGTGGAAATTTTAGAGAAACGAGTTCGAAACAATGATTTTATCAATTTTCGCAACATATTTCATTTGCCAATATTCTTTATGCTGGGCATCGGGGACAGATATTGCATTAGATGCAAAAGCGACGTTACTTCATCGAATAGACAGTTTAAATCTACTAATTTACACTTGCTTATTGACTCTCACGGTTCTTACGATTTGGGTTTTCAAACATCATCGTGTTAGTTGGCTCCATGAAACAGGCCTAGCCGTAATATATGGTAAGTTTATGATATTAATAACAATATAGCACTCAACTATTATCATGTGACAATCACAAGGCCATAACATCAATTATTATTGATTATTTTCTGTGTGTACCTATTGAACTATTTGTATCTCACAGGTTCATAGATAAAAACCACATATAATAGCCTTTTTATGCTTAACTGACTCTTAAATTTCCAGGTCTTGTAGTTGGTGCTATTATTCGATATGCAGGCAATACAAACGAAGTTACTTATATTAATGCCTTTGCTGCACCAGATACCAAATATAATCTATCAGTACCTCCAGATATCTTACGGTTCCATTTTCCGGATAAGATCCAAATTACAAATGGAGGTAAGTTATGCACATATTACTTTTGAATTTTTCTTATAATAACTGGAAGAACATTTTTTTAGAACAAATACTTTCTTAACAAGTTACATTTACTTAATTTTTAATCTTCTGCATGGCTAGAATATTTAAGTACATAAACTTTTTTTACAGAAGCTCCAGTGCCTAATAAGACTTATGCATACAGCTTCAGAGGAGAAATTGTTAATGTAGAACAAAATGAAATAGACCTTAAAGCTACATTTGATCCTGAGATCTTCTTTAACATTATCTTGCCTCCTATTATTTTCCATGCAGGGTACTGTTTAAAGAGGGTAAGTATCCAGAAACTAATATTAGGTAATGTTATGGTTTAAAACAGTTTTCTTATATAATTAAATTAATGTATGTCCAAATTTTTATTTCAGAAATACTTTTTTAAAAATCTGGGGGCCATATTGACATTTGCAATGGTAGGCACTGCCCTATCAGCCTTAGTGATTGGTTCTTTAATGTATGGATGTGTTCAACTGATGCCAGCATCCCTTGCATCTAGTTTTACATTCCTGGACACACTATACTTCGGTGCTCTCATATCACCAACTGATCCGCTGACAGTGCTCGCTATTTTCTCCCAGTTGAAGGTAAGCTACTTATTGTATGATTTTATGGTTATTCAAATAAAAATTCTAAGTGCCATATAAATGACATAATTCTGTTTGTACTTTATGAGAGAAAAGCTATGGTAATGACTGTACAAATTAAATGAACCATCATAAGCTTTGCTATGAATGTTGAAAACAATAATATTTTCATTAATTTCTTTAAATGAGTTTAAATATGAAACCTTTTTTAGTATTATTGTAAACTTTTTTAATATTTGTACCTGTTTTTTAGAGATTAATTTGCCAGATTGTAGTTTTCCAAACATATATAACTGTTTACATTCTTCCCAGATCTATGAAATTATTTTTTGTTAAGTTAAAAATATTGATAACTTTGTTGTAAGCAGACAATCAACTTGTGAGATATTTCACATTTACCATTAATAACATAATATAGTCAACGGCTCTATTACTGTACTTTGATTGAATACGCAATAATATTTCAATTATTATAATATTTTATATAAGACTCACGATGCGCCACCAGAGTGCACCAATAGCATATTTAATGTCTTGCAGTCATATTATTATTCTGGCATCGTCCACAAATCCTTAATCTATACTTAGGGCATGTAAAAATGCTAAAAAAATGTGTGTTTATTTGTAAACCACCGCATTAGACATTTGCTCTTGGAAAGGTTATAGGCTATATTTAATCAAAAGCTAGCAACTGCGCGGATCCGTAACATTTCTTGATAAAATATAGCCAGCTAGTAGTTACTGAGATAAGTGCCTTCAAACAAACTAACAGATTCCTATGGTATTCAAAGTTATGAAACTGCACAAAGCTGCTTGTAAAATAATATAAATAATAATAAATAAATAATAAAATCCCCAGACAATCACACCAACTACATGGCCCCAAAGTAAG
Source organism: Stenoptilia bipunctidactyla (assembly GCA_944452665.1). NCBI lineage: Eukaryota > Metazoa > Arthropoda > Insecta > Lepidoptera > Pterophoridae > Stenoptilia > Stenoptilia bipunctidactyla. Next base: position 12,908,628 of record OX101726.1, read on the forward strand.
CATAGCTTGTGTTATGGGCTACCATATAGCGAACTAGGGGGGAACCTAGAATATAAATACATAAATAGATAAACACCCAGACACGGAACATTTTTTTTTCTGGTTCCGTGCGGGGATCGAACCCGCAACCACTGGCGTCTGAGGCAGATAGGTTTACCCCAACGCCAAAGTGGTCGTCAACACATGTAACTAGTGATTTACACATGCCTACACCCCCCGTTCACACATGGTACGTTTTACTGGATACGTTTTACCGGATACGTTTTCTTTTCATCCGTGGCGCATGGAGTTGTATGTACGACTTTTTTTTTTTTATATTGTAAGGATAGGACGTTTGTCTTCCATGCCACCTGATGGAAAGTGCGCATGAAGACTATGGTGTTACACGTCCATCCACGAGAAACCTATTCATTCGACACAAAAGTTCCAGGACTGTAGTGGTCAGGAAAAACAGACGCAGGCAGATTGTTCCACTCCTTGGCAATCCGTACCAAAAAGGAACTATCGAAGCGTTTTGTTCGACTTCTTGGTAAATCCACTATACAGGGTGGCTCTGAAATACGTTGACAAATTATTTTACGATTTATTTTATTTTTCTTTTACACAGTATAACGGTGACTATTAAATAATAAAATTACAGTATTATTTTAACGTAAATATCTAATTATTTTCAAAATAACCACCATTAGCTTTAATACAAAGGCTTAAACGTTTTCTGAAGTTTTCGACGATTTTCCGTACTTCCTCTTCAGATATTTTGTCCCACTCACGAGTAAGTGTTGCCTTCAGGGCGTCTACGCTTCTGTGTGAAGTTACACAGGCCCTCGCCTCTAGAATTGACCATACGCTGTAATCCATTGGATTAGGGTCTGGTGAATATGGAGGCCATTCCTTGGAACTTATGAACTCTGGAAAATGGTCCATACACCACTGCTGCACATTTGAGGCCCTGTGAGATGGAGCAGAGTCCTGTTGAAAAGTCCACGGTTGGTCGCCGAAGTGCTGCTGGCTCCAAGGAAGAACTACACTCTCCAAAATATCGCGTTGGTATATTTCTTGATTCATTTTCACACCTTTTTCTACGAAAACGAGAGGAGTTTTGCCTGTTGAGCAAATGCCACCCCAAACCATGACTGAATCCGGTTTTTGCCTATGGGGGATAATTGCTGTGGCTCCAGGGTGACTAGAAGAGTAAATTCTATCGTTTTGGCGGTTATAAGACTGTTAAATCGTAAAAAATTTTTCATCTGTGAAAACAATATTTTTCCACGCTTCACCAGCGGAGCGCGCTTTCAGTAAGCGACATCTTTCAAGACGTATTTTTTTATCTTTATCATCCAACCGCTGCGCTTTTCGCAGCTTGTCTTGTATGCTGTTAACTTGAGCTTATTTTTAACAACTCGTTGTAACGTTGAATGACTTACACCTAAATCTCGAGTCATTTTTCTTACCTAGGCTTGAGGATTGCGGGTCAATCTTTGTTTGACGATATGTCGAAGCCTAGGCGTCCTCACAGTTCTTTTTCTGCCTCTTCCCGGACGATCACCAAGATGGCCATGCTCATCGTAACGTTTAATAGCAGAAGAAACTAACTGCCGACTGATACCGAGAAGTCGCACTATCTCGCACTGCCGCTTACCAGCCTCATATAAGGATATTATTGCACCTCGTTGAGCAGACATAGTAAAAAATAACTAATTTTTTATTTATTATCTTCACAAATAACGTTAAGTTGGCGCCAAAACATGTGAAAATAATAAATAAAAACAAAAGCAACGCAGCATGTTCCATTTTTGAAATTTATTATTTTTAAATTTGTCAACGTAATTTAGAACCACAGTGTATAGGGGTGGAAGTTCTGTCTGCGTCTGGTAGTCCGGTGGTAAAAAGGGGTGGGTTCAATTTGGTCAAAAAGAGCACTCGCACACTCACCAAAATGTAGCCGATAAAATACTGTCCAACAAGCAACCTTACGACGATGCTCCAGCGTCTGCCATTTTTTATTTGTAAGGTTGTTGTTATTTATGATTTTACGGGCTCTTCGGTCAACAGAGTCTAGCGCTTCGAGCTGGTGTTTGGCAGAACCATCCCAAAGGTGACTACAGTACTCCATGCACGACCTCACTTGGGTTGTGTATAAGTTGAGCAGCCGTTCAGGGCTGAAGTACCGCCGGACCTTCGAGATGATACCCAATTTTTTTTAAACCGTTTTTGCCATAGACTCAATTTGTTGACCGAAGTTCAATTTGGACGTTATAGTAACGCCCAAAAGCCCTAGTTGGCCGGTGATGGGAACAGATACATTCTGGAAAGTGGGCGTAAAAGAAAAGGTACTCTTTTTTGCAGAGAATAGACACGCTTGTGTTTTGGAGGCGTTGAATTTGACCAGGTTGGATTCGCCCCAATCGGACACATTCCGCAAGGTCGAATCAACGCGCTCAATCATAGACTTTCTCAAAACCTGGATTTCATGGGCGCTCGTTCGCGCATTGGATATATATCTCTCAACAACAGTCCTGTCATCAGCATATCCAATAATGCCTGGTGTTAGGAGGTCATTAATGTGCAGCAAGAATAAAGTTGCAGAGAGAACAGATCCCCGAGGTACCCCGGCATTAATCGCCATTAGGTCAGAGGAGTAGCCGTCTAAGACTACTCGAATCGACCGTTCCCTCAGAAAATCAGATATCCAGTCGCAGAGCCCGGTCGGTATGCCATATGCTGGAAGCTTGCTTAAGAGACCATCTTGCCAGACCCAGTCAAAGGCCTTGGATATGTCTAAGGAAACAGCTATTGCTTCACCATGACCCTCCAAGGCCTCACTCCATAAGTGTGTGGCATACACGATAAGATCGCCGGTCGAGCGTCCACTGCGGAAACCATATTGGCTATCGCTTAGGAGCTCGTTGGTCTCGAGGTATGCCAGGAGTCGATTGTTCAATACACGTTCCATGACTTTGCAAAGTATGGAAGTGATTGAGATTGGTCGATAGTTGACAGGATCAGCACGGCTTCCCTTCTTCGGTACTGGTTGTACGTTAGCCAGCTTCCAGGATTTTGGGACTTTACCAGATTCCAAAGAAAGTCTATAGAGACGCGTCAAAACGGGAGACAACTCAGCTGCGCAGCGTTTCAACACCACTGCAGGAATACCATCTGGACCGCTAGCCTTATTCTCGTCTAGGTGCAGCAAGCATTACGAACCTCCTTTTGGCGAATATGAACGGTACCCATTGTAGGACCGAACTGAGGTAATTGGGGTGGGATTTTTCCTTGGCTATCTAGACGAGAATTTTCCGCAAAGATACTGGCAAATAAATCCGCCTTTTCCTTAGCGGTGTGGGCCAGAGAACCGTCAGGTTTCCGCAGTGGCGGCAGCGATGGGCGACAAAAGTTCGTTTCGACTGACTCGGCGAGGGACCAGAAAGCTTTACTTCCCGAGGGGTATGACGCTATTCTGTCTCCAATACAGCCTATGTGGGCGAAACGAGCTCTTTTGATCACCTTCTTGCAGGACTTGGCGGCAGCATTGTACCTCTTCTTGTGTTCATGCGAATCCACGGCTTTGCTTCTGCGAGCGGTTGCCCAGGCTTTGTACGCTTCTCGCTTACGCTTTTCAGCGGAAAAGCATTCAGCACTAAACCATGGGCGAGCTTTGGTTTCAAGGGATAGATCAGCGTAGGGAATGAAGATCTCCATGGCTTGACCTATCACACTTGAGACTGCATCAGCGCAGCACGATGGATCGGTTGATGTAAAACAAGCTTGCCGCCACGGATAAGATGCGAAGAAATGTCGCATTTCATCCCAATCTGCCGACTTGTAACGCCATACTCGCCTAGAACCACTTGGTTGGGTGTCAGGTGGCGAGTACTGCGATACAGATTTCACCAGACAGTGATCGGATGTCCCTAAGGGTGCAGTGACGGACACCGAATATCTGTCGGGATCGGTTGTCAGCAGAAGGTCCAGGCAGTAAGCAGTGTGGCCAGCAACGTCTGGGATGCGCGTAGGCTCGTCAACAAGCTGAGAGAGGCCATGAGTGAGCGAAAACTTAAAAGCCTCTCTACCAGCATGGTCAGTGTCCTGAAACGGGTATAACCACTGTCCGTGGTGTGCGTTAAAATCCCCCAGGAACACCAACTGCGCTGTGGGAAAACGTTCCTGAACCTTGTCCGCTGTACTGCTGAGATAGCCTTGTTGTCTCCCGATCTCCGCTGTGTGACCGATAAATACCAGCGTATACTATTTGGTCTAGGCCGGTATCTATGTGAACCCACATAACTGAAAGGTCTGGCACTTCTAAGTAACGGAGACGCTGACAACAGATCTTGTCACTGGCATACATGCACACTCCGGCGTGCGGGTGGAATTTGGACTCCAGGATGTAACTTGGGTAACAGAGGTATGCCGAGTCACAGATCTGCATCTCCGTTAGGAAGAGTAGGTGGGGTCTCTCCGTCTCGAGGTGGTGGTGGACATCATTGAGATTGGAGTGCACTCCTCGGATGTTACAGAAGTGCACTTTAAACGAGAGGAAGTGCAACCGCTGTGTTACCTTACTATTCTTTGGACCTTTCATTAATTTTGGAGTGGAGTGAATAGGGAGGAGAACAGAAGTTGAGTGAAGTGCTGCAAATGGAACCAAGCAACTCGATAGGGGTAACGCACCTTTGGGAAACTCGCTTGGAGACTGCGGGGACGCCCGAACCCCCCCGAGTTCGCCATCGGGTCCTCTCAAACCGGTCGCCAGCCGGCACGATGGAGCCTCCCGGGATTTTTCGCGAGGTGGCGAGGCAGCCTTTTGCATGTGGCTGGCATGCTACTTGGGCCCCCAACTACCTGCGGTCGCCCAGCGGTGCACCGTGATTCGGATCCCGCTACCCTCCAAAACGAGTCACCCGGTGAGTCATTATCCTACGAGTTGAAAACAGTTCTCCGATGCAGCACGATTACTCAGACCTATCATCCTCAATGGCTACACTAGACATCATGCCGGAACGCAACTAGGTTACTTGGCGGCATGGTTTTGTCTAGTGGGTGGTGACAAGCCACGGCCGAAGCCTACTACCAGATTTTACTGCTCGTTTAGCACCACCCAGGGACCACGTACAAGGCATCGAGGGCTAAACCTTGCGGACGCGAGCAGTTTTCAGTCCCCACGACTTCACATATGGCACAGTATTCAGTATACATATTTTCGATACAAAAATGGTATCCAGTAAAACGTATCATGTGTCAACGGGCTGTTATAACCGTCCTCATGAATTAACAACTCACTTCGTCAAATTTTTGTAACATCCTTACGAAATCAACGTAGGCAGACGGAAAACTAGGTATAATATGTTGTGATTAATTTATACTCGTAATTTGAGTGAGGTACTGAAATTCATACTCAGGTATATTATTATCAGCACGTGATTGTCATCACATCAGATTTATGTATCTACACATGCAAACAATATTAACAATGTGATTTAGATAAAGCATATTTTAGTACTTATCCTGTCATATTTATTGGTTAAATAAATCAAATGGTAATAAGGTAATAAGCACAGATTATTGATTTACTCTTTATTCCACAACCATTTATCGAAGAGTTGCTAGAGCTTGTCCGTGTGGCTTTGGTGTACGTTCACGCCTGATAAATGATTTCGCAAAAATAACCCTAATGCTAACAACCCGATTTTTTTCCGAAATTCCGTTCACACAATCGGTCAAGTTAATGTTACGATTACTATTTTAAAAACTCATCCATGACATTAATGGTCGTGACTGTAAAAAATATCTTATTTAAAAATAAGAAGTATATATGTAGGTAAAAACGCTTACACGTGTTTTTATTACCTAAATATAAATATTAACAACCTGCTAGGCTCTGGCTTTGTAATCGGAGTAAGTCTTTAATAGCATCGTCATGTTTCAAACAATTACCTATCATAAAACCTTTAAAGAATTACATCTTATCATGGATTACACTGAGTTTAAACAGATTGACACAGCGGGTGTAATTAGTTAAATTATAACAGATTGCAACTTGTATTGCAACTTAGCTATACTAATATTATAAAGAGGAAACCTTTGTATTTTTGTATTGAATAGGCTCAAAAACTACTGGACCGATTTCAAAATTTCTTTTACCATTACTTAGAGGGATTCTTCCGAATCCGTATAGGCTACTTTTTATCCCGAAAATCCCGCGGGAATCGATATTGCGCGGGTAAAACCGCGCGCAACAGCTAGTAGCAGATAAAGCAACAATCTCGGCTCGTTCGGTACACGCATGAGTGAATGCTATCATTAATTTCTCACGACGAATTCTTTGCTACGGTGGGCACGTCAAGGATCCCGGAAGCTGTATACTTCTATACAGTAGTCGTTTGGATTTGTCAGAAGTCATATCAGCTCCCTAAAAAGTCTAAAATTCATCAACCAGCACTGGGCTATCTTGATGATTCATGCCTTCCTCGTCAGCCAGGCTACGTCATTCACGGCATGTCACATTACAGAAGGCTGTGGTGATGATCATGAGGTTAAAAGATAAAGGTTTTCCTATGAGATTTTTGGGCACTTTACGACGTGTTGTCAAAATAGACAGGCAAATGGGTTCTTGGCTTGCTTTTTCCTGTTAGCGCTGACTGCGAGAGCAACACGGATATAAATTTTACACATAAAATTTATAGCCGTGTCATTCTAAGTTAATTATCATTCGCGTAAATGAGTCTTAACCTAATGAGATCTTACTGAATTGACCTATTTATGTGTGTGCCAGTACCTATATAAAATTAATTTAAAAAGGCTGTTTTGTGTCACGCTGATTCTTATCCATCTGGGATATTGATCTGGGATACTGGGAACATGGATTTAATGTTTTTACCAAGTCGGTATAATTTTTACTGCCATACAAGTAAAATGAACATAGGTATATTATTAACTTTAATTTACATGTTAACAACAAAGTAAGCATTCATAATTCTATGTCTACTGCTAAAGGTTATAGTGATAACTATAATAAAGCAGCATTATACTCGTTGATTAGTTTTAACCGAAGCTGCTTGTCACTATACAGGGTGTTCAAAAAAGTACTTAAAAAAAACATCATATATCGGGCTAGTCTTCCTCATTCGACAAAAAAACCGTTTTTTATTTTGGCTTTTAGTTTTTCCATAAAAAAATCCAAACCATTTCAAAGAAAGCGCGCGCGCGATCTTTCACAGCTGGACGTATTTAAATAATAGATTAAAAATAAACTTAATTATCAAGGTAGGTACCTACTTACTTACATAAACCCGTACAAGTTCATATCGATTCCAATTTTACTACCTACTTTGTACGGGCTTAGGACCGTCAGAATAAACAGGAGCTTGATGTATTTTTCACAATACCTAAGTAATTCGAGCGTAGTTAAAAATTTGAACCAACCTTTATACAGTAATTAATTCAATCAATTCAATAGTTCACTGTTCTACTACAGTAAATCTAAAGTTATGTACAAAATAAAATACACAGCAAGACAATGTAAATGTCTCTGGATAGGTGAATAGGCGCGCGCTTTCCTTGAAATGTTTAGTTTTTCTTTATGGAAAAGCTATAAGTCCAAATAACAATTATTGGTTTTTTGTAGTTGAATGGGGAAGGCTAGCTCTATCTAGGATATTTTTTCTCCAAAATACTTTTTTGGACACCCTGTATTGTGTGTCCAAAAAAGTGGTTTAAAAGATATTAGTATTGTTTGAATAATTATGAAGGTGTTACATAATTTGTGTAATTTAATTACAGGTGGATGTGAACTTGTATGCGATGATATTTGGCGAAAGCGTGCTGAATGATGCTGTGGCTTTAGTACTTAGCGGGTAAATATTTTTCTTTATCACTGCCTTCATTAACTTCTAATTTAGCTTTATCTTTCGGCCTTAGTTTTGAAGTAATTCAAACATGAAATAAACGTTAGGTAGTAATGTATAAATGTAGTATGATGTATTGTAGTGTAAATATGAAGATATAAATTATGACATTTTAAGGATTATTTAAATAGTATCTGGGGATTAACCCCTACAGTTAAATCAATAGGATTAATGTAGAGTATATTGTGCCGACGCTCGTTGATCCTCAACATTAACAAAACTAAAAAATAAAATCCCCAGACAATCACATCAACTACATGGCCCCAAAGCATAGCTTGTGTTGGGATACCATGTAGCGAACTAGGGGGGAACCTAGAATATAAATACATAAACACCCAGACACGGAACATTTTTTTCTTGTTTCGTGATGGAATCGAACCCGCAATGTCTGAGGCAGACAGGTTTATCTTATCGCCAAAGTGGTCGTCCAAAAAAAATTAATGAAATTCGAGTTTTGATAAAAACGAACAAAGGATAATCTATAGTTAATTAGATAATAAGTTGGAAGAGTTTGTTTGTTTGATGATTTAAAAAATGTATTTGTATTTGATCAGACTTTATGAACCACGGAAAGCTGCTTGTTTAAAAAACTTTTATTGATGCACTGGAACTTTGTTTTTTTACTTTATTACTTAGTTCAGGTATCAATCAATCAATTCATTTATTCATAATCATAGATATTATAAGGGGGTTTTTGAAAAGGAAATTTTTCAGAATAAACAAAAACGTTTGACGCTAAATCCGAGTTTTTAATAACTCAAACTCTGAATCTCATTCGATGGTAATGTACGACGAGCTCAAAGATAAAATACACCTGTTGAAACTAGCTTGTCATAATCATTGTGCAATAAACAAGATATTTTTGACTTATCATTATTATATCAAAGTTTTAATCACGATATTTTTTATTTTTCCAAATTTAAATTGACGAAAAGAGAATTCTTAATTTAAACTCATGAAAACATTGAATATTTTATTGAATATGATTGCAGAGCTATCCAGAACTATGAGAAGAGATACTCCAACGATGGTGGTTTTGAGATCACAGCGTTCCTTGGTGCTATTGGTGATTTTATTGGGATTTTCAGTCTTTCTTTATTGGTTGGAGCTTTCATTGGATGTTTGACTGCATTGATATCCTTTTCATATATTCTTTACCACTACATTATATACAGTCTGCAACAGAATTATGTATTCCACCCTGTCTCCCGCACACATACAATATGCGTACGTATTGTATGTGAGCTGGAGACTGGGTGGTATACATAATTCTGTTGCAGATTGTACCATAGGACAATTAGTAGGTGTCAAAAAATGCAGAGGACAAAACACTTTTTGACCGGATTTATCGCGTTTAATTATATTTTACATTTTAACTCGACGTTTCGGTGTCTATAGACCTTGCCGTCACGAGCATCTCCCGAGATAACAATAAATTCAGTTGAAAAAAATGTTTTATTTAAGATTAATAATCTTGGAAAGTTAAAACATTATTAATTTTGTGAGAACTCACCGATTTGATACGAAAATAAAACAATTTTCTGTATTTTTTTTTTTTGGAAATTAGCAGTCAATCTCCATTGGTTATACTAATTTACCAGTAATGTCTTATTTTATTCAATATTGCCTAGTTATAACTAATAACGTCGTTTCTATTTTTACCGACAGTAGCCCCCATCCTTTACGGATCAACCGCAATCCCAACAAACAAAATTTATAATTGTTGACATTATTTTTTGTGAAACATTTGTTTGTTACCCAAAACATAAAAATGCATTTAAAAAGTATTAAATGTAATCGTTTTAACCAAATTTTATTACTTACATACTAACTTTACGTTTTGTTGCCTTTTTACCGCCGTAGTCACTTTGAATAAAACGAGACCATTAAAATTCTCGTGTCACAGTTTTCGTTGCCATACTCCTCCGAAACGGCTTGACCGATTTTGATGATTTTTTTTGTGCTTATCCGGTATCTATGAGAATCGGCCAACATCTATTTTTTTTTTTATTAATATGGCAAAACAACGTTTGCCGGGTCAGCTAGTTAAATAAATAAAATCTTCAGACAATCACACCAACTACATGGCATCAAAGTAACCAGAGCTTGTGTTATGAGATATCATGTAGCGAACTAGGAGGGAACCTAGAATATAAATACATTTATGGACAAACGCCTAGACCCAGAACATTTTTTTTACGTGTTCCGTGCGGTTATCGAACCCGCGACTTCACGATTAGCGTAGTTGCGTCTAGACCACTGCACCACAGATACCGTTTTATTGTTCCTATTTTGTTAAATTTGTATGTTTTTCCTTAATCCCAATGCACATGACAAAATTCACCCACGTCCGTGATTGGCCACTACTGGAGTCGGCGCTGTTCGTACTCACGTCCTACGCAGCTTTTCTTATTGCAGAAGTTTGTGAATTGACCGGTAAGTACATAAACATAGAGTTTAAGTGTAATTGGATATAAAAGTACAGAACTGTATTTCTGTTTTTAATTAATGTAAAACATTGTGGTGACAAACTTTTTTTACTGTCCGCCGGATGTAGAAGGACGATAAGGTTATCAGTTTACATGACTATCCAGGTAGCTTTCTTTTTGATTGCGGGTTTGATGGAAGCATCAAACTCGACCATGTTGAAGATTATAAACTACAATATTTATCAAGAATCCCACTTATTTACTTTAATCGTAGTAAACACTGTTCGTAAATCGTAGTTATTATGATTAAATAAAGGGTCTTTTACACGGAGAGCAAAAGGCGGCCTTCTTAATTAAGGCGATTATCCCACTAAAAATAATACAAATAAACCGCACACATATACGTGACCAAAATGTTCTACTTCCCCGCACTGTGCGGCAGTAATCGATGGCCCTACGCCAAAAATAAAATATACTGCCTACGCTAAAAATAAAAACTATCTATTCATTACCAGACCTCAGTAAATATACTACATTGGTTGAAAAGTTCGCGGCCTGGCCATTAAAAAAAAAACTTTTGTTATTTTTTCTGCCGTCATTTTGAACTGTCATTATTCAATTGTCAGCCCGCGAATTTTCAATTTGATAGCTTGTTTAAATAAAATTTTACGAACAATATAAATACGTGTGTAGAACAAATTTTCACTAATGGAGAAATTTTAACAACGTGCTGTGATTAAATATTTGTTTAAAAAAAGATTAACATCAAAGGAGATCCATGATGACATGCAAACAACATTAGGGGAATCTGCCCCGTCTTATACCACTGTGAAAAAATGGGTTGCAGAATTTAAACGTGGACGAGAGAACATCGAAGATGACCTCCGGCAGGCCAATGACGTCTACGACCGAAGAAAACATCAATTGTGAAAACATCAACAAGTGTGTGATCTCATATTGAAAGACCGTAGATTGACTATCAGAGAAATTGCAGACACTATAGGCATCTCATATGAACGAACGCAAAACATCATTGTCCATGAACTCGGCTTTTCTAAGGTTTCGGCTAGGTGGGTCCCCAGATTGCTTTCAGTAGAGCAAAAGCGAATTCGACTCACGATTTCTCGCGACTGTTTGGAGATGTTCGAGGCTGATCCAGAAGGTTTTCTTGACAGATTTGTGACAATGGATGAAACCTGGGTTCACCACTATACCCCAGAATCAAAACAACAATCCAAACAATGGAAAAAATCAGGTGAACCAACTCCGAAAAAAGCAAAGGCAATTCTGTCGGCTGGCAAGGTGATGGCATCGGTTTTTTGGGATGCTAAGGGTGTCATTATGGTGGACTACCTTCCAAAAGGCGAAACAATAAACTCTGCGTACTATAGCACCCTTCTGCGCCGTTTACGTGAAGAAATTAAACAGAAACGCCCAGGATTACTGAGAAAGAAAGTGTTGTTTCACCAGGACAACGCCCGAGTCCACACGTCTGTCGAGTCTATGGCTCAAATTTGTGATTGTGGTTTCGAATTGTTGCCACATCCAGCTTATTCTCCTGATTTGGCACCTTCGGACTTTCATCTGTTTCCAAACCTGAAAAAACACCTCGGCGGGCAGAAATTTTTAACGAATGAAGAGGTCGAAGCCGCTGTTAACCTGTATTTTGAAGACCTTGAGGAATCTTTTTTTAAAACAGGTATGGAAGCTCTGGAAAGCAGATGGAAGAAGTGCATAGAGCTAAATGGAGATTACGTCGAAAAATAAAAATATTTTTGTATGTAAAGTACAAAACAAAATTCTGTTTTCTTGACTAGGCCGCGGACTTTTCAATCCACCCTCGTACTTACGATGTTTTTACTGCATAATATATCTACGTCCTTCTTCGATTATTGAACCAAATTTGAACGGTCGTTACCGGCAAACCACAAAAAATTTACAATAACTCAGATAGTTTAGTGTATTATACTTCGAGGTACGCGCGTCGACTCACTGGCTCTGTCTTGTCTCGCTCGCACATAAAGTGGAGTAGGAAAGGTAGGGCCTACAGCTCAGAGAACCTTTTGCGAATATATACATAGGTACCTAAATCTACAGGCGCAAACATATTTTCTAGATCCCGCACTTACGAAGTAACTAGTTCTTAACTAAATAAATGAAAAATGTGATAAATAAAAATTACCCGACCAGGATTCGAACCTGGGACATCTCGTTTGCCGGACGAGTGCTCTTCCGCTGAGCTACCGGGGCCTGGCACTACGCCTCGAAATTACTTACCACATTTTTGTTTTTACGTTATATTGCTAACGTAGCTCCATCTTATGTTATAGCTTTGCAGCTAAGACCATCCGAGACCAATTTCTTTACAGAAATTGTGAATCCCAGTTAAAGTGAAGCATTGCAATGTTTTAATAATGTTTTTAAGATTTTGCATTTAAAATGCTCAATTATTCTTAAATAAATGAAAAATGTGATAAATAAAAATTATCCGACCAGGATTCGAACCTGGGACCTCTCGTTTGCCGGACGAGTGCTCTTCCGCTGAGCTACCGGGGCCTGGCACTACGCCTCGAAATTACTTACCACATTTTTGTTTTTACGTTATATTGCTTAACTATTTATATGATTTTAATTCTATTTTGCAGGGGTAGTTGCAGTGCTATTCTGTGGTATTTGTCAAGCTCACTACACCTACAATAATCTCTCTTCGGATTCACGGAATAGAACGAAACAACTGTTTGAGTTACTGAACTTTTTGGCTGAAAACTTCATTTTCACATACATTGGAGTTTCGATGTTTACCTTCCCGAAGCACCACTTTGATCCCTGGTTTATTATAGCTGGATTTGTATCCTTTTGAAAAAACTTTTATTTATCCTTGTCCTTTTGTGCGAGTTTTTTACTGTCCTTCGTTTTTCAAATTTAGAATCAAAACATGAGATTTTTAAGTATTTGGATGAATAAGCTTTTGTCTATCATTGGACCTATAAACTTCAAATATAAACTCTCACGCCAGATATCTCTAGATGTGATGTGTTCTGCAATGCTATATTATGCGCCACGTACCACCAAGTGAGATTGAGTCCATGAAACTTTGAAAGAAAAACTTGAGAAGCAATTGAGTACAAATCATGTCCGCATACAGAACACGCACACTCTCACATTACGCCCACATATGTGGGACACACACACGCGTACACACACTCACACATACACACACTCACACATACACACACTCACACATACCTACACACAATAAGTTAAGAAAATATGCATTAATAATGTTATTTAATAGTTAAATTTAGAAATTTTCGGATTACTTATTCTATTGTAATTTATTTTTGATTTATTTTTTGTTTTGGCTTTTTTGAACACTGTTTCATGTCTTATTTTAAATTTTATTTTATTTTATGGAAGAGCGGTGTCTCCCAACACAAGCTTTCAAAGCTTAAAGGGGGTCACCTAGCACTTATATTATAACATTTTTTTTGTAAAAAGTAAATAAAACATTTTTAATTTTCTCATATTCAAACTATCGTCAATAACATTTCCTTAACAAGACTTTCTAACAGATAACCTCAGTGCTGGGACGAGCTGTCAACATTTACCCACTGTCGTTCTTACTGAACTTGGGGAGGACACCACCGATACCTATGAACTTCCAACACATGCTTTTCTTCGCAGGTAAGTTTAATTTTAACAAGAAAAAGTTAAAGGAACTGTTGCTTTTTATTTCAACTTTGATCTGAACAGCCGAACAAATATGAATTATAGAACGTTTTACAAATTTTATTTTGGTATTTATTTTTATATTGTCATTAATTAAGCTATCGTTAATAAGTTATTAAGATCTTTCCGAGAAATATTTTACAATCTCAATGCGATGACAACAAATAAATCTCTGAACTTGACAAGTCAATTTAGTTACATACATACATAACTTCACGCCGAAATCCCTTATGGGGCAGGAAGTGATAAAATCATCTGATGTCACGTTTGACAAATTTGGAGGAATCAAAATGATGGAGAGAGAGAGAGTATTGCAATAACAGGGGGTCAGCTTATCGCCCACAAAAAACCTCCGTCCCTTAACTGACTTTAGCTGCTTCTCTTTTCTATGCCCGGAAAGAGAAGCAGCTGGCACATTCTATGTTTTTCTTTGTTCCCAGTCCAGCATGGAAGATAATTTAGTTATAGCATTCTAAATTAGAATTCCTTGACTTAATTCTGCTACTCAGGTCACTCATTCTGAATTTGTTTTCTTACAATACTGTAACTCTTGTACTGTTATTTGCATAGGTCTCCGTGGGGCGATGTCATTCGCCCTAGCGATCCGGAACACAGTGTCCGAAGCCCGGCAAGCCATGTTGACAACCACGTCGCTGATTGTCATCGCAACTGTCATCTTGCAAGGCGGCGCAGCGACGCATGCGCTGGCATATTTACGGATCCCTACAGGGTGTGTTTCATTTTTTTGCTATATTTATTTCAAATTCAAATTGTTTACTTCAATAATTATTTGGAGTACATTGAGATTTAAAATTAAATGAGGATAAAACTCAGTTTCAAATCATTCTCAAATATTGTTGATAAAATATTTAACTAATGTATTGCAGGATGCATTAACTGTGGATTCTACTAGAGAATCTGTATCGTGGGCATCCAGATATTATGGACAGAAAAAAGTTAGATAAAAGTTAAAAAAAAAACATTAACAATAAAATTATCTTTCACAATAGCACTAAAAAGTTTATTCTTTATTGTGGATGATTTACTATACCAAAAAGCTAAAAACGCTCACTTTTTGCGTATAGGCCCACGGACCCTGTCCAAAAAGGCGACTATTTGATGTCATCTTTGATCTCAGATTCACTTATCATAAGGGGAAATACAAAAAAAAAGTAAGAGAACTGATAATAATAAAAAAATTGTATTCATAACTTGTCTTTAAAAATATTTCAGGGAAAGCCAAAATGATGAAAATGACGCTTTGCCTTACCGTGACGTCAGAAGCGTAAGTAACTACTTTATGATAAATTATAACGTCGTATTCTTCTTTATAAAGTCTTTTTTTATTAGATATCGTTTTATAAATATCAGGAAAAGCAATAAGTTGTGGTGTATGGTGTCTAACACAATATTTAATATTTTTGTTTTAATTTTGCTTTTTTTACGATCATACGCCAAGTACCTATAACCATCATAATAAAACACTAGTATAAGATTAATCACGTTATCATATAGTTTCATCACTTCATTTTGAGAGAATTGACAACATTCACAGTTGTTAGTAGACAAATGCTAGCACGCTTTACAGCAGTACAAATTATTCATAAATTGTTTTTATTTATTAAAATGTGACTAACTTTATGTAAGATTTTATTTATTACGGTTAACATTTCTGTTCTTGTTACTAATACAGAAATATAATAAGTTTAGATAGTGAGCACAATATAGACTACGCAAGATAATGCATTCAAAGTTTTTGGAATGGTAATCGATAATAATTTGTATTCATTTATTTTTGTAACATAATTTAAAATACTACAGAAACCGCTTTGTAGTTTTATTACCTTTCAAACTAAGTGAGATCTGCGTTGTATATTTTTTATTGTTTCGCATTCGGTGCCATGCTCAAATCCATCTAAACAGACATGTGAAGCCGATGATTTAGCATTCTATACAACGTTATTTTAGATTTTTACGAACCTTGATAACAGTTTGTTCAGAATCGATGCCTGAATCTATTCACTGGTATATAGGTATACCATGTAATATTTTAACTCAATAATCTGTACAGAACCTTAAATAATACACACTCACACTCACTTGCGCACGTAGCGTACTCGATCGCAGGATGCAAGTGGGCACTAGTGATTGTATGCTTTTTGGTAGGCACCTACGTCGTATAAAGCGGCAACGAGCGAGCGCCGCGTGCTGGGTGTCACCAATCGCGCGACAAAACCAAGCCATTACAAGAGGCTTGAAACTTGCTGAGCTTTTAATATAATACTATATTTCTTTTGTATACTAATTCTTTCAACGAGAATATTTAAACCGTGTGTTAGGTTTCGCATAACAAAAAGTGACGATGTATACATATATTGAATGTTTCTGCTAAAGTATGACTTAAAATTCACTTGTCCAATACATGATTATATCGGTCACCGTTCCTTAATCTTAACCGTTGCGTCTATTTGCGAGAATAACCCCTTGCAAACGAAAAGGACTCGCATATATTAATACAGCAATTATTACGGCAGCTCTACCACGCGACGGACACCGCAGAACCCGTAAGTAAAAGATGCAAATTTTTAGGTGGTGCTTTTAAATGGCGGAGTTATTATTTGCGCTTCTGTGCACTCATTGAAGCCTCAAAAATCATGAGCACTTTGTAATATAATTACTTATGTAAATAATATTATGAAATGGATTGTGTGTTATTATCGCAAAAAATATTGTAAACTTTTTTCTTTTAATAAAATTAAAAGGTTCATTGAACGAAAAAAATGCAATAAAACCATAGTACTTAGAAGATTTAAGTGTTCAATTTATTTTGCGATGAGTCGGTTGAGGCATTTCTTATAAGTAGAGACATTTATTCTAGTTTTCGAGTCAAACTTCAATTTCTATTTCCTAGTTGCGTTGCTAAAGTGATTTTTGAGGAGACATTTTGCACATTTTTCATCATTTTTAAATTAATCATTACTAGAAATTTAATGTGTGTTAATAATCAGGGTTTGATTTTAACTTACAAAAATATGTACGTACTAACAAACATCCCATGTCGTCCTTACATGTCTCGTATTTATTCCCCAAGTCATAGTCATAATTAACATTTAATTGAAGGTACACTATAAATTTATGACGGTCAGTCTTAATTATTTATTTTACTTAAAACTTTATTGCACAAATAAATTAGTACAGTGGGCAGACTTAATTCCATTTGCCATTTAGCATTCCACAAAAGCAGAGATGGTAAATAAGTGATGCAGATTATAATAATAAAATATATACTCATAAATACATGCACAAATATGCCCTATAAAATATTAAGCAATCTCTTTCAAAAAAACATTTTGATAAAATCATTTTGTCCCTGTTTTCTCTCACAATACATGTTACCTTTATATCCCTCATAGTATTGCACCACTTTTATAATTATTGCAAAATTCAATAAAAATAGTAGTTAAAATAATTTACCATCGTAAAATAATCATAATATGGTATAAATAAGGATACTTTCCAGTTTAGTCACTTTTGATATGTGTAATAGCAATAGAATAAAATTAAAGATATTATTTATTAATATTTCAATAATTTTATTAAGACTAAAGTTATCCCAATTTTAGAGGCTCTTCACAAGGGCGTTGTTTTGCTTTTTCGATACACACGGTTCTAAACTGTTACTGTTATTCAGCCCGCGGACATAGGTTTCGGCCTTCGAAACTTGGACCCGAATTCCCAAGCACCCAATCGCGACAGAAGAGCCGTAAGATAAACATATAAATGCACGCAAAAGATACATTAACAGCACGCTAAAATGGTCTTAAATCTATTAATAATAAGCATG
This sequence comes from Stenoptilia bipunctidactyla, assembly GCA_944452665.1. Taxonomy (NCBI): domain Eukaryota; kingdom Metazoa; phylum Arthropoda; class Insecta; order Lepidoptera; family Pterophoridae; genus Stenoptilia; species Stenoptilia bipunctidactyla. Next base: position 12,926,534 of record OX101726.1, read on the forward strand.
TGACTAACTTTCCTCATCACTACGGATTGTTTTCTTTTGCACTTCTTGTAATTTTGAATTGATTTATTCTAATGTATTATCAAATTTAATCTTGGTCTATTTTACAAACAGGAAAAGGATCTGTACTTATATTTTCACTTCTCTTTTAATCAACATTTCATACTTCGACTGCATGTGTTTTTTTTTTTTTTGACTTTTGGTTTCTTTGCTTTCCTTTCTTCATCTAGAGAGGAAGAATGGTAGTTAGGTGGGACTGCGGAGACAAAAACGTCAAAATGCCTTGGCAACTCAACTATGGAGTATGTATATAACATTTTACTTACTTACTAAATACCTTTGTAATTACAGACTTATCTGTGACGTTGTGAACGCAATGATATTTTAATTCTTTCATGGTTTATCTTTATGACTCGGTACAGTTTAAATAGTTATTTTAAGAATATTTACAGATGCTCCAATGTATGATATTATGCCGTCGTATTGTAGTATATTTAATTTTTATCATATATGAAGTCTTTGCAATTGATTAAATACTAGCTTTTGAATACAATAAGTTTAACCTGAGTTGAAATTTTAATGTCGTTTCTCGATGAAGCAGAATTGCTTTACTCTAAAACGTGTTTAATTATACAAGTTTAAATCTAATAAAAATGAAATTTAGGACAAAACATCTTAAGTCTGTAAATACAAGATGTCATTATAATCATTATGCATGGCTGCACTTTACATATTAATCAAAACTGTGATGGTAATATTAAGTCTTTTTATTTTCTATAATAGTTCTAGTAGTTCAGCTAAGTTTTCACTTTTCAATATTGTTGCATCATGTACAAATGAGATTTAGTTTTACGAAATACTCGTGAAGGAAAAGTACCTGCGTCGTTTTGTTCTTTCTTTTGTTTTATTTAAATTTTAATTGAAATAAATTATTGATTTAAATCTCACCTGTTAGGAACAATTTGCATCTCTTTGAATACAAAAGATGTATAATTTCGATTACTAGACTTTTACCTTACGTTACCTTGCTTATTTCACGACTCCAACGCAGTAGCTAAAGCAAAAGACTAAAAAGCTTTTTCATATGCATTAGTAATGCTTTGGAGTCGCAGAATAAACAAGGTAACTTAGTTATACTTAGTAGTTGTGATGGTTGGACTAAATAACGCCTGATTAAATCAGTTTTATAACTTCGGTTCCTTTTTTTAAATATTAGAGACGAGTTGCATGTGATCCAATCAATGCTTACCGCAGGATTCCTCTCAGCCGACAAACGGCGAAAAAGCTCGTCTGGCGCGTCTGTGGGGCGCCGTAGATTCGCGACTACTGAAGCCGCTGCTAACCCACGCTAGGCCTCCGCTAACCGATACCCTACCAGGTTTCATGAGACCTGTTGCCAGGCTACTTACGACTACACATCAATATACACAGGGGGTAAGTCAAATTATGTAAAAAAAAATACGACAAAAGTAAACTGCACCTAAGTCCCTGCGGGAAATGAATGAGCGAATGAGCTTTTAGAAACATTACGCATAAAAGATAGCAACCAAACGCGGAATAGGATCTACAAAGCTATCCATTGCACCTACTCTATTTTAATGTTGTTTTTTTTTGTACTACCTACCTACCTAAGCATTGTGCAATAATATTTTTCCTTTTTATCTATCATATTCAATCAAGGACTATCAATCAGCCAATCTTCATGAAATTGTAACTGATGATAATGGCTCTTTTTCTTTTATTCTCAGGAGTTCAGTGCAATGTTTAAGCCAATTCACAGTGTACGTATTCAAATTACTGAGATGCATTGCTTGTAAAGAATTTTACTTAACATTTAGGCAATATGTTCTGGCGAATTATCTTCAACTTGATTAAACGTCATCAAAATTCCTTCATCAAAAATCGGAATGCCCATTCCTGTGTCCCAGCAATGTGTTCACTCTATGTATTGCCAAATAACACAGTTGAAGCGGATTAATTACAAGGATGACAATTTAAGCATACTCTATTGAAAAATCTACCAAATAGTGATCATGGCGCTTGCAACAGTGCCTACATGTCGAGAAGTAATAAAATATGCTCGTTTCTAAAGTTGATTAAAAATCTTTTTCCGATACTTTAACGTAACTTATATAGCACAATTAAAACTGCTCATAGACAACTGTTAATTTTAGAACGCAACTTTTCGTTACTAAGAACAGTTCCGACATTAATTTTAGAAACTTTTTTTCTATATTTTTATGGGTTCTCGATATTTTGACACTAGAGTATGAACGACCACAGTCACTGTTACAAGATTAATTAGTTACAAATTCAGTATGCACCAATCCGTTTCGGCTTTGCTATACGGTGTCGTTTTGAAATTATGTATGTAAAGTCCGATTATTCTAAATATACCGACCTACTTTGTGAGTGGTGTGTCTTTTTAACGAAATTAAACCTTTTTATCAAAATACCTACTAACCTAGTTTTTTTATTTTGTAACCCGTTATAGAATAGTAAAGAAACATGCGTCTAATTGTTACTATTCTTTATGTTTCAGGATAACAGTTTACGTAGGACTGATTCCGACTCCGATTTGTGCATAGATGAACCGCAACGTTTACCTACAAGTATTGATCCTCAGGTATGCTTAACTATTCATTTATTCTGGGTGAAACATAGTCGTAAACATATTTATTTGTTTCTACAGCAAATTTTAGGGCAAATTCATTGCATTAAATCTAGAAGCAATCAATTTAACTTTATTTATAGTAATTTTAAACAGAAAAATACCAATGGTTATGGTCACCCTAAGTCTGCGTTTCCACTCACGCAGAGCTAAGCGGAGAGGAGCTTAGCGGTGCCTGAATACACCAATCACTTGTTTCCATAGAAGCGGAGCGGAGATTTCAAGAATAGTGATTGGTCTATTCATGCGCCGCTAAGCTCCGCTCAGCTCCGCGTCTGTGGAAACGCAGCCCAATGGTGCGTTCAGATTGCTTTTGATTTTCCGTATTTCGGCGCGAGCACGGTCCGTCGCCGCACATGTTTTTTTTCAACCGACTTCCAAAATGAAGAGGTTATCAAATCGTCTGTATGTTTGTTACTTGATTAATTGGTCAATTATGAATCGATTTTGATGATTCTTGTTTCATTTCATAGATCAAAAAAAGCCAGAGGTGGCCCATAGAAATTGAATGGAAATCTATTCATTACTTACTTAAAAAAATATGGATGAAAGCGGAGGATATATATATATAACTTGGCTCAGTAAAGAAAGGAATCTTAGCTGGAATCTTGAAACGTTTACAGATAGGAGAGTTAAATTAACTAAAAAACCCGACTGCGGAATACTACTGCTACTCAGTTCGTGCTCGAGAGGCGTCCAAATCATGGGAACTTTTTTTGCAGGTTACATTACTAGCAATCTGTACGCACCATAAGGCGGAATTATTAATGTTCAAACTATGTCTGATCCCTTCTATCTATAATCCGTTTCACGATAAAAGGGTTTTTTTTGTAAGCAAAGGTGATACCGGCTGAAAAAAATACGAAATAAGTGGTGATTCTGTTTATTTCATGAACCACTATAGCAGTAAGATTTATGTAGCAGTAAGGGAGCGATATATGAAATATAGAAAATAATTAATAACTAATAAATTTTGCTACATTTTGGTGAAATCGAAATTGGTCTAAAATTAGTAGGGTCCGTAGAGCTACCCGATTTAAATAAAGGAATAACCTTACTATGCTTCATTAAATCAGGAAACTCCCCACTTATAATACAGTTGTAAAATATTTCAACAAGGCAAGGAGCTATTACATCTATGATAGAACTTAAGATTTCAACAGATATGCCCCACAGATCAGTTGTCTTTTTAACATCAATTGTCTTAAATGTTTTTAAAATGTCCCCGGTGTCTATGGGTTGGAACTTGAAAGGCACCTTGCACTCACTTACATGATTTTTCAGAAATGATTCAGTCACCACAGGTGAAGAATTTAACAATTTAGTAATTGAAACGTTTAGTTGTTGGAGGTATTAATCGTTCACATCGCTTGCCAAATCTTTGAGTTAAGGGCTAAAAGCCGAAGTGGCAGTTTCTAAGAATTCCAAATCCCCATACTAGTCTTGAAATTTTACTTTTTTTTATATCATAAGGATAGGACGTTTGTCTTCCATGCCACCTGATGGAAAGTGCGCATAATAAAAATAAATAACGTGTTTTGAAAACCATAACATTTTTGTAGTTGTAATAGAGCATTGGCACGGCGAATGTATCAGCAGCATTATCCAAATCGCAGATTACCCAATATTAGGATGTTTTACAACACGTTTCGTCGTCTTAGCGAAAATGGGATCCATCGTCCGGCTACAAGAGTGAATCCTGCAGTGCTAGCACGGATCTTTTGTCGATCGTAAGTTTACGAATGCTCGTATAGTATGGAGACGGTTTTGCAAGCAATAATTGAAATCTATCCATTGCCGCACGGTCAGCTTAAATAAATGTGTTCCTTGTTAATTTTGAATGTTTGTTAACAGGTTCTACTCTTAAATAACTGTAAAATAAAAAATTACATTGTTACTAAAAACTTGCAACCGACTCCATACTATACGAGCATTCGTAAACTTACGATCGACAAAAGATCCGTGCTAGCACTGCTGAATGATACGATGCGGATATCGAGGAAGAAATTATTCACGCATTTAAAGCCGACAAAGCCTACGACAAGCATCCGAACAGTAAGTAGCTCAAAACCTTAACATATCGACATGGAAGGAACACGATGCATAAAGATAGAGATAAAGATAGAAAAGAATATCCTTTTCGAGGGTTGATGATGAGGGAGATCCCGGGCGACGAATACCTTTCTGCAGATTCTTATTAAACAGCAACATTGACGACGCGTTATTTTTAGGCCGGCGCCAGACTTAGCTTCAAATGTTTGAACAAATGTTTGAACAAATGTTTGAACAAATGTGTGGCGCTGGACTTTGCATATGTAGGCCGGCGCCAGACTTAGCTTCAAATGTTTGAACAAATGTTTGACCAAATGTTTGGACAAATGTGTGGCGCCCGGGTTAAAATCTATCATTTGTACAGATGAGTCAAAGTTTTCAAGAAATAACAAACTTTCATAACCTTCATGAATGGGCTGACAAGAACGGAAATCCTCATTGGAAGAAGCAGATCTCCTTTCAAGAGAAGTTTTCAGTTAACGTGTGGGCTGGAGTAATTGGCAGAACTTTGATCAGGCCACATTTTCTGCCCGATAAATTGAAGGGACCCGATTATCTCGAGTTTTTACTAAACGATCTTCCTATTCTCCTAGAGAATAAGTCGGAGTACCATTAGAAGCGGAAAGAGAAATCATCTTTCAGCAAGACGGATTTTGGTGTTTGGCTGTGAGAGAATACCTTGACATCTGTTTTCCGGAAAGCTGGATCGGTAGAGATGGACCCATTCCTTGGCTCGCTCGATCCCCCGACTTAACTCCTTTGGATTTTTTTGTTTGGGAACGGGCCAATGGACTTGTATACCTCAGAAGTGGCAACAAAAGAGGAGTTCATTACAAGGATTCGTGAAGCTTTTGTCATCAAGAGGTAGGAGTTGCAACTAAAAATAACTACCACAGAAGTATTGAAAAGGGCCCGTTTATGTATAAAAAATCGTGGTTTACATTTTGAAAATGTGATTTAAGTTTATGCTTTGATTTAGTAACTAAGTTTTGAAATTAACGTTCAATTAGTTTTATTGAAAGTGCTCCCTTACTTTGGTTTTTAGCCCTTAACTCAGAGATTTGGCAAGCAATGTGAATGACTAATACCTCTTAAGAAAGAACAATAAATAGGCATGTTTTTAAAAAATTTTGAACCAATCAAAGATTTTTTATAATAGATTTTTATGGCACCTCAAAATTATGCTCGTATCAAAATACGATTTTTTTTAATAGTTTTGTATGACTCCATTCGGTTTTAAGAGCCATAAATACACATAAAATTAGTTTTATTTGGTCCCACATACATTAAACTATCGGAAACAAAAGATAGTGTTAACAAACTAACGCGTATACGGGCACTATTAACTCGTATCTACCAAATTCTGGGTATTTTTCTAAAATTACAAAAAAAAAAAACAAAAAAAAATTAGCAAGTTTCGTCAAAGACATAGATGGCTAGAAATGTTTAAAACCCTGAATTATAATATAAATAACGTTTGCATATGTTGTTTCGTCGCGTGGTCATGTTTCACCCTGTATAAATTCGCAACACATACATAATCCTTTAAACACTGCTTCATATACATATCCATTGATTTACATGTTTATTTTTACTGTTCTTATTTTTTATTTATATACTTACTTATGACACAATACATAAATATATAACATAAGTTATTATACATTATGCTTATTTTATATAAAGTTTTATGTTTCTTTTGGTTGCAGCTCTCAGATAATATTCGGAATGGATATGGTCATGTATAAGCTTAATGTTATTTGTGACCTTTGGCTGTGATATGAATGGACTACATAATAATTTTAAAGTAGAAAATTTATGTAATTAATAGGCATTGTTTTTGATTATTGCACGCAGCAAATGTGGCCTGGACTCGTCGATACGAGAATCTCAGTTGAAGGAATCACTGGAAGTAATATTTAAGATCACCACATATAAGTAATATTTCTGTGTGCCACGTGTTTTTTAAGAAACTAAGCGTCTACATAGCTTTGTTATTATTTCTCAAATTACTTTCTATGTAATTAATGTTTTTGTTTTCTATGAAAGACTACTGTTTGTGATACATTTAATAAGTGTAGCTGTAAATGTGTAATTACAACTTGTAAGCTTTGATAACGCCATTAAAACTATGGGAATCATCTTTTTAAGTAAGTACACTTAAATGCAATCAATAATTTTAAAATAACTTATGTAACCCAGTTGTTTTTAGTTCTAGTCTCTTTTTACTCTGCTATAGATAAAATCTGTTTGTGCTAAAATTCATTGAGAAATTTAAACAAAGTTACTTTGTCATCTCCATAAAATGGAAAATATATATCTTTTCTTTAATAAAAAAAATCTATTTGAACATAAAATACTTAAATTTTATTATTTATTTAGTCCCAAAAGACCTAGTACCTAGTAAATCTCATTTAGCGGTTTTTGAAACCAAAATTAATGTTTATTTATTGAAAGTTCGTTTTTCCTAAATGAAAAATTATTTCTTTGTCTTGTGTAAGTATAAAATATAAAACGCCCTTAAGGCTAGTTTAAAAATTCTTATTCGTATTTTCCATTAAAATGGTGCATACGTTTTATCATATTCAGGAATCTCGCCTCGTAAGAGCGGGGTTACGCACTACATCCGATTCTTATCCGACAAAATTTGAATCTAGAAATTTCGTATGAAATGACGGATGCCGGATGTAGTGCGTAAGCTTCCAGAGAGGTAGTTCTACGGCTACGCCGGACAATCATATCTCGGATTCGTATTGGATAAAACGCTTATTTCTTTACTGGGTTAAATGTTGTAAAACACCCAGTCCTAGCGTAGCATTCCTTGTTATTTGTGTTTTCTTCCAGTGTAATCATGAATTATGTATATGTAATGTATGTAATAAAGAAATTAAAACAAAATAAATCAGTTTTATTTTATACCGCTTGTTGTTTAAGAGCTCTTCTTATGTCGTCTGTCACATTAAACATGTGACCATGACCTGGGATGATCCAATCGGCTACGGATGCTATTTTTGCTCTGTTTTGTCTTTGTAACTTGCTATTTTCACTGCCAGCCTCTTCCCATATTAAAGAGTTCTCAATATCTTCAAACTTTTCAAAGAGATCTCCTAAAATCAAAGGAGAAAACATGGCAACTTTTTGCTATAATATAGGGACACAATCTTGTTGCTGCAAGTCACACAGACAACATATCTATTTAATGTCTTAATTAAATAACGGGAACAGATTAAAATACAGGGCTATTTTTTAGTCACCGGCCAAACTTTTTTACACAATAAATAAAAGTTTAAGAAACGATCTTTGCCAAAAAGGGTACGTATTTTTTTTTACAAGGAAGACATAATAAGCAGGGCATGGTCACTCTAAATATGAAAGAATATCATTAAAATACAGACGACTACGGGATGGCAGTATCCTAAATGGCGCTAAATCTGTCAGTAGGACCGCAGATCATTAGTAACTGTAGTTGGAATATACATTGAATTTTCCTCTCATTTCCTGCTGTGAAACTAATAAGCCCTTGAGTGATGGCTAAGGTTGTTAGCACACCAATCGATCGACGGTGGAATGGATGCAGCTACTACGAGCTGTGTTCACCAAAAGCGGCTATTTGTAAAAAAGTTTGTGGTGCCATATTATCTTATTTTTTTTTCTACTCGGCGATATTAAAATAATTACCCAGGTACATTTATATTATATCAAAGAAACAACATTTTTTGGCTAATGACAAAAAACAACCCTGTATAGAGGTATGTATACATACCTATAGGTATTAAATAGATCGAATGAGTTCGTTCTAGTAGAGAATATTTACAAAAATTCTTTATACCATACCTACTCTAAAAAGCTTATTTTATTCACGCAAAACAGTGCATAAAAAGGCCTTTTATTCACTGTTTTGGTGTTTGATAGTGATAATTATAAAAAAATTACGCTTAAATGAAACGTCGAGTCAAAATTTATAATGTAAATATACGCGTTAAATCCGGTTAAAGTGTTTTATTTAATAGGAAGCATCCTACTTGAATTTTTACGAATTGTAGGTAAATACTCTAGGTAGGTAACAAAAAGCTTCGCTGAAAAGAACAAGGGTTCGTTTCCACTGACGCGGAGCTTGGCGGAGCATAGCAATGCACTAATTGACCAATCACAATATCCGAAATCTCCACTCCTCTTCGAAGCACAGTGGAGTTGAGATACGCGAAACTTCATGTTATTATATTTGCGCTGTAGCATGGTGCGGATGGCAGTATCCTAAATGGCGCTAAATCTGTCAGTAGGACCGCAGATCATTAGTAACTGTAGTTGGAATATACATTGAATTTTCCTCTCCTTTCCTGCTGTGAAACTAATAAGCCCTTGAGTGATGGCTAAGGTTGTTAGCACACCAATCGATCGACGGTGGAATGGATTAGTCGACGTCGATCGATAGTTTTTACTCAAAAAAACCGTTCGACGTCGATCGATTGGTATGGTAACGCCCTAAGATGTTTTGGCGGTATACCTACGCTCAAGTGAGACCTTGGAGGGCCTCACTTCTGCGGAGCGTCGCGAAGAATAGTATATTATGCAACTAGTGAATTAAGGACGGATTTAAAGCGAGGGCCTTAGATGAGTCACGAGCAAGTGAAAGATTCTAACGATTGAATGTGATTTAAGATGATTGAATCACGAGTGCAGCGCTTGATTCAACTGTTAGAATCCTGAGCGACGCGAGTGATTCATGGCCCTCGATATAAATTCGTACTTTAGGTATTCAGGAGTTGCATACTATACTTTTCAACACACTTGCTCGTAAAGTGAGCGTTATTCTATTGAATTTAGAACTATAAACTGGGCTATAAGTCACGCGTGCATAATATATTATACCCTAGTGCATAATATAATGAATCCTACAAAGTTGAATTGTACCTTTGTGCAAATAACATGCGAGAAAACAGAGCATATTTTATTGGTCCGGGTTATACACTAAATATTTTCAGAAACAACAAAGAGGTTTTATACCACTTCAAATCCATATACATTTTTAAATGTTTGCGCCTTATATTAGTAAAATAAATTTGTATATTAAACAAATTATTCAAAATTTACAATCATTTGTCATAGAATATTAAAATATTTGCATTTACCATTCCAAATTAAACATTTTCACTTAAAATAGGCTGTATATGCTATACAGACATTGACACATTTGACGGAAAAAAAAACCTACGCGCATGCGCCAGGTTCGGCGCCATTTTTCAATCACGATTCACAGCTTTGTTATCAAGTGTGTTTGTTATTTTATGACCACGTATGTCTGTCTTTTACTCACAAATGTGTTGAAAAACGTCGTATGTAACTCGTGAGCGTTGCTAATCACAGCCTCGACTGTAATTAGCAACTTCGCTCACTTGTTACATAATATACTATTATACCATGACTACGAGAAAAAAACATAATTTAAGCGAAAATAGAAATTTAATCAAGAAATAAGAAATGTTACATTAATTGAAATGGACATTAAAATTAGAGCAATGACTTGATATGGAAATTAGACTATTGAAATTAGAGAAGATGGTTGGAAACTATCACCGACATGGGACCCTATCCTGAAAAACATTAAATCTAACATCCAGCAAGCTGCACGACCTGAAACTCAAGATACTGTCAGCTCGTTTTGTGTCAATCCAGAACGCTACGCTCGAAGACTGAGAAACAGATGGAGATGATGATCTATAACTTTTTCAATCTATCAATCCGACGCTTGACACCTCAGTCGCTCATGACCACGGGGTCTGCAAAGACACCGAAACGTCGAGTCAAAAGAATATTGGTCAGCTTCCATACATTCAAAAACCTGTCACTTAAATTTTTTTATTGACCCCGTCTTGTTATCGTTGGTGCTTCAAACGGTTGTTTATTGTATTAAGTATCTAAATATATTATCAATATTTTTGAATTCGATGCAGAAATAAAATTATTTCATAAAATAAATACATAGCCCTACCCGTCAATGTCAGACTTCAATTCAGACTCAGACTTATAAAACTAACAATTGTGTTAGTTTCGCAGCCGGATCATATCACATATCAGGATATTAGCTTAATCCTTTCGTAATAATAAGCCTACTGCAATGTAAAAAGAATTAACATAATAAACAAGGCACAAAAAGGACTGCAGGAAAATATATATCAATCAAATCTGACGATAAGGTCTGATTGATCTATGTGAGTGACAGAACCCGCATCTCATATCTTATAGCTACGTTCAGCTTTAATGTTTAATTACAATGAAAAAAGTATGTATTTACTAACATAATAGTATTTTTTTTTACATGATCTTTGCTCTAATATCATTTTTAGTTTCGGCCCTTCATAGGGTTAATTTCTGTTAAAACAATAGATTGGCTGCGTTCAAAAACAATATTTCTCGAAAATATTAAAAAAATATTTTCTTTTTTTCCATGGACTGTCTGATCACGGTTTTAATTGCTTTAAAATCAGTGAAAAATCTAAGTTTTTTTGCGATATATTTGAAACTAAGACGCGTCTTTCGGCTATCAATCACTTCAATCAGTTGACAGGTCATAATTCGCCTGCCTTCTTTTTTCGCGACTCATACTATTAAATAAAAAGTGTTTTATTTAATAGTATGAGTCGCGAAAACTTAAGACAATATTAGGATGCTCCTTACTTAATTTCGGATTTTTCTAACCTCAACATATGAAATTACCTGCTACAGCTACTTTTTCATTTTCTTTTGTAGTCACCAAAACGGTGACATCTGATAATGTATGACCAGGTGTTGGGATCAACCTTACATTATTATTTATAATATATTCTTCACCTAAAACAATTAACATGAGATTAGATTTTGGTTAATTCCTATACACAAATAAGGCTGCAAAGTGGACGGCAGCAACAGCGACGCGGGGCATCTGGGCCTTTCTCGACGCCAGCGGGCGCACAAGCGATTTGTCGCGGTTTTATACAAACTCAATACTTTCTATCGTGTCGCGGAAATCGCTGCCTGCGCCGCTGTCGCTGTCGCTGCCGTCCAGTTTGCAGCCTTACCCACTGTCAATTTACATAGTGAGACTTGTTCTTACACGCGGCTTCAACTAAGTTGGTATTGGAAATAAACTAATTAGGTAATTAGGAATTGGTACAAATGGAATTAATTGTGGCCTAAGTATGTCACATTTCAACACATAAAAGGTGTGTGAAGATAAAAGTTTTTTATTGATATTCGCAATATCCGCTCTCAAAGGCATTATACAAAATAGTACTTTGGAGAAAAATATCCAAGATAGGGCTAGGGAAGATACGCTCAGCTGGGAGGTGCTTACATAATAGATAAAAATAAACAATAGAAAAAATAAATAAAAGTAAAAATTGGAATAAAATTTTAACAGTAAATAATTAAATCAACTCAATAGTTCAATGTTCTTCTAATATACATCTAAAGTTATGTACAAAATAATCTTAAATAAGTTCGATTGTCACATGCGCACACAAAATCACAACAATGTTAATATCTGCCAGCTGATCTTAAGGCGTGCGCGTTATCTAGTCAGGTGAAATGCCGCGCCCGCGCGCTTTCCTTGAAATTTTTAGAATTTTTCATGGAAAAACTATAAGTCCACGGTTTTTTGTAGGCGTATGGGGAAGACTATTTATCTCGAATATTTTTCTCCAAAATACTTTTTTGGACACCAAAATGAGGATAAATAAAATATTAATTAAAATAAGTTACCTTTATCGAAATCGTGAATATAGTACTCATCTTGAAATGATATGCTAAATCCCACTATGTGCTTTGCTTTTAAAAACAGATTATTATTTCCTATATGGTCAGAATGACCATGAGTTGACACCACATAATGGATATCTTCCAAGTTGATGTTATGTTTTATTAATGCTGAAATCAATGTAATAAATAAATAGGTATAATGTAGTTTAAGCAATTCTAGACATTTTTCTAGGGTTTAAAGATTTAAGCTTTTACTGCAATATTTTTGAAATACAGGTGCTACGAGGGTGGATTGAAAAGTTCGCGGCCTAGTCAAGAAAACAGAATAAAGTACATACAAAAATATTTTTATTTTTCGACGTAATCTCCATTTAGCTCTATGCACTTCTTCCATCTGCTTTCCAGAGCTTCCATACCTGTTTTAAAAAAAGATTCCTCAAGGTCTTCAAAATACAGGTTAACAGCGGCTTCGACCTCTTCATTCGTTAAAAATTTCTGCCCACCGAGGTGTTTTTTCAGGTTTAGAAACAGATGAAAGTCCGAAGGTGCCAAATCAGGAGAATAAGCTGGATGTGGCAACAATTCGAAACCACAATCACGAATTTGAGCCATAGACTCGACAGACGTGTGGACTCGGGCGTTGTCCTGGTGAAACAACACTTTCTTTCTCAGTAATCCTGGGCGTTTCTGTTTAATTTCTTCACGTAAACGGAAGAAAAAAGCAGAAGGGTGCTATAGTACGCAGAGTTTATTGTTTCGCCTTTTGGAAGGTAGTCCACCATAATGACACCCTTAGCATCCCAAAAAACCGATGCCATCACCTTGCCAGCCGACAGAATTGCCTTTGCTTTTTTCGGAGTTGGTTCACCTGATTTTTTCCATTGTTTGGATTGTTGTTTTGATTCTGGGGTATAGTGGTGAACCCAGGTTTCATCCATTGTCACAAATCTGTCAAGAAAACCTTGTGGATCAGCCTCGAACATCTCCAAACAGTCGCGAGAAATCGTGAATCGAATTCGCTTTTGCTCTACTGAAAGCAATCTGGGGACCCACCTAGCCGAAACCTTAGAAAAGCCGAGTTCATGGACAATGATGTTTTGCGTTCGTTCATATGAGATGCCTATAGTGTCTGCAATTTCTCTGATAGTCAATCTACGGTCTTTCAATATGAGATCACACACTTTATTGATGTTTTCTTCGGTAGTAGACGTCATTGGCCTGCCGTAGCGAGGGTCATCTTCGATGTTCTCTCGTCCACGTTTAAATTCTGCAACCCATTTTTTCACAGTGGTATAAGACGGGGCAGATTCCCCTAATGTTGTTTGCATGTCATCATGGATCTCCTTTGGTGTTAATCTTTTTTTAAACAAATATTTAATCACAGCACGTTGTTCAAATTTCTCCATTAGTGAAAATTTGTTCTACACACGTATTTATATTGTTCGTAAAATTTTATTTAAACAAGATATCAAATTGAAAATTCGCGGGCTGACAATTGAATAATGAATGACAGTTCAAAATGACGGTAGAAAAAATAACAAAAGTTTTTTTTTTAATGGCCAGGCCGCGAACTTTTCAACCAATGTAGTATTTCAATTTGTACCACAGCAAAGTAAATATTATTTTATAGTGCGTGCAGTCGCGGCTGTGCCTTGTCTCGCACTGTCTCGGAAAACTATTTGTGCGAGACAATGAACGACACCCCTGATGAAGGACTCCATAAGAGTTCAAAACTAGTGAGTAAGAGCCGCATAATAAACTATAGTTAATATGAGTCACAAAACATTTTGAAATGTAAACCCTGTATATTTAGGTGTCTATAAAAAAAATTACTTTTTTGTATTTTTGATGATAAGTTAACTTAAGGGCTAGATGGTGCTGAATTTTACTCACATTTCATTTATATCTTATCTTAAATATACACAGGAATAGGTATGTTACCCATTGAGATTTTAGTACTACATACAATTTTTTTCAGCCTCAAGTTAGTGCTTTCCGCCCTAACTACTCAAGTAAGTTCGTGTGTGATGAACGCTTGTCACAACAATTTAATATGTTTGTGTTTTATGTTGAATATTTTTCAAATATGCTTTTATGTGTACTAAGGCACTGTTTGAACAGTACCCAAATTGCATATTAATCCCAACGAGTCACTTTTCACATGCTAATACACCTAAAATATCTATTTAGCAAGCAATTTGTAGTTATTTCATCAAGTCACTATGTTTTTTTGAATTGCATAGAGTTAAAAAAAATATTGATTTTGGGCAGAAGTGACAATGCTTACGGATTTTGATTTTGGGTACAGTTTGATTGATGATTTCCTAAGACAAGATAAAATGCTTAAAATTACCTCACATTTTGGTTCCGAAATTGCTTTGAACAATTTCCAGCCAAATATAGATATTTTTTCCATAAAATTGATTTTCATAATTTTGTATAAACTTACTGAGTTTTTGAGAAGTAAAATGATTGTTAAAAAAATATCAAATTCCAATTTCTTTAATATGGCTATTTGTATATTATATATTTTTATATTATACCTTTATGACCTGTGATATATTTTCGGTTTATCACAGGGTTTGGAAAATCAGCTTATTATTTTATAGCTCTGGAGTACCGTTTGGAGTAGACATTGCATCCTTATCGTTACTTACAAGTTAAGTGCAATGCAACAAATAACTTAATAATTTTAAAAATCCTATGTCTATAGTAAATAATTTTAAGTCAAATATATTAGGTAGAAGACAAGAAGAATATTGCGCACTCTTTCTGCAAATATACATATATACAAAACTTCATGAATATACCTACAAAATTTAATGAAAATTAAATGAATTCAGGTAAAAAATCTGTATGTTCACTTCTGCAATGTTAATCTATAATGATGATATGTAATTTCAATACCATGACATTCCTGAGTTTTGACAGCTACAAAATTGTTCATTTAAAGCGATCTAGCACTTTTTTTTTAAATAGTTTTATTAGACGTCATCACTAGATTTAGAGCTGCAGCCACTGCAATGTCTCGATCTAAGGAGACTTCAAATTCAAAAGTTGTTAACAAAAACTGATTTTGAATCTTCTAAGTTTGACATTAGAGAGACTTCAAATTAGAGATTGTAATATTCAATAGGGCCCAATGCGGGCCTACATGTTTGTAATTTTATAATGGGTGCCTATTTAATTCTGTCTCTCATTAAAATACTTGATAAATTTTGTGCTTCGATACTTAATAACTGTATAAAGTTATTGTTTTAGGAAATGCAGCAGAATTTCCAATATTTTGATAGCTCAACCTAAAATATAATGTTTGCACTAGTGTTGCCGATCGATAGTCGACTATCGATGATTAATCGATAGTCTATCGATAGCCAAACAATCGTAAGACTATCGATCGGCATCGATAGTATCGATTGTATCGATACTATCGATAGCACAGAACAAGGCAATACTATCGAATGAGTGCAATACTATCGATACTATCGATAGTATTGTAGTTCGTTAATAACAAACTATCGATTGTATCGATAGTATCGATACTGTTGATTTTATTTACAACGATAGTATCGATACTATCGATACTATCGACTGTTTTGGACTATCGATAGTTTAACAATTTGCAATAGTATTGTTTATAATTTTCAGGTATAATAGTCAATCACAATCAAATCACAATCAACAGTCGATCGTATCGTTGTAAATAACATCAACAGTATCGATACTATCGATACTATCGATAGTTTGTTATTAACGAACTACAATACTATCGATAGTATCGATAGTATTGCAGTCATTCGATAGTATTGCCTTGTTCTGTGCTATCGACAGTATCGATACTATCGATTGTATCGATACTATCGATAGGCCTATCGATTGGGTACATGATTTTCGATATAAACTATCGATAGTTTTAATATCGATAGTTCGGCAACACTAGTTTGCACCCAACAAAAGGCTAAATTAATATAAATCATAAAGGCTAAATTATTATATGTCTCATCTTAAAGTATGATAATAATGAGGTAAACCTCTTTCAGAATAACACTAACAATTTAAATAACATTATGATATGAACAAAAATTCAAGTTGAAAAACGGTTTGGTAATGTCATTGTCCTTTCCTCTAGATTTACTAATAATGCCATTCCTGTCTACAATGATCTTTTTTGTAGTGTACTGTACCTACCTATGTTTTTTTTAAATTTAATGCAGTTATTGTTACTTATACTTACTATAATTTTGAGTCAACATCAAATTATTAATGGAGAAGCTTTAAGTACCTACCATTTTTGAGTTTATCTCCATCCCATGCTGTCATTGTATCTACAATAATGTTATGTTTTCCTTTAATAAGGGTGCAACTACAATTAGCAATCATTTTTTCATTAGAAATAATTTTAGAATATCCTTCAAACAAAACAAGAACTTCACACATAATTCTTAGATATAAGTACTATAACTTTCTAATATACTATGGGTTCAATAACAAAATCACTTTAACAATCTTATATTTGACTACTATAATCGGTTAATTATAAAATATATTGCAATGTACGTATTCCAGTCCGGCCCGATCGATATCAAAATAAATAAACAAACAAAAAGCAGTGCAAAAAGCATTAGACATACGTTGATTGACAATTCTAATTTCTGTTCATCAATGACTAAAGAAACGGACCTGGCATGTGTGTCTATTATGAACATTTTGTTATACAGGGTTTCTTTTTGGACCCGCATCCTTTGAGGGGATTTTATTTTTTTATTACTCTGTATTTTGTAAGTCACCCCACCGCGACCCGATGCACTTGGCGGTATGCAAGGTGCGTGGCGGTTACCTATGGTAATACCGAGTTTTAGTAGTACGGTTTTCATTATCCCGAAAACGTTTTAGGTACAGCATTTTTGTTTTCCATATTTTCATAATACTGAAAATACTATTGCCATATTAAATTCTATATGTTTTAACTCAATCATTGATTAATATATTAATGTTAGACGTTTTATTTTCCTGATAAAACGTTTCCTATATTCACACTTCATATATTTATACCGAAATTTGATTTGAAATACATAAATTCTTCTAGAATGTACCTAGCTATGAAAAATAATGAAATGCTTTGCGTTTCGTTGCTTGTTGTTTTGTAATATTATGTAGCTGTTTTTATTCTAATGCTTTATATTTGCGTATTATTAAAAGCAGGCGCACTTCCCCAATTCGGTGGCAAAGTTCGCCTGTTTCATGGTTTCTTATTTTGTGCTCAAAGTCATTATTTTAAGTGTCACATTCTAATGATACGACATTGGTTGTAGCCAGGCGCGGCCCCAGGGGGGGGGGTCACAGGGGACATGACCCCCCCCCCAAAATCATGAAAAGATGAATCCCTTAAAAGAGAAGGAGGAAGAAAAAGATATTTCTGATACAAAAAAAGACGTGTGGCACTCGACAACTGCCGCGGTAAAGCTATTCATAGATGAATATAAGTACTAAAGTATAGATGACTGTCTCGCGGTTTTTGCACTTTAGCGCCACACAGTATTCACTCTAGGAACCTTTTTGACCAAAACAACCCTAGAGTGCTGCCCGGCCGTACCGCCACTTTCAAATTGACAGAAATTCGTAGTACCAGTTATTACTATGGTGCAAACTGCGCAATACTAATAAGTTGAAATAAACTGCACAAAGCATGATGCTATGCGAGTTGGGGGTAATAAAAAAATATGCATCTCAGACAATTATTTATTTTTTCTTAATTATTTGTATTTGATGTAATAATTATAGGCCATAGATTTGTTCGGGTCGTTTTCGTCAAACTGAATGCTTTTGCCACACAAATTGTTCACCTCCTTGCACCAGTCATTCAAAATCAATGCAATTCCTTTTCTTAACTCACTATCTCACTAGAATGTCAGCATCCTATGTAAAAATATCACTTCACAAAAGTAAAATCTTTGATTTGAGATCGTAAAAACGCGAGGAGTGAACACTCTACTCAACGTACTTTGTAGAAAACACTAACAAAAGAATTCAGCGACAAAAAAACACAGAAAAATAAGCAAATGCAACGAGTGCAAAAATTTGATTGGTTGAATACTATACTATAAATACCCTGCCTGGTACTATAGATATATCGATATCGAACGCAGAAAAAAATACAAAAAGTTCCAGTAGTGCCCGGCGCGTAGCGCTAGTAGTAATAGAATTTTGGTATTTGTATGGAAGACAAACTAGCATGAAGCTATTGCATAGCATTTTTTATCAACTTATGCAATTAAAATTATTTATTTATTTTATTAATGCAGTAATGTTTGATTTAATATGAAGTTCTACAAGTTCCTAGTAGATGGCGCTGATTGTTTATTAAAGCCCGCATGTAAAATTATGAAATCAAAGTATCATCGATGTGCCGGTCGGTTAAAAATTGTCGTGACCCCCCCCAAAACCTGCAAAACATTACAGATTATGGTTCCACGGTAAGTGTCATTCGTTAACTTAAACACAAGTTATATTGCGCAAAAGTTAACTATGCAAAAATTATGGCGCACTTTGCCCCTTTCACCTCATATAAAATTAATTTACTTCTTACAATATTATGTAATAAAATAAATCTGGTGTCTTTAATTATTTACACATATAATCATTAATTTTAAAAAGTTGTAGAATAAATGTAGTTGCGATTGATGTGGGGAGGCCACAAGAGGTGATGCGCTAATTAAAATTTATCCTGTATAAAAGTTTTACTTTAGGGCCACATAGTTGATGTGTCAGCTTGGGTATTTTAAAAAAAAAAAAAAAATCTTTATTTGTGACAAAATAAAATGGTCAAAATTTACTAAATTAAAAAATAGACGAAAATATTGCCACAAAATGGTTACAATTCAGCAACATGCTAGCTGAATACTAGCGCTGGTCTTCCATTGTAACCACTTAATCACGGGCGGTAGACAAAAAAAAACTTAATCAAAGAAATCCTGTACCTTTTTTTTTATAAATACTTCTGACCCTCACACAACATTATCTAGCCCAAATTAAGTTTCTTAAAGAACTTGTGGTATGGATACTATGTAGATAACTGATATACTTAAGAAATATATAAACATACATATTGAATAAATACATATTTTTTTATTATAATAAACTTAAATAAACATATAAACATCCATGACTTGACGACAAATATCTGTGTTCATCACACAAATATCCGCCGCCGCCGGGATTCGAACCCAGGACCTGTGCCTTAGAAGGCAATGTATGTTACCGCTACACCAGCCGGTCGTCAAAATTTGGTAGCCGCATACCGGAAACTGCCTCTAAAGGCAGCCAATTTATGTTTTTGGGTAGAGAAGAGCGCCGCGTGCTGCCGGGGCTCGTGGCATCTCTGAGAACTGGGTGTTAATTTGCTTAAAAGATAATTTGGAGTCTGGTTTTTTATGATACCAAAGATAAGACAAGCCATGTGCAGTTTTCTACGGTGCTTAATTTTAAGTAGAGAGTGTTTATTTAAATACGGTGTAACATGGGCCCTAGATGGGATGTCAAAACAAAATCGCGCAAAATTATTATCCAATAAATGAGAAAAAAGATTTGAAATTGGACTATTAGCTTTTTAACAATCGGTGTTCGAAAGAGTAGGTAAAACAGGATTTTCAGAAAAAAAGGTAAATCTCAAATATTAAAAAATGGTACAATTTCGGATTAGTTTCCTACATGATTTAGGCTCAAATGATCGTCCGGAACCCTTATCAGTATCATCTTAAAAAAAACCGGTCTCCTTACCAAAAACCCTGAACCTATATAAAACTCCCAAGTCTCTTCGAGCGGAAAGGACCCGACATGACAATCCGATCGAGCGATCGAGGATCAAACATCAAGAAAGTGATAGACACCAGCTAACGATTCGGGCAATCTCGCTTTTTACTTTTTACGAAACCCTCGTTTGACCACAGTTTAATCTGATGTGTAAGGGAAAATGAGGTCGAAAATGACAGCAAATATAATACTACTGGTGGGTGATAGCGCATTTCATGATTAGCGAAACGAAACTAGCTATCGGACGCTAATAGCGGTTTTTAAAACGATCTATTTTAGTAGCGGGTTTTTTTGGTTAAAAACTAATGTCGCGATTAAGTTTTTTCCGTTATAGCGTGATTTGTTTTAAAAAGATATTATTTTGGTAAGTAGATATTAAGAAATAATTGCTGAATTCGCTGATTCAAGGAAGTTGTTTTATTAGAACATAGAAATCAAAAATATTTTTTGATAATGTATGTATGTAGGTAGGTACTAATCTTATTATATTATAATTATTATCGTAAATTTTTCAAACAATACTACGTTCGTAATTATATTTTTAAATCAATGACATCTATCGGAATTTCAGTTAACTAATTAAACGAGAGTTGGCGTTGTAGTTTGGTTATAGTTTAATACTCATTACTTATTTTATCTTATTTTTATTGTTTGATAAATAACTTTATTATCTATTTATTATTTGACCATGTTCAATTAGTGCTTTATATTCATTTTATTATTAATTCTAATATTAAACAACTAAAAGACATGATTTGATTTCAAAAGATGCCAACAGCATAAATAAGAGAAGTAGGTAAGGAAAAAAGGAGTCGCGCATTCTACACGAAAATACTTTGATATCTAAATTTCAGGTGATAAGGGTGGTTGTTGTTTGAATAAAAAATATAGATGGTGTTCGGTTGAGTCGAGCCGATCGCTACGAATGAGTAACGTGATAACAAAAAACCACTACTAAAAAATAGATAGTTTCAGTGGGCTCCGATAACCCGCTATTGCTTAAATAGATAGTTTCAATAACTATCTACGTAGCCTAACGACCAAGCCTATATAATACATTTTATAAAGTTTGTCACGTAATACAAAACGCTCCTTAAAATAAAGTTGGATTTAGGATGACGTTACCTACTTTTTGTAAACGTTATTTCGCCTTTTTCCACAAACAAGTGTTTGCTTACAAGCAAGTGACGTCACCGTAAGACCCCATTGTCTTCGTTCTCAAAGTAACATTTTAGCGCGATATTCAAAAAACTACAATGCCCGCGCCGCCCGCCGCTGCCATGTTTAAGAAATGATATGTGACAATTAAAAAGTGTTAAGCTGAACTGGCTGAAAATGATAGAGCTTTGCCTCTATGTTTTATAATGATGTAAATCTGTCTAGTGATATCTGTCATGTAAATAAAATAACAACTTGTGTGGTCAATATATTTTTATTTCGGTTTATCAAATCAATCCTTTTGTTTCCAACGTCCTTATATGGTAGCAGAGCGTGGTTCCTAAAGAAATATTACAATATTATATTGATTTGTAGGAATCGGAATATATATTTTTTCAAGTTTTGATACGTCGGCAAAAATGGAAAAATTCCTTGACGGAAAAATTCTAATAGGCCAACTAGGTCAAAACAATTGGCCAACCTGGAAGTTCAAGATGGTTTCAGTATTAAAAGGTATGGGTGTTTTAGACCTTGTAACTGGAAAAGTAGAATCACCTAAAATGCCTGATAATTTGGCTAAGCCTGAGGACATGGTTGAATACGAGTTGTACCAGAAGAAGGATAGCGCAGCGATCCTCGCTATTTCAACAAACTTGACAGACGAAAACCTAGAAAAGGTAATGCGCTTTTCAACTAGTACAGAGATATGGTCTGAATTACATCGTTTGTTCGATGGAGTTTCTGAAGACAAAGCATATGACCTATGCATAAAATTCTTTGGCTACAAGAAAGATCCGAAACATGATATGAGTAGTCACTTGTCTTATTTGAAAAATTTATGGCATGAGTTGTCACAGCAGATGGTAAAGTCTGAAGGAACAGCAGAATTGCCAGACATGTTCCTTATATGCAAAATTTTAGAAACACTTCCTGAAGAATATTTTGCCTATAAAACAAGTTGGCTTCTAATGTCAAAATCAGAACGGACTATAGAAAAACTGACGAGTAACTTATGTGCCCACGAGAGAGTGCTTAATTCTAAAGGCTCACAAGGCTGCGAAGAAGCACTGAGTCTTCAAGGAACGTCTAAGATCAAGGTAAATAAAATAAAGAAGTTGAAATGCCACTACTGCAATGGGATCGGCCATAGGGTGAAACAATGTCCTAAATGGATTAAAGATGGACGTCCACCAAAGCCTACCACGACAAATGATGATCCAAAGAAGAATGTTAATATGAGTGTTATGACGGTAAACATTGCAAATGAAAGTAATATAGAAAGAGATGAAGATCATTGGTTCGTTGACAATGGTGCTACAAGCCATGTAAGTAACAGGTCAGACATCTTTCAAACTTTTGAATATTTTACCAGAGAACATACAGTTACAACAGCGAATGGTAATGCCATTGATGCAATTGGTAAAGGAACCATAGAAGTCGTCGCTTATGTTGAAGGACACAAAGAACATATAATTTGGACTAATGTGTGGTATGTACCTGGAATTACCAAAAACTTATTTTCAGTACTGGCTGCCCAAGATAAACTTAAAAATAGCACTTTTACATCATCGGCTACAACATGTAAACTGATAGTGCAAGGAAAAATTAAACTTATTGGTGAACGACAGAAACATGGAGGACTATACAAGTTAAAGGTACGTCACTTACTGCCAAGTAAACGACTTGAAGTATATTCCATTGATACAAAGAATTTACTGCAACTGTACCATGAACGGTTCGCTCACCAAAACAAAACGCATGTAAAGAAAGTTATTGAACAAGAACTTGGCATAACGGCTAAATTGGATTCTGATTTATGTGAGGGATGTATTTATGGCAAGGCTCACAGGCAGAAATTTGGCCATAGAGCGAGAGCTTCAACAGTCGGAGAACTTTTACACGCTGATGTATGTGGACCTTTTCCATTGTCTATTACAAAATACAGATACTTTGTTTTATTTAAGGACGATTATTCTAAATACCGCCACATTTTCTTTATGAGAAAGAAGACAGAAGTATACAAGAAACTTGAACTGGTGCTAGCTCAAGCAAGGGCTATGGGACATACTGTTAAAGAGCTTCTTAGTGACAATGGTGGAGAATTCGACAATAAAGCAGTAAAACAGATTTTAGACAAGAACGGAATTAGACAGCGGCTTACTATGCCTTATACGCCACAGCAAAATGGGTGCGTTGAAAGGGAAAACCGTACCATCGTCGAGGCTACGAGATCTATTATGCACTCCAAGAATTTTCCCCAAGCTCTATGGGCGGAAATCACGAATGCTGTGACCTATGTCATCAATAGGACAGGGAACACTCAAGTTCCTAATGTTAGCCCTTATGAACTATGGCATGGAAGTAAGCCGAGAATCAGACATCTGAGAATTCTCGGGAGTACCTGCTGTGCGCATGTGCCCAAGGTTACTAGAAAGAAACTTGATAAGAAAGCTGTAAAAGGTATACTTATCGGATATGACGGTGACGAGGGATATAGGATTTGGATACAAGAAAATAACAAACTAGTACGTTCGAGAGATGTTATATTTGAAGAGAAGACACTAACGCCCAAATCCTGTACCAATTTGCCTCCAAAAGCTGCCCTTGAAGAATCTCACTATTTTCCACTACCAATGTCAAAATCATTTAATACAACAGAGCCAGTGACGACATCATCAATTTCACTACCGAGAAACTTATCAACTAATGGACAAACTGACTTAAGTTCAGATGATATGGGAACTAACAATGAAACTCTTATCGAATCTGAAATTGAAGGAACGCAAGTGCCCGAACATGATGAATATTTATCTGCGGTAGATGATGAAGAGGAAATGGAGATATTGAATGAGTCAGAAAGTGATCATGTCTTACCTATACAAGAAATAGAAGAACAAGGAAGAATGACGCTTAGAGACCGCTCGAAACTTAAGCCTCCCTCAAGATTTGATGATTTTATTATATATACTGTAAACTGTATTAATGGGCTGGATGAACCAGCATCCTATAAAGAAGCTATTTATAGCAAGGCGAGAGAAGAATGGAAGCTCGCCATGGATAATGAAATAGCATCGCTTAGAGAGAATAAGACATGGGATTTAGTGCCCCTACCGCTGAATAGAAAAGCCATTCCATGCAAGTGGGTGTATAAAGTAAAACTCAATCCAGATGGTTCTTTACAGCGCTATAAAGCTCGACTAGTTGCCAAAGGCTTCACACAGAAACAAGGTATTGACTATAGTGAAACATTTAGCCCGGTAACAAAGTTAAGCACTATTAGAGTACTAATAAGTATAGCAGCGAGAGATAATCTATCACTTACTCAACTTGATGTTACGACAGCATTTTTGTACGGGAGTTTAAGTGAAGAAATATATATGAAACAACCGGAAGGCTATAATGATGGTTCTAACAATGTATGCAAGTTGAAAAGAAGCTTATATGGGCTGAAACAGGCTCCACGATGTTGGAATGAATGCATGAAAGATTATCTGCTAGAAATAGGTTTTGTGATGAGCGAAGCAGATCCGTGTCTCTTCCTAAGAGAGAGGGGGAAAAAGAAGCTAATATTAGCGCTCTACGTAGACGATGGTCTGCTTGCTTCAAACGATGCGGAAGAAACCCAGATCTTTCTTGATGAGATAAGCCGACGGTTTAAGATCAAATCAAATCGAGCTAACTATTTTCTTGGACTTGAAATTGAGAGAAGAAATGACGGATCAATCAGTATTAATCAAAAGGCGTATCTGAAGAAAGTTTTAGAAAGATTTTGCATGAATGATTGCAAAGCTGTCCAAACCCCTATAACAAAGGAAAATATTGGGCCAAGAGAAGATAATGATGACCCAAAATTTCCTTATCGACAGGCAGTCGGTGCTTTAGCTTATTTAATGGTTGGAACAAGGCCCGATATTGCGTATGCTGTAGGTGTTGCATCCAGACACCTCGAACAACCAACGAAGGAAGATGTTGCTGGAGTAAAGCGCATCATGAGATATCTACAAGGCACCCTTGACTGGAGCATTATATACAAGCGTAACACACGCAGGTCACTGGACTGTTATAGTGATGCTGATCACGGAGGTGATAGAGAAACAGGGCGATCAACGACAGGAACGATATGCTTATATAACGAAAGTGCTGTTTCGTGGAGAAGTCACAGACAGGTGTCAACTGCCATATCTAGTACTGAGGCTGAAATTGTTGCTGCCAGTGAAACTGCCAGGGAGATGATCTGGTTGAAAAGGCTGATACAGAGCATTGAAAAGTTGGATGAAATGCCCATACTATATATTGATAATGAATCAGCTATTAAACTAGCAAATCATCCACCATATGAGATGCACAACAGAACCAAGCACATAAGGCTTAGACATTTCTTTGTGCGAGAGGCTGTCCAGGACAAGTGCCTTGCAATAGAAAAAGTGCCTGCACAAGACCAGAGTGCTGACATGCTCACGAAAGCTTTATACAGGCCTAGACTGATACAACTATGTCGTAACATTGGACTATTAAACAAGAGCAAAGAGAGAAGATGTTAAGCTGAACTGGCTGAAAATGATAGAGCTTTGCCTCTATGTTTTATAATGATGTAAATCTGTCTAGTGATATCTGTCATGTAAATAAAATAACAACTTGTGTGGTCAATATATTTTTATTTCGGTTTATCAAATCAATCCTTTTGTTTCCAACGTCCTTATAAAAAGTATAAAAAAATATATCTTTAAAAAGGAAAGCAAGAGATTCGAACACCATTTCTCAAATTTTTTGCCTTCTACAAAACATAGTTTGCCAGCGAGGGGCTACTAGACCCGAAACATATTAAAAACCTATAAAATAACAATCTTCAAACGTTACATATTGTTTTTGCATATATAAAATAAAATTTAATTGCGAGCACTATGTAGGTATATGACGTTCTTGTACAATTATTTTTCTATGTTCTTGTAAGTTTTGCAATTAATTTCCTCGATCGAATAGGCATTTTGCTATGGCATTTTGTAATGTAGCTGTCTCTTTCTTACAAAAGTTTCAGCTGTCTTCCCAGCTATTTTTAGGTTACTTCTAAATTCTAAAATAAATTCAAGAAACCAACCAGCAGCAGTGAGACTTTGTAGAGTAGGTTATTTTAAAATTCGATGTGCGCCTGTTATTTCTATAACCATTAAAATTGCGCATTTGGAGTCTTCTGTGTCCCGTGTCCCTAGAATATTGTAATTGCGATTCATTTAGTTTTCATTGTTTACACAGGGTTATGAAACAATAAGTGATTCTGATTCGGCTGCAGCGCGCCAGATCAAAGTAAGTCATGTCAGGCGACGTTCAGCCAAGAAAACGTAAAGATAGGAAACGAAAGAAAGGTAAGAATTATATTAAAAAGGCAAGAATAAAATATTTATTCTTCTTTAAGCTTAATGTTCATCTATTTTTGTTTCCAGATGATTTAGCAGTAGAAGAGCCGCGAGGCACAGCGGCTGCACTTGGTGAGGGGGATGTATTTATGCATTCCCCTCATGACCATGGCACCGGTGGTCATTGGTGTGCTAAAATCATATTCTTTGCTTTACTGGCTGTACTTATGACGCTTATTGGACTAATTATACTTGAAAATAGAGGCTTGTCTGAGTGTAAGTACCTGCAATTATTTGTAAAAAGTGTAATATGGAATAATTGTTATTTAAAAATAGTTTATAACAATCAAGTAGGTGATATCAAAAGTAAAACATCTTTGATATTTAATTATAATACTAAAATGTTACTGAACAGTATGAATTTAGGTATATAAATTGTTAGCTAATGTAGCTTAATTATTTATTAACTCTTTATTGTATATGAAAAAGAAATACAAAAAACAACAAAGGACAGCAAGGTACAAAAGGTGGTCTTATTGCTCTAGAGAGATCTTTTCCGGGCAACCTAAGCTAGCTTAGCTAGTGTATGAAACTTTAAAGCTGCAAAAATTATTTTAAATGCCTTGGCCTGCATTATAATGTATTTGTATAGATATCGAATTATCTTTACAAAATTGTACTGGTTTTAGGTGATTTATTATGAGGAATTATTATTTATTATTTGATAGAAAGATTAATTATTACCTGAATGATTTTGCATTTTTCTATGTATTAACTGTGTTTAGTGGAATCTATGTTTTATTTTGATATATTCCACAGTGGAGGCTAATGCAGTTGAATCCCGATACTCTGGTGTCTTAGATGGATGGTTAGAAGATGCACCTAGTGATAACCACCATGATGAACACACACTGGAGTTAAAACATCATGTAAGCAACCAACTTTATCTTAGTTTTTGTTTAATTTGTATAGGAATCTTGTATAGGAATGGCCATTCTATTGTATAAACTATATTTAAAATATTTTAACAAGTCTTTATCAGTTCATTACTGACTTATAAATAAGCATTTAAATTTTTTTTTTATTAATTGCCCTAATTATATACCTTCTTAGATACAATAGTAATGGCACCTGCTCCTATCACCACATCACATGTTGTACCATGTATAAATGATAGTCAAGTTTTGCTCATAATAATCAGATCTTATCAGAATAGAATACCATTCTACTTAATAGACTTATTTTTTGTAACATATCTCTAGATAATTCAATATTTAAATGTTGACAGTAGCTAGATTTCTTAAAATTGAAATTTTGCCGAATTGCAACACTAGGATGATAATGAGGATGAACATGACGACCATGATATTGGAGAAAATGAAGAAGACGATGAAAGTAATGAAGCAGATGAACCAGAACATAGTGAAGAAGATGAAAATGGACATGATTCTGAAATGCAAGATGAGGTTTTGTTCTTTTATATATTTATACTGTATACTTTTATAGGTATCAAACACAAATAATATTTGTTTTCACTTATTTAGGATGAAGTAGATGAAGAATATTTTAGAAAAACATATGCTGAAGACCAGCTTGCTTATGATGATCAAGATAATGAAAGTAATTATGAAGATGATGATGATAATTCACCGAAATTTAACGAGGAAGAAAACATAGAAGATGACGCAAACAACAGTATTGAAAAAGAAACTCAAGACGAAACAACAAATTACGATAGTTCATATAACGACGAATATGAGCGAGTACTAAAGAGCACTGAACAAGATGATGAAGATGATGATGATGATGATGATTTTGAAGAAGAAAAAATCACTAATGATATATCTTCGAGTGAAATCAAGAATGCTGATTTGAATAATAATGAGGTTCCAAAAAATATTTCTGTGTGAATTGAACTTCGTTTGGCATTTTAATTGGCGCTAACAGTTGCTTTTGTTACTTCAAAATTATTTTCTAGTTGTTTTTTTATATAAAAATGCGATTTGATCTGTCAACATACTTAAGACATTTCTGTTTTAATCACTTATTAGACTATTTTATTTTTTATTCTACTAGATTACTTCTGTTTAATAAATTAACACTTTTCAATAGCCGACTATGTTGTGTTTTGAGTGTTTATATTTTCTATCAGTGCTTTTAATTTTAATAATCTGCAGTGCAAAGAGTAGCTGAGCCTTTATATCCATACTATCAAGAAACAAAATAAAACATTAAGTACTTAACATTTTAAGATGTTATGTCTTGTTACAATTGGGTTGGCTCTCTGTTTGTTTGCTAGCGTTGTTTGTATTGTTTTTTTTTAATTGCAGCTTTTTTGATAAAATACTTTACACCTGTTAATATACTTTTGTGTTTTCTTCTTTTATAGGACGATGACGACCATGATGATGATGAGGATGAGCATGAAGAAGAAGAGATCGAGAACATAGAGCGAGAAGTGTCTGAAGAAGAACCATTATCGTTGGAGCTACCTGTATTACCTGAAAAGGGTGATGATGACGATGATGATGCCGACGACGCCGATGATGATAACAAAGACGATGATGACAATGGTAATATCAATTATGAGCTCCAATAAGACATGAAGTTAAAAATTAGTTTTGTCACGGCTAGCACATATTTTTGATTCAAGGCTAGATTTATTGTATTAGCTGGGTCATTTCAGTATCGCGGGTGCAACATTTTATCGCATGTTTTAGTTTCATGTGAATAAATAAAAAAACATTTTTAATGAAATTTGATTTTGAAAGACTACATTTTAATATTTTTGCTTTTAATAAATTACCAAGGATTTCAAAATAATATTTTAACAATCAGGAGGAAGGTCCAAACTGCGATCGCGGGTGCAACCATTTTGGCCCACCCTTTGCAGATTATAGAATCAAAAGGTATAAATCTGTTAACTGCGATATATGCATTTAGTATGCTATGCCTTAATATTTAATAAGTTGTTTAAGTAACAAACTAAGTAAAATAAAAATTATGAATTTTTAAACCAATAGCCGGTGCAACATCGCGGGTGCAACTAGTCTAATTAAAGTAAATTTAAACATCAAATGAAATTATATAGCAACGATATAAGAGATCAGACCATATTAATTACCAATAAATACACTTTTATTTTAGCTTATATCGATTATTTCTTTTCAAATACATCGATATTCACCGAAAATTTTGGAAAAAATATTATTTCTATCCATCATTTTTTCTCCGGTGTTTCGAACTGAGCGATAATATCATCAAACTGCACATTCGCTATTTTATAAATTATTTATATTTAGTTAATGGTTTCATCATTACCGCTATCATAAATTGTACTCTGATTTCTTCGTCTTCATCCATATCACTCTGACAAAACCCCATATAACGATATCACAGTACAGATGTATAGGTACAGTAATTCAACTCGGCCGCATCTTTGAAATAAATGCCTACAGCGCAGCGTCGCGATCCGTTCACATATGATAGGGCTGCCCGCCTTCAGCGTTCAAATTACATTTGCTTACTTTGTGTTTACTTCCATTTTGTTTTGTGACTGCAAATATACTTTCTATATATAAACAAAAATAAAATCAATAAAATCAATCAATATATATAAAACTGTTCCGTTACTGACTGAGTGACTGAGGTACTGAGGTACTGAGGTACTGAGTGACTGAGTGACTGACAGACAACGTACAGCCGTAACTACTAGGCGTAGAGAGCTGAAATTCGGAACATACATTCTTTAGGGGATGTAGGGGTGCACTAAGGAAGGAATTCCCGAAATTCCCACGGGAACGGGAAATATAAAACTTTTTAGTTTGTATGAAAAATCTTATTCCTTGAGTGCACCGATGTGAAACTTGGCGTAAAGGTTTTTCAATGTGTGTCTAGTTGTGTTATGAAAGGAATTCCCGAAATTCCCACGGGAACGGGAAATATATGATGTTTTAGTTTGTATGAAAAAATCCCATCCCTTGAGTGCACGGATGTGATACTTGATATAAAGGTTCCTCAATAAGTGTCTGTTTGTATTATGTAAGGAATTCCCGAAATTCCCACGGGAAATGGTTGGACTTTTTAGTTTGTATGAAAAATCTTATTCCTTGAGTGTACGGATGTGATACTTGGCATGAAGGTTCTTCAAAGAGTGATTGGTTGCGCTACAAAAAAAAATCCCGAAATTCCCACGGGCACGGGAAATACATGATTTTTAGTTTTCATGAAAAAAACTTACTTTTTGAATGCATGGGTGTGATACTTGGTATAAAGGTTCTTTCAGTGGGTGTCTGGTTGTACAGTTTCTGAAATTTCCAAGAGAAGGGTAGTTAAGCGCATACGAAGTTGCGGGATAAAGCTAGTACTTTATAAATTGAATAGGAATTGTTCAACAAAAATACGTTTTGTGTCAAAAAACCATGCTTACGTTTAAATAACTAATCGGTCGTATAAATTAGCGACGGAAAAATACTTGCGCCTCGATTGAGACGCACGAAAAGTTGTATTATTAAATTTTAAAGTATAAACAATCCGCATATTAACGTAAAGCTCAATCAACAATTGTTTCGGTATGCAGACACTCGCGATTGGCCGCGTGCCGAGATCGAGCCGCGTAGATATAGCTCGCGTTTCGTCCGTTTGTATGAAGTTAAATTACTGTAGATATCTGTACTGTGACGATATTGAGTAATTTTTTGCCGGATTTACACACCTGTACATATATTTTTTGGTAAATAGCATCGCGTACAGCAGTTTCAGTTTCAGGACATGATTCTAGTACTTAATAATATTGAAGCGTGATTTCATTATTTCTCTCCGTTTGGAAATTTTACGTTTTAATTTTTGCCTCTATCGCTGCGAAGTAATTCTGTAGTAATTTTTACCTATAATTCTATAAATCATACAGTAAGTATATAATGTGTCAAACATATAGGTCAACAACCGTATTCAGCATCTATATAAGGGTGTTTCTCTGCTATTTGGAAAATGGCCCATACAAGACTGTCCCTAAGCAAATTTTACTAAATTATGAGAATTTTTTTCATAAAATAAAGGACACTATATATATTTGAAAAGCCAATTGATTTTCGTCCTGGTTTTGGAGTTATAGAAGATTTTATCAAAAATTATGACAGAGACTGTGGTAAATGCAAAGGGGAATGTTTTAATGAATAAAAGCATCTAGGTATTTTAGAATAAAAATACTACTGTTTTAACGACACAAATGTGGTTACATACTTAATGGTCAAATATCTTAAACAAATATTAGAAATTAAAACTCTTAAAGAGAAATTACTGCTTACCAGTGGACTGTTTTACCTAATGTGGTTCACCAGCAGATGCAATAAAATAATGGCGGTTGCCTGCTGAACGATACACCTGAAAGAACTTATCTCTGATTGCTTTCCGTTTCACATTTTTAAAGTTTCGTGCCAATATAAAATTTGACTTAAATGCAGGATTCAAATTTTATCAAGGGACTGTTTAATAAATTGAGGACAGTTTTCACATACCTATAGATTTGACGATTTAATATTTACAATTAAAATATAATTATGATTTGTAATAATAGTTAATGCTTTTTAAAATTATTTTAATATTTTTTTTCCTGTTTTCACAGGAAAAAAAGGCAATATTTCTCACAAGGCTTGTATGTAATTACCAGGAAACTGTTTTTGAGTTGTTTGATGTTGATTTAGACAAACATCAAATTTTTAAATTACCAAATAAGCTGTGGTGGGTCTAGAACACCTAATACTTTATAATACATTACTCATACAAAAAACTGAGAATTATTGCAATTTATTGGATGAAATTTTCCATTTAGCAGAGATATGCTCATAAATCAAGGTAAATCAGGAAACAAATATGTAATTTATCATAATGAGGAGGCCGTGAGACAAAAAGTTGCAACTGCGATCTGAAATCAAAATCGCGGGTGCAACCGATTTCAGTTATAGTTTATTTTTAACCAAAGAAGCGTTCATCTCATAACGTTATTAATTTAAGTTAAGTTTGGATAACGTCTTACTTTTGCAAAGTTTTAAAATGATAAAAAATAACTTTTATATCTTTTGCATCGCGGGCGCGACAAGTCAACAATGCATCCTATCCGTCAATAAAAACTTGATAACTAACAACTTATAGTTACTTTTTATACAACACGAGTATAAATAAATATTGTTTCTTCGAGTTCTGCTCCTAAAATATAACCTCAAGCTGTCAGCAGCTTTTTTGTGTGAGTGTTGATAGGAATGATTTAACAGTTTGTACCAACTCTTCGGCTGGTAATATTTTCAAACGCAGCAAAACAGAAAATATATATTAAAAGTAAATAAAAATACATTGAATATTAAATTACAACTTTCTTCTTCGCAATAATAACAAAAGAATCTTCTAATATCGTGATTAAAAAATTACATTAGAAATCGTCTATAGTGGAATCGTGCAGCTGTAGATTTACTAAAAACTAGATAGCCAGGGCTAGTTCTAACAAAAACTTCTGAACTGGTTTGAGATTAATATAACTAAGCCCCAATTTCACCGTGTAATAAATCGCGATATATTCGAGTTGAACTCGGCTTACGCGTTGAAACGAGTTCCGCCTTCGATTTTTCTTCAGTCAGATCCGAGATTTGTCTAGATTAACAAATTAGCTCAGGAGGAAATCGGGGCTTACTGGTGTATTTACGATTGAAAACCTCACTTTTTATAAAAGCTGATTTCCAAAATAATATCTTCAGATGATTCCAAAGAAGATGATAATGGAAAGGACGGTGGCGATGATAGTGACGTTGAAGAAGAATTTCTTGAGCCAGACGATGATGATGATGAAGTCCCCGTAGAAAAGATTACAGCACCATCTGGACAGCCCTTTGATGAAGTAAGTTTGATAAGCCAACATTATTCACAGAATAATAGTGCAGAAGCAAAGTATTACAAATCTTATTTAAGAAAACGTGATAGGAGTTTAATATCTGTATTAAATATTTAGTAAAAATGCAATTATTTTAAATTAAAACTCTAGTGATCTGTCGTTTTAAGTACATAGCAATGACCTAGGACACAAAAAGGGCGTTCTAAATTGATATAATAAGATAAAAGTGGTTTTAGGCAATAAACCTTCGATGCATATTATCTTATGCACAAATTAGTAAAAAATGCGTGCCTCTATTAAAAGATTCACCCAACATGCAAATATAATATTTACCTGCATACTTACCTATAGATGTACAAGTTAAGTTAGCATAGAAGATAAGGAAACATGCTGATAGGATGTATTGCATTTTACAAAAATGCATTTATTTTTGATGTATCAAAAGCCTTTGATGAAAACTTTGTATGACACACGTTTTATTCTGTAAGTTTTTCGACTTATGTTTCTTAAAGTCGTGCACTTATATACGAGTCTTCAACAACATCTTGCGTAACAACAGATTTCATTTCATATAGATAGAGAGTAAATAAATAAATAATAATACGCTTGCAATGTACGTCGGCGTACCACAAGGCTCGACCCAACTGACAACGTGGATGACATATCGATCTGCATCAATCTAAATGATTGATTTCGAATGTGAAAAACATTTATTTGGTCCCTATTTGCTATAGCGAAGTAATTAAATTTTTGGTACCGCAACGGTACCAAAAGTCTTATTAGTTTTACAACCTACTTCTACTACTTAGCATTGACGAATTCATAATTCCTATGTTTTTTCTTTAGATTGAAGACGATGTGTCTACAGAGAAGCCAAGGAATACTTTAGAAGAGGAAGAAGAGTATGAAAAGAGACAAGAAGAGTTACGGCGAGAAGAGGAACAGCAGTCTTCCCACAGTAAGTACTTTAGTATTATGTCAGTTGCATGGGGTTTACAAACACCGTACAATAACTATTCTCTCAAGTCTTAGCTAAATGATTAGTCTACGCCACAACTTGTCACCGGCAAATGAATTCTATGCCGAGTTAAAAGTATCCGAGTCTCCCATCGAGTACCTATCTCTTTGCAACAAACACTGACTACAAATTGAGTAGTCTAGCTAGTCGGAGATGGCGTCATTAAACTATCTATATTATTTTAGTGGTTTCTTTTCTAGAAAGTTTCTAAAGTTTACTAACAGCCTGGCAGCTTTAAGCATGTGACTTAACATTACTGGTCTAGTCTATAAGTAACTTCCCTCTAGCTTTAATATAAAAATAAACGTTTGGCCTACAAATCTGTTTCTTTTATTTCTGATTTCAGTTCACCCTGTCTCTATTATTTAAATCAAGTTTTTTGGGTTACGTATGGTAAAAAATACCATTTATGAAATTCTCAAAGTGTATGTACAGTCGCCTGCAAAAAGAAACATGCGTTTTTTGTTTTGTCTATTGGAAATAAGTATATGCGTATGTTCCGAGATAATGATTTACGAGATTTGCATAGGAATAGGTATATCATGGTCAAACATTTATCACACAGTTTTTACATGTGCAACATTTCACGTATAAATCCGCTGTTCACCCGCTGCGTATTCATTATTTAACTTTGTCGAAAAATTAAATTACAAAAAGACAACAAAAAAATTACAGATACATAGTTACTCTCCTTAAAAAACTTACCAAAACGAGTCCCAAGGATACAATAATTAATTATTGTATTTTATTTATTTATTGATGAGGTAACATATTTACTATAATAAAAATGACATTGAAAATAGTTATGGTAGATTTCTTATATGTATTATTATAGGCGTAAAGAGCTTTGGAAAAAAATGTATATGTGTAAACAGTTGAGTTGTGTACCTACTCACATACATTCAAATACAATATAAATGAATTACGTACTATGAATAACACAAAATCAAATCAGATTAAATTATCTAACGATAGTAGTAAATAGGTAGGTACTGTAAATAAAAAGCCCTCAGTAACTTTTAATGATTTTCTGTAGAAATCAGCGATCTTAACTTTATTAGCTCGCTAGAAATAAATCGTCATCAGTTCAAGTTCATGATGTGGATTTTGATGAGTTAAACATCTGCTTAATCAATCTCCTTACGGTTGAGCAGACAAGGAATATAAGTATTCCGTTGAATCCTAAATATTCTGAAACGTGCTCACAATTTGTCACCACAATACAGCGGTGCGATCAAAGAACTTTATCGACTCGTATGTTTTCTCGTATGGAGTCGGTTGCAAGTTTTTAGCTACATTGTAATTTTTTTATTTTACAGTTATTTAAGAGTCCAACATGTTTACAAACATTCAAAATTAACAAGGCACCCATTAATACAGCTGGCCGTGCGGCAATGGATAGATTTCAATTATTGCTTACAAACCGTCTCCATACTATATGAACATTCGTAAATATACGAGTCGACAATGTTCTGTGCTTGCACTGCTGGTTTGATGCGCCCACTGCAGGGTCATGGGTCTCACATCTGGGTTAAGAGGCGATTTAGGGCATTAACAAACCAGCTCGCCCATCATGAATATTCTAAGCGTTCTGAACGATTTATCTCGGAAATCGTGATATATTGACAATGTTTGCCGAACACCCAGCCTTGTACCAACCGGACATAATGTTGCTGAACAGAACATTTCAAACAATAGTAATTAGAGTCTCTGCGTTTACTTTACTATCCCAAGAGTACGCCATGCCACGAAGGCTTCATAATTATGGAAATCAGTTTGTCTTTTGCAAACGACTGTACCTATCTCATAAGATGCTTTTTCAATGTCAAGCTTTTGTGTCGTTTTGTTTGGTTCTGTATTGTAATATCAACAACCAATTTTACATAGACTTAGGTATTTGATTCTATATCCTCCTATAGGTATAATACGAGTGGGTACATGTTTACCACTTACCTATTTCTATTAGCAAAAAGTATATAGGTACGTAGCCTTCGCATCGCGGGAAGGCGTCCCTATACATATATCATTCGTGCATTTCTTGTTTCATGTGAAATGATTCAATTATAGCAATTATTAATCAATCGTACTAGGATCTTTCTGCTCTAGTTTCCATACTATTTTTGCTTACTTCGGGACTGCAAATTTGGTCAGTTTGGGCAATATATTTTATCCATTATTATCAATCTTTTTATTATCCATGGGGTATCTATTATTTGATCGGTAAACCTGCTCTGAAACTTAAAAACAGATAAATGTACACTTACATCAACTACCTCTAGGTATATGTACTTTTATGTTTATTTACCACTCTGTTTTTTTAGTCACAGTACAAAAAATAAGTTACATGAGTTTGCCAGAAAATCAAAAGATAAATTATTTTGGAAAAACTTAAAAAACCAGAGATTGTACCTATCTATAAATGGTCTTTCAAAAACATGAACAGAAAAGATATACTGTTATGCAAAAATTATGAAAGAACTAAACCTTTGTTAAACATGTTAAATGAAATCTTAGAATTTTTTGTGGTTGCTAAAAGATAATTATGCTTACTAAATTATAATATTTTTATTGATGTGACTATGGACAAACTTAACTCCATACGTGATTGATTTGACCGCCATTTTTTGAATGTCTGTTCACTCTAATAAGCATACACTTAAAATATGGTCTTTAAAAAACATGTGCTTACCGAATTGATTTTGATCGGTTCAAAGAAATTATGCCCTGTAATTGCTATTAAATTAATAGAGGAAATGAAGGAAAGTAAATAACACGCGCGGTTGTTTCAGTGTGGATGAAACTGGTGATTGGTGGAGCCCTCCTGGTTGCCACACAAGCTGTCGTGCGACGTTTCACATCGGCACGCGGTGCGTACTTTAAAAAACTGTACTGTGACTGTACTATACAGTCTGACCTGTACAATAATATACTGATCTTAGCAATACCTACTATACAAACAAACGTATTCCATACGCAGCTTGTTATTGAGAACAATTAACAAATTCCAAGTTCCAAATATGATTAACGTTAATCCACGCTGTTCGGTTTCGATAAACATTTGATTGTATTACACGTAGTTATGGTTCGAAATGTGTAAGTCTCACTAGGATTTTCGATTTTCATTGTTGATTTTCAAGCCTAATGGTGAAATCCATATCATGTTATATTTCAATGATATGTGTAACTGTAAATTTGTTATACAACTAGTGAATAATTATAACAACTAATACTAAGTCCCCGACAAGAACAGACTTGGCCATTGTTTTTGCTTTGGTGTATTTAAAATTATTCAATGCAATAGCTAGAAAGACATCGATAATTTATTGCTATGCTATATTTTATTTAGATATACCTTTATGACAATCCGTATTTGCAATTATTAAACTGATTTACAAGTAAGTTGGGACAGTCAAGAATTAAAATCTTAAATATAGATTTTTAACAAATTTTCTTGAATAAAAACTTATTTTAGGAGATGATGATGAAGAAACTGACCAAGAAATTAGAGAAGAAACTCCTTCAATCGTCGACCGTAGAATGACTATTTTACTGAACGAACCACCTGTAAAAGGTAGGTCATAATGAATTCACATTAAAGTATGTTTTTTTGTTAAAATTAATGTAAGTACAAAGGCATTACGTTTTGCTTCAGAAATACAGAAGAAATCGTCCTTGGAAATGTCTGCTCCTGTAAGCTATGATCTTTTTAGGAAAACTCCCATTGTTATAAAGTCTGCACCGACCCCCAAACAATTAAGTGTTGAAGAAGAAGAAGTTGAAGAGGAAGTGAGTGCGATGTTTTTTATTATTTTTGGATTTTGTTAATCAAACAAATCTATTAAAATTTGCTTTCATGATGCAGTTTGATCATTCAATTATTTAAATCTCAAGATTTTTATTGTTTAATTCATTGGAAACTATTAATTAAAACAGAACACTAAACTATTAATATCGACTAAGGTATCCCGAAATTAAACTTAATTCTCGTATCTTTACAAAACTTTAGTTTTTTACTTATATTTTAGGAGCCGGCAGAAAAGTCAGAAGACGAACGAGAATTACACAGCGAAGACGATGAAGTTATTGAGGAAGAAGAAGAAGAACAGGAACCTTTAAAAGCAGTTCCTAAGCAAACTGCACCACCGCCAAAAGAAGCTAAAAAAGTAGTTATTGTTGAAGCTACAGACGAAGGTGACGATGAAGACGTAGGCGAAGACGTTGAAATAATTGATGAAGAAGACATAGAGGAAGAAGAAGAAGAAGATGTTTCTGATGTAGATGATACTGAGCTTCTAAGTCGATTGGAAGCTAAATACGGCCGTTTGCCAGAACCAGAACGCCCCGGACAGAGACATAGTAAAATAAGAATGCTTAACGCCTTTGTGATTTGGGAGCATGCTTATCTAACTTTTATATGTGTGGCATGACTAACTTACTGTGAGTGTAATTACATATTTTTTATCATAGATTTAGGTCGTGTAGTGTTGGCGTGTAGGTAAATACCCTGCCCATCGTTTAAAGTTTAGTGATTTGAGTCGCCCCGCCTATTAAATCGAAATTTTTATGCGTTCGTGGAGCAAGCGACCGTTGACTAAAGTCACCGTCTAATTTAGGTATAACAGTTGTTCTGGCAGTTTTATATGAAGAGCCATTTCCTTCCTTGACCTACTTGCGCTACTGTTTGTTCCATTTTCAGCCTTAGCGTACTTATCATTAAGTGCATTGAGGTTAAATATCTAATAAATATCTAAAAATATGGAAACAGTGTTATGATAGTAACCGAGTATTTACCACTTGTTTAAACACATATTCTTATCTGCACATTTTATTGGAGGTACAACTGAACACCAATAATATAGGAAGTTATGTTAGGTATAGGGCAAACTACTAATAACCAAATCAGCGCATAAATAAATGCATTGAATTACATGCAATTTTCACGTTTTTATTACTAATGGATTGAAGAATATCTATATGGGAAAACACCACAACCACCACACAACCTGGGTTTTGGGAAGAACTGAAACTAAATTCCGGGCCTTTTCCGGTTTTGTGGCATGCTATTCGCTATACTTATGTGTAAATCAACGAGATTATTTTCATTGCCTTAAAATTTTGTGCTAAAGTAAATTGCGAAACAAACCACCAACCAAACTTACACTCACGAAGGTTGTTTTAAGGCAATTTTGAATACGGAATAGTCGGTTGTAGGTATGTAATTGCTATACATAGGTTCTTTACGTCCATAGCTGTTACCGCTCATCTTTTGTTTGTAATCCCTAGTTCGACTTTTACAACTTTACATTACCTTTATTTCACGAAATGAAAACCTTTATGTATTATTTTTATATTGGTTATTATGTTTAATATTTTATTCAACAGAAGATGGTGGCAATACTATGGAAGATTACTGGCCAGAAGAACCCAGTAACCCACACTGGCACCAGCAGCTGGAAGAAGCTGAAAGAGAACTTCTCCAGGTAAATATAGTTTTGGATAAAGTATAACCTTTATATTTCACCATCGTATTTCCAGGCTAAAGTAGGGTTTCCATCGGTATATGTTAAGATTTCCAGAGTAAAACCAACTTTTTGTCAGTTCCTTCTTAAAACGGATTCCCAAGATGTGGAGTACACTGCTAGCATCTTCTAACCTTGACCATCATAGTGGATACCTACTGTTTTTTTTTTCAAGAATAGAATAAATATGCATCTCGTTACATCTTCGTCTTCAACCAGCTGAAGTAGAGGACAAAGGTCTCATGAAAAATGTGTATAAAAATCCCTTGCATTCGTTTTTTTTTCTCTGCAAATAATAAAATGTTTAAAATATTTCAGGAAGAATGGCTGGGCTAATCTAGATTTTGCAACTAATGCTAATATATTTTTTAATCATCCCCATACTTTGTTCGTTGTGCCATTTTTTATTTCTTTTATCAGAGCGCCTCTAAGTTGTGTTCAACGCCCGCACCCCGCGTTTTGCATCCTTAAAGACTCGCTGATGATTTCGATTACCAGTCCTTTTTTTAATATAGTAAACGTGTGTTTGGTTTGTAGTTTAAATAACAAGAGCATCTGATGCTAGTAAAGACAACATTAAGGCATGATTGTTATTGAGTGTGATATTGCGCACGATTTTTTGGTTAGGTATGTACAAAGAGTGAGTTTCTGTTGTTTTAACATTTTTGTACTAACATGGGAGGGTCGATACGAAGCTGCGTTGGTCATCGCTCGTCAGCCAGAACTTCAAAAAAGCGCCCGGGCTAGGTGGACTATTGCCCAAGCGCTCGACAAGATGGCAGAAGCAAAACGAGATAATCGCATTCTGACCCAAGCCATCACGGCGTATCTTGAACTACTCAAGATGAACGAAAAGCTGCCCAACAAGACGCTTTTGAAAATTACTGAACGGACTTTGAATAGAATGAAGTTCAGAGGTTAGTTTCAATAATTATTTGGTAACTGAATGGAATATTTGTGTTCGTCTTTGGATCAACAATTTTTTTTTGCAGGAGTATACCTGAGTATGGAGCCCGTTTACAAATTGCTGATACGACGATTCCCAAACGATATTTCTTATAGGAATAACCTTACTGTATCTCTGTTAATGGCTGACAGGTACGTTCTATATTCAGATTATATTATAAATGTTCCGTATACTTGAAAACAAAATATTATATAATAAGTGTTATTGGCGTTTTTGCGGGCGATAGGCTGACCCTCTGTCACTTCAATAGTCTCTCTCCAACATAATACCTCCAAATTTGTCAAACGTGACATCAGATGGTTTTATAGCCTGTGGTGTTCTGCCTACCCCATTAGCGATATAGGCGTAAAGTTATATGTATTTATGTAAAATATTGTAATCTTATATTTAATTTTCAGAACTGATCTAGCTGAAACAGTTCTTAAAGAAACATTACAGAAATGGCCGCACAATAAAGTCGCGTTAGTTCACTACGCTTTCATATTAAAAAACCAACACAAAAAGTACGAAGAAGCCGTTAAAGCGTTTAAAGTTGCCCTTGAAGGTGACGAAGGCCCTGCATGCGAACCACGGTTCTACCACCACTATGGAGACGCCCTCCTATTATTAGGACGTTTTGCAGAAGCTCATGAGGTTCATAGAAGAGCAGCAGCTCATGGGCACTTCCTATCGCCAATGCAACGTTCTCTCTACAACGTGAAGAGATTAAAAAGCAAACCTTGGTGGAACATAGAACAAACGCCTTACGCTAGATTGGCGCGTGCTTTAGAAAAATCTTGGAAAGCCATTCTAAAGGAAGGACAGGCAATGCGAGCGTTATACCAGGAAGAAAAGGAAGGTTTAAGGGAACGCGGAGAATGGTCTCAGTTGGATATATTTGTTCGCGGACAAGAAATCCCAGGTCGTTGTGAACGGGTTCCGGTAACTTGTTCAATAATACGAGATGAAGTGGGGGCTTCGCCTTGCCGGCGGGGACAGATTAAATTCAGTTTGATGGAAGCTGGCACCCATGTCAGACCACATGTTGGGCCCACTAACTGCCGATTGAGAATGCATCTGGGTCTCAGTAATACCAAAGACACTTTTTTAAGAGTGGATAAAGAGATAAGGTAAATAAATGTTTTTAACATTCTTATTAAATAGCCCAAAAAAGTAGGTATCAGAAAATCATATCTACGGGGTGGCTGGTGACAAATTAGATGTTGAAGGAGAGCACTTTATACTCTATTCTGGTTATAATTATATAATAAAAGTATATTTTTTAAATAAATAAAGTTTTGATATACCCAAGGGTGAATTATGGGAAACATATGTCTGAGAATTTACCTTCTATACTCACTTCCTATTTATCACCTTGATAATGTACACTTGACTAGAGATTTTCTAATATTATTATAATTCTCTATAAAGACTGTAAATAATGATGTTTGCTTATGTCCAAGGCACCAACCATCAGCACTAGGTAAATTGTTAATAGGATTAACTGTAAAAACTTTTGGTAAATTTTGGGTTGAAATTTAATAGAAAAATATATGTAGGGTCTGTTCTTTTGTCATCGTTTAAGCGGGTTCAAAATATAGCGACAACAATCAACTTATGTTATAAAAAGATTATAGTACAGATATTAGACCTATAAATTGACACGCTGACTGTACCTAGGATGAAAAATCGGAATGAGAATTAAAAGTAAATTCCATTTTTTAACCTAACATAGGGTAAATTTTAGTACATACTTTTTCCGGAATTTACTCGAGTGTAACCATGCGTTGCGTAATCAATTCTTTAACTTTCGGTTAAGTTTACTCAGTAAATAATTAATATTTATTTTTTATTCTTGGATTTCAAAAGTGACCCACCAGTCACCCTGTATACTTACTAAGGTACCTACTACTAGATATTATAAAGAAGAAAGATTTTTTTTGTATTGAGAGAACTCAAAACAATACTGTACCGATTTTTCAAACACTGAGATAAAGGTACATTGCTTTCAACTGCGTGTGTAACGTACATTTCAAATTCAGTCCAGTACTTGAGCTCATTTTCTACAGGGTGTTTGTGTAAAGAGACTTAGCATCTTTTCAGGGTTGATACGTGACACAAAATGATGAAAAGTAATAATAAATTATACTGCCGAATTCAATGTTTTTTTTTGTTACTGAAATTTAAAACTAGAATTTAATTCCACATCGATATCACGTGTCTTTTTTATTTTAATAGTATAGGTTTTGCTCTGCAAATTAAAAAAAAAATCCATTTTACTATGTACTGTTGTGTACATAGTAAAATGGATAGAAATATTTCAAAAAAAAAAACAAAATGTTCAAAAACTCTTAACTTTTGGCTACACTGATTTGGACCATATAATAAATATTGCTTTTCATCTTATTGTGCAACCCTGAAACGATGCTCAGTCTTAACAAAAACACTCTGTATAATCAACATAACATTTTTATCAATACTACTAAGATTCTCTTATCCAAACTATGTTCAAAAGTTTAAATATATTTTAATATTTTTCAGGCAATGGCAAGAAGGCAAAGTATTTCTCTTCGATGATAGCTTCGAGCATGAAGTGTGGCACAACGGAACGGGCTCCAGACTTGTGCTTATAGTGGACGTCTGGCATCCTGATCTTACCCCAGCTGAGAGACGAGAATTGCCTGCTATTTGAATAAGTCAAACTATAATAAACATCACTACCAAATCGCAAATAAGAAAAGAAAGCTGTAGATAAATTGTTACCTAAGCAAATAACATTTAAATATTTTTATTTCTCACCTTATACGTAAAATTTTATACTTACATTTTTTTTCTTAATACCGATGTAAAAATATTATAATAATATTTAGTCAGACATAGTGAGATAAAATTTTAAAGTGAAACTAGTATATGTGTAATTGTTTGAGATCAGTATTGAGATTACCATGTTAGACATAATGTTAATAATAGTTATTAAGTGATGAATTGTACATAGGCATATATTTAAGGATAGAATAGTACCTATAGGGACGAAATCTTTAATAATTTACTTTTATCGGCTGATTTTTTATACCAACGTATCCATGGAATTCTGGAAATAAATATTAACTCTCCTACCAAACTCTTGATATTATATTAATCATAGTAAAACTTAGACGTTGATTAAAAAATCACCACTTTTTGTAACCTTGAACCTATGTAAATGCATTTTTTCGCCAAAATTTATATATACATAATAAAGTTATTTACGATGCTCGATTAAATCTTATTTTATTTATTAAAACCCAATATTTGTAAGAAAATGTATATTTGGTATAAAATATTGAAACAATAGACTTAACTATATAACCAGGCACAAGTATTTAATAATAAATATAAAACCAATTATAATTTTAATAAAAAGTCACATCAAAACATAATGTAATACAAGTTTTGGATTTTCTGGTAAGGCTCTTTCTTATAAATAAGACAGCTTATTTCTAATAAAGCTCATTTTTACTAAATA
Organism: Stenoptilia bipunctidactyla; assembly: GCA_944452665.1. Taxonomy (NCBI): domain Eukaryota; kingdom Metazoa; phylum Arthropoda; class Insecta; order Lepidoptera; family Pterophoridae; genus Stenoptilia; species Stenoptilia bipunctidactyla. Next base: position 12,971,174 of record OX101726.1, read on the forward strand.
ACTATACTACCTATTTTTGTTGGTCCATATAACTAACAATGTAAGCAAGCTTAAAGTGACTTATATCCCCCTCAAATCTACTTGTCACAATAATTTGTGCCTACATCAACATTGCATGAAGCGTATCGAACTTTAAACATTTGTACTAACACTAACAACTTTGAGATTCTTTGTTGTAATACAAATCTGATATTGTTTTCATAGTCTTATACAAAACTTTAAATATGTTGCAAGTTTTACTTCAAACGTATTTCATGGACGGAATGTATACTTACTCAGGTCATGGCAAGTTTTACAGTACATTAATTATCACTAAACATGTTCATGTTTCTATGAGCACAATTATTTTGTATTAAGATTCTTAGCACTACATTTATCTTCTAGATGTAGCCTTGTTGCCTATAACTAAAGTAAACTTTTCGTTGGGTTAGTAACAATATAGTATGTTTGAGTAACAAAAAAGTTCTTATAATAAAGTATGGAATGATTATCTTAACATCCGTACCCTGTAGACATTCACATATTGGAATCATATTAAAAACATTCTTATTTCATATCCTCAAAATCAATAATTTACTTATTCACTAAAGTTTACCTATCTAAAATTATAAAATGCTTAAATAATGTATTTCATACAAAGATATGCTGTCATTGTATAAAGGTTAATGTTTTTAAGTAAAAACATTTGAAGTGAGCTAATAAAAGAACCATCAACACTAGAATTAAGGCACAATGGTTATTAAGATCCCATGTTATAGTTGTCCCCGTGTAGCTGGTAGGCGGGAGGCCCCGGGGCTTGCGGGGTGGCTCGAGCACAGTAAGGGGGCGCGGGGGGAGGGGCTTCCCAGACACCTTCCCCGTTAGAGTATCCCCCAGTGGCGCCGTACGATGCGCCGTAACTAGGTGAATCGCAAGGACTCACTGTATCTGCCCTGGCATCATAACCCATACCACCCTCGTAACCACGATTCATATTATCATACGTAGCTGTATTGTTTCCATAGCTTTTCATCTGTTCATAGCCTCTGTTTGGATCATTATATGGCCCTGCAACATCATACCCTTTCGTGCTACGAATTGTATCATATCTATTCGTTCTGATGGCGACTGATTCCGTGGGCGGCGGCGGAGGTTCGTACACTTCTTGCGAACGGGATAAAGTGTCCCTCTCCGCGTGGTACGAAGCCGGTCTTGCAGGGTGGAAATTTGAGTACGACGAGTGAGCAGAAGTTGGTCTCGACGGTCGTGAATCTCGCGGTAAAGACGCCATTGAAGAGTGATATCCAGCGTTTCTATAAGACCGTCGGGAGCGGCGCACTGAAGACCCTGCCCCTCTAGACCCAGAGCGCCGCTTCACTCGCCGTGGTGTCATTGGTTTCAAGGAGCTTTCACTTAGATTTGTTTCAGCTGAACTGAGTTCTACAGTGTAGACTGGACGTCGAGGTAATGTTCCTTTGTCTGAAAATAATAAAACAAAATAATTATTATACATATATAATATTACATCTATAAATAGTTATTTCTGATAAACTTAGTAAAACTCACCGGACATATTAGATTTATTTCTCTTAAAAGACTTTGATGCTACCATTATCGCCAACGGTAGTGCAATTGCAGTCAATACTGCAGCAACAGCCGATTGTGCCAGTTCAACTACATGCCATTGCAGAAAACACCCATCTACTTTGACAGGTCTCCATGTGCCAGGACCATCAGCTTCCCCCCAAATTGGTTGGCATCCCCATCCATTTGTTTCCCACCAACTGACACTGCCTGTTCCAAGTGATAATAAGCCACTTTCCTGTAAAATAAACAGATTGTAATATAAAAATCTCAGCTATAAACTAAACATCAGCTTATACATAAATAAAGACCATATTTTAAGTTATACAGGGTGTCCCAAAAACATGTCCCATGCCACTGGAGGTAAATGAACCTAAGGCCTATCAGATAACATCAAAATAGGTTTGGTATTTGTTGTAATTGTTATTGATTTAATTGGCTTGATATGATTTCAGGTTATTGTTATTTTGTCTAATCGCTAAGTGTCGCGACTCGATGTTTATTTATTTATCTATTACCTAGGAAAATGTCTGATATACCCATGAAAATGCAATCATTTATATATGTTTTTTTTTGTAAACTACAAGCTTTGACTATCGATATGTCTAGATAGAGCGTCACGGTATTATGGCGTTTAAAAAAATGGGCCAAGTTTGAAAAGCTTGTGAGCGTCTGACAACCGTTGCTTACAATGTATTACTGTCGCGACACATCCCGCACACAGACGTGTAAATATCCGGCAGTGTTACTGTTCTTTAATACTACTGAACGGGGCAGCGCGTACCAACTTCCTACAGAAAACTGGTTTCCTTTTCGTGTCGATATCCTTTGGGTGTGTTGACAAAATATATCAGAACAAATTATGGCATTGTGACAGTTTGAAGTCCATCTTTCGTCTTTCTCTTATTAGATTTCTCATATTTTTTCACTAATAAATATCGTGTATTTTATATAGTTGTATAATTATATATTTTAATTGTATTATTATGATTTTTTGTCAATATTTAATAGATTGCAGCACTAATTTTCTTCAAACGCTGGCCAAGATTTTAAACAATACAGTCTCAGTTAAATATAAAATGCACTTTTTAGAAAAATATTCTTCATAGTTTTTAATTTTTTTCCAGAATCCTTTTCATAAATTTTCGGGTAACTCTACTATTATTATAACCAGGCAACCCAAAAGTAATGGCGAAATCATATTTAATTTTTGTTACTAAAGGGTTATTTTACAAGAAATTACTATAAGTAATATGTTATTAGCCGATGAAAGATGACTTTATGTTGTTTTAATTCGATCTTTGTAATTTCTGCACACTATAAACGTACAAAATGTCATTTTTACTTTCGTGGCACGCAGCGACAGACAGCTCGAAGCGAACTGATAGCGGTCGACGGACTTATGGCGGGTTTCAATATTCAACTGACTGCTATGCGTAACCGGTACAGGTACAAAACTGGTAGGAAAAAAGTAGCGTTTCACAATATCTACTAGCTACGGGCTGTAAGTTCTCAAATTTGGCATGGGCCCTCCTTGCGTGACGTTCTTCCAAGAAAATAGGTGATATGTGATTTATAGAATATCACGCATTCGCAAATTATTTGTATGATATTTGAACTAAAGAAATATATAAACTTATTCAATTTATGTTTGCTAAGTTTTAGTATTCGATAAATATATTATAGTATGTTTTTAGAGCTTTTTATTAATAATTGCGTTTAACTGCTTACGTAAAACGAAACGCCAATCCTTCGACTAATTTTTCCATTGGTTGAATCAAATTTTTATGACGTCAAAGTAAATATTTAAAAGAAAAATGATGTCATACAATAATATTCGTCCTTTTTTTCAGAAACAGTTATAGATAAGTTAGAAAGAGAAAACTGGATTATTTATATGTTGACAGATATTTGATAGGCTATTTCTTAATTTTTACGTCTTTAATTGGTCATACGTAATGAAAAGATAACTCTTATTGGCCGCAGCAGACTGCCATGCTACCTTTACCTCATTGGTTTAAATTAATAACTTGTTACGTCGTCGTTGGCTAGATATAATGACTTATTTTGTAAATGGTCAAATGTAACCTAGCAACCCATTACAGTCAAACAGTTCGTAAGCAGTGGTTTAGATGTCAAGATTTTGAATATAGAAAGGCATTTTGGTAGTGATTTCTATTGTTCGTAGGCAAAACGAACAGTTTTCATAATATTGAAACCCGCCATTAGAGGACGGGATGTCAAGTGATTGTCATTGTGGCACACACGTGTTTTGTTTTTTCTCGCATATTTTCGCTGTTTTTTGGTCTTTTAATAACATTGGGTTCGTCTATGTTTGTTTTGGGTTGTTTTTGTATCGTCCCATCTTGGTAAGTGTAGTTTTAATGCCGTTCACCACTTTCATACATAATGGCGATTGACAACATCCCGCCTAAACCTCCTGATCCTGTTATAATAGATCTTGAGTGCCATGCAGATATTCTCATTACTCCCCCTAATTCCCAACCCAAAAAACGTTCTTCTGAAAACTCTGATCCCACTTCTATCCCTAAAAAAAATATTGTAGACCCTGCCATCTCCTCTCCCTCTATCCAATCCATATACGTCCACCCTAGTCTCCTAGAAAGGAAGACTTATTCTAATATAGATAAGGGTCCCTTCATTGTGCATGTATCCCGTTCTGAGTCCCATCCCTCTGCTGATACAACTTTAAATTCTCTACAGTTTGGTCGATTTTTAGTATCCAGTAACATCATAAATATCAAGAGCGATGGTGTTAAAAGAATTGGTCGTTTCTGTGGAATATTCGACGGCTGTGGCGGCCAATGAATTCATGAATAACCAACACTTCACCACATATAAATATGTCACTTTTATTCCTACCTATAATGTTACAAGAATAGGAATAATCCGGGGGGTACCAACAACTTGGTCCGAAGCTGTGGATTGATACTCAAGGCTCGAAGACTCAATCGCAAAGTGTCCAATCCTGCTGGCCCTTCATGGGTATCAACTGGATCAGTTATGCTTACTTTTTCTGGTCAAAATTTGCCTGAAAAAATCCTTGTCTTCAACTCTTCCCTCCCTGTTATATACCCCCAACCATCCAATGTCTTAATTGTTGTCGTTTTGGTCATGTCAAAAACCAGTGTCACTCCTCTCCTCGGTGCTTTCGGTGCGCTCAGCCCCATTCCGGTGATTCCTGTACAGTCCCTCTTGAAAATCCTCCTGTCTCCAGTGTTCAGGTCCGCACCTGGCCACGGATAAGTCGTGTCCGGAACATTCACGTCAAAAGGCAATTAAAATCTCGATGTCCCACGATGTCCACGACAACATATCCTACCAGGAAGCATCAGCTCGCTTCCCTGCTGTCAACAAATCCTATGCGGATGCTTTTAAATCCCCTTCCATAAAACCCACTCCATCTGTATCTTCATCCAATTCCTACAAAAAACCTATCTTCCCACAGCCCAAACCTAGATCCCCTTTGTCCCCTGACTACGATAAATCTGCCCACCAGGATATCATCAGATAGCGCGACCCACCTTCTCCCACACCCGGTTGCGCATTAAATAATCCTTATGTAACTAAGTCTAACGAAAATCTCTTAGAAAATCTCATATCCCTCGTTATCAGCATTATATCCTCATGCGATGACGTCCCCCTACCGTCCAAAGTAGCATCCAAACTGAACACACTTTTTACTTCCCTCAACAATGTCTACTCTGCTTCAGTGGAATAGTAGGAGCCTGCGCCCTAAGTCCCACGAGCTCACTCATCTGGTACATCAACATGACCCCCTGGCTATTGCGGTCTCTGAGACATGGTTTGTTCCAGGCAGTAGATTCCGACTGCCGGGATTTGCCTGCCTCAGGGACGACAGGTCGGATGGTCATGGTGGTGCTGCTCTTTTTGTGAAATGCTCGCTCCCCTATTCTCTTATCCAACTCCCCGTACACTCCTTTAATATCAACATTGTGGCGGTTACAATTGTAAATTACAATTGTAATTGTTACTCTTGTTTCCGTTTACATTGCTGACCCAACAGTCACTCTTATCAATGAATTTCGCGACGTTATCTCGTCAATTCCTAATCCCATCCTTATCCTTGGAGACTTTAATTGCCATTTGTCTGTCAATATAATATTTCTGTGTAAATATGTATTAATCTATGATATAAATATTATTGTTTTAGGTAACTCAACGTCCGGTCTGCGTCGCGCACCACTTGTAGTGTTAATATCACTTTGTCCTTAACTCTTAATACCGTGTCTATCCCGTCACATGATACTGGCAGAAATAGCTTGTCGCCTCATATCGACGGCTGGTTGCCAAACTGTTAAGAATTGAATTGACTTAGAGGCTATCTGTTCACCTCTATTTTTTGGGATGCGTTTGAAGCTTTGACTGTCCATCTAGATAATCAAAGACTACAAGTATGCGTACTTAAGTCATAATAAAGCCATATAAAAACTTGGGTGACTGTCATGGAGGCGTTGAAGTCCACACTAAAGAAAATAGCACATAAATAACTATGAAGTAGGTGCAAAAACTTACATGCTTAATGAATATCTAAGGATGTCACAGATTGTGCACTAGTTGAATGTGCTTGATAAACATGTTTTATTTTGTTTGCAACCAACTCAGCATTTCAAGATAAACTATTGATAAAATCAAAAACCATTCTTATCATAGGTACAGTAAGTTTTTACACAGAAAAATACAGTTTAGAAACTAAAACTCAACTACTAAAAACGCACTTTTATAGCACGAAGCAAGAAAATATCTTTATCAGTTTTATAAAAATACATAAATATTTCAGGGGAGACTAATTCTTGTTTCAATCTTTTTAGAGAGTGTTTTCGTAGTTGGGTTTTAGTTTTTAAACATTATTCTTATTTAAATTATTTTTGAGAAATAGTGTTTACATATTTGAAATGTTCTGACAAAGCTCTATCGCAGTATTCGGGTAAAAATACTCAAGGTATGGAAGAGATTTGGCTGTAACTAATACAATAAGTTTTGTCAAAATCTTAATATAGGTACCGAATACAAACATTTGCTTATACATTTTTATAAAATAGCAAAAATTTACTTACCCGATTCAAAGTACCAAGATTCAGGTAATAACAAATGAGGAAAATATTCCAAGTCAACCACATGAAACTCCATATTGCATACTGTAATCAAAATATCAATGTTAGTCATATTATTTCTCAGGATGTGCATATTAATAAAAATTAAGAGTGGTATCAGGTATTACTTTAGTAGGTTTTTATCCTCTATCACACCTGTCAACACACTTTTAGATAAGAAAAGGCTCTTCATAAAACATTGTCAACCACCTTGGCGATAGGTTAAACCTGTCTGTCTCAGATAACAGTGGTTGTGCGTTAGATCCTCACACGGAACAGGAGAAAAAAAAACCGTGTCTGGGTGTTTATCTATTTATGTATTTATATTCTAGATTGCCCCCTAGTTCCCTACATAACACCCCTAATTCAGGCCATAACACAAGCAATGCTTACTTTGGGGCGATGTAGTTTGTGTGATTGTCTGGGGATTTTATTTATTTATTATTGCGATATTGGTGGCAGACTTCATATGAAGGTTTTTCTATTTTAAACAATCCCCAGACAATCACACCAACATGTAGGCCTCAAAGTAAGCAAAGTTTGTGTTGTGAGCTTTAATGTAGCAAACTAGGGGTGAGAGCATATAGTAGAATATAAGTACATACTTTTACAATAATATATTTTGAAGATTACTTTGGGGATGGGGTAACACTGTCTGCCTCAGACGCCAGTGGTTGCGGGAACGATTCCCGCACAAAACAAGAAAAGAAAAGCTGCGTGTCTGGGCGTTTCTCTATATATGTATTTATATTCTAGGTTCCCCCCTAGTTTGCTACATGGTATCCCATAACATGGTACATGGTAGGCCATGTAGTTTCAGTGATTGTCTGGGGATTTTATATTATATTTTATATATTTATTGGCATAGTAGCATCTAGACCATGGCAACAAAAGCAAGACCCAGCAAGCCTGGTGAACCGTGACTGAAGGGTTACCACCACCGTGTAGGGGTTGCTCAGATTAGTTGTTTTTATAAATATTCATACATTCTAAGCCTATATAAGACAAAAAATATGCATCCTTATATTAGAATCTTGGCATTCGCTGCAAGCAAATATTAAATTATATCTTCTTTATCCATACTGTGAGTGATTTTTTTCATTAAAAGTATAATGAAAGAAAATGGGTCTTTTTGAATAAGATTGTACAAAAAGAACATTTCATGCACTTTTTCCTATAGATCCCATACTTACATACAAAGTTTTTTTTTAATTAATTCAAAGCTATTGATATAGATACTTTGATGTAGGTGTTTATTGCCCTCCAATGCATTTAAAGACCTCTATTTTTGTTCAAATTTTGCAAAGCAAATAATAATTGATCCTTATCAAAATCTGAATGGAAATCACAAGGTCTAGCAAAAGTATTAAAAAAGCAAAGATATAATGGTAATATTATAAATACAAAGTAACTTTTGGGGCTTGCATTTTAGAAAGTTGCAGGAGTCTGTACTTTTTGTGCCTGATTAAAAATTAAAAATGTTTGTGACTTAAATGTAGCTAGAAGCACATCTGCTTAAACTAAATCTTGGAGAGCAGTTTGACAATCATATCATGAAACCACATCTTTCATATCCAATATTCTTTAATTTTCATTCAAAGATAAATGCTGGTTACAAAGAAATTGTTATGTTCCCAATTATAGAGTAAGTACAATAACTTGAAAAAATTTATTTACAATTTGAACTATGACTAAAGTATTGTAGGTAGGATATGGTTCATGCAATGAGTCATTCAAATGAACTGTTTGATTTGGATTTGGTAATAATAGGTGTTTATTGGACTTACCGCTAGAATATACTTAATCACATACTGAACCGCTCCAAACGATCCAAAAATAATGAGCAAAATATTAACAAAGTTTGCAACAATGGGTAACCACATATACCCTAGAAAATCAAAGACTTGGCGTTGAATTGTAAATATCTGAAACAACATAGAAGAGCATAAGTGTAGGAACCATTTAATCATCATGATTCATGAGATATAACTCAGAAATCTATTAAATCAAAACATACCAGTTGAAGTACACAAACTATCAATAAGAGAGTTCTCAGTCCACAAATAGCCATCTTGAGGGATCAAATAAAATATATTGCGAAACATTAGTATCTCACTTTAATAAAACGTTCCAATAAAACTATTTTTGTGGATTTATACTAAACATAAATTAAAAATTATAGTAAGAAGTAAACGATCGGATGATAAGAATGAATGAATGAACTAGCTGTAAAAACGTATCCAAGAACGATTATTGGGTCGTTTTTGGATACGTTGTTTGACAGTGACACTGATAGAAATTGAACAGATACGAAACGTTATCAGCCAAAGAAAGAGAAAGAGTAGTATTTAAAGAAAATGTTTCCAAAATGGAATATCGGATAACCACATGGCCACAATAAAGCTAAAATTACGCTGAGCTCGATAAAAATAGTGAGAAAGTAGAAAATGTATTACATAGCTCTGCACATGCGCAGCATTGTTGTTTTGAAAACACTTCTTGTATAACCGTCAAACTGTTGAGACGTATCTTTTTATAGTTCTATTGATAAATATGTTGGTGATATGTTAAAACAAATATATTGATTATATTCCAAAGTCTCCTGGGCTTACTTCTTTGTCCCCCACCATCGAAGAATTTCAAATCTGAAGCCGAATACTTACCTATTACCGCTCTCCGGTGCGACGGTGATATGTTCCGGCAGTATTTTATGAACAACCAATTCTTTCTTGTTGTCACTTTAAGATGTGAATTGTAACTATTTTCAACGCTTGTTTGCGTAAAATATGTTTATAATCCTAATAACATACACCTACATAACCATTACCTAACTATTTTATTTTATATTTTTAACGAGACTCGAGACAAAGTAGCAGACAGATCACCTATAGCATAGATAGTACCTAAGAAACGTTAAATCTGTTGCTCACCAGAATTTCTTTTAATTTTGCCTACGGAGAATCAATATAATGCAATTCGGTTTTGCCCGTAAACTAATAAGCAACGTCAACCTTACAACCAAAAAACTGCAGACTTTAACGCTTCGTCGTCGTAAGGTTGCTTGTTTAACCATTATGATACATTTTTTTTTTTTTTATAAGTGACTAAACCCGCGTTTGACCTCAATCTCACCTGATGGTAAGTGACGATGAGGTCGAAGATGAAAGCACACGGGTTTAGGAAGGAACTGGCTCTTTATACAATATTGCCGGAACACATTACCGCCGGAGCGGTAACATTTGGCGGCAGACTTTATATAAAGGGTGGTCGCTAGCCAGACGGACCCAGAAGGGATCCTACCACCAAGCAAGAGGAGGTGCGCGATTGCTCTGTTTGAACAAATTGAACCCTCGCCCTTTTCCTATCGGACTACGAGACGCAGTAGACCTTCCATCCGTATGTGGTAGATATTCCAAATAAGTAGTCGAACTAAGCGCTGCGACAGTTCCTTTTTGATACGGGTCGCCAAGGTTTGGAATGAACTGCCTGCGTCTATTTTCACGCGTCGAGTGAATAGGTTTCTCGTGGATGGACGTGTACCACATTAGTTTTCATGTTCACTTACCATCAGGTGACATGAAAGACTACCGTCCCATCCTTGCCTTATAAAAATATAATATACCTAGGTACCTATTTGGATGGTAATAAACTTGAACTCAGAATCAAGACAGGCGCCATACAAATTCTTGTTCTAGAGATGAACTCTTTTCAACCATATCTCACACATGTCTATCGAATCGGGTATCTCGTACAAAGTTATGCATCGTCCTTTGGCTGCTCTGTTCGCTTAGATGAATTTGACACTGACTGTACAGAAGGAAGCAGATCAAGCGTTACAAATCTGTCAAATTTCCCCAACGAATTTTTAATTTAATATCGTGGGCATTCAGTTCAGATTTAATTATATTTTTTGACAGGTTTGGAACGCTTGATGTGCTGCCTTCTGTACCTACTTTTACTGTTCAGATGACAAATCACGTGTCATTTTGTTTTCTTTTATCGTTTACTTAATTAATTTGCTTCATTGCACAATCATAGGTACTATCGAACCAATTGAATCATTACATGACCCACAAAATTTGCTCATTTTGCCAAACCGTCTAAACGCTAGTAGGTTGAAATTCGCTTGAAGATAGGTTTCCTTGGTGGCGAACTTGTTATCATTTCATTCGACACGGACATTTACTGAGTACAGAATTCGTACAATGTCTAAAATGTCCTAAGTGCATTACACGCGATAGATCTTACAAGTTTGACAGTTTTAAGCGAATTATCAGCAAAATGGGTCAGTTCCAGTTTGATTCGATAGTACCTACATCAAAAGTAAGAAGATAAGAGGAAAGGATTTGGTTCCCATCTATTTAATGGATTAAAATCCTCGTGTTGCAATGGGGAGTTTTCTGACAGCTCATTAAAAAAAAAAACTGTACAAAATTGGTACAAAAGGCTTCGATAGATGGCGCTTTACAAAAGGCGAAGGCGAAGAATTTATTCCACACTGCGTTTTTAAAAGTAAAATAAATAAATTAATGTCTGTATCAGAAATTTAACGTATAAATAACCATAGATGGTAGATACCACTTACCTACATTATAGTTTACAGACTTAACGCCTTCGGCTTTTTTAAAGTGCCATCTATAGAGGTGTTTTGAACTAATTTTTATGAGCTGTCAGAAAACTCCCCATTAGTTAAAGAACAATTCGTGTCCTTAAACTTATTACTTACACTCGCATCTAATAATATGTACTTATACATTTTCATTGAAATTTAAACCTTATCACAACCGCATAAGTTGCGAAGTGAGTACATGTTACCGAAAAATAATAAGAACCGTAAGTTTCCTCGTAAATTTATAAACTTTCGTAAGATTCTAAACGAGAGATAAATTGAAATATTTTACACTCACATTTTCCCAAATTTACGAAGTCTCGTGGTAAATTTATAAACTTACGGATATTCATTCGTAAGATTCTAAACGGTTCGACAGATCAAAGAAAAGCTTTTAATTTTTTATTTCTCGCGCAGGTATATTACTAGATATATGCAACCTCGCTGCGCTCGTCGTCGCACCTAACCGTTCCGACTAGGCCAGTGCATTTGTTTTTTGAAATTAGAACACGTGACTTATTCAACCATTCAGAGCTTACTTATTATTTTACGAGTGAGTTCGGTAAGTTTATCAATTTGCGAAAATATGGGCGCAAAATAATACATTTTGTCTCCCGTTTAGAATCCTACGGAAGTTTATAAATTTCAGCGTAAATTTATAAATTTACGGAATTTATTATTTTCCACATACATATTAATGCACGTGACTGTACAGTTAATAATCTATTCAATGTTTGGCAAGATAAGCTGTTTTTATTCATTTAAATATTATTGTTAGATTTTTTTATAAATTTAGCAACAAGTTAAACATATATGGATAGGTAAGTAAGTAACACATTTGAAAATGAATAAAATATAAAACTTATAATTGAAAAAACAGAATTAAATATTTACACCGTATTTAAAAGGTCGGCGCTAAGGCGTTGATCAATACAAGTGTCTGAAAATTATAAATTATTTTAGAAGATCGGAAATAATTATAGTATTTTCTATTTTAAGTAGGTACCTATGGTAAAATAGGTCTCATATATACATCAACTAGAATTTGATATGAGGTCAATGTATATTACCGAATAATAAGGAGTTTTCATTTTAAGATTGCAAAAAAATTGCGGGTGTAGTTATTACGGCTTTTCTTTAAAGAAGTCCTATGTTTTCTTATCTTAATTCAGTTTGTTTCAAAATGATGCGTAATTTTTTACAAGTTGCGCTGTTTTATTTACAAGAGTGGTAACTATACAATTTCTTTTTGTCCTGTAAAAAAACTCACACCACTTTGATTTTTTTTTCAAATGTGTATCGTCGATAATATGGCCCCAATTATCGTCCAGTTTCATTTGTGTAGTTTATCTAGACTCACCCAGTAGGTATACTAAACTTAGGTAAATGAATAAAACGATCAACGTTACACAAATTTATTAAAACAACTTCAAAGATCTGGTATTTGGACTATTGCTACTGTAGTACATAATAAGGAATATAGTTATGAGATGGCATATCGAAGAATGGCTACATCAATTACAAAATCATGACTTATTAAACCCAAAATTACTTCACTAACTGACAGCTAGTAAAACCATCTTGCTAGTAACAATAAAATGTATTTAACGTCAAGACTTTTAAATTAAGCAACCTTCTTGGGAAACGCGCCGATAAAGACTGACGTTAATGTATATTATTGTGAATTTACTGTTCTTATTTAAAAAAAATTGTGGAGTTATTTTATGATATACATAGTGATAAATAAGTTTCATCTCAGTCTATTATCAAAAGTCTTAATTGTCACACTTGACGTAACATCATACCTAAAATATTATATTGTCTCAAAGACACTTTCTAAAGACATTGAAATACAAAATAACAAGATTCAGATATTCGCGTGTTCGTGGCAATTAATCCACACTGCAATGTTGTCTAATTACTTACATATTATTATTTAAAAAATCTCAAAAATCTAGTAATTTCAAGTAGGTAAAACGAAAAACAAGGTTTTCAAGAAAGGTTGATAAAGCATAATATGCTTGGATATTATCCATTCCAAAATCTTGTAAAATGTCTTTTTCGGATAATATTATTTAATTTGTTGAATTTCTGCTTTACAGCGCCTAACACTTGTCTCTTTTTAAAATATGTTCACAAGCAAAAATACTAAGAAAAAAGTTTTGCACAAAAAATCTAACCAGGCCATTTCATAATATAAAAAAACCGTTGAGCAAAGAAATGAGATGCGGCTAAAAATAATTTAAGTAAGTGCCAGTCATGTCTTTTGTCATAATTCGTTTGTGTGGTATCCCTAGTAGAAATGAGATACAATAATGCAGATTATAGAGTTTTTCAAATGCGAGGAGACCTGTGATGTTTCAAGTTTGACAGTTTTAGAGCCTATTCTTAACAATTGTTTTCACATATTATACATCACATATTATGTTCTTTCTCCCCGTTAATCTGTTCCGTTTCATACATTGCGTAATTTAAAAATTAAATTATTTTTATCAGATTCAGATAAAATGTAATCAGTAGACACAGATTTTGTTAAATATTTCAATAAGTATTATTTTATTTTTTTAATTGCACTGCGACAAATAATCAATCACATTTTAAAAATCCTTTACAAAAATGGTATGCGTAGATCGGAAAATTTCAATGTGTGGACTCCTCGCATTTGAAAAACACTATAGACACTGATATGTCATTAACATTCTTATATTGACATGTAACATAAATATATAATAGTTTAAAAAAAGTCCTTAGTGGCCGATTTCACTAACGCTAGGACAGGGGCTTACAAAGTCAGAGCCTCCGTCAGTTTGTCATATTAATTCTCGTTAAACTTATAGCATAGCATAAGTGAAAATGGACTAAGGGGCTTAACTTAAATATAAAGCACCAATATCACATTCGCTTACAGTACTAATATTGACTACTTATTTAATAGTTAATGTTCATATATTTTCTGTAGGAAGAAGTATTGAATTATCTTCTAATGTATTCACCGATGTATTGTCTGTAATGAGAAGAAATTTATCGATTAAAAATAACAAAACAGGAAAATCGTCATCGTAAATTGCCATATGTCGGACCTGTTCTTCGACGGTCTACGTGGCACTGCACGTGTAGGGTCGGCATACAATAGCCACAAATACCACACCTGTATAAAAGTCGTAAAAGACGATGACTTCGATTGACCCCCGCGTGGTGGTAGGCCCACCCTTCATATAAAATCTGCCGTCAAATATTACTGCTCCAGCAGTGCTGTGTTCCCGCTATGTTAAATATACAGCCAGTTTTTTCCTAAGCCCATTTGTTATCGACTTCGATCTCACTTTCACTTACCATCAGATAAGATTGAGGTCGAACGCGGGCTAAGTCTGTAAAAAAACGTGTAAGAATATGAAAATACGCAAGACTTTACGACCAAACGACTCCGCTATAAAGGCGGGTACTCATTAGCGAGCCGTAACCGTGACCGTTTGCGAACCACGCACACACTATGTTTTTTGGTTACAGTTCATGCAACGATTACAGCTCGCTAATGAGTACCCTGCTCAAGACAGATGTTTATTGGTTGACAAATCTGTACATTGATTCAATGCTATAATTTGTAGTATAAGTTTTTTAGGTGAAAATGTGCGTTGTAAAAATAAACTGATAGCTTACCGTTGATAGATTCTCTCAAGTTTTGCGATGAGAATTTAGGCAAAAACAGTGTCAGTAAAAGACCTAATATGGTCGCTCCTCCACACACCCACGCCAACGCGTCTCGGTAGTATTCGCTACTTGCGTCATCGGCACTGAAACAAACATATATTATATTGCAAATAGTTTACATAATACACGAATGCCAAGCGTTAAAAAATGACTTCAGACATGTTTTCAAGCCTTTAATACATATATTTAGTGATCAGTTGATAAAAGAGAATGTACAGATTTTTCTCTTGCGTCAAGATAAAAGTAAATGAAAATTATTTTCCTTATTTTTGAAGCTATCTTGCATTCTATAACATAAATTTGAACCGGGGATTTCTTTTTTAACATAATCAGACATACTTTTGTTTAATCAGTACATCCGTCATTTTATAATAACATTTTTTTTCTTGACCATATATACATAGCCCTTCAGTCGAATTACAACTTCTCAAAGCAGTGTAAATCGATATTTATTCGATTAGGATATAAATGAACTTGAAGGCATTTAATAAAGAAAAAATTAAAAGAAGCCAGACAACTGTACAAAAGTAAAATCAGAAAACGTAAGTATTTTAATTTAACGGATACTTACATAAAATCGAAAACTAACGAGGTGTTCATTAAAATAAAATATTGAATTTATATTTACAATCGACCCACTCGAGGCCTGAATTGCATTGACCACAGTTTTTTGAAGATTGGTAGCAGAGCCACCACTTTTGTCTGTAACTCCACGGTGTCTGACCACAATTCAATTATAATATCACTAATACTTAACTCAAAGGGTACTAAATTGCCTCGAAGCATACGTAGGTTAAATCACAATGAGGCTTTATATTTACTCTCCGCTACAGATTGGCAAAATGTTATGGAATGCAAGGATTCTAATGCAGCTACTGATGAATTTCTTAAAATACTCAGTAATATAATCAACAGATGTAGCTATGATAAAATTATTCCTAATAGAAAACAAACTTTACGACCATGGATTACACCTGGACTATTGAGGTGCATAAAATGGCGAGATAAATTGCACTCAAAATTAAAAATGGTTCCTCAAAATTTAATTCTGTCGGTAACCTATAAGAGATATCGAAATTTCTGTAGGCAAATATTAAACAAAGTCAAAAGAGACTACGAAAATGCACAAATTAACCTAAATAAAAACAATATAAAAAATACTTGGAAAACTATTAAAGAAATATGCAATTTGAGCCCAGATAAAAATAACCCAGCTACAAATTTACTTACTCTGAAAAACTCGCCCTTTGACTCAATTAACCTTGTCAACGATTTTTTTTCGAATATAGGCAAAAACCTAGCGGACAACATACTCACGAAGCTTGGGAAAACTGAAAATGACCTAGCGACTTCCGCAAAACTTCCATCATGTCCGTCTTCAATATTTTTTGACCCAACCAATAAAAACGAAATAAAAAAAATTGTAAAATCTTTGAAAAATACCACGGCTACGGGCCCAGACAGTGTATCGTCCATCTTTCTAAAGCGTGGTCTGGACTTTCTGGCAAAGCCTATGACCCATATATGCAATCTTTGTCTTAGCACTGGCATTTTCCCAAAAGCTCCTAAGTCCTCCATTGTTGTTCCTATCTGTGGGGGATAGCTCCAGTGGACTGTATAGTCTATGAATTCGATAACGATTAGTCAAATGATGCGCTATCCACCCACTCTATTAGCTGGAATCGATGCGAGGGGCAAAAGGAAAATGCGAATTCACCACTTAACACGGTCGTGAAAGTCCAGCCGCGCGGCACTATATCACTCGCGAATACGCCACAAGCACACTCTATTTCCCGCGCTCTTCTATTACTGTATTCTGCCTTCAGTCTTCTGTCTTCTATATTGACTTCAGGCTTCTATATGAGTCTTCGGGCTTGAGATTCACTGTACTGTTGCTTGAGGCTTCTTTCGGAGGCTTCTTTCTTCCGGAGATCTTCTCTCTTCGGGATCTTTTCGGCGAATCCCTCGCGAATCTTTCGCTGGCGGAGTGTGGCGCATTCTTAAGTGATTCGGTGCAGGCGCGCAAGGGTACCGCACAAGAGAGAGTAATGCAAGCGTGCGAGCGGGACACACATATGTCTGTCTCGCTCGAATCTAATTCGAACGTTCTAGATTTTTCTAATAAGATTCTAACGGGATCCGACTATTCTTATTAGATCTTTACTATATTCTAATTTGAAAACTATTTACAAATTCTATTATCTATTTAGATCTCTCTCTGTGTGCGGGAATGATAAGACTTTCAAAACCATCTCTTTATTTCCAAATCAGCCCTAATACAACTCAAGCTATTTTCAGGCTATAATCACGTAAGTTTTCGTAGCAGTTATTGATTAATCAAATTACAATCAGATTACATAGATAACGATTAAGCAAACACTTTCTCAAGCTAATAAAAACTGTTATAAACTTCTTACAAACTAACACTTGTATGTGACGCTATTCACTATAAACACTATAAAAACACTATGAAACACTATTTTAAACGTTCTTAGCTCTTTAAGAGTCTTATAAAACACTATAACACTATCTATATACACTGTTTAACTTTATACAACTGTCTTTTAACTGTCTTATCGTCACTGTCCTGCACATACTCCCGCCGTGCGTTGTCACCGCCGTTGACGACGCATCTTCCTCGGTGCAGGCAGGTGACTCGGAGATCAGCACGACGAGCTGACGGGTCTTCCGTGGAACCCATCTCTCGCCCGCGCGTCGACTGTCAGGGCCGGGGAAGGTCGCCACGTCTCCCGGCTGCATTGCGGGGCCGCGCCCGTGCGGCTCCCGCCGGTGATGTATGTCCGGTGGTGGGTACTCCCGGGACTACCTGGCCCGGAAGTGGTTCGCCAGCTGTAGGGAGGCGCGCCAGCTATTGCGCCCCCTGAGGCCACGTTCGGTGAGCGGGACCATGGATGGCGCGTACGGCGCCGGCCCGCCCACAGTGGAGCGGTACGGAGTGCGGGGTCTACCGTCGACTGTGGGGTCGACCTCCGCCAGCAGAGGTCACAGGACTTCTTCGGAGGGACGCTACTTGCGTAGCAGCGTCGCGGATGCTGTCTGTCAAGTGGCGTGGATGAATTTTCTTTTGTTTTCCTTTTCTGTCGACGCGACGGCTGTTTTCTATGTTGCTGTTTGATGGCGGCGATACTGTGTTCTATGTTTTCTGTTTTCTCTGTATTTTCTGTTTTCTCTGTATTTTCTGTTTTCTCTGTGTTTTCTATTTTCCTGTTAAGTGCGTTGACGTAGTGTACTCGTTGGCCTTTGTTGCGAGTGCGCGCGCCGTGCAACACCCATCCGAGCGGAGTGAGAGAGGCGACAGGCTGATCGCGCCGTCCCTTTCTCGATGTAGACGCGATGAGTAGGGGCCAGTTGTCTTGCCCGATGAGTATCTTCGGTTTCGCTGTTTCATATTGGAGCTTCTCGGCGATGTCTTTAATGTGTTCGCAGTCCGCGAGGTCTTCGTGGGTGACGCGCTGTGCAGATAGATTCAGCCCGGTGAATGTATGTGCGTGAATCTTGTGTCGCCCTTCTGTTGTCTGTAGCGTGATAGTGACCCTGCGTGACTGCTCGGACTCGAACTCTGTACTTGCGATGGCTTCAATATGAAGTGGCTCGACGGGTCCCTTGGCGCCTACTTGCTGTGCTATCTCGGCGTCTATGAGCGTAACTGTTGAACCGTCGTCGAGTAGCGCGTGGGTCTTGACGCTTCCTCGCGGCCCTGTGACTTCTATCGGTACGATCTTGAGATAAGCTTGAGTGTTCACTGACGTCCACGTAGATGCGACGATTTCTGTTCTATGTTCTGTTTCTTCAGGCTGTTCGATGACCGCGCGCCTCTCAAAGTGAAGGAGAGGGTGGTGTAGCCTGTTACACCCGTCTGTATTGCAAAGCCTCTCCCTGCACGCGTGGTTTCTTGCACGATGACGGAGACACCTGTAACATAAATAATTAGTTTTTGCCAAGTCCCATCTTCTGTCTGGGTCGGCTTCTATAAAACTTCGGCAGCTGCCGGCGTGGTGCCCTTTCTTCTCACAAATAGGACACCATGGGTCGAAATCTGTGTTCACTGTAACTGTTCGCTGTGGCGCTGTTCTGTTTTGACTGTACTCTTGATTTAATTTTCTGTTCGCCGCCAGGTGGTCTTCCGCGACGCGCTCCGGTTGCGCGTAGGGTCCGCAGCGATCCGCTTCTCTCTGTAAAAAGTTAGCAAGCTTTAGTAAATCTGCTTCATCTTGAGGATTCTCGGCAGCGTAGTCAAACCAGCGATATCGCATAGCCGGCGTTAGCTTCTCTGTTGTGATCTTCGTGACTTCCGGGTTGTATAGGTAGTGAATCTTCCCCAGGGCGCGCAGCGTTGTTACAATGTTGCAGACCCGCGTCGCGAATACGCACAGGTCTCTGGGCGCGTCCGTAGGCTTCTGTAGTCCCCGTAGTCGCTCTAACTCGGCGAGGGCGATAGCGTCGGGCCGTCCGAAGCGTGACTCGAGGGCTCGCAGGATTTCTTCGGGCTTCGCGTTGTAGAGGAGAAGCCCTTCGACGACCTCCCGAGCTCTTGAACGCAGGCTTCGTCGTAGACGCGCTGTGTTTTCTATGTCGCTGTAATATCCCGCTGTTTCTTGATAAGCTGCCTTGAACATGATCCATTCTTGATATGACCCGCTGTACGGAGGGAGTTCTGCATGGATTCTAGGCGGCGGCGGCTGCGGACCCGTCCTGGCGGCGAGTGCGATGGCTGAGGCCAACTCGCTGAGGTCGATCTTCTGTTGCGGCACGGCGACTGTGTCCCCTCCCGCCGGTACTGGATCCGGGGGGGGGGATGAAGCTCGCCGGTGCCGGGAGCGCCGCAGGACGCGTCGGTTCTTCAGCCTGTTGCGGTTGCTGTGGAGGTTCTTCAATTTCGCCCTGGCCCTGGATTGCCAGCGGCGAGTCTGTCGGATTATTTTCCAGCCATACGGACACTCTCTTCGTGGTGTCTTCAATGGAGGGTGCTTCAGATTCCTCTTCTAAGTCTGTTTTGTCGTCTTCGAGAGCGGCGACTTCGGCGGCGGCGAGTTCGACTTGTAACCGTAATAACTTCAACTTCGCCTTCGTTATTTTCGAGGATTTCTTCGATTTCGAGACTTGGGATCTCTGTGGAGCTCGCTGTGGCTGCGTAGCTTCGTTTTGACGGGTGGTCTTCGTAGTTTCTGTAGCTGTGGCACCCGTCGTCGCTGTGGTTTCTGTCGGCGTCGTCGTTTCTGTAGCCGACGTCGTTGGCGTCGTCGTTTCTGTGGTTTCTGTCGGCGACGTCGTATTCTTGCTCTTCACGGCTTGAGCTTGAGACTGTTCTTGAGCGGGCCCTGTCGAGGCGGCCCGCTCCCCGCGGCCTGACTGCGACCGTGTAAGAGGCATCGCTGTCTCCCAATTGCCCTCTCAAAGATCCGGCTCTCGAAGGACCAAAATGTGGGGGATAGCTCCAGTGGACTGTATAGTCTATGAATCCGATTACGATTTAGTCAAATGATGCGCTATCCACCCACTCTATTAGCTGGAATCGATGCGAGGGGCAAAAGGAAAATGCGAATTCACCACTTAACACGGTCGTGAAAGTCCAGCCGCGCGGCACTATATCACTCGCGAATACGCCACAAGCACACTCTATTTCCCGCGCTCTTCTATTACTGTATTCTGCCTTCAGTCTTCTGTCTTCTATATTGACTTCAGGCTTCTATATGAGTCTTCGGGCTTGAGATTCACTGTACTGTTGCTTGAGGCTTCTTTCGGAGGCTTCTTTCTTCCGGAGATCTTCTCTCTTCGGGATCTTTTCGGCGAATCCCTCGCGAATCTTTCGCTGGCGGAGTGTGGCGCATTCTTAAGTGATTCGGTGCAGGCGCGCAAGGGTACCGCACAAGAGAGAGTAATGCAAGCGTGCGAGCGGGACACACATATGTCTGTCTCGCTCGAATCTAATTCGAACGTTCTAGATTTTTCTAATAAGATTCTAACGGGATCCGACTATTCTTATTAGATCTTTACTATATTCTAATTTGAAAACTATTTACAAATTCTATTATCTATTTAGATCTCTCTCTGTGTGCGGGAATGATAAGACTTTCAAAACCATCTCTTTATTTCCAAATCAGCCCTAATACAACTCAAGCTATTTTCAGGCTATAATCACGTAAGTTTTCGTAGCAGTTATTGATTAATCAAATTACAATCAG
Source organism: Stenoptilia bipunctidactyla (assembly GCA_944452665.1). Taxonomy (NCBI): domain Eukaryota; kingdom Metazoa; phylum Arthropoda; class Insecta; order Lepidoptera; family Pterophoridae; genus Stenoptilia; species Stenoptilia bipunctidactyla. Next base: position 12,992,392 of record OX101726.1, read on the forward strand.
ATTACATAGATAACGATTAAGCAAACACTTTCTCAAGCTAATAAAAACTGTTATAAACTTCTTACAAACTAACACTTGTATGTGACGCTATTCACTATAAACACTATAAAAACACTATGAAACACTATTTTAAACGTTCTTAGCTCTTTAAGAGTCTTATAAAACACTATAACACTATCTATATACACTGTTTAACTTTATACAACTGTCTTTTAACTGTCTTATCGTCACTGTCCTGCACACTATCTTTAAGTCTGGGAATACAGATAGTATCAATAACTATAGGCCCATTGCTCTTCTGTCTACATTATCAAAACTGGTTGAAAGGGTAATCAACTGTAGGTTACTGAATTTTTTCGACAAACAGAACTTCTTCTCACCGAACCAATTTGGTTTTCGAAAGAAGTTGTCAACTTCCGATGCAATTGAAAGTCTTGTTAGCCATGTTGTCCTAAACCTTGAGAAAAAAAGGAAATGCCTCGCAGTTTTCCTCGATCTAGCCAAAGCGTTTGATACTGTATCTATTCCCATACTAATAAGAAAGCTGGAGTGTTCTGGAATTCGTGGTGTTCCCTTAGATCTCTTAAAATCGTATTTGAGTGAAAGAACTCAATCAGTATCAATAGGTGGGATTCAAAGTCAATTTGAAATCATTAATTTTGGTGTCCCGCAGGGCTCAGTTCTCGGACCGACATTATTTCTGGTTTATATAAATGACCTTTGTGATATGTCGTTAAAAAATACAAAGATAGTGAGTTTTGCTGATGACACGGTCCTCCTTTTTGATGCGGCTAACTGGAATGAAATAAAACAAACTAGCGAAGAAGGATTTCTTAAAGTTTTCCAGTGGCTAAATAACAATATTCTAACTTTAAATATGTCTAAAACTAGTTACATTACATTCAGCATATACGATAACCATCAACCATCAAACTTAAGCGTTAAAGCTCACCAGTGTGGCACTACTTCAAGATCCTGTAACTGCCCTACACTTACCAATGTCCAATTCATTAAATATCTAGGAATCACGTTGGACCGCAACCTTAACTGGAGACCACACCTTGATAGTTTGTGTAACAGAATAAGGAAACTTATCTGCATCTTTAAGAGGATCCGCCACATCAGGGAAACCTCTGTTGTCAAAACTGTATACTACGCATTGTGTCAGTCACTACTAAGTTACGGATCTGTTATATGGGGTGGGGCCTTAAAAACTCATCTATTAAGTCTCGAACGGGCACAAAGAGCCGTAATCAAAGTCATAAACTTTAGAAACTTTCGTTATCCTACAAAAAACTTATATAAAGAATTTAAGGTATTGACTGTCCGACAATTATGTATAAAAGCTGTTATTTTAAAACAACATAAAATAGTCCCACCATTAGTATTATCTGCTAGACGGAAGTTTACCGTATACAAAGTACCAACATACCGAACTACTTTTGCGCGAAGATTTTTCTCCTACCTTGGACCAGTTTTATACAATCGGTTTAGTCAAGCTTTTGATACAATTAAAAATAAAAGTCAATTTTCTTGCAAAAAATCAATACAAAAACAACTTCTTGAACTCGACTATGAAAGCACCGAAAGATTACTAAGTGTATAATAATGTTCTAATTCAACATTATGCCAATAGGAATGAATATATATTATATTTGCATTATATTTTGTTACATTATGTACCAGTTCAAATATATAAGTATTTATTTTTGTATGACATAAAACTATAATAAATTATAAAATATAAGAATACATACTATGTAGTTTGCATATATATGTATTTACTATGTAATTTATCTACTATTAATATAAGTAATATATAAGTTATAAATAAGTAAATTAAATTAGCTCATCTCGTTATCTATATAATCAAATTTATGTATAATTTAAGTTGTCTCTAAATAATTCATAAAGAAAAAAATATGTGTTTTGTCTGTTACCTTAGCATATACTATATCTCAACTATCACGCTTCTATGCGTGATAGCTATACGCCAATCACGGACGAAGATACTATCCTGCCGCAACACAGTTTTACTAGCGCGGAGGGTAGTCTAGTCATTGTTATGATCCTTTTGCTGTGCCAATAAGAAAACTAATTTGCATGTTAAAGCGAAACTTAAGTGTGTAGGTATTATGTATTATGCTGTTGAACTTTTTGTGCTCTTACCTATAGCTTAAAATAATGTACTTAATTTGTTTTCTTTTCTATTATGTTAAAGTGATTGGATCAGATTGTGAACTTTAAAGTGGAAATAAAGTTATTATTTATTTATTATTTATATACACTGATGTTCGATTTATCAGTAATAATCTTAGCTGGCAACATAGTCACCGATGCACGTCTAGACTTTCTCTACGTCTTTTATTTTCTACGTCTACCCGATGATTATCACGAGATTTTTTGCTTGGTGGTAGGATCCCTTCTGGGTCCGCCTGGCTAGCGACCACCCTTTATATAAAGTCTGCCGCCAAATGTTACCGCTCCGGCGGTAATGTGTTCCGGCAATATTGTATAAAGAGCCAGTTCCTTCCTAAACCCGTGTGCTTTCATCTTCGACCTCATCGTCACTTACCATCAGGTGAGATTGAGGTCAAACGCGGGTTTAGTCACTTATAAAAAAAAAAAAAAAAAGATTATCATTGGAGAGCATATCCGTCAATCTGAAATATATTAGTTGAAATGAATACAGCCATTGAAGACGATATTCCCCTGATTTTAGGTGTGAACAACTACTTATTGAGAGGCAGAATTAAATCTAGGCATGTGAATAGTCGTACCTATTACACTTATTTATTAGTAACTAAAGATGTTGCAGTAGCAAACAGTTTAGAAGACATAAAAGGATATTGTTGCAACTGTCTTGTTGGTAGACGCACAGTTGGATGTTGTGCACATATTATGACAATAGAGTGGTTTTTAAGTTGGGCCCGCTACCATGATATTTCGGCACCAGCACCTTATTTAGATGATTTTTTTAAATGAGTTTGATGAAAAGTAGAAGTAATGTTAAGTTATATTAATGGATAATACCTCTATGTTCAAAATACTTTTAGTGAGTATGAAATATGTTTTTTTTTTCTAATTTCAAGTGTTTTATTTCCGACTCATTTGTTTGTAATAAAACTATTTTAGTGTTTATATGTAGTATTGATGATAAATGGAATGCCTAGAAAATTGGTTAACATGCATCCCTGAATTCTTTAACACTTGAAGAGATAACCTACTTTTTTGCCTTCTTTCTGATTGCTTACTTTTTTGTATGGATTATCGAAGGCAAGTAAGTTTTTAACAATGAAGGTTGTAACATTACCGTGTCAAAGAACTTTAATCAGTGCACATCCCTAAACTTATCATGACAATAGTGTGCTTTTTAAGTTGTGCCCTCTATAATGTTTGCCACCGGCGGCACCTTAATTGATGATTTTTTCAATAAGTTTGATGAATAGTAGAACTTATGTTCAGTTATATTATTGGATACTACCTCTGTGTACAAAATACTTTTAGGACCGTATTTTAAAACGATACTTAAAACTAAAACTAGTTTTAAACAAAGTTTAAATCGTTGAGCTTATTTTCAAACGTAACTTAAAACTGCGAAAACCAAACGAATATCAGTAGAACAAATATTAGTTTAATCACAGTTTAGCTTTATTTTAAAACTTAACTTAAAACTCTATTTGCGTTTGCTTATTATTGAAAGAATATTAACTGCCAAACTATACTTAATCATAATTTTGAACACAGTTTTATACGCGTTTTGGTAGGTTTGGTCATACCCACACTTAAGTAGCGAAATTTACATACTTTTTGGCTCCTTGTAATATAATAATATTCTATTCTGTGAATTGAATTTAAGCGATTGCTCCGCTCACTATAATTTAGACTAGATAAAAACACACACAAGTTGCAAAAAGGTTAAAAGAAATGGACCCCCCTATGAATCGGTTTTTTATTTTCTACCACATGTTTAAACTTCTTTAATATTTCTTTCAGAAGATTGCGCTCTTGCATCGTAAAATTATTTTTACGAGGCATTTTGCTTTCTCTAGCTTAATTACTTAATTGTATTATAGTAAGTAAGTAAGTATTAACATACGAAAGGCAAGGCCGAACGAAAAAAAATCGAATATAACCCAATCAAACAATTAATATAAAACGACAACGAACGAAGGTTCACGTCACGTCCGTCCGTAACGTCAAACTATTTAAACGTTCCGTTCGCGGTAACATGCATTGACTCTAATAGTTTTTATTAATTCTTATTTTAGGTAAGTAAGGTAACTTCAAGCCATTTGATAGAGTTTTAATATATTTGCTTTGAAATTCTTACAAAATAATTTACAGTTAATACTCTTCTCAGATGAAAAAACTATTTCAAATCTAGCATACAAAAAGAAAGTATGCGTAAAACGAATCTGATTATAATTTTTATTAAATTGTAAACGAGAACAAGTATTATCCATAGTAAAAACTGTTATAAGCCAAGTACGGATAAATAAGTAAGATTCAGTTAAACAGAACTTAATATTCATTCAGTAATGCGACGCGTACTTAAAACCGGAATCGTTATTTAAACTCACATCATCTAATAACATATTAAACTGCTTTTAAGTTTTGTTCTATAATACGACCCTTAGTGAATATGAAATATAAAAAAATCTTATTACATGTGTTTTATTTCCAACTCTTCTAATAAAACTATTTTATTGTTTATATGAAATGAATGAAAATGAAAAATATTTTATGCATTATTTATGGTAAATGGAAGGCCTAGAAAATTGGTTAATATACATCCCTGAATTCTTTAACACTTTTTAAGAGATAACCTACTTTTTTGTCTTCTTTTTGATTGCTGACTTTTATTATATGGATTATCGAAGGCAACCTTAAAACTTAGGTTTGGTGCTTAGAAATATTATTTGCTAATATTTTATAAGTGTAACATTACCGTGTCAACGAACTTTAGCGAATGCATATCCCTAAATTTATGAACGTGTTTTGACAGACAGCTTATTTGAATTTGAGGTTATATTACATTTTTGGAAGATAACTTTTAAACCCCGGTTCAGAGATTAAAATTAATTATTGTAAATGGTAACTGGTAATGTTTTAAGGCATCTAATACAACTTTGGTATTGATGCAACCCTATTCTACAACTGTACTAATGTCCATACTATGATGATCATTCTCCTTTATATGGGACCACATCTGAAGTGTGATCCACTATTAAATTTTATTTATTATTGTTCCATAAGCGCGTAGCAAACATAGAAAATAACAGGCGAATTAAGACCCTCCTCTTTTTACAAAAAAAAACAGAGTAAACACTTTTGTTCCATACATGGAATGCACCCGGAACACATCTGAAGGGCAGGAAGTCTTATATTACTTTAACATAAATCAATTTAATGAAGTGGGTATGTGCCTTAACACTCACATCACCTAATTCAAAAGAGCCAATTATGTTGGTATTGTGAAGATTTTCGGATTGGAATGAAATGTAGAACTTACGGCCTGTATTTTGTATCTTCCTTTAGTATTGATCATGAGTTAAATTGATTATGAGAAATGAGCATAGATTAAAAGTTAGTAAAATGAAGTTGATTTTCAGGCGATTCGTTCTTTATGAGCGTGACTTGCGTCAAATTATTGTACCAATCTATATCTCTACACAGAAAAGAATTAGCAACAAAAATGTCTTACTATTTTTGTACTAGCGCTATTGCTATACCGCAGGCCAGTTTGTCCGTGAAGCTCATGAGCCCATACACGAAGGCAGAAGCCTCCGTTCTGTCTCCTACTAGGTCTGCAGTTAGAGCTAAGCTGGTCACCAACATAATTGCTCCTCCAAAACCTGCAATAGACAATCAATTTTACATGTTATTTTAAGGTAATCCTAACAATAACAATAATACAACATCTTCATCTACGAAAGCAACTATTGACAGAAGGAAATCAAAATGCTTTAAAAAAACCTCGTATTTTGCAAAGCACCCTAATAACCGTGTCAAAAAGCGCCGTATCTGACTAGCTCTTTGTGTTCCACCTGGTTAGCGTCCAATCATCACATACCTACCTATATAGGTATTTTTCTCAAACATGCTTTTGAAATTTGAGCATTATTTTGACAACCTTCGTCGAGATAAATCGAACTTCCTGTACTGGTCGAGCAGCGGCCGGAAATAGTTGTATCAAGATCCATATCTGTCGTGTTTAGCGCGCAAATAAATTACTATGTAAAATCATATTTTGTCGAGAATTTAAAAATGGCACGATATTCTACTCCGCAACATGGTGAGTCAAAGAGGTAACTTATCAAAGGTTATATTTAAATTTCGAACTGGTTTGATCATTGAAAAAAATAATTGAAAAAATAATTTTGGCGCGTAAAAATCTATTGTTATTAAGTAGTTGTTCGTCATTGTATTTTCAAATAAAAATTCTGAATTGTACAATCGAACCAACTGAATCATGCTCATTTTGGCAAATCGTATAACTAAATAGAAGGTCCAAATTTGCTTGAAGACAGGTTTCCTTGGTGTAGAACAAGTTATCATTTCATTCGACACTGACATTTAATGAGTACAGAGTTCATACAGTATCTATCTAAAAAAATTATAAGTGTAATAATACGCAATAGACCTTACAATTTTGACAAGTTTCAAACGAGTTTTCAGCAAAATGGGTCATGATTCAGTTGGTTTGATGGTATTACGTAGTTTAATTTCCGCGCATTATTTGAGAAAAGTACTATACAAGCCTTGGCCGCAACTAGGCATTGATGGACTCACGTATGTGTGCCTCGGCTTCGCCTCGATCCACATTCACACGTTCGTCCATCAATGCTTCTCTCACAAAGCAGATACATAGTAGAGCTGCTGTAAGCAAAGTTGCACAGCTTCAATTTGGGTTGTCCTGACGTCACAGCCTTTAGTTCAAGCTATTCCTCGCTAGAGGCACTGGCGTCAGTTCGTCGCTGACTTCTATGAAGTATGTACACGCGTAGATATTAAAAAAAAGTAAATCCTCCATTGTTTCTCGATGTAAAACTTAGTTTTCTATACTTTTATAAAGGAATTACATTGACAATCCAAATAAAATTAACTTACCACAAAGATAATTTCATTCACAATTATTTTTTAAAAACTGTATGTTTTCCAATTAGGTATTTGTGTCCAAAATTCCAGATTGTTATTTGTTGCGTAGGTGATTTTTATGCCGCCAAAAAATGTTGCGCTATCTAGCGTCAAGGAGAAATACTTTTATTTCGCGGTTTTTTCCGACAGATTTGGAACGTATGAAATTTCGTTAAAAAACTAGAGCCACCTTGTAAAGTATAGCTGAACTTTTTTGATGATCATGTGAATATTTTAACCTTATGTTTCAACCGGTTTTTACTACTCGCTACTAGGTGACTAATGATATCGCCTGATTGGCCATAACCCACCGCTTACCCCTTCCGCACCCCGCCCGTAGGCTTCACTTGAGTCCCTAGAAAAAACTGGATAGGGCAGCTCCTCTATACATTTCCTCCGTGGCTTCTCTTTCCGGCCGCTGCAGTAATGTACTATTTGCCCGTAAATACTCGGCTTACAACAGCCCTACAACCACTGGATAAGAGTGTCTTTAATTTCGACTAATCTGAGTCACTCCCACTTGGGGGTAGAAAGGCATCAGGGCCCGACTGGCTAGCGACTACCCTTCATATAAAATCTATCGCTAATATTACAGCTCCGGCGGCGCGGGGCTGATGAATTTCGTTTTTTTTTTCGAAAATTTGACGACCGGCTTGTGTAGCGGTAACATACATTGCCTTCTATGCCAGAGGTCCTGGGTTCGAATCCCGGAGGCGGCGGATATTTGTGTGATGAACACAGTCGTCAAGTCATGGATGTTTATATGTTTATTTAAGTTTATTCTAATAAAAAATATGTATTTATTCAACATGTATGTTTATATTATATTTCTTAAGTATATCAGTAATCCATATCCATAACACAAGTTTGTTAAGAAACATAATTTGGGCTAGATAATGTTGTGTGAGTAAAAAATAATATATATTTTACGAAGAACCAGTTCTTTCCTACGCCCGTGTGCTTTCTATCTTGGAACTTCAATTCACTATTACCATGATCATAATTCTCATGGATCAGTCACACACAATAAATAAAAGCATTTTTTGTATTAGGTACTCACCTATCAAAACAGCAACAACATAAATGTAGTAGTATCTATAATTATAGTCAGATCCAAAATATATCCACACGAACCCAGCGAATGCACAAGCAGATCCCAGTAAATAATTTAACTTCCTTGTAAAAGATCTAGGTGTTATTCTTTGTACTCCGGCGGCACTCAAACTACCCGCGTACATAGCTAAAGGGACCACGGCTAATGATCTAGCAGCCAGTCCCAGAGTCCTATGTAGGTACAGAGGGATCAATACTTGGGATATATTAACAACAAGTCTTGTACTCATGTATAACCCAGCAATCTGCAAAAAAGATAAATACGTTATTATGAATATTCTACTTAAGTGTCCTTTTAATTAATGCATAGCTATACGCCATAATTCGCAATTCTTGTTTCACAAGATCTAAATGCATGGTTGTTTGAAAGAAGTCGCTTGCTAAGCTCAGAATAGAAAACCTTTGTACTGTATGTACCTATATGTATTAATTCGTATAATCCTGACTGAAAAAAAGTGCCAAGAGTTTTATTCCGCCGGCTTTTTTTGTCTCTTGGTCTACTGTAATATCTTATTCAATAACTATCAACACCTTGTTAAAGCCGAAGTACAAAATTGTGACGTCATTAAGCGGCCATTCGATGGTCTTATGATGAATAAAAAGTTTTTGTAATTATACTAAGTATGATATAGATATAGCTTTATATAAAGTAGCTTGATATTAATTGACTTAGCCTGGTGATTGTAAGTGTAAAGTAATTGATGGAACGCACTTGCGAAATTGGGTTTTTGTTGTAGGTAAATATAGCTAAGGTTATATCCACAGTCTGGGTTAATTCTAATCGTTTCTATGTTTCCTGTCTTCTCCGACATAGGTTTATGTATTTAGCGTTAAATAATAGCTGGTTCGGTTTAAATTAAATAAATAACCACTTGAAATCGAAAAGTAGACCTCTGTCGTCACAGACAATTACTCAAACATTTGCACCACATACACCTTCAAATCAATTAATTATATTGAGTGTCTATGTTATTTCTCAATGTCTGCGAATTAGGTACACCTCAGTGCTGTAAGTTGTACCTTTACATTGCAATGTTATTGTTTATGCCTTGTACTATGAAACCAACTTAAACAGGACCCAGTTTCCTGATAATTCGTTTGAAACTAACAAACTTGTTAGGTCTTAGGACATTTTATAATGTTAGCCAAGTTTTAATGATTTTATTCAATTAAGATGTGAATTGAAATACTGTAAACCTAATCAAATCATACAGTGCATGGATTAATTTGATGTATTTACTCACAATTCGTCACATAAGATTAAACAGAGTGTCGCGAGGTTAAGCCGCATGAATGAAACTCACCTAAACTTGAAATACTATAGAAAATAAAAATATAAAAAGAAGACTTCAAAGCCTTTTAGCCACTTAGGGTCGGCTTAGAATAGTTTTACCGACTATGGATAAGCGTGTCGTAAAGATTACTAGTCTGAGCGAGCTCCGCTTCGTGTTAGCCTGGCTAGCGACCACCCCTCATATAAAGGCTGTTGTCCATCATTACCGCGGTTGTGTCCTGCGGGGCTAGCATGCGACCATCGACAACGGCAATTCGGGCCTTTTAATCGATATTTTCTTAAAATATGACACGTAAAGGATGTATTTTTTTTAAATATGGCAGCTGGTTCTGTGGCCTTAGTCAAGTTATCGAATCGAGTAATTCTATCTATTATGCGCATTTTGGCTAACATGATGGGATAACATAATATTTATCTTGTCGACTCGAGTCTTTATCGATGGTGGCATGTTAGGTCTGCTGGCATCGTTTTATGAAGAACCAGTTGCTTTCTAAACTCGAGAGTTTTCATGTACCAATTCGTCGTCACTTACAATCAAGCGAGATTGACGTCAAGGGCGAGTTTGGTCATCCTTTTATTTGATACCTACGTACTATTATTATATCTAGAGAAAAAATGCTTATGATAAAATGTTTTGATTGGTGCAGTATCATTACAGGTGTTCTTTTTTCCGCATAAAGCTGGTTCGACTCCTGGTTCAGATACACGATAATTTAAAAAATCAATCGACGCATTGACTTGTGTCGTTGATTATGGTGAGAACGCAGTCTGCTATGATAAAATTAAAAAAAAAAAACATGTACATCCACTTAAAAATATTTGGGTTTACTACTTTTTTTATACTTATGGTTTAATATTTGCAATATTTTTACTTGCTCACAACGTTTTTGTTTATTTTTAATTTCATATCAACACGATGATGATGTTTCCGAACGCAGATAATGAAGATGGTTGCTCTTTTTTGGCGCAGTAGATAACTACATAATCAATACAATATTATATTTATTTGAATTTACTGATTACACACAATAAAACTTACGCAATATTCATTAAATGAATAAACATTTAAGTATTATATTTTTTGAAAATTATTTTTATACTTTGGGCTTAAAAGCCAGAACTAAAATTATGCCTTTTCTATCTAAAGTAAATATTTTATGCGGCTTAGTGGTGTAACGGCCTGTACACTAAGTAGTTTCTTATTATTCCTATTTAGGAAATTATATTTTGAGATCGTCTTTTCACTCAAACATGACCTATATTGTATTGCCAACCTATAAAAATAACAACATTTTCCTTAGATTAAATAAAACAAATAGTGTACCTGATACATTTGCGGTATACGTAAAAAGTCACTATGAGCTGAACTGTGGAAATTATCACTCTCTATAACTGCTTGTCTCCTCTGATTTGACTTTTCACTTACACTTATATGAAATATAAAAGATGCAACAATTCCAACACCCAGGACTATGTAGACAATATTCTTAAATTTCCAAGCATCTTGAGGGCCAACTTGCTGTAAAAAATCTTGATTAAGTGTACATATTCCTATAAAGGGTGTTGAAAAAAGTACTTTGGAAAAAAATATCTCTTACAGGGCTATATCTATATCTTTCCCCACTATATTTTCCGGTTTTTGTTTGGAATTATAGTTGTTTTCAAAACAATATTCTAAGCATTTAAAGGAAAGCGCGCGCGCTACCGTTCACCTATCCAGATAACGCTTGCGCCTTACGAGAGATTTACATAAATACCTCCCAGCTGATCGTAAGGTACTTACTTGCATACACTCGTACACGTTTATCACGATTCCTATTTTCTATTTTCCTTCCTATTTTTACATATTTACCGCGATCCCCCGAAATGAACTCCACTTTGAACAATTGTTGTGATAAAATATAATGAATTTCAGGGGTTCTTTCGCGCTTCCGATTATTCGATGTTGTTAAAAAGGTCGCGAGCGCGCTTTCGATTTTGCGATTTTTTTATGAAAAACAAGTCCAAATAAAAAACGGGTCGAATTGGGAAGCCTAATAATTAGGACATTTAGAATTATTCTAAATGTCCAAATGTCTGGGATATTTTTCTCCAAAGTACTTTTTTTAACACCCTTTATATTTATTATATGTTTATTATAATTATTGTATATACGTATGTATTATGTAAATTTATAATGTAATAGTATTAGATTGTTCGATTTAATTTTTCTTTAACTCACTTTTTCTCTAGAAACCACTTTACATCGATAAGGCCGCCTAGCTGTACTTCTAGATTAACTGTATTTTTTTTACTGTGTGTGATGAAGAATAAACAAATATTCCGTGATTAGTCATTAATAGCACACCTACCAGTTTTCTAAGCAATAGACAAAAAATTATGCTTGAAAAGTGATTCACATTATGGCTTTGTTTATAATATGATTCTTAGTACAGTCAATAACAAAACAATGTTACAGGTAAAGACTTTATAATAACCATTTCTTGCCTATAGAAGTGATAACACTTTGAGAGTTTGGGCCCCTATTTTACTAGGTGTTATGTATATGGAATTTCAAAATTAGGTTTTTAGAACAATTACTGAAATTTTGTAAAAATTGACAAGGTATGAAGAGATATTATGGGGTAAAGATCCAGCAATTATATCGTATTTCTTAAATATGTTTATTTCATGCCTACAACCTGTTTTAGAGGAACTTTTTTTCTTCTTCAATCAACAATATGCTCAAAGAGGCCCACGAAAAATCTTGTCAGATCAATGAAGTTCATTCAAATTCCATTGATGTGTAATGTATATTAATCATAATTTTATGGATAACTGAACTCATACTGTTTATAATTATGTTTGTAGGTCAAAGTCTACCTGCTTATCACACTGCCCAGTCACATGCAACACTATCCAAGTAATTATGTATACAAATAAATTGGAGAACACTGTAAATCCAAACCTGAAACAAAGAAAGATATTGTTTTTGTAATATATTTAAATTATTTGATTATAAATAATTATATTTTCTTAGATATCAATTTAAAAGACTTGGAACTAGTAATATGGTAAAATGAGAATAGATTTACTTTAAGATGGATTACAGATTACTGATTTACCTGGTGACAGATATTTAAAAAAATGAATAACATTGATCTCGAGATTGTACAGTCATTGATAGCCAATATATATATATATATGGTATAATATATGCTGGACTGGGAGCGAAAGAAAAACATAGAATGTGCCAGCTGCTTCTCTTCCCGGGCATACTGTAAAAGTCAGTTAAGGGACCGAGGTGTTATGGGAGGCTTTTTTTGTGGGCGATAGGCTGACCCCCTGTCACTGCAATAGTCTCTCTTCGCTATTATAATGCCTCCTAATTTGTCAAACGTGACATCAGATGGTTATATTACCTCTGGTGTTCTGCCTACCCCATACGGGATACAGGCGTGAAGTTGTGTATGTGTGTGTGTATATATATATATATATTTATATTGTAAGGATAGGACGTTTGTCTTCATGCCACCTGATGGAAAGTGCGCATGAAGACTATGGTGTTACACGTCCATCCACGAGAAACCTATTCACTCGACACTAAAAAGTTCCAGGACTGTAGCGGTCAGGAAAAACAGACGCAGGCAGATTGTTCCACACCTTGGCAATCCGTACCAAAAAGGAACTATCGAAGCGTTTTGTTCGACTTCTTGGTAAATCCACTATATAGGGATGGAAGTTCTGTCTGCGTCTGGTAGTCCGGTGGTAAAAAGGGGTGGGTTCAATTTGGTCAAAAAGAGCACTCGCACAGTTACCAAAATGTAGCCGATAAAATACTGTCAAACAAGCAACCTTACGACGATGCTCCAGCGTCTGCAATTTTTTATTTGTAAGATTGTTGTTATTTATGAGTTTACGGGCTCTTCGGTCAACAGAGTCTAGCGCTTCGAGCTGGTATTTGGCAGAACCATCCCAAAGGTGACTACAGCACTCCATGCACGACCTCACTTGGGCTGCGTATAAGTTGAGCAGCCGTTCAGGGCTGAAGTACCGCCGGACCTTCGAGATGATACCCAATTTTTTGGAAGCCGTTTTTGCCATAGACTCAATTTGTTGACCGAAGTTTAATTTGGACGTTATAGTGACGCCCAAAAGCCCTAGTTGGTCGGTGATGGGAACAGATACATTCTGGAAAGTGGGCGTAAAAGTAAAGGTGCTCTTTTTTGCGGAGAATAGACACGCTTGTGTTTTGGAGGCGTTGAATTTGACCATGTCGAATCAACGCGCTTGATCATAGACTCTCTCAAAACCTGGATTTCAACAGTGCTGTAATCAGCATATCCAATAATGCCTGGTGTTAGGAGGTCATTAATGTGCAGCAAGAATAAAGTTGCAGAGAGAACAGGTCCCTGAGGTACCCCGGCATTAATTGCCATTAGGTCAGAGGAGTAGCCGTCTAAGACTACTCGAATCGACCGTTCCCTCAGAAAATCAGATATCCAGTCGCAGAGCCCGGTCGGTATGCCATATGCTGGAAGCTTGCTTAAGAGACCATCGTGCCAGACCCTGTCAAAGGCCTTGGAGATGTCTAAGGATACAGCTATTGCTTCACCATGACCCTCCAAGGCCTCACTCCATAAGTATGTGGCATACACGAGAAGATCGCCGGTCGAGCGTCCACTTCGGAAACCATATTGGCTATCGCTTAGGAGCCTGTTGGTCTCAAGGTATGCCAGGAGTCGATTGTTCAATACACGTTCCATAACTTTGCAAAGTATGGAAGTGATTGAAATTGGTCGATAGTTGACAGGATCAGCACGGCTTCCCTTCTTCGGTACTGGTTGTACGTTAGCCAGCTTTCAGGATTTGGGGACTTTACCAGATTCCAAAGAGAGTCTATAGAGACGCGTCAAAACGGGAGACAACTCAGCTGCGCAGCGTTTCAACACCACTGCAGGAATACCATCTGGACCGCTAGCCTTATTCTCGTCTAGGTGCAGCAAGCATTTAAGAACCTCCTTTTGGCGAATATGAACGGTACCCATTGTAGGACCGAACTGAGGTAATTGGGGTGGGATTTTTCCTTGGCTATCTAGACGAGAATTTTCCGCAAAGATATTGGCAAATAAAACCGCCTTTTCCTTAGCGGTGTGGGCCAGAGAACCGTCAGGTTTCCACAGAGGCGGTAGCGACGGGCGACAAAAGTTCGTTTCGACCGACTTGGCGAGGGACCAGAAAGCTTTACTTCCCGAGGGGTATGAGGCTATTCTGTCTCCGATACAGCCTATGTGGGCGAAACGAGCTCTTTTCATCACCTTTTTGCAGGAATTGGCGGCAGCATTGTACCTCTTCTTGTGTTCATGCGAATCCACGGCTTTGCTTCTGCGAGCGGTTGCCCAGGCTTTGTACGCTTCTCGCTTACGCTTTTCAGCGGAAAAGCATTCAGCACTAAACCATGGGCGAGCTTTGGTTTCAAGGGCGTAGGGAATGAAGTACTCCATTGCTTGACTTATCACACTTGAGACTGCATCAGCGCAGCACGATGGATCGGTTGATGTGAAACAAGCTTGCCGCCACGGATAAGATGCGAAGAAATGTCGCATTTCATCCCAATCTGCCGACTTACTCGCCATACTCGCCTAGAACCACTTGGCAAGCAGTGTTGCCAGCAACGTCTGGGATGCGCGTAGGCTCGTCAACAAGCTGAGAGAGGCCATGAGTGAGCGAAAACTTAAAAGCCTCTCTACCAGCATGGTCAGTGTCCTGAAACGGGTGTAACCACTGTCCGTGGTGTGCGTTAAAATCCCCCAGGAACACCAACTGCGCTGTGGGAAAACGTTGCTTAACCTTGTCCGCTGTACTGCTGAGATAGTCCATAAGCCTCGCTGTCTCCCGAACTCCGCTGTGTGACCGATAAATACCAGCGTATACCATTTGGTCTAGGCTGGTATCTATGTGAACCCACGGTCATTAACAACAAGAAAGTAAATGACCGGTAAGTAATATTGTATGTGTTGCCGGAAAATAATAAGAACCGTAAGTTTTAAAAATTTCCTCGTAAATTTATAAACTTTCGTAAGATTCTAAACGAGAGATAAATTGTATTTTACATTTTCGCAAATTTATCGATATACGATGTCTCGTGGTGAATTTATAAACTTACGGATACTTACGGAACTTTATATTCATTCGTGAGATTCTAAACGGTTCGACCAATCACAGAAGAGCTTTTAATTCTACGCTTTTTTAAATACGGAAAATAATACACTGCTCGCTGATTGGTCAAGAATTCAAACAATAACAAAATTTGGCTTATCCAAACTAATTGTTTATGGCGCTTCGCCGGCCGCTGCCGCGGCACCACTCGCTCGGATCACGCACATATATTATTATACGCAACCTTTGCAAAAAAAAATTCTCCCATTTAGAATCCTACGGAAGTTTATAAATTTCCGCATAATGTTACATATCCATTAACTATCATAAAATAATACATTAATAATCTGTGACGTTACTTAAGTAATAGAATTTGGATAAATTATGTTTTGTTTGTTCATTACAATGTTAACATGTAGGTGATGTTCTGTAAATAATGATTGGTAATAGCTTACCTCATATACCTATCAAGTATGTGTTAATTTAAGGTTGAAAGACACAAATTCAATATTTAGTATTCCATTATTCTATTAACTATTAATAGTATGGGTGACAATGTGAGGTAACTTTCCAAATATGAACATGTGATCCAAATTAACAGGCTTTTTAGGTTTAGGATGATTTCATGGAAAACAAATGTGCCATCCTTATTTTATAAAAAAAAGGGAATAGAATATTATCAATAGATACTAACCGTATAGCAGTCAATTGCTTTCTTGTATGGTTATCTTCTGATAACTCAGGTATGAGGCTTAGATGTGATATTTGCACAGCTGCCCATCCAATTTGGAAAATCATAATGTATGCTGCATAATAGTACATCTGTGCCCACTTGTGAGTCAAAGCACAACCAATGCATTCAGAAAATATAAATGGGAATGAGCATATCACACAAATTGTACCTAAAAAAAAAGGACATAGTGAAATATTGAATATAAGAGTTATAGAATAACGAAATTTTTAAGTTAAAAGTTTGAATGCGACCTGGAGGGAAAGTTCTCTAAATAATAGAGATAGCAAATTTTACTCCAAGGGAACATTCCTTTATTATTTGAAAATAAATAATACTGCATTCAAAGATTTTCAATAATTCGCTTGCTTCACCCAGGAATCGAAAAGACTAAAATCTGTAAAAATTACACCCTTTATTGTTAGGGTCATTCACAAGAATGAAATCTCTCTAGCGTATAAGGTTAATTTAAAGAAAGGAAAACCATGAAATCTTCATTTTTAGATTTTAGTTGATTTGATTCCTGGGTGAAGCGAGTGAATTTTCGAAAAATCTTTGAATCTGGTTTTATTTATTTTCCAAAATAAAGGAATGTTTTTTTGGAGTCAAATTTGCTCTATTATTAAGAGTACTTTCCCTTCAGGTGGCTTTATACTTTTTGATAGACATAATTAACAAATGTCCACTAAAAATCATAGTTATGTGTAAAAGTTTGTACTAACCAAATAAATGCCAAGCTTTTCTCCGGCCATATCTGGTAATAACTGAATTGTCTGAGCAATAACCAACAAATGGTGTTGATAATCCATCTACAATCTGACCAATTAACATAAGGTTTCCTGCTTGAGAAGCACTGAACTCCAAAACTAAGTGAAAAAAAACTAATAGGTATGTGAACCACAAGCTTGCACACACATCATTTAAAACATGTCCAGTTCCATATCCTAATTGTAAGCCTAAGCTTGTAGAAATGTCAAAAAACTCATTATCCATGTTAATGTTCCAATCTGTAAGAAGAAATAACCAAAATTGTATCATATATTTCTTTTTTTTAAATCTTCAGTTAACAAACAGCACATAGAAACAATGATTATGGGGGGAGGTATAGATAAACAAAACTTCATTAAACCAAGAAATCCTTACCTTTTCCTTTAAAAGAATAAGATACGTTTAAATGTTTTAACTTTCTAGTGAAACACCTACCAATGGGGAGATTTTTCTTAGATTACAATAGTACAAAATAATATTTTCTTGATTAGACTTAAAGATGACCATGTGTAGTTTTATTTGAGTCTTACTTGTACACAACACAAGTTAAGTTCTGGAGTTATCCCACTCCGCCATATATATACATTTAAAAGCTTTACCCGTCTTTACACATCACACATATGGCAAAAAGAAAAAAATAAACAAATAATATTCTATCCAAATAAACAGCCGTCACTTTAGTTCAGTCAGTCTGTATGTCAAGGAATATACCGCTGCCTGTCTGTTGTCTGTCTGCTGTCACTGTCACATGTACGTACAAAGAATAAAACAATGTGGCATGACCACAATGTAACTTTTATTAGTTGATATAAACATATCACTTATAATTCTACGGACATCTAGTGATGTAAAACAAAAAACTTTATTAAAGCCAGGTATGTACAGAAGGCAGTGTTGAAGGTTGAGAATTTAAGAGGTTTTATGGTATTACGTCAAACTAGAAAAACAAATCGAAGTTTATTTGGAAATGGGAAATTGACAGCCTTTTTATCTGGTGTCAAATTGTTTTTCAAGTCAGTCACAGACAAGTCACTTCTGAAGTGTTTTTATAAGCGTATTTTATATTAATTTAGATGTCTTGAGGAATTGAAAATCCTGCACTCTTATTTATTACAATAAATTCCCCTCTCGGTGGCCAGACCTCCCGAATGGGCAGCACATCAAGCTTTACAAATCTGTAAAAAAAAAATACTTGAGTCTGAACTCTATGCCCTCGACATTAAGTAAAAATTGGTTGGTATTTGACAGGTAATGTAACGCTTGATCTGCTGCCTTCTATACTATTATTATTATCTCAAAGGGTGCTATTGCGTCACGCGTATGAATTTGGTCACTAGAGGCACTTGTGTACTAGTTTAACCGGGCTTTGTTATATAGGATGTTTATAATTCCTACATTTTAACCTACATTATAATTTCTTTAAAATTTCTGTTGACAAGTGATCTTCGCGAAATTATCGTTAATATGGATTATTTGGCGATGAATGTGAACCATAGAACACATATACTCAAGAGAAGAAGTACAAATTCATACATTAAAAGTTAAGACTAGACGCCATCTGAAAACGGTCCACATAGCTAATATGGCGGGAATTTCAAACAGTTCAAATGACTCCGAGATTTCAACTTGCTCTGGTCTGAATAAAAATAAGCAAATACTTACAAACTTGTTAGGTGGATTCACCATATGTATCAGTTCTGTAAGGTTTGCTTATTTTTATTGCGACTCGCTAAATATAAGGTTAACTTGATGAACAATAAGTAAAACAATAAATAAGTTTTTGATACTTTTAATTTGTTTAATTTGTTTAAATACAACAAAAAAGTGTGGATAAATTGACACTCTTTTTTAAAAATACAAATTCACACTGACACGAGTTTCTTCAAGCAATCAGGGGGAGAAAAGTCGATGAAATCACAAGAAAAACACAAACACATTTTAAAAATATCCCATAACTGCAATCGCGAAAAAATATTTTCATATTGTGAAGTAGACGTAAATTTTTGACATTTCTTTTTATGTCTGTGTTGCTATATTCAAATAACATCGATTCGCTAATTCATTCGATTATGTAATACGGTCCCTTTAAATATTTGTTAAATTATTTAAAAATTATGAAGTCATGAAAAAGTTTTCGTTTAATGTTATTTCTAATAAAAGCGAAGATTTCTTGAAGAAAAATATGAATAAGTGTAAACTCAAGAAAAATACTACATCGCAGTATTCGATTGAATATTTTTTTCATGGGCTACACTGGTATCATCTTGCTCTTTTCCTCTTATTGTGTTATGTCTTCTTCACTCTATCTCCAGTATGTAGTCTGCACCATCTCCATACATTGTCGATGCCCCCTGATGTGAACGCTTTGAAGTAATAAGATAGGTGGCACTGTTTTCAATCTAAGAATAGAAAGGTTTCAAGTAATGCTCTCAAAAATTTGTTTGGTATTTAAAACCTTAGATACAGTTGCATATTGTTTGAAATTAATTTTATGAGGAGTGCGAGACGCGAGGTGTTTTTATGGTTTTAATGTTGTTTTTGGCACAAATTATTTGCTAGATGTGGCTAAGCTGATATTTCTCATATGTACCTATGTAATTTGTGGGACAGATGTCGACGGTTGGGTTGTATCTGTTTTATTACACTAGGCAATAGCGATTTGTTAAAAACACATCGTACCTTTATAATGTGATGGTATGCTTTTATACAAATATTATCCTGCTTTGGAAAGATTCGATTTCTTGTTTGTTTGCATTGAATATGCTCCGAAACTACTGACCCAATAGGAAAAATTTTTTCGCTGCTGGGAAGTTACATTATCCCCGGTGAACATAGGCGAAATTATTAATTTTTGAGAGCTTCTGTTGCGTGCGCTCTGTAAACGGTTTAAGTTACGTAAAAATCATGTTGACGGAATTGTTCCTTTTTGAAAGTTCTGAAAAAAGTCAATTTCTTAAGATCGACACACAATAACCTTCTTTATGGTTAAAATGCGTTCGAAATTCATGTATCTATTAATTTGCGATTAAGTTATATCAGTATACCTGCTATTACTTAATCCTTTTCCAGTACTGATATCCATTATTACGTTATTGATCATAATAAACTCCTCAGTAGATATCGTAATTTTAAAACAGCTCCTCAACAAAATACGCGTGCCTACAGTTGGTTCGCTGTCTTCTCGGCCGGCCACTCCGGCCTAGCTGCTTCTCCGAGAAGCCCGAGATACCTAACGAACTCTGGGTGGCCTATGGCTGTATTGTCTGTTTTAATAAATCACTTAGAAATAATATTCGAATTTGTTTGACGGGTTCCGAGTCAGTAGTGCGATCACAGAAGTTTATCGAATCGTAGGTATATTAACGAATGTTTACGAATGCTCGTATTGTATGGAGTCGGTTGCAAGTTTTGAGTAACATTGTAATTTTTTATTTTACAGATATTTATGAGTACAACATGTTTACAAACATTCAAAATTAACATGGCACTCATTTATTTAAGCTGGCCTTGCGGCAATGGATAGATTTCAATTTTTTCTTAAAAACCGTCTCCATACTATACGAACATTCGTTAACAAACGATTCGATAAAGTTCTGTGATCGCACTGCTGATTATCTAAAAGTGTAATTTCTACACAATAACGTGATTGTCACCATGGTTTTGACTGGTCCAGAAATAAGTAAAACAGTGACTCCCAAAAATAAAAAATATCTTCGTGCTGGACTGTGAGCTAAAAGAAAAACATAAAATGTACCAACTGCTTCTCTTCCCGGGCATACTGTAAAAGTCAGTTAGAGACACAGGTTTTAGTGGCGTTTTTGTGGCCGATAGGCTGATCCATGCTAGTTTGTCTTCCATACAAATACCAAAATTCTATTACCGGGCCCTACTGGAACTTTTTGTATTTTTTTCTGCGTTCGATATCGATATATCTATAGTACCAGGCAGCGTATTTATAGTATAGTATTCAACCAATCAAATTTTTGCACTCGTTGCATTTGCTTATTTTTCTGTGTGTTTTTTGTCGCTGAATTCTTGTGTTAGTGTTTTCTACAAAGTACGTTGAGTAGAGTGTTCACTCCTCGCGTTTTTACGATCTCAAATCAAAGATTTTACTTTTGTGAAGTGATATTTTTACATAGGATGCTGATTTTCTAGTGAGATAGTGAGTTAAGAAAAGGAATTGCATCGATTTTGAATGACTGGTGCAAGGAGGTGAACAATTTGTGTGGCAAAAGCATGGAGTTTGACGAAAACGACCCGAACAAATCTATGGCCTATAATTATTATATCAAACACAAAAAATTAAGAAAAAATAAATAATTGTCTGAGATGCATATTTTTTTATTACTCCCGACTCGCATAGCATCATACTTTGTGCAGTTTATTTAAACTTATTAGTATTGCGCAGTTTGCACAATAGTAATAACTGGTACTACGAATTTCTGAAAATTTGAAAGTGGCGGTAAGGCCAGGCTGCATTCTAGGGTTGTTTTGGTCAAAAAGGTTCCTAGAGTGGATACCGTATGGCGCTAAAGTGCAAAAACCGTGAGACGGTCATCTATACTTCAGTACTTATATTTATCTATGGGCTGAACCTCTATCACTGTAATAGTCTCTCTCTATCATAATAATACCTACCTCCAAATTTGTCAAACGTCACATCAGATGGTTTAAAAGCCTCTGGTGTTCTGTCTACCCTATAACATGATGGGTACAGGCGTGAAGTTTTGTATGTATGTATGGTAAGGCTCAACGAACAGTGTTATGACATTGAAACGTGGCATTAGTAGCTCTGAAAGCGTTACAGATTTCAGGCCGACAGAGTTACTTCAAATTTTTTTATGAAATCGCTTTGCACCGTGGATACCTGGATTTTTTGCAAAATACATAAAAAAAAAACAAAAGTAAGTACAGTAAAAATAAACATGGGAATAGGGAATAGGAAATTTAAAGAAACGCTCCTGGTAAATGTACTGGGTGCTTATAAAATATCTGTAAGCGTAATACTATATACCATAATAGGGGCCTATAAAATGTTGGCATGCAATAATAAACTGTAAAGGTATTACTTTTTTTTTTTTTTTTATAAGTGACTAAACCCGCATTTGACCTCAATCTCACCTGATGGTAAGTGACAATGAGGTCGGAGATGAAAGCACACGGGTTTAGGAAGGAACTGGCTCTTTATACAATATTGCCGGAACACATTACCGCCGGAGCGGTAACATTTGGCGGCAGACTTTATATAAAGGGTGGTCGCTAGCCAGGCGGACCCAGAAGGGATCCTACCACCAAGCAAACTACAAACCCTTATATTAAGTATAAGCCCCCAGTACTTTTGCCCAGTACCTATGCCTTTCGTAGGTATTCCTGTTTTACTGCAGTATTTTGTGTAAGTCTTTTCAACAAAACTCGGGTGAAACTGCAAAGCATAGCTATGTAATAACAGTTTCTGAAGTAATTCTGTCCCTAAGTCGATTTTGACGAAATTTAGAATAGAGTAAGTTTGAAATTCAAGGAGAATATAGTACTTAATCTTATTAATCCAACTGCAATAGCCTTATTCATGCGAACAAAGTCGCGGGCAACAGCAAGTTAACAATAAATTCCCCTCTCGGGCTCTGAAGAGAACTCCTAAACATTCTTCTGGCTTGTGACGGGAATCTCTTTTCTACCGTCCTTAAAAAAGGAGAAGGTTCAATTCATCGTGTATGTTTTTTTATGTTTTTTACCTCATAACTTTTGACTGGGTAAACCGATTTTGATGATTTTTATTTCATTTCATAGAAGATACTTCATAATTGGTTCATCGAAATCAATTGAGTACTTTATGATTTTTTTTAAATATATAATATGTATTTGGAGATCGTTTACCTTGACGACCTTCTACTTCAGCCAAAGTTTTGACGTGAAGTCGGTTTTTTAATGCTTTGCATTCGTTGATTATCAATAAAATTATAATACACTTTGTATTTAAGCATCTTTTTATTTATTATTGTCCAAACAAATAACTTTATAATTTAGTTATTTAAACACATAGTAAAATGCTATAAAAGAATCAA
Source organism: Stenoptilia bipunctidactyla (assembly GCA_944452665.1). Taxonomy (NCBI): domain Eukaryota; kingdom Metazoa; phylum Arthropoda; class Insecta; order Lepidoptera; family Pterophoridae; genus Stenoptilia; species Stenoptilia bipunctidactyla. The sequence continues at coordinate 13,015,640 of OX101726.1, forward strand.
TAAAAACCAACAAACAACAATCAATATATATAAAACTGTTCCGTTACTGACTGAGTGACTGAGTGACTGACAGACAACGTACAGCCGTAACTACTGGACGTAGAGAGCTGAAATTTGGAACATACATTCTTTAGGGGATGGAGGGGTGCACTAAGGAAGGAATTCCCGAAATTCCCACGGAAAAGGGGAATATGGGACTTTTTAGTTTGTATGAAAAATCTTATTCCTTGAGTGCACCGATGTGAAACTTGGTGTTAAGGTTTTCCAATGTGTGTCTGGTTGTGTTATGAAAGGAATTCCCGAAATTCTTACGGGAACGGGAAATATATGATGTTTTATATTGTATGAAAAAATCCCATTCCTTGAGTGCACGGATGTGATACTTGATATAAAGGTTCCTCAATAAGTGTCTGTTTGCATTATGGAAGGAATTCCCGGAATTCCCACGAGAAGGGGTTGGACTTTTTAGTTTGTATGAAAAATCTTATTCCTTGAGTGTATGGATGTGATACTTGGCATGAAGGTTCTTCAAAGAGTGACTGGTTGTGCTACGAAAAAAAATCCCAAAATTCCCACGGGCACGGAAAATATATGATTTTTAGTTTGTATGAAAAAAACTTATTCCTTGTGTGTATAGTTTCTGAAATTTCCACGAGAAGGGTAGTTAAGCGCATACGAAGTTGCGGAATAAAGCTAGTGTTTACATAATATAAATATTGCATATACAATATGGCAATGATATACATTTAGCAATATACTTATACAGCCTTGTTAATTTCTTTTTCAAAAACTACTGAATAGTATCCAATCTTATTTTTTTGTGTCAAATCAACACTATTCGACCACTTAAATTTTTGTAGCGACCTCACTGCGTTCGGTCAGGTTGCTTCACTTCGTCCGACTTTATAAAAATAATCCTAGGGTTGACTATGATCGCCGTCCAGGTTTTCAGTATTGAGGTCATCAGATTTAGATTATTTTTCTCCGATACTCACATATACTTGTCAGTAAAAATGCAATCCAATTAGTTGATAGCAAGTCTGCTAACCATGTTTTAAATATGGATGAAGAACGGAAAGTTATTGTCTCGTGGCTAAGTTATAAAATTAGAAGTTTGATCATGTTGCCAAAAAAATATTGTGTGGCTGGCTGGACTTATGTTGTAAAGTTATAAACTCATGGTATAGATGTCGCTACTACAGACATAAGTTTGACTAAAGAATATTTATCACTCCCATGTGTATAAGGATATTTTTCTGTGCTTAAGTCGGTGTGAGTGACTGAGTCAGTCAAGTCACTCAGTCTCAAGGAAAATTCAATAAAGGGGCACGTCACTGTCAGTCTGCATGTCTCTTTCCTTCCTGGCTGGTTGGCTAATCAATCAAATAGGAAAAAGAAAATAAAAGATTTCAGAGTCGGAACTCGGAACAGATTTATGCAAGCAAATGTTTATACCTAATTAATTATCCGGTCAACTGTCCGGCCCCTCCGCGGTCGCGCTAGCTTGTCGTCCGAGGTCGCGCGGCGATTGCAAAATATAACAAACAAAGCTGGGACCTTTATTAAAAAGCTTGTATCTTCTTAACCAATTTAGCAAATCTAAAAAGAAAAATACTATAGAAAAGCCAATTTAATAGGGAATCTAATTATATAGAAACAAAATAACTAAGCTAAGAATTAGTATTTAAAATAAATAAATATTTATCAGTAAAACTAGAAATACTCCAAAAAATTTGTTAAATTTCAGGTTTTAACGCCTACAACTTTGAATATTTTTGAATAATGTTAAAAGTTTTGCATACGTTAGTGTAGATAATTTAATTAGCTTTCCATTGATACCAAAATTGATATTAAAGAACGTCATGTACTGCAAATAATCAGCTAATTGAATACCCCGTCGTTTCAAAATTTTGTCGAGACTCAAATACCGCCGATTTGGCCTACTAAAACCCGGCTACTCACGGAATTTGAAATAAAAAAAAATCTATTATTTTGCTTATTTTTTATTAACTAACTGATATGATTAAGTAAAATGCATTATTTTCAATTTTCTTAAATTGAAATAATTAAAATTAAATATTTACATTGTTAAAAAATAAAAATATTGTTATTTTTTTATAACGACTTTATTGCATTATTTACAATTTTCTTAAATGAAATTAAATTTAAATTAAATATTCACAATGTGAGAATAAAAATATTGTTATTTTGTTATAAAAAAATAATTGAATTACTTACAAATTAATTTAAATAAATATTAACATACACATTATATTACATTAATAATCAACATGACATTAGAAAAAAGATGTCTTGGCCAAAAGATGTCTTTTATTTATTTATTTCAATGAACAGAACAGATCACATCCGTTTTGCGAGCTATGTACTCTTCAGCTTTGCATTGGGCATTCTTGGTGACTTTGGTTCTCCTGCTTATCTCTTCGGCGACGCTCGATGAAAGGTTGTGTCTGATTTCGTAGCGTCATTTTCTTGGTCGTTGTCATCTCAGTCACGCCACGAGTCAAAAAGCGTGGCGTTAGAGTGAGGTCTATATGTCATGTCACATAATAAACTTACTCTTGACTTTTCCCATTTCATCAGCTCCAGATCTGAGTGAAATAAATAAATTTATATATTTTTTTATTTTTTAAAGGGGCATTAAATAATTTATGTCACTAATAGTATAATTTATTTAAAAAAATAACCAACACATAGTTCAACGAAAAAATTTATTAATTTAACTACTTGGTTCACGAGAAGCCACATTTATTTGTCTCATATTACAAAATGGCCGAACATAGTTGGTTGAATTGTGTGAAACATTTTAATATATTTAAAAAATCTAAATGTATTTCCTCCAACAAATGTAAAGACTGGCTTATTTATTAAATATATGATCTAAAAAACCAACATTACACTAAAAATATCCTTTTATCGAGATAAGTATCAACGGTTTTTGAAATACTATTTTGGGTTAACTTCGATCAATTTTCGGAAGACTTTTTTGTTAAAACAAATTGATTAATCTAACAATAAATGACTGAAATATGAAAACATTGATGCTATAGATCATTTTGATGTATAAAACACAGAAATTAAATACTTACGACATATTTAAATTCAACAAAAACTGAAGAACTTCTCAAAACGCACACACTTTTCATGGGTCGCACTCAATTACGTATTTCTGAAATTAATTTTGAAGTTTGTTGACGCTTCTCAACAAATTTGACAATACCAGAACGTCACTTACGTTCTAAACTAGAGCTCAGATTAATTTCGTACCGGCACGTTCGTTCGTTAATTAAAAAATAAGCATATAGTAACGAACGGGCGGGAAAATTTTATTGGTAGCTATAGCTACCACGGACGTATCAGGCTATTTTTTTTTTGGTAGCTATAGCCAGGGTTCAGACACAACCCTTGCCCGCCTGCGATCCAACTGTGACCGCATATTTGCAATTCTATATCTTAACTGATTGAAATAAGGTTTTATTTTGAATAGGTTATTCTGATATTCGGGATGAAGTCTTTAAACTTTGTAAACGTATAGCGGATGATTCTGCTGTAAGGTTGGCACCCGGAAGTCGTGCTAGAATCGCAATGTGTATCGAAAGGCCTATAAAGACGTTTGACAGTAAAAAAAACAGTTTTGTCTAGTCTATTAGATATTTGAAATTGTCAAAATGAGACGATGACAATTTGTCAATTGATGTCTAAATGAATTTAATTATAAATAAATTATTTTAAAAATAAATTGTTTTAAAAATAACTAAATTTTAGCTGGTTGCCATTAAACCAAAAGAAGAAGAACTAAAATTTTTCAATTCATCAATAAAGATGTAAGAACCCATGCAAGAAGATTGTATTTAGTTACAGGTAATTTTTATGTACTAAGTACCATCGCGAACCTTTCCGCAGGTCGTAGACGATATATTTCTGCCTGGAACACATCGATCATCATCGAAGCGATCATTTTTCGTGACAAATTGTATGCGAAGGGGAGGCTAGCCAGGTGAACTCAGAACTGGTCCTTCAGAGGTGGAAATTATACTGTACCAAACCTACACAGCTAGTTCATCAAATCTACGTTAAACGTCTTTAGAATAGGAAAAACTAACTAATTTAATGGTGAGTATTTTTTTTAAGTTAAACTGAAACATCAACCGTAGCATCAAAGTGAACCTTTATTATTATCAAAGTAAACTTCTGTTATGGAGACTATACAGCGGAAGTAAGGTGGGTATCCACTAAGATTTAAGAAAAGTTCGTTTCCTAAACTGTCCCGGCTGGGACTCGAACCCAGGAACTCTCAGGCCACAGAAGAACACTGCGGAACAGAGTCTTTAAGTTTAAAATTTTGGTAGTAGGTATTCATTTTATTATAAATCTTAGTAATTTCTCTTACTAATTTTCAACCGACTTCTAAAAGGAGAATGTTCTTAATTCGTGTGTTTGTTTTTTTAGTGTCTTTGTAACATGATTTTTTGGACAATAATTGTGAATCGATATTAAATATTCTGTTACAGGATACTTCAGCGGTGGTCCCATATAAATTTCATCGAAATCGATTGAGTACGTCATGAAAAAAATATTTTTTTGAAAGACATATGTTGGTATAGGTACGGAGAACATTTACCTTGCCAAAGCTTTGACGTGAAGTTGGTTTTTTGATGCTCTGCATTCGTTGATTATTATATGTTATACAACACAATAAAATTTACAGCTACATTGAAAATAACTAATATCATGAATCGTGTTCCTAGGACCGAGATATCTCATGGATTTTGGAGATGCGAAATCTGTAAAGTTCAAAAGAAGCCTGGCTCTGGTGTATTATAACCCACGTTTCCAGCGGATGCTAAGTGGTATGTAAATAAGGCCATTTCATTATCATAAAGATATTTTGGCCAAAGGCCACCACTGACAAAATTAAACATACAAAATTAACTTCTCTTCTACACGCTATATTCATAATTTTGTTCCTATTTAGGTATGAGTAATATGAGCTCTTTATTGGTGATTGACACCGCGTTTGACCTCATCTCACCTGATGGAAAATGAAGATGATACGGGTTTGATAGGACCTAGCGCTTCATAAAATATTTCCGGAACACATCACCGAAGGAGCGATGATATTTAGCGGCAGCAGAGTGGTCGCTAGCCAGAAACGCCTTTTACGACACCCTTTCAAGACAAATTCTATTAACATCTCAAATTATATTATCAAATGTGTGGGAAGAGTTGTGTGGAGTTATTAAAACACAGTTTATGTAGGTATTTATCTAATTCTTAGATGATAGCTGTTAAGTAATCTATTATATCTGTTCATGTTTTATTTTATGTTACGGAAGAGCGGTGTCTCCCAACAAAAACATTCAGTATTTAAAGGGGTTCACTTGCCACTTATTTTATATGGATTTTAGTAAAAAGTAAATAAAATCATTTTTCATTTTTTTCATTTCAATCTTCGCAAGGGTATATGTTTTCTTTTGAAGTAAAACACTCAAATGAACTTTTTTAATGATTTAACAATAAGAATATTTATTTCTGATTGCAGTTGCCTTAATGAATAAAAGCAATTCGTGAGGAAGATCTATGTTTATAAGAAGCATATTACAGTGGAGCAACTACATAAAATGATTGCATTTGGAAACTATTTTTCGGAAAAAACAACAACGCCCCACAGCCTTTCAACATAAGCCACATTTTCGTCGGGAAAGCAATCGGCCACAAATCCTGCCCACAAATTATTTATTTTGTAGGTTTAAAAATAAAAAAGCTAGTAGTCATTTTCAAATCGTGTATAAAGCTAGTACTTAGTCATTTTCAAATCTCCAGAAACCAAGGATTTAGGTTAGCTGGCAAGCCAAAGCATTTTGAATAATGATTTTTTTATACCTACACCAAATTAAAATCGTCAAATGCATTGTCATGTCATTCGTTGGTCAATTTGTAAGCCTTAAAATATATTTATTTAAGCTTAGTTAAAAGATAGTCTAAAACAAATGTTATGTAAAAATGGTTTCTATGAAATGTCTGGGCCATTTTGTGGCTGTAAGCTGTGATTTTTATTTTAAAGAAGATTGTTGTTTCGAGCCACTTCTTCTGAACAGATCGTATTTTCAATAATTGGTGGTAGATTCATTTCACTTTGATATTACTTATTGCACGTGTCTGTTGAAATACATACGAAAAAAATCTTTAATTTTCGCATTGCCAAAGTATTGGTTGAATACAGATCGACTCAATAAAAAAAATAATGAAAGATTTCATTATTGAGCAATTGCAAATATTTCACCATTTTCAAAATAGTAATAACTTACATAAGATAAGCTTCACTAGCAAGTCATTAAGAAGAGACTAGGTATAGAGGCATTCTCTTAGTAATAAGATTTTACCCTCTTTACTCAGAAGTATTTTATATAGGTATAATTATTTTTATTCCTGAGAACTTAAAATACGTAAAATTGTACTGTTTCGGAAAGCTTTTTTTTATTGTTTGATATTGTATAATTGATAATATAGCTTATATTCTTTATTAATTATTTTTCTACATTTTATTTAAACATAAAGATTGTATATTGACTTAATAAAGGTAAAATATTTATAATTAATTACTCGACTGGTGTTAGCCTTTCTAAAACACAATGCTGTTCGAGTAGCAAAATTGTAACAAAAGATTTTATGATATACTTTGTTTAACCCTATATAAATAACAGCAATACGTAACAGTTTGACTAGTCTTTATGAATCTTCAATATCTTTTTTCTTTAAATATTGTATATTGTTGTTATAAATATTATGCATTTACTTTTTGTTAAAGTATAGTACACAATAACTCTAACTAGGTTACTGTAATATTTTTTTATAAACTTTACCGCAAGAATAATGAATATGAATTAAACAAGGTGGATAATATAACAACATATTTACTTACAATAATGCTTTTAAAATAACTTATTGCTGTAATTACTAATTTAGGAATGTCACAATTTTTTCATCGCATCACTTTTATTGTTTCTTAAATAGTTTGAAGTAAAAATACCATGTGCTTCAATAAAATGTTTATAATTATTGTTTTTTTTTGTGTAGTTCTTTTATCTATTTTTCCCTGTACCTGCTATTTATCGAATATTTTATCGACTGTGAACATCACTAACTATCGATAATGAACACCACATCCCTAGTATTTTCCTAAAGTTGGCCATACTTTTTTATTAAAATATTGGCAGTAGAATTGGTAGCCTCCTGTTCTTAGCTCATTCATTCGTTCAGTGGGGTCTCTTAGAACGTAGTGATTGTATGCTTTTTGGCTATAGCTACCACGGACAGTTGACCGGTTATATTCTTTGACAAGTGTTGTGACTTCGCTAATTTCGGTTTTTGTGGATGATAACCGTTAGTTATCCTGGTTCTATTTTCGTATGTTCTCTTGCATCAACCTTAGCCAGCTACCGGTGCCTGCATTTCTATGGATGCGATTAAAATTGTTTTGATCTTTATTGTCTATATAAATGGAGTCCATGGAGATGATTATAAAGAAGAAATTTTTATGAAACCTTTGCCACCTTCACACCTTTATGTTAATTTTCAATTTATTACAACAGTTAATGAAGATGGTCTTTCATGTAAGTGCCTGGACAATTGAAGATAAAAAAAAACCACTATGTTCAATTTCTATAATTTCAAGAAGTTTTTGTAACCTTAGTAAACACCACAAGGTGATAGGAGTCTATCTTAATATAATGGATTAATTACAAATAGTGCATACAAATAGTTATGTTATTTTCTTGTTTCAGCTAAACATTCATACTTGGCACCTAGATCCCTTGGTGAGATTGTTGATCGTTTTGAAGTTGAAGAATTGCATCTAACACTAACTGAGGGCCAGTGGAGACATCAACAATGGGGTTACCCAGTATCAGATGCAGCTCCTGGGGCTGAACTATATGCTTGGTTTGCACCTTCTGTATCTGATGTAGATGCACAATGGATGAAACTTAGTGCCACTCTTTCTGGTCTTTTTTGTGCATCCCTTAATTTCATAGATAACTCAAATACAATTTCCCCACTAAAATCCTTATGGCCAACTGGTGCTGTATTATTAAATGAAAATGCCACCCTTCTGAAATATGCATCACTACCCAGAGAAATAGTATGCACTGAAAATTTAACACCATGGAAAAAATTACTGCCATGTGAAGATAGTCATGGCTTTGCTTCATTGTTAAATTCCAGGATGATTCATAATACTAACTATCATTCTATTGGTGTTCATGTAAGACGAGTATGTACTTCCACAGATTGTGCCACTACTGACTTGGAAATTAAACAAACTGTTGCATTAGTTTACGACTATAAAATAATTAATGGAGATAATTGGTCCTTCAGAAAGTTGTTTGGACAAGGATTACCTGGAGCATGCCCATTGTCATCTAGTAGCAAGATTTACATAGATATCACAACAAATAATACACAAAAATTCACGCTTACTCCTAGTCCTAATCAAATAGTTACTTCACATCGAGGTGGAGCTGAGACTGTGTTAGCTATCTATGACATCAAGAGTGTGGATTCAAAGACTATGATAAATATAGGTGTGAAATATGAAGGAAAGCATATTTTCAGTGTTCCAGTGCCACCTCCTCTACATTTTAACCGTTACTTACAAGGTTATGGAAAGGAATATGGAGGAATTGTTACTGACATAGTAAATAATCATTGGACATATATTGATGTAGTGATGTTAGAAAATGCACCATGGTGGCTGCCAATACAGTTGAGTTCATTAAGAGTTAATGGTGAAGCAGACAGCAAATTAGTAAAAGGACTGTATTATTCCCCAGGTCGCAGTAGACAGAAGCCTTATCACTTAGAGCTTTCTCTTAGATTGCCAGCTCGATCTACAACTAAAGTCACTATTGACTTTGAGTTTGTATTTCTAAAATGGCAAGAATATCCACCAGATGCCAATCATGGTTTTTACATTGGGTCTGCACTGATAACAGCTAATTTGCCTGTAGCCAGGAACTACACAAGCATACCAGTACCTGCTACTACATTTGATTCCGTTATAAACGCATCCCGGCCATGTAAGTCCTTTTTTTTTACAAAACCTTATTGCTCATTTCTTTAGTAGTTATTATATGTTCGTTAGTTATTATTGTATGTTCTGTAAAGGTAGCCATACTATGCTGAAGTAATTTGATATTTTTTTAATATTTACAAGTGGATTGAGTTACTTTCATATCCATATGTAAAACTGGACAAAATTGTTTACTATTATTTTTCAATTGCATAAAAGAATGTTGAAAGAGTAAAGTCTGAATTGATTTAAATAAAATCTAAAATAATCTAAATTTTGTGTTTCTTTCAGGGTACCCAGCAGTATTCAGAACAAATGGTGCTATGGTTACGCTTCCAACACCCGACTTTAGTATGCCATACAATGTAATATGCCTATCTTGCACTGTTGTTGCACTGGCATTTGGCCCCTTGCACAATATTTGTACCAAAGATTTAGGACTGCTAGCAATTGGTAAAAACTTGTCAATTTACCAAAAACTTTTAAGGTTGCTTAAATTAAAGAGAGATTAAACTGTTTAGATTAGTCAATGTATGATTTTATTTACTTCCATCTTGATATTTTTCTAAGAAAACTTTACAATTAATACTAATAATAAATTAGTATTTTAATAATTAGTAATAATTAATTAGTTCTGAAGTTTTGTTATGCATTTTAAAGCTATTGTTGAAGCGCGGCTAAACCTAGTTTTAGCCAGCTATAACTAGGCTAATCCTACTTATTTAAGGTTAGAACTAAGTTTAGCCGCACTTTTGTTATTAGTCCTAACATAGGTATACATTTCTTCAAGCAATTGCTTTGGAATAAGTATTATTTCGATTGTGCTAAACTAATGGACTAAATCTGTGGCTCATGTGAAAAGTGATATGTCGACTTATATGTAGGTAATACAAGTGTGCACTATTGCATCTAAAAATTGCGTATTGATATGTTGATTTATAACCACTTTTGTGCTTGCTGTAAAAGCAAATTCTCATCATTTAAGGCATAAGTGGACTTGAATTTAGTTTCACCTACCTATTATTTTTCTGTATTGGTTTTATCAATATCGATGTAACTAATGTTAAGTCACTTTGACCACATTGTTCTAAGAGCAGATAAGGGTACAAGTCGACTTGTATCCCTTTTTGTACCTTACACCTGAAATAAATTTTCTGTATACAGGGTGTGGCGTAATGAACGCATAATCTGGTACTTACAGGTAGAGAGAATGGATATTATGTTCAGTAAAAGTATTTCCGATTCCAAGATATTCGACATTTTCAAAATTTAAAAAATATTCCTCCCTTTGTCATTCTTTTTGGTGCCAAGACTACAAATGAAGATTTTTTAAGCTATTGCATAGCTTCTATCGCGGGCCTTGAGCGTGGGGACCGAATCCAGAAATCCCGTAACGAAAACAACCTAACACCCCACACCCCCCCCCACTCCGACCGGCACAGCGGTGATACTTTGATTTCATAACTTTAAATGCGGGCTTTAATAAACTATCAGCGCCATCTACTAGGAACTTGTGGAACTTCATATTAGATCAAACATTACTGCATTAATAAAATAAATAAATAATTATAATGCATAAGTTGATAAAAAATGCTATGCAATAGCTTTACCGCAGCAGTCTCCGAGTGCCACACGTCTTTTTTGTTCCTGATCTTTGGGTACAACCTACTCTTGGATTAATGTGATATCGAATGGAAACTACTGTTTTTATAATAATTAGCACAGCTCGTTTTCAACATACAGAAACTTAATGTTTTTTTTTATTTCGTTCTGGACGTTTCTCTGCCGTGGTTTAAAAAAATGTATGCCAGCTTAAACGCCAAGTGTATAAAAAAACTAGTTTATATTATGCTGATTTCGAAGTGGTATGTTACATGGTATAATCTACTTCCTAATTCTGAACTAAGTATTTTCTTTTAAAGTGCGGTAAACAAAGTTTTTATGACATAACAAGTTGATTCCAAAATTTACTTTGTTGCTTAACTCGGCTTTAAACCATAAGTGAGTTCTACTTCAGTAAGCTTTGGCTAGAAGTAGAAGGTCGTCAAGGTAAACGATCTCCAAATACACATATATATTTAAAAAAAAAACATGAAGTAGGTACCTACTCAATTGATTTCGATGAAATTTATATGGATCCAATGATGAAGTATCTTCTATGAAATGAAATAAAAATCATCAAAATCGGTTTACCCAGTCAAAAGTTATGAGGTAAAAAACATAAAAAAACATACACGATGAATTGAGAACCTTCTCCTTTTTTAAAGCCGGCAGAAAAGAGATTCCCCTCACAAACCAGAAGAATGTTTGGGAGTTCTCTTCAGGGCCCGAGAGGGGAATTTATAGTTAACTCGTTGTTGCCCGCGACTTTGTTCGTATGAATAAGGCTATTGCAGTTGGATTAATAAGATTAAGTACCTACTATATCCTCCTTGAATTTCAAACTTACTCTATTCTATTAAATTTCGTCAAAATCAACATAGGGACAGAGTCAATTCAGAAACTGTTATTACATAGCTGTGCTTTGTAGGTTCACCCGGGTTTTGTGGAAAAGACTTACAAAAAATACTGCAATAAAAATAAAACAGGAATACCTACGAAAGGCATAGGTATCTACTGGGTAAAAGTACTGGGGGCTTATACTTAATATGAGGGTTTGTAGAAATACCTTTATAGTTTATTATTGCATGCCAACATTTTATAGGCCCCTATTATGGTATGTAGTACCTACCTACAGAGTTGGACGTAATCAACTACTTTTGTAATCGGATTAATAATCTGATTGAAATTAATTATAATTACTTTCAATCAGATTAAAGTAGTCACGATTACTTTTACTCAAGATTGCACATGTAATCTTTAATCTTGATTACAGTAGTTAGTAATCTAAATTACATGATTATTCTGTATTAACGGATTAATATATCTGAACTAACTTCTACGTAATAGAGGTGGGATTAAATGTAATTTATACTTCTTAGATAACTTTACAAATTGAGCGAAACAAACAAAGTTATTTCTCATGTATAGCATACAGCGAAACAAAATGAATGAAGTTTATTTTGTTTGAAATTTGAAATGTTAAAACGATATTTATTGTAAAATTTAATTTTTTTAATCAACACAAAATTTACCTTATTATCCAAGACTGCTATTTTTTTCTTTTTAAGTCAAATATAGACTAATACATTTGACTTAAAAAGAATCTATCACTAATACAATACGAATAAAAATCCTGTGTAATCACAAAGGCTCATTGATAAAGGAGCACGCTATATGGGCAGTACAGGCCATCTAGCATATATTTTAACAGTTAATACTTAAAAAAAATATATAGATGACAGTGTTATAGAAATTCAAAGTTTGGATAATTTTAATAAAATAACAAAAAATAAACCATAATTAAAAATACATTTTAGTGAATTTTAATTTAACAATACTAACATTATTTTTAATATAACATGTTAAAGTTATAACTTTTAATGCCCACCTCTACTACGTAACTCGCGCGGTAAGGGTGCGGGGGACAGGGTTCATACGATCGCCGGTTAGCCAATCGCAGCGTACGCGTTGCCGATAGTGAAAACAAGCGTGGACGCGCCATTTTGATTAACGCGATGCACAGTCAAGCGAATTGAGTGTAAGGAGCGCACGTAATTTTTGTTGCGTAATATAATATAGTTTTTATAAGTTTGATCGGTTCTGGATTTGATATGGCGTCAAGTTCTTTTTCATATTCATCCAATAGCACTGAATCGGAAGATTTGCAGAATGAGCAAGCAGAAGAAACGTTACCATGCATTCTTGACGGCAAGTTTTTTATATTTTCTAAAACGGAGTCCACTAGCACTAAAAAAGTTGCAATTTGTACATCTTGTCAACCAAAAGAAGTTAAAATTTGCGGCTTTAACAATTCTACATCAAATTTTGTTACTCACCTCAAACGACGACACGGAGAAGACATATACAAAGAGTATCAAACTCATTTAAAATGTGTAAAGAAAAACAAACCATCTTCAAGAACTTTTTACAGTCGTCAATCAGAAATTATGAACAATACAAATAAATCTGCCGAGCAACCGGTTACGCAAGAGCAATTTAATGAAAATATTTTAAAGTTTTTTATTCATTCGATGATTCCTTTACAAGCAATAGATGATCCGTATTTTAAAAAAATATTTGACAGTTTTTATATTAGCACCAAAGGATTGAATGTTGTCAGTAGGAGGAGCTTGGGGCGTTTAATAGATGAATATTATAAAAAAGAAATTACGAATATCAAAAATGAATTGCACAATGCCAACGAAGTCTGCACAACTGCTGATATTTGGTCAGGAAAATGTCGAAGTTTTCTGGGCGTCACGGTACACTGGCTTGATTCAAACCTAGAAAGAAAATCTAAAACACTCGCATGCCGACGATTTTCAGGTTCTCACAGTTATGACCGAATAGCTTTTTTACTTGAAGCAATACATTCTGAATTTGGTTTAAATTCACGAAAAGTTTTAGCCACGGTCACTGATAGCGGCAGTAATTTTGTTAAAGCATTTAAAGAATTTGGCGTCGAGTTGGATAATTTAGAAAATTTTGCTGATGGCATTGATGGCAACTCAGAATCCCAAGAGGGTCCTATCATCGGCGAGGATTTTGACTCCGAGCGCAGTTCTACGTCACACGCATTAAATGATTCCGTTTTTGTCGAAAATGTTATGCCACAAACAACTATATTAGAATTGCCGGTACACTTAAGATGTTCTGCTCACAAGTTGAATCTATGTGCAACTACAGATGCCAATAAAGTGTTAAGAAATAATGAATCAACTACTGTTGATATTCATCATCAAGTTATAAAAAAATGTAACGATTTGTGGAACTCGGCCAGCCGCCCTAAATCAGCTGAAATAATACAAGGTATAGTTGGACATACTCTTTCCAGGCCGGGAATCACAAGATGGAACAGTCTTTATGATAGCCTAAAACAAATTTCATCCATACAAGACAAGAGTGTCCAGTTGTACGTGGCATTGGGACTAACAAACGTTTTACGTACCAATGATTTTCAATACATAAATGAATATTTGCGTTGTTCAAAACCAATAGCAGAAGCCCTGGATATAATACAAGGCGAAAAAAATATGTATTACGGTATTTTGCTGCCCTGTTTAGTATCTCTGCGAAAAAAGTTGCAGAAACTCAACAGAGAACCACTTCTTTTTTGTAAAAGGTTGGCGGAGAAGTATTTGGAAAGTGTGGAAACGCGATTTTCGGAGTTTTTTGATGTCTCCTCGAAGGTTGCTCAAAATGCGGTAGTTGCTGCAATATCTTATCCCAGGTTCAAGGACAAATGGATGACTTGTATAAATTTAGAATATCATTCAAAAATCAAATCAGTTTTCAAGGGAGCGGTTGTCAAAGAAATTCATGAAGCACCTGAAACTTATCAAGACACCTCAAATAATAAATACGAAGACAGCTATTTCGAATTTGACACTGATTCATCAGAGACCGATTCAACAGGAGATATTCACCAAATCCAAAGATCTAGGGCAGAAATCATTATTTCTCATTATTTAGCGGATCAAAATAAAGATATATCCGTGTTAAATAGATATCCAGAGATCAAAAATGTTTTTAAGAAATATAATACACCTCTACCGTCATCTGGTCCAGTTGAAAGGCTATTCTCGTATGCAACTATGACAAATTCACCAAAATCACACAGACTTTCAGATGAAATGTTTGAAAAGAGGGTGCTATTAAAGTCTAATTTGAACTGTACATCATAAATAATATTCCGGTGGTTCCAATCCAATATGCAAAAATATAATCATATTTCATTTCCATTTCATTTCATTTCATAATATTATCATATTTCGCACACAATATTATAAGACTGATTAAAAAAATAAAGATGATTATTGCTATACAATATGTTGTTTTAATTTTTAACGTTCCTAATGTTGATCTAACTAAATCAATCATAAAAGTAATCAAGATTACGATTACTGATTAATAATCATTAATCACCAATTTGATTACATTTTTGATTAATTTCGGTAATCTGTAATCGTAATTAAAGATTACTCATTGTAATCGCAATCCTTAATCATTAATCTGATTACTTTTTGCCCAAGTCTGCCTACCTAATAAAGTATATAGGTATAATAATATCTAATCTTAAATACATAATCGCTTACAGACATTTTATAAGCGCTCAGTACATTTACCAGGAGCGTTTCTTTAAATTTCCTATTCCCATGTTTATTTTTACTGTACTTTCGACTTTTTTATGTCTTTTGCAAAAAATCCAGGTGAATCCGCGGTGCAAAACTATTTCATGAAAGTTTTTGAAGTAACTCTGTCGGCCTGAATATCTGTAACGCTTTCAGAGCTACTGTAATGCCGCGTTTCAATATCATGAAACTGTTCGTTGAGCCTACCATACATACTTACATACAAATCTTGACGCCTGTAGGTACCCATTATGTTATAGGGTAGACAGAACACAAGAGGCTTTAAAACTATCTGATGTGATAGTCTGACTCGGAAACCGTTAAACAAATTCAAATATTATTTCTACGTGATTTATTAAAACAGACAATACGGCCATAGGCCATCTAGAGTTCGTTAGGTATCTCGGGCTTCTCGGAGAAGCTGCTAGGCGCGAGTGGCCGGCCGAGATGACAGCGAACCAACTGTTCGCGCGCGTATTTTGTTGAGGAGCTGTTTTATAATTTTGATATCTACTGAGGAGTTTATTGAAATCAAGTAAATTAAATAACCTACTTAACTTATGATCAATAACGTAATAATGGATATCCGTACTGGAAAAGGATTAAGCAATAGCAGGTATACTGATATAACTTAATCGCAAATTAATAGATACATGAATTTCGAACGCATTTTAACCATAATAGTAGATTATGCAACAAGGGGATAAAGCAGTGTATTATGTCACGGGCATCATATTGAATCCTGAGCGAAATGAAGGATTCTGTAGATAATTCCCGAACGCAGTGAGGGAATTAAGATGTTAATTCCCGAACGAAGTGAGGGAATTATGGTAAGAATCCTGAATGAAGCGAGGGATTCAAGACTGCCCAAGACTAAGACACTGTTATCCCCGAGGAGCTTACTCTACTTTATACACCACCTTGTAAGATAATCAGGTAATGAAACGCAGGAATTAAATCAAGTACTTAGGTATTTAATCATTTAGAAATTAAAGATAATATTAGAAACAATTGACCAGTTATGTAAAGATAAAGTGATATTTCTATTTGGTATATTCATTGTTTGCTGTTGTCTTCAACATTGAATAAACAGTCTATAGGCTGCTAGGTTTCTTTGTAGCAGACAACTGTTGAAAATATACTAAAAGCAATGAGTCCGAAATAATTTTCACGGCTTTTTTAGTTTTCCAAGCAAAGAAATCTTCGTAAAATTTCATGTACAAATGCTTTGATTTACACGGCAAAATATTAATGACGATACTATTTGCTTCATTTCTAATATCTTCTGGTGTTAAATTGTCACTCGAGCTCGACATATTTTATTTATTTGAAAATTATTGAAATAAAAACTCTGAAAAAATTTTCTTTTCAAAAACCGCGCAATTTTACTTCTTATTTGTCTTTTTCAAAAGGCAAAAGAAACCGTCGCATACAGGTTTTTTACGAGGATTTTTAATTTTTCTTGGTAGTCGTTCCAAATGCAAAGGTACACAAACTTATACAGCCAAATTTAAAGTCCATATATTTTTTAATTAGGCAAAGCAACTAGTCATACAGCCATGTCCATGTAGGTATTATTAAATTTCGCTCCACTTGACATTCCAAAATCAAATGACATTATAACCCTTAGGATTAAAGTATTTTTTATTCCCTGTAAGATACCTTTTTAATCTTAAGGGATTAATATCTTGCTTTAGGTGGAGTTTATCTCATACATAATGCGAATTTTAAACAAAGGTGGTGTATAAAAAAGGTTATTTTGTGTCAATCTTAAGAAATTGACTTTGTTCAGAACTTTCAAAAAGGAACAATTCCGTCATAGGTCCTACTGTCCTACATGATTTTTGCGTAACTTAAACCGTTTACAGAGCGCACGCAACAGAAGCTCTCAAAAATAAATAACTTCGCTCCTATGTTCACCGGGGATAATGTAACTTCCCAGCAGCGAAAAAATTTTTCTCATTGGGTCAATAGTTTTAGAGCATATTCAATGCAAACAAACAAGAAATCGAATCTTTCCAAATAGGATAATATTAGTACCTACTTGTAGATAAAAATTTAAATCTTTTATATATATAAGTATATTTTTTTAAATCTTTTTTACCTATAACTTCGAAACACAAAAAGCGTACCTACATCACATTATAAAGGTAAGATGTGTTTTTAACAAATCGCTAGTGCCTAGTGTAATAAAACAGATGCAACACAACCGTCGACATTCCCACAAATTACATAGGTACATAGATATGAGAAATATCAGCTTAGCGACATCAACAAATAATTTGTGCCAAAACCATTAAAAAATATAAACCACGGGTTGTGGGTGATCTCATGACCTTTGACAAATTAAGGCCTAGCCATGGACACCAATCCCGACTGTTTCGAATGTTAGACAGCGACAATAATTCAAATCAAAGTAAGTACTTATTTAGAATTGGAGAACGGCGCGGCCACGTGGCGTGACTCAAGTGTCAATATCTTGGGAAATATCGGGGTTAGTTAGACGGAAATCGTGGTCTTTTTCGACAAATTTCGCCAATTGCAACCAAGCCATGTCAAAAAAATCTGGTTTCTCCTTACAGAAGTCTAGATCTCCATGGCCGCGCCTTACTCCGCCTTTCAACGGCACTGCCATGTTCAAACTCTTATTAGTTCTTTATTAAATATAAAATATATATATATATAAATTTTATGCTTAAGACCCGTAGTGTAGTAGGCAGATTTTACGGCGTTATGTAGCCCACATTTACAGCTAAACCGTGGTTCTGTAGCCGCAGAAAATTTAATAAAAAGCTGTCCTCAATTGTCAGTCCACTACGGTTGGGTCACTGCTGCTCTCCATTTTTTACTCAGAATTTGAGTCCGTCAGAATTTGGTGTGTCACAAACTTGTGATTGTGGGTAAGAGTCAGGTACATTTTCACTAACTCTCATCTCCACCCTGTGTCTCTATATGATGTCCCCCCTCCCCAAATCCCCATACCTACCATTATGAAGTTACTCCTCTCCTTTGACCACCCCCTTGTCCTTAATATTATGTGTAAATATGTAGTTAGTCAATGGTTGTGCTATATGTATGTTTTACTAAATGTATACTAAACTTGTCTGTTGGTGATGGTATTAAATATGTTGTAAATTTTTTTTAGGTTAGGTACTCAATGTCCGATCTTCGTTGCGCATCACTTGCAGTGTCAACAATTTTTTGGCCTAACTTCTAAAATCGTGTTTATTTCAACACGTTATACTTACTGGTAGTAATAGTCAGTATCGACGGCAGGTTATTTAGTGATATTTATAAAGAAAGCACGATTGATGTTAATTTTTTTGAGCGGAGAAAGAGGCAACCTTGGATAGATAAATAAGTACCTACTTGTATAAAATGACACTACGAAGAGATTATTTATTTAAAGTATGGAAATCGAAACCATCCAATATGAATAATCTTTTAGAATATACAAAATTTGGGAATAATGTAAATAAATTAATAAAAGTGGGGAGTTTCCTGATTAGTGGGGAGTTTCCTGATTTAATGAAGCATAGTAAGGTTATACCTTTATTTAAGTCGGGTAGCACTACAGACCCTACTAATTTTAGACCAATTTCAATTCTACCTACTTGTAGTAAAATTTTTGAAAAAATTATTCTTAATCAACTCTTGGCCTATTTCACCTATAACAATTTACTTCATAATAAACAATTTGGATTTACAAAGGGCCGTTCAACAACTGATGCTGGTGTTGAACTATTTGAAATAATCACTGGTGCCTGGGAGAGGTCGGAGGATGCCCTAGGTGTATTTTGTGACCTATCTAAGGCATTTGACTGTGTTCAGCATGACACTCTCATCAGGAAACTCCACCACTACGGCATCAAAGGCACTGACCTCAAACTTTTGAATTCATATCTAAGTGATAGAATTCAGAAGGTTGAGGTTAACCGGAAAAGGTTGGCTGGGTCGGTTGTGAGAATGGGAGTGCCTCAAGGATAAATTCTGGGCCCATTTTTGTTTCTAGTCTATATAAATGATCTACCCTAAATGGTAGGCAATAATCATGAGATTGTATTGTTTGCTGACGACACATCATTAATTTTTAAAATGATAAGACAGAAAATAAACTACGACGATGTAAACAATGCTCTCGCAAATGTTGTTCAGTGGTTCAATATAAATAATCTAGCGTTCAATGATAAAAAAACTAAATGTATAAAATTCTCTGCACCAAATGTAAAACAAGTTGAGTCTGATCTGCGGCTTAATGGGAACAGATTGAATCTAGTAGATAACTCTGTTTTTCTTGGAATTACCTTAGATTCTAAATTGCAATGGGGCGCCCATATCTCACAACTAGCGAGTAGACTTAGTTCTACAGCGTTCGCGGTAAAGAAAATTCGCTCATTGACTGATGTTAAGACAGCGAAGCTGGTATATTTTAGTTATTTTCATAGTATAATGTCCTATGGCATCCTACTTTGGGGCAATGCCGATGTACAGATATTGACACGATATTTACACTGCAGAAAAGGGCTATTCGTGGAATGTATAAACTTGGAAACAGAGAATCTCTTCGAGAAAAGTTTAAAGAGATTGGTATCTTGACCCTTGCATCACAATATATTTATGAAAACATTATGTATATTTATAAGAATAGTAATAAATTTAAAACTAGGAAAGATAATCATGATACAAATTACTCTGTAAGGACTAGGAACGACCATAAGTTAGCGTTTCCTAAATTAAGGCTGGCTAAAAGCAGCAAATCATTTATTGGAATGTCAATACGTATATATAACAAAATTCCGAAGTCAATTCAATCCCTGCCATTCAATAAATTTAAATCAATCGTTAAAAACACTCTATCTCGAAAAGCTTATTATAAAACTAAAGATTACTTAGATGATAAAAGGGCATGGGATTAAGCACAACAGGATATTTCTAAAAGTTTCTAATTACTGAATAATTTTGTTTACGGCTTGGCTGTGCAGTATATATATGACATACTGGTGACTGTCCCACTCACTTATTTTCTTGTCGAGACAACAGCAAGAACGTCATGCTCCCTCAGGCGGCATGGCTAGTGGTAGCGTCGGGTATCGGGTCACCCTCTTCCCTAAAATATGGTTGAGGAGGGTGATGGCTGGTGCTTGCGTTAACTCGTTAACGGGTGCTACTAGCGGTGCCAGGTCGTTTTGCTAATGATACTATGACTATTTTATTCCATTTTGTTCAAATACTCTGGTCCCAGTTTGTCATGTTCGTATTGTGCATCCATAGCTCATTGCATCTGCTATGTAAGCAATTTGGTTGTGGCATGACATTGGCTCTCACAATCAGCTGTCTTGTGTTTGTTTTTTTTTTTCATGTCACGGTCAATTTGTACTGTACCTATTTGTATTAATTTGATAATTCTGACTGAAAAAGAGTGCCAAGAGTTTTTTTCCGCCGGCTTTTTTTGTCTCTTGGTCTACTGTAATATCTTATTTAACAACTATCAACAACTAGTTAAAGCCGAAGTATGTGATGACTGACTTCATCAAGTGTTTTGTGAAATTCCTAAGATGAATAAAACTTTTTGAATTTTTGAACGAGGTAAAAAATAAGTACCTACAGGCAAAATGAAATAAAGAATTGTAATAGTGATCTTAGAAAAATATGGTCAAATATAAATTCATGGATAGGTAGGAAAAAGAACGGACTAGATAATGTGATTTTAAACTTTTTAGGGAAAATAGAGAATTTAACTCAAATATGTACAAACTTCTCCAGAAATATTTTATTATGTGCAATATAAATATTTTAAATAGAGAAAGTTATGTAATTCGCTTGGTGGTAGGATCCCTTCTGGGTCCGCCTGGCTAGCGACCACCCTTTATATAAAGTCTGCCGCCAAATGTTACCGCTCCGGCGGTAATGTGTTCCGGCAATATTGTATAAAGAGCCAGTTCCTTCCTAAACCCGTGTGCTTTCATCTTCGACCTCATCGTCACTTACCATCAGGTGAGATTGAGGTCAAACGCGGGTTTAGTCACTTATAAAAAAAAAAAAAAATCCCTAGCATGATCCTTTGTTAATCCTATGTTAGCTTTAGATTTATGAAGGTTACGACTTCGGATGTTAAAAAAATCATAAGTAGGGTAAGTGGGGGGAAGATGAAAAACGGGGTAAGACAGAAAGTCAACAATAACGCCACATCTAGCAGACTTTTTGAAGTGTTTGTAGCATTGTTTAAGCCGCCATTTAATTTTCTCCTATGTTTTCTCCATAGTCAATGTTAGAAGGTTATTGCACAGAAACATGTTTTTTTTACAAAATTATAAAATCTGACTTTTTGCGTGTTTCTTCAAGTATTTTTATCTTACCCCGCATCCTGTAACTTTCATTAAAAGTTAGGTACAACTGATTCTTTTGGATATTTAATAATAATTTTTTATTTACGTTTGAGTTATTGAATAGATTTTTTTCCATTACTCGTATTTTAGGAATTGACACAATTTTCTGTCTTTGCTCATTACATTTTGATGGGGTAAGATGAACATATCAATTTTCGAGTCAGATATTTGGAATAATATTATGCTACCAAATATGACAAATGTAACATAATCAGATTTTTTTTTATTGCTGATTTTGCCTTTAACTTTTATTATCAATTTTACTTTACACAATCGCTCAGCAATGTTTGAGAACATCCACTTCGATCTTTCCCCGATGGGGTAAGATTAAATTACAAAAATTAAAATATTGTATGTCTTTGTTTCCTTAAGCGTTTTGACCCTGTTATTTTGTTTATTTTGTTTTCAGGGCATTAAATCCCATAGACTTTTGTTTACCAAGAATATCTGTCATTTTCTTGAACGATTTTAGAAAATACTTTGATCTTTTCCCGTCACCTTTCCGTCTTTCCCCTATTATATTTTTGTCCATTGCAAATGATACTTGGTGTGGTATTCATTACTTTATAGATTTAAATGAAATTAAACAAAATAGTTCAAAATATACTCTCTGATCGTCATCCACAAGACATCAAGTTCAAATTTTGATTAATATGTAGTGTTTCACAAGGATTCAAAAACAACACTACTCATCTCACTAAAAACCCGTTCGATCTTGCCCCCACTCACCCTAGTTAAATTATCGTGTGAAAAGGCTCCAAGTTTAGATGGCATTAGAATAATAGATATTAAATACTTATCTGATAAATCAAGTCCTATTTTAGCTCATTTCATTAACTTGTGCTTAACGAAAGATGTTTATCCTGATCAATTAAGGTCAGTGGTTCAACACTGAGACAGACGTAGGTACCTACTCAATGAGACTTGTCAATATTTCTAAACCGCAACTTTGCCAGCTCGTGCGCATTACTTGTAAAGACGTGTACTGGGGTCCCCCTCCCGCTTCCCTAGTAACGCACCCCGTGCCGCGCCCTGCTGACGTATTTCAGAGGTCGAACGAATTTTTCTTCGAAAAAGTAAGTAATTTTGAAGATTTTTGGCGATTATTCTTGATTAAATGTTAGCTTTTGATTTATTTCACGTTATTCCATGATTAACTACATATTAAAGAGATTCTCATTTTATATAAACTTACTTAAAATACAGGGTGTTCGGCAGAACGTTGAACATACGCAAATGGTGGATGGGTGGGGTCATGTGCTACTTACTTAGCCCAAATTATTTGACCTTGGCCCCTTGGTTTTTTTTTATATATATTTTTTGGTATATTTTTTGAATTTCACCACTTTCATGTCTTTGAAGGCGAATATTTTTATTTACAATCAGTAAAACAGGCAACATTTTGTTTTGTTTTTATTTTGAATGTTATCAGATTCTCATGTAATAATCGCTTAACGCTGATGTTGCCTTAAAAAAAGTTATGGGTCCTCAAAGTTACAGAAACATGTATGAAAAAACTTAAAGCGTAATTTCAACTTTCATTGAAAAAAAAGCTAAAAGAGATTGAGGACTTCCAATTCTAGCAAAACATCCCTAATGTGTGACCTTTCTAACGATATGTAATTTGTTTTAATCAAAAAAGAACTTCAAGAGTTATTAAATTTTTTTATCAAGTAGATAAATTTTGACAAAACTCTACTTTTGAGGAAAGTGAAATGTTTTGCGAAATTTAATACTGTTGAGTTGGTAATAATTAAACGATCGATGGAAAATAAGAAAATTCTTGAACTAAGTACAAGGAAAACACCTTAGGTGTGGTAATGAAACAGATAACATTTTAAGATTTTTTTTTATTGACAATTACAACAATTGTTCAAATTGGCGTCCTTCTACTTCGATACAAAGGCGACATCTGTGCCTAATTTCTACAGTTGTTGTCAAACAAAACAAAATCTTCGAGTTAAATACAAAGGGGCTTCCAAAGACGATTCAGTGTAAATGTGTGAGCAGGAGTGATAGGCAATAAACTAATAGGGCCTCATTATTTGCCCGATCAAATCAATGGGAACAACTATTTGGAATTTTTAATGAATGATCTACCACCATTGTTGGAAGAAGTATTCCAAGAAGACAGGCCTATTGTCTTTCAACGTGATGGCTGTCCAGCACACTGGAGTCTGGCAGTTCGTGAGTTGTTGGACAACTGTTTTCTTAATTCGTGAATTGGCAGGGATGGATCCACACTCTGGCCTGCACGATCTCCTGACCTCTCTCCACTTGATTTTTACGTGCGGGGAACAGCAAAGGAGCTCGAGTATGTCACAGAAGTGGAAAGCCGCGAAGACTTGATAAATCCAATTAATAATTAATAATAAAAATAATTAATAATAATTTATTTCATTCCTTCTTCTTATTCTAATACAAATAGTCGTCTGGGGTCTTCAGTTAGACATTCAATGCCTGTGTTTGAATTGCAGCTTTCGAGGTTATGAAGCAGGAGATGCAGCTGCGGACAACAACTGTAGAAATTAGGCGCCTATGTATCGAAGTAGAAGGACGTCAATTTGAACAATTGTTGTAATTGTTAATAAAAAAATACTCAAAATGTTATCTGTTTCATTACCACACCTAAGGTGTTTTCCTTGTACTTAGTTCAGGAATTTTCTTATTTTCCATCGATCATTTAATTATTACCAACTCAACAGTATTAAATTTCGCAAAACATTTCACTTTCCTCAAAAGTACAGTTTTGTCAAAATTTATCTACTTGATAAAAAAATTTAATAACTCTTGAAGTTCTTTTTTGATTAAAACAAATTACATATCGTTAGAAAGGTCACACATTAGGGATGTTTTGCTAGAATTGGAAGTCCTCAATCTCTTTTAGCTTTTTTTTCAATGAAAGTTGAAATTAAGCTTTAAGTTTTTTCATACATGTTTCTGTAACTTTGAGGACCCATAACTTTTTTTTAAGGCAACATCAGCGTTAAGCGATTATTACATGAGAATCTGATAACATTCAAAATAAAAACAAAACAAAATGTTGCCTGTTTTACTCATTGTAAATAAAAATATTCGCCTTCAAAGACATGAAAGTGGTGAAATTCAAAAAATATACCAAAAAAAAATATATAAAAAAAACCAAGGGGCCAAGGTCAAATAATTTGGGCTAAGTAAGTAGCACATGACCCCACCCATCCACCATTTGCGTATGTTCAACGTTCTGCCGAACACCCTGTATTTATGTTTTACGGTTTTTATTTGAATGTGTTTGTAAAAGGAACTAGGTGGTATACAGTGAGACAAAATTGAGCTGGACACAGTGAGACAGGTCTCATTGTGTACTGAATGTGTCTCATTGTGCACTTACTATTTTTTATAATTTACTGTGTAACTCTTTGCTATTGTTTCATTACAAATTTTATATGTAGGTATACTTCTGTTTTGAGTTTTATGTAAGTAGGCACTAAGTATTTTTATACTGAGGAATATTTTTTTTTAAAGATGGGCGTACCAAAGTTGCCGAGCGAAAGAAAGGGAACCACACCACTACGAATATGCTCGGAGCTGTTCAACTGCATAGGCAAGGATGGAGTCTACGTAAAGCAGCCAAAGAATGTTCTGTCGTTTTCCAAACCCTGCATCGGTATGTGAAAATAAATGTTAACGTCAGTGACACTGATTTAGTTGCTCAAAGATTAACACCAAACTATGACGTTAATAAAGTTTTTCAAACACATCAAGAAGTAGTTCTCAAACAATATATCAAAGAATGTGCATTTAAGTTTTATGGATTGTCTACAAAAGATGTGCGCCGTATTGCGTATCAAATGGCCATTTTAAATAATATAAACATTCCTGATTCTTGGAGATCAAATAAAATGGCAGGTTGGGAATGGCTTCGGTCATTCAGATCAAGACATCATGATTTGACATTAAGGAAGCCTGAAGCTTGTATAGCCTTGCTCGTGCGACTGGTTTCAATGAAGTAACTGTCAAAAATTTTTTTGATAATCTAAAACAAGTCATGGGACGTCATCTATCTTTCGGCAATGGTTGTAGAGTTTTTAACCTGGATGAAACAGCAACCACGACTGTCTGAAATATAGGATGCCGTTAGAACCGGATTTAGCAGAAGTACATATCAAGGATATAAAAATGATTCTTCCCTCACCACAGGTAAATGGAACAAAAACCCGAAATTCTACTTATATTGTTCCCATCCGTGTAACACCAAACTTAATTTTACGTTAGTTACTTAGAATAAATATTGTTTTGTTATTTTATAACCTTTAAGAAGTTAATTGTTTTTGGTTTTTAAGTTTATTACCCGACTGATTAAAACATGAATGAAACTGTGATCATCACAAAGACTTTATTAAATTATACTTTAAATATTATGACCCATTTTATTTATAATTCTTGGTAAAAAGTAAGTAAGTAAATATATTATGTCTCAATGTAGAAAATAGCTAGTCTAATTGTGTACATACTTGGGTACACAATGAGACAAATCCCATTAAAAAAAAAAGTTTTTAACGAGAAATTTATTGCTAGTATCGAAAAAGTTATAATGCATGTCTGTAGCTATATAAATTTTATATCTTTGTATTAAAAAAGTGTATTCCTACTACTATAAATGGCGCAGATATGATACTTTGAAATTTGGGCATCTCATTGTTGAACCAGTGGCCATACCTAAAACATGCTATTATACGTCCTATATATAAAACTGACAGTCACTTAGAGTATGTAAACTACAGGCCAATAGTAATATTATCAGTGATAAATAAAATAGTTGAGATGCATTATGAATCATTGCGATTTTTTAGAAAAACATAAAATTGTAAGTGAAAGCCTGCACGGCATTAGGAAAGGACTAGCACTGCCCTCACTGGTTTTGATGACTACGTCAATGCCTGCCTAAACTCTGGTTTTGATAGCTCTTTTTATTGATTATAAAAAGGCGTTCGACATTACATGCTGACCATTACATGCTGCTGAAGGCGATGGATGAGTGTGGAGTGCGTGGCCCGACCAACGACTTTTTCCGGAACTATCTTAGCGGAAGAAAGATACGGTGAGGAGGCGGCCGTGGAGCTAGGATTCCCGACCGGGTCGGTGTTCGGGCCCGTGGGTTACCTCATGCACGTCAACAGCGTGGCCAACGTGACGCGCCACTGTCAGGTGTATATGTATGCAGACGATATGTGCATCGTCTAAGCCTTGAAACAGTGATATGATAACCAAATGGGCCCATTACAATGGGATCATTCTTAATATTAGTGCGTGACCTGGGGGTCACATTCGACAGCAAACTTTTGTTTGATACTCATATAGACAGTATTGTGACTAAAGCCTCGCGCTCATTGGGTTTTGTGATGCGTCGTTCTAGCGAGTTTCGAGACATAAAAACACTTAAGATATTGTACTGTACGTACGTTCGTAATAATCTTGAATACGTGTCTCAGATCTGGAACCCTCAATATGAAGTGTATATTTCACGCATAGAACGCATCCAAAAAAGATTTATCCGTTTTTTATGTTTCCGTATGAAACAACAATATAATAGCAAAGACTACCAGCATATATGTAAAACTCACCATCTTCTTCCCCTATACATGCGCCGTCAGATAGCGGATTATATATATATTTTAAAAATAGCCCAGAACATGATTGATTGCCCTGAATTACTTTATAAATTAAACTTTTCGGTACCCACGCGGAGTTTTAGGATTAATAAAATATTTGACACACCTGTAGTTTCTACAAATTACAGAAGGAATTCGTTTCTGCTGCGAGCTTGCAACAACATCAACAGACTTGTCAATAAAGTAGACATTGATATTTTCAATACTAAGGCTGCCACAGCGAGAAAGCTACTCAGCGATTTTTTGTTTAATACATAGGAATATTTTTTTTTTTTTTTTGTATTACGAAAGTTAAGTAACTTAAGTACTTAATTAATTTAATTTGTTTCCTTTTTTTCAACTTTTGTTATTGCTTCAGTGAGTGCTTACATGTTTATGTTACATTATTTCTATAAGTGTAAACATATTTCACCTACACTATTTATGTATTAAGATAAATGTATTTAGTTCTGGTTTACCATGTTTAAAATAAAATAAAAAATAAATAAAATTAATAGAACAAAATGCATGCATATTTACTCCGCATATAATCGTGTCGCTAAAAATGTTAAGTCGGAAAATCATTCAATTATTGGCCATACATATGAGTGTTTACACAATAATAAATATAACTGTACGTAATATTGTCTAAAGCTTTCACGATTCATAATTTAAAGAAAACTACTTTTTAACCGGATTAATCGCGTATAATTTATATTTTACTTTTTAACTCGACGTTTCGGTGTCTTTGCAGACTCCGTGGTCACGAGCGACTGACTGAGGTTTCAGGCGTCAGATTGATAGTGGAAAAAGTTATACATCATCTCATAGATCTATGGTTATCATCTCACTGCATCATCTCCATCTATTTCTCAGTCTTCGAGCGTAGCGTTCAGGGTTAACACAAAATGAGCTGACAGTGTCTTGAGTTTCAGGTCGTGCTGTTTGTTGGATGTTTGATTTAATATCTTTGAGAATAGGGTCCCATGCTGGCGATAGTTTCCAACCATCTTCTCTGTTGAAATTAGGGTGTTTTTTTATTTTAATGGCTTCTCTGTATGAGAAACATTACATACCTAGAATGATCAGATGTACTTTTAAATGTACTTTTATTTTGTTGTCATATAGGTATGTAGAATAAGTTGTTTTTGTGGTTATATGTATAAATGTAGGTACAAATAAGGAGAATCCAAAAAAATTAATTGATTGAATGTGATTTTACGATTTCATTATTTTAAAATCTTTTAGCATTATATACCTACCTCGACTGTTCTTTTCAATACTTACGACCCCATTAACATAGAGATTCTCAATAGGTACCTACAATGACGACTTCAGCATGAATATGGTAGAGATTCCTGTTTCAAATAACTCCGGCAATCTCACGAAAATTATCATCATAGTAAAAGCTCTAGTAGGTAGAATTCATGTCTTTAAACAATAAGCCAGAAATGATGCTTGTAATAGGTATTTACAAAAGGTATTTTTTTAGTTTACGTGGTTCCTTTTTCAGTTAGGTACATCAAAAACGCAGTTAGAGAGCGAAAGTTTTTGTATTTCTCACTAAGATCTATCTAATATATAAAATTCTCGTGTCAGAGTTTTCGTTGCCATACTCCTCCGAAACGGCTTGACCGATTTTGATGAATTTTTTTGTGCTTATCCGGTATCTATGA
The DNA here is from genome assembly GCA_944452665.1 of Stenoptilia bipunctidactyla. Taxonomy (NCBI): domain Eukaryota; kingdom Metazoa; phylum Arthropoda; class Insecta; order Lepidoptera; family Pterophoridae; genus Stenoptilia; species Stenoptilia bipunctidactyla. The sequence goes on from OX101726.1 coordinate 13,044,653, forward strand.
GAATCGGCCAACATCTATTTTATTTTTTATTTATTTTTATTTATGTGGCAAAACAACGTTTGCCGGGTCAGCTAGTTATTTCCTAAAAAAAGTTTATTTCTACAGTCAAATTCTTAAAATGAAATAACTCACAATTGGTATTTTTCGGGGGGATGGTTCTAAAAATGTTTTGTTTTGATCTTCTCTATTATCTCTCACTGGATGGGAGTCCAATAAAAAATAACCCTGTATAAAAAAATTACGACAATGAAATATGCTGTAACATCTACGGCCGCTCGAGCTTTCATACTGTAGAGCTCGGTTTATAAATCGAAATAGACAACAATGAACTGACATTTATGTCAATTACATTTTTCTTGATGTTTACGAACGCCAACGCTAAGCGCCATAACTTGTTTATTTTTAGATGCTAACGGTTTTATTTATTTTTAGTATTTTTGTAGGTACACTTTAAAATGGACACAGAAGAAGAGTAAGATTAACTAACTTAAATAGTTATTAATTTATAATCTTCATAGCAAAAAAACGTTTAACAGACACGAAGAATGGTAGTTTTAAGATTCAGTCGGTGTAGTGAGTTTAAAAAGGAGACAAGCAAGTTTTATTTACTTTTAATATCATTCTACAAATAAAAATGTGATTTGTAATACAACCTAAAGCTCTCGCAGAGCTGCTCTATAATTTAATTTACAAACATGTACATTGTTTAGGTACCCACTGGCGTTTCCTCACCGGATTAATACACTCCAAAGAAGTCACTAGGTTGTGCCCATAATCCAACGTAAAAGCTTTGGCAGTTTGGGTAGCCAAGGTGTAGAATGAACTGCCTACGTCTGTGTTTCCCGACTGTCTGTGTTTATAGCTCTGGAACTTTAAGGCGTCGAGTGAATAGATTTCTCGTGGATGGATGGTCGCGTACCTTGCGCCTTGGTCTTTATAGTCACTTGCCACCAGGTCTCATCGAAGACAAACATTTAAAAAAAGTAAATAAAATTATCAAGTTTATTGCAAACGTCAACTGAGCCGTCTCATACTCATTAACATGCCAGTAGGCGTCGGATGCGTCAGTGCCTGTGTGTCATGAAGACCCTTAGGGTCTAGCCGCTCTAGTCCATGTCTGTAGCAATTTTCATAAAATCGGTTCAGGCTGTGACAAATGCGTAACAGATGGAGTTACTTTCGAATTTATAATATTTATTAGCAGGGATAACGGGAACCCGATTCTTAATATTTTTTTTTCTGATGTAGGTATCAGAAGAAGTGCGCCTGCTGGAAAACGAACATCCCTTGTGGGAATTTTCAGCTTATTGCTCACTTTGGCAAATTTGGTCTCAACGTTTATCGGCGTGTTGTTAAGAATGTAAGTCCAACTTAGTAAAGGTAATTAGTTTTTGTAAATATAATCCAAAGCGAAGAGTTAAAATATATCTACTAAGATAATTGCTATAAAGAAGCAGGCTGCAGGATCTTTGCCTGTTGTTTAAATAAAAGGTACCTAAGATAATATTATTTCAACACCCTTGATTTTTGTCTAAACCTACAGAGATCGTGCCTAGCTCTACCACAATTTTCGGAAGTAACGTTGACGGAACGTTGTGTTGCCTTACTTTGAGTTGCCTTACATTGAATTAATTTTAATAACTCAAACTGACACACCAACTATTTGTCCCTGATTTAGGTAAGCTTTTATATAAGATTGTGTTATGAGCCTGCCGCTCGCTTAGCCTAACTCATCGTTGGGTTCAGCATAAACATATTACTGTTTCATACAGCTTCACACGCAGGTTGACATGTTTGTTGAGACATATGATATATTCTTACAGAAATCGAAACACAAAATATTTTAATATGCTTTTGGGACTTGTGTTAGTACTCATAACAAAACTAGCTTAGTATGTTCGTGTACAATCACAAATTATTTATGCCAAAAGTTGCTTTGAAATTGGGGTTGAAATTTTTATAGACTTTTTAATGATCATAACCTCAAAATGTTTTCTTTTTATGCATTATCCTGACAAGTAAAAAACTTCAATATCGGCTAGATCAAAGATACATACACTTACTTATTTTTTGGAGTTTAACAGCTATGTTTCTATGGAAAAATGTACGAAATGAGAACTTTTAAGGAGACCACACAGCCGATCTATGGGATATTCTAGTGGGTATAGGTACATCCAGAACATAGGCTGTTTAGAAATCCGTTTCCTAAACTGGCCCGGCTGGAAATCGAACCCAGGATCTCTCACGCCGAAGCCCTTTATTAATTTTTCGGTGTTGAGCATAATTCAACGTGAACTGCAATTAGTGGCCATGAACCACATTGGAAAGGAAGAATCGTTATCAGGCCATTTGCTATCTAATCGCGGCACATAACTCTAGCGCTGAGGTAAAGTAGAGGGAATTGGGCAATATTGAAAAATAGGTCTCTCCGGGGGACTTCTGGGACGAGAGGCTACAGGAACCGATACGCAGATATCTCCTCCACGTTTCGGTCAGCGCTAGAATTATGTGATGCGACCTATACTCCATCCGAGGATCCGACGTCCTATACTTACACTATATTAAGGAAGATAACGAGCCTGTTAAAAACCAAGCTTACTTAAGAAATCTAAGTTTACCAACGTATAATTGTATCATAACGTTTACTGACTGACCGGGAATGGTAGATATAAAATATTCCTACCGCCCTGCATAAGCGTGTCGTAAAATGCGACTATTCGTCGTCACATTTATAGCCCCTTTAATATATCACTTGACATTTTGCAGACCGCTACGAGATCCAATAATACATTCAACAATTTCAACGACGTCTTTGTTATTCACAGTGCAAATAGTGTTCAAATGACAAACAGTAAATTTACTTTGGAATTAGGTATGTATATTTTTGCTAAGTACAAGTTTTACACAATAAAATGCTGTAAAGTCATGAAAAGTGAAGTTTACACTACGCATTGCATTACAAGTAATTAAAAATGACAAATATATTGGAAAAAGGTGTTCCGTGATTTTCTCCATTCTAACGCTACTGACAGCTAATAGGAAACAACAACATCGCCGTCCCCGGAGAATAAAATGATAATAACAAAAACGCAACTTTTCAGGAAAAATAAAAAACATGTTTTCGTCAATTGCTCTTTAAATACTGGACGTACACTGATAATTGTTGGTTTTGAAAATAAAGTATTTTTTTTATGTTCGAAATGATTAAGTGAAGTACGCCTTATTATCGAAATAGAGTTATTATTTCAAAAAATAAAATATAGTCAAAACTGGTTGTCGCTTTAGTTCTACAATATCCTTTATCATTTTATTCTTCGTACAGCCTCATCTGAATCAAACTGTGCACTCGTTACTTATCATTATATTCTACACGTTTTTGGGCTGCAAATGATTACGATAATACTGTTATATAATTTTATTCCCGTAAATATTGTAAAACTTTTTTCGTATAAAGGATTTTGAATTGGGCAGCAATGAAACTACAATATGGTAATAAACAATACTTTTATTCAATTAAATTATGCAAAAATTTACTTTTTAACGATCATTTTCTAAATCGTTATATGAACAAAAAAGCTGGGTTCTCAGTATTAAAAAACTTAAACATATCAAAAAGATATAATATTTTAATGAAAAATATCACTATTATTCATGAAAATTACCCTCATTGTTCCTATTTGGTATTAAATTAAAAAATCAGCCTTATGATCAAAGATTATCTGAATTTATTATTATTATTATGTATGCATACAGCTACACACCTTTCGGCGGGAAGACCCGACAATCGGACCAGTCGGTCGGGGATCAGGGCAAGAGAGACAGAAACCGGCGAGCGATTCGGGCAGTCTCAAGCAAAACCGCTTTTTGCATGCGTGCTGGAAGCGAACCGCCGCTGAATCCCAGCCTTTCAAGGTTTCTGACCAAAGTGGCTGGGGTCAAACCGTTTGCGGATATTACAACCGGGGTTATTTCGGTGGACATAACTTCCCACATTTCGGTCACCTCGTGTGCAAGGTCCAAGTACTTGCGTTGCTTTTCGGTCTCGGCCTTCACGAGGTTCTCGTCATGTGGTATAGTTATGTCCACCAAAAACACCTTGAACGACGATCGGTCCATTAACATGATATCAGGTTTATTCGCTAGAATAGTCCTGTCCGTGATAGTGGGCCGATCCCAGTAGAGCTTGGCGCTGCCGTTTTCGACAACTGGCTCCGGCGTGTACTGGTAATAGGGCAGTTTCTGACTGATGAGAACGTATTTCAGAGCGAGCTCTTGGTGGAGAATCTTGGCTGCTTGGTTGTGTCTATGCAGATACTCAGTGTTAGCAAGAACCGAACAACCCGAAACTACATGTCTGAGGGACTCGCCAGGTTGGCGGCACGCCCGAAATACGTCCACGGTGCCGTCCCTCATAATGTATTTCCGGTAGTTGTTCGTCTTGATAACCTGATCCTGTATCGCAAAGACAAACCCTTGGGTTTCCCCAAAGAGGTCCCCGAAGCGCAGCCAATGCACAGAGGCTTTACGGTACACGTGTGGCTCGTGTAGAGCCTTGTAAAACCTTCCGTGCAGCTCTTTCTCTTTCCATACGGTCTCACGATCAGAAATGCTTAGTACTGACGGAGTCTGCCATGTCTCGAGGCCCAGATTGAGAAGGGTCCTTTGTCACACGCTACAACCTCTCTATGCATACCCACGTCCGCCTTCGCCATAAAATAGGCTCGGAGGCTATATATCTCCCGATTGTGCAAGGTATTGGCACTAAGTAGGCCTCTTCCTCCACACTTCCGGGAGATATACAGCCTCATTACTGACGACCGAGGATGATGCATTCTATGGAGGGTCATAGTATTGCGGACTTTCCGATCCAGGGCGTCTAATTCGGTCTGAGTCCATCTGAGTTCGCCAAAGGTGTACGAAAGAACGGGCATAACCCATAAGTTAAACGCTCGGACTTTGTTGAGTCCCGACAGAGAACTAGTTAGTACCTTTGTCAGGCGCTCAAAAAAGACTTCGCGTACAGACTGTTTTACGCTCGCTTCTTCGTAACCGATATTCTGTGATATACCCAGATACCGGTATGTTTCATTTTCGGAGAGAGCTCTCACGTTAACGGGACCTAGGTCAACCCTCTGAGACCGAGTAATCCTCTCCACATGAACAACCGCGTACTTGTCCACTCCAAGCTCCATTTTGATGGAGCTGCTAAAATCTGTCACGATTTTTAGCAGTTCCCCCAATCGTGGAGCCGTTGGAGCTAACAGCTTGAGGTCACCCATGTAGAAAAGATGGGATAACTGCATGCCCCCTCTACGAAACTGAAAGCCTGTCTCTGATCCCTTCAGCAATGTGCTAAGAGGATTCAGAGCCAGGCAAAACCAAAGTTTGCTCAGACAATCACCCTGGAATATTCCCCTACTAATCTGGATTCGGTCTTCTGCAGCCGTCATTCGCTCTGCCTTGGAGACTGAGCATTGTACTCCATTGTCTCATACATCGCTCGAGAAATATTCGAAATGTACCCTCGATTTTGTACAGTTCAAGAACTCTCAAGAGCCATGTATGAGGCACGGAGTCAAATGCTTTTTTATAGTCAATCCAGAGAAATTGCGCTAGTTGCGTTTGACCAATTTACCAACGACAGCGTCCACGAGAAGGAGTTTCTTTGATCTGCGGCTACCGGCCCTACATCCGTTCTGAGCATCAGGTATTACGCGATTAGCATCTAAATGCTGGCAAATCTTGATGCTCAGAACGGAGGTAAGCGTCTTGTAGGTGGTAGAAAGACACGTTATGGGCCGGTATTTCGATGGATCCACGGTATTGTTGGACTTAGGAACTAAATGAGAGACCCCAGTAGTGAGGAAGTTCGGCAGAGCTCCGGTGTCCAAGGCTTCCTGAAATTGACGGGCCAAAGTTGCATGGCGCAGAGAAAATCCCTTGAGCCAATAGTTTTGCAATCCGTCAGGGCCCGGACTTTTCCAGTTCGGGCTCCGGCGGATTGCAGCACTTACGTCCTCCTCTGATATGAGGACTTGACTCATAGGGATCACCTCCGCACACGCTTCCTCAACCCTATCAATCCAGGGACCCTCTCCGTGCTCAACTGGGCGCTCCCACAGGCCGCGCCAGAAGGTAATAGTTTTTATCACTATACAACCGTCGACACTTACTTGATATGATATTTCTTCATAATATTTGTAACGGTTCAGTTGATAGCATTGAACTCACCAGTACAACTCTAGAACTTAAAACACCACACAAAAGAACTAAACACACAAACTTATTTCACATTAAACACACAAAAACTAAATATGCTCAAAACTCAGTTATAAATAGAATTCAACAAACATACAATACCTTGTTTGCTGAATTAACGGACCTTTTTCACGACCCTAAAAGGACTTTGAAAAGAAAAGTAAGTAAAGCCCTCAATAACTGATTTCACTTCAAAACACACAGTCACACCACTACACATCTTACACTCACTCTATACCATTTTTTTTCTTATACATTGCTGTTAATTTTTTAATTTTAGAATTTTTAGAATTTTAGATTTTAAATAATGTAAATCCATAATTGGCTGTATGTACTATTTTTATGTTTGTAATCATTAATTATTAAGAGCTGTGGACTTTGTAATAAATAAATAGCGTCGGCCTTATCCGGTATGCGGCCAGTCGAACAGGGTTCGGAACTCTCCAGGGATTTATAGAACTTCCTCTGGTCACTCGAGAAGAGACGATTTTGGTTGTATCTCTCAACCCTTTGGGAGTACCTCCGAATACGCTTCGCCCATGCAGCGATCTTTTGCTTCAGCTCGTCGATGCGCTCTGTCAGTTTTCGGGTGAAGTCCAGTTTGGTCAAGTTGGTGTCCATTCCGGAAAACTCCCTCCTGACAAAACGCACAATCCTTGGCCTGGTGTTGCCCGAGTTGAAGCAAGTTAACTTACCGATGAGGATCCTGGCTTGTTCGATACGACGCTCAATCCTCCTCTTCCAAGCTGGTACAGCGTTACTCCGGGGAGTAGCACGTCCAGTAGTTGGGCTTGGAGCAGCCATGGCGCCAGTAAACCGACATACGCCATAGCCGCTCCAAAAAGGATTGAGTTCGTCTCGACAAGATCAGAGTTGCTCTCCAAATGTTGGGGCAACATCTGATTAACGGCCTCAACGACTTGCATATTGCGAACACTGCATGGTAGTTTGGGACGCTTCGGCCTTCCTTCAAGAGGAGTATTATGTACTTCCTCGATTGCCTCCTCTAGTAACCTTCTCATGTGCTCTAGATCCTGGGAAGCCATCTCTGTTGCACCGTCCCCTGCCACCGGGTTGTTCCTGTCTGCCTCATCTGCACGCTGCTTTAAAGCAGGCATTTGCACTGGACCACAGAGAAGGCTTCGCGTTCGCGAATGGGTATATACGAAACCTTAAACAAAACCTTACTTTTTAAATTGAAAAGAAGGTACGCTACTACTCCACCAATTTTACTACCTACTACCAATCCGAACTAAAACTCTTAAAAACGGGCTTACAAATAAACGAGGTATAAAGTTATACCTAGTATAAATCCAGAATAACCAACAAATTTTGACTTATACTTGGTATAAATTTATAGCCTGTTTATTTGCAAGCCCGTTAGGTACCTACTTAGTTAATTAGACAACTTAATAACTTATTTTGTTTTATTGTTACTTTTACTAATTTCATACTGAAAAATATAGAAATCTTTTGAACTGCAGTAATAATTATTAGGAGCAATTGATGTTGGTAGGTTTACTTTTAAGTCAGTAAAAAATATCATAATTATCTAGGTAGGTGTTAAATATAAAAAGGAGAATTATAAAAAAAAACTTAAAATTAAACTAAGAATACATTAATTTAGGTACGTTGTAACTAGGTACTGACCATAATTAAAATTAATTGGCTCCTCTTCAATCTGCTCAACATTACTCATTATAGGGATTAAACGTGCATTCCTTTGTTTGTACATTATCACAAACTACTATTTAAATTGTAACAAACTAATAACATTTATAACTTTATAAAAACTAATAACACTTCACTTGAACAAATAAAAACAAAAAACTTAGCGTTACAATGCTTACGCAATGGCGCATAAACGCAAAGTACGCACACTCATTAATGTGAAATAAAGAAAATAAACATTATCACTACGTGGGAATGCCCGGCGAGTTTGTATACGCCAATGCCTTTGCTTTTAGGTAAAATCTAAATGCGGAAAAAGGATGACTGTATACCTTACAGTTCAAAACTATGAACGTTGTTTTACCTACACAGCTTTATACGAAGGGACTGGTTGGTTTTGGACGAGAATAAAATGATACGTGCTTTTATCATTATCTAGTCGAATATTTTTCATGAGAATATAATTCTATGATAGTTTGTCATGGTAACAAGTAGGACTACATTTCGATAATGTCATATTAACACTGTATTCTCGTAATTTCAAAGCCTGTGTTAAATCAGTGAATACTATTTTAAAATTTTGTAACTTCGTTAAATAACACTATAAAAATCACGAAAAAATTGAGTAGATGTATTACCATCCACAGATTTCAAAAATTACATAACATTAACACTAAAATATAAGCCGATATCATTTTATTCTCCGGGGGCGGCGAATATTTATACCATACCAGCAGTTAACTCGCGTAGCTCCTGACTCCATAATATTATAAAGCTGAAGAATTTGTTTGTTTAGTTCAACGCGCTAACTTCAGGAATTACTGGTTCGAATTGAATAAATATTTTTGTGTTGGAAAGTCCATTCATCGAGAAATAAAAGGTTTAAGGCTATGAAATATCACATTGGGATCAATCGGAGCTTCCATTACATGCACTGCGTAAACTAATTACTTACCTACGCAAAGTTATGTATGACGAAATCAAAGTTCTAAAAAAAGTCCTCAAAGGAATATGTCTATCTTTTCACAATAACATTTTTATGGTTATTATATGCATTCGAAATTTATGTACCTACGAGGGCGAATCAAAAAGTTCTTAGAATGAATACAAAAAAAAAAAAATTAAACAAAAATATTTTATTTTTCTACGTAATCTCCTTCTAATCTAATACACTTAGAATACCGTATACTTTCTTATTCCTTCCGCAAAAAAATCATTTTCTCGACTATTAAAAAACTCCTCTACGGCAGTCATAACCGCGTCATCATCGTCAAATTTAGTTCCACGAATATGCTCCTTTCATTTTGGAAATAAGTGAAAATCACTCGGGGCTAAGTCAGAAGAATATGATGAGTGATCAAGGACTTCGAAGCCAGCACTGCGGATTGTGGTGAGCGCAACTTCCAAACGATGAGGTGGAGCGTTATCCTGGACAAACAACACGCCCAATGACAATTTCCCACGACGTTTTTCTTTAATCGCTTCACGTAATTTCGGGATTAAGTTTGCATTATAGGATCCAGTTATCGTTTGCCCTTTTGGCAAGTAATCAATAAAAAAGATTCCTTCTCTATCCCAGAATAACGAGGCCATAACTTTGCCAGTGGAAGGAGAAACTCGAAATTTCTTCACGGGTGGTGAGGATGGTCGTTTCCAAGACATGCTTTGTCTTTTCGTTTCCGGGTCGAAATGGTGGACCCATGTTTCGTCCATGGTTACAACACGACGGCAAAATTGATCTCAATCACGTTGGAACATTTCGAGATTACGCTTAGAAATTTCCAAACGTCGATTTTTGTTTTCTTCGGTTAACATTCATGGCACCCATCTTGCTGGCACTTTTTGAACCCTACCAAACGATATCTTAAGGATCTTAGCTAAATATTTTATTGTAATTCTTCTGTCGTCTAAAACCAATTTTTCCACTTTTTTGGCATTTTCTTCGATGATGGAGATTGAAGGTCGTCCAGAACGCGGGTCATCTTTACAGCTCGATATACCTCTTTTAAATTCAACAACCCAATAAGCCACAGTGGAATAGGGTAAAGCATCATTCCCTAATATCTTTTGAATGTCCGAAAAAATCTCTCTCGTTGACATTTTTTCAGGAACAGATAGTTTATTACCGCGCGTAACTCGTTTTTCTCCATAGTTTCGTTTTTTTATCAGAACACTCAACAATAAAATTAATATTTTGCGAACGATCTGTCGAAAACAATTGAAAGTCTGGATAAATAACATGTAATTGACAATCTTTAAAAAAATATCGATCTGCCTCCAATAAGGTTAAATACATATAAGTTTCTAAAAACTTTTTGATTCACCCTAGTATGGTATTAATCCTTATCCAAGTTAATATTGTATACGGCGGGTGGTTCGCTGGCATCGCCGTCGACTCGCGTTGATTGTTCTTCGAAATATCTACCTACCGGACTCTGGGTAGCCTATGGCCATATTCCCTTATGTTTTATTGTTTCACTTGATAATATTTATTTGAACATATACATGTGTGTAACGGGTTCACACTCAGACAAGTAAAATTTCTGCACAATAACGAGATTGTTACAATGGTTTTGAATTTTCCAGAAATTGGTTAAACATTGCTTCCCAAAAATAAAACAAATCTAGGTTGGTAGATACAAACTACTTTATTTGAATCAGCGACTAAGCCCAAGTTCGTCCTAAATCTTACGGTGGCAAGTGTAGATGAGGTTGAAGATGAGAGCAAACAAATGTATGGTAGTACTGGCTCCTCATAAAATATCACAGTATCGTTTGAGTGGTGACATTGGCGGTAGATTTTGCTCAGGCGACCCTGCAGGGATCATATCACGAAACGTGACCCAGTCGGATAAGCAACTTTTTACGACACGCTTATCCGGGGGAGGTAGGGTTTACCGTATAATTACATTTTTTTTGCCAAAATCTAATAATGCTGGGTTCAATCTTCAACGGACTGGCATGACCAACGAATAGTAGGTATAAGAATAGTAAGTAGTTGTTTAAATGACTAGAAGTTGAATATTGAAATGATTTGTAGCTATGTCTGGTATATATCAGGGGTGGCTCGCTACGTTTTCATTCGTCCTCCCCCGAGAGGGCGACGGTGGGATGCACATGGGGCGATGGCCCCTTTTGGAGGCAGTAGTGCAGCCCAAATATTTGGGCCGGTCCTTAGGGTGTCCTAGACATCCTAGGCATCGATGGTGGTCTAGCTCCCCTCGCGATCAAGCCCGCTAGCGGTCTATCGTAGGACTGGCGGTCTTTGGACGATCTGCGTAGTCAGTCGTCCTCAGTCGTCCAGCTACTGCCTCCAACTGGGCAATGCCCTTGACAAGGACGGGCTCCGGGTCCTTTGCGACTCGCAGAGCGTGCAAGGCGGGGCGGCTGAAAAGCTCTGAGCCTTTGATCACTAGCGCAGGTTGAGCGACATCTAGTTAGTATTTGTATAGGGGAAGTTTAGTCTCAATAGGATCATCATAGTCTGAGCAATCATCCTGTAAACAATACCATGCCTGAGTCATCGCTGCATTACACAAACGACCGCAGACCAAACACCGCCGAACGTACAATTCTTAGAGGTTCTGGAGGAGCACTAAGGTAGAAATTCCCGAAATTACCACGGGAACGGGAATTATTAGACTTTTTAGTTTGTTTGAAAAATCATATTCCTTGAGCACGGATAAGATACTTGGCATAAAAGTTCTTTAAAGAGTGACTGGTTGTGTTATGAAAGGAATTCCCAAAATTCCTACGGGAACGGGCAATATATGTTTATTTGTTTGTATGAATCTTATTCTTTGAGTGCATGGATGTGATACTTGGTATACGATACTTGGTTCTTCAATAAGTGTCTGTTTAACAATTTTCTTTAGGTTTTGGTATTCTGCTAAATGTAACATCTGTTAACTCGACGAAGAAACCTTTGCCATCTCGTCGACGAGCTCGTCGTTGAGCACAGCGCTGGTATTTTATTTAGGCGCATAGCCCTGCTGATTCGATTCCGCAGAGAAACTCCAAACGTAGCCCTTTTCTTTGCCCACTAAGTGACTCTAAGCCTGTTGATCAGGTTCATTGTTAGTGACATCTCAGCGTCAAACGTTATTACTGCCAACACACATGGATCAAAAACTTGTGTCTAAAGGCATTGCAATATTTGGGACGAGAAGGTTTTACGGATCTTCCCGGACGCTGACAAGCCTAGTTGGATTCGACCATTGACTTTTTCTCAAAGTCAGGACCTATCTAACTTGACTTTATGTCCCAGGTAAAGATAATCGTCTATAATTTCGAGTGTGGTGCATCCAACTACCACAGGATCAGAAGCAACATGTAGGTTCCACATAATCTTCGTCTTATTCATGTTCATTTGAAGACCTAGTAGCTGCGAGGCTCTACTGAGGTTATCAAGCATGTTACTCGGTTCGTGAAGGCTCTCAGCCTTAACTACGATGTCATATCGTATAATAAGGACGACTGGCTGGTGTAGGGGTAACGTACATTGCCTCCTATGCAAGAGTTCCTGGGTTCGAATCCTGGCGGCGACGGATATGTGTGTGATGAACACAGATATTAGTCGTCAAGTCATGGACGTTTATATGTTAATTTAAGTTTATTTTCTAATAAAAAATATGTATTTTTTCAATATGTATGTTTATATATTTTTTAAGTACATCAGTTAACTAGTATCCATAACACAAGTTCCTTAAGAAACTTAATTTGGACTTTGTTCGAATGAATGACGAATTGCTTTTGATAAATGTCAAAACGTCAGATGTCATATTGTTGAACTCTTGTGACTTGGCGCCTCGAATGTAGATTGTTGTACGGTGACTGTGCAGAGTTTTTATGAATCTATTTGTGATATTAAAATCGAAAGTTAATGCAGTGAAATTAATAATAATATACTTCCCTTCCTGTTCCCTATATATTTATTCGCTTTCCCTCCTTATTATATTTATCCATCGATATACGTGACCCACGTGGAGGTTGCTGGATGCAGGTGAGTTTCCATTTTTTTATTTCCCGTAAATATTCAAAGCAGTGACTGATCGCTGCGTACGAGCATAACATTAATTAATGCCCGTACATAATATATATAGTATATTATTCACCTTTGTATTGATGTAGATGCCGAGTCCACCCCAGTGCAGGAGCGTTCAGATATCATAAGATTGTTAAGATGGATTTGCTTGGTTCCCACCGTTTTTATTACAGCCCAGACCTCGATCAAATCAAAAACTTTTTCATAGTCCACAAACGAACGCCAAACAAGGCTGATAATACTTGTCTGTCTTTTCTATTACCTGCCACAGTTTATGTATTTAGTCTATGATGCTAAATCCTTTTTATAAACTAGCTTGTTTGAGAGGCTGTAAGTAGTATAACCTGCGCGCGTGAAAAGCTTATTCACTTGGGTAATGAGCCTGAAGTTTTTGAAAAGGGTTTGTCGGAGAACCGAACCAATATGCTTTTGTGCGAAGCGGCGTTTTGTTTTTGAGGATGACGAAATCGAACAGCTTCAGAAGGGTCTTAAGTATAGGTTTGTCTCCAGCTTTCAGAAGCTCGAAGGCTCGAGGGTCTTTTGCCGCGTTATTCACAGGTTTTTTCATTTACTAAAATTTCCTCAAAATTTCGGGTTTGAACAAAATAACCCTGCCATCGTCAGTTTCAAACTTCGTCAGTGGCTCTACCATGTAGATAAATATCTCTCCATGACCTTAGAGCCCTTGTTTTACCGATAGTCGTTTTAATACAACCTCTTAAACCGGCTTATGTAACATGTCATGGACTTGGATATTTGCCTATTTAGCCACCAATACTGAGAAGCATCTTCGGAGGACTGCAGAATCATTCTGTACCTTACCTCCATGAGTTTGAGGGTAGAGTCTGAGATTTTTGCAGTTATTTTTGTACGGTGGGATTATAGAATTTAGACCAAACTTTAGAGGCAGTTTCCACAACCTGTTACCTCAGACGTCCACATCAGTATAATCGCCGAGGTATTCAAGCTTTAGAGGTTTTAGATTTGCATGGGCACAAGACCGTGTATAGACTTTAGGCAAGAATACTCCAGTTTGGATCGAGGCTCAATGTATCTCTTATCATACGTTGATTGCTTCCAAAGAACAGTGGCAGATATCGACACTAGGAATTATCTTATGTTAAAAGAAAGCGTCCCATAATAAAAAAATAAGTCAAAGTTCATTATTAGTACCAGAGTGTACAAACAAGTCTATTTTCATTAGAGAAAGCTGAAAAAACATACATCGATGTTAGTATTTTTAAGGTCATGAATGAACTTTGCAATAACAGAACAGTACAATAACCAAATTACTTGTGTCTGTTTAACATTACAGTGCCACCAACTTATCTGTTCAGGTGGCGGCGTCGCTGTGGTCGTATCAAGTGTTGCCATTTATATATATTTTGCAATGATTTGGTACAGTTTAATCACAATTATGAGTTAAACATTTACTTTGTACTTACTTAAACAAATGGAACAAAAAATAATAAAAAAATCATAAAATGGGTCAACAAATTTATTTATATTTTTAAATAAAACACTTTGAGTTTCAGGTCGTGCAGCTTGCTGGATGTTAGATTTAATATTTTTCAGGATAGGGTCCCATGTCGGTGATAGTTTCCAACCATCTTCTCTATTAAAATTAGGGTGTTTTTTAATTTCAATCGCTTCTCTGATCATTCTAGGAATGTAATGCTTCTCTCTAGATAAAATTTTCACTGAGTCAAACCTTAAGTAGTGGTTGGGCTTGTCCATGGAATGCTCACAAACTGCAGACTTTGAAGCTCTTCGATGTTTAATATCAGCTATGTGTTCTTTTACGCGGGTTGATACGTTTCTTTTGGTTTGACCAATGTAGGAAAGCCCACAGCTATTATATTTTATTCTATATTATTTATATTTTATAACAGTATGTATGATCGTCATGACACATTGTCAGTGGACGAACCCCAGGGATACTGCTACTTATTGGATCACACTGCATATCGTCTTCAGAGTCGCTGCTCTCGCTTTCACTATCACTAAGCAATGTAATGATAAACGGCTCATCCAAGTGTGCATCTTTCTTTCTGTACTCTTCATGTAGATTTTTCACATGATGGCAGTATTTCATCCATTCAGCTGATGAGATCTTTCCGCACGCATCCGAAATTAAATCAGGCATGTTAGCACTTGACTTTGAAATATTTGTTTCTGCCACTTTTCGTTTCATTGAACTCCATACCATTTCTATGGCGTTCAAGTCACAGTGATACGGTGGGAGACGTAGTATTTGATGCCCATTTTCTTTTATTATTTTGTCAATCTCGTACTCTGGCACGGGCTTGTTATTTTTAATTAATTCATATAACTGAGGCTTTGTCATTTGTGCTGAAAATTCCACGCCCCTTTCTAAAAGCCACTTTTGCATATCAGCCTTATTGTAATTTGAGTTGGGGCTTCGGTTAATGCATATGCTATGATACGGCGCGTTGTCCATTACGATCAAAGACGGATGCTGCAAATTTGGCAATAACTTTTCGGTTAACCATTTCTTGAAATTCGTGCTATTCATTTCGTCGTAGTAGTCGCCACTTTTAGTATTGGATTTAAATACCAAAAGGGCATCCTTTACAAAGCCTTCTTCGCCGCCTGCATGTACAATGATCCATCTCTGACCTTTTGCAACTGGCTCTAAATCACCATCTTCTTCAGGGCCTTGCCAGCATTTTCCAGTCGAGTGTGATGAATTTATATAAGTTTCATCTAAATAAATTACAGGTTTAGTATTTTCACGCTCGTTATCTTTAATTTTCTGTAAATATGATGCTCTCCAAGCACATATATCATTCCGTTCGCAAAGAACTTTTCTGTTTGTTTGCGTTCTTCTAAATCTAAATCCAATTTTTTTTAACAATTTGCGAAGCGTTTCACGACTTCCCTTAAAATTTATCTCTTCACGTAGTACGTTCAATAATTTTGGAATAGTTGGTATTTCTTTTTTTATAGAGTAAAATTCATGAATTTTTCTTCTAATAACACCTATATCGAAGTCGTCCATTTCAATTTTACCTGAAGTCCTGTTTCTCTTTTTGCCTGGTGTTTCAATTTTAGTGCCACATTCTTGAGCCAATTTTTGTTCATTAACTAACTTGTGTAAGAATCGCTCAGAAACACCTAAAATAAATGAGATAACTAAATATAAAAATCATTAAGAATTATCATTTTTTAAAGTTATTGGAATTAAAATGTCGAATTTGAGAAGATTAGAAATACGGCTTAAATGTCAAATATCGCAAATTGTTTATTTAGGTAGTCATAATAACAGAAATATTTTAATTGAAGCTTTAATGTTCCCATAATTTGTTTTTAATCCTCTTAGGAAATTGATTTTCTTGTATCTAGCAACACTAACCTGTGGCTGCAGCAACGCGTTCATACAGCTTTTCGAATGGTATTATTGGCTGCTGTGCACGTTTTTCATCCTTCATAAAAGCTAATACTTTTAGTATAATTATTCGTGCATCACTTTTTACAGCCTTAGGCATTTTAGAAACACTTATTACCACAAAAGTAAAAATAAATCACAAAGAGCACTCACACTAATCGAAACTGACAGCGGAATGACATTTAAAAATGGCGTCGCTAGTTCTTCATTTGGCCACCTGAACAGATAAGTTGGTGGCACTGTAAATCAAACAGAAACCGTTAGTGTCAACCTACCTATCATTGTCAGTCAAAGACTAAAGAGCTGAACATTTTATTAAAGTTCAGTAAGGGCTGGTAGTTGTCAAAGATAGTCTACGCCCCTCCACGCGATACTGGCAAAAATAGTCTGTTGACACATAACAACGGCTGATTGCCATAAATAATAATAATAAGAAGAAGAACATTTCATTAGATTTTATGAAAAATCGATTAAACATTGATTCGATTCAGTGACACTTTGTTAGATTAAAAATTTGTAAAGTTTCAAAGATATTACCATATTAATAGTTAAATATATTAAAACCAGAACCAACTATAGAAAGGTTAATTGAATCGATTGTTCATTTAATAATCGATACAGGTTATTGATCTCATACTGCTTGCTCCTGTCATGCCATCTACGACAATAATAAATATTCGTAATCGTAATCGTTTGATATGCTTTTTATCTTCATAAATAACTCCAGGTTTAAAGAAAAAAAGTGAAAATATTAAAATTCGTAGAAAAATAATTCAAATTGTTTCGTTTTTATGAAATCTTAGGACTACAAAACAACCCAGACTGCCACTATTATTTCAGGGCACTGGTCACAAAGACATCATTGAAGATTTGTCTTCCCTCTACATGATAAAGCCTATCTCATTTTTGGTGCAACTAGTGGGGCTTATTTATTATACAAGTCCATTTCCTGCTCATCCCGCAAAACAACATTGAAAAGAAATCAAATGGTTTATACAGGGTGACTGGTGACAAATTTAGATACTGAAGAAACTCGATTCTGGTCATATTTAAGTAATAAAAGTAGGTATCTAATTTTCACCAGAAATCCCTATGAATAAATAAAGAGACCTTACTACATATTTCCCGAGGCGTTGCCTCAGTCAACATGCACACAGCAGTGTTCCCACCACACGCACACCACCACTCGCTCAGTATCTATTGCATTACGCTTATGTAGCCATGCTTTGCGTAATGATTTCTTTAACTTTCCGTTAAGTTTACTCAATAAATAATAAATATTTATTTTGTATTTTATTTTGTTCTTCATGTATGATCTCAAACGATATATTGATAATTAGGATTAAAATAAATTTATAAATAGAAAATATGATTAGGAATATCACTCGATGAAAGAAGTTGGGAAGAACTACCTACTCATTTGAAAAATTAAAGTAATTTTATTGTTTTCTATTTCAGGCAGAAATTTAAAAATATGTCCTAGGTGTAAGAATTTAATGGAACGAGCACAGCATGTTTTAAAATACGTAACAATCACCAAGGAAAGAGATATATTTGGCGTATGTACTCGTTGTTCATCACGAAAAAAGGTTTCTTGCCACAATTGTCACAAAGCCGTTAAATGTTTTACTGATTGGAAAGCGAAGCAAAAAGAGAATACAATAGATCATGTAGAAAACTGGTTATTTAAAATTAACAAAGTTTTAGATGAAATGGGAAATCGAGATTCTATTTTGAATGTAACTAGCCCGCCATCACACTTAGTAAACAGTGAAAATTACCAAGGAGATGATAAAAGTCACTCAAAAAGAAGTTGTTGCTCAACTGATTCTATAATAATCAATAGAAGTGAAATCGAATCTTCAAATAGAGCAGCCTATATTCATCATGATCATATCAAATGTGATGACGACCACAAAATTGCAACTGACTTAGGTGAGACTTTAGATAGAGCTCGTCAAGATTTTACAATAAACATCCAGGGAATACCAGAACAACTTACATCTTCAGTAAATGAGAATATTGAACAAAAACATGAGAACTATTGGAAATTAAAAAAACCTTTAACCTCCAGTAAAGAAAGCTTTAATAAAAAAATTGAATATTATAAAACAGATAGAATATTCAATGAATATAATCGACGAAAGTTTGACGCAAAATCTTCTAACGACAACAAGCTATCAAATGAAATACCTCATGGTAAATATAATACAAATATTGGTAAAGATGAGTCTAAATCATCTAATGTATTTTATGGTAGCAGTAAAACAAACAATCAAAAGTATACAGATGGACAACAACTACACAAATATGACGTGGATTATATAGAAGAAACAGAAACAAGTTTGGATAATGACAAAAATTATTCTAAAATATGCAACATAACTGACGTGGAAAGTGACCCCCCTAATCGGCATATAATAAAAATCCTGACCAATACTGTTGAGTCTGAAGAAAAAAGAAATGTCAACACAGAACTTGCTACAAAACATACAGCTCCAAGATTTTTTCCTTTCGAGGATCATAAAAAGAGAAGTAATATAATAGATGATAAACAAATATCTGAAGATAAGAAATATTCCCGTTCAGAAAGAAAAAGAAGATCATATAATGATACTTCACCTGCAGTAAAATACATTAAAACACGAAAAACAGATCTCAGTAAACAACAAAATGACATCGGTGATGAAAATTTTGAATATGGAAAGAAACTTTATGTGGAAAAGATAAATAATGAAAGGAATTTAAAAGATGACACTAAACTTGCTGCAGTACCGTCTAAATCAAATACAGCATGGCTTGATGAAAACTTTCAGGAAAATCATGACGTTGATAGAAAAAATCTAATTAAATCAAGTCAAAGTACAAAAAGTCTTAGAATTGATAATGAAGGAAGCAGAATACAAGATAAAAAATATTTATATTACAAAGAATCTGCAACAATACACAAGAGTGCAACAAAAACTGACAAACAAGAGCAAAACGATATAAGTTTGCATTATAAAAATGACACACAGAGACAAGAGACAAATAAAAGAAAAAATCGTAAAACAAAAATAGATGATACTGGTCTTCAACTCAAACCACCCAACAAAGAAACAACTGAGAACTTAACTGCAAACATTAATCATAATAAGACAATTTTTCATCACGGGTTTAACAAAGCGTCAAATTCTGTGAGGCAATCTGTGATAGAAAGTGGTTATAAATATGTGAAAAATCGAAGCCATTCTAAAAACAATGCATTAACTATAGAATTACAAAAAATTGCAAAGGATTTAAATTGTAACATTTTTAATTCCAAGCCACGTGCAGTGACGTACAATGTAGCTTATAATAATGTTTTTAAAAAAAAATCTACAAACCTAAAAAACCAAAAGTCACAAGTAGAAATAAAATTACCACTTAACAAACTCAATCCAAACAAACGACGACAATCAACATTTTTGATAGATATCGTCGATTCGAAAGTTCTGGCGTCGAGCGATCTTGATGTAAGAGATGACTTTAGTTATTTTTTTCCAAAATCAGATAAAGCATACACGCGTTTGAGAAGATTAAGCATTCATGAAAATTTAATGAGAAAAAAGAATATGACTTCGAAAAATGAATTGAAAGGTAAAGATAAAAATGGACAAGTGGAAGAAGAAGTAAGCTATAAATCCGAAGACATCGAAGATATTAGAAAAGAAATTGAGTCTACAAGAACCCTAACAAAACCAAAGAAATTTGACACCAAATCAATTGCATCTTTGACATCATTTGTATCAAGAGCATCTAGAAAATCAGTCAACAGAGAAGCTTCGAAGGTCCGAGAAATCCAAAAATATGACCAAGCCGTTCAGCGGAAAAGAAGGCCATCTACAAAATGTAATGATTTCTCTAGTATAGATTTCGATGAAATTTTTGCGAAAGCAGAAGAATATTCTTATTATGTTCCTCCAGATTTTGTTAAGACCGAAATAAAGTCAAGAGAAGGTAGAAATACGTTTGTGCAACCTAAACGTATAGTACAAATAGTGTTAGGTGACAAAATGCACTTCATAAACTTAAACAAAGATATCAGCAGAAATAAAATAAAATCATTGCTTAGCTTTCATTTCGATATGAGCTTTGAAGACGCAGAGACTAAAATTATGAAATTAGATGACTTAGAAGGAACTTCCAGAAAATATGTAAGTATTAAAATTACCATACTTTTATACCGGGTGACAGTTGACAAACAGATATTGAAGGAGAGCCCTCTTTACTTGATTTGCAAACCTAAACCGACGGTTATAATTAACTAAAGTTAGTTTATATTTATAATTATATAATAAAAGTAGGTACTTACTTAATTTTTCACTGCAATTCCCTACAAGTAAAGTTCACTATTTTTCCGCAAAAATTAGTTATTTTTTTGCAAGGAAATTAATAGTAGTAGGTAGGTATAGTTTGTATAAGGAACCCTTGCACCTTGAATATCCATTATGTCTTGGCTTCTTAATCACCTATTAGCGCAAACGGTATTGGATATTCAGAAGTTTATGTTCTTATTCGTCACTCGTGCCACGCGCGTGGCCTCGACTCGTAGGCACAGACGTACGTACGGCACGCGCTTGACACGCATTAGGGTTCTTACATAAAGAAACAGGTTTCCGGTACAGATAAATTATATTATGAGCTAATCAATTTTGGACCGTATGGATGCTCACATAAGAGTGCTTTCATAAAGGAACCGGCCCGCACAAGTTTGTCCGTACCGGTAATTCTGTTTCTTTATGTAAGCACCCTTAAGCTATATTCAGAGCACCTTTACTTTTACGCCCACTTTCCAGAATGTATCTGTTCCCATCACTGACCAACTAGGGTTTTTGGGCGTCACTATAACGTCCAAATTAAACTTTGGTCAACAAATTGAATCTATGGCAAAAACGGCTTCAAAAAAATTGGGTATCATCTCGAAGGTCCGGCGGTACTTCAGCCCTGAACGGCTGCTCAACTTATACACAGCCCAAGTGAGGTCGTGCATGGAGTACTGTAGTCACCTTTGGGATGGTTCTGCCAAATACCAGCTCGAAGCACTAGACTCTGTTGACCGAAGAGCCCGTAAAATCATAAATAACAACAACCTTACAAATAAAAAATTGCAGACGCTGGAGCATCGTCGTAAGGTTGCTTGTTTGACAGTATTTATCGGCTACATTTTGGTGAGTGTGCGAGTGCTCTTTTTGACCAAATCGAACCCACCCCTTTTAACCACCGGACTACCAGACGCAGACAGAACTTCCATCCCTATATAGTGGATTTACCAAGAAGTCGAACAAAACGCTTCGATAGTTCCTTTTTGGTACGGATTGCCAAGGAGTGGAACAATCTGCCTGCGTCTGCTTTTCCTGACCACTACAGTCCTGGAACTTTTAAGTGTCGAGTGAATAGGTTTCTCGTGGATGGACGTGTAACACCATAGTCTTCATGCGCACTTTCCATCAGGTGGCATGGAATTAACGTGTTATTCGGTGCAAACGTGCGAATCTATTATTTCAGTAGAGTTGTAAATTGGTACACCATGATAGAAACACACATTAATTGGTGAAAATGTAGTTTTAAAAATACAGGATTGATTTGTAGTCTGCAGTTAGATACCACCGAAAAAAACTTTCCCGAGACGTTGTTGTCGTCTAATTTAGCTTTCTATAGTTTTCTAAACAATTGTACTCAGCCTCGTAGTACTGCACTGCTTTCTGAAAGTTTTTTCGGAATAGCGCCATAAATGTATAACAAACTTTCCAACGAAATAAGAAAAGTTAAAAATTATAACACTTTAAAAAAGCTAAATGCTATTATACTTTAGGTGACTATTTTAATGACAAATAATTGCCACCGTTGAGATGGATTCTCGCCTTTAAGGGTAAAATAAGGCCAGATCAACTTATTCATTTTTATGAAACATCTAATGTACTATCGTGTATTCGTGCAAATAAATAATTTGAATTTGAATATCGCGGTAACTTGGCCGTAGGGCGTAAACGAAGGTTTGTGATATCGGGCTACAGCGAATAAAAAAAATCTACCTACAGTAACAGAAGTAGTGTTAGATGTTTAATGTCAAATTTTGGAGTTTTCTTGGAAAAACCTTAAATCTTTAATATTAAACTATCACACTTCCTCTAAATAAGACATGTATGGCTCAAAATGTTCTAAATGGTCTAGACTATCACCTCCTTTCCGCTTTGCATCCTGTTACCAAACACCCTTTATACAATACGAATCATTTTCATCCCGAAACCCGAAAAACCACACAAATGGCGAAACTCAAGTTGATTATAAAACTATGGATGGTGAAATAGCCTCAGACACGCGACGTTTCAAATGAAGTGCGTACATGTTGTTTCCCTGTAATAAATTTGGACCCTGTTGAATAATCCTCTTTGTATTTAGAATATGAGTTAGATACAATATTTTCAGGATTTTTAAAAAATTTCTAGGACAAATATTAAAAAATACCGTTGCCCTTTACCTAAATCGCGTTTATCTCCGTAATACTTACCAAAAAGTGGCCAAGTGCATGTCAGACTCGCCCATGAAGGGTTCCGTAGCAACAAGTAACGAACTATAAAAGTCTTTGTTGACACTTTGATCGACGTATAAAAAGGTAAGTAGTGGTTTACGTTTTATAAGGTATAAAAAAACTACTTACTTTAGTGTTTATCAACTATGATGAGTCCTGTAACCATACCTGTGACGTTTCAAGTTTGATAGTTTTGGAGATGTCCTATAATGAAATCTGCAATAAAGGTATTTTGTAAATCTATACATATAATAAAATGGTAGGAAAGTCAAAACTGTACATTGAATATTTTTTTAAAAGAATACTTGGGGTATGATCTACAATCGAAACAGAAACAAAAAATATAGTTTTTAGAATTTTTGTCTGTTTGTCTGTTTGTCTTTCCGGGATAAACTCAAAAAGTACTGCATGGATTTACTTCAAATTTGGCATGAAGATAGTTAAGAAGTCGGGTCAACATATAGGCTACATATTATCACGCTAGCAGTGTTATAATCGTAGGTGCGTTTGGTGCTGCATAGCGTTCACGCAGACGACGTCGCGGGCAGCAGCTAGTTTTATATATTACTAGCTTGCGCCCACGGCTTCGCCTG
Source organism: Stenoptilia bipunctidactyla (assembly GCA_944452665.1). Lineage (NCBI taxonomy): Eukaryota > Metazoa > Arthropoda > Insecta > Lepidoptera > Pterophoridae > Stenoptilia > Stenoptilia bipunctidactyla. The sequence goes on from OX101726.1 coordinate 13,068,178, forward strand.
CATGGAAACATGTTTAGTTTATACAGGGTTAATAATTAGCGCATCACCTCTTGTATGTAGCCTCTTCACATCAATCCAAACAACATTTGTTCTACTGCACCTATTGTCCTGTCGTATGTGCCCGGAAATATGCACTATTGAGGACCTCACAAAGGCCACCGACAACGCGATAAAGGTAGCAAATTATACGGGTGGGGAAAATAAAACTTTACTATAGTCTAGCTAATGAATGTAGAGAATGAAAATATGTGGCGAATTTTAAAAAATCCCATAATGGTAACCCCGACTATAGTACGACACATATGGATTAAACAAACATGATACTTGATTAAATTTTTTTATAAAATTATCTTACAAAATAGCAATATTGGTACTGTCCTACTTTTTGATATGAAGTATAAAAATGATAGGCAACTAGTATTTTATTCATTGTAATCAAATCTGAATCCAGCAATTCTATATGGAATGAATCGTCCGAGTCACTGGTATCGCTGTTTCCTACATTGGTTATCATCTACAGCCTGTAGACGTCCACTGCTGGACATGGGCCTCCCCCAAGGTCTTCCACGTCACTCGGTCCCTAGCCGCCCTCATCCAGCGTTTACCGGTGACTTTGACCAGGTCATCGGTCCATCGTGCCTACGCTGCGTCTCCCAGTACGTGGCCGCCACTCAAGAATTTTTCTGCCCCACCGGCCATCTGTTCTGCGAGCTATGTGCCCTGCCCATTGCCACTTCAGCTCTGCAATCCTTCTGGCTATGTCGGTGACTTTGGCTCGCCTGCGATTCTCCTCATTCCTGATTCGATACCACAGGGAAACTCCGAGCATGGCCATTTCCATTGCCCGCTGAACGACTCTAAGCTTGTTTATAAAGCCAACATTGGTTATGAAACTATCAAATTTTTTAAATTTTTATATGTTTTCAAATATGAAAATCCCAAAATCTCAATTGATGAAACCAGCAGCAACCGTTCGATTGAAAACAGTGACACCAGAATAAGTTGCCATATAAAAAGTTTGCAAAAACCTCCATTGTCTACTTTCGTTAGCCAGACTCTAGCTTTTATCCGCGGTTTCATGCGCGGAAACTTTGTGTTTAAGCATGATTTACCGAATGAGGAGTCAGCTCACAAAAAAATACAAAAAGCTATCCTACGGCAACATTCCAATAGAATAATCGGTTGCGAGGATTAAATAAAAAACATCCCATATTTCTACCCCCTCAACCCTCTTTTTGCAATAAAAAGTAGTTTGGACCCTTTTTCAAGATTATGTCTATATCTGGACCAAATTGCATTGAAATCGGTTCTGAGGATTTTAAAAAGAAAGTTCACCCCTTATTTCTATCCCTCAACCCCTAAAAAGTTAGCCTGTGTTCATCTTTAGGATCAGATCTAGCTATACATATACCAAATTTTATTTAAATCGGATTAGGCGTAACAAACAGACGCACTATCCCATTTCACAGAAATCGACGTGACAGCTAAAAGTCAGAAACGATATTTAGTTCTAAAATTTTAGTATTACCTACTTTATTCCAATAGGTGTCTCTGTACGTCGATTAAATTGCGAAGAGTTATCAATAATATCTTCTTAGTAGACTTCCTTTAATCATTGTCACTTTAACAATTTATAATATAATCCTATTATAGTCATCAATTCATCGAAACGATAAGAAGAAGAAGAATAGACAACAGTACTAGAGTAAAAATAGAATAAAGTTGATTATAAACGATCAATACCTGACACATCGCAAACGTTATATTGCTGTCAGAACAAAACAATATCAAGCAGAAAACAAAAACAAGAACTCAAACAGATATCAACAAATAAAAGTTTTGTATCGAGATGTCGGTTATTTATAATGTGGAATTTATTGTATAAAGTGAATCGAAAATATATTGTAGCACTTGACTCGTGACTGTTTATGTGCGTATATACTAAGAAATAGAATTTAAGAAGTATCTATCTATAAGAAAAATACGTTGAATATTATGATTACGAATAGTGACATAAGGTTGAATAGCGAAGAGCAACAACAATATTATGCTTTAGCCGGCCCTGCATTAGATATCCAAAACCGTACACATAATTCCGTTGTTGAGACGTCTAATGATGTAATTAGCCTTTATTTATATAAAACGGGCTTGCTGATAAACTAAAACTCTATCCAGTACATCCAATCTTCAATTATAATTCTCTACAAATAAGACTGTTATAAATATCTAACAGTGTGTCTAACAGTCAGTCTATAAATATCACTACCTATTATTGCCTTAGTTGTGTGTTACTATTTGCGTAGTGAAGGTGAGAGATCGTTTAGGTACGGGCCAGTCCAGTCCACAACAGTTGAAAGGGTCGAAGATGTGACAGACAATCAGTTTCAAAGTTTCCATTAGAAATTTAACCGTTACTTTTTTATTTTGAGGCAACAAAATGTTACAAAAATGGTTGCATACTTTGTTTCATTTCAAGAAAATAATACAAAAACGAGTAGGTACTTTATTTAAATTAAAATATTGTTTTACCTACTTTCCTTAGCGAGGTATAAAAGGAGAATTAGAAAACTATAATGTAAATATTAAACACATATACCTAGCAAACAAACGTTACAATTTTCTAACCGGAGGATGAGTCTTGTGGTCAGATGTTGTAGAATAAGAATTGAACAATAACTGTTTTTAAACTTTCGCCATTCAAACACATTTTGATAAACTTTGATGACCCACGATACAACATAAAAGTTGAGTAGATCTACGAGGACAAAATTGATAATAAAAAATATTTAAAAACCCCTTTGCCGGTGCGGTACGAGATTTAAAATAAAATAAATGTTTTACAAACAACTGACTAGTTAAGTTTATAATTGATGGTATATACGAAACGGTAATAACAGAAAGTTCAAGAATAAGAAAAGGTGGAGTCTCGTAATTCAAGTTGCAAACTTAAAGTGATAGATCGGTAGAATCTACAGACATACATAGACAACGCAAAAGCATGTATTTCGCGTGTCCTAACCCCGACCAAGCGTCGAGGTTGGTCCCCGCTAGATTCACTCCCTGCGTAGTATGTCTGTTAGAAAATCGATTTCACAATATCGATATCGTTCTTAATAATCGATTTTAATCGGCGGCATCATTGTCTTTGAATTGGTCGTATTTCCCAGCAACAAATATCAGCTGTGACGTCACAAAAGTCGTTAAAAAGTCGGCACGCTTGGCTTCAATACAAATACTTACATTTGCGTTGTCTATTTAGATGTATTTCTGTGGTAGAATCCCTGTTAATAACAGATGTGGGTGGGTACTGAATTCACGGCAGTTGCAAAACCAAAGGACGGCCGATGAAATCGTTGAAACAAGCCACTCTAGCTTAAATTTAGGTATATAATAAACAAATTATTGTTCTCAAACTGCAAAAACAAAAACTATATAATTTTTTTGATTGTTTTTTTCTAGGGCCGTAAGGGCAACAGAAAATTTGGTAAAGGTGATGGTGAGGCAGACTCATCTGACGAAGAAATGATGAGTAAACAACAAAACAATATTAAACAACTAAACTTACAAAAAGGTATATCTGCAAACAAAGAAAAACCAAAATATGATAAAGAAGTCACAGATACAGATATGCCAATGAATACAAGGCAACAGAATCTATCCGTCTCAAAATATAATAATTCTAGTGATTCTAATTTCCCTACTGGAAGCATTGAGTATATCATACCATTTGACAAAATCAAGATATTACCTCCACCATCAGATGATTTTATATTGAAATTAATAAAACTAACTAATTTAAGCAAAAATACGAAGACAACCAATGACATGGATATGGAACCGTTAATATCAAGAATATACAACGATCATTTTGCCCGCAACAGATACTTTGCTAGCGATCACAAAGATCTATCATTGAATGCAGAATTAGAGCTACCCCGCCAATTAAAAGATCAAATTATTGGACAAAAAATCGAAACACCGAAACAGATAATTCAAGAGAATTATAGTTACCCCGAGTTAAATAGGGTTAATTCTATATTTCAGAAGCGTATATCTTTTGCAAATCCTATTCAAGAGACTAATAAGAAGTCTCAAGACGGGCACAGTATCAAATCATTCGTAAGTGATTTCATTGATATGTATTTTGATTTTTATACATAAAAGTCATCTCTTCTGAGTCCTAGTTGAGCGACAGGACACGAAATGTCGCGATGCGACGTAAAGCGACCCATACTAGCGACAACTTAGGACACCTGCTTTATAAAACGAACATTTGATATAGTTGTATCGCGTCTTGTCGCATCACGGTGTCGCTTTTTTTTGTCGTTTACCTAGGACTCAAATATCCACACTCTTCGGGATTCGAACCCGTCCTGGGTTCTCTGTCACTGAAGGCAATGTTATACATCACTGCACCAACACTCCGATAAACATGTCACAAACATGTAAGATTGTCACCAATATAGAATGTGTTAATTAAAGAAAGCAAACCCAAAAGTAACTAGTATGTTCAAAGACAAAGCATGTGCTGTTGCATTGCAGTTATTGTTTGACCTAGTTTGGCCGGCGCTAGCGTCGCAGGTTCGTTACGACAAAATTCGCAAGCGTTGTTTTTCTTTCCTCGACATGGGGTGGGTGTATACTAACACATGCAGAGTATGTAGGTATTATGAAATGGTTCAAATGTTAGCGCAGTGCAATGTCGATGTTAATAAAGTACGGCCCTTGGAACAGTTTCCAACAGAACAGTGATGGTACCACCATAGCGTTTGCGAGAATGCCCGTTTTGATTACAAAAAAATGTACCTATTTGAAGCATTTGTTCGAAAGCCCTTGTCACAGTTGCTAAGCAAACTTCTCTTAACATATGCCAAAAAGCAATTCATATTAACAATGAGTTTGAAAAGTTTGATAAAACAAAATCTTAAAATAATCTGTTTGCATACATTTTCACCATACAAATTAATGCTTACCTATTTATCTCCTAAATGCGTTGACTGATTCACGTGATTAAAACTGGTGAGATATTTCATACCTAGAGCTTTTATTTGATATCGAAATAGCTAGGATATCTGAACAAGCGGAAAATCACATCTGCAAGTTGCTTTCCTAATTATCATACGATTCATGGAAAGCAAAACATGAAAACAAAACTTTTATTACATGCATGTTTTACCCTTAGCATAAAAAGTCACTATGATATTTTTGCTGTGTATATTATGATAAAAACATCTTCATTTCATAAGCTTTCTAATAAGGTATAAAACTTTGCAATAACTTTTCGAACACCACAGATATCACGTGTACGTGTACCTACATTGGATCAGGGAGGAGGTAGAAAAATAAAAAAAATGTAAATGCATTGCAATATTTGCAATGCTTCCAAACTGCGACGGGGACTGGTTGTTTTGAAGTTTTTATAATGCTTTTTTATTTTACACTAGTAAGTTGGATGGTTTCAGTTAGGCGGCGTATGAGGTTTCAAAAAATGCTGCAAATGATCTTTGAAATAAAAAGATTTCTGGCTTGATTAACTTTACCCTAGCAGAAATTGTTTCCATCAAAATACTCAAAAAGAACAAATTGAAAATTTAAACTTCCTACACTTATTCACACAAAATATCAAGCCAAAAAAGGTAATTTTAGACACTTTCTGGCTGGCGTAAGGCTCATCAAGCAACTTTAAAATGAAGTGGAAGGCATCACAAATTATAGTTAACAGCAGTTCTCTTAATATTAATAGATGGCGCAACCGATGCGTGAACTTAAGAAGAGCAGTTGCATTCTAGCTCGACTGATGAAGGTAAAATTTTAATTATTTTTAAATTGATAAAAAAAATCTTAGAACAACAGTGTACCATTGAAATGGGATGAAAACGGGAAATTGGATAATTGATTTTTCAAGTAGGTTATAGTTCACTCAACTGAAAACGTCCAGGATCTAAAAAAAAATAACATGGGTAGTGATTGAGAGAACATATTATATTTTAGTCTCAGGCACTATGCATTGCACTATGAAACGTATCTTGTAAGTACAAACTTGATTATTGAAAGGCTCAGTTTGGACGAGCTAGGTCACTATACATATAAGTTTAGATATGGTATACTTATAATATAATTAACTGCCCCCCTGTTGGCGAGTAGAAGTAATAACTTGACACTCTCATAATTTGATCTTGATGGAAAAAAAAATCTAACCTAGATTACTTGTAAATCGTTTTTGAATTTAATAAAAGTGGCAATAAAGGTACGGTACTAATGTAGGACGAGATGCATATAAGCTGTTTTAAACTAAAAAAGATCCAAGGAATCCGATTCGTTACTTTTCTGTAGTGTTCTGACAAACGGCTTCTTTGTGTGAGTTTAGCGACATCAGTTCACATATATTTTTGTTTGCATAGCATCTCCATAGGTTTTCTCTATTCCGTATTCTTGGCCAGCCTTAATTTGGGTTAGGCTAAGTTATGGTCGATCCCTAGAACATACAGAATTATTTATATCATGATTATCTTTTCTATGATTAAATGTATAACTATTCTTATAAAAGTATTTAAAAAAAAGTTGTATACTTGGGGTCCTTGTTTGCAAAAGATGGAAAGTATGAAGGTGATATTGAAAGGAGAGTAAAAGCAGGAAATTGTGTTAATGGCGCCTTGTACTCGATAATGGCAAGCAAAATTATACCGAATGAGGCTCGTCTGGCCGTACTTGAGGGAGTTTTGACGCCAACACTTATGTATGGTAGTGAATCTTGGGTGAGGCAGAAGAGACATGAAAGCAAGATTAATGCTGTGGAGATGCGAGCTTTGAGGAGCATGTGTGGAGTGATATTGATAGGGTGCGCATCAGTAAAATAAGAAAGAGATGCGGATTGAAAGAAGAAGTACTGACTAAGATTGAAAATTGTATACTACGGTGGTTTAGGCATTTGGAAAGGATGAGTGATAGTAGATTTACGAAAGACGTTTACAGAGCAAGAATGGATGGTGTTGTCGGAGGGGGCCGGCCTAAGCGAACGTATACCGATCAAATTGGCAAACATTTTGTTTTGTATTTCTGACACTCACACAACATTATCTAGCCCAAATTAAGTTTCTTAAAGAGCTTGTGTTATGGATACTCGATAACTGATATCTACCTACTTAAGAAATATATAAACATACATATTGAATAAATTCATAAATTTTTATTAGAATAAACTTATATAAACATATAAACATCCATGACTTGACGGCTAATATCGATTCGAACCCAGAATCTCTGGCATAGAAGGCAATGCCTGTTACCACTACACCAGCCGGTTGTCGAATTGAAAAAAGGCCAAGTCAAAAGTACCCGCAACCGGCGATAATGTATGAAAAGATTAATGAACGTGGAGGATGCGAAAGAGTTATGTCTTTTTTTGTATTTTTTTTTTTTTTGTATTGTAAGGATAGGACGTTTGTCTTCCATGCCACCTGATGGAAAGTGCGCATGAAGACTATGGTGTTACACGTCCATCCACGAGAAACCTATTCACTCGGTCTGGATCGCAGCAACTGGTGTTCCCTTGTCTCTGCCTACCCAAAAGGGAACAGGCGTGAGGTTATGTATGTATGTGCATGTAAATTTAATATTAAGTAAGCGATAGTTCGACATGGCAATTTTCTACTTATGTGGCATCACGTACTGGCTAGGGAGTTTATAACGATATTTTTTTCAACGCAACAAAGTAAAACAAAAGTAAATAAGGTTTATTATATTATGGCAAATAAAAATGGTTGTCTGGAAAAGATCGCTCTAGAGCGATAAGACCGCCTTTAGTACCTTGTTATCCATTGTTGTTTCTTCTGTATTTTTGTCGGGTCCATATCGACTCCAGTGAGTTATTATTACTACGTATAGACTAGCTATCCCAAAGAAAATATGTACTTATCTAAATTAGATGACAAGATTATGGCGCATGCGCGGTATGGACATGCATGTCATTTTCATAGATGATAATTACAGAAGTGAACACGAAGGTTTTTTACCTATTCGATTTTAAAGCATATCAAATTGAACGATGAATTCAGTTATTATAAATGAAGTTTGGTATTAGTTTTGTATTTGACGTTATAAAAGTTTTGTATTTTTTACTTTTATTTGGTCGAATTTTTCAACCCGAAAATAAAACGTATACACAAATTCTGCAAACGTTCCACTTTATTTAAAATCATTTTAGCCTGCCTTTCATCCTTTCCTTCTTTATATCCTCAATTGCATACAAAACTGCCATCAACGTCGCGTTGGCAACATCAAACTTGCCAAGATGTTGCCAACGCGAGAGATCAAAGTGCACTGACGATTTGGGGCGTGCCCAAGCGTGACCTTGGTTTGTGTTCTTGTTTGTCTCCTTGTTTGCAACCACCGTTTGTAACAGTGTGGATGACTCGGAATTGGTTTTCAACAACTAACCTTCCTTAACCTTGGTTGGAAGCATTGGTTTTCAACAGTGTGGCTGGGGCTTTATGAATAATATATTTAAAACAATATTTTTTTTCGAAATTCCCACACTATAGGCGAGCCCTGTATATTTGCTAGGTTGAAATCTACTTAAGTGTCGGTATCCTTAAAAAACGTGGTTATGAATCTCATTAACAACTTGTAAATAAATGGTTTGTAGTGCGCCCACATTATACATTTTTTTTATAATTTAAGCTATTTACTGATTTTGAGTGATTTTAAATTATTATAACATTTTTACGCGTAAACTCTGATAAATTCTTTTGTCTGCCCTTTGTTTAAACACCTTTATATAAAAACACATGTAGAGTAACATATTCATGAAAATTACGGAAACATTTTCTACGCGTAGATAATGTTAGGTAAATTATTTTACCACTTTTGCCATCTAAATGTTTTTAGTCTTTGATCAATAATTGAACAAGGCGACAATAACAATGTTATTTATTAAAATAATGACATCTTGTTTCTTAAATGATGAAAAATTATTCCTTTGCGCTTGGAAGTATTATTGCATAGATATAATACATAGCAAGGCATTTTTTGTCTGTCAAAGGACTATCAAATACGTTGATAGCAAATGTCTCAGTGAAGTGTGGCTCAGGGAACGCAGTTTGTTATACCTGAAAGTTTTCATAACAGTTTATGTGAATTGCCCGCGTTTTTGTTAAATTTATTTTTTATCGTGCAGAAAAGGATTCAAAGTATTAAAGAAACATCTTATCAAAAGTGCGAACTTTTTGTGAAAAAGAAAAAGACAACAATGTAGGTAGGTACCATCCACAATCCACCTGAATGAAATTATACAAAATATTATTTTGATGTACCTAATAAAATAAAATATAAATCAGAAATTATTTATTGCCTCAGGTTGACTCTAATTTAAAAAAAATATCCCCTTTAAATTGAACCCTCCAATATTACATTTTTATCGCGGACACATTTTTTGTGCTTGGGAAATTCACCCTCGTATTATTTTAAGCTTTAAGTGAAAAGTTTTGTTAATGTTATTCACACTTCTCAATATAATGGCTGATGTCACGATAACAGTAATATAAATGCCTCATCCATTCCCTACTAAAATAAATGCCTGAAAACTGAATGTTTAAGAGTTCTTGGACTACCAACGGTGTCATCGACTTTAGAGCAGAAACGGCGCTTTTAAAACCTTCTTTCAAAGCTTAACTTTTTTAAATGTCATTACAAAAAAAACCTAAACTGACATAAAAATTTATACAACACACTTTTTCGTACACTTTTTGATAGCATTTAAATGAAATTGTATTTTAGAAATTTAATTGTATTAATTTATTTTTTAAGTTACTTATTTGGATGTTTTCTGTTATAAAATGTATAGAGGCAGAAAGCAGGAAGTAACTCTTGTAAGTTAAATAAACTGCACTTATATATTTAGATGTATTTTCCAGGTCGTTGTAAATGAGTACGAAAGGCTAGATTTGATAAAACTATTGTGAAGAATACTTTTCTGCGTCGAAATGTATGAATGGGGTCTCTCATATACTCATCGAGACCATGATTTCTTATGTTTTAAGCCTTTAGACCAATAGGTACAGTTTCAGTGTTATTTTCTACCAAGATCATTTTATGGAGGTGTTTTTCGCACAGACAGTGTGCGCTTATGGCAAGTGTTTAGTATCTAATACTGAAATTTTTCATCCCCTCGAAATAAATAATAAGAGGATAAATCATACGGGCTACTCTTGATAAAATCAGATGTTTCTAAGTAAATGACTGGAAGATAATTTTCTACATTGTTAATAAAAGATCTAGCAAGCGATTAATTAAAATGAATTAAAAGTGTAGTTAGAATACCAAATTAAAACCCAAATATGCTGTGCTCATTTTCTGCTCATGCTTATGCTTTCAATATTTTATCGGATGATTGCTAAAGATTTTGCATGCTGCAAGAAAAGTTCTAGGTACCAACCTCCCATAGCCTTATGTGCGGATGATTAAAAACTTTTTGTTAGTGCATTCGCTTCGCTAAGCCAGCCTCATGTTACTGTAATTTTTTAATCTGAATAAACTAACTGTATACCGCCCTTCAATCTCAGTAGGTAGGTACATCCATTATGCAGAACCATTATGGATTTAGTGAAATGTGTTTTGCTGAGTAGATCAGTTTGCTTATAATTTGGTACTGATGAGATTTTTTTTGCTAATAGTGCAAAAGACTATGTACCGTTTGTTACGAGTGAGCTGTTCACTTCAGTTGACTGAGTAGATGAAAATATTATAACCAATTGTATAGTTAGAGACAAAATTTCCTTACCTTCACGTCGTCACTTTTAAGCTTCGTTAGTAAGCTCAATTGATACATTTCTTGAAATATTTTAAAGCCCTTATTTCGCTTGTAAGCTACCAGGAATAGGCGATCGCTGTCGTTACTGGAAAACGTCTTCTGGGGACTAAAGAATAATACTTCTGAGTTTGATGATTTTCAGTGTTATCCTATCATTTCTTTTTGCGGCGGGTTTTAACGAACTTAGACCCAACCGTAGAGAGCTTCCACGAATTTATTGCCACAGTCGTCCACATCGATGCAATAGCCAAAACTTTCACTTATTCAGTCATTAGAGTCATTGGAGTTATGGCTTTGGTTAGGTGCAAAGCAGAGTGTAGAGTTAGGGCGCGTTCCTATTACAGTCGTACGGTTAATTTATCGTCGATTAAACTCTGTTGACCGTCAGTCGTGTCGTTCTATATGGATCACTACCATTTAAATAAGGGGTCCTCCTACAAAAGTCAATTATATTTCAATAGCAGATAAAGAATGATGAGTGGGTCTGAACTACAAAAGAAAAAAATCAAAAATAAATTTTTCATTTATTAAAATTTCAAAATTTCAAAAGTGACCAAAGTTTAAGTTTTTTTTTTTTTTTTTTTTTTTTTTTTTTTTTTTTTTTTTTTTTTTTTTTTTTTTTTTTTTTTTTATAAGTGACTAAACCCGCGTTTGACCTCAATCTCACCTGATGGTAAGTGACGATGAGGTCGAAGATGAAAGCACACGGGTTTAATCTTTTGTTTATGACTAGACAGCAAGTAATAAAAACGTTTCCATCTAATTGTATGTAGTCATACAATGTAGATTAAACTTAAATTTTAATCAATAATAAGAATTTTGAAATAAAATTTCGTGAAATGTAAAATTCATTACTCTTGAACTGCTATTAAAATATAATTGACTATTATAAATGGACCCTGTATACAGGCTGACTGGTCATATCATAGGAACAGAGCGTGTAAATGGGATCATTTACAATTATTTAAAACATATTTTCCATGGGTTAAGTCTTCTAATTTTCTAATTTTTTGATTTTTTTTCATGAGTTTGCCTTTAGACTAGCACATCTTTTTTAATCCTTATTTTTTTGATTAAATTATTGTTTATGAGTAATTTATACGTGCCTGTGTTGAGTTACATTGGTGTTTGCGGGGAATAAATTCTCAGAAAAAAGATATTGCCCTTGAAAAATCACAAAAGGGAGAAAAACGTCGCGAAAACTAAAATTTCAACACGATTAAAAAAACCGGTGGCAGGGTTTTGCACATTGATTCTCCTTAACTTTTTAGTTCATAACCTTGCCAAGTATAAGAAATCAAAAACCAAAACATATTTTGTTTTAATGCTAAATTCTCTTCAGTGAATAACGAGACTCGTTTAAGGGTGAATTTATACAGTGTGTTAGGTATTGAATTTCCGATACTGCACCCACGTATAGTATGTTAAATTTTATACAAAATACTTTACAAAATATTTCACATTATTCCGGGCAACCATAGTAAAATCCTCTTAACACTTCCATTAAGTCGTTCAGCAAAATTTCAAAAACATATTACACTAAGTAATTTTGAACTTTTTATGTAAGCTTCTTGAAAATTTGGCAGGGTGATGATGAAAATAGTAAAGGAGTTATTCGCTATGCACTGTCAGACAGAGAATATATCGACAAAGGCTGGACTCAATTACCTACGGAAAAAGTTGTTCGTAAAGTAAGTCGAAGAATAGTAGCATCTATAAAGTAATTTATTACAAAGCAAAGCAAGTATTGCATCCATTTTAAATGCAATGTTCTGCCCTTAGATGAACGTTTACAGAATGCGGCCCGCTAAACCTGAATTTGACTGGTTTGAACGAAACAAGCACAAGAAAATAATGTACTATGATACTGGCGAGAAGTTAGCAGAAATTGATGACAATGCTCGTGGTCGGTGGTTTTATAAAAATGGCAGGCTAGCACTGGATTATTATTTCGCAGAAGGTAAGTGAACAGAAATACAATAATAAAATGAATTACAATAACTTATAACGGATATACAGGGTTACTGGTGGGTCACTTTCGAAATCGAGGACGTGATAGTTTGAGATCATTCATGAAGATAAAAAATAAAATAAAAAATAAATAATAATTATTTACTGAGTATACTTAACCAAAAGTCAAAGAATTCATAACGTAACGTATGGTTACATAAGCGTAACACAATAGATACTTAGCAGGTGCGTGTTCCGGTAACACTACTGTGTGCGTGTTGACTAAGGCGGAGCGTCGCAAAATGTCTCTTTATTTATTTATAGGGAATTATGGTGAAAAATTAAGTACCTACTATTATTACATAATTATGATCAGAATCGAGTACAGAGTACTCTCCTTCAATGTCTAAAATTTGTCACCAGTCACCCTGCATATTTTAAGACATCGTATATACCAACTTATTATTAGCTTTATAAATACTTACTAGAATTTATAGAAAATATGACTTCACGGCTAACATCTAACATCACACAAATATCCTCATCAGCCCGGATACAAAGCCAGGACCTCCCATCATAGAAGGCTGGTTTTTATCAACCATCATAGATGGTTTTTATCTACACCAGGCAGCCATCAGTACTTTACGTCAATGTTCATTACTATAGCTTGCTGAACAATATTAGGTATTGTAATAAGACTGTTTATTTGTTTGTTTATAGTAAACTGACCGTGCGTGTATGTGTTGATTTCAGAAACAAACGCACAACAACGTTTCGTCATTTACAGCAGTGGAGAGCCTGACGAGAAGGGCCGTACGCATCCGGTGACGGTTCTGGCGATGTTTGACTATTTAGGAAATGGCGTCGTGTTTGATCATAGTGGGAAAATAAGGTAAATTTAGTCAAGGTTAAAACTGCTCCTACTGTTTTATGATGCACTGTTGCTTTAGGAAATGACATCGTGTTTGATCATAGTGGGAAAAAAGGTAAATTTTGTCGAGGTTAAAACTGCTCCTACAATTTGATGATTCACTGTTGCTAAGTTATAACCTCTTTGTTTAGTATGCTTGATAGCACGGTACGGCATATATCACTTTCAAGCAGCTTTGCTTTGTTCCGGATAAAAGAGTAGCTAGTGACTATCAGTGCAATAGATGGCATTGAGAATAATCGTTTCAAATCCGAGGGTCAGCGATGCAAAACTAGTTCTTCTGGAGTAGTGGTAACTTAGCTTTTGGTAACTCTCAACCTCGTTTGATCTAAATATCTACTGCTACTGGTAGGAGCTACTGGTCTGGTTATTGATCGACGTAACCGTTACCGGTTACGGTACCGATCTATTCCATCGGTTAATCGGTTAACATTAATCGATAGGTCTAGTAGCTTTAAATGATCGACGGATACTGTTCGACTAACCAATCGATCGACGGTCGGTCGATGTTGATCGAGTAATCCGGCCAAATGCTCAGGGCGCGAGGTGTGGGGGGACAATGTGAGTCTAATCCATTGAGATATTACTAAGTACTACGTATAGAGAGGACATCCCGAACAACATTTTTCCGCCTCGAGTTAAAGCTTTCTGTCCTAACTATTCGGATAAATTCGTGTATGACGAGTGCTTGTCAGAACAACCAAATACGTTTGTGTTTTCTGTTGAATATTAAAAAAAATGTGTGCTTAGGCACTGTTTGAACCACAAAGCAGATACATAGTAGAGCTGCTGTACCTAAGCAAAGTGGCACAGCTTCAATTTGGGTTGTCCTGACGTCACAGCCTTTAGTTCAAGCTATTCCTCGCTAGAGGCACTGGCGTCAGTTCGTCGCTGACTTCTGTGAAATATGTGCACGCGTAGATATTAAAAAAAAAAATCCTCCATTGTTTCTCGATGTGAAATTTAGTTTTCTATACTTTTATAAAGGGATTACATTGACAATCCAAATAAAATTAAGTTACCAAGAAGATAATTTCATTCATAATTATTTTTTACAAATTGTTTGTTTTCCAATTATTTGGGTCCAAAATTCCAGATTGTTATTTGTTGCCTAGGTGATTTTTATGCCGCGAAAAAAGGTTGCGCTTTATAGCGTCAAGTAGAAATACTTTTATTTCGCGGTTTTTTCTGACAGATTTGGAGCGTATGGAATTTCGTTAAAAAACTAGAGCCACCTAGTAAAGTATAGCTGAACTTTTTTGATGATCATGTGAATATTTTAACCTTATGTTTCAACCGGTTTTTACTACTCGCTACTAGGTGACTAATGCCATCGCCTGTTTGGCTATGATTGGCCATAACTCACCGCTTACCCCTCCCGCGCGTAGGCTTCACTTGAGTCCCTAGAAAAAACTGGATAGGGCAGCTCCTCTATATATTTCCTCCGTGGTTTGAACATTACCCGAAATACAAATAAATTCCAAACAGTCATTTTTCACAACTAAAGTATTTATTTATCAAGCAATTTGTATTTATTTCACCAAATCACTATGTTTTTCAAATAGCATAGAGTAAAAAAATATTAATTTGGGGTAGAAGGGATACTACTAACGGATTTTGGTTTTGGGACCAGTTTGATTTAAGATTTCGTAAAACAAGTTAAAATGCTTAAACATTTTTTATTTTTTTTTATTTTATTCATAATCAGAACAAACAGTTTCTTATAAATTATAAAAAACACTATAAATAAATACTATATAAACCAACAGTTCCCTAAAAGAAGTAAAGTTAAACAGAAAGTACAATTTAGTAATTTACCTATAATGCGTTGAATAGATTTTTTTTCTTTTATATCTTGACAAATAATTTTATATAAATATATACTATTGGAGAAAAAAAAAACAAAAACAAGAAAAACATATCTGTGTACATTATATAAACAGAAGGCCCTTAAGTGAGGATTTAATTAATTACTTGAAGCTGATCATGTGGCCGACGTTACAAAAAAAATAAGAAAAGATTTAAAAATAAATGTTAAAAATTTAAAAAAAGAAAAGAAATATTTCCCGTTGATTTGCCTTTATTAAATTAAATAAATTTTTGTTTACCACTGTTCTCAATTATACCATTATGAAGTAAATTTGTATCTGCTATGAGTTAGGTACATGTGAAATATGATTTAAAACTTGCTTTTTGAATTTACTAAGGGCCGGTATTTCAATGCCACCTTATCTCAAATTGATCCAGGATTGAAGATAAGAACGACATAAGTGTATTTCAATATAGGATTAAAGTTAAGCGGCGAATAAAGTCCACCCTAACTAGCCTTAATCTAAGTGGAGGATTTTTGTCGCTTAAGTTCCGATCTGAGATTGGCGCGAGGCTACCTCGAAAAAAAGTTACTTTATGGTAGTTTATTTTTGACCCGCAAAAATCAACATGCTATGGTAGGTAGTGAAATAATGGCTATTTGCTAAGTCAAGAATTATTTTCTTACGTAAGTATGCGAATTATAGTTCGGCCGTTCAGAGAATGCGTTCCTGACACCTATCAGTTAGTCACGACCAGTGATGGGCACAACATAACACTGAGTTCGTTACCGTTCCTCCAAAATGAAACGCCGTTATTTTTAAGATTATTTTCGTTTTAAATTGGCAGAATCATTCAAAATTTAAAATTTAGTAATATTTCTATGCAATAAAGTACATTGAATTGAATGTGCGTACAGAATATTAATCAGACGCTTGAGGAGGTAGTGTCTTCATCATCATCTTCGCCTACATGTATAATTATTTTATTATCAATAACAAAATCAATCCTGATATCTCGGTCAAAATGTTCCATAATCAGGTTTTTAGTCTTTCAACAACCTTTGCCCAGTCATCTCTAGTGACTTCCCCGAAGGCTTCTTTTAATAGGGTAATCATCTTTTTCGTGCTGAATGGCGGGGAAGTATAGTGGCGGGCGGCGTAACCTTTTATTTGAGCCCAGATTAGCTCAATCGCGTTATATTGGCAATGATACGATGGAATTCTTAGAACGCGATGACACATTTGCCACTTTATTTCCTTTAACTAATTTAATTAGCTCTGCTTTTAGCATCTGCATATTTGCGTCAATGCCTTTTGCTTGTAACCAAGTTTTTTTCGCGCATTCGGTTTGGTCATAGTTTTATTTTTTTATTTAATAAAAGTTATCTTATAGTCCATTATTTTCAAATTCTTAAAAAGAAAAACAAAACGTATTATTTCATAAAGTATACCTGTTTAAGAACAGAATACGATACTGTTATAGCCTGTTATTGTTAGCACAGCACTACAAATATAAAGCTTTGACATAACCTTGTAATAGCGCAGTATAGATTTTGAAAAATATTGTTTACCAAGTTATTTAACACTCAGTTTGGCACAAAATTATAAAATTCATTGATTATTGATATAATAATGTTGTTCATCAATTGTTAAAACGGGAAAAAAGCAGCAAAAATATTTTTTATCGTAACTGCAACGCCATTACAAAGTTGCGTCGTCAGTTCAATCGCGATGTGTCAGGAACGCATTCTCTGAACGGCCGAACTATAGTAGGAGCCAAGCCAAAATGAAAAAAGAACACAGTCTAAGGTCTTGGAGAATTTGGATTGTGTTGTGAATGATAAATAAATAAATAAACACTTACAAGCCGTTATAGCTGAAAGTGAATCAAGAAAACGCTACTATGATTTGCAAAATCAATTAGGTATTAGAATTAGAATTAGCAAAGAAACAGAAAGAGGATTCACTTTAGGAAAATTAGGCTTTTACTATTATAATAGTAGCTAGCGTTTTCTTGATTCGCTTTCTTACTTGCAAAATAATTTAAATTTAATAAATAAAACACAATGTAAATTCATATAATTTATTTAATTACTCCTTGCTACAAATTATTAATATAATGAAAATATGGCACAACATGTGGCGAGAAATTCTGGCTGCCTCTTTAAAATGGATCTACTGGCACACTGCTAGTCTCCAAGATGGCCTGTTCAATCGCTGGAAAATTGGCAGGCGGATCACCATTATTCATTTCTACTGCAATATAGCACAAGCTACACATAGATGCTGCACTTTTGTAAGTGCTAAACGAATACCAAGTGCTAATATAGGGAACCTTCAGAACACCAAATGTCCTTTCAATGGGATTTCTAGTTCATCGAATTCTCCACTTTCAAATCTCTTTTTCACCAGACTATTTTGAAATCGAGTCATGTGCTGATTCGGGCCAACGAGCAACAATATCTTGAATGATCAAATCAGCTGTACATATGGCTTGAATATTTAATGAAAAATATTGTTTTCAACAACTGGCGGACAGAAATGCCATGTCTATATCAGTCAATTATGAATGTCAACCAATGACAGCAAAAATCATAGACAAATCGACTTATTCTGTTTATTATGTTGCAATATTGCGATTTATCCTAGATTAGTTGAGGCGAGGAAGATCCGGATTGAAATACGCTTCTGTCTTTCAAAAGTGAGACTTAGCTTAAATGTAGGACTTAACTTAAGCAATAAGATAAGGTAGCATTGAAATACCGGCCCTTAATGTATTTGAAAATATATCTATCACACTCAATTCTTCATAACAATTCTTACAAGCACGCTTTACGAAGCTATTTTGACTGAAACATGTATTTACTGTGGGGATCGCGAAAAACTTTTTCTTACGAAATGACCTTTCTTTCTATTTTGTCTATATGAACTGCATATGAGTGTTGCCAAACGATAGAAGCAAATTCCAACCGACTACGTACATAGCTGTTGTAAAGAATTTTGTACGTTAGGTTAGATTAAATTAAATTTAAAAGATTTTAAACGATTTAAAAGATTTTCCAATGCGCAAAATGATATCCAGTTGTTTGTAGGCGCTATTAACTATATGGCCCATGTGTGATACAAAAGTTAATTTTAAGTCGAGAATAATGCCAAGATCTCTAACTTCATTTATTCTACTAAGATTTGTGTTATTTATGTTGTAATTAAATTTTATAGGATTCTTTTTTCTGGTATATGTTATGCAGTGGCATTTGTCTGCATTTAAGAATAAATTTTGTCTCCGACAGAAAGACTCGAAATTACTTAGGTCCCTCTACAATAACAAACAAACATTGACACTTTTGATGACTCTAAATATTTTTGTAAAATACCTGCTTAACATATTGGTTCCAAAATCGCTTTGAAAAAAATTCCAGAAAAATATCTAAATTACCATTTTTTTGTTATTTGTTTATGAGACATTTGCATTTTTATCGTTGTTACAAGTTCAGTTCAATGCAAGGAACTACTTAAAAAAATAAAAATTCCTTTGTCCACACTAAAAATAATCGCAACTTTGTGTTAGTTTAATTTAATCTAATAAGTACTTTTCTAACAAAATAGTTTTACTAGGTTGACGACCATTCGTGAAGCCGTCTATACCTACCAACCTATTTTGTGTTGATAGCGCCGTGCGTATATCCGTACCATTCTATCTAACCATGCGTTGCGTTATGAATTCTTTAACTTTCCGTTCAGTTTACTCAGTAATTTTTTTCCACTTCATGAATGATCTTAATCTATCGCGTCCTCGAATTTCAAAAGTGACCCAACAGTCAATCTGTATACATACAAACTTCATGAATATTAAATTCATTCATTCCATTTTATATGCTTTCAAATAAAATAGGTAAAAATTTTGTTTGTTCACTTCTGCATTACTAATCTATGACATAGTTTTAATATCATGACATAATTAATATAAAAATAAATAAATATTTCTGATACTCATACAACATTATCTAGCCCAAATTAAGTTTCTTAAAGAACTTGTGTTATGGATACTAGATAACTGATATACTTAAGAAATATATAAACATACATATTGAATTAATACATATTTTTTATTAGAATAAACTTAAATAAACATTCCCGACTTTTGACGTTTTGGCAGCTAAATTGTTCTTTTAAAGCGATCTAGCGCTTTTTTTTAAATAGTTAGATTTAACGTCGTCGCTAGATTTAGCGCAGCAGCCGCTGCAGGGCTGAATTCTCTGGAATGCTCTTGTCATAAAAATGCAAGACATTTTTTGTTCGAGATAGCTTATCTATACGTAGTAATAATATCTCAATGGTCTAATGAAACAGCTCGATCGACGTCGACTAATTCGTTTTATCATCGATCGACGCCCTCGATTGTAGATCGATCGATGGGTCTAGTTGAAACTGTCTATCGACGTCTACGAATCCATTCCACCTTCGAACGAAGCCCTCGATCGATTGGTCTTGTAACACCCTTACTTAATCCAAATGTATGGTGTAATAGAAAGCATGTATTACAACTGTGCCTAAGGAAGATCCCAAAACATCCCACAGTTTAGAAAGTCTTTGATAGAATTGTTTAAAATCAACTCTATTCGGTGATCAAACAAACTTTCAGCCCTACACAGCATGACTTTCTCAGGAGTCGCTCTACGGTTTCTATCCTTGCTCTTTTCAATGCTTTCATAACCGAAGCCATGGATGACGGTTGCCAGGTGAATATCTTTTATACCGATAACGGTAAAGCGTTTGATAAAATTAAACATAATATGCTTTTACGAAAATTATCTGGTGTCGGTACCTCTATGTGGCAATCTTCTCAGGTGGTTGACATAATACATGCAGGCTGTTGTCCTTAGGAATTATATTTCTGGATAACTAAACGTCCCAAGTGGTGTTCCGTGAGGTTCTATGCTTTTTATCATATATGTTAACGATATAAGCCTCTGCTTTCACATCACATTGCTGTGTTTTGCTGACGATATGAAAGTGTTCTCAAGGGTGGGGTCGTTGGGGGATGCGTTTAGAGAAATACTGCACTACGAACCACCTGAACTTAATCCATTTAATTACAGCTATGTATCATATAGTCGAAAATTCAACCCCATAATTTTTAATTATAAATTTGGGACATGCCTACTTAAAAATGGAACATGCTATAAGAGATCTTGGCGTTATTCATGATTATAAGCTATTGTTCGATGCTCATTAAGAAAGTGTAATAACCAAAGCCTCAAGGGCTCTTGGATTTTGACAGGTAGTCCTAAAGGCTTCACACAAGCCAAAACACTAAAAATTTTACATTGTTCATTGTATCAGAAGTAGTAATTATGCTATTTTCGCAGATTTTCGAGGTATGAGCTAACACTTGAAAACAGGAACCCATAGCCCTTACCCACACCCTCAGTATAACCCAAACCTTAGCACACCCCCCACCCTGGAGAGCTTTTAGTATGTAAATCTTTCCAACACCGGATAACTGTGCGCATTTTCAAAACTCCACGATATTTTTTCACTTAATTTTGCTAATTTGACTGAGCTATAAAATGTAATAAAAAAATTGCTGATAAAATTACATGCTAATAAAAATAAATGTTCGCCTTTAGTACAGTAGGACTGACTTAGTAATGTTAACATCTGAATCCGATAAACAGAAAAATGAAAACCCGGACAGCGATCATAGTCAACCCTAGAGTGTTGTTTTTTTAAGGCCGAGCGAAGCGAGCCTATCTGACCGGCGGCGCGGCGATGATGCTATGTGTTTTATTATGCGCCTGTTCTCATAAAAGTAAATAGTGATTTTTCACCATTTACCAACGCAGTGATAGGTATATTTGTAACTTTCAACCAAAGTCTATTTTTGAATGTGAATGATTTTTAAAACTTTGTTCTTATTTCCTAATGTTTACACCCTTTACATCGTGTACGCATAAGGCATATAATGCTTGGCTTGGAATTAAAGTTAGTAGGTACGTTATTTATTGTATAAGTTTTACTATAATTGATTCAATCAGACGTTACTTTGTGGAAATCCATGACAGCTACTATAAATAAGTTACCTTGCTAATTCCGCGATTCGTACTTGCACTAGTGATGCAGGATTTTCGTGCGCTGGTTCACCGCCCTCTCCCTCCAGCAAGAAGCAAGGAATGCAATGAACAGACACTTAGAACACTGTAACCGGCACCACAGACTTCCATCGACACGTGTTTCGCTTCAACCAGACAGAAGCATCCTCAGAGTGTAACGACCACCATCAAACTCGGCCTACAAGTTATAAGCAAGGTAACTTAGTTATAGAAGTTTTACCATCTTAGCGTCTGTTTCTATTTTTCCATTTCCAAAGCACCTTGGTTGAACATAAATACAATGTAAAAAAAAATGTGAATAGTAGTAATTACAAGCGTATAATATGCAACGAACGTTTGCCCGTTACGCGCATAAACTAAAAAGTCCAATATTTCCTGTTCCCGTAGAAATTTCGGCAATTCCTTTCTTACTGCACCCTACCAGAAATGTATGTTGCAATATTTCAGCTCTCTACGCCCAGTACGATGTCTATTAACCATTCAGTACCTCGGACCAGTTTTATATACAGGGTGTCCCAGAAACGAACGACACGTTTCCGTGTCAATAACATCAAAATAGATTTAGTAAAAGTTTTCTGGTTTTCGATATATTATCACTTTTTGGTCTTTTTTTTCAAAAGTTTTGAAAAAAAAGTGACTAATTTAGATGGACTTAGTAGAAATGAAACGTGAGTAAACAAATATTTAGCTGTAGGCAAAAAAAGACCAAACAGTGTAATTTTTTCTTAAAAAATCACAAAAGTGGAAATATATCGAAACCCTGAGAACTTTTACTAAACCTATTTTGATGTTACTTAGGTCCATCTACCTCCAGTGTCACGGAAACGTGTCGTTTAAATTGTTAAAAAGCAACACTGTCGCATTAGGAGTAAAAACCTGTCGTGATAGTTGTAAGTAAGTGTGAATGATAGTTGTAAGTGTCTGCAATACCCTGTATATTGATAAGACAATGTAAATGTTCACATTGAATCAAATATTAATGTATTTTTTTTATTCTTTAATAGATTGAAATATAATCAAACAGAAGGAGTTGTCCTAGACAAAACACTTGGCCCTGTTTCTAATTGGAAGTGGCACAATCTAAATGACCCTCCAGTTCTACAACAAGTTATGGTTGACACACAGCTATCTCACAAAGATCCAGATATTCTAAAAATGACACCAAATGAACCTAAAACACCAGTTGAAAATGAAGACATGCTTGCAATAGAATTTGATAACTTCATAAAAGAAAAAAGTAAAAAACTAGCGCAATCATTCAAACCTTTTCAAATCAAAATGAAAGCGCTAAAAATAAATGAACATTTTTCTCTGAGAGTGCTAGACCAATCAACTATATACATTACTTTTAGAGACGGTCCCATTAATATGAAGTTAAACATAGGAATGATTCTGGATCACCAAGAGATCGTAGATACTGACACGGCTGAACTAGGTGATGTTTTAAATAGCGTGGATCGGTTTCCTGCCAGAACTGAGAGTTTGGATCAAATGCAGAAGAGTGTGGCATACGCGCAGCGCGTAGAACGCATGCATTTGGAAAGGGAACGGAAGATACGCTGGCCCGTAGCTGTCGCCAGCGTCGACCAGCTAATGAAACCTGCCTCGAAACCGTTACATCCACCATTTAGAGCGCACACACGAACTTGCAACTGCCAGTGTTCTAAAAGACACTCATCGACCAACATTTACTATGATACTCGTTTGATCTAAATGTGTTTCATTATTTAGGAATATTGTAGATTTTTTTATTAGGATCTAGTTATAACAGGAAATATATCTAACTGGTAATTAATAGTTTTATAGAAATATTTTTTTACTATAACTTAATAGTAATTTTAATTCTTAAATAAATATTTTTATAAGTAGTGATACATCTACTTGTATTTTATTGCACAGGGCAAGTCTATTCCCTTACTATTACACATCGTTTTATGCCATAGAAAAGTGCGAACCTGACACCAAACCTTATTTTTATAACAAACTCGATATCTCCAAGTAGACCGGTCAAATTAGACCAAAAATTAGAGAAAAGATACATAAATTCCCACCAAGCTGAAAATCGGTAAGATTGTTTTAAAAATCATATTTAATAAAAAACTTTCATTCGTAGTAGGTATTCTTATACACTTAGCGAATGTCAAACGCTGGTTGGGGGCGGCGCGGGTCCGGACGACATGAAGAATCTTGGGGGAGGCCAACGTCCAGAAGTGTGCGTCTCTAGAATCATGAAGATAATGATCAGTCATTAATGTCATTATCCACCAATGTCTTGGTGTTGTCCGGTTCAACCTCAACCTTCTGAATTCTATCACTTAGATATGAATTCAAAACTTTGAGGTCAGTGCCTTTGATGCCGTAGTGGTAGAGTTTCCTGATGAGAGTGTCATGCTGAACATAGTCAAATGCCTTAGACTATAATAAATTAAATTTTGACTTAGATTTAAAATAAAATTTGAAAGTTCCCCATCTTTCCCCTGTAAGGAATTTTTTTTATTCAAGGTCAAACGTCAAAAGAAAGAGTTCTTTTACCATTTTCAGCAAAACGGTAAGTTTTATCATGAAAATAAGGACACAATAATTGTAGACCATAAAATTATCTACAAAGAATGTATGAGTACCTTTTTTCCTACTTGCCACCATTTTTGAGATATAATCCTTTGACGTTATTTTAGGGTTTTTGCTTCATATCATGAACTAGTTAAGAATTTATATGATAACCTCAAAAAAGCAGTTATATAGTGAAGATTTTTTTATTTCTCACTTTATTTCTAACTAGTGAAAATGGTTGTTTACAGTTAAATCCTAAAAAGTGAAAGAGCTAAAAAACGGCAAATTTTAGGAGGGGTGGTTCTATAGTGAAAATTATTCTTTTTGACCTACTCTGCAACCCCTCAACAGACGTAGGTCCAATAAAAATAACCCGGGTGCTTTAATTTGCTATGACTAATTCAAAAGGTTTCGTCTTGTTATTAATCGACACAAAATAGTTCGCCTTTATCTCCATTATACTTTTTTGATTGAAAAAATAGTAAAATATGATTTTAAAATAGAACTACTTACTACATAATGCGTCACTGACTTTTTCCAACCATAATTTCATGACTTTCATTATTTTCGAATGAAATGGTTCGAGGGAAACCTATCGCCACGGAAGTCCGAAAACAAAAATTATATAATAATAATTGCAGATCGGCGTATCAAATAGCCTTAACTTATTCCTACCGAGATCAACAGTTGAGTCCATCGTAGAACGTGGCAGAGAAATGGCACTGTTGATTGTTTGAAGAAACCTGGTCGGCTGCGAATCACAAGCGAAGCTGAAAGTCGAGTTTTAAGAAAAAACATTAAAGAAAATCGTAACAGGAGAATTAAACTTCTTAAGTGGCGAGAGATGCTAAACAAAGATATAGCTGTCGATACCTGCAATAAGGTCCCAAAACACTGATAAAGAAGCCTTAACTCACGCCTCTCCGAAAGAAGAAAATACTGAAATCGCTAAATTATCATGAAAGCACCTTCAGAAAGCAGGTCAGAACGTAGGTATAAAGCGATTGGAATACTAGGGATTATTGACTATACCGATGTATCAAGTTTTAGTTACATCTTTCACAAGTTTAGGCACTCGGAAAGATCTTCGAAGCGATTTTGTAAATCTTTAAATGTTTTCATGTTAACTATGTACATTATTTTACGGCACTTTCTTTTGCAGTTTGTCTGTTTTTTTATGCACCCAGGAGTTTGCCCTTGAGCATTTTTGACTGTTTTCCAACGCAGTTATAGGTATATTAATAACTTTTCAACCAAGGTCTAATATTTAATTTGAATGCTTAATGAAACTTTGACCATGTTTCCAAATATTTGCAACATTTAGTAAACATGTAGGGTAGACCGGAGGCAAAAGTAACGGGGCAATTAAAACATTGAACATATCTTCAATACCACTTGTCATTTTAATGCGTAGGTGCGTGTACTAACGGATCGAGGAACACTTGACACGTGTCAGCCGAGTGAGTGCGGGTGCGCGTAGTGTTAGCGGGTTAATCCCCATTTTGTGTTTTGGATGCTCAAGGTAAGAATTTACGTAATTTTCAAAGTGTAAGTGCATGTTTAGACGAAATATTTTATATCAAAGTGAAAAATTGGGGGATCTGAAGTATTAAATATTATATATAACCTATTGTTTGTTAATATTTTAATGAATTTTAGGGTAAAATTTACATTTCTCTGTCGACCACATAAATGTGCATTTTAACACATTTTCCGGGGACAGTTCTAACGTTACAATTGATGACCCCGTATTACTATTGACCCAGTGATCGATTTATTCAAAATTTTCCTCGTAATTAATTGGAATTACACATAATTTTGAGCTTAATAAAATATATAAGTAAAATGTTAGTATAATAAGTAAATGTAATAGTATAATAAGTAAAATGCCTAAGAACGGATATTTGAATTCCAATTATTAGATAATATTATTTATACCAAAAGGGCATTTTGTTTGGTTCATTTCATTGATAAATATTTCTTAATAATTTTCTTAAACTTTATCCAATAGTTTAACCATTTAGGCTTCGTTTAACCACAGGCGGCACGTAGCGCTGGATGTTGTCGTGTTTTTTTACTACAACACCTGTACTATGAATCCATCCCGATGAAAACCCGGCGATGTGACGAAAACCCACAAAGCCCTGCGTGACGCGACGCCTGTTTTGAAACGAAGCTTTAGTAGTTTTGGCGTTTGACGCGCAAAGTATAGGTACAAAGATTTTCGAATAGAATAGAAACTCTAACATGCCTTTAATTTGCAGGCACACTTTATTTTCAAAATTTTAAAGTCATTTTACAACGTTCTTACAATACATTATGTCATGATATGCATATGATATTGTTGTGGATGCCCAAAAATAAGCTGCAAAAAACCGATAGAGGCACTAAAGACCTGTTGTTGTACGAACAAGCTAACGAAGGGATACTTTATGAAATGAAAAAAAATGATGCCGTCAGGATATAACCTCTCTACTCATGAAGCAGACCTATTATTGTCAAACTTGTAGCTAGGTTTTTGGAGTTAAAGGGGTGCGGGGGCAATAGCAACAGGCACTTTTTCATAAAAACTCAAAATTTTACTTTTTCTGTTTAACCCTACTTCTAACTGGATTATATTTAGAGTAGAACATCTATGTTGATTTTGTAAGACATTGGTGAAATGTAAACCTAATTTAAGCTTTGGTTAAAATTTTAGCAGAGGTTGCTGTTTTTGTTACTGTCCTTATATTTTTTAGTTTTATGTCTACAACTTTATCTTATTTACGCAAGACTGAAGTATAGAATATTATTTTAATAAAAGTTTTATTTTAATACTTGTGTCCCTGAGTTTTATTGTGTTGAAATTTTGTTACTTTTTCCCCGGGCATATGTAACAGTCCCCTTTCTTCGTTAAACTTCCAATAACTGGTTAATAGCAGCTTGCACGAAAACTGCCATGACTTCTTTTTATAGCTAGATAAAATGACTGTACATAAAAAAATTATCTAAATTATTTTTCATACATACATTCATAACGTCACGCCTGTATCCCTTATGGGGTAGGCAGAACACCAGAGGTTACAAGACCATCTGATGTCACGTTTGACAAATTTGGAGGTATTATAAAGATAAAGAAATATTTTTCAATTTACTGTGTAAACATGATATAAGTAAAAAATGTTACCGGTCTACCCTACGCATGAAGCATTTAATGCTCAGTACCTAATTCATTGTATAAGTTTTACGTTCTAAGCGTCTGCCTTAATTCTTCTACTTCCAAAGCAATTTTGTTGGACATACAGCAGGACCTATTTAATCCGAACCCCTTCTAATCCGAACACCCCACCCCACTGACACAAGAATGTGACGGCGAAACTGAAGAAATTCAGCAGGCGTTTCCAATGCAAGCGCCGTATCTGTCTTAAATACATGTCTTGAATGGGCTGACCAAGTGGATATTCCTTTGCCAGAAAAAATGCTTTCACGTAAATTGCGAGATAAAGCTTTTTATTTGTACTAAATACTTCCCGGCAAACTAAAATATTGGATTTTTTTTAAGTTTATTGATGATTATACATTACGAATTAAGCAATACCTTTGTTTTATTTCATAAAAAAACCCTATAAATTATCCGTACTATAATCCGAACGCTCCACGGATCCAAACGGGGTATAGATTTTCGGAGTTTGGATTAAAGAGGTCCTGCTGTACATAAAAAGACAAAAAATGTAAAACGTAGTAAATACAAGCGTACCTACCTATATGCAATATGAAAATTGAAATGCCCACATTATTATCAAATATTAATGTATTTTTTATTTTATTCTTTATTAGATTGAAATATAATCAAACAGAAGGAGTTGTCCTGGACAGAACACTTGGCCCTGTTTCTAATTGGAAATGGCACAGTCTGAATGACCCTCCAGTTCTTCAACAAATTATGATTGACACTCAGCTAGCTCACAAAGATCCAGATATCCTAAAAATGACACCAAAAGAACCTAAAAAACCAATTCGAAACGAAGACATGCTCGCAATAGAATTTGATAATTTCATAAAAGAAAAAAGTAAAAAATTAGCGCAATCATTCAAACCTTATCAAATCAAAATGAAAGCGCTGAAAATAAACGATCATTTTTCTCTGAGAGTAATAGACCAATCGTCCATATACATTTTTTTTAGAGACGGTTCTGCTAGTATGAAGTTAAACATTGGAATGATTCTTGACCACCAAGAGATCGTAGATACTGATACGGCTGACCTAGGTAAAGTTTTAAATAGTGTGGAGCGGTTTCCCGCCAAAACTGACAGTCTGGACCAAATGCAGAAGAGTATCGCCTACGCCCAGCGCGTAGAACGTATGCGTATGACGCGGGAACTGAAGATACGTCCGCCCGAAGCTCTCGCCAGCGCCGACCGGATATTAAAAGCTGCCTCGAAACCGCCGCATCTACCATTCAGCGCGCGCACACAAGCTTGCAACTGCCAGGGACCTAAAAGACAATTATCTAGTAATGTTTACTATGATACTCGTTTGATTTAATTGTGTTTCATTATTTAGGAATATTGTAGAACTTTGTATAAGGCTTTAGTTTTAACAGGAAGAAAAACCGGTGATTAATAGTTTTATAGAAATATTTTTGGTATATGACTTAATAGTAATTTTAATTCTTAAATAAATATTTCTATAAGTACTGGAACATATTTATGTATTTTATTTGCCCATAAGCAAAGATAAACAACAAACTTATTTTCTCCGTACTTTCACATACGTCTGAAAAATAACGGCCAAGTATCAGTTTTAAGCATTAAACGCAGTAACACTGATGACCACATAGATAATTAAGTTCTATAAGTACCTACCTTAAAACAGGGTGAATAGGGTCCCAAGGGGGAATAGTGTGTATGCCCGTTGTTCCCATAAGCCGTATCCCCATCATGGGGACAGAGGGCGTTATTAATTTTCCTTACCGTTGTCCCCATTACGTAGATATATCTAATGGGGACACCGGGCAGTTAACATTCTCGTATTATTGTCCCCAAAAACCTGTATTCCTGTTTTAAACTTCGTTTTAAGCGCGGGAACAAGAAAATTCAAGTAAAACAAAATTTCAATTTAAATAAAAAACTGTTATCACACACAACAGATATTATAAATCTCCAAAAATATCACAACAATTAACTTAAAAAATCGTCATAAATGCTTTGTACTTCAAAACGCTTAAAAAAATAATCAACATGGTAAAAAGCTCCATATAAAATATAACTACAAACAATATCACAATAATTAGCTCAAAAATAATCCCCTTAAAATAGACCCTTTTGTCTAGTGGAGTGGGATTTGGCATGCTATTTGTGCTTTTGTTCCGCAGGCGAAGCCGGCGCTACCTTTTCAAATTCGATTCTAACCATAAAGTAACTTTTATAGGTTGAGAATTCTAACAGATGCCCGTAATGCCCGTATACGCAGCAGGACCCTGTCTTTAAATTGATCTACAGCTACAGTTTTACGCCCATAGTACCAACCTTTCAAAAAGTATAAATAAAAAAAATGATCCTCAATTACTGCAAAGATATTATAAGATATTTTCCAGCAGGACCCTCAGCCGTTTAAAGGTCTTCAGACCAATACTATTCGGCCCCGATTAGAGGCATTTTAGTATCTTCCAAAAAGTATAAATAAAAAAATGTACTTTAATTGCTGCAAAGATATCATAAGTGATTTTCCAGCAAGACCCTCAGCCGTTTCAAGGTCTTCAGACCAATAGCATACGGCCCCAATTAGAGGCATTTAAGTAGTTACCTTAAAAAAACATTTATACTTCTTTCAAATTATTATTTATGGAGAATCGCCTGTGAGTCATTTTTTTCATGCCAGCGGGACCCTTTTATGTTTTAACGTTTTCAGCCCAGACAGTCACATATCTTATCAGCATATTATTAGTACTTTACAAAAAACAATACATTAAAATAGATAGTATTTTAGCAGTTTGTTTAAGAACTTTTATTATAAAGCACTCGTATTACTGCTAAAATACTACCTACCTATCTATTTAAATTGTATTATGATAAAATACATTGCGCTAACACCGCTGCCCATTACTAACCGCTGAGGTTTGGACACAATTATTCAATGTAAATATTTAAAAGTTTATTAAATACTGTATTACCTAACATGTTCTTGTGGTTTCAAGAGTATTAGGTGTGCTCACACCCACATGTAGGTACGTACGTACGTACCTATGTCTAGAAAGAAAAGAGTGAACGCCGAAAATAGTATGGCAAAATCGAGAATGGACGACTGCCTTGGCAATGTATAGGTAATAATTGCGACTAGCGGAATAGAATGTTCAACTGCTATGCAATGTAACTGCATGTCTTAAGAACTGTTTTTATTGATAAAAAAATGAAAAGAAGAAATGAACGGCATCCCCCAAGGTAGTGTTCTAGGTCCTATACTGTTTATACGTTTCATGAATGACATTCACAGCCCTAAACTAGGGATGCAGAATTTTATGCTATGCAGATGATAGGTAAAATCGCACATTTCCAAACTTTGGTAGGAGCCTTCCTTAAAGCTGAAACTGGATTGAATGTTCTGAAAGGTTAGCTCGATATATTAACGCTGAACGCGTCCAAAACTAAATAGGTACTACCTATGCTTTTATAAGACTAAACCTTCAGCCCCCCCGTTTCTCTACGAATTTACGACTCTAGCCACAACTCTTACCAAATTATAAATAGAGTAGTAAATGCAAAATATCTGGGCGTGGTTTTGGATGAGAAGTTAACTTTTACGAAACACATAGGGACTACTTCCTCTCGCATCAATAAGCTGATTTACGTGATGAAAATGGTCATACACTGCGCTAACAGCGATACTCTCTTTTTGGTATACACATGCCTTGGGTAATGTCTTCTCATTTATATCACTATCTGGGGAGGATGCGGAATCACTACCATGTTGGGCCTTGTGAGAGCGCTAAAGTAAAATAAAAGAGAGCCTAAAAGTAGGTAATGTTTAATAAACCAATGTAATATCCCACCGAGATTCTTTATGCCGCCACGGGAATGCTAAAAGTGCGGCGGCGTCACATTTTAAAGCGTTTCTAAAAATACACCGCCAGCATTATCGTTACATCTAATTAATTTTTAGGCCCCAACTTTCACAATTAAAACAGCTTTTTCACAACGTTTGCCAGCACATATTATACTTCCTTTCGTTTATAACAGAATAGTTAAACTCTGCAATATCAAGAAATCTACAGTAAAACAAGCAGGAGAAGAGCAAATGCCCGTATTCACAGCAGGACCCTGTCTTTAAATTGATCTACAGCCACAGTTTAACGTCCATAGTACAAAGTTTGTACTATGGACCTTTTTGGAAGGTTTGTACTACAAACCTGTGTTTTTGTACAAACCTTCCAATGTTTTTACTTTTTCAGCCCAGATAGTCAGCCAGATAAAAAAACAATGCATTTAATTGGACTTAACTCAGTCGTAAATTGGCTGACCAGGAACCTTCTGACCCGGAATATCAAGAAAACGGAATACCTTGCCTTCTCACTTACATCTCACGGTAAACTCTTAGCATCAACTTACAATCTCATCATCCACTCGTGTAATGTACCAACCCAATCACATTGCAACTGCCCTACACTCTACAGCACCAACTGCATTAAATATCTTGGCGTTTATATTGACAACAAACTCTCATAGGTACCATCCCCATATTAGCACTTACATCCAGAGTAGGTACGCAAGTTTATCAGTGTTCTGTCTTCTTCACTCTGTCTGCAGTACCTATGTAGTCTGCACCATCTCCATACCTTGTCGACGCCCCCTGTTTGAAGCTATGTCTTGACATTAGTTTTAAGGTAATATCCTAGCGCTTCAAAAATATAAATAAAAAAGGTATGTTAATGGTCTAAATTTTTTCAAAACATTTAAACAGTAAAAAAACAACCAAATTGTTTTACACTTTTTACGTCTCAAGTATTTTTTAAAGGTTTTAATTTGAGTTTTTGAAATTTTTTTAATGATATCTTATTGCCAACTTTTTTTTATGTCTGTACGACTTTTACATCGGTAAATATTGCTAAATAAATAAACTCAGTAAAGAGAAAATTAAAATGGCCGCCGTTTCTACACAGTAGGGGCAAAATGCCTTTTTGCCGTTGCCCTAACGGGTCCGACATCGGTGACCGGAATAGAATAGAATAGAATAGTTTATTCGCAGAATATGGTAAGTATTACTGTTCTTAAATATAAATTATGTACTTACAGCATATTCTACCGTCAATATCGGTGTGCGAATATTTTGGTCAATTTTAATAATCAAAAGTTGTATATAACTAGGTATCGCTTATTATTGAATTACACTTTATAGGTCATAATATTAACTTAGTCAAAATTGAAAATTTTAAATAATTATGTCATTAAAAGTTACCTACATTGCAATCATATTTGAATTATACATTATACATTATTATTACTCATTTAAGAAATCGTTTACACTATAAGTAGTACGTAGGTATAGTGTTTTTAACAAAAAAATATATAAGTAACGTTTTTTTTAAATTTCACCATTATGTTCGGACGCACTGTAAGTAAATGATTTGGAATTAACAGAACATGAGCTATTATTTGCACTATATTTTGTTTTAATACATTTCATGAGTTTTCAAAAACCTGACAGGTCAGCTATGAACTCTTTTTAATTACTCTTTAATTTATAAGTATGGTTTTAGAGGTACCACGCATAAATTACTTCAGAGTTACCTCTCAAACAGATACCAAAGAACTGAAGTTACAAAAATTTGTTCAAAAGAAAATTATAAAAATCAGCAGCTTAATTATAAAAATACCTACTCATCCGAATATAGAGCAAACAATTTCGGTGTCCCCCAAGGTGGAATAGCCGCCCCATTTTTATTTCTGACGTATATTAACGACTTGCCTATGGTAACTAATGAAGACATAATCTTATTTGCTGACGACACTACAATTTTAATAAAATGTGATGACATAAATTCTTTCGAAAATAAAATTAATAATATAGTAAACGACGTAATTATTTGGCTGGATAAAAATAACTTAAAAGTAAACGTAGACAAAACTAAAATTATGCAATTTCACACTGATAAATCTGTGCCGTTAAAACTAAATATCAAACATGAAAACCAAGAAATAAAAGAGGTTGACTCTTACAAATTTCTTGGCATCACACTAGATTCCAAAATCAAATGGAAACTTCATATACCTAGAGTCTATATGTTCCAGACTAAACCGTTTTGTGTTTGCTCTTCGTCGTCTACGAGAAGTAGTCTCACTTGAAACGGCAAAAAAGCGTATCACGCATATGTCGCTTCGGTTTTACAATACGGACTTATATTATGGGGAAACTCAGTAGAGATAAACACTGTTTTTAAAGTCCAAAAACGTTGCATCAGAGCTCTTGCAAACGTACAAGTGACTGATTCGTGTAGGCCATTGTTTAAAGACCTGAAAATTCTTACTTTGACAGGACTTCACATAAAACATATATATGCGTATTTGTTAAACAGCACCCCGAAATGTTTCCTAAACACAAGGATCAAAGAGAAAGACAGCTTAGGAGAAAAATTTATGAAAAGCTAATTTTTCCAAAATGTAATCTCACACTCACTACAAAAAATGTACAGGAAATGGCTGTAAAAATCTTTAATTTAATACCTAACGACCTGAAAGACCTGCCTGTAAATAAATTTAAGCACAGAATCCATATGTGGCTTGTGGATAAATGCTTCTACACAATAAGGGAATATTTTCTATATAAAGAGTGTGAATAATACAAACTTTTATAATTAATTTAAGGAATCATAACATAATTGAAATAACCCCATAATGTATTTTATACTTATGATTTACAACAATTCACAATTTTATTGACAAATGAAAATGGTAATCTCATAATGATGTTTTTATTTTTATTTTATGACATAATACGAAGAATGAACTAAACTGGTAAACAATTGTTTATAATATAATATCTAATTTAATCTTAATAATTTATTTCTAGTAACCAGATTAACTGTGCCTACCTACTATAAGAAATTTAAATGTAATATTTGAACGCCTTAAGGGCAGATTTTTCTAGACACAACCCTTTTGTAAGACCTTATATTGTGAAAAATCTTTCAAATAAATATAATTTCAATTTCAATATGACAAATATAGAAAAAAAAATACCTAATACCTAAATACCCTTTGATAAAATCACACATAATTCTTAACCCACTTCTAAAATATTGTTGATTGATTATTTTTGGAAGTCCCTATTTATATTTCCTATTAGCTACATAGGTACATTTTGAAGCACCAACATAATAATATATTTATGTATTCTTTATTGCATGCATACATACATAACTTCACGCCTGTACGCCCATACGGGTTTACAGGCGTGAACACCAGAGGTAATAAAACCATCTTATGTCACATTTGACAAATTTGGAGGCATTAAAATAGTGGAGAGAGACTATTGCAGTGACAGGGGGTCAGGTCAGCCTATCGCCCACAAAAAAGCCTCCCATAACACCTCGGTCCCTTAACTGACTTTTACAGAATGCCCGGGAAGAGAAGCAGCTGGCACATTCTATGTTTTTCTTTCGCTCCCAGTCCAGCATAGAAGCTATTTTTTATATTCTTATATTCTTTATTGTACATATCATATTTACAGAGTTAGTTTATAACTATACCAGAGTACCAATGGCGGCTTTATCTTCAAAAGATGATCCAGGCGACATTTTTTAGAAGATACCTAAGGACGTTTACCTCAGTTATAAAAAAAATTTAGAACTGCATGGATGTAACTACTTATACGCATACAGTATACATATTAAACTGGCTTTTCATAAAGTATTACCAGAACAAATCACCGCCGTAGCGGTGATATTTGGCGGCAAATTTTATATGAAAGGTGGTCGCAAACAAGGCGAACCCTGAAGGGGTTCACCTTGTTTGCCAAATAGTGATTAGAAACGAATACTATTGTAGTATTGAAAAATAAACGTTTTTAAACATTATTATTTATTTTTATCAGAGAGACCGTTTCTACCAAATCATTCTTAATAATATATTCTAGTATTTGTCATCATCGGTTTTCAATACCGGTCCTACCTAACCTTTTTTTGTCAGTTCTAAGTATTCTCAATTTACATATATTGATGTTCTTGATATTGATATTCTCTTTATCTTTATTTGTTTATAAAACACTTTATTGCACACATTGTAAAAGGAGAAAAAAAATACAATGATAACACAAACTTAAGAATGGTACAATGGGCGGCTTTATAGCTTCAGAGCGATCACTACCATACAACCCCATATCTATTTCACTTGATATTCTCATCTTATAAAATCTTTGGCTAAATGAATGCCTTGAGCCATGTATAGAAATTCTACACTATTTATTATCATTTAAATATTCAGTATACCTTACGAGTTCATAAAAAATCATTATCTCTATGCAACTGTTAAGAAAGAAAAAAATTTTTTTTTTTAATATGTTTTTTTCTTGTGTAAGTGTTTAAAACAATAAATTTCATATTTTATTTTCATTAACAAAATGTCCACTTCCCACCCTAATTTCAATAGAGAAGATGGTTGGAAACTATCACCGACATGGGACCCTATCCTGAAAAACATTAAATCTAACATCCAGCAAGCTGCACGACCTGAAACTCAAGATACTGTCAGCTCGTTTTGTGTCAATCCAGAACGCTACGCTCGAAGACTGAGAAACAGATGGAGATGATGGATGATGTATAACTTTTTCAATCTATCAATCCGACGCTTGACACCTCAGTCGCTCGTGACCATGGGGTCTGCAAAAACACCGAAACGTCGAGTCAAAATTTAAAATGTAAATATACGCGATAAATCCGGTTAAAAAGTGTTTTATTTATCAGTATTTCCCAGTTGCCCTCTCTATCAATGAAAGGGATATTAATATTAATGTTAATGGTATACGTTTTATGATCATGTCCCAGTTGCCCCCCAAGGGGGAATTCCTAGAGGGGACTACTGGAATACCTACACCGGACAACTGGGAATAAGCTCACTCTCACCTTGTGTCTCTCTATAGCCAGCTTGAATAGAGAATTGCTGCGAAAACCTGCCGCGGCTATTGGGGCTAAGAGTGGAGAAATGGTCTAGTGTACGGGGTCTTTTCATAAAGGGGGCGCACAGCTCAGGCTGGGTGCAATCTGTCTGGGTTCAATGTTTATACAAATGTTATGTTAATAATTAATCCTCTCTGACTCCCTGAATTACCTTTTGACTCTCAAAAGCAATCCCTTCCACCTAGGTTCCAACAAATTCCTGTCCATACCTACTTCAAACCAAACATCTCTTGTTCCTCTACAATCTACATGTATAAAATCAACATAACCCTTGCCTAGAACCTGGCCATTCAGGAATAGCTGGTTATGTATGTATATAGCTGTAGTCAACTATTTCACCAGGGATTCTGTTGAAACTGGCTCTTTAAAACTCTACAGATGCTTTTCGTGACGATTACTCAAAGAATGGGGAAAAAACATGCAGTGTTGCAGGTAAATAGTACAGGGATATTCAGCCTACAATCTCATCTAAGCCATGGTTCTACATAGATAAAAAGATTACCTACCAAAAAGTAACTTCCATCATCAGCAGACGGCGGTTGAGTCACTGTTGACTCACCACTTCACCTAGTATTTTTGTAAAGGATAGCAATTTGTGGCTCTCCGTGGTGAGATTTTGAACTGGAACCTGGATAAGTTGATCACATATACTAGAATTCAAAACATAATAATAGTTGAAAAATCAGCAATTGAGGTCACCTTTTGGCCAAATGGGCTTGAAATTAATTTGCAGAATAGTCTGTTTTATACATTAACTTATAATGGCCACCACGCTTAATGAGGAATCGCCCGAGAGGATGCAGGAGGAGCCCTTATCGGAACTTAGACACTTCTTAAAAATTAAAAACAAAATTCAAAAATCGAACAATACACAACAATGCTCTCACAATACAAGTCTACTCGGTTCGACAGTAACGGAAAAAAGTAAATGGTGGAATCAGTATGTGAATAAATAAATAATAATAATATAATACATTTTATTATTATATTGTACATCAGCTAAAACTAAATTACAGGGCTAAGATAAATATTTACAAATATGGTCGGTTCATTTCAGTTTTCTTAGCTTTCTTGTCTCTGGCTCTAGGAAACCATCGGTGTTCTGTTGTTAAAGTAAGGGTTGATAACTGTTTTCTGGCCATTTCAGGTGTCATTGCTTTAAAAACTCTTTTCACTTCATCATAATTATCCATTTTTAAGACGGTCTTACTCTCAGTTTTTGTATCTGGAAGAGGTCTTGAAAATTCATATGGAAACTCTTCTTGTTTTTGGTGTAAAGCAACTATTGTTGAGCCATCATCAGTTATAACAATTTTAGTATAACTTCTTTTGAGTAAAAAACGGAAAGGCCCTGTTGCTTTTCTAAGTAAAAGCATTTTTGTGTACAATTGTATTTTCAAATTTCAGACGAACCAATCAAACAAAACATAACCTTAAATAATCTATTTCTTTTTTTTAGTATATTTTTTCCATATAAATGGAAAAGAATGATTAGTCTATACAGCCTTGACTTCAGTAAATTTACCGTGAATATGGTAAAGCCATAGATCTCTAACACTATGGATCTGAAATAACAGCAAAAAAAGGGTGCATGCATACCTAAAGTTAAATCGTAGCATAAAATGGCCGCCAATAGTGAGCATACTAAAGTTGTATCAATATCGATACTTCTAAGGCCGTATACAGAAAGAAAGCTGGAAACTTATAAGCGCTTATCAGCGAAAATGTCTGATTCATCGGACGATTATTTTGTTTTCTTGAGAAAATGTGTATTCAAAAATGCGAAATGAAGCTTTATCCTATTGATAGAGAAAGGAAACTTTTCGGGTGTAGCATCATTTATTAGTAAATAACTGAAAACTTGATGATCAAAGATATTTTTAAAAAAAATTTTTTAGGTCTTTGCTTTATCCTGGTATTGGAAAAAAAAATATAAATTACTAAAACTGTTATCCCACATGCTTACCATGAAAATGCTTGAAATGATTCGTCTGGGGATTTATTAACTTATTATTTGTCAGGAAAAATATACGCTTTTTCTAAATAGCTTTGTTTATAACTTTATCAGTCACCAGAAATAAATTGTCTTACCAATATTTAGGGGTTCAAAACTTACGTTCTCCTATTGACAGTATTTGACAGGGAAGGAACACACATCCGATTAATTGCGACGGTTATTTTTACAAACTTCTGCCTGGTGCGGTCATACCATTTTTTATAACGGTCCTAGGGCGTCTCATGCAACTATTAAAAGAGATGCCCCTTAGCCGTCATCTGCCATTAAGTAAAACTTTCTGCCTTTTTTTCCATTTACTACTTATATATACCAGTTTTTTCTTTTTTTTGACTTTGATTATTAGTCTAAGAGTGTTTCCGAAGCATATTTGAAGCGTTTTATTCGAAATTGAGAGCAAGTATCGAATTAATGACAGGTGTTGTTTACCTTTTTGGAAAATCGAAAGAAGTATTGAAAGAATATTCCTTCGATACTGGGGAGGGAGAGGGAGAGGTTCATGAATTACGAAGGAACACAAAATAGTAACAATAAAAATGAAAATAAATAAATAAATGAAAGTGGACATTGCAATTACAAAAAGTGAAATCTGATCAAAATAATAGTAATTTTAAAATATAACTATCCACATGGCCACTATTATTATTATCTTTTTTATGATTTCTCATCTCGGCTTGCGCCGGTTTTTTTTTAAGGCATACACGGGCCTAAGCCAAGTGCATGTCAGATAGGGTAGAGTTCGGAGGGCTTGAGTGTGACTGAGCGATAGTGTTAGGTTGGGTTAGTGACGTATTTTCCTGTTCGGTCTGTAAAAACTTTCTCACTATCCGGCACGTGTTAAGGATAGCAGCTTTCTGCATAAGATGGTAAGTGTTTGGGGCTAAATTGAGAGTTTCAAGGGATTGGTGTAGTTGTTTCGGTATTACGCCTGTAGTAGAGATGACTATTGGGACTATCGTTACTTTTTGAAGATGCCAAAGGCGGGTTATTTCATCTTTCAGCTCTATATATTTGGTCAATTTTTCTGCTATTGAGGACTGGAGGTTGTGTGTGTTTGGAACGGTAATATCAATGAGGAATCCTGTTTTACTGGTCTTGTTAATAAGTGTGATATCAGGTCTATTGTAATGAGTCGTGCGATCTGTGAGAATTGCTCTGTCGTAATACAATTTAGTTGTAGCATTTTCTAAAACAGAATTGGGTCTATATTTGTAGTATGGCTGAGTAGACTTAATAAATCCGTATTTGTAGGCAAGTTTTTGATGGATGATATTAGCTATTTGGTCATGTCTGTGTTTATAATCTGTTTGGGCTATTGTTTTACACGCGCCTGTAATGTGTTGGATCGTTTCTGGGGAGCTGTTACATTTTCTACATATATCGGATGGAAGGCTTCTCACTATGTGTCTTAGGTAGTTTTTCGTTTCTATGACCTGATCTTGAATGGCCATAATGAAGCCCTCAGTCTCGGGGAATAGCTCTCCACGGCTTAGCCATGCGTTCGACGCCTCTTTGTCGACATTAGGTTGGCATAAGTCATGGTAATGTCTTCCATGTAGAGACTTTCTGGCCCATTCTAATTTTTTATTATTTTCATCTGAAATAGCTTCATTGTTTTGTGTGGATCTATCTTGAAGATTTAAAGAGGTTAATTTGACATCATTGTAAACTATTGCTTTGTGTAAAGGTGAAGAATCAATTTTATTGAAAAAATACTGTCTTAAGTTTGAAATCTGTCTATTGTGAAGGTTTGATATGTCTATGATTCCGCGTCCTCCTTCTTTTCTGGGTAATGTTAGTCTTTGTAAGCATGACCTTGGGTGATGTTTTCTGAATTTAGTCATCGTGGTATTAACGATTCTTTGCAGTGCTTTAATTTCAGATTTCGACCAATTTATTATACCAAATGAGTAAGTTAGTACGGGGATAGCATAAGTATTGATAGCTTTAATTGTGTTTTTAGAGTAAAGTTGTGTTCTTAATATGCTATTTAGTCGGTGTTTAAATTGTAGCTTTAATTGATGCTTGGTTTCTTTATATTGTATCTGACGCGATTGGTTAAAGCCTAGGTATTTATAAGTTTGGTGTTCTTCTAATGCATCTATTTGTTCTCCAGATTCTAATACGTAATTATGTTGGTGAATTATGTTTCCTGATATCAATGAGTTAATTTTACATTTATCTATCCCAAATTGCATTTTTATATCATTAGTAAACTGTTCCGTTAGGTTGACTAGTTGGTTAAGTTGTTGTTCATCTATTGCATATAATTTAATATCATCCATATAAAGCAAATGACTGAGCATATTTTGTTGGACTTCTGTCTGTTCGTTTGTTACATTGTATTTTAAAGGGTACCCTAGAGTTGTGGAATTTAGTAAGTTAGAAAGGGGATTGAGTGCTAGACAAAACCAAAGCGGGCTGAGTGCATCGCCTTGGAAAATACCACGTTTTATTTTTATCGGGCTGGTTTCTAAAGTTTGGTTTGGAGTATTAAGCCTGAGTTTAGTTTCCCATTTGGTCATCACGGTCTGCAAGAATAAAATTATTGTTGGATGGATTTTATATATTTCTAATATTTGTATTAACCACGTGTGTGGGACTGAATCGTATTTATTATTATTATTATTAGGGGTTTTGGGACTATATGAGCAGTCTTGTCCGCTCGTCACACTGCGACCTATGTACTACTGACATGGCCACTATGTAATAATTAACCATACCTTCCTTTTATATTATGAAAGTTAGAAAGATTTTACACTCGTATTATGCAGGTAGCAGTAAAACAACATAGTAATTTTCACAAATGAAGGGCACAGGGGAAAAACATGCTATGTCACAGAGACAATGAACTGAGTAATTGCTAAATTAGTCTTTTAATCCTCAAAAAAAGGTACAAAGGTACTTGAAATAAAAGATAAATATATTTATTTATAAAGAAAATATATTTGTTTAAGTAGTGTATTACAGAAAACCCTTTACTTTCTTATACTTATTAGGTTATTAGAAAAAAAAACAGAAGTATGTCAGAAATTACAGGCAAAAAACATGCAATGTGCATGAAATACAGGCAAAAAACATGCAATTTCCATATTATTTAAACATCATTATATTTTATCTCTGAGAAGTATTGCTTAGCTTTTGGTCCACAAAACTTTGACAGGACCTGGATATCCATAAATTTTGCCTTTGAAACTGGAAGGCTCTCATAGTATGATTGATCTGGCAGTAAAAACTCAGAGTCACCCAGGCTACGAGAGTCATTGCGCAACTTTGACTTTTTATAAGGTGCTGTGAGAACAGCTGACGTCCAAGAAGAATTGTAATGTTCTCTGTGAAAAATTAATCTTGGATGATCCTTTTCAACCCTGATTTCTCTTATGGGTCGAGATAAAAAAGGACATGATTTCTTATAAATTGGTGATAAAAAGTCTGTCCATTTTCTGACAAGTGGTTGGTCAACTTCAATCACATGAAAGGGGCATGGCTTCTGTCTAGCATCACGAATCACTTTGACCCAATCATCAGGGGTTTCACACTGTGATTTCTGGTTAATGCAACCCATATTTCTGTCGCACTCTAAGTATGAGTGTCCTCGAATGGGAAATATGATTTTGATCACATCCAGGCGTCTTGCACTGTGTACAACATAGTGCATAAAACGAAACACAGTGTAATTCTTGTTCTGTCCACCGCATGAATCGCAGAATACCACCAGCTCCCGAGTATTTTTATCAAGGATATTAAATATATAGTGATGGAGAAATGAACACACTTCATCAGATCCTTTTTTTGCTACTGTTTCTGGGTAGCAGAAGAAATATGCTTTGGATGTAGCTAGTTCATGGATGTTAAAAAGATTTAAGGTCAATTGTCTTTTATAATATACATCATTTGTGGTGATGTTCGGCATGTTTAAATTTTTTTGAAAGTCCATTGCAATAGCCTCCCTTACAGAAGATGATTGACACTGAATCCTAGTTTCTCTTTTTCGTTTGTAGAAAACATTTGCCTTCATTTTATGCAACATATTCTCATTTTCTAAGTTTTTTATTTCTTTTTCAATGTCACATTTTTCCAGCTCAGAAGCATTCTTC
Source organism: Stenoptilia bipunctidactyla (assembly GCA_944452665.1). NCBI lineage: Eukaryota > Metazoa > Arthropoda > Insecta > Lepidoptera > Pterophoridae > Stenoptilia > Stenoptilia bipunctidactyla. The sequence goes on from OX101726.1 coordinate 13,110,597, forward strand.
AAATTTACTTTGAGAGCCTTTGTCTTTGCCAAAAATTCATCACATGTACTACATGTATCACTTCTTGGATATCCAAATCCTATGTTAAAATGATTTACAAATATAGATCGATATGTTTCGTAGGATAGTTGATTTTTGTCTTCGAACATATCATACATTTTCTTGACATTCAACTCCTCCGGTAGATAAATTTTTGAGCTGTCGTGTAAGCTATAATGGCTTTTTCTTCCACGAAATGACCTTATGTGATCCATGACCTTACATTTAAGCACTAGACTCAGTTTTTTAGGACGGTTGCTATGTTTTCCTCGCATGTCGGTTGGGGCTTTACCTGTTGTGAGTAATGATTTTTTAATTGTGCATACTCTTTGCCTTGTTATTCCATGTATGGCAATAAAGGCTGAGGCACAAACTGGCACATCAAGCTGTTGGGTTCCGTTTAAAATTCTCACTCTATAGGAATAGTTTGCTGTATGTAACTTAGCTTCAGACTCTTCTTTTCTAGGTCGTCTTCTTTGAATTTCAAAAACACTGATTAGACCACATAAATAAAGGTTTTGTGCATCCCTAGATGGCAATAGGTTGAAATCTTTCAGAATCCTAGCCCTTTCTTCCTCAGTAACAACTTTGAAACACTTGTATCGGGAAATATTGCATATTGGAGTATCAATTGTGTTTAAATTGATTGGCAACTTAAGCGCAGAATGTACAGTACGAACGCCATCTAGAAGAGTCGCCGCAATTCCAGATGATGCTAATGCCAAAGCTTTGTCACATCTTGGTCGAATAGTGGCCAAAATCAATGAAATGACAAATCTTTTCCCGTTTCCTCCAGATGCGTCCAGGAAGAATAGACCACCAGTATTATTGTCCACCGCTTGCATTAGTGTTTCGTATACTTGTTTTTGCTGTTCATCCAGCAACAGCACATTATTTCGAACGAATTCCTGCAATGTATCAACATTATATTGCAGCTCTCGATTTAGTTCTTGGTTGAATGCATCGTGCATAGATCGATTTGGCGCAACCATTCCTACTTCAATCAGTAGCTTGTTTGCAATAGTCAAGCATTGATTCTCAATCAGAATCAATCCTTCATTGTAGATTTCATCGGTTATTTGGATGTCAGGATTATTCGTTTGAATACGCAAGCGATGCAAGATATCTTCACATATGTCGTCTTTGTATTTGTTCCATAACTGTAGTGGTTGTGAAGGAAAACATGTGGTGATGGTAATTGCGAACAGCGTTCGTATTTGATACGCATTTGATGAAACAACTGAATCCGCAAGTGTTAAATCCCAATAAGAATCGTTCTCCAGCAAATGTTTGATATGTTTGGCATTGGTGGCCATTCACAGTTTTCAAATGCGCAAATGATTTTGGTCCTCGTACATTTACCAACAGCAGTCGCAAATAAAAACATTCATCATTTCTAGGATGAACAGTATACATGCGAGCTACTTAGTGCATCAGTGGAAAACACCTGTGGCCAATCTGAACGGAGTTCGCCGGGTTTGCTAGAATAAGTGCCTGTGGTGGTGAAAGTAATAGATCCAGTTTGACTTTTCTACTTACGCAGCACAATCTAGCCGTTTCTCTTTTGAACTGTAACGCATTGCAATATCGGCATATAGTCGTCATTGGTCCAATATCTAAATTTTCATCATCACTGTAATTCGCAGTGGGATCATATTGGAATGCCAAGCGATTGTATGATGCTGATGATCTTCGTGTGTTCACGCGTTGTCTCAATCGGGCATTTTCTCTTATTAAATTTTGTCTTTCTTCGAATAACTTATTTTTTTTTCTTTTTTTCACAATTTCACAGTGAACACAATACCAGTTTGTCACATGAAATTGCCTGAGCAGAGAAAAATGAGTAGCTCTCAAACATTGTATCACGCACCGGCGCCATCTACTTAAAATATTGGTTTGTAGTACTATGTATCAGAGATGGCGCTGTATGTGAAAAAAGATTTTCCCACTTTTCTGTTAAATTTTTCCTGAATTTTCTTTGCTATAAACCTTACGGAGCTTATTTTTATATAGTAGATAAAGTATGTATAGAAAAATAGAACATCTCCATGGTTATCATCTCACTGGGTAAAGCACATAGATGATAATGCCTGTGCAGGCCTCAAAATTCTTCCTCACCGGCATCTCCGCGCATCTTTATAACTATTTTAATAGGAATTAATACATACAACTTAGAAATAAATAATTAATACATACATACATACAGGCAGGGTAGGCAGAACACCAGAGGATACAAAACCATCTGACGTCACGTTCGACAAACGAGCTATTATAATGGTGTATAGAGACTATTGCAGTGACAGGAGATCAGCCTATCGACAACAAAAAAGTCTCTAATAAAACCTCTAATTAATATCAGTAAATAATTACTTATATGCATACCTTTAGGGTGGATTTTTTTAATGCACCCTGAAGGGAAAGTACTTGAAATAATAGAGAAAGCAAATTTTATCAATTTACAATAATTTGTACAGGGTGGAATTTTTGAATGTTGGGAAAGTAGGTACTACAGGGTGTTTGGTGTTTGATATCTTTAAAAATATATGTTTTTTTTAATACTTCGATTACTATGAATTCTTAATAACGCTATCATCTAGATAAAATGGGAATATGGTACACACTTTCAGATATCATGGAGCTTTGGACCCCCGCTCCAGGCCCAGGTGTCGGTGACACCTGATAAAAAACACAATGAAAATAAAAAAATATTGACTGTATGTCCTGATCAAACTGACCCCCCTATTTCTGATTCACGCAAAACACCTACGACTTATTTCTACCGTAGTAAAACCCAGACTCTTCTTTCATTGTTGCAAATCGTAAATCAATTTTTTTAATTAAATCATCTCTACTCCTTCTTTATAAGTTTTTAATGTGGATCCCACTAGTAGCATAAGAAAAGTATCTGAAATGCTGAACGTCAGTTTTTGGAAAGTTTGGTCAGTAGGTACTTCAAAGTGATGGAACTACTCACTGGTTCAAGGCCAATTTTAAGAAGGTACATTGCAAGTCTTTCAGCTATAAAAATGTTGCCTTTCGGTATTTATTTTCAATAATTGGAATGGTAAAAAAATCATATTGCTATTATAACAAGTGACAGCCTCAGTAATGTAACTTAGTTTCGTTCCAGGTATCGAAGAAATGGATTATGATAGGCGTTTACAGTTTTCTAAAGAAAGATGATTTAAGTTAAAAAAATGACGATTTCAATAAGCTCATATAAGAGTATGCATATAAGAGTAAGAATATAAACCATACACTGTCTATGTAATACATTTTATATAGAAAAAAAACATCAATGGAAAACTTTAAAATTCGGAGTAATTTCAAAATAGTCGTCATTTTTAAATATTTGTAATAATGTGTAGCATATCATTAAAAAGAGGATAAACTGAAGAAGTTTTTAAAAGGACTTTAAAATTCCCATCTTTGTTTTTTATTTTTTTATTACAATGTAAAAAAAACTGATATAATTTTGCCACGTCCTCGAGACTTTGTTACCTCATAATAGTTTTTCCTCGAATTTATTTTGAGAAGATACTCATACAAGAAAAAAAGTTACCTATTTAGATTAAAAGGTGAAAATTTGGCTTTTTTCTAATTATGAAAAACAATCATAAAACTAGAAGAGATAAGCTAGTAGTACTCGAAGCAAGTATGCTCAGAATAGGCCCATCTACACCTCATTTAAATTTGGCCAACTTTGTACCAAACACCCTGTATAAATAGGTAATAGAGATAGCAAATTTTACTCCAAAGAAACCTAATTTTACAAAAGAAATAAAACTGCATTCAAAGTTCGATTCGATTCGAAGATTCGCTCGCTCCATCCGGGAATCGAACTGACTAAAATGTGTAAAAATGTAACCCTGTAATTTTATTGCGTCGATCGTTAGGGTCAACCACAAGAATGAAATCTAACACACAATACTATTAGGTTCATTTAATAATACCTTTATATCTCTGGAGTCGCTGGCCGACTATTTATAAGGTTAGGCATGTCGTTATCACTATTACATGACTATTTTTCGGAACTTAAACCAAGTCGATAGACCTTACCTTTTACGTGCACGAGAGGTGAGAATTACAGCTTGACCTATAAATATACCGCCGAAACTGTAATACTGCTATTTTGTTATATGCGTCACTATTTATGACTATTTCATCACAATTTTTTCGCATAGTCAAAATTCCTTTCCATTGAGATTTCAAAAGTGAGGATTACAGCTTGAAGGACTGGTAAAGGAAGGATTACCTGTTCGCGGGGCTTAACGGCGATAGTGAAGAACACGCTTAAAGCTTAAGTCTGTCAACCTTTTTTCTCCTATATTGAAATTACCGACAAAATCTTTTTTTTTCGTAAGAAGTAATTTTTTAATTACTGGCTTAAAAATATCCATGATCCAGACAAACAATTTGTTTATTTATTTATTTCTTGAAATACCTTACTACAGAGTTAATTGAGGCTTTAATATTATGGATTTTCCTGTGACACCTTCTAATGCATCAGACAACAATGAATATGCAGGGGCCTCGCCATTTGATTCTCAAGACAATACCAAAAGGCGAAGGTATTATGAGTTTATTTTACTCTTATTATTATTGTATTCTAATTTGCCACCTAATAAAATAATTGCGCTCTCATTACAGTTCATCAAGATCTATTAAACGGAGACGATTTGATGATGAATTGGTGGAGTATAGTTTAGGGTTACCAGGGGCATCTTTAGGTAAAAATGAAAAAAGAATGCGTACTCAGTCGTATACCAGCAATTTCCCAGAATTGCCTGTCACAGGTAGCTCTCCATCAACTCCTGCTGCCCCAATACCTGAAAAGCGCCGAAGTACTGCTAGACAAACCACCGGTCCTATCTTTGGCAAAAAATACAGACGCAAAGCACAGTTTCATCAACTGTGCACAAAAGACCTTGGTAGATGGAAGCCTACAGATGATTTGGCTCTTATTACAGGAGTTCAACAGGTATTTATCTTTTTTATTTACAATCCTAGATGATTGAGCTTATAGTTTTCATTAATGTTTTATTATCATAATATTCTTTACTAACAAAGATATAAAAATATATATAGAATTATCAATAAAATTATTTTGTCGGAGAAGCTGTGGTGGTGTTGTTGTTATTGTGCATATCAAACAAGTGCAAATTGTCTGTTTCATGATACAGGAGACAAAACCAATTCTCTACCAATTGATCTTGCAAGTTAATACATATCCATGGAAAGAATTATTATACTATATTGACATTGGAAGTACAAATTGACATAAAAAATGGTTATAAATATTATTTCATCATCACATCATCATCATCACAAATCTTTGTAATGAGCTCACTGCAGGGCATGAGTCTCTACCCTGGGTGACGAGGAGGTATAGGCCATAATCTACCAAGCTAGCCTAGTGCTGGGTGGTGGATGCCAGAATTTTGAGGCACCAAAATAGCTTCTGACAAACCCTAATGACTACTGTATACAAGTATACAACACCCAGAACCGACTGCTTAACGTAACCTCCGAAGCACGGAAGTCATTGAGAGAAATGAATAATCGGCGGTCACTCATCCAAGTAACGACCCCGCCGAACGTTGCTTAACCTGTGATATTGTATGATACACACAGTAACCACGGCGCCACGGCGACTTCTTATTATTATTTAACACATACATATCCTATGCATAACTAAATAAAATCTATCAAATCCGCTATCACTGCATATCCATTGATACCTTTAATTTTTGACACTTCTGATTGCTATTTAGGAAATTTATAAATTTCCTAGGAAATATGTGTAATTCCGGGTGTTTTAAGGGATAACAAACATTTCCTAGAAATTGTTTACACTGATGGATTTTATACATTTCCATTAACATATAGGTACATGTAATGTTATAATAATCAATATTATTGAAACTTTTTTTTAGACAAATGATTTGAGAACAGTACACAGGGGTGTGAAATTTTCCTGTCGTTTTACACTGGGCGAAGTACAGGCCAGGTGGTATGCCTTGCTATACAATGCTGAAATATCTCGAGTGGCAGTAGCTGCAATGAGAAATTTACACCCGGACTTAGTTGCTGTAGTGCAACAACAGGCTTTGTATTCAACAGCTGAAGAAGAGCTCCTTGGGACATTAAAAAGCGTAAGTTTTTATTATGTAATTGAATTTGTATACTTAAATCAAATAAAAAATTTAATAGATTTAAGTTTCTTTTACAGGGTGGCTCTGAAATACGTTGACAAATTATTTTACGATTTATTTTATTTTTCTTTTACACAGTATAACGGTGACTACTAAATAATAAAAATACAGTATTAGTTTAACGTAAATATCTATTTATTTTCAAAATAACCACCTTTAGCTTTAATACAAAGGCTTAAACGTTTTCTGAAGTTTTTGACGATTTTCCGTACCTCCTCTTCAGATATTTGGCCCCACTTACGAGTAAGTGTTGCCTTCAGCGCGTCTACACTTCTGAGTGAAGTTACACAGGCCCTCACCTCTAGAATTGACCATACGCTGTAATCCATTGGATTAAGGTCTGGTGAATATGGGGGCCATTCCTTGGAACTTATGAACTCTGAGAAATGGTCCATACACCACTGCTGCACATTTGAGGCCCTGTGAGATGGAGCAGAGTCCTGTTGAAAAGTCCACGGTTGGTCGCCGAAGTGCTGCTGGTTCCAAGGAAGAACTACACTCTCCAAAATATCGCGTCGGTATATTTCTTGATTCATTTTCACACCTTTTCCTACGAAAACGAGAGGAGTTATGCCTGTTGAGCAAATGCCACCCCAAACCATGACTGAATCTGGTTTTTGCCGATGGGGGATAATTTCTGTGGCTCCAGGGTGACTAGAAGAGTAAATTATATCGTTTTGGTGGTTATAAGACTGTTCAATCGTAAAAATTTTTTCATCGGTGAAATCAATATTTTTCCACGCTTCACCAGCGGAGCGCGCTTTCAGCTATTACTTATTCTGTGCTTTCAGTAAGCAACATCTTTCAAGAGGTATTTTTTTATCTTTATCATCCAACCGCTGCGCTTTTCGCAGCTTGTATGCTGTTAACTTGAGCTCATTTTTAATAACTCGTTGTAACGTTGAATGACTTACACCTAAATCTCGAGCCATTTTTCATAACTCGGCTTGTGGATTGCGGGTCAATCTTTGTTTGACGATATGTCGAAGCCTAGGCGTCCTCACAGTTCTTTTTCTGCCTCTTCCCGGACGATCACCAAGATGGCCAAGCTCATCGTAACGTTTAATAGCAGAAGAAACTAACTGCCGACTGATACCGAGAAGTCGCACTATCTCGCTCTGCCGCTTACGAGTCTCATATAAGGATATTATTGCACCTCGTTGAGTTGACATGGTAAAAAATAACTCATTTTTTATTTATTATCTTCACAAATAACGTTAAGTTGGCGCCAAAACTTGTGAAAATAATAATTAAAAACAAAAGCAAAGCAGCATGTTCCATTTTTTTAATTTATTATTTTTAAATTTGTCAACGTAATTTAGAACCACAGTGTATATGTATTTTAGCTAAGGGTATATCTATGGTATATCTAGGCTTGATGCGACATTAGATTCGCTAATTTTAAGTGTCTCTAATGACAAGTTAAGAGACTTCAAATTCAGAAGTTGCTAACAAAACCTGATTTTGCAGTTTGATATTAGAGAGACTTATAATTAGAGATTATGATGTTGAATACAGACCACTATGGACATAAGATTTGTACTTTCGTTCTTGTACTTTCTACTAATGTTACAAGAAAATAATAAGTTTTTTTTGTAGAAAAACATAATGAGAATAATATTTTTTTCTAAAAGATACCTAATGAAATTTAACAAAATGATATTTGAATATGATAGATCTACTATTCTAAAATATTTAAAAAAATAATGAAGAGATATCTGCTTGTTTGTACACACAGCAATAAAAAAACTGACCAAAAGCGAATTTTTCGAAAAGAATTAAAGTCGGGATTATCTCGAAAATGGTGACACTTTTACTGAGGTAATTTTTTTTATCTGGTAGAGCACACCTAAGTCTTTCTTTCATTTCAGTTTGTCGTGCAAGTTACGGGACACCCACTATGGGTGTATGTATATGTATACAATTTGTAACAAAATGGAGAGATAAAACTTAAGGGTTAACTTCTATTTCATACGTAGAATATACAGTAAAAGAATTAGCATGATCAGTGCTGGTATAGACTTTCATACAAATTTATTTAATTATTTCACAACAAAATATATGACAACCCTAGTCAACCTAATAAGCTAAAACAATACTTGTGCCTCAGTCAGTGACCTTATGACCTTTCCCGCACCGGCTGATTTTTGTAGTATCTGTCTTAGTTACCCATCACTTTCACCATCGAATAGATTTCATTAAAAGCTAACAGGTTTTATTAGGGTTGACACTTTCAAATTTTTATTTAAACTTTGAACTTGTTTTTCGCCCGAACCGTAAGGATAACAAATTTATATTACTGTTACTTATAAACTACATCACCAAACATACAATCCCTGTAAGTATTATCTCGTGACTACTGATGTCTGAGGCAGACTGTGTTACCCCATCGCTAAAGTGGTTGTATATAAAAGTTCATAAACAATTAATTAGTTGTTTATGAACTTTAGATTATTTGTGCGATGTATTTGTAATTACTTTATTGGTTTAACATTTCATTTGTAAGTAGTAGACATAAGGCCGGCGCCAGACTTAGCTTCAAATGTTTGAACAAATGTTTGAACAAATGTTTGAACAAATGTTTGCACAAATGTGTGGCGCTGGACTTTGCATATGTATTCAACGTTTGCACAAAGCTTTGCACTTTGCCATCCGGTGTCGGTCTTTTTCTATACATCAAAGCGTTCAAAGTTGAATGTGTGCAAATGTTTGCGTGGCCTGCCACACTTGTTCAGTGTCCAGTTGCTCGAGCGTTGTTGAGCGGGACGGTTGTGTGCATGTTATGTATTTATGCAGCCATATAATGGACTGGGGCAGCGAGTGCGTTCTGGAATTTGTAGAGTTGTTACAGGGGCAACTATGTACATGGAACCCGAAAAATAACAAATAAAAAAATATAATTACATATATACAAATAATACAGGCTAACTGAGTCTACAAAATCGTTGTCCATCTTGTTTGTTGTCTACTAGCATACTGTGGAGAAAAGTGTTTGCGAAGCAAGTCTGGCAGGTTACGTCAATATGTGTTCAAATGACTTTGCAAAGTCGTCAAACATTTGTGCAAATCTTTGAAACTAAGTGTGGCGCCCGGGTTAGGTTAGGTAAGTATTTGGATTGGCAATTAACAATTTAAATTGACTGTTTTTTAATTTCAGAATTCCCACCCTGCACCTGAGAAATTCCAAGAGCTTCTAGAACAGAATCCACACATTTTTTATCCATTAAGAACAGCAAAGTCTCTAATGGCTCATTGGCAGTTACTGAAGCAATATAATTTGTTACCAGATCAGACAGTGCAGCCTTGGCCTAAAGGTAACCCTAATTATAGTTTTAGCAAACTATATTATTTTGTGCGGGAATCATTACAATGTAGCTTCTTATTGTACCCATCTTAAATTGTGTGCAAAAAAGTTTCATATGACATAAGGATGGACATCAAACACTAAAATCAAAAAGAATTTTTGCTTTAACCTTCACTGATTGAATCACCCTCAATTTATTGATTCTAACCTACTTACAGGTATGTTATGGATTTCTTTATTGCACACATTACAAAAATGGCTGCATAATGTTTTGTTTGTCCTTAAATAAAAGATCTCACTCCTGCCACCACTTCTCACCCAGCCTCCGCCTCCGGTTCCGGTAAATAAAATTTAGAAACTCTGACTCCGCCTTCGGTTCCAATATAGTTACCTCCGACGATTTGTCTGATCATCCTTTGCATAATGGTAGGATCTCGTCAGGGTCGGACTGGCTAGCGACCACGCTTCACATAAAATCTGCCAGCAAATATTAATGCTCCGGCGGTAATGTGTTCTGGCAGTATTTTATAAAGAGCCAGTTCTATCCTATACCCGTGTGCTGTCATCATCATATTATCTACTACCTCACCTTCACTTATCGTGAAGTGACATTGAGACCAAACGCAGCTTAGTCTATAATAAAAGAAGAAATATCTTAACTTGCTAAAGATTTAATAACTAAGATGAGATGCAACATACAGGATAGTCATTTAGTTACGGGCCAATTTTTTTAAAAGGTATATATGTATTTTTTACTAGGAAATTAATACATTCGCTAACATATTAATCAAAGCATGGTCACTTTTAGTTATGAATGAATACCATTAAAATAAATACGCGCTACTACAAAACATCTTGTAGCAGTTGCAGCTATGTTCATCATCAGCAACTTTTTTACTATTGTAAAAAAATTTGTGTTGCCATATGTTTATATTTTTTTTTACTGAGCGTTACATCGTTTATATCGTATCAAGAAAATAACATCTTTTGGCTAGTGCCTAAAAAACATTTACGATTTTCATTCGTAATATTTTGTAACTGCCCTTTTTTATGAATAGGCAGTTAGCTTTTTAATAATGTATAAATCCACTCAATAGAGACATCAAACTGAATCAAAAATATATTGTTAACAGGACCAAATGATAATATAATGAGTTTCTCTGATGCTGAAGATACTATGAATGATGCTGAATTGCCTGATTACAAAGAGGATGGTCTAGATGTTGACATGGATTATGCTGACAGGTAATAAATATGTTGTTGACTTTCAAAGAAAATCTGATTTTTTTTAAATATGACTATAGAAATAGTCCCGGAATATCAACATCAAGTAAAAGATGTTTCGAATCGGATTTTAACATGTTTCTTTAGGATATCATACTTTTATAATCGACATCTATGCACTGTTTCAAGTGAATGTGTTTATTTAATATTCGCTAGTGTAATTAGTGCTTGATATTAACCACATTACTTTTGATCAGATATAGCAATAAATAATGAATAGCTCAGCTAACAAAGTCTAATATTTTTTTTTTTAATCCGACTGATAATTTCTGATACCAGGGCGTTCAAACTTACCAACACTTCAGCTTAATTATATAGAATCGTAAAATATAAACGTAAATACTTACCTATTATACCTAGTTTCGTGGTTGCACTTGATAAACTCATGTAATGAGTCATGTTACTTAAAATAAATGAACAATTACTAAATATATCCACAATTTCATACTTTTGTACCTACTACCTATTGTACGTTTTAAGGAGTAGGTAACAACTGGTTCTCTGCGGTTTCATCTTTGGAAATCTCGATCATGTAGATGTGTCAGGATATAAATATCTACATAATACGACGGTCAAACTGAAAGTTCTTAGAAAATCAAAAACTAAGCATTCTAGCAAGTTATTAGTTTTATTATAACTTTTCAAAATAGCGTCCATTCACATCAATACATCGCTGCATTCGATGGAACCATTGAGAAAAGCACCTTGCCCACTCGGCCTTAGGGGTCTCTTCGACGGCGTTTTGAAACGCAGCCACTGCTTCTTCGGCGTCCATAAAATGTTTTCCTCGAAGTTTTTCTTTTATTTTCGGGAATAAATAAAAATCGCAGGGTGCGAGGTCGGGGCTATACGGCGGGTGACCCAGTAATTCCACGTCTGAGGTCGCCAAATAGTCGATCGTTTGCCTGGCGGTGTGCGACGAGGCATTGTCGTGATGAAGGAGGATCCTGCTGCGAGGTCGTTTCTCTCGAACTTTTTCCAAGACAAGTGGCAAACAGTTGTTAGTGTACCACTCTGCATTAACCGTTTTCTGATCCTCTAAGACAACTGTCGCGTAATGACCTGTCTTTCCGAAGAACGAGGCCACCATCTTTTTTCCAACACTTCGACCTCTCTTCACTTTAGTTGGCAACTCTTCGGAAGGAAACATCCACTGAGCAGACTGTCTTTCGGTTTCCGGATCATAACAGTAAATCCAGCTTTCGTCACCCGTTAGTATGTCGAACACAGCATTTGAGTCACCTCCGTTAAATTTTTGGATCATTTCTCGGCACCAATCAACACGGCGGAGTTTTTGAGCCTCGGTCAAATTATGCGGTATCCAGCGGGCACAAAGCTTCCTGACCGCTAAATGTTCATGGAGGATTTTGTGCACTTGACTCATACCTATGCCTAGACTTGTCCGAATCTGCTGATAGGTCACTCTTTTGTCAGTCTCTATCATACGCCGCACAACACTGATATTATCTTCAGTCGTCGCTGTAGAAGGCCGTCCCTCACGCAAATCATCGGTGAGATTAGTTCGACCACGTTTGAATTCATTAAACCAGTTGTAAACTGTGGCACGAGATGGGGCTTCATCGTGAAAAGCCAATCGAAGTCTATCATAACTTTCTTGTTGACTTATATGACATCGAAAGTCATAAAAAATCATTGCACGAAAATTTTCTCGGCTTAAATTCATTCTGACGTGCACAGACAATTTTCAATTTGCCGCCAAATCGTAAAACAAATGACAAATGAATGAAATGAATACTCAATATTATTGGTAAAGAGTTCTATTTTCAAAATTTAAACTTATTTTTTTAATATAATGCTTTTAAGTTGCCAGTTCTAAAAACTTTCAGTTTGGCCCTCGTAGTAGACTCCAGAGGATCACCAACTCGTTCATGGGTCAATGTGTACGCTTTATTTTATCATAAAATTCCAAAATATTTAAGATTAACCCTTCGATAGATTTAAGGATAAGTGTTATGTGAAAAGATTTACTATAAGATATCCAGATGCAAGAAGATGGGATTCCCTAGCTGTAAATTGTTATTGTGTATTTTTTTTTTCTTATTTTTAAAAGATGATTGCTGTTGAGTTTCTTGGCACTTCTTCTCAACAAATCGACTTTCCGAAGTGGTGGTAGATTCAGTTCAATTTGAAATATGTTTGACTTATTTCAAATGTATTTAAATACTTACGAAATAAAGAATATTTGAGTTTGAGACACGTTTTTCCTATCTACATATATGTAGTATGGTAGCAACCATCCAAATTTTTAACCTTTCTAATATTACTAGAGTACGCTAATAATATCATACCGATACCACTAGTGATAAGGTTCTTCCATAAAGCACACAGCTATTATAAAACATTGCATAGGTAGTAATTTTATAACATGTTATTGCTACCTGTTAAAAATACTCTGTATAGTTTGAACAAATTGAACCCTCACCCTTTAACCATCGTACTACTAGACGCAGACAGAACTTCCATCCGTATGTGGTAGATATTCCGAAAAGTCGAACTAAGCGCTTTGACAGTTCCTTTTTGATACGGGTCGCCAAGGTTTGGAATGAACTGCCTGCGTCTATTTTCTCTGACCAGTATAGTCCTAGTACTTTAATCGTCGAGTGAATAGGTTTCTCGTGGATGGACGTGTTCCACCTGTAGTCTTTATGTTCACTTAACATCAGGTGTCATGGAAGACAAACGTCCCACCCATATTTTATAAAAAAAAATGTTTCTTTATGTAACAGGGTGGAGAAAAGAGATATACGTCTTCTTGAGAACGCTTTACCACGATGGCAAGTGCTGGTGCAGTCTGTGGCCGGTGGGAATGTTGAACTGGACAAGAACACGCTTGCTGTACTGCGGGGAAGATTGGTCAGATATTTGATGAGATCCAGAGAGGTACTTGCATTTTATTTTTTGTATTTAATTGGCTGGTTTGTTTCAAACCCTAAGAGCAGCTACGCACTACAACCGATTCTTGTACAATCCGAATCCGAGGAATGACGGTAGCCGTAGAACTATTTTTATGGTAGCTTACACACTACATCTGGCAAACGTCATTTCATTAAAGATTTCTAAATTCTTACTTTCCTAAAATAAAATATTATAAAAAAAAAGAATCGGATGTAGTGCGTAACCGCTCAAAGGCTCGTATTCTGAGATCTTACTCAAATTTGAGCTGTACCTAACTACCTATAGATTTTTGACAGTTCTCAATGGAAAAAATAAAGGATGCTATGCTTGAATCATGATCAAAGCTTATGAAGGCTTACAGGATACGCGTCTAAAATCAAAAAGGGGTTCAAGATGAACACATGGCTTTAGGAATGAACTGGCTCTTAATAAATATTTACGGAACGAACCATCGTCAGAACGATTCTAATCCGCTGTTAATTTTATATGAAGAGTAGTCGTTAACCATGCTGACCCTGCAGGGGTCCTGCCACCAGACGGATTAGTCAAATTTTACGACCCGCTTGTCCAGGTGACTATTCTAAGCTAGGAGAATTTCAACCAAGCAGGTTTCTCTCAGATCAAGCCTGATCAAGTAGTTGTAGGGCGGTCTATTTTACTTGGACCCTACACACATAGTTATTAAGGTTCCTGATATAAAGTGACCCAGTGCCTATCTAGTTTACAGATTTGTCAGTTTATATTCTAATTTCATTGTTCCGCTATGACAAACATCTCATTGGTCTTGGATTTAAATCTTACTATATCACTCAGCTCCCCATTGCAGCACTTGTTTGGTGAAATTCACCTTATATTGGGGATCAAATTATTTCTAAAGTGGCCGCCAGATTGTTGAAAACACGTTGAAAACCAATGCTTCCAACCAAGGTTAAGGAAGGTTAAGTTTTTGACAACCAATTCCGAGTCATCCACACTGTTACAAACGGTGGTTGCCAACAAGGAGACAACAAGAAAAAAGCCAAGGTCACGCCATGCCACGCCCCTTAATCGTCAGTGCGCCCTGATCTCTCGCGTTGGAAACATCTTCGCGATGGCAGTTTTGTATGCAATTGAGGATACAAAGAAGGAAAGGTTGAAACGCAGGCTAAAAAGCTACAAAGCTCGAGTCATTTCTAGTTATAGTTACATAGTAAAATATACAATTACAAGCGTACACACTGTCCTAAACACAGACTTACATCTACATAGATAACGTAAATGCATGTCCTTTGCGTGTCCGAACCTCGACCAAGCGTCAAGGTTGGTCGCCTCAATATCAATATCGTTCTTAATAATCGATTTCATCGGCGGCATCGGTGTCTCTGAATCTATTTGTATTTCCCAGTAATAAATATCAGCTGTGACGTCACAATAGGTCTTAAAAAGTCGGCACGCTTGGTTCCAATACAAATCGTGGCACTTGCGATGTCTATGTAGATGTATGTCTGTGTTTCTAAACACCGCCGTTTACAAAACGCCAAGGTCATGTAATTTAGTTGTCAACAAGTTGTAAACTAGCAAGGTCACCTTGGTTTGATGTTTTGTTTCCAACAGTCTAGCCACCCTTTAAAAGCTTTTGGAATGTGTGTTATCAAAACATAACCTTATTTGAACTTATTAACAAACAAACTTCGCTTATTGCTGGATTACCTTAATATTTTCTTATAACTAAATGTGAACTAATGGAATTTTCAGGATCCTAATTTCAATATGTTCTCAATGAGCATTATGCTGACTAATAATAAGTTTAAATAGGTATCTATGAGACAAAGCGATAGGTGTCGTACTTATTTTTCTAAAGGTATATACTTAGGTATCGCTTAATAGCCTCATCGAATTGAAATATCAACGAATGATTGCCCTTAAGTCAGAGATTAGATAAAAGTTTTATTAAACATTGCATTGCTTCACTTTACCTGATATTTACAATTTTCCAAACAGAAATTGGTCTCGGGTGGTTTTAGCTGCAAAGCTATACAATTAGATGGAGCTACGTTACTTTATTATAACATAAAAAACAAGAATGTGCTAAGTAAATTTGATGGCGGATCGCCATAGCCATGTAGCTCAGTGGAAGTGCACTCGTCCGGCAAAAGGTCCCAGGTGCGAG
This sequence comes from Stenoptilia bipunctidactyla, assembly GCA_944452665.1. Taxonomy (NCBI): domain Eukaryota; kingdom Metazoa; phylum Arthropoda; class Insecta; order Lepidoptera; family Pterophoridae; genus Stenoptilia; species Stenoptilia bipunctidactyla. The sequence goes on from OX101726.1 coordinate 13,126,504, forward strand.
TCCTGGTCGGGTGATTTTTATTTAGCACATTTTGCAGTTATTAAGAACAATTGAGCATTATTAAATTTATTATTTAAGTAATTTAGATAAAAAGTTACTTTGTAACAGATCCTTCATTGTCATATCTATAATAACGGAAATAACAACACTGTAATAGAGTACGACCATGGAGCAGAAAAGTAGGTACCGTTTAACTATGAAATCAAAGTTATATATTCAGAAATAACTCTTTTATTGCATTAATCTTAAAATAATCACTTTTTACAAAGATTGGATTGTTACTTAAAAATCGTGGTGAGGCGAGGCCACGGGGCCAATGTACATCCAAGGAAAACAATGAAGGGTCACATATATAGGGCATATAGGGTCACCTTATAATAGTCAATAATATTTTAATAGCAGATTAAGACTGATGAGAGGGTCATAATTACGAAAAAAAAAAATATTTTTCATAAATTAAAATTTAAAATTCTTCTAAGTGATCAAAATTTAAGTTTGATCTGTAGTTTGTTTATAGTCATAAAAGTAGATTAATCTGAAATTTTACTCAGAGAGAAGAATTTTGATATTTTAATTTATGAAAAATATAAAAAAAAAAACGAAATTCAGACCCACTCATCATTCCTAATCTGCCACTTAAATATAATTGACTATTATAAACGGACCCTGTATAGTTTTCTGACAGACAACCCGCGTCAGTATCTTTTTGTTTGTTTTTTTTTTTATGTTTCAAATGTACTCTTTACATCTGCCGTAAGGTTGGTTTGCGCTTATAAACTTTTTATTTACAAACTACAAGGCGCACACAACCTTACGGCACCTACTTATTGTAAGCGCAAATCTAGAGAACAGATATTGCAATAGACGGCCTCCAAGGAACCTTAATCGAGAATCCGCCTGCGATGTGAGAAGTCCTGGATTCGATTGCCAGCTCAGTAAGTTTGGGAAAGGCACTTATCTAAATTGGTTTGGGTCTGGGTTTACTTATACAGGGTGACTGGTGACAAATTTTAGATACTGAAGGAGAACACTCTGTGCTCGATTCTGATCATAATTATGTAAAAGTAGATACTTAATTTTTCAGCAGAATTCCCTATAAATAAATAAAGAGTTTTAATAGATTAACGACCGTTCGTGAAGACATATATACCTTCCTAACTATTCTGTGTTGATAGCGCCTTGTGTACCTCGGTACTAGTATAACCATGCGTTGCGTAATGAATTCTTTAACTTTGGATTAAGTTTACTCAGTAAATAATTAATATTTATTTTATTTTTCTCTTTATGTATGATCTTAAACTATCACGTCCTCGAATTTCGAAAATGACCCACCAGTCACCCTGTAAAATGTATCAGAAGAACTACCCATTAGCTCTGCTGTGTAGGCCCTACTCACTATAGCAAATAATTGAATGATTTATTTATATACTTATAATAGAGTAAATTGGGACTACCGAGTTGTTTGGCAGCTTCGGTTATTAGTTTTAGTGTTGGACATTGTTAATTAGGTTTGTAAAGCTCAAGGATTCAAAAATAATAAACAGCAGAATTTTATGTAAAAAGAAAAAACATTTATTTTGACGCAATCACTTACCTCTGCTTTTACATGCTTCGTTTAGGTAAAGTCCATAAGTTGTCGGAGACCATACGTTACTTTAGTTTAGCAAACTTATAATCTAGCAAGGAACTGCATTTTCGTCTTAAGTGCCATCTAGCGTCAAAATAAGTTGGGCTTGTAATATGGAAACTCGATATAGGATGGAACACGTGCACTGTTTTTACTTATTTACTTATACAAAACAAACACCCAGAGATCTTGCAAACATTATTTATGAAACGGCGAATGTTCCCACATCCTCTGCCATATTGGCCTGATATTGATTATCGGCGGCGGCGGCGGCGCGGCGCCATGATGGCTCTCAAGGTAGGTTTATGAGAGCAGGCCAGGCCCTCCCAGAATCATGAAAATATGAACATCTTATAAGAAAAGTAGCTAAAAAAGATAATTCTGATTTAAAAAAATTGTTGTGACCCCCCCAAAATTAAGATGTGACCCCCCCAAAATTTCAGTCTGCGACCGCGCGTGGAGCAGGCATAAGTGTTATTACAGAAAAAGTATTTACTAAACTACTAACTTTTTAGCCGGTTATTAGGAATAGCGTAACATTAAGTATATTTTACTTTTTAATTCGACTTTAACGGTCACAAGCGACTTTAAGATTATCTAAGTACCTACATTGCGAGATATTTTGCCCTTTATTTACGGGTTTCTCAACATACATACACATATGTATATGTTTTTCAGTTTTTTATTAAAGACTAACCCCGTATTTGACTTCAATCTCACCAGATGGTAAGTGAAGATAAGGTCAAAGATAAATGCACATGGGCCTAGGAAGGAAAGAAAGTTAACACGTCCAGAATTAACCATTCTCTACACAATAACTTTTATGAAGCTAATATTTAAGTAGGGAAAATAAATTGAAAAATAATCGCTCAAATGATGGTCATGGTCTGTGCGGTTAACGCACATTGGGAACACAAAACCTCAACAAAGAATTTTGCAGCGTGTAAATCCTATACCTAAAGAAAACAACCAAAAACGTACTCACGTCCAGGCTCCACGCTCACCAGGCACTAGGGCAATGCTAATTTCATCAATTCCTCACAGTCTTTTAGGGGCCCCTTTAGTGCATATGATAGATATCCTTTTCCTTAGATTAGAATGCTTATTATTCGCTTGGAAAACACTTCGATAAACTGGCTGTGATAAAATAGTTATTAGTTTTGCAGTTGCTCGTCTGATTTTCAAGATCTGAGAAGAACGAATACTCCTCTCAGGAGAATTCTAGAAAAATCTTTCGTCTGACAGCGACCTCTGAATGCTGGCTTACGATTGGCCGGTTGTGTGAGTCTCAAAATAAAGACTCGCGATTGGTGTATTTCAAATAGGCAAGGATTATTCGCTGCTTTAAACAAATACAGAACGAGACTAAAAATGGCGCCAAATTGAAATAGAAATTATAAAGTTCGATTACGAAACATGGTCAATTAACATTTCGTGTGCGTGCGTGCACGTTTTAGCTCAGCATGCATTTTTTTTTGTGTACATCCTTCTATTATCTTATCCTAACTATAGTCGGCGCGGCGAACCTTGATCCCTATGGCACTGACAATAATTTCCACAACATAACCTTGTAGTGCCGTCACCGTTACATTAGAATCGTATTGGAGGCTTCTAAAAATGGCATTTATTTATTTTACGTAGCTATATTCCAATAAAATTATAGGTATTCCCTTGGAATTATAACAATTCATAACCTTTGCAAGAAATTATCTCAATCACACTTTACGTTTACGTTCTGCAAAAGATACTTCGTAAGGTACGGGTTAATCCGCGCCCTTTCAATATAATATTTTGAAAGTTATTTATTTAGTTATTATTATCGCTTCACTAGCGGTTATAACCCCGCAATTTCGAATCCCGCTGGAATGTCGGGATACACGTACCTAGCTATTCGAGACTGTACACTATCACTATGCCAAATTTCATCCAAATCCGTTGCGCCCTTTTGCCGTGATTGAGGAAAAAACATCCATATATCCATCCAAACACATTTATAATATTAGTAAGATTATGCATAATAAATATATTTTAATGTATTATTATAATTATATAATTTATGTCGCCGGGAAATAATCAAACCCAATATTTATGAACTCAGGCAACGTAGTAATTTTTTTATGTAAGGTAGTTTTAAATTCTTCTAAAATTTTAGACGAAATATAGTAATAATTAATATTGAAAAAGTTCCCTATATTATACGCTCATTTATAATACAACTAGCGACCCGCCCCGGCTTCGCACGGGTGCAATGCTGATACTAAATACACTACAGAAAAACTGTGAACATAGCGGCCCGCTGCGGCTTCGCACGGGTATAAAATATATAGCCCATGTGATTAAAATCGATTCAGTAGTTTTGATTTATTCATTACTGCCCGTGGCCCGCACGCGTTAAATTTGGAGTAAAACAATCCCCCTTCCTGAAGATTTCCTGCTATCTTCGGAATATCTAAATTCATACACTACATATTTACTTATTTACTTTTTACATTTTTAACAATTTATTTTATTTTTACAACATATTACAGAATTTCTTTATAAACAACGTTCACAGCTTTCTTGTCATTAGACAATACAAACATGTTTTCTCTGGAGGTCACTCTTGAAAGAGCGACATACAGTTGTCCATGTGAAAAACAGTCAACGCTCAAATCGAACCCTGCAACGTTGAAGGTTTGACCCTGCGATTTATTAATGGTCATTGCAAAAGATGTCTTTACCGGAAACTGTAAACGTTTAAATTGGAAGGGTAAATCCGATGGTATCAAAGGGATTCGGGGAATCAATACATCTTCTCCGGTACCACATCCTGTGAGTATTGTGCACTCTATTATGAAAGTTTTCAATGATTTTACCAGCAAACGCGTGCCATTGTAAAGTTTAGGTGGATTCAGGTTTCTTAATAAAATAACAGGACAACCTACTTTCAACACCATTTTGTGAGGAGGGAGTCCAGACGGGTTCAAAGAATTTAGAAATTCTGTAGGAAAATGAACAGCTTCTTCCAAATCGAGAACAGTATCGACCGAGTAGTATATTTTCGTCGGCGCATCAATATTTGAAAGAATCAAGTTATTTACTTTATCTACTTTTTCGTTAGTTGGTGACAGAATCGCTCTTTCTTTAAACCAAGATATTGTCTTATAACTTATGTTATCAATGTCAGCATAGAAGCTGACTGAGGCGAGCCTCACGCTCTACTGACGATTCTCTGTCCCTCTAGCCGTATGCCTATCTCGATCCCGGCTGCGGCGAATCTCACGCTCTACTGAAAATTCTCTCCCTCTCTCAGCTCTATATCTATCCCGAGCCTGACTGAGGCGAGCCTCACGTTCCGTTGACGATTCTTCATCTCTTGCTGAACGTACTCTTCTGGCATTCACTGTACTACGACCTATGTTCGAACGACGACGTCTTCCAGACATGACTTTATAATTTCTGTACAAAATTTACTCAGTTCTAAATGTATGATTACCTATGCACAAATTGCCATATTATTAGTATGTGCCGCAGTAAAAAATATCTAAATTCTTACCATTTAGAAAAAAAAGATAATCAACAATCATAAAAAACAAAAGATACCTATTCTATTCAAGTCTTTTTTTTACTGAAATACCTCAACTTAAACAACGATTTTAATTAAATTAAAAGTACTTAAAATATAATTTGCTATTCGTGCGACTAAAAACAAAAGATAATCAACAATCATCAACAACAAAAGATACCTATTCTATTAAGTACTTTTTCTGAACTTACATATCTCACCTTAAATCACGATTTTTGAAAATAATTTCCCTAATATTAAATTGATATAACTGTATAATCAAGATCTTAATAGAAAATTGCAATCCATAAATTATGGTTTTATTTATTAATTAAATTAAAAGTACTTAAAAAATAATTTGCTATTCGTGCGACTAAAAACAAAGGATAATCAACAATCATCAACAACAAAAGATACCTATTCTACTAAGTACTTTTTCTGAACTTACAAATCTCACCTTAAATCACGATTTTTGAAAATAATTTCCCTAATATTAAATTGATATAACTGTATAATCAAGATCTTAATAGAAAATTGCAATCCATAAATTATGGTTTTATTTAATCTAATCTTATCTCACCTTATGTAGGTACTTATAATTACTATAAGTGCGATTTAAAAATTAACCTTAGAATAGAATATAATTTATATTTTAAAACTACTATCATACAGTTATTTATCGTAACTTACTTATAATTACTGATACGTTGTGGCCGGCCGGTACCGCCGCAAACGCTACGTCCCGCAATTTTTTAATCTGTAATATCTTCGAAAATATTCACTTAAATCATACGGTGTAAAGGGCCATATAGATCTATATTAAATGAACAATGTATTCAAGGTATTTAATTGGTTAAGGATTTATGCTGTATTGGTTAAAATCGCTTCGAAAATTAGCCATTATTTGTCGTAAAAAGTAAATGACAAAAAAAAGTTATTGTGGGTTATCCATAAGAGATAGACATACACCATCACGGACTTTTCTGTAGACCTTTTCAATGTGTACAATACTTAGTACATTATTTTGATAAAACTCGTAGGGTTCAGCCTGCGTTTGCAATGTAAGCGGAAAAAATGAAATTATTTACGACATCACATTAGAAACCTGAAAAATAACAGTACTCTTACACTATTTAATGGATGTTATTATACATATAAACCTTCCTCTTGAATCACTCTATCTATTAAAAAAAACCGCATCAAAATCCGTTGCGTAGTTTCAAAGATTTAAGCATACAAAGGGACATAGGGCAGAGAAAGCGACTTTGTTTTATACTATGTAGTGATGATAATAAAAAAACCCGTCATTAAATGTTATCGTACAAAATCGTCTATTATATATTTTTTTGGTCTGAAACATTTTTTTAAACTCAATACGGGCGATGAGATTTATTTTAACAGATACCGTGAAAAGAACAGTGTAAGCAGTTCAGTGCTAATTATATTTTTGTATCTAAAATAGTTATTAGTTTTGCAGTTGCTCGTCTGATTTTCAAGATCTGAGAAGAACGAATACTCCTCTCAGGAGAATTCTAGAAAAATCTTTCGTCTGACAGCGACCTCTGAATGCTGGCTTACGATTGGCCGGTTGTGTGAGTCTCAAAATAAAGACTCGCGATTGGTGTATTTCAAATAGGCAAGGATTATTCGCTGCTTTAAACAAATACAGAACGAGACTAAAAATGGCGCCAAATTGAAATAGAAATTATAAAGTTCGATTACGAAACATGGTCAATTAACATTTCGTGTGCGTGCGTGCACGTTTTAGCTCAGCATGCATTTTTTTTTGTGTACATCCTTCTATTATCTTATCCTAACTATAGTCGGCGCGGCGAACCTTGATCCCTATGGCACTGACAATAATTTCCACAACATAACCTTGTAGTGCCGTCACCGTTACATTAGAATCGTATTGGAGGCTTCTAAAAATGGCATTTATTTATTTTACGTAGCTATATTCCAATAAAATTATAGGTATTCCCTTGGAATTATAACAATTCATAACCTTTGCAAGAAATTATCTCAATCACACTTTACGTTTACGTTCTGCAAAAGATACTTCGTAAGGTACGGGTTAATCCGCGCCCTTTCAATATAATATTTTGAAAGTTATTTATTTAGTTATTATTATCGCTTCACTAGCGGTTATAACCCCGCAATTTCGAATCCCGCTGGAATGTCGGGATACAAGTACCTAGCTATTCGAGACTGTACACTATCACTATGCCAAATTTCATCCAAATCCGTTGCGCCCTTTTGCCGTGATTGAGGAAAAAACATCCATATATCCATCCAAACACATTTATAATATTAGTAAGATTATGCATAATAAATATATTTTAATGTATTATTATAATTATATAATTTATGTCGCCGGGAAATAATCAAACCCAATATTTATGAACTCAGGCAACGTAGTAATTTTTTTATGTAAGGTAGTTTTAAATTCTTCTAAAATTTTAGACGAAATATAGTAATAATTAATATTGAAAAAGTTCCCTATATTATACGCTCATTTATAATACAATAATAAAAAACCCGTCATTAAATGTTATCGTACAAAATCGGCTATTATATATTTTTTCGGTCTGCAAACTAACAAGGTCACGGACCAAACATTTTTTAAAACTCAATACGGGCGATGAGATTTATTTTAACAGATACCGCGAAAAGAACAGTGTAAGCAGTTCAGTGCTAATTATATTTTTGTATCTTGGAGCAATTTTGTTATATTTTTGTTAGTAAATTCCAATAGCTAATAGAATAGTTTTAAGATAACAATAATTTGTTGTTGTACCTAATAAATAAACTAAGTAGGTATATGTATAAACCTTTAAACTAACGTAAGAGATATTACCAAAACTACTTCAGATATCTCGGAATGGTATTAGTAGGATTGCTATAAAAAACGTTAATAGTTTGAAGGAAGTCCTTTAACTATGGTGATTTCATCATCACAACTCATTGTATTGAGCCCACTGCAGGGCATGAGTCTCTCCCCAGGATGACGAGGAGGTATAAGGCCATAATCCACCAAGCTGGCCCAGTGCTGGGTGGTGGATGTCAGAATTTTCAGGACGCCTTAATGGCTTCTGACAAACCCTAACGACTACTGTATAACGGGACCGACTGCTTAACGTGCCCTCCGAAGCACTGAAGTCCCCGTGAGAAATGAATGGTCGGCGGTCACCATCTGAGTACCGACCGCACCGAATGTTGCTTATCCTGTGAATGTGATGATACACACTTTGGCGACTTATAATAATATAATTAGTTGGAAAATGAAATTCTTAATTATACTTCATGTTCCTATTTTAATTAAAACCTATAGTATTTTTTTAAATGATACTATTGTAATTGTGATATTTTATCCTGGCTTAATAATCTTGTATATTATTAATGAAACTCCAGATAACAAATAGCATTAAAATTTCGCATACTCGAGTAAACTCGTTCGTGGGCTAAGCATACAATTGTTAATTTTATAATCCTGCGCAGATTTTATAATATTTTGAAAGTTTTTGAGATGTGTGTAAAAGATTTACTCAATCATTCTTTACACCCATAAAATAACGTTATTTGAAATAACTTATAAATAAACAACCTTTATTGGTAGTTTCCTATAATAATAATAAAATAATTTATTTCAGACCATAATAATCCGTTATTCTGTTAGTAACAATTTTACTTATACATATGTTAGTAGTGAATCAACTTGAAAATTTTTAGAACAACAAACAACATCCAATAGTAGTTTAAAATTAACTATACATTAAGTCTACATGACAATAAAAATTGGACTCAAAATTAAATTGAAAGTTATAAAAATATATAAAAATAATTATTAAATTTATAAAAATAAAAATAATAAGATAAAAAAACAAGTCATAATTAAAATAAAAATCCAAATTAATGTCATAGATTAAGTATAATATAACATAAATATATATTGCCATTGAAATTATCATTAAATTGAAATATTGGAGTGATAATTAAGATAAATTGATACAAAAAAGCATTCATTAAATTAAAGTCAAAGTTGTCTATTTTAGTTGTTTTTTTTATTATTTAAAGTTATTTTTTTATTTAAAGTAAAATTAATTTAAAGTTGCCTATAATATTTTTCTTTTTCGATAAAATTGACTATGAAATATTAATATTTCAAAATGAATTCTCGACTTTATTCTCACTAACAATAACAAATAAATAAGATGTCCAGCAATAAGGTTTATGTAGAGTTTATAGAGTCTTAGAATGTGACAATAGTTCTATGTTTACTAAAAAAAATATTTGTGCTATGTAAAAATTACGTAATAAAATCGAAAAATATTTACTGTGTTCCATCAATTACATAGTTTATATTTTATAGTTTATGAGACAATTACTTATATTATACGAAAATAATATTTATTTTAAATAAAAAGTAATCGGTAACTTTCAAATAGGTATTTATATTATAATAAAAAAAAAATGATCCATTGAATGTTTGGTTCGGGGTTGTTTTCAGTTACAAATACTTCAGTAAAATGATACAGTTTTGCAACTCGTGACACCTTACCAATGACCATCAATGAATGCGATGGAGTGGAGCACACGGGTGTAGAAAAGTACGTACTTACCTACTTTTATAAGCTCAATAACTCATCTGTTATTTTACCTCGCCTTGAACATTTCACACGTATTAAGAAGTAAACAAATAAAGTGTTTTCAATTACGGTTATAAATTAATGTGTGTATCGTTATTACACGTAGATTGAAGCTGTTAGCAGTCTAAATAATGATACCAGTGATGCGCAAAACAGCATAGGACGCACTTATGAGTATCAGCATTACCAAGTATTGGAAAGTATGTTATCGAGTTAGACTACATAAATTATGTATTGGGTCGGTGCATCGGCAAGGTCGTTCGTTTTACGGTTCATTATTTTTTTCAAACTACACATATTTGTTTTGGCACGACTTTGTTTGTGAGCAAATTCGTAGTTTTTACTGTTATTTACGCTAGATTTGGTAATTGGTTCGTTATTGAGCTCAAGGTTTTGTTTGACGGACAGTTTCGTGGTCTATATAATTTGTCGTATCGACAATAATTTGCTAGGTACTTTTTTAGATAATCAATTGTTATGAAATATATGAAAAGTTTTGCGTTAGTTTATCTTACAAATACTAAACGTTTTATAAAAAAACGTCCACAGGTAACTCGTTAAGAAATAAATAAGTACTTATTATATTGTTATTTTCCATGAATAACAAAACATAGCGTACTTACGTAATCAATTGTCAAAAGAGATGTATTTGTTGTTGTATTCATTGAACATTGTATGACCTGATTCTGCTGTGGTAAACATATTGAAACCACGCTACGGAAATGAGTGATAAAGCTTCGAGGGTGGTAACTTGTTTTGAAATATAATGTTTCACTATATTTAAGTATAAGCATTATGAAAAGTCACACTCTTACCGGCTATCCCCTTAAAATAATTTATGCATTATGCCACAATTTTAATAAATTACGCGATTAGCCGTAAATATTTGCTTACATTTTACATTCACACAATTTTTTTATAACTAAACGGTTGAACTATTTCGATGAAACTAAATTAATATACCATACTTCGGTGATTCGGTGATTACCTGAAATTTTGTAATTGCGAGCTATAAGCAATTATTTAGACATTATCGAAGCGACTGCTGCGTTGGCCTGGCATCATTATTGACTCGATTCATATCGTTTATCTATATCGGCCTATGACATGAGTCAGTGGTGCCAAGGACATGCCACTAATGACCACCCCCTGCCCTTTGCGACCCTTTCGTACTGACCGATCGACTGCTTATATCTACTTATAACTTTGTATTCAAATTTATTATGAATTTTATGGTAGGTTTATACAAAGAAACGTAGGTATCTTGTCTTGGCCTACATAAAACGTACACAGTTCTTGATTTTTAGCGCTCGATATATCGTTGAACTAAATTTAGGACGTAGTATATTTTTTATATGAACCTTCTTGGTATTTTAAAGTTTTTAGACTTTGTGTTGGTATTATAAAACAATTATATGTACGTTTCTTTACACAAAAATACAAATTTAAAATAGATTACATTTTAAAATAAGGACTTATCCGCTTACGCTCTCTTGGTGGTCGGACCTCTTCAGGTTTCTGGCTAGCGACAACTGCTGTAACCCACGGTGACGTGTTCCAATATATTTTATCCTTCCGAAACCCGTGGGATCTTCGACCTCATCATCACTTAACATCAGGTGAGATCGAGTACATACGCGGGTTGAGGCAACGATGAAAAATAAACATCATCTGCGACGCAATGGAAAGCAGGAGATATTAACAGCTATCGGAAAAGTAAAATCCCGTGTATTTATGAAACTATAGAAAAACTCTTTGAAAAAAAATGTATGGTATATTATTTTTTTGCTTTACTTTAGAAGTAATGTAACAAGTGTTATACCTACCACTATGAAATTCTGATAATATAAGCAAACTTTTGAAAAAACTTGCCAAAAAAGCTTGATAATTTTTTTCTCAGTAAGTACGACAGGTCAACGTTAAGCAAAATAAAAAAAAATTTTGTTTAGATAAACGACACTTTTTCTTCTAAACTAAGGTAAATGACTTAAAATTTATGGCTTTAAATGGTAGAAGTATAACTCAGGGTCATATAAATACTTAAATGTTTCTGACACACACACAACATTATCTAGCCCAAACTATGTTTCTCAAAGAACTTGTGTTATGGATACTAGATTGAATAAATACATTTTTTATTAGGAAATAAACTTAAATAAACGTACAAACATCCATGGCTTGACGGCTAATATCTGTGTTCATCACACAAATATCCGCCGCCGCTGGGATTCGAACCCAGGACCTCTGACATAGAAGGTAGTGGTGACATAGAATCTATGTTACCACTACACCAGACGTTGGTCATATTTCAATAATTTCAAAACTTTGGCTGAGTTGAGAATGTCATCCACGTAAACATTCTCCGAAATCATACATATTTTTTCAAAAGTTTGAAATTTTCAATGAAGTACTCAACCGATTTCGATGAAATTGAAATGGGACCAACTATGAGGTATCCTCTATCATATAAAACAACAATTTTCAAAATCAATTCATAATTGTCTGAAATATCGTGTAACAAAGCCACAAAAAAATACAGACGAATTGAGAACCTCCTTTTTGGAAGTCGGTTGAAAATAAAACCGAGCAAAGTTAAAATTTGTAGGAACAAGGCTGAAATGAAAAAAAAAAAATCAACATCCCACATGGTCAAGATATATCTATAGATACTAATATTATAAAGAGGAAACCTTTGTATTTTTGTATGTTTGTATTGAATAGGCTCAAAAACTACAGGACCGATTTCAAAATTTCTTTTACCATTACTTAGAGGGATTCTTCCGAATCCGTATAGGCTACTTTTTATCCCGAAAATCCCGCGGGAATCGAAATTGCGCGCGTAAAACCGCGCGCAACAGCTAGTTGTTTATGTTTTCGACAGCTGTTATGTCATGTTGTATCTCCTGCTTTCTGTATATCATCGACTTTGGACACCCTGTATAACTAGTATTTTGTCGGCCACTTTTATTATTGGTTATCCGATTTTTTATTTTAACTAGCTGCATTTCGCGATTTTAACGCCGCAAAACCTGATACCATGGGATTATTAAGATATGTAATTACTGGCTATGCCAGGCCTGTGTGTGACTTTTTTGCTTATCCCGTCTAATAATTCTAGTAGGATAGGGGATTCAGTGAAACGCGATAAAACCCGTTAAATATCTCCTGCTCCATTTCAAATTTTCACTTATTATTTTTTTATTTAATATAAATTACGATTAGAATGCAGGATGAGTTGATAAATTGAAATGCTTGTTGCAAACGACCCGTTTTAATTGGGACACAGTGTATTTTGCTACCTTTATCGTCTTCTTAACTTAACCAACCAGGACTAGGCCTGCCTGGTGGATTGCGGCCTAAACCTTCTCAGACACCCAGAGGAGAGACTCATAGCCCTGCAGTGGACTGCTCATTACACAGTTGTGATGATGATATCGTCGTCTCACGGTTAATATACCAAAACTCAAATTTACTCAATACCTAGTTGGCAAACAGAAAACATTCGTCTCCTTATAATCAATAAAAAATAACCCAATTTCACATTTCGTATGTTTTCTAATTGTACCATTCACAAAAAAATAAATATCATATCCATTTTATTTAAAAAATGATACTATATCGGTCTAAGAAATAGGAAGTAACTTCTAATTTGACGTTTTGTCTTAATTTTTTGCAAGATGCTATTTTATCTATTTATGGCTATCATATTTTTTTAATTTTAAACTTTATGTTTTAAAATCGCATTAAACTAGGACAGACTATTTTCTACAAATTATCGTTTATGAGTACAAGGGAAATTATAGGCTTCGGCTTAACTACACGCTCTTTTTAACAGTATTGACCTCAGTAAGCATTGCTTATGGTCTATGTCTCGGTCGAGAGCAACTGGTCAACCTTAACCTTTGGTGTCATGTTGGTCGGTAATGAAGTACGCGTGCCGTCCCTTTAGGTAAATCCACCGCCGCGCATACCATCGCGCGTCTCAGACATTTTTTTACGAGTTTCATATGCTATTGTAATTATAGTGTCTTACAAGAGGTTACCTACATTAAAAATATCTAGTTGCATTTAGCCATCATACAGAAATCTATATAATTTTTCAACTTTTCAATTTTGGTACAACAACAGCGCGTTGAAGCCTAAATTTTTTTAATTCTCTAAATTTTTTTATCAAACAAATATGAAATGTTGAATTCAAATTTTATGTCGGTAATTGAAGACGCGCACGATTTCAAGCCTTACCTACGTTTGAACCCTTATGCATTAATTGATTATACAAACCCTTCATCAATATATATAAAACTGTTCCGTTACTGACTGAGTGACTGAGGTACTGAGTGACTGAGGTACTGAGTGACTGAGGTACTGAGTGACTGAGTGACTGACAGACAACGTACAGCCGTAACTACTGGGCGTAGAAAGCTGAAATTTGGAACATACATTCTTTAGAGGATGTAGAGGTGCACTAAGGAAGGAATTCCCGAAATTCCCACGGGAACGGGAAATATAGGACTTTATAGTTTGTATGAAAAATCTTATTCCTTGAGTGCACCGATGTGAAACTTAGTGTAAAGGTTTTTAAATGTGTGTCTGGTTGTGTTATGAAAGGAATTCCCGAAATTCCCACGGGAACGGGAAATGATTTTTTAGTTTGTATGAAAAAATCCCATCCCATGAGTGCACGGATGTGATACTTGATATAAAGGTTCCTCAATTTTGTATTATGGTCTGTTTGTATTATGGAAGGAAGTCCCAAAATTCCCACGGGAAGGGGTTGGACTTTTTAGTTTTTATGAAAAATCTTATTCCTTGAGTGTACGGATGTGATACTTGGCATGAAGGTTCTTCAAAAAGTGACTGGTTGTGCTATGAAAAAAAATCCCAAAATTCCCACGGGCACGGGAAATATATGATTTTTAGTTTATATGAAAAAAAACTTATTCCTTGAGTGCATGGGTGTGATACTAGGTTCTTTCAGTGGGTGTCTGGTTGTATAGTTTCTGAAATTTCCACGAGAAGGGTAGTTAAGCGCATACGAAGTTGCGGGATAAAGCTAGTCTTTAATATATTATTAATAGTAATGATAAGGATAAACACTTAGGTAATAAGCTCGTAGTATAATCCTTGTAAAATATACTTCCACTAGGGAGAAGTAGGGCATAACAACTGGACTTAGAGATCGGGTCCGAATGAATTACATTATCACGCACGAGTAGCTGTTTTGTGTTTGTTTCTTTTACGTCCTAGTCGAGTTGTATATCTGCTTGTATAATGAGCACTTTCGACACTTGTAGGTACTGAGAGATTTTTTCCGCCGGCATTGTTCCTCGCCGTCACCCTATAATTACCTTTTTAAAGCAGTCGTTGCCAATACAGACGTACAGAACTAAAAATTAGGTATGTGTCAACCGTCAAATAACAACAGTAAGGGAAAAATAAATTTAGATTTTGGGCAATCGACCGTTAGTTATCCTCTTTTGTTCGGAGACGCCTTAGTGACCCACTGAATATCTTATTTTAAGCACCATAATCTGTAATTGTACTTGTGTTTCGGTAAAAGAGAAAGATTGGTTAAAGTACTTTTTTTGACGGCCTTCTTGGTGCATTGGTCAAGTGCTTGCTTGCGGTTGAGAGGTGTTGGGATCGTGGCTCAGCCGAAATTTTCTGAACTTACTCGGGTACATACTGGCTGCATACTGGTACATAGTTCTACTGTGTGGTCTAGATAACAAAAGATTATGTAAAAGCTTTTTTGGGGCCACACAATTGGGTGTCAGTATTGGTTTATATTTATTTCAAAATGAGTATATAGACCCATCTTCGACCTTAATCTTACGACACTTACCATCAGTGCCTATCTAGTCAGGCGGACCTGAAAGGGTCCTCCCAGTAAGCGGCGTTCGCTCGGATTACACAACTTTTAGATACCAACGCTAAACTATAAGCGAAAGGGTTAATTTGAGGCGACCGTTTACGGCATTTCAACTATGGGAAACAAAGGAACTAAATCCTTGAGTCGCAAAGCATCATTACTTTATAATTTATAAATGTCCCATAGAGCCGGGATGTCATCACTACCAGGTCGGTCCAGTACTCTTTTTTTGTATAATTACTCGTATTTATTATAGACAAAGTCCGCGTTTGAACTCAATCTCACCTGATAGTAAGTGAAGATGAGATCGCACAAGGGCATAGGAAAGAACGGGCTCTTCATAAAATATTGGCGGAATACATCACCGTCGGAGCGGTAATATTTGGTGGCGGATTTTATATGAAGGGTGGTCGCTAGCCAGTCGGATCCTGACGGGATAATACCGCCAGGCGGGGGTCACTCTGCTCTGGTTTACGACACACTTATCCAGGGGCGGTAGGGCTACTTTATGCTGACCCTACACGGACAAAAACTCGTTTGCCAATTTATTTATTTATATTAATGTAAAGAAAAAAAGAAATAGGTATGCTTGTATTGTCACCCAAGCAGACAATATCCCTATGTTTCATCCATCGTCTGGATTCATTTATATTTCACTGTAACGATGATGAAATTAAAGGGAAGGAGGATACATGGGATGAGAGGAGTCGCTGTGAGCTACCTAGCTTTTTGAATGGCACCACATACAAAATTTCTACTATTCATTTTTATGGAGTACTTGATCAATACTTGTGGCACAAACAAAAATACATTTAATTTCTATTAGGTAGGATAGGTTCACATGTCCTCACAACACATTTCATCAATTAAATTATACATACATAATTACTTACTTTATTATTATATTAGGTAGGTACATCGCACAAGGTGATCGAATAACTAATTTTAAAATAATCTAATGGAATATAAAGTCCATCAAATCAACTAAAATAATAAAAATGCAAACCCTTCTATATCTTTTCATTAATTTCCTACTATCGCTCGTTCAAGGAATCGTGTTATTTCCTCGTTTCCTTTATATTTGTTATGATTTAATTACTATCTTATCAAAAATGTTATCACTTATGAAATTATCACCAAGGTGGCACTAACTTATCAACATTTTTGTATATTTAATGCACATAATGATTACTGATGAAATGTTTCTTATTTATTTTATTGCATGAATAGTCTTATTGACACCTGCAGCTTTTTAGTTGATATATGATATAAAACAAAACAAAACATTTATTATTTTTTGTAATAAATACATACTTACATACATAACTTCACGCTTGTATAACTAATGGGGTAGGCAAAACACCAGAGGTTATAAAACCATCTGATGTCATATTTGACTGATTTCGAGGCGTTATAATGATGGAGAGAGACTATTGCAGTGATAGAGGGTCAGTCTATCGCCCACTGAAAACCTCCTTTTTAACCTCTGTCCCTTAACTGACTTACAGTTTGCCCGGGATGAGAAGCAGCTGGCACATTCTATGTTTTTCCTTTGCTCCCAGTCTAGCATGGAAGAACTAAACATTCTGAAATTTGCGTACTAGTTACTAACATTTCCTAAAACTTTTGTCGTAAAGTATCGCGCAGCTGTGCCAAAACAATGAGTCAAGTAGGCATACAAAAATCAGTTTTTGCCTTACATGAAACAATTGTTTCAGTGTCGATCCGCAATCAAGTTTTTCTGACAAAGATTTTTTATACACATAATTTACTGGTAATTTTGGCGAATATAGCAAAAGTATTGTTTGCTTACAGTAGTCACCATGGCCGTTAAAATTTTAGAATTAGAACGCCATGAGTAAAATCTATTGTAGATTTTTTTAATGGAACGGTATAAGCCGCACCGATGACAGTTTTGTCAAATTCATTAGAAAAGGTACCTCAGAATTCTCGGATAATTTATAATAATCTGATGATGTTGATGTTAAGCTGTGTATAGCATTTTCTGATTTATTTCATGTACGTTTATTGATCTTTCCTGTGCTTTAATATGTTTCGAAAATAATTAGTTTTTTGTTTGTTACAAAAGTTGAGGTTTTCTTTAAATCGGCAGCTTATGGTTTTAGAGTGGAACTGGCACTCTAAATGATATTACAAGTTTGACGCACCTCATTTTAAATCTCTCAAGCATTTCTTGATGAATTAGAATTAGAAGAATTTGATAAAAAATTGTTCTAAATCCTACAGGTAGTGCCAGAGTTGTAAACAAATCTTTCAGATTTATTATATTAGTACATTTAGACTACCGGACATGTAGATATAGATTGCCGAATCACATCGCGCTGCGCTGGGGCGATGTTGTTTGTGCGGAGGTTATACTGATGGGGTAGTATGGGAAGGGCCCTGAGGTGCTCGACATTTGAATTCGAAGATAATTTAACTTAAAAAAAAAACGAATATATATATATTTTATGTTTATCAAAAAGTCGGCTGTCGTCTTAATAATGACCGAGTTTAGATGACAGAATAAAAACAAAACATGTCGTTACATTTAAAGTAGTTTTTATTGGATCTAACCACACTTAACTAAAAAATAACCTCGTGCTTTTTGTGTAACTACAGTCACTAACATATGTACCAAATATCTCGAGCTCAAGCATTGACTGTCACCGTGAGAAATGCTGCTTAGCATAATACCTCAAACAACGAACTGCGCGCGAGCAGATCATTGCACAGTTTCGCGTATTGGCATGTTCAATAGCGGCGTGTTTACACAACACTGTCCATAACATGACCATTGTTTTGCGAATTGAATGTTAAGCAAAATTCACGAGCATTGAATACAGCTATACAAACCTATCAATGTCCGGTGAATCCACGAACGAACGGTCAGTTTTCCATTATTTTCATTTTACTGTTATAATTTAGCCCTTTGGTTATCGTTTGCGTAAGTGCTGTAGTATCTAAAAGTTTGATAAGTGAGTTTTGTATGTAAGACTTGGATTAAATACTGTTTATTTAAATAGCGCTGACTAATAACGATTGCATGCGGCAGTTAATCAGATAAAACAGTGCATTTGATGGGACATTTGTCAATGTTGTATGCAGGCATGCAGTCATATTTGTATTGATTTTTCATATTGCGCTAAACTTAAATTATAAGAACTTGTCATCATAATATCACTAATATTATAAACGTGAAAGTTTGTGAAGATGACGTTTGTTAGTAGTTATGGCTTGTGTTGAAATTTCGCACGGAGGTAGAAATAACACGACGGCTACTCTGTATCCTAAAATGTTCATAGTTTCGGGATTAACCTATACGGCTGAAGCAGGCGGGAACAGCGAGTCGTGTATACCTAGTTATCTATCACTAGCTGTAGAATGTAGAATTGCTTTAATGCGTTAAATGTTTTCAAACAAAAATTTTCAAAATCAGACAAAATCCTGAATTAACCGGATCGTGGGAAATGTACCGTGATGTTTAATAGCCTATAGTGAGTCCCGAGAACTTCCCTTAGACAAACTGATCAAAACTTGTTCAGGAGTTCCGGAGATTACCCTGAACATACAGACCTTTTATAATCTGTAGATTTTATTTCTAGAAATAGTAACCTACTGCTTTATACGCCTCAATTCCGACCCCATAAGAAAATTAAAACAAAAAGTTTTTACATTATTCCATACCATGACGTACCTACAATTCAAATTCATGCTTACAATATAACGTTCATATTATAGGATGGTTAGCCTTTGAAAAGCCATAGTGCCGTACCGTACTATGTTAAACTACGTGAATAATGGAGACGCCTGAATGAGCGGCCAAAGTAACAGATGTCTTTTTGTATAATTCAAACCCAATTTTATCGCAACTTTCGGCATAAATAATTAATATTATTAATAAAAAAAAATAAGTAAACAAGCAATCACTGATTCACTTATTATCAGTTAGTTTAAATAAATAAAAAATTCTGTCTGTTTAATTTTTTTATGTTCCTATTAGTAGGTAGATACCGTGCGTCTAACCAATCGCCTAATCCTGTGTGGGAAGCTGAGTGAAATAGCAAGATTTTTTATCGAGCCCAACGACCAGTTTGTTTTAGCGAAATTAGGACACTTAAAGGGATATAGGTAGTAGAGTTGAACTTTTTTACATCAATAAGCTCATGTTTTATCTCCTTCAGTAATATAGTAATGACTTCTTAATGTCTTATGGGTATAAGCCACGTGAGTGCGACGACTTTTCCCATCTCGTCCCAGGAGAACACTTTTATAAAGGGGTTGTAAAGATTTGTCAGAAGCCTTTTTAACGCCCTATATATTCGAACATCCACTAAATCTTGGAACTTCGTGATTTAAGTAGATTTCGCCAGAATGAGGATTAATTAAGCTAATTTTATCACCAGTGTAGGAACAAAAATATTATTTTAAACTGTATCCTGTACCTATTATTAATTATATTATTACTGTATTATTAATATTAATTGACGAGTTCTTACCACGATTTTCGGTTTTCCGATACTTAGTTCGCGATCATGGTGCTTTTAACCGCATCGCAATACCGGACGCGCAAAACAATAATCGGAAATCGTTGTAAGAATCCCGTAAATTCATTAAATTATAATAAACATTAATCATAACTTACAATTCCCAAATGAATTGTTACATTCGTTGTAAATATTTCGAGGCACATACTTAGTTGCCATTATCTATTTGTATAACATGAAGACATATTGATTAGAAACTAAATATTGTGGTGTTGAAACTCATAATATTATTGTTAAATACTGAGCGGTAGTTCGGTATTATTCTGCTATGGAGGTGTTGCGCCTGCTTGAGCTCGGGACTGTTGACCAATTTCAACCATGTTCGTGGCAAGTCAATACTGATATACTTATTTCCATAGTGCTTTATAATTCCGTGTAGTGAGAATAGTCCGATTACCACTGAATAAGCGATGTCAAAAGAGGCTACTAGAATAATATTACAGTTGGAGTTAAGACCCATTAATATCATGCAGATCATCGAATAGATATCATCGTTCTGAATGATTTAACATCTTGAGGACGTATACCGAATCATTGAGCACCTGATGGTAAGTGATGATGAGGTCGAAGATATCACAAGGGTTTGGGAAGGTCATTAAAAACATGCTCAGATTTAGAGGCAGATTTTAAATTAATGGTGGCTGATAGTCTGAAGGGGTTCTTCCACCAAGATAGATTACGATATACAAGGTTAATTTTAATTAGCGCATTAACTCTTGCAGGCAGCCTCTCCACATCAATCCCAACAACATTTGTTCTACAACTTATTAAAATAAATACTTTTAAATTTTTAGTTTTCCTATACAAAAAATATTTATAGCCTCGGTTTAGTGGCGTAGCTCTATTTACTCTGAGCGTAGGTATACGTAGTAAAATATCGCTTCAAAATAATAATAGGTAGATACTTCTTACAAAATTTAGAGTTAGGAGAAAACGCTTTTCTTTTTTTGAGTTTTTGTGTTATTTGTTTGTAAAAAGTCGTATTTTTTTTGTTGAAGTTGATGTGGAGAGGACGCCTGCAAGGGGTGATGCGCTTATTAAATTTAACCCTGTAGATACGACAAGCTTATCCAGGGGGGTGGAGCTTCCGGTAGCCGATTCCTCGCGTCTATATGTTTTACCTTTGAAGTTTCCGGTCAGATCTTCATATTTTTTTTACCGGCTAACCTTCTGAGGCCCACTTCATTAAAATCTACTCACAATTTATCGACAAAGACAGGTAAAACGTATTGTGTTGGCTACCCCAGTATTTATGTCCGGGAGTTTAATGGTAAATCTATTTATATTGTTACAGTCGATTTAACAGTTGACAAAAAACAATATATTTCACTTTCGAACATTTTATTGACATCCGCTACAGTTTATTTTAATCGGCAATAACTTTTTAAGTAAAAATGCAGCTAAAATCGTTTTTATTGATATATTTTGTTGTTGATACTTTTTGTTAAAAACTCGTAATTTTATTGACTACTAGCAATTTCGCCCGTTTTACTCGCGTAGCTCCTTTTCCCGTAGGAATTTAGCAATAAATTAGAGGTGATTCTATCGTATTCATTTAATTTTAGTACCTACTATAATAATTATTAATATCAAACAATTAGTTCTTCTATTTATAAATTATAAAGAAAAAATACAAATCTTTATTTTTTTTAATATGTATTAGTATAGGCAAAAAAACCCGTCTCAAAAGTGCGATATAGAGTTTTAGAATTTCGTTGATTTACAATATTTTTTACACAATCACAGAAATTACATGGGCCCAAACTAAAAAAGTACCTAGTATTATAAATTCATACTAGATAAACACCCAAGACCCCTGAACATTTTGCTTATCTTGCTCCGTATAGGGATCGAACCCTCGACCGAATCCTTTTTTCTTATAAAACTTATGCTTTTGCTGACTATTATACCCCTGGTTCTTTCAAGCTTCCAGTCCATGTAACGAAAAAATCCAATACACTTTATCTTTTCGATGACAATGGCCAGGACCCGGCAGCTCAGTTGTTAGAGTGCCCACCTTGAATGCGGGAGATCTAGGTTCACGTCCCAGCCGGATCGATTTTATTTAGTTTTTCAACCGACTTCCAAAAGGAGGAGGTTCTCGATTTGTGTGTATGTTCATTTTTGTGTCTGTTACACGATATTTCGGATAATTATGAATCGATTTTGAAAAGTCTTTTTTTTTCATAATTGTTCGAAATGTTTCATATTATAGAGGATACTTCAGAGTCGGTCTCATATAAATTTCATCGAAATCGATTACTTCATGAAAAATTCCAATTTTTCTTTTTTAATTCGGACATCATTAGATATAAGAGCCAGTTTTGTTCATCAACCCCTGAATTGTCATCGAACTCATCTTTACTTACCATCAGGTGCGATTGGTAGCGTGACAAATGCAGAATTAATCCGCTCTAAAAATTAAAAATATTTTTACCTTCATTGCAAAGGAGTATATAAAACTATGATTTAATGTATTTACGGGATTCTTACCACGATTTTCGATTTTATTTTCGCACGTCCGATATTTCGATGCTGTTACAAGTGTCCGCGATCATGGTGCTTGTAACAGCATCGAAATATCGGACGTGCGAAAATAAAATCGAAAATCGTGGTAAGAATCCCGTAAATACATTAAATCATAGTGAAAATAACCGCGATAGTTTAAAACAATGAGTATATAAAAGTTGGGTTTAAGGTCAAATGAGGTATGAAATGAGTTAATTTGCTCCTTTTAAAAAATGTTTATTCAATTTTAAGAAGCAACGGAGCGAGACGTAGAGTAATTCGTATTACTATGGTCTCTACGGATGAAAACTAATAATATTTTATACCGGGATTTATTTACGTAAAGAGTTGTTGTAAAATATCGAATTAAAAGGCGATGTTATTTGCATAACATTTTTACGTCTTAAACTCGTGCTAATAAAAATAGGTTTAAAATAACCACACGTTTTGTATTTGAGTGAATTTCCAGTGTAAATATGGCCATATTTTTTATTACATAAGTAACTGTATGGTATTTGTATAAATTTGCTTTATAGCTGATCAAAAAGCAGTCAAACACACGTAAAAGGAAAAAGTAGGTACTTACCTAATGATACTTAGATACCTTTGGGCGATTTAAGCAGATTTAGATTCTAATAGCCTCAAAAGTCGCTAAACCAATAAGTAACAAGTTTCTCACGACCGTATACAAATTATTTTATAGTTAGCTCGGGATCAAAGTGTTAAATTAAAATGTATTCTGTAATCAAACTTGTATTGTTCATATATTTTTCAGTTCACCATGCTCTGTTAATTATTTAACACTCATGTTAAACCTTTTAACAAACTGTTAATGTTAATGAGTGTCCCATCACGCACTAACGAATGTTAAATTTCCTTAATCTGTTGTTAAGTTTAATTCCTTCTTTTGGGGTCCGTTAAGTTGTTAACAGGCGATTAGTAAGTACGGCACTTCATAAATTTATCAGATAGATAATCTGTGTTGTGTTGTGGTGCATCATTATACTTATACTTTCGTTCTATTTTAGTTTAGACACATAGTCTCAATATGAACGCGGCATTCGATTATATTTTTGAAGATAATATGATGGAAAATTTAGATAATTTAGACAGTATATCGCGTCGTCCTAGGATTTTTAAAGAACGCCGTCACTATTTCGAAGAGTATGATGATGTAGATTTTCGAACAAGGTTTCGTTTATCGAAGGAATCTGCTTTGGAAGTATTGGAGCTAATTGAAAATAAACTTGAATATCCATCAGATCAGTAAGTAGATAGCACCCTAACTATAATTCAGTGAAATTGTTCCCTTTTATCCATCTAGCAACATTTTACTAAAAATAACCTTAAATTTGTTACAGAAATGAATCTATTTCACCTATTGATCAACTGCTTCTGACATTGAGATATTATGCAACTGGATCGCAACAAATCACAGTTGGAGACTACAGTGGCACAAGCAAATCTACTTCCCACAGAATCATTCACAAAGTAACTGCAGCAATTGCAGCCCTTAGCAGAGAATTCATCAGGTTTCCTAGTACGGATAATGAGCTAAGAGAAGCACAGTTGAATTTCTATAGCATAGCCAGATTTCCGAAAGCTCTGGGTGCTTTGGACTGTACCCATATACGCATTCGTTCACCAGGTGGTGAAAATGCAGAATATTTCCGAAACAGAAAAGGTTATATGTCCATAAACGTGCAAGCCATTGGAAGTGCAAACTTAGAAATTTTAGATTTGGTAGCAAGATGGCCAGGAAGCTGTCAAGATCAAACAATCTGGAATGCTTCATATAGAAACGCTTTATTTGAGCATAACCATTATGGTGATGCAGTTCTTCTGGCTGACAGTGGTTATATGAACCGACCATACATCATGATGCCATTGGATAATCCAAGGACTCCGGAAGAATTGTTATATAATGAATCTCAAATAAGAAGTAGGAACCCTATAGAACGTCTTTTTGGGGTGTGGAAGCGTCGCTTTCCAGTGCTTGCTTTGGGGATGCAGATCCAACTGAAAAACTGTTTGCCAGTTATTGTAGCCACTGCAGTGCTACATAACATATTGATAAAAGCAAATGAAGATTTGCCATTAGATGACCCTGACCTAGAACTTCCTGCACCATGGGAAGCATTGTTGTTACAAGGGTATATTAGAGAGCAGCGAAATAATACTTCCACCATTATGACAGATGTAACTGCAAGGGATATAAATCCAGTGCGCAGAAGGCTAATAAATGACTATTTCAGAAGTTTACATTTAGCTGGTTAAAACTGTCCAGTTAATTTTAAAGTGGTTCATATTAACCTATTAGATTAGAACCTTGTATATTCAGTATCTATAATTTTTCCTTGTTATTTGTGTTTCAATAAATAAAACTTTTGTAATTTACAAATATATTTAAATTTTTTCACAAAACTAACGAACAACAATTAGTCATAAAAATTACTTATTTCCTTTAAGGCAGAGGGGATCAAACAAAAGAGGGGATGAAACTCAAACACCACAATTAAAACACCACACAAGCAACAAAACACCGACGTTAGGTCAAGATTAACCTCAACACAAAGCGTTTGACATTTATTGACAGTGATAGAACTTACGTATTATACGACTAGCGAAAATAGTACTTGCCACCGGAACATATAATATAGCAAGCATTGACATTTGGTTTTAGTTGGTTTGGAATAAGAATGAATGATTATGTAAGTCATTCATTAGACGGTCGATTTATCAACGGCCTGTTAGATTTTCATCTTGGAACACATAAAACTAACAGCGATGTTAATGTTTCTGTTAATTTTAATCGTTCGTTTGCTAACGCTTGATTTATGAAATAACTAACAGAGCATGGTGAAATCGCCTCTTAATCCTTGTTAGTAAAGCGACTTTTGAGACATTCAAATTCTACTACAACAATAGCAAAACTGTTTCGTACTGGAAAGCTTAACTCTATGTTGATTTGAATGACCTTCCACCATACATGAATATTCGGAATTTTAAATAATGAATTAAATGGTTTAATGACATGACGGTTAATAAAAGTAATGTTATGACGTACTTAAAACTCTCATTGTGTTTATTACGCAAATAAAATTGAATTTGTACTTACGAGAATAAAATGTCTTAATACTTTTTTATAACTTCATCATTTACTTATGATAACACAAAGTCCGAAGTCTTGTTTGTCTGTCTGAACGCGACAACTCAAATCTGCTGGACGGAAATGCGTAAATAAACTGAAATATGGCAATAATTGTTGAACTCGTCCTAAAAATTGGGGGTCACCCAAAATGTTTGACCATGCGAATTTGGGCGGGTTCGCGAGGCACGATAAAACGTCTTTCATTTATAAATAAAACACAATTAGTAAGCTTAAGTGTATCCGTTTGAAAAACGGTACCTTCGACTAAAAAAAACACTACCGTTCAATTTTTTTTTATAAATAAAAGTGTATTTATAAAAAAAAATCGATTGCCTTATCATCAACAGTTCGATGCGACTGTAAGTCAAACAATGAGAGGTCACTAGGGTTAGAGGCGGCGACTACTTTTTGTATAAATAACTTAATTACCAAAACCTACGCATCAAGTGTGTGGCATCACAATACTATTTTCAAAGTTTATTACATACATACCTCACAGCGGCGCTTGGAGGTATAATAGTAATACTCGAACAATATTAGAATAGATTAGTCGCATTTTACCCCGCTTTTTGACAGGACCCCTTCAGGGCCCGCCTGAGTGAAGAACACTCTTCATATCAAATAACCTGTCGCCAAATATCACCACTCTGGTGACTTTAAGCCTGTTCCTTTCAAAGCTCGTGTGCTTACATCTTCATTTGCCATCAGGTGCGATAGAGGTCCAACGCGAATTTAGTTGTCGATAAAAAAATTAAAGTTTGCTTCTCAATCATGTGTTGAACAGCCTTTTTTTTTGTAATTCCGGATTCCACGGCGTAGATGTAAAAGATTGCTTCCTAATCATGTGTTGAGCTTCCTTAGGAAATCGAATTCAACATTCAATGTCGTATTTGGAATAAAAATGGATGACTTATTCAAAGTTTCACTAAAGCTTGTACCTACGTTCAATTGATGTTAGAACCGCAAGACAAATAAGTAGTAGGAAACTATATAAAATTCTAAACAAGTGTCCCAAGTTCGAGACCTGCACAGTCCAAATATTTGTTTCTTTGCATCGATCGACGACGTCGGTCGACCGTCGACTATTCAATTCGTCCGACGATCAATTGGTGTGCTCACCCTTAGGTATGTATTCGTAAAAGAAAAAAATGTATGTATTTAAATCCTGTGTCTAGTACCTATAAGGCGCTGCGCAGACGACAAGACTATCCGTGACGCACTTTTTAGTCTGTGAAAATAGAACCTATGCAAATATATGCAGTAACGCACACGACGCGCAAAAAGTCCGGCGCACAATAATTTGACAAACTTTTGTATAAAAGGCTTACAAACTAAATAATTAGCACTAGTTTCCGGCTCCTTTCGGGTGCAAATTGACATCCAGATACAAAATTTGAGAATAAAAAGAAAAATAGTTAACCTCCGATTTTTACTAATAACTAAAATCTTTTTGTGCGATCGAGTCTGCGGTCCGGCGCAGGCGCGGTCCCAGACTGAAATTTTGGGAGGGGGTCACGATATTTTTTTTGTATCAGAAGTATCATTTTCTTCCTCCTTCTCTTATAAGGGGTTCATCTTTTCATGATTTTGGGGGGGTCATGTCCCCCGTGACCCCCCCCCCCTTGGACCGCGCCTGGTCCGGCGCCGCAGACTCGATCGCACAAAAAGTGTGCCGTCTGCGCTGCACCTTAGGGTGTTGCCACACCACTCGATCCATGGACGAATGGAACAGTCGACGTCGATCGAAAGTTTTTACTATGACAAAAATCCGATTGATTGGTGTGGTACCACCCTATCAGAAGCGTACTTTTGCTGAGTTAGATAAATTATACAAAATAATATAAACTAGTATTTACTGTGTAAACATAGTTACCTACTTATAGTTTTGTTGAGTCTGCTTAAAATTTTAGCCCTACCGTTCTTGGATAAGCGTATCATAAGATGTGACAAAACTAAATTAATTCTGCTTGTCAGTAGTATACTAGTATCATGCTTATTAAAAAATGTTTTAAAGTTTAAAAAAGGAGAAAGAAATTATTAAATAAAGTACTTTATGCTTGAAACTGCTAGCAAAGCGAACCTGACTGACTACTGCACCACTAGGGATTCCTAAGAATAAATGCGTTAAGACTATCTTCAATCAAGCATTTAAAATTACAGTCGTTTTATTCACTCCACTTCTGATATCTTCTGGAATCTTCTTTTGTTAATAATTTATATTGTAGAAGAGTTAGCGGCTTGTGTAGATTTCAGTACCTATGTAATCCGATACACTATTAACTCTTGTCAATTGTCTAAAGTGTGAGATTCTGAATTAAAAAAAATATTCCACGACTATATCATAGAAAATAGTAAATAATCTGGAATTTGGCTGTCATGGAAACACACAGACATTGCAGTTGTTTAAATCTAAGATCAAGGATAGAGATTATTATTAATATCGAAGCACATACCACAGGAAGTCTCGGTCAGTTTTAGCTGAAAAATATATTATGTCGTAATAAAAACTATGAATGAGTATTTTTCATAATTACCTGTATGATACTGAAAATCGCAGCTTTAAATTAACATAAATGTTACATTCCCTATCAGTAAAGTGGTGAAAACTTTATTAAACTTCTTGTAAAAACCCAAAACGTACCTTAGGTAGGTATGTACTTAAAAACTCTGCTCTATCAAAAACCGTGAGTAATTGTAAAATTCCAACATTTCTCCTATGATGACCTTTAAACTTGTCTAAGTTCATTGTGGTTTACATTTAATTTTGTCGTGAACTATCTAATTGCATTATCACTTGGAGCAAGTTGGTGTGACGATGTATGTATAACTGTCAGGATTTTGACTTCTTCGTTCGGTCCGTTAGTTTCTGGTAACAGATCAGCTACTGGAAAAACAACTGTGAACTGTGTAACCTTTTGGAGGTTTACTTAGCTAACGAAACGTGATCTAGAGCCGTTTCTTTATTCTATTTGGAACAGATAGAATAGCTGAGTTTGAAAGACATATTTTATAACTTTGAAATGTTTGTTTTGAATGCGCGAATGTACAGAGTGGAGAAAACATACCTTCAGAGTTTATTTTGCCAAACCCAATTAATAATTGCTTACCTATTATATATACTTTGTTGAATTTTCGAAATGTTTATATATGTATATATAGCACAATATTAAATATAAGACGAAATATATATATTTTTTAAAAAGCTTACGTAATTCAGAGTAGGTAAAGTACCTTCCTAGCTAAAAAAGTTTGCAATTACGAGACACAGTTGGTAAATAAATAATATCCATCCGTCAGTTCGTCTATTACCTTTTTCTTGATAAAATTGCTATACCAAGGTTAATTTAATCTGGCATGGACCTACATTTGAACAATTAAATTTGTAAATTTCTTGCAAGTGGAGCCGCGGGAAGAGCTAGTTTACCTTCTACAGAGATAGAAAAAATAACATTTTATTGCTTTAATTGCTATTGATAACTAAGTATCCCAATCTGAGGTAAGTACGATTATCTGCGATAAGTAGGAAATTATATTTAAAAAAAAACAATTACCTTATCTCTGCATATCATAAGTACCTAGTTAGTATAAAAAACAATAAGTTTGTTAAAAATCCGTTCTGAAAAAGGTAACTACTGCGTAAAATTTGAATAATTCACGTGTGTAGCTAGCAATTATATGCCTCATAATTATGTGCTTGTTTGCACATTATTGTACATGAAAAGCATTTTTATTTGATAACCAATGTTTAATTACGACAACGATTTGATAAGGCCGTGTCGAGTGGTGTTTCCTTGAATACGATACAGGAGCATTCGCGCCTATTCGAGTGCGACAAATTGAACTGTTTCTGGCCATATGAAATATACTTGTCTCGTTCTTGTTGTGCAAAAATGTTTTTCGAGTTTGTGGCGCCGAGATATATTTAACTTTGTTCGGTAAATGTGATTTATGTGTAGAACGTATTTATTGTTCGTGCGGTTATTATGATATTTAAGTTGTAAGTTATCGGACATAATATTTGCAATACATTTTTTCTATAATTACATAGGTACTTATTATTTGCTGTAAACTGCTGCAAGCTTACACCTCATTGGTCTCTATGTTTCTGTTAACATAAGCAAGCATATAATCATGTTACGTGATAAACTAAAGTGACACATATGCCATTTGTAATAAGATCTGAGTTTTGTTTCTTTTATTTGTCTATTAAATTACAAAAGTAGAGTAAAGGTTATGTTGTTTAAAACTAAATTAACAGACTCGCATTGATTTCTGAACTTCTGACTCTAACTTGCATTTTTGATAAAATGTGCTTATGTATCGACAACATGCATTACACTAACATAAAAATTGCTTATTGCGCACTGCATTTCGTAACGTTTCGCATAGGTAACTTGAATCTACGTTCAATAAATGGTTATTTTTATTTCAAAACACGGCACCTAAGAATTTTCATCTGTATGTATTGCTTTTGATAAGTAATTATAATTTATAAACCTAATAATTATATTAGATCAGAGTGCGTAGTTACAAAGTTTTATCAAAAAGTAAACAAGTTGAATACACTTTTATTACCTTGAACTATATTATTTAACGAACATTAATATGTTTAACAAAATGAGAATTATTTTATATGTAGATATGAGTAGGTATTTGACTTATCAAAAAGTTAGTACCGACTACTTCAATTACAATATGAGAATTTTAATTACTGTGGACGTGTGCGTAATTTCGTTTAATTTTACGCTTATATTCAACAGTATTTTTTTAATACTGCGCAATTTTCATTAAAATTATCATTGTGGTTAAAAACTCACAGAGAAAGATGAAGTTTCCTATTATCAAATTAAAACGTGATTGCTTTGAATGTAGCAATAAACGAAGAAAAAACGTGAACGATATCACTGACGCTCATATACTCAGGTACTACATGTTGATTTCAAGAAATAGTAAATAATTAAGTACCTCACTTTACTCGCCTTAATTTAAGGATGCGTTATATGATCAATTAAAATTAAAAGTTAAGGTTGATAATTTAGGTAATCGTACGAAAAGAAAAATGCGTTTTCGTAATTAAATATGAATACTTTCGACAATTGTAATCTTTGTGTCACTTGCGCTAACTATCAGGTTATTACAACACCAGCAGATCTTAGAAATTTTACTAAGAATTTCAACAAAATCGCTTAAAAATACCGACCGCTAAATATAGTTGTTTAAAGTTGTGGAGATTGTTAAAGCGAATTCAGGCTCACAACTAAAATTCGATTAGCGTATCTATACATCATTATAGTCCCGAAGTTATTACTAATATTTAAGTACAAACTTAATTAACTTGTTTAACAAGACGGCATTTATGATAAACATTAATATTTGTCACCAGATTGCCGTTGGGCGAAGTACACGCGATCACAGCATCGATGTGGACTTGAATTTGGAGGGTCCGGCTGCGAAGGTGTCTCGAAAGCAGGCAACGATCAAACTCAGAAACACTGGCGACTTCTTCATGTCCTCGGAAGGCAAGAGGCCTATATTTGTAGACGGCCGCCCAGTGCTGCAGGGCAACAAAGTGAAACTTAACCACAATAGCGTGATTGAGGTGCGTATCCGTTCTTACATACAGGATGTTCTCATTTATACTACCGATTAAAATGCTATTTGAATTTGTGTTTTTTTTTTACTGATTAGCAGCGTTTGATATCTACTTCACTTTATGTTAAATGTTGATAAGACCAAATATCGAGCAAGCTAGCCTAAACAATACAAATACCTACAAAACAAGTAACTCGTAGATCACACATGGGGTTGCTATCAAATTTTTGAGTTTTGTTATGTTTGTGATAGTTAGAAACTGATGTTAACAGTAAAAGTAAACATAAACTGAACTCACCTAATTGTTATAATTATTGACACTAATATAGGTTTTTTCATAAAAGCCTTGCAAGAAGGTCTATAACATACACACATAATTTACTACATTGCTATCATAGTCATAGCGATGGGAAATGGGAATCTCATTTTTCCAACTATCGTTTGACATTTAGTTTTTGAGTTAAATTACCTAAATTCATAAATCGCCAAAAAGTTACTTTTAATAGTGTTTAATAGTCAGCACCTACTAAGTTACTTTTCTATTTCCAGATCGCCGGTCTCCGATTCGTCTTCTTCATCAACCAAGAATTCATCAGTGCTATACGTCAAGAGGCCGTCAAAGTGAATATTCCTGTTTAAATCTCAAAACATGTATAATTTTAAGTTTGTGAATAAATGGTTAAACAATAAAACATTATTTTTATTTAGAACACATTTAATTTGGTCAATATTAGAACTAGGACCATTCAACAGAACATTCCATTCAACAACAATTTGGTTCCTATCACGCAATGAACAGAGTAAATTTAACATTGGTACCTACTAGAAGTGTTAACCACACAATCACTATTACAATATCACGTGCGTTACTGGCATACAAGATATGTATTAACTCAAAACATACAAGATTACTTAGATGAATAACTCAATGTTATTTCCATTACCCTTAAAATAAAAAAGGGCTTAAATTATTTACTTATATTTAGTAAAAGGAAAAATCTTTAAAGTCGCTTAGTAACATTTTCACTATGTGCTTTAAAATCAAACTCAACAATTATTCAAAAAGTGCGTAACGAAAAATAAATCTTTAAGAAATATAAAACAAACATTTTTATCGATTAACCTTTCAGTCCATTATATTGGAAAGTCTATATTATATACAAAATCAAAGGATTTAAATAGCCTCAAAAAAAAGATTTAACTCTTTTGTACCAATGTATATCTGCAATAAGAATAGTTTTATTTACCTCAACCTTATATCTAAAAACTGTACAATAAATAACCGTGTTTACATATTTCACCTACATACTAATTAAATTATAATTTACGCTATTTACGAAGGCAACGCACTTGCAAAACCATAAAAGCATTTATTTGGTATATATTTGTAACACCCTGTACATGATACAAAAATAGTTCACAATGTGTTTTGGTTTAGGCACATCAGGCAAAATGGCTCGTGCCCTGTGTTCAATGAGATCAATAGATACTCTATATTTTCGTATATTAATTGCATAGCATACATAAATATATTCGCTATATAATAAAATCAGCTCATATTAAAGGCACGTTTGTTTAAATATAGCAAAACAATAGTAAATTATGTAGATAATAGTTAGGTAGATCATCAAGTAATCATATAAAATATTACAATAAGTTATAGTGCGATAATTGTATGCCGATTTGGGTAGGTATAACATTTCAAATACTTTTCATAAAAAAAAAACTACTTTTTTTTGAGTATTCGTTTGGTAATGGTTATTTCACGCTTTAATTTTATGACTATACAGTTAACATCAATAGCAATACAATATCAAAATGTACATTTAGAACAGCATTTTGTTAAATATTATTATTATATAGTGGCAATCGTGCACAATTTGTACTTCACCTTAAATTAACGGCACACATAACATCAATCAATAACATTACATATATTTAATAAGAATATTTACATTCGTGCTAATTTGTAACGTGAGCAACATTTGATTATCCCAATCGGAAATCGATAAAGGATTTTTAAAATCTATGATATAAATTAAACTATCCTAAAATATAAAAAACAGTACAAACTAAAATATAATACTTACCTCTGTTAATATACCTACACAAATCTTTGAATAAAACAATATAGTAAAAAAATACTATGATATCCTGATTCCTTACCAAACATTATTCGTTTCAGCCGCCGCAACTACTACTGAAGATAAACAGACATTTTATTCTTCTCTGACAACCAGTTGCTATTAAAGGGTTTAATCTAAAACACGCAAACAATTGCCCCAAAAATAATACTTTTGCTGCTAGCACAACCGAGTTTACGAACTAGTTGCAATAATGCAGTACCCTAAGTAGAGGCACTACATTCACAGTCCAGCATCATATTCCTTTTAAATAGGTAGTTTTTATATTTACGGTAATTTTATATAGGACGCAAATTGTAAAATAAATATACAAATAAATTTATAAAACACAGTACTTACGAGTACGATAAATATTATTTTTTGTCTACTCTGAAAACCGAGTCAGTCTGAAGGCACGATTAGAGTCGCGTGTAACAACGAATTGCGTTGCACTCCCTAATATTAATTTACCCCAAAACTGGATCACATTATTTATTAAGTACTTAAGTTTTAAACATGTATATTTTATATCATATAACATTGTAGATACTTCTTATACATCAACTGGTAGTCAAAAACGTATAGAAATTTTTTTTGGTGGCTGAAACGATGTAAAATGTTGTACATGATCTAAAAAGAGATAAGTCTATTTCTAAATGCTAACTATTTGCAACTTTTACCGGTCTCCTAATTTGTTTAAGGAGTTCTTTGGATGGATAGGAAAAACTACTTTTTATATACTCATTCTCAATAGTATAGATCTTGAGGTTTGTAAAGGCATTAAATGTTTATTTTAGATGGCAACAAAATTATAATGGTAAACTGGGTGCAGATTTTTCAAATGTTTAATAATTTTAGTTCAGAAAAAATCTGAAATCTTTTATAATTTTTTATACCTTGTATAAGTTATCTGCTGGCAATAGAAAAATCTGGCCTAATTATATATATATATATATATTATACCTTTCAATACCCTAGAAATTAGGATATCACTAATGTAACACATTTTAGCCATTACAGACAGCAAATTATGTTTGTTTGGAGTAGATATGTGTCAAAACAGATATACTATTTCTAATAAAAATTAATAAAGGTAGTTTAGGTAACCCATAATATAACAATGGTTGATACCTACCTAAAATTCTTTGTGAGCAATAACATCACTGACAGACTTGAGAAATTAACAATGATAAATACTAGCTATGTTTCTTAGTAAATAATCTTTGTCTTTCTAAATTTTTCTGCTTTCTTAAAACAAACTTAACACCAGTTAATACTTATTATGGCTTAAATGTTTTAACAGTGCAACCAATAAATAAAAAATGGAATGGTCTAAGATATAAAATAGTATATATAAATATTTTTTTATTAAACTATGAATAACAATAACAAATAAACTATTCAGATCAGATAGAAATTGCACTACAAAACAAAATTAATTAATTTTAGTATAATTATCTTTTGCAAAAAGAATATCACACTACATAATTTGGCTTTTCTACAATTCAATAATTTATAACAGTAACTAACATTGTTAGGTAACTACTGATGATAGGAATGCACAACTTCGGGTGGGTTTATTTACAGAAACAGGGAATTGTTGCAAGTTCAAAAAAGAAATTACCCATAGGTATAACTTAATAACTATGTTTAAGTTTTATTGTATATTTAAGTTGACCTTTAGACAATTTGTCTACTCTTGGTTGTGATATCACAAACTTTGCACTGCTAACAGACTTATACTTGCGAAAAGTATCTTTTAATACAAATTCATTCTTTCTATGGCTAAATATGGCTTTCGTTTTTTTTTTCGTTACCATATTATCTACCAATCTATTGCGTTCTATGAATACCCAGGGCTGCCACTTTCTGCCAGTTAGGTCAGGATCAGATAGTTCATTGTTTTGTGAACTAGTGTAGTGAGATCCATTTTCACTCTTTTTTATAACTACTTTAGGGATAGATTTCTTAATTTTTTTTGATTTCTCTTTATGCATTTTGATTTGTATTTCATCTATGCTTTTTAAAACATCTTCAAATTTAGGCTTAACTTTCTTTGGTAAACTAGGTTCAATGTTAGTTCGCTTTTGTAATTTAGGGTCTAGTTTTGGAAATTCTTTGGCCATTTTTAAGTCTTTGAACTTTAACAAACTGTGAGGTGATAAAGGAAGCTTTACTTTAAGATCAGGAATGCTTTCACTCAAAGGGGGAATGTACTTTTGAGCTGCTTTAGTAATTAATGGTCGATTACTAGAACTTTTATTGTTAGATTTATTATAGTCATTATTTTCAGTATATTTACAACTTATCCTCCTTGTGTCATTACTATTACTGAGTTCTGAAGTAATAGAACCTTGGTAATTGGTAATTTTTAACAGAATACTTGAGCATCTATCTTCAGATGTGGTTGAAGAAACTTCCGGTGAAGTTGAGTATCTTGTAATATCTTCTTTGTTTTCATAGGTAAACACATTGTCTATACTAGATTCGCATGAATGAATTATATCATATTGTGTTGGCTGAGCAGAATCAATTTTAATTTTTTTATTAGATTCTTTATCTATCAACGAAACATTATCCTTACCTTCAATTGTTTCTATAAACGGTTTATTTTTAGGTACTGTTTTAATGTCTCTTGAAATTGTTGTATTAGCATCTAAAACATCAAAATCATTGTTTATTGTCTTAATGGAGTCTGTCCCTGTAAGAATATTTTCTAAGGTCTGACGGTCAGCATCTTCTGTATTTATTACATTGTAGTCCATAGGTGAAACTTGGCAAGGAGTATTTATTAAAACCTCAGAATGATGATCATAATTAATACTTTTCACTGTACATGTGAGATTTATTGCGGACTCTTCTTTATACTCAAAATTATATTTAGATATTGCATCGTTGTTCGGTAAAGAAACTATGTCGACGTAATTTTCTTCTTTACTGTAGTCAATACCAACTTCGGTATCTTCTGTATTATCACTAACATCTGTTTCTACACAAGCATCACTGTTTGGTAGAGAAACCATGTCGACGTAATTTTCTTCTTTACTATAGTTGGTACCCACTTCGTCTTCTTCGATATTATCACTAACATCTGTTTCAACACAAGCGTCGCTGTTGGGTAAAGAAACCATGTTGACAAAATTTTCTTCTTTACTATAGTTGGTTCCCATTTCGTTTTCTTCAATATTATCACTAATATCTGGTTTTATATGAGCATCATTATTTGGAAAAGAAACCATGTCGACATAATTTTCTTGTTTACGGTAGTCGAAACTAACTTTGTTATCTTCAATATTATCTCTAATATCTGCTTCCGCACAAGCGTCGCTGTTTGTTTCCACGTAATTTACTTCTTCCGTATAGCCAATATCCACTTCGTTTTCATCATTATTATCAGAACCATCTGCTTCCACACAAGCGTGGTTGTTTGTTAAAGGAACCATGTCAACTTCATTTGCTTCTTTCGTGCAGTCAAAACACACTTTGTTTTCTTCATTATTATCAGAAACATCTGTTTCCACACAAGCATCGTTGTTCGGTAAAGAAACCATGCCAACGTAATTTTCTTCTTTAGTATAGTCGATACCCGCTTCGTTGTCTTCAATATTATCACTAACAACTGTTTCCACACAAGCAACATCTTCAATCCAACAGCTTTCTGTAGGTTTTCCTACAATTTCAAGAATATCATCATTCATTTTTTGATTATCAAGTTTGCATATGTTGTTAAAATCTTCAAATAATTTATCATGAACAGAATCAGATTTTGCTTCCTCCACATAATTTTGGTCTATCTCTTCGCCTTCTTCTGTTATGATACAGTTGTCATCTAATAATATGCAAATGGAAATATCTTCATTAAATATTGTCGATATAGAATTTCTTCGCTGATTTTGAAGTAATTGACAATAGTTTTCAGCAAGCAACTTTTTCTGAATACTGTCTTTTTCAGGTTTTCTACGCTTGGGCCACAAGTGGTCTGTTGAACAACTCTGATCATCGAAGATATTCAAAGCTGAATCTGATAAAGACCTTTTCAGTGAACTTGATGGCTTTGGTGTGTATGTTTTACATTCTAATTTTTCAGATGGCAAATTTAATACGGAATTTTCTGGAGAAGCCTTGTTGGCATCGTCTATTTCTGATTTCTCACTACAGTTTTGTAATACTCGTGAAGCAATGTCTTTTAAAGTTAAAACTGGAAACTGTGGAAATTGTGTATTTTCTTCCTGGACAACATCATTCACAGATATTTTCATACTTTCTTCAGCAGAGGTTATATAGGGATCTACATTATTTAGCAACAATCTACATTTCTTGACCTCATTAGTTTGATCAGAACAACAAGATATCATAGGAAGAGGGAATATCCCTTCATGAAATAACATAAGTTTTTGCATCCAAGGACAATATTGTTTAATAGGCACAGGTTTGTCACAGACTTTTCTATACTGAAAGATTTTTTGTAATGTGCTTTGATTGTTATTTCTTGAACTAGAAGATGGTGAACTTTCATGGAGCAACATATTTTTGTCCTCGTTCTTTACGTTAACGATTTCGTGTTCTAATTCAGTTTGTAAACTTTGTAACCTTTCTTTACTTTTGTAATCTTTTTCCAATGTTATGGGATCATCGAAATTTTGAACTTCAACACAATCTTTATGTACCTGATAAGTAAGTTTATAATCTGATATATTACCGGAGTTTTGAAATACAATGTGTTCATTATTATCGGCTCTTGAAATTTTTTTATCAGAACTTTTGATTGTGTCATTATTTTGAAAATTTTCTGGGTGTAAGTGATTTAATTTTGTATGCATTGCGGTATGAAGACTTATGGAACTAGAATGGTTTTCTACTCCTAATGTATTTTCAATGAGTTCATAGGATTCATTAGTCTTTTGAGCAGTACTTTCAATTGTACATGTTTCTTCAGCTTTTTTAACTGTAGCTCTGTCACATTTATTTATATGTGATCCAGAAGCATTTACGTTTGTATCACTGCCAGGAACATCTATATCTTCACAATGATTTTCAACTATCATTGGCTGATTTCTATCATTTTTATTAAATTCAGTTGTGTTTGTATCACATTTGGATTCACTTACTAGATCAAATGATTCATGATCACTACCATTTTCAATAATATTACTGGCGTCGGTCTTTGTATTGTTGTTGGACATAAATGTCTCATCTCTTCCAATATCCATAACTTCATCACTACTAGTTGATAGTGAAACATCTATATTACTATTACTAGAAGGCACACCAATTTCACTATGATTATTTTCAACTATTACTTGTTTGTTACCAGTTCTATTTACTTCAGCAGAATTTTCATTTGTATAACTATTAGACACACTTACTTTATCACAAGCTTTAACTATAAAAATTTCATCAATGCCTTTATTAATATATCGCTTAGCAATAACACTTGAATCACTGTTACATATATCAACTTCTTCTTCAGAAATATCTTCCATAATAGGTTTATTACTCAACTGCGAATCATTTAAATCCATATCCATATCACTATAAAGCACACTTATTTCATCACACTTGTTTCTAACTGCGCACATTTCATTGCTATCCTTTTTTTCAGATTCAAGATTCTTACTTTCAATACAGTGACCTAAAGATTTACAATAATTTTCAGAAATATTAAAAATAGGGTCATCTTGATAAGAGTTCTCAGTTTTGCAAGACTGCTCTTTGAGTACCATTTCATTGTTATTAGTTTTTAAAATATCTTTATTTTTTAAAGGTAGGTTATCTACATTCAAAGATTCATCATGAAGACTAAGAGACCCTGATTCATGCATATGGATTGAACTCCCTATACAGTCTATAGTCACTACTTCTAAGCTTTTTTCTTTTCTGAACCAACTTATATTTTTCTCAGTGTCACTTGCTTTTGGATCGTCAAGAATAGGACTCCTAGATGGCGTAGGTGATGGCACTAGAAATCCATTATTTTCATAACTCGATTTTTTTTCACTACTGGTGTTACATGGATGTTCCATATCTATATTTCTAACTTTTACTTCCATATTTAAGCACCTATCTTTTGGCTCAGTGTTGCAATCACATTCTGATAAATGTTTTACGTCTTGAGCAGATTCTTCTTTTTCTGTAGAATAACAACTAGCTTCCAAATTTGTCTTAATTTCTCGATCCGGAATTGGCTTTTCTATTAAATACTGTGAAATATCACTTGAGATTGAAATATTAATAACACTTTTATCAACTGTTTCATCATATTCCTTTTGTTCTTGCTTTATAGTTTTCGAAAACATTTCGGATTTGGTATTTAAATCATCATTTACCAAAGGGTTGACAACATTATCGTCTTTGTTAGAGTTTACTGGTGACATCACATTTTTGTAAAGCTTATCAGGTGTACGCCGACTATATATATCTGATATGAGTATATCGAAAGATTTTTGAACAGAAATTTCAGAACATTTTTGGGTTGAACTTGTATCACATAAGCCAACCTCAAAATCATTATCTTTATTTTCATTATTAGTGTTAGTGGAAGAAGAATTGTTTTTATTGACGCTAAAATCTATAACATCATTCGATATTTCTTCTTTTTCGAATAGACTTTCAATCAGTTCTTCCTTTTCTTCACTTTTTATTGAAATGGCCGGAGAACTTGTATGTTGTCTGATTTCTTCGTACTTTGATGTATTTTCCAGCAGTTTTTCAAAACCAGTATTGACATTTGCTTCTTTAGCTGTTTCATTTTTAATGATAACACTATCTGTTCTCATAGCTTGAACAGGAAAATGTACTTCAAGTGGAGAATCATTATCAACTTTTTTGACTTTTCTATATTTGCTTAGTTTTGGGTAGCTGCTTGAATCAGCATTCAAATGACTCGATAAACTATGTTCTTTTAGGGGACTACTCGTTTTAAGGCGTTGATAGTCTGAGTCAGATTTTGGATCCAAACCTGTTGTAGAAGAAATAAGACTTTCAGGCTTATTGGCATCAATGAACTGCTGGTTTACTTCAGGAAAATTAAATTCTATTTCATTATCTAACCGTGGCAAAGAAGCTAGGCAAACACCGGAGCTACCTTCTAAATCATTTAAACTATAATTTCCCTTGTTTGGTTGTATAAATTCATCTGAGTTAAACTGATTAGTCAATTTGCAACTGGGATTTTTCAATTTTTGATGCATTAAATTCATCTGATTGTCTTCATTTTTAGGTATGCTAAAACTAATAATGTTATTGGATGGCTTGGAAATGGGAGAGTTGATCCCATGAGGATTTGTTAATTTCTCAATAACCCTTTCATCTAATATAGTTTGAACAGGAGCAGCAACATCTGCATTTAGCATTTTTGGACTGCATGGTTTTATTTCAAAGTTACATCCAACTTCTTTGTGTATTACAGATTGACTTATTTTAGCCTCAACATCTAAAGGTGATACAGGGCGAGGTTGTGGGGGAACAGTAGCATGTTGAATGGGTAATTGTTTCATAGGTGCTTGCACATCACACATTTTTGCTGTAGCGCTGGCATTACTGTTTAAGTTAGAAATCTCAATTGCTTCCTCAAATTGATTAAGGAGCTCAAGACTATTATAACCCTTGATATTATCTGGCAATTTGGAAATTTTCTGTATGTGCTCATACTTGCTTAATTCTTCACTTGGAACATTGACCAAGCCCAGCACATACAGTTGATCTTGATTTTTGATGTTTTGCCCAGTTTGATTTTTTTCATTGGAATTCTGTATAGTTTCTTGTTTACTGCTATTTGAATCATAATTTTCATCATCATCATTCCATTGCTGAAGAAATTGCCTAACATCAATATTTTTTTTGTCTTTTGAGCTATTAGATGCTTTATGGTCTCCATAACTAGTAGAATTCCTATGTAATCCTGTACCAAATCTTCGATACATGTCAGTTTTTATTCTTCTCATATCAGCATTTCTCATACTCCCTACAGGTTTCTGTCCAAGGTAGATATTTTCATCTTGTATAGTACTGTGTATACTAGAAGACTCCAAAGGGGACATAGAAGAAGAATTTGGTGAAAAATGGGGAGTGAACCTCATTATTGGACTAGTCATATTCAAAGAGTAGTCCATATTTTTTAACTGTACATTATGATCATAATTTCGAAACTGAGGATTTCTATAATATGGATGACCAGGTATAGCAGAGTTTGGTGGGGGATGTTTTGAAAGCATTACCTGACCTTTGGACGAGTGGGCCCTAATCATATCATTTCCATAATAATGTTCTGGTATACCATAGTTTTTATTCCTAATATCAAAATCTGAGTAAACTTTATTATTTTCATAAGCTAATTTAGTCATGTGATTTTGTTTAACAGAAACCTCAGGTGGGTAAGAAAACATTTTATTTTGCACACAATTCCCTGGTATTGGTCCATAAGCTGGGTGTATAAATTGATTATGAAATGCTACACTATAATTAGGTGGTGGGTTAGATCTTTGAAAACCG
Organism: Stenoptilia bipunctidactyla; assembly: GCA_944452665.1. Taxonomy (NCBI): domain Eukaryota; kingdom Metazoa; phylum Arthropoda; class Insecta; order Lepidoptera; family Pterophoridae; genus Stenoptilia; species Stenoptilia bipunctidactyla. The sequence continues at coordinate 13,168,604 of OX101726.1, forward strand.
TCAACAGCTGGCTCGGCCATTCTATTATCAATATATTTAACAGGTACCTGAGGGTATGAAGAATACATGTGCGGCACAACAGGTTTTTGTAAATCATATCTAGGGGGTGGGTATGGAGGAGGGTGGTAGGAATTAGAATAATTACTCATACACTCATACCTTTGCTGGGGATATCCCTCCTTAATTGTTGGGTAAGGCTTAAACCGCACATTATTATCAGCAAAATATCGTTCAGGATAAGTAGATGAAGTTTCTTCAGACGGGAGCCGATGTGGTCTGCTATTCGGCATTGTCCTCACACCACTACAGCCAGAGTAATCAGCATATGGATAAAATTCTGAAGCACCATATGGCCTAGATTGTTGCACTGATGTAGCTGGCCACAAATAAGGAGCACTTTGGTTTACAGTAGGATTACCGATTGAAACACTTATATCCACATTTTTATAACTTTTAGGTTCTCCAGTCAATGGACTAACATTGTAAGGCACTTCACAATACTTTGGATCAGTAGAAACATTTAACTTGTTTTTTGGTAAAGGAACATTGCTGTCAGATAAGGCAGAATCACTATTCAATTTCAAGGAATTGTATGTGGGTGGTACCATAATCCTTTGCATGTTTTCTTGGAATGTTTGTCTTGGTGAAATATTCCTGGTAGGACTTTGATAATCAGTCATTTTGAGAGGGTAATCGGGTGGACGGCGATAAGGATGCTCAGGATGCAACCACTGATCGGGTGGCTTTTTATGGTATACGTCTGCAGCGACAGGCGCCACGACGCGATCGGGGCCTATGACGGCGCATGGCCGCGACGTCTGTACGTCCACTTTACCCAATGAGTTAGATCCAACTTCCTGATATGGTTTATTTCTATCACATGTAATCGAGCCTTGGCCATACTTGTTGCTGCCATCGTTTCGTGCACCCACAGCTAAGTCCGTTTTTAAATCCTTAGCATCCATGGCCTCGGAAAAATTTGCACCGTGGCATAGTTCTTCTTATCATATTTTATAATTATAGAAATTTGTAATCCACCACATCCAATTTGTTATACTCCGCGCATCCTGCAATATAAACAAAATGATCAACTAACCCAATGACAACAAACTGTCAAATACACTGCCACATAGACGTTATGGACGATATGTATTTGGTATTAAGCACATCAACACAAATACTTGTTAAATTATAGATTTGTACCTTTAAAGAATAAAGGATTCACAGAATATCAATATTATTTCCTTGGTGACTAAAATTTGTTAGCTCTATCCTACCCCTGGCTCAGCTAGCGCAGTGTTGCCAATTTTTTTTATTTCTGAACGTAATCCGTCATTTTTGTGCTCCGATATCATAAAATATTAAATAATTGCGTGCGACTGATAATTTTTTGATCATCCGCATTTGTATCGCGTAAAAAGCTTATTATTTATAGGTACAATAATAATCTTGCAAATAAAGGTATAGATAATAATTGTAGTAATAGTCGCTTCGTAGATCTGTGGTCGTGATTTCATACGATTATTTAGTAAAAAACTCAATCTAGCTTAGGATTCTATCCTGCAAAGGTGGTTTAGGCTGTAAGCTGACTGTCTCTCAATCATGAGGTTGTTTGTGGGTTCGATTCCCGCAAGGAACAAAAAAAATGAAGGTACCTACTCTATAGTCGATTCTCGTCATAATTATGAAACAAAAATAGGTACCTACTAAATTTTTCACTAGAACTCAATATAAATAAATAACGTTTTGTAACTATTTACTTTTCTTACACCTGAGTCACTCGCAGCTCGTGACCTAGCACGCGGATCGCTGCCAACACTAGTGTACCCATGCGTTGCGTAATAAATACTTTAACTTTCAGTTAAGGTTAGGTACTCAGTAATTGATTAATATTTATTTTTTATTATGTTTTACTTTTCATGTACGATCTCAAATTATCACGTCCTTGAATTTCAAAAGTAACCCACCAGTTATACCCTATATATATTTTTTTTATTCTAGGTTTCTCCGTAGTTCGCTACATGGGTTCATAAAGCAGGCTTTCATGTAGTTGGTGTGATTGTCTGGGGATTTTATTTTACTTTAATAAAAGCTTAGGTTCTGTTTGGTGAATGTCAGATTTCCCAGGTCCACCCCAAGTAGTAATGTACCTGACAATATTATTATAGTAATCTACACTGGCTCGGAACACAGCAAACAAAATATACTATATGATAAAGGATCCCTATAAAGTCTCGGAATCGACACTTACCATCATACTCATCTGATAGTTGTATACTCAATATGGCAAAAATGTTTCCGACTTTGGTTTGTTTAAAAATTCTCTAAATAAAGTTGCACAACCCAAAGAGGGCAACACTACAGTTGCCATTATAAAACAAACTTATAACTGCGCCATAAACTTATCTGTCATTGTCATAGTCATTGTCATTCAGGTGCGACACAGGCGCTTATGGCGCGTGATAAAAATTGGAACTAATTAAAGTAGACACTGGGGATTTTTGCAAACTTTTATATGGCAGTATGTAACTAAACAGACTTCGTTTAAGCTGATTGTTGCATCACAAATATATGTAATATCATAAGAAATTAATTAAAGACTGTGAACCATTATTCCTTTATTAGTAGCTTAATATGTCTAGTTAAAACTTAGTTTATCTTCAGGAATATAAATAAAATATAAAACAGCATTAATATACCTAGTTAATAATTTGACCAATAAATGGATGGGTATACGCTGTAAAAGGTGTGTTTTTTTATCTATATCGGACGGAGGTGATGGTTTGATACATTATGGTGCGTACACACAAAGATTTAAATCCATAGATGCGAACTTTCAGTACAAAGAACTAACGAAATATTGTCATTACTGAAAGAGGTACTGAAAGCATGCACAAGTCTTGTGACAGTCTCTAATGAGCGCTTGTCGTGCACGTTCACATAGATTATTTTGTTTAAAATATTTACATAAAGACTTAATTAGGCTGTCTTGTTCATTTCAGGGGTGTAAAAATACAAGTTGCAATACAAAAAAGGATAAAGGTGTTACTTTTCATGCGTTAGTATTTAACAATATTATTTAATGCATTTCTCGAGAATAAGTATAAGTAATCGTAAATAATAGTAAATAAAAGATCAACTCTATACTTAACGTCACCTTTTAAAATCATATTAGAAAACCGGTGAAGTTTTTATTTTACTTTACAAAGTCGTCGTATTTTTTGTCGTAACAAAGTATAGATCGTACCAAGCATCCAGTCCAGTCCCATCTGGAGTTGTTGCAAGACGTCTTGCGCAGATATGACATACAAAAAAACCTGCGCGGAATGTCTCGCAACAACTTCAGATAAATGTAAGACTGTATCATTTACATAAACATACACAAACAACAGAACGCCAAAAAATTATAAGTAGATGCTTTTTGCTGGTACTTAAGTTAACAATCCTGTAGGTATGTTTTTAATAAATGAACGATTTATAAATATTTATCTTTATTTTTATTACTCTGTAATCCTATATAACTGTTAAGGCGTGTTTCTAGCGTAAGTTACATCTGATTTTATTCTATGACATTTGTTGACGTGAACGCGCCGTGCTTGTGTGAGTAAAAATGACTACCTTAAGACACGCACGGGCCAATCTATGAATTTAAATCTTTGGTTCTGCTAATGAGGAGTTTTCTGACAGCTCATAAAGATTAGCTCAAAAAACCTCTATAGATGGCACTTTTAAAAAGCCGAAGGTGTTACAAGTAAGTCTTTTTCATTTTTCATTTTCATTTTTTACAAACGCAGTGTGGAATAAATGGCTAAATAACAGACAAGACTTCGCCTTTTGTAAAGCACCATCTATCGATGCCTTTTGTACCATTTTTGTACCTTGTTGTTTTGTAATAAGCTGTCAGAAAACCTTTCATTGAGATTTTGGAATTTTCGTATTAGAAAATGAATAAAAAAATAAAAATTTAGATTGTTTCATAATCAATGTTGGAAAAAGCGATACCAGTAACTCTGACGATTCATTCCATATAGCATTGCTAGATTCATATTTTGATTAAAATAAATAAAAATAATGATTGTGCCTATTTTGTTGTTTTATTTTTAAACCTGATTAATACTATTTTAGCCTTTAATTTTATTAATAAACTTCTCATCAAAAATTAGGACAGTACCAATTTTGTTATTTTTTAAAATACTATTATACAAAAAATTTGGTGATCAAGTACCCGGTTTGTTTAATCCATGTATTTCATACTATTCAGGGTTACCAAGTAGTTATTTTTTTTATTTGCTAGGTTTTTCCAGTTTCTACTTTCACTAGCCGGCATAATGTAAAAGAAAGTTAAGATATATTGTCCGTTCACCGTAAGATGTCCCCTGCCGTTATGTTGGCACTTGTCAAGCTGTTTTCGTTATCTGGGATAGTGAATTAATTGATTACTTGCCAAAAGGGCAAACGATAACTGGATCCTATTATGCAAACTTAATCCCGAAATTACGTGAAGCGATTAAAGAAAAACGTCGTGGGAAATTGTCATTGGGCGTGTTGTTTCTCCAGGATAACGCTCCACCTCATCGTTCGGAAGTTGCGCTCACCGCAATCCGCAGTGCTGGCTTCGAAGTCCTTGATCACGCACCATATTCTCCTGACTTAGCCCCGAGTGATTTTCACTTATTTCCAAAATTAAGGGAGCATATTCGTGGAACTAAATTTGACGATGATGACGCGGTTATGACTGCCACAGAGGAGTTTTTTAATAGTCGAGAAAATGATTTTTTTGCGGAAGGAATAAGAAAGTTGGAGATGCGGTACCTATTCTAAGTGCATGAGATTAGAAGGAGATTACGTAGAAAAATAAAATGTTCTAGTTTAATTTTTTTTTTTGTATTCAATCTATGAATTTTTTGATTCGCCCTCGTATAATATAAATTGTGTCGTCATTCAAAACCTTCCTAGTCTTATAGTTGTTTATTATTTACAAATTAGAAAATTAAACATATATTTATTCGTGGTAGGTATAAACAAAGTTAGATTACGGGGTTAAAATGGACACATATTATTGGTAACACTGCTGCCACAATGCTGCCAACATCAGCAGGCAGGGGACATCTTATAGTGAACGGTCTGTAGAGGTTTTATTAACGTTTTTGTGGGCGATAGGCTGACCCCCTGTCATCGCAATAGTCTCTATCCATCATTATAATACCTCCAAAGTCAAACGTGACATCAAATGGTCTTATGACCTCAATATTATGCTACAAAATAAGCTAAAATTTACAAAATTTGAGCTTAACATAGTGCTAAAAGTGCAGAATTCATTTAATGTGCCAATAAGAGGAAACAAGCAAGTTGCCTCTACTATGGGCCCGATTCGACATTGAATTCTCTTATTTTAAATATTTAAATAGAGAAAAGAATAGTTTTTGTACGAGGCTGTCACGATTCACGTCGTTTACACTGGAGAGACTTAAAAATAAGAAAATGCAATGTCGAATACGGCAAAATGTTTACTTATTGCTATAGGTAGAGATCGTGCCAAACATCTAGTCTCCTCTGAAGTTGTTGCGAGACATTACGCGCAGGTTTTTTTGTATGTCATATCTGCGCAAGACGTCTTGCAACAACTCCAGATGGGACTGGACTGGATGCTTGGTACGATCAAGTTGAGTCAAGCGTAATCAGTGCCTCTAGTGGAATATGTAGGCAGTTTTCTACCCCATTGGTATTCTTACATCACAACACAATACCAGACCAGCGCTCGTCGCTGATGACGGTGGCGTAAGTAAGAAATGTTATTTATAAAGCGTGAAGTTATGTTTAAAACAAAGTATAGATCGTACCAAGCACCCAGTCCAGTCCCATCTGGAGTTGTTGCAAGACGTCTTGCGCAGATATGACATACAAAAAAACCTGCGCGGAATGTCTCGCAACAACTTCAGAGGTAAAATACCATAGTAAAAGTTAATTAAACTGTGATTTTTATCAAAATTTTAGAAATGCATCATTGCGTTGTCATAAATTTTGTAAAAAATGGATAGTTACTACAAAGTCTCTGAGGATATACATTTGCGGAAGTTGTTGATATAATTGATTTAAATTTTTGTTCCGTACAATGTACATTTCCACAGAAGTTGAAATCACCGTAGCTATCACTCTGAGTAGGACTTCGATGGCTGATTGCCATATCGTCCAAAATTTGAATTGAATTGAGTAGAAATAATTAAGGTAGAGATGGGACTACTTATGACTTTTTCAAGTAGTCATTTTAGTTTTTGCCTCGGAAGTTTAATGCTTTTTTATTTTTCGTGGAATAACGCTGGCTGGCCAGCGACCACGACACAACAAATAAACGCTTGGCCCAAACGCATGATATGACATTGACATATTATTATGTAGAAATTTTTTGTTTACTTGCGTTTGGCGTGCCTATTTTTATTTTAAGTTTAAAAAAATAAACACTCATACATTTAATTTATAAAAATGAAGTATATTTCTGTTAGTTTAGTTCTTTCATTGATTTTTACTGGATATATAATACATACTATTTGGATTTTAGCAGAAATATTTATTCCACCGGTTTGTAGTCGTGGCGAAAAATGTTTTTCTTCATATTTACTATCGGACCCTGACTTAAACTTGGTATTCTTCACTTCATTGAAAGAATACCCTAATGGAGAAGGATCAGTCAATAAAATTTATACTTCGCTAAAGTTCGACTATAAAAATCCCACAACCATGTAAGAACCTTAAATTTACATAAATTTATTTACATGTTGAAGTTTATTATTTATACATTTATTTTTCTAGTGACGTTACTTTAAAAGTTCCACGCAAAACTCGAAATAATGGGACATTATATATGCATGCTGTACTATTAGATAATAAAAATCTATACAAAGACTTTTTTGATATTCGTCGTAATAATGTACTGCATACATTACCTTTAATAACTTATGCTGTACCAGAAGCAGCTACCTTTAATCTATTACAGGATGTAAGTAAAAAGTGATTTATATATTTCTTTATTCGGATTAGGCTTAATACTGATATTATATTTTTTTTTAGGAAAATGAAAAAGTTAAAATGTCCAAGAATGTTTTGCCCTATTCGCATATAAGCACATTCATTCCTTTATCAGTATTAACTGACAATTTGATCTTACCATCAAAGAAAATACCAGCAGAGATGTATCCTTATATTAAGTAAGTTTAATATTACTGTGTATTTTCTTGTCACTGATATTTTTTTATTGATTCATTATATCTCCTACTTTTAGATTATCTGGAGATAACTTCTTGCCAATCATACAACATAATGTGTTGAAGTCACGTTTATCACAGCTTCAACTACTGAACACCAGTACAAGTGAAGTTAACTTGACAGTCAATGTATCTCCATCATCATATGGTTCATTTCGACTAGCTCTCCATGTGCGATTAGCATTAGACCAACTTCATTCACTTGGATTTAGTGCTAAAGATGTTGATGATGTGAAGGGAATATTTGCTGATACCAACCTTTATTTATTATCTGCTACAATATTGATTGCAAGTGTACATGTAAGTTAAATCATTACTTAGTTTTTATTAGTATTATGTATACAATGTAATTAATAATTCATAAAAATGTTTTATTTTTGAGATAACTTTTTAGCATTTTCAGGAAAAAACCTGATAATTATGCAGTTTATAATATGCCTGTTGCATACATAGTTATTAATATTGGATTCACAAAATTAATAAAAAATCCAATACACTTTTAAGCTATCAGTTCTATACAGGGCTCTTTATTCCCATTTAGGAGGTGATAAGGGTGACGGTAATGGCTTTTGCAGTATTAGTGAAGCTACTGGTCAAGATTTTTCTCGTTAGTTTTCTAATCCCATATGTTTTCGAATCAGTTTTGTTTGGAGTATAGGAAAATCCGAAACAACAACAAATAACTGCTATGAAATCATGATTGACAGAGAAAATGAAAGACATTTATGTGTTTTTAATATTAAATTTTTTTATTTTTAAGACAATTGGGCATATGCAGGTTCAAATTACCCCAAACAGCTAACCCTATCATTTCCTAACAGGAATAAGTCCACTTACCAATAACACTGTATGTTAACTGCCTGTGTCTGATTTTCCTGAACATCCTTGTAATTTTAATTGTCCAGTGATAATGTTTCTCATGAATGGCCTTCATAACCACTTACCCCCAGGTGTCATGGAAGATAAAATGGAATCTTTAATAAAAAAATAAAAAAGCTTAAATTAACTTCACCTGTTTTAAAAATGTCTACATCATAAATTTTTGGCCAATAAATAAAAATGAAAAAAAAAAAAGATGTGTAATACTGACTCATTGACTGTTGAATCATGAGCAAAGCATATAAGGATTGGGGGCATCTTCTGCCTTCATGCATTTGAATAACTCCAATAGTTCTAAAATAACATAATTAGTTTGTAAATGCTCAAACCTTGTATAACTAGCCTCTGCCATTTTTTTCAACTGTAATATGTAGCTAACATAATAATATTTGTTTTTCTTTTTCAATACCTTTCAGCTGTTATTTGACTTCTTAGCATTCAAGAACGATGTATCATTTTGGCGCCAAAAACGATCTTTAGCGGGACTATCCATCCGTACAGTGGTATGGCGTGCTTTTTCGCAGTTTGTTATATTCCTGTATTTGATGGATGAACAGACATCTTTACTCGTAGTCGTCCCAGCATTCATAAGTGCACTTATTGAGGTCAGTATTGTTATTTATTTTATTTTATTTGAGTTCACCTAGAATGTTAACTAGTCTAACTAAAAGTTATCTCTTAAGATAAATTTACCATGAAAACTTTTGTAAATAAAACACTAATTTATGCAATGATTTGTATATATTTTCCAATATTATTAGCCTTGAAACTTAGGTTTTTAACCCTTTAACCGCCACGGTCGGATATAACCGACAAAGGTTTTCGAGTCCATTCCGCCACGGTCGTATATATAGGGTCAATTTATATTACACCATAAAACTTTTACAGCAGGTTAAGAATCATGAGTAGGTTTAATTTACAAAAAAAATATTTTTTTTTTATATAAATATTTTTCTTAAATTAAAATTTCAAAATTCTTGTAAGTCCATAAACTTCAAGCGCCTTTAATCTGTAATTAACGACTACATAGCAAGAAATAAAAAAACGTTTCCATTTATTTTTATTAAAAAATAAGTTATTAATTTCATTACCAAATAATACCTATACATTCTTACGCGGCACAATCAAACGAGCCGAAAGTCAATTTCGAGCCGCCGCCACCGCCGGCGCCTACGTCACGCTATTGGTTAATCGCGCGGCGGCCACGGCTTCCATGTTTGAAACCTACAGAACGCCCGCCGCTCGCTCGCCAGTCTGTCAAGAGATACGCGCGCGCGATGAGTACGATTAAAGTAACCAAAATGCCGAATTACGCGTACAGTAATCAAGAATATTTGGAAATGGCTCTGTGGAATGTGGAACGTGGAGTGCTCTCAGGAATGTGCGTGAATACATGTCTCAAGAGTACGGTGAGCGATGGATAGGACGCGGAGGGCCAGTGAGCTGGCCACCTAGATCACCTGACCTTACACCTGTAGCTTTTTTTTTTGGGGTCGAATTTAAGACTTGGTGTATGGTCGGGCTCGGGACGGTCATACGATTCAAAGTGCGAACGAACTTAAAAGTAGAATAACTGACGCCTTTGCTGTCGTCAGAACTGAGAAGGACAGTTTACTAAGAGTGAAAATGAATGTACTTAAACGGGCAAGACTGTGTATACAGCAGCAAGGACGGTATGTGCAGCAGTTGCTTTGAATTGGTTGTCAGTGATTACGAGTATCGGATCTAACATCAACGACAGGACGCAATGTAAAAACGTAAGTTATTTTTGAACATACCTACTCTGTTAATTATAATAGTTGTAAATAAGGTGATTCCAGTTTTTTAACACGTCATTCTAACATTAAATTAATTATAAAATAAATTTACTACTTTAAACAAAGAGTTCAAGCACTAATGCTTTATTTTATTTTTAATTTAATGAAAATCAAAACTAAAACAGTATTTACAATTAGTTTAACGTGAAATTGATTGTCAAAAGCCTGTAACAGTAGTGTGATGGGACATTAGAATCACCTTTTATCCTGATGTTTGACGTAATTACAGCTGATTCCGCGCTAAGTAGGTAACTGGGTCACGCAAACACACGGGCGCGCGTCAACGACCTTCGCTCGGATGCGTAGGTACTATTCGCGTAAGATTATTGTTTTGGTTAAGTGATTTTCTTAAAAGACTAGATGTTTGATTTTTTTTTGCTATGTACCTAGTCATAAATGGTAGATTAAACTTAAATTTTATTCACTAAAAATTATTTTCAAATTTTAATTTATAATTTTTTTTTTAATTTGACTTTGTAATTTAAACCCACTTATGATTCTTAACCCAATTTTAAAGTTTTACAGTATATTATAAATTGACCCTGTATAGGTACGACTAAAAATTCGTTTCATAAGCTTTTTTTTATTATTATTACGTTATTACGCTGGATTATGTTAAAAAAATGTTTAATGTTAATTTTGTTGACTCTGCTTAGAATTTTAGCCCTACCGTTCTCGGATAAGCGTATCATAAGATGTGACTAAACTAGATTAATTCTGCTTGTCAGTAGTATTCTATATCATGCTTACTAAAAAGTTAAAAAAACCCGTTCAACTTACGAAATTATTAAATAAAGTATGCGAGTCTATTCCGCCAAGGTCGTAGGTATATATACGACTAAAAACCACCATTCGTTTCATATGCTTTTTTTATTTAATAACGCTGGATTATGCTAAAAAAATGTTAATATTTGGTAAATTATTAATCAAGTAATCATTTACAATTGAGTACACTTAAGTCTCTTAATTAGAAAACCGTAAAAATATGCCAGAAGTTAGATAAATTACTGATTTTATTATTAGAAAATTGCACTGATGTCCAGCGCCATTGTCGGATATAACCGACCATAGAGATTGGACATAAGAAAATATTTACTGAAACGAAAATCCAAATCCACTTTATCCAAAATATTTCTGTTTAAACTGACTATTTTTTAACAAATAAACTAAAACAATTAAAAAAATTGTTAGTATAGAAATAAATATGTTTAATTTCTTTGAAAATAAGTATAAAAATGTCAGTTACTGAGTTGATGATTCCCATCTCTAGCGTGCATGTTTAGAAACGAATTTTGCTAGTACACCCAGCGCCTTGGTCGGAAATAGACGACCGCTTCTGACGTCATAAGCGAGTACCGGCTTGTGGAATTTTCCATTAGTGTTGTGCTTACGAATTAGTTATTATATTCGTGTTATCGACAAATGTGATTTAACTACATTAAAAGATGTAAACTTCATCACAGTATAGAGTCATACAAATATTCGTCTTTGGCCTAATATATTGTGCGGGAATCAATAAATCTTTAAAATCTTTTAAACGATTTTTTGTCGTTTGTTTACCGAAACACATACTATTAGAAATTTAATATCAAAGTTCCTCTTTCTATCTATTTGTCTGCTACCTCTTCAAGCTTAAACAGCTGAAACTATTAAGATTGAGTTTGAAGCGTCTGAAGCTGGGACGGTTATATCGATCTACCATTGAACATCCCTATTTGTTGTAGGTATTTATTTTTAGATTTATTGTGTTTTGCGCTGGGAGCACAACTGATATAGAGTCTGGCGGGTAAAGGGTTAAGTAGTCACCATCCCATCAAGTCAAATACCCAAAATTTTAAATAAATAAATAAAATCCCCAGACAATTAAATAAATCACTTTTTAACCGAATTTATCGCGTATATTTACATTTTAAGTTTTTTTTTAATTCGTTTCGGTATCTTTCTAGTCCCCGTGGTCACGAGCGACTGATCGAGTAAAAATTTAAAATGTAAATATACGCGATAAATCCGGTTAAAAAGTGTTTTATTTAATAGTATGAATCGCGAAAACTTAAGACAATATTATCCCCAGACAATCACACCAACTACATGGCCCCAAAGTAAGCATAGCTTGTGTTATGGGATACCATGTAGCGAGCTAGGGGGGAACCTAGAAGATGAATACATAAATAGATAAACACCCAGACACGGAACATTTTTTTATTTTAGTTCTGAGCGGGAATCGAACCCGCGACCAATGGCGCCTGAGGCAGACAGGTTTACTCCATTGCCAAAGTGGTCGTCAAATTATCAGAATACGCGTTGTTACGTTTCGATTAATTTCTTTTAATTCCTTCTCAAATCACGCACTACTGGACTCAGTATGTCGTACATAACATACGTCTCGTTGCGCGCCTACGCAACGAGACGTATCCGTGAGTAGATGACTTTTTAGTGAGTTGTACTCTGCATTATTTCTAAACCGCCTTTTGTACCTTTTTTATCCTATAATGTTATTCTGTATTTCTGTTATGTGCAATAAAGAATTAATAAATATGATAATAAAAATAAAGAATACCGACTTGCAAGCAGATTTATAATCCGGCAAGTACGCGTGTAGGTGCGTTATCAGTGCGTATGTGCGTCGGCAGTGTGGAAATCGCCAAACGCCACCTTTGCTGACCGTGGTCCTATTAGGACACATAAGTTGTGTATTGAAAGAAAACGGATTATTATTACAACCTTTGTAGCCCATGTAAATTCAGTTTACCGTTATTTATATTTCTAGTTGTGGAAAGTGATGAAGATCTTCCATGTGAGAGTGTCTATATCTGGCTACAAGATCCGGGTGTGGCGAGAGATTAAAACTGACGCAGAGGAGGAGAGCACGGCACAAGCAGACGCGGAAGCGATGCGGTACCTGTCTATGCTGCTGTACCCGCTCTGCTTCGTTGGAGCGATTTATTCTTTGATCTATGAGCCTCATAGAAGGTAATATTTGGTGATTTTTTAATTATTTAATTATGCAAGTAAAAAGACGTAAGTAAAATGCATAAAAGTTACGACGAAAACTATTGTTAAGTTTCGAGAACAAGGTTTTAATTCATTACTAGCTGACCCGGCAAACTGCGTTCCGCCTAACAGCCGATTCTTTTTTTATTATGACGCCCCTACTTCATTTCATTTTATTTTCACTTATTCCAAATTAGGTTACATTTTTATTGACAATAGCTGTACCCGGCATGCGCGTGAGCTGCGGGCGGTACTGGACAGTACTTGGACATTACAACATTACTTTATATCTTTAAAATAAAAGATTTTTTTTTCTAAAATAAACGTAGCCTAAGTCACTCCTTACTACATCAGCTACCTGCCAAAAAAAGTCCCGTCAAAATCGGTCCAGCCATTTCAGAGATTAGCCGGAACAAACAAACAGACAGACAAAAAATGACAAAAACTGAATCATGACCCATTTTGCTGATAATTCGTTTGAAACTGTCAAACTTGTAAAGTCTATTGCGTATAATGATTTTTTTAGATACTGTACGAATTCTGTACCTACTCAGTAAATGTCAGTGTCGAATTAAATTATTACAAGTTTGTCACCAAGGAAACCTATCTTCAAGCGAATTTTGACCTACTAGCATTTATTTTGCATCCACAGTTAGTTTACGTCCAGCTGTTAGGTTGGCTGCCGTGAGTCTTGAAACTTTTATCACAAAATACCGTTAGTATGCACCTATATTTTTGAACGTCTAGTACACAATATTATTTCATATTCGTTGTTCGTCTTGATATTAATTGGGCGTTTCGTATAAACGCCATTTCAATACCAGAATTAATAATGATCCATCATGCACCAACAGAATCGTTTTTAAGACACCTTCATTTTCTATTTGCCAGCATTTATTGACTATTTATAGGGCTCGTGAAAGGTCTCGTCCAGAAACACAACAGGTCTGCCTTCAACGCGATTATATCTCGACATTGTAAGGTGTCTGTATCTCCAGGCTAAAATTTCATTCCTTTCCTTTTAGTAACTTTTTTTTTATCCACATCTTCAAGACCGAAATCCTACTGGTTAAATAATTTTCCACAATGAAGTACGACCTCCATGAATATTTTAATCGAATCTTAAAATATGCTAAGGGTTTCCCTAATATCGGTATATCTTTTTTCACCTGTAGAGTATTTTATTTCGCCCTGCGTACATATCAAAATCGTTTAATTAAAATCAAAATGATACAAATTAAATTTAACACAAAAATAATAGAAAAAAAGCGGGCAATTCACATAAACTTATATGAAAACTTTCAGGGAAAATGCACAGTAGGGCCAACATAGAGATAACATACTTCAGAGGTAAACCAACTGTGAACAGTCTGTAGGTAGACGGTTTGCCAAAATGAGCTAATGGTAGGGAATGATTCAATTCGTTCAATAATACTGTGTATATACACGTATATGTTTATTCGTATGCATGTAGTAAAAAACGGTTATATCAATATTACAAACAGACCACTCTAATTTTATTTATATGTTTAGATAATCCTCTCTTAAGTCAAAGCTACTTAGATAAGCATTGTTTAGGCATAACTTTATAGGCATTTTAATATTTTATGGAAAGTAAAAATCTTTTTTTAAATTTCACGGCATTCAGTTGTTTTGCTTTACTTTACGAACTTTATTTTGCAATATTTAGATTTTTATATTTATTTATGGACTAGCTGTTGCCCGGGACTTCGTCAGCGTGAATATCGGCTATTACAGTTGGATAAATAAGATTATTATATCCTCCTTGAAGTTCAAAATTACTCTTTTCTAAATTTCTTCAAAATCAATTCAGTAGTTAAGCTGTGAAATCATTATGTACTGATAGATAGATAGATTCAGTTTCTTCAAAAACTGTTAATACATAGCTGTGCTCCGCAGGTTCACCTGGGTTTTGTGGAAAAGACCTACATAAAAATAACTTTAGTAAAAATAAAACAGGAATACTTACGAAATCCAAAATTTTTAAATTACTGTGCGCGTATACATATGAGTTATGAATAAATAACTACATAGTTTTTTACTGCAAATACACATTTCATAAGCCCCGAGTACTTTTACTAAGAGGGTTTCTTTTAAAATTCCTATTTCCTTGTTTATTTTTACTGTAGTTCAGTTTTTGTATGTCTTTTGCATGAAACCCAGGTGAAACCGCGGTGCAAAGTGATGTTATAACAGCTTTTGGAGTAACTCTGTCCGTCCCACTTTCTGTAACGTTTTCATAAATACACTACTAATACCGCATTTCAATATCAGTTGAGTTGAGCCTACCATACATACACACATAGCTTCACAGCTGTATCCCGTATGGGGTAGGCAGAACACCAGAGGCTATAAAACTATCTAATGTCACGTTTGATAAATTTGGAGGTGTTATAATGATGGAGAGAGACTATTGCAGTGAGAGGAGGTCAGCCTGTCGGCCACAAAAACGTCAATAAAACCTCTGTCCCTTAACTGATTTTTACAGTTTGGCCAGAAAGGGAAGCAGCTTGTACATTTTTGCTCCCAGTTTTGCTGCATGAAAGTAAACTCATGATAGTCCGTTGAATTTAGCATTCATTGATTTTGATGAAATTAAATAAGTATACGGATGTTTTTAGCCGCGTAGGGTCGGCTTAGAACATTGAGATATTAGTACTACGTATAGAGAAGCTATCTAGACAAAAAAAATGTGTTGCATTTTTATGACAAGAGCGCGGAGCATGCGCGGCGCGGCATGGACTTAATTCAGCCCTGCAGCGGCTGCAGCGCTTATAGATCGACCAACTTATCTGTGAAACGGCAAAATTCAGCACTACAGTCGCCATGTTGAAATGTCTATTGACTGTCAGTGTCTACTACTTTTGAATGTTGTGTTATATTTTTTGTGATAATATCGAATATTGTACATTAAATATGCCGAAGGCTATAAAAAGTGACGCCCGGAATATTGTTCTAAAAGTGAAGTCATTATTTGAAGAAGAAGCTCGTCACCAAGCCCCAATAATTCCATTTAACCAAATCTACAAACGAGTTTCAGCTGCTACAGGTTGGTATTGCCACTTTTGAAACATAAATTAACCGACTTGTTTTGATGCATTTCTTTAAAATTAAGTTTATGCTTGTTAAATAACTATACCATTATTAAAAACTTAACAAACAAAAATGCAATGATCAAAACCAAAAGGTTACCATAAACTAATCATTTCACTTTCATTTCAGGTGTGAGTGTAGGATTGATCTCGAAAATTGTCAAAGAGAGACAAGAAGCTGAACAATCTAGTACTAGAATTCGTACACCAGGCATGTCAAGAACACGTACAAGTGGATTTATTCAGCTTGATAATTTTGATTTGAGCGTAATCAGGCAAAAAGTACATGAATTTTATTCAGTAAAGAAGGAGTTGCCTACAATTAAAAAGCTCTCAGATATTTTGAGAACAGAAATAAATTACATGGGACAGCGTGAGAGTCTCCGTAAACTGCTCCATAAGTTGGGATTCCGTTTTAAAAAAACCAAATCCAATCGAAAAGTTCTAATGGAACGAAATGATGTGTCAGCTTGGAGAGCTAAGTATTTGAATGAAATTGTGAAAAATAATAGGTCTTCCAATCCTCGGCCTCTTATATACTTAGATGAGACATACATTCACTCAAGTCACACTTCCGGTAAGTGTTAGCAAGGAGAAGGCATGGATGGTGTTTTAGAACCTGTATCAAAGGGACAACGACACATAATCGTGCATGCTGGAGGGGAAACCGGATTTGTAGAAAATGCACTCTTAGTATTTAGATCAAATTCTAAGAGTGGCGACTACCACGATGATATGAATAACACTAATTTCAAAAAGTGGGTAATTGAGAAGCTTTTACCAAATTTGAAAGAACCTACAATAATAATCATGGATAATGCACCTTATCACCGTATTTCCCTTAACAAATGTCCGAATACAAATTCATTAAAAAGGGACATGCAATTATGGCTCACTGAAAACCAACTGGAATATGGAGAAGACATGACAAAACCACAATTGTTAGAAATAATTAAAAGACACAAGCCGGAACCAGTATATGAAATTGAAAATATTCTTGCTGAAAATGGTCACAGATGCTTGTATTTACCCCCTTACCATTGTGATCTTAATCCTATAGAACTGATATGGAGCACAATGAAGAGGAATGTGGCAAATGTAAATATAGACCACAAAAATCAGGAAATCCCCAGACTTATTTCTGAAGCTTGTGATGCCATCTCATCTAATGAATGGAAGCAACATTGCAAACATGTTCAAAGGTTGGAAGAAGAGTATTTAAAAAATGATATTTATTTGGATGAACCTTTTATAATAAATGTTGTAAGCGACAGTGACACTGAAAGTGATTCTGATAGTGATGAAGATGTGGATACATTTATGGAAGGAATTCGGCCTATAAATCAAGGTCATACTTCAGGTGCCCATTCATCAAAAGGTGTCATTCATAAAAAGGGTCATACATATTGTAAACCTGTTTTTTAATAAACAAGTATGAGTAAGATATATTTTTTAATTATATCCTTTTTATCCTATTAGATAATGTTAAATATTGTCTGCTTTCAAATAAAATGTGATTTTGCTACGAAAATTCTTTAAAAAAAATTCAATTATTTTTTAATGGATTTGGTATAAGTAAAAATATTATTTTTTTGGGCTATTGCTTTTGCATGATTTAAAACACTTTCCTATTTTATTTTTCCTTTCGTTATTTATTTCGCAAAGCACACCTGAATACTGTTCCTATCAGTTCTCACATATTTTAAAGCTCGGCTTTAAATGCTTAAATTCAATGCCAATGTATAATTATTTCAGAGGATCCTTACATATAAAAATTTAATTTGTTAGTACCCCCTTTGTTTAATTGAAATTAGAATAAAGTTAAAACATTTAGTTATTAGTTAGATTCATACGAGTAATTTAAATATCGCTTAACTTCGACTGTAGATTTCCCACAATATTTGCCAAAATTTATTACCTAGCAACACGGGAACGACAATGACGCCACCACTCAGTTCACAGATAAGTTGGTCGAACTATAATCTAGCGATGACGTCTAATGAAACTATTTAAAAAAAACAACGCTAGATCGCTTTAAATGAACAATTTTGTAGCTGCCAAAACATTAAAAGTCGAGAATGTCATGGAATTGAAACATCATCTTAGAAGATGCAGAAGTGAACATACCGATTTTTTACCTATTTAATTGAAAGCATATAAAATGAAATGAATTCATTTGATATTCATATATATATTTGCCAGGAATCACCTTATAAATTTGGCTTAGAATTATTATGTGAGTTTAAGTTATTCGTTGCATTTCACTAAACTTGTAAGTAACGATAAAGATCCAAATGTCTCATAAACGGTACTCCAGAGCTAAATCATAATAAGCTTATTTTCCTAACCCTGTCATAAACCGGAGGAGTAAAGGCATCATATAAAACTATTGAACTAAAAATAGCCATATTAGATAAATTTAAATTTGATATTTTTTTAAAACATTTTATTTTTCAAATCCTCACGTATTTTATACAAAATTATTAATTAAATTTTTGGGAAAAATGGTAAGTTTAGATATTTTGCTGGAATTTTTCAAAGAAATTCCGGAACCAAAATATTACATACACATACATACTTCACGCTTATATCCTATAAGGGGTAGGCAGAACACCAGAGGCTATCAAACCATCTAATGTCAAGTTTGACGAATTATAATGATGGATAGAGACTATTGCGGTGACCTGAAAAACAGCTAACAAAACCTCTGTCCCTTAACTGACTTTCTATGTTTTTCTTTCTGTCCCAGTCTAGCATGGAAGCTATTACTTAGGTATTTCTTAAGCATTTTAACTTTTCTTACGTAATCCTCAAACAAACTGTACCCAAAATGAAAATCCCTTAGCAGTGTCTCTTCTGCCGGAAATTAATATTTTTTAAAATCTATGCATTTCGAAAAAACATAGTGACCTGGTGAAATAAATACAAACTTCTTGTAAAATAGATACTTTAGGTGTATTAGCACGTGAAAAGTGACTCCTTGGGATTTATTTGTATTTCGGGTACTGTTAAAACAGTGCCTTAGTATACATAATGGCATATTTGAAAAATATTCAACAGAATAATCAACGAATGCAGAGCATTAAAAAAACCGACTTCACGTCACCACTTTGGCCGACTAATAATGTCATCCATGTAAACATTCTCCGAAATCATACATATTGTTTCAAAATTTTGAAATTTTCAATGAAGTGCCCAACCGATTTCGATGAAATTTATATGGGACCATATAAAATTCTTAATTCATATGAATTAAGAATTTTTTAAATCGATTCATAATTGTCTGAAATATCGTGTAACAAAGACACAAAAAAAAACATACAGACGAATTGAGAACCTCCTCCTTTTTTGGAAGTCGGTTGAAAACCAATCTTATTTTATTGTTGTGACAGAAAGCCCTAACTCGAGGCTGAAAAAAATTGTATGGGATGTCTTCTCTATACGTAGTACTAATATCCCAATGGCTTAGAATAACTTGTAAGCATGTCGTCGGTTGTAGGATCCCTTGAGAGGCGACCCTGACTGAAAATTGCCGCAAATATCACAGCCATTCACTACAGCGTTATGTGTCCTGAAAACATTTTATGAAGAACCAGTTCTATCATAAACCCATTTGCTAGCCTCTTCGACCCCATTTACTTACACTTACCTACAATCATGTCTGATGGAGGTAAGACTAGAGCTTAGTAACCGATTTAAAGAAAATAGTACCTACCTGGTACCTATTTTTTACTTTTGGAAATTATTGTTAAACCAATTGCTGGACATTCAAAATCATTGTTTATTATTTATTGCTGCCTTTTTCAACCCAAGTCTGTGCAGGTTCGGCTAAGAATAGCCCTACTAAGAATAAGATTGTCATAAATGGCAGCTAATCCGAGTTTTTTTTTTATATTGTAAGGATAGGACGTTTGTCTTCCATGCCACCTGATGGAAAGTGCCCATGAAGACTATGGTATTACACGTCCATCCACGAGAATCTTATTCACTCGACACTTAAAAGTTCCAGGACTGTAGTGGTCAGGAAAAACAGACGCAGGCAGATTGTTCCACTCCTTGGCAATCCGTACCAAAAAGGAACTATCGAAGCGTTTTGTTCGACTTCTTGGTAAATCCACTATATAGGGATGGAAGTTCTGTCTGCGTCTGGTAGTCCGGTGGTTAAAAGGGGTGGGTTCAATTTGGTCAAAAAGAGCACTCGCACACTCACCAAAATGTAGCCGATAAAATACTGTCAAACAAGCAGTATTTTATCGGCCATGCAGTATTTTATCGGCAATGAACACCGCTCGGGGGTGGGATCCATTCAGGGTACGATTGGCTAACGAGCATCCTTCAAATAAAATCTGACGCCATCTGTTACCGCTCTGGACTGGGAGAAAAAGAAAAATGCTTATGATTTATAACGTACTAATTTGGATAAGGATTAATAGTGTATTGATACAACTCTGTCAAAAATTAATACGATTACGAACGCATTTTATAACCATTTAAAAAGGTTATTGTGAGTCAATCTTAAAAAATGGACATATGCTGTCCCAGACTCTTTTTTAGATCTTTTGAAGAGGAACAATTTACATGATTTTTACGAAACTTAAATCGTTTACACAGCGCACGCAATAGAAACTCTCTTAATTGAATAATTTTTCCCGTTTTTGCAACATTTTCCTTTATAACTTCGCTCCTATTGGTCGGAGCATGATGTTCTATAGCCTATGTTAACCGGGGGTAGTGTATCTTCCCAACAATGAATTTTTCAGATTGGGTCAGTGGTTTCGGAGCCTATTCAATTCAAACAAACAATCAATCAAATCTTTCCTCTTTATAATATTAGTATAGATAAGCATTGTTAATTCTGATGAATAAACATATAGGTAATAACCTTAAATCATATTTTAACGGTGATAAAATATTATTTTTTACTATTCACAATGTTATTATTGCAGTTGGTACTCCTGGGCTCTGCGCAGCATAGTAAACGGCGTGTACGCCTTCGGCTTCCTATTCATGTTACCTCAGTTATTCGTAAACTACAGACTCCGATCAGTCGCAGCGTTGCCGTGGCGGGCGTTCATGTATAAAGCCTTTAACACGTTCATCGATGACATATTTGCCTTCATCATCACCATGCCAACGGCGCATAGAGTCGCTTGCTTCAGAGATGATCTGGTGTTCGTCGTATATTTGTATCAGAGGTGGTAAGTAATGAAATTGATTTTCAAGTTTTTATTTTTAAGAATGTAAGTATTCTTACCTAATGTTAATTGACACAATTTTAACTTAGAATATCCTTACCGCTCCTGGAAATGTGTGTCTTAAAAGGTTCCGGCAATGTGTTGTGAAGTACCTTTCTTTATTATAGACTAAGGGCCCGTTCACACCAGATCCGTCAATGACGATTCGTCCAAAAACACGATACGTCATGACAGATACACGTTCACATTGCATACGGGATCGTGTTATTTCACGATTCGGCAAAATATCCGAATTGATGTTCACATTCGTTTCGTGATTCAGAGTTCAGTCTTGGCTGAACTACCAAACTCTCATTCGTCACAAAAAATTCACGATTCGTGTTTTTTGACGAATGACAGTTTTAAAAGACTACACGTGATTTAAGACGTGTCCGACATTTTACACGATTCGTGATGCGTGTGAAAACGGGAATTAAAAAAGCATTGCCACCGTCAAAAATAAAAAACGAATCATGAACAAAGACGATTCCTCAAAAAACACGAATCGTCCTGGTGTGAATGGGCTCTACGATCGCGTTTGACCTCAATCTCACCTGGTGGCACTTGAAGATGAGGTCGAAGATGAAAGCACACGGGCATAAAATATTGCCGGAGCACATCACAGCCGGAGCGGTTATATTTGGCGGCAGATTTTATGACGGGATCGTGCCACCAAGCGGGGTTCACTTGGATTAGTCGCTTGTCCAGGGCTATTCACGGTGAACTAAACTCATTAAGTTTCTAAACCTATGCGCGGTCATCTTTGACCTTATAGGCTGCAAACTGGATGGCGGCGACAGCGAGAGCAACAGCGGCTCGGGCAGCGACGCGGGGAATGTGGGCCGTACTTGACGCTCGTACTTGACGCAGCGGGCGCTCGAGCGAGTTGTCGCAGTGTCGTACAAACTCAATACTTTCTAGCTTCTCGCTGTCGCTGCCGTCCAGTTTGCAGCCATAATAAATGAGATTTTGGTCAAACGCAAGATTAGTCACCGTTTTAAAAAAATAAGCTGCAGATTGGCAGGCTTTTTAAATTTACTCCACATATTGGGTATTAGTATAGTGAAATAGTGTATAGTCACTGCCCCTAAAGTTTTGTTACTACATGCGCGGAAACACAAAATAACGTATAAGGCATAATTACCGCATTTATATCTTCTAGTAAGACTTCATTATTAACAACTGCAAAGATAATGAATATATTTCTTATCATTTCAATAAAGAAACTACGTCAAAGATAATCGTTAAGACGCTTCATCTTATGTAATTGAACTTCCTTTTATTTATTTTCTATTTTACTTAGCGAGATTTCACCCTTGTTGACTTGTTTAATGCCACAAAAGTGCATAGTTATTTGTGAATATTTTTTCTCCAGGTGGCTTTAAAAAAATCCATCCAGTAGGTATAGTCAGTACATAGAGAGTTCTTGTTTAATAAAGTCCTTGTAACTGGAGATATCATGACATGCGTGGGCCAAGCCGGGTGGTGCAAGGAAGGGTAACGGTTTATCACGTTAAACGACTTTCTTGATTTAAATTGATATTTCTTTTTTTAAAGACTAAGCCCGCGTTTTCGACCTCAATCTCACCTGATGGTAAGTGAAGATGAGAGGTGAAATTAAAAGAGATGTTCCACGCCTGAGCGGTAATATTTGGTGGTAGATTTTAGGCGAAGCGTGGTGGCTAGCCAGTTGAACCCTGACGGCATGCTACCACCAAGCGGGGCTCACTCGGATTAGTCGCTTTTCACCACACGCTTATCCAGGGGTGGCAGGGCTATTTTAGGCCGACCCTACACGGACAAATACTTGGTAGTAGTGGCTTGACAGAAGCCATAGTACCTACCGAAAGTTCGAAATTTCCAGAAGCACCGGGCTAGCTTACGTCTCAAAGCAAGGAAAGTAATTTATATTTTTTTAATTTCAGGTTGTACCCCGTGGACAAATCTCGCTTGGACACAGGTGCAACAATGGAAGACATTCCAGCTGACGTGCCCCTTACCAAAGAAAAACAACAGTAGAGTTTTTTACAAAAACAGGATTTTTTTTAAAGGTTACTTCATAACTTATTTGTTATATTGTTAAATTTCTTTAGTGGATATTTATAATTGTAAAGGTTCTGAAACATTCCGTGTGTTTAGCGGCTCTAGTGAAGTTATCTTTTTGATAGTCACCTTATTATTTTGTTTAATGGAGATTACAGAATGGACTTCTATTGGACATGAGAGTTCAGTTTCGATCGATCGTTGGAGCCGTCAAAGAGCACTGCTAATAGACATGAATTTATTAACTACGCAAAAAAGTCACAAGAATAGTTTTCTTAATCAAGTATAATAAAATATACTAAACAATATTATATTTTTATACTATTGTTTTAGTGAAAGATTATTGTTAATACTTGTATATTTTAACCTTTTAGATACGAAATCGAATAGGGTTATTAGTTAAACCATGTTTTAGTAAGTTCATGGTAAAAGAAAATAGTCCTTTTTGCAAATTTTATTGCAAAGGAACTCTCCGCTAAATACACGTAATTTTAGTTTTTCAATTGTAGTTCTTTATAAAATAAAATTATAATTAATTTGTGACGTCTTTGTTAAATATAAGACATATTTATCCAGTTAGTATTCTAATTGAATTAATTAAACTATTATTTTAAATGAACACACAATAATTACTGCAAAATATAGAATCCGCTATACATGCTATTATCATCTTTAAGATTATCCTAAGATTATTAAGGAATCGGAGAGGCTGTAGATGGTGCTATGGTACATTATTCTAACCATATTTATTTCCATAATGATTAATTTATTTACCAGTTCCTGAGAATATAAATGATTGGTTATTCGAATAAAAAGACTTGCAAAAGTTGAATGACAAAAATATTAGCTGTGAGATGCTCCTTATACAAACAGACTTAAGTGGTAAACAGAAATTTTAGTATTCAATATAGTCAGAAGCCATTTCGGCGCCTTGAAAATGAAATGAAAATTCTGTCATCCACCACCCAGCACTGGGCCAGCTTGGTATTTTATTAACTCTAGGAGCTAGCAATGCAACTTTATTGATTATAATTTTACACAGCAAATCACAAACCATATGGTCGCTCTAAGGCTGAAAGATAGTAGCATGCTATGGGTCTATGACAGATAAACCTAGCAATTAGGGTGACCATAACATTCCGTAAATTTAAATATCTTTTTAATTAACGAATTTTCAAAGTTTGCATATTTTTGCCTGTTGTCATGTCCACATGTTTATACTAAAGCTAAGCAGTAAGAAATACATATTTCTGTTTATAACTTTTGTTTCACCCTGTATAATAAGTACCTACCCATAAGTAGGTATTAACTGGTCTATCAATATGTTTTGATTCACTATCACATTAGGGATTGTCCCATTATTAGAACAAATTATTGACGTTTCGTTATGACACAAAAATATACCTACTTAAATATATAAACAAATAAAATATAACGGGTTTAAAAAAGCTTTCGGCGCTTTATGACTGTTAGTCACAAATTGAATTACATGTTTTGATAATTACTTAAGAAAATTTAAACTGGCTATGATGCTAATATTGTCTTTATAAAAATAATATTTATTTCATTGTGTAGGTAGGTTAATTGAACTATGAGCTAAAAGTAGAGATTGGATGACAACTTACTAGTTTATTTATCAGGTACAGTTAGCAACAAAAGTGCAATTCACAAAAATATCAAGGTGTTATTTACTCCATACTACTAACCATGAAAAAAAAACCCAAGTATACCAAGAAAAAAATATGTTACTAAACTCAAATCATCTTTACATAAAAAAATTAAAAATTAAATAAAAAATTGAATTCCGGCATTAAAATGATTGAACAGGTACGGTTGACATAAAAATCTAAAAAAACTATTGTATAAAGTTTGCAATGTTATCAAAATAATTTAACATTGGCTTTGACTGTTTTTTTTTTATTTTATTTGAAAAAATATTTTATTGTACACTGTATGAGGAAGTTTTACAGTTAAGTTTGACCGAAACTAGAATGGGCCTTTGTTGCTAGCGAATCTGTTAAACCCAGAGAAAAAAGTTAAAGTACCCTAACTAATAAGTCCCTCAAAACGATTAGTTATTTATGTCTGCTTAGTTTTAATAACGTTTTTACGAATTTCAAATAACGTTGTTTGTAGGTACCTAAAAACAAATAAATTTGTTCAAAAGTGTGATTCGTTTGTATTGTTATTAAAATTTTGTATTGGCTATATATGTAGCAATATATGAATACCAAATAGTTAGATAGGTAAAAACCACCAAAACAATAGTATTGTAGGCGCTAAATGCATTTCTCAGTGTTAGTTATTTTTATACTAAGGTATTGGAAGCCTAAATGTGTAGAAACAATTCGTATAAAAGAAATTTTAATATTGTGTTGATTTTTGCGCCCGATTGTATATTGTAAAATTAAAATATATAGAATGAAAAGTTGTGAATTTATAATGCGTTTTCGAAAACGATGTATGTTTTTTTATATTCTCGTAAATTATTTATGTTCTAGGACTTTTCAAGCTTAAATTATTTTTAAATTAAATTTCGCACTTAAAATATTCAAGACAAAATTGAAAGTAGGTAGCTATGAAATATCTGTATTTATAAAATTGTACGACTGATCAAAAGAGATTTTTGTGTATATTTTGTTTATAACTAATTTTTGTGAATAGAATTTGTTGTATAATGGGATATTTAATTTATTGTCTTGTTTGTTTGCCAATTATTTGTAAATGTGGTATTTAGAAAAAGCGTAGAAAGCATTTTTTTATTAATAACATTATTCTTAATCGTAATGATTACTATGTATGTACTATGATACTATGTACTTTAGAGCGTCTTCTTTCATAACAATTTGTTATATTTACAGGCGAATACTTTGTTATAAATTTAATGTATATTTTTTATATACCATGAAATAATGTAGGGTATATTCATAATTCAAATCAAATCAGTTCATTAAATTAACCATGTTTTAAGAAACTGCTTGTATTTTTATGTACAACACTCGACTAAGGCTGTATTAATAATCTAGTTTTCATCTTTACATTGTAAGGGACGTTTGTCTTCCATGCCACCTGAAGAAAAGTGAGCGTGGTAGCACAAGTCAATTTGCAAGAAAACTTGCCACTTAAACCAGGACTGTAAAGTGGTCAGAAAAAGTAGGCGCAGGCAGTTCGTTCCATACCTCGGCGACCCGTGCCAAACAGGAATTGTCAAAGCTTATTGTACTAAAACTAATATCGATAATGCTACTTTATTTATTAAATATGAATATACCCCTTTTATTTCTTGTTACGTGGAATATTATGTATATTTACAATGTTTGTTGTATGTGATGTCTCGCTTTAAATTAAGAAAAATGTATTGATGTTCGCAGCAACGATGAATAAAATGTTGCCTTAATTAAAAAGTGTGTTTTATTAATATTTCAGACGTTGTTTTCGTGATTTCTAAATTTGGTGGCAGATTACACAGGGCAATGAGCGTTTCGATTGCTCGGCCAAGTTAACCAAACCAGAAATGAAATGTACCAAACAAACATACTGCGGCGAGGAAACAGATTTCTCCTGAATGTGACGAGTGTTTTCGTAAAATTATGGTAAATAAAGTAGACCAAAGCGTCTAAAATAAAAGCCCTCATCCTCCGATAGGCCGTCGAAATCGTAGTAAATTTCTTTCTACTGTGCGTGACCAGCAACCAGCTGAAAGAGACAATCATTCTTTTTATTCTGTCTTCATTTCATTCACTCTCCACAGAGCTGAATTTGGATACCTATGGTTATATACAGGGTGTCCCAAAAATGACACGTAGGGGTAACATGTATGGCCTACCAGATAACATCAACATGCTTCTTCAAGATATTTCCACGTTTCTCACAGGTATTTTATGAAATTCAGGAATCTTATACTAAAGGATATGCCATGAGTCCATATGCCTCCAGTGTCACGTTTAAGTGCCGTTTTTATATTTAATAAAACATACAGCCCTTACTCACTTCTAGAAAATATCGTTTCACACACTAGCCCGCAGTGCGATCACAGAACTTTAGCGATTCGTATGTTTACGGATGTTTTTCTTACGTACTACATCCGGTAGCCTTACCCTACCATATTACTCCATGGTAGCTTACGCTACCATAGAACAGTTCTACGGCTACCCCGCCCGTCATTTCTCAGATTCGGACCGAATAAGAATCGGATGAAGTGCGTAACCGATCTAAGGGCGCTTCTTCTCCAACTAGTGAACTTGAACTTTAGTGCACCACGGAGGCCGCAAGGTATCTTTCTACCTATGTACAGGGTGATTGGTTAAGGAGTGATAGTATACCTAGGCTAATTCCAGTCGAAATTATTATAGTTTAATCCTAAAGTTAATCTTTTCCAAGATATACAAAGTCTTGAAATATTAATAAATCTTAAAGATTGGTATTTCTTATCAGTTTTGCTTTAGTTTGGGGACAAAGAGATTCTAAATTAATAATTTTATAAGTCAAATCTTCATACCGGCCGGTTAACTAAAGCTGGCGCCTTCACAGTATTCACACATATGCAATTTCGCTGTACAGAACGTTCGAAAATAAACGATTTTGATTCAAAATGCGACTTTTATTTAAGTGTTGACTAAAGTAAGGTTTATTTATTTATTATTTGTTTATTACACTTTATTGTTAACCTTATATTATAATAATTTAAAATACAAAGAAAGTGACTGATATTACACAATTGGCGGTGATATCGCTGGGCAGCGATTTCTACCAGACAACCATGGACATAGGATAATCGTAAAAAGTAGCTTGGGGTTAAGGCATACCTACTAGTTAATCTATAAAACATAGACTACATATCAATATAATTAAATTATAGAGATGTTTAAATACACTCGAGAGCACAGAATTAGGGTCAGAGACAAAACCCATGATATCTCGCAAATTATAAATGCTAGCTTGATGAATTAAAAACTGTTAAATAGACCGTTAATTAATACATAAATAAAATTTGTAAAAGTGTTATTTAAGTAATTTTATTATTTATAAAAACAAATAAAATAAAAAATCACGAATTACACTTGATGATTACAATTACATTTAAGACTTTTCTGGTACGAGAATATGATTTTCACAAATTTCAATGCCGTGTATTACCTCCACGTGATCTCAGGATGGATCTCATCCAATTTGGCATGCTGTACACCGGGTTTCTAAGTCGGATCTGCGGTATATCCCCCGATTCTTCTACCAGTGCTAATTTTAAATCATGAAGTGTAATTAGAGGAGGTATTTTTTGCTTTACACGTCGTCCGAGCTCGTCCCAGGCATGTTCGATGGGGTTCAGATCTGGGCTGCGTGCAGGCCATTCCATGCGCGTGATACCGACCTCTTGAAGGTAATCAGTCACTATAGCCGCAGTATGGAGACGGAAGTTATCGTGCATAAACACCGGATTCTCGCCCATATTGGCCATAGACGGACCGACATACTCATTTAAGATTTCTTCTACGTATCTTCTCGCTGTCAACGTTCCATTTTCTATCTAGACTAGCTCCGTGCGGCTCTCTGCAGATATTCCAGCCCAAACATGCACGGATCCTCCGCCGTATGCAACTTTTTCTTCCATGCAGGCTTGTTGAAACCGTTCTCCTGGTCTTCTGTACACTCTGTGTCTACCGTCATGCTTATACAGCATGAATCTGAACTCGTCTGTAAACAAAACTATTGACCAATCCTCTAGAGCCCAATTCAAGTGCTCACGTGCATAACTCTGTCTTGCAATACGATGCTCCCGTTCAAGTTTGGGAACATTTACTGGTCTTGATGGCTTCAAATTACCTTCGGCAAGATGTCACCTTACTGTCCACGCACTAGGGTTGCTTCATCCAAGACGTACAAATTGATTTCTCAGTTCAACACCCGTGAGAAATCGGTTTCTAAGCATTGTTGTGACTAAGTATCGATCTTCACGAGCTGTTGTGCATCTTCTTCTGCCTGTTCCTGGCCGGCGAAGGTTTGACCCAGTTTCCTGGAACCGTTGGAGAACACGTTGTACCGTAGATAACGATACGCCGACCATCCTGGCTGTATCACGCTGACTAGGCCCGTCTTCCAGCATAGTGAAGATTCTTGTACATTCTTCAGATATGAGCGACATGATTTGTACTTTCATAATGAATATTGTACACCAGGAAACCCTTTTATAACATTTTTTTGTGACATAAAACAAACAAAATCGATACAAATGATTTGAGTTGTTAGTACAATTTTCAAAATAAATCATAAGTTTAGTTTTTTCTTTTTTTAATGTAATAATCTTAAAAAAAGATATTACGTACATTTACTTTTTATATTCGGCATTAAAGAGGCTTCCTTTTGCTTTTTATTTTAATAAGCTAACGTTTATAGTTTGAGAGATATCATGAGTTTTGTCTCTGACCCTAATTCTTTGCTCTCGAGTGTATAATAGGTTTTAGTTTGTTTTAGTTAAGCTTTGTAGATAAATAAATCCAATTAAACATATGTGTTACTAGTTATGATTTATTATGATTATTACATTATTGATTTAATCTTGCATTTATATTATGCAGTTGCGATCGATTTACAAACTAAGTATTTTAGAGCGCAATTAGGTATTGTTTATATTTTTATTATTGACAAATACGGTCGATGACATATGCTGCCAATTACGAAATAAACACACTTCTATGATTTTTGCGTTCACTGCAAATAAATAATCTCACGCGATCACGCTGTATTTATAATCAGTAGAAAAAGTAACACAATATTTATTTATTTATTTATTTATTTATTGTTAGTTATACGGACAGTGCCCAGTTACATAACAAACACAGTTAGTTTTACACAACAGAAAAAAAAAAGAAAACAAGAATAAAGAAAAATTAGTACAAAGGTGTCACACGTAAAACATTTAAAGCGGGCACCCACTTTCACAAAAATACAGACATTTAGACTGAATAGTCCCCAAATTATCTGTGAATACGTCGCAGTCAGGCTGTTGACACAAGAGTGCATTGAGACCTGCGTGCATCTGACAGATAGGCGAGTGATCATACGCGATAGTTTGACCAGTGGGGGATGCGAATAGGCGGCGCGGACGACAGGCACGGCGACGAACATAGTGGTCCGGTACGTGCAGTCGTAGTAATTGCTCCTGCAGCTCTTGGCATTGAATGGTGCCACGTATGACTTTCACCGCTGTTAAAATTAAGTCCTTGTGACGCCTCACCTCCAACGAACACATATCTATCCCCTTCACACTCATAAGCTAAACCGCGCAGGAGAGAGACGGGCAGACTTTTCATGATGCCCATACAGTACGAACGACGTCACGCCACGCGCTTATTCACAGACAACACACAAGAGCAATGTGTAAATGTGTTGAAGGCGCCAGCTTTAGTTAATTTAGGTGTAATTGTCGTTATCTTTTGCGAAAATCGTTAAGGAAAAACAAAAAATCTATAAAAAGTTACGGTGAAAGTCTAAAACGTAGATTTTCTCAAAAAAGTCACCTACAATTTATTCCCTATATAATAATTTAAAAATATCTTAGTTTCATTACCTTTCGAATGAAGTATTAAAATTTAAAATCGGCTGAGAAATGACAAGTCATGACCAATAGATGGATCAGGACCAATCACGCTGTATAAAGTCTGATATGTAGACGAATAACAAAGCCTGCTTGTTATGTAAGTAAAAACAGCTAAGTTATTCATTTACATAATTCATAAAATTATGTTTACCTATTAATACCTACCTATGTTTACATAAATATTTTCTACGTTATGAGTTTACACGGATGTTTGGTCATTTTCTAAAAAACGTTGTTACAGATAACTTTCATCTATTTTGCTTGTAGATATTTACGCACCTTATTTTTCATTAGGTACCACAAGTTTTCTTACGCGTTATTAGTAAGATTTTTCTTTTTGAGCAGATACCTACGTATCTAAAGTATGAAATAAAAGTCAGCTCTTCATAACATTAAACGCATGAAAGTACTTTTGCACAATAAGAACAAATATACCGAGATAAATAAATTATGTTAGGTATGTTTTTCACGTAGGTATAAAGTGGTTGGCCTGCCTGTATGAAATCTAGAGTGCTTCTATCTCTTTATCTCTCCTTTATAGGTTGATCCACTTCAACTAGAAAGTGGAACAAGTATAAGTTTACCAACTCGTTTATTTCAATACTAGCTGTTGCCCGCGACTTCGTCTGCGTAAATATCGGATATCGCAGCTGGATAAATAAGATTACTATATGCTCCTTGAAGTTCAAGCTTACTCTATTATAAATTACGTCAAAATTGATTAAGTAGTTTAGCTATGGAAGCGTTACTGATCGACAGAGTTTCTCCAAAACAATGTGATAACATAGCGGCACTACACTAAAATATCTGCAGTAAATGTAAAACATGAATACCTACCTTCGAAAGGCATGGGGGCAAAGGCAAAGTACCCCAGTACTTTGTAATACCCACATAGAGCTTTGTATGTCTTTTCTACAAAATCCAGGTGAAACCGTGGTGCACAGGGATGTTATAACAACTAAACTAACAACCTACCTAATGCCGCATTTCAATATAAAAAAAGTATTCGTTGCCTCTATGAATAGTAAAATTAGCTATCAGGTGTAGCTATAAAGCGTTACAATATTCAACGTCTTGTCATATAAACTAAGCACTAACTATACTTATAACTACGATATAACTACTACCCATTCGTTGGTCGTAGCTTTGATTCATGACAGTAATCCGTTGAATATTGAAACCCGTAGATTTTTCAAATTTGAAAATCAGCGCTGCAGCCTTTGGCTGTAGCATTTGCTGAGCTGTTGCCGTTTTCGACAATTTTAGTTATTTCTGATTGTAAAATATTTTTATTTGTCGAATAAATATAAACTTGTTTTAATCGCCTAAAGCCTTGATTTAAATCAACTGATGTGAAGGACAAATTAACATAAAAAAGACGTTTGATTAAGGCTGCAAACTGGACGGCAGCGACAGCGATCTTGTATCATAAACGTTATACTAAAAAGTAGTCTGAAACGTTAAACAAATTAGGTGGTTCAAACAAATAACTATTATTTCTATGTAAAATAACAATAAAACTTGAGGGAATATTTCTATAGGCCACACAGACAGATAAAGTGGTGTAAAACAAATTTATTCACAGTGAAATACTTATGATCAATAACGTAATAATTTAGATAAGCATTAATACTATATTGATATAACTCCATCGCAAATAAATAGGTAGGTACATTCATTTTAAAAGCATTTTATAACCGTTAAAAACGTTATTGTGAGTAAATCTCGTTCAAATACGCAACGTGCGCAGAATGTTACA
Source organism: Stenoptilia bipunctidactyla (assembly GCA_944452665.1). Lineage (NCBI taxonomy): Eukaryota > Metazoa > Arthropoda > Insecta > Lepidoptera > Pterophoridae > Stenoptilia > Stenoptilia bipunctidactyla. Next base: position 13,201,293 of record OX101726.1, read on the forward strand.
TTACTAGTTGCATTACTAGCAATCTGTACGCACCATTAAGAGATAGATATATGCTGTCGTAGATTTTTTTAGAACTAAAAATGAGAAATCATTCCGTAATACATAATTTTCGCGCAACTTAAACCGTTTACGCAGAACACGCAATGGAAGCTTTCAAAATTAAACAATTTTTCCCGTTTTTGCAACATTTTCATCTGTAACTTCGCTCCTATTATTGTTGTCTAAAATAAAAATAGCCTAAGTTACTTCTTATTACGTCAGCTACCTACCAATTAAAGTCCCGTCAAAATTGGTCCAGCCATTTCAGATATTAGCCGGAACAAACAGACAGACAGACAGGCAGACAGACAAAAAATGCTATTTTGGTGTACGTGCCGTATATTCATATGCATGTATTAAAAACGGTTATTTCAATATTACAAACAGACACTCCAATTTATTTATTTGTATGTGTAATTTTCAAAAATGTAGAGCCTCAACGTCTAATTTTCGATAAATATTTCTGAAGGTGCATTAATATTTCCTTTTTTTCCTGTCCCAAGGTAAAGTCACATTGAATAGGCTACTATCGTCCCTTCAAAAACTTGCTGTAAATAGTCACTTAATCGAGTGAATCCCGCTTTGCTTAGGTATAATGAAGAGTCAGATCCATTTGAGCCCTTATCTCTACTAACTACAAAGTAGTAAGACAAACGGAAGTAAGATTTTTTTTTAGGTAAAATAAATATGATAAAAATAATCCAAAGGTTCATAATCTGATCACACAGCGAAGTGAGTCACTGTTAAACAGACTATCAAGGTCAAAGTTGTTGTGAGTTTTAAAAAACATAATACAACGACCATTATTAATATACACGACTCATTTCTATATTCAGTCCGAGAGTAAATCTTGTATCATAAACACTTATCATGTTTGTGCGTTGCCATGACTTCCAAATCTCAGATAGCTGTATAAGTACTAGCAATTTGGGATTGAGGATTAATTTTAAATTCCAACGTAGAAATTGGTAATTATTACGTCTACATTTTTATCTCTAAAGTAGGTACATTATGTGATTAAGATATTTGTATCAAGTTGATTGATAGTAACTCATACACCGTTCGGTTGGGGACACACTTCGTTAATAAAGTTTTAATCAACGGCGATGGATGTGTTGGACGTGTTCTTGCAAATCGGTCTAGTGACTGGAGTTTTAGTGACTTATTTAATACTGTTTCGTAACAAACCTCAACGGAAAGGAAATTACGTATTGCCAGGTAAGTGGTAATTATCCATAATACCTAAATATTATGTTGGTATTCATGTTATGTACCCATTTGTCAGTAAGTGTTTTGTTCATACGTATACCAATTAACAAGTTTTAATTAATTAGAAATACATTATCAGATTCTGTGCTAGTAGTCAAAGAAGACATAATTATAAGTAAATTAACCCATTATGGTATAAATAACTAATGTTATGAGATAAAAATTGATAGAATAAGAATCTGCTTTATGTAGGTATCCATCTACAATGATGAGACACCTAAGTATAATTATAATAGTGTACCTTTATGAACACGACATCAAGTGGATTGCAAGGCCAAATTAATTTAGTACCTACCTATTAATATTTGATGTCGCTTTATAATGGAAAATTAAACATAAATTAAGTATTCATTCCCAAATACTTGTTCGTAGTTGCAGTATTAGACAACTACGAACATTTAAGTATTTGGGAATATTATTTAAGTAATTTGTGCTATTTGACACTGACGCCCAGGCACTCGGTGTATTTGTTCTCTCAAAGTATAGCGATGCCAATGCTTTATAAGGTTATATTTCTGACTCTACTAAGCAGGTACCTAATACACTTTGAGCATTCAAATACAGTGTAGATTCAATGGTCTATGTATGCCTTCGGGTTATATGTACAACTAAAGGTCTATCTTCCGGCTAGGTAGGTACCTACTCTGAGCGCCGAGCTGATAACGGTCTGCCAATGGTCTTAATACTTATAAATTGAACCAGCAACAACGGCTTGTTTCGTATTTGTTATCTCAATTTGTTCGTATCATATTAATTATCATAAGCATCTGTAAATATAGGTATGTAAATCATATGTAAATACTTATAATTTAATGATAAAGGTATAGATTAAGGGACATACTATGAATATAAGATAATTATTATCTAAGAATACGGCTAAAAATAATTCTCTGAATAGAAACGTCAAATCAGACAGTCGAATCAGAATGCCATAAATGGATAAGCATAAAAATATAGGAACCTTTTGGCACCATTTATAAACAAAGTAACATATGATCGAAATTTAAAGGCCATCATATTTGCTTCTAAATAATTATTCCTAAAAATGCAGTAGAGTCCAGAGTGGCTGTACCTTCCTTTCTTTGAATGTCCGGCATGGCGGCATACCCACTATATTATTTTGATTCCTCTGAATTTTGATCTGCTTGGTCAGAAGTTTTGTATTTAAAAATATATAAACGGATATATAACGGATAAAAGGTAATCAATAGTTCCTGCCAATACAACTATTGATTTCAGTGATCTCAGTATTTGTTTTACAAGTTTAACTGAGAAGTTTCATCCTTTGTTATGATTCTGTTAGATTGAATTCAGAGTGGTGCTGGTGAAATTACTGTTGAGTGTCTGAAATAGTGATAATTTATAATTCATTTATTGAAAATCACAAGCACACATTATATTACAAAAAATAGAGTTTGAAAATGTAGGTACTACAATACTTATAAAAAAATGTGTGTTGTAGCAGCGCAAAAATGCATTATACATATACTTACCTACTTACATACTGGCTTGGTGGTGGTACATGTACAGATACACTACACTACATGGTGGTAGGATCCCGTCAGGGTCCGAATAGCCTTCATACTAATAAGACCTGCCGCCATTAGGCTCTGGTGTTGATGTGTTCCGGAAAAAGTTAACTTCATCTGCACTTACTTTGGTGAGGTGAGATTGAGGTTAAAACGAGATTAGTCTATTAGGAGCCCAAATCGTCAGATTAGTTGTTTTGTAAATAATTGGGTAGGCAATTCCTTTTTTCTGAAAATTCAGTTTTACTTCTTCAGAAACACTGAGTTATTATTTCCTATTACGTGAATTATTATTAACATCCATTGTAAAAAATAACTTATGGTCCAATTTCAATTGTCTTTTGTTTTGAGTAGGTGTTTATTTTATGATTTGTAAAGAACATATAAATTGTTTTAATGTGATTCCAAACAGAAGCTACAGGACGTTTTATAAGGTAATACTTTTTTTTGAGAAACATTTACAAGTACCTACAGTTTTTTTTCTCCAAAGAAGTGCTGACGAATTTTGCGTACACTTTATTAAACCTTGTATGCGGACAAAAACACACGAATTCTATCCGTCATCTGATTTCCATATCATATGGACAAAAGTATGATAAAGCTAGATGGCGATTACAAAAAATTGGACCTCACTGAAATGTTACGTTCTTTATCGCTGAGTCTGGCTTTTTTCAAATATCGAAACTAAAACAGCATATCTCGAGTATTTCACAAATATTTAAGTTTCATAAATATGCCTACTAATGTTTTGTTTTGCACAACGTACTTACTTGTGGACGCCAGGTCCAATTATACCTACCTACATATTTTTAACGTGTTATAAATACCTATATTATTTATTATACACGCAGGATGGAACTACTATCTGAAAGTGCCTTGCGCATATTTCTTCATCAAGAAATGGAAAAAGAACCGATCTATAACATCCATCGACGAGATGCCTCGAAATGGTCTCTTGGAGAACAAAGATGAGTTATCTCTTTGTGCATCATCTCCGGATGGTACTATCGTGGTACTAGGAATACGCAAGTTAGGAGGACGACAGCCGCTGGCAGAAGTAACCGTTTTTGTGAAGTTGCCCGATGGAACGCAACTTGTTCTGCCACGTAAGTTTTGCTTTGAATTTAATAAAAGACCCTATTCTATGAATTCTGTCGGGGATGAATAGAGTTGGCGCAGGTTTTAACAAACAATATTCATAAATAAAATTCGGTTAAAGTAAATCCCATTTTGGTAAGTTTGGAAAACCCCATTAATTGATCTACAATATGACAGTAAATTTCGTTTTTATATGCTTGTGTCTGCCGTTTCTTATTTTGCTTATAACTTATTTTATGGTATCTATATTTAATTGTTATAATGTAGCAAGTTAAAATGAGATTATTCCAATGCACTTTGGCGATGGGGTAACACTACCTGCCTCAGACGCCAATGGTCGCGGGTTATATTCCCGCACGGAACAAGAAATAAAAAATATGTTCCTCGTCTAGGCGTTTATCTATTACTATTCTATTAGTATTTATATTCTAGGTACCCCCTAGTTCGCTACATGGTATCCCATATCACAAGCTCTGCTGAGTTTGGGGCCATGTAGTTGGTGCGATTGTCTGGGGATTTTATTTTGGTTTTATTTTATTTGCAGGAAATCCGGATACGGCAATCGGAGCCTGGCTAGATTATGCAGATGGTTGGCGAGCTGGTGGTCTCACGATACAAATTTTGGAGCGATATAAGAGATTGAGAATTATTTTTGATGAAGAGCTGAAACGGGTTTCTGATGGTGTCAGGGTTCATGTCAAATTTAATCTCATGTGAGTATTTTTAAAGTCTAAGAAGTTCTATATCCATAATTTTAATCGTTATTTAGGAAATTCTTAAATATCAGATATAGTATGCATACATATATTCATCACCTTCATCATTAGCCAAAACTCAGCCACAGCTAGACAAAAGCGTCCTTAAAGGTTCTCCATGTTGCTCGGTTAACTACCGTGCCGTGCGTCGGGCTACTGACCTACACTGCGTCTCACTCGATAACTTCACTGCCCCAACGATCATCTGTTCTACCCATTTCTACTAGCATTGCAATCCTTCTGGTTATGTTAGGGACTTTGGCTCGCCTGCAAATCTCTTCATTTCTGATTTGATCCCGCGGGGAAACTTCCAGCTGAGCTCTTTTTATTGCCCTCTGTGCGATTTTGTGCTTGTTTATACGGACCAAAGTTAGCGACTAGATCTCAGTGTCAAAAACTGTTGTCTTCAGTCAGACACTGCGGTATGTAAAGAAGCGAAGAATTAACGGAGCTTCCCGAACACTGTCCAGTCAAGTTACATTCGACGATTTATCTCTTTCTCAAAGTTTGATCTATCTACTTTACTATATTTTATGTGCTAAATATTAGATAATAGTCTACAAATTCAAGTGCAGTGCATCAAATTCTACGGGGCAGTTGCAACATCGAAGTTCGACATAATCTTCGTCTAATGTAACCTAATCATTTTAAGGCCTCCTCGCATCATTTTATTCGTTTTTAATATAATATTAATACTTGTCAATAGATTTAATTCTACACCTGGCATTACATTTTAAAGAATTGCGTAAGGCTATATTTATTTTGATTACAGCTGGAGCGCTGTTACTCGTGTTTTCCATCACCCGGCGGACTCCAGCAACTGGCTCTTTGCGCGTGCGTTGGCCTTAGAACCATGGCACGGTACGAAATGGCATGATGCTCTGTAAGTATATTCATTGTGTCATAATCATATATTTCTTTATTAAACTCTTAAAATTTTAAGATCTAGTTATACTCCCTACACACAATATGTTTTCTTTACCTCAAAAGATCGTGGCTTACACGGCTACTACTTTGGCCTACTGATAAAAAAATTTGGTAGTAGAAATCAATTAAGATCTAGAGTTCCCTTACTTTCTACAAGATTGTTATAGAGGGTCCAAAATACATACATACATACATACATAACTTCACGCCTGTATCCCGTATGGGGTAGGCAGAACACCAGAGGTAATAAAACCATCTGATGTCACGTTTGACGAATTTGGAGGCATTATAATAGTGGAGAGAGACTATTGCAGTGATAGAGGGTCAGCCTATCGCCCACAAAAAAGCCTCCCATAACACCTCAGTCCCTTAACTGACTTTTACAGTATGCCCGGGAAGAGAAACAGCTGGCACATTCTATGTTTTTCTTTCGCTCCAAGGCCAGCATAGAAGGGTCCAAAAATACGAGTAAATCGGTATTTGACGTAGTACTACAAAGTTTTATTATGAACTATCTACATATTTCTTTATCAAATACCATGGTTGCATGGTTGGTTAATTTGATTTAGTCGATCTTAGCCTTGTAATAAAAAAATACTATAAGTAGGTACTCAACTGTCAGCAGGATCTATTATTTGCTATTTATTTAGGAATATAAAAAAGCTTACTTTTTGGACAAACGAATAAGTCTTAATTAATTATCGTTTTGCACTATCTAATGAAGCTATATGTCATATATTTTTCAAACGTAAGACAGCGGTAAGATTATGAAACTATTGAAAATATTCAATTTTTAGAAAGATATGCAGTTCAGAATCTGACCATCAATACGGGGCTGCACAGGGTCGCTTACAAGTATTTGGAGATTCAGGAATAGAACAGGATCTTTATATTAGAATAAGGGGTGTTCGTGAAAGGAGATTAATCAAAAACACCCCGAGGAGGTCCATGACTTTGACCGTAGCCGCATCGGACGGAACTTTGATTGAGTTGCAGGGTTACTCATACGCAGAGTCTATGACAAAGTAAGTATTATTATTGTGACGATTTCTTGTGTAATGTTGATTGCCGTGGTCATAACATATTTTTAAAAGTAACCAGCCGATATTGCAGTTCCGGTGCTTATTCAATAAACTAGCTTTAAACAAGGCAAACTTCATAATTGGTTATCTTTTTAGATTCATTTTTGGAAGCATAAGGCTACCAAACTACTCTACTTGGCCCATCACGTGGACGGATTTAAACTTATCAGATTTCTGTGAAACTCCTGACGCCATACCAAAAGTTTATACAATTAATATAAGCAGTAAGTAATTTGTCGTAAATACATGTAATATGGATATGCAATATAATCCATATTTCTATATTCTCTAAATAAAATGCACATATTTTAAATTGCTCAAATTCTCATTCACTACAAATTTGCCCACCGATAGTATTCAATCAATCTAATATTATTCGTATACGATTTCAGCTTCAGAACGGCAGTTTAAGGTTGTTATTCGTATAAACAACGACGGCACCAAGTTATTCAGCGGAGTTCCATATGAACAGCAGAGTGTATTAAGGACTGTGCATGTAAATATCGACGAATACAGTGGAACTGGTGCATTATTCCTGAATTATAAAGTAAAAGGTAAACATTAATTTCAATTTCTGACCATGCATCCATTAAAATAAATTGTATTTTTGTTTGATCACGCTCATTCAATTTGTATTCGGTAACTCATTTATGAACTATTTAAGTAAGTTATAAGACTATCTTGCAAACTAAGACAACAGGAACTGGAATTAGTTGATGATATGGTGAAATCAAGATAGGTGTTAGTTGCTATTCATGAAGGTAAAAGCAGTAACCAAAGTCATCTGGAAATATAGCAAATTTCGGCCAACAAATCGAGTTCATGGCTCAAGGGGCTTCCAAAAAGTTCAGAATCATCTTGACGGTCCGACATTATTTGGGCTCAGAACGGCAGCAAATTATTACAGAATTAGTTGATCGAAGAGCCCAGATACTCATTAACAATGATGACCATACGAATAAAAAATAGCAGTATAGAACATCGACGTAAGGTTGTTTGTTTCACAACATTCTACAGGATACATTATGGAGCATGCGCGAATGCTTTTTTTCAACAAATTGAAGCCACACCCTTTTAGCATCGGACTGCTAGAGACTCAGATGATTTGAGAATTCCAACTAAGCGCTTTAACAGTTCCTCTTTAAAACTACTTGATTCTGTTTTTTTTCTGACCAGTACCTTCCCTGGTACTTTTAAGTGTACTTTTAAGCGTTGAGTGAATAGATTTCTTGTGGATGGGCCTGTGACCCCATGGTCTTCACGATCACCAAATAACAGATTTAATGGAAGACTAACGCCCTATCCTTAGGTAATAAAAAGGCTATATGAGGTTCGGTCAGGCATAGAAAGCAATGACAATTTAGATCGCCCTAGATAGAAGGACTGACATCCCACTTAGGTTAGTTGCTTTTTATCCAGTCAATCAAAGTAAAACACATTGCTTCTGCAGTTTGTAAGCATGCTGTAGGCAAGTCCAACAATTATATAGGGTTGAACTCTGAGAATATCTCTTCGAAAATAACATTTAAAAACGTAATTAATGTCTTATTCCCAATTCCCGAAATCCAAATAAAATGTTATAGAACACAATTAACATTCAGTCACATAAAAGTTTTTTAAGTAGTTTATCTTTAAATTGTCAAGGTTGAGCTGAATGAAAACTTACTTTAAGAATATTCAGCATTGTTTGCGTTTTATTTTTATTATTTTTATTTCAGAAGCTCTATCTCCGTCTGTCTATCTCCGACCAAAGCCTCTACTCAGATGGTTAGATGAAGATGAAGTTGGACCGTTTAGTTACTGTGCTGAGTTTGAGTCGCCGGCTGCAAAGTGTCCTAATATTGTGGGCGGTAAAGGAGCATCTTTGGCGCTTTTAGCATCTATGCAATTAGAAGAAGTAAGTATTCTTTCGTAAGTATGTTTCCAGTATTCATAGAAATGTGATATAAATTAAAATGTTATATAATTATAAATTAAGTAAGCTTCCAGCATATGGCATACCGATTGGGCTTAGTCGAATTTGGTCAAATTCAACGCGTCCAAAACTCAGGTGTGTCTATTCTCCGCAAAAAAGAGCACTTTCCAAAATGTATCTGTCCCCATTACTGACCATCTAGGGCTTTTAGGCGTAACTGTAACATCCAGTTTAAACTTCGGTCAACAAATTGTGTTCACGGCTCAAGTAGCTTCGAAAAAGTTGGGAATCATCTCGAAGGTACGGCGGTACTTCAGCCCTGAACGGCTGCTCAACTTATACACAGCCCAAGTGAGGTCGTGCATGGAGTACTGCAGTCATCTTTGGGATGGTTCTGCCAAACATCAACTAGAAGCGCTGGACTCCGTTGACCGAAGAGCCCGTAAACTAATTAACGACGTCGACCTTACAACCAAAAAACTGCAGACCTTAGAGCATCGCCGTAAGGTTGCGTGTTTAACCGTGTACTACAGGATACATTTTGGTAAGTGCGCCAGTGCTATGTTTGAACCAATTGAACCTTCACCCTTTTACCATCGGACTATTAGACGCAGACAGAACTTCCATCCGTATGTGGTAGATATTCCGAAAAGTCGAACTAAGCGCTTTGACAGTTCCTTTTTGATACGGGTCGCCAAGGTTTGGAATAAACTGCCTGCGTCTATTTTCCCTGACCAGTATAGTCCTAGTACTTTTAAGCGTCGAATGAATAGGTTTCTCGTGGATGGACGTGTACCACCTTAGTCTTCATGTTCACTTAACATCAGGTGGCATGGAAGACAAACTTCCCATCCATAATTTATATTAAAAAAAATACTCATTTTACACATTAAGTTACCAAGACAGACTTTACACATCCAACAAAGCAGATATTGACAATTGACTCAAGACCATAACAACCTCTATCATAGGTATTAGAGCTATGGAAACATTTAATATTTCTTGAAACTTTTGTTTTAAGTACTGAAACATCCTTTTTTATTCTTAGAAAGCATAAGGTCATAAAGGCAAGTCAAATTGATTTGTAAAAATCGTAGAATAATGCTTATTCAAGACGTGTTACTCTTAGATGCTTTAAAATGCCTCAGACTGTCTAATATGCCAAGTTATATCGAAAACTGCATGCCATGATACTGACGTTGTAGTTATGTTTACACGGTTGTGCTTTCTGTTGAGTGAGATTTTAAGAATACATAATTATTAAAAATAAGAAACATTGTAATACTTATTTTTATAAAGCATTCATTTTTAGGGTTACCACGTGCCACCTGGTTTTTGTGTTACGTATTTGGCTCTTAATAAACATTTGGAAGCTCATCCAGAAATTATCGACGCCATCAAAGTGTTGCAAGCTGCTACTGTGGATTATGAAGAAAACGACTTTAAAAGTAAATGTGAAAAGTAGGTATAAATTTCGGTACAAATGAATGATGGTTAAAATTTCCAAAAACAATAGTTATGTTTTTAATATACACTGCTTATTTCAATTTCACAGGGTAGTTGAACTATTTTCCAAGACTGAAATTGCAGGAGAAATGAAAAATGAGATAATAACCCACCTAGAGAGTTTGGAGAAAACAGCTCAAACTAAAAACTACGGAAAAGAAATAGTTTATGCAGTAAGATCATCGGGTAAGAAAATGATATGTACTAAATAAACATTTGATCCTGATGTTGCGATGTTTAATGTCTTTGTACTGCTATTTTATGAAATAAATAGTGAATAGTTCTTTGGCTTCAAAAAAGTGATTTTTTTTATGAGGTATGAAGCAAGTTCGTTTTTGATGATTCATTTTTTCATTTTAGCTGTTGGCGAAGACAGCGAGGCACTGAGCGCAGCAGGACAAAACTCTACAATACTGGGATGTCGAAAAGATAATGTTGTTAATGCAGTCAGAGATTGTTGGGCATCAATGTACTCCTTCCACAGTGTGTTTTACAGACGGTAAGGTAGCGATAACACTTAAGTGACCTTAAATATTAATATTTTGAATGATTATTCTATTCGGAATTATATTTTATTCGGAACACCAACTGTGCAAACCAAGGGATGAAAAAATATAAAAGTAGTTTTAATGCAAAGATTAATCCTAAAGCTGTGGATGCAATTACAGGTTTTAACTATTTTTTCCAGACGAAATGGCCAAGAAGCTCTTTGTCGAGGCTCAGTCACTGTTCAAACTCTGGTAGCTGCTGATACCGCTGGTGTTCTGTTTACGAGGCACGAGAAACCTGGCAGGATTACTATAGCAGCCAATCATGGCTTAGGCGAGGTGGGTATTATACAACAATGACGTTAGTTGTATTTAATTTTTAGATATTTATTATGTTACATTGTTAACTTTACAATCTAAAAAATACCTAAAACAGTTTGAACATATTTTATTTATGTCCATTTAAAACCTATATTTTGAAAAACATTCCGTTATTTCGACAACGATAGCAAAAAAGCCAAAGTTACCGACATAGCCAGAAGGATGCCAAAGCTGAACCGGCAATAAGCAAGACACATGGGCTTGAGAACATTAAATTTTGAGGCCATGTCCAACAGTTAACGTCTTTCGGCTGTTGATGCTGATGAAGAACCAAAAATCTTTGTTGCAAAAATAGGATAGGTACTGTAATAAAGTGAGTTGACGGACGGAGAGTGATGATTTACCCCAATAGATAGGATTAACTAGGCAGTGGTATTTGAAGGATAATTATTTGTAGGTAATAAGCATGTAATTCACCAACATATAATAGATTGTAGAGATTCAGATTATATGGTTAGGTGTCTAATAAATATATGAATGTATAAGAGTGCATAATAAGAGATAAAACTCAAAAACTAAAACAACAACAATGACAGCATAAACATTTAGAGCGTATTATATTGTTTTCATAATATTTTATGCTATTCAATTTAAATATTTCTCTTTAAACTATTTCAGAGTGTAGTATCAGGTGCTGCTGAGCCCGATTCCATTATCGTACGAAACATTGATAACGAGTTGAAAATCGAGCGAATAGACATTGGCGCAAAGGCGCAGCGCGTGGTAACTTCTGAAGATGGCGTCCAAACTGTGTCAGTGCTAGAAGCTGATAGAAACAAACCATGCTTGTCTGAGGGTCAAATTACTAGATTGGCAAGATTAGGAGTAATACAAGAAGAGCTCTGGGGAGCACATCGAGACATCGAATGGGCCTTTGCTGGGGTAAGTTTTAAAGTATTTTATGATACTGATGAATGTTTTTTTTTTAAGATTATTGTATTCATTAATTCTAATTTTATTGAGAAGTTTATTCTTTATGCAAAATAAAAATTTACATGAATGTGCCTATCATAACGCCACAAAATTGGATAGGACCGCAGTATCCCAAAAATAGTTATTGTGATTGTGACTGTGTTTCTTTTCCAGAATGAAATTTATCTCCTGCAAGCAAGACCAATCACATCCTTGGATAGATGGACTGAAGAGGAACTATTGCATGAATTAGACGCTCCTATTATGTCTGATGATGAATTGATAACATTCGCTAATACTGGGGAAGTAAGTCAATATTACGATTGACGTACACATTACATACGGAATTGTAAATTTTCACGATTCGTCAAAATATTCTGATTTACATTCACCTTCCTTTCGTGAAAGACGAATGTATGAACTGAACTGTGCGGAGGGGCACAGGCGTATCAGACGTGCATTGCCACCGTCAAAATAAAGAGACAAATCGTGAAAAAGGTAGATTTTTCAAAAAACCTGAATCATCCTCGTGTGAATTCATCCTTACATTTATTTGGAGAAGTCAAAAGCTTGCAATTACTAATAAAAATTCTGTCCCCTCAACCCTTTTTCTGCAATAAAAAGAAGTCTGGACCCTTTTACAAGATGAAGTCTACCAAACATTAAAATCAGTTCTGTCGATTTTCAAACCGAATTTCATCCCCTATTTCTACCCCTCAACCCCTTTTTCATTATAAAAGGTAGCTAATGTCTATCTTTAGGGTCAGGTCTATCTCTGTACCAAATTTTATTCAAATCTGATCCGTAGTTTAAGCTTGAAAGCATAATAGACAGACAAACTTTCCCATTTTTAATATTACTTAGTATGGATAAGTTTTTTAACTTATAATGGTTTAATAATAATTATGAATGAAAAGGACCTATCAAATATTATTAAAAACAATCAGAACGTTTTTGTCAAGACCGTGATTTTGGAAGCTTCAAGAAAGATGAAATAATAATTAATATAATTTATTTTGATTTCGACGATACAAACGGATAGAATAAGTTATATGTATAATTATATTTTGTAATATAATTATATTGTTACCATATTTTAGTTGAAAACAGTTTAACATGTGTACACACATATAAAATTTTGTGAGCATGCTTATTGCTTGGTTATAGTATGATTTAAATTTATTTCAGGTACTTCCAAAACCTAATACAGCCCTAAACTGTGACATGGTGATAGATCCACTCGGATCATCTATGGTTAGATTAATGCATCTTCCAAAAAATTCTGATGATGCTGGTAGTGTTTTCTTAACACATTTCAGAGGCGTCCTTCCTTTGTATCTAGTAAGTAACACAGTTTATCTACTCATTATTTAATAATATCGTTTCTTTTACGATTATGTAATAATGGCTAAAAGACTTTCGTAATGTACTGGGTGTGATGGGCTTTTTTTACCACTAGGGCAACGTAGCTTTCCGTTCAGAGTAAACAAAAAAGTACGAATCTAGACTTATGGTCGTTGTTTTTGTAACCAGCATTCGTTCTCTGCTGGGAACTACTAAGAACTGCGTTGACTAGTATCAGGTCTATAGTTGCGAAGCAGATTATTAACGATTTTAATCAAGTGGTTAAATATGCAATAATAATATGCGATACACATTGCATATGCAATATGCAATGTGTATCGCAAGTTGCGCGATGATGCATCCTTATACAGGCAAAAAAAGTCGGTTGAAAATCCCTATCTCAAAAACTACTTAACGGATTTTGAAGCAGCTTAGAGTATACCCTAATTTGAACACTACCTAGTACAATAAAAATATATTACTTTAATCGGACTTGTAGTTCCTATGCATACTCAAACATAAAAACATACATACACTTTTGAAAGTTGGTACATTTTCTCAGACGTTGATATAGACTAAAATATACGGAAACTGGGCAATTATGGAAATATTACATACATACTGGTGGAATTGAAAACCTAATTTTTTGAAGTCGGTTAACACGAAAAGAAAGAAAAACTTTATCCTTTTTCGTTGTTGCAGTTGGATATTTAACCGTTAATAACTGCATTTTATTGGTAGCTAACCGTAAATTTGGTTAAATAACGGTAGATAACAGGTTTATTACAACTATAAATCAGGTCTAAACACTTATAGTTCTCCTATTAATATACATACATTTTCTTTTTTCCAGTCCATTTATCGAGTGGTTCCTGAGAAAATTGACGTGGGTTTGCGTATGATGGAAATGGCAATTCATGGCAATCCCGTTGCTGGAGACAAAATACTCGATGTTGCAAAACATAGAAATAAACCAAAAACTATTGATCGCATTTTAGCACAAGTGTCCGTTGTGAAGGTAAGTAAAGTAAAATATAACTCATCGTCTTGTTATTATTTCCGTGATTATGCTAAAGCCTGACATAAATGGTAGAATTAACCTTCTTTTGTTGACTATCACCGGATTCTTTTGCAAGTGTTTCTAAATGTAGTAATAAGTTATCGCGATTCATACAATTAAATAAAACACTTTTTCACCGGATTTAACGCGTATGTGTCCACGGGGTGATAGTCATTTTAACTAACCGAAACGTCGAGTTAAAATGTAAAATATAAAGTAAACGACAAAATCCGGTTAAAAATTGTTTTATGTCATGTTTCTAAATGCGTTAATAGGTTTGAGTTGATTGCATGAACTTCATGAACTTGACTTGGGCTTAGGCATATATGTATTTATGCCTCTAAGTTCCAAAGTGAGAATTGCATTACACAAGTTATATGCCTACTTTGGGTCTACATCAATGATCTCTTAGAGATTGATTATATCTGTCCTAATAAAAGAAAGCTAAAAAGGTAACTGGTTTATTTATTTGAACGCGTCGATCTCTTTCACAACTAAGTACTAGTAAATGATGAAATTTTTTATTTCATAACCTGACTCTCCCTGCACAAAGCGGGTCCGCACAAAGTTCGTACATACAGGGTGACGTGAATGGTGACAAATTTTAGATACCGAAGGAGAGCACTCTGTACTCGATTCTGGTTATAATTATGTTATAAAAGTAGGTACACAATTTTTCACCTGATTTGCGTATAAATAAATAAAGATTTGTTACTATTCATTTTAATTACGCCTGAGTCAATCGCGGCCCGTGACCTGGTACGCATTAAGTTCACTCAGTAAATAATTGATATTTATTTTTTATTATATTTTTTTCTCTTCATGTATGATTTCAAACTACCACGTCCTCGAATTTCAAAATTGACCCGCCAGTCATCCTGTGTTATCGGCCAAGTTGAATATATTAGTCTTCCGATTTAGAACGAATCATTAGAATAACTTTCGACACTAATCTTTGCATTAATAAATGTGTGTAAATTATGATTAGCTAATAGATAGTATTATTATTTCACCTTGAAAGTAACATTTTCATGAAGTTAGTTGCATTTAGACTTTATGAGGTCTCTGCTTTCGTGTCATTAAATATAAAATTTATATTTTCAACCGACTTCCAAAAGGAGGAGGTTCTCAATTCGTGTGTATGTTTTTTTTGTTTCTTTTTTGGACACTTATGAATCGATTTGAAATATTCTTGTGTCATATGAGTATAGATTACGTACAGACCGTTCACTATAAGATGTCCCCTGCCTGCTAATGTTGGCAGCATTGTGGCAGCAGTGTTACCAATAATATGTGTCCATTTTAACCCCGTAATCTAACTTTGTTTATACCTACCACGAATAAATATATGTTTAATTTTCTGATTTGTAAATAATAAACAACTATAAGGCTAGGAAGGTTTTGAATGACGACACAATTTATATTATACGAGGGCGAATCAAAAAATTCTTAGAATGAATATATAAAAAAAAAAAATTATACAAGAATATTTTATTTTTCTACGTAATCTCCTTCTAATCTAATACACTTAGAATACCGCATCTCCAACTTTCTTATTCCTTCCGCAAAAAAATCATTTTCTCGACTATTAAAAAACTCCTCTGCGGCAGTCATAACCGCGTCATCATCGTCAAATTTAGTTCCACGAATATGCTCCTTTAATTTTGGAAATAAGTGAAAATCACTCGGGGCTAAGTCAGGAGAATATGGTGCGTGATCAAGGACTTCGAAGCCAGCACTGCGGATTGCGGTGAGCGCAACTTCCGAACGATGAGGTGGAGCGTTATCCTGGAGAAACAACACGCCCAATGACAATTTCCCACAACGTTTTTCTTTAATCGCTTCACGTAATTTCGGGATTAAGTTTGCATAATAGGATCCAGTTATCGTTTGCCCTTTTGGCAAGTAATCAATAAAAAGGATTAATTCACTATCCCAGATAACAAAAACAGCTTGACAAGCAATAGTGCCAACATAACGGCAGGGGACATCTTACGATGAACGGACAATACTTCGGAAGTGGTCCCAAATAAATGTCATCAAAGTTAAGTAGGTTGATTACTTTTTGAAAAAATATGTTATGAAAACAGAGAATAATGACGTTGATAAAATTTTGCCTCCTTAAAAATTTTGACAAGGAGTTAAACATTTTAGTGAAGTCAGTTTTTTCAATGCTCTGCATACGTTGATTATTATAATTTAAATCTAACCTATTTCATCTCTTTTAGTTCGCGTTTGTTAGTTCAAGATACACGAAGAAGAGCATTCAATGCGTCAAGACTAATGAAATTAAAGTGTCTGGTGTCGATTTGTCAGATGATTTCGATAACATTGTAAATAATTCCGAGTTTTTAAAAGATATAGTTTATTACCATGCAGTGACAACTACAGCCAGTGTTGCTAGCCAGATACTAGCAATGATTATATTTTTAGAAGGACAATCAGGTATTTAAACTTATTTTTAGACCGTAATTTTCATATTTTATTAGTTTACTCTATCTGAACGAGACTTTGTTTCAAATTAGCTTCTAGACTAACACGTAAACTAAGTGTTTGAAATTTCTGTAAAAAAGACCTATCAGTTATTTAATAAATTTACACTTGATCTGTTGCAGATTTTTCGGCTGAAAAATGTTCAGAAATTAGCTCTATATTAAGCTCAGGTGACGTTATTTCCGCCGAAGTGCCACAAGGTTTGGCAAATATTTGTCTCAAAATTAAAGCGAGTAATAAATACGAAGAGTTTAAAAAACAGGAATCAACGAAAGCCATGGATTGGTTACAAGAACATTTACCTAATGTTCGGAAAGATGTAGACGCATTCTTGGAAGCGCATGGCCATAGAGCTATCATGGAGGTAAATGATATACAGGGTGTCCCAGAAACGACACGTTTCCGTGACACTGGAGGACCTGAATTATAATATGAGTAAGATTTTGCCGCAAAATATACCTAAACCCTTTATTTGTTAACTGAAATATTTTTGAGTAGCTGGGTAGGTTAGGTAATCAGAGGTAGATAATATTATGGTTTTGTGATTAAATTGTTTCGTTTTTTTACCACAAAAGATATCTGGACCCTTTATTTTAACCAGAACAGGACCAGTTGTAATTCCCAGATAGCACTTTTCAATGCCATACATTTTTTACTATACTTTTTCACTGTATTCAGTTAAACTTTAGTCGAGTAAATTGAGAATATTTCACTCTTTTTCTTAGCATAGGGTTCTAGTAAATATCGAATGTATTACTGGATTATGTCGAGTGACTAATAAAGATAGACTGTAAAAATAAAACATGCGTAAACAAATATTTATTGCAGACTTAGGCAAAAAAGGACAAAAAAGTGGAAATTTCAAAAAAACGTAAAAGTGGTAATATCTCGAAAACTAGACAACTTTTAGTGATGTTTTGTTGCTCTGATAGGCCTTAGGTCCATCTACCTCCAGTGTGTTTCTGGGATACCCTGTATATCTGGATCAAAAATTTATATTAGTTGTGGTTGTCAACATATTTATGATAAAAAGTCAGCAAAATGAGAAAACAATTTTATCCTTCGCCTAAGAAGGAATGCAGTGTGATGGTTTCTTGGTATTTTCGGTTCCAGTATCTGGTTACGAACTGTTAAGAAACTTGGTTGATCCGTAACTTGCCTTATGAAGCAATCTGGATAACTTCTGAAGTGGATAGCAGCTTTTTTGCGCTTTTTTGATCTTCTAGCTTTAATGGTCTTACTTTAACATTTATTTTAACTTTGTAAGTCAAAGCTTGCATTTGAATTGTATGTTTGATTTCCGACTTCCACGATCAAGTCACGAATGTTATATCAAATACTAAGTTTACTTATGCTATTTAGAAATCAAATCAAAACTGTTCATGAGTTGTAACATAGTATTAAAAACCTGCGAATTTTATTAGGTAACTATTAATATAGAAATTAATAGTTACCTAACCGTTTCTTACTTATCAATGTAGAAATTTGCAACTTTTACTAGTGGGCCCATTACAACGGGCTGCGATGATGATAATGAACCTTTGAACTGGTTGAGATTGTAGTAAGCTACCTTAAAAATAATATTTTATGTTTTATTCAGTTTGACGTAGCGACAAAGCCATGGGTACTTGTCCCTGAAAACATGATGTCCGTTCTTCAAAGTATTGAAGTAAATGCTGATCAGAATCAGAAACGAAAATCCATGGGGGACGTCGTATCATCACTCAAAACTCCCAAAAAAAATTTTACAAAGTAAGTCCTACAACACAAACGTCTCTGCATGTTTGTTCAACCTTTACTAACAAAAATAGAATTGCATAATGAATTACTATTAAAGCAATTCCTAATGATTAGGATTATTATATGCGGAGACTTTTTGAAGTCTTCTTTATTCAAATAACTAGCTGTTCCACGCGGTATTACTTGCGCATTTTCGAATCTCGCGGGATTATCGGGATAAAAAGTAGCCTATGTGCAAAAATTTCATCTAAATGCGTTGAGCCGTTCTGCCGTATTGAGGAACAAACATTCAACAAATTTTCACATTTATAATATTAGTAAGAAGTAAGATGAATAATATTAATGCACTTATAACTATACTTTGGAAAATACCCATGATATCTTCATAGCTTTAAAAATATCATCTAATAGCAAACTACAGTAAAGGAGCTACAAGAAAGGATTTAAAAGACTAGGTCTCGACTGCCATTTAAGAAAATTTCAATTAATCGCCCTTTATTTAAGGAACCACTAGGCAAACAAATATAAATTTTCACTTAATTGCTTTCAGGAAAGCCCTTATGTGGGTGTTACCTTTTTGCCATCGTATGGTTCGTAATCGGGAAACGACCAAGTCACAGCTTATTATGAGTAAGTAGCGAACATGCAATTAGAAATATTTTTACTTCCCCACTAGCCCTACCGCCCCTAGATAAGCGTGTCGTAAAAGGCGACCAATCTGAGTGACCTCTGCTTGGTGGTAGGATCCCAACTGGCTAGCGACCACCCTTCGTATGAAATTTGCCGAGAAATAGTATGGCTCCGGCTGAAAACTGTTCCAGCGATATTTCATGAAGGGCCAGTTCTTTCCTAAGCCCGGGTGTTTTGAGATTGACGTCAAATTTTGTTAATGCGAAACTTAAAACTATTTGAATATTGTGTTTCAAAGAATCGGTATAATTTTTTTTTCATAAAAACCCAAAATCATAAAATTCCAGCAAGTTTCAAACTTTTTGTAGTGCAATGCTTTTCTCCCAAGAGTGTAGACACCACGTGCGCAGGGAGCTTTTTCTTCGCTCGCATGCTACTCGTTCATGCAATGTAGGTACTGTAGAGGGCAGGGCGCGGGTTGCTGAAGGAAAAATGAGGAAACTTTTATATGGGATATTTATTTTAGAGCTTTGCCCTTCTATTGCTGATGCAGAAGTACATGACTTAAAATTATCAATACCTAGTTAAAAATTTTAAGTTTTGGAGGCTCTACGTTTGAAATAAACGCTACGCTTCATTCTTTATAACAAAGCCAATGGATGATAACAAGGCTGGTTGGATTCCACAGTACCTACTAGTTTGCATGCTGGCATCACGAATTGCGCTTTATACCACGTGAAGAGTCAGTGTATGCTCGCGTGAATGATAGTTTTTAATAGTGTGTTCATTATTTAAGGTTTTTTAGAGATTATTGAGTTAAAATATAACATGGCATAAAAAAACTGTTGCAATCAATTCCATTACCGATTCCAAACAACCTGTTTTCAGGTTTCGAATAAACAAAAAAATAATTTGTACAACATTATTATCTGATTTTATTATTATTAGGTACCTCAATTTTGATTTGTACCACTATGTAAGTCTGCGTATAACTATGAGCTTTTAAACATGCTTACAAGCCAAATTATCACAGTTTTTGTCACTGAGATCGTTGAAAATATCGATTTCAAAAGTTTTGAACTGCAAAGACAGGTACAATTTACAGCCATTGCGCATTAACGGAGCTGGGTACTTCAGGTAGTCTACTATAATAAAGTATAAGTGAAGATAATATAAAAAGTACCATATACAACGTGTAACATAATGAAGAGACAATACTTAAGGGAATTGTATGTTTGGTGATGTAGCTTATAAGTAACAGTAACATAAATTTGTTATCGTTACAGTTCGGCCGAAAAACAAGTTCAAAGTTTAGATCAAAATATCTAAGTGTCAACCCTAAAAACAGCTGTTAGCTTTTGATGAAATCTATTCGATAACAGATGGCGTAAAAATGAAGTGATGGGTAACCAAGACAGACACTACATAGTTCAGGGAAAGGTCATACATAAGGTCACTGACTGCGGCACAAGTCTTGTTTTAGCTTATTAGGTTGACTAGGATTGTCAAAATATTTTGTTGTTAAATAATTAAAAAAAAATGTATGAAGGTCTATAACAGAACTGATTATGCTAATTCTTTTACTGTATATTCTACGTATGGTATAGAAGCTAACCCTTAAGTTTTATCTCTCCATTTTGGTACACGTTGTATACTACTCTACTTGTTACAGGTGTTCACAAACTGCGGCTAGCTCTGCGGAAGCTTGCCGTGGACATGGTCAAACAGTGGTATCTCCCAGATCCGGAACTAATATTCCACTTTAGACGCGACGAGCTAAGAATGTACTTGAAGACTAGAGATCCAACTTTACTCCGCAAGTAAGACAACAAAACTATTAACTTTTCTAATCTGTCTACAATCTGAGTATATTCTAAAATAGCCTAGTTAGCTTAGTCTAGGGCAATATAGTTGGTGTCCCCGTTTGGGTAATTTATTATACAGGGTTGTTTTTTGTAACCAGCCAAATTTAAATCATATTTTCTTTGATGTAAAAGTACCTACATATTTATTTAAGTATCGATCAGTGCAAAAAAATAACAATATGGCACCATGACTTTCTTACAAATAGTCGCTATTGATGAACACAGCTACTACGAAGCCGCAATTTTTGTATGATATCCATTCGTAATTTAGAGTTACCGTGCTTTGCTTAATTATGTTGATTATGGTAGCGAATATATACATTTCCTTGTAAAAAATACAATTCTTTTTTTTGTAAAATCGTTTCTATAAATTATACTTACTGCGTAAAAAAAATTTTGCCAGAAAAAACAACACTGTATTGAGCCTTTACGTATATAGTCTAATTAAGTTAAAACCTTTTGAGTCCTATACTTCTCACCCATCCACACGTAACCATACCTAAAAATCGTTATAGAGACTTAAGTTCACGACTACGAGTATAAACTTTTATTTCGAGCACAGAGCTACGCAACGTAGTCAGTACTACTCATCATGGTCGAAGCTGAAATACGAAGAGATGCATGAAGGCTGGCCTACCCCCGAGCCGCAGAAAACAATTGAATACAACCCCGACGCCTGCGTGCGCGGCACGGGCGTCTGTGGAGACGACGTGGTCGCCAGGGCGGCTGTGTTGACGGACCTTGGAGATGTAAGTAAAGGGCTTGCCTAGATTAGACTGAAAGTGTATGAGGTGTAGAGCTCCTGGTCATATGATTCCATATAGCAGATTGAGCAACGTATAGACCAGTCGGTATAAGTATGTATAACTTATAATTGAAGGCGTTTTCTATCTTATTTTAACCTCCAGAAAACCCACCTGGAGAGTAGTAGTAGTTTTGAGTTTCGGATAAATGTAGGATCAACTATTTATATTATAGGAACTTTGGTTTCGGGAACTGTCGAAAACGCATTATTATTCCTATCAGCAATATTTAATGATTTGTATGGTTCCGGGTACCACTTACCATGTTTCCATGACAAGTCTTGTCTGCTGGTTTTAATAGGAGGAAAAAAGGTAACAAGATTTTAATCCATTATTTATTATATTTCCTAAACATTTAATGTATTTTATTCAACAGATTGGAGTTCTTCGTCAAGGAGATATCCTGATTACCCGAAGCACGGACATCGGATGGTCTCCTTACTTCCCGCTGATCTCCGGCGTGGTAACAGAGCTGGGCGGACTTATATCACATGGTAAGAAACTTTCTTCTTCACTCAGTACTAAATTGACAAAACCAAAGCAATAACCCAACGAAATTCCCCGCTGCATAAATATAACGCCTGATTTAAACAGGGACAAAATGTTACAAAGATTACATTAAGCAAGTTTAATCCATTATGCAGTGACTAAAAGCATGCCAGAATATTTGAATGATAAAATAGATCGGTCTAGAAGCAATAATGTAAGTTAATGGTCCAGTAAATCATCGTAGGCTTTATTTTATTGTATTTACTTACTTACATGCTTTCTTTATTTCAGGAGCCGTGATTGCTCGTGAATACGGATTACCCTGTGTAGTGGGTGCCACTGGAGCCACCGACGTGTTCACCACAGGCGATACCATCCGGATATCACCGAGTAGGGGAACCATTGAACGAGTTACCCTTAAACCGGAAACAAAAGATCAAAGTTCTAGCAAATAAAACATTATAAAACTGAATTAATATTGTTTCTTTGTATTTTTGCACCTTTTTTGTACATTCTATGAATTTTAAATAAAATATTAAAGAAATTATTTCAATTTTAATGAAGAATCAATACAATAGATTTCAATAGTTCATGTTCAATTCCTATGACTTTGTGCTATCTAGCAGCAGTTTGGACCTGAAGAAAAAACACTGATTGTCGGAACGAACGAAAAGAACTTCACAAAAAATAGCTTTGAAAAGTGGCACACGATGTTTGTGTTTAGCTAGCTAGTTAGAATCTGAATCTATGCGAATGTGTATCAAATCTTAATCGAATCTGAATTGAATAAACATATTTCAAAATGTATACACTATGTATAACCTCGAAATAAATAAAGCCTAATTTCAAAACTTAAGAGACAACTACTGAAAAATCCCGCTCTTAAAAGTATCTATCGCTCTTCCAGTAACCTAACCTCCACTTTTAGTGTCCCGATTGAACATTGCGATGATAGCCTCTGCCTGTGGTGCACCATTTGCGCAGTGAAATATTTCTAAATAGGTACACTTCGTTAACCTCATTTGCCTCACCGCTATTTTAGCAATGCATTAAAAATTTACTCTTTATTATACACAAACGAAAAAAAAGAAGACAATAGAAGGTTAACACAATTTAAATTCGCAAGGCGGTCTTATAACTTGAAGTGATCTCTTCCAGACAACCAATAAAAAATATTCTACATTTGATCACAACGTAACTACTCACGTGTTTTCTTATTGAATTCTTGGATTCCAACCAATTTAGAAAAGTCATTTGTTTTAATATTGTCCTAATTTTTCACGATTCATGATCTAAAATATTAAATTTGTTACACATAAGATTCATTATCTTATTTCTTTATCTGTCAGATGGAATTTGGATAGAGGATGAAATTTTTAAAACCAATTCTTCACTATGAAATAGTTTCCTTGAAATCGCCAGTGTTTAGTCGCCTTGTTAAGTTAGATCCGTCAAGTATTCACTTAACTCGAATATCTCAGTAGGAAGTAGCGCCTCAAAAAGGAAAACAACGTAACTGTGTTTATAGTTGTGCAGTACTCTATCTCTTATTAGTAACGAGCGTTTGCCCGCGACTTCGTACACGCATAAACTTAAAAGTCCTATTTTCCGTTCCCGTGGGAATTCTGGGAATTCCTTCCATTATACAAACAGACACTTATTGACGAACCTTTATACCAAGTATCACATCCGTGCACTCAAAGAATAAGATTTTATCATACAAACTAAAACATCATATATTTCCCGTTCTCGTGGGGATTTCGGGAATTCCTTTCATAACACAACCAGTCTCTTTTTAAAGAACTTTTATGTCAAGTATCATATCCGTGCACTCAAGGAATAAGTTTTTTCATACAAACTAAAAAGTCCAATAATTCCCGTTCCCGTGGGAATTTCGGGAATTCCTTCCTTAGTGCACCCCTACATCCCCTAAAGAATGTATGTTTCAAATTTCAGCTCTCTACGTCCAGTAGTTACGGCTGTACGTTGTCTGTCAGTCACTCAGTAACTCAGTCAGTAACGGAACAGTTTTATATATATTGATTACAGAACAATATCACCAGCGGGTTGAAAAATTTACAAGGTGTTTGGTATACAATTGGCCAAATTGAAATGGGGATAGGTAGGCCTATTCTGAACGTACTTTCTTCAAGTAATACTAGCCTATCTCTTATAGTTTAATAAATATGGTTGTTTTTCATAATTTTCAAAAAGTCCCAAATTTTCACCTTCTAATCTAAATAACTTTTTTTCTTGTGTAAGTATCTTCTCAAAATAAATTTTATTCGTGTTTCCGATACAGCCTTATTATAACTAAATTATTATGATAACTTTGTTGACAAATGTTATGGGTCAACAAAGTCTCGAGTGCGAGGCAAAATTATATCAGATAATTTTTTTACATTGCAATAAAAAAATTAAAAGAAATTATAAAAAGTTTAAAATACTTTTAAAAACTTCCTCGGTTTTTCCTCTTTTTAATGATATGCTACACATTATTACAAAACTTCAAAACTTCAAACTTCAAAGATTACTCCGATTACTCCAAAATACTCTGTTTACTCCGAATTCTTAATATGCACCATCGAGATAAAATGTACTCCATTGATGTTTTTTATTCTAGATAAAATTAACTACATTTTACTTCATGGTTATCTTCCTTTGCCTACTCTTATATGTGCTAATTAAAACAAAAACAAACAAAAAAACGAAAAATACCTTGAAATACATTTAAGAAAATTCTTCGTATTCTTAATAACGCGTCATCAAAATAAAATGAGAATATGCTATACACTTTTCAGATGCCAAGGAGCTATAGACCCCCGCTCCGGTCCCGCCACGGATGGTTGATACCCGACAAAACCTGACACAATAAATATATAAAAAATATTAAACCTGATTAAATTGACCCTCCTATTTCTTATGCACGCTTATATATTACGTAATACGTCGCAGGTGGTACCGTCGTAATACCAAGACGCATCTTTTCTTTCATCGTTGCAAATGCTGCGTAATTTTTCTGAATTAAACCATTTCTTTTAGCTTTTAGCGCTCTTAGCTTTTAGTGCGGATCCCACTAGAAGCATAAGAGGAGTAGCTGCCATGCTGATCGTCAGTATTTGGAAAGCTTGGTCAGTACTTCAACGTGATAGTACTCACTCTTTCCACTACACACCGGTTCAAGGTAAATTTTAAGTAAGTACCTAGATTAAAAGTCTGTCAGCTGTGTGTAAACATGTTGCCTTTTCGTATTTTTTATAAATAATTTGAATAATAAACAAATCATATTGCTATTATAACAAGTTACAGCATTAATTGTAATGTAAGTTTTGTTCCAGGTTTCGCATGAGCGGATTATGATAGGCGTTTACAGTTTTCTAAATAGAAATTATTTCAATTAAAATTGACGTAGCATTTGCAACAATTAAAAAATATATGCGTCTTCGTATTACTACGTTAGAAATACATCGCAGGTGTTATGCGTGCATAAGAAATAGGGGGGTTAAGGGGGTAAATAAGCGTTTTTAAGAATTCTTAGTAATTGCAGGATTTTCAAAATAACCTAATTTTTTAAAGATATTTCAAGGTTTTTTTTATTAGCTCATATAAGAGTAGGCAAAGGAACATAACCGAGCAGCATCGATGCAGTGCATTTTATCTAGAATAAAAAACATAAATGGAGTACATTTTATCTCGATGGTGCATTATTAAGAATTTGGATTAATCGTGCTATTTCCAAAGTCCAAAAGTCGTGGTTTTTGAAGTATTAAAGTGTAGCATATCATTAAAAAGAGGATAAACCGAGAAAGTGTTTTAAAATTCTCATCATTTCTTTTTATTTTTTTATTGCAATGTAAAAATAATATCTAATATAATTTTGCCTCGCACTCGAGACTTGTTTGTTGAGAAGCATAAACTTTTTTTTCGCGAATCGTTGCGTCATATACCCATTCAGTTATAATAAGGCTGTATCGGAAACACAAATAAAATTTATTTTGAGAGGATACCTATACAAGAAAAAAAGTTATTTAGATTAGAAGGTGATAATTTGGGACTTTTTGAAAATTATCAAAAACGACCATATTTACTAAACTATAAGAGATAGGCTAGTAGTACTTGAAGAAAGTATGTTTGGAATAGGCCTACCTACCCTCCATTTCAATTTGGCCAACTGTATACCAAACACCCTGTATAATGTACGTAGGATCTATATTATTTAGATATTTTGTTTTTTTTGTCTGATCTAATCTGCCATGTCTTTTGTGGTACACCGTGTTTGTTTGCAAAAATATTCACCTTGATAAAATCATTGGCAAGAATTCGTGCAGATACCCTTAATATTTTATTTGCTATTCAACCTTCTTGAAAAAATACATGTCAAAAATTTAAAAAGAAGATAAAGCAAGCTCTGCTGTCATTAATGAAGATGCAAGCAATCAAATGCACCGATTAAAGCAGTACTGAAAATTTATGAAACCGGTTTAATATAAACTTATAGAGAACTGTGTCTAAGCTACACTAAATAAACCTGACAAAAATGTCTACTTCTCCTCCGTCGGAAGAGCCTAGAGGTATAAAGCTCAAATATATATTTTTCCCTTACTAGACCTTAGATCTTATAAGAAGTCCTATGTTATCGGATTTACATAAGATCTATGTATTATTATTATTAAGCACTATCAACCCTGTTTACGTAGATAAGTACCATCAGTTACTAGCTAAATAAGTAGCAAAGAAATTAACAGAAATTATCATTCAATAATATGTTTATATTTGAATTTACCGTTTTGCTTTCAAAACTTCCCTCAGTTTATTTGTAGGGATGCAACTTGTGATAGCCCTTGGCATGCATTGAATCTTAATACTATTAAACGTTTGATTTATTTATTCTATTATTAATAAAAAATATTATTTTATATATTTTTTATTTATTTTAAACAAATGAAAAATATAAGATTCTTCCGGTATATAAAATGGAAGAATTAAAATATTTTAATTTTTTTATTAAATTTTTGCATTTTTTGACACCTAAGTATACAGATAAAAATAAGTCAATAAAAAAATACCGCCCGGCAAGGGTGATACGGGTTCAAGTCTCAGTTTAATGAGTTTTTTTTTGTAATTATATGTGTGAAAGCCTTATTTAACTAAGAAGTTTTATAAAAAATATATTAAGTCGTTCGGGTTAAGCGCACTTCATAAAAAGTAAGCATAATGTATTTAAGCTTGGAAATTTAATAAATAAACATTTAAAACAAAAAGAAATCTCACTAATATATTCCAATCACTATCCTTACATTATATTCAGGTGAGTGGTGGAAGGAATGACTCAATAAAAAGTAAAACTTTATTTGACTGTCATATCCATATCAGGTGAGATTGAGGTCAAAGTAATAAAAAATAGTAACAATGATGTAACGAAAAAATAATCTTACAAAATTACAGAAATGTATCAGATTCACTAAAAAGGCCATGTATAGTATCAAATACGATGACTTGACTTGTAAATTAAATACTTATATAATTTAATATTTTTTTATATTTAATATTTTTAAATTTGTTAGCAATGCCAACATACCCGCCGTACCCGCCATACGAGCCGCAGCCGGTACCTCCATCGGTAGCAGATGTCATTCTGTTGGGTCAGGACATACGATTTGACTACAAATCGGGACAGCCACTCAAACTCAAACCTTCACCTCGACCTGCAAGACCTAAGTAAGTATAATGTTGCTGCTATATTAATTAGCATTAAATAATAATAAGCTTTAGCTCCTGATCGCTAATTGTAAGTGTAGGTAACAAATAAGAAAACCTGATCAAAACTTGATGTGGAAGACACTATTACCGATTCTTGACCAGTACAATTTAATTAATCTATTTTTTTCTTTCATGTACCTAATATACTTTTGTTTTTAGATATTCATGAATTGAATTTCACTGAAATTGATCTTTGTCTAAAAGTAATATTTTAATATTTGTAGCTCTAGAAAAAAGAGTTTTTTCAATAAATTTTAAACATTTTGTCTTGAAAGTATAACAAAATTTGTTCATAAGTAGGATCATTTTAGCTAATTTTGCAAATAGGCTAACTTTTAGGCAATTTCCTAAAAACACTTTATTCTTATGGTCCCTCGGATTTCCTGAAGCTGACTGCACATAGTAGGTACCTCAATAATAAGTAAATCTAAGTCTTATCTTTATTATTGTCCTTCTAATCCAGGGCTATAAAAGCAACGACTGAGGTAAAGATGACGAATCGCGAGCGGCTCGCGCACGCTCGTTGCCTGCGGCGATATGGCGCTGTTCTAACTGATCGATTAGAGCGGATCTCCAAGCCAGACCGTCGGAAGATAATCATGATGTGGCGAGAGCGACAAGACACCTTGCCCGTGGATACAGTTAGTTGTTCCTAATTTTTACCGATAATAGATATCCGTAGTTATCATCACGACTCTTTGTAATGAGCCCACTGCAGGGCTATGAGTCTCCTCTAGGTGACGAGGAGGTATAGGCCATAATCCACCAAGCTGTCCCAGTGCTGGGTGGTGGATGTCAGAACTTTCAGGGCGCCGAAAATGGCTTCTGACAAAGCCTAACGACTACTGTATACAAGAATACAGCAACCGGAACTGTATTCTTGTATACAGTAGCTTAACGAAGCACGGAAGTCGCCGTGAGAAACGAATGGTCGGCGGTCACCCATTCAAGTACCGATCGCGCTGAACGTTGCTTAACCTGTGATATCGTTTGATATACACAGTAACCGCGACTCCACGACGACAGCTACGACAGCTAGATATCCTTAGTAAACATGTTTATTGTTCATCTATATTTTTTATTGTAAAAGTAAAAAAAATATGTTGTAACTCGTCAAATGTTATCAAAGCAAGTTATAATAATAAGACTGATTTTATAAATACATTTCACACCGGCTTCAAGATATAATGTTTTCAGATTGCTCGTCTACGAGCTATGTTGGACGCAGACGAGCCCTTCAAGCCTGAACAAGCGTATGATTACTTCCTTAATTTACGCAAGTCTAAGAAGAAACCAGCGCCTGGGTAAGATTTATGATTATAAATACAAGGTGTTCCGCTTGATTTCCCATAACTCTAGGGTATTAATGGGACCATGTAGTAGAATCAAATAATATAATCATGCATAATTTTTCTCATCTAATTTATTTTTGTTTTTATTTTTCATACAGCATAATTCAATAAAACATCTTATGTAAAACACTTTTATGTGAACTATGACAATTGTGGCATTTTCTATCCCTTTTTTTATCGCTACGAACTGGTACAGTTCGCAAAGTTTTGCGTTGTACCTTGTATGCAACGTACCCCAACGTTTAAAATGTTTTTGTTGTTTCTTGTGTGGCTTTGTGACACGCGTCTATTGAATTAATGTCAAAGAGATTTTACAAGGGTGATAATTTATGAACTCATTATATTAAGATTGATGATATCTTGGAAAGTATCTACTTTTAAACCACATATTCCATTGCAAAAACTGTTATTTTTTTGGTAAGGAACAAAACCTCAGTTATGGGATATCAAAAATAAACCTTGTATAAGTTATAATATGTGCAGGAAAACAAAAATATACACATATGTGTATGCTTTTACAGTGTACTAGCTGACCCGGCAAAATCGGTCAAGCCGTTTCGGAGAAGTATGGCAACGAAAACTGTGACACGAGAATTTTATATATTAGATTTACAACAGTTTTGTAAAGAGCAGTTATTTCCTGAACCCCTGCTTTCATCTGCACCCTCATCCTCACTTACCATCATGTGAGAGTCAAATCAATTAAAAAAGCGATAAATTCGACAAATAAACATCCTTGTTGCGAGTGAGAAGACATTGCTATTTAAAAGCTAGTTCGCGCGCACAGACACCGAAACTTTATAAAATCTTTATATCCTAAGTCACTTTGTTGTCTACATGTCTGTCTGTCCATTTTCATAAGAGCGCGAAGAGGTATCAATCTGAAAAAATAAATTAGTCTGCAATGCTTTGCGGCATTAAATTAAACTTGTAAGACAACGCATTCAAAAGATACAGCTGTAACCTATAAGATACTTACTTTCCGAAACAACAAGCGTAGTTCGAAACCATTGTTGCGCGAGGCCGACTTGATATTCGTATTTTTTTTTAATAGAGGAAGAAGAAGAAAAGAGATGAGGAAAGACGTGATGGCCCTGTGCGAGGACAGGCGGTACGAGTGGGCGCGCAACGCTGCTGTTGCGTTCGCGCGCGGAATTCAGCAGCGATTGGCGCGGCCCGGGATGTACTCCCTGCAGGATGAGTAAGTTTATCGCCTACTAGATAGTAATACTCTTTACTATAATATCATTGTATCTCAAGGAAGCCGTGATGTCATTATTTTTTTTGCATATGACACCCAAGACGAGAGGAAAACAAACATTCCTATCGGATCAGAAATTATGTGTGTAGTGCTGCATCAATTTGTATGAAAGAACCGTGTTTCCCGTCACCTGAGGAAAAGTAAATTAGTAGCGCTAGTTTTCCAAGATAATGCGAGTTCGATACCTCCAGCATGAAAATACGTGTTTGAACTGGAGATGATTGCAAGGGTTAACAGTCAAATTTTGTTTGCAGAATGCTTCGGTTATCAAATATTATTTTACAAGATATTTGTGGTTTCCTGAAAACAAGGGCACCGTCGAGGCACTGCGTTCATCCTAAAGCGCGATTGATGGTCGAAATAGCAGACAAGGTATTTTTAAGTTTAAGTGTACTTTTGACGCCAAAATGAGGAGTGTTCTCAATTCGTGTGTATGTTTTTTTTTGTATTACATTTGAATTATTATACAAGGTGTTTCTGTTGATTGTCCATAGCCATTATTGGAACCATGTAATAGACTCAAAAAGCATGTGAATAATTTTTCAATTTCAATTTCAATATTTATTTTTAATACAAAATAATTCAATTAAGTCAAAACATGTTATGACTTAATTGAATTATTTCACCTTTATACACCTTTATGCGAAGTATGACAGCGTGGCATTTTCTATCTCTTTTTTAGCGCTATGCACAGGTACAGTTCGCAACGTTTTGCGTTGTACATTGGGTGCAACGTTCCTTAACGTTTAAAATGTTTTTATTATTTATTGTGTAGCAGTGATACGCGTCTATTGAATGAATGTTATAGAGATTTTACTAGGGTGATAATTTATAAACTCATTATATTCAGATTGATGATATCTTGGAAAGTAGTATTATTTTTTAGTGAGGAACAAAACCTCAAAGTTATAGGAAATCAAGCGGAACACCTTGTATACTTAATTGAATTATATTGTATAAAAAATAAAACAAACAAGAAAACTTGAAAATTATTTACATGTTATTGGATTTTATTACATTATTCCATTGAATACCCTAGAGTTATAGGAAATCAAACGGAACACCTTGTATTTGTAGATATTTCAATTATTTGTTTTGCACGATTGTTCGCCACTTACTATAAAATAGGCATGGCATAACGATAGGTAAATTTGCTTTTTAGATTACTATAAAATGCAAAAAGCAGTGAAGAAACACCTCACGGCTCCAAAATTTTACACAGCTATGCCTAAGAAAAATAAAAAAAGTCGGGCTCGTCCGGGATTTGAACCCGGGACCTCTCGCACCCAAAGCGAGAATCATACCCCTAGACCAACGAGCCGATGACTAACACGAAGAAAATAGTTATAGTTTTCAACCTAAGTAAAAATAAATTTCTAATCTTTATAAACGCCATTAATTGCAAATAACGAAACTGGACATGTGATTCGAAATAAATAACTTTTATTACAATGAATCATGTAAATTAAACGATATGACGTATTAACGTATTGTAAGGTTGTTTGTTTAGACTTGGATAGATTTATAAAATAAAATTGGCTGATATTTGTACAGCGAAGTAGTAACATTATCATCCTTGATATTCGAAAACAAAAGGAGAAAGAATTTTAGGTAGAGTGAAAGTGATTTGGAGGAAAAATTCATAATTTTGCATCACCAAACAGCCAAATACTGGTGCAGTGGTAACATACATTGCCTTCTATGCCAGAGGTCCTGGGAAAAAAAACAAATAAAATATCTTCTAAAAACAATGTCATCATGTCACCACAATAAAACTTAGTACCTTTACAA
Source organism: Stenoptilia bipunctidactyla (assembly GCA_944452665.1). Classification (NCBI taxonomy): domain Eukaryota; kingdom Metazoa; phylum Arthropoda; class Insecta; order Lepidoptera; family Pterophoridae; genus Stenoptilia; species Stenoptilia bipunctidactyla. Next base: position 13,233,782 of record OX101726.1, read on the forward strand.
CTTAACTATAGAAAATAAACTCTAGCTAGATATTTTTTTCATTATTTCTTTCTACAAACAATTTTAGGACTAAATAGTCTTTTTCTTTGGAAAAAACAAATAAAATATCTTTTAAAAACAATGTCATCATGTCACCACAATAAAACTTAGTACCTTAAATACTAAATAATTTACTATATAGTCTCATGTTACATAATTGAAAAGTTTGTAGTACAGAACTACTAACTTTTCAATTATGTAACATAAAACGAAAGTTTTTCAGTTAGCTATAAAAGATAACAATCAGACTAGCTTAATAATTGCGACTAACAGTAAGGTACAGGTACGTTAGTTTAGTCTTTGTATCAACTATTCAATATTTGTTATAAATGGACAGTCTTTTCGTTACGTAAGTAAACATAAGAACCTAATAAATAATCAATAATCTTAGACTAATTACAATTACAATTTAAAGCGGAAACTGACCACTTTTTTCTCGAGTAAGGCAAAATTTCCCGGGAATTCTCGGTTCGAGAACTCTCGAAGAGAAACTTAGTTTATATAAATGATTTGCCATTTTTAGTGAAAGACAAGTGTGAGGTCATATTATTTGCAGATGATACCTCTTTTCTATTTAAAGTGAGTAGGCAATTGAAGCATTGCTTTGAAATAAACTGTTGTATTGAAACTGTGGAGAAATGGTTTTCAGCCAATAACCTACTACTCAATGAAAATAAAACTAAATTTTTAAAATTCTCTTTGCCTAATGTCCGGCATGTAAATACTAACTTAATTGTAAAAGGACAAGAATTGAGCCCTGTAAATTCAACAGGTTCCTTGGCATAACCCTAGATGCACAACTACATAAACTACAAACTACTTACAATAAAATATATATGGCTCTCTTGTTACAACTGTTCCTTTCTTGTCTCTTAGAATCTAATTTACTTTCAGGTTGCAGTGTGGATAAATGAGATATTAACAGAGTCAGAGGATCGCATGCTCATGATGGACTTCGATGAAAATGAAGGTAGGCATTAAGTTTTTAAAATTTATATAGTTCATTGTATAAGGTTATACCTATTACAATATTATTGAATTTGGATTGAGTAGTCATTAGAAACAATACATTTTACATTTTAAATGCAAAGGGAAAATAGTACTAAGACGAAGCAAGTATTAGACATCTTCATAGTTGCATGACAGAAAAAAAGGAAAATTTATTCACTCGGGCAAAAAAAATACCGAACTTCTTATTTATTCATTTGTTATTTGTAATAAAATAAATTTTAGGTTGATTCGAAAGAATATCGAGAGAGCAGTAAATTAGAAATATAAAGGCATTATTTTAAAAACTGATAGTAAAGTTAAGATGGGTCATAAAAGTGTCAGAACAATTTTAGCCCAGAATTGTATGATCTTCAACTTTTATGTGACTTATGTTCACGATAAAACTTACCGTTTTCTCAAAAAGGGAAAAAAGACAACGTTCTATGTTTAAACTTGAATAAAAAAATTGGGGATGCAGGATCGAAGAGCATTTTTGTAATTTTATACAAATAATGGTGTATTTAACGTCTTTACCTATTTCAAGCACTATGCTAGTTTTTTACATAAACTATCAAAAGTTTTCCAAAAACGATTTTAACTGGTTTCTTTTATGCCATACTATACCTCTAATTCCGTATTAAATAGATTTTGATCATTAGGAATATTATATGAAGTCGTTGTGGCGCTGCCGTGGTTACTGTGTATACATATCATACGATATCGTAGGTTAAGCAACGTTCGGCGCGGTCGGTACTTGGACGGGTGACCGCCCCGACCATTAATTTTTCACGGGAACTTCTCTGGTTCAGAGTGCAATTTAAGCAGTCAGTCGGTCCCGGATGCTGTACCTATACTTTTATACACTACTCATTAGGGTTTGACAGAAGCCATTTCCGCGCGCTGAAAATACTAACATCCATCAACCAGCACTGGGCCAGCTTGGTGGATTACGGTCTTCTTGTCACTCAGGGGAGGGACTAATAGCCCTGCAGTGGGCTCTTTACAAAGAGTTGTGATGATGATGATGTATATTATGTCGGACACCAGCGATAATTGTAGAATCGAGTTGTGATGATACTTATTATTTTATATTTACCTGTTCATAAACCCTATTAAATGATTAAACATTCAAAACAACACAAACATACTTCAGGAGGTCATCAACAGGTTGTGATTTCAAATATTCGCTTTTTGGTGTAATTTTGGTTAGCCTTTCCTTCAGCTGTTGAGGAGTGACGATAAAGCACATTGGATAACCTAGTTTGCATTCATAAAACATTATGATTACAGCGATGATATTTGGCGACAGGCTTTATAGCTAGACAGATATACAGGATCTAGGGAGATAGGTGGGTCATGCAACCAAATCATAACACGCATTAGTCATTATATGAAAAACCATTAATGTTGTTAGACTCGATTGTTTCAACTTTATGAAAATTGTGGAACTATTAAAATGGAACGATTTTCTACGTAACAAAATTTGCGGTTTTAAATTTCTAAGAAACGAAATATAATCCCAATAGTTAAATGAATATAGACTACTTAGGTGGTTAGAACTGAACGAACATGCTTAATTTTGATGTATGTTAAAGTCCAGACCATTTGTTGCCAATGAATTCACTCTCACTTTAAGAACTAAAATACGCTCAGTCTTTTGGTTCTTAATATAATGTAGCTCACTCTTTCTACATACTAACGTCATTGTAAAGTGTAAATTTAAAATTTTATTTGTATAGTATGTAGATAGGGAAATTTATAATTCAATTACTCTAGTTTTGAAAAAATGCCTTAAACCAATACGTATCTTACGTACTTGTTGAAGAGTGTGTCCTCTAGTTATTATTTTATTAATTAAGGTATTTTTTTATTATTATTTAATGACTCTGTAAACGAATTAGAAATAAGTTTATTTTTTTGAACTGTAACAATAACTGTAAATGCAATAACGCCACCCTTGTCCATCTTGATAGCTCCACATAGTTGCTATTTCAAGTTTGTAATGATCAACAAAGATTTGTATTGTTTGATAATAGAAGTCGAGCAGCACGCCGCGGATAAGAAACAAGACTCGGGCCACATGGACAAACCTTCCCACGAGTCTAATGTATCAGCGATAAGCGGATCCAGAGACTCTTCTCCAAGTAAAGGAGAAAATGTAGCCAGGGTACAAAAGTCTCCTTCTATGGCAGACAACACTTCTTCCAGACCACCGTCACCCACGAGAGCTCAAGGGTCTAAAGAAGCCATGCAACAAAAGAAGTCTTCAATTGCAGAAATAAGAAAATCTATAGATAATACGACACAAGGCGTTGATTCAAAGGAGAAGGTGAAATCGATGGACAAGGGTGGATCAAAACCGGAAAGTCCAATTCCAAGTGATGCGGCTGACAAAAAGCCTTAGCTTCCTTTTGCGTCACACCAGAGTACGTTTTAATATTTAAAATTTACTCTATTTTCAATCAATATTTACAAATTTTTTCTCATGTTTTAATTTTTTATTTATCATATTTTGCTTTAAGAATTCTCGTTTTTAGAACAGATATTTTGTTATCATAGTTAAAGCTAGCGATTGCAGTAACCTCTCGGTTTTTGTAAAAAGTCGTTGATGCTCTTGTTTTGGTTTGAAATCTATTAGTCGGCTCTTATAGTGTGATTGTTTTGTAGATTTATTAAAATTTGTGCTAAAGGAGACTTCAAGTAAAAACTATTAGTTAAAATAAGAATTATTTTACTGTGTTTCAATGTGATTTAAGCAAAGACAAATTACTTACAGCAAAATATTCTTTATTTTTACTGGGTCTACTATACATTACTTAGAAAAGGCCTACAGAGATTCATACTCAGGATAGGCAATAGCGATAGAAGTATTACTGAAGTGCAAGCTTAGAGTAATAATAATAAAGTATAGAGCACGCATAACCAAGCATGGGTGTGAACAACGCTATGTTTCCACCGCACCGCAAGCACTAGTAGTCGTCATCGAGACCTCACCGTGTTTACGTCAGGAGCAAATGCAATGTTTCCAAACTGGAATATTTATTAAACACTAGACCACAACGTAGCTAAAATTGTACTGCTATCGATAAACATATCGAAAAATAACAATACGCTTAATTAATGGCGCAAAAATGGCAAAAATGTTTATGTAAATGGCAACCAGCATGCAAAGTCGCCTTTACATTTTGCCATTTTTGACATCTTTGTTACTGTCAAAGCTGTCATTGTCATGTCATCTGTATTGTTGAAATTGAAAAACTTGACCTGTCGCTTGAAATTGGAAGGAATAGGATTGCTATATATGGTGAAGCTATTTTCAATAAATCTTGTGCATTTTAATACGATGTTTATCTAAAATCGAGGGATAACTATTTGTTTGTATACATATTCTCTTCAATATATCCTTGTGCTCACATTTTAGCCCCAGATACAAATAAACGGAAACATATCCTTTCTGTGTTTATTTCGATATTTAACACATTAAAATGGTTAAATGTGCGGTTCGAACGTGTCAAAACAATACCCCGAAACAAACAAAATAATAATTCTGATGTAACATTTCATAAAATAACTAATACTTTTAGGTATTTTGAACATAAAATCACTCGCCGAGGGGATGAAACAGAGGTGGGAGGGGAGCGTGACAACGAATTCCGCGCTGCTCTATTAACTTGACCTAGTGATTATATTCTCTTTGCTCTTTGACATAAAATGACGTCGAGTACATCCAAATTAACCAAAGCTGGCACACCTTCAACACATTTACAAATTGCTCTTGTGTGCTGTCCTTTTAAAATTTTCCTGTATGACACACAGTTGCGTTCGTAGCGTTATCGATAAAATGTTTTAACATTTTTGCATAAGATTCACAACCCTATCTGTCATATATTCATCGGCCTACGCTACGCATTAGGCGTAAAATGCAATACGCGCGCTATATACCTATATTATTACTCTAAGCTGTAAACATAGTCATTACAAAAGAACGAACGACAAAAACTTAAAAAAATGCGTTTAATTTTTCAGAGGTAACGCGATACCTTGATGGCGAAGCGGCTTTTGCAGATGATTTTCTTAACATGATGGGCGGGGTGAGTTGAATATTTAATTCGAACCCTATTATCTATATTAGCATAGTTTTGTATTATCCTATCACTTTCTGTACAAAATATGAACCACTTATTTGGCGTTGATTTGTTCCAACCGCTTGATGTTCGCTTGATGTTTGTTGTAAATACATCAACTAAATTTGCAGTTTGAACAGTTTTAAATGAAGAGCAAGTTTTTAATCCAGTACTCCAATTTCAACACTATTTCCCTTCCACGTTTTATTCGTGATCCATAATACAAAAATTAAAACCTGTCTGAGTTTACATTTTTGTAGATGGTCTGTAGAGTAATAATGATATTGTCAACCGCTGGACTTCCTGGATCTTCCATGGTGGACTAGGAGCGAAAGAAAAACATAGAATGTGCCAGCTGCTTCTCTTCCCGGGTATACTGTAAAAGTCAGTTAAGGGACGGAGGTTTTATTGGCGTTTTTGCGGGTGATAGGCTAACCACCTGTCACTGCAATAGCCTCTCTCCATCATTATAAAGCCTCTGGTGTTCTGCCAACCCCATTAGGGATACAGGCGTGAAGTTATGTATGTATGTATATTGTTAAGCGATACTGATTTTAACCCTACAATAAATTCTTTTCTACTCATAGATTCATCTACAAAACCGTAATCTGTGTAGCGATGAAAACATACTAGACACAGTTCTCAAATTACACGCGCAACTTAGACCACAACCCACCGCACCGACCTGAAGTAAAGTTTAAATCTCACCAAATTGTGTAACAAGGCTTGTATTGATGATGGAAGTCAAAATGTAAACGTCCAATAAAAAACCTAAGAAAAATAAATTAAAATATAATACAACAATCGTGTCTTTTATTTCTCACCCCATTACATTTGAACACGGCCGTGACAAGGTAATTTCATTTGACTTATGTTATTGATATTTTTTTGGAAATCTTTCTTCATTTTCCTTTTTCGCAAAAAGTTGATATTATTTAATCGTGTTCAATTGTATATGTGTGGAGAATGAAGCATGATTTTGCAGAATAATATAAAATAACTGTCCCCCTCTGTCACTGAAATAGCCTCTCTCCATCATTGTTATACCTTCATATTTGTCAAACGTGACATCAGATGGTTTTATATAGCCTCTGTTGTTCTGCCTACCCCATTAGGGATACCAACAGGCGTGAAGTTATGTACCTATATAAAATGATATAAAAAAACAGATCAACAAAACCGATCAACTAGGTATTGGTTCGGATTGTAACTCTATTGCTAGTGTTATTTCAAACGGACCAAATCAACAAATTCGGCCTTTTTTGGAAGAACAGTACTATCTGTTTATTTTCCAACGGACCAACTATACGGTTAATGGCTCATCGTACGAGGTTACGAGTACTTGCCGTACAGTTAAATTGTCAGTTTGAATGCCAACAAAAATAGGTACGTTGTTACTACCAGGAGCACATATCACGGGAGATTATAGATGTGTTTTTATCTGGCGGGGCCCAATGTTCCTCAACCATTTAGGATAAGACGAAGATCATGTCGAACGTCCATGTTGCACCTGCTCCTGTGGTAGTTGGAGGCACCACGCTCGAAGTTGTTGACGATTAGATACCTAGGACATAAAATCCAGTTAGGTAGGTCCAACTTTGAGAAAGAGGTCAATCGTCGGATCCAACTCGGCTAGACAGCGTTCGGGAAGCTCCGTAAAATCTTCTCGTCGCAAATACCGCAGTGTCTGAAGACAAAGGTTTTTGACCAGTGTGTGTTGCCAGTGGTGACATACGGCACTGAGACGTGTTCGCTAACTATAGGCCTTATATAGTTAGCGAACTATAGAGTCGCTAGCTTAGAGTCGCTCAGCGGGCAATGGAAAGGGCCATGCTCGGAGTTTCCCTGCGGGATCGAATCAGGAATGAGGAGATTTGCAGGCGAACCAATGTCACCGACATAGCCAGAAGGATTGCAGAGCTGAAGTGGCAATGGGCAGGCACATAGCTCGCAGAACAGATGGCCGGTGGGGCAGAAAAGTTCTCGAGTGGCGGCCACGTACTGGGAGACGCAGCGTAGGCAGGCCCCCGCACGTTGGACCGACGACCTGGTCAAAGTCGCCGGTAAACGCTGGATGAGGGCGGCGCGGGACCGAGCGACGTGGAAGACCTTGGGGGAGGCCTATGTCCAGCAGTGGACGTCTACAGGCTGTGGATGATGATGGATGATGATACTATTTTACCTACCGTTGGTGAAATGGGGATTCATTATTCTTATTATTCATTATTATTCATTTAATATGGAGCTAGCTAAGTCTGCCGCGTACGGAGAATGCGAAAATGCCCTCGAGACGTTGAGTCGAGGTGAGGAGATTTGGAGGAAACGACTAAGAATATGGGTGTTAGACTACAAATCCGGTACCATAGTGTGCGTCCATACTGCGAGACTAAGGCGGTGGCGACGGCGGGCGCGAAATATGAAACATATGAAACCATAATAATAAAATCTTGTTCACACTGCAGTGACTAAGGTCCCGCCTTAGCGCCTAGTGCGACCGGACTGAGCGAGTCAGCGTGCGTAAGTTTCAAATCGTATCCGCGCTTTCTGGCCACACTACGGGCCAAACCAACAAGCGACCCAATGCGCGGTTGGCGGGGGTAACAAGCCAGTTCGGTAATAGCTGAAAAATGTGCTACATCAAAATAAATTTTATAAGCTAAATAAAAATAAGAAAAAGTTAACCCGACTGCTGAATACAGTAAGTTTCAACTAAAAAAAAAAACAAATTTACTATAAGAGCTTTTTAATTATTGGGTTGGAGAAAAAGTTTCTTCGCATTTTTTAAGAAAATTCAAAACATTTTTTAATATAGTTTATTGACATTTAAATAAAGTATGTATGTACCATTTTGTTCGATAACCTTTTGCCATCTTGTAGGTAGGGACATGATCCCATTGCTATAAAAAATTTGGTACCTCTCATCAAAATACCGCGACAAGTGGGCAGTCCTCTCGTGATGTTAACCTAACACTGCCAAAAGAATTCTGAAGAGACCGAAACAGGTGGAAATCTGAAGGTACAAGGTCAGGACTATACGGCGGATGCATTAACACCTCCCAGCCAAACTCTCTTAATTTTTGCTGGGTGGATGTGTGAGGTCTAGCGTTATCATGATGAAACACTACACCCCTTCTGTTGATCAATTCCGGCCGCTTTCTCTCAATTTCTTGTTTTTATCTCATAAGTTGTTCGCAGTAGAGTTCAGTATCGATAGTCCTGCCTGGTGGTAACAGCTCATAATGAATAATGCCCTTCCAATCCCACCACACACACAACATCACCTTATTGCGAGTTAACCCGGGTTTCGCCACAGTCTGTGAAGCCTGACCGGCCTTTGACCACGACCTTTTTCGCACGTTCTTGTCGTACGTGATCCACTTTTCATCACCAGTTATCAGCTTCTTCAAAAATGATTCGGTTTCGTTACGTCTTAATAAAGAATCACAAATGAGTACACGGTTCATTAGGTTTCTTTTAGTGAGATCGTGAGGTACCCAAATATCGAGCTTTTTTGTGTACGCAGCTTTTTTCAAATGCGCCAAAACTGTTTTGTGGTCAATACCCAGTTCTTTCATCAAAATTTCCGGATTGAAAACGCTTAATATAAATTTGTGCTACTCTCACAGACACTGCACTAGGTCCATAAACATCGCAAATTTTTTTCGCGGCTTTCGTTGCATTTTTACCTTTTTTGTAGTAAAATTTTAAAATGTATCCAATTTCTTCATTAGATTCACTCATCTTGACAGTACGAAAATCAAATGAAAATCACACATTTTCCTAATTTGAATTTGGAATTATGTTCTTTAAAATTTTAACTTTCAATGATACCAAAACCAGCCAGATACAAATACTATAGCCAAAGAGATTTTATTACAAGTTCATACATACTATAATGCGAAAAGACTTTTTCCCCAACCTATTATAAGCTTCAAGTACAATTAATGATTAAACGAACTTACCTGTACGTGAAGTTCTATCATAATTATACGAAGGCTTCGTCCGAAGAGATTAACTATACACATGTAGTAACACCTACTGTGTTGCCAGATTGCACAGACATTTGAAAGTCAGCTTTTTCTTTGTTTTTTGTGTATCCTTCCTCACGCGCTGCTTGCTGTTTAGTCATTATGTTCAGAGTGGATGATATTTCACGTCAGGGGTAGGGGGGTGGGTAGTTAATCTCTTCGGACGAAGCCTTCGTATAATTATGATAGAACTTCACGTACAGGTAAGTTCGTTTAATCATTAATTATACTCATGCTTCGTCCTTCGAGATTAACTATACACATGTAGATGTTGAGATAGGACGTTGACGTGAAATATACACTATAAATATAATACTGCCCATTTGCTTTACAACAAAAACAGAGAATTTATATATCACATTTATTGATGATTATCACAATTTTCCATAGAGTGAATAAAAAAGAAGAGAAAAAATAATAATAATAATATATAATAATTCAGTTATTCAGAAAATTAAAAATTACAATTTAGCGTAATTAATTTTCAATCAAAGTAAATTACAATTCAGATACTATTGATCGTCCAAAGGACAATTGTTCATTAGTATCAAAAATCTCTCTATTGTAAAATCTACCAAATGTTTTTGAGTTACCACTCCACCCAGCCGTCTTCCTTATCAGATCTATATTGACCCCTAATTTATGAGCCTTCGAAGTAGCAGCATGCCTAGTGCTATGCGCTGTAAATATTGACACATCAACTCCGCACTCCTTTAAACTATTTTTTAACCAACGGCTAAGGGTTTGCGTTGTTACTTTAGAGTATGGTTTTCTCAAACTAACAAAAAGATTTGAATGGTTACGAAGTGCTTGTGTTGTATTAAGATATTCATTTAATGCTATTGCTGGACATATTTGGGGTTTGTCGCGAAAATATGGTATAACAAGTATGGGTTGTTGGGTACCGACTCGTGAGGTCTTAATGAGGTCTGGAATTTTAATTAATATTTTATCTGAATATAGTTCTATGTTCTCAACCAAAATTTTGGATAATGTTTGAATTCTGTGAGCGGTTATTAAAGCTATTAAGGTAACAACCTTTTTTGTAAGCTTGTCCAAACTTAATGATTGGTTCGGGTACCACTGGGCTAACTTATCTAATACTAGTGAGGTATCCCATGTAAAATTGTATTTGGGTAGTGGTGGTCGAAGTTTAAATATACCCTTTAAAAAACGTTTGATTCTATCGTCGAATCCAATATTTGAACCAAGGACTAATGACAATGCCGAACGACAACTATTCGGTGTACCATATTGAGCTCCAGTCAGGGGGCGTCGACATTGTATGGAGAAGGTGCAGACAACATACTGGAGACAGAGTGAAAAAGACAGAACACAATAAGAGGAAAAGAGCAAGAATGATACCAGTGTAGCCCATGAAAAAAAATATTCAATCGATTGTTCGAATACATCGCAGTATTTTTTTGAGTTTACACTCATTCATATTTTTCTTCAAGAAATCTTCGCTTTTATTAGAAATAATATTAAACGAAAACTTTACATGACTTCTTCATAATTTTTAAATAATTTAACAAATATTTAAAGGGACCGTATTAAATAATCGAACTAATTAGTGAATCGATGTTATTTGAATATAGCAACACAGACATAAAAAGAAATGTCAAAAATTAACGTCTACTTCACAATGTGAAAATATTTTTTCGAGATTGCGGTTTTGCGATATGTTTAAATTGTGTTTGTGTTTTAAGTTTCCTTGTGATTTCATCGACTTTTCTCCCCCTGATTGCTTGAAGAAACTCGCGTCAGTGTGAATTTGTATTTTTAAGAAAGAGTGTCAATTTATCCACACTTTTTGTTGTATTACTTTAAACAAAATAAAAGTATCAAAAACTTATTTATTGTTTTACTTATTGTTCATCAAGTTAACCTTATATTTAGCCAGTCGCAATAAAAATAAGCAAACCTTACAGAACTGATGGTATGGTATTTCACCTAACAAGTTTGTAAGTATTTGCTTATTTTTATTCAGACCAGAGCAAGTTGAAATCTCGAAGTCGTTTGAACTGTTTGAAATTCCCGCCATATTAGCTATGTGGACCGTTTTCAGATGGCGTCTAGTCTTAACTTTTAATGTATGAAGTTGTACTTCTTCTCTTGAGTATATGTGTTCTATGGCTCCAGTTTGATATTGTTCAGTTAGAAACAGTAAAACATTGGGAACCGACTCATCAAAACAATTAAGGTTATTAGTGACACAAAATTGTAACCACTTTTTCAAGCAGCTATTATATTGTTTCATAGTGTTTTCCGACAGAGAAGCCATAATTACGGGAAGGGACGACGCTGGGACATGTTTCTTAATCATCGCTGTGGTGATAAAATCCCGGCAATCAGTGTGAGTTTCTGATGTATGTTGCGATTGCTAGAATGTGATAATATGAGATTTTGAGATGGTTTTAAATATAAAGGTTTTGACACAAGAAGATTATTAAAGACAGGAAACCAGGGTTGAGTTGTATTGCTAACGAGAGGTGAAGGCGAAGGCTCGCGCTCGGATATGCATGTTTGGATGTCTCCCTCGTCGTTCGGATATTCCGTAACGACGTCCTCAATTTCGTCAATAAGTTGAAACTCGGCAGGGGAGCCACCTATGAATAAAATTGGTATTTACTACACATGACTCATAACTTTGCTTAAAAAAATGACAACCCATTCAGCAGTCCTCAGTGTAGGTACTTTTGGTATTACGTAACTGACACAGTATCAAAGTGACAACCCAATCGGAAGCCCGCATTGTACTTTATTTCAGTTATGTATTTTTAGTGGTATAAATATACCTCAGGTTGTGAAGTGACAGCCCAAGCGGCTGACCGCATCACTATTATATTGTTGTTAAGTATAATACTACTAAAATGTTAATTCAATCGATTAACCGCATTTGCAGCTTCACTAAAAAATTTCTTGTAATTGTAAGACATGTAACGTAGCTACTAACCTTCACTGTTTGGCGGCAGTGCTACTGAGTTTTGGGACTCGCTTGATGAAGATGAGTCACTACGTTGTCTCCTGGAACGTTTTAATTTTTTCTCCAGCTTTTTTATTTTTTTCTTTATATAAGAGTAATCTTCTGAATTTAGATGTTTCCTTTTCCCCATAATTGAGGGACGAAATACGTATTCAATTAGTTAGATTTAAAAAAAAAATATGTTTACGTGCGCTCTGGCGAAGCACAGAAAAGTGTATGACTAAACAGCAAGCAGCGCGTGAGGAAGGATACACAAAAAACAAAGAAAAAGCTGACTTTCAAATGTCTGTGCAATCTGGCAACACAGTAGGTGTTACTACATGTGTATAGTTAATCTCGAAGGACGAAGCATGAGTATAATTATGAAATTGTTATAAACTCAGGCATGTTTAATTAGCAAGGAGTTACAAAATATACAGTTCAATACTTTGTTAGTTTGTCCCCGCCTACCGCTACAAGTTTTTATTACAAGTAGTATTTAAAAGTTAAAATTTCTTATAGTAATATTGCTTGTTTTGCACTTTTTAGTTGAAACTGTATTCAGCAGTAGGGTTTTTTAGGTTTTGTTCTTTCTTTTTTTTATTTCCCGCTTTTTAGTTCGGTAGGTACCTACTATTATTTGTGTGACCAGAAACCATAAAAACCATAACAATGGTGATAACCAATTTGATTATAAGTGTATGTACGACATTTTGAAACGCAGGCTAAAAAGCTACAAAACTCGAGTCATTTATAGTTATAGTTATATAGTAAAATATACAATAACAAGCGTACACACTGTCTTAAACACAGACATACATTTACATGGTTAACGCAAATGCATGTACTTTTCCTGTCCGAACCCCGACCAAGCGTCAAGGTTGGTCGCCTCTAAATTTAATCCGCGCGTGTGTATGTCTGTTAGAAAATCGATTCCACAATATCGATATCGTTCTAAATAATCGATTTCATCGGCGGCATCGGTGCATAGAACACATATACTCAAGAGAAGAAGTACAACTTCATACATTAAAAGTTAAGACTAGACGCCATCTGAAAACGGTCCACATAGCTAATATGGCGGGAATTTCAAACAGTTCAAACGACTTCGAGATATCAACTAATTGCTCTGGTCTGAATAAAAATAAGCAAATACTTACAAACCTGTTAGGTGAAATACCATATGTATCAGTTCTGTAAGGTTTGCTTATTTTTATTGCGACTGGCTAAATATAAGGTTATGATGAACAATAAGTAAAACAATAAATAAGTTTTTGATACTTTTATTTTGTTTAAAGTAATACAACAAAAATACAAATTCACACTGACGCGAGTTTCTTCACGCAATCCGGGGGAGAAAAGTTGATTAAATCACAATAAAACTTAAAACACAAACACAATTTAAGAATATCGCAAAACCGCAATCGCTAAAAAATATTTTCATATTGTGAAGGAGACTTAATTTTTGACATTTCTTTTTATGTCTGTGTTGCTATATTCAAATAACATCGATTCGCTAATTCATTCGATTGTGTAATATGGTCCCTTAAATATTTGTTAAATTATTTAAAAATTATGAAGAAGTCATGAAAAAGTTTTCGTTTAATGTTATTTCTAATAAAAGCGAAGATTTCTTGAAGAAAAATATGAATAAGTGTAAACTCAAAAAAATACTGCGATGTATTCGAACAATCGATTGAATATTTTTTTTCATAGGCTACACTGGTATCATTCTTGCTCTTTTCCTCTTATTGTGTTCTGTCTTCTTCACTCTGTCTCCAGTATGTAGTCTGCACCATCTCCATACATTGTCGACGCCTCCTGCATCGGTGTCTCTGAATCTGTTTGTATTTCCCAGTAATAAATATCAGCTGTGACGTCACAATAGGTCTTGGATTCGGCACGCTTGGTTTCAATTCAAATCGTGACACTTGCGTTGTCTATGTGGATGTATGTCTGTGTTTCTAAGCACCGCCGTTGACAACCCGCCAAGGTCATGCGTAATTTGGTTGTCAACAGCCGTCTTCACTCCTAAATTAGCAAGGTCACCTTAGTTTGTTCTTTTGTTTCCAACAGTCTAGTTGGGGCTTTAGGCCCTATTCACAGCGCATCCAGTCTGGCCGCACACATATATACCTTCAAATGGGCTGAACATATATTACAATAACCAATACATTTTTACTGATCCTTCTTTATATACTTCGAGATTTCATGCACCAGGTACATGGAAGCTTAGTGTGTTTCCAAATTTCTAATGATAAAATACCGGACCATTTTCACTTAGCCAGTTTTACTCGTTTTTGAAATACTACGTTAGGTTTTCTAGGATCATTTCTACGAGTATAAATAAGATGGGGCTCAATATTTCGCCACTTATGCAAATCTAATGTAAAAATATAATGTTTTGTCTGGCAATCATCATCAGTCAGATTCCTCTCGGATTTATAGCCTTCGTTACTCGATTCAGGTCGATCACCTTCACAGCTAGCTTCATTCTTGGCGGGTTGAAAGAAGTAATTATAATTTAGTTTTATGGATAAGTATATGGCCTTGACATTATTGCTAATGGTGCGTACAGATTGCTGCAATGGAACTAATAATGTAATATCCAGCGCTCGATGCCAGCGCTCACTGTATTTGGTCGTGTATTGCGCACGAACTGAGCATTAAATTCGGCCATCCATAGAAAGATTTTTCCGTATTTCGTCGCGAGCACGGTCCGTCGCCGCACACGTTCTTGTCTACCGATTTCCAAAAGGAAGAGGTTATCAAATCGTGTGTATATTGTTACTTGATTAATTGGTCAATTAGGAATCGATTTTGATGATTCTTGTTCCATTTGATAGATCAAAATAAGTCAAGATAATAAGAAATTTAATGGAAATCGATTCATTAGCTACTTGAAAAAATATATAGGTATACTAGCTGACCTGGCAAACGTTGTTTTGCCATAGGATAAGCACAAAAAAATTCATCAAAATCGGTCAAGCCGTTTCGGAGGAGTATGGCAACGAAAACTGTGATACGAGAATTTTATATATTGGATGAAAGCGGGGGATATATACCGCAGATGTACGTAGATGACATTTCACTTCAGCCAAAGTTTTGACAAGGATTTAAAAATGTTAGTGACGTCGGTTATTAATGCTCTGCATTTGATAATACCTCTCTCCGCAACGCTTCACAAAATTAATAGATCACATATATACACATAATACATATATCGTAAAGAGTCCGAAGACCTCATTCGTGCTCTAATTTTTATCAGAGCTTCATCAGTGTCATACATAGACAAGTGATTGATAGACAACGTACGGCCATAACTACTAGGTGTAGAGAGCTGAAGCTTAAACATACATTCCTAGGGAGATGTAGGGGTAGGAGTGCACTAAGGACCGAAATTTCTACGGGAACGGAAAACATATGACTTTTAGTTTGTATGAAAAAATTTTTCACTGAGTGCACCGATGTGAAACCGTCAATGGGTGTGTAGTTAGGTAAATTAAAAATAAATAAATATTTCCAACATTCACACCACATTATCTAGGCCAAATAAAAATTTATTAAGAACTTATGCTATGGATGCTAGATAGACAATGTTTATCCACGTAAGGAGTAATCAGCAAAAGCTAATCTTTGTATTCATGAAAAAAATTCGAAGGCCTCGACGTTGTGGCGCACAGAATTGCTTCATTGGACATTAAAATCGTTACGGTAGCTTAACAAACAAAAAATTACATTTTCAAGTTGCTCTCGTAATTATCCAATTTGCAATACGATTCCCTTTGATGTTGTCTAAAAAACCAACAATTCACCGATTGCGTCAAGCAGGCTTCGAGCGTCACTCACACAAGAGCAAGTCTCACTCACACAGGCGCAATTCGTGCTCGCGAGCTGTGCTCGCTCAATGTGGACGGGATTTCGTGCGCCAGAGCATTTTCTTGATGTTATCCTTAGAGCAGGCCACGAGCGCGCTCTACTGCGGCTCAGTTCGTGCTCGAGAGGCGTCCAAATCATGGGAACTTTATTTTGCTGGTTACATTACTAGTTGCATTACTATCAATCTTTACGCACCATAACAAACCATCTCCATACTATACGAACATTCGTAAGCATACGAATCGATAAAGTTCTGTGCTCGCACTGCACATTTTCGATTTCTCTGAAATCATTGCATATTTCTTGCGTGTTGCGTTCGTTTGACATTCTCCATATTCTCTAATTTGACATTCTAATTTGTTTATGAATCGCAAAAATTAGATTCCAGGTTTAAATTAGGTAGTAATTTTTAGTAAGAAACTGAAGTTTATACATTTCATTTTTAACCTAAATCGTTTTCATTATTTCAGGCAGCCCTTTTGAAAGGACGTAAGTTATTTTTATATGATAACGTATAATTAGGCTCAAATTGATAAGGGTTTTACTGAAAAATATTTCTATTTCAGCTTCTTCAGCCTATTTGAATTTTACTGGTAAGTAATATGTATACTTACTATAATGTCTATGTAAAATATCAACAATTACGACACATTTAAAATTAGCGTAAGGAAATTTTTATGTAATAAACCCTATTATTTGACATCCGAATATCTAAATGACAATGACATGCAAGAAAATGTGTAATATCATAATAATAATTTGAAATATAATTTTTAATACAGTTGCTCAAAAAGTGGCGTATTGCAGGGACGTTTAGCGTTCGGGATGTGGGCTATTACACACTTGTGCTTTTTCTTTACCTTTTCCGCACTCGTGCGTTCTCTTTCCCAAATATCAAAATAATGTCTATTAAAAAGAAAAAATCAACCACGAAGTTTTTACTAAAAAAAATTCATAGAAGTTTTTACGATTCATGCAAATATTTCTGAAAAGAAGCTACTAATTTGTTTCAATATGAGATATAATGATTTGATGCAATGAGTTAGGTTAGGTTTCATTTCATTTTATCTTATTAAATTCATTTTCATTTCATGTCTATACAAAAAATCTACTAAAGACTTGGCTGTATGGGCATAGTTCCCTTTGCATACCCAGAATGGGTAAACAAAAAAAAATCTCTGTTTATAATCTTTCACGGCTGGCGCCATTTTGTATATTTTATGAAATTGCTTAATTTTTTCGCAACTGTATTAAAAATAGTCGTTCAGTACACGTGCGGAACCGTCATTGCAACTCGTTGACAGGCTTTCCGCACTCGTAATGAAATATACTATTGTAATGTAACTTCTTTTCTTTAGTTATTGTAATCTAATATTGTACACTCCGTCAAGGCAGAATATGTATTAGTTCAATATGTCACTGTAACAACTCCTTTTTACCTGTATTCTTGCAAAATAAATAAATACATGATTTGATTTGAAATGATACCTAGTAATATGAATAGCCATTAATATGTAGAGTCCTTTTTATGAAAGAAGTCCGATTTTAGCGATAATACACCCTATGTGTTTGATATAAGAGCAATACACGTGACTTCTTTTATCAAAACGATTTAAGTGATTATTATGCTTCGGTAGTTTGGCTTTTAGGAAGGATGATGAGTTAATAGTATATAATGAGCCGAGACTGTAATTAGTAACGCTCACGAGTTACATACGACGTTTTTCAACACACTTGTAAGTAAAAGACAGACATACGTGGTCATAAAATAACAAACACATTTTGACAACAAAGCTGTGAATTGTGATTGAAAAATGGCGCCGAACCTCGCGCATGCGCGTAGGTTTTTTTTTTCCGCCAAATGTGTCAATGTCTGTATAGCATATACAGCCTATTTTAATTGAAAATGTTTAATTAGGAGTGGTAAATGCAAATAATTTAATATTTTATAACAAATTATTGTAAATTGTGAATAATTTGTTTGATATACAAATTTGTTTTACTAATATAAGGCGCAAACATTTAAAAATGTATATGGATTTGAAGTGGTATAAAACCTCTTTTGTTGTTTCTGAAAATATTTAATGTATAACCCGGACCAATAAAATATGCTCTGTTTACTCGCATGTAATTTGCACAATGGTACAATTCAACTTTGTAGGATTCATTATATTATGCACTAGGGTATAATATATTATGCACGCGTGACTTATAGCCCAGTTTAAAGTTCTAAATTCAATATAATAACGCTCACTTTACGAGCAAGTGTGTTGAAAAGTAGATTTACTACAGAGGTGTACAGACCACAAACCTGCCCGTGCCCCCCTCTGGCGTGATATGTTAAATAAGGGGACGTAGGTAACAAGTTTCTATTTAATGTAAGTTATAAAGAAAAATGACACAATGTTTGATACGATTACCAAGGTCTATCCATAAAAATGCACAAAAATGCGACATTAAAACTTGATCACTATGTCCCCTCATTTAACTTATCGCGTCAAGCGCTCTAGGTGAAAGTATGCCGACCAAATTGGCGACATACCTACTTGAAAAGGCCTATACCCTGGCAAATATTCAATACACTAAACTGACAGCTCAAAATATCAAAAAGAAAAGTAATAATGCCAGTTAAAAACTTCGTAGTGTAAGAACTGAATGAGAATTACTGAAATTGAATGAATCTTTGTCATTCGTTTTACATAAAATTTTAAAGCAATTTATAAATAAGAAATATCCCCAGACAATCACACCAACTACATGGCCCCAACTAAGCAGAGCTTGTGATATGGGATACCATGTAGAGAACTAGGGCGAACCTAGAATATAAATATATATATATAGATAAACGGCCAGACCCGGAACATGAATTTGAAGTGTTTATCTTTAAAGTAACTTTAATGACAATAATTAGTTACCGAACATACTTTGTGCTTTAAAACGGTTACAGTTTAAGTAAAGTCGACTTGATAACTTTTTTATTTTTTAACTTGTTAGAAATGAAATTTTAAGAAGAATTAGTCTTTGCCTTTACAGAATCATAACCAAATGTATTTTGTGAGTTGTTTTTTTTTTCTAAACATTGTGGTATTATTCTAACAAATAATTTCATTTATTTACTTAAACCACATCACTATCTTTTTTCTTGCCTAAAGTGGTCATACTGGAACTGTCATTTTACTGCATTGAATTTACCAGGGAACTATAGTTCTGTTAAAAGTTATCGTAACCGGCCATTATGTAAGAAAAGATTAATGAGCGTGGAGGTTTATCTGCATCGTAGCAATTGGGAGCCTTACGCCAAAGGGAGATAGTTCACAGTTGTAAAGTCATCCATGCATGCTTAGGTATACCTATGTATTTATTTCATTTATAAAGAAAAAGATGCCAACTCGGGGTAGTGACTTATTATGTTTGTTCAAGGACCCATGTTGGAGGCTTTTACTATTTTGACCGATGCAATGTATGAGAAGGCAAAAGAACCATTTATTACTTACGGAAAATTTGAACAGAATTATGAAGAAGCTGCAGATGAGTACGTGGTTTTTTGTACTTATTTTATATTGATATATTTGTTTAGCAAATTACTGTAATCGACTTTTTTTAATCGTAAAAATGTAGATATCTTAGTTGGAAATGAATGCAGATATTGAAGGACTGCCTTTGCCTGGCTGAATGACAGCTCAAGTTATATTTAAATGTAATACTTAATATATCTTTGGGTCCGTACCTAGTAAGACAAATTTTGAACGAACTGATGCTGCCATTAAACTATCGATTCCGTAAAAGGAATTTTCTTCAAACTACTTACGAATAAAATGCGTTTGCCTTATTAAGGCCTTAAAGAGGCAAATCGCGTCTAAAACGCATCTACTCACGCTAAATAGCATGCGGCCTGTCATCCCTGCTCGGGAGTGATAGCCTCACTTTGATATACAGGTCTGTCGTTATGAATGGATAACCCGTTATCTGGAGCTGGTCCGGATGTGACACTATAAGGAAATCGTATCTATTTGGCAGAATACTCAGCTATATAAAAACGGTGGAGACTTTATACTTTTTTATAAATTTCCCTAATTCTTTCACTCATTTCACTGCTATTTCATTAAATTTAGGTATTTTTATTAAATTTCTACTGAATTATATTCCTGAAAAAATATTTTACCTATTTTTTATACAATTTTAGGTGTTCTTAACGTCAAACATTTTCAAAATAGTCGTTTTAAGGAATTTTTTTTTCAACATTTTCAAAGTGTCAACTGTGATCATCCCTGTATATACAGAGTATCTATCCATCTAATGTCGACTAAGAACAAACTAAGAATATCCTTTCAGGCCTTGGGTAAGCCTGGCCACTTTTTTGGAAACCTACTAATCGGACTAATCTGAATTACTAGCGCACTTCATTAAATATCATGTCCCAGTAATATTTTTAGAAAAAACAATTTCACCTTAAACATGACCTTAGACCTAACTGTCAATTACCATCAGATAAAATAAAGTTAATCCGCTGACTTAGAACGAATTGCATTGCAGCGTTTATCCAGTTGCAGTAAAGGGCTACATTCATAGTCAACGTAGACGAGGTAGACTGCGTTTTGGTCAATTCCGGCGCCGCTAAGCTCCGCTCCGCTCAGCTCCGCGTCAGTGGAAACGTAGCCTTAGTATATGTTTTAGATCTTTAAGACAAGGTCTTGTTACATATGTTTCACTCTTTGTCCACAGATTAAAAAAGGCGAATGATTTGAGGGCGAAAGATTTCAATAGTGTATTGGCTGACAAAGTCGCAGTTGATTTGAATGCTATTGTAGAATCTAAAACTCCAAAAGATCTTGCTCCATTAATGCAAAGTGAGATATATTAACGTTTGATCGCATTAAGTTTGTAACGCATAATCCTACAATCTTTGACGGCCGGAGTATTCGTAACAGTATTCGTACGTAATCATTCATACTAGCCAAAAATGGTAATGGTCTGAGATAGAAACTTGACGTACCTACTTTCATTCTTATAAACGACTTAAATCTCATTCCAAAATCTTAATTTGAAAATACTTAAATGAATAAGTGTTGCCAAGACAACCCAAATCCGATTTTGTATGTATATATCTTGAATTGACATATTCACTAATGGATTCATTTTAATCTTCATACTTCGGTAAGTCAATATTTTTAGGTCAGTGCCGATATCAGCATTACAACATAAACAAAATATACATTGTGTCTGGTCACCGGTGTCCGACCCGTTAAGGCTAAGTAATATGATAAATTTTATCGACAAAACCATAGTATAAAGGCATCTGTTTCGGAACGGTGGCGATTTTAATTTTGTCTTTACTGAGTTCGGATCAGTTTATTTATTTAGCAATATTTACCGATGTAAAGGTCGTTTGACAGATAAAAAGGTTGACAATAAGATAACGCAAAAAAATATCAAAAACTCACATTAAAACCTCTAAAAGATACTGGACACTTAAAAAATTCAAGAAATTCGTTTTTTTTACGGTTTAAATGTTTTGAAAAAATCATTATATACCTTTTTTGTTTATTTTTCTGCAGTGCTAGGATATTATATAAAAATTACCTGAGTCCCTAGAGAAAACTGGATAAGGCAACTTCTCTATATATTTCCTCCATGGTTGTGACACTAATTAATTAATAAGAGCTATGTTATCTCGTGAAAAATAAAAAATAAATCAAACGGTAGTCTTATGCCCGTCTGCACTAAACTTTGACAGCTCCTAAGTTGATGCTTAAGTCTCTAGGACGTGCTTACGAACAAAATTTGCGTTGCACTAAACTTAGGTCAATGCCTAAATGCTTAAGAAATTCTTAACTTTATGTGCCCGATTCCCCATGCCATAACTTTAGGCAAGTCTTTAAGCATGATCGAAAAGTTATGCCAACACAATAGTTAGATTTTTTTATATACACTATATTTAATAATTTACCATGTTATCTTTTAGAAAAAACTTCACTACGTAATTGGTGAAACTTCAAAAATATTAAATAAACCTGAGATACATAACTTCCCACAATACTTTATTTGTATCATTCTCATTACTTTTCGATCATGTTCTTGATTGAAGGAAGATTGAATATTGAAATACCTAAATTTGTACCTACATTCCCTCGCTTGAAAAATTCATAAGATTGATGAAAGTCTGGAGTACGAGAGTGACCGGTAAGTAATTACATACTAAATGTTAGTAGGTATTATTTTATTGTAAACTAACTTTTTCCCGCAACTTTTTGTAACCTTTCTGTAGTAATTTCAGTAACTCCTTCCGTAGTACAACCAGACAACCATTGAAAGAATCTTTATACCAAGTTTCACATCCGTGCACTAGGAATAACAGGGAATAAAAATAAATAGAATATTAAAAATTTTCTTACAAAATAAATATTTCCAATATTTTCCGTTCCCGCGGGAATTTCTTTCTGGAAGTGCTCCTCTACACTCCCTAAGAAATGTATTCTGTCAGCCATTAAGTCAGCAACGCAGCAGTTTTATATATTAAGATAACCTAACTTATATTAAGATAACTAACTTGCTACCTATTCTATTTTCTCAGGAATAACAGCATTTTTAAAGCTAAATTAACCGGCAAACATTACAAAGTGACATGAAGAACCAAGTCATAGATAAAAATCAAAGACAAAATAGACTTTTTCGTTCATTTCGTTCACTTACTTAGGGAACGATCGTTGTAGGAGTCACTTAAGCTAAACAAGTTGGTGCAGAGCAATTCAGCGTAAGTCAATGATTAGGTGTGACTTAGTTTAGGCGTGTCATAACTAAGCTTATGCTAAGTGGAGTTTAGTGCAGACGGGCATTAGCCTTCTTCCAGAAATAAAAAAAAATCAAATTGTAGTCTTAGCCTTTTGTGTGGCATAGCCATAAAACTTCTGTACGCAATTTTTCTAATGCGTGACCATAGATGAATATAACTTCTAAAGTATAGATGACCGTCTCGCAGTTTTTGCACTTTAGCGCCATACAGTATACACTCTAGGAACCTTTTTGACCTAAGCAACCCTAGAATGCAGCCCGGCCGTACCGCGCTACTTTCAAATTTTCAGAAATTCGTAGTAGAAGTTATTACAATTGCGCAATTATAATTTGATTCGAGTAACAAGTCAAATTTAAACTGCACAATACTAATAAGTTGAAATGAACTGCACAAAGCATGATGCTATGGGAGTTGGGAGTAATAAAAAATATGCATTTCAGACAATTGTTTATTTTTGCTTAATTTTTTTTTATTGTTCTATTTGTGTTTGATATAATAATTATAGGTCATAGATTTGTTCGGGTCGTCTTCGTCAAACTCAATGCTTTTGCCACACAAATTGTTCACCTCCTTGCACCAGTCATTCAAAATCAATGCAAATCCTTTTCTTAACTCGCTATCTCACTAGAAAGTCAGTATCCTATGTAAACATATCACTTCCTAAAAGTAAAATCTTCGATTCGAGATCGTAAAAACGCGAGGAGTGAACACTCTACTCAACGTACTTTGTAGAAAACACTAACAAAAGAATTCAGCGATAAAAAACACACAGAAAAATAAGCAAATGCAACGAGCGCAAAAACTTGATTGATTGAATACTATACTATAGATACGCTGCCTGGTACTATAGATATATCGATATCGAATGCAGCAAAAAATACAAAAAGTTCCAGTGATGCCCGGCGCGTAGCGCTAGTAGTAATAGAATTTTGGTGTAAAATCGTCATTAATGATTTGATCCTTTCTTCTCTTTTTTGGAACCATCTCAGTCGTCTGAATGTGCTCCAGAACTTTCAGTAATCTCAACATTGTCAACAGACACATAGTTACAGATAACGATATTTGCCGAAAAAAAGGGCAGTACCACCATTTATTTGGATAAATTTAATTTCACTGTTGTTCATTGTGGTAATTTTCAACATATGTTTCCAATAATTCAATTGTGCAAATTCAATGTTTAGCGTTGACATTTCATCATAAATTGTCAAAAAAAAAATTTTTTTTTTTAAAAAACGCTGTTATAAAGTTATTACGATCTCACTAAAGAGTTTGCGCAGTATGCCTTTTTGGAGAATAATTATGCGTCATAGTTATAAGTACATTAGTCATTTACATACATCATTTACATTCCGAATTCCACAACCCAGCACTACTGTCTTTCGGACAGGGGTATCGTTTGTCTTTAAAAGACCCCACGATACCACAAGGGGTAGTCGCAAGGGGTATCGTGGGTCCGAAGTGCAAGATTTAAAGTTAGTTGTAAAGTCGGGATCCAGTTGCATTTGTAATAATTCAATTCAATTAAATTAAATTCAAACACTTTATTGCCATTTGCATAGAATGGGATGGTTATAAAAATATAGTATTAACATTGAATGTAAAATTTGGGCGTCCTTACGAATTCAAAGTGATCTCTTCCATACAACCTTATCTTAAAATAAATTAAAAAGAAATGTAAACATGGCATTATTATTTTATAAATGGTACTAATTAAAGTATATAAATAGGTGTAATAATATAATAGATAGAATAATAAGATAGCTAGTGTCAGCGTAATTCAGTATTGGGAGTATAAGTGATTGTGCGAGAGCAATTTTGGTAGGTATTGGCAGAAAATTTCGAAGCTTTCGGAGATCGTGCAGCAGAGAAAACTTTTCTGCTGACAGATTCTATTTGAGCTTTCCATGACAGTGCGAAGGAGAACTCCTAGATTTTTAACCACTCTACTGTAAGGTATGATGACATTATCAAAAATTATTGGAGGAAGTTGCTGATAATCAAGTTTGTTTATGAGTTTAGAGCTACCAATAATGATAACTTGAGTCTTTGAAGGATTAATATTTAAACCATAATATTTACCTCATTCGAGTATTGAACCAAGGTCCTTATTAATAGTGCTAATAGACAAATCGATGCTGTCGGGACTGAATTGCGTATAGATTTGTAGATCATCTGCATACAAGTGGTAGGAAGAAGATAGGGGGGGGGGGGTATTATAGTATCAATGAAAACAGAAAATAATTTTCTGAAAACTAGTCCGTAGCTCATCTACAGTTTACGATTAGGTTAAAAGCGTTCTATCTATCCTGAGCCTTCAAACCTACATTATAAATACTATCTATGCGTTCAAAATAAGTTGCACGAAGCGATTCCAATAGTTTCAATTTCATCTCGGACTCTGAGGAAGCGTGGCGTGGCATGTTGAGTTATAATACCAATTAAGAATAATAAACAAAATGTTCAAATTAATGTTTTTTTTTTTTTTTTTTATAAGTGTCTAAACCCGCGTTTGACCTCAATCTCACCTGATGGTAAGTGACGATGAGGTCGAAGATGAAAGCACACGGGTTTAGGAAGGAACTGGCTCTTTATACAATATTGCCGGAACACATTACCGCCGGAGCGGTAACATTTGGCGGCAGACTTTATATAAAGGGTGGTCGCTAGCCAGGCGGACCCAGAAGGGATCCTACCACCAAGCTAACCTAACCTAACCTATACTACTATAACCCGTATGAAGGTATTTAAACAAACAAATATCTAGTACCGAATACCTACCTAAGTCTGCGTATAGGTATTAACTATGTCCACTAAAAGGTTCGAATATAATGCCTAAGTTTTATTTATAATAGATAATAACTGTACCACACGACAATAGGTAATAATTATCATGAACTCAAAGTACTAAACACAACCCTCCTTGGCGTTAGTCGGGAAAACGCAATACGACTCAAGCGGCGTACTCATGCAAACGTATCTTCTAAGTAGGCTGTGATGCAAACCAACTTGTTTATTTTAGTAGCAATGGGATTTTAACAAACAAAGGTCAATACAAGTTATTGCGTATTACAATTTGAACAATTATCGAAAACAAATAAATGCAGTTCACTATAAAATATCTGCCGGGCGTTATGATGGCTCACTGGGCAGAGGAATTTTTTGCGAGCGTTTTAGCGGACTAACAAGTTCATTATTAATGCGTAATAATGAGAATGCAACCAAATGATGTATGTTATAAAGCGACGATGTTTCCATAGTGCGATTGCCCAAACCCAAGTACTGAATTGATGCGACGATATTTAAATTGCGTAAATCAAATAATATGCGGCGCGCTGCGAATAAACGATACAAATGCGAAAAAATATGAAATGAAACAACCAAATTGCGATCTGTCAGCGCTGCGTAAGAGTCGTCTCGCTCACACTTGGGAAAAAGGTTGGGGAATGAGTGAGGCAGACAAAGGAAAAGTAGAACCTTCGCGAATAGATATCTACAGGCGCAAACAATGTACTTATTTTTTCATGACAACTTCTAAACTGTTTGGTTTGAAAAAAATGAAAAATGTGATAAATAAAAATTACCCGACCAGGATTCGAACCTGGGACCTCTCGTTTGCCGGACGAGTGCTCTTCCACTGAGCTACCGGGGCCTGGCGGTACGCTTCGAAATTACTTACCACATTTTTGTTTTTACGTTATATTGCTAACGTAGCTCTATCTTATGGTATAGCTTTTGCAGCTAAAACCACCCGAGACGTATTTCTTTACAGAAATTGTGAATCCCAGTTAAAGTGAAGCATTGCAATGTTTTAATAATGTTTTTAAGTTTGATTTTGATTGATTTGAAGCTTAGGCTTTGACATTAGTTTTTAAGTAATAACCTAGCGCTTCAAAAAAAGGTATTTTACAGGTAATTTTTTTTTAAAACAGTAAAAAAACAACCAAATTTTTTTACGTGTCGAGTATTTTTTAAAGGTTTTAATGTAAGTTTTTTTGTAGTTTTTTTTTTAGTTTAAGTATTTGTTTTGGTTATCTTATTACCAACTTTTTTAGCTATCTAACGAAATTACTTTATTGTCTGTAAGACCTTTACATCGGTTAATATTGCTAAATAAACTCATCCGAACTCAGTAAAGAAAAAAAATAAAATGCCGCTATTTCTAAACAGTGGTAGGTAAAATGTCTTTTTACTGTGGTTTTGTCGATAAAATTTATCATATTACTTCGCCTTAAAGGGCCCGACATCGGTGACCAGACATACTGTATAACCTACAGCTAATTTATCAATAAATAATTATGCCTAAAATAAGTCAAGCCTTTGTAGTAAGCCAATTTGTAAGCGGTTTTAAGTAAGTTATAGTTAGTTTCTAGAGAAGCCATCTATGACTACTCGAATCGACCATTGCTTCAGGAAATCAGATATTTAGTCGCAGACCTGTGCAGACCCTGTCAAAGGCCTTAGACATGTCTAAGGATACAGCTTTGCTTCTCCATGGCCCTTTAAGGACTCGCTCCATAAGTTACTGGCGTACACAAGAAGATTGCTGGACGAGTGGAGAGATATGTTTTTATGCATGTGAAATTATGTTTATTTTTATTATGTACTTAATTTTCAGAAATGGTAAGAGTTTGCAGCAACTATTTGGCGCAGCATGCTGAACATAACAGTAAGACTCTTACTTACTTTATTGATTTTTATTACTTAAATTGATATGTTTTTTTATGTTAAAAATGTTTTTGTAGAGGAAAAAGGGAAAGCATTTCAACATTTAGTAAAAAATATGAAAGGAAAATCAAAGGACCAGCTGTACGACAATGGGAAAGATAAAAAAAGCATGGGACGAGCAGCATCTGAGTATGTATGGATCTTTTTTTCATTGTATACCTACTCGGTATGTACTATTTGAGAAATAATTACTTACAGTCAAAAAAATCCTCAGTTTTAAAAATGCGTGGTCCACAAATAAATTTTCGTTACACAATTTTTTTACAAATTTACTTAGCATACTTAAACTTGCTGAATACGATTAGCTAATTCCTGGTTTAATAGCCATATCTTGCAATTTTTATCATTTTTTGTTCATTTTTTACTGTTTTAATTGATGATATCTTTTTGCACAATTATTCTAGGAAACCCTTTATTTTACACCAATATAAAAAATAATACTAAAGTTGACTTACGGTAAGATAAAATCAAACTTAATCAAAGACAAGAGTATTTTAATGTGGCCTAATTTTATTTTCTTCGAGTTTAAATATTACTTTTTTATGGATTTAAGTAAATTTAGATGGACTTTATTGAATAATACTGCATTTATATCAGTTTGCTGGCAGCCAAGGGCTTTGAAACTACTCACGATGATCCGAATTTATCACAAGCGATACACTCAAACCTTAAAAAAGCTGGGCAAGCACCGTCTGATTTAAATCAAGATATGAAAGGTAAGTTGCATTTAATATGCACTGTTATTTTGAGTAGTATATTCATGGACAAAAGTGGTTCGCAATTATCAACGAATGCAGAGCATTAAAAAACCGACTTCACGTCAAAACTTTGGCTGAGTTGAAAATGTCATCGACGTAAACATTCTCCGAAATCATAGATATATTTTTTTAAGTTTGAAATTTTCAATGAAGTACTCTACCGATTTCGATGAAATTTATATGGGACCAACTATGAAGTATCCTCTATCATATAAAATAACAGTTTTCAAAATCAATTTATAATTGTCCGAAATATCGTGTAACAAAAACACAAAAAAAGTACAGACGAATTGAGAACCTCTTCCTTTTTTGGAAGTCGGTTGAAAAAGGGGTGAAAAAGCATATTTCATATTTTACCTCTATTGATTTAACATTAGGATTTGAGTGAAGTGTATAACAATTGCATAGCTCATCCACTTAAGGTTTTGAAGCCATTATTTGCGCATCGTTTCCTATTTGGTGAAAGACTAAGAAATTTTCTTCTAAAACGATACATCACAATGACTAGTGAATGATGTATTTAAATGACATATCGATGGTCATAAGTTGGCACCTCGTAACTCAACTTTTTTTGGTTTTGGAGTTAAATACATCAAAATTTTTCAAATTTCGCGCCGCGTCGTTCAATTGACAAATCGTATTTTATTTAAATTATCACTAGAACATTTTTTCCCAGAGTTGACAACTCTTATTTCTTTCTTCAACATCTTGTGCCACAAATAGCGAGATACGAGGTATCAATTTGAATTACACCTACAATTTTAAATGTGTTAACTGTTTTAAAAATTAGTCTTACCTGACTTTTTAAAGTCTGCTGACGTATTTGCGTAGATTGTCAGATAATACAAGTAGATACTACAAATTTTCACGTAAAATAAACGAAGAACCTGTAATAAGGTAGGTAAGCACATTTTTCCTATTACTCTAATCATTATAAAAAAGTGTTGTTATTACATACTAGTATTCGTGTAAGAACCAAGGTTTAAGAGTAAAAATATCTCGGGAAAAAAAAAGTGAATATGAGGATGCTACTCAGTCTCAAGTAATTTCAGAACCAGAACCCTCCACCAGCATGGGCATGGAAAGCCGCCAGTCATCAAATTCAGGTGGCAAGGAATATTTTTCGTATGAAGTACAAGAAAATTGAGAGCTAGTGCTTATTTCCGCTAATTATGCATCTCATTGTAATGATGCAAACAAAGAGTTATGTAATATAACAGTCGAGAAGGAATTGAGTTCTGATAAACAGACTTATTTACAGGGACAATCCAATGAGACAAATAAGTCTTTAATTGACGATGGTGAAACGGACATGAGATCGAACTCTGTGTCGCCATCAATTTTTGAAAAATATTTTAAAGAAATAAGACCTTCAACGTCATCTGGAATTGTGAATAATCGTGACTATGAGCCAGAAATAACCACATCTGGTTCATCTGAAGAGGACTGTGATAGCTTATCACTTGGAATGAGCAGAGAAAAAAGTAAAAAAAGAAAGGGGCTAGCAGAACCTCAAAATTGGAAAGCTAACATGAACAAGAAATTAAGGGAGTCAGGTGATTCTTACACAGGTTGGAAAATAAATTTGGACAGATGCAACACAAATAATGAGCCAAGGCCTGCAAGAAAGTTAAAAGAAACTTACAATTCTGAATTTTGTAGTAGATCCAAACAACGTCACTGTAATGAATTTACTCCTGAATGCCGTCAACTTATTTTTAGTACATTTTCGAGTTTATCTTGGAAAGAAAAAATTATGTTTGTAGTTAATACCACTGAAAGATATAAAACAGAGACAAAAACTGATGAAAGAAGCAGAAGAACTGCTTCGTTACGGTATTATTTAAAAGAAGGTGATGAAAAAATGCAAGTTTGTAAGAAGATGTATCTTAATACTTTAAATATTGGAGAATGGTCAGTAAGAAACTGGATTAATAAGTCGAGTAACGGCATGATACTTGCACCATCAGAAGAAGAAAAAGAAATCAAAATAGAAATGCTATATTGGCCAACGCTCTTTCTAACTTCTCTGCTTTGCGCGATCTAGTGATCTTCCACAAATACTTAGAACCAGGCCATACACAAATGGAGGTAGACAGTGTTCATGCTAATATTGAGAAAAATATTCAAAAATACGAAGCTATCGTACGATTTTTTCAAAAAATACGATGACCCCAAAACTTTACGTTTCGAAAGTATTAGGCCTGGAAAAAGAAGGGTGATCCTGTGGTAACTGATTTGAAAGCAATTAAATACGAGCCAGACGGAAAATTGTATTATAGTATAGATTTCTCGGACAAAGATTATGGGATTTTACCTCAAAGGTCAAAAGTATTACAAAATTTTCCAATAACTGCTTATGCGCCGCTATTCGCAGTACCATTAAAACTTACATCTGCCAAATTTTTAGACCTTCAAGCCCTTAAAAACGTCATACCAGAGGATTACCATTCGTTTTACAACTCTTTACCTCATTATTCATATGTCCGATTAAAATGTTGTAAGCTCGTAATTCGATATTATTGATTTCTTTTTAGATCTGTTTACTCGTAACTACCTTTGTTTGATTATTTTTCGGAAAATAGTAAAGAAAATCTGAATGTTATCATTTTGTAAAATAATAAAACGTATTTTCTACCAACTATATTTTTTATTTCAATAAATTACAACTAATTAATAAATAAGAACGTTTTTCGTCTCTCCTGGAAAATTTGATCTAATCAAGTTACGAGGTGTCAACTTATGACCATCGATATGCTTCTTGATTACAGACACTCTGGATATTACGTCAAAATATTTATCTCAGCGTGCTGTTGATGCTCGTAAGTGGATCTTTAATTATATTCTATTCCAAATAGTCCAAGAAAATGGTCAATGAAATACGAATTTTGAGCTTAAAACTTGAATTTTTGATATAAGTTACTTTGAAGCATCTAAAATCGAACTGTGAAAAGTTTTTTTAAATTCACTCCCGAGAAGGGGTGAAAAAAAATTAAAAAAGTGTTTTTTTTTTAAATTTTGGGGAAATGGTAAGTGTTAGAAAAAAAAGTTTCGAATAAAAGTTTAGAACGTAAAATTTTACATAAAAATGATCTCATAACTTTTTTTCCTAAAATTTATATTAACTGAGATAGGCTAGCTAGAAGCTAGGGGATGATAACAGGAACTTTAAAAAATCATAAGTTGTTGAAAAATTGAAAAAACTCATAATTTTTTTTTTAAACTTTAATTCTAGAGATTATTATTTTTTTAAATTCTTTAAGTTGATTTAATTTGAAAATAAAAATTTTAAATTGTTATAACCTTTTTATAAACAATTAAAAAAAATTTTTTTTCTCTAGAATTAAAGTTTATAATCATATAAGTAATTTAAAAAAAAAATTATGAGTTTTTAAATTTTTCAACAACTTATGATTTTTTAAAGTTTCTGTTATCATCCCCTAGCTTCTAGCTACGGATGAGTCGGTCAAGCCATGGATGTTCATATGATAATTTAAGTTTATTAATTTTTTTTTTTATTTTTTTTTTATTTTTTTATTTTTTTTTTAATAAAATCTATCTAGTAACCATAACACAAGTTCTTTAAGAAACTTAATGTGGGCTAGATAATGCTGTGTAAGTGTCAGAAATATTTATTTATTTATTATTATTCTTATAAATATTTAAAAAATGGAAATTAATGTTGTATACAATATTGAAGGAAGTCGAGGAAGCAATTGAGTGAGCGACAACGTTGTTTTCATTGCGGGTACAGTCACTTCTAATAAGTCATAAGGTTCAAAGAAGGATGCCCAAATATGGCTACGAATTAGCACTTACTTATATGATTATAAACTTTAATTGTAGAGAAAAAAAATTTTTTTTTAATTGTTTATAAAAAAGTTATAACAATTTAAAATTTTTATTTTCAAATTAAATCAACTTAAAGAATTAAAAAAAAAATTCTCTAGAATTAAAGTTTATAATCATATAAGTAATTTAAAAAAAAAATTATGAGTTTTTTCAATTTTTCAACAACTTATGATTTTTTAAAGTTCCTGTTATCATCCCCTAGCTTCTAGCTAGCCTATCTCAGTTAATATAAATTTTAGGAAAAAAAGTTATGAGAGCATTTTTATGTAAAATTTTACGTTCTACATCTTTTATTCGAAACTTTTTTTTCTAACACTTACCATTTCCCCAAAATTTAAAAAAAAAACACTTTTTTTAATTTTTTTCACCCCTTCTCGGGGGTGAATTTAAAAAACCTTTCACAGTTCGTTTTTAGACGCTTCAAAGTTACTTATATCAAAAATTCAAGTTTTAACCTCAAAATTCGTATATCATTGACCATTTTCTTGGACTAAAATGCTAAATAGCGTCAAAAATATTTTAAGGTTTTTTTTTTTTATATAAAATATGGATGGGACGTTTGTCTTCCATGACAGCTGATGTTAAGTGAACATGAAGACTAAGTTGGTACGGTGGTACACGTCCATCCACGAGAAACCTATTCACTCGACGCTTAAAAGTAGGTACTAGGACTATACTGGTTAGGGAAGATAGACGCAGGCAGTTCATTCCAAACCTTGGCGACCCGTATCAAAAAAGCATATTTATGCTTTTCAATAACATTGTGGGAATTTGAAATTTCTAATTCGACAGTGCTTATGCGCAATATTATTTTTTGCTATCTACCTCAGCTTACTCACTCACTAAGTTCAACTCTGTTTAAGAATTTAACGAAGGATTGCTTTTACCGTCAGATGCAGGGCTTGTGGCCAAACGTGAGCGTTCACTGGGCTGCGCCGGATGCACCGCACGCTCGGCACGCAACCGGCTCAACGCATTTCCCGATGGCATGCGTTCACTGTATCCGGATTTTTTATATATTTTAAAGCGTTTTCTTGTTGTGAGTTGATGTCTCTGACATGGAGATTGACAGCGACATGGGGCCGATATCAGCAGTGAAAAGTTTTTTGTGACGTCACCGGCACGCAACGCATTTCTTGCTCATAAATGGCGGCGTGCGGTGCGGGCGGCGCGAATAGGTGCATGCATTTCTAAATGAACTCATACAAAGCAAACCAAAATCCGTGGCATGCCGTGAGTGTGGTGCGTCCGGCGCGGACCAGTGAACGCGCACCTTTAAACTTGAACGCTTTATTTCGGTATTTCATTTAAATGACATATAAAAGAGGTCACTTAGATTACATTACCATTTAAATATCCTCGTATCGTTTTAATTTTTTATATTCAAGGTGAAAGAGGACCAGCATTCGATATTTTAATCAACCAGTTAAAAACTACCGGTCATGAAGAGTTTGCACCCGAGCACAAGGATATCAAAAATAACCATGGCGTTGCTTATGTGTAAGTTTTGGTTGTGTAGAGACATAACTGGTTACGTACCGAGGGCCCATAATAGTAAATCGTTTTCAGCTCCATTTATTTCTTAAGTTATCTTAAATTTTCGCGATTCATACTGTAAAATAATAGTATATTATGTAACAAGTTCGCCTGCGGCTCGGGCTCAAATCACAGCCTCGACTGTAATTAGCAACGCTCACGAGTTACATACGACGTTTTTCAACACACTTGTGAGTAAAAGACAGACATACGTGGTCATAAAATTTATTTGAAGCAGCTGTTGAAGGTACAGTTAACAAACTATTATTTGAAGTGCCAGCTCGTCCTGAGTGTATGTCGGCGACATATACAAATCACTGGAATGATTTGGCATTAAATAATTAACGGTTGCGGTTCAAGACCAGGTCAAAACTTCTTCTGCTTCGGCTCTAAGTTAATGCCGCCTGGACGCGCGCGCTCAGTGGAGCCCCGAGCGCCGCGCCGGTCAGTAGCCCTGTCCCTTTACACGTACACACGCTATTGTTGCTTGTAGGCGCCGTGCAGCCGCTGCTGCTGCAGGCGCGCCGGCTGGACGGGCGCGCTCATATATTTAATGTATAACCCGGATCAATAAAATATGCTCTGTTTACTCGCATGTAATTTGCACTAAGGTACAATTCAACTTTGTAGGATTCATTATACAATGTGTTAATTTTATACTTGATCAAACGAAATGTGCGGATATAACATTAAAAATTATCGACAAAACGCGAAAAAAACGCTCGAAGATCTTTTGCAAAAAATAATGGCTGCAGCTTATGAAATAAGAGAAAAACGCAATGTTTTAAAAAAAAACTGTTCGTAGGTGTGGCAATGCGTGCCATTGTTTGCATGGATGAGAATGGTGGACACTTTGAAAACTTAATTTAATTAAATGATTTAGTTTAATTGTGTTTTTTATTGCACTATTGATGTAATCCAAGTACTTATTTAATTTTGTTAAAATTACCTACTTAATTCAGATAGTACCTATCGTAACAACGAAGAGAGATAGCATCTATGTTATTTTGGTGAACTTGTAGGGTATGTTATGAAATTTAATAAAACATGCTAAAAAAGTTACCTTGACGTGCTAGTTTTGGAGTAAAAGGTAAAACATTAAAAAAACATTTTTTTATGAAAAAATTTAAATAAATTAATGTTTTTACAACTTTCCGGCTTGATATTGTGATCTTTTTTAATTTTTGTTACTAGTTCATGGCTTTACCTTCAAAATAAGACTAATTTAAAAAAAATCCATGGTCTACTTAGTTAGAAAAAAAATTAACAACGAAAAATGGGAATTGAATAAAAAATATTTTTTCATTGGCTTTAATTTCTAAATGGTGTACGAAAAAAAATTTTTTTTTTCGCATTTTGTCTATAATTTTTAATGTTATATCCGCACATTTCGTTTGATCAAGTATAAAATAAACACATTGAATTATGCACTAGGGTATAATATATTATGCACACGTGACTTATAGCCCAGTTTATAGTTCTAAATTCAATAGAATAAGGCTCACTTTACGAGCAAGTGTGTTGAAAAACACTTTTTAACACGATTTGATACCGGAGAGGCCACAGAGTCTGCAATGATACCGAAACGTGGAGTTAAAATTTAAAATTTAATCATACGCGATAAATCTGGTTAAAAAGTGTATCATTTAATACCACAAATAGATGTTTTTTTTGTTAATTTCAATAATGTATTCGCCTGCGTAGGGTCGGCTTAGAATAGCATGGATAAGCGTGTTGTAAAAGGTGATTAATCCGAGTGGTCCTCTCCTGGTGACAGGGCCCGTTCAGGATCCGCCTGGGTATCGATCACCCTCCATATACGATCTGCAGCCTATCATCATCGGTCCTGCGGTGATGTATATCGGCAATATTTTATGATGAGCCAGGTTCTTCCTCAGTCCTAGTGGGTCTAGTCACCAGCAAAAAAAGTGCCAACTTAGGCTGCGTTTTACTGACGCGCAGCTGAGCTCAAAATCTCCGCTCCGCTTCAATGGAAAGAGAACGAGCATAGTCTATTCATGCGCCGGTAAGCTCCCCTTCGCCCAGCTCTGCGTCAATGGAAACCCAGCCTTAAGATCGCCGTCATAGTTGAGAGCGGTTTATGATGAGGTGCCTCGGTAGGTACTCAAAATTGGCGACAGTAGTCTATAGTTTATCTACCGAATCATCCTAGCAAGGAAAATACGTCATTTTGGATCTAAGTTCTTTAAATAGGTGTTATTGGACGCAGACCCAAGGGTAAGGAGTGACTTAAGGCCGCGTTTATATTGCGAGTCTAACTCAGTCTGTTCATGCACTTTGTGTTCATGTGTTCGGACTTCTCTGTGTCCGTTCCTTGAAGATTCTGTGCGTGTTTGCTTATATATTCACTAGGTGTGTTTTGACTTTAATTAATTCTTTATCTATAGACTTGGCATGGCTGTTAAAATCATCTTGTAAATTATAAATTTTAATGTTGTAATATACAATTTTTTTATACTCTCATATTCTTCAAACAATATTTTCTTACTAGACTTCAAAGTGCTCCGGGCTTATCAGTAACAGATTCCATTCCCAAAGTTGCTGAAGAGTTTTCCAACAAATTACGCAAAAACGTCGACATTCACACTCCAGCAAAATTGGAAAAAGAAATGAACGGTGAGTTTTTCGCAATTTAAGACTTTTTTTTGTGATTGCAGAGATAGCTGGAAAATAAAAGGGTGTCTTTTCAGTGACGCCCCGATATTTTAAAGTTGTGAAATTTAAAACTTTCGAGATTAATATCCTTTAAGCTTCATTGCTAAAACAAGTCTAAGTCTATGAAAAATCTTATTTTTCTAGAAATTTGATTTTTTCAAAAGTGATGTCTAAAACTAAAAAAATTACTGTAGTCACTCCGCTTTTTTCTCTGTATCTACATTTTTTTATAGTTGCAGTCTTGCTTGACCTACTCGTATAGTTCAGAAACGTGAATACTCAATATTCTTATTGCACATTGCAGATGTTGTCAAAAGGAGCGGTCAATATTTATCTTCATTTGTCAAAAATAGGGGTAAGCATTGCTTTAGGTACTATGATATGTTGCTTTGCGAGTCTTTTCTGCTCCTATTAAGCCAATAATACCCTACATATATAAAAGTAGTAATTGCAGCTCTATTACATTATTTTCAAGCGCATTTTAGGTGAAATAATTACTTCTTACTTAATGTGAAAACTGTGAAAGATTGTAAGGATCGATGTTTGCCAGTATTGCTGTTTGTTGCGCAGTCACGGCAGAAAGGCTCAATGGATTTGGATAAAATTTGGTATAATGATAGCGTACACTCTGGAATAGCTCACAAGCTAATTTTTATCCCGATATTCCCGAGGAATTCGAAATTGTACGAGTAAAACCGCGCAAAACAACTAGTTCTTAATATTTTACTTATCTATTATATTTTTTCTCATAATAAAAAACTGTTGTGTAAATGAATGTGTGATTGTAAAACCATCTGGAATTTATTGTCAATACTTTTATTGTTTAATTACAGAAGAAGTATTTAATATATTGGTAAATGAGATGAAAGCTAACCCAGAAATGGAGTTAGTCACAAGAAACGATTATACTATGAAGTGTGCCGAGGGAGCTAAAGAGTAAGTTTCGTTTGTAATAGATTTTCCAACGACATTTAAATTCATTATTTTCTAAATCAATCTGAATAAATTTCTATCCCGACGCTAAAATAAAACATAATAATAAATAAAATCCCCAGACAATCACACGAACTTCATGGCCCCAAAGTAAGCAAAGCTTGAATATGGGATACCATGTAGCGAACTAGGGAAGAACCTAGAATATAAATACATAAATAGATAAACACCCAGACACGGAACATTTTTTTTTATTCTGCGGGAATTGAACCCGCGACCACTGGCGTCTGAGGCAGACAGTGTTACCCCAGTGCCAAAGTTTGATCTGTGTAAATACATTATTTCGTTTTTGAACGTAGGTATTTTTTTAGACTTTTTAGGTGACCATAAAACTATGACGTTAAATATTTTTAAGTCTTAAAAACAAATAAAAAATTGTTATTGAAGAATTTTACACTAAGTTTCCCTCCAAAAATTTTTTATTTGTTTTTAAGACTTAAAAATATTTAACGTTATTTTTATGTATAGCAATCATTTTTTTTTCAGATTAGAAATTGCACCAAATTTAGTTCCTCACTTGCCCATTAAGGACATTGGTGATGAAATTAAAGACAAATTAAATACCTTGGTCAGACCTAAAACTACACCAGCCCTTGAAAAGGCCATGAGTAGTAAGTAATTAAATAAATAAGTGCGTTTTTCTTTCAATTATAAAATAAAAAAAAATTATATGTATACAGGGTTAATTTTCATTAGTGCTTCCTCTTGTAGGCAGCCTCTGCACATCAATCCCAGCATTTGTTCTACAACTTATTAAAATTAATATTTAAAAAAAAATTGTTTTACCATACAAAAAATATTTACGAGTTTAGCCTCGGTTTAATGGCGTAGCTTTATTTACTCTGAGCCTAGGTATGCCACGCACCTTGCGTATTAAAATATCGCTTCAAAGTAATAATAGGAACTTCTTACAAAATGTATAGTTAGGAGAAAACGCTTTTTTTGTGTTATTTATCAAGATTTGTAAAAAGTGCAAGATGCGGTGATGCGCTAATTAAAATTAACCCTGTATATATTGTGCTCGATTTTCATGTCTATAGTAAAACTATTTGAACTAACTGTTACTGTTAACTACGCTTCTTACTAAGTATATCACTTTTACATTTTAGAACTATTCAATTACTGTAAAGTGGCGTCAAAATAAAGGTTCAAATATGGATTTTTCGACGATTAAAAATATATTTTTTTTGGTATTTACTAAATAATTAGCGGAGTATATAATTTTTTGTAAAATCACATCATAATATTTTCACATTCAATAAAATATCGTATTGTTGCAGCGGTCACAGATGATGCTGGAAAATATTTATCACAAATGGTAGCTATAAGAAGTAAGTTGCGATACATTATGACTTTTAAATTTTTGTAAAGATATTTAACTCTAAAGTAATATTTTAAATTGTGTCAATATTTCTGTCTGATTTCTCTTTTAAGAATTTCGTCTTTAAATTGTCACTAGGTGGAGCGGCAGGACCAAATTATGCCTTGGATTATTTGGCAGCTGTAAAGGAAGGTATTGGGGATAAGGCTTTGTATGACCACCAAGGATATGCACAGAACTACAAGGATGCCGCAGGAACGTTAGTATTCACTGCAAGCCTCGCAGAGGAAACCATACATTTTTAAGC
The DNA here is from genome assembly GCA_944452665.1 of Stenoptilia bipunctidactyla. NCBI lineage: Eukaryota > Metazoa > Arthropoda > Insecta > Lepidoptera > Pterophoridae > Stenoptilia > Stenoptilia bipunctidactyla. The sequence continues at coordinate 13,272,765 of OX101726.1, forward strand.
TCTCAGATTTCTAGTCCTAAGAGCTTAGTGAAGAAACTAATTAAAAAAACTAAAAACTTGACTGCGGAGTATTAAATATAGAATACTGATAAAAAAATATTGAGTGACCAGTCTAAAATCAAACTTTTTATACAGAAAATTTGTGCCAAATGCAGTCGTAGTGCATACCTGGGCTACATTTTCTGGTTCGTCTAGTAATGGTGCTAAAAGACGATGTACTCGTGCCAAGAGTAGGAGCTTGAAATTGCTTTGAATATGATATCGTTTTATCCATCTCGACTATACAGGGTTAATTTTAATTAGCGCATCACCTCTTGCAGGCTGTCTCTAGACATCAATTTCAACAACATTTATTCTGCGACTTTGCGTAACAGCCAAGATCACCATAATATGGTGATCTTTAGATGCTTTTTAGCATAATATGCTAAAGTTGTCATAAATATAAACACAGCAAAAGAACTTAGATTGTTGAGGCCATCAACCGTCCTTAAATATACCGGAACACACAAACACCAAATAGTTCGTTACATAGAAGCCGCCGCTGCTGGGATTATAACAACCAAACAACCGCACCCCCGCGCCGTAAGTATTATAGCAACCAAACTATCGTAAAGTATGAAACAGACTAAAAAAATGTATTTTACTGAACGGTGGTGTTCTGATTAAGATTATTGTTTGAGATTGGCGGTTTGCTTGCGATCCCAGCAACGGCGGCTTGTATTGAACTATTTGGGGTTTGTGAGCTCCGGTATATTTTTTGTGGATGATGGATGGCCTGAACAATCTGACCGCCTTTGATGTGTTTATATTTATGACGACTTTAGATGCTTTTAAGCATATGGTTTGGCTGTGACGCATTTAAAGAAGCTGGTTGTGCCAAGAGTCAAGCCCATATTCTTAAAAAAAAAATGGAACTGATAAAAATATTTTTAGGCTCAAATATGCTGGTGAACTAGAGCACGACCCGAATAGTGATGCACTTCGACACCAAATTCATTCGGAAATGAAATCAGGCGTGGGGTCAGAAGTTTCTCCGACAATGCACGAGGATATTCACGGTAAACTAAGTATTATTCTGACCACATGAAGCTAAATGTATAACGGCACTGGCCTTTGGTAAATATATATTTTGTTTTAATTAATTTAAATTTTTGTATGAAAACTTGACCCATGAGTCACTTATTTAAAAGTAATTTTAGACTCCTGAATAGTTTTCCAATAACATAATACTGTATATAACAACATACAATTACTTAGTGGTTTATATTTATGCAATAATTTCTTACTACATTAAGTGATCTGAATCAAGGCTATATTATTATTATTATAATTTGATTCATAAAGTTTAAAAGTGTAATGTGGGTAAAATTTGCCTAAGCAGTGTTTGCTCTCCTTCGTCTCCTTCCCTTTAGGTATTATACATGCAGGGTGACAGATGGGTCACTTTTGAAATTCAAGGACGCGTGATAGTTTGAGATCGTACAAAAAGAGAAAAAATTCAATAAAAAATAATTATTAATTCTTTACTAAGTAAACTTAGCCGAAAGTTAAAGAATTGATTACGCAACGCATGGCTACGCTAACGTTGACAACGATCCGCGTGCAAGATTACTCGACGCGATTGACTCAGTTGTATTTGTAACATAGTAGTTTTTATTAATGGGGAATTCTAGTGAAAAATTAAGTAGTTAACTACTTTTATTACATAATTATGATCAGAATCGAACACAGAGTGCTCTCCTTCGGTATATAAAATTTGTCACCAGTCACCCTATATAATAATATGAGTGGGCCACTTATACTATTAGTTTGATGTCGTAAAATAATCGAAATGATGCATCTAAAAATGCTCACATAAGTAGTGGTTATTCCCTCTAAAGGTAATTGCTCAAAAAAAACCCAGAACTGGGGAAAACGAGATGTATCTCAAAAAATCAATAATAATAAGAAATAAAATAATAATCGGTTATGATCGTGATCCTTACTTGCAAACATGTAAAAATTGCCAGTTTTATTATTCTTCGTGATACCGATCATAACCAATTATTATTTTATTACTTATTATTCTTGATTTTTTGAGACACATCTCTTTTTCCCCGGAGCTGTTTTTTTATATGGAAACTGATCATTCTCCTTTTTTATTGCATATTATCTGAAAAAACTGTTCAAGATCATAGAATACATAAAATAATGTGGCTTGATTGTTAAAAAGCTTATACTTACATTTAATTGTGTATGTTTTTAGGCGTTATGAGTGATGCCGCAAAACATCTTGCAAAAGAAGGGGCTGAAAAAGGTAATATTATATTTATTATTACAGAATGACACTATTTTGTATATGAATGAAAAATCCAAAAAGGCATTTTTGAGTTACAATATCGTACTAAGTTTTTTATATCTGACTTTAATTTTACCTGATGATAAAAAATGCCAGTGGTCTATCATATTTAGTATTTCATCATTTTTGTCATCTTCGTCCAGCGTTTCATCACTTTCAACTAATTAAGATTCAAATTTGAGAATTAATTCACATATTAACTTAGGTGCAGCAATGGGGCACTTGATTGGTATGATGAAAAACAAAGGTGATGAGCCGTTGGCTGTTTTGCAAGGCTACGAACAAACATACAACGATGCCGCGAGAAGGTAATGAACACGTTAATAGTCCCCATACAAAAGGTTCAAACCTCCTCATAACTCCACTCCCATTTGTATAAAAAATTGTCTTATTTCGATGCAAACAATGAAACTGATGCAGAAATATTGGAGAAATATAGTGCCGCGCTCCAGATAAAACTTTTTATTTTTTTACTTAAGTAGTCGCATTAAATTTTGCCTGTAACATAAAAGAAAAATATGTAGTGTTTTTATTATTTATTAGAACTCTCTTCACAAGTCCGATAATAACAAACAAACTACTATGACAAGTCCAGGACACTAGAGCCCCTCAAGTTTGGTAGTGTACCGCGTGAGGTACACGGATTCGGCGGTACCTCTAGGCGTGTACCCTATTGCTTTCAATAGCCTTCACTGAAGTTTCCAGGATATGCGCCAGCGACATCAAGTAGTAGGTCAATATTTTATCATACTTTTTGGAAGGTACTAAATACTACGGACGTTAAACTGTAGCTGTAGATCGAATTTAGGGCAGGGCCCTGCTGCGTATACGGGCATGATTTTGAATATTTTATGGAAACCGATTAAGTATTTTTTGAAAAATTAAAAAAAATAATTATCAGTAGGTACCGTAAGGTTTGGTTGAGAAGTTTATTTTGATGATCTTATACTTCAGCCAAAGTCTTGACAAGGATTCAAAAATGTTAGTGAAGCAGGATTTTTTCATGTTCTGCATTCGTTGATTAAAAAAAAATCAACCATCAGTCGAGCACGGCTTTATTCTTTTAACTGCATTATCAAAAACTAAAATATTTTTCAAATCAGACCAGAAGTTTCCATGAAAAGTTTTGCAAAAAACAAAGACTGTCATTTTTTGTTTTATTACTATAGTTTAAATTTGAATTACTTTAGGCTCGACAATGCCACCTCACTGGCCACGGATAAAGTCGAGAAGGCAGGCTACGAGAACGTGCGCTCCAAACTGACCCAACTTGCTGATGAGCACCCTGAATCCAAAAAGCACGCTAAGCGATTACCAGGTACTTACTTATTACATTTTTATGTAAACATAAATTGTTATGACCTACTAATAATGTTTAATTTACTTACTTATTTTTGAGATTGAAAGGTAAAAAGAAATCACACTATAACTCGGGCCCGATTTTTCAATGGTCAGATACATCACTGTATGTTATAGTCAGTAAGAAGCTTTAGATTAATAGGAATGTAATTTGATTAAGAAACTTGGTTAGATATAAGGATGAATAAGAATTGTAAATGTTCATAAGAAAAGAAGAATGTGTAGCTCAAAATTTATTTCCCAACCTCCTTATCCCTAGTACATAATGACAAAAAATATTAAGAAATAAAATTCTATTGAAGCAGTTAGGGCCCTAAATAGAGACAAGTAGGACCCGGGAAATCCCACCCGAGAGAGAATAAAAGAGGTGAAAGAAAGATAAGAAAGGGGGGCGGGGTAGAATAGCAGTGCGAGAAGCATACTTGTGTGATTTATTTTATGAAAGGCAAATAAAAACTGCGGCATAGCTTCCGGAGGTACTAGAGAAAAAAAAAGAAAAAAAATGGTCAGATACAATAAATAAATCATTACTCGACAGCTTTTTAAGCTTGTCTCAAGTTTATTGTCATTTGATGTCACTAGCATAAAATTATAAAAAAATCAAATTACTACTTTATTCCTTCAAGTAAATATACGAGGGTGGATTGAAAAGTTCGCGGCCTAGTCAAGAAAACAGAATAAAGTACATACAAAAATATTTTTATTTTTCGACGTAATCTCCATTTAGCTCTATGCACTTCTTTCATCTGCTTTCCAGAGCTTCCATACCTGTTTTAAAAAAAGATTCCTCACGGTCTTCAAAATACAGGTTAACAGCGGCTTCGACCTCTTCATTCGTTAAAAATTTCTGCCCACCGAGGTGTTTTTTCAGGTTTGGAAACAGATGAAAGTCCGAAGGTGCCCAATCAGGAGAATAAGCTGGATGTGGCAACAATTCGAAACCACAATCACGAATTTGAGCCATAGACTCGACAGACGTGTGGACTCGGGCGTTGTCCTGGTGAAACAACACTTTCTTTCTCAGTAATCCTGGACGTTTCTGTTTAATTTCTTCACGTAAACGGCGCAGAAGGGTGCTATAGTACGCAGAGTTTATTGTTTCGCCTTTTGGAAGGTAGTCCACCATAATGACACCCTTAGCATCCCAAAAAACCGATGCCATCACCTTGCCAGCCGACAGAATTGCCTTTGCTTTTTTCGGAGTTGGTTCACCTGATTTTTTCCATTGTTTGGATTGTTGTTTTGATTCTGGGGTATAGTGGTGAACCCAGGTTTCATCCATTGTCACAAATCTGTCAAGAAAACCTTGTGGATCAGCCTCGAACATCTCCAAACAGTCGCGGGAAATCGTGAGTCGAATTTGCTTTTGCTCTACTGAAAGCAATCTGGGGACCCACCTAGCCGAAACCTTAGAAAAGCCGAGTTCATGGACAATGATGTTTTGCGTTCGTTCATATGAGATGCCTATAGTGTCTGCAATTTCTCTGATAGTCAATCTACGGTCTTTCAATATGAGATCACACACTTTATTGATGTTTTCTTCGGTCGTAGACGTCATTGGCCTGCCGGAGCGAGGGTCATCTTCGATGTTCTCTCGTCCACGTTTAAATTCTGCAACCCATTTTTTCACAGTGGTATAAGACGGGGCAGATTCCCCTAATGTTGTTTGTATGTCATCATGGATCTCCTTTTGTGTTAATCTTTTTTTAAACAAATATTTAATCACAGCACGTTGTTCAAATTTCACCATTAGTGAAAATTTGTTCTACACACGTGTTTATATTGTTCGTAAAATTTTATTTAAACAAGATATCAAATTGAAAATTCGCGGGCTGACAATTGAATAATGACAGTTCAAAATGACGGCAGAAAAAATAACAAAAGTTTCTTTTTTAATGGCCAGGCCGCGAACTTTTCAACCAATGTAGTAATAAAAAGGTAATATTAAAATTCTCCAATAAGGAATTATAATTAAATTTACAGAAGTTATTGAAGAAAGCTCGAAGTTTTTGGCAGCGCCTGTACCGGAATGTAAGTTGTTTTATAAAGTACACGAAAACTGTTTACACATAACTGTGAATTACACTTATTATTAGTTTTCATCAAATTTGATTCAAAGGAAATATAATGCGGTTTTTGTACATCCCCTGAACACAGGTTTTTGCTTACTGAACTGGATTTAGAAAGACCCCACCTTTAGAAGACCATCACTGAAAATTTTGCTGTATTTGGTATTCTTAAACTTGAGTTTTGAAAACTTAAAAGAATTAGAGCTATCTTAAGCGAAGCTTAGGTTCAATAATAGTTGAATGAATAGTTTCAACTAATAAATAAACTTAAATCTCATGTAAAGCACTGATGTTTTAAATGTCCGGCGCTAAACTATTATCCTATACTTAATTGAAGCAAGAAATTCAATCAATGATTCTAAGTATACAACATAAATATAAATAAATTGAGATTTTGCATTGTCCCGTTTTTCTGTATTTTTTTCGGTTTCTTTTTTCTAAATTAATTTGGAGTTTGCACTTTATTGTTGTTATTTCATATACAAATCATACAATTCTTTTTTTTTGCGTTTGACCTTAAACTCACCTGAATGGTAGGTGACGATAAATCAAAGATGAGACACACGGGCTTAGGAAAGCCCAGCTCTTAATAAAATATTACCTGAACACATAACCGCAGGAGCGGTGACATTTGGAGGCAAATTTAATATGAAGGGTGGTCGTTAACCAGGCGGACCCTGAAGGGGTCTTGCAACCAGAAAAATCTAAAATAAAACTCACAAAACTCACGGAATGTACTAGAATGTGGGATCGTGAGAAGTTAAAGATTTAATTATCAGTAAATCTATTTATTAATAGAAATAGCACTTTTTATACACAAACAATATAAAGGTTAGCACTTGGAACACTTATTATTTAAATATGGTGGAGCGGTACGATTCGCGGATTATAGAATTCAGAGATTTTCTCCGAAAATAAATATTGATCAGCCCTTTCTGAAGGTTGGGGCGAGAATCCTCTAACAAAAACCAAAGCGTCTGTCAGAACGAAAATATTCAATTTGAACATAAAACAATGACATACCTACTGTTAGTTCGCGCCATAGCCTCCTTTATTTCTCAATATAAGGCGCGCTCAAGCAGTATGTTACGACCGCCCCCTCACGTTTAAATTTATTTAATCCGATGAAGTCGGTTAAATAAATTTTAATTACATAGTCACCTTAATTCTACGGTTGGAATCTACCTATTTTGGGAATATACAGTTTGTACGGGAGTACTCATAGATGAGCCCCCTACCGCTAGAGTTTCAAGTGCGACTGTTTCAACTTAATAATCAACATATTATACAGTCAACTCAAATCTCTGTCAGTAGAGCCTTGCCTGCAAAACCCAAGAAAAATAAGACAAGATCCCGTCTAGCTAATCTTTAATCAAAAACGTCGTTACAATATTATCGACGTTGTATAGTGAATTCAGATTGACTCTACAGTCCAAAATACAATAAAGTGACAAACGCTAGAATATCATACAAGTTATAGATACAAAACAAAAGACTTAATCGGGGGTTGTAAGAATACAAAATGGATCAACCTGGCGGAATGACATTGGCCAGTATCCATTATGTCATATGTTGTGGAGGTCTGTCAAATCCACCTATGTCAAAGTGAGACATATGACATTACAATAATAACAAGTTAGACCAAAATATTTACCTACCTAAATGAGATTTTACCTGCCTACACTAAGTTCGCGGTGAACTTACCTACAAGAAGTTCGTTATCGCACAGAACATAATGTTCTGATAGATAACTTCCTCCCGCACTCGTAACTACATGCGAATCTCCGCCGTATAGCCGAAACAGCTATCACCCTCTCTCTGAAGGAGATTCAATGGGCGTGGCCTTGACCCCTCATGTAATCACTTGGACGAGACATAGCCTTTATAAGAAAATTTTTTCGTAGGGCTTCGGTAATACTGATTAGTGTCAAAGACCAAAAATCAAAATACGTGATAGTTATACCAACCCTTTAAGGAAATTTTCTTATAAAAAAATTTTTTAAGGAAAAATAAAACACTTATAAACTAAAAGTTAAATGAATACAATACCCTAACCATATTATTATTAAAATTATCGGCTTGGATCTTCATCGGCAGGTCTTGCACGATGAATCGGTCCAACCGCCAGAGGAGTCTCCTCATCAGGAGTCGCGACATCTTTGTTGGTGTCAGCGGTATCGCAGGATGGGGCGCTCCCAATTATTACATGAAAAAAAATCATTAGCATTAACCTCCAAATATTTCATTAATAGTCCAACGAAATTCTAATCGTTGCATACAATCTAAATAAATGGAATGAGATAATATTCTACTTACTATACTACACATATAACATTTAAATTACTTTGACCTCAAAAAATTTTTTTTTAGATATAAATTATCATTAATCAATAGATAAAAATAATCAGAATCATATTAATTTAAAAAAAAAAAAATTCTTAAAAGATTTACATTTGCCAAATTACCTAAATTAAAATGGTTTCAATCTATTAACATGCACAATCATTTCTTGGTTATTTTGAATTCGTTTTACCAAATAATTATCACGTCCTATATATCTACATACACGAAATAGACCTTTATACGGTCGACTAAGTTTATTACTTTTACCAGTCATCCGTTTTGGATTATGTAATAAAACAAATTGTCCTACTCGAAGTTTTACGATTGAAGCCTTCTTATCATAATTACGTTTTTGTATTAGACAAGCTTTCCTCAAATTTTCTCTAGCTTTACTAATCGCATTTATATATGCATTTCTTTTCCTGTGCGCGCTTACGTCTCTATCAGGATTTAACCTCTCATCTGACGGAATTTCGGGTTCTCTACCGTAAATTAAATAATACGGAGAAAATTTGGTAGAAGCTTGAATAGAACAATTATATGCATAAACCACAAAACGTAAAATTCTACACCAATCCCTTTGGGTCGAATTAACATACTTCGATAATGAATATGAAATAGTTTGATTTAATTTCTCTACCAAACCTAAGGTTTGATGGTGCATAGTGGTAGCCAGGGACTGTGTTATACCGTAATGTCTACATAATGACTTAAATAACCGAGATGTGAATATAGAACCTCTATCAGTTAATATTTCGCGGACCATTCCGAATTTTGTAAGAATTTCATTTATCACAAAATCATGCACTATTTGTGCAGTTACTCGTGGCACTGGTTTGCAAATGGCATACTTCGTAAAACATTCGATGCATACTATCACATATTTATTACCTTCCGGCACGGTATACAACCCTTTATATACTTTTCAACTTTTTTCGTCACATTAGGCATAAAGTAACGTGCTTTAAATTTTGCTAGCGTTTTCATTATTCCGAAATGACCACCTGTTCGTACGTTATCATGTAATTAACACATCACTTCAATAAACAAACACTTAGGTAACACAATTAATTTTTTTACTACACTGTTATCGCATTTATATAAAATTCCATTTTCGACGGTGAAACCTTTACATACGTTATTTCTTCTCGCCGACACTAATCTATACCATTTTTGGCAAAATTCGTCTTCATTTTGGCGTTGCGCTATATTCATTACATCTAAGGAAAAAACCTGAAGGCCGTCGTCTACTCCTTCCTTTGGATTCACTTCTTCTTCGCTCAAAGGATTCCTACTTAGGAAATCCGCTATTACATTCTGCCTTCCTGAGCAATGTACGATTTCGAAGTCATGCGCTTGGATCGCTAAGGCCCATCTTGCTAATCTGCCAGACATGTCTTTTCTTGTCTTTAACCAACATAGCGCTTTATGGTCAGTGACTATCTGAAATTTTAGTCCCCACAAATAATGCTTGAAATAGTTCAGTGCCCACACTGAACTCAAACATTCCTTCTCCGTAATTGAATACTTCTTTTCTGCGTCGGTTAACTTCCGTGATGCAAAACATATAGGTAACATTTCTTCTCGCTGCCCTTGCATTAGGCATGCTCCAGCTGCCAAGTCACTTGCGTCCACGTATAATCTTGTACATGTTTCCTTATCGTTATTAAAATGCCGTAATAACGGTGGGTTAATCATTAAGGAAATTAATTCCTCGAATGATTTCTGTCGGGTTTCACTCCATATAAACCTCGTATTCTTTTTTAACAAATTTGTTAGCGGAAGGGTCAATGAAGAGAAATCTTTTATAAACTTTCTGTAATAAGAAAATAATCCAAGAATCGATTTTAACTCTTTTACGTTCTTTGGTATTTTAACCTTCTTTACTTTTTCGATATTTTTGGGGTCAGGCAGTTATACCTTTTCCAGAGATGGTATGTCCCAAAACGGTGATTTTTTTTGAACCAAAACTACACTTAGAAGGTTTAAGCGTAAGATTCGCCGCAATTAAACGTTGAAAAACTCTTTCGAGAGCATTTAAAAAATCATTAAACGTCTTGCCGTAGACAATAATATTGTCTATAAAAACAATGACGTTATTATATTTAAGGCCAGCTAACACTTCGTCCATGGTTCTTTGGAAAAATGCTCCGCTAGTTTTCAATCCAAAAGGTAAGACATTAAATTCGTATAAACCTGACGGGGTAACGAATGCCGTCTTATGTTTATCCTTTTCCAAAATTTCCAATTGCCAATAAGCTGAATTTAAATCTAAATCGGCATAATAATTAGCGCCGTTCAATTGTGAAATCACATCTTCAATTATGGGTAGTGGGTATGAGTCACTAACCACCTTCTTATTTAATTTCCTATAATCTACGCAAAACCTCCAACTATTATCTGTTTTTTTTACTAAAACCACAGGTGACGCATATGGACTTCGTGAATTACGGATAACATTACATTCGAGCATCTCCGCAACTTGATTTCGAATAATATTATGTTGTTCGTTTGATATTCGATAAGGCGCTCTGTGTACCGGAACTTCATCAACTGTATCAATCGTCACTTTAGTCAGATTGCATTTACCTAGGCTTTTTTTATCTAACGCGAAGGCTTTCTGATATTTATTTAGCATCTCTAATAAGTCATTGTGTTCCGATTCTAATAAAGTAGGGGACAAATTAAAGTCATTTTTATTGTTATTGGCTACCACCATGTTCCATAACCTATCCTCGTTCGAATCTACTAAATTCGAAAAATATAAATATTCCTCTTTACCTAGTCGTTGGGTAACCCGTATAATATCTAAAGTATTTTGAAAATTATTAATAACGTTACACTCGTTAAAAACAGAGATAAAATTACATACAACTTTACTTAAATGGACACAGTTGTTTTGAAAGTCTATTATAGCACCAAACTTTTGAAGAAAGTCTTGCCCGAGGACTAAGTCTCTTTCTATATTGGGGACCACGAAACAATCTTGCATAAATATCATCTGTTCGATAAGTAGACAAGTTGTGACTTTCCCAGAGGCGTTCATTCTATTTCCATTAATGGCTCTGACTATAATCCCATCAGCGTTATGTGTTGTTAAATTGAGTTTTACACATAGTTGCTCAGAAATCACGGAAATTGATGCACCTGTGTCAATTAAAGCACAAATTTCTAAATTAGCTAATTTTAATTTAATTAATGGGCTAACCTTGTATGGAGATTTTTTATTTTCGTCCGGCATCAGTGAAGACTCCATATTATTTACTGACGCCGGTTGGCGTTTGGGTTAGGTGCATCACCCGTATCATGTCGTCTGTTTCTGAAAGAATAAGGTTCGCGTTTATAAATGTTCGGGTTAACTCTTCCCCTGGCGTTCCCATTATTTCCTCCCATCAGTGTATAAAAACGGTCCCTTTTTTCCGCTGTCGATGCCGTTTGCATATTTTGCATTGGGGTACGTGGCGTAGGCTGGTCCACCGATGTCGAACCTGAAGTAACGTGGATGAGTTCCATCTCTGCTCCTCCCCCGAAGAGCTCCTGCATTTGCACTATTGTGTCTTTCAAATCTTTTTTATTTTCGTAGACTCTGGTGGCGAGTCTACATTTATTCGTATAGGATACGTTTTTCAGGTAGTGTTTTACGAAAATACCGTCCGTGATGATCGGACCAGCTTTGACTGCGCAGGCATCTAGGGCATAATAAAAAGTGACGAGGTCTTCCCCTGCTTGCTGTTTCCTCAAATAAAATTTTGCCACGTAGTCAACGTCTTTAGAAAACTCTGCAATAAATTTTCCTTTCAATTCCTCGAAGTTCTGGCACGAATCGATGACGGACCTGTAGAAATGTAGGGCCGGGCCCTCTAAATATGTTTGCATGACGATCTTCTTCGCTGCATCATCATATCGGTTCACGACGGCGATGAGATTATATTGATTAAAAAACTCAGAAACGCATACAACCTTATGACCACTGAATTTCTCCATGTTCGGTGTTTTCCTTTTCAGTCTCTTTTACCAATTATTGGGCATTACTGCTTGGCTGCGAGAGGTGTACGTTTCTTTACTCTTCTTGTTGCCCTTCCTTGGGCGAACTCTTCCTTCAATCGGTAGGGGTAATTTTTCTTTAACAAAAATAATATCAGTAAGCCCTACCTAAAACTACCCGGCGCCTCCACCATAGAATGTGGGATCGTGAGAAGTTAAAGATTTAATTATCAGTAAATCTATTTATTAATAGAAATAGCACTTTTTATACACAAACAATATAAAGGTTAGCACTTGGAACACTTATTATTTAAATATGGTGGAGCGGTACGATTCGCGGATTATAGAATTCAGAGATTTTCTCCGAAAATAAACATTGATCAGCCCTTTCTGAAGGTTGGGGCGAGAATCCTCTAACAAAAACCAAAGCGTCTGTCAGAACGAAAATATTCAATTTGAAAATAAAACAATGACATACTGTTAGTTCGCGCCATAGCCTTCTTTATTTCTCAATATAAGGCGCACTCAAGCAGTATGTTACGGTACCTACCACATGAAATTACTTGTAGATTTTTCATATTTTCTACAGGCAGGTAATAAAATGGTCAATCACAAAAATCTATCTAATCGAATATAACCAAATTTTTTGATATATTATTTTGTACTGACGAGATAGTTTATTTGAAACTTATATAAACTTACATACCTATACATTTTATTTATTTAGCTGATGCGGAGAAGCGAGCAGTTCTTGGCGACATGATCGGGCGCAAAGGTGATGAGAAACTCGCCCAGGGAGCTGATTACAAAATGAATTATACCGAAGCAGGGAAGGAGTAAGATACTTTTTTATTGTTCGAATTGTTAAAAGAAATGTAATGCTAAAGGGTCCAATATATATATATACTAAAATATCATTTGTTTCCGTTTAATCTACTGAGCCCAAAGATTTATTTAAGACTAGCTTTTGCCCGCGACTTCGTACGCGCATAAATATTTTTTTTGTGTAACACAACCAGTCACTCATTTATGCCTTTATGCCAAGTATCACATCCGTGCACAAAAAAATCACATACTTCCCATTTCCGTGGGAATTTCGGGAATTCCTTTTACAGCACAAACAGTGACTTATTGAAGAACCTTTCTTCCAAGTATCACATCCGTGCACTCAAGGAATAAGATGTTTTCATACAAACTAAAAAAACATATATTTCCCGTTCCCGTGGGAATTTCAGGAAATTACTTTCATAACACAACCAGTCGCTTATTGAAGAACCTTTACGCCAAGTATCACATCCGGGAAATATTAGACTTTTTATATTTAAACTAAAAAGTCTAATATTTCCCGTTCCCGAGGGAATTTCGGGAATTCCTTCCTTAGTACTCCCCCACACTCTCTAAGGAATGTATGGTCCAAATTTCAGCTTTCCACGCCCAGTGGTTATGGCTGTACGTTGTCTATCAGTAACTCAGTCAGTAACGGAACAGTTTTATATATAAAATAAGAAAGAATATATACACTCCCGGACACCTAAATCGAGCCACCTTGATTTTCTTGGGGTGGAGTACTGTAACTTACAAAATATGTATGTAGAATAAAAATGTTTTGATGCAGTTTTGGAGCTGGTATACTCATCATTCATTTAGAGTGCCACTGTTCTAAATTTGAACTAGAGTTTATAAAAAAAAACGAGTTACGTTGAAACAAGTCCATATTAGCTTTTTTCAAGAAAAAAATCTGATCTATTTTTAAATAAAGAAATGTTTTGCATGAAAAGAAATGTTTATTTGGTAACTTGTATTGCCTCCCAGTGCATTTATGACAGCTCTCATACGGTTTGGCATAGAATTAATCAATGTAGTTATGACATGTTGAGGAATGTCCTCCCATTTTTCCAAAATTACATTTTTGAGCTCTTGCGTGGTTTGTGGGGAAGGATGACGAGCTCGAACACGCCTATTCAGATATATCCCATAGATGCTCTGTAGGATTCATATCAGGACTTTGCGCTGGCCATCTCATAACAGAGATACCAATGTCATTTAAGTACTCCCTGACGATTCCCGCAGTATGGGCCCTTGCATTATCATGCATTAAAACGAAATCTTGGCCAATAAATCCAGCATATGGCATCACGTGGTTCTCTAAACATAGGCGAATGTATCTATTGCCATGCAGTCGCGGTCCCATCACTACCTCTAGCGCAGTTTTGCCTTCCTTAGAGATTCCTTCCCAGACTGTCCATGATCCTCCACCATAACTCACTTTCTCGTCACTACACCATTGCGCGAAACGCTTGTTTTGTTTTCGGTACACTTACTCCTTCCATCATTAGTCATTACCGTATAGCACTATCTTGGACTCATCTATGAAGAGAGCCTGGTTCCATTGATGTCGAGTCTAATTTAGATGTTCGCGCACAAACTCTAAACGGGCTGTTCGGTGTGCTCGTGTCAATTTGGGTCCATTGGCTTGCTTATGGGGCTTTAAACCACGTTCATTGATTCGCCTTCCAACGGGCCGAGCACTTACAGCCACGCCGTGAAAGTCCCTGAGCTGTTCTTGTAGTAGTGACAAGTGGTAGTGACAATGTATTGATCTTGTCTCGCCGTTGTCATTCGGTAACGAGGTCCTCCTGTTCGCCGAACGAAGCCGCCAGTCTCCAGATATCGGTGGTACACACTTTGAACAGCGGAACGACTTATGTGAAGTTGTGAACTCATATCTCGCTGCCTTAGCCCAGATTGAAGAAGTGCTACAGCTTGCGCGGCTACTTCAGGTGAAGTATCCATAATTTTATAGCCAAAAGCGGTTCAAATTATAGAAAAATAACTAAACTAATCTTTGGTTAACAAAATTCAAACAAAATCTAAATTAAATTGCTTCAAAAGTCATTTCTACAGTCATTTTTTTTCAGTGACCAAGCTCGGCTTTTGTTCTTTATTTTAAATTCTAAAATTTAAATTTGGAATAATACATACGGGAAGGATGATGAAATATGCCAGCATTAAAAATGCATAAAATCTTTTTTGTTATATTGTATATTTTTTGTGTATTGGGCTTTTTGGCCCGGGAATGTATCCGGGAGTATTATATATTTATAATAATAAATATAATATATATTTATAAATAATATTTGTAATAATAATTGTAAATAGGCATATATCTATAAGAACATAGAGAAAGAATACATTTCAGACCAAATATGTTGACAATATTAGAATTTTATTATTTTAATTTGCTTTAGTAAGTTTGTTCATTGAGAAAAAAAACTAATTAATAGTACTGTCGACAGGTATTTTTAAGTGTGGTGGAAATATCTGCGGCCTCTCTTTAGGCGTACTTTTTGATATTTTAATTTCGTTTTTAATCTGATTCTTAGTTACGAAGCTAATACGTAGTTATTTTGAATATAGGTTAATGAAAGCACAAAAGGGAAAGACTGGTTCGACAGACTCAAGTATGCAGGATAAGATACAAAATGATGTTAAAAATATGATTCCGGAGAAAAGATATCAAGAAATGCTACAAGGTAACGATTATATGATTGATGCAGCCATGATATTGTCACGTCCTTATGGAAAGTTTATATTTTTTTATCGTTTTATTTTCAATTTCAGATACGGTTGCAGAAGGAGCTGCTCATCTAACTGACGTTGTCAAAGGCCGTGGTATGTTTATTTTGAAAAAGAGTTTCCAAGCAAATTATCGAAATAATAAAACTTCTTTACTAATATGGCTGTTTTCTTCATTGTTAAGTTCTAATTTGTTGCGGTTGAAACCATAACATAATTACTATATTATTTTTGTCACTGGTATCATTTTTTTGTACTTTCTACGAATTTCACATGCATATTTTACTGGTTATATAAGGTTTCCTCGTCACATTTGCAATTAAGAGTAAGTATTTAACTTTCGCTATGAAGGTTGATTTTAAATAGTCCTATCAAGAAGATAAGTACCTACATGAATGGTGGATAATCATTGTATGAAACAATATTGGTCAATTGACAATCAATACCAAAAGATGGAATGGAACATTTAAAGACGAAGCAGGCTTAGAATTCCAATCGTCGATATATAAATCCTGAATTGACATAAATTAGATAGTGAATTGTAATTAACAACACTAATTACAGTTTTCTATAAATTGCAGGAGAAGCATTAGATGCAATTGAGAAAGGAATGAAAAAGGAAAAAGATGGTACACTGGTCTCAGTTGGATCATACGAGAAGAGCTACGATCAAGGCGCTAAAATGTTTGTATCTACGAATATTACGCCGATCGGTCATTTTTATTTCTCTTTAGTTTAACCTTTTATTAACCGCGTATTTTCTGCTTAGCGTCAAGTCAAAAAAAGAACTCTTTACCACCGGTGTTGAAACACCGAGACGCACCGAGCTCTTGAACGTTAAATATAACTTAAAATATATGAACAATTTTCATATGGTATTTTTCTCCATTCGAAGTTATTTTGTACTTATAATCATGTGTGGATAATAATTTTTAAAAATGTTGGATAACTATGAATGTCGATAATACTCTAAAATGTAATGGTGCGTACAGATTGCAGTAATGGAACTAGTAAATATCCGGCACTCGGTGCCTGCGCTCGCTGGTTTTGGACGTGTATTGCGCACGAACTGAGAGTTCAATACGGGTATCCTGAGAAATATTTTTTCCGTATTGAAATGAAATGAAATGAAATGAAAACTTTTTATTAGTAGTAGGTAATTTTATACACTTTACGAACGTCAAATGCTGGATGAGGGCGGCGCGGGTCCGGATGACATGAAGAATCCTGGGGAAGGCCTCCGTCGAGAAGTGTGCGTCTCTCAGCTTATAAAGATAATGATCGCCCATTATCCACCAATGTCTTGGTGATGTCTACTACTACTTCTTCTTCGGCTTTAAAAAACGAAATGAAAGTAGAACCCTAGGTAGACCGAGAGGAAAAAAGCCGGCGGAAAAAAAACTCTCGGCACTCTTTTGTACAAAGTGCTTATTATAGGTACAATTTGGCAGAAATACAGCTCTGCTATGACATGAACAAACAAACAGAAGACAGCTATTCGTGCTTGCCAATATCATGTCGCAGCCAAGCTGCTTACATAGTGATTAATGTTTAATATTTGGAAATAACCTGTGGAGACATCAATCCCACGCTCTTTTGTCATCTAAATAATCTTTGAGTTTATAGTAGCCTTTTTTGCATAATGTTTCTTTGATAGTTCTTTTAAATTAATCGTTAGAGATTGAATTGACTGTGGTATTTTATTATAAATACGTATTGACATTCCCATAAATGATTTGGTGCTTTTAGCCAGCCTTAATTTGGGAAACGCTAATTTATGGTCGTTCCTTGTCATTACAGAATAATTTTTGATCATGCTTATCTTTCATGGTTTTAAATTTACTACTATTCTTATAAATATACATAATGTTTTCATATATATATTGTGATGCAAAGGTCAAGATACCAATCTCTTTAAACTTTTCTCTTAGAGATTCTCTACTTCCAAGTTTATACATTCCACGAATAACCCTTTTCTGCAGTGTAAATATCGTGTCAATGTCTGCGGCATTGCCCCAAAGTAGGATGCCGTAGGACATTATACTATGAAAATAACTAAAATAAACCAGCTTCGCCGTATTAACATCAGTCAATGAGCGAATTTTCTTTACCGCGAACGCTGCAGAACTAAGTCTACTCGCTAGCTGTGAGATATGGGCGCCCCATTGCAATTTAGAATCTAAGGTAATTCCAAGAAAAACAGTGTTATCTACTAGATTCAACCTGTTCCCATTAAGCCGCAGATCAGACTCAACTTGTTTTACATTTGGTGCGGAGAATTTTATACATTTAGTTTTTTTATCATTGAAAGCTAGATTATTTACATTAAACCACTGTACTACATTAGAGAGAGCATTGTTTACATCGTCGTAGTTGGTTTTCTGCCTTATCATTTTAAAAATTAATGATGTGTCATCAGCAAACAATACAATATCGTGATTATTGCCTACCATATAGGGTAGATCATTTATATAGACTAAAAATAAAAATGGGCCCAGAATTGAACCTTGAGGCACTCCCATTCTCAAAACCGACCCAGCTGACCTTTTCCGGTTAACCTCAACCTTCTGGATTCTATCACTCAGGTAAGAATTCAAAAGTTTAAGGTCAGTGCCTTTGATGCCGTAGTGGTGGAGTTTCCTGATGAGAGTGTCATGCTGAACACAGTCAAATGCCTTGGATAGGTCACAATACACCTAGAGCATCTTGTGACCCCTCCCAGGCACCAGCTATTACTTCAAACAGTTCAACACCAGCATCAGTTGTCGAACGACCCCTTGTGAATCCAAATTGTTTGTTATGAAGTAAATTGTTTTTTGTGAAGTGAGCTAATAGCTGGTTGAGAATAATTTTTTCATAAATTTTGCCACATGTTGGTAAAATCAAAATTGGTCTAAAATAAGTAGGGTCCGTAGAGCTACCCGATTTAAATAAAGGAATAACCTTACTATGCTTCATTAAATTAGGAAACTCCCCACTATTACACAGCTATTACATCTATGATAGAACTTAAGATTTCAACAGATATGCCCCACAAATCAGTTGTCTTTTTAACATCAATTGCCTTAAATGTTTTAAAAATGTCCCCGGTGTCTATGGGTTGGAACTTGAAAGACTCCTTGCACTCACTTACATGATTTTTCAGCAATGATTCAGCCACCACAGGTGAAGAATTTAACAATTTAGTAGTTGAAACTGGAATGTCAGCAAAACAATTTTCGAATGCTGTCGCAACATTTTCATCTACATTAATGGTTTTATGGTCAATTACAAGTTTAAACTCAGTATTGCGATCCTTAACTTTTCCAGTTTCCTTATTTATTATGTTCCATGTTGTTTTAGTCTTATTAGAACTATTTTTTATCTTATTACTTAGATATATAGATTTGGCTGCGGCACATACTCTTTTAAATAATTTTGAGTAAATTCTAACGTAGTTGCAAAAACTTTCACTCTTGTTATATGATTTCTCATGATACAGATCATATAGGTGCTTTCTACTTATATGTATACATGTGGTAGCCCAATCACTGAAGGATTTACAATTGTTTGGAGAGACTTTTTTCGGAATGAATACACTCTCATGTTGTTTTTTTATTATACTACTTAAATTACTGTATTGTAAATTTACATTGTTGGAGTGGGCTATATGGGGCATATTTTTAATAATACAACATCTAAATCTCTCCAAACGCTTTTTATTGACCGGAACAACCATTATATTCTTATTAACCTGTTTTTTCTTTGAGTATTTAAAAGTAACCAACTGACCGGTCCGTCGCC
This sequence comes from Stenoptilia bipunctidactyla, assembly GCA_944452665.1. NCBI lineage: Eukaryota > Metazoa > Arthropoda > Insecta > Lepidoptera > Pterophoridae > Stenoptilia > Stenoptilia bipunctidactyla. The sequence continues at coordinate 13,292,217 of OX101726.1, forward strand.
GCACACGTTCTTTTCAACCGACTTCCAAAAGGAAGAGGTTATCAAATCGTGTGTATGTTTGTTACTTGATTAATTGGTCAATTAGGAATCGATTTTGATTATTGTTGTTTCATTTGAAAGATCGAAATAAGTCAGAGGTGGCCCATAGAAATTTAATGGAACTCGATTCAGTACCTACTTAAAAAAGTCACATTTCACGTAGATGACATTTCATTTCAGCCAAAGTTTTGACAAGGATTTAAAAATGTTAGTGAAGTCGGTTATTATTGCTCTGCATTTGGTAATTACTCTCTCGTCGACACTTCACAAAATTAATAGATCACACGAGGTTTAGAGTCCGAAGACCTCATTCGTGCTCTAATTTTTATCAGAGCTCTATATTAAAAATCGCCTGAGTGACTCGCCTGAGTAACTTTCCGTACAGCCATTAAACATACATTCCTAGGGAAATGTAGGAGTAGGAGTACACCAAGGAAAGTGACCCGAAATTCCCACGGGAACGGAAAACATATAACTTTTAGTTTATATAAAAAACTTATTAACTGAGTGCACCGATGTGAAACTTGGTAAAAAGGTTCGTCAATAAATAGTTCCAACATTCACACCACATTATCTTTTAATTAATTATTTAATTATTTTATCATTATCTACGCCAAATAAAGTTCTCTTCATTGGTCTGTCCGACTATGAAGAAAAGGCACTCGGGTAAGCGACCCTGGCCTGTACTGCGTACACTACAACCGTCCCCTCCGTGTATGCAGTATCCTCATAATACCTTTTTCCTTACCCAATCAAAGGATTGAAGTACGAGAAGCAGATATGAAGAGGAGGGGAATAAAAACTAGACTACCCCAGGAGAGTACTAGTCGATTTAGAGAATCCCTCCCTGAGGTCAACTCAGGCTGCCCCATCATATCTGGGGAGGGGGGGCAATATTCCCGACGGTTACATGCATTGCCACACGTCAGGTCTTGTCCCCCCAGCAGGCAAAAAGAGGGCAGGGGAATGCCTTTTTGCGACGATGAATGTTTGCAGAGGAATAGATTATAAGATAGACGAAATATGCGAGCTGATGAATGGCAAGAAACATAATGTGAGAGATTCAAAAAGGAAAAGTTATGGAATGTTCACGCATGGACGGGAGTAGAATAGTTTGAGAGAGGAAGCCAAGGTGTGGGCATTCTTTTGTCAGAATGAATGAGTGATTGTGTGAAAGGTTATGAGTATGTGAGTCCCAGGCTCCTCTGGCTGAGACTGAAAGGGCTTGACCAGGCTTGATCAGGCTTGACCAGGATTGACCAGGATTTTTATGCGTGTGAAGATAATGAAAGGATTGTTATGTCAGGCGACTTTAATGGCTGGGTGGGAGTAAATCGTGATGGATATGAAAGGGAGTTAGGTAACTTTGATGATGAAAGCATCTGTTAGATGTATGTCTGGAGAAAAAGCTTGTGGTGACTAACAGTATGTTTAGTCACAAAATGGTTCATATGTATACATGGCAGAGACAGTCTCGAGAGAAGTAATATTGACTTTGTAATAGTGGATGAACGGTTGAGAACCAAAGTCAAGGATACAAGAGTGTGTAGCGACATCTAGCGACGCGCCATAGAACGACGACGACACGACGAAACTCCTACATCGCGCTATTAAAGTTTATTATTCAGCCTCTTCCGGGGTGTAGTAACAAACATCCGTTCCTACAGTGGTGACCCCTAGTTGAACTACCTTCGCAGCCTTCAAAGAAGAGGACCAACATCTCGTCGTCGTCATCGTCTACATCACTCTCCACCCACCAGCTGCGAGTACAACACGCCAGCCACCGCCAGCACTCCGGGCTACCTTGGTGGACCACTACGCTTGTAGCGCTGCAAGCCTGGTCTACCACCTCCAGCCTACCACTTCGGCCGGTCACAAGCAGAGCACTTTACTCTCCTGCCCGAAGCAGCCGCCAGCCACCCCGACTCACTGGGGCCATTGCAGCGAAGAGCACTCCTGGACGCACTGAGGCACTCCGACTCACTGGAGCTTGTCCCGACTCACTGGGACCATTCCCCCGACATTGTCCAGGAAAGCACCGCATGCAGTTCCGACTCACCGCGAATCAACCATGCGGCATCTTCACCCGGTTCCGACCCACTGGAACCCCACTGGAACGCTGGCAAGCATCTCAACACGCAAAAGACCGTTGACGGACCATGACCATATCGACCTCCGATCTCGGAGGGGAGTGATGTAGCGACATCTAGCGACGCGCCATAGAACGACCACGACACGTCAAAGTTTATATAGCGAATAGCATACATACGACATCCCGACATCAACCGTCGGGCCGTAGGCCGCGGCCTGCCACCTTTTCTTGGGAGTAGGAACAAACATCCGTTCCTACAAGTGTACCGTGGAGTAAATGTCGGAGCGACCCTTTTCACGACTAGCAAGTCTGTTTGAAAATGGCGACATCGCTCACGGGTATGTATGTCTGGAAGGAAAAGAGTTAAAGTCGAAAATTTACATGAAGAGACTGTCCGTGAGAAATATAAATTAAAATTGGAAGAAAGGCTGGGACCGCTATTGAATGATGCAGACTACGAGAAAGAGGAATATTGGAGTAGATTTAAGAATGGTATGGTAGAAACGGCCACACAAATATGTGGAGTAAGTTTGAAGAATGTGTGTGAGTGGTGAGATGATGAATTGAAAGGTTTTGTACTAGAAAATAATCTACTAGCTGTAAGGGGAAATAGAATACAAGATGACTTGAATGATGATGAAAGAGTAGCAAAATTAAAGCATGATAGATTAAGAAAGACTGTGAAAGAATTCGTGAGCAAAAAGAATGATGAATTTAAGAACAACCTTGACAGGAAATTCTCAGAAAACTTTCGAGCCGATTCCAAAGTGTTCTTGCACTTAGTCAGGAGAGTTCGAGGGCAGGTTGGAGACTCAAAAGAGGGCGTGCTAAGAGATCAGGATGGGAATATTGTTCGTAAGCATAAAGATATTATGAATCAGTAGAGAGAATATTTCGAGAATCTATTTGAACGAAGCGCGAGTGATTTTTTGGAAAGTAGCCCAACTGAAGGTGGGGTTCAAATTGTGTGACCAATCGTGAAAGTGAGATGGAAGAAGTTATGAAAGCAATTTCAGGTTTGAAATTGGGTAAAGCGGCAGGTTATGATGGGATAGATGCCAAAATGCTCAAAGTGTCATGCAAACCTGTTGTACCAGCTTTTTAATAAGTTTTGGCGGTCTTTCCGTGTTCCGTGCAAGGCCGTTATTGTGCCACTTTATAAAGGAAAGGAGTCACAGCAGAATACAAAAACTTCCGTGGCATTAGCCTTGTGAGTATTGTAGGCAAAATGTATGCAAAGATATTAATCGAAAGAGTGATGAATGAAACAGAATGCATGATCTGGGATGTGCAAGCGGGATTTCGAAAGGGGTTGGGATGCACGGATTAAGTCTTTGCCTTAAGATCAGTAACTGAGATGGTTCTGGCTAAACACCGAAAGATTTTCTGATGCTTCATTGACTTAAAAAAGGCTTATGACAGTGTGATGAGGAATGAAATGTGGTCAACTCTGAGTTTGGGGTGGACAGTGACTTGATACGGGCTCTCAAATCCTTATATAAGGACTCGAGTGCCTGTGTCAGGTTGATTGATGACTTCACGGAATGGTTTAGCATAAAGTGCGGTGTTACACCATGGCTGTTCAACCTATTTATGGATAGCTGTTTGACAGATCTAAAAGATTCTGATTGGGGTTTAAAAATGAATGAGAAAGTTATCAAAACTCTGCTTTAGGCCGACGACCAGGTTCTACTTGCATCGTCAGCGTCGGAATTGCAACAAATGGTCGCTGTGATGCATGAGTCGTTTAAAAGAAACGGCGCGAGAGAGAATGTTGGCAAGACGAAAGTTATGGTTATGGAGAGGAATGAAGTTTTGATAGAATGCAATATTATGATAGGAGACGAAAAAGTGGAACTAGTGAAAGAGTTTGTATACTTGGGGTCCTTGTTTACAAGAGATGGGAAGTATGACGATGATATTGAAAAGAGAGTAAAAGCAGGAAATTGTGTTAATGGCGCCTTATACTCGATTAGTGCAAGCAAAATTATACCGAATAAGGCTCGTCTTGCCGTACTTGAGGTAGTTTTGACACCAACGCTTATGTATGGTAGTGAATCTTTGGTATTTTATTTATTTTATTTTTACATTTTAGGAAGACTATCGATTTTATAGTTTATAATAAATAAAGGACAATAGCACTTTTACAATCATTAAAAAGTCTCCACTGATAGAACCAAAATAAAGATATAAATAACATTCGTTAATTTTCATATCATGAAAGTTCATAATCGAAAAATTATACAAACTGAGAAAAACAAAAAATATACAACATGATCAATTTGTTGAAAATAACAATTACTTAATGCGTGAGACTATAAATTAGGTTAACTACATATTAGATAGAACCAAACTAAAAACAGAAAAGAAATATATACATATTAGTATCCTGCCAATACCCACTCTTAAAATTATATGTTGAAGAATGTGATGAAAATACCAATTACTGCATGATATAATATATTAGATTACTTATAACTAGATTACTAACATATTAGATTACCTACATCTTAAAAGAAATATAATTTATACAAATAATAATTTTAATACAATAAATACAAATACCTACACATCAGAAAGTATAGCGCATAAATACAAATGAAATAATAATAAACATTATATGTGAAAGTTTGGGTGGATGATGGATGTATGTATGGATGTTTGTTCCTCAATCATGGCAGAACGGTTCAACGAATTTGGATGATATTTGGCTTTGTGACAGTTTACCGACTGGCTTAACCGAATCAGTAAGTAAAATAATAAATAAAATATAGAATTGATGCGTTTACAAGTTATAAGTTGGTTAATTTTGTGAAAAATACTTGATTTAATTGATGTTTTGTTTTTTGAATATTGGTGAAAAAGAAGTCAATATCGGCGTTATTTATTTTATTCAGGTTGTTAAAGGTCTGCGGAGCGCGGTGAAGATAGGTATTTTGTCGGTAGTTTGTACTAGCTGGTGGAAGATGAAATAAGGGACTATGACGAAAGGTTCTAGTGGGTGTATAAAAAAGAAGTTTCTCAACTAGTTTAGGACAATCCACAAGTGAATTAGCAATTTTTTTATAGAAAATTATGTCTGCGCACTTGCGTCTCGACTCCAACGGCAAAAAGTGGTACTTCAAACACTGTTTAAAGTAATCTCTTTCCCTTAATTTGCAACGATAATTGAGAAAGCGAAAAAATTTACGTTGTTCTCGTTCGATTCTTTCAATGTAGACTTCGTATCTCGGGTTCCAAATCTGGGAAGCGTATTCAAGGTGAGATCGAACATACGCACAATAAAGTATTTTAAAGGTTTTCACGTTTTTAAAGTCTTTACCAGTACGCAAGATGAAACCTAAAGATTTAAGAGCTTTCTTTACAATGAGTGTTATGTGACTCTGAAATGTAAGCTTGGAGTCATGCAGAACGCCCAAGTCTTTTACCTCAGAGACACGTTGAAGAAGATGACTTTTTAGTTTGTAGTTATATGAAATTAAATTGTTCTTGCGACTAAAAGTTATAACAGCACATTTGTCTACGTTGAGGTCTAGCTTGAATTTAGTACAATAAGTATCCAATCTGTTAAGGTCTTCTTGCAATAGGAAGCAGTCATTAATACTTGAAATAGATTTAAAAATTTTCATATCATCTGCAAAACTAATGAGCGTGGAATTTCGAAAACATGAATCTATATCCGACACGAATATTAAGAAGAGAAGTGGTCCCAGTAGTGATCCTTGTGGAACTCCGCTGGGGACTGTTACCCATTTGGACATATAGTTTTGCAATACTACTGCTTGTGAGCGGTTAGAGATATAGGAAGTTAACCACCTCAACAAATCACCCCTGATACCAGCCTTCTGTAGTTTCTCGATAAGGATACGATGGTCAATTCTATCGAAACATTGTATTGCAGAAAAATGAAAGCAGGATTAATGCTGTGGAGATGAGAGCTTTGAGGTGAAATTGAGTGATAGGGTGCGCAACTGTGAAAGAAGAAAAAAATGCGTATTGAAAGAAGATGTAGTGACTAAGATTGAAAAGGGTATGCTACAGTGGTTTGGACATTTGGAATGGATGAGTGTAAAGTAGATTTATAAAAGAGGTGCACAGAGCAGAGAAGAATGGATGGTGCTGTCGGAAGAGGCCGACCCAGGACATATGTATTTAAAAAAGTTTCCTGAAGAACTTATGTACATAGATAGACAATGTTTATTCGCTTACGGAGTCATGAGCAAAAGCTAATCGTTGTACTCATGAAAAAACTCCGAAGGCCTTGACCTTGGTGGCGCACAGAATTGTATAAAAGCAGAGACGGCTCGAAGATGATAAAACAAAACTTTAAAACTTCTGTTTGTCTTCACAAAACAATATAATTTTTAAATTATTTCCTAAACGAGTAAACTGATTTACATAATTCAAATAGATAAAATGGTTTTATACCCAGAGCTTTCATTTGACATCAAAATCGTTACGATAACTTAACAAACAAAAAATCACATTTTCAAGTTACTCTTGTAATTATCCAATTTGCAATCGGAATCCCTTTGATTTTGTCTAAAAAACCAACAATTCACGGATTGCGTCGAGCAGACTACGAGCGTCATTCAGACAGGAGCAAGTCTCAGGAGCAGAAGTTTTTTTTGCAGGTTACTTTACTAGTTGCATTACTAGCAATTTGTGCCCCCCAAAAGAAATCATACCTACTAGGGGAGAACGGGTATGTTTGTGTCACGGGTTGGTTGTCACAACTGTCATAAAACAAGTGCCGAAGAAGCGTATGAGCGACACCTCCCTCTCCGATACACCCCAGACACGGAGGTGTAGCGCTCTTGCGCTCCTTCAGCGCTTGTTATTGAACTGATTCATTAACTCAGTTTGTTTTACGGCATTTGTTACAACCAACCCGTGAGACAACCCTATGAGAAAGTTGTGAAAGCTCGGAAAAAAACTACTAAATTTATAAAGATACAATAAATTATATACAGTACAAATAACAAATGGTTAATATTTAATGTCTTATTTTCCTCAACATAATATTTGAACCTTAATGGTTTTTACTAGAATATACAACATTTTTGAACAGGTTTATCTAGTGGACACCAATTTTCATCGCTTTTTTATTTAGCTTTATAAAATTCACAGGCTTAAGAATGCTCAAAGTTTAACGGGCGGCACCCCACCATCTCCATCTGTATATAAAGACGTGCAGGAAAAGATAGATGGCGTGGACACATCGGCCGCATCAGCAGCGGCTCAGAAACATATGCAGGGTAAGAGAAACATCACATTGGAGTTTTCAAAGTGATTTCGTACTAAATACCTGTAGTGCGTTCATGTTTATTCAAGCAAAATAAGTGAAAATAGTGTCTTGTAGTCGTTATATTACTAACGATATACAGGGTTACTTTTTATTGGATCCGCATCTGTTGATGGGTTATAGAGTAGGTAAAAAAGAACCATTTTTACTATGGAACCTTACAGTTGGAAATTTACCGTTTTTGAGTTATTTCACTTTTTAGGATATTACTGTAAACACCCATTTTTCACTAGTTTTTGTGAGAAATAAAAAATATCTTCGCTGTCTAACTGCTTTTTTTTATTATTGGAACGACGAAAGTCATGTTCATGGAGAGGAACGAAGATATCACGGAATGCAATATTGTGATAGGTGAAGAAAAAGTGGAATAAGTGAAAGAGTTTGTATACTTGGGTTCCTTGTTTACAAGATATGGAAAGTATGACGGTGATATTGAAAGGAGGGTAAAAGCAGGACATTGTGTTAATGGCGCCTTCTACTCAATTAAGGCAAGCAAAATTATGTGAAAGTAGATTTACGAAAGAAGTATATAGAGCAAGAACAGAAGGTGTTGTCGGAAGTGGCCGCCCTAGGCGAACCTATGGCGATCAACTTGGTGACGTTCTTAGAAAGGGCCTTGATAAAAATACCCGTAACAGGGGATCATGTATGAAAAGATTAATGAATGCGGAGGAAGCGAAAGATTCGTAGCAATCGGGATCATAGCAATTAGTGTTTGTCTCTGCATACCCCAAAGGGAATCAGGCGTAAGGTGATGTATGTATTGGTTTTTAGTCGTGAAAACCACAAAAAGGTGTAATTTTTTTGCTAATCACGTACTTCAAGCACGTTATGTAATGATTTTAATTCTATTTATTTGTCACTATTTAATTTGGTTTTCAGCTACATCGGAACTGGCATCTAAATATATTGCGGGTGAAGCTACTGCAAAAAGTGAGCATGTTTTAATTTAAATACCTATTGAAAATATCGATTCTTTAATAGCTCATGAACTACAATACGATATCTATATTATTAATGTTTGTAAGAAATCATATACAGAGCAGTAAGGATGCATCATTTCATCGACGAAAATACCCCATATGATGGTCAATTCTTAAACCCTGCCATTCTGTAGCAACTTTTATTTTTACTGTCGTAGAATTCACCTTAATTTATGAAAAACGGCTGTCGTAGGTCTTGCAGGGGCTCAATGTTGATGTTATTGAAAGCCCAATGTGTAAAGTACCTAATAACATAAAAAAATAGAATTTATTGCGATAAGTTTATTTTTAAGTATAAAGTTTATTTATTTGGACATATATTAGGGCATCAGGGAGCTTTATTCTAAAATTTTGAGAAAACTATCTTACCATTACCCATCTTTTTTTTTCTTATTATAGTTAAGTTGTTTAATAAACGGATGTAAAAATAATTGCTCTCGGTCTTACACATTAAAAGTAGGTAATTGTTGATCAAAAAGACCCCTTTAAAATTCGCCATAATTTGTAAAACAACGGCTGTTTAAGTTCTACGTCTTGTTCTACGGGGATCAATATTGATGTTTTTTAAAAGATAAAAATGTAAAGTAACTACTAATATTTAAAAAGTTATAAACAATTGATTTCATTGGAATGTCCGAAGGGACAAAGTATATTTTGTACAGTTTATGAGGGCATCAGAGTGATTTATTCAGTTTTTTTTTCGAAATCTACATTAGGTCCTTTTTTTCTTATTCCATTACAATTTTTGAGTTGTTCAGCAAATTGATTTAAAAATCACTATTATCGGTCTTACGGCTTAAGAGTTATTGTTGTACGCGGTCGCACGCACAGGTTGCCAATTCATAATGCTACGGCTCCACTATCGCTATCACGTGAAGATTTTATCTGTCGCGACACTTCTGGCTAAGTAGTTCGTCCTTTAGTGATACAAACTCACATCTTTTACACTTCGCGCCGCTGTCGGAAATTTGCCACACATCAAAGGGTTCTATAGCGACAAATTTCGTGTGGCTACACTTCGCTCGCTTTAGTTGACAGCGAGACGCCGAACGGTTTGAACTTAATACCTATTGGATTGGAGTAATGAGAAGGTATTAGAAGTCATACAAAAATATAAATATGAGCCAGATTGACCCCCACCATCCATCCAAACCACTAGAAAAAACATTTGAATGACGACGCATGCATGAGAATTAAAGCTAATTTAAGCTAGACTGCTACAGTGGAGGTATATGTTTTTTTTTGGTTTTTATTTTTAAGTAGTCAATAATTATTTGCCGCCATTTGATATAGTGCAATCGCCTTTTCCATGTTTTCTTGATAAATGATTATTGGTACGTTCTAGATTATCGCGACGAAGCGAAGATTTTATTTAATGTGGCCAAGCTATTTGACGTAGATCGAACACGAACACGTTTTATCGTGACAACGGAAACGCAAACATTCGCCGCATAATGGGGCCGTAGCATAATAAGAGCAAAAGCAGGTAGGAAGTATAGAATAGGAGTTTTTAAGTCTGATGTTTTTTTAACTGGATTTAAAGGCATAATAAAGTTAAATAAAGGTCAAATGCATTTTGTTAAAAATATATAAAATCCCAGTTTTAATATGTTTTAAATCGACTAATTTCCTCGAAATAGTTATTCATATGAAGTAAATAAATTAAAAATTAACAATGCCCATTAGTGATTTAAACGAACTATAATTTTTTTTAGGTGGTCTCACTCCGGAGCAATTGGCTGCATTAGAGGGGTGAGCTTCGAAGAATTACTTAATCTACCTAGTATATTTACAAATAAAAAATTAAAGTGATACCTAACTCAAATATCATAGGCAAACTGAACCTTAATCCAATCCGGAGAAATATTTGACATTGATATGACAATCTTTGTTTCACGTGATGGTCAGAGTAGATGAGGTCGACGATGGCAGCATACGCGTTTGGAAAGAAGTGGCTATTCATAAAACATACACAGAACAAGTCACCGATGGAGAGATGATATAATGACTGCAGATTGCATATGAAGGGTGGTTAGCCAGGCGGTCACTGGCGGAACCTACTACCGTGTGGAAGTTCTAGGATTAGTCGACTTTTGCTACACGCTTTTTCAAAATTCAAAAATACATTCAGCACTGGGCATATTCAATAGTAATTTTATAGCCTGTACACTGATAATCGCTGCTTCTCAAATGATAGAGATGCCTGAATCGAAAAATAAATAATACTTATTTATTTTTCATTTTGAAAAAAATCGGCGGTTATTTCAGATTGATATGTGCATTAAAAATAGTTACATCTTTAAACCAGGACCAAACGCGGGTAACGATAAGCTGTAATGAAACCAGGCCCCCTAGATTCGGAAGTTTCAAGTTTAATCAAATTACCAAAATTATAGCCAATGACTACTAACTACGTTTGATCCATATTTCAAAACTTAAGAAGTTATTGAAATTCTATTATTATATTCTAACTAATTCCTATATTATTTCTAATATTACGACCATACGGCCCTTAAAGTGCGTACAGATTGCTGTAATGGAACTTGTAATGTGACTTGCAATGAAGTATCCATGATTTGGACGCCTCTTGAGCACGAACTTGGCCGCAATAGGGCCCGCTTGTAGCGTGCTCAAAGCTATACGTAAATTTTCTGTTTTGTAGAAAACATCAAGAAATGCTCGATGCTCAATTTGGATGGGCATTCGTGCACACAATGAGCATGGCATGGACGGCTCGCGAACACAAATTGCGCCTGTGTGAGTGAGATTTGCTCCTGTGTGAGTGGCGCTCGTAGCCTGCTCGACGCAATCCGTGAATTGTCGGTTTTTTTGACAACATCAAAGGAACTCTGATTACTATTCATATTTCATTCTATTTTATATATATATTATATATTTTATTCATTCTGTTTCATACATATTGGATAATTACGAGAGCAACCTGAAAATGTGATTTTTTGTTTGTTAAGTTATCGTAACGATTTTGATGTCAAATGAAAGGTCTGGGTACAAAACAAGTTATCTATTTGAATCATGTACATGACTCAAATAGTCATGACTCCGTACGCGAATAAACATTGTCTATCTATGTAATATCCATAGCAAAAGTTCTACAGGAAAATTTATTTGGCCTAGATAATGTGGTGTGAATGTTGGAAATATTTATTTATTTATAATTAACCTAACTAGACACATTGACGAACCTTTTTACCAAGTTTCACATCGGTGCACTCAATGAATAAGTTTTTTATTAAACTTAAAGTTATATGTTTCCCGTTCCCGTGGGAACTTTGCGTTACCTTCCTTGGTGCACTCTAATCCCTACATCTTGAATGTTTAAGCTTCAGCTCTCTACGCCTAGTAGTTATGGCTGGACGTTGTCTATCAGTCACTCAGACGAGTTTTAATATAGGTATGTATAATACTGATAAAGCTCTGATTAAAATTAGAGCACGGATAGGGTCTTCAGACTCCATACCTCGTGTGATCTATTAATTTGGTGAAGTGCCGCGGGGAGAGATAATTATCCTTGTCGAAACTTTGGCTGATGTGAAATGTCATCACGTATTCTTCGCTTCCTTACATATTTTTTTAAAGTACTGAATCAATTTCCATGAAATTTCAATGGGCCACCTCTGACGTATTTTGGTCTAACAAATGAAACAAGAATTATCAAAATAGATTCATAATCGCACAATTAATTACGTATGAAACATACATACGATTTGATAACCTCCTCCTTTTGAAAGTCGGTTGAAAAGAACGTGTGCGGCGACGGACTGTGTCACACGAAATACAGAAAAAATCTTTCTATGGATGCCCGTAGTGAATGCTCAATTCGTGCGCAATACACGTCCAAATACAACGAGCGCAGGCATCGAGCGCTGGTTGTTATATTACTAGTTCCATTACAGCAATCTATACGCACCATTAAATACAATGACATGACCTGTAAAGTTAACCATAGTACCTACTATAAAGATGAATACCTTCCTTATAATATTATAATATATTTTTAAATATTTCAGAGAATATGGTTTCGGTCCAGGTATTGGGGTAAGTGATAATAATAATAAACGTTTATTTTCAGACCACTGATTCATAAATAGTAAGATATTGTAAACTTAAAGGTACGTCCTGTACGCGCTATTGCATTGGATACGTAGATCGCTGTACTACGACTGAATCACGCTTTAAACGTCGAACTTTAACTGAATCTCTACCTGCATCTAGCAAAATATGTATGTGCCAACATATTGCACCGCAAACAGCGACCTTCGCTCCCTCTCGATTTCCAAATTGTCTTTCTGATCCTCTGTGATCCAGGTACTTGAAGTTATGAATGCTATTTAGTTGAGCACCGGTAAGTGTAAAAATCAGTCAAAACAGAGGTGTAACGATTGTTGGGGCTAACTATCATAATACTTACTATTGATATTTCTTGATGAGTACAATGGCTTACGATTGAAATTTTGAGTTAATTTGATAATTGAAAAAATATATTCATAAATGCGTAACGTTGAAGGCACCAGTCTTGGACAAGGAACATGTAATGGACAAAAACAACATCAAAATTAAAAAATAAGACAAATCTGGTTTGATATTCGCCAACAATATAATATAAATTGGATTCATAAGCTACCAAAATTTGAATTCCCATTATATTCGACTAATCTGTTTAAATATAGCGTAAGATAATGTTATGTCGCTCCGGCTTTGTGTAGAAAAAATCGTTTTAACCAAGAAAATTGTTAAGGAAGTGAGTTCACTAATTTGGTTTTCAATATTTTTATATTAATCTTAGAGACATTTGATATCATTTTATGTTATATTGGTTAAATTTCCGACATATTTTAATATTTTGTAACATGATAGATTATGTTGTAAAATTCAATAGTGTCCATAACTGGATTTAATTTTAAGGAGCTACCAGTTATGGACAATTGTCAAAATTAAAAAGCAATTACGCCTACTTGAACTTATTTTTCAAAATTAAAATTCCTATATTGCATTAAATATGTATAGGTTCTGTTATTAGGTTTTTGTTGTCATCACATATTTCGTCACCTATGGTGTTATGTGAAATTTCTTTCGTGTTCTCACCATAGATCTTACTTCAATTACTTATGTAAAAAACAGCAGTTATTAACATTAGTTTAAATTTCCTGCAGTCAAAATTTCCACGCTGCACCTTAAATTAAAAATCTACTTTTTTGCACCAGTTATGGACACCTAGTAATGCACAGTACACGTTAGACCTCCAATCATGAAATTGAGAAGACTTGTAAGTTATCAATAGATTCCTGAACATGGTCGAAAATAAAACAATAGTGAGATGTTTATTTTTGCAAACTAATAATAGAACTTTACGTATAATTAAACAATATCTAAAAAGCTTTAAAAACCGCCGAGACATTTACAAAAAAACATTCAAAAAATTCAATAAAGATCAGTTCAGAATATGTATAGCAAAACAATGTTTAATCGTTACAAATTATCAAGCTTTATTTCAACTTTTACAAATGTATTGTTGTTTTTTGCTCAAAACGAAAAGAATGACACTCCTGTCATAGAATATAGATAAATGTGTCAAAAATGAATGTCCGAGACTGGTGCCTTCACGTTACATTTTTATACAGGGAAAAGTGCACAACCGAATCTGGGTGATAAATTGGGCCACATTATCGACGAAAAAATAGCAAACATAGAAAGTACCTATTGGGCTGTATATTTCGTGATTCTTTGCTAATATAATGCTTTTAATGTTTCAGTGCATATGGTAAATTTATAAGTATACAGATGTACATATATTGGACTGGTCATGAACTTTCTTTTGATACCCATATTGTTAAAATTATTTGTTCCCCCCCCCCAAAATGTTAATTTATAGGCAACATCTTGGAGTTGTATATAGCCTTTGTTTCACGCGTAGTTGATAACAAATCTATTGATACCTCATTTGTTTAAATCCATCTATAAAAAATAATATAAAATGGCCCTATTATATACATTTTTTATTCTTGTTCTTGAAGGAACGTGTCTTTTATAGTAGATTTTTTGTGCTGTTTCAAAAGACAAAATAAAACAATTTAAATGACTAATTTATAATACATATAATAAGAAATGTAAATGCTAAAAGGGTCCACCTCTTTGTTGTAAACACATAATGGTCCTTCTTATTGTTTCGTGATCATTCCTTAAATCATTTGCACACTACGTAATGTGATCACCTAGCTCCACTTCACTCTTTATAGGAGCACTTTTGTATTCAATAAGGCAAGAGTAACTAACAGCCGTGAATCAACACATGTGTCCTAAAGGTGAAACTGAAAATATCTTCTAAGTTCCGAGTGAGATTTTCAATAAAGAAGCTTTCACCATATTAGAGGTAGTACGATTTAAAATGATTATAAGAATAAAAGGAGACAGAGCCTGCTCCATACATTTCTGGGCCACGGTGTTAACAACTTGACATTTGCTTTTTTTTATTTAAAATATAATCATGTTTCATCACCGAAATTTTCAAGATAAACCAGTGTTGAGGAATTGAGATATCCATAATTTTTTCTGTAGGTATACACAGAAGTTAAGTGAGCTAGGATCACTTTCGAAAGCTATTATTTTTCTTATTGTTGAGATGTATAAATGAATTATTGTATTTTGAATTATTTAGAGAGTTTATAATTAAAAATAAATAGTAGCACATTTTACTTAGATAGCATACTAGATAAAATAGGACATTATAAGATATTACCTATACTTATCTAGGTATTAGTTATAGTTTTAAACAACTATTCAAATTAATAAATTGACACTAATAACTTTCACTTTTCTTAGGGCTATCTATTTATTTTATTAAAATCTCTCACATCATGTCAACCAAGTTATAGTAATTGTATGAACAATCTATAGTTGATTGAATTTTAAAGAAACCAAACAAACGAGTGAACAAATAGATCGATTGACTTACTGAACGAGTCAATTACCATAGTTTCGTTCTTCATTCCCTCAGTATTGCCAAACCTAATAAAGAATTTCGCCTAATTTAATTACAAAATTATTATTTAAAATAAAACTAACGCGGTTAGTTTACATTCATTTTACCTTATAACGATTCTCATTTAATATTTCTTCAATTTTACTCAGCGTATTTTCAATTATATTATGAGTTATTCAACTATACTAAAAACCCATGACAGCGATTTCAATATCTTTATTTAACTTGTTTCCCCGTCACTACATTTTAAGGGGTTTTACGTATTTTGAATAAGGATAAAATAAGCTATTTTTTTAGACCAAAGTCAACCTGTTAACCCTGTGGCCCAGGCTTACTCAGTTTCCTTTGTATATAAAATGGTCATTCATTATATGGTTTTTTGTTATTGTATAAATTGTGCAAAAAAAGACCGCGTGAGTCGGTCGTGACCACGGGGCACCGAACCACTTTGCTAAAAAAAATATGTTTATACAATATATTGTTTATTATATAAAAGTATGTTTATATAATAAACAATAATTGTTAAATATACATCTGCATTTTGCATGAGGGGTAGTTATTACAGCATTTTTTATGATTTATAAGACGTCATATGTTGTCTTATCTAATATAGTTTGTTTCATAACGATAAGTCATTTTTCTAACAAGTTTCAACGTTTTTATTTACAAGTGACATCGTTTTTGTTTACAAAGAGGGCTATGCAGCAACCCAATTTGTTTAAGTTTCTGTAAAAATTCCGATGCCATTTTGAATTATTGTTTATTTTTGTCGATAATATGGCCAAAATTATCGCCCAGTTTAGTTGGTACATTTGTGATTTCGGTTGTCCAGACTCAGCCTGTATAGTAACTTCATAATATAGTATTGTCACCTTAATCTACAAACGAGACTCATATGAAGGATTTCTATGTAATCATTTTACAATACGTCTACTATATCATTGTTTTCTAAACAGCTTACATAAAGTAGTCAACCTAATTTTATTCCGGTGTCAGCGAATATAATTTTATTTATAATTCCAAACATAAATTCCTCTTGCTCATTAACAAGGTCACATCAGTGAGAAAGGAATTTCAGGGATGTGATAAAGACTATAAATGGAAATCCATATTTTTTCGTGCAATTTATTATTAATACGTTATAAATATTAAATAGGGAACTATTATTTAATGTACAGTCATCTTGGGAAATTTTAATGTCGGGTTAAATTTAATGGGTTGAAGTTATCCGATATTTATGTGATATGCAAGGATTTTGGAAAATACAGTATTGTTTCAATTATCCAATGTTTACACTTCATTTTTTTTTAATAAATCAAGACAAACACATAAAATCCAAAGAAAATCAAAACCTTAGCTGTATTAAACAGCTTTTTTATATTTCATTAACACAGTAAAAAAAACTCATCGAAAAACGCACTATGTAAGGGCGGTAAACTTGAAAATATATTTGAAAGCTGATTTAGTTTCATTTAAAGAAGCGTGATTGATATTCCATTAACTACAGCATTTTGATTTTTGGTATACTGTATGTAAGAAAAAAAAAATTATAAAACATTTGTCCGACTTTATTCAAAGTTAGAATGAAATTCAAAAAACCCAAGATGACTATATATTGATAAATTATTTAATCACAATAAGTTTTATTTTTACAGCCAGACGGTAAACCCATTGCGGGCGGTAAAGGAGGTCTATCTAGCGACGGTAAAAGCCTAGACGGTACAAGCGTATCCGGTGATGGTAAAGATGGTAAAGGTAGAACCATAGGCGGTAAAGACGGATCAAAAGACGATAAATCCGTTGATGGCAAATTATCAAGCGATAGTAAAGCCTTATCGAGCGATGGAAGAGGCCTATCTAGTGACGGTAAAAGCCTAGCTAGTGACGGTAAAGACGGTAAAGGCGTCTCGATTGGCGATAAAGACGGTAAAGGCGTTTCCAGTGACGGCAAAGGGATCTCCAGTGACGGCAAAGGGATCTCCAGTGACGGCAAAGGGATCTCCAGTGACGGCAAAGGGATCTCCAGTGACAGTAAAGGAAAAGGCGGCCTATTCGGCGACGATTTTAGCCTTTCCAGTAGCGGTATAGGCCAATTAAGTAAAGGCGGCAGACCTGAAGGAATCCGATCTGACGGAGGTGTAGCCCTGAAATCTCCGCCAGGCACTCCACTCAAAAAAGCAACCAAACAAGCAAAACCAGGTAAGACTGCGGAGTAAGCCAGAACTTTCTGTAGACTATTTTGAATCGGTACGTTTATCTTTCATGACATCATCATCATCATCATCATCATCACAACTCTTTGTAATGAGCCCACTGCAGGGCATAAGTCTCTCCCCTGGGTGAAGAGGAGGTATAGGCCATAATCCACCAAGCTGGCCCAATGCTGGGTGGTGGATGCCAGAATTTTTAGGGCACCTAGATGGCTTCTGACAAACCCTAACGACTACTGTATACAAGTATACAGCACCCGGGACCGACTGCTTATCGTGCCCTCCGAAGCACGGAAGTCGTCGTGAGATATGAATGGTCGACGGTCACCCATCCTGTTACCGACCGCGCCGAACGTTGCTTAACCTGTGATATCGTATGATACACACAGTAACCACGGCGCCACGACGACTTCCTTTCATGACATAGTTAGTCTTAATCATGAAAACTAAGGTGGTACGAGTCCATAAGTACCAGGACTTTACCGGTCACGAAAAACAGACGCCAGTGGTTAAATCCAAACCTTTGCGTTCCGTATCAAAATAGAACTGTCAAAATGCTTAGTTCCACTTATTGGAATAATCACCATTTAATGATGGAAGTTCTTTACGTGTCTGGATGTTTGATGAAAACATGAGTCTTGATTTGTTTAAAAAGAACACTTGCGCACATGCCAAAATGTATCGTGCGGTAAATTGTTGAAACCTTACAACGATAAAAAACGTTATGTTTTAATTGGTTACAAAATTATCGATCTTGTTCTTGCCTGATAGTAATTGACAATAAATTCAAATAAATCTTCTCCGAACACAGATTATCCTAAAGTAATCAACCAAAAAGCGATGACAGTAATAAAAAATATTAAAAGAATTATAGAGGCAAACAAGTTATCTTAGCACGCATCCATAGTCGGGGGGGACGATTTAGCCTACCTTATACGGACATTAGCTTCATGATCAATAGATAATATATAGTTAATCTTATACTACGTGAAACACAAGTCATAGGTTCGTAAATAGAAAATAGAAATAGGAACATCAATCCTATGGTTACCCTTATTCATTTTAGCAGTACATATGACTAGCATGATATTTCTTTTTATTAACTCATTATCATACGTTTGCAGATTTTTGCCTGCTATCACGTTTACAATGTAAACTTACATGTTAAACTAAAGTTAAGCAGTAATGGTGCGAACAGATTGATGTAATGGAACGTGTTATGTTATGGTGCCTACAGATTGCTAGTAATGTAACCTGCAAAAAAAGTTCCCATCATTTGGACGCCTCTCGAGCACGAACTGAGCCGCAATACAGCGCGCTCGTGGTCTGCTCTAAGCTATCCGTACATTTTCTATTTTTGGATAACATCAAAAATGCTCGAAGCTCAATTTGGACGGGCGTTCGTGCGCCCATCCACATTGCGCGAGCACGGCTCGCGAGCACAAATTGCGCCTGTGAGAGTGAGACTTGCTCCTGCGTGCGAAATACGTAAGTCACAGCCGGAGGATGCAAAAAAAAACAAAATTATTAATATAACTTTAATTAAAATTACTTAAAAATATTACAAGAAGGTGACTATTGGTCGATATTAGAGACAAAAGTGAATATAAAACTAATTTGGAAATAACAGGAAGGCTAATTAAATGAGTCCGCACGTTGTCTGTGTCAGCGCCTCGTGATGTCGCTGCGTTGCTGGCCGATGGTTATGAAATAGCCTACTTTGGGCTATCCGTGTAGTGTTCACACGTAACACCTCCCCCTGAAGATCAGCGACTATTTGAGAATCTTCGAAATTGACCTTGAAATTGACTGAGAGGTCCTTGGGGTTGATTTTCACGTCCTTAGGCGTATTATTTCTGTCTGGGCTTATTTCGGAGTATTTAGGAACTTTATTTTCATCATGTTTCTTTGTTCTTCCAGAGCTTTTATGATAAAACTTTCTGATTAATATTATTATTAAAATCAAGACAGCAACGGTGACAATAGAGTAAAAGGGTATCGTCGTATGATAGATTGACTCATCTGTTAATTGGCTGAGATGTACAGGAGTTTGTAGAGATATTTTGGAGTTACTGGTATGCAGGTTTTCGAGGTTGATAGAATTAAGTTTTATAATGGTTTCATGGGGTTGATTCATCTCAGTATCGGGTATGTTCAAGATGTTGATGGCATGACCTTTTACTCTGTCATTCTCATTTGTTAAAGTAAAATCTGGGGCTTGTAATGTGCAACCTTGCGGGATCATAGCGAGGTAACTTCCTTTTAAAGTTGTATATTGCTCCGTGGTGCAGGATAATTTGACCTTCGTGTTGTGTGGAAAATTCAGAGTGTAGTGCTTGTCATCTAGTTGCTCCATAGCTGCTTCGGACAGGATTACTGGGGACAGCTTACATGTAAAAGAATCTGTTGTTGAGTAATAAGCTGTTCAACACAGTCTGGATATGGCTTTATATTATAATTAGGAAATTGCTCACAGAGGTACCAGGATGTAAACTTCGGACATTCAGTCTCTATGTACCTTGCGTCTGAATCATGAATTGCTAGGTAAGGTGAGGGGGGGATTATAGATAGATTACTTTTATTAGGCAGAATACACAATTTATATAATTTATATGTTTTTGGAATTATTATAGGGAATCTAAAGACAATAACTATTTTATCTCCTGTATAATATGAACCAAGCCTAATTACATTATAATATTCTCTAAGATCTATATTTAAGACGTGCTCCTTTGAATAAAGAGATTTTAATTTATTTATCATATTTTTAAGAACATCTAAATTTAGTGTAGAGTGATATGTACTTGATGTACGTAAATTTCCGAGTAGGGTGTCTAACCTGGTTAATTCATGACTTAGCTCATCGATATTATCGCTTAATATTAAGAAGTATTGTGCCAGATGGGCATATTTTATTAAATCGGTGTTGGTACGACTATAGCTACTCATCATTAAATTTAAAACTTTTTTCATATCGTTTTGATTTTTAACTATGTTTTCCACTATGCTTGAGTGACGCAACATCCACTCTTTACTTAAACTTATATGTTCATTTATTTCGGTCTCTAGCTTATTTTCATTATTCTGGAGAACTTTCATGGCATTTTCGTACTTTAAAGCATCGGTATAGTCTAAATTTCCGGAAATACTTTTTATTATGGACCCGAGCCCGTCTACTAAACCTCGTTTTACTCGATTCGGCTCAAAGCTATTTAAATGGCTTAAAATAGTTTCTAGTTTGTACGATAAGTAATTAATATGAGAGAGTTTTATTATTTAGTTCTGGTTTTAAGTTAAAAATTTGATTTTTAACTAAGTCAACTTGAGAATGGATATCATGTAAATTTATAAATTGTAAAAACGAATGGTAGTGAGAAATTAGTTTGGTAGAGCCAAGGTCAAAAGGGAGAAGTCCAGGTCCGTCGTCTTGGTTGTTAAGTCGTATGTCCTCCGCGTAAGTCCGGCAGATCAGCAACCATAGTATTATCCTGTAACAATTGCGTGTCTTTAGGTACCCTTTTAAGTCGAGACTTGGCTACAGGGCCTCTTTTCTTTTTTGTATATATATGTATAGGGAGATCATCGGCGAGAATTGTATCCTGTGTATAGCGAGGAGCTAATTTTTGTCGGTTGGCTAAAGGGTTTTTTATGAAAATTTGCTGATCAGGAACGAATTCCATTTCGGGTTCGCGGTTTTTATTTCTATTTTCTGTCAGTTGTGTTCTTTCATGTAAAGAAGACTCGTTAATAATGTCATAGACTAAAGTCATTTTCTTTTTGTAGTATTGTGTATATTGCTGTAAAAGATGACTTGTAACGTCAATGTCAATAGGGTCAAGGGGGTCTAAATGTCCTGTTATAATATCTAAAGGTCTACATTTTGTGAAGCTGTGGATGGAGCTGTTATAAGCTAAAATAGCATATGGCATGAGATTTATAGCAGGTTCGTTGGTCTTTTCTAACTTTAGGATTCTTAAATGTTCTAGTATGGTAGAGTGTAAGCGTTCGATCATTCCGTTATCATTAGGGCTGTGCGCTAAGATTTTATGATGTTGAATTTTATGAATACGTATAAACTCTAAAAATAGTTGATTGGTGAATTCTGGGTCTTGATCTGTTATTATGCTCAGAGGGACACCATGATGAGTACAGAATTGAAGTAACCCTTTTACAACGCTCAACGCAGTTCCATCACTTAAATAATATGCTTGAGCATACTTGGAGAACGCGTCTATTAGAGTAAGATATTTTTCCCCTTGTACTGTAAAGAGATCAAGATGAACTGTTTCCAAGGGCTTAGTAGGTGGAGGTACAATGCAAAATCTTTGTTTTATGGGGTTACGGTCATATTTTGCTTGACCACAAATATTGCATTCATTTATGTACTTCATTACAGAATCTTTCATCTTAGGCCAGTAATATTTTATAGATAAGGTAAGGTAGCATTCATTTATACCACGATGGTTGGTCTTACCTTCGTGGTAGTTGCGAATTATTTCTTGCTGGCGTAGATAGTCTTTTTCATTTTCTATTTCTACTTTTGTTAAAATTAAATTCATTGCGCTACTTTTAAAATGGGTTTGTAAAATTGGTATGTTTTTATACATTGCCATTGGGGGATGAATAATAAGACCGGTTTTTAATTTTGGGCTGACGTATTCTTTTTTAATTGCGGTTACTACGTCATTCTCGAGGTTTGATTCCGATATTTGAATAGAGGTCTTTGTGTGAGTGTCAAACGGTCTCGTAATAGTGGGCTTCTTACTAACGTTGGTTACTATAGTTAAACTTATCTGTTTATTAACCGGTTTAAAGGATAATCTGAAATAGGAATTTCAAGAATAGGGTCCTCGTTACTGGTGTGGGCGGTGAGAGTAGCAGAGTTTGCGATTGATGCGGTTTTTTCAGAAGGATTTACAATTATTGAACTAGCCTCTTCGTTATTTATTTCTAACCGAGATAATGCGTCTGCGTTCGTATTAAATTTGCCTTGCTTATAGACGATTGAAAAATTATACTCACTGAGTTTTAGACGCCATCGCGTTAACCTTGAATTAGGTTCTTTCAAACTCATTACCCACTGAAGGGGTTTATGATCCGTTACGATCTTAAGTGACGGCCAAATAATAGGGGCGGAAGTATTTTGTGGCCCAGACTATGGCTAGGAGTTCCTTTTCAATCGTGCTATAATTTATTTCGCTAGAGTTAAGAGTTCTTGACGCATAGGCTATAGGTTTATCAGAACATATTGGTCCTTGTGAAAGAACTGCGCCTAGTGCTAGATTTGAAGCATCAGTCGTTAAAATAAATTCTTTTGAAAAATTTGGATACTGAAGGATGGGGTCGTTCGTGAGCAATGTTTTGCATCTGTCAAAGCAATCTCGGTATGTGTCATTCAGAATAATTTTTGAGCCTTTCTTTAAGCATTGTGTCATGGGTTTAGTCATTTTAGCAAAATCCGGAATAAATTTGCGATAATAACCCAGTAGCCCCAAAAACCGTTTAATTTCAGTTGAAGGTTTGGGCAAGGGGTAGTTTTGGACTGCTTTTATTTTGTCGGGGTTCGGTTTTATGCCGTCTTTACTAATAATATGTCCTAAGTAGGCTGTTTCTAATTTAAGAAACTCAGATTTGTCTAACTGAATTTTGAAGTTTGATTGTCTAAGTCTGTCAAATACTTTTCGTAAGTTAGTCATGTGCTCCTGAAGGGATGTGCTGAAAATATTATATCATCGAGATAAACCAGGCATATAACGTTTTGCAAGCCACGTAGGACATTATCCATCACTCGTTGGAATGTTGATGGAGAATTTTTTAAGCCCATAGGCATTCTTAAAAATTCGAAATGACCGTTTTCAACGTTAAATGCTGTCTTATGTATGTCAGAGGGGTCCAGCTCGACCTGATAAAACCCACTAGCAAGATCGAGGGTTGTAAAATAATTACAGTTGCCTAGTTTATCCAAAACGTCAGTTATATTTGGTATTGGGTATTTGTCGTCGATAGTCTTATCATTAACTTTCCTAAAGTCAACAACGATACGCCACTTAGATATGCCTGAAGCATCGGTTTCTTTGGCACTACCCAAATAGGGGAGCTCCAAGCCGACTCCGAAGGGCGTATTATACCCTGCTGTAACATTTTATCAATTTGACTACGAACTTCTTCTCTATGAATAAAAGGGTAACTGTAAGTTTTAGTATGGACTGGTAATTCGTTGGTTGTTCTAATTTTGTGCTTAATACGATTCGTAAAAGTCAAAGCTTCGCCCTCAATATAAAATATGTCAGCATATTGCGCACATAGTGACTCTATATTTGCACGTTCTTCGGCGTTTAAGTGATCCGTTCTCAATTTAGACAAAACCTCTTTGGCTCGCGGCGTTAATTGTTGAGTGCGCGTACACTGAATATTAAAAAGTTCCGCACTAATCGGTCGGTCCATGGAAAAAATTAAGTCATTCTGCGTTGTGTTACTAACTTCTAAGAAACCTCGATTTTGTTTTACATTAGTTATACACTCACTGATAACACAATTTGAAATAACTTGTTGCGGAATAAAAACGTCCCCGTCTGAAAAATTTATTGGAACTTTAACTAACATTGTTGAGTTGGCCGGTAAAATATCTTCATACAAGTTACAAGTTTTAGAATCATACATTAAAATATTTTTTTTTTTTTTTTTTTTTTTTTTTTCTCTTTATTTAATATAGCCTTACACCTTTGCGGTTACGTCGGCTAGGTATGTTTACAATAACTAAGACATTACAAACAATACATAGTCAACAATTACTTATACAATATCAGTTAATCTTTTTTCGAAGGAGTAAATAAGGAAACTTAGTACTTTGTCACTATAAGTACTTTCTAAATTAGAGCTAAGGCATGAATGCAAAAGGAAAAACAATTCTAGTTTGTTGGTTCCAGTATCAGTTAATAGACTCAGACGCTCGTTTTCGTTCTGGACACATTCCAATAGAAGATGATACAGGTCATCTTTTTTATTACATGTATTACATTTAGGAGTGTCAGATCTACCAACAAGGAATTTAAAAGCATTTAACGGTACATGTCCAGAGCGAACTCTCATACATATGACCAATTGCCTTCTATTTAGATCACTTTTGGAGAACCATGGGGCTCGAGGTGGCTCACTCACTAAGGTTTTGTACCACGTTCCCTTCTTTATTGACGTTTGATTGAATAAATCCTTCCACTTTTGATGAATATTATTTTTTATGTTACTTAAAATGTCAGAGTAAATACCTATTACTTTTAGTTCAATACCATCATTCAATGAAGATTTCGCGAGTGAGTCAGCTACCTTACATTAAAATATTGTTTTTTGCCAATTTAGTAACTAATAATTTATTTTTTAAATCAATATTTGACTCCCATTTATTTAACAAATCTAGACCAATTAATCCGTCAAAATAGTTATGAAACTTATAAATGAAAAACGTTAAATTTTCAGCGTCGTTAAATTCAGTAAAACAAGGGACCGTTATAGAGTAATCGTTACAACTAGTTGCATGAACGTTCGTTACTTCAAATGGTTCATAGTTCCAGGGTAGATGGGGGTAGTAACGTTTAACTGAATCAGGACTCAAAAAGGATTGATTTGCGCCTGTATATATTAACAACTTTAAAGGAGGGTTAGAAATTTTTATGTAAGGTAATTGACGTTGAGTTTGTAGATTTAATTCTATTTTGGTTTGTCGGACCGCGTGATTTCGTGAAAATTTTCAGTTTCAGGGGGTGAAAGTTCTTCGACTCTATCTAATTATAATTATTATTATAGAATTATAATGAGGACTACAGTCATAACTAAAGTCATTAAAGTAAGTATAATTTTCGTAACTATCTGGGTAATACTCATAATAAGTAGGTTGGTCGTAACATTCATTGAAATATGTCTCCCTAGTTCTAAAGTAATTCGATGGTGGTGGGTTACCACTCTTTGTCCAATCATGACCTTTAGGAGGAGAAGGTTTGGTGACGTAATGACTAACGCTACTCATGGGTTGTTGCTGAGAAGGATAATTATTTTTCTGAGGTAAAATCTTAGGTTGCAATCTAAATAAGTTACTATTCGGATTATAGTTCGGTGGTGGCGCTCGGAACATCATTTGGGTTCTATTTGGTATAGGGTTGCTACCCGGGTTCCACATTTGCATAGGTCTAGGTGGAATATTAAATGAGTTAGGTCTTGAAGGGCCTATCATAGGTTTATTAAAGAATCTGGATAACTGTCCCTTGTTATGTTGGTTACTAAGAATGATATTATTATGTATTATATTTTTCTTTTCCGAAAATTTATAATTACGTTGTTGGAGATATAACGTATTCATCTCCTCATGAACAAATTCGAGAGCTTTTTCTATACTTTCGGGCCTCATACAGCGTATGCGTGATCCTAATGGGTCCTTGAGACCCCTAAGATATGCTTGAAGGGTTAATTTTTTGTACAGTGAACGCTTAGAGTCTATAGTACTTTCTAAGCTTTCATGAAGACTAATGTACGTTATTATAGTACTAAATAGGTTCTGACATTTTTCATAAAACTCCTGGGGAGTATCAGACCCTTGGGTCAATAGAGCCAAATCATTGTAAATCGAAGTTTCGTCTCGCTGGTCAGCAAAGTTATTAATTAGAGCACCCCGAATGCCACTCCAGCTTTCCGGTATACCATTTGAATTTAATAATCTAGAGGCGGGACCCCTGATTTTATTTAAGATGCCGTTTATTAGTGCAACTTTAGATAACTGTGAAGTTTCCACCGTACAAAGTCCATTTACGAGTTCGTCACACAATTTTATAAACCTAGTCAAAACGTTTGGATTTCCATCAAATTCGGGCACTAATCTAAAGGCTTTAAAAATTTGATCTAATTCCGCCATGGTATTCGATTTGGTTTCTAAATCTAAATCCCTATTAGCGTCTAGCCTATTCCGTCTAGTTTCAATTTTACGATCAGTTGATTTTCTCGGATGAAAAATTTTTGAACACTTATTTAAACGCACTACGAAAAAATAAAAAGAACACGTAAAACCCCTGATCAAAAACTAAACCTTTCAAAAATATGCCGCTTGATGAAACACAAAATCACACACAAAATATAAAATGCAAAAGAAAAAAAATGTAAAACTTAACAACTAACACATACAAGTAAAAATCAAATAAAAATGCAAAGTGGGGTAAAACAAAGATTTAAATCCATAAATCTTTGGGGTTAAAAATATAACGTTGAAATCTAAACGTTAATCGAAATCTAAACTTCGCGTTAAAAAGAAATAATAATCGCCAAAAACATGGAACTGCTATAAAAAATTCAGAAACTTGAAAGTAAATACTAGACTAAAAAAAATGCAATAAAAACGAAATAAAAATCTTGAGAAAAAGTAACTTTTAAATGTAGATAAAAGGTATAGCGATTTCCAAAAGCATAAAATTCTATAAAATTAAATCTCAAAAGAAATTTAAGGCGACGATTGTTTCAAAAGCGGAGAAAAAATGTTGCAAAAGTATCTTTAAAACGCAAGAAAAAAGAGATAATAATTTCCAAAAACATAAAACTCCTATAAATTATGAAGTTATAAGCAATTTAAGATTAAAAATGTTTTTAAAAACTAAAATGAAATCCTTCAAAAATAATTAAACTATTTCTATGAAACTAATTAATTTAAAAGAAACAACTTCCACTTAACAATATATGGAGCTATTTATAGAATCGCACCTGGTAACTTGAGAAGTTAACTGCGCTTATGAATGAATTACTTATTCAATTAAGGTTAAAACTTACGTAAAATTTATGTTTCAAAAGAACATAATTTTATATAAAACTTTAAGAAAAAAATAATGGATTAGGAAATAGGGATAGCAACTCATGAACAGTCAAGAGTACTTACATATTCATTATCTGGTCCTTTTCGCTGTATCGATTTCTAGATACTCCTCTGGCAGTTTCTTGCTCGTTCTGTACTGTATCTCGATGTTAGTGGTTAAAACCACCCCGGCGATTCGCGATGATGAGTTTTATAACTACTTTAGCTCGCGGAACGTCTCGCGAGATCCTACCGACTGCGCCAAATACGTAAGTCACAGCCGGAGGATGCAAAAAAAAACAAAATTATTAATATAACTTTAATTAAAATTACTTAAAAATATTACAAGAAGGTGACTATTGGTCGATATTAGAGACAAAAGTGAATATAAAACTAATTTGGAAATAACAGGAAGGCTAATTAAATGAGTCCGCACGCTGTCTGTGTCAGCGCCTCGTGACGTCGCTGCGTTGCTGGCCGATGGTTATGAAATAGCCTACTTTGGGCTATCCGTGTAGTGTTCACACGTAACATGCGTGGCGCTCGTAGCCTGCTCGACGCAATCCGTGAATAGTCGGTTTTTTAGACAACATCAAAGGGACTCGGATTGTAAATTGGATAATTACGACAGCAACTTGAAAATGTGATTTTTTGTTTGTTAAGCTATCGTAACGATTTTGATGTCAAATGAAAGCTCTGGGTATAAAACCAATTTATCCATTTGAATCATGTAGGTTTAGGAGATAATTTAAGAATGTGAAAATGTAAACAACCAGAACTTTTAAAGTTTGTTTTATCATCTAAGCCGTATCTCCTTGTCCGTCGTATTTCCCCAAATTAATAAACCACACCTTAGGATTGATGCTGCAAAACTCTTCAAATGATAGTAGTTAAAATACACGTAGGGACTTACCATTATATGAACAGGCAATCCATTATCGTCTCCGCTGCAAATCTTGTTGTAAAAAAACAAGGACAGTGGCGATGTCTTTATTAATGCGAAATAGCTTATTATTTGGATTATTAGCGTCCCGTATTAATCTTCTGGATATCATTTGAACAGTAATATCTCTCCGCCTCTCTTCCTCGGCAATTAATGCGAATCCAAAATCCATTATTTTATTCACTAAAACAGTATGAGTGCAATTAAAATGGCGTCACGATCTTTACTCGAGCAAGTTTTTGATGTAGAGAAAAAATCGTCTTTATGCAATGACAGTCGCCACTAGTCAGACCTTTAAAAGTTCCATGCTAGCAAATTCTTGTTTATTCGACAATAATCGTTTAAATATCGTCTCGAGTTTTCTATGC
This sequence comes from Stenoptilia bipunctidactyla, assembly GCA_944452665.1. Taxonomy (NCBI): domain Eukaryota; kingdom Metazoa; phylum Arthropoda; class Insecta; order Lepidoptera; family Pterophoridae; genus Stenoptilia; species Stenoptilia bipunctidactyla. The sequence continues at coordinate 13,320,977 of OX101726.1, forward strand.
TACCGTTTACAGTTAATTTAAAATATCACGATAAATAACCGTCGTTTATGTCAAATTGACGATCGTGAAAAGATCAGTGCTCGCACTGCTGAATCGATTTCCATTAAATTTCTAAGGGACACCTCTTGATGTATCAAATGAAAAAAGAATCATCAATATCGATTCATAATTGACCTACTTATCTCCTAACAAACATACAGACGATTTGATAACCTCTTCTTTCTGGAAGTCGGTTGAAAAGAACGTGTGCGGTGACGGACCGTGCTCGCGACGAAATACGGAAAAAATCTTTCTCAGAATGCCCGTAGTGAATGCTCAGTTCGTGCGTAATACAAGTCCAAATACAGCGAGCGCAGGCATCGAGCGCTGGATATTACATTACTAGTTCCATTACAACAATTTATACGCACCATTACATTCTGCTCACTACACGTCCAAATACGCAATTAATGAATACAAAAATTAAAAAAAATATTTGCGCAGAATGTTAAATTACTAGCAATCTGTACGCACCATTAGAAACACATGTTTCGTTTTACGACTTTTATTTATCCTCTTTAAATGTTTATTTTTTTAAATATAAACCTCTTATTATAAAATCTCATTTTGATTAATAAATATTTCTGGTATATGAAACAAAACTGTAGTATTTAATCCTTGAAAAAATTACTCATTCATTTGTCGAATGTATACCTAATAAGTCAAATTAAAATTTATACTCAGTTTTTTTTGACAATGTATTTACATTTAATATTAAAATTTCAAAAATAACTCATTTATTTTTCGAATGTTTCACAATACCTACCTATAGTAAAATTTTTACTTAGTTTTTTTTTTAAATACATTAAGGATGCGATAAAGATTTAAAAAAAAAAAAAAAGGATGCGTTTCCAAAAAGGCTAGGTATCGAATTCTACTACTACATGTATAAGATTCACGCACACAAGCGTGCCGTGAAAAAGACGAAAGGTTTTGAACAGTTTTGATACTTTAGTTTTAAATATTTGCAAATTCTTTTATTAAAACGATTAAATTGGGTAAGATTAATTAAAGTGCTCGGAAAGTTTGAGCTCGTTTTATTCGTAACGATAAAACCTCACCATCGAACCTGATGAGCTGGTGGTACACTCGAGGGCTTCTACTGGAATTCCTATTCCTAGGCATGTCAAGTTCGAGTTCATAAGACGTCCTGGTAGTGGGAGCTGAAGGTATGCCTTGAGGTACTACTGGAACTCCTAGACGAGTAGAGCTAGGCATGTCGAGTTTGGGTTCATTTTGATTCTTAGGACGAGACCTTACCACCCGTTCTGGTAGTGGAAGCTGAAGGTATACCTCGAGGTGCTACTGGTACCTACACCTAGACGGATAGAGCTAGGCATGTCGAGTTTGGGTTCATTTTGATTCTTAGGACGAGACCTTACCACCAGTTCTGATAGTGGGAGCTGAAGGTATACCTCGAGGTGCTACTGGTACTCCTAGACGGGTAAAGCTAGGTATATCGAGTTTGGGTTCATTTTGATTCGTAGGACGAGACCTTGCCACCAGTTCTGGTAGTGGGAGCTGAAGGTATACCTCGAGGTGCCACTGGTACTCCTAGACGGGTAAAGCTAGGTATATTGAGTTTGGGTTCATTTTGATTCGTAGGACGAGACCTTACCACCAGTTCTGGTAGTGGGAGCTGAAGGCATACCTCGAGGTGCCACTGGTACTCCTAGACGGGTAAAGCTAGGTATATCGAGTTTGGGTTTATTTTGATGCGTAGGACGAGACCTTACTACCAGTTCTGGTAGTGGGAGCTGAAGGTACCATATTTTAAAAGAACTGAACAGGACACAAGGAACTGAAATCTATAGGCGGTCAGATTTGGTGGAATCGGGTTTTCATATTTTAAAAGAAATAATAAAATTTATGGACAAAGGATAATGCAAGTGATTGGGTTCCAAAAAAAAAGTCATTGTGCGGGGATGAGATGAGAATCAGATTATAGATTAGACACATGTCATTCATATTTGTTAGGAAGCCAAAAAAATTAGCCCTGGGAAAAAAAAGATATGACCAAAAATACATTTTGCGTTTAATAGAATAAAAATCGTTTTCTTTTATGATACAGAAACTGAACGCCCGTAGATTTCTACGAGTGTATTCGTATAACCTTTACAGCCATTGACTACGAAACTAGTGAATATTGTAAATAAATACGATTATTGGTAAAAAAAAGTTCTTGTGTGATCCTTATAAGTACCTAATGGGTTGGCTACACAGTTGTAAACCGCGATTGCGTCTCTTTTCTTAGTATAGCGACTTCCCTTCTTATTATCGTCGAGCGAGACAGCGCACTCACACACAAAAGAGATGTTATTAATCTGTCTCTTTTCTTACTATAGCGATCTTTTTGCGGCACTGGTTCGGCGACATTGGAAGCACGGTTTACAACTGTGTAGCCACCCCTTTTGATTTGATTTGTCTTTTTTCTTACTTTAGCGATGTCTCTTATACGGCACTGGTTCGGCGACATTGGAAAAGCAGTTTACAAATGTGTAACCACCCCTTATAAAAGTTTAATCTCTTGTTTATGACTACACAGCAATTAATAACAACATTTCCATCTCATTGTATGTAGTCATAAAATGTAGATTAAACTTTATAAAAAAGTTTGTAACTCAATAAAAAGAATTTTGAAACTTAAATTTATGAAAAATAGTAAAAAAAAATTTTTTTTTGAATTTCATTCCTACTCTTCATTCTTAAACTGCTATTAAAATATAATTGATTATTATAAATGGACCCTGCATATGCGCTGTCATTAGGCCTAGAGCTTGGAGTTCTGCCAGAAAGCAACTACATTATCGCCTGCCAGGCGCACTGTTGATGTATAAGGGCGCCGCACGCCGAAATTACTTTATCGCTTAATACTTAATACTTTATCGCTTTGAACATCCTACAATATGTAAACTCAAATCGCAAAGAATGAAGCTGGAAACATAATTGACAATCAAACGAACTTGCAAAGTGAAGTTCGATTGAAATTATGTGACAGCTTCATTCGACGCGATTTATATACACCCACCCTTAATAAATTTGTATATTATACTGAACACCCTACCCTAAAAATTAGAAAGTGAATATATTCAGGAATGTGTTTATTTGGCTTTCAACAAATGAGTCGGAGTACACCAAGAAGGATGGATCTTGGTGGGAAGGACCGTGGAGGGGGTGGTTAGTGTTGCCAACAATAAAAAAAATTAGTTCTCTCAATCACCGTGCGAAGGCTGATGCGTGGCACCGCATACTACAATATGTAAACTCAAATCGCGTCGAATGAAGCTGTCACATAATTTCAATCGAACTTCACTTTGCAAGTTCGTTTGATTGTCCAATAATGTGCTCCGAGAAAGAGATAGATAGCGTTAATGAAATCTAGTTGTAATAATTATATAACCACTATTAGACTTTATTAACCACTTATAGCAACATACTAGCTAATTCTAAACGGCAGTATTAGATGAACCATATATACCATTATTTTATAAGGGGTGGTTACACATTTGTAAACTGCTTTTCCAATGTCGCCGAACCAGTGCCGTATAAGAGACATCGCTAAAGTAAGAAAAAAGACAAATCAAATCAAAACTAATCGCAATTTACAACTGTGTAATGGGGTGGTTACAGCTTATAAGGATTATATTAGCACTTTTTTTTAAATAATAATGGTATTTATTTACAATATTCACAGTATGGTAGTATATCTTGAAATATATTTTTTGTAATGGGTGGCGCTAGTTTCGTAGTCAATAGCTGTAAAGGTTATACGAATACACTCGTAGAAATCTACGGGCATTCATTTTCTGTATCGTAAAAAATAAAAATAGATTTTTATTCTATTAAAAGAAAAATGTATTTTTGGTCATATCTTTTTTTTCCAGGGCGAATTTTTTTGGCGTCTTAACAAATATGAATGGAATATGTCCAATCTATAATTTGAACCCCATCTTATCCCTGCACAATAATTTTTTTTTTGGAGCCCAATTAACAAGGCATTATTTTCATTGTCCTTTTAAATAAAATATTTATTTTGTTGTAGTTTCAATGTAAAAAAATACCTTTTTTAATTTAATCAATAGAATGTAAATTATATTATGAAGTGTTTATTTACGTTACGTTCTTTCTATCGTATTTTACAATAATAATACCATAACGTACTAGGTAATTTTAGTTTTCTCATTATAAATGTAGACTAGCTTTTGCCTGCAACTTCGTTATGCGCGTACGACATTGTTTATATTTAACTGAAGAAATAATTTTTCATACAAACTAAAAAGTCCAATATTTCGTGTTCCCGTGGGACTGTCGGGAACTTCTTTTACAACACAAACAGTCACGCACTGAGGAACCTTTATACCAAGTATCACATCTGTGCACTTATGGAATAATTTTTTCATATAAACTATAAATCAGCTTAAACGAAGTCTGTTTTGTTACAACTTGTACAAGGTCTCGTCCTAAGAATCAAAATGAACCCAAACTCGACATGCCTAGCTCTATCGGTCTACGAGTACCAGAAGCACCTCAAGGTATACCTTCAGCTCCCACTACCAGAACTGGTGGTAAGGTCTCGTCCTGCGAATCAAAATGAACCCAAACTCGACATGCCTAGCTCTATCGGTCTACGAGTACCAGTAGCACCTTGAGGTATACCTTCAGCTCCTACTACCAAAACTGGTGGTAAGGTCTCGTCCTACGAATCAAAATGAACCCAAACTCGATATACCTAGCTTTGCCCGTCTAGGAGTACCAGTAGCACCTCGAGGTATACCTTCAGCTCCCACTACCAGAACTGGTGGTAAGGTCTCGTCCTGCGAATCAAAATGAACCCATACTCGACATGCCTAGCTCTATCGGTCTACGAGTACCAGTAGCACCTTGCGGTATACCTTCAGCTCCCACTACCAGAACTGGTGGTAAGGTCTCGTCCTGCGAATCAAAATGAGCCCAACTTCGACATGCCTAGCTCTATCGGTCTACGAGTACCAGTAGCACCTTGAGGTATACCTGCAGCTCCTACTACTAAAACTGGTGGTAAGGTCTCGTCCTTCGAATCAAAATGAACCCAAACTCGATATACCTAGCTTAACCCGTCTAGGAGTACCAGTAGCACCTCGAGGTATACCTTCAGACCCCACTACCAGAACTGGAGATAAGGTTTAGTCCTAACAAACATAATGATTCCAAGTTTCCAAATTCAATCCTAATCATAAAAGGTTTTGTAATTTAATTTTTTTTCAATAAAATTATATTATTAACTTTTCAACTCAGTTCAGAGAGTGTCAAGTATCGAGACTTGTTTGATGTAATAAATTGTGTATGTACAGCGATGTTTCTTAGCACGAAAAATAACTCAAAAGCGATACAGGTCCACTCACGACAGCGGCTGAGCGCAGACTGAAGATATCTAGTTTTGTTTGGAATGATATTGACATTATTTGCTAAGGTATAATAACCCTTACCACAGTGTGTTAAGATTTACGCATTTATACAAATATGAAGACGTGTTTGGTTTTATTTTTTCTAAAGGGTTTTTAGTATTAATTTCAAAGAAAAAAATACTAATTATCAAAAATGAACACATCAACCACCGAATAATATTTTTTTTATTCATAAATACTTGTGTTTTCATACCAAAAGTGGTACCGTAAATTGGCTTAAAATCGTCATTTTCGTGCGACGAGGCATCGCAAAATTAGTTTTTAAGCCACAAAAACAAATTTATTTATATTATTTTTATATAATAAATGGAGATGAAAGTCTTATCTATCTATTGGTATTTGTAATTATACTAAACTCTGCGCCATTTTATCACAATATGTACCAGAAAATACCCTATTTTGAAGATTTGCGGAAACGCGTAGTTGATTAAACAGGAAAGTTTTTTTTTTTTATTTGTGTAACCGCAAGGCTCTATTGCTTATTGGGTAGAATTTTTATTGTCAATAAGAAAACACGATATTCAGGACATTACAAAATTCCAAAAAAGTCTAGAAACTTGAAGGAACTGCGATATAGTTTCTTCATCGACGACCACTTTGCAATGTGTAAACCTGTTATGGAATGGGGTATGCCTCAGACTGTGCTGTTGGGACCGGGAGCTTAATAAAAGACGTGTTGTTTAGTTTAAAGATGACACTATATTGAAGTAATATTGATACGTAACGAGGAGGTGCGTCACACACTACACCTCCCCGGCAATTTTAATAAAAAAATAATATACAAATGTTTTTTTTATCAGTAAAGACAAAATTGTTAAAACTTTTCACTTAACTTCATATAACTATAAAAAATACATTAAATGTTATGCATATATAGGTAGGTAATTTTATATCTATTGATATTTTTCACAATAACCTGCAATAACATAAGAGGTGTTTTATTTCTATCGAGATACAAAATGTTAAAATACAAATTATTGCTACTATAACACTAAAACTTACCAGCGACATTGACAAAACATAGGTAGAGAAACGAAAATTTTCTATTATTTTTAAATATACTTACTTTATTAAAATAGCAGATCTGATTTAACTAAAATACGTATACCTACAAAAACAAAAACTGAAAATATGTATGCGTCATTTTCTGCAATAAAATACCAAAAATGAAGGCATACAATTGATGCCTTCATTGTGCGGGAATAGAACCAAGACGCATCGGTTCGATACCCGCACAGAACACGAAAAAAAAAATGTTCCGGGTCTGGGCGTTTATCTATATATGTATTTTATATTCTAGGTTCACCCCTAGTTCGCTACATGGTATTTCATACATAACACAAGCTTTGCTCAATTTGAGGCCATGTAGTTGGTGTGATCGTCTGGGGATTTTATTTTATTTATTTATTTCTCGCAAGTTCACATAATATGTCGCCTATAAAATATTTTTCAATTTTTAGCCGACAATGCACAAGAAGACGCCCTTGGCTTTTTGCATAAAGAACTGCAGGCGAAGGGAGACGAAGTCTTATATAAACAACCGCTGACAACCCTGACCCACAAGGGTGCTTCTGATTGGTAAGGCCAAGCATGTGTCTTAAAAGACGTTTTTAAACCGAATTTGTCTCGTTTTTTCTAGCATTAGCAACACTCGCAACTTCGTTCCCGTTGAAGACCTATGAAAAAGTTCACTGCACTCAAAGATTTAAATCCATAGATGCGCCCTTTCAGTACAAAGAACTAACGAAACATTGTCATTACCGAAAGAGGTGCATGCACAAGTCTTGTGACAGTCTCAAATGAGCGCTTGTCGTGCACGTTCACATAGATTATTTTGTTTAAAATATTTACATAAAGACTTAATTATGCTGTCTTGTTCATTTCGGGGGTGTAAAAATACAAGTCGCAATACAAACAAGGATAAAGGTGTTACTTTTCATGCGTTAGTATTTAATAAAATTATTTAATACATTGTCGGGCAAGGAAGCGCTCGGCTGCCAAAGAATAAGTAATCAGATAGTAAATAAAAGATCAACTCAATACTTAATGTAACCTATTAAAATCATATTAGAAAACCAGTGAAGTTTTTATTTTACTTTACAAAGCCGTCGTATTTTTTGACTATTTTATGGAAATAGAAAAATATATTGGGTTATTCTTCTATTCACATATTTTTGATCACAACGGTTTTCAGTAATAATTTTATTATTCTTAATTGTTGTAGACCATCAAAAAATAACAATGAAACTACTAATATTCGCGGGAAAGATATTTCTAACACTATATCAATATAAAGGGTGTCCAGTAAAAAAAATTCAACTTTAAACGACGAAAAAAAAAACTATTGGTTTTATATAAAGATTTATTATATGAAACTTGAGATAACAAATGCGCATTTTATTTTTTGAACACAACATCGTCCAAATGCTGTCCATTTCTGGCAACGCACTCTTGCAAGCGCACCCTTAAATTTGCGAATACCCGATTGCAAAGCTGCGGAGAGATGGCGGCAATTTCTCGTCGGATATTTTCTTGTAGAGCTTCAATCGTTGCAGGATTATTGTTGTAGACCTTTGACTTGAGGTAGCCCCACAAGAAGAAGTCGCATGGAGTAATGTCCGGCGAGCGTGGTGGCCAGGATATGTCTCCATATTTGCTTATTAATTTGTTAGGAAAATCTCTCTAAGTTTCTGCATTGACACTCTGGCTGTGTGTGGAGTGGCACCATCCTGCTGAAATAATGTTCGATTGTTGTAACCAGGAAACTGTGCGAGTTGCGGTACCAGGAATTATTTATTTTATTTATTTATTTATTTACGGAAAACTTACAGCTATTTATTATATAATTTGAACTAATTGAAATTCGTCTATCATTCGGCAATACACTTCAGCAGTGACTGTTTCTCGCTGGTTGAAAAAATAAGGACCAATAATTCCACGCGCAGAAATCGCACACCAAACTGTCGTTTTAGAGCAATGTAATCGTTTTTGATGGCGTTCTCTTGGGTTGGAGGGACACCAGAAACGCATATTCTGTTTGTTGACGTAGCCATCAATATGAAAATGGGCTTCATCGCTAAACAATATGTTTCCAAGCGTTCGTGGGGTTCGAAAACGTTCCAGCATCACCCTGGCGAAGTTTTCTCGCACAGGGTAATCGTTTTCATGCAGACCCTGTACAATTTGAATTTTGTATGGGTGTAATTTTAATTTCTTTTTCAAAATAACTTGAACTGTTGACTTTGATATGCCTGTAGAGGCAGCAATTTTTCGTACCGATTTACGAGGATTACGCATTATTTCTTGCCGAACTTGATCCACATGTTCAGGCGTCGCTGCTGAAGTTGGCCGCCCCGGAGAAGTCTCGTTGACGGTAATTCCTTGTTGTCTAAATCTTTGCACCCACGACCGAATAAGTTGTGTGCTCGGGCCATCGCTTAATCTTCTGATATTGAAGTGCGTACAAAAAGCGCGGCGCGCACGAACCAAGGATTCGCCGGACTTCAAATATTGCTCGACTGCAAACGCGCGGTGCGCTCCGGACCAGTGACTCATGGTGACTGACAAATCCATCCGCAAAACCCATGCATCTAACGCCGCCCCTCCTCTTCACCTAACCCCGCCAGTTGCGTAGCAACAGCCAATCAAAGTTGAAATTTCTTTACTGGACACCCGTTATTAACCCAATACGATGTAAACTGCAAATTTATATCGAACATTTTAGATACAAATAATACACTGAAATTTCCAAGCAATTCGTAGGATATACAGAGTGACTGTTGGGTACACTTTCGGAATTCGAGGAGAGTGATAGTTTGGGGTCATACTCAAAGAGAAAAAATTAAATAAAAAATCTATTTTAAATATTAAATGAGTAAACTTAACCGCAAGTTATAGAATTCATTACGCAACGCATAAAACACTGGTACAGACGTACGCACGGCATTATCAACACAGTATACTCGTAGGTAGTTAGGCATAGATGGCTCCACGAACGGTCCTCGAATTAGTAAAACTTTTTATTTATTTATAGGAAATTCTGCTGAAAAATTAAGTAGTAGGTTCTTAATTTGCATAATTATTATGCTCAGAATCAAGTACAGAGTGCTCTCCTTCAATATCCAAAATATGTCACCAGTCACCCTGTATACTGGGCACTTAATTTTTCACTAAAATCTATACATATAATAAAATGGTAGGAAAGTCAAAACTGTACATTGAATATTTTTTTAAAAGAATACTTGGGGTATGATCTACAATCGAAACAGAAACAAAAAATATAGTTTTTAGAATTTTTGCCTGTTTGTCTGTTTGTCTGTTTGTCTTTCCGGGATAAACTCAAAAAGTACTGCATGGATTTACTTCAAATTTGGCATGAAGATAGTTAAGAAGTCGGGTCAACATATAGGCTACATATTATCACGCTAGCAGTGTTATAATCGTAGGTGCGTTTGGTGCTGCATAGCGTTCACGCAGACGACGTCGCGGGCAGCAGCTAGTTGCCTATAAATAAATAAAGCTTTGTTACTATGTACTTGACTTACGTCTGAGTCAATCGCGGCACGTGACCTGGCACGCGGATCGCTGCAAATGCGAGTTTAACAATGCGTTGCGTAATGAATTCTTTAACTTTCGGTTAAGTTTACTCAGTAAATAATTAATATTTATTTTTTATTATATTTTTTCTCTTCATGTATGATCTTAAACTATTTTTTTATGATCTCAAACATCTTGAATTTCAAAAGTGACCCAATAGTCACCCGGTATATCTGGTTGGGTAGCAAAAAAAATTATAAAAAAAGACGTGTGGCACTCGAAGACTGCCGTGGTAAAGCTATTGCATAGCATTTTTTATAAACTTATGCAATTATAATTATTTATTTATTTTATTAATGCAGTAATGTTTGATCTAATATGAAGTTCCACAAGTTCCTAGTAGATGGCGCTGATTGTTTATTAAAGCCCGCATGTAAAATTATGAAATCAAAGTATCACCTCTGTGCCGGTCGGAGTGGGGGTGTTGGGTTTTTTTCGTTACGGAATTTCTGATTTCGGTCCCCACGCTCAAGGCCCGCGATAGAAGCTATGCAATAGCTTAAAAATATGGGTGGGTTAGTCGTTCCTGCTTGCGATTTGTTTGATTTTTGTCTAAAATCCGAAAAATTCATACGATTCCATATAAAAAAAATATGCTAGAGTCTATTTTATAAAGTAATATATTCGACACATTACATACATATTCCCAAGAACAGCCCGCGACTTTTAATCATAGAATTTAAATAATAAAAGTAATAATTGATAATTATAAAAATGTAAGACTTCATTATTTACATAAACAAACACAAACAACAGAACGCCAAAAATTCATAAGTAGGTGCTTTTTGCTGGTACTTAAGTAAACAATCATGTAGGTATGTTTTGATAAATAAACGATTTATAAATATTTATCTTTATTTTTATTACTCTGTAATCCTTTATAACTGTTCAGGCGTGTTTCTAGCGTGAGTTACATCTGATCTTATTCTATGACGTTTGTTGACGTGGACGCGTCGTGCTTTAATGAGTAAAAATGACAACCTTAAGACACGTACGGGCCTATCTATGGATTTAAATCTTTGACTGCACTATTCAAAATACTGAGTGCGCCATCTAGTTTCAAGGCGTGAAATTTATTTATTTCTCTTGTGGTGAAAAGTAGCCTATGTATGTAGTATTACATACTATATAAACAATTCCTATCCAAAATTTCGTCAGGAACCGTTCAGCCGCCCTGCCGTGATTTGGAACAATAATACATCCATCCAAACTTTGGCATTTATACATATATAACTTATTAATCAGAAAATCCACAGTAATTATAATATACATTTTTAAAACAATGTTTTTCAAATGACTATTTGTAACAATATTGTTTAAATTTGATGTTAGTTTTATGGTATTGTTTCTGTAACACAAAATTTGAAAAGCCAGAACTTGCAGGTTCAGTCCACGTCGAATGCAATCTGTCTTGGTTATTATACTTATCAAACATGTATTATCATATCAAAACAAATAAGTATAGTTTAGTTATGGTCTAGTTTTGTTTATGTTTTAATTAACAACTTAGAAAAGACGGGTAATAACACCCTTAACGGGTCTAGGTGGACTTAAACAGTAACCTTGTATAGGGTGTGCGTAATTATAGGGTAATTAATACCCACGCGTAGAGGGTATTATGCCGGTACTGAAAAATAAATTTAATATTGATTGAAATTCTTTTCGTTTCCAAGATTTTCGAAATTAGCCTTGACGCCAAAAAGAATGGGTGGTATATTTTTGTATTTCGATAATATCGAATATCTCGGATATCTTCAACAAAATACCCATTTTTTTTCTGAATTGGCATAATGGCCTCTTCCTGTAGGTACCGTATTATCCATTGATAACGCCGTACTTTGTACATTTTTAAATAAATCTGGAACTATTAACAAAAATATTAGTTCTGGGTTTTCATATCCATAAATAATTGTTTTATAATTTTAACTTTAACCGAAAGGGTTCTTGTTTACTGTTATATAGGGTTAATTTAAATAAGCGCATCACCTCTTACAGGCAGCTTCTCTACATCAATCCCAACAAAGTTTTTTCTACGACGTTCTACAAATCTTGATAAAACACAAAAAATAAAAAAAAATAAAAAATAAAACTTTACTCCTGTTAAACCTTAATTTTAAAAAGTCGTAGATAAAATGTTGTAACGATAACCCTGTATATTTAATTTACCTTGAAACAGGATTAAAAAGGAACCTAAAGCAGAGACAGACAGTTCTATAAAAGACTCTGCGGACACCAACCGTCTGGCTCACAAGTTCGAAAGAAAACTGAACGCGCTGGTTGAGCCGAAAATTCCTGAGCCAATGAAGGAACCCATGCAAGGTAATTTATCTAGTTTTTGGAAGTACTTAAAATTATTAAAATTGCTAATAAATAAACATTCCTTACAGTTAATTACTAAAATACATCACCCAAATAAGGCTTCTTTAAGACCTTGCATTATTGAGACTAAAGAACAAACTTCAGAAATAAAAATACATGTTGAATACATTGTACAGGGCTGTTTTTTAGTACCCAGTCAATTTTTTTTTTACATTATACGTATCATTTAAAAAAAAAACAATTTTGCAAAAAGGTTATTTATTTTTTTACGAGGAAATTGATATATTCGCTAGCAATAAACAAAGCATGGTCATTTCTTTTTAAAGTAAACTGATCAGTACCGTCGTGATCATGGCGCTTGCAAGTGACGAAATATCGAGAACTCAAAATAAAAACAAACATGGTAAATATCCCGTTTCTAAAGTAAATTTAAATGTGCGACACTAAAATAAATATTATTTATTTTATTATTTATTTTAGTGTCGCTTTGAAGAAAAAAATAAATATATGGCACCAAAAACTTTTTCACAAATATTTGCTGTTAATGAACACAGCTACTACGTTTGATAATACTACGACGTAGTAGTACAAGATGTTTCGTAATAGCGCACGGTGTTTATTTTAATAAAATTCATTCAGTGACCATCCTTAAGTTTTTAAACTATCATGGTCTTCAACATTTAAATTTACTTTAGAAACGGGATAATGTAGTTGGGCTTATATCGTATCAGGCCCTGTATAAAGGTTAAAAAATTAAATACACCATTAACATAAACATGACTTGTTGGCTCAAATCTGTGTAAACACAAATATCCAACCCAACCGGGATTCGAAACAAAGTTATTTTTTTTTTTTTTTTATAAATGACTAAACCCGCGTTTGACCTCAATCTCACCTGATGGTAAGTGACGATGAGGTCGAAGATGAAAGCACACGGGTTTAGGAAGAAACTGGCTCTTTATACAATATTGCCGGAACACATTACCGCCGGAGCGGTAACATTTGGCGGCAGACTTTATATAAAGGGTGGTCGCTAGCCAGGCGGACCCAGAAGGGATCCTACCACCAAGCGAAAAAAAGTTAGCGCCTTAGAACACGTTAAAGTAGTCTTGTACTATTCCCTCCGGACTTTTAGGTCTATTTCCTTGAATGTCCAGTGTGTCCACTAGGTCCACTTCCTTGAACGTCCACTTCCTCGAACGTCCAATTTCTCAAACGTCCACTAAATAACATTAAAAAACATTAAAAAAGTATATGGGCTAAGGTAACAACCGGATGGACTCCACGCCACAGCACCAAAAGGAAAAGAGAGGAAGACAGTTGAAGAGGTGATCAGATGGGAAATGCTTCCTGACGAAAAAATAAAAAGCAATTAGTCAATTAAAAAAACAAAAGAACTTTATTACTTCAACAAAACAAATTCTTGAAATTAACACTTAACCCTTAAAAATTAAAGAAACAAAAGACCTTTATTTTTTGTACAAAAAATACACTTAAAATTCCCCGATTTAACCCTTAAAAAATAAATTCCCTAACATGTCTTTAGCTTCGACTTGCAAGCCATCCGTAAAAAAATTATTTTTTTGAGAAATTCTGTCGACCCTAAAACGCCATTGGATAGGTTTTTCAACAGTCTTTTGTACTTTTTATCAAATAATATGTCATGGCTTTTCCTGTTCTTTTTTTTTAATGTCTCGAAATAACTTCTTTTGATTTTGCAATCATAGTGGGCAGCTTCATTTTTCAAGGAATATATACATAAGTATAAATTCGGCGATTTAGGGATCCTGGAATTTAAACGGCGATGCCAGCCTTCTAGGGAGTTGGTAGTGCGGTGTTCATCTAAAGCACAACTCAACATTTCCGTATTTTTGTTTGCCCATTGACGACGGTAATATTTTTTGAATTTCATCATTTCAAAAGACAATGGAGCGACATCCCATATCTCATTTGACGTATCAACAATTCTATTAGCGGGTAAGAGCGGTAGCAGGGCAATCATCCGAATGATGTTCCTACCTTCTTTTGTTTTTTTGATTCCAAATTCTTTGGCTTTTCGCCAAATTGCTTTATTATAATGGTAGAAACATCCTCGTACCTGCACATCTGGAAATATTGTACGTACTGCGTTTATGGGGGCCACTTCGTAATCACATTTAAAACGGTGTATTTCCAGACTCAGTTTAATTTTGATTAATTCAAACACTCTGCAATACGTCTCTTCTGATTTATTCGGCATTAAGACGAAAATTACCGGCACGACATTTGTTGAAGAAATCGATGACCCTAGATCAATATGTAACGTATATATTTGATAAAATGGCGGTGGTGCACTCTGAAAAGTACCATCAGCATAATAAACTCCTTTGTAGATTTTTAAGAACTTTATAGCGGTTGGTGAGGCAAAAATTAAAATTTTTTCGTCTGTGCCGTCTTCACATATTAAAAAACGATAATTCAAAGTTTCTGATAATTTTACGTCATTCAATGAATTGAAACTCAGCTTATCCACTTTTAAGTAATCCTTCCTAGCTTTATAACATCCATTCTTTTTTGAAACAAACAATGGTATCGCTTCCATGTATTCCTCGCCTTTCTTTTTCAATTCTTCGAAATTTTTGTCGAAGATTTTTTCGACGGGTCCAAATTCCTTACATACGTCCATTTTGCATTTATCCATTGCCATATCCACATCGTTTTGTATTATTTCCGGTTTACAAGTGTGTGTCTTTTCTCTTATTACCCTTTTGTCCTTACATGTGATCGTTGCTGAACAGACTTCCCGATTCCAGCACCTCCATAGTATCGTTCCCATTTTGTTCTTTCTGCTAACGTTATATTTGAATCCATTTCTTAACAGCGTTGTTTTTCCCTTTCTACTTTTAATGAATACTATATTATCGTCCATGTCACCAACGAAAAATAATTAAATTATAATTTTAATACAACAGAAACCAAAATCAAGTGATGACAGAATATGACATCTATCAGGTATAATTTATTATAATCAATAACTTTCAAGTGGCCAGTTACTTAGTAAAAAGATTATAATACACGAGAGTTATTAAACCTACTTCATAATTGTGCCAAGTGTTGTGCAATTTATTAGACTAGTAGAGGAGTAGACTTTCCATGAAGTGGTCGTTCGGGGAATGGACGTTCCAGGAGTGGACTTTCGGGGAATGGACGTTCCAGGAGTGGACTTTCGGGGAATGGACGTTCAAGGAAGTGGACCTAGTGGACACACTGGACATTCAAGGAAATAGACCTAAAAGTCCGGAGGGGTACTATTAGTATTGATCGAAGTGACAATAAGAAAGACTTTCTATGTAGTTCTATGTAAGTTATTCTTTTGTCTTCTAGATGTCATCATTGAAAAATCCAGACTGCTCTCCGAACATTTTGTCGAGAAAAGTAAGTTAAGTTCAATATAATTTTTAGCTACAAACTTCAAGTTATGTGCGATACGCTTATAACTTAATTTAGAACTATTCGTATAGGTATAAAAAGTTATAATTTTATAATTTATTTCTTAGATTACAAAGCATTGGTGCAGGAGAGATTGGTATCTGAAATGCAGAAGAAAGGAAATGAAATTCTCGTGGACGTCGACGGAAACACTGAGACTTACTTCTATGCTGCTCAAAGGTATTTTGATCATAGAGAAATAAAAAACTCAGGTGAAAAAACCTGCATGGTGCGCAAAAACTTCGTTGCAGATTTTTAACTGAGTCAAAGCACATGACGCACACTTTCGGACGCTACATCTGTAAAGACGTGTATGTGATATGGACGAAGTGATTAATGAGGGTATTATTAATAATGTGGTTGCATTATGTATAATTTCAAGCTGTATCGGGCTAAGTGATTAATTACTATCTAAACTTCATTATTTATCAAATTACACGGTCATCATTATATTGCTACATGACAATTGGGCAATTTAATAATAAAACATAATTTGTTTTATAATAACAAACAATGGTGCTACAAACCTTGTCGCGATATTACGGTATGTCCACATCCCCTTGATCCCACTTTGGCTTGACAAACGGTGTCACGACAGTAACTTTTTTTGATCGACAGACGATATTCCAGCAAGACAAACACCGTACCTTTATACTCTAGGGTTTATGGCGCTTCGCTGGCCGTTACCACGGCACTGCTCCTTTCGCTTGCTCGGCTCGCGCACATATGGCCTATTACTAATATAATATTAAGTCCTTGCTAAGTAACCCAAATAATAAGACAGATTATTTAAATTGTTTAATATTTAGCTTAAGTGACAATAAAAATTAAAAAATACTAATTAAATATGTTTGCATTAAGAGTAAGAGAGCAGAGGCCCAAAAGGTGATGGACAGTAGGTATAACGCCCGGTCAATTTGATTCTCTTTCATATTAGGCTTTTTTCATAGCGACCAGGCACTATGTATAATGCCGAATTTATCATTTGGTAAATGAGATATGCACTGCAGAGACTGCGATGTAATAATAATAATAAAACGCCCCCTAAAATTCAACCATACGTCCGGATCGAACAACAGATCACGTGGGGGGCGGACACACGATCGTATATTACTGGCGTGGCTAACATGGCACTGGTAACCCATATAACATGGAGACACGATCTAAAAAGAAACGTAATGAGCCGCTTCCCGGGGGCGATTGCCGAGGCACACCTGAAGCTGACGCTGGGTGTTCCAGCTTGCGAACCGTTAGCGGAGAGGAGTTGAATAGGCGGGCTCCCTCCGGATCATCCGAAAATACTACAGCCAACTTAGCAATAGACACTGAAAATACTAGCTTAAACTCATCAAACACAGTAGCAGAACCATATAGTCCTTCCACAATATCTTATAGACCATCACCACCATCTTCTGTAGGTCGCACTACTCGTAGTGCACCTACACCCGACTTAGATGTTGCGCAAGAGGCAAATGCCTTCTTACCTGCGTCCACTAAGGCTGGGAAACCGCGAGTGCGCATGAGCTGGAGTAAAGATGTCAATATATTCATCATGCGCACTTATTACTATATTACAAAATTAGAAACAGACATGACAACATATCGCAAAATACTGCATGAACTTTTCTCACAAAAATATCCTAATGTGAAAGTTACCGAGCAACGTATTTCTGATCAAAAGAGAGCAATAATTGAAAAATTGAAAAAATTGAAAAATTGAAAAATCTTTATTCAGTATCTTTACACATTAGCTTGACAAATGGCAGAAGTCTCCTTTTAAGTATAAACCTGTGTTAGGAGACTCCGCTCTCTCCTTATATTACTAAGAGATACATTTAATAACAGAAATTTTAAGTAAGCGATAACATTTTAACATTTTAATATAACGACTTATAGCTAAAAGTATAAGTAAAACGTGAAGCGTGAGTATCATAAAAATTAATAGTAAGCAATAATACATTAATAATTTTTTTTTTTTTTACATTCATACTATTACATAAATAAGTATTTTTACATGATTTTTTTTATTTTTAAAATATTATAACAGTGAAGTGTATAAGGATATATTATGAGTTTTTATATTTTAAATATATTATATATATATTTATTTATTGTTTGATTGATATGTAATGTAAGACTTGTGAGGATGAAACGACTTATAGTTAAAGGTAAAACGTGAAGCGTGAGTGTCATAGGAATAAAATATTAAGCAATTTAGACGTTATTTGTCATTTTTTTTTTTCAAATATAGGTATTATAGTAGTTAATTTTGTAAGGATATTTTATGACTTTTTATATTTCTTCTTCTATTGATATGTATATATGAGTTGTGTGTAAGGAACAGAGTGTGCGTGTTTGTGGTTTTAGAATTTAAATTTATGAGTTTAATATGAGAGTTGTTCGTATATTATAAGAGATAAAAGTAAATTTAGTGAATATTGATAATCAACGAAAGCAGGGCATTTTTTGAAAAATACAATAATGATAATGAATAGTATTAGACTAATATAAAGTTTTCAATCTCATTATAGTCCTTATCATGAAGCCAGTTAAGGAGGGAAGTTTTGCATGTGTGTGCCGTTCTGTGATGAATATTAAGAATTTTATTTATTTTATTGTATAAGTGGGCTGATTGTGCTGGAAATTGTCTACTTGCATAAGTAGATTTAACGTGGACAGAAGGTGCTACATTTACTATTCTTCGTTTTTTGTTAATTCGTAATAAACTTCTAACCGAACACGAACTAAGCCAATTAAAATTAGATATACAAGAACAATTAAACACAGAAACAGACAATAACACACACTTATATATATATAAGTGTGTTATATCTCTCTAAATGAAAATCGAGAACATTATCAAACACAAACGCATTCCCAACCTCAACTAACTACTACCACACAATCACAATTTTATTCACAAAGCTCACATGCATTCACGCAAACAGAGAATGTCACATTTACTTTAGAGAATGACATAGAAACACTAATAAACCCTGACCCTATAACAGATACACTAACGGAACAGAATACTTGATAAATTTCAAACAGCTATTACAAATTACTCTTGAATGAACCCAGCTACTAGACCGAAACTACCTAAATTAAAATATAGTTATAAGCTTTCTCAACTTGTGAATTTATTCAATGAAAAAATACTCACCCGGTTTATATCTGATGATACACACTTAGTAGATATTCATACGCTCATTTATTGCACAGCTGTGGTTATCTCAGAAGAACTTAATTATAAAATAGAAGAACAGTTTAGAAGTGGTAGATATAAAGACGCTAACAAACCTTCATGGAAAATAAGACTTGGGACTGATATCGAAAAACTTAGGGCAGACTGTGGTAGGCTCACTCAGTATATAAATAACAATAGGTCTCACAAAGTAGTGAAAAGAGTTGAAGAAATCTTTAAGCACAGAGCTATACACACAAGACACGAAGTCAACAATAGGACACCAGAAGAATTTTTAGATACCCTGAAACAAAAGTTAAATCTTAAAGTGCATAGACTCCGTAGATACAAAAAAGCTGAAAAGCGGAAAAACGATAACATTCTTTTTCATTCCAATGAGAAATCATTTTATAGAAATTTATATAAAAACACTGAAACACTTGCAGACATAAATATACCGACACAAACACAAATAGAAACATTCTGGGCTAGTATATGGGAACAACAGGTACACCATAACGAAAAAGCAGATTGGCTTGAAAAAGAAATAAATAAATGTAAAAATATAGGGGAAATGCAATTTGAAAATATCACAGAAGCAGATTTAGTAAACGTTACAAATAAATTACATAACTGGAAATCACCAGGTATTGATAAAATTCATAACTACTAGTACAAAAAACTTACATAACTACACAAACATTTAGCAAAAAATTTTACAGATATAATATTAGGCTCACAACGCATACCGGAATTTATAGCCACTGGAATTACGTACATGCTACCTAAAACTGCTCAACCTACACATCCATCACAACTCAGACCCATTACATGCCTTCCTACGATATATAAAATACTAACATCAGCAATAACACAAAAAATTTACACACACGTAGAAAAAAATCAGATTTTAGCTGAAGAACAAAAAGGATGTAGGCGGGGCCACATGGGATGCAAGGAACAACTGGTTATTGACTCTACTATTCATAAGCATGCAACCTCCAAAAACAGAAATCTACACTGCACATATATTGATTATAAAAACGCCTTCGATAGTATTCCGCATTCTTGGCTACTTAAAACTTTAGAATTATATAAAATTAGTCCCAAAATAATAGATTTCATGCGCAACATTATGCCCTATTGGAAAACCAACCTTCAACTAAATTGTGAAAATAATATAATCACTACACGTACAATCACCATTAAAAAGGGCATTTATCAAGGTGATTCCCTAAGTCCCTTGTGGTTCTGCTTAGCCTTAAACCCCCTATCAGCAATGCTGAATAATTGCCAGGTTGGTTATAAGTTTAAAAACACTTCATCAGATCCAGCCATATCACATCTTATTTATATGGATGATATAAAACTTTATTCAAAAACAGATAGAGATATGAAAATATTAATAGATACAACAGCAAAATTTAGCAAAGATATTAACATGGAATTCGGCATTGATAAGTGCAAGACGTTACACATAATAAAAGGTAAAAGCCAGCCAGGAAATTACACCATCGTTTACACTACCACCATAACAGCAATGGAAGCAAATGACCTCTACAAATACCTAGGATACAATCAATTGAAAGGATTAGACCATTCTATAATTAAACAGATTTTAACTCAGGAATTCAAAAGTAGATTAAATAGAATATGTAATACACAACTCTGTAGCAAAAATTTAATAAAAGCAGTCAATACTTATGCTATTCCCATTCTCACCTATTCTTTTGGTATTATAAAATGGACTAAAACCGATATAGACAATATACAACGATTGACTCGCACTACACTAACAAAATTTAATAACTTACATCCC
Source organism: Stenoptilia bipunctidactyla (assembly GCA_944452665.1). Classification (NCBI taxonomy): domain Eukaryota; kingdom Metazoa; phylum Arthropoda; class Insecta; order Lepidoptera; family Pterophoridae; genus Stenoptilia; species Stenoptilia bipunctidactyla. Next base: position 13,341,846 of record OX101726.1, read on the forward strand.
AAATCAGCCATAGAAAGACTTATAATCAAAAGACACAACGGAGGAAGAGGAATAATAGACATAATGCAACTTTGGAAAAAACAAATACACACCTTGCAAACATGTTTTTATTCAAAATCACACATCAGCAATATACACAAAGCAGTAGTAGAAAACGATCTTCACTATACTCCCCTTAATCTTGTCGAACGTTTAAACACACAAAACCTACACAACACTGACCCACAACTAGAACTAATAGAAAACTGGAAGAAAAAGGCACTTCATGGTCGACACCCCCATGATTTAGAACAATCCCATATAGATAGTATTGCATCCAATAAATGGTTAAAAATAGGCAGCTTGTTCCCAGAAACTGAAGGTTTTATTATTGCAATACAAGATCAAATAATAGATACGAAAAACTATCGCAAATATATTATAAAAGACACTTCAGTAACAGATAAATGCCGAAAATGCCATTCTCAACCCGAAACAATCCAACACATAACTGGAGCATGCACAACCCTGACGCAAACGGACTATACCTATAGACACAATCAAATTGCAAATATTATTCACCAACATCTAGCTCTTAAATTCAACCTCATACAAAATGCAAACACCCCATACTATAAATACATTCCAGATACTATACTAGAGAATACGACACACAAGCTACTGTTTGACCGCGCCATACTTACAGACCGTACTATACACTATAACAGACCAGACATAACACTAGTAGACAAAACGAATAAAATCACATACTTAATAGATATCGCAGTCCCAAATACACATAATATTCAGAAAACTATCACCGAAAAAATTTGTTAGTACACTGAACTGAAAGACGAAGTAAGCAGGATATGGAGACAAACTAGAGTCTATGTAGTCCCCATAGTTTTGTCTACCACAGGAGTGATCCCTAAACACTTGCATCATAGTTTAAAATTATTGGACCTAAAACCGTTTATTTATACTCAATTACAAAAAGCCGCAATTTTAAATACCTGTCGTATTGTGAGAAAGTTCATGCAATTAGACACCACATCACAAAACTGAACTCTCCTATCCACTGCATTTACTTGGTGTAACCCGTAAATGTAGTCATAACCAGCCTAGAGCTGAGAAGACAAAACATCTCAAAAATAATAATACTCTTTATTGCCAAATAAGATACAAATACAATTTCATGGTAATAACAAGCATAGAAACTGACAATTAGGCGACCTTATCGCTACAAGCAATTTCTTCCAGGTAACCTTTTAAAATGAAATACAAAATAAAAATTAGAGAAAAAAAAACCTCAAATTAACAAAACAAAAAGAAATAACAAAAAAAATTAAATCTATGGGCAGAGTATTTAGACGGTAAAACGCTAATCAAACAAAAGTATTGTTTGATATTTAAAATACAAGCAACAAGAAGAAATAATGAATTTTGGATACGTAGTAGCTCAGTCTGTCAGAATTACATGGAGCTTAATTGGAATCACGCGCCGGTGTTTTTTCGCATGTCATGTCAACTACATTGCAGGGGTACTATTTTCACAATAAATATACAAAAGTCACCTAAGTTCTTTCAAAATAACAGTCCATAAAAGTAACAGTCCATATAGCTTGAAGCTAAATATTTATAAATAATGTACTTCCACAGGTTGAAAACCCCAAGCGCATTAGAAGCTCCCGACCCATGGCCACAAGTCGCACATTTTTTGCATAAGAAGCTCGATGATCTGATGAAAGTCCGCCCGATGCCAAGGAAACTTGTAAATACCACGAAGGGTATGCATTTTTTGAGTTAAAGAGAAATTACTAGTTCTACAGCGTACTAAGTTTTAAATTAAAACACTGTCAAGCTCATCTGTACGCAGACGACACACAAGTTTAATACTCATTCGATCCCTAATACTCGGAAGAGGCATCCTGTAAAATAAATGAAGATCTTGATAAGATATTCCAGTGGTCTAACAAAAATTCCTTAGTTTTTAACCAAACAAAAATAAAATATCTTGTGTTAGGTACTAAAACACAAAGTAACAATGTCAATAATAGCAGTATTCAGAAAAAAGTGAACTCCACAATTATTGAGAGAGTTGATTCCGCCAAAAACCTGGGACTAATTGTTGATGAGGAACTTAGGTTTGAAGAACACTTTAATTCCAAAATAAAAAATGCATTCTTTAGATTAAAAGTTCTATACGAGTTTCGCCCTTACCTATCGGAAGATGTTAGATTGATGTTAGTTGAGTCTCTCGTATTTTCTCAATTCAATTACTGTGTAGTATATGGCCCAAGACTTACAGTGAAAACTGCTTAAACGATCCAACGGCTACAAAATGCGTGTATGCGTTATTGCTTTCAAATTCCAAGTAGGTCTCATATCTCACCGTACATTAATGACAAAAATATTTTAGCAATTAATAGTTTTGTTATAATTATTATTTAATTTGATGATATTTTGATTTTTAGCTTTTAAATATATAGTTTCGTTAGGTAGGGTGTGCGCAAAATTTTGAGAATGCTGTATGTGCCTAGTATTGACATGTATATTAAGACATTTTAGTCCTATTATTGTGATTTGCTTGTATATATGTTGTTGGCATGTCTTTTTTGAATAAATAAATAAATAAACAATGAACAGTCGTAGAAAATTACACTTGACTTGCTTTGTACACAAAGTCATTAATAAGAAACGTTCAGTTTATCTATTTAGCAAAATTAACTTTTACACAGACGAACACGCGTTTAATACAAGGTCCAAAGTGCACAACAAATGTATATTGCCAAAGCATAGCTCAGTAGGTGGCAGAGGTGGGTTTAAATTTGCGGCTTCTAAAAATTTCTTTCTCTGAGAGCAAGGTGAAGGCTAGAAACCAACGCTGTCGAGATTTACAATCTTAGCAGCACAAGCTAAGCCTTCTACTTTTTATCACATTTTTTTCTCTATTCATAATAATAGTGCTTAATAGTTAGTGTTATTTAGTTTTATGTTTTATTATTATTATTGTTTTACTCTTTTATATGTGTGTGTGATAATTTTTTTTTTATTCTATTCTATTCTACTACTTGGTTTGAGGAATTTCCCGAATGTTTTGTACGTATTATCTATGAATTTTATTTGAAGAGGTCCAGTTGACAATTTGCAGTCACGCTAAGTTACACTGTAATTTTACTCAGAATTGAGCACTGACACGCAGTGGTAGGTAATTATATTCTTATAGAATAAATCATAGTTATTTTATAAAATAATGTTTAAATTTTGAATTTTCAGAACACACAAAAGTTGCCGCGAACTATTTGTCTACACAAGTTACACTGCCTGGTACAGTATTATTTTTATAAATGATATTATGGTAGATCACGATTTTGTCTTTATCATCATCTTAGAACATTTTCTAAAAAGCTCACTGCACAATACTGCACAACTCTCTGTGGATTTCCCAGAAATGAGGCAATTTGGGACGTAACTTTATCCCGATCCTTCTATAAATTTAGTAAAAGTACATATTCAGCAATCAGAAGTGTATATTTATTAGAGCCTTATACTCGTAACTCTTCGACAAGCCTAATTTTGCAGTTTTAGCAAGTCCATGCCATTTAAAACTGTAGACATAAATATAATATATTTATAAAAAAATTGCAATCATCTTTAAATGCTTATTTTTATATAGTTTTATAATTAGATCAATTAGTTTAAAAATATCTATCAGCATTAGTTAAGCGTGTCGTATAAATCGATTTATGCGAGTGTGCTGGCAAACCTAGTTCATGTATGTGAGTGGCTTCAATGGCTGCTTTTGACAATAGTTTAATTTTAAATTTAAAGCTTAAATATCTATGATAATAACAAAAAACTTGCAGATGACAGAATTACCGCATACGTTGCCCTTTTGGAGGAGATGGAAGCAAATGGAGACCAAGAGCTTATCGATGGACCTATTGCCAAGAGTTACAAGGATTCTGCAGCATAGTAAATAACTAAATCAGATTTTATTGAATACTAGCTGCTGCCCGCGACGTCGTCTGCGTGAACGCTATGCAGCACCAAACGCACCTACGATTATAACACTGCTAGCGTGATAATATGTAGCCTATATGTTGACCCGACTTCTTAACTATCTTCATGCCAAATTTGAAGTAAATCCATGCAGTACTTTTTGAGTTTATCCCGGAAAGACAAACAGACAAACAGACAAACAGACAAAAATTCTAAAAACTATATTTTTTGTTTCTGTTTCGATTGTAGATCATACCCCAAGTATTCTTTTAAAAAAATATTCAATGTACAGTTTTGACTTTCCTACCATTTTATTATATGTATAGATACAGGGTGATTGGTAATTAGTGGCGGAGCCAATAAGGAGCGATAGTATAGGCTAATTCCAGTCGAAATTATAAGAGGATCTACTGTACTAAAGTTAATTCTTTCCAAAATATACCTACTCAAAGATGTTTACAAAAAAAATCCTCCTCAAAATCTTGAACTATTAATAAATCTTAAAGATTCGTATTTTTTATCAATTTAGCTTTTGTTTGGGTACAAAGATTTTCTACATAATTTCTTCATAAATGTCGTGATCTTTTGCGAAAATCGTTGAAGAAAAAGCGACAATCAGCCTATAAAACGTCGATTTACTCAAAAAAGTCAAAACAATTATTCCATACGTTCCTTTCGAATGAGGAATTAAAATCTTGAATCGGTTAATAAACCACGAAGTCAGGACCAATGGAAAAAACCAAGGTAGAACCCGAAAACAAAATATTTCCGAAAACAAAGGACTCGGTCGCAGGAGTCGAGCGAGGCCTTGCTCGCCCCTCACTCAGTCCGATCTAACGGTTTACTGTCTTCGGATGTGCTTGCTCTCTGAGCTTATTTGCTCACACATTCGTTTTCTCAAATTTTTCTCCTGAACTTTTGTGTTTGTTTCTTGTTTCTTGTTTGTGTTCTGTGATTCCTTACGGTTTAATTGACCGATTTTAGGTATTCATACCTCATTCAAAAGGTAATGAAACATAGTTATTTTTAAATTATTGTAAACAAAATAATTGTAGGGTACTTTTTGAGTTAACCGACGTTTTAGAGGCTGTCACCGTAACTTGTTTTTCATTTAATGTTTTTCTTTATTATTTTTCGCAAAAGGTAATAATTATGAGGATTTGACTTTCAACATTATTTATTTAAAATATAGTTGTACCTAAACAAAGGCATAATTGATAAGAAATACCAATTAAAAATACCTTTATTGTTTATTAATATTTCAAGATTTTGAGTAGGATTTTTTTTGTAAAAATCTTTAAGTAGTTATATCTTGAAAATATTAACTTTAGGACAGTAGGTCCTAAAATTCTTTCGACTGAAATTTGCCTAAACAAGCACTTCTTCATTCTTACCAATTACTTACTTCACTCTTACTTATTACCGATTACCCTGTGAATCAATTTAGCAAAACCTTAGTAAGTAGTCTTATGGCTACTTTTCGAAGAATAGGAACTTAGTTTTCTATAACGCAATAGAAAAAGTGACTAGCCCGATGTTAAAACTAGATGTGTGTAGGTATGAATTAAACAGCTACGACGCTAATACACAAAGGTGGTTCAATTACAAAACTTTATTCATTTTTTTTGAAAACTATCTCGTTAAATCATCTTTTGTTCTTATTCTATTACAATATTTGAAGTGTTCAATAAATTAATATAGGAATCACTGCTCCCTTATAACAATAGGGCAACAATAACTCTTAAACTGTACTCTAACTGGGTTTTGGAATTGACTCACCATATGGGGTATTTACGTCGATAAAATTGAGCTTTAATCCTAAAGTAAATTACTACATGCGGGTACACACCGTATAGCTAGCGTTATTTTATTTATTTATTACAGAAAAACTTACAGCTAGATATTAATACATATATGAACAATAAAATAAAAGAAGGCTATTTAACAGTTTCATGTAAATGTAATAAACAAAGAGAGTATATGTCCATATTCCGAAATTTTAAACATGCTTGCTAACATATTAATATTTTCCCTGAAAGTAGAGACTTCACTGAATGGCAACTCACACGCCCCTCTGACAACGTCATCCAGTGCCAAAAGAGCCTTGTCGATCTATTGTTTTTGGTAATGTGTAAAACGGAGTAGAGTAGAGGTGGGACACACACACAACATTATCGACAATTGTCTCTGTTTATTATTCGATACCACCGAACGAATATGTACTTGTAGACAATTTTAATTTGAACCATAACAAAACTTTTCTGCTTTTTCTTAGCGTTTCAATGCCGAACTAAATATTTTTATTAAAATGGACAACCCCAATTTTTCCCTTTTGTGTCGTAAGCAGTAATACTGCATATGAAACCTAAAATCCATTATTCGCCATAAGGGATTTTAGGTTTCATTATGCAGTATTGCTGGCGGCAAAAGGCTATCACCACTTTTTACGTCATTCCATCCTGAAACGTAAAAGACTAAATATGAGCATTGCTAAAAACAACTGAAATTGAATCAGCGTGTTGGTAGTTGTACCAATGTTTCCGAAGACCCCAAATGGAATTATGGTCGTAAGCATATGTATGTATGTTACAATTAAACCCATTTCGCATTTTTCCTAGTGAAAACTAGACTTTGCTATTGTGAAAACTAAATTAACTAATTCTCAATATACTACAGGGTGACTGTTGGGTCGCTTTCGAAATTTGAGAACGTAATAGTTTGAGATCGTACACGAAGAGAAAAAATTTAATAAAAAATATGTATGAATTATTGACCACGCAATGCATGGTTACATAAGTGTAATACAATAGATACTTAGCGGGTGGTGGCGCGCGTGTGGCGGGAACACTACTGTGTGCTTGTTGACTAAGGCGACGCGTCGGGAAATGTGTAGTGTCTCCTTACTTATTTATAGGGAATTCTAGTAAAAATTAAGTACCCACTTTTACTACATAATTTTGATCAGAATCGAGGTCAGAGTGCTCTTCGTCAATTTCAAAAATTTTTCACCCTGTTTATCAGTTAAAACTAATTCTGACTAGGAAAAACGCGTATTTCCTAAGCGTATGAGTTAAAACTATTTCGGTCTAAGATAAACTTCATCGTAGCTTATTCTCAAAATAAATGTTTGTTAAGAAACCGCGGATGACGTCGGCTTTGCCACGAAATTTAATTAAAAATATTAGAGATATAGACAATTGGGCAATTTGATAATAATAATTTCTTCTTGCTCGGAACGCATAGGAGAGATTAAATCAGCGTGCGAGCGAGATACACGAGATGTCTTATCTCGCTTGAACAATTGTTAGACTAAAAAAACACAATTTCTCAACACCTATCACTATGTGTAACTTATGTAGGCAAGTCTACTTAAAACACTTTGTACATAATTATTGTGATGATTATTTGAACCCTCCATTGTTGTTACTATTGTCTGTACTGCATAATTACGACAGCGAACATACAGGTTTCAATTTGAAAGAAATCAGTGATTAGAAAGTTTCGTTTTATTTCTTTACTGGAAGTTTAATGCTTTTATTTATTAAGTTCTATAAAATACGAGCTTTTCCAGTAACCTCGAACGCACAAAACTACAATTTCTTACTCTCCTTTCATAATACAACCAGACACCTATTGAAAGAACCTTCATTCTTTTACAATCCCATTCATCAGCAAAACTTTTTGAGCCTAATATTTGTTTAAGGACATGTTGCACGAAACAACACATCATCGCCATTTACGGCTAACAAAGTGCTGTAGTTGCTGGAAGATGCGTGCCCACTTGTGACTAGCAAAAACTGGGCGAAAGTAGTTGAAAAAACAAAACAAACAATCCTACACGACTGAACGTTTCGTTCGAATAGAATTAATCATCAATGTCGGCGATTACTCAGATACCACAGAGATTGATTATGATGATGGCATAAATTCTTCTGAAACGGGCGATGATTGAAATATTTTTATTTTATTTTATTATACTACCCACATAAATTAGCACATGCAACATTACGTGATAAACCCGAATCCCAAGTAGGCGAAGCCGTGGACGTAAACTAGTAAAAAATTAAAATCATAAAATAACCATATTGCAATTTAATTAGGCAGCAAAAATCCATAGATAATTCTTTAAGATTACATCATGGGACATCTCTAGAACAATCAAAATTGAAACGTCACCGGACTCCTTGCATTTGAAAAACACTATAGATTATGTAAAGAAAATTAGAGTTTATCTATATCTATATAATTAATATTTAAGGTATTAAGATCTTTTTACAATATAAAATCTTTTGGTAGTAGATGCATACCTATAAATTGAAGATTATCTTAGCTTCGAGTTAAATACATTTTGCCGTTTAGTATTTAAATGTACCTATGTAGTATTCTCGGGTCTTAATAGTTAAATAAATGACGTCGATTCTGTTTTCAGCCTACGAGACCTTACATCGTTCATCGACAGAATTAACCGCAGCAACCCCGCTTTGAAGGCTTCGATTGTTTCTAAATTGGAAGAAATAATGCCTAAGGACCCGACTGGTTACACGAAAGCTGCTTTGGACAGTGAGTTAACTTTTTGACCCGTGTAGCTCACCCGTTGTCCTAGGTGGACGACCAGCGTGACAACGCGACGCGATACAAAAATATGAAATGGTCTTAATTAAATAAAACACTTTTTAACCGGATTTATCGCGTATATTCTGAGACAGTCGCTCGTGACCACGGGGTCTGAAAAGACACCGAAACGTCGAGTCAAAAAATTTAAAATGTAAATATACGCGATAAATCCGGTTAAAAAGTGTTTTATTTAATAGTATGAATCGCGAAAACTTAAGACAATATTATGAAATGGTCTTTTTATACAGGGCGTCCCAAGCTATGGGACATGAAGGGAAATTATCTTAAATATAGATGGGATGTTTTGCTGAAATAAGACTTTATATGATTTTTAAATATTAGTAATTCTGCATTTAAAGATTTTAAGTGCATTTCTTTTTTGACTTAAGTAATTTGTTTTTAAGTAGTAAGTTTGACTTTGATTTAAATTGGCACGGAATATAGGTTTTTAATTTGGTTAAAACGATTAATTTCACATTTTTCCTTACTTTTAAAATACTATGTTACTATGAAAGAGAATTTTTATATATTGTCCATTCTTTCGATTGGCATCATAATAATCAACTAATGCAGAGCATTAAAAAAACCGACTTCACGTCAAAACTTTGGGTGAGTTAGAATGACATTAACTTACGTTACATTAACTTACATTACGGTTACACATTCTCAAAAAACATACATATTCTTTTAAAACTTTTAAATATTCAATGAAGTACTCAACCGATTTCGATGAAATTTATATCATATGAAACAAGAATTTTCAAAATTAATTCATAATTGTGCGAAATATCGTGTAACAAAGACTCAAAAAAAAACATACTTACGAATTAAGAACCTCCTCCTTTTTTGGAAGTTGGTTGAAAATGGGGGTGGTTTCGGTTCGATTCGCAGACGAAGCAAGTAATTCTTAGGAAATCTTTAAATGCAAAATAAAAATCATGTCAAGTCTTGTTTCTGCAAAAGCTCTATTACGATAACTATTTAAGGTACTTTTGGTCCCATGGCCTTGGGTCTCCCTGTATAGCAAGTAGCTTACATCGTCGCGTTGACATAAATCATCTGAAGTATTGGTCGTACTGTACCGTGTCGCGTAGCATCTGGTCGCTCAACTAGGACAACGCCTTTACTGAAAGAAGCCTAACAGTAGGTATTTCAACTCGGCCGCATCTTTGAAATAAATGCCTACAGCGCCGCGGTCCGTTCACAGGTGATAGGGCTGCCCGAGGCGGACAGTCCGCCTTCAGCATTTAAATTTTATTCGCCTTTTTTATGTTTACTTCCCCTTAGCACAGTACCGGTATCTACAGTAATTCAACTTCATACAAACGGACGAAACACGAGCTATACATACGCGGCTCGATTTCGGCATGCGCTTGACTTGCGGTCAGTCGCGAGTATCTGCATACCGAAACAATTGTTGATTGAGTTTTTACATGCGGATTGCTTGTACTCTAAATTTAAAAACACACCTTTTCGTGCGTCTCAGACGAGGCGCAAGTATTTTTTAGTCGCTAATTTATAAGACCGATTTGTTATTCAAACGTATACATGGTTTTTTGACACAAAACGTATATTTGTTGAACCCTTCCTATTCAATTTACTTATTATTTAAAAAAATATTTATTTGTTTATATAAAAAAAGTATATTTGCAGTCACATTTTGCAGGGTTCGGACACGTGAAGTACAGGCATTTGCGTTATCTATGTAGATATATGTCTGTGTTGCACCCTGACTGAGGCATACAAAATGTAAATTATTATTAAATTTTAAATTATAAAAAATCCGCATTATAAGGTACCTAAAACTCAATCAACATTTGTTTCGGCATGCAGACAGTTGTGCCTGGCCGAATGCCGCCGAGCCTATGCTGAAATCGAGCCGCGTAGTTATAGCTCGCGATTCGTCTGTTTGTATGAAGTTGAAATACTGAATATAGTAGTACCTAGCCTAAACGGTGTTGTGTGTTTGCATAATTTAATTTCAAATTCCAATTCAAGATTAGCCATCTCGATTTAAATTGGCACGAAAATTTGTAGTTTTAGTAATCTAAGATTATAACAAACAATCTACAGAGGAAAAGAAAAATTGAATAAAACATTTTCAACCGGATTCATTCCGTTAGCATTTTTACTCGACGTTTCACTGCCTTTACTTTTCTCGCGCCTCGTGACCGGGTATGGTTAATTGGGAATTTCGGGAATTCCTTCCTTAGTGCTCCTCTACAGTTCCTAATTGTAAATTTTAGCTCTCTGCGTCCAGTGGAACAATTTTATACAGTGTGATTCAAAAAGGTGTGACAATAATGAAAGGTGTGAAACTATAACCGATTTTGAATCATATACCTCAATATCCAATTTCAAATCAAACCTTTTCTTTTCATACAAATTTAAAAAATATTTTTTTAAATAATTGAAAAATGTGATAAATAAAACTTACCCGACCAGGATTCGAACCTGGGACCTCTCGTTTGCCGGACGAGTGCTCTTCCACTGAGCTACCGGGGCCTAGCGATACGCCATTACTTACCACATTTTTGTTTTTTAGTTATATTGCTAACGTAGCTCCATCTTATGGTATAGCTTTGCAGCTAAGACCACCCGAGACCAATTTCTTTACAGAAATTGTGAATCCCAGTTAAAGTGAAGCATTGCAATGTTTTAATAATGTTTTTAAGTTTTTGCATTTAAAATGCTCAATTATTCTTAAATAAATGAAAAATGTGATAAATAAAAATTACCCGACCAGGATTCGATTATTTATTTAAGAATAATTGAGCATTTTAAACTAACAAGTTGAATGAACAGGCTTATCATATCGACAGCCAATACTGTACTTACGTCAGCTGATAAGAATTTAGGGTTGCATGTTAAAGTTTATGTAGAAGTTTAACTTGGGATAACTTGCCATCTGAAATGCTGAGGGTTGGGAGACCTTATGGGATGGATTCAAAATCAATTTAACAGTGCACTGTTTAAATATTGTCAAACCTTTTTGAATCACCCTGTATATTATCGTGAATATTAAGGCAATCCTACTCTTACATCAGTACTTACCATTTTAGTAAGATGCTCATATACTAAATTGTACTAATTATGTAACAAATAAAAATGTAAATGTTTTATTTCAGGTGTTATACAAGACTGCGCAACTCTGTTAACCTCTTATATAATGCTACAAGGTAAGAAACACATCGTAGGTGATAAAATGTTCACGTCCTCCATCTATACTAATATTATAAAGCTGAAGAGTTTGTTTGTTTGTATGTTTGTTTGTTTGTTTGGTTGAACGCGCTAATATTATATAAAAATAAATTAACTGACGGTTTGTTGTAACAAAGCATTGTATGAACACCTGTTTCTAGACACCAGAAAATTTGAAAATAGGTTTCTTATGAAGTAGGCTACATTAAGTTATTAAAATGGTTATAAATTGTATACCTGAGGTTCTACATGACATTCTCAACATCATCAACCCTTTGAACTATTGTGGCTCCCGGCAACACATCTCAATCAGGCATGGGAATAATCTATACTTCTATACTAATATTATAAAGAGGAAACCTTTGTATTTTTGTATGTTTGTATTGAATAGGCTCAAAAACTACTGGACCGATTTCAAAATTTCTTTTACCATTACTTAGAGGGATTCTTCCGAATCCGTATAGGCTACTTTTTATCCCGAAAATCCCGCGGGAATAGAAATTGCGCGGGTAAAACCGCGCGCAACAGCTAGACGGAGACACAAAGTGGCAGATACCAAATGATAAGATGCCCCATATATATATTTTAGCTATCGTCAGTGAAAAAACTCCTTTTTCATGATTTACCGAAAACAGCTTCTCGTTTTTTTTTTGCAGTAGAAATATACTAAAATATTCATTTTAAAATAATGATTTAATATGCTTTTTATAATAAAGGTGAGAAGACAGAAGCTCTTAAAGTGCTGATAGAGAATATGGATAAAACTGGCACTAATGTGCTGCTTCGCCATGGAGATATTTGCAAAACATACAAGGATGGCGCAGATAGGTAATAAACAACATTTTTTTTTATTTTATCATTCTATGTTTGACAAATTTATTGTTTTCAAAGTGAGGGTAATCCAGTTTAACAAATAATGTGTAAACATTGATGTCATAATTTAAATTCAATTATACTTCTGCTAGAATGATATCTTTGAAATAGCACTATAATAGCTTAGGTTGGCGATCGCAACATTGTTGCATATACACAGAAGTAAGTACATTGAAAGGCATCCTCTAGTTTTATAGTTTAGCCTCATAGTATACTTACTGCTAACACCGAGTTTAGTACAGTACAGATATCTACAGTAATTTAACTTCACACAAACGGACGAAACGCGAGCTATACCTGTGCGGCTCGATCTCGGCATTCGGCCAGTCGCTAGTGTCTGCATACCGAAACAATTGTTGATTGAGCTTTACGTTAATATGCGGATTGTTTATTCTTTAAAATGTAATAATACATCTTTTCGTGGATCTCAATCGAGGTATTTTTTGGTCGCTAATTTATAAGACCGATTTGTTATTCAAACGTAAACTTGTTTTTTTGACACAAAACGTGTTTTTGTTGAACACTTCCTATTCAATTTACAAAGTGCTTTATTTGTTTCTATAAAGTAAGTATATTTGCAGTCCCAAAACAAAATGGAAATAAACACAAAGTAGGCAAATGAAATTTAAACGGTGAAAGTGGGCAGCCCTATCACATGTGGACGGACCGCGGCGCGGCACTGTAGGCATTTATTTAAAAGATGCGGTCGAGTTGAATTACTGTATATATCTGTACTGTGGCAACACTGCCCTATTTAGGGCTATCCGATCAGGTTACATGCCTAACAAACTTTTCATCACCACAACTCCGTGTAATGGTCCACTGCAGGGATATGAGTGTCTCCTCTGGGTGACGAGGAGGTTTATCCACCAAGCTGGCCCAGTGCTGGTTGATGGATGTCAGAATTTTCAGGGTGCCGAAATAGCTTCTAACAAACCCTAACGACTACTGTATACAAGTATACAGCCCCGGGACTGACTGCTTAACGTGCCCTCTGAAGCACGGAAGCCGTCGTGAGAAATAAATGATCCGCGGCCACCCATCCCGTGCGCGCCGTGCGCGCTCCACCCGCGATATCGTTTGATATGCACAGTATCCACGGCGCAACAACGACTTCAACAAACTTTAATTCAATTCAATTTAATTCAAATCATTTATTTCAATTAATTACAAGATCATACAAGATAACAAGATATAAAAATGCTCGCATTACAAAAACATGCTTTTTTAGTTTAACTGAGCCCTACTATTTAGCTCCTATTAACTAGCGTATTTTTAGACAGAACCATTAACTCTTTGTTTAAGATTTTATTATTATGATAAATGTTTTCGGTAGCTATATCGACAATATTTTTTACATAATATAATAATATGTTCAGGCTTCGTGGCAAGAACGCTGATCAAATAGGATTAGTATCAAACGTAGACCCAGTTGTTGCTCGAAAGATTTCCATCAAACTCAACAACTTAATGAAAGAAAACACACCGCCTCAATTTGAAACAATTATGGACGGTAAGATTCATTTATCATCTATTCTTAACAAATAAGTCAGGGTTTTAGAAATGCTTTTTTGATTTCATTATAGATATATACTTTGTACAAATATTTTTCTTTAAGACTAGTAATCTTAGATCATGAATGAAATTTGCGATTAACGTTGTTTATGGCATCCAAATATTTATCTAAATATCTGGACTTAATATCTTTTTGGTGCTTTTGTGCTATTTTGTATGTTAAAAGCTCCGACGGTAAAATAACAAGTGTTTGTTTTGTAATATGAAGTTACAAGCAAAAACCATTTCTCATAATAATATAAAGTAGTTTTTTCCATTTTAACATTATATTAAGATTAATCTTCATTTATAGATGTCATTGAAGACGCCACTCTCTATTTGGCAGCGAACTTCTTGCATCCTCGTAAGTTTACTTATTTTTGAATATTTGTGAGTGTTTACTTTTACGTTACTCTAATGCTAATTGTTTTTTTTTTAATTAGATATCATCAAAGTATGCAAGTGTATGAAAAACGTTTTTGTACAATGCGAGTTGTGGTGCGACGAGATCTTGCGGCATGTCTCTCGACCGTGCTGCACGTGCTCCCGGCATACAGTATCAGGACTATGCTCAAGCCATCGGATCTTTACTACAAAGTATAATGCTCCTGACGTAGAAATATCGCTTGTGCCCTGCCCCGACCGGCAGAAGTGCTTAGCAGAAACAAAAAGGAAGGCGGCAGCGGCAGCAGCAGCGGCAGCAGCGGAAGCATCAGCGGCAGCAGCAGCAGAAGATACTGATACTTCAAAAACTCCTACTAACCAAAAACCGACCACATCCTACGCTTTGCATTCCATAGTGTACGATAATCTTCCATTTCACTACGTCAAATCTAAACCACAAATAGAACCTACTCGAGAAGTAAGCTTCCCAAAATTTGATGAAGAAATTACTGGAAAGAGAGTGGATTTAGAGAAGACAACGAAAGACGAGACTAAACAGCGGCGACGGCCGCGAAGACCGGATAATAATTTAACTATAGACACATTATCTAGAAGGGAATCTTACGTAGCTGATCCACAGATATTTGAGGCTTCCAAATGGAAAATGTTGTGGCAGACGGCAAACACAATATTTGGGCACATGCATTTGCATAAGGATAAAGAGGCCATTGCAAAACTGAACACAAATGATTCACGTAAGTAATATGTTAAATTGTATGATAATATTATACGAAAAGTGTAAGCAAATAGTAAGAGATTACTAGTTTTTAACTATTAGATATGTCCCCCACAAATGCTATCTATGAATACTTATAATGTATTTATTGGGATAGATTCAGGTCTGCTGGTAGAAATGTTTTGAAATAGTAAAGTCACGTGCAATGAAATGTATACATCCTATCAGACGTGACTGTACCTAAAAGAATACTGTACTTAATTGTCGTATAAATGTATGTATTGTCGTCTTTAATTTTTTTTCTCAGAGGTTTCCATCGTGACAACAGATGAGATGTCCGACTGGCATGCGATGGTCGTCAGCTTATTGTGGAACATGCAGGCTTGGCGCCGTTGGATTCAAGATAACATAAATAAGGCCTTAGAGCCAGGTGATATCTTTATTTTTAGTCAGGTTGAATCAATAACAGTATCTATACTAGTTCTTAAAAATACTTTCGTGTTTGGTACTATCGCCACAGCAGTTGTCGTTTTTTATAGGTTTTTTTAACACAATTTTCAGATTTAATAGCGGTTACTATGAAATACCGCAAAAAATCGTTCGTAACATTTTTTTGTGTTTTTTATATGTAATTACAAAATAATGCCACAATTAAACCTTGGATGATACCTAAAATAGTTTTAAGCGCACTGGGCTTACTCCAGTAAATAAATTTTAATAGAATGTGATTTTTTTCGATGTAGTAATTGACAAATTTAATTAAAATCGAAATAAAAGGATACAACAACATTATTAAATTGACAAAGTTTAAATTTTTGATACGTTGTGTCCAAATAATTTTATGAAGCACGAACTGAGACATGAGAACTCTTAGCGTGTTACTAGATCAATCGTGTGATCTATCGTCGATCAAGGTCATCGATCGACGTCGACCGAAGTCGAGTGACTGATCTTGTTGCTTTAATGATCGACGGATACCGTTCGACTAACCAATCGATCGGTGGTCGGTCGACGTTGATCGAGTAACCCCGACTATATTCCATCGGTTTCTTTCGAATCGCTTGATCGACGCTGACTAATCCATTCTGCCATCAATCGACGATCGGTCGATTAGTCTGGTAGAAACTATCGATCGATGTCGACTAATCTATTCTGTCATCGATCAACGCCCTCGATCAACGATTGCTAGAATGGTGTGGTAACACCCTAAAGAGGTCCTTATGATATTCAAAAAAAATATGCTACATTATCTTAAAATTTAGGCTGATACTAATGTTTTCAGAAACTGCAGAAACTTCTGGAAATTGTTGGTTGTTTTATGAAAAGCGTGTAACAACTGAAGCTCTAAAGTGGCGACATTACAACATATTCAGTCGACAATTAACTTTACGATTGGCATCTAGATACAAAAATAAGCGGGTAATGAAAGTTATTACAAATTTTCATTTATAGTTCGGCCGTTCAGAGAATGCGTTCCTGACACCTATCAGTTAGTCACGACTAGTGATGGGCACAACATAACACTGAGTTCGTTACCGTTCCTCCAAAATGAAACGCCGCGTTATTTTTAAGATTATTTTCGTTTTAAATTGGCGGAATCATTTAAAATTTATATTTTAGTAATTTAAGTGGAAACCAAAAAAAGGTAATATAAATTTAATAAAATTGTTTTATTTATTTTTTGTTACAAAGTTACAATCTGTATTTCTATGCAATAAAGTACATTGAATTGAATGTGCGTACAGAATATTAACCAGACTCCGATTCGCTTGAGGAGGTAGTGTCTTCATCATCATCTTCGCCTACATGTATAATTATTTTATTATCAATAACAGAATCAATCCTGATATCTCGGTCAAAATGTTCCATAATCAGGTTTTTAGTCTTTCAACAACCTTTGCCCAGTCATCTCTAGTGACTTCCCCGCAGGCTTCTTTTAATAGGGTCATCATCTTTTTCGTGCTGAATGGCGGGGAAGTATAGTGACGGGCGACGTAACCTTTTATTTGAGCCCAGATTAGCTCAATCGCGTTATATTGGCAATGATACGATGGAATTCTTAGAACGCGATGACCGTACTCCAGAGCCAGTTCATCGATTTCGTATCGCACATTTGCCACTTTATTTTCTGTAACTAATTTAATTAGCTCTGCTTTTAGCATCTGCATATTTGCGTCCATGCCTTTTGCTTGTAACCAACTTTTTTTCGCGCATTCGGTTTGGTCATAGTTTTATTTTTGAATTTAATAAAAGTTATCTTATAGTCCATTATTTTCAAATTCTTAAAAAGAAAAACAAAACGTATTATTTCATAAAGTATACCTGTTTAAGAACAGATTACGATACTTTTATAGCCTGTTATTGTTAGCACAGCACTACAAATATAAAGCTTTGACATAACCTTGTAATAGCGCAGTATAGATTTTGAAAAATATTGTTTACCAAGTTATTTGACACTCAGTTTGGCACAAAATTATAAAATTCATTGATTATTGATATAATAATGTTGTTTTAATGCTCATCAATTGTTAAAACGGTAAACAACCAGCAAAAATATTTTTTATCGTAACTGCAACGCCATTACAAAGTTATGTCGTCAGTTCAATCGCGATGTGTCAGGAACGCATTCTCTGAACGGCCGAACTATAATACCAAAATTATAGCAAATAATTTTGAATAAGATGCTTGTATTTAAGGTGGTTTCACCAACCCGAGCTACAGATAGAACCGACGAGCATTTTAAGCGACAGTCGGAAATGTTAGCGGTTACCGATATGTTTAGGGTATGGACCCAATGGCTTAGCTCCGTCGTGAGTATTGATTTATTATTTTGTAAATATAACTACAAAAAACTAAACTAATATTTTACTGACTGAGATATCAGTACCACAGCCTCTATTAGGATTACAAACTTGAAATAATGCAGCATGCTTTCTTTTATAGTTTGCGTAGGCACAAAAAGGATTTTTAAAAATGTCCCGTGTTTTGGGAAGTGGGTTAAAAGTTTGTATAAAACTCAGCCAATTTTGTGGCTTATTCGAAAAAACTTATAGGCTTTTATTTTTAAAATAGCAAGCTAGTCTTTTAGATTTATGAAAAGAGTATTCAAAAAGTGTATTTTTCTGTACAGATACAAGAAACAAACTCTGTAAAATGTCGAGAAGGATCAACGAGCGCTGAAATAGAAAGAATGTATGTAGATGAACAAACTAATAACCAAAGAAAACAATGTTGTCTTAGAAAATCCAAACGATTTAGAAACTCCATATATCTACTTCAAAACGTTGCTTCTTAAAAAAATACTTTATACCTATAACGAATGAGATGTTTATCCTCCATGCCACCTGGTGGAACGGCAAAATGAGGACTAAGTTGATACACTTCCATCCATGAGAAATCTATTCATAAGACACTTGAAAGTACAACAACTGGTAGTGGTCAGGAAACTCAGCCTTCAAAATTTCCGTAATCAAACTTACTGAAATAGAACCTGCTGACAAATATCTTTAGAGTAGATAGTTGAAGTATTTCAGCACCATTTTTTTTACCATTTGTAATTTCCGTTCTCTAATTTTAACGTATGGATAAGCACATATCTCGTAGATTGGATGGCCGTTGGGGCAGTATGGTTCTCGACTCTCGTTCGGCAAACGTTTTTGGAAGATGCAGCATAGGTAGACCCCCGACAAGGAGGACCGACGGTCTTGTCAAGGTCACCGGCAAGCACTGGATGAGGGCAGCAGAGGACCGAGCGTCGCGACGTAGAGAACCTGGATGAGGCCTATGTCGAGCAGTGGACGTCTCCCGGCTTAACATGATAATAATGAACTGCATCTTTAGTAAAATCAAACGCGTATTTTATCCCCACTCATCATGACAACCCTTTTTATTGAGCCCACTGAGTAGTATCCGGTAAACTACAAAGCTGGCCCAAATAGCTGAAATATCCTCAGTCGACCCAGATGACTTTATGTGCATAAAAGAAGGTATATAAATAAAATCGTATTTTACAGACGTTGGAATTATTACAAAGAAAAAGTACAAGAATATGCAGATCATTGGCAGACATTT
Source organism: Stenoptilia bipunctidactyla (assembly GCA_944452665.1). Lineage (NCBI taxonomy): Eukaryota > Metazoa > Arthropoda > Insecta > Lepidoptera > Pterophoridae > Stenoptilia > Stenoptilia bipunctidactyla. Next base: position 13,361,260 of record OX101726.1, read on the forward strand.
AATGTGTATTTAAAATCTTGTTGGGAAAGTGATAGCATGAAACTTATGTCCGGTGTGTACCTAAATCTTTTATTATCATATTTTTGAACCAAATCTAAATCTATCTTAAAAATATTTTGAAAGCCAGTTTAATATTGGAGCTGCTGGATGACATCAATGATTTGGAATATTTTTAATAATTTTAATTTTGTCATTATATTTTCTCCACAAAATCATGCGTTTATTAAAAGATATTCTTAAAGTAATTTACTAAAAAAACTTAAACTATTCAGTTCAACTTTTAATTAATCCTCTTGTGCAGGTTTAATGAGCCACTGGGAGCCACAAAGCGCGGTGTGGGTAGTCAGCGCGTGTGGTGCCGTCCCGAGTGGTGCCGTGGCCTGCGGCGAGGTGCGTGGGGAGAGTACGTGGGTCGCTCGCACTACACATCGGTACTTAATCCATTACCTACAGCCATCCAGACTAATATACATATATTATATAGTAGATACAATGTCGCTCATCTAGAAATTAACATGCTCATTTAAAGGCGCACTTTAAAGCCGATGTTTTGGACTCTTTCACAATATCTGGAATATATAATAAGAAACATAAAAAAAAATATGCAATTTTTGCAAATAAATTACCAATTTAAGAAATATTTTTGTAACTGGGCTAGCATTGATTGCATTAACCAATCAGAAGGTATCTTAAGTAAGACTAGAGCCTCTCTGTTTGCATAAAATGGAGTGCTCTTTATGAAGCATGTTTTGCCAAGTACAATGTCCTATAAGAATAGGAATTCATGTATAAGTTATATTTCAGGCGGCGCGTGCTACCCGGTACCTTGCATCCCTCCAAACATTGCTGCATCGTCTATGCCGAAGGAGCAGTTCATCATTATACTAAATATCAAGTTAGTCTCTTTTATTGTTTCGGATCATTTTCGGGGTAAACGAATTTGTTAAGCCTACTTTTCTAGTTGATCCAAACTAACTAGGGGAAAAGGCTATAGGTATATATTTTTTTATTTATAATCAGCAGAGGTTTGTTGATTGATTAAGGCTACTATGTTCATCCATGTGGTGCCTAGGCACGCTTAATTTGAAAGAGCTGGAACCAGAGTGTCCAGAAATAATAAATAGCAGCAACGTTTTTTTTACGTTATGATGAGAACAATGCTTCTTATACCAAAAATGTAAAATGCTACGGAAATTGAACCAGCAACATCTAGCATATCAGTTCAGTCAGCGATTCGTCCACTGCGCTTTGATAACTAGTATCAAGAAGAGTTGGTTTGATTTATGTTACTTATACATATGAAGCCGATGAAGGCTGTGCCTTTTGCCTGGTTGTGTAATGGTTGTAAAGATCAGGATTGATACAGTTCTCAAAAATAATTGTGCAACATATTTTGAGACATGGGACGCTGCGTCGATACTCAATGTCTGGAACTTTTAGGCTACTTCCCCAGTAGGCAAACAGTGGCCGACTGAGTTTGCGGCATATCGATTTAGTACGCCCTTCCACCATATTTAAACAAAACCAAATATGGAACAGTTTGCTAGTTTTGCGCTCACTGTACGCAGTTCGCAGCGTTACGCGCGCCGACTATCTCAGTGAGTGGCCGACTCCCACGCGACGTATGAAAATTGATCTGAGTTTGCAACTACTAAAAAACTACCTAACTCAAATTACTACTACTAGGGCAAATACGCAGCCTTAAGGTGTTTATCGTTTATTATTATTAGACAAAGAAGATAAAATCACCGGAGACCGCAAGTCCCTGTTTCATTTAAAATTTCTTTGAAATGTCTTATCAGTTAAGATTGCGCAAGCTGTTAACAGGTTATAGTTGAGTACTGAAGAAATAATGAAATCTGAATCTTTTTCACCTTCACGTATTAAACATATGTGCTTTGCAGGTGCTCTGTAATGCGAACGTGTCCTGGTTAGCGTGGCGTTCTGGAGAAGTATCAGCGCGTGCCGTCTGCATCGCGGACGGCGTATACGCAGGTCGAGTCCTGTACAGAGGATCACACCTCCTTGGACCAGTCCTGGCCCCTTCCTACCGTTGTCATGTTGTACTCTTTGGCAGGGCATTCGCCTTCAACTGTTATCAACTCCTAGTGCAAGTAGGAGACGATTAAACTTAATAGCGTAATTTTTTGCGTTTTGGAATTCATTTGCAACTAAGATTTTTGTGATATTTTGATATATCGCCAGAATAACCTCGCGTTCTTACGTTCTCTAATTAAAAACGTTGTGGAAATGAGCCATGGTTATTTTTGTACTTTTTGCGTACCTACTTAGCTATTGAGCTGTGAGAAATATTGTTCAGAGTTTGGAATCACAGTAGTTATATGATTTAAAAATGTTAATAACTTGCACTCTGAATTAAATGTAAAATTTATGGGTTTTTAACTCATTTAAATATTCATACTGTTTTTGAATTGTTTGTTGGTATGATTGCGTTTTGATTGATGCTATTTTGAGGTGTTTACATAATAAATTTGTATGATATTTTATTGTGTTGTTCTTATTTAGTCCAAAGTAACAGCCCGTTCACACATGGTCCGTTTTACTAGATACGTGTTTGTACCGTAAATACGTTTACTGAATACTGTGCCATATGTGAAGTCGCTCATACAACTCCATGCGCCCTCAATGAAAAAAAACCGGTAAAACGTATCCAGTAAAACGGACCATGTGTGAACGGGCTGTGAGTGTGATTAATAACGTAAAACAGCCCTTTTGTAACTATTATCACAATATTTACCGAATCTTAGTTTAATGAATATAGTCTGGCTAATGAAAGTAGAGAATGAAAAAATCGAATTAAAAAAAACCACCATGGTACGAAATCGGATATATCGACCGACTTGACGACCGGCTGGTGTAGTGGTAACGTACATTGCCTTCTATGCCAGAGGTCCTGGGTTCGAATCCCGGCGGCGCGGCGGCGGCGGATATTTGTGTAATGAATACAGGTATTAGTCGTCAAGTCTTGGATGTTTATATGTTTATTTAACTTTATTCTAATAAAAAATATGTATTTATTCAATATGTACGTTTATATATTTCTCAAGTATATCAGTTATCTAGTATCCATAACACAAGTTCTTTAAGAAACTTAATTTGGGCTAGATAATGTTGTGTGAGTGTCAGAAATATTTATTATTATTTATTATTATATATCGTACTAGCTTTATCCCGCAACTTCATATGCGCTTAACTACCCTTCTCGTGGAAATTTCAGAAACTATACAACCAGACACCCACTGAAAGAACCTTTATACCAAGTATCACACCCATGCACTCAAGGAATAAGTTTTTTTCATACAAACTAAAAATCATATATTTCCCGTGCCCGTGGGAATTTTGGGAATTATTTTCGTAGCACAACCAGTCACTCTTTGAAGAACCTTCATGCCAAGTATCACATCCGTACACTCAAGAAATAATATTTTTCATACATTCTAAAAAGTCCAACCCCTTCCCGTGAGAATTTCGGGAATTCCTTCCATAATACAAACAGACACTTATTGAGGAACCTTTATATCAAGTATCACATCCGTGCACTCAAGGGATGGGATTTTTTCATACAAACTAAAACATCATATATTTCCCGTTCCCGTGGGAATTTCGGGAATTCCTTTCATAGCACAACCAGACACACATTGAAAAACCTTTACACCAAGTTTCACATCAGTGCACTCAAGGAATAAGATTTTTCATATAAACTAAAAAGTCCTATATTTCCCGTGGGAATTTCGGGAATTCCTTCCTTAGTGCACCCCTACATCCCCTAAAGAATGTTTGTTCCAAATTTCAGCTCTCTACGCCCAGTAGTTGCGGCTGTACGTTGTCTGTCAGTCACTCAGTCACTCAGTACCTCAGTCACTCAGTCAGTAACGGAACAGTTTTATATATATTGATTGATATAGTCGTTGTGGCGCCGGGGTTACTGTGTGTATCAGTGTTTTTTCACTTAGTATTATTTCCCTTTCCTTAGAATTCGCTCTTGTGGTAAAAGTATTGATGCTTTCCGATAGATGGCATTATTCTCAACACGGTAAAGATTATGTTCCATTTTAAACCAATAGATGTCACTTTTGCTCAACGGTTCCCGAAAAAATATATTGTGCTTTAAGTAGTTGATACAAAATTAATATTATTTTATCCGCTATATAAGATGATATATTTACTATTTAAATTGAATCATAAATACAAAAAAATCGTAGATTTTTCTAATTGGGTGCGTTCTACGCAGTTAGAGTAACTAATTGAGTGCGTTCCAAGCATATGAAAATGTCTTTTTATGACTGCAAAAAATACCTACCCAATACATTATTTAATCCACAATGGATAGTGACATGAAATAGATTTTATGCAATGATTTAAAGTTAGGAAAATCTTGAAGTTTTTAGTAATACTACTATATAATACTAGTTGTCAAAACATTGACCGCTCTACTATGTTGATGCACAAAATGTCAAAACGAAAGTGATTGAGAGACTGACATGAGTGAAGAATTAATTTTGTCATTCCGTTTCCTCCCGTGACTCGTGAATGTGCTCTGGATTGTGTTTTATAAATTTTCTACAACTTTGGCAAGCTCCCGGACTCTGAATTCTTCGCATAACACGTTGGACTTACGCACCTTACGAGGACACCGAAAAAGAAAACCTAATAAATCATGCAACTGCTAAATTGTTTTTTATTTATTTCAATACATAGACTTTGATTGAACTGCTGGATTCATCATACCCAAACCTGATTAACCCGTAATTTTATGAATCTAGCTATTCCAAAGTCTAAGTTATTGTTTAAAATTACCCTTCTTGAGAATACAAGCTAGAACGGAGCAGCTGGGTTTTGGTTGTCGAGGTACGGTTGTTTTCCGTTAGATGGCGCTAGTACCGAATTTGTTAGTGACGACTCTATGCCAGTATATAAGTTACTCTATGGTGTGTATCATACGATATCACAAGTTAAGCAACGTTCGGCGCGGTCGGTACTTGGATGGGTGACCGCCGACCATTCATTTCTCACGACGACTTCCGTGCTTGGGAGGGCACGTTAAGCAGTCGGTCCCGGGTGCTGTATACTTGTATACAGTAGTCGTTAGGGTTTGTCAGAAGCCACTTTGGTACCCTGAAAATTTTGACATCCACCACCCAGCACTGGGCCAGCTTGGTGGATTATGGCCTATACCTCCTAGTCACCCAGGGGAGAGACTCATGCCCTGCAGTGGGCTCATTACAAAGAGTTGTGATGATGATGATGATCGTATATAGACTATAGTACGACACATATGGATTAAACAAACATGATACTTGATTAATTTTTTTAATAAAATTATCGTAAAAAATAGCAATATTGGTACTGTCCTACTTTTTGATGAGAAGTATATAATTAAAATTATAGACAACTAGCATTAAATCAGGCTTTAAAATAAAACAATAAAATACAATGATTATTTTTACTCATTGTAAGCAAAATCTGAATCCAGCAATACTATGGGGAAATGCTGCCGATATTCAAACCATCTTTGTGCTGCAGAAACGGGCTATTCGCTCAATCTACAAACTTAATTCCAGGGCGACACTTAGAAATAAGTTTAAAGAAATTAATATTCTTACCTTTGCCTCACAATATATCTTTGAAAACCTTATGTATGTAAAAAAGAACTTAAACATGTTCCATAGAAAATGTGACTTGCATAATGTTAATACTAGAAATAAGTACAAGCTAGCCGGCTATGATAGTAGACTTCATAAAGTCACTAACTCATTTATGGGTCAATGCATACGTTTTTATAATAAGGTTCCCACAAATATTCAAGACTTACCACTTGATAAATTTAAAGAAACTATTAAACAAAAATTGTGTAGTAAAGGCTTTTATACAATTTCTGAATATATGGACGATAAAAGTCCTTGGTTGTAAATTGTTTTTCAAATATTCTCAATCTCCAACTCCATCTCCAACACCATCTCCATTTCCTTCTCATCCAACGCCATCTCCATCTCCTTCTTATCCATACAACAGCAAGAACGTCATGCTCCCTCAGGCGGCATGGCTAGCGGTAGCGTCGGGTGTCGGGTCACCCTCTTCCCTAAAATATGGTTGAGGAGAGTGATGGCTGGTGCTTGCGTTATACTCGTGAACGGGTGCTGCTAGCGGTGCCAGGTCGTTTTGCTGAAGACTTTATGACTATGTTACTTTTTTGAATTTGACTCTGACTTCCCCATCTCCATCCCATTCCCCCATGTTCACGTCCGTGTTAGTGTCCAGTCTCTGTCCACGACTATCCTCATCTCCATCCACATTATCTGTAATATCTCTCACCTCTATCGCTACATCTATCTACTTCTATCTTTACCTCTATATCTATGTCTACGTTTCTGTCTAGTACTTGATTGCCTAATGTATAAATATAATAGTAGACTCCAGAAGATCACCAACTCGTTCATGGGTCAATGTGTACGCTTTTATAATAAAACTCCAAAATATTTAAGATTAACCCTTCGATAGATTTAAGGATAAGCATAAAGTTTTATTATAAGTTATCCGGATGCAAGAAGATTGTAAATTGTTGTTGTTGTTATTGTTATTGTGTATTTTTAAAAGATGATTGCTGTTGAGTTTCTTGCCACTTCTTCTCAACAGATCGACTTTCCGAAGTGGTGGTAGATTCAGTTCAATTTGTAAATTGTGACTTATTTCAAATGTATTTAAATACTTACGAAATAAAGATTCTTTTGACTTTGACTTTGACTTTGACTATATTAAATGAATCTTCAGAGTCACTGGTACCTATCGCTGTTTCCTACATTGGTTATGAAACTATCATTTTTTTTATTTTTTTGTTCATTTTCAAATATGAAAATTCCAAAATCTCAATTACCAAGACCAAATTAACAAAACACCAGAATAAGTTGCCATATAAAAAGTTTGCAAAAACCCCCATTGTCTACTTTCGTTAGCCAGACTCTATCAATGTCATTTTTGGACAGCATGGTTACTTTCAAAAAAGACATCGCTTTGCTGACGCAACTTATGTAGGTACCTATTAAAGAAATCGAGATCGAACTCCTTTATCAATTAATTAAAATTACAAACTGTTTTACCCGTGCAATTTTGAATACCGCGGAAATATCGGGAGATATTATATTCAAGACTGTAGGTACAATCACGTGTAATAAGATGTATGCACGTCGCAACTTATTCGGTTGAGATAAGGTTCAAATTCCAATGAAAATGTATACATCTTATTAGACGTGACCTATGCCATCCAATACAATCCATTGAGCCGTTCTATTGTGATTGATGAACACCCAGACATCCATACATCCAGCCATCCAAACTTTCATATTTATGTACACGTTCACCTAACTATTTATTATTTATTCTGCCGGTAGAAAAAAAAGTGAATTATTTCTAAGAGGCTTAACAGGACAATTAATATGATGTTGGCACAACAGCTCTAGGCTATCAATAATCCCAGCCGCTATCTTCAGCAGAAGAGTGAGGTCAACAAGTTCTCGTCGCTTGGTAAGAGGCAGAGTAAGTGTAATTGTAGTCCATAGTACGAAAAGAAAGATGATCTAATAAACTGTTTATGAATTGATTCAAGTCGAGCAATATGTGTTACCTAGAGTTCCAAATTTGTGACGCGAAGTCCAAGTGGCTTCTTACTAATGAATAATATAAAATTTTGAGTCTTTTGGCTTGTGTGAGAAGCTTTGATAATAACCCTTTATATGAGCATCAAAGAATAGCTTATAGGTAGTCATGAATAACGCCAAGATCTCTTATAGTAATATGTTACCTATCTTTTTAAGTAAGTATGTCCCAATTTATAATAAAAAAATATAGGATTGCGTTAACGACTATATGATATGTACGTAACTGCACTCAAGTAAATTTAAATCCAGGTAGTTCATAATGCAATATTTCTATAAGCATATCAAATCCTGCAGGACCTAAGCATCACCAAACAACAACACTTTCATATCATTAATGAAACCAAATCTTATATAGACAATAATTTAATAAAAAATACGTAACATAATCGTACTTATCTGCACTTTTTAACAAAAATGAAATAATAAAATATGCTTATTCAACAATAAAATAGTCACTAATTCAAAATTATGCAACTTCTTTGTATGTCTTAGCAGATACAATTAGCATACGCATGCTTTCGTGCTTACAATCATAGCTGCTTAATAAATAATTTTATAGGTGCTCAACTAAAGCGCTAATATCAAACAAATTCAAATGCATTGCCTGGGACTCTATCGTCAGCTCTTAGGGCATAAGGATTTCATAGTCTGGGAATCCAAGTTCCTGACCAGCGAATGAGATGTAGCAGACTCCGTGAGATTGTTGTACTTTTCCAGTAGTGACGCTGCCTTCGTGGCGCACTCTTCCGATCAGGAGGGGCTCGCCGTCTTCAGTCTCTCCACCTGGGAAAGCACCTGGAGGAATGTTGGCTCCGTTGACTGGCACCCAGTTGTTCAAGCCACCGACTAGGATCTGGAAATTGACAGGATTTTGGTTATTGTGTTTTTAAACTCTCAATGTATTTAGAAACGTTGTCTAAAGTTTTGGCCAATAATAGATGACTTCTACCCGATCTTATTACGTCTTCTTATTCAATCAATTATGTAAATTACCTACTAACAAAATCACTCACAATAATCTATGAGCGTTTCCATATTAACCAAAGACAAGATTTCAAATTCCAAATTATCTTATATTGATTATTATATTTAGTGAAACAAGTATCTTTTTACCTGATATTGAGGCTTCCCGTGTTCTTGTCCACCCCATGGGACATAAGCACAACCATGCGATGGTACTAGCTTGCCAGGGATCATGGCGCCCTCGTGCTGTGCACGCGCAATATACAGGGGTTCTCCTGAACAGTCTTGTCCTCCGACCACGGCACCGGGGGGCACCTGGCCACTGGATGCGTCTACCCACACAGCAGCACCGCCAGTCGGCGCACTTGGGTAACCAGGCGGGCTACTGTACATGGCTGCGACAGATGGCGCACTTGGAGGTGCTGAAATATTCAATATCCACGTTTAATACCTATTTGCAGAGGTTATAGACTAAGCTGGTTAAATTTAAATAAAAAAGCAGTGTGAGAACTTTGAAAAATTAGTTGTTGTAAACGTTAGGTAAGAAGTAGGAAATTAAATTATGCTGATCAACTTAAAGCTAGAAAACCTAGCAGTTTGATAAGCTGTTTTATGAACAGTCAGAAGAACCAAATACCTGAAAAACATTGAAAGTGTAAAAGCGTGCTATAATTAAATTAGAACCCGCATGAGTATTTAAATAATATAGTATTTACAATTAACATACAAAACGTACCCAAGATACCACACAAAGTCAATTCCAATATAGTGATGCAGCTAAAATAGATAATACAACATATCGTGTGTTCATTCAAATATTTATTAAGTTGCGTAAGTATACAAACATTAAATAAACTTCATAACGTTAAATTTTTTGTTAAAATATTGAGAGTACAGCAGATTAATTCAACGCCATTAGATCACATTCATTTCCAGTGCAAAAGCACAACACTTAACGAATTTGGGATCCGGCTTGTCGGAAGTGTGTGATCCGCCATTGCCCTCTAGCACCGTATCCTGTTCTCACTCCAAAATGAGTTACTGGGAAGGGTGAGGGATCCTTCCACTCCATTAAAAGCGCTCCGCTGGATCGGTCACGAACCATAACGCGACCACATCTCCACTCGATCAGGAATTTCCTAAACTCGTTAACGTTCATAATTCCAGGTGTCGGAACTGAGACCTACGACATAGTAATCACAATAACATATGTAGGTTTTGGAAAAAATGTTATGCATTAAAGTTGTCAGTCATTTTTTATTCCCTACCTTATCCGGTTTTACTCGGCAATGCCTGATAACAGACTGGGTGTTCTCCCAACCTCCAAGAATGATTTCATACATCGGGTCAACTTCCATGGGAGCGCTGGTCAAGCTAACGTGACAATTATGAGGGCCACGGTATTCGAACTCCAAGGAACCAGCAGCAACGGGGCCAAACTTATATTGCAATTGGTCTGGTGTGTTGAATTCTTCTCCATCTGGTACGACGAAAATTTAGGCAGTGAAGAAATTGGGTACATTTTGTATGATTCTTAGAAAAATATCTAAAGACCTACCTTCAATTTTCCAGGATCCTGTGGCGCCCCAACCGGTGCAAACTCCAACGAAACCGATAGGGAATGGTTCGGGGTCTGACCATGACAAGAATGGAATGGCTTCTCCTTCGCGACCTGCACTGATGATGCCACCATCCCAACGAACCCAGAAACCTCTGAATTCTCCAGCATTAAGAATGCCAGGCGTTTCAATCTCAACTTTGTCAGGCTTTGTTCTGTTCCTTCTGATAACACTCTTTGTGTTAACCCAACCACCGATGAATACCTGCAAACGAGATCAGATGGTTTTTATTTGATGAGTCATTAAGTCTTTATGTTCATGTTATGAATTTTAGTTAATCATTTTTATTAGCATGAAACACAACTAACGAACCTAAAATTACCATAAAATGTATGCTTATTATTTTACGGCTAATGTTTACACAAAATATATTATCATAGTATTGCTCATCTTGCGAGTATTATTTCATAAGTTGTCATGCAAGTGTAGTAAAGAAAATGCTTAGAATCCTTACAACAGAGTATCATCAAGTAAAAGAACATGTCTATATTAATATAAATCATCGCTTACCTCAATCATAGGGTCGGACTCTTGAGGCCCCATTGTAAGAGCGATATGCGCATCATTGGCGGCGCGCACCTTAAACTGAATAGATCCACTGGCGACCGGGAAGAATTGGTATTGGAGGTTATCCTCCGTGGCGACATCTGAAAATAACATACATAAGGGTCAGTTATTGATTTAATTGTATATAGAAACACGGGTATGCGCATTTTTTTATGTATTTTTGTTCTTTCAATAAATATAGTCCTGAACATGCAAGCGATTAAACTCCCGTTCCTAAGTAGGAACCTTTTGAGATTTACCTACCTACCGACCCTATTTAACATAAAGTCCGGTAATCGCGGTTGCCGTGACTACGTGTCCATAAAAAATGGAGACCCCATTCTCTACTTTAGTAGTGTGCTCTATCTTTGACCTTCACATCACTTAGCATTAGGTCAAACCGAGCTCGTACGTAATTCGGTGATCAATAGAGAAAATACGATGCTAGCTTTGACCTAATACACCCAATGACTATTAAGCTTAAACGGGGCATTTATTTACTAAGGATGTACCTACTTTATTTTAGACTAACAGAGTTAATTGAAAGTATATTGTCCATCTCTACATATACTTATAACTAGGTAACTATTCCAAGGATTAGAAGACTTAGACTTGTAAGTATTTTCACGTATTTCCAGAAGTTATACGGCATCAAATATTAAGCTAAACAGCCGAAAGGAAGCGATCAAATACTGCAGTGCGATCACAGAACTTTATCGAATCGTATATTAACGAATGTTTACGAATGCTCGTATAGTATGGAGTCGGTTGCAAGTTTTGAGTAACATTGTAATTTTTTATTTTACAGATATTTATGAGTACAACATGTTTACAAACATTCAAAATTAACAAGGCACACATTTATTTAAACTGGCCGTGCGGCAATGGATAGATTTCAATTTTTTCTTAAAAACCGTCTCCATACTATGCGAACATTCGTTAACAAACGATTCGATAAAGTTCTGTGATCGCACTGCTGATTCGATAAAATATCGATTCAGGAAACAAACTCTTTTTTTTTTTTTTTATAAGTGACTAAACCCGCGTTTGACCTCAATCTCACCTGATGGTAAGTGACGATGAGGTCGAAGATGAAAGCACACGGGTTTAGGAAGGATCTGGCTCTTTATACAATATTGCCGGAACACATTACCGCCGGAGCGGTAACATTTGGCGGCAGACTTTATATAAAGGGTGGTCGCTAGCCAGGCGGACCCAGAAGGGATCCTACCACCAAGCATCGAAAAACATCTTTAAAATATTAAAATTTAATATGTTATTTATTATAACTTTAAAAATCATTTAATATGGTGGTTTGAAAGGAATTCAAAATTATATTCGAAAAACATTACCTACAGTGTTTAGATTGCGTTATACTCGTTTATTCGATTGGAATTCAGCACATAATTTGGCTGTAAAGCGGTCATCGACTACCATTTGAGGCAAGTCTCCTGACTTCATTGCTAAATATAGTTTGTTAAAGTATTTAGTATGCTTGTTGACTGCTTCACTCCTTGCACACCTCTAGTGTGTTCTCTAATCAATGCTAGTCAGACACTATACATTAATTATACCGCAACCATTACGAAAACGTTAACTGTTTTTTTTTTTGGCAGGTAAAAAGCGTTGCAAATCTGTCAATAATTTTACTTGAGTCTGAACTCTATGCTCTCGAAATTAAGTTAGAATTGGTTGGGGAAATTTGACAGGTAATGCAACGCTTGATCTGCTGCCTTTTGTACTTAAGAGTTTAGTACCTTTTTTGACGGTTAACTTTGACTTACAAACTTATGCAGGTTTTGTTTCATTCAGAATTGTAACAACTAGGTCTTAGAAAAGCGAATATCACGGATAATCACGATATTTCAACATTTTTAGATCGAAAAAATGCTCAAATATCTTTTATAATATCAATATACAATTTAATTCATAAATGGTTTAAAATATTCCAAAGTACAAACATTCTAAGCATTCCTATAGGTGTTTATGTCATTTAGTTTGTATGGAGGTGGGATGATGTCATCGCAACGAATCAATGCCGAGACGACCTCGAATCGCTTGTTTTTGTTTTATGTGAACTTTAATATAAAAATGCGTTGATTTATGAAAACGACTACTTTGTATAATTACCTAGTAGTTAAGCAACTTAATCAGCTTTATTAGATTTTATATGAAGGCGAATATTTAGAAGACTCAAAATGTTAGTTCAATTAGATAATGCCTGCAAGTAGGAAGTTTCGTTGGCAATTAACCTCTATTAACATTTGATTAGAGTCCCTGGATGTCTCACTACCTCGTATATTGATAAGTATTCATGTTTTTATGATATAACTATATTTGCAAACTACTTATTTGAGATGTTAATTTAGTTCTCATTTTCCATAGAAAGTAGGTCGATTCTCGCAATTTTTTTCGGATTCGTTTAGTAAAAATAGCATTAGTTGCAGAAAACTTTATATTGATTGTAAGTTTTAGACTACGGTAACACCACGCCTAAAACTGGCTAAACGCCAAGAAAATGCCGGTATGTTATTTGCAGCTCTCAGCTTTCAAACAAGTTTATAAGAAAAAACAAATTTGAAGCCGGCATAGAAATACGCATAGGTACATACCTACCTAACATAATATTATAGGTGTTATCACCTTGACGTTCAGAATGTTTGTCAACCACAAACGCACGAAAACTAACTAAGAATGTAGTTGGTATAACAAATTAATTTATTCAATAGCAACTTTATCCAAGTTTTGAATCTAAAAGTGGGAAATTAAAGTAATAATAAAACATTATAGATAATAAATTAATTAAATTTAACTTACCCATAACGTTCACCATGTTTACAGAATATAAAACCACAATTTAACGGAACGATAGCGCGGTTGAGGAGTCTATTCAACACTGGATTCGGTTCGACTGAGCGCGCTCCGCCACGGACGGCAAGATCTGGCTCCGATGATGTCATACAATAATAAAACTACAACTTTTATTTCGCTGTCTTATTACCAAAGTTTTATAATATTGTTTTGCTAAAGGACTGCGTGCGTTTTTCATAGGAATCTCTTCGCAAAAATGACAATTTTAACCAGAATATTTAGGCTATATTTTTAACTAGCCACCGCGCGCGGAATTTCGGGATAAAATATTGCTTATTTAATGACCTCATTTTTTTTCGATATACATACCCAATTCTGTTAAAGGCTACATAATCATAATACCTTTATGCCCTGGCTACTTTAGTTATATCAAGGCCAAGACCCCTACAAAACGAAACATCGCGAACATTTCTAAAACTTTTCTAGGGAAAGCGCTTTGAGATTTTAATCGTGAAGTCAATAACGATGACCTTGAGTTTGACCAGAACGAAGGTTACTTATTGTAACACAATTTATCGCTGCATGTGTAGTAAATCTACGAGACGGTTATGAGGTAATAGGTAATAAGGCATTCAATATCTAACCTACGCACTTAGATATAAAGTGCTTGTTCCTATGAAGACACAAGGAAGGTAATAAAAACCTCGTTATTGTTCCAGACCAGACAGTCGCAATGCAGAGATTACAGGAAGCAGAGTAGCCATGAAATGTTCTATCGATCTTAACTTCAATTACTCCATAGGTAGGTACTTAACGTTTTTTACTTCCTCATGATATTATAAACGTAAGAGTTTGTGAGGATAGACGAGGTATTACTTCTTCACACTAAAACGGCCTGTTTGCCTTGGCCTAAAATTTATAGCACAGAAAGAGGATGGCCTGAAAAGAGAAATATTACTTACTTACCTAATTTTCATTTTGATACATACATACATACATAACGTCACGCCTGTATGCCTTATGGGGCCTACACCAGAGGTTATAAAACCATCTGATGTCACGTTTGACAAATGTGGAGGTATTATAATGATGAAGAGAGACTATTGCAGTGACAGGGGGTCACCCTGTCGCCCGCAGAAACACCAACAAAACCTCTGTCCCTTATTTGACTTTTACAGTATGCCCGGGAAGAGAAGCAGCTGGCACATTCTATGTTTTCCTTTTCTCCCAGTCCAGCATGGAAGATGTTTATTTATTTTGATATACTCACACTATCAAGGTTCACGAAGTCTTCGTGGTGTAGCTGCTCCTACGCACATCATTCTATATAGGAGGCTAAGTAACTCTGTGTAACTTTCGGTCATTAATTTATCAAGATGACTTCCTTATTTCGGAAGGCTCTTCGGGTGCTGCGTACTTGTAAATAGTAGTCGTCGTACAGTCCTGCAGCGGACTCAAAAAAATGAATCGAGTTACTCATGGTTTACGAGGGTGAAGAACTAGTGTGATTTCACATAAAGAAGGAGTAACCTTATTTAAGCAGTCTCAGCGTGCATGTATTATTTCATAAAAAAATCTACCAGTACAAGAAAATCGTTGTTGTTCTTCTTCTTAACTTACGGCTGTATCCCCAATGGGGTAGGCAGAACACCAGAGGCTATAAAACCATCAGATGTCACGTTTGACAAATTTCGAGGCATTATAATGATGGAGAGAAATTATTACAGTGACAGAGGATCAGCCTATCGCCCACAAAAAAAAACTCACATTTAACCTCTGTCCTTTAACTGACTTTTACAGTATGCCCCGTTTGCTCCTATGGTCCACAATGGAAGAGTCGTTGAAGTTATTCCCCATAAAAAATATGAGTATATTAGTTCAATACTTACTTAAGTATAATACCTACATGCCTTTAACACTTAGGTACTGCGCACACATTTATGTCAATAAGAGAATGCAACCCACGCATTCTCTTAACCCCGTTGTGTATCTGAGACCAAAACTGTGAAATTATTATTTAAATCTTTTTCCTAACTTTACTTCAAACATTTTAAAATATCACGCTATTTACATAGGTACACATATGTTTGCAACTGACTGATAATAAATTAGTATTCAAATATTTTGTGGATGTATCAACGCAGATTATTATCAAAGTTCATACGGTCAACATGATGTTATGTAATATGTATCTGTTAGTAGTTGCCTCATAACAGCTTATTATTGAAATCGAGGGTATAAAAGCTAGCTAAGCTAGCTATAGGTATTGCATGAATTTGAATTACCTACATTCTACTTTTAATCAAGAATTTTAGTGAAACTTTTTTTTTTATATTAAGCCATAGTAGAGAGGGGTAGAAGTTGGGCGTTCTCTTCTTAATGTTCTTTAATTATTATCTTAAACTCTTTTTTAAACATTTTTAAATAGAATATAAAACTACTAATTTCCTGTACAAAAATGAAAAATATATTAACATGATATACTTAACTGCAGCGTGATATGTACCACTTTTAATTTTTTTCAAATTGTATGTATATTTTGTAGGTAAGTACATAATCTAATGCAATGAAATAACAAAATGGTTTTGGACAACTTGAGTTCATAAACGTTCATATAATTGGTACAATAAATTTAGAATCAAATTCCTATAGGACAAACATAGAAACATTAAATCTTAAAGCATATTAATGTGAGCAGATATAACCACGATATACCTTTAAACGATCTAACAATTGACATACTATTAACCTCCTGGATTTAAAAAAAAATGTTTTATAAGACTTACCTTTTTTGTTTTATTAGAGGTCTGTCAATGCGAAACAATAATTTAAAATAATTTGCTATTAAAATAAAGAATTTACTTATGTAATGTATACAGGGTGACTGATGACAAATTTTAGATACTATAGTCGGCGCGGCGAACCTTGATCCCTATGACACTGAAATATTTTCACAACATAAACTTGTAGTGCCGTCACCGTTACATTAGAATCGTATTGGAGGCTTCTAAAAATGGCATTAATTTATTTATTTTACGTAGCTATATTCCAATAAAATGATATTCCGTTGGAATTATAACAATTCATAACATTTGCAAGAAATTATCTAAATCTCAATCACACTTTACGTTTTGCAAAAGTTACTTCGTAAGGTATGATTCAATAAATACCCTAATACTGTGATATGATTTCGTCGTCGCCTAAGGCTGAGAAATAGAACTATTTAAGACCCAATGTAATAAATATATGATATTAACAATAAGATAGTTCAAATTGAGAACTCTTGTAATACCAGTATGACATTTAAAAGTTTTTGGTTACAAAGCAAAACATTGATGTCTATTTGATGTAATATTAGGTCCTTACATATGAAATTGGCGTTTGTATGGGAGGAATAAAAGTCGTTTATTTTTTAAATATAATATATTTATTTAATCAAAGTATGATCCATTGCTATCTATGAACTTCTGCCATCTCATAGGTAGTTCATTTATGCCTTTTCTACAAAAACATTAGGGCGGGAATCAATAAAATCTTTGAAGGCGGTTTGGACTGCGGGAATTATCGGGGTTGAATTTTTTCCCCTACTAAAAGTTATACAAATTTCAAGAGCAAGGTCCGGGGAGTACGGTGGATGTCTTAAATATTCCAATAGAAGCTCCTTTAATTTGGTAGCAGTCTGTTCTGCAGTGTGTAGTCTTGCGTTGTCGTGAAGCAGCAGTGGCTTTGTGCGATTGACCAGTCTTGGTTGTTTAGCGGCTAGTTTATCCATTATTATTTGGAGCTGAATACAGTAGATATCTGCAGTAATCGTCTGGCCACATTTAAGGAAGCTGTAGTGCACCACACCGGCACTAGTCCACCAAACGCTGACCAATAACTTTTTTCTAGTAATTTTTCTCTTGAGGCAGAATTTGGATGGTTCACCGGAGTTTAGCAACTGCAGTCTGTGCTTCCTATTGTCGTAGAGTATCCACTTTTCATCACAGGTAATGATTCGATTTAAAATCCCTTAATTATTGTGCCGGTTCAGTAATGTAACACAGCAGTCGATGCGCGTTTGTTGGTTTGCTTCACTCAATTCATGAGGTACCCACCTTTCCACCCCACGTGGAAATACGGTTTTCGAGACACAAATTGATGAGCTCAATTCATGAGCTGTATAAATGTGAATTTGGAATTCTATACCAAAGAGGAGATATTTGAGATTAAAGTGGCCAGTACGACAAAACCCCAATTTCATATGTATGAACCTAATAATACGAGGGTGGATTGAAAAGTTCGCGGCCTAGTCAAGAAAACAGAATAAAGCACATACAAAAATATTTTTATTTTTCGACGTAATCTCCATTTAGCTCTATGCACTTCTTCCATCTGCTTTCCAGAGCTTCCATACCTGTTTTAAAAAAAGATTCCTCAAGGTCTTCAAAATACAGGTTAACAGCGGCTTCGACCTCTTCATTCGTTAAAAATTTCTGCCCACCGAGGTGTTTTTTCAGGTTTGGAAACAGGTGAAAGTCCGAAGGTGCCAAATCAGGAGAATAAGCTGGATGTGGCAACAATTCGAAACCACAATCACGAATTTGAGCCATAGACTCGACAGACGTGTGGACTCGGGCGTTGTCCTGGTGAAACAACACTTTCTTTCTCAGTAATCCTGGGCGTTTCTGTTTAATTTCTTCACGTAAACGGCGCAGAAGGGTGCTATAGTACGCAGAGTTTATTGTTTCGCCTTGTGGAAGGTAGTCCACTATAATGACACCCTTAGCATCCCAAAAAACCGATGCCATCACCTTGCCAGCCGACAGAATTGCCTTTGCTTTTTTCGGAGTTGGTTCACCTGATTTTTTCCAATGTTTGGATTGTTGTTTTGATTCTGGGGTATAGTGGTGAACCCAGGTTTCATCCATTGTCACAAATCTGTCAAGAAAACCTTGTGGATCAGCCTCGAACATCTCCAAACAGTCGCGAGAAATCGTGAGTCGAATTCGCTTTTGCTCTACTGAAAGCAATCTGGGGACCCACCTAGCCGAAACCTTAGAAAAGCCGAGTTCATGGACAATGATGTTTTGCGTTCGTTCATATGAGATGCCTATAGTGTCTGCAATTTCTCTGATAGTCAATCTACGGTCTTTCAATATGAGATCACACACTTTATTGATGTTTTCTTCGGTCGTAGACGTCATTGGCCTGCCGGAGCGAGGGTCATCTTCGATGTTCTCTCGTCCACGTTTAAATTCTGCAACCCATTTTTTCACAGTGGTATAAGACGGGGCAGATTCCCCTAATGTTGTTTACATGTCATCATGGATCTCCTTTGGTGTTAATCTTTTTTTAAACAAATATTTAATCACAGCACGTTGTTCAAATTTCTCCATTAGTGAAAATTTGTTCTACACACGTATTTATATTGTTCGTAAAATTTTATTTAAACAAGATATCAAATTGAAAATTCGCGGGCTGACAATTGAATAATGACAGTTCAAAATGACGGCAGAAAAAATAACAAAAGTTTTTTTTTTAATGGCCAGGCCGCGAACTTTTCAACCAATGTAGTATGTTTATTAGCTGCGTGGCTATATTATAAATACGATTCAAGTAGGTACAATTATCGTGAAAAATTAGGTCACGAAATTATGATTTTTTAATTACTTACCACATGTATCTCTATATTTCTATATTTCATGTGGCGAGTCACAGAAAGACTTATTTGACGTATGTGTCAAAGTAAAAATCAAGTTACGATAATTTATTCTAGTTTAAAAAGGACCGCTAACTCCCATAAAACGATTATTTCCAGAAATGATTCACAGATGACTTTATGTAATAAAGGTATGACGCTAGAATCCAGGAGGTTAACTAGCACACATAGTGTTAGTTTTTCATCAATGCACAATCTGTATCATACAAACAAAAACACTTCTAAGAAAGTATCTTGTGGATTGCCAAAAGTTGACTCTAGTCTATTTCAGATGACAGAATGCCGAAGTGACTGAAATCGGTGAGTCAATCAGTTCGTTAATGTTATCTATGACCTATGACTCAAAAATCATGTAGGTGGCCCCCTAACGTTTTATTTGATACGTCATAAGATGGCGTCACCAACAAAAGTAAACATGATATCAAGCAATATGACGAAAAATTTAACTTAACTACGCAATGCATAAAATCGAATGATGCTTCTTATGTCAGCTTAGACACCTCACGATCGGTGATTCATCGTTGAACCAAAGGTTGAACCTAAAAGAATGAACGTTATAGTGAAGCAACTTTTTGCCTAAATATAGGGTCGCCTTATAATAGTCAATATTATTTTAATAGCAGATTAAGACTCACGATTACGATTTTTTTTCATAAATTAAAATTTAAAAATTCTTCTATGCAAGTGATCATTTAAGTTTGATCAGTAGTTTATGACTAGGTACACAGCAAGTAATAAAAACGTTTCCAACTAATTGTATGTAGTCATAAAATGCAGATTAATCTTAAATTTTACTCACAGTATTGAAATTTTAATTTACAAAAAAAAACTAAAAAAAAATTTTTTTTTTCAGACCCACTCATCCTTCCTAATCTGGTATTAAAATATAATTGACTATAATTATAAGCGGACCCTGTATAATGTAATTCGTTCATGTAGCAAGAAGTGGAAAATTTTGGGGTGGCCCATGTACAGCATTAGGTGTCTCACGGCTGAGTATGATAATAAAAATCACAATTTGTCTCTAGTTAAAATATGAGAGATTCTTTCTAAATTAGATGTTAACAAAATATAAAATTATTCCAAATATCACAAGTTGTAGAAGGAATTAAAATGCAAAAGAAGGATAGTAGACAAGAATTATGTCAAAGTAAATTAAAGACAAATTGCAAATCTATGATCTCATAGGTCGTTATCTAATAAAACATCGTATCATCGCGTACTAGGTCGCTAGATCTAACAATAAACACTGCAAATTGTAAATTCTGGCCAGTGAATAGAATGGGCGTCATTGTCAACTCAAAAGGCATGCGCCTGAATGTACAGTAGAATATTCCTTAGTAGGTATTAATGAAAAGGATACCAGTATGATTACTCAAATAATGTACCGACAGTGTCATTTTATGTTTTTGTTTGAAGTATACATACTTACGTTACGAATTATGACGTTGCATTATGTATGAGTGACCTTTTAAGAGCAGTACATTTAGCAAAAACTAAAAGTGCATAAAAACATGTTCTTTTCGGAGACTCCTATTAAGTAAACAATACTTGCAAGACTTTAGCTGTAGTTGCGGCAACTATCGACTTGCTAAAAGTTTCCTTCAAAAAGTTACTACTGCTACGTAACAATGCAGTGCCGCAATTTGTGTGAACAAGTGAACAAGATAAAATGTTCCGAGCGTTTATCTATATAGAATATTCTAGATTCCCCCTGTTCGCTACATGGCATCTCAGAACACAAACTTTGCTTACTTTGAGGTCATGTAATTGGTGTGATTGTCGGGGGCTTTTTTTATTTTATCACAGGGAGGAGAAGGAATGTGTAAAATTGCCAAGCGCGTTGCGGTTGAAGAAACCAGTATCTTTAAATATATTAATCTGTTGCTACTCGCGGCATTCAAAAACTTAGTCAATGATTACAGCAACTTAAAACTGTTGACGATCACTGGAACTCGAAACTCGTTTTGCTATGTGTATGCGCAGTAGGTTATATTGAAATTTATACAAACCGCCAAAATGTCCTGTATTGTCCTACTCTATCTGGATCACAGCAAAGCTGTGTAACAGTACATATAGGCAGGACACTTATTATCGTCTATACAGATGTGCAAGATTTATAAGGCCCTTTGCAAAATAAATTGACTAAAACCCACAACTTATTTCGAAAAGCCAACTGCAGAGTTTCCTATTTCCCTAAATGACATGTAGTTTTTGGTCTTAGGTATTTCACCAAAGTGGTCAGTTGATGGCTGACTGAATGTTGGTTAGTGATATAAATAAAAAAAACAAAAGTCAACCCTACTATTATTGTTGCGCTTTAGCATGATGCGGGTGACAGTTTCGGTAACGTTTCACTCCTGAAAGTTGCAGCGATTTACAAATTATGACTTATTATTACTTATGACTTATTATTAGTGCCACATTCATAATATGTTAAATCATTAATAACTATGATAAATTAAATTAATCCTAACCAGAATATTCTAGTCAACAATTAAAATCTAATTGAACTCTATAATGTAGGATGTGGTCAGTAATGAAAGATTTAACGCCATTAGGCAACTATCATACACACCACACTACTATTAAATCCGTGCAACTGACAGGGTGTCGCCGTCGACGGATACGTCTGGGAGGACATCATCATCATCATTAAATACTAACTAATAATTGTTTCTTTATTACCTGTTTCATTACTACTCCAACCAAACCCAAGCTTGCAAGTGGGTGTGTCGGGGCATAAATATAAAAAGGACAGAAGAACCGCCGCCAGGCGAGACTAGATTCTATTACTTACCACAATAGCAAGGTTATTATAGTCAAGGTTGTTAAAGATACAATATCCAATATGCATCTATATGTACTATCTAGGTACCTATGTTTATCTATTTTCCGGGACACTCTAAAGAAAAACAGTCATCTAAAGCTAAACAGAGGGCCACAGAATTGATAAACTTGTAAAACTTGATTTTTATTAAAATAAAGTAGATAAGTAATTTTGGACGGTTACTAATGCGTTGCGAAGCCTAAAATCTAAATTGAAATTCATTTCGAAATGTTTATGTTTAAAAAGAAGTTCTTTCCTTGTATTCTATAATGAGAGCGTCTGTAGGAAACTCAGATTTCAAAGCCATTTTATCTCCGTATGGGTCCACGCATACTAGTCTAAACTTAGAAGTTTATCGTATACTTACTCGTATAACATCAGTTATGTACGGGATTTTTGGCGAGTTTGAAATTATCCTCCGATACATTAGGTACGATTCATTTTTTAAGTCTTTTGGCGCTTGCAACACAAAATATCGAGAACTGAAAATAAATTATGATAAAACATGATCATTTCTCATTTCAAAATGTATTGATAGTTTAAGTATTCATGTATATGCACCTATTTTTTAGAAATCCTCTCATTATCAACAACGATTTAAAATATACCATTGATATTTATTACAGCGCCATCTACATATTTTACCATGAACTTAAAGTACTATCGGACATCTATTGTAACAAAATTCTAACGCGCCTAAACTGAACCAACTTGTGTCGAATACAATTGTTAGATGTCGTGACTTGGAAAATATTAGGTCTTTCATGTATGAACGATCCAAAGATAAGATCATAATAATATTAAATAATAAAAAAGCAATCTGGTTTATAGTTGTTATTGCAACTATATGTTTTTGACTGTTATTACAATCGTCCTTCCCAAACCTTGGGGGAGGCCTTTGCTCAGCAATGTACATCTCCCGGGTGAAGATGCTGATGATCCATAAGAATTAATTTTCACGAGAAATATCAAAATATTATTAAAAAATGTTTGTTAAATGTACGATATAAATAAAAGTATTTTAAGAAGCCATATTTAAATAACTTACTTTATTTATTTATTACACTTATAAAAAACACAGAGAACAAACACATACTCAAAGATTCTATTCACCTTGCTTGTGCAATTTATGTACTTATGTAATTTATCTCCCTTGCAATAGTCTCAATCTCAATTCATCTAGGTACCTACTTTGATTGTATAAAAATAATATATTTTTAATAAGAAGCAACGTGGCATTTATCCTACGAAGAAGTATTAGGTATGTACGTACTTTCATCTTAAAATGAAGTGCTTGAGGATATAGATAATTAGCATTATCGTATTTACATATATACATATAATTTTAAAGTCAGAGTCAACCACCTTTCACTACACAGTATTCAAACAGTACCTAGCAGTGATTTTGGAAAGAATAAAACATCGCTGCAACAAATTTTGATTTAACACTGAAGTATGATTAATAAACAACATCGATAAAAGTTACACTTTAATATAGATAATATGAAGTTATTTCTCATGCTGGACTGAGAGCAAAGGAAAAGCATAGAATGTGCTTCTCTTCCCGGTTATACTGTAAACGTCAGTTGAGGGACAGAGGTTTGATTGAAGATTTTTCGTGGGCGATAGGCAGACCCCCTGTCACTGAAATAGACTCTTTCCACCATTATAATGCCTCCAAATTTGTCAAGACTAATAACTTCTGGTGTTCTGCCTACCCCATTAGGGATACAGGCGTGAAGTACAAGCTTCGTATGTACGAAGTTATTCTGTCAAATACAAAAAAAAAACCGTGGTTAAGACAGAAGAGAAGTGCTTAGTTACACTTTCTGGTTGAACTAGCTAATGCGATAAAAGCTTATATTTTTTAAAGTAACTGACAATTATAGTACCTGTATTGAAATTCTATTAACAATAAGCTTAAGGATGGATGTGAGGATGTTTGTTGCTCTTTCACATTGGATGGTGACAAAATTTAGTGCGCAGCTAGTAGTAATAAATGAGACCAAAAATACAAAATTTACATGTAGATAAGTATATCCTTACAATCCCCACAGAGTTATACAGGGTTAATTTTAATTCGCGCATCACCTCTTGCAGACAGCCTGTCCACATCAATCCCAACAACATTTGTTTTACGACCTTTTAAAATTATTAATTTAAAATTATTATGTTTTCCCATACAAAAAATGTTTGTCTCTAAACTGGCGTTACTCTATTGACACTGATGCCATGCACCTTGTGTCATGCCACATGCAACGGAGCCCGGGTTAGCGAGAGGTGACTTACAAAATACAGAGTAATAAATAACAGAGAGAGCAAAAATTTGTTTTTCTTTTAAGTGTTGTAAAAAGTCATAAAACCAATGTTGTTAGGATTGATGTGGAAAAGATACCTGCAAGAGGTGATGCGTTAATTAAAATTCACCCTGGAACCAAGAGAACGGTTAGTTCTTCATAAACCTTTAATGCTGGTTATAAGAGAGGATAAATAAACAAAGGAATACTATCCATTCCATTGAAGGTGCTATTTAAGATTCTTTATTAACTCAAAAAAAAGAATGGTGACGAACTAATCATTTACCATTAGCATATGATGACAGATTAAAAATGAGTATCCACTGCTTGTTTTAAACTTTCATTTCATTCTAACATTAGTTTTGTTGATAAAAAGAGATGGTAGGGCTGTAGAAGCCCGGTTGATTTGAAGTTAAGCAATAGAAGGCAATCGAAGGATCCGTTTACGTTCGAAACGCTTAATTATGTAGGGTTGATAGGCTGTACTTTGCCACACATCCACACATCCAGAAATCCATACATCCAAACTTTCACATTTTATAATATTAGCTAGAAAGAAAGCTACATTTAAAATATGTAGTACTTATTTATACTGTACTTTCAGGTTCATCTAAAAAAAGTATAGCGTTAAATATTTTAAAAATAATTTAAGAAAAAGCAAGCAGTTTTGCCCTTGTTTTCATTTATGAACTAAGCACCTATCGGATGATTTTATAACTATCAAAAAGTTTCAGTAGAGATAAGTTTGCAATACAGCGGACATATTACTTGAAAGAAAAGCCAATAGTCTACAAAATAATTCTGTTATATAATTTAATTCTGCACCCGTAGCATAGTGATATTTCCTGTTATAAAAGTGTACTTAAACTGTACTTGTACTTGTTTGCTATGAAGTCATAAAAATAATCTTATCGCTTATATGGTTAATGGCTAATCTCATAACTTTTCTTGGGGGTGCTAAAAATGCGGCTGCCTTTACGAGTTGAAAGGGGTTACAAATGCAAGTGACTATCAATTGATGTGACCTAATAGCCCAGTCATGTACAGGGTGACTGGTGGGTCACTTTTGAAATTCAAGGACGTGATAGTTTGAGATGAAGAGAAAAAATATTATAAAAAATTATTTACTGAGTAAACTTAACCGAAAGTTAAAAAAATTATTACGCAACGCATGGCTTCGCTAGTGTTGGCAGCGACCCGCGTGCCAGGTCACCAGCCGCGATTGACTCATGCCGCGATTGACTCATTTGTATGTAAATAAAATATAAAAATAAAAAATCCCCAGACAATCACACCAACTACATGGCCCCAAAGTAAGCATGGCTTGTGTTATGGGATACCATGTAGCGAACTAGGGGGGAACCTAGAATATAAATACATAAATAGATAAACACCCAGACACGGAACATTTTTTTTTTCTTGTTCCGTGCGGGAATCGAACCCGCAACCACTGGCGTCTGAGGCAGATAGGTTTACCCCATCGCCAAAGTGGTCGTCAGTAACACAGTAACACAAATAGTAACACAGTAGTATTTATATATAGAAAATTCTAGTGAAAAATTAAGCGTCTACTTTTTTTACATAATTATGATCAGAATCGACTACAGAGTGCTCTCCTTCAGATATTTTTATCTATAGAACATTTTTCGTTGAATTGTAAAAATATATTTTTTTATTTCACATATCGCAACCAAAATATTTTTAAACTCATTGTAATTTTCATTCTTTAAAAGTACTTTTAGTTGGTATATTGACGTTCCTTTCAAGACTTTGAAAATGACGAAAATTCAGTTGTATTCTTTTTGATTTATTTGAAAGCAAGTTAAAACAAAAGGCTTGTGTCGATTACGTAACTCCACGCGGCCTACATGTTGGGTATCTGCGTCTCCAGCACAGAGATCGCATGAAGACTGTCTCATGGGTGGGATCTCCAAGATGCCCATGCGCACAGCCGCTCTCTGAAATCGAAACAGTTCTATAAACAACATCTTCTCTCATGCAATAATTCTAGGTTTCAAATATGGAGTTTTAAGATGAGAAATAAAGACTAGCGTTTGTAAACTTTAACCGACTCACAAATATATTTATGAATATAAATTAATAGCTTGACTGATCCCAGAGGCAGCGCCGCCGTTAGTTGATATTTTATTTAGTACCAGACCCAATTTAATCGCTTTCGACTGAGCTTTAACTAATGTTCTAGTCACACACCAAAAATACTTACATAGATAATATGAGTTCTAGCTGCAACACCTTGAATAAGTATACTTATTTCGATAGTGGTTCTGGTAGCCAACCGCAGCCATTAAATAAGCCGAAGCAATTTTCTCATTATATTCAGGCCTCAATGATGCTAGAACCAGGAATGTTGTTCCTCCTTGAGAATGGCCGATGTAGTGAAGGTTGCTTTTGCCGGTGTATTCTAGGACGTAGTCAATCATGGCGGCTACATCATACTGTCCAATTTCTTCGTAACTGTAGTTGAAGTAGTCTAACTTTTGGTTAGAATCGGTAGAACTGAGAGTGAGATGTTGGCGAGAGTCGCGTGTGCCGCGAGCATTGCCCATCCATACGTCGAAGCCGGCGTCAGCGAGATTATAACCTAAAAACAAGGCAATGATAAGATTGTTAAATTTCAGGCATATTTTTGAGCTTTTAAATATCTAACGAGCGTATCTGACGATTCGTCTTATCTCAGTGCCGTAGTCGATGAAACAGCAAACATAATCAACATTTAGATAGATAGATAAACTCGTTAATTGAGGTACTACATGCACACACATTTCTACTATTTATGCTCACATATTAATATACTAATTTACACCTCAAATTGAGATACTTATAATGAAACCGTATCTTGATAAAGTTCTGAATGCCATATACAGAAGATTATTTATAAGCAATCATTTTATGAGAACGGCAAAATAAGTCTCCATTATACATAATGTCCATTAATAATATCACAAGCAATATAATTTCCCGACGAGTCTTATGCCCTTTCTTATGTTGTGGAATATCTCACACAACAACTTTCCTAAAAAATACACCCACACACCCCACGATTGATGTTGAAATGCTAGAAAAACCAAATTATCGGCATGATTTTATCCATTACTCGAACTTACGTCCGATCACAAGAAACAGGTAAAAAAATAAATAAAAAAAGTCATAAAACCAAAATGAAAGCAAACTAATTATTTCTTTTAAAGAAAAAGTGAACCAACCGCATTCAAAAAACCAACTAACTAAAAATGTTTAAATAATTTTTATAAATGCCATCCTATTCCTGTTTCTATTCCATCCATATTACCTACTACCCCGTATAGTAAATTTCTGCCAAAAATTAATTTATATTAATGAATGTAATAAGAACATTAACAATTTATCTGGGTAGGTATTTACATAGTTTTACCTGTTTTGTCAGTTATAGATACCTATTAGTGATAGTTTTTTAGTGATAAGTTTTGGGCTAGTTCTGGTATCAGTACCTACTTCTTCTGGTAATGTGATGTTTTGGTACTGTAAAATCATGACTTTGATCTACCTACTATTGTTATATACGTTTTACCTGTATGCCTAGGTAGAAAACTATGGAGAAGGACGCTTTAAGAAAGAAGAGGAATTAAATCCCAACGAAAAATAATGACAACTTGATGCAGCACGAGATGGTCTTGTCTAGGTATCGCCAGCATGCTCGTGCTGCAGAAACTGACAAACGAAAAGAGATTCACTTAAAGCAATATTCGTGCGAACAGTCAGCTAAGAACTTATCTAAAACTTATCACTAAAAAATCTATCACGTGTATCTACAAATATGGAAACTAACTTACTATGAAAAAAGTAAAAGCTAGCCCTAAATTCAAAGTAAGTAAAAGGTAAAAGTTTCTCCTAAATGGGACCAATATCCTTTTAAAAACCGCAACTTACAAGGAGGAGTTTAACATACAGGTTACTCCTCTTTGTAAGTTGGCTACTTTTAATCAGAATCTGAGCAGGTAAATCTGCGTTAAACTGCTACTATTCGGTAATTATTCGGCAAATCAATCAAACATTCGGCTGAATACAAAATGTAGTACGAAATACGAATGTTCGGCCGAATATTCGGCTCATCTCTGGTACAAAATAAACAGATAAATTGAGAACCTTATTTTTAAAGTTGGTCAATATACTAAAACCTTCTCCTAAACATGAGAAATCTTTTTCTGAAAACCGCATCCAAATCGGTTCAGCCAAACGTGAGAAAATCGCGGACAAACATACATACATACTTACAGGTTAAAGTAAGAACCTCCTTCTTTTAAATTCGGTTAAAAATAGGACTATTGCAACACCCAAATGTTTATTTGCAAAATTTTCACCATTTTAAAGTCGGAAATTATAGTGAAAGCAGGAGTAGGATTACAAAAGCATCAATTTTTTTTTTTTTTTTACAGAGGTTACCGAAATTCGTTGGTGTAAAACATATTTTATGTATTTATTCGACGTGCTGATAATTTGGTCAGGGTTTTGGTTTGGGTCAGTCACCCTACGTATAATTAAAGTGCAAAACGTAAAAATAAAAACAGGCGGTGAAACTATTGCATCGTATAGTACACATAAAAATTTGAGAATGTAAACATTAAAAAATGACAATGCGGCGGCGCGGCGTTTGAAAAGGTATTGTATCAAAATGAACCAGATTTTATTTATTTTAGTTCTGCAAAATCACCAAATTCGTTCTAGCCAGGCTGAACATCGAAACAAGAAGGGCATCTAAAGCCATACGTGTACACTTTTTACCATAACATTACTAAAACCGTTGTCATAAATTAAACTGTTCATAGTAAAGTATACCTAACTAACCTAACCTATATAGATAAGAATAGGAAGATTATTTTATTTCTTTTAACAAGCATTTCTTAAAATTATAGTGGTGCCTCCTTTCAGATTACTCTAAATAGGTTTTTCAATTTTTTTTAAAAATTGCGAATAGGCATGAATCATGATGACATTAACGAATAATTACTTATTTAATGATGTTATTCCATAATTCAGATCAAAAGGATTCACATAAACATATTTATTACCTTATTAAATGTGCGATTTTTTTATATTTTGATCAAAATAAAATAACAAAATACAGCCTTTTGCCATGTCTCTTGAACAAATGACGTCACACCTATATTTTTGACATTAAATTTGACACTGATATTTTTGAAAAGTGAATAAGTTATTGCATTCCTTTCTTCTTGCTTGAGGGCGGTGAACCAACGCACGAAAATCCTGCATCACTAGTGCAAGTTCGAGTCGCGGAATTAGCATGGTAACTTAGTAATAGCAGTTGTCATGGATTTCCGCAAAGTACAGCCTGATTCAATCAATTATATCGGGAATATATTAAATTAAAATTAAAACTCCATTATTTTGAATGCAAGATATTATTTTCAACAAAAAAATTTTTGGAATTAATAGACACTAGGGTACAAAATAAAAGATTTTTTTAAATTGGTCACCATGTCTATTTACATATATTACAGGGTTGTTTTTAGAAAATTGTTATTTTCTTTGATAATTGTTGTTTTCACTGAAAAAGTCATTAAAAACGATTCCTTAATTTTTCAGGTTGTCTGGTAGAGATCGCTCTAGAGCGATAAGACCACCTTTTGTACCTTTTGTTCTATGTTGTTTGTTTCCCACTTATGTTATTATACAATAAAGAGTAAATAAATAAATTCACACTAATTATATCACGTAACAATCACTTAAGGTAAAGGCACCAAAGGTGGACATAGCACCAATGCTTGACCTTTACCTTGATGATATGAAATACTAATATGAAATTTTATTGCACTAATTTCATCTGTAACTTGATTTGGTAACTACCCTTTTTTTGTTTTGCAATCAATCAATATATATAAAACTGTTCCGTTACTGACTGA
The DNA here is from genome assembly GCA_944452665.1 of Stenoptilia bipunctidactyla. NCBI lineage: Eukaryota > Metazoa > Arthropoda > Insecta > Lepidoptera > Pterophoridae > Stenoptilia > Stenoptilia bipunctidactyla. The sequence continues at coordinate 13,391,618 of OX101726.1, forward strand.
GTGACTGAGGTACTGAGTGACTGAGTGACTGACAGACAACGTACAGCCGTAACTACTGGGCGTAGAGAGCTGAAATTTGGAACATACATTCTTTAGGGGATGTAGAGGTGCACTAAGGAAGAAATTCCCGAAATTCCCACGGGAACGGGAAATATAGGACTTTTTAGTTTGTATGAAAAATCTTATTCCTTGAGTGCACCAATGTGAAACTTGGTGTGAAGGTTTTTCAATGTGTGTCTGGTTGTGTTATGAAAGGAATTCCCGAAATTCCCACGGGAACGAGAAATATATGATGTTTTAGTTTGTATGAAAAAATTCCAGCCCTTAAGTGCGCGGATGTGATACTTGATATAAAGGTTCCTCAATAAGTGTCTGTTTGTATTATGGAAGGAATTCCCGAAATTCCCACGGGAAGGGGTTGGACTTTTTAGTTTGTATGAAAAATCTTATTCCTTGAGTGTACGGATGTGATACTTGGCATGAAGGTTCTTCAAAGAGTGACTGGTTGTGCTACGAAAAAAATTCCCAAAATTCCCACGGGCACGGGAAATATATGATGTTTTAGTTTGTATGACAAAATCTTATTCTTTGAGTGCACGGATGTGATACTTGGTATAAAGGTTCCTCAATAAGTGTCTGTTTGTATAATGAAGGGAACGGAAAATAGGACTTTTGAGTTTATGCGTGTACGAAGTCACGGGCAAACGCTCGTATACGATAAAAACAAACATACAATCTGAATCCGGTCGAAGTGACAGTATACCTATTACGCTATTTCTTACGGTTGTGCTTAAGGACGCTCATTCAAGGTGAATTTTGACGAATTTTTAATTAAATTTTGAGTTTGTCTTAAATTTAAATATTACTTTGAATTGTTGAGTAATGATTAGAGATTACATTTCATGTAGGTATGGTTAACTAGTTATTAGGGTGTCGTCTATTGGGTACCAATACCTTAAAAAAATACAATGCTTGACATTGGAACACCAAGGCTTTTCATATGTTTTGCGTTAATGTATGTAATTAATAATTATTATATTTAAGGTTCAATGTTAACTTTTGTTGAAGAGAACGTCTTCTAAAACAATTGTATACAACAGTTAACAGCTTGTCAAACATTGGAGATTCAGGAGTATCGAGCAATTATTGGATTTGGTAGGTATTATTTAGGGTTTTTCTTATGTGATAGCACAGACAGATGGAATAGAAAAAGAGAATATGTCAGAAACGTGACTATGAATATTCACTCTGCGCCAGAAAATGTTATTTATTATGTATTATTGACATTTCCTTGTAAAAATAATAAGTACAAATATTTGTATAACTAGCTGTTTCGCGCGGTTAAGGCCGCGCCATCTTGAATCCCGCGGTAAAAAATAGCCTATGTTCCAAATTTCATCAAAATCTGTCGTGCCGTTCTTCAGCTTCAGTGATTCAGGAACAAACATCCATAAATCCATCCAAACGATCACATTTACTTTTCATACCCTATTGATGTTGATATTTAGTAATTAAAGTAGATTTTTAATCATAAGGTAAATGTGGGTGCTTCAGCATTGCAGTAGAATTTATTATTATTTGTTCTTGATAAACAGTTTTGATTATAAAGTCATTCCAATTATTACTTGCTAGGCTGTCAACCATTGGTGATTTATTTTCTTCCCTCTGTCAACTAATGGAGAACAGGAGTGTTTGTTTTTGTTTATGAACAATTTTTATTGTGAGATAAAGATAAGATTTTAATGGTAAAATACTTTTCTATTTTAAAATATTTAACAATTTTCATAAAAATAAATGTATTTTTTTTCCTACCTAATAGTATTAACCTTTGGTGGCTTTGCCCTACAAGGCATTATTCAAATTACGAACCTCCTTCATAGTTATGAAAAGGTTTAACAGGAAATAATCTATCTTTGGTGATAATAAAATTAAGGTGATCTTGTTTGTTTTGAAATAACTGAAAGAAACCTACATTATTTAAGAAAATATGTTATAGCAGCCCAAAGATTTCGCAGCTACGTAAAACACTTTCAAAAATCAGATCGATTAAGCAATAAAAAAACTCTATTAGATGTTAGCATCTGTTTACCTAAGCACGGCTAGGGTGGGCTTGCAGCTGCCTGCGCACGCGTCCTTTTTAACAATGGAAGCGATCAATGAACCCCCGACCCTATCTTTATGCGTTTGCATCGTCCCCGAAGTGCGCTGTACCATCAGGTACTAATGTCGATATATTTCGCGTTTTTGGTCTCCCGCGCGCGATCGATAGAGACGCTGAGTTTTTTTTGGTTATGCCGCTTCACTTTCGAGACTTGTATAGAAATACTGAAGTTCTTTCCAACGAGATTGTTCTTAACAAATGCGAAATATATTTTCTTTTCCTAGCCTGTCGTATCAGATAAGGACTTTAGGATTAATTCACCACAGGGCCAGTTTCTTATCGGGCTCTGTTGCCTTTAATTAGTGATCGGCGTTTGCAATCAAATTTCATCATAATTTGTAAGCCATAAGGGTGACACGAGCAGCAGGTTGATAAATAATGCAAAAGTTTTTTATTTTTCCACAAAGATTTATAAAAACAAGATGTACGCGCATTACAATGAATAAATATAAATACCCTTTGACAAAAAATTACATTTTTCAATTTTTGGTTCAATTTGTTAGGAGTTCTTCTAGTATTATTGCCTAAAACATTCAAGTTTCACCTGTTGTTCCAATGAAACGATTTAATTTTCAATGCAAAAGTTTATAAAGATCAAGCGTCAGTAACCATGCTCTGCGGCTTATTTCGCGCATCGATCTGCATTGTAGTTACCCACGCACAACGATTTTCTGCCCCAAGCCAAGCGTTCATGTCAGAATGCATATGAAATCGACGCGAATCTCATCAGAATCCGAATTTATTCTGTTCTATTTTTGCCATCTGTTGCAACAGTCTACAAACAAATAAGTTCCATTGTTAAAAAATTTTAATTAAATCACTATATTATTTTTACTTTTGTTTCCGTTAATCTAGCTATGCTTACTAACTTGCTTTTCGGATACCAAAACAGTGGATTACTATCGTCAATTTTCGTTATCATCCCTTTATAGGTGTTATAAACAAACAGTAAATAGTAGTAAATTTGGAAATATATCTATTTTGGCCCTCCTCATCCAATGAAAAATCATTCTAAATTAAAATTTTAGTCTAACCCCAGACACTTTACTTACGTAACTATATCATATGGCAAAAACCGCTTGTCACGATATTTTGTTCGTTATTCCGCTTTCACACTGAAATGTCTTGAATGACTGAGCTGAGCTTCTATAATGCCATAGCATAGCCTAGCTAGAACAACCCACCATACGCACCTTCAAAATTGTGTAGTAAATAAAACTCCTCAGCATTGTTCAACAGTTTATTGGCTGACATTTGCCTTACAATTCCATACAAAATGAATTCAAATTATTCCAATACACTTTAAAGCAATTCTACATGATGGCCGCTCGCTCGTAAGCCTCCAGTCAGAATACCTAAATTCTCAATTATCCCTCCTCTCCAAACCATAGTCCAAAAGATCCCAAATCCTTTAACCATTCATTTGACAATCATGACAGTTATATTTTTGACATAAGAAAGTTTATTTATTTATTATGAAAGTTACTGACTTTTGAACTTAACCTGACATTCGCCCATCCTGACTCAGTGCACGTCCTCGTGCACACTTTATATATTTAAGTAAGTAACAGAACTGACAAATTCAATCTCGCTTATGTTAAAAAAAAAGAAAAATAAAGTCAAAACCAAAAACCATTGAACTGAATCTACCACCACTTCGGAAAGTCGATCTGTTGAGAAGAAGTGGCAAGAAACTCAACAGCAATCATCTTTTAAATACACAATAACAATTTCACATAACACTTATCCTTAAATCTGTCGAAGGGTTATGGACATTTTAGCATATGTTATAACCTTAATTAACTAATATAATTTTAACATATTGTTATAAAAGACTACACTAATAGGAAACTAGTACCAAAATAGCAGTTTAGTTATTCTCTTATACAATATATTTTGGTAATCTCAATAAAAAAATATTACATTACACAACTTATATAATGAAATGAAATGAAATAAGTTTATTCACATCAATTAGCACAATGCGTTTTTATACATAGTATACACAATATGACAAAGTCGTTTTCATAGCATAGCATTCATTCTGCATTTCATTCTCTGATCGTTCCTTAGAATGGCCAGACAGCTGTAGTCACCTATAAATTCCAAACTTATCGGGGTTGAAACAAAACTTATCACGGAATATAATAAAATATTCCCAAAACTTATTTCCCAAAATTATTGTCTAAACTTATTTTCCAAGACTTATTTCTCAATCACCTGTAAATTCCAAACTTATCGGGGTTGGGACAAAACTTATCACGGAATATAATAAAATATTCCCAAAACTTCTTTCCCAAAACTTATTGTCTAAACTTATTTTCCAAGACTTATTTCTCAAAACTGATTTTCAAAACTTATTGTACAAATCTTAATCAGACTTATCCTTCACTTATTATGCGTTTTATACAACCAATTACACTAAGAATTCAGATTAGAATGTGTCATTCCGCCGAGTGTCAGCTTTATTCCTTCAAACATTTGACATTTCCGGTTAAGTTTGACAAAACCTTACATATGGAATTGAACTTCATTATTATTGATTACTCCAATTACAAGATTACGGTTAAGAAGTATCTGGCGAGTTAGGAGAGAACTTGAAAACCAAAAGTAAGTTCTAACTCTCGACCATCCTGATAATGTGCTGGTCCTCCTGCACTGGTAAATAAAACCTAACTCGGCGAAAACTGGTCTCCCGATTCACCCTTGGTTGGATTACAAGTAATTATTATTTTAAATATTTTTGTAATAAAATATACCTCTTTAATCAATTATATAAAGTTAAAATTTTCCAACATAAATTTAAATTTGATATATTAATTTTATATCAGGGAAAAGAACACCAATTTTACCATTTACAAATTCGTATAATTATTCTTTTGATCATCAGTTCTTACAATAGTTATATTCATTTCTACTTAGTGATGTGAATCCTCAATTCTCACTATCACAAGTAGAAATACTCATCATAATTCACTTTTTTCATCATAAATAAATAAATAATAATAAATAAATATTTCTAACACTCACACAACATTATCTAGCCCAAATTAAGTTTCAGAACTAGTGTTATGGATACTAGTTAACTGATATACTTAAGAAATATATAAACATACATATTGAATAAATACATATTTTTTTATTAGAATAAACTTAAGTAAACATATAAACATCCATGACTTGACGACTAATATCTGTGTTCTTCACACAAATATCCGCCGCCGCCGGGATTCGAACCCAGGACCTCTGGCATAGAAGGCAATGTAGGTACGTTACCCCTACACCAGCCAGTCGTCCAAAATCATATTATTAGGCCAATGTGAACCCTCAATTCTCATAACCAACAGGATAAGTTTTCATCATCATTCTCAGTCAAATTCATCAAGTAGCTCATGTAATTAATTCACTCTTCTCATCATATTATTAATTCATCAGTTGTGAACCCTCAATTCTTACAACTTAACCTTCAAAGGAGCGCAGACGAAACTACAGACACCCTGCACATATTTCTTATGTACACATGGAATAAATTGATGAAGTGGGGGATCCAAGATGTCGATGTCGTTTTGTTGAATGAAACGAGGTGGAAAACAATCGACTCACTTCACTGGGAGATCGACAGCAAAGCTATAACTCTGAATGAGGAACATAACAATAACATTTTTTTTTTTTAACTTTCAAAGATACGAGCAGAACTACAACTCTATGAAAAAGAAGCTGTTAATAGTAAAATGTGGTCAGTCTCTCATAATATCAATAATCTCAATCGTTTCGATAAACTCAATTAATACCAATATGTTTCAATAATCTCAGTTATATCAATAATCTCAATAGTCTTAATAGTTCAGGTCAATGAGATTATGATCTCAAACTTGTTGTATAAATTTGTAAATGTCTAAATTTCTGTTATAAACTCTATATTTTAAGCTACAGTTACTATTTTTGTATTAGATTATTGCTTTAATATGTGTAGACAAAATTTGTCGTTGATATTTTATTTTAAATGCTGTGTATATCTGTTATTAGTAAACGTACAAGAACTTGCATTTTTAAAATTGTATCCCATGTAAGAAATTGTATGTTTATTGTTGATACACCTTAATTAATAAATAAATAATCAGATCAATAGTTTAGGCTTTCAGAACTTTTCAGGATTTCACTTTAAATAGCTCCATGATAGCTGCCCCGTGATACGTGCTCGGATGTTAACATACAAAAAGTTCGATCGGCCATTCCTGACAGCCCAAAATCCTTATACTCAGTACCCTATCTTCTTACCCTACCACAAAACTTTACCTGAATACCTTAACACCAAATACACACACACAATAGATCTTTTAGGTCGCAGTGTGACGAGCGGACAAGACTGCTCATATAGACCCAAAACCCCCAATAATAATAATACTACCAAATACCTTGTCATCAAATCACAAGTATGAACTCGTTATATTAAGAATCATTCAGGATATCAGCGAAATTTCGTCTTCGTTAACCAAGATTCGAGTACAACCGCATATCAATTATTTCCAAATCGAACAAACATTGAAACCCAATAATCTCGTTGTTTGTGGCACAGTACTTCGTTCGACGCTTACAACAACAATTGTTCTACAACCGCCAATATCACATTATAAAATAAAGTAAATAAAATCTTCAGCTCTTTCGCCAATTGCAACAGATTTAAGAAATCAAAATTAAGAAACTCTTTGCTTTTAAACATTTAAACGTTGATATTAATTGTCATAATATTGTCATGCACTGACGGATGGACGACGTCACACCCAGCCTCACCTAAATCAAAACTTAATCTTAGCATATTATGTCATACATATTCTTTATCAATCGATAGTAATCATAACCTCTCTCTCTGTAAATTCCAAAATTGTATTTGAAACTAGAATCCAACGACTGAATGTAAACTAATATAATTATATTAATGAATAATTCTATTATGATTATGAATAACCCTGAAACCCTGAATGATCAATTTTTAAGAAATACTTGTACCTAAATACTCTGAAATCTTATGATTCATTATATCAACTTATAGTCTAGATATAGATTACATCTTATTTTGACATTGTATAGATTATTTTTAGTTAAAATTAGTTTGAATAATAATATACTATAATTTTTTTGGTAATAGTAACTATTATTGTTAATGTAAATGACTTCAATTTATAATTTCTTTTGCTTATCTTGTCATATTCTGTAACGGAGTTTAACTATAAATATTATTTTTAAAGTTGCACATATTATTGAGTTGCAACCCAGTTCCTACTATGTTTTGCATTGGTTGTAACTTGTTTTGTGCATTACGAAATAAATAAATAAATAAAAGTGATAAAAACTTGATTTTCATTAGTGTGCAAAATATAATAAGGTATAATAAATTATTATATACTTGCACACACAAACATAAACATATTTAATTAAATTTGATCAAATAAAATAAAAACTTCATTTATTTCCGTAATGCATAGATTAATAATAACCTATCCTTACTGTTAAATTGCTCTAATTAACCATTCTATATGCATACTTAGCTTCTTATTGAAACACACATGGCTCAATAGGCATACATAGCCTCTAACAATTAAGCACACATGGCCGTTTCACTGATTATGGAACGTACATAGTTCCTCTCCCGATGTCGACCGCACTCGTCTCTTAATTTCTCTTCCTTGATTTCGATCTACCAAGATCTGGAGTGCTCAATCGTCGTTGAGTCTTCGATTTATTTTCTCTGATCATTATTTTCTGGAACTCATAAACAAAATATTCATGAACCAACGGCCTCAAAAGAAAACTAAATTAAATATATAAGCGAAACATAGGGCAATCTCTTTTGTCTTCAAAAACAAAACAAAACACTCAAATTTTAAAAATAAATAAAGATGTTTTAAAAGTAAGATTAGAAATTGTAATCATCGAACAACTTTGAATGCTATTATTTCGAAAACGACGCGTCGTAGCTAAACAGTACGTATGGATACCATAGCTGGGTTGCCTGGCAGAAATCGCGCTTCGGCGATAAGGCCGCCTTTTGTATGTTAATTTTGATTATTATTTTCTTTAAACTATGTAACTATATTGGTGTACAATAAAGAGTTTTATTATTATTATTATAGCTGACCTAACTTTCAGTGTCACTTATATAGTACGTTGTTATCGAAAATAACTGAAGAATCCCCATAGACCATCACTAGCCAGCACCTTATTATATCCTTCAATGTTAAAGCGCAAATAAAAGTCTTTTGGAAGAAATTTCCTTCGAAATAAGCAGTACCTTTGTAAGTACACTATTGTAAATATCATAATATATATATTTTTTTTTAACTTTTGTACATAAAGCGTGAAATAAATAAAAAGAAGGTCAATTTGCCGTCATACAAGCTGGCCCATTTTAGTACCGTGAGGTACATGGGCACCAAATTGTAGGGGAAGACTAAAGGAACTCGTAAATATGCAAATATTTGCAAAAGAGAGGATTAACTTTACGAAATAAATTATTGAAAGTTGTAACAAACGAAGGAAACAATCACGGTGAACATGAACACAGCTTAGAAAAAACGGTTTTGACACTGACGTTTTGTCCTTCTGTTGGCAAATATCAAAATGGTGGCTCTCTGTTATTCAATGAAATGTTTATTCCGTTCGTCAAATTTTAAAAAGAACTAAACTAAATCACTATGTAAAAGAACTATGTGTTTAAATCTAAACCCTACAGAGATTAAATATCATTCGGTTTTTTATATTTTTTATTTTTATTTTCCAATGACTTATATAATCATTTATAAATAAAAGAGTTTCTTAGCACCACGGTCACAATTAAATGATCAAACTGTAAACTAAATCCGTTCGCATCTTGGCCAGGACCAATAAATATCATCTAACTAATGCAAATACTTGGAAGACACATTATAGAACGTCATTTCAAAACATTATTTTTGCTAAATCACAATTAAAATATACACCACCATTCCTTAAGCAAAATTTTAAACGACCACGTTGAACTAAATCCTTTTCCATCTTAGCCAAGTTCAATTACAATTGGTTGATTGATAAAAGCAAAACGGAAGAACGTGGTACATAACACTTAATAGATACTATTTTTGCAAAAGCCTTCGAAAATTTATACACTCTTGTTTTTTACGTGAAATATAAGACATACGTAATATAAAACGTAGATTACTTACCACTTCTGATTTGTAGTAAATAAAACTCCTCAGCATTGTTCAACAGTTTATTGGCTGACATTTGCCTTACAATTCCATACAAAATGAATTCAAATTATTCCAATACACTTTAAAGCAATTCTACATGATGGCCGCTCGCTCGTAAGCCTCCAGTCAGAATACCTAAATTCTCAATTATCCCTCCTCTCCAAACCATAGTCCAAAAGATCCCAAATCCTTTAACCATTCATTTGACAATCATGACAGTTATATTTTTGACATAAGAAAGTTTATTTATTTATTATGAAAGTTACTGACTTTTGAACTTAACCTGACAATTGTATAGACTCAATTCAAAAATCCAAGATATCAAGTTACCATTATGGAAGTATTTTTTTGCTGTTATTAAACGAAAGATAAACTTAACTTTATATAGAAACCAAATAACTAACATGTTTCCTACATTATGAAAAAATTAAATCAGTTTAAGGTTGAAAGTTTGCAGTTTTCAAACTTCATTCTTGATTTTCCAAATACACGTATTTTTTTAAATTCGTCACTACTATTCTGAAGGTGCGATATATTATTTTCCATGAGATTTCAGCGAGATCTTAGTTACATGTATGTATTATAAAATCAATAAGATAAAATATTTTATTTAGTTACCTAATGATAAAAAACGACAAAATAAACTAATTCCTGCTCGAACCCAGATGTCCCGCGTTTCTAAAAAAAATATATATTTGAGAGTTATATCTTAAAAAAGAAATAAAAAGAAAAGAAAAACTTGCAAATATTTGTAAAAAATATTATTTGTACAAAACAGTTATAGTTTTTATTTAGCTAAGTAAGTTTTACACAGATAACTGTTAGTAGAAAATACCTGAGTGATTACAATAGACGTAATTCCGAGGCGATGCATAGATCTGCCGGCTGTTCCGGTGAAACCATATTTTTTATGCTTTTTGGAACTCCTCAGCTGATCTTTTCAAACAAATAACAAAGATTCCGTCCTATTGTATTCGAAAATGCTTAATATTGTATACTATAAAAAGTGCAAAGAATGGAACAGAAGTACAAAAACATTTGAATATACAAATCATATGCCGTTCTTTTTTTAAAAAATGTGTTGATTTTTGTTAAGATTTTTTTTGTTTGATGGTAAACAAGTTAATTTAGATTTTTATTTAGTTCCGGTTGCAAAATCTTAACTGGCTTTTATGTTATTTCTACCTTGAGAGCAATAACTGCAAGTAAGCATGCGTCGAAATCTTTTGCAGGAAAACCTTGATATTTGTCCTATAATGGGACTATTCAGTCGGTTCGACGTCAAATAATAATTATGACGAGTTAAGGCAAAAAATATTTAATTTTTACTACCTAAAACTAATAAAGCAAAGATAAGATGTTGCTTTGTTCATAATGTCATAACTTTAACAGCACATGATTGTTTTAATAGCTATAATAGATTATTAGCATAGTTGTTAGAGGCATTGTTTAAAAAAAACGTTTAACAATAGCGTCACAATATTTCAATTTTAAAAACAGAATAATGTTAGATAGTTCTTATTTAAAATAAAGATATTGCCTTATGATAGGCAGGAGTGTGTGATTTGGTGTGTTTGTGTAAACATTTGGTTTGAAAAACAGCAGTGTAGCACAAGGAAGCGCGGCGCGCGGCGCGGGCGCAGGGCAAACAATGGCGTTCCCAAGCGAGGCTTCCTGCCGACCGATATCCGAATCTAACTCAACTGAAACTCAGGTACATAATTGAATTTCATTAATTCTGGGTTATCGGAAATCATAGCACAGTTTCCATGTAGCAAAGGTTAATGAACGCACTACTTCACTTTAGTTTATTTAAGTATATTTTTGAAAAAATGTGTTTCTTCGAGATTATTTTTAATAAGTTGCATCACCAAGATAAAAATAATCAACATCAAATAATACATTTTTAGGAATCAATTTAATGTGTGCTTATGAATCCTAAATTTATCTTTGATTGATGCCAATGTTACTTTTCATATAAATTTGGGTTATCGCTGATTTATGACGATTTCCACCTACAATTAAGTCTAAAAATATAAAAGTTGCTATTTCTTATAAGTATATACTAAAGAAAACTGCACTGTAGAAAATATTTTTATATGATAGTTGATAGAAGCACACAACTGTGATAACGAGGCATATGATTACTGTCGCGGAGGGTACCCTCAGGCTGGGGCACGCATGTGGTGCTTCGCATCTGGAGCGCGGGGTACCGAACGCGGGGCTAAAATTAGTGCCGCCGCCGCACGTGGCCAGTCTTCGTGCAACCACCACGCCGAGCGCACGTCCCCACGCTCCGCAGTAGCCAAGTGACAGTGAGACAGTGCATCGGTAGCCGTCGCGACGGAAGCTGTACAGAACATGCTCATGGCTGGCGCGTTGCCGGCCGAGACCGAGGGCCTCATCGCCCTCGGAGCCCTACCTGGGCAGAAAGACACCACATGGACCAAACTCTTCGTTGGCGGACTCCCCTACCACACAACTGACAAAAGCTTAAGAGAACACTTCGCAGTTTACGGAGATATTGAAGAAGCAGTCGTCATCACAGACAGACAAACAAACAAAAGCAGAGGATACGGATTTGTAAGTATAAACTGCGCTCGCGCTGAAGCGGCATATCGCACCGCGAGCCTTATCGCCGACACACACTAAGCCATTCAAATAGGTGTATACGTTTTGTATATCGCGAATTTACATCGTACACGGAAATTGTGTCGCTAACGCAGGTGTAACTCGCACACTCGCAAATTCGTCGAGCTCTACTACCGAACCCAACGTAATTAATACCTACACCTACTGTTTATATAGTTGGGTTTATGACAATAGTATCTTAATAACTTAATAACATCAAATGGCTTTTATGAGAAACTTACTCACAACTATTTCAAAATAATTGGAATAGAAATTGAATAAAGCGAATGTCTCAAACCATCAATCGATTTAACTTCAATAGGGTTTGAAAATTTGCTCATAAAAAAATAATGAAGTTTGGGCCAGTTTGCACGCGGCATTTGGCTCGTGGGAATGAATCACAACCCCATTTTCAATTGGTGCTGGGGTGGGCCAGCTCTAGGGAGGGTAGTTTGTCTCATGCACCCTCCTGCGACATCCAAATAACTGTAATAATCCTCGTGCGTTATATCCACTTACTGGTTTCACATTGTCTACACGGTGGGGTCCACACCTTTGACAAAAAATTAATTTAAGTCGTTGGAAGTACGTCATTTTACAATTTTGCTGCTGAAATACTAAAGATATGCGCGAGGCATAATGTTAATTAAATTATGGTAGTTATCACACATGTTCAGTTGAGGAATAAAATATCTATGTTCCTTAGTTCTATTATTCAACCATAAAGATCTTTTGTAGTGTGATTTTTCCAAGAAATTTAGTGTTATTGTGAAAGATGTCTTGGCTTACTATCTAATCATTCTCTACTGAATAATACAATTCAGCGCTCGAGAAGCATCGACTCTTGTTTTAATTCTTTTGTTTTCTATGTTTGGTCTAGTAAATAGTAATGCAGTTAATATGAAAGTACCCGCTTAAAGACAAAAGCATGAAACCCAACGCGGGTGCGGGCCGCAGAACGAGCATTTACAAAGGATGTTCTAGCCTGATGACAAACACACAGGTTATTATTACCTGCGCTGAGATCTAAATTTCTGCATTGTGCATTTATTTAGAGTAATGCGTAATGATCACACTAGAAAAATATTAAATTAATAATCGATAAACAGTTGAGTAATCAAAAAGAAGAATCTACGTGAGCAACCTACTTTTTGTAACGTTTATCATAATTTAAGGATCAATTTTAACTGTTTCAACAAGCACCTTAGAAGTGACAAGCTCCTGTATTTTGAGTCTTAATCAATATCTAAACAAGATTTGGGTTTCGTAAATAGAAATTGATATGAGGTTTTTGTAGCTTAAGTTATATCCATGAATGTCATTAGATTAGAAATTTTTAATGACTGTATTGATTATTTTATACTAAAAGTGTGCACAAAAACCTATCAAAATCATGTTAATTTGCAAAGTAATATGACAAACTACAAGAATTTATGATTTGCATAAAAAATCTTAACCAAATCATATCCGTCTTAACATTATTGTCAAACCTTTCTCGAATTGCTTTTTTGCAAAATATTTTCAAAACCTACTTAAACAACTTTATACTATTAAAGTTACTGCACTAAAACCATGTAAGTACCTATAGATTAGCGTCACGTAGATTAAAAAAATACTTTGCTGATAAGACAAAGTACCTACGGTGATAAAACTATTTCAATGTCCTTAAAATTTGCATTGTTCATCAAATTAGTTTTCGATTAAAATCATCAATAAATAAAAATAATAAAATCCCCAGACAATCACACCAACTACATGGCCCCAAAGTAAGCAAAGCTTGTGTTATGGGATACCATGTAGCGAACTAGGGGGGAACCTATAATATAAATACTTAGATAGACACCCACACGGAACATTATTTTTTCTTGTTCGGTGCGGGAATCGAACCTGCAACCACTGGGGTCTGAGGCAGACAGGCTTACCTCATCGCCAAAGTGGTCGTCAAAGAATAAATAAAATGTGCTCGTTTCGATATAAACTCAAAAAGTAAACTCTCATCGTTTTTCCTCGATCATGGTTAAAAAACAAAACCATAAAATAGTGTCCATTACTTTTGAATTAAAGAACTGCCATTTATTAAACGATGTAGTAGGATAGGGAAACAATTACCTGTCTTGAAAAAAAATTGGGACTGTTAACAATCACGATATCTTTTTAAATAGGTATACTTCGAGAAACACTAGCGGTTTAGGAATAAAAATAATGAAAAAATTTCATCAATTTAAATATTTAAGTATCCTTCATACTTATCAAGCCCCGAGTTAATAAGAATAAATCTTTTGTGTTTCTTACTTTTGCATCGGTTAAAGTATTATTCCAAAGTGAGATATAAAACAGTGTAGGCACGTGAGTTGGTAAATATCGTACTAATCTAAACCTACTGACTTTGATCATGGATCAATGATAATGATTATTTATTGCTACCGAGATATAAACACGAAAAAGAAGGAGTCTGCAAGTTGTTATTTTTAAGCTTCATTGATAGCTGTCACAGTGTTTCACATAGTTTTTGGTACGCGTTGACTAAGAATTAACCAGAAAGAATTATGTCAATATTCCCAGGTCCCACAAATCTATGAAGTGATTAATGCAGGGTTATTTTGATCATTACTTTAACTAAAAGTACGTATTATTACAATTATACGCGGTCAATTCAAGTTGACAAGGTTTACGCGGCCTTCAAATTTCTAAGTAAGAGCCGAGATTTGTTAATCTAGGTTCAGAAGGAAATCGGTGAACTCGGGGCTAAATATCATCTTTCCTATTTAACAAGTTGTAGGAAGGACGGGTATATAGGTGACGAAACTTATTTAGATTTCGCAAATAAAAATAGAAAAATATTGTGATTTGTCGTCATTCACTTATTTATAAGTCACTGCGTCATTTCGTTTAAAACCTTCCACTATACAATTGCTAGCATTTGGTTCCAATTTTACAATGTAAGTAAATTATATATACAATTTCTTTTACGATTTGCGTTGCTGCAAAATTTGAGGACAGCTGTTCTATTGTAAGAAGTACGCGTAAAGTGTTCGTTATGTGACAGAAACTTGATTCAGAAAGTTCAAAAATGTACTGTGCTTTTCGCTAACAAAAGTTTTTGCTTAAAATATCATCACTTAGTTTATTTTCCATTGCTATAGTGATGTAATCCCTGAATTCATTTTTTATCGTCATTCAACAAAAAGTATGTTATTTCTTTTTAGTCAGTTATGAATCGTTTTATTACTGATTATGAGTCTCCAAAATGTTAGTTTCTAACATAATTAATTAAAAGATCTTATCAGTATCTCTGCTGTTAATAATATTTTGACAACCCTCTCATTGCGCTAATTAGCAGTATTAAACAATTACTTATTTCACTTTTAGAAACAAACCAATCAAAAGCAACTATTGAATCCAAAACTAAATAGAGACCGAATCGATTGGACACGACTAAATCCAATAAACGATTTAATTGAATGCGCTATGAGAACTTACATTATTATTAGATTTATTACAAACCAGGTAAAATATCACTTTAATGAAATTATCATTTATAATAAAGTATCGGTGCCTTTTTTGACGACATTTGCGATGAGATTCCTGCTATGCATACGTACTATTCTAAACTCTCTCATGTCGGAAGATATATACTTCTAGCACAAGACTGGCTGGTCAATAATGTCAGCAGAAATCGTCAAATGCTCGAAAAATGGAAGTGAACTGCGCTGTGGCCACGATTGTTGAGTTGTTTGCAAATAGTTTTTGGTTTTGTATTGTCATATAAACGCATTACAAAGCCCTTTAATAATATCTCACAATCAACTCATACGACTTAGAGATGGCAACAAAGTCTAATAGCATAAAAGTTTTACAGTCTAGAGTTATTTCACTCATTGCAATACCTCCTGTAAAATTTTAATTTATGTTTAGTTTAAAATAATAGTTATTCAAATGGAATTCTTGCATTCACACTTTTAGCTGTTGCTTTACATAACTTGAAACCGTGACAAAACTATTCTGATAAGCGTACTTCACATTGGAAAAAACTGCATTTAAATTGAAATTTCCTTTTCAAGTAGACACACTTAAAAAACATTAAATGTTAGCATTGCTGAGGTAAATTCAGTTTTATTTGCTAGTAAAAAGGTGTTATCTGCCAGTAGATGAAACTGCCCAGTTTACATTTTACCGTATGGGTCATAGTTAGTGGTTGTGTAGAGAGCAAATTTAGGGCGGATCTCTCTCCGACCCGCCTCTCTGATAAGGCATTATGAATTATCTTGCTTCTTTTCGGACTTAAATATTTTGCAGATTACTGTATAAAATATATTCCAAAAGTGTAGCTGGGAAATCATCCTTTTTTCATAATTTTTTCTCAAGTATAAATAATATTCTTTGCATTGACAATACTGAAAGACATGATTAATTTCCGTTTTTTAATTCGTTAATTTCCGAGGCACACATTTGAATACTGACTAGCAGTCACAGCAAATATATTGCTGATTGAAGAGCAAAAAAATGTACTTTTCTAATACTTAAAAAAAAGATGCATCTTTCATCATCAAAAAAATTATGCTAAAAATATTTTTTATTTAATGCAACAATTTTAAAAAAAGTTGGGTAGCTTAAATTATCATTCCGACGTCTTTTTCAAGATATTCTGTATGATTAAAAGATCATGTCAGTAACTAGATAAGAATAAATAAAACGCATATGTTGTTGCCTATAAAAAAGACATGCACACTACCTAACGGCCATCATGATTAGTCTTACTTTTGCCTTATATTTCTAATAATTCAATGTTATAAAATCATTTTATTTGCTACTAGTCGTAGCGGTGGCTACGCGCAGGTATCGCTATCGTCTGTTTGTTATCGTGCACATACCTACCTACTAGCTGTAGGCAATTTGTACAGTTTTAATAAACCCCGATTCGATTTATTGCCGGCCAAGTCGCTATAAAATTAGTTACTAGGAAACAAACCTGCCATGAAAACAAGCTCTCATTTTTGCAGACTTATTATAATAATAATAATTTATTTCTGATTCGCGATCAACGTTTTGATAATAATATGGGTATTAGTAAAAAACTATTATTTTTTGTAACGGACGGAGGTTTTATTGACGTTTTTGCGGGCGACAGGCTGACCCCCTGTCACTGCTATAGTCTCTCTCCATCATAATAATATCTCCAAATTTGTCAAACGTGACATCAGATGGTTTTTATAGCCTCTGGTGTTCTGCCTACTACCCCATTAGGGATACAGGCGTGAAGTTATGTATGTATGTATGTATGTAGTAAAAAACTAAAAATTAGGACGTACATAAACTAATCATTCAAGTATTATTTGTCTGTTTTAGTGTGTGTTGATAAACATCATTTTTGTTTTTTAATATCGAACTTAACCTAAATATTAGGTAGGTACCTAGAAGTGATGAACTTCGCAAAGTACTAGATCTTTACAAAACATTGTTGGAAGAAATCATCACTATAGCGGTAATATTTAGCTTTATAATTTGGATTTGTACCTATCTTACAAATCCAAATTATACTACCAAAATAGCAGGGTTTTGCAGCCAAAATGTCATAAAAGTTTTAACAATCCACTACAGCTTATACAAAACAAGTGAATCAATCAATCAAGCTTATATGATTGATTTTTCTGATTGATTCTATATTCTTACTTCCCTTCTAAAACCTACTGAAAAGCAAAGATGACTGAAAGATGGAATAAGGTCGTTGTAGTTAGGTCATAGTTAAATGACATAGAATAGTCATCATTTTTATACAGGGTTAATTTTAATTAACGTATCACCTCTTGCAGGCAGCCTCTCCACATCAATCCCAACAACAATGTTTCTACGATTAAATAAAACACTTTTTAACCGGATTTATCGCGTATATTTACATTTTAAATTTTTGACTCGACGTTTCGGTGTCTTTTCAGACCCCGTGGTCACGAGCGACTGAGGTGTCAAGCGTCGGATTGATAGATTGAAAAAAGTTATACATCATCATCGCTCCTTACTCTGCATTTTGTAAGAAGTACCTATTATTATAATGAAGCGATATTTTACTGCGCAAGGTGCGTGGCATACCTTCGGTCAGAGTTAATAGAGTTATGCCTCTAAACAGAGGCTATAAATATTTTTTGTATGGGAAAACTAAAATTTTAAACACTATTAATTTTTAAAAGTTGTTGATCAAATGTTATTGGAATTGATGTGGAGAGGCTGCCTGCAAGAGCTGATGCGCTAATTAAAATTAACCCTGAATATTTAGTTTATTAAAAACACTTTTTCCCAATAGTTTTGATAGTAATAACAGAGGTTACGAAGAAATAGATCGTCGCGGGCGCAGGTAACCACGGTTCGCATGTATTACCATACATAATATGACCTACGTCACCTTTCGATTCGATATTTTGTATTTAAATCGAGTGTTGATGTATTCGAGTAAGTTTTTGGTTTATTTTTATTCTGAACTTGAAAAAGAAATGTCTTTTGATAGTGAAAAGGAAGATGTTTTGAATTTCAAAAGGAAAAAGATATTGTATTTTTTGAGATATGGCTCACCAGCAGGCTTAACATGCGTTATAATTATAATAATTCTATCTATAATTCTATTCTATCCGTAGGTATTTAATAATTCTAATTGTTTCCCTTATAATGTGTGTACGAAACTAGCTTAATTTTCAAACAATTCACTTTTATAATATGGGTGGGTGGGATACTAAGAAAGTTGTACTCCTCAGCTATGGTCCCCTCCAATACGCTATAAACTGAAACTGTTAATTGTCGGTGCTTCATTTACAAACCTGCATTGACTCCTTTCTGTTTTGTTTGCGTAACTTACTACCAAACAAACAAAGAGTCTTATGTCTCAAAATTGTATAGTTGAAGAAGACACATTATATTTTTGGTAGTATTATACTTATGCAAGATATTTAAGTGAAAACAAATTAATGATAGATAATCCAAAGTAGTAGGCAAAAACCGAACGACTCTTATTATACTTCTTTTTCTTTCTTATATTTATACATTTTATTTTACGTTATATGTGTAGAAAAGAACCTAAATTAAAAAAGTTATTCAAAATATTCACAAAAAGATTACCTGCTCTATCACTACGTTGAATCTTTTTATTTTCATTTGCAAATTTAAATGGCAAAATATTATTGTTCTATTATTCGGTACATCTAACTGCAATGGTCTGGATATCATCTCGTTGATATCTTTTATATTAAAAATAGACCTCTACAAATGGATACGTTCAGTAATGGGAATTATTTCATTTTGAATGTTTTATCACATAATTTAACATAACTTAATTAGATTTCTATACGATTGAGAAAGAATTTACAGTTAGCGAATAATCCATCATTATACCTACCTTCAAATTTTTGAAGAATGATGATGATGATGTTGTTTGTTCATTTATTTTTGATACTCACTAGGTATAATGATATGTATCAAAAATGTCACTTCGTAACATTTTTTTCATAAATGGCTTTTTTTTCACTACTTTACGAAACGAAAGAGAGGAAACACATTTTAGCAGTGTTTTATCTGAAAAAGGTTTATCATCTGTTGATGTACAAGACAGTTAGATTTTACATACTTATTTATGATTTGGTACACCGTGTAGCTAAGATTGATCAGACAAGGTAATTTATGAAACGAAATAGCTATATTTCCAAAACTTAGCCTAATCATTTTATTATTATTATCAGAAATATTTCAGAGTCTAATCTTTTTATTTCTAGTTTGTATAAACCTACTTCATAAATATATTGCAAAATACATATTATAATGTTTACTCTCAATTAAGCTTTTTAAATGGTCCTTAATAATAATATTTTAAGAACAATATCAGCTAGGCATCTACTTTTTCACTTCACTTCTGACAATCTGGCAAACCCAACAGATATATTTTTATTTGATGTTTAATCTTCATATCCAGCATCTTCCATGCTGGACTGGGAGCGAAAGAAAAACTTCCTAGCATACTGTAAAAGTCAGTTAAGGGACAGAGGTTTTATTGGCGTTTTTGTGGGCGATAGACTGATTCTCTTTCACTGCAATAGTCTCTATCCATCATTATAATACCTCCAAAGTTAAACGTGACATCATATGGTCTTATAACTTCTGGTGTCCTGCCTACCCCATAAGGGATACAGGCGTTAAGTTATGTATGTATGTATGTGTATCCAGCACTCTAGTAATCACTGGCTGGTTAACAAATAATATCTTTCCTGTCTAGTGTGCTGGTTGCGCGGACTTACTGTGTATTTTCTTTTGTAGGTGATAATGGGAGACAGAGCGGCAGCGGAGCGGGCGTGTAAGGATCCCAACCCTATCATTGATGGAAGGAAGGCCAACGTTAATTTAGCAATTTTAGGGGCCAAGCCCCGAGGGAACTTAGCGCCAGGTTAGTCCTAAAACCAGTTATTTTGACTGTGCCTTCCATTTTAAGTTATCGTAAATGAAAGTGATCCTGACATGCAAAAAAAAAGAGACACAGAGAGATATTTGCAAACGAAAACTGCTCAAATCCTAAGAAAGATGTTTGCCTTTTTATTGACTCGAGTAGACTCAGATACCAAAACAAATAGTAAGTATTCTTAATATAAATCTAGAGTCCAACAATATTAATGAAAAAAAAAATGTTTAATAACCTATTGCTACGATTAAAGTACGATTAGCGTAATAAGTAGGTATACATTATTTGTAGAAGTATCTATACTTAGTAGTTATCTAATAAAAGCAAGTATCGCTCTGTTTCAAATTGTAGATATTATCTTTCGTTTAGTGTTCACATCATTGTCTAAATAACCGATGTGTATTCAATACTCATTAAACGCCTTCTTATTTTGGATAAAATATAAAATTTGTATCAGTTACAGTCTGCGAGTTTTTTATAAGTTTTTTGTCAGCGTACTCTACAAAAAAACGTACTTGACGCGAACATAACGTGAGTTTTCCTCAACTGAGCATGCTCAAACGCATTTGAAGTTACCCAAAAAAACGTATATTTTTATCTAGACTTATTTGCGTTGTTAATATCTAAGGGTTGATTTACTGGAACACAAACATCCCAGGGTATCTTAACATCAGCTGTTTGCGCTGGTCTTTTTTTTGTCAAGTGAACACGTGATAGTTTTTTGTTCGGGCAACGTAACAAAAAATTAGAACGTCGTGTGAGAGAGCACGACTGATATCCCTATTCATGGATAAATTTGACATGTGTGAGAAAAATAGGGACTTCTTTGTGGGGGTCATCTTGTGGAGATATTGTTTTAATTCTCTGGACTCATTTATTTGCAATTTAATATATCACTGTAAGTATCAAAAAGCTTGTCTAGGATAATCACTTGTTCCTATTTATAAATACTGCCAAGTGACATTTGGAAAACAATGACGTAAACTGATAGTGTTGCATTATCATACGCGTTTAAACCGTGTGAATTTTTACGCATCTGTAATGTATACAAAGCGTTGTATAAAATTACTTGAATGGCAACAAAATAATTTTATTAAAATATTTAAAGGCAGGTTTAAATATTCTTATATACAAAAGTACTTAATTCTTTAATCGTAGTCCAGTTCCAATGCATGTTGAAATATTAGATTACGCTATATTGTAATGACGTTAGAAATCTTTAACATCAAGTAAGATCTCGACTATAAGACCAGTTAGGATAAGTTTATCAATGCAATCATTGATAATAAATCGTTCAATTTTATACAAAACCCTTCCTCTTGAATGTCAGCAACCCAGCTATGCCACCCGCATCCGTCAGTTTCCTCCAACCTTCACCAAGTCGTCCCTCTACCTTACTTTGTGGGGATATGCACACAATGAAAAGACATTTCGTCGTCAAACACGTGGTCAACACTTGATAGTCGTTTGACAGATAGCCATTTGACAGCATGATATACAGTTCTGCGCGCAATCCTTCCTGCCTAATGAAAGCCACATAATATATCCTTAGGGCAATATCAGTGCCTTGGCTATTCGTGCGTTTGCCATTTTTCCAACATTTGATTTAATTTTGTTTTGAAATTTCGAAAATGCCATAAGGAGTATTCATTATATTTGTTAATACTGTAGTTGAATATAGGAAGACCTAAACTTATCTACCTACTGCGAATACTATGTAGAAGCTAGATAAATTAGGGAATCAGTGACATGAAGAAGAAGACAAAACCTTTTTCGTCGCAAATTTTAGTCTTGAGTCACGACGTAATGGCGATCGTACATATTTTTTTAATAATGTGCCGCGATACATCGTTTTCCTGGAAAGCAATGTACAATGGAACCACCTACATTAAAATTTCAATTATACATCAACTTCTGTAGTTTTAATGCGTCTCTCATTTTATTAACAGTTTAATTTTTTTTTGACTATCGCTTTGATCTTATTTATATTTAATTTGTGTTTAAGTTTCTTAGAATGTATCGTTACTTACATTTTATACTAAATATTAGGAGAATCAATCATTACAATAACGTAAATTTCAATGTGGTTAAATAAATCATCAAATATAAACTAGATTACCTTTTACATATAAAAATAAGGACTGATAAGTACCTCATTGAGTATTGACTTTTTTTTTTCATAATAATTTATCAAGTGTTCCGATAATGAAGTGCAGAATTGTTTGATAAAAGGAATAAAGTGTGAAAATGAAAATGCCTTTATCGTTAATAAACAATTTCTAATTGGTTTGCTAGTATATTTTTCCACATAAATAATTGCAAAAACTTTTTATGTTAAGAATTGTAATCGTTTGACATATGGTTCAACTCCCACATCAACTAGCCTTGCTACAACTTTGATTAATATTTATAAAAATCCATTATCCACAATGCAAAGGAATGACGAATAATTTAGTTGATTTTCAAAGAAATTGCTTTAAAAAGCGATAAAAATTGTCTATCAGATTAAGCTGTATAGGCACAGTGGAAATAAAAAGTCTTCCATTCCATGAAGGTTTACATCTTTAAGCTATCCAACCTATTCTGCCGAAGAAAAGAACACAAAAGAGAAGGTACTCCGCAAAGTTATTAAACTTACTTTATTGTCGAGTTAAATATCGTGTTAGAATTATTCGGAGCGACATAATACACGGGTGTTAGCTTTGGGACCCCGCGCGTTTTTTTACTTTGTTGCTCGTGGGTTCGATTCTTAGTGTTGCAAACAAGATTTCGTTATAGCAAATATAACAATTTTTTTTTCGAACTAAACTCGTGTTTGACATCAATAGTACGATGAGATCGAAGGCTTTGTCAAAGATGTGGTAGACTTAAAATGTCGAATAAACATATGGCAGGACCTGAATTCTTATTACAAGTTGTTCTTCTTCCTTTATAAGATGTCTATATTCTTAAAAATTTACTTCAATAAATGCAGAAGGCCGAATCCTTTGACATGATCTATGAACAACCTAATGACAAAAATATCCAAGTTTATGCTTAACTTGTTCCTGGCTGTGATTTGTACAAAAATCCGGGAAGCTTATGTTTAATTAACACCTAATGTAGATTACATTTCTTCTTATGAAATTGCTTTGGCATGATTTGTAGCAAGAAGCTTTGTTTTGTTTATGACAAACAGACGGAAGCCTACCTTAAAATTTTATTCAATACAACCATAAAAAACAATTGGGAATGTTACAGACTACGAGTACCTACATACAATACAATGACAGAAACAAAAAATATAAATATCTGTTATTCAAATCTTGCCATAATAATAAAGCACGTCTAAACCAAAATGTGAAAGTTATATTATCCTATTTACCTTATCGAAAAACACCAGGCATAGGCCCCAACGCCCCCGCCGGAAGTCGCTAAACGCTCGGAACCGGAAATGCCTCTGTTACAAGCCTTAATAATTGATTGTGCCCCGGCTTTGCCTGGCACGCAACCACCCTTGCTGGGACATCTTGTATGTGTTGTCAAACATCTCACATTCATTACTTTGATTTAAATATTTTAGGATTTTTGCAAATTATTTTACCGTTTTCGTTTTATACAGCAAGCTATACCGTCGGTCCCTGGGTTGTTAGGGTTGGGGTAAAGCGATGTTGGCGCAGCAAAAAATTGCAACCACCGCTTATCTTGCTAGATACTTAACAGCCCCAATCCTCACTTCATACAAAGGAACGCAACAGAGCCTATATCTGAATTGGACTCATTAAAACTGAATTGATAACTTAAAAAATATACAGAACGTCTTAGTCAGTCTTTGGTGACATTGTCATACTTTTCAGACGATGTTGGGAACTTGGAACGTGGAATTGAAAATGACGATGGCTAACATAACTTAGGGGAACATGGTGGACAATAATTTGACTAACTACCTATGTCTCTGTGAAACAACGACTGCTGATAGCTTATAAAAGAAATCTGCAATGTTCAGTATTCACTTATAATATATCAAATAAACTAAATTAGTATCCATTACATTTGAGCAAAATTATTAATTTAATTTAGTCACCTGTACTCAAATAACTGACAGCCTGCTAAATTAATGGTAATTATACTCGCATTAACCTAATCAATTAATCATTTTAGATATCAATCTTCAATGTGGACAATATTTAATGATACAAGTTTGAAGATGCACTTTTGACGAGACGCCTACTTTCGAAATATAAAATATTGAATCTCATGTAATAAGATTATTTCTGACTTCTCTGACTGGAGTCTTTTAAATTAGGTATTTCTATAGTGCACAACTAAACAACTAAGGCCCATTTTTGTGTAGAAACATATTGCTTAAGGTTTAGTATGGGATATTACTCTATAGATAATAAAAGAAACCAATGCCTATATTTTGAAGCTCAATATAAAACCTATGTATATTTGAAATAAAAACTTAGACTAGTAATATTATTGATAACAGACAGCTACTATCGTGAGACCCTGAAGTAACCAAGAGATCAAAACCTCATAATTCAATCATTATACAATCCATTCAACACAGTCATAATATGATATTTTTGTTTCCTACTGAAAATCACACGGTATCCATACAGTGCGCGCAAAATAATGACTGGCGCATAAAAACTTCCGTGCGCAGTGTCATTGAAAAGAACCAATCCACAATAGATGATAACAAACTATAGCGTTTAATTTTAAGCGAATGTAAACAGCTCTTATTGTAGTTTATCATGATAAACCTTGTGGAGATGTTGGACAATGCTAAGATAAAGGTATGCTTAGGTTTGACGGAAATTACGTAAGTCATGCTAGTATTTTCTACATTATGTAGTTGGGCTTTATATTATACGTTGTTTGAAAACGTAGATAAACACTTAGAATATCTAACATAACAGCAATCTGTTTTTTGCTTATAAGTCAGGCTAGAAACGGCTCACAAGAGCAACACGAACAAAAGCTGCTAAACTCGAACAGCTGAAATTTTAGTACCTGTCTCTTTCAATAGCGTCTGCAAAGACAGCTTCAATGGCATCAGCCTGACTGGATGTTTAGAGGTCGCAATGCTCATAGTGCACACATTGAGAACAACGTAATGGGAGCGGGGAAGCGGGAAGGGGAACACAATGGGTGCGCAAGAGCATGACGTGCCACCTGGCGGGGCTTTACCGACCGCGCCATATGTCCCAACGCATAGAATATGGAGCCCCATGAATGTAATTACATTTTTAAAGACCCTAACCGTGATAGCCCGTGACAAATTATGAATCCGTTAGGTTATGACTGTGTTTTATTGATAAATAAAATTTACTATATTAAACAAACTGTTTTAGATTATAAATCTTTTCTACATAATAATAAATTATAGGCTATAGTTTTATCTAGGTGCTATGTTTAATGCTAACAGTAAATTTTATCGACTACTGACGTATCTACAGTACAAAGTAATTTCATTAAACGAAAACCATCTTTTCTTAATATGCAAGTGTACAATGTTCTAACTACCGTATATTTCGGAAACGATTCTTCAAAGTCGGTTTGTTTAGATCAATTTTAACATGTTCGACCAAACACGGCTCCGATATTGTTAAATAAACGCATTAAATGCTCTACCGCCGAATACCCTTCTGTTTAGTCTACCGCCATGTCTTACAGAACCAGATTTACGATCCTGCATTCATTGTTACACTATACCAGAACTGCTCCTGTTAGTATGCAAAATATATTGAGAAATTTGATCCTCACTCTTTCACAGTTCCGACATAAGCACCAAACATACTGGTTTTAAAGTATTGTGCTCATTTAGGAACCGTTAGTGTTCCTAAGCATATTTGCTACAGTATTGATTTTCTACACAATAGTTGAAAAGAGAATTCGTTGGCCTAGGCCGGTTTTGTCCCCTCGTGTTAAAAATTTCGAGCGTTGCTGTGATGCCGTTATTTTCCCGAGGGTTTACGAAACGCATGCACATTTGCGCAGGCGCTCCCCAATTTAATGCATTTTGTTGATTATTATGCATGTTGAACAGAATTCCCTGATTTAAAAGACTATAAAAAATTCTCTGTTCAAATCAACGGCATATATTTTTACTATAAACTTACTTAGTTAAGCATGTATTATATTTTTTGTTTCAAAAACTGTGTTAAGTTCTATCGCACTTTTTTCTTCGAACTATTTATGGACTAATCCGCAAGCAAATCTATCTTTAATGGCCACGCATCAATATCGCTCCAAAACAAATACACATCAATCTCCTTGTTCTTTTTTTTGAACGATCTCTAGGGCAGCTCCCGTTTATGTCCATGCATGAATTCAAAACCGTATTAAATTAACTAACTTCCTAACCGAATAGTTTATATATTTTATGTGTAACTTTAACTACTGTGGCTAGGAATATTTTTAGGCCAGCTTCTAAATGGGAACGTCGGTTACATTAAACCGACAAATTCAGCTTGCTTACGTCGATTATGAAAACATTGTTAAAGTTTTATTATATGGGTGTGCTGCTGAAGGACACCGAGGCACTTGTCCAAACAACAGCGACACACACTGAATTATTGAGTGTAGCGGCCACAGTAAGTAATCAAGTCACACCTGCAACAAAAATACCCAAAATTAATAAAGGAGAGCATACCTATTATATTGAAAATTATTTCTATAACTCATTTCAATTAATTTAATGTCAACTTAAAACACTTAAACCAGTGCAGTAAAAGATCAAAGTATTCGAATCTCAGAGCTACCTCAGAAGTAATATTCTTTATTATTTATGAAGCATGTTTTGACTAAAATATCTACCGGTCGCTGACTGAGAAATGGCATCGTTAAATTCATAAATCCATCGCCAGTTCCTAATAAAATTATCGGAATAGCTAAATTTGAAGGGACTTAAAACTTAAAAAGGTTTAAATCGGTTGAACCAAGAACCTCTTTGTACAGAGTAGTCATCATTAATGAAGAGCTGGCATTTGGCGTGTTTGTGCGAGGTCCCCGCGCGGTGGTGGAGTCGTATCGCGTGTGCCCTTCATCGGTGCATTACTTATGCATATGCCCTGTCCCTTCCCTCACTAACAGTTGTTGGCTACCCTATTTTTATATTGACTTCGGGATATAGGCTAAGTACGTATGCAACAGTGACTGCCACGCGCCCGGAATGACCGATAGTGAAACGAAAATATCCTTAATTACTTCATGCGCTTTAATCACAAGGGTTTTCATCGCGAGCAGATGTGTGGTAGTGCAAGTTTTGTATTGGTTTTCTGTGGTAATCGATATCCATGCGTGGTATCCGTACTTGGTAGTAATTGTATGAAGCGAAGCCATAATGGGCCGCGTCACAGCCATGCTACCTTGTGATAACATCTAACAAACAGTAATCACCAACCTGCAGCTATCTTTATTTTATTGTAGGGAACGGAAACGTGTAATTACTGACCAGTCCGACGTGCGTCGCTCGGATGTTTTGAGAACTGCCTCTGCTGGTGCAAAATGTTTTCATGATCTTTCCATAAATTAAGAATGATTTTACTTACTGTCTACAAAAACCATGAATCTACTTTGACTTGAATAATGACTTTGGTAAATTTTAGACAGTTTTACCGAGGAAATATGTTGGAAAATAGATACATATGCCCATTATAATCTAGTAAAGCTAGTATAAATTAGCGTCGAAGACATCGCCACACTAATAACCTCGAATTTTTGAACATGTTCCAAGAAAATAATCGTAGCTATCTTCCGTGA
The DNA here is from genome assembly GCA_944452665.1 of Stenoptilia bipunctidactyla. Lineage (NCBI taxonomy): Eukaryota > Metazoa > Arthropoda > Insecta > Lepidoptera > Pterophoridae > Stenoptilia > Stenoptilia bipunctidactyla. Next base: position 13,419,813 of record OX101726.1, read on the forward strand.
GACGCGGATATGTGGTGGATGGCACGAAACTGGTAATTGGGCCACGCTTTGATGTCACTGGCCAAAAACGCACCTTTAATCACATGCGTTATATGTATATACATAGTTGACTGACGCTAATTTAAAGTGTTTAAAATGAATAACGGTTACAAAGAAATGCTTTGTAGAGCTGTAAATAAACGTTTTTTTTATATCACAAAAGGAGATCTACGCTCATTGTAAAGTCAGTATAAAATTGTACATTTTCAAAGCGCGTAGCACTCTATACCACAAGCGTCGGGTGTGACAGGAACACTTGAGTGTAGCAGTTCCGCTCTCTTTTGTCATCGACCGTAACGTGAGACGCAGTTGGGGCACCCGGCTTCCGCACGAAGCCTTGCTATCGATAATCCTCCGATTATTCTATTACATAGGGTACTTAATTAAAAACTATGAAATATTAACTTTGAATTCAAACTCAATACTAAAAACCTAATGCATTAACCTTTCTTCTTGCTTATTATTTATGTACAACAGCTGGCGGTAGGTTGATCTTCTCGTTCGTCGAACGACGCAGTTATTTTTAAATCCGACTTGCGTCTCGTTTTGTCTTCGGCGCTCTCTTTATTTCATCTAAATATACAGGGTTTTGGGAACGTCTCGTGGCCATAGCTGCGACATCAGTTCTGGCAAAAAGCCAAAATCTCTACATGCCACTGTATCTCGTCTTTTTGTGGAAGCCTTCAAAGCATTATTTAAAGCAGCTCAACGATGACCTGGATTATAAAGTTCACTTTAATAATGATTAATAATATGGAGCATATTAAAATTATCATCATGCTGTATATTTTTCCAATTACTGGTAAAGTAAAGCTGCAACCGTCGACGGCAATATCATCAAAGAGCAGTAGACGTCACGTGCGACGTTTCATGTTGTTAAAACTAGAACAAAATTATTTAAAATAATTTTTAATAATATTTCTACCTAACGTTTACAAAGTTAACATGTTGTGTCGAACGTTAATGGATAATCTGAGCTTTTATTATGCGATTTGGCCGCTTTTGCGATTTAACATAAATTCAAAATCGTAAACGTCGGAAATGTTTTGCTATCAAAACGTTGCTTGAATTGTTTCACCGGACATTTAGCTGTTTGAAACTGCAGTACGAGTTCAGTTCAGTTCGTCATCGCAAACCGTAATTCATAAACTTTGTTTTGCAGCTTATTTGCTGAGAGCTACTTACTTAGTTCTAAAATCGTATTTCCGTAGAATCCTTACAAGCGACTTAAAGCACTTACTCTGGCTTTATAGTTCGATGACCTTAGTCCTCCTTTAACTGAAATAATACTAAAAATACCGAGAAATCACAGAGAATCTTCAGAAATTTATGCCGGACATCATGTCATTTTTTTATTATCTGTGCGTCATTTGTGTTTCTTAAAAAAAACAGCAGACCACCGCGTTATATGTTTTAAGTTGGATATGACATTGTAATAACTATTATGCTAATTCACAATCGATTACGACAAACATCTATTTGGGTCATTCAATGACTGACAAAAGAGCATGGCGGCGCATTTAGGCCGTATGACAATGTAAAAGGAAAGAGTAAAAAGTTTAATAAATCTAGATAAGCCACAAAGTGGACAAGCGACCTCGGCCGTCGACGGCTGGTAGTCACTAGACATCCAATCGATCGAATGGTGGTTGAATGGTGGACAAATTGTAGGTACCTCACGCTCACATACAGCACGCAACCTTTTGATTTCAAAATAATTATATTTTTTATATTTAAATTACTTTTCAAAGCCATTTAAAAAGTACTATGAAGTATCAGCTCATGGATCATCAGTTATTTATTTCAACAAACCATTAAAAAATATAGAAATGTGGCCGCTAGTTACAAAAGCTAGGAGTTTTTCAAGTTGAATGCTTGGTAACGTTTGGTGTAGGTACTCTTTACACTCATACTGCTTTAGTCAAAATCGGCATAATTTATTCATACAAGCTACTTCCATGAACATTCGTTTTTAATTCCGTAACAATGCTAAACTATTATTGATCGCTATAAACCTGTCATTACATTGGCATCACTGACTGCAAATCCATATCCTCTGCAATTTAGCCTTCAACAATAGATTATTTGTTAGCATTGATGGCAAGTTGTTGTTTACAACACACGTGCAATAATGTCACTATTATTTGGCAATGTTAATTGGCACCATAGCTAGCGTACTGTCAGACTCCTGAGGGTCAGCATTATCATAACACACCAAGCGAGACTCCATCCGGCGACCACGGATGTGATCCTACGGTAATCACCAGTAAAATTTCACCACCAACAATACCCCGCTAATGTTTTAAGCCTGAGGTCACGCTTTTATGGTCGATGGATAATAATCATCGACTTATTAAACCGTGAACTAATATCGTGATTGCGTACTTCCTATCTGCTGACATATCTCTTTGTTGATTCGCCATTATTACGAGAATTTTGGCTTATTTTAAAATGATTACGTTTGGTTTAAAATAAAAAATGAAACACGGTTTGGAAATTAAAATTAGGCAGTCATGGAAAGGTGCCTTAGAATTCATTCAAGGTTTACAGTTTTTATGTTTATCTGATATCAAATGTCTAAATTGTATAAATGGCGTAGTGAATAGCTATGAGAAAAACGAATCGAAAGCATATTTGAAAATGTCTTAAAATCTCATAAAGCACGTGCTCACATATGGATTGATAGTTAAAGGATTATTCGGGCGAGTATTTGCGTATCTTGCTCCGTGCCAACGACTCAAAGCCATTTATAGCGAGCGTTTGTCGTGCTCTTGTCATGAGGCACGTCCCTGGTGGAACGCGCCCGGGCGCAGCAGCTCCCGAAATAGCTGCGCCCGCGACTTAACAATGCAATAAAAAGAAATTAACACTTTGACGCTCCTTGCTCTAAGTTGACTCGAGTGTCATTTGGAACTGCTCCAATCTCTTCGTGTATTTTCGTGTTCGCTCCTCTAGTCGCTTCCGTTAAGCACGAAAATAATTTATAACGAAATAAATGTATTTTTTCTATTCGTGACCTCATTTTGTTGTCACTTTGACTAATGTTTTGTGAATGCTAATGGTTTATGTTTAATTTCAGGTTTTGGTTTGGCGGCAGCGGCGGCCGGAGTCCGTGCTGGCTACCCTACCGTGCTGCCAACTCCGTACGGGTTAGTACTGGTTCAGCTCTAGTTGCATCTGTTTCAATGTTAAATGGTTTACACTTCGATATTTATCAGCACTAGCGGTACTGCCGCTGTCAATATTACATCTCACGAGACAAAATTCAGATCTAAGGTTTAGCTCCATTTATTTATATCAGCCATAAGAAAGGTTTATATTCTGATATCAGCATTCGAAGAATAATACTCAGTATAGTTTATTTCTCGTAGGAAAACAGATAGATAAATCCAATACAAATCCCTAAAGATGAAATCTAATCGTAGAGTCCCGAATGATGACCTTGCCTTCCCCTAACTGGTCTGTATGACAAGAGTAGTAGAATAGGCGTTGAGAAGGAATGAGCGTACTATACGACATAGCTGAGCTGACTTTTGTCTCGGTAGATGAGGCGAGCGGCGAGAGCGGCAGCCTAGCGGCGCAGCGCGCGGTGGACTTCACCTAAACTAAATAAACAATCATATTTACATAGGTATCTATGGCAAGCGTGAGAGTGGTTTTTCGTTTTGGGTGTGACTTAGTCGATTGGGTTGTTTTTGATGTTTACGTTTTACAAGCTACATACAGGAGCATGGGCGTCGCCGGCGCGGCAAGATGCGCGGGCGCCGCCCAGCGCCACACTACACTACGTTCTAGACAATCAGTGTTTTCTTTACTTTTTTCCTTGTTTTTATGCCGTTTTCGTGTACGATTTTGTTTATTTTGTATTGATTTTTGTTGGTGGTGGATTTCGTTTAATACACTTACAAAATGTCATGCTATGTTTTGTAGTAGGGGGTTGCGCGTTGTAGAGGGTGGTAGTGTGTGGGTAGGAAGCGCCCTCTGGCGCGTGCCGATGGCCACTGCAGTCAGCGGCACTCGAAGACCCACAATCCTTTAGTGCGGCGTCTTCGCGATAAAGTGGCTTCTAGTGGATCGATCGCCGGCACAGCACTGCTCACCACCACAACTGCCATATATAATTCAAGCCTGCCCTTGTAATGGAATAATAATCGAGTGAAAGCTTCTTTCGATTAACTATATTTAGTTTTCTTTTTTCCATTACATTATTGGGGAGGCACCTAGGAAATTTGTCTTCACAATAAATGACATTACAAGTAATTTGTTATTCAAATAGAACCGTCATTAGTTTTCGATCAGATATCAAAATTAAAACTTTTTTCCTATCCACTTTATTTTATATGTAGTTGGTTATTTTACTGTTAAAGTTATTAAAATTCAGAATTCATTTATAAATTATAATAGTAAGTAAATTAGACATCTACATAAAACGTCTTGTAAAATTATGATAAACAGTATAATTAATTTAGATTTCAGCTTGTGTGATGTCCTGCCAGTTTTGGATCTGCTGTTTCTGTGTGCTTGTTTAGAATCATTTATTTATTCTTATGTACAATAATAGTTTTATGTCTAATGAGAACTCAATAATAAAGTTCAAGCTTTTACAGAGTTTTAAACTAAAACTTATATCGCATCTGAGTACATAGCTTCCTTGGATTTCAGTATCTTAAATAAATAGTAATAAAGGCTTGAATTTTACAAAGCTAAAAGATAATTTGATTATGAAATACAATGTAAATAATTTACTCAGAATACTTAAATATAAGGCATCTAGTGAAAGGAAATACGAGATGTGGATACCACAGGTGGGCGTGCTAGACAGGCGGAGTTTTGGACGTAGGGCGTGAACTACGCATGCGTATAACCACCTACCATCTTAAACCTAAAACAAAATTTCCGAACGTCAATCAAACCATCCTTATCGATTCCTATAATGAAAGAAAAAGATGGAAAATAGTTATGAAACTACGCTCGCGTGGGGCGCCCTTAGAAAACTGTCGATGCAGTAGAAACTCAAGTATGACCTCTTCATACAACTTGACCGGCTTCCTACTGCATCGAATTAAGCGAACTCAGCAATTTTTCTTGTTAAGATTTTCAATGAATTATGAACAGATATCCATTTATGGAACCCTTTTTAAACATATTTAGTAACGTCTTTAGACAAGCTTATAAAAATAGGGATCCTCTTTTATGCTAAACTTCGTTCACAAATAGAAAAAAATATATTTTATTTAATGGGCCTAACTTATTCGAGTATTTTGAATAACAGTTTATCGATGTCTACTAACATAACTACATTAGTTATTTGCTCGTGCCTGACACGGCTGCAAATGGGGCTAGGTACTTAATAGAGTGTGATTACAGTTTTTGGAGAGTATTAATTTTTCTTATGACTTTGTATACGACTTAAATGAAACTAACAATAAAAGCATCCTATTTTCTGTGAAAAAGTCGTATAGACAGTCGTCGTGATTCAAATCTACAGAACATTCAGGAAAATAAAAGCTTTTCAACAACGAACTTTTTTAGTTTCAAACTTTTTTAATACTGGCAGCTATTTCCTGAATGTTGTTGAGTTAAAACGCGCGTTCTAAGTTTGAATGGTTTTGACAGATTGTCACCTGGCTACGTGTACGGCACGCCTGGTTACACGATGAGCGGTGTCAGTGCCGGCGTGGGCTCGGGAGGTGGCGGACTGGTGCAGCTGCCACAGCTTCAGCATGCTGCGGCGATGGCGGCGGCGAACCACCTCTATGAGTACCAAGCGGCGGCAGCGCAAGGGGCGGCGGCTTATCAGCAACAGTACGCTGCGGCAGGATTCGATCCATATGCTACTGCTGCCGGTGAGTTTCTTCGACTTTACTATTATTTGTTGCTATGAGACGGTCATGTTAAGAATTTTGTTAGATTAGTTTTCATTAGTACCTATACCTGCCTACTGCAACATTCTTAACGATAAATGAGAATGACCACCTTCTTTTTATGCACGCATTTAAATCCCGCTAAATCTTAAGTAGGTACCTGATAAATATTATATGTATATACTACCTTACAAACTGCAGAAGCTCCTAATCTGAAACCTAAACAAGACAAACAAAACAAAATTTAGAGGAGCTGTGTTAGTAATAAAATACTCAAATGTTGTAATGTTATTTTCAGCAGCAGCAGCGGCCGCTAGCGGTGGCTACATGTCTCCGTACTACACTCTTCCAAGCGGCGGAGTTCAAGGCCCGCTTCTACCACCACTTCAGTATCCTCCGCAGCTTCAAGAAGCGAGGATGCAATAAAAAACCAACCTAGCCACAGAACACATAAAGATCTGAATTGTAAAACTTTGCTCTAGGTACTAATAAGCAATAAGAAGGGGAACTACTGTAGCCAGCATGAAGGTCTGAGTATGTGAGAATAAGGGATTACTAGAAGGTTGATCAGATTCTTATTTAAGTGAAAGTTTTCTAGCAAAGTATTAAAGATCTCTACAGTAATTCACTTCTATGTAAAGGAAACTAAATTATACTGTACAACTATTTGTACGTATTTATGAAGCAATTTCAAATTTGTTTCAATTTTGGCTTTGTACTTATTAAAGTACACTTTATTTTTTGTACAATTCTACACTTAATTATACTTTCGTCGTTTTACTCCTGTATTGATTCCGCTTTCAAGCAATACAGAACATTACGAATTGTGTAATCATCATTTATTATTATACCTACTTATGTTAAACTTAAATCGTTACCGCTAGAAAGCCAAATATTAACGAAATGTTAGAGAAGTTCTAGACTAGGATATAAAGACCAAAAACTTCGTAAGCTGACTAAAGCTTTGAGCTTATAGCTACAAATCTCTCAGTAGGTTTTATGTATACAAACTCTTTGATATTAAATATACATATTTATGATTGCTGCTAGTGTAACACCAAAAGTACGTTTGTAACATACCTCTGTGCTTAACTTTTTGATTATCATAAAATTTAAATAATCATCTTCCTTAAACATCACAAATTATTTCCTCGTATGTAATTATTAATATAAAAGTAGCAAGTTCTTTTTAATATAAGCAATCTTCCTTCGACGAATAATAATTATAGCTGTTACATGACAATAAATCAAGTTCACCATTTTTTTAATATAAAGGCAACTAATTTTTCTAGCACATTATACCTTATTAACTTATATACGATATCAAAAGTGGCCATCAAGAAATAGTAATCGTTCCAAATACGATAAAAGTATATAAAAGGTTTTAATCATAACCGGTTTCGTGTGCTTTTGCATAGCAAACCCCGATTGAATAAAACTCTTTTAGACCAGAATTAATCATGTTTTTTTTTTCAAATAAAATTTATACGTGTTAATTTGATATTTTGGTGACTTTTTAGATCTCATAAGTACAAGAAACGGTAGGTCGTGACTAAACATAGATGATTTATCATTGAAGGCTTACACTTTGTTTGAAATAGAAAACTTGGAAACTCAGACACAACTAACGTCTATAATGTAGCTAAAATTGAGTTTATATTGGATCATTAACTTCTTCTGTCTACTTTCTGATATTGATATTAATATTTAACATATCCTATGCTATTTACATTCAGCGTAATAAGTTTACTTTTGACACTGATTAGAAAAAAATATAAAACTATTGTATATGTTGCCGATTACAAAGATTAGTATCAGAGTATATTCAGTTGATGCTGGGATGTCTTCTGTATCCATGGAACGTGTTAGCTTGGTACTATTGTCTAGATTTCTAGAAATATTAAGTATACGTTAACATGTCCATGTTGCTCAATATAATATACTGTCCTATATAAAGGACATCGTAGGTTTAGGTAACGGGGGCAATGAAGGGTTATATTATGAAAAATAGTTATAAGTATTATTAATTCTGTTAAGGTAATGCCCCAGTTAAAAAATATTCTCCAAAGCGGTATAGGGTACTTACTAGATAGTATAATTAAATTACTAGTCCATGTATTTTTATCAATAAAACTTAAATAATATTAGACGTACACTACGCCGCGTTTTTTTATCATCTATATATGGAGATATGTAAAGGTATGTTTATTTGTAAAAGAAAGTCTTTGGAAATATTGAAATCAGTATGAAATATTTTATTTTTCCGATTAACACAAGCGAAGCTACATTCTATCTCAAATAAAATTACATGAAGCAAGTAGGTACTACATATACTTACCTACGTATGGAATAAAAATAACATATAAACATTTCATTTAAAATGCGGCGTAATAATTACTTTAGTACAAGTTATAGGCACTAGACCCAAACTTAGTTTATAAGATTAGTCTTAAATATTGTAAAATGCTGTTATTCGTAATTTATTTTGTTGATATTTGTAAATCTACATGTTGGTAACTATTTATTATTATTATGTGGAATTATAATAGAAATTGTTGAATATTTACAGCTCGACCGAAGCAAATCTCTTTTTATAGCATCACGGTATTTATGATACGAGTGTTTCTAATTCGGTCATAATTAAAGTGAAATATAACATTATACATACATAATATACACACATATAATTTTGTAATATTATATTATTAGTCGCTTAAATTTAAGATGCATATCAATTCACTAATGAACCAAAAAGGGAATTATCTTGCCATAATCGTGGCCATCTTGCCTTACGTAGTATTTATATGGAATAAGTCGTACATACCATAAATATAAAAGTTGTACGCAAATAAATAAATTAAATAATATATTTTAATAAGAAAAGTGTAATTCTCCCTATATTTATACTTACTTATTTAAATTAATATATAATATTTGAAAATGTTCTTACGTGTCGTGCAGTTTTATAAACACATCATGCACAATTTTTTTGTTATCCACTAAACTTTCTTCAAAACAAAATAAAGTCTTATTTTATTTAACTTATTAAATTAGTAGCAACCTTATTAAAAACCAATCAACAATGGAGGCACATTAAGAGATGAATATGCCTAATATTGTTAAAATAATTTTAAAAATATAGTATAATGTACTTTAGGATTTATTCTAAATGAAAAATAAATTTATAAGGAAAACATTGAGTATTTAATTTCATTTCTTCATTGTCTCGTTTACAAAATCATCTGTAGGAACTTCGCAAATTGACAATATAAAGGGCTGAGTCCAAAGGGTTTGAACGATCGGCTACAGATGTTTCAGTAAAATAAAGAGTAACAATTATTTTTATTAGAATAAGGAGTAAGCGAAATACTACATTTTATTGTCAAATGAACCAAAAACTTATTAGTTATTAAAAAAAAATTAAGTTGAATTAGCCCGCAGTAGTGCAACTTAAGAGTTTGTATCTTTATATAACTATGCTTTTTAGCACTACTGATCCCTTAGTCTGATACTATCAACTAATATTACTTATTTAACAAGGATATCTGTTATAAATTAACAAAATGACCAAGTGATTACTTATTTTATTTTGTATATTAATAACCCCTTGTTCGAGAACCTTGTCCGTGTCAGTAAAGATGCATGCGGAAAGAGATTTCATGCTTTGATTTAGTGTCTTTTATATTATTTGGTTGGTACATTTGGTGGTTCCGACTTCGTTTTAAATAATCGCTATAGACTGATATATGGATTAGCGTATAGTTATTTTTTTCCTATAGGGCTGAAATAAAAAGTAGCCTGGGATGGACTCCACTATTTATGCTACGGGACCATTAGTCCATTGAAAAGTTACATTTGGGGTTGCGTTTTTCAGAGGACGCAATTTTATTTTTTTGATGTGTAGGGGGGGTCAGTGTAAAGCTAAAACCAAGTTTGTGGGGTAGCCACCCTTGTCCTACGGCCGCCATCTTGAAAATAGGGGTTGAAATGGTTTTTACGATATATCTCTTAAACTATTTATCTGATAAAAAAAAATATTAACATTTTTTGTTGCAAATTAAATTTTCTACAACTTTAATTGGGTAACTTTTTGTCGTAGAACTATAAATAAAAAAGTTATAAGCGAAAATGTTTAGAAATTCGAGAAAATAATTTATATTTTTTGATATAACTTTTTTTTTATCATTTTACGAAAAAATGATATCAGACCATTTTTGTAGATCGTTTTTTGAGGAACAACTTTTATAAGCAACATTTTTTCATTAAGTCAATAGTTAAGGTTTTACAGCGCTCCGAAATGAGTAGGTACTATTTTTCAGTACTCTTAACTAGACTTATATTATACGTGTGTACTAATAATGTGTCATCAGTAATTGTTTTTTTTTTGTTCTCATGTTATTATTATAATTTTTTTAATTATTAATAATTAATTATTGACTCTTTTCCCCACCACCCACGAGGTAGTAGTCTAGAGGCGCGTTTTTTTTACGTGGTATCCCCAATAGGCATAATCCACGGTGATTTTCTAAATTCGAACTACTCTGTCCTCAGTCTCTTCGATGGACCAGGCTGCGGCTCAGCATCTGATCGGCTTTCTAAATTAAATATCAGTGGCATAACTGGAGAAGGAAAGGGTGTTAATGTCGGCGGTTCATCATCAAAGTTATTTTCATTTATTAATTCTGAGAGCTCCATTACGTTGCTGCAAGTCTGTTTATAAGGTCCATAATACTTGTTTTTGTACTTTCATAACGTACAATACAAACCCGCGCTTGTCGGCTTGTACGCGAATTACTTGGATCCTGAACCGCTTTGGCACAGATGAAACAATTGTTCGCAAAATCGAAGTCTGGCTCTGGAGCTTCTGAAAATGACGATAAACTGCTGGAGCTGCTGCTGCGACAACGAACAACATTATCGGTTCGATTTTCCACGTAATAAAAATAACACGCAATATGTACAGTTACTTCCGAAACAGTTCGTAAAAATTGTTCATTAGCCTCATCATTTTTTGCTACAGCTCGGTTTAGTAAAGTTTTTACACCTTTTGCCTTCACAGTTCTTATTTTATTTTCACCTAAAGATTTTTTACAAATAAAGCAATCACTCATTATGAAATAATAGAAAAAGCACGCTTAAAAAGTCTAAATGCTAGTCGAAAAAAAAAATAGTTTTCACTGAAGTTAAAATGGTATCTAAAATCATTCGAAATCGTCTTCACAATTAAAAACAGAATAAAATACATCCGCACGTGGAGAAATATATAGCACAACTAAAAGGTATAAGTTGAACGACAACTTCAACACAATATCATCAGCGATTTTTACAATAAGAAAGGTTAGAAATAATTAGAATAATAATTAATTTCTATTAATTAGAATAATAGAAATTAGAATAATAATAATGGCAGGCAGATGTTCTTTTGTTCCCTAATGGTCGCTTGGGTATTTTCTACCTAGACAATATTCTCGGTAACGGGCATCGGATTTTAAAAATCAATAATTGTCAAATTCTGTAATGGAGTGGAAAAGAGTCAATAATTAATTATTAATAATTTAAAAAAATATAATAACAAAATAAAAACAAAAAAAGCAATTACTGATGACACATTATTAGTACACACGTATAATATAAGTCTAGTTAAGAGTACTGAAAAATAGTACCTACTCATTTTGGAGCGCTGTAAAACCTTAACTATTGACTTAATGAAAAAATAATGCTTATAAAAGTTGTTCCTCAAAAAACGATCTACAAAAATGGTCTGATATCATTTTTTCATAAAATGATAAAAAAAAAGTTATATCAAAAAATATAAATTATTTTCTCGAATTTCTAAACATTTTCGCATATAACTTTTTTATTTATAGTTCTACGACAAAAAGTTACTTGACCAAAGTTGTAGAAAATTTTATTTACAACAAAAAATGTTAATAATTTTTTTTTATCAGATAAATAGTTTAAGAGTATATCGTAAAAACCATTTCAACCCCTATTTTCAAGATGTCGGCCGTAGGACAAGGGTGGCGACCCCACAAACTTGGTTTTAGCTTTACACTGACACCCCCTACACATCAAAAAAATAAAATTGCGTCCTCTGAAAAACCAAGGTTAGGCCTAAAAAATGTAACATTTCAATGGACTACATAGCCAGAGTAAGCAGTGAGTATTCGAGTTGAACTCAAGCTATTGGGAAATAACCCTAATGTTATATTTGACCGGTTATAATGCGACCGGTGGGAGTTTGCGTTCCTGACAGCTGTCAAAATCATAGCTTTTTTGCCCCTTCGAATCGGAAATAATCTTTATTCAGTGGACATAAGGAGCTGTCAGAAACGCCATCCCGCAACGGCCGCACCCTAGTCCATTTATTTCTTCTGATGTATTTCCCCAGGGGTAATAGATTTCCATATAATTCTCTACACATTCGACTACATAAAACCTTACATAAACCTTTTTTATTTGGACTTTTAGTTTTTCCATATTTTTTTTAAATAGTCTGCGCGCGCGACCTTTTAACAGTGTCGACTTTTAACAGCATCGAATAATGGGGAGTTTTCTGACAGCTCATAAAAATTAGTTCAAAAAACCTCTATAGATGGCACTTTTAAAAAGCCGAAGGCGTTAAGTCTGTAAACTATAATGTAGGTAAGTGGTATCTACCATCTATGGTTATTTATACGTTCAATTTCTGATACAGACGTCAATTAATTTATTTTACTTTTAAAAACGCAGTGTGGAATAAATTCTTCGCCTTCGCCTTTTGTAAAGCGCCATCTATCGAAGCTTTTTGTACCAATTTTGTACAGTTTTGTTTTTTTAATGAGCTGTCAGAAAACTCCCCATTAGCGCGTAATAAAAGGCGCGCGCTTTACCTGGATAAATGAAAGGTCGCGCCCGCTCTTTCCTTTAAATGTTTAGATTTTTGTTTGGAAAAACTAATTCCAAATAAAATACGGTTTTTGTAATCGAATAGGGAAGACTAACCCTATCTGGGTTATTTTTCTTTAAAGTACTTTTTGAACACCCAGTATAGTCAAGGAGACAGTAATTTATGTAGTTCAATATCTATACATAGGTTGGTCTTGGTGCCTCCTTCATGCACTTACCTAAGGTTGCTATTTATTATTTAATTGTTATTTGCCAATTTATATAAATTATAGACATTAGCAATAAATATCAGCATTGTTTTGTGTTTAGGCAAAATTTTCACTGCGGAGAACTACTAATAGACGTAGGTAGGCACTCCACTTCTCCTTTATATTTATGTAATACATAGCGACGATGTAAAACGAGCTCTGAATCAGTACCTATATACACATAAGGTATATACAGAAGGCAGCAGATCAAGCGTTCCAAAATTGTCAAAAAATGTAATTAAATCTGAACTCTAGTCTCTCAATATTAAGTTAAACATTGGTTAAGGAGATTTGGTAGGTTTGTAACTCTTAGAAGGCTGCCTTCTGTACAACCTGTGTCAAAGAAGCTTCAAGGTGTAACGGTTTTGTTAAAATCATTTTTAGTTGTACTTATTGTTTGTAACTGACAATTTTTAATACCATCAAAAGTCAAAACGTATGCACAAACGTACTTATAACAAAAAGTATCATTTTTAAAAGTGTAATTCAAAGTAATAATAATGCTACAATGGGTAGGTGCAGAGAGCGTCTAAGAAATACAAATTGCATGATCAGACCAGTTTATCTTCTCTTCTCATTGCAATATTTGAAATTATTTACATAGAATCCTACTTAACAAATAACAAAGCTTTGGACATCAAAAAGTTAGCTAATAAGTACTCAATGACAAGAAGATTTTTATAGTTCCCTTTGAGAATTAAAAATGTATTTCTGCAATGTTCAATTGAATGCTTATTGTTTAACCTCGATGAAAAACCAGAAAGCTGAAGATGTGTCTTTAAAAAATGTGCACAAAAATTATTCATCAGCACTTTTTTGAAGAAAAAAGCTGTTTGTGTGAACGTTTCTCCAAAAAAAACATATTTAATTTATAAAACGACCTGTAGCTTCTGTTACCATCTGCGAGACCTGACAACCATTTGCGATGCATCGAAGCCTCGTGCAAAGTCCACAAGACAAAGGTCTATTGACTGGTGGTACAATGACATTGCACATTTGCGTGAAGTATGCCAGCGCGCGCGGGGCGTCAGTACACTGGAACATTTAGCAGCGCTTAACAACTGAAGCTAAGACGTCCAGTGCCTACTTAGCGTATCAGCAAGCCACCGTGACCAGAACGACACAACACCTATGCTTCAACCAGGTTCAACCAGGTACACAGAATTCGAGTCACGGACTCAGAGTTAGACCGAGCACTCCAATGTCTAAGTGCTCGCAATACCGCACCAGGTATTGCGAGCACCTGATGGTATTCCCGGAAGATCCCTAGCAATCGCTATGACCATCTTAGGAAGAAGGCTAAAGCTTTTGATTGACTTTTTTTGTTAAAAAGGGTGCCAAACTAGTTCTACTCAAAAAAGAAGGCATGCTCCAAGACATTCCATCCACCTGTCGACCGATTTTGCCTACTGAATGATACAACAAAACTGTTCGAACAAGTAATCGCAATCCGCCTCAACATGTACCTATCCTGCGAAGGACCTGACCTGTCAAATAATCAGTTTGGTTTTAAACGGAAAAGGCCCACTACTGATACCATCTTACGTGTTCGATCGTTGTAAGAATATTCTGTGCGCGAAGGTTCGTTGACTCAATGAAAGAAGAAAAGAAGCACTACTCTACCACAATGTACCTCTATACCTAAGGAACATAGTCAATGCCTATCTATCCAACCGATGCAAAAAATATTCCTACGGGATTCGAAATTGCGCGGCTATAACCGCGCGAAACAGCCTGTATGCAACTAGCCAGCAGGCCGTGCCAGCCAAATTTTCTCAGCACGTTTTCTAAAACTCAATGTTTTAAAATTTTAAAGTCATTGAATGTAAGGTACAGTAGTGGCCTGATAAGGCCAGAGGGTAACGAAGGCCAAATCGCAGAAAATCGTTTAACATACTTCTGATCAGCGTTAAATTCGTCAACTAGGAACGCAGAAACGAGCCAGTTGGTAGCGGCCACTATTTCAGTAGTGAAGGAAGCGCGGTAGAGTAATATTTTTCTATGAGCGCGGTTGTTTGTGCACGTCGTTTCGCAGCCCATCATTTCGCTAATTCTCGCTCTCACAATTTTCTACTTCTTTATACTGCGATTTAAGAATTGAAAATCGAAAATCGGTGGTTTGCTTTAACGCAAACGCTTCACTGAGGTGTCGCCATTTTGCATCGGCATACACTCTACTAATTATTTATTTATTTTATTTTATTTGTTTTATTGTTATTTTATTGTTTAACTTAGGATTTGTATTGTGAATTTATTTTTTTCGTTTGTCTAATTTGAATTTTTCTTTGGTGTCTTATGGTGTTTATAATGTTGTTGTATGTGTGCTTGATGTGAATAAATAACCATCTATCTATCTATATATCTAATTGATCTTCTTATATTGAGTTTGATCATTATTTTATTGAATTATATAACAATGTGTTAAAAAGTCATCAATTGCTTTGCCAGCTTAGGATTGTTAGCTTGGTCTTACCAGTCACAACTCACGAGCTGGCCTTCCAACCCTTCTGTAGTTTAATAATGCCCTATCCTGTTCTCAATCAAATATTCTTTTGCTTTAATATATGTAATTGTCTTTTATTTATTTACCTCTCGCGTAAATACCCGACCGACAACGTGGAAACGCCCTACTTAGGTTCTTGTTAGATACCACAATATTGTATTGTTTGCTGATGAGTGATGACACATCATTAATTTTTAAAATGATAAGGCAGAAAACCAACTGCGACGATGTAAACAATGCTCTCTCTCTCTCTCTCTCTCAAAAATGTAGTGCAGGGTCTCGATTCTCTAAGCTTACAAATGAGTCAATGGAGTCGTAATCAGCATAGAACTGTATTTTTTGACAGATTTGGCATTCTTCAAATTAATAAGAACCATCGGTTAACCGGTGAACAACGTTAGGACTGTTTTCGTATTCTGGTGTTCAATCGTGTGTCGCTTTAAGTCCAATTGATACTGTAATGCGTATTCTGGTACTTATTTGACATTTCGTTCAATATGTTCGGAATGAGAATGGTGAAGATTGGTTAAGACTGAGCAACAGTACGTACTGTAGGGATTGTTTCAGTCGTGACAATGTTTTATTTTTCTTTTAATTGAGTATGAGGCCTTTGATCTACGTTTGCTGTGAACTATTATATATTTGGCGAATGCTGAACGTCACCGCCGCCGAAAAATAATCAGCTAGAAACGTAAATCGCCCTAAACAATGTTTTCTTTCAATGTATCTGAATGCGTTTATATTGCCAAAACAAAATGTGTTTCATTGTCAAATGGAATATAATGCTAACCCGAAACAAATTGCCGTAAATAAGAAGAAGAATAAGAAGAAGTTTGACAACAAAACATTCAATATTCAGTAATAATAATTCAGTAGTCAAGAATTTGTGGATATCTACTGATTTTTTATCTCTGCCTAAACAATTGAACTGCATATTGCATTGGATTTCAGTGTTGAAGATTTATTACTTTTGAGCATTAAGTTCTATTGTACTTTTGAGTGATAATTAAGTACCTACTTACTACTAGAAACAAGACCTGAAAAAACTTATAAATTTGTTGAAACAAAATTGCATTTTCATGAATACATATCACCAAAAGATTTTGAGGTTTTATTACAGTACTAGCTTTATCCCGCAACTTCGTATGCGCTTAACTACCCTTCTCTTGGAAATTTCAGAAACTGTACAACCAGACACCCACTGAAAGAACCTTTATACCAAGTATCACACCCATGCACTCAAGGAATAAGTTTTTTTCATAAAAACTAAAAATCATATACATATTTCCCGTGCTCGTGGGAATTTTGGGAATTTTTTTCGTAGCACAACCAGTCACTCTTTGAAGAACCTTCATGCCTAGTATCACATCCGTACACTCAAGGAATAAGATTTTTCATACAAATTAAAAAGTCCAACCCCTTCCCGTGGGAATTTTGGGCATTCCTTCCATAATACAAACAGACACTTATTGAGGAACCTTTATATCAAGTATCACATCCGTGCACTCAAGGGATGGGATTTTTTCATACAAACTAAAACATCATACATTTCCCGTTCCCGTGGGAATTTCGGGAATTCCTTTAATAACACAACCAGACACACATTGAAAAACCTTTACGCCAAGTTTCACATCGGTGCACTCAAGGAATAAGATTTTTCATACAAACTAAAAAGTCCCATATTTCCCGTTCCCGTGGGATTTTGGGAATTCCTTCCTTAGTGCACCCCTACGTTCCCTAAAGAATGTAGGTATGTTCCAAATTTCAGCTCTCTACGCCCAGTAGTTACGGCTGTACGTTGTCTGTCAGTAACGGAACAGTTTTATATATATTGATTATTGTCTGTCAATAAAGTCGAACGCTCTGAACGCATCAACAGCCAAATATATTGAATGAATTATAAAGCTTGCGCTCGCCTCCCGCCTTTTTATACCCTACCGCAGCGAACCGCGTCGAGCGCGGCAACCGTTACGCAAAAATAATCCTTATATCATTCAGTATTCACGCGCGATGGGTTATTAGCGTATTTTATGTATAAGTTTGGTGTTTCTATACCGATTTCTATGATTCTTTTTTTATTGAATAGGTAATAATGTTATTTTTTTTAATTAGGGATAAGTGAGAGTATTATAAACGTAAGTGTAAGCAAATATAATCAGAAAGCTCCGAACTGCTAAGCTATCGGGATTTACACGTGTTATTGTGCGTCAACCATAAAATATAGACATATACTGTCGTGGGATATTTTGTATAAAATTTTATGAAGAATATTTCTGTGATACATGATTTCTATGTAGCTTTAACCATTAAGGCTGCACACGCGACGGAAGCTTCAAAAATGAAGTAATTTCTCCCGTTTTTCCAACATTTACCTTCACTGCTCTGCTCCTATTGATTGTAGCGTGATAATAAGTATACTATAACCTGCCCAGGAGTATGAAGAATAATTTTACCAAGTTTCGTTAAAATCCGTCGAGTAGTTTTTGTTTCTATAAGGAACATACAGACAGACAGACAGACAAAAATTTTACTGATTGTATTTTTGGCATCAGTATCGATCACTAATCACCCCCTGATAGTTATTTTGAAAAAATATTTCATGTACAGAATTGACCTCTCTACAGATTTATTATAAGTATAGATAGATATAGATGATATAAAGAAAAGGAACAAAAGGTACAGGCTTTCCATACCACCAACAGACAAATTAGTTGTTACTTAAGGTTTTTACAAACTGGTGATTCATTTTCTTCTATGATGTATTTATAATTGATGATTTCAAAGTCCAAAATCAGTGAAATCATACTTGAAGTGTCTAAAACCATTGTACAAATGCTAGCAGGATATGTGAAAGTAATTAAAACAATAGGAACATTATATAATATGCGTTTTTATCAACCTTGTAATCTATTTATGTATTTAACTATTGTTGTTAAGTTATAGCGGCTTTTATTCACACTTATTGTCGGAGGTGTCCCAACTAGTTTCAAACTCTTAAGAAGTCCTTTGTGATTGTGGCTGCACCTACCCCTGATGTAGGACTTCTTAAGAGTTCAAAACTAGTTGGACACCTCCAACAATAAGTGTGATTAAAAACTGCATAATAAACTTTATTATGTCTCACAAAACATTTATATATGTATTGTCTTCTACGATATATTTATAAAGAATTTCATAGTCCAAAATCAGTGAAATTATACTTGAAGTGTGTAAAGCAGGTGAAATTAACAGGTGCTAGCAGAATATGTGAAAGTAAGTAAAGCAATAGGAACATTATATACCTTAAGGTTTCTTTAAGGTTTTTAGAAAGTGGTGATTTTTGTTCTTTTATGATGTATTTATGTAGAATTTTTAAGTCCTAAATCAGTTAAATTATACTTCAAATGTGTAAAGCCATTCTACGGGTGTAGCAGAATATGTGAAAGTAAATAAAAACAATAAGAACATTTTATAATATGGGTTTTAATTAACCTTATAATCTACAACAAATTTCACTAATGACATAATCATAATCATATGAACAATAGTAATATTAAGTATATATATGCATTTTAATTAGCCTTATAATAATAAACAAAAAGTGTCACACCACATCATCCAACCAAAATTAAGTATAAATTAAGAAATTGTCTTCTGGAATCTGGATAACGGAGAAATAAACTAAAGAAATATATAAATAGCATAGTTTTTTTTACGTATTTAATTTAAGAATAAACTTAAATACATATAATAAACCTTATTCATGACCTGCTAACAAATAGCTATGTTCATCACAAAATTTCCCATTCTGAACCCGGGACCTCTGGTATAGAAGGATGTACATATGTCTAGATCAAACAAGCTGTTATGTATATATTTATTTAACAACAAATTTAATAGTACACTCAAGTAGGTACTTCTAAATAATCTCTAACCTATAAATGAAAATAGTAACTGCATTCATAACATAAAAAATATGCAAAATAATTCAGGTATTGTTAATCCCTCTAGTACATTTGGTCACTGCGGTACCTGTTTTATAAAATATAATTTGCAATTTAATAATAGTTAGCCTACAATTTCATTTCAATCACGTTTTACATACATATTATACTAAGTGAACATATGAAGATTTCTTAGACTTAGGTTCAGGAGATTAACAATCTTTTTATATCAACTAATTTGTATCAATTAATTAAACCTCCATTTCTTCAATACATAAAGGGGCTCCAGTATTCTCTTTACTTTGATTAGTGTTACAGATTCCATTAAAGACAATCTTGTCTTATCCATAATTTCTTTTTACAAAATTACTAAATGATTTTCACATTTTATCTCCCTTAACTCACTTCCTCTCAAGAAATAAAACTTGTCTTATTTGTTTGTTGATTAATTCAGATGAGGCATCTCTCAATAAATTTAAAGTGAGAACATCACTTTCTTTTTAAATTGGACCAGGGTTGGGATTTTGAGTAATTATTGATCAGATGTACCAGTTGAAGGCTGTGGAATAACGTGTTTCGTTTCTTTTTCAATTTCAGCAACAGTTATCTGAAATAAAGAAATTGTTATTTGTTATGTTGTTTTAAGATGCCTACATTTTCAGAAGGAAAATTTTTTATAATTTAATAATTTCAAGAGATTTTGAGTATCATTGGAGTTTATCACTTTATATAGGAGCATTAGATGGAAAGCACATAGAAATAATAAAACCTAACTACAGTGGCAGTTGAATATTTCAATTATAAAAAAAGCATTTTAGCATTGTGCTAATGGCCTTAGTATTTCACTCTGACTTCCCCGTCTCTGTCCACGACTATCCTCATCTCCATCTACATTATCTGTATTCTCTCTCACCTCTATCGCTACATCTACTTCTATCTTTAAAATATTTAAGATGAACCCTTGGATAGATTCGAGGATAAGTGTTTTATAAAAAAAATTACTATAAGATATCCGGATGCAAGAAGATGGGATTCCCTGGTTGTTAATTGTTATTGTGTATTTTTAAAAGATGATTGCTGTTGAGTTTCTTGCCACTTCTTCTCATCGACATCGACTTTCCGAAGTGGTGGTAGATTCAGTTCAATTTGTACATTGTTTGACTTATTTCAAATGTATTTAAATACTTACGAAATAAAGATTCTTTTCACTTTGACTTTGAGTAGATGCTTCATACTTTATTTTGATGTTGGAGTGGAAGGCAGAATATCGGATGGTGGTGTTTTCAATAGCACTAATTTATGCAGGCTTTTAACAAATGATAATTTGAATCTGCGTACAGTGCAGCCTTTGTTAGACAGTAAAACTGTTCCTATGGTAATTTACCAGTAGCTGTTCTGCTTCTCCTTCATAAGTTTTTTAATTAGGCGGTACTTATATTCATTGTAGTACTGAAAACACACAGGATAAACTACAGTATATGGACCGTCAGACTCTAAGATAGCATTTTTACGAGTATAAGGTTAAGGCCTAAGGCGTCTTTCTGCAAAGTTTCACATGCGGAGATTAGAGTTTTTGTATTTTAGTTTGAAATTCAATTAATGTCAAGCTTAAAAAAACAAACATGAAGTAGGTAATGAATACAATCACTGATTGAACAATGTCACCTGTCATTGCGTTTAGTTTCACTCATAGTTTAACGTTTTTGATATAAATAAATATTTTTTTATAAAAAAAAAGATTAAGTTAATTAATTAAATATTTTTTAAGTTGTAATTTATAAAATAATAATACTTTTATTTACAATTTTCAATTTTCATATAGAATGTGTTTATTTATTTATTTATATCAAAAACGTTAAACTATATTTTACGACTGTGAGTGAAACTAAACGCAATGACAGGCGACATATATCAATCAGTGATTGTATTCATTAGTCTATACTCTATCTATGTTTGTTTTTTTTAGCTTGAAACTAATTGAATTAATGGAATTTCAAACTTAAATTTTATAAAAACTACTTATCTCCGCAATGTGAAACTTTGCAGAAAAACGCTTTAGGCTATAACCTTTTACCCGTAAAAATCCTAGCGTCCAGTCTGACGATCCATATACTGTAGTTTCCCCTGCTTCCTTTTAACCTTAAAGTCCTTATACATCCTATCCTTGTAAAATTTATTAACGCTAACCTCAAAACTTTATCTTCGATTTCCTCACTAACTACAAGGCTCCGCACCTCCCCCTTCGAGGGTATAATAACAGAGTTAGAAGTTTGATTTTAAATTTCCCTAACAGCTCAATGCCTATCAAACAACTGTTTGAACCTGCCAATCCCTATGGCTTGGAGTCTGAACATCGCTACACATCAGAAGACCCAAAAGTCAGTGTCCTTAAAGATTTGCTGGTATCAGAAATCACTGATGATCAAATCAAGCAAATTGAAGAAAAAACTAGAGAGCAAAATAATAATGATATCTGGTATAAACAACGTCAGAAGCGACTGACTGCTAGCAATTTTTATACCACATGTCATCTAAAAGACACTACTATGAAAAGTTATGCCAAACAAATACAACAAAAGAATACATTTCAGTCTCGAGCAACAAATCATGGTATTATAAATGAAAAAATTGCATTAAAAAAATATTGTGATACTTATGATCTTTTGGCTGAACCCTGTGGGCTTTTCATTAGTAAGGAAAGACAGCATATTGCAGCTTCCCCAGAAATAAAGTGTCCCTATGCAACTAGATCTCAAAAGATAACTCCGTTCAGTGTACCATATTTAAAAGAAGTAAATGGCATTTTAACTTGAAAGACAAATTCACCTAATTATTACCAAATTCAAGGGCAGTTGTACTGCTCCAATAGGAAGTATTGTATAGTTACAAAGATTTGAAAGTTGAAAATATGTCTACAGAGATGAACCATTTATAAAAGAAATGATCTTAAAACTTAACAACTTTTATGAAAATTTCTTTAAAGTAGAACTTAAAAAAATATTTGTACTATAATTATGAAAATTTCAGCAAATAAATATTAAAACCAGTATTTGATTATGATTTTGTATTATTGTAATGAGTAAATAAAAAATCCCAACTTTATAAGTTTAAATAAGTTTATTTATATTCACAATTTTTTCCCTGAAATTACAAAGCATCATACAAATATAAAATATCTTTGACCCTAAAGGTACATAATACTGATTAAGCTCACTTGTAAGAATTTTGTATGTTTTTGTTAAACTTATAAGTCTTTCAATGTGGACTCGTTGACGGGTCTTGCTTCAATAATAGTCCAGGAATTTGGGACCTTCCCTTTAAAAAAGTGGGAATATTTATTCCAACACCTTTGCCAGCAAACAAATCTTACACATTGAAGCCCCGGTCTGCCATTATGCTATCTCCTGGTTCACACCTTTCCAAAAGGTTGCTGCGTTCCGCTATCTGGCGGTCACTTTTCGATCCAACATATGCTACAGAACAATAGGTAAACATCCCTCCAGGTGATGAACCAACTAATATTTTAAGGGTATTTTTGTGTTTATATTGATTAAAAGAAGCTTTTTGGGCATCAGGTTGGCTTGGTTTTTGAATAGGAATTTCTGTTCCGTCTATTATTATTCTTGTGGAAGGATAATTATTTTTAAAAGTATTAGTAAAGTAATGAGAATTTCAGGTAGGTTTCCAAGCCTGTATAAAAATTCACTGATTCATTATCAGTCAGCAATAAGTCTGTAGAAAACATTCTCAAGATGTTTGATGTCTGAGTTTCTGGAGATTTCATGGAATTGTGATTACTTCTAAGGTTTTCATGAGACAGATCTTCCAATGTTAAAATTTCCACATTGTGAGCAACATTTCCATCTCCAGATTCATATGAAGGCAAAATATTTTCAGTACTTTGCAAAGAAGGTGCTTTAGGAAACTGGCATTTTCTCAGGTTTCGAGCTTTCAACCGTTCTTCTCTGACTGCAGCGAACTTTGAAACTGATTTGGAATTCCAAGAGAATATAGAAGGCACTGCTGACTTTTTCAAATGTTTATGTTGATGTTCAACCCCTACAAAAAACAGAAATATAATAGCAATTTTTCAATTACCTTAAACTGTGAGAAGAGATTGTAAATGAAACAAGCTTGATCATGTGGACCAAACCCTTGGGCCTGGTGTGTAAATATTTTGCAGAGATTGCCTTTAAAATGATGATAAGTGACAAAGAATGTTTTCCCACGGAATAGGGATTTGCGTGGGTAAAAACGCAAGGGAATAGGCTAGCAGTTCATAAATCTATATTATATTAGATATTTCATTACACGGTTGTGTTTACCTGTATATTTGCTAAGCATTAGATAGTGACTTGCTCTAAAATGATTGCGACATAACCTCGATCCACTTTTAGGCACAAAATTTAGACGACGGATTGCTTTCAGCCAAAGTATTTTTACTTTTTCATCTTAAGGAAATTGGTGGGTACCATTTTCAGAACCATTTTCAGGGCACATCAGTTCGTCTTTTTTATATTATTTAAATATTTTTGCAGCTTTTCATACAAAAACCTCTTTGTTTATTTATAGACAGAACTATTACAGCGCCACTTCGGCAGTTGCCAACCCCACTAAAGTACGTTCCATTACACACAGATGCTAAAAATATTATTTCTTTCACTGTTTATATGAATACTATTGACAGGATTTATGCATGATATAAATGGACTATGTGAGTAGTTAGTATCTTTAAAGTATCAATTTGTTTATCTAGTTTTCATTTAGCAATGTATCCCGCATTCATAAACTAAAATGTATAGCATGATATTTCGTTGACAGCGTCAAATGGAACGTATATTCAATCTGTTTTCAATCACTCTTTCCGATCCGATGCTACTGGTCCGTGGCTATGAATTTTAGAGAATGCCAAATTTGCCACTTTGCTCATGGAGTCGCTATATGATGGTTGCCGTACGGTCCGCTTAATGTTATTTGAAGAATCGAGACCCAGTTAAAAATGTAGGGCTTAATGTAAATAATCTAGTTTTCAGTGATAAAAAAACTAAATGTATAAAATTCTCTGCACCAAATGTAAAACAAGTTGGGTATGATCTGCGTCTTAATGGGAACAGGTTGAATCTAGTAGATAGTACTGTTTATCTTGGAATTTCTTTAGATTCTAAATTGCAAAATTTATGAAAACATTATGTATTATTATAAGAATACATACATTTATAAGAATAGTAATAAAACTTTGGAAGATAATCATGATAAAAATTATTCCGTGAGGACAAGGAACAACCATAAGTTAGAATTTCCCAAATTAAGGCTGACTAAAAGCACCAAATCATTTAAGGGAATGTGAATACATATTAATAAAATACCAAATTCAACTGAATCCCTAACATTTAATAAATTTAAAAGAACTATCAAAGAAACATTATGCAAAAAAGGCTACTATCGACTCAAAGATTGTTTAAATGACAAAAGAGCGTGGGATTGATGTCTTCACAGGTTATTTCCAAATATTAAACATTAATCACTATATAAGCAGTGACATGATATTGGCAAGCACGAATAGCTGTCTCCTGTTTGTTTTTTCATGTCGTAGCAGAGCTGTATTTCTGACAAATCGTACCTATAATAAGCAATTTTTACAAAAGAGTGCCGAGAGTTATGTTTCCGCCGGCCTTTTTCCTCTACTTAGGGTTCTACTTTCATTTCGTTTTTTAAAGCCGAGGAAGTAGTAGTAGACAACAGAAAGACATCGGTGGTTAATGGGCGATCATTATCTTCATGAGCCAAGAGACGCACACTTCTCGATGGAGGCCTCCCCCAGGATTCGTCATGTCGTCAGGACCCGCGACGCCCTCATCCAGCGTTTGACATTCGTAAAGTGTATAGAAATACCTACCGCGAATAAAAAGATTTCATTTTCATGTTCATACCCATAAGTATTTAGATATTTTTAACTCAAAGCAAAGGCCATGCCATGTAGGTAAGTCAATTTAGTGGCCTTGTCATCCACAGCAACCTTTCAAACTGAAAATATCAAATAAAGCCGATATTTTGAAAAAATAAAAATAACTTGCTAAAAATTTGTCAATTAAGGCTTGAATACTATTTAATACACCTACATAAAAATACAATATTGGGGCTGTTTTCTTTGTTTTTCATTCTCATATTTTTCATAAAGTATTGTAGATTTAAAAATCCATAAATATTATAATGTTTCGTATAGATATTTCTTAGTTCGCAAATGCTTATTTTTCCACTAAGAATATCAGTTGTAATGAATCCACTGCAGAGTTTTAAGTCTCCCTGAACGAAGAGGAGGTTTAGGCTGTAACTCATCAAGGTAGTTCTGTTTGGAGGATCGATAGAGATTAAGATAAGGACTATAAATATACAGTTTCGACGACCACTTTGTCGATGGGGTAAACCTGTCTGCCTCAGATGATTCCTGTCAACTATCGTCCAATTTCAATCACTTCCATACTTTGTAAAGTCATGCAACGTGTATTGAACAATCGACTCCTGGCATACCTCGAGGCCAACGAGCTCCTAAGCGGTAGCCAATATGGTTTCCACAGTGGACGCCCGACCAGAGATCTTCTCGTGTATGCCACTCACTTATGGAGCGAGGCCTTGGAGGGTTATGGTGAAGCAATAGCTGTATCCTTAGACATTTCTAAGGCCTTTGACAGGGTCTGGCATGATGGTCTCTTAAGCCAGCTTCCAGCATATGGCATAACATCCGGGCTCGGTGACTGGACATCTGATTTCCTAAGGGAACGGTCGATTTGAGTAGTCTTAGATGGCTACTCCTCTGACCTAATGGCAATTAATGCCGGGGTACCTCAGGGATCTGTTCTCTCTGCAACTTTACTCTTGCTGCACATTAATGACGTCCTTACGCCAGGCATTATTGGACGCTGATGACAGCACTGTTGTTGAGAGATACATATCCAATGCGCGAACGAGCGCCCATGAAGTCCTGATTTTGAGAGAGTCTATGATTGAGCGCGTTGATTCGACCTTGCGGAATGTGTTCGATTGGGGCAAGTCCAACCTGGTCAAATTCAACGCCTCCAAAACACAAGCGTGTCTATTTTCCGCAAAAAAGAGCATCTTTACCCTTAGAATGTATTTGTTCCCATCACCGACCATCTAGGACTTTTGTCGTGAATGGAGTGAACGTCGTGAATGGAGAACTGTAGTCACCGTTGGGATGGTTCTGCCAAATACCAGCTCGAAGCGCTAGACTGTGTTGACCGAAGAGCCCGTAAACTCATAAATAACTACAACCTTACAAATAAAAATAATAAATAAATAAATAAATAAATATTTCTGACACTCACACAACATTATCTAGCCCAAATTAAGTTTCTTAAAGAACTTGTGTTATGGATACTAGATAACTGATATACTTAAGAAATATATAAACATACATATTAAATAAATACATATTTTTTTATTAAAATAAACTTAAAAATATAAACATCCATGACTTGACGACTAATATCTGTGTTCATCACACAAATATCCGCCGCCGCCGGGATTCGAACCCAGGACCTCTGGCATAGAAGGCAATGTATGTTACCGCTACACCAGCCGGTCGTCTATAAATTGTAAATTGCCGACGCTAGAGCATTGTCGTAAGGTTGCTTGTTTAACAGTATTTTATCGGCTACATTTTGGATGGTGTGCTAGTGCTCTTTTTGACCAAATTGAACCCACTCCTTTTTACCACTGGACTACCAGACGCAGACAGAACTTCTATCCCTATATAAGTAGTGGATTTACCAAGAAGTCGAACAAATGCTTCGATGGTTAGTTTTTGGTACGGATTGCCAAGGTGTGTAACAATCTGCCTGCGTCGGTTTTACCTGACCACTACAGTCGTGTAACTTTTAAGTGTCGAGTGAACAGGTTTCTCGTGGATGGACGTGTACCTACCACAATAGTCTTCATGCGCACTTTCCATCAGGTGGCATGGAAGACATACCTACGTCCTATCCTTACAATATAAAAAAAAAGACAATATTCTTGTTTCCTACTTTATAGAGCGTGTTTTTATTAGTCGAGTTTTAGTTTTTAAACTTTCTTTGTTTTTGGAGGCTTTATTGGAGTGATAGTGTTAAAATACATAATTATTTGAAATGTGCTAACGAAGTTCTTTTATTCAATACCCTAAACGAAACCATCAATATTTGTTTTTTAATTATATGTCACTTATTTTAGAGTAATAATGTTTATACATTTGAACTTTGCTTACAAAGCTCTTTCATTTGATACCCAATACGAAACCGTAAAGAAAAAATTTTTTTTAGTTCCTTACTTTAACTCCCATAGAGGGCGCTGTAGTCAATTTATCGAAATCTTAGGTAGCCTATAACTAGCGGACAAATGAAGAAGCTTTTAACGACATCTAGTTTGTCCAATGGGGAGTTTTCTGACAGCTCATTAAAAAAAACAAAACTGTACAAAATTGGTACAAAAGGCTTCGATAGATGGCGCTTTACAAAAGGCGAAGGCGAAAAATTTATTCCACACTGCGTTTTTAAAAGTAAAATAAATTAATTGATGTCTGTATCAGAAATTGAACGTATAAATAACCATAAATGGTAGATACCACTTACCTACATTATAGTTTACAGACCAGACCTTCGGCTTTTTAAAAGTGCCATCTATAGAGGTTTTTTGAACTAATTTTTATGAGCTGTCAGAAACTTCCCATTATGATAACTAGTTTGGAAGTTCTGAGGGAACAGATGAACATCCATACTCATATGCATACATACTTACATATAAATATACAGGTCAAAATCATAATCCTCCTTTTGCGTCGCCGTAGTTGGGTAAAAATAGCAATTAATTGTTTAATAGTAAACAACTGATTTAATTGTATTTGCCGAAGGAACAACGTTTAATTTTTACAGAATTTGAGCGCTTTATTGTAAACATTTGAGAAAACTACTTAGTCTGGCCATAAATGCTAATACAATCAAAATACAGGGTGCTTTGTGGCTAAGTGCAAAGGTTAAAGGAGGTGATAAATGAGGTATTTTTGAACATTTCTAATAAATAATTCTAATCTAATAAATACTATAAATAATTATAAATAGGTACCTCGTTTATCCATATATGTCTTTGACGAAACTTTTTTTTTGGAATTTTGAAAAATACCCAGAATTTAGCTCCTATATTATACCTATGATTTAATAGTACCTTAATACGCGTTAGTTTGTAAGCACTATCTTTTGTTTCCGATAGTGTAATGTACGTCGGACCAAATAAAACTACCTACTTTTATTTGTATTTATGGATTCTAGAACCAAATGGATGAATACGATATGCGAGTTTCGTAGGTGAATTATCGGAATCCGAATAGTTTGAGATCTCACCACTGACCTCTATATTTACCACTGGACTGGCGGCTGTCAAAGTGCTTTTGTGCCCGTTTGATAATCGCCATTTTGGCGCTGTCGGACGTAGCGAGCAGTAGCGAGTGTCCGTGGTACTAAAACTAGTCGCTTACACACATGTCACATGTCCTCATTCTTGATAACTTTTATATAATGCTTATAACAATAACAACATAAAATTCGAATTAATATTTAAAAAATATAAAATCACTTAACAATAAGCAAGCGCTTCTCTGGCGGCCACTTGCAATATACGTCAAAATTTGTTCTGCGGACACTCGCTACTCGCTAGTGGCGCTTCAAATAGGCACAAAAAAATAGCTGTCAAACTTACGGAACAGCCAGTCCAGTGGTAAATATAGAGGTCAGTAGATCTCACCTATTAAAAGTTACTCTATGGTTTGAGATTGAGATATGATTGAGATTGAAAGGGCCTCTCTCTTTTTTTTTTTTTTTTAATGGCAACCAGCCGTTGTTGCTACTCAACAGACTATTACTGCCAGTGTCACGTATTGGAGAAAACACGGTTTGATTGGGAGCATTCATTTATTACTGAATTAGCTTAAAATGCGAAAAAATATCTACCAAACAACATTCTACATATAATTTGGTAAAATTACAAAGTAAAATTTAAACTAATAGGCAACACAGCTACGCACTACTCTTTACAACCTAATGTTAAATTGGTGGATGAATTTACACAAAATTTTGAGCGTACAGGGATTAGAAATAGTCAAGAGTGAAGGAATATTAATCGGTCTTGGAATATGAGGAGGTAGGAAGTCGAAAAGGGATGCTGTAGTAAGAGGGCAATTGAAAATAATATGCTCTGCTGTTCCCTGTTCTAGGCCACAATCACAAAGTGGAGAATCCCTGACCCCTATTTTGTTTAAAAATACAGGGGTACAAGAGTGTCCCAAGCGAAGCCTGCAGATTACTGAGGTTGACCTTTTGTCAGCACTTTTTATTTTAAAAAACCAAGGCTTGATAAATAAATAATAATAAAATCCCCAGACACTCACACCAACTACATGGCCCCAAAGTAAGCATAGCTTGTGTTATGGGATACCATATAGCGAACTAGGGGGGAACCTAGAATATAAATACATAAATAGATAAACACCCAGACACGGAACATTTTTTTT
Source organism: Stenoptilia bipunctidactyla (assembly GCA_944452665.1). Lineage (NCBI taxonomy): Eukaryota > Metazoa > Arthropoda > Insecta > Lepidoptera > Pterophoridae > Stenoptilia > Stenoptilia bipunctidactyla. The sequence continues at coordinate 13,449,833 of OX101726.1, forward strand.
TTTTCTTGTTCCGTGCGGGGATCGAACCCGCAACCACTGGCGTCTGAGGCAGATAGGTTTACCTCATCGCCAAAGTGGTCGTGAGTGATAGGTCGGTTGGATAGGAATGGTCGGTTGGATTTCGCCGTAGCGCCTACCTTTAATTTGACGTGAACTATCCCATTGACGATTCCAAGTATCCAGAAGGTGATCTTTAGCCAGAAGACAGAGGTCCTGAGCAAGGCATTTGTAGTGTTCCAAGGAGCCTGTTTGGATGGAGTCTTTTGCAAAGGAATCAGCTATTGTATTACCAGGGATACCCGAATGGCCAGGAATCCAGGCCAAGACAACGTTTAGAGATTGTTGGGAACATGTGAAGAGGAGATTTCGAATTTGTAGAATTATTGGGAATTAGGACCCTGTTTTGAAAGGGTTTCTTTGAAGTGCAAGGAGGCAGCTTAGGCAGTCTGTAAGGATCAAGGTCTTATTTAATTTGTGATCGAGAGCAAATTTTACTGCTTCGAGAATGGCAATTGACTCGCCAGTAAAAACTGTAGTGAGGGGGGGGCATTTGTGAGACAGTAAAATGGAAAATTTTGGAATCCATACGGCTGAACCTACGCATCCTGAGTTAGATACCTTTGATGCATCCGTATAAATCTGGGTCCAGTTTAGCCATTTTCTGGCCACAATACTAAGGAAAAGCGACTCAGCCATAGGGCTGTTTTTAGGAATTCCGAGATCAGTGTATATTACAGGAGCGGAGATCAAGCATTCATATGGAAAGGTATATATGAATTGTTGCCTGCAATTAAGAATAGGGGTAAGAGATACATCCAGATTTGAACAACTGACTACGAGGCGTGGAACCTCTTTATGAAGCCAATACGCGGAGTTGGAAATACTAGTTTTAAGAGAGCTTAGTTTATTGTGAAGTGGATGCGAGGAGAGTTGAAGGGTTTTGGCGAGGAACCTGTCAGATAGAAACTGTCTGCGAAGATGTAAGGGAGGATCTACACATTCCACTTGCATAGCATTGACCGCTGTAGATTTCATGGCGCCTAATACAATACGTAATGATTTACTTTGTATTCTTGCAATAGCGACCAGACCTGATTTATTACAGGGCTCTAGTAAGAACGAGCCATAGTCCAGTACACTTCTTACTAGAGCATTATACAGTAGCTTCTGAGCGTATGGATGGGACCCCCATCAGACGCCAGAAAGGGCGCGGAGAATATTGATGTTCCCTTCACATTTTTTAGTTATGTAGTTTAAATGGGCTGTACCCTTAAGCTTAGGGTCAAAAATAACTCCCAGAAACTTCACCTCGTTGGAGATAGGAATTTGCTGACCTTCAAAGGAGATTGAAATGGAAGGTATAAGTCTTTTCCTAGAAAAAATTATGGCTTTACTTTTGGTGGGAGAGAGAGCGAGACCATGAGATTCTAACCAGTTGCCCAAGTATATGAGGGCAGAATTAAGACGGTAGGCAGCTTCCTCTATTACACTGACCCTCAGGTACAGGGCAATATCGTCAGCATATTGTAGAATGCTACAGAACGAAGAGACAGATTCATCTAGGTCAGAAGTATAAAGGTTATAAAGAAGTGGGCTTAGAACAGATCCCTGGGGGAGACCCTGCCAGACTCTTCGAGGACTAAAAACAGCGTATTCATGTCTGATTGAAACGAATCTAGCTGAAAGAAGATTAAAAATAAAATGAGTTAGCCTCGAAGGGATGTTTAATTGAAGCATCTTTTGCTTGAGTATTGGCAGTTGCACATTATCATACGCTGAGGAAACATCCAAAAACACCCCAACCACAGATTCGTTGTCAGATAAAGCCAACCTTAAATCAGTGACAAAGATGCTTAGGCTGTCCATTGTACTTAGCCCTTTTCTGAAGCCAAATTGCGTGTGGCTAAGTAGACTTCGATTCTCCACAAACCAATCTAGCCGATTTTTAACTAAATGTTCTGTTGTTTTCATCAGGGTTGAGGATAATGCAACAGGGCGATATGAGTTGGGATCATTGGGGTCTTTGCCACTCTTTAAAATCGGAATTACTAGTTGGAGCTTCCAGGATTCCGGGATGTTACCAGAATGAAAGATGGCGTTGATGAGGCCTCTCCATGGAATTAATAGGTACTACGTACATACTTATTAATTCCATGGGCCTCTCTTTTCAGAAATATTGAAAATATGCAATGACATTGACAGCTGGAATGCTGCCGAATTAGATATTTTATTACTTAGGTAATATTTGGAACGGAGCTAATTTTTGAACGCATTTGACGTGAGAATGATACGAGTAGGTTAATTGATTACTAATTATTCCAGGTTGAGCTTGTGAAATTTATGAAGTAAACAGTATATGGACTTATTTCTGGCTTTAAATTATGATGTTTTTGCTTGAAAAGCAACACTAATTTTAAAACCAAAGGGTGAACAATGGCTGGATACGTAAATCATCTTCAGAATATTGTGGTAATCATAAAGTTACAGCACATTTATTAATATAAGAGGATGCCTTTATCAAGTATAGTTCATTTTTAATTTTTACAGAATGAAACCATGTTTCACCAAAATTTTATTTGATACTTAATGACAATGAGATAAAGTACCTACTGCAGCACACGGCTTTCTGCATGAAACTGACTCATGAAAAAAATACGGAAAGGGCTGAGTCCAGAGTGTTTGAGCCATCGGCTACAGATGTTTCAGCATAATGTCATGTTATAATTACTTTTATTCGAATAAAGATCTAGTGCAATACTTAACTGTCCAATTATCTGAACCAAAAAATGTTTGGTTTTTATATAAGTAACAATTTAAGTTGCCAGATCTCACAAAAAAAATCAACTTCGATTTCATTTTAATTAATGCAAATTATCATGTTTCACACTAAATACAGGTAACAAATAAGGCATAATACTATTTTTTTACTTGATTTGACCTATATGTATAAGAACATATTTTACCTAAGAGAATATAAGTGTTTTGAAAAACAGTTTAAAAGAGGGTTACCTACAAAACGAAAGAAATATATTTTTGGCGGTCTGCAGTCACACCAAACGTGAGGTTGCGGGAACGATTCCCGCACGAAACAAGAAAAACAATCTTAAGGGTCAGGGTGATTATCCAAAGTGTATTTTATATTCTAGGTTGCCCCCTAGTTCGCTGCATGATATCTCATAACGCAAGCTTTGCTTAATTTGAGGCCAATGTACTTGGTATGATTGTCTGCGGTTTTTTTTACATTTTTCATTTCCTATATTTTCAATGTATGTTGTCCTAATGACTAGCGTGAAGATATATTGTGGTGTCTTGTCTTGACCAGACCAAATGCCATATTATGGTTCACACAGGTGCACAACAGCCTACTGTTCTACAGCCAACCAAGCAATTACAATAATAGTGAAGAACCTATTTGTTTATTAAATATAAATAATAGTAAGTTTTTCAGTTTATACCTATGTCTACTTTTGATATTCCATTTTATTAACTGAATACTAAACTAACTAGTAGGTTGATGCCATCGCATATTTCTAAGTAGTAGGTTTAGTTCCCATTTAATCTCACAATTTCATCTAAATATAATTTGATGAAATTGTGAGGACTGTTTTATTTCCACAGCAATTATTTTCCACAACATAGGCTCCCAAGTTTTAGGTTTGCATTTGCTGTTGAATTCTTTTATGTTAAATTATGTTGGCTACATAACTTATTTACTGATGCATTATTTACCGGGCATCTTACAGTCCTCCATGACATAATATTTGTGGTCTTTATTGAAAAAATCTGCTTAAATAATTGAAAAACATTGTGTCATTGTACGATTTATAACCCTCAACAACCCACCGAAAAAATTACAATTTAAAAAACTGGCAAAATCCAGGTCTAATGAGAATAATATGTCGAATATGAGCAGCTATCCCTCTATTATTAGTGAGAAATAAAGAAAACGAAAATTAAATTCCCTTGTTGCACAATAACCAAACAATAACAAAGCGAAAGTTTTTTTAATTGAGGGTTGCCGATTGAAGAAAACATTTCCGCAAATAATCCCGCCTAAATATTTCAAATGAAATAATTGTATTATTTTGGTTAAATAACATCAATATTGATATTATACAAAGTTGTTTTTGTTTCAATATTTTCGCTAAAAAATCGCTATACAAAAAAGACGTGTGGCACTCGGATACTGCCGCGGTAAAGCTATTGCATAGCATTTTTATCAACTTATGCAATCATAATTATTTATTTATTTTATTAATGCAGTAATGTTTGATCTAATATGAAGTTCCACAAGTTCCTAGTAGATGGCTCTGATTGTTTATTAAAGCCTGCATGTAAAGTTATGAAATCAAAGTATCACCGCTGTGCCGGTCGGAGTGGGTGTTAGGTTTTTTTCGTTACGGAATTTCTGGATTCGGTCCCCACGCTCAAGGCCCACGATAGAAGCTATGCAATAGCTTAAAAACTCATAATAATATTATCTTAAAAACTCAGCAAGTTTCAACTCTTTCTTGGGGTGCCTTACTTTTGTCGCACCAGTAGGGATGTACCTAAGTGGACCCTGGGATTGTGTATGGTGTGCGCGCGAATATGTAACAACATTATTTATATTTCTCTACAGATTATTGAAGTAAATATAACATGGTAAAAACTATTGCAATCGATACTGTGACCGATTCTGAACAAACTGTTTTCAGGTTTCGGATAGACAAAAAATAACGTATATTTTCTGTAGTACCTACTCGATATTTTATTTAAATATATTATTTATGAAATGTCTACTTTACGAGTTTGACACATCAGGGTATCTCGCAAATCGTTCATATGCACATTTTCCCATCAATTCAAGAACCCTGCTGGGTCGGTAAAGTAGCACGACTGTTTAATATCTTTTAATTTTAATAAATTGAATTCTGCATTAGTTGGTTCAGACCTTTTGTCAGTATTTTTTAATAAATGTAAAACGAATTATGGAATGTTTTTTCCATAATTCGTTTTACATTTATTTTGCAAAAAGTACTGAAATCTAAAATAGCCTGACATGGACTCTGGTATTTGGATCCTGAAGAAATCATGAATCTTTAAAGATATGATAATGTGATGTTAAAATCAAAACATTTATCTTTATTTTGAAAACTATATTGTCGATACAGCTAAACTTAGGTATAAAATAAGAATTAACCCTCTACTGCATGAATTATGAAGGAAGATAAAGAAAAAATAGTTTCTGTGGTTTATTTGTTTATTGTGCCGTATAAAGCATGAAAATTAACGAAAAAAAAGGCATTTACTACAAAAAGTTATTTCAGGAATCCATATGTGGCTTGATATGCGTTAAGGTGAATACAATATGTTCCAAACTAAACGTGTGCTCTTCTGTGGCGGGACCACAGTTTAGTACCCAGATGCTATGGTTCGAAATAATAGCTACCTCAAGTCTACTTTCATCGGAATATATGTATTTTCATAGTACCTCTACAGATAAATTTTCAATTAACAATCTATGTGTTTTGGCTGCGAAGCAGTGCTCTCTGGCCACGCCACCTCAAAGTTAATAAAGTAAAATGAACTATTAAGAAATGAATATCCCGAAAAAACCTACGGTCTTAGTGTGTGGTCCGGCTGGATGGTATATTCTGAAGCAACTCAATTTCGCAATATTTAATGAACTATCCGTTAGTCCAATCAAATAATACTACCTTTCTCTATTCTTCGTTGATACTTTTTTTTCTCAAGTGTGTCATGTGACCAGACTCGGGAATAAATACTGCTCTTCTAGGAGGCTGGCGTCAAAGGGCAATTCACTATAAGAATCATAGGCAAGGTCATAATTCCTAAAATTGATGAATTTTGAAGTTTCAGAAGGGAAATATCCATATCTATAAAACAAAGAAGTTCCCACATATGCATGAACAGCTAAATGTAATAACGCATACTAAGCCATATTTGGTGCCCGCAAAAAAAAACCTAAAAACAAATTTATTCAATATAAGACTCTAAAAACACTTTTCATATAAAGATTACATCCAAAACACCATGAAAACTCGTTTGTTACTCAAGTATCTCACCATTATCATATAAAAGAAACAATTTCAAAATCGAGAATATACGGCAGCACGTTCGCACTTCACACTCATCGATCGACTGCGGGTAGATCGTAAAAATAATTACATTTTTGTAAACAAAAAATTATTATAAGTTGTCAAATAGGTGAGCTAAGAGATTTTACTTTTTAGGCTGCGTCCCCAGTGGGCAAACTGTTAGCGGCCGACTGAGTATGCGGCGGATCGAGTTAGTACGCCCTTCCATATATTTGGAATGGAGTGTTCACAGTTTGCTAGTTTTGCGCTCACAGTACGCAGTTTGCAGCGTTACGCGCGCCGACTATCTCAATGAGCGGCTGACTCCCACGTAACGTACGAAAATTAATCAGAGTTTGCAGCTAACTCAAATTTCAGTTCGCCACAAATTTGCGGCTCACTCAGTCGGCCGCTAACTGTTTGCTTACTGGGGACGCAGCCTGTATACTTAAAATAAATGTATACTTTTATGTATACTTAAAATATTTCTTGAGTAACTACATATGGCTTTGTATGCGGTAGAGGGTTAAACTTATACCATTAATTGATTTTATTAATTAACCTACGCTAATTTGTAATAAGCATTGTTTCAAGTTAAATAACTTTTTTTCTATTCATTACCAATACATAAGGTACATCAACATAACTTAAAAGTAATATGATGATCAGTGATCGGAATAGGTAGAGTATATTTACCTAAACTTCCAGGAACAGAGACAGAAAATGGAGACTTCCTACCACAACATTTTTTTCGGGACTTTTTTCGGGACTTTTTCCGGGATATCAAATTAAAAACTGATATTAATGCAGTAAAATAATTGAATTCATCCCTACTTGTGTTCAACACTATCTTTAAGTACAAATACAAAAATAATATTGTAACAGTTTTTATACATGCTAATTTCTTAACTAAACTCAAATACTTAGTCTACACGTAAACTACTCAATTTTTATTGTTTTTAAAAACATTTAATATTTCTAAGTAAACGACAGCATGTTTGTGTGAAAGAGATAGAGATTACAGTCGTCGCATTTTTTTTGTAACTGAGTAATAGAGAAAGCAGTTGTCGCGTTTGCTATTCTTTTTATAAGCACAGGACAATAGCAAAGCAGTCTTGTACATCATTTGTCGAGTGCGCACGTGTAGTATTTTATATTGTGGATCCGTAACTTTTTACCTTGGCTTGTTTACTGGAATTTCATCTGCTTTACCTGACTACCTGGCTGAATTCGGACAACGACATGCTCGCTTTGATTGGATTTAAACGGTTACTGGATACTGCAAGTGTACCAAATATCAAGGTAAGCTAATGTCATACTTATTCTTAACATTTCTTTGTATTCAAAACCAGTACAAGAAAAATAAATGCTAAATTTGATTGTTGGTTCACCCGACACTCGGCAAATATCACATTAATTAAGTACATAATATTTGTGCTTTGGAAGAACTTGTAGTGGTTGCAAATTTAGCTATTGATTTTACATGACTTTATGGTCTACAAAACATGTAGGGTACGCCATTTAGTTTTTTCTCCAATACGACCGGGTTTGATTCCCGAACTAAGTACTTACATCTTTTTATCCGTACGTGTAGTTTTACTTGTCACTAAAATCGATGACATGGTTTCTTTGTATGTCTTATAGTTTCAGACTTGCCCATACTGACCCATCTAAATGGCATAATAAACTAAACTAGATAATATAGCTATATTTATTTAAATATATATTGCTATATTATATAAAATATGTTAGCATCAAAGTTAGGAAATGCTTGTTGAGTGAAAAAATAGCACACATATTTAAAAAAGGAAACGATGTAGTATTTCCTTAATTTATGGTCTCCATTGCACAACTTAAGTGGCAGTGGGTGGGTAGGGCACATAGCTCGCAGGACTGACGGCCGTTGGGGCACGAAGGTTCTCGAGTGGCGACCACGTAACGGTAGACGTAGCGTAGGCAGGCCCCCCACAAAGTGGACCGACGGCCTGGTGAAGGTCGCGCGAAGCCGCTGGATGCGGGTGGCGCAGGATCGGTCATTGTGGAGATCCTTGGGGGGGCTTATGTCCAGCAGTGGACGTCTATCGGCTGAAATGATGATGATGATTGCCCTGTGAGCTATCTACCCCTATCATGCCGAATTGCTACTATCGTTCGCACCGCCATACGTCAAAATTGTTTGCTGACTCAATTGTCACATCATAATTTTCTTTTCAGGTACTTATTTGTTCGCTTTGAAGGACTTTATTTTAAGTTTTTGGTAATCATGGCGAGAAGAGTGAGACCCGAACTTGTGAATAGTTGGATTGTTAATAACCCGGAACTGATTTATGACGAAACAAGTGGTGTCATATTCTGCACAAAATGCGAGACTTCAGTAACAGCCACGCAGAAAAGCAATGTTGATCGGCACGTGTCAATGGACCAGTACATCGAGGCAGGCGACAAAAGCCTGAATAATAATTTTACTCCGATCTGATAAATTTTTTGATATTGTGTAACATTCCTTGGTCCCAAGTTAACAATTCAGCTTTTCAATTTTTTTTCAATAAATATATTTGCTGCAGTTGTTGTTGTATTTGCTATGAAACTTTTTAAATTTATTTATTTATTTAGATAGATGAAGGCATCAGTTAAGTGACACAACACGGAACGTTAAGGCTAGCAACAAATATTGATACTAGTTTTATAAACAGCGTACTTGATTAATTGATACGAGCTTTTGCATTACTTTTTGGTAAACATATACACCATATATTCATATATACACCATATTTGAATACATTTTTGTTTACCCAGATTGATTTGTGATTGGGTGAGTGATGTTTTTTAATTTTGTTAACTTAACAAGATGAAAGTACTCATGAATACAAACAACTGTTTCTATGGTTCCAACTTTCCTACTCGAAGCGCTAAAATCTGTTGTTTCATACAGAAAGTACATACCTACTCGTCTAAAATGTATGGAACAGCTGATTTTTCTCAAATAGGAAAGTTGGTCTTATAGAAAAAGTTCTTCAATTCATGAGTACCTTCACCTAGACACATTTTTAAAAATTTTCTGTGTATACAATTTTGGAAATTACATTGATTTATATGAAAATTGTTACAATAAAAAATGTTTTTTAAATATATTGTTTCTTTTATTTATACTTAAAGATAGTACACACAAATAGGGATTGAATTCAATTATTTTACTGCATTAATAACATTCTTTAATGCGATGTCCCGGAAAATGTCCCGAAAAAAATTTTGTCGTAGGAGGTCTCCATTTTCTGTCTCTGTTCCTGGAAGTTTAGGTAAATATACTCTACCTATTCCGATCACTAATGATGATAAATAATAAAATAATTTTATAGGTATTAATTTTAAATTAATAAGGTATCAAAGTAATAAAGTATCATAAATTCCGTTAAAATTATTTTATTTTTAATGTAGTAAACATGAAAATATTTTTTTTTTTTACTCGGTTAAAAGCCTTTTATGTAACGGTTGAGAAATTATAAAATCATTTCCATGATTGCTTTTTAACAAAATTTATAAAACTGTAAATTAATTTACATGAATAACCCACAATTTGTAGAGTAATATTTTTCTATGACCAAAATGAACAAAAGTTTTGGGAACACCAGCGTTCCCGAACCTCCCGATTAAACGGGAGATCTACCGATTTCCAAACCCATCTCCCGATCTACCGTAAAGCGATCATATTCTCCCGTTTTTTACCTTTCACTATAATATGTATAAATATTAAAAGTGAATGCATATATTTACTTTTTAAGTAAGCTTATATAGAACGCACCCATTACTTCTCACCGTAACTTGTCACTGCCGTGATATTGGCTGGCACTATTCATTTTCAATATGTTATTTCATTCATACTTACGAAAAGCACTAGTGCCAACATCACGGCAAGGGATGATTTACAACGGTTAGTAGAATAGTAGGCAAGCAGCAGCCCGAAAGAAAGGGATGAGGTTTGTATAAATGCGTCCTTTTCTTTGCGTAATTCTTTTTCGACTTTGTTTTTGACATATTTACTCTTCAGCTAATGTAGCAAGAATTTTTTCTAGCATAAATCTATTAAAAACAAAGCAAAGAAACCGATTTGCATCTCCTTCAATCGAAGGCCTTTTACATAGTACACGCCATATGGATGGTGCTACTTGTTTTGATTTTGACATTGACAAAAACATGTTAGACGCCATGTCAAAAGAGCGTTGGTATGCCAAAACCGATTGATATTTTTCTTAATATAAATTAAAATATAATATATTAATATTAATATATCTATAAAAAAATGCTTATTTTTTTATTTAATTAATAACTCGAAAATTATCCCGTTTTCTACCGATATTTTGTCCACATTTCTACCGAAACATTTTTGTTTGGTTTGGTAACACTGGGGAACACTATCGTTATTTATTCATTTCGTTTGTAGGTTTGTGATGTGCTGTTGTTGTTTATTTTTTAATTTTCATTTAATTGAATCCAGCACACAATAAACTTATTTGCAATTTGAAGTGATTTCAAGATTAAACAGACTTGTTGAAATGGCGGGACAAGGTCATCAGTTTCCAGGAAATTTCCAAGGAAATGCAGGAGCCATGAGGACCGGCTTTGGAGGGCCCATGGGAAATCAGATGCAGGCTATGCCAAACCAATTAGCAGGTTTCTACATACTTTTACTACTTTAATACTAATAACACAAATTTCGTGATGACATTTAGGATCGTATACAATAAATTGAAGATTAAAAAATTTTATTTTTTGGGCATTGAGTAAATCGAAAGCAATAAAACCTTGTTTTTAGGCCTCGAAAGAGATACTTCTTACTTTTCACACCATGAATCATTTAGAAATCTCACTCAACAAGACGTTTTGTCTTATAAAATTACCAAATTAAATTAAAACTCCTGAATTTCTTATAAATACCTACTTGAAACTTTTAGGTTGTAAGTAGTGATTTTCACACAAACCATACCTATAAAACGAAACTATGCAGCATTTTAGCACAATAATTATTTTTCTATTAATAATTTCAGGTGTGATGGGAGGTCCCATGGGTAACACTGCTGGCATGGTGGGAATGGGCAACCCTATGGTGCCCCCTTATGGAGCTGCTATGCAAAATCAGATGGGTGCTATGGGTATGGGTCCACAGGTATGTGATTGTTGTATTAACAGCATAAATTGTCTTTATTTGAAAAATGTTGTTTACATGCTGTGGTGCAGTGGTTGAGTTTTCAAATGCGAAGTGAAAGGCCCTGGGTTTGACCATCTATAGTAAGCTTAGTTTTAACTTGTGTTTGAATCTACACTTGACCCTGACTTGACATAATGGTATTTGACAATCCTACTATCACTTACCCATTTTGGATTTCGCTGGATAGTAAGGTAGTAACTACAAAAAGGTAACTTCTCACATTTCCCCTTGTTGCCCTTAAATACAAGTTTAAAAGAGGTTGGTTTCAGTGCACTTTGCAGACTTTGTACTGTCTAGCTACTCCTTCTGTTACCAATCTTACAAAGTTTTCTTGAAGGTTGAATCTAGTAAATAACACTGTTTTTACCTACTTTGGGGCAATGCAGCAGATATTTAAATTTATTTATTGACACAATTTTCACACTGCAGAAGAGGGCTATTTGTGGAATGTAAAAAATCTATTTCCAATAGAGAATCTCTAAGAAAAGTTTAAAGAGATTGGTATCTTGACCCTTGCATCACAATATATCTATAAAAACATTATGTATTTTATAAGAATAGTCATAAAACTTTGGAAGATAATCATGATAAAAAATATTCTGTGAGGACAAGGAACAACCAAATTAAGGCTGACTAAAAGCATCAAATCATTTATGGAAATTTCAATGCATATTAATAAAATACCAAAGTTAACTCAATCCCTAATACTTAATGAATTTAAAAGAACTATCAAATAAACACTATGCAAAAAAGGCTACTATAAACTCAAAGATTATTTAGATGATAAAAAAGCATAAGATTAATGTCTCCACAGGTTATTTCCAATTCTTAAATGTAAGCTTGGCTGTGACATGATATTGGCAAGCACAAATATCATGTCACTGTCTTCTGTTTGTTTATTCATATCATATCAGAGGTGTATGTCATAGCAGACATTGCTGCCAAATAGTACCTATAATGAGCACTAGAGTAAAAGAGCAAAAGAGTGCCAAGAGTTTTTTCTGCCAGCTTTTTCCTCTTGGTCTACATAGGGTTCTAACACAGCTTCGTTTTTTAAAGCCGAAGAATATATAAAACAATAATGCTCCCCAGGATTCTTCACGTCGCCCGGACCCGCGCCGCCATCATCTACCTTTTGACGTTCACTAAGTGTAATCTTTTTATCCAAAGTGAATAAAAAAATTTCATTTAATTTCTTTCAAATATTATCTCTCCGGCAATGATTTATTGATGATTTTTGACCGTTTGCGATTGCATTTGCATAGGCTAATTTCATCTATTCTAAAATGTGTATGAAAAAATATGCAATAGCCCACTGTGACTTAACATTGGATGAGACAAACAAAAATAATTATTTTCTTTTTCATTTATGATATCCAGGGAATGGGTGTAGGCGGTGTGGGAGTAGGAGGTGCTCCTGGAGTGGGTGGTAGTCTCGGTCCTCAAGGGGTGCAGCAACCAGGTCAGTTGTGAAAGTTTTTAGATGTATCAAATGTAATTGTTATTTTAGTTGTGAATTTATCTGGAAAATGTTTATTTATTTATTTAATAATTTATGACATGCACATGAGGAATCATATAAGGTGACCTGCACATTTTTAATTTTAAATACAAGAGTTTCTAAAAATGCTTATCTTCCCCAAGTAACCTCTTGGGTGCATTCAATTTTAAGGGTTCTTAATTTTTGTAATGCTTTTATTATTAGTTGGTTAAATCCATTAAAAAATTTAGGGAACTTGTACAACACATAAGCCCTAACAGTTATATATTTTTTAATAACATATAGAAAATTAATAAGCAATGTCTAGATACACCTTATGGTTAGTATAATTTAATTTTATATCTGTAATTGCTCTTGCTGTTGAATTACAAAAATAAAACTGGCATAGGTGTTACCTTGGGCAATCACTTCTCATGGTGGACTGGTCTGCACAAGATTGTAGAATGCTTTGGCTGGTCGTTATGGACTTTTGCTTAACAGTGTATGTGTTGTAAGAGAAATGCTTGTATTGTGGAGACCACACATCCAGATTAAGAGCATCATAGTTTACACCAAGATTAAACTGTCTTGTAATTTCACTTCTGATATTATTCATTATTGTGGCAGTTACGTTAAGAAGACTTCTGCAACAACAGAAGAGTATACTACTTACAAATAATAATAACTACATGACAGTATAACTACAGTTTATATTCAAGGTATGCAGCAAAGCAATTGGAAAAATATCTTTATTTTTTATTGTGGCTTTAACTATGGACTAATACTTGTATTTCTTTATATTTAAGGTATGCAGCAGTCGACGGCGATGCAGCAAACAGCCACAGGCCCGCCCTCAGCGCCGGCCGCAGCAGCGCCGCCGCCACAAAAAGAGTTCAATACTGCGTCTCTATGCAAGTATGTTGAATTCTTAAGTGTACTACTTTGTGTAAATAATAATGATTTATTTAATAAGACAAAGCTAGTGCTTTAGTGTGCTCATAGCTTGTGTAATGAATGTGAATGAGATAACTGTTATACATCTTACTAATATTATAAATGTGAAAGGTAGGATGTATGGATGTTTGTTCCTCAATCAATGAAATTTGGCATAGTGATAGTGTACAGTCTGGAATAGCACATTTATCCCGAAATTCCCGCGGGATTCCAAATTGCGCAGGTAAAACCGCGTGCAACAGGTAGTACCAATATAATTTTTATACGAGAACCCAGACCAATACAGACAAATATATTTATGCACATATACTTAGATTAACAACTAAACATACTACTAGATTAACAAGTAATAAATAAACTACTTAGATTAACAAGTCTAAGACTCCAGAAAATCAACTCGTTCATGGGTCAATGTGTACGCTTTATTTTATAATAAAATTCCAAAATATTTAAGATTAACCCTTCGATAGATTTAAGGAAGTGTTATGTGAAAAGGTTTACTATAAAATATCCGGATGCAAGTAGATGGGATTCCCTGGCTGTAAATTGTTATTGTGTATTTTTTTTTCTCTTATTTTTAAAGGATGATTGCTGTTAAGTTTCTTGCCACTTCTTCGCAACAGATCGACTTTCCGAAGTGGTGGTACATTCAGTTCAATTTGTAAATTGTTTGACTTATTTCAAATGTATTTAAATACTTACGAAATAAAGAATATTTGAGTTTGAGGCTGAGGCTGAGTGAAGTATTTTTCTCTCTGAAGAACAAACCTATGGAACTGCCCTAAGCATGTACTTTTGTTGTATACCTACGTAAACAAATCGGGTAACAAACATGGCGGATTAGGGATGGATGTGTCGATATTTTTTTAATTATCTATAAGTTTTTTCCTAAACCTGCCGGAGAAACCAATAAAAGTTTTCGCTGTTTTGTAACAACCTTAACTTGGTCGGGTTAACATAGTCATTCACTTCCGAATGACTTTAATCGTATTATCTCATTAATTATCAAATGTACTAGGCTGAAATTTTACTGATAACGACTGAACTAAACAACTAATTATTGACATTACATTCGGTTCATATATACATATAGGTACAGGCTAACCGGTGACCAAATAACACCGCGCGCATCATGACCGTATAGTAATATCGATATCGATAACAAAAATCTCTCGACGGTGGCACTTTCACAAGTAAACAACACGGGATACTAAAATGGCGTCATTCGGCAGCAAAAGTACATTGAAAATATTGACGACGGTACTGACAAACAGAGTGTTTATCCGAAAACACAGATTTTTATACGCAAGAATATCCGTGCGAGAAAGAGACATAACTATTTTGTCGTCCTATATCAAATAGATTTTTTAATTCACTTCCATGTGTTTGTTCTTCTGAGATTTTTCTAGAGCCAATACAAAAGCTCAGGTGAAAAACACTGTAGGGTTCCTTCCATTAAATGCTCGTCCAGATCTATTGAAGAAAATTACTGCTTTAATAGAAGGTTTAACTATTTTGGTAAGCCGCTACACCTCCATCATGTCTCTGATGTTAAAATTTATATTTTCAGATTTGGTCAAGAAACTGTACAAGACATAGTAAGCAGAACACAAGATGTTTTCCAAACTTTAAAAGCTATTCAGGTTAGTAATTACTTTACAAAAGTGTTTTATAAATATTTGTGTTGTGTTATAAATGTTAGTAACAATAAATTATATGCATACAATTTACATACAGCGCCATCTATCCTCTAAAAATATCTACAAATATTACAAGCTATTTTCTTGCAGTGTAGAATAAACTCTCTCGCATCCTTCTGTATGTAAGATGGTTATTAGCCTACTGCAGACACGGCAAAGTTAATACTGGACGACTTCGTATTTTGGTACATAAAAAAGGTTTTTTTTAAACTATTTTTTATTCATCAACATGGTTTCCTCCAAGAGCGATACAGTCCCTCCAACGCTTTTTTAACTTTTTTTATCCCATGTGTGTAGAACGATTTGTCTTTGGCTTCAAAATAAGCCTCCACTGCTACGGTAATTTCACTATTTGAGTCAAATTTACCTTAGAGATTTTTTTTGAGATCTAAAAACAGCCAGTAATCGCTAGGCACCAAGTCTGGTGAATAAGGAGGATGAGGAAGCACTTTGAATTGAAAGTCTGTGAGAATGATGCCCAACATTAGTTTTGGCCATCATTCTCACAGACTTGTGACAGGATGCGTTGTCCTGATGAAATACCACTTTCTCTTTGTTTATTTGAGGCCGTTTATCCGCAATTTCGTACTTCAATCGCTCCTATAAGCACATGTAATAGTCACTATTTATATTTTGCCCCTTTTCAAGGTAGTCCATGAAAAGTATGCCATGCGCATCCCAAAATATAGACGCCATAACCTTACCGGCCGATTTCTGAGTCTTTGGACGCTTCCGTAGGTTTTCACCAGCCGCTCTCCACTTCGCTGACTGCCGATTGGATTCCAGAGTGAAATGGTGTATCCATGTTTCATCCATTGTCACATACCGACATAAAAAACCCTTTTAATTACGATTTATCAGCGCCAAACATCGCTCAGGATCATTGATACTTTTTGATCAGTTGTAAGCAAACGCGGTATCTACTTAGAAAAAAGCTTTTTCTTGGCTAAATTTTTTATGTAAAATAGTGAAAATACTACCAGCTGAAATCTTTACTATCTCGGCTATTTCGTGCACTTTTAACTTCCATTACGGATTCTTGGTTAATATTTTGTTAAGTCACTGCTTCATTTGGACGACCTGAGCGTTCCCCATAATTTTCCCACAACATTTTATAAGCCATTACTGTGCTTCAACGGTATTTTTTCCCATTAAAAACAATGTTTTATCAACTCGCGGAACTCTTTTTTTCCATTGTATCGAAACT
Source organism: Stenoptilia bipunctidactyla (assembly GCA_944452665.1). Classification (NCBI taxonomy): domain Eukaryota; kingdom Metazoa; phylum Arthropoda; class Insecta; order Lepidoptera; family Pterophoridae; genus Stenoptilia; species Stenoptilia bipunctidactyla. The sequence goes on from OX101726.1 coordinate 13,466,457, forward strand.
ACAAGCGTAGCGTCACTTAAATGTCTGCAAAATCAATATTTTAATGTTCCATTTTAAAAAAATTGACACATATCTTAAATTGATGGCCAGTACTTATTAAAAATCTAAAAGGTTTTTAATATATGCGCCATTCCCAAGTTAGTCTCGGGACTTATTTATGTAATATTATGCTATTTTTAAAGTATCTAGGTACTATCTTTTAAACTTGGAGTATGATCGACAACGTAAAACACTTTTATTTCATTGTTATATTGAACCCAGCCGCTCAAAACCTTCTAATCTTCTATACTCATGTTTTCAGCCACCAAACGGTACTCAACACGGTGAAAACGCAAGTAATGACAAAAAGGCCAAAATGCAGGAGCAGCTCCGCACAATACGATTACTATTCAAAAGATTAAGACTCATCTACGAAAAATGCAATGAGACTTGTCAGGTAAACACATGCTTGTATTTTGAAATTATTCTTACGATTCTATTAAAATTTCGTTCATTATCACAACTCTTTGTAATGAGTCCACTGCACTGTCCACGGCTATGAGTCCCTCTCTTGGGTGACGAGGAGGTTTAGGCCATAATCCACCAAGCTGGCCCAGTGCTGGTTGATGGATGTCAGAATTTTCAGGGCGCCGAAATAGCTTTTGACAAACCCTAAAGAATACTTGTATGCAAGTATACAGCACCCGGGACCGACTGCTTAAAGTGCCCTCCGAAGCTCGGAAGTCGCCTTGAGAAAGAATGTTCGGCGGTCACCCATACAAGTACCGACCGCGTCGAACTTTTCTTCCCCTATCTTATAGTACACACAGTAACCCCGGCGTCACGACGACTTCTGACTCGGAGTCATTACATCGGCGTTGCAGCAAATCGTATAAACATTTTGGTTTAGCTGTTTCTCACGTAAATCTCAAACCCGTAGAAATGTCACGATAAAAAAAAACATTATCCCACGAAAACTGAGACGGCTTCAATGTGTAGCATTTCATAGCTTAGATACAGTAAAGCAATTTGAGATAAAGTGATGGTTGGCAGTCACTCATCCTTATACCGACCGAGCCGGACAGTGCTTGACCTAATATATCTAACAATTTACATGTCCCTACGCTAGTTCAACTTAGTTCAGACTTTTGATACAATCTTAAAATTAATAGTTATATTTTTTAGGGTATGGAATATACACATATGGAGAGCCTCATACCACTAAGAGACGAAGCAGACAATAAAACATTAGATGAGAGAAGAAATACAGAATCATACAGAATAGCCTTAGAAGAAAACAGAGAACTGACCGAACAGGTAAAAAAAATTATACATAGAATTAAAACATATAAAAATTTATAGATTTTTATATACTTAACTAATAATATAAAAATCTATAAAGCATTTCAAGCAATCAAAGTTATCTGACCTAAATTTATTTTACATTTTGACGGCTTCAAATTGTTTGAAAATATTGGTCCTCCCCTGATTATCAAGCCAAAAATAGGTACAAAAGATGTCAAATATTTTTAATTTCTAAAAATATTTGACATCTGTTGTACCTATTTTATGTTTAATTTGACGGTCTCCATGGTGCAGTGGTATAGACGCTGCGGCGACAACCTTGAGGTCGCGGATTCTATCCCCGCACGGAACTAAAAAAAAACCTGGTCTGGGCGTTGATCTATTAATCTATACTAATATATAAAGCTGAAGAGTATGATTTTTTGTTTGTTTGTTTGAACGCCCTAATCTCAGAAACTACAAGTGGGATTTGAAAAATTCTTTTTGCATTTGATAGCTCAACTCTTGAGGAAGGTTATAGGCTATATTTTATCCCGAAATTCCCACGGGATCAAAAGTTATGCGGGTAAAACCGCGCGCGGTGTGTAGTGTTTATATTCTAAGTTCCCCGCTAGTTCGCTCCATGATATCTCAAACACTAGCTTTGCTTGCTTTGAGGCCAGTAGTTGGTGTGATTGTCTGGGGGATTTAACCATTTAAGTACTCATCTGTGCTGCCAATGGTTTTCGATTCAATGAATATTCGGCCCAGTTTGTTATAAGACTTTTTTGTTGTCACTTTTTTTATGCCTCAAAACTATCAGGCTATATTTACAGTTGATGTGTCTGAATAATTAATTGATTTAATTCACGTGCTTATATTTTGATATAAATATTATACATAGAAATCGCACACTTAATTCATTCTTACCTAAAATAGATAAACTTACATAGTCATTACTTTATTTTGCAGGTGGTTCTTAAAAACAAGCAACTTAAGGAAGTGATCACAAACTTACGGACGATTATTTGGGAAATCAATGTAATGTTGACCATGCGACGGTCGTGAAGTGTCAAAAAGTCTCAAATATGAACACAGTCAGTGAAAGACAATGCGAGACTATGATCGTAATTATATTCAGATGTTCTATTTACCAATCTTAGGTCTCTTTAAGTGTGTTTGTGTTATACATAAGAAGGTTTTAGTTATAATTTAAAGTGTTTAAATACGAAAGTAATTATAAGTGATAAAATTGAGAAGCAAATTATATTGAATTAGTAAAGAAATTATCAAATTATTCTCCATACTTTGTTGTCTTGTTGAGTAAACAATCTTTTCATGTTTTTCATGCTATGCGTCCTAAAAAACAATTGAATAAGAAAATATTCTTTAACATAAAACCTATTTAGACTAGATATTTTTGAATTGTATCCCTTGTTATTCAATGAAACCGTTTAATATGATCTCAAAAGATTTTTGACCAAATAGGACAAGTTAAGAAAAACTTAAAGAACTTCTTCATGTATTTGTCAAATTAAAAATTAAATAATTTGTGATACTGAGATAGTAACATGAAATATTGTCGAATATGTAAATATTTATTGTTGTTCACAGTCTAGTATTAATCTTTATACAGCGCGGATGATAAGAGATCGAAAAAGAAGTTTATGAACATACGTAATCAATTCCCTAAACAATCTAGTTTAACTGAAATATTACAATAATTACGAATGAAATAAAAAAGGGTTGCTCTGTCTGACCTTTGGGTTGCGGTAGGATTGGCAATGCTTCAATAATGGCTCGGATAATGATTATAAATGAAAATTGTAATATTTAGGTATAATTGAGTAACAAAATGCAGCATAGTATATGTGTGTTTCTTCAGAATTTGGTTAGCTTATGGCCTGATTTTGACAACGGTTATTTTAGATGGTTATCAGTTAATTTGTAATTCGACACTGTGGTTACAATATTATCACACATTCCGCGTGATTCCACAAAACGCTCATATTGCACTGTTGCATATCTGCTACATTATTATTTTTACAAGCAGGACAGTACCAGTCTTCCTTTGATTTTTTAGCTTTATGTATTCTTGTCATCCGGGTCGAATTATCTTTGGTTTCAATTTTTCGTTGAGCTTTAGACTAAGATGGATGTAGTAACTTTTTGCAAGTGATTTGTTTTTGTTGGTACCCTGCGTTCTTTTGTTTGTTGGCTGTATCGTTTTTCTGCCCGTTTTTGGTTGGGTTTTCCGAAGTTTTGAATTTTCTTTGCTTCCTTGTCTTTGGATTAACATGTTTCAGAATTGGTATCTCATTTTGTTCTTCGTCAAATGCTGTATGGGATGACGTATACATTCTGAAATTCCTTGCTGGATAATTATGTTGCCTTGACAAATGGTTTTCAATGTCTGAACCTTTAGACGGGAAAGAAAAAAGGATAGGTGGACGACGTAGATGCTATCCTGAAGAGCCAGGAATGGGAGTACTGTGGCGAACATGTGATTCTGAAGGGCCAGTAACGGGAGAATCATAGCGAATATTCTCCGCTGGTTTGCGATGGAATCTATTTCCCCTGGCGCTGATTCCACTTATTTTTGAAAAGCCTGTTCCATGTGTTCGTAATTTTAAGCTAAGCTATCTGCACCATAGTAAGTGGCGTCTGGGTCGAAGGTTTCATGTGGCACTGAAATACATTGCAGAGAACTTGGTGCCGTCACTGAAATTCCATTACTATAGGTTGCTGCAGTCAAATGAGTCAGTATGGACCGTGGGAAGGCGGCGACTTCTGGGATCGCACTTGGGTCATGCACTTTGGCCACACCTTTGTCAAGGTTCTTTTTAAACGAGCTTTAGTAAGCTTTTTCTGTTATTAAACTGTAATACCTGTTCGTCCCAAAAGTGCTCGATGGACTTGTTGATAGATTTTTCGAGTGGTTGCAGCTCGTGGGTGGTATTCGATGGTAAGCAGTCCTTTAAACTTCCTGTTTTTCCGCTGCATTAACAATGTCGCAATCTAAATGCGACGAATCTCCGTGGAAAATAAGAAGGCACTTGCCTGGAGGTTTGTATTTTGCCAAGTGATTGATAAAATCCACGAATAGTTATGGCCATACCGAATTTGGGGGCCATTTTGACCAAGGTTCCCGGGGCTAAATGCTATTTTAGATTGACAAGTCACTAATCTCCACACTTAAAAGTGTTACATAAATACCATTTTGACAAAATATCCCAATGTCATTTTGACGAGTAATAAATTAGCTGAAATGCTCCCCTGGTGTTTTTCTCCGTTCAAGATCAGGGTTCTCTTGCGTTTTGATTTTTTCCATGGAATTTCAGTTCGTTGTCTTGGCGAATTTTGAATAACGTGGTGCAAAATCAAATCCCTTTTTAAAAGTTTTCCTATAGTGCTGTAAAAATCAGCCAAACTAAATTTCCTGTCAATATCTGTAAAACGTTGACACTGTCGATTGTTGATATTACAACGAGATACGTTGCAGTATTCACCGACAGTTTTCGCAGGGATATTTTGTTTTGTAGATGGGGCTAAATATTCCTGACCCGTATTGCGTAACACGTTTGCGGCTGTAACCTGTTTGCTTATTTTCTTATATGAACTCTCTTCTGGATCCTTCAAGTTAGTAAACCGATTCAACGTACTCAAACGTCTTGCCAGTGCTTTGCTTTTAGTAGCTTCTAATATATTTATTGCTTTCCTTTTTTTGAACTGTGTTTTTCTTTATGAATCTCTCATGAAATATCTTCTTCAAAGTGCTTCCAACATAGAAGAATACTACATCTAAAGCATGAACTAAAAACGTCTTCACTATAGACCGCTTGCGACACAATTTTCTAACTGAATACTAGAACAGACGTCGCGCTGGTTCATTCCCGATTTCTGAATCGAAATGTTATTTTTTCTATGAATACTTTAGAAAGTTTTTCTTGAACATGGTTTCTTATTATCACCAGGTTTTATAAACCGCAAAAGTTGAATCGACTTTGATGCGCTTTGATAATGCCCTACAGTAAAGACTTGGCACTCAAGGAAGTAAATTAAACCATTCCGACACCGTACTTTGTATGCGGTAATGCTAGTGGGCACAACTTTTTGGCTATCTGCAGTCGTAGCGGGGTCTGCGTGTGTTTTGGAATGCCTTTAACCCAGCCTAAGAAAGAATCACATCCTAGATCTACTTAAAAAAAAGAAACAAACTGCATTCTTTCACTTTCGTATAGCAAGCAGACTTGGGCACAAAAATATAAAAACCAACTTGTTTTGTAGAAGTAATACAATTATCTGATTTTCTTAAGTAAACTCGTTTGAGATACTTATCCTTGTACGAAAGTTTTTTTCACACGATATGCTTTCATATCCAAAAATTTTGAATGTACCTTAAACCGTTCTTCTTCCGATAAGGAACTTTGTTGTAGGTTTTTGCTTCATTGCAGTATAATTGCAACGACTTTGTACAGATCGTGCCTGAATTATATAGGGGAAGGCCGGGCATAGTGAATATCTTAAGATATCACTATTATCCATCACTTGATTAGAAATAGTATAAAGTAAAAACACAAAGTCAATGGCTCAAATCAGTCGTTATTAATGGCTGTAACAAATAACAGAAGCAGTTTTTATCATATAGGGTAAATCCGTTAGAGATGGCCATAGTTTTATATAGGTTAAATAAAAAAAAAAAAAAGTGTTGTTACAATCAGTCTTTTATTCTCATCATGATTAATAGTAATTAGTATTATAAAAATCAACGAGAAATAATGTTTTATTATTCGGAAACACACAATAAATCAATTTAAAAAAAAAGTAGGATTGGCCATCTCTCCCGGGACTTCAGGGTGAGTTGGCCGTAGTTATACGGGATAGATGGCTTGACTTCCCTTGCCCTGAAATTCTGCCTGCTTAGCTCCTATTATCTTCTTCTGTCCACATTTGGAACACATGTCATCAAATTCGGTACAGTTTTCATGTACCCATCTGTCACAAATAAGACACGGGAGCCACTCTTCAACAAGACGAGTCTTATAATAATTTTCTATGCATCCAGCACAGTTATCGGCCTCATTTTCTCTATCTTCTTCGTCTGATGTATCGCACAGTACTGGTTCACTGAGATCAGAACTGCTTTCACTAATACCTTACTGCTTTCCGTTTTCTAATCTTTTTTGTACCACTATTCTTATCTTTGGATTTAACAACGTTTTTTTCTTGCTTAATTTTGCGCCTATTTTCTTTCAAAGTCTTTACGTTTTCTTCTTCTTTTCTTAATCTTATATGCTCCTCTGAAGTCAAAAGTCTTGCCCCATGCCTTACTCAACAATGTCCCAAATGAAAGTCTTTGATTCGGCGACCTGGACTTTGGTTTGTCCATAGCCGACATTGTTCGTAAAATTAATGTTTCAGTGATTTAAACCGGCCCTATCAAGGGGTTGTAAAAAATAGGATGTGTGGCTTGGCATAGACAGAATAATGATTTCATTTTCATTGGCATATTCAAGCATTTCTACTGAATTGCAATGCGTGGAGTGACCATCAAGCAAAAGTAAAACTTTTCCCTGCGGCTTTCTTGGCATAAAATGTGTTTTGAGCCATTCCAAAAATATTTTTGATGTTATATAAGCGGACTTTTCGGACATAAATACACAAGATCCTGGCATTCCATCTTCAAATTCACTTTTTTTTATTCTTGCCTTTCATAATACACGCCGGTGCTAAAAAAGTGCCTTCAGCATTGCAACACGCTATGATTGTAATGGTTTCACCCTTTTCAGTTGATGTTGTCGTGGATACAGCTTTCGTACCCTTTGCTCCAGGGCGATTGTTTAGCTGGAGCCCTGATTCGTCCATATTGAATACACCATTGGGCTTTGTCATTAAGTCATTATCGATGAGAATTTTTTGTAACAATTCAAAGTAAGCACTGACTTTGACTTTATTCATACCTTGACACCGGGCTATTGAAACTCCTTCAGATTTTCTTAAAACAATATCTGGATGTCTGTGTAAAAACATCTGCAACCAATCGTACCTTTTCCTCTGTTTTATTGAATTTATGTTAGATTTTTAATTGTTCAGCAAACTGAAAGGCAATCGCTCTTAGATCACTTATTGTGAAAGGGAATTCTTTTTCTTGCATCATTTTAATATGACCCGCAAGTTTTTTTCATTTTGGTCTCCAAGCATAGAGGTAGGTACCATTGGTCCCTTTTGTCGTTATTAGTCTTGAACCTTCTTTCGAGTGTTTTACGAGGTATTCTCCATTTTTTATGGAATTTATCGCAGCTTTTAATGAATCTTCAATCCAAGTATCACGCACGAGTGGCTATGGCTTTTCGCTGATACTTATTTGGCATCTGTAATAAAAACATTGAACGCATTAATAATACTTCAAAAAACAAACATGGGTATGGCTATCTCAACCTGAATGAATCCTTTTTTACGGGTGAGATGGCCATATCAAATTTTAGGTTTAATTAAACATTAGTGGGCGCCATTTTGAGGTTAGAATAGACGTTAATATTTGTTAGCAAACACAACAAAAATGCAATAAAAAGTAGTATTTCACGGTAATACAGGGTCTTTCTTATGAAGATCAATATATTTTAGAAGAAGGTTAAGAATGATGTATGGGTTCAATTTATGAAAAAAATAAAAATATACATATAACAATTTTTTTTTTATTGAAATTTTTCAATTCTTTTAAGTGAACGAATTTAAGTTTAATCTGTTATTTACGACAACCTTGCAAGAAATAAAAAAACCTATCTATTTATTTTAAGAAAATCACTTCACTAAAACAAAGATCTTACGCGGTTAGTACCTACCTATCCACGCGAGCAAAGGTCGACGCCTCGCGCGCCTGGGCGATGCGTGACCTACTTAGCTTCATGTATGACGTAACAATCAGCTGTTGTAATATCATACTTATTTCGTATAAAAGTTGATTCTAATTTCCTATCACACTTCAATTGGACTGTCAATTTAACGTTCAACTAATTGTAAATACCGTTTTAGTAATGTAGACTTCTTTGATAATGTTTAAATTAGAAATAAATTAAAAAAAAGCTTTCGTGCTTGAGCTGTTTGTCTTGTATTTTACAATCAATTTAATGTTTAAATGGAATCACCTTATTATTATTACAGTTACTATTCTTATTTACAGTTTATGTACAAAAATAACTTACATATTGCTTCCTGTCAATGATGTTAGGTACACAGCACACGAATACACATACACAAGCACTTTATAGTAACTGCTGCACATGACTACCTATTTGTGATACACAAAGTCTTGTTCGTTTAATAACATTGGCAGCACACAACATCGGGGCACGTGGAGTAAATGTGCCATAATCTCGATGGCGCTGCACAGCTCCTAGAATTGTTCGGAGGGCGGGACGCCTTCCATGTCTCTGCTCGTACGTGTCACGAGCTCGTGACAGGTTCTCACTCGCAGCACTAGCCCAAAGCCATTTGAAGATATTCTTGGTTTGTGTACGCGAAATTAGGCATTTTGATAATTATTAATTGACGCGCGCGTATCATTAGACAGACTTTTACAGACTGGCGAGCGCTCGCCGAGCGGTGAGCGGGTCGCGCGCGTTTGACTCAAACAAAGTCGCCGCCGCCGCGCCGACAAGCCAACAGAGTGTTGTCGGCGCGCGGGCGGCTCTCTTGACTTTCGGTGTCGATAGTGCCGTCAGAGAATACCTACATACCTATGCCTAGTGCGATTTTTCTCTGTGTGCGTGAGTGAGTTTCGCGTAGTATAAGTTATTGTTTGGTTATGTATAACGTATTTCTTAATATAAATAGTTAAATAGAAACACTTTTATTTCTTGCTTTAGTCGTAAATAACAGATTAAACTAAAATGTTGTGAACTTATTAGAATTATAAAATATTTATGAAATAATAATTAAAAATTAAAATAAAAAAATTTCTTTCATAAATTAAATCCATACATCATTCTTAACCTTCTCTTAAAATATATTGATCTTCATAAGAAAGACCCTATATTTGACCACATTTTACAAATTTTTGCAATATCATGTAAAATAAAAGTTTATTTACTCACTTTTTAATATAAATACGCGCAGCAACGTTGTCGCACCCTGTTCCCTAGCGTAACTCGCGGCGTACTAGCTGCTTTGTAATGCCATCTAGCTATGCATGCCAAAAATAATTCGACTGGCCATCTCTCCCATATATGGCTATCTCGAACGGATTTACTATTCCTCAAAATAATTAACAAAAAATGGGAAATGGCCCTTTGCCCTGGGTAACGTGGATACGGTACCTACTCGGGCACCGTGAACCCACACCTTTTACTTTATGAAATCAATCCATAACTATAACTTAAAATAAAATTTGGAATAATCATCACATATATGTATACTCTGCAGTGCCTTCAAAAGCAGAACACTCTTCGTGGTGACAAATTCACATCGAATCCAATGTTCAAATGGATTGTCGCAGAAAAAAATACAAAATATCTTTAATTTTTTTTGGTAGTCGTACTTGTTTGATAACGAAATGGATCCGGTCAAGAAATACCTCACCTGAATCTAACCATTTGGAGTACCTACCTTGAGTTACAGGAGGTGCACTTTCCAAAAGTCTAGGCTGAAATTTTTCCATACAAAAATTAAGAATGGCGGAAGAAAGGAATCAGCGGCAATACAACAACCGATGACAGTTGTTAACTGACCACGTTCTGTGCTTGCGGTTCCCTTCTGTTTCTTTCCTTTTGTAACCAAAATTTCAGGTGGCTTATTGGTGGTTGTAGAAATATCAGTTTTGTCCATGTTGTAAAATCTAGCGGCATCAATATTGTTTTGGCAATGAAGGTTTCTAAATTTTCATAAATTTGTCTAACGTGTATTTGCCCTTGCAACCCATATTGCTTCTGGAGTCCTGAGTGAAAGAAGAAAGGCAGGCGTGTATGAGAATTCTGTATCGCTTTCTGGAACTTCACAATTTTATGTCAAACATGTATATTTTATAAATACTATATATGGTTAATCATGACAAAAGTTTTCAGATTTTTAGAAGTTGGGATTTAAAAGTTATTTGTATTTAAATATTGGCATCGTATTGTTAGAAATCCTGAACACAACTTTTGAACGTGAACTTGTGATATATCGTTTGTCAATGTCATAGCTAGATGTCCCAATAGTTTATATCATAGAGTAACTTATATACTGGTATAGAGTCGTCACTAACAAATTTGGTACTAGCGCGATCTAGTGGAAAACAACCGTACCTCGACAACCAAAACCCAGCTGCGCCGCGCTAGCTTGTATTCTCAAGAAGGGTAATTTTAAACAATAACTTAAGACTTTGGAATAGTTAGATTCATAAAATTACGGGTTATCAGGTTTGGGTATGATGAATCCAGCAGTTCAATCAAAGTCTATGTATTGAAGTAAATAAAAAACAATTTAGCAGTTGCGTGATTTATTAGGTTTTCTTTTTCGGTGTCCTTATAACGTGCGTAAGTCCAACGTGTTATGCGAAGAATTCAGAGTCCGGGAGCTTGCCAAAGTTGTAGACAAAAAGCATACAATCACTACGTTCTAGTTGTAGAAAATTTATAAAACACAATCCAGAGCACATTCATGAGTCACGGGAGGAAACGGAATGAAAAAATCATTCTTCCCTCATGTCAGTCTCTCAATCACTTTCGTTTTGACATTTTGTGCATCAACATAGTAGAGCTGTCAATGTTTTGACAACTAGTATTATATAGTAGTATTACAAAAAACTTCAAGATTTTCCTAACTTTGAATCATTGCATAAAATCTATTTCATGTCACTATCCACTGTGGATTAAATAATGTATTGGGTTTTTTTTGCAGTCATAAAAAGACATTTTCATATGCTTGGAACGCACCCAATTAGTTACTCTAACTGCGTAGAACGCACCCAATTCAAAAAATCTACGATTTTTTGTATTTATGATTCAATTTAAATATATCATCTTATATAGCGGATAAAATAATATTAATTTTGTATCAACTACTTAAAGCACAATATATTTTTTCAGGAACCGTTGAGCAAAAGTGACATCTATTGGTTTAAAATGGAACATAATCTTTAACGTGTTGAGAATAGTGCCATCTATCGGAAAGCATCAATACTTTTACCACAAGAGCGAATTCTAAGGAAAGGGAAATAATACTAAGTGAAAAAACACTGGTTTATATTACTAAAATGGCTGTTAGTTACTGTTTTTGTTGAAATGAAACTAAATCGGCCGGTGGACTTCGTTCGTACCACATTAGAATAGATTTTATTTGCTCAGTGATTAGGATCCTACTGGGCTAAATTAAAATGCCAAACGATTGTTTTCTAACAAATATTAAAAACTAGAATTATCTAATTTGGTGTCGTTGTTCGAAAGTTATATGCTAACACCATACATTTCGTATTCATTGTTATGCATACCTATAGATACTAGTTTTAGAGTACGGCTTCGCCTGCATTTTCCGTATTTCTTTTTCTATACTTCGTTTTTTCGCTGGCAATACAAACTTGATAAAAGATTTCTACAATCCTTTCAGTAGTTTTTGTTGAAATCATACAAAACACACCTTTTTTTAAATTGTCAGTCATTGTCATTAATAAAGCTTTTCTTTGTTATCAAAGAATAATAATTTAGAATTATTTATAATCTCCAATCTCTATAAAAATAAAAAAAAAAGCTATGTCTTGCATTTAAGTTAGAATAAGCCAAAAACTAGATGGTTGAATCTTATAATTTAATTTATAAATGGGGTAAAATGAAACATTTCCTCTTGGGTAAAAAATATTTATTATTATAGGCTAAGAGACCCTTAAAATAACCTCATCTAAGAAAGGAGCAGGTCGGCTAATACGATGATGTCGGCCATAGCCTAAAAACCAGCAAATACTCATTACATGTGAGCAGCATCCTACTGTACGCAGCCCCACAATGCAATTGCAACAATAGCTCAATATTGCCTCACGTCCGTTTCCTTCCCTCTCCACCACAATAAACACAAAATATGATTTGGCAGAAGAGTGTCTGGATTTTATTTTTGCCCGGACTAGCATTGGATTTTCACCAACAAAATCAATTTGTTCCCGACAGATTTCGAGTGTATACACTCCATGAAAACGGAAATGTTCACCTACATACGATCTTGCTTGCCGTATTTGGTATATGCCACATGCGAACAAAGTCAAGTCCTGCATGGATAACCTTGGGAAAGGCATGGTAGAACCATCTATTGGGACAAATAAGGAACCACGCCTGTTTAAATTGCGTTCTGCAACTAATCTCGCCACAGCATTAACTAAAAATAATCTATCATGAATAATATTTACAAATTCTCTTGCATTTTGTGAATCACTGTATTTCGTGGCAAAATGATTTTGTAATGCTGCGGCTATTTTAAAATCATCCATTAAATGACGACAGGCACGGTTAAAGTATTCATGACGGAATATCTTAAAATCTCGTTTAAAACGACCATTCACACCTTCTACCACCCATCTGTTAATTGTTACACAGCGTGATCTGTTTGCTTCTAGGGTGGTTAGCTGTGAATGGCCGTCTTCTTTAGTTTCCGGCATGAATGCTAAATAGCCTTTATCGTGTAGATTGTCCATGCAGTCTCTGAATCCACGATCCAGGATGAAAATATCATTTTCTTTATAAAAATTATTAAAGTTGCTTTCTTGTAATATTTCGCGCATTATAGTGGCGTCATTTGTAGTGGCACTATATGGTCCCACTACATCAATAATATAACCATTACAGCAGCATAGAATAAAAGGTTTCACTAAATTCCTACTTTTATGTAATGAATATGAATCTTTCTGGAACAAATAGTTGGTGCTTTTTTGGGTAAAAATATATGTTGCATCTGCAATAGTGATAGCAGGTTTTGTACTTAATGGTTCATCTGGTTCACCAAATATATTATCAGCAATATATGAATTATTTTCAGCCACCTGCTCCCTTGTTATATGGTGAAAACCTAAATGTTGCGGTACATAATCCCTAAGCAATAAGCTTCTAGCTGCAGACATTAATGTTTCTAAAGTTCGCCGAGGTACTTGAAATAAACAAGATAATCTGTTACCAGAATCTCCTGTTCTTAGTTTGCATAATAGAACAGTTAATGCAAAACTACCCCTGTGCATATTTCTAAGGCTTGGTGTTTCATTTAAAATAGTTTCATGTTGTCTTTTTGTTAAGCCTATAAAATATTTGACCTGGTGCTCGGGGTAGTTTTGTATATTTTCATAATTTACATTTGATTCTCCCTCCATTAACATAAAAATTATATCTTCGATATGTCTATCGTTGAATGAATCCAAACTATGTTCTGCCACATAAAGGTTACTAAAATTCCCAATATTTTCTGAATGTAGGCCACAAATTCTTGCTCCTCTTGGTATATAAAATTGATAGTTCATGAGAACTTGACGCCTAGTATTTTCAGGCACACTGTGTCGCTCAGGGTTAACACACTGTCGAAAAATGCAGTGTCTTGTTGTTTCAGGTGCCCTTCTCATATTTGGCAAAGTAATTCGTTGTCTATGATCATTTACTTGCATTTCTGCATGTTCCCAGCAAGTAGGGCAAACTTCATTTCTATCTGGCACCTGTAAATAATAATTTAATTGTACAAAGTAATTATAAATGCCTTTACTGTTTTTCTAATGGTATTGTAACAATTTAATAAAAATTGAAAAAGAGTGAATTTATTCTCAAGAGTGATTAATTCATATAATCGAAAATGAAAAAATATATAATGTACCAAAACCTTTTTCATAATTTAGAGCAACTATGTATTTCATAATTTCTGATAAAATGTATGTCTGTGTCTTTGTTTTGATTAAAAATTAGTAAAAAATACTTTATACTTTAATGTAATCACAGTTAAGTAGGAATGAAAGGTGAGATGATAGAACTAAACTAATTAAAAATAACAACTAATTGGTACATCTTATTATTTGTACATACAGGCCGTCCATCCATCAGCTGTGCAATATTTTCTAGGATCTGCCTTTCATTTGGATATAGCGGTGGTAATCCTATAGGATCAAATACATTTCCACATACAGCACATGTCAAAGCTGGAATTTCATTGTCACTGTCAATTTCAAGTCCTGGTGAATTAATGGGCAGGTTTTCCTCTTGAGGTGGCAGGTTTTCCTCTTGATGTGGCAGGTTTTCCTCTGGAGGCGGCCGATTTTCCTCTGGAGGTGACTGTCTTCTTTGTGCTCTTAGAGCTTTGACCCAACATGGAACACAAGCTTCATCTTCTGGAGTAAGCTAAAAAATGTATTTTTAACTGTGATTCTAGCTAATGATGCAATATATTATTTTTGTGTATTATATATGAAGAGTGTTATAAATATTTAAGATTTTATTTGGTTAACTCTTCTATTTGGGATATCAAACAAGTTAGGAAATTAATTCATGTCTTTTCATTGTAATTTAATTACAATTAGATAACTTAATTACTTATTAATAAATTAAAACAATTACCCGTGTAGGCTGAATCCAATTAGATATTATTTCAATTATCCTTGCTCTTTCCTCATTAGCTCCTTCAACTAAAATTCTTCGACGACTGATACGTAATATTGAACGTCCACACACAGCACATACATGTCGATGGCCAATAAGTCTAGACTCATTATTTTCAGCGGAGTTCTCAAATGTTGCGAGTTCCCAGCAAGCGTCACAAATATAGTCTGAAGCTGTTGTCTGCAAACAAGTGCATTTAAATTAAACCGATAATTTAATGTTATCCAATTAGACTATCTATGCCAGTTCATTGGAATTAATTTTATGCTTCCCACAGGAGAACACTACAAAATACAGATAGGTTCAGTCAATTGTATAAATATACTGTATATTTGATAATAGTATAATATAGAATTATTGGTTTTAGTACCTTGTAAAAAAAAGTAATGATAGAAGTAGCTAGTATGATTGAGGTTATTGAGTTTATTTAATTTAATTTCTTACCTCTCTGGGATATGTCCACATCTGAATAGTTCTGACTAGGGAATGCAATCTCGCGAGATTGAGGATCGGACGAGATCTCGCGAGATTATGAAAATCAATCTCGCGAGATCTCGGCAATTTCGAGATCTCGCGAGATTGTTAGTTAAGAGTATCAATTTTTGCAAAAAAATTCACTAATAAAATACATCTAAACAAATAAATAAATCCCGGGACATTGAAAGAAAAAGAACCATAGATATTTGGAAATCAACATTTATTTTTACGAAGTCAAAAAGATTAATTAACAAAAATAATAGAATTTGAGTTAAGATCAATCAAATCAAAGGCTCATTTCGCCAAAATAAAAAGAGAAATAGAATATAAAGTGAAAACCAAATAAAAACAATCAAATTAGGAACATTAGCAACATCTCGCTATACAATTATTTACAAACTGTTTTGGAAGTAGCTTCTTAGAAAGCACAACGTATTTAAGGTATCGTCACCTAACCTACAGCAGGCAAGATAGCCAGCCGCTGAGAATGCTCTTTCAGATTCCACACTTGTTGGTACTATAGTTGTGAGGCAGTTATCAGCGAACTGCATAAGTTCTCCTTTAGACCCCCCGGACTCGTATACATTCATTTCCTTCTTCACGTTTTCATGCTCGAGTTCAATCTCGCTAATCTCGCGAGATCTCGCCCATTTTTAGGCCGAGATTAATCTCGCAGAAAAGGGCCGAGATCTCGCGAGATCGAGATCTCGCAAGAACGAGATTGCATTCCCTAGTTCTGACTAAGGTTTCGCTCTCATCTGACAGAAGATGCCGCCTCATGCGAGTTAAACGCAATTTGCAATTAATGCATTTTACACCCGGCATTTTCAGATGTAGTATTGCCTCCACGCAAGACAAACACAGCAGAACACAACACTACACAAGCAAAAACGTGTCCAATATCACTAAAAAGGCGTCCTGTCGCAATGTTAATGAAACTATGTATTGCCTTCACGCAAGACAAACACAGCAATACACAACACTACACAAGCAAAAACGTGTCCAATATCACTTATAAAAGGCGTCCTTTCGCAATGTTAATGAAACTATGCAGCAAATTAAGCTGCGCAAGCACAATTTGTGTCCAATATCACATATAAAGCGTCCTTTCGCGAAATAATGTAACGATAGTCACAGTATAGTTGAATACGGAGGAAAACGATTGTTTAACTCAACGTATCAAGCAATAGCAGGAATGGTTGTACTACTGTAAAATGCTTCGAAGAAGTTTACAAAAACACTTACGAAAAACTTTTACACAGATGAACTCTAAAACGCTATTGATTGATTTTGATTGAATGAAGATGAAGGTGGGTGACGTAGGTGAATCGTCAATTGACACAATAAAAGATTTCGTTTAGTTTATTGTCTACATTTACGTTTCGTTATTGAATTTGTGTATGAAAAAAAAAGACTATTCAAATTACGATTTTTCTTTTCTCCGGACTTTTAAAAATGATCTAATTGCTGAAAAATGAAGATAAGAATCTTCTTATTAAATAGTGTAAGTTTGGTGCCAAAACGTTGATTTAAACAGGCGATACACCATCCCGCATTCTTCTTTCCTTATGACGTGATTAAAATGACGATAAACAGTCATCTCCAGCTTTTTTATAAGTGTCCAAATTTTTCGGGTAATTTAAATTATTTTTCTTTGAATAAGTTTAAGCTAACGTTTTGGATTCCTCTCGCGTTAGTCCATATCAAGACACAATCCATGACCTTGAGTCTTGGGTCTTCAGTGAAAACAGGGCAAAGTCGACAAGGTTCTAGTAAAAAATACTTTCGCTTTTCACGTGTCTGTACAATATTGCGTAGGCTAGCCCATATTTTTTGGCCGTGCTCTTTATTGACTCTCCTGTCTTGCATAAATCTATAGCTGCTTGAATCACTTTTGGATCCCACGAGTCTTGATAAATCAATATGGTAATATTTTCTTTCCATTGAACTATACTCATTTTGTTTCTTTTGAGTTATAATTACAGAAATATTGTCCTCTTCCCATCGTGGTGGCGTATTTTGGTCCTTGTTTTTATTAGCATATAGTGAAAAATCACTTTCTTTACCGTGACGAGGCGATATCTCACATTTTGGGACTTGCCTTCACTAGTTTTGTGCAAGGTGGAAGAATTCTGGATTCATTGCAATCCCGGCTCAGTGGCATAGGATTTAAGCTGTCTAAAAATTCAGATATGCTGCTGTTTTTTGTTTCTATCTTTTTGTAATTTTCAACGGTACAAAATATTAGTAATCGCTGCTGCTGTTCATTCGTCGCCACGTCACGCGCCAGAACAATTTTACCTTCCACTTCTTTGTAATAACTATGAATATTTATTTCCAAAAATCGAACACTTGTCAGGAGAGACAACTTTGGGTGGTAAACCGATTTTCAGTACTGTTGGGATAGTCATGAATATTTTTTAAGTGACCCCACAAATGTAGCAAGTATCTCTTTGTGAGTTGTGTTGGTAGCTGCTTTACATACCTTGGCGTCGATTTTTTTTGGTAAAGGTTTTCGAAGAAGGGGTTGGATCGGAAAGACTGCCTAAAGTTAGGCGTACGGGGCGATGATCGGAGCCGAGGTCGCCGAGCGAGTCAATAGAGCGTAGGTCTAGAGAAACGTTTTTGACCATGGCGAAGTCTAGGATATCTGGAGGGTGGTTAGGATTGGCAGGATAGTTGGTGGGAGAGTTTGGACATAAGATATCAATATCTATGTTCAGTGACTCTAGGATCTCGTCGAGTTTGGTGACATTACTGTTGATTGAGTAGCACCCCCAGTCAGTATGTTTGCAGTTAAAATCTCCTAACATAATGACTGAGTGACCCAACCCCAGTATGGCCTCAAAGTCGCTGCGAAGGGGAGGCTTCTCCTTATCGCTGGGAAGGTAGATGGAAGCAATGATGATGGACGGGTGGCCTGTGATGGCTACCTTGCATACCGTTGCTTCCAGGTTAATGAGAGGAGGAGTAGGGATTTGGATACAATGGAGACCACGCTTGTAGTAAATGGCAGTGCCGCCGCGATCGGCGTCGACTCATCTCTTACCAGCGAGTATTTGGGAATTGAGAATCCTCTGCGGTGCTTGGGTTTGAGCCAAGTTTCCTGGACTAGAAAGAGGTCGAATTCGTGCTTTTGAAGGAAGTGTTTGAGTTCGTGAAGATTTGAGCGGAGTGAGCGCGCGTTAAATGACCCGAGGGTTAAGCCCTTTGGTTTGGTCTTGGAGCGACCAGACGTAGTTGTGGGAGCACGGGGGACACTATTGTTTACCGCCATTGAAAAGTTTTTCGATATGTTGGATGACAGGTGCGTAATTACGAAGTATTCGAGTGACTCCCCTTATGGGGTCGTCTGCAATCGCGGCGAGCTCGACATCGATAGCCAGGTAGGTGTCGAGACTAGCAAAGTTGAGGAGGTTCGAGATGTTGTGTTGGGATTGCTGGGCGGGTCGAGCGGGAGCCCTAGCGGGTGCCGGCTTTGGTGGCGGAGCGGCCTTGCGCCAGGCCGGTGCTAACAGCGGAGGGGCAATGGCCTGAGGGGCCTTTTGGGACGTCGGAAGGACGCTGACGGAGGGTTGCGGGCGGGGGGCGGGCTTTTTAGACACGGCCGCCGACGGAAGTTTGGGCTTCGGAGCCCTAGGACAGCCGCGGTAATTGGCTGTGTGGCTCGAGTTGCCGCACAGTACGCAAGCCGGGTCGGTGGGGGTTTCACGAGTGCGGGTGCATTCTCCAGTTGCGTGTGGTTCCAAGCACATGACGCACCTGGGGTTTGCACCACAGTTGGCCGATGCGTGGCCATAGACTTGGCAGCGGTGACATTGGGCTGGGAAGCCGGTTTTCCGGGGGCCTTCAACGCGAACGCTAATGCGACATACGTACTCGAGATCGCGGAAGATGCTCTTCCCCTTTGGGGAGTTTTCTAAGATAACTTATGCTAGCGGGAATCGTTTACCGGAGCTGGAATGAATTTTGTGAACGGATTCGACCGGATAACCTTGATCTATAAGGTCGTCTTCGACATCTTTGTTATCAATTTCGTAAGGGACGCCCCTTAAGATTGCGCGTACTTTACGCTCCTCCGGGAGGGCGTAGGTGTGGTACTGATACCTTTTTGAGGCTAGTATACCAGTCAGGCGGCGGAAGTCATCTACTGGTGTGGCCTTGATTATTTATTATTTATTTATTTACCTATTCTTGTCTTTGAGGAAGACAGGTGGAGGTTTTTTACAGGATGTTGGGGCCGCGTTATTGGAGACCGCTATTTTCCTTTTTGGTGAGACGTGGGCCTGAGGGGCCATTGGAGACGGAGGAGAGGACGTGATATCTCGACGTGGTTTTTTATAAGATACGGTTTGCCAGTCGGAGTCGGCGCCTAGAGCAGTACTCGGACTCTCGTTTTCACTACATATTGTTGATGTCTGATTCGTGATCGGAGGACGCGACCGACATGCGGTCGACTTCGGAGACCGAGGCATCCTGAGTAGCAGGAGCCTCGGAAGCGTGAGTGTCGCGGGAGAGTCGAATACCACGGGGTATTGCGACAAAGGCAAGGGCTGAGAGGCTTGGGTTTTTTTTTTTTTTAAATATCACGTTTGTGCTCGTGGCACTATAATTATCGTCACTTTTGATTGTGTGACGGTTGAGACTATTAAATTTAATCATTGCAATTTTTATTATTTGTACCATGCATGCGATTCTGTTTTTCATCTGTTCATTTCTCTTTTTTTTTTAACTGTGTTGTACTACTATATATATTATATATATATATATATATTTCTTTTTTTATTATCATTTTGTATAAATAGTTTTTTTTTTTTTGTTTTTTTTTTTTTTAATATATATATATATATATAGATCATCATGCATTGAACCATTTATTTATTAACTATTTAATAATGACTTCAATATTATAAAGGGTGTTTAAATCATTAAAAGTTTTACTTGTTTTTATTAACCTGTGATTAACATGTATATACTCACATGATTTATCATTGCAATGCTCTTTGATTCCTAAAGAGGTTACAGCATCCTTATAAACATACCTATATTAAAATTCAATAATACTAATGATGATGAATACTAATAATTTTGTTATACTTTTTGATTCACAAAGAGATAACGTTTCTTTATAAATATTAATTATTCTTTACGTATTATAATATCTTTATACATTTTTATTTATATATATACATACAATATACACACACACACACCCGCTTGCACAATTATCCAATTTTCATATGATATTATATTCTTAAATTGTTATTATATAAATTATAATTATATTGTTATACATTTATCACATGATTTATCATTGCAATGCTCTTTGATTCCTAATTTCTTTGTAAATATTTATTTTAATTCAATAATACTAATAATTTTGTTATACTTTTTGATTCACAAAGAGATAACGTTGCTTTATAAATATTAATGATTCTTTACGTATTATAATATCTTTATATATTTTTATTTACACATATACACACACATACACACCATATCCAATTTTCATATGATATTTTATTCTTAAATTGTTATTATATAAATTATAATTATATTGTTATACATTTATCACATGGTTTATCATTGCAATGCTCTTTGATTCCTAAAGAGGTTACAATTTCTTTATTAATATTTATTATAATTCAATAATACTAATAATTTTGTTATACTTTTTGATTTACAAAGAGATAACGTTTCTTTATAAATACTTATGGTTCTTTACGTATTATAATATCTTTATACATTTTTATTTACATTAAAACATTTTTATTTACTTTATACACATAAACACACACACACAAATACACACACACACACACATACACACATATCCAATTTTCATATGATATTTTATTCTTAAATTGTTATTACATAAATTATAATTTTATTGTTATATATATACCATTCTTTTTTTTTTTTTTGATCATCATACATTATTATCCTGTTACTATGCCGGATTGTTATTTATTTACATACACATACGAACCCATATGTACATTTTATTTACTTATTATTTTACTTTTATGTCTAAACATATTTTCCTCCATTCTCCTTTGCCACAATTTTTACTAACGTCTCCGCATATTTTAAAAAATCTTTTCTTGTATTATTATCTAATAAGAGGTCCTTATAAATATTTTTATTGATGTTACATCCCAAAATAATGTTTATTTCAGCTCTTTGTTTACAGAACCTGGGGCATTCATCCAGGATGTGAAAGACAGTTTGGAGCGATTCATCATCGCAGCAGCAGTAATCATGAGCTGCTAGTTTAAATCTGTGCAAATATTCCAAGAATCCTCCATGTCCAGTTAGGAGTTGAGCTCGCAAGTTGTTTAGCTTTATTTTTTTCAGAATTTTATAGGACATGTTGGTCTCCGGAAAGAATTGCTTTGAGGATAAATTTTACTTGAGATACTGGAACGCTGCTATAAACAGGTGAGGTTTTTTTCCTTATTGCGGCTTGTTTGGCCAGCTCATCAGCTCTCTCATTTCCGTCTATACCCTCGTGGGCCTTTATCCAGAAAAGATATACACTTTTGCCAGTTCTGGTAAGTTCGTTGACTTGTTGGTGAATGTCAAATACCAGCGGGTGCGTGTGTTCTGGATTAGAGATTGACTCTAAGGCAGATCTTGAGTCACTTATTATGTTCACTCCATTGTGTCTTGATCTGGAGAACATTTCGACTGCCCGCAGAATTGCATACAGTTCTGCTTGATAAACGGAACAGTATTTTTCCAGCAAAAAGTTGGAGTATTTAACTTCTCGTCCACCCTCCCACCATGAGACTGCTCCTCCTACCTTTCCTTCAATTTTGCTTCCGTCTGTAAAAGCTTTAGGATGTTCGTTCTCAATTTCATTTAGGTCATTTTGGTTGTTAATGTGTTGGAATTTAATTTGGTGTCTATCTGCTGGATGCGGTAAATTGAAGGGGCTCACAACTTTCTCAACTATTCTTCCTGTCAGTTGTTGCATAGGTTTGCCTCTCTTGTGGTCGTATAGGTCTGAGACTTCAATAAGTCTCAGATCCAGTGGCAGGATTCCGGCTAACAACAGGCTAGCCTCCAAAGAAACAGTTCGATGCGCCTTGGAAATGATTATAGCGAATCTTCGTGAGATTTGGCTGAGTACTTTTCGAGTGTATTCTTTGGAAGCAGTTGAACTCCAAGCACTACCAGCGTACAGGACTATAGGTTCTATGACAGCTTTATATATGGTGCGATTTATATCCGGGTCTAGGCCCCAATTGGCTCTGGTTGCCCTTGCCACCAATTTGTAAACAGCTGCGGTCCTTTCAGATAGTCTGTCAAGATGTTCTTTAAAGTTCAAATTTTTGTCAATTGTAAGCCCAAGCAATTTTAATGACTTTCCAGGTTTAACTTCAGTTCCACACATTTGAAATTGAGCTTGGGTTAGGCCCGGAGGGGTCTGTTCGGTGGCGTGGTTTGGACAACGCGATTTTATACGAGAGTTACGTCTACGTGCTTTTGATGAGGCGTTTGACACCACTGAAGGTTGTGCCTTGGGGTATGGCGCGGCGAAGGACCTGGGGTCGGAGCGGGACAGGGAGCGCGACTCCGAGCGGGGGGTGGCCTGAGTGGCCGGGAGGGCCTGAGAGGCTTGGGTGGAGGAGGCCTGAGGGGCCGGGGAATGCGAGGCCTGAGGGACCGGGATAGATGAGGATGTTGCGAAAAGCATCATGAATTGGTCCAGACGTGCGAGAGTCTCGTTTTGGATAATAGTTAGCTTATTTACCTTCTCCCAGAGCTCATGGAGCTCAACGGGCCTAGCCCTGGATTCGACGGGGTTCTCCATCGAACCCGGGAAACCTAACCTACTCTGAAAGAAACCCTAATCCTAGCTGATTTCTTACGTGCCGGTGAACGGCCAAGTGGCTGCACAATCTGCGCTGAAAAAAAGATCAACCTAACACAGACCTATTACCGATGAACGGCGGACGATCAGGCTTAGTTGCAACGGTTACGTATCCACCTGATCAGCGATGCTTCGGTTGGCAGTAGATGTCTACCTTGAAAGGGCAGATAATCCACTCACCTTCCGCAGAGAACTTTCCGAAAAGAGCTTGACTTGAGACCTTACTCGCACGAATGCGGGAGAGATCTATGAACACGACCGTTCGGGAGCTAAAGCAAACGCGGCCGTGCTTTGCGAACTTTATATTATTCCAGTCGGCGGTCGGGGATGTTTGGCGAGACTCGGTGACACTCGCAGATAGATAGCGGGCGATGAGTCTCGGCCAGACGATGCGTCACGGAGCGATTCGCGAGCGCTTTAAGTTGTTAGGTGTTCGATATTCTGCTAACATCAAGTTAACCAAATTTTCAAGAGAACATCCCATGTACCCATAAGTAATTTTTTTTCTAACATTGATCTAGAAGCTTTTGATTGGTACCTTATGTATGATCAACTGTATTTCTTATTTTTCTTCCATACAAACATCGTATTCAATAAGACTTTCGTTATTTTCTCCTGCGGTTACTTATCGTAAAATAAAACTACCGCAATTACCATTAAAATATTGTTGTATGTTAAAACGATAACCATTACTATTATTATTATTTAATGTAATGATATATGTCATCCGCAAAACATACAAATAACTGGACTGTAAAATGATCGGTATTATTTATGCGCTGTTCGAAATAAATATTTGATAAAACTATTTTCTTTGTTTAATTATACTGAATACCTATTAGATAACTTCCATGCTGGACTGGGAGCGAAAGATAAACATAGAATGTGCCAGCTGCTTCTCTTCCCGGGCATACTGTAAAAGTCAGTTAAGGGGCAGAGGTTTTAAAGGCGTTTTTGTGGGCGATAGGCTGACCCCCTGTCACTACAATAGTCTCTATCCATCTTTACAATACCTCCAAATTTGCCAAACGTTGACATCAGATAGTCTTGTAACCTCTGGTGTTCTGCTTACCCCATAAGGGATACAGGCGTGACGTTATGTATATATGTACCTATTAGATTATGAGGTTTATTTAATCTTTTTACACGCCTTTGTGTCAATCTTTGCTGATTTGGGTTTAATCATTCCAGCTTCGTTATAACCGCTTCCTATAATACGAGAGATTAGTATTTTCAACCGACTTCTTAAAGTTGGAGGTCATTGTATATTTTTTGGGTATGTTTGTGACGCGATAATTTCTGATCGTGAATTATAAATTGACGAGCTTTTTACTGCAACTTTGTACGCGCTAACCTACCCGTCCTGTGGGAATTTCAGAAACTCCTTCCAGAATACAACCAGGCACCCAATGAAAGAACCTTTATACTTAGTTTCACATCCGTGAACTCAAGAAATAAGATTTTTCGTACAAACTAAAAAGCTCTAGATTTTCCGTTCCCATGGGAATTTCGGGAATTCCTTCCATAATACAACCAGACACCCATTGAAGAACCTTTATACCAAATATCACACCCATACACTCAAGGGATAAGATTTTTCATACCAATTATAAAGTCGAATATTTCCCGATCCCGTGGGAATTTCGGGAATTTCTTCCTTAGTGCTCCCCTACACCCTCTAAGCCCAGTAGTTACGGCTGTATCTAACATGTCTGTTAGTAACTCAGTAACGGAACAATTTTATACAGGGTGGTATGTTACTTTCGAAATTCAAGGACGTGATTGAGATCATACATGAAGAGAAAAATAAAATAATTATTAATTATTTACTGAGTAAACTTAACCAAAAGTTAAAGAATTTATTACACAACGCATGGTTTCATAAGCGCAATACAGCAGATACTTAGCGGGTGGTGGTGTGCGTGTGGCGAGAAAACTACTGCGTGCGTGTTGGTTGACTGAGTCGACGGCGCGTCGGGAAAAGTGTTGTAATGTCATTTTATTTATTTATAGGGAATTCTGGTGAAAACTTAAGTACCTACTTTTATTACATAGTTATGACCAGAATCGAGTACAGAGTGCTCTCCTTTAATATCTAAAATTTTTCCCCAGTCACCCTTTTTATTATGATTTTGGTGATTCATGTTTCATTTGATAGAAGATTCTTCCGAAATGTTTCTATAAGTTTCAAAAATCGATAATATTTTTTAAGAAATCTGCACTTTTCCAAACTAAGTCTATGAAAATAGAAAATTATACGTGGTAGATGACACTTCACTTCAGCATTTTCAAAGACTTGAAAATGATCGTGAAGTCAGTTCTTAAAGGTATTCGTTGTAATCTCATGTCAACAGTGAGAATAACACATTTTTACGACGCTTACAAGGGAACAATTTTGTGAGATATTTTGACTTTATCTCGCAAAAGTGTTCCCGATGTACCATAATAAATAAAAAGTTGGCTGTAACTATAAAGGCCTGGGATGATTTCGTGTAGTTTGTAATGGATTTGGTCGCAGTCGATGACGCCACAGATAAAACCTAAGTGGTGCCAGCGTGTGTTCTAGCCGGGCGTCCGTAGCGAGTGGGCGCTGTCTGGTTCCATCTGTCGGAGCCTCTCTGCTGATGTCAAGATTCTGCAACACGTCTCTCGCGTAAGTATAAGTGCGTAAAACATGACTACTCTCCCAACGGGATCGGATACTTACCTTTACTTAAGTTTTGATTGGCTTTATGCTGTGATTATTTCAAAATGTTGGCCTTAAGGCCCAGGCTGGTTAAGAAAACTAACTTTTCCTGACCTGGGTTGCCACCTGGTGAGATTGAGGTCAAACATGGGTTGATTGATCAATAAAAAAACACCCTAGTTCAGCTTTGCGGTCTTCATGACAGAAGATAACATTGACCCATGACGCGATGACCAATATCTGTGGATAGAAGGCGATGTATGTTACCTCTACACCAGGCGGTCTTTATACCGGCATACTGTAAAAGTCAGTTAAGGGACAGAGGTTTTATTGGCGTTTCTGTCGGCGTTAGGATGACCTCCTGTTACTATAACAGTATATCTCTCCGTCATTATAAGACCTCCAAATTGGTCGAACGTGACATCAGATGGTTTTAAAGACTCGGATGTTCTGCCTACGCCATAAGGGATTTAAATAAAAATAGACCATGCTTAGAGCAATAGCCGACACAACTTCGACGTCCGCAAGCATGTAATCCATAATTTGTACAGAGCATTCACAGTTGGTTTACCTCTGAAGTTTATTATCTCTAGGTTGGCCCTACTGTCCAGTTTCCCTGAAAATTTTCATAACAGTTTATTTGAATTCCCCGCGTTTTTCTATTATTTTTGTGTTAAATTTAATTTGCATCACACTGAAAAGGGTTAAAAGTATTAAGAGAAACATTGTTTTATCAGTGTGAACTTTAAGCACAAAAGAAAAAGACAACAAAGGCCCTATAATTGCATTAATATTAATAATAATTTCACGTTTGAAAGGAGATACCGACATTAGGGAAACTCTAAGCACATTTAAAAGTCGATTTAAATTTTCGTGGAGGTCGATATTACAAACGATATTTTGTGATAGAAGTTTAATACGGCAACCCGAGACTCATGGCAGCTAACCTAACAGCTGGATGTAAACTTTCGTGAACGCACTATAAAGACTTCAAGTTTGTACACCCTTGTCGAAACTTGGATGTAAAATTAGACGCTCCCTTTTTCCTGCAATTAAATGCTCATTATTATTATTATTGAATGCAGATGTTTTTAAAAAAAACTGCACGATTAATTCATCTGCTCTTTTATGGAGAAAAAGACGTTTTTTGTAAACGAGATGTTTTTGTAAAAAGAAATCCTGTTGCTTCGGTTTGGGATAGCACAGAAATGTTTTAAAAATGAATAAAATTAACACCTATCCAAAAGTAGAAATAGGACTATTAGTTTTTTTACAATCGATGTTTGAAGGAGTAACACTGGATTTACACAAAAAAAGGACAAATATAGAATTTCACATTTTCAGATCACTTGATTCGGGCTCAAACGATTGGAAATGACCTTCTCTATGTCACCTTAGAAGATTCCGGTCTAATTATAAATAACTATTTTGATTTTGAACTTATTTATGATGTTTCCGTTTTATAGGACACCTAGAATTAAGTTTAACATGTTATGGCAATTGTTGGTTTTCAAACCAGCAAGAGGCCATCTACTTATAAAATAGATAGTACCTACTTCTTATTGTGATCTCAAAAGTTATCACGTCAAAACTACAAAAGTATTAGGAAAATCTTTCGAAAACAAGAAAAGTACAAAATATTATTTAATTTAAATAACATTACATAAGTAGGCAAGTCGGACTTATTTTTATTTTCTACAACTCCCATTTCAACTGGCTGCTTGAAAGCCAAACCTAAGTTTACAAAACTTATACCTATCACTGATTTTGTTCCTAGCTTTATTTTAATATTCTGACAAAGGACAATAATTAAAAAGTAAAGAGTTTGAAAACGTCTTGAGTTACAAATAAATAAAGATAGAAAACTAAAAATAGTTTCACAAATTCTTATCTATGCTCAACTGGTTTGACAACATCTGCTTCGGACGCTTTCTTCTTCTTCCCTAAATCTTTCTTGTCATAGACAGTTGTATCGATTGCGCTCTCGATGTCAGCTTGTTCTGGAAGTTCTGGATTAGCTTCTAGAAGTTTTCCGGCACTTCTTCCCGCAGGAAGGGCGTGGAAAGCCTCAGCCAGGTCAGGGTTTATTTCCTCAAGGGGCGTGTCTCCCGTACGAATGTACACTGGCACGTAGCCAGCCATGGGTGGTAGGAACTGCCATTTGGGTCGAGCCTCTGAAATGAAGAAAACAGAACAAATTAAAATATTATACGGAATATTTCAACTCTAATTTTTAAGCAACTGTCAGCGTATATTATTAACTAATAAGGAAAAATCAAAGTTATACCAATAAGCGAAGAGTATTTTATCAGTTTATTTTTTAAGGATGTAAATAAAGTAATTGTATGAGTCAAAGTTTTTTAAAATGGTTTGCTTCCCGTTTTCTGTAAGAATATGTCGTGCATTTCACCATACCTCCGCGAGAATCTGAGTGAAATGACAAGAAGATTGACCAATTCAGTAGGTATATAAAAAAAACATCTTCAACCAGATTAAAAACCTCTTTTTCATTAAAATTAGAATTGTTACAGTACAAATACTTTTGATAAGGTAATGTTACAGGCAAGCGGCATTTAAACGGAAACCTCTAATCATTGGCCCACCGCAACCATCTTTGGTTGGCTGTGGTTACATTGTTTTGTTTCTTAATTCAAGGTATATTATTCGTATAAAAACACGCTACGGTATATCAAAAGGAACACAAGTCGAACAAATTCGGAGAGATTAGTTTGTAGGTACACTCCAGACAAAATGCTGACCAATTGTATTTTTCTTGGATCAAATTAAAATCAAGGTTATCATAGTCTTACGTTTTTTACTCACTTATTTTTGTATGAAAATGAATTTAAAATAAGCACGACCTACATGAGACAAGATATTAACATTTAATCTTAATTTGAACAAATCTATAATATTTGTATTCAACAGTTTAATCAAAAGTAATTTATACAATTGATGTGTATAAATTACTTTTATATAAGTACTATACTTGATATAATTATAATATACTTTCATCAATCAGACAAAGACACATTATTATTTATCGTCTCATCGTATGTTAGTTGTCGACAAGTGAAGCGACGCAGTAAATCTGCTAATAAATGGCTAATAAAAAGCTAATGCCTAGACCACTCGACTTGCCACTTTGCTCTGTAGACCGGTCGTTCAACTTGAAGGTGCATCTTACCAACTAAACATTAACAGTACTTTTGGCCACTTAGTGTTTTTTGTATTTTATTTAAAGAGTTACGGTTGCTGCTTTCCGTTTAAGTACATGAGGTTATACGCTGGTTTGATATTTGAAATAAGGTGCTGAGTTTATTTTTTTAAGTAGGTATTGTAATTATTTGACGTTATTGCGGCATTTAGAAACAACGTTGCTAAGCTAAATATAAGACTCACTGAACTCTATCCCCAATACCTTATTAAAAACTAATTCTAAACTAAGACGTTGTGATGTCAGAAAATGATTATCCTAACTAACTAAACTCCTGATAGTATCGCTATGTCTCATAGCTGCAACAAGTCAAGTGGCTGCTATTTTAACCTTCACCACTTAATTTCTTGCCCGTACTTTGATCAAATCTCTGTATTATTTTAAGATAAGTCCCGAAATTATCAAATCATTCGTTGAAACGCTGAATAGGAAAAATGGAGTATAAGGACACTTTATACTTACATCGGCGGAAAATAGCCCTACTACCTAGTTTAGTAGTGTATGCACAACTACTAATCTATGTTCTCTTTACAAAAAAAAATGCGTTAAATAGTATCGGTTCTGTTTGAATGTTTTCTGGCTATAATTAATCGAGGTAGGTAGTTGCTTCTTTATCCCACTTGTTCCACCGTCGTCACCATTAAGTGACCTGGGGTTAAACCACTGAATAGCTAACTCTTTCCTGTTTACTTTGTTTATCAATAAGACGGAAGAGGAGACAATGGGTTCCTATTTAACTTCATTGTAGTAACTGGTTAGTGAAACCACTATTGGCAAATTACCACTTTAGTTTTATATAGTTATACCCATCTATTGCCTAGTTCAAATGCTTTTAAACAACTTAATCAATATTTATTTTGTGTGTCTTTTGCGAGATGATATAGCCCATTTGATTTCAAAGCAGCAGAAAATCTTTCTTTACATTTTTTTTTTGTGAAAATTTAATAAGTTTCTATTATTAATTCAAATTATACGGTCTCATTGCGACATATCTTTCATTAATAAACGTAGGACTGATTTTGATACACACCAACACGACCAACCAGTAAATTGCATTCGCCTGTTTACCTTTTAAACCTCACAGCATTTGTCTAAAAGAAGCCAGTACAAACAAAACTTAGTTCATGTTAATAAGTCAGTAAAATTTTCTAACTAAATGCCTTCATATCCAAAAGAGAGACAGTGCAAACATTACGGGACTCGCTGCGCTTACGCATTTCCACAGTAAGTAGGTAAACACTCCTTTTTAGTAAAGAAAGCTTATTCTCACCGAGATTCTTAATAGGCTTGTACTTCAACGAACAGCCTTTCTATTCGTATGTAAATAGGTTTTTTGCAAAGATTAGTCGAATGTTTTCTTACGTTGTGAGGTAGGTAACTAATAAGTACATTTTACATACTTGTCTGAGATTAATTGCTTATTAGTGATAAAAGCACCTTTTGTGCTTACTGTTTTTCTACGCTTGTATTTTTTGTTTTGTATCTTTTAATGGTGTAGAATGAAGTACCTTCATTAATTAGTATTCTGTCTGTATTTGTCTATTATACAGATATATTTACATGAACCTATATATAGGATGACTGGTGACAAATTTTAGTTACTGAAGGAAAGCATTCCGTACTCGATTCTAGCCATTATGTGATTAAAGTAGGTAGTAGGTATTATATTTTTCTTTTCATGTATGATTTCAAATGATCACGTCCGTGAATTTCATAAGTGACCCATAAGTCACCCTGTATAAGCATTAATAACACTTATACATATTTGAAGACGATTCAAAAACCTAGTATGGTCGTTTTATTTAAAATGAAGTAAATTTGAAAGTTGGAAAAGTTTTGATAAAATTCAAAGTAGGGTGAATGCACTATTAGCTGACCAGTCACCTAAAGCTGACCAAAATCTAAGTTTTTAAAGATTTTTAAAAAACTTGCCAACACAGGATGGTATTTTTTTATTTTTGTACCGTGGCAAGAGCCCACCTATCAAATGACGTATGGTAGCACCTCCACCAGTTCGGAAAACTTAAGGTTTTTTTGCTGTGAAGATGGTGCCTCGTAAGTAGTGTTATAATTTACTAAGACTTTTAAATTGGCACTGCGTTAATAATCTGAATGCATCTTAGTTATTTTTAAAGTAATTTTTATTTTTTCGCGTTGGGGGTATACAGTGATATGTGTTTTTATTATTTTGTGGTGATATTTATTACTGATCTATTTATCACTCGGTGTTAACATGGCGGTTACGTTTAGGAACATCAGAAAGATAATATTGCCTATTGTTGACCAGTGTGGTCAGATTTACGATTTTTTACTTTTTTTATAAAAGTCGATGTTTTTTTCTTGATTTTGATTTGACAAAGCATTGTCAAAAAATACTGAACACCCCCGCACTGGATTTGTAGTACTTCCAAAAGCTGACTGGGGTATATGTTTTTGCTTAACCAGAGTGGTTAGGCTTACACGATGACTAGCTGGATGAGCCTTAAGTTGTCCAACTGTAATGGAATTGTGTGTAGTCTTGCTAGGCTACTAAATATATAAGTGACTCATGTCGTTTTGTTTATTTAAAAAGTGTAAATAAAAATGCATATTTATTAGATTTTCAAATTTTGATTGCTTTCTCTAACTGTACACTTAATTACCTACGTTTGAAGCTTTAGGATGCTTGGGCAATTGCACGTTGTTTGGTTAAGTGGCTTTTTGTTTCTAAGAAAAGAAAAAGGTTGAAGGGATGAAAATTTTCCGATATCCTGATTTATCAATGCAGTTAGCAATGGCTGCAGTGCGAGAGGGTAGATTCAAAATAAGGGAAGCAAGTTGACATTTTGGGGTTCCTCATAGTACAATTATTAATAAGCTGAAAGGTAGAATTCCGGAGATGAGAAAAATGGAGCGTAGTACCTACATATTTTACTGCTGTATGCAAGTATATTCTTACCAACGCGAAGAAAGAAATACCACTGAAGAAAATAACTTTGATAGAGACAGACAAAAAAAATTGGACGATGAAGAGAGAGTGTTTTTAAGAACTGATCTCCAATTTCAAATCTTATTTATTTCATTTTATTAGAATAGGTACATATGTATTAAGAATTAATTAAATTCAGTATGGATATAAATATAAGATTTAATTTAAAAAAAAAAAATGCACAGATTTTTATTAATTATGCTTTAAGCAAAAGTATGTTTTAAGAAAGAAAGAGAGAGTGTTTTTAAGAACTGATGTCCAATATCAAGTCTTGTTTATTTTATTTTATTGGAATAGGTACATAGGTATAAGGAATTAATTAAGTTCAGTATGGATATAATCATAAGATTTAATTTAAAAAAAAATATTAAAATGCATTTCTTTATGTTTTGAGCAAAACTAAGGATTTAAGAAGGAGTGGTCAACTATTAGGACAAAAATGGTCAGTAATTGGTAATCAATGGTCAGGTAATGGTGTATTCGCTAAAATTAACTTTCAGGGTGATTTGCAAAAAACCTTTTAAGTTTATCAAATTGAGACTAAGTTTAATAGTTTAAGTGACTAATCAGTGATCTGTGTCCCGAACAGTGACATTGTTCGTAAACAAATAACCATTTTTTTATAGGTGGCTAACCATAAAACCGCTTAAATGGTCAACTAATGGTGTATCCACCCTACTTAGTTATGATTGTGTCATAAGAGTGGCTGTATATGTGTAACCAAGTAGAGCTTTTATTAGACGCCTCATATAGGAACTGCAAGTTTTAGGTTTTCCATATTTGAGCAAAATGGATAAAATTTAGCATTCTTAAACACATATATGATTTGAATCAGAAGTTAATCTATTTCTAGTAACAAAATAGCCCTTACTAACGAAATAGAACACAACAATATAGTGAACAAACTAATAAAACTCCTGTTTTACTATTTGTTTATTTTTTATAGGTTTACATACGTGATTATTTAATTTAAGGTATTTCAACGATTAAATATAATAAAAATTGGAATTATTTAGCAAAATTGTTTTCCATTTGTCTCTAAAACGTGACGTTTTAGACCCATATGTTATATAACATTTTTTGCTCGTCTGTATGCCAGCAATCGAAATATACAAGTTTTATAGTGCGACGCAAAATCGAAAAAAAATCAAAATGGCGGACAGAAGGTGCACCAAAAATTTTCAAACCCCTTTATTTTAATTTATTTTCAGTTTCAAGAAACTTACAGAAAATTATATAACAACTTTAATATGAAGGCCATTTACAGAATTTCCGGATTCTAAATTATTTATATCATCCCTGATGTTTTGCTAGGATTATGTAAGATTAGTTCAGTAATTTCCAGGCGCTTAGATATGCATTCATTATTATTTTGTGAATCAAAATAAAACGTTTTGTTCGTTATGATACTGGTATTAAAGTGCTCATAGATTTTTAATAAAACAATATCATATTTCATACTGGGCTTCAAATACCATAAAGAAATTGGCAGGACCTACACTCAACAAAATATTATTTTCAATGTAATTCAGTGACTCAATTAAACGGCCATATTGAGGACCCTAAACCATATTCTTAAATGTCATAAAACTTTAAATGGGTAATACTTTTAAATAGCTATACTTACTGCAATGATACTTAAACAAAAAACACCGTTACATTTATGTTTAAGGTGTTATCCGAAAACCAGTTTTATAATTGAAGCCTAGTTCTCGTTATTATGACCTAAAATTGGACATCATACTTGTATTTACCGCTACAAACAATTTCGGATCATATACAATCGCTATTGGCTATCGTATCGTTCTACTTTGGCTTAAATGTAATATAGCAAGAACAATATGTTGTATACACTGTACATGAGTTGTGTTAGCAGTGCGTATGAAAAGCAACTTCTACAATAATTGTTTATAAAATTGCGTTGGAATGGGTACCAACCAACCTACTTGTAGAGTAACTTATTTGTGCGTAAACGCAAGATGTGCTCACTGGTACTCTGCAGCTTTCATATAACGGTATATAATGGCAGATAAAGTCGGTACTTTTAGATACTCAAGGTTCTAAAATAACTTATTGCATTATATGAATTGTTTATATTATGTTTGGTGTAGCGGAATTACTGTTTATTTATGCGAGATTGACACAAATCTGCAGAAATAATTTGGCGTAAGTAATATCTACGTTAAGGCTGCTCACAAGAAATCGATTTTGGGAGATAACGCCATCCTAACTGATTATTAATGCTGCGTATTCAATTAGGTATGTCCTAGAATTGGTTTTTCTTCAAAATCATTTAGGTAACAGTTTTGTTAGAGTACGAACAAGCAATTGCATCATAAGAATAAGTTACTAAAGTAGTATTTATTTTCTAAAATAATAATATAAATATATGCCATTTTTATTCATTATAGAAAAAAGTAATTTATTCAGGATTTGATTGGATTTTCCGTTTTACTATTTGTTTACACTTTAACTCGCATTTCTATGCCATTTCAGCGTTTCCTATCAAGATGTATTAAAAAGGCCGTGGTTGTTTTTGCAGTATTTGTTGATGTTATCCATATTGTTGTTATAAATGTAGGTCATCAGAATGGTTTACCTTGTCTGGGGATTTCTTATCGACATGCGTGCTCAGAGTCAAATGTCGACAAGTGTTTCGTAGTTTATCAGATTAGACGTCTGCCTGCACTTAATTAGATGAGTTGTTACGTCATAGCGAATGAAGAAAAAACTGAAGTGAAAGGTTTTGTCCTTTTTGAAATCGTGTTTTTCTACTAAAGCCGTAGTTGGGTTTGATGAGTAATTTGGTTCCTATATATTAGAAAATAAGTAGGAACTTCCTGGAATCACTTTCAAAAAGGCGCAGCAAGACATTCTGCAAAGCTTCTTGTACCTACTTAGTTCTGCATCCTGCGAAGCACTCAGTGCATTTTTACTCAACAATTTTTTTTTTCAGGGCTTTATTTTGTTCCTAAGTATGGAAATATTTTATTTGAATGAGTAAACTTTGTGTGTACGAGTACATGATTGTCATTTTATATCGATAAAGCCAAAAGTACTGGGAGTAATCCCTAATACATGGGATCACTATAGTGACAGACTCGATAATGGGTCCCACCGGGACCACGGGGGACATCTAGAATCAAGAAACACATTTTTTTTATTATCAAAAAAGATAATTGGCCCAAATTTTCAAATTTTCACATCAACATGATTGTTGCTTCCAAGTAGGTCCTGATTCTTAAGTCTTTTAAATTAATTAATCAATAGATTATAGTCATCTGTATCTTCTAGATTTTTATATAAATTCACTCACAATAAGTGCAAATGGTAATTGCGATACGTCTTCTAAAAACAAGATTACGCATAGGCTTATTAATAATACGAAAATATCTCCTTATTAGGTACTCTTTATTATTTTATATTAATAGTTACCTTTCTTTATAAACTTACCTACGTAATAAGTTAAGATATTTTACATTTTTACTAATAAGGCCCGATTTTTCAAGCATCCGATGATAAAAGTTATCTAATTAATAAAGTATTGTAATGGGCAGCTTCAAGATCGTCTTAAATATATTATCATTCTATTTCATTTTCATACACTTATAAAAAATCTTAAAACAACATTATTCCGCCGATTTATTTGACGATTGAAAAATCAGGCATAAGGTTTATTATTATAAATGTGAAATCTCTGTTAACAGGTAATAGTATCCTATATAAAGTATATAGTATACCGTTTAAATTATATTTTAACGATAATCCACTGAAGATGTTTCAAGGGTCTGATAAAAGTCATTGTCCTGCCCACTGACGTGGAACCCGACTGGAACTGGTTGTTTCCGATCAAGCTTTTTGCATCATTAAAAAATTCCATTTGCAACTCCAGTAGATAGACCCAAACGTAGCGAATTTCACTCTACATAAAAACTGTTTAAAATTATATGGCGTTTTATTCGATATTACTCTCTAGCTTTAGGTCTCTGTTAGATTAATAAGGACACTTTACACTCAAGAGTTGCTAACAAAAACTTATTTTAAAGCCTCATAGAGAGACTTGAAATTCGACAGGTTGGGCCTTAAGCCTTAAGTTTTCATGATTAATTATCATAAATTACCACTTTTTAACCGGATTGATCACGTATAGTAAATAACAAAGACGGATCCTTAGTTACGTGAAATAATGAGCGTTTAGAAATCTAATCATCACTTATCTTAATAAGTTATTTTTCTACGAATTTTCAACACATTATTGGTTTAAAGTGAGTAGCGTTTTTAAAAGTAATAAAATTCGTCCAAAAATTGAATTGTAAGTGCAAAAGACATACAAAACATATAATATTCAAAATGCAATATCTTTTCGTGTAACGTTCGTCTATGAGTATTTATTTATTGTACTGAGTTACTCAGGAATGAATTCCGAATAGTCTTATATGTTTTTGTTTGTTAAACGCCACAAATTGCATCAACTAAAAGTATGTATGGCCAGCTGCCACTGTTCTTTACGTTGACGCGACGTCAAAGTTTTGACTTTACACCGATCCCTGGTCACGAGCGACTCTTTATAAGATTATTAGTAATCAATGGATGATTCATAAATATATATTTATATTGTTAAATAAATTGAATTAAGTTTTCGTAATAGATGATCTACCTGAATGTTTTCTTGGAATAAAGATGATCTCATCTTAAAGCATAAAGAAGGTACAGGACCTGATTTCTGTCAGTAAAAAACCGCACGTTTTGGATCTCGCTTTGTATCATTTAGGGTTGATCGATAAGATATGTAATATATAATTTAGTTTCCAAAAAAATATAATTTAATTTGTGACTCAAAACTATGTAAAATAGGCTTTTTTAAAATAAATTTAAAAATAATATCAAAAATATTTTTCTAATGTTTACCGAACGTGTAACCAATAACACCCATCAATTAGTGTCATTTTTACTTAATTAATCAAAAACCTATCTTAAAGGTATTAAATTTAAAAATGAAAAGTGATTGCCAACCTTTGTTATAAAAAGCCTTCGATACGACAGCTGTCTATAAATTCCTACATCATTTTATTTTGCATATCTTAACTTAACATTTCATCGAGCTTCAATTAAACTCTTTGAAAAGGATATTACACAACTTTGTAATTTTTATAACCAAACTTTAGCATTTTATAAGAAGTGATCACGATGTCGTTGTTAGTTGGTAATGATATTTACTGCTAAAAGAGATATTTTGTCGATCGCTGCCAAAAATTTCTTTAGGCCATTATTATGTTCTATAAAAAAAATGTGACCCAGATTCAAGTAAGAAGGAGGAGTAAGAAAACAACCACAAATCACACAAATCATACATCATGATCTGACATGTTCGTCCTAAAGATGAAACATTTTCTTACAAGATTCATGTTTTTAATGTTATGGTCTCACTTATATCGGACAATTAAAAACTGAAACACCGCTAAGTCTGCAGGTTATGAAAACTTTATAGATCAGCCTTATCCATTGAACAGGAATGAAAGCTTTTAGCAAAGCAGATTTTTTTGTTTCGAAGCGTACCGTGGAGGTTATTGTTATTAATTGTAATTCACTAAAGAGTAGATATATTTTTGTAAATTTTTTTTAAAGTCGTCTTATTTTCAAAATCATTAAATCTAAATTCAAACAAACTGCTACACCACTCGCAACTCACTTTTCACTGTATTTACCCGGAACGACACGCTTTGCGGTACAGATTGAGAAACCGTTCGACATGTCTGTAATTTCACGACTAGTTATACAATTATCAATTTAGTTTAGCGTGACCTTAGATTCGAAGACGAAGTTTGAATGTTTGGTGAGGTCTATTTAAAACAAAAAAAAAATAACAGCATGATACTGTGTAGCAAAGAGACGCCAAATAATAGACTTATCTAAACTAAAGAAAATTTAATAAAATGGATATAATTGCATTTGTATAACCTGCTCGAATTGAAAAAATTTAAATAAAAAATTTAAAAGTCATACAGAATGAAACATACTATTTGTGAAAACTTTTAATTGGCCGTTTTAAAACTATAGTATTTGTATATAATTTTAACTAGCTGTAAGTTTTTCGAAAAATAGAAATAAAATAGAAGAAACTTTTGAAATCAGCATTTTTAGCATAAAAGATGCAACAGTCGATACTCTTATACCTACTACATATTACCTACATGAAATGTATTATTCCATTGTTTAATAAGGCCCTTTAATAAATACTTATCGATATTTGATTGAAGAAACACGTCTACAAAAAATAAGGCAACACATTTATCTACAAACAAATATAGACGTAATGAGCCTGACGGAGGTAGGGTCTTTTTTGCAAGTCAATTAAAATTATTGATTTCATTTAGCAAAACCAGTTTATAAAAAGTTTTGATGTAACCTCACGACCACGGAACAGGCTCGTCACGTTTCTGCCCTACGTGTCATCCTCGTGATCCATACTAGGAATATTATAATAAAGGATATTATTTAACATGTAGGTACGCATTATGCATTTTTTCTTATATTGTTAAGTTGCCAGGTAAGTTTAAATGGTATTATTTACCGAAGTTACGATCGAATTGGTCACGACATGTTATTAAATATTGAAATAATGGTTGTAGCAAAAATATTGTTAGCTGAATGATTTAAAATATTTTTTAAAGTTGGCAGTACCTAGTTTTGGTCAACGATCATTACTGGATTATACATATAAAGGCCTCAATTCCTAAAACAACATCTGTAAGCCATGTTGTTTAATAAATATAGAAGAATTACAGGAAGCTAGTATTTATATGTTTTTTTGATGATTTCATGAAATTTACTAGGTAAACTATCTAGTTAACCTTTTAAAATTCAAATTATTTAAAATGTTTTATTAAAGGTTTTAATTCTGTTATTAATTGAATAAATTTTAATTCAGGTGTTTCATAATTTAAGTTGTATTTTTACCGAATTAACAGGGTCCGATTATTCTTACTTTTAGAAATTAAATCGATGGGTGCTCACCGATCGTTCTGATTCGCTATTTTCACTTAAATTTATTTTAAATTTATAAACTTTAATATAAGTAAGCAGTATAAAGCGTGAAATTAATTTTTAGATTCAATTTTCTTAATGGTTTGCAATGTTATATTT
Organism: Stenoptilia bipunctidactyla; assembly: GCA_944452665.1. NCBI lineage: Eukaryota > Metazoa > Arthropoda > Insecta > Lepidoptera > Pterophoridae > Stenoptilia > Stenoptilia bipunctidactyla. The sequence continues at coordinate 13,505,676 of OX101726.1, forward strand.
TGTACGTGGTAAATTACGATTTCCATTAAGAAAAAACTTGTTATAACAATCACTGTACAAGATTAAAGTTAAGAGTAAAAAAGGCTTAATATTTGCATTCTTTTCATAATTTTGGATAATATTTAATCCGATGAAACTGGCAATATTTATCGCAAAAAATACTGAAGTAATATTAAATAAAATATTCTGATTATTTTTTAAATACAGAAATAGCAACTTACCAATCACAACAGCGCACACAAAACAAAGCACCACGAGTGATTTAAACATTTTTTTTGTTTGTAATCAATTCAAAACAAAATTACGTAATATAAATAAAAACAAAAAAGTTGTGAAAGAAAGCGTTTATAGTCATGCGCAGCGTCTAAGCGCGAGTTCGCAAATGTTGCGTCCGCGCACCGTATCTGCTTTTAAAACGACTGTCTGGACTATGCTGCATTGAAGTGGATCTCTATTACTGTTACGCTTATTGTTTTATTGATATAATTTTATAATCCAATTTTGGGTACGTCTAACTCACTGAAATTTTACTGATGTATACTTAGCAAAGCAATGTTTGTGTAAAAATAAGACTTGAAAACCTGCATTTGATTTACTTCATTCAGCCGCATGTAGTTAGTAATTAAAGGTCACATGTTTTCTTATCGTTCAGACTATTAGGTACTTTTTGAAATATTTACTTGGTGTATTGGTTAGCTATTATTGCTCAAGAAAAAAATATAGATAGCGGTTAATGAACTGTGTACAAAACTAAAACCTTTAAATTAGCATTTTTATCAGGTTCCGTGTCCACTCTCAAGGGACTCTTTCTCATGTATACGTAATCACAAACTACATTTAAGATCAATGGTCTACCTTACGACATAATTTTCTACCTGCTGGACAGTAGAAACTGCGCCTGGACAAGGGACGTACGATTAATAATACATGACCGGCTTCAGGCTTGACTGGCTGAACTGACAAAACGTACCTGTTTTTTTTTAATAATATATAGATGGGACGTTTGTCTTCCATGACACCTGATGTTAAGTGGAAATAAAGACTAAGGTAGTACACATCCATCCACGAAAACCTTTTCACTCGACGCTTAAAAATACTAGGACTATACTGGTCAGGGAAAATAGACGCAGACAGTTCATTCCAAACCTTGGCAACCCATATCAAAAAGGAAATGTCAAAGCGCTTGTTTCGACTTTTCGGAATAACTACCACATACGGATGGAAGTTCTGTCTGCGTCTAGTAGTCCGATGGTAAAAGGGTGAGGGTTCAATTTTTTCAAACAGAGCACTCGCGCACACACCAAAATGTATCCTATAGTACACGGTTAAACAAGCAACCTTACGACGATGCTCTAGGGTCTGCAGTTTTTTGGTTGTAAGGTCGACGTTGTTACCTAATTAGTATACGGGCTCTTCGGTCCACGGAGTCCAGCGCTTCTAGTTGATATTTGGCTGAACCATCCCAAAGATGACTGCAGCAGTACTCCATGCATGATCGCACTTGAGCTGTGTATAAGTTAAGAAGCTGTGAAGGGCCGAAGAACGCCGTACCTTCGAGATGATTCCCAACTTTTTCGAAGCTACTTGAGCCATAGACACAATTTGTTGACCGAAGTTTAAACTGGATGTAGGTACTTGTATACTTCAGGAGCTTCCGTATGGTATAGATTTACTGCATTTCCAAAACGCTGAATGTTTAAAACAGTCCTTCGTAGGTCATAAATAAACGATCTAATCGAATAAAAAACATACTTTAAAGCAACTTCGATTTTGGAACATCAAATCTCCTCTTTGTAAAGTGTCAGTTTTCAGTATTTTGTTTTCATTTTAGTGCTTCATAAAACATTTAATACATCTTTCTAAAATGTCAGCAACGCACTGGTATGGCAGTTCCATAAAAGTAATGAAATCATAAATAAAAAAATGTTTGATTCTAAAACAAAATTGATTGAAAACTTTTTCAAAGAAAATTAACAACATTGAATATATTGCACTTTATTGTTACTATCAAAAATAAAACAAAAGTTATCTCAGCTATTGTCCGGCTAGTCTATTTGAAGCCTCATGATGGTCTAACCATGCATACTTTTATTTCCATGTATTCCGTCTGGTACTCACTGGTCCCTCTCCGTCTAGTCGCAGTCACGAGCGAATAAAGTCACCAAAGTCAAGATTTTTTCCAAATGGGATTTTCATAAGCAGGGTTTTATGTTAGCTATGCACCGAGCGCTAATTGTTTTGTATTTCCGTTGTATTTCAAACAGGTTACCTAACTGTGTTAGTACCTACAACCTACTACGGGCAGCTTAGAAGTGGCATGTTGGGTTACATCATATTTATTCTTATAACTAAAAATATTAAAAAAAATGAAATGTTCTCTCTATTTAGCTGTCGTCCAAATTCATAGTAGTATTGTTTTTTGTTAACCTTTTTCAGGAAGCGGGACTTTTTTTATATGGAGGTACTCTATGTGTAAGACAGCGAAAATGAGTTACCGGAACACAGTAATGGTGATGCCAATCACTTATGCTATTAAAAATAAATATTACCTTGATTAAAAGTTTCTAAACTCATAAAAAGTAATTAAAAACATAACTGAAAGTAATTATAATTATAATTATGTAATTAAAGTTATGAGCGCCGCAGAAATAAAATTGTGTTGTAATAAAGGTAAAATTAAAAATTTTAAAAACCCCCCGACACAAAAAAAGACCTTAAAAACTAACAAATAATATTTTAAACCTATTCTAATTATTATCGTCCCATATATAATTGACTGTAAGACTTGTACTTTAAAATATTTTTATTTTCCGAGCTTCGTCGCCGCGTCGGGGACCGCTCAAGTATATAAAGTATTAAGCCAACAACAGCTAATTTATTATTACATTTAGGTATGAGCGATCTTAAGTTTCATGCAATGTCTACGCTCTACGTAATGCCGCGCGCGGCGAGCTCGGTGTGCGGCTTGCGGCGCGGGGGTGGGCGTCACCAAGTGCGGCGACCCGAGCGGGCAGGCAAGTGAGGGCAGACGACGTTGACGGTTGTGTCGATTTTACGAATTTTTCGGAGTGAATTCTTTTGATGCAATCTGCAACTGACAACTGTTTTTCTCACTTAGCGGTCCCCCGAAGCGGCGACGACGACGCTCGGAAAATAAAAATATTTTAAATTACAAGTCTTACAGTCAATTATATATGGGACGATAATAATTAGAATAGGTTTAAAATATTATTTGTTAGTTTTTAAGGTCTTTTTTTGTGTCGGGGGGTTTTTAAAATTTTTAATTTTACCTTTATTTTGTACTTTTTAAAGTAGGTTTTAATATTAGGAAGGTATTTAAAGTAATTAGTTAGTTGAGTTAGTAACTTAGTAATTAAGTTTTAACTAGTAGGTAGTCTTAGGTTAAGTGGAATATAAGGTAGGTATTTGTGATCAGTTTAAGCAATTTAGGTAGGTATTAGTTTCAGGTTAGGTAGGTATTATTTTTAATTTGTTAGATTAAGTTTCAACTACCTACTATTAGGTTATTATTTATAATTTTATAGCTGCATATATAAATAATCCATAGCAATAAAATGGGTCTTGGGCGTAAATGCAAACATGCTCGAAACGAAGCCAAAAGGCACCTTACCATACACGTTCAATTTCATTGAAGTAATACGGTACCAAATTTCGAATCGATAGGATATATGGAAGGTAGTCAGATCCTCTCATCAATTATTAAAGAGCTGATGATCTTCAAACGGCTGATCAGGTCATGGTTCCCTTACCATATACTTTCAATGTAATTGTAGTAATACGGCACCAAATTCCGAATCAATACGACATATGGAATCTATTCAGATCCCCTCATCAACTGTTAGAGAGCTGATGACCTTCAAACGGCTGATCAGGTCATGGTTACCTTACCATATACTTTCAATATAATTGAAGCAATACGGTACCAAATTTCGCATCGATAGGACATATGAAAGGTAGTCAGATCCCCTCATCAACTATTAGAGAGCTGATGACCTTCAAACGGCTGATCAGGTCATGGTTACCTTACCATATACTATCAATATCATTGTTGTAATACGGCACCAAATTTCGAATCAATACGACATATGGAAGCTATTCAGATCCCCTCATCAACTATTAGAGAGCTGATGATCTTCAATTGGCTGATCAGGTCATGGTTACCTTACCATATACTTTTTATATCATTGTTGTAATACGGCACCAAATTTCGAATCGATACGACATATGGAATTTAGTCAGATCCCCTCATCAACTGTTAGAGAGCTGATGACCTTCAAACGGCTGATCAGGTCATGGTTACCTTACCATATACTATCAATATCATTGTTGTAATACGGCACCAAATTTCGAATCGATACGACATATGGAATTTAGTCAGATCCCCTCATCAACTGTTAGAGAGCTGATGACCTTCAAACGGCTGATCAGGTCATGGTTACCTTACCATATACTTTCAATATAATTGAAGCAATACGGTACCAAATTTCGCATCGATAGGACATATGGAAGGTAGTCAGATCCCCTCATCAACTAGAAAAGAGCTGATGATCTTCAAACGGCTGAACAGATTTTCATGAAACATGGCTAAGAACACTCGGGATAAAATTATCTATAACACAAAAAAAACTAAACGAAAATCGGTTCATCCGTTTGGCAGCTACGATGCCACAGACAGATACACAGATACACAGATACACAGATACACAGACACACAGACACGTTAAACTTATAACACCCCTCTCGTTTTGCGTCGGGGGTTAAAAAAAGGTTTTCATCCGGTTGACGTAAAAATGTAGTAATGTTTGGGATCATCAATTCTTATTTAATTTAAAGAAGATTTTGTGAATGCACACAGAGATAATTTTTAATGAGGGTGTCAACAGGATCCTGACAATTATGGAAGCAAGAATGGACTCTCCGAAAATCACCAACTCGTTCATGGTCAATGGCCGAATGGTCAAATGGCCCGGAACAAGGAGAAGCAGATTTTATTAGTGTCTCCACGTGTTTTGGTAAAGGGTTGATTTCGGGGTTGTGCTGGGCACGAAACGGCCTATTGCAGGATAACTTAACATGCAAATACGGACTTACTCATCTCGTACCTACTACCCGCCCGCTTAAAAGCCTTGAGAATTCCCATACTTAGTATCTATGCCGACTGAAATATATCTTGCATTTGGGCAGCAATACTAACGATAGGGTCAAGATGTCACAAAATTAAAATTTCTCTTTTTATTAAAGTTTTATTAAATAGACAAATCCTCATTTTTATGATAGCAGTCCAATACCAGGTGTATAGTGGATTCAAATATAATGCAAATTATCAATTACAACGCTGTTAATCTACGATTAAGGTTAAATATTGAAATCAACCAGTCGTGAAGAAAATGTTCTCATTTAATAAGCGATGACGGGATAATAAAACGTTTTATACATAAAAAAAATATACCTAATCGAAATAAAATCGATCCCGGCTGGACCTCAAACTAGTCTTACTTAGACATAACATAAGTTAATTAACTAGTGAAATGTGCCGGTATGATGTATATTTTATATACCTTGCTTTTCTCAATAAACACTTTTACTTTGTCTAAGCTCGTAAAACTCGGGAGCTCATAAATATCTCAAGCTGAAAGCACGGGAAAGTTGTCTGAGTACATACATAACATAAATGATCCAAAATGTACTTTCTAAAACTAGATAAAGATATTCCAGATATTTCTGCTCGCTCAGATTCAATTAAGGAATCGTAGTTTAAATGTAGCTACAGTTTGTTTTCTTAATAATCAGATGTTTCAATTAAAATTCTTTTCTCCTTAATCATAGATGAATTTGTTTCATTATTTGATAATACTAGAAAGTTAGTTCATTTTAATGAAAACAGAAGAACATTTGAATTGGTCTCAACTCGCAACGAGCAGAAGATCCTGAAAACTTGTCATACACCTAGGTCATAAGGTCACGTTGTTGCTATAAAATCGTATTCTTACCTAATGTCGTTGTCGCGATAAAACTTTAAAGTTAATAGCGTATACGTAATGCAGAAAGGAGAGTAATGCGTCATCAACATTATAATGTGCAAAGGGTAGAGACCTACTAAGTTCAATATCAATTAAAAGATATGGGCCGCATTCGAAATAACACTGTAATTTTAATCTCTCTTATGTCAAACTTACAGTAAAAAAACAGATTTTTTAGTCTTCATTTTTTTTTTAAGTATATTTTTTTCCATTCAAATGGAAAAGGCAAAGGATTAGTCTGTTGAGTTTGAAGCCTTCTAATAAGTAAGAGTAGCCTAAAATAAGGAAGTTTCATGTCGAATTGGGCTCTATGTCTAACTAAATCGGCGATCATGATTAAGTAAGAGGCTGCTTAATTTATTTCGTATTTTTAAAAATTTTGTTTGTCTTGACCATAAAAAGATATACCTAAATCTATATTTTTTATAATTTGAGATTTCAAATACCAATTCATTAGATCTCACAAACAGTTAAGGGATACACTAAAATAGACATATTGAACACGAAAAATTACAAAAACCAACTTAAATCATTTTTAAAGTTTTTCTTAAAGTACTCGTTACTATTTTCTTATAATCCTTTTTACCCCAAAACCAAAACACTTCAGTATTTAACGGGCTCAAAATACAAGATTTTATCTTCATACATTTTGGCCCATATGTGAACCGCGAGGTACATGGACACCAAATTGTAGGGTATGTATATAGGTTATGTCCATGCATGATTAAATGCTATATAATAAATAATTTAAAGTTGTAAAAAATAAAGATCATTATTTTTTGACATATGTCAGCAAATGTCAATAATAAATAAATAAAATCCCCAGACAATCACACCAACTACATGGCCCCAAAGTAAGCATAGCTTGTGTTATGGGATACCATATAGCGAACTAGGGGGGAACCTAGAATATAAATACATAAATAGATAAACACCCAGACACGGAACATTTTTTTTTTCTGGTTCCGTGCGGGATCGAGCCCGCAACCACTGGCGTCTGAGGCAGATAGGTTTAGGTAATAATGTCAGGATGGCACCACACTGTCCAATAAATAAAAAAGAGAATGAAAGTTTGACAGTTATAGTAACATTTTTTATGTTAGGCATATTCTTGGCATAGATAGCAGTCTTTTTACTGCATAGGAAAGCATTATGGCTTGAGTACAAAGCCACGCCACGAGTAAGATTTTTTTTTCTCAGTTTAAAGTTCAGCTTAGACCTAAACTGTTGTTATAGTTTGCATTAGTGGATTCAAAGGTATTATAAACCGCTGAGTGTATCTCAGTACCTCAAATGGATCACTTATACGGGGATCCTTTGACGTCTTTGAACTAACCTGCGGTGCGAGTACAGAACTTTATCGACTCGTATGTTTAGGGATGTTCGTATAGTATGGAGTCGTTGCAAGTTTTTAGTAACATTGTAATTTTTTATTTAGGTGTATAACCTGTTTACAAACTTTCAAAATTAACAAGGCACACATTTATTTAAGCTGGCTGTGCGGCAATGGATAGCATCCAATTATTGCTTAGGTACAAACGGTCTCCATACTATACAGACATCGCACTGCTGCTCTGATATACCTAACTCGGAATAATTAAAGGGCACAAATTGGCTATTTGAGTTATTTATATGGCATAATTTTAAAAGTAACTAGATTTTGCTTCGCGGTAGGACCGCTTCGGAGTTCGAGTGGCTAGAGCATAAAAAATATGCTGACAAATATCATCCAGCGGGGCTAGCATGCTACCGTCGACAACGATAAATCGGGCCTTTTATCGATATTTTCTAAGAATATGGTATTTAGTGTATGTAATTTATTAAGATTATGACATATTTGGTTCTGTGGTCTTAATCATGTTATCAAATCGAGTAAGTAATCCTATCTATTATGGTGCGCATATTAGCTAAATAATAGGATAAAATAACAAAATAATATTTATCTTGTCGATTCGACTATTTATCGATGGTTGCATGCTAGCCCTGCAGGAATGTTTATATGAAGAGCCGGTTCCTTCCTAAGTCATGTTCTGTCGTCTACAGTACTGTCAGGTGAGATTGAGGTAAAACAAGATTTTTGTAACCTGTAATAGTAGGTATATAGTTGAAAAACGTCGTATGTAACTCGTGAGCGTTGCTAATTACAGTCGAGGCTGTGATTTGAGCCTGAGCCGCAGGCCGTTTTTCAACACACTTGTTAGTAAAAGACAGGCATACGTGGTCATAAAATTTATTTAAAGCAGCTGTTAGCTGCTGCGCGTCAGTAACCCTGTCCCATTACACGTACACACGCTGTTGTTGCTTGGAGGCGCCGTGCCGCTGTGCCTGCTGTGCCGCCTGTCCGCATGCCGCGCCGCCTGGACGCGCGCTCTCATATATTTAATGTATAACCCGGATCAATAAAATATGCTCTGTTTACTCGCATGTAATTTGCACTAAGGTACAATTCAACTTTGTAGGATTCGTTATATTATGCACTAGGGTATAATATATTATGCACGCGTGACTTATAGCCCAGTTTATAGTTCTAAATTCAATAGAATAAGGCTCACTTTACGAGCAAGTGTGTTGAAAAAAGTCTTACTTTATGAAGTCGCTTACAAACTAGGATCTAGGATTTTTACAATCACTATTACTCCGTGAAAGAATTAATTAGTTTTGAGAGATAGGAAAAAAATTAGAATATGTCAGTGGTCAACACTTCTTGTCCAATATATTTTTATATGCAGATGATACCGCTTCAAGTGTAAAATCTTTACTCGAGTACTTTCTCAATAATAGTAGCAAATGTAACTTTCTATAAAATGAGCACAAACTTATATGAAAACTTCCTTATATTCTTTATAAATGTTTGAAACTTACTTATAAAATACAAATTGAACATGCAGTTTCCTTATTCTGAATAGTTATGATCAGTCAGTGAATTGCTTTTCACTCTATTATAACAATTTGTTTATTCTATTGCGAAATTCTTGCATTAAGATGGACTGTGTTGATTACGAAACGATTTTAGTGGCATGTAGGTAGTTAACACAACAACAACACTTGTTAGGGTTAAAGTTTTAATCTCTTTCGTCGTTGGACACCTTTTCTTTTTTTTTGACCTCAATCATACCTGGTAGTAAACGTCGATGAGGTCGAAAATAAAAAGACAAGGGTTTAGGTAGAAAAGCACTCTTGAAGGTTAACTCAAATATTCAGGCGTCAGACTTTGTATGACATGTTTCTACTACTATTAGCATCACACAATAATAAATCAGTAAAAGAAAAACGTATTTTTACACCACAAGATAAACTTATAAACTTACTAACATATTTTTGTTTATGTTGTGGATAAAGAAAAATACATTATAAAATATAAAACCTTGGTAGATATAGAACACAAACATACATGAAAATCGTGATGGCTCATTTCTGTGTCAACGCATAAATATCCACCCTCAGCAGGATTCGAATCCAGAACCACTGGCATAGAAGGAAAAACTTTTACCGTTACACTAAGAGTCTTTAGAGTCAGAGGAAGGCATGCTACAAGAACATTTTTTTTCAGACTACACGTTTTTTATACTGATTCAAAAACCGCTGGTAAAAGACAGGTAGTTAAAAAATGAACTAAGCCACTGTTCAACTTTCACTGTACTTTATAGAGCATTCTTTAATTTTTATAAGTATCTGTACGATATCTGTCGCATATTAATCCCGTAAGGCAGGTTCATCCATACGTATGCGGTTGATGTATCCTTCCATAAAGAAGAAAGAATGAGTGACGCAATAGTTAAGTGATTGGATGCCTGGTCAAGTAAATTTTTTATAGCTGCAGATTTATTTCTTTACAAGAATTTAAGGCATTTAAGGCTCTAAAAAAATATTTTTTGCATTTTTTCATGCCTAAATATAATTTTATAGATATAAATAGCGGTGAGTTAGTTTAGCGTGCAATGATTGACAAAAACAGCGGAGTCATACTAGTAGGTATTTATTTTTATTCTTCTTTTTTTCTTTTTTATCTTTGTTTGTTTCTTCGTGGTGCACTTGGAGTTCCTAGGTTTAAGTTGCAGCTGGCTCAGTGCGAAAAAATACTTTAATAATCTATTTCACTTTTGGAAGAATAATAATACTCGGTCGTTCTGCTATGATCTCTGCATAATAACACAAGCTTATCAAATCATACTTCGGGGCTACATTTAACTAATTCAGTACCTAGTTGTTTCCCATTATGATGAAAAAATATTTCTTGATAATTGGACAGTGTTTTATTGTGTTAACTAATATAATTATTTATATAGCGACTACTAAAAACAAGGAACAACTTCTGTACCTATACTTAATTAATAAAACTTTATCAAATATATTTTTATCATTCTAACTATAATCAGATATGAGAAAAGAGCGATCTCAACGTCTATTATTATCATTCATTTTACAAATCGACTTACGACTGCACCTACAAACTTACATACATACTTTCCGTATTTGGCATGCAATGGTGCAAGAAGATTATTCCATACCTATAGGGTTTGCTATATATGAAGGTCGGATGTGCAGCAAGGCCGGTTCGTCGACCTCTGGTGAGTGGCGAGCGTTGACCGAACGAGCGTCCACTCGTGGCCAAGATGCCATTTAGGACGGTTCACTTACGATACATGCGGTAATGAGCATTTGTACGTCATTGCCTATTATTACAGTGAAAGCTTCAACATTAAAATAATATTGATGGCTAATATTGAATTATTAAATACACAGAAAACTTAATGAAAATGCAAGCGCATATCAACGTTAATAAGCCATTGATTCCACAGAAACTAATGTATAAGTTCCCAAACTTTTATGTTATAAGAAAATTGATTGGAAAATGTGGAAAACTTCTTAAAATAAATATCAGCTTAATTACTTAATGAAAAATACTTTTTATTACAATTTACTACACAATTCAATACACCATACCTACCTATTTACTAAGTGCTATTCTATTACAATGCTTTTAATAACTCGCTTTTTACCGGATAGGTATAATTGTATTACATTTTTGGTCAAGAGTATCTATACAAACACCGAAAAATTGAGTTAAAAATCTTATACGGCAAAAAAATGTTATATTTACTGTATCATGAAAACTTAAGAAAACACTATTAAAATGCTTTTAAGTTATGTTTCTTTGAAAACTTGACAGTGTTCTGCTGTTTCTTATCTCATCGGATAAAGCCGCACATTCAAACGTGACGCACGTAAAACAACTGTGATAGACACGGAGATTAAACGATATCTGATGATGGGTGATTTGTTTAATAAGCGAATAACACTGTTTGGTTTTAATCGTGGAAATATTTAACACTCTGAACTGGTAAACAAATGTTGTGATTTAATCGATATTTTAAAATTATGACATCATTACTTCGAAAAAAAGTGGACAGAGCAAAGTCCTAATATTATGATATACTTGGTAATTTCTGTAGCTTTTAACTAAATTAAGGTGTCTCAATTTGTGTTTACAATTTGTCTCGACTTTAAGACAAAAAAACACTTTTATTCCTTAGATAAATCTAGCCACAATCCATAACAATTTTCTTGGCTTCATAAGCTTTATTTTTCTTTGCAATATGATTTTCTTATTTTTCATATAACCCGTTCTGTTGGGTATCACACTGAGTTTTTCCCAGATGATGGATTCCAACGTTCTTTACCTAGAATAACTTCGCATTTGATACCATTTGGAGTTAAATAAGAAAGGAAATGTTTCCGTTTCTTTGTATCTGGGGCTAGAGTGCGAGCACAAGAATATATTGAAGAGAATATGTATACAAACGAACAGTAATCACTCATTTTCAGATACACATCGTATGAAAAAGCACAAGATTTATTGGAAATAGCTTCACCGAACATAGCCATTCCATTCCTTCCAATTTTAAGTGACAGGTTTGTACGTAATGACAAGACAGATGACATGACAATGAAAACTTTGAGAAAAACAAAAATGTCAAAGATAGCGAAATGCAAAGAAGACCTTGCATGCCGGTTGCCATTTACATAAAACTTTAAGATTTTTGTGCGCCATTAATTAAGCTTATTGTAATTTTTCGGTATTTCTATCGAAACCAGCATAATTTTAGCTACTTGTGGTCTAGTGTTTATTAAATATTCCAATTTGGAAACACGTCCTTTGAAGTCAACATATTTTTTGTTGATGTGTGGCAACCATCAATATTTTTTTTATGAAATATCTGTCGATCATCCTAGTTACATGACGGTATTCAAATATGCTATGTGTATTACAAAATCACAAAAACTCTAAGGTATAACACGAAAAAAACTCCTATGTGCAGTATTAGATATTTTAAAACCCGTGAATAAAATGCGATTGAAACGACATAATACATAAGATGTTTTAACTCAATGCATTTCAACTCTTGAATTGGTTTTTATTAAAAATTACTAAATGTGACACATGAGAGGTCCTAAAGTCGCAACGCCGAAATGCTCTTCGGTACCTTATAGGCGATACGCCACTCGAATGAGTGTTTTTATAATAATTGAACTTGATTTCATTTTTCATCTAGTGCTAGAAAATTTGTAGTAGCGTAGGTGAACAATCAATTTTTAAAATATTCTAGTTACTTTTTTATTGGCCGTTAGTAATTAATTTATTTCAGGTTGCCGATTCAACGTGAAATTGTAGCGCAAAAGCTGATGTAATTTACACGTTCATCATTATTTAATTACATATACAATTTAAAAACATCTTGAGATGATGTTCTTTTCATATTCTGGTTACTTAAAAAATGTATCCAAGAAAAAAGTGATTAAAGTTTTAAGTATTACTTTAAAAGAAAATTTGGGTTTACAATATGCATACAAATGCCACGTGTAAAGTCTGCCAATATAGGCTAAATTAATTTACAAGTGTACCTAAATAGAATTCATATCTGTTCTGATAAACTATAATTGTAACTGAATGTCAAAGTTCAAAGATAACAATGAAAACACAAAGTGACTTAGCTTTTTGAGATAGCAATGTGAATCATTTACAAGAAGTTACTGTCTGTCTACGTAAGACATTTTATTGTCATAATAATAATTGTATAAAAGTCTCATAAGTGTATGTATTATGTATTAGTTTATAACATACATTTCTACTCTAAGGCTTTATATCCAAGTAATCTATATGATTTATGTGATTTGGTACTTTACCTAAGAAACTGCCGTTCTAAAATACTGGCAAATCTAAATTTTGTATGGCTGGCAAATAATTCTAAATATATAAAAAATATTCAAAAAATATTCTGAGCTATTTTGTTTATTTCGTTCTTATGGTTGGATGTTATTATTATTTAAACGTGCTCTGATGATACACCAAAGCAGTTCATTTGGTCTCCATTATTAAAAGCATATTTTCAATGATTCTGATGATCTCTAGATTGTGTACACACGATAGCTTTGGTCAAGATTCACACGGTTAGAAATAATATTAACAACGACTGTGCAATTATAAGAATGTAGTCACGGATTTAAAGTTAACCCAGCAAAAATAAAAGTCATGTTAATAGATCCTAACATACAAACAAAAGTTGGCTTTAAATGCCTTACCCCAATTAACTTTGAAAGTAATATTTGCCCTCAAGTTCTGTTAAGAGTTTGTTATGTTTTTTATTGACAGAACAATGTCTTGGCAAAATCGATTGTGTCACCAGGAAGATGTTTGCTGTGGTACTTTTGTGTGGCACTAAGGTGCTTCAAAATGTTTTCCTCCCAATATTGTCCGAGGAGCAGTTAGAAAACTTGAGCGTTCCCGAAATATGTACACACGGTTTATATTTTCGTTGCAAAAATATGACCATGTTTTAGAGTATCGCGATACACTCAAGTAGCTCCAAATTCGTGTACGCAGGAATACAGACATTCTTTCAGTAGATATAATACATCATTTAAACCAATTTCACCAAATTAGTGAAGTTCTAAGTTAAGACATGAAACTCGTCATCGGAACCCTTTGTAATAAACCCACTTTACTATGATTCTCTTCTCTGAGTGACGAGGAGGGAGCCGTAAACCACTGAGCTGTCCTGTGCTGATTGATGGAAGCCAGAATTTTCAGGCGCCGAAAATGGCTTCTAACAATCCCTGCCCTAACGACTACGAGTATGCATCAGGACCAATTGCTTAAAGTGCCCTCCAAAGCACGGAATTCACCGTGAGAAATGAATGGTTGCCAACCACCCATTCTTGTTTTGATCGCGCTGACAGAGAGACGCACACTTCTGGACGGAGGCCTCCCCCAGGATTCGTCATGTCGCCCGGACCCGCGCCGCCCTCATCCAGCGTTTGCAGTTCGTAAAGTGTATAAGAATACCTACTATGAATAAAAAGTTTTTATTTTCATTTTCGACCGTTGTTTAACCTGCAATATCGACCACTGCGCCACAACTTCTTCATCGATCGATCCTCACGTTCGGATAGTGATAGACTTTTTCGATGCCCTATAAATATTCTGTTTTTTCACAACTCCTTCACCGTAAGCAAATCTTTCTTATTTAAACTCTGCAAAAAAAAATTCTCCGGTTCAAAATTAATTTCTCAATGTTATATTAATAAGCTTTTTCAATGAAAATCTCTCGTACTGGAAGCAAACATTGCAATAGCAATCTACGAAAGACTTAAATTCTTGTAGATTTTCAAATTCGCTCACAACTGTTTCTTGATACAAAGGCAAAGATGGCAATTCCAAACCACTAAATCAAGGGGCCAGTAGCTTAACGTTATCGTAACTTAGTTTATGTTTAATACTAATGCAGTAAGCTTGGATACGGTTATTTTTGTTGTTCGTTCCAAACAAAATCAAAACCAATTACCTACTGGCTGGAAATTATACCTCTCTCATAAATAAAATAAAAACAATAAGTCAATAATTGCGCGCCATTATAAATAAAAATACATCAAAATAATGAAGCTATTTTGTATAGAAAATTATTAGAGACAAGACTCAAGGCCTCGTCAAACGATGGAATATTGGTTTTAATTGAGCATGATGGATGTCAGAATCGCAACGCCTTCATTCGTGTATTTGTATGAAGTTTTTGATTCATGTTTTTTCTTTTATTTGGTTTTAACGAGGTACTCATATAAAAACTACACCTTACCTCACTGAATATAAGAAATTGTTTTCTATGAATAAGTTCTCTTTATCTACATTATAATCGCAAAAAACTATTCAAGTCAGTAAAGCTTGCTTGCTACGCATTAAGTTATTAAAAAACATAGCAAAAAAAACCACGCAGTTGAAATAAATGCCATCCCAGTATATTCTCAAATAAAGTATTATAGTACAAATAAAAGCATGTTTGTATTTTATACTGGCCCTGATACGACTCGAACCCGGGGCATCTCATACTATATGTAAAGAAGCAACAAACAAAACACGCAAAGCTAAGTATCATATACTTTTCGCAATAGGATAAGGACACGGCGCACTTACGCCTACACAAATTCATAAGCAAGGTTGCTTACAATAATCATATTCTTACTTAAGATAAAGGAACTATGTAATACTAGCAGCTATGTAGTTCAATACATTTCAACAGAATACTTTTAATCCCTGTTCATGTGAGTATTTAACACGCATAGCTGTTATTAAATATTTAAGAATTCACATTGATGAAAAATTAAATTTCAAATCACATATTCACATAATATCAGGTAGAATAAGAAAAATAATAAAAATAATGCGAAATCTTCGTGTCGTGGCCTGAAAATATAGCTTAATTGGTGTGTACTATCCTCTCTCTCAATACCTGATAGTATTATTAGTATATATTAGAGTAGCTCTCTGTTGTTACATCCTGTACCTATTGCATGCTGGGGCAGTGCAGCGAATTCTTATTTGATCCAAGCAGAAAGAGCACAAAAAACAGTCCTAAAGGATGCTCAAGAAATATTTTCGGTATCCAACTGAAAGCCTATACAAGAAAGCTGGAGCCTGGAACGCATTCAGAAAATATTTATTAAACATCTAAATTTCAGAAAATATACTGATATTTCTTACGATGATAGCTGTAGTAACTATGGTCTTTTAACGTTGGAGAAAAGGCGCATCGTCATAGATATGTGCACATTATACGACATAGTTAATGGTAAGGTGGATTCCCCAGAACTAGTCGCTCAAATTGGATACCGAACACCCTCAATCCGCACACGTCACACCTCACTTTTCCATGTGCCAGCCCATTACACCAACTACGCCAATAACGCTGTTATCACTCGAATCACAAGCACATACAACAAACATTTCGATCATGTAGATCCGTTTGTAGGTAAGCTCTAAGTTTAGGTTCAAAGCGGATGTCGTGAGTGCATTAATGGACAAAAGTAATTAAGTTATTAGTTACAATTAGTGATAATTTTGAAAGCAACATATGTATAAATTTTCAGATTTAAAATTTCTTGTCTGCAATTTGTTCTTCAATATAAATAAGATTCTTAAACAATAAGCTTTGGATTGAAATAAAATATTAATTTATAATTTGCTTAATGATTATGAAATGGACATAATACAGATTTTTTTTTGTTTAATTTTTGTTTTTGTAAGTATGGAATTTGCTGTTCCATAATTTAAATAAACTTTTTTGATTCATGTAAACGTGCCTACAACCCTATACCAATATTTTCAAATAAGGAAAACCTGTTATTAGCCATGCTCAAAGCAAATACAAATGTATTGTAATTTGCAATTATATCGCTGTTGGTTTTCTAATAAATAAATACTAGCCGTACGGCACTTCTTTACCATAAGGACTCTTAAGACTCACATGTCATTACTGTCTTCACCTGACTATCAAGTTATTGGTAGCCGCAGAACATATATAATTAATCAGCCAATAGTGAATACAAGTTTTGCACAACGGTTTGGTGATTTCATCAATGCCTTTGTTGACAGTAAAGTAATCCAAAATTGTAACTTAAGGAACAAGAAAATATCAGAAGCTAAATATATTATGCAGCTGTTCACACTATCCTATGATGCTACGGGAGACTTTTTAAGAATCATTCAATACAAATATATTATAGATTATTTATTGTAATTTTAAATATGTTCATTATACATCGCACTGTTTACATAATTATTTAAAAATACCGGAAATGGTTGATTCGATACAGGCTATGGCCTAGTGAAGCAACCAATAGATATTTATGTTTTTTTTGGGTGTTGCTTTTCGGGTAATAAATATTTTTTCATTTTCATTTTTCATTACTTCTGAAAACCTGTATTTAACTTTGGGATTTGTGTGTTGTGTACTGTGAATATATCTGTTTTGTACCATTACATAAAATACATAGTTACCTAATAGAGCAACTAACGACCTTACGTCCTATCAAAGAATAAGCTACTGATAAAGCCAATGCCACTGAATAAGCGTATAATGGAAAGTTACAAATCCGAGTGGCACACGGCTAAGGTTAGGTTCCTACTGAGTCTTGTCTAACGAACGGATCATTGATTTGATCGTTTATACAGAGTCTATTACTTCTTCATTAGTTTTTACGCCTCCTCCAAGTTATTCGGTGGAGTCACCTATAAAATCTTTACATTTTATTACATTGTTTAAACAATTAGTATACAGTGGATCTAATTTGACGTAACATTCCTTTAATATCTTTTCCGGCTATCTAAGAACCTTCCGATTGATTCGCAAACCTTCAAAGTTCGCGTGACTACCCATAAGTGTACCTAAAGCTAAAGACCGCCTGCCCCGGTAGTGATGTCTTCATACAATATTTTATCAAGAGCCAGTTCTTTTCCACACTTATCATCAGGTGAATTTAGGACAAACGGGGAGAAATACTTTTTAAAGTGGATTTGGTTTTATGTTTTAACATGTTTAATTAAATTATTTTCACACTATTACTTGACGTTTCGGTGCCCGTCTTTTTGCAACGGTGTTATATATCTTAACTAATAACTATGTAGTCAGTATTACATAGGTACTGATTTTAAAGCTTAAAGATAATGTAACATGCTTACTATGTAATGATTATGAATAAATGATTTCTTACAGAGCCGCACAGTTTCTTAGTTCATCATAAGAAATTCAAAAAATATTTAACAATTGCAAGTATATGGATCACTCAATTTAAAATTAAGCTTCTATAAAAACTTGTTAAATCAATTAATATTAAATTCGATATTACAGAACGCGTGACGAACTTAGGCTAACGTTTCCTTGGATTAAATAAATAAAACACAATGCAGTGTATTCACATATTATTATTTCTTATAAAAACTTATCTAAAATCATACATCCACGACATACGAGCAGGTATTTTCTTACATTTGGTATCTATATTAGGGAGTCTTATCACAAGAGTAGGCTTTCTTCGTAGGCTTTATCAAAAGCACCGTGTACTTGGTCAATCTGCAGTTGTTGCACTATCGTTTGCCGTATCTGTGGTCAAAAAATAGATATCAGTTAATATTTCATTAAAAAAATACTCAATTAAAAAATAAAACAGCGAGATTTAAGAATCTATGCGTCGTCATCGTAATATTTATTTTATTATCTTTAATAATTTCTACATCAGTTAGTAGATGGAGTATCTGGTCTCGTTTTCTCGTGAAGTCTCGTGGAATATAAGATTCAATACACACTTGTCTATTGCGATTTCAGCGCGGGCGCTTTAACAAGGAACGTTCACGATCGAAACTAGCTCTAGATTTTGATGTCCATTATAAATTTTTAAGCTATTGCATAGCTTCTATCGCGGGCCTTGAGCGTGGGGACCGAATCCAGAAATTCCGTAACGAAAAAAACCTAACACCCCCCACTCCGACCGGCACAGCGGTGATACTTTGATTTCATAACTTTACATGCGGGCTTTAATAAACAATCAGCGCCATCTACTAGGAACTTGTGGAACTTCATATAAGATCAAACATTGCTGCATTAATAAAATAAATAAATAATTATAATTGCATAAGTGGATAAAAATGCTATGCCTTTACCGCGGCAGTCTCCGAGTGCCACACGTCTTATTCAACTAAGTCCTATTTACATGTTTACTTTATGCCTATAAAATAAATTATGCAATAGAATATTTTAAAGAAAAAAGCACAAATTGCCTACCCGCTCGCGTTAGAGTTTGCACTGGCCGTCGCCGTAGCAGTGGCTGTTGCTGTTGCTTGACCACTACCACCGCCGCCGCCACCGCAAGTTGAACAACCACCACAGCCGCCCCCGCTGCAACCGCTAGGCTGAGTGTACACTGGTTGCGGGTGAGTGTAAACTGGTTGCGGCTGAGTGTAAACTGGTTGCGGCTGATACACTGGCTGAGGTTGCACATAACCACCGCCGCCTCCGTGATGGCCTGTAAATAAAAAAAAATACAATTGTAGTATACTTTAGTTTTCGGTTTGTCAGGAAGAATTTGCAGATGAAGGACTGTACTTAGCTGAAGCTCCTTTATAAGTGATCCTCCAAGTCTGTTCTATGATTTAGGTTATCATATTTTAAAACTTGCTTTAAAAACAGTGTCATTTTCTGTAACCGTCAAATACTTTAGTTTTTTTTCATTAAATAAAGCTTATTTTGCATGTACTTTATTAAACCTTTCTTTCAATTACAATTATATCTTCAATTATATCTTCAAGTCCTTTATTTTAGAAAGTTTTTAAATTTCTTTTTTTATACTCGGAAGTAATAACATACCTCCATAGCCTCCGCCGTAACCCTGGTTGTAACCTCCGCCGTAGCCTCCGTGGCCATGACCTCCTTCATAACCTGAAACAAATATATTATTATAAATTGGCTGATTTTTTTCATGTGTCGTTGTTCGACTGATGTTTTTTACCTTCAAGGTACGAAACTAAACTTAGCACATTAAAGTAGGCTATTTATTTTAAAGTAAAAAAATAGCTAGTATCAAATCAAATTGGTTCTTCACTATTTCACATCAAAATAAAAATAATAGCTATCATTGAAAAGTCTCATTGAAAACTATGGGAAACTAATCAGGATGTCTGGAAGAGATCGTTCTAAAGCGAGCAAAAAAAAAGAAAGCAAGGTCTTTTGTACCTTGTTATCTTTTTATTTATTATATACAATAAAGAGTAAATATGCAGCTACTTTCTATGCAGTCAAATGGTAGTAATTTTTTTTATACAACTGGATTTTTTTTGTTTAGATAAGTTGGGTTACTTACCGTATTCTTTTACGACTTTGACAACAACAGTTTGCGGTTCGTGATAGCCAGTATTTCCGCATTCACTACATCCTCCCCCGCCATAGCCGCCCCCGTAGCCGCCCCCGTAGCCACCGCCGCCGTAGCCACCACCGCCCCCGCCATGGCCAAAAGACAAGCCCCCGCCTAGCAGCTTCTTTGCTAAATGAAGATGGCGCTTTTGACGGTTCGTTTGTGGCGCTACAGGCTTATCTTGATCTTCTAGTTTCTAAAAACAAAAATAACTTAAAGATATGAAACTTATCAAGAATAATAAAGAAAACATCCGATTTCGATGTACCATAAAAAGAGGCGTTTAAAGTATTTGTATGACAAACATACTAGACAAAAAAGGAAACGAAATCATCCATGTGACCTCTCAATCAAGACATTCTTAAGTTTGAAATTTCATTTTGTTAAAAGTTCAGTATTCTGTTTAACGTGTCCAACATATTTAAATTAAACGAAACAGCTTTTAATTATGATATTGTCTTAAGCTTTTAATAAATAGATTTTATAACAAAAAGGCGTTTCCGTATAAGACTGAATAATTCCAGATACTAATTATAAACCGTACTTCTTCGAATTCTATTAATTACAGAACGTAGCAATTATCACCTTATGAACTTATAATTGGCTTAATTTAAAAAATATTTCCGACATACAATAGCTTACCGTGGATACCTAGAAAGCAATGAGTCTTTGGGAAAGTTATTTTTTTCAAGCAAAAGTAGAAAAAAACACCTTGTTGCTATTTATATAAGAATTAAACTATAGCAAATTGAACTTTATACACATTGAGAATTACGTCATTTGATGTATCTTCGCATATTAATCAAATTATAAGGATGCGGAATAAGTTGTTGTTTTTATTTTCAAGGTCATTGCAGATGAATCAGTATACATATCGGTTATTTTTTAAATATCATTGTAGAATAATATAAACTTTATCAAATTTACATTTCTACATATAAGTTCAAATCACGTTTTGGCATGAAATCATAAATGGATGCATGAGTTTGAAAGCTATAAAAAAATAACTTTAATATATTTAATCGAAAATATACCGAGGCAAGATTTTTATGATTTAGGGATCATAAATCATAAGATCAGAAACATTTATTGAATAAATTGTTTAAGGATTTGTAAATTGAGAGGGAAAATCTTTTGAAGCCATAAAATCGATTTTGGTTTAAATATCAACTAAAAATCGTCCTATTCGGTTAATTCAAACCAAGAAGCACATACCTTCTACATCACCATCTGGTCAAATGATCGCATAATATTCTTACTTTACATTACGGCGGGCACGAAGCAACTTTTAAATTAAATCTTAACTCTACAGTATGGAATATCGCATCAATTATACACTTTATTGGAATAACAATATAAAGTTTTCCTTTGAGATTTGAATCTTATTGAAATAATAAAATATATTTTTCCTTTTGAGATTTGAAATCTTGATATCAATTAGGTATCCAACAAATTACACGACGATCGAGTCGTAAATAATTTATCCTGAAGCAATACCTACTCTGAACAACAACAGGACTTTTTTATTTGACAAGCCGTATTTACATCTTTAATAAACGTAATAATTGTTTTAAACTATCACGGTTATTTTCACTATGATTTAATGAATTTACGGGATTCTTAACATGCTTTTCGATTTTATTTTCGCATGTGCTAAAATAAAATCGAAAATCGTGGTAAGAATCCCGTAAATTCATTTAATAAACTTGTAACGATTACTTAGCTGTCTCGCGAATATTTTATCAGTGCAATCAGAAAAAAGACTTGTTTTTAATTAACATATTTTCCAAATTTCAGCCTACTATTACCGTTTACCAAAATAAAGAGTAAAATTAACTAATCTAAGCATAATGTGTAAGGTGTAAGTTTGTTTTCAAACTAAAGTTTGGAGATCGAACCCAGGTTCGCTGTTGCTACCAGCGGCGGCGAGTAGGTACTTAAACTGTAACGTTCACTAGATGACAAAGAGAGTATATTGTTTCACAGTCATCCTTTATTAAAGAAATAGATAAGGTCTATAAAATGCAAACTCCAAACGATATGAATATTCTAAGCTACACAAATATCGCTTTTTGGTTGATTTATTATTACTGCACAAGTAACCTTTGTAATAATAATTTAAAAAAAAACTAGTAAAACTTAGACAAGGCTTTATTCTAAGTATAGACTTTCAAAATAAAAATATGAATTTAGTCAAAAGATTTAGTGTCCATAGTTAATTATAGCCAATTACGGTAATCTATTATGCAAGCAAACGTGACCTCACCTGTACGTAGATTGGTTGCGGATTAGTCTCCAATGATTTAGCCGCAGGTTCGGATCTCGGCGCCTTCCCTCCATTTTGCTGAGCCAACAAAACCAGGATTGGGAACTGTCTCGATCTATCCGTGGATCGAACCCTGGAAGACTTGGGGGGAGCTAATACAGGAGCTACTAAGACAATTTTGTCTCCACCGTCCAGAGCATTGTCACCCACATTCGCGGACACAAGGGCTACCAGCGCAAAGGCGCTTACCACCACACCACTAAGTATCATCATGATTACTGGCCAAGGAACCTCCGCGCCAACCTATTTATAACAAGTGTTTTTCCTGACGCGCATAACGTCACCGACTCGTACGCAGGACATTGTGTCGTACTTAAGAATTTACTGGGAACAGTGACGCTATCGTTCTAACTAATAAATATTCTAAGTAAAGTAGGTATAAGTTACTATGTTTATCAATAGTTGGTTAGTTTTAGGTTCGTCCTTGATCAGAGGTAGCTAAAAACATTAAGTAAAAAATCTTTAGCATTCGTGAGTATGTGTAGTTGTTTGTAGACTCTAAGCACGTAGTACCTGGCCGTTCCCTTAAGTCGGACACTGTTTGGCAGCTATTTCTATGAGGCAAACCAAGTTCACTTCGTTTTTGAAGATTACAAGATAGCGCTTATTTATAAAGCAGAAGCGTTGCGTTTGCACTTGTTTCTTTTTGCAAACAGGTTTGTTTCTAGGGTTTCAAGACTGCTTTTTACTGAAGGCAGGTTCTGTGTTATAACAAAAGCGGCTGGTTTTTTTTTCCAGCGGATGACCCATTATAAGACAAGAACCTGCAAGGAATGCTGCGCGTTTATTGTGATAAACTGACGATAATGTTGTTTACCTTTTTTATTTTTACTGCGATGTCAGTTTATATCAGTAATTAGTAAACAAATGGTAATTTAGTACGAAAAGCGATTTCAAGTGGAAGATTATAAACACTTTGAGGCAGTTTTGTGTCAGGTTTCATTTTCAATATGGCTGCATAAAATTATGCATATGGGAAATATTGACCGTCAGAGTAGGTACTTATTTTATTCATATTAATACATGACTCCCAAGAGCAACGGTGAAACATAATTTTAGTTGATTTTCTTATAATGAACTTGCAGAAATAAATTATCTTTATATTGACTGTACGTAAGAAATAGTCTCTCTCCACCATTATAATGCCTCCAAATTTGTCAATCATGACATCAGATGGATTTATAACCTCTGGTGTTCTGCCTACCCCATATGGGATACAGGCGTGAAGTTATGTATGTATGTAAGCAATATAATTCAGTAGGATTAACTTGGAATAACAAAATACTACAGTTAAATTGACAAATTAACAATTATTGAGTGTGCGGTGTCACTTTAAACTTTTATTTACAGAAATTGAATCATCATCATCATCATCTCAGCCCGCGCTAGTCCACTGCTGGACGTAGGCCCCTCCAAACGCGCGCCACCGAAATTGAATAATAAAAAAATAATAATAATAATAAAAAAAAATAGGCAATCTTAACTAACACAGTAAACAAAGTGACCTAATAAAGTAAGCTTTAATTGTGAGCAGTTTCCATTACACACTTTACACCACACGGCAAAACTAAGGGGTTCACTCGAAATTCGTACCCCGGACCTGTTGCATATCCGATGAACATTAACTTGCACACCAAATTGGCCTTTTAAAAACTATGGGACTAAAACTCCTTCTTTAAAGATCCATGATTAATGTGATTGAATGACCTCACTTAGACTAAAGTCATTCGAATATGTTAATGTAAGTATATGTTTCATCGAAAACCATATAATTAAAGATTGGACGGTTCGCCATTGTTCTTTTTATTACTGCGAACAAGACCAACATGTAATTCTACAGTATAATTAATAATTATATAATTAGCTTCCATGCTGGACTGGGAGCGAAAGAAAAACATAGAATGTGCCAGCTGCTTCTCTTCCCGGGCATACTGTAAAAGTCAGTTAAGGGACAGAGGTTTTAAAGGCGTTTTTGTGGGCGATAGGCTGACCCCCTGTCACTACAATAGTCTCTCTCCATCTTTATAATATCTCCAAATTTGTCAAACGTGACATCAGATGGTCTTGTAACCTCTGGTGTTCTGCTTACCCCATAAGGGATACAGGCGTGACGTTATGTATGTATGTATGTATGTAATTAATAATTAAAACAAAATACATGGAACTGGTTTGTTATATTTTTATATAATTTTGACAAGTTCCGAAATTTTCCATGGAGTTTTTATGCGAAATTCCCGGATCTTCTCCAAATCATATGCAAGAATCGTGATATCTAAAATAAAAAGTGACCGAATGATGGCTTTACAAATCTTTAAATGTGAGGGATTTATGATTTAATGTCATAGATTTTAATTATACATACCTATAGACCTCGTGCAAACATAATGTCACTTAATTTTTAGCGAAAATTAGGTTAAAGTTATAAAATATGTAATAAGACTTGCAATATTTGCAGCAGCCTTTATTTGAATTAATAGTATTTTTAAATTCAATTCTTAAAGCCGTTACAGCGTAAAACATCAAATCAAATCTCAAAAACTTTTACGTTTATAGCCTTAAGATAAAAAAATAATATGTAAATTAAAACAACACGAGATGAAAAGATTAATCAGCTGCATCAATCATTCAATAGTAAATACCATATCAACGTATCTACAATTATTTACCCGTGCTCATATGTCCGCAAAGATAATGAGAGTAATTACTACACACGATTTATGTTTTGATGTGAAACGTGGAATCCCCACACCGCGCTCATTATAGGTTTATAGGAACTACCGGTTACTACTATTTATTCATTATTTCAAGAAATTTAAGTGGGTTTTATTCCATAAACCTCTACATCAACTTTTTTATAGAAAAATATGGGAAATACAATGTTGGGATCCGCAATTGCGACTCAAAACAAAATTTGATATGGTAATTTGCACGTGTGGCTTTGGTAAAACGGCTTACGTTTATCCAGTATAACTAACTTGTTATAGGATAATCATAATACAAAGGGTGTATCAAAAGTGTCAAGAATAAAAAACATAGAGTCAAAAGAGGCTGACTCCCTGTCACTGCAATAGTCTCTCTCCATCATTATAAATACCTCGAAATTTGTCAAACGTGACATCAGATGGTTTGATGACCTCTGGTGTTCTGCCTACCCCATAAGGGATACAGGCGTGAAGTTATGTATGTATGTATGTAAAAATACACATTCATAGCCAGTCATTTTAATATAATTACATATTAAGAGTGTGTGTAATAAATAATTAATGATTCTGAAACTAAATTAAATAAAGCTAACTTTTAAGCTTTATAATAGGTACGAGTACCTATAGTTTAAAATATTTTAATCTCTTAAAGAGTGTTTTGTCATATTATAAACATGTAAGTATGCTAATGAGGATGATAAGAGAATTGTTACCCTCCTTCTCCTCTTTCGAAGCCTTTGTAAAGGCTTTACTTATTAAGCTAAGGGCACGACAAGCAACCAAGGGAAGCGAGTTAATAAATATTGAAGATAAAAATTATAAATTTTATATAGGTATGTTTAATAAAATTTACAAATTGTTAAAATATTCATACATAAGCTGGTACTGCACCATAGGAGCCAACAGCTTTGTAGCCGTTATCTGAAAAGATATGTAGGTATCATTATTTTTATAAGTTCAAACTATATGTAAAACTAGCTGACCCGGCAAACGTTGTTTTGCCATATATATAAAAAAAAAATAGATGTTGGCCGATTCTTATAGATACCGGATAAGCACAAAAAATTTCATCAAAATCGGTCAAGCCGTTTCGGAGGAGTATGGCAACGAAAACTGTGACACGAGAATTTTATATATTAGATATCCGATCTAAAGAAGAAAAACGCTCTTTATCAACATAATGAAGTTGTTATGGCAGTCTTTGCGATACAAGTTTGGGTGACCTTCAACATTAATTATACGCGATGACTTCCATGCTTCAAAGCTATTTTAAGCACTCCGTCTTGGGTGCTGTATACAGTTGCTGTTAGGGCTTGTTTAAAGCCATTTCCAACCAACACTGGGCCAGCTTGGTAGTTTACGGCCTACACCACCTTGTTACACAGGGGTGACTGAAGTAAAATACTTTGAACAAACCTATATAAATGTATCAAGTTATATCCTTGATAAACAAGATATACATACGCTAAATAAAGCCATTATTACCTAATTATGGTGCGTACAGATTGCTTGTAATGCAACTAGTAATGTAACCTGCAAAAAAAGTTCCCAGATTTGGACGCCTCTCGAGCACGAACTGAGCCGCAGTAGAGCGAGCCTCTAAGCTATCCGTACATTTTCTGTTTTTTGGATATAATCAAAAAATGCTCGATGCTCAATTTGGATGGGCGTTCGTGCGCCCGTCCTAATTGCGCGAGCACCATTCGCGAGCCCGAATAGCGCCTGTGTGAGTGAGACTTGCTCCTGTGTGAGTGAGACTTGCTCGTGTGTGCGTGACGCTCATAGCCTGCGGATAATAACGAGAGCAACTTGAAAATGTGATTTTTTGTTTCTTAAGTTATCGTAACGATTTTGATTTTATTTTATTTTTATTTTTATTTCTTTGGGAAACTTACAGCTAATTACAAACATATTTAAAGATAACATAGATCATAGAGCGCCAATTAACAAATTTCCACATATAGGTAAAACTTAAATATCACATCTTGTCCTAATAACAAAATTCAAAATTCTTTTCTTTTTGGCCTAGATAATGTGGTATGGAATGTGTGTTTAAGTTTCAGCTCTCTACGCCTAGTAGTTGGCTGTACGTTGTCTATCAGTCACTAAGGCGAGTTTTAATTTAGGTAGGTATGTAGGTCTGTCGAAGCTCTGATAAAAATTAGAGCACGAATGAGGTCTTCGGACATTATACCTCGTGTGATCTATTAATTTTGTGAAGTGTCGTGGAGAGAGCTATTATCAAATGCAGAGCATTAAAAAACTGAATTCCCAAACATTTTTAAATCCTTGTCAAAACTTTGACTGAAGTGAAATGTCATCTACCTAGGTATATATCCTCCACTTTCATACATATATTTTTAGAAGGTAATGAATCTACTTAAAAATATATATGAAATTTCATTAAATTTCTATGCGCCACCTCTGAATTATTTTAATCTATCAAATGAAACAAGAATCATCAAAGTCGATTCATAATTGACCATGTGATCGATTGAAGTAACAAACATACACACGATTTGATAACCTCTTCCTTTTGGAAGTCAGTTTAAAAGAACTTGTGCGGCGACGGACCATGCTCGCGACGTAAAACGGAAAAATCTTTATCTGGATGCCCGTATTGAATGCTCAGTTCGTGCGCAATAAACGTCCAAATACAGAAAACGCAGGCATCGAGCTCTGGATATTACATTACTAGTTCCATTACACCAATCTGTACGCTCCATTACGGGTACGGGTGTGCCAAGGCCTATACAAGTCCTTGAACGTGAACTGTTTCGAATTATGTTGATAAGTTTTTTGTGACTTAGCCTCGAGTAATTCGGCTTTGTAGAAGTGAATTCGCTTGATTTAAAATTAATGTGTATAATGTATTTATCTATACACAAACAGACTAACTAATGTGTAAGTACTAAGGAGGAAATTAATGTATAGTTACTAAATCGTAGTTACGCAAATTCTGGACAAACCTGGAACAACGACCACAGTTTGTGGTCTATTGGCTATTGTGAATTGAGATCCTGGATAGTTGCGGTAATCAGATTCTGAAAAAAACAATACAAACTTTCATAAGTTCAGCGGTGCGAGCACAGAACTTTATCGACTCGTTTGTTTACGAATGTTCGTATAGTATGGAGTCGGTTACAAGTTTTTAGTATCATTGTAATTTTTATATTACAGTTATTAAGGAGTACAACATGTTTACAAACAATTAAAAATTAACAAGGCACACTTTTATTAAAGCTGGCCGTGCAGCAATGGATAGATTTCAATAATTATTGCTAACAAACCGTCTCCATAGTATACGAACATTCGTATAGATACGAGTCGACAAAGTTCTGTGCTCGCACTGAAGTTTCGAAACCAAATGCCGAGAAACAGTAGGAAGTTAGCAACCAACTTTTTTTTAGATCTTGTAACTAGAAATCAGAAGGATGGGCTTAGAACAACCCTATCGCTCCTGGTCAAGCGTATCGTAAAAAGGCGACTAATCCAAGTGGGCTCTGCTTTATTATGAAAACCACCTTTCATATAACATCTGCCGCTAAATATCACCGCTCCAATGGTGTGTTGCGGCAATATTTCGTGTAGAGCCAGTCCGTTATAGCTTGTGATAAGACAATTCAAGAAATTGAACAAGGTAGGTGGTTTACCTATATTAGGCACCATAATGATAGTCTGGTCTCTCGGTTGCGTTGCCAGCATGTCGGCGTTTACAATAGCATCTGCAATTAAAAACGACAGAATAAATAATTTTATTAAAATATGATTAGGGAGGGATATCTCGACGGGGCAATTTTAACACGTGATAATATGTTTTAGGTATTAGAATTATGTTAAAAGATTTCGTGTGGATAAAAATACAATTTTTACGTAAACAACATATTTTGCTGTTTACGTAAAAATTGCTGCACAACCATGCTGGACTGGGAGCGAAAGAAAAACGTAGAATGTGCCAGCTGCTTCTCTTCCCGGGCATACTGTAAAAGTCAGTTAAGGGACAGAGGTTTTAAAAGCGTTTTCGTGGGCGATAGGCTGACCCCCTGTCACTACAATAGTCTCTTTCCATCTTTATAATACCTCAAAATTTGTCAAACGTGACATCAGATGGTCTTGAAACCTCTGGTGTTCTGCCTACCCCATACAGGCGTGACGTTATGTATGTATGTATGTACAACATTTGATGAGACATTCTTGACGTCAATGGTCGAAGTTGTTATAGTGCAGTGGCTGCTGTCTACATTCGTGTCAATCAATATTGCAGGGAAAGCAACGCTTGGTACAAGAATGGGTGACCACCGACCTTATCAAAATATATGGCTAGATGCCGAACTAAACATAGCAGTATCAGAAAATAGAGACAAGTGATGGCAGTATGCGGCTTGAAGTCAAGTGAATTAGTCTAACACTTGATTAGATTACACAACGAGATACAGAAATAAAGCACTATTTCGATATTAATTACCTAGCAGTTTACAGCGTTGCAATAATTTTCTTATTAATCTATAGTAGGTATTTATCATCAAAAACAAAGGAAAATAAGTTGGTTTTACTTTGTTTTTATTAATACTTTTCAGAGCTCAAACTAATGTGGATTTCTGT
Organism: Stenoptilia bipunctidactyla; assembly: GCA_944452665.1. Taxonomy (NCBI): domain Eukaryota; kingdom Metazoa; phylum Arthropoda; class Insecta; order Lepidoptera; family Pterophoridae; genus Stenoptilia; species Stenoptilia bipunctidactyla. The sequence continues at coordinate 13,535,582 of OX101726.1, forward strand.
AGTTTCCTATCAATAACAACTTTTGGCAACCTTCTTTTGAACAACAATAACTCTAAAAACTATAAGCCCGTGAGAATTGATTATTATGTTAATTTGTTGAGGAATTGAAATATTATAATAGGAAAAGAAAAAAAATATGTGTTAACAATGTAGTTTTTGAAAAAAATTTAATAAAGCGCCCTGATGCCCTCAAAAACGTCATGAAAAAATAGCATCAATATTGAGCTCTTGCAACATGTAGAACTCAAACAGCCGTTGCCCTCAAATACCATAAAACATAAACTTTGGCCCTTCGAAAATTACGATAAAATCAATTGTTTGTCATTTCTTTATGTTGTTAGTTACTTTACTAATTTTCCTTTCAAATAACATCAATATTGAGCCCCTGCAAGACCCACAAATTAAACAGCCGTTGTTTTACAAATCAAGGTCAATTCTGCGAAAGTAAAAACAGAGTTGCAACAGAATGAAAGAGTTTTGGAAATGACCCACCATGTGGGGTATTTTCGTCGATGAAATTGTGCATAGGGACTGTTCCTTTAGTCCTATTACTTCATGTGTGGGGACACACTGCATAGGACAGGTATGTCAGGAAATGGGTAATACCATGGGTAATACTAGGTGTACCATTTAAACCACCGGTCCGTATAGGAAAGTCTGAAACAAAAAGACACACAAACATTTGTTCTTAAGAACCACGTCATCGGTTTTTCTAATCAGTTAAACAGCATTCACACATTTACAGAAAACGTATATCACCTTAACGCGGAACTTTTGAAACATACTCTTTAGATATCGTACCTATACGTGTTAAAAAGTTTTTTTTCTATGAAAAATTATATCTAAAATGAATAAAATCCATAATCTTATTAATGAAGATAAAATGTATTTATTCCATTTCAACCGACTTCAATAGAAGGAGGCGGTTCTCAATTCGTCATGTATGATATTTTTTTTATGTTTGTTGCCTCATAACTTTTGACTGGGTGAACCCATTTTAATGATTCTTGTTTCATATGATAGCGATAGCACAGTTGATCCCATATAAATTTCTTCGAAATCGCTAGAGCACTTGATGATTTTTTTTAAAAATATGTATGAATTCGGAAATCGTTTACCTTGACGACCTTATACTTCAGCCAAAGTTTTGACGTGAAGTCGGTTTTTTAATGCTCTCCATTCGTTGATTATGTTAAATATGATAATCATTAATATTTTTTTTATGAACATTATTTTATAATAATCCAACTCGAATAATCCACCTCGAGCTTTTGAAATGAGGACTGTAAAAATATACTAAGAGAGCGACTAAAAATACAGATTCTTTAATTACAACTGCAGTAAAATGTGCAACGCCGACCGTAGCACGGAGGAACCCTTAGGGTGTTACCACACCTATCGATCGAAGGACGAAACGAACAGTCGAAGTCGATCGATGGTTTTTACTATACCGAAAATCCCTTAGGTTGCACGAGTTGAGCGAAAAAAGTGAGCGGTACCGTGGCAGTTGCCGGTGAAGAAGCAGAAGGTAATGTTATTAATTTATTCTAATTTAAGTTTTCGTTTTATGAGAAATTATATCGGTAGATAACTATTTCAATCATTCGATTTTTGATTTTCGATATTTTAACGTAGTGGTTGTAGTTGTTATGACTTTTTGGGATTTAAATACTCATTTTAATGTCAAAGAGGATGTTGTATTGGAGAAACTTAATTTAAGAAACTTAATTTAAGCGGCACAAGTCTTGTTTTAGCTTCTTAGGTTGACTGGGGTTGTCAAAATATTTTGTTGTAATATAATTAAATATGTAAATTTGGATGAAAGCTATACCAGCACTGATCATGCTAATTATTTTACTGTATACTCTACGTATGATATAGAAGCTAACCCTTAAGTTTTATCTCTCCATTTTGTTATACGTTGTATATATTTTTTTATTTAATAATCTGCAACGAATTGGGAAGAAATAAGGAGGTTTTGTACAGGTTTACCTCATGTATTTTAAGGGCTACGCAAATTATACGGAATATGTGTCTACGAAGCGTTATGTTTGCGATTTGTGTTAGATTTTTGTACATCACAAGGTCAAATTCAATTTTTTTTAATGGGTATCATTTTACAGAAGGAATCTTTAAATTAATGCTATGTAGTCCAAGGGCATTAAATTATAGCACAGATGAAAGAACATTTTCTTATGCTTAGTTTAAATTAATATAACTATGTCCAATTTTAGTTGGTATGGTTTAGTAGTATGCGTTTATGCATTAGGTTTGGTATTATATTTGTCTTGTTTTAGTCGGGAAGGTGGAGCTACGAGTTCTTTTCTTCGGCTAGGTTGCAGGGAGTATCTTCGCGTCTTGTGTAGAATTCTGGATATTTTCTCACGAACTTACAAATCTCTATTATACATGTAAATACATGGAAGTGTTAGAATTTGGATGTGTATGAAGTGAGTCCTGCAAGCGCATCCCGGAGGGTGACAGCGGCGGTGTAGCCGAGCCATGCATGAGCAAACGCGTAGTAGGTATGTGATAAGAGCGGTTTTTAAGTCCGTGGTCTTTTTTACACCGCAGAGTGCGTATGCCAATCTTGCCAACCTTAATTGAGTTTTATTTACATGTTCTCTTTCATTAATGGTGACCTCAAATACCCGTGCCTCGGTGTCAATTTTTTTATGTAAGTACTTTTGTTATGTGGCTGTTGCAATGAAGTAACTTTTTAAATTTTATGTTTCTTGCTTAAACCCATATCATTCATATTACCCCTTAATAACCTATTCTTTTAAAAATTGAGAGCAAATTTTATTATGTAAAAACCTGGGGTACATAGACCTATTGAATCAATTTATCCAACTACTAGCTGCTGCCCGCGACGTCGTCTGCGTGAACGCTATGCAGCACCAAACGCACCTACGATTATAACACTGCTAGCGTGATAATATGTAGCCTATATGTTGACCCGACTTCTTAACTATCTGCATGCCAAATTTGAAGTAAATCCATGCAGTACTTTTTGAGTTTATCCCGGAAAGACAAACAGACAAAAATTCTAAAAACTATATTTTTTGTTTCTGTTTCGATTGTAGATCATACCCCAAGTATTCTTTTAAAAAAATATTCAATGTACAGTTTTGACTTTCCTACCATTTTATTATATGTATAGATAAAGTTAGAGGGAATTATTAGACAGATAATTGTAGCTTTTTAACTTGAGATCAAATTTCGTAAATTGATCATTCCTACATTAAATTGGTAAAATAGCCTAAAATAACGCATATAATTAAAAAAAAAACTGAAGTGGGTAAAACTGCAGGGAACAACTAGTATGATACTATTTTGCTGGGTAAAGGTATAAAGGTATCAAAAACAAACAAAAACTATATCTTTAATTAAATTTATTGAATAAATTTAACGAAATATATAAAATAAATATTCACACATAAGCTGGCACTGTACCATAAGCGCCGACAGCATTGTAACCGTTATCTGAAAAGAAAAAGTAGATATCATTATTTCTTAAAGAAGAACTTTAATTAAATTTCTGTTTTCAATCCAAAAGCTTTTACTGTGGATCAAGAAAATGTATTAAAAAGTTTGGTTGTCATGATGTTTTTACATAGTGCTTCAATTTGAGGTTAAAGATTGAGAATAAGTATTGAGATTCACGTAGTCGTTGTGGTCGCTGGGTCGGCTCAAGAATCGTCAACCATTAATTTACGAGTAACAAGAAGTACATGCTTCTTAGGGCATGTTAAGTAGACCGTCTCGAGTGCTCTACACTTTGAAGGACCCTCGGCTACTTTACTTAAGTATTTTGTATACTTTATTTATTTTTGTACAAAATTTTTCAATTTTTTATTTATGAATGTATTAGCAGTGAAGCTTTACTTATATTAATTCTTCTCGATGTTAATATAATCAATTAGTACAAACCTGCTTACTGTTATCGTACATTTTTTTAAGTCACTTACTCATATTAACCGGATTTCATAAATATTTCGTGAAAACCCATAGATAAATGTAAAGCAAAAAATAGGTACGAGTTTTTATATAACATTTGAATACAGTGGCGGTTAAAGTCCTTGGGTCTTTTAACTGTTTTGAATAATATGTTTGCTTGTAAGTTTTACTACCTGGTCATTTAATTTCCTTTGAGAAGTAGTTTCTTTTTAATTTGTGAGTAAAAAGGAAGTGAGACGTTTGATCAAAATAGTGAAAGAAAAATAGAGACATTTAAGAGTTGTTTTTATAGTTAAGTTGTCTTTGTTAATACTGTAACTGTATTTTATTTTGGTTTCTAAGTATGCTAATGCTGTCTAGGATTTACAAATTTGTACAAATTTTACCGCCTATTTGTAAATTGTTTATATTTACTATTAATAACTATATGTTTCTAGAGCAAGAATAATAAATACATATAATTTACCATAGTTGGAGCGTACCTGGAACTACGACCACGGTCTGCGGTCTATTTGCTGTTGTGTATTGAGATCCGGGATAAGTGCGGTAATTTGAACCTGAAAAGAAATACAAAATTGAGTTTAATCTTAACCCCAGATAGTGATAGATAGTTAGATAGATAGTTAGTGGGGCAAAGATTGATATCGGCGATTGGGTAATTTTATTTTATTTCTTTTTTTTTTTATATACTACGCAAGATATCTTCATCAAACTTTAACATCGAAGCAATGTTACAGATATAGATTGAAGTTAAATTTTATATGAAAGATATAAATTTACTAGAAAGTGTGAAACAATTGTAACACATAATTGTTTTCCAAGTGATCACTGAACGTAAGTTAATACATTTTAAATAAATAACTTATATTAAATAAAACACTTTTTAATAGTATGAATCGCGAAAACTTAAGACAATATTGAAAACTAATATGTTGTTCAATTCCCAGTTTTTCGGTTTATTGGTTTTCGGTTACCAACAATCTGAGAATCCGATAATATTTTTGTGACCTTACATTCAATAAAATATAGAAGGTATGATTATTTACCTGAATTAGGCATCACGATAACAGTTTGGTCTCTCCTCTGTGTGGCTTGCATGTCGGGGGTTACAATATTATCTATAACAAAAATGTAAAGTATAATTTCATAAAATGTGTGTAGTTATTCAGATAAGGGAATTTTCTTTGTCATATACTTAAATAATACTTTTGATATCAAAAAATTTGGAAAACAAATTTACTCGGGGTAATGTATCTTTCTTTTTGTATAAGTTTTTTCATTGACTACAAATATTCATACCGAAAAACTAATGGTACCGCTGAATATCATGAATTGAGAAAACATAAGAAAAAGTTGACAAAATTAAAATGAAATCACTAACCGTAATAAACAGGTTGCTGCAGAAGCGACGAGCCCACACGCTGGAAAAAGAAGATTATTATGAAACAAATTATATATTTTATTATCCAACATTCTACTATCATTCTGATTCTTAAGATATTAGAAAGCGACGCAAACTTACAATTTATAAGTGTATACCAACAGAGTTTCCTTAAACAGTTCGTTGATGTCTTAAGTATAAGATAAAATTCGACATCTGCTAATTGACTCTTTACATACACGGTAATTTTGGATTCCGGGTCTATTAGGAAAATGTAACTTTGTTTATTAAATAATGTTTTTAATGATTTATTATTATTATTGTATAAAACTTTTATAAATGCAGTAGAACTGAACATTCTACCAATATTTAGTTCTGGATTCTACGTATCATAAGTACATATTAAGTACTCCACTCCTGAATCTGATACATTACTTTTAGAGGCAGATGGAGTGATGAGGACAAATATTTACATACATAACTTTTCGCCTGTATACCTTGTGGGGTAGGCAGAACACCAAAGTCTGTAAAACCATCTGATGTCACGTTTGACAAATTTGGAAGTATTAAAATGGTGGAGAGACTATTGTAGTGACAGGGGGTCACCCTATCGCCCGCAAAAACGGCAATAAAACCTTTGTCCCTTAACTGACTTTTACAGTATGCCCGGGAAGAGAAGCAGCTGGCACATTCTATGTTTTTCTGTCGCTCCCAGTCCAGCATGGAAGCATTATTTATATAAAATAAATAAATAAAATACAATAAAATAAAATACAAATATTTATATAAAATAAATTATTGTATGAAGGGCTAGTGACCAACAAGGATGTATTACAAACTAGCTGCTGCCCGCGACGTCGTCTGCGTGAACGCTATGCAGCACCAAATGCACCTACGATTATAACACTGCTAGCGTGATAATATGTAGCCTATATGTTGACCCGACTTCTTAACTATCTTCATGCCAAATTTGAAGTAAATCCATGCAGTACTTTTTGAGTTTATCCCGGAAAGACAAACAGACAAACAGACAAAAATTCTAAAAACTATATTTTTTGTTTCTGTTTCGATTGTAGATCATACCCCAAGTATTCTTTTAAAAAAATATTCAATGTACAGTTTTGACTTTCCTACCATTTTATTATATGTATAGATTAGTTACATACCTGATTATAAAGTGGCGTTAATGAAGATTCCGATCGCAAATATAATCCTTGAACCGTTATGAATACCGTCAAAAATGCTAAGTACTTCAATGCCATCTTCGTTTACTTTTTATGGAAGAACCTTTTTTATTATTTGCCTTTTCAGTACAGTTCGGTTTTCAGAATGTTGGTCAGTAGTTCCACATCTGTCTTTTATACTTATATTAATTTGTTACCTTGCAATGTTATATCTTAGTGTTGATCTGCAGTAGTTTTCCAATTAAAGTACTCTTATATAAGTTAACATCATCACTTATTTAAAATTAAGAGTTATTAAATTCTTTGACTTTGACTTCGCTATGACGCATGTAGTTACAGTTTTGATGATTTTGTTTTTCTTGTGGTAGGTTATGTAATTTCGAAATAAATATAGATTCTTTCATCCTGATAATGTGAAACTCGTAGTTATCAATTTATTGTTATTGCAGTCTCTGTAACAAATGTAATTAATAAGATTCGGAAGAATTTCACTTCAAAGAAAAATTTTGCATTGTTAAGCTTGCAAAGTTTTTATTATGTAGGGTTAATTTTAAATAAACAAACCCAGTAAAAGGCAACTGACGCAAATTTCTCGTTTTCCTGCAGCGCTACGTTGATATTATTCGGAATACTTTTATCAAGAGACATCAGTTCTTATAGGTAGATTAAAAAAATACCATAACATCACTATTTTAAAAGAGCCAAATCTAAACAAACCTGGAAATGTCCGATTAGTCTATGAGATTAAAAACTTTATGCTGACTGGCAACATAACGTCATTGCACGGAAGTTAGTTTTACATTACCAGATTAAACTGGAAATCGTCTTTTGTTCCAGTAATTTCGCTGATTGTGCAATATTATGGTTACCTTCAACTGCATAAGCGCATTGTTATTACGTTGGATAAAATAATAAGATCTGCAATACTATCTTAAGCGCACCCAAACCATTATATGGACACAAAAACCTGCTAGTTGCAATAATAATAACTATTGGTATAGATATTTAATAACGGCGGGATGAGCTAGACACCAAGACTTGGCAGGAAGAGGCACAGGAAAGGGAATAGTGGAGAGAGCGAAGAGAGGCCCGTGTCCAGCAATGGGACAGAAATGGCTAGATAAGATAAGTTCTAACTATTTAAATGAGTTCGGAGGATGATGTTACAAATTTACCTTCACGTAAATAGGATTACTTTCACTCGGTGGTGCTTGATTATTTAAATCTTCTTCAATGGAATTACTTTTTGTAAGCACTTTCAATACGCTAAATTCTTTCGCTACTTCTAAACCTTTTCCATTTCGATGTACAGCAGCCAGCATCGGAGTCTCGAACTTTACTTGTCTTTTAAATATATCGTGAAATGCACTACTTGATAAATTAATTATTATTAAAATAACCAACAGAATAAACCTCTTTTCGTTCATCTTAAAATAAATAATATTGGAGGTGCATTATTGAAATGGTATTTATACGAACGGGTCAATAACGTTTTGTTTTTTTTTGTATTCATGTTTTAAACTCTGCTTCCTATGTTAATTGGTCACGTCTTTTATCTGCAGGTACTTTGTTTTGATACAGGTTTAGTTTTTGTGAAACCTCCAAAGAGTTTATAAATTTTTACTTTAAGAAATTAGTGGCCTTAGCATTGATTGTTAGTGATTAACTACTTTTAAAAGATAATATATGTCTGAATCTGTATTTTTATTTCTCTTATAAGTCAAAAGCATACACTTAAATTCAATTTCAAATAATATGCATGATTTTTGGACAATCTAATCTCTTGTTTGTTGATATGGCTTGCAATTTCTCAAATAATAAGTAATATAATGTGTCAATCTATATAGTAGTACTGCACAATGTCGCTATTTGTAAGCAATAAAGAATAGGTTTTGAAAATTAAAAAAAAAAACATGATTTCTCGAAGACTTTCATCGAAATTACCAATATAACAACAATATTATAATAAAACAGTCGTCGTGGCGTCGTGGTTACTGTGTGCATCATACGATATCGCAGGTTGGGCAGCGTTCGTCGGTATTTGGATGGGTGACCGCTGACCATTCTTTTCTCACAGCGACTTCCGTGCTTCGCAGGGCACGAAGCAGTCGGTCCCGGGTGCTGCATACTTGTATACAATAGTCGTTAGGGTATGACAGAAGCTATTTCGTTGCCCTGAAAATTGTGACATGTGGTATTATGGCTTATACCTCCTTGTTACCCAGGGGCCAATACCCTGCAGTGGGCTCATTACAAAGAGTTGTGATGATGATGATAAAACACACATTTACCAAAATCTTTAAATGTTGGATCAATTGCCGTTTTTCTTCAATAGTCACAGTGTATTGACCAACTTTCGCAATTATGTTTTTTTTAGTGTATTATTTAATCACTATTTTGCAGTTGTACTCTTTAGTTTTGCTTTTTGCTCCCTTTCAATAGGTCTTTATTGAACCCACATTTGAGTCTAAGTAATAATGATATAGAAGATGGAGCGGGTGTAGGTGTAGGACGCAGGTGAGGCGAATTTCACTTCAAAGAAAAATTTTGAATTGTGAAGCTCTAAATGTACTTATTAAATAAAACTGTTTTTAACCGGATTTATCGCGTTTAATTTATTTGGTCACGTGGTCACGACCACGGGGTCTGCAAAGACACCGAAACGTCGAGTTAAAATGTAAAATATAAATTAAACGCGATAAATCTCAAATGTATCAAATGTACTTAGTTATAATGTAGGGTTAATTTTTAATACCCAGTAAAAAGCACGTACGCAAATTTCTCGGTTTCCTGCAGCGCTACGTTGATATTATTGGGAACACTTTTATCAAGAGAAATCAGTTCTTATAGGTAGATTAAAAAATTACCAATCGATATAGCATCACTATTTAATAAAAAACAAAATAAAATTTTTGAAAAACTCCCTATGAACTTTATAAGAAGAGCAAGAAAATCCGTCTGGGGCTGCCATTGAATGAATTCGTTTTGTAGTTTTATATTGAAATTTAAAATATTGATGGCAGCCCTCGACGGATTTTCTTGCTCTTCTTATAAAGTTCATAGGGAGTTGAATACCTATGTTATTGCGACATTTACATCTTCGAGAACCAAATAGGTAAGCGCAGGGAAGTGCTATGAAAACGAATAGTATGTTGTTCATAATATGACCGACTCTGTGTGAGACCAAGTGAACTTTTAAAAAAGCTTTTCACGTTACTTATCTCTCGTCACATAAATCATTTCAGTCGGGGGATTTTAAATTATTTTATTCTTTTTCAATTACTTTAAACGTCGCGTCGTGGGTTTTTCAAAATTTTTATTTTGTTTTTTATTTCAAACTTTTTAAAGAGCATAATATAGGTACCATACATTACATTACACAACATCTCGTTCCTCATCAGCCCTCTAATGTCCCCACCACCGCTGGAAAACCCATGTAGTTTATTTAAATACGTAGTGAAGTATTATAATAAGTATTTACAACTCAACTTTGCTGGGGCTTTGTTGTAACGTAACTCGATATCATATTACGTAGAATGGTTTGTGCAAACCAATGTTACCATTCTTCAAAACCACTGGTCCGATTTTAATGCGGTTAGCGGACCAATGGTTTTACAGAATTAATGGTTGTTATTACAAAAAAATGTTTACTGCAGCGCCCTCTGATGAGTTGTTACCGTTAAACCTATTTAAGAACATTATACCAATCAAGCGATAATTGAAAACGGCATTCAAATTGGACCAATGGTTTGCAAACAAATATTTACTGCAGCGCCCCCTGGTGAGTTGTTACCGTAACACCTATCTCAGAACATGCGCTAATCAAATCCAAAGCGATCACTGAAAACAGCATTTAAATCGGACCAATGGTTTTGCAGATAAACGGTAACATTGGCTTTTACAAACAAATGTTTACTGCAGCGCCCCCTGGTGAGTTGTTACCGCTACACCTATCTAAGAACATGCACCAATCAAATCCAAAGCGATTACTGAAAACCGCATTAAAATCAGACCAGTGGTTCTGGAGATAAATGGTAACATTGGTTTACACAAACACCCTCTCACCCCAAACGCATATACCGTCTTCGTTCCGTCGTGGGTAAAAACACCCTCTCACCCCAAACGCATATACCGTCTCCGTTCCGTCATGGGTAAAAAGAGCCAAATCTAGAAAACCCTGGCTATGTCCGATTAGTATGTGAGATTATAAACTTTATGCTGACTGATAACGTAACGTCATTGCCCCTTGTATTTTTGACCCTTTGTATTTTTCACGTTTATTTTGAGCACCACAACTGCTGCTATACAATAAAAATAAAAAAAATAAAATCCCAGACAATCACACCAACTACATGGCCCCAAAGTAAGCATAGCTTGTTTTATGGGATACCATGTAGCGAACTAGCGGGGAACTTAGAATATAAATAAATAAATAGATTAATATCCAGACACGGAACATTCTTTTTTCTTGTTCCGTGCGGGAACCGAACCTGCAACCACTAGCGTCTGAGGCAGACAGGTTTACCCCATCGCCAAAGTGGTCGTCGATGGTGCAGAACTGAACTTTATTGCAACATCGTATTTTTTTTAAATTAAAATATAAATTTCTAATGAAAGGTTCACCAGCTTGCGTTATGTTTCATTTACTACATCTGGTTCATAGTTTGAAGATCCTGGATTTATAAGTTATATACAACAAAAATACCACTACCCCAAGGAGAGACAGGCGTGAGGTTATGTATGTATGTTTATGTTACGGTAATAGTGAATAATTGAAGGTTATTAATAATTATCAATTATTATTAATAATTACCGAAAGTCGAGGTCAACAACGAGGATTATATTATAAAAAAAATAACCACGGAGGTTAAAGCAAGGAGCGAAGCAAAGCGGAGCTCCTTGCATTAACCTCCTAAACTAGCCGGTCCATGTCGGTTCTATGCAAGCACCATCAGCCTCAGCAACCAGCCGGTTGGTAATTATTAATAATAGATAATTATTAATAATCTTCAATTATTCACTCTTACCGTAAAATATATACCACTATGGCACAAATCACTGTTTTCTTGGTGACTATACCCGCGTTAAGTGTAGACGTTCTTCCAATTGGAGACTTACAGTCAAATTCATAGAAAATAGTTAAAAAGCATTTAATATGCATTTTAACTACAACACTCTTTAAGGTTTATAGTGTGTTGTAAGTGAAGGTGATTCATAGACATCTGAAAATTCTGTTGTAACTAATACACCGTTATTATACGGATTACAATACGAATGAGCGGCAACGTCACATTTCATTGCACCAGAGACAAAATCGTGTTTTTTTTGGTGTAATACTGTATGATTGAAAAGCCGTTTCTTACTGTGGTTCGCCCTAAGGCTATGGATATTTCATTTACCTGCAGTTACAATTGTATTACAATACGTACAAGTATTACATTAAAATATGAACTCTGTACGGGGTGTACATGGCTTTGCTTCACAAGAGATGCCCTCTATGTAATACCTACCTATCGCCTTATAGTGAGATTTTCTTTTGTGAGGCAAGGAAAATAAAGAGCCAGAAATGGTCATTATAATTATATCAGACTCATCTTCACAACCTCTCACCGCACTCAGATGGAAACACACTCTCTGTACTAACCTCATTCCTCGCCCAGCACCGCAACGCTGTCAGCACCTGTAGCTCAGGGGACACTGCAAACCCTCTTGGACCTCGCGTAATTTCATTAGGAACTAAATCGGTAATACGCCGTTTATTATCTTTATTAAAGCGATATCTCTTTTTAAATTCAATATCGTCCAGAGTAAAAGGGTCTTTTCTTCGCCAGTACACCTTTCTCCTACGTCGCACTCTATTTGCACAGTACGAGCTATCAGCTGTATGTTAATCAAATTGTTCATCACATCCATCATCATCATCACAACTCTTTGTAATGAGCCCACTGCAGGGCATGAGTCTCTCCCCTGGGTGCTGGGTGGTGGATGCCAGAATTTTTTCACCAACCCTAACGATTACTGTATACAAGTATACAGCACCCGGTACCGACTGTTTTACGTGCCCTCCGAAGCACGGAAGTCGTCGTGAGATATGAATGGTCGGCTGTCACCCATCAAAGTACCGACCGCGCCGAACGTTGCTTCACCTGTGATATCGTATGATACACACAGTAACCATGGCGCCACGACGACTTCCATCCATTACTGACCACAAATTGACGCGACGAAAAAAATAATCACAGGGAACTAGGAAGGAAGACGAAGAGTGAAACTGTGAAACTCAAATTATCAATTTCAATACCTCGTTAATATTCGTTAACCTTCGGGTAGACTCGGCCGGTAAAAAGGGCTTAAAGAAGCCTCATCCTGATTGTAAATTTGACATGTTTAGAAAGCCGATATAGTATGTTTATAATGTCATTTATCGTCTATGAATCACCTTTTTTTGGTTGTGCTTTGTAAACCCTCTGTAACGCTGTTTTAACGTGGACAAATTCTCTATGAATTCGACAGTTATTATATAAAATCCCGAAAACAAATCAAATAATCTATTTTTAGAACTAGCCCAAATTACAATACTAATGTGATGTTTATTTGTTAGCATAGTTCCTTGCAAAAAAATTAAAATAAAAAAACGATATGCTAAGGGGCTGGTTCTTTAGGTAGCGCACATTAACTAAAATATAGGGAAATTTTTCCAAGTTTTTCGGCTAAACTAAAGGATTTCATGGACTATTTTGCATTACTTTTTACCAAAAATTACTTTAAATGCTAGCAAATATCCACTCTTTCAAATAAGACCACTTTTGTGTATCGAGGCGACATCAAAATGTGAAAAAAATGAGTTACAGTGAACTCGTAGAAATACGAGATTTTAAATTTTAAGATGGCTGTCATTCAGATGGGTGAGGAGTGCGACCCCCCTTTTGAATAATATTTTGTCGATAAAATTTAACGTACTATTCGTGGGTGAAGTATCGGAAATCCAATCCCTGACACACTGTATGGTTTTCAATATATTATAACATGCCTGCATTTATAATCAGCAATTAAACATCTTTGAAAGTTAGATGGTGAGTTGCCTTAAAATTAATAGCGTCTACTTTTTTTGGGGATTTTAACGCAGTTCGTCGATTATCACCATACTATTAAATTATGAGATCACAGTTATGGTAGCAACTTAAAAATTATTTACACGATTTTTTTTATGTTTATCATAAAAACTTAATTAAGTCCTAGTTTAGACTCAAACTCACTATATGGCGGTATTGACGACAAAACCTGAGATGGTATATGAATTCATTAAGGACGTTAAAATATCTATAACTTTGAAACCTATATTTTAAATCAATTGATAGTATATATATTTTTAATCAATAGAGATCATGCACCTACAAAAAAACTTTATTGTTTGAGGTAACAATATTGGCGGGGGCAGATTAAGACAAACCCTTAGAATTTATTTATTTTTCTATTGTAGGAAAACATTTGAAGTTTCTGTTATAACTGTCTTATACAGCTATAACAGAAACTTGAAATGTTTTCCCTTAGTCGTATGAAAAGATTCAGGTAATTTCGTTGGAGTTAATATACAACAGGATAAAAAATAAGATATATATTATGATATCTAACAAACTCAAACAAATCAGCTGTATAGTTTCCTCAAAATCTCTATATTTATTTATCTATATTTTCTCATTGATTGAGAATGCGGATCTCACAGTTCATGCTGTGAAGATTATGCTAACCGCAAAATAAGGTACTGTATGACTGTTATAATAAATAGGTTTGTTATTTTCATATATTTTTATTTTATATAGTTTCCCTATAGTTTAACATATAATGAGAAGAATTAAAATGAACAGTATGTATGTATTTATGGATATCTAATATTTGAACAATAGAACTTTCATCAAACGTAGCGTGAGATGGTTGAAATATATTTTTATACAGGGTGATTTTTTTGAAAATGAAAACATTTAAAGAGGTTAGGAATAATATTTAGATTCAATTTATGACAAAAAAAAATTATATATATGTCGGAGCTAACTGAGTGTTTTGTGAGTAACGCTTCTTTTCGTTTTGTTTGTTTTCCGACATATATATATATTTTTTTAATTGAAATTTTAATTTTTTTTTATCGGACCTAATTTTTCTGCCTTGTAAAACCGGGGCTTGACGTATTTCTCAACAGAAATAGTTGGAAAAACGCTATTATTTCTTGCTATTTATACGTTAATAACACATTAAACTAAAATGTTATTTACTTATGAAAATTTTAAATGTCAATTTACTAACAAAAAAAAAATATTTTCATAAATTGAATCCTCACATCATTCTTAACCTTCTTCTAAAATATTTTGATCTTCATAAAGAAGACCCTATATTTATAAAAAAAACTGAAAAGCGAGCACTGGCATCAGATGATGGTAAGTGGCAACTACGTCAAAGATAACGCATGACAGAATTGATGATGCGATGCAAACTTATGGCTTAAGGTGGAAATGTCTAATGTTCCTGTTATTTCAACAACTGATATGATTTTACTTCTGGAACACAGCTAATACTACTTCAATCTGTAGTTATCGGACGTTAAAATGGATGGATCTCGCATGAACCTTTGAACAGAAATAGCTTCACGAAGACGACGACGTGGCGCAGTGTCTCCTTTCCTATGTATTTCATACGGCATAGTAGGTTTTTACCTCCTCTTCACCCAGGGGAGAGACTCATGCCCTGCAGTGGGTTCATTACAAAGAGTTGTGATGATGATGATAGTAGGTTTAGCAACGTTCGGTGCAGATGGTACTCGAATGGGCGTTTATTATATTCTCACGACCATTAGCCAGGGGTGAAACTCATAGCCCTGCGTGGGATTATTCCAAATGTTATGATGATACAGTAATATAAATTATCAAAATATTTCTGCTATTACTTTGACTTGTTAAAGAACGGGTACATTAAACTTACATGAATCTTAAAGTGTTTTCCTGTGTAAAAGCACCTCGTTATAGTGAATGCAAAGCAGTAAACTAACATTTAAATACATATTATTAGGTACTAGACATTGCGGTCTTGTTAAACTTGCTACTTTAAACTTCTTTTATTTATATTTTACATGGAGTTCTAGACTCAAAGGAGCACGACAGGTCTTAAGTTTCTTTTATTGATAATATTTCAAATAAGTTTTTTTTGGCATTTTAGCTTGTAGTGAAACCTGTGTTATTTTTGATTATGGGTTTCTACATGGAAACAATGATTCTGGAACGACAAAAATATTTTGCATTAAATTTAACAGTCGCCCCGGGAAGAAAATGAGGCAGAAGGTAAAAACTGAGTCTCTGTTTGTTCGTATTTTTTCTCTGACTGAAACACTACATAG
The DNA here is from genome assembly GCA_944452665.1 of Stenoptilia bipunctidactyla. Taxonomy (NCBI): domain Eukaryota; kingdom Metazoa; phylum Arthropoda; class Insecta; order Lepidoptera; family Pterophoridae; genus Stenoptilia; species Stenoptilia bipunctidactyla. The sequence goes on from OX101726.1 coordinate 13,551,489, forward strand.
CAGATATTACAACTTGCGTACACAACAGGCTAAGTAATACCTTTTAGAAGACACTTTTTGCTCACAAAAACTAAAAAATACGGAAAATACAGTTAACACCCAATGGATTTGTTGTAAGATTCAAGTTCATTAGTATTCTCAACCTATTGTATGCAAATGTGGGATATCCCATACATTTGCCTAAAAATAGATCACGAGTCATAACTACTGTAGGTAGGTAATGTAAGTACGTGAGGTTAGCACTTCAGCTCCCGGATCTCGATACTCGAAGGTACACGTCGTATAATATAATTTTTTGCGGTGTTTCTCATCATATCTTTAGGTATGATCACTGCTATACATGTCTTTTAGTGATGGTCTATTTGCCACAATATTATATTTACCTACCGTGTAAAAGTTTTACACATAGGCTAAGTCCGGGGTAGATGGCCATATGGGAGAGATGGTCCATCCAAATGTTTCAAGGCATTATCATTAGATGTCGATATTCAGCGTTTAGTTCACTGCGCGTCGAGTTCGAGGGCTACTAAAAAAATAGGCGAAAAAAAAGAAAGACGTACGTAAATCCCTTGTTTTTGTATCGTCTAATGTGAATATTTTCTAGAGGGTTCTTGTTATATACCTACGGTTCTGGTGTCAGTTTCTTAAAATAATTATTATGTTTATATTTATAGCAAGGTGTATGAACCGTGCTTTTTATAATTTCAAAATTGTTTGTTTTTCGTTTAGTGACTTGTTTAGACATATACATAGACAAAACTTTATTCGAAATTTCTGCACACCAATACAAAAAGAGAAGTTTAAGTTTTATAGTCACGTAAGCTCCAGTAACAATACTACTCAATATAGTAACTAGTCTACACTTAACTTCTTTTTATTTGTTTCATTTACTTTCAGTTCTTTTTCATTTTTAAATAAATGAAAAAATGTGTTAAATAAAAATCACCCGACCAGGACACGAACCTGGGACCTATCGTTTGCCGGACGAGTGCTCTCCCACTGAGCTACCGGGGTGGCCTGGCGGTACCTACGCCTCGAAATTACTTAACACATTTTTGGTTTTTACGTTATATTGCTAACGCAGCTCCATCTAATAGTATAGCTTTGCAGCTAAAACCAGCTGAGACCAATTTCTTTACACAAATTGTGAATCGCAGTTAAAGTGAAACATTGCAATGTTTAATAATATTTTAAAGGTTTTTGCGTTTAAAATAAATAAACAAATGAAAAAATGTGTGGTCGGGTGATTTTTATTTTACACATATTTTCAATTATCTAAGGGTAACCTGCACTACCGAGGACCTTGCACAAGCCACCAATAATGCCATAAGGGTGGCAAGTTTCTGTGCGGGAAAAATATAATATAAGTAAATATTCATCGACACGCTAAGAAGAAGAAGAAGAAGGGTAATTAAGCATTTTACATGCAAAAAAACTTTAAAATATTATGATCCATCATTAATTTTTATTTTTATTCAACTAGTTAGATTAGCTCCTTTGTATCGGTTTATGTTACTTTTGAATCACTTCTTATTTTATTTTACATACCTACATACATAGCTTCACGCCTGTATCCCTTATGGGTTAGGCAGAACACCAGAGGCTATATATATATTTATATATTTTATTTTATTTTATTAGAAATAGCTAGTTTTTTAAATATTTGTTAAAGTCATTAAAACTTTTCTAAAAACTAAACTTAACGACAAAATCTATGCTGAGTAACATAATGATTTAACCATAAGTACCGAACCATTTATAGTTATACTACTTGTACCGAAGCAGTTTATCGTTATATCTAAAAAGAAATAAATACAAAATATTTATAAAATTATTTAACACATAAACAGATCAAAGGCGCACTAATGTACATCTTTGTTTAAATCAACGTGTATACTACATGAAGTGGTTTTACCAGAAGATACTGTTTCATGGTTTCTACGCTGCTATTATAGTCACGAACAACAGTCTAACACGTCAACTTTTAAGTGGTCGTATAATGTTTACATGAGTAATATAATTGTTGACTATTTTTTTAATTAATAGTATCCATAAGTTGATCGGCTGAAACGGGTTTTTCTTACCAATGAAACTAGGTCCAGAGTTTTGCTTATTAGAACACAATAATCTGATGACCACTTCAGCGATGGGGTAAACCTATCTGCCTCAGACGCCAGTGGTCGTGGGTTCGATTTCCGTCCGGAACTGGAAAAAAAATGTTTCAGGTCTGGGCGTTTATCTATGTATGTATTTAAATTCTAGGTTTCCCCCTAGTTTGCTACATGGTATCCCATAACACAAGCTATGCTTACTTTGGGGCCATGTAGTTGGTGTGATTGTCTGGGGATTCTATTTTTAATAAAAGCACAAACATAATGGTGCGTACAGATTGCTGTGAATGGAACTTGTAATGTAACATTCTGCGCACTCACCGTCCAAAAACGCAACGAGCGAAGAATGTTACATTACTAGCAATCTGTACGCACCTTAATATTATTCCTAAATTTTACCTCTTTACCGTATAAGTAGAAACACTGGAAGAAATAAAAGAAATACTTATTTATTTTCTGAGATTAAAAAAACATCCTTCTCATCCCAATGGCTCACACCTAAAGAAATGGTAAAAACAATCCCTACTGGTCCTTGATTCATGCATGACAAAGGAACTGGGAGAAAGTTTTGAATATGATCGAGTGGAAAGTGTTGTAGGTGAAGTTGTACATTTTTGAATTTATTTGGCTTTACCTGTACCATTGTATGTTAAAAAAAAAGTTTTTTTTAATGACAGAATTATATGACGTGTCACCACAGAGCTTTTTTTTCCGTGTTTTTATTCAGAGTTGGTAGACCTATTCTGAAGTTGTCGTGGCGCCGCGGTTACTGTGTATATCGAACGATATCACAGGTAAAGCAACGTTCGGCGCGGTCGGTACTTGGATGGGTGACCGCCGACCGTTCATTTCTCACGGCGACTTCCGTGCTTCGGAGGGCACGTTAAGCAGTCGGTCCCGGGTGCTGTATACTTGTATACAGTAGTCGTTAGGGTTTGTTAGAAGCCATTACCGCGCCCTGAAAATTCTGACATCCACCACCAGGCACTGGGCCAGCTAGGTGGATTATGGCCTATACCTCCTCGTCACCCAGGGGAGAGACTCATGCCCTGCAGTGGGCTCATTACAAAGAGTTGTGGTGGTGGTGGTGGTGAAGATGATGAGACCTATTCTAAGCATTCTTTATTTGGAAACAAAAAAAATGCGATTGAGAAATGAAATAAAGAAACTTTTTAAAACCTTTAATCACAATTTTTTATCACAGTTTTCTCAGAAGTTATACATTTATTTTGAATCTTCAGGTTCGGCTACAATTGGAATCGGTGCGTATTCAGTCTGAAACCAAAATATCAAATTAGTAATGTGGTCTCAAGTTTGCAAGATAATTATTTGAATAAAAGACTTACTTAACAGACTCCGTTAAAATGCAGTCCGTGCAGTCCGTTCACACATGATCCGTTTTACTGGACATCTTTTTTGTATCGTAAATACGTATACCATATGTGAAGTCGCTCATACAACTCCATGCGCCATCGATAAAAAAACGTGTCCAGTAAAATATATCCAGTAAAACGGACCATGTGTGAACGGGCTGTGTTGAACCGTAGCGTAGGTACTGTTTTTTCATAAACTAAAATAACATCTCTCAACCAACAGTGACGCTTTCAAATGCACAATTCTTTAAAATAATTATATAATTTCTTAATAGAATACAATTAATTGTGATGCAAGTAAATTAAAAATAACAACTAAAATTAAATATGAGTTTCAAAAATATTTGCCTGTTACTGAAAATATGCGTTATGGAAATGTACTAGGTACGTTACTTATTTATCCAATAAAATAAAACAGTTAGATTCATGGTGCACCTATGCGGTCTTATCGCTAAAAAGCGATTTCTTCCAAAACTTTGCTTGCATGGAAATTATACTTATTTTATTATACTACATAGGTTCGGCTTAGATTAGCATTACCACACCTATATTAGCATGTCGTAAAAAGCGAGCTTCCTTCAGGTTCCGCCAAGCTAGGAACCACCCTTTAAATTTGACGACCGGCTGATGTAGTGGTAAAATACATTGCCTTCTATGCCAGAGGTCCTGGGTTCGAATCCCGGCGGCGATGGATATTTGTGTAATGAACACAGACATTAGTCGTCAAGTCATGGATATATGTTTATTTAAGTTTATATTCTAATCCCATATCCATAACACAAGTTCTTTGAGAAACTTAATTTGGGCTAGACAATGTTGTGTGATTGTCAAAAATATTTATTTTTATTTATTTTATTTTTAAACAATATCTGCCTCAAAATTCAAGGCGCCAGTGGTAATTTGATGTATTCCATTAATATCTCACAAAGGATCAGTACCTTCCTAAACATGTATGCTAGCTGTCTTATGCGACCTCATCTTCTCTTGCTATCAGGTGAGATTGAGCTCAAATGCGGGTTTATCACCGTTTATCACCATAAGAAGCTTAACTCGGTATCACCAAAGTTTTTTTTGTCATCAAGTAAATAAATATATTTGCTTCTATTATATCTACGCTTCTTTTTCCATTTCCTCTAGATAGCGTTTTATAAGCACTATTCCACACTAGTAGATAAAAATCACTGTCTCCAGCAACTCCATCTCCGACTTTCAACCATCGTCAATTGCCAAAAGTTGAGATTGAGTTCAAACACTAGAATTTTAACTTATTAAATAGACCTTTAACGGTTGAACTTAAAATAAAAATGATCACCTTGGGAGGAAGTAAATCTTTTGAAGGTGGAGAAACATTTAGTGACTTCACTGTGGGTGTTTCTGGTGAAGACAAGATATTCACGGATTGTACACTTGCTGGTGGAGTGTACTTGGGCAAGGAACCTTGGTTTGATACTCCGAGTGTAGATGAGAATCTTGATGCAACATATACTGGGGCTGTTTTCTCCGTTATCTTCACTTCTTGAGGCTGGTTGGGCAATGGAAACACTTTCCAACTGTGCACTAAGACCACAGACGACAAAATTAAAAGTAAAATCGTCGATTTCATCTTTTTAAATATAAATTTAAAATAAACACGAAAGATCTACACGGAAGCCTAAACTTGAATGACTGGTACAGATCCACCGAATTTGTAATCAGGGTTGACATTAGCTTGATTATATAATTTTAATAAATTAGCATAAATACCAGTCTAATTTGGCTCTATTTTTGCAAAAGTTCTGTTTCTAAGCTAATTTTGAGTTAGTCAATCTTTTGTAATCGAATCTTTGGCTTACTTTATTACAAGTTAAATAAGGAAATACGCGGATATACGAGTTCGAGATATGATTCGTCAATTTCGCTAGGGAACGTGGTTCTGTAGAATTTTAAACAAGGCATGTAGCGGACTGGCCAACTATTAAAACGTGATTTCAACATTGTATTATCTAATTGAACTTGGGTATTTTGAGCCCTGCTTGTAACAACGCACGAGCAATCACAGAAACCTTTTGTTTAAAGATTCAATCGTAATCGTATTCAGTTTTATGTATAAACATATAAAACAAAAGGTAATTTTGTTGCCAATTTGCATATTGATGTAAAAGAGAAATAAAATATGTGGTCATATGCTTTTAAAAAGATTTATATGTCGGAGCTAACGATAAGTTGGCGATATTAAGATGTTAGTATGACTTCATGGTAACGGAAGTATGTTGGTAGCACTGTTAAAGAGGGCGCTAAATGCAATGACTGACTGACATTCGATTGCAGCGCCATAGGTTATATCTTGAAGTAGGATGATGGCAAGTGAGGCAGATACGGTTAGGACGGCTAGGTGCGCGGATGTATCTCGGACTGACGGTCGATAGTAGCTCGGTATTAATTGAGTTGGTATTGTAACTGTAAAGTAACTGACGGAACGGACTCGCGAATAAAGATATTGTTGTGACTAAGCCAGGGTTATACCCAAGCCCACAGACTTGGTACTAAGTAACTGTCCAGTGATTAATTCTATCGTGTTTTGAGAGTAACGCTTCTTAACGTTTTGTTTGTTTTCCGACATCAGAAGTGGGATGAGCCCATGCATAATTAGTGTTTCGGTTCATTTTGCGAATAGACTTCCGGGATCTGACCAAGCTTAACTTTCGTTTGTGATTAGAGTAAATTCACGTGTCTTAGAGAGTTCACCATTTTGTGTGCTGTGTTTGTGTAAAAATATTTGCCATGTGTTGTTAATTAAATTCGTGATAACTTAGTGTGTGATTTAAAGGGATCCAATACGTTAATTTTGTTATTTTCATAACGTGTTTTTACTTGGTTCATTTCTATTGCGTGCGAGTTTTTGAAACATGGCAACTAAATTTCAATCGATTTATTTTGCGTTAATTTTGTATAGCTTGCGCTGGTGTGGCTTAATGCGTTTCTTTTTGAACCTTTAGTACCTACTTGGTAGATAGTAATGATATCACGGTTGAGCGGGTGAAATTTTGTGGTTAAGCGGCCTTCATAATGCCTTTTTAAATAGGTAGTCTGAATATTGAAGTTGTAGATTTTCTTTCTGATTATCGTGTATCCGTGACTCGGTAGAAATCGCTTTGTATCTTGCCGATCTTCGATTATTTTGCTGCGATTCTTAGGAGACACGTTTTCTTATGTTTTGGTAACAGTAAACTTGTTATTATTTTGACAATTGAAACGTAATATTACGATAGTGTGTGTTTAATGAATCACGGAGATAGGTAATAACGTCGAGATTGAAAAGATTGAAAATTGAAAATGCGTTTAAATAATACTTTGAATTCGTTGCGATTGACAAAAGAGCTGGATTTTACTGTCGAACTGTTTGCGGTTGTCGAACAATTTTAATACTTTGTTGTTGTGAATTATGAAGTACAATGCAATGACTAGCCTGTGTGGCAATGACAGCCTGTGTGGCAATGACTGGCCTGTGTGGCAATGACTAGCCTGTGTGGCAATGACAGCCTGTGTGGCAATGACTGGCCTGTGTGGCAATGACTAGCCTGTGTGGCAATGACTAGCCTGTGTGGCAATGACAGCCTGTGTGGCAATGACTAGCCTGTGTGGCATTGAGTAGCCTGTGTGTAGCCTTTGCATTGTTTGCTAATTGATTGGGTTGTTCTAGCAGCTTTTGCTTGCTTTGTTTATTGTTCGTTCGCTGTCAAATTGTTTGATGTTACATTCAAAGTAAATTTCATTGTTTAATGTGCGGTTTTCTTATCGAAAGTATTGTAGTTCGTACAATGCGTTGACGTTAGCCGATTCCTACTGAGTTTCTTGCTGGTTCTTCTCAGTAGATGGATCTTCCGAACCAGTGGTAGCTTTACGTAAATTGTTAAATCGTGGATTTAGAATTTTGATGGAAATATTAAATTGAAGTAAAATTTTAAAAAAATCTGTAGCGGTTAAAGTTTTGAATTTGCCAAAAGTACAAGTATCCATTGTAGTTGTAAAAAAAGATGTTATTTTTGGTGTTTGGAAGAGATTTAATGTGTTGTGGATACAGGTTCTCGTTCGCTGGTTTTGTGACTACGCCAGAAGGATTCTGGGTAGTGTGTTGAAGGAGTCATTGGTTGACTCAGGTTTCCCGTGGGGAAATGGTGTAATTGCTGTTAACCACGAACGATGTACCTTGTTGTTAATAGTGAAAATAATGGATTTCAATGTTTGATTTGGAGATAATTGTTACTCATTGGTGCTTGGAACTTGGTTAACTGAAACGGTATTTTCAGTTATTAAAAATTCAAACTTGTGTGTTTTCTTTTCAGAATTTGCCTGACTTCATTGTCAGGAGTGGCCGAGCCGCCACTTTGGTATGATTGTTTCAGAATATCACACGAGGACGTGCTCCATCGCAGGATGGCCGTGTCGGAGCTAACGATAAGTTGGCGATATTAAGATGTTAGTATGACTTCATGTTAACGGAAGTATGTTGGTAGCACTGTTAAAGAGGGCGCTAAATGCAATGACTGACTGACATTCGATTGCAGCGCCATAGGTTATATCTTGAAGTAGGATGATGGCAAGTGAGGCAGATACGGTTAGGACGGCTAGGTGCGCGGACGTATCTCGGACTGACGGTCGATAGTAGCTCGGTATTAATTGAGTTGGTATTGTAACTGTAAAGTAACTGACGGAACGGACTCGCGAATAAAGATATTGTTGTGACTAAGCCAGGGTTATACCCAAGCCCACAGACTTGGTACTAAGTAACTGTCCAGTGATTAATTCTATCGTGTTTTGAGAGTAACGCTTCTTTTCGTTTCGTTTGTTTTCCGACATATATTTAAATTAAATGCAGATTTAGTCCCCATATAGATATAGTATTACTATTAATTAGAAATAAAATCACACAAAACAATGTAAAAAATAGACTATAAAGTATTACTTGCAATAATAAAAAAGAAAAATATGTTAAGTAAGTCGACTGCTAGATTGGAACATCTTTTTTTCATTGGGTTTTAAATAAGTTTGTTTTTATGGTTAAGAGAACTATAATTGTCTTGAAAAGCCCAGAAAGGGCATGTAAAAGTAATAAATTAATAAAATAATAATAATAATTTCTAATAGGCTGAAGTAATCTGGTATTATATTGCACTGCCCCTTCATCCCGATATTGAAACAATTCATAGCCGAAGCGTTGATTGGCTTGATTTTATATGAAACAAGGCTCTACATAGCACTGTAAAAAACCAAAAAAAATCGTTTCCTTCAACTGATATCTCATAAAAGAATGAATGATCTTTGAACACTGAATGATTTAATAATTATTATTCAATTTACACAAGATACCCAAGGTTCAATTGATAAATAGCGTGCCAGTGTAACGCTATCATTAAGGTTTTATGGTTTTATGAGTATTTGTAATAGCTCCATACTTGACAGCTCCCATTAGTCTCAAAAGCGTATCCTGAAATAAGAATAATGTAGGTATTTTTTATATTTCCCATCTTGACAACAAACAATTGTAATAATTACTAAGTCATTTCATTCAATTGTTTCAGTTCTTTTCAATGTAAATTTTGCATATAACCAGGCCTGGCTCACTCCGCGCGGTACATCCGTTATTTACCTACAGCGAAGCGCTCCGCCGGCGCATTTCGAATGGGTCGTGTGTCACGCGCGCGCCCGTCGGGACGTTGTAGATATCTACCTACCTAATAATAATAATTATTAATAATATCTACCTAACTCATATTAGCGCAAGTATAAACCTAAGTGGATTTTTGTCGCTAATTAATTAAGCATTCTATAAATTGTAAAACTGATAAATAAATTTAAAAAAAAAAATAGCATTCACAGTAATTCTATGATCGAGGTTGCAAATAGTATTTAAAAATGGACATAAAAAGAAACAAATATTCAATTAGATTATGTTTAGATTTGATTATGTTCAATGTAGTAAACAAAACATAGGTAGTACCTATTACTAATTATTCGTCGTAACTTTTTTTCATTTTGTACTTTAGGTAAGTTGAAACAATATTTTTTACAAAGGTAGAATAGCAGTAATACCTACATCGGTAGATACTTAATTACAAATAAGGAGATTAATTATTCTTTACTAGGCAGCAACCCTAACAGCGTAAGAAAAGATAAGAGGCATGCGATAGAATGAGACAAAACTTCTAGGTATATAAATTTGCAGGTACGTAATGCTGTGCGAGCTGAATTCCACCGTATCGCGTCGTCGCAAGACTCGAATTTATTTAGATCTTCTTGCGGAGTAATTCTTCTGTACCAACTATTACTTATTCTGTGATATAACCTATAAAGACTTATCAGATTAATAAAGTTGATAGAAATATACAAAGAAACACTCATTTATTGTTTTCCTTGTAGTTTTCTCAGGAATCCATTAACTTGTAAACGGAGTAATATTTTACGATTTTTTAAAGGTATGCGCATAGATCTAAGAAATTAATCATATAATTATGATTTAATTCTTTTCTAAGTAACTTAGCACCTCTGTAAAATACCTTATTTTGAATGTAATTGTATTAAATTCCATTGTTTATTGAATTTTCTTTACATGCGTCATAACTAGTGACGTATTCTCAGTATAGATATGAGAAAATACTTAGTTAATCAATAGATAGGTTAATCAATGCATCATTTTTTTGCTCTTCGGTAGCAAATAATTTTCCGCTGCTTTAAGTGCTTCATTGTCGTTGGGAAGATTCAACACGTTTTTATAGGTGACTTAACCCGCGTTCATGTTTTATTACATTTAATAATAAAAATATTCTATAAAAATAAAACCGACTTCGAAATTAGGTAAACTAAATTAGGTAAACTAAAAAAATAAAAAATGGTAACTTCTGTCTAAAATAAACTAACTTATAACAAGAACAATACTTTGTACAACAAAAAACAGAATTGCTTAAATCGAACTTGTAGTTCCGGAGATATGCGAAAACAAACATAAAAAGTCGGTTGAAATCTCAAAAACTAGTGAACCGATTTTGATGACACTTGCAGTATTCCCTAAGTTTAATAATACCTAATACAACAAAAAAGAATTACTTGAATCGGACTTGTAATTCAAACCATACATACATACACTTTTGAAATTTGGCACCTTTGTTCAGACGCCGATATATTATGCGAAAACTAAGCAGTTCTGAACATATTACATACATACAGGTCGAACTGATAACCTATTTTTTTTGAAGTCGTTTAAAAAATAAACGCGATTTCACTAGTCAAACGGTGTTTGCTAGACAAACGAACACTGAGACGGTCTTATTAAGAGTCACTCGAATAAGTGGCTTATTACGTAAAGCGTATCCAAGGGTATTCTAAGAAAAAATGGCGGGACTTCAGAAAAATTAGACAGAGTATGTTTAAAAAACAATTAACTACCTAATCTCTATATTGCAGCAAAACCATAGTTTCTGGTAGTAGTTTTAGCTGTATGTAAATGGGTAGTTTTTTTCTCTTTAGTTGATAAGATTTCGCTAATTCATGAAAGTAATACTTTAGTACTAACCGTCTGATTTCATTGATTACTCTTACTGCTGTAGATATCTAATATTATTCTTGTTTTTAGGTTTACTGAACTTGGTAGGTACATGATTTTTGTGGGAAAAGACATTCCTAAACCTATCTGCTGGTGAAAGGCAATTAATATAAAATAAAACTTCTGCATTTGCAGAAATATTGCAAAATATTTAACGCAATCAAGCTTGCGGAATTTGGTAACAAAGTAGATTTGAAAATATAAATATATCATCCGTTTGTAATAGTCCAAAAAACATTTACAAAATCCACCAAACGCAAGTTATAAATAATTTGATACCGCATAATTGTTACCTACTTCTGATTAATGGTTCTTAAAGCAGACATGTTTATACAAGGTATTTTCCTAAATTTTACTGCTTCAATGTTCTTACAATGCAGGTTACTGACAACGCATCTTTTATAACGTCACACTCACTGACAATACATACTCGTACGTGAGTATTTGTCAGTGAATGTGACGTGACAGACATATTGCTGTGGTATAGTAGCACATAGGGTATTTTCGCGGCCAACTAAACGCGTCGATGTTTTTTTTTGTGTTTCTGTTAAAACGATGCTAATATTTCGAGACCTCGAAAGTCGTAAAAGCTTTCTGAAATTATAATTTATTTATGACCTTCAGGCCTTTTAAATTTTATTGGCCCAGTGCGAGGGTGCAAAGCCAGATCTGAAAATTTCCGCTATGTGCAAACGCCTCGACATAGCGTACGCACACACTATGTTGGGCCGCACCGCACAACAAAAAATCCGCTTGTGTCACTCGTATACATTTCATATAAACATTTATTATTAACACTAGCTGTTTCCCGTTGTTTTACCCGCGCCATTTCAAATCCCTCGGAAATTTCGAGATAAAAAGTATTAGCTATTCGCTATTCCAGACGGTAAACTATCACTATGCCAAATTTCATTCAAATCATCCATAACAAACATCCAGACATGCATACATCCATGAAACCAATCTTTCACATTTATAATATACAAAATTTTAGTTTGCTTTTCCTCAATAGGTGTCGCTGTCGTCGATTAAATCGCGCAAGAAGAGTTATAATTGATTTAGTCATATTAACTTTGTAGACTACTTTTATTCATCCTCACGTTCACAAATATAATATTAGTAGGAATTCTCTATTTACTAGCACACTATGCCGGGGCGCATGATCCGACGGAATGAAAGAAACATTTTTTACATTCAAGCTCGTTTAGATTTACGCCTTAAAGTTTTACATGAGCAAAGTTACATATACTATGAACAGTTTTCATTATCTTATAGTGAAGTTCTTGGTACGATCTTGTTTGTATTCGAAGGTCGGAAAGCGAATCCAATATAAAGCGTATAAGTTCAGGGTTCATATACCGATATGGTTCGGAGCGTGTGACCGATCCAGTTCCACTTGAGGCGTTTGTTCTGATGGACGATCGGAGTCTCACCACATCGAGCAGTGGGCTTCTCATATATTGTAGATTTTCTCGGGCCAATAAACTCCGAGAATATTGCGAAAAGAGCGGTTAATGACGACCTGTAGCCGGCACGACATGTCTTTGGTAAATTTCCGCGTCTCGCATCCGTACAGCAACACGGTTTTAACGTTGGACCGGAATATCTTGAGCTTAACTCTCCTAGTCAGTTGCCGCGATTGCCACACAGCACGGAGCTGTGCGAAGTTTGCTCTTGCCTTCAAAACATAGTTCCGTAAAAAATACGGCATTGTCGTGGGTCATCGTTTTTAATAAAGAGATAAAGCCAAAACTTTAGAGCTATTCCAGAAAAAATCCATGAGATCATTCATCATCATTAAGTACTTACATATGATTAAATAAATATAAATAAATAAAAAGTTTATTGATTTCTCAAGAGTACAAGGAAAGATAGAGAGAAAGAAGAAGACGTTTAGGAGAAGATAAGGGGCATCTATTTTAGATTGTGATATTTTTACCAAGAGAGAAAAATCAGCAATGTTGCGTCTATCAACAAGAGATAGAATATGACGCCTTTTACATCTTAACTCGTATCAGTTATCTTATTTTTTCGGCTCTTAAACGTTAGATATCTCAAGAAATTGCGTTGAATTGTCGAGTCGTGGGTTCCAAACCTGCGAGCAATATTCAAGAGAACTGCGCACTAGTATACAAAACATTTTTTTTACTATTTTGATGCTGTTTTACTGTGAACTTGATCTGATAACAAGTCACATAAGTTTGTTGGCTGAATTGGCAATATGATCAATGGTTTTTCAAATATTAGTTTTGAGTCAAGTTTAACACCCAGGTCCATTACATCCATCACTCTTTTAAACTAGAAAATATCGAAATGCTATTTTAATTGAACCAAATTTGGTATTCAGCTAAAAATGGGTAGTTCCCAGTAGTTCAACTTTGTACAATCCTCTCGAAAGTTGAACTACTGGGACATCAAAGTTGTACTGTTTATATTAATTTTATTTTACTGTGTTTTGAAAGAAAACTGGATCCAGCGAGAAGAACTGAGCAGTTGAACTACTGGGAACTACCCGTTCAAGGCTCTGGTCAGTTCAATAGTTGACAAGGAAAATATTATTTTTTTTGAGTCTTTAATAGAAAATGAATATTTATTTTTCAAGAGTTGGTCAAATACCTAGTTCTAGTATATTTCTATATTGAATTTAAATCAAAAATCCTTGTTTCTAAACACATAAATGTATGAGTATTGGCCATGACAACCAAAATCCAGGTTAATTTTGCTATGAAAAATCTTGGATTTGAATTGAGACTCGATATAGAAATTTTACTTTCCAATATCCAATATATTTCTTGTAAACCACTTAGTTCTTTCTTTACGGAAAAAGAAGAGGATCATAAAAAATATTCAACTTCTTATTTGTTTTAAAGAAATACCAAATTAAATCCACTATTAGTAGTTCATTATTAGTAGGTATCTGATGAACACTTGAAAATGTGTGTTAAGTTTATATTAAACACATAAATAACAATAAACTTCTAGCGGGATCCACTTTTCTTTCAAAACATACTAAAATAAAAATAATATAAACAGTACAACTTTGATGTCCCAGTTGTTCAACTTTCGGGAGGATTGTACAAAGTTGAACTACTAGGACATCAAAGTTGTGCGGTTCAACGAGTTGAACTGAGCAGTTGAACTACTGGAAACTACCCCTAAAATATCTCATTGCGTTATCATTTCGTTCTCTTCTCAGTCACAAATAGTGACTGAGAAGATAAAGTGTTCCAATTTTTTCCCCTGGCGTTAATCATTTTGATAGAATACTATTCTATTACTTTATTCTACAATACACTTAAGAAATAAAAAAAAATGTGGTCAGAAATTTGAAACCTATGTGTTCGGCGACGTGAACTACTAGTCAATTGCTACCATCAGTTTCGTTCTGATATGCATGTTTATACAGTTTAGGGTAGACAGAAGTTCAATATTAGAACTTGATTGTCTTACTAGAGGCCAGTCTCAATGACTTACCTAAACGTTAAATTTAAAGCAAGGATAAAAATTCCTATGGGTACTACATATTTTGAACTCAAGTGACAGATTTGACACAACATAGTAATACCTACATGAATTTTTACCCTTACTTTTATTTTTGATAAGATATTGAAATCAGCCTTAAGTCGCATACAAACATAACCTTCTAATAAATTCTATAAACTGGTTAGGAAACTTCGTCTGGTTGTACAGTACAGACTAATTAAATAGTCCCCGTGGTATTCTCAGACAAAATTGAAAACTTCGAATACCACAATTATCATAATTCTTTATTGAGGTTTTGAGGACCCACAAAATTGTCTGTCTTTATCAAATATTTACTTTTGATATTTTATTTATTAAATATGTATTATTTGTTTACAAAGTTATTTTCTCAGCTTACTTTTACTACTTGCTCTGTAAACGGACCGGCAGCCTAGCCAGCGAGTACTCGAACACTTTAATGCACATATTATACTGTAAAAGTCAGTTAAGGGACGGAGGATTTATTGGCGATTTTGCGGGCGACTGGCTGACCCCCTGTCACTGCTATAGTCTCTCTTCATCATAATAATACCTCCAAATTTGTCAAACGTGACATCAAATGGTTTTTATAGCCTCTGGTGTTCTGCCTACCCCATTAGGGATACAGGCGTGAAGTTATGTATTATGTATTGTATTATACACGTAGAAATAAAAAGTCCTTGGATTTCATTATTGCTAAAATAAGCAATCTCCGTTAGATCTTAAACTAATAATAATTAACTTCCACGAAAGATAAAAAAATCTATAATTTGTTGGTTAAAATACGGATTGTTTTATTTTCAACTAAAAATGCGAATATCCTGTGTAGGAATAATTACACTAAAACTAACCATATGATTTATGAATGATTTATGAAAATTGGCTCGATAAAAAAAGTCACAAACGTTACACTAATTTACCATTTCAAACGAATATTGCTACAAAATGCCATAAAAGATTCATGAAAAAGTTACATAAAGCATAAAGCGGACATCTCTTAACCGATAAAGCATAATTTTTCAAAAATTAAAATTTTTGAAATATAAACCAGTTAAACGTATTTTGCTTGCTCACGTCGTCGGCGAAATTCGCTAACGATATCTGGGCGGGAAGTATGGAATTACGCACCGCGCTAACAGAGGCCCTTAAGTCGTCTTTAACCACCAGTCTGCCCCTCATTATACTGAATTGAATTTGAGGTCTTCGATTTTGCAGACTTTTAGATATGTGCCCTATAGTGACACAGTAAAATTAAACAAAAATATCCTAACCCCCCTCAAACACGGTAACGGGATGGGTGTTGTGACACCCCGTAGTATAATTAGCTACTACTTATAAAGAATCTATAATTTCGGGAGATTTTATAAAACACTATTTTAGGCTAATTAACTTTGTTTATATAAAAAATCCACTTAAATTGTATATAAAGTAATCATAATTGTACATAAAATAAACAATTAAATAGGTGTATGGTAAGTAAATAATTTTATAGGGTGAAGAAATGATCTGCATTTATTGCAAAGTAAGCTGATTTTAGTTTTACAAATCATGACTCGGTTTTCCTTTTCTTGATAATCTACAAAGTTGTATTTTCTGTAAATCTACGGCCACATTTTTACATAATTCTCTTAGACCTCTTGCAATTACTCACCAAAATGTAAGGTGGTCATATTACCCGCCAGCATTCTTATATAATTGCCATGCATTTCATATTTCACATGTACTTAGTACCTACCACTTTTTACTTTTTATCGCATTCCTATAGAGACCTATGTTCTGATCAGCCCTGTACATACTGTCCATACTTTTTGCATTGTATTCTAACATTTGGCTGAATTATGAGCGCATACTTTTTTGTTTCTATAAAAAGCATATGTAATGTTTAGCTCTGTGGGTTGGATTTACTTTTTCACAATTGGAAGCTACAGTCGCCAAACTGTTATCATTCCACTTACACACTTATATGTCAACTGCAAGGCTTTCTTACGTCTATTAGCCTTTTTCATTTCTATTGCAGGTGGCAAAGGGCAATGGAAGATACGATTTTCACGAATGACACGAGTTCTCTTTAGTTTGCTGCTCGGAAAAAAGAGGAAATAATGAAAAAAAAAAACGATAAATAGAAACTGAAAAAAAAAAACAATCAATATGTTTATGAAATCTGACTTGTGGAAATCGAGTTTGCAAAGCATGAGAGAAAACGTTCCCTCCTAGTTGTTTATAAAAATCAGGTATTGTGCTTCCTTTTCCTTGATCCAGAGTCCTTATCCATGATATTTGAATTAGCATTATCTGTTGCTAATATGGCAATGCTGGTAGGAAACCTTTCATCATCATCTAAGCAGTCCAATTTCTCAATAATGTCGTTCAGAGCCAATTATTCATTGAGACATATGATAGACGTGCATTATACATTATTATAGAGCTTCAGTGTGTTATAACACCCATCATGTTTGCAGCCTAATAACGTAATTAAAAGATGCATTACAAGATTCAAATGTTGATAATTTACTTGGCAAAACTATTTCTGAAAAATAAATAACAATGTAGATCATTTTATCAAAAGGTTTATAAAAACCAACAGTTTCAAAGCCGTTTATTCTCCTTGCACTTTGACACACCAAAATTAATGAAAATATAATAGATTAAAAGTTTTTAAATCAATTTCTGCATTTTATCCAATATTCACATTCACTGCGAACCAAAAGACATAAAAACGTAAACTAATGAAAGTAAATAAATATAAAAAACGTGGTAAACTAAGAGCTATTTTTTGTGTGTTGTGACACCCCATACCTAGTATAATGTGGATTACAAAATCTGGTTTATTTACTCCGACAGAAGAGCAGGATAGAATAGGGATTTTAATATTTACGGCTTAAGTTCTGGGGATGGTAACACATAGGTTCAAAGGTTCATATCAGCAGTGCCTTTTAGTAAAATAAAAAAGGTTTTGGCCATTTCACTAGAAGTTAATTTAATTCGAGCTTAAAATTATCTTTTATGTTAGTCTATAGACTGCCAGTATCACATATAAAAATAGCTTAAATTAAATAATAATCGTAAACACTTAGAGTATTTTAAACAATACCTAAAAAAAATAAAAGGACCTTCGACTACAAATAAATATCAAAACAACAGTCAGAAGATCATATTAGTTTTCCTAAAGTCATTGGTAAAAAATACAAAAGTACTAGGAGGTATAATTCGTCGGATGCGTTCTAATTCGAAATGACTACAGCTAATAAATCATCGTTATTGTTTCGGTTCTTGCTTGTTCTGAAAGAAGCTGCTCCAATGCCTCTGCCTCTTCCAATGAATTCGGGAAACGGGAACTTGGGTACTCCCCGATGACGGGCGTCAATTATTCCTTCTCCAAACTGAAATTTTAAACAAAAACAATTAATTATTATGTAATAAATAATTATAACTAATCATATAAGTTCAGTTCGATGTATGCAACATCTTCGTCATTACGATTTATATGTGATCAAGTACGATATGTTCTTAGTCGGATACAGGCACTAAAATAGTAAATTCTGCATTTGTTTACATATTTATAATATGAAATGTTTAATTTAAAGTTGTTTGGACTTTTCATTGCTATAGTTTATAAACTAATGTACCACCACCTTTGATGTTAAACATGAGTCTTGTTCATTAACGCAATAAAGATGGTTCTCGGGCTTTTTGTATTGAGCAACATTTTTGCTGTAAGAACAGTGAACTTAAAAATCTATTTTTTTTTTTTTATTTATTTACACTTCAGTATACAGTACAGATAGTAAATGATAAAAAAAAAAAACAGTGTGTTGTGTAAGTACTACTAGGCGGTCTTATCGCTGACGAGCGATTTCTTACAGACAACCAATCTAGTACAAAATATAAAATTAAAACTTACCTCTGGAGGAGGTTGTGGGAATCCATTCAGCGTGTTAAAACCGAATGCAGACGAAGCGCTCTGACTGCCGCTGCCGCCGAGCCCGCCGTGCCCGCCGAAAGCTGACGCCGATGAAGCCGCAGAGGACGCCGCGCTGCCGCTGAACGACGCCGCTTGGCTGCTGGCTTGGCTCCCGCTGAACCCACTGGAATTAATATAAGTAGAATTGTGTTAAGGTATATGTATAACTTGTTCCATTACTGACTGAGTGTCTGACAGACAACTCTAGCAATAACTGCTAGGCTTAGCGAGCTGAAATTTGAAACATACATTTCCGCAATAACCACGGGAACGGAAAGTACCTATAGGGCTTTTAAGGTTATGCGCGTACGAAGTCGCTGGCCAAAGCTCGTATTATATAAAAGACGAACGCCCGCGCCCACTCTTTCATTACAAATAACATAATGCGGAAATAATTGTGAACTTTTAATTATACACAATTATGAAACAATTAAAAATTATTAACTTTGTGGAATAATATGACCAAAAAATTTAAAATTGGCGTCTTAATTGCGATTATTTTTAGGTACTTAATTTATGACTAACGCCCACGGCGTCTGTGAATGGTTAAAAGTTATCAAAATTGGGCCAGATAAAATAACGTTTTTTACTTGTTTAAAAAAAAACAGGCGCAGGGTATCAAGTGCAGTTTGTATTTTGTTTAATTTGTTATAACATAGGCAGAAGTCGCCGTGGCGCCATGGTTACTGTGTGTATAATACGACATCGCAGGTTAAGCAACGTTCGGCGCGGTCGGTACTTGGATGGGTGACCGCCGACCATTCATATCTCACGGCGACTTCCGTGCTTCGGAGGGCACGTTAAGCTGTCGGTCCCGGGTGCTGTATACTTGTATACAGTAGTCGTTAGGGTTTGTCAGAAGCCGTATCGGCACCCTGAAAATTCTGACATCCACCACCCAGCACTGGGCCAGCTTGGTGGATTCTGGCCTAAAACTCCTCATCACCCAGGGGAGAGACTCATGCCCTGCAGTGGGCTCATTACAAAGAGTTGTGATGATGATGAAGTAAGGTAGAAGATTCTGAGAGATTTTTCATTTATTTAAGAATAAACTAAATTAGTTTATATTAGCTCGTATAGTTGAGCCAGTTTTTCATACATCTGCGTCCATCGAAAATCTTTTTGCAGGACGGACAACTTAAGTTTCGTTTCGCTTAGTTTAAATGGCTGAGCTTAGGTTTCATTTCGTATAGTTGGCGGTGTACGATATACTTTTGGGTAGAAAATTTTTCGTCCACGTTTATCGTGTTAATATTAAGTAATACATATTTGCTGGTAAATAAACTTTTCGTTAAATCTCCGTGTTTCATCTTTGTCCTCATTGTCAAATACCATAACATAAGGAAGCGAGAACTTACTTAACTTTAATGTAGCAAATTCAGCATAACATTAAACTTCCTCCAAATTCTATCCCGAAAGAAAAACTTTCTTTGTTTAAAAAACCATAAGTTATTTCCTGATGTGGTAATGAAATAGGTAAGGGAAAGTAAAACATTTTTAAATAACTTGTATACCTACCACCTCATGTTATTAAAAATCATATCTTAATTTACTGTAGCGAGAATTAAATCAACTAGAAGGCAAGCATTTTTTTGAAATATACTGTTTACAGAAACATGAAATGCGGTTAAATCAGCGGAACCATTTCTTTCCCACATAAAAATTAAGAAAAAAAGAACAATTTATCGTTTAGAGCCCAAACAATTTAAAGTTTACCAGGAAAAAATATTGCTCAAAATAATATTGCCCATACGTAAAAGCGTTAAAGGTACTACGAATCAAGAAAACCTCTTAAATACTGAATCACATTAAAATATTGTCCAATTATTTACTTTTTGCTAAAACTACCTCTACCAAATATGACATTGAATTTTCTACTGTCTAACTGGCTGTTGCATATTATTTAATCGTTATGCACTTTGTACTAACTACATTGTCCTAATACATGGGGCACACCATAAGTTTTGCACTTGTAGCTAATCGGAACTATTTGAATTTCGAACGATATATTTGTAGAAACGTCTTGCAACCTTCTTAGTAATAAAAAAAATAGCGGGAAATCATTTGTCAATTGCTTTTTTATCACACATCAACGAAACTGGAATTAAGTCGGAAAAATTTTAGAGCGATGATATTTTATAATTTTTGAGAAAACTTCTCTCCCTGCGCAAGACTATGCCGCTCGTGTTCAAAATGCTTTTGAGAGAGAAGCACCTTGTATGCGCACCGTGGGGCAATGGTTTGCTGAAGTTGAGATTGGTCGGGTTTCTTTACATGATGAATTTGAAGTGAAGGGCGGCCTTCACACTGTCGTCGACGAAAATAATTTGGCTACTGTTAAGCGGCTAATTGAAGAAAAGGAATTACCTATGAGACAATTAGAGAACTATTGGGGATGAGCTAAATACAGATAATTTTACACGAAGAATTAACAGTTCGGAAACTTTTTTGTAGTTGAATCCCTCATGAACTGACAGCGAAGCAGAAGCGAAACTTGCGTGGAATGGGGCTCACAGATGCTACTGTGTATGTAGATGTAAGTATGACCGCGAACATTCTTATGCTGTTTATAACATTTTCACAGGATACGAAACGTGGATTTATTCTTTCGGACCCAAAAACAAACAGCAATCTTGCGACCCATTCACAAAATAAGAACAAGTCACCAGTAGCGAGGCAGGCAGGCAACGTTGGTATAAAATTATCGCGTTATTTTTTCAACTATGGGTCCCATCTGCATAATTCCACTTGATCAAAAGAGTGTTAATGCCGAGAGGTATTCTACAATTTGTTACTTTAGAAAAAAATCTCGAAGAACGACCAAAAAGCTGCGTTCTCTTAGGTACATCATGACAACGCTTCTTCACACACGACCAAAAAAACAAAGTCATTTTTACCTTCCGTAATAGTACAACTCGTCACCCAACTTGCTCATCGTTCCGACCTATCTCCCTGTGATTTCTGTATTGTCCACAAAATCAGAGATTTGATGATAGATTTCAGTTTTACCAACTCCGAAGAGGCAGTGATAGCGTTCAATCAGCTCGTAGAAAACGTGCCTTTAGATATGTGGTCCTCCTGTTTTAAGAAATGGTTCGATCGCATGAAAATATGTTTATAATGCAATATTTTGAAAAGCAGTAAATTTAATATTTTTTAGGTATAACATGTTCATTTTTTAAGTTACGCAAAAACAATGTACGGATAAGTTCTACATAAGTTCCAAATAAGCTATTTATTACTTATGGGTAGGATAAACACTATTGTTGCGTTTCACGACTGTCAGATAGCGCTATTTGTCACTATTTGAATAAGAAACGCGACGTTTCTTATTCGGAACTTTTATCTTCCAAATAATTTATGTGCTACATAGCTAATTGGTACTTTATCCATACATTGTGAAACAGACCCTAAATAGTTTAGATGTATTTATGTTAGGGATAAAAATTAAGCCAGCAACGCATCATTAATGTATCTAATAATCTATGGACTCGAATGTCACCTATCTGTAAAATACTTAGAGCAGAGTACTTTTAACGTAAATTGTTAATGATGTTGCAATAAATTTTGAGTGTAATTTAATTCAATTCTAAGTGTAACCATTGACCTGAACACATAGAAGTTACACCATACAAAACATAAGTACCTAGATATTTACGATTAACAAATTGTTTGGGTAATTTCGAAAACAACGTTGTTTAAGTGTGTGAAATCTGCTCTAAGTATTTTACACTCTTTACGTTTTACGAGTTCCAATCGTTTTGTTGCGTATTACTCGCCTACCTAAACGTTTTGACTATTTGTTAAGAAATAATATAGTTATGTAAGAAATAGTTTGGTTAGTCAAATATTACCTCACTTTGCTAAATTTTAAAGGAAATGCGAAATTTATGGGTACTTTATGGGTTTACCATTAATACCTAAAAGGGTTTATGTTATGGAGAAAGTGTGTCACTACATCTATTAATATACTATCAATGGTTCACATAAGAAGATTATTCTTAGTCGAGGCTATATCCGTGTTAAACACGATGTGGCGGAATATCAAAATGAAAACTATTCCATGTAATTTATTTTTATGCTTATTACAAGTAAATACATTAATCCTTATCAGGCTAAAAGTATACCAAATATACATTCATCTATGGTCGCAATCTTTCATGTACCTATATAGTTTCAGTTTGATTTTTATATTAGAAACAATAATAATCTTAGTTTCTAACTTTCGACTAGTTAATACTTGCATTAAGGATAAATCTGAAAACAATTTTTAAATAAATAATTTAAGAGAGATATCGTTTATAGAACTATAGAATTTATAGATAGAATCAGTGCGGTTTATGACATCAATACAAGAAATGAACTGGACGGCGTAAGTACTTAAACATTATAGCTTGAAGCAAAGCTAGGGCAAGCAAACCTGCTGACGTACCTTTTCAACAGTGTTACCTAGGTGATCAAAGACTGAGACGAAGTAAATGGCTTTGCAGGAAAAGTGACTGTGATTTAGACGTAATATTAAATCTTAATTTACCTAATCTAATCGATTTGTCGAAGCTGTTACCACTTTTTAATGACCTCACTGGATTAGTTTTTATTTCATTCTGCACACTTTTTTAAATGTTTTTTTTTATTGATTTGCATACTTTGTGAAAGTATACTTTATTATATTGCATAAATGTTCCCTTGTTGTCGAGTGGGTTTAGTGTAAACAATCATATGATATAGCAAATTAAGCAACTTTTAGCTGCTTATCATTCTTTTTCAACGACTTCCATACTTCGGAGGGCACACGTTCGGTCTCGTTTTGTTTACATGCAGCTGTTTTTAAGATTTGCTATAATTCAGTATTTAGGCCCTCTGATATTGCGCACATTAACCAACCAGCACTGGCCCAGCGTTTATGGAAAAACCTCTTAATCATCCAGAGAAGAGATTCATGTCCCATTCTGTAAATGGACTTAAAAAGCCCCAGACTTTTAGAAACGGTTGTGGTGATGAAGATTCACAAAAATAAACTAGACCAATTTGGATATTTGTTACGTGATTTACAAAGCAAGTAGTAAAAACGTAACAATTGATAAAAAAACTCACTGAAATCAAAATAATCCTTAAATTTAAAACAACAGTATGTATAATTTACAGGTTGTTATAATGTATATTTATATGCAAATTAGGTATTTGAATATACTCCCAATCATACATACACGAATCATAATCACCCTAATAGACATTAAATCTATTTTTGCTTGCGAACTCCATATGCCAGCGAATTAAGTGCCTACAAGATATACATACAAATTACACGAATTAGGCCGAATGATTGATATTTTGGCCTTCATCATCGACGTGTTAGGAAAACTACGAGGAAAAATTCTGTTGTGTTCGATTACTATCCGTAGCTCAAAATATTTTAAACGATTGTTCCATTATTTTTAAGAGTTTGTTTTAACGGACTAATCTCAGGAACTAAAAGACGTATTTTAAAAATAGGATAGTCCTTTCCCTAGATTTTTGTGAAGGTTATCGAAGAAAATAGTGCAAATACAGCCATAAATAACTGGCTGTGTGATATGATATAAACGTTTCAATGGATAAAATAAATCTAGTGAGAATGTAACCTGACGACAAAATAAAATTAATAGAAGCATAAAATGCGATTAATGGCAAGAAGAGTTGTAACAATAAGGATATCTTCTAATTAATGCACTGAAATTTACTATACCGAAAATTACTATTTACTATATATACTATACTAGCTGTTGCGCGCGCTTTTACCCGCGCAATGTCGATTCCCGCGGGATTTTCGGGATAAAAAGTAGCCTATACGGATTCGGAAGAATCCCTCTAAGTAATGGTAAAAGAAATTATTAAATCGGTCCAGTAGTTTTTGAGCCTATTCAATACAAACATACAAAAATACAAAGGTTTCATCTTTATAATATTAGTATAGATTTAGACCCGACATATTATAAACGAACCGTACCTAGTGCGATCTGGGAGAGAACAAGAATACGGATGCACAGGAACACATTATTTTATTTAGTCCTAGGTCAAGAGGGTTTCCGACAAATATTTATTTATTTAATACACAAAACAGAATACAACTATAAAATACAACTGTAACAAACTTAGAACTATTCTAGTCTAGGTTGTATTCCACAAGAATGTGTATAGAGAAAATATAAAATAACACTGACTATTAGTATATAATATAGAAATTAAATTAAATATTAAAAATACCTTAACCTTTAGGTAATATATTTTACAAGAGCAGATTAAACGATATAAGCAACCCATTCGTTGACCTGCTTTTAAATTATCTATAGTACAAAAATAAAATAATAAATATCATTAGTCAGAATACTATTAATTCTAGGCTCAGTTGTAAACCCTTAAAGATAAACGATATCTTTAAGGGTTTAAGTAAACAGTTCTAGTTTAGGTAATAAAATATCGAATGCCGGGTTTAAGAAAAAAGTCTTTTCACACCGTGCGAAAGACCGTACTTTGGGGTTTAAAAATCTGATGGCAATAGCAAAGTATTATAATTTGATCAGGAGAAAATATTTGAGGTTTTTGATGCTTGTACAAACTTTATTTCAATAACGACTTAAGCTTACGTAGGTGCTACCTTAGTTTCCTTCTACTCTAGAGGTAATGACCTTAGCTCTATCACCGGCTAACTATGAATTTGAAATGAGTCCGCGTACGATTTCGCAATATTTAAATACCGGTTATGTAACTGTTAATGTTGGGCATCTTCAAGTTATTGTTAAATTAGTGACATTAATCATTAGTTTAAAAAATAGTAGGCAGGAGTTTGGTGTATTTAAGCAATTCTCCGTAAGTTACTGTCGAAACTCTCCAAAAATAGCTGTAGTTAAATAGAGTTCAAGTATGAATAAAATTCAATATAATCACCTTTATATCAACTTTTCGTGAAGATTTTAGTTACTTTAGTTTGAAAATAATGACACCTGCTGGTGAGTGAACATGAAAACTAAGATCGTACACGTCCATCCACGAAAAACCTATTCACTCGACGCTTAAAAGTAACAGGACTATACTAGCCAGGGAACATAGACGCAGGCAGTTCATTCTACCTTGGCGACCCATATCAAAAAGAAACTGTGAAAGCGCTTTGTTCGACTTTTAGAATATCCGCCACATACGGATGGAAGTTCTGTCTGCGTCCTATGGTAAAAATCTACAGGTACTTTATCTCTACTTAATAATAATATAATTATATACTAACAGCATCGTAGTAATACTGAGGCTCTAGGTGAACAATTTTCAGACTAGGTAATAACTTTTAAACTATCGCGGTTATTTTCACCAAAATTTAACGAATTAACGGAATAGGCGGACTCGTTAGAGTGTTATTTTTCAACAGACTGGAGTCCGCGATCATGGTGCTTGTAAGAAGAGGCGTGACTAATATATTTATATTAGTTATACTTAACAGGTACACGACAGAAATGTTATATTCCGTAATACGAACATTTCTTCTTTACATTATTCAATAATAGTCAAGTAACCCTTTTGGCAATAGTGAAGTCCTTGACCAGGTATCCATTAGGATGTCTTCTGGTTAAAAAAGGCACAAACGTTCGGTAGCGGAAGCGGTTAAGACTCAAATAAAATAAATCCAAAGAGATAAATTTTACTTTGCAAGAATGACATTACAACTTCTACCTGTTTCCCATGTGTTAAATTATACAAAAAAGTTTTGTTTATCACAATTATGAATTTCGCGAAACGCGTAACTCCTTTCACTAATTTAGCAAATTTCGCGATGTTTTTTATAGTTTTTATAGCACGTGGCATATCATCCAAAAGAGGAAAGACTAGAAATTTTTTAGAGAAATTGGAAGATCCTGGCCATTTTTAATTTTTTTTTATACGCATTTAAAGACTGTATTTTATTTTTCGAATTTGAAACTTCGTAAGAAAATAAAACAAAAACTAGTGAACTAATTATATTGTTATATTATTATAATGGATGTCAAAAGAAGCCTCAAACAGTATACAATTAAACGAGATCAAAATTAGCTGCCTACTCTGGATGCCTTTTTTATTTTTACATTTTTATGATGATTTCGGGGTGACAAACAAAAAAAGTTTAAAACTGTTATTAAAATAAAACCACATGGCTTTTGAATTTTTTATGGCCACTAGGCCATAGCAGAAAACTTATTCTAGAGGCCATACCAATTTGGCTGGCGATGGACAGAACACCCTGTATGTGAATGACAGTAGCACATTTTACGAACTAGATCAGAAACTCTTACTGTTATTTGACTGTTACCCAGTAACAGGTATGATAAACTGTTATTGATAAAACATTATATTAGTTAATAGGCATATGATAATTGAATCCTAACATAACATCTCTACTTGTAAGTTAACAGGATCGAAATATCAGATGCGCGAAAAACAATCGGTAATCGTGGTAAGGATCCAGTAAATTCATTAAATTATAATTAAAAAACTGTAATTCAATAATCTTCAAACTGCCACAAACTCCTTGAAGCGTTTGCGCAATATCCTACCTATCCCCACTAAAATTTATATTGCACAATCCCTTTAGTTCCAATTATAGACTACGGTTCTGCCTGCTATGTGGACATCTCCGAAGACCAAATGAATTAACTTGAGCGCCTTCAAAAGTCATGCATAAGATTCATATTTGAATTAAGAACGTAAAAATGATCATGTTTTAGTATATCGCTCTAAGCTCAAGTGGCTTCCGATTCGCTTTCGCCGGAATACACAAATTCTATGTCTACATAATCGCTTACTGTTCAATCCGGCAGTATCACTGGAGTATTTAAGGAATAGATTTAATTATAGACACTCACAGCACCTACGACAATTACGTTCTGTTGATAACTTAATGCTTTCAACACCCCTGTATAAAACTGACTTATATGGTAAATCTTTCACAGTCCATGCTGTCTCACTGTGAAACAATTTGCCACTGGAGATTAGTCTGCCAAATCAACTGACACATTTAAAGGACTGGTCAAGCAGTACTTCCTTTCTAAAGACACGAAAATATAGTTTTTAATTTAATTTTATGTATTAATTTATTTATATATATTAAGCATTATAGTGGATATATTTTATATTTATGTATTATTCTTTTTTTTTTTTTTATATAAGTGACTAAACCCGCGTTTGACCTCAATCTCACCTGATGGTAAGTGACGATGAGGTCGAAGATGAAAGCACACGGGTTTAGGAAGGAACTGGCTCTTGATACAATATTGCCGGAACACATTACCGCCGGAGCGGTAACATTTGGCGGCAGACTTTATATAAAGGGTGGTCGCTAGCCAGGCGGACCCAGAAGGGATCCTACCACCAAGCAAATTATTCGTATTTAAGTTTATGAAATAACTATATTATTTGCATATTAGTTAAATTTTAGTATATTTACGCCTAGGCACCCTATAAATTAAGTAGTCTCCAATTTCTCACCCAAAGGTTGTCTGGCAGAAATTGCTTATTATTGATAAGACCACCTTTTGTACCATGTTACTGTTTTTGTTTTACTTTGTAATTTTTTGTCTGTCGTGTACAATAATGAATAAATAAATAAAGTGACCCAGATGGACACATTTTCAATTATTTTTGATTTCTTATTCGATCAATGAAAGATGCCTTAAATCTCGCTTGCGTTCTTATGGGGATCATTATTGATTTTTCCTCACTGATAACAATCCCCTTCCAGGTCCAAAGGCTTCAACTATTTTATAAAATGATGTAGTTATGTAAATGATGGATTTATTAAAAAAATTAACAGTTTCGGAAGTCTGTTCAACCAACTGCGCATTACTCGTATTTATATTGTCTACTGTTTTTCCCATTTAAAAATAGTACATAAGCATTGAGTTATTATTACTTCGTAATTATAACATATTAAGTGAAATATTTTTATAAAGTTTTAATTTGAAATAATTATAAGCAACATTAATAGTACAAAAAATACGAATATATCCTTTTATTAATAAAAATTCACATCTCTGAATTTTCTATTGTAGCTGATTTAATGATAACTACAGATTAACTGATATTGAGTTTATAGTGTATATTCAGTGTACACTAATCTTTCAACCAGCATCTTTTTTTTCCTTGGCTTAAGAACCACCTGTCTTTAAAAGTCTGTGGCCAAACATCTACGCTTGGTATACGTTTAAAAAAGAAATAGGTTGTACATATGTTAGTGCATTTATTCGTTAAGCTAACTGTGGTCATAATTTTTTTTAATTATTTGTTTTTAATCTTTACTACCATTTATATTTTGTATGCCACCTAACATTTAATTTTAAATGTTGTTATAGTTTTTTAAGACAAAAAAATTATAGCAATAGGCGAGTTGATTGCAGAAAATAACTTGTTTATTTAGAGATACTTTCAAGATGAGAATAATACTCAAAGATATAATTGCCAACATACTCGTACAGTAAAGAACTTATAAACTTTAGATTTCACAACTTTAAATCTTCTCAAAAAAATTAATGACCAAACTGTTTCAACCCAAACATAAACAAAAGCATGCAACCATGAAAACAAACTCATGGTTATCATTAATAACTTAAAAGGTCCCTTGACGCGTATTAAATATCACTTTCCAGCTTAACAGAATGTCAGGAAGTGACTTTTCGGAGACTTTTTAAAAGTACCACTTAATTAAATAGTTTTTGCTTCCTGGACAATCATGAAAAAGCAAAGCTTTAAAATAGCTCAATATTCTTCTTAGTTATTTTATAAAACTGTATTCTTAAATAAGTATCCTAACATACCTGCCAAATCCATTAAACGAAGATGACTGGCTGGCCGAGTGGGACGCACTGAAGCCTTCATTGAATCCAAACGAAAATGACTGCGAAGCCGATTGACTTGCGCCGGCGCCACTTGCACTGCTGCTGATACTGGCTGATACCCCTCCATTATTGTTAGGAGCCACGTTAAACCCTCCTCCGAATCCAAACCGTGGCTTCACAGGCCGTCCTGCAGACTTCGGCGAAACCTTCCTCTCATTAGGCAACAGCGTACTAGGATCACGCTCTAAATGCTCTAAAACCGGTAGAACAGGTGGAGTAATGATTGGTTCCAATTTTCGATCACGACGATCGTCTGGAAAGACGAAACCGTCCGCCGGCGCGGCCGTCACAGATACCAGGAGCGAAGAAAGACACAAGAGTGCGCAGATGAACTCCATGCTTGGGAATAAAGGATACACTGTAAGGCGCGAAGTCTGTAACTGGTTTTAATAGGGTCGCACGAGGTCAACGGAGATGTTGGCATGCGGCACGCGCCGCAGCCTTCAGAAAACCCACTGCTTCAACGACACACCATCCTGCCATCTGACCCATCCCCCCACCACAATCGTATCGTATGAAATGACAAATCTTTTCCTTTTAAATCTTGATAGCTCAATTGTTAAGTTCAAAGCAAGGTGACAAAATAAGGTTTGGAAAAACCAACGTCTATATGGTAGGGCCTGATTAAACTTAAGTATATTTATATGGATCACGGAACTAGTTAACCATGACGTCTATATTATCATGCAGAAGCCATTATCTACTTCCAGTATCGAATGGATATATCAGAAATACTGTAGGGAATCCTTCATCTTGTAAAATAAATTACCATAGCATGATGACAGATAATTCTTTAATTGCAAGGTTTAACTTAAGGACCTGTCAATGAAATTACAGTTTGAAGCATGGTTATTGGATAATAGTAAACGTTGCCTTCCAGGGTTATTAAATTTGATACTAACTGAAGCTAGAGTAAACAATTTTTCGTTGCGAATGTCGTCACTTATGTTAACTACATTAAATCAAATGAACATAGAAAATGTCGCAATGGGAAACTTGTTAGGATTTCGATGCTATGCATGACATTTTTATACAGTACTAATTGCCACCATATTTTACTTAACGAAGGTTGACAAGGCACGTGGTTAACTAAAAAACCTAATAATTATTCAGAATATAAGGTCAATAAGATGAAAATTTTGTAGATTTTTGCTTAATTAATCTTAAATGAATGAAAAAACGCACAGACATTTCATAAAAAATGCATTCAACGATGCTAATTTATTAAACTGTAAGCAAAAACATACCTATCAACCACAACGAGTTTATGAGACATAAATTCACAGTTTTCTAAAGACCGACCACAATTCCTATCTGTAACTAGAGCTGATAACAGTAAAATATGGCAATGATCCATCTGCGGTCACTTATCAGGTGTCACGGTCAAATGCGTAGACGCACTTGTCAAAATGCACGTAGGTGAAGACGTGAGCGACATGCGAATGAAGGGCCTTAGGCTCGTAT
Source organism: Stenoptilia bipunctidactyla (assembly GCA_944452665.1). Taxonomy (NCBI): domain Eukaryota; kingdom Metazoa; phylum Arthropoda; class Insecta; order Lepidoptera; family Pterophoridae; genus Stenoptilia; species Stenoptilia bipunctidactyla. The sequence goes on from OX101726.1 coordinate 13,582,367, forward strand.
TGCGAAAGCTTAGAGCTCAGATTAGAACTCCACTTAAGAATAAGTTTTGCTAAATTTCTCTATGGAGAAATGATGGCAAATATATTTTTAGGAAGTTAACGAAACATAAAAAAGGTTTCAGCTTCGCCTTTAGTACCTATGGGGTTCCGTTACAAAGCTACACATTAAATAATTCTCAGTATTGAGATCAAATTTTCTGTAATCATGTATTGCAAGTATACCTATTTCAATAGGTCGCTTATATGAAAGTTATCGAATCGAAATCGATTGAGATAAGTTGAAGTGATAATAAATGATGTCACTTGTTTAATACTACCCAAAGCGTTGAAAAGTTCTTTATTACCAATATTATAATAATCAACTCTTTATTGTACACCAACAGCATAAAAATAAAGTAAAGAAAATGGTACATTTTAATTTCATATTGGCACAAAGGCGGCCTTATCGCCGTAGAGCGATATCTTCCAGGCAACCGAGTCTTGACAGGATTAGGTAGTGGACAATTAGGATGGGCGTTGGAACACAAGCTATAAAATAGATTTCATACAAATAATTACACAGTCATACCTAAATATCAATAAGTATTACATATAAATTCTAATAATATATATATACAATTCTAATAATATTATTAATTTAATATACAATTCATAAATAATCGTTTGAATAACTGTATTAATATACTGCATAAGTATTTCAGGATTCACTTACGGTGCAGTTCTATTTTGAATGTATTATATTTTAATTATTCAAAGGACAAGATTAGAATACTGTCAAATACTTCATATTTTTTGATTGTAGTAAGGAAATCACCAAATTCAATAGATGTTTCATGATAAGACCAAAAATAATATATTTCTAGAACGACAAAAAGTCTTGGTTTCTTCTACTATTCTCAATCCTTAAATTAAAAGGATATTAACCCTAACACTAACGCTCAAAGTGAACCTATAAAAGCTGAACTAAGCACCGAAGCGGAACAAGGGGTTATCCAACTTCACACGAACACACTCATCAATTTATCCAAATAATCAAGTTTTATAAATACTTTTTTTATGTCTATTGCCTTTACAAACTGGTCGTACAAGCTATTTGAGAGCCAGTAGTCTTCATTTTAATATCGAAGATTATAAAAACTAAATGTCAACCAGGACGGGCACTTTCAACAACATATGATGATCCTACGAAAGTTTAAGCAAGTTTGGTATAGTCTGTTTCTTGTTACTAACGAAAATAGTTTATTTATTAATTTATTTCATGGTATTTCAATATACGAATGTACCCAGTCCTTTCAATAAAACGAAAATATGTGTAAAATATGTGACCTATTGAAATGTGAGTGAAACCATGAGCGAGTATGTGAGTGCAAATATGTGAAGGAGAGTGTTAATGTTGCTTTTAGTGATTTGTAAAATATATAATTTTTACAAATTATTAATTGTATCTGTAACATATTGAGTAGAAATATTTATTGATTACGTGGGAACCACAGCTATTATCGTAAGCATTTATTAATAGTTATCAGTTCAGAAAAATACACACAATATTTTACATTAGGTACGAGTGCGCTAGGACAAGAAGAGTCTCTATAAAAATAAAACTTAATAAGAATAAACCTAAATCATTGAGATGTCTGTTGACTTTACACATGTGTCTTCTATGTCTTAGTTATTCATACGCAAAATTCCTCATAGTAAAATACAGCATCATTGCACATCAATTAAAAGGTCCAGGTCTCATTTGAAATTACAGTATAGCTGCAGTCTTGAAACGAATAAAGCTTATTGCCTATGAAACCGAGTCATGCGATGACTCTATTGTATCAGCTACAAGCCCCACTATACTACTCAAAACATGGACTGTCCGGTAGATGGCGCTATCGAACGACTTCGATACAGTCGTGTCGTGAACCACTAAACCGTGCACCTTATCCTCATCAACATTATCTACTAATTTATCATTTTATAAGAATTTTCACTCCGCTTTTATTTACATCAAAATCTGTATTTGCGTATGTGCTCCGTGAATCAATTTATACGTACGGCCTTATCGCTTAAAGCGATTTCTACCGGGTTCCCTGTAGAAATCGCTTTAATCGATAAGGCCGCCCACATTGTCATCGCTAATTTTGTTAAAATGTTTATTATTTAAGTTCATTGGCAACAAAGAATATTTATTATTATTATTACGCATACTTATAACCACTCGCCTTTCGGCGGAAAAGACCCGACAATCGGACCAGTCGGTCGGGGATCAGGGCAAGAGAGACAGAAATTAATTAATTAAATTAATTAATTATTTTACAACATTAAATAATTAAATTCCAAACTGATATTAACTGTTATTTTAAGATTCATCTTCAAAGTGTGTCACTTGCCAGATTCTACCGATAGTCTTTATAAACGTAGCGCTGCAATCGATTTCCACAAATAATTTATTGCATTCAGCACTCTCTATAATACCGTAACTTCCGTTACCATCAATTAAGTCATACAAACTTATTAATTTAACTGACTTATAATTTCCACCGACGTGTTATAACATACAGGGTGCACCATCTAGATCGGTGACTATCGCAAAGTCTGAAACTTGAAGACATACGAAGATCTGTACTAAGGAAGCATGACATTGATTTCAATAACAAGAAACTGCATTTAATAAATTTGAGAATACTTTTTAGAATTATTTTAAAGTTCTTCTTTCGCATTTTATAATGCTTAAAAAAATAAAGATAGAAGTCCCAGCCGGAATCGATTTCATTTGGTATTTTAATCTATATTTTTATAATTAATGCGACCAGCGCTAAACCCCTAAAACTATAATCGTTTACCACTAATGGTACTTCAATCACTTCTAAAAGCATGTTTTTAAAAAATACAAATAATCAACATGCATTTTGTTCATCATGTTAGACGTTATTTTAAATGTTTCTTTCGTATCGTTTTAAGACAAGTTCACAATAATACTTTTTTTATTGTCTTAATGTTATGATTAAAAGTCGAATATATTTTTTATTGAAATATGTGAAGTGGAAAACAAGTGTGAGTCAAAGTCATTTTACCAAACAACATAAAAAGGCGAATGTCGACCACCAGATCACATGAATATTGATTATTTGCTTCTCATTGATAGATCATATAACTTAGTTTTACACCATTCCTTACATTATAAAAATAATGTTTTCAGTATATCGTCATCATCTAAAGCTTTGCCAGCGCATCTTAAATACACTAAAGACGGCATTGTACCTCACCTGCCACGTAGTCTTTCAAGAAAACCACCTCTACTCTAACAGGTTAATTTCATATGACTGCGTAAATAACTAATTTAAACATGCGTTAAATCGCGTTGTAATTGGGTAATAAATTAATAAAATTATATAATATTTAGACTTACTAATAAATAGTTCAGTAAACAACCAACGAAGACTCATACACACGTATTGAGATACACACTTGAGTAATCAATGCGTAACGAAGTATCAATTTATTTTTCTTGTTAAATTGTTTGAGATTCGATTCACTTTTGTATGCCCAGCTGTAAATGATTTAATACAAAAATAATGAACCTTAAGCTGAGGCGTTGAATTGGTTTCAGTTCATTTGTTTGAGCTAGCTCCATAGGTGGTGCCTGAAAAAAATATGGAGAAAATACTGGTGTTGTGTTTTGTAATTTCAATTCATGGTGAGTCCTAATATTAAAGGGATCGAACACAATTACAAATATTTTGATAATATTTCAAATATGGTTGTAAAAATTGATTTAATAACGTGTTTTCTTTGTGTATGTTAACGGCGTCATTTTTAATCATTCGCTCAATATGGAAAAAAATTCCGAACCTTCTTAATCGTTCTTGACACTCAGTTGATGAAAACTTCTTGTACAACTTATATCAAATAGATAACCTATAAAAAAAACCATAAAGTAATAAAATAAACTTGGCTTGCTCAATTCAATTATTAGTTTAGTGTTGAGAGTAGACACTGGGGATTTTCGCAAACTTTTAATATATATTTTAGTACTAGCATGAGTCTCAAAGTCATTTTTCTGGTTTCACTGTTGTCTATGGAACGACTGTTAGTGGTTTCGGTGATTGAGATTTTGGAATTTTCGTATTTGAAAATTAATAAAAAAAAATTATGATAGTTCCATTTTCAATGTTGGATACAGCGATTCCAGTGATTCTGACGATTCATTCCATATAGAATTACTGGATTCAGATTTTGATTACAATGAATAACATATCAAATTTGAATTATTGTATTATTTTTAAACCTGATAAATGCTATTTGCCTATCATTTTAATAATATACTTCTCATCAAAAAGTAGGACAGTACCAATTTTATTTATAAAAAAAAATAAGTGTCATTGTTTAATCTATACAGGGTTAATTTTAATTAGCGCATCATCTCTTGCAGGCATCCTCTCCACATCAATCCCTACAAAATTTGTTCTACGACTTTTAACCATTAATAGTTTTTTAAATTCTTGTTTTCCCATAAAAAATATATTATTTAAAAATATATATATTTGGTGGTATGCACGCACCTTGCGTAGTAAAATATCGCTCCATAATAATAATAGGAATTCTTACAAAATGTAATAATTAGCAAAAAATGTTTCGTCTTTATTTTTTGTGTTATTTAATTTTAATGTACGTTAAATCGCGTTATAATTGGATAATAAATTACTATATAATGTTAAGACTTACTAATAAATAGTTCAGTAAACAACCAACGAAGACTCATTCACAGGTATTGAGACACACACTTGAGTTTGATGAGTTTGAGTTTGACTTTCAGATTTGTAAAAAGTCGTAAAACAAATGTTGTTGGAAGAGGTGATGCGATAATTAAAATTTACCCTGTATATTTCGTGCTATTGTCAGGGTTACCATGATATTTCCTTTAATTCGTCAAGTGTTTCCAGTCTCTAATTTCATTAGCCAGACTATAACTTAATGTTATTAGTTGCTCTTTCATAAACCCGTGTGTTGTCATCTTTGAACTCATCTTCACTTGCCATCAGGTAAGTATGAGGTCCAACACGTCGCCAATAAAACAAATACTGTATTAAAACTTCGAACAATAATTAATTAAACTATCCAAAAAGCATCTACAACGGAATAGATAAACTCTAAATAAACTTGTGGATAGTCTGTATAAATACTAAATCCCACTTATGTTGTGTTAAGTTATTTTATAGAACATATTTTTATACGTTCTTTTTTAATTAGATCTATATTATACACGGTGGTATTTGCTCTTATGTTTAATCTTAAGGATCTATAACCAAACTGTAACATACATTTTTAGATTCTAAACTTTGGGTGTCACAAGAATAGTACTAAGCTTGTATTATATTATGTCATCGTCAATTATTTATTGAAGCTACGATGATGATTTTTGATCTAAATTAATAAACAACTTTAAAGCTTCGCTAGAAAACAACTATTTGCTTAAAGCAGTGTGGTTTTTAGAACAAGTAAAACAGAATGCATGTAAATGTCCAATTTTGACGAAGTTATGTACTTCTTATTTCTAGACAATAAAGTAGCAATTTTAATTTTAATAATGAATGTAATAAAATTCTGTTGCTTTATTATTTGAAATCAATTTATGTGCATTACCTAAGCTGCCGTAGTGATGGTTTTTAATTAGGGACTTTAGTCGTGCTAAAGTCGATCAAATGAAATGGCATTGTGCAACCCAATATTTTTTTTTTTTTTTTGCTGCATGTTCATTATTTGCGACCACTTTGGTGATGGAGTAAACCTATCAAATATAAAAAATAATGTTCCGGGTCTGTGCGTTTATCTATATAAGTATTTTATATTCTAGGTTCCCCCTAGTTCTCTACATGGTATCTAATAACACAAGCTTTCCTTACTTTGAGGCCATGTAGTTGGGGTGATTGTCTGGGGATTTTATTTATTATTTATTTATTTTTAGTCCTGATCTCTTTTACTTGCTACTTGTCTGTCATAACGTGTTTGTCTGTCTATGTCTGTTTGTCTTAACGTGCTAAATTCAAAAACACCTGAACGGAAATTATTTATTAGGAAGGTTTGGTTAAGTGTATGATTCTATACAGTTTTGCGAGAGTAAGCTGTAATATAACAATATTGTTTGAAGGTATCGGCACAAATCATGCCGATTGTGAACTCACTTCGTTGCCTAAGCAAAACCGGGGCTGATCGATAGTTATAGTTAGGTTAGCTTCAAACTTTTTCGTCACTTGTTTTTCTGATCACTTACGATCAGGAGAGATTGATGAGAATTGCAAGTTTAGTTAAATTTAAAAATGTTAGAAACGAAACATAATAGGACAAATTAAATTAATTTTGTTTTGGCAACAATCACAATTTAAGTGAAATTTTTAAACGATGGGTGTTTTTTATTCTCATTATACTTATGGACTGGATATTATAAGAAAAAGATAAATATAAAGTTTATATTTATCTTTTTTTACGTTGTTTAGTTAATATTGTAAATTACACAAAGTTGCTTATTAATTTTTACTTCTCAAAACTCCAAACAAAACATGTATCTATTTGTGATACCTATGGAATAAACGATTTTTTTTTTCAGGAGCCAGATCATTTCAAATGGCAGGGTATGTACTTTTTAGAATAGCTATTTGTATATAACAGTATTACTGACTACATATTAATTAATATTTCAAGTTTAAGTTTAAACAATAACTAAAATTACTTCGATTTTTTAGTTTGAATAAGATCATGGTTGTCTGGTAGAGATCGCTTCACAGCGATAAGGCCGCCAATTGTATATCTTTTTTTTTATGTGTTTAAATTTTTTGTATTTTTTGTAAGGCATACAATAAAGTGTAAATAAATAAAGTTCCAAAACTGTGAGGTTTTCTTTTTCTCAAAAAGGCCGATGAAATTCAAAATTCAAAAAAAAAATGATGAACAAAAAATAGTCCCACTTGATGGTAAGCGGTTTCTGGGCCGATACATCAATAATTATAGGTGAGGAAGGATTTATGTTGTGTAGCCGACCCAAAGGTTTGATTATAAAAAGGTTTGATTTGACCTCCACTTTGGCGTTGGGGTAAACCTATCTGCCTCAGATGCCAGTGGTTGCGGGTTCGATTGCCGCACGAAACAAGAAAAAAAATGTTCCATTTATTTAATTTACTGAATAAAAAAAATTGTGCCTAAATAAATAACTTCCAGGCTGGACTGGGAGCGAAAGAAAAACACAATGTACCAGCTGCATCTAAATACTGTAAAAGTCAGTTAAGGGAGAGAGGTTTTACTGATGTACCTATTGGGGAGGGGAAATAGGCTGACCCCCTATCACTGCAATAGTCTCTCTTATCATTATAATACCTCATAATAAGTCAAACTTGTCATCATATGGTTTTACAGCTTCTGGTGTTCTGCCTACCCCATAAGGGATACAGCCGTGAAGTTATGAATGTAATAAACATTGGAATTATATTTTTATATACAAATATTAATGTTTTTTTTTCAGATTTCCTAATCCGGGGGTGAGTTTACATTCTAAATACAGGGACTTTTTTTGAAGATGAAAACATTTTAAGAGAAGGTAAAGAATAATATGTTAATTCAATTTATGACAAAAAAAAATGTTTTATTTAAATTTTACAATTCTTTAAGCGACCAATTTTTTCTGACTATTGAAAAATCGGGGCTTAACCTATTTCTTAATAACGTTTACTTTTATTTATTGCTATCTACTTAGTCGTAAATAACAGAATAAACTAAAATGTTGTTACATAACTATTTTTTTTCATAAATCTACACATCATTCTTAACCTTCTCCTAAAATATTTTGATCTTCATAAAAAAGACCCTATATTATATTTAATTCTTAAAAGACATCAGTTGTCTTGCCCACTAAGAGTGAATTTTCTACAGGGTGGTATGATCATATGTGTAAGTATTTTACAGTTAGTTTACAGATGGACGAATTTTTTATTGTATAGGAACCATGGACTGATTTGCTTCAGTTTTTAAGTTTCCGAATAAAAATTGGTTTCATCGAAAAAAAAAACAAATTTAGAATTATTTTTGAGTAAATCACTCCGATTTTAGGCAAAATATATTTTTATTTATAACGTATACCTAATATAAAATCCATAATAAACAATAAAGCAAAAGTAATATGCCTATTTTTCTCTGAAAATAATCATGTAATGGCCAAAAAAATGGTAAAAACAGAAAAACCAAGCAAGATTTAACATTCACATCTCGCGTTTAAAACAAAAGCTGTTCATCAAATACGATGCAAAAAAACTGCTTGTCTGTTCATCTTCAATTTGATGTATAATACACCTAAAATTAATTGAGATATTAAGCATTGTAATGAAACAAGGAGCGTTTTCGCCCATAGATAGACTTAGCCCTTAACACCCTAAATTTTTCTGCCTAGTTCCTAGCACCCTCTATTTTTCTCTTTCATCTGACTGCCCACTTCGCGAAGGATAGAGAAAAGATTCAGGTGTCAAGTAGATATTGTGTTTATTGTTAATGTAAAAGATACTTTCAAATCATTATGGCCAGCACCCTGAGCATCCTTTCAATATTCTAATATTAATGGGATATTATTACCAAAAAATAACTTTACATGTACTAGAAAAACTTTGTTTATCTCCTGAAATAGTCTCTCTCCATCATTCTAATGCCTTCAAATTTGTAGGTTAAAGAAACTTTTGTCTACAATGAAAGAAATTTTACTGTCTTAAGCTTTCACAAGTTTTCATATGTAATAATAGCCGTTTTCGACCGTAGCGATTCACTTTACTCGTAACCTAATCTTTTAAATTCAATTAATAATAACATATGAAGAAGATATGTTATTATTAATTGAGACACAATGCTGACGGGCAGCTTAGGCCATTTTTCATAAACGCTACAAAATACACAAAGAAATCGGTTCTAACAATTAACGTTAAGGCACCAGTCTTGGACAAGGAACCAGTAATGGACAAAAATAATATCAAAATTATAAAATAAGACAAAAAACCTTGTTTTGCTATTCGCCAACAATTAAAACAAAATTCAATGATTCAAAAGCTGCCTTTAAATTTTCATTACATTTGGCTATTCTGTTTAAAGAAAGCGTTGTGTCGCTCCGGCTTTGTGTGGAAAAATCATTTTTACTAAGAAAATCCGCAAGGAACTGAATTCACTAATTTATTTTTCAATAGCTTTGTATTATTTATGTTTATTGACAGTTATGGACAATTGTCGATATATTTTTTTTTAATGTACGTACGCTTTTTTGTACTAACTTTTCAAATTTAAAATTCCTTTATTGCTTTACAAATGTACAGGTTCTGTTATTAGGTTTTTGTTGTGATCACATATTTAACTGCCAAACAACATTTTTGTCCAAAAATATCACAAGTATGCAAAAATAACAATAAATACTTTGTTTATCATAAACATCACACTTTTATCTTAGTTTCGATCGTGATGTTCAGGATTCTATTGATAACTTACAAGTCTTCTCAATTACAAAATTAGAGGTCTACCATTAGGTACTGTCCATAACCGGGTGTCCATCATTGCATTTTATGGTGAAAAAAGTAGTTTTTTAATTTACCTATAGATTATTTCACGATTTATGCATTATGGCCTTTTTCGAGTGTTAGTTTAGTATAGCAGGTATATTAAACTAACACTAAACTAAACGTATAACTTAACAATATTTAAAAAGCTTTAAAAACCTACGGGAAATCTACAAAAAAAACATTCAAAAAATTCTTAAAGTGTCCAAGCCTTTACGTTAGTAGTGACAGTAGTGATGGCAAGGTTTTTGAAATGGTTAAAATATAATCTAACAGATTTTGGTTTCAACGGGTCAGCCAAGCTACCATTGAATATTTGGTATCTATTATTGTCCGTTCATCGTAAGATGTCCCCTGCCGTTATGTTGGCACTATTGCTTGTCAAGCTGTTCTCGTTATCTGAGATAGTGAATTAATCCTTTTTATTGATTACTTGCCAAAAGGGCAAACGATAACTGAATCCTATTATGCAAACTTAATCTCGATATTACGTGAAGCGATTAAAGAAAAACGTCGTGGGAAATTGTCATTGGGCGTGTTGTTTCTCCAGGATAACGCTCCACCTCATCGTTCGGAAGTTGCGCTCACCGCAATCCGCAGTGCTGGCTTCGAAGTCCTTGATCACGCACCATATTCTCCTGACTTAGCCCCGAGTGATTTTCACTTATTTCCAAAATTAAAGGAGCATATTCGTGGAACTAAATTTGACGATGATGACGCGGTTATGACTGCCGCAGAGGAGTTTTTTAATAGTTGAGAATATGATTTTTTTGCGGAAGGAATAAGAAAGTTGGATATGCGGTATTCTAAGTGTATTAGATTAGAAGGAGATTACGTAGAAAAATAATATATACTTGTTTAATTTTTTTTTTTTTTGAATTCATGCTAAGAATTTTTTGATTCGTCCTCGTATAATATAAATTGTGTCGTCATTCAAAACCTTCCTAGTCTTATAGTTGTTTATTATTTACAAATCAGAAAATTAAACATATATTTATTCGTGGTAGGTATAAACAAAGTTAGATTACGGGGTTAAAATGGACACATATTATTGGTAACACTGCTGCCACAATGCTGCCAACATCAGCATGCAGGGGACATCTTATAGTGAACGGTCTGTACACCAGCAAATGTTGTGTTAAGTTGTGTGCATTGCACTATGGATTGCATTGGATGGGCTTTCTACGAACCAAGGAGTAAAACCAAATTAAAGATTTTTTTTTTAAATCCGCACTCGAGCATTCCACTCTTTTATGTCATTTGTAACTTATAACAAAAAATGTTAAAACAATATTTTATCGTAACTTACAGGCTTTTCCACAAATGTAAACAATTATGAAACAGCATTTATTATTGTAGTATTTGTAAAATTTTCTTACTTAATTGTGACGTTTATTAAACGGCACTTGTATCACATCTTAACAAATATGCTTATTTACAAAATTATAGAATTTTAACATTTAAAACACAATTCAGTATGATAATATTTTAAGTAATATTAGTTGATATAACTTTCTTTATTTAAGTGAAAGCTATTTTTGGTGAGTGATAATTATGTTTTTTTTTATTTATTTCATAATAGTATTCATAGTTAAATATATGATTACCATACAATTAGCTGCAGTTCTTTATTTAGTATTTTTTTACATAATACATAATTATATATACGCATATAACAAATTTCAGAATAGCCAACAAAAGTAAGTATTTATCTTTTTAATTCTATCGCGAAACTTTGATAAACACCACCAAGCTAGATTGAAATAATTTGAGATGGATTTTTGTGTTTAATTAATGTGACAATTTATCTCAACTTTCAGCACTACATTAACAGCATTCAGTGCGCTTAATCCGGTTTAAAGCGGCTTATTAAACGTCACGAAAACTCAAGACAGTATTATGATCAAAATTATGGCCAAAGTTATTATTAATCTTTACTCAAATATTTCTTTAAATTATTTTACGTCAATCGTGCAGAACAGATGCAAGTGCGTCATGATCACATGGATGTTATGCTAAAACACAAAAACTGAAAATTTTTAGTAGACTACATATACTACGAAACAAACCACACCAACGACCAAACCAAACCACAACGAAAACAACACCGCATATGTTTACATATACTGGCTGGAACAGAATCGTGAACAGAATATTTTGTTTATCAATCAATATATTAAGGCTACTGCCTTAATTCATTCTTGGTAAAGATTTCATACTAAGAATTAATTCTTTACTAATAATTAATTAAGTTAATTAGTTAGTAACCCAGAGTTATTTCTGTTCACGACATATAGTATTTCGCCCTGAATGTGATAATTTCCAACGAAGACGCAAAGCAAGAAAACTTAAAATATCCAATAAGGTTAATCATATTTTTACCTCACCTATCTTCAAAATATCCCTTTAAAAACACCCTGCAAAGTCTCGAAGCAAACTAATAACAATTTTATAAATTTGGGTATTGTTATTTTTCAGCTATTTCCACCAGGTTTCCCATTTCAAAATTTCCCGAACTTTCCCCCACGCCCGATGTTTCCACCACGCCCGATGTTTCCTCCACTCCCGATGTTCCCTCCCCTCCCAAACCTGAATACTTTTCAACCAGGCCCTGGACAGCACTTCAATGGCATTTCAGTGTCCTCTGTTAGTGGTAGTACCACAGACAGTCTCGGAAACGTCATACAAACAGGAGGAACGAAATTTGTGTCCAACAATAATGGACAAGTTTTCGAAGAAACTAGTAAGTTAATAAAACGTAGTTTATAATTACTTTACAAAATTCATACTCACTGCAATAATATGCTATATAGAACATTAAACAAAGTAATACTGTAGTCATTAACACAAATTATTTCTCTTTTACTCTTGTGACAGCAACAGCAATTAGCAAATACTACTAAGTTTCGAACACACCTTTGTAATTTGTACAGCTCAATAACCTTATAAAGAAGACAGTCGATAGTTCTAACTATAGCCCTAAGTGTTGCTGCCGGATTGCACCTAAGAGATATGAATTAAATACCTACTCACGTTGTAGATGCATATCGCGAACGTATGTCGGCTTTTTTAACCGAATTAAAAACAGGAGGTGCCCAGTTTGACCTGTATGTTTGTCCGCAATTTTCTCGCGTTTCGCTGAACCAATTTGGATGCAGTTTTCAGAAAAAGATTTGTCATGTTTAGGAGACGGATTAAGTATATTAAAAAACTTTAAAAAAAATAAGGTTCTCAATTTATCTGTTTATCTTTTACTTTTAATTGTGGGCTAGCTTTTGGTAAAAACTATGTAAATATCTACCCAGATAAATTATTAATGTTCTTATTAAATTAATTAGTATTAATTAATTGTTGGCAGAAATTACTATACGGGGTAGTGATATGGATTGAATATAAACAGGAATAGGATGGCGTTTATAAGAATTATTTATACATTTTTAGTGTTTTTTGGAGGCGGCTCACTATTTCTTAAAAAAAAATTTTTTTTCTTTCATTTTGTTTTGGGTTTTATGACTTTTTTATTCATTTTTTATATGTCGTTGAAAGTCATCATGGTATGCTTTTGATATTTGATAAAGAAAATGTAAATAATACAAGCCGATCCGCAAGAGGACCGTTTATACATCACTATCTCATTCAAGTTTCTGAGGTTTTCTAGTATACAGTTGTGTATATGTCGCAGTCATCTGGTTCAATTAGCCACTCAATTGGACGCCTAGGCCGAATCAACGGCCTAGGCCGATAGTTGATTGAACACGAAGCACTCAACGTTTAACAACTTGGCGTGTTGAAAGTTAGCCCTTTGGAGATGGCTGACCAAAATTCAGCCAAGTGATTTAAATTTGGTAGTTTTGGATAAAGTAATAAAACAAGTAGGTCATAGTAGAATTATCTGCCATGACGGAAAAACCAGTCAAGCAAAATTTTTTTTATTAGATTTTTTATTTATTTATTTCAATTACAAGGAAATAAAATCCATTGTGGCGCATTGCCGGGTGCTGCCGCACCACGCTCGCTTCGCTCGCTCGGCTCGCGCGTAAATATAAATATCATGAATTTAATAAAATAAATTCCGTTTTGATGTTTTAATATTTAAAAAACAATATCCAATTTAACTAAATGGCTAAACAACGTTTAGCCAACTGGTTAAACGTTGCGATCAACGACTTGACTAATTGTCCTTAAGCCAGTTGAAATGTCCTAGGCGTCCAAATGAGTGGCTAATTCAACCAGATGACTGCGACATATACATAGTGGATGCATTAGAATTATAAAAGCCATTTAATGGCCTGAAAATTCAAAACTAGTTCACTTTGATGTATCGCGGCCTCAGAATAAATATCATTGAATTGCAGTTTGCTTGTTAAAAAAAAATTGTTATGGTTAAGATGAAAATCTAGCTCGCTGTCCCCAGCGACTGCATTTCTGTTATTTGCGTTTATCTTACACTTTCCCAGCTTATCACACATTTGAACATTGTGCAATGTAAGTATAAGTAATCACTCTTTTACATTTTTATGTCTTCTTTAGGTGCAGCGCAGACGGCACCCTTTTATTGCGATCGAGTCTGCGGCGACGGACCGCAGACCCGATCGCACAAAAAGATTTTAGTTATTAGTAAAAATCGGTGGTTAACTATTTTTCTTTTTATTCTCAAATTTTGTAACTTGATGTCAATTTGCACCCGAAAGGAGCCGGATACTAGTACGAATTATTTAGTTTGTAAAACTTTTATATAAACGTTTGTCAAATTATTGTGCGCCGACTTTTTGCGCGTCGTGTGCGTTACTGCATATAATTGCATAGGTTCTATTTTCACATACTAAAAAGTGCGTCACGGATAGTCTGTCGTCTGCGCTGCGCCTTATCGAGTATTTTTAGACATCTCGTCTAGATGTCTTTATATATTTATACTCACAGTGACTTCACAAAAACTTTATAGAACGTTGTAACGCAATGTTAGGGTTCCTAACTTAAGCTTATGCACAAAGTTCTAGGAAACATAGCTGAAATCAAATATCATGTATAATTTTGACAGGCTTATCACACGTATTCAGTTTACAGGATTTCAAAAATATCATTATAAACAATTCTTCGTTACTCATTAGGAGCATTCTAACATTCTAAACAAAATCAATATACTTACTTAACAAAATATTATTTGAAGACCTTTACAAATTTTGAGATATTAAAATATATTGTAATATTGTTGCAGTGCCCTTATCGAACAATTTTTATTATAATGGTCCTAGCAATGCGTAAGTAGTCAAATCCAAAGAGTATGAAAAACAGTATCGAAATAATAAGAAATACTGAACAATATTTGGGACTCACTCTTGGAGTGTAAATTTAAATAAAGCTTACTTTCAAGAAAAGGATAGAAAAATATAGTTACAGGACAATTTTTTTATTCATGTTTTCTGACTAAATTGGTTTGCTATCCATTGACTTTTTTGTTACAGATTGGTAAGTGAAATAAAGAAATATATATGTAAATTGAAAATAATATTCGCGGTCTTTTTGAAATGCAAAAGTCTTGTTATTTGAAGACCTTTACAAACTGAAGTACCTACTGGAAAAAAACGTCTGATATAAAACTAAGAAAATATGTTATAACATTGGAAATTACGATTTATAAACCAAATAGTAAATATAAATATGGATTACATATTTTATATTCTGTCTCTGGAAAAAGTATTAAAAAATATTTGGTGTCTATTGATAATAGGCATCTTAAAACAAGATATAATCAATTTTGTTACTATGTATGATTTTTACTTTCTTACTCTTTCATGGAAAAAAGTATCAAAATTATATAGATGATTATTATTTCAGCTAAGTGAACTTCGAGGATTCCGTGGATTCCCTCCATTTTTACGGCCAAGGCCATTTTTCAACACGTTTCCTGGGTTCCTTCGGTTTCGTGTTATCGAACCTTTGTATCCTCTTCTACGTCTTCGAAATAGACTACGCAGACTACAATTTCCCAATTTTCTTCCTCTATATAGACCATTATCACATATAATTTCCTCTCGCAACGACCCAGTTGAAAGTGAAACGGATCCTATAGAAGATATTCTTCATAAAGTAAAAAAATTGAAACTATTAAAACATCCTAAAAAGTCATTTATCGGGATGTCAATTTCTTCTGTTGGGGGAATTACTAAGGATCAAGACGGAAACATCATTCAAACGGGAGGAACCCAATTTATTTCTAATGATAATGGAAAAATTATTATAAAAAAATGTAAGTGTTACATGGTGTATAACAGTTATAACAGACATATAACAGTTACCTTGAACACTTCTCAAACCAACTAATATCAAACAAATAAGTGTGTTTTCAGCAAAAAGCACTAACTTGTAAAGGATTTCATTACATAATTACTACACTTGTAAATATTATTGTAATACCATATTTACAATCTAAACGGCAAACATTTCAAACTCTTCTTTTATTCAAAAGATTTTTTTCATATTCTACCATTTTGGTGATCACATTTGTATGGAAAACTGTCAAATACTAAAAACCACTCCCGATATTTCATGTCAAGTTTGAATCTAAATCTAAAGTATTTCAGGCAATTTTTTTTTGTCGAGTCCAGATTTATCCAGATTTTTAGGGGCAACAATTTGTTTAACTTAGACGACTAATACTTTAGGACTTTTTTGGAAATAAGGCGAATATCGAAGCTTTCCTGCATCGATTATTTCAATGGCGCTATAATCTTTGGTAGTACCAAATTAGTACGGTCTCGTAGGTTCTTAAGCGATAGGTATACAACAAGTACAATATATTTCAAAATTAGGTGCAACATCTAATAGATATTAACGTCAAAATGTGTAGTTGTTTTTTCTTAATAATTTTATGTCTAACAATCCTGTAACCTATCTACAGCCTACATAATAACTTTTTAAAACTTAAAAATTAAACCAGGATTGGCGGTATTGATTATAACTCCAGATTTTCTACCTGAATTTTGAATTTAATCTACGTAGAATTATATTAGTTATAGGTACCAACCTACGTACGTGTACGTTGGACACTTTATTCTTTTTTAATTTAATATGATCCATTTCACCTTTAAATCATAATTTAATTTATCAAACAATATTTATTTAATTTGCTTGTTTGTGTTAATGATTATACTACAATAAATATAAATCGGCATAAAGTTTAACAAGCACACTTATTGATCTAAAAATTATATGAAAGAAAAAATGTTAACACACGTTAATTTGTTTCAGTTCCATTCGGCGAGGCTCCCCACGTGTAAGTATTAATTATTTTCTTTAATTTGTTTTACGAAAAACCACTTTCAAGAATTTGTAAGTTTTATTAATTACCATGAGATTAGTCAAACATAGGTTTTGTTTCCATGGGATTGTTTCATGTTTTTACTTTATGTACTTATATTTTATTTCAAAATCGTTTTTCTTTTGTTACAGATCGGTAAGTTCGGCTACTCTGCTTGACGAAACGATACAAACAATCATATGACCTTTATTCATGTTTTGACACAAGTTAGTTACATTGCACTTTTAGGCTAGCAGCTTCGCCCAACACCAGCAGGAAAAACAATTGGCCACAGAACAGTTGTTAAATTAAATCAGTAAATTTCGTCACCAAACCACACTAGTATATTTTGGGATCTTAAAAACTTTTTAGGAAGCTTACTGCCTCTAAATTAGCGTATGGTGAACCTTTCACTACCCGCAGCTGCCTAGCTAAAAAGGCCTGCCCAGCCTTAGGCAAAAAATGACATGACTAATTAGTCATTTTTATTATTTTTCGTACATTTTTATTTATTCTCGGCATTATTAATATAGTTATTATTATTGATCAGTTAAAGCCGGTTAGTTTTTATTTATTTCTGCTTTTTTTTATTAAACTGTGTTAGTTATTACGTACTTATATATTTTTATTGTCTATTGTTTAGAAGTTTTTAAATGTCACAAAATTCCAGTCCCTTTTCAAACGCGCTCCACCTTAGCTTCATTTATTTAGAAATCAAAGGGTGATTAAAATAAAAATGCACCATGCTGTTTTGAAGAACCAAAAAACCTTGCCTTTCTTTGCCAAATTTTCACCCCTGTCCCTACTTACAGATGAACAGTAATCCTTTCAACCGCAACCGCTTCGGCATGTCGTCATCAGCGTCGTCATCCAGCATCAACGGACAAACCCAAGGCGTCATGAGCACGCTTGTTGATGTAGATGGTGATGTCAAACGCCAAACATATGTGTTTTAAACAGTAACATTAATGTAACATTGCTACACAGTAAACAGTCAGCGACACATCAATGGTATCAATAAGATAACATTAAAGCTCTTTTGAAAGATCTATACAAATTCCTTTATTTTACCATTGAGTTGGCGTTGTACCTTTAACTATAACACAACATAGGGATACCGATTATGTGATAGCTCACAATTAATTGTATCGTGTACCTGAGCTAAAACTTGGAAATCAGGTTAATTACATTGCTGTATATCCATCCTTAATATAAGGGAATAGAGTAGTTCAATTTCATTAATAAGTGGTCATTTGTATCGCACAGTAAAATTACAAATTTAAAATTTAGCTTCTGAATTCACTTAGATCAATAAAATTGGTTCTTCACGCCTTGCAGTGATGGACCAATAGAGAACCATTTAGTTCTCCTGCAGCCTTATTCTGTTATATCAATCGCAGTCGCGAATATGTAACATAAATCGACAACGTCAAATTGTAAGTGCGATTGAATGGGATAGAGCTGCTGAACTGAGTGCTGAGCATAAAAAAATCTGTCACCTTAAAGTTAATCTTAGGGCGGCTTGCGTAACATTTGGTCTAAACAGAATTTAGTTAAATGAGTTTATCTTGCTAAATATGTTTAGCCTAAATACAATAAAAAAGGTTTGACAGTTCGTTAAACGTGATTAGTGCCTAAATTTTTGTTGTGCAAGACGCTAATTATAGTTAGCAGACTAAATGCGTTTACGTCGCTCTTAAACTGTATTTAACGACGATGCGCAAGCCGCCCTTAGAATTTAAGCATAACATAATATAGGCTGATGATTTATTGCCATGGGCAAAATGCTTAAATTATACTTATTCTTTTTATAATTTGTGTACATCATATCATATACACCGTGTCAATGTAAGGACGCAAAACCTCAAATGCCCCTACTTATTTCATCATAAAATAAATTTGAAAATTATCAAATTTATTTTTCGGGGATTATTTACGAAATTTTTTGCTATTTTAAGTTTCTTTACATTTCTTATTCATTAAAAGTTTTTGATATTTACAAGCTATTATCTACATAAAAACATGTTAAATTCAAAATAATATTTCGAATAAAATTTTATGCAGATTTTGCGTCCTTTCATCACCACGTTGTATAGTAAAATGTATGATTAGATATTTAAACCATAAACGAATATATTGCAACAAATTAACAGTGTTGTGAAAAGAACTGTTCACGGCGTTTTATTTCAAATCTTATTAAGTGATCACTTTCCATAAAAACTTGAGTACAAACTCATATTGTATTACAAAACATGTACAATAAAATTTTTAGTAAAAGGCTTTTCCCGTAATTTGTAGCCATAATCACCAGAAAGTGTGTTAACGTCTCATTATTATTTTAGAAAATTATCTACATTTTTTGGAACAATAAAAAGTACCTATATTTTCAGCTAATAAGAAACGACGTTGAATGTAGCTGTTAATTTCTGCGCAGAATAATCCTGGTTCTGTGAAGTTATTAGGACATGAAATAAAGTTTATGTTCCGTGCTAGCTATGTCTAAACTGTACGTGAAATTTACTTAAGGCCATCCTGCGGAAAAATATTTTACGTTTTTTGGCACTTCACCCCCGACACTCACCTAAACAGATCGTAGCGCTATCATTTAAAACTATTTTCCAAAATAATTTTTGACTTCCAAGTTGTTATAAGGTAGACGAGAACGAATCTATCATAATGAAGATGATGGGTGATCCTCACCAATAAAAATCCATATTCATAATTTTAGCTGAAGAGAAATCTTGTTAGCATGCATCAAATTGTTATGACCCAGCTTACAACTTAGAAACACCAACCCGACAAAATGAAAAGAACACAATATGAAGTTTAATTTTTAAATAATTATGATTACGAGTGGAATTGTGTTAATACCCTGGAAAATAATTCAATGCAGTAAAATGACAGTTTCAGTGTGCCCACTTTGGGGAAGAAAAAATTGTGATTTGGTTTAAGTGAATGAATGTAATTATTTTTTAAATAATCATATCGTAATTGTATGGAAATAGTATATTATGTAACAAGTGAGCGAAGTTGCTTATTATAGTCGAGGCTGTGATTAGCAACGCTCACGAGTTACATACGACGTTTTTCAAAACACTTGTGAGTAAAAGACAGACATACGTGATCATAAAATAACAAACACACTTGATAACAAAGCTTTGAATTGTGATTGAAAAATGGCGCCGAACCTCGCGCATGCGCGTAGGTTTTTTTTTCCGTCAAATGTGTCAATGTCTGTATAGCATATACAGCCTATTTTAAGTGAAAATGTTTAATTTGGAGTGGTAAATGCAAATATTTTAATATTTTATGACAAATGATTGTAAATTGTGAATAATTTGTTTAATATACAAATTTATTTTACTAATATAAGGCGCAAACATTTAAAAATGTATATGGATTTGAAGTGGTATAAAACCTCTTTGTTGTTTCTGAAAATATTTAGTGTATAACCCGGACCAATAAAATATGCTCTGTTTTCTCGCATGTTATTTGCACAAAGTTACAATTCAACTTTGTAGGATTCATTATATTATGCACTAGGGTATAATATATTAATGCACGCGTGACTTATAGCCCAGTTTATAGTTCTAAACTCAATAGAATAACGCACACTTTACGAGCAAGTGTGTTGAAAAAAATATTTTGGCTCACAAGATTTTTTTTATGGCACTGTTAGCGAAGGGCAACTATCCTTGGAATTTAATTTGTCACCTCAAATTCAATTATTTATAAATTTCTTTAAAATTTTATGCAAAACGAATGAAAAATACTCGTTCGTTTTCAATAATTCTCATTCAGTACACTATGAAATTTTTTACTGGTATCATTACTTTTCTATTTCACATTTCGATGTGTCAGTTTACTGCATTGAATTATTTGCCAGACAGATTATAGTTTCCACAGTTCATGAATCAAGTGTGTGTGTGTGTTCTTTTTTGTTATGTTTTAACACTAAAACTACCAAACCAATCATCATAAAATTTTGTATGTACGTTCTTAAGAGTTCGAAAAAGAACATAGACTAGCTTTATCCGATCTATGAAGTATTGTGCTAGTGCCTTGAGTTCACCATATGCTAATTCACTCGGTAAAGAGAATTGCTCTTTTTTGTTCCAAGGTGGAGATAGATTACACTGCAGATTATGTTACTTTAACATTTACTGTACAGCTACACAAAATAAATATTTTAATAAAGTATTTTAAATTGCACATTTAAAATACTTTACTTGCTTACTTAAGAATGAACCATTAATTTTGCTTAAATAAATGATTTTAATGATTTCTGTGATGTAAGATGTGATAACTGGATATTTTTTTATTGAAGCAGACACCAATTTAGAACTGAACACAATAGTTAAACCTGATTTAAAAAAGAACATTATATAAAGATCTATCTTTATGTGAAAACTCGGTTTTAGCACCTTAAAACGATATTGTAAACAAAATAAAATATTGATTGAGGTAGCAGAGTTACACGTAGAGTATTTGAATCCGCTTGTGCTGTCAGCTGTACCCTCACATATGCTGCAATTAAAATTAATTTCAGATGCTCCTCGATTATGTAACAGAAAAATAAAAACATAGAAAGTCTTAAGTATATCTGTTTTTGCTTGGTGGTAGGATCCCTTCTGGGTCCGCCTGGCTAGCGACCACCCTTTATATAAAGTCTGCCGCCAAATGTTACCGCTCCGGCGGTAATGTGTTCCGGCAATATTGTATAAAGAGCCAGTTCCTTCCTAAACCCGTGTGCTTTCATCTTCGACCTCATCGTCACTTACCATCAGGTGAGATTGAGGTCAAACGCGGGTTTAGTCACTTATAAAAAAAAAAAAAAAACCTTCAGCAAGCTACCTTTTCAACAGCAAGAACGTGGCATAGCTAGTGGTAGCGTCGGGTATCGGGTCACCCTCTTCCTTAAAATATGGTTGAGGAGGGTGATGGCTGGTGCTTGCGTTATACTCGCGAACGGATGCTACTAGCGGTGCCAGGTCGTTTTGCTGATGATACTACGACTATTTTACTCCATTCTTGTTTAAATACTCTGGTCCCAGTTTGTCATGTTCGTGTTGTGCATCCATAGCTCAATGCACCTACTATGTTGGTATTAATTTGCTTGTGGTATGACATTGGCTCTCACAATTAGCTGTTTTGTGTTTGTGTTATTTCCATGTCATTATCAATTTGTACAATACCTATTTGTATTAATTTGATAAATTGTAATATAACTATTTTTGTACTTACTGTTTTGTATATTCCATTGGTTTTGTTAATAGTTGTTCTACATCTTGTCTTATTTTTTACATTTCTAATATTGTTTTATAGTATTCCTGTTTCCTTTTTATTTTATAGCTGCAAATGTATCTATTGTAAACTATTATGAAATGTAAATATTATTGTTTACCTTTCAACTCTAAATTTGTCATGTAGCTTATGTCACTTTTCAGCACAGATAATTTATAAACTATTAGTATGTTTTATATTCATTTCTTTTTCAATTAATTTTTATATTATTACTTTAATATAAATTATATTGAGACTTGCACACTTAGAATCAAGAGAAGTATCAGCTCCACTTTTACCATACTACCACCGCTGCTCCAGAGACTAAAACCTCCTTGTTAATAGAAGTGACAGCCGCTGGCCGATGAAAGAATGGATGCCTCTCAAAAATAAATAAATTTACGAGTTGTCGAACGAAATGGAGCCTATATAAGGAGTGGCGAGCTGAACTCGTGGTCGCTTTTTGGAAAATAAAACACCGAGGAGAGTACTTGGAATTGAAGAAAAATACTAAAAAAACCAATAACTAAAGTAAAATGAAATAGTATAATATTACTACATAATCTTTTGGAGCTGTGTTTAACCTGGAAATTTCTGGACAATCCTTGTTGGAAAAATCTCAGTGTTTATACAAATTCCTAGTGGACTTTAAGTGTAAATAGTGCTTTTCTATACAATCTTTGTAAGTTCTTTATTTGTAAATATATAAACTTTAACTCTATCATTTTTCTCTTCTCTCTTCCTTTAAATAGTAGGTTACTTAGGCCTTTACTCCAGGTAACACT
This sequence comes from Stenoptilia bipunctidactyla, assembly GCA_944452665.1. Lineage (NCBI taxonomy): Eukaryota > Metazoa > Arthropoda > Insecta > Lepidoptera > Pterophoridae > Stenoptilia > Stenoptilia bipunctidactyla. The sequence continues at coordinate 13,605,294 of OX101726.1, forward strand.
ACAGTTTGGCGCCCAACGTAAATTCCCTTAGTCGTGCTCTCCCCTAAATTCCAAAATACCACTTTAGATAGGTACCTTTTTTTTCGGCTTCATTTGGCTATAAACTTTTTTTTGTCATTCTACTTGTTTTCTACTTTTGTTTATCTAGTACACTTTACTTTAAACACTACTCCGTTAGGTACTCTTACAGTACTCTTTACATATTCACCACTCATCCCATATAATCAGTCAATAGACACTTACGGTATTCCCACGTGAATATCTCACAAAATCAGTGACCATTCCGCGTGTTGAAAACTTTTCTCGAGTCACACGGTTGGTTGCTGATTATTGACTTACGGAGGGTATCGAAGGAGAGTATCCGACGACGTACCTCATGCAGATTTTCTCATAACTTACCAATTATTCTCCACCTTTTTTTTTTACTTACTGATTATTTACAAAAATTTATTTTTTCTAAATTTTTAATTAATATGGCGAGGCTTATTAAATTCGAGTTGCTAAATAAACCAGAACTAAAGAAATTAAAATTTAGTAATGCTATTACTTTTCTAAATATATATAACTTTTGTCTTCTATAAATAATTAATGTCATTCTTTTCTAACTGTAAATAAAACTATTACTTTCTGTAAATACTATTTATTTTTTATTTTTCTTTGATACAATTTTATAATGAGTACACCCATCATTTTTTTTTCTTTCGGTCTTGCGTTAATTAAACTTTATATAGGGCTCTTAAGCCAACTTTTTAATCTCCTCTGAAAGCTGAAGCTACTTCTTTTGAGATTTCATTTCGAGATCTGGAATAATAAAACTAGGTATTATTCTTTTATCCTGTAATGGCGGGCTACACTAAGAGCTTAATGCCATAACTTGGGGATCTAAAACCCAATTCTTTAATGGTGCGGCTGGCTACACTAAAAATAAGCCTTAGGCCATATACTATACTCGTATACACTATACTTGGGGATCTAAAACCCACTTCTTTAATGGTGCGGCTGGCTACACTAAAAACAAGCCTTAGGCCATACCTTAGGTAACTTATACCTAGGTATTTAACTTGTACATATTTTTCTTCTTTAATATGGGATTTAAGATAGAGCGGACGACAACTCTTTAAATAAGCCTCTGTCATGTAGGGTTTCCCTATCGCGGTTTACTTTGGGAGTATACGCCATTGACTGTGAGCCTTACCCCCTACCCTGAATGTTGAAGAAAGTTAGTTAAGTTTGATTGTTTAAGATGTATGTCTGAGATGTATGCATGTAGAAAGTAACTGCCTAAGTAACACCTCAAAATTTTTCGTAAGCTAAAAATTTTCTGGGGTTTTTGGGGAAAATGTAATATAACTATTTTTGTACTTACTGTTTTGTATATTCCATTGGTTTTGTTAATAGTTGTTCTACATCTTGTCTTATTTTTTACATTTCTAATATTGTTTTATAGTATTCCTGTTTCCTTTTTATTTTATAGCTGCAAATGTATCTATTGTAAACTATTATGAAATGTAAATATTATTGTTTACCTTTCAACTCTAAATTTGTCATGTAGCTTATGTCACTTTTCAGCACAGATAATTTATAAACTATTAGTATGTTTTATATTCATTTCTTTTTCAATTAATTTTTATATTATTACTTTAATATAAATTATATTGAGACTTGCACACTTAGAATCAAGAGAAGTATCAGCTCCACTTTTACCATACTACCACCGCTGCTCCAGAGACTAAAACCTCCTTGTTAATAGAAGTGACAGCCGCTGGCCGATGAAAGAATGGATGCCTCTCAAAAATAAATAAATTTACGAGCTGTCGAACGAAATGGAGCCTATATAAGGAGTGGCGAGCTGAACTCGTGGTCGCTTTTTGGAAAATAAAACACCGAGGAGAGTACTTGGAATTGAAGAAAAATACTAAAAAAACCAATAACTAAAGTAAAATGAAATAGTATAATATTACTACATAATCTTTTGGAAAAATCTCAGTGTTTATACAAATTCCTAGTGGACTTTAAGTGTAAATAGTGCTTTTCTATACAATCTTTGTAAGTTCTTTATTTGTAAATATATAAACTTTAACTCTATCATTTTTCTCTTCTCTCTTCCTTTAAATAGTAGGTTACTTAGGCCTTTACTCCAGGTAACACTACAAAATCTGACTGAAAAAGACTGCCAAGAGTTTTTTTCGTCGGCTTTTTTGTCTCTTGGTCTACTGTAATATCTTATTCAACAACTAGCAACAACTAGTTATAACCGAAGTATGTGATGACTGACATCATCAAGTGTTTTGTGTAATTCCTAAAATGACTAAAACTTTTGTTTTTATTTTGTTTTTTGAATTTCTATCTAAGATCGCGGAAAGAGTTGTTAACATTCAATTTGTCAAATATAATATTTTAAATATTATTTTTAATATTTTAAATATAAAGTTGAAAATATTAAAAAAACAACAGGTAGACGGCAAATGTTCGCTTTTTGTCCTATTATATTTTACACGCACTTTTAATTACATTAACACGGATCTACTACTTTCTAAGTTAGCATTTTACGTTGTTATGCTAACTTAGAAAGCACATGAAGGTGTCTCAACGATCAATTCTCGGGCCCCTTTTGTAAATCTTAAGATAAAATTTATTACTGTCAGTTTTATTTATATGCAGATGGCATACAATTATACAGGCGGTCGTAATGAATGGATTACCCGTTAACTGGAGTTGGTCCATATGTAAAGCTTCGTATCTACTAGAGGCAGCCTCGAGCCGAGCGGGCGAATCGCCCCGAGGCAGATCTGCGTCTGCGAGTCTTTACTCGAAGAAAAAAGTGCAGCCGCGCAGCGAGCCAAATTTTGTCGGTAAAAGTTCGTGCCCAAAGGCGCCTCCCTCACTATGTTCAGTAGAGACGGTTGTGCGTATGTTCGGCACGCGGCAAGAGGGAAAAATTAGATAGACAGAAGTGTATACATCGAAGTCGTCGGGGCGCCTTGGTTACTGTGCATATCAAACGATATCGCAAGTTAAGCGCGCTCAGTGCGGCTGGTATTAGGATTGGTGACCGCCGACCATTAATTTCTCACGGCTACTTCCGTGCTTCGGAGGGCACGTTAAGCAGTCGGTCCCGGGTGCTGTATACTTGTGCTACTGTATACAGTGTACAGTAGTCGTTACGATTTGTCAGAAGCCATTTGGGCACCCTGAAATATCTAACATCTACCAACCAGCACCGGGCCAGCTTGGTGGATTACGGCCTAAGCCTCCTCGTCACCCAGAGGAGAGACTCATAGCCCTGCAGTGGGCTCATTACACAGAGTTGTGATGATGATGATGATGATGAAGTGTACACAATTAATTAAGTTGTATGAAAACTACAGAAGTCGCTGACGATATAATTCCTCAATCCACCATTTCGTTTCTGACATTGTGTCCTTCTGAAGTGCCCAATTACTACCAATGCTTATTACGTGCGTCAGCCATGGTGGCAAAGAGAAACTGAGAAAATTGTGGCTTGTATCGAGGCTTGGTATTTCGTGGGCTCAAGCGGAGACGCATTAACTTTCCTCATGCCGCGGCACGCTCAGGACGAGGCCGCTCGGCGCGAGGCTGTTCCCAGGAGAGTGGAGAGGCGAGTGGATACCCAGCTTTAGACTATAATATGAAAATGGCGTAGACTTTTATTCCTTTTTAAATTTCCATACTTATTCCATGAATTTCGCTGCCATTTCATTAAATTAAGAAAAAAACTCTACATTTTTGTCTGAATTTTATCCCAGAAGACTTGTTTCATTTAATTTTAATAGGCAGAAGGGATGAGTTGAGCCCACCACGAAGATAGTATGCCGTTATTTCCACAAGACCACAGAATAAGTAATAGTACCGTTGGTACAGAAGAATTACTCCGCAAGAAGATCTAAATAAATTGGAGTCTTGCTACGAAGCGATACGGTGGAATTCAGCTCGCACAGCATTACGTACCTGCAAATTTATATACCTAGAAGTTTTGTCTCTTTCTATCGCATGCCTCTTATCTTTTCTTACGCTGTTAGGGTTGCTGCCTAGTGAAGAATAATTAATCTCCTTATTTGTAATTAAGTATCTACCGATGTAGGTATTACTGTTATTCTTCCTTTGTAAAAAATATTATTTCAACTTACCTAAAGTACAAAATGAAAAAAAAGTTACGACGAATAATTAGTAATACTACCTATGTTTCGTTTACTAAATTGAACATAATCAAATCTAAACATAATCTAATTGAATATTTGTTTCTTTTTATGTCCATTTTTAAATACTATTTGTGACCTCGATCATATAATTACTGTGAGTGCTATTAGGTACCTAGGTAGGTATCTACAACGCGCGCGCGTGACACACGACTGATTCGAAATCCGCCGGCGGAGCGCTTCGCTGTAGGTAAATAACGGATGTACCGCGCGGAGTGAGCCAGGCCAGTGCTAGCACGGATCTTTTGTCGATCGTAAGTTTACGAATGCTCGTATAGTATGGAGTCGGTTGCAAGTTTTTAGTAGCAATGTAATTTTTTATTTTACAGTTATTTAAGAGTAGAACCTGTTAACAAACATTCAAAATTAACAAGGAACACATTTATTTAAGCTGACCGTGCGGCAATGGATAGATTTCAATTATTGCTTGCAAAACCGTCTCCATACTATACGAGCATTCGTAAACTTACGATCGACAAAAGATCCGTGCTAGCACTGCTGACAAGACTTTTAATTCCATTCACGTTTTTTTCAATTTTATGAGAAAATTCTTGGCTGTATTATGTTGTAGGAATAGAACTAATATTTTTTTATCGCTATTTTGTTTTTTGTTGAAGTTTCGACACAGTCGTATTTCTCCTTTATTATTTCTCGGCCGATTTAGCAATATAATTTACTCGAATAAAATCTAATACAGAATCGTTATTTTATGCAAGTTTAAAGTGACTAGGTTCACTGGTTTACTGTTTATTAACTGCGGTACTCATAAGTTGCATATTTTTGCCAATTTTAAAAATGATATGTATGAAAAAACTACATAAAGAGAATCAACCATTCAAATCGTGTAATATAACATTTGCGTTCGGAATAAGTAGCTAGGTACAATACATGCGCACGCACACGAATATAAGTAATGTTTTGTACTCGCAAACAAAATGATTCACCTACCGTGAAAGATTGAAGTTAAGAAACGTCAACGGTTTCACATAACGATGTCCAAAATTAGTAGGCATATTATTTAACATAATTACAATGAGTTATGTTTACAATTCTCGAGTTTCTTAGTATACCTTATTTTCAAGGTTATTATTGAGGATTATACGAGGATATTATTTGTAGCACTTTTCCAAAAAAATAAGATTTCATCACCTAAGAATAACCCCAATGTTCCGTTTTTTTTTATTATAGAATAAGCCCACGTTTGACCTCAATATCACCTGATGGTGAGTGAAGATTATGTCGAAGATGAAAGCACACAAGCTAAGGCTAGAACTGGCTCTTCATAAAATATTGCCAAAATACATCAACGCCGGAGCAGTGGCGGCAGATTTCATATGATGGGTGGCCGCTAGCCAGTTGGATTCTATCGGGGTTCTACTTCCAGGCGGAGGTCTCTTTTCTTCTTCTTCTGAACGTGCCTCTCCGACTATCGAAGGCCTGCAGTCTGCATAACAAGTCCTGTTTCTTGCGAGGCGAAATAGTTCGACAGCGCTCGCCACTCCAGTCCACTCCCGAATATTTCTGAGCCAAGACTTCTTTCTCCGCCCATTTTTTTTTGGCCAAAAACTTTACCCATCACTATTAATCGCCTTTTATGATACGCTTATCCAGGGGGTGGAACTGCTATTCTTACACCAAGTAAAATAGATCGCAAGTAAAAGCTAGTAGACATATTTATGTACTTTTTTTAGTTTTACTCTAGTTAATACTATTCATTTTAATGAGGGACTAAAGCCAAATCTTTTCCATTATCTTTAGTGCACCGACATGAAATTTGGCAAAAAGGTTCTTCAGTGTGTGTCTGGTTGCACTATGGAAGAAATTTCTGAAACTCCTACAGTAACGGTAGTAATAGCATTTTTTTGAGTAAACCAAAGCTCGTATAGTGTTTAGTATCATTTCGGAACACGTTGTAAAAGGCACCTTATACAACATGTTCCAAAACGATAACGAGCACTCTTCAATAGCGTAGATGCTAAGATTGACATGACTAAGATTTTCGTTTCTAGCATAATGCAATTTCTCAGCAACCGATCTTTGCAACTTAAAGAAATCATGTTTATGTTACTCTTCGTTTTATCAGTTAAAAAAATTTGATTCTCTAAACTGGAGTAAGAAACATTTTGATTTGATATAACGGTTGCACCTAGAATTAAATTTTGTTATAACCGAACGGACTTTAACATGTTCAAGGACGAGTTGGCAAAAATTCAGTGGCATACTGAGTTGATTAACATGAACGTTGAGGAGTCAGTTTACTTTTTTACGGCCATTATACGAGATAATATGTCCCAAAAAAAGGAATATACCTAAAAGACAATATCCGCCATGGTACTCTTCAGCGCTAATAAAAGTACTACAAGAAAAGTATAGGTATTTTTGTAAGTTTAAGAACTATGGTATGATGTGAAACAAACTTTCCATCGATATATTAAAGAGTCGAGCTGCGTTAACATTTTTGGAGCTTCTACAAAACAAAATATAGCTCTATCCCTAATACAATGACATACGAGGGTGGATTGAAAAGTTCGCGGCCTAGTCAAGAAAACAGAATAAAGTACATACAAAAATATTTTTATTTTTCGACGTAATCTCCATTTAGCTCTATGCACTTCTTCCATCTGCTTTCCAGAGCTTCCATACCTGTTTTAAAAAAAGATTCATCAAGGTCTTCAAAATACAGGTTAACAGCGGCTTCGACCTCTTCATTCGTAAAAAATTTCTGCCCACCGAGGTTTTTTCAGGTTTGGAAACAGATGAAAGTCCGAAGGTGCCAAATCAGGAGAATAAGCTGGATGTGGCAACAATTCGAAACCACAATCACGAATTTGAGCCATAGACTCGACAGACGTGTGGACTCGGGCGTTGTCCTGGTGAAACAACACTTTCTTTCTCAGTAATCCTGGGCGTTTCTGTTTAATTTCTTCACGTAAACGGCGCAGAAGGGTGCTATAGTACGCAGAGTTTATTGTTTCGCCTTTTGGAAGGTAGTCCACCATAATGACACCCTTAGCATCCCAAAAAACCGATGCCATCACCTTGCCAGCCGACAGAATTGCCTTTGCTTTTTTCGGAGTTGGTTCACCTGATTTTTTCCATTGTTTGGATTGTTGTTTTGATTCTACCCAGGTTTCATCCATTGTCACAAATCTGTCAAGAAAACCTTGTGGATCAGCCTCGAACATCTCCAAACAGTCGCGAGAAATCGTGAGTCGAATTCGCTTTTGCTCTACTGAAAGCAATCTGGGGACCCACCTAGCCGAAACCTTAGAAAAGCCGAGTTCATGGACAATGATGTTTTGCGTTCGTTCATATGAGATGCCTATAGTGTCTGCAATTTCTCTGATAGTCAATCTACGGTCTTTTAATATGAGATCACACACTTTATTGATGTTTTCTTCGGTCGTAGACGTCATTGGCCTGCCGGAGCGAGGGTCATCTTCGATGTTCTCTCGTCCACGTTTAAATTCTGCAACCCATTTTTTCACAGTGGTTTAAGACGGGGCAGATTACCCTAATGTTGTTTGCATGTCATCATGGATCTCCTTTGGTGTTAATCTTTTTTTAAACAAATATTTAATCACAGCACGTTGTTCAAATTTCTCCATTAGTGAAAATTTGTTCTACACACGTATTTATATTGTTCGTAAAATTTTATTTAAACAAGATATCAAATTGAAAATTCGCGGGCTGACAATTGAATAATGACAGTTCAAAATGACGGCAGAAAAAATAACAAAAGTTTTTTTTTTTAATGGCCAGGCCGCGAACTTTTCAACCAATGTAGTACAATGATAAAACTACTAGTTCGGGTAGTAGTGTAACTTATTTTTTTACTTCCACCAGCAGTACACGATGATATTCAACTCACCCCATCTATTGACTGTAACATTTCAACATTTTCAATAACTTCTATTAAGTCAAAGCTATTGAAATTAGATAAATTTAAATCGGCCGGGCCAGATGCTTCACCACTCACCACCCATTTTATTTATGGAATGCGCTGATCAATTATCAATACCACTAGAAATTATCTTTAACCAATCTATTTTAGAAGGATCTGTACTTACGATACTGGGTGTTGGCCAAAAGATTGGTCACATTCCCTTTTCATGCCTCTACACAAAAAAGGATCAACCAAGAAGTGCAATAACTACATACTGATTTCCTTTATTTCACTCCCTAGTAAGGTCCTTACTTCACATCCTTAACACGAGACTTCAACCGTACTTGTCTCCTCAAATATCTCAAGAGCAAGCTGGCTTCATGAAAGGAACCGGTACGAGAGAACAAATCTTAGTTTTGCGCCAAATCATAGAGAAAGCCAGAGAATTTAACACCCCACTCTACATTTGTTTTGTCGACTTTCGAAAAGCCTTCGACACTGTTAAATGGGAGAAACTTTGGCAAAATATGGGAGTACCTCAACACCTGATAAGCCGCGTAAATAAATTGTATGTAGGGAGTACCGTATCTGTCCGAATAGATAAAGTCAATTACATAACTAAATGAAAAATGAAAATGAAAATGAAAACTTTTTATTCGTAGTAGGTAATTTTATACACTTTACGAACGTCAAATGCTGGATGAGGGCGGCGCGGGTCCAGACGACATGACGAATCCTGGGGGAGGCCTCCGTCGAGAAGTGTGCGTTTCTCGGCTTTGAAGATAATGATCGCCCATTATCCACCAATGTCTTAGTGTTGTCAACTACTACTTCTTCTTCGGCTTATAAAACGAAATGAAAGTAGAACCCTAGGTAGACCGAGAGGAAAAAAGCCGGCGGAAAAAAAACTCTCGGCACTCTTTTGTAAAAAGTGCTTATCATAGGTACAATTTGGCAGAAATACAGCTCTGCTATGACATGAAAAAACAAACAGAAGACAGCTATTCGTGCTTGCCAATATCATGTCGCAGCCAAGCTGCTTATAAAGTGATTAATTTTTAATATTTGGAAATAGCCTGTGAAGACATCAATCCCACGCTCTTTTGTCATCTAAATAATCTTTGAGTTTATAGTAGCCTTTTTTGCATAATGTTTCTTTGATAGTTCTTTTAAATGTATTAAACGTTAGGGATTGAATTGACTTTGGTATTTTACTATAAATACGTATTGACATTCCCATAAATGATTTGGTGCTTTTAGCCAGCCTTAATTTGGGAAACGCTAATTTATGGTCGTTCCTTGTCATTACAGAATAATTTTTATCATGCTTATCTTTCATGGTTTTAAATTTACTACTACTCTTATAATAGTAGATTATGCATCAAGGGGATAAAGCAGTGTATTATGTCACGGGCATCATCCTCCTGAGCGAAATGAAGGATTCTGTAGATAATTCCCGAACGCAGTGAGGGAATTAAGATGTTAATTCCCGAACGAAGTGAGGGAATTATGGTAAGAATCCTGAATGAAGCGAGGGATTCAAGACTGCCCACGACTAAGACACTGTTATCCCCGAGGAGCATACTCTACTTTATACACCACCTTGTAAGATAATTAGGTAATGAAACGCAGGAATTAAATCAAGTACTTAGGTATTTAATAATTTAGAAATGAAAGATAATATTAGAAACAATTGACCAGTTATGTACAGATAAAGTGATATTTCTATTTGATATATTCATTGTTTACTGTTGTCTTCAACATTGAATAAACAGTCCATAGGCTGCTAGGTTTCTTTGTAGCAGACAACTGTTGAAAATATACTAAAAGCAATGACTCCGAAATAATTTTCACGGCTTTTTTAGTTTTCCAAGCAAAGAAATCTTCGTAAAATTTCATGTACAAATGCTTCGATTTACACGGCAAAATATTATAGACGATACTATTTGCTTCATTTCTAATATCTTCTGGTGTTAAATCGTCACTCGAGCTCAACATATTTTATTTATTTGAATACTATTGAAATAAAAACTCTGAAAAAAAATTCTTTTCAAAAACCGCGCTATTTTATTTCTTATTTGTCTTTTTCAAAAGGCAAAAGAAACCGTCGCATACAGGTTTTTTACGAGGGTTTTTAATTTTTCCAAAGGTAAACAAACTTATACAGCCAAATTTAAAGTCCATATATTTTTTAATTAGGCAAAGCAACTAGTCATACAGCCATGTCCATGTAGGTATTATTAAATTTCGCTCCAATTGACATTCCAAAATCAAATGACATTATAACCCTTAGGATTAAAGTTTTGTTTATTCCCTGTAAGATACCTTTTTTAATCTTAAGGGATTAATATCTTGTTTTAGGTGGAGTTTATCTCATACATAATGCGAATTTTAAACAAAGGTGGTGTATAAATATACATAATGTTTTCATATATATATTGTGATGCAAAGGTCAAGATGCCAATCTCTTTAAACTTTTCTCTTAGAGATTCTCTATTTCCAAGTTTATACATTCCACGAATAGCCCTTTTCTGCAGTGTAAATATCGTGTCAATGTCTGCGGCATTGCCCCAAAGTAGGATGCCGTAGGACATTATACTATGAAAATAACTAAAATAAACTAGCTTCGCCGTATTAACATCAGTCAATGAGCGAATTTTCTTTACCGCGAACGCTGCAGAACTAAGTCTACTCGCTAGCTGTGAGATATGGGCGCCCCATTGCAATTTAGAATCTAAGGTAATTCCAAGAAAAACTAGGTAAATGATTCTTTCTTTTTTAATAACAGTGAAAATATCATCATCAATATATATAAAACTGTTCCGTTACTGACTGAGTGACTGAGGTACTGAGGTACTGAGTGACTGACAGACAACGTACAGCCGTAACTACTAGGCGTAGAGAGCTGAAATTTGGAACATACATTCTTTAGGGGATGTAGGGGTGCACTAAGGAAGGAATTCCCGAAATTCCCACGGGAACGGGAAATATAAGACTTTTTAGTTTGTATGAAAATATTATTCCTTGAGTGCAACGATGTGAAATTTGGTGTAAAGGTTTTTCAATGTGTGTTTGGTAGTGTTTTGAAAGGAATTCCCGAAATTCCTACGGGAACGGGAAATATATGATGTTTTAGTTTGTATGAAAAAATCCCATCCCTTGAGTGCACGGATGTGATACTTGATATAAAGGTTCCTCAATAAGTGTTTGTATTATGGAAGGAATTCCCGAAATTCCCACGGGAAGGGGTTGGACTTTTTAGTTTGTATGAAAAATCTTATTCCTTGAGTGTACAGATGTGATACTTGGCCTGAAGGTTCTTCAAAGAGTGACTATTTGTGTGACGAAAAAAATTCCCGAAATTCCCACGGGCACGGGAAATATATGATTTTTAGTTTGTATAAAAAAAACTTATTCCTTGAGTGCCTGGGTGTGATACTTGGTATAAAGGTTCTTTCAGTGGTGTCTGGTTGTATAGTTTCTGAAATTTCCACGAGAAGGGTAGTTAAGCGCATACGAAGTTGCGGGATAAAGCTAGTTATGAATATAATGTTTATGGATAAATGCGTTATGAACAACAGTAGGATTTTGATTAGTGATTTTATGTATTATAATTTTCGGAAAATTGTCTGTCATGAATATCGTCGGTAGTACTACAGATTGTATGAACATAAACTTTAGGAAATAAAATTTTAGGAAGACTGATCATTCGGATTACAAATCGCTCGTACGAACAATCCCTGAAGAAAAAAATTATATGAGCCAATATAGACCCCTACCAAATACAATGTTTTCTTATACCCAACGGCCAAACTATATAATAAACCAACTTTCCAAGATAAGCGGGTTCAAACAAAGAAACCCTTCGGTTTTGCTATAATAGAGCCTACTGAATCGTACTAAGAGCTCGTGGAAGAGTTTCGTAGAGGTGAACGAAAATAAAAATATCAACTCATTTCCCTAACAATATAATGTCTAACACACCGTGGTAGGCCATAATTTACATCTAAACAAAAATGTTTAGATGTATGTTTAACAATTTGTCAAACTCAACTTGAAACAATAACGTCAAAATCAAGGTTTTAGACAAAATTGGTATAAATACGAAAAAATACATGGGAGAGTCAGTTATTCAAAGTTTTCCTTCGAGACGACACTAGTTAACGAAAATGAATAAGTTTGTGATTGTATTATTTGTGACCGCCATGGTAGGCTGCATAACAGGTAAGCATTTCCTGTAATTTCCTATTTATAGTTCAAACAAGGAATATGCCATCAAGGTTCTTTAGTTTTGAGAGTTACTTCAATGGCACTGAAGAACATTTAGAACATCATACATAAACTCGTACGTAAATAATTCCTCATTAATCAATTAATCTGTTTAAGGGTACAAAACGGCCCAACTTTCCAGTAAGTTCGCTTCCCATTCTCTCTAATTTTCGTTTCATCAATCTCATTATTTTAGTTTGTCAGGTTATTGTTTTTTATTGTGATACAACGGCAATAGACTGCGGCACTAGTATACACTCAGACTGGAGCCTGTTTTGAAAAATTTGTTTCATAAGTTTCCAAAACTGGCTTGGCTGGGACAAGAATTCAAGACCTCCCTCATCGCAGGCAAACGTCTGAAAAGCCAAAACATTCTAAAGACATTCTAAAACAAGCCGTTTTTAAAGCAAAGAACGTTGTTTTGAAATCGGATAAAGTATAACTTCTTAGGAATAGTTATAGTGTAAGTTTCGGTGTTCTACAAAAAGTGTTCTTCGTCCTGTATATTGAGAACTACATTGATGAGATTCTTATTGATAATACATGTATATTTTTTAATATCCTAGCTGGACCGGTTCCGGAAAATTCATTGACAGGAAACCAAGGAAACGTACAACCAGCTGTGCAACCAGCGGCACAGTGAGTTATTTATTATGTTAATTATTTTTGTTATTTTTTTTGATTTGTTGAAAATCAACATGAATCCTTAATTTCTCAAGCTAGACTTCTAGACTTTGTGACACTCAGTTATTGAACAATTGATTAAAGCAGAATTTTAAGCAATAATATAAGATAGTTTGTGATGGAATACTAACTATTATCGACCAATACTAGACTTTTGCTATACGTTACTAGACTTTCTTAAAAGAACAGCACATAATTTACGCATATTTTCTATTTGAAGTGATAAATTATCTTTGTTTAAAACTAGTTTTTTTTAATACTTTGACTGAATTAGGGCGATACACCCAATTATCCGCATTATAAGAGCTAGTCCTAACTTAAGCCCGTTTATCACATCATCAACATCAACTTTTTTCATCTGCATTGCTAGTTTTCTATTCTCAAAACTTCATCAATAAGATAATTAAAAAAAAGGTTATCTTTATTGTATTTTTGTTTAGATAGGAACGAGTAAAAAATTACCGTATCACTAATTACTACCACCGTCACCACCAATTATCAGCACTTTGTGTGTGTGTAAGGGTTATGAAACCAAAGGATAAATAAGGACAAATAAAATGGCAAAATACACTTACGCACATCTACTCAAAGCCTTGGATGCAACAAAAAAGGATATGCCCATAAAACTAGCCTCTAGAACTCCAAAAGAACCTAAAAGAACTATCCAGTCGAAATTAATGAAGAGTGCCTTGAAATCTACAGGTCATGATCCAATAGATATTGTCGTACGAAGAAAAGGGAAGCATTAGTACCGTGGGTCGTAGATTGTTGTGGGAAAGATTTCCCAAAAAGAAAGTCTGATTTAAATCGGGGTGTAGAAAAATTCTTAAAGAGGGAAGGAAGAGATAACCCCTTTAAATATAAAATTGAACACTTTATAACCGGATCTATCGTGTATTAATTTATGTTTTACATTTTAACTTGACGTTTCGGTGTCTTTGCAGACCCTGTGGCTATGAACAACTGAACAACTGGTTGAGTCGCTCGTGACCACGGGATAAATTATACGCTATAAATCCGGTCAAAAAATATTTTATTTCAAATTATGAATCCATTAAATTAGATATACCTAATAAAAATTGTATGCCCTTTCTGTATATGAACTCAGTGAACGCACTGCCGAAGCTGCCACATCTGCTAGTGCCTTTATATTATACAAAGAAATCAAAGGGTTGTTCTACAAAATAGACATTTATCTTAAGTAAAACAACTTTTTGATATGTTACAATATCCGTTTCGTGTTTTAATAGGGACAAATCACTTTTAGCTATATCCTAAAAGTGAAAAAGTTATTGAATTATCATGAGAAAAAAACGAGGATGAAATTGATAATGCTGAAGGAGCCTTAATGTTTATGTTTTGCACCAACAGAGATATGATACCTCCACTAGTTGTGTTTCTCAACAAAAGACTTCTCATGAATATCATCCTCAGTTCCAAGCGATTATTTCATATAATTTCTTGCACGGCCTTTATTACTGCATCTAAGGCTTTAAATACATTTGAGTGTATTTTTTTGTTTGCTTTGTATAATACCTTTGGTTTTATATTAAAAAAAAAACTGAAACAGGATAGATGTTGCAATGCTCGAAAAGAAATTATCTAAGATATACAATGTGTTAGGGTTCCGACTTTTGATACTTTACCTACGTGATATACATCAAATTTCATCGACAAAAGTCACCTTAGGGGGGGGCGCACCCCTCACCCCTCGTGATGGGGGTGATTTAAAAATTTCGTTTCTCTGGTTTGCTTTAAGTTCGTAAAACCATTTTTTTTTCATATTTATTGTGTGTATCTTGTTGAATTACATCTCATTTTAAAGCTTATTAAATTTACCAACTTTTGATACCACATTCACTAAAAAGTCATAAGAAGAAAAGAATTAATTTTAATGACTTAGAAAAAAATTTTTACTTTTTTGTAGTATTTTTTTAGTTTTTTGTCATTAAAAAAAAAACGAAGCCCTTAACAATGCATTTTTTTCTTCTTAACTAGTACTATTTGAGTTTATCTTTCTAACGATACAGAATACGACAGTTTAACTTCAAAGAAACAGTCGTAACTGCTAAGCTAAAATGACATCAAAATAAAAGACACGAAATTTACAATCTCTTTTTTATTTAGTTTTGCCGATTTTAAGTCAATTTAACAATTGTTCAAAGTGACCACCATTGTTTAATAAACAAGAAGTAGCCCTTAATGCTACTTGTTGTGTAGCTCTTTTAATCATAGCTCTGTCGGCTTTTAATTCATCAGCTGCGGTCATAATTTTTTGCAGCAGCTCTTCTCTTGTTGTAGGCACCTCTAGGTAAACCCGCTGTTTCATGGTCCCCCACAGGAAGAAATCTAGAGGTGTCAAATCAGGGCTACGAGCCGGCCAGGCAATTGTTCCTCCTCTTCCAATCCAGGGGGTGTAGTGTTCATCCACATATGCTCGTACATTCCGGGCAAAATGGGCAGGAGCTCCATCCATTTGCAAATAAAAAGACCGGCGTTCACGTCTGTACTCCAATGGTAGCTCATGTA
Source organism: Stenoptilia bipunctidactyla (assembly GCA_944452665.1). Taxonomy (NCBI): domain Eukaryota; kingdom Metazoa; phylum Arthropoda; class Insecta; order Lepidoptera; family Pterophoridae; genus Stenoptilia; species Stenoptilia bipunctidactyla. Next base: position 13,620,879 of record OX101726.1, read on the forward strand.
GGAAATCCCCTCTTAGAAATTCCAAGAATCTCTCACCATTAAGATTGTCTGGTAAGACGATGGGACCTAGCAGCTCATCATCAATAATGCCTGCCCACACGTTGATTGAGAATTCGTGTTGGAACGAGGCGGGCCTCACAGCATGGGGATTTTCATTAAGCCACAAATGATGGTTTCGGTGGTTGGTTATCCCAGCTCTTGTGAATTTGGCTTCATCAGTCCATAATATTCGCCGTACGAAGTTTGCATCATGTCTCACTTTCCTATTAAGCCACGCACAGAACACAAAGCGAGCAGCATAATCTGGTTCAATTAAATTCTGAACTCGACGAAAATGAAACGGCCGTAATCCTTCCCGACGTAGAACTTGCCACACCGACCAATGCGAAATCCCAAGTCTTCTGGCAATATTTCTAGTGCTAAGTCGCGGGTCACTGGCAATCATTTCAATGATTTGTTCTTCCATGTCTGGTCTCCCCACAACAGCACGTTCATTAGGCGGCTGTCGGATTCCATGAGTGCGCAATCTTGCAAAAACGCTTGCAAAAGTTGGAGCAGAAGGTATGCGCCTTGTAGGGAATCTAATTCGATATTCCCGAACAGCAGCCGCAGCGTTTCCATTGGCGTATCCATAAATAAATACAATGTCGGCCACTTCACTTGGTGAATAATTAACTGCCATAGTATCGAGTAAGTAGTACTTAGCTAAATTCGAAAGTAAAACTTTGTAGCAATCGCAACGAGAAACGAAGGACAACTGATTAGCAAGTAGAAATCCTAACCAGTACCTTAGTATTGTTATCTCATTCACTATTAGACTGAAAGAGATTCATGTTTCGACTCGTACGATGCGCGGGGCGACGTGATTGGTGCGCTCTAGCCTTTCGGCACGGGCCTCGCCCTGATCATCCCTCGCCAACGCAGCGAGCGCAGAGGCAGTCAGGCGAAAACCTGAAGCAACCTGCTACCGCATTGCGCGCGCGCTCTAACTCGCGAGTCTTGATAGTACTTAAATTTTGTAACTAGGACGTATTACCTTAGTAAAATAAACTTTTGATATTTTAATTTCGTGTTTCCTTTTAACTAATTACTGAACCGGGCCTAAATTTTGGCATCGTTAGAAAGATAAACTCAAATAGTACCTACTAGTTAAGAAGAAAAAAATGCATTGTTAAGGGCTTCGACAAAAAACTAAAAAAATACTACAAAAAAGTAAGATTTTTTTTCTAAGTCATTAAAATTAATTCTTTTCTTCTTATGACTTTTTAGTGAATGTGGTATCAAAAGTTGGTAAATTTAATAAGCTTTAAAATGAGATGTAATTCAACAAGATACACACAATAAATATGAAAAAAAAATGGTTTTACGAACTTAAAGCAAACCAGAGAAACGAAATTTTTAAATCACCCCCATCACGAGGGGTGAGGGGTGCGCCCCCCCCTAAGGTGACTTTTGTCGATGAAATTTGATGTATATCACGTAGGTAAAGTATCAAAAGTCGGAACCCTAACACATTGTATAATTATATAAGAGAAAGAAGAAATTATCGCCATGCAAATTTAATCCATCATCAGCACCATGCTATGATGTGGATTCCGAAATTATAAACTATGTTAACTTAATTAAATGAATTCTATGCATAGAATACATACGGTATACAGTAAAAAAAAACAGTGTTTACGTACTCTTTTCTTTTTATCGGCACCAGTGTGGATGATTTAGAATTCGTGAAAAATTTGGACCATTTATCAGCACCACATGTTTTATCAATATATCACCATAACTTTGATTACTTCTTTTATACAGGGTGACTGTTGGAACACTTTCGAAATTCCAGGACGTGATAGTCTGAGATCATACATGAAGAGGAATAATATATTAAAAATAAATATTAATTATTTACTGAGTAAACTTAACCGGAAGTTAAAGAATTTATTACGCAATAATAGCGATCCGCGTGCCAGATCACGTGCTGCGATTGACTCATGCGTAAGTAAAATGAATAGTAACAAAATTTAATTTATTTACTAGAAGCTGCATCGCGCGGTTTTACCCGCGCAGTTTTGAACCCCGTGGGAATATTGGGATAAAAATTATAGAATAGTGGGATATGTGCTATTCCAGACTGGAACCTATCACCATGCTAAATTTCATCCAAATCCGTTGAGCCGTTGAGCCGTGATTGAGGAACAAACATCCATAAATCCAAACTTTCACATTTATAATATTAGTAAGATATGGTAATTTTAGTGAAAAATTAAATTCAACTCTTATTACGTAATTATGACCAGAACCGAGTACTGAGTGCTCTCGTTCACTATCTAAAATTTGTCGACAGTCACCCTGTATAATATCCTCATAAACTATCTCAGAAATCAGAAAAATCTAAATTTTCGGTAAAATTATTTTAAAGATCAAATAAAGTATAATATGCCAATATGTGAACTTACGTCCGATCACAAGGAACGGGTAAAAGTAGCACACAAATGTTTCTTTGCAAAATTTTCACCATTTCTAAAGTCGGAAATTATGGTGATGGCAGAAGTAGGATTACAAAAACACCAATTTAATAATTTTCTAGAAAGATAATCTATATTAGAGTGCGGCCGTTGCAAGAATGCGTACCTGAAAGCTCCTTGTCGAGATCCGGCTGCAGGATTAGTGCGTTCATCTGTTTTTTGCAGAAAACCGAATTTTTGAGTATTTTTATAACTAGGAGAATATATATTTATCAGGTTGCCTATCAAAATTTGGCCGCCAGTATTTTTAATTAAATTATATTTAATGGATTTTTGGGAAAAAATTCCGTTCACTTGTTTTTTAAATAAAATAACGTCTACATCACGGCAATTTATATGAAGATTCAAAAAAATCACGGTTGCCGTTGCGCACTTGGCCGCACCTCTTCGCAGCCATGTGTAAACAGGTATGATTTCGATACATTTATACGTTCATAACGTTTATTAATTAATTATATATCAAATTAAAGCTAATTTTTTGTCTATTTATTATAATATATGGTTGCTTTATTAAAACTACCCGCAAATAAGGGTTGCTGGCTTTTAAAAATTACAAATATTTAAGGTAGCGTGAAAGTGAGTTAGCGCGTAACATCATTTGTCAGACGAGGATAGCGATTGCCAGCTGTGCGACGCTTTTAAGCTATTGCACATGCGTCGAATGTTAGTGTTCTAAACAACCGAGAAGTAATAGAGACGACTTAATAAATACTCCAAAAAATATGTCTTCCTTTTCAAAATAACAAAGGAGACAGAACCGCTCCATACATTTCTGGGCCACCGTGTTAACAACTTGACATTAGCTTTTTTTATTTAAAATATAATCATGTTTCATCAACGAAATTTTCAAGATAAACCAGTGTTGAGGAATTGAGATATCCGTAATTTTGTCTTTAGGCATACACAGAAGTTAAGTGAGCTTAGAATCACTTTCGAAAGCTATTCTTTTTCTTATTGTTGAGATCTATACATAGATTATTGTATGTTGAATTATTTAGAGAGTTTATAATTAAAAATAAATAGTAGCACATTTTACTTAGATAGCATACGAGATAAATAAGGACATTATAAGATATTAACTATACTTACTTAGTTATTAGTTATAGCTTTAAACAACTATTCAAACTAATAAATTGATAATAACAACTTTCACTTTTCTTAAGGCTATCTCAAAAATAGAAAAAAACATGAAAATACTCAAGCACAAGGAAAGAAACCAAACAAACCAGTGAACAAATAGATCGATTGACTTGCTGAACGAGTCAATTATCATAGTTTAGTTCTTCATTCACTCAGGATTGCCAAACCTAATAAAGAATTTCACCTATTTTAATTACAAAATAATTATTTAAAATAAAACTAACTCGGTTAGTTTACATTCATTTAACCTTATAATGATTCTCATTTAATATTTTTTCAATTTTACTCAGCGTATTTTCAATTATATTATGAGTTATTCCTCCATACTAAAAACGCATGACAGCGATTTCCGTATCTTGAGTTAACTTGTTTCCCCCTCACTACATTTTTAGGGGTTTTATGTATTTTGAATAAGGATAAAATGAGCTATTTTTTTAGACCAAAGTCAACCTGTTAACCCTGTGGCCCAGGCTTACTCAGTTTCCTTTAAAAATCACAAAAAAATTATAATATTCATTTAATATATTTAATTTTGAATTAATATTGATTAGGCAACCATATATTATAATAAATAGAAAAAAATAGCTTTGATATACAGGGTTGATTTGTAGTCAACAGCCAAATTTAAATGTTAGTTTCTTTGATACGATATAAACGTAGGTACCTGCATATTTATTTTAGCATCGCTCAGTACAAAAAAGTAGAAATATGGAACCACAAACTTTAAAAAAAACAGTCGCTTTTGATGAATATACCTACTACGAAGCGACATTTCATTGATAATACTATGACGTAGTACTACAAGATGTTTTGTAGTAGCACGTAGTTGCCTTTATTTTAAAGGTAATTTAGAGTGACCATGGTTTGCTTAATATGACAGCGGACATATTGATTTCTTTGTAAAAAAATAAATACTTTTTTTTTCAAAAATAGTATCTATAAATGATACTTATTGTGTGAAAAACATTTGGCCGGTACCTACAAATCAACCCTGTATGATTAATGAATAAACGTTATAAACGTATAAATGTATCGAAATCATACCTGTTTACACATGGCTGCGAAGAGGTGCGGCCAAGTGCGCAACGGCAACCGTGATTTTTTTGAATCTTCATATAAATTGCCGTGATGTAGACGTTATTTTATTAAAAAAACAAGTGAACGAAATTTTTTCCCAAAAATCAATTAAAAATAATTTAATTAAAAATACTGGCGGCCAAATTTTGATAGGCAACCGGATAAATATATATTCTCCTAGTTAAAAAAATACATAAAAAATCGGTTTTATGCAAAAAACAGATGAACGCACTAATCCTGCAGCCGGATCTTAGACTAAAAGTTTATTTCCGATTCGAAAGTTAAAAAAAAGCTATGATTTTGACAGCTGTCAGGAACGCAAACTCCAAGCGGTCGCACTATAGTTAGTGTAAAACTTAGATGTTAACTTTTTTTGGAGTGCTGATAATTTAGTGCAGTGCTAGCGTTTGGGTCAGTCACCCTAGATATTACTTATGAATTTTTTTATTATTTACAGACCATTGCAACAACCGAACCTACAAGGCTTTGTAAGTATTTACTTTAAATATTTACAAAATAAAATAAAAATCAATATTTAAATACGAAAAAGGTAGATTTTCCGTTACCTCTTAAAGATAAATCATGTAAAATACTAAAAATGATAGCTGAATTGAAATAGTATATTATGTAACAAGTGAGCGAAGTTGCTAATTACAGTCGAGGCTGTGATTTGAGCCCGAGCCGCAGGCGAGGGCTTAATAATGAGCCGAGACTGTAATTAGCAACGCTCACGAGTTATATACGACGTTTTTCAACACACTTGTGAGTAAAAGACAGACATACGTGGTCATAAAATAACAAACACACTTGATAACAAAGCTGTGAATTGTGATTGAAAAATGGCGCTGAACTTCGCGCATGCGCGTTGGTTTTTTTTCCGCCAAATGTGTCAATGGCTGTATAGCATATACAGCCTATTTTACATGAAAATATTTAATTTGGAGTGGTAAATCCAAATATTTTAATATTTAGTAACAAATTATTGTAAATTGTGAATAATTTGTTTGATATACAATTTTGTTTCACTAATATAAGGCGTAAACATTTAAAAATGTATATGGATTTGAAGTGGTATAAAACTTCTTTGTTGTTTCTGAAAAAAATTAATGTATAACCCGGATCAATAAAATATGCTCTGTTTACTCGCATTTAATTTGCACAAAGGTACAATTCAACTTTGTAGGATTCATTATATTATGCACTAGGGCATAATATATTATGCACGCGTGACTTATAGCCCAGTTTATAGTTCTAAATTCAATAGAATAAGGCTTACTTTACGAGCAAATGTGTTGAAAAATAAAGAATGATTTAACTAAAATAATAAGGAATGTCTCTATCTAAGGCTTTAGAGAAATCCACAAAAATCCTTAAAAGTTTTGTCTCTGTCGCTTGGTGGTGGGTTAGGTAAGGGTTCACCTGATGTGTGATGTGTTCTGGCAATATTTCATATGTGCTGTCATCTTGGACCTCATCTTCACTTACCATCAGGTGAGATTGAGTTCCAATGCAAAAAGTAAATGCATATACTTTACCCAATAACTAGCAAAACCGAATAACCGAATAAATTGGTAAAAGCATTTGCCATAAAACCGCGCGTTAGTGGTTTTAACTTTCATAAATACAAGCTAATATTTTTTTTCACAGCTGGGATTTCCCATGAACTACGTATCTAGTGCAGTCCAAGGGGGACTCCAGGGTCTTTCTAGTCTACCAAACCTTGCAAACAACGGTCTTAGTGGTCTATCAAACCTTGCAAGCAACGGTGTGCGCAATACGCAAGCAGCGATTCTCTCGACGGTGTCCGATGGAAACAAATCCTTGACCCGTCTCGTCACTGATATCGACGGAAAAATCAACGACCAAACCTTTAGGAATTAATTCAAGACAAGTTTAAGCAGATTTCCCAATGGAAAATTTTTGTGACGAAAAATTGTATTTGTTTGTTTGTGAGTATTAAATAAAACATTATTAAACAAAGGGAACGTTTTTTATTCACCAGTTTTAGCAATCTTCTTTGAGTATATAAAATAATACGTTCGTCATCGTGCATCACTGTCAGGAGACGGGCACTGCTGAACAAAGGCCTATCCCAAGGTTCTATGCTGCCCAACCGAGCTTTTGCCGGTGATTTTGTCCAGATATTCGGTCCACCTTGCCCCCGCAACCTTGCGGGGGCCTGCCTACGCTGCGTCTACCAGTACGTGGCCTCCACTCGAAAACCTTACTGCCCCAATGGCAATCCGAACGCAACTTATGTGCCCTGCCCCTTGCCACTTAAGCTTTGCAACTCTTCAGGCTATATGTATAGATAACTTTGGTTCGCCTACGAATCTCCTCATATCTGAGTCGATCCCGCAGGAAAACTCCGAGCATAGCCCTTTCCATTGCTTGCTGAGCGACTTTGAGCTTATTTATCAGGCGCATAGTTAGAGCCCATGTCTCACTGCCATACTAGCAATAATAATTGCTTTTTCAGGTGCCGGATTGTTCGGGAGGCTGGAAGTCGTGTAAATTTGCGCGCAAAACTGTACGTACTGAAACGCATGGGATCTTTTAAGTAACTAATACTTTATTTGTGATTATAACAATATACTTTTATAATTATTACACTTTCATTAAATATACATGGGGCTAACTCTACATGGGAGGCTGATACGTTTCGCGTTATAAAATCGAAGATTATTTTCTTCGAACAAAAACAATGAACTTCCCTTTCTGAGGGATGGTCGAGAATGTTCTAACAAAATAAAAGCATCTCTGTCAGAGAGATAATATTCAAATATCAACTAAAACAATGACATAGGTACAGTTTGTTCGCACCATAGCCGACTTTTTATCAATATAAGGCGCGCTCAAGCAGTATGTTACGGTACTCTCGAAAACAGCTAATATACATGGCTCAACAAAGTGATGGGTCTAAAGTTCCACAAGAAAGTTTTTTTGTTCTTTAATATGTTATTATCCTGTAATGTTGTAACTATTCGTGTCAGTCATGGCAAAACCAACATTCAGCTTTATAAATCGGCGTTTAAAGATTCGAGTGATGTTATCGGGACCTCAGTAAATCTTCACTATTTAATGCAAAAATATTAGCTCTTTGTCTTGAATGAGTATACACTAGTGTTTACATTCACATCATTGCAGCTCACTTTGGGTTCGGTTTACAAAGTACGTTTATTTACTGTTTAAAGGTAAAACGATATGAATTTGCATTTGCTCCTAACAATTTCAATAGCAAAATGTACTAAGGGCACATTTTCTCATGAAGAATATGAAGATTACCAATATCCTCACGTTTTATAGAGGATTTTTTAATGTGCATATGGACATTTCTTACTATATTTTTGGACAACCGCATGTGCGAATAAGCTTATTATTTATTAAAGGTCCTATTATTGGCAAATGTTTATTTATTTATTTTTATTTACAACTGTTTGGAAAACTTACAGCTAGAAACATAACATATAGACCCAAAATAGGAAAAAGAAATCCAATTACAATTACAAGTGATGATCAAATGTAGAGAAAGAAAAATTTTCGGTACCATTTTTAATGATGACCTGCGTGGCGCAGTGGAGTGTGCGAATGGAAGTTCTGGTTTCAATACTGGGAAACAAATTGGCCCAGCTGGGACTCAAACCCAGCCGGGCCAGATCGCGCTGGAACTGGTAGATCATAATCAGAAAAACATTTAGTAACTGTATAAAATTCACAGAAACGTATAGGATCTGTAGTGTTACCTAAAGTAATAGCCTAAGTAACTTACTATTTTAAAAGAAAAGGTTAAGAGAAAATAAAAAAATAAAGTTAAAGTTTATATATTTACAAAAAAAGGTTACAAGTAGGTATAAAAACACTATTTACACTTACAGTCCATAAATTTGCTATATATACACAGAAATTCTCCAAAATGCTTAGGTGTTCTTAAGTTTCCAGGATCTAAAGCTCCAAGGGTTTATAAAGTTATATAGCGGTTCCAAGAGATTATGTAGTTATGATACTTTCATATTTTTACTTTTATATTTTTCTTCAATACTCTCCCAAGTATTCTGATCGGTGTTTTATTTTCGAAAGCCCTGAGATCAGCTCGCCGCTCCTTTTATAGCCTCGATTTCATTCGACAGCCGTAAATTAACTTATATTTCGAGAGGCATCCATTTTTCATCGGCCAGCGGCTGTCATTTCTATTATCAAGGAGGTTTTAGTCTCTGGAGCAGCGGTGGTGGTTTGGTAAAAGTGAAGCTGATACTTCTCTTGATTCTGAATGTGCAAGTCTCAGAATAATTTGTAATATAGAAATACAATTTTAAAATTAATTGAGAAAGAAATGAATATAAAACATAATAACAGTTTATAAATTATCTGTGTTGAAAAGTGACATAAGCTACATGACAAATTTAGAGTTAAAAGGTAAATAAACAATATTTAGATTTCATAATAGTTTACAATAGAACATTTCCAGTATAAAATAAAAAGAAACTAAACTATAATACAACATAACAAAAATAATGCATTATAAAACAGTAAGTATATTACAGATCCTCTAATTATAGATAATGTATAAATTATAAAATTATTTTATACTAATTATGTATAATGTTCTAATAATGCATAGGGGTGATTTTGGGGTCATGAAATGAGAAACCTACACTTCCCACTTTCTTTTTCTGACTTTATTTTTCAGGAAATACTTACCATAAAGTAGATCTGACATGTCAGAAACCTCATTTTACCGACTTATGTCCTCATAGTTTTCTAACAGATTCTTAAATATATTTTAGAACCATCATATAATAAAAACAACTGGCTAACGGCCTTTCTCCTACGTCAGTTAGCACTAGGTCAGAATGAGCTCAAATGAGAAGAAGTCACTAATAAAAAAATCTATAAGCAAATCAAACTCGCGCACGAAGGGTTCCGTACTATGCGACTAGATACCATTACCAACCGTATGCATAATTAAATAAGACAGTATAATTATAATTACATATGACGATGCTCGACTGGGAGCGAAAGAAAAACGTAGAATTTGCCAGCTGCTTCTCTTCCCTTGCATACTGTAAACTGGTTTTACTGGAAGTTTTTTGTGGGTGATAGGCTGACTCTCTGTCACTACAATAGTTTGTCAAACGTGACATCAGTTATAAGAATAACCCCTGGTATTCTGCCTACCCCATAAGTGATACAGGCGCGACGCTATGTGTGTATGTGTGTGTATAGTACAGTATTCATAACAAAATTTCGTTTCGGTAGCAGATCGTCAGGCGGACAGCGAAGTCTTAGTTATTGGATCTCGTTTTACCCTATGGGTACAGAACCCTAAACAGGTGCACGTGGTGTATAGTTAACTGTATTGCTACAACGTACGAACCTAATGCGCAATTCAGTTCATTGTTATTGCTATCGTAAAGCAGACACAAATTACTGATAAAACCAAATTGCATTCAAATTTCATCTATAGCTAGATTGCATGCAATTTGATATCTACTTTCTACGGTTTCATTTCATGCTAATACGCATTTTATCATTGTTTTGAAGACAGTAAATATTAAGTCTATTGCATCACATCTTAGAATTGATCATTTCATGATGTATCTTGGGATAGGGAGTTTTTGTTTGAAGATAAAAAACATAGTTCATTTATGCACATGAGATAGCGTTTTTTGCTTGGTGGTAGGATCCCTTCTGGGTCCGCCTGGCTAGCGACCACCCTTTATATAAAGTCTGCCGCCAAATGTTACCGCTCCAGCGGTAATGTGTTCCGGCAATATTGTATAAAGAGCCAGTTCCTTCCTAAACCCGTGTGCTTTCATCTTCGACCTCATCGTCACTTACCAACAGGTGAGATTGAGGTCAAACGCGGGTTTAGTCATTCATAAAAAAAAAAAAAATGCCAAAGTACAAAATACCTACGATATTAAAAAAAAAACTTAAACATGGACTGGGGAAAAAAGAATACCGATAAAAAATATTTTCTGAAGCAACGTTTCAAATATAGAGCACAAAACAAACATAAAGGAATTTTAAAGCGTTTCAATAATATTTAAAACAAAATAGAAGTCCTCCTTGCAGCTAACCGTTCCGACTACATTTTCTAACGTCCACGTATTTGTATACTTTTGAACTTAAATACGTTACTAGGCGACAGATCTAACATTATGAGCACAAAACTTTAATTTAAGGAATGAACCTAATATTCTGAAAACGAAATTTTGATTAATTTAATGAACTTTATTTATATTGGTAATCCATTTCTTGTTTTAGACCTAGGTACATGGACATTACATAGATAATTCATACTTGCGGACACCTTTCATTGATATGAGAATAAAAATATTTCGTGGCGATAGATCGATTAATTACGTAACGCAAGTTGATGACAAATACAAACTTTGTTGACAAGAAATATAGTCCCCCTTTAATGATAAGTCTGTAAAGTTTTCGTAAAAAAGAAAGAAGCAGGAAGGAGTTGCAGATAAGTTGAGGCACTTAATGTTTGAAACTGGTGTCTGCCATCTGGAGAAATATAAAATTAGAGACTCACGGTCAAATTTCGACTCCTGGGAGTCCTGGGTGACCAAAAGTAGATATTTATACATGAAGATACAGCTATGTACTGGTTTATAAGCATATTGTGCTGACGAATTTATTTATTTATTTATTCATACAGAGTGTTCATTTAGGTTCATTTAGGGTATGATTGTAGAAAGTTATAAATATTGGGTTCGTAAAAAAATCAGCGCAGCGCTCAATCTGCAGTCACTCACATATTATGGATACGGCAGTTATTATGCCAATAGTAAATTTTTAGCGGCAACTTCCGAGCAGACGGTAAACAGTCTGTTCTGGGTGCTGTTTTCTTACATTATACTCCTTTAGAGTTTTCAGAAGCTATTTCGGCTCCCTGAAAATTCTAAAATCCACTGACCTGCACTAGGCAAAGGAGTATGCCTTGGCTTCATACATTGCCCGCCCTGAAAGCAGGAGTGAAACGGACAATTTGCTAAATCTTATTATTATCCAAAGAATTCCAGAATTCTAAAGGACCCAAATAGCAGAGTACAATATGTGTGATAGCAATATTTATATAATTATGAAGACTATGAAGACTACTACTAATTACTAATAAAAATCTAGATTGACTGGAGCCAGGGCGAATTTGAACAATGACATTTAGTGGTTTGTACAAAGAGTTGTATCGATGATGAAGCTCTACTATAACTCCCTATAAGGAATGTGTCTTCCAGCCAAATTGCAAGGAACAGAAATGTATATAGAATCTACTCTTTTGGACTTTTTGAATTACAGTAGCTCAGTAAAATAATAAGGATATACGTGTTTCCGTAGTTTAACACACACACGATATTTGCATACTTAGAGTTAGATGGCCCTGAATATTACCACAACAAATATTATTATCAACATTATTACATCATAATGAAACAATCACATAAATGATACCTTTCATCGTCATCATCAGCCTGGTGATGCCCACTGCTGGACATAGGCCTCCCCCAAATCATACCTTACTCTGCCGTCCAAATTGAAAGCAATTTTAGTTTTAATTTTTCTAAGGCACAGTAGTGCGAACCGGACATTTTTTTTTCTTTAAGCCGGTTAGTTTGTTACTGGAACCGCTGTTGACCTGAAAGTAGAGATATGGTCAAATATTGTCATCCTGTCAGATCTGAAGTTTTATTATTTTTACTTTACGGCTATATGGCCACAAGATCAGAAAAATACACAGGTGAGATTGAGGTAAACCGGGAGTTAGTCTTTAATAAAATAAAAAAATATACTTACTAAATAATTTTGACCGACCAGGTCTCAACCCTTGCCGGGCGGGACACTATCTACTGAGCTGCTAGGCCCTGGCCAATGCCATCGAAACTACTAAGTATACATTGCGCTATATTGCTAACGTAGCTCCATATTCTTTTGGTAATGATTTACAGTTAACCCAAGATCAATTTTGTTGCAGACATTATAAATCTCGGTTAATATGGAAGACTGACTCGAACTTGGGTTAGCCTTAGCGGGCGGATACCTAGTCCTTGCCGGGCGTAATTCTTTCGATTTTTAATAAAATAAAAGCGTGCATTCCGTGCTTCGGAGAGCACGTTAAGCAGGTAGTGCCGGCGCTATACTTGTATACCGTATTAGATAGGGTTTGTTAGAAGGAATTTAGACACCCTGAAAATTCTGACATCCACCTACCAGCACTGGGCCAACTCGCTCGCTTACGGCCCAAACATCCTCGTTACCAAGGGCCCTCGTTGTCTAGCCCTGCAATGGGCTTATTACAAAGAGTAGTGATGATGAACATGAAAGTCTTTAAAATATATCTTTAAAATATGAACTCTCTACTTATCTATTCTAATTATTTATTAATTTATTTCATTATTTATTTTTTAAGAAAAAAAATGTTTACAAAATATAAGTAACTACACACCAATGCACGAAAAAGAAGAAATACAATTCACCTCGATTCGTTTGTGTCCGCAATTCACGGACGTATAAAACTAAAATGTTATCACCTCACCTCCTCTATTTGTTGACGAAATACGACGCGTAGTGGACATCTCCGTAGAAAAACTGTTCGATAATTATTCCATTATGAAGAGTATAATAGTGATTGGTTCCTTATTATGTTTAGTATCATTTTCGCAAGGTAAGAACTTTTTATATATCCCGCTTAGCTAAAGAAATAAATATTGAAAAAACTTAATGTCCAAGAACAGTGTTATACATAAAACATGATAAAGCAAAACTCGAAAGTTTAGTAACATTATTTAAATCAGTGCCCATTATTTAAAACGAGATGTGCTATTTACATACTGCACAAGTAATTATTCATCTCATGTTATGGAAAGTAGATATCTACCGATATAGTTCTGCAGTATGATAATATCAAGAAAAAATTTATTAAATTTTTACCTAAAGGAATCTATACTCAATTATGCTTTAGTTTAATAAAATTAAGACAATAAAACTAACATACAGTAAAAAGAAAAATAACATTCCAAAAATAAGATTTATAGCCCGTGAATCTCATAAAAACCGTAAAAAGGAATCTCGAGAGTGAATTACCTACTAAAATCACAAAAATAATAAGAAATAAAATCCCCCCCCAGGCGACCACACCATCTAAATGACCCCAAATTAAGCATAGCTTGTGTTATGGGATACCATGTAGCGAACTAGGGGGGAACCTAGAATATAAATACATAAATAGACAAAACCCAGACACGGAACATTTTTTTTTCTTGTTCCGTGTTTGCATCGGACCGCTGGCGTCTGATGCAGACAGATTTACCCCGTCGCCAAATTGGTCGTCAAATAGCAACACGACGGCAAATACTGATATTTGGTGAAACTACACGAAGCGAAGGGTAGTCCACTAAGCAGGGTTCACTCGGATAAGACGCATTTACGACATACTTATGTATGCATGGTTTGTAGGCTTAATCGATCTTTTTTTTTATATTGTAAGGATAGGACGTTTGAAACGAAAGTGCGCATGAAGACTATGGTGTTACACGTCCATCCACGAGAAACCTATTCACTCGACACTTAAAACTTCCAGGACTGTAGTGGTCAGGAAAAACAGACGCAGGCAGATTGTTCCACTCCTTGGCAATCCGTACCAAAAAGGAACTATCGAAGCGTTTTGTTCGACTTCTTGGTAAATCCACTATATAGGGATGGAAGTTCTGTCTGCGTCTGGTAGTCCGGTGGTAAAAAGGGGTGGGTTCAATTTGGTCAAAAAGAGCACTCGCACACTCACCAAAATGTAGCCGATAAAATACTGTCATATATCTTTATTAGAGGCTCAGCACTGTATAATAGTTTTTTTAGAAGAATAACCTTGCTGACCTTATTGGTTATGACGAGGAGGCAAGGAAAGTACTAGCTGACTGTGATTGTCTCATTGACATTTACTTCTATTAGCTATTATAATTATTGTTGTACACACGGACATAACGTGTTAGTAAGTGTTACTTATATTAGTTCAACATAGATGTTTTTTTATTAACTATTTTTCTATTTAATTTAATAATAAACTAAACTAGCCATTTGTGAATATTGCTACTTTATTTATACAGAAGACGATCGTCGCTTGACACCATCATAAAAAAATAATGTTTGGAAATACAATTAAATGTCAATAAATTCTAGGCTCAAGATTAATTTGCAATGACCACAAAAACTTGATAAGTATTTACGTATAATAAATAAGTAGTCGTTTTTTTTCATCAAATATTGTTGTATATGTCATGGCCACCGAGGTATTAGCTGATCTCACTCTAGTCACTTCCAGTATCATCATTCGTTAAAGATTCGCGTTTATATTCTAATTTTAAATTCAATATGTCGCGGTTTTTGACTTACTTCATCGTAATATTGTCTTAAGTTTTCGCGAGTCATACTATTAAATAAAAAACTTTTTAATCGGATTTATCACGTATATTAACATTTTAAATTTTAAATCGACATTTCGGTGTCTTTGCAGACCCCGTGGTCTCGAGCAACTGCGGTGTCTTATTTAACTTTATGGGCTTTCTTTACAAGCAGAATTAAAAACTTCTTCAGATATGTATGTATTTTAAGACCAAAAATGACAGAGACTAGACACGTTAGATTATTTTATTGTTTATAATTTAATTTATATGTCCAAACGCAAGTGTTCCCAACTCGAAAATTTGTTATTTTTGTATATTTTTTTTAATGTAAATTTGTAATTTTTAACCATTTATAACCAATACTTTTTTTACTAAACTCTTCTGAGTAAATAATTCGTGAACGAAGTCTGTTTTTAGAAACATTCGTTTATTTCAATTAATTACAACTTTACCAATATTTATTATGACAGAAACAACCCGTGTTTGACATAAATAAAATGTATTTTCTATTAAAAAGGATACTAGTTTAGTTATTGACTTAATACAGACATTTTAGCACCTATGATGGTGCAACTTTGACTAACTTCCTAACACAGTAGCACTAAAAGGCTTTATAGCCACTTATGCCCGTCTGAACTAAACTCTACTTAGCATAAACTTAGTTATGACATGCCTAAACTACGTCACACATAATCATTGACTTACTCTGCATTGTCTTAGGCATTTAGGCATTGACCTAAGTTTAGTGCAACGCAATTTTTGTTCCTAAGCAGGTCCTAGTATCAACTAAGGCGCTATCAAAGTTTAGCGCAGACGGCCATTAATGTCAGTTGCTTACGAATTTCTTGCAAACTTACGGCGGGTTTTAAAGTTCAATCTAATGGTTACTCCAAAGATCTCTTTCCGTTCATAGTAAATATCAATCTGGTTTTCGGTTGTCATGGCAAAGTCAATTTATAACAGGTGTTCTCAACTTTAATTTCACCATTAGATCAAATATTGGAATCCACTATAAGAAGGCTCTTAACTTTACACAAGCAGTTTAAATATCGTCTAATATTAATTATATTAAATAAAGGAAACCGAGGTCATCGACATATCCCGCGTTATGTAAAATATGAGATTAACACACAAACAATAAAATGTTAACTTACCGGCGATAATCGTAGACTTTATAAAGCCGCCATCTTGTTCAAGGCTTAATATCCATAATAAGGCTACTGAAAATATTCATGGTGTAAATCTGGTGTAAAGAAGCTGTAAAGCACAATTTTGCGTAGGGCTGCAAAAGCATGTCGCAAAAGGCGAATAATCCGTGACCTATCTAATATCTATACATATAAGGTCTGTCCGCTAGCCCTTCATACACCTAAAGACGGTCGCTGTCACTGCAATGCCGATAAAAAACACAATTTCCTGATGTACCTAGTAACTGTAGTAGTTAGAAGTTTTTTAAATGTGTAAAAATAAATAATGTTGGTAAATCATCTAAGTGTTTCTATTAAAGGATCAATTAAGGTAATTATGAATTTGACGTTGTAGTTTAGGCATTAATGTTCTTGTTAAAAAAACTTGATTCACTGAACAGTAAGTACCAATTATTCATACTTTGGTGTTGAAAGTAGAATTTTTACGTTTAGACGTGAATTGGAGCTAATTAAAAGCCCAAATCTTGATTTACAATTTATTTTTATAAAGACTGCTAACAATGCTACGATTTGAAAATAACTGAATTTTGACATAAGAAAAGGATAAAACTACAAAGCGCGCCTATTATTATCCAATAGCAAATACTACTGCGCTCGTCATTTATTCTTTCTTGAGGTAGGAATACATCCGCTTGAACAAGAAAGTCTATCCAAATATAATTTTTCAGTTAGTTCATTATGACTGTTAAAGGACAATATGACTGTTAAATGATATAAATGTTTACTAAGTAATAAAAAAATTTAGCTGGTAAGAAATCATTTTAGTGATCAATAAAAGTAATCAATAATCATTTTTATCGATACAAGTTGGAAGAAGGGGACTCTTTGATCAAACCATAGATTTTGTAGCACAAATATTTTTTCAAATAATTTAGGTAATTATCTTAAGATTAAATAAAATCAATCCAGTTAGTAACAAATATTTGAGAATCATCCAATCGATAGGATGTTATATCCTATATGTTAGCTACCACAATCAAGAATTTTCGCACAGGAAATTGTTGGGCGTCTTGTCAATTCTTCTTGTGTAAATATTTTTTTTACGGGTACCAAAATAAGACACCATCCACTGATCAGATCATCTTAAGAGAATATTTCGCAGCAGACCTTGTATGAACGATAAAATTTTTCTAAAACTACTTACAATGTAAACCCGTATTTTTTTCATTATGTTATTCAAAGATTTGTGTTGTTTAGCAAATTGGTTTAATAATCACTGCTCGCGGTCTTAAAGTTTAAGAACTATTGTTGCCCAAAAAGAACCCTTTCCTCGCGATGACAAAATTTACCTAAATTTTTGAAACTACGGCTGTTTAAGTTCAACGTCCTATAAGAGCTCAGTATTAATGTTATTTGAAAGACAAAAGAATAAAACAACTAACAACAAAGAAAAAAGCCGGCAATTTTTTTTTTATATAATTTCAAAAGGAACAAAGTTTATTTTTAACAGGATATTAGGGCATCTTGTCATTTAGGGCTTTATTTTGTAAAAAATTACCGTGAGCCCATCTATTTTCTCTTATTTTACAAGACATTGAAATTAAAAAGCCGTTGTTTTACAAATTAGTATTGCTACTAACAATATTTCGCAGATTTTAATACCACAGCTAGTTGCGGATTTGCGACGCTAGATAGCAGCACCGAGTTTGTGCACGTTCCCTATAGAACTCAGAAAGAGTTATATTTTTTTCTCTATCCTTCGCCATAAAGTACTATTGTATTTGTATTGTCTTTCCACTAAGCGTTAGAAGTAGACGCGTTCTACGATATGCGTATCCAGGAGCCGTACTGTAGGGCTGTCCCAAGGAAATCGGACACGGGCAAGATGCCAAACGCTGAATTCTGGATAGAAGAGAAGGACAGGCATTGTAATCACTGGCACTGCGACTTACCACCTACTCAGGGTCGGTTACCCATCTTGTCCATGAGCGATGATGATTACTTAACATCAGGTACATTTCTCGTCAAATATCTCATCCCCTCTGAAGTGGTTGCAAGACGTTTCGCGCAGGTGTATTGCTTATGGTGCGTACAGATTGCTTGTAATGTAAAATTCTGCGCACGTTGCGTATTTGGACGTGTAGTGCGCAGAATGTTACATTACAAGTTCGATTACAGCAATCTGTACGCACCATAAGAAGAAAACCTGCGCCAAACGTGTCACAACCAGTTCAAAGGGGATGTTTGGTGCAATCTCTAGCCAGCATGCATGTTTGCCAATCATTGCATGAGAAATTAATTTAAGCCCTACCAACCGCGGTGATTATATAATTTTAACTCGAAAATTTACGCGAATTGTTGACTATATGGACATCTTCTAGAAAGATATTGTTATCACAGTTAAAGTCGATCTTCCTTCCGCTAATATTATCCATATTGTTGCTAGTGCTTGATATGCTTTGGAAGAATACTAGAATGCGTTTAAAAAATAAATGCTTCAACAAACTTTTTACATTAAAAACAGAATACTACAAAGAAAATAAGGCTTGTAAGTATTGTTTTAAGCAATTAGGTTCAGAAATAGCCTTACAATCGATCACACTTCTTATCAAAGCTGCTTGCAAAATGTGCGTCTTCATTGATGATGTGCTCCGCTAATATTACATAAAAAGCTAGGTCTAGATAAAATTAGTTCACCACTGCATGGAGTACATGGATGCGTTTTCCTAATGACCTTCATTGTTTTTGACTGAGTTTTCCACTTACCACACTTAGGGTGGTATAGTCGTCTCTAACATGTTCATATAGCCTTTCCTAACCAAATCAACTTGGACAAAAGTAATAAAATCATGTTTTTTATTGTTTCCAGCCAAGCCTGATATAGTATCAGATCTAGAGTCACACAAGGGGGAAATCGCAATGCTAGTCAAACTAGGCCGATGGGATAAAGTGGAAGACCTGTAAGTATTAAAACACCATCATTTATCAAGTGAAATATAGTTTATGAAGATAGTTAGTCAAGACCTACTCCTACCTACGCCTCTAAAACGTTACAGCCGAAAATCAGCAGTGCAGCGAAAGTTGACCTATATGCAGTAAAGAATATGAACAAATATATATTTATGGTCTATTGACAGTTATCGTTCCTTTTAAGAGATGCGTATCTATAAACCTCTAAATATCTACGTGCTAATAAACAACGGAACGTAAAATATACATTTTAAATTGTTTTTGCCGGTAAATTGTTCTTTTGAGAAGAGGGTTCAGCGATTTTGATCAAGAACATACTTTTTTGTAAGCTGTTTCGCGCACTTTTGAATCCCGCGTGAATATTTATCACATTTTTCATTTATTCATGAAAATAACCTATGAGTAATTCCAAACTGTACACTATGCCAAATTTCATTCAAATCCGTTGAGCCGTTTTGCCGCGATTGAGGAAAGAACATACATCTATCTAAATTTTCACATTTATAATAATAATAATAATACTCTTTATTGCCAAATAAGATACAACTACAATTTCATGGTAATAACAAGCATAGAAACTGACAATTAGGCGACTTCTTCTAGGTAACATTTAAAAATTAAATACAAATTAAAAATTAAAAAAAAATATTATTAAGATAATATTAGTAAAATAAAAAGGTATAATAATTACATAAGCTTGTAATGTAACCTGTAGTGCCATTCGCTGATACGTCTGACAAACGCAATTCAAAAACTACGATTCTGAAGTCATAGCGTATGCTGGTAAAAATAATACGACTCAAAATCTTTAAAAATACTGCTTCTCAACAGAATTTCCATGGCTAAACTTATATCACCATATAAAAAGTCATTTTGTTTATGTTTAGCTTCGATTTTATGGACCCATGTCTGAGGCCATTAGAATACTAATGTGATTTAAGGCTATGTATGACCTTACCGTTAATATTACTTCACTTACTTTTTATTTTTGTTCTTATTGTCATTCTCTTCTTATTTCCAGATTATCTGAGACTTTAATAAGCAAGATAGAAAAACAGAACATAGAGGAACGTGAAGTAAGTGAATTATTTTGTATTAACTGAAGTATTTTATTGCTTTGGGAGATAAGCAAGATACTCTTGATCTCAATTTTAATCTTAACTGAAGATGAGCTCACAAGTGCCAGCAGACGGGTTCAATTTGAAACTCGCTTTATACTTAACGCCATTTATGAAACGCTCATACATGGCCAATCTTAGGCCTTATCAAGCCAACTCTAATAGTACTAAATAACACTTTCGGCATACCGTTTCTGTATGCCTTTTACAAGCGTAAAAGAAAAGTGATGCTTGGAGGAAGGAGGTATCAAGGTGGAAGGACCCTATCAAGGTTAGCTTGACTAGCGAACACCCTTCATATAAAATCTGTCACTTAATTTCACTGCTCCAGCGGTGATGTGTTTCGGCTTTATGATTTGACGAGCCATATCCTTTCAAACCTACGTGCTGTCATCCACGACCTCATCTTTCGACATACCGTCAGGTGAGAGAGTTTTGCCAGCATTAAATCAAAAATTATATTATCTGATGGTTTTCCTCAGGATTATCTGAATAAAGGCGTACGTTCACTGAAGCCGCCGGGGCCTGGTGCTCATGTGTATGGAGAATCAAACTTCCAATTCCGCAAGACAACAAACAACGGCGGAGACATACAGCAGAGCTCAGGCGGACACAAAGTCATCAACTCTGATGGTAGAGTCTCTGAGTACAGATATGGAAAATAGTCCCTTCATTCTACATAATTGTATTTGGTCTGAATTCCTAAAATAGTCATGTTATGATATATAGTAAAGTAAGTTAGAAACATTTAAGTTAGATTTTAGTTGACCTTTATTTAATAGGTAAGATTTCTGGTATTAACTTTGAACTGTATTTTAAAAAGAAAGCTAAAAATAGATTATTTTGTCAGAATTTGCTTGAATTTTTTTTTGGATTACAATTGAAATCGAATTTATATAATAAGTTATAGTTCATCTTTTAATATTTAGTTATTGAGTTTAACATATAGGCTGATGATGTAAAATAAATTTTAAATATGTGCCAAGCTTTTTTACTGATTTTTACTACTCTCCTTTTAATTACTCAGCCACTAAAGCCTCCGATTAAAATTTAATTTTTTGCCCAGAGTTGTGGTCAAAATTGACAATAGGTTTTCACCAAAATGATGGGCAAAAGTATATTGTGATCTTAGCGTAGGCAGCAAATTCTCACGCAAACACAACACTTATTCTTTTTTGGACTGTTTTTGTTGATTAGTCCAAACAACTATATTTTTTAAATATCCAACTCAAAAATCATCTGTTGATACTATGGATATAAACTTTGAGTTAAATTTCACACAGATGATATCTCCTTTTTTTTTAATTCGGTTAAAAAATAATTTCAGCGCAGTCGTATTTATTCTTTACTGACAAAATGAATTATTGTTCCACTTGCATGTAATATGTCGAATTCAAATGTGGAGGCATAGTGGCAAATTGCAAAAAGATTTGATATAAAATTCGCCACATTGTGTAGCCCACATTATAATAAATAATAAATAAATAAATTCATTTATTTCAGGCAATATTTACAATGAGATCTTAACAATTGAAAACAGAGGCCCATAGCATAAATACCTTACAGTCTAACATACATATAAGATAAACAGATACATACCTTATATACTAGAATATATAAAAATACTTAAAACTACACTTGAGACTGTCGTAAAGTCGGCGACGACGTGTGACGCGAGTCATAAGACAGTCGTCCTCGAAATTTTCGGAAGACGACTCCCTGCGGCCAGAAATCCTCCTTCATGAAGGTTGGCAGATGTTGGGTCGGCACTCTCAGCACAAAAGAGCTGAAACTCACTTTATGGCGAGGTTCCAAACGCTCAACCCTCAGAGTAAAGGAGGTTTTCTTTCGTACGTAATCTACGACCTCCTCGACCTTCGTAGACCAGTGTACTCTGGACACGTACAGCTGCGTCGACGGTACTTCACCGCGCATCAGCTGACCTAGCACGGGCGGTGCGGTGCCGCGGTGGTTGCGGACGGTAGGCTTCTTCTTCCTCCTCTCAACTTTGATGAAGCCTTCCTCATCGCACTTCTTGTCCTGCGTAGGACGCGGAGGTTCAGTGTTGCGAGCGGGCCCGCTACAACCTTTCCTCTTCTCCGTTATCGCCCGCTGTGATGGAATAGCAGCGGCGGCGGCGGTAGCATACGCGCGGGAAGTCGGTGCGCGTTGAGTCGTGGGCTCCGTCATTGCGAAGGAGCGAGCGGCGGGGCGCGGGGCGGTGCACGCGGGGGAGCCGGCGGCGGCGGGGCGCGGGGTGTTGCACGCAGCGACCTGCGTCATCGGCAACGCCGACGCCGCCGGACTGCTGACGGATGCAACTTGCGCTCCGCGACGGTTCGTGTTGACAAAAGACTCTTCGAACTCCGGTGACCTACATACGAAGTTATTACTTTTCAATTGTAATAATTCTGTACGAAGTTCACCGATTGTAGAATCCGATGCTTCCAGTCTTCTCTGAACATCAGCTAGGCTTGACTTCAGGAACGTAATGTCCTTCAGTAACCTGCTTACGTCGACGTGGTCGAATCCAATGCTTGGCAGCTTATTAAGATCCTTCGCTACGAATGCGGGCACCTCGTCCGGGTCTGTCTCCTTCAGTAGGGTGATGATATCTTGGAGACTTCGTTCACCCCCATCCCTCCTGCGGGAAGGCATCTGCGCGGTCTTGCCGAGCGTCTGGTACAGCAGCGCCTTACCGCTACTGATCTCGTCCTGAGTGAAGCCAGACTTGCAGATTTGCAAGATACTGACTTCATCCATCGTGTCGATGGCGTGTTGGATGAACGCCAACAACTCATTGGCTATGAGTTTTTCGGAACCCATAGCCATAGTGACGTGCAGCGGCTAATGCCGCGCGTATCGCGAATTGAATTAAATTCAGACTGTAATGTAACGAGACACGTCCGTTTCCGAGCGCGCCTCGAAAATTAAAAATTGAAAAAAAAAAAAAAAATTGGTTTTATGTAAACAAAAACAAAAAAGTATTAGAAGTAAACTCAATTAATATTAAATCACTCTTTACTCAGAGCTTTATTGATCGCCTTACTTACTATTTTAACGATATTTACTTACTATAGAAGGCAACGTTACTTACCTCAAGAAACAACCTTTAAAGACCATCAAAAGCAAGTGAATCTATCAAACTATTTGTAATAAAATAACTGTATACTCTATTTGTAACATCTGCAATTTTTTCAAGATTTCTATCAGATGCAATCTTGTGTATCGTGTACATAGGACGCGATAGGCTGTAGTGAATATGTTTCAGGATTCCGATAACGATAAAAGAATTGGATATATTCTGCCAAAAACCAAACTTCAAGCCGGAAGAGGACGAATGTTATGAATTTCAATAAAACCATTATTCTAACTTTATTTGCCTTCGCTACCTACGTTTGCACAGCTGATTCTCTGCGTCATTGCCAAATTTTGTTTTTCAGGTTACCAAAAAAAGGCGTTAAAATCTAGATTGAGTAAAGACTTGCAATCAGTTTGCAAATAAACCTAAAGCAACAATTAGATCCTTATCAATGCCAATCAAAGTTTTTGTATGTTTCCATAACGATCAAAAGTGAGATCATCCTGTAATAAAATGATAAACATCGTGAGTCCGCAAAATCACGTGACTCACGAGAACGCAGACGCATACACCAATCAAATACCTAACAGATAAAGTATTTGCGAAAGAACCGAGCCCATCTGTTAAGTGTTTCTAATGCTCTCTTAGGTAGGCCTTCTAAAACTACTACAGGCAAGTTAACCGCTTCTCAAACAGCTCATCAATCCTGCTTATCTTACTACTATGCCGGGCAAATCACAAATTTAACCTCTAAACAAAAAGAATTGAAATAGGCTTATTAAAGCAAGAAAATCGTTTTACTTCTTCGATTCCAGTTCGGTTCTATTGTCACATTCAGATTGAGTCCCTGCAGATAAAGATGTGTTCTGTCAATATTTTTTAAATTATAATTGAAACTCTAGCTTTTGTATAATGTTGTATTTATTGTGTCATTAAACTAAAACTACAGGAATCCGATATCCGATATCCGATATATATACGACCTAGAATATAAATACAAATATAGATAACCACCCAGACATGTTTTTTTTTTGTTCTGTGCGAGAATCGAACCCACGACCTAGCAATTGGCGCAGTAGCGTCTATACCACTGAACCAAAAAGACTGTCAAAGTAAGGCTGCAAACTGGACGGCAGCGACAGCGACAGCGAGAGGGACAGCGGCGCGGGCAGCGATTTCCGGGACCCGATAGCATATATAGATTCATTTATTTAAGCATATATAGAGTTTGTATGAAACCGCGGCAAATCGCTAGAGCGCCTCCTGGCGCCGCGAACGGCCCAGATTCCCCGCGAAAGTGCCCGCGCCACTGTCGCTGCCGTCCAGTTTGCAGCATTAGGGTGTGCGTCAAACTAATCCATTCTTCTTTGATCGACGATTGATCGATTGGTAGGGTAGCACCCTAAGTACTCGTAAAGTCTGGGAAAAATATCGCAAGTCCAGGGATGATGTATTTTATGTTTTATGAAGAGCCAGCTCAATCCTATCGTGTGCCGTGTTCGATATCATCCTTACTTACCATCAGAATAATCAGATTATTTCGTCGGTTTAGTCGCAGTAGTTAGTCTTATCAGGTAAGTAATCAATATTTTTCCCATAAACATGTTTGTTCTTTTTACGAGTCCGGAAAACAACTATATTTAAACGCATATTTTAGTAAATCAAGAGTAAACAACGCAGGTTTTTAAACGAATTCAAAAAAGGGGTTCTAAATTCGACTGTTTTTGTTTGTTTTTTTTTTATGTTTGTTACCTGCGTGAACCAATTTTGATGATTATTTTTTTATTAGAAAGCTGTCGCTTCTCTACAATTTAGTCCAGTTATGATAATGATATCCATAAGAAAACCATATAAGTCTTGAAATTGCATTAAGGAGTCGTTTTCAGATTATCAGCCTAAGCCTTGTTAACATTCCATATTTTTATAACTGAGTAGTTGAGAATTTGGAACGCTATAACAAATAAAACAAATGAAAATTCCAATCAGTAAAAACTCACCTGAAACAGCGATAGTTTTTCATCCATAAAATTATTCCTGTTTGCTGAAATTATCAGTAATGTTTGTATGTATTTCCAAATTAATTTCGAAAATTCAATCAATTTCCAAATTCTTTCTTTTACTTATGAACTATTTGTGAAATAGACGCCGACGCCGTACCTCAGGCAGCATTGAATACCCGGCCAAAGAAGACACAAGAAACGTAGGTAGGTCTAATTCCCTCTATCAAAAGTGTAAGTTTTACGTGGTTTACTGTGAATCATCGTAGGGCTATTACCGAAATGCAAGTCAGCTATCTGCAACACAACCTAGTTTTTTTTTTTTCATTTAAGTTTAATTATGAATTATGATCAGTGCCCTCAGCATACACTCATTTGATGAATAGTAGATATAAATTACGAACATTATTTACCGAATTATCTACAAAATGTCTCTCGAATCTCATATTCTTAATTTTATCAAAATTTGTCTCATAAATCTGTAGGTATACACGTAGGCACATCATTATTACGAACAGTTTTATCTTATCTGTGACTGCGACATTGCCCGATTCTACCAATCAGCATCGTCATTGACCTGCGCTTGAGTGTTATTACTGATAATAGAACTATGTGCAATTGCAATTATAATTAAGCTTACCAATTATGACTTAGATTTTTATATTTTATATAAAATATTAAATTATTCGTGCTTGATTTTAATCTCACCTGATGATATATTTTTTCATGGGTAAATTTTTATTGTGTAAAACATTGCACCGGGGCACAATATAGGTGATATATGGCGGCAAATTTTTGAAAGGCTTACCGGGAAGGGGCTTACCACCTTATCTTGGATTGCTCGGATTACTTTTACGAGCTTATCTAGAGAAGGTAGAGTTATTCAACTACGTGACAAAATAGGCATGAAACAGTGGGAACTATAAATTTAAAAATAAGTAAATTACAGCAACACGACCTCGACCTCGATCAGATTTTTTCGCACAGTAAAATCTATCAATCAACGTGGACTGTTCCGCTGTGGTAACACCCTTATAGAGCCTAAAGTTGCAGTGAAAGAATGAAGTAAATTCACCGTAGCAAATGATGGACGTATTGGTGATTATAATATTAAGTTACTACTTTTACCTCATTATTAAAGAAATCTTACTCGTATAGATGAACTTTATTCTTAAACACTAAAACAGCTTGATAGCCGATTGAGCGGATTGAGCTGTTTCTGTAAGCCTAGACGTGAATAGGTTGTTGAAGGTTATAAGGGGGTTCTCACGGGGTTATACGTTAAGAAAATAAATTCACTTGAAAGTGCTAAACATTGATGATGGACAATGTTGACTGTAACTTCATAGCGGCAAAATAAGCAATAAAAATGTGTGTGACATTAAATATTAAAATAATATTATACAAGGTGACTGGTGGGTCACACTCGAAATTCGAGGACGTGATTGTTTGAGATCACACGTGAAGAGAGAAAATAAAATAAAAAATCGAACTAATAATATAAAAATAAAAAATTAACAGAAAGTTAAGGAATTCATTACGCAAAGCATGGTTACATTAGCGTAATACAATAGATACTTAGCGGGCGGTGGTGTGCGTGTGGCGTGAACACTACTGTTGCGTGTCGACTGAGGCAGCGCGTCGGGAAAAGTGTAGTAAGGTCTCTTTATTTATTGATACTCTAGTGAAAAATTAAGTACCTACTTTTGTTACTTAATAATGATCAGAATCGTATACAGAGTGCTCTCCTTTAATATATAAAATTTGTCACCAGTCACCCCGTATAAGTTATTATATCAAAAACATTATGCTCATACTCTTAGTTTCATTTTAGTTTTCATATTAAACTTTTCTCAAGTATGTGTAACAAATTCCGTGAAAAATTTGTTTAAAGAAAAGCCAACGACGACGCGTACAAAACAAAATATTGAAGTGGTAATCTTTCATTATTTTTTTATGTGAGGTAAATAATATTTTACAATATACACTATTAAAACCCAATGGCCGTTTCAACCACAAATCAGGTTTCAACATAGTTAATAAAACTTTCTTTCTTCGAAAATGTATACTCGTAAGTTTAAATGCGTGCTTTTGGTACCCACTCATTTATGTACAATATAATAAAGACTACAGTCGTGTTGCCCTCGTGTCCAACAAGTGTCTTACGCGTACGTCCAACGCTCAACACGGGACAAGCGCGTGTTGAGCGTTGGACGGACTCTGGGCGGGAGCTGGGCGGTCGCAGGGCAAGCGCAGGTTTGCTTCGATAATTACAATTTGAGATGTATTAACGTGTAAAGTAAGACTTCAATCATGTACAGCAAATTGCAAAGCAAGTGATGATGCACGTGGCGTACGCGAGAGGGCGCGTGTGGTCTGAATGAGCTCTTAGGGTAATTGTCTTCTGAATAAGGGGAAAAATAGCAAGTGAAATTGCAGGAACAGAATCTTTTGCTAGATTCAACAAAAGATTCCATTTATAATATATTTATGATCATTGAGCTCAATCTCACCTGGTAAGCGATGATAAGGTTGAAGATGAAAGCTTAGGAAAGAACTTGCTGTTCATAAAATATTGCCAGAACACATCACCGGAGCGACTTGGTACTACGCGGTCAACTTTAATGAATTGATACGGTCACTTCGACTCAAATTGCTAAAACTTGGATAAGTATGCCAGTGTTTCCTATTCCTACTTAAACATTTCTGTTATAACTGCTCGCTCGCCCCGTAGACTACCGGTCTACATAAATTGGGTACCCTGCATTGCCCATGTAGACTACCAGTCTACAAGGGGCTTTCTGCTCCCCAGTCGTCTATTTTAATGATATTTGTTGTTCCCGTTTGTTTAAGGCCTTATTATTTTAATCTGTATTGCTTCTCTGTGAACTAATCTACCAAAGAGCAGCGAAACCTTTATCCAAGCCGTGAAAAAATTAAAAGATAAAATTTGTTGAAGTTGTCGATGGGGTGAAATCGTGAGTTCGCCGATACGGTTGTGTTTATAACTTATAATTTCCATATATTATGGCCTTTGGTTTTATTTCTATCCTAATCTATATAATATAAATATTGTTATTTGAAATTAAAATCCGTATGTAATGGATTTAACTTTTGAGATATCAGCGTTCAAACACAAGTCTGAAAAACGCGCTATCTCTGTGTTTAGGGTATCATAATTCTACTCTGTAGTTGAATAATAGTAAACAAAACACTTAAGTAAAGCTTTAAGTATTCATACAAGAAAAAACATAAAACTTCTAAGTGTTACAATAACAACTCTAGGCACAATTAATGGTTTATGAAACCCGAGCCGCATGACGTCACGCGGCGGCCATTATAAAAAACGTCGGAACAATTTAGGGTCTGTTTCAAGTGCGCTCGGGGCAAGCAAGCGGGTATGTAAACAAAGATAGGTTACTGTTAGTAGAACTTTTTTTTTAACTTTCCATCAACAATCCACGCAAAAAAAGGAAGAGTTGTCCACGAATGTGATTCGCGGTGAAAGTGTTAGGTAGGTACTAACAACATAGTAGCGGTTAACTCACTAGAAAAACATAGAACAGTTGTACTAGGGAGTAGTATTGTGAAGTACCTATATTTGGATAAGTTTGAGACGTTGAACATAACAGGTATTTTCACCAAGATGTAGAATAATCGATGACTGTATCTCATTTCTAAGCGAGCCCTAACGTGAAAATGTCTTTGCAACCCGAATGAGTGCCTGCTGAGTGATTTCGTTTTATACGCGACATCAAAATCGAAATTCGTAAATTTCTGAGGATATAGATATCTTCCGTGCTTCGGAGGGCACGTTAAGCAGTCGGTCCCGGGTGCTGTATACTTGTGTACAGTAGTCGTTAGGGCTTGTCAGAAGCCATCTAGGCGCCCTAAAAAAAAAAATCTTGCATCCACCACCCAGCACTGGGCCAGCTTGGTGGATTAAGGCCTATACCTCCTCTTCACCCAGGGGAGAGACTCATGCCCTGCAGTGGGCTCATTACAAAGAGTTGTGATGATGATGATGATGATAGATATCTATAGGCTCCGTTTTAAAAAACACCTGAAAATTAGTATCAAAGGGTATCAAATATTTTGTAAAACATAAGCGTTTTCTATACTGTAAGTAACAATAATAGTATACATTTTAAACGCCCTCATATTTACCATAACAATAAAACAATATTCTATATAACTTCTGAAAAAATACTTCATTATATAAATTCGTTGTCGTTTATAAGCCAGTGGTTTAATCTTTGTGAGTACCTAGACCTGTATAATTTAACCGGTATTTAATTAATTAATTGATTAACCTACTTAATCGAGCATACAATTATACAAAAAGAAAAACATTTTAAGATAAGAGTAACTTTAAAACTTCATCATTACAACTTTTTGTAATGAGCCCACTGCAGGGCACTATGAGTCTCTCAACTGGGTGACGAGGAGGTTTAGACCGTAATCCACCAAGCTGGCCCAGTGTTATTTGGTAGTTGCCAGAATTTGCAGGACGCTAAAATGGCTTCTAATAAATCATATCGACTTCTGTATACTAAGGAGCTGTAGCTATAGTAGACTATAGCACCCGAGAACGACTGCTTAACGTGCTTAACCAAAGTACGGAAATCGCCCTGACAAATGAATGGTCGGCGCGGCGATCAGCCGGTCACACGCCCTTTTACCGACTCGACCAAGCGCCACGACGACGCCTTCCAAAATTTCTTATTTACTTTAGTTAAACGTATTTCTTTTTCATTTATACACTGTTAAAAAAATTGATCCATCGATTGAATCAGAAAGATCTTTACAACAAATGTCATTATGCAAATTATACTTAGAACTTACTTCGTTTTTATGTAGGGATCAAATTAATTCATTGAAACAAAACATTTTTTTTATCTTTAACACAGTGCCTGTAGACATCAAAACTTCGAGTTAATGTCTAAAATATAATTAAACGAATTAAAGTCCAGTTAAAAACCTATTCATATAATATAATCGTGGTAACTTAAAATAATATTAAAGTGATTCATAATACGATTTGCAATCGCACTCTTCATTTCAATCACGCACATTTTCCAAAGACCTAACATAAACACATATTAAAGTATTTTCACACGTTCATAACTTATTAGGAAAAAAACTATAATAATCGTGATAACATCGTATTGTAAAAACATCGACTTGTATTTTATTAGTCTGCGAGTTATCCTGAAATAGCCACTCAGAGCTACATCGTCATATACCTTAGACGTATTGGTTATTTAATTGTACGCAGTTTAATATTGATCTAAATATCGATCGATTCAATTAGTGCTTCACGACTTTGTTTATTTTAAAGTGTCATTATGAAATTTATTTTTTTGATTTGTGTTGGTTTTTCTGTGTTCGAATGGGCCAATAGTAAGTTACATTTTAAGTTTTTTTTTTAATTTAATTAGTATCCATATATTCCGGGAATATTTAATGTAGAGCTCAATGCTATTGATAGGAGTATATTTACAGGCTAACGTAGAATTGAAATCATGTGAAGATTTATTGATCTATAACAAAAGAGGATATTCCGTGTGATAAAGTTTCACCAAGATTGTTTACAAAATTATGAACAACGATTAAGTAACTCGATTTTATTTTACGTCTTATTTATTGACCCTGCATTTTACTTGAATTATACTGGATTTTAATAAACTATGAGTTCTAATTTGTAGCACATATCCTTATCAAATTGGGCGTCACACTTTATTTGAGGAGGTTTGTCATACTGATCCGAAAAGGTTCTATTACCAAGCGAGGTTTGAATGCGGTTTACGAGTCTCGTGATTAAACCCGGCTATTATTATTAACCAGCATAAACAAAAACTGTTTACATAGACAGAAAAGACTTAGTTCAAAGATTTGCATTAAATCTGCTAGCTCTGCTTTGCTTACAGCTCTAGTCTGTAAAATGTGTCGGCGAATATCTTTGCTTTGATGTTATATGTAAACAAAGTGTCGTTTAAGAGTTTTAGGTGTAGAGAGCCAAGGGCGCTGCACACCCACACACGGCTCAGAAAGTGTAATATTTTATCTTAAAATTTTATATTAAGATACCACAGAAGAAGAAGATACCATAATATAGAACAAGAAATAAAAAAAATGGTCCGTGACTGGTCGTTTATCTATACATATATATATTCATATTCTAGGTTATCCCTAGTTCGCTACATGGTATTGTCTGGGGATTTTATTTTATTTATTTATATTATGAAACGATATATGTATTGTCATATTTTTCTTTATCTTACGATACGAAAGTATGTAATACATAATAATATATTATCTTCGTCATTTGCGATGGTCCCATGAATTGGCGAGAATTACCGTATCCTAAGATAAAATAATATAGTATCTAATCCGTGTGTAGCGCCCATAGTGGTACTTTATTTATATAGTAAACCTTATTCGAAGGCATCTGAGACGCAGTAGGTGAATAGCTGGCTTAGGTACATGCAAGAGGTTGAGGTTTCGTTCTCCGCTGCCTAACAAATGAATGTGAAATATGCAGATTGCTCTGAGAAATCAGCCTAAGTGTTTGTATATCAACTTAACGATTAATGAAAGTTAATTATTATGAAATATAAACACTTTTTAATAATTCCTCACTTTCATTTCAAATCAGTACTTCTAAGATTTTTCTTTGTTTTTTTATATCATATCACAGCCGCTGTAGAAAAAATATTATTATACTTTTATATTTGTACAAAGTTGATGTGCCAGTAAAAAAAAAATAATAACAAATCACGCCTAGCTCAAACACAAAGATATCTAAAAAAATAATAAGCACGTATAACGTTGCGGTATTTTTATTACAATATAACAAAAGCAAATGATTTCCCGCGTAAGCATAAGTAGTTTTTAATTGTAGGTCATATATTTTCCAAATCATACCGAAATTGATACTATATTGTCCTTAAATGAAGAAAGAAATCTATTGTTCGATTAGGAATACAAAGTTTTTGTTTTTAGGCTAGTTTTGTATGATTGAGGCAAGGGCCAACGCTGCCAACGATACGGACGTAACGCACGTAGACACGCGTGACGCAATTTCGCTAGACTATTTGGCTAAACTTCGATTAAAATCGAAAAACGATGTACTATCGAAAAATGTTCCGGTGTTCCACCTTTAAGGCTAAATTCATTTGCACTTTAATAACTAGGCAGTTCGGTTAGCTCCGCCTTGTAACTTGTCTTATTTGGTAAACAAGATTTCGAGATCAAATCATGTATTTTTATTTAAATAAAAATAAAATAAACAAATCATTACATTTAAATGGTTTCACTGTTTAGTTACAAATTATTAATATTGTTTATTGTTATCGTAACAAACATATTTTTAAATGGAAAGTTATGTTAAAAAAAGACATGACTTGATCTCGAAATCTTGTTGAACAAATAAGACAAGTCAAAAAGAAATTAGTTTTACCCCCTTATTCATATGAAATATCAAATTAAAATAGTTTATAAAATGTTTTGTTTCTTTCACTTTTTTGCAAAATGAAAGAGAGCCAACACATTTAATTAGTGTTTTAATAATATTTAAATAACTGAGTATTTTTAATTACACCCTACATTTATTAATAATTATTCATTCTTTCTTTCTGACACTTTCCAACTTGATTGAATAGCATTGCAAGCAAACTGACAGTTGATCATAGTGAATCGTGAGTGATTGAACTGCGTTCAAAAATACTTCTTTATAATCTGTAGAGTAATTTTTGGTTTATCGTTTCTTTTCCGTTTTCATTGTATAATTGTGTTTTTTTTCTTCTAAGTGTAGCAATGTTCCTTGTTGTTGAAATTCATGTTTGTTTATAATTGTTTTTGTTTTTTTTTTTTTCATACAGCTGGTGGGTGATACCTATTGCCTTGAAGTTGATATTTTGAAATCATTTATATATAAATATATACCTATTGATATTTATTTTATATATTCGTAGACTTAATAAATATTAATTTATACATATTATATTCATGTCTTGTGCTAGCAATGATGATGACTTTGACCGGTCTTTAAATTTTACATCATGTGATTCGAGCGGATTGAACAGTTCCGATAGTTATCACAGCTCTTTTCTTTCACTTTCTTCTAACCTTGATTCTCAGTTCTCAGGCTTACTGAAAAATTTTAATGTAGTTCACATAAATGCACAGAGTATTCCAGCCCATTACTCCGATATGTTGGCAACGTTTGACTCGCAGAAAATTCATGCCGTATTAGTTTCAGAGACGTGGATGAAACCCTGCCTACCTTCAATTTCTTATGCCTTGCCTGGCTTCAAACTTATCCGCAATGATCGTATTGACCGAACCGGTGGTGGGGTGGCTATCTACTTACGTTCTGACATTCCCAGCAAAATTGTTAATACTTCATCTCAAACCTCACTTAACCCACATGCGACTGAACATCTTTTTGTAGAAGTTTTGATAGCCAATACTAAAGTTCTTTTGGGAGTGTTATATAGTGCGTCTCCTAATGCAAATTATTTTCCTACGTTCGAGATTCTATTGGAAGAACTTATCCCTTCATTCAATCACGTCATTATAATGGGAGATTTCAATACGTGTCTCTTAAAGAAAGATGTTCGTTCAAATAAATTGGAATCAGTTATCAATGGATGCAATCTGAAAATATTACCATCCACTGCCACTCATTTTTTCCCCAATAGCACGCCTTCTCTTTTAGACCTTATGATTGTTTCCTCTTTGGATCATGTTGTTCACCACGGACAATTAGAAGCAGATGCCTTCTCATATCATCATTTAATATTCCTTTCGTATAAAGTCAAGCCTCCTAAAACTAAACCTAAAATACTGTTGCAAAGAAATTTTAATAGGATTAACCACTACAACTTGCTACGTGATGCGCAGGAAATCGACTGGTCTGAGGTTATAAATGCTGAAACTACCGATTCGAAAATTGATATTTTTAATTCTCTCCTTCTTCAGCTTTATGATCGCCATGCCCCAGTTCGACCCGTCAGGCTGAAGCATTTACCTGCCCCATGGTTGAATGATACTATTAAATCCGCTATGGCTAAACGAGATCGGGCGCGGATCAAATACAAACAGGAACCAACCGAAGATAATCACGAAAAGTACCGTCTCCTTCGGAATCGCTGCAATACCATGTGTAGGGATGCACAAAGACGCCATATTCACAAATCCGTTTCAAATGGGGTTCCAGCAAAAGTCTGGAATTTCCTCAAAACTTTAGGCGTAGGTAAAAATAAAACAAATCCAATTCCTGACCACATAGATCTGAATGCTCTCAATTCACATTTCACATCTTCCTGCTCTATAGATAGCGCACAAAAATCTAAAACAATATTCAACATTTCATCTTTACCTAAGCCCTCTTACGAATCCTTTCACTTTACTCAACTTACCGAGTGTGATGTTAGGAGAGCAATCAACTCAATCGACTCAAATGCCGTCGGGTCTGATAGCATCAACCGAAAAATGATTGTTATCTTAATCGATTTCCTCCTACCTATCATTACCAACATCTTAAACCACTCCATCAGCACCTGTCACTTTCCCTCGTTATGGAAAGACGCACACATTACCCCACTTCCTAAAAAACCTTCTCCTACATCCTTTCAAGACCTTCGACCAATATCTATCCTCCCGTTCCTATCCAAAGTCCTTGAGCACCTAGTTCATAAGCAACTAAATAATTTCCTGCAAAAAAATGAATTGCTCAATCCGCTGCAGTCTGGTTTTCGGCCAGGTCATAGTACCACCACGGCGTTAGTTAAAATAACCGACGATATTCGCCACGGCATGGAACATAAAAAGCTAACAGTGTTAACATTGCTTGATTTCAGCAATGCCTTTAACACTGTTGACTTCGCTATCTTGTTACAGATGCTTCGCTCTCTTAACATATCTCCATTCGTGGTTGATTGGTTTCATTCTTACTTGAGCGGACGTCGGCAACGTATAAGTATCGAACAATCTTGCTCAGACTGGACCGATATCACAGCCGGCGTCCCTCAAGGTGGCGTGCTATCTCCTCTTCTTTTTTCTGTTTTTATAAACTCAATTTCGAATAATTTAACTTCTTCCTACCACATGTATGCAGACGATCTCCAAATTTATCTTCACACGGACCTTCTGGAGCTACCGCAGGCAATAACAACCTTGAACAATGATCTTGAGAAAATTCTATGTTGGAGCCAACAGCATGGCTTGACTGTAAACCCATCAAAAACTCAAGCTATCATTATGGGGAGCTCAAAGCTCGTTGATAGAATTGATTGGAACTTATGCCCCAAAATTGTTTTTAACAATGTAATGATCGAATATAGCAAAACTGTTAAAAATCTGGGAGTCCTATTCGATAACAATCTTTCTTGGAAAGCACAAATAGATGAAGTCAGCCGAAAAATGTTTGCTGCCACAAATTCTTTGAAACGTTTGCGCAATATACTGCCAATACCTACTAAAATTTCTATTGCACAGTCCCTTTTCCTACCAATTCTTGACTACGGTGCTGCCTGCTATCTGGATATCTCCGAAGACCAATTGAATAAACTTGAGCGCCTTCAAAACTTATGCATAAGATTCATATTTGGATTACGCAAATATGACCATGTTTCAGAATATCGCGCTAAGCTCAAGTGGCTTCCGATTCGTTTTCGCCGGAATACTCAAATTCTTTGTCTGCTGTATCGCTTGCTGTTCAATCCTGCCTCGCCGGAGTATTTAAAAACCAGATTTAATTATAGACACTCTCAGCACCTACGAGAGTTACGTTCTGCTGACAATTTAATGTTATCGACGCCCTCACATAAAAGTGACTTTTATGGGAAATCCTTTACAGTCCATGCTGTATCACTTTGGAATAAATTGCCACTCGAAGTCAAGTCTGCCCAAACTATTACAACATTTAAAAAACTGGTCAAGCAATATTTCTTTTCTAAAGTCACGACGTTATAGTACAAGTTAATTAGTTACAATGTTTATATTTATTTTTATTTAGAGTCGTATATATAAATATATATTAAGTATATTGTATTACGTATATTATATAAGTATGTGTATTTAATCATATTGTTGTGTATTATTCGTATGTAACTGCTTTATATTTATGTATATACCTAATTGTTTTAATTTTAATGTAGTACATGTATGCCAAGACACCCTATAACTTGGAATCCAACTTCTCACCCAAAGGTTGTCTGGAAGAAATAGCTTATTAGCTATAAGGCCTCCCTTTGTACATTTCTTTTGTATTTCTTTGTTTTTAATTGTTTTTTAATTGGTGTACAATAAAGTGTGTTAAATAAATAAATAAATATTTGCATTTAATTCAGATAACAAGAGCAAACAAAGTGCAAGCACACCGATGATTATTAGATATGAGATCTATACGGTTTCATTGGCTGCAGAGAAAAGTAGGCGGAGCTTCGATCCAAAAGCCGTTTTAGGGAAAATTTTCTTAACTGGGACACCGGGACGGGAGGTGATTGTACAGGCGTGTATTACATGCGAGAGCTAGCCCGTACACGGACGTAGCAATTTGGCATAAATACGCGCGTAGACACGCGTGACGCAGCGTTGGCCCTAAATCGACTGTTGAAACTCGATGTCATTGAAATAATTGAAATCTTAGTCATCACCCACGGGAAAGAGAGCCTTAAAATATGGCTCATAGATAAGGTTTTATACCTATCGTCATTATCATCACAACTCTTTGTAATGAGCCTATTGCAAGGCATGAGTCTCTCCCCTGGGTGACGAGGAGGTAAAGGCCATAATCCACCAAGGCCCAGTGCTGGGTGGTGGAAGCCAGCATTTTCAGGGCGATGAACTGGCTTCTGACAAATCCTAACAACTAGTGTATAAAGTATACAGCACCTGGGACCGACTACTTAACGTCAGAAGCAAGGAAGTCGTCGTGAGAAATGAATGGTCGGCGATCACCCATCTAAATACCGGCCGCGAGTGCCGCGACGAATCTGTGATATCGTATGATAGATAACACACAGTGGCAACTTATACCTATGCGAAACATCAGTTTAAAAAAATACTCAGAAAATAATTACCTAATCATTTATTTATTTATTTACTAGCTGCTGCCCGCGACGTCGTCTGCGTGAACGCTATGCAGCACCAAACGCACCTACGATTATAACACTGCTAGCGTGATAATATGTAGCCTATATGTTGACCCGACTTCTTAACTATCTTCATGCCAAATTTGAAGTAAATCCATGCAGTACTTTTTGAGTTTATCCCGGAAAGACAAACAGACAAACAGACAAAAATTCTAAAAACTATATTTTTTGTTTCTGTTTCGATTGTAGATCATACCCCAAGTATTCTTTTAAAAAAATATTCAATGTACAGTTTTGACTTTCCTACCATTTCATTATATGTATAGATCACAATATCAACAGCTCTTATACATATTTATTAGAACATTTAATGTTACACTGACAGCCAGTTACGGTTATACAATTTTTATATATTGCTTAGCAGATCATCAAGTATATGTATTAAGAATATTGAGGGACGTTACTACTATTCTCCAAAGCATTCAAATATTTGAAATTAGAACATTTACTGTGCGGTATCTTAGTAATATTATAAATGTGAAAGTTTGGATGTCTGGACTCAACGACTCAACGAGTTTAGATGAAATTTGGCATAGTGATAGTGTACAGCCTGGAATAGCATAATTATGCAATTTTTATCCCGATATTCCTTTGGGATTAGAAATTACGCGGTAAAACCGCGCGAAACGGTGTGAGATAAATGTTTAACACCATATACTTTGCCCTTAAATGATAAGGCCTTCCTGAATTAAAGATCCACTGTATAACTAGGCTACTATCATACTCAAATTATTTTTAAATCCAGATATTGCAACGGTATGTGCGCGGGTGAATCCGTGAAAAATAGTTAGTTAAACCATAAAAATCTTACAAGTTAACAAGTAGGTTGCATTTAATCAAAAGCATAACAAAGTAATATAGCGCAATGGTTCATTATTTTTAATGATCCATTCATTCCTTTTAATAATAAATCTTAAATTGTTAGGAATTTTGCAAGAAAAATACGTTTTAATTAATTATTTTACGTCGTAAGTTCATCATAAATTGATTATGATTCTGTGTATTTTCGAAGTTATTGACGATGAAGTATATCAAATAATCTAGTAAGGTAGCAACACCTTTGAAAAAGAAATCAACCGTCTAACCGTCTTAGGGTCTTACACTTACTCATTCACTACTTTTTTGATGTCACCTACCATTTTCCTTACTTTTTTGTAATATTATAGGTTTTTGTTTCGTTTTTTTTTAGGAAGTAACCATTAGAACCAAAATTGCGTCTAGGGTCTAAAAGGGACAAGTACTTTTTGTTCCAGTAATAACATTCAGTGTTACGCTATTATTTTTAAACCAAATTTCACACGAGTCGTCTCGCAACTAAAGAGGTTTACTTTTCGGCTTCACTTATATTTCTAACTAGCCACCGCGCGCGGTTTTACCCGCGTA
This sequence comes from Stenoptilia bipunctidactyla, assembly GCA_944452665.1. NCBI lineage: Eukaryota > Metazoa > Arthropoda > Insecta > Lepidoptera > Pterophoridae > Stenoptilia > Stenoptilia bipunctidactyla. The sequence continues at coordinate 13,659,880 of OX101726.1, forward strand.
ACCGGTTTTACCCGCGTTTTACCCGCGTAACGTATTCCATGGGAATTTTGGGATAAAATATAGCCTATAACCTTCCTCAAGAGTTGGGCTATCAAATGCAAAAAGAATTTTTCAAATCCCACTTGTAGTTTCTGAGATTAGCGCTTTCAAACAAACAAACTCTTCAGCTTTATATTCTAATAAAGCTAAAATCTTTCAAAATGTTCAAAATCTTTGACTTGCAAAGATTACTACGTAGCTTTTATACGCCTATGACATTAAACTTGAATTTTCAGGTACGCCCGTCGGTGTTGGAGCTTACTCCGTCCAAGATTCCTCTGGCAACAGGTATGAAGGCACATTCCACATTAAGGATGGCCAGGCAATCAATGATAAAGGAGAACCTATAGCGATCCCACAAATACCTTTTCCAGAATTCGACAGTTTCTTTCCAGATTTTTTCAGAAATTTCGAGAATTCTTTAGATGAGTAAGAACGATTCTATGGTTTAATTTGCTACGCGCTTCTGGTGGAAGTATGAGGTGAAGGGTATAATTTCATAATTATTTGTGTGTTTTAGTAAATAAGTCTGTCTATACTTAAATAGGTTCAAACCTTGCCTTACAATACAATTTCGAAATGGAGGTTTTGTTATATGAAGACCTAAGAGTACTTAGCATTCCCGTGTCATCTACCTATATTTGCCGTGAAATAGTTCAACCTATTACAATTACTAATTGCATGCGTAGGTATATTCCTTAAATCAGTTTTTCAATTTACTTATTTGTGACTTACGGCATCAAAGCTTAAGCTGATAAAATACCTATGTACCTATCAAAATGTTCTTAGTGTTCATACAGAATCTGATTCCAGGGCTTTTGATGAGAATTTTGAGAACCAACAGAAAGCGTTTGACGCCGCCATGAAAGCTTTCGAGGTGACCTCTTTAGAGTCCGGCTACATTCCAGATGTGGTTCCCAGGTGGGGTGGGCATCACGGAGGCCTGGGGCAGAATAGTGCTGTAGCTGCTGGCTTCGTGTCTCCTACCAATACGAGGCAGGTGGCTGCTATCAGTCCTGGAAACCCGGTAAGACCTAGACACTACCTATAGAAGTCTATTTAAAGTTATATCCATAATTTTTTAATTTGTAGGTTGATTTTAATATGACATAGAACACAGAAGTAAAAGCTTCGCCTTCTGTGTTCTAACTTCGGTTAGGTTTGATATTAATAATAAATAAATAATTCAATTTGAATTTTATGTTCGTACGTATGTAAGCTAAAATAATTCTCACATGGCTCAGATAAAACCTAAAAAAAAGTTTTGTTCTTATTAATCTTGATAAATTAAGTCATTTAAATAACAGAATGCAAATCAAATCATAATCTCGGACGAAATTCTTCTTTTAGTTTTTTAATAAAGAAAAAGACTTAGATACTAAGCATACGCTTTCGTCTAAAAAACATTACGACAAATACTAAGGATAGATCATAGTCATCGTATCAAAGCAACGATTTAGAACAAGGTACGAATATCCTTCTAAGATTGCCTCAGCGGCCAGCGCACACATTTAAATGACGTGATCAGTAAACATGACTTCACACGGCATGTCTGATACATATCAACGCAAATAATAAATCATAAACTAAATTACGACAACCACATCTTTATGTAATCGGTTGATCTTGTTATTGACATTAATTATATTTTTTATATCATGTTGATGGAATTATTAGATGTTTAACACAATAAATACTGAATAGTTTTTCATCAATAAGGAAACTCGGAAATCAAGATAAAAAAATACCAGATTTAAACCGGTGTTTGATTTTGAAGAACTTGAATATCAAAAAAAAATCATTTCAAACCTAAATGATCTTGGACCTTTCTGCTTAGTGGTAAAACACCTTCAGAGTTTGCCTGACCAGCAATCTATCTTCACATAAAGTCTTCCACCAAATAAAACACTTTTTGAATAGGTACCGAATAATCCGTATTATTACATCCTAAACCAGTATTATCAGTATTTTTGCTTGGTGGTAGGATCCCTTCTGGGTCCGCCTGGCTAGCGACCACCCTTTATATAAAGTCTGCCGCCAAATGTTACCGCTCCGGCGGTAATGTGTTCCGGCAATATTGTATAAAGAGCCAGTTCCTTCCTAAACCCGTGTGCTTTCATCTTAGACCTCATCGTCACTTACCATCAGGTGAGATTGAGGTCAAACGCGGGTTTAGTCACTTATAAAAAAAAAAAAAAATTATCTTCGACTCATCTTCAATTAACTATTATATTATTTTTGTTTGGAACTGATGGCACTGTTCTGTCTAAGGGACTCCTTTTTTTAGGAGTCTGAATTCGTCTGATGTTCTTTTTTTGTGTCTTTGACAATTATGAATTGATTTTGAAAATTGTTTTTCATATGATAGAGGTCTCATTTAAATATCATCTAAATCGGTTGAGTACTTCATTGAAAATTTCAAACTTTTGAAAAGATATGTATGATTTCGGAGAATGTTTACGTTGATGACATTCTCAACTCAGCCAAAGTTTTGACGTGAAGTCGGTTTTTTTAATGCTCTGCATTCGTTGATTATAGCTACATAATATTTAGATTAATAACAATTTAGAAATACTTTTTTAAACTTTACTTTTACTTTTTCTATGTATGAAGAAAATATCTTTACAAAATCTGGACATCTGTTTCAGAGAATGCAAAACGTAGACGTCAGCAAAACCTACAAACCACAGTCCGGGAACAACGTATACAGCGTCTCAAGCAGAGCCTCTTCATCATCAGTAAATATTAACGGCAAAGAGCAAAACAACCGTTCAGCAAAGACTGTTGTCAACAGAAATGGAGAGATCACGACCTACGAGGTTAACAATTAAAATAAATTACCTAACGAATTTTACCGCGCGAAGTTGGTACCAGAGTTTCTCATAATTGTATTGATTTGTTGTATTTGTATGTAAGATTTAATATAATAATCTGTAGGTACTATAATGTAGTGAATGCATTGCCTGTTTAAAAATAAATTTGTACTGTTATAATAACAACTTATAAAAAAAAAACTTGTATTTGAATAAATTTAACCGGTTATGTATGTATGTATAATTTATTTGTAAATATTTTTGCATTTTTTATTATAAGTTATGAAGACTCCACGACTTAAAGAAAATAAAATAATTTGAACACATTCAAATAAACATTTTGTTGAATTCAATATTCAATTTCTAATTTATACAACAGTTATATCCTTGAGTATACAAGATACATATAGTATTAAGTAACTAGAACTCTTATCGGCACAGTAAATTAAGTTGTAAAGTCAAGACAATTACATTATTATTTCCTTTACAAACGTCTTCGAGGAATCGTCGTGCAGTCTCACTCATCCAATACTCGCACGAAGGTCACAAGATAACCATCTGACGAACTTTTTGTTCACATCACTGTAATGGACATGGGATGAGCAAAAACAATAAGATACCTATTAGTTTAATTTCGCCAATTTTCCGTCCAACTTTATCTTGGATGTTGTTGCTTCCAGCCACGAGTGCTGGCGTTTTTCGACACAACCATTTGGCGTACTTGGAGAACTTAACTCTCGACACTTCTTGCAGTAAAAATCTCTGACGCCAGCGTTGGATATTTTTCTGTGTAGCCCACCCTGAATCTTAGTTCTAAAGTCATTAGGGCTATTTCCGTCTGACAGTTTCCAATGTATGTTATTGAAGAAGTTGGAAGGTTTCCATTGATGTGGAGTTATTGCAATATTAGGGAAGGTGTCGTAGTCATCTCGAATATTACGACTTATAAAGAATGAATCTGGGTATATTCCAGTTTTTTTTCTCGTGTCTGGTGTATGAATTTGCGTGGTTCCAACAGCTTTATATCCGGGGACAATTGGAACTTCACCGCTGTCTTGTTTTTTCGGTTTTTCTGTCCCTATGTGATAAGTCAAAGCCCCACTTTCACCTGAAAAAGATAAATAGCTTCATGAACTACATCATTTTTATAAATAACACACAAAGATACTTATAGCAGTCTTTTTAATATGAAATACGCACCGTTACTTTTACTAGTAATGGCTCTTCTGTTATTATTTTTCAAATTAGTCGTCAATACAATTGTATGCTTTACTTCAACGTCATCGTCTTCAGCTTTCTTTTCGCCTGTAGATGGAGCGTCTTCTACATCTTCTCCAAAATCTAACTTTGTGGAAACTTCCTGTCTGCTAGACTTGAGTATGACTGTAAAAAATAAAAATAAAATGCTAAATATAAAGATATGGCCATGTAGACTGAACTTACGATAGAAGTCGTCATCGTGGCGCAGTTGCTTCTGTATATATCTATCGATATTGCAGGTTAAGCAACGATCGGCGCGGTTGGTACGGGGATGGGTGACCGCCGACCATTTATTTCTCACTGCGACTTCCGTGCTTCGGAGGTAGGGTTGCCAAACATACTGTTTTTAACAGTATTTTACTGGTTTTTCACTACATTATACTTGAACAAAAATAAAGTTATACAAAAATACTGTTTTCAGCATAAAAAGCTAAACACTTAATGTGCTAGAAATTAATAATTTATGCAAGGAAATGAAAAAAATATAATAAATTGAATACTGTTTATTTTTCCAAAATACTGTTTAATATTCTTGTCAGACTCAAATATACTTGTTTCTAGAAAAAAAAGTTGGCAACCCTATTCGGAGGGCAGGTTAAGCACGTTGAGGGCACATTAGGCAGTATAATGTCTAAAGGCCTAAATAATGTCAATGGTTGTCTGCTGTTTATGCACTAATTAAAATTCAAACCAAGAAAGTAATCTTCGTCTCTGAAAACAATATCTAGATACTGGAGTCACTTTAAGAGCTATAGATTTCGAAAACAAACTGATAGAATTAACAAGGACAGAAAACAATGTTCTCATGCACACAATTTAGGATATAGCTTAGGTCATAGCAAGGACATTTGAAACTCAATTTTTCCTTGAACTCATGTGTTTATTTGTACCTATGTTTCTTTTGTATCGTTTACTCTGAACTTCACCTTGAACCAAATTAGTAACCAGATAAGAACAAACGTATGAAGACGGGAAAACCAACAACAAAATTATGCATTCAAAATCATTTTACTGTTTTTTTTTTCTTTTGTATTCCTTGCACTGTAATGTTTATAAAATAGATTTAAATTAATGTAGGGAGCTATTTTCGAAAAAAGTATTTAACCCAACCACAGTAAAACTGTTGGTGGATAAAATGTAGGTACTTTACGCTAGCTAGAGTCGGTAGCAGGTATGTAACTTCTAGAATGTATTTATTTTTTTTATTTTAATTAGAGCAAGTTTTCATTCGAAATAGTCAATGTGCTGACTTTATGTTGCCACTATGTTTTTGTGTAGCAGAAGATAAGGCACGAATAAATACATAATAAAATAAAACAGGTTCGACTGTCACTTTGATAATACCAAAGTACAAGTCGAATTTGTAAGGCAATTAATACTTTTAATAGTGTTTATAGCAAAAGCATCCAATCATATCACTTTCTATAAACAATGCCAACCTCGGACAAGAAACGATAAAAAAAAACGGCTACACATTTCTACCATTGTGGAATACAAAAAATTACTGAATTGAACTCAATATTAAATTCTCAGCTTAAATTATACGAAGAATCAATAGAAATAATTAAATTCTTGGTTTTTTCGAAGCTTTATTAGTCGGCAATAAGCATTTCTCACCTTGCCGTACTTATGTTACATAGAGGATGAGATTAAAGTCTTAAAGAAAAATAAAATACCTAGGTATCCTATATAAGCTCGATCGCATATCATTCAATAATAAACGAAGTAAAGCGTAGAGCATTTAACAGAAAATTTGGTTGCTGGTCTGGAAGGCATAGCCCTGGGAGTGAATATTCTAATTTCTGGGAAAACTATTGTAACTTTGCTGGTTGAGTGATTTGTATACAACCTGATGGCAGATAATACGGTGGCAACATCGTCAAAGTTAAGCAATGTTTGTTTGTCTCGATTTTAAAGTGTCAATTATTTTTATTCACATACAAATATTTGAATACAAAAACGTCATGGAAATATGGGTTATCTATGAGTGCCTACTACTTTTTTAATGTGCATAAAAAATATAGTTTTATTTTAAAAATTGATACCGATACCGGCCCATTTCAATTAAATTTAATTCCTGCTTAACCATTTAAGTGATGGTTCAGGAGGTTCTACTTTAGTAAGTTTCTTTCATAAAATCACTCAATAAAGACACTATAAGTATTTTAGATTACTTAAAATTCTATATTTGACGCTATCGACTACGAGATAAGTTTGAACTTAATAAAAACTAAAAGAATATATAAGTGAATGGTTATCTTTGCAGCAATGTCGTTCAGACCCCGTATTTTTACTTCACTCATGTCAAATAGCGATAAAGGTATTCAACGGTACTAACTATTATGTCGAGTAATTGAAGGGCAAACAAACGAACATCATCATTACATATTATCAAAGGTAAAGTAATACAACCAGTTTACAAGATAACCAGATTGCTATCAGTTGTGTGGTAACGCTAGTCTTGAACTCAGTGCTCGACCATTGGCTTAATTATAAAATTAATTGCCGTTATTATGTTTATAAACGATTTGTTTGTAGCTAATTCAAAGTAATACTTCAGAGTTATTCCTATCTTTCTTTAATGATAGTTAAATAGGTATATTATTCGGACATTTTATCGAGTTATGGTGCGTACAGATTGCTGTAATAGAACTTGTAATGAAACATACTGCGCACCACACGTCTAAATACGCAACGTGCGCAGAATGTAACATTACTAGTTGCATTACTAGCAATCTGTACGCACCATTATGTTTTAAAAGCACTCAATAATTTTAACACTACAACGAAAATATTAATAGTAGGCGCATTCACTGACCCGCGCCGGACGGGCCACACGCACGGCACGCAACGGATTTTGGTTTGCTTCGTGTGAATTTATATAGAACTGCGTGCACAATCCGCACCGGCCGCACCGCACCGCACGCTTTATGGACAAAAAATGCGTTGCGTGCCGGTGACATCACAAAAATCCGTTCACTGTTGTCATCGGCCCCTCGACACTAGAGTCTACAGTCATGGAGAATGACACTCTTAAATAAATAAAAAAACTGACGCAGTGGACGCATGCAATCGGCAAATCCGTTCATTCCGTTGGTTGCCGTGCGTCCGGCGCGACCCAGTAAAGCGCACCTTTAAGTAGGTAGTTTGATGAACTTGCAAAGAAAAGGTAGGTACCAAAACATCGAGCTAAATTGCAAAACACTAAATTACGATATTTTCCGGTTTTAAAACGACTTTTTAATGATCAAAAACTTGATACTTGTTGTTATTTGAATGAAATTATCCCATTTTCGAATTAATGCTATTAATTAATTAAAGCAGTAATAATATAAAAGGCATAGAAAAAAATGAGAAAGATCTTTACCATATTTTCTCATTGAATTCCTTTGATTTAATCGAAAGTTTTGATTTAATGAAGTCGTCGTGGCGCCGTGGTTACTGTGTGTATCATACGATATCACAGGTTAAGCAACGTTCGACATGGATGGGTGACCGCCGACCATTCATAGCGCACGACGACGTGCTTCGGAGGGCACGTTAAGCAGTCGGTCCCGGGTGCTGTATACTTGTATACAGTAGTCGTTAGGGTTTGTAGAAGCCATCTAGGCGCCCTAAGAATTCTGGCATCCACCACCCAGCACTGGGCCAGCTTGGTGGATTATGGCCTATACCTCCTCTTCACCCAGGGGAGAGACTCATGCCCTGCAGTGGGCTCATTACAAAGATTTGTGATGATGATGATGATGATGATGAATCGAAAGTTTTAAATATGCGGTAGATACAAATTTCTATAGATATCTGTACTGTGTTTCTGGTATCTGTTATCAATTACAATAAAAATTTTAGGCTCTTTCTTTAATAGAACTATCTTCTCGTAGCAGCTGGTCGTGTGGTTCGATTTGGCCGATAATATGGCCTCAGCACCTTATGTAATACTTAGTTGAAGGACCAATATTATAACCATCTTTAATATTATGGACACCTTGCCGTGTAGAGCCGGCTTAGAATGGCCATACGGCCCCTCGAGATGCGTGTCATAAAAGTTGACTAACCCAATCGACCCCGTTGGTAAGACCCCGTCAGGGGCCGCCTGGGAAGCGATCACACATCATGTAAAATTACCAATATTCTATGAAAAGCCCGTTCTTTTCTAAGTCCGTGTGCTTTCATCTTCACTTACCATCAGCTGAGATTGAGGTCAAACGCCTCCTTAATCTATAATATAAAAACCATCAAAGCATGTAAGAGCAACCGTTGTTTCACCCCATAGTTCATCACAGTTTTTAATCTGTATTTTCAACGAGTTTGTTGACAAAAATTTAAATAGCTCAGCTCACTAGTATCGATAGTATAGATTTTTAGCTTAGATAAGACAGACTTTCCCTTTAAAAAAATATAGATATTTAGACACAGCAGATCTAGAGGCTATAAAACTTATGGAAAACACCTATCTTATTGATAACACTGCCTTATGTAGTCTAAAATGTAAACACTAGGTAGTTTATGTTCGCGGTTGCAAACGCTTTAATCTCAATCCCGGGGAACATCAACATCCTATGTGCTTGCTACAAGCTATCCCCGAAAAACAGAAACCAGTGCGAGAACCTCACAAAATTCTAAGCACACATACTTTCACATTCGATATTACAGTATGATTAAAAATGTACATATATATATATCGAGCGTACCTATAAATAAGTACATTTTTTATCTCACAACCTAATGAAAAATCTTTTCGTGCATCCAATTTAAAAACAAACGGCTTCTGTTGTTATATCACATAAAATCAAACTCTTTATTCATAGGTACTTAACTATAAAAATGAGTAGAGGCTTTACTAAAACTTACCGCAAATCGTCAGAAAAATGAGCAGTAACCGATCCATAGTACCGGGGCACCATAAACGTGGAGATGCCACAAGAAACAGCAACAGCTCGCATGACCGCAACATTTTATATAAACAACCACAAATTGCATCTAAACGCTGTCACAGAGGAAGCACACCAATTGTCCTACAAGTAATGCCATGAGACACCTTTTTGCAGTGGAAATGTTTAAACCTTTGACAGTATTTTATTCAGAGGTAGCAAAGATTAAGTGTAATTTGTTTTTTTTCAGTTTATTGAAGATTCTGTCAATGATCTTACCTAAGTGAACTTGCATAAATAAATTTAGATGTGCTCGCACACACAGCTCGAAGAAGTCCGAAAATAAATTAGAGATTATTTTATGAGTTGGTACTTACATTATTGTCAAAAAAGTACATAAAACATTACCTAGAAGACGACAGCAAAAAATACCATTGAATGTACACAAACAAACCATTGTATTTTGCGGGAAATGCATACAAATGATTTCGAAGTGACCTCTAGCGTCAGCCAGGGTTTTCCCTGGGATCGTCAATTGTTATTTATTTAATGCACCAATACTTACTTACAATTTTTTTCCCAAAATAAAAGCAACTAACAACAAAATACAAGATTATTAATACAATGTTCTTACAAGCTTAATTTAACTTTAGTTCCCCTAGGAATTTCTAGATAAAATACAATATTTCTCAAGAGTTGGGCAATCAAATGCTAATTGATTTTTTTATTCCAGCCTAGGCAGAAGAGTGGATGGATACTATTACTTTTCAAGTAGCCGTGTCAAATAGGTACCCATCCATCCATGATCCATCCTCAAAAACATTGAAATCATAAAAACTGTAACTGATTCAAAACCAAAATAATTGATAATTTTAACCGAAGTCTAGGGTTCTAATTTGGTTCTATTAATATCATTTTTCATCAAGGTCGGTAGCCAGTTGTGATCAATTTACAAAATGTTAGAAGATAACATACCTGAACTTTAATTTACTGCATTGTGGCAACTGCCCGGCTAGCTCAGTCGGTAGAGCATGAGACTCTTAATCTCAGGGTCGTGGGTTCGAGCCCCACGTTGGGCGACTTCTTTTTGTGTGTTTATTTTACAGTCAGTAAATAGTTTTTGTACTATTTTGTGTCATTATTTAATGTTTTTGTGGATAATAGATAAATAGTTTTTTTTAAACAATAAAATATTTAAATAATATATTCATACACTTACATAGAATTTTATACCTCTAAAAAAACAATTGTTACCGGTCTTCTGCAAAAAGAAATCATTCGTTATTTATTATTGAATTAAATGTTTGTAACACGAGAAAATAAAATACATAGATGTCAAACGCCATCTATCGGCTATTCTTAAAACAAATTAAGCTGTTTAGTTCGCTAAGCACGTTACAATCTTCCTCTCAATTTGTATCTCACTTAAACTTACAGATGTCGCTAGTAGTTGTTAATTTGAAACACGATTGGTTGTTGCAACTTTCAAAACTTGGCGATCAACGGAAATAAAAACTTTTGATTGTATAAAAAGTATGAATATCATTATTTCATCTTGTATTATAATCAGGCCTATGACTTATTTGCCCGAATTGCTTGGTGGTAAGATCCCGTCGTCAGTGTCCGACTGGCTAGCGACCACCCTTCATATAAAAATCTGCCACCAAATGTTACCGTTCCGGCGGTAATATTTTATGAAGTACCAGTTCTTTCCTAGACCCGTGTGCTTTCATCTTCAATTATCATCAATCCCTTTATCCCAAACTAATCGAAGCTTGTAACATAAAAACCATAAACGAACATGATATAAAATTAACGTTTTAATAATTGATAAAAACTTAAAATGGCGAAAGGCATTAATACCTACTTACGTTATACCTACGTTAGACTATTAACCCTAAGTAAGTAGTAGGTACCAATATTGTAAGTAGTAAGTAAGTAATACCTATTCTAAGTATTACAAATAGGTATAGAATACACGTTAAGCTAAGCCAAGTAGCTCGAAATAAAAAACTTGGGCTCAAACGAGTCACAAAAGCAAAATCCACATCTAAGATACGAGTTTTATTTACAAGCGCATATTGCGACTGAGTCAAAGGCTCAAAGCTATCTCCGGAGGGAATAAGTTGCTTAGCCCGGGGATACGGGATCTCATGTCAAACTGAATAGGCAATCTTCTTTCATGCCGTTTAACTCTTCAGTATTACACTCATGATTGGTGCAAGCATAGTTTTGTAGTTTTTCGAGACGCAATGAACGAAAATTTCGTATAATCGTAGAGTCAACGAAGGACAACCCTTCTGCCCCTGCAGGGCTAGCATGCAACCATCGATAAATAGTCGAATCGACAAGATAAATATTATTTTGTTATTTTATCCTATTATGTAAGCTGATATGCACACCATACTAGATAGAATTACTCGATTTGATACCATGATTAAGAACACAGAACCAAATATCGGGTCACCCTCTTCCCTAAAATATGGTTGAGGAGGGTGATAGCTGGTGCTTGCGTTAACTCGTGAACGGGTGCTGCTAGCGGTGCCAGGTCGTTTTGCTAATGAATGATACTATGACTATTTTATTCCATTCTTGTTCAAATACTCTGGTGGTCCCAGTTTGTCATGTTCGTATTGTGCATTCATAGCGCATTGCATCTGCTATGTAAGCAATTTGGTTGTGGCATGACATTGGCTCTCACAATTAGCTGTCTTGTGTTTGTTTTTTTTTTCATGTCACGGTCAATTTGTACTGTACCAATTTGTATTAATTTGATAATTCTGACTGAAAAAGAGTGCCAAGAGTTTTTTTCCGCCGGCTTTTTTTGTCTCTTGGTCTACTGTAATATCTTATTTAACAACTATCAACAACTAGTTAAAGCCGAAGTATGTGATGACTGACTTCATCAAGTGTTTTGTGAAATTCCTAAGATGAATAAAACTTTTTGAATTTTGAATTTTAAATATGTCATAGTCTTAATAAATTACATACACTAAACACCATATTCTAAGAAAATATCGATAAAAGCCCGATTTATCGTTGTCGACGGTAGCATGCTAGCCCCGCTGGATAAGCCTTTTGTAAGCGGTGACTATAACAAGCAAACTCTGCTTATTGGAAGGAGCCTTTTAGGTTTCACCTGGCTAATGACCACTCTTCACATAGATAGGTAAAGTCAGCCGCCAAAAATCACCGCGAGTCGGTGATGTATTGCAGTAATATTTTAAGAAGAGCAAGCTCCTTAGGTATGCTAATAAAAATACTACATGACGTGTTCTGTATTGCCTGCTGATGTCTCCATATAGTTTTTTCATACATTTGTAAGGTTGTCTGTAAGAAATCGCTCTATAGCGATAAGGCCGCCTATTGCACCCTTCAAAACTGTTTTTGTTTTTATTCCAATGTATCTATCTATTCTTTTTCTTTTATAATTTTGTAAGTAAGTGTGCAATGAAGTATGAATAAATAAATAAATAAATATGCTGTCATCTTGACCTTATCACCAAAAACCATTATGTAAGATTGAAGTAAAATATGGGTACCTACAGTCAACGTCAAAAACATTCCCGCGGGTAGCCTCTTCTGCGCTGCGAGCACGGTTCGTATAGTATGGAGTCGGTTGCAAGTTTTTAGTAACATTGAAATTTTTTATTTTACGGTTATTTAAGAGTACAACATGTTTACAAACATTCAAAATTAACAAGGCACACATTTATTTCAGCTGGCCGTGCGGCAATAGATAGATTTCAATTATTGCTTACAAACCATCTCCATACTATACGAACATTCGTAAACATACGAGTCGATAGAGTTCTGTGCTCGCACTGCTGGTCGGACACGTTTGGATCCTACTCTAACTCTTACTGCAATAACACCTATCTACGTGAAGTGTAGCTGTGGCCTCGATAAAGAAAGGTATCATGAAATGAAATTACAGTAACTTAAAGGAATTTACACGAACTTTTCTAGCTAGGCATTATAATTGCCTATACATAACTTTAGCTAATAATCTTTAACCGCCCGTACATAAGAGTATCGGGAAAGGCGACTAATCCAAGTGTCCTCCACTTGGTGGCAGCATGCCTTCAGGGTCCTGCTAGCTAGCGAACACCCTTGATATAAAATCTCCAGTCATGATGCGTTCCGGTAACATTTTATGAAGAGCCATACCTTCCATGCTGGACTGGGAGTGAAAGAAAAACATAGAATGTGTCAGCTGCTTCCCTTCCCGGGCATACTGTGAAAGTCGGTTAAGGGACAGAGGTTTTATTGGCATTTTTGTGGGCGATAGGCTGACCCCCTGTCACTGCACTATTATAATGCCTCCAAATTTGTCAAACGTGACATCAGATGGTTTTATTACGTCTGGCGTTCTGTTTACCCCATACGGGATACAGGCGTGAAGTTATGTATGTATGTATGTACTATATCTATTCTAGTCTTAGCTAGTCTTAGTCTACCCTAAGCCCGTGTGCTGTCAACTTCAACCTCATCAACAGTTACCGGTGAGTTATCAGGTGAGATTGAGGTCAAACGTGAGCTTTCTTTCTCGTCAGGTATATAAAAAACAAGCCAGACACTCCAACTAACTATATTATGTAGGTACCTACCTATATGTTAATAATTTCAAAGTCATATAGAGACCCCAAGGAGGAACTGTAAGATATAGACTATGGGCCTCTGTTTATAGTTGTTAACATCTCATGGTAAATATTGCCTGAAATAAACGAATTTTATTTTATTTACATAGAATAAACAATAGTTGTACATATTCAAACAGTGACATCGAGCGCCAAAGTAACCTCATAAGGTTGTGGTAAGTATATTATTGTGTAACGGTTATGGTATTAGAATCTTGCGCCATATTTTATTTTTAAACATAAGTAATATAATTCTAGACATAAAATTGCACACAAATATTTGTATCGGATGTGGGATCGAACCCGCTACCACTGGCGTCCAAAGACCTGCGATTTACGTCACAGAGGTGGTTATTTACAAATACAATAAGTTATCACCTTAGCTTGGGCCAAATAGAAAATTCAGTTTTGAAACTGGCACCACTTTTTTTTTTTTTATAAGTGACTAAACCCGCGTTTGACCTCAATCTCACCTGATGGTAAGTGACGATGAGGTCGAAGTTGAAAGCACACGGGTTTAGGAAGGAACTGGCTCTTTATACAATATTGCCGGAACACATTACCGCCGGAGCGGTAACATTTGGCGGCAGACTTTATATAAAGGGTGGTCGCTAGCCAGGCGGACCCAGAAGGGATCCTACCACTTCAAATTGGTTCTCAGTCCCCTGGTGCTACAGGGGATTGTTCAACGCAAAATAAAATGAAAAAAGGTTGCAGCTACAAAATAATGTCGGTCTTTTATTATAAAGAGAGAATTTCCATTTAGTTTTGGAAAATCTTACATCACAAGTTATATCTACATACTTAAAAAATAGAGTATTTCTATATTGAATGTTCAATCCAAGATTTTGTAATACTTTTGTTAATTATAATGTTGACAATTGAGCTGCACCTTATATTGAAATCTACTGTTAGTTGTGGGAGTAATAAAATTGTAGAAGTACTACTAATTTTAACAGTTTATTGCAAGTTTTTTGTTCTGTGATGTATCTAATAGATGAGGTAATCAAAACAAAGTCAAATAATCGTATTAACCACATTAAGTAGTATGAAGGAGCACCAAAGATATATGTTACAAGTGAGTTAAGTAGGTACAATCATGTATTATAACTTAATTCAAACTTTCAAATATTTGAAAGCAAGATAAAACACAAATAGCCATTTTAGAGATAAACGGAAGCAATTTTATCTGAATTCCAAGTTTGAAAATATTGAAAAGAAAGTCATTAGAAACTAAAAAGGCGAACTCAACGCAAGTCGCTGAGAAATAAGCAAGCTTATTTGGCCAAGAGCCGTTTGTCGACAATCACTAAATTCTTAAGTAAAATACTGGCTTACCTTCTGAAATATCGGAAAGAGGAACGAACACCAGTTTTTCTACCAGTTGGCAGGAGTTTGAGTGTCGACGCTTTCAAATTACCAGGCTGCTCTAGTTCCCGGATCGCTTTCCCATCACCGACACAGTGCATTCGAAAAGAAAACTGTGTGGCTATTTTAATTTCTTCTTTAACTTATCTTAATACTGTGAAAGCAGAAACTAATAAAACTTTAAGGTAAGTTATTATACACTGTAGGGGTTCCATTTTAATTCATCATAGAGGATATTGGGGGGATATTTTAAGGGATCTATTCAAATAAATATCATTCAAACTACTTTCTAAAAATCTTTTAAATTGTTCATTTGTTCAATTGTCCATTCCTTTACAAACCTGTATAAATGACCAGCAAAGAGTTTTGTCAGCAAGGACGAAATTTAGTTTCTACAGTTGCTTAACTGATTAGTATATAATAAAATGTTCTATCGAAGCGTGATTGAGAAAGTGCTCTGGCTAATCCAAACTAACCGTTTCTACCTATTTGTACAGCAGAACTACATCACATCACCAATAATTGTAGGTAAAAAGCACTACATATTCCTCAAAGATGTCTCTCACGTATTGCAATGCTGTCAGGTTAGCTTTTTCAATTATATGCAAGTTTCACATCGCCAAGCCTTTGCTCACTTGGAAGCAATATTTTTGGTATATTTTTGCACTGAACACATTTTCTCCAAATTGTCCCCATATTTTGAATATCTTTGATTTTTTTTTGTCATAAGGTCCAAGCGGGAATCTGTTGTTCTGACTAAATAGTGCTTGTTGAAATGGAGGTGCACACAGTAACTGATTGACTAACATTTATTACGGTATATAACTATGTAGGTACTACTTAGTTTTAAAACTATTCACACCATCAATAGTCTGAGGATCATCTTATACAGGGTGACTGGTGGGTCATTTCTGAAATTCCAGTAAGTATATTCCAGTGCTGTGTGCGTGTTGACTGAGGCATCGCGTCGGGAAAAGTGTGGTTAGGTCTCTTTATTTATTCATAGGGATATCTGGTGAAAAATTTAATACCTACTTTTAATACATAATTATGATCAGAATCGAGTTCAAAGTGCTCTCCTTCAGTATTAAAATTTGTCACCAGTCACCCTGTATAACTATGTGCTACTTAGTTTTAAAACTATTTACACCATCAATTGATAACTGAAGCTAATATTTTTTCGTCTGAGGATCATCTTATAAGTTTGGAGTATGTTTTGTTCTTGTCAGTACCTCCCAGTTTCAATAGGACCCAACGTACAGCCAACACGGCACAAACGAAGAACCTGCAATCTGTAGAGTGGACTGAGGAACAACGCCATTTCCACCTCACTGTACTTATCATTACTTCGAAAAAAATGAGGTTACCTTTGTCATACTTTAAAGTTAATGAGTATTTCAGAATGCTTCCTATTTATTGGTAGACTAGGTTTAAGCACGAATTTGAGATAAATCATTTTCTTTTGAAGCTTTATGCATATAATGTATGTACCTACTTTTTTTGCTTTTAAAAAGATGGCGGGCTGGAACCTCAAGGAGTCCTAATCACCGAACATCCAGACTTTAGTCAGTAGATAACTGAAGCTAATATTTTTCCGGTGATTACTAAACAAATATATCAAACTATAACCAGAACTAATCACAAACCGACATATTGATTGACATGCAAAATCTTCTAATATAGAATCGTAATTTTTTATACTGCGGCGGCATACCAAAGCGTTCTTAAAGTATTAAACTAGAAACGATAACAAGACTGTACAAAAAGTTCGGCAACATCAAAGAGAAGTTATATAGTCTGTAAGTCTATCATAACAGCGTTGTTAATAGTTTTTTTTCTTTTCTACTAAGTAGGTGGAAATTATTAGGTGCCGCACCATTGCTGAGAGGTCGACGTCCGTTTTACGAGTTTGGCAATTTCTAATAAGAATTACATATAATAGCATAAGAATAATAGCGAATGTGTTCTTAGTTTACCTACATATAACTTGGTAAGATGTAAAAAGAAACACTGCTGCATTAGTAATAGGTACTTTATTTAGCCCTTTTAGTTGATTTTTAGCCTAAAATGTGACGTTAAATTTGTTTTGTTAAGAAATTCCTATTAGATTAAAAATTACGTGGTTGACATTGCGTTTCCTCATTCACAATGTTTATTCGAAACTAATGGATCTAATGGATATAACTAATGGAATATGAAGTCGTCGTGGCGCCGTGGTTACTGTGTGTATCATACGATATCACAGGTTAAGCAACGTTCGGCGCGGTCGGTACTTGGATGGGTGACCGCCGACCATTCATATCTCACGACGACTTCCGTGCTTCGGATGGCACGTTAAGCAGTCGGTCCCGGGTGCTGTATACTTGTATACAGTAGTCGTGAGGGTTTGTAAGAAGCCAGCTAGGCGCCCTAAAAATTCTGGCGTCCACCACCCAGCACTGGGCCAGCTTGGTGGATTATGGCCTATACCTCCTCTTCACCCAGGGGAGAGACTCATGCCCTGCAGTGGGCTCATTACAAAAGAGTTGTGATGATGATGATGATGATGAATGGATCGAATACTCTTAGGCTGTAAACCGGACGGCAGCTCTGCCGTGTCGGTACAAAACACTGTATCTAAAAAAGTGTTGTTTTTCAGAAATTGCGCTTTTCTGATTTTTCAGTAATTTCTTCATAAAATCTTTAATATCTATCAGATGCGATTGAATTTTGGATATGTCTCTTATGAAGTTACATTCTTATCAACCATTTAGATTATTTTTTATGTTAAGACATATAAACATGTTCTGTCAAAACATATATCTTCAGGAAGAGAGTGAACAAGTTATAATAAAACACTGTATTCAAAGTTGCAGTATTATGTCATAACACATATGACGTGTTGTAGCTAAAAATCAGCTTCAATGAATGTAACCTAGCTTTGTACCTATTTATGATTAGCCACTTGCATTTACTCTTTCATGCTGGACTGGGAGCAAAAAAAAACATAGAATGAACTAGCTGCTTCTTTTCCCGGGCATAATGAAAAAGTCAGTTAAAGGACGGAGGTTTACTTGGCATATTTGTGGGCAATATGCTGGCCCCTGGTCACTACAATAGCCTCTCTCCATCATTATAATACCTACTTAAAAAATTGTCAAACGTGACATCAGACAGTTTTATAACCTTTGCTGTTCTGCCCACCTCACAAGGGGAACAGGCGTGAAGTTATACACACATAAACCATGGTCTAGGGATATTTCAATTAAAACTAAATAACTAAAATTCTATTATTTTTTTGTTAAGACACCTCACATTAAAATTAACCTTATTTAATAGCTTATCTAATCTGATTATAAACTTTTAGATAAAGTTTCATTAAAAAAAAAACTTAGAAGAAGAACTTAGAATCAAAACCTAAACAAAACAACTATGTTTCTTATAAAAATTGTTTAAAACTTAAAATAAATAATCTGTGGATCCACCTAAGACTCATCTGACATATCTGCAGCGGTTCTAAATGCTTTGAGCAAGGGTGTCAATATCGCTACCAAAATTGCGGTTTCTGAGGACCAGTCAGAGCATTATGTCCAGGCTTTGGTCACGTTATCGTGTCACGGGGGAATTGGTAGAGTGGTACCGAGGACCTCAACGCAATACAACACATGTACAGGACTAAATGCTGCATGAGGTAAACCAAATGTAACGGCGATGCAATTGGTTCAAAGGCTACAGAGAGAGTATGGTATGCTGGTAAGCGGTCAAACAGCAATGGGACAAAATTTTCAGCTTATGCACGACAAATGCCCGTTCGCATACGCCACGTATCGTTACAAGTTGATTACAACAGTATGATATCCAAGCTTTAGACTGGCCTGCACAATCTCCTGACTTAAATCCTATTGAGCATGCCTGGGAAATGCTTCAGAAAAGAGCTCTCAGGAATTTCCCTGAAGATATTATGCATGAAAACCAGCTTTTCTTGCATCATATCAGGACTTCCACAGCAGGATATTGACACCCTTGTTTTAAGTATGCAGAACCGCTGCATATGTGTCAAGAGAGTTTTAGGTAGATCCATGGATTATTAACTTTAAGTTTTGAACAGTTTCTATTGAAATGGACTGGCAGGCTGTAATGTAACCGTATCAATAAAAGCCTCGTTTCTCAGAATCGGAGGTTAAGAATCATTTTTACTATTTATATAAATTCCCTGAAGGAGTAGCTATTGTCGGTTCATAAGGATTTTTTGGTGATGCTGAAGATGACAAATGTTTGTATTTAGCTGCGCGTTAGACAGCATCGTTACTCATATCGATAGGTTCTGTCCCGGACTTAAGATGAAAACATTGACTTGCGGCTTTATGATTAAAAATAAAAGCATCGTATTTCATGACATTACCGGGAAGAATCTAATCTTAACGATAACTTTCTTCACTAATCAATATACTGCATAAATTCATAAAAACACTTCAACCGAATGTATTCAGGATTGTCACAACAAAACAATATATCTACAGATAGCAAGCGACTGCACCGCACGGTGTGTTATGGCAAAAAACTGTAATGTAAGATGCAGTGATATGTCAAAACTAATTCTTATAATTAAATTAATACAGTGTTTATTCCTTATCTACAGGTACAGTATTTTGTCGTGACCGCAGCGACAGCGGCGCGGGCAGCGGCGCGTGGAATCTGGGCCGTTCTAGACGCCGCCAGCGGACGCTCGAGCGATTTGTCGTGGTTTCATACAAACTCAATACTTTCTATAGGGTTGTGGAAATCTCGCTGTCGCTGTCGCTGCCGTCCCGTTTGCAGCCTAACAGGAACATAAAAACTTATATTTAAAGAACGAATGTCTTACTTAGTCCATTGTACGTTGAACCTGGTTGAACTTAGATTTGATGGGTACAACAATTGCATGAGCAACAATTGCAATTTTACCTTACGTTGTATGCAAAAATGGAACCGAAATGGAAGAAATATGAAAGGTCAGGTGAAGTGCAATACAAACAAAGTGCAATACCTTTCGGGTGGACGATTGATTGGATGTTTTCCATTCCACTTTCAGTTCACTTTAATATATATTCTGTCGTGAAATGTCAGGTCTTTTATTTGTCTGCCATCAAGCGTATACCTCGTTGCTGAATCAGCTCATTTTATTATGCCACTAGGTAGCAGCTTCGCGTGGTTTTACCCTTGATTTCATAATTCAGAGGAAAATGTATTTTGCTACAAAGATGTAGGTAAGAGTCAGAATTAGATGCATTAGAAATCATCCTGTTTCAGTAACTCAAGGTTTTAGAAACAATGTGTAATCAGGAATAATTTCACACACAATTTCTCAAAAAGTTAATAAAAAAAATTACTTATAGTCATTCAACATACCACAAGGCAAAGAATAATTTAAACTGAAACAGGTTCGCAAGCAAAACATTGCAAAAACAAACAAATATCAATCAAGATAAAATTAATTGTTTTAATTGTCTACAGGAACTAAAAAAAACTTATAAAGTTCTATTTCTGAAAGATACCGGGAGGCAGCAAGGTCACTAATTCTTTAAGTGTACATCAACTTCTCCATTAAAAAAATAATAACTTGACTGGACGTAAAGCGCTTCATAAAAACAACGTTCGGATTATAAAAAAAGTAAATAAAACACAGGGTTCCGCACGTATAATAATCTGTACCTGACCTAGAACTAACTTATGATGGAATTAGTTTCATGGCAAAATATTAAGCCTTTATAAAATGAATTAAATCAAATAAGTGTTGAATCATAGTTTACCGTCATTTTACTTTTTACGAGTAACCAGACGACTTTTTTTCGCTTTTTTTCGACCGATTTATTCGCTTTAATTGCATAGTCACGTTATTTGTTAAGACATTCAACTGGAAATTTAAAATATTATTGGTTAATTAATCGCGATAAAACCCTGCTAAAAAGGATTTATGTATTTAATTATTCATGACTAGCTGCTGCCCGCGACGTCGTCTGCGTGAACGCTATGCAGCACCAAACGCACCTACGATTATAACACTGCTAGCGTGATAATATGTAGCCTATATGTTGACCCGACTTCTTATCTATCTTCATGCCAAATTTGAAGTAAATCCATGCAGTACATTTTGAGTTTATCCCGGAAAGACAAACAGACAAACAGACAAAAATTCTAAAAACTATATTTTTTGTTTCTGTTTCGATTGTAGATCATACCCCAAGTTTTCTTTTAAAAAAATATTCAATGTACAGTTTTGACTTTCCTACCATTTTATTATATGTATAGGTAATTTTACTTCAAAATATGAAATATGTCTCTTAAATCTTCTACAATAGTTATTGTATTGATTGAAAAAATATTCAAATCGGACCACTGTAGTTTCTATAGGAAGGGCCTGTAAACCTAAAATAAACTCTCGAGCTATATTATTTCGGTAGGTACCAATACATTTTTGGTCGGGAACCCCAGAATTATAACGAGTTGTAAAATAAACAAGACTGTAATCACCTCATGTCAAAACGCCAGAAAGAGAGTATACGAGGGTGCCCATAATATTGCTTTATTTAATACAATGTGCATCGTTTTAACAAAAACTGTGGGAAAAAAGTACAGCCATTACGTTAGTAGAGATTTGTAGTTATTTAAATCTCATGAAATTTTTTAAAATATGTACCTACCGATTATGTCATGATGTACAGAAGAACAGATCAAGCGTTACAAATCTGTCAAAAAATTGTAACTGAATGTGAACTCTGTGCCTTCGAAATTAAATTAAAAATTGGTTAGGGAAATTTTAAAGATTTGTTACGCTTGACGTGCTGCCTTCTGTATTTTAGAATATTTTTTTACGAGTCAGTTTTTTCCCAAACCTGTGTGCCCGATATTTGATCTCTTTGCCACTTATCATTTTTTTACTGTCTTTACTCCTATTTAAAAGTCTACATTCATAATATTTCCATGTACTACCCAGTTGGTATGAATGTCTGGGGATTTATACAGGGTTGATTTGTAGTCACCGGCCGTATTTTTTTCACACAATAAGTAGGTATCATTTATGGAATCGATTTTTGCAAAAAAAAAGGATTTATTTTTTACAAAGAAATAAATATATCCGTATAATTGACGACATATGTCGTCAAAATGTTTTCTGTGAAACTTAGTGTAAATCAACAATCTTTATTACTCACCACCCATAAATTCACTAACTCCCTGCAAGTATTGATTTATATTTCCACCTTCCTAATTATAATCATCGCTCTACAGTTTTGTAATGGACCCTAAAGGTTGACAATGCTCCTTTAGCTCCCTTGGATTTGCTTTTGTCAATGAGCAGGGATAATCACTTAATATCAGACGACCTACATACCAATCATCATATAAAAAAATCCCAACAAGAGTCTTGAGAAATATTATTAAATCATGGTCACTCTACATTTTAAGTTTTTGTTTGATTGGTTAATCGTTATTGAAGTTTGACCGTGAGCTAAGTCAAAATATTATAATCTCAAATCACATAATAACAGTCACTGAAGTACTCGGGCACTAATAGAAAACTGTGGCCTTATTATTGCTTTTTTAATTCTATGTTATGGAATAGAATTTATATCATTATAAAAATAGTATTCAGTAGACAATATTAACGGAGCTTCTAATGTTAATTCTTCAAAGATATTCTTGATTGTTTTTATGTAGGTGTCAGGAAACTGTTTATCACCGATTAATTTGAGTAAATTTATTTTAATAAAAACATAATAAATCGTCACTCGGGAATATTAATATACAATTAATCCTATGTCATTTCTTAAAATGGTCTACCTTTCAAATCCGTATAATAGTTAGTGTGTGAAAGGTTCAGAAATGTCAACATCCCCTCGTTGCAACAACTTTATTATAATTTCTATTAAGACGAACGGCATCATCGCCGCTGGAGATACCCATTTATTAAATTATTCTTTAAATATAATTTCAAAACAACCTCTTTACTTTATTAGTAATTGAACCTAAAAGTTAAAAGCTTTGAAGAAAATTTCAATTGACGTTTGCCATTTTTAGAGAGTCGCAAGAGACTAAAAGATATTTGATTATAAAGAGGACAAAAAATAAGTACTTAGTGGTTTCTTACAGCTTCGCCTGTCAGGATATAATAATAAGGATGTGACGCTTGTCTTCCATGCCGCCAGTTAGACATGAAGATGGTACACGTCCATCCATGAAAAATCTATTCACTCGAAACTTAAAAGTACCAGGAAAACGTTCAGAGGTTACATACACAGATAGTTCGTTTCACACCTTATGGACACCGAAAAAAGAACTGTCTAAGTTTTTTGTTCGACTTAATCCACTCATTCCGTCAAGCCATATCTGCATAAAAGCGTAACAAAGATCCATCGTCACAAACTTTCAAGTTAATAACATTCACTTTTATAATGCAGTAAATTTTAGCAACGTCAGCCACTGATAGCAAAATCAACTAATAAGCATAGAACATCTCCTAAGTTCTCAGGACGACAGGCTGTCTACTAGCATCTGCGAGGGTAAGCAGAACGTAAACTTTCCAAAATTTTGAATAATTAATAGCATAAGATGCATAAAGCGGCAACCCTCACACTTCCTTTAAGGTTGCCAGTCTTAAACGCACCTGTGGCAAAATGCATTTTGTCATTTAAGGAACTGTCACAATATTAAGACCCCTTCTAGGTAGATTTATATCGCTTAAAGGGTCTCTATTAAATCCTGTTATAACTTCTTGTCCGTCCATATTTCAGATTAGTGAGGGCTAGTTTTAAAAAGGGTATCACAAAAAGTGACGTAATGTTTTTTATCTTTGGAAAATAGTTATCTATAAAAAGTAACTAATAAAATTATTCATTTATTTTATTTATTTTATTTAAGAATTTATTACACAATATAAAAGAATTAGTCTAGAATAAGTTATTTTTCAGACAACCTCAATCCCTACAGTTAATTACCTTCTCAAAATACATGAATTTGTCAGACCCTAACGAAAGTATTTATTATTTTTTGAGAGGAAAGTACTGAAATGTACAAAAGAAAGAGAACACAAAATAATTTAAACAATTCATAATAAATACAATTGCACTTTTTATGTTTGATTAAAATAATATTACTATGAATAATATCAAGCACACCTACATTATGTAGGTATAATCATGTTGGAAATCGCTTATATATATTCTACATATTTTATTAGATGCAACTCGTACCTTCATATTATTACAAGTTCTTAAGTTTTTTACATTCGAGGTAGAATAAAAACAGTACAATGCATTTGGGTATAATAGTTAATTATATTATTGTATACAAGTGAATATACAGGCTTTTTTATTAGACCCGCATCCGTTGAGAGATAATACAGTACCTCAAAACAAATAACCCTGTATTCTGATAAAGAAAAACAACACAATTGAATACAAACTTATCTAAAAAAAGCTTAAAACAACAAAGCAGCATTAAAAACAATTCCAAAATCAATTTTTGTTCAAGTTATACGTTCTCAGATTCTAAATGTCTAGTAATACCCGTCATTCTTAAACTTAATCGCTAAACTGATGAAAAATGAGAAAGTCACGAAAAGATACAGACCTGCATTTGCGAAAAGAAAAAAGAATATCCCTACTCTCTCGATGATCAGCCAACAAATTATACGGCACGCAACGCTATAATTCTCATGTTTGTTTTGCAACAAACTTACCAAGATGGAGGCACAGAAATTATCGTTGCAGCCTCATTATTGATTATACAAACAAGCATACGAAACGCCTACAGAAAAATTACCATAATACAGCATCTTCCAAGCAATTACTTGCTTATTTTTCCAAAGAAATCATGATCGGTAATTATTATAAATGCATCTTTACAGCAAATGGGGCTGTCGTTGTATGACGTAGTTTCACGAAAGTTTTTGTTATGTATGCCGATCGGCTTTTCAATTAAACAAATACTCGATATTTTTTAATTTCTATGTGGCTTACTGGGTTTGGAATTTAGTGATAAAATTTAAATGTACTTCACGTCTTAGATCTACAAAATCGCCATAATATCAGAACTATATAAAAACACAGACGATTGCTTCAGTGTATGCTGCCTAAATCATATCATGATAACTATTTATAGGGTCCTAGATTACGCTAAGAGATCAAATAAAGTAAGCATTGTACAAAAGAAAATTTACAAATTAGTTGCTGTAGCCTTTTAGGCCTTCCAAGCTCAAGTAGCTTGCAGTCTGTGATTTCCTGTTAACTAGTGGTAAAAAGAAAAAGTTTTTAATTCTGTATTTGCAAAAATTTGCTTTTGTTACCATGGCGCAATGGTGAGTGATAGCCCTCGGCACAAAAGGTCCAGGGTCCAATTTCCGGCTGGAATATAGGATACCGCGAAGTGCTTCTGGGTGGTCCTCATAATACAAGCTCATAAAGTAAGCTTTTCACTTTGAGGCCACAAACTTTGTGATTACAATTATTTCAAGCCATTTATTGTTTTATTTTTATGATTATACTTCTCGTTAAGAATTAAAGTTGATAGTCTGATAATTGCTGACACTTTATTGAAGACGGAGGGTGCATTTAACGTAAAAAAATATTATACATTTAATTTCCATCCTTTTATTGAAAACCACATTGAAATAGTTGCCCAGAAACTGGATATTGGTTAAAATTTGTGTCCAATATTCGAATTAGAAGGACACATATACTCACAAAAAAAATTACTCACGAACTTAATAAATTAAATAAAAGCTTGTGAAAATAAAGCTTATTAAATTTTGTATGAGATACTAGCCAGCCCGCCACTCAGTAACAAAAATACTAAAGATTGAAAGGTCACGTGTCTGCTTGCATAAATATATTCGGAATGCAATCATACAAAAAATACGTATAATAGAGTAAATATGAAATGAATAAATGTATGGCTTGTCGAGGGTATGACTGAACATCGCCAAGGGTCATGCCAATCATTGCCCATATTTTGAATGGTGGTTATTTTGATGGAATGGAATGGAATTTTAATTTGTCTGCAGTTCGATCCAAGTTATTATTTTATTTATTGATATTTATTTCACAGTACTGTAGTAAAAGTGTTTTTTTACTTATTTTTTTACAATACATCCAATTTCACTCTTTAATTTCATTAGAAAAAAAAATAACTATGAAAACGAACACTATACGGAGCCAATAGAATGGATACTAAAACTCGTAAAGTGATTAGGAAAAAAGGCCCTTTATTTCGACAAAAAGTAATAAACTGGGATAATAAACAGTCCATGCTGGACTGGGAGCGAAAGAAAAACTTAGAATGTGCCAGCTGCTCCCTTCCCGGGCATACTGTAAAAGTCAGTGAGGGACAGAGGTTTTAAAGGCGTTTTTGTGGGCGATAGGCTGACCCCCTGTTACTACAATAGTCTCTCTCCATCTTTATAATACCTCCAAATTTGTCAAACGTGACATCAGATGGTCTTGTAACCTCTGGTGTTCTGCCTACCCCATAAGGGATACAGGCGTGACGTTATGTATGTATGTATGTAGTAATAAACTTTCATGAAAGAATCGACGTTTGTAATAGTAGATTTAACAGATAGCATTATTTACTTCATAATTGCCAAACCTCATCAATCAATATATATAAAACTGTTCCGTTACTGACTGAGTTACTGAGTGACTGAGTGACTGACAGACAACGTACAGCCGTAACTACTGGGCGTAGAGAGCTGAAATTTGGAACATACATTCTTTAGGGGATGTGGGGGTGCACTAAGGAAGGAATTCCCAAAATTTCCACGGGAACGGGAATAATTAGACTTTTTAGTTTGTATGAAAAATCTTATTCTTTGAGTGCACGGATATGATACTTGGCATAAAGGTTCTTCGAAAAACGACTGGTTGTGTTATGAAAGCAATTCCCGAAATTCTCACGGGAACAAGAAATACATGATGTTTTAGTTTGTATGAAAAAAAAATATTTCTCGAGTGCGCGGATGTGATACTTGGTTTATATAAAGGTTCCTCAATAAGTGTCTGAATTACTGAAATTCCCACGGGAAGGGGTTGGACTTTTTAGTTTGTATGAAATATTTTATTCCTTGAGTGAATGGTTGTAATACTTGACATGAAGGTTCTTCAAAGAGTGACTGCTATGAAAGGAATCCCCAAAATTCCCTCGGTATCGGGAAATATACGATTTATAGTTTGTATGAAAAAAATCGGTGGCGCGCGTTGGGAGAGGCCTACGTCCAGCAGTGGACTAGCGCGGGCTGAGATGATGATGATGATGATGAAAAAAATAATTCCATGAGTGCACAGATGTGATACTTAGTATAAAGGTTCCCGCCATTCCCACGGGAACACGAAATATTGGACTTTTTGGTTTGTATGAACAATTATTTCTTCAGTGCATGGATGTAATACTTGATATAAAGGTTCTTCAATGACTGGTTGTGTCAAATATAAACAATGTTTATTCGCGTACGAAGTTGCGGGCAAAAGCTAGTGTTATAATACATTTACATTATCTGTTATGCAGATTTACGAAACAAAGGTGTCGCTGAAAAAGCCCTGAATTGTGAAGATAATAAAAAAATTGTGAATTCAGATGTCTATTTTGATTATTTTTTTGTATACCTGTAGCGGGAATGTTTCTAGGCTGTAAGCAAATTGGGAACTTATTTTTTTTTTCCAATATTTAAATGAACTCACTAATTAAACCGTTAACTTGAAGAATATCTACCAACTTATTAATTAATTACATTAGAATTAAATAATTAATTAAATTAGAATAACAAAACTTAAAATAACTAACCAAATTAATTATTTAAATTTTTATTATTTTCGAGCTTTGAGACTGTCGCCAGACAGGCGAGCGATGATGACTCTACATTTACCCTCCATTATACAGCGTACTCGGGTCCCGGTGGCTTTCAACATGACACTGCAGCTTTATTGTACTAATATGTCACAAATGTACACATTTATACAGAGGTACCAAATAAAAAGTGGGTAACCTTTGTAAATCATGACTGGCGTTTATAAACATGCGCAACTGTCACTTAAAAATAATAATGGAACATGAAAAAAATAAAAAAGCGTTTTATGTTTTGATGTTATTTTTTGTAACCGCTTTCTTTTTTTTTGTTACTTTATTATTTCTATTGATGATCAATCATGTTTATTTTACAACTACTGTGTCAAAATGATAAGAAATAAGGTAGGTAAATAATGATTATGTTCGAATCAATTTGTTCACACTGCCTACCGTTATCGACGTCATCAATCATTATGAGGTATCGATGAGGTAATGTACAGTCAGCAACCGTAATCTAGTACAAATTGTGAAAGTTGAGACATTCTCAAACAAATTAATAAATCTCGACATACTCATTTCATAAATTAATACGCAGTTGGTCAGATTGGACGTGTTATAGGGTGCACTAGACGTATTTCCTCTATAGCTAAGTGGCTCTAAACTATATTAACTGTAAAAAAGGCCTAAAGCATTGTTTTTTCTCGAATTATTGGAGTATAGACGTTTTTATCTGGAATTTATGGAGCACATTTCGGGGCTCCTCCTAAACCTACTTACTTTTAATATTGGGCAAGGTTCGAGTAGTTATAAGATCACTCCTGATACAGGACATATAAGACATATGAGTCTTATACTAAAATAAAATAAAGTTAAAAGTCCTATAAATTACAAGTAGACTACAAGAAACAATGTGGCTGCAGCCCCGAACTTAGTTAGCTTTTAGCAACTTGTTTTATAAAGACATGAAATATTACTCAGGACGGGGTTGTAAAACCGCTTGCCTAGTTCGAAAAGTTCATGTACACAACTAAAAGTACAAAGTTTTCTTTCTTAAGAACTAAGTAACAATCTCAAATAGCTATATCAAAGAGACAATAAACTCTTAATAACATAGGGATCAAACCCAAGCCACGAATCAAGAATTTCTTTTTCGATTTTTTATTGCAAATGTTTCTTTTTTTTTTAATTATACTGAATTTAAAAAAATCATATATCTACAATCACTTTTATGATAAAAAAATTCGAAACTTTATTATAAAGCAGACTTGCACTTTTCTAAAGCACATGATCTATAACTTATTTGCTACTTCAACATCATTTTGGAAACTGAAGTGATAGACTTAAGCCTTAAAATAGTTTATGTTCGGTTTTTGATAGCAAAAGACGTTGTAAGTAAATGAGATGACCATCATACAAATATTATAGGATAGCAGGCTGACACGCTATTCATCGTAATGCTGTTGGTAAACCACGAAAGAGTCGAAGCTTGTTATAAAAAAAAAACATGACATGCAATTTTATAAAAAAAAATATCTTAGCCTCTGGCAAATATAGATAGGTCCATGTATAGGACTGTAAGGAGCTGACATATCGGTCTACCCGATGGAAAAAAAACCGCTTTACCACTGGGTATAAGGATTATGATTTAAATAATCGCGACAGTACCTACAGAACAATTTATGTTAAGAAAATTAATAAAAAAAATTACACCAATAAAAAAATACAGTTTCTTGTAAAACCATACCGATCTATCTTACTAAATAAGCCAGTTCACGACACCAAATACACCAATCAAACCGAATATGTTGACAAGTATTAGAGATCATATACTACAGATAACTTCAAATGCAATAATCAAAGAGCATTAGAAAAACCGACTTCACCTCAAAACTTTGGCTGAGCTATGATGTTATCCACGTAAACATACTGCGAACTCATACATATTTTTTCAAAACTTTAAATTTTCAATGAAGTGCTAAATCGATTTAAATGAAATGTATATGGGACTAACTATGAAGTATCCTCTATCATATGAAACAAGAATTTTCAAAATCGATCCATAATTGTCCGAAATATCGTGTAACAAAGACACAAAAAAAATTGAGACCTCCTCCTTTTTTGGAAGTCGGTTGAAAACAAATCATTAAATGAATCATAGTTTTATCACATTACTGTATCATTACTATCTCAAGTGTAATGTCAATTGTCCATATTCTCTATCTGATCAACAATCGTACACAGAAGTATATGTCTACAAACAGAGCATCGAAATATTAGCTTGAAATATTACTGAACTATAAACATAGGTGACGAAAATGTCTCAAATTGCTCTACAAAACCGCTATCACCTCAAAATCTTGGAGGCTAATCAGACCAAATCATGTTTTATTTACGGACTAACGTATCCATATGATATTTTTCGTCCCATAGAGCACCTAAAACTAGTCATACGAAAGCCCTCTTATCATATACCATTACGTACTTTTTGAAAGTTACTACTCGTTTTAAAGTTATTTTAAATTATTTCTAAAATCACAAAATTACCAAATATACCAAATAAAAATACCCAAGATCTGGACAAATGCCAAGACTCCAATGAAATGCAAATGTTAATCGGAAAATCAATTTAAAATATGTGATTATCGCAGTTTAAACTGTTTTATTCGTATTCAGTGTTTTAATAATAAATTTATCATGCGACTCCACAGTTTTCTATGTGCGCATTATTCAAATAAGACGCCTACCCTTCAGCGAGGAGAAGTTGATGGATCACCACGGACCGTTTTTAATCACCCTGTATCACTTAATGTTTGTACAAAATGTTTCCTAGATAATTGAAAACATACTTTGTGGGTAGTGGGGTAATAATAATTTCGATAACGTAGTATTAGAATTTCAAAATTAATTTAAATTTCATTCAATGTATGTAAGTTGCTTCCACGCTGAACTTACGCGAATGAAAAACATAGCTGCTTCTCTTCCCTGGAAAACTGTAAAAGTCTGTTAAGGGACAGAGGTTTTATTGGAATTTTTGTGGGCGAAAGGCTGACCCCCTGTCACTGCCACAGCCTCTCTCCATCTTTATAATACCTCCTTTGTCAAACGTGACATGAGATGGTCTTATGACCTCTGGTGTTCTGCCTACCCCACAAGGGATACAGGCGTGAATTCCTTATTTCGTGGGCGTGAAGTTATGTATATTTGTAAGTAAATTTATAATTATTCTAACGAACTTCCGGAACTCTTACCACTATTTCCGATTTCTAATTCCCGCGAAATAAAAATCGGTACTGGTGGTAAACGAATTAAGTTATAGCGAAAATAACCGCCAAAGTTTAAAAAAGATAAGCATTATGTTTGTTTTATAAGTAGAAGTAAAAAAAACTGCAACTATCAGGGTTTTTTCAGAGAAATATATTGCAAATTTTAATTAAGATCCGTTTCGATTAGGGATTCTTTATTCTTAAACTTGAGGATTTCGGATAGGTCCAGTGTTTTCGTAATTTTTCCTTACCTTCCCCAGAATGCTAATTTTGCTCAGAAAAACACCTCAAATGTTTTTAATTTTAATTACCAAAGTCTACAAACAAGACTAATGGCACCACAAAACCTAGCTCGGCAGACGATAACATTTTTCAGATGGAAATAGTTTTAAAACTTTTACACAAGCGAAGCTGCGATCGGACAGCTGGCAAGAAATAGAGTCGTTACACAAAAGTAATGAATAATTTCTTCTGTCAAATGAGAAAGAAGAAATAAAGAACCGTGATAAATGATCGCAGGTAACGCAGACAGAACTTACCGTAGCTTTTGTTCATAAGGTATTTGCTACTGTGCATTTATTCAGTCATCAGAGTGGCTCATTCCGTACAAAGGCTTCCATTTCGAGCCATTGTAGAGGCACTCAATGGATGATTAATGACTTGCGTATTCCCGTATATGCAACACAATAAGTAGTACCCTCTATCAGAGTGTTTCGATAGGCGAAAAACGCGGTGTTTACCCACGCTCGATTTAGTGCGCGTTGGCAAGTAATCGACAACCCTACCGAAAGAAATTGATATGCGAATAATGTGATGTAAAAGTCATGATGTTATTCAATGCTGCTTTTGTTTGGTAACATCGAAGCTTTACTGAAACATCAACAGTAATGTATCGCGAAGCTCGTAAGTGCGCATTATAGTATAGTGAGCTTTTTCAAGTGAAACTCATGATATATGGCGTGTGCCAATATCACTTTTTTATGTTGAATCTTATTGCTATACATCTAAGTTTGAAATTGCTCTGCGAAAAAATTGCTACCCCAGAATGTTCTACGGAGCGTATCAAGGATGTTATTTTATTGGAAACGGGTAATTTATTTGGTGTATTTATTTTGTTTCGGATGTAGATTGAATAATTCGTGGGAGCGGACGATTTTTCCCGTTGCCTGCTAGTAGGCAGTATTATTTAACGTTGACTTGTATTTATTAGATAATCGCGCCCTCTGATTGTCTGCGAAATAAGACGCTTTGTGTTAAATCGTAGTTTCATTAGTCGGAATCGTTTGAAGAAGATGAGAAGGTAATTGATAAATGAAGAGGTGCTTACGCTGTTTTGTTTACCTACTACAAGAATTATATGTCATAGGCAAGTTATTATTATTGTTTAAATGATAGAGAACAAATAAGTTTCTTTATCTTTAAAAATTGATTTATATAAAAGTAAGTCCAACAGGATATCAAAGAAGTTGTTTCTTCTTGTTCTTAAAGATTTAATTAGGCAAAAAAAATTTGTTAAGCATTGAATTATTCTTGTTGGCATAACTAAAATGTATAATACCAATAATATGTCTAACTAATTGAAACATCATGCCTCTATAAAGAAAACAACATCTTAACAATTACAATCATAAATTAGTCTATGTTCTACGCTTTGTTAAATCTCTCCTCCATGTTTAAAATGAAAACTCAACAATCTGAAAGAAAACATTGACATAAGACTGATGATAACAAGAAAATAGCACCAAATGAGAAAAGTTTTCCCCTCATCTCGTCAAATTGTGTATAATCGCCGAAATTTTTAGAACAAAATTAGCAAATAGGACGCGGAACGGAAGTTTTGGGGCTTGGTGATGATCTTTTATGGCGCACTTTCGGAAATGAACCCAAAAATGACGTCATTCCGGAATAATGGAATTAGGCTTAACAGTACCTACTTTGAAACTGGGTCATAGATTTTACTAAGTAATTCAAACAACTTGTAGTAAGTTGTAGGGTATCTTGGGATGTGAATTTGACTGTTTGTCCAGCTAAATGAACTTTTTTTATCCAATATCTAGTATTCGTAGCATATAAAACATGTACTTAACAAAATGGAGAGATAAAACTTAAGGGTTAGAATCTATACCATACGTAGAATATACAGAATATACAGCAAAAAAATTAGCATGATCAGTGCTGGTATAGGCTTTCATACAAATTTATTTAATTATATTACAACAAAATATTTTGACAACCCTAGTCAACCTTATAAGCTAAAACAAGACTTGTGCCGCAGTCAGTGACCTTATGACCTTTCCCGCACCGGCTGAATTTTGTAGTATCTGTCTTAAGCTTTGGTCTGGTGATCGAGACGCACAACGCTGCGGTATGCGTTGCCGGACACTCAATCATATGAAAAACGTCGAGAATGTTCTCTTGTTCCGTCGCAGTATGCGTCAGCGGCGAGGGGCAAGCGCGGTGAAGTGGGGAGGTGTACTGCCGCACAGCGCGGCGTCATTTTCGGTTCAACGCTACGGTGTGCGGTGTGCATCACGGGTGTACGTCACTGAGTCAATATGGAATTTTTACCTCCCTAGGTAGCTGCGGCAAAATCAACTGACCACCTCTCCGCAGGGACGCTAAATGCTGCGTTGTGACGCTGCGTTGCGGCGCATACCGCAGCTTTGTGCGTCATGATCACCAGACCAAAGCTATAGGTACCCATCGCTTTATTTTTAGGCCATCTGTTATCGAATAGATTTCGTTAAAAGCTAACAGCTGTTTTTAGGGTTGACACTTAGATATTTTGATCCAAACTTTGAACTTGTTATTCGGACGAACCGTAAGGATAACAAATTTATGTTCCTGTTACTTATAAACTACATCACCAAACATACAATCCCCTTGAGTATTATCTCTTTATTATGTTACACGATGTATGTAATTTGAAAAAATTAAAAGCGCATTCCAAATCTTTTCTTTTATTGGTGACTAATCCAGCGCTTGACCTCAAGCTCTCATGATGGCAAGTGAAGATGAGGTCGAAGATGATACACGGGCTTAGGAAGGACCTAGCTCTTCATAAAATATTGCCGAACACATCAACACAGTAGCGGTGATATATAGCGGAAGATTTAATACGTTTTTGATATATAAGCTTAAGTTAATAAGAGTGCCGCCGGTCATTTTTTAGACTTTTTTCCGATCAACTTCAATCAATCTTGTTATCCTAAAATGTTCTAAAAAGTTCGTTAATCATTGGGTATTAAATGAACGGCAATTGAGACAAAGCTTTTCTTGGAGAATTTCATTAATTCATTTATTTCTTATTTGTAAACTCTTCCTTGAATTAATTAATTTTTTTCATTGATCATTATAAACAAAGTCTACGGAAAATACGGCTACATTTGTTAGTCTAAACTTATTTTGTTTACTTATCATAAATTCTTTCCGTACTTTTAGGTGTTCTTAATTGAAACAGAGTTGTTATTTGTTCCTGGAATGTTCAATAGCCAACAAACGCATAATATAATTGCATTATGCAAAGATAATAAACAAATACGGATAGATTATTTTCTAAATCTCAGACCGAAATTCATAT
This sequence comes from Stenoptilia bipunctidactyla, assembly GCA_944452665.1. NCBI lineage: Eukaryota > Metazoa > Arthropoda > Insecta > Lepidoptera > Pterophoridae > Stenoptilia > Stenoptilia bipunctidactyla. The sequence continues at coordinate 13,694,509 of OX101726.1, forward strand.
TATGTGATGTTATAAAATTAAACGTCAGTCTGTCTCTATGTTCGGGGTAATTTTTGGAACTAATTAACAATCTGGTTTGCACCAGTCTCAACGATGCATTGCTTACTCTGGCAAATAATTACCAAACATGCTTTAAAAAAACAGTAGAAGTGAAATCGACTTCATAACTGTTTTATTTTTAACTTCTTAGACTTTAAAAGTGAAATTTTATGAAGAGTTAGCCTTTGCTAACAGAATCATGAAATAAATATTGTCTGAGGCAAAATATTTCTGATTCCAAACATAACGTTATTATTTAAAAGAAAATCATTCATTCACTTAATCCACATCACTATTTTTTTTCTTCCCTTAAGTGGATTTCCCTTCACCGGAACTATCATTTCACTGCAATTAATTATTAGCCAGGGTATAGGTGTAGTGCTGGACCACTATAACATAATTTAACGCTACTCTGCCAAATATTTCGCCGACTTCAATTACAAAAGTTGAGATACCAAGTCTCATAAGCAATAATAAATAAATAAAATCCCCAGACAATCACACCAACTACAGGGACCCAAAGAAAAATAATATTCCACATGACGAGAACCTCGTGAGGGCTGATACCGAGAAGCAACGCAAGTACCTAATCGGAGTTTGCAAACGAGGTGATCGATATGTGGGAAGTTGGGTCCACCGAAATCATCCTGGTTGTAATATCCGCAAACGGTTTGTCCCCAGCCACACTGGTCACAAACCTTAAAAGGCTGGGATTCGGCGGTGGTTCGCTTCCAGAACGTATGCAAAAAGCAGTATTGCTTGATACTGCCCGAATCGTTCGACGGTTTCTTTCCCTCTGCTGATCTCCGACCGACTGTTCAGACTGTCGAGTTATCCCGCCTAAGAAGGCGTATAGCTTTTAGCATGCCCAATAATAATAAAAGTCCTCATTGTAGACCAACCTGGTTACATAGTTTAAATGAAACAATAATCACAATGTATCGTTTAGAGGGTACAATATCAGTATAAATAAACCATGCTTAGAATTTCATAGAGCAACGTTTAAAATTAAGTCATAGGCATACATTGTTTTAAAATCTTATAATATAAAATATCTCCTCTCCTTCAAAGCATTCATACCAATTGACGCCGGCCCTTTCGCAAAGCCCTTATTGTTTAGGGCCCACAACGCAACACAAACTTATGTTAACGATCAAAGGCCGAAATTGCTTTGTTTCTCGAAAATCTGTCGCTATCTCCAAAGCTAAACTAATCTCCACAACGGATGGACACTTACACAAATGTCATTCACTAGACCCCTTTCTCGCCTTTAACCAGCGACGATAGACCTATGAAACAAGAAGTCTTAGTTCGTAGTCTTGACAATTCCAGCTGTTGCTGAGGGGTCTACTTTCAGTCAACCGCAAAGGATATGTGACTAGGATTTGATCTGAAACAATCCTCTGTAATTCTGCACGAAATAGGATTCTTGATCATTGAGGTTGTAGGTGTACGATTTGTTTCTATTTGAATTTAGAATCTCGAGTACGCTGCGTGAGTTTGAAGTTCAAGAGCTACATTGAAATGTAATGCTAAATAATAGTATATTATGTAACAAGTGAGCGAAGTTGCTAATTACAGTCGAGGCTGTGATTTTAATAATGAGCCGAGACTGTAATTAGCAACGCTCACGAGTTACATGCGACGTTTTTCAACACACTTGTGAGTAAAAGACAGACATACGTGGTCATAAAATAACAAACACATTTGATAACAAAGCTGTGTATTGTGATTGAAAAATGGCGCCGAACCTCGCGCATGCGCGTAGGTTTTTTTTTTCCGCCAAATGTGTCAATGTCTGTTTTGCATATACAGCCTATTTAAAGTGAAAATGTTTAATTTGGAGTGGTAAATGCAAATATTTTAATATTTTATAACAAATTATTGTAAATTGTGAATAATTTGTTTGATATACAAATTTGTTTTACTAATAAAAGGCGCAAACATTCAAAAATGTATATGGATTTGAAGTGGTATAAAACCTCTTTGTTGTTTCTGAAAATATTTAATGTATAACCCGGACCAATAAAATATGCTCTGTTTACTCGCATGTAATTTGCACAAAGGTACAATTCAACTATGTAGGATTCGTTATATTATGCACTAGGGTATAATATATTATGCACGCGTGACTTATAGCCCAGTTTATAGTTCTAAATTCAATAGAATAACGCTCACTTTACGAGCAAGTGTGTTGAAAAATATATTACAAAACGAGACAATCGTTCTGCGTGGTTTCACCTGCGTTACTACTCACTACTCATTCCGTTGTTATTTTTAGGTAAATTAAATAGAATACAAGAACATTTTTCCATGTTGGACTTTTAGTGGTATAAGATATACCACGTAAAAAACTAGAATCGGTAATACATTAGGTCGGAAATACAACATTTTTATAACAGAAAGCTCATATGTACATATACTTACTCTAAACCTTCGATTTGCGCCAAACACAATCCCATTAAGATTGAATTAATCAAACGAGGGATAAGACGGGTGATCCAAAACTACCCTCGGGACACCCTCAGAATATGTACCTACCGCCAAGTAGGTTCGTGGTCATTAAGATTACTGTAATTACAGATAAGTATAGCTTTATAGTCTTTGAATTCAACTTACTTACGTACTCAGTTCTACGAGTAGTTAATTGTTCACCTTATTTCTCCTTGTGGCTATTTTTTTTCTTACTTTAATCCAATATAACAAGCTCCGCTATTATGAAGACTAGTTACAAATTACCATTACAATAAAAATAATATTTTTTACTTTTTTTGAGAGAGTAGATAGCTTTATTTATCTCCTTAATAAGAGTTAATAAATGCAAAAATAATCCGACTGGTAAACTAAAAGATTAGCGCGTATAAACAAAAATCTTTTCTGCTTTATCATATTAATATCAATATGGTAATGTAAAAGTCGATAAGGTCGAAAATGGCAAATGTTTGTTTAGGGTTGTTTGGTTCTAGAACGCAAATTAGGTAGGTACCTAATAAATGACGTTCTATCGTATAGCTTTAATACATGCGGTTTTCATCTACGTATAAGTAAAATTAACGCCAATAAATAGTTATTTATTGGCGTTAGTTTGAAATCGCATATTTTATACTCTTACATTTTTTCATTCTGATAAATAATTAAGTACGTAAACAAACGTTTACTTTATTTACATAGATACTAGCGACGAACCCAATCCTCAAATCGAGGGTGTTAGAATGGGCCAAACTATCACATAATTAAGCTCCATCCCAGTAGCCCTTGTTCACCCAACCGAAAGGGACCGTTTGCTCTAAAATAGCTCAGAAATTAACATACCATCAAGCAAATTTAAACCTTAATGCATAAGATTTAATGCATTAAATCTACTGCTTCAAGTAATAGGTAAATATCGCTAACGCTCCTACAATTAGGGCGAACGGTCATCGTATAAATTACTAGTTTTCTTTAGTACACAAATTATGTGAGGATAGAGGCAGTTTTAGAGGACGTCCGGTTTTAATGATAGTTACCCAATTTGCACTCTGTACTTGAGGGAACAGCTAATGCAAGTTTAAAAGGGGTTGCCAAAGAACACTTCAAGATTAAGTGGATTTTCTTCTAACGAAAAGTTTATTTGTTAAATTAGAGTAAAGAACCTCTATACCAATAAATTTAATTAAATATTTCATTTTTTTTAGTACAAAGGATCTGACGTTTGTCGTCCATGACAACTGGTGGAAAGTGGTCATGTAACACGTCCCTCCACTCGACGAGAGACTGCTAAAACAAACCTGCTTACTTGACGCCTGAAAATACCAGTGCAATAGTGGTTAGTAAAAACGTTTAACATCGTGGCGACCGGTACCAAGAAGAAACTATTGAAGCGCTTTATACGACTTCTTGGAGGGATAGAAGTTCTGTCTGCGTGCTGTAGTGCTATGGTAAAAAGTGTATGTAATATGTTCAATGTGTTCAAAAGAGTTTAATGCTTCATTTAAAACCCATATTTAAAACTAAGACATTTTTTTAACTTGGGCTGCTTTCGTGACTTGAAAAAGACGAGTATCTCACGGTAATTTCAAAAGCAATGTAAACACACCCATTAAGCATACTTAACTCCATAACAAAATTAATTCCCCACACACAATGGGATTATCAAACATTACTATACAATGTAAAGGCACTGTCTCTTGTTCTCAGCCATAAGTTACAATAAAGTATTGAGAGTTGGACGCGCATACTGAATGGGTACATTGAAGAAGTGTTGGAAAGTTCTTTTGTATGACGACAGGCGTGATGCATCCGGATTGAAGGATCGGTGACGCTTTCTGTAAACTTGGAGTTTACTTGAGTTTTACACGTAAAGGTTTAAATAACGAGGGTTCTGCACATATAGATTTTGTATGTAAGTACCAATTTAGACAAATTTATAAAAAAATACAATTTTAAAAGCTTTTCGAGTTCAATCACGTAAATAGTTTTCTGCAGATTGTGCTGTGCTTCATTATATACATATTTTACATTCAAGTCCTTTTCAGATGAAAATTAATCTGCATCCTCCAAAAGAATCGTCACAAGTTAAGACATTTAATTTTTACTAATAATCGCTCCGAAGCTTCTGTGACAAGACTAATGGGTTGGCAATTAGCAAAACAGTCGTCATCTATTTAGAAAGATACGGATCTTTTACTTTTACTACTTATAGTTGGCTTAAATGAGAGTGGGTGTAGGGGAAGGCGGGGTTGGTTCTAACGGGGGTATGAATTAACATGGAAATTAAATTAAAATTCCTGTCAAACCTGAATTGATAAAAATATTATACTAGGTTTAGGCAAACTAAATACGAAGCCGGATGTATTCTGACATATCAATTGCCAGCCGGTCGACTTTGGGGCTATAATTAGCAAATTGAGAGGGGTAAATATTAGCATGTTAACACTTACCCCATTTGGATGTAGTATAAAACATCTGTTTTTCTATGGAATGTTGATAGGAAGACGAGCATGTGGGTTATCTGATTTTAAGTAACTACCAACGCCAGTGGACATCAATAGCATCAACGTCACATGCGTGAGTGCTATTGCTGTGCTGCCGATTCGCAACACGTGGATAAAGTAGAGGCATGGAGAAAGGATTTGGATGGGAAAAGGAAGGGAATGAAATTGTTGTCCGGCATTCTCATATACCACACGAAATGCAACAAAAGTATTATAGAATCAGAATCTTAAAAAAGAGAAGTAAAGGCTGGCAAGGATTGATTTGCAGGCTTTGAAGAGGAACGTAAAATTGACAATTATTACTGTGGCGACCAGCTTAAGCAGGGCAAAATTTTTGTGAACATGAGTATTCACTCATTTGTCGAAAAGTACCAAGAAGTACTTAAAAGATATAAGTTACTCCCAGTAGAATCTCGAATGTTGACGAAACTGAAGTCACATTCTAAGCAAGTAGGAGCACTACTGCAGAACGGGTGCCCTTTTCACTATTGCAACAGCAGCGGAAAGTATTATTGGTAATTTTATACCAAGCCTGTTCATATTTTTGCACCTGTTATATAGCAGTTTATTCGTTCAAATTGCCCCCCCCCCCCCCCGGGTGTATTGGTACTGGTTATTACAACGCAAGGCAGACAACCACATCAAACTTTTGTCTTTCCTCCAGCCTCTTGCTGTTTGTTTGTATGGAACATTTGATCTCCCTGTAATTGTGAAAGATAAATTTCGTCTGGAATTTACTCAAAGCAACATTATAAATACATTTCGATTGTTATAATTCACCTTTTACTTTAAATTTTAACCACGTTTAAGGCTTTGTTACTTCTTGCCCCATACGTTAAGACTTACCCCGGATTTGTAAATTGTTGCCCCACATACAAGGTAGGTATGTATTAACAACAGACTTTTTTGGTTTGAGGGCTCTGCTTTTAAAACTACTCATAAAGGTGATGATTTTTGTTACTAATATAATAGATGAAGAACCCAAGAATGCTTTTTAAGAAAAATAACAGAAAAATGTTTGTAAATATTACAGATATAAACTATTATGTTTCACGGCTTAATTCTTTGCGATTTAATGTTAACATGTTGTAGTAGTACTTCCAAGCGTCAGCCTTGCACGGTTTTCAGAGACACGTTTTTTTTTTTTTTTATTTGGCAACCCTGATCCCCGCTCTTGAACTCCTCTCCACTTACTTCCTCTCATCATCCCTCCTCAATAATCATTCTGTATTTCCGTGCTCAAGCCTTCGCACGTGCGTCTATAATTTATTACTTAAATTAAACGTTAAATAGTTTGTGTTATAGTTTAAAAATTTAAATCTCAACTTATTATTTGTCGTTCGTAAAAATGGTGAAAAGGAAATATGAAGACATCGAGACCATACGCAAGAAGATCAGAAAACTGGAAAAGCAGCAAATGCCAAGTGAAATTTGTACCTTATCACTATCCATGGCTCTTTACATCGCATAATTGCGTTACGAATCCTTATTCGAAAACAAAGTTCAATGATCTTTATCACTGAATTTGAATGAGCCGAGTTTAAAACTCACAAATTTACCTAGTAAGAATCTTTATTCGAGACGATGGTAAATGTCATTGTTTAGTGATCATTATCGCTAAAATGACTTTTCGAATCCTTATTCGAAAACAAAGTTCAATGATCTTTATCACTGAATTTGAATGAGCCGAGTTTAAAACTCACAAATTTACCTAGTAAGAATCTTTATTCGAGACGATGGTAAATGTCATTGTTTAGTGATCATTATCGCTAAAATGACTTTTCGAATCCTTATTCGAAAACAAAGTTCAATGATCTTTATCACTGAATTTCAATGAGCCGAGTTTAAAACTCAAAAAGAAGAATGGCAAGGTCCCATACATTGTAAGTACCGCTTTTATTTCACATAGCATTCACGTACCTCAAACGTAATATGTGCGTTTTATTGCTTAGATAACGAGTAATCAGAATATAATTATTAGATTTATACAGAAGTTGGGAATAAAAAGTCAAAACAATAATCTAACCTAAAAATTACAGGAATTTATAGTCCGTCTTTTCTAACATGGCGTCGTATTTTGAAACCATTACATTACATAAGCAGGTATTAACCAATCCAGAGGTTTGAAACGAGGTGGCGGCGCGGGCGGCTTAATTCAAGTTTGACAGTAGGACTTTACAACTATTATTTTTTATTGCCGGGAAATTAAAAAATGTGCTTTCGGCAAGTTTAATTTGATTTTATTGTATTTCTAAATATTCCCAACAACTATCACAACAATAGATGTTGGAAAAAACGTGTCTCATATTGACCTATTAACTACATATAGCCCGATTTTGATACGCTTGAAAACTCTAAAATGAAGTGATACCGTGGCCGCCAATCCTCTTTACCTAATTCGAATCTTTATTCGAGACTATGGAAAATTTCTTTGTTTAGTGATCATTATCGCTAAAATGACTACCCTACTTTTTGCATTTTATGCTCGTAGGTGCTAAAAACACTTCTTTCGAATTATTATTCGAGACGCTGACTACTTTCGTCTTTTCAGTGCCATCTACCTCAAAACATCCACCAGTAGATGATGTTGAGGATATAGAATTGGATAGCGATATCTTAGAGATGTTGGGAGATGCTCCTAAGATTAATAATAAATAATAATAAAATTTCTTTATTCATGCCACAAATCTTGAATGTTTTTTACAGAGTAATCTTACAGTCTAAGTACAAAATAATTACTATTTACTATTTAAACATCATACAATAAGGCTAATATAATTGCTGAAGAACTAGGAAAACCTTTACATAAGGAAATTTCAACCCGGTGCGGTGGTCTGAAATCCTTTTAAAGGGACTACCCAAAGAGACAAGAGATAAAATCCTAGAGGATTATCTTATTCCTAGTAATTGTCAACTACTCCTTGCCCCTGCTCTGAATCCGGAAGCAAAAGTGGCAGTTATCGAAGCGGTCTCTAAACGGAATTCCTCCCTCATGTTTAGGCAAAAACAAACTGGTGTGGCTATAGCAGCTCTGGGAAGAGCTACCGAAACACTCGTAGGATCATCTTCATTAATACCACAGAAGCAACAAATAAGCAATGGTGCCATCTCGAAATGTACTTATATTGAAGGACAATTTTTATCCAGTATATTTCTTGTACCTAAGCCTAATGGTGATAAAAGGTTTATATTGAATTTAAAAAAGTTAAATAAATTTGTACTTGCTAGTCATTTAAAATGGAAGATTACAGAACAGCGTCAAAATTATTAACTGAAAACTGCTGTAGACAATAGACTTAAAACATGCATACTTCTTTGTTGCGACAAATGAAGCTCACAAAAAATATCTTCGATTCAAATACAACAATATATTATATGAATTCAATTGTTTACCGTTCGGCCTTTGTACCGCACCTCTCGTGTTTACTAAATTAATGAAACCAGTTATAGAATACCTGCGTAGTCGGGGTATGATTTCAGTTATTTATTTAGATAACATTTTTTTATCGGAAAGACTAACTCGGAGTGTGTCACTAATGTATCTACAACTATAGATCTATTACAGAGCTTGGGTTTTTTGATTAACTTATCAAAAAGTTGTTTAATACCTAAACGTGAATGTAAGTTCTTGGGCTTCACTTTCGACTCAAAGCAGATGATTTTAAAACTACCCGAGGAAAAGAAAATAAAATTGAAAGATTTTATAAATAGATTTCTTTGTATAAAACGATGCAAGTTACGCGAATTCGCTAAACTCATTAGTTATTTAATTTCCGCATGTCCAACAATAACTTATTCGTGGTTATATACAAAAAAGCTTGAACAATATAAATATAATTGTTTATTAAAAAAAAAAAAAAAAATCCAAACTACGATCAGACAATTGATATCTTAATTACCCTACATGAAGAATTATATTGGTGGTTAGGAAACATAGATATAGGCCATTCATCACTCAAACCGAACAACTTTGTTTTAGAATTTTTTTCTGATGCCTCCTCTACGGGATGGGGAGCGTATTGTGATACAGTTAGATGTTGTGGATATAGGAAAGACAACGAAACTTCTTGTCATATAACCGAGTTGGAACTAAAAGCAGCCTTTCTAGCTCTGAAACGTTTCACCAAAGAATTATCTAATTGTGACATCTTATTAACAGAATGGGCAGTATTCAATATGATCACCTAGATTATATATCTAGAAGTATGTGGAAATGGTTCGAAGAACGTAGAATAATCTTATTCGCTTCTTACATCAATACTAAAGATAATAGATGATTAAACGAACTTCTAAGTGAAGTTCTATCGCTATTATATGAGTCGCTTCATTCGAAGATATTATATAACAGGTAGTCCTTTTTAGGTACTAGGTAACTTCGCACAATTTAAAGTATCATAAAAAAAACACTGTGGTGGGGCGCCGCGTGGCATGATCCACCCGGTTCGCGCCAAGCCCTCATTCTTTAGAGACCCTAAACGAAACTTTTAAATGGGTTCTGGGGTGGGTGGGTACGTCATATCTTCGAATGAAGCGACTCATATAATAGCGATAGAACTTCACTTAGAAGTTCGTTTAATCATCTATTATATTTCGTCGCTTCATTCTTCAGATATTATATAACAGGTAGATTTTCAGAGATAGAAAGTTTTGTTTAGGTATATACTTGGAATTGAAATAAGTAAAGATATAAATATGTAATTACATATTTTATTATTATAGTACTTAATAATTAGTATTATTGCATAATGAGCTTCAAATAATCTTACTTTATTTGAGTTGCTAGAAATTATAATCAGCTTAAATTAATGAAACTTAGTGATAGTCTATTTATAGACACATAATTTTTAATGTAGTAATTTACTTAATATCAAAATACGTAATATTCAATAACTATTTTTTATATTAGGTTAAGTATTGTTCATGTCTCGATTAAGTATCGACAAAGCAAAGTTATTTTGTTGATCATCTAAAGGCCGATGGTAAAACTTTGCGAACACCTGTGAGTTTTGTGTCCACCCGGCCGTTTTTCGAATGACATCGACACTGATACCGGCCGCGCGCGCGGCTGAGGTTGACGCGTGTCGTGTGCTGTGCGCACTAAAACGCTCATGTCAATGCCACTCGTGGCGAGCGTTTGCTTAATCCATCGACTTAGCGTCTGACTTGATGCAGTTCTGTGGGGAGCTTTGAATGTTACGAAGAGATTCCCGGAGTTTGAACCTCAGATATTTTTTGTAATAAAAATATATTCTTTTAAAGTTGATACTGGCCATATGTTGATATTGCTTTGAAAGTTTGAGAAGAGGGAGAGATAATAAGGGCTGTTCACGATTTGGAGCGGAAGTCTTGATTATATCTGTTATAATAATATTTACTTTATCAGATTGAAAAACAATATTTTCTAATTTAATTAAAGACAATGTCTGTACTCTTTGACCGGTACATAAAGCTAATAATGAAACGAGTTTTTTTTTTTTTTTTTGTAATATTTCCTAATGATAAATTAATATTTGGATACCAAGAAGACAGTTGATTTAGTACTAAATTTGGATCCCAAGTAAATGAATATTTAGGCTTAATAGGTTTAGTTTTATAGGCTCCTTTTAAGAGGCGTTTAACACAACTATTATCACTTATCTCTTCTCCTAATAAAAGAGATAATGCAGATCGATGCGTATTTAATGAACCGTAAGAACATCCCTTATTAAATTGCTCGTTTAAGAATCAAAGAACTAATGGAATGGATTTTTCGAAACTATTAATTCATAACCACACTTCTTGAAACCATAACTTCAATGAGACGTTGTACTAGCGAACAGTAGCGAGCGAGGCGAGCATCAACGTGAGAGCCTCTGGTGGGCAGCCGCGCCGGCTGAACGACGCCCGGAGAGCCTCGCGGCACCCAGGGTAAGGCTGGAGTGCAGTGGGTGCTGACTCCATGGCTGAGAAGGCCAGAAGGGGAATACAAGTACCCCTTCGGCTTTATCATCAATGATTTTTCGTAAACATTTTAATACAAGAGAAAAGGGAGGAAATGCATAAAAATCCAAGTCAGCCCACCTTATTGTAAATGCATCAACTGCGACTGCATCAGGTTCAGGCTTCTAGGTGACAAATAATTTACATTTGGCTCGACTTGAGAACAAGTCGATCTTAATGGGCCCGAAACTATTTACAATAAGTTGGAAAGCGCTATCCGAGAGGGCCCATTCAGTATCAGGGTTAAGTTTTCTGGACTCTTTCTTCCTTTCTTTTCTTTTTCTTCACTAGCTATACTTTTGAGACCTAACAAAACCGCGAGTAATTCTAAAAAGTTAATATTATTTTCTTTTTCACTGTTCGTCCATGAACCACTATATTTATTATTTTTGCATACTGCTCCCCAGCCTGTCCTAGATGCGTCGGTGTAAATTTCTAACTTATAATTTTGAGTAATGATTGGACAAGAAATAATATTAATATTATTTTTCCACCACCATAAATCTTTTAGTAATATCTTATTGAGATTCATTTTTGCCTCATAGTTTCCTCCGAACTTATTTAGGTAAGGCTAAAAAAATTTGTCTCTCTAATATTTTTGTATATAAGAATCCATATTTTGTGGCTGGACAGGCTGCGATCAATACACCTATAAGTTTAGCGAAATTTCGTATTGAACAAGTTTTAAGATTAATGTACCTATTTATTAACTGTGCAATGTTATTCCGCTCATCGCCAGGTAACGTAATAGACATCTGTTCTGTGTTGAACATAAAACCTATGAATTTGATTGACTTTTTTGGTACAATGTGACTTTTATCGAAATTTACAATAAAACCTAGACAATGTAATAACTTCAAAGTTTCTCTTACATTAATCATGCATTCTTCATATGTATCTCCAATAAGAAGATCGTCTTAATAGGTAGTAGACTTAAAACCTTGTTTTCTCAAATGACTCATTACTTCACGCATAATTTTTGTAAATACCCACGGAGCTATCGATAATCCATACGGCATTGCTGTGAACTCGTAAGTGATCGGCTCAGACGAATCATTTTCTTGGAATTCGAATCGTAGGTACTTTCTGTCACTAACAAAAAACTGTATAAGTAGATATGATTCTTTCATATCTATATTGGGTAAGTATCCATTACGAGGAATTAATTTCGAGGCTGTTTTATAAGATTCCATTTTAAAATGTACTTTTGTTACGAACTTGTTTAAATTTTAAATTTAGTATAAACCTTTTTTCTCCGTTAGGTTTCGGAGCTAAAAATATATTTGAAATACATTGATCATTTGAAGGAGAACAAGGCTTTATAGCCCCTAAGTCTAATAATTTATTTATAGCTATTTTCATGTCTCGTTTTTCACATGATGGCAAATTATTTTTAGGAATAGAATACTGACAAATTTGAGTATCGAATGGTATTCTAAATAAATACTTTAGCCACTTCAATATAACTTCATTTTTAGTTATTTTTGTCCAACAATCATAAAATAAATTAATTCGACCTGCATGTACCTTGATTAATGTTGGGTCGGAGCACGCATCCTGGATGAAGTCTGCGGCTGGAACTTGGCGTTGAACGCAGAGTTCGATTGTGGGCGCTGCTGTGTTTGAGCTGCTATCGGTTTCCTCTGACCTCCCCGCCCCCCCCTGAACGACGGGTAACGAGGAGGTCCTGTCCAGTTTCCCTGCTGAGACGACCGGTTGACCGTTGATATTTGAGAGGCGGCTGTTTTGGCTGGGCCTTTTTTAATTAGGGCTCCCTGCTTTTCAATGGCTTTACTTGCCTTTATTTTTTCCGGCACTGAACTTCCGAATAAAGTTTTGTCTCTTTCGGAGTCTTGTATAACATGTTTAAAGTTTGTATCCAAATTAGGTAAAATCAGTTTTATCCTATCTTTGGTTAACATAAAGTGGAGGTCTGATAATAGGCGGCATCCATCACTTACGTGACGGAGGGCCTTCATTTGTTTTCTTCCTTCCCAAGGAGGACGTCAATCCCTCGATTTATGGCGGTAATACCGTACCCCAGCTGTTGCTGAAAGTTTTGGATTTTTTTTTTTTGTCACGTGCTCGTGCTATGTCAGTTATGGCTGCCAAGATTTCCGCATTTAATTTTGGGGCTTGCAAGTTTTTGCAGTTTTCGGGTACCGTATTTTCTATGGTTAATTTATCTTTGTCTTCTTTGGACAGTCCTTTTCTTAGTAAAGGTGTCCATAAATTTGAGAGCGTATCGTGTATTTTAGCGCCAAATTCGGATGTATCGGAATTTGCAGCTCCAAGTGCAGTAAGCAGCTCTGGATCCAGATCGGGATTAGGTTCTCCCGATATACCTGGTGCGTCTTGTGATATTGACGGCTCCGGATTAGGGAGCGTCTTTGCAGATAGCTTTTGATCCACAGTGAATGACGCGGCAGTCTTCTGGTTATCCAGGTTTACATCATCCAGTGGTAGCGGTAACTCATACCTTGGAGGCGACATGTTTATGTTTTAACAAACATATAATTCATATTAATATAACGCTCATAACGTATTACAGACAACGAGATAAATCTCCTTGAGATTACCCGCATTTTCTGTAATCGTATTGAAAACAAAAGGTGATCGATAAGATCAAATAAAATTTATTAAAGTTTACATCACAACGATATTGAGCAGTTAACGTGATATATCTATTATAGATTACACGCATTTTCTGCTCTGATTTTTTAAATAACCTTGGAGGCGACATGTTTATGTCTAATTCATATTAATATAACGCCCATAACGTATTACAGACAACGAGATAAATCTCCTTGAGATTACCCGCATTTTCTGTAGTCGTATTGAAAACAAAAGGTGATCGATAAGATCAGATAAAATTTATTAAAGTTTACATCACAACGATATTGAGCAGTTAACGTGATATATCTATTATAGATTACACGCATTTTCTGCTCTGATTTTTTAAATAACATTTTTACACTGAATAAGTAGGTCTTGCCTTGTAAGATTTCTTCTTCATCGGTAGAAATAATTCGCTGTTTCCGTTTTTTATTTATTTTTTGTTCCAACTTTTTTATCTTTATATTATAATGTTGAAGCTGTTCTTCTGCTGTACGTTTAACATTTTGTAAAAACTTAAGTAAATGATTAAAGTAAATGACGTATGCTTGTTACCACGCACGAAAAAAGAATGAGGGCTTGGCGCGAACCGGGTGGATCATGCCACGCGGCGCCCCACCACAGTGTTTTTTTTATGATACTTTAAATTGTGCGAAGTTACCTAGTACCTAAAAAGGACTACCTGTTATATAATATCTGAAGAATGAAGCGACGAAATATAATTGTGAGGCAGATTCATTATCTCGAAAACAGTTCGAGGATACAGAGTGGGAATTAAATCAAATTGCATTTAATGAAATAGTTCGCAACTTTGGTATGCCAGTATTGATTTGTTTGCAAACAGATGCAATACTAAGTGTAAACAATATGTTTCGTGGAGAAATGATCCCGAAGCATGTGCTGTTGATGCCTTTACACTGCCATGGGCCAATATGTTATTTTGCGCCTTTCCACCATTCTCGCTTATAGTAAAATTAATGCAGAAAATCATTTGTCATAAGGCAGAGGGTATTGTTGTGGTGCCATATTGGCCAAGTCAACCTTGGTTTCCTATGTTTAAAAAGTTGTCTGTTTCAATTTTTTTTGTATTTTGGACCAGATATTGACCTTCTAACATCTCCTTTCAGTAGATTGTAGATTGTGTACACAAGAATCTACGCCTTGTTGCCGCGAAATTATCAGGCAAGCATTACTAAGGAAATATTTATCGAATAGGTCAGTAGATATTATGCTAGCTTCGCTTGCAAATAATACTTACAAACAGTACGATGTTTGCATAAAATCTTGGATAATTTACTGTAGATTACATAATTATGATTATTTTAATGCTTCTATTCCAATTGTAATACATTTTTTAACCGATATTTTTGATAAAGGCGCTAAATACGGGACCATCAATTCTTACCGCTCTGCCTTATCTCTTTTGTTAGGTAATAGCTTAAATGATGATCGAGTCAAACGTTTCATGAAGGGTGTTTACAAGTTGAGGCCCACCAATCCAAAATATAATACTTCTTGGGACCCAAACATAGTGTTAAATTATTTGGCCACTCAATAGCCAAATGAAAGCCTTAGTTTAGAAGATTTCTCTAAGAAACGCTGACTCTGCTAGGTTTGGTGACAGCGCAAAGAGTACAAACATTTTCTCTCATTAAAATAAATAATATAACTCAAAACAGAACAGAAATCTTAGTTAAAATACCTGACTTAGTAAAAACTTCAAAACCAAACTCCTTTCAACCCCTTCTAAGGCTACCATTTTTTCATACAAATCCTGCAATATGCCCTGCCAGATGCATTTTAGATTATATAAATAAAACGAGTGGTTTACGTAGTTGTGACACTTTATTTATTAGCCACAAAAGAGCTCACTTAAAAGTTTGTCTCAAACTTTGAGTCACTGTATCAAATATACTTTACAACGCAGTGACGTGGACACATCAGTGTTTAGCGCGCACAGCACGCGCCATGCGGCCACTTCCACTGCTAGCAGAGTCGGTGTCAATATTGATGTCATGCGGAAAACCGCAGGATGGAGTAATACATCCTCAGTATTTGCCAAATTCTACAACAAAGAAATTGTATCGGATGCCAATCAATTTGCAACTAGTATTTTATGTAACTCCTTAGAATAAATAGATGTATATTTGTGATTTATTACTGTTGGTTATACTCTAACAATACAGTTTTACTTACACCTATACTGCAAAAATAATTCACATTAAAATACTCTGAACATCCTACAACATGTTAACATTAAATCGCAAAGAATTAAGCCGTGAAACATAATTAAGGATCAAACGAACTTACCAAGTGAAGTTCGATCACAATTATGTGAACGGCTTAATTCGAAGCGATTGATATAAACCCGCCCAAACAGTATTCCTTTAAAGTAATATCACCCACCCATAATTAATGTGAATTATTTTTATGGGTACTACCTAGGAACTTTAGCTCTAAACAAAATGATTATTGAGGAGGGATGATGAGAGGAAGTAAGTGGAGAGGAGTTCAAGAGCGGGGATCAGGGTTGCCAAATAAAAAAAAAAAAAAAAAACGTGTCTCTGAAAACCGTGCAAGGCTGACGCTTGGAAGTACTACTACAACATGTTAACATTAAATCGCTTCGAATTAAGCCGTTCACATAATTGTGATCGAACTTCACTTGGTAAGTTCGTTTGATCCTTAATAATACAAAATTTGTTAGTACTAGCCCCGATCTCCCCTACGGCACGACATCTTAAAATGTGTATTGAAATTGAAGATAACGATTATGAATCATGCAGTTCAATTGTCATTCCCTAAGGACTGTCTGTAGCTGTCATTATAAATGCCATAAATTCCGTGTAGGTTGCTGGGTCGCACGAATTTACTACAACAGTTATTTAAATAACGCGGTTGACGATAATTTTAAAGAGTATTTCCAGTAAAAATTACATCATGGGAGTTATAATGAAACTGACAGCACATAAGAGTACCTATATAGTTTCAACACGTGGTAGCTTAGAGCGAGCATATGACTCTATGCGCCAATTTTTTACTTGAGTGGTCATGAATTGAGTTTTATTACCTACCTTTTATGTCGCAACAGCTATTTCCAGCGGTTTCACCCACGTAAATCGTAATCAAAACTAATATCAGAATTATAGTACAAAGGTGAAATTTAAGCAGATCATTAGATATCAATGTCCTCGTAAAGACGACACGGACTTAATACCGCGTACTTAGTCCTACCCTAAATACGTTTTCATGACTACAGTTGGTTTATTAAAATTTAAGTAGCTACTGAAAAGACCGGGATCACGTAATTAAATATTTTATTGCGTCTATAATTAGGTATATTTACGTTATTGTCGTTATTACTAAATATTGGGAGGCTGGTGCGTTTCGCGTAACTATTCCGAAGATTAAATTCTTCGGACAATAACAATATTTATTGTCTACTTTAATATAGCTCTTTAAGTAATAAATTATAAGTAATAAATGTAGATAATTATAAGTACCTATTAGTTGTAATGAGACTCTGGATCCCACAAACTGTTTAAACAGTTTTGTGGGACTGTGTTCTTAGAAATAAGATTTTTGTAAACTTATTAATAAACAATAAATAAAAAAAATAAAAAAATTAACTGTCTCTTTTGAAGGAAGGGACAAGAATATTCTAACAAAATTAAAGCGTCTCTGTCAGAAAGATAATATTCAAATTTCAAATATAAAACAATGACATACCTACTGTTTGTTCGCCTTATTTAATTTACTATTGAATAGGTAAATTCAATAATAACATATTGCGCTACCTACCTATTCAATAGTAAAAGCGAGTAAAAGTATTCAAAAATGGAGTTATCTAGCAAAATATAACATTTGTCTCACGGAACCCTGCCGCGCCTGTTTACTATTCTATGCGTACTTGAGTAAGTTATTGTACGTAGGTAAGTTGTACTGAACGATTGAATAGAAACGTGTTCGTAATAAAGATTTGACTACAAATTGATGATCAAATCCGATATTTATTGTATTGGTTTTTTAATTTACATAAATAAGAGTCATGTTGAACTTGTACGTATTATGAAATGGAAAATGAAAATAAAAAGGGTTTAACTACAGCGTAGGTAACAGACTAGTATCAGTACAAACTAGGGATTTTTTCTTAAGTACTAATCCCGCGTTCGACCTCAATCTCATCTGATGGTAAGTGACGGTCTGATGACGTCGAAGATGAAATCCTAGCCTAGGAAAGAACTTGCTCTTCGTCAAATGTTTCCGGGGTGTTTTTTAAAGATGAGTTCCAAATGAGTTCTATCAATCTTGGCTCTTATTTTGTTCCAATTGCCGTCATTTTTCATCAACTGCGATTAACGTTATTCCTACCTATTTAAACAACAAGTGATCAACGTTAAACTAATATTTTGAAGGAGAAAAGTAAATGTTAGTGTAACAAAAATAAACTAATCAAAATCAAAGAACTGATACTATACAAAATCTTATCTACTAATATTATAAATGCGAAAGTTTGTTTGGATGTTTGTTCCTTAATCACGGCAGAATGGCTCAACGGATTTGGATCTTTGGCATAGTGATAGTTTACATTTTGGAATAGCACATAGGCTACTTTTTAACCCGATATTCTTGCGTGATTTGTAATTGTGCTAGTAAAACCGTAAGAAAGAGCTAGTGCTTTAATATGAACAGATGTCGTTTAAATACAATGGACTCCATAGTAGGAATTTTAAATTGAACTTTACTTTAAATTTGTACAACTCAGTATGTCATAAAGAGCCGCCATCTTTCCGACTCAATTCAAAAACACGATTCCAATTCGAAAAGCGGATACACAACACAATACAACATGTTACCATCTCATCTACAATTCTAGTATCAGATGTGATACAATGGCTTATTTGACTAACAAACTGGATCGAGATGATTATCCAGGGTAAGGAAAGTGAATAATGTATGAGCCGAGCACCCTGTATGTTGGTGCGTAGGACAATCGACGGTTGCAACTTTGCGTATATCTACTAGTAATGCGTTATCGAATATTATAAAGTCTAGTCTATTCTCTAAAGTGTATATCTATTCTCCCGCCGTGTCAGGACGCGATTAAATCAAGAACTTCATACATTTTCAGCAATGTAATGTAAAGTAATTCATGGTAAAAATATGATGACCATTGTTGAAGCAGTCCTAGAAATGCGGACAGTCGAGAAATGAAGTCACATGATGTGCTAGTAGGTGTGTAAAAAATAGTATACCTAATAGAGACTAGACTAATAAAGTAAAACTGAAGACTGAAACAATCAATCAGATTTTAGCTCAACTCTTCGGGAAGGTTTTATTTTTTCCCAGAAAATCCCATGGGATCCAAAGTTCTGAGGTGATAGTAATTTATAAGCTCTTATTGATACAATTGCTAAAGTAATGTCTCGTGCGTCCCTAACCATTCAGTTGTTTAGAAGATTCGTGAAGACTAAATTTGAATTCGTTGAATTTGCTCGTTCAATAATCTTTGTTGGTATAGGTACATGCATTAGAATATCAAGCATTGCAGGAAAGATTTTTGATAAATTTAAATAGCCCTAGGCCTTAACCCTTAAAAAATATACACCTTTATTTACCAATATACGGCTTATTGATTACACTTAAAGTCGATTTTGTCTTTGCACTTGGTTGTGTCGTAACAAACATGTTTTTCTTTTAATTCTTTGGCCAAACAATATGTCACAATTTATAATTGTTGTATCTAGACTGTAAGATGGAAGATAAAAATATTTTTATTATTAACCAATGTAATCACCGCAATCAGATGAACTAATTAAAATTCATAATAAGTTATCATATCTTAAGAATACTTGATAGATGTTTTTGAATATATTTCAGTACTATACAACCGAAAAGATGACAACAAGGAAACTTGACCTATTTTTAATTTAGCGAAAACAGCGATCTTGATTTTAGTAAAAAATATTTATTATCAGATAATAATATAAAACCATATATCATAAATGAATACCGATGAAATTAATAGCTCACGAACTAGCATCAAATATACCTAACGTAAAAAGAAAACCTATACGAGGTCACTGAGCAATAAACAAACAAACAACCGTATATTTATGACTTTCTTTTATGACATCGTATACAGGTAAAAGGCTATCAAAGATTAGAACGCTTATCACACAAACTGACAAATAAATCCAACATTATTAACACGTTCATTGGCACGCACTACTAAATCTTTAATGACAGAAAATGTCATAAAAAGTTTTTAATCTGTGATAGCGTGCACTATGTTGTTAAAAGCTACACGAGTGTGACGAGCGATGGCTCGGGTCAACAAGTATTAGTCATTATTTGTATGGGAATATCACGTGGATTGATGTCTGTGTATATTTTACATAAGTAATTCGATTACATTCAAGAATAAATTATGAACAGGCTTGCGAATCAAATAATGTCTTTCTTGACAATTTAATTCGTCCTTGTCTAACTGGGCTTGTTTTAACTCGTACTTAGCTCATCATTCGATATACCACGATATACACTTCGATATGCATTGTTCTCATTAGGAATTGTTATTATAGAAGCTATTTTGACACCCTAAAAATTTCAACCACCACAAACCATGGGCTATGGGCCAGCTTAGTTATGGTCTATACTGTTTCGTCGTCTAGGGCCGCTACTCACAGCTATCTCTATTGTGATAAGCTGTTTTTCTCGCAGCTTCACTTATATCCTTTTTCCCTGAGAACTTATTTATGATAAGTATCCCTTTTGTTATTCCAGGCCCTACTTGTGTTCGTATAAAACCATTTCAGCCCAATAAGCTTAGGTATAATGGATGAGTAACAAACAAACATCTATCCAGCAATTTTCACAAACCATAATCTAATCAGAGTATTTAACTCTGATTTTTTTAAATCAAGCCAGAATTGTGTGTGTGTTTAGTCAAGAGATTATTAACAATAAGTTAATCATTCACGGTGACAGTTCCACCCCACAACACAAACATATGAAAGATGTCAAGTCTAGACGTAAATGACAATTGACAGATGTCGTCCAAAGCGAAGGGCTTCGATCATCACGAGAACTATTTTCAGATTTTGGGTAATTAACACGAGTGAGATTTAACGTTTCTGCTTATTTCTAAGAGTGTACAGTCCTAGAGAATTCAGAATATGTAGAAGAAAGTAAAATTTCTCAAAAGTGATTTTTTAATATTATTTTAAGCTGAATTTTAAAAATGAGCTCTTGATCGCATTTGTAATTCATAATTCCTGGTCAAAATTTAAAAACGATAAATGTATTGTACTTACTACGATATAAAAAACACCTCTTAAAACTGCTGTCAAATAAATATTCTTATTAAGGTTCTTTTCATTCTTAATCTTATGTTTGATTTGATACTGCCTTAATTATGAGTCAATGAAATTTACAGAAGATGGTGACTGTAAAGTGATCTTAAGAAAAAAAAGTCGAAATTAATTTTTTTCAGTGTAAGAACCGACCAAAAATGAGTCATCGAAAATTATCAAAATTATTCATATCAAAGTATAAACTAAAACAAACAAACCCCTTTTATTATTCAAATGATCAATTTTGCATTCCCACAGAAGAGCCCATAGCTTCCTCTAATCTTAATAAAAAATCAATTGGACGCGACGCGCGCACGATGCTGCGCCCGCGCCGCGGCCGGCCGCGTCCAACCTTGTTTGTTTACCGTCGTTGTCTTGTTGCCTGAAGCACCCAATGTGTTAAGAGAATTGTACACTTGTCTGTATTGTATTGTGTATAATGTAAGCATGTTTTGTTTAAGATTGTTTTTTTTTGTAATCAATAGTTATTCAATAGAAACTTTAAAAAAGAGATTATGAGACATAGGCAATTTTCTTTTATTATTTATAATTTAGTATCTCGTTACCATGACAAAGAAGTATATCTAAGTAAAAGCACGAAGTTATTCATGCAATAAATAAACCTACGTAGGTTCAACCTATGTCAACCAGTTTCAAAAACCTTTGAACATGTGGGATTATATCGTTGGAATAAACATGGTGATACCAATTTCGGCAAGGCTGGGTCGCTTCATTAGGGATACCCATTACATATCAGAATTTGTTATCACCCGATTTTGATACAACCTATGAACAATAATTCAACTTCAAATTCATACAATTCTTATTCTAATAGTTCTACTGAGACATACGTAGTAGACGGCTCACCATACATTAGTTTTCACGGTGGCATATTAAATAATAGTATTTCCAACCGGATTATACCACGCTTGACACTTCACTGATTCACGCCTCATTTTAGTGACTTATGAGGGCTTTGAAGGGCTCATTATTAATCAATGTCGAAAAATATACATAATATTTGAAAGGATGATATAAACTATGTTACAAAACGACTTAACTTAAAGCATACTAGATATTATTTTGAATGTATGTGTAGCTTTATTATAGGCATTCGCCAAGATACATTTCTAATATTTTGGTTCCATTGTAACATCCCCTTTACAACCGAGGCGTTCTCGCTGCGGCCGCGCACGCCCCACGCCCTCAGCCGCGGCCTTGTACCCGCTTATTACATTGTGATGAGCCGTACATCATTTTAAATTTTAATTCCCGTTCGAAACACAATTATTCAAGTATGTTTTAAACACGCATACTTAGTAAGCAGACGAAATGGGACTTTTGGACAAAAGACAGTAATTTGACTTCATTTGTTATAACTACTTCGATTTTTTAAGTTTTAATAATTTAAGTGAGAACTTAACAGTGTGTTTAATTACAAATCAAGCCATACCTAATATTATTTCGGAATCAAATAGGTACCTACTTAAACTATACTCGTCTGAAGTAACTCTATGAGAATCCGTAGAGATTTTTTATAAAAAAAAATTAATGTCATCCAAACATATCTATGTAACGCAATATACAGGGGGCTCCACCATCCATCAGAGTTCGAGACTCGAGTCACCCGATCCCCCGCTCAGATAAACAGATACTAAAATTTATGACGCGTTCATTTTTCCGAACATGACTTATACACTACGCTTTATTTGATACTTATCACCGAGTTGATCGAGTGTGGTCAGAGGTGTACGGTGGAAACCAATATTTTATGCTATGGGCAGCCGCAATCAATACATTGAAATTATAATTGAAATAGCTCCTCAAATAGAATATCTTCGAATACTTATGATGTAAACCTTATGCTTACTTTGTACGGTCGGTGTTATTTTAGAATCGTATGAGTTCAAAACGAAGTAATTCAATAAAGCTATATCATTCAAATATCAGTATCAGTAGTGAAATATTTAGCTTTAATTGACAGAAAAGTAAAACGATGGTTAGTCAATTTTTTGTAAAATATCTATAAGATTGATTTTGAACAGCCCAATATTCTTGATTAGCTTATCTAACCTAACCAAAATTTCGCCCAAATCTACCCCAAAAATCAACCATTATAATATAAATAAACAATAGACAGTACGAAGAGAAAACGTGGATCAAGTTATCGAACGAAAATTATATGTATCGAAAATAACAACTACTTATTTTAAGCTTGAAATTGTCTCCGAAACAATCGCACATTTCTATAATAAAGTTCAAGTTTAATTTGTTATGCCAAAACTAATCACGTTAAGTTATAAACCACTCAATTCCACTTTTAATTATAACCGTTTCGGATTCACTCAGAAACAAAACACGACTCCAAAACACACACTGGCGGACAGTAAGATTTATAGCTAAATAAAACAGCTCCGGCTCATTCAGAGTTACAGGGCTCATAATAGCAATGAAACATCGCCATTTATTTTGATTAATGTATTCGTTCCATTTAAATTGTTATTAATTTAAACGGTGAGCAATTACAATGTCGTGCAATGTAAATGAGACCGTAGAATAGTGGAATTTCATACGCATGTGTGACATGTGCGATGGAAGGACCTGTAATTAGAACTTTCTGGGTTTTGATTGCAGTTGTGGCTCTAACTGCGTTTTGTGGAGCACCCTTTAGTAGAGCACCCTAAGTTTTAATTACGTCCTTATTTTAGCTGTTTATTTTATTACTGAGTTTTCCCTGCTAATTAACGAGTATAAGCTTTTTAAAAACATGCATGTTTTTTTTAATTAGGTCACAGATGGCTCCATTTTAAATTTGATTTATTGTCTTTGAAATTTATGACGTTTTTGCCCGTGAAGGGTCGACCCAAAATAGTCCTACCAGTCCTCGATATGTGTGATGTAGGAGGAGAGTAATTCGACTGGACTGTGTTTTTTTTGTTATGTACAAAGTTTTCCTTTTAAAGTTTTTGGTAATATGATGTTAAGTACCTACTACCGGGTTGAGTTTTGCCATCTGTATGTTACTTGCTTTTGAGGATGTTGTGTATTTTTAATTAAGCCCTGATTTTTTCAGTTGATGCTGATAGAAGTTCGTTCCGAGTAGTCCCAAGTGATAAAAATCGGTATAAATTATAGAATTACACAAAAAATTGTTGAGAACCTTTTGGTCTTTAATTAAACTCCTATAAAACATCAGACATAATCCAATTCTCAATCAATTCAGTAAAGTAAACTTCTTACCTTAGATTTATAGAGTATTAAAAAACAGATTTTAAACAAAACATATGAATTTATCATGTTGGATCTTTCCATGCTGGACTGGGAGCTAAAGAAAAACATAAGATTTTCCAGCTACTTCTCGTCCCGGGCGTACTGTAAAACTGTAAGACAGAGGTTTTATTGGCGTTTTTGTGGGCGATAAGCTGACCCCCTGTCACTGCAATAGTCTCTTTCCATAATTATCATACCTCCAAAGTCAAACGTAACATCAGATGGTCTTATAACAGAGGTTTTATTGGCGTTTTTGTGGGCGATAAGCTGACCCCCTGTCACTGCAATAGTCTCTTTCCATAATTATCATACCTCCAAAGTCAAACGTAACATCAGATGGTCTTATAACCGGTTGGTGTTCTGCCTACCCCATAAGGAATACAGGCGTGAAGTTATGTATGTATGTTTGTAAATATACCTAATTCTTTGTAACTCAATATTTTTTCAGACACCATGGTCTTAGACTAAGAATAAATGATACAGTTATCAAATCGGATTGGAAACAGAATAACTTACCTAATTGAAACTGCAATAGCGTTTATTTTTGTAAATATAATCGGTGGTCGGTTGTAAATAACGGCCATCTTGCTCTGTCGCAGAGGCGCCGAGTTAACGAGATCGCGTAAGCATGCGCGTGCGACTATCATTGCTACAGGGAGCCGAGATTTTGTTGGCATTTTAAAGCTATTTTCCTATTATTTTTGGTAGATATTAATTAACACCTTTAAAACTATTTTTAAGATAGAAAGACGTAGATACACTTATATTTCATTACTTTAAATGTTGAAGTATTTAAAATCTTGAATGTATAACTTTTAACGTTACTATAAATTAACGATAAAATTATTAACATATATTGCTTCCTTCACACTCAATTGTATATTTGAGAACTAATTAAAATCACTGTAGATGTTGATTAATTCTGCGGTATGATCATCATTGCATAGTTTTCAATGAAAAAAGGGAGCACCCTTTGCAAATCAGGCAATTGTATCTCGAATGTCGTTTACAAAATGCAAATAGTTGATTTACAATGTAACTCCCGCCCGCGGGTTTTCTCGTGGCGTGCAGTGCATAAATAATAATGTCGCGAACAAGACGCATGTGCCGACGCAAGCGCAGCCGACGCGACGGCTGAGTAATTGAGATTGTTCAATTTATATTGGTGTTCATTATTCTAGTTCTTTCTTTGGATTTAATAAGATTATTTAAAGGAGGGTTTATAGAGAGGTTTAATAATAACTTTATTTTTGTTCTACGGTAGCAATGGCGGAAAAGTTAACATGCTTACGGCCACGGAGTTCCTAGATTCGATTACAAGAAAATTTTAAAATCGATAATTTCTCTTATTTAAGATGAAGCTTATTTTAGCCCGAAATAATTGATGCATCAGAGTGGGTGATTAATTAATTGTTTACTATGAAATGAAATAAAGTATTTATATAAATGATAAAGAAATTCTCAAGGAAAGCTTTTGTTTAATTTATCAACAAAGTCTAGAACAGGTAACCGAACAGAAAACACAATTTATATAAATCTTAAAAAATCCAATAAAGATACTTAGAACGAGAAGATAAAAATTTCAGATATAAAGAGGTAAGACATAAACAACCAAACGTAAAAACACAATATTAATATGAAGCTTTAAAAGTAGGAATAAATATTTCTTTTACACCCGGAGCAATGACGGGTTAGAGCCGCCTAGCTTTATAAAAGAGACATGTCGTCAATATCGCAATAACTGTTACACTATGGATAACATGTCGCGACTATCGCAGTAAGTATAGCACTAATATCATCTGGTGGAAATCGATGATGACGTTGAAGATGACAGCGCATGAGGTTAGAAGAAACTTACAGCCCGTTCACTCACACATGGTCTCCGTTTTACGTTTTTTTTCATCGATGGCGCGTGAAGTTGTTTCAGCGCCTTCACATATGACACGGTATTCAGTATACGTATTAACGGTACGAAAAGGTAGGTATCCGGTAAAACGGAGACCATGTGTGAATGGGCTGTTACTCTTCATAAAGCATTACCAGAACATATTGTCGCTGGTGCGGTGCTTTTCGGTGCCATAGCTAGCCAGGAAATCCTTCTGAACCAAACTTAGGTTGTTGGACTCAGACGATCGATGTAGGTAAAATTAAGATCAAACAATGGTTTCCATGCAATTTATGCATATAAAAGACGACTTTAAAGACTTGAGCAAATTGCAGTTATTATTTGTAGGTGAAGTGCATTGAAATAAAACAGCAGTAGAATCTGGCTAACTAAAGTAGCCACTAGGGGTTTTTGCAAACTTTTTATATGGCAGTACTAGCATGAATGTCAAAGCCGTTTTTCTGGTGTCACTGTTGTCAATCGAACGGTTGTTGGT
The DNA here is from genome assembly GCA_944452665.1 of Stenoptilia bipunctidactyla. Lineage (NCBI taxonomy): Eukaryota > Metazoa > Arthropoda > Insecta > Lepidoptera > Pterophoridae > Stenoptilia > Stenoptilia bipunctidactyla. The sequence continues at coordinate 13,721,122 of OX101726.1, forward strand.
GGTTTTGGTAATTGAGATTTTGGAATTTTCGTATTTGTAATTGACGAAAAAAATAAAAACAGCGATACCAGTGACTCTTTCGATTCATTACATATAGAATTGCTGGAATGAATAAAAATAATTATTGTATTTGTTGTTTTATTTTAAAACCTAATTAATACTAGTTGCCTATCATTTTAATACTATGCTTCTCATCAAAAAGTAAGACAGTACCAATATTGTTATTTTTTACGATAATTATATAAATAAAATGAATCAAGTATCAAGTTTGTTTGATCCAGTTATTTCATACTATTGTCGGGGGTTTGATGCTTTTTTTTAAATGGAAATGAAAAAGCTTTATTATAACAATCAAGTAGTACATATTGATATTATCCCTGACTTCTGAAATAGGAAAAATCCGTGGTACAGAAGCCAGTTCCTTCCAGTGCTTGACTTAAAAAAGCAAAAGAGTTTCACAGATCAAAATAAAATATTAAATTAAATTAAAAGAAAAAAAAAATGAAATTATAAGATCATACATTATTAAAATGATTCTAAAATAAAAATTATACATGATTGATTAGAGAAAAAAAATAAAAAAAGGTGAACATGTTTTAAATAAGGAATTATACATATTAAAATAAACATCAGGATTAAACATGTACCTAAACGTGGTGTTCATGTGCGTGTGTGTGTGTGTGTGTGCGTGTGTGTGTATACGCAATTGAGCACTACTTCACTGACAAATATGACTTTCCTTTTTTTAATTAATAAATTATAATAAGTTCTCAGTAGCTTCATAATCAAGAACTTGTTGCCATTCAATTATTTGACGTTTTATTTGTTGGTTGCTTAAGCTTTTGGTCTTGCATACTTTATTAAATTTATTATACAGTAATGGAGCTAGGTGATAATATTGTCTTTTGGCAAATGCACTGTGTACTCGTGGGACTAGGTATTTCTCTGCTTTCAGATTAAGTCTATCAGATTTGTGTTTCTGGAATTGGGTGGATGCAGAACATCTGTGGAACCGTCTAATACACTGGTATATAAATATATTTACGCCAGGTTTTTCCAGATTCTATCAATCTCAATTTTATTTTTTTTATTTTTCATACAAAATAATTCAATGAAGGCAAAACATCTTATGTAAAACACCTTTAATGTGTAAATAATTTACGCCAGGTTTTTCCAGATTCTATCAATCTCAATTTTTTTTTGTTTTTTTTTCATACAAAATAATTCAATGAAGGCAAAACATCTTATGTAAAACTTGGCATTTTCTATCCCTTTTTTACACGCTGCATATGTACAACGCAACGCTTTGAGTTGTACATTGTATACAACGTTTCTCAACGTTAAAAATGTTTTTGTTGTTTATTGTATGGCTTCAGTGACACGCGTCTATTGAATTAATGTTCAAGAGATTTTACAAGGGTAATAATTTATGAACTCATTATATTAAGATTGATGATATCTTGGAAATTATGCACTTTTAAAACCACCTATTCTTTGGCAAAAAGTACCTTAAAATTATGGGAAATCAACAGGAAGACCTTGTATACAGGTTATCTGTCGATGGCCACCGTGGTGTAGTGTTCTAGACGGTACTTCACAAATCGTGAAACTATGGGTTCGATTCCCACACGATACAAAAAAAAAAGTTTTGTGTCTAGGTGTTTCTTATTTATATTCTAAGCTCCCCTCTAGTTCGATACATGGTACCTATCGCATATCACAAGCTAAGCTTGTTGGTGGTTGTTGTAGAGGATTTTTTTATCTTGCCTACCAGTTAAAATTCTAGGAAACTCAAGTAGCAAACTATAGGTGAATCTAATTAATCTCCGGCTTGGGCTCAGTAATGAAGTCATTACTCTTTAAAAACTACAAGCAAGTGCTATTAAAAGTTATCCGTGGCGCCCTCCTTGTTAATTACTTTGTCAACGAAATACTTTGAAATTTCCCGGCTTTGCATGTTCTATTTCAAACGTTTGACGGTGGTTCATTTATTAATTCAACTATTTAAACAGGTATTTTGAGTAATAAACATAAGAGTTTACTTAGTTCACTTATTTATTCCGAAAGGATTAGTGACTTCATATTCTGCTCTCCTTTTCAAACATAATATTATACTGTACATATTTTAATAATACATAAAGTTTACTTTGTTTTCATTCGCTTTTTGGTTCTGATATCTTATTGATCGAAGCACTTGTTTATAGACAAAAGATCAACTATTTGTCTATTGTGTTTTGTAAGCTGGCAAAGAATTTTAATCTAAACATTGGCAAGCCTGCTTTACCCGTAGATATTGGCAACCAAGTCAAGGTACCGAAACAAAAATTATCGGCTCGATATCCAAATAGGTGATTAAATATAGGCGTATCTTGGCAAGACTACAATTTGTGGTAAGAAAATATATCAACGTATTCATAAATTGATGATATTCGCATTGCCATTACCTGTGCATCAAAAATGAGATTCACTGTGACAGGTAATGTAGTGTTAATATTATAGCTGGGTTAGGTATTTAAGATTACTTCTAATTTCTAAAATTTATGTACTGTTCTCTGGTTGGTATTCATTAAAGAAATTCTTAAGAACTTATTTTGGGGATGTTATTTAATCCATGATTCTATGTGTATGTGAAATATAAAGCTTAATTTTTTTTCAACGTGTTGCTCAAACATTGTAGTGTTATAAATCTAAGATCTGTATGATATGTTACGAAACCAATTCTGAATCACTCACTCAGAATAGATATAAACCACATTCATATATTTCAGAAACCTCATTGCTTCCTGGTAATTTTCCATACTTCAAAAGTTCTAAAACACTATAGTGCGACCGTTGGGAGTTTGCGTTCCTGACAGCTGTCAAAATGATAGCTTTTTTAACTTTCGAAACGGAAATAAACTTTATTCAGTGGACATAAGAAGATATCAGGAACGCATTCCCACAACGGCCGCACTCTACCAAAACGCAACCAACTCTATCCCATAAAAAAAAATTGAAATTTTTAAGTCTGATTTTGTATATTTTCTCATACAACTTACGTCATCAAATGAACATAGCCACCAATCCTACGTAGACCATAGACAAGACAACATTATTGCAGCCTATTGTCCGGCATGATGTTTATTGGTAATACAGAAGCAGGCGCGCCTATGCCGCCACGTGGCGTTAACGACCCGCCTTTATTACCGCCGTTTACTATTGCGCTCTGGTATTACAATACCACTTGGCATATTGGTCATAAATTGCGTGAAAAAACGAATTTTGCTCTAAAATTGACTCGATATTGATGAAAATATCGCAATAAAATTCAAAGATTCGCTCTTGAAATATAGGTACTCTACTCTACTCAGGAGAAATATTTTAAGTACTTACTTTTAAATTTATTAAATAAATTTTAAATTTTATAAAAATTTAGGTTTAATATTGACCACTGGTACTGCCACCAGTCCAAATGAAAACTCGTCGTCGAATACCTTGGAGATGGCGGCTTTTATTTCTTTCAAACACCAAAAACGTTATTGTTGGTGCTCATTTTACGATTTCAAGCTTAACTTAAAATCGTCTAAGTTTTTCCGAGCTTTAGCTAAATGTGCAGTATACAAAGAAATACATATATTTCCATGACCTTAATAAATAAATTTTATGTTTGATATGTTTTATTTTTATGATATTGCTAAAGAGAAATCCCATATTAAATATAAACAGGAGTTTTAGGTTCGACTTCATATTGAAGATGGTGGTGACGTGGATTATGTTGATGAAAATACGATTTCATAACGTCATGGTTAAATTTTCTATAGGTAGAATGAAAGCTTAGGTTTCGTAAACCTGAAAATTTTGATGGTTAGCTAGAATTTATAGTTATAGTTTATTACACAGAATTAACGACGATTGACTAATTGTAAATTCAGTAGGTATTTGTGCCAGTTGTCCTGGTTCTTCATGTGTTTTTGAAATTAATTTGAAATTGGATTTGCAATTGATAATTTAATTTGTTGTTTACTTAAACATAAAATGCATATATTCATTTGTTTTGAACCATACCACATTCAAAACAAGTTTTAAAAAATTTTAACGCCAAGTCGCATAATAATTGAAGTGTAGTAACCAGCAATTTAACAATTGGCTAAGAAATCCCCTAACGTTGTAATTTAAGACATAAATCGACACTGAAACAAATTGGACAAAATTCTTCCCCTTATTCTAGTTGTGACAATATCGACACTTATTATCGACAAGCTATAAGGGGCGGACAACCCTTAGTTTTATAAGGGTTGTTACTAAGCTTTAGTATTTTGCAGATTGGTAAAACTGCAAAATACACGGCGAAGCTCTTTGTTCAAATTCAAATTGTAGGTAGGTACTCATTTTTCGATTTCATTAAAACAAAATTATTGATTGATTGAGCTAAAAAGTACATTACACACACTAAGAATAGATACGTTATATCACTGTCTTACTCTAAACGTAACTTCACGTCGTTGTTAGTTAACAACTCAGGATGTGGTACCAATTCATGGAGAAAATAGTTTCCACAAGAGTTTTGCAGTTGGAGTGATAGATGAAACCAATATAAAGAAGGCAGAAAAGATTCAAATAAATTAAGTTATTCTAAGGCATAAATCTTACCTAGTTATTATAATACTTCACAAAACAAACCCTAATCTACGTACCTAAAACTAAAACAATGTTCTCCTATCCCATAAATATCCCAAACAAGAGAGCAACCTTTCGCAACCTTTTTTTACGAAACTGCATTAAGCCTCTTGTATTATTCTTATTTCAAAAACGTGCCTATCTCTAGCCGTACACTCCACGGCAGCTATCACCCGTATCGTAAAACTGCGTAATGAGACAGCCCTAATTGAGACATTCCGAGTTCTGAGTCACCAGGTCAGGGGCAGTAATCCGCCCCCGTATTTATGTGTTTTTGGCAGCCCTGACGTGACCAAGCCCATTGCAGAGAGGTGGCTAAAATGACTCACGATTTCGGAACCGCTTTGTAGTAATATCGATATTGTTTGTTGAGTCGCATTGGCTTGGACAAATTTACAGTATTGCAGTAATTTTTTTTTATGGCTAAAGTAAAATGTTCGCTGTAGGACAAATCAGGAAACTGCCGTAAATAAAACCTAGGTAACTTCAAAACATATATTTATTTGCATTCATCGTTTAAAGGGCAGAAGCTCTCCTGAGATACTTTGCGGTTTAGACAGTTAAGAATGAAGTCACTATGCAATAAATCATCAAAATAATTTTAAATAGTAACATTTTCAATTAAAACCTCCATACACTAAAAAAAGATTTAAAAAATGAATCACGAAAAATAGCCATCCTACGCGAATCTACAGGGTGAACTCATAATTATCGTATGGAGAACGTGACCACGCATCCCTGATCGCATCGCACGCCGCTCCGCACAGTGTCAAATAGCAGGGGATTATAATGAGATTTAATATTTGCTTTGTCGCAGTACCCCGTGCCATTATTGACACCCGAATTATTGGAATGATTGCACATGAAAATACTGAACTCGTATGTACCTACGGTGATTCGTTTCCACGACGTGTGTTTCAATTTAATGAAGTTTGGTATGTACCTATGTTTGCGGTGATTCGCTATTGCATGTGTTTCAATTTATAAAGTTTCAGTATGTCAGTATGTTTGCTTACAATGATGAGGTAGTAAATTTAGAAGCTGATGATGTTCATCGCCAGGAGAAATTAATATTCCTTTTTTTGCATTACGAATTCTCTAAAAGTTGTTCCATGGCAAAGAACGTGTGTCTAAACAAATAAATTTAATAGTTGTCATAGTAAAAGTATTCAATGAAATTATCCAAAAAAACTTTTTTAATGAAAATATCAAACCCTCCAGTTTAATCAACCCGGGCCATTTAATCAAAGTTTTGCCATAAACAAATAGACCAAGACTTTTACTTCAAAAAGCGGCGAGATCAAGGAAAAATATTTTGGTAACGCGGGCGGCAGAAACGGAACTAATTCAAGTTGTCCGCGGAAAGTTTGATGTCATTTCCCCAAGGAGGCTTCCGGTGTAAAAGCTCTGAGAAGTTAGCTGGATAAACAACCGAGCCTATAAGACAACTCTGTTTTGAAATTGAATTTGATAAATAAATTACCCTAAATGATACGAAAACTATGTAGCTAAATAGTAAGTTTTTGTTACGGAGATCACAGCGGAACTAAGATATACTAGTTATACATAATACAAACGCAACCAAGCCGCTTTCAAAAGTTTGTGTTGAAATTAACCTAAAGCCGGGTCCAGACGGGTGTAATGTGTACCTAATGTAAGATTACGCGTACTTTAGCATCGACAGTGTGGACGGCACACAAACTCAAAGCTAATTGTGTACACTAATCTGCAGTGCGAGCGCAGAACTTTCTTGACTCGTATGTTTACGAATGTTCGTATAGTATGGAGACGGTTTGTAAGCAAATAATTTTAAAGTAAATAAATGTGTGCCTTGTTAATTCTGAATGTTTGGAAACATTTTGTACTCTTAAATAACTTTAGAATAAAAAATTACAATGCCAGCGTTATGGTGCGTACAGATTGCTGTAATGGAACTAGTAATGTAATATCCAGCGCTCGACGCCTGCGCTCGCTGTACATATTTGGACGTATATTGCGCACGAACTGAGCATTCAATACGGGCATCCTGAGAAAGATTTATCCGTAGAGAGCTAAAGCTTAAACATACATTCCTAGGGAGATGTAGGGTTAGGAGTGCTCAAGGAAAGTAACCTGAAATCAATGGGTGTCCGGTTAGGTAAATTAAAAATAAATAAATATTTCCTATGTTCACACCACATTGTCTAGGCCAAATAAAGTTTTCTTAAGAACTTATGCTATGGATACTAGACAGACAATGTTTATTCGCCAACGCAGTCATGAGCAAAAGCTAATCGTTGTACTCATTTAAAAACTCCGAAGGCCTCTATGCAGCGACGTTGGTGGCGCACAGAATTGTATAAAAGGACTACAGACGATAAAACAAAAACTTTAAAAGTTCTGGTTGTTTACAATTTCACGATACAAATTAATGCTTAAATTATATCCAAAACGAGTAAACTGATTTACATGTTTCAAATGGATAAATTGGTTTTATACCCAGAGCTTTCATTTGACATCAAAATATTTACGATAACTCAACAAACAAAAAATCACATTTTCAAGTTGCTCTCGTAATTATCCAATTTGCAATCTGAGTCCCTTTGATGTTGTCTCAAAAACCGACAATTCACGGATTGCGTCGAGCAGGCTACGAGCGTCACGCACACAGGAGCAAGTCTCACTCACACAGGTGCAATTCGTGCTCGCGAGCGGTACTCGTGCAACAAGTAGATAAGGCTGGGTTGCCTGGCAGAAATCGCGCTTCGGCGATAAGGCCGCCCTTTGTATGTTAATTGTGATTGTTATTTTAATTTAATCTGTGTAACTATGTTGGTGTACAATAAAGAGTTTTATTATTAACGCCCGTCCAAATTGAGCATCGAGCATTTTTTGATGTTATTCAAAAAAACAGAAAATGTACGAATAGCTCAGAGCGCGCTCTACTGCGGCTCAGTTCGCGCTCGAGAGGCGTCCAAATCATGGGAACTTTTTTGTGCTGGTTACATTACTAGTTGCATTACTAGCAATATTTACGAACCATAACGTAACTAGTAATATAACTAGTAACGTGACATGCTTGAAATAGATTCGCGAACACAATTAGCTTCGAGTTCGTGTGTCCGACCCGGCATTACCTAAACCTAAGTAGCATTTCTTCTGTTCGAAGACGAACTGAGCCATAACAGTTCTTTGGCCACTTTAATTATTTAGGATATCATACTATAAAAGAAATTAAAGATATTTTTGTAGCACAAGTTACACAAGCATGAGGAAATGTTTACAATACCTAAAAAACTACCTATAGGTACACCTAAATGTAGTAACCGTTGCCAATGTGCTGCAACACGAAGAATATTTTGAAAACATGTACACAATTAATAGTATTGTAGTTATAATCACTACTATCTATCTATCTACTTGTTGCGCGGTACACACATGGAGGCAAGTTACACATTTGAAAGGGAAAGATTCTGACGGAAATTCAGCTTAATGTTATGTAATTTTCTTTTCAACGACTAAATATTTAAAGTGCTGTAGTAAGTATACAGTCGTTGAAAAATAAAATTATTTAATTTTGTAAGTCACATTATAAGTTACTTGACTCCGTGAGTCGCATTTAAATTCTCCTTATTTCATTTATTTACATGGAATGTCTCCACAAAATAGGCAAAAGAAAACTTCTTTACTTATGGAACGCACTAATTTTATTTATTTTGGGAACAGAAATGTTAAGAAATATTTAATATTTAAAAACTTTATACTTTATCAAAAAAATATATGCATTGACACTGGTTTTTAAAAACTTATTAAAAATAGCGTCAATTCAATAAAATAGTCCTTTATTTATAAACACAAGACCAATTGTATCGCGTGGCGCTGCGATATAGGCATATTGCGTTATAATCATCCCTGACAATTCCATCACCCCACGCCGCGCCGTAGCAAACTATGACAATACGGACCTGATAGTTACAACAAAAGCTCTTTGTCATGCGACACTTAACCCATCGATGGTTAAGGATAACAAGGCAGTGTCGACCTGGATATAAAAGATAACTGATACGGATAGTTTATTGCGACACTTTCCAAAAACTTGCTAATCAAAACCCCTGTGACATTAGATTAGATCTACAGAGAAACTTGTACAGAGAAAGATCGTAGATCTATCTTAAAAATTTCGAGCTAAGCCCAATGAAACTTAAAAGGCCTTATCTATATCTATGAAAATATAAAACATGGTCGTATCAAAAACAAATAATGAAACACTTACTAAAAATAATATGACCCACCTGTTTACTAAAATAAAATTACTAAGAACATGAAATAGTTACACCTCAATTGTTAGGAAATTCCTGAAAGCTTTTTCATTCAGCACAATGGAAATAAGGTCTTTATTGAAAAACGCCACATTGCACTGTTTTGAATGGATATTATATTCAGAAAGATATTACTCTGCTATTCTTCAGTCAATAACTGGTGGCGCTGAAAGAAGTGCAGTCTTTGCTACTATTCAATAACGCTCTTATTAGGTGCTGGTCCAAGTCTATAGATTTTTAAAATAACTCTTAGATTTCATAATTCATTCAAGAAAAGTATTTTTTAGTCAGATTTGCATTTTTGCTGTACTTAGTTTATAGTTCGGTACAGATAATTAATTTATAAGTTATCATATGATTTGCATTTAAAAAAGAGAGCTGTGTAGTTCACTAAGGCTATATAATGAACGAATGCAGAGCATTAAATAGCCGACTTCACGTCAAAACTTTGGCTGAAGTATAAGGTCGTCAAGGAAAACGATCTCCGAATTCATACATATTTCAAAAAAACATGCAGTTCTCAATCGATTTCGATGTAATTTCTATGGGTATCAACTGTAGAGTATCCTCTACCATATGAAACAAGAGTCATCAAAATCGGTTCACCCAGTCAAAAGTTATGAGGTAACAAACATAAAAAAAAACATACAGACGAATTGAGAACCTCATCCTTTATTTGAAGTCGGTTGGAAATATAAGATTGGGCGAGGCCTATCTCCAGCAGTGAACATCTACTGGCTAAAGATGATGAAAATATAAAAAAATATACTGATATATAATATGTGTAAATTATGAAGCTACTCGTACTTACGCTAAGATGTGAAAAGGTGCTAATCGGGATAACAGTATTATTTTGAACCGACTTAAAAAAGAAGGAGGTTCTCAATTCGTGTGTAAGTTTTTTTCTTTGTCTTTGTTACACGATTTTTGGACACTTATGAAACAATTTTAAATATTCTTATGATAGAGGTGGTCCCATAAAAATTTCATCAAAATTGATTGAGAACTTCATGAAAAATTTGAAATTAAAAAAATATATGTGTGAGTACGGAGAACATTTACCTTGACGACCTTATATTTTAGCCAAATTTTTGACGTGAAGTCGGTTTTTATAATGCTCTGCATTCGTTGATTATACAAAATGACCTTTAACTTACCTGCTAGAACCGCAATCGCCAACTTGTCTACCAAGCTTCGCAATTATGGAAATTCCTTCAATCACTAGATGTGTGCTCTTATTCAAAGTTAAAAGCATTAATTTGAGCTGTAATGAAAATGCGAGGGTACGTTTCACTTACCAACACATTTAGCTACAGAGGGCACTTTGAGCAGTCGCTTTCGGGTGCTGTATACTTGTCATTAGGGTTTCTGAGAAGCCATTTCGGCGGCCCTGATATGTGTCAGACAACACACCAGCACTGGCCCAGCTTGGTTTGTTTGCGGCCTGAGCCTCCTCGTCACCCAGGGAAGAGACTCATAGCCCGGCAGTGGGTTCATCAAAAAGCTTGTGGCGCTGATGATGATGGTATAGGATAACAAAATTATCTGACCCAGAAACTGTGGCGCTAGCGTCCACGGCTGGTAATCTCCATAGTGTATATTAGCATTAGTCTATGGATATTGTCTATGGATTCACATAATGATATTGACACTTGACACCTTGAATTGGTTGAAAAGTTTGATTGAATTGAAAGTTTTAAAAAACATTTAAAAAAAACAAGCTGTCAAAATCAATATGTGAGCCTCGTATAGACCGACATCTATGACAAGGGAGTTGTCCGTCTGAACTTGTTCTCCTTATTAGTCTGTGCTAGCGTCTTTGCTATTGAGTCCATGACTCCAATTCTAGTAAGGATAAATCTTAGTTCCAATTTTCCCCACCTGGCCAAATAAGTTTGTAGCACTGTAAGTTTCAACGACTGTCATCGTAACCTTTGTCTTTATTTTAGAAAAAGAATAAACAACCGCTTATATTTTTGATGTGTAGCTAAATCGTGCTACATTTAACAGTCCTAAAGTTTAATCTTAATAACATATCTGTGGGGGCTGCCGCTACCTCCGAACAAACACTTTATTGAGCTAACATGTGAAACTGAAATTGTTTGAAAACTTAATTAATTTTTCATCTATTGCTTTATCCATACCATCTCTGATACTATGTATACTAATTAAAATGTCATAAATTTTGATGTTTTGATAACAAACTCAAAATTTTAAGTGTGTAAATGATATAAGATTTTATGTTGGATTTTGTTATAAGTAGGAATTGCGTGTGTAGTAAAAAATATTGTTGTAAAAGTGTAGTAGAAATGGCAAACGAATATTGTTTTATTAATTTGGATGGCGCTTTCTTAAAATTGTTAAAATAAAGTATATCAACTATGCATACTTAATTTAAGTGCGAGAAATTCTTTTCAGTTTCCTACTTATGTTGCCCTTATTTATTTTTGTGTTTTAACACTCCCGTTAAAAAATAGAACACCTAACTATACAGAAAAAAACTCAGCACTTTTTGTTAACAATTTCAATGTGTAAATAACTATTTATCAAACAAGGAAACGTAAGCGTAAAAAACGTCCAAATCCTATTCTGGAACTGACAATATCCAGAAGCTGAGACATTTATCATTTGCCACCTCTCAATTGTTCGTTCAATGGAGGGTTAAACAGTTACTTCGTGAACAAGACAGTTGTATAATTCACTGTACAGTATTTGCCAACTCCCCTCTACGCAGCAATACAATGCTGAATGCCGACTTTTAGGTTTTTTGTATTGCAAAGTGCGGAGTCCCGCGGAGACTGTGGCCCCAGAATTCCTTGATAACTTCATTGCAATCTGTATTGGGAAGGTTTTATGCAGTATTTTGTGGGAATAAGAATTTTATCTCTTACATTAGCTCAGAGGATTGGGTTTAGGAATAGCAGTGATGATGTAAGTAATTTGTTAAATTTTAATATCGAGGAGACATATTGATAAATTCTGAATCATTGACATTTTGGTACCTAAGAGATCGATAAAAAATTTAGTTTTAAGTTAAAGCATACTGAAGACTTTGGTCTTCTGCATAGGTTGATAATATGTGCATAAGGGAAAAGAGTCTCGAAACTGGCATAAATAAATAGGTACACGCTGGATAGGAATATGGTTTCTTAAACCTTAATTATCATTAATGATGGAGTAAGAAAAAATATTGACAAAAATGTTCAATTTAAGATTAAATTGTCATTGTCAGATCTCTGTGCATAGCGTATTTCGAGATTTAAATATCGACACTAAAAGCTATTCAGATCTCTTTTTTTGATAGATTAAAGAATCAGTTAGTTAATTTTTAATTTAGTAAACGTAGTAACTAATTTAATTCCACAAGATAGTTTTATTTAAATTTCATATTGCATCAAATATCCAGGCACATCTCGCATAAGACCCTCCAACAGTGTTATGCAGGTCGGGTGCAGTCGGCTCCCCGGGGTCTAATTTTCGTAACCCTGCCCTGGGGCAAGCCGACGATGCCTGTGCTAGTGTACAATGATGCAGTGCGTACACTTTAAGAGTTGCTCCACTGGTAAACTGAAATAAAGAGAAGAAAGTAGGATATTTTTTCACAACTACGGATCACTAAAATACAAAGTTATAAACAAATAAACTTAAATTAATAGATAAGAAACTATAACATTTAAAAATGTATTACCCACTAATTAGTAAAATTTTTAAGCTTTCATGGTTTCCAATATGTAAATTAACTTTAGAAACGGGATACATTTACCATGTTTTTGTTTGTTTTGTGTCCTCGATATTTCGATAAAACTAAGTGTGGCAGACTTTTTTATATTTTGACGTACATTATTAAGTGCGATAAATTCGTCGGCGTTGAAACAACTCCGTAAAGATACCAGTTGAGTTTTCCACCCCTAAATAAAAAAGTAGTAAATATCAGCTTGTTAATCTCCTAGACGTTCTTACTGAATTGAACAATACAACATTTGTGCCCCCTCATCTACTTCACACCGCGTATTCAGCAGCAGCTTCTAAAAAGAGACGCATTATACTTTTGAAGGGAAATACTATAGGAGTCTCTTTTCCTCAATCTGAACTGAATTGTAAATAACATCAAAGGGACATATTTCAAGTGTAGGATTAAAATGTCTATGGAAAAGTGCGATTGCGTAATGTTTGGTCGTGACAGCTGATCAGCTTTAACTAAGGTTTAAATTTAAGAGGCGCCCGTTACGGTCGTAAAGGGCACGAATCTTTTTAATCCTGACTTGGGATGAATGAAGCGGCCCACATTTGGTACAGACGTTTTTAAAGTCTGATTTATTAAGGGCAAGTTAGGATACGTGTTAATTTTGAATGCACTGTATTTGCAGGGTAATAAATTTTACTCTTTTGTTGGGGATGAAAGTTGCTTTTAACTTAATCTATTTAATATCGTTAACGACCGTCATTTGATTATTCATGACATGTTCTTCAATATTCCATTGTTTAATATTCATATCAGAATCTGTGAAAAGAACTTTGAAGAGGCGTAAAGTTTGTCACGGCTAGAACAGCTGATCTCAGAGATAGTTTACCATAAAGCTGATTACCACTACGATTCAGTTTCAATAACGATATAAATACAGATGTCACAGTAATTATTTTAGTGCATCTTTTACGAAACCTTTTAGTGTGCTTATATAAGTAGGTACTTTGAATATACATACTTGCAAACTACACGTAAACTCTAGGTATACTTAGAAATACAGCGGCAAAGTCGTAACTTCAGACGTGATAGGTCGTTTTTTTTGTTGACTACGAGAAACCTGCATTTTCTAAACGGTTTTACATAGTAATTGAGTTGGCGGATTCCGTGCTTGTTACGCCACGCCATAGGACCTCGGAACTCTTTACTAGTATACAGTGAGGTTTGTCATAAAAAGTCTTTTATTGCCCTGTTATAACATCAACAAAGTATCCTGGTAGATTTTGCCCCAATCTCCTAATCTCTACTTGAAGTATGCCATTCAAATTGCTTATGTAGCAACACTAAAGGATATTTATATTTGGTAGCAGACTGTATGAATTTGTATGAGTACCTAAATATTATTAAGTAAATTAAGATCACCAGTGTAAATAGGTCACCCTCTCAAATGTTATCATCATTGCTATCATAAAAAAACTTTGTCGGTACCTACATGAAAGCGTATTAACCAATTTAAGCCTTGGTATCAATTACTAAAATAAACAAAACACGCAAGTTTTACATGGCAATTAAAATAATTAACTAATTATTTAGGATAGTTGATAAAAGATGGCTAATTTACCAGTACTGTATCCACAAATCTACTGGTTTAATTAACCATATTTTATTGACATAATCGCTTTGAGGGTCTTTGTTCGTGTACGGCTGATATTGTCATGTTATGACAGATGTCAAAACTTTGGTCGGTAGTTTGTCTGTTGACGATAGAATCTACGCTACATGACATGACTATTAGAATATTTTTTTTGTAACTCATTAAAATCAATCTTTGCTGTGAAAATCTGGTTTTGTCGGTTTTTAGTAACCATGGAAATGTAACTATACGTGATAGATCCAGTAAAGAAGTGTTTAAATATTATAAATCATGAATATTTAAGACCATATTAAACAGAGAACGACTGTGTCAACTGTCAATACTGGAAATTACAGGGCTTCAAAGCTTTTGCAACACATAAAAACACTTCTTAGTTTAATATTTTTTTATCATAATTTTTTTTTTAATTTGTAGCGTGTACATCAATATTACATTTTTACGAATACTAATTATGAAAAGTTCACACGACTTAGTCTAAAATATCAACACGTGACCACCATATTTCACAGATATAATCGTTGATTACCAAAATGTAGTTAAATCATTTTACAACCCCGGTATAAATAATATGCGTTTGACAGGCGAATGTGAAGTTGACCGTAAATTAAGGATAAATTATCACCAATAAAATATGATTGGCGTATGCTGTCAACATTCATTTAACGCAATCAATTTAGTTATGATTATGAAGTGTTCAACTTTTATTCGATTAAGTGGAACTATGATATTATATTTTTATTAACAAACTTGTTTATTTTTTACTTGCGGCACCATTTTTTACACTTTAATAGATTTGCATTTAAGTGTCATGTCCATGTACAATGGTCCATCTTCATCCACATTCTCTCTTACCTCTATCTCTACCTCTATGTCTGTCTCTACCTCAATCTAATACCTCTTTGCCTAATGTATAAACTAGCCGGTACGTAGAGTTCACAAAGGCACTAACTCATTCCTGGATCAATTTGTACCTACGCCTTTATGTTAAAATTACAAAAATATTTTAGATGTAGGTGTGTTGTGTGAAAACGACATAAAGATAGTATTCCCTGGCTGTAAGCTGTTACTTTATATTTTCAAAGGATGATTGCTTTTGAGTTTCTGGCCGCTTCTTCTCAACAAATCAAGTTTCCGAAGTGGTGGTAGATTCAGTTCAATTCAATTTGTAAATAATTTGACTCATTTCAAGCGACTTATTTCTTTATTTATGTACCTACGAAATAAAGAATTTTTAGAATTTGCATTTGAGTTTCTTTTTCAACAAACCTATAAAATATTTCTCTAAGTAACTGATACAGTACTAAGTTAAGCCCTGACTACAAAACTTTTCTATTGTTTTATTTTTAAATCAAACCATTATTTTTCATTCATGACGTATAGAGGTCAGACATTTAACTACACCTAAACTTGGCTTACTCAGAGTTATCGATATTTGGTAAATAAAATTCCATTTTCATGTATCGTAAAACGTAATTTATCATAAAATACTTAAAAAGGAAACCTAAATCTAACGGAAGATGGATTAGATTTCAATTGAATCCATGGGTCTCTCACGGTCAATTACTGATGTCTAAACGGATGGACTTCCGACCTGACCACAGGATTTATACAGGGTGCCAAATAATGTTGATAGAAAATGTTGGTCAAGTATACATATACCTACGCTTAACTTGAAGGTAAGTGATATTGAGTGCAAAAATTATGCTCGCAGATTCATACTTCATCATACTTGATCAAAATATCTCCAGAGAAATCCTATTTACCTGCGGATTGGAAAGTGAACTTTGACTTTGACCATGTCTGGTCCACTAATTGTCACTCGTCTCTTTTCATTTATCTCTTTACCTTCAAAATGTCACTTACTATCAAACGTAGATTAGGTAATAAATATGCAATGAAAACACAAGGTAATCAGTTTTGGGGGATTAAGCAAATCACCTATGCTCTCTGTATGCAGAGCTATGCCGTCGACCGCGGGTAATCTAGTAAATATGAGGGTCCCGCTATCGCAGCGCCGCGGTCCGACCACCGCACAAACAAATTGAGGGATTATGGTAAACGAATGATTATGATATAAGTATGAGTGTATTCATTTTGCTTTTAGGCTAAATTGTGGATCTGCTTTTGGGATGATATTCTAATATTATTTGAAATTCAAGTTTTATCCTAAGTCTTTCATAGGTTTGCTTTTAAATAAGTACCTACTAGAAGATCACATTTTATTTTGTCCGATTTTATGGCAATTCCTAATGTTATACATTTTTCAACACACTTGCTCGTAAAATGAGCCTTATTCTATTGAATTTAGAACTATAAACTGGGCTATAAGTCACGCGTGCATAATATATTATGCCCTAGTGCATAATATAATGAATCCTACAAAGTTGAATTGTACCTTAGTGCAAATTATATGCGAGTAAACAGAGCATATTTTATTGATCCGGGTTATACATCAAATATATGAGCGCGCGCGTCCAGGCAGCGCGCGGCTAGGCGGCGCGCGTGCAGCAGCAGCGGCACGTACAGTGCCTCCAAGCAACAATAGCGTGTGTACGTGTAATGGGACAGGGCTACTGACCGGCGCGGCGCTCGGGGCTCCGCTGAGCGCGCGCGTCCAGGCAGCATTAAGTTAGAGCCGAAGCAGAAGAAGTTTTGTCCTGGCCTTGAACCACAACCGTCGACATCTAGCATTAATTATTTAATGCCAAATCATTCCAGTGATTTGTCTATGTCGCCGACATACACTCAGGACGAGCTGGCACTTCAAATAATAATGTAGAATAATGTTTGTTAACTGTACCTTCAACAGCTGTTTCAAATAAATTTTATGACCACGTAAGTGTGTTGAAAAACGTCGTATGTAACTCGTGAGCGTTGCTAATTACAGTCTCGGCTCATTATTAAGCCCTCTCACTTGTTACATAATATACTATTAAAGAGTTAGGCTATAAAATGCCGAAAAGATTTTTTCAAATGTAACTTTTAGTTTCAGAGTTATGAATTATATTTAGGTGTTATACTTTGTATTAGCTTGTTTTAATATATATTATAGCACGTTCAATCGTTTTCTAAGGACACCGATTTGAACCTCGGGTATGAGTGAGTTAGTTTGATCAAAATTTAAACCATAATATTTAATAGTATAATAGTATTTAATAGTATATCAAAACACTACACAGAAATAAAGTCCTCCTTTGACGGGTCCTCGGACCATACACCAGTTTTAGGAACATTTAGTGCCACTCTTATCCAGAAAATAGGAGAGTCTACACTTTATAATAGTAAAACGGACTGGCCCGCATTCCGTGAGTATCTTGAAGATAAGATTGACCTTAAGGTTCGGCTTAAAAATGAAGACGACATAGACGATGCAGTTCAGTATATTACTAATTTAATTCAGGAAGCTGCATGGCTATCAACTCCCGAACTGAGTAACGGAAACTACGCAACGATGAGTATACCCCTAGAGATAAGAGCAAAGATACAGCATAAACGCTGGTGCAGGAGACAATGGCATCAAAGCCGCAATATGGCAGATAAAACTCGTCTGAATCGCGCTGCCAAAGAACTCAGAGATCTACTAAATCATAATGTCAATGATACTTTTCAAGAGAAACTAAGTACATTATCTGCAACCAAGAAAGATAACTACTCACTATGGAAAATCACAAAGGACTTTAACAGACCAACTCAAGCTATTCCTCCTCTGAGAACCCCTTCAAACAAGTGGGCAAGAATGGATAAAGAAAAGGCTGAGTTATTCGCAAACCATCTGAGCAAAGTATTTGAACCAAACAAGTCAAATATGGACGATTTGGAACGCGAAATAGACGAATTGCTTAGCAGTGACCAGCAACTGTCCCCTCTTATAAAACCTGTTACCCCTCGAGAAACCGAAAAGACCATAAGAAGTTTAAAAAATAGAAAAGCGCCTGGTTTTGACCTTATCACTGCTGAGGTCTTGAAACATCTACCTAGAAAAGGACTGGTATTCCTAACAATGATATTTAACAGCGTCCTCAGACTTCACTACTATCCAAGTCTCTGGAAAATATCACAGATAAAAATGATCTTTAAACCAGGAAAAAGCCCCAATGAAGTTACCTCATACAGACCAATTAGTCTCTTACCATTGATTTCTAAAGTCTTTGAAAAACTATTTCTGTGCAGACTGAGACCTATTCTGGCCGAGTATAGTATAATACCGAATCATCAATTCGGATTCAGAGAAGAACACTCTACGATTGAACAAATTCACAGGGTAGTCCAACAAGTAAGAGAAACATTCGAAAGAAAACAATACTGTTCTGCAGTATTTCTTGACATAAAGCAGGCGTTTGATAAGGTATGGCATAAAGGACTACTTTACAAACTTAAAAAACTATTACCAAATTCGTACTTTATGATCCTGAAGTCATACATAGATAAACGACTCTTTCAGGTTAAGTACGGAGATGCAATATCTGATCTTTATGACGTCAAAGCATCAGTTCCACAAGGCTCAGTACTTGGACCTGTTTTGTATTCCATCTTCACGTCAGATCTACCAGAGCATGAAGGAGTAATGACAGCTACATATGCTGATGATACGGCCTGTCTCTCAAGTGACAGTAACCCAGCAACTGCATCTGAAAAACTACAAAAGCAGCTGGACAAGATAGACAATTGGTTGGACAGCTGGAGATTAAAATGTAGTAATGAAAAGTCAGTACAAATAACCTTCACTCTACGTAAAGGAGACTGCCCAAAAATATGTATGAAAGGAGAAACCTTACCAGTAAAGGACTGTGTGAAATATCTTGGAATGCATTTGGACAGAAGACTCACCTGGGCTCAACACATTAAAGCCAAACGAACTGAAGCCAATCTCGAATGCAGAAACCTACAATGGCTGGTTGGAAGGAACACACCACTCTCAACTGACAACAAAATGCTTATTTATAAATGCATCATAAAACCTATCTGGACCTACGGCATACAACTGTGGGGATCAGCAAGCAATTCTAACATAGAGATTCTCCAACGATTTCAAAATAAAATGCTAAGATCAATCTCGAGAGCCCCGTGGTTTATCAGGACCAGTGAGCTACACGAAAATCTCAAGATCAATACAGTGACAGAGGAAGTGAAAAAGTATTCTACCATATACAAACAGAGACTGAGTACTCACATAAACTCACTAGCTCGTGACCTACTCATAACTGAACCAACCAGACTGAAGCGTTGGTTGATTCTAAACTTGGACACCAGAACCTGAAAAGGATGTGGATGATAAGAGTGTTCTTGATGAAGGGCACCTTAAAAAGCTATATTACCGGAATGACACCATCTGATAATGGCTAAGCTTAGCCGATGGCAGATTATCGCGAGAGAAAAAAAAAAAAAATTAATAACACTCAACTTATTTAGCCAAAACATACCGCAAGCTGAGATGTAGATAAAGTAACAAATAATACATTTAATACTTTGACACAGTTTCCTAGGAACCATTTATGTGCTATGAAAATCTCAGACACATCGGAGACACCGATATTATGTCCCACATAAACCCACTTCCAAAACCATATATTTTACAACTAAAGCAATAACAATTTTATCTATATGTTGTTAGAAAACAAAATAACTGCTATGGAAATGTTTACTATTCAGGGAATAGTAAATCGGTGAAAAGCGTTATTTCTCCACATTGTGCTGATAACAGCTACCTAATAAGAATGGACAGTAAAGTTGAAATTCTCTCTAAAACCTTTTATTTTATTTAGTTACTCTACTAAAACTAACCATAAAGTTTGAGATGATCCGTAGGGAACTTTATTACTCTTTCTCGATGAATCTGCTTGAAGGACTGAACTGTTATTTTGCACACGGGGAGGTATACTCCTAAATAATATACAGGGTGAGATCATACATGAAGAGAAAAAATAAATTAAAAAATAAATATTTATTATTCATCGAGTAAACTTAACCGAAAGTTAAAGCATTCGTTTCGCAACGCATGGTTACATAGGCGTAATAAAATAGATACATAGCAGGTGGTGTTGTGTGTGTGGCGGGAACACTACTGTGTGCGTGTTGACTGAGACGGCGCATTGGGAAAAGTGTAGTGATGTCTCTTTATTTATCTATAGGGCATTCTGCTGAAAAATTAAGTACCTTCTTTTATGACATAATTACGATCAGAATCGAGTACAGAGTACTCTCTTTTAACATCTAAAATTTAACACCAGTCACCCTGTATATTTTCTATCAACTTCCAAAACAGAAGGTTGTCTATTCGTCTGTAGGTATGTTTGTTAGGAAATCATTTCTTCGGTTATTAATCGATTTTGATCATTCTTAATCATTTGGAGCATATCACCTCAGAGGGTCTACCATATTTTCACAAAACTGTTAAAGCACTTTCTGAAAATTTGCTAAAATTTTTCAGGGTAGTATGAAAACAGAAAATACGTTTCACCTCAGTAAATGTTTTGGTAAAGAATTGCAAATGTGAATTAAAAATGGTGTAGGCTCTAAATGATTTGCAACGTTGTTGGTCGTATTCATTCTAAACAGCGAAAAGTGAGCACCTGCTTGACAGAAACACTTTGTTCTTTGAAGGATTAAAGATGTAAGTAGGTTTATGATTTTGTTTTTAATTTTTTTTCTTGAACGATGCAGTAGAATGCTAATTATTTTACCTCGTTGTATCCCGATACGCTGGATGACGGTGGTGCGGGACCGAGCGACGTGAAAAACTTTGGGTGGAGACATATGTCCAGCGGTGAACGTCTAAAAAGCTGATGATGATGGTGGCCAGGAAGCATTAGAAGTTTTTTTTTAAGTGTACGTAAAATTCATTAGCACTTTTTTGGACAAAAAACCATTTTTTGTAAACGTTGCTCAAAAATATTCATTTTTATTTTATAATAAGTCCCATAGCTTCTGTTTGGAACTATACTGAAACAATTTTATTGATTTTTTTTTTATATATATGTGGGGATGGCAGCCGAAAAACAAACGAATTAATCTTTTAAAACTATATTACAAAATAAAGCAGTTTCACAAACACATCGCCGTTGGCAGACTCTCTCCAACTGACATTTCTTTTTTTCTTAATACTAAGGCAAAGGTAAATAACAAAATTAGCCTACTAATCCCACACGGCCATCCTGGTTATTCATCTGACTCAGATGAATTTGATGAATCCTCAGAGACAGCCCAGGTTTCATCATATCGGCACAGCTGGAGTTGTTAATAGGTCCCTCTCCAGTGCCGACTTTTTTCAAATCGTATCTATGGTTTCTTTTCACCTTTACAACTTCATAAGGGCCAAGATGATCTTTATGGTACGTGGCAAGACGGGTAACTCCTTTGTCGATAGGTTGTAAGAAACCTTCTTTTTTCCTTCTCTTATGTGACAGCACAATATACTCAACGCAGTTATCTATTACTGCTTTAATCTTCTCTTTCAAGTGATCGATGTAGTACTCTCTTACTATAAGTTCTTCTATTTTTATTACACCGAAATGCCCTTTCTCATGATTCTTTCGTATGATCTCATTTTGCATCTTTTTAGGCACAACAATTAGTTTATTTCCATCCTTAACTTTACATACAATTCCGTTTTCAATTACAAAGTCTTCATTAGGTTCAGTGTCTAATAATTTCTTTATCAGTTTTATTTTTAGATCATCGTCTTGTGCTCTTCGGAGGCGTGATGCGGTATCGGTTAGTAAGTTAACATTCTTTACTGGATACCTACTAAGAGCGTCAGCGTGTTTCATCTTTATTCCAGGTAAGTCCTTCTTTTTCAGAGTCATCGTTAATGCAAAATAGTCAGTTACGATTTTGAAGCGTATCCCAAGTAAGTATACTTTGAACTTTCGTATTGCTTCAACAATCGCCAGAATCTCCAGGTAATAGCTATGATACTTTCTTTCAGCAGGAGTAGTTTTCTTGCTCATATAGTAAACCGGATGCATTGCATTATCTTTAGGGTTTCGTTGGAGCAAAACAGCCCCATATTCTTCTACACTTGCATCGGTTTGTAATTCTGTCTCCAGGTTAGGGTCATAAATCTTCAGGACCGGAGACTCACACAGGATTCTCTTCAATTCTTCAAGCGCACGCTCACAGTTGAGATTGAAGTCATAAACTACTCCCTTCTGTAAAAGGTCCGTGAGTGGCTTGGCGATTTGAGAATAGTTTCTTATAAATTTTCTAAAATACCCTGTGAGTCCCAAGAATGATTGCAGAGTCTTAACATCATATGGTATAGGAAACTTAGCGACAGTCGCTATCTTTTCCTTCGACGGTCTTACTTCTCTCTCACTAACTACGTACCCGAGGTGAGTATTTTCATTCTTCATGAATTGATATTTGTCCCAATTAATTTGTAGTCCATATTGCTCAGCTCTTTTGAATACTTTTCTCAGTTTAATCAGTCCTTCTTCCTCAGTCTTAGATGGTATAATCAGTTTCAGGCGGTCGAGCTGGTCTTCAATAAGTGGTAACGGGAATCTTTCTTTAATTATCTGTTTGTTTAAACTTATTCTATAATTCTTCTTTGCTAAAACAACAGGGCTTGCAAAGTCCGATTTTCTTGGTGTTATTATTCCATCATCAATCCATTCTGTAATTTGTTTATTAACCTCTTCAAGCTCTAGCGGTGAAAGTCGTCTTGGATTTTGGTGAATCGGAGTTTCGTCACTAAGAATAATCTTTACTTCAACATTCGATTCCTTTATAGATTTTTCAGGGTTATAGTTCTGAATTAGCGTCTTAATTTCTTCTTTACATTCTTTCTCAGCAATGTCGAACACATGCTCTTCATCGTCTTCTAATGTTGTCAAGAGCATTACCCTCTTGGCAGAAATACCTTCAGCTGAGAAATTAACTTCAACATCATTCAATATCGGGTTGCCGAGTATAATGTCGACCGGTATCGCCTCATCTTCCACAACGTAGATTGTAGCTTCGAAATAACAATCATCGATTTGAATGTTTGCCAACAATGATCCTTTTGTGTGAATTTCATGATCAGCAATGCCTCTCAGACACAGCTTCGAGCCATGATTATAGTCTTTGCAGTCGACTTTGCTAGCATATGATTCCTTGATAAGATTGACATCACTCCCTGTGTCAATTAATGCTTTCACTGAGACATTGTTGATGTGTACATCTTTATACGGTGTAAGGCAATCTTTATCCTTTTCTTGTATCTTCAGTTGCTGTTTCTCTTTGCTTTTCTCACTTTCTTTACCACATTCAGTAGATTTATGTCCAAAATTGTTACATTTGAAACATTTTATTCCTTGTGTACAGTCTTTACAATAATGGTCAGTACCACCGCAGTTATAACAGCGCATCTTCGGTTTTTGCCGGTTATCTTTGGAAGTACCAGAACTACCAGGTGACAGAGATAATTTAGTATTGGGAACGTGGTGGTGCGTCTTCGAGGATATTTTCTTTCTTATTTCACTATACAATTCAAGTTTCTTCCTAAAATCTTTCATATCGCTGGCTCCATATAAAATAGATTTATTGAATTCTGTGTCGCGTATACCGTCTATAACATATTCCATCAGTGCTTCGTCTTCTATAAATCCATGCAATGCTAACTCTTTCATGTGTAAAAAGTACTGTTGGTATGTTTCATTATTCTTCATCTTCCTTGAAGCAAGTCTTTTATGTATAGCAGCACTATTCAAGCTGCAACCAAATTCTTCTTTGAGTTCGTCTTTTAAGTCTTCCCATGTTGTAACACCCTGTAGTGAGCGTAGGAACAACTGAGCAGTTCCTTTCAGAAGTCGTTTTGAGTAAATAAGTTTCTCCAAGTCACTCCATTGCATCAATGTTGCGATATCTTCAAACTCTTTAATAAAAGTTGCAATCCCATAGGCGTCGTCTCCATTAAAAGATGTCATAGATTTCTCCAAATCAGTGATTGAGATGCGAGGAGCCGGTGTAGCAAAAGCTTCGTCGTCAGACTCCTCCCTCTCTTCTTCTTTATTCTTCTTAGGTGGCATGTTTTCTTCTTAAAATATCTCTGGATAGTAAGTCTTTCACGTCGTAATAATCATAGAAAATCGTCTTATTTTTTCTAGATTAATTGTTTATCCTTTTGATATTTTTTCCAATTTTTAATAGCGTTCACCTTAAACGTCTTTATTCTTCAGCATTAACAAAACGCAATTCTGACAATTGTGATTTCTCAAAGATATTGCAGTAACGAAACGCAATTATTTCATTCAAGTCGTACGTCAAACGTCATAGCGAACTTGCAGTACCGAAACGCAATTATGTCACTGACAGCTTGGTTGGAAATGACTATGCCGGTTTTCTTGTTCAATTTTACAAAAACAATCTGCTTACATCATGTAGTCTTTCGTCTTGAACTCGATATTTTTCACCATCCCGGACGAGCCCCCATAATTCTGTGGGGATGGCAGCCGAAAAACAAACGAATTAATCTTTTAAAACTATATTACAAAATAAAGCAGTTTCACAAACACATCGCCGTTGGCAGACTCTCTCCAACTGACATTTCTTTTTTTCTTAATACTAAGGCAAAGGTAAATAACAAAATTAGCCTACTAATCCCACATATATAAACTTAACACCTATCTAAAACTGAAAAGAACATTGAAATCGGACTATTGACGTTTACAATAAATATTTGAAGGAGTTAAACTGGATTGTCAGAAAAAAAGGAGTTACATGATTTGTGCTCCAATGATTGGAGCCTCTCCTCCGTCACCTAAAAAGATTCCGAACTAATTACCTATAACCCTATATAATTAAATTATCATGAACAACTCAAATAAACAAATCTTTTCAAATCAGCTTTTAATATTAACAACCACACTGCCAAAGCAATTTGAACTTGCCTCATAAATTCTGAATTTCCTCAATCAAGTAGTCCTTAACAAAACGATTTACGTGTCGAGCACGGAAACTGAAACAAATGGAAATAGTAGAGGAAGCTGTAACGTGTGCGCGGACGTATTTAGTGAGTGTATGCGCGTGCGACGTGCAGAGTGACAGATCGCCTGGTGACAGCGCGCATGTGTGCAACCTGGCCGAAAAGTTTTTGAACGAAGAAGATACAGTTGTTTGGGACTCTTTGATACTGTTTTTTTTTTCATATTTAAAATTAGAGACTAATGCCCATGCACTAAAGTTTGCACTAAACTTTGATAGCTCCTAAGCATGTCCTAAAGACTTAAGTTGATACTTAAGTCTCTAGGACGTGCTTAGGAATAAAAATTGCGATGCACTAAACTTAGGTCAATGCCTAAATGCTAAAGACAATGCAGAGTAAGTCAATTATTATATGTGACGTAGCTTAGGCATGTCATAACTAAGTTTATTTAGTAGAGTTTAGTGCAGACGGGCATTACTATTTCTGTTGATAAGAATCAAGTTCCATATAGAGGAAGGACCTAGACGTCAGGCCTCTTTTCGACTGTGCTTTGCGGCATCGGCAATAGACAGATTTGTTATGTGGCTAATGTGGCCCTTCTTGCTTTTTTGCCGTCATACCTCTAACTCGCTTCCTTTTAGTAACGTGTCAAGTGTCATGTTGAGGGCAATCAATCTCACAACCTTTGTGTAAGTTTGTTGCGGCAAAATATTGTGCACTCGGTTACGTATCATAATAACTAAAGTTGTATCGACTAATGTTGAAATAACTACGGCTGATTGGCCTAAGTTCATATCGCATATTGGACGACTCGACTACTGTTTAACTCACCTAAATTCGATTAAACTAAATTTAAAAGCACTAATGAACGATTAATCTAACATTTTGTTGAGCTAATGGTTGTTTGAAATATGTTCGTAAGAACTACTAGATAATTCGCCTACAGTTTATGAATAGATACTGCGTTGGTTGTGGTTTTTTGATAAGACGAGGGTAGGGCCTTACAATTGTTTTACAAGTGATCATATTTTGTCTCAGACTCTGTTTTGTGCGATTATAAAAAAATAACCCTCGGAGGTTAATGCAAGGAGCTCCGCTTTGCTTCGCTCCTTGCATTAACCTCCTAACCTAACCGGTCCATGTCGGTTTTCTGAAGGAAAGCTTTAGGTGTAGGAATAGTAGAATGAATTATAATAGTAAGAATAAATTATTACCTTTGTTGTATTTTCTCTTTCCAAATTTACTTTCATCAATTTGGACCACCTTCCCAGGGCCGCCAATCCGTCCAACTGCCTCTTGTTTTTCCAACTGGTACAGAACTACTGTCTCCCGACAGTCTAATATTGGATATATTAGACCGGACATTCAAAATTGTACCTAGTATATCCCAACGGTTTTCTAAAATTTTTAATAACTAAACAGTAGACCATACCTACATAAATCAACAATAAGTGAATCGTACATTACTTCAATCAACCTTAGATAAATCAACTGTAGGTGAATCGTCCATTAGTAATTTCATCCATTAGTTATTATACACTTATGTGAAACGATCTTTAGATATTGTAAACATTATTTATTTCAACCGTAGTTATTTCGACATTAGTCGATACAACTTTAGTTATTATGATACGTAACCGTGCACTCAGTTGTGAGCATTCTTGCAATCTGTCCCTAGGATTGATTTCTACTTTTTAAATCAAAATATATGCAAAGTTGGTTGCATAGTTATTTTGGCAGTTATATTAGGCCTGTAATATCTAATCGGACTAGTTTCTAATAAAATAAAGAAATTACATATATGTAGGTACATAGGTAATGTTCCTTAATGACTTTCTTCACTCTACCTATTATTGCCTTTACTCCTTGATAGCACTTTAACAATTTTTACTCAATTTTTAATAAAAACCAACAATCTTAGTGTATGTCAATCTGTGAGTGTAATTTAAGATTAATCTACACTTTATGACTACATGCGATTAGATGGAAACGTTTTTATTATTTGTTGTGTAGTCATGAACGTAAATTAAAAAAACATAAATTTTGATCACTTAGAAGAATTTTAATTTATGAAAAACACAATAAAAAAAATTATTTAAATAAATTTACGCCGTAATAAATTTATAAACGTTATTACGGCCCTCTCATCATTCTTTATCTGCTAAAAATATTATGGACTATTATAAGGCGATCCTAAATATTGGAAAAGCCGTCATGAACATTAGGTACTCCCGACTGCCACATATACAGTCCTTAGCGCGTTTCGTATATTTAGGACTCTTCTAAGTGTCTCTTTATTTAATGGAGTTAGTGAGAGATTATTCTAATAACTAGTTACAAAGACCCAAGACGATGATACTGGCGACCATGTTTTCTTATGTTTAAACGAACAATATTCATTTAAATAAGTTTAAAACCTTATTTTTCAATTCACATGTTTAGTGCTCTTGCGGAAACCATGGACACGAGATACAAGCAGAAATGAAAACAAACAATTGCCATCATCTGATTCTTAACTTACAACATAACACAAAAAAACTAATTTACTAGGTATTGTTCAAGTAAAATGTAACGTTAAGCAGTCGGCCCCGAGTGCTGCATACTAGTATGAATTATCGTTAAGTTTTATCAGAAGCCATTTCGGCGCCATGAAAATTCTGACATCCACCAACCAGTACTGGGTCAGCACGGAGGTTTAAGACCTAAATTCTCATTACTTAGGGTAAACCCTTAGGGCTGTTTATAAAAGGCTCGAGATTATGAACTTTTAATTGATTTTGGTTACCATGACAACTCTCTGACGTGAATTTACTCTGTTTGCAAAGTATTATTGACTATTGAAAATCACGTCATTAACTCCAATGGTTTATCGCATCCCCAGTGCATCTGGTGAGCGTATTTTTTTAAATACCTTTATGAATAGTAAAAAACATAACAATATTGTGGTCGTCGAGATCTGTAGGGGAGGCTTTTGTTTAACTTGACATAAAATATAACATATTTTTTTCGAATATCAATTTAGGGAAGCTTATATGAATAATATTTGTAGTAAAAAAAATACAATAGACATTCCGTAACCCAAACAAACAATTATTGTTTTTCATTTCCTATCCTACCCATATAAATAAACAATTCATATTTCGAACATGGACTGTCCGCCATCTTGCGTGGAGATCACAAAACAAACATGTATGCAAATAAGAAGTTACCACCCGTCGACAGTTTGACACTCACTTCGTCACAGACAAGAACCAAGTAAAAATAAACCTTATGTTTTCTCACGAAACCTCTAAGAATAAACTGGAGTTGGATTTTCTTTAAGATACAATTTCCAACTTGATGTCGGGGGCGTAATTTTATTTGTCAAAATTGATAAATGGCCCGCATTCTGAAATGTTCATTATTTTATGGTTGCCGTTGGTGTAAACTTTGTATTTTGTATTAAATTTTCTTGGCGACTATCCTTGACGTTACTGCTAACTAAGCACAATGAAGGTTAATTTAGGATAAAGGTTCGTCTTAAAATTTATTACAACCGAGTGTATATTATTAAAGAAAGCAACTAATTCCAACTTGGAACAATGGCTAGTTTACTAAATTTACTAAAATAGTTTACCTTCAGTAGTTAGTACTTAGTAGAAATCTTTTAGGTACAGTTGTCAGGTGTCCTTTGCAATGTTAAAACATAATTAGACACATGAAAACATTCACGACTTAGTAAGTAGGGTTTTTAATTAGAATTCACTACAGGTTTTCAGATGGCATGGGTACGGACACATTTGCTTGTTTTCTGCTAAACAGTCTTCATCACGATCCTTTGAATAATCCCTGAGTCTCTCTACAGGGCAAGTAAGAGGTTGGGGCCATAAATGTTGAGGCCTAAAAAAAGTCAGAGCAGGTCAGACGGAAACTACATGTGTACTCCATAAAATGGTCCTGATAAATTAATGATCGGCAGTCACCCATCTATGTACCAATTAGGCGAAACTTTCCTTACCCTGCTATATCGCAAACAGTATTTCATACTAGATAATATATTTTAAAAAACTTATTTTTTTTCTGGAACTAATATTTTAAAAAACAAAAAATTTAAGAATCAGAACCTATCTAGATCTTTTAGATATCAAATGTCACCGTGTATACGAGAAAAGAACTTTAGCACTAACTTTTTGCCGACCTAGAGTTGTAAAAGCCACCTGAACCAAAACCACCAGTGGTGTTAATCATAGAATCGAAAATTGAAATCAACTATTAGATCTTCTTGCATTATCTTCGGACTCAACAATTACTATCAGTTGAAATTTAAATCAGACGTGGGTCAGGCAGTCAGAGAGAGTAAATAGCAGTGTTTAAACCATTACCTAATAAGACTATAGAATTTACATACGGGCTATTCGTCCTGTTTGAGCTATTAACCTAATTTGGGTGAATTAGGAAATCAGATGTTTTTAAATTTTATAGTAAAACAAGATACACGGAACACCGTTGTCTCAATCGTCAAAGCCTAATAGGTTAAATTGGACAAATATTTTTTACACTGAAATAATACATAAAGAATTCATAGAGGCATGAAAAACCTGCTTATCCGAAAATAGTTAGACATGTTAGCAAAGATCGAAGCCTTCACCCACTGCTCCTTAGGGGCATTCGATTATAAGATACAAGGTATTTCCACTTTTTTATTAGCAAAAGTCCTTTTTCTGTCCATTGCGTCACTCCGCGGTACATGATGAATGATTCCCGATACCGGAGGAGATGGCGTGCCACAACGACGAGTTATCTGTCATGAATTATGACTTTCTAAAGGAAAACCATTTGTTTTAACCATATCAAAGAGTTGGAGATGCCATTGTTGTAAGTGGTGTTTATTTTTGAATGATTAACTGACTTTTGTTATAAATAACAAATTTAATTTTCAAATTGAATGAACTCTAAGTTTTTATTTAATAAAGATTCTGAAGCACTAATAGCTATTAAGAGCTATTTTTTTATAAAATACTTACGATTCAAGTAAATTAACATTTTTGTATATTATGTCCTGGCAGTTGAATCCAACCGTAGACTGAACTTGTGAAACTAGAAAGGATCTGACTCATCCTTAAGCACAATAATACTTAAGCGATATTTGATAAAAAACCTTAAACCGAGGAGAGTCGGTTTAGAATAGCTCCACCACCCCTCGATACTCGTAAGCCTATCCGAACGAACCTCGCTTGGTAGTGCGACCACCGAGCCAGCAACCAACATTCTAATAAATTCTGTGGTCAAATGTCAACGCTTCGGCCGTGATGTGTTCCGGCAATGACGACCGGCTGGTGTAGGGGTAACGTACATTGCCTTCTATGCCAGAGGTCCTGGGTTCGAATCCCGGCGGCGGCGGATATTTGTGTGATGAACACAGATATTACTCGTCAAGTCATGGATGTTTATATGTTTATTTAAGTTTATTGTCTTATAAAAAATATGTATTTATTCAATATGTATATATTTCTTAAGTATATCAGTTAACTAGTATCCATAACACAGGTTCTTTAAGAAACTTAATTTGGGCTAGATAATGTTTTGTGAGTGTCAGAAATATTTATTTATTTATTATTATTATTTAATGTTTTATGAAGGGCCAGTGAAACCATGTCCTGCATGTATCAAACCAATTATTAGATTCCCTGATCTTTGAATCCTACTTTATCGTGCTAAAGAAATATGCTCCGCTTTAAGCACGATAAGCATTATGTAACTAATAATATAATTTTAATTTTCTCTCGAGAAAACTCCGTCATTTATATTCCTTTTGCAGCGAAAACATAATTTTTCACAATTAACCGTCTCATGATTTACGCGAGCATCGTGAAATTACGACTTCACGCTATTTTTTCCTTGTT
The DNA here is from genome assembly GCA_944452665.1 of Stenoptilia bipunctidactyla. Classification (NCBI taxonomy): domain Eukaryota; kingdom Metazoa; phylum Arthropoda; class Insecta; order Lepidoptera; family Pterophoridae; genus Stenoptilia; species Stenoptilia bipunctidactyla. The sequence continues at coordinate 13,752,200 of OX101726.1, forward strand.
CTTTGAGAGAGATAATAAATAAGTTTGGCATGTTTTGGATAGTCAGGATAATTTTGTATAAGATTTTAATATCTAAGGATGTATTTTCTTAAGTTTCCAATATGCATTTTAAGATGCATTTCAACGTTTTTTTACCGGATTTTCTCGTATTTTTCGACAAAATGCATCATAGTGCCACGTTTCAGTGCTGTTTCTGATACCGTTTTCCTGAATATATTCCAGATACTGTCTTTTTAATGTGTCTCGATTATAATATAATTGAAGACTAGACACAAAGAAGATTCATTTAAAATCTTGATTGAGACAGTAGCTGCTATACTTGAACTTGTTTCGGAGAAACCGCTTTGTAACATTGTAAAAAATATAAAGATTTGGAAGTAAGTAAAGGGTGATCTCAAAAGTTTCTTTTTACAAATAAATACTTCATACGTGGTCATACAAGTGAGGACGGACGTGAGGTATTTTCGCGACTGACTTGCTTTCTGTAGATAAGAAGTACAGCCTTTTCCGACAGTCCTTCAAAATCATCCCCAAAGAAGTCCCAAAATTATCCTGAATAACCCGGTAAGATGTATAAAAAAATTACCTTACGAGATAAATATGAACAAATAAAGATGAAAATTCTACAATCACGAGATACTCAAGTTACGGCACAAAAAATGTGAGTATCTCAGAAAAGAAAACGATCATAAATCATGACTTTGTAACGCCCGAAAATGCTACTCCAAATATAACACAACTAACTCTTGCTACGTAAAAATGTCTTTCTGGTACGTCCTTAGATACATATTTTTATAAAAGTCTATATGTATAATAGTCTTAACACATTTTTTACACTTCCGATTTGTTGCAAATTTGGTAATACTACTAATCTTTTGCTATCGAATTTGAATTTCTATTTAAACTAAATCAATCTGAACCAGATTGGATCGGTTTTACGGAACCACCTATTTATATCAGTCATACAAACAATTCTGGTATTATTTTTTTCTCATATTTCCTTAAACATTATTGAATATTTTTTCTTCTGACATGTAACAGTGTAAACTTTTTCAAAGGGTAAAACTAATGAAAATTATGAAACACTCTCAACTCTGAGTTATTTGACATATTCGAGAACTCCTCAATTCAGTTATGTTATATTTAATTAGATAAAGTTAAAAAAGAAACTCTGAGTATATAAATAAAATAATAGACTTATTTAAATAAAATCTCAGACACAACACAAAATCCAAAACACTAAGCAAAAATGAAAAACAAAGTAATCTTGTCTCTGCCAAGAATCGCAGACGAACAGCAAAGCGTTTATGCAAGAGGCCACTTCTCAATCCGGCACTTAGCAGAGATTTAAGCGTATCTCACACTTTGCATTAGCTGACACCGGGCTATGGAGGAGCTGTAACATTTCACTTTAATAACCGACACTTGGGAAAATGCGTGCTCTTTGGTGCTAGTTTTAGCGATCGGCAGGTTTACAAAGAAGGGGTGGATAATGGATTGACAAATTCTGTATCATCTAATGGAAATTACTACAAACATTTTCTCCATAAAAATAACACAGACATTATTAGTATCTTAAAATCTTATATTGTAGGATTGAAACTCTACTTATAAAGGATCCCTTCAGGTTACGCCTGCCTAGGGACCACTCTGCAAATAGAGTCTGCCACCAAATGGCTCCACCTATATTGTGTTCGGGTAGTGTTTTAGGAAGAGCCAATTCCTTCCTAAATCGTTTGCTGTCATCTTTGACCTCAGCTTCAGTCAGCGGCCGACTGTCCAAGTTTGGACACTCCATTTCAAATATATGGAAGGGCGCTCCTACTAAATCGATACGCCGCAAACTCAGATAATTTTTCGTACGTAGCGTGGGAGTCCAGTTTTGTGCTCACTGTACTTAGTTAGCAGAGTAACGCGCGCCGACTATCTATGTCTATCAGTGAGCGACCGACTTCCACGCGACGACGTATGAAAATTAATCTGAGTTTGCAGCTAACTGAAATTTCAGTTCGCCACTTTTCGGCTCACTCAGTCGGCCGCAAACTGTTTGACTACTGGGGACGCAACCTAAGGTCAACCGCGGGTTACGTCACTGTTAAAAAGTCTTCACTTTTTATTCCATCACTTTAAGTCAGACTTTAAAGATCTTAGTTTGAATCTATTTAATATGTTAAACATATCTTTCTTAGTCTATTTAAATCTCCTCATTCCCCGCTATCACTGGAACGTCACCCCGCTCCGTGAATGGCACAGAAGCACGCAATACATATGCTAAACGAAGAGGGTCAGGCGCGATGGATGGCTGCATGCCTAATGTTCACAATTTGTACGCTAGATATACAGCCGCGCATTACTTTGATATCAAGCACTCTTTAGTGGAAGTAGTTTTTTAGTTTTGGGTTCTCGAACCTGCTTTCTAGTTTCCTAGGCAAACTTTATGAACTTTTTGTTTCAATTAAATAAATAAATAAAATCCCCAGACAATCACACCAACTACATGGCCCCAAAGTAAGCATAGCTTGTGTTATGGGATACCATGTAGCGAACTAGGGGGGAACCTAGAATATAAATACATAAATAGATAAACACTTAGGTTTCTTTTTCTTGTTCCGTGCGGGAATCCAACCCGCAACCAGTAGCGTCTGAGGCAGACAGGTTAACCGCATCGGCAAAGTGGTCGTCATTTTAAATTCTTCAAAATAGGTCATAGGAAAAAACTGACAATGGTTATTTATACACAGAAACAAAATATTTTTTAGTACATAATTTAAGCAAACACAATGCAGCAACTTCAGAAAATTACCTGCTTAAAGATTTTAAGCCCCTGTTTCGAAAGTTGTGCGAAATACATAATTTTCCGCAATTTAAGTTTGAAATTCTCAGGAAACGCACACCCGACTGGATTTTATTCGCATTTTCGTAATAAATGTGATTTATGGGATCCAGGGGTCGAAAACCTTGTCTTCACCGTCGTTTGGGGTTAGATAAATTCCGAAATTAGGAAAAACGAAACCCTGGGTGTGAAAGATAGCCCGTAAGTCCAAATATACGACAGGCGCTATGAAGTGGACTTCGCCTTTATTTGAATTTGAATTATTAATCTACGAAGTTAAATTTGAATTTGAAATTAGCGTCCAATTTCCTTATATTTACTTTAAGTTGAAATTATTTTGTTATAATTATTTGTTACTGGGGAATTCTACAATACCAATAGGTATTAACATCATAAAACAATTTTCTTTTCTCTTATTCACAATTCAACACAAGAAGTAAGTACCTTTAATATGTTATTATAGTCAGAACGATGAATACCCGTGAAATTCCCATCATACAGAAGCAATAATTTTCTCACAATAACCTCATAGAAATCTCGAATATCAAATAGAAACCGATAGATTGTGAGCCCGACAACAATGTTGATATTTAACGCTCGATCTATTCAACAAACATGTATTTATTTAACATTTCGTTACAAATTTCACACCCGTACAAGTACAATCGCGCTCATAATCAAATGCAGCTTAATCCTACGGGTATTGTCGGCGAATTGTGATTGTGATTGTATGAAAAGTGCGTTGGACGAAATGTAGACAGATGGCGACGAACAAATGTGACATGTCGGATTATCACGTCGTGTAGTGATTAGAAATGACGCGAATGGTCGTTGTGATTGTGACGAGAAATAGCATAGAAATGAGGACAAGTAGATCAGAGGTGAAGGAAACTTTTTTTCTCTTTTAGGTGGTCCACACGTTATGAATTATTTTCAACCGACTTCCAAAAAAGGAGGAGATTCTCAAATCGTCTTTCATAGTTGGTTCAATATAAATTTCATCGAAATCGGTTGGGTACTTCATTGAAAATTTCAAATTTTTGAAACAATATGTATGAATTCTGAGAATGTTTACGTGGATGACACTATTAGTCGGCCAAATTGATGACGTGAAGTCGGTTTTTTTAATGCTCTGCATTCGTTCATTACTAATCTTAATCTGCTATTATGAGAACGTGTGCTAAGCGTATGTGGACTCAGAAAGTTCTTGTGGTAGCCATGGCCAGTTAATCCTGGTGTTTTGATATGAATATTCTCATTCCCGTAGTAACGTAAATAATTCTGAATCTCATGATTATATTTTACTTATTTATTACTTAGGTGGTATGCATCAGCTTCACTGTAACAAAATTTGCAATTATAACGCTATGTATTTCTTAGGCTACGAACGTTCAGGATTGGCGTAAAACGAGCTGATACTGTCTCTAGTTTTAGTTCGTCTACCTACAACCTTCTACCTCGGTTTGTAAAATCACCGAAACGTCAAAGCAAAATGTAAAACATGATTCTATGATCTAAATATTATATTTCATAAGAGCGCGATCTGATGTGGAGTCCGGTTGAAAATATATTAATAAAATTGTCTTAAGTTTTCACGATTCTTGCAGACCCCGTGGTCACGAGCGACGTCACGGGGTCTGCAAAGACACCGAAACGTCCAGATAAAATGTAAAATATAAATTATACGCGATTAATCCGGTTAAAAAGTAGTTTTATTTATATTAATAAAAGCTTGTTTACTTACAATGGGCAAACCATTAAGCATTTTTATTTTATTTACACTAGATCCACTTGACCCCATCAGGCGAGTGGTGGTAAGTAACGAAAGTAATTTACGTAGATAATGCCGGCGAGTATATCTTTTTGACACGCTCATGGCGGGGCGACAAAACCGTCACTTTATTTGGAACACAATTGTATGTAATAATTATTTATTGTTAAATAGTAACGCGAAATAATACGAATGTAAAGCCGATTAAATACCAACTTATACTCCCTAGAGAGAGATTTATAGAGTGGTGTTTATGCAAATACTTCTTATGGAATATCCTGTTTAACCTTCACAGTTGGTTCATTGTTGACACAGATATCACGTGAGATACACACATGTCTCTCACGAAAAGGTCACGTGGTTTTCGATTCCTGGTCGAATTTAAACATTAAACACTACAATTTGATGGCTTCAACGGCCTAAATAGTGCATTGTTTGAAAGTTCCCCTGCGATGTGAGAGTGTTTGTTTCGAGTTCCAACTTGGACTTTTTAATAATTTTACATTTTAAAATGGGCTTGGGATCTTATGCTGCAAAACTTCAGCTGTTTAGCTTAAGTTAAAAGAACATTGAAATTAGTCAAGATTGGCAAAAATATCGAAACTTACCTTTACCTTGTATTATCTCTAATAATGTTTAATAATTATTATGTATTTGACGACCAGCAGGTGCAGCGGTAAGATACATTGCCTTCTATGCCAGAGGTCCTGGGTTCGAATCCCGGCGGCGGCGGATATTTGTGTGATGAACACAGATATTAGTCGTCAAGTCATGGATGTTTATATGTTTATTTAAGTTTATTCTAATAAAAAATATGTATTTATTCAATATGTATGTTTACATATTTCTTAAGTATATCAGTTATCTAGTATCCATAACACAAGTTCTTTAAGAAACTTAATTTGGGCTAGATAATGTTGTGTGATTGTCAGAAATATTTATTTATTTTTTATTTATAATCATCATCATTTTAAATATTTTTTTCGATAAAATTTAAATCTATTATAGTTAGGTAAAGACAGGCGGATAACTTTTGTAAAAGACATTAAAGCTTCCTACTGCCCTAGAGAAACCCCTATAAAACTATCACTAAACAATAGTTATAAACTTATAAAACACACACCATACGACACCTCGTGCTATAAAGCTATTAATACCTTCTGTTGCATTACTTTATAGCTGTGAATAATTTATTTTACATACTAACAGAATTTATTTGCGATGTCAAAGCTACAAGCGAAAATAATGTTTCCGAATGATATCACCCGCTGAGAGCTCATATACAGGATGCTTGTGTTTTCAAACGCTTGTGAATATATTGCCTAAGTGTTTTATGTTGTTTTACTGGTGATAGTGTAACTTAGTTGATATTTTTGTATATTTTTTTTAAAGGAGTGTCGTAAAAAAAATTCAATGATGTTGATCTGTAAAAAATCTATTGCCATGAAAAAATATGATCTCAACGTAGGTACAAACCTAACCATGTCATCTTATAAATAAAACGTTAACATAAATAAACAAAACTCTAAAAAACCAATAAGCATTTGAGATATTTTTCATGCTTAATAAAGGCATTTATTTAAAGCTATTAGGGGAGAACAGGGTCATACCAATCACTAAGGCAAAATGATCATAATATATCCAATAGTAATCAACATTTATTCACCAAAATAATTTTAAACACAAATATAATTATTTTTTTTCAAAAGGTAATTTTCTTGATATCAGTAATTATTTTTGGTACAAATAAGAAATAAAATCTCTTTCTCTTTGACCGGTATTTCACGCCACGATGGGTCCGGTCGGGCTTGGGCTGATTCGGACTTCGGTCTAGCCTAATATTAAGCTTCCCCCAATACTAGAAAAAGGTGTCCTTCCCTCCTTCTTATTTACTTCGTTATTTTGTTCTGTTCCTTTTGCAATATATATTTTGGAAACTTGCACTAATCTGATAAAAAAGGATGCTTCGGTATTAGTATTGGCCCTGCTATAGTCTTTATCATTTGACCGGTATAACCCAACATCGTATTTTTCTCAATAATATTTTTTACAAAAAAACGCACTGCTTTTTTCTCAAAATCTATATTCTGTAATGATAATGAATATGCAAGCTACATATTTAAATTACCTAATCATAAAAATGCAGTGAAAATATCAACTCGTCTCTTAATTACGAAGATCGAAAAATTATAACGATTTGGCGAGAAAAAAAATTACGTGAGTTCTTCCTCGATGCGCGATGGAAACTCAGCAAGGTCGACGCCGGATTGCTAGGTATGGCTAGCGCTTCATATGGCTATGTATGCGCGCAAATATCTACTTGATTTTATGAGTTATAGTGCTGACCGGTATTACCTCGTGACCGGTATATCCCCATTTTACCCTAGGAACCTTAATTTGTATTGTTGTGTTGTTTATTATAATTGTATAATTTTATCAAGTCTTACATAAATTCATAATTATTTTTGTTTTAAATATTATAAATTAGATATGATTATGTCAATAGCTATGAACATTAAAGCTCCCTTATTGTTTTCTTATCTTGGATAACTTTCATTAAGTGTTTCCCGCCTTTTTTAACATAACCAAATTTAACTTTTTTCGGTGTGATAATAATTAAGTATATAGATTATCAAACAAACGTTTGCCATCTGCAAAATAGCACACTTGCCAACAAAAGACACTCCTTTAGCACATTTATTCTTATCTATGACGACACTGGCAAAATATATTCTATAAATATTAGTAGCCCTATTTAAAAATAAATACGATCGTCCTATATAACGCTCAGGATATAATTATAATAACACTTGAGTAGAACAGATGAATTCTAGGAGGGCGTGGAGAGCACAATGCATCTCACAGTCACCCCAACAAATTACTTACACATTAAAACGGTTACAAATTCCTATTGTACGAATTCGAACCACATTAAAATAAGTCTAAACAAAGCCTTTTCCTCCAGCAAATTGAGTTAGAATTACAACGAAGTTTATTAAGTTAAAACTAAATTACACGCGGAAATTTAGGAGTTGTCTCGCAGTGGGTGGCGGTTTTCGATAAAATCGAGATGGAATTGCATTTGTTTTATTAAATTAAGTTATACAAGCATTTTTTGGACTTAAAATAATTTTGAAAATATTTTCGAAGAATGTTTTCATAATTTAGTTTGGCAGTGAAAAGTACTGGGTAGTATTTTTACAGTGCCTTTAGAAAAGTACCTAATGCAATAGCGAGTTGAGAGTTTGGCACGTTCAGAATGTAAAGCACGTGTTTTATTGATCGAGCGGGGAAAATTTTGTTATATTTGAAACAGAAAATAAATACCCATACAAATTTTTTTTAACTTCAAAAAAGGAGGGGGTTCTCAATTCTATTGTATGTTTTTTTTATGTTTGTTTCCTTTTGACTGGGTGAACCGATTTCGATGATTATTTTTTTGAGGTCCCATTTTAATTTAGTCTAGTTCTGATAATGGTATCCATGAGAAAACCATATAAGTCTTAAAATTGCATCAATAAGTCGGTTTTTTAATGCTCTGCATTCGTTGATTATTATTATAAGAAACAGTGAATTTAAATGATTTCATATTTTTGTACAGTACCTATGGTGGGTAAGTATACTGTAGGTACATTAACCATCATCCGTAAATGAAATTTCCGCAAGCTTTTTCACCGTTGACGAGTACGTCGTGAATTACTTTCAAGAGTTTATTTTGAAATCAAATATTAACTACTATAACTAAGTTACCTTGCTAAATATCGCGACAAGGTAGGTACCTAACTAAGTTATATTAGTCGTCATCGATTTCCGCAAAGTAACGCCTGATACAATCAATTATGACAAGTATTACTTACACAGGCATATGAAAAGGTTCACACCGCATTCACGAGCATATTTTCTTTAATATTTCCTAGGTGTGAGATTATTCGAAGATCATCGCGTGTCGTCGCGGTTCGTGGCAGATGGAAGATTTAAATTTCACTCCCTAATTCAGAGGGGAACCAGAAAACTCAGAATATATATTTTGTAATAATTATATACTTAGTATATACGAAGTAGGGCGAGATATGCGGATTGATGACCACCGAACATTCACCATGACGACTTCCGTGCTTCGAAAGACACTTTAGCCGTCGTCTTCTTTCTGCCAAATGTAGATACCTATAATGAACATAATGAACTATTTTGACAAAAGGGTGCCGGAAGTTCATTTTCCGCCGGATTGTTTCCTCTGTTCAAAGCCGAAGTTCTAATTCTAATTTTATTAATCATCATCGTCAGACAAGAGATGTGCGCTGCGGTAGAAGCCTCACCCAAGGTTCTCCACGTTGTCCTATCCCGCACCGCCCTCATGCAGCATTTGACCATCACCAAGTATATAAGTTTATCATCATCATCATCACAACTTCGTGTAATGAGCCCACTGCAGATCTATGAGTCTCTCCTCTGGGTGACGAGGAGGTTTAGGCCGTAATCCACCAAGCTGGCCCAGTGCTGGTTGGTGGATGTCAGATATTTCAGGGTGCCGAAATGGCTTCTGACAAACCCTAACGACTACTGTATACAAGTATACAGCACCCGGGACCGACTGCTTAGCGTGCCCTCCGAAGCAAGGAAGTCGTCGTGAGAAATGAATGGTCGGCGGTCACCCGCACCGAGCGCGCGTAACTCCGGTATCGTTTGATATGCACAGGAACCACGGCGCCACGACGTTTATACTTACAGTGAATAAAACTTTTCATTTCATTTCATTCGTCGGTCTCGGGTGCTGTATTCTGAACTACACTGTTATCTGCCCAGTATGTATACCGACGTGACTGCGATGTTGTATAAAGGTTCGTGCACACTTTGTCGGGTCGCATTACAACGCGAAAATCCGCGAGCCTCTGATACATTTCATATGAACTATCGCATACTGTGTCGGGGCGGACCGCATTTCATATAAAATGTTTGAGAATGAGGCATTCGAATTATTGCGCTGCGATGCGCCCCGCACAGTGTGCGCGTAAAAGACTGATGACCACTGAATGTACCAAGCATAGCATGGTGTTAGCATATAAGACATATCGGTGACCCGACAATTCTGACATCGATGAGACAAAATTGAGACATACAATAGACTCATCGTAAATACTTAAAAAAACAGCCAGATATATTATGACAAATATTTGCTGACCTTATATAAATTTGTCACACAGCTTGGATTGAACCTGCAGCGGCTGTCAAATTATAATAACGAAAACGTTGAATAATCATATTTCTGTAATAATAACGGCATTACATGTCAAACATAAAAAAACTGGATACTAATAATTGATAATCTAAAGACTAAAGTTATTCCAGAAATCGTAGGTTGGAAGCAAAAAGGGCATTATAGAATGACAGTTAACTAGGTTTACTGTAGTTTGTGGTATTTTCCCCGGCAAGCCTTTAAAGTTGACGCTTAGCTAGCAAGGAGCTTCTTGCGCAGCAAAATTACCATCCACAAGTTTAATAAGAAACTAAGAAAAAGTTTGAGAAGATTCGTTAAGATACAATGCAGCCTCAGATAACATAGAAAAACTGTATTTATAAGTTTGTTAGTATGAGTAATTTAAATTAATTGTTTTATAAATGAATAAAGTTAACCCAAACTAACGTAAAAACTATGTAGCCCTATATAATTAAGCATTTATCAGCTTGTGTTGCGGAGAACTAGAGGCATGGTACACCCGGACCCGAAGTAGCAATCGGGAGCAGCTGTGACCCTACCCCAGGACCTTATACACTCAACCAAGGCTCTGTATACCTAGAATATAACAACATACTTTCGGAACAAATTAATGATGGACATTTCAACAAGTATTCAACTCTCCCAAAATTAAGTAGAATTTTGGGTATGGAAACCATTCAATTCATAGAATACTTATATTATTATTTTTGATAAATGTCTCGCTACTTCTAATTCAAGGAATCACCAGACTCATAATGAATACTTTTTATGCAGATCATATACAAAACTTTTGGTAGCGGGATAACTTCCATAGTTCAAATTATGATCATGATGCAAAAATAGATTCAACCTAACTTGGGCACTTCCTACGAATACAAACGAATACAAAGCATTAACCGACAAACAAAAATAAAAAAATAAATCCAGTTTCAACCAAATGTTTTATAGCAATCAAGGTAAATTTTACTATTTCATACCGTAAAATAAAGTATGTTTTGTTTGATGCTGACATAGTTTTTAATGTACTTATTTCCTGGAAACCCAAATGTACCGAAAAATTCGTAGCAAGCTGTATCAAATTTCCGGTTTTATTTGTCACGGTCAGAAATTCAGCAATTGTTAGTGTAACACAATGGTACTCGTTAGGTATACCACCTCCTTCGCTTTTCTTTGACATGAACATTCTATAGTCGTCTGCGGAGGGGGTCGACTTATTTACTGTATTTTATCGCACGTGAATGGTACAATTACGTTTATAAATAAGTTACAAAATAGTATTTTTCAAGACAATATGCAGCTCTGTGAAACAATAGTATATAATGTAACAAGTGAGCGAAGTTGCTAATTACAGTCGAGGCTGTGATTTGAGCCCGAGCCGCAGGCGAGGGCTTAATAATGAGCCGAGACTGTAATTAGCAACGCTCACGAGTTATATATGACGTTTTTCAACACACTTGTGAGTAAAAGACAGACATACGTGGTCATAAAATAACAAACACACTTGAGAACAAAGCTGTGAATTGTGATTGAAAAATGGCGCCGAACCTCGCGCATGCGCGTAGTTTTTTTTTCCGTCAAATGTGTCAATGTCTCTATAGCATATACAGCCTATTTTAAGTGAAAATGTTTAATTTGGAGTGGTAAATGCAAATATTTTAATATTTTATGACAAATGATTGTAAATTGTGAATAATTTGTTTAATATACAAATTTATTTTACTAATATAAGGCGCAAACATTTAAAAATGTATATGGATTTGAAGTGGTATAAAACCTCTTTGTTGTTTCTGAAAATATTTAGTGTATAACCCGGACCAATAAAATATGCTCTGTTTTCTCGCATGTTATTTGCACAAAGGTACAATTCAACTTTGTAGGATTCATTATATTATGCACTAGGGTATAATATATTATGCACGCGTGACTTATAGCCCAGTTTATAGTTCTAAATTCAATAGAATAACGCTCACTTTACGAGCAAGTGTGTTGAAAAAATATTAAATAGAAGACCTTTCTATCGTATTTTACAACTTATAAGTATATTTTACATTTTAAATCGATGTTGTAATGTATTTCGGTTATTTTGTATTGAATTTTTACTATCTGTAAAGTCTTACTTTCCAGTTAGGGTTGCCATGCTGTTTTAACAGTATTGTACCTACTGTTTTTCACCACATTATACTTTTACTGTTGAACTAAAATAAAGTACTTATACTAAATACTGTTTTCAGCATAAAATGCTAAACACTTCATGTGCTAGACTTAAATTAATAATTTGTGCGAGAAGCTCGAAAAATATGTGTTTAAGACATTAAATAAATTGGATACTGTCTATTTTTCTAAAATACTGTTTGATATTCTTTTCAGACTCAAATATATTTTATTCCTAGAAAAAAGTTGGTAACCCTATTTCCAGTCTAAAGCTTTCTACAGAATCGTAAAACTTAAGACAATATAACTAACGAAGTATTCAATTTTAACCTATAATCACTTATTGATTAAATGTTGTCAGAACCAATATTTTATATAATCTTTCCATTTAACTCAATATAATCAAAACACGTTAAATCAAAAGGTTTAATTAAAAACCACACGCTTTACAGAAAATAACATTTAAACTAAATTTGGAAAGCTATTTCCCGAATGTCAACATGAGTTTCCAACCACAAAATTTCAAATGTTTTGGCATTGTGATTTGAATATAAAATAGTATTGTAATAACTTTATTAAAGTTTCATACTCGTACGTTTACTTAATGACATACGGTCGACAAGAAAAAAATATCTGGATAAACGTTATAAGAGTATCGCAAATTGCACTATTATGATTGAAATAGTTCTTAAGGCAAACCAATATTTACCTACATAGTTCTTTAAGAAAGGAAAACTCAGTATTATGTCGAAAAAAGTATGAATTACTAACGTCTACATTAAAAACGTAAGTATTTTAAGTAACAGCAAGTTCGCTCCAAAACTGGACAATGAAACGAAAAATGTCAGCAAAAGTTGAAGTTTTATTCGCGACTGTACCGTTGTGAAATTATATCGTTGAAATTGTCGAGAACAATGCTTGCTTGTTACGTTTCGTATTTTATTGTACAGTTTCAAATAATTTCGCAGTTTTATGTCATAAAGACTTTTGACAGCCTGCACATTTATTTTGTACAGAAAGTTGGTAAACTGCCTTACGTAATATCTCAGGGTATAACTTCTTATTAAATAAAATAAGGATAGAACATTTGTCTTTCATTATACCTGATGATAAGTTTTTACGAACATCAAGGATAATACAATTAATTTTATAACGATGACTTTTGATAGAGATTATGCGCTTTGTTCAGCACAAACTCTACGTTAGTCTACGTTGGTAGATACGTACCAAATAGCTTTGCTCTATTCCATGTAAAAGCCAGAAGAATAGGCAGTGTAATTTGTGGACTTACTATGCAATCTCCCAGAGTTGGCAATGCGTCTTGTCTTGTTCATATGCAGTACTTAACATAACAGCATAAAAAATAGTTCAATTCAGAAATGGCGTAGCTAATCAAAAATGTATCCACCAGATTACCATTCATTTTACAACAATCGCCAAAATACTTTCAAATTACGTTCTATTCTTCTAAAATAATATAAAAATATGCAAGGCACGTCGTGCAAAACTTCCTTAATGAAAGAGAGTGCAATTTAACGAACTGTGCAAAAAAGCAAAGACGGCTTTTCCTTATTTTTCAAATTAGGCTCTCTTGCCTACTTTTATGGAATTTTCTGAAATTTGAAGCACGTGGCGAGGTTGTCGACCTACGGAACTACTTTGCTACAGAGCGGGCAAAGCAACGAGCAGGCAATTAGTTTAATCACCTCACACGGCACTTGCTGCCTAGATAGTTAGCCGAGGAGCCTATTCTGGTGAATGGGAATGAAAAGATATTGTCGGTCGAGAAAGAAAAACAGTGGAAGTTTGAGTAATCTGAACTTATGTATCGAGTTATAGTTATACATATAGTTTATTCTTCACAATAAAATGTAAAAAGAAAAGGAAAAATCTTTAAGTTAAAACATACTCAGATCATGATAAAATACGTACCTACATATTATTTAAAATACATGCATAATCATATACATATTCTTCACGCCTGTATCATTCCTTATGGGGTAGGCAGAACACCAGAGGTTATAAAACCACTTGATGTGACATTTGGAGGCATTGTAATGATGAAGAGAGACTATTACAGTGACAGGGGGTCACCCAATAGCCCACAAACAAAGCCTCTAATACAATCTCTGTCCCTCAACTGACTTTTACAGAATGCCCGGGAAGAGAAGCAGCTGTTTTTCTTCGCTCCCAGTCCAGCAGAAAATACATGTAATGAACATTTATATCGAAGCTTGGAAATGTAGAATGATGATAGGCCATTTTGATAGTATCTAATTGTATTGATACCAAACACATGTGATAGTGGTATCGTTTTTTATAACTGAACACAAAGATTTCAAATTAGTAATGTTTCTAAAGTGTACGTATAATTCATATACACCCGTAATCTTAACTTAAAATAAGAAAATTTCAAATAACACTTTATTCTCGATACCCCGAATAAGGCAGCCGCCCACGAGCCTGCTTTTGTTCCTACATAAAAAAGGAGTATTATGTACCATTGTATCTCGTTCATACATAAAGTTATTAATAGCAACTATTCAAGTGAAGGCACTTCAGAGACTTACAAAGACCAAAGCTCACGCATTGTAACTACAATCAGTAGTAATAGAGAGGTTATTCATATTCTGTACAGAAATATATCGCCTTATTTATCATGCTTGTTTGTATCATGAGCATTTCCTTTTGAGAACACTTTATGTAAATGCATTTTTTTGTCTTGGTAGAGTTATTGGCAGTAACTCGAGAGATTTTAGTGAAATATACAGGGTGACTTGTGGGTCACTTTCGAAATTCGAGGACGAGATACTTTGAGATCATACATGAAGAGAAAATTAAATTAATATTAATTATTTACTGAGTAAACAAACTTAACCGAAAGTTAAAGAATTCATGACGCAACGCATGTTTACATAGGCGAAATACAATAGATACTATTCGGGGGGTGGTGTGCGTGTAGCGAGAACACTACTGTGTGCGCGTTGACTTAGGCGGCGCGTCGGGAAAAGTAGTGTATTCATGTCTTTTTATTTATTTATAGGGAATTCTTGTGCAAAATTAAGTATGTACTTACTTTTATTACACAATTATGATCCGAATCGAGAACGGAGTTCTCTCAATATCTAAAATTTGTCACCAGTCACCCTGTATACAAAATACATAGGATACTTACGTTTATTCTTTTGTTTGAATTTGAAGTGTTAATTTTAAAATTTGAATTCTTGAGTTACGAATTTACATAGTTTCTTAAAGCATAGAGAAAAACAAGATGGGTGTCGTCTTTATGCGACTATGTGAATAACTTATGTAGGTACTCGATGACGTAGCTCTATATTAGTGTTTAAATTTATAAGATCGTTCCAGTTGTCAATACAAAATACATGTTTTGTTTTTAAAGGTTATTTATGTTTTTTAAAGGTTGTTTCTTGGGAAACTGTACGATTAGGAATACAATTTATTTTTAAGCTCATAGGAACAAATACTGGCCATTTAGACAATCGTGTAAAAGACACGCTTTCGAGGCGCATCGTCTTACATCGGATTCTGAAGTCTAAGCAATTCTTTCTATTCGAGTCACGTGCCTAATATCGAGCGACCTACAATCGAGTCGCGATAAAGATGCCTTCCGTTGTTATTATGGAATCGATTATTTGATTGATGTTATCACACTCGGTAGGATTCTGTATGTTATTAAGTTGAGAGTAACTTCTTTGTAATGATTACTATACCTATTATTATTTTTATTTATTCCTTTTACAGGAATTTTCGAAGGTAAGTCAGGTATGGACAGTTATAGAAAATTTAATGCAACTTGTATGTACTCAATAAGAATTAGGTACTTAGGATCATCTGAAAAAACTGATAAAAGTTTTTTCAGATGATCCGTATTTGGTCTCAGTCTCGGATGATGTCTATTAAGTGTTCGGCCGCTAGGAACTGAATAAAAATGATAATGAATAAAATCCTCTGAAAATCCTGCCAACTACATGTACCCAACTTATACAAAGATTTAGCATGAAGTGACGTGATATGGGATAAAACGAGAAAGTGATAAGAGGTAACATGTAGCGAACTAGGTAAACAGTGAAACACCCTGCAAACACACCGAAACGTCGTCGAGTTAAAATGTAAAATAAAATACGCGTTAAATCCGGTTTAAAAGTATTTTTACCAAATTTACAGTTCCACTTATATTATATACGTGTGTTCCATACAATGTGTGTGACGTACCTTTGGAACAGAAACATTTTGGAGACAAAGAAAGCCCTTTTTTACACGAAAGAGCCTATAATATTTATTTTATTCATATTTTCTGAAACGGCAAAGATCCACAGGCAGATATTTAAAATCACAAACATAATCTAATGAAGTGCGAATTCATCCGGCTTCTCTTCGTCCTAAATTTATAATTAATACAAAATAAACAATTTGAAAGTCTTTGCAAACAGTATAAACAAATTTACTTCCCCCTTCCAAACCCCTTTTTTGGAAACGAAATTAGAAAGCGACAGTCAAGAACCCTTTTAAATAATAAGAGCAATATTACTTAAAATTTCCAAAATTGTAAAAATATTCTTATACTTAATATTATATGATAGCTTTAAATTTTATGATTTTGGAACATATCCTATTATGCGCATATCTAATAAAGATCATAGGTTATTAAAAAAATATATTTGAATTCACGCATCCGTGCCCACAAAGTTTCATTAAGTAGTTGTGTTATAAAATAAAATAAAAAGACGTGTGGCACTCGGAGACTGCCGCGGTAAATGCAATTATAATTACTTATTTATTTTATTAATGCAGTAATGTTTGATCCAATATGAAGTTCCACAAGTTCCTAGTAGATGGCGCTGATTGTTTATTAAAGTCCGCATGTAAAGTTATGAAATCAAAGTATCACCGCTGTGCCGGTCGGAGTGGGGGGTGTTAGGTTTTTTCGTTACGGAATTTCTGGATTCGGTCCCCACGCTCAAGGCCCGCGATAGAAGCTATGCAATAGCTTAAAAATATGTTATGGAAACGAGGTATCGAATACTTAAATGAACTTTAGAAAAATACGAATATACTGAATTTAGAAGTGTTTCCTTTAATCAATATAGATCTATTTGAATCAACATTTGAAATAACTCCTTTATGCGTGCGAGAGACTGGGTGGTATACATAATTCTGTTGCAGAATGTACATAAATGCATAGGTACACATTAAGTTACAAATTAAATTATAATATTATACTAATTAAACCTCAGATTTTTTTTGAAACCACAAAGTCTGACAATCTGCACTTTTGTTACACCCGACCACATCCGCGATTGATCTCAATCTCTTCATGAATGACGTTTAGGTCAAAGATGAAACACGCCGCCGCGCTGGAAGATCTGGCTCGTCAGAAAAAACTGTCCGAAAACTGTCCGAACGTAGTTTGAACAAACGTAGGCCGAACCTCTGTTGACCTACAATGACCTACATCAAGGAAGTTTTTTTTATTGTAGACTAGGCCCACCTTTGACCTCAATCTCACCTGGTGTTTGAAAATTTTGACATTCGCCAACCAGCACTGGTCCAGTTTGGTTGGCGGTTCTTAAAATCGGTCAAAAAAGGTGAGCCTTAGCTTCGCCATCCAGGGACGTTGTTATAAAAAGATGAGATATTTTAGGTTGAGGGTTACATCTTATATGGTTATAATAAAAATTATAGAAATTAACATGTTTTGCTATTCGTAGGCTGATATAAAATTTTGCTGAGTGGATAACAGACCAAAGCAAAATCGACGTTTATTTGATACCTTATACTTTTCCTGTGAATATTTAGTCTGAAAATGGGAATAGGAGGGAATAAATAGGTTTTTGTTCAGAGAATTTTTAATTGATGTTTACCTGCTAACAGTGAACATAAATTACATACTATATAAACTCATATTGGAAAATATTTTACAAGATTTAGGAATATAGGTGGAGTAGATTGATTTATTTCATGTATTTCATACCAAGACATAACATAACTGTAGGATTATGAAGTTAACTTAAGAATTTTGTTATTTTCTTTAAATTCAATTAGGCTATGGCTGAAGATGTCAAGGTATAAGTAATCATGTTTGTCTAATTAGTTTTGAAAAAAGATTTATTAAAAGAGTGGAACCAAACTAAAACACTACTAACTCTATTCCATACTAAGGGTTGGTAAACAACCTCCTTCAACCTACCTTTTTAGTAAATTAAAGTTTATTTTTTGGCAACCCTCACTCCGGAACACAGGAACTGTTTACTCTGCCAAAAGAAAGCTAATTGAGCGAGGCACTCCGCGGAATTATACCGCAGACATTGATTAATTGCGTTTACAGGTTTACTTCTAATTACGTCGCCATTTACTTTTAGGCTCGCGTCTAAAACTGAAAGCTTTTCGAAATTTCCTTCAGTCACTAGTGATGTCAGCTTTATAGCAACCGAATTATAAAACCTTTTGTTATGTTTAATTCTTGTGCAGGTACTTATTTTGTTTTTTGTAATTACCTACTTTGTAAGTTTTGTGCGACTCTGAACGAAATGATGCAAAGAAAAAATTAAAATAAAAAAACATTACTGAAACGGACACATCACCTATGTAGCTACACAGTTAGATTTACAATAAGTATCATTAGACTACTACACGTAGACAGAACTTAAATAATAAAAAAAAACCCCAGACAATCACACCAACTACATGGCCCCAAAGTAAGCATAGCTTGTGTTATGGGATACCATGTAGCGAACTTGGGGGGAACCTAGAATATAAATACATAAATAGATAAACACCCAGACACGGAACATTTCTTTTTCTTGTTCCGTACGGGAATCGAACCCGCAACCACTGGCGTCTGAGGCAGATAGGTTTACCCCATCGCCAAAGTGGTCGTCAAACTTGCAGTTGATACTACAATAATGTGAACAAAGCACTAATGCAATTGCTAAAGCGAAATAGATCCTCTTTGTACGGGTCGCCAGGGTGTGGCAGGAACTTCCTGCGTCTGTTTTTCCTTACCAATACGGTCCTAATATTTACAAGCATCGAGTGAATAGGTTTATCGTTGATACTCACTTTCCACTAGGTGTCATGGAATACATACACTTTCAGACCCAAGCTATAGGTATTATAGAAAGGTCCGTTTCTTAAACCAATCCGTCTACGATTTGAACCAAGAACCTCTCAAACCGCAAGCGATCGGTCGGTCAAAGCAAATAAGGAAGCTACAAAAGTCATGAAACTATTACACAACTGACACAAAACAGCGGTGATGTGTTCCGGCAATATTTTGTGAGGAGCCAGATCCTGCCTGCCTAGCCCCGTGTGCTGTCAACTTTTACCTCATCTTCACTTACCATCAGAAGAAGTTGAAGTCAAACACGGGTTTAATCACCGATAAAAAAAATGCTGGTTTAACTGTTTTTTAACTTATCCCGCATTTGACCCAAATCTCAACTGATGATAAGATGTAGGTAAGTTACATCTTTAGTTACTTCATGTAACTGTATTACATCTTAATTTACATCATGTAACTAATGTATTAAATTTTGGAGACATTTTGCAGTACCTATTACGTAAGTACGTACTTCGTCTTTAAATAACTTTATCTGTATCTCTGTGTGACTATACTGAAATCTTGATGCAACTCTTAACAATTTAATTACCAAAATAGCTTTTTTACAATTCTCAGCAGACTTTGTATAGAATATAGAGAATGAAGTTCAGAAATATTTCCAACATTGCACATATTGACAAAAAGTTTGAAACACAGAGCTATATTAAAGTATGTATATTAAAGTATGAAGAAAATTTTCATACACTTTGAGGTGGATTTCATATGTGCCTAGGAACTCAGAATACAAATCTAGAAATCAACTTTTAAAAAAATCATCATGTTTCAATATGTAGGTAGTCTACGTAGAATATGTAGTCTGATTTGATCTTCGCATCAGCAAGCATTTCAGGTTTTGAAAGTACGGCATGTTTTTTTATCCTCTATGATTTTTTATGGTCCTAGCAATCAAAAAATTCGTAACGTCAGTTTTCAAGCATAAGGCACGTAACATATACAAGAATATTTGCTGAACCATATTTATACAACAACAGCGTTTTTTTGTCTCTTCTCTCACAGGGTTTTTGTTCTGTAGATTTTAGAGATCTATTTACTCGTGAAAATCTAGTCTGAAATGTTCGATAGTATGAATGTTTTAAAATAAAGCTAAATAGTATTTTAAAACTGTTCGAATGTAGTAGTAGGTACTGTTTTACTTAAAAATCGTTTGTACTAAATTCTCACATTTATTGATCACTCTCTTCATAAATAAAACGCACGTAAAATAAACAATTTCTCTTTCCTTTTCATCCAATATCATTTTACTGAAACTACAAAACGGTGCAATCTAAAACTTCGACAAAACTGGAAACGCAATTTTCTATATTTTAAAACGAGACCTTTTCTTCACAGGAATAAGTCACACACGACCATTCAGCTGAATTTCATAAAGCGAGCGTCGAATCTAATAGATTCTTTTTGTAAGTTTTCCTTTATTAGACGCCATATTTTCCTCAGAATGGCAGTGTAGCAACACATGAAAGGGAAGGGACGCGAAATGAAGTGTTGGCTTTCGGAAACCTTTCAGATACAATACTGTACGAGAAAATTAAGAATGTTTTTCAGTAGTCGAATGTTATTCGGAATCTAATTTTAGAATATGAAAATAAAAAAAGATTTTTCTGCATATTTAAAAAAACGTTAGTAAGTATATTTAAAAAAAAGTAAAGAAAAAATCGAGTTTTCACTATACTGCTCACTTAATGCAAAATTCTAATAATGACTAATGAAGTTTATGCTTAAAAATCCTATTCCGAAAGGATTCCGAAAGCAATTTGCATTTGATTAAAACAAATAGACAAGCTTTCCCGCCTCTATGTCTGAAGGTTAGATTCAGTGTCTATTTATGCCTATAGTTCGAAGTTTAAAAAACATAAGTACGTTTCAGTATTTATAGGATCTTTACACCATATTGTTATGATTTTTTTTTATTTTTTATTTATTTATTCTTCATTGCACACAATAACAAAAGAAAAAGAAAAATACAATTAACAAAATCAATTATGAAAGGCGCAACAGGCAGCCTTATCGCTGTTAAACGATTTCTAAAGTTGCCTGAACCATAAAACCATAATGTTGCCACTGCTGCACAAAGCCTCTACCAAATTAGGGCCATATTCGATAAACGTTCTTTTTTTCGGAATTTAAGCACCTACTACGTTTTGGTTTATCTCAATGGTTTCCTTATAGAATATAGCGAAACTATGAAAATTCTCTATACTAAAAAAACTTTTAAAACCGACTCGTAGTTGCTGAAATTTGCACAAACAAAGAAACAAAACAAGCCCTTCACATTTAATCTAATATATAAAACTAGCTGACCCGGCAAACGTTGTTTTGCCATATAAATAAAAAAAAAAAATAGATGTTAGCCGATTCTCATAGATACCGGATAAGCACAAAAAATTTCATCAAAATCGGTCAAGCCGTTTCGGAGGAGTATGGCAACGAAAACTGTGACACGAGAATTTTATATATTAGAATTTTATATATTGCCGGGTCAGCTAGTATTTTGTATAAAGATAGGTATGTTATTGTTTAAAAAAAAATAAGTTGTGTATTTTTTTCACTACGCAGATTGCTCACCCGTGTCACGCAAGTGAAGAGATCTGAAAACCATTGCTGTAACCTATGACTGCAGCATAATATGCTAACTAGCTGTTTTACCCGCGCGATTTTAAGTAGCTAGCCCATGTACACTATCACTACACATCCAAATCTATTATTGGGCTGTTCTACCGTGATTGAGGAACAAATATCCAGACATCCATACATCTATACATCCAGACAACCACACATCCAGACATCCATCCATCCATATTAATTTACTAATAAGTATTATAATATTTATTTTCACCTCCATAGCTTTTGATCCTATAAAATACAGCCTATAAAACTTCTCAATAGCTAAGCTATATTGCATCGGTCTGCCATCGCCCTGCGCTCCCTGTCAATATCAAAATCATCTGTGAGTCGAACTGTGCGCACATGGCTTAGGTATTTAAACTACTGACAACCCGTAGTTTTCCCTTAGTTTGACAAAAAAACATGTTAGTAACAGTCCTGTGTTGCCCCGTACTTTATAGTAAAGATAAAGATTTCTATTTTAATCTGTTGAGAAGAAGTGCTAAGAAATTCGACAGTTTAGTGAATAAGATTTTTGTCGTGCATGTCCGGATATTTATAAAAGTTCTTTTAGCACAACTTTTGTTTTGCGTTATCTTCAATTTTTCAAAAATCTTGAAAACAGAATGCTTGCCGAAACGATGCGAGTTAGCAACTCAACTACTTACTGCTGTTTGTCGATTTTTTAAGTAACAGCTGTAGCGCTTTAAAACCAAACCCGGTTAAATTAAAAGTCATCAATAAAGAATCGTATCGAAAAAACACCGAAAACTATCATTTTTTTTTATGAATCAAGCACTTTAAATCCCATCCACATTATTACAATCCTTTCCGTGCATATGAGAGAGGTGTTAGTACTTAGAAACACTTGCGTTAATGACCCGGCGGAGGATGAGCAGTCTTCATCGACGTGAGAGCTTGTCACGGGACCTAAAACAACCACGCCACCTGTGCTGTTTGCACGTCTGGGTTTAAGCTCGGGACACACTGGGGCGGTTTCAACAGAAAACTATGTTCATGAATATGTTGATGATTCAAAAAGATTAGAAGAAGTTGTTGAAACGCAATTAATCATTTTAAAAATTTCTAATAATAATACATTAAAAATAATAAAGCTGAAGAATTTATTTGTTTAGAAATTCTCACAGGATCTAAAGGCACGCGTGTAAAACCGCACAAAGCTGCTGCTCTGGTTATATAGGTGCCGTTGAAGTAAAAATCACCTGTTATTTTTTTAGATTGAACTAAAACTTTTTGACTAGTTATGCAAATTTAGGATAAGATGTTTTCTATAGATACTATAAAATCTTTTTCTGCTGTAGTTTTTCACTAATCTTTTGCAACATGATCCCTGTGTCATTGGCCGAATTATTGATCTAGCGTCACTTATTTTTTTAAACCATTGATATCAGACATTAAATCAGTGTATGGTAACAGCTATTAAAGTTGCAGAGACAAGTTATACGCGATACTAACGATATGTTGAATCAAGTTTTTAATTCCAGGGATTATTTGATATTAACTAGTTTCCCGCCGGTGCTCTAATGGTAAATATGTACACATATAATAACGTGAATAAGATATACAATCATGAAAGTTATTTGTATGCTAATTTTATATAAATTTTACTCGTATTTTAGACCACGCAACGCAACCAAATTATTGGACAGATTGTCAAATCATTTGTTTAGTACGAATAGTAGAATTATGGATGTATTATGATAGTTTAATCTCTATCCTCGTTTGACGACCTTTAACATAATATTATTAAAATTATGAAGTTTTCACATTGCATAACAGATTATTATTTTACGAAGTACAGTATCCATCGGCTATTCTTTACGAAAAACTTATTAACGGGCATTTTAATTTTTGAAGCTGGCTGGTTGTGCGGGATTATACTCGGTCTATGATAAAATAGCTGACCTGTAACTAGCCTGGGACACTATCTTTGAAAAAGAACGAATGTAAGTTTTATATAGATAGTATCTAAGTACACACACAATACAGTTTTTTCATTTAAGGTTTAAAGTGCATAAAGTGTAAAAAAAGGATTTTCGGTAACGAACGATTGAGAAGTGAAACTAAAGAAACAAGCATATTTCTTTTCTCTACACCTTGTTTAATTTTTCCTATCACATTCTATCACAAAAAATATGAAAAACAATATTATGATTGTATCACAAAACGGTGCAAATCCAGTAAGTCTCGTCGTGCGAGAAGCAGACTGACTCATTCTAAGCTACACTTACAGAAAACACAAGAACAATGTTTATTTTAGTGATTTAATTTTACAGTCAATTTTAAATGAAATTGACTAAGTGTCACTATTGGTTTATTATTCGTCTGGTATGTCTTCGAGAGTGTGGACATGTTTCGGACTAAGATTTGGAACAATGCCATACTCGGATCTGGACGAAACATCTTAGGATTGTTATTTAGTATTTGCATCGGTGTTTATTTTACGAGGTTTATTACACTACGTACCTACGCAATTGTTTTTGATATATGAGGACAATAAATTCAATAAATCCTACTAGAATTAGAACAGCAGATGACAATTTTGTCGCCTTTTTATTTCTTATTGCAGCAGATATTTATCTAAAACATTTTAGGTAGGTACAATGTTTAAATACTCAGATTAAAAATATATTAATAATCCTTGAACAATTGTTTTATTTTACTTATGTATAGACTATCTGAAGCTGTTGCATGTTTTTATATAAAAATGGGTTAAAAAAGAAATAGAATATTAATGCGATTCTACGCTTGATCCCATGACCATATCAAGATAAAAAGTTTCCTGAGTATCCTACTAATACTGAGCTTTGCTTTTCACAAACATCCATCCATATTTACGAATTCTCATGATTATAGGTATAATTCTGATTTAAATTAAAATTGTCTTAGGTGTAAATAGGGTTGCCAGACGGTTGGGATTTGGCGGGATTCTCCCGATTTTTTGTATGTCCTTCCGACTCCCGAAAAAGCAAATAATCTCCCGAAAAACAAGTTCGATAATTTTAAGTTTTTATTTTCGTCAAACGCCTTATGCCTGCTTTAGAACGATTACTTCGTGGATGGCCAGCCATAAAACATTACTTCTTGTGTAAAAGGAGAAGATGAATGTCGAAAGGAAATATGGGAATTTGTATCTAAAAATCTTACTTCTTTTGATAATAATGAATAAATAAATAATAATAAAATCCCCAGACAATCACACCAACTACATGGCCCCAAAGTAAGCATAGCTTGTGTTATGGGATACCATATAGCGAACTAGGGGGGAACCTAGAATATAAATACATAAATAGATAAACACCCAGACACGGAACATTTTTTTTTTTCTGGTTCCGTGCGGGGATCGAACCCGCAACCACTGGCGTCTGAGGCAGATAGGTTTACCCCAACGCCATAGTGGTCGTCAACAAATAGGGGTTGATGAATGTTACAGTGAGGGAATTTCTGAAGTGTATTTACATTTTGTACATAACGTTATGTTAGAGTTTCAAACGGCGATATTGGCGTTGGAAAATGATGGATGTACTGTCCTGAAAATAGATGGTATTATGAAAAAGCTGTTGAACCAGCTTAAAAGCCGATTACAGGATAAATTTTATGGCATTAAAAATAGGTCCATTTTAATTAAATGCCAAAAGCCGAAAAAGAAATCTTTAACAAAGAAGCAGAACAGTTTTTCCAAAGAGCCATCAGTTACTTGGAACAACGTTTTGATTTTAGTGAAGAGTCTTTATTCAAAATGCTCTCTAAGTTTTCATTAAAAAAAGAAACTTTGTTCACATGGAGTGAGCACTTAGAACTTATAGAAAAATTAAAAATTTTGAATGATATTGACACCGACCATTTGTACAGTGATTATTGTTCTTTAAAAGAAGTTTTTAGTTTAAATCGCCCTCCAGAAGAAAAAAATAAAATGACAAATGATAAGGGCCTATTTTATAAGAAACTGCGTTGAAGTTAAAAACTTAAGCAAAATTGTATGTTTTATATTTTCAATTTCAGTAAGTAACGCTTACTGCGAACGCGTTTTTAGTATACCTACTTAATAATTTATACTCAACAATAAACATGCTCATTCGGTTCTTATCTTATGTGTCCCAAATACCTATTATGTTCTTTTTTTATATCTACAGTGCAATGCAAAAATATGTTTGTTTACTTAATATATTATGTGTAATTAATATTAGTAACTTATTTTTTATTTCTCCCGACCAAAGCCCTAAAATCCCGAAAAATCGATTATTGATCCCGATAACAGGAATAATCGATCTGGCAACCCTAGGTGTAAACCGTGCTTCGTTCGGAGGGCATGTTAAACAGTCGGTCTCGTGTTGCTTGGTTATACCATTTGGGCCCCCTGAAAATTCTGACATCCATCGACCAGCACTAGGCCACCTTGGTGGTTTAGCCGGACTCTTAGCCCTGCAGACAGCAATACACTTTGCAACGTATTCGGTTGTGATAAGATTCAAATACCAAGGAAAATGTAAAGCTACATCTTATTAGACGTGACTGTACAGCGGCCCTCGTAACCACGGTATCTGTATAAACAGAAAAATCATTTTATTTCATTTTATCAAATAAAGTAGTCAATAAAACTATAAAATTAATAGCAAATAATGTGTTCAAGAAGGGTTGAAATGTTCAAGACAAAAATCAAAACTTCTACAACTTTGTCAGCTTTTTCAAATTGACCAAAATTTTTCAAAATAGTTGATACGTTTGGGGCAATTTTAAAATCTTTAAATTCTTTCACTAAGGCTCGTATTATGAAAGCTTTCCTTAGCGTTGATCATGTTGCACCAAAATGCTGCAAAATGCACCCAAGATTAGATTCGATACCAATTCTCCATAGACAACTGTCAAAAAATCTATACCGAAGTCTATTTTAATCTGAGCAAGCTTTTATAATCCCCGCCTTAAACACTCCCCAAACTCCATACGTTCTCCACACACCGAATCTCGATACTCAATCGTCAAACGTTGGTCGTGAAACTCGTGAATGTATCGTCGATAGCACTTGGTTTAATCATTAAAACACCTGACTCCTAACTCTGAATCCTTTGACCTCACCATCACTTATCTTCGGTAAAAAATATTTGAGAAAAGAAACTCTTTTTCATCTTAGCTAATAAATTACTTATTAAAATTATTAGATGGTACATTAAGCGTATTTAGGTACTTATTAATATCGTAAATTAAATTACAAAAAAGTGTTAATTTCTACATTTTCTGAGCCTTTAAATCGATATAAACCTTATGTAATAGATTATAATTTCTTCAATGAGGCGTATAAGGAAAGCTTTCTCAAGCGTTGACCATTACTCAAGCACCTGTAGACTTGCTGTCAATTCTCCATAGATAACTGTCAAAAAATCTTTGCTTCAAATCTGAGTAAGCATTCGTAATATCTGCCTTAAACACTCCACCAGCTCCACACGTTCTCCACACACCGAATCTCGATACTCAATCGTTGGACGTGAATGTATCGTCGATAGCACTCCGTTTAATCACCATGAATATTCATAGGGACGGAGCTATGCAAAACTTGAGGACTAGGGGCCCTGTGATGGATAAATTAAGTGAAGATAAGTCCTGTCTAGGGAAAGTGTACCTAATTAAATAGAGTAAATCAGTGTGTCGTCGAATTCACTCCATTTGAAAGAATGAACATTTGTTCATTAAAAAAACGGACCGTCGTCATTTTAGTTTAAACATAGATGATCCCAAAAATCTTTTTGGAGGGATCTGTAAAGTTTTTTTTTTATTTTTTTTTTTGAATAATATAATATCTATGATAATATATCATAGGGTTCAAGTCACTATTTTATTTATTTATTTACAATATCTAGTGAAATAATCTTTACGGCGGCTAAAAGTTATTTCAATGTTAAATTAAAACATGACCTAATTCCTGTTTCGTTTGTGGTTTTTTTATAAGTTTTGGATTTGATAAGCGTCCGTGTAAAACTTGTTGAGAAAGTATCTAAATCTAGTTTCACAATAACAATGCGTTTTTCTTGTATTTGATGCTTTCTTCAAAGTTGAGTCGCAGTATCCTACATTTTAATGAAGCTGATCGACTAAAAATTCCGTTGGATAATTGTGTTTTTGATCAACGTGTGATGTTTTTACAATTGGACACCATTTTTTCCAATGAGCACCGTAATAGTTGTCTGAGGGACTACAAAACAAAAGGATAGGCAATGTATCCTTTTGCTTAGATATACAGCATAAATTAACCCGATCTTAAAGAGTGTTATGCAAATGAACCTGTAAGTATAAGTAGATTGTGCTTAAAGTTGAATAAATAGTTAGTGATAAGGCCGAAATTAGTTTAGTTTCGTCTAGAAGGGTAGATCATTGATTACCAGAATAGGGAAATTACAGAAGGCCTTTCCAGCTTAAGACTTGGGTTTAAAAAAATATTAAACACATACAAAAATAACATATAAAAATAGTGTCTGAGATAAAGACGTTCAAATAAACAGACACACACTTCAGCTTTATTAGTTCTAAAGGGTTAATTTTAATTAACGTATCACCTCTTGCGGGCAGCCTCTCTACATCAATCCCAACAACATTTGTTCTACGACTTTTTACAAATCCTTATAAATAACACAAAAGATAAAAACAAAAAAATGTTTGCTCCTTCCTCTACATTTTGTAAGAAGTAACTCAAGTATTATTATTATGAAGCGACATTTTATTGTCCAAGGGTCGTGCGTGGCATACCTACGCTCAGAGTAAATAGAGTTACGCCTCTAAATATTTTTTGTATAGGAAAACTAACATTTTAAAACTATTAATTTTTAAAAGTTGTGGAACAAATGTTGTTGGGATTGATGTGGAGAGGCTGCCTGCAATAGCTGCCTGCTAATTAAAATTAACCCTGTATATTAGAAAATCCAAAAAAAGTCATGTCGATATGGCATAATATGGTGGAGCAAAATAACTTATGAAGTGAATAAGTTCTAAGTATGTACCTAACTATTAAAATAAAACAATACTAGACTAATGCTATGATCATGTGATTATCTCCACAATAATTTCAATGAACACTGCAATTGACTCTCAGCTATACAAACTGAAAAGCAAAACACTGATTATTCAATCACGCGCCATACTTTAAACTTAAAGCGCGGCTATCAATTGAAACTGTCATAGTTGTTGTGCTCGGCGGCAATAATTCATAGATGATTCGCGAAATTGATTTAAATTTGGGTGATTGATCACCTGGCTGGTCTCCCGCGCTGGTGCCATCCATCATGCAGGGCGGGTCAGCCAGGTGCTTAACGAGGCACCGACATTACTTTACCGGGTGCTGGAAAAAGAAATGTACGAAAATACACGGTTGTAGGTTATTTTGAAAGAATGTGCAGTTTGATTGATGGTTTTCTAAAGTTTAGATGTAAAATGAAAGTTTTAGTGTTTTTAAACTAGGTTTTCTAAACAACAAAGATATTGCTAATTGTTCAAAATAGCCAAATAAAGTTTGAAAGTCATGTAAACTGTCTTCTGTCAATACAATGGTTGACTGTTTTC
The DNA here is from genome assembly GCA_944452665.1 of Stenoptilia bipunctidactyla. Taxonomy (NCBI): domain Eukaryota; kingdom Metazoa; phylum Arthropoda; class Insecta; order Lepidoptera; family Pterophoridae; genus Stenoptilia; species Stenoptilia bipunctidactyla. The sequence goes on from OX101726.1 coordinate 13,781,478, forward strand.
ATACATAATAAGGCAAAAAAATCGTCGTTACTGTAAATACGTATAAGTCGTTTGACATTTCCTTAATCTCCGGATAACTTCTCACTAAACACGTCAACTTACATCTTAACTATAAGTTTGTAAAATATTAAATGCATCATATATTTTGTGCTAGCTTCCAGAATTTAATCTATAAACAAAGAACAAAAATAATTCTTTACATCATATAAACAAGTTAAAAGTATTATAATAACACAAAAAACTATAAACACGTACAACATAATACGTTATAAACTTACTAAATTTACATTTCTTTTCGCCATCAATCGTCAAAATTTTGATAGATTCTACAATTTTCACTCCCCTCGCTAGCGAGGTGCTTTGGTGAAAATGTGAAGGAATTCACTATAAAGGAGTTTCACACAGGCCAGGCGATCAAAGGAAAGGCATTTATTTAAAAAAATTTACTAGTTTGGTTTGCGTTTTTTTTTAATCTTCGCACCTAATTTTTGGATTTGTTAAATATATCTTGTTAAACCTTTATATAAAGCGTATGGAAGGTAAGCTTGGGTACGAATATTTTATTAAGAAAATCTATGAGTATATTTGAGTTACGCGAGAAAACTGCACGAAGGAACTAGCCTGAAATATTCACAAAAAAGTTGTGATTGGCTAGCTTTTGGAATTGACCTCTCAGTATGACAAGGGATCTTAGACTGACTATGAAACATGCATGTTAAAGATGAAGTTAATGCAGGCACTGTTATCGCTGAATCGATGATAACAATTGACAATTTCAAAGGTAAAAATGGATCATTGAGATAATTTAACTTTTTAAGACACTTTTCAAGGGTAAATGAAATAAGTACAGTTTCTACACGAAAAAAGGTACTTTCAAAGATGTTCAAAACCTTATCATTATGTAGTGACCTAAAAATTCTACCATCAACCTTAACGAACCTATACGGAAATTTTTATTATCCATTACACACAGAAGTATTTAATAAAAAAAATACAATATTTAGCAAACACTGTGTAACCGCTCTCTAAAGTTAAATAAATTCGATGTAATTTCGGCTTCCTTACATTTTTCTTCATTGTTTTTACTGCTCTACTTAGCGTAGCTTCCTAATTTATGACTTCAGTTCGAAGGAACAAACGGAATGTCTTATAAAGTTCCAAAACTTTATGAAAACAATTTCTTTTTGATATGTTAGGTTATCTTTTAAAGGAACTTATATTTTTAACTAGCTGACCCGGCAAACGTTGTTTTACCATATAAATAAAAAAAAATAGATGTTGGCCGATTCTCATAGATACTGGATAAGCACAAAAATTTTCATCAAAATCGGTCAAGCCGTTTCGGAGGAGTATGGCAACGAAAACTGTGACACGAGAATTTTATATATTAGATACAGATTTAACTTAAACTGTAAATTGTATTTCTCGTGAATGATCGTGTGTATAACATACCCAACTAACAATTTGACGTCGTTTAATAGTTTAGTAAACGTAATCTACAGCGCACAGTTCGCAAAAGCTAGGTCACACTAACGTTATAATAACGTTTGCTAAACGCGAAAAGGGCCCCATTTATACGACCTACGTTGTTGTTAAATGGTCATACAAAAGTCACAAGATGACGAACTTATCGTCATTCAAAAGTCGTGTGAACGTTAAGAAATTACCACTGTCATCGCGCAGTAGTCGCATCAAAACTTTACAACGACTCGTTTCGTTATATTGTGGTTTTATTTGAGTCAAATAACAATACCTGTAAGACTGATTTTTAATTTTCTTTTTAGTGATTCGAATCATGTTTATAGTTTTGTTTCAAATAAATAGGAAATAAAAGGTGATTATTATTTTACATGCATATCTTGTTATCTCTCATAACGTTTAGTTCGATTGGGAATGTAAGTTTTATGACAATATACCGGGGTAAATACTATTCATATTTTCATGCCACATCGTAATTTTGGATTAAAACATTAAATTTATATTAACAAAATTATGTTTTTTCTATTTATAAAATATGTTTTTTCTAAAAGTGTAAAAACCTGTCGCTTTTGTCACACACTTATCTCTTTATGACGTAGTTAAGACAAAAATATCGTTTTAAGGTTATTTGACGACCATACATTACGCCATTGCCGCTGACTATTAGGGATCCTTAAACAATTAAAAATCCTTTTTTTGATTTTGCCAATATTCACCAAAATAATTTATTTTTAAATTTATTTCAGGTAAAAACTCATCGTAGTAAAAGTTCAGTGCAGATTACAAAACATTTTAATAATTATATTCAAGTAACTGTTATCTGAAACATGGTTTAAAGCGAAAATAAAAGCTTTTATTTAAAAAATTTACATTTTTTGAAGCCCTTTGTTTGTTTTAATTTCCATAGGATTTTGAAGAAGATCCTTCAACTCCGTCACAAGATGTGTTAAGTAAGCTTCCAGGTCGCTTGGTTCGCCTGTTCTTTCATAAATACCAACAACAATTGGTGAAAGATGTCTTTTTTCATAAGTTTGACAAAGTATAGGTATAGGAGGGAGACCATCTAGGTTAAATACTAATGAAACTATATTTGGAACGTCATCAATGTGTTCTAATATTTTTTGTAGATGCAAAGATAAGCCATTATGCCAGTATTTACCATTGCCTACTGAAAAAAAAAAATTTCATTTATTCTGAGAAGAGTTATAGGATCGTTAGGAACAATGTTATGTAGTCTTTTGTTAACAATTCCGCTTAAACTTTTGAGGGTATGATGAGAAATGTTAAATTCAAGAGCCCTTTTTTTTCAAATCCTCCCAAAACGTATTGTCTTTGTCGTCGTCTGTATCAGAAGATTCAATTATTGATTCTCTTGTGCTTGACAGCTCTGAATGATCACTTGTATAGTTATCTGAAAAACAAATATATAATTTTTAATCATTATTGTATTATATAACTTAAAAAATATCGAGAAACTCACATGAATATACTTTAAACGTAATACGTTACGAAAAAGCTTACCATACGTTAACACATCGGACCTACTAGGAACACTTTTATCAACGTCAACTGTAATAAAAATGAAATTAACTTTTATATAAATACATAAATAATTTCAATATTTAGTGATAAAAATTGAATTCATAAAATCAAACACAAATTTTTTGCAGTAAATAAAATAAATATTGATACTGAACCTTCTTGTTGTTCATGTGTTGTACACTTTTCTCCTTCAACAATTGTGACTAATTCCACGGTTATTGGTGATGCACTTTTTAATAAAAGGAAATTTCGATTTACTTTCCTTTTGAAAGCTCCACTACGATTAAGTTTTCTCCACGATTTTTGCTTCCATTTTACGTATTAAATTTTATCAAACGTCCCGTAAATATGGCGGCCAAGACGTTTTAAAGCCATAACTTGACTCAAATGTGACTAAAAGTTTGATTAAAGTCAGGGCATTACGTTAAATTGACATCACGTAATATGAATGTTATATTTGAGTCGTAAATAAACAACCAAGTCATTTGAGTGTCTCAAATTGATTGCTGTAAAACAAAATAGACGCCGTTTTATAAACGTCACTGTAAAACTTGTAAGGAACTGCTACATTATATAAACATCATATAAAAGTTTTCCAAACACCTCATTTGGTCACTTGAAAACGTTTAATGGACTGTAACGTTAGTATGACTATTGCGTTGTCGTACAGACCTTTTTGCTAAAACTTTAATGGAACGTTGTATAGTTTAGTCTTGCCAACGTTGCTATGACCAGTTTATTATGACATATTCGTCGCATGACTAAAAAGTTAAAGTAAAGATGTCTATACGACCTAGCAGTCATCTCATTACTATTATAGGACTGCTATCCATCTTAATGTCATACAGGTCAGGACTTATATGACGTTTTTGCTTGTTGGGTAGTCTTCAAGTGCATTTTCCATCAGTTATTGAAGGTAAACGTCCTTTCGTTACCAAGAAGGAGACAAAATTCACTTGGTGATCGGATCTCTTAGGGGTCACGCGCCGGCTTGAGATCTCTCATAATATAAATCTTTTGCGAAATATCATCGCTATGGAAGTGCTAATTTTAAAGCCATCCTGTGCGTGTGTGGCCCTTTAAACGTGCATCCCTTTTCTGCAACCTGGTCGTAACTATTTATAATTGAGATTAATATTTATATATTATTTATTTATTTATTCTTCATTGTACACAAAAATAAGGAATATTTATACAGAACAATTTTTAAGATACAGAGCACAATAGGCGGCCTTATCATCGAAAGATGATCTCTTACAGGCAACCCTAATATTAGTTGCGTACCTAATAAATGAACTCAAAAAAAATCCAATAGTATAAACGTGATGGTTTGTGAGGATGCATGTTAATTGGTCTTTCATAACATAATTTCGCACACGAATACATTACAGTCTCACATACCTAGGTAACTAACACACAGAATACTTTTTACCTTACCTTCACATTTCTTTGGAATACCAACCTTATGTTAAGGGTGAGTAAAACCAGGATAACAGTTTATTCCATATAGTCTGCGGCAAATTTATTTTTATTAATTAGAACGCCATTAATAAGAACGTTAGTAAGTAAGGATTTCTGTAAGACATTCTTATGTAAAACAGTAGCAATTACGGGCTCCCTTTGTTCCGCGCCCCCACAAATCGATGCAATATCACAATTATTATGAACTACTTTTAGCCTATCTCATATTCCTAAGGAATGAAATGGTAAAACAATATTAACTTGCCGAAAATTAGCATTTAGAATGTTTGTTTAGGTGATAAAAGTCGTCTAAAAGCTAATTTTATAAAAATACCGAATGTATCGTGAAAAGCTTCATTAGGTACTGATATCTAAAAATAAGGTTAATTTATAATATCATCACAAAAATATAATAATGTATTACGTTTTCCAGCTCCGTAAGTCAACGCCATCTAAAAGTAATTAATTACATCGAGACCCTGAACTCATTCCAGTTAATCTAGAGGCTCCAGGCATATGTCCCGGCGTCCCTCCGGAGATGTTGGCCTGGTTAAATCTGCCCGCTTTGAAAAAGGAATGTTTGAACAAAATTACTTTATGTAGAAGAAATTATTTAGATGTAGAAAATTGTCTGGCAGATAAATCGGGAAAAGAATTGAGATTTAATATTGACAAGTAAAACATAGTTAGTTTTTAGATTTTTTTCATTTATTTTACGTAAAAAATAAAGTATTTTGTTTTGCATTATCAATACAAACATAGATAAAAGTTAAAACAAGGTTTCATATTATATGACGTTGAGCTATAATAAGATTAATTACCATTTATTGGAAATGACTCACCTATCATTTCCATTTATGTATGTCTAGTTATATCTTGTATGTATTGTTGTATCTTATCGACTAAGTTTTAATATCTATGTGGTTGTTGTTCCAATTTTGAACACCAGTTTTAACTAATTTAGAAATAAGGTGAATTAAATTGTACATACGAGATTTTTATTACATATATTTAAGAGATTAGAAGCAAACTTGCACAAAACTATCTCTTAAACCCATTTATAAGCTTCTTATCACCTAACCCAGAAAGTTATCCTGGCCCCAACTTAATCAAGTCTACTGGGTAGACCCTCGACTCGATCCACAACAAAGGATTACCAGCCCTAAACCTTATCTCTTGGCGAAGCTGTGATCAGTAATTACTCCCCCATGGACATTGTGCCTGCACGTTCCAAACTTGAAAATACGATATGTTCCCGAATCTTCCACTAAGTAAATGACTTTCAAGAGCCATTCTTCCACTATCAAGATCGCGGAATGCGCGTTGTCAGAAAATATAATAACCAGAAATTGGAATGGGGGAACCTTTACGATACGAGTCATTTTCACTACAGAATTTTACGTCCCTTAAATTTTCTTGCAGCAAATATTTGAAAAGCTGTTCGTTTATTTTTACGCTACTTCATTTATTGTCAAATAACACCCTTAAACGACCTGTTCGTTTGTAAAAGCCCACAAAACGTTTATGTGAAGTAAATTTAATTAATCAAAAGCAAACAGGTAGAGAGGGTTTCATCCAACGCCCCGATGTAATTAGAGGGGGCTACCCGACTCATATTTTTTACCATGATGGCAAAAAATGCTGTGACAGTACCCAGCCCCTGCTACTTACTTGCTTTTTAAAATATCAGATAATGATGACATGATATAGCTTTAACCAATATTACGACGATATTGGACAATAAAATGCTTAATTTATCTTTTATGCGCTACGAAAGCAATAAAATTAAATGATACAAATAAATGACCTAATAAAATGTTATTTATAACATACATAATTTAAAAAAATACAAACAAAAATATTCGCAGTCGGTAGGATTCGAACCTACGCTCCCAGAGGGAATCTGATTTCTAGTCAGACGCCTTAACCGCTCGGCCACGACTGCTCCTGATATTTTGTGTGAAAAATGAAAGCATGTTTCAACTATTTATATGTTTTTACTTTGAAAACAAAGTCGATGAAAGCAGAGAGAATCTGGTCCACTATTTCACAATCCCTTTCCGTAGGCGCCGTGGCTTAGTTGGTTAAAGCGCCTGTCTAGTAAACAGGAGATCGTGAGTTCGAATCTCGCCGGGGCCTAGTGACGCGGTAAAGCGACACGTGTGAATATTTTTGACACGTCACATAATTACTCAAATTCTTCCTTTCATACTTCATTGTTTCTCAGTAGTCGATTCTTGTGTTTTTTTTATAAAAACTTTTCTACCGTTACAGTACTGGCAAAAGTTTGGTACAAATCCTCTATTGGACAAAATGACAGGAGTAGGTTCTTCTAAAATAATAATTAGTACCTATGTACCTACCTACCTTTATAATCTAGGACCTACTAATATTTCATTTATAAGTGTCGTGAGTTTAGCCATATCATGAAATGCCCGACCGCAGTAGTCGCCGTATTGTCATAACTTTTATCTAATTTGTGATTACTGTAAAATATTGCTTCCATGCTGGACTGGGAGCGAAAGAAAAACGTAGAATGTGCCAGCTGCTTCTCTTCCCGGGCATACTGTAAAAGTCAGTTAAGGGACAGAGGTTTTAAAGGCGTTTTTGTGGGCGATAGGCTGATCCCCTGTCACTACAATAGTCTCTCTCCATGTTTATAATACCTCCAAATTTGTCAAACGTGACATCAGATGGTCTTGTAACCTCTGGTGTTCTGCCTACCCCATAAGGGATACAGGCGTGACGTTATGTATGTATGTATGTATGTAAAATATACTGTAAATATAACTTAACTGTAAAAATCAGTTTAGGGACAGAGGTTATATTGGCGTTTTTGCGGGCGATAGGCGATAGGCTGTCACTGCAATAGTCTCTGTCCGTCATTATAATAGGTACCTCAAAATTTTTCAAACGTGACATCAGATGGTTTATAACCCCTCGTGTTCTACCTACCTCGCAAGGGATACAGGCGTGAAGTTATGTTTGTATGTTTTTTACACAATTTGAGCTCAAATTATTGCAAATGACATCCTCTACTTCGCCTTAAGGGATTCCGTTCTAATTACTTACCAATAATCATGTATAAAGTTTTCTGAGGTTAACAAAGGCTTATACTGCAAAATCGTTGGGGTGATAGAAAAATCAGAAGTAGGTATGCGAAATAGTAAAAAAAAATGATTTGTAAATATGGGCATACAGATATGAGAAGGATGTACCAATTTTAATTTCAATTTTAAAATGTACTTATTATTTTCGAGAAGACACAATGACGTCACAGTCATTGCTTTGGATTGCTCCAAGGTTCTACTCAGTGTATTTAACATTGATCCAATAAGTTTTAATTCAATCTCATAGCCACCTTCTATCAGGTGAGGTTGAGCTGAAGCTAGTCTCTTATAATCCTATGTATTAAAACTTTCCTGAGCGTTTATTCAGCTAATTTATTTCTCGTCAAAATGACATTGGGATATTAGTGTGATCCATTAAATGTCAAAATGGTATTCCCGCAACACTTTTTAGTATGGAAATTACTGATTTTACAATTCAAAATAGCATATTTTCAAGTTTGGTTCTCTCTATCTACTATATGGTACATCCTCCATCCAATTTGGCGATGGGGTAAACCTATCTGCCTCAGACGAGTTCGATTCCCGGACGCAACAAAAAAAAGAAATTTCCCTGTCTGGGTGTGTATTTATTTATGTATTTATATTCTACGTTCCCCCCTAGTTCGCTACATGGTATCCCATAACACAAGCTATGCTTACTTTGAGGCCATGTAGTTGGTGTGATTGTTTGAGGATTTTTTTTTTTAATAACTTGGCGTTGGAGGCAGTAGGATGTGATGAATGTCTATAAGATAACCACTTTTATTTTCATACTCTCAACTTTGAGAGCGATCTTAAGTAGAATAATTTCATACACTTTATGTTACTGTGTGAAGTCGTTGTGGCGCCGTGGTTACTGTGCATATCATAAGATATCGCAGGTTAAGCAACGTTCGCCGCGGTCGGTAAAAGGATGGGTGATCATTTATTTCTCACGACTTCCGTTGTGATGATTGATTGATTGATCGCTATCAGAGTTGAGAACATTTTATAAACACAGCTTTACCACTAGACAGAATTTTCAGTGCTGCCTTTTTTAGGATATCCCGTTTAGGTATCTACTAAATGAATTGAAGAAATAAAAAAGTTTGTCAATATTATCACTCGTATATTCACATTTTGGTCAACTTAACTTATATACAATTTACATACTTTACATGTAACTTGAACTTCTTAATAAATAAAATTGAATAAGTACTGGAACTCAAGGGGTTGCCTTGCTATTACGGAAATGGTAGGTACTTGCAATGTGCTTAATACCAAATATTTATGAAAAAAACCCGTAAAAAAAAAATTGTATCAACTTCGAACTATAACAAAAAAAAAAGAAACAAACATAAATGCATTCTGAGGAATAATAATTGTTTAATCATTCTAATTTGAGTCATACCACGTCAATTTTTTGATTTATTTTTTTGACTTCGATCAGAGCCAATATTCCTTACGATATTATTATTTCTTGGCACTTTGAAATATAATTAGGGAATTCCAAATTCACCATAAAAAGTTTTTTCAAAACAATCTACATAATTTTTTGTCATTTAAAAATCATACATGAGTAGTTAAAACTTATATTTCTTTAAATATGTTTTATTCTTTACCGGACAAATTAGAACTAAAACAAACAGACTGCATTGATATTTTTGATCCAATTGAATGTTGCATTCCCTCGTTTTTATTTATTTTACTTTATATTTGATTTTTTTTCTTAGGGACATCCAAGTCCATAATTACTTATACTGAATTGAATTCTCCAAGACATTAAAAAGATACTTAGGCTTAGATAATGCAACATCAAATAGGATCTAAAATGTAGGTACCTAATTATCTATTAGCAAAATAATGAAAAATCAGTCAATACATTTTAGTTCTACTTTGAGTTATTGTTTGAATTCACTATTAGTTATAACCACAACTATTATCTGTATGATTACATCTCAACTACGTATTTATACTTTCCATACTGTACCAGTCTTATTAAATATATTCCAATACAAATAATGAATTCTAATAAACATCTAAATATTTAATAAAAACCTGAGGCACATTTAAATATTATAATCCGTTATGAAATAAATTTACAAACTTACAATCAATAATTTATATACAAATTCCATCTTAAGAACTAATATGGCAGTAATGAGGTTTCAAATATTTAATTCGCTTGATTGTCTTTCAATTTGGATTTTAAACTGGGAATAGATAAGGATTATAAGTAATAATTTAAAGAAACACACATAACATTTAATTAGGTAGGTAACTATCAAAGAGCTAAAAATAAACACAACAAGGTCATTCCATATCAATAAAAGTAGATATGAAAATGAGCATCATTTAGACAGGTCAGCCAACCTAACTGAACTAATAAATAATATTAATAAGTTGGTATTACAAAACGCACGCGACTGCGTTGCAAGCGCTTGGTGCCAAGTAGACTGCATACAATTCCTTAAAGGCCTGACACAAGAAATAACTTGAAAAGTTTTTGTTATAATAATTCATGAATTTATTGTGGACTGGGTACATTGTCAGCTTCAATAGGAAATGGTATGAAAAACCACTTGAACTCGTTCATATTATCATTACCTTTTCTTGTGTGTATTTCAATAACTTGATATCTCGACTTGTAACCAATAGAACATTGTGATAAATGTAATTATTCAAAAAAATGATACTCGATTCAAACCTGATTAAATAACAGAACTAGAGTTTAAAATCCAACTTAAAAAACAGCAAGTTAAATAAATCTTTATTATACAAATTATATAAAATCAGTCTCTTTACATTTTTCACTTTAGGCGTCATTCACATTAGACAGTTCACACTCTCAATTGTTTCACTTTCCACTTTTAACTTTTTAATACTGTCTTTTTGTCACTGTTTACATTGTCTTTGGTTTTCGGAATGTTACACGAACCGAGTGAGCTGCGTATGGAAGTCCCTTAGGAACATCTGTAGTTGCGGCAGGGTCGGTCGGTCGTCCGGAGACATTGCCCAGCAGTACGCCATTACAGCGAATCTGCGGAAATTATTTAATTTAAAAAACAGGGTTTCATATTATATGATTATTAATTATCGATAACAGGATGGTACATACTGCAAAAAATACCTAATGCAGCGAAATAATACTAGAACATTATGACTCAAATATGAAGTTCATAGATAGGCCTTTAATTCGTGATAAAAAAGCAAATTCTATAAAATCGAATAACGATGTTACTAGCTATTTATATAGAGTTAACTATTATGAAAAACAGGGTTTCATATTATATGATTATTAATTATCGATAACAGGATGGTACATACTGCAAAAAATACCTAATGCAGCGAAATAATACTAGAACATTATGACTCAAATATGAAGTTCATAGATAGGCCTTTAATTCGTGATAAAAAAGCAAATTCTATAAAATCGATTACGATGTTACTAGCTATTTATATAGAGTTAACTATTATGAAACTTTAGAATATTTTATTGTAAAATATTCAAATAAACTCACAGTAAATTAAAAAACAAAAATATTCGCAGTCGGTAGGATTCGAACCTACGCTCCCAGAGGGAATCTGATTTCTAGTCAGACGCCTTAACCGCTCGGCCACGACTGCCGCTGATAGGTAATGCGAAATATGAAAGCATATTCAAACTATTTATAAATTTTACTTGGTATACAAAGACAATAAAAGATTATGCTCCACAATTTCACGATGCACCGCCGTGGGCGCCGTGGCTTAGTTGGTTAAAGCGCCTGTCTAGTAAACAGGAGATCGTGAGTTCGAATCTCGCCGGGGCCTAGTTGACGCGATAGAGCGACAAGTGTATATTTTTTACACTGTCAAAAATGATTTGAATTTTTCTTTTATTTATATCGATTCTCAGCAGTCGGTTAATATGCGTACATTTTTGTCATTTTTTTTTTATAAAAATGATTATGTCATTATGTTTTTCCAAATAATTAAATATTATACAAATTTATATTGAAGAAGTATTTCTGTCACTTGTAGCATCGGATACAATGACAGGATAGTAAAAAATACTTTATAGGTAATCAAATATAAACTTACAGCTCATCAGGACAATTTGCCGGCTGCTGCAATCGGTACCCGTCTCTTAAATACGCGGCCACTTCGAACGGATCCACCTCCGCGTACGGCTGGTGACCCAACGTCGTCAACTCCCATAGAAGAACTCCTAGAGCCCAAACATCCGCTGCTGGGCTGAACTGCCTTTTCGACAACGCTTCAAGAGCCAACCATTTGATAGGCCGGTTCTCATTGTCTCCTAAACAGTGGTAGTCCGCGGGGAACAAATCTCGAGATAATGCGTTGTCTGCTATCATCACACGGAGATTCTCGTCCACCCTGTCGAAAAAGAAGCTCGTTAGATGTTTTCCTGGATCAAATTGTACAACTGTATTTAGTGGAAGGTTGCGTAGAATACTTACACACAATTCCTAGCGGCAATGTCTTTGTGCAGAACTTGTTGTGAATGTAAATAGGCAAGCCCATCTAAAGCATGTAGCGCCATTCGTACGACGTGTTGAGTGGTCAATGGTGGGGGAGGCGCTCCCACATTCGCGGCGCCGCCGACGTTGACCCCGCGACACGCGAGCAGGAACTGCTTCAAGTTCCTCCAGGTGCCACTCCAGGGATATAACAGGAAAGGAGCCGTCTGATCTTCGATGCTCACGCCCAGAACTGATAAGACGCGTTCATGGTGTAAACCATATAACATGCAGCCTTCTTGTAGAAGTAACGAAACCTGTAACAACTTTCAAATTAGGACCATTGCAAATGACAAATGAGAATTCAATAATCTTCTCAAGATTAGACAAATAATTTACCTGGACTTGGGATGCGTGTTCCGCGACAGTTTTAACTAGAACCTCTTGTTCTCGTGCTTCTTCGTCTGCGTAAGTTCCTCGGTAAACTCTACCAAACGTGCCCTCCATAGCGACGGATCGCAATCTGACACGGCATCTTTGTATTGTTAACTCTGCTATTCTTTGTTGCAAATCCCGAGCTCGCTCCTCGGCAGCGGCCGGCGGTAGGGAGTGAGGCCGTATGTAGCTAGTGTAACTGGCCGCTGACTTGCAAGAGGAGTCGGGTAGGAAAGCGTGGGCATCTTGTTCGTCACTCCTCGCCCGGCGTAACTTCCTCGCTCGCGCCCGGCATGCTGCGGCGGCTACTCCGGCAATCAACAACGCGCCAGCCGCACATCCAGCTCCCGCATAAAATATATCAGCTGAAGTCGACGCGGGAGACACGCTATCCATCCTAACAGGCGATCGAGGAATATCTTTTAGGCAAATCTTCTTCCGTCGAAAATGAAGCGTCGTTGATGAGGACCCAGTTGAAACATTCAAAGATATCGTAATTTCTACTTCTGCCGCCGCAGTATGCGTACAGGGTAAATCGACGCGCCATGTCTGTGGTGAGGTAGGGACGAAACCTTCGCTCGATATATTAAACGTGGGCGGATGCATTGCTTCAGAATGCGATACGACGTCTACTCGTAGCGTATACGGTAACTGCAACAAACAAATTAGATATCAACACCCAAACGTACATTTTATGCCACTTATTCAATTTGTAGTAATTTGCGGTACCATACGGCATTATAAATTCTTAGCGGTACTATACAGTACAGCGTATCTATAAAATCGTACCGACATAAAATTGACAGACTGTAGCACGCAGCTATACTAAACGAACTCAGTAAAGCTGTGGTCATGCCATGAGAGATCAAATGTCAAATAAGCTTCCCGTTAGAGCACGAACATCACTCCTTTATGAGATATGTTTGTACATGCATATAAACTTACTCAAGTTACAGACGTTGAATGCATTAGCATACTACGACGAAGAAGCTCCACAAAATCATACTTATGTTTCCCCTTCGACTTACTTGAAAAACGCAATGAGTGTGCTATTTAACGAGGAACAAGTGAGCAAACAAATTAGTAAGGAAATGTTTCCAAAATTATACGGTATTATTAGTGAAACGGCACCGACTACAGTCGGCAATAAATGAATAGTAAAACAAACAGTGCGGGCTCTTTACCGGCTCATCAGTGAAGCCACAGAGACTTCGGCGCCTGTTAAGTGTAGGTGCGACAGCTCACGTGCTAATTAAATATTATCACTGCTCGGTCACTTCAGACAATGGTAGCCCCATCGTTTATTAACATCGCTAGTTACTTTCCAAATATTTGTTCGCATAGTCAAAGGTACCGCTTTGCAAATAAAGGAACCGGCAGAGGGGCGATCTGATATGGTCGGCGCTACAAACCCGCGGAGATGATGATAAAAGCCCGATGCTATCGCAACTACAAATAAAACTCAATTTATAAATACTACCCACAACAACAGTCGCTTTCAGAGCTTGCGTAGGCTTTAGGTACTTGAAACGTTAACGAGCACAGAAACTATTAAGTATACAAAGAATACTGAATTGATTTCGTCATGAATACTTAATAGCCAATAAGATGCACTGTCGGATGCGCTCCCACATATGACTTGCAAATACATAACGTCCTAAATAAGCAGATGTTTTACTGACAAGTTCACTGAACTTGTTGCAGACTACAACCACAACTTTTGTAGTCGTGCCATCGAATTACAATATGTAAATAAAACTTCGCTATACTCCAGATCACAATAATGTGAATTTGTTTCCTTTGGAGTCCGTCTCAGCCGTGTATTTTGATGGATAATGGCGAAATAAATGTACATAATGTTTTGGTTAACCGAGCAGGACACCGGTTCCAGAATTTGATGTAAAAATAAAAGTTAACGATACGTCGTCCGCCGGGATCGCTAGCTGCTTTGCATAACAGGCGATCGAATTTAAATAAGGTTCGCAAAGCTATGAACGAACAAATAGAATCTAACAATGCCGCATTAAATCTGTCGATGGACCGTTACCCGGCGAAAATATCGAAGAAACCGTTAGGAGGTCATTTTAAGAGATCCCCGAATTTAGATAGCTTCTGACCAAACATTACAGCTAACTTGTTTACCAGACAGATCCGATGTCGAATTCACTTAGAATTTCCTAGCCAAGTTAATTAAGCTAGAGTGTGGATCGGACTCGCAAACAACGTTGGTGAAAATATGCGAGAAAAACAAAGAAAAGATAGACGCCAGTTGTTTTGTTGCAATCGAATCCGAGTCGATAAATGTAATTCCGTTTGCATTCCAATCGTACACGGGAACAATAATAGTGGAATTGTTCTTTGTGATTGCAGGGTCTAGGCGACCGCAAATTTTCCAGTTTAATGTCAGAGGTTCGATTTCTTTTTCAACCATAGCGATTGTTTTTATTGTATTGATGGCTGGTATTGAACAAATTGTGTATTAAAAAAGTTTAGTTAACGATTACTCCTAGTTTCGTTTATTTTTCACGTCAGAGCGTGCTGTACTCACTTAATGATTCAGTGATTTCATTAGCTAGCTTCTATTTCGGGCGAATGCCTTGTGTTGAAAACGCTAATTGTGTAGGTCGTTCACTTTTTGTTTTGTTATGAGAAAATCAGAGCTTCTGAGAACGTAGAAAGCAGAAATACAATTAGCATTATAAAGCTCCTTGTCTGACAAACCTGAATAATTATCAGTGTAATTATGAAACCAACTACTTACTTAATACTAGAAAAGGTTAAAAGAAAACTTACGGGTTTCCTTGTAAGGCTCTGCCATGTAAAGTGAAGTTCGCCAATGGTTGCAGGTACCGGGACTACATAGTTCAGTGCGTAAAAGTTGATCTGCCCATCTCGGACGTAATACAGCTCTGCTGTTAGACCTGTCAACAAAAAAGATCGACATCAATATAAGGGGAAATATTGCTAAACAAAGGAAAGGAAGTTCCTTCCTTACCAACATACATTTAATACCTAATAAACTAAAACTTAATAGACTATAGAATTTCCTGATATGAAATACGACGCCGAACCGTCTGGTCGGTACAAAAGTTTTTTTCAATATTGATGCAAACTAGCATGAAACCTATTGAACATTATCCAACATTCACAAGTTATACGCACCGATAGCATACAATATCATTGGACAAAAAACTAAAAGCGCACGCGCATAAAGGGGGCGGCGAGATGAAAGTGCTAAATACAAAGATGCCGCAGAAGCCCGCGCCACCTGTCCACAAATCATGGGAACTGGTTTGTGTGGAATAAAAACTAAGGCCGATACTAATTCTACATTCGTACTGGGAAATATTAATTTGCATAACAAGCTGAAACAGCATTTTTAATTCTCCTTATACTTAGAATTAGATGAGATGATAGGTATAGATTTAAAGTAATATAAAATGCTTTCCGAGAATTTAATAATATAAGATGACGAATGATAAAATGCCACGAAATTAATATAAGAGGTAGCTGTAGATGAGAATGTCATAATTATGTTCCAAAATATTCTCAGCTTCCCCTCCACGAAACTATTGCACGGAGATAGTAAAAATGCGTCTCGTTAACGACTTAAGTATCCTGTTTCAACATGATTTATTTCATAAGTTTCTCCACGGTGTCAAATAACCCGTCAATAGCAAACATTACAATAATATATGGAAATCGGCGTGAAAACATTGTATATTTTCGTAATAAACTTCTTAACAAGAATTCATAATCAATTCTCGCTTATAACAAAAACTGACTTAAAATAAGCAGAAAGCAAGACCAGTTTTATATTGGCAATATCACAGCAGCAAAGTCGTTATTGACACCATAATCGTAAATAACATATTAACGTCCTATCCAAACATCCTTATTATATTTAATGTCACGTTCTAGATGCAAATTAGCTGAACAAAACAGCCGTGTGTGATTAAATTAATAATTTTAACACTTAAAGTGTGTTTGTTTATTGGAGACTCGATAAAAACGATTTAAAGCTAACGAAACGGGACAGAGAGCAGGCATGGCTGACATTATACCACACCCGACCTCGCAACCAAGAGTCTAAAACAAATTGAAATGGCCGGGTGAACCGCCTGACATTTAAGAAAAAAATAACCGTTAAATTACTTAAAATGAAAACAGAATACATTCTAGGAATGGGAAAAAAGGAAGCACATGCTAATGATTACGAAATTAATACAAATTAAAATAACCGGCAACTAGTTTTTATCGTATCTACGTATCTTGTTCTTTATAAAATTGTAATAGTTTTATTTAAAAAAATATTTAAATATTCTTTCTAAGTAATCAAAATCTAAATCAGATAAAGATTTAACGACCACCTAGCGAAGATATGCGTGGAATTAGAGACTTTTATAAATTTGATGGACCAATAAACTTGTAAGGTTGTATTTGTAACCATTCCAACAAGGTAGCGAGTGGTCGGAAGATGCAGCTACCGTTTGCGGCTCCTTTGATCGCACCGCCACGCCAGCAGATCAAGAAGCTCTGCACGACAAATAACGAGATAACTAACACCCGCCCGCCTCCTTTGGCGCCCACTTTTTCTTATACCCATTACTAATTTCTGAAGTCTCTAACGGCGCTGCTTTCAGATAAGGAACTAATTTAGTGTCTGCATATACGTATCTATGAGTTCCCTAATAGCTCCGCTTTTCATATGCACTTCGAATCAAATTACGCAATACGTTGCGTGACAAGAAATTTTAATTCAAAAATCTTTTCAAGTACTATCCGGTGATATTTTTTTAATAAATGGTTCCATTGTGAACTCGGGAATATCTCGCGCGAAATCGCGTGCTCATTGCTATTGACGCGTCTACTTGTGTTCGCACCTTTCAATAAAGCCTTCATTACATTCATTCAAAACCCCATTTCATAAGAAACCTACAAAACGAGGCACAATAAACCTTGATATTTCCTATAGAAACTCCCCTTCATGATTTTAGGGGTAGAACACTGCCATTATCTTGGAATTATGCGAACGAGGCGTGAAAGAAAAATAATACAAAATAGAGGTGACGATGAAAATAAAAAAGTGCAGGCCGAGTTATGCACTCGAGTCCGTCGAGGGTTAGCGTCGGGGATAAAAATGTCGTCGTTTGTTATTCCTCCCACACTTTTTACCATAGGCGTATGTACTGATATGGAAATAAAGGCACATAATAAAAAACAACCGGATAACCGCTAAAAAGAATAACCGTTACATGTTACCACATCCCATAGCTACATATATGAAAATAGATACTAATAAAACCCAAACAATGTTAGTAATAACATGAAGCCGTTAAATTTAAATCTTCAAGAATACCTCAGAATCAATAAATGATTTTGTTAAAGAGCTAAGTTCAAAAATTATTACTAACATAAGAGACTGAAATAAACACAACAAACCAAAATCGATTTGATAAGGTATCATACGAGTTAGCGAAAGAGAGTTAGTGTTTATTAACTCTTTTACATTGCGAAACTTATTTAAATCGAACTTGTAGGCGTATCTTATCTTTATTCCAGAATTTTTATTAGCTGTCTTTATGTTCCTATTTACACCATGTAATGTATGTAAGTGTTTAATCAGTTTCATCACTTTGTATTTTAATGTTCGTCATTACTTTAAACGGGAGTATAAAACTTGCAGTTTATTTAACGTCTCGTGTTTTGTAACGGACTAAAGTAGCCAGTAGTTAATTTTCTTCACCGTCGTCGTCGTAAGGATTTTTGAGATATTGATAGTCAGCTCAGCGCCATAGCATTTTATTTGTAAAAAAAATTAGCATTTTTAATAACAAAGCCCACAAAAGCAACATATAAATTTAAACAAATCCAAATCTAATTAATTTAGACCCAAGTCCCAGTTGGACGGACCCAATTATTTACCGTTAATGTGCAAATAAACTGCTTTGGGTCGTGTAGTTTAGGGGTCTGTATCCATAAACATCGATTGGAGCGTTAAAAATTATGTAATGGCATTTTGAAAAACAGCAACAGAGGTGTAGTGAAGTGTACGTTTGAGGTTTTGAAGTTATCGTTGCGGAAGTGAGTTGGGTAACGCGATCCCGCGTATTGTCGGGCAGGGCCCCGCTCAGCGGGCAGGGCTTTGTGCCTAACAAGATTTGTCCTTCGTGCATACATCGCGTTTAAGCTGATCCGACTTATAAAAGCCCGGGGAAATTAAAACCTGAGGGAAGGTGCGAAACTGTCGGGTTCATTGTATTTTAACTCTTTCGAATGTTCTTCCAGTTATTGCGAACGTGTAATGTGAGTAGGTTTTTGATGGATGTAGGTAGGTATGTCAGAATAGAAGAATTTTTATCGCAAATATTCCCATACTAAATATTGGACGAAGATGAAGCCGCGAAAATCAAGCTAGAATTGTTTCTTTGAGTCTAATATGAGAACAAAAACGTTTACAATAAATAACGTCTGTTTTATAAATAAACAAATGCTTTTTGACAAAGGACCAAATTAATGACATTATTACATTTTCCTTTCAAGGAAAACACAAAATGCAAGAATTATTAACGTTCTTAATTAATTCCTCTTTGTGAGATCTAAGTGTAAGAAAAAGCTTCGCCCTAGGGTGAGATGGGGAAGTGGCAATGTTTGAGAGGATAATGCGTGTAATAATCGCAGCCATCTCTCACGACACGTTGTTTCGCAGGCCATTTACCCCGCAGTGCCCCCACAAAGTATTTAATTACATTGTAAGTAATCAAATTACACGTAGAACATTAAATAAACTTGAATAAATAATTAATTGCATCGACCTACATTAAGACGTGCCTGTTTCAAATGATCACAACGAAATTAAATCTTTCGTAGTCGGAGTTTGAATTGAATTAATTGTATATTTTATTGCAGCGCCAGAACCTGAACAAGATATACACGACGCGTTATCTCTTAACAGAAATTACAGCAAATAAAGACAATATTTAATGATGTAATCTGAATTAAAACGTGTCATTAATTAATTGGTTTATAATCGCAGTGAAATGTTAATTGAACAACACTCAGTTGTTGTTTATTGTTTTAAAATAAGCCAGTATGTAATTTATCACTTATTCATATTTACGTTTTTTTATAGAATATCATAAACAATCTCTTATTTTCAAGATGACAGCTTATATAGTTGGCGTCTTCGATACATTTCAGAGCGATCGTGACTCTGAACATCGTTTTAAAAATACTTTGCCATGATTGGCGGGCTAATGGATGCGAGTTTTTGCCCGCATGTCCCACTTCGGACTAATCCCGCCGATTTCGTTTGACACTCCTAAATCTCTTCCCGGTTTTTTGTTCCACCCAAAACCAGATGTATATCGAGGTTTCGTCCCTTTAATTACGCGAAGCGACACGTAACATAGCTTTGTATAATTAACTGTAACTTTAAACTAGATTATCATGAATCATAAATTATACAGTACCTTTGTGTTCGTTCATAAAGAATTATTTAAAATAAACTATCGAATGTTTATTAAATAACTCAATTTATGTACGTAATAAACTATTATCGTACGTTAGCAGTATAACAAATATAGTGTCGAATCATAACAAACATGACCTGTTTTACTTAGCCCGCCCTGGAAGCGTTCGTCGACGGATTTATGTTCCGTCGATAAGTTTAATATACACAATTGCCACCTGTGTCGCTAAATAACATCGCAAATACATAAATAAATCTCTTATTTACTGTAGAGTTCATCTAAACAAAGACTCGGCTCGTTAATTATTGTGTTTATGCGAGAACAAACCAAACTTTGCCAAATTGAGCTCCAGGCTCCTGAATGTTAGATTACTAGCAGAGTTACAGGAAATTAACTTCGATGGAGTTATGCACTCCTGGTTTCTATAACTGAATAGGTAGGTAAACGTTAGACGTTTAATCGCATATTCAAGTTTGATAAGCTTTCAATAAACACACTTGACAAGCAAATGTTACTGTAATTCTAAATCTCTCAACTTAGAAAGTCGTGACCGAAATAGTGCAACGTCGTGTTCCCTCGGGGATACAATCAATTTCCTAGCAACACTTGAACCGTTCTCATAAATAGGAGACCCATCTTTTTCTACTCTAATAAACAAAGCAAGTAGGTAAAAAGTTGTACCCATTTCACTCAACGACTCGAGCGCCGCGCTGGGGTCTGCGGGACCGCAAACAGAGAAGATCATAAACCATCCAAAAACACTCGTGACGGGTCTGTAAATGTTCCAGGATTACTGCTTCACCCTTAACATGTCTCAGCATTAGTTTACGTCTCGGCGTTATCGCTTCAAATTTGAAATTCCAACCACGTGTTCGAGTTATACGGGATTATGACGAGGAACGGTTTATTCGAGTTTGTGAGGCAGATAAACTTTGTTCTTTAGGAGGTTATCTTCCAGTAGCTGCTACATATTAAAATCGATACGCTATCGCTGCAGTAATAATTTACTGATAGGCAACTTATTTTCGTTGGTTTATTTAATCTATGATTATAAAAACATGAGATACGAATGATGACTTCCTAGCATTGGAACGAAAGATTATTCTGTTCTTTTACTTTGATTTTTGAAACTACAATTCTGACAAACAGGACGTCGCGTCGCTTCGTTTCATTTAATTACTTTAAATATATTTGCTTTCTTAAGTCGCAGCCAAACTAGTAAGTACCTAAATAATTGGTGCAAAGTAAATGGGCAACGAAACTCGACTCAGAGAATGTGTGATCAAAGCCACCACCTAAATAAACGTACACGTAAAACCATCACGGTTTGTCAGTTCAAAGCAAATAGAAACTGTGTGTCAACTAGTTGGTGTCCAATAACAGAACATACGAAACACACTCGACAAATAAACTTCACCAAATATTAACTCCAGATTTGTTCTAGCATTGTGAATGACAGTAGCCAATTGGTTACATGCTATTTGCTTTTAATGACGCATAGTTGTAGTTCTGGGAGAACTTTCGTGCAATAATGCAAAAGTAAATAAAACAATACGGTGGGGGTGTTTAATCTCACCGGTGTAGGGAGGCAGCGAGAAGAGCAGTTACACGAGAGCACTTGACGAGTGCTCTCACAACGTCGAGCCAGGTTAAAACTACGCTGTTTACTTCTGGCAAACGCAATAAAAGCGAGTAACGCCAAAAAAAGCAATCTTTTGTTGCCTCGAAACTATTCCCAGATATACGTCACACAAAGCCAAGCTTTCAAACGTTTCAAAAGAATTTAACTCAGAACCGATTTTAAAAAAGCATAAATTGCAATTTTCAAACGAGACTCGGTAATTCCTAGCTTCTGACTATTCGACAGAAGCTGAAATTAAACCCGTAATTGAACCGCTCCCAGCTATAGACGTAGGGCTTGCTGATCGTAAATCAAACGGCAATCGAAAGGAATCGCATGCAAAACCCGGCATTATCGACTTGGCAGTCTTTCAGAAAATAATTTACGCTGCCGTCATTCACTGTATGGAAATCATAAAATTTTGAACGTAAAGTAAACAATGGGAAAAAAGAGCAAAGGTGTAAGTGGACGGGTCGGCGCTGCGTGCCCTCGGAGCCCCGCTGCGCTCTTGGAACCTACTCTCAAACTTTTATAAAATCAAATTTTAGTGCCGAGCACAGCATAAAAGTGCTCGATGTAGCGTGTGTGATTCAAGTTAGATGGGAATCGGAGAAACATTCAATATAGGTCTCTTTGTGAGATTAAATTATAGAGCTTTTTTAAATTCCTGTTGTAGCGTTTTAAATGGTAGCGGGAACTGATTAGTGATCCAATTACACGGCTATCCGCGGTTGCCGTCACGGAGCAATTTCCGGACAATTTATAACAGGCACGGCTCGGTAGCCGGTGGCTGCCAGCCGGCTCGAACGGATTCGTCGCGGGATCTAACTGCCGTATTGTAATCGACACTAATGAATTGACTCCACCTGTATCGGATGCATCGAATATCGACAGGTTTAAATTTAATATAAACCTAATAGAATTTTGAATAAAGTTTATTATTGTGATAAGAAATTAATTGAGCTAATACTCTAACATGGAAATGAGTAAGGTTTGATAATGAATATTACCACAACAAACATCATAATACAAATAAACATGATTAACTACACAGCTCACTCAGGATAACATCTGTTGTAAAACAAAAAATATATTCGTGGGATGTTACGAGCGCCCTTCAGTTAAACCTGTGGTAAAATTTAGACCCACACAGTCCTTCATACTAACAAAAAAGAAACAGAAAAAACCTACACGTAACAGGAGATCTTAAATTTTGATCTAACGACTTCGAAGGATCCACAATAAATAATAACTGACGTCTACATAAAACAAACGACGGACATAAAAACATTGATGTTAAAAAAGGATGAGATACGTTTTTCCAATACATGACATTTATTAACACCGGCAACGGTGGATCGAGATAAAAAGAACAAACATGGCGATCGGCGCGCGCGCATATAAACACCGAGTTAATCGTGGGAGGCTGTCACAACACGCACCCAGCGCATTGCGCTGACGCATCGGTGAAAGCTGGATGAGACGCTGTAACACGACACACGAGATAATATTCAATGACAACATATCAAAGCCTACGCTCGCTGTCTAATAATCACACCACATTTCGATTAACCGCATCACATTATGTTCTTTATAGGAATAGGGAAAAATTCAAATATTTAGGACAATAATTTTGAAGATTGCTTCTAGGTAAGCTGATTGAATCTTCCGAAAGGAAAAAAATCTGTTAAAACGTGTTTTCATATATAACGAGGTACTAACACGGCAGAACAGCGAGGCGAGTTATTTATCAAACAGAACAACGGCTGACCGCGGTCGTGATCCCATCACCGGCCATCATTGTGCCGACCGCCGGGAATGGATCGCTCCCATTATACCCGCAGACCTACAATTGCCCTCCAATCACCTCCAGTCAAATACCTCAACTAACAACCACATTTGTTTTACATTTATCATTTGCTTTACAAACAACGGAGCGTCGTTACAACGGAGTTTTGTAACATTATTCTAAAAATATTTATCTAACAAGCATGTTAGAATAAAAACCACACTATCAAAACATTAGATCTGAATACAAAAGTCCCCTGCGGTACTAAAAATAAATAACTCACGTCTAATAAAACTAAACTCTAATGTAATTTAACTAAGAATTATGAAGCAGTTAATTGATATTATGAGCTGGGAACGTTAACAGAAGGAGCCGTCGTAGTCGCGGGTGATACAAACCATAACTTTATATCGCCTCGGTGATTATAAATCAAAATGAAAAGGCAAACGAGAAGGCCTCGGCATCGCGTTGATTAAAGCCGACTCGAAAACAAACACTGACAGCCACGCCTCCTCGCCTTTTTACAAAGCCTGCGGGTACAGCCGGCATATCATTACTCCGCTTAGCCACTACCCATAACAACTAGATAGGCAATTCTGTAGCTTAATTATTCTTTTTACTACCGGTTTCTTGAGATCATGTTGGCAAGGCACGAGCAAAATCGTTTTATTTCTTCGAGTGTGTCGTGTCCCCTAAGTCACGAATTGGCAATGGATATAAAAATAAAAAGACGCGTAACACCGCACGGGACGCCAACTACAATCAGTTAAACGGTAGCGTTCGGCAAAAAAGCAAACAAACTCATGCTGCAGACGAAAATAAAACGTAAATAAAAGGCGACGCGACGCCGCGATCCAATAAAATTTAAAGTTACACGCTATATATTTAATTTCCAAACGATATACAGGTCAACAAGCAACGAACTGTGTGCTTTTAATAAAGCACTTCAGAGCTGCTCTTAAAACCGAAGTACATTTTTATAACTGAACAGTTTTGTTCGTGTATAATTTTTGATTCTACAAACTTGGCTTCGCATTCATAAAACTTTTATTACTTCTGTACATAATTTATCTAATTTAGATTTACACACAACGTGGAGTCTGAACCGTTTTACTAAATAATGACATCAAATTGTTTAACTTTCTAGTTAATTAAAACTAGATGTTGTGATCCCAGCTTCAATATTAAATAAGATCATTGTCATAGGTATTACATTTATATTTTAAACAGATGTAGAAAAATATAAATTGAATGCATACAACCCAGAGTGTATGTCGCATGCTTTATTCGATAAAATTCCCTAAAGTTAAAACGTTTGCATGAATT
The DNA here is from genome assembly GCA_944452665.1 of Stenoptilia bipunctidactyla. Classification (NCBI taxonomy): domain Eukaryota; kingdom Metazoa; phylum Arthropoda; class Insecta; order Lepidoptera; family Pterophoridae; genus Stenoptilia; species Stenoptilia bipunctidactyla. Next base: position 13,806,155 of record OX101726.1, read on the forward strand.
TTATTCTTCGTTTGTTATTCCGTGAAAACGTGACTATCGAGAGGAACGAAGCCATTTCCCTCGATCACGACCCGCTGAGATAGTGTCTGCTCAGTATGGGGACACTCATGGTAATATGGCCACGCGATATCTACCGATGCCATCAACCGGTTTCTGCACAATTAACCCCACAAACCTTCGTTAGTCTCAGCATTACTGAGTTAGACGGAAAAAAACTTTTTGCAGCAAATAGCGAGATTAATTGGCAGATAAACTTCACGAATCCTGAATACAAAAGCTCTTAACGAAGTCATTTATTTTCGTAAAAGATGATACCTTTAAAAAATAACAAGATTTAAAAGCTCAAAATTCTAACAGCTCATAATGGAACCTTTTGTAATGGACGTAAATCAATCGGTTATCGCAGAGCTGCCATCGGTCGCACCTCAATGATGGATGCGCGGGCGTCTCTTCGGTCGTAATGACAACATGGCGCGGTCACGAGCATCATTACCGCATAAAAAATACACACGCAGTCGTAACCGAAGTTACGAGCGGTTAAATAAACGCCGTTTCCCATTAAATGCTATTTTCAAACCGTAAGCTTCCGAAATAAAACCAACCCGATCACTAGAAGGGAAATTCTCTAGCGACACGAAACTAAATCCCATTAGCTCGACATAACAATAACACAAGGAATTAAGATTCCAAGGAAACACTTGGTATTAGTTCCATAAACCCTCTACCGAGTAATAACGACCTCTGTAGAGTACAATGTTAAATATTAGCCTACACGCACCTCAGAACGGATTCAACTAATATTTGTATTTCATACGAAGGTATTGGAGTGTGTATTTTCTTATTCAACATTTTCTACCGTTCTATGCTTGCGAGGGAGTCACGATGTTTGCACAGCTAGACTATCGAAGAAATTTTCATATGAGAACTATTTCTAACATTTAGAAAATGAACAAAGATCGAGATTTTATTTACTGTTCATTCAAATTTATTGACAAAATTACACCAAAAGAATAAATAGAATCCGGTTTGCGTGTCATTGAGCATCCGTGACGGGTTCTAATGTAAATAGACCGCACAATAAAATCCCGATCATTTCCCGTGGGGCGTACATTGACAAATGTGTGTGTTTTATTGATTTTTATGTGATGTAACATTATCTAGTCAAGTCAGCAAGAGTTGAAACTTGAAATGCTCACATGGATACAAAATGTAAATTATAAAGGCATGCGGGTCCCTGCTAGCGGTTGGGATGCACCGCGGGAGACTGCCCGGGAATGACTCGACCCATCTCAACTCCATGCTGAGAAACATACGAATTCACTTTGAGCTCTCTAGCAAATCAATCTATGTCAGCCTTCACTAAAAAGATGTCAAGATAAAGAAAAAACTGACAATGTTGTTAAACATCAGGCTATTGAGTTTGGGACCACACATTACTTCCGCATCAGTAAATATAACTGAATTTCGCACATGACGCAACTCCTTGGAACAACTACTATGGTGGTCTTTAGATAACCGCTCATAAATATATTTCAAGCTATGAAATAAACTTCTGGGGGTGCCATCTATTATTTCACCATTGCATTAGCAGTAAAAATTCAAGGACCCGCAGCCACTTTGCTTCATATTCGCAATATAAACCAAACCCATTCGTCAATCGGAATCTGAAGGTGGACTATAAAATGTTATTATTGAAGAGCTCATAACTGGCAAGATTTACTGGTCGTAAAGCAATATAAGTTGACCGCACTGTATCTACCGACCATTCTGACCAAATAGCACTTTCAATAAAACAGTAGAAGCATTCAAGTGGAAGGATTTAAGCTGGCTAAGTCTTCGGTTAGTCAGAAGCGCATGATGGATGGACTCGAGTGGCGGGCATATCCGGTGCAAGCAAATTTAACTTCGAATAGCCTTGTTTATTCAGGGGTGCGCCGAACCATTAAACGATAGGTACCTATTACATCTCGTACCAAAATCGGATGCATTTCATTCGTCAAGCTTTAACAGTATTCCAGTTTTATTGCTTTTTTGAAACAATAAAAAATATTAGTTAGGCCCAGTTCGATGTTTATAGCTCAACTCGATTTCAGGCGTGAAGTAATTAAGTTTTAAAATCCATAAATAAGTTTAGCGCTTTATGGTATCCAATGAAAAGAGTTACTCCCTGCAACTTTTTTTAGACAAGCCTATAAATATAAAATTGCTTGGCCTTTCAAATTATATTTAATGCAACCAAAATCGTTCCATTTCAGACCATCACTATCAAAATTTGTGACATTATTTATAGTAGTGCCATTATCTTCAAAGGTCTGTATGATTTACAACCAGCTGCACAAAAGCCACTCTTTTATTATGACGTTCTGGCCCTGCGCATTGTGCCAGCATATTTTATTCCTTCAATTGTATTCTCCATGTTTGTTATTTTTGGTCCTTCTCCGTAAATATAAACTCCGTAAACTATTGTCACAAAACTGCTAACTCGAGTCATATTTCACGGTTCTTAATTATGTCAACATTGGCTATACAAATTTCTATAGCATTAAGTATTCATATTTTATAGTACTATGACAAAACAAGCCTATTTTTTTCTTTCTTCTTTAAGTAGCTTATTAGAAAGGTGTAAAAAATATGTTTAATAAAGTGGATGAACAAATGCATAGAAACGCTTAATACTGTATCTACTTGTTAATAAGTTAAAGAATGGCATTTTATAACGATCATGGTGGGTATCGTGTTTAAAACTAATTATCACCACGTGTCGGTTAAAGAGGTGTGTATACACAGCGAACGTGGGGATACAGGTACGGTCCGCGCTCACGCCAGATATATTTGCGTTGAGTGTACTCTTTACATTTACGGCTACTGGTTCGTGTGTGTGGTCTCTCTGCCTACGTAGCTTTTGTGTGATCATATTCAAACACAAAACATTTCACTGAAATCATAAGCTGCATTACCGAGCCATCCTTTTATGGACTCTACAATTACCAAATCTATGTGTGTTTTACTTTAAATTCTAATGGATGGAAACAACTTAAGTGCATTTCGCAATAAAGTTTATACGCGGATAAATTTTCCCACACACACGACAAAATAATAGCTTTGATTCATTCATCTTTATACATTTTGATCAGTACGCATGCGGTCGCGTCGCGTGTCGTTCCCAGCCGCGTATTCAATTATGGCAGGCACTAAACAAAATTGTCACTGCATCATCCCTAATGGGACACCTTTGAGCTTTGTATAAACACAAGAGGGAAATAAAATACTGGTCGTGTGGCAACGCGACAGGAGATCTAATATTGTTTGGCCCTGCGGTACCACGCAGCGACCGTTTTAAAGGAGTCATTAAGCATTAATGTGCGATTCGTGGTATTATTTTTAGGACAATGATATAGGCTTAAAGTGCTCAACCGCTTTGAAGCTTAAATGTATTTTGCTTGTCTGGTATACTTCGCATGCCTGAGCCATCGATCATGGTTAACTTTTTAAATGAACTAAACGGAATTGTAGGCGCTCATCTACAGTGATAGGTGATGGACATGCGGTGTCTGCTGAGCGGGAAGAGCTTTTGAAGACCTGTCAACTTTTAAAACCGATTACGTACGAGTCAAGAAAGTTCATCCGGATTCCAATATATCTGTTGTTTTCATTATATTTTACCAAACTCGATGCCAACATATTGCAACATTATTTAGATAAATAAAATTTATAGCGCGCTATAAAAAGGTTACGTCGATCTATCTTCCTGAACCAATAAAATTTTCTTTTAGCTTCATAAACTACATATCCGGTAGGAAGCAAGTTTTCAATCATAGAACTACATTACAGTTATTTCAATACATTACAGTTAAAAGAACCATTTTGTGATTTACTGGTGGAAAAATAAACACATAATTATATAGCATTGCTCGTGCGCAACATTGATCGATCGAAGCTTTTTGTAGCGCTGACATCTCGATTAATTTCGAGGTAAATTGTCACAAACTCAGCGTATTTACAAAAGTCGTAGACCTGGCCCTTTTACCCATTGTTTCGATACCCAAACACAAAAAACTAACCTAAAAAAACACCGTTGGCTTTTTCTAACATTGACATATTACTCTATCGTCTATACCTAGCTCATTTCCTACGCTCATAAATCATAATCGTTCAACGTCAGAAGAAATTGTACCTCGAGATGCGTGATAGTTTTAGATGCATCTCCGATTTCAGCCAGATAATGCGGGAAGTGTGGGTCTCTATTTTTACTACAAGAAATTGACGTCTTAATTCGACCAATTAACGAGATGCACGAGTAATTTACGGGGATCACCATGATCACCTTTACAAATTGGCTGTGTGTCAAGTGTGGTGGAACTGCCGGCACTGGTGTTCGCTAGTTCACGTTATTTATAAAACGTCTATTTATTCAGCTGTTGGCAGAACTGGCCCAGATACACCGCTGTGTCGTTCTGTGGTGATACGAAATAATAATCTGTTTGTTTGAGGTATCAAAAAAGTAACGTGTATGTGTTTAATGACTCTTATTATTAGAAAATGTCGTATTAGAACATTATTATTGAACGCATAAAGCTACATTTTATATTTTCATCAACCGATAAAGTTTAACCGTTATGTTTATAACTTAGTTTATACTCAAGGTTTTAATGGAGTACTACAATACGGAATGAACTAAGTACTTACTGTTATTTTAGTTTACAGGTGCAATACAGTACAGTAGATAATAAATAGACATTACAGAACTTTTAAGGTGTTAACTAATGACAACCATCAGTATAAAATACTTGATAATAAAGACAAAAGGTTCTCATACAAGCAACAGTAAATTACTAATTTCAAACATAGTGGTCCAAGCCTACCCTGCAGTAATTGGAGATAACGAGATGCATATTTATGTAACGTGCGTAATAATCTCTCTGGCCTCTGCCATGCATCACAATTCTATCCCAGACATTCATAACGCTCAAGTGTTTTAAGCACTTCAAGCTACGTTACGTGTTCACAACGTTAAAAACTTATCAAAATATTTAATGAACAATTAAAATTCGTTGTAAGGTTGGGACCCAAAACAAAATCCGAATAAATTAACCACCTTTATTCCCATCACGTCACTAGTTCGTGTTTCGTTTAGCTTAGAGCCACCACACCTGCTTCAGTTTGACATATCACACCCCCACAGATTAAAAACGTTGCGGTCCCCCATGAAATTTAATTTATTTAGGCTTACTCTACATCATCTACGTGTCAACGTGCACGTTTAGATAAATATTATTTCCGAGTAGAACGCTGCTCGTTGTACAAACAGAGCCATCACGATCTATTTATTGAAATATTTCATTGTTAAATCCCTGAACGTCGTCGTTAGAAGGGATAAAAGGCAAATGTCTCTCTTCAATGCAGCATTAATTGTATTTATTATAATAACAATAATATATTCTGACGTTTTTATTATTCCATCTTAGAGTGTCCGATATAAAACCTTATCAACGATAGGCTTGAGTCTGGTCCGGATGCGGAGATAATCCTCGCTGTGGGGCAGTTTACACGTATTGTACGTGAAACTGATAAAAGTTGGCGTAGGTTAGTTTAGGAGAAAAAAAGATCAGACTACAGATAACGCACCCGAGCCGGAAACATGTCGAGATTTACCTCACAAAATAAATATTGCTATTACGTTATTGACAAGGAATACCAATAAAGGTTGTATACTCCGTGATAAGTTCGGCGTCTAGACGAAACCTTACACGTTATTGAGATATCAAGTTGCTTGGGATTTTTTTTTTCATTATTTTTTCACCCACCACATTGACTAGCCACGAAACTTTAGCTTCGAGAGAAAGATCTTCTTACACGTGATTTTGAGGTGGCTTTTATTTTAAAACTAAAATAGGTAGCTGTATTACAAATATAAATCAATCTTCATAGGTACAAGCTATGCCACATGGCTATTGAAAGGCAAAGATGCGATCATAATTTGATATGCATTTTTAGGGTTTCGTAGAAAAATAGTTCAAAACAAACAGGGTAGTACAGTTTAGAGCTTCTTTGAGAGCTTGTCTCGGAAACCTGCTTATTTAAGAAAGCCAATGCTTTGAAATTGTAATAATAGTATAATAAAATAGTGCTTACCTTTTTGCAACGAAATCTTACTAATAATTACCTACAAATGTGTTTAGATGTATGGATGTTCGTTCCTCAATCACGGCAGAACGCCTCAACGGATTTCGATGAAATTTGGAATAATGATGGTGTAGAGACTGGAATAGCACATAGGCTTTTTTACTTTTCATCCCAATATTCTCACGGAATTAAAAATTGCGTGGGTGAAACCGCGCGAAACAGCCAATTCTTCATAAAGTTCAATAAATGGAAGATCTTTATAATGGCAATATACACCTATCCCAGTGCTGACCATGACACGATGACTGTCTGAACAAATGTTTCTATATAATCTTAATTCATTCAGAGACATCTAAGATATGATATGAATACACAGAGAGGGAGTTAAACTTGCTTTATACAGAATTTGCTTCATACTGCATTCCTAATAAGTACTACATTTTGAAAGCAACCGACCTGATTCAGAAATAAGTCTAGTTATTGTCAATCTGCCACGCCTATACACTCATTTTAACTATGATTTGGTTCAAAACAGGAATACGAACAATTGATTTAGAAATCCCATGCGCTGCGCTTTTATTGTAGCATGTTTCAAGTAACGGCTTAACAATTCGATATAGGCTGCACCTAGCTACTATTAAATTTCGAGGATCATGGGTATAATAAAATACCCGAAAAATTTTACTGTACTCTTAAATCTGTTTATAAATAAAAACTTTGCCATTTTATGCTCAATCTTATTTTAAAAAGCGCTTGCGTGAATTCCGCGTATAGACAAAAAGAATTCAAGTCGAGTGTTCGGGCTCAGCTCGTGGGTCGTGCCGAAGAATTCAGATGAACGATAGCAATACTGGCCATAAAGCAGCCTGTCGTCTGACACCGCCCTAACTCCACAACCGAGCGGTCAGTGTTATCATCAGGCAATATTTCACAATCCACTAGAAACAGGACTTAATAATTATACATATTTATCAGTTACCCTCGCGGTCAGCCTCTATTATAACCGCAGCCTCTCGTATTGCCAATTCTATGCTTTGTTTGTAACTATATGAGCACTAAATCATAGGACGAACGAACTTAGGTATAACCATTTTACGATTTCATTCTCAAGAATTTCTCGGTTTTACACGCGAGTCCCATAGAATATCCATAAATGTCATATAAAATAAATAACGCTACAACCCGCTGGGTAGATGTTATGTGGCGATAGGTACTGATGCTGGCTTGCTCGTTAAATGATGGCAACGATTTTTTTTATATTTTTATTTTTCACTGATTTATTAGGTATTACAAGTTTTTATTAACTTATTTTATAACCTTATAGGTATTGCGGGTTACTTATTTTTTTTTGTACGGTGTAAAAACTCTTTAACGACAAAAACACTAGGTACCCTACTAAGATAGAAGAAATCTATAAAAATTAGTCACGGAAAGCAGACGGTGCCGATTTATGTCTTTATTTTATCTTCAGTCTAATTTTAAAGCAAGAACAATAGATTTATACTCGACTGTTGACAAAGATGAACAGCTTTGGCTAGGACAATGTAGAGAACACAAAAACGCACTTATTGTAAAGCCCGTCACTTCTCTAAGCTTGTTACCTGCGCGGACGCATGCCCGGCCCTTGTAAATATGTCACTTCGTTACCATAGAAACGGGACTGTTTGATTTCGTAGGATTTCTTAGAACGAAGACGCCCGTATCGAGTTTTATGGGGTTTTGGATTATCTTTGTGGTTCCATCAGATAATACAAATTAGGAGAAAAGAAACAGACGATGGAACTTATAGATAAGAAGAAGAAGGAACGTTAAAGGTACTCAAATTATATTAAATTCAAGTAAACTTACGAAAAAGAGAAAGTCGTCTTATTTTTGTGGTATAGTGGATGTAAATTATGCATTAAAAACGACTTCAGTGAACATTAAAAAAAAGACATAAATAAATAGATAGATATTAAGCATTGTAATAGGTACCTAGTTTAGTATTAAAAAAGACAGACTAGCAGCCACGCGCAGTTTTACCCGCGGCATTTGTTATCCTGAATAATCAACGAATGCAGAGCATTAAAAAAACCGACTTCACGTCAAAACTTTGGCTGAGTTATAATGTCATCCATGTAAACATTCTCCGAAATCATATATATTTTTTCAAAATTTTGAAATTTTCAATGTATTACTCAACCGATTTTGATGAAATTTATATTATATGGGACCAACTATGAAGTATTCTCTATCATATGACATTTCAAAATCGATTCATAATTGTTCAAAATATTGTGTAACAAAGACACAAAAAAAAACATAAAGACGAATTGAGAACCTCCTCCTTTTTTGGAAGTCGGTTGAAAATATAGCCTACAACCTTCCCTTTCAATTCAGCTATCAAAGGCAAAAAATTTTTTTGAAATCAGACCAATTATTAATGAGATAAGCGCATTCAAACAAATAAATCTTTCAGCTTTATTACATTGGAATAATATGTAACTTTTAAACTCTGTAAGTTATCTGCGAAAACATTGAAATTGTGTTGAATAATTTGTTAAGATATATGTTTAGTAATAATAACACTGATTATTGTGTCTAAAATAAAATACCTAATAAAAATAATAAAATTTTCTTTCTAAAAATAAGAAAACATCCTACTATACATTTCAAGGATATATACAAATGCAGGTTGTGATATATTATGCAGACTATAAAAAAGTTGAATTCCTGGAATACAGAACAGTCTGCCAGCACAATTTGATAAAGGAAGCTCAGCTTTTGTCACCATTTAACAATGCATTCTATAGAATAACTATAACAATTGATGGTTTACACTTTATTTTGGCAGGTGAAATTGGTGTAAAATAAGATTAGAGTTTTTATGTCAATAACTTGGACTCAATAGTGAAAAGATTAAATCTCTTATCAAAGCTATCACATCTAATGATTAGATGTGGATTTAAATGATATAGAAGTAATTCCGGCAGACTGTGTAAAATAAAATAAAAATTGCTTCATAACAAGTTAAAAATAAAACAGTCTGACATAGGTTTTACTTTTGACTTAACAAAATTCAACAAAAGTTGTGTTACATAGTGGTCCGCAGATATTGACCTTTTAATTTTTTGAACGGCCGCTCAATTTGAATATTCTTTTATTAATCTATGATCATATAACTAGGAGTAATTTGATTCCAATTTTATCTTTGCAGCATTTGTGATGTATTTTAATACGCCGCCTGTATAAAATTGGAGAGTCTTAGCAATTACATTCTAGTTTATAAGTCCACATCAATGTGGAAACTTCTAAAATTCAAATCCAATCTAGTAATGGCATATAAGTATTGTAGGTAAATAACATAGGTTATAAGATTTAAAAAAGGTAAACAATTACTATAAGGGGAAATCATTTTAAAAGTTGCTTTAAGGGTCCGTTATATTTTCTTAATATGCATGTGTGTATTTTGGAATCTGGCATTAAGAGTCTCATATGTAAGTAAAATAATAAAAAGATTATTTTATAACTAAACAGGAGTTAACAAAGTATGGTAAGTATGACTGTGTTATTAAGTTATATGAATATAATAAAAATAAAGTCTTTGATGTCTTCTGTGATGTTATGCCATATAATTATTTGAGATAACTTAAATGTAGGTATTTGAAGTAAGGTATTAGATACTGAATTAAAACTTTGTGTTTCACTTAGGATCTTGAATTTAAAGTTTAATGTTGCTAGATTATTGGATCAAACCAATTATCGTGTTATTATCACTTACCTAATAACCTCCATACTTCTGCAATGCTCAGGTAAACATTGAGATGGGCCAAGCATGATGGTAAAATCAGGAGAAAGAATAAAAACTTCATCGTCACAGAACCAATAATTTCTTCACTTAAATAAAATAGTTCAATATAACACAGTTCAGTCAGTACATAATGTTCAAAAAACCTTTACTTGTATCACATTTTTCAACCACCGTCCAACCAAATTCAAAGAATGCCGACTTCTCGCCAATACAAATTATGAACACATTGGAATAAATCGTACAAATCACTAAGAAAACTGCCCTAAACGTTATATAATTTGAAATAAATATTCAAAGTTATTTATATTCAATCCCAGCAAACTTTACTGTAACGAATACTGCAAAAAATTTGTTTATAAACATTGATCTTAGAAATGTAACTTCACGAAACAAACTGACATGACCACTCCGTTAGCTGGCTACTGTCATACTAAATAAAGATTGTGAACAACGAACAAGCACTAGAGATAATACCTAGTGTGGAAATTGTGAAATACGTCCTCTTGCTCCACACTTCACTACAATAAAAATTAAGAAAACCGCCATCTAGCGAAACATTGTAAAACTTTTTCAAATATTGAACTTGATTATTTTGCGATGTCTTTTCAACCGACTTCCAAAAAAGGGGGAGGTTCTCAATTCGTCTGTATGTTTTTTTTGTGTCTTTGCTACACGATTTTTCGGACAATTATGAATCGGTTTTGAAAATTCTTGTTTCATATGATAGAGGATACTTCATAGTTGGTCCCATATAAATTTCATCGAAATCGGTTGAGTAGGTAGGTACTTCATTGAAAATTTCAAACTTTTGAAAAAATATATATGATTTCGTAGAATGTTTACGTGGATGACATTATAACTCAGCCAAAGTTTTGACGTGAAGTCGGTTTTTTTAATGCTCTGCATTCGTTGATTACTTGTATTTTATCATCACATCATCACAACTTTTTGTAGTGGGCCCACTGCAGGGCATGCATAAGTCTCTCCTTTGGGTGACGAGGAGGTATAGGCCATTATCCACCAAGCTGGCCCAGTGCTGGGTGGTGGATGTCAGAATTTTCAGGGCGCCGAAATGGCTCCTGACAAACCCGATTTAAATATACATACCATAGCTATATAGCCTTATGTGCTTGTTTTGTGCTTTTTAGTTGAAACTTACTGTATTCCGCGGTCGAGTTTTTAGTTTTTGTAATTACTTTGTATTCTATTTTTTATGCACTAGTAGCCGCTTAATAAAAACGAACCTACTAAGGTACGTTTGCTCTATTTGTTTAGTCCCGCGCTGATTACAGGAGAATATTGTTTTCTAGTTCAATTTAGAAAGAGGAAAAAGATATTGAAATTTATCATATTTTATTTATTTATTTATTTTATTTTGCACGGCGAATCAACAGTTGTACAAACATAATTAACATTTACATATAAAAACTGATAACTAATAACAGATTCACACTAGTAGATCTAAAAATATTAACAAATTTAGTTGAGCACACACCAATAACATTATTCCTCTATAATAAGAAAACAATTGCCACATAAAGAAAGATAATTAGTTTTTAAAAAACAATTTAGTAAGCTCACGCCTTACTGACTCGTAACTAGAATTAAACAGGTCAATGTCTAGATTTACGCACAAAGCATTAAAATATTTTCCAGCTCGTAATAGAAATGAATTTTGTCTATAATTAGTTTTTGAGATAGGAAGATGGATTGGTTTAAAATTACGCAAATTTCTTGAGGGAACATTCAATTTTAGTAACGACAGAAGCTCGGGACAGTCAATAACATTTGAGGCAATCTTAATTAAGAAAATGATATCGGCTATGTTTCGACGATTTTCCAACGTAAGCAGATGGTGCTTTCTACAGAGCTGAATATAATCTCTTGAGTTATAGCGCATACCGACACGGTAACATAAATATTTTAAAAACTTTTTTTGGATATTCTCCAGTCTTTCAATATAAATAGCGTATCTTGGGTTCCATATCTGAGAGGCATATTTAACGTAAATCGTAAATTTTCAAAGTATACCTAGTATGTAAGTAATCAATGTAGATAGGTATAGATCACGCCAAACATGTAGTCCCCTCTGGAGTTGCCTGTACATAACGTTCTTCTCAGCGCCGACTTTCGCCGGCTTCCGGACCAAAATTCGGGAACGTTTTTTGTTACACCTACCTCTCGTTCCTTCTTCATATCACCGGTCCGTTCCTTCTCACAGTTCCAGTTAATACGAAGGGTTTTTCATCGCCTGCGCACTCTTGTAAGTAGTTAAATGCCCACCTAAATAGTGAAATATTTTACCCTACGCTTTTCTAAGCTGCGGACATTCGTATTTGGTGTTTATTTATTTTATTTATTTACACTTCAGTATACTGTACCTACAGACAGTAAATGAAAAAAAAAACAGTGTGTTGAGTAAGTACTACTAGGCGGTCATATCGCTGACGAGCGATTTACCGCCTACCATAATATTCTACCGCTCCTGAATAAGCGTGTCTTGAAAGGAGACTAATTCGAATGGCCCCCGTTTGATTGTAGGATCCCGTCAGGGCCCGAATGTCTAGCGACCACCCTTCATATAAATTAATCTGCTGCCAAACTTAGAATAATAACGCTATTATTCTAAGCTGCCAAATATAACCAATCTAGCGGTGATGTGTTCCGGCAATAATTTATGGAGAGCTTGAAAAGTCCATTCCTAAGCCAGTGTGCTTTCATTTTCGACCTTATCTTCACTCACCATCAGAAGAGATTGAGTTCAAATGCGGGCTTAGTTAATTATAAAAATTAAGGTTTTTGTACAGAGGTTGCGTTACAGATCTGTCAATAAATTGAAATCGAATCTGAACTTTACGCTCTCGGTATGGCCGTTGCCATTTTGATTTGATTTTATTATTAAAATGAATCTGTTTTGTGGCATACGACCACGGCTATCCTTTAAACATTATCTCTATCAATATGACGTAAGTAGTACATAAATATTTCAGCGGAGACTACTTATTACTTACTAGCTGCTGCCCGTGACGTCGTCTGCGTGAACGCTATGCAGCACCAAACGCACCTACGATTATAACACTGCTAGCGTGATAATATGTAGCCTATATGTTGACCCGACTTCTTAACTATCTTCATGCCAAATTTGAAGTAAATCCATGCAGTACTTTTTGAGTTTATCCCGGAAAGACAAACAGACAAACAGACAAAAATTCTAAAAACTATATTTTTTGTTTCTGTTTCGATTGTAGATCATACCCCAAGTATTCTTTTAAAAAAATATTCAATGTACAGTTTTGACTTTCCTACCATTTTATTATATGTATAGATATTATTTTGAACTTATTTTATTTTTCACACGTTTTGGAGTAATAGTGTTTACATATTTGAAATGTGCTAACAACATTATTTTATTGTATATCCCACACGAAACCGTCAAATTTTTTTTTTAAATTCTTTACTTTAATTATTATTTCACTTATTTTGGATTAATAATTTTTACATATTTGTGCTGTGCTAACACAGCTCTTTCATTTGATACCCCACAAAAACCGAAAAGAAATTTATTTTTTAATTCTTCACTTTAAGTCCCCTAGAGGGCGCTGTAGTCAATTTAACATAACTTTATGTAGCCTATAACCAGCGGACAGTGAAGAGGCTTCTACCGACAGTTTGTCCAATTGTGATTAGTTAGTAGTTTAGAAGTTCTGCGAGGCTAGCATGCTACCGTCAACAACGATAAATCGGGCCTTATATCGATATTTTCTTAGAATATGGTATTTAGTGTATGTCATTTATTATGACATATTTGGTTCCGTGTAATTCTATCTATTATGGTGCGCATATTAGCTTACATAATAGGATAAAATAACAAAATAATATTTATCTTCTCGATTCGACTATTTATCGATGGTTGCATGCTATCCCCGCTGAAGGAACAGATGAACATCCATACCCACATACATACACGTCCAAATCATAACCCTCCTTTTTGGTTTGCCGTAGACGGGTAATAAAAGTATAGTTTTTACTTAGTTTAAATACACATACCTACATATTATAGAGTAGGTATATATGACGTATGTATGTGTGTGTATGAATGTATGTATAACAAAATAAGTAATTTTGAAATGAAATTAAAACAGAAACAATAAACTACATTACCTAAGTTACCTCTTATATAAAGATATTTTTGATCTAGTAATCTGTTTATTTCTTGTGCCATTACTTATTTTAAAAGACGTAATTTGATATCTAAATATTGTTTAAATAGGACATATAATAGTGGAATCTATATTAACATCGTAATTTTTAATCCAAGATTCTTTCACACAAAATAATTTCTTCATATGGTTTATGATAACCAAAATCCAGCTCATGTTTCGCTTATGATTTTATAATGAACCGAAAATTGAGATTTAATATCGAAATCAAGTGTAAAATCCCATTACGGGAGACTGATCTAGAGAAAGAAAATAAAATACAATTAATGTTTAAAATATATTTTACTATAAAATTCATAAAAAACTTCAATAAATAACTTTTATACTTTGGTAAATAATTTTATCATTTTTAACCGAAACATACGAATGAAGTGCAAAAATATTTATGTTACATTTGATATTGAAACATTTATTGTCGTGTTTAATACGTTCAGATTAAAATAAAAATATCGAGTATCGTTATAATAATTTAACAATAATAATGAATTACAATTACAAGGCACATAAAAGCATGGTTTAAATTAAATCATCTTAATAAAAATAAAGAAAGGATGACTACTGAGTAAGTATGGCACAGAAGAATGTTTAGTGCGAGAGCGCTCATTTATCTTTGGGCTTCTTTTCCTTCTTACGCGGCGGCGGGACAGGGGCTTCGGTGCCGGAGCCGTCTTTCTTGACTACTTTTTTGACGACTTTTTTCTTGGGAGTTTCAGATTGCTTGGCTTCCGAGACGGAGGACTCTATGCAGTCAGCGGTAGAAGGCTTAGTTTTGGGTTTGACACCGATTTGGGCGAGCGAGGTGGGTCCTAAGGGCGATGTGGTAAGGCCGGGGGGCTGCGGGGTGAGTTCGCCGGCGATGATGGCGGTTGCTAGGGTCGCCGCGTCCTCAGCTTCGCTGTCCGGCGTGGGCAACGCCGGCGCACTCTGTGGTGGACTCAGGCGCAGCTTCCCCGCCGGGCGACGCTTCTCCTCCGCTACAGAAACATCCCGCCTTTATTCTCTCGTTCGGTTACAGATGGCGTTAGTATCGCGGTCACATTAGAGAGCAAGCTCGGTTAGGGCCTGGAACAAGTCGGGGAAAACATAGCTACTTGGTTAATTCGAAACAATGCAGCGGAAAGTTAGTGTTAATTATTGTAGAGATACGGAAGCTCAAATATTTCTTACAAGGATTATTATTTTATGAACTGCAATATGGATAATTATTTATTGTTGGCAATTGATATTGTATTTTTAAAATGAGGTCACCTTAAACTGTTTAGAGCTAATGATTTTATTAATAATGATCCTTGCAAGACTTAGAGACATTCAAAGCGAAAAACCAAAATAGAAAACATAAATTCGATTGCATTGATATTTTTCTTATACTTCATCACTGCATTCGAGAAATAAGAAAAGAGAAAACTTAGTAAAACATAACATAAAAGTGCTAACATTCAGATGGATGGAAGTATTTGCGTATGAGTACATATAAGTAGGTGTTCATTGCAGTGAATTACAATAGTTTATGACCCAATCAATACATATGTACATTCCTTACCTACTATGAGAAGTCTGTTTGAAGAATGTTAAGTAAACCAGAGATATGCACGTACATCAGAGTATATTTAAATACGAAGGAAAAGAAACAATAACTTGTACTACAGTGACTAAATTAATATCTTAATACAGAATCCAATTTATAAAGTGGTATTATGAGTCATAAACTAAATATTCCTACAGACTTTTTCCGCTTGGACGCAACCCAACAACTTATAGGTTGATTTCTAAAATAGTAACGAAAAAATATGTAGGCTTACTAAGAAACGCAAATGATGTAATAGCCGAATGATGAAATAGATGTCCTTCACCAAGACTGCAAAACTGATAAAAGCGGATGTTTGATCGTGTCCAAGTAGAAGGTGTTGTTATTACCTGCTCTATCAAAGCCGTGTCTCTTGGGCTGCTTCCTCGGTAGCTGGGTGAAATAACAACGAATTTTGAAACGTATGCTCAGTAAAATAACATAAAAACCAAAAAAAAACATCACAAAACGGCACAAAAGAAAGTCAAAAGTCACATCTCGTTTACGGAACTACCGATATGGAGGAATGTCTTGTGCTATAACTTTCGGTCCAGTTCCAGTAAAATAGATGCCGCAAAATAATATATTAGTAGAAGACTAAAGATTAAACTGCAAATAAAACTCGGTGAGAACTGACAGTGCAAAGCCATTAGCCGTAGTCGGCGTGCGAGGGGTTCATAGGAAGACTCACATTTCGCTCCTGGTGTGGAAGGCGCTTCCTCTTTAGACGGCGTATTTGCAAGTGGAGGGCTGTCCGAAGCCTGCAATAGCGCTGATGTCTCTTTATCAATCTCTGAAGCAAGACTTGCTTCTGCAATTTTTACCGGCTCTGGAATCGAAGATTCTGATGGTGAGTCTAGCTCAGGTGTTGATTTAGGAGAGGTCGGAGGCGTTGGAGGTACTGCGAGAGGTTCAGTCTTTTCAATTTCCACTTTAGGAGATTTTGCCTGTTCAGGTTTTGTGGTGTCTGAAGGCTTAGGTGCTTTAATCGGTTTTGTTACTTCAGCAGCTTTAGGTGCTTCAACCACTTTTTGCACTTCAGGGGACTTTGGCGTTGCAGCTGACTGTGGCGCCTCAACAGACTTTGGTTTCTCATTAGATTTCGGCGTTTCAACTGGCTTTGGCGCCTCAGCAGATTTTGCTACCTCAGCAGACTTTGTGATCTCAGCTAGTTTTGGCGCCTCAGCAGACTTTGGTACCTCAGCAGCCTTCAGCACCTCAGCAGACTTTGGGATTTCTGGTACCTGTGGGGCTTCTGCTGGCTTTGATACCTCAGCTAGCTTTGGCACTTCAACAGTCTTTGATGTATCGGAAAGTTTTGGCGATTCAGCCAAACTTAACGCTTCCACTGGTTTAGGCTCCTCAACCTTTGTTAATGTCTCGCCTAACTTTTTAAGTTCAGCAATAGGTGCTTCTGTTACTTCTATAGCAGTTTCTATTTCTTGATTGGCTTTGGCTTTGACTTCAGATTCTACCGGTTTTAACTCTGTTACAGCGTGCTCAGAAGGAGGTTGAATTGTTTTTATACCTTCAGCAGTTTTGGCGTCTTCTTGTTTTGCTTCCGGTTCTAGCAGCGCTTCACTTTGGACGGAAATTGGATCACCAGCAGCTTCTACGGCAACTTCGGTAGGTTGAGAGGAAGGTTCGACTGCGGGAGCGACTTGATCCTTTCTTGTGGGTAGATCTTCAGTTTCTTTAGGTGGTGAAGCTCGTGGCTGGTTAAGTGTTTCAGAGATCTTAGCCCAGATGTTATCGAAGGAGTCAGCGCCCATGTAGTCGATATTGCCGGCCTCCCAACCCTGGCGACGCGCTAGCTCATCAATGGCTTCGCGTTGTGCATCCACTGGGCTTGCCGACACTCTGGCCAAGTTCCCAGCCACGCCAGTCTGAAACACACAAATAAGGTATACAGAAGCTGAGTACTTTAGATTAATAACTAGTCTTCTTAACGAACCGAAGACCAAAAATTAATCTATGCTCTTAAAGTTTCCTTCGATATGTTCGTTATTACGAACGTGATTATCAATAAGTTCACATACACAATTGGACGGATGTTGCAGAGATGTATATTGATAAGTTAAACTACTTTAGGTGAAAACGTGCAATCAAATGCAAAGTGCACAAAGTTTATTAGGTAAGTTAGCGTGCTTGAGTTATTAACATATAATAACGGCAAAAGTTAAATAATTAATTACATATATTTTCAAATACATACCAAAAGATCTTTGTTTTGTTACTGCCAGAATAACTTACTTGCTCTTGGCTGACCATACTTGATGAATCTTCATGATTTGATGTATTATCCACATCGAGTAACAGCTCCGGTGTATCAGACAATTCTACATTATCAACTGTTGGCGTGGAAGGTGGAGAAGGAATAGGAGGTATCTCGTGAGTGCATACTTTTTTGCCGCGACTGTTTATTGTGATCCTGTGTCTAAGGTAAAACCCATCGTAGGGATGTCTAGGAATAATATCATCACAATCCTCTGTGTCCTCCTCAGAAATGCATCCATCCATCATTTCTTTGGTAACGGTAATTTCCACCCGTTTCAAATTATTTTGACGCTTTTTACGTGGTTTACTGTGATCTAAATGGACACAGTATACGTATTGTGGTTGCTTCTGTTTAAGGTGTGCTAGGTAGTGCGTGGGAGTATGGGATTGTTTATTAGAGTGAGTATGCTCGGATGCGTGATTTAAGAGCTCTTTAAGTGGATAGTTATTAGGAGAATCGTTGACTTGTTCGTTATTATGTGTGTGAGAATGATGATGATGGTGTTCGTTATGGTGGTATTCATGCGAGGATTCGTGCTGAGTATGGTTTTGCTGATGTGTGGGTTCCTGATAATCGTGGTGGTGATGAAAATGAGAATGTTCATGCTCAGAATAATGTTGATGATAAGATACCTCTTGGTTGTAGTTGTCATGCGTACACTCGTGATTATCTTGTGAAGTATGCGAATAACTGTCTGTATTCAATTTGTAACTATTATTTTGTTCATCCTGATTTTCATAATGATAATTTTGTTGATTATGATTTTGAATGGAACCGGGACCCATATGCTGCTGTTCACCATGAAAACTATGACTCGGTCCAACATTCTGACTCTGTCTATTGTCTGTTGATGATGATACGTGTTGGTAAATCTGTTCAGATTGTGAATACTGTTGTTGTTCCCACTGATGTCTAGTCTGGTAGGAGTTGTCAGGATCTAAATGTTGCCACACATCACCTTTTACATTTGGTGGAATATTCCCTCTACGATGTTCCCAAGGATCGTAAAAGTTGGATACATCTAAATCGTACGTATTTTCTTCTAACTTGGTTTCATTTTCATCTGGATGATGCCAAGAAAATTCTGATTCTGGATCCAATGTCGGGGCATAATATTGCAACACATCTTGAGGTGGTAATTCAGGAGTGGCCTCCGTAGTTTCTTGGTCCACTTCAACCTACCGACCGAAGTCACAAAAAACAAAACTCAGTAGGAAAGCATGCAAATAATTGAACTAATCTTTAAGCACTACAAATTCAACGTAACAGTGCAAAAAGCTTGGTCCAAACATAAGATTAATAAACACCTAACGACCCTAAATAAACATACAGAACAGATAACATTTCGCAAATATAATTTAATATTAATAGTCATACATTAACGGAATATTATGAAGGATTACTTAAAGCTCGTATGTTTATTTATGTTCGCAGTTAATATTCCACCAAAATACCAACACCATTCCTGAAACTACATCCCATTACTTTTGAAAATACACCCACGAAACTGTACTGCAACATCCGACCAAAGATTAAATAAAATATTTGAAATTAATTTTTGTTAGTATTTTGGAGAAATGTT
Organism: Stenoptilia bipunctidactyla; assembly: GCA_944452665.1. NCBI lineage: Eukaryota > Metazoa > Arthropoda > Insecta > Lepidoptera > Pterophoridae > Stenoptilia > Stenoptilia bipunctidactyla. Next base: position 13,825,712 of record OX101726.1, read on the forward strand.
GGGGATTATTACAACACTAGCATAGGGAAATTAAAATGCTTCAATCATGTGCAATTAGCTACTACATAGTTCAAGCTTCAGTGCGCAAGCATTTACAGAATTTAGTCACTCGTGGAAACAATGAATATTATCTTATAAGAATGAGTGGATAGATCAAATCGAACACGCAACTGTAATATTAAAACTAATTTCAAAATGTAACGATCTTGTATTTGAATTCTTTCTCACCTCTGAAATAGAATCCATTTGTGTGTGCTTGGAAAACATGTCGTGTTTAGAATGGTTGCAAATAAAGTGGATCGATTTACTGTCTTAACTCACCAGAAATATGATGTATTACGATCATGCGGTTTGTGACCACAAAAGTATAGATCACTGTTATACTTAATGATCATATTACAAAGTGTTACTTGATACTTTCTGGTAGGTTTAAGAGCTGAAACTTTCAGTTTATAAAAGAAGAAAAATACTTACACATGGTAGCCTACCTATTTTGTGTTTTTTTTCTTTTAATAACAGAGAAAAACATATATTTTTATAATCATCACATGACTTACCATAGTTGTATCTAGTTGTTGGTGAACTTGACCAACAAATATGTCCCACCACAACTGTAAAAAGTCTTTCAAGTGGTCGGGGGCGTTAACAGATTTAGAATCCCAGTTATACTGCTGTAACCAGGGCTTTGTTGCACCAATAAAGTGGATGATTTTGAGGTTTTGGCCATAGCTGAAAATTTAGATTTAATCAAATTTTAATATATGTAGAGCAGGCATTGATAATATGTAAGGAAATAATTGACATATGGAGAAAAAACTCACTGTTTCAACGCAGGTATATAGGAGTAGAAAGCTGCCGATGTGACGTTGTAGAGGAATGGCAAATGTTTGTTGATATCCCCACGTGCCCAGTCCGAAAAGAAAGAGTTCAGCAAACCTTGGTCTCCACCTGAAATATTAATTTAAAACAAAAACCATATAATAAGGTCTGTAGGAAATACACATTTATAATTTATGTTGTGTAAATATTTATATATTCCTTTCTCAAAAAGAATTAAAATGATTTTTGACCTACTCACTGACTACTTTATTGACCATTGATTACTTACCATCAAAGCTACCACGTTCTTGTGCAAAAGTGACCAACCGACTGAATGTTTCCGCTGAAGGTTTGTATACGAAGACTCCAGAGTTAAAACAGTCAGGCCAGCCTACATCAGGTGCGGCGGATAATTCTTCTCTTTCAAATAATTCATCACAGTTTTGAATCACCTGGAATATATCAACGATGTGTGTAAAAGACGTATCTTGAAATGCATAACTGTTCACGTGAACTTCGAAAGAAACCAAAACACCTAATCAAGTTCACTTTTATCGTGTAGCTAACGCGTCAGTTGACACAATAACCCATGATAAAAAAGTATCTAAGTGAATGGAGTGTTTATCAACGTTTATAAATAATCCAGTGCTACATTACTTTATTTTGAATTTAATATTACATAATGACATGGTGATAAAACATGCATCTGGTAAACACAGGAACTAATTGTAGCAAAAAAATAAAAATCAAAGTGTTTAGTTGTTTATTTTGGAAAACGTCCAAAATAGTCGCGGGGCAAATATTTGGGCCACGGTTGTGCAGCTCGTCATCTCGTATTACTGATACGTCGCCCACATCCGGTAACATTGACTTTCTCATAAACAAATCGAAATAGAAATGCTCATTACGTTTCAGTTCCGACCATTAATTAGATAAAAACTCGCAAACAAAATACAATGTAACCTACTTAGATTGAAAAATATATAAGGCTGTTTTCAAGCCTGTTATCATCTAATATATAAAATTCTCGTGTCACTGTTTTCGTAGCCATACTCCTCCGAAACGGCTTGACCGATTTTGATGAAATTTTTTGTGCTTATCCGGTATCTATGAGAATCGGCCAACATCTACTTTTTTTTTATTTATATGGCAAAACAACGTTTGCCGGGTCAGCTAGTAATATATAATAATTTAAAATAAGATATAAATAAAACATATGTTTCAAAAAACTACCTTTTATCTTGCTTATCTAAGATTGCGTAAGCCAACGTAAGTTTATTACAAAACAATAAAAAAACTGTAAGTGCATGACGTGATAGTGACTCCATTATACTTTAGCATTTGCATTCATTTCATTTTAAGATAGCTTAAAGTTAGATAGCATTATTCGTATTCCTCTTGTAATCTTGTTGTACTTATGATACTTCTATTTTTAAACGACGTAAAGTAGATTATCTATTAAATTTACAATTACATGACTCATCATGTCTACTATTTATTAAGCGGTTTATTAATCACACGTTAGTATCGAAGATGGCCAGCTATTGTCAGGCCCACGTGGATTTCTTTTTCAGGACTGCACTTAAAGGACTCCATTAGAGCCCAAAACCAGAGACATGTCCGATACGTATGTAAAAAAACGCTTAATAAATAAAAAGAAATATTCGTGTGAGCAGGAGATTAAAATTCTTACCAAGGTATCAGCGTCAAGAAAGACGCACTTCTCAAACTGCGTAAGGTTCCAGCAGTGGATTTTTGTGAAGGTGATGCCAAGTTCCGGTCGCTGCAGCAACGCCAGGTGTGTGGCGTCTCGCGAGTCTAACACGTCTACTGTAATTACTTCCGAAAATACTGCGCTCAGTCGATCTCTGAGGAAAGATAATTGCCACATGATATGCGTTACGATTAAATTCCACGATTGCTATAGTGCAATGAACAGAACTTCATGTAGTTATGAAATAGGTTTGTATAAGTGACCTAACCCAGTTAACCTTTGATCTTATGTGTTGGGGAGATTTAATGATGATGACGATGTTGAGGATCGAAAAGGAAGTAACTACCTCTTCATACATTGACACTGTCGGAACACATTATCGACTGAGCACTGATATTTGGGGGCAAACTTTATACCAAGGCTGGTCGCTAGCAAGGCAGTCCCTGCAAGGGTCCTACCGCGAACCACGTGGGTCACGCAGTTTAAATCGCCTTAAAGATACACATATCCTTCACGTATGTACAGCGGATAAAACTATATTGAAAATCTTGCATCGAAATTACATGTGCCAGCTACAGGTCCTGTACCTATTACAGGAACATTGATATATACCTAACACCTAGTAGATTTGTTATCTACCTACACTAAACTTCATTTTCAGGCAATATTTCGCACGTTCAATAGATGCACAATTCAAATGACTTATTTTGTAGACTGATGCCCGTCTGCACTAAAGTTTGATCCTAAGTTGATACTTAAGTGTGTATTACGTCGTGCAACGAAAATTCATCGGTTTTTATTGTCATTTGTCTAGTCTGACGGTTGATTTGGCATGATCGAAAAGTAATAAGAATATACTATAAAGTATTTTGGGAACTTGTGTAGCTCAGGTTTCCTCTATATATCATCTAGTGAAGGGGAATGTTATTTTCGTTTTTTATATGATGTTTCATTTTTTTTTTTTATAGACTTGGTAAAATATTAATAAAATAAACTTTTTTTTTAACAAGTGTATTGGCATAACTTTTCGAACGCCATCGTAAGTTATGACACCGATTTCCCATGTCATAACTATAAGCAAGAACTTACGCGTATCATGTCAAATCAACCGTCAGACAGGACAAACGACAATAAAAACTTGACTAGAGTCCGTTCACAGTTAGTTTACATACCTCCAGCTGTTAGGTTTTCTGCCATGAGTCTTGGGTTTCCGTATTAAATTTCTATTACAAAAAACCATTTCTATTACTAATAATTAATTCAACGTCTATTACACTAGAATAATTTCATATTTGAGCTTAATATTTCGTTCTTTTTTTACAATATTTTGAAAACTTTTAGCAATTTAGTTTACCTTGTTGTAAAAGAAAAAAGAAGGCTATTTAAAAAATTATGCAAACCTTCAGGGAAACTCGAAAGTAGGGTCAACCAACTATGAACGAACTGTACCTACAGAATTAAGTATCAACTTAACATCAAAGTTTGGGGCAGACGGGCATGAGGGCTTTTAAAAAGTTGTTCCTAAAATTTACACTTATGATACAGCACGTTTCCTCACTAACCTCATTGCATCAGTTACTGAAGGAGTAATAAGAACCACAGCGGGGTAAGTGGAGCCGTTCCGACGCAAAGAATGTGCCAGTACCAAAGCCCCCAAACCATAAGAGTCGTTTGTAGCCAACGTCACCCATGCTCGATCTGGAGATAAAAGAAAAAAACCCATGATTCTAAAACAAATGATAACTTCCAACGTTAAGCAGTTCACTGTTGTTGACATTTGAAAATTCTGTTGAGATAAACGAGCATGAAATAGATTTCACAAGTTTTGGATCATTATGTGAAAAGCGTTCAAATAAAATAGATCATGATAAATTAAAACACGCAAAACTATTTCTTGCACAATACAAGTGCCAAAGACGTAAATGTTGAAAATAACTGGAACTAATCATATGGAGTAAGTATTACGCAAATCTGCTTATTTTCGTGTTCACAAGAGACGTGTAAATTCTGTCGCTTGAAACACAAAGTTCCGGGTTTGTGCGCAGTTCCCGTCGCAGTTGATTCTGCAAAGATGTATAGGAAATTTGGCACGTGGTGCGCTGTTGGCGTCGTCATTTATGCGTCTGCGCACCTCCGCATCAGAATTATAACACGTGTAATATTATAGAACCAGCACTATATTAGATTTATCTTATTGCTTTTTATAGAGATAAAGTTGGTAGTTATTTCAAGATTTTTGCTATCCTTCCTTAAAGTTTATGCTGAATTTATGGTAAAATATTTCCAATTTTATTTTCGTTTTTGTATTGTAATGATTTTCATTAAATTAATATAAGTAATGGTTGGATATGAATAAAATATATTTCAGTTTTTGTAACGTGAATTTGGGTACGCGCTTTAAATCCAAATCACTACTTTTTTTATTTTATATGTATGTAATAAAAATATCAACTTCCGGAAAAGGTTCAAATCACATAACTTCTATAATAAATATGACATTGTAATGTAATGGACATGTGTTGTAATGGACAACATGCAGATATTTGCAATTCAGAATAGAAGCTAACAGAATGTGCACTGACGAAAAGTGTTTTTGTCATTGCTGATCATCAAATCTGCGCTTGAATTAGTTCTCGTTTGATGGTAAGTATCAAACGATGTAACGGTTTAAGGTCCAGTCCTTTAGTAAATAAGGACGACGAATATGCATCATCAACAAAATTAATCTATTAAGAAATTACATTCATACAGAGATGCTCTTCAGCGATAAGACCGCCTAGTAGTTACGTACTTACAAAACACGCTGTTTTTTTACTTTAGATACTGTAGGTTCTATAAACTGAAGTGTAAATAAATAAATACATACATAACTTCACGCCTATATTTCTTATGAGGTAGGCAGAACACTAAAGTTTATAAAACCATATGATATCACGTTAAACAAATTTGGAGGCATTATAATGATGAAGAGAGACTTTTGCAGTGACAGGGGGTCAGCCTATCGCCCACAAAAAACATCCATAAAACCTCTGTCCCTTAACTGACTTGTACAGTATGCCCGGGAAGAGAAGCAGCTGGCACAATCTGTTTTTCTTTCGCTCCCAGTCCAGCATGGAAGTTTTGGTTGAGTTTCACACCTACTCAACATATACTCTTATCATGTTTTTTGTAATTTCTTACAATATAATATAATTTCTTACAACCTACTCCTTTTTTTAAGTCGGTTGAAAATAACAATATTGGTAGGTACTATCCTGCTTTTTTTGAGAAGTCTATAATTTAAATGATAGGCAACTAGTTTTAATCAGGCTTAAAAATAAAACAATAAAATACAATAATTATTTTTATTCATTGTAATCAAAATCTGAAACCAGCAATTCTATATGGAATGAATCGTCAGAGTCACTGGTATCGCTGTTTCCTACTTTGGTTATGAAACAATCAAATTTTTTATTCATTTTCAAATATGAAAATTCCAAAATCTCAATTACCGAAACCACCAACAACCGTTCGATTGACAACAGTGACACCAGAATAAGTTGCCATATAAAAAGTTTGCAAAAACCCCATTGTCTACTTTCGTTAGCCAGACTCTAGCAACATCTAGAAACAAACGAATATTTTTCCGGAACGAAAACGATTTTTTTGCGTATGCTTATACTTCCTAGGCCGAGAAATCAGAGATCGTTATCAAGGGTAGCACGCGACCACCGTTATATCATTGGATCAAATCAGCATTTCGCGTGATTACAAGCGATTTCTGATTTCGTTGGAATTTCTTGATACACAAGTTAACCTTTCTTGTTTCAGTAATAACTTTTTTTCATTTGCGTTCTGATAAAAGTAACGATATTATCAGCATTATTTATATTAATATAGATTCCACAAAGTGTAAATCTTACTAATCTCACTTATCATAAATGTGAAAGTTTGGATAGATGGAAGGATGTTTGTTCCTCAATCATGGCAGAACGGCTCAACGGATTTGAATGAGATTTGGCATAGTTGTAGTGTACAGTGTGGCATACCTAATTTATGCTTTTTATCCCGTTATTCCCGGATGGGATTCGAAATTGAGCGGGTAAAACCGCGCGAAACAGTAGCTATGGAATAAGTAAGAGATATTCAATTCAAAGGTTACTTGTTTGTATACAGCAGTGCGAGCACAGAACTTTGTCGACTTGTATGTTTACGAATGTTTGTACTTATAATATGGAGACGGTTTGTAAGCAATAATTGAAATCTATCCATTGCCACACGGACAGCTTACATAAATGTGTGCCTTGTTAATTTGGAATGTTTGTAAACATGTTGTACTCTTAAATACCTGTAAATTAAAAATTACAATGTTACTTACTAAAAACTTGCAACCGATTCCAAATATACGGTCTTCACTTATTTCCAAAGAAAAATGCGTTTTTGATTCTAAATACTTATTTCTTGTCGAACAAGGAAAAACTACAATAAAATAATTACTTATCTGCAGCGTAATTTATTTAATCGAAATTAACTACTGTGCATTAAGCAAAGTATGTATCGATAAAGGAAACAAAACGTTTTAGCACACAGTGAGACATTTCAAAGCACATTCATCTTAACCAACTTTCAAAACACTGCGTTCACTGTGCTAGATCGCGACAGTAAGATCCAACATGCCTACCAGTTTGACCGGTGTTCCTCAGAAAGTGTCTACTACTTAATGCAAAATGGGCGGGTGGATAATACACTACTTCAATTCATGGAGGCACGTGATAATTTTGATACTTATAAGTATCAGAAGCAACGCTTTATGAGGTCTGCTACAAAAACAATACACAGGATTTTTCATTAAGTCGGTAATTTCATAGTAACTAGAGCCCGTAAAAGTAAAAAAAAAAAAAACAGAAATGAAATTTGCTCCTTCGCTTCAGATCGATAAAAACTTACTGAGAAAATTGCATACTATTTGAATCTTAATTTGTTTTAATTTTACGGTAGATTCATATTTTTTACCCGTAATAATTGTAATGTTATATATTTATAAATATATTAGGTATATAATATTATATTTTTAACTAATATAACTAATCAGAAGGTTTTGTTTGTCTGGATGCTGAAATCATTGAAACTACAAGTGGTATTTAGAAAAAAAATGTTTTTGATACCTATCCTAACATTGGAATAACTCGCAGATTGGATCTTATTTAAGCATTTCCGACGGAACTAAAATTTACATAGGTAAAACCGGTCGAAGCTGCTGCTAGTAGCTTATCTTGGCTCAGACTCAGTAACATCTAATAGATATATTTTTTTTATCGGTGAATACAAGTACAGATTCCATGCTTTGCAAATCAATAAAACAACCAACAGTAAAAGAAGAAATACAAGAATGGCTACGTGCCAAATAAATTCCATTTTAGAACAGTAGCAAGTTAAAATATTTTAGTGAGATCAAACGTGGGTTTAGCCAGCGATAAGAAAATTATCAAAAAAGTGTAAAAACACCTGACGAATGATAATAAATAAAGACTATGTGATCTATGTTCAAGTAAAGATAAATAAAACGTTGCATAAAAGACCAGAAGTAGAAGAGCTAGAGCAATTTGTAACAAATGCGGGCTACAATGAGTCAATAGGTCCGAGTTACGACGAATCCTTGGATTGAATAGATTGATCTGATTTAAAAAAAAATGTGATTTCTAAATTTTTATATAATATTATGTAGTTTATATCAATAATATCTAAGTATTTATACCTAATGATGATGTTATTTGGCAACTTATTAATTTTAGGTACTAGCTTGTAAAAATAATATTTTCTTGAATTATAGTTTGGTTTTAGGATATACTTACTGAACGACCTAAATATGAACATTAGAAATATAAATTGATTATTCCAGTGCGTAAAAATGAATCAAAATTATTTTGCCGATCTCGGGATTACTTTTTATCAATATTAGCTAATTACATTTAAATAGAAAATTGAAGAAAATAGTGAATTTAGATAGTTCACCAATTAATAATGGTTATAGTACGGTTCAAATCTTTCGCGATTCCAAGTATTAAAATGGGCATGCAAATTATTTTTCAACTCGAGCAATATTTATCAACACTCAACCACATTCTACACATTCTCCTACTATAATGAGGAGATAGTGTAGCGTATTGAACTTTGTGTTCTAAAATTTACCGTCAGTATTAATCAATCGATGATCTTATCTTGGCCGTGCAAACATCATAAACGTTTTAGTTATTTCAGCACAGGAAATGCCGTCAGTAATGGCGTTTATGTTTTGACGGACGAACTTGCACCGATGTTTTTTGCTTCCTATTGGACCTTGTCAAAGTCAGAAGCTATGAACACAAACTAATAATCTGTAACATGGACCATGCATGGACCTCAACGAAAATGAAAGTGTTTGCCAATTCAAACAATAAAAGTGATTATTATGTTTTAGTAAATATAAATTTAAAAATATAGTTATAATTGGACCATTAACTTTAAGATTTTATCCACGCTTAGAGACTTTTACAAATGAGAAACAGACGCCACCTGTTTCTCCAAATTTAAAAAGTTAAGATATTGGGGCACGGGATTACCAGTGAGCTATTACGAACGATTTCTCGTTTTCAAATTTTTTTCGTAATATATTTAATAGTAGGTTACAAATGTGCTACAACACTTTAATTTATTTGAAAATTGCAGGTGTATGTCAACGTTTCGATCGAATTTATTCAATTTCGAAATCGATGTTGAATTATTTTCATCAAACCAATAAAGCACTTGAACTTCGAGTGCAGGATCAGACAGTGAGTCGGGAGCAATGTCCTTGTAGTTTCTATTTAGGTGCGCCTGTGCCCAGTCAGACTGGATGTAGCTGGAACCACGTGGGCAGTCGACCGTTAAATCAAGGAATGTTCCGTGGGTGACGACGGCAATCTATTTTGTGATGTGGGTGTGTATGTATGGGGTGAAACTTCAGCTCGTGCTGTTATAAAAGCGATACAATAGTTTTACAAAAGCGAACTTGCTTTCTTAGCTGCTCATTGATAATCGCTTATATTTAGTCTCTTAGTATCTAGAAAGACAGCTGGTAAAAGTATTAGGTAGGTGCAAAAAGTCATTTAGACACGAATATTGCTTAGAAGTGATGTCTCATTTTTTTGATATATAAGATGATACCCTTCCCTTGATTTAGTCATACACCTGCCAAACTTATAGCTTGACAACCAGGCAATATGATTGCAAGCATTGTTACTGTAACAATAGGCGCCGGCGCAGCCGCAGACTCTTATATCATTGTGGCTGAGATTCGATACCTGATACAAACCGCAGGCAATGCACGCACGAGATTAGTCCAATATCCTATGTAATATAAAGACATATACAGGGTTATTTGAAAACAATAACCTCGTTGTGGTAGCATTCTTATTCAACTAAAGTTTCGAAAGAAATTTCGCACAAAAATATCTACGAATATCTAATATTTATGAAGGAGTTAATTTATTTTTTTAATGAATTTTAAATTACTCAGTGATAAAAAAAAATGTAAGGTAGTTAAGAAACGAAGTTGGAAAGGAGTTAAAACTGAAGTAACCTCAATATCATCCTCAGCAATTCTGCAAGCTAATAAACACCTGAATCTTTGAACGCAGTCGGTGCATATGTAACTTTTACAAAACTTTTATCAAAATATATGAAAACAAGAAGATCGATTTTATTCAGACTATTTCATATAGGTACTTACTAGAGATTCCTGTATCTAGTCGAAGAGATGGAACTGGACCGCTAGTAATCAAAGCTTAAATATTTTAAAATACTTTCTACTTTAAATGAATGATGCTCATAAGTTAGTCTGTTTAGTCCATCAATTAGATTCATAATAATAATAATAAATACTCTTTGTTGTCAACAGAAATCAAATACCTACATAACAAAATTTTATAAAACAAATGTGGACAATGTGGGCGGCCTTATCGCTCCAAACGATTTCTTCCAGGCATCCCGTTTACAGAAATAAGAAAATTTAATTAAATAAGTTATTAATTTATTGAGAGCTAAGATATTCAAGAGAATTATTTATGTCATCTTTATAATTTTAATATTCTAATCATGATTGTTAACACCGATTGCTCAAATATAATTGAAAAAAAAACAACATTGAGACACTGTCCGGAAGAAGCCTTATAAAAATATTTTCTTCATTTGTTTTGCCGTGAATTCTTAAGAATTGCTGTTATGATATTTTTAAGATTGTTTCGTATTATATATGATTCATTGTACGACTATTGATGATTAAACATTTAAATAAACGTGTACCTATGGCACGATACAAACATCCAAACTTTTAATATCACAGTTATCTTACATACCAACGTCGTCATGTGTTTATTAAGTGTGCCTAATTTACAAGTCAAACATGCTGTGCGAAAACTTTATCCACTTTTTTTAAATACAATAGTAGGTATTAAACCGTAGATAGGGCGCCATGTTCATTTATGTTGTTTTATTTATCGCGCTCCAAAGAAATTAAATTATCTCACAGATATAGTATTTAGATAGACTAGTTGTATTCTGCAAATACCTTTTTCTTTAAGTACCTACACACACTTGTAGTATTTATTAAAAATACAATGATCTCTTATTTACATAGAAATTATCTTGCTATGAATAGATACTTTATGACGTTATTTAGTATATTATTCTATCACTTTATTTATATCAACAAACCGTTTGCGTATTATCTAACTGTATCGTAGACTTTCACACATTAGCGAATGCGAAATTGTGTGATGCCGTGATAATCCGGACCCGATGAACAAAAATAAAAGCAAGGTCACGTTATTTTTTCGAATGACTTAGATCTAATTTATAATACATCAAACAACAGTTTTATAATAATATAATATAATCTTAAATCGTCTCAACAAACTGTTACACAAATAATAGATAGTTTGCGATTTTGAATGGCTTATTTATATAAATAGAACACGCAAAGTATATTTAAGAGGGTACCTTAGTAAAAGGTCGTCAAAAGAAATTTAATAAGATGATGTTAAAAATATAATGTCCGTTGAGAAACCTATTTACAATATGAAGGTAGCAAATAAAAAGATTACAATTAAAAAATATTTGAATAACTATGTGTCCAGCTCTTGAAAGATAAGAAAATTGGATGACATTGAGATCGTTCATCTTAATTATCAAATTATAGTAAGTACAGGAACTGTGGGATGTCAAAAAAATTGATTGATTATTGTAGTGGATATAAAATGGTCGCCCAAAAGTCTCCAACCGTTTATTTACGTAGAATAATTAATTAGTTTACACCAATTCATTTTAAAACAAAAAAAAAATAAAAGGTTCTAAATTATTCTGATATTTTAATTGCCAGAAAAATAGCAAGAAAATAATTTTAAGCCACATCAAATTACAGAGCAAACATGAGTAAAGTACTCACTTGACATAATGTGGCCGGTGGTGTAGCTTGGTGCGTGACAGTTCACCTCTAATCTCTAATATTACGGACTTGGCGCGTTGTTCGCGCTGGCTGTACCTACTAAATGCATGTGGCGCTCACGACCGGCGCGCCACTTTTTCCCCTCCCCCGCTATAACAGCCCCGCACCGCGCCGCCGCCGTCATCGTATCTTCGTCCGCCAGACGCACACTTGGAAATCTATGACGTCAGATCGTTCGTATATTGTTAATTAATTGTAGTATAAATTCCTCCAATAAATATGTTTTAATATAGCAATTAGCAATCTTAAAATAAAAAGCAACAATAAAGTTTATTCAGCAAAATGGCAAGCAAGAATGACAATATATTAAATGGCAACCCTGTCCAGTGAACAGCTGTTCTAATGGATCGATAGATGTCGGTGGGAGTGCTTATTTTCGTTGTGCAGCCGCGTAACGGCATCCGTAGTAGAATCGCAGCTTTTCTCTCTCATAGCCGACAACTTGCGGGCTTTTTGATGTTATTATCATAAAACGCACGGGTCGATGAACGAATTCGGTGCTATAATGACGGACGATTCTTACAGGATGCGTAATTTATTAGAACCTCCTTGGCCATGAATTCGTATAAATCTAATAAGACTCTAAAATCTAACAGGATATAAATAATATGTTGTAGTCAAGTGTGTTGTGTTTGTTTTTGGTGTTTCGGTGGAAACAAGGAACGATGGCAACCTCGCCTAATACTAATATAGAAACCCAAATAGACAGTTTCTTAGAACAATTTAAAAGAAGTGCGTCAAAGGCAATGGAAGATAGGATGGAGTGGCAAGATGCTCCATCTCCTGGTGCTGTGGTTAAATCCAGGAGTACTGGATTTGTAGAAACGGCAATCGGTAAGTGTAGAAGATAAAATGAAACAATTAGAAGATAACTACGATATTTATAAGAACGACAAAAACATTTACACAATCAACATAAGATGATTAAATAAATTCGGTAAGTAACTCGACAAAAACTATGTAGGTAGGTACTTACATTTGATACAATACACATTTAACTGACGAACGATTAACCTTTCAGTTAGGTAGTTATTTCCTTTATATTTTTAAAGAACACGTAATTCTTTCAGTTAGCAAGTAGGTAATTCCAAATAAACATTAAAATACATTATCAACTGAAGAAACTTGAACACATCAAGCTTCTTTTTTTTAAAACACGTTCTATCTTTTAAAACTAAAACATGATACTGAGTGACAAAAAAGACTAATTATTATAACTAAAAATCAATACAACAACTATTTAATTTAAGAAAAAAGTGCAATTTAAAATTCCTACCTACTTCCGGAAATACGCAAGAATGATGGTATTTATTTTCACTGATTTAATTTGTTTAAAAGAGTGGATGAATGAATTGATTGTCTCAGGTAAAAAAAAACAAGAAAAAACAAATAAATGCCGTGGTATGCAGTAAGTATTGTCGCAGTAAGCCAACTAATATAAACGTTGGCTTGCTACCAGCGTTGCCAGTTTTTTTTTTTTGCCAAGTCGGGATTTTGGAACTGTTTGAGTGAAAACAGCGGGATTCGTTCGTCGAAAGCGGGACATAGTAAAAAACGTATATAATCAGAAGTTTTCAAATATTTATCTTTTTATTTGAATTAAAATTACGTTTACTTGACAAAAACAGCCATAGAAAATGTATTTTAATAAAAATATAATATTTTAATTCAGGTTTACCCTATCGTTAAATAGTTCAGTCTTATTCGTCTTCAGAATCTATACATATAATAAAATGGTAGGAAAGTCAAAACTGTACATTGAATATTTTTTTAAAAGAATACTTGGGGTATGATCTACAATCGAAACAGAAATAAAAAATATAGTTTTTAGAATTTTTGTCTGTTTGTCTTTCCGGGATAAACTTAAAAAGTACTGCATGGATTTACTTCAAATTTGGCATGAAGATAGTTAAGAAGTCGGGTCAACATATAGGCTACATATTATCACGCTAGCAGTGTTATAATCGTAGGTGCGTTTGGTGCTGCATAGCGTTCACGCAGACGACGTCGCGGGCAGCAGCTAGTAAATATATAAACAGAAATCAAAATCAAAAGGGTTTTATTCATTAGAAAAATATGGCGTTTCAAACAATAGTCAGTGGAGTGAGTGTTACAAATTGCAACTTACAATAAGAGAATAATTATTTTTAAGAATTACTTATTCATGATACTTCTGTGAAGATTTAACTTCTTTTAAAGTTTCCTTTTTCTCTTTAATAAAGATGAAGAACTCTTCACAGGATAGTTGTAGATTAAACTGGATGAGTAATTCTGCTTTCATTTTTAAATTACCATTTTAAATTCATCTGGGAAAACACTCGTGTAAAAGTTTGTAAAAATTTTCGGTCCAGTACACATTCGTCTGTGCCACCCGCCCACGCTTCCTCAGTACGCTGCGCGCACGGTCGAGTCATCCCCGAAAAGCGGGACTGGGCCTGTCCCGCACGGGACATTTAATTTTGATTTAAAAATCGGGACGTCTCGCCAAAATCGGGACGCCTGGCAACGCTGCTTGCTACATTCTAAATAATTATAAATGAAACTTTTCGGCCAATGAGTTCGTCAACATGGTTACAAAAATGCTACTTATTATCTAAAATATGTCATGTGCTTTTGTTAGAAATCAAATTTTCCTAATCCGTCATAGGCTTCGAAACGTGAGTCATACTCATAGGTATCTACTACAAGGTGCAGGTTATATTATAAGTGTAAAAATTGCGCCGATATTTTTTGTCCTGCAATTATATCAATATATTGCACAAACTTAGGTCACCTAAATTTTTTTAATTGTGGTGATTGCAGAATGCTATACCTACCAAAATTCCCTTTAGCAAGAGAATGTGTGTTTCACCCAAAATACAAAATATATATAAGGAATATCGTCTAAAACAGACAAAAACTAGGTAGGTAGTTAGTTGCTAATACCTAGTAAAATAATTCTAAATACTTAACACGTTTTTACACGGCGGTTTTGTAAGTTATTCGTGATCATAGGTACCTAAAAGGTTTATTTTTCGAAAATACGGAATACAACATGTACTTATGTGCGAAGGATTTCTAAGTGCGACATATGATAAAGACTAGCTTTTGCCCGCGGTTTCACGCGCGGAAACTTTGTATAAATTAAGCTTGCTTTATTATACAAAGTTTTTAAAGAGTAGGTTTACAAAAAAAAAAATAAGAAAAACTAACCTACGGCAACATTCAATTACTTGCGAGGATTTAAAAAAAATCCAGCCCTCAACCCCTTTTTGCAATAATAAGTGATATCGGTTCAAAATCAAGTCTATATTTATACCTACCAAATTTTATAAAATCGTTTCTGTGGATTTCCAAACAACATTTCTCCCCCCTACCCCTTTATCTCTTTTTCTTAATATAAGGTTGCCTATGTCCATCCTTAGTCAGGTCTGTCCTTGTAACAAATATTATAAAAATCGGATCAGTGGTTTAAACATCAAAGCGTAACAGACAGATACACTTTCCCATTTATAATCTTAGTATGGAAGCTAATCCATGCGGGACTGGGAGCGAAAGAAAATCGTAGAATGTGTCAGATGCTTCTCTTCCCGGGCATACTGTAAAAGTCAGCTAAAGGACAGAGGTTTTAAAGGCGTTTTTGTGGGCGATAGGCAATACCTCCAAATTTGTCAAACGTGACATCAGATGGTCCTATAACCTCTGTTGTTCTACCTACCCCATAAGGGATACAGGCGTGACATTATTATGTATGTATGTATGGAGCTTATGTATATTAAGTATGTGGATATGGATTTAATATCGAGCCGCGTCGGAGTGGAAGGGCTTGGCAGTACAACGTACAGCGTGCAGAAGAAGCAGGGTTCGCCGATATATACAGCGGATATATATCATAATATACAATCACGATATACCTATATCAATTGTTTTTTTCTTGATATACTATATGATCTGATTTTTTCCTGTCTTCTAAACTAAAAATTTTGGAGATTAATGTTTACCTTGGCAACACGTAGCGAAAAACTACAATTCAGAATAATTTAGATTGTTTCCCAAAATGACAAACTCGTTAAAAGTTGGGTAAATTGTTGATTAAAAAATATAAGTACATATCTCAAACTGACACTAACATTTATTTTTTGTATTAATAAATGTAGTTTTTTGTATTAGTAATTAAGCTTGTAATCCCCTTACAGAATCAAATTCGCTTCTTTTTCTTAGCCAGTATATAAATCGGATATATATCAAAAAATCGGATTTTTGATATTTATTATAAAAATCGGATTTTTTCGAACCCTGTGCAGAGGCGAGTAGGCGATTTCGGATTTCGAGGAGCAACGTAACATTGACCTCGACACTAAACGCGATGAGTTGAAATCCCGCCAGCCTGCTGCACTTCATTACCATTGTGAGCAAGGCGTGCTCACATGCCCTAAGTGCGCACGGTAGTTCACAGCAAAAAATTGGCTGCATCAGCCATTTTTGGACACACGAATGCCGTAGGTACTAAGTACTGACTGTGCGCGTACCGACTAGGAGTCAAAGTGGTCGCCATGGCCGAAGTCGACCGAAAGGAACATCATCAAGTTGAAATGTGGTTGGTGACAAGTTCCAAATTGTGCAAGGATCTAAATTTTGTTTGAAAAAAATAACTTGAAGCAGCTTCGCGTGTTTTACTTCGTGCGACTTTTGATCCCGTAGGAATTTCTTGATAAAATCATGAAATATAAAACTAAGATAGAGAAGCTTTCAAATGAAAGAATATTGTAAATTTCTTCAAATTTTGTAGAGATAAATAAGTTTAAATATATGTATAAACACTTCGTGCCTTATAACGAAACCTCCAACCAATTTTTCTAGGTCCCAGGCCCCCTTATATTAGCGCACACCCTTTCCTACACTCCGACCAACAATTAAGTTTAGGCTACGGAGTTAATCAATCCAAATACCAATGTAATATCTAACCACCTTAGAAAAACTTAATCCGCCTTACAAGGCAGGCGTCCTTTGCTGTAGTAAATGCTGTGTACTTTTCTTATTATTGTTTGACGGATTGTCCACATAATATTATTGTCACTCGGTATATCATTGAAAACTGATGAAATTATTTAGAAAACAACATAATAGGTATGAGGTCATATTTTTAACATGCAGAGATTTAGTATGATTCTATTTGTTTATTTGTTTTTGCGCTTAGATAATTTTTGGCCGATGCAATATAAGTAGGTACTAATTTAAAATTTAAATTTTGTTTAAAGAACTACAAAGCTTGGTAAAACTCAGTGTACCCAAATTACTATAGTCAATTTAAGTAAGTAAATAAAGGGTTATTGTCACTTTTGAGACTTTACATGAGGTAAAATATAAAGTTTTAACCCTACTCATAAAATAAAAATAACTATGTATGTACCTACTTCAATTGCACATGAAAAATGTGAATACAGGTAACATAAGCTGATATGAATCGTCAGTTACAGAGGGTCAGCAGCGACGTGGAACAAACCGATCTAAATAACTTGGGTAGTCCTGTTGCTAACGACGACGTCATTGGAGCCCTTTCAGTAGAGCAATTCTGTTATACTTTCGTGTTTTGATACTACAAAAAATCCTATTTGAAACTACTTCACCCTATGGATTTAATACCAAAACATTAATTGATTAGGGTGCCTACATAGTGTAATAAATTCTTTTGCATATAAATGTGATCATAGTAAGCACGTACAAGTAATAAAATAATTCGTATTGAGAAAAAGTCCCAAAACATTAATAAATCAATTACAGAAACCAGGAAGAAACAGAATACTTACAAGTGTTGATCTAATATAGATTCTGAGTACTGAGGTAGGTATGAGTTTCTCAGAACCAATTATACATAACGAACATTTTAGCTGTTTATATAATAATTAGCAAGTAGTATAAAATGTATGATCTATTTCACTGGTACATTTTTCAGACACAATAATGAGACTATAATTAAAATATTTTAAAACTTCCTTAGATCGTTCAAATTTTAGCGCCAACTATCAACTTCAGTCAATACAACGAACGCCATTTTGTTTCTCGCCCCCTAACGGTGTTGCACTGTACTAACGATCGTGTTCTACGGCGTCCTCCGATTTTGTTCGTAGAAAGAGTGCGCCATATTGCTTCCGTAAATGTCGTGAAAAAATTGTGCTTTTCTCTTCAATTATGACTACAATACTGAAATGAAGTGAAACAATTCAAATCACACCCATTCTACAATCATTAGGATACATTTTTATGTATCTAAGATTCTGATTTTACGCGGAAAAGGTAAGTTTTATTCTTCCTTTGCTATGACTATATGGCCCAATATTCCACGGGAGTTCGATCCGCTATGCGATAATGAAACTTAAAAAATGCGATTAAGGTTAATAATTGCGCGGTTTTTGTTATGTTTATTTACATGATTTTGAAAACTTTGAAGCGGTTATGTATTATTTTATGTCTAATTGTTAAAATCTTGAATAAAACTCCTGGGGCGGGTTGGGCTCATTTGTTATACATACACGTATGTAGGTAATGGCTAGCTACATACTTACGTATGATGAATTTGTTGCATCGTTTTTTAGTGTGCACTAGACAGGATGTCGTTTGATCAAAAGATGGAAGTGGTCAATCCTGCTGAGAAGGAAGCAAGCGAAGTGCTACACTCCTTGTTATCTGTGGAAAGGCGAAGTGTGGATAGCAAGGAAGCAATAATAGTATCAATTCCGTCAGACCAGAATGGAGGAGGTGAATATGGTGAAAATGCACAATGGCATACCCCTGTCATGGGTCAACATTCTGTCTTTGAAATTGGCAATGGTCAAAACATGCAACAACACAGTTTTAATGGACACCAAGAACAGGTATATTTTGATTATGTGCCTTTAAATGTTTCACTTATATTTGATTCTTAGTTTTGAAATAGTAGATCTATTTTTACTTATTCAATTCAATTCTAGGTACTCTGGCAAGGTCATACAATCCAAGTGGAAAATGGTGAAGGTACCCTTCAAACAATGCAAAATTCATACAACATGGACTTTTCTAATGTTGAAAGTACTGAACTGGAAGTTGAAAAGAAAATCAAAGTTGAGAAAAAGGTTTTAGGAAAGAAAAAGAAAAAAGCTGAATCTGATAGTGATGAAGAAGTTTTAGATAATAAATTGGAAGATAACCCTGCTCAGGTATTTATATTATACTATGCATTATTAAATTCCACTGTTGATTTTAACATCTAAATACCAAGAGCCATATAAACACTAAAAACAATGCTCTTAAATGCAGCATTAAATACAATTTCATCTTTAACCCCTGGAGCACCAGCCTAATATACCTAAAGTTTCTTAGCTCACCAAGTTGTACGAAAATCTATACAATATAGTACTATATAAAATAGATTTGTCCTTTTTAAATTGTCTATATATGTATACATAACTTCTCACCTGTATCCCTAATGGCATAGGTAGAACACCAGAGGTTATAAAACCATCTGATTTCACATTTGACTTATTTTGAGGCATTATAATGATGGAAACTATTGCAGTGACAGAGAGTCAGCCTATCCCCCACAAAAAAACCTTCCATTAAACATCAGTCCCTTAACTGACTTTTAAAGTATGTCCGGGATGAAAAGCAGCCAGCACATTCTAAGTTTTTCCTTTGCTCCCAGTCCAGAGTGCTTACAGAATAAATGTTTAATTAATACTTAAAAAAGCTTATGGACACATAGTTAGTCGACAAAATATTAATTTAAAGCAGCGTCCATCAGCGCCTTTTGTTCCTTTATCTAAAAGAAAAGTCTTAAAAGGCAACTAAGTAATATTATCAAGTTTGCAATAGTTTGAGCATCTTCTACACCTCTCTCAAAGAAATAATTATAATAATTAAATAGGGTAGAGGTACCAATTAACTTTGCATTGTTTTCAATGCTGTTAGCAATTTTGAATCAATAACAAGTGTTTTTATTTGGAACATACTTCAATTTAATTTGATTAACAAAACACAATGCACAATAGGCACTTGCTAGAGAGTGATTTCTATCAGGGATTCTAATAATGAAAAAATATATATACATGTTTGAAAGTGCTAACTAGCAATACTGAATGAAAAAAATCCAAATATAATAAATGGAACTCCTCTGCAGTTGGTTACTACCAACATTATAGACCTTTTAATGTTTTTAACTTTATTTTTGCATTCATTCTTTTTTTTAATGTCAGAAGACCTATCTATAACTTTAAATAATCAGTATTGTTATGCCAAACCCATAAGTTTGAGTTATGTACATCAATATTTGCATAAATATTGATGTAATTTTATTTATTCATAAATATTCATATTAAATTATAAAGGTTCAGTTTTAATGAATAGGGACAATGTGTCCAGAAAGATTTGCTGAATTATATAATTTTTTATCAGCAGCTGCTGTCATGCTGATTACATGATAAAAAATTATAATCTTCATTTACAGTACCATTAAGTATTACATATAATATTCATTACTATTTGTAAACCAATAAACAAGCAGCATAGAAAAAAGGTACATTGTGAATGTATTGAGATAATTAACAATAATTAATTCTTTATTTGCCAGTATAAGCATTTTAACAGATAATTACAATCATTTTCAGTTTGCTCATATACTGCTTTAAGTATATACTTAATTATAAAAGTTTTAGAAAATTAATATATTGACAAAAAAAGTATGTTTTAATTTCTTACCATTATTTGAATCAATATGAAAGGTAAATGCGAATTTTGTCATCTTGAGGGATTACACTCCAATTCTATCAGCCCCTCTGATATGTCCCCTTTTATAAATTACTGAATGTTGGCCAGTCCATCTTTTATTTACATATTTTGTTTTCTTTGGATTTTTGTGTGGGTGAGATCGTTGAAATTAGTTAGTTATCAAAATAAAAATAAGTCTTATTTCTACATACATACATACATAACTTCACGCCTGTATCCCATATGGGGTAGGCAGAACACCAGAGGTAATAAAACCATCTGATGTCACGTTTGACGAATTTGGAGGCATTATAATAGTGGAGAGAGACTATTGCAGTGACAGGGGGTCAGCCTATCGCCCACAAAAAAAGCCTCCCATAACACCTCGGTCCCTTAACTGACTTTTACAGTATGCCCGGGAAGAGAAGCAGCTGGCACATTCTATGTTTTTCTTTCGCTCCCAGTCCAGCATAGAAGCATTGTTTTCTGAGGCTGGTAATTTGTATGAAAAAAAGAGAAACCGTCTTTTGCCAGAAAAAGCAGAGGCGCTAGTGTTCATGCATCATAATTTGCCTAAAGTTAATTTCCAATACTAAGACTGCTACTCAAGTAACAACTAATAAGACTACTTTTTCCACGTTTTCAATTTAACCTACCTATAGATATACCTACTCGCTCTTACGATTATTTTTCGTGTTCCTTATGTTAATAAATAAAAATAACAGTACAAATGATTGATTTAATTACATGTTATGATTACCTAACATGATTATGATTAAAAATAAATTTCCATATTTTCTATTCATACCTAATTCTGAGTTTTGTTTCATTAAAATAATATAATTCCATTGACTCTGAGTACTCAAGAAATAATAAAGTTTGTGACTCCATAATACATTTCACCTGACTAAACCTAAAATTAAATAAATTATTTTAATTGAACATATTTATCATCGATGCTCATTCTCTCTCGCAAGGGATATTGGCGTGATATGTATGTATGCTGGTCCACCTACTACTACGACGATGATGTAACAAATTTCGACCGAACTTCGGCCGAATGACGAAATTCGGTTGAACCTGCCGAATTTCGGTTAAATGTGAAACGAACTTCGGCCCATCCCTAATAAATATTCTAGGTTTCCCCCTATGTATGTATGTTCCCTCCTAGTTCGATATATGGTATTACAAGAACTACACACCTTTTGGTGAAAAAGGGTTCAGGGCATGAGAGACAGAACCTGGCTAATTTTTCGGCAGTCTCGAGCTTTTTGCGTGCATGCTGGAAGCAAACCACCAACAAATCAAAGCCTTTCAAGGTTTCTAATCAGTGTAGCTGGGCTCATACTGTTTGCAGATATTACTACTGGGATTATTTTGGTATATATAAATTCCCACATAACATTGCGTAAATAAAGTTTACAGCGTGTTCAATTTAACAAATACAACTTAATTTTTTACAGGTTAAAGATAGACTGCTTAGAGGTTGCGATTGTAAAGACAATTGCTACCGTGGACTGAACCCGGAGGCTGTTTATCGTCACAGGCTTAACATTGCAGAACTAACAAAAAGTGAACATGACATGTATTTGATGGGAATAACCATGGCTAGTTTAGCTAACCCTGCTGAAACTTCGCGACATAAAGTTAGAAGGCGTCTCAGAGCTTGTTATGTATATCAGGGAAGAAAGGTTTGCCTTGAAGCATTTCTTTATTTAGAAAATGTAACTCATTACCAGTTAAAACGTATACGACAACATGTTATGACGCATGGCGTGGCACCTAGGATACACGGCAATGTTGGCAAGAAACCATACAACACTTTCACTCTTGATATTTATAAACATGCAACTAATTTCCTCAAAGAATATTTAAAACAACATGCAAACTCAGCAAAAGATGTGCAACCTGCAGGTGATGGAAAGAAAGCAAGTAAAACCATTATCATCCAAGGAGACTCCAGAAAACATTTATTTGAAGCTTACAAGGAATATGGAGAAATCCTAGAGCCAGGTGTAAAACTTATGGGGTACTCGACGTTCCGGGCTTTTATGAAAGACCAATTTCCGCATGTTAAATTCGCGACTAAGAAGCAAGAGTTGCCGAAAGACATGGTGCCGTTCAGAAGTGGCAAGTGCATGAGTTACGATAAAAATAAAGACCCAATGAGATTACAACAGGAGAAAGAAAAGGCTGATGCTAAGAAAGCAATGGATGCAAAGAAGAAGGAGGAGCAAGAGCAGCAGCAGAGAGAACAGCAGCAGCAGCAACAACAACAACAACAGCAGCAGCAGCAGCAACAACAGCAGCAGCAACAACAACAGCAGCAACAACAAGTGCAGCAAGTGCAAGTGCAGCATCAACAGATGCAGGCGCAGGGCGCGCACGTGGTGATCCACCAGCAGCAGGCGCAGCAGCAGCCGCAGATGCAGCAGCAGATGCTGGTGCCGCAGGTCAGCCAGCACCAGCAGGTCTTGCCGCAGCAGCACTGCGTGCAGTCGCTCGGTGTGGCTGACGACGGCGCGCAACCAACAGAAATGCAGCAGCAAATCATCCCACTGGCAGTCGTGCAACAACCCCAGCAAGCCTACATCGTCACCCCAGTGTCTCACTTCCAGACCCGCGTGCAAGGGGCCTGGTACAGACATTGACCCGACCCACCTCAAAAACAACCGGACCCACTAATCATTGGGTCTACCATCTATTCCTAGATGAATACCCCGCCTTAATCAATATCCCAGAAAAAATCGTAATGCAGATATTTTGTATATCTAATATTTTCACCCCATAGCATAGGTTTTGAATCTGGTAGTTCAAGATTGACACCAAAATGTCCCATTTGGGATCTGCCTAAAATAAGATTAGAGATGTATGTGTATTTTAAATGAGAAAATGTAAAAATGAAGTGAAAATTGGTTATTATATTTATATAGAGCCAAGCGTAAATATGGGCAATAAGTTATAGGTAGTTGACACCTTTTCAGTATTGTGTAACTGATTTTTAATTGTCATAGAAACAATATTTTTATGATACTGTTTAACCGATTCGTTGCGATGGCTAATTTCGCTAACTTTTACCTGTGGCGTCAAACAAAAATAACGTGACACTGTTCAGTGCCAAGCGCCATACGATAAAATGACACGCATCCGTGTCTTCCGCCATGCGGAAAATAAAACAGTATTTTTACCATTTTTTACATGTTCAAAGCTTGAATAGTTTTAGTTTACATTTGAAATCCAATGTAAGTGGACATGCGCTTTGTTTTAAGTGATTAGAAGTGGCAAAATAAGTGTATTTCTGGAAATAGAAGGTAAGTGAGTTTTTCAATGCAGATGTGCTAAACCTTTTCAACTTAATTTGCATTTCCTAATGATCTTTTTGAATGATACCTATTAAATTAGGTCTAGAATATTGTTTTGGCTTTCCTTACAACAAAATTCAACTATGCTAATGAAAAACTGCCAAGTTTGTTTATGTCTTAGATTAGATCTATGGATTATGTAGATAAATCATCACAAATAATGTCAAAAAAATTATATTTGTCGTAAAAAGTAACACTTTGCTAAGTAGGTACATACTGCCATTATATTTTGGTTATTAGCGTATTTTTTGTTTAAGAATAAGAATCCTTTTTTAAAGAAATGTAGGTGCATTAAGTCATGTTTTAAAATATTGAAGATAGCAAATTAAACCTTATTGCGTAAGAATGTAAAGATTATTATTGGCTCAATTAACAATAAGGTTCACCTTGTTGTTACCTGGCCATAAATCAAATGATGCTTTGTTGTTTTGCGATTTAAGCCAGGTTATTGATTAATTACCTACTTACCTATAACGTTGACGCAAACGTATTTTTCTTACGTGAATAATTTTGATAAAAAGAATTGGTGTATAATAATTTTATTGGAGAAAAGCTAAACCAACATAGTCAGAGCGATTTCGCTTTAGGGAGTTAGTCGTTTAATCAAGTGACGTTATTTAAAGTTTACTCTGTATGTAATAAATTTATAATTTATGATCATAATAATATTATATTATGATGATTTAATATCAAATAACGCAACTTTAAAAAATGTTGGTGACCCCTATTTAAAAAAAAATCTTACTTAATCCAGAAACGGTGGCTACGAGCTTAATATACGTGAAAAATAAGAATAGTTTGGTTCTGGGAAAAAAACCCTAATTTGATTAGAAGGAGTTACCACCGATTTCAAAATGACACACATTCGTGCCTAACGCCACACGCAAAAAAAATTGATGGCACTAAAACGTGCCATCCGCAATGAATCGGTTAAGCAGTATTTTTTTTTTTTTTAAATGAATTCTGAGTTTAATTACTTTTGTACATTTGGTCATAAAAGCTTTTGGGTTGCTGTTAAATATATATTTCATTTGTTTCTTTCTGTGTAATTTCATCACAATTTTCCAATACATTTAGTCAAAAAGCGCAGTGCCTTTCAAATATGTGGAATTTGTAAGTCATAGCAATGATGTGCAACTATTTGGAATATAATTTTAAGATAGTAAGATAGGGTTTTATATATTTGATTTTGGTGATGTCCTCTACTACGTACATGTTTGTTTTAATTCGTAAATACCTTATACATATCATTTCCATCAGTATAGACTTCTTTGAAATTGTAAGCTTCGAGTAGGTCTGGTATTGTGTGTGGTTGATTGCATGTGGAGTAGCTGTAAAGAATGCTGCACATCAAGTATGAATTAAATTAAATAAATAGATTCTACAAAAAATATGAATGACAATATTTTATTAGCTCCATAGCTAAAAGTAGAAAACTAAAATTTTCTTGGCTTGTGTGTTATCTCTAGTATTGACATATTCATAGACCACCAGTTACATAGTAGTTTTTTTAGCTTAAATCAAATCCAACATAATGAACTTAAAATATTGCAATAAAGCTGCAGGGCTATCCCTATTTTAGTCTACAAGATCACAAGTAGATCTTCTTATAAGTTTGATTGTTTTTGTGGAAATTTATATAAGATAGACTTCCATTGAGGTTATTCTTTTACTCAAGTTATTTTGTTTAAGAACAATTCGGCAAAATAAAGTACAAGACATTTATACATAAACTATAAGAACTTTATATACAAGTACATAATATTTTAAAATTGCTATGAAATGAATAAGTGTGTGATTAAAAATCTATAAGCTCATATTTAATTTTAGTTTGTCCATCAACTAAATAATAAATATGGTGTTACTTGTATTTATAACAGTGTATTTATTTTCTTAAATTGATTGGAGGTGAGTTTTTCAATCTCATGAACTTTATCATAGTATAGTAATTATACATAATTTTAGAAGTGTGTAATCAATATCAATTTAACTGATAGACAGTACAGAAATGTGCCTAGAAATTATGCTTATCCATGTATTTTTATAGTGCAATAACCTGAGGGTCAAAGCAGATTTCACAATTGAGGGATTTTATTGGCTAAACAAAATGCATTATTAATTTAACTTTAACTTTTTTACATAAAGTAATAATCCAATTTATACAAACTCTGTTATTATCAGCTGTGTAATTTGTTTTGAACCATAGTGATTTGATTGAACTTAAAACGATTGTCGATCGAGTTTGTTCCAAATTATTGTAGGAAGACAATGATGTGATAGAAATAAAACTTTTTTACGCAACAGTTTTTGTTTTACTACTAAGTGTCGCCTACGCACCGTCTTGCAGTGAGAAGTTGCAGGCGGAGATGGTCGGCGGGTGCGGGGGTGCCGGCCTCGGCTCATTGGCCCGGCCACTACACTCGCCAATTTAATAAATTCTGCTCGTCCACGCCGTCATTTGTAAACAAACGCTTTGTTTCACCGAAGCGCTGCCGCCCAGTAGGACAATGGTCGCTGGTTAGCGCGCGCGAGCATATTATCAATTGAATATTTTCATTATGAAATTTTGGAAGTGTACCTCAAAGAGAGAGAGACGAGCCGCAGCTGCTGTTGGTAAGTTACTGTTTGACGAAATTGAAAAACTTGCAAATTTTGGAAGCCTTTATTCTTTCTTTCACTTAGTCACAATGCAATCATTTAAGTTTTCGAAATTAATCGATCTTACTTTGCTTACAACATTCCAGTTTATATTGCGGTATTTGTTCGAAGCTAACCACTCGGATTAAAGTTGACCTTGTTATATTGACAATTAAATGACTGGCATAGATGCCCATAGTGGCTTCCAATACCGTTTGTTAAACAGTAAATATAGCTTTGCTTTGTGTAGGCGGGATTTACCAATTTTCGATTCTCCCACGTGTCTTGAATATAATAAGTTTGTTTAAGGTTTTTATTTTTTGGCTAATATCAAACGTTTGGTAAGAAAAACTGACAATAAATACTGGTAGTTAAAACGGAAAAGTGCTAAACGTGTCTACTTTACACTTGGTCTATTTCAATAACTTGCCTGCTGTGTGGTGAATATCGCAAAATTCTTTTTCAAACGTACCTACCAAGATTTATATCTCCAATTGCCTCAAATGTGGAAGCTATAAATAAGTGTTTTGCCGGAATTTTGTAACCTATTAAAGCTTGTTAGTGCATCCGTTACACTTGAATTGATCTAAATTGGTTATTACTCTTCGTTTGTTCTCATATGTGTAGTATTAAAGAAACACATATTTGTAACAACTTTATTTAAAAAATGAGCCATGATTGTTTTCGACATAATATGTTGTTTTATGAGTACCTAGCTAAGTAATTGTCTATTGTTTTAATGTGACAGCTCATCATTTGAGCCAGTTTGGTCGCCACACAATTTTTAATATTCGATACGAACTACCTGTATCTAAACATATTTAAAGTAAATAGAAATTTCCTTTGTTAAGATCACTGTCTATAGTAGGTATCCCGAATGTCGCGACAATTTCAAAACATAATACTACCGACCTTACTTTATGAGGCGACTACTGACCCCGCTTGGAGTGTTGACATACTATAACAACCCCTTTATACAAACCTTGGCAACAAATATTAATCTTACAATTTTATAGGAATTTGGCTCTTCCTAAAAAGCGTTCTCTCTATTTAACGGATCAATAACGGATTTTAACTCAAGATACTTAAGAAAAGTAGGTAAAAGCCTTGTATAACCCTATTGCCTAAAATACTCTATTAATTTCCTTCTGAAACCGATCTCCCTATGCATTAATACCTATATTTAAATCATTCAAAGAATTATAAATTAGATCCGGTAGAATTAAATGATAAAATCCTCGTGACCCAGCCCCTAGCTCATCTCGTCACTTATCAAAATAGGAGATTGAGGGCATAGTCACTTTTTTAAGTCTTTATAGGAAGCTCTCAATTGAATAAAAATTTACATAGCGCTAACAAATATAATAAGCTAAATCTTGTGCTATGGAGACCACAACGGGTTTGTTATGTTGTATTCTAGTATAGGTACATACACCCAGAGTAGAGTCCGTTTAGACAAGTTAGTTTCCTAAACGGCTGGGTCTCGAACCCAGTACCACGCTGCTGCCGAAAACACGAGCGCAGCGCTACGGAGGTCGTCAAAACTAAGTCAGCTATTAGGCACAGATCAGGAGATCAAGCGGTATCTACATTACCTGTCATATTTCCCCAACATTTTAACGCTTGATGTTGTGCCTTCTGCACCTACATAAACTGAATAGTGCACACCGTATAGGTACCTATTGAAATGGTTAGTTTATGGAACATAATTTTTCTGCTCACAGACATTACGGTTCTTCAATAAATACACTATTGTATTTACGTATTGAAGAACCCTACACTGTTGAAAGGAAACATCGTACGATTGTACCTAACTAGAAGTTCTTTATCATTATATGACTAAAGAAGAAGATGACTAATCTATCAAAGAAAATACGGCCATGGTTAGGTACCTACGCCCGGAATATAGCTAGGTATACCTAAAAGGAGCAATGAAATAATGCAATAAGTGTCCAACAGACTGATTGCTATTCACACAGCGACGTATGTTGGTACCCGTTTCCACCTTTTGTTTGCGTTCACAATGCGAGTCGTCCAGCCTTTCCATTTGCCACTATTACTGAGTTGAAATAACTCGAGCTTTGTAGGTACCTACCTACATTATGATTTTAAGGTTTCGCATCATGATTTTCTCTCTTGCCTCTCTTTTTTTTTAAATATACAAAATATGAAAAAAATAAAATTTTAAAATAAGCTTTAACCACTTCACTGAACGATTCAATTTCATAAGGATTAGAATGTATCCATAGAAAATATAAAACGACACCTTTGTTCATTCGTTACTTTTAAATCCCTAACGGTCTCTGCGGTACAGTGGTAAAGACGTTACTGCGCCAATCGTGAGATCGCGGGTTCGATTCCCGCCCGGAACAAAAAATAATTAAGTATGTTCCGTGTCTGGGTCTTATGTACTTATATTCTAGGTTTCTACCCTAGTTCGCTACATGGTAAACCAAATATCACAAGCTATTTACTTTGGGGACATGTACCTAGCTAGTGTGATTGTCTGGGGTTTTAAAGATTATACACAAATAATCCCACTTATACAGATACTTGTGTAATTTATTCAATTTTTTATACTAATACACTTGGCACGTACCTTCCTCCCACGTGGGGGGCACTCGGCTAAGGCTGAGCGCAATCTGCCGGGGCTCGCGGGTAATGCCAATGGCGGTACCGTGAACTCCATCCATGGCAGATGAGGTACACCTTGAGGTTTTTAGTGGGTAGGTCTGGCCTTCTGCCGGATCATCCCCACATACCCCGTCGCTCCCCCTTGGGCGGTCGGGAACGTGATTGCACGTTTTCCTCAAGTAAAAAAAAAAAAAAAAGGCACTTAAAGCCGATCGTCCACCGCCAACCTCAGTTAGATTTAACTTAGCTCCCATAATTGGGCCAGTTTTCCATACCTACATGTGCGTCCACCGCAAACTAGGTCTATTTTTTGCAAATGTATGAAAAACTGTCATTATTTTTCGTAGAGCCAACTATTTTAAATTTCATTTTCAACATGAGACGCGATTGAGTTCATACGCGCGTTTGGTCATAGATTTTGCAATTAGATACCTATACGGTGCAAAAATATGCGCCAGTAGGTAGATACGTAATAAAGGCATACCTAAGTTATATGTAATTTTGGACTTATTTCTATAGGTACTGCAAAAGCTAACTCGGTGCGCCTATTCGCTCTTGGCCAGTTTTTTGGTAGGTAGGTAATCCGAAATTCGTTATACAAAAATTCCAAATTTAAGTTAATAAGTTAGGAAAGTTACTAGATTATATTATAGTCATAAGTTTTCATGATTTATTAAATTTAAAAAAAAGATACTTAATATATTTTATCGTGTAGGTACACCGAAACGTTGAGTTCAATAAATAATAATACTTAAATAGGTGCCTAAATAAATATTGCTCACAATCACACAACATTATCTAGCTCAAATTAAGTTTCCCAGGGAACTTATGGTTTGGATACTGGGTAGTGGATAGTAAACCTTTTTTTATTATTCGCGACAAAATCTTGTAAGTTTTTTTTCATTGTATTGACACATTAATACGGATAATTAAACAAAGTTAACCAGCGCAAGTGAATCTTCACACAGCCTTAGTATAAACCTTCTTAAAATAAATAAATAGTAAATAAATAAAATCCCCAGACAATCACACCAACTACATGGCCCCAAAGTAAGCATAGCCACAGAATAAGTAATAGTACCGTTGGTAATAGCTTGTGTTATGGGATATCATGTAGCGAACTAGGGGGGAACCTAGAATAGAAATACATAAATAAATAAACACCCAGACGCGGAACATTTTTTTTTCTTGTTCCGTCCGGGAATCGAACCCGCAACCACTGACGTCTGGGGCAGATAGGTTTACCCCATCGCCAAAGTGGTAGTCATCATCAATCTATTGCAGTGTTTCATAATTTAATTAAAATGATACAAATCAAATTGTACGAACGAAACCGATTGAAAAAAATGGGTTACGTTTGTTGCGAGACTTTGGTTACTGTATTAATGTCTTAAATTAGTAGTTTTGGCTCTATTTTAAGAAGTGCTCCAGAAATCATGGTGTGGCAACATACAAAATGCACCATGATTATGTTTGATACAATGTTTATGTTTGACTACACACATTGAATATTTACATAACGTCCTCCTTTTTTTAAAGTATCAACTTCGTATAGGCAGCGTAAAGCCAGGGTCCCGCTTTTTTTCTTGGACAGCTTTCGTTGCTCAGACTCTACTTTTTAGTTTACGGATTTTAAAGACTTGATCCGGGGCTTAAATATGTCATCACAAAAAGATGCCGAATTAGGTGATTCGGTTAGGTACAGAAAATGAAAAAATAGATAAGTATTCGTCTCCAAACTTCCTTTTATCTAATAAGGTAAAGTCTAATCGTTATAAGATTCCTAAGTCTTCAATTTTGAGTAAACGGATATCTATATCTATACGGCTGGTTTCAATATTCAACTGACTGGTATGACTAACCGATATAAGTACAAAACTGGTAGAAAAAAATAGTGTTTCACAATATCTATTAGCTACAAGCTGTAAGTTCTCAAATTTCGCATGGACCCTCTTTACATGACGTTCTTCCAAGAAAATAGGCGATATGTGATAGTTCACCTTTATGAACGAAGTCGCGGGCACAACTCGTTATAAAATAAATACTTAGCTATCTAAAAGAGTGTTTTTTTGCGCATTTTATGACGGATTTGTAATAGTCATTTTTTGATATGCCCAACTAGTTAGGTGCATAACAATTTTCGAAACTATCAGCTATTTCCGATCCTAGATCTCAAAAATTAATTTAAAAAATAAGTACATGCATGTAACTTACAAATATGCACCCAAGATAATCCTACGTCTTCATTTACATTTTGGAGAATAAAATTACATACTTATTACAAATTGGGACAGAGATTTTATAGGTTTTTTTTTGTGGGCGATAGGCAGACCCCCTATCACTGCAGTAGGTAGTCTCTTTCCATCATTCTAATGCTTCCAAATTTGTCAAACGTGAAATCAGATGGTTTTACAACCTCTGGTGTTCTGCCTACCCCATAAGGGATGCATACGTGAAGTTAAGTATGTATGTGTGTACACATTGAAATGCTGTAGGTAATTAAATATAAGTGTGTTTCGTGATTCGTTTCGTAATATACCGATAAATTGCATACATCGGCAGCTAGAATACTCATAGATTGTCCGTAGTTTATTCATCTGAACTCAGAGCGTAGTTTTTTAATATACTTTACCTACAGACCAGTCTCCATTAGGTAAAGAAGATTGCATCGGCAGTTTTGAATAATAAACTCAAGGTAATGTAATAAGTACACCTCATTAAGCTGCTACTAAATTATGCACGCACGCTACTTTCGTTTTCTCACTCGAATTAACATAATATTCTGTCTATAGCGCCTGCAGTAGGTACTTCCAATCGTTTCTAAAGTGAAAAACGTTTTCCCCTGCAGCATTGGAATAATAACATTGTATTGACAACTAGCAGCTGCTATAAACGCGATCATTTGATCTCGTATACACCTACAGGGTGTCCAAAAAAGTACTTTAATCAATATTTTTCATATCCTAGATAGGGCTAGTTTTTCCCATTCGACTACAAAAAAACGTTTTTTATTTGGAATTATAGTTTTTCCATAAAAAAATTCTAAACGTTTCTAGGAACGCGCGTGCGCGCGACCTTTCACCTAACCTTATCGCCTTATCGCTCGCGCCTTAAGATCAGCTGGGAGATATTTTCATTCTGTTGTTGTGAATTTGAGTGCGCACGTGACAATTGTACTTATTGAAGGTGTTTTTGTACATAACTTACACTAATTTACATTAAAGAAACATTGAACTTTTGTGTTGATTATTAATTACTGTAAAAAGTTAAATTCCAATTTTTTACTTTTATTTATTTTATCAATTTTTTATTTTTATCTATTATGTAAATACCTTCCAGCTGATCGTAAGCTGCGCGCGTTATCTAGACAGGTGAAAGGAGGCGCACGCGCTTTCCTTGAAATGTTTAGAATTTTCTATGGAAAAACTATAAGTCCAAATAAAAAACGGTTTTTTGTAGTCGAATGGGGAAGAGACTAGTCTAGCTAGTCCTATCTAGGATATTTTTCTCCAAATTACTTTTTTGGATACTCTGTATTTATACAGGTTATTCTGGTGAGAATTATGTAATAAAAGTAGGTACTTAATTTTTTACTAGAATTTCCTGTAAATAAATAAATTTTACTTTCTATCTATTTTACTCAGGCCTGAGTCAATCACGTCACGTGACCTGGCACGCAGATCGCTGCCAACGCTAATGTAACTATGCGTTGATGCGTTGCGTGATCAATTCTTTAACCTTCGGTTAAGTTTACTCTGTAAATAATTTATATTTTTTCTTTTCGTGTATGATCTCAAATTGTCACGTCCTCGAATTTCGTCCTGTGGTATCGGGTGCAGTTAAGCTTTTATTTTCAAGAACTTCGTTAACAAAAACTGTGATAGCTCGAAAATCTTTCATGATGTTGAACATAATGCTTAGTGAATTTAAGATGTTGTAGCCTTTACACAATCCCGAGAACTACTCTTAGGTTGGTGAAAACCAGATCAAAATCTGAAACGTTGTTGTAAAGATTATCCCAAACATACGATGAATAGAAGATTTTCGCCAAGGAAAACCTTGGCCTCCTATAGAAAGGGCTCTAAAGGTCTGTTAGCCTGATGTTTAGCTAGATGTAATTAGCTAGATGTAAAATGATGTTTAGAAGATAAATTACGCCCTAGATATAATATAGTACCCTGATAGCGTGGAGACTGTGTTTCTTGACAGCCATAAGACTTCTCAGCTAACCTAAGTATAACCAATAAACATACCCCTTGACTGATAGACCGTCGTCTTAGCTACAGACAATCGGTAGATAGACGCTGCGCAGCGATATACAGGGTGACTGGTGACAAAGAGTAATGTTTACGGGCCATACAGTCTCTGACCTGTCAAACTACTTTTTGATAGGTATGTGAATGTATAAAGATGATAGTGCCATTGAAATGCTGCCTTTTAATATCTAAACTATTGGTGCAGACTTCATTTAATTTCTTAGAAACGATATCGGGGTTTTTTATTTCAAGTGGATGCTAGTAGTAGGTAGGTACTAGTTAAGTAACTTGACAGGGTACAATATTAAAATACTTGCTGCGGTTTCTAATATGAATAAATGATTTGTTATGAGAGGTTGTCTGACAGCTCATTAAAAAACAAAACGGTACAAAAAGCTTCGATAGATGGCGCTTTACAAAAGGCGAAGTCTTGTCTAACGTATAGCCATTTATTCCACTACGCTTTTTAAAATTAAAATATATTTATTGACGTCTGTATCAGAAATTGAAGTTATAAATAACTATAGAAGGTAGATACCACTTGGTAGATATAGACTTAACGCCTTCGGCTTTTTAAATTCCATCTATAGAGGTTTTTTGAACTAATATTCATGAGGAAAACTCCTCATTAACCGAAAATGAGCTATTGTTTGCACTACCTATATGTTGTTTTTATACATTTCATGAGTTGTCAAAAATCTGACAGGTCATTCCTCTTATAGATATTGAAGAAGAGCACTGTGTACACAAAGCTGACTGGTTCTATTTCAAACTGTTTAGTTTTATTATACTTACATACCTACTAGTAAAGAAGTAGCTACCGTATAGATTAGATAAGTGTGTTCGTCACCATTGTACAAATTCTCAATAGGTACTTACCTATTAAATAAAACAAACAGTCTGGTTGCTATTGTTTATATTTCTATTAACAGAGACCGAATTACTTTGTATTTTATTTTGCAAGATTCATATCAAAACTATAGACGTTTTAATCTTTTATGGCGTTTAGTTAGAATGTGTAATAAACTTCACGTTTTTTCGTTGCATTTTCGGAGGTCACAATCTCAGCGTTGTTGTTTGTAATAAGGGAGGGTATAATAGCATAACCTATCCTAAAAGTTAAGCTATCGATGCGAAAATATTATTTTATCACACTGTTAGTTTCAGAGTTTAGCGTCTTAAATCAAACATACAAACCTCAGCTTTTATTTTTTAGACTAGATATTTGGACTTTATACGTATGTATCTACAATCATAAAAATTTACCTATATTAGATAACTTTTAGTTTTTTTTTTTTTTTTTTTATAAGTGACTAAACCCGCGTTTGACCTCAATCTCACCTGATGGTAAGTGACGATGAGGTCGAAGATGAAAGCACACGGGTTTAGGAAGGAACTGGCTCTTTATACAATATTGCCGGAACACATTACCGCCGGAGCGGTAACATTTGGCGGCAGACTTTGTATAAAGGGTGGTCGCTAGCCAGTCGGACCCAGAAGGGATCCTGCCACCAAGCAAAAAAGTAACTTAGTAGGTACCTAAGCGGAATTAAGCGAAAGACGTTACCTATTAGCTGAAAAGATTATCCTGGTAAATAACATCTAAGGTGAACAAAGGTATAAGTACTTGAATATCGGGTTTAAATTCGTTTGTTTTTTAATTTCATGACCACAAGATACCTTTTTTTTATTTCCCGCCAAACAATGACGCGACGCTGCAGTGCGATTACAGAACTTTATCGAATCGTTTGTTAACGAATGTTCGTATAGTATGGAGACGGTTTTTAAGAAAAAATTTAAATCTATTCATTGCCGCACGGCCAGCTTAAATAAATGTGTGCCTTGTTAATTTTGAATGTTTGTAAACATGTTGTACTTACTCATAAATATCTGTAAAATAAAAAATTACAATGTAACTCAAAACTTGCAACCGACTCCATACTATACGAGCATTCGTAAACATTCGTTAATATACGATTCGATAAAGTTCTGTGATCGCACTGCAAGAGTGACGCCGTAGCAATTGGTGTTCCCTTGTCTCTTCCTACTCCAAAGGCAGACAAGGGCGAGGCTATGTTTATTTATTTGTAAGTACCTACTTGTGTTTGAAAGATACCATAGAGAAAGAATTCAATATAAGTTTTTAGTTTCTGATTTCTTAATTGAAAATTGTGATCTTCATTTTAGCTGTCATGTCGATGCTACAACGTCGTAATTTTATTATTTCCCACACTGACACACTAACTATGTAGCCCAATGCTAAGCTAATTAAGCTTGTGTTATGTAGAAAATACAGCGGAACTTGGAGGTACAGAAGGCAACAGATCAAGCGTTACAAATCTGTCAAAAAGTTTTACTTGAAACTGACTCTATGCCCTCGACATTAAGTTAAAATTGAACAGGGAAATTTGACATGTAATGTAACGCTTCTACTGCCTTCTGTACCTATTCTAGTATTCACTAGAATCTAAATATTTAAGTTGTGTTCCCAAACTGGTCTGGCTGGGACTCGAACCGACTACTTACACTCACGAGAACCACAGAAGGCATCGTCAACCAACTTCCAAAAGGAGGCGGTTCTCAATTCGTGTGTATTTTTAATTTATTTTTTTATTTTTTTAATGATCATTTTTTTTGACAATTATGAATTGATTTTGAAAAATCTTGTTTCATATTTTAGCGAACACCTACTTCAGAGGTAAGTAGTTCCATATAAATCGAAATCAATTGGTTAGGTACTTTTTGAAAAAATTAAAATTTTCCATAAAATATGTACGAAAACCGAGAACGTTGATGACTTTATACTTCAGCCAAAGTTTTGCCAAGGATTTAAAAATGTTAGTGAAGTCGGTTTTTTAACGCTCTGCATTTGTTGATTATTCAAATATCTTAAATTATCCGATGTATTTGACTTCCTACTGCTCATAGAAACCGACCACGTGAATTATAAATAGATTGTTGACATTTCGATGTTATTGCCCTTTTCACATTACGACACACGAATTTGTGCGGTAATGAGATGTTTTTTAATGGAGCAGCACGTTATAATAGCTCTAAAGCATAAATCTCATTAATTCTTTCTTATGTATTTTAGGTACCTAAAATACCTTTTCCAGTATATCATTGCACATTTTGAATATAACTAATATAAATGTATAAATGATACAAACTAGAATCATTTTAAGGTGTTGGACCTAAAAATGATACTAATAATTAATAATCAACTAATGCAGAGTATTAAAAAAAACAACTTCACGTCAAAACTTTATCTGAGTTATAATGTCATCAACATAAACATTCTCCAAAATCATACAAATTTGAAATTTTCAATGTAGTAAGTAGGTACCTACTCAAAAGAATTCGATGAAATTTATATGGGACCATCTATGAAGTATCCTCTATTATATGAAACATAAAGAATTTTCAAAATCAATTTGTAATTGTCTGAAATATCGTATAAAAAGACACAAAATAAAACATACAGACAAATTGAGAACCTCCTCCTTATTGGAAGTCGGTTGAAAATATAAAATAATTGCTCGAATTCTTGACTACTATAGATCTATTTGTGAGCAACGTAACACGCCTATACTCTTCGACTAACTAAGGAATGCTTTTCCGTGAACATGACATGTGTTTAAAGGCCTTTCAGCTTGTTTGAAACACAACATCGAAAATAAACTTGCAGGCATAGTTACGGGAACACTTGAATGTTCTCTTTCAAACTTTGTGAAATGAACGAATTATTAATATGAGTAAAAGTAAACCTTTTTACCCGACTATGGCGAATCAGAAAGGAGGGTTATGATTTTGACGTGTACATACAAATGTATATGGGTATGGATGTTCATCTGTTCCCTCACAACTTCTAAACTAGTTACCATAATTGGACAAGTGTCCTTGGAAGCGTCTTGATTGTCCGCTGGTTATAACATGCCGTCACGTTAAATTCCCTACAGCGCCCTCTAGGGGACTTAAAGTAAAGTACTTAAAAAAATATATCTCGATGGTTTCGTGTGGGGTATCAAATGAGGGAGCTTTTTTATCACAGTTCAAATATGTGATGAAATCGAAAGTATTAAAACACTTATAAAAACCAACACCAACATAAACACAAAGTAACTTCTCTAACTATTAATTATATTTCCTCCTTACTCTAAATACCTACTTAGATATAACTTCTATTTAGTAATATATATTTGTATATATCCTCATATAGTTGTTAATATAAAATCACATGTAAATATTATCTAGTATTGGTTTCTCAAGTCACAGGCACCTTAAGCCTAGTTTGAGAACCCCTGGCAATTTTGTGCACAATTTGTATATCTACTAAAACTTATTTGTAAATTATTATTATTATTTTCATATCCTATATCTAAATTGTGTGTATTTCTTGTGTACAAATGTGACATTGTTTATTTTAAATAAAGATTGTAATACTATAACTCCAAAAAATGTGAAATGATAATTAAAGTAAATAAATAAAAAATAAATTGTTCACTGTTTCGTGTGGGGTATCAAATGAAAGAGCTTTAGTAGCACAGTTTAAATAAGTAACACTTTTACTCCAAAATAAATGAAAATAAAGTTTAAAAACTAAAACCCGGCTATTCAAACAAGCTCTAAAAAGTAGGAAACAAGTAGCTAATAGTCTCCGCTGAAATATTTATGTATTTTTATATGTTACTAGCTGCTGCCCGCGACGTCGTCTGCGTGAACGCTATGCAGCACCAAACGCACCTACGATTATAACACTGCTAGCGTGATAATATGTAGCCTATATGTTGACCCGACTTCTTAACTATCTTCATGCCAAATTTGAAGTAAATCCATGCAGTACTTTTTGAGTTTATCCCGGAAAGACAAACAGACAAACAGACAAACAGACAAAAATTCTAAAACTATATTTTTTGTTTCTGTTTCGATTGTAGACCATACCCCAAGTATTCTTTTAAAAAAATATTCAATGTACAGTTTTGACTTTCCTACCATTTTATTATATGTATAGATACTGATAGAGATATATTTACAGTATAGCCGTTGTCGTATGCCACCTATTATAGCAAAACAGGTTCATTATAATACCTACAAAAATAAAATCAAAGTGGCATACGATCACGGCTATTCTATCTAATATATATAATTCTCGTGTCACAGTTTTCGTTGCCATACTCCTCCGAAACGGCTTGACCGATTTTGATGAAATTTTTTGTGCTTATCCGGTATCTATGAGAATCGGCCAACATCTATTTTTTTTTTGATTTGTATGGGTCAGCTAGTAAACATATATCTATCAGTATGAAAAATACATAAATATTTCAGCGGAGACTATTGCCTACGCGTAGGGATTGCAAAATCCGGTTTTTTTTAAAACTGGATTTTAAGGTTTTCTTTGATCATAAATCCGGATTATCCGGATTTTTCGAAGTTTTAAATTTTAATTTGTTACATTGTTTTTTTATGTTATTTTATTGAGTTGCACATCTTGATAAATAACAGAAAATCTTTATATTAAGGCTTTAGTGAATATTCATAGAACTAATAATAATTTTCATCACATATAATCAGTCAAATTTAAATGTAATATAACAGAGATAATACTATCTTTTTAGAGATTATACTCTTATAACTATTAATAATAATAATTTATTCAATTTCTCTAATTAAGTTTTGCATAAAAAAACAGTATTTACCTTATTACTAGTTACATCAAAATAAGTATTGTTTTTTAATTATTTGAGCACACTAGCCCCCACACTAGGATTCCCTGAGTTGTAGGTGGCTAGTTAAAAAAAATAAACTTCTTGCTTAAACATCACAATTCACTAACATTTACTATAAAAATAAATCAAACGCAAGACAAAGAAATATAAAATTAAAAAAAAACTTTATTGTAAACCAACAGCATAAAAAAAGAAAGTAAATAAGTTACATTTTAATATACAGGGGGAATGGTGACAAATTTTAGATATTGAAGGAGAGCACTCAGTACTCGATTCTGATCATAATTATTTAATAAAAGTAGGTAGGTACTTCATTTTTCAGCAGAATTCACCATAGATAAAGAAAGAGTTTTACTAGGTCGACTACCGTTCGTGAAGCCGTCTATACCTACCTACCTACCTATTCTGTGTTGATAGCGCCGTGCGTATGTCCGTACCAATGTAACCATGCGTTGCGTAATTAATTCTTTAACTTTCGGTTAACTTTACTCAGTAAGTAATTAATGTTCTTTCTATTTTATTTTTTCACTTCATGTATGATCTCAAAGTATCACGTCCTCGAATTTCGACAGTGACCCATCAGTCACCCTGCATGTATAAGTTAAGTTAAAACCCGATTTTAGGAAAAACAAGTTTTTCTATTTAAAACTACTTTCTACTAATTGCTATAATAACTAATGTGCTTGGTGGTAGGATCCCTTCTGGGTCCGCCTGGCTAGCGACCACCCTTTATATAAAGTCTGCCGCCAAATGTTACCGCTCCGGCGGTAATGTGTTCCGGCAATATTGTATAAAGAGCCAGTTCCTTCCTAAACCCGTGTGCTTTCATCTTCGACCTCAACGTCACTTACCATCAGGTGAGATTGAGGTCAAACGCGGGTTTAGTCACTTATAAAAAAAAAAAATTCTCAAAAGAGAATATCAGTCAAAACTGGTGCTGACTAGGTAAAACGCGTATTTAAAACTGTTCCGACCTAGGATAATTTTTATTATTCTCAAAAGCAATGTTTGAAAAAGAACCGCAAATAGAGCTTATAATTGAGAGTATAAGAAGTGAGGATTAAATGAATATGAAAAATAGTACCTACATATTAATATCTAATCATTCAAATTACAAGGTTCATAATATCAATTATACTATTATATCATTTAAAATAAGAACTTAAAATATGATTACCCAAGCTAGAGTTTAAAGTTCAGTTTTTTTATTTACATCACATTGTCAATTACATAAAATTAAAGTCAATTTTTATTAGTTAAATCCGTAAAGAAATATTCGCAACATGATATGCCTTATCAAGAATCTAGTTGAGAAGTTTTACTTTTATGAATCTTTGATGAAATAAATGTGCCACAGTAATCTTGAAAATAGTCAATAATTAATAATAACAATTAAAAGACGGTGCTTAACAAGAAGCATCAATGGTTTTCAGGAGTTTTCTGACAGCTCATAAAAATTAGTTCAAAAAACCTCTATAGATGGCACTTTTAAAAAGCCGAAGGTCTGTAAACTATAATGTAGGTAAGTGGTATCTGCCATCTATGGTTATTTATACGTTCAATTTCTGATACAGACGTCAATTAATTTATTTTACTTTTAAAAACGCAGTGTGGAATAAATTCTTCGCCTTCGCCTTTTGTAAAGCGCCATCTATCGAAGCCTTTTGTACCAATTTTGTACAGTTTTGTTTTTTTAATGAGCTGTCAGAAAACCTCTCATTATGATGATAACATGTAGGTAGGTACTTCAAACGAAAAATTCGGAAATATTCGAAAAAACCGGATTTTAATTCTGAAATCCGGAGTCTAGTTTAAAAAGTCCGGATTTTTCAGTACTTTTCGGATTTCGAAGTATCCCGGCAATCCCTACCTACACGGCATAGCCAAATTATCTTCTACCTACGCGGTGGTGGTGACTGGTGGTATAGCGTACCATTTCCCGACCAGATGACAGTTCTCATAGAGTAGCTTTTTTATAACTGAGATAACTCTATCTCTCGACTTACAAAGCTACTAACTAACGACATCTGTATATTCACGACCTTAACAATGGATGGCATTATTATACATTCTATTGTAAAAGCTCTATTACCAAATAAAAGATATGATATTTTCAGGAACTATAAGGGTTAATTTTAATAAGCGCATCACCTCTTGCCTCTCCACATCAATCCCAACAACATTTGTTATACATATTAATTAATAGTTTTTAAATTTTTTGTTTTCCCATACAAAAAATATTTATAGCGTCTGTTTTGAGGCGTTACTCTATTTACTCTGAGCGTAGGTATGCTACGCACCTTGCGCAGTAAAATATCGCTTCATAATAGGTATCTACCTACATCTTATAAAAAGTAGAGTAAGGAGCAAACATTTTTTTGATTTTTATTTTTTGTGTTATTTATCTAGATCTGTAAAAAGTAGTAGAACAAATGCTGTTGGGATTAATGTGGAAAGGGTGCCCGCAAAAGGTAATGCGTTAATTAAAATTAGCCTTGTATATTTTATTTAACAGTTATCACTTCTTGACGAACGGCTAGTGTAGCAGCAAAAACATAGCCGTTCGAATCCTGACTCAGGTAGATATTTGTGTGATATCACAAATATAAATCAATAAGTCTTGGATGTTTATACATATTATTATTTTCGTTTATTTCTAATATTATTTATCCATTATCTAGTCTAGTATCCATAACACGGTCTGAAGCAGTACTTCAATATCGATGTGGGACGAACTAAGAATTGTTTGAAATGCGGGACAAAATTTCGGTCCGAAGAACAAATCGTTCATAGGCCAAATTAATTTTGGCTTGATAATGTGGTGTAAAATGTTAGAATTACTTATTTACTATTACTCATTTGCGTGCATTCCAAAGAAAACTTTATACTAATGTTGTTAATTGTATAATTGAACACCAGTCAATTTAACACCATTGGCATTACATGGCTTAGATCAATATAGGTAATTTTAAAAAAATTGCCAGCGTTCGTAGTAGGTACATACTGACGGCCTGGCGGACAGTTGTAGCCCAGTATACAGTGAGCATCATAATATGTTGAGACAATCAAGTAATTAAGGCCTTTCTTTCAAATCTAAATTTACTAGAAGTTTTCTGCTTATTGCCGTAAAAATAAAACTAGGTATTCATTAGGATATATTTTTAAAACTTTAGTGAATCATTGATAATAAACCTAGGGTCGGCGGACTGAAGAACATAAGTCAAAAACTCCAAGTTTTCACTAAACAAAAAAAATAATATTTAAAATTTTCTGTGTCGGTTCTTGAAGATTTTATTGAATCGTTAGGGTAGGTACTTAAATAAAATAAAATAATTGTAAAATAAGAGTATTGAATTTTTTGGAATAGTTTGGCGAAGAAAAAAAATATTGGAGATTTTTGACTTATGTTCTTTAGTCCGCCGACCCTAGTAACATTTTGGTCTGCATTAAAGTAATGTTAGGTCTATGGATAATGCCGTCTATTATTTACATAACTTTTCATTGGTATTATAGTACTGATAATAATATAATATTTTGACTTTATTACTTTACCTAAAAATCATAAGAAACTTATCTTAAATATAATTATCTAAAATCATATTATTTAAGTTGAATTTCTTTCAATTTAATATGTATGTGTAATGGACAGTTTAGAAAACATTAAGTTTCTGTTTCTTTTTTTATCGGAAGATGCTGCAGCCCGTTACGCGTTATCAAATCAAGACAGATCAGTTTGTTTCGTCACTCTAATTACATCATATCTCACGCGTCGCATTATGTAGATCGCAGCTGATAGTAAGTAGGCCGGTC
This sequence comes from Stenoptilia bipunctidactyla, assembly GCA_944452665.1. Lineage (NCBI taxonomy): Eukaryota > Metazoa > Arthropoda > Insecta > Lepidoptera > Pterophoridae > Stenoptilia > Stenoptilia bipunctidactyla. Next base: position 13,868,887 of record OX101726.1, read on the forward strand.
TCGTCGTCGCGGCGGGAGCCGGGTTGCCGAGTTCCACTGCGGAAGGGCGCCACTGCCGCCACCCGCGCATCACCGCGCCAGTCTTTCGCGCGCTGTCAACCGTGCCATCCGATTCGCACTATTATCAACATCACGTGGTGCCAACTTCCGAAAACGAAATTCAAATTTGGATCTCTATCTTTGAGTAGCTTATAGTAACTATATTATCTGTGTAATAGTGCAGTGCAAATTCAGTGCTATGAGAATACGTTACGAGGTGCCGAACAAATTGGAAATATCTTTCGGACGAGGTAGATTTTAAAATTTGTTATCTACTTTATTTTGCTGCGAAAATGCTAACTGGGTGAAAATTAAGTAACAAACTTGACGCAACCTGATAACATCTTATTTTTAACTCATTCATGTTTTAATGGAACTATTAGCATACTAAATGGTTTAATTAAAAAAACTATCGAGAAGATCCAATGAAGAAATTGTTCGAACGTGTCCTGGGTACGTTGAAACAATGATTAATAAAGTTTTGTTTAAGCTCCCGTTTTCCTGTAGCGCCTTATTAGATTACGTGAGGTATTAGTAGAATTACAGGTAAAAGAGTATGCCTAGGTAATACAATATTACAGCTTACGTGTTCCTTCCGACATTCTTAAGTAGGTAGATACATGTGTGAGGAATTCAGTGAACTTACGCAGTCATTGTTTATTTACGAATTCCAAATATATGTAATGCAATATTTGTTATGTCGATTTCTCATGGCCTACTCTCACTAACTGTCTGCATAATGTTTAGGTGTTACATTGACTTTAGTTGGTGCCTAATTACTAATTTAAGCTCGTGGATTCGTTCGTTTGACCAAGCACGAAATGCAAACAGTTGTCTTATTTATTCTAGAATAGTGTAGAAACACTAGGAACCTACTTTAATTGTATAAGTAGTGACTTAATTTCAATCAAATGAGTTCAACTTATAAGACTTATTAAAAAGAAACGTACATTATTTGATATTTAATAAAATTGATTGACATACAATGTGAACTCCTAGAATTCGAAGGGATGCATTATTTTCCGGACATTCTCAATTTAAAAAAAAGCAGCTGTCGATACGCAGCGTCCATGGAGATGCAAGAGTTTTGAATACGGCTATTATCCGATGGACACAAAGGCAGTGCCGCATCGTTATCGCTACGTGCTCTACAATGGCATTCAGCACATCACTAGTGGTAGATAACGCAAAAAAACGTTGACGCGTTCTTTTTTCAAAACTACACCTACCGATGTCACTTTTGCCGATTGATTTTACACACATTTATAGTAGATTTGTACATTGAATTTATATTTTCAATACAAGATTCCTTAAAACAATATGGAAGTGGTCACGTTACTGCTTAGGTATATATTGTAGAGCACAACGATCCATAAATACGACCCCTTTAAGGCATTTAAATCACGATCAAATGCAATTATCTTGTATTTAAAATGCTGCAAGGCACCCATAATTAAATCTAATATATATTTTTTTTTTATATATATATATAATATGTCAATATATAATATGTCAAAATAATAAACTGAAAGAGTAGGTATGATTATATTTTGTTTGTTTTTTGCTTGAACGTGAACTACCAGTTCTATTTGAAGGAAAAAAGTGCATGATAGAACATTTTATTGAGGAAGTATAGATTATATTTTATCTAGAATTTCTCACAGAAAATGCGAGAGAAACTGCGATACTGCGAAAATCTAATTTAAGTGGGTATACCTAGATACTTATATTTCAAAGAATATGATGTTTGTTTGGTAGTAGTACTTACCTACGTTTTGAAAAATTGAAAAAAATCAAACACTATTAAGCAATTTTAAAACTGTTTATGTTCCACTAACCAGCACTGGAGTGGGCTCATTACAAAGAGTTTTGGTGATGGGTGATGGATGATCATCTTAGAGTCAGTTCCCACGGGACAAGGAACTACGTGGGTAAAACCGCGCGATACTGCTAGTGTGTTATAAAACTAATTGCTTTAACAGGGACATTAATAATATCATCTAAGACGACATAATATGCTCTTAAGAATGACTTTCCCACTAACTTATGTTATTTAGCCTTTGTCATTCATAAGTCTCACAGTGCGTACAACTAAACCGTATGTTATCTGATCGTCTAAACGAAACACATTTTTTCTTAAAACTGTTCGAAAGTTTATTTTTGTTTCGACCGAACGCTGAACCAGCTTTCAAAATATGTACAAACTAAATTTTTTAAAGTGAGTGAAGGAATAGTTTTTGAAGATAACTGTTGTTGTAATCTATGTTTGTATTTTACTTTGTTTATGATGTTATTGATTGAAACAAATGACTGCATAAGCAGTTTGGAGTTTTGGAGTCGCAGACTTTTGAGTGACTAGTTAATAGCACTGGCAAAACTAGTATACTTAAATTTGATATCTTAATTAATTACACTTAATTTTTTACTAAAAAAAAAGGCACCGAAATATTAATTTCATAACACCGAAGTCTAAAAAGTACTGGAAGCATTAAATATATGCTTAAAGTTAAATAAATACTGAATCAGAAGAGTTTGAGTATTTATGTCCTGTAATATCTAAAACTTCAAATTGAATAGAGCCTAACTGACACGGGTAAAACCATGCGAAGCTGCTAGTATACACAGCTAGTATGTATAATATAAGTAAACATTATAAAATCCAGTTTATAACATCGTTCGTAGCCAATACTGGATTCCCAAATATTAGAAGCATAAATATTATAGTTCTAACATAACAAAGTAATACAATTTATTACTCACATGGTCTATCTATTGTCTAGTTTTAATAATATAATTGTTATTAGAACAAGCAGGAATCGCCGATTGCGTCGAGGCCGTCAAACAATGGTGCGCGGGCGCCTCTGTACTGCTGCATGATTTAAACTGATTAAAATTACTGTAATTATGCGATTACTATGACTATTACTAATATAACCACAGATGCATACGGAAATATGACTTTTACGTTGTCGGCCTAAAGATACTTTATTGTTTGACATTTTTTATTTGTATTATGAAACCTTACGGTCGCTCGATTGTTGTGGTAACACCCTTAGATTTGAACTCTACTTAAATAAAGATTTTCGGACAATTCTCTATGGAGCATTAGGGTGCTTACATTAAGAAACAGGATTCCGGTTCAGATAAATTATACGGTAATCAATTTTGGACCGTATGGGTGCTTACATAACGGACCAGACCCGCACAAGTTTGTCCGTACCGGTAATCTGTTCCTTTATGAAAGAACTCTTATGGAAGCACGTATACGGTCCAAAATTGATTAGCATATAATTTATCTGTACTGGAAACCTGTTTCTTAACGTTTAAAAGCGAATATTATGCATAAAAAAACTTGCAGGATGCGGGCCCAAGTGTTGCCTTAGGTAAATTACGATGCATTATTTTATCTTTAGTTTTCACTATACATTACAGACTATACACACATTACACTAGGTCTGTAACGTTTGAAACCAGATTAATCCCATTCAATTTTATTTTACCTTATAATTTTTGATTCAAAGATATCAGAAACATTATTTGTAGAGCCAAAATAACTCGCGACTACGGTGTCTATAAAAAAGTAACGTTAAATTTAAATATAATTGAACGGTTTATACGGTAAAAACGTATTTTTACATTTCATAAACATCCGATTTGATAAACAGAATATCATTGTATTCCATAGGATTATTTGGCAACACAGTGTATCTTTACATTTCGGTTCTGCACGATTTACCTCTAAATTTTTTCAACGTTTATGGAAAAAAAATATAAGAGATATTCATTTGTATAAGTTTTTAAAACGTGGTCACGAGTTACTGGCTACGGGGTCTGTTAATGTAAAATAACTTAAACTGCGATATAATCAGCTAAAAAGTCTTTAAGACCATAAAGTTCACACATCATCGCTTCCCCAATTTAACGTCTTTGAAGGTAGATACTAGATATAACCTCACCTAACTGAAGAGATCGCAGTTTTAATAGTAGACAGTTTGTGCATAGTATTCGTATAAAAATATGTTACAATCTAAAGACAATAACCATTATCTACAGTTATGTTATAAGGCAGATCGGCATAGCAGCAGGCGCTGGGCACCTGACGTATCATAAACATTAAGTATTCCACAAACACCTTGACCATCCGACTTATAGCTTTATGTTTCATATGAAAGGTAATAGTCGGCAAAGGATACGGATTTATATTCAAGACCATTATATTACTGCTATCAAATAACTACTTAGCTATTATTATTTTTAAAGTCGCAACTAACTGTTTAATTTTATCATTTTATACGTTTTACTAGCTTTATCCCGCAACTTCGTATGCGCTTAACTACCCTTCTCGTGGAAATTTCAGAAACTATACAACCAGACACCCACTGAAATAACCTTTATACCAAGTATCACGCCCATGCACTCAAGGAATAAGTTTTTTTCATACATACATACATAACTTGACGCCTGTATCCCGTATGGGGTAGGCAGGACACCAGAGCTAATAAAACCATCTGATGTCACGTTTGACAAATTTGGAGGCATTATAATAGTGGGGAGAGACTATTGCAGTGACAGGGGGTCAGCCTATCGCCCACAAAAAAGCCTCCCATCACCTCGGTCCCTTAACTGACTTTTACAGTATGCCCGGAAAGAGAAGCAGCTGGCACATTCTATGTTTTTCTTTTGCTCCCAGTCCAGCATGGAAGCTGAAAAACTAAAAATCATATATTTCCCGTGCCCTTGGGAATTTTGGGATTTTTTTTCGTAGCACAACCAGTCACTTTTTGAAGAACCTTCATGCCAAGTATCACATCACAACACTCAAGGAATAAGATTTTTCATACAAACTAAAAAGTCCAACCTCTTCCCGTGGGAATTTCGGGAATTCCTTCCATAATACAAACAGACACTTATTGAGGAACCTTTATATCAAGTATCACATCCGTGCACTCAAGGGATGGGATTTTTTCATACAAACTAAAACATCATATATTTCCCGTTCCCGTGGGAATTTCGGGAATTCCTTTCATAACACAACCAGACACACATTGAAAAACCTTTATACCAAGTTTCACATCGGTGCACTCAATGAATAAGATTTTTCATACAAACTAAAAAGTCCTATATTTCCCGTTCCCGTAGGAATTTCGGGAATTCCTTCCTTAGTGCACCCCTACATCCCCTAAAGAATGTATGTTCCAAATTTCAGCTCTCTACGCCCAGTAGTTACGGCTGTACGTTGTCTGTCAGTCACTCAGTCACTCAGTACCTCAGTCAGTAACGGAACAGTTTTATATATATTGATGATGATTAGAGTATTAACCATCCATTTTAGCTTAAATGGATACTCATAATTTTACTAGCCTTTTCCCGCCACTTCATTCGTATTTATCCCAATTCGTATATACCTACGAGTATATCAAGATAAAAGTAATACCTATCTATCTACCAGCCTATATGATCTGTATGTACATATGTGAAACAGCTCCGTCCATTAATCCATTTCCGCTTGAAAGAGTAACAAATCTATGTATCCATTTTAACAAACCTTCGCGTTTATTATATCAGTAAGATTCTAATCATATTTACTTACTTAACAAAGTGGTTTCGTAAAGTGCTCAAACTTTGGCATACCTGCCAAATAATTTCATAACCTGCATGTTATGAAGTCCACTGGACCGGAAAGTTTGGGAACCACACCTTCGTGCACCGGAATATAGAATACCTCAATTTTACGCCCATCCGAAGGACACGACATCTTATGCTAACATTATTATAATAAAAACCTTTGTCTTCATTAGAATTAAAATGAACGATCTACTTAGATAAAATTTGTGCACGATGATCAACATCCTATTAATGAGTTCACTGCAGTTTAAAATTTCTCGCCCCTAGGTGGCGAGGAAGTTTAGGCCTTAAATCACAAAGCTGGCCCAGTGCTGATTGGTAGGTTTCAACTACTGTGTACAAGTATCAAGCACCCGAGTCGGACTGCTTAACGTGTCCTTCGAAGCATGTAAGTCATCGTGATAATTGAATGGTCCGCAGTTACTCATAATTTTCCGACCGGGCCAAACTCAAACGCAAATTCTGTCCGTGAACGTTCCATTGTCCTTTTGATACGAATTTCTATAAAAAAATAATTAAAGTTTTAACTGGATTTGTTTGAAAACGTCTTATATTTAATAAACTAATGCCCGTCTGCACTAAACTTTGTTGCTAAGTTGATAATTAAGTTTGTATTATGAAGGGCAACGAGAATTGATTGGTTTTTATTGTCATTTGTCCTGTCTGACGGTTGATTTTGCATTTGCAATCATTGCATGTTGATTGAACTAGATTTTTCGTTTTTGAGATGATGTTTCATGTTTTTTTTTAATAGACTTGGTATAATAAAGTTTTCACTAAAAGTTGTGGGTAGTCAGAGGGTAAGAACCTTGTTTTATTTACCTTTTTGTAATAATAATGTTACTTATAATGATGCTGTGTATCGCATGTGCAGATCCTATAATGAAAATTGTAAAAATATTGATATTTATGCTCAAAACCTAAATTCTTTTCTCAAAATTTCAAATATGTAAAAATGTTTTTGTTCCTTTTTTAATTTGTTTCAGTCGCAAGTTAATTGAATTGCTATTTTAGTTTTTTTTTTATTTTACCTATTTTTTAAAGTTATTTTTAGTTTTAAGTAAATATTATGGTGTGTGCCTTCTAGATTAAAGTTATATTATTTAAATGCTGTGCATAACAATTATTGGGGTGCAATTTAGAAAGTGTAATATTAAAATGTAAAATACTATTTATTAAGATTGTTCTCTGTTCGTTGTGCCTTTAAATAAATAAATAATATTAATAAAATAAACATTTTTTAACTAGTGTATTGGCATAGCTTTTTGAACGCTGTCGTAAGTTCTTGCTTACAGTTATGACACCGATTTCCCATGTCATAACTATAAGCAAGAACTTAAGCATATCATGTCAAATCAACCGTCAGACAGGACAAAGGACAATAAAAATCAGAGTAGAGTCCGTTCACAGTTAGTTTACCTCCAGCTGTAAGGTTTTATGCCATGAGTCTTGGGTTGCCGTATTAAATTTCTATTACAAAATACAATTTCTATTTCTATTGTTTGAACGTCTAGTGCACTATAATAATTTCATATTTGAGCGTAATATTTCGTTCTTTTTTTTACAATATTTGGAAAATTACAGCAATTTTTACCTTGTTGTAAAAGAATATAGAAGAGTTACTTTTTTATGCAAATCTTCAGGGAAACTGGAGAGTAGGGTCAACGTAGAGAAAACATACGTCAGAGGAAAAGCAACTGTGAACGAACTGTACAGAATTAAGTATTAACTTAGGATCAAAGTTTAGTGCAGACGGGTATACGAGTTAAAACTGTGTCCCTGATTTTTGCAATGAACTTAATCTTGTCATTCAAGTATGGTTTCTAAAGTTTCAAAAAAACAGGGGCATGCCACAGTAGGGCGACCGCGCCGCCGCTGGCAACTGACCGGTTTGTCTGGGACACCCCTTATATAGGACAATGCATTTTATTTTGTGACGGTACTGAGAAATATTTACTTTTTGTAGTACAGGCAGGAGTTTGGCTACAATTCAGCTCTTTTATCTTGATTCAAAGTTTATCTACGATAGAGTAGAGTTTTTAAAGAAGCTATGTAATTGGTTGAATATACTATTAAAAAACTTGTACAGACTGCAAAAAAGTATTCGATTTTTTTTTTTTATGTTTTGGGGCTGCACTTAAGGCTGATTTAAGATTAATTTTATAACGACTATAATATGACTTTGATTGCCTTGAACTGGTTAAATATGAACAGACTTTAAGACTTTTTTATAAACATTGTTTGTAACTAAAACCATTAAATGTAAAAAAACGTTGAAATCTTCTTAATGGGTTAAAAAAGGATGTAAGTATAATAAAAATTGTTTTAAAATTAAATTCAAATATGCTCTACATTAGAATTTAAACTTTCGAAGGAGATTAACTAGTTTACAATTTATTTGTATTTTGAAACCCCTACTTCTTATTTAATATAGGTATTTAGTGCTACAAATAGTTACCTATTTATTTCAGCTAGTTGTATTATTAATCGACTTAGGCATATAAAGACTTTTTTGCGGACTCTGTCCGGCGTGTCTTTGGTATTATGATGGCTTATTAAAATCGTTCCGAATAAAATATTTTAAGGTATTTTTTGCATAAACAATCAATTATTCCGTTCGCATTATACATTTCCCACAATTACGAAGTTTTTTAAATAATGTGTGTTGTTGTAGACGTTTTTAATGTTTCTTGCTTAATTTTCTCACGTAACCAACGCCAAACAACTCGATTGTTTTTTTGTGTAAAGAGAAGTAAATATACAAATTCAAATGTCATTCAGATAAATTATATTGTTTTCTACCACTGTTTTCAACAGACCAGTTCATTTGTTATCTCCTTAATACTGTATAAGATTGTAAAAATCTATTATATGACAGTAATAAAGTAAATAGGTAGCCCAGAGAAATATTATCAGTAAATATTTTTAGCATTTGCACCGCAGTATCTAGTCTTTTTTTAATTATAAAAACGATATCTATATTTGGTAATGAAGAGCATTTATTTATTATTTATTCCCTAAAACTGTTTAATAATTCTTTATTTATTCGGATTTTGCCTTCAATTACTTGTCGTTTGCGAATTGATATTTTGATCGCCAATTGCACTGTGACCTTAAAAGATCTATTGTGTGTGTCCGCTGCTATAGATACACCGCACAGCGCTGGACTACGTTACGGCTTAGGAATAAGGATGTTCTCCAGCACTCTTTGAGGTCAAGTTCATATCGATAAAATCCGCCTAGGTCGTGGACTTAATAGCGATATATTTGGCACATGAGGTGCATAATTTTTCATTTGTTGAAGTGGCATAAAGTCTTGTCTTGGGTGCGATTTGTGCTTATAGTGAATATTTGTAAGATGAACAGATATAAGCGGTCAATTTATGGATAGCTTTATGTTCCTTAAAGTTTATTTCTATCATTTACATTTATTTATAGCGTACATTTTAAATTTTAACTCGACGTTTCGGTGTTTTTGCAGACCCCGTGGTCACGAGCGAATGACACCAATAGTATGAATCGCGGAAACTTAAGACAATATTCAGCGACTTTTTCTGGTTTGGCACGGGTAGCATAGTAGAGCTACCAGTCCGCATATTTTTACTTTGACTTCTTCAGCATCGTCCTTAATAATCATAATCATAATTCAGCCAACTCTTACTAAACCTAGTGAGTTATACAACACCACTGTCCATTAAATAAAACCGTATGAAAATCCGTGTTTTTTATAGCAGATGCCGTGGAAGATTCTGTACCTATAAAAAGTATTGATGCATGACAGTCATGTTATCATTTTAACTAAGTAATTAATTACCAAGTCGGAAACTCACCTTTCCTTCAATAATCGGAGCTGGTTAGTTCGTGGCAATATTGTATTAATAATAGTTTATATAGTGTACCTAGTAATTAAATTACCGCAAGTAACTTAATTACTACCTTAATTCCGATTTGCAAGTCTGGCTGAAAATATTTGAAGCAGTATTAATTCACAACAGTGTATGGTAAATATATTCGTAAATTGTAGAGTAATAAAAACCGACTTCGCCGCAGTCATTTCACTTGGTGTACTCTATACAACTGCTTACTCCCTTGAAAGAGCATAGACGTGATGTTATGTTATTGAATGGTGCAAACAATAGATACATATGTAAATATAATATAAGCCGTTCGCACAGCTGTTATTTATTGGAAGGTTTCATTGATTTTCATTAAACTCTACTATACACATAATAAATATCCGTTAAAAAGACCAACAGAAGCCCAATCCAAATCAGGTCTGTAGTTTTGAGAAAATCATGAACATATATATAACCTATAAATACATACCTACTTGGGTTTCAAATAAAATAAATATGATACATTTTCACTCACCTATGAGAAAGCAACTGCTTTAATACTAATTTCATTAAATTCCTCTTTTTCTTTTTTATTAATCTAATTGTTTGTTAAGGTTTATAAAATTTTTACCACATTTAAGCATAATCTCAATATAATTGTAAATCGATTTTGCTTTTAGTGATTTGTGTATCTATCTACTGCTTAATTAACTGTCAGCAATGTTCCACTCTGTTTCCCGGAATCCGCGATGGATGGCCGCCGGCCTGGTTAACTAGCTTCCTATCGGTTTTGATGGAATACCTGCCATTCTGATGCTCGTCCCAATTCTCTCCTACTGTAATTGTATTTATCAATAAATTCACATAATCATGACTAGGTAAAACGTTGAAGCAACCGAATCATAAGTTAGTTTCAAATAATGTATATTTGTCCCTAACTCTACATTTCTTCTATAACCTCTATCGTATCAGATAAATGTTATCAAAATCTTATTTATTTTCTGTGATAGAAATAAGATCCCAACGTCCAGCTAGTCAATTTATCTTTGATTGTTTGAGAGCAAAATGATAACGCTTTCCAATTGACTGAAATTCGAGCTGTCAGTCGTGGTCGAGCGCACATTTTGTGGTGTATCGTACAGCGCTCGTGGATTGATTCTTATTCCATTGTAATAAGGATTAAGGAAAACGAGCTTAGAAGGTCGCGTGTCAAAGGGTATTATTATGTCAGAGTACGACAGTACTAGTGTGAGTGTGGTCGCAGTAGGCGCGTGTTGCAGAGTGCGCAGGAGGATGCAGTGCTTTGGACTACGAGGTAATTAACGCACACACACACGCTTAACTAACTACACTTTCCTCACAACAAAGCGCTATCTATCACTTTCCATTTCATTGAACCGCATAATGAGTGCGCTTGATTTCTTGCAGATCTCTACAAATCGTCTCTTATAACAGCACTAAGAGTTCCCTAAAATAAGCATTGATTTCAAAGTGTTATGTCTACCGGTGCGTAAAATCGATTTCTTCCTCGTTTTAAACGTTCAGTAATAACTAGCGAATTGTTTATACAAAAAAATAATAGTTGTCCGAAGAAACGTTCCAGCTTGGTGCGTTTGAGGCGCCACTAGCGGTTTGAACACGAGCCGCAGCGCGCGCTTCTTGTGTCTGTAAACGCCGCCGCCCGCGCAGATGAGATTAATCCTTTTTTTTACCAAGAGCCAGAGACTAGGCAAGTGTGTTTGGTTTATTTATATTTTGTCAACAGTTGGGGCAGTGCATTGTTAGTTTATATAAATAAACTAGCTTCCAAGCGTTACGTGATAATAGGCATATGTGTGGATGTGACATTGAAGTATAAATTCATGATCAGTGACTGAATTTACGATGGTTATGGTGATGGGTAAGTCGAAAGACGAAAACAAACGTGCATGGTTTTATCCTATGTTTTTGTTTGTTTACATTGTTTGTCTTATCAATTAATGCGTGTTCAAAATTTTAACCGTAAAGTTGTTATCAGGAAAAACGTTCCAGTTTAGTGCTGGTATTTATAAATAAAAATTAATATTGATTACCTACCTGTACTTAAACTCGTACAATTTAATTCAATGTTTAATGCAGTGAACAATTACGCTCAAAATTTTAATTATGAATGTCGCAATAGTTTTGGCTATTAATAATATTGTTTTAATAATAATAACTATGCATGTATAAGGAAACAGTTTTCATCAATAACTGTTTAATTTAATAGACCGTTGACTAAATCTAAACAAACCTACCTTAAGTAATTAGTTGTAATCCTTATCATATTATGTTTACATTTTGAAATTAGATAAGTACCTGAATTTTGAGTTAATTTCATAACAAACAAATTATTTTCTAATTCATTTTATTAGGTTCTATTTGCGGTCGGCTGATTTATTACTAGATTTAAACATATATTTAAAAGCAAAATAGTGTTTTTCGAATTACCTTTTTCGTGTCTTTTATAGTTTTACTAGTAGCGTGATTGTATTTGGTTACAGGCACTTAACAACCCCTGATAAAGATTTTTTGTAGCAATTTCTAGGATATCTCTAGAGGTGGCACAAAACAAATTGATCGTTCCTAGAGACGGTAAATTAACTTTTTGTCACATCTAACTGCAGCAAAGGTAAGGGGAATCAGATTGAACTAACAGTTAGTCCACTGAATGCGGAAATAACACTTTTTGCTATTCAATCTGTTATGAATATTTTTATGACGTAATCTACCTTTGTGTTTTACATTTACACAATTACATAAGTAAACATATTTTATTCAAAATTCTGTGTTACATACTTGAACTATGTACCAATTTTGGGTTTTCTCCAATTTTTTCTTTTATTGTGATATTTGCGGTTATGTATCTTTATAAATCTGTACAATGTTTTCTGTATCGCATTTCTTGGAGGGTTGCCTGTAGCACAAACTTTACTTAACTTTGGGTGACAAACTTTACTACTATCAATTATTACAATTAAAATGTTAAAGTTATGCATACCAAATAGTTCTGATGACACATAATTATAAGTTTTTAAGTTGTATTAACTCCGTTGGCCTTTTTGATAGAGTGCTGTAGGACGTCATGAGTATGTCAGAGGTCCCGTTCGAATCCTGGTAGAGGGATATTAATGTCATGAAAACACCCCTTAAGTCATGAATACTTATGCTTATATATTTAAAGTAATTTCTAAGATTTTTGTTGATATATTTCTTCAGCTTATTTATCAAATATACTTACAGTCCCCTGACACAAGTTCTTAATCAAATTTAATTTGGCCGAGATTGTTGGTGCAAATGTGTGAAATAATAATATATTTTTATACTAGCTGTGACCCGCAACTTCGTCCGCATGGATACCGTTTATTAGAGTTGGATAAATACTATTATTATATCCTCCTTGAAGTTAAAACTTGCCTTATTCTAAATTTCGTCAAAATCGACTGAGTAGTTTAGCTGTGAAAGCGTTACTGATAGATAAACAGACAGAATTACTTCAAAAACTGTTACAACAAAGCAGTGATCCGCAGTTTCGCCTAGGTTTTGTGAAAAAGTATAGGTAGGTAGGTATATTACATAGATGATGCCCGCGACTTCGTCTGTATTGAATTAGTATTCCGAGTAGGTTATTTTCTTCTCCAAGGTCCTAACTATCTTTAATAACAAAAATAAAATGAAGAATCTTCGCCCATATAATATATATAACTCCTAACCACAAACATAGGTAGGTAACTATCTATTAGGTGAATTACAAAGGCAAATAGCGTTATTTATAACGTTATTAATAAACAAATCGGGTGCCAAAGTGCCTTAAATTTTAATATTGTCTTAAGTTTTTGCGATACTAGGTATTATGTATGACTATTAAATAAAACACTTTTTAATCGGATTTATCGCGTATATTTACATTTAAAATTTTAACAGTCGCTCGTGACCACGGGGTCTGCAAAGACACCGAAACGTCGAGTTAAAATGTAAAATATAAATTATACGCCATTAATCCGGTTAAAAAGTGTTTTATTTAATGCCTTCAATTTTACTTAATTCATGCAATATCTTCATTAATTATACTTAGCTTATTGTTATTCTAGCTAAAGCTAAGTAGTTTTTGCGTGAAAGAATAGCAAAAATCCATCCATCCAGCCATTATCAGTGTACATACAATACTACCTATAGTTATGTATGACTGCCAAACGCTAAGCCAATATTAATGTAATTTGGTATAGCAGTTAACACATACGTTACTTTTTATTCCGAAGAAATCTACGGTTTCTGACTTCCAAGAGGCAGAAACGATCATGAAATAAACAATTCTGTCAAATTTTTTTACTTGAATTTGAACTCTATGCCCTCGATAATAAGTTAAAATTGGTTGGGGAAATTTGACAGGTAATGTAACGCTTGTTCCTTCTGTACCTACCTATATTAAATCGCGCAAAAGCTTGCGCTCGCCTCCCGCCTTTTTATACCCTACCGCCGCGAGCCGCGTCAAGCGCAGCAACCGTTACGCAAAAATAATCCCTATATCATTCAGTATTCACGCGCGATGGGTTATTAGCGTATATCATTTATAAGTTTGGTGTTTCTATACCGATTTCTATGATTCTTTTTTTATTGAATAGATCATAATGTTAATTTTTATTAATTAGGGATGAGTGAGAGTATTATAAACGTAAGAGTAAACAAATGTAATCAGAAAGCTCCGAACTGCTAAGCTATCGGGATTTACACGTGTTATTGTGAGTCAACCATAAAATATAGACATATACTGTGTTGGGATATTTTTTATATAATTTTATGAAGAATATTTCTGTAATACATGATTTCTATGTAGCTTTAACCATTAAAGCTGCACACGCGACGGAAGCTTAAAAAAATAAGTAACTTCTCCCGTTTTTCCAACATTTTCCTTCACTGCTCTGCTCCTATTGATTGTAGCGTGATAATAAGTATACTATAACCTGCCCAGGAGTATGAAGAATAATTTTACCAAGTTTCATTAAAATCCGTCGAGTAGTTTTTGTTTCTATAAGGAACATACAGACAGACAGACAGACAAAAATTTTACTGATTGCATTTTTGGCATCAGTATCGATCACTACTCACCCCCTGATAGTTATTTTGAAAAAGTATTTCATGTACAGAATTGACCTCTCTACAGATTTATTATAAGTATAGATATAGAAGATAGATGAAATCCATTCTCAGCAAAAATACCTCCACTTGAAAAAGTCTATTTGTAGAAAAGAAGTGGCAAAACAACTCAACAACAACTCCTCTCAATAAACACTTTTATTCATCCATTGAGATACTTTGTATCTTTGGGTTATATTCTTGGGTATACATATTATGTAATATAAAAAATGCATAAGTTTTTGAGTTTACATGGTTGTTTATTCCTCTTTCACGCCAAAACGAGTCGACGGATCCGAATGTAATTTTATACACATACTAGCTTTATCCCGCAACTTTGTATGCGCTTAACTACTCTTCTCGTGGAAATTTCAGAAACTGTACAACCAAACATCCACTGAAAGAACCTTTATACCAAGTATCACACCCATGCACTCAAGAAATAAGTTTTTTTCATACAAACTAAAAATCATATATTTCCCGTGCCCGTGGGAATTTTGGGAATTTTTTTCGTAGCACAACCAGTCACTCTTTGAAGAACCTTCATGCCAAGTATCACATCCGTACACTCAAGGAATAAGATTTTTCATACAAACTAAAAAGTCCAACACCTTCCCGTGGGAATTTCGGGAATTCCTTCCATAATACACACTTGTTGAGGAACCTTTATATCAAGTATCACATCCGTGCACTCAAGGGATCGGATTTTTTCATACAAACTAAAACAACATATATTTCCCGTTCCCGTGGGAATTTCGGGAATTCCTTTCATAACACAACCAGGCACACATTGTAAAACCTTTACACCAAGTTTCACATCGGTGCACTCAATGAATAAGATTTTTCATACAAACTAAAAAGTCCTATATTTCCCGTTCCCGTGGGAATTTCGGGAATTCCTTCCTTAGTGCACCCCTACATCTCCCAAAGAATGTATGTTCCAAATTTCAGCTCTCTACGCCCAGTAGTTACGGCTGTACGTTGTCTGTCAGTCACTCAGTACCTCAGTCACTCAGTCAGTAACGGAACAGTTTTATATATATATTGATTGATTGATTGATTGATAGATGACAGTCTGAAATAACATATAGGATACTTTTTATCCCGGTATATCTACTTGCGGGGACAATTTGCACGGAATAGCTAGCCTACAATATTTCTAGGAACCGTATTTCTGTAAGAGCGTATTTCGTATTGACTAGTTTATAATTGGACTTTTTACATCAAATAAGTCACATTTTCTTTGGAAAACTGCTCTTACATAAGTCTGTTGACAGTTTACTACTGACCTTGCCAACCCTTTACACCTCAAAGTATCTAATCATCATTATGTAAGAACAGTAAATCTTCGTAACTGTAGGTACGTTAGAAACAATATACTTTAACGTCAGTCAGTAGATATTTTATGTATCCACGTGTCAGAATTGTTTCATTAAATAAGAGACGTAATTTAGGACGTAATATAGAAGGAATTTTATAGTTATATTTAAGTAAAAGACTTTTTTACCGGCTCTTTACGACTGGCTGGTAAGTAAAAATAACATACATTGCCTGCTATGCCAGATGGGTTCGAATCCCGGTGGTGGTGGATATTTATGGAATAGCTCAGATATTAGCCGTCAAGTAATGGATGTTTGCATGTTTAATTATATTTTATAATTAAAATATGTATATTAATATTCAATATGTATTCTTATATATTTCTTAAGTTTATTATTCTCTATCGAAGAATTTCTGACACCAGTTCGTAATCTTGTGTAAATGTCAGAATTATTTACTTATTATTAACCAGATTTTATAGCATTTAATTATATTATACATTTCAACTTGTCAATTGCTCTCTCCATCAATTAATCGGGCGCAATTGAATACGATTAATAATAGATCTTTATGGAAGATAGTAAATAGTTGCAGATGTATTATTAAAGAAATGTATGTGGAAACTTAGGGACTTTGTTCCTTTTTAACTTTTCTCTGGTCATGATACCAAAGCTATTATTAGTTTTTCATAACCCTCTTTAGGTCACAATTTCAGAGTAAAGATGTTGTTAAGATTGAGCACGTGTTTCTAGGGGTTAACTGGCTCTTCACTAGAACATATCCTTTCCAAAGTGATGATAGTTATCGCCATACTTAAGAGTTCCCCTTCCGCCAAGACATACTCGCCTTTGGTGTTAGTAATAAACCTTGCTATTTCACTCAGCTTCCAGTATATTTGATAACGGACCATGTATTTTTAAACGGGTCGCAAAATATTTTAAAAAGCTATTTTCGTATTATAGGTAATATTTAGGTAGGTACACAAAACATAAGTATGTAATAAAAATATACGTTAATTGATTGAAATAACCGATAAATCAAATTCGCGCTCCATAAAAATCACCGGATCACATCGCCGCCGGAGCATCGGTATTTGGCCGCAGATTTTTTATAAAGGGTGGTCTCTAGCCAGTCGGACCCTGACTAAGCGTGTCCTGAAAGGCCACTAAATCGAGGTGCCTCCACTTGGTGTTAGGATCTCGTCAGGGTCATACATAAGCTATTTGAATCATAGCTTATGTATTCCCATCCACCAGACCATAATATACAATATTTGATCATTACTAACATTTAATCAAAAATCAGAGACTTAATCTGAACTAAACTAGGAATATCTGCATTTTATTAAACTAAAGATGTATATTTTTATTATTATTTCTCATACTCATTGTTTGTTAAGTTAAAAAAACTACATACTGTATAACTGATTGCACGCATAATATTTACTTATATCCTAATCAATTGTAAGGGTACCTACTTAATCTCTATGTTATAGTCCACTGAAAAAAACTGGCGTTCCTGGTACAGGCTCGGCCTAATTTAAACGCCAGAGGTCAAAAATATATTACAAAAAACAAATGTTTTACCTACTAATTAAATAAGAAAGTATGATTGTGTCAATAAAGTTTATTATTATTATTATCATCATATTCTTCTAAATAATTTCCTTTTATGATGTGTAACTCCATACTTCATATTAAAAGTACTTATGTCATGCAAACATATTGTCATAACTTAGAATAAATAGTATCTAATATAAACGAACGTTTATTTTTAAGTAGGTACTATTCTTTATTAGGAGAGTTAAAACTGCTTCAATCTTTGTTAAGTCAATCTAACAGGCCACTTGAATGTATCTGCTTTGTGACTTCACCAGACAGTGCTACTCAGCTACTTTAACAACGCCATTTTATTAAACTGCCATATATCTTGCCTTATATCTTTCATAGTTCTAATCAAACAAACAATCAAAACGGTTTTTGTTCTAAATACTCAAAGTGTTTCTTCTAAATTTTTTCTTTCTTTGTCTTTGTGTGGTATTTAAAATTTCCAGTATTATTTTTTAAAACAATTAAAATAACCTAATAAATATACTGTAGAAGATTCATGGTCAGATAAAAGTTATCTCACGAAAAAAGTATAATTCGGCAGAATTAAGTTGTCTTTCGATTTTTATAATTGTATGACAATGAGAAAGAAACACAACAAATTTGAGACGAGCTTGAAGCTGTCGCGTAATACTTTATTTATAAGCTTAAAAATAACAAAGCCACATACAATTTTACTTTGTAGAGTGGGGCTTTACTTACTCAATACTTTCTAGATTGCACTTATATTTAAATGAGGTCGAAGATGAATGAATACGGGCTTATGAAAGAACTGGCTCTTCATAAAATATTGCCGGAACATGTCACCGCCGGTATTTTATTAATTTGAAATCCTAATTATTCTGTCAATAGTCGGTAAAAGGTTTAGTACTTGAATTGTTTCAACAGTTAAATCCCATCTAGAGACGGTCTTTGAAAAATTTGAAAACAATAAGCCAGACGATGCAAAATTGTAAAAAAATAAGTATTGTTAAGGAATTCCATTTTTTATGTTATTCTTTCTAGTGTGAAATACGAAATACTTTATGGTACAAATACCTTGGTTATATAACGCGTAGGTACGTTTTAAACATCAATAGCTATTTACCCTATAATATTTATAAAAGAGCACCTTTACTTTTACGCCCACTTTCATGAATGTATCTGTTCCCATCACCGACCAACTAGGGCTTTTGGGCGTCACTATAACGTCCAAATTAAACTTCGGTCAACAAATTGAGTCTATGGCAAAAACGGCTTCCAAAAAATTGGGTATCACCTCGAAGGTCCGGCGGTACTTCAGCCCTGAACGGCTGCTCAACTTATACACAGCCCAAGTGAGGTCGTGCATGGACGCTAGACTCTGTTGACCGAAGAGCCCGTAAAATCATAAATAACAACAACCTTACAAATAAAAAATTGCAGACGCTGGAGCATCGTCGTAAGGTTGCTTGTTTGACAGTATTTTATCGGCTACATTTTGGTGAGTGTGCGAGTGCTCTTTTTGACCAAATTGAACCCACCCCTTTTTACCACCGGACTACCAGACGCAGACAGAACTTCCATCCCTATATAGTGGATTTACCAAGATGTCGAACAAAACGCTTCGATAGTTCCTTTTTGGTACGGATTGCCAAGGAGTGGAACAATCTGCCTGCGTCTGTTTTTCCTGACCACTACAGTCCTGGAACTTTTAAGTGTCGAGTGAATAGGTTTCTTGTGGATGGACGTGTAACACCATAGTCTTTATGCGCACTTTCCATCAGGTGGCATGGAAGGCAAACGTCCTATCCTTACAATATAAAAAAAAAAAACCCTATTTATATTTATCTCAAAAACATAATATCTGCTTAAATTTTAACCAAAATTGTACTTGATGTTTTTTCAGATTTTGTAAGCATAAGAACGTATAGGATATATTTTATTGAAAATGAGATTTCGGATGGAGTTCGCATCGCACGTGGCTACCATAAACACAAAAACGAATGAATAAAATTGACACATAACGTAGGTTCTCTATATTTCTGTTTTATATGCTTACATGAATAAGCGTTTTTTTATTGTCAGGTTTATATTATAACAAATTTTATTTTGTAAAGAGTTTTAATAAATTGTTTAGAAGTGTGTTCTTTTGGAATTAATTTAAACCTTATTATTTTTTCCTTGTATGCCGCTTTTACCTATAACCACTACAGATTTAAGTGGCATATCTACCAGGTACTACTAGGCCGTGATGATGGTAGATGTATCTAAAATAGCATTATAAATTATGTGCTAAAGTGCTAGGTGTAACTAGTGCTTACTCGCTGCTTACTCGGAAGTTGCTAGTGCAACTTCCGAGTAAGCAGGGCTGCGAGTCGTAAGTGAAAGCTTAGACCATAAACCGCCAAGCTGGCCCAAGCTGGGTTGTTAATTAACATGAAGCCTAATTCACTATTTTTAATCAAACAGCTTCTTTTCATTTGATTATCAACCGACTTCCAAAAAGGAGAAGGTTCTCAATTCGTCTGTATGTTTTTTTTTGTGTCTTTGTTACACGATATTTCAGACAATTATGAATCGATTTTAAAACCTCTTAATTCATATGATAGAGGATACTTCATAGTTGGTCCCATATAAATTTCATCGAAATCGGTTGAGACCTTCATATTTAAAATTTTTCAATTTCAAATTTTTGAACCGTGATTTCGGAGAATGTTTACGTAGATGACACTATTAGTCGGCCAAAGTGTTGACGTGAAGTCGGTTATTTTAATGATCTGCATTCGTTGATTATCTTAGTACCTATCAACATCACATCACTAGAGATGTGTTTGTAAACAAACGCCGTAGTTCAAGTTCGGGCTAACTATTGCGTTTAAATCATTGTTCGACGATTTATTTGTAAATGTAAATTAAACGTTTAGAATTATGTAAGCTGGCAATTTCGCACGAGGTATAAATAATGGTATCACACGCGATATCTTATTGTCGTGCTAATAATTACATAATTATAACAATGTGATAGTTGCTAGGTGATGGAAACTTTATGGTCTGTAGTAGTTAAAGTTGGTTCTTAGGATGGTTTATTACGTCAACAAAATTTCATAGAAGATGCAGAATTGGAGTCCTTTTGTTCCCAAAAATGCAGCGAAATCTTACTAATATTATAAATAACCCAACCCAACCCGTGAAAATGTGAAAGTTTGGATGTATAGATGTTTGTTCCTAAATTACGGGAGAACGGCTCAACGGATTTGGATGACATTTGATGGTGATAGTTTACAATCTGGAATAGCACATAGGCTACTTTTTATCCCGAAATTCCCGCGGGATTCGAACTTTCGCGGGTAAAAACGCGCACAACAGCTATTTATTTATATAATAGAAATCGTATTGTCTAAAAAATATAATGTCAACGTCTTTTCTTTCTGCTTTTTTAAAGTGTATTAAATTAGGTGTCCCACTGAATTTGTATTTTTTTTAAAGATGATTTACGTTACATATTTGAAGATACCTACTCTACATAAATAGCTCAAACTATTGTCTTTAATAAAACATGGAACATTTCAATATTAAATCTCAATTATATAGATAGTAAATTAAAAAAAAACTTCAATAGCTAGTAGCTATGACAACCAAAATCCAGATTCCTTTTTTTCATGGAACAATCTTGAATCAAGAATTTACATTCAATTCAGAAATCCACTATGAGACAAGAATTGAATAGGTACCTACGTGCCTTACAAGTATCTTAAGTATTTACTAACTTGGGTATTAAATCTATAACAGTAACATTACCGCGGCAATATCAAATTATATAATGGATTGAACTGCTAACTGGGACAGAACAATATGTATCCGCTACTTGTGGTAGGTATGCAGTTGCGTAGTTACCAGCGTTCCCGGGAACTTTGTTTACATGAGGTATCAGTGTTGCTCTACTTCTCTTTGTTGTGGACAATGTTGCATTGCGGCTGCTCTACTTGTTCAAGTACTTACGCTTTTAGCAGCTATCATAGATTAGAGCAAAAAATTAATTATATACAAAATGAAGCATCAAAGGTGACACTCACATACCTATTGAATACTTGAAAATCTTTGAGGGTACAGGTCTATAAAAAGGCGCTATGCTCTTATATTCAACGCTATGTATAAGGGTGTATCGGCTTAATATTAAAACAATCTTAACAAATAAAAAAACATATCTTGAGTTGTCTACTTATGCGGAGTGGCTACTTTAGATAGCTTAAAGCTACTATCTAGGTTATCTAGGTTCCTATAAAAAGAAGCAATCTTTTTACCATATCAAAAGATCGGGGTTAGTATCAATAAAAGTTGCGAAGTTCGATCTGACTTTTTATGTGACTAAACTTACGAAAGACTCAATCTATCTTTTCTGATGGTAAGTGATGATGATGATTAGGATTTAGGGAGATACTGGGTTTTTCTTAAATATTGCCGGAATATAAGCAATGACAATATGTGACGGCATATTTTGAGGTACGTACGGCACGAAACGCTTATGAAAGTCTTTGCATATACCAAAAACTAAGCAATATACCAGTTTGTCTCGTCAATATTAAATTAATTGTTGGCCAGAATGATATCCAAAACAATAAAAATAACGCTTTTGAAGGTTGACCCATAGAAAATCCACATTTCAATGCCAATTTTCGGCGATAATAATGAAAATTAGTGTTAGGAAATAGCTAGGTAAACACGTACCTAGTTTATTTTTGAGTAGATTTAAATAAATTTATTTTATGGACGCATGATATGAATACATGCCAAATACTTTTAACATATCAAAGTAACAAAATAGTATAGTAACAAAAAGTAACAAACAAGCAAGATTTTTTGCGCATCCATCGAAGAATTAGGTTCAGCCGCTAAATAAAACTTTAGCGGCTTGCATATAAATCAAACTAACTTTGACTATTAAGGAACAAACGAATTACTGTAATCAAATAATTAGAGTAGAATGTACCAAGAATGTGTATATAAACGGTATCTACTAAAAGGTAAATGTTTGATTGGTTATTATTCTAGTATCAGCCATATTAAACAACACTTGATTTGATATAGCCGATTATCTTGAGTCATAACATAACCGAACTCGGTAGTTAGCGGTATTTTAAACAAGCAATAATTTAGCGCTAACCATTGAACACTTGTACACCCACTCCTACAAGGAATTCTTTAATTCTTCTGCGCGAATTGTTGGCTAAATGCCATAAGTCGTTAAATTTGTTTAAAGCGTAATTGTACTCGGAAATATTTGTAAAAGCATATATCATAATTTGTTTCACTTTTAAAATAAACAATAGTGTTTTTAAAAAATGGAATTTCATTCAGCATTCAAATATATGGAACCAACTCGTAGAGGATTCTTATCTGTCAGTACACGTATGTACCTATTTGTTTTTGCTATGCGGAATATTCCATCAATTTGTCCCCAAGAGAAACTAGAAACTTGAGAGCTTTATCGGCTAGTGAGGAAAGCTTTGAGATTAGATCGCTGAACTTTTGAAAGTCAATAAATTTATTATAAACTTTATTTCCTATTAAATCAGTATCAGCGACGAACGACGGAAGGGCTTTATCCAAATCGATTCGACAGGCTAAAAAGCATCCGTAGGACAGAAGAAATTACGATTATGAATGTTTAAAACAAAATAATTTGATCTAAATAATTAGAATGATTTAACTTATTGTACTGTTAAACAAGTATTTCCTTGGTATGTATCATTGGACGCTTGTAAATGGCCACCAGAGTCCATTATCACTACATCACTGTACTCTTTAGCTATAAAGTTTCTTAAAAAGTTTCCGAACTAATTTGTAAAGATGCCACGACATCAACACCAAAAGCTAACTATATTTTTTTGACCTTTCAGAAGCCGAATGCGATGGCTGCGGTGAAGATGAGAGCCGCAACGTGGACGAGCTACTGCTGGGACAGTACGCGCTGGCCACGGGCGGCCTGGCCAGAGACCACAGACCCCTCATCACCTTCCCAGATAATAGCAACTTCCACCTGCTTAGCGTGGCTGAGTATAAGAAGCTACTTACCTACCTCACCTCAGTGCCCTCGTGAGTTTACAAACTTCATTGTTATTATATTGCCTTAGATTAGCCCTATCGCCCCTGGAGAAGCTCTATGGAAAAGGCGACAAATCTGAGCAGCCTCGCCTGGTGGTAGTACACCTTCAGCGTCATCTGGCTAACGACTTCTCTACATATAAGTCAGCCCCATATCATCTTATATCACCGCAATCGCGGTAATGTGTTCCAGCTCAATCTTATGAAGAGCCAGTTCCGTCCTAACTACTGAACCGCTCTGTTCACTTACCATCAGGAGAGATTTAGGTTTTTACTGGATTTTAGGTTAAACGCGGGTTTAGTCACAAAAAAGTAAGTCTGGATAAGCATGTCGAAAAATCGATTAATCCGAATGATGGTTCTTGCTTGGTGGTTCAGAGTTCGCTCGGCTAGCGACCTATCTCTCCAATTCGCTTACGCGTTGAGTATATATTTCTGTTATGTTATATGAGGAGCCAGTTTTGGCAGCTACATTTTTGACCTCACCATCGCTTTTGCGAGAAATAGGTCAAAATCGGGTTAAGTGAACGGTAAAAAGAAGAAGCAGTGTGACCTACAGTGCATACATGAGTTTGTATCTTTTTTCTTAGCTCGAAACGCTAGTCTATTCGCTCTCAAGTAGTTAGTCAACATTAATATCGAAACTTTCGTTGGCGTAACCTTTTGAAAATATGTCTGCAGTTGAAATTTTTATGTGAGTTTCAAGCTCGTTGCTCTATAGTTTTTTCTACTTCGTGGTGAACTTTACGGATCTCTTTTAGCTTTAAAGTTCATTTGTATGTAAATATTTTAGTACTAAAGCTTTTTATTAATAGACTTTTTTAAATTAAGCCAAAGAAAAACTGTTCTTAAGCGTAAGCACGGTCAAACTTGAGATTCCTGAGAGGGTTCAAATATATATTTGAACTTCTACTCATAAATTCCAAAGAATATATACGTATACATAGTTTATTCTCGTGTTCGTGTCCCCGTATAATTTAGAGCAAACTTCCCTATGTGTCTAATATCACTTTCCGTTCGTCGTTGGCTATAAATAGCTGGATGAGTGAGTTAACCCTAATTGTTGATTTATATGCATTACAGATTACTGGAAGCAGAAATGGGCTTTCATATAATAATAGATCGACGGAAGGACAGGTGGAATTCCGTGAAAACTGTCTTGTTAAGAATTTCGGTAAGTGTTCCGAAAAAGAAAGAATGCATGTGTATGGGTTTATGTTTAAAATAGCTTTTACAAAATTTGTAAATGGAAGTTATAAGTTAAATAACGTTATTCTTATTCTCGTAAGTATACGGGGTGTTCCATTAGCATCACAACGAATTTAGGAGAAAAGATTGGGGGATTTGTGTTATCAGATCAGCGGCTATAAATTGCATATTTATGAAATGTTTCGAAATAAGATTATTTTAATAAGAACTACCGTTAAATATAAAGTGTTTATTTGAAAATTGCTTCTAGATTTAATTTCAAGCCCTTAACGTGAGAACATCATAACAGAGCTCCCTTTAGTTTTGTCATGGTAAACCAATGTAATACTGTTTTTTTTTATATTTCCGTTAAACTGTCAAGATTTTAAAGTTGTGTGCATTATTGAGATAACTTCTTGGCGTCCAGCGATATTTTCTTTCATCAATGATCTTCGAAGATCTTAGAGCAAACTTTTTATTTGGTCTGAGTCGAAGATGAATAAAAAGATATGAGCGAGAAATCTTAGTTATGCCTATTATTGTTATTAAAAACTGAACCATTTACTGGGTGATTGTTGTGTTAAATGAGGTCAATTCTGCAGAGCTTCATTTAATTTTTCATAACTCTTATTAACGGGCCATCCTGAATAAACCTGCGTACATACATAAAAGTTTTGTCTCCTGTCTCATTTGCTAGACAATATTTTGTGATTATTTAAATAACATTGCGTAAAATTAACATCTACTAGGTACTTAGATTAAGCCGGTTTCAGTGATAAACAATGCTTTTTGTTTGAGTATTATTTTAAAATGAGCATTACAAGGACATAACATATTGTTTAATAAATAAGACAAGCAAGAAAAGCAGAATATATTGGTACATAATGTCAATAATGTCAACTTTTAACATGATTTCTGTCGCTTCCAGGAGTTTTTCCCCGGAAACATCCACGCAGTATACGTCCTGCGACCTGCAAGCTTTCTCCAAAAAGCTTTGTCAGAAGTCAGCAACAAGTTCTTCAAAGAAGAGTTTCGATTTCGCGTCCAAGTATGCTCCACTATCGAGGAGCTGTATGAGAACTTTGACAGGTCTCAGCTAACAGCTGATTTAGGAGGCGAGTTACAGTATTCACATGCAGAATGGATACAGCAACGAATAGTAAGTTGAAATTTAATAAAATCTATACCAATATAAAGCTGGAAAGTTTATTTTAACCTTTGATTTTAACACGCATAAATCAGAAAACTACCAGACGAATTTATAAAATTATTTTGGCATTCTATCGCCTATCTCTTAAGGAAACCTATATTTTATCAATGTCATTTTTAGGGGATCGTATTGTTGGTTGTAAATAAAATATCCAGGATATCATGCAGCTGGAGTCAATAACTCTTTGAGAATTATATTTTATTGTAACACTGTAACACGAGTTGTATTGGATACGGTGAAGACATTACCTATGAGACTAGCCTTTTAAATTTAACTTACTTGATTAGTTCGGACGCAAAGATATATTCTCATAAAGCTCATGCATGACTATACTCAGGGTTTTCCAGGCACCCTTTATTAATTGACTGTCTACATCATCGCTTTGGAGATGAAATGTTACGGGCGGTTGTTTTAAAAGAACTAGTTCTTACTAGTCATTATTTTACGTGCAATGAGTACCGATCAGTATCACGACCCACTTGAAATTATATTTTGCAAGACCATATTTATTTATGAGGTTTTTTTGTCAGCGCATTAGTTTTTCATCAAGTTGATTTTATCGTTTTTTAATATCATAGGATCGTTTCACTAAATCCTGCTTTTAGGTATGAATTCGCTTGTTATTCTCACAGTGCGTGAATTAATATTGCAATATTTATTTATGTATTACTCAAGTACATACATGAAAGGATGTTATTTGTTTTCATTGCTGGGATTCAATGTACCTATTTTGATATTTGTTAAGAAAACAAAGAGATGAGGACAAAAATGTGCATTATTGTTAATTGAGAGTTACGAATCAGTCTTTGTGTGAACAAGTGATCACTTTGTTGTTTTTTCAGGCACTGGATAAGTTTTCTTCGCTTATGAAGGAAATGTCTATCAAATTAGACAAATTCATGCATGAAATTGTGGATTGCGACATGGGAAACGATCCGACACAAACCAAAGATTTATTAGACTGTCAAGAAAATAGGTGAGTCTGCCTTTTTGTATTATTTCATAGTATTGTGGTACACGTGGTACAAAGTAGGTATAATAACGTATGCATTTCATTATTTAGGCTCAGTTCGATACTGCAGTCTCTTATTTTAATCAATGATTGGCATTGAAGGTTTTAAATTAAAAAGCTGTTAACAAATACTAAATTTTAAATTATCGCTTTGAGGTGATCTGTTTATTATCCGACTTAAAACCTCGTCGAATTATATCACTTATGTGAAGAATTATGTCGACTCTACATAGCTCCTTTTACATTTTCCACAGGTTCTTATTTTGTTATTATAATTTTATTTAATTTGTAATAAAATAGTCTATCTACATTATGGACCGCTTTAAGTTTTGTTCATAGTTTTATTTATTTAATTTCAGGTACAAAAGTTTAAAGACTGAACTAGAGTCAGCCACAGTGCAAGGAGAAGAATTGTTAACACAAATGCGAAAACCAAATCTTAATTATAATATTATTAGTCATGTGGCCGCTGTAGAGAGGTGAGTAATCTATATTTTCTTTTTCTGTGAGACATTCATATACCTATAATTAAAAAAAAAACAATTTCTTACAGTAAAGTTTTGAATTGCAACTTGTAGGTAAACAATTAGGATAATCTAAAACGTAACGAACATGTTCAAGTTTCTTTTTCAAAAAAAATATTTTGATGTTTGAAAGATTACCAAGAAATCATTCTCATGAGATGTCGAAATAAAAATTTAGAACAGCCGGTCAACAAAATATTTTTTTTTATTTCAGGCTACTTGTACAACTAGAAGAGACTGAACGTCAATTTGATAACTTTTGGGATAGACATTCTACCAAATTAAACCACTGGTTAAAATTTAGGACATTTTTATTAAACTTTAAACAGATGCAGGTAAAGTATTCTTAAGTTAAATACACTTAGATTTACTAACATTATTCTTACATGCCTATTTATATATTCATTAAGATAATGGCCTGAACTGAAAATGCGTTTGTTGTCGATTTCTTGACCGAAAATCAAACATAGGAGTACTTGGAGAGCATATTCTATGAGACTCTTTTGTATCTTTTGCGGGTCGAAAAACAAAAGCATCTGACTCTGATCTTTTAACAACCAAATCAGAAATATCCATACATGATTCTTGCCGAACTAAATTTTGGACCGGAGGTGCAAAACTTTCAGCATGAATATCCTTCCTCTTTTTCGCATCTAATTGGAAGGTCAAACTTTGTAATTTCCTCGACTTTTCTTCTAAACGTGCGGTCAACTCTTCAGCTTGTTTTCTTTTTTTATTGTACTCCGTTTGTAAAGAGTTTATCTTACGTTTGCAATTCTCTAGTTCAGCCTTAAGTTTTTGCAAATTCAAAGTGTTCACTTCTTCTAGACACTGCAATTTATCCTTGGCGTGCTTTGCCATACTTTCTTGATAAAGAGTTTCCTGCTCTACCTGATATGACCAAAAAGACATGGCGCGCATTGCAATATCCATAATAACATCGGGCTTCATACCTGCTAATACTATTGATTTAAACGTTTCGTTTGGTTTGAGTTCTGCTTGAATAACATCGAATTTATCTCTTAGCTCATTACCACATGCAGGGCAAGTTAAAGCATTTTCAGCGTTTCTTTTGAATTCTCGTTTGCCATGTTCTACGCAAAATGCGTGTGAACAAGTAGTAACCCATGCTTGACTTGATAATGCTCTACGACATTTGCGAAAATTACAAACCATATCCAACGACATTACGTATTAAACTCTTAATAATCCAAGTTTTAAAACTATGATAACATTAAAATAAACAACAATTTGAGGTTATGTTACTGTAATTATTATAGTTGTCAAATCCGTCAAAATTACTTATAAATAAAGTTGTGTAAAAAGAAGGTTTTACAGTTATGCAACCTTTGTAATTGGTGCTCGATTTATATATGATATTAGCTTTTGGTTGTTTTTTTTTTAACTTACGTATAATTGCACTTTGAGTATGAGCACTTTGATATGAAATGATTTGTGGCGGCAACAATGTCAAGTATTTATTTAGGATAGTTCTAGTGACTTTTTACAGGTTATGTATAAATAAAGAGAATGTTTTGACTCCTATTATTCCTACTAGCCATGGTTAAGCTACCGTCTAGGGTAGTAACTACCTTTAAACTAAAGTGTTAATTATGTAATCAGTATTGAATCTGAGTTTAAAATTCGGAATTTGTTAACAATAATTTCAAATTCAATATTTATAAGTCAACACGCTCCTTATTTGTCGGAACTCTTGAGATATTGTCGTTGGATTGGTTACATGCTGGTATGATACAGAAGACAGCAGATCAAGCGTTACATTACCTATCAAATTTCCCCAACCAATTTTAACGTTATGTCGAGTCCATAGAGTTTAGATTCAAGTAAAAATAATTGACAGATTTGTAACGCTTGATGTGCTGCGTTCTGTACCAACCGCATTGCACTAGCCTTATTGCGTCAAAATAGCGTTTTAGCGCGCAATTTAAATAATTAATATTGGGAAATCCGTATTGTAGAGATAAGTCATTGTTCGCTGGTAATCTTAAAGAAACTACCATTAACGTTTAAAATATGTTTATAAAAAGATACTTAAGAATTATATATTTACAGTCAACTTTAGATGGACATCTAAAGACTGCATGTGACATGACAGAAGTAGGAGAGACAGCACAAAGAGTTGGCAAACTTATTGAAGAAACAAATGA
The DNA here is from genome assembly GCA_944452665.1 of Stenoptilia bipunctidactyla. Classification (NCBI taxonomy): domain Eukaryota; kingdom Metazoa; phylum Arthropoda; class Insecta; order Lepidoptera; family Pterophoridae; genus Stenoptilia; species Stenoptilia bipunctidactyla. Next base: position 13,898,630 of record OX101726.1, read on the forward strand.
CTTCGAACAACTATGCAACTGTGATTTAATGACCGCTGCAGAAGTTATTGACGATGGTAAGTGAAAAACAGAACTAAGATACTAGGGTGTGTTTTATATTACAAAAGCCGGCGAAGAGCAGTGGGTTCACCTGTAAAAAGTCTACATCATGATTTTATAGATGGTTGGATTAATGTTGGTTGCCAAATTAAAGCTTAAGCTGGGTACTGATAGGTGTGATGTAGCATGCAATGCAGCCAATTTTTATCCAATAATGGTGCAGTTTGTGCGCACGAGATATCCAATTTATGACAGTGTGTTGCATTGCATTGCATGTTACATTACATCAATACGCACCCGCCTTTAGGGTGGATAAGCCTATTGTTCTTGTGATTTACCTGGCTGATCAATTCCTTTTGCTGAAACACAACAACGCGTAAAGGTGTTTATTATGGAACTTAAAGCTCAACTACTCAGAAGAAGCAGCAGTCACTAACTACAGTCATTTTGGTCACAAAAATATTGCTACTAAACATTTCGATTTGTTGTTACCTGATTGTTATTAACATTTCGATAAGTGTTAGAATAGGGCAAAGCACTTTTGTTTAGTGTAATAATGTTTTGGAATGGGATCAACTCTGACTCAACTGTTTTTTTCCAAAATGTTGTTTTTGCCATGAGAGGCGTGAAACTCAATTGGAACATTGGTTACAAATGTAAAAGTGTTGCGATTCGAACACCTTCTGATAGTATAAGCTGTGTTAAAACATAACTAAGTTTTTACATTTACTTTCTGGTCAAGAGAATACATAATAATCCCCTACAAATTTTTGTTTTAGGTGAAAAACTGATGAAAGACCCGCTAAGTGCTGTCGACCACATCGAATCAAAATGTGAGGAGTTGAGGCGGACGAGCGCCTTGCTGGTAGACAAAATACAGAAACGAAACCTTTTGCTAGTCAAAGCACGAGAGCTCATGGACAGGATAGATAAGGTAACCTATTGAAATCGCTCAGTTCATTTAGTTTGTATAAACCTGGAAGTACATAAGCAAATTCGTTCATTCCATGTCTTAAAGAGATACTTGATAAACCTCTTCATGTAGATACAATGTTGTAGATACATCGGGTTGCCTGGAAGAAATCGTTTGAAGCGACATGGCCGCGCAAATCGTCCTAATTTATGTTATTTTTTTATTTCCCTGTGCTTGTTTTGTTGGCAATAAAGAGAGTTATTATTAATGTTGATATATTTCGAATAATAGAACCTATCTGACTTGGGTCTTCTTGAAATAAACTTAAGTAGATACCTCTAGATAGGTACTTTATAATCTTTTGCCTTCTTTTTATATGCCTACAAAACAAAAACACTATCACAAGACTTACATAAACTAATGCACAAGCATTGCTTTCGTAGAGTCTGGTTATGTTTTTTTCTTATAAATTATAGTCATTAAATAAAACTGATATTGCCTACAATTAATATCTAAACCAAAAAAAAAACAAAAATGCTTGAACGTCAGTTTATCAGCATTACTTATGTTAATCAATAACTCAATTTTGGTTTACCAGGCAAACGACTGGTGCGCCACCGGGGTAGAGATCCTAGCAGGTGAAAGTGGACTGACCGCCGTGGAGAAACTTCTTGAAGATGCCAAGACCTTCGGCCTGACAGCTCCAGACCAATTCAGAGAGATGTTGATGCAGTCAGCCACACAGGAAACGAGGGCGCTGGTCACGCAGGTGTGCAACAGATGTTATTTTATTTTTTAACCGGTGACTAGTTGAGCCCATGTATGACCTCAATCTTACGTGATGCTAAAGATGGGATCACATGTAATCAGCTAGGAGCACGTAAAACATTGTCAGAGACCATTACTTATTGTGCATTGATATTTAGGGTGGAGTACCCTGAAAGGATTCTACCAATAAGCCGAGGTAGCTCGGGTTATTTGCCTTTGAGACCACACTTATCCCTGGGCGATAGGGCTTTTCTAAGCCGACCGTGTTCTGCTAAAATATTAGTGTAAGTGAAAAGCGCAAATTATCCAAACTGACAAGTAAACTTTAATAAGTTACCCGTACAGACGACACTAGGGGCGTACATGACCCTTTGGATAAGATATGTAATCAATATTACTCGTTATTACGTTTGTTCAATTTACTACTTTTATTTAGATGGCAATATGTTCTATGAAGAGTGTTGCCGTTAAGAATTAGATTATTTTTTTACGAATTTTGCAATACTCTTATGCTCTATAATGAAATTTTACCTATATACACCCTATACTTTAAAGTTTTAAACATTTCTACTAAGTATAGAAATATTAATTTACTGAATAAGTCTTTCTTTGTTCTATTTTGTTTAAGTCTTATACTAAATCTGAATTACTTACTTTTGATTTTTACTAAAATGCAGAAATAGAATTGGTTAGTTAGCTCATTTTGACTATAAATACATTTCTCCAAGACCTAAATAAACCATATGTAAAATTTCATACTTTATACAATTTTTTTAATACCTTTATTCTTAAAAAAAAACATCTCAGAACTTGTGTTTAACCAATCCTCATTCAACCCCAGGTGGCACAAAGGGTAGAAGACGTATGGCTGATGGTCACCGTCAAAAGAACCACCCTACAACGCGCGGCGACGAAGCCCGTGCGGCCGGTGCAGACCGTGCCGCCGCAAACAGCCACCGTCGCGCCCAACATACATGTAAGTAATAGGAATGATAAAATGTAATGAATTGTGAAAATTTAGACCATATTAAAATCTAAAAACTATCAAAAAGTGCTCAAATCGCGCAACTTTAAGGGTAGATTTAAGCACAAGCGGCGCGTCGCGCAGGGCTTCTCGTATTTTCGTTACATCGCCGCCTGTCCTTAAACCAAGGACTGTATACCGGTATGAATTTCTGTGCAATTTTTTTCTGTATGACGTCATACCGTTACATTAGGTGTATTTAAAAATAACAGTACAGGAATTCATACTGAAATAATTCTTGTACCTTTTTATTATTGTAGCATAACTAATTTTTTTTTCAGTTTACTGAAATTTTCCGGTATTAATATTAATATTAAAATTTTATTTTTAAATAACTGTAAAATGTTCGATAGTTTAGTTGAAGCCTATGAAGCGTAGGTACATATGCTGACCTATACATTTCGGTACAGAAATTAAATAAGTTAAAATATTTCTCTACTTAAAACATCTACAGAAATTAATCCGGTATACATTATTTGGGTACTGATATAATTAATTTAGATTTTAATAACTTGTACAGTTATTGTGTTTGATGAAGCAGTACACTAATAAGGGTACTGAAATTTTACTAGTACTATTTGAAAAATTTATACCGATATGCAGTCCCTGCCTTAAACGCTAAAATAGGGCTAAACAGCCTACAGCACACACGGGTTCATATACAAAATCGACTGTGGTCGCGTCGCGTTGGTGCAAGGCCCATCGCCTTAACATTTTATTGCCGCCAAAGCCAATTTCGGCGTTATCGTTATTGGGCGGGGTGACCGCTTACAATTAATTTCTTATGGCGACTTCCGTGCTTCGGAGGGCACGTTAAGAAGTTAGTCCCGGGTGCTGTAAGTATACAGTAGTCGGTCGGGTTTATCAGAAGCCATTTTGGCGCCCTAAGAATTCTGACATCCACTGAAGCACTGGGCCAGCTTGGGGGCTTACTGCCTAAACCTCGTGAGTGACGAGGAGAGAGACTCATACTGGTAGGTATCAATAAAATATTTTGGATGGTGATTGCTTACAAAATTAAATACAGAAAGAAAATAGTTGACTTTTGTTGAAGAACCTTTTTAATGACCAGCAGTTTATTTGAAGGTTATTCGAGAGTTATCATGGGTGTTATAGTTTGACTATTTTGTTATTACTGTTTCTTTTAGCTAATTCGACTTGTTTATCATAGTAAATTTGAAAAGCTATACAGGGTTAATTTTCATTAGCACATCTCTTGCAGGCAGCCTCTCTACATCAATTCCAACAACATTTGTTCTACAACTTTTTAAAATTTTAGTTTTCCCATACAAAAAATATTTATAGCCCCTTTTAGAGGCGTAGCTCTATTTCCTTTGAGCGTAGATATGCCACGCACCTTGCCCTGTGAAATATCGCTTCAAAATAATAATAGGTGAGTACTTCTTACAAAATGTAGAGTAAGGAGCAAACATTTTTTATTTTTTGTGATATTTATCATTTGTAAAAAGTCGTAGAACAAATGTTGTTGGAAAAGATGTGAAAAGGCAGCCCGCAAGAGATGATGCGTTAATTACAATTAACCATGTATAAATTATTTTTATAAAAAGTAAAACAAAATACGAAACTTTAGTATTTGTAGTTTTGCCGCCAATTTTAAACTGGTTATAATGGAAACTTTAAATTTGGTATAATAATTTACATACAAAGGTACAAGGAATAGAAAGGTCAAGTTCGAATCGATCATGCGCTAGGAGCCTCGAACTGAAAGTTTTAGGTAGGTACCTTTAAAACCCTAGTTAGTTAACTGAGGTCACCAATGAGTTTAATATGTATTTTATAGGTAAGATCAAATCTACCTACCATCTTACCGGTGTCTTAAATTAAATTAACTTCTCGTACCGGTTTTCGTAGCATTTTACACAAAGCAAACAATTAGTAACCTATTAATTGTCAGAGAGTTAGATCACCTGCTAACGAATAACTAGTTCATTTCCAAGTTATACATAGACGAAGACTGTAAAAGTACATCCGCCGAAAACACCGGTCGCAATATAGTTCAACCTACAAGTTTTTTTGCAACTTACCTTTCCCAATATAATAACATGCTATAGGTACGAAACCTGTTCGAAAAGCGAAACGCCGATATTTATATTATCAGCTGCTGCATATTGCCGCCATTTTAATGACGTTATTGAACCTTTGCTCTCAAGTGCAATGTTAAAGTCATTCATTAAACAGACTTACACGAGTACTTTCAAATGACCACTACGGTAATATATATAAGGCATTTGCAAATGAGTGAGTAAGATAAAACTTTACAAATATTTAGATTTAAATAGTGCTGTCACGTTTTCTCTATCGTTACACCGCGCTGATGAACTAGGTTTTGGCGTGCAATTTAATATTCCAGGCAGCAATGCAAATAAGGAAAGTTCTAGTCTATTTGTACGCAAGAAAGTTAAGTGATATTTTATATGATGGCCCTTTGATAACTATCCTTTTGTATCGGTGCGATATGACCCAGTTGTTGGCACATTAATGTTTTCCAATCATTGAACAATAAACAACTTTCTCTGCGTGCCATTATCGGCTGTTGAAAGAGTAGAAATTACTTTTTTAATGTTGCTACTGTATCGACTGAAAACCCATAAAACGACGTAGTAATTGTTTATCTGCCTACGCACGACAATCATTACGTTTTGTGCCGCTCTAAGAATAGCATACCTTACCCTTTTTGTTTTCTTTCTGTGGGATTAACAAGAGAATAAGCTTATTTCTGTGCAGATAATCTCTATTACTGCGATTGCCAAGCATGGTGCTAAGTTTTTTGCTCTTGAATGGCTTTTATTAACTATTGTACCGTGTTACACGTGTACCTAATTCTAAATTTCTTGTATAAAGTTCATCTCTAACCAATACAAACTTATCTTTAAAATATAACATTTCACTTTAATAGTAGATATTATGTACAAGGACATAGATGTAGGTGGTAGAAAGTTTAGAGGTCAAACAGATAATTTATGTTTCAAGTTAAACCTCTGCATTCAAAACTCTCCTTCACTTGCGCGCGCGCACGTTGCTTACTTTACTTCGCGTTTTAATCTTCACCATCTCTCGTATTTTACTTCCTATTAAGTTAGAATAAAAGTTTTGCAATTTTCAATACACCTATAAAGTCTGAGATTAGAAGTAGTCATTGAATATTTAAATTACGTAATCCTATATAGACTTACCTAATAAACAAGTAGAAATTTCAAAAAAAATAATTTAGCAAGAATCGGAAAAAATAAGGATTTTTACGGATAAAAAACTATTTATTAAATTTTAATGATTGAATAATGAACTTATGACAATTAATGTAGGTATATTCTCAAAACGACAAAACGAGTTGTGATGAGATGAGATAATAAGAAACGAAATTTCAGGAAAATAAAAGTTATTCGAGAGAGTTGAATTACATACATACTTACATAACTTCACGCCTGTATCCCTTGTGGGGTAGGCAGAACACCAGAGGTTATAAAACTGACGCCACGTTTGACAAATTTGGAGGCATTATAAGGATGGAGCGAGACTATTGCAGTGAAAGGCGGTCAGCCTATAGCACACAAAAAAAATCTCCAGTAAAACCTCTGTCCCTTAACTGACTTTTACAGTATGCCCAGGAAGAGAAGCAGCTGGCACTTTCTATTTTTTTCCTTCGCTCCCAGTCCAGCATGGAAGTTGAATTAACAGAAATAATATAACTAACTCATGGAAACTAATTTGGTGATTTCTGTCTTATCAACGTGACCTGACAAAAATACGGTTAGATGATTGAAGTATAACATTGTATTATAAGTAGGCTTAACTTTCCTATTTCATACAGTAAATACCTATTATGGCTATCGAAACCATCTTTAAGATCGCTCAGTAATATAAGGACCCATTCTAGAATTACTGAATGATCAAATAAACAAAATTTATTCAATGAACAAATCGCTTTCTTTTAAGGTAAGTCACGTCTACAATCACAAACATATTATGTTAAACATGCTTCCGGCTGTCATTGATACCTTCAATATTTTCTACCCACAATCTCAATCACTTCCTTATAAAACTTCGAATTTATTTGTACTGTAATAAATATTTATAAAAAAATCGATATGTTTGCCTATTTGAATATAGAATACGAATGTTTGGTATTGTGTGAAGTTTGATATTTCATATTATTGTGTATCCTATGGGTGTGTTAATCGTATATTTACAAAATCTTATTTACACAATCGTATTACAAAGACATCATAATACCCTATCGTTTCATTATAAGTAGGTTGGCAGCCCATAGCGTTCTAACCCTTCAATGTTATATCGTAGATATATTTAAAATATATTGCCATTATTTTTATTTAGTAAGTACTCAGTAGATTTTTACGTGTTTATTTTTGCATTATTAGCAGTTTAAAAAACAAGGAGGTTACCATTTTTTAGTAACTAAACCCGGTTCTAAGCTCAAATTAGAATATTATAATCTGCCTTGACATGAGGATAAACATATGACCAAGCAAGGCTTTGTCTGCCTTTAACTTACTAACTGAATTTAGTTACAATAGTTGTGAAAAAATATTTAACTAAATTTGTGTTACTTTTTGGCAAACAATAGAGCTACGTAACAGCAACAGGTATGAGGTAATTTCGGTGTATTTAAGTGCCAAAATCTGTGATTTCGATTGTTTGAGGCTACTCGTGTCTCTTATTGCTGTAATCAACCAGACAGGCATTAATATCGAAATCCAATTCGGGTACAGTCAGACCGCATCTTTAACCTTGACCTTTAAATTAATGGACATGCAAATTAGTTCTTTAAAAAAGCGTAAATAAATCGTCAAAACGAAAAACACCATTCGTGTTTTCACGGTAGTCCAATAAAAAGTAACCCGTACTAACATAACACATAAAGCGACAAAACAAACACATTTTATGGCGTCCAAGTGAAAGTGACACTTACGTTGTTACACCCTGACATAATGGCTGCTATAATATCCGTTACGACTTGTAAGGATTAGTGGACCTGAGTGACATCGTGTGTTTTCTAAATAGCTGGTTGGAGAGGTTCTATCGACTTTTGTCTTGCCAAATTGTACAATAGATAGATGTGCTCTAAGTTCGGCTTTCCCAACCAACCACTAGCAGATAAAAAATGCTTTAGTGCTTTCATCGGACCATTCATATAAGATAATCAAAAACGCTAGGGAATCTTATTCTTAATAAATTTTACCTGTTACATTTTTATTTTTAATTTAATTAGGGTATTTTCTAAAAAAATAATACAAGAATCATATCTCAACTACCTTGACACTTAGGACATAGAGTCGAACGGGGAAAACTAGTGCATGACCTCCCAACCCCCCAAAAAATCCTATTGCCTGACACCCTGAATACACATTTAAAAACTAAGCTTCTTAGCTGTGTATATCTCTAAAAGCTAAACTGTAAAATAATGATGAAAATATTGAAGATATTACGATTAAATATGATAAAGAAAAGAAAACTTTAACCAAAACAATAAAAACATACCGTTCCATAAACTCGAATTTCACAATTAAATCAATTTGGCATGCTTAATTTCTATTCATCAAAATCACTTTATGAAATGTCGATAGAGTAGGCCATGGCAAAACGTTGATCTGCGCTTCAGTAAGCATGCGTGTTATAACTCTAACTGTTTGTGGACGTGTACGAATATGAATCAATTGATAGGAACTACTTCAATCAGCTAACATCATACAGTAAAGACAGACAGCATTTGAGGCAGTCCTTTAATGTTCACCTATGAAGTTGCATCTGATCCATAATTGTTCCACTGAGATATTCACACCTCACATCATTATTTATCCATACTATCTCAAGTGTTCTTTACGAACAGCTATCCCCGAAACTCGTGCAGATGTCTTTCTTATTCCTTAGTAGGTACCCTTGAGTTGCAGATGACCATAGGCTATACTGATTATTTAGTATTTAGGTACAAACCCAGGGTTCATGTTCGTGATGATAATATAAAAATATACACATATCCTTTTTCTTTTTTACTGGAGGAAAACGTGCAAAATATACACCTAGTATTTTTCATCCTGTCCTTTGGAATAAAATTCCTCCACTGTCATACGATTAGAAAGTAGTAGTTTTTTATTTCATAATTTGGCGACCGTTTCGTAAGTTTCCGTGGTGTAGCGGTTATCACATCTGCCTAACACGCAGAAGGTCCCCGGTTCGATCCCGGGCGGAAACATATTTTTGTGTATGTCGAAGCTGATCTACGGACCAAATTAATTTATTTTTCTCTTTAGAAGAGAATTTACTTTAGATTAAAAATATTTATATTTTAAAATCAAGAAGGTTTTATTGGGAATGTTAAATGGATTTAATACAAAAAATCAAATAAGGTAGATAGGATGCCAATGTTATACTTGTAACCATATAAGGTCATACATTTTTTTACACAAAATAGAAGCCGGTTTCTTAGCCGGCATAACAACTAAGTTAGAATAGGTTGCTTTTTAAAAAAAATTTAATCACGACTAAATACCTATTTGGATACACATTTTTATAGGTACGTTTTATTTAACCACGTAATTATGATATCTATCATAGTGAAAAGTAAACAATTAATAGGGAAGTTTTATCTGTTTTACTTTTGGTAAATTAATTAGATATTACCTTTTCGTTGAATACAAAACTAGTTTTTCATTTTAACTGATGGTAAGTGACGAAGAGAACAAAGATGGAATAAGCGAAAAGGGGTCTGCTTAGCACTGCATAAAATATTGCCGTCACACATCACAAATTCGAAGATGGCGACAGAATGTACTTATGATATGGGTGGTCACTGCTGCTAGGCGGAGACTGAATAAGTTTGGTACGTTTATTTACTAAATATAATACCCACTGAAATAAATATCAAACTATAAATAAACGTAAGATATAAAACCATTATCATGTTTCATATCTATCTTTCAATAAAATATTTACGTGGCTAATCTAAAATAGTATTTTCCCTGTAAAATTTAGAAGATAAAAATATAGGTAGCTAGTGGCTTATTAACACTGTGTTTCAGCCTATACCATCATATAACTAATTTATGGATCTTATGAAACCTTATTTCTTATTATAAAAGATTAAGGGGGCATTAAAGACACTGAAACGTCGAATTAGTATGTAAAATTATTATTATATGTAATAAAAACCGGTTAAATACTATTTTTTTATATACTCAAACGTCAATACTTACAGCAGTCTGTCTTTTTAGATAAGTATTTCAGAAAGGTTAGGTAGGTAAAATTATTCCTGAAAGTAGAAACCACGAGAACAGTAGTGCAAGCTTATCAAATAGGGATCATCAGGGTCGTATAAACAATGCTAGAACTAATATCACACCGCCACTGAGTAATTGCAGTGTTATTTAAATTCATTCCTCTTTATGATGTAAACTCTTTATAAGATATCTCAAATCTCACAAAGATAAATAAAGAGCTCACCACAAAAAAATAATCCATTAAATTATATCATGCCGCAAGTAAGTCAAGTATTATTTTTAACGTAATTTCAGATACAGCTACTAAGTTTCCGTGGTGTAGCGGTTATCACATCTGCCTAACACGCAGAAGGTCCCCGGTTCGATCCCGGGCGGAAACATATTTTGTTATTTGGACTTTACAGTTGGCATATTTTTTAGCAGTTCCTTTTTGTTTGATGGTGTTTCTTTTATTGAAAGTCTGCCAACTTTTATCTTCTGGTCATTAATCTGTTCTAGAATTTTTTAAGATCTAGTGCGTGTTTTAAGCTCGATTTCTCAATGTCCGGTCTTTTTGTCATCATTGAATAACGAAAAGAAAGTTCTTCTCCTAAACAAGAGCCTTGTTTTGGATGACGCTAAGGTTAATAACAAGAATTGTCACAGACTTTCCAGATAAGTAGCTACAAGGTTTCGTAACCAACAGCTGTAGTTATATTGTGCTCAATCAAACCTAATTGACCCAACTTAAGTGCGACTTTAGTTAGTTCACGACCTCTCAATTTTGATCACTTCATAGACACTACGAATGATAGTAAGAAATTCTAGATATATCGTATATACTAGCCCCCGCGCGCGGTTTTACCCGCGTAACTTTTGATCCCGTGGGAATTTCGGGATAAAATAACCTATGACCTTCCTCGAGAGTTGGGCTATCAAATGCAAAAAGATTTTTTCAAATCCCACTTGTAGTTTCTGAGATTAGCGCGTTCAAACAAACAAACTCTTCAGCTTTATATATTAGTATAGATTATCAAAGATTTATCTTTATTACTTAAAAATAACTATGTTAACAATATTTAGGTGTACAAAAATGAGAAATAAAGCCGCCCAGGCTTTATTGCTTTATAAAAGGATTTTTTTCCGGGCAACCCGAAACAAAAATAAAAAGCCTAATCCAACATACATACATAAAGCCCATACATGCATACGCCTGTATCCCTTATGAATAAGGTAGGTAGAACACCAGAGGCTATTAAAACATCTAAGACTTACGATAAATTAAAATCAAAGTGTTTGCATTCTTCTAAATAAAACCACATATTTTAAAGACCGAGCAATCTCGTGAGTACTAAAAGCAACCTACAAATATATTTATTTGGTATGTTTGAAACTAGTATCAATTTATGATTACGCAATAAAAAGTGAAGTAAACAGTATTTCTTAATTATAGATAGATATCCCACCGATGTAGTTAGACAATATATATAAATATATGTTGGTATATTTGTCCAATATGCGGTCGTATTCAAATGTTCTTAACTTCAAATGATAAAACTTTTTAAAACTGGTCCAAAAAACTGTATAAGTCAAAGCAATAGTTATTTTCACTTGATGGCTGACGTTTTCCTGAAATATACAGAAAATAGTTTTTTGGTCCCACAACTCAAACTATTTTCCCCACATCATCATCAATAACCAATGAATAACATTTGAAACAAAAAATCTTCCTGCTTCTATGACCGGTTCTAGGCTCGACGGAATGTCATTCAAGGTGAAGTAAGAGGAGACAATATTAGCGAAGCCTACATACATTGCATTATTGGCTCAAATAAACTCGTATTGGTGATTCATTATGCAATTCTAATGGAATGCGATAGAAATATCTTAGAAGATAACAATCAATTTGTGTTTTTACGGAAAGCCTTAAAAGGTTATGTTAAACTTACGTACGCACCTAACGTAAGTATTTGAAACATACGGTACGGTAGGGTTAATTAAAACCGGACCAACTTATTTCGTATGAGTATAGTTTATTTTTGGGAATTTCTAACTTTGTCGTCTTATTTTAATATTGATTATTCGAGTTACGTGAGCTATGCTTGACATTTATTTCGTTAAAAAAACTTAACACCTTTTTAAAATAACATGCCTCAGGATCTAAGGCTGAACGCCAAAGTCACCTGCAAAATAGATTTGCACAGCACACAGATAGCATTCTTAAATTTTAGAGATTCGGTAAATAACATTCAGTGTTATCTTCTGGAGATATAAAAAAATCCAAATAATCTCAGATACAAAAGGTAGCCCTGTATTATTGCTCTCGTGATTCTTGTTTATATTAGAAATATTTTGCCTTATTTTATCTTAGGTAGTACTTTCAAATGTCATTTACATATATTTTAGAATAATGTGATCATGTAATCGACGTTAAACCATAAAAGAGATTAAACGTGCCTATCTAATCTAATATATAAAATTCTCGTGTCACAGTTTTCGTTGCCATACTCCTCCGAAACGGCTTGACCGATTTTGATGAAAATTTTTGTGCTTATCCGGTATCTATGAGAATCGGCCAACATCTATTTTTTATTATTTATATGGCAAAACAACGTTTGCCGGGTCAGCTAGTTTATATATATATTTTTAATTAACATCTCCTCTAATGCTTTTCGTAATAGAAAAGCTGCCGTAAAGTATCAAGTAATAATACGATACTACCATACAAGGTATACGCACTCTTGAGGCTTCCAGCCTTAAAGCTGATATCCTGAAGGATTACTAATAGGATTGGCATTCCTTCGTTCCACCTTATACTCGTAAGTAATGCATCGATATGCACTTTTCGTTATTATCAAGGCGAACGTTGCAATCTAGAGTTAATTAATTCAATCAATCTGATTAAACATAAGCATTTTATCGGCCAATCCTTAAAAAGTGAATATAAATATACATACCTTAGCTAGGTGTCAATTCCTACTGGTAAGCGATATGATCATTATGTTGTAAGGGGCAAAATAGCATATGAATTAAATTTTATTTACCACCGCCAAAAGACAAAATAAGTTGATAAATCTGAGACATTAAATGGTAAGTCCTGGTGCTATGAAGCCTGCCCGGCTAAGCGTAACTGTAGCGTTTTTTTAACGCTATTCTGGGTCAGCTTCCATTTTATTTTTGATTTAAATCGCCAAAAAAACTATGTGGAAGCGCATTAAGGATCATGAAGTTACTTACAGTGACGAAAGGCAACTTCCAACTTTTAGGTAGGCAGCATTTTTGCAATCATTCCATCTTTCACGCTCAACACATAAGGGTGTTAGGTATATAAATATTATATAAATATAAATATTAAAAGGTGCCTATAAAACTACTTAAACGGGTCATTCGGGATTATCTTGAAAAATTTTAATCGAATATCATAGTACCTAGTTATTTTACCCTCTTTTGCAGAGTATGTATTATCTAAGTTCACAATAGTAATATCCTGTCCCATGGTCTACACACACCACTTGATGTGAAGTGAAACCGCCACTCTATCCTGGGAACATTTTCTTGTCAATAGCTTGTGCACCATCAAGTACTAAGTATCACGTTCCTTGCTACCAATTTACTAAGACCTAATATGTCTCCTTAAGGTCTTTGATTCTAATCATTGAACACTCTTACTGAAGGACCTCGTATCATTGGTTTTACGGAACATGATCCTTTTAGAAATACACTTTATAAAAGCTTTTGTGGCATCTTTTGTTTTACCATTTTCGTGCTTCTGAAAATAAATAAACTACTTACAAAAACTCGATTACGGTGAGTGTATCAGAGTTCTGCCGCTTTACAAAAATATGCTTGGAGTGATTTTTTGCACTCAGCTTTTCCTCCGATGAAACGATTTTTGTTTTGTCATCAAATAAGCCTCTATTGTCAGTCAATCTTCACCAACTTTCATATGATTTAAATTTTTAAAACTATCCGAAGCATGTCTGTTTTAAGTCCTACATTATAGACGCTGCTTACTTTTTTAATTTCGCTGAATTATAGAATCCACTAAACAAAAATTTTGGTTGTTAAAAACAAAAAAAAAACGATAAATAAAAAATAATTGTGCGAAAACGTTCGGCAACCATATTTCATTTGTTTTTAATGACGATAAAATATCTCATTCGAATAGTTATCTCGCGGACAGCTTTACCAAACACCCTCTATTAAAAAGGTCAAAGTCAGTATTCTAAAATTATCCTCTTCACTACTTTATTATGAGAGCTTTATTCATACAACTTTAAGCTTTATATTGCCTTGTTAAAACATTGTGGTCATTGCATACATACCAACTTGACCGAGCTAAATGTTGTTCGCCTACACTTTGCCATGTATGTCGAGGTTCTCCACCGACACGAATTAAAAGTTATATTTTGATATTTAAAAGTGCAGAGCCTACGAAATTGACAAAATAATCTTAAAACAAGATGTGCTTCCCACTCAGTGTACATGTTTCTACAATTGTAACTTACATTACCTACTTAGTTTGTGAATCTGAATGTAAGGCGTAAGGTTAAGTATTTTGAACAACTACACATAACCGTCATCTACTCAAAGTCGATATTAAAAAAAAAGCTAAAAAACAACTGACTGATCTTAGATATCTTCAAATGGAAAATATGGAAGCTTTTGTTTTTAAGGATGCTTTGAGGTTCGCTTGCACTTCATGCTACCCAAGACAAATTTTGAAATAACTAGGAAAATATGATATAAAACAAAAAAGGAAAGCCCATCAAGCAGCTACAGCAAGTTCAATGGCCATGAATATTCTATACTATAATGAATATTCTATACTGCATATCATCGTGGGTCATTACAATGAAATCTGTCGGTAGTCGAAAATAATTAATGACAACTTCCATTTGTACTTGAGCTTACTCATGTAAGTAAGTCGTCTCTGACCTGAATATTCCTTGGCAGTATGTAATGATTTCTCTATCTTTTTATACTGATCATCAAGGTCATGAGTTTTTGCTGTCGAAGTTTGCGTTTCAAAAGTTGGTGGAATTCGCAACCTGAATTCATAAGTCGTTGAAGCAAATTGCTCTTGCGCAGCTACATAACTGCACTTCAAATACTCGGCAGTCTTTAAGTATCCCGCTGTTAATACTAAAATAACTGTTTCATTAATAGGGAATGATGTAGAAGTGGATGTTCTGTAAATAATGTTTAAACTGAATCAAATCAAAATATTTATTATAATGTTTAGTTTGCGAGTAGGTACAGAATGGATCCCCAGTGATAATCGTTAGAGTAATTAAATTAATTGATACTTAAAAGAATATGTACTGACTAATACGAAGAATAATTGCATCACACAATTTTACCTTGAATTCTAAAAACACGTAAACCATAAAACAGCATTTTAAGACACCTCTAGACATTTATCGAATTCAGAATCCATGCAATGGTTATCACGTGTCGTAAGGCAATGAGATGAGCTAAAAATGAGAGCATGTCCAAAATTCGTGAGCCAAATAAATTGGTGATCGTTACGAGCAAAACACGGAAACATTTTCCACAACAACCTTTCTTTTTGAAAGTCTTTTTTCTGAATCGAATCGCTAATTTGGTCATTGGACCGACTTATTGTTACACTATAGTATTTATTCAGCAAATCATAAAATAACTTGACTACGGTAATTTGTATTTGTAGCCTACATCTGTCAGCCATAGCTTCACTCCGCCCGCCATTAGAGCAGCTATCAGATCGTGAAAACTGCACAAAAAGTGCATCATTACAGCCGCTTGTACTATTTGAGTTGACGGTAGACTCATATTTTACAAACTCTATGTTCAGTATGGATTTGCTATAGACTTTATTCTACAAGTAGGTTCTGTCTCTTATCGGATTAACAATTGAATACGATAATGAGGTCACTATCGATCTCAATATAAACTATCATCTGACGCAACTAGAAAGAATGTGTTTGTTTGATTAAATGTTTGTCAACACTTAATTATATTTCGATGAAAGGAAAGTTGTACAATGTCGCCATTTAAACAAACGCCCGCGATCATTTCGTCAATCGACGACGTGAGCAAATTTAATAATTGAAAATAAGTATCCAATATATTGATAGTGAAATTTATGACAGCTGTGATTATGTGTGAAATACTAAAATGAGCACCTTTAGCAGAGAGCAATTCAAGTTCATTTTTACTTTTTGAAAATTGTGTTTCACCTAATACGTTTTTACTTATTATAAACCTTTTTACGTTTGTCAATTTTAACCGCTTTTAATAAGAAACATAACATAAATACTATTGGTTTTATTTAAGAAATGTTTGTTTTAACTGTGCATTTTAAATCTTTTTGCTTATGCAAATCATTCCGGCAACATTCAATTTATTTTCCTGTATAATGCAAGTTTCTAAATTGACCCCAAAAACAATCGGCTTTTGCGTTCACACGAGTCAAAAGTTTAACGTAATATTATTGTGTGGTTCATTCAGTGCTGTGCTTCGGTTGTGTTGATGGATGACTTCCTAGCAAGGACTGGAGGTAAACGAGTACGGTCGCGGCGGCGGCAGCGGTAATGCTCTCAGCGGGTCGCGCGCTCTTGTGGACCAGTCTGCCCTATGAGCCGTAGCGCGGCGGTCCTGCCGCCTCGCACGCTACTCTGTACAACTTATATCCGCCTGGTACTTTCCTACGGCAACCTCAATACTCTGAAAAACTTTTAAGTGCATCAAAGTGAAATCTCGCTTGGAATATATTCAAAAGTGTTTTTGTATGCATTTTTGGTGACATTGGGCCGGTGTTTTTGTTGTTTGAAATTGAGTGATTGTATCTGGTTCGTGTGCTGATTTCGGGGTCGAGTCGGTCCTGATGAAGCGGTCCACGTGGGTGGAGCTGGAGACGGGCGGCCGGCTGGGCTGCAACGGCGAGATCTTCTGGAGCGAGTGCGCTGAGTGCGACTGCGCTTATTGCAATCCCAGCTACGTTTGTGTCTGTAGCGATAAGGTACAGAACATCAAGTAACTATTTATTTGGAGGACTATAACTAAAGTTGCCGGGAAAATGAATGGAATTTGGTGATAGCACAAAATTTTGTTACTATTTTGCCACCCTGACTGTAATAATCCAAACCATGAAAAACTACCATAGTAACTTATTTAACCTATGCAAAAACTGTAACAGTTGCAAAAATCGCATATCAACACTATTTTTAGCCTCGATCTTATACAATGTCATCAACGTAATCTATTGTTGGTAATAAAACGAAAGTGCTTAATTTAATATCGTATATCATAATGCAAACAATTGTGATTTCATTATGTATGCGGTATGCCGAATAGCGTGAAATTTCAAGGTCCATAGTGTGCAAACAAGTATTAGTTAATTAATCGTCTGAGAAGCAAGGAAGTTCATTTGTTTTTGTTTTTATCTGTACTAAATTTAAATTTTAAAACGGAAGAGATTGTATGTAGTTTTTTTTGACGTACTTATGTCAGGAATTATAATAAGAAATCTTTCATATTTTTATTGAAAGGCACAAATCGTAAGCGGAAAGAATGCATTAAATTATGTTCTGCTAGTTATTGAAATTCGTTATTGTTATGATTATATTTACTCACAAATAAAAACAATAACGTAATCAAGAACAATACAATATACCTGCATCATAGAGCTAAAAATTGTTTATCTTCCTAGTTTAAACAAAAACCTATCGAGTCATATCGGCTTTGGGTTGAGTCTTATAATACCTACCTACTCAGTATAAAACGCAAAAGGAGGTTGATTTGTGTTTTATCCTTTTTATAAGAAGAAAAGACTCAACGTAGTAATGCGGACATGATATTTTGGACTTTTGCATACTTGTCGATAATTTTAGCGTCAAATATTAATAAAGACTATAAATCATCACAGATCTGTAAATTTTATTGCATTTACTTAAACATTAAGTTTAAGTCCTTACTACCTACTATGTAGTATAATATGGTGAAATTCTAGAATCGTCTTAAACAAAAAATCGTACGATAACAGTAGAGGCGAATCAAGATGCGTGAATGTACTGAACGCGGACTTTGCGACAGTGCCAAGCCATTACTGAGAGTACTCTTGCATACAAATCTACTAAGAAAGGACATGCATATCTAAGTGTAACGAGCTCCAAGATGCTTCACTTTTAAACCCAAAAATACACTTCACTAGCCAAGTCAAAGTTAGGTTCAGCAACTGTAAAGTATTTGAAGCTATTCTTACGAAACGTTGAATAATGTAGACTCCTATTAAATATTCTAACACAGAAAGTTTTGTTTACCTTTTCGTTTTCATATTGTATTTTGAGAATACATTCTATAACTTCTTGTTTTTGGATTAAATTCATATTTACCTGATAATTTAACTTCGATTATCAAATGAAATTCACGCAAACAATGCGGTCAAGATATCCCCAACATTATAAAATGAACATTAATTGACTTCATCACAAAAATGTTTTATTTCGCTTTGAAGATCTTCCAAAACTATTATATCTAAATACCAAAACCGTTAAAAAGAAGTTTACAATTTAATTTGAACGCCCCCGCAATTATAATATTTCATCATTATTGCCATATAAATCCGATAGCCTTCAAACCAAAACGGAATCTTCATATTTTGTCCGATGATGTTTTGCACGGATTTCGAAATTGAGGAACTTTGGAGTTGTCTTGAAAAGATTTTAAAATTTCCCAAAAATATTCTAAAGTTGGCTTATACTTTTTTTGTCCGCTTTTGTTAACTAGTCGTTTACTGCGATTTCTCCTGCGAAACTCCTCCTGATTCCATGAGCTTTTTTTAAAACGAAACTTTGTTTACAAATACCTCGCAATAACTAGCGTTTTTTACAAATAGCTGATCTCGGGCTAAAATTACCAATAACTTATCTCAAAAAGTTTTTTTTCTAATCTGAAAGGAAGTTCGTAATAGCACGTTCAAATAAACATACTCTTCACTTCTATCTATTTTTACACATGACAAATGCCAAATACGTAATCTTACCGAAATAACTTATGATATTTACTAAATAAACTTTTAATCTAGCTTTTATTTGCCTGCTTGGAATTTATTTTGACTCGCCCTGCGTCCAAGAAAGATACGACAAAGACACCAATCCTACCAAAGCTCGTTACATAAGCTTTTAAACATATATCATAAAAATTAAATTACCCAAAAAAAAAATACTAGAATAACTACATATCTATTGGAGTATTTACATTTAATCAAAATTCAAGCAAAACAATCCAATATTCACTTAAAGAATATTTAGTTATAATTTTGATTTAATATTGAAGATGTGTCCAGATGTGTCTTTATGTAATTTCATATAAGCTTGGATTATGGAAATTACATTGCGAAATTAAATTAAACCCAAATTCGACCCAGTTTACAAAAAAGTGGCCTGAACATATTGTTTAGATGTTGCGACACAGCAATCGTGGACTGTCCAAATTAATTGAATTAAGTACTTAATTAGCACTGCTTGTGGCTTATCCCATATAATACACCTATCCATATTGCGTTTCTAGAGAAGGATACAGAGTATTGTGTTATATAAGGCAATTTTACTAGTGTGCGAAATTTTAGTTGTAGCATGAATCCTCAGTTTTTGAAGTTCATAATATAAACGAAATAAGACTTTTCAGAAACGAATAACAGACACGTGTAGGACTTCAGAATAATTCCTGGCAAAATATATGAGTCGAATATAGACAGCAGATTTAATAAACTTCTATAGCAAACTGACAAATGGAGACAACCTTTTCAGAATACTGTTATTACTGTTCTTACTTTTTAAATTCACGTTTTTGCTTGCGCAACGGAGCCGAGAACAACTACTTATTTACCGATAAATTCATTATTATAGCAATTTCAATGTGTTCGTCGTAGAGAGACAATAGGTAAAGATTTCACGATGCATTTATTTCCCATAATTTAGTGCGTGTTAGTTTTTTAATATGGTATGGTGCCAGGAGCTCACATGACAATGAAATCACGTTATAGAGAATCTAGTCGTTGATCACTTGTTCTACTACGTGGGAGATTTTCTAAAGGGAAACGCTTCGAGTTGCAAGGGCAATATTTTTCGATTCTGTTTTTAAAGTAAAGCTTACAAATGATGAATGACTTTAGCGAAGGATTAGAAGATACTGTGCTGTGACCTTAGAGATCATGAATGAATGTAGACGATTAATTCTGCATTGCATCGGTTAAAGTCAAAGATAGGCTCGTGCCTTCAATTCCAAACGAAATTAATAAACAAATTACTTAAACAACCAGTCGTCGACCATTTTGGCACATTGTAACCTGTGTGCCTCAGACGCCAGTGGTTGCGGAACAAGAAAAATTTTACGTGTCTGGGTGTTTACCTATTTATGTATTTATATTCTAGGTTCCCCCCTAGTTCGCTACATGGTATCCCATAACACAAGCTATGCTTACTTTGGGGCCATGTAGTTGTCTGGGGATTTTATTTATTTATTTAAAACAACTGTTACAACTGGGAATAAATATCTCACATTGGAACAACCGATTTTCGCGGGCAGGAACTCACATCTCCCATTTTTCGCCACGCTTGGCTTTAGGTACTACTTTCTCTACAGATCTATCACGGCTTTTAAAATGTTTCATACATCAACATTTGCTGGCTAGCATGGCTCGTTTTGTTATTATATTAAATTGGAACTGGTTCCGTGCGCGCGCGCATGCGGCTGTCGAAACGTTGCTCGTCTGCGTCTGATTTCTAATGATGGTATTAACATACGATGCTGGAGCTTTCACATTATTTATCAGTTCATAGGATTACTGCATGCGTAAGCTGCTTACATCCTGAGTTTTAAGTAGTTCGTTGCAAAAAGATTATTTATTAATGAAATTAATTGTTTAAGTGTAAGCAATATTTGCCTGTCGTATGAGGTCCTGGGTTCGAGACACAGTCTCCATAACAAAAGATTGTCAACGCTATTTAAAGATCCCTATGTTTTATCCCTGTTTTTTTTTTCAAATGCCTTTAAAAAATTTGTTTGTGTATTGTTGAAAAAAGCTTATGAAAATACTTTTCAGTAATTACTAAAATGAAAACACTTTGAAAAAAAATACAATCTTTGAAAAAAGACAAAGTTATGTAAACTCGATGAAGAAATTTTAACATAACCGTTAAACAGTAATTAACTTAACCAATTAATCAAAACTCGAGCGAGACTAAAATAAAATAAAGACAAATTCATTAGGCCAGTTATCTAACCACCTAAACTACTTGTCAGGAAATTATTACGCGCCACAGATTATAGTTTTTAACAAAATTTTTGTAATTTTACCGGTTTTACGACTTTGCGTAACAGTTTCATCAATTGAGAAAAAAACGTGCGAAAAAATTCATCTCGTAGAATTCGCATACAAAAACGAACTTTAACACAATACAATACATTTTGCTTTATAAAAAATAATAAAATATTTAGTTCAACTTTTCACATTTGTTCTATTTTATAAACATTTTATGGGTATGTTTTTAATGCACACAGTATTCTCTTAATAAAATAAAACCAATAAACTTAAATGAGAAAACATTATTTAGCTCTAAAATATTTTTAATAGGGCAATTTGTGTTTTTTCGTACACCGTAATTTTAATAAAAAGAAATTCAAAGCAGTACCAGAGAGGACAATTTTTAAAGCAAAGTTAAGTGATGTAGCATTTTGTAGCATTTATTCTCATATTCTATAAGCTTACAGTATCCAAAATTAAATTTTATCATCAGCTTTGACAATCACGCTAACTTGTAAAACGGATGGAATAAATTTAGGTATTTAGGTTATTTCTGACAAAACTTTGTACTTTACTTACATTTTTATCTAATCCTCGTTCAAGCAATAGACCAGTAAATTAGTTCAGGTCATTGACCCTGTCTATACTACTCATCGTTTGCGGTTCAACTTGTTTTATGAAGATCGAAGTCTGTGGTTGCAGCTTGATGTCAGCCATATTTTTTTGAGCTTTTGCTTTTTACTGGGTATCAATGTAATCTAGTCTGTGGTATAGATGACATTAAACTTTATGCTCGTTGCTTATATATGTATAGATTCAAAACACAGCGTGGTATCAATTTAGGATCATATGATTATTGTTTCTTAGTAGTTAACAATAGTAAATATGGAGTTCAAGATTATGACCTCTGATAATAACAACTGAAAGTTAGCGCATAGCTGATTCGCGATCATTAGCACACCTGACAGCCCTGTCACTTTGAATTGCTTGCATAGTTCTGAGATATTTACATTAATGTTAAGTAAGCTATATTATTATAAAAATAATTGTTTGATAAAGATTAATTCTAATCTATTCTAAATGAGTATGTTCGCATTGATTAATCGTCTTTTTATTAATTTAACTTACAATGATTACTTTATAGGCACATATCCACTCAATACCCAATATTGGTGGAATATTGAATTGTTTAAATAGAAAAGGAGAAATTTTATTCCCCGAAGCTTAAAAGCAACAAGCGTTCCAGTTTAAGAAATAAGCATAAATAACGTAGACTACTCGCATATAAATGGGTAGCGGTGGAAACTAAAGAGAATTATAGAGTTAACCGAACGTACCCTAATGAATGACTGTGCCTTATTACTTTCAAGCAATGAAAACCATGAAATTCCTTTAATCGCAGAAGCATACTGATATAATTTTCAGCTTTCTTTTCTAAGTTTTAATCAATGTTTACATCTCTATATCAGGTTTTTACCACATTTCCTGTCACTGCTAATGAAGGCAATTACGATCTGAACCACCATAGATGTTAGACTTAATTGCGCAGTGTCCGACTGATTTCGCTACCGGCGGAATGCGTCTGCGCAGGCAGTGAAAGTGGCATAGGGCACAACGTGTGTGGAAGTTCCGACTTTGTTTAGCGGATTTGCAAGTAAACACGTGATTTATTTCCAAGCGGATTTGCTAAAGAACTCGTGATTTGAATATTGTAGAAGTTTTACATAGCGAAGTCGTTTTTAAATCACGCACCATTGAGTCTTGGTGTTACAAACGGAATCGCCACAACTTGTTTGTTTTTAAATTCTTGCTAACAGGGTGTATGTATAGAGCTCGTTGTTTATATTTTTATAAGAAAGATGAAAATTACGTCAGACATGCCTCTTACCATTTCCTCATAATCTTAGTTATGTTGTGTTTATATGACGTAAATATTTTGGCTGGCATGGTTTCATATAAAGTTAATTTTGCCCGCCTCCGTGGTCGAGTGTTCGACTGTTGCGTGATAGGTCCTGATTTCGTGTATCTTCCAAGTTATCAGCAAGTTTAGCAAACGGACTTGTCTAAACTGGTTCGAGCCTGGGATAGGATACCCCCTAGTTGTGGTGTGGTCTCATAACTGAAGATTGTATAAAAGTTACTTTGTTGTCACATGGCCTGTGTGTCAAGGTAATTTAATAATTAACGGATTTGTGAATTAAAACTCGCGGTGATGTGGGGGTGTAATATTTTAATAAAAAAATATTGAATATTGAAGTCCAAACGTTGTTCACTTTTGTTAACGTAAACAAAACATCAGTCTCACTTACTACAGCACAATTTATACAAGTACCAACATGATCACCGAAAGCAATATCATAAACGCCCACGCCAATAACTGTGCTAACTCGCAAACCTTGTCATAACCTGTCAACACTTGAGTACATAAAATATTAATCAATGTAACAGGACTTAAACTGCTGTTATGTGCAGTACAGAATGCATTACTGCAGAAACAATAGGTAACGGCGCGACATGATGGGTGCAACATGTTCCACAGTGGGTTCGATTTTCCAGTTATCGTAACAGCATTAAACGATAATTTTTATTGTACATATACCGGTAACCGTTTCACTCGCGTAACTTTTGTTCTTTCATAAAATATGTAGCCTTTAACAACATTTGGGCAAAAATGCTAAAACATTTTACAAATTCGACATGCTGTCTCTGAGATTAGCGCGTTCAAACAAAAACCCCTTCAGATTTATCATATTATTCGATACCTATTCATAGATTCAGGAATCGGTTATTATTATACTTTCTTTTTAATTGGATGTTGCCCATAAAACATATTTGTAGTAATGCTCTATAATAAGACTTTCTTTATCCATCCAACATCTAATTGTAGATGAAAAAAATTTTCAAGACAAATAGTTGCGAATCTGTGAAATATTTGCGCGAGTGCTCGTGTTTTAACGAATTGAACCCAAACCCTTTTACCATCGGACTACTCGACGCAGACAGAACTTCCATCCGTATGTGGTGGACATTCTAAAAAGTAGAACGCGCGCTTTGTTAGTTCCTTTTTGATACGGGTCGCCAAGGTTTGGAGTGAACTGCCTGCGGCTATTTCTCTTGACCAGTATTGTCCTGGTACTTTTAAATGTTGAGTGAATAGGTTTCTCGTGGTTGGGGTGTAGGTACTACCTTAATCTTCGTGATCACTTACCACCAGGTTTCATGGAGAACAAACGCCCATCCTTAATTTATAAAACAAACTCTCACGCAATAACTGTTGCTGGAATAATTTCATGGGCTTACGGTAGCAAAGCTTCTGATATAGCAAACTTTTCAATTGCATCCGTAATTAATGAATTTCCTGACTATCTAAGTTCAGCGAAAGGTCGGTATCTCATCAGTTCGCTGGATTGTTTATGTTTATGGTTATGATGGCAAGAAACTCATACCAATTAGAATTACTGAGTTAAATTATAATGTTCATATGATAAGATAGTGCAAATAATTATATCACAAAGTATAAAAATATAATTAGGTTCGGCAGCATCCGAATGAAATATCATTCTTTGTTTATTTTTCGGAGTAAGTCCTATTAATTCATTGTATATATCTACAATAATATACGTCAGAGTATAAATTATAAACCCCTAGGTTTAGGACCGTCTCCATATTTTATTAAGAATTTCTTATGCGATAATATGAGGTTCAGAAAGGTGATTGCATGGTAAAAGGAATAACATTCAAGTTTTTTATTAGTCATGTATTTTGTTTATTTAAAAACATATGATTATGAACATTAAAGTTATGTGGATAAAAAAAATGTTTAAAATGTAAACTTTACAAACATTTTCCCACATCGGAGTAACTCAGTTTAGTTTTCTTTTTCGTCCAAGTTTCAGTTTCTCGGGTAGTTTTATTTTTTCCACAAGCATCTAAGAAAATCTTTTATTAGACAGTATCCCACGGTATTTTATACAGTGACATAACAATAGTTCCGACATGTTTACTCACTTTACTCCATGTTTCCAAACATTAGAAAACGACAGTCACTTAAAGCTATTACCGTGTTTACATTTACATACAAATTAACTTTAACACTTGGAATCTACAACAATTTGTAAGCAGGGCAAAGCTTATGCTAAGTAAAAGTACAGACAGAAGTTTTCTATAGATCTCGGAAAAAGAGCAACAATTAAAAAGCAGCACCTTCTCTTCGTGTATCTGACCGAAGGACGTTTTCTGACTTAAGCCGAAGCCACATACTTGCCAATGACAACAGTCTGCGGCTTAAAAAATTTAAGTCTAATGCTGTTTTCAACCGACTTCAAAAAAAGAAGGAGGTAGGTACTCAAGTCGACTGTACGTTTTTTTTATGTTTGTTACATCATAACTTTTGACTGGGTGAACCGATTTTGATGATTTTTTGAGTTTCGTACGATAAAGAATACTTCCCATTTATTCCCATATAAATTTTATCAAAATCGATTGAGTACCTACCTACTTCATGAAAAATTTTCTAAATTCATGAATTCAGAGATCTTTTACCTTGACGACCTTATACTTCAGCCAAATTTTTGACGTGAAGGCGGTTTTTTAATGTTCTGCATTCGTTGATTATTAAATACTTCACTAAAAGTTTTTGTTGAGTTTACCCGTTTATTACATAGTAGTAAGGGTTTATTAAGGGTCATTTCGGCGTTCTGATTCACACCAACCAGCTTAGTGGTTTGTGGCCCTAAACCTCCTGGACGCCCTGGGGAGAAACTCATGGCCAGCATTGTAATAATGACGATGATATATAAGAACAACTTAAGGCTTGATAAAAGTTATATTTCACTTTGTCAAAAATCTTTGCCTCGTCCATCGAAGAGAGGCAAAAAGGATCAGTTGTCAGAAAGATAAATGGCCTATTTAAGCCGAAGCTTGCCGATGCTTAAGTTTCAGTCTAATAGTCTTATAGTCTCTTGTGCTTACGAATACAAGAGACAAGAGCCCGGAACGTAGGACTCTTTATATACGATAGTCGCTCAGAAAGGGTTCATCCCAGTGTCCATGCATTGTCTGGCTTTTATGCCCACCATATAAAGTTGATTCTTTTATTATTTTTGGATAGTATAATAAGCTGAAAAAGTAATGTCACTATTGATTTCGTGTTAAGAAACATAATTTGGAATAATCCACCATGTAACAACAGAGCACCATGTAATCACAAAGCAGTAACAAAGGAATGAAAATCTTTCAGCCGGCCGCTGCTGCTGCTACTACAGACCGTTCACTATAAGATGTCCCCTGCCTGCTGATGTTGGCAGCATTGTGGCAGCAGTGTTACCAATAATATGTGTCCATTTTAACCCCGTAATCTAAATTTGTTTATACCTACCACGAATAAATATATGTTTAATTTTCTGATTTGTAAATAATAAACAACTATAAGACTAGGAAGGTTTTGAATGATGACACAATTTATATTATACGAGGGCGAATCAAAAAATTCTTAGAATGAATACAAAAAAAAATTAAACAAAAATATATTATTTTACTACGTAATCTCCTTCTTATCTAATACACTTAGAATACCGCATCTCCAACTTTCTTATTCCTTCCGCAAAAAAACATTTTCTCGACTATTAAAAAACTCCCCTACTGCAGTCATAACCGCGTCATCATCGTCAAATTTAGTTCCACGAATATGCTCCTTTAATTTTGGAAATAAGTGAAAATCACTCGGGGCATCACTCAGAAGAACATGGTGCGTGATCAAGGACTTCGAAGCCAGCACTGCGGATTGCGGTGAGCGCAACTTCCGAACGATGAGGTGGAGCGTTATCCTGGAGAAACAACACGCCCAGTTACAATTTCCCACGACGTTTTTCTTTAATCGCTTCACGTAATTTCGGAATTAAGTTTGCATAATAGGATCCAGTTATAGTTTGCCCTTTTGGCAAGTAATCAATAAAAAAAATTCCTTCACTATCCCAGAATACCGACAACAGCTTGACGAGCAATAGTGCCAACATAACGGCAGGGGACATCTTACGATGAACGGACAATAATCAGTTGATTTGTCAGTTTTACAGTTGGCATTGACTTGTGTCGTTGATTATGGGAAGAACGCACTTTGTTATGTTAATAATGATAGAAAAATATACATATATCCATATATCCACTTACAAATATTTGGATTTACTACTTTTTTATACTTGTGGCTAAATATTTGCACTGTTTTTACTTGTTCACAACGTTTTTGTTTATTTTTAATTTCATATCAACATGATGATGATGGTTCCGAACGCAAATTATTTATTTAGCTCTTTTGTAGGTCGCAGTAGATAATACAATATTTTATTTATTTGGATTTACCGATTACACAACAAAACTTACGCAATATTCATTAAACGAATTAACATTTATGTAGGTATTTAATCTTTTGAGTATTTTTATAGTTTGGGCTTAAAAGCTAGGACTAAAATTATGCCTTTGCATGACGCAATTGCCCAACACAACCTCTTTTTGGAATTAAATTAAATACGAGCTACATATTTTGATGTCACTCTAATAATATATTTGAAAATAAGAAATCCCATTTAATGCGATGTTCAATGTGGAAGCCTGAATTAAACCAAACATGTTTTAAAAAGGTGTGTTATACCAATAACAAACATACGATGTTAGATGGATGTAAACGTGTCGTATTAAAACAATTATCAATAAGTATTTGTTAAACAAAATTCTTTTATACTCGATAACTGTAATGTTAATATTAGCACAATAATTGTGGAATGTCTCCGACGTATGCCGAAACTACGCGTACAAGGTAGTTTCTTATGCAACAAAGAATGCGGTAGTCTTGATTAACGCTCGTGAACTTCAGTAAATACAAAACGAGCTTAGAAAAAATCTTATTATATTTTATTGTAAAATGAGTCGAACGTTCTACTCGTATTTTGCGTCACGATCACAGAATAATCACATCAACTTATTATGTTAATAGGTCCTTTGCACGAAAAATCTATGAGAAGAAAGGGGACTTTCATAATATTTGTATAATATAAAAGTATATCTTTAGTACTAATATTTTCCATATCCAACAATCTTTATAGTTTGTAAAGATTGTTGGATGGATGTTTGAATATTAGATATTGAGCTAAAATTTTGCACCCAGATAGCGCAAAGTCTGGTCAACAAATGGAATTTTTCATCCTGATCGTGCCACGCGAAAAGAAAAATTGGGCGTGAAGCTGAAAAATAAGAACATCATATACTTAGATTAGGAAACCTGACTAAACAAGTATGACAAATATATTTCTTTAAAAAATCCACTTAAATCGAACTAAATACTCAAACGACATACTAATACATTTCAAATTGCACCTCGGCCTTTCGTCATGCCGTTTTTAATTATAGTGCTTGTCAAAAAGTAGAAATACATACAGAATATGCAAAAAAGAGGGAAATGATCTTCAAGGTATAGTGAGGTAGTCTTTTGTTTAATTTCAATATTTAGGTAATCACAAATTACTTTATTACCCAGCTAGTAGTTCAAATGCACTAAGACTAACCGAACAGCCTAACTAACTAGACTAATTATCCCAGATGCATATTAATTATATTTTGAAAGTGAAACATCATGTCACGACCTCCTGCCGGTTCCTCTCTCGATGCCATCTTGCGTGACGTAACTTCCTATGACCTCTGCATTGGAACTTACTTAACGATATCGTAAATCTAGGGGCGAATAGAAGTAGGATGTTCAATGTAGATCCACTGACGTATATTCAGTCAACTGTATCAATGTTTGTTGATCTTTAGAGAGATCTTTATGAAAAAGGTGATTCTGATGTTTGGTTATGAAGATATATTTTAATCAATAATTTACTAGTTAAAATTCACCTTAAAAATCAATTCTCAATGTAAAGTTGATTTGTAGGCGGATTTCAACTTTCAAATAAAATATAATTTATACGTATGTTTATACCTACATTAAATATGTGAAACAATATTTGTTTACTAAGTAAAACTAGGTCACAGGTTTTAAAGATTATTAGATCATCGATTACGATCAATTTTAAATATGATTTATTTTATCGTCAATCAATTCTATCTGATCTTTAATGTAAAAGAGACGTGTATTTTAAGTATTATTATTCCCCTTTATATTGCAATACAATATATATATACAATATATATATTGTATTGCAATATAAAGGGGAATACAATATATATATATATACAATATATAATATATAATACATAATATATAATACAATATATATATATACAATATACAATATATATACTTTTTATTTATTAGGTTTTGGTGGTTCTTTGTTTGAGCCACAGAGTTATATTTTACGTTTTATATTGTAGTCGAAGTCTCCTTCAAATTTTCAAAATCAGAACAACCAACTGAACGATGAATTGCTGTCGATAACTGTGCAACAAAGTGGTCTCAATAACCAAGTACTTATTATTCCTTGTAACTTTTGTTTTTTTATATTTTGATCTCTTTTTTAATCACCGTTGTGTTCATAACGACGGCACGAAATTGAATCAAAGCAATTCAGACAATCAACGGTAGGATAGAATCGTCATCATGGCACACGTCAACGCATTTATATTAATAAAACCAGTATGATGTCCATGCCATTAAATGTAGGTAACATTTTGTATATTTACTGCAAAATTAGCTAATGATTATGTGTGATATAAGTTATGACTGCTAATTTTCGCGGTGTCCTCATTGATTACTAATTCAAATAGGAAACTACTATTCTTATTAGCGTTGCGATGTATTTCGTAGCTTAGCTCTGATGTAATCGCAAGAGCATTAAACAAAACTATGTTATTATCATTGGATGTTGCCGGAACGAGAACTCCGACCTCGTTTCATTTATCTTTGCATACTAAAATTACATTAATTAAACTAATTTGTAAGTTAGAGTTTACAAAACTTTATCACACTATCTCAAACAGGATAAGAGATGTGTTATAACCAGCCACTGCAGTATGATCTTGTGATTTTCTTCATTGTGATTATCACCCGAAATTTTATGACATGACGTCAAGGTCAGTGCCAAATAGAAGAAGGAGGGGACCGGACAGTTTTTGTGTGGTTGTACAGAACGGAGTACTGTCGAAATGGGCAAGGAAATGGAGAAGACAAAAGAAATGTCGAGTAACGAGCTGCCCAGTTGGTTGGGACAAAGTTGTAGAAGAACTTTCTCGAAAATTTGCCTTTGTAAGTTATTTAATTGCTTACTAGTAAAGTTCTTACTTATTTAGCAATTTCAGATACTTCCTTGCTATAAACGTTTCTAATGTGAATTATTAACCTTTAGTTCCTAAAAAATGCATGTTATTTATCAAAGCATACATAAAACATAGAAAGTATATTAGGTCTTTTAAATACTTCCTGAGCAAAACTACTTTCCCTTTTCAAAAGTTCCTGCAATGTTTCTACTTTTCCTGTTCGCAATTGCCTCGGTGTGTATTATTATTTTAATTGCTTTCAAGACATCTTTCTGAGATAAATAGAAATTCTCACGCATCATTTCTACATTTGTGTTTTCTATTTGCAATCTTATCTATATTAAGTCACTAAACAAACTTTTTAGTAGCAGGCTTTAGTAATTGTTCTAAACCAGGAACGATTAACTTATCGAATTTAATCCAATTGAGTGTATTTGCAACGATTTCTTGTAAGTACGACATTAACAGCTAAGTTGGTAAGAAAATTTCCGTTATAGCATCACAAGGAAACGCATTACCGACATCTGCAAGAACCCTGTACCTAATTCGCTTCACACGTTAGATTACTATAACGGTTACGCCAACGGGGTGTCGACACACTTGTCTTGCAAAATGTGGGTGCTTTATAGATATTGTGACGAGCTGAGTTTAAACTAGAAGCTATTCAGTGGTCAACTTACTGTAGAGACTTTGTTTATCGCCTTAGCCATATACTGACTCTACTAGAACAGCTTTGAGCAGGCAGAGGCGATATGAGATTTTAATATGATCATTCTGTTTTGACAAAAAGTCGCCTATTGCTATCTTGCTTAAGCGTACATAAGTCTATAAAAATATATGCTTGAATTCTTGGCAAAGTCAGAGACTTTAATATTATTATATTTATTTATTTATTTTAAGAAAACTTACAATGCCTTTTTTCTAAAGTATCCATTTCCTATGTGTTTTAAATCTTATTCCCTTTTGATACTACTTTAATCGGAACATCATAAAAATAGGATTCAGGTTAGTGCAACTAGGCTGGCTTAGAACTCAGGGCAATATTTTAATGATACAAGATTCCGAGAATTCTGGAAAAAAAATTCAGGCCATAAAGCGTAATTTCATGTCGTGTTGGATTTGGTAAAACCAAATTTTATCCATTGCTGCAAACCGGCAGAGCGTTTGGAAATATTGAATCTGATTTTCATGTCCCAAAGTATGGTTAGCATGTAGATAGGTACTCAACGTGGATATTATTTGCAATACAATTACTGTTCTTTAGCTCGTATCCTTAAGGGTAACTGACGAAGTGGCAGAAGATGGTCTTGAGAGTAACTGGCTCTAATGCAGTCCTAAAGTGAACATTTTGTGGCAAATTTTTGGTGCTGAACTATTCTTAAACTCGACATAGTTACGCTATTATTAACGCCCACCTAAAACCGCTTGCGATATTTTAAGTCTAGGTACCATTCACGTGCTAAAACGCTAGCATCTCTTTCTATCGTATAAATAAGCAGTTTTTATGTTACTTACCATTTGTACTCCATTTTAGCAACGAAGAGAAAGATTTTTATTGGTAACTGTTCTATTAAACGTTATTGAGAAACTAGCCTTCATGATAATAACCCTGTAACTGGCACAAAGGTTTATTTATTGTTTAACGATGCCAATAAGTTTCGGATTATTAACCTTCGCAAAGTTCATTATACGATGATGTTTCCATCTTCAATTTACGACTCACTTGTAGTTAGTTCTGGAATTAACACGTTTTGTTCGTAAGTGTGTTTCGACATTACTCAAATACTTTAAGGTACTATTTTAAAATCACACATGCATGTTCGGGGTATAAATTTCACATTTACTTACTTTAGCAAAGCTGGAATTTGTATCCGCGGATTGGTAGACAAAACAAACACTTGAATTAAGAATAAAACCTGAAATGGAACTCCTAATTGATCTGACTCACTCGTATCCTGGTTTTTGTTCAAAAACGTTTTATATCTCCAGAAGATAGAATCGACATTAGCTTGGCGAGATGCGATACTCTGAATCATATTGGAGTTGGTGGTGGCTCGAGCACAGATTGTCATAAACGGTCAATCAGATCAAGTGCACATGACAGACGGACGGTGTTGGGGTCGAGCAATGGATTAATTGAATGCCGCGTATTGTTGGTATTAGTATCACTCGTTACGTGGAACTGAGGAAATGCTTCAGCCAGCTTTCAATTTTGAGTTCCTTGTTCAAGAGTTCAATAAAGGAATAACCCAGTTGTGTTAACTTGATGCAATATTTTAGAGCAAAATGTATATGTATAATGTAGGTACCTACTGTCACTTCAATTTATTTACACTACATTCAATTGTCTTTTGATCAAGACCGCTCAAAACTTATTAATACCTGTTTATTTGGTACTTTTAAGTACGTATATCCTACAATTCATATACTATCACAAAAGCATGAAACTATATTCCCACAATAAGTTGACCGCACCGCACGTGCTTCTTTCAATGCTCCTCCTAAATCTTAAACAAAGCCTCGCCGTACAGATGTTTCTGAGAACTGATAAATGAATACAATGCAACATGCATTCGCTTGTAGCAATCAATGCATTTGAATTTTAAATTATATCCCTAAAAAGGATTTTAGTTGAACAATAGAACTAATAGAAAGAATTACCTGTGAATTATAGCGATATTTTATATTAGTAATATGCGTTAATTAGGAACTTAAAATTAATATGTCGTCCTGCTTTTTGTTTCAATTATATCCTGACTTAGCAAGTTGTTATCGAAACAGGAAAGAGTCAAAGGAAATCTGAAGAGCAATTGATAACTTACTATACCGATTAAATTTTTTGTCTCATAGTTGCACTAATGCATGTTTCCATAGGTTGTAAAACACGTGTTATATTATGTACCTGTCTCTTTTCAATTCTATCGAAACTTTTTCTGTATGAGCTAAGAGGCTAGAGCGAAGTAGTATGCATTATGGTTAATTTATATTTAATTTCATTTGTGATGATATAGATATATCTTACTTTATAGCTACAAGAATATAGATACTTAGGATAAAGGTCCTAAACTTAAGGGGTCCATGAATTTCGCGATAAAAGCAACCAGCAGGTGGGCCGCTCTACTTATAAAGGCCCTGCGATGTGATGCACCCTAGGGAAGCAGACACACACACACAGACACGGGGTAATAGGGAACAAGAATACGTCTTGAGAATGTCTATGTCTGTGTTTCATAGCAGGCCCTTTATTGCCGTTGAAGTCCTATAGAACACAATGCTCTACTTTAAAATGTTAGCCGAGAAGCGAGTAGAGCAGCGAATATTCGATATGAAATTGCACATTACACATTCAATTTGCCATCTAAAATAAGAAAGTAAGTCAGGGTCCATAAAAAAATTAAAACTTTATTGCAATAAAAGTGACCGACGCTTTGCAATTTATTTACAAAAAAAAAAAAAAAACAATAAAACCGGGTAACTTCACTTCTGTATTTAACACGTAAACTTTTACCACAAATCGTAAACCAAGAATCTCTCTATTTCTTTCTCTTATAAACACGTTAAAAGCGAACACGTTTATATCTTCTTTATGTCCTTTTACAAGCGAAGTGAAAACGAGCGCCCTCAATTATCCTGCCTACATTTTTGATTCGAAGTAGAGCATCATCCGTACCGGTCGGTAATACAAAAGTGGAGGCAACAACTTTTTTTACGCGCCCAACGTATTTCAAGGCACAGACCATCCAGTCGGGTAGTTCCTTATTCTTAAGCGCTTTTACGGACGAATAACATGTGCTCTATCTTTAAAGCGTTTTCATTGATTCCTCTAAACATAATATGACTGTGATTTTATATGTGATTCCAAATTAGTGTTGTGTAAGGACGATGAATACTATTAACGTGGTGCTAAAGTCAGGATATAAGTTCGTTAAGGATTTGTCGCAGCAAAATAAGCCCGTGAGTTATTAATATAATTGATCTAATAAACCTAGCAAGAAATAGATTTCATCACATAATAACGACAATATATTTTTTTTATTTATACTATGTAATTTACCGCATTGGCGAACAATAAAACTTTTACTATTATTAATAATTTTATATGAAAATAGGCATTGAAGTGTAAATTTGAATTTGGTATTTTGGTTTTGCATTTTGTAATTGTAAATTTCTGATCTAGCATTCAAACTTCAAACACGTCAAATATAAATAACCTGAAATTATGTTTGAGTCAAAGTTGATAAGAATCCAGGGATGCGGTTTTTATTACTTTGCTCCAAAGTATGTTTACATGTTTTGTAATAAGATGGGGAGAGGTTTATTTTCGTAGTACGGTCAAAGTCTGCTGTAACTGAAAGCTTAATTTGTGATTATGAGTACGATATTTATTTTCTGAGGTAACAAGAAATTTAATCAACCAAAAGTCCATAAATCTAAGTATCCTATCCTCTGGTGAGCACCCGCAGTGATAAAAAAGTAATCTGTTAAAACGAGACGGTATTGTTTTTTTTTTTATATAACATGCGGGGATTTGTGTCGAGGCTAAAAGGTATTTGAACTCAACTTTTTATAACATTTAAATTCCTTCACTACAAACTTGCCGGTACATAATCAGAAATGTTGTTATTGATTTCTAGGAGCACGCAATAGTTATTACTCACGAACTTTGATAACTCTTGTTTTGAGGCATTTCACGAGGCATAGCGAAAATTTTGTCTACCACAGCACCAATATTTGGGAATATTTTCTTTTAATTACTCCCGCTATTCTTTGAAAGAATAATCCGAAAAAAAAACTATTAATCATCCCTTTCTAATAGGTAATATAAAATATGAAAACTATAGATACCAAAAATGGGATTCGAACCCAGCTTTTTTAGCGCACCGTGCCATCGACGTAGCCGTAAAGCATTCTACAATTAAAATTTACGTATATATTCACATTGAATAATTATAGTTTCGTTACCAAATAGTATTACAATATTTCAAAAAGTCTCATTTAAGACTGCAGTAACTTCATATATATTACTGAGAATTATCATAATAATGTATGGTACTTGTTTGACCAATTGATTTACTTTTCATTTCTAATTTCAGGGTAAAAAATAAATATTTGTATACTCTAACCCTTCTGACATGCACAAACACCCCTCCATCTGTAGCTTGGTAATCTGCGGCTTAAAATAACATTTCTAAGGAATATTTTTGAGACGTTTTTTAATACTTCCGAGTCTCATTTGAGAATTATCTTCGCTTTATTTAAGGTAAATAAGTAAAGTGGATTTAATATTAGTTTTTCAATTCACATGTAAAAGTATTGATATACTTACCTACGTTATTTCTTTTTGTCTTATAAAATGATTATCATAGGCTGTCTATCAGTGACAGTCACTCGTCACCACGTCACCTCGTAAGTCTTATAATAGACACTGAAATGTCGAGTTGAGATGTGTAATATAATTAGAAGCGATAAAACGTGATTAAAAACGTTTTTCATCTAATATGATGTATAAGAAAACGTATATGTATGCCAACGCTGAGCTACCTCCTATTGCGCTGCTACAGCACACATACTTATCACACTAACCAGTCATTCTTTATTTGTAATCCTAGTTTTTAAGTTTTATAATTAAGTATTATTGTGATATTTATGTGAATTGTTGGTATCAATAAAGTTTTTATCTATCTATCTATCTATATTTTCAAAATAATTGCTCGAATTGGCATACGTACTGACCTGAAAGTCCGCTCAGTCGCTGTTAGGTCGATGTGATGAATACAGTCGTAAACAACTGCCAATGAGCAACCGCACTTTAAATAGGACTCTTTTAAAGTTTGCCACCGTTATCAAAGCGTCAAATACATAGTTCTACTTCTGCCACGTCGTCACTTTCATAAGCTCAAAACGGATTAAGTAGCATATAAAAAGGATCAAAGAGTGGCAATTTTGGCGGCTTTCTTGGTGCAGTGGTGCGAGTGTTCAGCTGCAACATTCGATTCCCAGACGGGCCGTTCAGGAAACGAACTTTTCTAAACTGGCTCGGATGTGGAAGAGACCACAGAGCGGAACTAGGATATCCCCTAGTTCCACTGTGTGGTTTCCGTAACACAAGCTTAATTTTGTTCTTCATACGTGATGTGTCAGTTTGACTGATAAATAATTTCTAATTCTATTCCCCATCATAACCTACCAACTTTATGACCTTCAACATAAGTACCAATTTCACAATTCCCCGCAGATGGAGACATCAGGTGGTTCGGAGAGCTCGAGCGGCGAGGACGCGGAGGCGCGGCGGCTACGGCGCGGCCACGTGCTGGCCGAGCTGCTGCAGACAGAGCGGGCCTATGTGCAGGAGCTGGGCTCTATACTTGCGGTAAGTCAGTTGCCAGTTTAGTTTTAATACTTTATTTACGGCATGCGTACAAGTCCTTAAGCCAGTCAGTAGTTGTTGTTCACGGTGTTGACAGCTAGAATTATGTAGCTAATAAGAGTTTGGTCGAGAAAGCTTGGCGAAATGTGAACCTCTGCAACATAGCCGTTGCGAGGCAATATTCATTTTCATTTGAATGTTGGACACAATGCCAATTATATAAAAAATAATGCTATAAAAATAAAAAAGACTGGAAATAAACTTATTTTTCGGTGGGAACTTAAAATTAAAACTGTGTTGCGAAATAAGCGTCAGAAGACGTAAATTTTATGTTGTTTACGATATATGTACCTAGTGTATTCCAATTCCAGAGCCTCGATCGAGAGGCTTTATAAACACACAACATTTTCTCAGACATTTTCTTCGTTTCACTTTGCAGCCTAAAAATACGAAATATAGCTAGCATAAAATATTATAAAAATGGTTGATTGCAATATCAAGCTATAAAATTTTCAACACAATTTTATAAATTCACACCTATTTAAAATATCTTTTGGAAATCAGGCTTGACCGTTTCTTATTATTAGTTTATAAGAATGCAAAAAATATATAGCAGTAGATGTTTCACGCGCACAAAACAAACACTCTACCATCAGATAGGTACAAAGCTTATATAGCAGAGTATAGTATCTATCTGCCTTCGATCAGGCGAAGAACATTAGCCTGGTTTCGACGCTTTCGCATCTTCTCGCGGACGTCCGCGTGCGCGGGTCATGAAGCACTTATTCAACACACGCACTTACTAGGTACGCATGTTTCACAGAAAAATACAAGTACCTTTCGGTCAATGCCCTCGCGGAAACCATTGAACGACATCTCTTTCAGACAATATCTCCATTATTAGATAACACACGTTAATAGACCGCGACGTACTCGAAACCAATCAATATGATACTCAGAGATTTCCCATTTTCTATTTCATTAGACGCTTAATCAATTCTTTCACGTAGATATCTCCATAAGATTTCGCGCTCTGTAAATTAATTGTGTCATTAGTATGCATGTAGTTGTGCTATGGTTATGCGGGTAGCAGAAAATGTAGGTTCGTGGAGGCGATGCAGCATGGCGCACGCAAACCGCGCCGGCGGTGTCGCTGGAGCGGGACGCGCTGCACTCGCCGCACTCGCCCGCTGCCCCTTGCTGCAGGCTCTCGCGACCGCAGCCAACACCCGCTACACACCATGAAATATGGGAAATATGACCTACATAAATCCTCCGCGAACCTCAGTGTCTGCACCTCCTGGTACTACAAAAAAAATGAAACCACTCGGAAAAAAACACCGGCGCCCCTTGCAAGATCCACATCCGACTCTACACTGTTCAGTGACTATGCAAACCAAATCACGATCTTCGATCGAGACAAACGCTCCCGGAAGTGCAAAAAATCTGTGAGTGACGTCGGAAAAAATACTCGTGTAAAAATTCAACCCAAGAATTTCAAACCAGTGTACGTGCAACCGTTCATTGGAAACTTTTATTACGGCAATCCGTTGCCTGGTTTTGAAGACTCGGAAAAAACTGAGGAGAAAATATGTTATTTGCCGGATTCCGACGCGGTCACCGTCTCAGACGCCGCTACTCTAGAGTCGCTCAATACCGCGCCCACGGTCGTCGACGCACCAGCTGATTTAGTGAGGAATCCAATTTATGGCTGCCGGGAAGAAGAAGTCCAAATTCGGACACCCGAATACTCTACAGCTTCTTCTTACTCGAAGGATTCTCAGCTTAAGTCTACAAGCTGCACAGAATTACGAAGAGCAATGGGTAACAACAAAGATGCTGCTGACCTTTTGGCGACTATATTAAAGGATTACAAACGTAACATGAGTGAATGGAATGAAACCGTCAAGGAACATTATTCTCCGTTGTTGCACGCGAAACAATCGTCCATGTGTAGAAGAAGCAATACGGACAGTTATGTACGAAGCTTGCATTCTACTCTGTCATGCAGAAAGCCAACGCGATGTTTGAAAACACCCTACGGCAATAAAACTCCTCACTACAGTTACGTTTACAACAGTAAAAGGTTTCAGAATGAATCAACGTTACAGAGAAAGACTCAAAGTCTGAATCGTGACTTATCCCACAGCTGGTCCTCAACGTTGCAAAGATTCAAAAGGAAGACTTTCGGTAAAAGTTTGCCTCCCAAGGAGTGCGATTGTTTGGAAGCAGTTTACAATAGTTATGACAGACGCTTACAAGAATGGTGTGATAAAATCAGCGAGTGCACAACACTCATTAGTTCGGTACTTACTATTATTTAGCTTACGAATATACATACTAACAATTACAACTTAATAATACAACATTAGAAGATGCTTAAAGATACAATACCTTCCCAAATTATGCCTGTTACAGAAACGACAAAAACATTTTCCTATTCACTTGCTTTACCGAGCTTTTATTTATCTTACAGGGTTACAAAGAAGAAATTGAAAAGCCTGAAAACCAACACCTTCTGCCTGCGACCCTTGTTGGCCAAGCTGATGTTCTGTTTGGCAATCTCCACGAACTGTTTACATTCCATCAGGATATCTTCCTCAAAGATCTAGAAAAATCCATCTCAGCAACAGAACTAGTCGCCTTATGTTTTGTTGAAAAGGTATGTGGGATTTAGATACGTGTATAAAAAATCATACAGACATAGGTATTGAAAAATAATTATTTCAAATATATTCATAAGGTTCACCTTAAAATGCCACCAGCCCACGTACATACAGAGTCAGGGCAATATTCATTTCTCTTAAGATCCTAATAAGGATAATTAGCGTAGGTTGTCCATTCAATAAAATAAGCAATAAAATTCTCATAGGTCAATATACACGTGTTAGGAGTATCGACCTAAAGTTTGAATAATCAATTTACTTCTTACTTAAGTTTTTCAACAAAATCTAAAAACTTAGTTACACTTATTACATTTATTTTATAAGTGAATCTATAGTTAATCTTTGTTTAAACTTACAAGCGCCTGGCTGTCAGTAAAAAGTTTGTTTATGCGCCAGTTCACCTTAGTTACGATGCCATTATGCGCCGGCGCCGTCAACTTTCCAAGCAGCAATATTAACTCATCAAGCATCGCATACCTATTGTCTATAGATAGTCGTGTGACGGGAAACAGAAGACGTATGACCAAAATATAAGTATACATTTTTGTTAATCTAGGTTATAATTCTAACAGTATTGAATTTATTGAACAAATTCGTTAGTTACGTTATACGTTTCAGTAAACAAGTGTCATACGTTCTCACAAACTATCGGCTATAAGTTAAGTAGAATACTTTTGTTCTATAGATTCCCGCTCGTTAGATGTCTAGTCCATATCTAGTCCATGTCATTATGCTTATTTACTCACGATTGTCTTGTCACATTTGGCACATAACTCGTGATTATTTATTTATTACAAACAAAGCAAGGAAAATTTAATCATGGGAAGTTACCTTCTTTTGACCAATGTTTGTGAAATGGATGAAACACATGCTGTGTCATGCGGTTTCAGACACTTTGATTTTCCTCAAAAACCAAGAACTTTTTATTGGGGATAAATAGCGCATTTAAATAGGAAAAGCTTTAGGTATTTTGAAACTTTAGAATATACGTAATTCTTGAACATTATTTCTTTGAGTTTTCGAACAATCATATTTCGCGAATATTAACACACAAGCCGCATTGGTATAAGATGAAGTATTTTATTTTTTACTGCAAACTTTCATACCCCATAGCCATCTTTTAGGGGTTTATATTTCAAAAAAAAAATAGCCTAGTATGACGCTAACTCTTCAACTTGAAAATATCCAAATGGCATATACAGGGTGTTTAGTGGCTAGGTGCAAAGTTGAAGGAGGTGATAACGAGGTATTTTTGAAAATTTCTAGCCATATATGTCTTTGACAAAACTTTCCTTTTTTTGTTATTGAAATTTTCTGTAATTTTAGAAAAATACCCAGAATTTGGTAGATACGAGTTAATAGTGCCCGAATACGCGTTAGTTTGTAAACACTATCTTTTGTTTCCGATAGCTTAATGTATGTCGGACCAAATAGAAATACTTTTATGGGTATTTCTGGGTTCTAAAACCAAAAGGTGGCATACAAAACTTAAAAACAAAATCGTATTTTGATACGAGCATAATTTGATGTGCCATAAAAAAAATCTTTGCATAAGAATCTGCAGAACTTTATTCGTCGCACGGGATCTGTTTCTTCTAAACCCTGTACCCCCAACCCTCGAAAAGGATATTTTGTCTCTTTATGCATCGTGTTCCAACCCTTCCATGTCGATATGTTAAGGTTTTGAGCTACTGTTCGGATGCTTGTCGTAGGATCGGCATTAAATGCGTGAATAATTTCTTCCTCGATATCCGCATCGTATCTTTCAAGATTCACTCTAGTAGCCGGACGATGGATCCCATTTTCGCTAAGACGATGAAATGTGTTGTAAAACATCCTGACATTGGGTAATCTGCGACTTGGATAATGCTCCTGATACATTCGCCGTGCTCCATTACCGTCTGCCCTTCCGTACATGAAGATAATGTTAGCATTATCTTGGTTGCTAAAACCATCGATGTTCATAATGAATTACAAAATTTAATATTTGCAAACCGCGTCAACCGTTTGTTCAATTTTCATAGAAATTCGCAACAAACTTAAAACAAAGCCAATTCAAAACATTCCAAATTTGAAAATCCTTATTCTTAAAGTTACGTGTTAGTTTGGTACAATTTGGTAGAATTTGGTAGTAACACTACCAAATTCTACCAAATTGTGGGTATTTTTTTACTTCCAAAAAAATTCAATAAAAAAATTGTAAGTTTCGTCACAGACTTATATGGCTAGAAATGTTCAAAAATACCTCGTTTATCACTTCCTTTAACCTTTGCGCCTAGCCACCAAACACCCTGTATAAAAAACCTATGCTTTATTTATGAAAGCAAGACAGCTATACAGATATTCGCATTTATAACATAAGTATGAATTTCAGGACCCTAATTTTCATTTCTGTTTTTGTTTTCTGTTAAAAGTACTCAAAACCTCCTCTATTTCAGCGGGAAACCTTCTTCCGGCTCTACAGCTACTACTGCCAGAACATCCCTCGCTCGGAACGATTGCGGGAAACCCTCGTAGACACACATCTGTTCCTGCAGGCATGCCAACTGCGACTGGGACACAAACTACCGCTGGCCGCGTATCTGCTGAAGCCGGTACAAAGGATCACGAAATACCAGCTTCTTTTGAAGGTAATAATAATCCATCAGCTTATTCACATAGATATCAGAATAGGTTTAGGAAAGAACTGGCTCTTCATACAGTCCAGAACACATCACCGTCAGAGGGGCAATATTTGGCGTCATATTTCATATGATCTTGTTAACATTTTGTATTTCATTCATCATCACTAGCTTCACAACTGATGAGGATGATGAAATAAAAAATGTTTCTGCCGAGCAAATTAACAATATCGTAGACCACTACATGGGTGACGAGAAAATATGGGCTATAAACCACCAAGCTGGTTGGTTGTTGTCAGAACTTTAATTTAACAAACCCAAACACGACCGTGTACAATTTTACAATTACTTAGGCCGTCGAGGCACACAAGTCATCCCGTCGTGCTAAAAGAATAGGTAACAGTAACCTATTTTTATACCGGTCGTACTGAAATTTGCTATATCTAAAGAAATACTTGGTATTTATTATGGCAATTGTTAGATTTTGTTAAGTTCTATTTCACAATTTTTGCTGCCTGTTACATGTATGATTATTTACATTAGACTAAATTCATCTTCGTTATTATTATTTTTTAAACTTCATGTTAAGAGAATTATGATTTATTGTCATGAAACAAAATTATCTAAATTTCAAATGTTGCGTGTGTCGGTACTACCGTCTTTCCTATTTGAACCAATAAGGATGGGAAAGACTCAACAAGAACAATAGGCTTTACTACCATTAAGATTTCGGTTGGCAAGGCGGTAATTAATCCTACTATATAATTACCGTTGTCCGCGCGCTCTATTGCCATCTTGCGAAACCAATGTTGGTCTACAAGTTCTATAACATTAAAATAAAAGATGTTTTTTTATCAAGTTAAATTATCACCTTCAAATCTATTACTGCTGGAAGAGAGAATTATCAAACACAGAAAAAGTTTGGTCTTTGCAATCTTGCAATTCGAAGCTCTACACTAGACAACACATGTTTTAGTGGTAAAATAATCTGAATACTTCAATTTTAATAATAGAAAAAGTAATGAAAAACCTAAAGATAATTAAATGATCAAAATATTATTTAGCAAGTTTAAATTATTTAGCTACTCATTCTTGACAGGGAAAATAGTCACTTAACTTAATTAACATTAGTTATTTTCCTTATTGATGTTACAATTTATGCGTTTAAACAATCTATACTAATATATAAAGCTGAAGAGTTTGTTTGTTTGTTTGTTTGAACGCGCTAATCTCAAAAACTACAAGTGGGATTTGAAAAATTCTTTTTGCATTTGATAGCCCAACTCTTGAGGAAGGTTATAGGCTTTTATCCCGAAATTCCCACGGGATCAAAATTTACGCGGGTAAAACCGCGCGCAGTGGCTAGTAAGTAATAATTTTTAAACTTATAGAAATATAAGTAAAAAAATTTGTAGTTTTAAAAGCAAGTACAAGTTTAACAAAGTTTATAAGTTAATAAAAGGTCATTTTTGTTACTTTCTTATCTATTACGCTTGCAATTTTTATATTACTTTTCTCACTGAACGAAATACTGA
Source organism: Stenoptilia bipunctidactyla (assembly GCA_944452665.1). Taxonomy (NCBI): domain Eukaryota; kingdom Metazoa; phylum Arthropoda; class Insecta; order Lepidoptera; family Pterophoridae; genus Stenoptilia; species Stenoptilia bipunctidactyla. The sequence goes on from OX101726.1 coordinate 13,942,328, forward strand.
ATGTTATTGGTCACTTTTTCTTTTAAGATTCTAATAAGCACACAGTATTATCTCAGACAATTTCATAATATTAGTAGGATTTTTTTATCGTACCTAATTGTCCTTTAGTTCGGCCTTTTCTGAAGTATAGATGTAAGGTAGGTCGCTTGGTCATATCCGGCTCAAAGGACCACATCTAAAGTTATAGGACTGCATTAAGTTGTGTTAGTAGGGTTGGTTGCTACGGGAGATAATTAAAATGAAAGGCTTCAGAATGATGCGTGTATTTGTTCGTGGTGCCGGACAGAAATTACTGCTACATCTAGCACAGATAAAAATGTAAATAATATATTTTAGTGTTGCTCGTTGCTACAGTAGACAGTTACTGCATACGTACTATTATGTAATTTGGTATCCTTAGGTTGATAAAAAGATTTTTCTATTACAGGATCTCCTGCGATACAGTGAGTGCGGGTCAATGAGCACAGGTTTACAACAGGCTCTGGACTGTATGCTGGTGGTGCTCAAGTGTGTCAACGACTCCATGCACCAGATTGCCATCACCGGAGTGCCAGTGGGTGTTAGTCATTTTATACCTGCTTACATATAGAATAGAATAGTAGATGTATGTAGACAATTCGTAAACAAAATAACAAGAAAATCATATACAGCGGTGCAAATAGAAAAAAATATTAGATGCTTATTTAGTTTTATAGTTTTACTAGATACTGATTGCTATTATTTGATAATTCGATTGGTCGTATTATCAAATAACAGCGTAACAAAGATTAACCTTTCTTTATTTTTTATCGATAGCAATGAAAATATAGGTAAAGCTCCGGCATTATATTTTGTGACAAACGGACATAGAATTTAGGAATTGGTATTAATAATTTATTTATAATACTGATTTCCTGATCCAAAACATATTAATCAATTAAAACAATATATTTCCTTCCATAATTATCAAATTTTGTAGTGGTAAAATAGACTAGCGCAAAACAGGAAAACGTTATACCTACTTATTATCTATGGAATGCAACATGTCCTGAAATAGTTTTCAAATTAAGAACTGATAAATAAAAAAATCTAAATAATGGAATTTATCTAAACCAACAAGAGGTATTTTAGGATTAGTGTCTAGACTTCAACCATATCTACCTTAATCGGACATTGTGTTTGGTTTTAATCTATTCTGTGTCCATAATTAAGCTGATTGTTCCATCCGTTTGTGGTTTCAAATTATTTCAAAACACAGGTTATTGACTTGAGCACCTATTTTTAATTGTGGCTTTGTGATTTTGTTTCGTGAGTCTTTAAGCCAAGAATTGTCTACTTTTCACGCTGTAAGTTGTAAACACAACTACTAAATAATGGGAGAATATTATGTGTAATAGTGTATTAGTAACTTTACATTACACATACATAGTTGAATTCATTTTCAAACAAATATCAATACGTTATTAAATTTTAAAGCAATTTATTAAAATTGAGAAACCAATTCCTATATGCCTAAGTTTAACCTTACCTCTAATTGATGACGATTTACAAAATTATACGCCATAAAATCCGACTTAAAAAGTATTTGCTTCAATTCTAAATATCAATTTCACTTCTTAATATTAAAGACTCCTATTATCTACCGTACAGGTGGACCTCAGCCAGCAAGGAGAGCTGCTCCTCCAAGGCTCGTTCCTCGTGGCCTCCGAGAACAAGCGCGACCTTCGCCTGAGGATACGGCCGCGGCGACGGCATATCTTCCTCTACGAGAAGTCCATGCTATTCTGCAAACCTGCCGCCAAGAACAGCCATAATAAGGCCACGTATCACTTCAAGCATGATTTGCAGGTAAGACATAAATGTTTGATTGAATAGCGAATAATCCCATAAGAAAGTTTGTAACCATGAGATGTTTCGACTTTTTCCATAAACAAAATACATATTGATACTTAAATATATTGATAGTCGCCGAAAATGATTAGGGCCAACCGCTGCGTTACGTGGAGGCGTGCGCGGTTTCATACGAAACTTTTTTATGAAACTGCGCCCGCGTAACGCAGCAGTAACCCTCAACATCTAAATAAATGAAACTTTTTACGATGCTTTTGTGACGCAATAACCTATTTTACGGGTTTCGAGACTAGGTTGACATAAAACAACCATGTGCATACAGTTTAAAATCGGCTTCTGCGCATCGTCTGGGCTCACAAAAACTGACAAAGATTAATTCCAAATCAATATACCTATATAAAAAACTGTTACGTTACTGATTGACTGAGGTTTGGAACATATGTGCCTTGTGGGGTGTCTTCTTGCATTATGAAAGGAATTCACGAAATTCCCACGGGATCGGGAAATACAGGACTTTTTAGTTTATGCGCGTACGAAGTCGCGGAAATAGAGAAACTCTACAATATACTAAAATGTACGACTTTAATACGTAACTTCTGACGAAAAATATTAAAACTATTGTGCAACCTGAACTAGGTGAAGCATCCTATCCATATTGTGTGAGAATATGTTGTCTGATGTAAATCGCTCGTTAGTCAGAGGTTTAATTAGCTGTAAAGTTAAATGACTTGTTTAAACAATATATTGTGACGTCTAATGAAATAGCTGCATGCAATCTTTAATTATTATGTATGCCTGTGTCTAAGTATGGCAATATCGTGCTTTAGTTCATAGGTATGTAATGCTGTTAAGAGCTAGGTAAAGTGATACTTTGATTTTCGACCTCGAATACTTTTACTTATTCTTATTTAGATTTCTTGACTATAATTATTAAGCAATACTTACTTAATATTAAATGTTTCTGTTGATCTTACTAATATTATAAATATGAAAGTTTGGATGGATTGTTCCTCAATCACGGCAGGGCGACTCAACGGATTTAGACGAAATTTAACATACCTAGTGATAGTGTATGTATAGTCTGGAATAGCACATAGGCTACTATTTATCGCGATATTCCCGTGGGTTTGAAATTTCGTGGGAAAAACCGCGCGATACAGCTAGTCTACAATAAAGAATCTTAATAGATGGCGCTATATAATATACCTATATTTAAAAAATATTTATTTATTTATTAACCTTTACAGATGTCACAAATCGGCTTAACAGAGTCAGTCAAAGGTGACCCCAGGAAGTTCGAAGTATGGCGACAGGGTCGGTCGGAAGTCCACACCATCACCGCCCCCACGGTGGAAGTCAAACGACTTTGGGTGGAGAGGATCAAGCGAGTGCTGCTCGACCAGCTGAAGGAGTTGAAGGGAGAAAGAGTGCGCCAGTATACTGCTCAGCACAAGTAAGTCGTAACGGTCGTAACTGAGTTTTTGAAATATTAATCGATACCGATATATAAATCGGTATTGTAAGCAATCACGAGGTTTTGTCTGGGACAAATTAAGGTTTTATTAGGAATTAGAACAACTCGATAATTGGGACGTTACTAATTTAATAAATATATAGGTAAATAGGTATACTTAGTTAACATTTTTCTTTTATAAATCAAAAAAGCAGTGCCATCACTGACGACCCGACGAGAAAAGTAGGTCAAGAATTTAGTTAGAGTAGACTCCACGTTGACTCTGTGAGGTAGCAATATAAGACTACAGCAGCTGTCCTTACTTGAAACTGTTCTGAAAACTCCGTTCTTAATAAATTAAAGAAAACATTAACAACAGTGAAACGAAAGGTAAAAGCGGTTTTGGCAGCCACGCTGAAGTCACACATATCTTCATCTCATTACAACAATTCCTAAAAAAGGGTGATGTGTTTCAAAAAATAATTGTCTATAAGGATATTTATGCGTTGTCTACCTACCTAACTATTGTACAAAATATGTGTTTACATAGGGCCTAGACAGCGCTATTTGAATACACCACCAGTATAAGTCCAACAACTTATCACTGTTATCTATAACAATGTACTTACTTTTAACTAGGCCCTTTTTAAGAACGTCGCCAATTTGATCGGCGTACGTTCGCCTAGGATGGCCCCTTCCGACCGCACCATCCATTCTCGCTCTGTACACCTCTTTCGTAAATCTACTTTCACTCTTTTTTAAATACACCACCAGTATAAGTCCAACAACTTATCACTGTTATCTACAATGTGTTAGGGTTCCGACTTTTGATACTTTACCTACGTGATATACATCAAATTTCATCGACAAAAGTCACCTTAGGGGGGGGCGCACCCCTCACCCCTCGTGATGGGGGTGATTTAAAAATTTCGTTTCTCTGGTTTGCTTTAAGTTCGTAAAACCATTTTTTTTTCATATTTATTGTGTGTATCTTGTTGAATTACATCTCATTTTAAAGCTTATTAAATTTACCAACTTTTGATACCACATTCACTAAAAAGTCATAAGAAGAAAAGAATTAATTTTAATGACTTAGAAAAAAAATCTTACTTTTTTGTAGTATTTTTTTAGTTTTTTGTCATTAAAAAAAAACGAAGCCCTTAACAATGCATTTTTTTCTTCTTAACTAGTACTATTTGAGTTTATCTTTCTAACGATACAGAATACGACAGTTTAACTTCAAAGAAACAGTCCTAACTGCTAAGCTAAAATGACATCAAAATAAAAGACACGAAATTTACAATCTCTTTTTTATTTAGTTTTGCCGATTTTAAGTCAATTTAACAAGTGTTCAAAGTGACCACCATTGTTTAATAAACAAGAAGTAGCCCTTAATGCTACTTGTTGTGTAGCTCTTTTAATCATAGCTCTGTCGGCTTTTAATTCATCAGCTGCGGTCATAATTTTTTGCAGCAGCTCTTCTCTTGTTGTAGGCACCTCTAGGTAAACCCGCTGTTTCATGGTCCCCCACAGGAAGAAATCTAGAGGTGTCAAATCAGGGCTACGAGCCGGCCAGGCAATTGTTCCTCCTCTTCCAATCCAGGGGGTGTAGTGTTCATCCACATATGCTCGTACATTCCGGGCAAAATGGGCAGGAGCTCCATCCATTTGCAAATAAAAAGACGATGCGCGGGGCGACGTGATTGGTGCGCTCTAGCCTTTCGGCACGGGCCTCGCCCTGATCATCCCTCGCCAACGCAGCGAGCGCAGAGGCAGTCAGGCGAAAACCTGAAGCAACCTGCTACCGCATTGCGCGCGCGCTCTAACTCGCGAGTCTTGATAGTACTTAAATTTTGTAACTAGGACGTATTACCTTAGTAAAATAAACTTTTGATATTTTAATTTCGTGTTTCCTTTTAACTAATTACTGAACCGGGCCTAAATTTTGGCATCGTTAGAAAGATAAACTCAAATAGTACTAGTTAAGAAGAAAAAAATGCATTGTTAAGGGCTTCGTTTTTTTTTTAATGACAAAAAACTAAAAAAATACTACAAAAAAGTAAGATTTTTTTTCTAAGTCATTAAAATTAATTCTTTTCTTCTTATGACTTTTTAGTGAATGTGGTATCAAAAGTTGGTAAATTTAATAAGCTTTAAAATGAGATGTAATTCAATAAGATACACACAATAAATATGAAAAAAAAATGGTTTTACGAACTTAAAGCAAACCAGAGAAACGAAATTTTTAAATCACCCCCATCACGAGGGGTGAGGGGTGCGCCCCCCCCTAAGGTGACTTTTGTCGATGAAATTTGATGTATATCACGTAGGTAAAGTATCAAAAGTCGGAACCCTAACACATTGTATAACAATCCCTCAGGACCCTAATCCAGGCGAGTTCATGGGACCTCGGTACGGCGACCCAGCCGCGCCCTCACGCGCCCTCCTCCAACCACTCGCGAACCACCTCCTGCGACAACCACGACGAGCCCTGCTGGTCCACCGACCCTTCGGATGACGAGGACGAGGAAGAACATGCTCCGGTAAGAATATAGGAATTATAGGGGTCCAGTTAGCCGTCATTTTTACTAGTGGTAGATGAATTCTGATAATTATGGTTTTAACTTTATAGGTAGGTATGAGGTTTTGGGGTCAATGTAGTATCATTTTGTGTTTGTATTGTGAATACTTTGGTAGCTGTTGGTGGAGTAGAAGAGGTTGAAAAGGTAACTTAATGGTGAGGAAATGGAGGGGTCTAATTTGGATTTTGTCATCTTGAATGAAAGGGGTTATGGATACTGTCTTGCAATGTATTGTAATGCGAAATGGGGAAAATTTTAATTAACATTAGAAACGGGACATTTTACATGGTAATTGTCCTCGAGAGATAATCGTACCTAAATGTTATTAAAATCTTATGCTTGACCTTGTTTAAATTTAAGTTAATTTGAGATTTAATTCTCGTTTGTGCAGGTTTGGTAGGATTTAAAAGCATATGTGATGTTGAAATCCACTTTTACGTTAACATTTTATTTAGTAGACACCACCTTTAAAAGTTTTTAACTCTAGTTTAATCTCTCTTCCTATCTATAAATTTGATAGGAGATTGCAGTAATTTTGTAACATTTTAAGAAAGTATTAAATATCACTTACATGTAGAATAGTTAACGACAATTTCATAAAACATTTTCATCATTCTCAGTTTGAAAAAAGGAGAAAAAGATAAATTTTAAGCACTTTTCTACTGTTAAATAGTTCAGTTCTTTGGTTGTGTAGTAACCAATAGGTAGGTACCTCATAATAATTTGAAAAGTAAAATACTAATAATTTAAATTAAGTTTTTAATCTTATTGGGAAGCTTTAATAACACTGGGTGGATATTAATACTGTAAATTTTGGGTTGCAGTGTTGAGTGAACTGAAAGCCACTCGTTAAGTAAGTTTATTAATATTTAGAGGAATGTTATAAAAGCATAGACAAGGGTAGCGCATGGCAACCCATCGCACCCATAAATGCTTCCCTTAACAAAGCAGGTGAATAGGACGTCTACTTACCATAGAAACTCAATATTTCGAAGGGCAATTCAAGTACCTATAAACTACAGTCTCTCTGTATCTGTGGTCGTAGTGGTAGTAATAGGTACTTGAAGAGTCTAATACAGCATTCATGCCGCAATCATAACTTATGAGTTTAACCTTTTTGAAAAATCATCGCTTATAGATTTCTTTTAAATATTAGCAAAACACTGGCACTGAAATGGAGACGTTGCAACTTTGCACCATGCAACAGCACAAAATATGGCACCTTTAACACTGGAATCAATAAAAACACCACGATTTTTAATTACTAAAAAAAATGCAACACAGACTTAGATTAACTCGTTTGCCATCTTGTCATACATGCAAAATAAGATGGCCGCCATGCTCTAAGTTATGTTGTTCAACAGGTGGCGGAGGCCGTGGGTCTCAACGGTACCATTCACAGAGTGGTACAATTCTTTTCAGTTGCCGGCTCCAACCAAGCCACATCCACGTTTTATGTATCACAATACTAAACACCTCTACGTACTTATTCAGTAGAGGCCTTGTAAATAGAATCAAAAGAGACTGATATAGCATATCCAAAGTTTAAACCAAAGAGGTTCGACGTAAATGGATATTTCAGTATAGTTCGCTGAACATTAACTATCGTGTAAGTCTTGTTTTTGTTTGTTATGCCATACTATGGTCAGTGTGCTTTTTGTTATGTTTGAATTACGCTTGCTTCGAGTTGTTACATGTTGTTCGCTGATGTACTTATTAAATTTACTTTAACTCACATTCATATGCTTCAAGGCTTTAGGTACCTTATCAATACTAGATCATTAAAATCACGGTAAATCATCACTATATTATAAGTATGTATCAATAAAAATAAATCATCTGAACTATTAGAAATTAAATATTAGGAAAATGTATGTACTTAATAAACGAATCGTTATGCAAATAGGTACCTATCTGAGTACTTTCTCAACACATTATATTTATAAGTATATGGCCAAACACACAAAACTTTTACCCTTGGTGTCCTATGCTAAATATCTTTATTGATAGGATTAATTTTAAAGTACCTATTAAGTATGTATTTATCAAGATGTACATAGCTTTTACTAAACAATGGAAAACGTGCATGTGATATCAACTACCGAACTACTAACACAATAATATAAGACTACTTACACAACTGCATAAGCCATGCATGGCAATATAACTGGGGTGTGTGTGACATTTGTGTATTATCATGTGCATGGCCATACTAACTTGACACCATGTTTTACTTATGAAATTGGCACCAACTTTTCACCCTTATAACTGTTAATAAATGTTTAGAATCTGTATCGTATCTTACACTAGACTAAATACTTATCTCTTATTAAAATGAGCCATCTATACAATGTAAATAACGTGTTTTACATCTTATTCCTGGCACTAAGTGGTAGTGATTGCGTGCACAGGTTGTGGGGTGTTCTCTAGTGGCGCTGTCAGATTACACGGCGGTGGGGCCGAGCGAGGTGTCGCTGCGGGAGGCACAGATTGCCGAATTGTTAAAAGTTGGCTGCGCCGGCTGGTGGTATGTGCGGCTCACAGGTTTGTGGAGTTTGTGTTCTAATTATATACTAATAAGGTTTATAACTAAACGGGATTAAAAACAGTCAGTAGTTTGTTAAATGTTATTTGTTGGTCGAATATGTACCTAGTCGTTAACTAATAAGTAGATATTTTCGATAAATTTCTCCTTGATTTGTATATTTTTAATTATTTATAACTTTTCGAAATCTGGAACCTTATATCTTTTTGTGAAATTCAAGCAAAGAAATACTTACTTACAACTAATGGGCCATCATTTTCCCACCTCACCTTAGAAACGAACTTATACATACAAAATGCTACAATATAAGTACTTTGTAAATAATGTACCTATCTGCATATTACACGACTATTTTCCTACTGTGTCATGAAAGCGGTACCAACAGAGGTGCAAACAAAAATTCAACTTTAACATCTGTATTTGTTCGAAGTGATCGAGTGATTTTTTGAGTTTTTTTTTACAAACTTGCTGACAATCTAGCTTTTAGCTTTAGGTATATACTGTTTGGAGTCAAATACCAAAAAAATACAAAGAATGATATCTTTAGTCAGCATAATGCTAACAGAATAACTTATACATTACCTACTATCCTTGAAAAATACTTATAGGTACCTATAGAAATTTCAATCCCTATTTTAACGGAGCTTTTGTCGTAAATAATTCGTAGTAGGACTAGAAAAATATTAAAGTAGGTCCTTTTTATATATTAATAAGTTTATATATTTTTTTTTATATAAAATTCATCTTACTAGCAGTAGTTACATATAATATTGTCTTGAGTTTTCGCCTTTCATACTATTAAATAAAACATTTTTTAAATCGCGTATATTTACCTCAAACTCAAGATACTGTCAGCTCGTTTTGGGTCAATCCAGAAAGCTAAGCTCGAAGACTGAGAAACAGATGGAGGTGATGATGTATAACTTTTTCCACCTATCAATCCGACGCTTGACATCTCAGTCGCTCCTGACCACGGTGACCAAAGACACCGAAACGTCGAATTAAAATTTAAAATGTAAATATACGAGATAAATCCGGTTAAAAAGTGTTTTATTTAATAATAGTTACATATTCCTGGGACATGAGTCGCGGTTTCATACTAATGCGTCTCGTGTCCCCACGTGGTCCCCGCGTATCCCCACGTTTGTATTAAACCGGGCTCACGCCCGCGTAACGCAGCGTTGGCCCTTAGGGATTGACGTTGCGCGTGCGCAAAAGCGGTTCATACCATCGCGTTATTATTGCTACGAACGTATAGAGAAGCTATCCCAAATAAAAATGTGTTGCAAATTGATGTTTGTGACTGTAGTAACTCAATGGTTCATACAAAAAAGCCCCGTATTCGCTTGCTGACCTTGTATGGAATCGGGCCCAAGCCCACGTGACGCAGCTTCAGCCCTTAAATGATTTTTTTTTGTTTCCAGGAGGAGAAGGCGAAGGCTGGGCCCCTGCGGCATACCTCGACCAGCGCAAGACGTCCCGCTCGTCCAGCCGGTCGCATGATCGGCTACATGACCACTGATCTGTTCACTAGCGTATTCAACCGTAAAACCACTTACGTTACTGAACTTTAGCTCCCTTTTACTAAAAATCTGGGTATACAATATTAACGCCATTATCGAATAATCTTAGTAGCTGATTTCTAGCATAAACATCGTTTATCTAGAAATATTTATCTCGAAAAGTGTAAGTACCGGGGCGATATAGCAATTTAGAATTATAGTAATGATCTGTAACTAAAGTATTTTATAGTTATCTGAAATAACAAGATTAACTTTTGATAGTAAAATTCAAAGCATTCGATGTGTCTTAGACCTTTTGAAAGTTAGATATTGTAAAGTATCTCAATATAGGTAGTAAGGAGGTTGGTCGGTCACCCCACATGTTACTGTTAATGTCGAACAATAATAAATTTGTTAAATATATGTAAATGTTGTTCTAAAGCTTTATAGTGAATTAGGTTTAGATGGTAGTCGTGTTATTTGTTGCCTTGGGGTAAAAACTACATTCTGCCTTGATATTATATGTTATAAACTATTATAATAAGGGATATAAGAATGTTCCTACTGTATTATAATCTGTTAAGTCGGTACTTGACTAAAATTTCAAGTAGGTACGATGTAAATTGAGCGGTCTCTCTATACTTACTTTACGATTTCTACGGCATAACATCGTCTTTACCCCATAGTAATGTTATTCTAGGCTTAAGGGCCTACATCTATTGAGGTTAGCTATGCTGTGCTTATAAATATGATAAATGATACGCATAAATTATTAAATTGTTTTGAAATATGTACACAAAAATGAAAAAAATACGCGTCATCGGAAAGTTGGTATATTGGAGAATGGCATACCTACGTAAGCTGTTTTTACCATGTAGGCCCTTAAAAGCGACGTAGTACATCGTTTAATAGCCATTTCTGGTTCTCGTAGTTTTGTATATATTATATTAAATTGTAATTATTTTTAATTTTAGTTATTTATTGTGGATGCTTGGCGAGAGCTTTCGGTGTTTCGTGTTCAATGTCACAATTGTTTTCATGACAGCATTGCGTGTAGGTATAGTTACACAACTATACATTATACTAACCGTAATTAAAGTTTATATCCAAAAGAATATACAAGAGTGAGATAACATAATAGCATTTTATTTGCCTGACTTTTTCACAATCAAAAAGTATCTACTCTATTGTTGTAGCGTTACATTTTTGTTAAAATCTACGAATATAAGATCTCATAAATCGTTTTTGGTATCTTTATAAATCAATAGTTGTAATTAAAAGTGATGTTTCTACATGTGTACCTAAAATATTAAAATGTGTTGCTAGTCGGCGTATTATGTGTATAAAAAAATATTGAGATCACATTTAAATTGCATATCATGTAAAAATCGTTACATTTCTAATAATAATTCGTTATTGTGAGCTATAACTGAATATTAGATATTTTAATTTATTTTACTCAATAGGCAAATAGGTGTTGGACCTTCGAACCTATTTCATGTATTACATTGTATAACAAACCCCTCCGTATATCTCTATAAACAAAAATATTACATTTTATATACATCTTTTATGTCCATTCCCGAATCAATCATGATTACACATGTTTTTGTAAATTTTTGTTGTTTAATTTCATTTTTAATTCATTTTTAGTGCGTATATTATGTATCTACCATCTGACACATAATATTTTAAACCTACATGTTTCATAACTAACTGCCGCTTGGTAGTTAGTTATGAAACATAAACATCCAAGGGTCAAATAAGGGTATTTCTACGATGGGCACACTTGCGCTGGAAGCCTACTCATACTTGCGTCTAAACTCTTTTCAACGACCCCCTGAAGCGCCAGGAGTCTCTCTTGGTGGTCAGAAAAATCCTACTATCCATCCATAATCCAACAAATTGCTATGAAAATAAATGTGTATTTCTGTTTAAAGCATCTTTTCACAGACATTCTCTTGGTTATACGAACATAAAACTAAGTGTACCTTAGCAGTCTAAATGTACGGTCACAGTACAGATATCTACAGTAATTCAACTTAGCCGCATCTTTGAAATAAATGCCTATAGCGCCGCGGTCCGTTCACATGTGATAGGGCTACCTGCCTTCAGCGTTTAAATTTCATTTGCCTACTTTGTGTTTGCTTCCATTTAGTTTTGTGACTGTAAATATACATTTTTATAAGTATAAACAAATAAAATAGTTTTTAAATTGAATAAGAAATGTTCAACTAAAATAAATTTTGTGTCAAAAAACCGAAAAATACTTGCGCCTCGACTGAGACGCACGAAAAGATGTAAGTATTATTAAATTTTAAAGTATAAACAATCCGCATATTAACGTAAAGCTCAATCAACAATTGTTTCGGTATGCAGACACTCGCGACTGGCCGCATGCCAAGCGCGTGCCGAGATCGAGCCGCGTAGGAACAGCTCGCGTTTTGTCTCTTTGTATGAGGTTGAAGTACTGTAGATAACTGTACTGTGGTACGGTCGAATTCAGAAGTGGACGCATAGTGGCACATCAAATAAAACACATTTTACCCGATTTATCGCGTATTTATTACATTTTAAACTCGACGTTTCGGTCTCTTTGCAGACCCCGTGGTCACGACAGTGTCTCCCTCGAAAATTGAGTTAAAATTTGAAGTGTAATAATTATGCGATAAATCTTTATTCAGTAGTAACTATAAATCGCGAAAACTTAGAATGGTAGTGACATATTACAACTAGAATTATAAATTCCTGCACGACCATTGACTTACTAACACACACTTTTGTTTAAGATAGCTGGTCCACCTGCATTACTCCCCTTCCTGTGGGAACTCCGGGATAAAATATAGCTATAAAATAAAAAATAAAAATTATTCAAATCGTACCAGTAATTTCTGATATTAGCGCGTTAAACTAAACAAACAAACTATTGGGCTTTATATATTAGTTTAGATGCCTGTCAATTTAATGAGCACCTTATCACCAACCCAAAAAATTTAAATGGTTAAGTGTACAAACAAAAAGTGGTCGTTGTAAAAAGAGTCGTTGCACAGTGCCCTTGTGACATACGGCATTCTCCGGGGAAATGCCGCCGATATTAAAACTATCTTTGCGCTGCAGAAACGGGCTATTCGCGCAATCTACAAACTTAATTCCAGAGCGACACTTAGAAATAAGTTTAGAGAAATAAATATTGTTACGTTTGCGTCACAATATATCTTTGAAAATCTTATGTTTGTGACAAAGAACTTAAACATGTTCCATAGAGAATGTGACTTGCATAATGTTAATACTAGAATATAAGAATATAGAATATAAGTATAAGCTAGCCGGCTATGATAGTAGACTTCATAAAGTCATTAACTCATTTATGGGTCAATGCATACGTTTTTATAATAAGGTTCCCACAAATATTCAAGACTTACCACTTGATAAATTTAAAGAAACTATTAAACAAAAATTGTGTAATAAAGGCTTTTTCAACACACTTGCTCGTAAAGTGAGCGTTATTCTATTGAATTTAGAACTATAAACTGGGCTATAAGTCACGCGTGCATAATATATTATACCCTAGTGCATAATATAATGAATCCTACAAAGTTGAATTGTACCTTTGTGCAAATTACATGCGAGTAAACAGAGCATATTTTATTGGTCCGGGTAATACATTAAATATTTTCAGACACAACAAAGAGATTTTATACCACTTCAAATCCATATACATTTTTAAATGTTTGCGCCTTATATTAGTAAAACAAATATGTATATCAAACAAATTGTTCACAATTTACAATAATTTGTTATAAAATATTTGCATTTACCACTCCAAATTAAACATTTTCACGTAAAATAGGCTGTATATGCTATACAGACATTGACACATTTGGCAGAAAAAAAAAACCTACGCGCATGCGCGAGGTTCGGCGCCATTTTTCAATCACAATTCACAGCTTTGTTATCAAGTGTTGAAGTGTGTTTGTTATTTTATGACCACGTATGTCTGTCTTTTACTCACAAGTGTGTTGAAAAACGTCGTATGTAACTCGTGAGCGTTGCTAATTACAGTCTCGGCTCATTATTAATTAGCTCGTCTGTAATTAGCAACTTAGCTCACTTGTTACATAATATACTATTATTTATTTATAGGGAATTCTGGTGAAAAATTAAGTACTTACCTACTCTTATTACATAATTATGTTCAGAATCGAGTACAGAGTGCTCTCCTTCAATATCTAAAATTTGTCTCCATAAAATATACAGGTTTCGATATTTACGTACCTATAAGCAATACGAGAGCAATAAATATAAAAGATATAGTAAAACTCTTAACAGATATCGAAAGTAGGTACGTTACCTAATTAGTAAAGTAACATCACTAAGTAGGTATTTGTCATAAAGTGAAATTATCAAATCACTTTAGCCTACCCGATGTATTTAATATGCCTTTTGTAGTCATTAGGAAGGTTTTAGATTATTTTATGGGCAATAAAAATCAGCGGCAGAGTAAATAATGGTCGGACCACACTACCGAGAAATGCCGTTGAGTTTCGCGATATTGGACGTTTATCGTAGGTTTAGGCATGACTAAACGCAATAATTTTACACTGGCATTCATAATTATAAAAGAGTTATCATTAATTAAGCATAATGTTATCAAACAAGTCACGATTGATACGAGTATGTAGGTATGTACCTAAAGCAAGTCATGAGTATCTACAAAATTAATAATAGTTATTGTTGTAGGTACCTACCCGTAGAACCAATATACAGGAATTCACTCATTTTATCAACTTTATTTATAACAGGGAAACGAAACCGCCGCCGCGCCATGCCTAAATACTTGTAAATTAGGTAGGTACCCAAACTGAGGCACAGCTTCCTGTTACTGTACACATCACCATATAGTGTAACTAGCAGCTTAACGCGTTTTTTTTTTGATCCCGCAGATATTCCTGTAAATATAGCCTATAGCTGTCCTCATGAATAAGGCTACCTATCCATTTCAAAAATATTTTTTCAAATCAGACGGGTAGTTCCAGAGATTATTGCATTCAACCAAACAAACGTTTCGTTTTTATTATATTGGTATAGATAAACATATTTATTAAGGCGTTTAAAACAAAAAGGATACTGCGTTTCTAATTACACGTCGCTGGGAGGAGAGGAGCGGAGAAGAGCTGTGAAAGTGTTTCCACTGAAGCGTAGTGGAGCGGGGTTGAGCAGAGTGGAGCGGAGTTGAGTTGGGTGAAGCATACATTTGAAATTTTAATTACATTTAAGATGAGAACTTAGAAAGACAGTGTGTCAATAAATTACTCAGACTAATTCAGTGATAATTGGTGTTTTTATTATCATTCTGTTTACGTATTTAAACACCCATTCAACCACTACACAACCTAGCTCCCTCCGCTCTACACCGCCCCGCTGTCCTCTGCTCAGCGTCGCCTCGCTGTATATATATAAAAGTCCGTTCAACTCTGCGCCACCCATTTTCAGAGGCAAGCCCACCGTTTGCGGTCTGTCCAACATCCGCGTCGAAGTTCCACACAAGCGTGGTTTCCCAGGTCAGTGCCACCGCTGCCAACTGTATGGTCATGCGGCGGCAAATTGTTTTGCTTCCCCTAGGTGCGTCAAGTGCCTAGATCCGCATGGGACTAAGGAGTGCTCTCGCACTCCCGAATCGCCCACCGCTCCGTCCTGCGTCTTGTGCGGCCAGTCAGGCCACACAGCAAACTTTCGCGGCTGCCCCAAGGCACCGCGTGCTGCCAGGGCTACCGTGAAGCCCACCGAGAACTGGAGAGAGCGACCGCAGCCTAGCTCGGACGCTCCTCCAGTCAGTTCAAAGGCCCCCAAAGCCTTTACTTCTATCGTTCCAGGTCAGCGCAGCCGGGTCGCGACTCAATCGCAACCGGCCGCCAAATCGGCTTCCCAGTGCCAGAACGCAAAAGGTTCTCAAGACCGCATGGCGTTCTGGATCCAGCTCGCTCCCATCGACGAGATCCTGGCTTTCGGCGCCGCTCTCGACGCCAGCCCAGAGGGTTTCAACGGTGCTCTTCCGGTCCTAACCAAGTTCGCTCCCCTTATCAGGAAACTCCAGCAAGCTCAACGTTTCTAAACGTAGTCCTTCTTTCCAGCATTCCTATCTCAGAGTGAGTCTGATCACTCTAGATAATATCTTAGTTTCAGCTTTGTCATTTCTGCTAATCTTAGCTTTATTTTTCTCACTTTCAGTTCCTTTTGGTGGCAGCCGTCCGGATGCCGCTCACTGCGC
Source organism: Stenoptilia bipunctidactyla (assembly GCA_944452665.1). Lineage (NCBI taxonomy): Eukaryota > Metazoa > Arthropoda > Insecta > Lepidoptera > Pterophoridae > Stenoptilia > Stenoptilia bipunctidactyla. The sequence continues at coordinate 13,958,508 of OX101726.1, forward strand.
AGCCTCTCTCTCCAATTGGCTGTCGCTCCGATGAAGACTAATGGCCTCAATCAAGGTGAGTCAGTAAAGGGGGATGTTTAGTGGGTATGCTCGGCTTCACTGAGTGAGTCTCCACACTGTCTGGGCATTCTATTCTCCGTTAGCCACTGGGGTTAACAGCTTATAGAATGCCCATTCGTCCGTAATAGGATTCATCCTCCTCCCGCTAAAGCTTGCTTTACTGGTTAAAGCTTGTTTTAGGGGGTGCCCAAAATTTTTCTGTGGCGGAAAAACAAAAAAAAAAAAAAAAAAACTCTGCGCCACTCCGCTCATGCTGTTTCCATTGAAGCGGAGCGGAGATTTCGAGCGTAGTGATTGGTCTATTCAGGCGCCGCTAAGCTCCGCTCCGCGGCGCTGGAAACGCAGCCTAAAACAGTTGCCCTTTTTCTGTTTTCATATCTTATTAGACACATACAGTACAGCACCCATAGAAAGAAATGCACAAATTTTAAGTACTTACTTATTTACTTTTACTTGAAAACTTTTGTTTTAGTAGTACTTATAGACAAAAGAAATAGAGATTACTAATTTACAACATGAGGCAGAGTGAAAGATTATTTGCTTTACATATCCTTTTGTCTTCAACATCAACCATACAACCATAGTGCCTACTGTGCCCCTACCAATTTAACTTGTAAACCTAATTGTGAACAACATAAAAAAAATTATAGAATATTTTGTCAAAATAGGTAGGACTTGAGTTTCTTTTTATCACATTACTTTGTTTACCACAGCAGTTGTTTATCTTAAGCAGACTTCATATATGATAAGGGTTAATCAATCAAACAAATAGGTTAATGTTTCATGATTCATATCACTGTATTATCTAAGAATATGTTTGTACACATAATAACTATATGACATAGTTTTAACAAATATTACATAGTTAAACCCATACCAAATTTATAAAAAACAGAATGTACAAAATTTACAATTTAGATAACCTATTGTGCTGCTCTTGATCTATTGAATACACGGTTCTTAAAAATATCATCAATCTTGCAAAAAACGGTTTCAGATGATTTAGATGCATCAATTCGGTAGTGCAAGCCTTTTCGTGCATAATAATCCACAAGTGGCAAAGTTTGGGTATGGTATGCAGCCAATCGTTTTTTGAGAGCTTCGACATTGTCATCACTACGCTTTATCAAAGGCTCTCCTGTAATATCATCAGTCATGGGTTTTCTTGGAGGATGTGTGTCTTCATGATAACTGCGACCACTAGCTAAATGGATGAGCCTCCCTGTGATTCTTCTCTCAAGCAAAGCATCAGAGATACTAAATTCAATAACAGCATCAAGCTCCGATTTTCTTTTAGCCAAGAGATCGTCCAACTAAAATGAAAAATTATTTTAAAATTGATTCAAGATAGACAAGTTTGTTTCTTTATTAATAGACATGTGAAGAAAATTTCCTTTTCCTTAAATGTAATAATTTGCCAGACATAGAGGTAACATGATAATAAAACAGATACAATAATCTAAGATCAAATCTTTTTTTTGCAGTTCAACTTGTGGTGTTTTAATTAAACCAACTACTAGATTCCAGTGATAGAAGTTTACTAATTTAATGTCATGAATTTTTTTTTAAACTGCATAGCACAATCAGTAAAGAAACCTAGTCTACTTTTATAACTTATATTGAAAACATTTCATAAAGTTGGTAAGCGTGTTTTTCTCATGTATTGTATAACTTTGGCAAAATATGCTACACTTATTTATTTATTTATTTATTTACTCTTTATTGTTTATTAAAAAAAATACAGATAATCATAAAAGGATAACAATGTACAAAAGGCGGTCTTATCGCTCTAGAGCTTATCGCTAAACAATACATAACAAAAACTTATAATAATTACAAACAAAAGAAAGTAGGGACATTTTATCGTGAGTCAGTATGTGGGCTCAATAAAAAATAATATACAATAAAATACAATAACTCGATATTCTTAATACATAATTTACAATATAACATATATAATAAACATTATACATTAATAACGAATATGTCTATTAATCTTGCGCTAAAGTTAAATAATGTTTTTTCAGTTTTAATTTAAATGAGTTCAGCAAAGAGGCAGATTTTATTTTATAAGGAAGCTTATTCCACAGGACCACGGCTCTTACAGAGAATGAGTTATTAAAGCAGTGCAATTTATGAACAGGAGTGCTTAGCATGTAATTATTAGCAGATCGCAATCTTCTATCGTGGCCCTCGTGGCGGAATTGGAATAGGTCTTTGAGATAGCTCGGAGACGCGGAATTAAACAGCACCCGGTACAGTAAGGAAAGAATATGTGTATCCCGGTGAAGTCGGATTGGAAGCCACTTGAGTTTAGAACGGTATTCGGAGATATGGTCATATTTTCGGAGTCCAAATATGAAACGTATACAAAGGTTTTGGAGCCGCTCAAGTTTATTTAGAAGTTCTTCTGTGAGATCAAGATAGCTGGCATCGGCATAGTCGAGAATGGGAAAAAAGAGAGTGTGTGCTATCGAGATTTTGGTAGGTATTGGCAAAAGATTGCGCAAACGTTTTACAGAACCATTGACGGCAAACATCTTCCTGCTCACTTCTTCAACTTGAAAATTCCAGGAAAAAGTCCTGTCAAATATTATGCCCAGATTCTTGACAGAGTCACTGTAGCAAATTTTAACACCATTAAATATCACAGGATAAGATGTGTTCAAGTTTAATCGGTTAATCAAGTTGGTGCTGCCAATAACTATGACCTGTGATTTAGTGGGATTTACTGTAAGCCCGTGTGATTTGCTCCAATTTGATATGCTAGCAAGGTCACGATTAATAAGTTCTAAGGCCTTGGAACTTATTAATTGTGACATACACTTAATTAATTTGTTTATATTTTTATTATTCCTTGTCTTAACTGAGCAGGTTATCATTGTAAAATAAATAGACTTATATTAAAATATGTTAAGATACCTAGCACTAACCTTTTGAGCTTGAGGAACTGTTCTAGGGAAACCATCCAATAAAAATCCATTTTTGCATTCTGGTTGATCCAAATTTTTGTCTATCATATTAACAACCATGTCATCTGAGACCAGTTTTCCTTCATCCATAACTTTTTTTAATTGACGACCAAGGTCAGATCCAGACAACACTTCAGCTCTTAACATATCACCAGTAGATAGGTGGCAAACACAATATTTTTCTTTCAATTTAGGGGCCTGTAAAAACACATAAATGCTAATTAAAATAACAATTTCACATAAGAAATATAAAAATACATAAAAACAATATTATTGTACTAACTAATAGATAACCTACAAATGTTTAATTAAGTACAAAGTTCAAGGGCACTATAATGATTCTTATACATACCTGGGTACCTTTTCCCGATCCAGGTGGGCCTAACAATATTGCACGAATACCAGCACAATCCGATTCAGCCTGGGGCTTTAAAAATTGAGCTGCCGGTGCCATAATTATGAAAAAATTGTTTACAATCGCACAAACAATACGAACTAAACTTTGTCAGTAATAACTACAGAAAGCTGCCTGTCTCCTAGCGATATTAGTCACGCAAATAAATCAACCAACCGAACAAACGGTACTATTCTTTAATTGAGATAATTGTTCTTCCAACGAAGCAGCAGGCAGAACGAAAGATCAAAGAAAGAAGTTATGATCTGACACTTGACATTGATCAGTGACGTATACCATCTTTTATTACGTATTCGACTATAGTCCAACAACTGCGATCAACAAAGATCTTTTAGTGAATATAAAAGTCGGAAAAAACCCCCAACATGTTGAAATTGATTTCAATAATAAATTAAATATACAGGGTTATTGGTATTGCGATCGGGATTTTTAAGGTGATATAGGGGAAGTCATTTGTAATCATTTGAGCCCAACAGGCCTAGACAAATTCCCTTTTCCGCAGGCGTTAAGGAATGAGGAAACACAAAAATATATGAAAGTGACGTATGGTGAAGCTAAGCCAAGTGACAGCTGCTATATTGGCAGACAAAAGCCACTTGTCATTTTGTGCGGAATACAACTTTATCGGTAGCGTTTCGTTAGCGTGACGGCAAAACACAATTCCATACATATGGCAGACAATTGCCACTTTTGACAACGGTTAACGCTTTTTTATCCTTTCTGTTAAACGCTATAATAGCGTGACCTCAGACCCTGCTGCTTGAGCTGAGATTATTTTCTTAGTTATTTTTAAGACTAAAAATAAGTTATTAAAATGCATATGTTGAGATTTATGTGGGCTGCTAATAATGAAGAAGCGTTGCAAAGACGTAGAGCCAGGATCAATCGTCGAAATATGGAACAAATCGCGTCAATTCCGCAATTGGAATTTATTCACCGATTTAGGCTTGACTATCAAAGTTTTAGGCGTCTTTGTGATGAACTTCGCCGACAAACTTCATTAAAAGGCACCAATGAAATAAGTTTGGAAATAAAGGTAATTTTACTGCTATTGCTTTGATTCTTTGGCTGTCTTACTGTAAAATTTTAACCTCTACCTAAACACAATAAAAAATACCTACCTGTTTCAGGTTCTGTGTACTCTCAGCTTTTTAGCTACTGGTTCGTATCAACGCATTGTTGGGCTCAGTCAACAATTAGTTCAAAGGACTACAAGTAGGTGCATACATCAAGTGGTAGAGGCACTTAATTACCCGAATATTATGAAAAAATGGATTAGGTTCCCATCATCCCCACAGGAACGAGCAAGAATCTGACTTGAGTAGGTTTACTTATGCATTATCTAGAATAATTTGCAGTTTAAGTCATGACTGAAATATTACTTAGGCACTTAAGTTAGAGATCTTATATTGCTTGTATTACTTACACATTCCATCATCTCAGCTTGAGATTCGTGTGGGACAAATATATTGAAAAACTGACCTTTCCATAAATTCTAGCATCAAACTAAATTGTTCATGGCTTGCACGAAGTCCGGATTCCATCTAAAATACGAATGAAATATACACTCAAGTTACTTTTGAAAGAATTATATTACTGCTAACAATATAGGTATTTTACACATAATTTATCAATCGTCTAACTTGTATGTGGTACTGATGTCAAATAATAAGTAAATTAAGCATTTTATTTATGTACTTACTGTTACAATTAATACTTTTTAACACTTCAAAACTTTTAATTTTAATCTACCGAATAAAAATTCGCGCGCGACTCTTGCTTGACACATGATTTGACAATTGTCTCACAGTCAATCACCCTTCAACCGCAGAGTTTTCCGCAAGATGTGCGGATAGGGCGTTTTCCGTATCGTATGGCACTTGTCTGCCATTTCAGTCACGCTAACACTAAGGCGTGACGTGAGCGTGACGTTAAACGGAAAACGACACGCTTGGATTTTGTCTAGGCCTGCAAGTCATGTATTTCCAGAGTGTACAATTTTTAAAATATTTCGGATTTTCCTTTTTCTTCTAAAAATCCAGTTTGACTCCTTCACAAATCGATTGTGACAAAACTAATAGTCCGATTTCAATTCAATTTTCAGTTTTGGATAGGTGTTTAAGTTTTCATTAATAAACTAAAAAAAAAATAGTTTCAATAAAAATCCAAACAGAAACTACAGAGCGTTTTGTAAAACAAAAATGTTTTTTGGAGAAACTTGTTAACGTTTCTCCAAAAAATGCTAACGAATTTTTCGTGGATTTTTTTTTCAAAACATCTTCAATGCTCTGGCTATCGAACGAGGTAAATTGCAGAAAAAAGTACAAAAACAAAGTTGAATTATCAATAAAGTTTAATTGTTCGCTTCTAGAGCTGAATCAATGAGCTTATATTTCTTTTATTTGAATTATACATATTTTTTGTTTCATTTATAAGTTGATTTTGTTCAACAATGACTTTCTAATAATATTTTTTTGGGATGTGTCAATCACTTCAGGTTATGTCAAACTCAAAGTCAAGCGAATGAAGTTCGTTCGATTCGAAATAAATAACCTCCAAACAAATGGCGGTTCGTCAATAGTAGTTGTAAACTAAATGAATATGTGCCGTAAATAATTATTTCTGATCTTGTAACAGAATTAATATAACATTGTTCGTGTACTGCGACAATGTCTTCAACAACTGTGAAGTAAATGTTAAATTTTTAATAGGAAACTATTATATTCGTAAAAGGTATCTTTCTAACTTGTTATTTTTTTAGTTATTGGAAACGTTTATGGCGTTGGACGACTTCTGGGACTCTCACAAAAGAGGAATTAAACACAGTTCTCAATACGGAAAATGTAACAACTGCATTGAAGCTTGGCATTGAAAGTTACAAGCCAGCTAATCTAGAAGAATTTAGTAAACTTCAAACACAACAATCCAGCCACACAAAATTGTTAAACGTAGTCCAATCCCTACAAAATTATATTGTAAGTCTTTATTATAGCTTTACGAAAATTCACATAGTTTGTGTTGTTTAATATAATTAATTATTATCATGATTGTTTTAGGATGTGGATTGTTTCCAAATTTGGGATTTATTGAAACATTACTTATGTGATATTTCTTATGGATCACCAGCAAAAACCCTGAAAAATGTTTCATTTATTGACACAAGGCCAAGTTTTTTAACACCCAATGTTTGGAGATTTTATTATTCTGATCGTCTGCATTTGCTCAAACTATTACAGTATATTATACAGCACCAAAATGATAAAGATCATATTTATTATGAACAATTTACTAAATTAATAAATAAAATTGGTATAAAATCACTAAAACAAGGATTGGTAAATCAATTTGAAAAACTGTTGTCTGCAGCTCCTCCGCCCAAGAAAATAGAAATTGAATTTGCTAGTGATACAGTTAGAAAAGAATGGGCAGTATCAAATTTGAGAGAACAACTGGCTATCCTGCAAAGTTTATTACTTCTAATTAATGAAAGCGGACTTGAGGAAGATGAATTTGTTAAATTGTTTAAATTATTTAGGAAACATAGTTTTGGGAAGTGTCAGGATTATAATGACCTATTGGAGGACCAACATAAAGAGCCATGTCTCTGGATAATGTATATGGAAATTTGTATATTCATGGTTGCAACTGACAAAAATAAAATGTAAGTATAGCATAAACTTTTTACTTATAAAAAAGCTGATCTTATCTGATATAAGGAAACATAATTGACCGTTTCTTGAAATCAGTCTTTCATGAATGGGTTTGAATTTGTATGTCGGATTTCGATTAGCATTAGAATTTTTAAAAAGATCATGACCATTGACTCCTTTAGAGCCATTGGTCATGTTGTCTTTATCCATTTTAATCAAACAAATGAAACTATGAAAATCAATGAAATAATTTTAGTATTTTTTAATCTCACTTATAATTTTGAATCTTATCTTAAATAATTAATTTCTGTTTATTATTCAATCTACAAATAATTCCAAAAATGATTTCAAAATAATGATTTTACAGAATAATCTTAAACAATAAACAAGTAAGAATAAATAAAGAATAATTGCATGCAAACAAAATTGGAAGGACCTCACCGCTTGAGCGCACCACTCAGCAGACCAGGGTAAAAAGCCCCTGCCCATGTGTCATGAATCCCCACTCTCATAAATTAGTGGCGGCAAAGTTAATATGCTATTGCACTTGTTTATTTTTACAATGTTTTCGAACTAGCTTGATAATTAAAATTACCATGAAATGATATTGAATAGAACGGACACCTGCATCAAAAAGTCATCCATTAACAATTCTTAAACACTATAAAAGCTATTTGAATCTTAAATTACACAGCAGTATTTTAAGATTAAATCATAAATTGTTATCCAAAACATTAGGAAAGTAAGGCCAATAAACAAGCAGTTTTAACTAACAAAATTACAATAGAACATAAGGTAAAGATTTATGAGGTAATTTGTTTACTTGAAGATTGGATTTTCCTGCCTTGGATATCTGCAGCGACATGTATTTTTTGAAAATGTTATGAATCTTAAAGATGTTTAATTGCACATAGATTAAAAAGAATGGTAAATTATATACATTATCCAGTACCTGTTTTATAGTTCAGAGCACACACATTTAAAAACTTAATAGGTTGGTTTGAATACGGGGAAGAATGGTCATTTAAATGTATAAGATTTACATAGCAGTTGGGAATAAAAAGTTGCAATATAAATGTAAACTAAGAATTGTGCAAATATATTGACATATAAATGAATTCTGTCCAATTGTCTGTTTCTATTTGTCCTTTAACACCACATATACATAACTTCACGCCTGTATCCCCCCATGGGGTAGGCAAACACCAGAGGTTATAAAACCATCTGATGTCACATTTGACAAATTTGGAGGCATTATAATGATGGTGAGAGACTATTGCAGTGACAGGGGGTCAGCCTATCGCCTACAAAAAAAAAACCTCCAATAAAACCTCTGTCTCTTAGCTTCCCTTTACATTATGCCTGGGAACAGAAGCAGCTGGCACATTCTATTGCTACTATCACTTAACTTGAGCTATGAAAATATGTGCCTATTAACTAGATATAGCCCAGTTTTTAAATGCAGTTCATAAAATATGGCCGATTGTCTTTAAAATTCAAAAAGTTTTATTCATCATAAGACCATATTATGTACTTCGGCTTTAACAAGTTGTTGAATAAGATATTACAGTAGTCTTTTCAGTCAGAAATTATTCAATCGGCTAAAAACTACATTTAAGGGCATGAGTTAGGTGCTTCCTGAAAAAACTATTGTTATGAATAAATGGTGGTCTGGATTCATTGAAGCAGAACATACTTAAGAACTAAAAGGATAACCAACTCAAACAAGTGATATTGTTGAAATTCATCCTTGCAAACATTGCTAGTTTAAAAAAGGTTTAAAATTTTAAATAGCTAGGCATAATACATGTATTATTATTTAGTTGTTTTCATTGTAACTGAAAATATTAAAGTCCTAGATAATAATGTAATAACTGATTTATTTACAGCTCAAATCTTTCTAGCTGGATTGAAAAAACAAAAGAGACTGTTGAGTTTGAATTAGGAAAACTTCATGTGAACCCTGAACATAGTATTATGCTTCTTTGTTGGATGATGGTCACTTTGCAGGTATTAAACATTTTCTAAATAATATAGTTTTATGATTTTATTGGTTAAACAACAGTCACATATAGGCATATTCGGTAACGAAGAGGCTGATCGCTTTGCAAAAGAAGCAAATGAGTCAGGAAATGAAGTTCATATATTGCCAGAAGTTTCGGAAGTTCTTTTAAAATATAATATTGAAGTTTTCACCGAATGGAAAGATTACTTCAATAACAAGTCGACTGAAAAAGGGATATGGTATAGAACTATTCAGGACGGACCTCTTCGAGTACTGTGGTTTATTAACGCGGCTTTAAACAGAAAACGTTTAGTACTGTCTTTTAGATTACGATCCGGGCACGTGCCATTAAATAAATTTAAACACCTTATGAGGAAGTCCGAATCCCCCAACTGCTCTTCATGTGGCATTATAGAAGATGTGTATCACTGTTTGGTGGAATGTGCTCGCAACGAATCAATTCGATCTAGTATTCTAAGACAATTTAACTTAAATAGTTTTGATGTTGGGGTATTCCAGTGTATTCTCGCTGAACCATATTCGGACGCAGCCAAAGGCATGTGTCTACTACTTCACCATTCTTTAGAGTATCCAAATTAGTATTATGTATTCGAGCAGAAACTGTTATTATAATTTAAAGTTTATATTGTTTTGTATAGTATAGTGCCATGTAAATTTTACAACAGGGTGTAATGGGGCTGACATAGTCGATTACGACTCTAAGCTCCTTAAACAAAGAATACAGAATAAAAAAAAAAAAAAAAACAACAGTCATATCACAGGATGCTAACTTTGTTGTTCTTTAAGTGTATCCATTACCCCACTCAGCTTCCCGCCTCGGTATGGGATGTTTGGTGATTTGCATAATATATGCCTACAAAATTCAGGACACAAAATACTTTTAAAATCTTTTTAAATATGATAAAATTACTTTATGTACAAAGTTAGTCTATTTGCATAAGGCATAAGAATGGGCACTGAAAAGAATTGAATCAATCATAATCATTAATTAATATACTTAACTAACATGTATATTAAATAATGTCTGTGTGTCTGAATCCCACTTATCATCAACAAATGTTTGTTTGCTTTCTTGAAATATATATTTTTTTATTTAATTATAAGTACTATGTTTTTAGAGTGATCAACATGCGAAGCAGTTTGAAAACCGTTACCACCAGTATGGAGCTAATGCTCTTAGAATGAAAGTATTCGAACATCTACACCAACTACTCAATAGTTCTGTTTTCACAGTAAGTATGTCCTGTTAATTTTAAGTATAGCCTGTAAGTATCTTAAAAAAAAAAAAGTAAAATCCCCAGACAATCAACCAAATGGCCTCAAAGTAAGCAAAGCTTGTGTTATGCGATACTATGTGGCGAACTAGGGGGAACCTAGAATAGAAAATACATATATGTATAGATAAACGCCCAGACCCGGAGCATCTTTTTTCATTTTCCGTGCGGGATTCGGACCCGCAACCACTGGCGTCTGAGACATATAGGTTCACCCCATCGCCAAAGTGATCGTTAAAAAATCTTGAAGTGTCAGTTTGGATATCATAATCAAAATTATTTGTTATTATCCTTCTGCAGAGCTATGAGTCTCCGCTCATTTCGGATTTACAATGTATTAATAAAAAACGCATAAGCTCTAAACATGTCAACTCATTTTAATTGTACAAAAATAATATATTTTCGCGGATAATTAGCGAATATACTTGCCAGTTCTGGTTTCCTTGCATTTCTTGCTAATAAAATGTATGGTAATTACGCGCGATCTAATACGACGTTGCCGCTTCGCAGTTGCGCTATAATTTCCATTCAAATTGGTTTGAATGGAAATTATGCAAAAGCAGCTTAGGATTTTGAAAATGTTGTAAGTGCTACATCAATTATGTGACTTTCATTTAACACAAAACTATTGTGCCTTTCAGGATGAATCGAAATGCTCATGGATAGCTAGACGCCGAACATTTGCATTGCTAAATCAACTGTGTGATAAATTTGATGGTGATGGCACACTAAGCCATCAACCAGGAATAATTCAGCTATGCTCCGATTTACTCCATACAAACGAAATAGCTCAAGAATTTTGGATGATGCACAAAAAAGATGAAGAGTATGGTGTAGTGTCCCTTTGGAATACTGCACTGGAATATTTCCCTTACAATTTCAGTGCATTGTCAAGTTTAGCAAGTGGTCTTGCACATGGCGGAAAAGACAGTGTAATGAATGTAAGTATTCATATAGTTCTATGACTTTATTTATAAAATTTTGACATTTATTTACTTATTTTTTCAATTTTGACATTTATTTACTTATTTTTTCAATTTTGACCTTATTCTCACGTCGCGTGTGTTTAAGTAAAACTAAACTGCTTATTTCCTTCGTCACACAGGCATTACATTCGACATTACATGGCATGTAGTGACTGGCGACGGCACAAAGTAGTGATGTAACGAATATTCGCATTCGCGGATATTTGCATATTTTTGGATATTCGCATTCGCAAAATTATTACGAATCTATAAAAAAAATGATGTAATGTAGTGTTCATAACAAAAATACATTAATTTCTAAAAAAAAATCACATTATAACCTCTTAATCACATTATTCCCTATTCTTGGAACTTTGACAAATGGCGCCAAATTCAAACAAAAAATAAATATTTGCATTCGCGAATGTTGGCAGTTGATATTCGCATTTTGCATCTGCGAACGTCCAAAATATGACATTCATTACATGACTAGGACATAGTTAGGTAAAATGTTTTTTACGTCAACTAAACCTATGTTTTACCTCAGTTTGATCCGATAATATGTGAAGGTGACAACAGATGAGCTAAGGAAGGCTTACCACCTACTTAGTTCTATGGTCAACAAGGCATGTTAGTGCATAGGAGCTAGTAAAATAAAATAAAATATAGTATATTAGATATTTATGGCACAGACGCCATATCAATCTTGCGGCGTTTCGGTTCCATAGGTATAATTCAAACTAAGATTGATGATTTCAGCTCTTAGAAGAACTAAAAAGCTTGCCAGTTTACTCGGAAATATACAAGCCATCTGAAGTACCACTCTTAATAACTCAAGCAGGAGATGCAATCATACGAAAAGATTACTACCCCTTAAACAATGCGTCGTATCATATAAAGGAAGGTTCCGTAGCAGCTGTCATGGAAAGAAAAGAAGGCACCATGATTCATTTCCGCACACCATACTCGTACTGGACAATATTTAATAACGAAATCGAAACAGTTTTAGATAGAAAGCAACATCATCAAATTAATATAAATGAGACGTTGCAAAGGGTTTATGAGGGGACTAAACTTTTAAAGGGTGTACTCAAAGCTTTGGTTCATGATAAGCAGATTCCTAAGGTCCTGGTGGTGCCTAGTGAGGGAGTTTTCGATGTGCTGGTGAGGTTCATGCGAACTGATTCTCCACCTTTGCCATTGTTGGTGGAATGTTTGGAAGTGTGTACAGCATTACTGCCAATATTTCCTAATGAGATTTATCTTAGGTAAGTTTTGTTTGATACTTATCATGCGTCCAATGCTATAAGCTGAAGAATAGAATGTAAAAAACAATAGTCTGTAATTATATGAGTAGTTAAACGTATTTATTAATTGAATATTTTAGTTACATAATATAATTACTACTCAACAATTCAAATCAACACAAAAATTGACTATTTAAATGTTACCGTACTTTAATTTCTTGTTTTTTTTATAATGTCGTTAGTACATGAAATAAAAACTTATTTATACTTTTAATTTTTACTCTACTATTCAGTGTGTTGCGCGCTGTAGCCCGGCCACAGTAAATTTCGTAATTTTTAGATATATCCATATAATGTTCTTTTATTGTTCTTCCTGTACTCGTGTCTAGATAAAATGTACCACAAACGGTACTAACTAAAGCAGCATTTTTTTGTGGCCGGGACGCACCTTACTTGACGTACATTTCTTTGGAATATATACCAAAGAAATGTTCCTTTTTTTTTGCAAACTCATGAACAAATGGACGTTTATAACGTCTGCAAAATAGAAATAGCAAGTTCGCAAGTATGGTTATTGCTATTGTATTTTCGCGAAATTGTGTAAATTTCGCAGCACGCTACTTTTCGGAGTCTTTTCGACCCGTTTTTTATTTAACAAAATGAACTATGGAAGAAGACTATATTTCATTAATATATCTCCTCAGGTTAATAAACACGGGTCTACTGCCGCGGATTCTGAACAAGCAACTATCTCACATAGAGTATGCGAACGGTGCGACGTTTGACTCTGCCACCATCGGATCCTATCTCATTTCCATAGAGCAGCCGAGTAGGAGCTACAAGTTTTTGAGCGCCTATATTGATATGCTCTGTGGTTTTCACGAGGTATAGTAATGTAGTTTTATATAATTTAATTTTCAACGACATTTTAAATTTAAATAAGATTCATCATCATCATCATCATCACAACTCTTTGTAATGAGCCCACTGCAGGGCTATGAGTCTCTCCCCTGGGTGACGAGGAGGTATAGGCCATAATCCACCAAGCTGGCCCAGTGCTGGGTGGTGGATGTCAGAATTTTCAGGGCGCCGAAAATGGCTCCTGACAAACCCTAACGACTACTGTATACAAGTATACAGCACCCGGGACCGACTGCTTAACGTGCCCTCCGAAGCACGGAAGTCGCCGTGAGAAATTAATGATCGGCGGTCACCCATCCAAGCACCGGCCGCGCCGAACGTTGCTTGACCCGTGATATCGTTTGATACACACAGTGACCACGGCGCCACGACGACTTCAAATAAGATTAGCACATATGAATATTCTTGTGTTTATTTCTAATTTAAATTTTGCCGTCTGCTCCTTTTTTCCTTTCGGTTCACCAGTTACAGTGTTCAAATACAAATACTTTCAGTGATTACAATTTTTAATTCGATTTTATCAATAGATAGTTACATATTATGATAAACACTTCTATTCGAGAAATTCAGCTTGCACTTGTTAACGCCTTATAAACGTCATTCGAACCACAAGGCGCTAGTAATACACTGACTTCTTAAACACACAAGGAATATATTAAGCTTAAAATTTATTTCTAAAGATGGATCAATTTTGTCATGTTGGATAATGTTCTTTTACATTTTTTGTTGTGAACTAGGCTTCAACTGATGACCGCATTACTAACGACATTATTCTACCGGGTCTTGTACTAATATTACGAGAAGTGTTCCCGAACGTAAACGGCTGGAGATATACGAACCCGAAGGAACGCCGGGATATGCTGCAGAAATGTACAGTTTTCCTAACTTTAATACTGCAACATTCAAAGGAAACAAATGAGAGTATCAGCCTGCTAAAGAAGACGTGTATTTATAGTCTACTGCATTTAGAAAATGCTTTCGAATTGTTGAAAATAGTATCTATCGGTAAGTGATAGTGTTTTTATATAATGTTTTTATATTCCTCCGGTTGAGCTGTTTAGTATAATCTTAGTACAAAGTACAATTAAGTCTATACATTGTACTCTGGCAAATAATTCAATGCAGTTAACCTAATAGATCGAAATGTCAAAATAGAAAAATAATCATACCAGTTAAAAACTTCGTAGTGTAAGTACTGAATGAGAATGATTGAAAATAAACGAGTATTTGTCATTCGTTTTGCATAAAATTTTAAAGAAATTTATATATAATTAGAATTTAAGGTGTGTATCTTAAAACTAACATTGATGAAAGTAATGAATTACTAAACATACCTTGTGCTTTAAAACAGTTACAGTAGAAGTAAAATCGACTTTATAACTTCTTGCTTTTTAAATTCGTTTTGTCATTAAAAATGAAACTTGAAGCATAGTTGCTCTTCGCTAAAAGCACCATAAAAAATATAATCTTGTAATCCAAAATATGTTTTTTCTTTACATGAAGATATTATTATTTAAAAATAATTACATTCATTTACTTAAACCACATCACTATTTTTTTTCTTCCCGAAAGTAGACACACTGGAACTGTCATTTTACTGCATTGAATTATATACCAGGATATAGTTGGTATTTTAAATACTTCTTTAGTACAATTATTCTTTAAAAATTTTATATTGTTTTGGATTCTTGTCCCATTTCATAAAATGTAACTTGCAGAATATAAACACTTTACGGAATAGTATCCAATATGCTAAAATAAAAATCAAATAAATCTCACTTTCTATCTGATTTTTGGATAACCTACCGTTTCTGATTATGTCCTTCAAAGCCGAAGTCGAAATAAATTCATGAAAAAAATATCAAGAATATCCAAAGATTGTCGTGTGCAATGAAGTATAAATAAATAAATAAAATTGTATAGATCTGTTTCTTATTTGCTACTATTTTCACAGGTAATGAACAGCTTGAAATAATTATTCATAATGAAACAAACTGGTCCTCCGGTAATGGATCTCAGTACTTATCGACGATGCAACGGTGTCTAGCACTAGTCATGTTCGCCCTCCGACTCAAAACCTTAGTCACGCCATCCACTGAGCTAACTCCATTGGAGCACCTAATTTTTGCGCAAAATAAACAGAAGGATCCGTTGAAAGTGATACCTAGGATAACAAGCTACATTAATCATTCGTTTAATAAGAGTTTACCCGTTCTGTGCTGTCGTCTTCTGAAGCGGATTGCTGATGTAAGTAGAATTATTTTTAATTCGATAAAATAATCTATACTAATAATATATAAAGCCGAAGAGTTTGTTTTTTTGTTTGTTTGAACGCGCTAATCTCAGAAACTACAAGTGGGATTTGAAAAATTCTTTTTGCATTTGATAGCCCAACTCTTGAGGTAGGTTAGAGGCTATATTTTATCCCGAAATTCCCACGAGATCAAAAGTTACGCAGGTAAAACCGCGCGCGGTGGCTAGAAAAAATAAAATCCCCAGACAATCACACCAACTACATGGCCTCAAAGTATGCGAAGCTTGTGTTATGAGATGCCATGTAGCGAACTAGGGGGAACGTAGAATATAAATACATATGTATATAGATAAACACCCAGACCCGGAACATTTTTATTTTTCTAGTTCCGGGCGGGAAACGAACCCGCAACTACTGGCGTCTGAGGCAGATAGGTTTACCCCAGGGGGGGACATTTGCTTGTTAGCTCAGTTTCTTCAAAGACAGTGGCTCTAACTAACGGAAGGTCCTGAACTTTTATAGTAATACTACTTGACGCTAGATGACGCTACTTCTCACATTCATTATATTATGAAAAAAATAAATTACTTTGTTTTGTAAATAAATGCAAACTGGTTTTTCAAATGTGGTTTTTGTATATTTTAGTGTGCTGGTGTAAATTCGTATATTTTAATTTTCAAAACAAAATTTGAATGAATTTCAAGCTATGAGTGAAGCCTTGTCAACGTCAGATATGTTTGTTTAATTTCAAAACACCACCACAACACAATATGGCGACTGCTATCTGCGTACGCGCGTATCTGTAGTTTTTGTTGCTGTTTTGTGTTTATTCCTGAGTTTCATAGTGATTGTTATATTCCATAAAGTCGAAGACTTCAAAATCAATATTTCTTAGAAAATTTTGTGTTGGAAGTCTTTGAATTAGACTTTAGAAGGACTTAAAATTAGAGAATGCAATGTCGAATACGGCGTATTGCCTACATATATGTACGTATCTATACGGAGATCTACATATAGATACATTAGTTTGGGGCCGATTTATAGTTAGCGTTAGTAGCAAATGGGATCCCAAAAAATCTGCAAGAGGGCTCTCCATTCCCAAGTATAATATTTCTCTATGGTTTACCCCATCACCACAGTGGTCGAAAAGTAGATAACAAGGTGTATGATGAAATTTATATTGATATGTAAAAACTGCCCATATGTATAACAGTATCTTCTACTAGTGTCATCCGAAATTCTATAAAAGAGTTCAAAACATAAGTTGTAGAACCTAAAATGTTATTTTTATTTTATATTTAATTAGCAGTGTAGTCCAACAATCTAAAAACAAAGAAATCATTGACTTATTTCGTACAAATATGTGAATTGCTTAAAGATTTTTATTTAATTTTTACTGGTAATAAAATTATAGTATTTTTGAACAGGGTTTTCATATGTCTCTTTTTGCGTCCCTTGAAATGAGTGCGTACCAAGTGCGCGTTCTATTCCTTGAACGCCTGAGGGATCAATACGAGACTTATGAGCTTAAAGTTGCCATTTTGGAGTTCGTGGCTTCGTGTGTTGGCAACCAACCGGGACTTACTGAGGCCTTTTTTATGATGAGCTATGAAAATGAAAAAAAAGATGAAAAAACCGTCAAAAAAGAGGAGGATAAGGAAGATGAAAGTCAAGAAGGAATTTTAGGTTACATGGCGGATTATTTAGGGACGGTTAAAGCGGTAAGTACTCTGTAAAAAAATTTTATAGTAAAGTTCAACATTTAAAATAAAACTTATTATGTGATTTCTGTTCTAGGATGCAAAACTTCTTCATAGTCCTCTGCTGGCATGCATCATGTCTCTATTCCATGAACTCTGGAAGAATAACATGCAGATATTAGTAAAGAAACTAAGAGAAAATCCCAAATTTTGGGAGCACATGACAAGCCCTCTGTTTAGCGAAATTCAACCCGGCTTGCGAACCTACGCTCAAATATTCAACGTTCTAGGCATAGAATTATTTGTCTCGCGAGGAAAAATCGATGCTAATTTACAAGAAATGCTTGAACAGTTCTTTGATACCAATAAAACACATTTAGACAGCTGGATCAAATATATATTCTCGTTCAACGGCCGTGAGGCAGACGAGGTTGTGGATAAAGTACCGGTTTGGCTGAGTCTTCTCACCTCGTGGAAAGATTTCACGACAATATTCTGTAAATGCCTTCCTTTTAGTCTCAACATCGCGCACAAGTCCAAATTAGTAGCTCCCTGTTTAACTGCTTTGCAGAACGAAATAGATGACCTGAAAGACGGCAGGTTGGTTGTTATCCTAGCTGAACTATACGTTATAATGTTAGCCAATTGGAAAGATGATTGTTTCGATAACAGAAAAGTCAGTGCGAAACAAGTTGACGGCCTGCTCACCAATACAGCTATAGTATATGAATGTCTCCATCCAAGAGCATTACGAGCTATACTTTCAATAGGAACAGTAGCAATCAGCAGCTTAGATTACGAAATAAAAGCGAACAGCGTGACAGCACAAAGTATAATAAGATCAGTCACAAACATCAATAGTATTGAACTTGAAAAGTTGCTAGATGATGTTAAAGATGGGCCGAAACAAATCGATAATCAAAAATGTACACCAGATGAAGAAATACCTTCGATAGTTTTATCTCTAGCCATGTTAGAGCAGTGTTTAGATTTGTATGATGACATGTTTTCTGGGTTATCGCAGTGGTTCCAATCGACAAGATATATAAATAAGCTGCTCAGTTGCCTGCAGATGTGTGTGCAAAATCGTCAGTACTACAGCACATCGCTGGCTGCGCTTCGTTGTTTGACGGCATACGCACGTGGACCATTCTCGAAGGATTTACTTCTGAGTGATGTGGATCAGTTTCTATGGATGGCCCTTCTCCCGCCGAAATTCGACGCCAATGCGACTCAGTCGGCTTGGAAGCCACAGGAATGGTGGAAAGTGTATGGCTACAGTCTAGACTTTATTTCGATGATGGTGATGAAACATGGGCAGTTCTTCGCCAGTGATGCCATCAACTTTGTAGGTGTTCATTTGGAGCATCTGATGGAAGCCATTCTAATGCCGCAGCAGATGTTGAGTATCGAGTCGCTAAATATTTGCGCGTCGACGCTACATCTTATCGTCCAACTTGTGAAGTTTGAAGCGAGATGGCGTATACAAAATATTAACTCACTGATTGGAATTATGGTAAGAAGTTAATAATATAATTATTTCTAATTAGGAAGTCAGCTTTTTTAATAAATTATTCTGGATCAGAACTCTGAAATGTGATTCAATCTGCAGCGCCTTGTTATGAAATTGATAATTGATTAACTATTTATTAACTCAACGATGACTTGATATAGCTTTTATACTATTGTAAATTGTAATCGAGAGGTTTGTTTCACCTTATAATTCGAGTAACTGACGAAGATATTAATACCAATAAATTGTTATGTTCAGTTTAAATTCATTTCATTTGCAACTAGAGCTTCTTCATAGAATTCTATGAATGACATAGAAAGTTTCAAGATGCTGATAATTTGTGCTATTGCAAAGGTATCATGTTTTATTAAACACCATACTTAAATGCTTTAAAAAGAAGTCGAAATGCATGACAAAAATAAATGTAATTATCTGAAATTGCAGCGCAGCATCAGTGCGTGCCTGTACCAGTGCGTGACGACGTTGCTGCGCGCGCGCCGCTCGTCCGACGTGACGCCGGCGCCGGACGACGCGCCCGCCGGACACTCGCCGCCGCCGCAACTTGCCACGCTACACCGGTAACTATCATTTTGTTCTACTTGCTTGTGAACTAGACTTTACTGTTGATAAATTTGATCATTTGGCTGGCTCGGTGTTTTATGATTCTGTTTGGAATAGACCTACCTGACCTCCACTTGGTGGTAGAACCCCTTAACGGTTCACCTGGCTAGCAATCATCCTGCATATAAAATCTGCCGCCAAATATCACCGCCGCCCAGATGATGTGTTCCGGCATTGTTTTAAGAAGAGCTTTGTATGGTTCATTAACCGTACAGTCTATCGCGCAATACTGTCCTAATTTGGTCACATGCTGCGGACACGCGTCACGTCGCCCTAACATAATAAATACCTTATGTTTAACATACTTAGTGTGCATTATCTTACCAGCCACAGGGTAGACAAGGATCCTTCCTAACTTAAGTGTAACTTACAACAATAAACTCAACTTAACTATCTGTGGTGTTCAACTCAAGCTCCAACATCTACAACAACACTAAGAAAACTATACATCTTTTATCCTTCAAGCCGGATTTGAACCAGCGGCCTATGGTTCCCCATTAAACCTGTGTGCTGACATCTTCAGTCTCAACTTCATATA
This sequence comes from Stenoptilia bipunctidactyla, assembly GCA_944452665.1. Classification (NCBI taxonomy): domain Eukaryota; kingdom Metazoa; phylum Arthropoda; class Insecta; order Lepidoptera; family Pterophoridae; genus Stenoptilia; species Stenoptilia bipunctidactyla. The sequence continues at coordinate 13,978,664 of OX101726.1, forward strand.
CCATCAGGTGAGATGGAGGTCAAACGCGGGTCTAGTAACAATTTTTTTTTCTTAAACTAGACGATGTCCCAGAAAAGAATTACGTTTTTATCGTGTCGTGATAAATCATGGCTAGTGTAGAAAAGGATTCCTTTTATTGTCGTGCATGATTCAAAAATAAATGGTAAACGGTGTAACGTAGTAGTTTTTGTGGGTTATAAAAAATTAAAACTCGCGACCTTAGAATTTTGAGATTGGCAACATTATTTTTTTTCTTCAAGACGGACGGAACGCACCGCTGCTGTCAAGATGTGAAATCTTTTTTTTGGGCCGGCTTTGCTGGCTAGATGTTGTGATCGTCCCATTTAAAAAACCTTAAATTTAATAAGGTGAAATACGTATAATATGTAGTCGCCGCAGTTTGTGTTAGAAATAAATTTTAGCCCATATTGGAAACCATATGGTAAGTCACATTGTCAAATCTTCACGTCTGATGTTAATCCTATTAGTTTGAACGAATATTCAGCTAGATATCTTTTTAAGGCTCCATCACAAATGTTGGTAATTGTCGTTTCTTAAATTATTCCAAATTGAAGCCTATAAAAAAAAACATAACCTAGATCTGACCATCTCGGGTAATCAAGTTTATAATTCTTTCCAGGGTGCTTTGCAGGAGTAACTCTGGTGGAGTTTTCATTGTTTTTAAATGTGGCTGAAGCTGTTTGTTACATGATTTAACACAAGAGCATGAAATCCTCATGGTAACATGCAGATTTGCTTTAGTAAAATGTTGACCGAGGAGTTATAAGGTAATCTTTTATCTACTTACAACTATAAAATCAAGAAAGAAAGTACCTGTGGTGATATTGGATATTGGATATTGGATATTGATATTGGATATTGAAACTGGATATTAGTTATTGTAGTGACATTAAGAGATAGAATATTCTTTAATTATTGTTTTAAAAGATAATCCTTGCGGTTAGTTTTAAGTAGACTTAAGCACTAACCTTAGTTTATTAATTATTTTGTTAATTTAGCTTCATGGTAATTTAAAGTACCTATATAAATTGTTCTTTTTATGTATAACAGAGACGGTGAGGTGATTTAGTATGGTGAACTCCCTCTCCTGAGCTAGTTAAACTTTTTTCTCACCGCTCTCTGTGTAAAGATACTCAGGACTCGCCTTGAACTATTACACAATAAAATCTGTGATATTTATCAGTATTAACATCTTTTATTTTATATCACAAGACCTGTTAAGTAGGACCTACCCCGCTACATCTTGGATAAGTAGGATCGAGGGTGAGTCTAGGGTGTTTACGCTCAGAGTATCTTTATTTTGTGACCTGTGTTTTGGTAGGAGTGTCTGGTTACTTACAACTTAAGCAATCTTCACTCCGGGCACAAACTGAACACTCCCCCCAATCCACAACGTTACAAATGGCGCCCAATCTTTAAATTTTTATTGTTTAAGGGTGTAATAATTGTTATTGCGTCCAATTTACATTTTTGTGTGTTGTTTTATTGAAAATAATATATCTCTTTTTGTCAATGTTACAACTTTGCAGTTCCAAATTAAAATTCATTTAATTTGTGTACAACAACACACTTTACTTTGTTTATTGAACATTTTATTGTCAAATACTGTTCTGTTTTTATTGTTTGTTACAAACAAACTTTTTTCAGGTAATTTATATTGATGTTACCATATATTTTTACATTAGCTGATATTTACAGATATATTTTGTATTTAATTATAATACTAACATAGTATTTAATATTATTAAGGTTTTCTTGTTAAAATATCACCATGGCGAACTTAAAATCAATTAATTTTCATGCTTTAAATAAGGAAGAACTCATTTATGAAGTTCTTATTCGTTCTGAGACACCAAGCACAACTGTAGAAGGGCTGAGGAAGCAACTTAGAGTTTTGTCTAAGGAATGTTCTCCAGATGACATATATGTATTGGATGACAAGGTCGATGTTGAGGAAGAGCTTCCAATGATTGAAAGTAAGCTGCTTGAACTATCCAATTTGTTTGACAGTGATAAAAGTTCGAGTTCACGGTTCAAGGGTTTATGCAGTCACTTGTATTGGCGAATAAATAGGTTGTCTTCTAGTAGCCCAGCGTTGCAGAAGAAGATTTTGTCTCTTAATGATAAATTAAAACCTTATTTGTCTATAGACACTTCAGCTGTACCATCTGTCAGTGCAGATGTTCAGGTACCACTGGCCCCGACTATTGTTGAGTGTTCTGGGGATAGAAATATTGTCAGGTGGAATATTAAATTTAATGGTTTAACTGATCCAAGGTCATCCTATTGGTTCATGGCACGTGAAGGACCTAAAGGTTTAATATGTTTGTGTTTTATTGAAACTTCACCATTGGTAGTCCTTATTTTTTTGTGTTTATACATTTTTATATAACCATTTTGGTAGATATATTTTCTTTTTGTGAAATTTTTTTTCACTAAATGTTAGTGTATTTTTTATCTGTCAGATAAATCTGCAGATAAATATATTTTTTGTTGTACAAGTGGTATTTCTCTACTACTCACTTGGTACAGATTTTGGTTACTGTCAGTATTGAGTTCAATCTGCAGTTATTTTGTTGTCATATAGGTGGTATTTCTCTATTACTCACCTGACACATTTTTGTTGTTTCGGCAATATTTTGTTATAACTGTCAGTTATACTGAAGTTATATTTTTTTTAAGTAATAGCTAAAGGCAAATTCAATTCGATGTCCATTGTTAGTTCTGGTGTAAAGTTGGCTTTACAACTTTTATACTGAAGTAGTATGTTTTTGTTATTGTTTAGTGTTGCACAGATTTTGCTGTGTTAACACAAAGACAGTAATTCTGAAAGAGATGAATGTAAGGAATGAATGGTTATGTTAGTTACTAATTTTGCAAAGAGCGCTCTAGAAGATGATGTATGTTCAACCCGATGATGAATGAATGTGAATGAATGGTGATAAGACTGACACAACTCAAGGACTCATTGAATGACTTTATGCTATGGCCGGTCTTGTAAGGAATGTGTAGTTTGTATAAAATCTGACCTGCCTGTTGGTTTTTTTTTTGGATTGATAACTGAAAGATGGATATTTATTTATATTTTTTTAGTAAGTAGGTTTACTTACTAAACTTAATGTTGTAATTTTGGTATTGTTTTTTTTAACAACTGTTTGTTGTTACTTAAGTGACTGTTATGCCTATATATATTTTTCTAATACAACTTTGTTGATAGTTGGTTGTAAACTTTGTTACTTACAAGTTTTTTTTCTCTTTTAACAGCTGTTGAGTTGTTGTTTTGTGGTGATGGGTTTTAGTTATACCTTATGGTATGTTGGCCATAGGTGTAACATTTTTTTTGTTTTGTTACTGATATATTTCACAGATTGTAGGTATCTACCTATCTACTCAGATTCATTGTTGTGTTATAACTTAGTTTTTTTTCTCAGTTTAGGTTGGTTGTAGATTGTTTCAACGCCGGGACGGCGATCGGTTCACTTCATGACCCTTTTCTTTGGAGGGGGGGCATTGTAACGTAGTAGTTTTTGTGGGTTATAAAAAATTAAAACTCGCGACCTTAGAATTTTGAGATTGGCAACATTATTTTTTTTCTTCAAGACGGACGGAACGCACCGCTGCTGTCAAGATGTGAAATCTTTTTTTTGGGCCGGCTTTGCTGGCTAGATGTTGTGATCGTCCCATTTAAAAAACCTTAAATTTAATAAGGTGAAATACGTATAATATGTAGTCGCCGCAGTTTGTGTTAGAAATAAATTTTAGCCCATATTGGAAACCATATGGTAAGTCACATTGTCAAATCTTCACGTCTGATGTTAATCCTATTAGTTTGAACGAATATTCAGCTAGATATCTTTTTAAGGCTCCATCACAAATGTTGGTAATTGTCGTTTCTTAAATTATTCCAAATTGAAGCCTATAAAAAAAAACATAACCTAGATCTGACCATCTCGGGTAATCAAGTTTATAATTCTTTCCAGGGTGCTTTGCAGGAGTAACTCTGGTGGAGTTTTCATTGTTTTTAAATGTGGCTGAAGCTGTTTGTTACATGATTTAACACAAGAGCATGAAATCCTCATGGTAACATGCAGATTTGCTTTAGTAAAATGTTGACCGAGGAGTTATAAGGTAATCTTTTATCTACTTACAACTATAAAATCAAGAAAGAAAGTACCTGTGGTGATATTGGATATTGGATATTGGATATTGATATTGGATATTGAAACTGGATATTAGTTATTGTAGTGACATTAAGAGATAGAATATTCTTTAATTATTGTTTTAAAAGATAATCCTTGCGGTTAGTTTTAAGTAGACTTAAGCACTAACCTTAGTTTATTAATTATTTTGTTAATTTAGCTTCATGGTAATTTAAAGTACCTATATAAATTGTTCTTTTTATGTATAACAGAGACGGTGAGGTGATTTAGTATGGTGAACTCCCTCTCCTGAGCTAGTTAAACTTTTTTCTCACCGCTCTCTGTGTAAAGATACTCAGGACTCGCCTTGAACTATTACACAATAAAATCTGTGATATTTATCAGTATTAACATCTTTTATTTTATATCACAAGACCTGTTAAGTAGGACCTACCCCGCTACATCTTGGATAAGTAGGATCGAGGGTGAGTCTAGGGTGTTTACGCTCAGAGTATCTTTATTTTGTGACCTGTGTTTTGGTAGGAGTGTCTGGTTACTTACAACTTAAGCAATCTTCACTCCGGGCACAAACTGAACACTCCCCCCAATCCACAACGTTACAACGGCCTCTCTCCCAAACGTTATGTCACTTACTAAAATTTGTCCACCAAAAGTATCACTAATGGAGTTAACCGTGAGATCCAGCGGTCGAGCGAGCCCGGTCCTCCTAGGAAATAATGGTCGGATACTCTTTCTAGTCTATTCTAACTTAAATAATTTCTCAACAGAACACTAGAAGTGCTGCATATGTCGACTCTGTGCCTGCTGGCGTTCAGCCCCGACGTGCTCTCTCTGCTGGCGGACCCGGGCCTGGACATGGAGCGATGGCAGCCATTGGTGGAAATACATTTTGGAGCACCCAAAATATGCTATGAACCCTTCCCGCAGCTGACATTCGGGACGTTGCTGTCTGCTATATGTCTGCTGGCTAGGTCTTTGAGTCATGTAAGTTTATTTTGATTTTTTTTAATGAACTTTAAATTTTCAATTTAAAGTGTATTAATAAAAATAATTTTAAATTCAATCATCACTTTTAACTTCTTCTAGCATGATAGTATTTTTTTTACCGCTACACCACTCAGTTTTCTTATGCCGGTTGTAAAACGACCGCAACGAATGTATTATTGAAAAAAATAACTAATTAATTTTTTATTAATTAATTTATTAATAATACAAAGATGCAATAACACTTTTACAAAACAAGTGTAACAAAAACCTACTTAGGTTTGTATGTACACTTGCATTCATCATCGTGTACAAATTTACAATAAAAAATCTAATTTAACAAGATACAAGTACAAGTAAATATCAATACAAAATGAATTACAAATGAAAGCAAATACATATCTAAACGTTAAAAAATTTAGGACTAGAATCACTTATTCGACAATCGCGGCTAGTACCTATGCGCTTCTCGGAAGGATTCAAATTAAATTTAGAAAGTAATTGTGTAGCACTTTTGCCAGGGTGAAAACCAAATTGTTTATCGGTAATTACTCGTACATTATTATTTTCATAAAAAGTATACAATTGTTTTGATAACGTTTTACTACCAATTTGTCGATTGAGGAAAGTATTGTGATTGGGGGAAAGTTTTCGAATATAGTTTCACTACCTTTTTTGTGGATAGGCTTAACTATTCCTGTTATGAGCTGTGGAGGATATTTTCCCTGTTTAATTGTTGCATTCATAAAATGCGCTAACACTTCCGCAATATCTGTGTCAATAATTTTTAAATCATTTGCTCTTATTTTATCTATGCCTGGTGCTTTAAGATCATTCAGCGACCTTATTTCTTTAAGAACAGATTTTGTTGTTGTAGGTTTATATCTGCAAGAAACATTGACGCATGAAGTAGCTATTTTTATCAAGAAGTTTTTTGTCACAATAGGGTGTTAAATTATCTGCTCTGTTTGAAAAAGTATCCACAAAGTTGTTAGCTACACCCTCCGTGGTGCAGCTATTGTTTACTAGTGTCTTTTTAATGACCGTATCAGCTAAGGTTTTAGCCCTGCCAGTAATTTGGTTAAGTATTTTCTAAAGTATTCTTGGATCGTTTTCATGATATCTTGTCGTAATTTTTCATTTTTACTTTTATTAATTAATTTATTTGCATAGATTCTAGATGAGTTGTATTTATTACAAGCTTTTATTATTTTGTTATTCATCCAATTTTTAATAAGTATGAATATTCGTTATCTTGTGCTTAGAACATAAGGTTAAGGGTGAAAATGGCGCGTCATGTCACGCCGCAGCGTAACGCGAGCGCACGTGCGGGTTCCTAATATAAAAGTGTTCCGTCGCGTGCTCTTGTGCCCGCGCGAGCGTTCGCTTAACACAGTTTTAGTCTTGAGAGCTTGCTTTAGGGTTGTGTGAATAAATGGTTATAGTAGATTGTTAACCTAGGGCTGTATGACATTAATTGCATACGAGGTTTTTGGCGCCCGAGCGCAGCGAGTTAGGCCTGCGGCTCGGGCTCAAATCACAGCCTCGACTGTGATTAGCAACTTAGCTCACTTGTTACATAATATACTATTAAACTATTGATTTGTCTTAAAATCGACTGACTAAAGCTGAACGTACGCTCAATGGCTTACTCGTTTTCTCAGACGTACCACACGGAAGAGCAAGTCGGCTCGCGTTCCCCGCGGCGGCGGCGCGCGTGCTCGTGCGGGTCCCCCGGCGACACGCGCCGCGCCGCGCGCTCCGAGTCCCTCACGTCGCTGTCCTCCGCCGCCAGCGCCGCGCCCTGCCTCGACGACAGCCTGCTGGCGCCCGCGCTGCAGGCCGCCTGCACGCTGCTGGCGTCACAGGTACCGCGTGTGTGTTGTGTGTGAGGCAGTCCCTCACGTCGCTGTCCTCCGCCGCCAGCGCCGCGCCCTGCCTCGACGACAGCCTGCTGGCGCCCGCGCTGCAGGCCGCCTGCACGCTGCTGGCGTCACAGGTACCGCGTGTGTGTTGTGTGTGAGGCAGTCCCTCACGTCGCTGTCCTCCGCCGCCAGCGCCGCGCCCTGCCTCGACGACAGCCTGCTGGCGCCCGCGCTGCAGGCCGCCTGCACGCTGCTGGCGTCACAGGTACCGCGTGTGTGTTGTGTGTGAGGCAGTCCCTCACGTCGCTGTCCTCCGCCGCCAGCGCCGCGCCCTGCCTCGACGACAGCCTGCTGGCGCCCGCGCTGCAGGCCGCCTGCACGCTGCTGGCGTCACAGGTACCGCGTGTGTGTTGTGTGTGAGGCAGTCCCTCACGTCGCTGTCCTCCGCCGCCAGCGCCGCGCCCTGCCTCGACGACAGCCTGCTGGCGCCCGCGCTGCAGGCCGCCTGCACGCTGCTGGCGTCACAGGTACCGCGTGTGTGTTGTGTGTGAGGCAGTCCCTCACGTCGCTGTCCTCCGCCGCCAGCGCCGCGCCCTGCCTCGACGACAGCCTGCTGGCGCCCGCGCTGCAGGCCGCCTGCACGCTGCTGGCGTCACAGGTACCGCGTGTGTGTTGTGTGTGAGGCAGTCCCTCACGTCGCTGTCCTCCGCCGCCAGCGCCGCGCCCTGCCTCGACGACAGCCTGCTGGCGCCCGCGCTGCAGGCCGCCTGCACGCTGCTGGCGTCACAGGTACCGCGTGTGTGTTGTGTGTGAGGCAGTCCCTCACGTCGCTGTCCTCCGCCGCCAGCGCCGCGCCCTGCCTCGACGACAGCCTGCTGGCGCCCGCGCTGCAGGCCGCCTGCACGCTGCTGGCGTCACAGGTACCGCGTGTGTGTTGTGTGTGAGGCAGTCCCTCACGTCGCTGTCCTCCGCCGCCAGCGCCGCGCCCTGCCTCGACGACAGCCTGCTGGCGCCCGCGCTGCAGGCCGCCTGCACGCTGCTGGCGTCACAGGTACCGCGTGTGTGTTGTGTGTGAGGCAGTCCCTCACGTCGCTGTCCTCCGCCGCCAGCGCCGCGCCCTGCCTCGACGACAGCCTGCTGGCGCCCGCGCTGCAGGCCGCCTGCACGCTGCTGGCGTCACAGGTACCGCGTGTGTGTTGTGTGTGAGGCAGTCCCTCACGTCGCTGTCCTCCGCCGCCAGCGCCGCGCCCTGCCTCGACGACAGCCTGCTGGCGCCCGCGCTGCAGGCCGCCTGCACGCTGCTGGCGTCACAGGTACCGCGTGTGTGTTGTGTGTGAGGCAGTCCCTCACGTCGCTGTCCTCCGCCGCCAGCGCCGCGCCCTGCCTCGACGACAGCCTGCTGGCGCCCGCGCTGCAGGCCGCCTGCACGCTGCTGGCGTCACAGGTACCGCGTGTGTGTTGTGTGTGAGGCAGTCCCTCACGTCGCTGTCCTCCGCCGCCAGCGCCGCGCCCTGCCTCGACGACAGCCTGCTGGCGCCCGCGCTGCAGGCCGCCTGCACGCTGCTGGCGTCACAGGTACCGCGTGTGTGTTGTGTGTGAGGCAGTCCCTCACGTCGCTGTCCTCCGCCGCCAGCGCCGCGCCCTGCCTCGACGACAGCCTGCTGGCGCCCGCGCTGCAGGCCGCCTGCACGCTGCTGGCGTCACAGGTACCGCGTGTGTGTTGTGTGTGAGGCAGTCCCTCACGTCGCTGTCCTCCGCCGCCAGCGCCGCGCCCTGCCTCGACGACAGCCTGCTGGCGCCCGCGCTGCAGGCCGCCTGCACGCTGCTGGCGTCACAGGTACCGCGTGTGTGTTGTGTGTGAGGCAGTCCCTCACGTCGCTGTCCTCCGCCGCCAGCGCCGCGCCCTGCCTCGACGACAGCCTGCTGGCGCCCGCGCTGCAGGCCGCCTGCACGCTGCTGGCGTCACAGGTACCGCGTGTGTGTTGTGTGTGAGGCAGTCCCTCACGTCGCTGTCCTCCGCCGCCAGCGCCGCGCCCTGCCTCGACGACAGCCTGCTGGCGCCCGCGCTGCAGGCCGCCTGCACGCTGCTGGCGTCACAGGTACCGCGTGTGTGTTGTGTGTGAGGCAGTCCCTCACGTCGCTGTCCTCCGCCGCCAGCGCCGCGCCCTGCCTCGACGACAGCCTGCTGGCGCCCGCGCTGCAGGCCGCCTGCACGCTGCTGGCGTCACAGGTACCGCGTGTGTGTTGTGTGTGAGGCAGTCCCTCACGTCGCTGTCCTCCGCCGCCAGCGCCGCGCCCTGCCTCGACGACAGCCTGCTGGCGCCCGCGCTGCAGGCCGCCTGCACGCTGCTGGCGTCACAGGTACCGCGTGTGTGTTGTGTGTGAGGCAGTCCCTCACGTCGCTGTCCTCCGCCGCCAGCGCCGCGCCCTGCCTCGACGACAGCCTGCTGGCGCCCGCGCTGCAGGCCGCCTGCACGCTGCTGGCGTCACAGGTACCGCGTGTGTGTTGTGTGTGAGGCAGTCCCTCACGTCGCTGTCCTCCGCCGCCAGCGCCGCGCCCTGCCTCGACGACAGCCTGCTGGCGCCCGCGCTGCAGGCCGCCTGCACGCTGCTGGCGTCACAGGTACCGCGTGTGTGTTGTGTGTGAGGCAGTCCCTCACGTCGCTGTCCTCCGCCGCCAGCGCCGCGCCCTGCCTCGACGACAGCCTGCTGGCGCCCGCGCTGCAGGCCGCCTGCACGCTGCTGGCGTCACAGGTACCGCGTGTGTGTTGTGTGTGAGGCAGTCCCTCACGTCGCTGTCCTCCGCCGCCAGCGCCGCGCCCTGCCTCGACGACAGCCTGCTGGCGCCCGCGCTGCAGGCCGCCTGCACGCTGCTGGCGTCACAGGTACCGCGTGTGTGTTGTGTGTGAGGCAGTCCCTCACGTCGCTGTCCTCCGCCGCCAGCGCCGCGCCCTGCCTCGACGACAGCCTGCTGGCGCCCGCGCTGCAGGCCGCCTGCACGCTGCTGGCGTCACAGGTACCGCGTGTGTGTTGTGTGTGAGGCAGTCCCTCACGTCGCTGTCCTCCGCCGCCAGCGCCGCGCCCTGCCTCGACGACAGCCTGCTGGCGCCCGCGCTGCAGGCCGCCTGCACGCTGCTGGCGTCACAGGTACCGCGTGTGTGTTGTGTGTGAGGCAGTCCCTCACGTCGCTGTCCTCCGCCGCCAGCGCCGCGCCCTGCCTCGACGACAGCCTGCTGGCGCCCGCGCTGCAGGCCGCCTGCACGCTGCTGGCGTCACAGGTACCGCGTGTGTGTTGTGTGTGAGGCAGTCCCTCACGTCGCTGTCCTCCGCCGCCAGCGCCGCGCCCTGCCTCGACGACAGCCTGCTGGCGCCCGCGCTGCAGGCCGCCTGCACGCTGCTGGCGTCACAGGTACCGCGTGTGTGTTGTGTGTGAGGCAGTCCCTCACGTCGCTGTCCTCCGCCGCCAGCGCCGCGCCCTGCCTCGACGACAGCCTGCTGGCGCCCGCGCTGCAGGCCGCCTGCACGCTGCTGGCGTCACAGGTACCGCGTGTGTGTTGTGTGTGAGGCAGTCCCTCACGTCGCTGTCCTCCGCCGCCAGCGCCGCGCCCTGCCTCGACGACAGCCTGCTGGCGCCCGCGCTGCAGGCCGCCTGCACGCTGCTGGCGTCACAGGTACCGCGTGTGTGTTGTGTGTGAGGCAGTCCCTCACGTCGCTGTCCTCCGCCGCCAGCGCCGCGCCCTGCCTCGACGACAGCCTGCTGGCGCCCGCGCTGCAGGCCGCCTGCACGCTGCTGGCGTCACAGGTACCGCGTGTGTGTTGTGTGTGAGGCAGTCCCTCACGTCGCTGTCCTCCGCCGCCAGCGCCGCGCCCTGCCTCGACGACAGCCTGCTGGCGCCCGCGCTGCAGGCCGCCTGCACGCTGCTGGCGTCACAGGTACCGCGTGTGTGTTGTGTGTGAGGCAGTCCCTCACGTCGCTGTCCTCCGCCGCCAGCGCCGCGCCCTGCCTCGACGACAGCCTGCTGGCGCCCGCGCTGCAGGCCGCCTGCACGCTGCTGGCGTCACAGGTATCGCGTGTGTGTTGTGTGTGAGGCAGTCCCTCACGTCGCTGTCCTCCGCCGCCAGCGCCGCGAGCGTCACACGTCCAAAACATGATTTATGCCGTACGATTTGTAACACGCGTCTTTCAGCATTCAGTTAAAAATCAGCATGCACGCATACGACATACATACTGCCCTCCAATTCATGCATCATATAAATCCTGTTTCAAAATATTACAGCACTATCGGTAATGTGTTCCGACAATATTTTATGAAGCGCCAGTTCTTTTTAAATCCATGTCATCTTTGACCATATCTGCACTTGAAGTAAAAAAAAATGGAGGTCGGCCTTAGTGATCGATGAAAAAAGGAATCTATAGTCGTACATTGTTCTACATTTCAACTTGAAATCCAAAAACACGATAGCTACTTTTGCTCTTTTTTATCGAATCCAACCTGATATAACTTTTTTTATCAAATGCCTGACAGCTGGAACTATTATCGTAAGCTTTCAATATCCTATCACCTATACCTATTCATCACCTATTCATGTAATCAATTTTTTTTTTCTCTTTGCAGGCTCTGCTTGCCGTCCGCGATCCAAACGTGCCTTCCCGCCATAAGCAACTCGTCCGTCGAGAGCTAAGTTCTGAACTAACCGTGTTCCACGACTTTGTTCGCAAACGAATCCTCTGCGCCGCTCACGCACGCCCGCATCAGGCCAGAAACAAACTCGGAGTGTGGCCTTTACCCACCGACGAAGAGGAACATGCCATGATCGAATGTGCTAGAAAAGACCGCAACATTACTGAAGAAGACAACCAAGCACTACCCCCTCCTCCACCTCCAAAAAGATCTTCAAACGACTCCATGCGCGAATATATCCTCCGCAAACATTATCTAGACAAATGCGCACGGACACCTGTCAAAGATCCACCTCAACCAGTATCGCACTCCACCCCAACTACGGACAAAAAGAAGGACACTTCGAGAAGTTCTAAAAGAGTCTCTTGGGCAGTTACTACCCACGATCCTGATGAAACCATCGACAGCTTGGGACAAGAAACCGAACCAACTTATTCAAACTTAACTGATGTACAAATTAATAATGATGAGGAATATTTTCATCTTATGTCTATTGTGTTCCTGTACATTTGCCAAACGGAATTGTAAAATAGTTTATTGTTTTTTGCTGTCGGAAGTAAGCTAGTTATAATAAATAAATAAATAGATACAGTGCTTTTAATAAAAATCACCTAATACAAGCTTAAACCGTGTCTAGTCTAGAATTAGTAAATCCGAGACAAACAAGGTATTAAGCTTGCTATAATAAACAGGTTGTAACCTTGAATTAACAATACATTCTCTAGACCGTGTTTAACCCAAATAATATGGCAATTCTGAATAAAAAGAATGAGTTGGTGAACTATGATGCCAAAAAACTGTCAAGTCAACTGTCAAAAAAATAAATTGTGTCATGAATGTCTAGTTCACGCTATAATTTCAACTAAACTGAACGCCAAATGCTTAGTTATTCAAACTAAGCCCTTACATTGATCATTACAGTGTTGCACTCTACCTGAATTCTCAGAAACCAACCCATTCACCGAAAACATTGACCTTATTGCCTTGACGTAATGTTGGTTACGTACTACCCAGTTTATTCCAAGTAAGTATACAGGGATAGAATTACTCAGCTACCTTAAATAAGCGCTCCCAAAACGAAGGCATAGTAGTTTCAAATGAGCTCCTAATGCCAACTGTTTAGTTATAAAAAATAACACAAATGGGCATTGTTCACTTATTTTAACCTATTATTTTTATTATGTTATATTAATCTTTAGCCTATTTTGAGAGAAAAATTTGAATAGTTTTATTTTTAACTGTGTCGTTTAATTTATATTGATTTTATGAAATTAGTACGTGTTGACGTCATCAGTGGCATTAACTTTATAAACATGTGTCAGTCAGTGAAAAAAAAAAATGAGCTGTGTCTGTGTGCTCAACTCATGCTATGTCACTGTCACCCAATGGATTGTCAACAGACAACAAACCAACATTTCAAACATTGATTCAAATCAAATCTTTACCGTCTTTATTTCCTCTGTTTCTTTTCTTTGTAGTTTGTATAAATAATGTATAATTAAAATAATTAAATTAATTATTCTTAAAATTTTAATTGTTAATTAAACTTAGATAAATCGCAGGGAAAAATAAAGAAGCTGAATGTGTTACGTTGAGGTTACGTTAAAATATAAACAAAACAATACAACCACCATTAGAGCTATAGAGTTTAGTTTGACTTTTTTTAAACAGCTTTAAGGCATAACACTTGATCGATTTGATGCCTTTGATGACGTCTTCAAGGTTAAATAAAGGTCAAATGTATTTTGTTAAAAAATCTCTTAAACCCCAATATTTTTAAATGTTTTAAATCGACTAAATTAATGAGAAACTTATTCCTCGAAACAGTTTTTCGTATGAAATAAATTAAAAAAAATGAACAATGCCCATTCCGTGGCTATTGCAATCTATCGACCTCCGGGCTACAAAATCCCTATAACTTAATTCTATCACTTAATGATATGCTTCTTAGACATAGGACATCACAAAACATAATTCTTTTAGACGATATTAATATTGATATACATGAAAATAATACTGACTATCTCCAGCCCCTACCTAGACATGCTGGCATACCATGGATTACAACCCACTCACTGTATGCCAACTCATAGTAAAACATCCTAGATCACTTAATAATTAAAACTTAACTTAACGCCAAATGCTTAGTTATATCCATACTACCTCTACCCCTAACCCAAGGGGATCCTTCAGAATGCATCAGGAAAGAGAAGGACCTTGATGATTTAAGAAATGGCAAATAATGAGTATATTATACAGGGTTATTGGTAATTTGTCCAGAATCTTTTTTTTACACTTTTAGACATGACCAAGCGCATCTCGACTCATTGTCATCTTAGAAAGCCTAAACTACAATTACAAACAACAAGAGAACTTTGGCTTCTCAATAGAATACAAATGTTGGATTATTTCATTGAATTTTCTTATGAATCAGTGGAAAGAATATTTCGAGAATTTATTTGAACGGAGCGCGAGTGATGTTTTGGAAAGTAGGCTTCCCACCTTCGAGTGGTGTGGCCGATCGTGAAAGTGAGATAAGTATGGAAGAAGTTATGAAAGCAATGGCAGGTTTGAAATTGGGTAAAGCGGCAGGGTATGATAGGATAGATGCCGAAATGCTCAAGGCGGGTGAAAGTGTCACTGCAAACCTGTTGTACCAGCTTTATAATAAGTGTTGGCGGTCTGTTTCCAGGCGGCTGGTGCAAGGCCGTTATTGTGCCACTTTATAAAGGAAAGGAGTCACATCAGGAATGCAAAAACTTCCGTAGCATTAGCCTTTTGAGTATTGTAGGCAAAATGTATGAAAAGATATTAATCGAAAGAGTGATGAATGAAACAGAAAGCAAGATCTGGGATGTGCAAGCGGGATTTCGAAAGGGGATGGGATGCACGGATCAAATCTTTGCCTTAAGATCTGTAACCGAGAAGGTTCTGGCTAAACACTGAAAGGTTTTCAATGAAGACTTGGAAAAGGCGTATGACAGTGTGATGAGGAATGAACTGGGGTCAACTCTATTCGAGTTTGGGTGGACAGTGACTTGATACGGGCACTCAAATCCTTATATAAGGACTCGAGTGCCTGTGTCAGGTGAATGATGACTACACAGAATGGTTTAGCATCGATCGCGGTGTTTTTTATTTTTATTTTTATTCTTGTACCCCCGATACTGTTCGGGGCAATGATCCGCACATTTTTGTTTTAAATTCTTGTTCTCTTTGTTTCGCACTTTTTATATTTAAATTAATTTTAAGTCAACAATTTCGTCCTACATATTTTATTAATTTTATCATTTTAAGTATACTTGCTCCTTGGAGCCTTATATCTCATATCTTATACTTTGTATGTATTGTGCTTTCTGGTGATCTTGTACACCAGAGATGGGCGCTTAGGCAAGAGGGGGATATTGAAAAAATGAAAAAATGTTTTATTATTTTCTCTCACATAGAAAGTATTTAAACTTAAAATAAATCAAAAATGTACATTAAAAATGTAAATACCCCCATATTGGGGATATTTACATTTTTATTTTATGTTTGTTCTGCTGTTCGATCGCGGTGTTAGACAGGGCTGTGTAGCGTCTCCATGGCTGTTCAACCTATTCATGTAGCTGTTTGAAAGATCTGAAAGAGTCTGAATGGGGTATAAATGAATGAAAAAGTGATCAATACTCTGCTTTACGCCGACGACCAGGTTCTACTTGCATCGTCTGCGTCGGAATTGCAACAAATGCTCACTGTGATGCATGAGTCGTTCAAAAGAAAAGGTGTGAAAGTAAATATTGGAAAGACGAAAGTTATGGTTATGGAGAGGAGTGAAGATATGACGGAATGCAATATTATGATAGGGGACGAAATAGTTGAACAAGTGAAAGAGTTTGTTTACTTGGGGTCCTTGTTTACAAGAGATGGGAAGTATGACGATGATATTGAAAAGAGGATAAAAGCTAGAAATTGTGTTAATGGCGCCATAAATTCGATAATGGCAAGCAAAACTATACCAAATAAGGCTCGTCTTGCTGTACTTGAGGGAGTTTTGGCGCCAACGCTTATGTATGGTAGTGAATCTTAGGTGTGGCAGAAGAGACATGAAAGGAAGATTAATGCTGAGGAGATGAGAGCTTTGAGGAGTATGTGTGGACTAAAATTGAGTGATAGGGTGCGCAATAGTGAAATAAGAAAGAAATGCGGATTGGAAGACGATGTAGTTACTAAGATTGAAAAGGATATGCTACGGTCAGTATACTGCTCTGTGGCTACGGTGGTTTGAAAATTTGGAAAGAATGAGTGAAGGTAGATTTACGAAAGAGGTGTACAGAGCAACAATGGATGGTGCTGTCGGAAGGGGCCGCCCTAGGCGAACGTATGCCGATCAAATTGGCGACGTTCTTAAAAAGGGCCTAGTTAAAAGTACCATGTTCCATTTTCATGTATGAAAAGATAAATGAGCGTGGAGGAAGCGAAAGAGGTATGTCTGAATCGAAGCAATTGGTGTTCCCTTGTCTCTGTCTACCCCAAAGGGAGACAGGCGTGAGGTTATGTATGTATGTATTTCTTATGTATACTTTGTCTAACAATTTTTACATTTGAGACAATAGAAATGCATTTCGGGAGACGTTAAAGAGGTAATTTACAATCATATGAGCCCAAATCATGTAATCTCGAAGTGTACGTTTTTAAAATATTTGGGGGTTTTCCAATTGTTTTCTGAAAATCCAGTTTTACTCCTTCAAACATCGATTGCAAAAAATGTAATGGACAGATTTCAATGTTCGTTTCAGCCTTAGGTAGGTGTTTAGTAAATCAATAATAAACTATAAAAAGAAGAAAGAAAGAAGTTTGAAAAAGAAAAAAAATCAGATGAATTTTCCGTACAAATAATTTGAAAAACCTGCACAACTCTCTGGCTCATGCCATGCCTTCTAGATTTTGCAAAAGCCGCATACTCTTCATTCGTAAAGGCGCCACTACACATGCTTGAAAAGACCTTTTATGGAGAAAAAAGCAATTTTATTACAGTTTACTATTGATTTCCTAAACACCTATCTAAAACTGAAAAGAACAGTGAAACCGGACTATTAGTTTTTTGCAATCGACGTTTGAAGGAGTGGAACTGAATTTTCAGAAAAAAACAGGAATAACCCCAAATATCAAAAAAAAATGGTTACATTTGGGGTTACATGATGTGACCTTTAATGATTGGAAAAGACGTCTCCTATCGCACCTTAAAATATTATTCTATTACTATTAACTTAAGGATTACAGCATTAATATTTTTGTCAATACCTACTATTATTCGTTCTCCTAACTCTGCAACTTCAGAAACTTCTTACACGTTAAATTACAAAACCACACATTACAACATCCCAATAAATCTCATACGCTACGGCTCACTAACAATAACACATCAACATGACAACCTATCGCATCTTATATTCAACCAAATGTTTTTAAATAACTTCAGACCAATCCGCTTATCCTCTGTATGCCAACTCATAGTAAAACATGTCAGTTCACGTTATAATTAAAACTAAACTGATCGCCAAATACTTAGTTATTCAAACTTAGCCCTTACTGATCATTACAGTGTTGCACTCTACCTAAATTCTCAGAAAGCAACCCATTCAACGAAAACACTGACCCGTCTGGATACTGAGAGCTTTACTAAAAATCTATTGCTCAAAGCAACGTAAACTGGGACCTTATTGTCTTGACGGAATGTTGGTTACGTACTACCCAGTTTATTCCAAATATACAGGGATACAATTACTGTGTGCGTCCGGCTGTCTGGACATTTTCTTGCAGAGAGTTGCTGCTTATCTAGGTGGCTAAGTCATCGTTTGTGCCGACGATCTGTAAAGTTTTCATCGTTTGTGACGCTATAGTTTCCTCAAAAAATCGAAAAAACTTTGGCCAGCCAGCCAGAATTTCGCATTTTCCAGCATTCCAGCCTAAGTCCCCAGAGGGTTTTGATGATCCAGCTGGTATATATAGGTATGTGACAGCAACTAAAGGGGTTTTATTAAGTAAAACGCCATAATTTTCGAGTAAACACGAAAAACAAGTGGCCAGCCAGCCGGACGCATCTGGCTGAGCCACTTTGTTTTTTTCTGATATCTCAGTAAATATCGCAATTAAAATTGAGTTTTAAGTTTAAAAAGAATGTGCCACGATATCTGACAGACCTCATATAGTTTAAAACATACCTGACGCATGTGTTTAAGAGTTATTTCGAAAAAGATTTTGATGACATATGACAAATGTCCGGGTGGCTGAGCCACCCATTCCAGCGCTTGCAGACGGTCTAGAACGCTGGATTCTTATCAGCAGGAATGTGCCGGCGACGAAGACAACAAATCGTCGTATGTGACAGCTCTAAATACTGCCAAACAAAAAATATAAGCGATTGTTTATTATTTCATACAAAGTCATTTAGGGTGACCATATTTTACTCCAAATCATTGTCATCCTTATAGTATACAACCACCAAATTTGTCAAACATGACAAATAACTTGATCATTACGTTGCTCTAATTAATGGGTAAATAAAAATATCATTACATAATGCATGTATTTTTTTTAATTAATGCACTTACTTCTATTTTTTTGTTTGCACCAATTAATAAAATCCGTCTGGGATTAAAGTAACATATTGAAAAACCTAAGTAAGTATAGGTATCCTATCTGCAGCCCCTACCTAGACATGCTAGCATAGATACCATGATGACAACCCACTCGCTGTATGCCAACTCATAGTAAAACATCCCAGATCGCATTTGACAGTCGCTCGTGACCACGGGGTCTGCAAAGACACCGAAACGTCGAGTCAAAATTTAAAATGAAAATATACGCGATAAATCCGGTTAAAAGTGTTTTAATAGTATGAATCGCGAAAACTTAAGACAATATTATCCTAGATCGCTTTATAATTAAAACTAAACTTAACGCCAAATGCTTATTTAGGTATATCCATACTACCTTTACCCCTAACCCAAGGGGATCTTAAGAAATCTCATACAACCACAGCCTCGGCTCACCAACAATGACACATCAACATGACAACCTATCGCATCTTACATTTAACCATATGTTTTTAAGAAAGAAAGAAATCATTTATTTGCTGAATATGGTCGGTATTTACATGGTAAGTTAACATTATAGTGCAGCATACTCAACCGTGCAAATTTTTCTATGTCCTAAATCAATTACATAATACCTAACTATCAACATTAATATTGAAAAAAGAAAAACATAAATATCATTCAAAATTTTAAATTATAAGGTCCTAACAAATATAAAAAATTATTGGTAAAATATGTCAAAATTTATAAGGTATGTATGTCAAAGTAGTACAATAAAATCACAAATATCAGTTTAAAAAGTCATTCACGCTATAATAACATTTTTCGACCAAATAATTAAATAATTCCTTTTTAAAATTTCTCAATGTCATATTTTTTAAAAAACTTGGCAGTTTATTATATATTCTAATAGCCATACAATACACATTTTTAGAATATAGGTTCAGTTTTTGGGCAGGTATGTAAAGTTTATTCTTGTGCCTTCCTTTACCATTTAACATTTCTTCATTTGTTT
This sequence comes from Stenoptilia bipunctidactyla, assembly GCA_944452665.1. Lineage (NCBI taxonomy): Eukaryota > Metazoa > Arthropoda > Insecta > Lepidoptera > Pterophoridae > Stenoptilia > Stenoptilia bipunctidactyla. The sequence goes on from OX101726.1 coordinate 13,997,969, forward strand.
TGAAGAAGTATGCATGTGTTCGTACAAAAATGCATATTTCAAAAATGTATAAGCACGGAACTGTTAATATTTGATATTGTTTAAACAAAGGCTTACAGCTATCAAGATAGCCCGCACCACATAGTGCTCTTATACACTTTTTTTGAGCACGGAAGATATTTAATACGTCTACGGAATTGCCCCACAGAATTATACCATATCTTATAATAGAGGATACATAACCATGGTAAGATAAAAGGGCTATTTTGACCCCTGAAATGTCTCTAATTCGTTTTAATACATAAATATATCTTTCCATTTTGTTTCTTAAACATGTCACATGTGCCTTCCAATTGCACCATTTATCAATAGTCAAACCTAGAAATTTAGCTGATTCTACATTGTCAATCGGTACATTATTATAGTCAATATTAAATTTAGGACATTTCATATTATATGTTTGAAATTGCAACAATTTAGTTTTAGTCAAATTAATTTTTAAGTCATTTGAATGTAGCCAGACCTTTGTCAATGTAGAATCAATTTCACATTTAAGTTCATTCAAATTAGGAGTCTTAATAAGTATAGTGGTATCGTCAGCAAATAAAATACTATCATTAAATTCATTATTAATACAGTTTGGTAAGTCATTTATATATATAATAAATAGTAGCGGTCCTAATACGCTACCTTGCGGTATTCCTACACTATTAGGGCGATATTGTGACCTGTGGTTAATTTTATAGTTATTTTTACTGGCATACACTATTTCAACGCATTGGCTTCGGCCTGAAAGGTAGCTCTCCATCCAATCTAATGCGATTCCTCTAATTCCATAAATATGAAGCTTTTGTAAGAGTTTTTGATGTGACACAAAGTCAAAAGCTTTGCTCATATCAAGTAGAACCGCTACTGGGTAAAGTTTTTTATTAAGACAGTCTGTCACCTTCTTAATCAAAGAAAAGCAGGCCATAGCGGTTGATCTATTCTTTCGAAAACCATATTTTTCATCGCATAAAGTATTGTGTCTTTGTAAAAAAATGTTTAACCTATAAACCATAACTTTTTCAAAAATCTTTGACAAGACAGGTATCAGTGTAATTGGTCTATAATTATTGAGGTCTTCTCGGTCTCCTTTTTTATAAAGCGGTTTTATGATTGACTTCTTAAGACGAGTAGGGAACTTTCCCTGGCTCAATGATAGGTTAATTAAATAGGTTAAAGGCTCGACGAGTTCTATTGCACATGCTTTTATTATTTTTGTACTTAATCCATCGTACCCAACTGAATTAGTATTATTTAATCCTCTTATTATATTAAGGACCTCATTTTGCGTGACGGGACTTAGGTACATTGAATCACTCGTGTATTTTTTTAATTTTATGTTAGAGTTTTTTAGACTATGAGAGTTTTGGTCAGTTTCCGATTTTGTCATGTTAATAAAAAAGTCATTAAATAAATTACAAATGGTTACTGGGTCCATATGCGTTGAGTTGTCAATTTTTATTTTAAATATGTCATTATTATTATTATTGGATTCCACATTATTTTTAATTATGTCCCAGCATGCTTTGTTTTTATTTTGAGATTTTTTTATGTATGAGGCATTAATAATTTTCCTAGCTTCCGTTAAACATTTTTTTAAAACCTTACTATACTTCTTGAAATACTTCCTATTGATACTTCTGTTCCCAAGTAAATATTTATGATACAATATTCGTTTGGTTAAACAGCTTTTTTTTATGCCCTTAGAAAGCCATTTTCTTTGGAGTGGCTTATTTGTTAATTTAACAGTAATTTCGGGGAAACAAAGTTCATAAAATAAAATTATTAAATCATGAAATTTATCAAAAGCTATGTTAGTCTCTTTTTCATCGTAAACCTGACTGAATGACAGAGACCATGCAGAGACCTCATACAGTCTCTAAATTTCTCAAAATTCTCCTTTGAAAAATCCCGTTTTTTTTTAAACCAGAATTTGGGAGTTTTTTTATGAAACTCGTTTTTTTCAAGTTCAGCTGTTATACTTTGACCTTTATCGTGATCTGAAAGGGCTAGGCTATACAGATTAGATTTTACACCATTGATATTACTTATAATTAAGTCCAAGCATGCATTATTTCGAGTAGGTTTTTGTATGTGCGACTGTAAATTATAAGGTGAGTGGGGGGAAGATGGAAAACGGGGTAAGACAGAAAGTCAACAATAACGCCACATCTAGCAAATTTTTTGAAGTGTTTGTAGCACTGTTTAATCCGCCATTTAATTTTCTCCTATGTCATAGTCAATGTTTGACGGTTATTGCACAGAAACATGTTTTTTTTTACAAAATTATACAATCTGACTTTTTGCGTGTTTCTTCAAGTATTTTTATCTTACCCCGCATCCTGTAACTATCATTAAAAACTAGGTACAACTGATTCTTTTGGATACTTAATAATTACTTTTTATTTACCTTTGAGTTATTAAATACATTTTTTGCCATTACTCGTATTTTAGGAATTGAAACAATTTTCTATCTTTACCCATTACATTTTGATGGGGTAAGATGAACATATCAATTTTCGAGTAAGATATTTGGAATAATATTATGCTACCAAATATGACAAAATGTAACATAATCAGATTTTTTGTTTGTTTCTGATTTTGCCTTTAACTTTTACTATCAATTTTACTATAAACAATCGCTTAGCAATGTTTGAGAACATCCACTTCGATCTTTCCCCGGTGGGGTAAGATTGAAATACAAAAATCAAAATATTTGTCTTGTCTTTGTTTCCTTAGGCGTTTTGATGCTTGAGTCTGTTATATTGTTTTCAGGGCATTAAATTCAATAGACTAGTATTGACCAAGAATGTATGTCATTCTCGTAAACGATTTTAGAAAATAGTTTGATCTTTCCCCGTCACCTTTCCGTCTTTCCCCTGTTTTATTTTTGTCCATTGCAAATAATTGCAAGTGTGGCACTCATTTCTTTATAGATTTAAATGAAATTTAACAAAGTAGTTTAAAAATATACTCTCTGGTCGTCATCCACAATACATCAAGTTTAAATTTTGATTAATATGTAGTGTTTCACAAGGATTCAAAAACAACACTACTCATCTCATTGAAAACCCGTTCGATCTTGCCCCCACTGACCTTAATTGTTTAAAATAGCCTGTAACTCTTCAGAATTTGAAGTTTTTTTTTAAAAAATCGATGTTCCAGTCGCCACATAAAATAACTTTTTTTTTATGCCTTCTTGTTAATTGTTTAAGTAGCTTGTTTAATTCCGTTAGGAAAACTTTCACAGAAGATTTTGGAGTTCTGTAAATACAAACAACAGAAATATTATAATTTAAAATATCAACCCCACAACATTCAAAAACATTTTGTATTGTATTTAAATTATCATTTTTTTTAAAAGATAGAGTATTATTTATTAATATGCATGAGCCGCCCCTACGTTCATAAGGACGACAATAAGAACTTCCAAGCGAATAGTTACTTATTTTTAGATTATTTTCAGTCCCTTTTTTTATAAAAGTTTCTGTCAAACAGACAACGTCCACATCACCTATTTGTTTTTTTATGTCTAAAAGTGAAACTTCAAAAATATCGCGTTTCCCTAAAATTCCCGCTATGTTTTGATGAAATAAGTTAAATTTTACTTTATTGTTGTTCACGAAAAAATGTATTTGAATTAATATCAGTTTGTGTGCATGCGTCAATTTTTTTAATAGTCATACGTTTACTTATGTTAGTTAGATATAAATTTTTATATTGAAGATAGTCGATTTCTATGTTAATTTTAAAGCAAAAGTATTTAGTCAGGTGTTTTGATGTCAAAAAATTAATTTGTTTGTCATCATAAAAATCATTTATGTCATGGAAGTCAATAAATTTACAATTAATATAATTCTTAATTATTACTTTCATCATATTGTTTAGTTTATTTTCATTTAAAGTAGAATTAAATAATATACCTAAAACGAATACCTGTTTACAATGTTTTAAATTCACCAATGTAACACTTAGTGCACTTAACAACTTGTATGGATTGCTGTCATGCTTTCCTATTCCTATTATAACTATGTCATCTTTTTGTATATCATGACTCATTCTGTTGCAGTCCTCCAATATATATGTACTCATAGCATTGGGCTTCAAGGATGAAGAAACATTATATACGTCGTTCCAGCTTTTTCCTCTAGTCGTACGCAGATGGTTTGGAAGGTTTCTCACCTGTTCGTCTCCAAATATAAAGATGGTCGGTTTCTGCACTGTAGAGCTTACAGATTTTGTTTCATGTAATATCTCCGGCGGCATTGAAGGCGTAGAGTGCTTAGGGGGTATTGTAGGACGGCATATTGTGGGCGTAGAGTGCTCAGCTGTAGGTGTTATGGGAGCGCATACTGTAGGCTGGATACCTTGCTGTAGAGTTTGTCGAATAGATTTCTGCGGTGTTATGAAAGTAGAGGTAATATTTTGAGCTCTAAATGTAGAGTTTAAATAAGCTAGGGGGGTTCTGGGTGTTTTAATCTGTGCATATGTGAGCCGTCTTTTTAAAGGTGTTGTGGAAAAATATTTATGTTCATTTTGTGATTTACCTAATTTAAGTGGTTGGTTTATTTTTAAAAGAATTTCTATTTTTTTTATCTTGTTTTTGTATTTTACGTTTTAAGTTCTCATTGTCTATATTTAAGTTTTCGATCTCTACGTCTGCGCTTTGTAATTTATGTGTAATTTCCTCTAACTTTTGCTTCATTTCGTTAACCAGAGATTCATCAAGACTGTTGTTAAGCGGTAGACTTAACAACAGTCTTGATGAATCTCTAGACTGATGAATTTAAATAACTTCAGACCAATCCGATTAAATCCACTTTATGCCAACTCATAGTAAAACATGTCTAGTTCACGTTATAATTAAAACTAAACTGAACGCCAAATACTTAGTTAGGTATTCCAACTTAGCCCTTACTGATCATTACAGTGTTGCACTCTATCTGAATTCTCAGAAAGCAACCCATTCACCGAAAACACTGACCCGTCTGGATACTGAGAGCTTTACTAGCAATCTATTGCTCAAAGCAACGTAAACTGGGACCTTATTGTCTTGACGGAATGTTGGTTACGTACTACCCAGTTTATTCTAACACAGCCCAGGATACAAGCCCCTACCTAGACATGCTGGCATACCATGTATTAAAACCCACTCACTGTATGCCAACTTATAGTGAAACATCCTAGATCACTTTATAATCAAAACTAAACTTGACTCCTAGAGGTGGGTCGTTCCGGACCGTAATAGTTCTCGGAACTATTTCCTTCAGAGGAACGATATCAAGGAACACTATAGGTACTCAAGAGAAGAAGCGCCACTTCATACAAAATAAATTACCCCGTCAAAAAAATAGTTCCTGCTAAGTGGGGTCAGATAGCGCTGGTGCTTTTGTGAGCTGGTGGGAAATTTACAATTCTAGCATTCTCTTTATGGCGGGAGATTTTAACTTTTATGAGATCGGCTAGGTGGGGTTCCACTTCCATTATGTAATATTAAAATTAATCATGAAGCACAAAAACAACTGCAAAATACGTTGCTCGAGACAAAATAAAACATCTTCAATAAAACTAGGATATTTAAGAATTTTTCAATATTTTTATTTTTTTCAATAAACGTTTCTTAGGCGACTCACTGGCGAATTTTCTATTTTACAAGACACAAAATCTTTTGATCAATATTATTGCAGTCGAGCAAGTGCAAGAGCAAGTGCTCTGAGCATGGATCCAAAAAATATAATTATTTTCATCTATTAAAATTTTTACACAATTATGTTTTATGTTGTCTGTGTGAGGGTTTTCTTTTAAATGTTTATTAATTAACTTAGCAGGTTTTTCTACGCATGTTATGAAGCTGTGATTAGCATATTGAAGGCTATGCTTTCCGTCTACATACTCTTTGAATTCAGTAAACTAATTTCTGTTGGTTTATCGGCTAGCATAGCCTTCTTACAATTTTCACAATTATTTGAATATTTTTTAAAAATAATTCCGCAGACATATGCACATGCTTGTATTTCTGCTGAGCTCTCTATTTCCTCATCAGACACTATAAATCCATGTTCAGAACAATCAGGATCAGGCAATTTTTCATTTATTATAATACTAGTTAGTTCTGTTCTTGGAAAATCAATATTTAAACTTCTCCAGTAATTTGCTGTCATCTTTCTCGCAATTTCTATGGCTATTTACATTATTACGTAAATTACTCAATGGCTGTTTTCAACCCAGCAATGAACTGAGCGGCCGTGGGATTGTCATTCGAGCCACAGTTGGCTCTTATGCGACCAAAGCAATTTTCTAGAGGATCTTGGTTAATCCTCCTTGTAGCTAGGCTTTGAATTTTTTTTAATTTACGTTATCCCACAGTCGCTCATATCCATTTAATAATTTGAGCCAGCCCAATTGTGATGGTGGTTTTCTCTTAAAACCAACGAGCATACAACCAGTGGAGAGTGCGTGCGGGGCTACCGCGGTCGCTCAATTTGACCTATATGTAGGGCATGCGACAGAATTTTGAGTCAGTCACAGCAACTGTAGGCTAACGTACGGACGTCCCGCGCTCCTGATTATAAGCAAATTAAAACTCGAAATAATGCCTATTTGTGCAATTAAAGGTGTGGAAAGTCAACTACGACTTCAAGCTACACAAAAGATGGGGTATCATTTCATATTTAAGTGGATTTCTACTCTATTTATTCAATTTGATAAAATAAAATATTTTCATATCTGAAATGCTCGCGTTGATGTCTTTCTTGCTATCTCTTTATGATACACTGTTTTGCATATTAGCAGTTGTCTCTTTTTATTTCGATAGTGCTGTTCGCAGGATTGCTAGGTTTCATATAGATATTTTAAAATATAGATACTTACCTTAGGTTTTTTACATTGTTATTGCTTTATGTATTTGCTCTTGGGTTTGAATGCAAATATACAGAAAAAGGATTAAGTTGAATACAGAATACTGGTATGAAATATAGATAAAAAATATATATTTCAAGCCTACAGTCCGAATAGCTTGATGGATTTTGACAAAGGTGGATTTTAATAATTATTGTAGTTGTTATCTTTTGGGGTGGTTGAAAAATGGTTTTATACAGGGTGTCCCAATAAATAGTGTCAACTGGAAGTTGAAATATAGATGGATCCTTAGAGTACCCGAATCACGCCCATGTACCTTTCGCAATTTTTTTTATGGTTTTCTATTTTTATTTTTATGCCTGAGAATTTCAACCGAAATTACATTCCACTTTCATGAATTGCCATTAATTGTTCAAAATAATCAAATCCATCATTTTAACGTAAAACTTTAATGAAAAATGAATAAATAATGTTCGGTTACAGATTTGGGTTATAGTAACCCCTTAGGGCTATAGTAACATACGCTAAAAAATCATTATACCTACTATAGTTGAATTCTTTTCAAGTGGTTTTTGTGACAGTTCAAAATTGACAATCTTTGTAACGTTGCCGTAATGAAATTGTTCGATCTTTCATTCGATGGCTTTGACGTATCGAATCAGTTGGTGAAAAAAATGTATACAAACTTCCGATTACAAGATGGCCGCTCATATTCATCGATTCAATGTCGATTCAGTAGTGTCAATCACTATCAACTGAACGTTCCGTTTCTTTGAATCTGTCTATTTAAGATGAATATTTTTATGACATTTACTTTATTTATTTACAGTTAATAATAACAATTACACTTTATTAATAATTCAATTTATAATTTTAAAATAAACAATTTTATTTACATAGTTTTTATTTTCTTAACGCGCCAATTTATATTTTATTACTTGTAAATAGTTTGCGCGTAATGGAAAATGGGAACTATCACGAAAATCATTCGAAAATAATTCAACTATAATAATAAATCAAACCATAATTTATGTGATAAAATGTGATTTGTTTTTAATTCTACGCATACGCGCGTACCTAAAAATAGTGAATCTATAAATGGCCGTTATAATAATTATTCCAGTTTTTATCGATATCGATATTTTTTTTTGGAATCCCTAGTGAATCTGATGTATTTTGGCTGTCGAGTCGTCGCCCAATGACAGCGGGGAAAGGATACCTCTGCCCCCGCCGCTTTTTGGTGACTTGGATATAGAACAAAGACGTGCCGATGCGCTCTCCACTGGTTTTATTCTCGTTGCTTAAAACCTATAAAGTCAATGTTTCCTATTAGAGTTTTTATTTGTTTATAAATTCTTTATGTGGACTGCTAGCTGTCCAATTCGTTTTAAACGCTTTACCATCTTCCCTATCAGGTGAATTTGAGTTAAGCAAATCAAAAAAAATATTGAAGTGTAGCAGGAAAGGCATCTTCCGCAGGCATCTCATCTGAAATAAAATGTAACTATAAGCACTCTGAAAAAATCTCTCATCACATGCTAATCTTTTAAACTTGTAATTTTTACTATTTGACAAATTGTAAAGAAATGTAAATTGAATCTGAAAACAACAAATTATTATTGGAAATAGTACAAAATGTTGTAATAAATTACACCACAATGTATATTTATGTATTTTTGGACGATGTTAATAGGTATATTATATTCTAATATGTATTAGAATTTTATAAATAATTTCATAAATGACATTAAGTGTATGAAATTAAGATAATAGTTATCATTTATTTTAATTTATTTACGTTTTTTTATTGTTCAAGCTACTGCTGTATACTGAGCGTTACATGGATTAGGGCTTATTTACTCGACTGTGAAAAATATATTTACCTACGTTTATCTGTACTAGCACTAAGATACTAATAGAATGATCAATGTTTAACTTAGTTGTTGATGCTTTTGTATATATGCCCATTGCAACAGACTGGCTAAATATTTGGGTAGCCAATTTAACTCGCATATTATTTCAGGTCAAACTGATCACTCCTTTTTTGTAGTTGGTTAAAAGTAAGGTTAGTTGCATTAATATCGTCAAATTTGTACTGAAATCTATCATTAGTTTACATCTTTTCATCACATTTATAAATCAATATATGAACTTGTAAAACTTGACATAGAATAATTCCACAACTTTAGTTCCATACTAACTATTGTTCTGTTTGATTAGCTCTAACTTTTTTTTGTTCATGTCACTTGGCCCAAAAAATGAGGTCCTTATCGAGTAGAAAGTAGGATAAATGATGTCCATCTATACGTTCACACTATCTTCGTTAGGGCCTTCGTTTATTTAACTTAATTATTTTTATTTTTGTAATTACCTACATATTTTTATGTCCACTATCGCTTATGAAACTAAGATTTTTCCTATGACTTTAAATTAAAACCTAGATTGTTATACCAGTTGGGAGGGTAGCTGACAAAACGTAGGTATTTTATTAAGCAAATCAGCCTAACGTCTGCCATATTAACTTTTTTAGATAATTCGTAAAAAAATATATTGAAACTTTCAATCGCTCCCAACTGTGTATTTAGTAATCTAACGTAGAATTTTGAGATCATAGAACATCTTAATCTGCTGAAAAAAATAAATAATAGTAATAAAAAAGCGCACCAATTTCAAAATATGTCATTTAATGGCAAAAATCTTAAAAATTTAAAGTCGATTATCTCGAAAACGGTTAGATTTGGGGTAGGGTGTTGCATAGTGAAACCAGTTAGAAAAGACGAGTACTAATACCTTTAACGGATCTAGGTTGACATATGGCGGGTTTTAATATTATGAAAACTGTTCGTTTTGCCTACGAACAATAGAAATCACTACCAAAATGCCTTTCTATATTTAAAATCTTGACATCTAAACCACTGCTTACGAACTGTTTGACTATAATGGGTTGCTAGGTTACATTTGACCATTTACAAAATAAGTCATTATATCTAGCCAACGACGACGTAACAAGTTATTAATTTAAACCAATGAGGTAAAGGTAGCATGGCAGTCTGCTGCGGCCAATAAGAGTTATGTTTTCATTACGTATGACCAATTAAAGAATAGGTCATGTTATCTAGCCAACGACGTAACAATTTATTCATTTAACGAAATATCCTATCAAATATCTGTCAACATATCAATAATCCAGTTTTCTCTTTCTAACTTATCTGTAACTGTTTTTGAAAAAAAGGACGAATATTATTGAATAACATAATTTTTCTTTTAAATATTTACTTTGACGTCATAAAAATGTGATTCAACCAATGGCAAAATTAGTCGAAGGATTGGCGTTTCGTTTTACGTAAGCAGTTAAACGCAATTATTAATAAAAAGCTCTAAAAACATACTATAATATATTTATCGAATACTAAAACATAGCAAACATAAATTGAATAAGTTTATATATTTCTTTAGTTCAAATATCATACAAATCATTTGCTAATGCGTGATATTCTATAAATCACATATCACCTATTTTCTTGGAAGAACGTCACGCAAGGAGGGCCCATGCCAAATTTGAGAACTTACAGCCCGTAGCTAATAGATATTGTGAAATGCTACTTTTTTCCTACTAGTTTTGTACCTGTACCGGTTACGCATAGCAGTCAGTTGAATATTGAAACCCGCCATTAACGAGTGAGCCCGTAGAATCTCTCTGTCATACCGTGATTCTTGAACGATTTTTTGCAAGCAACCTTATACCATCATATTTACAATAAAATTATCTTTATTTTGGTATATATTTTATACGGTAAGAAGCAAATTACATTTTATCAGTACTGACTTACCTGTATATACCTAGCAACTCAATAGCATTGAACATAAAAAGATAGGCAATCGAACGTTTTCATATACTTTAGGATTTATACTTCCCAATATTATTGGAGATACGCGCCGCGCCAGCGCGCTGCCGCCGCCGAGCCACCGAAAACTCCACGCCGATCTCGAAATATTTTAATTTGGCGAGCACCCGAAAAACCTGTGGCACCCCACCCTGGAGCAAAATTTGACGCCTAGGAATGGCTTTGCTATACCTAGCAGTGCTATTCAGAGCTCCTTGACGTCTTACTACTAGGATCTTTCCCGATCCCTCTCAGCTGCCTCCTTCTTAAACATTACAGTATCACAGGTGCGACTGCATCTCACCCGGAACTACTTTCCAACATCTTTGGATTTAATGCAGATAGCGATAGATTCGTAACCATTTTTTGCGTCAGGATCTGCTGTTTCCCTGATGTCCCATGCGGGACATTCCTTGAGCGTGTTCTGTGCAGAATCCTGCAAGCTTCCACAGTGATAGTATATAGCCATTTGCTCTCTTCCAATCCTATGAAGGTTCCCACTGAAGCAGCCATGTCCAGTAAGCACCTGAGTGAGACGGAACGTAAATCTACCCTTTCGCGTTAGCTATTCTTAAAAAGTAGGCAGTATGGCGGCGATGACTCTTTGCCGTTGGGCTCATGTAGACGCTCACGTTATGTGCATCTGGATTGAGGGCCCAGTCTTTATAATACTATATGTATGTATGTATAAACTAAGCATATAACAATTACGATTTATGATTTATTAAATTTTAAATAACTGTTATTTTATTTTTACATACTAAAAGAGTTTAGCAATATATAATAATAAACTTTAATATCACACTAAATAATTTAACCTGGCATTAAAATAAAGAAAACGAAACTGACTTCCCGACAATATTATCAATTTTTTCACTCAAAGCCTACAATTTTTTGTCCTAAAGTAAAAAATCCATTTTCTCATAAAGTATGTAACTTAGAAGAACGGGCGATATCTTAAAATTTAGACAAGAAATTCTTAAAAACATTTATCTAGTTTGCATAAATCTTTAACAGTTAATTCTAGTCGATAAAGCCGAAAATGTTGGGCTCTAAGTTCAGACGTTCAAGACGTCAAAGTAAAATTCAACTTCAATTTACTTCATAACAATTGACTTTATCGCCATTTTATTCGACTAGTGTTTAAATAAAACATATTAAAGCCGTTTTTAAGGATTTCTTTCGATAAATTGATGTTTTGCTTGGGCTCTCAGTTCAAACATTACATACACTCTCAGAAAGTATGTTCAAAATTTCAGCTCTTTACGTACGGCTGTACGTTGTCTGTCAGTCACTCATGGCGGGTTTCAATATTATGAAAACTGTTCGTTTTGCCTACGAACAATAGAAATCACTACCAAAATGCCTTTCCATATTCAAAATATTGACATCTAAATCACTGCTTACGAACTGTTTGACTGTAATGGGTAGCTAGGTTACATTTGACCATTTACAATAAGTCATTGTATCTAGCCAACGACGATGTAACAAGTTATTAATTTAAACCAATGAGGTAAAGGTAGCATGGCAGTCTGCTGCAGCCAATAAGAGTTATGTTTTCATTAAGTATGACCAATTAAAGAATAGGTCATTTTATCTAGCTAACGACGTAACAATTTATTCATTTAACGAAATATCCTATCAAATATCTGTCAACATATCAATAATCCAGTTTTCTCTTGCTAACTTATCTATAACTGTTTTTGAAAAAAAGGACGAATATTATTTAATGACATAATTTTTCTTTTAAATATTTACTTTGACGTCATAAAAATGTGATTCAACCAATAGCAAAATTAGTCGAAGGATTGGCGTTTCGTTTTACGTAAGCAGTTAAACGCAATTATTAATAAAAAGCTCTAAAAATATACTATAATATATTTATCGAATACTAAAACATAGCAAACATAAATTGAATAAGTTTATATATTTCTTTAGTTCAAATATCATACAAATAATTTGCGAATGCGTGATATTCTATAAATCACATATCACCTATTTTCTTGGAAGAACGTCACGCAAGGAGGGCCCATGCCAAATTTGAGAACTTAAAGCGGCTACACACGACCCTAAAATCACTGGCAATATCGGGACAGTGGTGGGGAGGACCCTAGATCATATCATAAATCGTCTCGTGTGTAGGCAAATCGTACCCGATTTTTATCGTCCCTAAATCGTTTCGAGCGAGCTCACGATTTAGGGACAATTATCGTCTAGGGAGCGTTGTCAGTACGTGTGTAGCGAAATCAGGATTGATTTCTACGCAGTCTGCGCTTGAGTGCCGCGACGATACGACGACGTGCTTGCGGCTATAATTGTTTATTTTGCGCGAAAACATGGCGAAGGAGAAAGATCGAGAAGCGTGGACCAAAGCTATCGATCTATTCAACGATTTACCATATTTGTGGGATAAAAAACATAGAAATTGAGGAAGGTCGAACGGCAGAAAATGGAAGAAGTATTAGTACTGGAAGTAAATGAAGTTCGAGAAGGTGATATGGGGTACTAGTACTGGAGAGTTTATGAAGTTTGAGAAGATGTTATTCGAGGAAGTAATTATTGTCATGGAATTAATGTATTTGAAGAAGTTGTTGATAATGGAGCGGCGTAATAATTCAAGAAGAAAGCACATTACTACAGAAAAGAAAAATTAGATGAAAACAAGACAAAGATAATTCAACAATTAGAAGGATGTCTGTCTTTTAAAAATAAACAATTAAGGGGGTGAACGTAAGGATATAATTGTTCATTAATGGAACTTAAAATAATACACAACAGCAAAGGAGTAAAAGCATTTATTTTGATAAAGAGTTACAACTGTTTTTAATATTCTTCCTTTTTCGTCTCTGGTTAGGTGGCACCGTAGTAAGTGCCAAAACAATGCCTATTTTCTGCTGTTTTGTGAGTGTCGGCGGCATCTCGGAACAACGAGCAGTCTGTTGCACGGTCGGTTTCGTACTGACTGGCAGAGACGTGTGTAGAGTAGTAGCCGATTTCATCCCCACTACCGCTGTCCCGATATCGCCAGTGATTTTAGGGTCGTGTGTAGCCGCTTTTACAGCCCGTAGCTAATAGATATTGTGAAACGCTACTTTTTTTCCTACCAGTTTTGTACCTATATCGGTTACGCATAGCAGTCAGTTGAATATTGAAACCCGCCATCAGTCAGTCACGGAACAGTTTTATATATTAAGACTAGCTGACCCGGCAAACGTTGTTTTGCCATATAAATAAAATTAAATAAAAAATAGATGTTGGCCGATTCTCATAGATACAGGATAAGCACAAAAAATTTCATCAAAATTGGTCAAGCCGTTTCGGAGGAGTATGGCAACGAAAACTGTGATACGAGAATTTTATATATTAGATAAATGCGCGCCATAGCCAGGACGTATTTAATTTTGCGACTTTTTTATTTATTATTGAATTCTAATGAAACTCTCGTTACCATTTATAGGCAGTAATAACATATTTAATAACGTTTCAAGTCCGTCTGTGAGAGCTTATTGTAAGTCACAGGACCAAGTAAAGCATTATGTCTATTTGCTCAAATAACTCTAATAACTTTGTATTAATTAGCCAGATGTGCTGAGCGAAAATCATATTCATCCGCTTAGTCAATTCCAAGATAAAGCAATTCCGCAAACGTTACTCCAGCAGGATTTTGAATATCTTCGCAACCAAAGCAAATACAGAGACAATTTTTATCATACCATACACCAAATTGATTTATTACACCATTTATTTCAAAACACCCATTAGAAAGAAAAAGTTCTGGCTTCTTCGGTAACATTACTGAATTCGTTTTTTCGAATAAAACTCAAATTATGAGCATACCAAATTTAAAAATTAGCATACTATTTACAGGTGCTGTATTTCTAATCATGTATTGTATTTAAATGACGATTTTCAAAAAAGTCTGGCATGGGTAATGGACCTTACCCAAGATGACCGTAATCATAAGTGGGCGCGACGTTGTGGGACTTTCAGTAAGGTGATGAGCGATGTAGGTAATGGAATGCAGATCAGACGCCGTACTCGAAAACAACGATCTGTGAATGAACAATCTGGATGCCACAACGTATACCTGTGCCTACTTTCAAAACTACACGATTTTTTCCCCTGGTTTTACTGATTTGACTGGACTATGTGTGTTAATAGGAATACCCCTCGGTTCCATTGAAAAAAAGACAAGCATAATGGACACAGGCACTAGAATAGTACCAAAGATAAGTATGGGACAAATCTATTGTTCAAATTCTACATATGTTTCGAAGGCATCCAATGAAGTTAAGGAGAACAACTATAATGAACATTGGCATCCAAAGGATTTACCATGATTATACTGCTAGATCTTTCAAGCGTCGCGTGAACTGAATGGAGTGCTGACACCTTAGACTTCTCGATAACTTTCTTTCCACCAGGTGGCACAGAGGACAAAACTTTCATCCTTTTTATGTGCAAAAAATATAGGATAAATTATAGATATGGATTTTAAGGTACTTAACATAATTAAAAACCAAATTCAAAAATAAAAACAATGTTTAATAATAAAAATATTAGCAATAGTAACAATATCACAAGTCTCTCTCAAGACTCGGGGTAATTGTACATTAGGATTGAGAACATTATTATTTACATAATACTATATTTATTCATTTTGTAATTAACTGTAGTATAATATGGCAGCTTGGTTACGGGTAAAATTTCAGTCCTAAAGCCTGCGTCATAAAGGCAAGGATGTCCGTGTGTTCGTCGATCTGAAATGAAAAAGGAAATATTCAGAATTGTTATTTGCCTACTGTTTTTTTTATTTTGTTACACTGTATTTTAAAATAAAATAAAATGTAAATAAAGACTTTCTCGCTGTGTCGAGTAGTAAAAAAACATTAGAAATTATATTTACTGCTAAAATAAGGCAACAAAACCGAAATGTTTCTGCCTTATAATACCCATTCATCGACATAGCTTTTGGTAGATATTGCAACGGTTTAGGATTCTCTGGCTCTCCTAACCTAATGCCGACTAAGGGCGTGGATCCGTTTCATGGCATACGGCATGCCGTGCACGGCGCACCGCTCAGCGCTTTATATTAGATCTTCAAGTTATCTCCATCATGGTTAATAATAGAAAAGCATTGATTTGCACCGATTTGCACCGTTTTATACGGCATACTTTTCTATAATGAAGAATGATGGAGATAGTTTTAAGAGCTAATATGAAGCGCTGAGCGGTGCACGGTGCAAGACGCCGCGGAACGTGCAGCATACCGTTTCACGGCAACGGCGCCTTAGATGGATCCACGCCCTGACTGTTCAGATTGTTGTGTCCTTTCCACTCGAGGCGAGTACTCTTAAATATACAAAATTATTATAAAATCACTTACAATCTTAGCGGTAGGTTTGCCCCCACCGTGGCCCGCCTTAGTGTCCACTCTCGCCAGCAAAGGCTTATGTTGCGGGGTGCCGTTTACCGCGTGTTGTAAAGCGGCGATGAACTTCAGTGAATGTAGCGGGACCACTCTGTCATCGTGGTCGGCTGTTAGCACTAGGGTGGCGGGGTATTCTGCGCGACCTGGTAAACAAAGAAATAGTTTAAGGTCTAAGTTTCCACGTCATTGATTGTGTTAAATGAAATGAACGAAAATTGCATTTAAAAACGACTTTTATACAAACAAGTGTAATGCGAAAAAACAACGCCGACTTTACAATTTTTTTACTTAACGTTTTATACTATGCTGTGTTTGAACTAAAAGCTTCGCGTGGTTTTACAATAAGAGACATTCAATCAAATAAATGAACTGTTCAGGTTTATTATACGTATTACTACAGTAGATTTCAACTCGACGTTATGGTGTCTTTATAGACACAAAAAAAAAGCATTGGTACTCACGAGAATGTTTCTCGATATTCCAAGATACCTACTCCTTATTTCTGTGCTAACATTTATATAATAAATATGTTACGTATTAAAATCTAACAACTACATACTTGCTTTGATGTAGTCACACTAAGATTCCTTAAATTTAAACCAAGAAAGCACTTAATATTTACATAAATTCAGAATCTACACCAAAATCAAAACGTACCATGTCCGGGCGGGTGAATGTTGTGCAGCGGCGAATACTTGAGAAGGTTCCGGAAGTGTTCCGGGTCGTCCGAACTGCCGTAGTCCGAAGTCCACGCGTGCCCGATGGTGAACTTGTGGAACCGCAGCATGTCAAGTACTCTGTATCAGAATATATCAGGTAATTAGACTATAAAAGTAAATAAAATATTGCACACTTAAACAAAGTTAAAGAGTATGTTATTTTGAAAATATCCCTAAAATATCAGGACATTGAATAATAAAATTATCTCTTATTTATTTTCCTGTGCTTATTTATGGAGGGTTTTAATATTCAACTGACTGTTATAAGTAACTGATACAGGTATATGAAAAAATAGCATTTCACAATATCTATTAGCTACGAGCTTTAAGTTCTCAAATTTGGCATGGGCCCTCTTTGCATGACGTGCTTCCAAGAAAATAGGCGATATGTGATTTATAGAGTATCACGTATTCGCAAATTATTTGTATGATATTTCAACTAAATAAATGTATAAACTTATTCAATTTATTCTTGCTATGTTTTGGTATTCGAAAAATATATAATAGTATGTTTTTAGAGCTTTTTAACTACTTACGTAAAACGAAACGCCAATCCTTTGACTTATTTTGCCATTGGTTAAATCACATTTTTTCACACGGAAACATATCTTCAAGCGAATTCGATCTACCAGCATCTAGACGGTTTGCCAAAATGAACTTATACTGGGTTATGATTCAACTGGTTCGATAGTACATCAGGCTTATCCACTGATGGTAAAGCTATTTTAGACCGATCCTACATGTTCAAAAAGTTGCGTTCTATATAGAACATAAAATAACAAAAGGTAAACTCACCCGACCTGTAGAATCGCGGCACCGAACAAATCCGGTCGCTGGTTGATACACGCGCCCACTAGCAAGCCCCCATTCGACCCACCTTGTATCGTGATGAGGGATGATTTGCTGTATCTAGAACATTCCAATGGTTCATTTTTATAGGTGTAACTATTTTTCCTCTAACATGCTTGGAAATTTGAGCATTATTTTGACAACCTTCTTCGAGATAAATCGAACTTGCTGTACTGGTCGAGCAGCGGCCGGCAATAGTTGTATGAAAATCCATATCTGTCATGTTTAGCGGCCAAATAAATTACTATATGAAATCATATTTGTAGTGTAATTTAAAAATGGAACGATATTCTACTCCCCAACATGGCGACCAAAGGGGTAACTTATCAAAAGTTTAATTTAAATTTAGAACTGGTTTGCACATAGAAAAAAAAATAGGCGAAAAAATACTTAGGCGCGTAAAAAACTATTGTTATTAGTTGTTCGTCAACTTCGTCATTGGTTTTAAATACTTTTGTATTTGACAAAATGAGTTCAAGTGAAGACAATGAGTGTGATGAAATTATTTAGTGTAATTTCCGCGCATTATTTGAGAAAAGTACTATACAAGCCTTTGCCGCAACTAGGCATTGATGGACTTACGTAAGTGTGCCTCAGTTTGCCTCAGCCCACATTCACACGTTCGTCCATCAATGACTTTCTTGCCGGCCGTTGCAGTAATGTACAGTTACTGTTCAATAAGTATGGTGAGTAGGATATTTTTAGATTTTTTAAATTCTAAGCAGTGATATGGCGGGTTAAGCAATGTTCAATCCGTTGAGTACTTGAGGATGAGCGACATTTAATACGAAGACTTGCATGATTTGGACAATTGATTTCTTCGTTCTGGGTGCTGTGTTCCTGTATGCAATTGTAGTAAGAGTTTTTTAGATGCCATTTCATTGCCATCAACCAACACTTAGCCAGCTTAGTTTATTTGGAACTATACCTCATCTTTGACCTTGATTATGATGATGCTGATAGACAATAAGAAAAGTAACAAAACTAAAAGGTATGCTTACTTTTTCTCCACAAGATATTCAGCGGCGGCCTGGAAATCGTCAAATACATTCTGCTTGTTGAAGAGCCGACCGGCGTTGTGCCACTTTTCACCGTACTCTCTGAAAGTATATACAATTTTGTTTATGAATATTTTTTAACTATATTAAATTTATTTTGGTAAGTTTTACAAAATCGGCGTAGGGTGATGAAATTGATATGTATAGTCTCTTTATGAATCTACTGTAATACAGTATCTATAAAAAAAAACATTTAACATTTTCTACATACCCGCCCCCTCTAATGTTGGGAATGGCCACAACGCCATGGAAATGTTGAAGGAATATAATCCTGGTAACGCTGAAGCCCGGTTGCACGTTAATGTTGAATCCTCCGTAGCCATACAGTAGAGCTGGGTTGTTGCCGTCGTGATGCAAGTCCTGAGGATGTAAGGCCATTTATTTTATATTGCTTATTAGAAGTTATATCAAATACATCATAGTAAACTAAGAATGTGAGTTTTTGTATAAAGACAAAGGCTGACTACCGGCTGGTGTAGTTGTAACATACACTGCCTTCTATTCCAGAGGTCCTGGGATCGAGGCCCGCTAGTGGATATGGACATTTGTGTGTTAGCACAGATATAAGTCATGGATGTTTATTTAAGTTTATTTTCTAATAAAAATAATATATAAACATATATTCAATACATACATACATACATAACTTCACGCATGTATCCCTTATGGGGTAGGCAGAACACCAGAGGCTATCAAAACCATCTGATGTCACGTTTGACGAATTGGAGGTATTATAATGATGGATAGAGACTATTAGTGACAGGGGGTCAGCCTATTTTTACACAGCCTGACTTTTACAGTATGCCCGGGAAGAGAAGCAGCTGGCACATTCTAAGTTTTTCTTTCGCTCCCAGTCCAGCATGGAAGCTGGACTGGGAGCGGAGCCAGTCCAGCATGGAACATATATTCAATTTGTATGTTTATACACTTCTTAAGTTTATTATCTAATATCCATAACATTTCTTTCTTCTTCATGAAACTTAATTTGGGCTAGATATTATTGGGTGGAAGTCAGAAAAAATTACTCAAAAAATTTACAAATTAGCCATGGCTATGACGACGACTAAGAGAAAATACTGAACACATAGAAAGAATGCACAAACCTTTTTGTGAACAATAAACATCGGAACTTTAGTACCATCTTTGCTTGGATAGAAAACTTGGTTGATTTGGTAGTTGCTCGCATCGAAACCTTTTACTTTCACTTCACGGAAAATCTGAAATTAGGAATATATTAATGCATAAGTTATGAACTTTTTTCTTAGAAATCAGAACCTACAATAATATTAAGTCATTTAAAAACTTTTTAAGCGAATATGAGTCTAATTTATATGTGTTGTAAATTGGTAAATGTGGGCCATCCACTTGGCAAAGCCACTTGGGCGCCAATTCATCTTATATTACTAGGTAACATAATATAAGCAAGTGACTTTTATAAATAAATATACAGTTTCTTTATATCATAAATTCACCACTTACAGTAGCTTTGTACGGTTTCTTGTTGAAGTCAACATGGTAGATGACTCCCGGCGTAAGGAAGGACATGAAATGGTAGAATATCTCATTCTGTTCTTTCTTGCCGGAAAATCCCACAACCGCGCCCACTTCCAGTGGGAACGTCTGTAGTAACTTCCCGTTTTGCAAGTCGTGTAGTTGTAGAACACTCTGAAATTATTGACACTTGTTTAACATAGAGCTTCCTATAAATCCTCATTTCGTTTTAGATTTAGGTTAATAAGTTTCATAATATAAGTTACCTTAACATGTCGAATATAATGAATGACGAGTTTGTCTTTGTCAACGGCTGAAGCCCAATCCAGCACATCTTTCGGGTGTTCCTGAAAAGTGAAAATCATTTATAAAAAGTTTGTAAAACGAACATGTATACAGATTAAAAAGTATGACATGGTGAAGCAATGCAGTCTCATCTATTCAATTATGGAAAGTATTGCAATATTATAAACGCAAA
Organism: Stenoptilia bipunctidactyla; assembly: GCA_944452665.1. NCBI lineage: Eukaryota > Metazoa > Arthropoda > Insecta > Lepidoptera > Pterophoridae > Stenoptilia > Stenoptilia bipunctidactyla. Next base: position 14,018,761 of record OX101726.1, read on the forward strand.
CTAAAATAAGTTTTTTTAAAACACAGTACACCTCATAGGGATTTCTAGTCACGACATGCCAATAGTCCTGTCAGCGTCGATTATTCGAATTAGTTTCTTTTTTACACTTACCTCAACTAAAGTTTTCCAATTATCTTCTTCGGGATGATCAAGGTCTATTTCAACCAGTCTATAGTTAGGCGCATTTTTGTTAGTGCGGAAAATGCATTTTGTGCCTTCATTTGTTACATACTGAAATAAAAATAAGTATTTATTAAAAACCATAATCATTTTAACTGTAAAAAAATTGCTACATCACACGCTAGAAGAGATTTTAAACGCGGAAAAAATGTTTGAGTATAAAGATTATATTTGATATAAGAATATACATACATATATTATGATTAAATATTTAACATTTTGTATATCAAAACATGTCATAATAAATCGTCTCCATTAACGATTCTTATTTCATTGAGTAGGTACTATTTTTTAAGATTAACTACATACAAAGAAAAAACAGTTATACCTCGTAATCAGCTTCGAACTTATGGACGATCTGAGTGAGCGGCAGTTTGCCGTCGATCTTCGGGTGCTTGCTGAGGTCCGCGAAGAAAAGCAGGTTGTCCCGGCAGTCCTTTACAGGGGACACGATGAGGTACTTCCCGCAGTCCGTCACTTCGGCACCTCTGTAATAAGAGAAGGGTGGGTTATATATTGTGTTAAAATTTACAATCAAAACAATCTGTTTCTGTATATATGAATTTTCAGTTATTTCAAGGATATAAGATTCTTTGAAACACGAACGACGTGACGGTTAGACAAATGATTCATTTATATTTGAATTTGGAAAATATTTACGGAACACAAACATCGGTCCTACGTAACAATATTGAAGTGAAGGCAAATTAGAAAAGACATTAAAGTCTATGTTTAATGTTTACCTCAATTGTGGAGGAGTATATTCTAAACAAGTTATGTGTTAAAACAATGTATTCAAAAGTTGTTACTACAGAATGCTGATGTAATGGAGACGATTTTCATATTACCAGCTTTGAATATAAAAGCTCCGCGCAACGATATTATTATTGTTTACATGCAATTAAGTCTCAATATGAAGTCGTCGTGGCGCCGTGGTTACTGTGCATATCAAACGATCTTAACCTGCGCGTTCGATGCGGCCTGGATTAGGATGGGTGACCGCCGACCATTCATTTCTCACGACGACTTCCGTGCGTCGGAGGGCACGTTAAGCAGTCGGTCCCGGGTGCTGTATACTTGTATAAAGTAGTTGTTAGGGTTTTTAACGGCACCCTGAAATATCTGACACCCACCAACCAGCACCGGGCCAGCTTGGTGGATTACGGTCTAATCCTCCTCGTCACCCAGAGGAGAGACTCATGGCCCTGCAGTGGGCTCATTACACGGAGTTGTGGTGATGATGATATGCAATTATACGATACGCTACAAGTTTATTCGCCGTCTTAATACGAAAATTACTTAGATGTTGAATTTATACCTACATACTTCTACTTGCAAAATGCTATTCTAATTACAGACTGGTTTTAAAATGGAAACTAAAAACACACAGCAACTTAATATAATGACCAACTGACAATACTTATTATAAACTAATGACAACACAAAGACAATCTTCAGCGTGGCTTCGCTTGCGCAAAATTACTAAATGCTCTTTCTCAATAAATTTAAAAAGTTAATCTATTTAAAATTTCCAAAGCTTTAGACAACTCTATCTATCGCAAAGTCAAAAACACATACGCTGTTGCATCATCTCCGTGCCGGTTTGTATGACAATCACTGCGCAAAAAAAAATACATAAAGCACTTTAAACGCTGTAGATACAACTTAATATGCACAGCATAATCCTTTTATATAATGCTTTTAGAACTATAATTCAGAATAAATACTTTAGGCTTTTCCCACACTACTGCCGCCGCAATGGCGCATCTAAGCGCGTACTTGAACAGCTACCAGTCATTAGAAATATGAAATGCGATGAGTATTTATACAAGGTTACTTTTTAATGGACCCGCATCTGTTGAGGGGTTATAAAGTACCATTTTGATTAAGAAACCACCCCTCCTAAAATTTACCGATTTGAGTATTTTTTTAAGATTATAGTGTAAACACCCATTTTTCACTACATTTTGTGAGAAATAAAAAACATTGCTATGTAACTGCTTTTTTTGACGTCATCATGTAAATGATTAATGAGTTCACAATATGAAGCAAATAAAACCCTAAAACACCGTCAAAGTAGCGCATGTTATGGTCTTTCAAGCACTATTCTCCTCTTAAGGTAAACCAAAACATAGCACTTAAAATGCGTCTCCTGTAAAAAAAGTCCTAGTACTCTTCTATGCAGATTACATCATAATGAAGAAGTTTGCTTAAGCTATCCAAAAATGTAAAAAACTTAGATATGAACTTACTATTGTGAGGGGAAAAAATTAAAAATGATAGGGACAGTCTTGGAGATAACGAGTTTGTTATGAAAATAAGGTTTGGAGTCATGATCGCACGTCTCCTATGGCACGGAATAGCGTGTAATAACGGGGGAATAGACGTGTCCTGCGCACGGTATGCATAACTCTCAATACTGATATTCCAAGGAATCTTGTTACTGCGTTAGGTTGGGTCTCATCCTCTTCGTCCGCTTTGTACACACGTGGCCTACTTTCGTAAGATTTTCCTCTCTGGATAAAACCACTCTATCTTAGCCACCAGTAGATACTGTGGGATACCAACGCATCGGGCGTCGAGGGCCTAGATAACGTCGCGCGAGTTTATGACGTGCTTTCCGGCATTCTCTTTCGTTAAACTCGTAAACCATGACCAGCATATTTTTCATTAAAATAGGCAGTCAAAGCAAACAAGATCCAAATTAAAATCAAATATCGTAAAAAAGTAACATAGGTCTCAAAAGCATGTACTACGCAAAGATGACCTATTGAGACAAATACACTGATTGTGCAACATTATTTAACAAAAATTACCCGATTCTACTAGGCTAGACTCGGCCCTTGGCGCCTTCTGTTAATTTTTTTACATAATGATTATAACCTTTGTTTTTATTTTTTTCTAGGAATTTAAAAAAACCTACCTAACTATTATACCTTGTTGGATAGCTTATACAATTTACTTTATTACGATGCAATCTGCACAGTAAGTTACAAGAACTTTTACAAGAGACGCATTTTAAGTGCAAAGTTTTGGTTTAGCTTGAGAAGATAATAATGCTTGAAAGACCATAACATACGCTCCTTTGAAGTTATTTTAGTGATTTTTTTGCCTCAGATCATGAAATCATTAATCATTTACATGATGACGTTAAGGAAAGCAGTTAGCGAAGATTTTTTAATATCTCGCAAAAACTAGTAAAAAATGGGTGTATACAGTAAAATCCTAAAAAGTGAAATAACTCAAAAACGGTCAATTTTAGGAGGGGTGGTTCCATATTGAAAATGTTTCGTTTTGACCTACTCTATAACCCCTCAACAGATGCGGGTCCAATAAAAAATAAGCATGTATAAGTGTATTAAATAAATATTTTAAGAATTATTGGAGGTTGATAGGAATTCTATAGCCAGTGGGAAACTTTGTACTATGATCTAGCTCAATTTATAGTTATACAATTAGGGCTCTGCTATCTGTACATATAAAAGACAAAACGATCATGGGTGTCATTTATTTAACACAAACATATCACATTAAGATAAATACACTAATTATTCAAAATCATTTAATCATTTTTTTATTTGTCTGTAAAAAAACCAAACAGTCATTATAACTGCAGAACCTGAATGAAATATTTATTTCTAAATATTTTCAATATCAATACCTACTAACGCTACGCTCTGGACATTACTAGCGACCAGCGTTGAATAAAATGAACCGCCGCCGTCCGCACAACGCATCCACCTGCGTGAGTACGTCAAACCTCCGCACAATTATGCGGATCCGCACTTCCGCAAATACGCACGTACATGCGTCAGTCCGTCAGTGCGGCGGCAGTGTAGAAATAGCCGTATGTTATAAAATTTAATTTTAAAACAGTCATCATACTGCGCCATAGTTTATAATTAAGTTTAATATTAATTTAAAAATACTTAAGGATTAAACGTAATTGCTGGTTATAGGTTACTTAAGAAAACATTGAATTAGTTGATGCATTGTAATCTAAATGTGTCAAAACAAAATGTCAACCAGTGGAATAGTTTATCTTTATCTTCTTTCTAAACGAAAATGTAAACTTTATGAGTAAATAATACATATTCACACATTTATTACATTAATGACATACATAATATAATAATATAGTCTTATTATAGTCATATTATTATATTACATAGTTTAAAATACAAAACCTACTTGTGAACTCAGTTATTAATTATTTATGTATGACATTTTATTTTATTTTATGTGAAAAACGTTTGCGTAAACGTCGTAGTTCTACAAAGTGATGAACTCAACAATTAAATGCATCATGCCAGTTTCCTGGTATAATGTTAAACATACTCTATTAGAATTTCAACACAATTTTAATGTGAAAATAATTTCCGCAAAAAATAGCACAAAAATTAAATTATATTACTATTTTCTAAATTGTCAAATTTAGACCAAACAACCGAAACCGTACTTTTACGTATTTATATTAGCTAAAACAAAAATAACCCATCCTTAACAATATACTCAGACTGATTTATAAATATGCAATGTCACTTGAGAATGCTATTAAATTGCGTTTAAAATAAACAAAATTTGTTACCAATAAAAATGAGTATAGCAGTCCCACTAATATTTTGTATAAAAAGGTTAATTCAGAAGCCGGGCTTTCTTGCAAAGGTTAACTAACAGCATATAAATAAATAACAACTAATAATTTGAATGGCGCTACAAGGTTTTTAAATTTTGATCTTTATACATTACGATAGCCGGCAAAAGCTGTTTGAAATGAACGGTATTCACTTATAGTGAATTCGGCTGTAGTGTAGTGGAAGGTTATATAATAACTTACATTCTCCAAAGAGGTTCTTCCGGGAATTCTACCACAATGACGTCTTCTGATTGTGGTGTGCCAATTCTGTGGTAGCACAGTTTTTGATCGCGGTTCACTTCCGTTTCCGACCCATCAGTTTTGCCCTGTTGGTCTGGGTAGCGCTAAAATTAAAAAAATAAATATTTTATAAACAATACAATGGTTTTTCATTCATTACTCACAATCCAACATTATTTCATACACAATAGAAATCTGTAGTTTGGTTTGCTTTGACATTGTAGTGTGTTGAGATTTAATATAGAAATCTATTGAAAATAATCTGATTTTTGAAAATTATTTGGATTTTGGTAATGGCAAATATGGACTACCGAAAATTGGTCTACTGAGAAAAGGACACAAGTTATTGAAGCATGTCGTAATAAAATTGTTATATTATTGAAGATGGACATATATTTTTATATTCAGGTCACAAAACCATTGTTTAAAAGTTTTTACTTACAGAATAAAATAAACCTTTGTTATCCTTTGACCATGACAGGGATGCGAATTTAACTTTTTCTAATACTTCGGGGTAATTCTTTCCTGTAATAGAAAATTTCATTTGTTATCAAGCTAACTTTATTAATTATAAATTTAAAGTTTTATCGTTTAGATTTTAGTGGTTATAGAATATCTGAGTCTAACTACTAATATGAACATTGAACAAAATCAAACGTATTGTCTTTCTGTGTTATTGTAAGTAGATAGTATGTTTTACCTGTGGCGACATCCTTGATATGAATAGTTATCCAATCCGAGCCGCTTGCAGAAAGGCCATATGCAAATGTGGCGCCATCTTCCGTGAATCGACTTCCGGAAAGTGCAATAGTGCCATCTTCCGACAGTTCATTAGGGTCGAGGAAAACTTTTGGCGTAGAGTCTAAACTTTCTTGTACGTATAATACGCTGAAATTAAAGGACAAATCGATTCAAAACTAATCTTTACACTACACAAATATTTGGTACATCTGTTTATATTCTTATTAAGAGCTTTATGCCTGTGATAAATATTATAAGAATATAACTATCTCGCGTTCAACGACTGGAAAATCAAGCACTTGTATTCATAACAAAAGAATAACGTCCTCGGCTTAAAAAAACTCCAAAAGTAAGACGACATTGTATTCGACAAATACTTTTTCGTTTATATCTCTGTTTTTTTACGGCTGAATCAACCAGATCGAGGTCACTGAGTTCTGAATTAAGTGCATTCTTATTCCATAATTATTGTTCTTAGTCATGGTTTTAACACTTTTTTCTTGTTTTAAAGGATAAGATTTTTTCTTCATACATTTTGGTGCCCATATGTGTACCGTGAAGTACATGGGCACCAAATTGACGACGGGGAAAAACCAAGGAACTGTAAAATAAAGGATGTTTACCTTTTCATGATAAAATGCTGTAAAATAAATTATTTAAAGTTTTAAAAAATAGCCGTTTCGGAATATAACATTATCATTTTTTGACATATGCCAGCAAATGTCAATAATGACAGGATGGCACCCCTCCGTTAATTATTTAAATAATTTTGTTATTTCGTTCGTTTCTGCGTACCGGGGTGCTTCTTATTCGTTTGCGGTCTGAGTTTTACTGATTTATATTTATTTCTACTTGTTTTCCAATCAACAGAAGGAAATACACAACAAAATGAGAAACTGTCAGTTTGACAGTTATGGTAAATTTTTTTATGGTAGGCATTTTCTTGTCATGGCTAACAGTCTTTTTACTGCATAGTACACCGATATGGCTTGTGCATAAAACCACGAGTAGGATTTTTTTCTCATTTTAAAGCTTAGATTAACTGTTAATACAGTTTTCTTAAGAGGAATCAAAGATATCATAAACTGCCGAGTGTATCTCGGTACCCCAAATGGGCCACTTAAACGGAAATCCTTTGAAGAATTTTGGCAAGTATTCTTATTATTGTTTTATTTTTATAAGTATAAAGGTTTAAAGACGTTTATATATGAGTTTGTTCCCACTTACTTTTGGTTCTGCAGACCCGTATTTTTGAAAAAGAAATATCTGTCTCCCCTCCTGAATGGGCAGGAGTATTTTTCATAATTCCACAATTCTTTCAGTCTAGAATTAATTTCAGTCTTCACTGGGCAGGCGTTTATGTATGGCCGGGTTATATTGTTCTCGGCGTCTATAAATGCTTTGGTTTCTTTAGAATCTGGATCCTCTAGCCATCTATATGGGTCGTGTATCTATAAATAAAAAAGCGATAAGTAAAGGTTCTTAGGCTGCAAACTGGACGGCAGCGACAGCGAGAGTGACAGCGGCGCGGGCATCGGCGTGGGCAGCGATTTCCGTGACACGATAGAAAGTATTGAGTTTGTATAAAACCGCGACAAATCGTTCGAGCGCCCGCTGGCGTCGAGAACGGCCCAGATTCCGCTGTCGGTGCCGTCCAGTTTGCAGCCTTACTCTTAAAAATATATATGTATGTATAAACTATAAAATATCATTGACAAGCTTAAAATTGAAAAAGATTATACTTTAAGAGAAATTAAATAAAAATCCGCGGCATTAAAAATACAAACTTGCGCACTTTTTATTAAAATCGTAAGTTACCTACAGCTTTAGAAGTCCTTTCTAAACTTAATCTTAATTTAGCTCGCTAGCCGAAGGACAGGTTTTGTATAGGTCACAACGTTAAGGATTTATTGATTTGATAATTTAAATCGATCTGACTTTCAGAAATATGGCTAACTGCCTATTAGAACATGATTTTACAAACAGTTCTTTGTGATTTTTTAAAACAATAGTGTCAAAGGCAAATATCCAAGTACCAATTGCTTCAGAAAATATTTTGTTTCGGGCCGAAATTAGATCGTTCGTTTTCGTACTGTTTAATATTTGGAGACATATTTGGTTACTTTGATCTAGTTTGACTATATTTTCTAATTCCTGCCCTATAAAGGTACACAGCTCAATGCTCTTATATAATTTTCTTCCCTTTTATATAATAAATGTATATTTAGTGTAGGTATACCTATTTAATTTAAAATTATTTAGTTATTTCGTAATCAAAAATAATCATTATTGAATGATCTATAAGTAGGTAATATAAAATAAATACTCAGTTAAATCCTTAGTTCTGTATACATACCTTGTATTATCCATTCAAACTAGAAAATTCACACAGACACAAGAAGCAAGTATATTCTTAATTATATTTTGTGACATCTATAAAAAGCTTGATATTAAAAACAATTTAAATCCCACGTTCTTACGATTGGTTTGTTATTGTTTACTTGTATTTATTTTGTTAACGATGACGAAACCTGCGTCTGATCTCTTATGTCAAGGATTCAGATGAGACAGTTAAATATTGCCGGAACGATAAAATTTATCAACAGATTTTATACGATGGGAGGACTAGCCAGGCGGATCCTGAAAGATTTCTAATACAAAGCTATCTCTCGTATGAGCAGACTCCTGCATCATTATCGTCTTACCAATTAATGTTTTAAGTTAATATGTGTTTTCAAAATTCTAATAGTCATGCATATGAACTCATAATGTTGAATTGTTTTAACCTATACATTTTTTATCAACCTGCATAAGTTTTGACTTACTTTTTATCAATATTAGTATATTCTGTGCGAAACTATGAAATTTTATAATCGAAACGCAGTTGTATATTTGTTAATTTTTATAGTATATTGTTAAACTTTATACATTGTACTTATATTTGTTTGAATTTAATTATAAATTACTAATTTTTTGGGTATTTAGACATGTGCAATTAATTTAAAAAGTGACATATCTTGCGGTACAAACGAATTATCACAAAATAGATTACAAAATTCAATTTTAAGCGATATATCTTTTCAATAACAGAAAAAGTAAAAACAAAAAACAATTTTTTTATATAAGTAATGAAAATGGACATCGTTATATTTTTATTAATTTACGAAAAGAGTTACGATTTAGCGAACATTTCTCAAAAACACAGCAGTTAATGATATGTACAAGTCACTTTATCGTAACTGTCTGGTCATCATTCGTTCAGTAATATTGTGTGTTTGAAATAAATCGAAGTGTTATTTTAGGATGGATGATAGAAGGATGTTCGATTTCTTTCTTCACTCAAAACCTCTGCTTTAACACCGGCTTTTGAGATCTTCTTTACACGATATTTAACAAACTGTTAACTTAGCTATACACCCGGCTTGTTGTATATTTCTTTGAAGTTATTTTATCATATTATCTACAAAATTATTAATCACTTTTGTTAATTTTATACAACAACTTAGATTATGAAGCTAATGGTTATGATGAGCATTAATAATTTCATCGTTATGTGTTTGTTTAAATGTTAAAACAAGTTATTTAGTTTCAAAGAACCGGTTTTTATTAAACACGTATTATTATATACCTTGTTGTATGTATAGTTACATGCGTGCTATACAAAGGTCAGTGCTCCCTAACTATTAATTGTTTTTGAAATAAGAAAAACATCGTGAGATGAATATAAAAACGAACATATTTCTTAGGATATTTGATTATCCATGAAGAAATTCTATCAATGTAATACAATTTTTTTTTTGTTGGCATCGTTTAGCAAAAAAACAAAATTTTGATTTCTCGCTGTTCGGGTAGTACCCAAGTTTAGCGTGATCGGTCAAATAATTCGATGAAACAGGTTTGATAAAATAAACTGGCAATTTTTTATACTAAACAAAGGATGAACCTTCCACTAAATTAGTTATCATATTCCAGTATAAAATATAATAAGAAGGTATCGATTTATAAAAAATTGACAAATTTGTACCTGCTCAACGAGGTTGGTGTCCTTAAGTAATGTCAAAGTTAAAATATTTATGTATTTGTGTTAAGTTTGCAAAGGTGTACTTAGAAATTTTAAAAAAATGTTACACACATAATGTCATTTTTTTATTTTTACAATATGTACTGAAACTTACAATGAAAATATATTTTTCAATGAAAAAAGTTAACTTTTGCATATACCTAATATATTACTTGACTTATGTCCCTCACCTAATGGGTTTAAAACAACGTTTTACATTTGAAAGCCTTACTCTTGAGAGATTAACTGGAATATTTATTTTTTTGGAAATACGCCCCTAAACTCAAGAAACCTTTATTCCGATATAAAAATTGGTACTTGTAGAAGTATGCCAGAAAAATGTATGAAAAAAGTTTGTATGAAAAAAATATGAAAAATATCACTTCCGAAAATTGAAAAGGTATCAATAAACCAAAAAGCAGCTAACGAAAAGCAGATCATGCTGAGCTAGTTTTGTAGAACCTCTTTCTTAAACCTTGCGTGTAGGCTTATAATATCTCTATCTTAGCATGTCAAAAAACACCTCAGTTGGTGGGATATATTAGGCCACCCTAGATCAAACACTTTTTATATCGTGTCTGCTGTCAAATACCATCATTTTGTGGATAAATTCTCTGGTTTGAATGGTTTGGAAACTATTTATGACGCGACTTTGCAGTTATTTCATTAAATTGTTCCTTGGTTTGCTATAAATAACTTTTACTTCCTCAGTTCTGTGACAAACAACTTAACTATTAAAAGTCAAACAAATAAACCCGATTATTTAATTTTAAATATGAATCCATTAGGAAGGCTACATACGTGCTTCTATAACTTTTAAATATAAGGTCTGCATAAGAATGAGTACCTGCTTACCCATTCTAAATACAAAAACACAAGTAAACAACCAACCTTAACTCCGTGGTACACATCGACGACATTTTCATCCCGCCTTGCTTCTGGATATTTGAACACCATATTCTTTTTCAGTGGCGCAGAGGTCGAAGCCTTTGCAAACTGAAACAATACAAAGCATGACAACAACACTGCTACGTTCACCATTGCGATCTACTAAGCAACTGCCTAACTCTACGCTCTGTTTCAACTTATATCGCGGCTAATATTAAGTGAATGAATATCGAAAAACGATCGCACACAACATCGCGTACATACTTCGAGAGCGGAATCCATCGATCGTGCACTGACATCGAAAAATTGATGTGTTTCTGTTGTGACAGAATAGATATGTACGTGACACTGAGTAGGTAAGCAGGCGAACAAAGAGGTCTGAGGATCTTGTTGGCATAATAATAAGAAGAAAAAAAACTTTTTATGTATTATCTATTGTAATTTTTACTGGAAAACTCGCTATTGTTTATATTCTCTACTTAATTCCCGCAACAATATGAGAGCAAAGGTTTCGTAAACGCAGTTACCTACTTAAAAAGTATTAATTTTTTTAAATATTTTAGGAACTTACGCTACGCGGATAGCAGCAATGAATCTTTTATAATCTGTTTTTTTTATTACGAATTAAGAATTAAATATTTCTAAAATATTTGAAAGTTGATAAGTCCCCACATATTGTGTTGAGTGTATCTAGGTCGAGATCGAATCACATATGAGAAGATTCGCAGGCAAACCAAAGTTCAGGCGAAACATAGGATTGCAAAGCTTCAAGCAATGAACATAGCTCGCAGAACAGACTGCCGTCGCGTTTGGGCAGTAAAGTTCCAAAGAGGCGACCACGTACGTACCTACTGGGAAACTCAGTATAGATAGACAAGGTGTTAGGTGGCAAGGTGGACCGACTATCTTAAGGTCGCTGGATGAGGGCGGCGTCCTTTGTCCAGCGTCTCAAGGCTGATGATGATGATGAATATAAAAAAGCTTAAGTGTGTGTTTGTTTTAACGACCTAATTCCCTAAGAAACCAGTTGGTTTTGAAAATATTTGTTTGATACCCCAACTCTTGCTGAAGGATATCTAGCTACAAGTAACAAGGTAAGAGTTACATTGTTGATAGAAATAATTTACTGAACAGTTATATCGTTCTATAGGAATGAGAATGTTATTCTAAAATTATTTTTAATTTTTGTTTAGACCTAATTTGCTTTCGGAATAGAGGTAAAAGATAAATAGTGGATCGAGCCGGAGCGCTGATAGACGTCAAGTGCAATATTTCTGGCATCAATATCGTGATTTGTGAACCACTACCTGTACAGCTCTCAAATCCTGTATGGAGTGTATAGGTGGACAATCCTGGCTCGATAAAGACAAAGAATTGATGCATCATTTGAGATGTACTGTGAGTGTGACGAATGCCTTGGACTTCTAAACGCACCTATGTATAATATTTAAGCCACAAATAAAGTTTCTGATTCTACAAGGTTATACTTTATTGGACCCGCATCTGTTGGGGGCCCAAAACGAACTGTTTTCACTAAGGAACCATCCCTCCAAAAAATTTACAGTTTTTGAGTTATTTCACTTTTTAGGAATTTACAGAAGACACCTATTTTTTACTATTTTTAGTGAGTAATAAAAAAACCTTCGCTATCTTACTGCTTTTTTGACGTTATCATATAAATAATTAATGAATTACGAAGCAAAACAAAAAAAAAATAATGTTATGGTCTTACAAGCACTGTTGTTGTTTAAAGTTAAATCAAAATTTTGCTACGGTACGGTAAAATCATAAAAAGTGAATAAACTCAAAAACAATAAATTTTTGGAGGGATGTTACCAGAGTGAAAATGTTTCGTTTTGACCTTATCTATAACCCCTCAAACATATACAGCTCCAATAACAAATAACCCTGTATATCGCAACAACGCAATCTCGCTTTTCGGCTACACAAAGCACACAGGAGACGAAAAATTGAATGTCTTACGAATAGCAGTTAGTCGCTCCGTCAAAACCCGCGTATGTCCAGCGACGAGAAGCTAGTCGTCTGCGTTAACCTCTGCTTTTCGATTAATATAACAGAGTGAATTAGTTTTATCTCGCTTTGATACATTTTATTTCAATGAGGGACAATCATAGCTAGCAAACCATTGACTGAGAGACTTAATTTTGAAAGATAACTTCCGTAATAGGGAAGTTATCTTTCAAATAAACCTAATAGCCAGTCATTTAACGTAATTTTATGATGTAAATATACCTACACTTTTTCTTCCCACACACCCCTTACTTTTAGTTCTAACGGCTGCGATATTTTTTAATAAAACCCTTTTAGTATAAAAACTGTTATTTATTTTTATTCTAAATATTGGGTTAGGGAAAAAGTTTCTTCGCATTTTTTAAGAAAATTCAAAACATTTTTTTATATAGTTTATTGACATTTAACTAAAGTATGTATGTACCATTTTGTTCCATAACCTTTTGCCATCTTGTAGGTAGGGACATGATCCCATTGCTATAAAAATTATGGGACCTCTCATCAAAATACCGCGACAAGTGGATTTGGCAGTCTTCTCGTGATGTTAACCTAACACTGCCTAAAGAACTCTGAAGAGACCGAAACAGGTGGAAATCTGAAGGTGCAAGGTCAGGATTATACGGCGGTTGCATTAACACCTCCCAGCCAAACTCTCTTAATTTATGCTGGGTGTCTATAGATGTGTGAGGTCTAGCGTTATCATGATGAAACACCACACTCCTTCTGTTGATCAATTCCGGCCGCTTTCTCTCAACTTCTTGTTTTAATCTCATAAGTTGTTCGCAGTAGAGTTCAGAATCGATAGTCCTGCCTGGTGGTAACAGCTCATAATGAATAATGCCCTTCCAATCCCACCACACACACACAACATCACCTTATTGCGAGTTAACCCGGGTTTCGCCACAGTCTGTGAACCCTGACCGGCCTTTGACCACGACCTTTTTCGCACGTTCTTTCGTACGTTGCACTTTTCATCACCAGTTATCAGCTTCTTCAAAAATGATTCGGTTTCCTTACGTTGTAATAAAGAATCACAAATGAGTACACGGTTCATTAGGTTTCTTTCAGTGAGCTCGTGAGGTACCCAAATATCGGGCTTCTTCAAAAATGATTCGGTTTCCTTACGTTGTAATAAAGAATCACAAATGAGTACACGGTTCATTAGGTTTCTTTCAGTGAGCTCGTGAGGTACCCAAATATCGGGCTTTTTTGTGTATCCAGTTTTTTTCAAATGCGCCAAAACTGTTTTGTGGTCAATTCCCAGTTCTTCAGCTACGTCGTAACTACTGATATGTCGATCTTGCTCCACTTTTTCAAAAATGGCATCCATTTTATCCGTAATAGGGCGACCAGAGCGAGGTGCATCTTTGACATCAAAATTTCCGGATTGAAATCGCTTAAACCAAATTTTTGCTACTCTCACAGACACTGCACTAGGTCCATAAACATCGCAAATTTTTTTCGCGGCTTGCGTTGCATTTTTACCTTTTTTGTAGTAAAATTTTAAAATGTATCGAATTTCTTCATTAGATTCACTCATCTTGACAGTACGAAAAACAAATGAAAATCACACATTTTCCTAATTTGAATTTGGAATTATGTTCTTTAAATTTTAACTTTCAATGATACCAAAACCAGCCAGATACAAATAATATAGCCAAAGAGATTTTATTACAAGTTCATACATACTATAATGCGAAAAGACTTTTTTAATACAGTTGCTCAAAAAGTGGCGTATTGCAGGGACGTGTAGCGTGCGGAAAGTGGGCTTTTACGCACTCGTGCTTTTTCTTTCCCAAGTGTCAAAATAATGTCTATTAAAAAGAAAAAAACCAACCACGAAGTTTTTACTAAAAAAAATTCATAGAAGTTTTAAAGATTCATGCAAATATTTCTGAAAAGAAGCTACTAATTTGTTTCAATATCAGATTTAACGATTTGATTCAATGTGTTAGGTTAGGTTTCATCTCATTACATTTAATTTTCATTACATATTAATAAAAAAAATCTACTAAAGACTTGGCTGTATGGGCATAGTTCCCTTGCCTACCCAGACAGGATGTGTGAAGAAAACAAAAAAATCTTTGCTTATATTCTTTTACGGTTTTTTTGTCGGCCATTTTGTTTATTGTTGAGTTTGTTGTGTTTTTATTATTTTATTAAATTGCTTAATTTTTTCGCAACTGTATTAAAAATAGTCGTTCAGTACACGTGCGGAACCGTCATTGCAACTCGTTCCGACTGTCAACCCTCGCCTTCGGCTGCGCCTCGGCTCGTGTAGACATTTGTCGGAACTCTTTGCAATGACAGGCTTTCCGCACTCGTAATGAAATATACTATTTCCCCAACCTATTAGATTGAAACTGTATTGCCCACATCCAGCAGGCCTATTACGGTTCTTTCATGACATGACATAATAAACAAGATTTCTATGATACAATGATCAACAATTGTGACATAAAGAATAAAGGAAGTCCCTTTACATTTGCATGCAAGAGGCGTTGCATTACCTTTTAAAATTCAATCATCAATCAAGTTTCAATCATCGTCTATGACTTAAAAACGTCAATTGAAAAAGGTGAGATCGCACCCACCTCTATGATATGTTGGTTTCTTGATTTCATTTGTGTTCTTCCATTTCGTTTGCTTTCATAAATAAATACTTAATTATTATATATGGGGGTTATTGTATTCAATTTACATGGTATACCAAATAATGGTCGTATGATATGTTTTAAGGCCGCTCCACATTCTCGCGAGAATCTCGCGAGTCGTTAATATAATTATCTTCATACATAGAATATAAAGCCTTGAGATCAATATGTTTTTATCACAATTAATCTTTATTTGTTAGTAAATAAAACATATTAAATATTAATTTTTATCTTCCTGGACCATTTTCAATACTAACAATATGAAAAAATTAACAAAAACTCTTAAAATCTATTACGAGTTACTTCAAAACTCTCTCTCTCTAAAGGTAGTTATGCGGGTGAAACAGCGGACACAAGCTGCCTGTCAATGCATTCAGTCATTCAATTAACCATTCGAATGCTTTCTTTCAAGGTCAGTCGGCCATATTGAGGTTAACCATCGTTAGTAATTACGAATATTAGAAGTATCATTCGACTCAGGAGGTTTGTATATTACTATCGTTCAAGTCGAATATTCAAGTCAGTATTAGTACTTTATTCGACTGATATGATAATTTGCAGACGCGCATCGCTGAGATATACTCTGCGATGTAACCGTTTAAAACAGCGGCTCGCTTGTTACTGAGAAACATGCGATCGTGACTCCTACACAAAACTCCAAACTCCCCACAAACCCCAAAACCCACAAAAAGTAGAGAAAAATTAGAGAAATTGAGTAGAATACGAGTATGGCTTTCTCGGGAGATTCTCGCGAGAATGTTGAGCGGCCTTAACGTCAAAACTATTTCATATCATCGCATGGTTTTGAGATCCATAATAGGCCTGCAGATCCTCATTATAATATGTTTCAAATAAACATAATTTTGATTCTAAATATGATCGCTTGGGTCACTTCGGTGTCTGAGCTGTCGGCCAACCCGTAATCCTGGGCAGAAACAGGACCGGGGGCCTAAATGCTGCGAGGAAGACAACCTCTGGTAAAAAATTACCCCAATCCCTAGGTGCCCGAGGTGCCTCATCCGTGGGATGGATGGCTGTGGGGATCAGTCCGTCTGCCGAGGGGAAGCGAAAGGGCCGTCTACCTCTTTGAATCCCCTTTGCGGACATCCGGATTTCGGGGATCTAACGCGTGAGCGATTTCCCCGGATGATGGCAGACCAGATAGCCGGATGCTGGTGGTCTAACGCGAAGCGATTCCACCAGATTGAGGCCCGGCCGGGGGGGGGGGTAAGATTCTGGTGATCTAACGCGACCCGATTTGACCGGTCCCTAACCCTTTCCGGCCATAGTGAAGTTCCTGGGCGGTGGATACGGGGGTATCTGCCGCCCAGCTCAAGGGAGTTCGCTGGGGTGCGACGTGCCCGGTGTTCTCGGCACGCTGCATGTTGAGGGTTCCGTGCAAGCGGATGGCGCCGGCGGTTTCGCAGTTGAATGCTTCGGCTTGCCCGTGATCCCGCCAATAAGCGCGGAGGAAGAACACATTGGGTTTTAGCCGGTTAAAGTCCAGGCATAACTTTGACGCTCCCCCGAGCGTCATCGTATCCATGGAGGATTTCCCCAATAAAAAAATGATTTCTTTAAATTTGCGTGAGAATAGGCGTGTCGTCTGGCTGTGATTTCTAATCTGGTTTTTAATATTTGCTAATAATGTTAAAAAATACGATGCACCTAGTTGTAAACAACTTTGTAAAAAGAAATCCACCCTAGAATTATCTTATTAACGTAACCTCTTCTAGGTAATTTGCGGCAAAACTCAATGTTTTTGTAGATCTTGTGTTTAATTTTTTTTGTACAGTAATGATATTTTCACTGAATCCATTAGTCAATTTATTATACAGGGTTACTTTTTATTGGACCCATATCTGTTGAGGGGTTATATGTAGAGTAGGTCAAAATAAACAATTTTTACTATGAAACCACCCCTCCTAAAATTTACAATTTTTGAGTTATTTCACTTTTTAGGATTTTACTGTAAACGCCAATTTTTCACTAGTTTTTGTAATAAATAAAAAAAATCTTCGCTATGTACTATGTAACTGCTTTTTTTGTCGTAATCATGTAACTGATTAATGATTTAATGAGATGAAGAAAAAAATTCTAAAATAACGACAAAGGAGCACATGTTATGGTCTTTCAAGAACTATTCTCTTCTTAAGTTAAACCAAAACATCACACTTTAATCGCGAACTACCAAGACGCTTTCAACGACACCTCATTTGTTCAATTATGATAACTAGTTTCGAAGTTATGAGGTACCTAACAGATAAACATCCATACCCACATAATAATAATAATATAATTCTTTATTGTATACCAACAGAAAAAGTATCATTACAAAAATTACAATATATTTCCATATTTGTACAAAGGCGGCCTTATCGCTGTAGAGCGATTTCTGCCAGTCAACCAAGTTGTGATAGGATTAGGAAGTGTAAATTAGGATGGGCGTTGGGACAAAGTTTCGAAATGTTTATAAGTAATAAACTACTTACATGCATTTTAATAATAACATACACATACCTAGGTAAATATAATAAATATATACAAATACATATGAATTATACATACACATACATACAGGTCAAAATCATAACATAACCCTCCTTTTTCCTTCACCGTAGTCGGGTAAAAGACCGCATTTACTACTGACGGATGACAAAAACACACTGGCTGTGCAAACAATGTGCTTTATTTTGACGCACTGCACAGTAAATTACTAGGACTTTTTTACAGGAGACGCATTTAAGTGCGACGTTTTGCTTTAACTTAAGAAGAGAATAGTGCTTGAAAGACCTTTGTGCTCTTTTTACGTTATTTTATGTTTTTTTTCTTCATTTCATTTAATTACTAGCTTTTGCCCGCGACTTCCTACGCGCATAACTCATTATCACTCATTGAAAAACTTTTATGCCAAGTATCACATCCGTGCACTCCAGAAAAAGATTTTTCATACAAATTAAAAAGTACAATACTTCCCATTCCCGTGAGAATTTCAGGAATTCCTTCCATAATACCTATAGACACCTATTTAAGAACCTTTATACTCAAAAACTAAATTCTGACATACCTAAGTTTTTTATGTACAATTTAACCAACGGTCTTACTTGAGGATCACTCTATAATAACACTGTGAAGTGCTTCCTTTCATTTATATATTAAATATTATCATAATAATTGACTACTGGTTTTGTTTACTCAGAGATAGCATGTAGCATTGTATGTTTATTTTGTAACTCTAGTCAGGAAAGGCAATCTTTCGAGAATTGACACAATTTCCTTATTGATAAGATTTTATTGTTAAACACATCACATCAGTGCCTATATACATTTTCAAGTATTATTATGAAGTTCTATTTATACACATCACAAATTATAGAGCTTGATATGATAGTTTAATTATAATCATAAATTAGATATATGTCAATAGAGCTAATAACTATATTGTTACAAATAACAGATAGGACAGGACAAAAATTGATGCATATTTTCTCTTCCAAGTAAAAGCAATAATTGTGTATAGAATCTGATTGAAATGAAATGAATGTTGATCATACAACAATTACAGTTTTTTTGCATAAAGTAAAATTTATCCTGTGGATATACCTTTTAGAATTAAATAGGTAGCTGTGTTTTTCTTCAAATTCCAAGATTCATGCCACCTGTACAGCTTGAATGTGTTAATTGATCATGCCCAACAAAGTTTCATATTTATAATATTGGGTTGGATACAGTTGTTTAAGATAGAGTATGACACACTCTGTGGTGTAGTAGTCCTTACTGAGGTTGCAGGTTTGATGAGGTTGCATGTAGCAAGAAAAATAGATGATCTAGGTCTGGGTAGGGGTAGGGACCTACAATATACCTAGGTATGCAGATAGAGATCTGTATACATATTTATATTCTAGGTTCCTCCCCTAATTCACTACATTGTATCCCATAATTGTATGTTTCGACTATGTAGTTGGTCTGATTGTCTGTGGTTTTATTTATTTATTACTTAATAAAAAAAGGTTGCAACCTTGTAGGATTGATACTACCATAGCACCTACAAATCTTTGTACCTACCAAAAATCAAAATTATGAATATCAAACCCTCGATGAGGGCAGCGCGGGACCGCTTTCCAATGCTTGTTAACATGTAAGTTAGTATTTCAATATGAAAATTTGGTTTTTGTGCACAGAAACACATAGATATTAATTATTTATATATTTTTTTAAACTGGTAAGTTATTCCTAATTGGAACATCCGCTAACAATCTCACCAATATATCTGTATCAATAGATATAACCTTAACCATTTAAAATTGAGATACTTGAAATATACCACTCTTTTTATAAACCTACATACCTATCAATAAAGAGTAAACAACATAGGTAGTTCATTTTAACTTTCATGATATCTATTAGGTAGGTATATATTTTACCTTTTACTAAATAATAAAAAGATTTACAGCAATGTACATTTCTTTAAAAATGCGAATACATAACTTACCACGGAATCGTTAGGCGAAGTTCGATATATATTTATATACAATGCACTGATAAAACATATTATCAATGAAGCAGAAAACAATAATGTGTTTGTAGATAAAGACATAAAATCGAAATGATGGAACGTGTAACGAATTATTTACGATTTATGATAACTTTTAGTATCTACAAGAAATTAACTGATGTGGCAACTAAATTATTTTATTGATGAGAATGGCGTGAAGTGAATACCGGGAAAACTAAAAAAAACATTCTAAGTAGTTATATAAAAAAAAAACTTACCAATATGTTAAAGTTTGAATTATTGCAACTGTCACTTCTTCTTATATTAGGGCAGTATTTAAGAAACACAGATTTTTTTAGAAAACTAGTATGATTTGCAGAAAATCGACAAATAACCGCCATACAAAGTGACAGATTGTATGACATTTTAGGTTGATTAGTGATAGACAAACAATGACAATGGCACTGACACAAATTCGTTCCAGAAAATCTTCCAAAAAAGGCAACCATGGAAGAATTTGTGATTATGTTCGGCACCACAGACAGTTTTTTTTTATCTGATACGAGTTTTTTCCGCAACTTCATACGCGCTAAACTAGGTAGGTACCCTTAATGTAGAAATTTCAGAAACAAAGTGAATCAACATAGAAATCCTATAGTATACGTTCTAGATATTCAGTGATATTGTTTCCAACTTGTTATTTGCATTTTAAGTGAGGTAATTTCGATATTCAATGGACTTTAATACATCCTAGTGTCATAGTTGTGAATATATAAAACTAAAATATCTAGTGTGATTTGTGCCTGATTATTAACAATAAGACAGTTAATTTACTAGTTTTGTGTTAGATAAACCAGTAAAGTGTTGTGTGATACTACGGATAACAAAGAAAACACCAACTGTCAAAAATATAGGAGTCATCTGTATCGCTATTGAACTGTTATTTCGGTGCCAAGGCCAAGGTTTCAGTATACGAGTGGTTGAGTGTGTCGCCTTCTTCGAGTCTACGTGGTCGATAAGTACCGAGATCGAGACTCGGCCAGTGATCACTGATACTTTTACTGTTGAATTGTTTTTTAAGCTATTGCATAGCTTCTATCGCGGGCCTTGAGCGTGGGGAACTGGGGACCGAATCCAGAAATTCCGTAACGAAAAAAACCTAACACCCCCCACTCCGACCGGCACAGCGGTGATACTTTGATTTCATAACTTTACATGCGGGCTTTAATAAACAATCAGCGCCATCTACTAGTAACTTGTGGAACTTCATATTAGATGAAACATTACTGTATTACTGTACTACTGTATTAATAAAATAATTATAATTGCATAAGTTGATAAAAAATGCTATGCAATAGCTTTACCGCGGCAGTCTCCGAGTGCCACACGTCTTTTTTTTTCTTGTTCCGTGCGGGAATCGAACCCGCAACCACTGGCGTTTGAGGCAGACAAGTTACACCATCGCCAAAGTGGTCATCAAACCTACTCCACCTACTCCAAGTAAATCAATAAAATCTATAACACCTATTAGAAAACCATTGAATAAGATTAATATGAGAGTAGCTAGAAAATCAACATCTTATAACAATCATAAACTATTGGGTGATGTTCCGATAAATAACCCTATACAGTCACGACGGCTTTTCTACAAAGATCTAGTACGGCTAGATAAATGTGAAGATAAAATTTCTCATATAATAAAGGAAAAACGTCAAGAAAAAAGTAAAAATATTTTTATCTTCGGGGACTAAACCATACGGGGTCTTTCGACACAACTATATGTCGGAGCTAACGATAAGTTGGCGATATTAAGATGTTAGTATGACTTCATGGTAACGGAAGTATGTTGTTAGCAATGTCGTAGAGGGCGCTAAATGCAATGAATGACTGTTTAACATTCGATTGCTGCGCCAGCGGGTATATCTAGAAGTAGGATGATGGCAAGACAGATACGGTTAGGACGGCTAGGTGCGCTGACGTATCTTGGACTGACGGTCGACAGTAGCTCGGTATTAATTGAGTTGGCATTGTAACTGACGGAACGGACTCGCGAATAAAGTTCTTGTTGTGACTAAGCCAGGGTTATACCCAAGCCCACAGACTCGGTACTAAGTAACTGTCCAGTGATTAATTCTATCGTGTTTTGTGAGTAACGCTTCTTTTCGTTTTGTTTGTTTTCCGACATATATTTATCTAGAAAAGAACAATGGAATGATGTAAGTATATAATATAATGGGCTTATCAAAACCGAATGCAACTGCAGAAAGTATATTGAATTCAGAAAATATTATTAATAATCAGACAGTGAGAACATTTTAGTGACAGGTGTAGGTTCAAATAACAAAAATCCTTATAAGTTGTATAGCGAAATACGTACCTAACTGTTTGTGTAGGCTTAAAAATTGTAAATTGTCCGGAGAATAGATATCTTAACTGTAGTAAATTAAATAGAAATATTATTATTATGTTAGTAGCAATAAATTACACAAATTGTCAATATACATCTTTTAACTTCTTAGAAGATCTGTGTTTCTGTTTGAATACAGCAATTGACGCCGATTGTTACAGAAAAGAATACATTGATGGTATCAAAACCAATCAAAACAATATCTGACATGTGCTCTACAAAAAAGGGGCTATTCCATATTATCTCAAAAGAAGTGAAGATGTTTCTAATGATAAAAACAAAATAGGTCCTATATAAATAAATACCTTAAACTTACAGCCAAAAAAACGTACCATACTAGATTATTTCTTACCTATTAATAAACCATTTTTTCGAACATTATAATTCCACAGTAACGTTGACTTTGCTACACCAAAATATAGCGGGTTCGTTAAATAAATTAAATTTTATCGAATTTACGTAACAGGATCTTCTTAAAAACTTAGTTTTTTGTGTTTTAATGAAACTTTCGTTAAATGCGGTTGTGAATCTAACATGCAATTAAGAAACTACAATTTAGCAGCTTCCTTTTGTAGAAAAAATCAAAGACGAGGCGACACATGTATATTTGTACATAAAGATATTGAGTTTACGTCTATTGACGTATCTTAATTCATAAAACCCGTGGAATTTCATTTTGAATACTGCGCAGTGAAAATACCAGCCTTCCAATTAATTATTATCCGCATTTATAGAACGCCTGAATCAAATTTACTACATCAATCAACTACACGCATCACGACAGACAGCTTCGATCAACTGATAACTTTATGCTATCCACACCTGTACATAAAACCGAATTTTATAATAAATCGTTTACGGTTTCAGCTGTGTCACTGTGGAACGAACTGCCCCTGGAAATAAAAAAAGCTCAAACAATTCAGCAATTCAAAAAGCTGGTCAAATCTCATTTCCATGCAAAATCTATCTTATAATTTGTTTTTATATAGTATATTTTTTATCTTATGTATGTATTATGTGGGATTTATATATGTATGTATTTAAATAGTATATATTTATATATTTCCGTGTAAGGTCGGGTGAGAATAGCCCTACCGCCCCTCGATAAGCATCTCGTAAAAGTCCTATATATCTATACTATGTAATCTATACATTATATATAGGTAGTTATATCTATGTAGTTATAAGTTAACTTTTTTTGTTATCACTAAGGTAATTGTCCTTATCTTGTGAAAAGGTGGCCTGTAAGAGATCATCTTTTGATGATAAGGCCGCCAATATCGTAGAGTACATAATATGTACTCTATCGTATTGTTACAAACTTATTCTGTAAATATTTATGTACAATAAAGAATAAATAAAAAATAAATAAATTTAAAAGTTTCCTTTGAAAGTTTGGAGATCCTACAGACAAAACATAATTTAAAGAAAGGATAATATCGAATCATTTGTGGAGACTGGAATATTAATATGTTAAAAACTAACCTAATGTTTAAAGAACTTAACAACATATTAATAAATAACAACTTATCAAACCATATTACATTACCAACGAGAAAATTATCTTGCTTAGACTTAATTGTTAGTAATATACCTATCCAATGTTTTCAGTCAAATATTACACTTAGCCTTATCTGATCATGAAACAGCACAAACAATATTACTAAATTTAGAAAATAAATCAAAATTACTGAAACGTCAAAGATCTGGTTTGAAAAACGTAGGGATTATTCCAAAGATAATATAAGAAAGTTTTGCGAGGCATTATCAGCGCTATCATTTAACGATGTCTTAGCTGAAAGTGACACTAATAAGGCGTCTAACATATTTCATGACCATTTATTACTGTTTTTCAACCTTTGTTTTCTGTATTTTTATGTTAAAAAAGTTGATAAACTGAAACAAACACGGTGGCTTACAAAAGGTTTGCGAAAGAGCTGTATAAAAACTGCTTTACCTAAAAATAATTATTTCTTGCAATAAAACAAGAAATAGAATAGAATACTTGGAATATACCAGAATATTAAAAAAATATATAGCACAGTCTCAAACATCGGTGAATACTTACTATATTAGAAATGCGTCAAATACTTGTAAAGCTACATGGAATTTAATCAACTATAACTTAGGAAAGCAGGTAGGTAACTAATTTATAAATTCAATTTGTTATTAAAAGCATATTTTAACATAGTGCTACTAAAATAAGTGGCAGCAACTGATATTGCCTTTGTAACGAACATGCGAATGTTAGCTGTAATGTACTGGTGCCTAGTGGTGTCAGGAAAAAATAATTTCCCGCGCGCCGCGCCGCTGCCATCACCGCCGACGCCACACCACAAACAAACACTCGTCTTAATTTCCATCTTTTGTGTATTGAGTATTCATGTTACCGTTCGAATTTTTTTATTAATACGAACGCAACGAAATCATTTGCATCTTTCGAAAATAATTTTAGTAGATTTATTTTTTCCAGAAATCAGCAACATTTTTAACATGGCCGCATGTTGAACGAAACGATTTTCTTTACTGTTTGCCGAATTTGATGAAAGTGGCTTAATTTGTGAGCGGATACATGTATCTCGATTAGCGAGAGGATAATAAAACTTCTAGACATAATATTAGGTTAGTATAACAAGGAGTACTAGTAGTTGAACAGTGAAAATAATAAATGTTATGAATCGGTTGTGTGAAGATTGATTCTGTTTACTGTAGCAGGTGAAGAAAGATGATGCATCACCCGAACATGCATCATCAGGCTATGTCGGGGCACCCTCCACAGCACATGCCTAGTCATCAGATGCCTACACATCATCAGATGCCGCCGCCACAAATGCACAGGGAAAGCAGGCACGTAACTCTTGCTAGGTAGTGTAACGTTCGGCTTTTATTATTTTTATTGCTTTAAAAATTAGTTATTAATAATTTATCTTTTATTCTGAGTTTCAAAATAGAAAATTTACGATACATCTTTACTGCTATGGTATAATATGGTGAAAATGTACATATAAATTGTAACAGAGTTTGTGTAGCATAATTTATGTAGGTACAACAGAAAATGAAACAGTAGCAGTGAAAAAGTAGCTTGAGATTTATTAATAAATGAGTATGATAAAATTCTTAAAAAGTATTGAAGTTAGTGAACAAATATTCCTTATTTTATTAGTGTCAATTTACCTCTAATATTATTATGAATATTGACAAAAATCTAGGTAATTTGTAAACTCAGAAAATGAAATGTTATGTTATGTTCTCAAATTTTATTTTGTGCATATTATGGTTTTTAGCCATACTTACAAAATATACACACTGAGATGATTTAAAACCAAACTTCACAAATGTTATTATTGAATCAAATTTATGCACAACGCACTGAGTATTAAAGTATCTTTGTCATACATATATGTATGAAATGTTGTGTTGACTTTTCCAAAAACTAACAACTATTAGTTGTGATTGTTCTTGTTTGATGATATTTTCAAATGATGTATGTTTCATATATTCTGGCAAATAATTCAATGCAGTAAACTGACAGTTCAAAATGTCAAATAGAAAAATAATGATACCATTAAAAACTAGTGTACGTACTGAATGAGAATGATTGAAAACTAACAAGTCTTTGTCATTCGTTTTGCATAAAATTTCATAGAAACTTATAAATAATTTAATTTAAGGCCTGTACTTAACTTTAATGTAAATAATTAATTACCAAACATACCAAGTGCTTTAAAACGGTTACAGTGGGAGTAAAATCAACTTCATAGCTACTTTATTTTTAAACTCGTTTTGTTGTTAAAATTAACTTTCAAGAATATTTGCACATTGCTAACAGCACCATAAATAAAGATATATCTTGTGAGCCAAAATATTTTTTTTCCATACATTAAAAAAATAATTAGGTACATTATATATAACTCCATTATCATCACAATTTTTTTCTTCCCTAAAGTGGGCACACTGGTACTGTCATTTTACTGCATTGAATTATTTGCCAGGGTATAGGTTAGTTTGGAAACAATTACTTGGGTCAAAGAAATGGCTCAGCAACTTTAAATTTTTTACACTATAAGCTTAGTGCATGCTGTTATGGTGCATAAAACTTTGACTCAATACATTAACAGATTGTTGTTTTCACTATGTTTATTATTCTAAAAGTTTTTTAATAAGCATTTTCTACATTCCAAAATTCTTTCTCATTTTTGTACAAATTATAGTAGTTTCCTGTCAAAAATATTGCACTGCTTATTCCACATCAAAATTATTATGATAAATTTCAAAATAAGTTTCCAGAAACTATAGAAAATAATTATGATAGTCTAGTCAGCAATAGGTAAGTCCAATCTTGGTTTAGATTGGATTTTCATTATTTTTTTCCGAATATAAATGCAAATAGGCAGTTAACTACTTATTATTAATCAGGTTTTAGTTGTTTATTTAATTTATCATCTTTTAAGACATACTTAGCATACACGCTTTGAGATTTTATTGTTTTTGCTACGATCTCATAATTGTTGTAGGCATGTTACAAAGTTACTATGCCCAAATTTGACCTCAATCCTCATGTTATGTGAATTTGAGGTTGAAGATGACACCACACAAGCTTAGGAAAGAATGGGCTCTTCATTGAATATTACATACATTCTTCATTGAATATTGAAGAGCACATATTGTGATATTTGGCAGCAGATTTTATATGAATGGTTGCTGCTCATCAGACAGACCCTGAGTGGATGCTACTACCAAGTAAAAAACTCTATTTCTAACTCTTAAGTTCCTCATCTCAGCAATTTGAAAGGCTGTTCAGTAGACACCTTTGATTATCTATATGTCTAGATAGACAGTCAAGGCTTCAAACGCGTCCCAAAAATAGAGGTGAACTGTTAGCCTTTATGTCTGTCGACCGCTTTTAGTTTGCTTCGAGCTGTCTGTCACTATGTGCCATGAGTGTAAAAATGTTGGCTTGTGTGTTCAAAGTGTGCAGAAATTACAAAGGACGAAATAAAACAATGCATAAAGTCACTTATCACCTCTAAGTAACATTATTTATCGTAATTTCTTGCGAAATAACCATTTTATAACATAAATTAAATGTGAGTTCGCCATTACTTCTGGGTTCCCGAGTGATAAAAGTTATCAGAATTACCAGAAATTTTTTGAAGGTTTTCGGGAAACTTTGAAAAAAGGATGTATAGTATTTTTTTAAGAAATAAAAAGAATATTTGCACAAAAAAAGAGTTTTAACGTTTAAATAAGACTGTGTGTAAAATCTTGTAACGCCATGTCAGAGTTTAAAAAAACTGCAATTTATAGAATATTGACAGGAAATATATTTAACGCTTTGAATAAGTTTTTTTCCAGA
Organism: Stenoptilia bipunctidactyla; assembly: GCA_944452665.1. Classification (NCBI taxonomy): domain Eukaryota; kingdom Metazoa; phylum Arthropoda; class Insecta; order Lepidoptera; family Pterophoridae; genus Stenoptilia; species Stenoptilia bipunctidactyla. Next base: position 14,046,449 of record OX101726.1, read on the forward strand.
AATTTCCAGAAATTTGGGGTAGTCAGTAACACTGCCGGATATTATTTACACGTCTGTGTGCGTGATGTGACGCGACTGTAATACTACTGTATTACAGTGTATTACACTATTGTAAACTACGATAAACTACGACGTCTGACGCACACAAGTATTTTTAAACTTGACCCATTTTTTTTTAATGTCATAATACCGTGATGCTCTATCTAGACATATAAATAATCAAAGGTAGACAAAATAGAATTTTTATTGTTAAAACATCTATAGTATTTAGAAGATGTTTGATGTAGATGCTTACTGCCCTGCAAAGTGTGACCTAATGTTATAAAGGAAAAAGTTTAGATTGTTTGGATTGCTTGTAACATTCTTTTACATATCCAGGTTGTACAATGTATACATTTTACCAGAACTTCCTTTACAATCAGCTACAGTGTGAAACTGTTAGTTTATTATAACTCAGCAATATGAACTATGAAGTCAATTTCAGCACCGGGTCCTATGACTTCTTAAATAGTGATAGAATGACAAAAAATTTTTTAATACACATTTTAAAACAAATACTTTTTTACGCACTTTTTTGTCGCCTCGCAAAATATTTGCGCCAAAATCCGCGAAATAAAACTGCATTCAAAGATTTTCGAAAATTCGCTCGTTTCACCCGGATATCGAACCAACTAAAATCTGTAAAAATGACACCCTGTGATTTTAATGCATCTTGACCATCACAAGAATGAAATTTCTCTAACATACTAGGTTAATTTAATGGAAGAAAAACCATAAAATCTTCATTTTTAGATTTTAGTTCATTCGGTTTCTGCAGCAAGCAAATTTTCGAAAAAAATTTGAATGCAGTTTTATTTCTTTTTCAAAATAAAGGAATATTTCTTTGGAGTAAAATTTGCTATCTCTATTATTTAGAGTACTTTCCATCCAGGGGGCTTTAAAAAATTCCACCCTGCATATTCAAAACCTTTGTTCCAAGAGTCCAGGCGGTGCGGAGGGCACCGCCTGGACTCTTGGAACAGCTTTAAAGGTGCACTCTATGCCAGGTCGCATCATGGCGGAGCACGCCGGATCGCATCGCAAAATATTTGCGCCAAAATCCGCGTATAAATTTTATACATTTATATGAACTAAGCCGGGGCGCAGTATGTGCTATAAGACGAGCTGGGCCGCAGTGCATCGGCTGAAAATTCGCGTCCCATCATGCTATGCGCTGCGCCCCGACGCGGTGCATAGTGTGCGATAGATCATTTAACACGTATGGAAGTCTCAACAGGCGGATTTTTGCGCTGTGATGTGGCATAGTGTGCAATTAGTCTTTAAGAGCTCAGTTGGAAGTCCAAATCTATAAAGCGCCGTGTCACTAAACGTCTGTCCTCTTGTTAGCAATGATTCAAAATCATTATATTCGCTGTAAAAAGCTGACACTTGAAGCCGTTCCTCATAATATAGTGGTCGAAGGCATTTTTTGCTTTTTTCTTATAACATGACTTAAGCTACATTTACCGAGATCATCTTCGCCTTTGTATTAATAATATCGTTTATCAATAATTACTCCTTCCAGATTTAACTCCTTCTCATTCCAGAACAAAATGATGATGTGGTATAATGCTCCATAAATATTTTAAATCAGTTGACAAAAATGATAGGTTTTGATATTCATCATCATCATCATCACAACTTTTTGTAATGAGCCCACTGCAGGGAATGAGTCTCCGCTGGGTGACGAGGAGGTATAGGCCATAATCCACCAAGCTGGCCCATGCTGGGTGGAGGATGCCAGAATTTTCAGGGCGCTGAAATGGCTTCTGACAAACCCTAACGACTATACAAGTATACAGCACCCGGGACCGACTGCTTAACGTGCCCTCCGAAGCGCGGACGTCGTCGTGAGAAATGAATGGTCGGCGGTCACCCATCCAAGTACCGACCACGCCGAACGTTGCTTAACATGTGATATCGTATGATACACACATTAAACATGGCGCCACGACGACGTCCTAGGACTTTGATATTCGTCTTCAGAATTTTTATCAAGGACGGCGAAATTATTATGTGTATCATTTGCGGTTCATAGGTACGCTATGGTCCACCCTCACGGAAATTTTAGCAATCACAAGCAGTAGCTGTATTATACAATAATTTCAATAATTTTGGAAGCTTTCAGTTTTAAGCAAAATATTCAATTTTGTAGAAACATGCTGACTTAATTCATGACAGCTTTTGATATCGCTCTTCTTAGCCCTTGTCGTAAAATTTACACAATTTAAGCCAGTTCGGCGACTGCACCGACGGGGTTTCGTATTACTGCCACCTCTCTTAAAAATAATGCCAATATGAGTTTATGTGCACTTTCAAACAATGGTCTGTTTAATAAAATATATAGCTGCGACGGACTCTCGACTGGAGACTTTATTGATATGCAAATGTTGTGTAATTTGTTGATACGGCGAGGGTTCTTTGCGGCACTCTTTGTCACTTAAACTGGTCATGAATGCGTCTCACAAAGGAACATATGACGACGTCTCTATTGATCGCGAAAGTCTCCACCTTTCTTCACTGGAACTAATATATCATGCAGATTGAATGGTTGGCCAGTTGAAAAAACATTTTCGCGGTGAGCAGGCCGAGACGTGCTGTCCATGAGTGGCGAGGTTATTCGTTGCGGCGACTCATTTAGTGTGTTTAGTGTTGGTGTGTGATTTGATGGAAGGTTTGGAGATGTGTTAAAGTTGTGTTGTGTTGTGTAGGATGCCGATGGGACCTGGTCAAGCTGGCGGCATGACTCATGGGCAGATGGGAGGCATGGGCGCTATGCCGGTGCACCACGCGCCGACGCGCCCACCGCACGCGATCCGCCCCATGCACCATCCTCCGCAACAGCACCACTCTGTGCCGGTAAGTTCATTTAAATTAATGTTGGTCTACTGTTGTCGAAGTTGAACTTATCAAGCGCGATGTAATTTCGAAAAATATTTTATCATATCGCCGAAGTTTCAGTATCAGTTTGTTAAAGTAAAACGCGTGTTTCGAAAAAAAAACATAGGCCGTGAAAGTATTATTACTTACCTACTGCTTGTAAGCAAATTTCTGAATTAAACCAAGGGTTTAATATTACCACACCTTAGCTCACCCATACTTATTATTATTTGACTATTGTAGTAACGATGCGTTTTGGAATTAATTTATTACTTCCAAAACGTACTTTCTTAATTTATTAATTTGATAGAAATAACGTCCCTTTTTCATTGGTAACAAACATAGCTTGAATTTGATGTGAGATTAATCTACCTGAAGTGCATGATGTATATTGACGACCACTTTGGCGATGGGGTAAACCTGTCTGCCTCAGACGCTAGTGGTTGCGGGTTCGATACCCGCACGGAACAAGAAAAAAAATGTTCCGTGTCTGGGTGTTTATATATTTATGTATTTATATTCTAGGTTCCCCCCTAGTTCGCTACATGGTATCCCATAACACAAGGTATGTTTACTTTGGGGCCATGTAGTTGGTATGATTGTCTAGGGATTTTATTATTATTTATTATATAAATTTATAAGAATTTTGTAAACAAAAAAATATATTTGAGAACAATTTAGTCAAGTACCTATCTAAATAGACTCCACAACTTCTCGGAACGCTATTGATACTGCTATTGCTGCGATTCATATTATTTCTGTTCATAATTCCAATCATAGCTTGATACCTCTTAAAATAATCACAGTTTAATCTCAACCTCCTAAGACTCTGATATAAGAATGAATTAGATTTTTGGAAACTGAGATAAATGTAGTACTTTTTCAGTCTATAATTATGAGCTAAAAGGAATTGTCAGTCTGCTTATGCCATTCATACTCTGCGTAGAAGTGGTAGGCTGGTATTATAAAATCATACTCAGATTTGAATTCTACTTCCATATAGGTTTTTTGACAGATTAGTACCGAGAATTAACGGCAAACTATGCTTGAATCATCAGCAAGCTAGGCCAAACTTGTCGTTGATTTTGGAAAAAAATCCTATTTCACTCAGCTTCCCGCGCTGGTTCACATGTTGAGAAGCACGATATATTATTACAGAAATCGGGAAGTAAAATATTTAAAAATACTTTTTGGACTAGTTTTCGAGTAACAAAGTTATCTGATTTATATCAAAAAAATTAAAACATAATTAATTGAACTAAATGATCCATTAAGCACATCCGTAACCAATAATCGTATACTTTACTCATATTATTATTTACGTATGTTAAAATTTGCAATAAAATCAGGGTTGAATGCAATATGGATTTATCTATCATCATAATTTTATAATCTATTTTACAAGCATTATGTTGACTAGCCACAGACGTAAATATCGAGGAGCCCCATCGATATTGTACTCACTGTTTGGAGTTTAAAACCAATTTATGAGTTTATGAGTCTGCTAAGTTTGCATAGATAAATGTATGAAATGAGTAACTTTATGATAGCTTTCATAGTATCGTGTCAATTTGTGTGTGTTGTATACTCGTACAGCAACAAATGAAGCCGCTCCGCCGCGGGTACGTCGGCGGCGGGTACGGCCCGAGCATGCCGCCGCAGTACGCGCCGCCGCCGCCGATGCAGCCGCCGCCGGTTTCACAGCCGCCGGGTGAGTTTACCTACACTATTTATCGCACTTTTATCAAGTTCAATTTCGTGTTTTAAATTCCAGGCCATGGTACATTAAAGAAACACAAAAACATTGATTTAAAATCTTCGGAATCGATATTTACTTTTTATGTAACAAATTTTACGTGACGAATTTATTGATAGAGTTAGAAAAAAGGTTTTGGAAGGTCTTGAAAACTATAAAATTAACAATAGAAGGGTTTTCTTAGTTTAGTTTTTTATATTTACTCAAATATACAAGAGCATTGGTGGTAGGATCCCTTCTGGGTCCGCCTGGCTAGCGACCACCCTTTATATAAAGTCTGCCGCCAAATGTTACCGCTCCGGCGGTAATGTGTTCCGGCAATATTGTATAAAGAGCCAGTTCCTTCCTAAACCCGTGTGCTTCCATCTTCGACCTCATCATCACTTACCATCAGGTGAGATTGAGGTCAAACGCGGGTTTAGTCACTTATAAAAAAAAAAAAAAAAAGCATTTTCTTTGTCAGCCATGATTTATCTTAGACGCCATGATACCTTCATCGCCAGTTGAACAGATTATCTATTACAAAATAAACGGATCTCTACTATAATTTATAAATGCGAAAGTAAATTTGCCTGCCTGTTACGCTTTCTCGGATGACTTAGGCTAGACCTTGCAAAAAAAACGCAAAGACAAAAGACCTTCTATTGTGAAAGAAGAGAGGGTGAAAGTTTATATTGAAGTGCGATAAAATTATGAAACATTGTATTTAGGAACTTGATAAGCAATAATTAAAAAAATATTATAGCTGAAATGACAACTACAATACTTTTATCGCGATATCTCTGATTCAGAATTTACGCGGGTGAAGCCGCGGCTAACACCTAGTAACATATACCAATCCATACATTTAATAATATTAAAGTGTCATTAAGTGTATGGATTGGTATGTTGGTATTGGTATATGCATATTATGCTCATTATACTGTCCTGAAATAGGTCTGCGCAGGCTACGGTCGCCATTGAAGCCACAGAAAATAATTAAAGATTATGGTCAGTTGTAATTTTTTTAACTATCGGTGTCGTTGTTTTATTTGTTTCTTTATTTTAAATATGTATTAAAAAATATATTCGCAGTTAGAATGAATTTTGTTCCGTTTTGTTATTTTGTTTTTGAATGTGTTTACGAATTGAATAGGAGGAAAACTAAGAATGTAAATAGGTATAAAACTTCCTTACCAAATTACTGAAAAATGTGATAAATAAAAATTACCCGACCATATTTATATTTTCATATATTTTTCAGTTATTTAAGAATAATTAAGCATTTAAATGCAAAAACTTAAAAACTTTACCAGTAAAGTATCAAAACATTCATATAAAAAATATTTTGATGAAAACCTTACTTTTGTTCTTATTTTATTCAAAATATAGAAGAAAATAGGATATTTTTTACTTGGCTTTATACACAAAATAAGAAAAAAAATCTATATATTGGGTTGGGGAAAAAGTTTCTTCGCATTTTTTAAGAAAATTCAAAACATTTTTTAATATACAGGGTGGGCCATATGAGTGTTGGCGATTTAATTCTTCAATTGCTCGGTAACGCGCGGCGCGTGGTGGTGGGGGGATATGTTGTTCGCTGCACCGCATCCTGGAAATTTAGTCGCCATGGAGCCGTACACGGGAGCGCAGCGTGCATTTTGTGTCCGAGCGTATTACGAAAACAATAAATCAGTGATTACTGCACGACATTTGTATCGGGTTGAACACGGTTTACACGATTTAAGTAAAGTTCCAAGCGCCAATGTGATACGAAAATGGATCAGAATGTTCGAAACAACCGGCTCAACAGTACCAACTACGGGTCGTGGTCGCCCAGTTTCTGCAAGATCAGCCGACATTGTGGAGCGTGTTCGTGTTTCAGTTCAGCGAAATCCGCAATAGTCAACACGTAAGAGAAGTCAGACTTTGGACGTCAAAAGAACAACTTTACGACGAATTTTGAAACGTGATTTGCATTTGAAGGCTTATAAGATTCAGATAGTCCAAGAATTAAAACCCGATGATGCCAATAACCGACTTAACATTGTCAATTTGATGCTCGAGCGGTTCAACAATTTCAACAACGTGATTTTTAGTGATGAGGCCAATTTTCACCTTAATGGCAATGTGAACAAGCAAAATTGTCGGTTCTGGTCCGAGACTAATCCCCGACGCTTGCATGAACGTCCACTTCACAGCCCTAAGCTTGTCGTGTGGACTGGGATAACGTCAACCGCTATTATTGGACCATACTTTTTTGAGGACGAAAGAGGGCATGCGATGACGGTTAGAGCGAACAATTATTGCAACATGCTAGCAGACTTTTTGGTGCCAGCTTTGCATGAACTTCAAGGCAATACCTCGAGGATGCGGTTTCAACAGGATGGGGCCACATGTCATACGGCTAGGGTATCCATGGAGCTGCTGAAAATGTTTTTCCTGGAAAACTCATTTTGAAAAGGGGGGATATTGAATGGCCCCCACGTAGCCCCGATCTCTCTCCATGCGATTATTTTTTATGGGGCTACCTCAAATCGGTAGTCTACGAGAATAATCCGACCAATTTGGAGCAGTTGAAGAGGAACATTATTCAGGAAAGTAACAAAATACCGAAAACAACTTTTCAACGAGTTTTCCAAAATTTGCGACTTCGGTTCCAAGAGTGCCAAGCAGCCGAGGGAAGCCATTTGGACAACATTATTTTTAGGTCTTAAAAATTCCTGTGCTTCTACTTTTTAAAAATACAAATATATTTTTGTTATGTTTCGTAGTTTTTTTTTTATTGAATATTTAAACCGCCAACACCCTTATGGCCCACCCTGTAGTTTATTGACATTTAACTAAAGTATGTATGTACCATTTTGTTCGATAACCTTTTGCCATCTTGTAGGTAGGGACATGATCCCATTGCTATAAAAATTTTGGGACCTCTCATCAAAATACCGCGACAAGTGGATTTTGCAGTCCTCTCGTGATGTTAACCTAACACTGCCTAAAGAATTCTGAAGAGACCGAAACTGGTGGAAATCTGAAGGTGCAAGGTCAGGAATATACGGCGGATGCATTAACACCTCCCAGCCAAACTCTCCTAATTTTTTGCCGGGTATAGATGTGTGAGGTCTAGCGTTATCATGATGAAACACCATACCCCTTCTGTTGATCAATTTCGGCCGCTTTCTCTCAACTTCTTGTTTTAATCTCATAAATTGTTCGCAGTAGAGTTCAGAATCGATAGTTCTGCTTGGTGGTAACAGCTCATAATGAATAATGCCCTTCCAATCCCACACACACACAACATCACCCTATTGCGAGTTAACCCGGGTTTTGCCACAGTCTGTGAAGCCTGACCGGCCTTTGACCACGACCTTTTTCGCACGTTCTTGTCGTACGTGATTCACTTTTCATCACCAGTTATCAGCTTCTTCAAAAATGATTCGGTTTCGTTACGTCGTAATAAAGAATCACAAATGAGTACACGGTTCATTAGGTTTCTTTCAGTGAGCTCGTGAGGTACCCAAATATCGAGCTGTTTTGTGTACCCAGCTTTTTTCAAATGCGCCAAAACTGTTTTGTGGTCGATTCCCAGTTCTTCAGCTACGTCGTAACTACTGATATGTCGATCTTGCTCCACTTTTTCAAAAATGGCATCCATTTTATCCGTAATAGGGCGACCAGAGCGAGGTGCATCTTTGACATCAAAATTTCCCGATTGAAAACGCTTAAACCAAATTTGTGCTACTCTCACAGACACTGCACTAGGTCCATAAACATCGCAAATTTTTTTCGCGGCTTGCGTTGCATTTTTACCTTTTTTGTAGTAAAATTTTAAAATGTATCGAATTTCTTCATTAGATTCACTCATCTTGACAGTACGAAAAACAAATGAAAATCACACATTTTCCTAATTTGAATTTGGAATTATGTTCTTTAAAATTTTAACTTTCAATGATACCAAAACCAGCCAGATACAAATACTATAGCTAAAGAGATTTTATTACAAGTTCATACATACTCGTACTATAATGCGAAAAGACTTTTTCCCCAACCTATTATATGTCAAGAGCCTTGTTCACCATGTCTAATCGAAGTGTTTGAACTGGGTTCATTTAAAACCATGCATTAGCCAAAATTCGGTAGTTAATGCGTATCCGCTATTTTCATATGTGCAAAGCGAAGTTATGGTATTTTACAGGTCTTCACATTTGATTTTGTAGATAATGAGCTCAAATCGACATAACACTCTCTAATTTTAGGCCCTTCAAACTTTACAGTTGCTAACACAAACTGATTTAAAGACCCTAAGTTTAACATCCTAATGTCACATATGCCTGTCTGCACTAAACTTTGATAGTTTCTAAGTTGATACTTAAGTCGCTAGGACGGGCTTAGGAGCAAAAATTGCGTTAAACTTTGATCAATGCGTAAATGCCTAAGGCAATGCAAAGTAAGTCAATGATTATGTGTGACGTAGTTTAGGCATGTCATAAATAAGATTGTGCTAAGTAGAGTTTAGTGCAGACGGGCAATAGTCTCTCTAGACTTAAAATTAGAGGGTGCAATGTAGAATACGGCTCAATTTCTATTATTGAGTTATTGCTTATTTATGTTGTTGCATGTTCAGTGTCCATTTAAGTTGAGATTGAATAAAAAACTTTAATACGGGCTTTTTATGTTATAAGCAAAAATCTTACTGATCCTGCTGGATCACGATTTGGTACAAACTTATGTGACAAAACAAATCTTAATGATCTAATTTATAATTATTCAGAACTGTGTTTGATTACTTGTGAAAAAAATAAATGTCTAAAGCATACTACTAAATTTCTACAAGTTTGAGTGGACATTTAACTTTTTACTGATAAGTATTTTTCAAAACTTTTATAATGTATTTACTTTTCTTTGTACTTATTTATGGCATACATACATAATACATACACAACTTCACGCCTGTATCCCTTATGGGGTAGGCAGAACACCAGTGGTTATAAGACCGTCTGATGTCACGTTTGACAAGTGAGGTATTATAATGATGGAGAGAGGCTATTGCAGTGACAGGGGGTCAGTCTATCACCCAAAAATGCCAATAAAACCTCTGTCCCTTACCGACTTTTACAGTATGCCCGGGAAGAGAAGCAGCTGGTACATTCTATGTTTTTCTTTCGCTCCCAGTCCAGCATGGAAGGGATATGGAAAATGTTTTTTTTTCCTTATGGCATACAATAAAGTGTAAATAAATATTTTGATGATGATCGTATGTTACAGCGGTGGCGATACCCCTGGCTGCGACGGCATCGCTGGCGACGGACGGCGAGCCGGCGCCGGCGGGCGACGCGGCGGCGGCAGGCGATGCGGAGCAGCCGCGATCCCCTGCTGCCGCCCAGGCCAACAGTAAAGAGAAGACGCCCATGTGCCTGGTCAACGAGCTGGCCAGGTACAATAAGGTCAGTCAATAAGTAAACTGGAATGGGCTAGGTGCAACTACCTCTTAATAAGTAAACAGGAATGTGCTAGGTGCAACTACCTCTTAAAATAAGTAGGTTCGGATATGAACATGTTAGTATTATTCCCGTTCCACCTTACGGAACATCTAACGGGCTTGCGGGCCGCATCGCATTCAACCCAGAAGCCGCAGCTGATCATATGAGAGAAACAAGCGGAATTATGCGCTGCGATGCGGTCCGCTGCATAGTGTGCGCGTACCAATGTAGATCACGACACTTTAAATGCACCTTACTTGACATTTTATTATTATGTTCCTGAAATTTCACTGACTGATCCTTCCTTTGATCTGCAACATACTTATTAATACACTTTGCCTATGAATAGAAGAGATATGTCGCTAGTTTAAGTTTCCATAAGAGTGTTAATTTTTGTTTCCATATGAGTTTTAACCATTTTGTTTGGGCCACAAATTTAATGATCACTTGAACAAAGTCTGCGGCAAAATATCTTCGCGTTATATTTTTACATCATCATATAAATAATAAAAATCCTTGTTTTGTATTGCAGATTAAGCACCAATATAGATTGACATCAGAAACAGGACCCGCTCACAAAAAAGTATTCACAGTTACACTCCGTTTGGGTGATACTGAAGAATACACAGCTGAGGTAAGCCTCAATTACAACTTAGTAACTTAATAATAAAATAGCATTAAAATTTCAAATTAGAAAACAATAAATTTTATAGACAATTTTTTAAATAAAAATACATATATTTGAGCTTACGAAATTGTATTCGAAATCTAGTTTGCCTCCATTGCGCATAATTTTGTTCGTTACATTCGTCTATAATCCTATACCAGCCAGTGTCTTTTAGTGGTCTTCTCTTAGATCCTGATTTTGGTCTCTTTAACTTGAAATTATTAAAAAACTTACATACATAATGTCACGCCTGTCTTCTTTTGGGGTAGGCAGAGACTGGGAATGCCAATTGCTACGATCCAGAAAATTTTATTTTGTGGTTCATAGTTTTATGTGTAGGTACTTATACGAGGGCGGTTCGATAAGTACATAGCTTACCAGCCGATCAATTTTCTATCGTACAGTAAATTCTGGTTGAAAACTAATCGCTAACTTTCAGCCGAATGAAAATTAGTAGGTACTTTTGTTTTGACCGCCTCTGGAAATATCTGCGGATTTTAGAAAAATTAGAATAGCTATACAGGGTTACTGGTTAAGTCGACCTAGATCCCTTAAGGGCGTATAGTACCCGTCGTTTCTAACTGATTTCATTATGAATCACCCTAACCCAAACCTAACCGTTTTCGAGATATTCGAATTTATTTTTTTTTAAATAAAAATTGACGATTTTTTGCCATTAAATGTCATATTTTGAAATTGGTAGGCTTTTTTCTTATTATCATTTATTTTTTACATGCAAATTAAGATGTTCTACGATCATAGTAACCAAAATATTACGTAAGATTACTAAATGAACAGTCCTGCCTGAGCGATTGAAAGTTGAAATAATCAAAACATTTTTTTATAGTGAACTTTTCTTTTAAGAATATCTAAAAAAGTTATTATGGAAGATGTTTGGCAGAAGTGCTTAGAAACATTTACATTTTATCAGCTATCCAACAAAGTATAACAATCTATGCATTTATTTAAATTCGTAGAAAAAATCTTAGTTTCATAGGCGATAGTGGATGTAAAAATGATACTATAAAAAATTGTTTTCTTTATTTCAACTTTCAATCGCTTAGAACTATGTATTCAGTAATCTTACGTGAAATTTTGGTTACTTAGATCACAGAGCGTCTAATGGCGGGTTTCAATATTCAACTGACTGCTAACCGGTACAGGTACAAAATTGGTAGGAAAAAAGTAGTGTTTCACAATATCTATTAGCTACGGGCTGTAAGTTCTCAAATTTGGCATGAGCCCTCCTTGCGTGATGTTCTTCCAAGAAAATAGGTGATATGTGATTTATAGAATATCACGCATTCGCAAATTATTTGTATGATATTTGAACTAAAGAAATATATAAACTTATTAAATTTATGTTTGCTATGTTTTAGTATTCGATACATAGCTAATAATTGCGTTTAACTGCTTACGTAAACCGAAACGCCAATCCTTCGACTAATTTTGCCATTGGTTGAATCACATTTTTATGACGTCAAAGTAAATATTTAAAAGAAAAATTATGTCATTCAATAATATTCGTCCTTTTTTTCAAAAACAGTTATAGATAAGTTAGAAAGAGAAAACTGGATTATTGATATGTTGACAGATATTTAATAGGATATTTCGTTAAATGAATAAATTTTTACGTCGTTGGGGAGATAAAATCGTCATAATTGGTCATATGTAATGAAAACATAACTCTTATTGGCCGCAGCAGACTGCCATGCTACCTTTACCTCATTGGTTTAAATTAATAACTTGTTACGTCGTCGTTGGCTAGATATAATGACTAATTTTATAAATGGTCAAATGTAACCTAGCAACCCATTACAGTTAAACAGTTCGTAAGCAGTGGTTTAGATGTCAAGATTTTGAATATAGAAAGGCATTTTGGTAGTGATTTCTATTGTTCGTAGGCAAAACGAACAGTTTTCATAATATTGAAACCCGCCATAAATCTGCATGTAAGAAATAAAAATAATAATAATAATAATCGCTCCGATTTCAAAATATGACATTCAATGGCGAAAAATCGCCAATTTTTATTAACGGTTAGGTTCGGGGTGGGGTGTTTCATGGTGAAATTAGTTAGAAAAGACTAGATCTAGGTCGACTTACCCAGTAACCCTGTATAGATGCCTGAAGCACTTGGATGCTGTGTACAGTGACTCTTCTCCTTCAAAGGCGACCGTAAAAAAAATGGTTTAACGAACTTCAACGTGGTTGCACCTCAGTTTTAGATGAGCAACGTCAACGTGCCACGAAGACAGCTATCACGCCGTATAACATGACAATATTTCACTTCAGTGGACTTCACTGTAGTGTCTGATTCGTATTCGTAGCTGGTTACAATCTCTAAGCAAAATCATAAGTTCGCTGTCTGTGTCGCAGGGGTCGTCAATAAAACGCGCGCAGCACGCGGCCGCGCACGCGGCGCTGGCGGGCACGGGCTACCCCGCGCCGCCGCCGCGCGCGCCGCACGCTGCCCACCACGCGCACACGCAGCCAAGACACTCGGGTATGTTATTATTGCTTTAAATCTATACTAATATATAAAGCTGAAGAGTTTGTTTGTTTCTTTGTTTGAATGCGCTAATCTCAGAAACTACAAGTGGGATTTGAAAAATTCTTTTTGTATTTGATAGTCCAACTCTTGAGGAAGGTTATAGTCCCGAAATTCCCACGGGATCAAAAGTTACGCGGGTAAAACCGCGCGCGGTGGCTAGTCTTAATTAAACGCAACATGTTCCCGGCTTACTATAATTCATCACTATTCTCAAATGTAATATCTCATAACATAAAATAGCAGGTGTGGCGTAAAAATAAATGTAGGTTAGGTTATATTAATTACGTAACCAAAAAAATCTAGCCATAGGCTTTATCCATTTCGGATTCATATCTTTTATTTGGCATGGTGAATTTTTCTCTAGACACTCCCAACAAAGTCGTACATGTTATGTTAGAGGTTTTTGTGATATTGACGTTGAAGGTCTTGTTTTTAAATTAAATTGACATAAAAATGAGAGATTTTTTAAATATAGCAATTAACACCGGGAAATACGTATACTTAAAAGCTCAGCCTTCAAACACGATAGTGTTCGTTGAGTAAGCCATTACCTACAATCCAAACCGCCTTCTATATTCTAAATATTGTTGTTACAGTGATGCCAACGGTAGAACTGAACGCGCTAGCCATGAAGCTGTGCCAGCCGGCGCTATACACTTCAGTGGGTACGGTGGGGGCGGTGGGCGTGCCGCGCTACCCGCGCCCCCGCCCCCCCTACCGCATGCCGCTCGCCTTCCCGCGCCCGCTCGCCCCGCCGCTGCTATATCGCGTCCGGTGAGTCTCAATGTTATTATTACCTTTTGTAATGAGTTCATTTCAGTCTTGAGTCTCTCTCCACCCTGGATGACGTGGAAGTTTAGGCTATAAACTACCAAGCTGGCCCAGTGCTTGTGAATGGTAAATGTCAGCATTTTCAGGGAATTGTGGCGTCCAAAGCATGGCGGTCACAATTATTTTTACTGACCGAGTCGTTGCTTAACTTGCTATATCGAATGGTATACACAGGAGCCACTACGACTTGTGATAAACAGGGTAACAATTAAAACAATTTGCAATAATTATTTCATCTACTTTGCCTTTATAACGCCTGATCAACATGATTTATGAGACTATGGGTACGCGCACGCAATGTCGAGCCGCATCGCGGCACAAAAATCCGCTTGCGCTACTTCCACACATCTTATATGAACTATGGCACACCACTCCGGGACGCAGCTGTTCGCCGCGAATTATTCCATCCGCTGCGCCCTGTCACAGTGTGCGGACGAGAGTGACGTAACGTGTAGACGTAGATTGTACCTAAAATCCATCAATGCGCTGATTTGATCTGGTAGTGAGCTCCGCCCCGCTGCGACCCTAAATAATGACATAGTGTGCGCGTACCTTGACGATTTTTTTAAAGACCTAAGATAATGATTGTTGTTATTGTGTGTGTGTAGTGTGAGCGTGGGCGGGCGCGCGTGGCTGGGCGAGGGCGGCACCCCGCAGGCGGCGCGGCACGACGCGGCTGCGCGCGCGCTGCGGGACCTGCGCCAGGCGCCGCCCGCCGCCGCCGCGCCGCCGCCGCCGCCGGACCCCGCGCCGCCAGGTACCGCCTTACAGCCCGTTCACACATGATACGTTTTACTGGATACCTTTTTTGTATCGAACATACGTATACTGAATACTGTGCCATATGTGAAGTCGCCCATACAACTCCATGCGCCATCGATGAAAAAAAAACGTATCCGGTAAAACATATCCAGTAAAAAGTACCATATGTGAACGGGGGCTTACTCCGAATATGAGAAACACACCAATACGATCGTGCGGTGCGATCACAAAACTTTATCGACTCGTTTGCTTACGAATGTTCGTATAGTAAGCAGTCAGCTGCAAATTGTAAGCAACATATATTTTACAATTATGGCGATGGGGTAACACTCTCTGCCTCAGACGCCAGTGGTCGCGGATTCGATTACCGTACGGAACAAGAAAAAAAAATGTTCCGGGTCTGGGCGTTTATGTATGTGTATTTATATTTTAGGTTCCCCCTAGTTAACTACATGGTATCCCAATTAACAAGCTCTGCTTATTTGGGCCAAGTAGTTGGGGTGATTGTCTGGGGATTTAGAAATTATAAATTAAAAAAACAACATGTTCACAAACATTCAAAATTAACAAGGCACACATTTATTTACACTTGTCGTGCAGCAGTGGGTACATTTCAATTGTTGCTAACAAACCGACTCAACACTATGCGAACATTCGCATAATTTCGAATCGACAAAGTTCTTTGATCGTACTGCTGAGCAATTCATGTACTGCAGTCGTATATCGAAAGCCATTTTATGCGTCGATTTTAACTCGAGCATAAATTCGCTCCAAATCTCCATAGAGAACTGTCAAATAACAATATAGATTTCAATGTAAAGCCATGCTGGACTGGGAGCGAAAGAAAATCCTAGAATGTGCCAGCTGCTTCTCTTCCCGAGCATACTGTAAAAGTCAGTTAAGGGACAGAGGTTTACTTGGCGTTTTTGTGGGCGATAGGTTGACACCCTGTCACTACACTAGCCTCTCTCAATCTTTATAATACCTCCAAATTTGTCAAACGCCACAACAGATGGTCTTATAACCTCTGGTGTTCTGCCTACCCCATAAGGGATACAGGCGTGAGATTATGTATGTATGTATGTTAAGCCATTAAAAGCACAAAGATTTGCAACCTGAGTTGTAGACCTTTACTCTTATTTTTTGGATAAACTTATTTGTACTTTTTTGTATTAGATAATAAAAGAAAACCGATTGTAACTCTTTTTCAAATCAAAAAAGAACGGTTTATGTTTCAGCCAAAACTAGATTAGGCCGGTGTACTTTCATCTTCAACCTCATCTTTACTTACCTTAGGGCTTAGTCTTAAGTAAAAACACATATGCTAGGCACTGAACACTCAAATAAACTTATTATATTGTAGTTGCAGGAGAAGTAGTCCCAGACATCCTGAGCTCAGAAGTGAAGTCTCCGGTGTCATTGGTTCATGAGCTGGCTCTGAAACGAAATCTGTCTGTCATCTTCACTGTCAAGTCGGAGCGAGGCCCACCGCATATGAGGGTAAGTTTCAGAAGTTGGTTATCTAGTAGTAAATACGTGTTTTTAATTAATTTTACAAAGTGTGTGAACTCTTTGTAAATACTTGTATAATAGTGGCCATAATTAAATTATATGCAATACGTCTTTGTCACTAAGGATACTGATTACATTATCATTTTAATAATGGTTTCTGTTCAATATGCAATTCAAAAGAAAAATGCATTTTATACAAGGCAAAGAGTTTTAAAATTACAAGGACTTATTAATTATTAATAATAAAAAAATAATAATAAAATGTATTTATTATGGCATCCTGGCCCAATTGTTAGTGTTACAAATAACTTAACAACTATGTTAGTAACACCTTTTATGTTTCAAAATAAAATTATCATAAATTCAAATACCTAGTACCTATGTCAAAATTCGTATCAAATGTCCCTAGTGAAATTAACAAGTCCAGTAAAAATAATAAAAATAAAATACAGTAATTAATTATTTGCAACACCATAACTTTTGATCCAGTAGTACTCAAAAGTTAGGCTACAATTTTTTTATTAATTTGACTGGTATTATCAGAGACATCGTTTAAACAAACTCTTCTATTTTATTATATTAGTAAAAGATATTAATCTAACAATTCTCCTCTTAATTCCAGGTATTCATAACAACATGCACGGTAGGCGAAATGGAATCGGAAGGCGAAGGCAACGGGAAGAAAGTATCAAAACGGCGCGCGGCGGAGCGGATGTTGGACGAGATGCGGCGGCGGTGGCCCGCGGCCATGCTGCGGCCCCGGCCCGCGGAGCCCAGGAGGCACGCGCCGACTAAACGCAAACCTAGGAATTTGGTTAAGGTTGGTGATCTAAATTGTTTACTATATCTGTGGTACATACATATGTCGCAGTCATCTGGATGAATTAGCCACTCAATTGGACGCCTAGACCGAATCAACGGCCTAGGCCGAAAGTTGATTGAACACGAAAAACTCAACGTTTAACAACTTGGCGTGTTGAAAGTTAGCCCCTTGAAGATGGCTGACCAAAATTCAGCCAAGTGATTTAAATTTGTTACAGTTTTGGATAAAGTAATAAAACAAGTAGGTCATGGTAAAATTATCTGTCATGACGGAAAAACCAGTCAAACAAAATTTTTTTTTTATTTATTTCAATTACAAGGAAATAAAATCCATTGTGGCGCATCGCCGGGTGCTGCCGCACCACGCTCGCTTCGCTCGGTCGGCTCGCGCGTAAATATAAATATCATAAATTTAACAATATCCAATTTAACTAAATGGCTAAGCAACGTTTAGGCAACTGGTTAAACGTTGCGATCAACGACTTGACTAATTAACTAAATAACTTGACTTAAGCCGGTTGAAACGGCCTAGGCGTCCAATTGAGTGGCTAATTCAACCAGATGACTGCGACACATACATAACTTCACGCCTGTATCATTATGGGGTAGGCAGAACATCAGAGGTCACCATCTGATGTCACGTTTGACTAATGAGGTATTATAATGATGGCGAGAGGCTATTGCAGTGACAGGGGGTCAGTTTTTATTGGCCACAAAAAGACCAATAAAAACTCTGTCCCTTAACCGACTTTCACAGTATGCCCGGGAAGAGAAGCAGCTGAGACATTCTATGTTTTTCTTTCGCTCCCAGTTCAGCATGGAAGTGGTATAAGTATATCTGTATATCTGTGGTTAATTAAACAAATGCCTTTCTAAAACATTAACGTTATTACTTATTAGTTTTTTTTCAAAACTTATACCACTTTGATATTTTTTAATTGTACAAGCTTAAATACATCTGTTTGTTCTTGTTTCATTATTATAGCCGTTAAAGATAAATTCTTTTTTTAAGCTATATTTAAATTTTATGGCATGAACTTCGGACTGATTGAAAAACTAACATGAATAAATTTATGTTACTGAATGATTATTAATATTAATTTCACATAAATTTAAATTTTCTTTTTATTTGAAATTTTTACTATTAAGTTTGTGAATCTTCACTTACCTGGCTGAAACAGTCTTTATCCACCTTATACGACCCGAAATGATTGGTGAAGAAAATATGGTACGCAGGCTTTGTTTAGTTAAACATTGTTCATCTAAACGATTGTGAATGCTGTTGAAATGTTACTTTCAGAACATTATTTTACAATTTTGTCTTACTACCTACCTATAATCTTAACACTAGCCACCGCGCGCGGTTTTACCCGCGTAACTTTTGATCCCGTGGGAATTTCGGGATAAAATATAGCCTATAACCTTCCTCAAGAGTTGGGCTATCAAATGCAAAAAGAATTTTTCAAACCCCACTTGTAGTTTCTGAGATTAGCGCGTTCAAACAAACAAACTCTTCAGCTTTATATCTAATATATAAAATTCTCGTGTCACAGTTTTCGTTGCCATACTCCTCCGAAACGGCTTGACCGATTTTGATGAAATTTTTTGTGCTTATCCGGTATCTATGAGAATCGGCCAACATCTATTATTTTTTTTTATTTATATGGCAAAACAACGTTTGCCAGGTCAGCTAGTATTAGTATAAGATTTCTTCTCTACCTTCCAGGAAGGAACAGTAGCCAGCGCTGAATCCCAATCCGGGGCCGACAACCCGATCTCCCGGCTAGCCGTGGCCCGCCATGCTTTGCGTGCCCGCTCGCCGCAGTACCGGGTGCTAGAGGAGCGGGGGGCGGCGCGGCGACGCGAGTTCCTCGTGCAGTGCGATGCGCCCCCGCACTGCGCCACCGGCCGCGGCCCCAATAAGAAGACGGCCAAGCGACGCGCCGCCGCCAGTAAGTATTCTAGATATGGCTAACTAAAAATACATACATAACCTCACGCCTGTCTCCCTTTGGGGTAGGCAGAGACAAGGGAACACCAATTTCTTCGATCCAGACATACCTCTTTCGCTTCCTCCACGATCATTAATCTTTTCATACATGATGGCCTGTTACGGGTACTTTTAACTAGGCCCTTTTTAAGAACGTCGCTAACTAACAATTTTCCGTTATTTTTTGTCTATACGAAACCTGAAAACGGATTGTTCAGAATCGATTGCTATCAAAGTCGAAAGAATCTTTATTTCGTAAGTATTTAAATACATTTGAAATAAGTCAATTAATTTTCGAATTGAACTAAATCTACCACCTCGGAGAGTCGTTCTGTTGAGAAGAAGTGGCAAGAAACTCAAAGGCAATCATGTTTTAAAAATACCAAAATAACAATTTACCACCAGGGAATCCCATCTTCTTGCATCCAGATATCTTAAAGTTAAACTTTTACCTTTTATGGCGGGTTTCAATATTCAACTGACTGCTATGCGTAACCGGTACAGGTACAAAACTGGTAGGAAAAAAGTAGCGTTTCACAATATCTACCAGCTACGGGCTGTAAGTTCTCAAATTTGGCATGGGCCCTCCTTGCGTGACGTTCTTCCAAGAAAATAGGTGATATGTGATTTATAAAATATCACGCATTCGCAAATTATTTGTATGATATTTGAACTAAAGAAATATATAAACTTATTCAATTTATGTTTGCTATGTTTTAGTATTCGATAAATATATTATAGTATGTTTTTAGAGCTTTTTATTCATAATTGCGTTTAACTGCTTACGTAAAACGAAACGCCAATCCTTCGACTAATTTTGCCATTGGTTGAATCAAATTTTTATGACGTCAAAGTAAATATTTAAAAGAAAAATTATGTCATACAATAATATTCGTCCTTTTTTTCAGAAACAGTTATAGATAAGTTAGAAAGAGAAAACTGGATTATTTATATGTTGACAGATATTTGATAGACTATTTCTTAATTTTTACGTCGTTGGCTAGATAAAATGACCTATTCTTTAATTGGTCATACGTAATGAAAAGATAACTCTTATTGGCCGCAGCAGACTGCCATGCTACCTTTACCTCATTGGTTTAAATTAATAACTTGTTACGTCGTCGTTGGCTAGATATAATGACTTATTTTGTAAATGGTCAAATGTAACCTAGCAACCCATTACAGTCAAACAGTTCGTAAGCAGTGGTTTAGATGTCAAGATTTTGAATATAGAAAGGCATTTTGGTAGTGATTTCTATTGTTCGTAGGCAAAACGAACAGTTTTCATAATATTGAAACCCGCCATGAATCTATCAAAGGGTTAATCTTAAATATTTTGGAATCTTAATATATAAAACTGTTCCGTTACTGACTGAGTGACTGACAGACAACGTACAGCCATCACTACTGGGCGTAGAGGGCTGAAATTTGGGACTTACATTCCTTGAAGGATATAGGGCAGCATTAAGGAATGAATTTCCGTAATTTCCACGGGAACGGGAAATACTAGACGTTTTAGTTTGTATGAAAAATCGTATTCCTTGAGTGCACGGATTTGAAACTTCAACTGCGATAGCCGATATTACCGACGAAGTCGCGGGCAACAGCTAGTTTTATTATAAAAGCGTACCCATGAACGAGTTTGTGAAATAGGTTTTATATCATCATCAACCTTAAATAATGTACACTCACTCGCGCGCATCGTACGCGATCCCCATATTACTTACGTCGCATGCAGGGGTAGCGAGCGAGCGCTCTGGGTGCCCTCACTCGCGCGACATGACCAAGGCACCGCCGCCAGGGGCTTAAAACTCTGAGCTTTTAAGATAATAATACATTTTTTTTTGTATACCGAGTCTTTGAACCAGAATATTTGACCCGTGTCTTAGGTTTCGCATAGACAAAAAATAACATTATATGCTTTTATAACTCTGCCTCAGATAGATTACTTTCGTCTCCAAAGAAGAGAATTTAAACTAGGGCTGTCTACAAGAGATCGCTTTACAGCGATAAGACCGTCCTTTGTACCATTCTTAACTCTGTGTCATTGTTGTATATTTTCTTCTTTCAACCGACTTCCAAAAAAGGAGGAGGTTCTCAATTCGTCTGTATGTTTTATTTTTTGTGTCTTTGTTACATTCAAAACTCTCAATTCGTCTGTATGTTTTATTTTTTGTGTCTTTGTTACATTCAAAACCGATTCATAATTGTCCGAAATATCGTGTAACTTACACGATATTTCGGACAATTATGAATCGGTTTTGAAAATTCTTGTTTAATTTGATAAAGGATACTTAATAGTTGGTCCCGGATAAATTTCATCAATAGCGGTTGAGTACTACATTGAAAATTTCAAACTTAAAAAATAAATTGCATGGTTTCGGAGAATGTTTATAAGTGAATGACATTATAAGTCAGCCAAAGTTTTGACGTGAAGTCGGTTTTTTAATGCTTTGCATTCGTTGATTATTAATGTCTACAGTAAACTGTAAATAAATTATAAATATTTTTTTTTTAATAATTAGCTTTACCTTTTTATTAATACCAATATCGCTTGAATTGTCCAAAAGTCGACTTTAATTGCAGCAATGAATTGAATATGGTTTTGGAATTGAACTTCCTTATTATTAGCACATACTGCAGCGGCCGGCAAGATAGGCATTGATGGACGAACGTGTCAATGTGGGCGCAGGGGAAGCCGAGGCTTGTACAGTACTTTTCTCAAATAATGCGCGGAAATTTCACTAAGTAGAACTTTTATTCGAAAATACCAATTATTGAATGTACAATTCTTAAAATTTTAGTTTAACGCGCCAAAGTATTTTTCTTTCTATTTACAAGCCAGTTCGAAATTAAGATTAAACCTTTTATAAGTTACCTCTTGCCCTGATGTGGAGTAGAAGATCGTTCCATTTTTAAATTACTCGACAAATATGATTTTACATAGTAATTTATTTGGCCGGTAAACTCGACAGATATGGATTTTCATACAACTATTGCCGGCCGCTGCTCGACCAGTACAGCAAGTTCGATTTATCTCGAAGAAGGTTGTCAAAATAACGCTCAAATTTGCAAGCATGTTAGATGAAAAGGACAATTTTGTAAATGAAATTGTTTATAGTTACTGCTCCGAAAGTCTTATTAATACATCCCGGGGGCGGCCAGCGGCATACACACTGTAATAGATGATTTTGATCAAAAAGTAATCTGTTGAACTATAAATATTCAAATTATCTTTTCAGATGTTTTGGTAGCAATGGAAATAGCAAATGGAACGAGTAATGGCGAGACCGCGGCTTCGCCTATAACCAACGGAGAAAGTGCAGTCAATACCAGCGTGGAAGGAAACAAAGTATCTCCAGAAGTCAAGAGGAAGGTAAGACAATATTATTGATTACAATCCTATGAATAATATTAGCTTGATAAAATAACTACATAACACAAACTTATTTTAAGTTACTTTGGGGCCACATGGTTGATATAGATTATGCGCTGTGATTGCAACTCCTACTTCCAAGTCTTGTTCATAAACTGGCTAAAAAACCTTTGTTTGTGTTTGTACAATGGCGGTTTAAATATTAAATAAAGAATTTACTATCCTCTTGATCGTCAACCTGGCTACCCGAACTCATAATATTGGTTCAGTTAATTAATGTTGAAGCAGTTAAACAACCTTTTTTTTTTACAAAATTTATAGCCAGTTCTTTATATATAAGGTCCTTACGTATATGCATTACTAAAATACATCCAAATATTTTTATTTATTTAAAAGTATCTCTTCATTTAAACTTATTCATGGTTTGGTTCCCCTAGGATCCGGAAGCAGCTACAAACGGTGGTGCTAATTCAGAAGTTCGGCAGCCGGTTCCGGGCGTTTTGATGATGGACTATCACCAACGGTCCGGGCAACCAGCTGCACCCAATGGTATGAAATACAAAGCTATATATTATTACTACTGTTATTGTTAGTTTAAATCGATACTCAACGCGCTTTAACGTTAGTTTATTTATTTACCTCGACGTTTCGATCTAGTTGTAACGTTCAGGAGAAGATTTTTATTATTAATATGTGTCCGAATCGCGAAAGTTTTGTATTACTATTTCTCAAACTCATTTCACCTTAACTACAAAACTTTTTGATTTCATTATAATGATTAAAGTCCGTTAAAAAAAAAAAATTATCGACTAACAGTTGAAAAAATTCAACCAATAATGCCGTCTCTACAAATTAGCCGTATCAACAGAGCCTAATTTTCTGTTTCGGTCATTTTGTGGAGATCTGGTCCACACGAGAATCTACGTGAATTCGTTATCACTTAATATGGTTCCGATAATTGTTATATTAATACTAACATTGTTTTGGCATCAGCTGTTGATTTAAAACTGTATGAATTATTAATTGTATATTATTTTTGTATTTACAGGAGTTAGCGAGACGACTGCCACGGGCGGTGGTTCGACTCCAGGCGCAAAGGACCAACTTATGTATCTATCTCAACTGCTGGGCTTTAGTGTGCATTTCTCAGATTTTCCCAAGGTGAGTTGCTAACAATAAAACTTGTAGAGTGAAACTTGGCTTTATGTATATTTTTTTAAACAGGGTGAATGATACATGTTAAAATATAACACCGGATAAAAGCTACTGCAATCAATTCTGAACTGTTTTCAGGTTCTGTATAAGTAAAAAATAATGTTGTACTTAAGTATTGACAAGACAAAACAATGTTTTTGGCATATGGGTTAGAGTCAAAATAAATGTACATTTCTCACATGACTCTTGTGAGAAATATTTCTCACGTTTCTCACAAAAATTAAAAACGTTTCTCACATTTCTCACAAAGATGCGTTCACATAGGTAACTTTTTACTGATGAACAAATAGGTACCTATGACATGTCATGATTTAAATGTACAGGAATAAACATAGGATTGAAATCTTCTATTGCCCGTGGTCCACCCGGTGGTCCACCTGGGTAGGCTATGGGAAATAACTTTTTCCCGTGGTTCACTAGAAGGTCCATATGTTGACATTGTAGTATTACGAAAGAATATGAAACATCTAGGTCTTAACACTAGAACAATACATTAATGCTAACTAAAGCAGTACACATCCTCACACTTCACAGCCAAATTAGAAAGAAAGAAAGCATTTATTAATATTATGTACATGGTATTTTTGTGTTTAGTTTAAGGAAGATATTTAGACCAATATAATGTGTATACGTATGCTCATACAGATATGTTGTATGTTGCGTCGTTAGATTTTTTCATTGTTGAAGTGTTATTAGGCTAAAATTATTTATGAACATCAAATCATATCATTCAATGGGTAAGTACTTAAATATTTTTAGTTTTCTTATACATACTTACCATTATTCATTTTTAAACGACCATTTCGGACTTATAATGCAAGTAGTAAGTAAGTAAGTTTGAAGTAGGTTAGCAAAGCGGGCAAGTTGCGAAGCGCTCTTTGTCGCTGAGTGAGCGCTCGCAAGTAGGTACACACAGCCGCACGTCACACTACCCCACTTTGATTCCGCCTCTATTCCATACACAATAAAAGCTGTTTTCGTAGTTCACATAGGTAACCGGACGTGCTACCGTCTGTACATAATGATCCCTACGATAAATAAAAAACAAAAGTTCGTACCAATTTTTAATACATTTTAGCTTATAATTATTAAAAACAAAAAAGTAATTGTTTTCAAAAAAACAAAAACCAATGCGAAGTACTTAACGATACAACATGTTGACGGCCCCCGAAATAACCGTGCAAGTGAAAAAGTAATGTTACTAAACAATAGAAAACAAAATTGTAAAACTTCGTTCTTAAGATCATTGGGAAATTTTGTGAACACTTACTATATATATTAAAGCAAAAAAATATTTTTTGTGCTAGAGCTCTTGCACGTTTATTCGGTAGGGCCGTCGGTAGTGCCAACGGCAGGTGTAGGTATGAACATTTTAAATATAATTCAAATCAGGTAAATTATTAAATATTAGTGCGCCTGTATCATGAACTTTGGGCTCTTCTAATTCACACACTATATGCATTTCAGTTATTGTATCCTCTTCTGCAATGTCGCACCAGTCAAAAAGCTTCTTCTTTATTTTATTTAAGCCTAATATCTTGTACATATGCCATTGAATTGCAACTATTTTAGCAATATAATAATAAATTCCAAGCTTGACTACAACCCAGCTCCCTTCGTGGAATTTGTTCAAATTATAATAGTCGTAGTCTTTATCGCCAAAATCAGTGTAACTCTTTCTGGGTATGTTCATTTTAGCTTTTAAATCAACAGGCTTAAGTGTTATATTCTCTGTATATTTTTTTATGTCAAAACTAATATTCTCCGTAACTTCAATTCGTTTTTCATCAGATTTACAGCGAGCATGGCTTGTGATTATTTCTGGAACTATATTTCTTTTTATTTTGTCTGGAACAATGAAATTGTTGATTATAAATACATAAATACCCGCACACTTTGTCAAACTTCTTAAACCATCTAGCGTCCACTAGCATCCTTTAAAAGAAAATAAATCAAGTATATATTAAAGATTTAAAATTAATTTGCGGATATTACACGTGCATGTTTTAATTACATAGCTTGAGAGGGTTTTGTTAAAGACAAATAGTGCCGACTTTGCTGGATCGATCAAAGTGGAACAATGATATAAATTGTTTAATTTTTGTGATATAAATTCATCATCATCATTTCAGCCGAGAGACGCCCACTGTTAGACGTAGGCCTCCCCCAAGGATTTCCACATTGATCGGTCATTTCACATGAATCGAACCACCAAAATCGGGGATATACGTCTTAAACGAAACCTTATCAACACAAGTCAAACTAACTCACTTAAGTTTTTAAACTCTTTTTCAAGCCTTTGTTACACGCAATGTATATATACTTACTATTTTTTTCTTCCAAAAATACAACAGGAGTGTCCACTTCATCGAACTCACGAAATTCTACGTCGATTGATTTGTCTGAAATGTAAAAACTAATTTAACAAAACAGTACACAGCATGATTGGAGAATACTATAGGTGAAATAAGGACATTACCTAAAGGAGGTCCTGGAATACTCATTTCATTATTATCCGTTTGTTGGATCACCCAAGCCTCATTGCTTTCATCACTGCAAGTGTCTGGTTTATATAGACTGTCATCAGATTCGGCATACGTTATATCACTGTCTATTTCTGTTTCTGATTCAATTCTTACCTTACGTTTGCGTGTCTTTGGCACATTTTTTTGATGTTTTGATTGTTTTATTCTAGTTGAAGTTTCTTTTAAACAAGATTCCTGAGAGTTTTTGATCAAATTGTGCGTTTTAACGTCGATACACGGACAGATGCCTTTTTTAACTCCACAAAAACAACTAAGGTCACGATACTGCAATTTGTTCTCCTGACAAATTATTTGGTGAATCCGCATTGTTCCTGGTATCGGTACCAAATTTTTTGGGATTTGACTTTGTTTTTCTATAATATCGGAATCTGACACATAAAAAAGTTGAACGTTAGTTATATCTTTCAAAATATTTATGGCACTCGTTGCATTAATAACGCTATTTCCATGCGAGACTTCCTGGTCCAGCAGCCGTTTGATAGCACCACCGACACCATCAGCAGCACCTTTTCCATGTGCTGCTTCAAAGAACAACCATGTGCCATACAAAAACCCGTTTTGTTGTAGTAGTTGACCTACTTGAAAAAAATTCTTTTTTTGCCGATATTGAGTGGTGGGCCCATCGGAAAAAAAATGAAGGACATTGACTTTGGGGAACGTTATTTTCACGTGATCGATAACAGGCTGTAAATGCGCCCATATTGCACCAGGATCATGATCATTGTTCGGTGATATCGAAACGAAAGACTTTGGTTTGTGATCTTTCGAATAAATCACTCCAGTGTGAAGTGTGATTTGTGCTCGGGAGGCACCAAAATGCATTGCTTGAATCTCGCTGGATAGCTTACATAAGTAGTTTTCAGAGAAATCTACCAATATGCATAGTTCATATTCATTGAGGTTACCTATAACTTCGCGGTATTTTGAATACTGATGATTTATGTTAAAAAAATGAATTTTGAACAAAATTAGTTCTTTTGTAAACAATGAAATCAATTCCGAGATTGTGCCTGTTCTTGCTACATTTGCATATTTTCTTGTGGTTTGAGAACTTGTAGTACCATCGCCATTTTGCTTGACGTATTCATGTTGCTTACATTGCCATTCCAGCCATGAACATTCAGTTTCCTCGGTAATTTCCACATTGAATAATGGCTTTTTAGCTTCACAAGAAACACATTTAGAGTACATACACTCATACGAATTTATATCACACACAACAGACCTTAGTAACATATCTAAATTGTGCGTATTTACGATCTTTAATTTTTGCAATTTGATTGCCTTTTGTGATAAGTTATTGTGTTTAATGCAAACACAGGTATCCCGGTCGCTTAGTTTTGGACGTGTTACGTAAATTGGTTTATTCCGACGGAATGTAGAAAATGATGATTTACCACCTTCTGCAATGTACTTGGTAAACAATCTTTTTAAACTTTGTAACAAAAATCTTTTTTGGTATTTTATTTTCTTGTGCGTCTTTGTTTCCTTTTTGCCTGCTGTCATACGGGTATTATCATCACGATTAAAAAAATTGCGAATTTCCTTAGCTTCTTTATAAATTGCCTGTTTTTTAGTTAGTATCCGGATTCTTCCTTTAAGTCCAAGGCCTTTTGAAAGTTCATTTTTTAGTTTGTACTTTTTTGTGATCTCATTGGATACTATATTTTTTAGAATCCATCTGGTTTTGTTGTCAGATGCATTGGTATATTCTTTACCTAAAGATTTGTTTAAAACATTGAGTTGTAGAATTTTTTTTTTGACACGTTCTTTTTCCGTTTCTGATACATTAGGAATGGTATTAAAAATAAAAGTATTTGTTTGGGTCATTGGGGTTAATTCTTCGTGTGAACCATTGGGCGGATCAACAGAAGCTGAAGTTGCTACTGTCGATAGATGGTCTACTTTAGCCGGTGTCGTTAATACACATCTCATATTTTTTTCTATATTATTTAGTTTAAGTTTTCGTCTATATGCCAGTTTTTTCACACTTTTGTTTTCACGTGTCAAATTATTTATTTGTTCTTCCAAGTATTTTACTTTCTGCCGTAAATCCTTACATTTTTGGCACTTTTTACCCTTCTGTCTTTGACGTTTGTTTTCGCTTGCCCTGTTCCATTGTTCTCTTAGTTTATTTCTTTCTTGTTCTGGTAGATCCTTTGTAGAAGGTCTAACTGATCGCATATACTCACGATGTTTTCTTTTAACTTCCTCATACTTTTCTGGATTATCTTTTAGTCGTTTTCTGTATTCTCTAAGACGTTCCGCGTTTGACTTTGGCATCTGAATGAGAGCAAAAATTCATTTTATTTAGTTATAATTATTTAGCTACGTACATTTCATTAAAAAACTAAGTAAGTAAGCTCATCAGGGGTGCTACGCTGTATCTTGTAACCCTTTCAAGTAAAAATCAAGATCTACGTATAATATCGAAAGAATTATACCCTAACTCCTAACTTCTAAGGAATTGGACCTTCCAGCATCAGCTGAGCTCCATGACATTATAGCTATCAGACCTAAATACCAGAACAGTTTAATTAAATACTTGAAAACGTGGGGTGCGTGTCTATAAAATTTGAGGGTCTTCCTCGATATCTTTAGGTTTCCATCATTAGATCCTGACTTGGAGACAACGGGATCATATGTAAATTATATCCTTTCAAACAAAAAAAGTTTTTTTTTTTTTCAAATCGGTTCAGGCGTCTTCGAATAATCAAGGAACATACTTAAAAAATCCGACGAATTGGGAATCTCCTCCTTTTTTGGTAGTCGGTCAAAAATAAAACCACCTTCAAAAATCACAATCAACCTTATGTCTGACTTTTTGAACCTTCTTCGATGTGTAATAAATACTTTTTTTTAAAAACACATTAAAATCAGTTCAGCCTAAACGTGAGATAATCACAGCCAAATATATACACATACATACATATAAACTGAGAATCTCCTTTTTTAAGTCCGTCAATATGAGTATAATTAAATACTGTGAGAAACGGTCATGTGAGAAATATGACCAGTATAAACGAGCCTTAGTTTTACATTTTTGTTCGAACGTTTCTCACAGGCATACCAACATGCAACATTTAAATCACTTTATTTAATTATAACCTAAAAATCCGATACTACGAAAGCGTGACCCTGTTGTATCGTTATCACTTTGCTATCAAAATGCTTTGCACTAATAATAAACAAAAATAGTACTTACTTTTTTTGATGTTACTGTGTTTCTCACAGGATTTTTTCACAAGAAATATGGACGACCAAAATAAAATCAACAACACACCAAAACACAGAGGGAGACTGACACTTTTTCTTTTTAATAAATGATGTAACATGTTGCCAGCTATAAAAAATTTTGAGAAGTGGTAGTTTCTATAATTCTACAGGAGTGTAAACAGCGTTTCTCACAAATTGTTTCTCACAGGGCGAAATCTAGGATGCTCTCATAAATAATTTTTATTTTTATTATTTGAAAAGCTAGGTCGTAAAATATCAGTAAAAGAGTAGGCCAGATTATATACGGACCTTTCATAAAATTCTAATTCTAAGCTTCTTAAGAAATTTTGGAAGTTTTGAGCTATTATCGTAACGAGGTAGTGAAATGGACATGTTTCATTTGTATGGATAAAAAAAATATGTATATTAAATATTATTATTTAAAAAAAAACTATTTGTGTCCGTGTAAAAATGACATCTAATTTTGAATATACATGGTCCAGTGTAATAAAAAAAATAGAAATAAACATGTTAAATGCAATAAACATGGCCACAGTTATGGGTTAAAGGGGGTGGACACGATATTTTTTACTCATGTACATTTATTTTGGCTCAAACCCATATGAGATTCCTTAGTTTGAAAAATTAACAGAATTGATGTAGCTGTAGATTTTTTAAAAGTTCCTAAACTTCATCGTGAATGCATTTTTTGTGTGTTGGTCTCTGCGATTTTTTTTATAAACGGAGAAGCAACGTTAAGGGCATGCAGTTACGCGCTACGGTGCGTGGTGCAGGTGGTGCAGGGTAGTGGGCGAATCGCCTTAGAGCCCATTCACACCAGGACGATTCGTGTTTTTTGAGGAATCGTCTTTTTTCATGATTCGCTTTTTTTTTGACGGTGGCAATGCTTTTTAAATTCTCATGTTCACACGCATCACGAATCGTGTAAAATGACGGACACGTCTTAAATCACGTATAGTCTTTTAAAACTCTCATTCGTCAAAAAACACGAATCGTGAATTTTTTGTGACGAATGAGAGTTAGGTAGTTCAGCCAAGACTGAACTCTGAATCACGAAACGAATGTGAACATCAATTCGGATATTTTGACGAATCGTAAAATAACACGATTCCGTATGCAATGTGAACGTGTATCCGTCATGTCGTATCGTCTTTTTGGACGAATCGTCATTGACGGATCTGGTGTGAACGGGCCCTTAGGCGGCACTGGAAGAGTCGTCATGCTAGAATGGACGAACAAGGGTTCCGAAAGGAAACAAAGTCTGGCTAATGAAAGTAGAGAAGGAATAAATCTGGCGAATTTAAAAAAATCCCATCATGGTAACCCCGACTATTAGTATGACACATGTGAATTAAACAAACACGATACTTGATTAATTTTTTTTTAAAAACTATCGTAAAAAATAATAATATTGGCAACTAGTATTAATCAGGCTTAAAAATAAAACAATAAAACAATCATTATTTTTATTCATTGTAATCTAAAGCTGAATCCAGCAATTCTATATGGAATGAATTGTCAGTCACTGGTATCGCCGTTTCCTACATTTTTTATGAAACCCTTAAATTTATTCATTTTCAAATATCAAAATTCCAAAATCTCAATTACCAAAACCCCCAACAACCGTTCGAATGACAACAGTGACACCAGAATAAGTTGCCATATATAAAGTTTGCACAAACCCCCATTGTCTACTTTCGTTAGCCAGACTCTATATCGTTTATTTGTATCGAAGCTTATTTTTGTTTTTGTCTGTTGCAGCGGAATCACGGCGAATACTTATCTCTGGTGTCTCTATCGACGGAGCCACCGGTGATGTGTCATGGCGGCGGCGCGTCCACCGCGCACTCGCACGAGCAGTGCGCGCGCGCCGCGCTGCGAGCGCTCGAGCTCATGGGGCTGGATGCGCCCGCGCAGTGAGTATCTATCACAGTAGCTCTTGCAAGATAAATCCTTCGTTCTATATTTATGTACAGAAGGAAGCAGATCAAGCATTACATTACCTGTCAAATTTCCCCAGCCAATTTTAACTTAATGTCGAGAGCATAGAGTTAAGATTCAAGTAAAATTTTTTGACATATTTGTAACGCTTGATGTGCTGCCTTGCTGCCTTCTGTACATGGATGATCCGAGAAATGAAAATCTGGCGTAGCCGTGTAACTATTTCTATGGTACCTTACGCACTACATCCGACAACCATCATCCATATATCATACAAAATTTATATCTTGGTTCCTGTTTGCTCGGATTCGGATCGGACAAGAATCTAGCTTGCAAACCATAAAAATACAACCTGACACGTTAAAAATGGGTTTTGTTCATTTTTGATAAAGTTAAATAAAAGTGAAAAGCGGGTTTAGTCTAGTCTAGATCTAAGCATTTTTCTTAAAAAAAGACTTCATAACACAATTAAGTAATAGGAGTATTAATTTAACTTATTTGTTTCAGGACGCCATCTGTACCAGTAGGAACTGCCACGAAGCCCACCGTTCTCAGCAACGGAATATCTGAGTAACGCTTACCCTTAATAAATCTTTACAACTACTAGCGTTAATACATACCATAATTTATACACACTTACATATCTAACGTATGTACTACTCGCGTTTGTTTTCGTTTCAATGCAATATTATTTAAGTTTTTCGTGAATATTTCACAGCGCGAAATAAAATTAAAGACATGTTCGGGACGTTAACAAATTAATCGTATTTATATATTTCCGACTATGATATATTCACATTTTTTTTGTTTTTTCTTGATCTCGGCTATTATATGTTTTTCCTATTATTATCTAGAACGATGAAATAATTCAAATTTTGCTAGGTTACTTCAATTGGTCTAGTTATTTTCTTTGACCGCTTTGAATCTGGATTAGTTTTATTATGGTATTCGTTTAGATTTTTTAACTGCCAGACTGCAATTATGAGTTTTAGAATCAATTTATTATATGTTAGGTTTCGGTATTGTAACCATGGAAATGGTAAATTGTATAACCATACTTTATAATTATATTCGTTTATGCAGTCGTTTTTTGTTTACAAGTTTTCTAGCAATATAAATAGTTAAAAAATAACATTATTTAATGAAACACGAAGTTGCACCTTCTCATATATTTAAGTTAGTAAAACAAGCAGATAAAATGCTATAATTATGTTATACTTATTACAGTGTTAGGATTAATGTATATTGAAGCAGACTATTTGTAATTGGATATGAATTATATCAATAAATTATGTAGGAAAATAAAGAAACTGAAGGCTGTGAAGCCAAACCAAAACAGTTTCATTAGGACGTGACACGAAACGACCACCGGAACTTGTTTTACTAAAGATTTGTGAGACACGAGTCTTTGGTAACTTCAAAAGCAATTAAATGTTGCGCGGGCGCATGCACAGGTGGTCACGTGACGTCCTGACGAACGCTAAAGTTGCATCATGCGGCCATGATGTCTCCTTAGTTTAGCTAAACACTAGTTATTCGCCGTATTCCTCTAATGAATCACAATATTTACTAATAATCATATTTATCTCTACAAAGTTTTAAAGTTGGTTACGAAATACGAAACATGGGGAACACGGCGATTAGTAAATGTGTGGCCTCGATTTTTAAGTAGCACTCGTGTGGGTGAGCGTTTAAGAGTTATTCCCCGACCCTACGCTCTGAAATGTGTAATTTAGCCTTAGATTAGCGCAAGCTAAAACCATCGCAATAATCCACTCTTTTAACTTAGTCTTAAGTGCGGTTGTAAATGGACAGATGACGAAATGATCCTGTCGTTGTATCTTAGATATAAGACAGATCATGCAGTTTAATTAAAACTGTTAAAAAGGCACTGTCCATATAAGACGTACAAATAAGGTTGATCATCGCTTGATTTATATTTAATGCATACATATTAATGTGTTAGAGTAAAGAATTTTAAGTGCTCACTCTAGATGTTAATATAAGAGCGGTTGCAAGTGATCGGTAAACGCTTTGTTGAATGTTTACAGCAACTTGTTAAACAAGCTGCGACTTGTAGGCCGATTAGTTGTACTTTAGCTTTATGATTGTACATTTCATTGTAATGGGTCTTTACATATGAATATCTGTCTTTATTTTACTTAGTGGTAATGGTGTAATCGCATGTATGGGTTTAAAGTCGAGACGATTACTTTTACTCTTAAGTAACTAATTAGTAAGGCGCAAAGCAGTTAAAAAAGAGTCGAAAGTCGAATTTTTGGATTTCATTTTGTTTTAAACGATTTTAAATCGAGGCCATTGAAATTATTTCTTAATGCTAGTAGCACTAGAACTAAACATAAAGAAATAATTATGTTATCGGTAAAAAACGCCAGAAGGGCATTGAGAAGTGTTTTATTTATTTTGTTGTAACTAATATTTTATGTTGTACGGGTGAAAGCAAGTCCCAAATCAACTTCGTGCTGCAGCATATTGTAAGGACACAAACAATAAAGGTTAAATATTTAATATGGTGTTTTATTTTGTGTATTCCATTTGAATAACAAGTTCAGTCGCATCTATATGTACAGTCAGCTTAAAAAAAATCTTACAATTTTACAAGCTGTTGGGCTAACAATGATTTTTAAAATCTGGCCTCTACTGAATGGGTTAAAATATTAAAGCAACAAGCTGCAAGACGTAAGACAAACTCAGTCAGTTCAAATAGTGTACAGTCAGCCGCATTAAGTGCGTAGCATCTTAGATCACCAAATATTAAGATGCATCTACAGTAGTCATAAACATAAACATAGCCAAAGCGCTCAGATTATTCAGATCATCCACCGTGCCTTAATATACAACTAATTGTTGTGCCTATTGGATTTTATTTCTGTAAAGATGTGAAAAGTGAAGACCCATAATGTCCTGATAGAACATGAGTTAACTTCGATCCTATTCGTTTTGAAAGGATTCTGGAATATTGTTTAAATTTCCGACAACTTTATGCCTCCCTGATATGTGGTACTTTTTTTAGGTAAGGTATTATACATGTGGTATTAATTGGTATTTGAAAGTCAACAGTATTTTGGATTGCTTCACCTATTTATCGAAAGCTAGGATTTTATAAAACGATGTCTTAGCTGTACGCCTATAAATATCTTAATAGGTTACCAGGAGAGCAGAAGTTACTGGTGGAAATTATGAACTTAAGTTTTTTTTTTTATTTATTTTTGAGAACGTGTAGGTTTTGCTAATGGTACACGTTCACTAGCCCGCGCTGAACCGTACCGTCATCGCAGGCACGGCACGCAACGGGTTTTGGTTTGCTTTGAATGACTAAAATCTGTAAAAATGACATTCTGTAATTTTATTGCATCGATCGTTAGGGTCAATCACGAGAATGAAATCTCTCTAACATACTAGGTGAAATGAAAGAAAAACCATGAAATCTTCATTTTTAGATTTTAGTCGGTTCGATTTCTGGGTAAGCAAGTAAATTTTCGAAAAATCTTTGAATGCAGTTTTATTTCTTTTCCAAAATAAAGGAATGTTTCTTTAGAGTAAAATTTGCTATCTCTATTATTTAGAGTCTATCCCTCCAGGGGGCATTCAAAATTTCCACCCTGTATAACATGGTTAATTAAAGAACGGAATTGAAAATGGCGGCGCTTATCATGTTCTCTAGCTCGCACACTAGTGCCTTCTATACGCACTCTCGCGCGAACGGTCAGTAAAAAAATATTTCAGTTTAATAAATTGTTATATTTTTAAATAAATTTATACATTTTTATTAGTAATTATTTTATTGGATATGATCGTTGTCGGTTATTTTGATGTTTAAGTTAAATAAGCGTTTTAAACAGAGGGGGTTTGTGAAACGTTGTTTTGCATCGAAATGATGTGGTTGTACATCGAATTATGGCATACATACAACTGGAAGAGATTTGATATCAATATTTAATTTTATAGATACTGCTATTTTATTGCTCTGATGACTGGTTAATGCATATAAAAATTATTATTTATATTAATAATTATTAAGGTCAATGGGGGC
The DNA here is from genome assembly GCA_944452665.1 of Stenoptilia bipunctidactyla. NCBI lineage: Eukaryota > Metazoa > Arthropoda > Insecta > Lepidoptera > Pterophoridae > Stenoptilia > Stenoptilia bipunctidactyla. The sequence continues at coordinate 14,082,090 of OX101726.1, forward strand.
ATTTCCGACTAAGGGGTAATTCCAACCAAACTCAATAACTTTTATTCTATAACAGTTGATCAAAAGCCCCATCTATGTCCATGTAGGAGAAAACCCAAGTTTTACGAAATTGCATAAATGGCGCAGCTAAATCGTCATGCTGCTTTCCCACCATGTTTTTATATACAGACGCCATTTTAACCAGTGTTTGTCGGAAAGAGCTGTTACAGATTTTTATTTGTTTTAAATTAATTGTAGCTTATTTTCTTCCAATTTCACGGTGAGTGTTGACCTTGTTTACCATAAATTGTTTTTTTCTTATTGGTTTTTGCTTACGATACGTTTTAAGAGGAATATTTACACAGTTTTAAATGCCCCACAAAAAAGTGACACGAGGTAATTACGACTAAAATTGGTAGTCGGAATTGCCACAGACAATTAATATGAAAATGCAAAAAACTAGTGATGTCAACGTATCGACACTTCCCATGTAGGTAATTTAAATTATTGCTTAAACTACGTACACCATGAGATACCAAAAATTATAAGAGTTACTTATTTCATAGAAGATTACTTTGTTGATTATTTAACACAAGTTACTCCAGGTTGATTTGTGAATCTAAGTGCATTTTTTAGTTTTCTTATCCTTTCATTCATCGACTACTTTAATCGAATTTTGAGTCCCGTCACTATTGTCTATAGAGAACAGTCGAAATTGCCCCTTCAAAATGTTTATGATAGTGTTTTGGTAAATTGAACCGTTGTGCATTGAATTTAAAGTATTAATTTGCTTTTGCAAAGCATCAACTTGGTTTTTCTCTCACTTTTGTGTTCGTTGCTCTTATCTAAACCCTAATATATTCAATAGTCGGAATTGCCTCACAGAGGGGTAAAACCAACTATTTCTGACTTTTTTGCTAAATTAATCTTTTTTGTACCTATATAATAAGTATTTTTACTGAAGAATACATCAAGATCAATCTCAGTCAATGGTTTTATAAAATGAATTATTCATATGTGTAGTAATTTAGTACCTAACATATGAATGTACAAATAGTTAAACTTTATGTTTGCATTTTTTTAGTCGGAAATGCCCCTATTGACCTTATAAAAGATCTACTTTTTATTTATTTATTTTTATTTTCGTTTGATAAACTCTAAATTAATGAAATACTAAAAATACTCAATTATTTTTACCAAAACTGAAAATAACTCTAAGTATAGAATATTAAAGTCAAAGTCAAAAGAATCTTTATTTCGTAAGTATTTGAATACATTTGAAATAAGTCACAAAATTTACAAATTGAACTGAATCTACCGCCACTTCGGAAAGTCGATCTGTTGAGAAGAAGTGGCAAGAAACTCAACAGCAATCATCTTTTAAAAATACACAATAACAATTAACAATCTTCTTGCATCCGGATAACTTATAGTAAAACTTTATATAACACTTATCCTTAAATCTATCGAAGGGTTAATCTTAAATATTTTGGAATTATATTATAAGAGCGTACACATATTGACCCATGAACGAGTTGGTGATCTTCTGGAGTCTACTATTATATTTATGCAATAGGCAATCAAATATTAGGCAGAAACATAGATATAGTGGTAAAGATAGAAGTAGATAGATGTAGCGATAGAGGTGAGAGATAATACAGATAATGTGAATGGAGATGGGAATAGTCGTGGAAAGAGACGGGACACAAACACGGACGTGGACATGGAGATGGGGAAGTCAGAGTCAAATTCAAAAAAGTAACATAGTCATAAAGTCTTCAGCAAAACGACCTGGCACCGCCCAGCAGCACCCGTTCACGAGTATAACGCAAGCACCAGCCATCACCCTCCTCAACCATATTTTAGGGAAGAGGGTGACCCGACACCCGACGCTACCGCTAGCCATGCCGCCTGAGGGAGCATGACGTTCTTGCTGTTGTTTGGATTGGAAGGAGATGGAGATGGCGTTGGATAAGAGGGAGATGGTGTTGGAGATGGAGTTGGAGATTGAGAACTTTCGAAAAACAATTTACAACCAAGGACTTTTATCGTCCATATATTCAGATATTGTATAAAAGCCTTTATTACACAATTTTTGTTTAATAGTTTCTTTAAATTTATCAAGTGGTAAGTCTTGAATATTTGTGGGAACCTTATTATAAAAACGTATGCATTGACCCATAAATGAGTTAGTGACTTTATGAAGTCTACTATCATAGCCGGCTAGCTTGTACTTATTTCTAGTGTTAATATTATGCAAGTCACATTTTCTACGGAACATGTTTAAGTTCTTTTTTACGAACATAAGATTTTCAAAGATATATTGTGATGCAAACGTAAGAATATTTATTTCTTTAAACTTATTTCTTAATGTCGCTCTGGAATTAAGTTTGTACATTGCGCGAATAGCCCGTTTCTGCAGCACAAAGATGGTTTTAATATCGGCAGCATTTCCCCACAGGAGAATGCCGTATGTCATTAAGCTATGAAAATAACCAAAATAAACCAACCGCGCAGTAGCTTCATTAGAGATATTTCGCATCTTTTTGACGGCATATGCTGCAGAACTAAGTGTCTTCGCCAACCTTTCTATATGTGGACCCCACTGTAGTTGTGCATCTAGGGTTATGCCAAGGAACACTGTTGAATTTACAGGTCTCAATTCTTGTCCCTTTACAATTAAGTTAGTATCAACATACCGGACATTAGGCAATGAGAATTTTAAAAATTTAGTTTTATTTTCATTCAGGAGTAGGTTATTGGCTGAAAACCATTTCTCCACAGTTTCAATACAACAGTTTACTTCAAAGCAGTGCTTCAATTGCCTACTCACTTTAAATAGAAAAGAGGTATCATCAGCAAACAATATGACCTCACACTTGTCTTTTACCACAAATGGCAAATCATTTATATAAACTAAGAATAAGAAAGGCCCAAGAATCGAGCCCTGGGGCACTCCCATATGTCCCATATGTCTTTCCATTAATATCAACTCTTTGAATTCTATTGCATAAATAGGATTTCATAAAATCAATTGCCCTATCATTGATTCCATAGTGGTGTAGCTTCATGAGGAGTGTATCGTAGTGAACACAGTCAAAAGCCTTGGACAGATCACAAAAGACACCGAAGGCATCACGTGACTCCTCCCAGGCATCAAATATATGTTTGATAAGCTCAACACTGGCATCAGTTGTTGAGCGACCCCGTGTGAAACCGAACTGATTTGGATTCATTAAATTATTGCTGTAGAAGTGTACCACTAGTTGGTTTAAAATAAGCTTTTCAAAAATTTTACTAAGTGTTGGTAATATAGAGATTGGTTTAAAGTTACTGGGGTCGGTTATGCTTCCAGCTTTAAATACAGGAATAATTTTACTAAGTTTCATTAAATCAGGAAACACACCACTATCAACACAATTATTAAACATACTAGCTAAATTAGGTGTAATAATATCAATGATGGATTGGATGATTTTAACGGAAATGCCATCCAAATCAGCAGTGTTTTTAACTGTAATACTATTAAAAGCTTTCAATATCTCATTTTCAGTAACATGCCTGAAAGTAAAGGTAGTTTTGCACTTATTTACATTTTTTTCAAGAAAAGACTGTGCAATTTTGACTGATGAATTTAATGTCTTGGTGGTCGAAACTGGAATGTCTGCAAAGAATTTTTCAAAAGCTTCCGCAACTTCTGTGTCTGATGTCAACAGTCGATCACCAATTTTCAGTTTATATTCCGCGTTTCTAATGTTTGACTTTCCAGTTTCGCTGTTTATAATTTGCCAAGTAGGTTTAGGTATATTTACACTATTTTGAATTTTATTATTAATAAAATTTGATTTCGAAATATTACACACACTTTTGAACATTTTAGAGTATTTTTTAACATATTCCTTAAAGGTTTCACTATGATTATATGATTTTTTACCCACGACGGAACGGAGACGGTATATGCGTTTGGGGTGAGAGGGTTTTTGTGCAAACCAATGTTACCATTTATCTCCAGAACCACTGGTCCGATTTTAATGCGGTTTTCAGTAATCGCTTTGGATTTGATTGGTGCATATTCTTAGATAGTTGTAGCGGTAACAACTCACCAGGGGGCGCTGCAGTAAACATTTGTTTGTAAAAGCCAATGTTACCGTTTATCTGCAAAACCATTAGTCCGATTTAAATGCTTTTTTCAGTGATCGCTTTGGATTTGATTAGCGCATGTTCTGAGATAGGTGTTACGGTAACAACTCACCAGGGGGCGCTGCAGTAAATATTTTTTTGCAAACCATTGGTCCGATTTGAACGCCGTTTTGAAGAATGGTAACATTGGTTTGCACAAAGCATTCTACGTAATATGATATCGAGTTACGTTACAACAAAGCCCCAGCAAAGTTGAGCCACCAGCAAAGTTGAGTTCTAAATACTTATTATAATACTTCACTATGTATTTAAATAAACTACATGGGTTTTCCAGCGGTGGTGGGGACATTAGAGGGCTGATGAGGAACGAGGTGTTGTGTAATGTAATGTATGGTACCTATATTATGCTCTTTAAAAAGTTTGAAATAAAAAACAAATAAAAATTTTGAAAAACCCACGACGCGACGGTTAAAAAGTAATTGAAAAAGAATAAAATAATTTAAAATCCCCAGACTGAAATGATTTATGTGACGAGAGATAATTAAAGTGAAAAGCTTTTTTAAAAGTTCACTTGATCTCACACAGAGTCGGTCATATTATGAACAACATACTATTCGTTTGCATAGCACTTCCCTACGCTTACTTATTTGGTTCTCGAAGATGTAGATATCGCAATAACATAGGTATTCAACTCCCTATGAACTTTATAAGAATAGCAAGAAATTCCGTCTGGGGCTGCCATTGAATGAATTCGTTTTGTAGTTTTATATTGAAATTTAAAATATTGATGGCAGCCCTCGACGGATAACATTTTGATTATAGCTAGAAGTCTTATTATCTATTGTCATCGCCTCTAGTTTAAATTAACTAGACTAGTCCTAATACTACTACTTGGAATGTTATATTCCAACGGTTTTACAAATATAAGTGGCTGCTCAATAGAATTATATTTAATTATAATATTTTAGGTAGACACTCATATCAAAAATTTTATTAGTATGCTTTAAATTTCGCGCCAAATACAGGACAAGAAATGTAAACAGAGAACAAGAAATAAAGAATTTTAATATGAATTTAGCACCAGAAAGCAGTAATTCTGAAATAGATATATAAATATCGCTTTCATTATCTTTCATTATTTCATTATCTGATAATCAAAGCGAGGACTCTTGGGATGAAGAAATGTTGGGAAACCCTTACCCTTTAATGATACCAGTGAAGGATTATTTTGTTATTTACTTTGTCAGTTGCACAGAAATGGACATAAGGTCGATTCATCGAAAAATAGCACTGTTCCCAATGAATACAATAAGAAATTATGGTGTTTTTTCTCAACTACGGGTCCCATCTGCACAATCCTACTTGAAGATCAAAAGTTAATGCCGAATGGTATTCTAACATTAGTTTACCCAAGGTGTTAGAAAGAATTCACCAAAGGCGAACAAAACACCCGCGTTCTCATACATTATGACAACGATTCTTCATACATGGCAAACAAAACAGTCATTTTTAGCTTCCGAAAAACTAGAAATCGTCGCCCATCCTACACATAGCCCCGATCTAGCACTCTGTGATTTCTGTATTTTCCCCAAAATCAAAGATTTGATGAGAGGTTTCACTTTTACCAAATCAGAGGCAGTGACAGCGATGCATCAGTAAAAAAAACACAAAATAAAAATTAAACTTTAATACTATATATTACGTTAGCTTGTCCCGCCTGCCTGTCGCTACTAATTTTTATTAAAAATATTATTTTAAAGCTCTTATATAATTATGTGCTTTTTGGTTGAATCTTACTATATTCCACAGTCGGGTTTTTTATTTTATTAATTACTTTCTTAATTATTAAGTATATCATTTTTAAATGGAGAAAAACATTTTTTTTGCTAACTGTACTATCTGTCAACCTAAGTACATGCCGCCATTTAAGTACATTCCTTTCTTCAATGAACCAGGTTATAGAACTGCGTGCACTATCCACAAGTAACTTCTGCTCTTCTGGTACCTACTAAGATATTTACATACCTACAGCTAACACTTTGTTTTACTTATAAAATTCTGGCTTTCGATCAATGATTAAAGAAACAAAGGATTCGGCATTAAAATCGTTACTTTTAAATAAATGGGCCTCTTTTTAACGTAAAGGACAACAGTAGTTTTATCATTGCCTTAAATGACACGACAGTTTTACAGTTGTCATAAGGACTTCATCATCATCTCAGCCCGCGCTAGTCCACTGCTGGACGTAGGCCTCTCAAGGACTTGTTTTTTTGCAAATTTAAGTAAAAATATAGAATGCAAGAGGAAAAAATACTATCGAACCCATGAACATTTTAGCACTTTGGTAATTTCGCCCCGAAAGGAAAGAAAGTTGAACTAATTGGATCAATGTTGTCCAGCAAGTTCAACTAGTATAAAAATATATCAAAGTTGAAATAATTGGACTATAACTGGTTGTTAGATACCCAGCTGCTCTTGTACTCGTTAAACTACTCGTAGTGCGTGATATTTTACTGATGTTTTTGTAGGAGAAAGAAAAGAAAAATTAGATTTTGACTTGGTACTGGATTTAACACCTACTTCTTCTGGTAATGTGATGTTTTGGTACTGTAAAATCATGACTTTGACCTACCTATTATTGTGATATACGTTTTACCTGTAGGCCTAGGTAGAAAACTATGGAGAAGGACGCTTTAAGAAAGAAGAGGAATTACATCCCAACGAAAAATTACGACGACTTGATGCAGCACGAGATGGTCTTGCAGAAACGTGCTGCAGAAACTGACAAACGAAAAGAGATTCGCTTAAAACAATCTTCGTGCGAACAGTCAGCTAAGAACTTATCCAAAACTTATCACAAAAAAATCTATCACGTATATCTACAAATATGGAAACTAATTTACTATTAAAAAACTAAAAGCTAGCCCTAAATTGAAAGTAAGTAAAAGGTAAAAGGTTCTCCTAAATTAAGCTAGACTGTTGGAAACAAAACATCAAACCAAGGTGACCTTGCTAGTTTACAACGTGTTTACAACAGTGAAGATGGCTGTTGACAACCAAATTACATGACCTTGGCAGGTTGTAAACGGCGGTGTTTAGAAACACAGACATACATGTACATAGACAACGCAAGTGCCACGATTTGTATTGGAACCAAGCGTGCCGACTTTTTAAGACCTATTGTGACGTCACAGCTGATATTTATTACTGGGAAATACACATAGATTCAGAGACACCGATGCCGCCGATGAAATCGATTATTAAGAACGATATTGATATTGTGGACTCGATTTTCTAACAGACATACATACGCGCGGATTAAATCTAGAAGCGACCAACCTTGACACGGAAAGGACATGTATTTGCGTTATCTATGTAGATGTATGTCTGTGTTTAGGACAGTGTGTACGCTTGTTATTCTATATTTTACTATGTAACTATAACTATAATTGAATCGAATTTTGTACCTTTTTAGCCTGCGTTTCAACCTTTCCTTTTTTCTATCCCCAATTGCATACAAAACTGCCATCGCGAGAGATCAGAGCACACTGACGATTAAGGGGCGTGGAATGGCGTGACCTTGGCTTGTGTTCTTGTTTGTTTCCTTGTTGGCAACCACCGTTTGTAACAGTGTGGATGACTCGGAATTGGTTGTCAACAACTTAACCTTCCTTAACCTTGGTTGGAAGCATTGGTTTTCAACGTGTTTCAACAGTCTGGCGGCCCCTTAAATGGGACAAATATCCTTTTAAAAACCGCATCCACATCGGTTCAGCCAAACGCAAGATAATCGATGACAAACATAATTAACATACAGGTTAAACTCCTCTTAGCAAGTTGGCTACTTTTAATCAGAAGTTGTGCAGGTAAATCTGCGGGAAACTGCTAGTATTTGGTAATTATTCGGAAAATCAATCAAACATTCGGCTGAATACAAATGTACGAAATACGAATGTTCGGCCGAACATTCGGCTCATCTTTGATACAAAATAAACAGATAGGTAATATGAGAACCTTATTTTTTAAAGTTGGTCAATATACTAAAACCTTCTCCTAAACATGACAAATCTTTTTCTGTTCAGCCAAACGTGAGAAAATCGCAGAAAAACATACATACTTACAGGTCAAACTGAGAACCTCCTTTTTTTGAGTTCGGTTAAAAATACCCTGTAGCTCCTAAAGTATTGGTCGCAGGGTAAAAGTTTATATGATCAAATCACTAGGAAATTTCATGTAGAAAATTTCGTAAGAAGCAATAATCATGTTATTTTCACAGATTTTTAAGATATGAGCAAAAACCTGTAAATCGGGACTTTTAATCGCTCAACTGTCGAAGCACTGTTGAAATTTTTTTTTAGGTTTTGGTATTCTGCTATATGTAACATCTGTGAGCTCGACGACGATATCTTTGCCATCTTGTCGTCGAGCACAGAGTTGTTATTTTAGTTACGTGAATAGCCCTGCTTAAATCGTCCCGGCAAACTCGGGTACGTATCGGTGCGCGCTCTCGGCAGCTGAGAGGTTAACCCCCCTCACACCCTCGAGGACTTATAGTAGGTATGTTAATCTAGATCCCACAACGTATAACTGTACCAATTATCAAATAACACAAATTTCCCCCCCCCTGATTTTACTAATTTGACTGGGTTATGATTTGAGCGCCTATATTTAATTTGTGACGTCGAGATTATTATGAGGGATTTTCAATTTACATTGCTACCCTCTCCGCTTTGTATTTCCAACGTGGCAACACTACTGAAAGGTGATTTTGTAAATAAAACAACGTTATCAGGGAATCGATTTTTATTAAAATACGAGAGTGGTCGAAAGTCTTACCGAGCAAATAAACCGGTGGTCCGCCGTAAGGCACTAGTAAAGTAGCGGACTATCAGACTATAAGTAAATCCTATTAATTGTTGCATTTCTAGAAAGTAAGTGACGTTGCATGCGTTTTAACTTGCACTTCTAAGAATAAGAATTTGCCAGTATGCTCGCAAGATCACACGTATTTCAAAAATGCCAAAAATTTTGTTACACATGAAATAGCTCTTTTTTATTATTTTTTTAAATGAAACAGAATAGATACTCATTAAATTAAAGATCTTGTCAATACAAGAACAAATTTTGTGTTTAAAATAATAAATTCTGAAAATCATGTGTAACAATTTTACACAACCACTAAGCTAACAAATAACTAAACATTACTACAAAAATATTATTCATTTTTTTAAATACAACACATCGTCTACGCTCGCGCTAATACAATATCTCTTGATCATTATCGATTTATAATGTGTATATTTATCGATCTTGGCTTGTTCCTAATTTAATACAAATGCAATGAATTAGTAAAAAAAATACTTGATAACTATTAAAACCATTCATACAAATAAAAAGAGAGAAAAGTAATTAGAGTGATATAAACCAAGGTAATTTAATTTAATATATGGGGTCCAGCCAGACTCTATACTTATTTTGATATTAATAATAGTCATCAAATCAATTGAAGATAGACGCTGTTCACTAATTAATACTGCAATTTTGAACAAGATATGTGGTATTAAAATTCATTATATATACAATGTCTCCTAATTCTACAAAATAAAATATTTGGTTCATTATAGGAATCCTAAAGAATATCAATCACATTTCAGCCTGCAGAGTGCATTAAGTATTGTCTTGAAAATACGTATTGTTATTATTAGATCGAATTTTAAATTCAAGCGATCAAGAATATTATAACGACTATTTATTTTTATTTTTGAAGTAAAGGTTATAGATTATAATAATAGCATTTAAAAGGTACTGATCATATGATTGGAGAAAAATGAATCTAGTTTAGAAATATCTTTATAGCATTGTTTTGAACCAGTCTTTAATGAGCTCAAAGATATTTGGAATAACAAATATGATTGATATCTACTATAGACGACAAATAAGCGATTCAAATTTTTATTGTTATGTAAATACAGAGAGGCTCATATTATTTATTTTACCCTTAATAACCGTAGCAATATATATAAATTTTCATAAGATTTATCATATTTCTTTGCGATATTTTAACCAAGAAAATACACTACATAATAAAGTTCTCACATTTATTTAGGAAGATATCGCTCAGTCCACTAAAAAGCGTGTAAAACTCGTTTATCCCAGTCAGATCACAATATTGTGAATTTCCAGAACATAAATAATACTTAAAGTTACATCTTATTATGACATAAAGTTGTATACCTAGGTAGACTCCTAAAAGATCAGTGCATTGTTTTTTTTCTAATTATAATAAAAAGTGAGATCAATTCATTAAATTCACATAAAGAATTATAAATAAACAAAGTGATTACAAGATTTTCGATAACCGTGATTGGGACTTTATAAATGCATTAGTTTTAAAGCAAAGTTTCAACTATTGTAAATTATTTTTAACATAGACACATAATACCGTCTATCACATTTTTGTTAAATTTGACACTTATGTTTTATACTAATACTTACTTAATTTTTTCATCTCTACCATTTTAAAATAAAAGTATATCTCTACAATTTTATCGCGCAATTGTCTACGTAAAAAAGTTCAGGACGTAGCGTACAACGAATTTTTATAATATTAGAATAGACTATGTTTTATTTTTAAAAATATAAAATCTGTGGAATAAATCATACTCGAGCTAATAAAGGTACAATAAAGTTTTTGAACGCAACTTAACTAAGATACTTAAACCGCAACATTTTAAGACTCATAACTCTACAAATTGGCAAGATGTCATTGTCATTAAAGTTCAGTGTAAGAGCGAGCGAGATTTTAAGAGAAGCTGTCTTGCTCGCACTCATCCCAGCTGTCACAATCGTATTGGTCAATGTCATAATCAATATCGCACGCGGCGTGGCCTGTAGCATCGGAACTGATGTCGGTTAATGCGGCTTCAGAAACTGGTTTCGAAGAAATATCTAGTATCTGGAAAAAATAAAAACATAATGTTGTTTTTTCTATTGGAGGAAAGTGAGATAAAATTATAGTATATCGCGGGAGACATCCACAATTTACACATTATCAGCGTAGGTAATACGTGAATGTATGGAAAATAAATAGTTTACAAGTTGGAAGAACCAATTTATTAATGTTTTTAAGTTTTTGCATTTATAATGCTCAATTATTCTTAAATAACCGATTTTACTTATCACATTTTTTCGGTTATTTAAGAACCAATTTATGTCTTCTTCGAATGTCACCAGTACTTTTGACAAAATAATACTGTTTTCAACACACTTGCTCGTAAAGTGAGCCTTATTATATTGACACGATATTTACACTGCAGAAAAGGGCTATTCGTGGAATGTATAAACTTGGAAACAGAGAATCTCTTCGAGAAAAGTTTAAAGAGATTGGTATCTTGACCCTTGCATCACAATATATTTATGAAAACATTATGTATATTTAAAAGAATAGTAATAAATTTAAAACTAGGAAAGATAATCATGATACAAATTACTCTGTAAGAACTAGGAACGACCATAAGTTAGCGTTTCCTAAATTAAGGCTGGCTAAAAGCAGCAAATCATTTATTGGAATGTCAATATGTATATATAACAGAATTCCGAAGTCAATTCAATCCCTGCCATTCAATAAATTTAAATCAATCATTAAAAACACTCTATCTCGAAAAGCTTATTATAAAACTAAAGATTACTTAGATGATAAAAAGGCATGGGATTAAGCACAACAGGATATTTCTAAAAGTTTCTAATTACTTAATAATTTTGTTTACGGCTTGGCTGTGCGGTATATATATGACATGCTGGTGACTGTCCCACTCACTTATTTTCTTGTCAAGACAACAGCAAGAACGTCATGCTCCCTCAGGCGGCATGGCTAGTGGTAGCGTCGGGTATCGGGTCACCCTCTTCCCTAAAATATGGTTGAGGAGGGTGATGGCTGGTGCTTGCGTTATACTCGTGATCGGGTGCTGCTAGCGGTGCCAGGTCGTTTTGCTAATGATACTATGACTATTTTATTCCATTCTTGTTCAAATACTCTGGTCCCAGTATGTCATGTTCGTATTGTGCATCCATAGCTCATTGCATCTGCTATGTAAGCAATTTGGTTGTGGCATGACATTGGCTCTCACAATTAGCTGTCTTGTGTTTGTTTTTTTTCATGTCACGGTCAATTTGTACTGTACCTATTTGTATTAATTTGATAATTCTGACTGAAAAAGAGTGCCAAGAGTTTTTTTCCGCCGGCTTTTTTTGTCTCTTGGTCTACTGTAATATCTTATTTAACAACTATCAACAACTAGTTAAAGCCGAAGTATGTGATGATGACTGACTTCATCAAGTGTTTTGTGAAATTCCTAAGATGAATAAAACTTTTGAATTTTGAATTTTATTCTATTGAATTTAGAACTATAAACGGGGCTATAAGTCACGCGTGCATAATATATTATACCCTAGTGCATAATAAAATGAATCCTACAAAGTTGAATTGTACCTTTGTGCAAATTACATGCGAGTAAACAGAGCATATTTTATTGATCCGGGTTATACATTAAATATTTTCAGAAACAACAAAGAGGTTTTATACCACTTCAAATCCATATACATTTTTGAAATGTTTGCGCCTTATATTAGTAAAACAAATATGTATATCAAACAAATTGTTCACAATTTACAATAATTTGTTATAAAATATTAAAATATTTGCATTTACCACTCCAAATTAAACATTTTCACGTAAAATAGGCTGTATATGCTATACAGACATTGACACATTTGGCAGAAAAAAAAAACCTACGCGCATGCGCGAGGTTCGGCGCCATTTTTCAATCACAATTCACAGCTTTGTTATGAAGTGTGTTTGTAATTTTATGACCACGTATGTCTGTCTTTACTCACAAGTGTGTTGAAAAACGTCGTATGTAACTCGTGAGCGTTGCTAATTACAGTCTCGGCTCATTATTAAGCCCTCGTCTGCGGCTCGGGCTCAAATCACAGCCTCGACTGTAATTAGCAACTTCGCTCACTTGTTACATAATATAATATTATATGATAAAAAGCGACTACTAAAATAGCAATACATAAATAAATAAAAAGTTTTGCCATTTACCCACCCTACTGAGCCTTAGTTAGGTATTTATTTATACAGGGTTGATTTTAATTAAAGCATCACCTCTTGCGAGCAGCATCTCCACATCAATCCCAACATTTGTTCGACGACTATTTGCAACACAGCAACATTTGTGCTATTTTCGTTGTCGCTTTTTATCGTAATACTATATTAAGCTGTGAATATATGGGAAGAGGGTGTGTAAAACAGTGAATTTATTCCCTATCATCCTAAGTTTTTTAAAGTTCTTTAAAAAGCTTGCAAACAAGTTTGTATGACGTATGTCTTTATCTTATAATACTACGAATTAAATATAAAATAAATAAAATAAAATCCCCAGACAATCACACCAACTACATGGCTCCGAAGTAATCATAGCTTGTGTTATGGGATACCATGTAGCGAACTAGGGGGGAACCTAGAATATAAAATACATAAATAGATAAACACCCAGACACGGAACATTTTCTTTTTTCTTGTTCCGTGCGGGCATCGAACCCGCAACCACTGGCGTCTGAGGCAGATAGGTTTACCCCATCGCCAAAGTGGTCGTCATAAATATAAAATATAGGGCATGATTCAAATATAAAATATATTTGAATCATGCCCTCAATAACTACATAAGTGTCACCTGTAACCATCAAAATAATGGTATCCAATGGTATATATATGTAGGTACTTATAGTATAATTGGGATGTACATAACAAGATTTTTTTTCATACAAAATAGAAATCTGGATTTTAGTTGTTATGGCAACGTTCATACATTGTCAATCGGTGGTACGCAGACAGACATTGAATTAATTTATCTACAACGCACCCATCTTACTACTTAAACCTAACTCTAGTGTACATTTAAACTAGAGTCGCATTTTAAATTAAAATCATTAATTTTTGAACATACTGTATAGCGGAATTGCATATGTGTGAGTACTGTGAACACGCCAGCTTTAGTTACCAAAGCAATACCATCAGTATAGGTACTATGTCCTACTTACATCAGCGGAAGACCGCAGGCTGTAGTTATCAGAATGCAGGTCTCTGTCGGGAAGCGCCATGGAGCTGCGTTTGTTTTGACCACGGGACAGATTCTTGCCGTCGGAACGAGCACCCATCTCCGAAGGATTCGATGGCTCTGGAAAATCAATTGAATATGAAATAATATTTTTGCAAAGTATAGAGACTTCAGTTACGTTATTTTATGGAAATAAGCAAGGTATTTGGTATAAAACAATGCGATGCATAACTGCTATGGGAACCCTCGTTTGTTCACGTATAAAAAGTATATCGTTATAATTACTAAATAAAAATGTCAACGTCTTCATTAATTCCTAATAAGCCTGTTTTACTAAAAATACTGCTAAAATATATCTACGCTCTTTCGTTTTGAAAATGAGTGAAAGAAAGAAAACACTTTGTAAACCTAATCAAGTCAAATCAAATCAAATGAATTTATTTGCGAAAAAATGTGTACAAATAGTTCTTAATTAAAATTGATAGTTCTACATTTTTTACTGCTAAACAGTGTGCAAATATTTTATAAGAAGCTAATTAAAAATAATTTACTATGCAAAACCTTTTGTCAATAATATCAAAAAGTATTCAGAAATAGTAATCATTAATTGTTATAAGAATATTACAATACATTATGATTCAATACTTATACATATAGAATTTACAGTCAATTATAATTCGGTGTCCTTAAAATATTCATCAATTGTATTGTATAGTGTTATGTAGCAATAAGTCATATATTTTACGTTTATAGTCATTAAAATGTATGTTTTTATAATTCAAGGGCAACTTATTATATATATTGATAGCCATACAATAAGCATTTCTACTAAATAATGTTAATTTTCTGGGCGGCATATACAGTTTTTTACTCAAAATTTCTTTATTTCTAGTTCTTAAATTCATGACATTACCTAGTTCCTGAAAATATTCCTTATGTTTTTTTACAAATAATAACATTTCGAATATGTACAAACTCGGCAAAGTGAGTAACTTTAAAACAGCAAAAAGAGGCCTACACGGATCTCTGAAATCTGCTTTACAAAGTGCTCTAACACATTTCTTCTGACACAAAAATACTTGGTGAATTTCTACAGAATTTCCCCATAAAATTAAACCATAGCGTAAGATGGATGAAACGTAACCATGATAAGCTAGTTTTGCTGCTTGTTGACTTACAGTTCTTGATAATCTACCTATGACAAAAACAAAACTATTTAGTTTTTTACATAAATTACTTATATGTGGTTTCCAATCACAATACTTATCTAGGGTTATTCCTAAAAACTTAGTACCATCAACTTGCTCTATTTCCGTGCCTTGAGATACTAACTTAATTATATCAGCTCTACTTCTATATGTCTGGTATTGCATAAAGTTTGTTTTATTCGTATTAATGACTAAATTATTTTGATTCAAATAATTAGTAATAGAAATGAGTGCTTTATTAGACTCATGTTCCAAAGATGTTCCTATGTTAAATTCACTCGGCATTAAAAATAATAGGGCAAATAAACCTACAATGAGGCTAGGTATTAATTAGGTCATAAACTAACCTTTATGTAATGGATCTGCTTGCGACAGAGGCGAGCCGCTTCTTGGTGAGACGCTGCCGCTGAAGTACATTTCAGGATTTGCTTCGTGACGATCTGGTGACGTAATGAATTACATAAACTATATAGTATGGAAGAAAACACTTTTTACGCTATATTATTTCACTTAATTGTAAATATGTTCTTTGACGTAAATTAATGCGTTTGAGTTTAAGGTAGGTTATGATCCGTGAAAAAAGACATAACTTTCGGTGTAAATAAATTAATTTCAGAAACAGGAATATCGAACTATCAATAGGCGATCTGTTAGTTCATTTAGCACCTTTTTAAATATATTTTATTCCGATTTCTGTAAGAATATACAGGGATAATTTTAATTTGCGCATCACCTCTAGCAGACAGACTCTTCACATCAATCCCAGCAACATTTGTTCTACGACTTTTTACAAATCTTGATAAATAACACAAAAAAGAAAAACAAACAAATTTTTGGTCACTCTGTTATTTACTACTTTGTATTTTGCTGCGGCACCCCGCAACCCCGCGGCCTTGCACGTTGCCTGACGCAAGGTGCGTGCTATCAGTTTAAGTATAGTAACGCCGCCAGTTTAAATACAATATATAATTTTGTATGCGAAAAATTATTAATTTTAAAAAGTCGTAGAACAAATGTTGTTTGGAATTGATGTGGAGAGGATGATGATTGCAAGAGGTGATGCGCTAATTAAATTTTACCCTGTTTATCACTAAGAAGAACCAACTGGCGCGGGAAGCTGAATAAAATAGCACGTTTTTTGGCACATATATTAAATTTATTAGATTGTTATAATATTATAATAAACTACTTACCACAGTCAACAATATCATGGAACACATAATGGGTGATGGCCACCGGCTGCTTTATCCACGGATGCGTCATCAGCTGCGTCACGGTACATCGGTTGGCGGGGTCTTTGCACAGCATCCAACGTAAGAGGTGTTCTAGATCTAAAACGAAAGGGATTCATGTTATGTATTATGATTATATTTCTCGTCTTAATATGAGAAGCTATATTATATTATCATTTTATAAAGAGCCATAATGTTTCTTAACCTGTTTTCTCTCATCTTCAACCTCATGTGAGATTGAGGTAACTCACTCTTAAAATAAAACATGTTTCCCGGAGGACTTTGTGTGTGTTTTAAGAGTATTTAGTAACCTACCAACAGACACCATCTGCGGGAAAGCCAGAGGACCCTGGATCGTGTCTTCGATGTCAGTGAATGGGTTAACAAAGAACGTTAACACATACAGTGTTATCCCCATTGACCACATCTCTAGCTCGGGCCCGGCGTATCTGAAAACAAATATATAGGATTTATCGATTAACTGTCTGGTTTGTACCCGAGGTACTCCTTTTGTTTATTTTTATAACAAAATATTTAAGTTATTTTTATACAATAAACTGAAAATGTATAAAGCACTGTCAAAAAACATGCGATGATATTGGGCAACAACCCGGGAAACAAAGAAAATGATTACAAAAAGGGCAAAAGAAGTCACAGATAAAAAGTAAGCGACCTTTGAAGTTCAGTAAAAACTTGATATTTTTCTCAGATATTGTAGACGTCCCCCATCAACGTTAATAGTATATTATGTAACAAGTGAGCTAAGTTGCTAATTACAGTCGAGGCTGTGATTAGCAACTTAGCTTAATAATGAGCCGAGACTGTAATTAGCAACGCTCACGAGTTACATACGACGTTTTTCAACACACTTGTGAGTAAAAGACAGACATACGTGGTCATAAAATTTATTTGAAGCAGCTGTTAGCTGCTGCGCGTCACTAACCCTGTCCCATTACACGTACACACGCTGTTGTTGCTCGGAGGCGGCGCGCGTGCCGCTGCTGCTGCACGCGCGCCGCCTGTCCGCGCGCCGCCGGTCCGCGCGCCGCCTGGACGCGCGCTCATATATTTAATGTATAACCCGGATCAATAAAATATACTCTGTTTACTCGCATGAAAACATTTTTTCAACACACTTGCTCGTAAAGTGAGCCTTATTCTATTGAATTTAGAACTATAAACTGGGCTATAAGTATGTTCATAATGTATGTTCTTTAAATACCTTGTTAACACCTTATCATATACCATTGTGGAATGCAATAAATGATTTGATTTGATTTGATTTGCCCTAGTGCATAATATAATGAATCCTACAAAGTTGAATTGTACCTTAGTGCAAATTACATGCGAGTAAACAGAGTATATTTTATTGATCCGGGTTATACATTAAATATATGAGCGCGCGTCCAGGCGGCGCGCGGACCGGCGGCGCGCGGACAGGCGGCGCGCGTGCAGCAGCAGCGGCACGCGCGCCGCCTCCGAGCAACAACAGCGTGTGTACGTAATGGGGCAGGGCTACTGACGCGCAGCAGCTAACAGCTGCTTCAAATAGATTTTATGACCACGTATGTCTGTCTTTTACTCACAAGTGTGTTGAAAAACGTCGTATGTAACTCGTGAGCTCACTTGCTCACTTGTTACATAATATACTATTTTGTATTTGCTTGCATATAGTTTAGAGGATACTCACTTATTGCCCGCCAAGACTTCAGGGCTGCAGTACTCCGTGGTGCCGTAGAAAGTGGAGAACAGCGTATCCTTGCTCATGAAAGTAGCTGAGCCGAAGTCGATGAGTTTCACGTGGAACTTGTTGTCTATGATCACGTTCTCGTCCTTAATGTCACGGTGGAGGATGTTCAGAGAGTGCAGATATTCAACAGCTAGACCGATCTGGAAAATATATAAATGAAAAGGTAAAATACGTTACACTGTAATTTTAAATAAATAATAATAATAATTAAATCCCCAGACAATCACACCAACTACATGGCCCCAAAGTGAGCATAGCTTGTGTTATGGGATACCATGCAGCGAACTAGGGAGGAACCTAGAATATAAATACATAAATAGATAAACACCCAGACACGGAACACTTTTTTTTTCTTGGAAATCGAACCCGCAACCATTGAGGCAGACAGGTTTACCCCTTCGCCAAAGTGGTCGTCAACGTAATTTTAAATGTTGAGCAAATTAATGCAAATAAACTGATAATCTATTTGAATCTAATTATCTATTGTTAGAATAAAACCTTTCAGTGTTCAATATTGAGTGGGAACCAGCCGCGTAGGGTCAGCTAGAGTGCGGCCGTTGCGAGAATGCGTTCCTGACAGCTCCTTATGTCCACTGAATAAAGTTTATTTCCGATTCGAAGGGGTAAAAAAGCTATGATTTTGACAACTGTCAGGAACGCAAACTCCCACCGGCCGCACTATAGTAATAGTCGTACCGCCCTTGGATAAACGCGTGGTAAAAGGCGATTTATCCAAACTACACTTGGTGATAGGAATTTCGCGAAGTTATGTTCTGGTGTTGCGATATGGTTTATGATGAACCAGTTACTTGCTAAACCCGTGTGCTCGTCTTATAAATAGGATAAACTTATATACCCTGGCAAATAATTCAATGCAGTAAACCGACAGTTCGAACTGTCAAAATGAAAAATAATGATACCACCAGTTAAAAACTTCCTAGTGAGAGAACTGAATGAGAATGAATGGAATCTTTGTCATTCGATTTATATAAAATTTTAAAGCAATGTATAAATAATTGAATTTGAAGTGCTTACTTTATCTTTAAAGCAACTTTATTGAAAATAATGAATTATCAAACACACCTAGTGCTTTTAAACGGTTACAGTCATCGATGTTACATCGATGACCACTTTGGCGAAGGGGTAAACCTATCTGCCTCAGACGCCAGTGGTTGCGGGTTCGATACCCGCCCGGAACAAGAAAAAAAAAAAAAATGTTCCGGGTCTGGGTGTTTATCTATATATGTATTTATATTCTAGGTTCCCCCCTAGTTCGCTACATGGTATCTCATAACACAAGCTTCGCTTACTTTGAGGCCATGTAGTTGGTGTGATTGTCTGGGGATTTTATTATTTTATTTATTATTATTACAGTAGAAGTAAAATCGACTTGATAACTTCTTTATTTTTTTACTTGTTAGAAATGAAATTTCAAGAAGAGATACTCTTTGGTAACAGAATCATTAAAAATATATTTCGTGGGTTGAAATATTTCTTTTTTTCCAAAAATTACGATATTACAACAAAAATTAATTAATTAATTCGCTGAAACCACATCACTATTTTTTTTCTTCCCTAAAGCGGGCACACTGGAACTGTCACTTTACTGCATTGAATTATTTGCCAGTGTATAGGACTTTTTTTATCTACCAACCAAACCCTGGGCTAGCTTGGTGGATTATGGTATCCTCAGCCAGGGGAGAGACTCATAGCCTCATCACAAAGGGTTGCTATGATGATGAATAGAACTTTCATAATGACCTGTCTAAATATATAGCTGAGCAGCGGTTCGTCGAGGCGAGGCCGTCGCTCGATGAACTCGAAGAGATCCATTCCGGCACCATGCTTCTCCATCACCATTTGAAAGTATTTCTCATTCTCGTACACGTCTAGTACGCTTACCTGAAAGAGATGATTTTGTGAGTAATTACCAAAATAATAAATAAGAAATGAAACTACCGAAGGATTGCTACTTTAACAAGATGACACAAGCTTTTTAAAACTTATTTTATTGAAAATAATAATAATAATAAACATTTATTGACAGACACAACACATAGCAATAATTTAAAGACAAAGATTACATAAAACAAACAACAACATAAATGGACACAAAGACCATCACAAGAGGACAGATTCACAAAAAATAACAACAAAACATTACAACTATTGCCAGTGTTGAGCCGGCCAAAAGGTAACGACTCATCATAAGAAGTAATACCAAGCCCAATAGAAAAAATAGAAAAGTACAGCTAAATATAATTATAAATATGAGACGATTAAAATAAGATTAAAAATAGAAAATATAAATATAAAGAAAAGTATATGTAAAAATAATTAAATCAATTCCTTTTTTTAAATAGGTACTTAAAGGCAAACATTATGAAATTATATTATTATATGAGATTCTCAATGGTAACTAGAAAACATTGGGTTACGTAGGGACAGACTTTCTTAGAAAATAGTAGCGGAGCATGTTAATGCTAATTCTTTGTGGCAGGTTTTATATAAAGCTGTTCGCCGGTTCCCAGTGTAGACAAGAGGACACACAATTTTTTTTTTCTTTTATTATCAACATGCAGCTTAGGCTCACGCAGTAGCATATTTCAAAACAGACTACATAAAATGCCCCCACCAGTACACATAATTTTGTTGCCACAGACTCAACCTCAATCCCCATGGAAACTATCATTATACAGTTGAAATGACTGTAAATAATATCGGCGTTCAAAAACTTACAATATTAGGATGTTTCAATGTCATAAGCAGGCTAAGTTCCAAAGGGAGCCGTCTACCGTCCGGGCCGTCCACCCAGAACTGAGCGCCAACCTTTTCTTTCAGGATAAACTTGGCTACAGTCAGCAAACGGTCTGAGCGCCGGTAAGCCATTTTGACACAACCGTACGCGCCTTTGCCTGTAAATTAGTATAAAAGTCTTATTAACATTTCTGCAAATAGAAAAAATACATATTCTAAAATTTTATTGAACATAATTCTTAGGTTTTCTATAATATTAAAAACGAGTTCAAAACTTAAGATATGATAGCTCCTGGGCAAGGTTATATTTCATAGGCTACATTTTGTATATAAATTAATACAGTGTACAAAATTGTTATTGATAATGTAATTGAGTAAATACTAACCAATTTGTTTCAGAGTGACATAGTGTTTACTGTAATCGCCAGCTGTTTGTTCTTCTCCGCATTGACTGATAAGTGACATCGACTGAGGTCTACTGCTTACTGATTTATTACCCTGTGAATATTCAAATTCAGCTATTGGAAGAACATTCATTAATATTATTTGTAATTTTCATATGGCTTCTACG
Organism: Stenoptilia bipunctidactyla; assembly: GCA_944452665.1. Lineage (NCBI taxonomy): Eukaryota > Metazoa > Arthropoda > Insecta > Lepidoptera > Pterophoridae > Stenoptilia > Stenoptilia bipunctidactyla. Next base: position 14,103,845 of record OX101726.1, read on the forward strand.
AACAAAAAAAAAATTTTATGAAAAGCGCCTGCAGCGCTAGCATGCGACCATCGATAAATACTTGAATCGATAAATATAATTTTGTTATTTTATCCTATTTTGTTAGCTTACTTGCGCACCATAATAGATAGAATTACTCGATTTGATACCATGATTAAGCCCACAGAACCAAAGATGCCATAAAAATAATAATATACTGTAAGTATATTATAAAATATACTGTAAGTGCCAAATTCTAAGTAAATATCGATAAAAGACCCGATTTAATGTTGTCGATGGTCGCATGCTAGCCCCACTGGAAGCCGTATTTAATAAAATAGGTCTTTCAACCGACTTCCAAAAGGAGGTAATCAATTCGTGTGTATGTTTGTTAGGCGACTTTTTGGCCAGGTATGAATTAATTTTGATTAATTTAAGTATTTTCTATCAAATAAAACACTAATCATAAAAAAATATAATATTCCCTATTAATTTTCTACTTACCATAAGTAGTGAGTTGTCAGTAGAAGCGACACTGGACGCCAGCGTCGTATGTCGATGCGCGTCTTCTAGTTGAACTCCGAGCCACACGCAACGCACACAAACGTTACCCAGCTGCATTGTCGACACCGTGTATAGTACGTCTGGAAATAAGCAATTAATTCATATTTATTATATAGAGTCTTTTTTTATGAAGATCAAAACATTTTAGGAGAAGTTTAAGAATGATGTGTGGATTCAATATATGAAAATAAAAAATATTTTTTGTTTGGTAAATTGACATTTTATAATTCTCATAAGTTAACAACATTTTAGTTTAATCTATTATTTACGACTAAATAGCAAGAAATAAAAGCGTTTTCCCAACTATTTCTATTAAGAAATAAGATAAGCCCTGCTTTTTCAATAGTTAGAAAAATTTGGTCACTTAAAAGAATTGTAAACTTTCAATTAAACAAATATATAAAAATATAATTCTTTATTTTTGTCACAAATTGAATCCACATATTATTCTTTACCTTCACTTAAAATGTTTTCATCTTCATAAAAATGACCCTATATAATTACAAAAAACTTAATTAGTTTAGATAACAAAATATTCAAATTCAATTCTATGGAGTAGCGATAAACCTGACAAAATACAACTTAAGGTTGAATGTCGAGATTCTTGACTGATAATAATTCTTATTCTTTAAGTTGTATTTTTCAAGTTGTATTTTGTCTAAAAGTTTGTTTTTAGAAAATCTAGATATACCCTAGATGTAAAGTTGTAGTTTAATTACAACTAAGAATTGGCAGTAGGGTAAACAGGGATCAAAGACCGATACTTTCGTTCACCAAGCCCTACCGCCGCTGGATAAAAGGTGTAAAAGGTGACTAATACGAATAGTGGTAATTTGGTGGAAAGAAGAGCTCAGGGCCTACCTGGCAAGAGACTAAGCGTCATATAAAGCCATCATTCCATTTTCCGGCAGCATTTCATAATGAGATGCTTTTTTCCTAAGCTCATCTGTTCTATTACAGCTCATCGTAACTTACCATCAGGTGCGATAAGATCAAACGCATAAATAGAATAAAACCAGGGTGAAGTTAAACTTACTTAGCTCAGTGCCATCTTTGTGTACCACTGCACCTCTGTAAGTCCCGTCCTTATGTTGGCACTCGGACGAATATTCGTACTGCTCGGACTTGCTCAGCCGGTTCTGTTGCGGGGTTGAAGTCATCACATGGCGGCGGATTAGTCGCTTAGCGACATACGGCGTTTCGGGACCTTCTTCTGAAAATTTTCATAAATAATTAAATAATGAGTGGGAATAAAGTTAACATACATATAACCAAAACGATATTTTCCAGACAACCCTTGTTATTTATTTTGACCAAAAAAGGTGTCATCTGAGATACCTTATAAGACATTAACTAGCGTCAGCATTAATATAAGGGAAAATGAGTGGAACTGGTTATCACGTTTTTGAATCTCATTTCAAAAATACACAGAACCATATTAAAATTAAATATTAAAGTTATCTTACCACCAATCTTTCTAGGCGCAGATTCAGTTTGCGTTTCTAAATCAATATCATTACTCAAGCTATCAACACTTTCATTGCCGTTATGTTTTGGCAGATCCTCGATCTCGCAGCCCGCAGCGGGCATCTCATTGATCGGAGTAAGAAAATCAGCGCTCGTTTCATTCGAATCACAAAAGTCTAATGATAAACTACTTTTATCATCTTTCAACTGGCTGGCCACATTATTTTTGAGTGATCGGTATTTACTTGAATCGAATGATAACCGTACTGAAGGATCGTTCATTCTGAGCCGCGGCGTGCTTCCAGTAGGAGTAAGTTCGTGCGACTGCTGAGAAGTGTAGTATGAGGAGTCGGATTTTTCACAAATCTTATTGTTCGTTTGTTTTGCGACGGCATTATTTTGTTCTGAACGGAGCATGTTTTCCGATCTCGATTTTGAGATGCTAGGGCAATAGTTTTCGTCGTCTATTGAAATACCGGACATGCCGGACGTGACATCTGGTACCGCGGAAACGTCGTTTTTCTGTTCTGTAGTACTGAGACTAGAGACCATATCTTGGGTAGGCGTTGGTGTATGGGTGACTACGCTGCTAGACTTGTCTAAGCAAAGGGCGCTTGACGACTTTTCTCGGGTTGTTGACAGAAGCGATGGTTGAATGTTGGACATACAGGCAGATTTTTGGCTTCCGTTAAAAGCATCGCATGAATCGTCGTCAGTATCAGAGCCTAAAACAAGAATGAATAAAATATTAAAGTCTTGCTTATTAAAAAAAACAGTTCTCTTTTCAAAAAATGAATTAATATCTTACCGGTCTGATCATTATCATGATTAACGGGCGACAAAATCATATCCCTGGCCCTATCTTGCGGTTTCACTCTATCACTCTCTCTACAGAAGTTCTGTATTACTTCATCAATGTGGTGACCAATAACATCGGAATTAGATTTGCCAAACGTCAGTAAAGCAAAGTGTTGATTGCACGCTGTAATAATTCCATTTTCGTCAACTACTAAAAGTCCGCTAACATTGTAGGTTACCTGAAAATTAAAAGGAACAATCCATGTAAAAAGATTTGAGATTTTCTTTTCTTTTAAAGCTGACAAAAAGACAAAATGTAAGTTGTAACTGTTGTTTTATTAAATCTCATCGTGTTGTTTTTGTTCAATCAATCAATCAAGTAATTTATAATAAATAAAATAAAATAAACTTACATACTTACAGCCAATTATGGAATTACATTTTTTAAACACTTTAAATAGACATAAATGTATAAGACTAGAAGTTCTGAACTAAAAATACATTAACAAGAACTAGATAATTGTGATTATAGGAAATTTTGTTTGTAAAGATATTAAATTAAAGATAGGTATAACATAACAACAATAATTTAAATTATAACAATGACTAATTTACAAATAATAATTATGAATTACTACTAAAATATATCAAAACTTAAAGACTGAACTACAAATTGATATACAAGAATAAGAAAAACAAAAAACTATACAAATTGAAAAATTACGCATGTGTGTGTTTGTGACGACCGGCTGGTGTAGCGGTAACATACATTGCTTCGTATGCCAGAGGTCCTGGGTTCGAATCCCGGCGGCGTCTGATATATGTGTGATGAACACAGATATTAGCCGTCAAGTCATGGATGTTGATATGTTTATTTAAGTTTATTCTAATAAAAAAAATGTATTTATTCAATATGTATGTTTATATATTTCTTAAGTATATCAATTATCTAGTATCCATAACACAAGTTCTTTAAGAAACTTACTTTGGGCTAGATAGTGTTGTGTGAGCGTCGGAAATATTTATTTATTTTATTTGTGTGCATTGGGCATACTAACTAGTGAAGTACAATAAAGTAAGCTATAATCTCCTGCCTAAAGTTATCCCTACTCATATAAAATATGTCCGAGTTTTGTGAAAATGTGCATGTATTCATTGTATGTGTTATGTATTCTTGTGATTATAGAATCACGTGTATAATTAAAAAAGATTTACCATGTACTTTCTTAAATTATTAGCTTACCCTGATATTGACTTCGAACAGTGGTCTATCTTTAAATGCCTTAATAGATGACCAAACTGCGTTCTCCACACTATAATCTGGCTTGGATATCCACAAACATAATGGAAAACTTCCGCCGTCTAATGTCCGGCCTGAAATATAAATGTTCTATTACAATCAAAAGTAAAGCTTGTTTCGAATTTTTTGTGACTTTAAGATTTATACAAGGTGTTCCGCTTGATTTCCCATCATCATCATCCACAGCCTGTAGACGTCCACTGCTGGACATAGGCCTCCCCCAAGGTCTTCCACGTCGCTCGGTCCCGCGCCGCCCTCATCCAGCGTTTACCGCCGACTTTGACCAGGTCGTCGGCAGGGACCGGAAAACCCCTTTATTTGATTAAGCCTATTGATAGGGTAACCCTATCAAAATCTTACCAAAATGAAAGGGTAACATATTGATATGGTAAGCCTATCGATGTGGTAACACTTTTGAATAAAGTTAACTACTTTCGATGCGCTTACCATATCATTAAGGGTTTCAATAACTTTAATGTTAAAACCCTTACCCTGTGATAGGGTTACCCTATTTCTATCTCTTTTCCGCGCATGCTGTTGATTTCTTTATTTTTATAAATGCGCGTAATTAGTAGATATAATTCGGAGTGCGGGATTGAATAGTCGGTGATTTATCTAGCTTCGTTGTTAACGTGGCTTGAAATGGATGTTCGTAGCAATGGATATGTTTCTGTTTCTGATGAAGAAATAAAAAAATATATCAAGATCGCTTTAAATCGTAAGTGATTTCTTTTTCTTATTTATACTGGTCTCCTTGTTGTATTTTAAATGACCTTCAAAATGTGAGTAAACAACTTCGTTTAATGTTGATGATTTGCGTGACAGTTCAACTATAGTAATAGTATCTATACAGTAAGTACTGTAACTCGGCCGTATTTTTGAAGTAAATTACATTTGCCTACTTTGTGTTTTCGTTTAGTTTTGTGCTTGTTAATATACTTTTTTATATAAAGAAATAAATACTACGTGAATTGAATAGAAAGTGTTTATTAAAAATGCGTCTTAGTATTAAGTATCTATATAAAATGTGTGCTTGAAGGTATTTTTAATAAAAAAATTGCGCAGTTTTTAGTGATAAAAAAACAACACACCGCCCGTTAGTCGCTGCGGCACGGTCGAGACACTCGCGACTGTGTGTGTGCATGCTGAGAGCATGCATCGAGCCGCGTAGGCATAGGCATAGCTCGTGCTTCACCCGTTTGTATGAAGTTGGAATATATAATATTACTGTACCTATAGATAATATTACTGTGGTTCAACATTGTCAATCTTAGTGACGTTGCCGTAATGAATTTGTTCTATCGTACATTCGATTTCTTAGACATGTCGAATCAGTCACTGAAAAAATATGCCTATTAAGAATTACGATTACAAGATGGCCGCTACTATTAATTGATTCAATGTCGTTTCAGTAGTGTCAATCCCTATCAACTGAACGTTCCATTTCTTTGAATCTTTATCAACTTTAACTATAATTGTTATTTATTTACAGTTAGTAATAATAATTATAGTTCAATAATAGTTTAATTTATATATTCAGTAACAATTTTACAATCATATTTACATGGTTTTTATTTTTTATCGTGCCGATTTATATGTTTTTGTTATGTTGTACGTAGTCTGCTTGTAATAGAAAATGAGAACTGCCACGCATATAATTTGATAACAGTTCTACTATAGATGAGTTTATCATCCAATATTAGAATGTGATTTATACATATATGTACCTATATGTATGTACATTCTAATATTGGATGACAAATGGAACCAAGTCGCATCTTTTTTGAAAGCTGAAAAAGCTAAATAATAATTGTTTTTATTGCAGGAAAAAACAATGCTGAACCTGATTTGGGAAAAAAAGATGTGGAAAAACAAACTCAGGTAGTGAACACTGCAAGTACTGCAACACAATGTTTAATAGAAGCAGAAAAAAGACTGTGTCCCTGCACTTGCATTCGAAACTCGATAACTGTAATGATAAGGAAAAGGCTTGAAAATGTCGATGAACAACATTTAAAAAATTGTTTTAGTGAGATAATGGAGGTTATGGAGAAATATGAAAATAAATGAAATAAAGAATACGTTTTTTTTCATAATGTTTTATTGATATGATCACAATGACTTATTCAAAACTAATAGCGTCACAAAATCAGTCTTAATAAATATTAAAATTTACCTTAAAAAAAAGTAGGTATAACAATGTTCAAATATAGTGTAGGTCGTCGCTGAGCATAAACAGGCTACGTAAATAATTTTAAATGTAACCTTAAATCTGAGCACTATACCCTGGCAAATAATTCAATGCAGTAAAATGACAGTTCCAGTGTGCTCACTATATGGAAGAAAAGAAATAGTGATGCGTAAATAAATGAGCATTTTAAATGCAAAAAACTTAAAAACATTATTAAAATAGTGATGCGGTTTAAGTGAATGAATGTTATTATTTTTTTTAAATAATAATGTATTAATGTATGGAAAACAAATATTTTGGCTCACAAAACATTATTTTTTTTATTACTGTGTTAGCAAAGGGCAACTCTTCTTGAATTTTTTTTTTCATGACTAAAGGAGTTTAAAAATAAAGAAGTTATCAAGTCGCTTTTACTTCTATTGTAACTGTTTTAAAGCACTAGGTAGGTTTGTTTGGTAATAATTATCAGTCAATTGACTAATTTAATAATACCTACATATAATTTTAAAATAATTTGGTTTGATTCAAGATATCTGCAATGAAAAGATTTTCTCTTCTATAAATAGAGGTAGGTACAAACCAAACAATCGATACATCTATTAGCTTAAAATATAACAGAATACAATTGCAATATGCTAAAAAATATAAAATTCGCAATAAATCAAATGTCATATCTATACCTATAAATCAAAATATCAAAATTAAAATGAATAAACTATATAAAGCCTTATAAGTACCTACTTATATCTTAAACAATGATTAATTTGTAACAACACTAAATCTTGGTATATTCATATTACTATAATATAGACAACAGATTTATTCTACATAACAACAGTCATATGTATTTATAAATTATATATTTATACCTACTTGAAAATGCAGAGAAGCGGTATTCTGAGTAGTTTTGTAAATTATTTTTTTATTGCATATTTCTCCCATATTTGAGGGGCGCCTTTATCAGCAGTTGTTCGGCTTCTAAACGCTACAATTATGATAAAATATGACTTTTCCACATCTTAATTAATCTAATAGGAGCTTTGATAAAAAAACAGGACCTAGATATGGTCAAATAACATATTTTAAGCAAAAATCAATAATTAAATAATAAATCGAACATTATCCATAAAGGAACATTAATTACACGTGCAATCTTAATATTTTTTTACTGTTAATTACTAAAATACGAATCACAGTAGTAGTCTCATTAAATTGCAATTAAAAACATATAAAACAAATAAAAGTACCTAATGTAGTTAGGAAGATACAGCAGCGGTTTGAAAATAATTTGGTTGATTGAAAAGTTGTCCTCTTCTATAAATAGAGGTACAAAAACAATCAATATATTAAATTAAAATTAAAATAAATATTATATATCTTAAACAATTAGTCAACTTAATCTTAACAGAATTATTAATATATTTATTTATGACAACGATTTTTTTATTAAATATTAATCAAACATTATCTATAAAGGAACAATAATTACACGTGCAATCTCAATATTTTTTACTGTAAATTACTAAAATGCGAATCACAGTAGTAGTCTCATTAAATTGCAATTAAAAACATATAAAACAAATAAAAGTACCTAATGTAGTTAGAAAGATACGGCAGCGGATTGAAAATAATTTGGTGGAAAATATTATATATCTTGAGCAATTACTTAACTTAATCTGAGCAGAATTATTTATATTTTTATTTACAACAATTTTTTTATTACCTATAGCAAATCGTTGTTCTCCCTTACCAGCATTATGTTATTTAAAAAGATAGAACTAATGTTACTTCTCAAAGGATGGAGTATGAATTTTAATGAAGAGAACAGACGCTCTACTGATACTTGAGTTGCTGGTGCACTCAGAACAATTTTGGCTACATTAGCTATTTCGGAAAATATCACAGCTTTATTTTGCCAGTGTTTAATAATATTTTCATTTAAATTAATGCGTGGAGCTACGCAGAGCTCGTGTAAACAGATGTCAAACGAGGTATTGGGCATCATATGTCCTCGCGTTCTCTCCCTACTTTTTAAAATAGCCTCAAGCGCGGAAAAGTCAGCCTCACTACTGGTGCTAGGTATTGGCTCGGCTTCAGGTTCAGGAAAAAAGATTGTATTCGTTGAATCGTCCGAATATCGCGTTGTGTCTACTTGCAGGCTTTTCATCTGAATGTATACCTCTTTTAAAAGTTTCTGTGCTTTTAGAATTTGTTCTGGCGATAAAAGAACATTAAGCCGGCTATCTAAGTATATGGCTTCCAGAACCACATCATTTTGCATCAGTTTTGCTTCCCGACTTGTCATGGTCGTGTGCAGGATAACTGCAAAACTGTGCTCTACAGCAGCGATTTTATTTTTGCAGTTCTGCCATGTTATATAAAAGTCACCAAGCGTCAGTTGTTCTTTCTGCATTGCTATGGTGGCTTCATTGGCCGGCTGTAGGCATTTCAATATGCTATCTATTTCCGTCCAAAAGAAATCTGTCACCAGTTCATTAGTTTCTAATAAATCAGCACAAATACCTCGAAAGCTTAACAAGCGCAATAACATATTATATGTTGAGGTCCACCTTGTATTGCAGTCTTTTATGGGTTTTTTGAGGTTTGCGCGCCTTAATATATTCATATTATTGGGCTTGCGTAAAACGTTTACAATATGTTTTGCCATACTTATTGTGACTTGGATTCCGGGATCCAAGTTTATTGCATCTTTGACGGCTAATTGAAGAGTATGCGCCGCACACAACATACCTCGAACCTTAAATGTTCTATCATTACTTATGTACTCTTCAATATTTATATCTAATGCGTTAATAATATCATCTTGCTCTTGCTCGATCACTTCTTCATCACTCTCGTCCATTTCTGGGTATTCTTCTTCGTCTGAATCAGAATCGTAACGATCCCCAGATGCGTAGGTTCCTCCCATCAATTTGACCATTTTTATCATATTGCTGCCGTTATCAGTGCATATACAATATATTTGTTGCAAATCTATCCTAAAATCTGTCAATATTTGATATATTGTATCTTTAAGGAAAGGCGATGTCTGCCTCTCGTACACTTCTAGAACGGCTAGATTTCTCACAACAATATTTGCATGTAATATATATTGTATATTTACTCCTAAAAATTTGCGTTCGAGACATGTTGCACTATCCAACTTTAAACTAATCATTTTTTGTTTGACCTCAGCAGCAATAATGTCTCGAATTTTATTAGCTTCTTCATTTATTTTAGTTTTTATCATCTTCACATTAATTGTTTTACTTGAATCTGTAGCAGCAGCCATATTTATAATTTCTTGAAAGGCCTCATCTTCAATAATAGACAAAGGCCGTCCGTGTACAGTAACTAGGCGAACACAAAGTTTTTTTAGGGATTCAATATTGCTATAATTTTTTTTGGTTTTGCTTATAGCCATCTTATCGGAGTATTCTTTGTTCAAATCTTCGACTATTTGATATTCAATGCAGTGTTTCGTCGCAAGATGATTCTTTAAATTAGTTGTATGTTTTCCCTGAAATTAAAATAAACGGTATAAATACTTTTACATTTATATAATCTGTACTCTGTAGGACTTGACATAATGAACTATCCGACAATAACTAACTATCTTCAAGAACTTACTAAAAATACTAGTTGTTGCCCACGGCTTTTCTTGTATCATTTAGAGTTAAGGAGTAACTCATCCATTCATCATTAGCGATAGATAAATTGCCTTTTGATACTCAACCTTCTAGATAATTATAACTTAACAAACAAATATTTATTCTAGTAAAATTGTTTTCAAGTGATAAGCGTGACAGTTGTCATTTTCCATTACGCGCAAACTACTTACGACTAATAAAATACAAATTGGCAGGATAAAAAAATAAAACAATGTAAAACTATGTATTTGTCCTTGTAGAGTCGGCTTAGAATAGCCCTACCGCCGATTGATCCGATGAACTGTAATTATTAATTTTAACTGTAAATAAATTAAGTTAATGTTATAAAAATATTCATCTTTAATTGATAGATTCAAAGAAACGGAACGTTCAGTTGATAGGGATTGACACAGGCGCGGTCCCAGACTAAAATTTTGGGGGGGGTCACAACTGAATTTTGGGGGGGGGCACGACAATTTTTTTGTATCAGAAGTATCTTTTTCTTCCTCCTTCTCTTTTAAGGGGTTCATCTTTTCATGATTTTGGGGGGGGGGGTCATTTCCCCTGTGACCTCCCCCCTGGGACCGCGCCTGGATTGACACTAATGAATCAACATTGAATCATGAATATGGGCGGCCATCTTGTAATCGTAATTCCGAATAAATGTTAAGCTATCGAATGGAAGATCGAACACTTCCTATTCAATTTACAAAGTATTTTCTTTGTTATATAAAAAAGTGTATTTGCAGTCACAAAACTAAATGGAAGTAAACACAAAGTAGGCAAATATAATTTAAATTCTGAAGGCGGGCGACATGTGACCGGACCGCGGCGCTGTAGGCATTTATTTCAAAGATACGGCCGAGTTGAATTACTGTAGATATCTGTACTGTGGCATTAACATAAAATAATTAACTTTGTATCACATTGAATATACGGCATACGCGAGTATCCACCCTCGCGATTTAAAAATCCCGCGTAGAAATCTGTGATGTGATTCAAATTGCTTTTTATATTTTATTGATAGTAAGTACTGTATGCAATGCGGAGCGGGTTTACTTTCGCACGAATAAAAATCGAACATGGCGGACATGACGGTAGAAAATTATAATGAAACTCCCGTTTCCGAATAAAAAGTATCTTATGTGTATCTTACTTATTCTGATATGCTACATTACTGTACCTAAAGTTTTATCTATATATTATCTATAATAATATGGATGATGGATGATATCCTACTAATAGATATTAAAAAATTATAAATAAGAAAGGATGGATACTCTTTGACTCAAAAAGTAGCAGACGGATTTGAAAGATACTTTACTGTCACATTATATCAGAATAACACAGGTTTCTTTTTATCCCGGTATTCTCACAGGACTTGGAATAGCACGATAAACCGCGGGGAACAGCTAGTATATTAAAATAATAATAAGTGAATACCTACAAGTTATTGTAAATAAACAACTTAACACATTTTTGAAATCAAAAACTCAACTGCGTACCTACTGCCTGCCTGCAGTGTAATAAATATTAGCTTTTAACTAAACTTTTAAACCATTAAAACTATTTGATAAATGTAAAGCAAAATAGGTTGCTCCTTACCTTTAGTTTATTCTTGCACAATTCACATACACTCGTGTTAGATGTATTCTCATACGTAAAGTACCGATGCACCGCATTTTTTTTTGAAGGAGCCATGTTTTTTTTTCCAAATTCACTCGCATAACGCACTGCTTTCAAATCACAAAAAAAGTGACATCCAAAAACAAAAACAAACACTTCCTTCTTTCCACGCGAGCGCGAGACAATTTTTTTTTAACTAAAAGTTGTGAGCTACTTCAATCTAAAATGAACTTTATTGAGAACTCATTGAGTGCGATGATGCGATGACGGGTGGCAAGTTTCTCGCAACCTAACACACAAGTACCAACTTGTTAGCAAAATACAAAAAGGAGTTCACGCGATTTTAAACCGAATTGAGTGTATTTAGAGATTAAATTTGCTTGCACATTTTTAAAACCCTTTGGAAGCGGTTAGCTTCGATAGGGTTTTCGATAGGGTTAGTGCTTGCATGAAGTTAACTCTATTGATATGGTAAGCCTTAAATTAGGGTAAGTCGAGGATACGGTTACCATCTTGATAAGGTTTTTTAAAACAAGTCTATGAAATACCCAATCAAAAACCTCTTTAAGGGTAAGCGGTTCCGGTCCCTGGTCGTCGGTCCATCGTGCGGGGGGCCTGCGTACGCTGCGTCTCCCAGTAGGATTTCCCATAACTCTAGGGTATTAATGGGACCATATAGTAGAATCAAACCATATGTTTAATAATTTTTCGTTTTTTTTTGTTTTTATTTTTCATACAAAATAATACAATTAAGTCAAAACATCTTATGTAAAACACCTTTATGCGAAGTATGACAACCTATACCTTTTTTATCGCTATGTACAGGTACTGTTCGCAACGTTTTGCGTTGTACATTGTATGCAACGTTCATCAACGTTTAAAATGATTTTGTTTATTGTATGTCGTCTATTGAATGAATGTTAAAGAGAGTTTACAAGGATGATAATTTATGAATTCATTATATTAAGACTGATGATATCTTGGAAAGTATGCACTTTTGAACCACATATTCTTTGGCAAAAAGTATGTATTATTTTTTAGTAAGGAACAATACCTCAAAGTTATGGGATATCAAAAAGAACACCTTGTATAATTTATTCTTGTTTACATAACAAGTTCTTAAAAGTATGAAACCAGATTACTATAAGGCCACGATCCTTCCACTCGCGTCTGCCTTGGGCACACCACGCACCTCTAGTGCGTCCAAAACGATTGGCATTTTTTCTCTTCAATAGATTTCAAATAGCGGGTGCCGTGTGGGTGCGGGTTTCTTAACGTGGCCTTAGAATAATCACATTTTGATAAAGCACTTTGAAATTCGAAAATATGCTGTTATGGTAATTTGAACAAAAATACTCAATGTATACAGACCGATAGGCACATAGTTTAAAGTTTCTAATGAACTTTGCATTTTCCAACCAACAATAAAATTTATAACATCCTTACCTGTAGCCTTTTGTTTTGCGATGGACTTTGGAATAGGGGTATCATATGGAGGTAATTGTATGGACGGCACGAGAGAAGTAACGGGCAAACCCACTAGCTTGTCACTACATTCAGCTTGGAACAGCAGTGCTGCGTTTTCACTGTCGCTGGATATTATTGTGCCAGTTTCCGCTTCAATGGTAAGCTGAAAAAAGTTATTAGATCAATTAAATATGAGTTTTAGAATTTCTTTAAAAACTGTAGCCTTTCAAATAAACTTCCCATAGAATGAGTCTATCAAATATTAAAAGAATTTCAAACCCAACTAGTACTTTTAGTTGCCCACACTGCCGACGCCCTGACGCATCTACGCGCGTACTGGCGCGTAACTTCGTTTATATAGAAAAAACGCAGAGTCCTACACACTGAAAACGCATCGACGCACCTACATGCAAACAACGCATGTTTTTTTTTAATGAAATATCCCATAACTTTAAGGTTTTGTTCCTTACATAAAATAATAATACTTGAATATGTGCTTCAAAAGTGCATACTTTCCAAGATATCATCAATCTTAGTATAAGGAGTTCATAAATTATCACTCTTGTAAAATCTCTTTAACATTCATTCAATAGATGCATGTCACTGAAGCCATACAATTGTTGGATTTTATAAATATACTGACAGTGATCTGGTATATAATCAGTCTTATTAATAATATATTTGATTATGAACAAGATAAATCATTTTGTCTACTAACTACTATGATTAAGAGAAATACTTTCCAATTATGGAAATTATCGACAATAACTGATTAAGTTACAATTACTAATCAATATGTAGCTTTCAGAATATTAATACATCATATTCCATTAACCCCCGTTTATACCTGTGGGGATTTCAATTTGTGGATCACCTGAAAGATATGTTAAAAAGTTATATACAAACTGAATAAACAAGAAAACTTTTTGACAGTACCTATTGATATTAAAGACCAATACAATGATTTGAAATGGTAAAATAAATATCATTAAAAAAATCAACAGACACCAACACACATATCAAAATTATTTACTTGATTTAGAACCTATGATAAATTTGCTGTTTCACACTGTTGTTTTTTTTTGATGCTCTATTGATTAACATGTTTTCTACTTTTACTGGCAATACAATTTCCTTTAGGTAGAGTTTCTATAATGGCAGGTATTCTATCAACAATACATAGCCTTTAAAAGAGTTTTCATTACCACTCACCACAACATTCTTACAGCTGACCGGTTCCGCTACAACTAAACAAGGACCATCACTGTCCAGTTTCCTTATCCATAGAGACACCTGTATAGTGGTGCCATTTTTAACCATAAGTTCCACAACCTGAAAAGTATTAACATTTTGGACATAATGTGAGAATAGTAACAGAAAACTTAACTAAATTAGGTATTTAAATCACTTATTTTACCTAAATTATTAATAATTTATTGTCATATTAATTATACCAACTGTTAGAATTATCAATTCCTGCCTTTATAGAGGGTCACTAAAATTAAATACCTATATTGACAACCACTTTGGCGATAGGGTAAACCAGTTAGCCTCAATGCCAGTGGTTGCGGGTTCAATTCCCACACAGAAACAGAAAAAAAAAAACTGTATCTGGGTGTTTATCTATTTATATTCTAGGTTCCCCCCTAGTTCGCTACATGGTATCCTATAACACAAGCTAAGCTTACTTTGGGGCCATGTAGTTGGTGTGATTGTCTGGGGATTTTATTATTATTATTTATTTATATCATTCTTGTAGGCTTGTATTTTTTTATATTTACCTTTCCACTAAGTAACACAATAGGTCCATCATCAGCTCCATCCACAGTTTCTGCGTCCATCAAACTAAATGCCTTGCAATTTCTGTTCCATATCAAATCCATAAATTTAAGACTACAAAGCTCATGAGAAGAATAGCCTAACAGTGAACATGCTTTGTTGTTCACTATTAATATCTGTAAAAAGTGAATAAGTGTTTCAAAATTTTTATATTTAGAGGGTATTATACTTCACGGTTCAACTTTTAAGAGCAGAGCACAAATATTACCAAAGCTTAAGGTGCACTCATAAAATAATCTATATTTCTGTAGGTGGGTTAATTAATGGATAAGCTTAATATTTAACTGTGATAGCAGATTGTAATAATAAATTCACAGTTGCATTAAAGAAGTACTTTGTATTACAAGTTGGATACACATGCAAAGTTAAGTAAAAAAAAGATAAATAAAGTCAACTTTGGGTTTTACCTTAGAAGTGTTAAGTTCAATAGTAAAGACAGCTTTACTAGGGTTAATGGCCTGCTGTAAGCGTTCAGACTGGGATTGTGCTGGTGATCCAGCTACATCACCAGCAGCGAGTGAAGTGTTAAACCGAAGCCCATTTGGACCATCAACTGAAATAGTTGTTAGAAATAAATAACTTGAACACATTTCATTGTTATATTGCATCAGGTACAAATACATAGTTCAGCTTGGTAATATAATCCAATAATAAAGGTAAAATAAACTGTAGATAAACTATTTTTTAAACCATAACATACCTCTAACAAGTTCACATTGTTTTTGTTTACTGGGTGTTTCAAGATCCATCTTAATTGGTTTTAGAGTCCGCTTTGACCTAGGAAAGCTTTGATTGCCCTCAAAGGAGTAGTTCTGTAGCACATGGCGAACTGCTGTTTGTGGCTTGACAGTTCTGAAAATAGAATGGTAATTTGATTTAATTAACATTTTATGTAAGCACAAGTTAAGGTACAAAAACACATCAATCTCACTTTTTAATTTTTATTATTCTATGACAATGAAAGACATAATAAGCCAATTTTTTTGTAAAAATTACCTGCATTTATGATCAAGTTCGATTAACTTATCCGGTGTATACAAATTCGGATTAATATTCTCGTCTGGGAAGCTAAATTTGTCTTTCTGAAAGAAGATTAAGAATTAAAGTAATTTAGGCAACAAAAATGATGTAGGTACTTATAAATATTTACTTTGTATTAAACTTGAAGCTTACATGTTTTGGAGTTACATTTAAATGCTCTGGCGAGTATACATCAACAAATCTTCCCAATCGAGGCTTTACTGGCGTTACATCGGGATCGTTAGCTGCGATTCTATGAGATAAAAAAAGCTTGGTTTATTTTGGTATAAAACTTCTAAAGATAATGTGTTGACATTGCATGAACGCTTCATAGCTTCGTGATTTATTTACATCCCCAAAGTTATTTTTGAAGGAAAATCAATAAAATTTAGCGCGGAAGTTCAAAACGTCTTTGACTAGAAACCTGACTTGTAAAGCGTTACCATGGACCATTAAATTACCTATTACAGCTTAAAACTCGGGATCCTTCCATTTATAATTTGATTTGATAAGAATACAATGTTTTTCTATCAAAATTATTTTAAAATTCAAACAAACAAAAGCAACGGACGGACGGATATCTATCAGACAGGTGCTGTCAACGGGACGTTCTCTTATTGACAGAATTTGACAGAAGCAATGACATTAAAACGTTCAGAAAGGAATGGAAATAAAAAATGGTAAAATGAAATTAATAGGTACTATGTACAACTGGAAGGCTTACTTGCAAACTTTCAACATATCAAAATGAATTATAAGTTCATATCAATAAGGTATTTTCCAAATAAGCAATATCTACTCAGAGAAGTGAGCTCATGTGAGACATACTTTTTCTTGGTGTGTCTCTTTCGCACAATTGCCACGTAAAATATTATTGATATAATGGTAGTAAATTCAAGAAAAGTTCTTTCACAGAAAAAAAATAGACATTTTGTATAATACGTGCGGCATGTTTGTACTAATCAAAAATGCAATATTTTGTATGTTTAGATTATTCTTTTTTTATATCACGATGACATTTCAATATTATAGGAGAGTTTTATTACTTTTACGTTAGGCAATGGTAGTATCTGTGTGGCACCACAAAATCAATATGGCATTTTCTTTGTTGTCGTATTGACTTGTTTGTATTGATAAATACTTGACAAAGCCTTCTTTTGAACTGATTATTTCCTGATGATAAAACTGATAAATAGACTTGTAGGTAGAATGGGGAATCAAATCTAGAACTGCCATTGCACCTCTGAAGTATAACCATCTCACCATTAGTGGATTAGAAAATAAAAAAAAATACAACTACATGACCTCAAAGTAAGCAAAGCAAAGCAAAGTGTAGCGAACTAGGGCGCAACTAGAATATAAAATACATATACAGGGTGTCCCAAAAGTCAACGATACCTACCGAAAGCAGGAGATACAAAAAAACTGACTTCTAAATTTAACTAAAAAGTAAAAAAATAAAAACGATAACTTCTGTCTTAAGTAAACCAACTTTAATTTTCCAACTAAGTATTTTTTGAAGTCGGTGCCTTTTAACGATTGATTTGTAAAAAAAAAAAAAAATACTTTAAATTCATAACTCTATGGACTTCCAATTTCAGGAGTTGAAAAGTAATGTGAAAGAATGCGCACCTGGTGATGGTGGCCCACCAATAGGGGTATGAATACTTACGTTTCCTGAGTCAGCTATATCTGAAGTGTCGTACAACTCGATTTTCCTGAAAAAAACCGTCGACATAAATTTTGTGTAATCAAATACCAACAACATCTAATTACACTACTTGAAAAATTTACTTAAGAAAAATTCAATGGATAAGCTTCCAAGTTGCATTTTACTTCTCTTATAGTCCAGTCTGTCATTATATTATGTAGGAAATATCATCGCTTTTCAATATGTACACAGGGTGTCCCGTAAATAGTGGACCAACAAAGTAAAGCTTTCTTGGCCCTCGCCAAGTCGGTCGAAATGAATTTTTTTTCGCCCATCGCTGCCGCCTCTGCGGAAACCTGATGGTTCTCTGGTCCACACCGCTAAGGAGAAAGCTGATTTATTTGCCAGTTTCATTTTCGTCTAGATAGCCAAGGCAAAGTCCCACCCCGATTACCTCAGTTCGGACCTATAATGGGTACCGTTCATATTCTCCAAAAGGAGGTTCTTAAATGTAAAGAAATGCTTACTGCACCTAGACGAGTAAAAGGCTAGCGGTCTAGATGGTATTCCCGCTTTGGTGTTAAAACGCTGCGCAGCTTAGTTGTCTCCCATTTTGACACGTCTCTATCGACTTTCTATGGAATCTGGTAAGGTCCCCAAGTCCTGAAAGCTGGCTAACGTAGGTACAGCCAGTAATGAAGAAGGGAAGCCGTGCTGATCCTGTCAACTATCGACCAATTTTAATCACTTCCATATTTTGCAAAGTGATTGATCGTGTATTGAACAATGACCTGGCATACCGCGAGACCAACGAGCACCTAAGGGCGTGGATCCATCTCTACGGCACGGCATACAGCATTCCTCAGCGCTTCATATTAGCTTCTAAAATTATCTCCATCATGGTTCATTTTAGAAAAGAATGCCGTATAACGACGCGGCACAGTGCCGTACGGTGCAAATCAATGCTTTTCTATAATGAACCATGATGGAGATAATTTTAAGAGCTAATATGAAGCGCTGAGCGGTACGCCCGACACGACGCCATGGAATGTTACCGTCGCGGTGGCACGGCGCGGCGTCGTAGAGATGGATCCACGCCCTTAGCGATAGTCAATACGCAATGGACGTTCGACATACGATCTTCTCGTGTATGCCGCGAGAAGATCGCCTGCTTATAGAGCTCCCCTTATAGAGCGAGGCCTTGGAAGGTCATGGAGAAGCAATAGCTGTATCCTTAGACATTTCCAAGGCCTTTGACAGGGTCTGGCATGGTGGTCTCTTAAGCAAGCTTCCAGCATATGGCATACCAATCGGGCTCTGCGACTGGATATCTGATATTTTGAGGGAACGGTCGATTCGAGTAGTCTTAGATGGCTACTCCAACTATAATTTGTAATGTTACATGCTATAAATAAATAAATACTCCTCCGACCTATTGGCAATTTATGCCGGTTGAGGTATACCGGTATAAATTGTCTGTTCTCTCTGTAACTCTATTCATGACCTCTTAACACCCGGCATTATTGGATACGCTGATGACAGCACTGTTGTAGAGAGATAAACATCCAATAATCGAACAAGCGCCCATGAAATCCAGAATTTGAGAAAGTCTATGATTGAGCGCTTTGATTCGACCTTGCGGAATGTGTCCGATTGGGGCGAGTCCAACTTGTCAAATTTAACGCCTCCAAAACATAGGCAAAAAGAGCACCTTCACCTTTATGCCCACATATATCTGTCCCTATCACCGACCATCTAGGGCTTTTGGCTATAATGTCCAAATTAAACTTCGGACAACAAATTGAGTCTATGGCTCAAATGGCTTTTAAAAAAATTGGGTATCATCTCAAAGATCCGGCGGTATTTCAGCCCTGAACGGCTGCTCAACCTATACACAGCCCAAGTGAGGTCGTGCATGGAGAAATAGTCACCTTTGGGATGGTTCTGCCAAATACCAGCTTGAAGCGCTAGACTCTGGTGACCGAAGAGACCGGAAACTTATAAATAACGACAACCTTACAAATAAAAAATTGCAGACTCTAGAGCATCGTTTTAAGGTTGCCTGTTTGACAGTATTTTGTCGGCTACATTTTGGAGAGTGTGCGAGTGCTCTTTTTGACCAAATTGAATCCAATCTTTTTTACCACCGGACTACCATCCGTATATTGTGGATTTACCAAGGAGTCGAACAAAACCCTTCGATAGTTCCTTTTTGGTACGTATTGCCAAGGTGTGGAATGATCTGCCTGCATCTGTTTTCTTGACCACTACAGTCCTGATACTGTTAAGTGTCGATTGAATAGGTATCTCGTGGATAGACGACGTGTATAATAGACTTTATATGAATTTATCTATGTTATTATTTATTATTTGTTAATATTTATTATACATAGATATATGTATTTTTTCTCTAAAAATATTTTTTGTTTGTTTGTCAAAGAATAAATAATATGTAGGTTCTTATGACTGTGAATTGTATTTACTTAAACTTTATATTTTTAGAAGTGAAAACTTGTTTTGGCTCTCTATCTCTACAAAATTGTTATTGTATTTCCTAGCTGTAAGTTTTCCCAAAGATTGTAAATAAATAGATAAATAAATATGAAGTCTAATTTATAGTCTGTGCACCAAAGCCCACCTAAATTCTCCACTACCTAATCCTGTCAAGACTCGGTTGCCCGGAAGAAATCGTTCTACAGCGATAAGGCCGCCTTTGTGCTAATATTAAATTAAAATATACCGTTTTCTTCACTTAATTTTTATGCTGTTGGTGTTCAATAAAGAGTTTAGTATATTAGTAAAAATACATAAAAACAACTCGGTACAAATCGGTTATGGTAGTTACCTACATGACGCTACAGCGTCTGACTGAGTATATATAGATCCTGTGTACTTATAGAGCAAACAATTCAAAACTTTTAATTTTTATTAAATTTCCTCAAATCGAACTTGCAATAGTTAAAACTAAGGTGACCACTACAACACAAAATTACAACCAGGTACCTACTTTTTGTCAGGATTTAAAAATCATAAAGCACGCCTGAAGGACATATTAATTAGACTGTTTTTTCAACTCATATTTTAGCAATAAATACTTAAAGCGCGCTTGAAATTGCATTTACTTTTATGGCCCGATACAAATGCTTGTGTTTGATCTAAATTTTTTTGTCATACTGCGAATTGTACCTACGCAGAAGGCTAGTATTCCAAACCGTTCCGGTCGCTATCTGAATGTACTTTCAAATTTCAAGGCCTAGTCTTAATGCTCCACCCAGTACCTTTCATACTGCACGTAAACACATTTTTTGCTTTATACCAAGAGCAATAAGGTCTACAAAAGCAGTAGTTTATAAATTGGTAATGGACAGTAAAATAATGTGCATTGTGCCACTATAAATTGTTATAATTAATTTTACGGGTCAGTTATAGACGGACATTGGTTTTAATCGTGATTAAAATCCCATTGTTTACCGATGTGAGGTTTATCAGATTGTTTTAGAACAGGAAGCTGTCTTACAATTTAGATCCTGAATATCTGCACTTAGTGAATTCGGGAATCTACACTAAGGCCTGTTTAAGACGGTAGCAGCTACTGTGGGAATACTTGTGCTTGTTTTTTAGACAACATAGAATCATCCTGAGAAACTGAGACTTATTCTTATAAGTATAAGAATATAATTTTCATTGCTCTTGATATTTTCTTGTACAGCAGGTACGCAGATGATGCATACGCGATAACAGATTGGTAGATATAAAAATCGATATACTAACATGTACTGCTAAGTTGCCACTATCCCATTTGATAAAGTTTTATAGATAAGGTTTAGATAACGTTTAAGCACGTAAGTAAAGTAGTATATAAGTTGCAATTATTGATTAAAGAATGGAATAAATCTTGATAAGTTGTTGCTCTCACGAGCAGGCGACCACCCTACCCTGCATTCTTGAATTGGGCATACTTATTTACAAATTTAATTATTTATTGTTAGTATAACGTATTAATCCTTAGTTGTTTGGCATTCCAATAGGGGTGCCCTGTTTGTTTTAATAGGGGGCAGGCGCGGTCCCAGACTGAAATTGGGGGGGGGGGGGTCACAACATTTTTTTTAGTCAGAAGTACCTTTTTTAGCCACTTTTCTTATAAGATGTTCATCTTTTCATGTCCCTTGTGACACCCCCCTAGGACCGCGCCTGTTAGGGGATTAGGGTATAGATATTTAACCCTTTGGCCGTCAGACTTTAAATCAATTGTCGTGCTCCCAGCGCCAAGCACAGTAAATCTAAAAATAAATCTAGACGTACCCGTCCCAGCTTCGCACGCTTCAAATTCAATCTTAATAATTTAAGTTGTTTAAGCTTGAATAGGTAACAGACAAATATTTAGAAAGAGTAACTTTGATTTTAAATTTCTAATATTATGTATAAATTGGTAACCATATGAAACAAAGATAGTTTAAAAGATTTTGAAAGATTTATTGATTTCCGCACAATACATGACCAGAGATGAATATTTTTATGAACCTATACTGTGATGAAGTTTACATCTGTTAATGTAGTTAAATCACATTTATCGATAGCACGGTACGAACATAACTAATACTACACTAATGGAAAATTCCACAAGGTGGCACTCGACCGTGGCGCTGGGTGTACTAGCAAAATTCATTTCTAAACATGCACGCTTGGGATGGGAATCGTCACCTCAGTCACTGACATTTTTATAATTATTTTCAAAGAGTAAACATATTAATTTCTATAGTAACAATTGGTGTAATTGTTTTAATTTATTTGTTAAAAAATAGTCGGTTTAAACAGAAATATTTTTACTTAATTGGATTTGCGTATCAGTAAATCATTGCTTATATCCCATCCCTATGGTCAAATATATCCGACAATGGAGCTGGACATCAATGAAATTCTAATAACAATATCAGTAATTTATCTAACTTCTGACATATTTTTAAGGATTTCTTATTAAGAGACTTAAGTGATTACTTGATTAACCATTTACCAAATATTAACATTTTTTTAATATAATACAGCGTTATTAAATAACATAATTATCTGAAACGAATGGTGTTTAAAGGGTTACGACAGTGGCGGTTAAAGGGTTAAATGCATGCTTGTACGAGGCATGGTCGTTACCATGGTGGACTTTTCTGAACACGCATTATGGGGTGTGAGGTAGTGATATTCTAAGTCATCTGAGATGCCCAACCCTGATGTTCTTCAACCTTGAGCACGTCCGGCGCATGGCAGCCCTATCTCTATGAAACAAACTAAACGCTTACTTTAAGGCCATACAGTTGGCGTGTTAGTATGGATAGTTTATTAACCATTAAGATTATCTTTCTATAAGTACCTACCCACTTTATCAATATGATCTCGGTAAACCTGTGCTGATGTATCTACCTAAATAACTTTGTGCAACAAACCAAAGCCTGTATGAAATGCCATCAAGTTTACATTCCCATAGAAACCCTAAAGTAATTGTTAGGAGGCTTGTTTTGAAGTTATTTTTAACTGTTTAGCGCTAAAACTAAAGTTAATTTCTAGGCTGCCCTTGTGATTGTAAGAGGATAAATACTTGCGATAACAGCTGCAGAAATACCAACTCTTAAGAATTGCATTGTGCCATAAAACTTTAGAGTGAATGTAATGGCGACAGTGTTGTAGCCAAAAGGTTACTCCGCTCTATTTTGCTACCAAATCTACGCTGGTCCATGTTTGTGGGCATTGTAGATTAGTTAAATGTTAAACCATTAAAGTTATAAATGTGGTTATCCTATTCATACTGAAGGTATAAGGTACTTGCAATGTAGGTACGTTTTTTAAATATTCTATTTATTCAATAAAAAAAGAATTTATAGTAGATACTTATGTTTACTTGAAAGTCCAAGGTGTTCCGGAGAAATTAGAAGTTTACAAATATTCAAGCTGTGATCCTCACCAGGGTACCTTTATATCTCTGGATTCGTTAGCCGACTATTTATGAGATTTGGCATGTCGTTATCACTATTTCACGACTATTTACTGGAACCTAAACCAAGTCGCTAGACCTTACCGTTAACGTGCACGAGTGGTGCGGATTACAGCTTGAAGGACACCCCGTCAGCCTATTTTGCCTTAACACCGACCGCGACTAAGTACTTATCTACTCTTTATTAGAGATGCTGATTATTGGTAATGTTTATAAAATGTTAACGGGTCTTATGTTACCTCAGCAGGCCCACACCTACAAATCTTCTTACATTAACACATCCTTTTGTATATCGGCATAAAGTTAAACATCATCGGCTTAAACTAGTAATAAATAAATAATTTTAAAATACAGAGGTAGCTTTATATCCTACATGGCCTGATTTTTCAATCGTCGGATTAAATTTATCTGTCGAATACAGTATTACTCGACAGCTTCATTCAAGCTTGTCTCATGTTTATTGTTATTCTATGTCATTGACGTAAAAAATCGTAAAAGCGATTTGTTAAAGTTCATTATTTATTTGTCAGCTAACTTTTATCTGACGACGATTGAAAAATCAGCCCTTAAAAGAAATAACGACGCAAAAAAAACTAATCATAAACTATTTGAAAAAAAATAAGCTCAGTTACATATTGACTATTTAGAAGTTATAAGAAGTAGAAGTAGCACCCAGAGAATGGAAAACTTCGACAATGCCTATTTGTTTTGATGACCAAAGTTAGACATTGACCGAACGAGTGTGTGGGAATACATTTAGGACACATTTTGTGGTGATTTATTTTTGTTTTTGGCAAGGAGAACTATTTATCGAGTGGGGTGATATTTTTATTTTTTCACTATGTATGTGCTTCATATGTTATCAATTATATTTGTCTAAACTTCATTAATGTGTTTACATTTTTCATACAAACTTCATACTCTATTTCTAACTGCTTTGAAAAAAGTAGGCATTTACCTTGGGTCTTTAACTATTTTCATTCCGAATTTCTACTAAACTAGTGCTGTGGTTATTTTTTATGTGTTATTTTGTTTTTGGTTGTGTTTTTTATATCTACTTAATATAGGTGGTAGGGTTGTCTTGTATGTAACCTGGTGGAAAGTGACATAAAGACTGACTTTCGCATTCATAAGATAATTAATCATAGATAAGATAATTAATCCTGAAAACTTGAGATAGCAGTTTCAATTACCTATTTTTTCAGTTCCTTCTCTTTCATTATAAGAAAATTAGTGGAGATAAGTACGTTACTTGCTATCGGCTGGCGCCCTGACCCCTATGCATATCATTTGATGGTAAGTAAGGTGACGTATGACCAAAGATGGGTACTGAACGCTGATCCTTAATCCTTCACTACGGAGGGTACGCTGAACAGTAGTCGTTAGGGTTTGCCAGAAGCCGTTTCGACGCCCTGAAAATTCTGAAATCAACCAACCAATACTGGGCCAGCTTGGTGGGCTATGCGCCAAACCCCCTCGTCACCCCGTAGAGAGATCATGGTGATGCTCTACTGTGTCTGGACATTTTATGATGTACTGTGTACCAAGTACCAACTAATTCGACTTAGAAGTTGAGCTTTAATGTCCCAATATTTGGAACATTGAAAGCTCAACTAAAAATTATATTTCATATTTGGGTTAGTTTGTTTTTTTTTACACAGTTTTTTATTATTCGTAGGTTCTGTAATTACAATATTCTTTGGGCGGAGGCGGTCTTATTTGTTGCATGAATTAGAAATAGAAAGTCGTACAATGTTCATCCATTAGTAGCAACGATCATTTTGCAAAGCTGACGAAGTGATTGATATGGTAATTAAAGTAGAGCATTGATTCTTTGTTGTTCTATTTTAATCCGATTATATTAAGTGAGAAAGTTGTGCGCTTATGTTGTTACGTAAAATATTTTTGAGTCTAAAACGTTTGAGGTCTAGGTACTAAGATATTAAAAGAAGAAGCAAGTTGGATAAAAATACTACGACTTAAGCAGTGGGATATTAAAAATTTGGCCAAATAATGTAAATTAAAACATATAATTATGTTATTATAATGCTAAAAGAAATATTTTGCGTCTACTAACTAGTCGATTATGCTAATATAATGCGAAATTGATTCATACAGGAAATATTGTTCTGATTTAAATGACAAATACTCGTTTTTATTCTCTTTAATTTATACGTCATATTAAAAAAATAAACGTGTATGTCACGCACAACGATGGGCTAGACAAGGACTATAAGCTATGTCCTTGGCGTATAAGTACCTACACCGAAGCTATATAGGCTTTAAACCACTGTGTCCACTAACTTAGCCCAAACAATTCAATAAAACACTTAAGTTAATAATAGCTAACTAGCTTTAATTTGGGAGAACAGAAAGTTGAAGAGTAAATAACGGATCGCATGGTAACACTAGCGTTGGCAGCCATCCGCGTGCCAGGTCACTCACGTGCCGCGATTGATTCAGGCGTAAGTAAAGTAAAATACAAGTCACAATATTTATTTATACGGGATTCTAGTGAAACATTATGTACCTACTTTTATTACATAATTATGACCAGAATCGAGTGCAGAGTGTTCTTCAGTATCTTAAACACCAGTCACCCTGTATATTTGCGTAGAATAGCTCTACCGCCCCTGGTAAATCGTTCCCCCGACTGGCTGTCAATCACCCTTGATATAAAGACTGCCGTCAAATATCATTCCTCCAGTATTATGTGTCTGGTTCTGGCGATGTTTTATGAATAACCAGTTCCAGATCTAGTCACCGGTAAATATAATTATAGGATCACTCGGAGTAGGCACCAGGGTTTGATAACCCTATTGAAGTCATTTTTATATTATACTAGCTGTTGCCCGCGACTTTGCCCGCGTGAATATCGGTAATTGCGATTGGATAAATAATATTACTATGTTCGTTTTGAAGTTAAAGCTAGTTTCAATATAAAATTGAATTGTAGCCTTTTACACAAATTTTGGTGGTTGAAGCTTTTTTTAGTAAAATTATAAAACTTAAGGGAATATGCTTACCTATTCGCGCGCCTAACCCTTTAACCCTAACACACCTATTTTGTTACACAGTAATTTTAAAATCCTTATATCTCTTAAGGTGCTGTTTGAGATCAAATGACATGAAACATAAATTTATTCGCTTTTGAATACGTATGATTAATACCTACCGTTATTTTGATAAGATTAATTCTATGGTAATAAAACTCCTTCGAAAGTAATAAACTAATTTCGAAAACATTTTACTACTCTTAAAATGCTGAGTCAACCATCAAAGATAGACATCCCACTGTTCCAGACTTTTCTTTTAGAAGTTTTAATATTTGTGCATCTGTAACATGTCAAGATTACCTCGAATTACGGCTCACTTCGCCAGATTTTTGTGCATAATCAAAGGTCTGTGAGTAAATTATTTTGTATGGACTCGTGTAGGTTTTTATTTACATAAAAAGACCCTAAATCATCGATTTACATTTTGATAACGTAAGTCGTTATAACTCCTCATTGGTTTTAATTGAATTTCTCAGCCGATTTTTTATTATTTTGTAATAACTCGTTAGATATAATTTTTTTTCATATAGTGTAATAATCAATTTTGATTTTCATTAAATGCATCATGTATCAAACGTATTTATTTGGATAAGCATCAATACTGTATTGTTAAAAATAGGTTCGCAAATAACCCATAATTTTATTGTAAGATGTAAAAGCCAAAAATGGTTATTGTAAGTTACTCTTGGAAGATAGATATATACTACCTAGGACTTTTTTGTAGATCTATTAAAGAGGTACAATCCCACCACACATTGTTTTTATGTAGGTAATTCAAAAGTAAAGCTCCCGATCAGCTTAATTTTTTCCGACATGTTGATTTAATATCGACCTAAAATCGTCAGTTTGCATAAAACCTTAACTTATTATACACTAAAACCTTCCGCAGGAATCACCCTACCTGTTGTTAAAAACTGCATGTAATTTTGTCCCGTACTTTTCGAGTTTATCGCGAACAGAGCGACAGACAGACACACAGACAGACGCAGCGGGGGCCTTTGTTTTATATTATGTAGAGAAAGGTACCGTAACTTTTCAGGAATTTTCCATACTTCGTTTCCTTGATGAAATAAAAGTAGCAATCCACTTTTATGTAGTCAATAAGGCAGATATCTGAAAATATTAAACGCCCATAAACTTGTGTAGGTACTAAAAAAACAGGTCACAAAGTTCTTCTTTTAAAGGATAGTCACATACTTACAATTTTTGTTATAGGTACCTACTCAATTACTGGTTAAGCTGCTGCAGTCCAAGTAAAATAAAATGAAAAATCCACTACAACTGTGCTTATAATTTTAAAGTTATTTATTTGTAATAAAAATGCCCATCGTGTTTAATAATAATTGAAAATTTTTGATTCCTACTAAATTTTCATAGTAGTTGGAACTTCGTAAAAATTAAATATAAAAACTTGATTGTTTACATAATTTTAATGGAAAAGATTTAAATTTAAGTCAAGTATTGTAAGTATGAATTAATCATAATCCACTAAACCCTTCCCTGATTCATACTTACTTACAAAACTTGACTTTATTTATTTATTTATTAAAAAGGTCCGCCAACAAGGCACACACAATTACATTCACAAAATACATAAGTGCCACCTCAGTTAAAGGCAAACACAGCATGCTTAAATTAAATACATTATCTTATTATTATTTGTCAAGGAGGAACAAAAATATTACAATCTCACCATCTAAATAATTATGTGTAAGTTTAAATTAATTATTTTTAAATACAAGAAAAAAAAATCATTAAAACATAAGACAATTAAATAAAATAAAATTAAGTTACAAAAATAAAAGATATTAAAACTAATTTAACTTATTGTGAAATTATGTCCTATCCTAATTAAAAATGTGTATACAAAACAATAAATTATTAATGACTAACTAAATGAAGGTCGTGCATTTCTTTAAGTTGAATTGAATAAGATCTCGTACAGATCTGTTTTGAAATTATTGAGGTTGGAAGTAAAAATACAAAAGTTATTATTTTTGCTTACTTAAACAAGGGTATAAGTAATAATATTTTGAAGTTTTTGCATTTAAAATGCTTAATTACTCTTAAATAAATGAAAAAATGTGTTGAATAAAATTTTATTTAACACATTTTTTCATTTATTAAAGGTATAAGTATTTTATAAGTTATAAAAAAATACCGAAACTTTCAAATTAATTTGAGTTATTTTAAGCTAGAGTGACCTTAGAGGGGTCTTGTCGAATGAAACTTCTCAGTAGTGTGACTATGTACGATATCAAGAGCTACGCAGATGAATCCGTGCGGAATTGTTAGTATAATATTCTATAGTAAAACTTGCGCCTCTGACTATACCAGGATCTGCGCAAGGCAGTCCGGTCGTAAACTCTTGCGTCGTTGTAGTAAAAAGTACAACGCGACAGCAACGCAGGCGCACTCGTCAAACCTTCCCGCTTGCTCAGGGCATACCATAAAGTTGTCATTAATTATTTTTTTTACACAACTACAAATGCTTATAATGTTATGGTACAGTATGAGGTTCTTGCACAGGGGTAGGAAAAGCCGTGACGTCTGTTTTTAATGACAGTTGGTAATTAATGGTTCCGCATAATTGAAGTTAAAATTACAGAGCAAATACGTAAAATAAAAACGAGTTTTACAGAACGTTTGCAAACTATTTAGCAGTTAAAATATGATTAATTACCACTTGTATTACGTTAATCGTAGACATAACACGTCTGAAGACATTGATTTATGTCGAAACGTGTTTAATACAACTAGATATTGGGTATTTGCTAGAAACTAAAAAAAAAGAAAAACAAGGGTTATTTCTTGCGATTATTTATTGAGAAATTTGTAATGGAAGGTTTATTTTATTGCGCTTAAAACATAGGGCACAGATATCATTTGACATATAGGACAGAGATAAGCTGTAGGCGTCCGCTGTAATGCCATTTAAAGTAAAAAACGTATGAATGTAGTATAAAAGTTATAAATAAAGTATGAATTTGTAATGAAGTCTCATTTACTATTTGTATACCTTGATCCGGAGTACCTAGTTTACCTCTTCCGTACAAGGCTGAGACTTGTAGTAGAAGAACCAATTACGCTGGAAATAAGGATACATAAATGAACAAAAAACTTGACATTAACTGAAATTTAACTAACATTACTATTTCTCACATTCGACAGTCGTAGTATAAGTTAATGCCGTTTTAATTAAGCAGGTTCAAATGACACCTCATATATTTAAATTCACCAAATAGCTTATGCTACAACCCTTGCCGCGGCAATGGACACGCATATAAAGGCAATACTTAACATTAATATAATACTTAACCTAGGGCAGTTAAGCATAAAACTGAAACTAACAAAGACTCACAAAACGTGGCCTACGCCTCTAAATCAAACTTTTAATTATTTCAAGTTTCAAGTTACAAAAGTCAGTGATCCCTCAATTACAGGGGTTTTATAATAACCTATTCTTCTTGCTATTACTTCACATGAGTAACACAAATATGGGAAATATGTTGAATACTTACGAAAAAAAAGAATACAATATTGACTTAATAACAATAGAAACTTAGGAGTAAAACTTTGGTAATTTGACGTGCAACTGTGCGCATTGTTCACGAAATCAGTTAATCCGAAATTTGTGGTTTCATTCTTATGTCAAAAATAAATTATGTTGTAAAACAATAATGATTATCATATGAATAATTAACGTGAAAGTGAGTGAGGATGAATGTGTTGCTTGGTTGAGTTGAAATTTCTCACAGGCTAAAATAAGCAAAGGATGCTTTTTATTCTGATATTCCAGTCAGTCCTTTGAAGCCGTGGGGAATAGTTAACTACCGAACTACTTATATTATTGAATGCTAGAAAAATTAAGATAATATTAAAATTTCCACTTTCCCGAAAAGTGAGAGAATTTATTCATATTCGTATACTTAATTTAGAGATTTGAATACAATCCATTATCTACGTTTTAAAAATTTCGTGCGCATGGGTTTAAGCAGAATGATGATTATTATCTTAATAATTAACGTGTTGATCTTCCACAAGTTCAGTTTCATCATCATCATCAACCTGGTGACGACCAGTTTAAATAAAAAAATATTTTCATTCACTTATCTTCATCAATATTTTTTTGTCTTTGTAAAAATTTATTATTAGGTACTGGTAACTTCTAGTAGAGTTGTGGGTGGGGGGGAATTATGTACATTTTGTCAATGACATACACTACTTCTAGGTACTAAAGTATTTTTTATTTAAGAATTAAATGTATGTATGATGGAAACGAGCTGCAATATGGATTCACTTGCTGTCCATATAATGAGGATTCAGGCAACTGGGACCACTACATACTGGAAACGCGGCGCGGTGTCAGTCGCCTTACAACATTTTTGAATCGGTCGACTGGGACCATAGATCCGACTTGCTTTTAATTACCTACAGTTAACAGGAAAATGAAGTCATATATATAACTCAGCATTTTATTTTATGTAGTATTACTGTGAGGAGTATTAGAAATCAAGATTATTTATTAGACTTTTTATGTTTATATATTTTATTAGTGTTTCTTCTTGAAAGCTAAGAACACTTAGATTTTCTTGTGATTGTTAAATATTTTTTTATTTGTTGATCATCCGTATCAAACTATTAATAGAGTATGTTTGTATATCTAACGTTAAAAATTAAGAGATACCTAAAACTATGTGGAGAGTGATTTTAAATTTCTTTTTGCGATTTTTAGGTGGTATTAGAATACAAGATTATTTGTTAATTTTTTTTCACAATAAGACAATTATATCTTTGGGTAATATTAATACTGTGATTTACTTGTGATATTTAAAGTTTAGAGCCACACAAACCGTCATTTAAACTGATTTTTATATAGTGTATTGAGGCGATTTCTTAATTTTTACTTCGATTTACTACCTTTACGATATGGGCCAACCTGAGTTTTGGCCCTATCCCGTTCCAAAAAGTAAAAGAATATACAGTTTTAAAATACAGTTTTATCTAGAAATCATTTTATCTGAAGTCTCTTAACCATTGTGATGTGATGTAAGGGTTGTTCGTGATGATTACGACGAAACGCAATACCAATAAATTAGAGGGTTTTACTTAGATGACCGTTTTTCGTAGATGGCCACACTGCGATTGCACGTCGGTAGGTCGCCTATCTTGTTCATTATGGGGCGTCAACTAAAGCCACATTATTTAAAGAGTTTCAACCAAGATGATCGTTTTGCGTCGATTATGGGTACTCTGCGATTGCACACCAGTTGTGGGTTGTATGGTTTGGCAATTATGGGGCATCTACAAAACTGAGGCATATTAATATTTTAGTTCTGTGGTTTGTTGGATTAATATGTAACTTGAGATAGCTTATCTTCAAGACGTAATAATTCTTAGCCTTCAGCTTTAAAATCTCACAATGAATTCTTATGTTTGAATATATGTTACTCATGCTTCAGTCATAAAATTATTTCTCAAGGTCAAAGTTCTATTATTATAATCAGGCCTCAAAATATAAGCATTACTTAGAGTAACATTAGGGCACTACTTGAATCAAAACAACATACTAAATGTAAATTATATTAAATATTTAATTTAAAGAAGATTTCAACCTTCACTTTTATTTTTTATTTTTCCATTCTTCAATTAATGTGCACTATAAGAACATTAATTCGTTCATTACCGTTACATTAAACTAACTATAGTTATTTTATCAAGAACCGCATATTCAAATAATATCATGATGTAGAGAATCAAGGCAACTCAGTCTAAACTCTAAACAATGCTGACATTGCGGTGCGGGAGGTCAATTAACGAAACTGCGAAAAATGCATTACAGTATCAACGTAACTTATTGTAACAGGTGCTAATAGCATTATTCAACTGTTTCCCAACCCTTGTTATGTTTGATAGAAGGCTGATTTCAACACCCTATTAACACCCCCCAACGTATTAATGTCACTAAATATTGACAATTGACATCTAATTCACAAAAATCCGCTCGTGACCTTTATCTAATTGACAATGAGCGAAATATGTCGAAACAATGCGAGTGTCATGCAAGTTCAATGATATTACTCGGAGCAAGCGTGACCGAATTTTGATAAATAGTAAAGGAGAGGTCACATAAATAATGTATGAGATCATATTGAATGGCCAAAAGAAAAAAAGTAACTTAATTTACGTTTTAAGGTTGGTGATGTTCCTTTTACGGGATCTAAAAACTAATTACTATCTACAATTTAAAATATCTTCCGCTTTTACATACCTATCTGATTCCCTTTAATTTAAAACGATGAATTATATAGGTAGTCCGTTATTTCAATAACCTATTTTTGGACTTGTTAATTATCAATGTTAATAAACAAAAATCGATAATATAAGCAATCACTTGGGCCCAATTTTTCGGAAGCTATCTATGGTGCTTCCCGCCTTAAAAGAATCCTTATTCAAGGTCGTTTATAATAAGGATAGCTTTAAACTATATTTATACTTATTAACATGAGATTTGACTCAATTACTTTCTTGATAATTTTATATAATGGTTGGATTCATAATAAGTGTCTACATTAGAATCAATTAGCAACGATTGCAAACAGCAAAGAGTTCTGCAGTTAGCGGTATATGTGTCAAAGTAGTTAATCAAAAAACTCCTCTCAATACAATTCGTCACACCTATTGTTCTTAAGATTTTTCATACCATTCAATTCACAAATCCGAAATCCGGGGCATGCTACAAGGACAGAAGCAATGTCGTTCTAATCACGACCGTGCCTTATCGTTATAATTTACTTGCAATTAAACTAAACTATTACTGACACGGTATATTTATAGTAACTGGACCGAATGTTACAACAACGGTTAAGTTTGATCTTTGGCCGGTAAATAACTTGTAAAAATAGACTCCATGACTTAGCTTTAAGCGCAATAACAACAATTTATACGTGCGTTACTTAGATTTATATTATAGCTGCGGTTGAAGTTTGAAATGGAATAATGCTGTGATAATTTATTTTAGGCTTGTAAGGATATTTTCTTACGTAAAATAATCGTGGGCACTACTTTTATAACCTTTAATTACTCATTAACTCGTTTTAGGAAATTGTCAACTTCGTGTCCTAGATTTTGGCTTCTTTGAAAAATTAACTTAAACGTATTTTAATTCTAATTTCAAAACAGGTTATTTGAAACCTTTAAAAATATAATTTAAAAATACACATGATTGACTGCAGTTAATATTACAACTAGCAAGTAGTTTGCTTCATCTTTGCTTTATTTTGATAACAAGTTTCGTCTCAAGATGGTCTTAAGATACCTATTTCAATTTATTTAAATTACGTATTATAAATAGCTATGTTATGTTGACTCTACTTTTTGTTCTAATCAACCAATTGTTTCTTATTCGATGCTTATTGACAATATGCCTCAAATTTTTGCTTTTTATGTCACCACTTCTAGTTAAATTGATTTAAATAATTTTCTGATTCAGTTATTGTCTTAGTAAGAACGTTTAGCCAACATAAATAATGTGTATGAAAAACTTTAAAACTTCTTCTCTGTGCATTGAAGCATGTAATACTGCAATCACCTTAGGAATGGTCCCACCAAAATCAGATAATCCAAGAACACGAAAGTAAGAACATTCAGTATTATATAAAAAAAAGCTAAGAAATATTTTTGAAATAGTTTTTACGCATTACTATTAGTGATTATTTATTTAATTCATGTCTTGGCTTAAGTAGCAAAAAATTACCTAGTAGGTATATGGTATACTGTAATTCATTCTTATTTATTATTTAATTTAAATAAGTTAATTTTTCGGACGTAAATCAGTTAGTTTTGTCGTACGAACACTAGTACCAAAAGCAATTTAAAATGTTATACGACCCGATCTCTTTGAGAATTTATCGTGGGTTATGTGCGTCATGTGCACATGTCAACCAGCGCGGGAAGCTAAATATTGAGCTACGTGAACTAAGTAGCAAGATATTTTTCCGAGAACCCCGATGAGATTGGCTTAGCGTAAGGCTGTATACAGAAAGAAAGCAGGAACTTATAAGCGCTTGCCAGCGCTTGTCAGCACCGTTTACCGTCGCAGGAAAATATATGAACCCGCACTGATAAGCACTGAAGCGCTGACCAGCGCGTGTTGAGGCTTACAGCTATTTTCATCAAATGGTTTTTCGCTAAGTCCAAAATGTAGTAAAATGTTTCTTGAGTCATTCTTGTGTAGGTATTTAAAAATCTTTGATCATCAAATTTAATGTTGCCAAGTTGAAATATTTAATAAACACTAGACGACAATGTAGCTAAAATTATGCTGGTATCGATAAAAATATCGAAAAATTACAATAATATTAATTAATGATGCACAAAAATGTTGAAGTTTAATGTACCTAAATGGCAACCGCCATGA
The DNA here is from genome assembly GCA_944452665.1 of Stenoptilia bipunctidactyla. Classification (NCBI taxonomy): domain Eukaryota; kingdom Metazoa; phylum Arthropoda; class Insecta; order Lepidoptera; family Pterophoridae; genus Stenoptilia; species Stenoptilia bipunctidactyla. The sequence continues at coordinate 14,138,852 of OX101726.1, forward strand.
TGAGTCATCTTTACATTTCGCCATTTTCGATACTCTTTTTATTGTCAAAACTATCATTGTGATGTCATCTGTCTTGTCATTTGGTACAAATTTGTCACTTAAGTAAGGAGGAATGGAATGTCTATGTACGGAGAAGCGATTTTTAATAAATCTTGTGCTTTTTTAATGCGATTTCTATCTAAAATTGAGTGATTACTATTTGTTTGTATACTTATTCTCTTCAATATATCCTTGTGCTCGTATTCTAGCCCCAGATACAAAGAAACGGAAAAATATCCTTTCAATTTATTTACAAATAAATAATAGTACTCTCCGAAACGTTTCCTTTCTCTATTAATGGGATGTATATCTTCTTATCGCATTTTTAAATACACATTTTCTCACAAAACTAAATCATCGTCCAATGTGTCCGACCCTTTTTGCTTGGTCTGCTTCAACCTGCTTCCTTTGTGTGACTATACTAGAACGGACCAGCGCTGACAAGCGCTGATAAGCGTTTTTAAAGTTTCCAGCTTTCTTTCCGTATACGGCCTAAGGCGCGCTGTTTAGTGCCTACCCCAAAACAAGCAATAGGCCAGAAATGTTCTAGGAGGATTAACAATGATGCAATACCGATGCAATGCAGTGAAAAAGTTAAGATTCTCTGCACACGTGTTTCTGCAGTAACAGTGAAATTTACAACTTTTCAATAGAAAATACCTTTACGTCTTTTTATATTTTTCTCCCTTGGATTTTACAGTTGGATTATTTGAAAAAGGAAGACATTGCCTCACTCGTGTGAGCATGTGTGCTGTAATACATGTTTGCGAATGTGAACGGTTTTTCGAATGCTCATTATAAATCGTTTGGAATTTTAAAATACATGTAAAAATGAGGAATTTAACAACTGTGTGATACTTATCAACTCTCAAGGCTATGCATTACTGTTAAAAACCAAGTACAACATAAATGAATGTTAAGCGACTGCTATAAATGCCAAAAGTAATTGCAAGAATTCATTAAAACAATTTTAAATTACTGTTAGAAAGGAACGCAGCGTTTGTTCTGGGATTTCATGAAACAGAGTGTATACAGTCTAGTTTCAACACTCCTATAATAATAGCGTTTAATTCAAAACATCAAAATTTTTGACAAGGGTCACAACATCATTGTATGGTCGTTACAATTTTTGACCTATTATCTGTAATCAATGACCTGGCTGTTTGACGTATGAGATTCCGTGCAAGGTCAACATTTTAACAATAAACCTTTGACCTTAACTGAGAGGTCGCATTACTGTAATTTGTATAATTAAAATCTTAGCATTGTTTTTGGAGCACTATATTTATGAGTCATTTGTCTGGTAAGTGAATGTAGTTATTCGTATTAGAGAAAAAACTATTCTTAATACTCCGCTGAGGTTAATCTCGAAATTAAAATATACAGTGTGTCTGGTCACCGGTGTCCGATCCGTTAAGGCGAAGTAAGATGATAAATTTTATCGAAAAAACCACAATAAAAAGGCATTTTGCCCCTACTGTTAGAAACGGCAGCCATTTTATTTTTTGCTTTACTGAGTTCGGAGTTGTTTTTTTACTGTTTTAATGTTTTGAAAAAATTTAGATCGTTAACTTACCTTTTTTATTAATTTTTCTGAAGCGCCTAAAATCAAGTATTTTCAAAGGTTTTAATGTGAGTTTTTGATATATTTCTTAGTGTTATCTTATTGCTAACTTTTTTAGCTGTCAAACGAAATTACTTTTATATCTGTAGGACTTTTACATCGGTAAATATTGCTAAATAAATAAACTCATCCGAACTCAGTAAATTAAAATGGCTGCCGTTTCTAATCAGTCGGGGCTATAGATGCGAAGCTGGTTATTAACGATTTTAACCACGCGGTTCAATATGCATTTTTCGTTATTAACGGTTAATTAACCGCATTTTATGCTTGTTACGGTTAATACCACCGTGAGATGTCGCTAGCAGATTGAAATGTGAATCGCAAGTTGCGCGATGATGCTAGCTTCGACTGGCAAAAAAAAGTCGGTTGAAATTCCCTACCTCAAAAACTATTGAACCGATTTTGATAAAACTTATATTATACCCTAAGTTGAACGATACCTAGTACAACAAAAAAAGAATTAGTCAAATCGGACGTGTAGTTCCGGAGATATGCGAACACAAACATAAAAACATTCATACACTATTGAAATTTGGCACATTTGTTCAGACGTTGATATAGACTAACATATACGAAAACTCGGTCATTCTGAAAATATTACATACATACGAGTGGAATTGATAACCTCCTTTTTTGATGTCGGTGTCAGATATTTAACCGTTAATATCTGCATTTTATTGGTAGTAAACCATAAATTTGGTTAAATAACGGTAGCTAACGGGTTTTTTACAACTATAGTCGGGGCCTTTTTATTGTGTTTTTTTCGATAAAATTTATCATATTACTACGCCTTAACGGGTTGGACACCGGTGACCAGACACACGGTATATGTAGTTCACTGTTGCTAAAATTTACCTAAAACGAGCTCCAAACAAACCAGTGTAATGATATTTAAGTACCGATCCAATTTACTTTAATTATATTTTTTAGGTTAACGAATACACTTAATTTAAAGTTAGCAACTTTTTCATAATATATGTTTTTTATGAAAAACAGCACATAAACCAAAAGCGGTTAGAGCCAGGTTTTAAAATTACTTACAAACTATCTTTGAATATGACGGAGTATTAACTCTGATGTATTCCGAAATGCTTGATTTAAGAACCTAATTGTTCCACAGTCCCACGACTTTGACGGATAAATCTGGATGTAAATTATTCACACTCTAAGCGATTTATTGTCTAGGTAACAGGCATTTGAGTTGGCGTTCGCCAGTGCCATTCATTTCAGTCACCTCCCCTTTCATGATTTCTTGAGACTTCTGAACTTGTAATATATGTAGGTCTAAGTAACTTTTTACTTCTTGCAATTTGTTCACAACTTATACAATATTATTTGTAGACGACTTTCCATTTATTCGCTGAAATTGAAAACTAAAACAAGTAAGTACCCAGTTTACAAAAAGTTAGCTATTATCTAATACTGTCTAACGATTAGTAAATGTAGGCGCAAAATAAAATAGCTTAACGGATAAAATTCCGATAACCTTATTTCGGTTACCGTTCAAGTGTTTTACTTTAACTTAATCGATTTGTGTTCAGTCACTTTGACCGAATGTTAGATAATTCGTATCATAATGAATTGAAATTACACAAACTGTTGCTGAAACAAAAGCGTGTTGTTGTATTGTGATGTAACTTCGTTGCGAATCATTCTAATGGGGTTTAATTTGTTGATTATTGTACTTTTGTTGTCAAATTGTTTCGATTATCTCGGTGCTAACGATAAGTAAGCAAATTTAAAAGTTCATATGACTGCTTAATATGGCAAATTAATATGGCCTTGAAGAGGGCACTTAAGGCAGTGGCTGAATTGACATTTGATGACAGCGCCCGCGCCGCGGTTGTGACTTGAAGTTGGAATCTAACAAGTGACACAGATTCTGTTAGGAAGGCTAGGCGTAGACGGATCTAAATCTGTTATTATTAATCTGTAAATAATTATTAATCTATGGTACTTGGTTGAAATACCGCTGAAATTTATTCTCCGACCACAGACTACTTACTTTATTTACCATGAAGTTATAATTCAATTGTTTTCTTAAACCAATTTGTTTTTCTCTAAATTTGATCTTAATTTAGACAAAATATGTTTTAAGAATGTTAAGTTAATTAGCTGAAATGTGACTATTATTGTAATTTACGATATAATCATGCAAACACTGAGAACTTTTCTGTGTTATAAATAAAATGAAAAATATAATATGAAATAAAACACTTTTTAACCGGATTTATCGCGTATATTTACATTTTAAATTTTGACTCGACGTTTCGGTGTCTTTGCAGACCCCGTGGTCAGTCGCTCGTAATTTAATAGTATGAATCGCGAAAACTTAAGACAAAATATAATATGATTTTCCTCAATGAAAAGAATAGAGTTTTTGATTTATTATTTCAAATAAATCCACCTAAAGTTAAATCTCTCTATTTAATATTATATTAAGATGTTAATCATCGACTGATATTGTTTGTATTTTAAGATACCTAGTTAAGAGTTATGAAAATGTTCTTTGAAAACTTATAGTTTTAAGTACGGCTTTTTAAGCTTTCTTTTTCCTTTCTATTGTACATAATTATGTATATAAGTGAGTAAAAATAAGACGAGCCTAGTCTAAAAAGCCCACTGAAGCACTATATTTGTTGGCTGTTTGTTGAAAAGCCAAAAATAATTTAATCGGAGTAGAATCAAGATTAACCTGCAATTGTCACCCTTAACTTCGTAAATGCAATGCAATGCCCTAAAGTAACATTATATGCCGTAAGTGGCAGACCTTGGCCGCACTCGCTGGACATAATGCCGTTCACCCGAATCTGGGTTGCCGATATGTCACCCACTCCGCGCTTATCTCCAATTTAAATGAATCAAAATCATAACGTATGTGACATTTACGTGAACTCTGAAATAAGTGAGAGTACCGTCAGCATTTATGTATTTTATTTGGGAAAAAAACTGTAAAATGTAACACTTAGGTACTTATTTCTTACCTTCTTTTCTGCTGGTAAATATCGCCATGTGAAGTGTTCCTGCAATATTTTGTGCAGAGCCTGGTCTTTCATGAACCCTTGTGTGCTGTCATGTACAACATCATCTTCACCAACAATCATGTAAAACTGAGGTCAAACGGGGGTCACACTTATTAGAATATAAATTTTAACATATCTTAATCAGTTAGTGTTTACATATGTACCAAAATAATCAAAGAATGCAGAGCATTAAAAAACCGACTTCACGTCAACACTTCGGCCGACTAATAGTGTCATCCACGTAAACATTCTCCGAAATCATACAAATTGTTTCAAAAACTTGAAATTTTCAATGAAGTACCCCACCGATTTCAAAGAAATTTATATGGGACCAATTATGAAGTATCCTCTATCATATGAATTAAGAATTTTCAAAATCGATTCATAATTGTCTGAAATATCGTGTAACAAAGCCAAAAAAAGCATACAAACGAATTGAGAACTTCCTCCTTTTTTGGAAGTCGGTTGAAAAGAGAGATAGATGATCTAAACATATAAATCGATAGTAAGCATAAAACAAGCTTCTTTTTGCACTTCCCGTTTGCGTTCGCTCCCGAACGGTCGTGTCTGCGGCCGCTCCCGAGTGTTCGTATTGCGCTGCCCTTGTTCCCTCCCCCGCACTCGTGCGGGTAAGGTCCCAAGTTAAGCTCTTTCGGAAAGTTTTCTCTTGTGGAGGCTGTGTGGTGTCGGGGCTAATTCATCTGCCCTTTTCAGGGCGGACCCGACTGCTGCCGGCCGAAGCATCGCTGGTCAGGTGGATACGTAACCGTGACAACTAAGCCTGATCGTCCGCCATTCACCGGCAATAGGTCCGTACTAGGTCGTTTTTCTTTTCAGCGCAGTTTGTCTTCGTAAGACTTTCTTTCAGCCCAGCATAATGTCTCGTCACCCTGAGTGCATGGAACATCAATGCCAAGTCAATCGTCGTCGTATCTATGACCTCCATGAGGAAAAGATCAAAAGTCTCAGAGAGGCTCAACGCAGTCATCACGACGAGTTGAGAAAGAATCGATCTGAGTATGAAGCCCAGATCCTTTCTTTGCAGGAGGAATTATCCGCCTGTCCTTCGTCCATAAAATTCAATGTGTTGTCTTCTAATTACAGCCAGTTGTCCAGCGAAAATCAATCACTGGAAGCCGAGAAGGATGAACTTCTCGCCCAATTTGAGTCCTTGCGAAAGCAATTGTCCGCTCGTCCTCAGGTCGCCTCTTTTTCTCAGGGGTTCCAAACTGATTCTCCGGCGTCTCCAGATCCATCTGAGTCCGTCGATCCTTTTTCAGATCGCATGTCAATAGATTCCACCGCATGCAAACGGAAAACTACCCCGCCAGGTAGTGATTCCGACTCCGCTCCTTTAGTTCCAGAATCTCCTGCTCCGTTCACCGAGGTTCGCAAAAAGTCCAAGTCCAAGAAGAAGAAGCAAGACGCCTCTTCAGTCTCCCCATCCGTTTCAGCTGCTCCATCCGCTGTTCCTGCTCCGCAAAATGTCGCAACGGCGTCTGCTCCTGCGCCTTTTGTTTCAGTGATCCCGGCGTCTCAGCCTGCGTCGCAATCAGATTCGGCTCCACCGAAAGTCAAGTCTCCGCCCCCCGTCTTTCTACGGGACAAGAGCCGCTGGACCGAGGTCTCAGCTCTCTGCGGTAGTCACAATCCCAAGATCCAGTATAGTAAAGCATCCAACGTGGGTGACTCTATTAAGATCTTAGTCTGTTCCATTTCCGATTTCAGGAATCTTACTCGGCTTCTTGCTGATCAAAAGCTCGAGTACCACACTTACGCCCTCCCTGAGGAGCGTAAGATTCGTGCCGTCCTCAGGAACGTGCCGTTCGAGCTCTCGAACGAGCAAATCCAAAAGGGCCTGTCATCTCAAGGTTTCCCCGTCGAATCTGTGCACAAATTGCACAGCCGCCGGGGCAAGCAGTTCCCACTTGCGCTAGTAATCCTAGCGAAGAGCCCGCAAGGGCAGTCCATTTTCAGAGGCAAGCCCACCGTGTGCGGCCTCTCCAACATCCGCGTCGAAGTTCGACACAAGCGTGGTTTCCCAGGTCAGTGCCACCGCTGCCAACTGTATGGTCATGCGGTGGCAAACTGTTTTGCTTCCCCTAGGTGCGTCAAGTGCCTAGATCCGCATGGGACTAAGGAGTGCTCTCGCACTCCCGAATCGCCCACCGCTCCGTCCTGCGTCTTGTGCGGCCAGTCAGGCCACACAGCAAACTTTCGCGGCTGCCCCAAGGCACCGCGTGCTGCCAGGGCTACCGTGAAGCCCATCGAGAACTGGAGAGAGCGACCGCAGCCTAGCTCGGACGCCCCTCCAGTCAGTTCAAAGGCCCCTAAGGCCTTTACTTCTATCGTTCCAGGTCAGCGCAGCCGGGTCGCGACTCAATCGCAACCGGCCGCCAAATCGGCTTCCCAGTGCCAGAACGCAAAAGGTTCTCAAGACCGCATGGCGTTCTGGATCCAGCTCGCTCCCATCGACGAGATCCTGGCTTTCGGCGCCGCTCTCGACGCCAGCCCAGAGGGTTTCAACGGTGCTCTTCCGGTCCTAACCAAGTTCGCTCCCCTTATCAGGAAACTCCAGCAAGCTCAACGTTTCTAAACGTAGTCCTTCTTTCCAGCATTCCTATCTCAGAGTGAGTCTGATCACTCTAGATAATATCTTAGTTTCAGCTTTGTCATTTCTGCTAATCTTAGCTTTATTTTTCTCACTTTCAGTTCCTTTTGGTGGCAGCCGTCTGGATGCCGCTCACTGCGCAGCCTCTCTCTCCAATTGGCTGTCGCTCCGATGAAGACTAATGGCCTCAATCAAGGTGAGTCAGTAAAGGGGGATGTTTAGTGGGTATGCTCGGCTTCACTGAGTGAGTCTCCACACTGTCTGGGCATTCTATTTTCCGTTAGCCACTGTGGTTAACAGCTTATAGAATGCCCATTCGTCCGTAATAGGATTCATCCTCCTCCCGCTAAAGCTTGCTTTACTGGTTAAAGCTTGTTTTAGGGGGTGCCAAAATTTTCTGTGGCGGAAAAACAAAAAAAAAAAAAAAACAAGCTTAACATACTTTGACAACTTTAGTGTTAAGTTATGTTGAAAAATGAATAGCTACAAGTTGCTTAAAGTTAAAATTAATTTAACCCGGACGCTTTACAATCTTCGTCGTTAACTGAAAAATAATAACGGTAGGAAGGTATAATATAAAGCATGATCGAATAATTCCTTCACACTTCCTGCTCTTTCACTTTGAAACGAATGACAGATTGCTCTCGAATAGGTTTTGCTTACAGATAGGACAAATCCAGAAATCATACAAAAGACTTATATTTCCAATAGAGACGGACGCATGTTAAGTAAGAACTGTAAATAGTAAATAAATGAAAAAAGGCGGGAAAATTCGGTTTAAAACTTCTTCGTCTTTTATGAGTTGCCCTTTTTGATAAATTTTGTTAAGTTAGAGACAGACTCTTTTTAAATCTCCAGTACCGATGATGAAAGTTCTTGACATTTGTGAACTCGGAAAGAGGCTAACTACCGCAATGTTTTTGTGAAACTTTTACACGATTTGTCCTTAATGAGGAAGTTTGCCTTCGATATCGTTCAGAGTTTTTCCACGAAATTTATCAAAATACCGGAAAACATCGTAAAACATGCTGGACTGAGACCGGAAAAGAACATAGAATGTGCCAGCTGCTTCTCTTCCCGGGCATACTGTGAAAGTCAGTTAAGGGACGGAGGTTTTATTAGCGTTTTTGTGAGCGATAGGCTGTCACTGCAATAGTCTCTCTACATCATAATAATACCCCCAAATTTGTCAAACGTGACATCAGATGGTTTTAGAGCCTCTGGTGTTCTGCCTACCCAATTAGGGATAAAATTAAAATTAACGATATGCGTCTTCCAATTGTTATTGCTTTGTTTTAAACTCCAAAACATTATTAACATTAAAGAGAGAATCACATATTTTGGTTAACCATAAAATAACCTTTAATTCAACTTCTCAATCCGAGGCTAGCTGAAGACATTAAAAACAAAATACTTATTACGGTCGTCCTAATCAAAAATTGATCTAAATAAATTACCGACAGGAAATATATTAATTGTCATCTCAGACGCAATAACACTTTATCAATCATCGGATAGTTATTTTGGTGGCTGTATGTTGGTCTAATTCTGAAATGCCAAGGTGGTTTATAAGGTCCACAGCAGGACATGCTTGATCGGTCACTAATGGTTGTAAGGTAATTATAGCGCGCGAACCGGATAAGCATTCTATGTTGTAGGTGGTATGTGTGAGGCAAGTTGATAAACTTATTGTTTAATATATTAGAACAAGTTGCCGTCAGAAAGTTATTGATATACTTACTAAATACGCTAGTATAATAAGAAATAAGTAAGTTATAAAACGTAGTTTAGCTGTTGGCGTGATAATTAGATTTGGAGCAACTTTTTATTCTGATATTCGTATAGAATGTTTGTGGAATAATATGGAAAATGGAAGTTACTTCTCATTATATTCTCTTATATTTAATTAATGCTATTTTAGTGAGAATGTAAAGGAATTAAAAATTAACAGACACTAATATAATATCCTTTTTTTATACACCACAAAGTCTCTATCGTTGTTTTAAGGTTTCAAAGAAAATCCTTCACAGATAAACTCAAATGGTAAAAATGTGGATTTTAATTTAAACGCAATGAAGGTCACTTACCTCATATCGAAATAAGAATTGGGTTCTAATTCCGATATTTGTGAAATGCACACAGATATAAGCATTTTCCTTTTTTTAGCAAGGGCTTTGTCCAATGGTAAAATTTGTCAAGCTGATATGAAAAGCCTCCCTGTTAAACTCAAATAATTCAAAGCTCGAAATTATTATTCGAAAAGAACAGAGACAATAATACAGCGATACATGTCTGAAACGATTCACCTTGCACTAAAATGAGCTGCTTTTTGAAAGTAGAGCACTTCAGTTTTTTGAAAGAAGAATATAAAGGTACCTTTAAATAATTCTTACCACTTAATTTAAAGACTACATTTTGAGCTCAACTAAATGATCGTCCATACTTTTTGACCTAAAAGGAATCTTGTACTAGGTACAGCTTGCATAACCTGGTACACGTATAATTTCTAAACAATAATAACTTTCATAGAATAACTAATATTTCATGGTACCGTTGTTGCCGCCCATAACAAAAAAGTTTTGTAGCTCATAAAAGAACATTGCAAATCAACGATCAATATTGTTTTATTTATCACGAAGTTTTTGTCAATTTAATCACGAAATTATTCGTAATCGTTTCCTAGTTTTGCGTAACAACAGAATGCTTTATGATAAATATAATCAGTTTTAAAGTTGCTTTACTGAACCTGAAGGTATTTTAATTATTTCGATCCTTGAATTACTTCAATCATAAAAAGAATTGGTTTTTATTTACTTTAGGGATTTTTTAGTTTAGTACCTAGTTTCTTTTAGTTAACAATATGAGTTGTTTTGACGATATGATAATAAACATAATGTTATGGATAAAGTATATTATATGTACAATTTCAATTGCACCAAATGTAAAACAAGTTGAGTCTGATCTGCGGCTTAATGGGAACAGATTGAATCTAGTAGATAACTCTATTTTTCTTGGAATTACCTTAGATTCTAAATTGCAATGGGGCGCCCATATCTCACAACTAGCGAGTAGACTTAGTTCTGCAGCGTCCGCGGTAAAGAAAATTCGCTCATTGACTGATGTTAATACAGCGCAGTTGGTATATTTTAGTTATTTTCATAGTATAATGTCCTATGGCATCCTACTTTGGGGCAATGCCGCAGATATTGACACAATATTTACACTGCAGAAAAGGGCTATTCGTGGAATGTATAAACTTGGAAACACAGAATATCTTCGAGAAAAGTTTAAAGAGATTGGTATCTTGACCCTTGCATCACAATATATTTATGAAAACATTATGTATAGTTATAAGAATAGTAATAAATTTAAAACTAGGAAAGATAATCATGATACAAATTACTCTGTAAGGTCTAGGAACGACCATAAGTTAGCGTTTCCTAAATTAAGGCTGGCTAAAAGCAGCAAATCATTTATTGGAATGTCATTACGTATATATAACAAAATTCCGAAGTCAATTCAATCCGTGCCATTCAATAAATTTAAATCAATCATTAAAAACACTCTATCTCGAAAAGCTTATTATAAAACTAAAGATTACTTAGATGATAAAAGTCATGGGATTAAGCACAACAGGATATTATTTTCTAAAAGTTTCTAATTACTTAATAATTTTGTTTACGGCTTGGCTGTGCAGTACATGTATGACATACTGATGACTGTCCCACTCACTTATTTTCTTGTCAAGACATCAGCAAGAACGTCATGCTCCCTCAGGCGGCATGGCTAGTGGTAGCGTCGGGTATCGGGTCACCCTCTTCCCTAAAATATGGTTGAGGAGGGTGATGGCTGGTGCTTGCGTTAAGTCGTGAACGGGTGCTGCTAGCGGTGCCAGGTCGTTTTGCTAATGATACTATGACTATTTTATTCCATTCTTGTTCAAATACTCTGGTCCCAGTTTGTCATGTTCGTATTGTGCATCCATAGCTAATTGCATCTGCTATGTAAGCAATTTGGTTGTGGCATGACATTGGCTCTCACAACTAGCTGTCTTGTGTTTGTTTTTTTTTCATGTACCTATTTGTATTAATTTGATAATTCTGACTGAAAAAGAGTGCCAAGAGTTTTTTTCCGCCGGCTTTTTTTGTTTCTTGGTCTACTGTAATATCTTATTTAACAACTATCAACACCTAGTTAAAGCTGAAGTATGTGATGACTGACTTCAAGTGTTTTGTGAAATTCCTAAGATGAATAAAACTTTTTTTTATTTTTTGAATTTCCTCAAATGATTTCAGGTGCCGACATCTAATTATTTAGAAGTAATAAATAATTCTAAGATAGGTTAATAAATGTGTGGTGTATACATGGCAAGTAAAGGAATAAGTGTATCTATACACCATTATGTAGATGCAAAAACAAGTAAAATACAGGGTTGTTTTTTAGTCACCAGCCAAATTTATATGTTATTTTCTTTAATACGATATAAAAGAACGTGCATTTTTATTTTAGTATCGCTCAGTACAAAAAAATAAAGCTATGGCACCACATTTTTTTTACAAATAGTCGCTGTTGATGAACATAGCTATTACTACATGAAATTTCATTGATTATACTACGACATAGTACTACAAGATGTTTTGTAGTAGCGCGTAGTCGTCTTTATTTTAATGGTATTCATTCATTATTTAGAGTGGCCATGCTTTGCTTAATATGTTAGCGAATATATTAATTTCCTTGTAAAAAAATACTTAAGTTTTTTGTCAAAGTTGTTTCTACAAGTGATACTTTTTTTTTTATTCTTTATTTTTGAAGAGGGTTTAATCTCATAAGATTATGTCACCCTCATAGAAAAAACAAATATAAACTTCTTATCTTCGCTTAATAGCTAAATTAACAATATGTTATAGAGCTTTGGCTCTCTTAGATGTAGGGAATACTAGTATAGCACTACATGCTCCAACTTCAAATTTATTAAAAAAAATAAAACGTTCAGCTTCGTTCCGGACACATTCCATCATTATGTGGTACGCGTCTTCTACGACTTCACACTCCGTACAGTTAGGTGAGTTCACTTTACCCATAGGAAAAGCAAATTTATTCAATGGAATATGTCCGGAACGCAGCCTCAGCGCAGTGACGATATTGGGTCTACACATGTTGGCGTCATCTATCCACGAAAAGCGCAAGATGTTTGGTTGGATCGTTTTATACCATATTCCTTTAGTAAGGGAGCGAGCATCAAAATATTCTTTCCATACTTTTAAACAATCTTCTCTTAAATCCTGGATTAGTTCAGTGTAAAATGGTAAAATATGTTGGTCTAATCCTCCCGACGCCGCTTCTTTGGCTAATTGATCTGCGATTTCATTTCCAGTAACGCCAACATGTGAAGGGATCCACTGAAGTGTGACATGTTTGTTTGTACAATTTATCTTGTGTAATGACTTAATAATATAATAAGCAATTGGCAACCCTCTCACAGGTTTAGTGCACTTAATCAGGAGTTGTAGAGAACTTCGTGAGTCTGTTATGAAAACAAAATTATTAAAATTAATTGATTCAATATACGACAATGCTTCAGATATGGCCATCAATTCGGCGTGCATGTTTGATATTTTGTAGTTTACTTTTAATTTAATTGAACAATTTCGAACTGAATCAAAAAATGCAACCCCAGTACTAAAATTGTCCATTTTTGAAGCATCGGTAAAATTTTTATATGAATATTTATACTTATAATTTAAATATCCATTACATATAGTATTTATGGCTTTATATCTATAATCTTGTTTGCCTTTACCTAAACTATCAACATTCATTTCAAAACAGCTGTTTATGTTAAAATTAGTCATCCAGGTTGGCATCGCGAACATCTCCAAATTATCACTTACGCTAATAGGCCAGTTTTTTACTGTCTCGTGTATAATAACGAGCAACGGTTTATTTTTTCGTCTCCATTAGGGTAGTTGGCAAAGCTGAGCAAGATCATTTATAATTGCGATAGAACTATTATTTTTCAAAGAGCTGCATTTTAGATAGTACTTGCCCGCAAGGAAATGCCGCCGGACATGTAACGGTGGTAAACACAGCTCAGTGGCTGTACTTCTGATAAAACCTCCTATTATGAGTAAACATTGAAATTGGACTCTGTCTAGTTTTGCAAGGTGGGTTTGAGGACTATTACCGTATAAAAAACTTCCATAGTCAATGCGACTTCTATTAATTGCTATATATAAACGCCTCAGGTGTTTTGGATGTACACCCCATCCTGGCCCTGAGAGGACAACAAGAAGGTTTGTATATTTGAGAGTCTTTTCTCTAATCTCAGCTATATGTTTTAACCAATTAAGGGAGTAATCTAGTAAACATTATTAACTACCTCCAGAGATATTTTATTTATTCTGATATTGACATATTGAGTAGTAAAATTTCTCTTAAATATGCAGACCTTACTTTTTGTGAAGATATTTGTAAGCCAATATCTTTGAGCATATCAATCATGACATCAAGAGCCCCCTGCAGGGAAATTGCTGCGGTGCTACAGTTAGCACTGGTGGTATACAGGGCGAAATCATCAGCATATTGAGATACTTGCACGCTATTTATATTTTTACAAATAGGTATAGTAACTATATTAAAAAGTAAAGGGGAAAGCGGATCTCCTTGAGCTAAAGCGCGGCTTGTATTTCTAGTTATACAACCATGTTCCAACTGCAGCATGAGATGTCTCTCCACCAAAAAATTCCAGAGGTAAACGCACAAAGAGCGCCAAATTTTACATTTGTTATCAAGGTATTGCATCAAAGAAAATACATCTACATTGTTGTATGCGTTGTCAATATCGAGGAAATATCCAACGGTATACAATCCATTTGAAAACCCCACCTGAATCTGAGAGCAATTTTGTAAGTCCATCTAAGCTAGAACGACATTTTCTAAACCCAACCGCAGTATCTGCAAACATATTTTGGTTTTCCATAAACTATTCAAGTCTACTTAAAATTAAATAATGGAAAGTTTTACAAACACATGACATCATAGATAACGGACGGAGAGCAGATGAAGAAGTTGGACAGCGAGCAGGTTTCGGTATAGGAATTACATATATTTTGCGCCATTGTTTAGGTATACACCCAGAAATAAGAATTGAATTTTAAATAGTGAGCAATAGTTTAGTTCCATTTATAGGTAAATGTTTAAGCATTGAATAAGAGATATTGTCCCAACCTGGGGTAGAATCTGAGGTGCGGGTAGATTTAATAATTTTCGTCTAAGGAAAACGGCGCTTCCAACAATTGGTTCTCAGACTCAAATACTGGTGGTCCTATAGTAACAGTGTCCGGAGTGAGGTTTTTTAGTAGTTGGGCGGCACTCACTTTGTTTATATTATTTCTACAAGTATGTTGGCCCTTTAACCACCTCATCTTCTGCCACAATTCACTCGGGTTAGATTTTTTTTTTTCTGTATTCGTTGTTTAAGGAGCTTAGAGTCGTAATCGACTATGTCAGCCCCATTATACCCTGTTGTAAAAATTACATGGCACTATACTATACAATACAATATAAACTTTAAATTATAATAACAGTTTCTGCTCGAATACATAATACTAATTTGGATACTCTAAAGAATGATGAAGTAGTAGACACATGTATTTGGCTGCGTCCGAGTATGGTTCATACTGGAATACCCCAACATCAAAACTATTTAAGTTAAATTGTCTTAGCATATTAGATCGAATTGATTCGTTGCGAGCACATTCCACCAAACAGTGATACACATCTTCTATAATGCCACATGAAGAGCAGTTGGGAGATTCGGACTTCCTCATAAGGTGTTTAAATTTATTTAATGGCACGTGCCCAGATCGTAATCTAAAAGACAGTACTAAACGTTTTCTGTTTAAAGCCGCATTAACAAACCACGGTACTCGAAGAGGTCCGTCCTGAATAGTTCTATACCATATCCCTTTTTCAGTTGACTTGTTATTGAAGTAATCTTTCCATTCGTTGAAAATTTCAATATTATATTTTAAAAGAACTTCCGAAACTTCTGGCAATATATGAACTTCACTACCTGACTCAATTGCTTCTTTTGCAAAGCGATCAGCCTCTTCGTTACCGAATATGCCTATATGTGATGGAATCCATTGCAGTCTCAGAACTGTGCCGCTGTTTATCATAGCATGAGTTTTATTTAAAAAGGCGTAAGCTATCGATGCACCTCTTTTTCCAGAGGCGCATCGAGCTAGGTGTTGAAGTGCACTTTTACTGTCAGTTAATATAACAACATAATTAAGACGCTTTGAATACACGTACGATACTGCTTCTGAGACTGCAAATAACTCAATAGACATAATTGTATTTAAGTTTGAAGCAATTTTAAACATTTCTTTAGTTTTAAATGTATGATCATATATTGCTGCGCCTAGACCTAATGACGTTTTTGATCCATCCGTAAATATAGAGTGCCAACCATTGTATGTCTTATGTAAATATTCTAATGTAATAAATTTAATTTCATTGTCATCGTACTGCCTTTTTGTTTGCGTAATTTCATCGATTTCGGTTCGTATAAAGCTTGTATCTATATTCGAAGTCCAGGTATCTAGAGTGTACATAGGCAAAGTGTTACTGGTAATTAGTTTTTCTGATTTGATGGAATTGTAAATAGAGATAAGTAGCGGCTTTTTCTTCTTTTGCCAATATCTTGTTAAACATAAGTTGGAGAGCTCTAAAATGTCTTTAATAATTAAATTACTAGAAAAAGATATAGATTTGAGTAAAAATTTGGTGGCTAAATATTTTCGCCTAAGATGTAGTGGAGGCAGAGACAGCTCGCACTCCATCACATGTATTGGGGTTGTTTTTATATAACTACCTATAATTCGTAGCGCCTTATTTTGAACTTTATCCAACTTAGTCAGATGTGATTTAGCCGCACTGTCGTATAAAAAGCATCCAAAGTCCAAACGACTTCGTAAAAGTGCGATATACAGTCTTCGGAGATGTTTCGGATGTAGGCCCCATGCAGAACCTGCTAAAACTTTTAAAAGATTGAGCATTTTATTTATTAGTAAAGATACTGCTTCTGTGTTTCGTCGTCTACTAAAGATGCAAAATTTGGTTTTTGTGGGAGATATGTCCAATCCTATCATATCCAATGTTTTAATTGTTAAGTTAAGCGTATTTTGAATACTGTTGGCACATTCTGTTAAATTATAGTTTTTTGTATAGAAAACAAAATCGTCTGCATATTGAAGTATGTTTACATTACTGGACTGATGACAAATAGTTGAAGTAACTAAATTAAAAAGTAGAGGAGATATTGGATCTCCTTGAGCTAATCCTCTGTTAGTCCATCTGACTTTTTGGCCTTCTTAAGATATCTTTTGCTCAAAAAAAAACAAAGATAATTACTAATAATATATATAGTATAGTATAAGTTTGTTAATAAAGATAATAACAAACTTTGGCCCCTACTTGTAAATTATCGAGTACCAATACAAGCTGGTCCACCGATACGTTATTATAGGCATTCTCTACATCAATAAAGCACGCTAAAGTAGATTCATTTTTTGAAAAACCTATCTGTACGTAGGACACTAATCTAGCCAGACTGTCAGCACATGATCGACGTTTTCTAAAACCAGTTGCATTTGGAGATAATATTTTACGACGCTCAGCATACCACTCTAGCCTGTTGGTTAACATAGTGTGAAAAATTTTACAAGGACACGAAACGAGAGATATTGGTCTGAATTTTATATTAGAGTTTACACTTGAACTTGGTTTAGGGATAGGAACTATTTGAATATTTCGCCACTGCTCCGGTACAAAAGAATTATGATAAATAAGGTTAAAGATTTTGAGCAAATACAATTTAACTGCCAGAGGAAGATGGTATAACATTGAATATGTTATACCATCTTCTCCCGGCGCTGTATGGGTTAGATTTATGGTCTAAGGAGGAACAAAAATTATGCCACGAGGTTCCTTTTGCTTTACGAATCAACTTTTGCGAAACTCGGATTTTGTCTTTAAGGGAATTATAATTAGATGTAGTTGGGTTTCGACGAAAAATTGCGAGTGCGCGTCTACGTTCGGCTACAGATTTCGATAATGTAGCGTCCCAATAAGGTTTAGGCGTAAATGTGGAATTCGGATTATTGCATATTTTTGTATAAGGAATATGTAAATCGGCTGCTATGTTTAAATAATCTTCGAACATATCGTAGGTTTTTTGAAGATCATCAGAAACTCTAAAACCTTCAAAAAGTTGAGATAGACAATCACTGTAGGCTTCCCAGTTCGCTTTTTTAAAATTGCGATGACACTTACTAGAAAACTCTGTTTTAATAATAGAATTTATCTTAATTATTAAATAGTCGCTACCAAGGCACTCATTTTGGGTTTTCCAATTAGATTGTAAGGCTAGATCAGAAGAAACAATCGAAATGTCTGGTGAAGACTCTTGGAGGACACCGTTAACTAGTTTTATTCAGGTTGGACTTCCATCATTTAAAATTATAAGGCTATTATCAACGATACAGTCAAAAATTTGACATCCCTTCTGGTCGTTTTTATGAGACCAATTAGTATGGTGTCCATTGAAATCACCCAAGAGAAGAGATTTACTAGTTGCCAAAGACAGAATGTGATCCCAGTCCTGGGCTGTAGCTCTAACGGAGGAAGGACGGTACAACGATAATATAAGATTTTGAAGTTCGCCACAATTTAATAATTCGACCTGTATATTTATTTATTTATTTACACTTTATTGTATGCCTTACAAAAAATACAAAAAATTGAAACACATAAAAAAAAAAGATATACAATTGGCGGCCTTATCGCTGTGAAGCGATCTCTACCAGACAACCTGTATAGCTTGGATAAATGGATTTAAATTATGTATAGGTTTTCGATTGAATTTTATAGATTTATGAATAATTATGGCCACACCACCGTACCCATCGGCTCGATCCTCACGATATATATTATAACCTTTAATGTTTATACAATCTTCGGGATTCAACCAAGTCTCGCTTAGGGCTGCCAAATGTATTTTATGTTGAATTAAAAGGTTTTCAAATGCTAATAATTTAGGTTTAAGGCTTTGACAATTCCATTGAATAATATTTAAGTGCACAGTGTTAGATTTATGAGCCATTGGTGGTCTTAAAGATGTAATCAAGTAACTGTTTTATAAGAGGCCTTCTGAAACATTTCCGACAACAAGTATGACTAACCATTCTATACAAATTTTTATAGTGTCTCTAATTTTATCTGATATTGAACTATTTTTTATAAATATGATTGTTTTGTTCTATTTAAAAGTTCTGAAATAGTCACCTTTCCATTAGACGTATCTTTATTCACTCGTTCCGTGTTTTCATCTTCCTCCCACTTCAAATTATCCAGTATTTCAGAATCTGAGTCATCGCAGTATTCTTGTTTTTTTGGTTAATTTTTTCTGAGAACCTTTACCGGTTTTTTAGGTTTCGTGACATCAGAGTAAGTAGGAGTATTAAATAATGAGAATGTTGCAGCAGGGGTTCTGTGATCAGGGATATCGACTTTAGAGGTGGATGGAATCGGTTCTTCAGTAGGATGGGCTGGTGAGTCTACGTACATAGATGTTGCTCTGCGATAGGTGCAATTGAATTCCGGCACATTTTTTTGATACTTATTATGTTAAAAAAATTTTGGCTGGTAACTTACAAAATCGATTAATGAAAAAAAAAACTTTTTGTGTCCAATAAATTAAAAATAAAATCTAATAATTAATTATATTACCTATACCCGCGTTTTACCTCAATCTCACCTGTGTTCAGTGAAGATGAGGTCGTCAATGACAGCGTACTTACGGGAACTGCCTTTTCATAAAATATTGCCGGAATACACATCTGTTTAAGATCACAAAATGGAACATTTAAGTGAAGATTAGTGATTATTTTCAATTTTCGTAAACTGGAAGTACTGTTTTTCAATTATAGGCTTTTAAATGTTGTTATAAAAAAACATTACTAATATCTTAGTGAATAGATCCCATTATGTTTAAATATGAATACAGTAAAATAAATGACGATAATTTTGCTTACTGCAAATTGCCCGCTCGCTCTGTTTGTCCAAATAAACCAATTTTTAATTAAATTATTTCCTTTAACCTTTTTTGGGATCTTTGAATTTGATCATTCGATAAACGTATTATTAAGATATTAATCAATGCCAACATCAAAAGCCCCGTATAAATTTAAGATTGCTTTGGAATTACGTATTTATGATTTTGATATTTTTATTGCTTACTTACCACGTTGGCTATAAATATTTTACATCGATATTGTTGTTTATGGATATTTCGTACAAAGAAATACTATAAAATACTATAATATAAAGCTTTTGCCCGCGATTTCTTACGTGCATAAAGTAAAAATTTGTATATTTTTCTTGAGAATTTCGGGAATTCCTTCTACGTATATGGAAAAAGCGTAGGCAGGCCCCCCGCACGATGGACCGACGACCTGGTCAAAGTCGCCGGTAAACGCTGGATGAGGGCGGCGCGGGACCGAGCGACGTGGAAGACCTTGGGGGAGGCCTATGTCCAGCAGTGGACGTATACAGGCTGTGGATGATGATGATGATGATGATATGGAAAAAAATCCAGACACGCATTGAAAAACAAAAGGTTCCAGGAATAAGATTTTTCATACGCATTAAAATGTCCTAAATTTGCCGTTCCCATGTGATTAGATTAGTCCCTATAACCCTTACAGTCCCCATAAGGAATAGGTATATGTTTCAAAGTGTAGCTCTCTACGCCCAGTAGTTATGGCTGTACGTTGTCATCTGATCACTTTTTCAGCAATTGATTTGTTTTGTATTGATAAAATAGCTATTGATTTGTTTGGTGTTTGTTCAAAAAGCTTCCATTTTAGGTTTTCAATAATGCCATTGAAAATCTTAATATCAATGAAGATGTCCCTTTTAAGCCTTCTTCCGGTAGGTTAAGCTCATAAAAACAAATTATGATCGTATGTACATTGTGGATTTCTAAAGAAATTGTTAGGAATCCACAATCCACGCTGATCTCTGATAAGTCCCTAAAATATGTCACTAATCCTACAGTAAAAAAAAAAAAATCTCATCATCACACACAACCGTTTGTCATGGCCCACTCACTGCTGGGTTGTGAGTCTCTCGCCTGGTTGACAAGGATGCTTGGGGCATTAACCACCAAGGCGGCGCGGCGGTTCAAGGCTGGTTAGGATCTCAGAATTGCCAAAATGTCGAAATGGTTTCCGACAAAACCTAAGAGTAGCGAATACTGAATACAATGCACCCGGGAACAACTGCTTAACATGTCCTTCGAAGAACGGAAGTCGTCGTGAGGTATAAATGATCGGCGTTCACCCATCCTTGTACCGACCGCGCTGCACATCAATTTCATGACGACCACTGTGGCGATGGGGTAAACCTGTCTGCCTCAGACGCCAGTACTTACGGGTTCAATTTCCGCACGGAACAAGAAAAAAAATGTTCCGGATCTGGGTGTTAATCTATTTATGTATTTATATTCTAGGTTCCCCTAGTTCGCAACATGGTATCCCATAACACAAGCTATGCTTACTTTGGGGCCATGTAGTTGGTGTGACTGTCTGGTGATTTTATTTATTATTATTATTTACATAGGTAATAAATATTTTATCTACTGTATCTCAGATTCACCTGATCGTCAGGTTAAACTTGCAAGTAAAACCAAATTCCAAATTAAGCATTCTGGTGACACTGTTGTGAGATAAGAAAAGAGTAAACGTACCTAGCACTTAGTAAAGAACTAGTTGCTAGAATATAAGTTATTCTATACATTCCAAATTATTAAAAAATATACATTAAGTAGTCATAAAAACTATAGAAACAGGAAATCGTAATCGTAACTAGATTTACCAATTATTGGTTGATACGTAATAACATTTAATGTTTTTAACGTTTTGAATATCTTTATATATTAAAATAATGGAATATTTATGTACGAGGAACTATTGGGCAATTCGTATGTGCAATTTTCCACTATTTTAACAGGGTTAGTAAGAAGGCGAGGCGTTTTTAAAAAAAGGCAAGTTTATCAAATAAGTTTTATTCCAGACCGCGAATATCTTTGAAAGCTATATCAATAAATACTGGCTGAAAAGACTATCAACTGTGCAGTACGAAAAAAATATCAATTCAAAAACAAACGGTCAATTCTAAAATGGTTGCACACTTAACACGGGGTATGTTAATTCACCGAGAGGTTTTTTATAGAAAGTGTTGATGTAGGTAGAGATTGGATTGAGGTTGAGGATTGAGATTGAAGATTGAGATTGAGGATTGAGATTGAGGATTGAGATTGAGTAACAAAATCTTCCAATAATCAGTTCGCTTTTTAGTGTATATCTGTCCTTGAATAAAAGAAAAGACGTATCGAATTACCTACATTTTTACCTAGTTTTCCAAAAAAGCTAATGATTGTTATCAAAAAGAGTTTTATGATGGGCGGTTCTACACCACCTAATTTCACACGGTAAAATCACATCATAACCAATTTGGTATTTATGTAAAGTAGGTTTTTTCCTTAATAATGCAATAAAATCTTCTTATTAGAGCTAATGAATTTTATGATATTTAAAACGAGACTGATATCTCAATACCGAATATGACATAACTCTTTAATACCGCCAAACAATTAAATCGTTTTAAATTCCAATTGTCAGACGTAGAAACATATCGATTGGAAAGGTCTCTAACGTAATAAAACGTTTTTTTAAACAGATGTTTACCAGGATGTAGCACATCCTCACAGTTTGATATTTATCACTTTTAGTAAACTAGTTTAAAAGTATTTATATCAGTACAATAAATACGTTAGACTTTGATTTCATAAAATTGAAAGTATCGTAAATGTCACTTAAAACAACCAGTTAAGTGTAAGTCGTGCTCGCATACTGAGATTCCGAACGTAAAGTTCCAATTCTAGGATTTTCCCCTTTACTGTACTGTAACTTCTCACTTCTAGTTTACTCTATAGGTTATGATTACGTCAAGAGCGTAAAAAGTGGAGCAAAAACAGAGCATACAAAGTCATATATATTGATTGAATTTACAGTTTTTTTTCTTAATTAATACATAAAAACACACAACACTTCACGCCTGTATCCCTTATGCAGTAGGCAGAATACCAGAGGCTTTCAAACCATCTGATGTCAAGTTTGACAATTTTGGAGGTATTGTAATGAAGGAGAGAGACTATTGCAGTGACAGGGGGTCAGTCTATCGTCGAAAAAAACGAAAACCTCTGTCCCTTAACTGTGGTTTACATTTATGCCCGGGAAAAGAAGCAGCTGATATATTCTATGTTTTTCTTTTGCTCTTAGTCCAGCATGGAAGCTTATTTATTTATTTCTTATTTATTGCCTACATGAAATTCTAATAAAAAGGGTCTTTGAAGATGGATTCCTTCCATGCTGGACTGGGAGCGAAAGAAAAACGTAGAATGTGCCAGCTGCTTTTCTTCCCAGGCATACTGTAAAAGCCAGTTAAGGGACAGAGGTTTTAAAGGCGTTTTTGTGAGCGATAGGCTGACCCCCTGTCACTACAATAGTCTCGCTCCATCTTTATAATACCTCCAAATATGTCAAACGTGACATCAGATGGTCTTGTAACCCCTGCTGTTCTGCCTACCCCATAAGGGATACAGGCATGATGTTATGTATGTATGTATTGGAGATGGATAGACAGACAGCTAACAAGTCGATCAGGGTTTGTTTTTAAGTTGGGTAAGGAACCCTAAACATTACATTTTTGTGGTAAAGAGTATTGCTACAAATGTATTAAAAAGGTTAATTAGGCAATGTATTATTTAATTAACATAATTGATTGTTTGTAATTTAGTATCCAAGTAATTACAAACCTGCTTTAATAAGATTCGTAATATAATACTAAAATAAGTGCTAAATACATGTCACCTTGTAGTGGCATTCAGCTATCATTAAAAAAATATAATTTAGGTGTACCACGTTTACATTTTACGCAACATTACAAGTGGTCGAATAAAATAGGTCTTTTTGAACATTTCTCACGAAGTTTAGTTTCATGTTGATAAAATTGGAGTATTCTACTACGGTTTAAGGGGGACAATTACAAGCTTACCTGTCACACACGTCATAACTCAATTGATTTGAAAGAAACCTTGAAGAAACCTAGCTACATTACTGCGCTAACAAAGACAATTCGTTTGACAACTATAGCCTGTTTTTTTAGTACGTACAGCAGTAGCGCATCAAAAAACAATGTACTAGCATTACATCTAATAATACACCCTTACAGAACCGGCACCACAAATGTTTTATTTTTATACAAGATAGCAAACTAGTGGATTCTCCCTAAGTGGCATCCTTGCCCTTGGATATCCATAATTAAAGATTGTTATATTAACAGCACGTTGCTAACACAAGGCCTCTTGTTCCCGCAATTTCAATAGCTGATCCTTCTCTTTTTTTATTTTTATCCAGAACACAACGCTAGCTAGTGTTATTACGGCAGTACCTATACGCCTCTAAACAGAAAAAAATACTACAGTAAATACTACTAATTTAAGTAATAGTCCGGTCAGACCAAAAAATAAGCGTAAGGCTAACTAATTTCTCATGATTTTGAAATATGTTTAAAAAATGATAAATTAATTTTTTTCTTAATTATTTTTATCATTAAACTTCCCGTATTGCTGAAAATCGCGAAAACCTCATTTTTTGACGTTTGACATTGAATATTTTTTTTCCATACAGGGGAAGATGGGAAACTTTTTACTTAATTTTTGGTCATATTTTAAACAATCTTACTGATTTTCAGCTATGTGGGATAAAGTTAGCTTCGAATGTTTAAATGTAGTGCCGTCTACATAAATTTTAGCAAATATTTTTACTTAATTAAATTGGATTGGGATCATAGTAGCTCGTGCATGAAGTGAGCCTTCTCTACTCTATAAACCTCAATGAAGTCAAAAATGAAGCACAAGTGCTTAAGAAGGATCTGGATAGTTTTAAAATATTTGTTATATTCATCGGACGATAGCAAAATTCTAAGCACGACGACAAATGTCTTTTTAACATTTACTAAGACTCAATTGTTTAATCCCACGCTTAGCTACCAAACCACTGTGCTTAATAATTTTAATCTAGCTTTTAATCTGATCAGAAACTTGATCGCCACGTACCTGTATTGTAAGTTTTAAAAAATCTTGAATGTGACCTCGTTTCTCAAATTAGGTTTATTGAAACATGACCAACGCCTGGAGCGTTTACATATCGAAATCATATTTTTATTTATACAATGTTTACGATGCATATATACATAGTTAGCAATTCAAACGTACAGTACCTACAGTAAATCTTTGTCTTCTCAGCCTGGTTTTACCTATTCCTTTCGCTTTTGTTTATAATGACAACACTTATCCACACTTGATTGAAATACATTATTATTGGATTATCAATAATGGAGTAAAGTAATATATTGTATTCGTTACAGTTACTTAATAAGTTATTGCGTTTTGCCGAGAACTGCGCAATATTTGTACGTTGTTAAGCTACGACACCAATTTTTAAACTTGTGTCAACAATTAAGTTTATGCCCTACTTCAAATTGAACAATGTCAAATAAGTTTCATATATATATATAGGCATACAAGTGTGAGGAAACCTTAATGTAAGTTGAATTGACGTATGAAAACAGCGTAATGAAAGCTGCAGAATTACTTAACACAATTATCGAGACACAATCTGACTTGTGCCTTGCATAAATCTAGTTTATAGTACTTGACTGACATGCTTTGTTTGTTTCAAAATACAATTGGATAACAATATATTCTGCCTTACAATCATTTTGTCTTATTAAGAATTACAAAAGCGTTTTGTTTAGAAAATTTAAAAACTTAAAATACCACTCTGAGAAGTTAAAAACGGTCTTCATCGGTAAAAAATAGCCCTTAGTTGACGTCCTAACGCAACAGGACATCATCAAACCATCAATTCTGAAAAAGATGTATCAATTTAATATAATTTACAAAGCAATTTACGAAGTACATTTATTTCCTTTTCGTGATATCCTTACATGGCACAGCTCAAATAGGGAGCTACAAAATTAAAGAGAGTAAATGAGGCCATGAGCTTAATGTAAACTTGCCACTTTTATAACCACTTATTTTTATTTTTTAAATATAGGTATATTTTCCCGAAAATTGCGCTGCTTATGCTAAACGTTTATGGGTGGCGTTGACCTGATCCATGGTCCAACGTGCGGCAGGGCCTACTTTAGGGTCTATTATGACTCCAACCCAGGAACTCTCGTACCGCTGGGGAACACATTGTGTTGTGTGCCACGGATTAATTTTCACACTTTACTTGTAGGACATATATTAACGCAGCGTCATATAGCTTTAAAGTAAGGTCATAGTTTGTGTGAAAGGGACTACACAACGGATAAACATACGTATGTATTATTTTTTCCTAAATACATACAGATAATAATACACCCAGACCAACGCAAAAAAACATGTTAAGCACACGAATATCTGCATTGTGCGGGGATCAAACCCACTACCACTGGCGTCTAAGGCAGAGCATGTTACCCCATCGCCTAATTTCTATATTGAATCCTTTGACATATATATAATCAAAGATTGAATCTTAATCCAAAATCCTTGTTTGTAAACACTGTCATTAAAATGGTGTACTATGCAATCTGTCAGTCCCTTTTCACTAACTGTATTAGTGTCTGTGGCTGTACTGCCAAAACTGTTATGATAGATTTGGAAAGAGCCCAGCGTGCTGCACTTAAAGTGATACAATAAACCACCCTATCCCAAACCTAACTGTTTACGAGATAATCGACTTTTAAACTTTTTTTACAAAAATTGCCAATTTTCAGATATTAAATGTCATATTATGAAATTGGTGCGCTTTTTTTTATTCGTTGGATACAAATTAAGATGTTCTATGATCTTATTAACCAAAATTTCACTTACAATTACTAACTACAGTTCTGAGCGATTGAAAGTTCAAATAATCAATTTTTTTTCACAGTTTACTTTTCATTTAGGAATATCTAAAAAGGTTATTATGGCAGACATTCGGGAGATGTATTTAAAAACATCAGAGTTTTATCAGCCATCCAACAAGGTATAACAATCTAGACTTTAATTTTAACCCATAGGAAAAAAAATTGTTTCATAATAGTGGATGTAAAAATAATTACGCTTATTGAGCCATAATCCATTCTGTAGCCCAGGAAAGTTAAAAAAACGAAGGCCCCAGCGAAAATTTAGTGTGAAAGTGTAGATGGACATCATTTCCAATCATTCCATTGGTGGACCCTACTTTCTACCCAATAATTTGAATGGGGAGCACTATGAAAACTTCCTGAGAGGAGAACTTCGTTAATGGAAGATTTGCCACTGTCCCTTATTATGGAGATGTGGTTCCAACATGATAGCTGCCCTGCACATTTTCAAAGGAGTGTGAGAGAATGACATAGGACGAGGAGGCTCTACGCCTTGACCAGCCAGAAGTCCAGACCTATCCCCCATGGATTTTCATTTGTGGGGGCACATAAAGAGCCTCGTATACAGCGAGCCCAATCCAATTGCATCTGTAGATAGATAGAAACTCAGTATCAGTACTCATAATCAACGTGGCAAACGAAATGTGTAGAAATTTGACTACTGCTGCAATAAAAACTGGGCTTAGCAGAATAATGCGAAAATGTATTCAAAACAAAGGCGGACATGTTGAATGTGAATTTTTATGTGCAAAATTAATAAATTTTATTTTGTACAAATAAAATTTTGTTTTATTTTACTTTCCAGGGCCACAAAAATAATTAAGCTCAACATGCGTTATTATTTTTACGTCCACTATCGCCTATGAAACTAAGATTTTCTCTACGAATTTAAATTAAAACCTAAATTGTTATACCTTGTTGGGTAGCTGACAAAACGTAGATGTTTTTGAACATATCTGCCGAACGTCTGCCATAATAACTTTTTTAGACATTCTTAACAGAAAAGTGAACTGAAAAAAAAATATTTGAACTTTCAATCGCTAAGAACTATGTACTTAGTAATCTTATATGGCAATTTTTCTAAATAAGTTTAAAATTCGATTATCTCGAGAACGGTTAGGTTTGGGTTAGGGTGTTTTATTGTGAAATAAGTTAGAACATTTGGTAAAAGATTCCGAAATTTTGCTATGTTTTTCATTTATAACAAAATATTAAAGATTTGTAGCATTATAAACACCCCTCTAAAAAAAGCTAAAACGATTATGATTGATTACGATCACACAGAGTCCTTCATTTATTCCGGTCAGCACGAAACTGAATGTATTGTACATTTATTAAAACCAACATCAACAAAAACTCAAAGTAACTTACTCTAAATACATAAATACATCATCATCATCATTACAACTCTTTGTAATGAGCCCACTGCAGGGCATGAGTCTCTCCCCTGGGTGACGAGGAGGTGTAGGCCATAATCCACCAAGCTGGCCTAGTGCTGGGTGGTGGATGTCTTAATTTTCAGGGCGCCAAAGTGGCTTCTGACAAACCCTAACGACTACTGTATACAAGTATACAGCACCCGGGACCGACTGCATAACGTGCCCTCCGAAGCACGAAACTCGTCGTGAGAAATGAATGGTCGGCGGTCACCCATCCAAGCAACGACCGCACCAAACGTTGCTTAATCTGTGATATCGTTTGATTCACACAGTAACCATGGCGCCACGACGACATAAATACATACTTAGAATATTTATTTATCCATTTTTCATTAATTATTATTTACTATTTATTCATATATTTTTATATATCCTTATTACGTTTTTAATATAATTACCTGTAAACTTACAATTGGTTTCTCAAGTCAGAGGCATCTTAAGCCTAGTTTGAAAACCCCTGGCGATTTCGTGCACAATACATGTATGCTTATTGTTATTTGTAAATTATGATATTTTTTTCTTACATATTTTTTCACTCATATCTTGAAATTTTGTGTATATTTCTTCATATCTTCTTGTGTAGGTACTATAATGTATGACCGGTGCCATGACAACCAAAATCCAGATTGAAAAATAGAAATTGAAATTTACTATAAGTGGTCGTGCTGCGAAAGCCTTGATTCATGAATTAAACTCGCACTTGACCAGTTTTTTAACTTAACCGTTATTCGTTTATATCCTTACAATTCACACAGAATGTAATCTGCAGTTCCTTATAGGGAACACAAGCCTATACAATTAAAGTCCGTTAGATTATCTTAAGGAACATTGCCTGTGCGAATAAAACGCGTTTGGTAATTTAGTCGGCAGCCATGTTAGGTGTTTTGCGGTTCTGTCTCATTAGCTTATAAACCATGAACTCGTTTCTTTTGTTTCGTCGGCGGGCATTGAAGTCACCACGAGGTGTAAGTTATAGAGTGATAATTTTAGAACGGTTTTAACTGTCTTCAAAATTCTTTGCTAGGTACGTTACAAGATACATTTAAAATGTTGTTAATAAAAATGAATTCGTTATTTTCAAGATAAATTGATATTTATTTTACAATCACTAAGCTTAGAACAGACACTTGATAAACATTGCTGAAACACACCATCACTGCAGCGACAATATTGGTAGAAAACTGGTTGGTTAAGGTTGTAAATTTCTTAAATATTAAAAAATAAAAAAACAAAATAAAAATCATTTATTTTCAGTCAGTTAATCCATAGATTGTTAGTAACAATTTATTTTATAGACTATGTTAGTATTCATATCTTAAACACTATGTTAGTAAAATAATAATGCATGAACACAATCACAATTAATAATAATACACATCTCAAATTAAAAAAAAATGGATTACGGTGAATCTGTCAACTAGAGTTGAATCAAGTCGCTCCCCGACCATCCTCAGAACTCGCTTCAAACTCAACCGTACCAAGTGAGGCAAACTTTTTTCTTCATAACTGCAAAAAGTCATCTACGCTGGCATCAGCAAACATGCCTGACGCGCTACAGTATCGTGAAAGACGGAAAAGGGCCCTAAATATGTTATTATACTGTACACGTAGGCTATTATATGTTTTCTGTGTAAAGTTAGCCCACAGACTACTTGTGTAAAATACCTGGCAATATGCTTTAAATCTAAATCTAATCTACACCTTGCAAATCTATGTGCTATCATTTTGCCACGTACCGCCAGTGCCCTTCGCTCTTTTTCTACGTCAAGAATATAAATATCACACATATATACCCAGATATTGAAACTGTGAGACCCGGTTCAAAGTAACTGCTGTAAGAGTGAGTGGTGGTATTATGAATGGACCCTTATTATTATTATCTTAACGTAATTTTTAAGACTCTGTTGTACGAAAGGAAATATTTTTAAGAAATAAAAAAAAAACAAATTGTATCTTAAATTTTCACGATTCATTGTATTAAAATCGAAAACCTGTTCACTAGGTGACAGTAAAGACCGGGTACCTTGGGTTAATTAAAACGTAAAATATAATTAAATGCGATGATGTCTGATTAAAACTATCTTTTAGTTAAGCAATTTTATTTTCCTGTTTATTATACCCAAGAAGGAAATTATCATAAAGAACGTTGTTTCTAGGGCTTTTGAGTAATAAAATATACCTGTAGAATTTATGTTTCAGACATATTTAAGGTCCATAAATAATTAAGCTATATATTTATGGCGTTATTTATACATAATAATGAATTCCATAATAATGAATTCCCATCGCCAAAGTGACGACCACTTTGGCGATGGGGTAAACCTATCTGCCTCAGACGCCAGTGGTTGCGGGTTCGATCCCCGCACGGAACAAGAAAAAAAAAAAATGTTCCGTGTCTGGGTGTTTATCTATTTATGTATTTATATTCTAGGTTCCCCCCTAGTTCGCTATATGGTATCCCATGACACAAGCTATGCTTACTTTGGTCCATATAGTTGGTGTGATTGTCTGGGGATTTTATTTTATTTATTTATTTATTTATAATTTTCATTTCATTCAATTAAGTTTATTTGAAAATTATTTTATCTCTCCACATTCTTTTTATTTATAGCTCAATGTTTTCAATTTCCACCAAAAATGGCAAAATAAATTACGTGGACTTGTTTAGAATATGAGCTGTGACTGCGAAACTGTTTGTCAAATTGTCATTAACAGAAATTAGTTTTTAACGCGCCAAATTTTCGTCGAAAAACGTTGGCACATTGAGTATTGTTACCGTCCACGTTATTTTTAATTGAGGCTTTTGTAATTTGGAATATTTTGTGAAACTCGCCTCCGATTTGTTTCGGTACATTAATGACAGGTCACTAATGAATCGTAAAATGTTACGATTCTAAAGCACTTAATTGGAACATAGGTTAATAATTTTATAGGACTTAAATGTTAAATTAAATATCACCTGTGAAATGAAATATCGCCTTTAGCGATTCTAGTTTAATTTTCCAAATCATTATTTATATCATATTTTCTTTTTTTTATTCATTAATTGTTACGTTTAATCAAGTTTTGTACGATGCACAATCTTTTAAATTTTGTGATGCATATGTGCACAAATAAATTAAGAATTTGATCTGTTAAAATATATTTTGTAAGTTAATTTGTACAAAATTCGTATAATTGTACGAAAAATTTAGTTCGTCATTAAATGATCATAAATTTGCATAGTTGTAATTTGAAAATAATATTTTTTTATACATAAAGAAAAAGCATTTCCCAACGACAATTGTGTCAATTTCCAGTGGCTTCATTTAAGGATTAAAGGTTGAAATTGCAGTACGTAGGCACCGCTGGAGATCCATACAAAAACAAAACCACGCGAAGGGACCCTTTTGTATGGTTCTAGCCCCACATAACGCAGTATCAGCTCTGAAGCATGATTTATCTTTCTTCATAGGAACTAGGAAACAACGAACACAGGGAAATGTCGGTCTCAGTCGAATGTCCGAATCAAGGATTCAGGCAGATGAATTATTTGCATGTATTTGGGACTACAACAATAACAGGCAGTTATTGTTGTAGTCCCAAATACATGCAAATAATTCAATATCCGAGAAGGTTGCCTGGAAGAAACTAAACAACAAACCTGGTTATTTTGAGTTACACAGTAACCTTTCTTAAAAAAGTATCCATTTTGCTTTGAAAACAAAAAGCGTTTATTATTACATCTAGTATGTAGTATTACCTGATGAGAACATTTTCCATTGCAGCTAAAAGGAAGTAGTTGGCTATACATTTACTAAAGTCTATCAGTAATTACAAATACATAACACTTAATTCACATTATTCAATTATGAGAATATTTCAATTATCTTACATTGTACTTAAGAATTCCTTTGTGAGATTAGTGAAACCACAGCTTAACGTGTGTAACGTCATACAAAGGTCACGCCGCAAGGCTGTTTTCTACCGACTTCCGAATTATTTAAATTACATGTTTAGGAACAAACCGATTTCTATTAACATATGTTAGTAGAAATTGGACTGTTTTAAAATCAATGTGTTAATATAAAAAAACTTTACAAGTATTTTTTTAGTAAAAAATATTTTTTCTAAAATCCTAAACAATTACTGTGGTATTTTAGAGATATAGTATTAAGAGATATGGATACTCATTTCACAACGACACATGAACACCATCGTTGAACTTTTTTTTTAGAGACATTAAGTAGTAGATCCACAGCTTCCATAACAAACAAAATCTCGTAAACCAATATCGATAACATAGATCTTCACCTATGATATTACTTAGTGTTCGCTATGTACCTATGTGACGCAGACTCATGTCCTAAAGCTGTAATACTTGTGTTCTCTATAAGAGTTCCAGAAATTCACACAAAAATGAAGTGAAATAAATATGAGATAGATATTTAGGGCTATAACAAAAGAAGAATATAGAGGGATAGCAAGTAAGATCCATTAAAAGTAACATCCGAAGATCTTACTTTTCTTTAATACCAAACAGATTTCATGAAAATAATGCTAAACCTAAACCGACATAAGACTAGTTAGTATACTGTTGTTAGGCAGAAGTTCTATATTTTTTCGTATATCAATTACTCCATCTTCAAATATTTTTCTATCTAATATATAAAATTCTCGTGTCACAGTTTTCGTTGCCATACTCCTCCGAAACGGCTTGACCGATTTTGATGAAATTTTTTGTGCTTATCCGGTATCTATGAGAATCGGCCAACATCTATTTTTTTTTTACTTATGTGGCAAAACAACGTTTGCCGGGTCAGCTAGTTAAATTAAATATTCTCTAACATTAAATTATGTAATCATATGACTGTCTAATAAACTTAGCTTATGACATTAAACATTAATCAAAAGGTTTTTATTGACCCTAATAAACCTTGTTGCAACTAATATTTCCTCTGATTACTATTAAAAATAGGCTTATGTTATTAGATGTTTACTTCGTAATGTTAAGTAATATTCTCACAAGCTAATTAAAAGGTGTTTTAATTAAAACGATACCTATTTAATATGGCCTTTGTAATAAATAGTTTCGATCTGTCCAATATCATGGCTTGCATTGAACTAAATTTTAGTTGTCCCTGCGGTGTGTTTGTTGACTTGATCTCCGAGCTTTCATTAGAATTTATTTAGACTAGCTGTAGACTTATCTACAAGTTTATTGCGATTTAAAACACTAAGTGCGCCATCTCATGTCAAAACGTGAAATTAAATCCTTATTTATTATATGATTACAATAGAGTAATAAAATAATATATAATAAATTATTTGAAACAAATCGGTCCGTAAGAACCAATAGGTTTAGAATAGCCTATAAACTTTCTCATTTATAAAATTACTAGCTGTTGCGCGCGGTTTTACCCGCGCAATTTCGAATCCCGCAAGAATTTTGGGATAAAAAGTAACCTATATTCTATTCCAGAATGTATACTTTCACTGTGCCAAATTTCATGCAAATCCGTTTAGCCGTTCTACCGTGATTGAGGAACAAATATCCATACATCCATACATCCAAACTTTCACATTTATAATATTAGTAAGATTAAGATTAAAAGGGAAACATTGAAATCTTAAGCAATTTGTAGTACCACTGATCGTATTAAATCCAATTAATAGCGTTTTCAAGATTTTAAACTGATGGAATTGCTATAATTAATTATTATTAGTTTATATGAAATAAAATAATTGCAGTTAATTATTAACATACGTACATACATAACATCACGCCTGTATCCCTTATGGGGTAGGCAGAACACCAGAAGATATAAACCATCTGATATGACATTTGACAAATTTGGAGGTATTATAATGATGGATAGAGACTTGCAGTGATAGCGGGTCAGCCTGTCGCCCACAAAAATGTCAATAAAACCTCTGTCCCTTAACCGACTTTTACAGTATGCCCGGGAAGAGAAGCAGCTGGCACATTCTATGTTTTTCCAGTCCAGCAATTCATTACTAAATTCGCGTTAAACCTCCATTTCTGCTGATGGTAAGTGCATGGTGATGAGTTCGAAGATGACGACAGCACGTGGGTTTACCAAGTATCCTGACAAATATGGTTTTCTTAATAAATACATAAAAGATGCAAGAGCTTAATTAAGCAAAATGTTCACACTTTTCAATATGTTAGAATATTTTAAGAAGAACAACTCAGCAGATCGCTCATACTAACATTAACACTAATGTGATTTTACATTAAAAAAAATATAAAAAGAAGGCCTTCTTTAGGATCGATTGACTCAAAACCCATTTATATCAGTCGATATAATTAATTATTCTTAAGTTTTTGCAGAACAGAGTGGTTATAATATTAAGAAATGATATGTGTACTGTTTTTTTTTAATTTTTTGCAAAAAATACAAGTCTGCATAAAAGTAAACATAAGCACAGCTTCCACAAAAATTTGATACTCCATTTAATTGTGTACTCGCGCTAAAATAGACAATACTCTGCACAGGTTTGCATGTGCAACACATACTACAATTTGTCTATGCCAGCTGCTCAGCGGGGATGGTAGAGGAGTATCATCCATCAAGATGAAGACACTTCCTGTACAGGAACACTGGAATTATATAGGACTGGGTTTGAATACCGTCAAATTAAATTTAAATAGCGAGCACAGAAAGAGGGTCTATCTAAATGTGTGAGAAAGGTTGTGTGGAAATTCATTTAGTATAGTATTATTATAAATGGGGGAATGAAATTACACTTGACTTCGGTAGTATACCTTTCGTCGAGTATGTTAAGTTTACCCGACATTGCAAAAGCTTATGAAGAAATCTAAGATTTTTTTTTTATTTCTATATTTATTTTTCCTTAGATAATTTCATTGCTTGTCGAGCTAAATTAAAAAAAAAATCGGTATTTTTTTTTCTTTAAGTTAGGAGTTTTATAAAAGTCATATTACTCGTATATTGGTTTTTTAATGGGCGCAATAGATAAAAAGACAAGTTTAATAATACATTTTTAAGAATTTACTAGGCTTTTAATTTATTGCTTAAAAATGCTCACCCTTAAGGAATCCTGCCAAAGAGTAATTGAGTAATTGATGAAAAAAGAGTGTGAAAAAGTTTGTTTGATTTCTTCACTTACTGATCGATTTCCGCTATTAAATATATATTTTCATATGATTATATGATATGACTTTTTGAAGTAAAACGTGCAAATGTTTTTCGTTCAAGCAAAGTAATTGGTCCTAAATGCAGTCATCGACACATAACGCAGAAACCCTTAAAAACTCTTAATTTGCTTCCTTATTACCCTTAGACACACAATCGCAGTTTAAAACCACTTTGAAATTTTACAAGAGGTCTGTGATCAAAATTGTTTATTAATAATACCTACCTTAGAATTTAATTTAGATGACTTTCTGTTTTAAGTAAAGTCGTGTACAAGGAAAGACAAGCAAATATAAACCTATAATTTTGCAGTTCCAATATTACAGATAGAATAGGAAAAAATTAAGAAAAAGCTGTTCTAAAAGATCCTTATATGGAAAACATTCGACTATAAAAAATAAGAAAAAGTTGTCTAAAAGTTCCTTATGTGGAATTTAAAAAAGGAACACAATTTTTATTTTTTAAAATTCCAAAGTCAACGCACTAATAAGCGCCCACTACCGCTTCCGCTAAAGCTCAAAAGTAACATAAAAGCTACATGACTCATTCGCCTTACATTAAATGTATGAAATATTTCATACTTAGTCGTGAACTTATGTGATTACTATCTGCAGTCTTGAATGTAGTTACCAAAAGAACAATTTACCATGAGTTTTGGTGCAGTCGTTTCCGCGTGCAGAAACCAGCGGGTGGTTTATTTCTAGGACTTGCTACGCCAATTGTTCCTTTTGAATTAAATCTATTTTGTATAGCTTGTACGTTTATTTAAATTAGAACTGCCTAGAGCACACAGTTTTACGATGGAATTGGCATTTTATAAAATATTACCGGTACACATATCGCTGAAGTGATGATAATCTAAGGGCAGATCTTTTATGGAGAGTGGTTCTGGTTAGACTTATCAACCACGCACTTTCTCACGTCTTACTTGTTGCATTTTACGTATTCTTAGGTTGTTACCGATGACGTTGATCGAAGGTTGACCAATGGCGTCCGGTTAAGCGACGTCGTCGATCAGATTTTTGTGGATTTTTTGTGTGGTAACACCCTTAGCGAGCCTGCAAGAAAATATATGTTGTTGTGTATTATTTGATTACTCAAAAACTACCGAATGGATCTTAAAATAGAATACTAAACAGACTCTAACTGGACAGTGTAAAATTATAAACTAGAAGCAATCGAATTGACTTAAATTATAATTGTATGTTTTAGTTTTCTAAGAATTTATGAAATTTACAAATTATAGGGTTAAAATATTAATCTATGAAATAAAATCCAAAATCGTTTATCTACGAAAAAGTGTTTTTTCAAAACTTTAGTATTACGTTGTTTTGGCACTATTTTTTATATTAATAGAAACGAAAATTGACAGACATTTCATTAAGGATAAATATAAGTAATAATCTATAATTTTTAATGGTATTTGTGAGGTGGCGTGGTTGCAAAGGACACTGCCTGGCCACGCCACAAATTTTTTTCGATTTCTCTTAATCCTTTGACCGACATTTTTTTTCCTTTTACGACAATTGCCGAGATTTAATAGACATTTGTTCTGATAAATCTCGTATGAATTGCATGATGTGGCGTGGCCACGAAGTATGACACAAAGTACTCAATGAAAAGCACATCATATCTAGTGCCTTTTAAATGTAACGTTGTATACTAAAATAAATGTCCTGCTATATGATACATGATAAGTGAGTAATATAAACAATTAGAACACTATTACGAAATGCTTTAAACTGAAACAAATTGCAATATTAATTATTCAATAATGTTTAAGAAGTCTTTTTAATAAGAATTAATCACAATTTGAAATATAAGCAGCAAAGTTGCGAACTCATATAACAAACCAAAAATATTGTGAGCTCTAAAAGTAATGCAGACAGATACAATTATAAATTTATCTTAATAAGTTTCAAAGTGCTCAGAGGTCTAAGTATATTGGTGCAGAGATGAGGCCAGGTGATAACAAGTCGTAGGTTTAATTAAAATTTCGACAAAGTGGTTCAATACAGTGCATACAAAGCAAATTTTACATACTTATACGAAATAGATTTAGAAATATTTGTAACACGCTGCGTGGTAATGATTTCTTCACTTCGCTACAATTCTGGGTCTTATTTCGAGCGGCACTAGATCGAGTTTGAAACTGTAAGATCTAAATATTATAAAATTGCATGTTCTAGGAACATTCTGGGATTTATCATTCACCAGTGATAGTAAGCTACAGTTTTGAATGTGGTAATTACGTTCGTATTGAGAAATACATTATTTCAATAAACGTTAAGAACTAGTTAGACCCACGGCTTTATTCCTATTTATTCCTAGGCTCAAAGTAATATTAGAATGAAAAGTGGCCTTATTTCAGGAGGCTCTATCTGAAATTTCGATGGACGAGACTAAGGTCTCTCATGACAAAAAAAAACCCATCTGGCCTTTCTAATTTTCAAGTTTAATTGTTTATAGTTTCTATGGACCATCAGTCGTAAAGAAAACAATAATCATGAAATACAACAGGTGGTCTTATTGCTGCAAAGAGAATTGTTCGTAGTTTTACCTACATTAGCAGTTGACTACATTAGCAGATATTTTGCGACTTATTTAAATAAATTTTAATTAAAATGAATAATTATAGAACGTTTCTGATCTCTCTTTTAACCTTTGAAAAATCTTCTAGAACCCCTTAGTAAATAGATAAAATAAAGAAAAGCTGATTTACTAGAAAGAAGTCACTTATGAATAATATTAAACAAATAGGTTGCTTTCTTGGAGTGGTTCCCTGTCCTTTTTGACAGGAATAAGTTGAACACAAGTGGTTTAGTATTTTTTTGAAAATATTTATTTATTTATTTGACCATATTTTCGTTGAAATTTAGTTATTAAGAGACCGTGAATATGGCACATAGGAACTGGCTCATCACTAAAGCAGTTATCTTTGGAGGCTCATCTTATATGTCACTCCATAGGTCACGTTTATGAGACGCCTTTTTATCGCTTCCTGAGCACGCGTTTGACTTCAATCTCACCCGGTGTCGTGTTATGATGAGTTTGAAGCTGAAAGCAATCAGGCTTAAAAAGTAACTATTTTTCAACCGACTTATAAAAAAGGAGGAGGTTTTCAATGGTATGTTTGGGTTTTTTGTGTCTTTGTTACACGATATTTCAACATATCGTGTAACAAAGACACAATAAAAAATATTTTGAAATTTGTTGTTTCATATAGGGATACTTTATAGTTAGTGCCATTTCAATTTCATCGAAATTGGTAGAGTAATTCATTGAAAATTTAAAGCTTTTGCAAAAAATATGTATGATTTCGGAGAATGTTTACGTTGATGACATTCTCAACTCAGCCAAAGTTTTGACGTGAAGTCGGTTTTTTTAATGCTCTGCATTCGTTGATAATTTAAAAATCTGATCGGAATATATCAGGACACACTTTACTATTAATGAGGAGCTGGGCGGGACAAAAAAAGGTCCTACCACAAACTTAATCAGTATTATCCAGAGGTGCAAAGGTTATCCTACAGCTAAAATGGGTCACGCTTTTACCTATATCTGCGTAGTCAATATTCAAAACGAGCAGCTCTCGATATTGTCAAGTGTACAAACGTCACGTAATGCACCACTGCACTCAATTGTATAACGAACAGTCGCAGACGCTTTCGATTCTACGAGACGACCGTGCTACTAATAACTATGGGGCTTCCACAAGGTTGTGGCACACTTTACCGCAATATTCATAAAATATGAGATTATTATACATGTCGAAAAGGTAATAAAGAAAGGTCGAGAATAAAATGCATAATGAACGCTGATCGATCTTCAATCTTGCTAGTTGATTATGTTTTAAAGGAGATTAATAAAATAAATTAATTCATTTAATGTGTACATTTTGATTGATATCTTTTTACCATAATGAGCTGTAATTAATTACCTATTGTAATGTAGCCTATTACGGCAAGTGTCTTTAACTTATGCTTTTTAAAATTAATAATCATATTCATGTGTGAAAACACATCTGTACAATACAGTGAAAAGTGTTGAAAACTAAACTACATATCTGCCTACTTTACGGCACCTAAACTATTAATATTGATTTTTCGCTTTGACAGTTCCGGAACCCTAGGGTTCGGATACGCGTCGCCAAGGTTTGGAATGAACTGCCTGCTTTATTTTATTTATTTATTTAACTTTTTATGTACACACTAAAAATAATAATAGAAAACAGAAATAAAATTAAATGGAACAAAGGTACTGCTTATTCCTAGCAGAATCTCTTCCAGCAGTCCTGCGAGTGGAGAGTGGGATGTATAAAGAGCAATTTAGTGTGCAGCTAAGTTAATAATGAATATAAAATAACTAAAAAAATATATATAAATAAATGAACATATAATTCATATACACATTTATTCTTCTATTATTTCTGACCAACAGTGCGAGCACAGAACTTTGTCGACTCGTGTATTTACGAATGTTCGTATAGTATGGAGTCGGTTGCAAGTTTTTCGTAACATTGTAATTTTTTATTTAACAGTTATTTAAGAGTACAATATGTTTACAAACATTCAAAATTAACAAGGCCCACATTTATTTAAGCAGGCCGTACGGCAATGGATAGATTTCAATTATTGCTAACAAACCGTCTCCATACTATACGAACATTCGTAACAATACGAGTCGATAAATTTCTGTGCTCGCACTGCTGTATAGTCCTGGTACTTTAAGCGTCGAGTGAATAGGTTCCTCGTGGATGGACATTTACCACCTTGGTTTTCATGATAACTTCACACTAGGTGTCATAGAACACAAGTTTATAAAAAAGGTTGGTTTAATTAAAATTAATTGTAACTTTAAAGTTGATCAACTAAAACATCATTATTATTAGGTACGAGTATATTGGAAAATAACTACATAGTACAAAACACAAATTAGACGTCTAAAATATAGTTCATTTGAGTGTACACACTTCGAGTCTCAGCTGAACCATTTAAGAATCGTACTTTTGTAAGGTGGTTTGGATCCTGGATCATACTAGGATACATCCAATGTGTGGTCTCCTTAACACAAGCTTATTAAAGGATTTCTTTAAGGATAATTTATTTGTAACTTTCTTTAGGAGAAGAAACAGGATTACGAGTAGGAAAAACATACGCCAGTAATTATTTTACATTTAACATACCGTGATAAACTGCTACTCAGTTTAAATGATTTTAAACTTCAGGGACTGTAACCAAACTTGGACCTCATTTACTGTAATAATGTATGACTAGAGATAAGTATATTTAAATAGTATACTGATTGAAATCGTATATCATGCACTTTAAAAGTGTTTTATAAAACAAATGTGATGCAGCGTAAGAAAAGACTTCAACGCGTCAACCTTTTCAATGATTGCAATGAATGGCAGTTAATTATTTATTGTCGTACCTATATTTAATAAATTAAAAATTAAATCAAATTCTGTTTAATTATGAGTTATGCAAGATTTTTATAAATTAGCTGCTTGAAAATGGTTTAAAAATGCTAGCTCTATTTGGACTGAATGTATTTCGCATAGTTTTTATGTTGTATGAATATTAATACTTTTTAAGAAGAAAAAAAGTTTTTTTCTTGATTTATTATAAAATTTCAAGTGATTCTTCAATAAAATACCCAAACTCAAAAATACACCAAATACGAACAGCCTTCTCACTCTATCACTTTCATCCTTCCACCCTGACATTTGCGAGCCCTTACCCCCCCAAGCTTGGCCGGTGCGCGCGCGCCGGCGTCAATCACTCGTGTGCGCGCGTCGAGCTCACGCGCCTTGACTATGCAGCGGTGGTGTCAGTGAGTGAAGTGAAACATTGTTGTGTAGCAAAATGCAGTTCGCGAAGCCGGTTGTTTTCGCCCTTGCTCTATTGACAGGTTCGTTTATATGTTTTTGGAGTTTAATACAAATTGTAGGGTTAGGTTAGGTTAGGATTTAATTTTTTATTTAGGTTAAAAATATTTATAAATATAAATATAAATTTTAAGGGTAGTAATTATTTTTTTCTTTTTATTTTGTAAGTTTTATTTTGATTACAATAAACTCCCTTCATAATATTTCTAACACATTAACAAAAAACCTATTACAGAATAAATTATTTACGTAACGTAAAAACGTACTTTTGAATGTTATTAAAACAGCTTTTATGTATTGATTAGATATAAAAATCACTTTCTTTTTCATCTTACGTCATGGAAGCAACAAAAAACGATGCAGTTCAAAATACATGTTGTTAAAATATTTGCTTATCATTACAGAAAGTAAATTAGAAAAAGTTATTGTCAAATTTGTACTTATAAGTTAAAAATGAGGTACTTACTCCGATGATTTGTGCACAATTAGGCTTACATAATCCAAAATAGTCTTTCTTGAAACTGCAATCTCTAGAAAAATTAAAAACACTTTCATATACATGACGTTGTGAGTTTTCATTGCACACTGGGAACGTTGCAACACAATGAGCACAACTTGTTCTATGTGAACGCATTGCACGCAAATAAAGCAATTAAACATCTAAACAGTAAGTAATTCTGACCAAAAAACTTGAAGTTTCTCAGAACTTAAGCTCTACAATGACCAAGGTTAAAATTTCGCAAGGAAAGGATAATCGACACTTCTTCATATATTATTCAGCAATATTATTACGAAATTCGCATGAATAATAATTGTATAGTTTAGTGTTGATTGTTGTATAGTAATTATTATACGTTTTTTATGCAATCTGTCGGTGGTTTCGAAGCTATGCCGTGATGTTAAATCGGGCGTGACGCGGTGAAAATTGTCCGGTCGGCGGTTTCCTTCTGTTGTCGCATATGTATCGGAAATTTATACAATATTTATTATTTCGATACAACTTTGTGTGTAGCCTTGAGGTTTTTTGAGAGGTTTCCGCATTGGTTGCCAAAATTAGCCAAGTTTATATTTACAAAAAATTAGCTCTATACTGTTTTTTAATCAATCAGATAATTATGCAAATAAAATACTAAACAGAACCATATGCGTACTATTAATTCATCGCATAATAACCAACAAAAAAAAATCACTTAACTTATGTTAAATGTCAATTGTTATTCTTTAATAACAATTTGACATTTAACATAATTGTTATTTTAAC
This sequence comes from Stenoptilia bipunctidactyla, assembly GCA_944452665.1. NCBI lineage: Eukaryota > Metazoa > Arthropoda > Insecta > Lepidoptera > Pterophoridae > Stenoptilia > Stenoptilia bipunctidactyla. Next base: position 14,180,985 of record OX101726.1, read on the forward strand.
AATCATTACTTAACATATTACATCCTACCTAATTTTGAGTTATAAACAAGTTATTCTGCGATGCAACAAACAATTCATATTCCAATAAGACAAGCAAAATTCACGGTTTCGTTTATCAAATCAAAAGTACTATTAAAAATATAAACGTTGTATGTTCTGAATGACATAACTTGACGTCTGTCCGAATAAAAAGAATCCGCAAATGTTATTGGGTTACAATGCCACATGTGATAAGTTCAGACGTCAAAAGGGCAGGCATGAGGAAAGAGATAAAATTTGATAAGATTGACTGCAAATAAATATATGATTACATAAACAGAAACAAGTAAGACTAATTGCTTTGTAATATGTAATACAATAATTTTATTTGCTTTGCATATCGTAATATTAAGTGTCTTAAACCATTGTATGTATTGTAATTTTATTTGTATTTAACTTCGTCGAACTTTTGCGGATATTACAAATTAAGTATTTAACAAATTACCGGGCACGCAATAAATAGTGCCTAAATATCGTAAATCAAATATAATCACGGCGAAAAGAAACCCGTTCGTGTGTTATAAAAAGCTATTTAGCTTCTTCAATAAATATAAAAATAATATCTTTACTGTCGATCATCTTTATTGATTCATTCTTGTAATTAAATTTCATGGTAATAATTTGAAGACTCCTACAGAAAAATCAGTGTATGAACAAGTTTATACAGTTAAGCTAAAATTCACCTAAATTTATATACAAAAACAGTAGAAGTGGTATTTAGTTTAACATTTTTGTTCTTAAAACATTAACTACGGTCATTGTGTAAAGAGGATATGGGTTATTGTGTCGGAACGATTGTAATTCGTTAAGGTTGTATTTTTCATAGTTTGACGCTTATGTCACTAATTGTAGTCAGCTTTTAAAATAGATTACTGCTTAATGAAATAAGGTACATGCAATTATTTGCTTAGTAAAAACCTGAATTTTAAAAATACACTAAAGTATCAATGATATTTTTTTAACGATAAACTCTATTGATAATCATAGAGATAAGGTATGAAAAGAAAAAAATGGGCATACAGCATTGGTGTTTAAGTCTAGGTCTCTGATTTTAATTGTTTTTCATAGTCGATTCTTCGCCTACTTCTTGCTTTGATAACAGTCAATCATAAATAACTCAAAGTCAAAAGTTCCTCAAAGATCGTTAGGCCAAATAACAGCAGAAATATTGTAAAGACCAATCGGTAAAATTTCCATATAAGATATACAGTGTAGATCCATTTGAGAATAATGCAGAAAAATCCTTATATGAAACATCACTAAATAAAAATAACTATTTGTCGATGATAAAATACCTGCTTGATATGTTTTGTCTATATTTAGTTCTGAGTTAATTTGCAGCGTATTTATAGCATTTACACCGTCCAAAGTTTTCAGATATGAAATCCTCTGCGTCATCATCCATCATCATCCACAGCCTGTAGACGTCCACTGCTGGACATAGGCCTCCCCCAAGGTCTTCCACGTCGCTCGGTCCGGCGCCGCCCTCATCCAGCGTTTACCGGCGTAATGCTTTATAAAGCGTATTGGTATTGGTGATAAGGCGCCTAAATATGAACTCGTACCCTTCTGTGACCGTTAACTTAAAAAGAGAGTATTTATGTATTAATTATTTTCTTTATTACAAAGTTGAATTTAAGGCAAAGGATAATATTTTTTACCTCAGCTTCGTCACCATTAGCTTATATTATTAATATTTTCTTCACACCATGCGCATTCTATTTACTGTCGCAATACTGCTTTCCAATGTTGGTCAACTGAACGTTACGTTATGTATAGTTATTGTCGTCAATTGGCCATGATCTATTGTCAACATCAGAAATAATGTGTCTAAATATGTAAATCGTGACTACTTTTACGGTTCAATCTTTGAGATTTATCTTGGAATATTGAATTTTGGTTGACAAAAATACTTTTCTAAATGTCTTGCTTCGTTATTTTTCGTTGTTATATTTTCGTTTTAATAAAAGTTATATTAGTATAATGTTGTAGATTTTGTAGGTATCATATTTTAATGTTCAATGTAATTGAGCATCAAACAGCTTTAATTCTTTTTTATATGAATTTACGTGTTTTCCAAAAAATATGGAAACGGAACGTTCTAGAAATACAATACTCTTAGTGCCTGCGTTCCCTTAAACTGTAAATTGTAATACTAATTGGAAAAAAAAAAAAAAATAACACCTAAAAAATTGAGACTGATATCATACAAGGTTTGGAAGGGGCATTATAAGTGATTTCTATAAATGTTTTACATCTAAATTCGTAACTATAAAAAAATTGAAATACAAAATCCTCAACTAATTTCAAAGCATTAGTAAAGGCATTGAGTTTCTGTTTATGGTCAGCTGATCCTGTACTCGTTTTGCGCAGACACATCTATATTTCAAAGGAATTTATAATTTTTAAAGCGTTTTTCTTTTTTTAGGATACTAACTACACCCACGGTTGACTTTAATCTGACCTGACGTTGAGTCATGAGATCACAACACACGGGAGAGACTGTGTATGATGGGTGGTCGCTAGATACCCCAACATGCAACATTATCAGACCCTACAGAGACTAAATTGGAGATATAATTGTTGCTACTTATAGCTACAAAGAAATTCATTACTCAGCCAACGTAAACTGTACCTTGAAACTTTTGTTGCTGCTACGTACCTCCTATAATATTTGTGCTTCCGCTTGTTACCTACTTTATCTTTAACCCTGTACGGCTATTATAGTAAAAACACACCGTGATTATTAGTGAAATCGTCTGATTCACGATCTTAACAACGGTAACTACGATCTCGGCCAAGGTCTCTTAGTTGTTTCTCAAACTGCATTACACATTCGACTAGTGTTTTTCGCGTTAGAGGGAAGGTTGTTAAACAATAGAAGCTATTCTTACTTTATTGTTGCATTGATAGTTTTTCTTTAGTTTTAAAGAATTGTTAATGCTACTTTAAGCGCTCAATGAAACAGTCCATCCATTCTAGTCAAAGCTCTAATGCCTGTCTGTGTTAAAATGTATGAGTCTTTAAGTTCCTTTATGGGAATTTTAGAGTTGATGTTTAAGATGGCATTTGTAGAGCCAATGGTTGAGGGTAGACTAGTGCCTCAAAGTTTTGGGTGGAATCTTGTTGCACAGTGTGGTCTCAGTAATATAAGCAACTATAGGTTAAATTTTATAGATTTAATCTTGATATCAGCTTATGTAGGTTTGGATAAGGTTAACATTAGGTCCTGAAGAAGTGGCTCTGATTGGATGTAGAAGAATGAAAAGTGTCACTAGCCAGGCGGCCCTAAATGGGTTCTACTACATAGTGAAGATGACTCGAATTATTAGATCGCGGTTGGTATGGTAGGCCGAACAAAATGTTTGAATATTGATTTTTGGTGCAGGATAATTAGCCGGTACTCTATCCTATTATAAGTGGGATGTATTTTTTTAAGTTACACATAAAAAGTTGAACAGGAATCAAAAAATAATCGCTATTGTTAAGTGCAATTAAGATGATAATAAAAAACACTTTTTAGGTTATAAAAAATAAACAATGATTATTGCCCCAAAAATATTTCAAAAACAAGTAGCTGTATAATCGTGTAATTGATTGCTGTTTTTGTATATTTTAATAAAACCCTATTTGCCACGGGCTTAAATTTTTTCTTTAAGTTTCTTGACGTATTTTGAAATTGTCTTTGGAATGTCAAGGTTAAAACGATTATGTATTAATAGAGCATTAAGTACGTTTTATTGTAAAAATAATGCTTATATCTCCATTATTCAATTCATGGACATATTATTTTTCGTTGAAAAATAGGTATGTCGTAGCAATTGGTTTTCCCTTGTCTCTGCCTCCCCCAAAGGGAGACAGGCGTGAGGTTATGTATGTATGTAAACTGATTTCTCGTTTAAAATTTATATTAAAAGAAGCCAGCCCATTACAGAAAACTTCAAGAATTGAAAACAAATCCCATGTATTAGATATGAGAAAAATGTTAGTATTCTCTGCTTGAAATAACAGCAAATAAGACTAATCAACGGGTACTTATTGTGAGGAGGTGAATACGCGTGATTTTTTTAATGCTACGTAATCAATGCCAGTGCGTAAGTTCTGATGTTATTTCCCTAACTATCTTGCCCTTCTAACAGGAAAAAGGCTTCTCATGGCGAGAGAATGAGCCGAATAGTGATACCTACTAAGACATTCATGCTACAAACAGTATTTTTTTTTAAATATCTATTCATCAATGTCTAATACTTATAAATTTTGATAAGTTCAATGCGCAATATATTTAATCGTTTATCATAGTAAACAGGTACATTATTGTATTAAGATCAACATACAAATCATTAGCGGCCTTATTAATAAACTCGGACTAAGGTCGGATTACAATTTTTCACTGAGCATTATCATGCCCTTTACATAATCCTCTTTGGCTTAATAAAAAACAACGAAACATTTGGGATAAACAGTCATTACTTGAATAAAAAATTCAAACCAAGGATTATGTAAAGGGCATGTTATGCCTCAGTGAAAAATTTAAAAATGAACGAAACTTTAATCCAACCTTAGTCCAAGTTTATTAGCAAGGCTGGTAGTGTATAAATTGTTAATCCTGAACTACCTACATAAATCAGTTATATTCGGCCGCCCAATTGACTCATAATTGTACAATGTTGTATTTGTGTTTTAATTGACAATAAAATATCATTATTTTTTATTTTTATTTGAACCGCGTTTGGTTTACAACTGACAGCGATTTTAATGGGATTGAATATATTAAAAAAAATTGCTTAACCTTCTTTTCGTGAACGCCAATCCCTTAGTATTTATTTATTTTATTTGTTGGAAGCTTCTATTCAATAGTATAACTATATATTATTTAAGATCTAATCTTATTATGCATCAGTCACAATATCTTCTGACATTTCAGTAACCTTTTCAATACCAGAATATGTCAGTCGATTTTCTTTTGCTGCTGACTTAAATAAGCATTTGAATGCAAAGTACATAAAATTACAGGTACTTTTTACTTTTCTATACAACTTTGTTTTTAATACAACGCAGCAATATTTTTTTCTGTTACCTTTTTTTTTACTGGAGGAAAACGTGCAATCACGTCCCCGACCGCCCAAGGGGGAACGGCGGGGTATGTGGGGATGATCCGGCAGAAGGCCGGACCTACCCACTAAAAACCTCCAGGTGTACCAGTCTAGCGTAAACTCAAAGTCATAAGTGGTCAGAAATCAGCGTTGTTATATTTATCAACAAAGCCATCATCATTTTCAACTTAATATTCTTTTTTGACATTACACTTAAAGTAAAAATAGTAAGCACATCATTTTAAGTTATGAGACAGACAATTACTTAGATAACATAACAAAGGAAGTTTTTTGCTCCGCTGCCCATCTTAAGGAAAGTTAGCTTTGGTTTTTTCCAGAGAAATATATGGACTGGTTCAAAAGAAGTTTTGTGAAAAGAGACCTTCGGATAAGTTTGCTTTTTAACCTACAGGAAATATTACTGCTTTGTATGTGTATTGTGTTACATATATACGAATTTATTAAATCTGTTTAAATAAATGTCAAAATAAGTAAATTATGACGACTCCTTGGGCGATGCGAGATGGGGTTATTGTCTACCTCATGCGCCTGTGGTCGCGGGTTCGATTCCCGCCCAATGCAAATATTCGTGTGCATAACATGTTTGTTTCCATTTGTCTGGGTATATTCTGATTCTGTATGAAATGTATGTATTTACGACAAAAAATAGTAAAAGTATAAAAAAAAGTCTCCAGACAATCACACCAAACACATGGCCTCAAAATAAGCATAGCTTGTGTTATGGGATACCATGTAGCGAACTAGGGAGGAACCTAGAATATGAATACATATATAGATAAACACCCAGACCCGGAATATTTTTCTTTTCTTATTCCGGGCGGGAATCGATCCCGCAACCACTGGCGTCTGAGGCAGATAGGTTTACCCCATCGCCAAAGTGGTCGTCTAAAGTAAGCGGTCAGTTAGTATGTTTTTTAGAACCTATAACACAACCTATGTGCTTACTTTACTTTAGTGTGAACGAACATATGTCATACAATATTAATTATTGTTGCATAGATTTTTAATATTTGGTCAACGAATAAATTTTCTTTGTTTCTTTCTGTTACATGGTATTTGGACTTTAATTTACAATAGCAATTATGTGATTGCGAAAACAGTTTTTTTATAATTACAAATGCACACTTTTGGGAACATTAATAAAGAACCAGAATTTTATTATTAATTTAAGGAATGTGGATAATTACTCAGTTTTGGTGCTTTATGTTCCGTTAATTCGAGGAATCCGCGACCGGTCACATTAAAAAGGGCAACAATGCAGTTATAATGGTTAGTTTTTAGTTGTGTACAACAACAGTAAAAAATATAGGTACAGCCAGAGTAAAAATTGTTTAGCTGGATTCGGAAAACTTTAATATTTATGTAGATATTTTGATGTTTTATAATGAGATTTAAATATTTTAAACAAATCCCGATGATGTGTATATAGCTTAAACAAGATCAGTTTATTTTCAATTATTTAAAAAATGCGTCTTAGTCCTACTTAAGTTCTCTAAAGATACATTTTTTTCTTATCATTTTTTTGCTGACAAAAAAGTGTTTACATGAATTTAATCAACCACCACCCCATACTTATCAGCAAAATTAAATGCAAATCGACACCACTGCTGATGTTTAAACGCATTGATATAATTATTCGCCGTAATATTACACAATACACTTACGCTGCAGACGCGGAATTACGTTTTTTATTGTTCAAACGTTTCGCGTACTTTCACGGTCATGACTTGCGCACGCGCTTTCTTTTGGTTCGAAATATACTGGACAACAAAAGTTGCACGAAAAACTCACGAACATTTCTATACAAACGTTCTCTATAATTGTTAGGCAATATACGTACAGTCCATCAGGTGTGTACAACTCATTACCCGTACTGTAGTTATGCAATAGCATGTAATGTAATTTTTCAATAATTGTTGTACACCGATTTGTTTGTAATTAGCCTATTTGAATTTGTTATTAACACCGGATCACAGTTTTTTGTTCTGTTTTATTTTACGAAATATACTTTGTTGCTGCGTTCTGTTTGGATTGCGGTAATGAAGTAATAATGTTTTATGCTTCCCTTGTATTAAACTGGTTTCAGATGCATTTTTACTATAGGATTTAAACGCTTCCATGCTGGACTGGGAGCGAAAGAAATACGTAGAATGGTGCCAGCTGCTTCTCTTCCCAGATACTGTAAAAGTCAGTTAGGGTACAGAGGTTTTAAAGGCGTTTTTGTGGGCGATAGGCTGACCCCCTGTCACTACAATAGTCTCTTTCCATCTTTATAATACCTCCAAATTTGTCAAACGTGACATCAGATGGTCTAGTAACCTCTGGTATTCTGCCTACCCCATAAGGAATACAGGCGTGACGTTATGTAATGTAATGTAAGATTTAAAAATAGTCACAAGTTACAAGTATGCTACAAACCCGAGACAAACTGTGACAATAAATATCACCTTATTTTATAAATACATCCCAAGCATACGAAGTCGCTGCTCTTTTCACAGCTCTTTATAATAACCATATAAATTCCATATAAAAATGACTAATTTAATAAACCAAATAATACTTAAAATTAATAAACCTTTACCGGTAAGTGACATTTCGCGTATGTCGACTTAAACACTTATTATTGAAAATAAGATGTTTGCGGAGAGCTTACATCATCAGCAATGAAGCCGTGTTTGAGATCAACCTTCTTGGTTAAGTCTTTTTGGTTAATTATGAAAAGGTTTATGAGGTTTTGTTTGATTTATACTGATTGCGCTAGAGTAGAGTAATGTTTTTAAATTGCTGCACTCGTAACTTTAGAAACTTTTTGTGTGAAATAGTCATAATTCGTAGAGTTCGTATAATTCGTGGATGTCCGAAAACATTAATCGGAGAGTAGGTAGGATTTTTTTTATACTACTATGCACCAATTACAATGTCATTATCACCTTTAGGTAAACTACGATGGCGCCAATCTTATTCTAAATGGGTATTTACGTCTGTCAAAAATATCTATATTAAAACAAAACAGCGTCTTATGTATTGGCTTAAACTTTTAAATAGCAAACTCCTGATGAAGACAATTTATGCAATGTCTTTATAATCTGATGAGACTGACACTAAATTAAGAGCTTTAATTCAAAAGAAGAAGAGTCTAACTACTGACAAACAATTATAAAAAACTCTATGACTTCATGAAACTTTAATCGCGTAGTAAACTCAAAGACGAAACGACTAAATCCCTCTGTTTGAAATATTAGTGTAGACAAATTGTATAATGCTCATGTTTTTATAAATTACTTCCATATATCAAACATGTGGTCAAAGACATTGACCTTTTATTCACGAGGAAACAAATTGTTACTCTGAGCTACTGGCCATCGGAAAGCATCCTACGCCTTACAATAACATTTGATATCAATTTGGCAGACTAACATTGAAAGAAAATCTAAAATGAATTAGATTGAGTGGAGGCGGCAATACATTTGTACAAGATATACTTTGTTGTTATCAACGTATTTTTTGTAAAATGAAACGATAAAATATTTTTATTGCTATTACAAAAATATTGTACCTACACTTAGTCGTATATGGTAAGCCTACGAACTTAGTATTTTTATTCTCATAACTGCTCTTGTACTAGTGCTAATGTTTGATTAATTATTTATTATTAATATGATTATTTTTGGATATTAATTATTAAAAGTAGGATTTTGATGACAAAGGCTTTGAATATGTGAAGTAGGTGTTGGTTTGTCCCGGAAAAACTGTAAATATATTGTAAACGAATGATTTTACCATTCATATTAAACGAAAAATATTTCTATTTTAATATCTTTTAAAGTTTTATTTCAAAAATATTTTTAAATTAAATAGTTACTAAGCTGCCAAATATAATTGAATCGAAAATCACGAATGAAGTAAGGCACAGCGTTACCGCACCGAATCGGTAGAGGCTATCACCGACCAAATAATGCTTTGTCACCGATATGCAAAGTCAGTGAGAAATTTCTCGCGTCCACCAATCACCGGCCAGTATTTTGTATACAACAGAGAAATGCTCCTGCTTTCCATTATCGCTGACAAGTTGCGTAACAAGCTTTTGACAAATCATCTCATTACTTCATATTTTGATTCTTATATGTTTCTTCGTAACTCAAAAGAATTTCTGTTGATTTTTGCATTACGATGAGTAACAAAGTTGATATTGTTACTTCTGGATAGGATATAGTTTTTCTATGACATTATTTTAATATGAAGCCGAGAAAAAAAGGTTTAATTAACATTTTGTTGACCAATATCGAAAAATTAATAAACAGATTTTGCATACGTATTTATACGTATGAATCTGTATTTTTAAAAGTGGTGTTAAAACCTCTTAAAATGCCCATAGATAGGTACTTACTTATTATTTTACTCTGTCCAGTACTTCAAAGCTAATTTCGACTTAGTCGCCTTTCTTACTATACTATCTTTACCTTCTTTAATAAGCTAATCACTCAAATAAAAATTTCCTTAACAGCATAATTGAGCCGTCTTTTAAGACACAGAGGATGCCGTAACATCGTCATGAGTAAGTCATACGACTACCATTGCAATGTAACAAAAGAAAATGACAACAAAAAACGAAATCGTCGCTTGTAATCAAACGGTCTGGATACAGAAACAAGAGCACACACACATGCTCGTATGGTCATAATTACATAAGCGTGTGCGTGTGACTGCGCTTGCGTCTCGTTTTCACCCATCGCGAACTGGATAAAGTGCCGTTGTCTTAAGTTCTTGAAAGGAAACTTTATTTTCATCTTCAACTTTAATATGACCTTTGCAAAATATTCTCGTAAAATTTGCTTGATTATTCTTTATTATTGTATTTATGGTGTTGTCGTATGACTTACTAACATAACTGTTTTATTAATATACTATAGTTAAATAATACCTACTAGGCTACTTGTTTATAACGATACAATAATAATAAATTGTTTATTTAGGATAATACGAATACAGATATCAGTAAAAACAAGTAGGTACTTAAATTCAAATAGTTAGTTATTAGTTTACAATGTAAAACTAATTTCTTTTATTAAGACTTTCTTACTCTTGACACTCTCCGGGGCATGTAATAGAGACGTGATGGAGTTTTAATGATTGATTGATTGATTGATTGTTTTAAAGTAATTTTTATAACCATGTAAAATCAATAAGTTTCGTCCTAACCTTACCTACCTTATGGTCATGTTTGTGTGAAAACATACACTTGACTTTTTCGTTAATTTACTGGAACCTCGAAATTGAATAATGGATTTCCCAATGTCTAACTCATCAAGGCTAAGGTTTCTTTCTACTTAATGAACTCACTGTGACCGTAACCTTCGACTATCATTAATGGTGATGTCAAACTGAATATATTTAAAAAAATGTTGACGTGGTTTGTTATTAAGGTTTTATGTACACCTACAGTAAGATTTCTTGTAAAATATGAATGGGGTAATATTGTCTTAAGTTTTCGCGATTCATGCTATTAAATAAAACACTTTTTAACCGCACGGTTGTCTTTGCACGGGATCTGCAAAGACACAGAAACGTCGAATCAAAATTTAAAATGTGAATATACGCGATAAATCCGGTTAAAAAGTGTTTTATTTAATGAATGGGGTAAATTTGTAATTAAGTTTGTCAAAATTACTGGCTTTTTGATATTGTTTCCACAAGCCCCGTTTAAAAAAAACGTATGACTATGTCAGTCTGCTGTGACACCAGCCTGCCTGTTATCTAATATATAAAATTCTCGTGTCACAGTTTTCGTTGCCATACTCTTCCGAAACGGCTTGACCGATTTTGATGACATTTTTTGTGCTTATCCGGTATCTATGAGAATCGGCCAACATCTATTTTTTTTTATTTATATGGCAAAACAACGTTTGCCGGTTCAGCTAGTATTTCTATAAAGCAATATGACTATATCAAATAATATCTCGTTCAATTTGAATTTAAGTAATATTGAAGCGCTTTATTTCGTGCCTGAACGTACACTCTACGCATTAAATCAAACGTAAATAAAACAACACAGTAAATAAACGAAATTTTTGTCAGAAATACACCAAATTTGCTGTCAAATACTTGATTACAACCATTACAAGCACGTATATGAAAGAAAGTGATTTTACTTTCATCTTGCAATAAAATAAACTTGCGCAAGAGCTCTCGATGAGTTTCTTTTAATTATTTAGTATCGGTTAGAAGTCGGATTACTTGCTTGTCATATTATTATCTTGCAATGAAATAAGGTTTCTGTTACTGGTACGATATAATTATGAAGCATGTTTGATTACGCAGGCACCATCCTGTTTATTTAACAGCTGTTCTGTTAAAACAAGGCAGAATAGGCAGTACAATTACTGCCAATAGCATTTATTATCGACGTACCGCTAGATTCCTTTCTTTTAGATTTCCATGGGCGGTGGTGATAACCTAGCATCAGGTTAAACTCTGTAACTCACTATCATTTTAAGATTTTGAAGGGTAAATAGTAAGGAACTGTTAAGAAACAGGCCTAAATGTTGGAACTTAATGACTTTGTTACCAGCATCGAAACCGTATGTACCTAGCAAATAGTTAAATATAATTTTAAATCATTTTGAATTTAAGAGACTTTAAACATACATATGCAAAACACCAGAGATTATAAAACCATCTGATGTCACGTTTGACAAATTTGGAGGTATTATAATGATGGAGAGCGATTATTGCAGTGATAAGGGGTTAGCCTATCGCCCATAAAAAAACCTCCATTAAAACCTCTTAAATTTAATCGAGATGATTATGTAATAACATATAATTAAAATTATAATATTTTGTCGGGTTTCTATTGATTCCAACATTTATACATACTTCAAAAGGCATGTGCAACGACGTCAGGTTTGGGTAAACAGTGCAGCGGTGCTTTAAAAAATCCACCAACCTGTATTGCCCCGGTTTCACGAGTTACGGCTTAAACACCTCCTTCACCCATATAAGACACTCTTTACTATAATTGACCTTTATTACATGGTTTGTGATGGTTATGTATGTTATTATAAGTCGTAAAATTTGTACAAAATGAAATTCGCTATTTCTTAAGCATTCATCCTGGTAGGTTAAGTGTCAATGTCAAACTTAATTAAATAAATAATGCATGGTGAAAAAAGAGCAAAATGCATTATGAAGATTTTTTTGTCAGTTGCAAGAACAGCCACTAATCAGCCATGCGAATGCCAACGGCATGGTGACGGCGGAGTGACGGCGCGGCGTCGTACACTGAAAAAATGAGGAGTTAGCAAAGTACCTTTTTGGCTTTGTTAAAAGGATCTTGTTTATTTTTAATCAAGACTCATGGAAAATGTTGGAAGTAAACTTGGTAAATAATATATACGTAAACATGGCTAAATTCACTTGTTTATTAACACCATACTGCTCATTAAATACAAATAACTCAATCTACAAATTTTACAGTTTACAAAATAGTTTAAATTTTAATAAGTTCACTCGATAAGCTTTAACAGAGTAATTCGTGTAATATTAACCGTTACCACTCACGGTTAAACTTAAATAACCAGTACTTTACTACTAACAACCACTTAGCTTTGCTAATACAAAAGAACACTCATTAGTATTTAACCGAGTATACTTATTTATTAGTAGCAGGGTGGAGTTAGTTATTTTGTTTGCTATTTAGTTAGTTATTTTTAACAGAGTACTTGTTTAAATATTCATAAGTAAATATTCCGGATTGGCTAGCCAGTGGACGCCGATTGGCTGCCGGTGGAGCCGCCGATGCGCAGATATCCTCTCCACGTTTCGGTCAGCGCTAGAGTTATGTGCGTGCCGCAAACTAACCGTCTTTCGTTCGAACGTTTAATAATTTAATTAAGTGAGTGCGACGACATAAAGGACGCATAAAGGAGTGTGTTACCTGTAAAACGTAGTTGATTGATTATATGCTATTGCTTTGTGCCTGAACCTACTGTTTATTCCTAAAGACGCTGCCGCCGGCAGCCCCGACTGCGTCGTATTTTTTTATAGTCAGGTGATTTAATGTAAATGGATGAAAAAGTACAAAATCTGCTGAAAGCCTGGAGTCTGGAAGAATATAAAGAAATGTTCAAAGGTTAGTTCGTTTATGTATTTAATTTTTATTTTATAGGTGTATTTTATTAGACAGAGACCGTACAATCGCACACCAGTGACCAGTGAACGTGTGATCTTGAGCCAAGGTAGCGCCGCCGTAGAGGGTTTCAGTACCTATCATGTGAGACTAGCTTATATAGGTTTATTGCCACTGATATGCCGTTGTGTCTTTAATTTACAGCTGATTAGCGGCTTTGCGCGGTTTGACCCGCGTAGCTCTTGATCCCGTGATATCTCTCTTTATCATCATTCGTACAAGATGTAAAAAGTCAATTAAAAATAAATGAAGGGTATACCTTTATTATAAACCACTTTGGATCACATTGTTACAAATTTTTCAAACAGATTTTTCTTATATACAGGGTGTCCCGTAAGCCATGGATCAACGGATCTATTGTACCAAAATAATATAACATATACAACAGTTTACGAGTTCGATGTTACAAAAAGTTGTGTCAAGTTATATAATCTGCTGCCGAACCAGGTTTGATGCCTGTATGTCGGCAGAAAGTGCCTCGTTTTTGTAATAGAAAAATTATTGTAAACTATGTAGGATGAGTAGAAATTATAATTTATTTATTTCTGTTTTTCAGGATTAACCGCTACTTTTAAATAGTAGCCTTGAAGGAAGAGGTTTATTAAATTAAGATAAACATATTCCGCTGGATAATACGGCAAGATTAAGATTGGTAAGGCTCATCGGAACCTACATTTTGAGCAATCATCCGTCAAATGCAATAAGGAGTACCATTTATGCAAATTGGGTACAAGAAATTATTAGAGTATTCCCACAGGAAATGACATCGGTGTACTTCCATAGCAAGATTGTGGAATCTTCACGAGGTTTAATCACCAGGTTGGCAGGAAAGTTGCCTGATCAAATCCTGTGTGCCTACTGTGCCTATGCTGCTGTACTGTGCTAATGCTGACTGTGCCTACTTTGTAATTTGGGTTTAGTATTGTAAACTTTGAGACTGTTCTTTTGTGATTTTATACCGTATCTCTAATTCAGATATATGACAATAAATAGTAAGTGAACAATAACAGTTTTTTTTTTTGTTTTTTTTTTCTGTTACACAACATTTAAATTAAATGTGTGATACCGATTGAAAGTACAAAGAAACTCGATTGCATCTACATAGCAAATCGATTCCAGATACCAAGTAGGTTTGCCGGCCTCCTTGGTGTATAGGTAACATCACTTGCCTTCTATGCCCGAGGTTTCAGGTTCAAGTCCTGGCGAGGGTGGATATAAGTGGTTTGGCTGTGGCTACAGAGTTAAATGGCTCACATTGTAGAGAAAGTCTGCTATGACTACAGAGTTAAGTGACTCGCATTGCAGAGAAAGTCTGTTGTGGGTACCTAGCAAAACGATTGCAGATACCAAGTAGGTTGGTTGTGGCTACAGAGTTAAATGACTCGCATTGCAGAGAAAGTCTGTTGTTGCTACCTAGCAAAACAATTGCAGATACCAATTAGGTTGGCTGTGGCTACAGAGTTAAATGAATAACGTTGCAGAGAAAGTCTGTTGTGGCTACCTAGCAAAACGATTGCAGATACCAAGTAGGTTGGCTGTGGCTACAGAGTTAAATGACTCACATTGCAGAGATAGTCTGTTGTTGCTACCTAGTAAAACGGTTACAGATACCAAGGAGGTTGGCTATAACTATCCAGGAAAGTTTGTTAATATAAACAGTAAAGTTGGCTACGTTTGCAAACATTTTGTTTGTAATAATAATCAAGCTTACTTTGTTATTTCTAAGCAAACAACTTTAACCGATTTACTCGGTTGATTCTGATCAAGTAAGAATAGCAAACTTGACTTATTTATTTTTAGCAACAAACTTTGCAGGTTGTATATTGACAGACACGCTTTGTTAAAATCAACCGAAACTTAGTTATTTTTACATGCGAAATTTTTTCAGTGTATGGTTCTTTGTTGTCTTTACAATGAGATTGCTAACATATTTTCAATAGAACTCCGAGATGATTATGAAATTTATGATTTCGCTCTCAAGTGAAATCCTGGTGTACAAAACTAATTAGATCATACAGTTTTAGACATTTTTAAACTAATATGCATAGTTAGATATGTAACTACTCATTTATTTATGTCTGAGATAAAGATTAACTTGGATTAAAACAGCATGTTTGCACTCTGCAAATTTACCCCTACTTCTAATATCGTTGATATGTTTTTATAAAGCTAACATTTTTTGTTTAATTTGTTACAGGTAAATACTCGCACATCAGTCATGAATAAGCTAATTCGAATCATGAGACAAGACAGTGTATTGGTATGATCAACCAATTTTTGACTTGGAGAATATTAGCGGATATACTCAGGTATTTTTTAAATATGAAAATTTCTACTCTTAACTAGCAAACTTTACAAAAAATTGTGTTTCGTCTCTTACCGAAATTCATTCTGATCTACCGCAAAAAATCTCCTAATATAAACTCATACAATTTTTTTTCCTACGGTACCATTTTCGCAGTGTTGAAACATCTGCGCATGAGCATCTTCAGAAAACGCAGGCTCTCGTTAATCAGGTCAATTTTGAAACACCATCGATAATTCACCTCATTATCGATAGGCTTTTCCCATACAAAGGTTAATAGTTTAATTTTATTTAACATTATAACTGTAATTACGAGTTAGCGTAATGTGCCATACTTTGATGTAACCAATGACATTATAAAAGACGTGAATATCTTATAAATCTGTATTGAGATGAAATTGCTGTCGGTACATAGTAGTTTAGAAATATTTGCGTCGTTGCGAGAAGGGTTTTCGTAGCTTAAAGGCAGTTTTGTAAGATGTAGGCGCTGTATGGCTTTGTATGACACACTCATTTATATCCATCAGTCATACAAATTACTGATGAGCCGTGCAAAATGAGTCAAATTTATTACCAGTTTTGAACGTGTATATCTAATTTACATTAGTTACTTAGTTCTCAGAGAGTCTGGGTATAATTTTTACATTCTATAGTAACTACTGCTTATCTCTCAAACTGCATACAGGACATAGAAGCAGAAAATAAATCGAGATTTATGAAGTGGATCAATTTTCCTTTTTTTTTTTTAATTTAACACTGTTTTTTTTTTAAATTTAATATTATGTAGGATACATTTTGTTATGGATCCGCACAAAAATAATAGTTTTTTTTTTAATGAATTGGTCCCTATTTTTTCAAAACAAACAATAGTTGTTAACAACAGACCTGGCCTTCTATCGCTACTACATAGAGTAGCTTTAAGTTGATCATGAGTTAAAAACTTAGTTAACAGTGTATACATAACTTACAATCAAAATAGGCTTCTGTATTTTTATTTCAAAGAGATCATCTTAAACCGGTTCTTAATCTTAACAACGGCTCACAAGAAGCTCCAACGTAAATCATTCAAAACGCATACATCTATTCGAAAACAAACATATATTTATACTAAACGACCTGTGGTTTCACAATGTGCAATTGATCGGCATTATGTGTTGCGAAGTTGTGTGCATTATCATTAGCAGGTGATCAGACGTGCCAAAGTGTCAACAAACAGTCAGCTGACATAGCCATTAAATTACTAGCACGAAAGGCTGAGTATAGTAGGTTAGCCCGTAACGATTTAATAATCGTTTAGTTTGCTGAAGGCGACATTTTTTGTCTATTTTTTCAATATAATAATCAAGTTTGAGCTGGTAATAATGGAACTTTTCTAAATTGCTAAATCAAGGATTAAAATAATAGGATGATTAATTGTTTATTTTTGTTGAGCCTGCTGCTATAATAGGTCATGATTGGACAGTTACACTTAATCGTGTTAAAAGGTTTATATTATATTATCTCTGTTTTCGAACTATTTATAACGACATACAAAGTCGCGAATAATATTACTTTTTTGAAAAAATAACTGCTGTAATAACAAACTAACTATTTGATACTATGTATATCTTAGCAGTTTATTAAACATCATCAGTGCAATACTATACATCCTACATATTATAGAAACTTATTTATCTTTAAAACAGTATCTTAAAAAGTGACTTAGTTTTATTAAAATACTACTTTCAGCATAGACAATGCATATTTGTCAAACCACCCTATTTCATTTTAAGCAATTCGATAACTTTCACTGTTAACTTATAGCACGAGTCTCTCGTAACAGCGTCGTAAAAACTGATATCAATCCTGATTTTAATTGCCTAACTCGCTTTAATCTACCTCGCACATACTTGCACCATCTCACTTACATCTAAGTAATCCATTTACACGAACAGATATTTCGAAATTTAAGGTGATATGCTGTAGGCCTTAATTACCATAAAACCTGTAGCACATATCACGTGTTTGACATTTATCTTAAATTTTATTAACAACCCTAAGGCAAATAAGGCTATTAGATTTAATATTTGGATTAATAATTTCAGAACTAATAGTTATTCAAGTTGATTTTAAGTGTCAGGGTGTTACAACACTAATCGATCGACGCTATCGATCGACGGACGAACCGAACAGTCGAAAAAAAAAATCCAAATTCAAAAAGTTTTATTCATCTTAAGAATTTCACAAAACACTTGATGAAGTCAGTCATCACATACTTCGGCTTTAACTAGTTGTTGATAGTTGTTAAATAAGATGTTACAGTAGACCAAGAGACAAAAAAAGCCGGCGGAAAAAACTCTTGGCACTCTTTTTCAGTCAGAATTATCAAATTAATACAAATAGGTACAGTACAAATTGACCGTGACATGAAAAAAAAAAACAAACACAAGACAGCTAATTGTGAGAGCCAATGCCATGCCACAACTAAATTGCTTACATAGCAGGTGCAATGAGCTATGGATGCACAATACGAACATGACAAACTGGGACCAGAGTATTTGAACAAGAATGGAATAAAATAGTCATAGTATCATTAGCAACCGAAACTATGCCAAAAAATCCGCTCTACGTCAATCGACGCCGTTGGTCGACCGTAGATCGATTGGTGTGGGTAAGGTTAGTTTTACTTCGATTTTCCACTGTTTTTTAATCATCCTAAACTTGTGTGACCTATGCTAAAATTTTACCGCCATATCGATAATATTTTTCGTATCAAATAGTGTCATGTGTTGTCAAAAAATCATCTGCTAATGTTCATTTAATCGTAGCTACACCTACATACGAAAAATGCGAAATAATCTTTTAATTCTAGTTGCCACGATGAGTAATAAACATTCAGCTATTATAATATAATTTATTTTGAGAATTTATTTATATATTATTAGTATTAGTGTCAATCATAATTTTTTTTGCCATCGATACTTTAGCCAAAACCCATTTACTCAAATATAATAATAAATAATAAAATCCCCAGACAATCACACCAACTACATGGCCTCAACGAAAGCGAAGCTTGTGTTATGAGATACCATGTAGCGAACTAGGGGGGAACCTAGAATATAAATACATATATAGATAAACACTCAGACCTGAAAAATTTGTTTTTTCTTGTTCCGGGCGGGAATCGAACCCGCAACCACTGGCGTCTGAGGTAGATAGGCTTACCCCATCACCAAAGTGGTCATCGAAGTAGCAATAGGAATCAATACATTAATCCTTGTTAGCATAGTCCTAAGCACGAGTGGATTTTTTCCACAAGTAAAGCCGCATCGACCGACTTTCCGCCTCTTTCGATTCCGCGCACACCGCGGTTCGCGACTTGTTACATCACAGCTTTAACTGCTCTTCTTCATTCCGATCACAGCTCACACCACAATAGTAACGTAATCTTGTGACAGTTTGGCTCCAATTAGTTCATTGGCAAAATACGAGAACAGAACTGTCACAAAGATCATCTTCTAACAATGGGAAAAGAGGAAATTCATGTCTTGTTATGCTTTCAACTTTTTTGTAATTATGGCTATAGTTTGACACTATAACATAATAATAGTAGATTATTGCATCGAGCGCAAAGTAATTTATTAAAGTATAATATAAATTACTTAAGGCGAGGTGCATAATCTGCTTTTCTTTCAACTATTATCTATAAGAATAGTACTTAAACGAAACTCATATCTAACAGTTAAAATAGAAGTTTATTTAACAAAGTTCCCGCCAAATCACTTTTTTAAATTTCTTTCATTTTTAAATCAGAGTTAGCAGCAATAATTTTTTAAATTTGGAAAAAGTAGGATAGAAGGGAATAATACGTACCTACGTAAAAAAAAAAGTATTGATATCGGCTGGCTGAATAGAGCTAATCCATTGAGATTAACACCTTTTGGTGCGATTAAAAAAAAACTATGCAATAATGAACTTTCATACATTTTTATTGCTCTAGAGCATTAAAGACTCGCTTTGTACTGAGTTTTTAGTGTGATTGTGATGAAATTAAAGCATAGTTGGAAGAAAAGCTAATTATGCTTAAAAGTAATTCGGTTCACGACATACGGTTTGTATTTCTAGTTGAAAACTTTAGAAGACGTTTGTAAAACTCGTCGCCTCTACCTACGATGAATAAATGAATGAAATTAAAATTAAAATGAATTCACGATTTATGTTTTAGGTACCTGTGAAGTAAAGTCCATGACGTACTCTCAACAGAAATCACATTCAAGATGATGCTATTAACCAAACAGAATTTGCTATTCAAACTTAATTCTCTGTTGCCATACTCATTAAAAAAACCTACACACGTATGCAAAACAGTGTGATATTGCTGTTCTATTAATGACTTAACAATAGAGATGTAACATTATGTAGGTACTTGACTTATTACGCTTATTGAATCAATTTGTGTATAAACTTGTTAGTTACTAGCTTACCTTCCTTCCCTATTCGTAAATATAGATCGTAAACACGGAATCAATAAGCAATAGGCTATATTTAAATTTAAGTATACAGAAACTGGTTGTGAGAAAAGTAGGAAATAGCTAACCAAGTTCACTATTTACTTACACCTAAGACTTTCATTAAGAAGGAGAAGATAGATTTCAACTATTTTAAATTCGTCGTTTAAGAAGAATAATCACATAGATTATTTTGTGGCAAAATATTCAACATTTTTAAATGTGTTTCACGTGTTTGTCCATCTTCACTGAAATCTTTTTAAAAAAAGTTTGTAAATAAATCGATTAAATTCTCACAGTTTTATTATATTCTTCAGTAGCAAAGTACGAGTAACTGCCAGGATGGACTCAGTTAAGATTTATGCTTTTACCGGAAAATTACTCTCTGATTTGTTGATAAATAAATTAAATTGAATATCTATTACTGCTCATTTCGTAAGATTTTCCGCAATAATCTATTTCAATGTGCTGTTAAACTGACAATTCGGGTTGTCTTCCTTGTTTTAATCGTAACAGCATTTTACAATGAGCCAACGTAATTCTTAAGCCTCCAGCTTTTACGTAATTCTTTAGAAATGTTATCAAAGCCGTTGTTTCTAATGACAAGGTATTTGAATGTAACTAGAGCAGGCTTATTCTGTTTCATTAGTTTACTTCCTTATGAAATGTGTAAGGATTGTTTAAAATAGAAAGGACAACTTGATTTCATTAAATCTGATTGGTTTTGTTGATATTAATTCAACGAACGTTTAAGTTAACTTTTGTGGTCCATGCTACCCTGTCTGTAAGGACAAAACGCTGTAATCTGTAAAACATCAATTTGCGTTCAAAAGTTTACAAATTTGACTCATTACCAAATTTTATCCATGAAGATAGACGATTAATTTTTTTTTAATTTTTTTTTAATAATGTCTTGTTGTTTTCACTCTAACATCATAATATTGTATTTTTTCAAGAAACTTCACAAAATTTAAAAAAACATGTTTTGTAATAGTAACATGCAGGCAGCCAATATTCATTATTGTTATGACATAACAATGTAATCCGTGATTACTGCGTTTTTATGTGATAGACTTAATATGCGCTTATTTATATTATTCTGCATTATCTCACACTAAAAGTAAATATTATTTTATTTCAGCAAACATAACCATTTATTAACCTCACAGATTAATAAAAAATAAAATGAAGAGTGGATAGTATGTAAAAAAAAAATATTTGTCAAGCAGTTAAGATAAGGTTATACAAATATAAAGTTGTGGCTATGTTATAAAATTTTAAACAAAAGTTTCTGAAGCAGATTCATCTTAATCTTCTATAATATTTTCATTCACAATCAAGTCTATAAAAAAACGATATAGGCATCAAAAAATTTATTGACTCGCCCTTTTTTTCAATCGACTTCCAAAAGAAGGAGGTTCTCAATTCGTTCTCAAATTCGGACAATTCTGAATCGATTTTGAAAATTCTTGGTTCGTATGATACACCCGCGAGCTTCTCTCCAGTCTTCATGTCACGGTAAACCACTGCAATCTGGATAGCAGCGTTTAGCAAAAATAATTTCTTTTAAATTAGGTTACCGTAAAGTGTAATATTGAGGTTTCTTGGGAACGGAAACTATTTATGAACTGTAGATTGGACAAGTACCAAGCTGACATCGTGTAGATTATTTTAAGATGTATGAGGTACCATTAAACGATGTAACCCGGGATGCAGCGTTTTGTCATAACAGCGGTGCGAGCACAGAACTTTATCGATTCGTTTGTTTAAGAATGTTCGTATAGTATGGAGTCGGTTACAAGTTTTTAGTATCATTGTATTTTTTTATTTTACAGTTATTTAGGAGTAAAACATGTTTACAAACATTCAAAATTAACAAGGCACACATTTATTAAAGCTGGCCGTGCAGCAATGGATAGATTTCGTCTCCATACTATACGAACATTCGTATAGATACCGAGTCGACAAAGTTCTGTGCTCGCACTGCAGGGTAGCATGCTGCGTTTGGCCTCATCATCGCTTTTGCGTTGGCTCTTTGCAAAGTATTTCCAACAAAAAATATGTACACACTCTTATGACATGCTTATCTAGTGTGTCTTTTTTCATCAAACCGATTAAACCACAAAATAAAAAAAACCGATATGATACTTTATAAAAAACTCTCTATCTACACTCAATCAACGAGACCAATTACCGCGGAACCGCTACTTGCTGAAATGTTCGCATGCAGCAAATCGGCGTAGGCGCATTCTTTCGGTTTCCATTCTTTGTCGTCCACTACTGTCTCCTGTTCTGTTACCGTCCGCGATGAATATGGATGACCGTTCCGAGTGAGTGAACATATCTTTGTTGATACCGCGAGTTTATTTCAGGAAGAAGTTATGAGTTCATAACTGTTATTCGGTTATTTAATTTACATAAGTGGTGTTGGTAATGTTTGTACACGAGTGCGTAATATGCCTTTTTTGGCTTTATGATACTTTTTTGTGTAGTTGTAAACATTAATTGTTCCGTTATTTCACTTAGAGTTTTCTTGGCGAGATTTACGAGATAGCTGATGTGTTTTTGGAATCAGTCGATGTTTTATGTTTAAATAATAAATAAATGTTTAAAGTGCTCATGTGCTCATTTGATTAAGAAAGATAAGCAGGATTTTACGTTATTTACTTGTGTAACAACTACTAATACTGGTCATGGTTACAAATCCTCGTAATTTGAATATTTATTTAGTGAGTTCAACGCATAGATGCAGCGAAACGGCGAAGGCCGTTGTGCGATTGATTTGCGGATCGCGTAGTAGACAAAAAAACAGAATTTTACTAGGCATATTACTGATTTATTTACTATCATATGATTAAAAATAAGTAACTAAAATGTGGATTCTCACAAAAGTCAATCGTTAAGTATTTATTTATAAAATATTTTCAAGTTAACGTGGCATCGTAAAATTGTTCAAATTGCATTCCTTTCGATTAAGCTACAGATTCTGTTAGAATTTTAGCTGCAATATCTTAATAACTAAGTATACTAAAGTATTTATATATATATTACTTATTCCAAGTTCGTCAGTAAAAATAATGGCAACTCTCAAAAGAGTTTTATGATTTTTTTATGTTATTTATTTGTTAATGGGTTGCCATTTATAATAACGACAATATGTCTTGTGTTGGGTCTTTGAACTCTCTTGTTGATCATATTGAGTCTGACGCTCCCTGTGCATTCTTTGGTCACAAAGACAAGATAAGATTGGATATTTGAATTTTTATTTAAGAATATAATTTTATCTGATATAATTAAATTGAGAAAAACATATAAATTTTTATTCAGTATATATTGTCAGTTTGTAGGTGGGTAAAAATAAGATTACATTAAATTTTTTCTTGAATGTCATGATTCATTATCATTATCAACCGGGAGATGCCCACTACTGTAAAAAAGCTTATTGTAATGTAATTGAAATTAAGTAAGTATACTTTTATGACAAACGACATTTTTAACTAGCTTTTATCAGGTTTTCATTTTAAGTGGACATTTCGTTATTATTTCAGGGCAGCCATGCCCACAGTATAATTTATTCAAAGTTGCGTTCCTGAAAAAAAAATTAAAGCCATCTTCTCAATTCTACAGCCATGTTTCAATGCAGGAGTAGTAAAAAAGCTCACTTCAAGCCGAGCTCAGTTAAATTGTACACGATTTAACGCATCAGTCATCAACATCAAAGGACAAAGTTCACACAAAGTGCCCATTACCAAGTAGCTTTGTTGAGAAAAATCCGCGATTTGCGAAACTCCGCGTGTCTCTGTCGTATGCGCCTGCGCCATAGTTGCGTGGGCTCGGGTCGCCGTTTTGTCAACATCGTCATGTATGACCTTTACTGCAACGTGTTAAAATTCAATTTAATAATGAGAAATTAATAAATTATCTGGTGACAGTAACAGATTTCAGTTTTGTGTAATAAATTATGGGCCTGTGGTCTTTATAGGTGATGTATTAAATTGGTTTGAATTTATATTAAATGGACGTATTATTTATACAACAGCACTACATATGCAAGTCTCTAAATAAACAAATTTAAAAGTTCAAACGCTTTCATATAGTAATCACCACAATATCAAACAAATATAATAATATGTAAGATAAATATTGTATTTATTTGTTTGTCAATTATTTCCTACAATACCACAAAAAAACACGAGATGTCATCAAAGGATTTGGAAGATTAAATATTTGACTTAAGCAATCAATAAAGTAACTTACTTACCTCAGGGTTTTCGAAGGCAAACGTTGACTTCACTTGTAAATTTAAAATAAATGTTAAGTTTGTAATTTACGGATCTATTTGTCACTGCTATATTGAGTACCACAAAGAAGATATTATGTTTCAAAACATTGACTTCTTTATCTGAGATGATATGCATTTTAGAGGTAGGTCATCTTAATTGTTCAACGTTTTAAAAACTTTGCGATCACACTGGGTTAAAATTTCTAAAAGTTGTATTTAGAAATAAGTAAAGATTAACGGTATCTAGAGTCAAGCGTTGCCCTCTCAAACATTTTAATTTTAATAATCATCTATGTATATTCAATTTAAATTTTAATATTATAATTTTGGGACACCCAGGGCTAGTAATAATAATAATAATAATCTATGTATATTCACATAGCTACATCGAGCCACATACTAAACTGATTTATTCCTTATGGCAATGGTCGGCAGATTGTACAACTATTTGACATTTAGCAGGGATCAAGCACATCTTGCGTGTCAGGTGAATTCTAAATCTGCCAAATATTTTTACCCGTTTTACACTTGCCACTTAAATCCTTAGATATGGATAGAGGTTATCTGGAAGAGATTACTTTAAGCACTAATATAACCGCCTTTTGTACAATATTTTTTTTTGTAGGTTTAATATTGGTTTCCTTTATTCCTTTATATGCATTATATATTCAAATATTCTGCATTTTTTTTTTCTGCGGAGTAAATTTTTCGGAGTAAATTTCGGAGTAAATTTTCACTTTAGTCCGAAGGTTTGTGGTTGAAACACAGAAATATCTATCATCATCATCACAACTCTTTGTAATGAGCCCACTGCAGGGCTATGAGTCTCTCCTCTGGCTGACGAGGAGGTTTAGGCCGTTTACACCAAGCTGGCTCAGAAATATCTATAATAAACTGAAATATCTAAGCAGTTATACGTTACATAGGCTCAAGATAACAAAAGTTATTTATAAACGCTTAATCGAGCAACTTACTTATAACTTAGCTTAAAGTTACGCATTTGTTTATCACGATGAAAAGAAAGCGGCAAGTTTTTATACGAACCGACCATTTGCTTCCAATTAGATGTAAGCATTATGTTATATGTGATAATCTAAATCGCTGTTACAGCACCGTGAAATTGCCGGGTAGTCTTCCATCGGTTTATATGTATTGCTTGCGATGTACGAAGCTATCTTAGTTTAAAAAATCAGTTTTCATCTAAAAGATTATTTTTGGCTTGATTTACCTAGATTTTGATCTTCAGAGTTAATTTGAGTATTCTATGATAACTATCATGCTTTTTCACTATCAATGTTATTGTCAGACATAGACCGCCAACTGTATCTCAACATTGTTATCGTGTATTTCCTTTTTTTTTGTACTTATTAATGGCATACAATAAAGTGTAAATAAATAAATAAATAAATATTTACAAAATAAATAACAGTTATGTTTTTCCTTAAGCTAGTTTTTTTTTGTTTCATTTAATAATAAATGAAGTACCTGCCACTTCTAGAACTAATCCGTGTCCGTGTAACTCAACATAAGCTAGCAGTTTTTGTTTTAAAGATAACATGGAGAAGTCCAATGAAACAATAAATCCCAAGACAGTTTGTGTTTGGTTTCTTAACTAACCACACCTCACGCCATTACATTCATGGAGCGCATGGGCCGAGGAAAGAACTGGATCCTTAGAAAAATGAAACTTTGATATTTGGTAGCAGTTATAGAAAAAAAGGAAATGAGGCCTCTTGGCCAACACTTATCGAAGATGGACATACCATTTTAATAATAGGATTAAATCCATGATCTGCATGTGAGTTTTTCAAGTTTCAAACATTTTAGTTTCCACAAGGTAACAAATCAAACACATGTTCCGACCATAACAACATGTCTCTGTTTACAAAATACTAGTATGAAGAAAATATCTAACAAGAATAACTGAGAAATCTTCCTGACGCACGGAAGTTGTGTGATGTATCACAATTGCGCACGCACATAAGAACCGAACATTTTACAATATGACACGCTAGTTCGAGTGAATGTTCTGCGCGTTGAAATTATAGAGAAAAAAAATAGATCTATTGGTAAACGAAATACCGCTTTACTGCTCCTGTCTTAAGACTTATAAAGAAATTAGTTTAAATTGGCAAGAAGGAAAGTATGAGTGAGCAGGAAAACATAAGATGACTTTAAATAACTTTATTATTAAAATATTTACTTTTTTATTAATAAATACATACATACATACATAACTTCACGCTTCTGGTGTTCTGCCTATCCCTTATGGGGTAGGCAGAACACCAGGACATCTGATGTCACGTTTGACAAATTTCGAGGTATTATAATGATGGAGAGAGACTATTGCAGTAACTGGGAGTCAGCCTATCGCCCGCAAAAAACGCCAATGAAACCTCTGTCCCTTAACTGACTTTTACGGTATGCCCGGGAAGAGAAGCAGCTAGCACATTCTATGTTTTTCTTTCGATTCCAGTTCAGCACGGAAGCATATTAATAAATATTAATAAAAAAGTTAATATTATTTAAAAAGTATTTATTATTTTTAAACATTGAAATGCCTCAATTTTTTTATGTATGAAATCTTCTGTCGTCATTTCGAGTGGGCGGCAAAAAGATGCATTCAAAAGGCTTGCAACAGAAACTTATTAAACATCTCATGTAAGAGGACCAGGATTGCGTCTCAGCCTCTTTCAACGGTCAATACACTCAGAAAGGTTCCAAAATTTGTTTGTCCCGTTCCTCAGAACCCTTAAAAAAGAAGTGGGATGTAGATTTACGGTTTAAATTTTACCTTGCAGTTTTAGTTCCTGCGATCCATTCTTTAAGTTCCTGTAAACCTTAAAATTTAATATCTTGTCTTTGGAACTGTGTCACTATAATTTAGATTTATTAAAAGTTCATTGATCTTGCACTTTGAGCAAAAACCACTTCTTGGTCGAGGGCATAAATATGTTTACATTCGTGGTCATTCGTTGTAAAAATCCAGTTCCATAATAATAAATAGGAACATTGCCATCAAACTTAAAAATAACTATGTAAGTAAATTATCAAAGCCTGTTGGGTGCCTTATAGCCTAATACGTAGCTAGACATTCAACCGGTTCCTATTTTTATTATAAATGTCGCCGAATTATAAGGAAACGCTGATATCAAATACCTAACAACGGTGAAATATGCAAAAGCGCAAAGTTGATGAACCCAAGCCGTGAAACCTGCTGGCGAAAATAT
The DNA here is from genome assembly GCA_944452665.1 of Stenoptilia bipunctidactyla. NCBI lineage: Eukaryota > Metazoa > Arthropoda > Insecta > Lepidoptera > Pterophoridae > Stenoptilia > Stenoptilia bipunctidactyla. The sequence continues at coordinate 14,208,627 of OX101726.1, forward strand.
TTACAAATTTGTAAGAAACCGCTACTTTTAATAACCTTTGCGGACCATATGCTAATTTGGTTATCTATAATGAATGACATAATTTTAGAAATCAAAAAGTTAAGATGGTAATCGAGGTGTTATGATTAGGTTTAATTTATCTCGGTGGCGAATATAGTGATGATTAGCGCTTTAGATATGAGAGGTAAATATATCATATTTCCCAAGTTTGTATTTTCACTGACATTACCGTCATAACTTCTTGCAACACTATCCACTTATGGTGCTTCAAAAGCACCGGACTTTATGTCATGAAATGATTACTTGACTTTAAGAAAAACTTAGAAAGGATTAAATTCTTAAACAAATTTAACAAATTGCCAACCAGTCTTGAAAGTGCTTTCTTTTATGAAACAATACTAGTCTCAACACTTAATATTAGTCAAGAACATGGAATCGAGCTTGTACCTTTCGTGACTCAGGCAGTTATTTACCCTGCAAAGCATTATTTTCAATTATTTGTTTTCCTTCCCGAATTAAGTTTAGAAAACTGCGGATGAGGCAAGGCTGCTTAAATGCTTCGTGAAGATGTACGCAGTAGATTTATTATAATAGTCTTATATTTTTATTGGACGAATAAAGGTTATATTTAAATAATATCTTATGTTTTTGAAGCTATGGCTAAATAACATTGATGCATTTTTAACCAGGTTTTATCGCAGTCAATACAATATGTTTAAACTGGAAGCTTGAGCACTCGTGCTTAAAATACGTTTAAATCATCGTTTTTTTTTAATTTTGCGTAAATAAAAACTCACAAGAGTGCAATGAAAATTTACAACTTTCAATCAATAAAAACTGGTATTTAAATAATAAAAAAAAAACTATTAGAACTGTAATTTTAAATGACTAAAAGCCAATAATTAGTACAGAATAAATCAGAATAAGTATTTATGCCGTAAGCCTTTAAACATGAACAAATAAATTGTAAATAAACCTATTGACTTTGGAATTAAATAATGCAAATAGCTTTGCGTAATTTTAAATTGAAGCAATTCATAGTTTTCATAACACCCGCCGTATGTAGACCGTGAAAATTCGGAATCTTGTATAATTTGTTAGAATCTTTATTCTTACGATTACTGTTAAAAACACGATTTTAAAAATAAGTATGATTAAGTAATTAGTCATTTTTAAATATACTTCATAACGACATGAAAAATCAACGCTCAGTTAAAATGCAGTGGTTTACGAGTTTATAGGAAGCTGCGATGATGTCATATCATTGATGTATTCGTCCTTCAGTTGTCGGCCACCATCGAAGTCGTTTTATTTCACTAGAATTATTTAACAATTAAAATGCTAAAACTAAACAGACGTTAAGATGAAATAACTCTCAGAAACGGCATTATAACTCAACAGTTATGTTCCCAAGGTAGCCCGCAGATTATACTAACAACTCCATGATTAATTTCTGTATATTATTAATAAGGAAAAATGTTGAGTGTTTAAATGCATATAAAAATCTGTGTCTTTATCAATGAAACTACTGCTATTCTAATGATTACATGACTCAAATAAAAGTATTTGCGTACCATATTGATAGATCCATACAGAATGTAATTTATTATAAAAAATATCTTAAGAATCTAGTACTGGCTTAGTAAAAGTTACTAGGTATTACTATATTAGTAAGTAAAAAACCGGATGAATAGATGTTCCAGTAACACTGAAAAAGCTTGCGTTGTTTCAATGAATTTAGAATACACGTATAATATTTTGATATTCCGGAAAACTCTTTGGAATTAATGCGGGCAGACAAAGGGCAAAGCCAGTTTTAAATAAGACTCACTATAAATAAAGAAACTCTGTGAAAGTGGAAATACTAGATAACTTCACATCCGCTCATGTGACGTATCTAAAAACTGTATTAATTGTTGCAATGATTCCGTATTGTTACTTTCCTTGTGAAGTTATCCCAGCGGTAGTCGATAATATGTATAGTATAAAACATAGTGTTTAATAATTTAGTAATTTAACTATCACATTATCATATGTGTACTAAAAAGTCTTATTTCTTAGTATAGGTTTATAACATGAACAAGATACACCTACTAGCTACTTACGACCATTTTCGAGTGAACCGTGACCGTTTCTCAATAGAATGTTAATGCTTGCTGTTAAGTCACACGCGCTCGTAACTTCAATATAGATTCTATTATCAATAACATAGAGATCACAATCAAATGTACGAATTCCGTAAAACTATCGCGAATATTACCAAAATTGTATTTAAATATTATATGTAGAAATTTTCATATCCTTTAGTATTAGAAATGGATAACTGATTGATTATACGAGTATATAATTGCAAAATTTTGATTGTGTCATATAGTATGTTCCGTATACTCCGTTTTTAATCATTATCATAATTTTAGTCAAAAAGTTAACGTGTTGTTCATATCCTTTAATATTTAAACTGCTACCCTTTAATATTAAGCAGACTGCCTAAGTTAAAGACACATACAATATTTCTCTAATGAATACGCTCTCAGCATCACAATTTAGCTATTTCGCAAGTTTTAGTTTATTAAGTTATATGTACACATACAAATAGTCTCAAGATTTGTTAGAGTACAGTCCAATCTTATGCTTTAATAATAGGTCTTCAGACACAGAAAATCAAGTTGCAATCAAAATAAGTACTTGCAAAGTAATTCTACTGTAGAATTAAAATAAATTTCACAATCTTGCTAATTACGAAGTTGGGTACATATTAAAACTGGTGTCTTAATTACTTTGTAAAATAATCAGCTAATTATTAAAGAAGTTCGTTTAGCAATGGTATCGAACTGTAGCGTTTACAACGAGGCCGTAATAAGCAAGTGATTTATTAATATTGACAGTAGTTTAAAAGATTTTCTTGTGAAATATAAAGCAGAACAATTAGTTTGCAAAATTTTTATAATCGATGTAGGAGTATGTTGATGGATTATTCATCAAACAAGTTTTATAATAAAGGGTGTGTTTCAATGCTACTTATTAGGTTCTTGATGATTGGCACGAGTACGTACGTAATGAACTTTACTAAATATTGCTAATATCTAAAACGATAGATTGCTTTGTGGATTTGGTGAAAAATTTGCTATTTCTCTGTTATGATACAACCGTAGTAGTGTTTATTTGTTGGATTAGGTACTTCTGGATAGACTGTTGCCTAAATTATTTTGGTAGTCAATCTGTGCTTAAATAAAAAAGTTAATAAAAACATTAATAAAACAGCTTTTCTTACTGAGCTTTCTAATGGGGTGGCACGCGGTCTGAGAAACGATATCGATTCCAAAGCAGATATTTGACGAGAGACTTGAATGGGTTGTCGGTAACCAGGTGTGACCCGCCATCCTGCCCCCAAGATTGTTTTTTTTTTAATACGCAAAATCTACAATATTCAATCTAGTAAGGTATATTTTTATCTGGATAAAAATGCAAATTATTAACAAAGTTTTGCCCTTCCTAAGACCAACAGTAACACAAAGCCTGTCCTCAAATATTTTTACTTGATCGAAGCAGTAATAATGTCTAGAAATTTTTATTTGTGGATTATAATTATTTATATTTTTTTATGTGGAAATGTAGTCTTTATAAACCAAAAGCTGCATCTTTCGCCACATGAGGTAAAACAAAAAACACGATGAAACAAATCGTGTGAAAAAACCAAGTCGTAAAACCATATCTCCTACTGTTATATAAGATACCACGCAATATAGCCACTGAGAACTGTTTTAAACACAATTTATTGTCAAGCAGGCCCTTGACCCACACCCGTGAGCCCGAATTGGTCATCATACATAAAATAACTTGTTTTTAAATGAACTTCGACTCGATTTTGGTTTTATAAGTTTTGGAAGCTTTTCGCACGAGTTCATTGTATGCTAATATTTTTTTTGTTCTGTTTCAGGTATGGTTAATGAAGTTTTATAAAGAGGGAGACAAAGAAAAAGGCGTTTATGGTAAATAATAAACTTATTATTTAAAACAGGAGTCGATTTTTGTATTTCAAATTACTGAATACTTTTGACATATAAATAATAACTTTAACCTTTTTTTAATATAAGCTACATTTTAAATGTTTATCAAATATGTGTTTTATGCAAGTTGATGCACATTACCAACTCGTGCTAAATTAAGTGTCCATTAAATTTAAATACGCTGTCTGCAAAACTTGTATAATTCATCAAGGTAAACCGCTTCCATATAAACTAGGTTTCCTAAAAAGACGATTTTTATTTAATTAAAATTTATGATAATTAAATTCAAATGATTGTTTATTTTTTGATTTGTGCATGTAAATTTTGAGAACGGTGTGTAAAATAATAAAGCACGTTGTGATATATCATGATTTCCTTCAAGAAAATTGGAAATTCTTGCAATTATACTTAATAATATTTAAAGGATAAAATCAAGACGCTATATTTGGCATTTCAAATTATACGATAAAATCAACTTGCAGCATACCGATGTTGTCAATCTATATCCTATCGAAACACGCTGGCAAACTATGATTAATGAGTCCGGTCTATTTCATGTCATTCATAACCGCAACACATGACTTCGCGTAGGCAGAAATTCGAGTGTCGAAAACGTCTCTCGTAAAAAAACAGTATCAAGTACCTACTTCAACATTTAATAGCAAATTGAGTTCAACTTTGCTTAGTGAAATACACCCTTAAGTACCATAAATAAGAACTATCCAGGTGTGTTTCAATCTGGTACAGATTGCACTTGTGCTGCTTACTGCCTATAACAGGTTTGCATTGTATCATATGGCAGCATTATTTGATACGTGTTGACAAAATTACGAAATTGTTTAAGTAAATTGTAAGAATATAAAACTGTTTGCTGGCAAGGACTGTTGCTGTTTTGTAACTGTAATTAAATAACAGTGCTGAGAAAAGAAGTTTCGTAATTTTAGAAATTATTCTCTTTAAGTTTCAATCATTGTGGATTATCATAAAGTAGCCAAACTTCTTAGCAATTATATTAGGAAAAAACAATCATTTTTTTTTTTGGTAAAACAAGAATATATCTAATGCAATTTATACTTCTTGAAAATATAAAAATTTACGCAAAAGCTCGAATGAAAAGTAAATTCCGTTTCTACTGACTATAAAAACATGGAGATGTTAAGTAAATTTTCTTTTTAAATTAACAAACTAAAGATATAAATGAATAAGCCGCATTGTCAGAGTTAAAGAAAATACTTAAGTCCAGTTCTTTCGTTCTTATTGAAAACTAAGTTTAACTTAAATAAGTTTACTTAATTATTTAAACCCGATTAAAAGTCTATCGATAGACCTCGATCATTGTATGTATACTTTCCTAGAGGGCGCCATATTGCTTAATGCATAAAGACGCTTTAAAAAGAGGTTTTAAAGGCGTTTTTGTGGGCGATAGGCTGACACCCTGTCACTACAGTAGTCTCCTTCCATCTTTATAATACCTCCAAATTTGTCAAACGTGACATCAGATGGTCTTGTAACCTCTGGTGTTCTGCCTACCCCATAAGGGATACAGGCGTGACGTTATTTATGTGTACGCTATAAATAATGCCTCATTAGTCAGTATATGATAAACTAGTCGGATACCTTCGACAATGAATTTGAGTAAAAGCCGCATTATAAACACTAATATAATATAGAGTTTGCAATGTAAGCGTTCACAGATGACAATACATATAGGTTTTATTATAACCTTACTTTAAGTTCCGCTGTAGTCGGCTATAAATAATCTAACAGCAACACAAGTATTGTTAATTCAATGTTCCTAATAGAATTTACTTATACGCCGATTAACAACCTTGTAGCATTACGAAACTGCTTTACCTACATTCTATTCCAAGAAATAAAACACCTTGCATTACCTATAGGTACAAAATCCAGCGATTGATAAACCTAGATACTGTTCCACGATACTGAGATAGTTTACAATATGACAGCTGCGCCGGCGCAAAGCATGGTTGCTACAGGCCGCTAGATTTATGTACAGAAATGACCATTACACTGAGAGCTTACGAAATTTCCCGCTGCCCGCAAATTCTTCCTGGTTGGTTACGCTTAAATGTACCGCTAGAATTTATACGGATATCTGCGGATTGTTGCGGTTAGATATTTAAAATAGGGGATCGATCTTACTCAGGAAGTGTTCGTTTTTTTAAATGTAATTTATTTTTTAAACTTTATTGAAAAATAGGTACTCTACGTGCCAATGCTTCAATAATAAAACTCTGCATTTATTATTCTCGTACATTATATTTGTTTTATAAGCCAAAATAATTGACCATCATGCAAAAATATTGAATCCAAATATTTAACTGGTCTAAATTAAATATATCTCGGGTTGAGCAGAAAATAACTACATACCTACACTAATTAAATAAAATTCGTTCTCTAATCAGATTTGATAATATATAATTATGTTACACATTTCACTGTGGTCGTTGATGACGAATAAAATGCGGTTAAAATATTTTTCAATTAATACATTGAACCGTAACAACTTGGTACAATATTACTTATACTAAAATTAAAGTTGGTTAGCTAAATTAAAGTGAATTAGAAATAGCATTAAAATGAGACAATTGGCGGTCTGATATCACCAAACACTCTTGGTCCTAATAATAATCGTTGAAATCATTGGAGCTATAAAGTCCCAGGAAACTAGAAAATAATGCAATCTGTTAAACGAAGATTACGTAACCTCGAATCTAGAGCAGTTTGCAGAGAAATCTGGCGTGGCGACAAGTCGAAGGGTTGGGAAAGGACCTGTCCACGCATTGTTAGGGTTTCAACATGTACCTAATCGGTGAACAGCGTGACTGAACGTACATTGGAAATATAGGTACGATTGGTTGTGGTATTGCTGCATTTTATTCGTAAATTTGCCGGTGTAAACATTTTTACAAAGAAAAATATTGTTATCTAGCATTGAATATATTAATATTAGAAATAAACATATCTGTGCCTCGATGGCTAATGCTTTTATTCATTACATAAATATCCAACCCCACCAGGACTTGAACCATGGAACTTCTGGCATAGATGATAATGTAGTTAACCACTACACTAACCAGCCGGTAAACGTTTTAATAGTACATACATACATAACCTCACGCCTTTCTCCCTTTGGGGTAGCCAGAGACAAAGGAACACCAATTGCTACGATCCCGACATACCTCTTTCACTTCCTCCACCTTCATCAATCTTTTCATACATGATCGGTGGTTACGTGTACGATTGACTAGGCACTTTTTCAAAATGTCGCCAAATTGATCGGCATTTGTTCGCCTAGGCCGGCCCCTTCTGACAACACCATCTATTCTTGCTCCGTATAACTCTTTCGTAAATCTACTTGTGTTTTAATAACACGTGAAGGTTAAAATGTTATAAGTAATCACTTCTATCCATAGACACATGTAATATCCATGTACCGGTGTGTTGTGAACTTTGCGCTTTGGGAAGTTCAACAATTTTTTGGTAATGAGCCCACTGCAGAGCTACGAGTCTCTTTGGGTGACGAGGAGGTTTAGGCCGTAAATTACGATCCAGTGCTGTTTTGGTGGATACGGTAGGTAGCAATTGTAATAAAAAATATGTTAATAGTCTAAGGTTTGAAAAAAAGTTGTTTTTGTTAGGTACCTAAATCTGAAATTTCCGTCTCAGTGGGAAAAACAAAATGCAGAGCGAGTGAAGTAGCGTGCAGTCACAGCTTGTATCAACTAGCGTATTCTACAACTACCGACAATTTGTAATTCGCCCACGCTGCGTGGTTTCACTGCTGCATGATCACTTTTCCGTGATGAATAGCTGATGTGAAAATTAAATGTTTTAAATTAGTTATTTTTCTAAATTGGTATCAAATTAAGTTTGTTGTTATTAAATTCTTGTTTCGAATTGTTTGACCATTACGTATTGATGTTGCGTGTGACCCTGTAATGTCACTTCGAAATATATACCAACCGTTATTATTTTGCAAATTTTAGCCTAAAATTGGTATGAAATTCCATACTCTTAGCTAAAATATATCTGTGTCAAATTGTAAAATATAAACTTAAAATTTAGCATAAATTTATTGTAACATATTAAACAAACATAGCTCAAACATTTTAAAACTTAAATATGATATCCTATATTTTCATAATCCACTCGAAAATCCTTGATTCTCTATCTAATCTTTCAAACCACATTCCACTATCGGATTTCGATCATATGATTTTCGTCTCAAGTCGCTGGTTTCCGCACTAGGCCGCACGGAATGTGTTTTCACTCGCATCTCAATATCACTTTTCCGTGGTGAATTAAACCTCGAAACAGTGACTAAGTGGTCTATGATGTGTTCATTCTTTGGTTAGGCCTAGAAGGAAGTATTGAGTGTCTAGAGATTAATATCTTCGAATTTATTTGACGACCGGCTGGTGTAGTGGTAACATACATTGCCTTCTATACCAGAGGTCCTGGGTTCGAATCCCGGCGGCGGCGGATATCGGTGTGATGAACACAGATATTAGCCGTCAAGTCATGGATGTTTATATGTTTATTTAAGTTTATTCCAATAAAAAATAAGTATTTATTCTATACGTATGTTTATATATTTCTTAAGTATATCAATTATCTAGTATCCATAACACAAGTTCTTTAAGAAACTTAATTTGGGCTAGACAATGCTGTGTGAGTGTCAGAAATATTTATTTTATTTATTTATTTTAATTTTTAATTTTATTAATTATAAATATATTACAATTATGTAGAAACTTGCGCTACAAATTGATGTTTCGATAGTTTGAACTTTATTTAATAATCGAATAAAGTCTCTTCATTTGCTCGATCAGCTTGGAATATACGGAAGATAGAAAAGTGTTGAATAGGAGAGTATCCTAAAAGTAGGTATTTTAGGTAGATAGTTTTAGACAACGTAGATAATAGAAGCAAAAAAACGTAGTGGTTTTTTTATTTAATACATTAATTGTTTAAACAAATTCAGGATAAAATACCTTTAAATTTTATCTACACTATTATAATAAAAGGAAGTAAACAAATACTAGGAAGGTTTTTGATTGGTGCTTGTGACAACCGGATGTTTGTACAAGTTTGACAAGTGTCACTTCACTCGTTACGTACTTACCTTGGGTTTACATACAGAACTACCGAATATCAAGTAGTAACAGTTATACAAATTACGATTATTTTCTGGTTAACATTACAAGCTATGGATTAAAAACAAATATTGTAGTAAAGATTTTACCAGTTGAAAGCCTTTCTTATACAAACATAACTTCACGCCTGTATCCCTTATGGGGTAGGTAGAACACCAGAGGTTATAAGATCATCTGATGTCACGTTTGACAAAGGAGGTATTATAATGATGGAGAGAGGCTATTGTAGTGACAGGGAGTCAGCCTATCGATCACAAAAACGCCAATAAAACCTCTGTCCCTTAACTGACTTTTTCGGTATGCCCGGGATGAGAAGCAGCTGGTATATTTTACGTTTTCTTTCGCTCCCAGTCCAGCATTTGTTGTTCAGAATTCCGATAGCTACTAAATAAGTGTCTCCAACATACTTTTTGGATTATATTCGGGGTAAGCAAACGTGAGTTTTAACTTCAATATACTTTATTCATTTATTAACTTAACACAATAGTATACAACAATTTTTGACTAATGAAAACTTCGAAAATACCAGATTGATAGTTAAAAAGATTGCGGGCTATGAGATCTTGATAAATAGAATGCTTATATGTATACTTAGTTTTCCTATCTATTATCCGCCGACATTCCAAAGCAATACAGTTCGTTAAGGTCACTTGCAATTGTATACAGTACTCTATCAAGATCCGTTCCGGAGGAAAGGAAAGGCGGTGTGTCCTTGTAACGGCGTCTTTGTTTATTTATTTATTTTGTTAGAATCGCGATGACGGCTCGCGACGTTTTAGTGCAAGGTCGTCAGACGACCGGTTTAAAAGTAGAGCTTCTATAAAAGTTATATTATGCAAACTAAGGTTTGTGGGTCGTCGTTACACTTGCGCTACGTAATACGTACTCATTTGCTGTTATTGTTCAGTACGAATGAAGTGTAACGGTGTTGATATAGACTATACAATTATCTAATTAATGTTGATCGTGCTATTAAAAGCTTTTAGGTTAATTCAAGAAAATAATTTGAATGTATGAAATAACAATTGTATAATGTATTTAAAATTTTATGTAATGCATTTTTCCGTACATGCCTGCTTTGTCATTTCTTAGTGTTCAATAGTAAGAATTTAAAAGCCCTTATACAGCACCTACTTTATCTTATCTGATCTAATCTGGTTATTAAGTTTATTTATTTGATGAATAAGGCATTCAAATTTAAAATACAGTCAGATTCGAACTACAATTTGCCTGACAATTAATTTGTCTAGAATACTTTAACCTGATAATTAGTTTTAATTGGTAGATACGTTTTCAAGGTGACAAACTGAAAAATTCAACAAAAGTCGAAGCAAAACAATAAATTGAGCCTTAATGATTTTAATTCTAATTACTTTTTCGCCAATAACTCTATCACAAAGTCATGTCAGTTGACGGACGCTGATTGACGCAAGGGCACACACAGTGAATACAAGTGTACTTCGACCTACATAGAGAAATGTCAACATCAAACGTTAATTAAATGTTAATCGTCGTTTAAGCAAGTACAAGCTCTTATAGCATAAGTCTAATAGACTATGCTATTAATCAAAGTAAGGTTAGGAAATTTTATTTTATTAGCAGCAAGCCCTCGTTTTGATCTCGATAAGGTCATAATAGTAACTTGCAAGTAACGTATCAAAAGATCATATCACTGTGTTTTTTTAATACATTTTGTACATCAATAAGTTGATAAAACAAAAAGGTCCATTACTACTTTCTTGGAATCCAAAAAGGAATTTAATCAACATAAAACCTCTTTTTAAGCTTCATACATCTTGAACTTTATATCTCAAACTAGCAACCTGCAATGCAATTAAAAAAAAAACTGCGAATGCGGAAGTCTTTAAGTACCTGCTGTGCCATACATTTATTATAACTATGGTCGAAGAACCTTGTCAAGGTCATTCTGGACCAAAGTATCAGACCTTTCACTACGTCCTATTACCGCTTAAATACTTTTGATCATCCGGTTCACATTTCCTTGTATGTAGTTTAAAATCAATTTATAGTTCTTAATCTATAAATAAATGTAATTAAACAATTTTTGAGCCGGATGTAATCGGTTTTAGTTATATTTTATTGAAATATTAAATGTTTGTAGTTTAAGTTAGTTTAGTAAGTTGTAACAAATGTATGATCTTAATTAAGATATCGTAATGATGTAATGTAATTTTTAAGATAATAAAATATACTGAAATTACTCAAATCATATTTTTAATGGTTCTAAAGTGTGTGTTCATAGCATCAATAAATATTTCATCTTCACACATCATTTGCTTTTCTCGGAATCCAAAAGCATTAATTTCAGTAACTATTCACAATCCTTGATCTTAGAATAAAAGCATAATAATTTATGAACGTTGCCATGACAACCAAATTCCAGATTCATATTTTACTTAGAAGACTCTTAGATTTTAAATTAAGAATCATTAAAGAAATCCACTTAAGGTCCATAACAAAAATATTTGATGCTAACTTAGTAATCTTCAATCGAAATTTAAAGCAAGTGTATCGCTGAGTTTACATAATTAAGTAAAAAGTACACGTACTTCTAAATTGGGTAGTTATGTAATATTGCTTCTTATTCACATCGTACTGTGTATTCAACTGTATCAAAATTAGTATGGTTGAGTGTATTGGTTCCCTGCTTGCTACATACATACCCGCAGTCTAGACTTAGTTACACAACGGTGTTTTACAAAGCATTTAGTATAAATACAACACTAATTAACAACCCTCTGATTCATTCTGACCTATGGTGATATGATAATTTACTTGTACAGGTTTCAAATCACAGGGTTTTAATAAGTTCAAAGATGTTAGAAGATTGATCGATATAGCAAAAAGCATGAACACCTCAGCTAAAGAAAATAATATCGAAAAGTTATTTCGCAGTTGAGATAGCTTCTCTTGCGTTTTTGTGGTCAGATATAATCTACAACAGTAGATAAAAATAAAAGTATTGAAAATTATTTAACAGCATATTTTGTCTGTGGCGTAACGATTGGCGTAGTTGCCAGAGGCGCCATCGTCCTGGTTTTGATTCTCAGCCAGCAAAAGCTCTTTAAGAGGGCAATGAAATTGTATTTATGAATATTTAAACAATTAGGTAGAAAAACAAGAATTCAGTACTAAATACTCTAGAAGTTTCAATTTATAAAGCGAAAAGAAATCATGCTAAAAACGTACTAATAAGTTCAAGGATACAAAACCTCCTACTCGTTCATTTGATAGAAACCAAAGGACACTTAACACAATAGGCCGAAAAATAAAACAAATAGGCCTCGCCGATACCTTTCCGCGTAGTAACCCGTGGTTGGGGCGTGGTTGTCGTGGCTTACCGAGGACAACAACTCCGTTCACTTGAAGTTTTATTAAACTAGATCCTGTGAAACTGCGGCTGTACCGAGAATTTTCCACTTCGATCTACTGTGTTATTATTTAATATATTTATAGTTGTACTAACAGATAGTGGGTCAATGTTAAACCTTATTGACAAGTGTGGGAAATTAGATTTAGATATGAGCTTTAATGCTTGGAAAATCTGTGGGATAATTTGAATCTTTGTAATTATCAAGTCGTGTAAACAACAGTAAAGGCTGAGCTACCTCACTACCCACATGTTAAAATTTGAACACATTACAAACATGGTTCGAAATAAAATGATCTAACGTGCAGAAGTCTGTGGTGCATCGGATGATTGTTTATCTGCGAGGTTTAAGTTTAGGGTTTGATTCGGACAGTTTTCTTTTTCCTAACGATTTCTTTTTCGTGAAGGACATACTTTAGGAAGGATTCCTAGGTTTGTCAGCGGAGTGTTTCATTTATCTATTGAGAAAAACATGTTTTGCAGAATTCATCAAGTTTTTGTGGATAACATACTCAGTGAGAAATTATTAAACAGTTATAGTTTTATAATGTGGTCTTCGATATTAAAATGCATAATGTATTTATTTGTAATTGACACTACATGCTTATTACGTTTAGGCGTTATATGTAATTCAGTCTATCACTTACATAAATCAATCACACACGGTTATGAATAATTGATCACAACGTGACAAAAAACCTTAACTGTTGACGGAGTTACCAAAAAAGTCTAAGAAAATGTATTTTATACAATAATTGTATATATTAAATGCAAAAGTCATATTATAGTTACACTGTTTAGTAAAAAGTAAACTGAAACTGACAATTAATGTAGTCAGTGAACCCGGACGAGGCGGGCGCTGCGTGCGCGCCTCTGTAAATTGCCAGCTACGAGTATGTCATTGAGAAATAAATTAGGTACAAAGACTGGAATACTGTTTTAATTTTATATGAAAAAAAAACTTATTACAAGTAACCGATCTTGCTTCGCTTTCCGATTCTTCAATAAGAATGTGAACAAGAATATGCGGAGATGGAACCGTTTTGTTATTAATTAATGTTTCGATGTTGAATTTTGTGAGTGAAATGGCTTCCCAGTATTTCGTTTATTTCTAAAATTGTATGAACTATTGATGAAATATCGTTATTTGGAACAGTAATAAATTGTTTACTTACAGTATCTTTAAGCCCGCAATAAAAAATCGCGCAGCCAAACCCGCTCCAAATATTTGTAGTTGAAGGAGAATATTTATAAATTAAAAAGAAATACAAATAATTGATATTGTTTACGCTTCGCTTTGTTTTTCAAATGCGAAAGCAACTTAAAATTTATTTTACTAGACTCATTAATTTATACTACAAAATTGGATACTGGACATACTAAAGCCGACCTTTATAAGTGAACTGGCTAGCAATAAGTACAAATTCTCAAGTAAATATTAATTTGACCTAATCTTAAAAGGACAATGTAAAGGTTTAATCAAAGAATGTATGATAAAACCTATAGAATATTCAAAAGCCAGCTTTTACTTTTATATATACGTATGCCTAGATTATGTGAATACAAAATGTTCATGCCGATTTAATTAAAGGCCTCTACAGATTAAATATTCTCTGTCTGCAATGTAGATAAAATGGAATCCTCGTATTTTATTTATATACATATAGATTAAATATTAGATTATGTTGTTGTATTCCTTATCAGTATATATGAAGTGCATTATAATTGGAGCTTCTATAAAATATTAAATTAAGATCTTAAGGTTGTTTTGTTTTCATTAATATGTTTAATCACAACCAGGTGAAATCAGGAATATTTTTGAATTAAAAATAAAGGGTTTTGACTTAATTCGAATGTGACTAACTCGAAATATTTTAAGATACTACTTTCTTAGGTTGTGTATAAGATTATTTAAGCATCGACATCTAAGAAAATGTGTATTGAATACATACTTTACTTATTTACTAAATTAGTACAACGTACAATGTCTTCTCACCAAGCTTAATTAATTCATACATATTGTGGCTACCGTAACGCATAATAAATAATATACGATTATTATAATACCACCACATGCACTGTATTATGCGTTACATATAACTTACACATTAGTTATGTTATGCAACCTAAGTTGCATATGTCGTGGTTTTATAGAAGAGGGTACAGAAAGAATCATCGACCTCAGTGGCGCAACGGTGGCTACACCGGTCGCGCATGAACATCCGAAATGATTATTACGGGTAGGTACTTCGGTTACCGACTAAAATAACCCGAGATTATTATCAGGGCTTATTAACTCCCAGGAGGGCTCGAGTTGTCATATACAAAGGTGCGTCTTCGATTCTGTCGGTAAATTTTTAGTCAATCCGTCGAGCCATTAGAGCGAAATAGAGTAACTTATCATCCAAATATCCATCAACACATACTACCAAACTTTCGATTTTATAATATTGGCAAGAACTATTAGAACATTGTTTATTAAAATTCTATTATTATGTCACAAGTACGAATGTTATTTCTACCAACCTTGTTAAACTACTGTCATTGATACAAAAATGTTGTCATCTGATCACTTTCAAACCTGTCATTCTAAATCATTATACCGGATAGATTTCAACATGGAAAAAATAGCGTTTGAGCAACAAAACAATTTACTTGTCGCTAATGACTCGCCAAATTGTGGCATTCGCTTTATAATTACTATATTCCATTCTGTTTTTTCCATTCAGATGTTTACGAAATTTTATGAATAGAGTCTTAGACGCACTTTGCTAATAGAATTCGCGTGAAAGCAGCTGTGAACATATTTGATTTGAAATTAATAAGTTTATTTTACTCTCTCTCTCTGATTGTACGTGGATTGATTAAAAAAAGCGATGAAGTATGAAACTCATTTAAATGACTGTCGATATAGAAAGATAGATTGTTTTATCTTCATCAAAATCTGTAGGCAAATTCCTTAGTAAGCGTATGCTCTTATTCTAAAAAATTACGAATCACACATTTATGAATTCCCTTCATTTGCATACCTACATGTTATTAGATAAATAAATTGTCAAAACGGATTACAGAGTCCATAAAAGGAGTAAAACAAAAGTATTTTGAAACAGCTCATCCGTTACATACAAATCAATTAAGTCTTAGATCTTAGACAACAAGATCTGATCGAGATATGATCGAAATCGAGATCGGCGAGCGATCAATGTAAATCGAGGCATTACAACATGCGCGCGCGCGGGATTTCTTCGCCGCATCTCTGAGGTTCGTCTCTCTGTGACGTCATAAGGTCGTTGGAACTTTCACCTTCAGGCGACATTCGCCCAACGCCATTGAACTTGCGCCGTTGCGTAAGCTTATTTACAACTTTGTGCTTTTCTATGACCGAATAGTATAAGGTCCTTAGGTCTTCAGCGGCGTTATTGTTGATACCTATTATTTTCTCAACTTTTCTTTTCACTGTTTAGGAAAAGCATAGTAGGAAATTTGCGTGCTCCCTTAGTTAGCCACAAGGTCGTGATATTCTACAGAAAATCGCAAAATTTTTTTGGCAGAGCTTCACTTCACTTTGTTAAAAGCGTACATTCTGTTGTAGAAAAATAAATAAAATAAAGTTTAATTTTGTTACATTATTGCATAATTTTACTAACAATTAAGTACTTTTCTTAAAATGTTAATGAAAACAATACGTTCGTGAATCTTGAAGTCAAGCTCTTGGAAAATGTTAATGTCAGTCTTTTTTTAGAATATAAAAACGATTAAACCATTCATGACATTGAATAGGCCATACATATCAAACCATTTGAATAGACCAGTCTTTTATATTGCTATTTCAATGCATAAAAATAAACACTTGAATCCCAATAGAAAGAGCTATAAAACAATTCTATAGGCCTCAGACCTTAATATTGTCAAGTTTTGCAATCTTAAAAAAACAATCTTGATCCAGATATAACGCACTGAGGTCACGTTAAAAGTAAAACTAGTTTAAGATAAGTATTGTGATATCGATCACCTTGGAAACAAAATTGTATGGAAAAATACCTTTGGCAATCTTACACTCGACAATGAAGAAAAGTGGAAAGTAAACTTCAGAGTGATTTCAATAATATCAAGATTGTTTTTGCTAATTCCTTTCAAGGGTTCAATCTTTCCACTTGTCAAAAAATGACTCCTTGTAAAAACTTTACCTATATTAATCCATAACTAACAGATTTATTAAATCAAGGCATACATCCTATTATTATACAACGCGGTTCATATTTACGATCCATTGTATTCAATAGAACGGAAATTATTTGTCAGTTCCGCTTCCACAGAATCCTCTGTTACTTCTGAAGCAGTAACAATTAATTTTCGCTGACATTCGATGTAGGTAACTCCATTGTCTATGAAAGTATATACATCAACGCCAGCTCCAGCGAAAAGGATGGTATTCATCCGTCCAAGGCTTAGATGCACGGCCGCAGCTTCCTCGGATATTCTTTTAAATGGACAGCACAATACCTCCATCATTGACCATTGTTACACCGTCTACAACTCTAACAATTACAGGCTCTATCTCAATGACATCTGACTTTGAATCCCGCACTTTATTATGTGAAGAATACGCGGCCAGCGGAGCTGAATGATCAACAAAACACACATTATCATTGGGATTGTACTGTGGAGAATTGATTTCAAAGGTCACGTTTTTTGTACACACGATGCTTATTTGTTTTGTGTTTATTGAATGAACAATCGTGTTGATTTCCAAATAACATGATCAAAGAAAGGTCAACGCCTTTAATTGCAATATCTGAGAGATTTACCGCAACGAGATGATTAAAGCTGTAGTGGAGTGCGTATATACGATATGCTAAAGAAGCAGTTAATCAAAAGGGCTAACATATTTCGTTGGATCAGTGTAATAAATTGCGTAGCCGAGTTTAATGTCTCTGAAATTTTATATTATTTGCTGTGCATTCCACTTCGTGTGATACCATATATTGCAAAATTATAAGGTCGTCAAACAGCACTTGTATCACTAGTGAAAGAGTGGTACTTACTTGAGGGATTAACCGTTAAGATGCAAATTTTATATTTTAAGGAGACCATGTTTTTGGGTCCGTATTTACATATGTCCTGTTTATTTCTTTTTTTGTGGAATAATGAGTCACAATGAGTGTTTGGATGCTTGTCACGACATTTTTATGAGAGTTTCTTCAAAACACATCTTCGCCAACGGCCGTTGTACGTGAACACGGATAGTTAGGTGATAATATCAGGTTTCGGAAAATAAATTACAGTTTTTTGATCTTCTATTTTTGTTTTGGTTAAAATGTATTGGCAGTTAAAGTAAAGGCTTTCAATATTTATTTTATTAACGTTCAAGTTCATGTTTCCACAAAGACATGTCTTCATGGAAAGACATGTCTTTATGGAAACTTGTTCATAATTTATCATGGATTTTAAATAATTGTTAAGATAAATGACTTTACTTACCATGTTATTATTTTTTGTTTCAGGTAATGATTGTGCTACAAAATACGAGCAAAGTAAATAATAAAACAAATAAATAAAATCCCCAGACAATCACACCAACTACATGGCCTCAAAGTAAACTGAGCTTGTGTCATGAGATACCACGTAGCGAACTAGGGGGGAACCGAGAATATAAATACATATATAGAAAAACGCCCAGACCAGAAACATTTTTTTTTTGTTCCGTGCGGAAATCGAATCTGCAACCACTGGCGTCTGAGGCAGATAGGTTTACCTTATCGTCAAGTAAGAGTCTAAGTAAGCTATTTTTCCTCCCTTTTGACATCGGCGCGCAGGCCATAATAATAAAACTGGCAAGCGTTAGGTAAACAAATTTACTTTAGGCTGGCAAATAAAAATCATATATTTTAGCCTAAACAGTGTAGGATAGGATGCACCTTTGAAGTAGTAAGTTCTAAATAAAATAACTACATAACTGCTGAAGTCATCACGTAAGCGAGTACCGTACAAGTGTTACAATGTCGTTATCATTCAACAATCGATATTCGGAAAAAATAATCGATTATTACATCAGGCTACCTAACTCGATTGCTGCAATCAAGACTTTCACTCGATACTTGAAGATGCTCCAACCTGTTTTGATGCCAGAATCATTACATTTGATCTAGAGTCTGGTTAATTGCGAAACATGGCAAGTGTAACGGCAAAGCATCCATTAATATCGTTTTATGTAATATTTGTTTTAATTTGCCGCATATCAAAGAAGTATTTGATTTAGGAACGCTGAAACTAGTTTTGTGGATTTTGCTTTCAATTTATTTTTTTGCATTCGACTTAATCTTACCTGGTGGGAAATGTTCATGTGGCTAAGCAAAAGGGTGCATGGTCTTAGGGATACTATTGTGTCTAATGCCAGTAACTCGACATTATAATTAGTTAACATGATAGCCAGTCTCTTCATAATTCATCTATCAAAGTATTCCTAATTTAATAAGCATCTGATTAATATTGTTTATAACTAGCTACCCACGTGACTATTTATTTATGTAAAACGCCTTAAATATAGCCTTTGTGTATCAATAATACAATAATAAATAATACTCAGTAGAGCCTATTAAATATCTGTTTACCTCAATACTAAATATTCAAGTTTCTAACTGTTCTCAGACTGAACCCGCGAAAATTAACTCCTAATAAAATTAACACCTTAAATATGAATACAATTTTTGGAGTGTTGTTCGAGTGAGGTCACGTTACGACGACTCGTGCGCAAGACATCTGTCAACCTCGACCTTGTCAGTTATATTTACATGACGCGATTTAAAAACAATATTAGATTTTTCGAATACTGTTTATGGCAACTATAAGTATAATAATCGAACATATTCCGACGCGAATTCTGATTATGTAATCATAAAAACGAATAAAGTAAGCCTTTAAAACCGAACCTAATTGTGAATTTCAAAGGATTTTTAAAGACAATTGCATTTTAAAAAGGTAAATATTTTTATAGGTGGTGCTTAATGTTTAAGCAGTTGAAGTTACTCATTTTCTTTTTTGGATCTTTATAACTGTTAAAACAACTCCCGTTTACTCTTATCTCAACAAAAGTGGTGATATATCAACACCGAAGCATTCAAAGGATATGTATTAATGATGGTCCTTTGCCAGGTAACCTGCGCGGGTGCAAAACGGGGGCATAATTAGTTCTAATACTAAGCTGACATTACTTATGCACGTTTTACCTTGTGGCTCCATTCGATATATTATCAAAGCTTAGTATCATTAATTAAATGCTCTGTCGAAATCTATCAAAATACTTTTAAGTTGCCCACCATTTATCAGCTTAAGATAAGTTGTTCCAAAGTTTTGATAGCTAATCATTACTTAACAATAACCATTGATTTTCTGTAATGAATGTCTTTTCAAATAAGGTTCTATGCTTTTAGATCGATGCAATACTTCAGCCTTGTAAACTTGTCGTTAAATAATAACTACCATCTGATTAATGATTTTTTTAATCGATCAATTTACTATGAATTCTAACGCGAAATGGTACTAGCATATCCTTTTATGCAGCAACTAATTGAGTTACAATTGAAAAGGGGTATACAATTATTCGTCGATGATTAAGATTTTTATGTTTAGCTCATTATTAAAATGCCTGAAGCATTAGAACATAGTTGGAGATATATAAAATTTTTGCCATTGATATATTTAATGTTCTCTCGATTTAACTATTTCTTATTTCAGGCACTGATCTTCTTAGTCTCTTATTCTTATTTCAGCTTAATAGTTTCTGCTTTAAGGATCAAGAAAAATCAATCAATCAGGGCAATCTTTCACACAACTTTTCATATGATGAGGGGCTTTACATTAATATTAATCGAGTTTATCTTATTTTGTATCGACCAAGTGGCAAGAAATGAGGGTTCAGATTCAACAAATTTACCGTGGAAAACTTGTGAAATTCTGTAAGAGTACAAAACTTTTAAGGGGTTATAAGTATGATAAGGTTAAACTGGACATCAACATTACAGCAACACTTACGCCACTTAATTATAAAGTTTTTCAATACAAATTAACGTCATGTCAAATATCAACTATAATAAATGTCTTAAAGTAAAGCTATATTTTAAACAAATTGAGGTACCCCACGCAAGCTCGCCATGATGCAACGAAATGCCGCAAAACATCTTTCGTACTGGTGCGATGAACTCGAATCGAATTCAATCATGATCGATGCTCGTCAAGATCGATAACCATTGACGATTAATCGATGGATGTCACTTGTGGTTGTGAGCGGCGGAGTGATTGACACTATTTCGTTAGTTAGGACAGAAGAGCTTTGACACGTTGGATTTAGAGAGATTGTTTAGGAAATCATATCAATTTAAGATTATTATAATTGCCTTAGATCACTTCAATGATTTTATGACTCCATAGAGATTTGAGTTCAAAGAATGAACAACCGAATTTGGAGGTAATTTTTTTAGTTTCATAGCTTATCAATGTTCGCTATAATTCAAATGGTGAGGTAGGTAAATCAAGTACCTACTTGATTTTTTTTAAATACTTTTTTATACTATAAGGGATTCTCTATAGGTTGTTACTTATGAATGGGATTTTTAGGGAATGGGCTATCCCCTAGGGATCACATTCGCTAAGGCTTGTTGTTGAGACCGAGGTTCAACCCGGATTTAGTCACCAATAAGTAATTAGATGTTGCTATGAATAATCAGTGTGTCCTGATCTAAATACGGACATTGACTTAAAGTATATTTTCACACAATTCTAAAAGCCAGTTTATGAACGTGTAATAGCCATTTTCTAGCAGCAGTCACAGTTCATCGGCCCCGAATCTAAATACTTTGTGGTCAGCAAGACGAGATTGCATCAAACACAAGATGTGATTACTGCGTGTGTGATGACCCTACGCGGCCTAAGTTATGAGTGTTTCATGATTTCCTGGCAACGAATTAAGAATATTTATTTTTTAAATGTTAAGCTAGGCGTAGTTTTGTTAATGGCCAGTATAGTTGGTATATGTTAAATATATTGCTAGAATACTAAGGTTTATTTTGATGAGAATGTGTTTGTAGATTACATCATTTTTGGTAGGTATTGGTTATTATGAAGTAGGAATGAAGATATTAGCTGGCAAACCTTTAATGAAATGAGGTGCTGACCAGGTAGCGCTTACTTAGGGGGGGGTCTTTTGCATTAGTCACCTAGACTGACACCCTTTTCCAGTAGAGTTATTTTAAGGCTTTTATCAGAAAAAAAATGTCAGCTTCTAATGGAAGCAACAATTTATACCCATAAAAAGTAAAATCGAAAAACATCACGACTACTTTGTGATATATGATTATATTTTTTATTTATGAAATTTAGCTCAATATTCGCCTGTTATTCTCAACTTACTCCTTACCTAAACTCCGCGCCACTTTTCTTCCTATAAACCTTTATCTCCGCACATTAGATGATGAAACCCTTAATATGCCTCTCAGATGAATAATGACGCAAGTGAATCGTACGCAGTAACTTTGTCAGAGCGTAGTGTGGGAAGTAATCTGTGAGAAAAATACGCTTCGCGGTAGTTGTAAAGGTTATATCTAAAGAGAATAAGGTGTGAATTGCAATGTTGCAAGGTAAACTATTGTAGATTAATTTATAGCCCTATTATAGTAGAGATCTTAACGAATTTACGCGTTTTTTTCTAGGCTGCAGTGCGAGCACAGAACTTTATCGAATCGTTTGTTAACGAATGTTCGTATAGTATGGAGACGGTTTTTAAGAAAAAATTGAAATCTATCCATTGCCGCACGGCCAGCTTAAATAAATGTGTGCCTTGTTAATTTTGAATGTTTGTAAACATGTTGTACTCATAAATATCTGTAAAATAAAAAATTACAATGTTACTCAAAACTTGCAACCGACTCCATACTATACGAGCATTCGTCAACATTCGTTAACTTACGATTCGATAAAGTTCAGTGCTCGCACTGCTGAATTGTTAATTTTAAGTAATCAGGGTAAGTATATGAGCAATTTTTAAATTTGTAGTATGTCATTTAAAAAAATATATTGTAGTAAAAAAATAACAAAAATGCAGGTTTTTTCGTTTGTAGTTGTTACTACATTTCTGTGGCTTTCCAAAAATATTTGAATTCATAAAAAGCTTAACTTAGCCTTCATGCATACCTCAAAATAAGATTTTCCGTGTTCTTTATGTTTTGTTAGGATAGCGACACATTACAGAAATAATAATGACTGTCTACGCAATATCCTACTTATATTATTAACTGGAATCGTCGTACTTCCACAGGATCTAGCTAGGGTATGTAATATGAGTGAAACCGTGGGAAACGGCTAGGTTTGGCTATATCAAGCAATCAACAATGTTTCCTCTATAAAAAAAAAATCGACACCATTTAAACTAAATATTCCAGGAATCCGCACAATCTAGTACCAAGCGTATATCTACATAAATTAGCTACAATATCCTTGCAAACACATCCGACAAAAAGTGCATTTCCTACAGCCAGCGCGCCTTATTCCACTCGATTTCAACACACATGTTTTTGTCTCAGAACGAAACCTACAAAAAGTAAAACGTCAATTATTATTGCGAATGGTTTCCTTTCATACCCGGGGCGGGGTTTCGTTGTCTATCACCGCCCTGTCCTTATTGATCACTTGCGACACTAAACGGGCAGTAAATTGTGCAAACTTTAGTATACGGTTTCAATAGCTGGCAACTATGTCTGATCTGTAATACTGGGTTATGAGTTTGTTTTATGAGAGATTAGAGATCTTTTTTAATCAGAAAACTTCTAGGCATTGGTCATATATGACAAATAAGAAAATTTATTATGGTACTAAGAGAAACAATTGATTTCCTACTTAGATTGTTTTCTTCTCTTTTCGTATAAAACAGCAAATAATAATGAATAATTGACTTTTAGTTTTTGAAACTATTTCTCATTCAATAGACACTACCGGGGCGGCGGCGTCTCGTGATGATGAGTATTAAGTGTTAGATACAGGCAATTCAAAGGAGTATGGCAAAATCTTTCAAATAAATTGCCTCTTATGACTAGCTGCGGTAAGAGTAAACTAGGCCGTTTTAATTTTCGAACGTGTCAGACATACATACACACATACATAACTTCACGCCTGTATCCCTTATGGGGTAGGCAGAACACCAGAGGTTGTTAACCCATCTGATGTCACGTTTGACAAATTTGGGGGCATTATAATGGTGGAGAGAGACTATTGCAGTGACAGGGGGTCAGCCTATCGCCCACAAAAAAGCCTCCCATAACACCTCGGTCCCTTAACTAACTTTTACAGTATGCCCGGGAAGAGAAGCAGCTGCACATTCTATGTTTTTCGATCACTCCCAGTCCAGCATAGAAGCACAATTTTGTATAAACTCTGAGTTTGAGTGTCAGAGTTTATACAAAATTACCTCCAGAATTAATAGCTTTATTGGTAAAGCCACTGGGATATGCAAACGCTATTTTTCAATACTTAAAAAAAATCTCTACTTACAATTAGCGGTACTTTTAATAACGCGCCAACACAGACTATCTGTACAATTTGCAATATTTAGTACAAACCTAGGAGTTTTCATTTTATTGCTAATAATAAGTTAATGCCAGCTGTACATGGCTTTCATTGTGAATTGCTTAACACAAAACGCGTACAAATATGTCCTGTGCAATCAAGTGCAAAGTGAAGTAAGTAATATCCGTAGTTAAGCATGAATAATTAATCCACCAACTATGGTGGCATGAATTGGGCAATGCCTTTTAACGAAGGTTGTAGAAAGATCTAGATTTGCGTAATGGAATCCATATTTCAGTGCAGGGCAGTTGGATCGAAGGTTATGCTGCCGAAATTGTATTAATGGCAGTCAATCGTTTATATTATTGCGTAGGTAATTGATACAGTTTATCTATCGGTAGAACAGTTATTATTCTCAGAACAAAGTATCTTTGAGTCAATTTTGGTTGCTTCGATTGTATGGCAATAATATAGTAAATTTTATCCTACTAATATAGGTATTACACGTGTAACATAAGTCATGAACATGTATAAACAATTGAACTTCATTGGTAATATTTTTTAATTGGAAATCCTAACTTTATGGTCACCCTTTGGTTGAATGATTAACCTGAATAACATGCTATGTTTCTACGACAGTTTAACGTAGCAATTAGGGTGACCATAATACTCAATTTTAAAACTTTTTTACTGACGAATCTATCTATCAAAAAACGTTTCCATATTTTTTCCTATTGTCACGTCCCGATGGTTAAATTAACTGTAAGAGACATATGTTTCTGGTTACAAGTTACGTTTCACCCTTTATATTTCCTCACGTAACTTTTGATCGCATTGGAATTTCTTGATAAATTATATCCTTTATTTTCCCAGGGTTAACTATTTAAATATAGTTTATATTTGACCCACCATTCTTGGTACTTTTTGAAAGAAGCGAATTTTTCGAAAAACTTTCTGAATATTTCAAACAGACAAACTTACTAACCCTTCAGCTTTATTATATTAGTTTGGATGAAAATTTGTCAGAATACCTAAATATTTTTGGTTATTATTTTTCGCTGAAACGAATTGATGTAATAAACTGCAACTTGGCACATTGCTAGGGAATAGACTGGTACAATACTTGCGAATTTTCCTCGGGAAATGGTATTATGGTAAAGGGTATTTAAAAAAAGTTGAGTTCCGCCGGATACTATATTGTTTAAATAGGTTTTGATAATGGGAGCATGCATTAGGTTGACTACGTTTTTTGACACATATATTTAAGTGCTAAATACATTTGGGGCATTTTAAAGTTAAAAATTCTCTTCCATCACAGTCCCTAACAAACATACTTAAATATAAATGTGTGAATATATCAACCTAATTCCTTAGCATCAATATTAAATCTAAAATAACTTTTATACCAGAACCAATCGGAGAATAAAAGTAAAATAAATGCTTCTAATCCAACATAAGTAGCCTGTGAAAGCGACAGTGGACTCGTTTATTTTCTACTAGACAGTCTACCGAAGGTGAAAACTCCCGCATCGTTCTGTAATAGTTCGATGAAACGCCGCTAGGTGGCGCCCTCAAGGTCATGCGCATCCGTTATGCGTAAAAGCAAGTTACGAAAGAAACGTAACATCCGCTGGTAGCCTAGGATATGAACGTTTTATTTTATTGTTGTATAGATAATGATTTTATTAACGGAATTCAGACTAATGAAGGATGCAACTAAATTGCGAACTAAAATCAATAAAATAGCGATTTCCTTAGGTTATTTGTGAGTACGGTTCATGAGGTAGAGTAATATAAACCTTATGTAATGCGATAAAATACGTGTCTGCCCTACATATTATAGTTACCCGCATTATGTACCGCATAATAAAATGACCTGGATTTATTTAATACAAGAATTTGTATGGGCGTTGACTATAATGCAACTTAGTAAAATTCGTGACTTTGATTTCACTCCGATAAGGGCGTTTACTGGTTAAAATAGCGATAGAAGTTTATACGTGAAATATTTGTCTTTAAGTGTTGTGTAATTTCGCAATTTGATGTTAGTTTATCCAGTTTGGGAATTAAAATTTTTACCATTTTTAAAACAGGATGAGACTTTTTATCTATAAATGATTCTCTTCAACTTCAGGTTTCTTAAGGAAAACCATAAATGAATTTATAGTCATTTGGTAATAATATAATATATGAATATTTTCTCGTAAAATGTTATAGTTTAGTGAATAAAACGATTTACACGGGACTATCCCCTATTTCAATGAGTGGTCTTTGTTGTAAAAGATCTGTTAGTGACTCTTCCGCGTTCCGTTGACACAGAATGGATTTAAATACAATTTATTTCACTTGTTTATTTCACCTAGGATCAGTGCATCCTAGGATCAGAGCTGGAGGCAAAGCCACGGGTTGCAACTAGTCTTATAAATTGACGTTAACATTTAAATAGCAATTAAATAATCGCTAAGCATCGAGAAAAATGTAAATAATCTTTAATTAAGCAAACGGGTATAATTTCCTTACTTTCACTGGCGGTCAATGGCAGAATCCTGTTGGGCAACATCAGCCTATACTTGATTGAACAGAGACATTGGACCTAGAACATGTGACATAACGGTACTAACTTGTACTCGGGTTATTTATATTACGTTAGAACATGCAAGTGTCCAGATTGTGAGATAATTTAGGCAACTTACAAAGTATAAGTTAAAAAAATATTTTAAATCTGATTGCTATTTTTTTGGGACCCCTAAATCCTTAATTAAATTTCCGCAGACTACCTATCTTTAAAAAAACTGCATGTTACATATATAAATTCAAGCCTTTATTCCTTATGGGGTAGGCAGAACACCAGAGGTATTAAAACCATCTTATGTTACGTTTGACAAATTTGGAGGTATTATAATGATGGAGTGATACGTCGCCCACAGAAAAAACCTCCCATAACACCTGTCCCTTTACATATATGTTTATGTAAAATCAAAGAAATCGATTTATTTCATAAGAATCGATAAAAAATATTTTGAAAGCGAAAACAGATGATGTAAATAATATTTACAAAACTTAAAAAAAACACTATATGAAAATAAGTAACTACCTTTTGTTAAATAAATTTAATATTTATATGCACCTTGTACTTTCCATGCGTTATCTTGCAGTCGGCATGGCCTTCCTATTTACTGTTCGAGTAAATTACCTTGGCTACCCTTTTCATGTACTTGGGGTACAACTATCACAGTTACATAAACTCGTTATGATGATTAAAATATTAATTACAGTAATTATAAAAAAACAAACTTAGTTCATACGAACCTTTAAGGTCAGCAATGCAAGGTCCTCTAGTACTTTTTTTAAATAAGGATGGTACGTTTGTTTGTCTCTTGCATGACACCTTATGATAAGTGGTCGTGAAGACCTATTCATTTGACGCTATAAGTACCAGGGCTATACTGGTCAGGAAAAATAGATGCAGGCGGTTCATTCCAAACCTTCGTGAGCCGTATCAAAAGTGAACTTTAGTTCGACTTGTTGGAATGTATTGTTGGTATAATTATGCGTTTGTAATGACTTGACAAACGTCCTATCCTTACAATATATAAAAAAAGATATATATTTTTTAAATTAATTTTTCGTTTTAATTTAATATCTCTGCATTAGCCATCAGAGTTACATAAAGCAGCGTGGGTATGCATTGTTTGCTAAAACAGTAAGATATCTGTCGTGGGAACAATATGACACCTTAGACTTCTCATAAGCCCATTCATAAAATTTAATTAATTATCTTTTCTCTCATCATTATTTGTCTCATTTTACTTTTACGTTGGCGCCAATGATATTTAATGTCATATGAAAGTCTCAAAATTTCGTTGTGTGTAATATATCTATGCAACATATGAGCAAGAGCTCTGTATTTTTCTGTATTAAGTTACTCGTAGGAAGTTCAAAATATAAAAAATATTTGGACTCAATATGCCTTATAAATATGTAAGTTATTGTAATAAAAACATAGCTAAGTCAGACAGAACAGATTTAGATTTAATCTGCTTCATAATACCTAACCAGTTCCTCATATACTTATGTACTTATAGTAGCCCTATCTATGTAACAAGCGAATTGCGTCATAGCACACCAATATAGAGCAGTTTTCTCTTACATAAGAGTTGCTAATCTCTGTTGTAGCACGCTAAAGGATAATAACCTAGTTGATGGTGGTTGATTTGACTTTGAATATATTAGAAGCTTGTTCAATTAAGAGTTAATTATATCTATTATAGTGCTGAATAATGCAGTAAAGCCTGCTAAAGCTCTAGCTGGGAATTGGTTTATAAACGAAGATGAAATTTAAAATATTTATATTTGAAATATTACTTGCGAATTATAAATATCTATCTATAGTTGACCCTTATAGTACTTATCATTTAATCTCATAACAATTGTATAAGGTTGCTTTTATTATCCGTATTCTAAACACATAGTCACTTTCACCTGTGATTAATTCTCAAATTGAATCACCCGATCTGATAAAACAAAACGTGAATCGGATAACAAGTAGAGCGGAAATATTACAAAAAGCCGAACAATTCAATTAACTTGCACTGTAACGTTCCTGCTGCAACTGTGAAGTAATTGTTACTGTGTTGTTGTAAAAGTATAAAGAAGACCGACCGAAATAATGCTCAGACGTATTAGGACTACGTTTTATAACTTACTTAACAAATAATTAATTTAAAAATTAAATTACCCTTAAAATCAAGAAACTTATAATCACGTTTGAATAACATACGAAATATTCATATGTTATTCAAACGTGATAGGTTTTTCTTAATTCCTCGAACTTGTTCAAATCTTTTGGTTACATAATAATGAAATTAAGCTTTCAGTAAGGGGTCTACTTTATTTTTTGCAACCTATGCCTTCGACTTAGTTCTGATAGTTGATGTAAACTTAAGAATAATTTAGACAGAAAGTGACAACCGATGAACACGAAATACACAGATTTTTACGTTTGCGTTAGGTACCTACTTATAATACGTCACCTACGTCACAACACAACACACATATTAACCACGATGCATTCATACATAGGTACTAGGTACCCCTAACACACCATACCATAGAACTGTTGTTTAATGAATTATGTTAAATTAATTAAAAGAAGTTCGGTTAAAATAAGTGACAATGAAAATGAAAACCTATTTCTTCATAATAAAAATGCGACAAACAGGAACCTGGTGCTGTATACTTATGTCAGAAGTATAACGAACTTCCAAGATTAGAGACGCTCAAAAATCAAAACATGTCTTAAGGATTTGACAACTTTACTTATTATTCTACTTTATACTTTATTTAGAGGAACAGTTTTAAAAATAATTCGTATCTTTGAGTGTTTACATCAGAAGTTTTGATCCCGTTTAAATATAACCTTCTCAAAAATTTCACAATTTAGCATTTTCAAGCAAACTTACAAATTCTCTATTACAAGCACAATTTCATGCTGCATAGCTTCCATGCCGGACTGGGAGCGAAAGAAAACCATAGAACGTACCAGCTGCTTCTCTTCCCGGACGTACTGTAGAAGTCAGTTAAGGGACAGAGGTTTTATTGACGTTTTTGTAGGCGATAGGCTGACCCCTTGTCACTACAATAGTCTCTTTCCATCATTATAATACCTCCAAATTTTGTCAAACGTGACTTGAGATGGCTTTGTAGCCTTTGGTGTATTCTACCAATCCCATCAAGGATACAAGCGTGAAATTAAGTAAGTATAAATAAAATTTTCAGATATTACTCTAAACAAACTGAAATTATAACCTTCATTTGATTACGAAATACATATCAACTGGGTTTGTTTATTAAACAATTTTCAGTACCTTTTCAGATAACGTTATCCCTAGTGACTGTAAATAAGTTATTGAGTTAAAGCTAGGTTTAACAATACAACACGCTCTAAATCAATAGAGATTATGTATTTGAAAACATCCTTTGAACTAATGTACTACACGTCCTTCCGATCCGTATCAGCTTTCACATAACGTGTTTGCATTACCAATTCCAAAAATGTATGGTTGCTGTTGCATACGATGTCGTAAGATGTGACCGTACCTTTATAGTACAGTCCGACGCATAAGTGTGTCAATGTTTGAATTTAATTACCGAGGGATTTTAAAAGGGTAATTACTGTTTTGTACGCTACGCCCTCTAGTATTAGGTATGGTAATCAGTTTGTAAGTAATGTGATTGGCAACTTGTCAACAGTCTAAATAAGATCAAGTAAATGCCTTATTGCCGTTTGAAGTTTGAAGTGAATTTTGTTATATTTGCAGTTTAGAATGTCGTTGTAAATAAGCAAAGGTGATGCTGATTGCTCGTTTTAGTTTGCTTTTTTAATAATTATTATTTTGATGGTTCTGAATTTTAAATATTTCATCAAACCAGTTTCATCAAACATGACCAGTATGTGTTTGAATGGTGAAAGTTTAAACACATGATTTTTATTTAAATACCTTAATCTCTCTGACCGAGACCTGCGCTATATTAAATAAAGCATGTAACGAGGAATTTATTGGCACAAATCTTCAGACAAAACTTAAAAAAGCCCTTTCATTTCAAGAAACAGTTGGGCAACATATCCCATAAATGATTAGATCAAAGATCAGGCAAAGGTACATATATTTCCATAAATTCAATAAAGGCAACATTAGTAGGGTTTCATAAGATAATGACGGTAGGGTCAGCAGGAGTCGTGACCGTGTTTACACGCAGTAAATCACCAACAAATCTAGGCTACTGACTGTACAGTCTGAAAAAAAAACAGAGACCTTAAATACGAAAGTAGGTGATAAAAATTTGCCCACGTCTAATTACAACATGCTTCAAATATTATACTCGTCTAGACTATTGAGTCATTGCTTCATAATATATTGTTATTATTAATAGACATTCAAGTTACATAACTATTTTGAATACCTTTAAATTATGCATAGAAAATAAAAACAAAGGTTAGGAAAGTACATTTTTCAAATACCAAATAAATGAATTTTTTTTCTCAATAAAACCATGAGGTTTTTACAGTATGCAGGTATGCTATATTGAAGTTCATGTCAAAATTTAGATTCTAACTCTACCCGGTGAGACGTGCGTACAGACAGCATATAATTTGGTATGCAAGAAACCATAGGCACTGTTACAGTTTTATTGCGCAAACTTGATTCACAAATAAAATTGAATTTCTATGCAATCTATTCTCTCCAAGAAAATGAACGTATCTTTAACTGGATTTTATTGTGTTAAGTTATAATTAACAAATTGTCTGAAACATTAAAATGTTAACTATAATTAAAAGATTGATTTTATCGGTAAAGATAAAATCAATCTTTTACTAAATATAACGGGACAATAAAAGGGTAAGAGAATAAATTAGTGAACTTGGTACATAGCGTTGCTCTACAATTGTACTCAAATATTTTTTCAACTGCGGCCATATATCACATGGGAATAAAATAAGATATTGCAAAGTTGCCATATGGTCGTATATGCAACTTGCTTATCGTAATCATATATATATTACTCAACTCCATTAAGTAAGCTGCCTTTTATAGGACTTGACTTGTTTAGTGTGACCGCGGAGGTCGCATGACATTCGATTCGATTAAAAATATATCCAATTACTGTAATGACCCTTAGTATTAACATTTTTTAATGAAATCCCCTTATCGAGATCTGTAATAATTATTTTAATAATCATTACTGACTGATTTTCAACGATAACGCCTCTTAAAGATGACTTTTAAAATGGTAGTAAAATATCAGTTGAGATTTATTGTTTAAGTATATAATTAACTTATTTACTGAAATTTATTTATATTTAATACGACTTTCAGTTAGGTACTCACTCAATCACAAAATTGAGATATGATTATTCTGATTTACACAGCCTTATTTGATTTAAATGTGTTCTAATGTTTAGCTTATTTTATTGCGAGATGCACATCCAAATTCACAACATTTATTTAGGTATTTAGTATAACTACAAAACTAAATAAAAAATATGTCACGTAGCTTTACACCTTTATATACAAAATTACCACAATATCTTTTCTTAATCTCTTAAATATTTAGTTAACATCTGACGTATTAAGATTTGGGCACGCCATTTAATATAGGTAGGTACTTAACTTGTACCAGGTCGTGTCTTGCGGCTCCCGCGGCGACAAAACCATCATGATCAACACGTCGCTTTAACATAAGCGGCATTCAAAGTCTAAAGATGGATAATTTAATTCACAGCCTCCTTCAAAAGGGTCTACAGAAATTTATTAAATCCATTATGTAAACTTTTTGAAGATAAACTCTTTAGTAGGTACGGTGGCATTCACAGTCTAAAAATGGATAGTAAACTATTTCATAGAGTACTTCAATATTGAAATTCGAATAGATTTTCAGAAATTTATCTGCCCTCATAAAAATTTCTATTGTAATTTGAACTCTTGATGTAATGTCTTAAAGTTGCCGTAAGAGTGTAACTTCAATAATTATCTTTCGTAATGTACCTCTGCGAATTACTCAATAATTCAAATGACAAATTATCTAATCTACTGAAATGTTTTTACTATCTATTAAAATATATATTAGTTATCAAATGAGTACTTTGGGTCATAAATTCAATGAAATTGAAGTTGTAAGGTGTGAGCCGATTATTTCGCTCAAGAATGCTTATATGGTTATCGTTGAACCAAATCTCGAGTCACGAAGGCGTTTTAACATTCGAATTATTGTAGAGTTATTACGTTTATCTTACGTTTAGAACTTAACATGTTCGAAATTCAATATTTGAAATCGATAATGTTCTGAGAATTTGTAACCTCTCAAATAATGCGGTTTGTGTTACTTAAAAGGTGTAACATTTGAACATTGCATACAAATTACTTCAGTGTTTTTTGTTCACAATAATCATTATAAAAATGGCTTTACATTACCAAATACAGTTGCTCAGAGAAATATCTTTCAACAGGTAATAACCATAATAGCGTCCAGAATTTGTTATATTGCAAACTTACAGGTTTTCATATCATATAAACAAAATCAAGAATATGTTTTCTCTAACAGTGAACAGTAGTTCCACCGTGATTAAAATAGTTATATTAAATTAACATTGCAAAACTTGATATAATTTTAACGTACAATTTTCCTTGCAACAGTATATTTCGTATGAAATAAATCCGCTCATTATATGACAATGTGCTTGTATTAAATCTCGGATAGTTTCGTAAGTAGCAGCTACAAGGCATGCGCCTGCGCTGGCTTAAGTTTTAACATAAGGAAAAGCTTAACTTATAGGCAATAGCACGAAACTGCTTACTGTTATCAAGCTGAATAAACTGCCACCATTAGGTAAAAGTAAATTATGCAACATTGTTTTATATTGGATTGAATTGCAACTGATGATTTAACTTGATGAGAAGGGTTTAGGAGAGTTCATTTCCTTCCAAGAAATATGTCGATCACATACCTAATAGCAAGAGAAAAATATGAGGAGTTACAAATCATATGAAAGGTAATAATGGCTAGCTAGGTGGAACTTAAAGGAGTCCCATTATTGACTGGGATAGTTTCGCATTTTTTGCCTCTGGGATGTTAGCGGCTGAGGTGTGGCAAAGTCTTTACTAGCCGACTAAAACATAAATTGACTCAGAATCAACCGTGATATGAAACTATTCTTTCACGAAGAAAAGAAAAGGAATGAAAATATTCGGAAAGTAAAAGTATTCCGTGAAACACAGAATAACTCTTACTTTAAATATCAGACGTTTTTAAGCGACCTTTATCACAGTTTTCACTTAATGTTTCGTTGGCTTTCAGACTCCAGGGTCACAAGAGATACATTCATTGATAAAAAGTCTTTACTTCATATAATGAAACGTGAAATCTTAAGACAATACAACACTTTCTTTGTCTGTTATTTAAGTACGCATTATTACATGATTTAATAGATAAACAAATTATTACGTTCAATTACAGGTTCTGTGCTGTAATGTTACACATAGAACATGTTCTTCAAATGCGGAAAAGAAAACAAATCATATATTCAGATATAATATTTGCACTAACATGAGGATTAATACTTAATTTAAGATGTTTCTTCCTTACAATTTTTACTATGAGGAAAAGGATGGAAGGAAACTGCTTTTTGATGAAGTAATTTTGGTAAATATACTGTAGAAATTTTGCGGAGAGACGAACTTTGGAAAACGCGTTTCCAAAGTTATTATGAAAACACGCTATAGTTAAAAACCTATACAAACTTGTAGTAATGAGAAGTATATTTTACGATAAGAATAGAACAAAACATTTTGCACTTTTTTTTACAAAGGACAGCCAAAGGTTCTCTGTGAGCACTATTAGATATATTAATATCTTTTCAACACACTTGCTCGTAAAGTGAGCGTTATTCTATTGAGTTTAGAACTATAAACTGGGCTATAAGTCACGCGTGCATAATATATTATACCCTAGTGCATAATATAATGAATCCTACAAAGTTGAATTGTACCTTTGTGCAAATATGCGAGAAAACAGAGCATATTTTATTGGTCCGGGTTATACACTAAATATTTTCAGAAACAACAAAGAGGTTTTATACCACTTCAAATCCATATACATTTTTAAATTTATATTAGTAAAATAAATTTGTATATTTAACAAATTATTCACAATTTACAATCATTTGTCATAAAATATTAAAATATTTGCATTTACCACTCCAAATTAAACATTTTCACTTAAAATAGGCTGTATATGCTATACAGACATTGACACATTTGACGGAAAAAAAAACCTACGCGCATGCGCGAGGTTCGGCGCCATTTTTCAATCACAATTCACAGCTTTGTTATCAAGTGTGTTTGTTATTTTATGATCACGTATGTCTGTCTTTTACTCACAAGTGTGTTGAAAAACGTCGTATGTAACTCGTGAGCGTTGCTAATTACAGTCTCGGCTCATTATTAAGCCCTCGCCTGCGGCTCAGGCTCAAATCACAGCCTCGACAATAGTTAGCAACTTCGCTCACTTGTTACATAATATACTATTATTGTACTAAAACATCCACTTATAAGAGTTTTTATGAATTGCCTATATCACCGCCTAAAATCTCACGCCTTCTCATCATTCTCATATCTTTTGTTTTAGTTACGTAAATGTACAATTTAAAGTCACGGGCGAATCCATCAACTTTATTACCAAACACATTACCTTAAACTTTATCTGTTTTCACGGTGTTTTCGTGCAATACAGGGTGTGATTATCTCTAAATAATAACTAGTACCTATGCGCATGAGCATAGTAATTTAAGATCGTAGCTTCGTGATTCGCTCGTTCATCCAATTGTGAACTCTGCGGGTACTTAATTAATGTAATGAAATTATTTTTTGATAGTGTTGTCTCTTAATTTTATTTAATGTTTGAACTTTGTGTACTGTATAAACAACATACTTATGTTAAATAGATATAAAAACTATATCGGATTTTAACACAGTATTCAACGATAGAGTTATGTACCCACGCCCTAATTCATGCGGAAGGATGTTTCAACCTGATGTTTCGTGGTGATGAGTGACTGAGATGGTGGGCGTCACGTTGATAGACACAAAAATTATTAACCATCACCATACTTGTGAAATTATTTAATATACAAGGACGATTGTTAGAAATGCCTTAAAAGTATACTGACTGGTAGCTCTAATTAACAAAATTCTGAAGAGCCTGACCGCGACGCTCATAGTTTTATTTCAAAACTATTTATTAAAGAAATATAATTATGATACAGCAAGCAAACCCACATCAAAAATGACTATATAATGTTAATTCAGCGCATGCGCAACGTAAGCTGAGGTACCAGTATTAGTTTTATTACAAGATGTTATTAGATTTATGTAACAGAATTATGTTGCTTTAGTTTCTATTGGGTTTAAGATTTTATTGAGAAATATAAGTTTATACTATCATCAATCGGTTTAGTCGGCATACGTTTTGAATTATCTTGTCAAATTTGCTTAGAGATTTGTTAACCGTACTTTGTTCCTATTGCATAGAGAAAGTGAGTTACGAGTAAATTCAATTAATATGTTATTTTCTGTTCATTGCAGGTAAATTGGAGCTGAATTTATGGAACCAAGCACAGTCAACGGTTACAGCATGGTTTGATTTAATACCACATAGCTGGTTGCATATCGCAAAGGCACCGCATACTTATCTATAGATGGAGAGCTTTAAAAAAATCAATTCCAATTTTCTAAATTTAACTATGGAATTCATTTGTGGTTTTTAATAGTATATATTTTAGAAGTAGGCCAACGAACTTGTGGGTTACCTGATGTAATGTAATCAACACAGCCAATGGACAAGATGCATTGCCGATCGTCGGAATAAAAAGTCCTTGTGCCAGTAATTACAATTCATCAGTTGCATTTATGTAGTGCATTTTTGAACATTATAATAAAACGTAGCTGCACCTTTGGTTTTATTCAAGTATATTCTCTTTAAGATAAATAATGCCTTAAGTGTTGTCCTGGGTTTAGAATCTTCATCGTATGTGAAGCTTACAAATTCACACACTTTACTCTCGCGTTTAAAACATTGATATAGAGGGATTCGTAATAAATATGTGATTGCATATAATTTGCTTTAGGAACTATAGTTTTCCAGGAATAGTTGAATAGAAACAAGTTGAGGTATTAATCACGATATTCAAATGATATACAAATCTGAATAATTCATGAGCTTGGCAACACTGTGGTGCTGGTAATCGTGGGTGTTGCTTCCATCCACTGTCGTTGATATGATCTTTAACTTACGCAATAGAAATAATGCCTATATATCCTTTGACTAGCTGATATTTAAATTCTTTGATAAATAAATAGGTTCCGGGTAGTTTAGATAAAGTGCAATTAACTTTCATGGTCGTTGTAGCACTTAGGAAATACCAGCTATCTCCAACGCTACTACTGATCGTTTCATTCCTGTACAATGCAATCATGAATTTAGAATTAATTTTGGTTGCATTAGACTGGTTGTATCAAGTATTGTACTGGATATTGGATGTCTTGCTTTATATGTATATTCACCTAAGAAAGAACACTTATAGAAAAAGTAAATTATATTAATGCTGAACGATTTGTCAATCTGCACTTAATCTTAACAAGTTATTTCACAAACATCTTCAATTTAATGGTAACGTATTTAAACATCGTAACTAATTTATCATTGGCAAATATACCTCCAGTAAAGACCTCTCCTATATATTTGGAATGCTAAGTACCTCACTAAAAGGACTTGTGAGTTTGCAAAATACGATGATTTCAAATTAGTTCCGAGTAATCTATTGTCATTTATTCGATTCGGTACTTTAAAAAGGGGTGCGGTCTATTTGGTAGAAACTTGATACTCCGAAACCTATTTGGGATAACTGACTTCGCAGAAACTTCTTTAGTCGATCATTAATTAGGCATAAAAAATATTTGACATAAATATTTTTAGGCATAATGTGCTTATGACCGAATTTAGAATGGCATACATTTAAGATAGTAGAATTTTTATTGGCATATTTACCTTTGGCATAGTTAAAATTTTGTATAATATCATTTAGCATAACGTTCATTTAGAGTACAGATTATTTGGCATACTTTGACTAGGCATACTATGAAGATCATAGAATTTCAATTAGAATAATATAGATTGGGTTACTTTCTTCTTTAAAAATGCGTAGGTTAGGTTAGGTTAGTTTTGTGACCCAGAAACGAACATGCTCTCATGGGCAAGGATATAAAAACCAAATAATTATCATTAAATCAACTTTTATTTATTACAATTACTAAAAAAAAAAACAATTAAATTAATCAGAAAATAAAATTATACTAATCTTATATTAGCTCCTATTGCTTTAAGGTACCCATATTCTGTGTAATCCGACTGATTATTTATAATATTTTGAAGACGATTTTTTTTATTTAATGTTTTCCTTTTTTTGGCTGGTGGTGGCGCGCCGAAACTTAATTTATCTATTTCTATAGTTGAATATTTTATTTCTTTGATCAGTTGATTTGATATATTATAAAATCCCACATGATTCGCGCTCACAATTTTATTTATTCTGTGATGCCACGATTCAGCAGAATTTTGTGTTCTAGGGATATTCTGGTCAAATAAATCTTTTGTACTCCAGTGGCTAGGCTGATATTTTGGAGGCGAAGAAATTGTTCCCCAGATGTAATTATCGCTAAACCTAATCACAACCCCCTTAACCACGACCCCTTAACCTGGCTTTGCCATAGTTACCATCGACTCAAGAGTGTATATAAAAAGCCGAGCGTAGCGAGGCGACGATCATCCGAGCGCAGCGAGGTGATCGGCCACCACAACCCCGAAATGGATACACCTAGGTTTAACCACATGTGGCCGGCTGTACCTAGTTTTAGCCGGCTAAAAGTATAAAAGATGATTCTTGCTGTAAGCATTATGCGAAATGATGGTTCTACTTTTAAATTGTTATGGATAAGAAATATATGCCATAAGATGAATCTGGTTTTGAACTTTCTGCGATGTGATGATTATACATTGTGATTATTATGGATACCAAAATTATGCGTACAGATAATTCTGACTTACAGAATTATGGGTTTCAATGTATGCTAAATGAGTTAATGCCCAACGATATTCTGCGAAAAGAGGTTTATGCTATTAGTTGTTATGCAATAAAAAATTATTACTTAAAAAGTTCTACTATAATAGGTGTACCCTTTAAAAAGCCTGATATGTTCAAGGTATAAGTACATTGCAATAAATATCATTCCGCTATGCATGAAGTACTTATCGACAAAGTGACGTCGCTTTTAGTGGCCAAGTAAAGTAATGCCAGAATGACATTATCTTACCAAATCTATAAATGTCTGAAAAGAGAAGTTAACGTTAGGTTAGGTGATAATTATTTTGTCCCCTTGAGAAATACTCCATGAGTACACCCATCTTTTGGAGACGTAAGTATAAGGATTCTGCCATAAGTCAACAGATTCTAAGGACAATTGATATCTCTTCTTACTGCGTACTGAGAGTGACTAACCCCGTTTTTGGAGTTAGCTCTTCGTTAATGAAGTATATCTCTTTACCTGCTGGTTAATTTTGATTAGGAAGACAATGGATCATTTGGGTTCTAATAACACTGGCTTTTCACCAAACATTGCCAGTACAAATAACGTCGAATACGAGGAATGTTATATTTGAATAGACCCAGCAAATAAGTCCATATGGATGAGGGTGATAAATCTTTATTTTACTGGAGGAAAACGTGCAATCACGTCCCCAACCGCCCAAGGGGGAACGGCGGGGTATGATTCGGCAGAAGGCTAGACCTACCCACAAAAAACCTCCAGGTGTCGCATCCGCCATAGATGGAGCTCACGGTATCGCCATTGGCATTACCCGCAGCCCCGGCGAATTGCGCTCAGCCTTAGCCGAGCGCCCCCCACGTAGAAAATGGTCCAGTACACGAGATCATTTCCCCACACATAGCCTTAATAGCCGCAACAGGTCCCCTGACCCGCTACGGCTGGCTATCGGGAGGGAGAAGGTGAGCGTATCTCCTTCTCCGTGTGGGTGATAAGCCTATTCTAAGCTACAATAAGCATCCTTTAAACTATAAAACAGAGAGTATAAATATATAGCTTGCTGACTTATAACTAAAATACACAAGTTCGCTTGACCTTTTTAACACTAACGGTCTATTAATAATTATTTACAGTGTTGTAAATCACGAAATACAATTGAACTGTCTTAAGTTTAGTTGAGAACAAATTGGCAACCATTTGCC
The DNA here is from genome assembly GCA_944452665.1 of Stenoptilia bipunctidactyla. Classification (NCBI taxonomy): domain Eukaryota; kingdom Metazoa; phylum Arthropoda; class Insecta; order Lepidoptera; family Pterophoridae; genus Stenoptilia; species Stenoptilia bipunctidactyla. The sequence continues at coordinate 14,248,614 of OX101726.1, forward strand.
TTTTGCTTAGAATGGAATACATATATTAGTTTGCACCAGGAGTCATTCCCAAGTATGTCCATAACAGTGACCGGTACTATTACACCTAAATATCAGTGTTTAATTGAAGATTTAAAAAAATCCTAAATAGTTCGTTTTTAATTTTCAAATTAGGAACGTAACCTGTTTAAAAAGTTCTGTTGCAGATTTTCGGATCGACAATCAGTCTTTATATCAACTTATCGCGTCAAAGTTGAGCCATTCGTTCCCCTATTTTTAAATAAGCAATCAAAAATGTTAAGTTATCTAACAGATGATATAACTCTCTATGATATGTTGCGGTGTCTATGATAGGTAATGACAGCACAATAGACAGTCAATTATGAAACAAATAAGATAATAATGATATGGTATTGGCTAGGAAATACAAGGAAATTTTGTTATTTTAATTAAAGATTAAATAAAAATCACCTTAAAGTGTAAATATCATTTTGTTTGTCTTTTGTCACGATAATATACCTAGACAATTATAATATTGTGATATGTAAGTTTCGAAAACATATGACTTCAAAATTAAAATAAGATTATAAAGTTGTAATTTAAATTAATATTCTATTGGAGTTTCTTCAGAGAATTCATCAGACAAATGTATATATTTTCTGTGATCTGAGAAAAAAGGCCAACCAAAATATTATGTCGCTCTAGAAAATAATTTCAAATCGATTTTTAATAAATCGAATGCAACATGTTTTGAATAATTGAGAATTCATGGCTACATTGACATATCACTGATCTTATCGAACTGTCGTAATAAATAGTTAATTTATTATTATAGCAACATTCGTGATAGCCAATGGCGGTTTACGAGTATAGCCTAATTTGATTTGCTATAAATTTCGTGGTATGGATAACGATTTGTACTATTACTTAATAATGCAGAGACTTTTAATTGATAATAATAAGTTAATAATAAGCAGTTTTTAAACCTACCACTGTTTTAGATGCCCTTTCACCTACTAAAACTCAGTACTTAAACCACTTATTATGTTACTTCCAGTTAAGTCTATGCACAGATTCATATTAGAAACTATCGATTATTTCTAAATTGGTATCACTTACAAAATAAGAGACATAATATGTATACCTACAGTTTATTACACATTATCGTTATCAACAATTTTGATAAATTTAGACATACACCCAAGTTCCCACCTTACCGTCAAAATGTTAAATACACGCAACTTGTGAAACGACCATATCCTGTTACTACAACTTATCAATAATATCGCGGAAACTAGTAAGATATTTATTAATTCTATTACTTATAAAGCACATACAAATTTCATGTAAAATAAAATCTAGTAAAAGTGTAGGTTTACAGTTTACAAATTTGTGAGCAATTTAGAGGAGACGATGAGGATAGTATTTTGGGAACAAGGTGTTCGTTCCCAATCCCCAGAAAAGGGATGGCAGGCCGCGGCCACGGCCCGACGGTTGATGTCGGGTGTTGTATATATGCTAGTCGGTATAAGAACTTTAAGGAATATCTAGCGTAGTGACCAACTTATCACTTATTCTATCATCCAAAATTAGGGATCACCAATAGGTTAAGACTGATTACTTTGTTGAGCCTATATACAAGCTGTTTACAAGAATCATAAAAACCATCTCGCACGCAGGTTTGACGACTTCCAGCCTCCCGAACAAGAAGCTCCGACGGTTTCCGAAAAGTCTTTAGCAACATAGACCACATCCATATGCTGCGGCAGGTTATAGAAAAGACGGAAGAGTATAACCAGCCACTTTGCTTGGCGTTTGTAGACTATGAGAAAGCCTTAGATTCGATCGAGACTTGGGCTGTACTGTCTTTGCAGCGGTGCCGAATTGACTATCGATACATCGAAGCGTTGAAGTTTTTGTACAAAAACGCCACTAGGTCAGTCCGTTTTCAGGATCAGAATTTGAAGCCTATCAAACTGCAGTGTCAGGCAAGGCGATATTATATCGCCTAAGCTGTTCACCACAGTGTTGGAAGATGTCTTCAAGCTTCTGCACTGGGATGGGCTCGGCATCAACGTCAACGGCGAGTACATCACACACCTTCGATTCGCGGATGACATCGTAGTCATGGCTGAGACCCTGCAGGACCTGAGTAAAATGCTCGATGACATCAGTGCAGCCTCGCAGCCAGTGGGTCTTAAAATAAACATGGATAGGACGAAGATTATGTCGAACGTCCATTTTACACCTGCTCATGTGGTAGTAGAACGCACCACGCTCAAAGTTGTCGACGATTATCTATACCTAGGACATAAAATCCAGTTAGGTAGTTTCAACTTTGAGAAAGAGGTCAATCGTCGAATCCAACTCGGCTGGGCTGCCGTAAAATACCAAAATACCGCAGTGTCTGAAGACAAAGGTTTTTGACCAGTGTGTGTTGCCAGTGACTACTTACGGCACTGAGGGCCTTATAAACAAGCTTAAAGTCACTATGCGGGCAATGGAAAGGGCCTCGGAGTTTCCCTGCGAGATAGAATCAGGAATGAGGAGATTCGCAGGTGAACGGAAGTCACCGACATAGCCAGAAGGATTGCAAAACTGAAGTGGCAATAGGCCGGGCACAAAGCTAGAAACAGATGGCCGTTGGGACAGAAAAGTTCTCGAGTGGCGGCCACGTACTGGGAGACGCAGCGTAAGCAGGCCCCCCGCAAGTTGGACCGACGACCTGGTAAACGCTGGACGAGGGCGGCGCGGGACCGAGTGACGTGGAAAACCTTGGGGGAGGCCTATGTCCAGCAGTGGACGTCTACTAACTGGTGATGATGATGATGATAATGATGAATAGGTGCAGATACCAATAAGTGGATCCATTTTGGCTTTCGTATCATATAAATATATATTTGAAGCGTTTGTATATATTAAACGTTTATATTTAAATTTAAAACTGTAACAGTCTTTTACCTGTAGTTTAGGCGAACTTTGAATACATCTCACGTCTTTTGCCTAACTCTTAAAAAAGTCGTGCTGCCATGATGCAATCACCGGCAAAAGTTATTCTAGTTGTAATCCCTGTAAGTGTTGTTTTACTTTCTAATTGTAAGAGTAGCAGTTTAATAAGAAAATAACAATACGCTAGGACTGTTTAAACAGTGGGTATCGCGACTATTACGCACTATTAGATGTAGCGTAAGTTGCAAGTGAAAAGCGTTTGGTCAATTTGAGTGCTGAATGCAAATCTTTGGATTTTTCTTCTGTATCCTAAAACAGTTATTATTTTATTCTACAATATTTATTTAGGTACTATTCATAGAAACTGTGGCTGTTAGGGTTAAAAATTGTGTGTTTCTTCTGGTCTAGGTAAAGTAATATAAACACATCAATTCTTAATAGTTTCTAGTAATATTTATAAAAAAATAATCTTAGCCACCTTGTAATATGAACTATGGATTTTTTTTTAAAATACTCAAAGAACTGTGGAGCTAAAAGTCACATATTTGCATTCTATTAACTCGAAATATAAGTGTGTATTTCTACATTCATCGCATTATTCAATTCCTTGCACCACACTTAAATAGCCGGCACCAAACAATCACTTACATTACGCTAGTCACGAACGCCGTGTCCATTTTCAGCTGTCACTGCGCAGGAATCGAACCCAAATAACTGCACCCACTTGTATAAGTCCATTGCGAAATCATAGCTCGATAATATCGTACGATAATATAATTGGGCTATTGACACAGTATTGTATAAGAGTTTAACTAAACGCATATTTAGATTCAGGTATAAGAATGTAATTTAATGAATTCACGGGATTCTTGTCACGATTTCCGATTTTTATTTCGCGCGTCCGATATTTCGATGCTGTTACAAGTCAGCGTGTACTACTGTGCTTTTAGTTGGTATAATTTCACATCTTCAATAATCGCCGTCGAGTTTGACCAGAATAACTTTAGCCAAATTCACAACAATCTAATTCATAAATAACTTAGTATATTAGCGAAAGCCGTATAGTAGTTGTGAGTTAAACGCGTTCTGACGGACGAAAGGGATGTACAGTGTTTTATAATATGCAGTGCTTTGTATCTTTGTTCTATTATGAGCTTTTCCGCATTAACTAACAAATAATATATTTATCGTTCGCGTGGAAATTTCGGAAATCCCTTTGTAAGTGCACCCCTTGAGGAATGTATGTTTCAGCTCTCTAGTCCTAATAGTTATGGCTGTACGTTGTCTGTCAGTTACTGAAGCCTGTAAGAACTAGCTTTTAGTCATAGCCATCAGTTTCCATATTCAATCTGGTAGGTGTATCTTAAAGTGACCTTATATTTTGTATTGAGAACGAGACGGACTATGGTCCTAGTTTATTTTAATGAAACAAAAGTCATTTATTCAGCAGTTTTAAATAACAAAGACATTCCATGTATACTCTGTTTTCAAAGGATTTTCAATAAGTAACAAAACAATTTCAGCCTACTCTTCTATCCGAAAAAGTTGTTCGATGTCAGATATCTTTTTAATAATTTACGGTACCTTCCATGCTAGACTGGGAGCGAAAGAAAAACATAGAATGTACCAGCTGCTTCTCTTCCCGTGCATACTGTAAAAGTCAGTTAAGGGACAGAGGTTTTATTGGCATTTTTGTGGGCGATAGGCTGACCCCCTGTCACTGCAATAGCCTCTCTCCAACATTATAATACCTCATTTATCAAACGTGACATCAGATGGTCATATAACTACTCATATAAGGCTTACAAGTATTTATGTTTGTAATTAGAAATATATTTTTCTAACCCGGAACTCCGTGGTACATAAGAAGGACGTAGTGCCAACCTACCGCCCCTCACGAGCACAGAAATACATCCGGTTGATAAAGATTAATCTTATAATTTTGTAGAATATTTTGAAGGCCTTATTTTTTGTTATGGAGTTGTTTATTGATATCAATTTTTTTTTTATATCCGTCCTTTTTTAAACAAAATCTCAGGTTGATATTATGTCTGTCGCTGCAATACAATAATTATTTAATTTTTTACGCTTTTGTGATTTGATTTAACTTTTTAATGGGAGTACATAACAATGTTACAAATTCGTTTGATTCTCGGCCGGATAATAAATTAAAATAAAATATTGGATACCTGCCTCCGCCCCGTCTCATCCGTTCATCCTTGACTTTAACATTTTTAGGGTACACACTGGCATCCTTTAAGCTTTAAAGCTGGGTTTGATGGCTATGATTTATATGTCAGTTAAGATTAGAAACATTTTAAGTTAAAATACTCTAAAAAGACTTGACTTCGAAAGACAGGTTTTGTAGATATTTCTAGTGCTCTAATGTAATTATCCGAAACCTATACCAATTTTAAGAAGTAGAAGGATTTTTTTTTTAAATGGGATTATTACCAAAGTCACCACTCGAACTCAAAATAATATTTTTCTTATTATAAATTATATTGTAATACGCTTAATAGCCCAACCCTATTATACCAAGCATAGAAGAAAGGCTTTAGATTTTTATCAAAAAAAATTTCAATTGCACAATTGAATCGTAAAATTTTAGGTCAAATAATGATATAAAATAAGTTTATCGTGTACACCGTATACAATTCGAAGGAACAGAGCCTCAGCTACATGAAACGGGACCGGTTGCCCTTTTCTTAAGACAATATACAATATTTTACAATCGTGCTTTTCATACAGTAGGTCATGAACAAAATGGGGAGAGAATTTAGTTTTATAGTTTTAAAATCAAGCTGTATATCGGTTTTTAAAGTGAGAAGGTTTGGCATGTTTCTATTTACGTAACTACTACCTAATAGTTGCTTGGAAAAGACAACTCTGTAACAGAATAACAGTGTAAATTGTAACATTTTCATCTTCGTACTTTAACAACCTACTCTTCTACTCAGTATGGATATTCTAAATTAAACTTTTTAACAACTACCTCGTAAACCAAGTGATTTTTAAAAGCTTCAATATTCTCATCTGCTCTCTTGGGCGGCTTTTTTTTATTTAAGACTATGCCCGCGTGTAATCTCAATCTTACCTGATGGTAAGCGAAGTTGAGGTTGAAGATGAAAGCGCAAGAGCCTTTTTTTTTTTTACTGGAGGAAAACGTGCAATCACGTCCCCGACCGCCCAAGGGGGAACGGCGGGGTATGTGGGGATGATCCGGCAGAAGGCCGGACCTACCCACTAAAAACCTCCATGTGTACCTCACCCGCCATAGATGGAGCTCACGGTACCGCCATTGGCATTACCCGCGAGCCCCGGCGGACTGCGCTCAGCCTCAGCCGAGCGCCCCCACGTAGGAAATGGTCCAGTACACGAGACCATTTCTCCTCACATAAAGCGCACGAGCCTAGGAAAAGACTGGCTTTTTTAAATATTGCCGCAACACGTCACTGCCATAGCGGAAATGTTTGGTTGCCGATTCGATGAAAAATCCTACCACCAAAAGCCGGGGGTCACTCGGACGGATTAGTCGCCTTTTACGGCACGCTTATCCACGGGCGATGGCGTCTCGTACGATACGATCTTGTATTGCTTAGACTTTCTGTAGCAGATATGCTATTAAATTCTTTTTTTTTATCGGACTCGTTTAGTTTAATTTATTATTATCCTACTAATATTATAATTGTGAAAGTGAGTATGAATAATGGAAGTCTACAAGGTTTTATGGCTAAATAATTTAAAACTCTTATTGCGCGCTTTAATCGACGTATAGCGACATCTATCGAATAAAAAGCAAACTAAAATTTTGGAACCAAATCTCGTTTCTGACTTTTAATCGTCGATTTCTTTGTCTTACTTATTAGTCCAGGACCTAATAAACTACCATACCAAATTACATTAAAATCGGCTAAGCCGTTTGAACGTTAGGAACAATCAAAGATAATTACAAATACCTATGCATACTGTGTTCCTCTTCTTCGCAAAAACCACTGAAGAGATATTAATGAAACTTTACAATAATATAACTTATACATCAGGCTAACATATGATTTTATAATTTATAAAGATATGAGTGAATTAAAAATAACGATATTTCAAGTCTGCGGTGGGTGAATAGACCGTTTGTTTTGTCCATAATCGTATAGGTGGCACTGTTTTCAAACGAAGAAAAGACAGTTATTTAAAATCTATATTAAGATTTTAAGATACTTAGATAACACTTGGATATTGTGGGGGAGGCCGTGGTATACTCAATAAGCCAGATTGGGGTACGACCTGACATATATGTGTTTGTGGTTCATTGTTTGAAATTAATCTTATGAGGAGTGCGAGACGCGAGGTTGTTTTAAACTGTTTTTGGTACAAATTATACTATTAAATATGTCGCTAAAGGCAATTAAGTATCTAGTTGAGCTGGTATATCTGTCGCAGTCATCTGGTTGAATTTGCTATTTAATTGAATGACTAGCGCGTTCATTAAATGACGACATTTAATTGAATGACTAAAGGACAACTCGTCAAGTCGTTGAATGTAACGTTTAACGTCTTGACTGAACATTATTTAGCGAAGTCGTTGAATGGGATATAGCCGACTTTGTAATGTTTGGTTAACAGGGTTGGCTCTTATATCTGTCCGCACTATTTCATGAATAATTTTGGTCTTAAACGATAGTTATAACTGCCTGAAAACTGACATGGACCGGTTAGGTTAGGAGGTTAGAGGTTATTTTTTTATAATCGCACAAAACAGAGTCTGAGACAAAATATGATCCCTTGTAAAAAAATTGTAAGGCCCTTCTTTCTTGTATTATTGTAATAATTTTTTTACTTATCGGATTGAAAAAATGAACTAAATTTCAATCACCTGACTGATTTGACGTCCGCTCTGTTCAAAGGGCTATGTTACAATCCGCTAACTAGTTGGACGTTGAGTGACGCTTGTTCAATCAACGTTCGGCCTAGTGATTCAATTAAATGTCGTCATTCAATGAACGCGCTAGTCAAATTCAACCAGATGACTGCGACATATCTAATTCTTCTTTTTAAAATATAAAACATATATATAATATATAAAAGCTTTGGGGGAGTAATAAGGAAGGAATTTCCGAAATTCCCTCGGGATCGGGAATTATTGGACTTTTTAGCTTGTGCGAACAATCTTATTCCTTGAGTGCAGGGAAATGATACTTATCATAAAGGTTTCTCAAAAAATGACTGGTTTATTTGTGCAAGGAGTTCCCAAAATTCCCACGGGAACGGGAATTGTATGAAAAAACCTTTTTCCATGAGTGCACGGATGTAATACTTGGTTTAAAGGTTCTTCAATAGGTGTTTGTTTGTATAATGGAAGGAATTCCCGAAATTCCCCCGGGAAACGGGTTGGAAAATTTTGTTTGTCTAAATCTTATTCCTTGAGTCCACGGATGTGATACTTGGCGTAAAGGTTCTCCAAAAAATGACTGGTTGTGTTAGGAAGGGAAGTCCCGAAATGCCCACGGGAACGGGAATTAAATGATTTTTTAGTTTGTAATAAAGAATCTTATTCCTTGAGTACACGGATGTGATACTTGGTATCTTTTTTCTGGTTCTTCAATAGGTGTCTGTTTGTATTATGGAAGGAATTCCTGAAATTCTCACGGGAACGGGAAGTATTGTACTTTTTAATTTGTATGAAAAATCTTTTTCCTTGAGTGCACGGATGTGATAAAAGTTCTTCAATGAGTGACAATGAGTTATGCGCTTAAAGCTAGTAAGACTATATTTTTTCGTCAAAGCCAGACTGCGGTATGTATCTTATAAAGGTATTAGTTATTCAAAGTGTTATGACATTGCAGCGTCATGCATCACGATTTGCGCCCACGATTTATTTGATAATCTTGACATTTCAGAACATCAGGATTTAGGTATTACGTTAAAATTTAAATTTGTTTAAGAAATAACTAAATTTTATCATGTTATCGGTTTAGGCAAAGAAATAATGGATAAAAAATATCTCATTACAATATTATAATAGGAACCGGTTTTTTTAATAACTTTTTAAGGTTCTACGAAAATTTTTGTTATTACCATAATTTAATCAACATCAAATTTTCTTACTCACCTTATTTTTTAGACAGTAGAGACTAATTTACATTAACATTTGTCCCAGTAGCTTATTTTTGGCAATTTATTGGTAATTTGTCAAGCTTTTTCATTGCTCTGCAAGGGAAGTTAGATGTAATTATTTTTTGATTGAACTGAGTTATTTAGATTAAGTGTACAAATAGAGAAAAAATAAATGCCAAGGTCGTCCAGTATCAAGTGCTCTATAAAAGGACGCGGACATTTTTTATTATACATTAGCATAGGTATTTCATTTGAAGAACGAATTACTATAAGTGGGATGTGTTAGGATGAGATAAAGTTTAATAGATTTTTAATACCTTATTTTGATTGCGAATAGGGTATTTTGCAATTGTTGTAAGTGACAAAGCAAGAATTTCTGCACTTTAAGATGACAATAAAACTGTGGACTTTAGAGCCAACGTTGCAATCCTTTTTGCCTATGTAAAATATCCTACCGGGAAATATGAACTAGCAAAAAATAACAGCAATTCATATAAATCTAGTAAATGTAATTGAATTGCACTACTTTAAATTTTCCAGTGGCCTTGCTATTTAATTCAGATACTTTTAAAATTTTCATTAGGAATGATTTCTTTTTAAAGAATTTAATTGGATTGCGTGCGATCAAGTATCTGTTGCATAGAATTGTTTTTAATCTATTGTTGTGGTTATTAATGAATTAGTTAGAAGTGAGAGGTCCAAGGCTGTTGGTATATGAGTACCTACTTGTGTTGTATGGGGCAACCGCAAATGGGCAGTTTGCGCCTACGATGTGGACTGCAGATACAAATTAGAGTAAAGGCCAGTAAATCAAAAGGGCATTGTGGCACGAAGTTTGCGCACGAGGCTATTGTTTTGTCTTAAATAAATAATAACATGTTATAGTTAAGTCATACTTAAGTCTTGTTTTAACTCTTTAATGGATAAATCAATAAATCAAATGTGCATTTCTTATGATCATTTAGATCAGACGTAAAACGCTCGTACAATAGATTTGATTCCTTAAATCTCATCATATTCATTCCTACGTGTAATTGCCTACCTGAAATTTCTTACGAACTGACTATTAAGAGGGACTTGGGGCTGGTGGTATGACCCCTACAGGATTTGCCTGATTAGCGAACATCCTTTATACTACAAATCAAACAGATACATACACACATAACCTAACGCCTGTCTCCCTTTGGGGTATGCAGAGACAAGGGAACACCAATTTCTACGATCCAGACATACCTCTTTCGCTTCCTCCTCATTCATTAATCTTTACATACATGAAAGCCGGTTACGGGTACTTTTAATTAGGCCCTTTTTAAGAATGTCACCAATTTGATCGGCATATGTTCGCCTACATTCTTGCTCTGTACACATCTTTCGTAAATCTACTTTCACTCATCCTTTCCAAATGTCTAAGCCACCAAAGCATACCCTATTTAATCTTAGTTATTACCTACATCTTCTTTCAGTACGCATCTCTTTCTTATTTCACTGTTGCCTTATCACTCAATGTCACTCCACAAATGCTCCTCAAAGCTCTCATCTCCACGGCATTAATCCTGCTTTTATATTTCATTTCTCTTCTGCCACACCCTTCATTAAAATCAAAATTATTGCTCTGGTTGTATTGTGTGCATTTTTTTTATTGAATATGTTACTCGAGTTAAAGTCATCGACATAGATCTGATAGACTTTGTGAGCAGTAGGCCCATAACACTGTATGATTACTGAAGGAAATAAAATAGCCCGTAGAACAAATATCCGTTGTCCATACTACTAGAAAACGGAGCGTTGGCAGGCCCCATATAAGTTAGCTTGAGGATCTAACTAAGGTCGCCGGAAACCGTTGATTGTGGGCAGCACAATATTGAGTGCACCCGAGATCCTTTGTCTAACTGTAGGCGTCTACCAGCTGATTTGATGAGTAAAACCTAAAAAACAAATAATAATTAATGTGCAGAAGGCAGCACATCAAGCGTTACAAAAAAAAATTTAACAGAATTTCGCTAACCAATTTTTAACTTAATGTTGAACTTAGAGTTCAGATTCAATTACAATTTTTGGACAGATTTGTAACGCTGGATCTGCTTCTTTCTGTACATTAATTACAAAATAAACAATCAAAAGAAGGAACAAAAAAGCAAGTACTCGACAATAGTTAACGATGTCACCTTGAATAAGTTTTTCTTATTCGTTTGACATTTGCAGCCTGATTGTAGATAAGTATAAATCATTGTCCGCAAAAACGCCTGTCCGGTCGCCTACTCGCGACGTGATCTCCAGATCTACCCACTTGCTCTAGACCTTTTTACTTCCCACCGATCATATTGCAGTTATCTGTAGAAAGATAAGATACATGTTAAATAGGAATCAATAATATCTCCTTAATAGGTATGTTGCCTATCAGCGGTATGTGGATACAAGATGTGCATAAAAATAAATTATCTAAATAATTGAATAAATAGGTAAAATGAAATGACGCCTGAAAAACGACCATCTTAATAAACCCTGCGATGTATTCCTTAAATATTCTCGTATAACCCTGATCTTTGTCACCCATGTAATACTGTCGTGTAGGTCTGTATGACGGCTGTATGTATGAAGATACTATCATACCCGCTGTGAAAGTCTCGGTGTTCCGCATTTGTAGCCTCGGATAGCAGATCCCCTTGTGCATTCCTACATTTATTACATTGATGTATGATTTAACGTTTGAATATCAAATAATGCAGTGAAACTTACAAAGTGTCTGGAAAGCAAACAGCATTAATATTATGTTTGTCTTAAGACTGTGTAATGGATAGTAACTCTAGCTTTATAAAAAAAAGTCTTGTTTTATAAAAAAAATTACCTTGAGTTGTCTTACCTTCAGAGATATAGGTACTAAATGTCTGTTTGAATATAAGATAATTAAAGTCCATCTTTTGTTTGAACTTTGTGGTTTCTTTGTCTTCTTTAACATTTTGTTGTTCTTCTCAATTATTACTTCAGTTTAATGCACAAGCAATTCTATTACTCAGCGATTAGAATCCGATTAATTAAGATTAAATACTTCTATCTGTAGGTGTATGCGCATTGAAAAACAATATAAAATGCAAATTAGTTGCTACGCAGCGTGCTAATAATATATTGCCACCTACAAAGTTTCCATTAAAGCTTTATTTAGTTCATTCAATTGCATGGAATGCTGTAAATGAAGAAAATAAACGTTCAGGTCAACGTTCTAATGCGGCAGTCTTTTGACCAAGCATAGATGAATGTATAAGTACAGAGATAGACAAAAGCATTGCAATTTATTTCAACATATTCATGTTATTGCAGATTGCTGTCTGTTGTTGGGATACTTCCCACAGCGCTGGTCATTAATATGGATCTCATGGCTATATGCTTTGCAAGGAATAATTGTAGCTATATTATTACCAAAGGGTTTCAAAATCTTGAACCACGATCGTGGAATCAGTCTGATTGATTAATGAGGCAGTGGAAGGTTGGTTAGGGCGGGTCTGAGCAGTAACTGGGTCGATATCGTAGTCGATAATTGTGCATTTTATTGCAGTAAGCTGTGGGCCGATTTGATCGTTAATTGAAGATATTTGAACATATTTTCATTGTTTTATTACCTATACGTAGAAATTAAGATATGAAAGAGAGCGCTGCATATAAGAAATTACTGAGTGGAATTCGATTGCAGCGCAGCGGTTATTTTCTTTTTTCCCACATATTTTTTATAAATTATTGCTGATCAACAATTGCAGAAACCATTGTAAATAAATAAACCTTATATAATGTTATATGAGATTTATTTATGTTATATCATACCACATCGTTTGCCACAATAATCACATCTAATAGAATATACATTATTAAAGGTGAAAGTAGTCGATTTTGGGGAATCAACATTTCTTAAAACACAAGAGCTCCAAACTTTAATTAGATTTTAATCTCCTTGGTTATGGTCTAGTTTATTCGACTGCATTCCTCATAATTCAAAATTCTTTGCAGTTTTAGTTTTTCAATTGGTTACAATACATTAAAATAGACAACAATTTAGCAAACACGTGCTAGCGGGCCTTGCGTATACGCATGCCACGGCCCGAATCTTGACGGTCGTGTGATGAAATTAACAATACATACAGCAATACAATCACCTTTAAATACCACATATGACCTTAACAATAGAGTCTTATTTTCAATATCATGGTAATTTTGTCAATGGTTACTTAAACGCGGATTATCTTTTTGTGGGAAACGAGCGTTTTTTTAACTGTGAAGCTGTCGAATTGATGAGGAATTTAGTGAATTACAAGGTTTTATACGCCATGCATACTAGAATTGATCAGTCAGGTGTGAATGAATATGCGTTATTTTATTTTACTATTTTACTATCGATGTTCGCCGAAATGAAAAATATGTTCACCCCTTAGAAAAGCTTATTGAAGTTTACTTTGGAGCTACAAAGGTTAAGGTTAAGTTCTCAGATTGGGTTTTTTTATTCTAGTAAACTATCTTGAAAATAATGTCATTCTTTTTTTATGAGGATGATTGTGACATGGCGTGAGTGGACCAGCGTCCTCAATCCCACACTTAACTCGTGATCGTAATACAGACAAACGTGACAAAACTGATCTTCTTGAGACCGTTAAAGCATGTTTATGATCTTAGTTCTCAAACTTTGATCTTAACTCAAATTTTGCAACACGTTTAAACATCTTAAAATTAATTTCGACTATGAATATATTAACTTAATTTAATAATTCATACTTACCTCTCCTGATCGCAAGAGAAGTCACCAAACTTTATTTTCAACCGACTTCCAAAAAAGGAGGAGGTTCTCAATTCGTCTGTATGTTTTTTTGTGTCTTTGTTACACGATATTTCGGACCATTATGAATCGATTTTAAAAATTATTATTTCATATGATAGAGATAGCTATTCATATGATTACTTCGTAGTTGTTCCCATTTAAATTTCATCGAAATCGGTTGAGTACTTCATTGAGAATTTCAAGTTATTGAAACAATATGTATGATTTCGGCAATGTTTCCGTGGATGACATTATTAGTTGGCCAAAGTTTTGACGTGAAGTCGGTTTTTTTATTTCGTTGATTACTATGACATTTGTAAACTGTTGAATCGACGAACGTTCTTAAATTTTGGTTAGCACATAGCCGCGCTACTTTAAGGTAATCTATCGGTATTTTCTCATTTGTATGTGAAAAATTTGTTCATAGCTTAACTGTTAGCATTAAGAAATTTTGAAACAGTACTGTAATTTGTTAAAAATCAATTAAGCTTCACTATTATAAAGAGGATATTAAACCTTAATGAATATGAATTAGTTAATAATTTTCGGTTTATATAACCTATATTATAGTCACTCTATGTTGTATATTTTTTTCGTAAATACATACATAACATACATAATACACGCAGACCAACGCAAACAAACATGAACAATATATTTTAAATACAATACATTAAATTACATACAATACATTATTTACACAAGGCGGGTTTTAAACTCGCGACTTTTGATGTCTAAAACACAGTACAGTATTACCCCAGTCATACATATTTTAAATGAAGCATTTATTCAACCAAGTAAACTTTTGCTTTCAGGATGTTTAGCAGCGCATTCAGAGAGACACTCAGAGAGATCCAGACAGCGCTCCGGGCCCATCAGAAGCGTCCCAGTAGCTGCAAACATCAAAAGAGATACAAATTTTGACTGCCCCGAAGAATTCGGATACTACCCTCATCCCACCGACTGCACGTTGTACTATGTTTGCGTGTTTGGCGGCGCGTTACTCGAGTCTTGTACTGGTGGTCTTATGTACAGGTATTATTTTATTTGATACTAGCTGTATTCGTCAAATCCGACCGCGTTAAATCCTGAGTGCGAATTCAACGTTACTTACATGGCATTTCAGCAGAAAAATGCAATGAACCCTCACCATATTATACGTAGTGAGACTGGTCATGTCAATAGGAAAAAAATCTAAAAGCTACAGTATTTGTTACGGTGGAAAAGTTTTCCGTGAACAGGCAATTGTGTAGTTAAATTTATAACTATAAAAACAAATTCCCTCGAAACTACAGGATTTGTCAGTTGAAGCTGTCTCAATTCAGTACAGATTTATCTAACTTGAAATCTCTACGTGAATTTCAGCCACGAGCTCCAAACATGTGATTGGCCGCGCAACGTAGGCTGTGATGCTACCAGTGCGATAGGCAACGATGACCTGGAACGGCTCAACGACCGAGCACCTCCTCCGCCTCCGCCACCGCGCCGCACGCCTCCGCCACAACCCAGGGTTCAGCCAAACCCTGTCATCACTTCCAGAGGACAGCCAAGAATCAAAATCGAACGTGAACCCATCAACCAACACTACGAAAAGGTAATACTTTGTAGCTCAGTTACATAATACTTTGTTCTTTAAAAATTATACTACAACATTGCATTGGTACTTTTTTGAATATCAATGGTTTTGAATATCATCACCACACCAACGCCGGCTTCCGCAAAAATTCACCATAGCAGCCACTGTATACAAAAGCACTTAAGATTGACGACCGAACATAGTCTCTGAATCCCAGGTGTTTTTCTAAACTGAATGATAAAATCAGGTGATGAACACAGTTATACAATGCATTTAATAAAAAAACTAGATATTTTGTATAATGCGAATAGATTAATGAAAACGTTGATCATGACTGAACTAAAGTTAAAAGATTAAATTAAAAAAATTAACCCTTATAACTAGTATAGTCAATACGAAGTATAACAAGCAAGCTTCCAGCGGCCATACCGACCGGGCTTTGCGACTGGATATCTGATATTCTTAGGGAACAGACGGCTACTCCTCTGACCTAATGGCAATTAATGCTGAGGTACCTCAGGGATCTGTTCTCTCTGCAACTTTATTCTTGCTGCGCATTAATGACCTCCTAACACCAGGCATTATTGGATATGCTGATGACAGCAATGTTGTTGAGAGGTATATATCCAATGCGCGAACGAACGCCCATGAAATCAAGGTTTTGCGAGAGTCTATGATTGAGCGCGTTGATTCGACCTTACGGGATGTGTTCGATTTGGGCGAATCCAACCTGGTCAAATTCAACGCCTACAAAACACAAGCGTGTCTATTTTCCGCAAAAAAAGCACCTTTACCTTTACGCCCACTTTCCAGAATATATCTGTTCCCATCACCGACCATCTAGGGCTTTTAGGCGTCACTAACGTCCAAATTAAACTTCGGACAACAAATTGAGTTTATAGCTAAAACAGCTTCCAAAAAATTGGGTATCATCTCGAAGGTCCTGCGGTACTTCAGCCCTGAACGGCTGCTCAACTTATACACAGCCCAAGTGAGGTCGTGCATGGAGTATTGTAGTCACTTTTGGGATAGTTCTGCCAAATACCAGCTCGAAGCGCTAGACTCTGTTGACCGAAGAGCCCGTAAACTTATAAATAATAACAACCTTACAAATAAAAAATAGCAGACGCTGGAGCATCGTCGTAAGGTTGCTTGTTTGACAGTATTTTTTCGGCTACATTTTGGTGAGTGTGCGAGTGCTCTTTTTGACCAAATTGACCCACTCCTTTTTACCACTGGACCACCAGACGCGGACAGAACGTTCATCCCTATACAGTGGATTTACCAAGAAGTTGAACAAAACGCTTTGATAGTTCCTTTTTGGTACAGATTGCCAAGGTGTGGAACAATCTGCCTGCGTCTGTTTTTCCTGACCACTACAGTCCTGGAACTTTTAAATGTTGAATGAATAGGTTTCTCGTGGATGGACGTGTACCACCATAGTCTTCATGCGCACTTTCGTTCAGGTGGCATGGAAGACGAACATTCTATCTTTACAATATATAAAAAAACTGCAAGTATGTAAATAAATAAATATTTCTGACACTCACACAACATTATCTAGCCCAAATTAAGTTTCTTAAAGAACTTGTGTTATGGATACTAGTTAACTGATATACTTAAGAAATATATAAACATACATATTGAATAAATACATATTTTTTATTTAATAATAAACTTAAATAAACATATAAACGTCCATGACTTGACGACTAATATCTGTGTTCATCACACAAATATCCGTCGCCACCGGGATTCGAACCCAGGACCTCTGGCATAGAAGGCAATATACGTTACCCCTACACCAGCCGGTCGTCCAAAGCCGGTCTTCCAAAGCCGGTCGTAAGTTCATCCTAATTTGATAGGACGCTAAATAAAACACAAAACACAAAGCAAGCAAAAATCAATATAAATCGTTATAGTTAACATCCCAAACATAAATTGTATTTTATCTTTCCAGCAACAGCAATTGTACGCGGAAGTGGATGATTTGCCACCAGTCGAAGAAATCGAATCTGACCGACAGCAACGTGTCTATCGTGGACAGCCTTCTACCATAGGACAAGTACAGAAAGATAGAGACGGTTACGTTGGTAATTCAGGAAGAACACTTAATTCCAATATAATACCAGCATCGATACCACAAAACAGTGGAAAAATAGGCGTATTCTCATTCGGAACACAAGTAGACGATAGAAGAACTTCAAGTATAACTGAAGCTCCTCAAATATACAGGTAGGTACGATTTTTTGTACCACAAAACATTGACAAGTAGATGACACACCGGATTGTACAAAAACGATATTTAAAATGCTATAATATATTAATAATGTTTTCAGGAAAGCAATCGACAATGTGACTGACTCTTTTAATGACAGAAAACTAGACGTTAATGTTGAACTAGACAGTAACGATTTAGCTCCTATTATTACAAGAACAAGACGTGAGATTAACGATTTAAAAAATGTGACTTTTAACAAAGACAATTCGACTGATACAAGTACTAAAGCTTTTAGGAGAAGTGATACAAATGATGACATAGATTTTTTTGATGAAAACTCTCATTTTACTGATGAAATAAATGATGAGGATTTAGACGACGTTGAGAGAGGAAAGAGACAAATAAGATATCATTCAAAAAACTCTGCAAAAGTGTGGAGCCATTCAAAACCAGTGCAATTAATAGATTTTCAGCAGTATAATTATAATCCTAATATTCAAAACACTCGCCACCAATCTACAGTCAGTGACTTTGATCAAAATAGTTATTTTCCTTCAAGTCTGAAACCCACTTATTCCAACGAAAATTCATTTTCAACGGCGAATCCTTTCATTTTTTACCAAGATAATAATCAATCCCAAAAACCATTTAAAGCAAGTTTGCCAGATCCTTTCGAACAAAAGTATGTTCACAATCCAATCAATTCAGCTACTCATATAATTACTAAGAGTCCACCTATTTCGGCATTGAAAAACAATGAAAATCCTTTCGCTGCATTAGCTGGAGGATTTTATAATAATGCACCTCAACAGAATAGGCAGCAAAGCAATAAGGTTTCCCAACTATCAGATTTTCACGACTCATCACAGTTACCCAGTACAGTTGTTACTGGAAAGCCTGTGCGAATTTCAACAGTTTCAAATTATGATAAATATGTTAATCAAAAAGAACAAAACACGTATAGTAGACCATCGCAAATTAATTATGGTCCTACAAGAAATACAAAACAAAATCATATAACTGAGCGACCATACACTAATGAAAAAATAAAAGAGCAAGTTGAAAGTTATGAAGAATATGAACCGGAAGATGAAAATTCCTCCGAGACCGATGATATTGACGATGATGTACTTCCACCTCCTCGTGAATACACACACCCGAGTAATAAATTTGCAAACATTGATAATCCTTTTGCAAGTCCTAATTTCGACTTTGATGCTTTTCTGGACCGATTAAGAGATGATCATTACAAAGCTGTAGGCGTAACAACAAGAAAACCAAAAATACAAAATCAGTCGTATAAAACTATAAGTAATGTAGTTGAATTTACAACACCCTTATATAGAGAAAGTAATGCACAAAAGTCGAATTTAAACTATGATGGTATGAGCACTCCTCGACCATTCAGTATTCCAACTGGTCCAAGTTTCACTGGTAAACCAGAACAATATCAACAAATCGGAAACTCAAGACCGGTAAACTATCAAACAGCGTCAGAAGAAAATTTTAAAGTTCCATTTCAAAACTATAGGCCTTCACAAGATAACACAGCTACGCATTTAGAAAAAGGTCGTCCAAATATAAAACCTCCAAACTTTAAAGACGACCGAGAAATACCACTCTCTTATAATTTTAATAGACCAAACAACCAACAACCAAACCATCAACATCAACAAAATCAACAGACAAAACAGCAAGGTGCTGCCCAACAAATATTTTCTGTTACACAAAAACCTTATTTATTATATACTAGCACTGGATCTCCAATCCTTATATCGACACCTAAACAGCAATATATAATAAGACCAGACCAAATACTAAGGGTACCAGCTCAAGCGCATCAAAATAGAGCACCACATTTCAGTTCTTCGCAAAAACCTGACCAATATTCTTTTTTTAAACAATCTACTCCTGAACCAATGACAACAGTTAGTGAACAGCTTGCAGCTCTTCAAGACTTTTGGAAGAATCATCCTTCGACTTCTTATAAGTCATTTGACCCAACACTGAGACCTAATATGGTATCTGAACTGCCAAAATTAGAAAACTTATTCTCACCAACGTATAAACCCAATACTGTCTCTTCTTTAGATCAAGTAAGTTTTTCTAATTATCAACGTGACATTAGCACTACAACTGTTAAACCAACACTGAAAAAGCGACCAATACCAAAGCCATCCCCAGAAATGAATGATTATTATTATGATGATGAAGAAGATCCATATTACGAACCTCCGGTTAAATCTAAATACATGCCAAGCTCAGAAGTTATGCCTCAACGTCCTCCTATGGCCCAGAATTATCAAGAATATGACGAGGCAGACGAGGAATCATCAAAACCTAATAGACCACAAAACCAACCCATTAACTATAAATATTCGCAACAAACTGTCACCAAAAACCAAAATGATTTTTCTAGTGTAACAAAAGCTCCTATGAAAGAACCAATTAAATCCATGCATGCAATGATTACGGTGGTACCCGTTATGGTTGATTCTGTTACTCTCACACCAGGCTTAATGCGTCCGGAGATATCAAATTATGAGATTGTTCATCATTCACCTAAAAATAGAACTATGTTCATTCGAAAACCTATGAACTCTGGCAAAGGGCCAAACACAGTTAGACCACCAAAATATTTAAATCAAACCACATTAAGGCCGTACACGGTCAGACATAGGTTAGCACAACAGACTACAGCTAAAACCCCTGCTTCACAAAATGCAGATAATACCCAAACTCGTGGAAAAACTAGACATCAAAACTTAGTTGCACAAATTAAAGCAACAACGATGAAAGACAATCAGGACAAACCAACAAAAACTAGACTTGATGCCAAATACAACAGGTAACAAACTTGACTTGACTTTACGACATAACATCCTAACTTGAGATATGTTCTGATAAAAAAATACATTTCGTAAGTTAACTTAACTGTAACACTACTGTGGCAATTTTAATTATTTTCTAATTTGTTTGACATGGACAATTAAAAATTATCAATACACTTTCAGTTTGGAACCAACGGAAAGTGTGACCCCTGTGTCTTATTCTGCAACACCTAAGCCTAAAATGTTGTATAATGGATCAGAATCTTACAGCCCTGATCAGTTTGATCCTTACTACGCTGTGTATGATGAAGACGGTGTACTGTACAAGGATAATGGTAAGTCAAACTTGACTTTCACTAAATCAAATGAAATTCCTAGATTTTTTAAACTTTTCATTTAACATTTTCATAGTAATAATATTTAAAATTTATGTATTTAATAATTTATTAGGTCTTTGCGAGTATTATGTTTACGGTGCTGTAGTCAATTGCTAAAGTGCAAAATAAACGTAATAAAAATATTCCATTTGTATTGAAAGAAAACTTTTACAAGTACTTTGTTTTTGACACCTAAACAATTAATCAAAGTCAGACCTTAGTCAGTTTAAGAACGACCATTTTCTGAACTTTTTGGAAAAATAAAAGTTGGACATCAAACCCAGGAAATATAATAATCTTAAATAACATATAACATATGGAACAGAAACTAAGTTAGAAACATCTTTCTAACAATTGGGTTTAACTTGACTCAACTATGAGTACTTAAGATACACAGCTTATACTTTCTTGACTATCTTCAATATAATAATATTAATAAATAACCTAATATTTTCGAACATAACACTATTTCTGACTTCACTTTCTTCCTAAATACACAAAGAATGAAGTAACAGACTAACTATTTATATTGATATTGATGACTAATGGTATTCCACAATTTTCTTTTAAAACCACTATCTACATTTGGAGCATTTGGAGATGACATTGAATTGTTAAGGTCCTCATCGTGACTCTAACCCTTTTTCCATATACTAACGGTGTTGGCGTGGTATTGGCAGACTATGTGCAGCAATATAATTCAGCATCACTACGCCCTGCAGTGCAGCAAACATACAGGGGTACACCACCTCCTGCTCGAAGACCAGTTGAAACCTTCTCGACTCGACCCTCGTCTGCCGATGATTACGACGATACCCTGATTCAAGGACAGGTGAGTACGAAGATGGAAGTTGTATTACTAATTTCTGATAATAACAAAGGATGATTGCTTTTTTTTAATGTTTCCGCGTTAGACCTCAATCTCCTTTGATGGTAAGGAAGAGGTTTAAGATAAAAGCAAATGTGCACAAACAAGCTCTTGTTGAAATATTTCCGGAACTAACGTATATTTACGCCAAAGTAAAATAATATGAAAAAGGATTGCAGCAGAAAAAACGATTACTCCCCAGGCAGTCCCATAAATTTAGTGGCCTACTACCGAATGAAGGTAATTCACTGTAACCACTTTATAGGTACGTGTGTGAATCCGGGGGAAAGGGACAAAAAGGGACTCTTTTCTTTATTGCCACTCCATGATTTCCATTTTACTAGGTTAAGGTTTTATTAGGTAAATTTAAAGTCCTTTAATTATTAACTTAATCACTTTAATACAATGCAACATAACAAACGTTGTTTTTATTAATAAATTATGAATTAATATGTTGTTTTTAACTGAGTCTAAGTCTGAGCTGAATCTTAGTCGAGGCTAGAAGCTAGTAGTATTATACAACAAATTCCATATTGGTAGAACAAGGCACCATAAGTGATGTTGGATTCAATTCCCAGCCAGACCAGTTCAGAAAACAGGTGACTGAGTTTTTATTGGTGAAGGAAAATAATTCTGGAAAAAAATATTTTTACTCACAACATAATAAAAGCATTTATCAATTTGAAAGATTTTAAGTTAAATAAAATTTTCAGATTAATAACCAAAACCAGTATCGACCATCGATTCGCCAGCCAACAAGGTAAGATTTTAATAACATATATTTCCTCTTATGCACATCTTTAAATAGTAATATGCTTAAGAAATAATATATCTTTGTGTTTCCATTAAAAATTAAAAAATATTCGCGAGTGATACAGAAACTGTGGGCATATAAAAACTTATCTTCAATTGGTGAACTCAGTTTTTTCAGTTCTGTTAAGAAAAAGAAAATTAAATTTTTGAAAAAATATTGATGTTATACGTCGTAAGACTAATGCAATACAAGTAAGTAAATTGTTAAAAGGCTACTCAATAAAGTCCTGACTTTATACTATCAATATTTGTTCAAATTGCGAAAGTTAAATCAAAACTAAATAGAAACTTGACTTTTTTAATGATCTAGGGGCGAAGGTAATGATCTGGGTTATGAACATATACCCAGTAGCGTGAGGACGACAGCGTATGAGGTCACTTCTAAAAGCACCACCACTTCTACAACTAGCACTACCACTACTACAACTACCACAACCACACCACGTCCAACCAGTGCACCCTTCTCTGAAGCTATGACCCCATCTAGATATAGTTCAAGGTACTACAAAAGACTGAAAATTTTCCATAAAAGATTTCTAGTGCTTCCATTATAGACCATCATCTTCATTGTTTTATCATGTTTTCGATTGTGTTAATCATACCAACCTTTAAATTGAATTTAACAATCATACTAATCTTTAACACTCGAAAACTCCTACTAACTCTGTAATTAACATCTATCAAATTAAATCGGTCCCAGTTTGAAGGTTGTGTTAGGATTTTTATTTAATATGTAAATATTTTATAGTACCTCGTAGCATGCTTTTGTGGTATCTTTTGCAGTTATGACAAAATTCACAGTTTAGTGCAATATATTTGTTTGAAAATTGTTGATATTTTTAAATACCTGTTACAAATGTAATTCCTGCATTCTGAAAGTGTCGAAGTTAGAAAGCTTTGCTTTTATTTCCAACAGATCGTCCAACGATGAAAACCTTAATCGCGGGAATAAACCTAAATCAACCCAATCCCCAAAAGATGAACCTTCTTTACCTGACTTGTCAACCCCATCCAATCCTATCATAAATTTCTCCTCCCAAGCCAAACCTTTTGAAATAACTAATAACTCGTATAGGTTACAACAGACTGCAATTGACAGTGACGAACTCGTGACTTCTAAACTTCATAACGGTAATTCAAACGGCAAAAGGAATTTTTCATTACAAAAGAAATATTCTGAGACAAATAAAGTTAACAAGCCCGTGTCATTAACTACTGGATTTTCTATTAGACGCAACCCTAATAATTCTAACAATCCATATACATTGACTGTATTATCTAGGCCATTTGATGAATATAATAAACTAGTTGACAGCGTAAACAAACCAAACATACCTGATAAAGGAAGTGTTGAAGAATCTTTAGAAGAATCAGTAGAAACTGTTCCAGACAAACATTTAGAATCTTCCTCAATTGATAGATCTGTAGACGTATCGATGAGAAGAAAAGATTCAAGCGAAGATTATGATATTCATATATATAAAAAGCCGCAATTAAATATTGAACCACTACCAGAAGTAGAAACAACTACCACAAGTACAACAAAGTATTACTTGAAAACAGTTATAAAAAGACCAGCGCCATTTTTTAATGAAAATGAAACAGTTCTGGATTCGACTGAAAATATTATTAACACAGATGCATTAATAGAAAATGCACTAGAAAATAAAAATAAACTTGATGCTGCTTCAAAAACTAAACAACTTGAACATAAAAATGGATTCCATTCATCTACCCCCAGTAATGTAGACGATTTTGGAAGTAGTTATAGTAATGAGGCTAAATATTATTCAGATTTATCTCCTACTACCACCTCTTCAACTGAGTCTTTGCAAAAGTCCCAAGACATTTCGAGGTCATATAATAGGCAGAACTCGAAACCATCATATTTTAGTTATCGTTTAATTGATGAAGACGTACCCGACCAAACCACTGAAGTGTTCAGCGGGCCTGTAAAGAAAATCATTCAATCCTTTTTTGATAACCTTAAATCATCACCGACCCCAAAAAAGACTACTGAGAAAAAATTATATCAACCAACCGTTCCAACTGTGGTAAACACTGTTAATATTGGATATCAAAAGAAAATAAATAAGTTTTCTGAAGATGTTCGTCACAAAAATCCTGTGAAAAGAATTCAAATAGTAACAGAGCCAACAAAATTTGTATATAGTACCCCAAATACTTTACAGGACCAATCCACTTTCACCAGTTTTAAAAAACCTACCACCAAGAAACAACAAATCCTTTTATATGAAAATCCTGAACCTACTCCAATTTCATCCGTTTATACTGATAATTCATCATTTGAATCAAAGTTTAATGATTTTGCACCAATTGCTCCTGAAATTAATCAAGAATTTAAGGATAAATCTATTAATTCTAATAAAGATACTGAATTTTCTCACAAATTCCTTAAAATGATCTCAGAAGATAAACCAGCTCCAAATCGAGGAAGCATTACATACAGCAATGACAAAAACTCCGATAGGTTGACTACACAAAAGCATGTGACTAATGAGGAGACACAAGTAGATTATGATAACGACAATGTTTTGAATAGAGACCCGTCAACTACTGTTAGAACGACGACAACAACTGTTAAACTAGAAACTACTACAGTGACTAAGAATGTCTCCTTCCCTACGCGAGCCTCGCGAGTAAACCCCGCCATTAAGTTAGCTGCGACAAACCTTGGAGGTGGCCGCAGGAGTTATCAATCAACGTCAAAATGCTCTTCAGAGAACAATTTACAACCGAACCCAAAATGCAACGAAATCAAATATCAGAGGTACACGCCGGCTCGATGTTTAATCCACTGGGAGATTTTTCTCACTTTAATCCATCGAAGGTGGAGGCTTTAAAGTCTTGAAATTTGCCTCGCGATATCGTTTTAACTCGCATGAATAATTCAACTATATGTTTATAATATTCTAATTGCACTAAAGCTAGAAACTGTCGCTTCGTACCATCTTCTTCTCTCATTGGGGGACTTCAAGTCGGTAGAGTATTTCAAATTGTTAACTCCTGACGTGACCATGTTCAATTTTCTTTTTTGAATTGGCTTCGCTTCCAAAAAACACGTTCGATTGTATAAAGTTCCTCAATGTCTGTCGCACATTTAATCATTATGCACCACACCGATTTCATTGTATTGCACTATTAGTTAGTATTGCAAGTAGTGGCACACTAGTGTTTGTTGAGCATGTATAGTACTAATAAAATACTGTCTTTATATAAGTATATAGAATAAGTGATTATTTTAATAAGTTTGATAATTTTAATATGCTGTTCAAGAAAAATAAATTGCATCATTCAATATAAAGTTTTGTCACATTGAAAAAGTTGTCATCTTATTATAAAAAAACATTGTCTTCGACACCATTATCGTTATCTTTGCGCTTTATAAAAATCACGCTTACTAACCGAAACATTATTTAAATGTTTCTTGCAAATGTTATTTACGATTTCAGGCCAACGAACACGCGTGGACGTGGATCAGCTCATTACTCTACATCCGGAGCACTGTCGGAGTCTCAACACCAGCCAAACAGAGGCACACCACCAACGTTAGAATTTATCTTATACATTATAATATTTATAATAAAATGCTCATTGACTAAGGCCCGTCTGCACTAAATTTTGATCCTAAGTTAATACTTAAATCTGTACAGCCCGTTCACAGTTGGTTTACCTTTGACGTATGTTTTCCCTACTGTCCAGTTTCCCTGAAAGTTTTCAAATTTTTTTTTAAATAGCCTTCCTTATTCTTTTACAAGAAGGCAGGTATACTAAATTGCTGTAAACTTTCCAAATATTGAAAAAAAAACGAAATATTACGCTCAAATATGAAATAATATAATATAGGTCCATACATTATTAGTAATACAAACGATATTTTGTAATCGAAATTTCATACGGCAACCCAAGAATCATGGCAGCCAACCAAACAGCTGGAGGTAAACCAACTGTGAACGGACTGTAGTCTGATTTTTATTTACATTTTGTTCCTGTCTGGTTGATTTGAAATGATACGCTTACTTTCTTGCTTAAAGTTATGACATGGGAAAGCGGTGTTATAACTATAAGCAAGGAACTTACGACGGCGTTTGAAAAGTTATGCCAATACATTAGTTTAAAAAAATGATGTTTATTTTAATAATATTGTACCAAGTCTATTTAAAAAAAATAAAACATAAAACATCATCTCATAAATGAAAATCCCAATTCCCTTCACTAGTATATTGACGAAACCTGAGGAGCTACACAAGTTCCCACAATACATTATTTATAGTGTTCTCATTACTCTTCGATCATGTCAAATGAACCGTGGACAAATGACAATAATATTCAATCAATTCTCGTTGCACGTCATAATAACAGTCTGTATACATTTTCGTCGTAAAACTTTGATCGTAAATATCAACTTAGGATCAAAGTTTAGTGCAGATGGGCATAAGTTCAATACCTAGTACTTGTAAAGTCAAAATGTAGATACTATTTGTTTTTTACGTTGAAAGTTACATCTGCTATAAACTAAGTTTATAGTAGTCTATCTTGCCTTTTGAAGAAATTAAAGTGAACTAAACATAAATACCAAAAAGCTAAAAAATCTAAAAGTTAAAATTTGATTTTAAAAAATAAACAACATTGACCTTTTGTCTGGTTCCATATAAACTTTATTTAACAATGTTTTATTTGTATAACAGACAATTGACAATCAAATTATCACGGGAAATTTTCAAGCAAGAACGACTAAAACTTATACAACTATTAATTTAATTCAACGTTTCGAACCTTTTTGGAACCGTTGTAAATACTGTAAATACGGCTGTAATATGCGTTTAAAAAGTAGTCAATTTATTATATTGATTGTTTGTTGATACTTGACGAAATACTTAAATTTAATCTCTGATTTTGTTTTACATGAGCAGCCGCAGCCGTCCTACGCTGAAACCATCCACATCTATAGTTTCTAAAACTACCGAATTTGTAGACATTTATGCCTATCCACCAAGCAGGCCTCAGCCTATTTACCCCACACCTACACCTGACAAAACTGCAGCAAAATGCAGAAAAGATGTTTGTCAGTTACCTGATTGCTACTGTGGAGGAAAAGAAATCCCAGGTAAGAAACGAAACATATGTGAAAAATAGGAAGTATTTGAAATTTATTTATAATTTGTTAATTTTTGATGAATTAGGTAAATTACCAGTTCAAGAAGTACCCCAAATAGTTTTAATAACTTTCGACGATGCAGTAAATGATTTAAATAAAGTTATCTACGAGGAAATTTTTGAAAGAGGGAGAGTAAATCCTAATGGTTGTCCCATTACTGGCACTTTCTATGTGTCTCATGAGTGGACTGACTATACTCAGGTTCAAAATCTCTATGCTGATGGCCACGAATTTGCATCGCATACAGTTTCGTAAGTTAAAGAATAATTCCAGAATATCTGGCTGTTCATTTCAGTAGATTTACTAACTATTCATGGTTTGGCCGCCATGTGGGGTTTAGTATCTTAAATATCTTGTACTTAAAATAACGTTCTTTCCATGCCAATTTCACTAATGATTGTTTTTCTTCCTTGCTTCTTTACCGACCATATTCTTACCTTACTTTCTTTTCCTTTTCCTGGCACTTCTTAATTTGCTCCAAAACCCGTGTGCACAATACCAACTCCCGCCATCAAACAGGGGATCTTCCGGTGGAATCCGTCCCACAAATGGTAGTGCTGACATTTGATGACTCCGTTAACGACTTGAACAAGAATCTGTACACGGATCTTTTTGAGAAAGGTCGCGTTAACCCCAATGGATGTCCTATAGCTGCCACGTTTTATGTATCACATGAATGGACTGATTACAGTCAAGTTCAAAATTTGTACGCAGCTGGACACGAAATGGCTTCTCATACAGTTTCGTAAGTTTCTTTTATAAAAGACAAAGTTTTTGTTAACATCTATAATTTCTTATTTCTGAATTTATTCTGCATAAATCTTACTTTTTACTCTTTACTTTGCATGCCTTAAATTTACCATTAGAATTAGATGAAACTTGACTAACCTAAATACGATGGGATACTAATCAAAAAGTTCAAAGAATATTTCTTGTTTTTAATAATATTTGTCTCAATTTTAGACATAGTTTTGGTGAGCAATTTTCCCAAAAGAAATGGAATAGAGAAGTAGGTGGTCAAAGAGAGATATTAGCGGCTTACGGAGGAGTTAAACTCGAGGATGTCCGTGGGATGAGAGCACCTTTCTTGTCCGTTGGAGGAAACAAAATGTTCAAAATGCTTTACGACTCTAACTTCACCTACGATTCGTCTTTACCTGTTTACGAAAATAAGCCACCTAGCTGGCCATATACATTAGACTACAAATTGTTCCACGACTGTATGATTCCACCATGCCCTACCAAGTCATATCCAGGTATGTGAAAATGCTAATATTATGAGTTTGTTTAACATCCGTGTATTTTTCCCTAAGTACTTATAATAAGAAAAATATCTTGAATGATACAACAAAAATAATACGAGTTAATTGGAGCATACATAAAAGGTTGATTAACAAGTTAAATTTATTATATTAAATATACATACATATATCATTTCACAGCTGTTGTAACGTTTGACAAATTTGGAGGCATCATAGTGGTGGGGAGATACGATTTCAGTGACCGGGGGTCAGCCTATCACCCACAAAATAGTCTCTAAAAAAACCTCTGCCCCTTAACTGACTTTTACAGTATGCCCGGAAGGGAAGCAGCTGGCACATTCTATGTTTTTCCTTTGCTGCCACCCAGTCCATCATAAAAGAAATAACTACGTCTCTATTATATTAAATAATTAATAAGTATTGAAGTGTTGTTACATTCTTCTACGCAATGCATTTAATTTTATTCTCAAAAACGAACCCAAGTGCTAATACTTTTATTTAATGATTATTAAAAACAATTTTCAGGTGTTTGGGAAGTACCCATGGTAATGTGGCAAGATTTGAATGGAGGAAGATGCTCCATGGGCGACGCGTGCGCTAACCCACCCGATGCTGAAGGAGTATACAAAATGATCTTGAAAAACTTTGACAGACATTATACGACAAACAGGTTAGTAGCACTTAAATGTAATAATCTTTTATTATTAACTTTCTGTTAGACACATGTATAATCAAATATATTTTTTAAGGGCACCATTCGGTCTCTACTATCACGCAGCGTGGTTCACTCATCCTCACCACAAGGAAGGCTTTATCATGTTCTTGGACTTTATCAACCAAATGTCGGATGTTTGGATCGTCACAAACTGGCAAGCACTTCAGTGGGTCAGAGATCCTACTCCGATTTCAAGATTAAATAACTTCCAACCATTCCAATGCAATTACCAGGTATTTTTTTAATTTGTTATATGATTATTTTTTCAAATATCGTGTCTTCGTCGTCTATAATATTCTTATATAGTATATTAATAAAATATTATTGTACCTTAGCCGAGTGCAGCGCCCTTCAACTATTTAAAATATAGGTTTCAGTCTTAAGTATATTTTTGTACCTTGAAATAATTGAAAATAAATGTGCGTCAGTCTCTTTTTTAGAACCCCAATAAGTAAACTTTAAAGACATGTCAAATTAACTTTACTGACCAAATTTTCTTCGCTTTCAGGATCGGCCGAAAAAATGTAACAATCCTAAAGTATGCAACCTCTGGCACAAATCTGGCGTCAGATACATGCGCACCTGCCAGCCGTGCCCCGAGATCTACCCCTGGACCGGCAAAACTGGAATCAGATCGTCACGGATTGATAATGATATAGAAGAATAAATACAATTAAACACATATTAAAGTATTGAGAATCCTAGAATAGTGTCTACCCTTTTTGAACCACAAAAAGGATAGTTGAATAACAGGGATACGTATTTGTAACCAGATATTGTTTTGTCACCCCACAATGTGCCATTTAGATTTTGATGGTCACAAAGCAACATTTGACATTTTCAATAGTAGTGAACTCAATTTTGTGACATATTAATGTGACAGATTTATGATACTTTTTGTTACCTTTTCTCATAATAACAATCCGTTTTGTACTTTTAATTGTATTGGAAACTGTGATATTTTATAGCGTTTTCAATCTTGGGTGATGAATGATTTCAATGCCTGTAAGGGGTGTATGATGAAGAGTTTTGTGCAATGATAATTATTTTCCTATTTGTGTTTGTACGTAAATATAGCTTTCTTTTATTTTACATATAAGTATTTACATGTGAAATCGTAGTCGTATTTTAAATATAGTAACGTCTTTAAATTTGATGCGTTTACTTGCAGTAAAATCATTGTCATGAATACTTATCAAATTTTTGCTTGGAAGCCATACTGTTATTTAGAAAAAAAAAAAAGATTTTTCTTATCTTGCCAGCTTCTATTGACACTGCCTTTTAAATTGTAAATATAGCAAGTAATAACTTATTAGATCGTAACAATCAATTATTTATAGTTCTGTTCTTGGGTCGCATGCTAAAGCTTATGAATCAATATATGAAATCAGTTACTGGATAAACCACGATCGTTAAGAGGAACCAAGTTATGAAATCAAACTTGATGATGAAGGGGAAAAGACGTTGCGTAGACGTTTGTCTACATCGAGGAAGATCCCTGATGTAGCACATGTCTATACGACTAACTTTAGCATGAGGCTTGAAAACTAATTTCTTTTCTCTGGATTTTAAAATAAGGAATCATTTTGATTAATTCATAGTATACTGAGTCATAATTTAGAAAATTTTATTATAAAATTAACTTTATGACTTAGAGCGTAAACAACTATTAACTGATATATGTGTGGTATAAAATGAATTGTAAATTCGATAATATACTGACTTTATTTATGTTTTTTTTAATATAATTAGTAAAGTTTTTAGATACTGTAAATATAGGTTTAGTATTTAAAAAGGTAGTTTCACTTTTTTACGAAGATTTTGGAGTATTTTTTTTACATTTTGGCTACCTTGATCAATAGTGCCGAATTTTTATATCAAATAATGTGGTAATATCATTGGAATTAAGTTGATTTTACTGATAAATATTAAGTAAATGAATATACCAGTGGTGTCAATAAATAAATTTTAAAAAATTTCTTGTTTTTTTTTTGGTATTATTATCAATAATTATAAGAGCTTATTTGTGGTTCCGAACAATTCTTAAAACTCTATGTTATTCTATGATGTTTAAGTTGTAGGAGTTTTATTATATGTACATTTTGGTCAATTTTATAATAATGTTTTAATTTTTTAAAACATTCAAACAGCGCCGTTCTGGCCTAGGTATACGCACAGATTGTTTAAAAAGTAAAGTAGACTACGGATATAACCCATTCTATGTTTATTCATAATTATGCATATACATATCATGCATTTAGACAAATACAGTTAAACGTTTTATGCATACAAATATTGTCTTAATATTTCGCGATTCATACTCTTAAATAAAACACTTTTTAACCGGATTTATCCCGTATATTTACATTTTAAATTTTGACTCGACGTTTCGGTGTCTTTGCAGACTCCGTGGTCACGAGCGACTGAGGTGTCAAGCGTCGGAATGATAGATTGAAAAAGTTATACATCAAGACCTGAAACTCAAGATACTTTCAGCTCGTTTTGTGTCAATCCAGAACGCTACGCTCGGAGACTGCGAAACAGATGGAGATGATGATGTATAACTTTTTCAATCTATCAATCCGACGCTTGACACCTCAGTTGCTCGTGACCACGGGGTCTGCAAAGACACCGAAACGTCGAGTCAAAATTTAAATTGTAAATATACGCGGTAATTCCGGTTAAAAAGTGTTTTATTTAAAATATTTGCATATTATCTGAAACCAGAGACCTGTGATGTGCTGAGTCTGATATTGTTTTTTTTATTCTTCATTTATTTTTTTAAACTTTTGTGCTGGCGTACATGTCAGTCCCATCGTAACCTGTTACATTGTATTCTTAACTAAACTTAATCTTAACTCAATTTTACCTTCTTTAAAACTTTAAACAAGCTAGCGCTGTTTTAGAGTTAGGATCACATAATATTTGATGGAACATACCCAAGTCATATGAAGTAAGAGTTTTGATCAACTCCTTCCTCTCAGACTGAAACCGGACACACTCCGTTAAGAAGTGATGAACATCTTCTGGCGTTCCACAAACATCAAAATTACTTAGGTGAATTTATTTTTTTCATCAAATATCCAAATCCGTTCAATGGAATGTGGGCAGATTTCAGTCTGAGAACGATCACAACAAGATTTCGCTTAAGTTTAGTGCTACCATACCATGGTACATGAGGAGGCTCAGATACGATTGATCTATACCAGATTCTTTGAACTTTAGACCTTTCGTCAAAATATTCTTTCCAAGTACCTATCGTGACACTTAATTTTGAATTATAGTAATAATTCCATATAACTTGTTCTTATATTTATTTCTCTACCCGATGTTATACCTTACTTAGACAATCGATCAGCCTCCTCATTACCTACCAGGCCCAAATGCGATGGAACCCATTGCAATGTCAGGTCAAATCCGTTGTTATATAGGTTTTGTATTTTCGCAAGAATTTCCCAAGCTATCGATGCACCTCTGCTACCAGAGGCGCCTATGAATAAATAAAGTTTAGTTACTATGTATTTTACGTACGCCTGCGTCAACCGCGGTATGTGACCCGGGGCGCGGATCACTGCCAATGCGTTGCGTAATCAATTCTTTAACTTTCGGTTAAGTTTACTCAGTAAATAAGTAATATTTAATTTTTAATATATTTTGTCTCTTCATGTATGATCCTTGAATTTCAAAAATAACCCACTAGTCACCCTGTATACTTGTCGGCATAAAAATTGTCGTTATTTGGTTTTGCAATTCCTAAAAATACAGTAGAAAATACAAAGACAGCTCCATCTCAACGTAGGCCAAGTTGGTCTAAGCTACTAGAGTTCTGGGCCCGAATTATGTAATTACTACAGTTAATTGTAATAAAATACTAACAAATTACAATTTGAAATAAATTATAAACAGTAATTTGTCACTATTCTGCTAATACAATATCACTGGGAGACCCAACTACGAACAACATGCACGTCACCGTACAAAATGTTAAGAATCACAGAATCGGGACCGTAAGCAATTTCTACAAAATTATCATTGTATGTAGTGAACTATCAAAAAACTGAGCAAGTATGTGGTGGTGAGGTATTTTATGTGCGGCTGAACTTGTGCTATGGATAGTCTACGGTGAAACACTAAACCTTGCAGAACGTCAGCTCTAACATGCAATATTAAGCAATAGCAAGACCATTGATAACTGTTGCCATAGTAAGTCCTTGGCAATCCACTCTTACGGTCTCTCAAAGAGTTCGCAAAAGGAAGCTCGATCAGATACCCCAGTGGATCTAAGGGACGTTGTAGGAAATACAAAAGCAAAATGGTTTGTTTAGATAAAAATCACAAACCCTTTTTAATTAGCCTACTGCAGAGCCACATTTATAATATTTTATTAGTATTAGCTCAAAATTAAAGCATTGAGCTAACACTGCTCAATGCAGTAGAGAGATTCAAAATTGAGTTTTAACTTGTATCCGCCGAATCATGACCTACTACGCCTGTTTGGTTTTTTCCCACCTTAGCAGCTCTCATCTTGATCCACCTTAGACCATTGCGTTGATGCAGTTAGCATCTAGATGCTACTGTGACCAAGGCCGCAACGTTTTATTCGATCCTGATCACGTCCCATCATGATATTTTATCATGACAATACGGACGCTTTGCCACAAAGGAGAAATCCACCTTCGCATACAGGGACAAACAAAACGAATGACGCACAGGAATGACGGTTGGAGTTTTGTCAATTTTGACAATGTTTAGAATGTACAGCTGTGATGCCAAAATAAAAATGAAAAATCCAAAATATTTTGCAATTGCTTTTATTAATGTTCTTAAAAAAATGTGTAAAAATGTTTGAATATTCATGTGAAATAATCAAAAGTGTATTTCATTTTTATTTTGAATGAATTCCTGATGTTCCCAAAAAAATAATCATAAAAATGTGAAGTCGCCGTAATCATAGTTCACTCTTTATCATTTATTTTGTTTCACAAGTCCAATATTTTTGTAGCTTTTTTTTGTGCAAATACAGAATAATTTTATGATTTTTTTAACATACATTTCGTTTTGACTGTGATCCTCCTTTGTAAATAAATTAACTTAATATATTTTATAAATTATCCATAAATAAAGTATCAAATTATTAAGTTTTATTTGTTGTACTATTTAAACTTTTAATTTTGGCAAATTCTAAAGTTCCAAGGCAAAAAGGAATACAAAGTTTTCTTGCGTATTAAAGATTTCCGTATTTTTCTAACCAATAAAGATCGATTTTTATTATTTACGAGCTTTACAAGGCAGTCTATCAAAAAATATTGAAGGCCTCCAAAGCCAATGACACTGACCACGAAACAATGTATTGGAAATCAAATATTAAAACTCAATCATAACACCTGCAGACTTCGAAGATCAAGGGCAAAAAGAGGTATAAAAGTAAAACTTAGTTTGAGCAAACACACTTAGAATTAGAATCGTCATGGAGTACACTAAAATTATTTTATTCTTTGTATTACTCTGTAATTATTGTTTTTCTCAAGAAATTGAATTTTATCCATCTACATCGTTGTATGAATCTAAGAAATATAAAATAAACGACAAGCAGCCTTATAGTGAAAAACATCATTATGACATCGTGACAAATTTAAAAAATAATATTACCTTAAGAAGTTTCGGTAGCAATACAGTCGGTTCGATTAAGACTGTTCGTAAGAGGGCAGCAGATCCAGTGTTTTACGGTCACCCTAAAACCAGGGAAGAATTATGGAATGAAAGATTCCTAAACGAGAATACAGCTTTTGACCAGGCCCCGTCTTTGATAACTTTAGTTCACAACATTGCAACGACTTATCTAAATGATTGCATTCCTGTAATATTGTACGACAACCAGATAAAATCGAAAGAAAGTTATTTGTTTCAAGAGCTTCTTAAAAATTTTCCTATCCCATATATACACGGTTATATAGACGACGACAATAAACTAATTGATCCAAACATTATTATACCAAGAGAAGAATGTGTGCATTATATTATTTTTCTTACTGAAGTTACAAGAAGTGCGAAACTTTTGGGTAAGCAAGCAGTTAGTAAAGTGGTGCTAATTGCAAGATCGTCTCAATGGGCCGTACAGGAATTCCTCGCTGGACCTCTATCAAGGATGTTTGTTAATTTGCTTATCATTGGACAAAGTTTTAAAGAAGATATCGATCAAACATTGGTTCGTATTGACGAAGCATCACCTCAATTAGAACACGCATATTCTAAGTATTTCTAAGATTATTTACATTCCAGGAGGTGCCATATATTTTGTATACACACAAGCTATACACTGATGGGCTAGGTGCTAGTCAGCCAGTGGTTCTTACATCATGGGCACATGGAAAGTTTACGAGAAAAATTAATTTATTTCCTCCCAAAATGACTGAAGGTTATGCTGGTCATAGATTTATAGTTGCAGCTGCGCATCAACCGCCATTTGTATTCAGAAGGTGCGCTTTCTTTGTTATATATCTTAAATAATCGTTTTCAGATAAGTTTCACACATACATACATTTACTCATCATAAAAATATTTAACGTAATTACTAGTTGCATAGTTACTTTAAATCCATTGCAAATACGGTATTA
The DNA here is from genome assembly GCA_944452665.1 of Stenoptilia bipunctidactyla. Taxonomy (NCBI): domain Eukaryota; kingdom Metazoa; phylum Arthropoda; class Insecta; order Lepidoptera; family Pterophoridae; genus Stenoptilia; species Stenoptilia bipunctidactyla. The sequence continues at coordinate 14,284,907 of OX101726.1, forward strand.
AATGATGATAAATCAATAAATGAACGATCCATCCCTAAATTATCCTTAATATTATCACCTCATTCTTTTTTAGACTACACACGGATAGTGATGGTGGAAACCCTAAAGTAATTTGGGACGGTCTTGAAATTCGACTTTTGAAACTCCTGGCTGAACGCAACAACTTTTCGATAGAAATCCTTGAACCTCGGGAACTTCATTTAGGGTATTTGAAATAATATTAAAATTATAGTTATTTTTTTGTTCACAATTCTCTATTCTGCAATAACTTTGTTTGTTTTAGATCAGGAAATGCCGTAACAAACGAAATTATTCGTGGAAGAGCTGATGTGGCCGTCGCAGGAATGTATTTAACAAGTGATAGAGCAAGGGACATGGATGTGACCTTTGCTCATTCTCAAGATTGTGCTGCCTTTATCACTGTAACATCAACAGCTTTACCTCGGTTACCATAAAACAATATTTATATTTCAAGTTTACATATAATATTAATGTCTGTTTTAACGTTATTATATTTATTTTACAGATATCGTGCCATTCTTGGTCCGTTTCATTGGCATGTCTGGGTTGCTCTGACTTTCACATATTTAATAGGAATATTTCCACTAGCGTTTTCAGATAAGCATACGTTGCGTCATTTGTTAAATGATTCTGGTGAAATTGAAAATATGTTTTGGTATGTTTTTGGAACTTTTACAAACTGTTTTACCTTTGTGGGTAAAAATTCTTGGAGTAAAACAACAAAAATCACAACAAGATTATTAATCGGTATGTACACAGAATTGGTTATTTATGATCATTCGCTATTTTATTTATGAATAAAATATTTTATACAGCCACTAAAAGTAATAATATCTAAATGAACAAGAGATGTTTATGTTTGATCGATTGTTACCCATTGATCGACGAACGCTCCGGCGAGACCACGATGTGATGCGAGAATAGCAACTAGTCTTTGTATGTACTTATATAGCAGATAGCCACTGTTGGTACATTGTTATGGCGTTAACACAAATCACCTGAAGTAGGTATTCGTTGCATTACCTCGCATCGCGTATTGGGTCGTCCCTTCGCACAACGCATTATGTGTTGTGTCCTTAAATAAATAAACTTCTCATTCTATACTAAAGGTTCTAACGTTCTATGACGTAGATGTGTACAAGTATTTGCCAAAAAAATATTCATCTCATGGAAGATATTCTAAGCAGATTGAGTTGTTATTCCTGTTATCAAATCAAAGTATCTATTTTACGTAAATGCAACCTAACGGGTTTCCGCAGTTTTGTTTAGCATTTGATATATTAAGAGTGGTTTTAAAAACAAAGGTATTTTTTTCAGGTTGGTATTGGATTTTCACTATTATAATTACAAGCTGTTATACTGGCTCAATAATAGCTTTCGTAACATTGCCAGTTTTTCCGGAAACAGTAGATACAGTTCCACAGCTCTTACATGGATTCTATCGCGTCGGTACTTTGGGTAATTTTATTTATTTATAATTTACTGTGCATATAATACAGAAAATAATGTAAGAACAATAATATGCAGTCAACAGGGAATAAATTGTGGCCTTAACAACCAAATATAATATCTTTACTAAAATATAAGGTCCCTGTTCGGGCGCCATAATGTAGGCGCCTCTAGTGATGCAACATTCTATTGCGGCAATGGCCCAGATGTTAAACTATACAAACATCTTATCTTCTGGGCAGGATTCTCAACCATGTGAGGATGTAGACTTTTATTCTTTTTTATAAATTTCCCAATTTTTTTTATTATTTCGCTGCCATTTCTTCAAATTAAGTTACACAACTTAGTTCAAAAATTAACGTATGTAGCTGTTGATGGAAATCGTTGAAACGTAGTAACTTCAGTTTATACAGGGTGTCTGGTGACAAATTTAAGATACTGAAGGAGAGCACTCTGAACTCGATTCTTATCATAATTATGTAACAAAAGTAGGTATTTAAATTTTTATCAGAAATCCCTATGAATAAATAAATAGACCTTACTACACTTTTCCTGACGCGCTGCCTCAGTCAATACGCACACAGCAGTGTTCCCGCCACACGCACCCCACCACCCGATAAGTATCTATTGCATTATGCTTATGTAATCATGCGTTGCGTAATGAATTCTCTAACTAAGTAAATGAGTAATATTTATTTTATTTTTTCTCTTCATGTAGGTATGATCTCAAACTATCACGATCTGGAATTTCAAAAATGATCTACCAGTTACCCTGTATACTGCGATTTGGCAAGCTAAGAAAAAATAGAATATTAATAAGCTAAAACTCGGTCGGTTTAATTTATTTATTGCGACGACTTGCATGCTTTAGACCAAGCACGTTAAGTATTGGGTTCTGTACCCAGTGGTATAACTGTATACTTTAGTCTGAAAAAAAAACTTGTGTGCCTAGTGGTCACCGAGTTGTGACAATTTTTTTCTAAAACCATAACAACGGTAGGTATGCATATACTGGCAGGATGGTAATAAATAAATAAAATAAAATCCCCAGACAATCACACTAACTACATGGCTCCAAAGTAAGCATAGCTTGTGTTATGGGATACCAAGCAGCGAACAAGAGGGGACCTAGAATATAAATACATAAATAAAATAAACACCCAGACTCTGAACATTTTTTTTCTTGTTCCGTGCAGGAATCGAACCCACAACCACTGGCGTCTGAGGCAGACCGGTTTACCCCGTAGCCAAAATGGTCGTCAAAAGTTTTATATTGTAACATTATTTGGAATGAATTTTTAATTATAGATCACGGTGGATGGGACAAATGGTTTTTCAACTCTTCAGATCCAAAAACGAATTCGTTGCTCCGGAAAATGGAGTTCGTTCCAAATGTTGAAGCTGGAATAAGGAATACAACGAAAGCGTTTTTTTGGTCATATGCGTTTTTAGGATCCCAGGCAGAGTTGGAGTACATAGTTCAAGCTAATTTTTCAACTACTAAGTGAGTTTTTGAGAAATTAATCAATGTATTAATAATAATCAACTCATTAAGTATTTTATTAATTAATAGTTGCAGGCAAAGTAAAAGCAAAAGTATTATATTCCAGTCTATCAACATTTTCCATTCATATAAAAAAATATTTGTGACTATTTTAATTTTAATGAACGAAATGCATGGAAAATTATTTGGTTTATTTTGTGCATGAATTCTTCATAAATATTCATCACATTCTTTCACCTAGGTCGTCGCTTCTACATTGAGTGTAACTTACAACATAGTTTTTAATTCTTAAGAAAATATATGATTTTAATTTCGTTCTATACAAAAGATATTATTTTGATTTCATTTTCGTATCAGCGATAGATTGATAAAGTAATCTTTATTCGGGTTTGAGAAAGTACGGCATGAAATATGTATCAGGTGAGATTGCCGGATAAAACGACGTGACAAAGAAAATTGCATGAAAACATAGCCAAAGTTCTTTAAAATTAAAAGAAATGTACTACGCCAAAAGGTTATCCATAAATATTTAAGCAAAGACGTCTTTTTTATGGCGAAAGCCTTGATGTGCTATATATACCGCCGCACGCTACGACTTTTTATTCAATCTATTTTCAGGTCGAAAAGAGCTGTACTTCATGTTTCAAATGATTGTTTCGTCCCATTTGGAATTACAATTGGTTTTCCGAATAACTCTTTGTATACGGAAAAGCTAAGTAAAGACATATCCAGGATGGTGCAATCAGGAATCGTATCTAAACTTAAGGACGAAGTTCGATGGGCAATTCAGAGATCCAGTAAGGGAACACTATTACCGGTGCGTCAATATAATATAGACCTCTTTTGTGTTGGGTCAGGCATTATAATCCCTTAGTAAAAAAAAAAGAAATGATTGTAAGTAGTCTAATAGTTATTTATTTCAGACTTAGCTCAAGGTACGACCACCAATTGATGTCTTTTTTATTCCGAAAATAAACATACCTAGATACTATTTTAATTTAAAAATATACAACTCAACGCCTCTTCGGGCGGAAAGGACCGGACCACCTGACCATTTGGTCATTATTATCCAGAAGTTTCACAAAGTTTTCTGAATATGCATAAATCTGATGATGAAGAACCCAAGGCTTTTCTATGCTGTCTAAGCCCGCATTTGCCCTCAATGTTACCTAATGTTAAGTGGAGCATAGTGACAGTACAATGGAGCTGGCAGGTAATATTTTATGAGGAGCCAGTAAGGAACCGGTGCATGTGACCGTTGTCGGAGTGCTGATATATTTGGCGGCAGATTTTAAATGAACGGTGGGCGCTAGCCAGGTGGGCCCTGAAGGCTTCCTCCAACCAAGCGGAGCCACTCCGATTAGTCGCCTTTTATGACACGCATATCCAGAGGCAATGTTTTCAGAATATACGTGTAGTCTATATTGTAAGCAGTGATTTTATACTTTCTACAAATTATACATCATCATCTCCATCTGTTTCTCAGTCTTCGAGCGTAGCGTTCTGGATTGACACAAAACGAGCTGACAGTATCTTGAGTTTCAGGTCGTGCAGCATGTTAATGTTATTAATGTTAGATTGTATAACTTTTTTAATCTATCAATCCGACGCTTGACACCTCAGTCGCTCGTGACCACGGGGTCTGCAAAGACACCGAAACGTCGAGTCAAAATTTAAAATGTAAATATACGCGATAAATCCGGTTAAAAAGTGTTTTATTTAATTTATACAAATTAGTTTACTGTAAAACAATTCATATCGAAGTCTATAATTTAGTCCACTTTGTTTCTAAAGTATAGTAAAGTTCTAAAGTTGTACTTATATACCGGGTCGTTGATTATTCCTGTGCTATACGCAATTTATACTCATGTGTTTTATTTTTTATCCAACAATTTTGCTGTTGACTCTACCATAATGGTTTTGGGGTTTAAGTGGAATTGAAGTATGGAAATATTAGTTTATGTAGTTTTGGTACCTAAAATTTTTTTGGGTTTAAAGTTGAATGAATACAGTATGGACTGTAAAATTTTGAGAACTATAGGCTTTGGGGATTTCACGCCTGTCTCCCTTTGGGTTAGGCAGAGAATGCTAACTGCTACGATCCAGACATACCTCTTTCGCTTTTTCCACGTTCATTAATCTTTTCATACATGATCGTCGGTTACGAGTACTTTTAACAATGTTGTTATTTAAATGATTGCAGGTTAGTCAACCCTTAAACCAAAAAATGACTTCATCGCAAGAAAAAGGCTTAACTTTAGAAGATACTCAAGGAATGTTCTTACTTTTGGGTGCTGGTTTCCTAATGGCCACCGCAGCTTTGTTATCGGAATGGATGGGAGGTTTCACAAGGAGTTGTCGGAGAAGAAGGCAAAATTCGCCCATACATAGTAGCAGCTCAAGAGAACGCGTAATTCCAACCCCCTTGTCAAACGTTGAGAGTGAAATTAAAATCATACCTGCAGATGATGATAGCAGACTGCATTTCTACAAACGACCATTCACCACGAAATCGGATGACACACTAAATGGACAAGTTATCAACGTAACGGAAGATGCCTTGACAGTTCATCGAAATTTTGATGTTGACAGATGGGAATATAGAAGATCAAGTTCTGTTGATTTGGACACAGAAGTAAAAGAGATATTTGAGCGAGATCTTAGACGCAGACTTACTATAGCTGGTGATAATCCGGAGGCTGTAGAGTTAAAAAGAGATAACACTGCGTCACGTGGAATGTTTGGAGCTCATCTTCGAACTACATAATTATAAGTTGTTTTGAAAATTATCTTTATAGTTATGAGAAATAAACACACATATTAGACATCCAACTCTTTATTATCCTTCGAACAGTCATCAAATAATTTATAACAATTTTCTAACACTGTCGATTAACATTATAATTCATTCAGCCACAGAGATGTTTAAATCATCTTACAATTGCTACAAAGACAGACAGGCTGCCTCAACATAAAAACACAGGCGCCATAAGACCTAAGTTAATGCAATATTTGGCCCGGCCTTAGCTTAAAAATAATTTTCATTCTACATTCAACACATGAGAATAAACCGAAAAATCTCAGTTATTCCTTAATTCACCAGTAAAAATATTGATAAAATACAACAGTTTGCATTACTTGTAAATTCAAACAAAAATATACCTAATTCCTACCTAAGCATTTGTTAAATGTGATGTATTGCACAACTGATGTTATAAAAATAATGTGAAATCGACTTGAGTATTTAATAAGGATATGTATTTAAAGTACGATAATTCTATTTGGATTGTTCAAAAGTCTGTGGATCAACAGCAAAAGAGATAACGGAAGGGACATAATATCTAACATCGTTAATGAAATCAGCATCTGATTTCATATTATTACACAAATCTTATTACTAAAACATAATTATTCATTAAATGCAAACGTTTACCTATAAGGTTTAAATCCCTTTGCCATCAACCCACAGGAAAATATTGGCAACACATACATAAAAATAAGATATAACATCTATGATTAAAATCAAGCAAACTTTTTACAGTTACACACAACACAGTTGTGCGTGAAAACGATTACAATACTATTAAATATTAATCATTAAAATCGAACTCATTTCCGATAGTAAAGCTCACAACCTCGGAAATAATGCTCCCAATACCAGCTTACGTGTGAAATATTACTAGGTAGTTCAATATTACATTGTGCCAGCGTGGTCATCTTCTTCCGCAACAATTTCATAGTAGGTGATATCATTACTTCAAAGCTATTTATATAAGTGCAATTTATACTGATATACACAGTTTTAAGTCCTTTCAAACCATTACACATTAAGGCATAAAACCAAACTAATGTTTTTTGTGCACTGACAATAATATGTCTCGTAATAAATTTAGAAAAAAGTGCATTTATACATTCGCTAACTTGGTATAGTTAAAATTAAGTTTTGAATAAGCGCCAACGGAAGGGAATGGGGTTCACACGAACGGACACAATCTAAAACATTTAAGCTCATAAAATGACATTGGCTGTTCTAAAATAAGCAATAATAAAGGCGCGAAGCCATTTGTGGTTAGAGAAACAATTGAGCAAATCCTAATGCATATCAACAAGAGAAAGGAACATTTAGGAACGACTGAAAATCATTGCCAATAACGTAAGGTTTACATTTAAAAAGGACGATCAACAGTACATTTTATTGTATCACATTAACAACTTCTAACATTTAAAATGTACTTGTTTAAATATCTCCCTAAATTTGGGTCAACACTTATTATGCTCCGGTAATAAAATATTGAGTTTTAAAAACTACTCGTGTATATTTTTACAATGTGAAAATACACTTTCTTATGCGTTCAGACTTCGAACTACAAAAGTATTTTTTAGGTATTCCCTGTACAAATATATAACAATTTTACAATTAACATTTTGTTATTGTGATTTGAAAGATCACTCTCAATTTGTTTATAAAACGTCATTATAGCACACACGTTAAAATACTAATAACATCACAAGATTTTTTTTAACATATATAACGACAACATTTTACACATGGGAAAGTTGATTTTTACCCTTAAAACTGACTAAAGCAGAGTCCGAATTTGGAAATTATTAAAACGGATATAGTACATTCTACTGTTTTCAACAATTGGTATACATAATATATATATTAAGAGACTTAAAAATATCAGGATGTGAAAATATATAAGCATAATGCTATGTTTCGTATATTACAAATTTGGTACAAAATGGTACATATAGGCACTGTGAGTAAGGCATCTACAGTGAGGCGATATGAGGGACAAGTATGTAGGTGGCAGATTACAGGAAACGGCAACTCAATAATAAAAAACTCAATTTTTTAATGAGTGGTAACATTCACATGATACATTTATCTAAGAAGGTTTGCAACAACATTTTACCTAACAACTGTTAAAGTATTATATTATCATACGTTAAAAGAAGGTGCTTTAATTTTACGATTATCGGCAAAATCGTCGACATAGCTGTTCGTAGGTACTCTGCGTCGAAAACTGCATATTTAAGTACCCTATACACTTTGAACTTTTTAATAATAGTATTACATACATATTTATCTAAAAATAGGGCGGATTGTGATTTTTTATAGTGCAATACCAAAATACAATTATCTGTGTAAAATACTTTACTTACGTATATTTTGTGTTAAGAGTGCTTAAAGCCAAGTTTAATATGTACTTTATTTTCTTAGGTTATTTTATACATACATTTATTTTTTTATTATAATATTTTTCTCTATAAATATGCAATAATGAAAGTTAAATTTCAGATCACATTAACAAAAAAAAAATTATGCGCTATCAACAAACCTCGACATTTATTCTTCTCTTAAGACTTACACAAAAACCTTAAGTTATTCAAAATATGATACACAATAAATTCAAAATTGACTCAGTTTTTATTTGGTCTGTAAAAATATAATAGACTTTTATATACATGTAGGTATGTAACACATTAAAACTTTTGGATTTTCACTGGTCTCCAGTAAATTATATAAGGTGTATTCTAAACTTATAAAACAAACAAAACGAAAATAATCTTCGTTATTTTTGTTTTTGTTGATAGCTTACATTTTTTTAGAAAAATATGGACATTTAAACACCGTGAAGGGTCTCTACACTTGTTTGACTATGACTGTATACAACCGGAATCAGCTACCTACGTTTGTTCACTTGCTCTAAAGAATATTATATTCTGTGATTTTTGTTACAGTGCAAACAGTGATATTCATAAGAAATGTTAAAGCTCCATGTGGTACCTTTACATCATATCTATCTAATATTTACCTACTTATTTAACATTCGTTCCTAACGGGACGTGTATACATATAGTAAATATCATTATACTTTTCATGTATAAATATGTCAATAGATAAAACTAGATTTTACAATACATATAATTTATTATCTTATGTGATGTCACTACTTTTAACTTACATTACATAAATTTAAAGTTCGGATGTCACGCTATATTTATTTTAAAATGGCACAAAAAACTTTTAAAACACTAACACAAAGTCAACAGTTTTCCTTTAAGTCAACACACTACTAGCATTTTAAAATCCTCCCTCAGCACACACTACACAAGTCGTCGGCTGCTGTTTCCATTCAATTCTTCACTCCGTGAAATAGTTTTCTAGTAACTTATTTTAAACTGACTAACGTTTAAGCTAAACAGACAATGGCACGGATTGCGCGTAAAGTTGTCTATTTACAAAGGAATTAGAAGTCAAGCTACATATTACATTTCAAATCTAACAGAAGGGTTTCATCTAAGTTGCAATTGTACTTAATTATTTTTACATAGTGTATGCGTGTGCAAGTAAATATTTACGTATGTAAAGGGTAAAATTGTTCTGTTTTAATATGCACTTGGTTTTCTCGTTCCATTAGGATGAGCACCGTGGTTGCACCATGGTTGTGAAGGCGAGCACCGGGTGGAGTGGGTGCTGGTCGGTGGCAGCCGTGCGTGGCTGGTTTGTCCTGGCTTGGTTTAGCAGTGTGGGTGAAGCGGCCTCGGGTATGCGAAGCCGTCGTAGCCTAGCTATGTGGCCCAGCCATCCACCCGCGGCCGCTTCGAATGGGGCTGCTCGTAGTCCAGCGACACGCTAGCAGTGTGCCTCATGTCTTGCCCTGCAGGAGATCCCATGTTACTTGATGTTACTAAACCTGGAACCGCATTATTTTGCTTAACTCTGATTTTAAAGAGTTGGGACGGTTTCAAAGATGTTTGAAGTTCATACAAAATATATGGTGTGAGAATTGCGGTTTGAGTTAAAAGGTCAAAAAAGATGAAGGTTGAAAAATTTGCGCAAAACTTACTTAGTCTGCGTTGACTAAGTAAGTTTTGCGCAAAATTACACAAAGATGAGTTGATCTGTCCTTAGGCATCGACCCCTCAGTTTACAGGGTTAATTTTAATTAATTCTTGCGGGCAGCCTCTCCACATCAATCCCAACAACATTTGTTCTTGGACTTTTTACAAATCTTGATAAATAACACAAAAAATAAAAACAAAAAATTTTTGCTCCTTACTCTACATTTTTTAAGAAGTACTTATTATTATTTTTAAGTGATATTTTACTGCGCAAGGTGCGTGGCATACCTCTCTCAAAGAAAATAGAGTTACGCCTAATAAAATAATAACTAAAATTAACCCTGTATATTTTTGTTTATTTTTAAATAAGTTGGTTATTTGTTTTTCAATTATTAAAGAACTAAATACATAGGTGAATGAAATGAGTAGGTATGGATTAAGTAAACCAAAAACATAGTCATATTGACCAAATCTGTTTTTTTTAATTCTCAATTTAACATAAAATATTCAATTATGACACTAAATAGTTCATGATTTTCCAAACATGTGGTTCATTATCTAATGACGTACTTCGTCAATATTTTCGAGTAACTCATCTTCGTTGTCATCGTCATTTATCATCGGGTGAGGTTAAAACTTATTATACCTATTTGAAATTGGGTCACTGAATAATTAGTAACTTATAGTGGGAGCTCATAAAACACGCTTTAATTTACTTTAAGTGAACGAAAACCGTAGAGAGAAATAGCCTTTAAACCTACCATCGATAACCCCAAGATGGGCGGGTTGCGGCTGCGGCGCATTCAGCGGCGGCCCTCGATGTAGGTGGTCCGGCGCGCGCGGCGGAGACACTGGTTCAGCTTTGATCTTCACGTTATTGGGCGACACAGCCGGCGGTGGCGTCCCTCCACCTCCCAGCACTGGCAGACTGCTGCTGTAGATAGGAATCCTAGTTATGGTACATGTCTGAAAGCTATACTAACACTATATCTGGTTGACGGCTGCGGCGTGAGAGGTACTGGGTTCGAGTCCCAACTGGGCCAGTTTAGGAATCGAGCTTGACTTAATTGAGTTGGGTTTGGATTTGTACAAGAATACTTTGACTGTGTAATAGGATAAGTCCTCTCTGTAGTCTCTATAACAGAACCTTGCAAGCTCGCTTGAGGGCCACATGGGTGGTATGTCAGTTTGCCTAAGCGCCTTTTTACGGCATGTTGGTTGGAAAGGTGGTCACGGGTGAATGTACGTATAGTTATTACACAGGGTTAATTTTAATAGCGCATCACCTCTAGCAGGCCGCCTGTCCACATATTCATATTATTACCTTCAGATGATTAGCTAATAATTCAAATTAATGTAGATAAAATGTTAATACGGCAGTTATTATTCAACTTTGTTCAAAAATTGTCTTCAAAAATTCTCTCAATACATACATACATACATAACATCACGCCTGTATCCCTTATGGGGTAGGCAGAACATCAGAGGTTATAAGACCAACTGATGTCACGTTTGACTAATGAGGTATTATAATGATTGCGAGAGGCTATTGCAGTGACAGGGGGTCAGCCTATCGCCCACAAAAATGCCAATAAAACCTCTGTCCCTTAACCGACTTTTGCAGTATGCCCGGGAAGAGAAGCAGCTGGCACATTCTATGTTCTTCTTTCACTCCCAGTCCAGCATGGAAGTATAAATATACTTGCTAAGTAAAATAACGTGGCTATAAGGTTTTTCAGCCGGAGTATAATTGTTTGATGTCTACTATATAATAAACTTTCCTAGATTTTCCTACGCATTTATAAATAAATAAATAAAATCTCCTAAGCAAGGTATGTAACAAAATAAGAACAAGAAAATAAATCACAATAGCAGATTTTTATATTAATTTAGCCGAGTATGAAAAGTACTAAGGCAATTTATTTTTAAAGTTTAATTATTATAAAGATGTTGAAGATAAAGCATAAAATATTTCTAAAGTCATTTTTGATTAAGATGTCTGTTCTTGGCATAAAAGCTTTGGCGAGTTTCCATATAAATCGGGATGTATTGTAATGTGTTATTATATAACACTCATATCGTTACAATACGCACACTTATTTTAGGTGTTTTGGAAGTTGGATTATGAAATACTTTTAATATTTTGTGTAAATATTGCTGCTAGAGAGTAAGCAAACATTAGGCAATCCAAAACAGAAAATAAAAAAGATCTACCTACAGTAACAAAAGTACTGTTGAGGTTAATTGTCAAATTTTGGAGTTTCCTAAAAAAACCACAGACAATCACACCAACTATATGGCCCCTAAGTAAGCATAGCTTGTGTTATGGGATACCATGTAGCGAACTAAGTGGGGATCCTAGAATATAAATACATAAAATGATAACCACCCAGACACGGAACATTTTATTTTTCTTGTTCCGTGCGGGAATCGAACCCGCAACCACTGGCGTCTGAGGCAGACAGATTTACCCCAAAATGGTCGTCAGTTTTCATGGGAAGACCTTAAATCTTTAATTAAAAAAAAAAAACTATCAAACTTCGTCTAAGACATGTATCGAAATGTTCTAAATGGTCTAGACTAGTGACTCCCAAAGTGGTCTTTATCGACGCCCAGAGGTCTTTGATCTTTGTTCCATATCATATGTTGCCAAATTAATTACTAACTCAATAAGACCTTATAATTAAAATTTTATGAGTTAAGAATATAATAATAAATAAGGCTTTTTCGGTAACTTTGTACGATATCAATCTCTTTCGAAGCGCAAGCGCACTCGAACGTGAAAGATAACGAGATCCGTACATAAAATGGTACTTAAGTTCGAGCACTGTTAGTACGCTCCGATAGCCTTCATCATATTTGGAGGACCATGATTTATGGTCGGGGTTCAATTTTGGGCCTTCGGGAAGTATACAGCCCGCCAAATTATTTTTATGGCCCACGAGTATATTTTACTATGAATAAAATGATACTTAATGATACAATACTATACTATTAAAATTATTTTGCTAAGTGTCAATTTTAATCTACTTTCAATTTGAATTAGGTGCGGTTTACTTTGGTAGTCACTTAACCTGGCTGAATACAGTTCATTTATCAAACTTCTTGGCACCTGAAATGTTTGGTGAAGAAAATATGGCCCGCGGGCTGTGAATACTTGAAAAATACTGAGTTAATCTATCATTCTACGATAACTTAGAGTATAAAAGGTATAAAATTGAAATTGGGCACAGACATGTACCTATTGTGTTGTAGCGTCTGGAGCTGGTGCGCGCCCCACGAGAGTCCTATGCCCATGTCTGAGCCGGTCATGCTGAAGTCCTGTGGTACGAAGTTGCCGAGTCCTGATGAGTAGCTGAGTGGTGTCTGGAATTTACCAAGGAAGTTTGTTGAGGATGGGTAGGGTGTTTACATTTTAACGCATATTTTTTTTTGTCTGTTTTTTTTTTAACAGGATTTACGATTTAATTCGACGTTTCAGTATAAACACCGAAATAATGTATGAAATAAATTTAACACAATCTCGTTTTTAGTTTATAAAGCTATGTTTAACCACTTCATATGCTCTTGAATTAATTTGTGAAAAACTGCAAAATGGTGCAAAGTTATCCAACAATGGACTCGACATGACGTCGTTCCAGAACGTCTTATATTTTCTAAAATTATATTACCATTTACGCTATTATAGATATGATTAAAAACTTACCTCTCCTGGATATGAAAGATCATCTTGCGGTGGTGGCATCGAGCTGGGTATGACAACGCGTAAGTTATTATGTCTGGGAGAGTGGTGCGGTGGTGGGGCGTGGCCGTGGGACTTGTGGGGATGGCGGTGCGGTGAGGGCGCTGGCCCGGGTGACGGTGATGGCGTGCAGCCTGCGCCCAGTGGAGATCCAGAGCCGGGGTATCCGTTTGACATTTCAAGCATTCCGCCGCTGGGGTAGACTGGAAATAATTATAAGGTATTACGATAGATGGATTTTTTATACATAAATATTTCTTTTTTTCGCGAAGGGTACCTCAATAGCTCAATGATTTAGTATATTTATAAGAGGCAACTAGTTTATATCAACCCCACTTGGCAGTATAAGTATTTCAAAAATCACCTAACCACCAACATTTATATTTTTATATTAAGTCTTCTATATAAAATCAGCAATTCACTGATAGGTAAACTAAATAAATAAACATTTTTTTAAACTCAGAACTTTATAATCGGGTTTTATTACTATCAGTTGAAATTGCGGTCAAATTTACCCTGTAAGTAATTACAAAATAATAAAAAAAGTTCACACTGACGAAAAAAATAAAATTAATTTTGGTTTTTCAAAATTGCACGGTGATTGTAGAACCATATACTCGAAACAGCTTTATTAATACTAATTACACGATTCGAATCAATGTAAACTTACTCCAATTTAAATAGGACCTTTTCACTTTTGTCAAGGTCAATGAATTCGAAAGCAATGTTGCAAAATGTGAAACTTACTTACGAAAACCAGAATATGATATTAACCTAAAGCTGATATACTTATTAACACTCTTAAATCTAGTAATAATTACCTGAATCGGTTTCTGAAGAAGATGGCCGTGGACTGATAGACGTGTGCATTTGTGGACTGGCTTGTAAGAGAGACTGATCGTAACTTCCTACTGGGACGCTGACTGGCAGGTTGTAGTTGCTTCCGGTAACTCCCACGCTCACTCTGCTTCCGTTCAGTTGGTTCCTCTGCATCATCATTTGGAATTCCTCGTCAATCTTGGAGTACTTGGCTTCGGTGCGCGGGGTCAGGTTGTATTCAGGCTCGGCTTCCGGGCTGTCCGGTGACATCACTCCGTTCTTATGCTCTTTCTTCGTTAGTGCCTGTAAGTGTCAGCGAAACGAGCTCAGGTGGCTTGACGAGCCAAGATATTAATGCCTCACTTTATTAATCAAATCATTAATGCATGCTTTCAAAATCTCAACACTAGTTATTTCAACTCTATACATCTCATTCAGTTATTAGAGTAACTTAAACTTGGTTTCGAAAATAAAAAACTATTCAAAATATAACCTGTGTGGAGGGCTCAAAATATACGTGTTATCTAAATTATAAGTGAAAACTTTTTAGCGTACATTTGTGTGTGGTGTCGAATGCAATGGATGCAACTTTGACATTACCCTAAGTTTACATTAACGAGTCAGGTAGGCGGAGTTATTCAAATAAACACAATAATATTTGTGAAACCCATGCTGTACTAGGAAAAATAAAATAAATATTTGGGGTGTCTAGTCATAGATTGTTAGTATAATCGGGTATCTGGTGTTTTGTAATTCACATCTCGGACAGGAAGTTTGGGCCATGCTGGTTTGGTTGTAATTTCAATGTGCAGTCTGAGGAGGTCAAATCTTAACATTGAATCTACATTGAGCATTATATCAAGTACAATTAGAACACATATTTGATTATTTTGTTTTAGTAGCTAATTAAATGCATTAGGGTTTGTGAGTATAAAGCTCGCGGTTAATAGGATAAGGTCAATTTTGCTGGACATTGCATTGCGATCACTGGCACACAGATGACGCCGTACTTAATGTACCTCGATGATGTTCCGGTTCGTCAGCGATTCGTGGGGCTCGTTGTATTCCGTGTACTTCAGGAGAACCTGCAATTATTCATGAGTCTATATTATCATCATCACGGAAGCCGAAAAAGATAGAACGTCTCATGCCAATCTGTAGTTTTATTCGATTTTTAAATTCATATATCTATCGTAACATATACAGTAGATTTTTCAAAGTGGTTCGCGATCTCATATGTGGACTAGGACGTAACTTAATTTAGTGTCATTTATTGGTACATTCATTTGTAGTGTCATGGTATTGATGTCAATGTCGTATTGACCGATTAAGTGATTTTAAGTCTTAGTAAGATTCAATTTACTTAGGTGTAGTAGTATAATTTCAACCAGACAATAAGACAAATTTAATACAGTTATCATGTTCTATAAAAATTAACTTTACTAATAGCATTCACTAATTTCATGTTGTTAATAATGTAATACGACGGTCAACACTAAGTAACTAATTACAAATGAATGCAAAGTCATTTAAAGATATAAATATTCAATTCAAAGATCTCTACCAAAATTTTAACAAGCTAGCGAAATGTAGATAATATAACTTTTGAGGTGGAAACGCATACAAATCTTTAAATCAACTTTAATGCAATTGAAATAAAGTTTAAAATTAAAAAGACAGCTTACCTTGTCCATGTCCGTGCTAGCATATTGGTAGAGCTTGTTGTTGGAGCTGAAGATGATGAGAGCTATTTCACAGTCGCACAGGACGCTCAGCTCGTAAGCCTTCTTCATCACGCCGAATTTGCGTTTGTTGAATGTCACCTGGAAATATAAATCTTTTAGCAGAGTCTCTTACATCAAAAACACACCAAACAGAAATTCAGTGGGCTCATTACTTAATAATAAGAGTTGTGGTATTGTAATGTATTTATATGAGTTTATAAGAAAACTTATAGTTTACAGTTACAGCTATCTTAAAATATCTACTTAGTAACAATTTCTTCAGGGATTATATAAATGATCAATCGAGCATATTTGTATTATGACTGGTAGTTTCTTGATTTAGCGAGTATAAGAAAAACAATAAAAAAAGAGATTTATTAAATGACATACATACATAACTTCACGCCTATATCCATAATGGGCTAGGCAGAACACCAGAGGCTATAAAACCATCCGATGTCACGTTTGACAAATTTGCAAAAGAGACAATTGCAGTGACAGGGAATCAGCTTATCACCCACAAAATCGCCAATAAAACCTCCAACCCTTAACTGACTTTTAAAGTATGTAGGGAAGAGAAGCAGCTAGCATATTCTATGTTTTTCATTCGCTCCCAGTCCAGTGTGGAAGATAATTTCGCATGTATTCTTATAAAAGAACAATAGTAGTTTTATTAAATGAGTATTATTTTAAGTATAATAAAGAATAAGTAATTAAATTGTGTGAATGTCGAAATCGCACAAAAACCTCGTTGCAAAAAAAATGTTGATCAATTATAATTTTTAACGAATTAATTGCACTTTATTTTAAATATTACTATTATTTTTGTTTCAATTTAATTTCTGATTTAATGTACTTTAGTATTTGTTAGTTAATTTATTGAATCCGTTTCATGATTTTGTTAATTTTTAAATTAATTTTATGGGTCTATGTTTATCCTAAATTTTTCAAAAATTGACTTTATTATTATATCTTTCAGTCAAAGTCTCCAAAACGCTTCCTCTTCTATGGATATGAACAAAAAACTTTAGGCCTTTTGCACAGTACAGATATCTACAGTATTTCAAATCGGCCGCATCTTTGAAATAAATGCCTACAACGCAGCGCCGCGCTACGTTCACATGTGATAGGGCTGCCCGCCTTCAGCGTTTAAATTACATTTGCCTACTTTGTGTTTATATAAAGTGTTTGTGTATATAAACAAATAAAATACTTTGTAAATTGAATAGGAAGTGTTCAACGAAAATTCGTTTTGTGTCAAAAAATCATGTTTACGTTTGAATAACAAATCGGTCTTATAAATTAGCGACCGAAAAGTACTTGCACCTCGACTGAGACGCACGAAAAGATGTATTAATTTTTAAAGTCTAAATAATCCGCATATTAACGTAAAGCTCAGTCAACAATTGTTTCGGTAAGCAGACACTCGTGACTGGCCGCATGCCGAGATCGAGCCGCGTAGGTATAGCTCGCGTTTCGTCCGTTTGTATGAAGTTGAATTACTGTAGATGTAATTCAACTTCATGTACTTTAAAAAACATGTCTATTTGTTATTTCTACTATATTTTACTAACTTGTTTTATTGTACAATGAATGTGATGGGAAAACAAACTGTAGCTTGAAACACGGTTATTGTATAATTCGCACTGGCTACAGGGATTTTAGGTTTAAGAATCTTTGTAATACTGCAATAAATAAATCATTATTATTAATATGTATGCTTTACAGCTTACATATTAATAATATTAATAATACATATTAACACACCTTTCGGCGGGAAAGACCCGACAATCGGTCCAGTCGGACGGGGATCAGGGCAAGAGAGACAGAAACCGGCGAACGATTCGGTCAGTCTCGACAAAACCGCTTTTTGCATGCGTGCTGGAAGCGAACCACCGCCGAATCCCAGCCTTTCAAGGTTTCTGACCAAAGTGGCTGGGGTAAAATCATTTGCGGATATTACAACCGGGATGATTTCGGTGGACATAACTTCCCACATTTCGGTCACCTCGTTTGCAAGGTCCAAGTACTTGCGTTGCTTTTTGGTCTCGGCCTTCACGAGGTTCTCGTCATGTTATGTCCACCAAAAACACCTTGGACGACGATCGGTCCATTAACACGATATCAGGTTTATTCGCTAGTATAGTCCTGTCCACGAAAATGGGCCGATCCCAGTAAAGCTTGGCGCTGCCGTTTTCGAGAACTCGCTCCGGGGGCGTACTATAAGGCAGTTTCTGATTGATTAGACCGTATTTCAGAGCGAGCTCTTGGTGGATAATCTTTGCTGCTTGGTTGTACACCTACGCAAACTTCAAAAAAATTAGTTCTTTTTGTCACTATTAACTCAAAGTCTATCAAAGTGAAAAGGTTCTTTAGCGACCATAACCCGTGATATTAACATTGTAAATAATTCAAAATTCATTGTAATAAAATTATTTGCATGCTTTCTATAGTGTATACAAAAACTTAGCCTACCTAGGATTTAAATTGCACGTGCAACTGAAATTCAACACTCAATGAAATTTTTCGGTCATGTATGAATTTTGTGAGAATTCCAATTTGTGGTAAAAGCGGTTGTTTCAATGTTATCAATACACGTGCATTTATTAATTAGTTCGAAGTAATTAAAATAATGGATCAGCCTGATTCATTCTCAGCTTGTTGTGGATTCTGATTGCTTGTTAGTATCATATAAAAAAAGTTACTTTTTAAGTTTTACTAACATACCTAGTTGCTATAGATATTCAAACTTTGTGTCTTCGTTCTACCGTGACGACGCGGATGCTTGGCCACAACAACTTCATCTGACTTTTACCATTTATTATTGTCTTTAGTAATTTAATAATAGGTCTCCTGGCGTTCCGCTCAAATCAGTTTTTTTTTATGTCAGCCGTCTACGACTCGAAGCTCGATTTATTTGGATATTATTGTTATGAACCAGATATTAAAATGTTGGATGCTAGTATATTTTACAAATGTATTTTATTTATTTAAGTTTATTTCTAATATTTATATATTCAATATGAATGCTAAACTGAGTTTTTGTGAATCATATCTTTACCACAACTTCTAAATAAAACTCAATTTCTTCTTAACCAAAATTGAGTTTTTGCATGGCATTATTTTAAATATTTAAGGTGATGGCTTGATGAGATAGGAAGTTGGTCGCGACTTAACCTCACTGTATGTTTAAGAAGCACTGGTTAGGAATCATCTCCGCCACTTAAATGTGCCAAGTAAATAACTGAACAGGAACCGGCTATCATGTAGGTACGTCTACATCGGGAAATCGAACCTTAACGTATTTAGTAAAAGTGCCATCAAATATAAATTAATAGGCATATGAAATATATATTTTCAGATAACAAGGATAATATTTGATATTTTTTTCATGGAGCATTCAGGTTTATAAACAATGTTACTCATGAAAACTGAATTGTCCTTTCCGTCTCATATTTCAGTCAAACAGGTCAATGTTAATAAACCATTTTGTCACGAGCCCTTTTTTCTGAGTCCTTTGTTTTTCAAATGGCATTATTCGCGGTTCTAACTGAGCTGGTCAAGGGTACTTTGTAATCGTACAATTAATAAATTAACAGCGACAGCGGTCGTTGTCCGTTCGCGATAATATTTGTAGTAGTCTCATATTGAGATGATATGCCATCTGCTGGGTCAGGCCGAATGTTAAGGTTATTATTTTATACGTTTAAGCAAAGTTATAAGCGATAATTTTATATTATAGAAAGCGTCTGCGCATCAATTTAATGACTTATGCAAAAAAAGTATGATTTCAGAATTTATTTTGCGTTCGTCACTTTAATTTTACTAATAACATAAATTACTAGTACAATGAACGTTTTACAGGAAAACTATTATTTTATATTAATATGGTCGTTAATACATTACACGGGAAAAATGCATATTGAATTCGTCATAGGACAACGTAAGTTTAAAATTTAAATAAATTAGTATTGTTTTGTATTGCATGCATGAAACTTGTAATTTGTATAAATCAGAGCGCTTAATATTTTTATCTCAATCGACTTAAGATAGTGGAGCTCGATTGTTTTGTTTATATTTCAAGTTAAATTTGAAATAAAATCACTTTCAAATAAAGAAATATATCCCTAAAACAAACTGAGCTTTTGAGATAAAAGTTATATCTTAGTAAAATACCCTTATTCATATTAATGTTTAGCAGGTAGTATTAAAATATCTATCACAATTACATTATGAATATATAGCTAATTAAGCCAAAGATATTGTTTGTTTGAGAGCTCTAATCTCAGTAACTACCAGTCATTTTCGGAGTAACGTTTTACACTTGAAAGCCTATCTATTAAGGAAGGCTTTACTGTATGAACAAGTTATCACGTGATCAAAATTAACGCGGTTTCAAACCGTGCTTAGCTAAAGTAAATTTTGTTCTAAATTTAAAATGCATACCTGTCGATTCCGTTCATCTGTAATCCGAGATATTTGTATTTTCTTCCGACCCATGGTGGCAGCAATCTTGGAGGGGTTATAGGAAACGGGGGAAGAGAAACGCTAGCCGACTGGCAGGCTTGTACCGTAGACGTCAACAGCTGTGATCTGAGAACAATCCAAAAGGAACTGTTAGTTTTGCTGTACAATATAAGTTACAAATTTTGCAGAAAAAAATAAACAAATATGTGCTTGACACTTCGTAGTTATTCGTAAGTATTTTAATCTTTTTGATTTCCAATAGAGAGCCGTAGATTTTTTTTACCTTATTGAAGAGGTTTTGATTAGTAGGTTCTTAAACTAAAAAACTTTGCAAATAATAATAAATAAATAAATATTTCTGACACTCACTCAACATTATCTAGCCCAAATTAAGTTTCTTAGAGAACTTGTGTTATGGATACTAGATAACTGATATACTTAAGAAATATATAAACATACATATTGAATAAATACATATTTTTTATTAGAATAAACTTAAATAAACATCCATGACTTGACGACTAATATCTGTGTTCATCACACAAATATCCGCCGCCGCCGGGATTCGAACCCAGGACCTCTGGCATAGAAGGCAATGTATGTTACCGCTACACCAGCCGGTCGTCAAATGTTAACGACTATAACACTACTCAAAATATCTCACGCTCACGGGACCTACGCTTTTTTAAATAATATTTATTCTAAACTTTACTGTCCCATTACACAAAAGTACAGTACAAATCAGAGAAATATTTTATATTGATGTGGTTTGCAAAGCTGAGCAGTCGTCGAAATAATTCAATATTCGGCAAACATACGGCCGTGTACCTATCAGGTACTTAATGTGCTATATAAAACGACATATATTCAATCAGAAACTATATCTGACATCAAGGAAATTATAGTGAACTACAAAAAGTACTTTCTGATTTTGGAACCTCTCTCGGGGCGTAATCCGAGGTTCGAGCGCCTGCTCCAGTTAAATAAAAACAAACCAATAATTATGAAAGGCGAGAAAGGAAAAGGTGTTTTAGAAAGGTACGTCAAGTCTCTCATATAACGTATTTCTTCGAAATTTATTTTGAAATTTTTAAAAATACAGTTTTTCATGTTTGTATTTTTGGGTCATTTTAAATTTCTGCACTTAATCTGTACTGATATACTCGAGATAACTTCTGTTTGAAAACGTATATAGGCTTTATCAAGTTATCATAACGGAATCAAAAGCTGCGGTAAGTTGTAAAAAAAAACGAAATATAAAGAATACGTTATTAAAAAAACTGGATTTTATTTGAAAAAAAAAGATTGGGATTTTCTTTTTATTTTAAGAGTGTAAAATTTTTATTTGCTGCAGTGACAAATATAGAGATTAAGCAAAATGAAGTTTATATTTCAATTAAAACATCATTTAAGGTAAGGGGTTACTAATAAACTCTAATCCTTAAAATCCTAACACACTAATTCAATAAGCATCCCATTTAAAACAATCGCCTAATGAATAAGATCTAAATTGCAAATTGCCTCGACAAAGACTTCATTACATTAAGGTTCTTGTCTCTGAAATCACGTGCTGAAAGCATATTTCACTCGCCAGCAGCGGATTTGCTCTGCCTCCCCCTGGGAGGTTGTAACTAACAGGGGCATACACGCAACGGCTACGGACGCAAGACCAAGCTGTTACGTATGTACTAATAAGATTCTTTTTTATGTAAGTGACGCTATTTTTAGATACGGAGATTATTTTTATGAGAACGAAAGTTTAAAATAAAACTCCGGCTTTAGACTTGATACTTGATGTTAAAATAAAGTTTAATAATTGAGTTAACTCTTTTATGATCTTAATATTACTTTGTATGATTTTTTATGGAAATAATATGTGTGTCAATGTCGTTAATTTTATGGATGATTGCGTGATTTAGTTTGTTTTTTTTTTTCTCACTAAATAGAAGATAACACAATTAGTCAAAGTTTAAAAGTATATTTCAAAGTCAATAATTTCAACAACTGATAAAAAACTCGTCGTATATTTTTTTTCTTCGCCCATTAATTCCAGTTTCAGTCCATAATGTAGTTAGTCCATACTTTGCACGTGTGGTTTCCTGACAACATACGCGTAAATCTTTCAGTGTGTGCGTCATTTACGTATGAGGGGTGGGCGTCTGAAGGGGAGGTTGGGGTGGCAGCGGGTGACACGCTGTCAGGTCAGTATGTTTGTAGGTGGCAGTTACACGGTTCGTGCATCTAATAAATGCACTATTAGATCTTGATTTTTTAAATTTATTATCTTTTTTTTTTCAAGTATTTAACGTATTTTGTTGAAAGCCAGTTGCCATCATTTACGTCACTTCAGCCATCCCTTTTTTCTCATGGCTCATTAGCAATTTTCTTAAAGGGACAACAAAAGCGTAAGAGCGTGAACTTTCATGCTTCATTCAGGTGAAGAAGGCATTCGACCCGATATAATAAAAACAGGCATAAAATTCGTGGTTCCATCGACTTATGACCAAAAAGGTCGCTTTTAAAATTGAATTGATTTGGTATCCTGTTTACGTCGATATTAAGAGGTCTGACATTTCAGTAGGAATTGATTTTCCTCAATTTCCCTCTGAAGCATCGCTAGGTGAGTGGGTGTTCATATCCTACGCCTACATAAGTAGGTACAGGAGATCTCGCTCCCTGTCGGGAGGTAGACGATTAATAAAATACTAGTGAAGTTGGTTTCATATTACATTTATTATATTGAAACTTGAATCACTGTGACTCAATTGTTTGGGAAGATTAGCAAAAAGTTATTTACGAACATTCTATAACTTACTCAAAAGAAAATAAACATTTATGTTTAAGGATAATATGTAGTGAAATCGAGGACTCTAACTAAATCATAAAATCTTGAATCAAAAAGTTGTACTGAGTAACCACTTTGACCATTTTGTATTAAATATTCTTCTTGTAAGACTTATTATTTATAAATGAGGATGTTTTATGTGATAAAAGGAAAAAATATTTTTGCCTAAACTTTGATAAGAGGTAGTCGTCTAGTGGATCTTATTTAAACGATCTTGCCATTAAATTGGGACCGCTTTTAAAAGTTCCCTTGTAAAGCACTAGGAACCAACTTGAAGCAAGATGAAAATTAAAATACTTACTTACAGGTTACAACTTGGTCTTAGTCATTTTTTGTAAGTTAAGTTTATTTAACTTATTCATTTAACTTAACGTTGTGATAGTGAAAAAAAATTTAAAATCGCATTCGCATAGAAATTGACTTATGTTAATAAAAGTAACTTGATAAAAGACAAAAAAATTTAAAAGTAACGGCATATTTTAATTAGTATGAATAAAACTACTAAAAGCTTAGTTTCAAATATATTTGCATTTAAAAGTTGGATGCTGCTCTACGTCGAACTGAAATACAGGTTAAATCATACACGTGTCTGCACCCAGGACGAACTGTTTCTGGTGACCTTTGCGTTATTAAAGCTTTATCTAGTGAACTCGAGTTTAAAATGGAAGTTTTAATTGTATTTTGTTATTTTGATCCTGTATTAAACCTGTTGTTAAATACCTGTCAAGGATTCAAATTTTTTATAAGTAATTAATTTTAGAAAACAAACAACCGTCTCCTGCTCAAGTTAATTATTTGTATGTGTATTCCTTTATAGGTTACCATTATTGTGTTCATTGTTTCAAACTGGTTGTGTCAATTGCTGTAACTTAGTTCTTATAGGTAATCAAACTTCGGTCTTTTACAAAGTATGAGTTATATACCTTTATTTGTTTGGCATTAAATTATCCTCTCTCTCGTCCGCGTTCTTCTGCACATCTTGTGATGAATATATTATATCGATAACACGTATTCGACAGATTTGAATGATAATACAAAAAGATCGATGTACGTATAATCGCGATACGAGGTAGCAATACCCTATAAAACGTATGAAATGGCAACCCACTCCGTATTAATTTAAAGCTTTACCGGACCTTCTTCACTTAAGACTTACTTTTTAGCAAGCTATTGCCAGAACTATGAATTATCGAAAATAATAGGAATACGTATAAGAAATATCGTCCACAAGTTAAAACTACTTTAATTTTAGTAGTTACAAAAACTCTACGATAGCAACTTTTTGTCGTAGTAAGAGCATTATGATAATGGTTCCAAAAATACGTTTTTTACGTTCTCGGCCAGCTTTCGTGGACGGGAAACAAAAGCTAAGTGATTTCTTACTTTGATAGTTAAGCCAGGTTGTGCAGGGACAGTTAAATTATGACTTGTCTGGCTTAAGTTATGGCAAGTCACATTCTAGCTAGAGGTTACTTTAAAATTGTAGTCGTATCTATGAAATAAGATGTTTTTACAATGATGTTAGAGCATATAAATCATTAAAATTTGCCTTGCTTCATTATTTTTAAATGGGGACTTAAGTCGCATCTGACTTGAATCACTCTCAACTTGACAATAAATGAAGATGAGGTCGAAGAAGCAGGATCATTACCGTAACATTTAATAACATGAAAACGCTTTACAAATATGTCAAATATATTATACGGTTTAGCTTGAATTTAAGCAATGTTATGAGCCGCGTATTGACATAATTAACTAGCATTTCGGTAGATAGACTGCGTAACGTATCGGTTGCCGAGCAACGCGTCACCACAAGATGGCGCAGGTGACGTCAGCCGGGAGGCAAGGGGGGCAAGACGCAAGGTCTCGACTCGACTGTATCACTTCCCTATGAAAAAGCGACCCAAACAAGACCCGAGGGCTATCCTTGAAGCGATCGCACGGAAACCGAAGAGTAACTCGCTTAAAAATATGGAAAACTCTACATTACGCAAAGATCATTATGGTCGTAATTTGCATGATTCTGATACACGCGTGCGTGACATCAGCCGGAGCGGTTTGTTTAGCTCTCGAGTGTCCTCCAATGGCTTTTTGACCTATGTCAAATTTGATGAAATTGAAAGTACTTTTTCTCACTGCGTGGGATCAAACATCTATATTCAATTCGTAACAATATACAAATAGAAAAAGATTTCTAAGTACGTAGTTGTTATCGTTCAAAGTCAAGGTATTATGAGAAAGTCTGTAAGCATCTTCGAACGAAGAATCTTAACTAAAGTTAGGTTAACTTAGAGTTAATGTATTAATTGTTGTCAATATCAAACTAGTGGATGGTGGAACGCAGAAAGGAGCACGCTCCTTGTAAACTCGTTAACCATGACAGCGCCGTGATGACAATTGTGTGTGACGTAATCGCACAACTAATAAAAGTGTGCGTATCGATAATACAACCGCAAAACCGTGTGTTTATACGAGTGGGCAGTCTGTAAACACACACATGCATAACACGGTTATGTTTTATAACAATTTAAGCATCTTAAATGTAGTATTTCCATTGTTCATTGATAGTTATCGTTAGTTTTCTATACGTAAAGAAATATAAAGAACTGGTGATAAAAGTTACCCGTAAACTTACAATCGCAGTTGTTTTCTGTAGTGATATTTGGATAGGTTAATGACAACAGTTTCTGTTTGAATGTAATAATAAAACTGAACTATTGATTTCTAAACTTATACCGAGCAGAGTTGTTAATATTTGAAGAGGACGCCAATGGAACAATTATAATTTGAAATACAAAGTACTGCCCACTTACAATTCGGTGTATTGAAATTTGGATATTTTTTTATGTTAATAGACAGCAAAGTTAGATATTATCTGAACAGTCTAAATACACAAGCAATTGCTTCATTCTTTAGGCAAATGGTACTTGTCAAGTTTCTTGTATTTTAAAATAACCTAAACTTTGTATATTAATATAAAATTTATAAAAATATATAACATGAACATCCTAGGAAAACGATGTGTTTAAAAAAACAAGTTTACTTCATTTCAAAATCAGATTAGATCTATGCACAAGGTACCCTATACAAACATTCGGAATAATATTTCCCACCTTATTTACAACACAATAAAGTTTATTATATTTTAAACAACGTCGTATGTGAAGCATAGAAGGAAAGGTTGTCAGATCATTTCATTGTTATTAGACCATAGAGAATACCTTTCGGATGCTAATTCAAGATTGTAGATGGCGGGTAGCCTTACAATTATTTGATCTTTGCCATTTGAAAAAAAACTTTATCGATGAACAAACTAAGTACATAATTGTTTCTTTCTATTACGGTGTTTTTCGATTGGCTACTGTTGAGTGACTTCATATGTGTAACGTAATAGAATGATAAACGGCAATCCATAATCATTTGATAATAATAACATTATTGACTTAAATTTGTAATTGCTAGAAACATACAAATACTTCATAGGTCGTTATAATAATTAATGAAAATCATTTATAGCATTTCAATATTTTCGTAAAGTTGGATTCTAAAAATGTACAGAAGACAGCACACCAAGCGTTACAAATCTGTCAAAAAAATTACTTGAATCTGAACTCTATGCCCTGGACATTAAGTTAAAATTGTTTGGGGAAATTTGACAGGTAATGTAACGCTTGAACTGCTGCCTTTTGTAAATTCTAATGAAATTTTTCTTAATTCCATTTCATAAATAAACTATTTTAATACATAATTTATTATTTGCATAGGGACAAAGCTTTTTTGTCGGTTTAATTTAAATCTCTTAAATACAGTGGAATAGACTAAAATAAAAATCTGTCTCTAGATATAGTTAAAAGTGAATTAAACCGTAAGTTTTATATGTATGTATAATTATTACATACATACAAAACTTACAAAACATAACTTTACGCCTGTATCCCTTATGGGGTAAGCAGAACACCAGAGGTTATAAAACCGTCTGATGTCGCGTTTGAAAAATTGGGGGCATTATAATAATGATGGAGAGAGGCTATTGCAGTGACAGGGGTCAGCCTATCGCCCACAAAAAACTCCAATAAAACCGGTGTCCCTTAACTGACTTTTACAGTATGCCACGGAAGAGAAGCAGCTGGCACATTCTAAGGTTTTTTTTCTTCGCTCCCAGTCCAGCATGGAAGTCAATATTTATAATATTGTTCTAAGTAAATTATTATCTGCATAAAGTGCAAAAATGTCCACTATGTTGTTAATTAATGCAAAATAAGACTAATTGAATAATGTAGGATTGTTCTATTCCATGTATCGCAAGACCGCAAGAAAAATGTATGTAACTGAAAACTGTGAATTAAGTTGTATTGTAAGTAGTTGCGCGGCGTAATAGAGAGCTTTGAGGTTTAGTTTTAACCTAAAATTTGATTCCGAGTGGAGCCAGAATGAACAAATTTATAATTTTTTAATTAAAGTCGCTCTTTTTATACTTATACATAGGTATATTTGTTATTTTTGATTTATCTATGACCGACTGTGCTTGAGGTTTTGCTAAGGGTTAATAAACGTTTTAAGTTTAATTTTAGAGAAATTTTCGATCGTGTATTATTAACAAATATTGTAGTTACCTACTTCACGAGTTTCTCTAGGCAATTGAATTATTATTTTAAATGTTAAATCAAATAAAATTCATAATGCAGGTCTTGTTAAAAATGGCTATACTGTTACCGCAAAAAAATATAAAAGTTCCTACAATAGGATGTTTAACACATAACATAAGCAATTCTTTCTTCCAAGATGTCGTAACAGGCATTTTGTTTACAGCTCTCTGGCACCAGTCTGACCCGAAACGTGAATCTATGTCAAGCAGTTTATTCAATCTGTGGCTGGCAGCACTCTTCAACGCGCTACAAACGGTTCTAACTCCAATTTCCTATGACGTAAGAAACAATTTTCTTGTTTATGGGAGAACCGACTACGCCCTTGTAGGTGTAACGTTTCTGTCCTTGAATATATGAAAGAAAGTTTTAAGATTGTGTAATAGTGTTAAATAATCGTATTTATGATAATTATGTAATATTTTTTCAGATTTTTTGTTTATGGCGGATCAATGATACCAACCATTTTAGAGTTCCTTAATTTTTTTATAACTGTGATGGAGGATCTAAAATGGCAGTTTAATCCTGTTCATATAATAATAAGCTTAATTTAATAATCATATTCTTACTAGATAGGTATTTATAACGAAATTACCTTAAAATAATAAGCTTCTTTAGGGCAGTATTTTTTCATTGAAAATGCATTTATACGAAAAGACTAAAATTAATTAACCTAATCATTACTAAATATTATGGAATTCTGAATTCGTTTTGTAGTTTTATATTGAAATTTAAAATATTGATGGCAGCCCTCGACGGATTTTCTTGCTCTTCTTATAAAGTTCATAGGGAGTTGAATACCTATGTTATTGCGACATCTACATCTTCGAGAACCGAATAGGTAAGCGTAGGGAAGTGCTATGAAAACGAATAGTATGTTGTTCATAATATGACCGACTTTGTGTGAGATTAAGTGAACTTTTAAAAAAGCTTTTCACGTTAATTATCTCTCGTCACATAAATCATTTCAGTCGGGGAATTTTAAATTATTTTATTCTTTTTCAATTACTTTTTAACCGTCGCGTCGTGGGTTTTTCAAAATTTTTATTTTGTTTTTTATTTCAAACTTTTTAAAGAGCATAATATAGGTACCATACATTACATTACACAATATCTCGTTCCTCATCAGCCTTCTAATGTCCCCACCACCGCTGGAAAACCCATGTTGTTTATTTAAATACATAGTGAAGTATTATAATAAGTATTTACAACTCAACTGCTGGTGGCTCAACTTTGCTGGGGCTTTGTTGTAATGTAACTCGATATCATATTACGTAGAATGGTTTGTGCAAACCAATGTTACCATTCTTCAAAACCACTGGTCCGATTTTAATGCGGTTTTCAGTGATGGCTTTATGTTTACTGCAGCGCCCCCTGATGAGTTGTTACCCGCATTAAAATCGGACCAGCGGTTTTAAAGATTAATGGTAACATGCAGCGCCCCCTGGCGAGTTGTTACTGTAACACCTATCTAAGAACATGCACCAATCAAACCCAAAGCGATCACTGAAAGCCACATTTAAATCGGACCAATGGTTTTGCAGAATTAATGGTTGTTATTACAAACAAATGTTTACTGCAGCGCCCCCTGATGAGTTGTTACCGTTAAACCTATTTAAGAACATTATACCAATCAAATCCAAAGCGATAATTGAAAACGGCATTCAAATCGGACCAATGGCTTGCAAACAAATATTTACTGCAGCGCCCCCTGGTGAGTTGTTACCGTAACACCTATCTCAGAACATGCGCTAATCAAATCCAAATCGATCACTGAAAACAGCATTTAAATCGGACCAATGGTTTTACAGATAAACGGTAACATTGGCTTTTACAAATAAATGTTTACTGCAGCGCCCCCTGGTGAGTTGTTACCGCGACACCTATCTAAGAACATGCACCAATCAAATCCAAAGCGATTACTGAAAACCGCATTAAAATCGGACCAGTGGTTCTGGAGATAAATGGTAACATTGGCTTTTACAAACAAATGTTTACTGCAGCGCCCCCTGGTGAGTTGTTACCGCTACACCTATCTAAGAACATGCACCAAGCAAATCCAAAGCGATTACTGAAAACCGCATTAAAATCGGACCAGTGGTTCTTGAGATAAATGGTAAATTGGTTTGCACAAACACCCTCTCACCCCAAACGCATATACCGTCTCCGTTCCGTCGTGGGTAAAAATGCATTTATACGAAAAGACTAAAATTAATTAACCTAATCATTACTAAATATTATGGAATTCTTGAACACTAATATTTTATTAAAAACTCCAAATATTAAATGCAATCATACTGAATTTGTTAAATTGTCAAGTTATTAAATTTACCGAATCAGATTGATTTCGAATTGTTATCGAGTGTACACTGTAGCTATCAATGTTTGCACTGAAGTGGATATCTACACAAGGAAGCCGCGCGTTGGTACCTCAAGCGTTATGCTGATAAACAATTGTTTAGAGTAGAGAATATAAGATTCAGAATATCGCTAGATAATTGTTTGACGAACTAATACGCTTATAAAAATGTAAAAGATAAAGTTTTTATTAGTATTCATAGTAAGCAAAAACTTTAAAATAATTAATTCAATCAAGGATATTTTTAACCATGTCTTGAAAATAATTGTAAAGCATGATTCAAATCGATTTATATGAATAATCAACGAATGCAGAGCGTAAACATTCTCCGAAATCGTACATATTTTTTCAAATATTTGAAATTTTCAACGCAGTACTCAACCGACTTCGATGAAATTTATATGGGACCAACTATGAAGTATCCTCTATCATATGAAACAAGAATTTTCAAAATAGATTCATTATTGTACGAAATATCGTGTAACAAAGACACAAAAAGAACATACAGACGAATTGAGAACCTCCTCCCTTTTTGGAAGTCGTTTGAAAACACTGATTTATTATTAGTATGTATTTTTAGACCTATAATAACCCGAAACAGGTGGGTAAACAGTTAACACTGTATTATTTTAGAACAAGTAACTTTTCTCAAAAATCCATAAAGTATAATCAAAAGGTTGCATAAGTTTGGTTTTTGCGTAAAAGTAAAAGCAAAATTCTCAAAGTTGGTAACACTGCGAAGGCGCAAAAAACTATGGGCGATGTCCGTGCACAAGGTCACATAAGTTGTCCTAGTCACGGAGGACGTGTACATTTTTTAAGTCACTTCAGAAGCTTTGAGAAACTGGTTGTGTTCTTTTTTTAAATGCGTTCAATTCTGCAGTTTTGCAAATAATATCGAATGCCACCTAACACAGGTGATTTTGATAGTTTGGCGAAATGGAGTTATTTTTTTTTATTTGTAAACATTGGGTGATTGTACTTTCAGTTTTTTTTTATACTTAACATAAAGTGTTATTGTTCCGCTGCAAAAGCTAACTGTGTTGTGTGTGAAATTATTTTAATAAACTGAAATTAGCTACAACTGAAATAACAAAGTATTCATTCTCATTCGATAGAAAAAAATAAAATTGAAACTAAATCTTAGATGTCTTTCAATAACATTCCATCTTTTTTTAATAAAATGATAAAGGTGAACACTTACTAATATTTAACAAAGAATTTAAAATAAAAAAACGATTCCAACTTGTTTCACAAAACCTGAATTTTCTCATCGTAGACTAGCAAGATAAAAATAAAATAAAATAAATTGAAAAAAAAAGAACATTAAAACCAGACGTAGGTACGAGTAATACGCATCTTTACCTCATGAGAACCGAAGATAGCGCCATCAATATCTCCAATGCGAATTTGAACTTTATTGGTATACGTGCAACGCGCATACGATTTGTATGCAAATGACACCTGTTTCGGAATTGTATAAAACTTAGTTCAAGAAATACGAAAATGGTAAGATAAAATAGATGATTTTTTACTTTACTTGCGTATCAATTACCTTTCCATTTAACAGCTAGCTTCCAACAGCTCTAAGTTAAACTTTCTTATATATTCCTTCCTTAATTAACAATTATAGTCTCTCAGTCCTTTCATGGAATTTTACTATTTATGATCTAGTCTAATGAATACTTGAAGACTAAAAACTAGTAGGAGGGACCTATTGGCGCCATCTTAAGCAGTAATGTAAAACATAACTCTTAATACTTTTACTATGTCACTTAATTGCTTTTAACCGGTTAAGACTAGAAGTATGCTGACATTATGTGGCATAGGCGACTGTAAATTGCTGGTCGGGAGTCGCTTCCAGTTTATGGACAGGATGCCATATTACGAAGTTCTTTGTTTGACTGGAAACAATGTTGTTTTTGTCATACTTAATGCTTTTGCGTTTAGCCGCCATTTGTCTTGTTCTGCTTTTTTAAATATAGGTACATCTTGCCCTCAACCTCAAGCTAGGTTATGGAGCGGACTTATAAGGCACTCAAATTAAGTGGAGATATTGAATAGTTTAGAGTGTCCTTTGCCACCTTTTCACAAGTGTTGAGCAAGGTGAATAATCCTTGTGGTTTTCAGTAACTAGTTCGATCGCTTTAGGAGCTTAACGAACTGGCTATTGGCCAGCTTGATCAGATAAAAGACTCTGGCAGTTGTACTGGTTTTGTTGTGACTTTGAATTTAAATAGAGATTAACAGATCATAAGTTGGGTCGCAAGAAACTAATAAATACATCCGGGCAGCAATGGACCATTCACTCTAGAGCTCATGCAAGAGCCATTCGTCAGTTGAGGATATCATTCGATAAAGATGATGTCTCAAGGAGTTTTGGATAAAATTTGAATAAGACGTTAACTGGTGGAAAGACGCAATGAAATCCTAGGTGTTATCTACGCATATATCTACAATTATCTTGGTTCTTAAAATAACGAAGATGTTGACGAACAGTGTATACAGTATTTTATTCCACTCCTTGGCGACATTATCAAGGCTTCTGATATATTAACTATAACAAGGAGGTAGATCGTGTTGCAGAAAAAAAAATCGACAATTTGCACGCTCACTAGTTAATGATACCTTCAATGTTTACAAGCATATCGACTTTCGTAGATATATTCTTGATATAACTAGTATTCTACGAATTCTAAAATTTGTTAAATAACCAATGTTTTATTAAAAAATAATGTTTATCATTACATTACTTTTATAAATCCTTTTAATACAATAAACGTAAAAATGTTTGAAGATGGACGACTGATTTTTGAAATGATTGAGCTTAAGTAGGTAGAGCAAAGGGCTTCTACTGACCTTAATATTCTTATGACCTTGAATTCCAAAGCAAGTACAACTTGTTGTAAAAAATCCCATTCATACAAATACAAATACAAACAGAACAATATAAATTGTGAAACAGAAATGAAATTGTAATAAAATTTCGGACTCCGTTTCCGGAAATAAAAATAATTTTCAAAGAAAAGAAAGAAAACTTTTGGCGCTTTATGTCAAAAAAATTACAGATGTACACATTATTTTATGTAATGAGAAATCTTTTGGCTAAAGATACAGGCATCTAAGAATCAAGCTTTACAAAGGTATGTACATGTTAAGGCTTTAACATTGAGGATCAAAAAATTTATATGCCAAACCAAATTTGAGAAACTTGTCATTTAAATGACGTTATAAGAGATTCTTCTATTTTATTTTGATTTTGTATATTTTAATATATGACATTTTGCTTTTAAATTACCCCTGGGTACTTATCTGTTAATGTGTCCAGCCATTTTTAAATAAGGCCCTCATTCCTCGAGCATATACTAGCCCGCTTTATTATAATCAATAAAATAATATCTTATTAATACTCAAATGTTACAGAAATGTTATCAAATTGAATTAAATGTTCAAAAGTAAAGTAAGAGTTAAAAATAAAAAAGTGGGTGCAGTAGAAAACGTTTACAGCGTATAATTTGATGAATTCTATATTCAAACTGCATTAGGTACATACTTAATGATCTCTAATCGAACAACATTATTATAAAACATGTGATCGACATTTGCAAAGTAGTTGATATCATTAAGGCTAAGCAATGACATAAGGAAATTGATAACTTAGTAATGACACTAACTGCAGCTAAGTGACATAAGAAATTGATCATTACACTCCATACATTGTTTGTACGAGGTCAGGAAGAAAATTGATGCATTGAACGCTGTCAGAGTATCACAAAGTATTTTACTTATTATTTATGAAAAAGGTGACGATCCGCGAGATTTCTATTCAGTCGTCGAGATACCTTTTCCGTTCGACAGTTAAGATCCAGAGATAGTGGTCTGGAAGAAATCTTATTTGAAAGTGAAAATTTGTATTTGAACGTGGTATGTCCATCATCATCTTATCAGACGTAAATGTATTATTTGTTAAGGTTAATAAGGATAGTTACTTGTCTATTAGAAACTAGATAGCTGTACAAATAGTTGTTCTGTTTATGTTGGTAAACATAACACGATAAATATACAAAACATTTATGATGCGAAAGGGCAAAGGTAGTATCTTCTTCGCACAAATATCTTACTAGGTTTGAACTCGGGGCATCCGATATATTATATTATAAAGAAGCGACAATTATAATTTCTAATATAAGGCGACCTGTATTATTATACAAGCTGAGTTTGGTATCAAATGGCAATAATAAAGTAAATATGTCATGATTACAGGCGCTTTTTGTTTGCAAAAATTTTAGCCCAACGACCCGTTTTAGTCGAAAGGGCATTTATTGTTATTGTTGTACATCCATCCCAAGCAACTTAAAAGTATGAATGTTATCAATACGTAGAGATGAAAAACAAAAGCTAGAAACTACATCATCGAGATACATCGTATCTCACTGACTCCGTACCATCTACAACGTCCATAGAAAGTAAATATAGAAACTGCGAAATGCGTGAGCTTTTAACTATCTATCACAAATACCTCCGTAAACCAGTTTGTATATTTGTATCGTCAATTGTAAAACGCCAGATTTCAAATCAAATCAACATGAGTATACTTCTGTCTAAATCTTAACTTCTACTTCTGTGAATCTGTGAGGTAAAACGAAATACCTGCCGTCATCGTAGTACTACTGTTATCAGTAGCGTAGACGATCCATTTTTAGAAATATTAATTCAGTAATAACACGTCTATTTTTAGGTCGGCATAAAGCTAAAAATACTCGGACGACAACAGTTACTTGATAAATTTAAAATGTTACTCATGCTCTGTATATGTCGTTGACTTTGTGAAATTACAAGCAATGATATAAATATCTCAGGGTTATCTAAGAGTTTACTTACTGTTTTTTTGTTATTATGTAGAGAGGAAATGTATTGATAATAGTGTTATGGTATTTTCTTTATTTGTGTTTATTTTATAATTTAAGTATTGAAGGAGTTTTAATGATCGCATGTTGTTAAGTAAGGTAATTTATGATATAGAACTGTTACAACTTTTTCGGGCACACTTTCCTTAGCAAGAACTTGTTCGATAGCTCTTACGTCTTTTGATATACTTTACCCCGTATATCCACAATACTGCACACGAGGCTATCGCCTCGCAACCACGTGTTTTTAAATTGACTTAAAATTTTCAAAGTGTGTTTAAGATATTACGTTTCATACAAGTTACAAAATTCATTATCAAGTATCATGGTAGCGAATCGATTGCTGATACCTTCATACCTGTCTAATCTATGCAATTTGCGGATTCGATATTATTTTCGTTATCATAGCATGTTGTGTACTTATATCTTTAACACTGAGAGATATATTTTTGATAAAATAATCGATTCAATTATATATTCCGTCATTGTAATTGTTATGTTTACTTTTAAAAATCATGTGGCCTGAGTAGTTTATTGAGATATTATTCTATATCAAATTTCACTCATATAAAAAGTTTTGTTTCTTCACTTTTGAAATTAAAATTATTTAGTAACTATGATTATCAATTAGTTAAGCCAAGCGGGTTTTATTTACTTACTTTTAAGCTTCCTATTATATGATTTATTTCATAATACTGGCAATTTTGATTCGTGAGGCTTGCTTGGTCAAGCCTGCAAGGTCAACTGGTCGACATTGACCGTGAAGTTACGACATCGACAACAAAAAAAAAACTAATACGTTTCCGTAAGCTGAGAATTGTTAACTTAAAATTTAGACATTTGTCGGATTATGTCTACTACTTGAGTGTTTAAAAGCTTGGTTAGAAACTATGGCTTGATCGATGAATAATTAATTAAATTTAAAAAATTGATTAGGTACTTAGCGTTGTGCCACTTGTGCCTACTACTGAATTTTGAGCGCTCCTTTGCATAACTGATTGATTTTTAAGTACGCAATTATTTATAAAATATGTAAAGTTTAACAATATACGTTCAACTTGGTAACCTAAATAATTACGTCAAAGTTACTAGGTGTTGGATAGATTTAAGCAATAAATTGAGTTTACATACAGGCGCATGTTGGAGCAGGACAGGTGATTTCACTTGTCGTTTCTGTTAAACGTCACTGTCAGTAACCTTGTTGTTACCTTCGTAGAAAATGTAGACATGATTTCGCACTTATTTTTGTGAAAATTACTTTAAAATTCTCTTAAAAGTTCCAGTTATTTTATTTAATATTTTATTAATATTTACAAGATATTAAAAATAATTAAGTGATAAAATAAGTGAAGCAGAAAATCACATTAATCCTGTTTTTAACTTACAGAAAAGTTTGTTCAAATATATATGAAAATTAAAATTTTATAGATTTCAGAGGAATATGAATAAGCACAAGGTGGCCTTGTGCCATGTGACACATATTCGGGGTCTCACTGCGCTATTTAGCCCTTAGCTTTAATATTGTACATACTCAAGAAAAATAAAACATAAATAGGTATTCATAAATCAAATTTACAAACAAAGTTTATAAAACTATTCTAGAAACACAATTTCTATCTAAAATTTTACTTTGAACGGTCTAGAAAACAAACAATGCTCGCCGCGTACTTAACAAGCGCTAAATTGATTTAAATTAGTGATTATGACGTCACACCATAAAAAGTACTTATTGTTCTCTATAAATGCATGACAGGCGCGCAAGCGCAGCGTACGCAATAAGTTTTCAAGGATCATCTTGTGTCCATAGCGATGTGCAAGCAAGGAAATGTACCGTCAGCAATATAAGGAAGATGTGGCGCAAGTACCTATCAATTGATTTTTACCCTTATCTGTTATGCTGGAAATTTGCGCAATTTATTGTACACTTTGCTAGAAAGATAGGCTGTTTGGGATCGATTACGAGGTAATAAATTCGAAATTATTATGTTTATTATTTCTATCGTTAAATTAGCTCATGAAAGCAGAGCCATTAAACTATTGCCGGTGATTTTCTCTCTTCCATTCTTCGGTGTTAAAAACCTTTGGTAATGATCTTCTCTAACAGATTTAAATTCATACAGTTTTCTCGCTAAAACTCGATTCTCAAGTTTGTTCGCCTTTATCTTAAGACTCTGTAATGATTCAAATTTCGATTTACTAACAACGAAAAAATGATCGTAATTCGATCTATTCGGCAGTAAACACGGTCACTGGCCAGTAGCTAGCTGTGAACCAATCAGGTGCGTCATTGCCAAGGCTGCGCGCGAGCAAGGAAGCGCGCTAGACAATGCTACGCTATTTGCAATGCGGGGAACGATTAGATTATAAAGTACACTGATGTTACTTCTCGCTAAGACTTGTTAAGGTTAATTTATGTTGCTCATATTTTATTCCGCAAAAATAAAAATAAAATATTTAATGTCTCTTAATTTACATAAATATATCTTTTACACGTCTTCACTAAAGGAGCTAAAATTATTTAAAAAATAAGCAATAGATACGAAATAATTATGGTTAATTAAAACCAAGCTTTTGCTTATTTTAATGTTAATATTTAATTAGTGTTTATATCCATGGACCAAAAATCCCGTTAAAGTAATGCTATCTCTCTCAGTAGCTGGAGATAAGACAAGGACAAAAATATTAGCAGTGTGAGTAAGTGCGCGGTTAGAGTAGGAAGGAAGCATTTGCTTATCAAATGGGTACTATCAGTTGGAATTATTGCTTTAATGAAATTCCACTTGTGGTCGACTCTTGCCTATATTTCAATGTTTTAATGAATTTTTGAAACTTGTTATGCAAATATTACGCTCAATAGCAACAACACTGCAAAATTTGGTATTTAATTTTGAGGTTTGAGTGTTATATATTTTAATAAAGTTGAATGAGTTTTTATTGTTTTATATCATGAAAGTACATTCCTTGCAAGGTTGAAATTCCAGTCAGAAATTAAAGGTTTTTGGTTTTGACTATACATATGCCGAGAATTTATTGGTAGCTTTTAATAAAAGAATTTTGAAGGCTGACCTCTTGTTGTAACAGCTATTAAAATTTTGATTAAAATTTTGAACGACCGAGGATATTACTTTTAGAATTTTAAATAACATCTTCATTAGCATTTTTATCACACAGTGAAATGGAAACTACACTTTCATTTAGACGAGTGTTTGTGACTTGATACTTAAATATTTGAAGATTCAGAACATTTTAAACAAAAAACTTGGAATACTCTTAACTGATGCAAATTGAACCTTTTCTAATATTTATCAATTCTGTCTGGAAACCATATAGCATGTTGAAAAAATTTTTTTATTAGGAAATAATCGCAACTACACATAACCAATCATTTAAATCTCATTAAAACCATGTAGTTTTGCTAACAGCTTGTACATTGTACAATACATTTCTGTAATTTGCCATAAATACACCCTTTGTGGGAGATACTGCAATACTTTTTAATACCTTTCTTTGATTCCATTTTCTAGTTTCAATTGCAAACAAGAAAATTATTAACAACTCTATGATAAGGCACAAAGATTCAAATTGCAGGAAATGTATTAAAGAGAAAGAAATTACTGTAAAGACAAAATATTATTGATTGACATCGTTTTAGTAATTATTTGTTATGTTGTTAGCCGCTAAATGTAGTATAGCGAATAATTTATTTGTTACTATACATTTATTTGAAAATATTTATTCACCAGATCAATTAACAAAGTAACAAGACTTTAATAATTATTCTTTTAAACTATGCTTATACTGAAATGTACTTATTCATCGAAAAACCCTTATATGTATTATTGGTTTAAATGTTATGATGACGTGTAACCAAAAACTTTGATAACAATGTAGGGACATGGAAACTTGGATATCGTCGCGTGGTTTCCCTAAATCATGAATCACTTGGCATTGAAAACAAAATTATGTTTACAATTATATGAAACCGAAATTCAGGGTGATTCTAGGGCGAGCCCATCGATCCTGTAGCAGCGAGGCCGCCGTCTATTTGACCTTGAGAGTCGGAAACACCCGAACGCTCACGAAACCTTCCGAATCAGTTTCATTCATGCTCTCAGTGCTTATGATATCGTTCAGATTTTATTACTGACTAAATATCATATATTAAAATTTATAAGGTAGGTCAATTGGCGGTTCAGGTTTCACCTGACTAATGAGCTTCTTTTATATAAATTATGTTGGAAAAAATAATGTCTTCACTGATGATGTGTTTTGGCTTTATTTAAAGATGCTCCCTCACCTCACGCATTCCTGTGTGATGTAACGTTGCAGGTAGACTCAAGGATTACAACAGTGAAGGAGGAGAATATCGTTGGTAAGGGTGGTAATATTATGCTCGGAAGACAAATCTATAATGTTACATTGCACGCGAATGCTCCCGGTGAGGGAGCACCTAAAGAACAAACAAGTTTCTTTCTGAACCCGCATGCTCTATATTCGTCATCATAGTTACTTAGTATCAGGTAAGAACTTATACACTATCTATCGTCATTGTATAACTTAAAATGTATTGTTTCCGGACTTTTAATTCGGTATCCTTCAGATTTGGTTTTAAAATGAGGCGTCAGTTACGCAGTTAGGTCAAAGGTTGCTTAGTTTTTTTTTGAGTGTGTTGAAAACACTTGAAAATCCTGACATGATCACTTGCAAATCTCTTGTTTTATTTTAAATTTGTGAATATTCCGTTTTAGCAGCTGCATACTACACTTTTCTAATATTTGATAAACATTATTCTGGCATCTCGTTAAGATAGCATAGTAATTACATAATTCCAGCACAAATAGTGATTTTGTATGACATCCACACCGGGACGAACGAAACAATGCGGGGTCGTCTTATCATGCCATATCAGTGTTTACTCATAACCTTCGGAAAATTCTGTTGCCCTGGTACCTAAGCTAACCTCCATATTGCAAATAGTGAAAGTTAGTAGTGCTACTTCAACTATTCCTGTTTAGTTATATCCTTGAGGATCGGCTTAAATTAATATTATTTCTATCAAATTGAAAATTCATAATTAAGTAATAATCCACCACGAATAACTGACAAAAATGTATTTTTTTCTAATTCTATTGAAAAGCTGTTAAACTAAATTCTCACTTTTGCTTAGTCTTTTAAACAACAAAAACAACTTTTAAATAAATTATACAATAAAAATGTATTTTTTTAAACTAATATCGATGATACCTTTATCTAAATTTGCATAACAAAGTGAAAGATAAAGAACTCAGTTATCGCATAAGGCCTCTCAGATTAATATCTGTATGTCTTCAAGAATGAACTAACTGACGTAATGATAGAGGAACAGTAAATATTTGAAATGCTTTCGGTAGCAGCTGTATTCATACATTTAGCCTGCCGACCCCATTACCTTAGGAGACAACAATGATAATACACACTTGACGTACCTACACAACGCACTCTGAGGTAACTGGGAAGAGCGAAGCGATACCTACACGAAACCCACCAGTTGTTAAGGTTATCAAGAAGTTATTTATCACACGACAATACAGTATTTTTCTCTGAGTTTCTTGTTAAATATAGAATAAAACGACTGAAGTAAGCTTGGCATTTAAGGTATTTGCTCATATTACATTGATTATTGGTGATCTAAATTCATGGTATCAACTTTGCACTGAAGCCACAAAATCCGGTGATTTAACATAAATAAATAATATAAAAAAAATATACGCGTTTGAAAATAAAGCAAGTATACTAATGAGCCGTGAAAACAATATTGTACGTACAATTAGTGATGTGCACGACATTACTGATGTTAATGTATTATACGTGCGGTTGAGGGTATCCAATGTTTATGTTTTAGACCTATGTATAATCTATCGTGAATTAAAAAAAAAGCTATTTTATCGACGTTATAATAATGGTTTGAACATCTTAAGGTTTGCCTGGCGCGAAACAAAACGGTGAATTTTCCATAACAATTACACTAATATCCCAATGTTTTAGTTCAGTTGTTATGATTCATCAACCAAATAGTAATATATAGATTTGTTTCTCGTATAAAAATAAACTTGACCAATTTCAAAACGAATTCTACTCAAAATAGTTAAACAAGTTTTATTGTACAGAATAACTAAGTGTGAGTATGTACCTATATGAAGTTAAACAGCTAAAGGTTATCTTTGAATGCGATTAACCTTCGTACAAATGACTCTTAGCGGTGACAATATTTTCTCAGTTATTGTTGCTTAAGACATGAAATTAGTCTACATTATTTCTGTCATTTGTACAGTAGATGCACCCTAGATATCTATAACTTAATTAAGACATTAATTGTGTTTTTTATTATATTCTTCAAAATACAATAAATAAATAAAAATTGGGAGTAGTAATAAATTATTACGCTGGTTCATATTGAATCTGGCTACAAAGTACCAGGAGACCATACATCGCTTGGAGGTTATCAGCTGTGTAAAAGTCCATCGATAACTAAAACAATACTCACTGTTCCAGAAGCACCAATGTATTACTATAGAGCATTAACATAAAACTTAATATAAACAATAAAAATATGGTACAGTAGTGCTATTTATGTTATGAATAACTATTGCCAAAAACTTTCTCTTTTTATTATAATTTCGACCATGTTCAACACTCACGGTCCATCCTGGATGTTTTCTCGTGAGTAATTCATTACTCGTCTGTAATAGCGTTTTTAAACTACTGGTATTATAAACTAGTTACGGACAAGTCGTTAACCCTTCTAAGACCCATGCTATCATAGTTGGCAGTCCAAAACCGATAAGACAGATTGACTGGTTATTTTGACCCCAAGATTAAATTTTTACATTGCTTCCACAGAAAAGCTGTACTATAAGAAAACTAAGCTTGTTTTCTGAAAATACTACATTATAACGTCGGAAAACTCTGATGATGAGTAGAAACAAGTTTTGCATCTATTAACTCGCTAAAATGCCGGCACAATTGTTTGCCTATTCCCGCCAATAAATCAATTGCACATTGTTCCCTAGTTTCGAATACCCATATATATGTTATCAAGAAATTATTAAACGTCAAAGGAGTATAGTCAATTGTTGCCAAAACCTCTCATTAAAATTGTCTCTCCAATGTTTTCTACAATGATTTGGCTGTCCACCGCTATTTTGAACAGAACTTTACTCTCACAAGCGTAACTTAAGAGATGCACAAAACAACATAATTTTTCTCCATTAAACATCTGAACGTCTGGCGACCACTTTGGCGATGGGGTAAACCTGTTTGCCTCAGACGACAGTGGTTCCGCACGAAACAAGAAAAAAAAATGATCTGTGTCTGGGTGTTTATCTATTTATGTATTTATATTCTAGGTTTCCCCTAGGTCGCTATATGGTATCCCATAACACAAGCTATGCTTACTTTGGGGCCATGTAGTTGGTGTGATTGTTTGGGGATTTTATTTATTATTTATCTGTTGCTAAATAATTATTATATTCACATGAAATATGGAATACAAGCATAAAAACATATATTAATTATCCAAGTATAACAAGATTTGTGCATTTATAATCGATGATAGTATTCAAGTAAGTTGTCCTATAGAAATCGCTTACCAGTGATAAAATTCCAATTCTCTAATAATAAAACATTATCCTTTTGATCAATAATTTTATAATGATACAATTAATTTTCCACAAATAAATTATACGCCATTGAGCTAGAAATCAAAAATACTCAAATGTCTTGTCAATATAAACATGAACATTACATACATTACCTTGCAATATTGTTGACGCGCAATTTATTTTAAAATATTGGATATTAAAGATAATCTTATACTATGTTTCCATTGTTTGAATAAGAATAAAATAACTTTTCAACTGAATCGACGCAACAAATCAAATTCAAAATACTAATATGAATAAAATCTGTTAAAAAAGGTCCAGAAAAAACTAAATAAGCAAGCAATGGAACGAAAGTATCAAGCAATTC
This sequence comes from Stenoptilia bipunctidactyla, assembly GCA_944452665.1. Taxonomy (NCBI): domain Eukaryota; kingdom Metazoa; phylum Arthropoda; class Insecta; order Lepidoptera; family Pterophoridae; genus Stenoptilia; species Stenoptilia bipunctidactyla. The sequence goes on from OX101726.1 coordinate 14,328,246, forward strand.
CCTTAATCTTGAAGACGATAACAAATTCATAATTGAACTACGTTATAAAGCTAAAAGATAATTGTGATATCTTACTAGTGAACTAACGAACCGTTTAAATATTCCTTTCAAACTCCGAGTTGTAAAACGACTAATACATTTTTAAAAGTCAAGATCGTAGTCTAGAATCACACGCATTGGAGAATCTTGCACATGTGTACGCGAAGCTCCCGACGGACGCCCGCCGGCGGCAAAAAACGGCGGGTATTGCTTGACTTGATTACACGTTCTTACCACTTGTTCGGTTACTTTATTTAATTAAACCTCCTTTCTATACGACTTTTTACATTCATTTTAGAATAGAAATATCGAGACTAATCTTCTTTTTAAAAATTAAGACAATTTTTTTTTAATACAGTAAATAGTTTTAACCGAAGTTCTTCCTTTGCATATGCTAAGGAATTCAAATGAATACGAATTTTAATATTTAATGAGCAAATTGGATCTATTGCTGCCATTGAAATTGATCTTTGGATATCATTAGAAGGACTTTTATAATGCTCTAACGTTATGAGGCAGGTCATGGTTGAGTGCGCAATTGTACACGGATGTTAGCGATAACATTTACAACATTAATTCAATTTACTAGAATGTAAGTAAATTACAGTAAACTTATTTTTTATATTTATATTCAAGTCAGTTCAGTTGATGATACTTTTAATTAGGCTTTTCACAACCTGTACCAAAATACCTTTCTCCGTGCAATAGGCATTGTGTAAGATATTAATTAGCAGTCACAAAAGATCCGAGTGATGTATTTTTTATTACCTATTCCTAATTTAAGAAATTTGTTATCCGCTTCCACCATAAACGTTGTAAATTAATAATTCGCCGATAAAATTACGAATTTGTAATATTTCCAAAGCAATTTTTAAAGGTAAATAAATCGTATAAAGAAGATAATATGACAAATAGGCTTTAAATTAAAATATGCGACTAGTATCATCTGGGCTCTACCCGAAGTACCAGGCAAGCAGGCGGATCGCGGCGGTGTCACGTTACGCGGTGGCTGTTGACACCAGCGCCTGATTAATATTTATGATATGGCTGAGCATCTCGCATGGCCGGTTCACTCAGGCGATGCGAAAGATCTCCGTCCCGTTCACACGCACGCCCAAATCTTTCGTGTGAAAGAGACAAACTCGTAATTGCAACTTCAGCACATAATTTTATCTACTTTTTTTCAATATATTATGATTGTGCGTAGTAAACGCGAATGAGAATCCTAAATCTAAATATTTTTTAGCATAATATACATTTGTAATATATTTTTTTCGAGACACATGCCTTGAAGGTCTTTTAAATAATAACTATAAGTAAAATTATATTTAAATAAAATTATGTTTTTGAATTGAAGGCAACAACGAAGGTTGGTGTCTGGATTGGCGAAGATTACTTGCGCCTTTAGAGCTAGATAATGTTTAATTTTGATGTCAACTCAACAGGTTGCGCGCTGGTATCTAGAAAAGTAAGTCTATGGACCAATAAGAAGCGTGGGAGCAGTGCAAAGATTCGCAATGCCTTAAGCGAACCTGACCGTATTGAGGTATATTGACCGGATAGACTTGCCTTGACTGACACATTTAAAAAAATGTTCAGTTTTCTGATGACTTTAATAACAAAATCATGCCAAAGTCCAACTGGAATAATTTTGCAACTTTTTATAGGTATTTCTGTTTACAAAAAATAGACAGTTTGAGAATTACTTTGTTGATTTCATTAGTTTTCAAATTTTGAAGAAGGGATCAAGTATAGGTTTTATTTCAATTCGCGTTACTCATTAATTAGTCATTAACCATCTCGCTTCACATAAATTGAATTGCATTTAAAATTCAGAGACTCATTTCATTGAATTCGTTGTTCTAATTAGAACATTTAGGTTTGTAGTAATATTTTCAAACAGTAAATATTTTATATTAAAGGTCCCGCTGATATTTTACTCCTTATATTCTTGACTATTTGCATGATACATAATAACAAAGATCTTTTAAGTTTGTACTGAGTGTATGTTATTGACACACATTATGTAAAGTGCACGCGCATCTCTCATTTTATTTTGTTTGCTTCCATATTATCAGTGTTTGTCTGGACATTTTCCGTGAGTTCGAGCGCTCCAGCGCCGGCCGGCGTTCGCAAGTCTTCGCCTCAAGGTCACATTATCGTGCTATCGCCAGTCCTGTACCAATTCAAGGTTAACTACCAATTATTCGCTCCTTCAACATTTACATGTAACGTCTGTTATCGACATCGTCACGTTAACAACACTAGCACGTCCGTAATCTTACAGGAACTTGTCAATCTCGGCCGTCGTGCCGCGGGTCTTTATTGCTAATTTGTGGGATGCTAGAATCTCACCGAAGACAACTCTCGTTTTTAGGACTTACTACATTTCAAATCGAATTAGCGCAGTGTTTACATTTTATAAATAGAGCGCGTTCACGTGGCGCCGTCACTGCAAGATAAGCGTTCGACGACTCGTCGATATCACTCACCGTGGGCTGTTAACATCCTCCGAGGGAGTCCAGAAGAATTCTATAACACAGACACTCGAGCGTGAATTATATCACTCACAAACGGCGCACTTAGCAGAGCGACACACGCGAGGACTGCACGACGCGACACCCACGACTAGAATGCGGGCGAGACGGCTGGGCGCGGGGCGCGGGGAGAGGCCCAGACCGACACACGGCTCTACGAAGGCGCGGTGATGAGGACTGCGGCCGGGCGCCAGCAAGCTCCCCCCCATTGGCTAGAGCTCACGTGACGTCACCGGAGTTGACCAATAGCCGCAGGGAGCTTGCTTACCCGCTCCACCGCTAGAGGCGCCAGTTGCAAGGAAATTGCCCGCCCGCCCGTCAAAGCTTCCTACTGCTGGGGCGTATGCGCGGTTGTGGAGAGGTTAAAATTGCCAATCTCAATTATTTTCTTCATATTTCTCAAAATTATTTTATCAAATTCAACTTTTTTGATAATGATCAACATTTTCAAATATATTTTATTTTAACCACATTATTTAAAATATAGCGTGAACTAAAACAACGTAAATATTCACATACACGCACATACATTGGAATTATAAAAGTTCTCGAAACAAAGGAAGAATGTTAATTCAAAACCATGAATTGCAGAGTATACACAGAATAAACACTGAATCATTTAAGACAATAAATACTTACATATCCCTACCGCCATTGGGTAGGACAGCTGTCCACAAGCCTCATTCATTTAGGTGCTTATCGTGGCACTTTATAACAACCATAACAACCAAGTAAAAAGCAGCACCAAACTAAACTTTATCCCTTAAAAAATAAGACTCAACACCAACAGGCTCATAAAAGAGAATCCTGAATAAATATAAAAACAAAATTCAGCAAGATAAAGTGTTAAGTATCTGTCTCAAGATTGAAGACAGAAAGAAAGACGAAAATGTTAATTAAAAGAGGTTTTGATTGACTTTTATAAGTTTCAAAGCTTTATTTACCTTCATCAAGTATATACCTACTTACGTGAGATCAAAAAGAAAACAATTTCATCTTCAGATGAACATTATTTCTTGCACATCGTTGCTCATCGCAGCTCATAGTTGAATTAATATTTATTGGAAATTGTATTGTTTTTAGTATTAAAAAAAATTGTTTATATGACTTTGCAGTCGGAAAATACAATTGTTTTCTATGCTAGACTGGGAGAGCAGAGGAAAAATATAGAATGTGCCAGCCGCTTTTCTTCCCGGGCAGTTAAGGCTCTGTTTGTTGGAGGTTTTTTTTTGTGGGCCTTAGGCTGACCCCTTGTTTATTTATTTAAAGGTCACCAACACAATAATGTTAACATTTGCACTTCTTAAAAATAGGTTATTACTATAACTAAACACTGTTACATTTAGAGGTGACGACAGCATGCTTTGGAAAAACATTTAAAAAAAAACATTACATTATAAAAATTAAGTCCAAATTAATATAAAATTATGTTTTTCTGATACATTGAAATTGGCAAATAATAAAAATAAAAAGTACATCTAATGAAAAATACATGATCAAAGTGTCAATTAAATTATAGTCTTGTCACAGCAATAGTCTCTTTCCACCATTATAATGCTTCCAATTATGTCAAAAGTGACATCTGGTATTCTACCTACCCCATAAGGGATACAAGCGTGAAGTTATGATGATAATGATAAAGTACAATTGTAAACTAACTGGTATAAAGTCTGCTAGGTTTTTACTTTACGCGGACGATGCCAAAATATACTACCAAGTAAAGAATGAAAGGGATGTCTGAAACTGCAGGAAGACTTGGACAGGCTGTCATCTTACTGTGCAGATAACAAAATAACGATTAACGCCACCAAATGCATTAACATTACTTTCACAAGGCGTAAAACCCCAGTACACTTTGACTATACGCTTAATGGAAACAGAATCAAAAAGGACACACAAGTGAAAGACCTAGGCATCATTCTAGATTCAAAACTCACCTTCTCCCTACATATTAACTATATTATTAATAAGGCTTTAAAAAATCTAGGTTTTGTTCAAAGAGTAACAAAGAATTTCTCAGACTTATCATGCATTAAAGTCTTGTATGTCGCATACGTTAGAAGTATATTAGAGTACTGTGCTTCAGTGTGGAATCCGCAATATGTGACATATGAGCATTCAATTGAGCGAGTGCAAATAAAATTTTTGAAATATTTAAATTACCGTTTTGGTGCTGTAAGTGACGATTATCTCGAATCCTGTAGACGGCATGCACTTTTAAAACTGCGCGATAGGCGTTGTGTGCAGGATATGTTGGTTCTACATGATATATGTTCAGGTAAACTTGACTGTATTCAATTGTCTAATATAATTATTAAGTTAAATGTGCCTTCCAAACGCACTCGCCATACACAGCTGTTTTCTGTTGATCTGGTTCGGACAAACTATGCTGCAAATGACAGTATGGTCAGGCTGCCAAGGTCTTATAATAAGCTCTTTGCCAGCGTAGATATTTGGTCGAGATCAAAGCAGTCTTTTAAATCTGCCATTCTAAAGCTGTTGCAGGGTAATTACTCGCCTTAGTCTCAGTCTTAGTATTATATAAATCAATATAAACATTAAGTATATGTATTTTATATTTTTATTTCATTGTACTCCAGTATAATCATTTGGTATATATTTTTACACCTTTGTTATGTGAATATTATGTGTATATATTAATATTATGTTTCCTGTGCGACTTATTAGAGCATAATTAAAATAGAATATAATACAATAGATTTTTTTTTTTTTTGACTTTTCTGTGTGTCTATATTTCTTAGTTATTGATTGTGTTACTTAATTCTAAATAGGTTCTTGTAATGACTTAAATTCTAAATTTTATTGATACTGTCTGTGAGTGTTAGTTTTTTATGTTTTATATTTTGTTCTTTATAACTATTTTGTATTTTTTGATTCTAAGTGTATATTAATTTAAATTTACTTTATTTTATTCTAAATAATATTTTTTGACATTTTAATTTAATTTTATTTGTTAATTTTTTTTTTTGCTTCCCTTTTTTGTATTTATAAAGGATTATGTTTTACATTATAAAATGGGTTTCTCATAATTGGCCTGTGTATTGAAAATATGTAATTGTAATAATTTTATTGTAAAGTGCTGTAGAAACCAGTAAACTGAAATAAATAAATAAATAAATAATGATAAAGTACAATTGTAAACTAACTGGTATAAAGGGTTAAATCGATTTGGACGTATTTTTGTAAAGGTGATTTGAACCTTTATAGGAACCATTTCAATGTCTTTAGTTTAAATCCAAACGAATTTATATTCAAGTTGTCCGTTTTCATAAAAATTCATTATTCTATTGAGCCATATTGATATAACAAAGTTAACATTTTGATAATACCCAGTAAAGTACAAGAGCAATGAGCTTTATCCAGATTAAGCTTTTGATCGATAACGCATTATGAATATCTATTATAAATGATGTCCTAGGGTAAGGAAAACATTTGTTTTTAGGTCTAGTTTGTCTGCTTTCTTGTCAAAAATCTATTACTGTTATGTTTGGCTGCATCCAAATTTGCTATACAAAGACCATTTTTAAGATATCTTAAATTACGACGACAAGTGAAGTAATAAAAAATATGCAATTACCAAGTGCTATGTTTTGTAGAGGTGACTAATTCCTACGTTGGACCTCAATCTCACCTGATTGTAATTGAAGATGATAGCACAAGGGCATAGGAAAGGAACAGGTCCATCATAAACATTTCTAGCCATCGCGCGCGGTTTTACCCACGTAACTTTTGATCACGTGGGAATTTCGGAATAAAATATAGCCTATAACCTTCCTCAAGAGTTGGGCTATCAAATGCAAAAAGAATTTTTCAAATCCCACTTGTAGTTTTTGAGATTAGCGCGTTCAAACAAACAAACTCTTCAGCTTTATATATTAGTATAGATTTATTGTCTATATTGCCGGAACCTCTTTGACCAGAACGCACATCCTACAGAGCTGTGATATATAGTGGCGGATTTTATATGAATGATGGTTACTAGCCTGACTCGCAGATCGCCTTTTATGATGCTAAAAGGGCTATTTGGAGCCAAAATATTTTTTTAGTAAATAAGTTATTATGGATTTAATCATTACATAATAGTGTTTTAGATTTAACTAAACGGTATCCTAGATTATGATATCTTTTACTTTAGCTTCACCTACGGACCTATATTTATATTCTACAGGAATACTTGAAAAATAATAATTATCCTCTATGCTTTTCAGTGCCGTAGCAAAATTTCTACTCATGGCGTCCAGCCGTTTAAGGGTGCTTTGTGATTTGTTTTCCCGAGTAGTTTTATATGTCAGAAGTTTTTTTAATTTTCCTAAGATTTGGGCTAACAAATGCAAGGCTAAACTAACTTATCTGATTACTAGTTTTCGAGATAAGGACGTCCAAACAACCAAAAAACTGTTCAGCTTTATTTGATTTGAACATGGCACAAGCTTAGCTAAGTTCGTGGCTAGTTAAGTTAATGTAAAAAAAATATAATAAATAAATAGTATACAAAAAGTGAAAAAATGCTATAAACTCAATTTCCTTGAACAAATAATAGAAGCATAAATAAACACAAAACGTATTTTCACACCCTACAAACAGCAAACAAAGCTACAAATTTAATAACTTTTCGTAATAATGGGAAATTTCAGGTGGCACACGGCAATAATTACAGAAAATAACACTGTCTAAGCTTTCTAGAATACTTTATTGGAATCAGAAGTAATGTTGCAGCCACTAAATATTCGAGAAATCTAATAACTATCCACAAAGTTATTAAAGGATTTGCTTTTCAACTGAACCCAGTGAAAAGCCCCATGGGTTATGTAAATAGATCCAAAGTTGATAGTTTTCAAGATGTCAAAATTAAATTCTATACAAGGACTTAGTATTGATTCTGATAGCTACTCTGTGATGTGATGAGTCGTAGAGAATACTTAAGTAACTATAAGTTTGTCGATTTATTCTGTTACGTCCTTCGGTTATGGGAGTTCTGAAAATTCCGCTGTTATAAAATGTATAAGTTTAAGTTGTTGTTATTGTTTACATTTAAATTGACAAACTCCTAAAGAAAATTCAAATAAGCTGATTGAGTACCTATACATATTGAATTTTGTAACTGAACACTAAAGCATGTTTGTTTTTAGTTTTTCTGGCTAGGATTCATAAATTGATGCGCAACAGGCATACACAGAAACCATTGAAACCGTTTAATTCTACCTATAAGCTTTGTAATAATATTTTTTTAAAATATGGCCAGCATTTTTCGAAAAAAGAATGTAAAATTTTGTGAGTATTTTTATAACGAATTATCTGCACCAGTCAATTGTTATTTTTTAACGGAGTTGTCGCCAAGTAGTTGCCCAGATCAGTGACCAGTTAAGGCTGTCATGTGAACAAAATAAAACTAGTTAAATATAAGTTAACTTCACGCCTGTATCCCTTATGGGGTAGGCAAAACAACAGAGGCTATAAAATCATCTGAAGTCACGTTTGACAAATTAAGAGGTATTATAATGACGGAGATTGACTATTGCAGTGAAAGGGGGTTAGCCTATTGCCCGCAAAACCGCCAATAGAACCTCTGTCCCTTAACTGACTTTTACAGTATGCCCGGGAAGAGAAGCAGCTGGCACATTCTAGGTTTTTGTTTCGCTCCCAGTCCAGCATGGAAGATTGATATTTTAAGCGTAGTTTATTCGATAAAGACGAAAAATTAAACTTTTCACGCAGAAAAACTCATCTAGCGTGTTTTTTTAAAATAGTCAGAAACATTATTGAACTTCCTAAGCCCAAAGTTTTAGATTAGATTTTAGATAAATTTGTTACTCTCCGGGTTATCTATAAGCTCCTATCCAAAAAAGTGCATCTCCTAGATCACAAATTCGTTGCGTACAGATTTTTTTATAAGAAGTAAAGATTTGTAAGCAATTTAATGAGTGGAACGAATGTGGAATATGGATTTTACTAAAGTGTATGTTCCAAGTGAGGCAATAGTCTAATATAGACACCCAAGTACTTAAGTACTTGATTTCTAACGGTAATTAGTAGATATCCATGGAAACAAATGCTAGAAGAATAAATCGAAACATGAATATAGCGGCTACCTTTTAATTTATTACCTAGAAATTTAGGATTGACTAGGAAACCGAATTATTTGGCAATACACAAATCTTTTTTTTGTGTTTATATATGATTTTTTTTTGGATGTCTACTGGCTGTTGGTGATGATGCTTCTAAAGCCGCATTTGATGGCAAGTGACCATAAATTCAAAGATGGGGCACTCAGTTTTAGGATGTGCTTTTTCATAAATTATAACCGAAACACATCGTTTCCAAAGCGATTAATTTCAACGACTACTTCGTATGAAGAGATCGGGTTGGTTGTTGCAACTGTCATAAAACAAAACGGAACGAACGAATCAGTTCAATAACAAGCACTGAAGACAAATTAAATTACAGTAGCATGTCAAATTTGAAAACAATTCTTAAGTGTTACTAGAAATAATCTTAGTAACTAGGTTATTAAATTTGGCATGTCATAATTAACAATGTCGGAATATGACATATATTAGATGTCAGTTCTTAGAATAGTAATTTTTTTTTTATTACGTGTCAATATTGACAACAATTTATATAATGTTGCAATAATCCTGTATGTTAAAAAATGAAAATTACTAATATTAAAAGTCATAATCAAAAGTAACATGTCAAGTACCTACCTTGTATTGGTGTGCAATGTGGGAGCTTCATAAGAATGTCTGATAAAGAGGGACTTCTAACCCGTCATCGGGTTTGTCACACACGTGGTTGTCCCTCTAAAGCCTTTCACAGAAAAGGGTCATCACTTCCACGAGTTACGTCTAGTATCTCGAGCGAATATTTCCTTCTCAAATGCCTCCAAAAGGCACCGTAAGGCTGCAAATTGGACAGCAGCGACAGCGAGAGTGACAGCGGCGAGGGCGGCGTCGAGAACTCCCCGTTCGAGCGATTGAACTCCCGGCTCGAGCGATTTGTCGCGGTTTCAAACAAACTCAATACTTTCTATAATGCCGCGGAAATCGATGCCCGCGCCGCTGTCGCTGTCGCTGTCGGTGCCGTCCTGTTTGCAGCCTAAGGCCCAGTCAAAGTTCCACGACACAACACTGGTACGAAATTCTCGTAATTAAGACGTGGTTTAGTATTGATACTTATGAAAGGGTTGGCACTTTACAGTTTGTAAGGTTATTTTAGTGATATTGGATGTTGCTTGATGACATTTTTCGGGAGATTCATAATACTTAAGAACTTATGAACCGTTTATTATTTTCGTGACGGGTATTGTTGCGGTTTTTAAGAACGATAAATAAAACCTCAGTATTGTTAAAATGATTCTTTGTGAAAGTTATTCTTACTTCTGAACACGTTTAATTTCTTGCAAGTTTTATTTCTTCAAGATCACTTTAAAACTCGTTGTTCCCCGCGGTACACCGAAGTACCCTGTGATCTTGATCTCTCGGGAATATTAGGATAAAGAGTGTCCTAAAATTTTTAGGTTATGCCCTATGTCTTGACTTATTTGACTATTTTTATATTAGATTAGAGCTTACTTTTGTGCTAGATGAGAATGTGAATATATAAGGAACTACATCATATCCAATAAATTTATTTATTAGATATGATAACAAGAACAATTTTCGCTGTTGACCTTTCACTCTGAACCCCCCACTAAGACTTCATTTCTCTCCAAACATAGGCTTTTGGAAATATATTTGGTTGCTGACTTTGAATAGAAGTTTCGGCTGGTAGACTAACTCTATAGTGGCTTATCCTTTTAGTAACTTAAAGGACCTATTTAGTCTCTCTTTGTGTTATCTTGACACGTGTATAAACACGATTTTCATTTTCACAGATAGCCAAGTTCAAATGCGAAATTTAGTTGGCCTTATATAGGGTCTTTCAATAAGGAAGGGTTGACTTCAAGATGGAACAAAACAGGCTATGTCTGAGACATTAACGAAATTATTCTTTTATTTGAAAGACCCATTCATGCCATTTTGTTTTGAATATAACATAATTCAAATGTCTCTTGCAGTTTCGCACGGATCCGGGAACTCCAATTTTTAATGACTCCGTTGCATTAATGCTAGTTATACTGAGTGATAGCCTAGACTATGTCGACTTTTAGGTCATCAGTTTATTGCGGCTTATTGGTCACTTTAATAGGTGATTAGAGACTTCAAAAAGCCCCACAAGAAAATATCATATGGGCATTTAGGCTTAAAAAGTTGGATTCAAACGGACCTACCTGTTGATTGTTGTCTGTTTGTTGAAAATTTAACCTCCCAGATTTGTGTCACCATTCGAAGACGCGGCGGACATTTGAATGATGACATATTCAAAACAAAATGGCATGAATTTGTCTTTCAAATAACAAAAAAATCGTTAATATCTCATACACAGCCTATATTATTCCATTTTGAAATCGACCCGTCCTTATTGAAAGACCCTATAGTTCGTGATACCTATAAGGAGATTAAATTGTCAAATATTCTAAAATCTACATTGATAAATATGCTTAAACATATCAATATATTGAAAACGCAAAGACTTTCTTTGAAAGGGCACGTGCGGCCATTTTCTTCAGTTTATGAACGTGAAGAAATCCATGAGCATTCTATTTTTGAACTACTCCCCTCATGGGCAATGCGCGGGCGCACTCCAGGGAGATTTAGATATTGTGGCTTAGTGTTACCTACGCCACCCGTCACTTTGGGGTTATTTACATTTGAAGATTATTCAAGTTTCCTTGTTTCGTGATTTGGATGTTGCCGTATTAGCTTAAGTACTTTCTTATGTTTTATGGTCCATTATAGAATTAAACGACTTATACCGGATGACATTTTAGTTGTTTTTCTTAATACATACTGCATGTTTTTTTTTGAGACACAGTAGGTAGTTATTGAGCTAGTAATAGATGACAATCACTATTATCATATTTTCATTTATAAAGCTGTAACAGGTTGGAATAATACCTTGAACTGTGCACCAACAAATAAAACTAATATTTAATATTAAACTACATACAATATTTAAATAAGGATAAAGATGATTAATATATTCCTCATAAAATCTTCCTCAGAAATGTACGGAAAATCAAGCAAGTGAGATATTCTACCTATTATTAGGAATATTCCAAAGAAGTTCCAAAAAGGTCATTGAATTCACCCTTTATCTTCAAATTCTATTGGAACCTCAATAGTGACTAATTGTAAACAATTTGAATGGCACATTTGGTCCATTGGATTTCTGTGGAATTTTGAAATTTTACATGAGAGATAGAAAGTTCAAGTCGATAGCATTTGTGATGCTTGAGTTGTGGAAATGTGACAAACGTACATCCATTCTCTATGTTTTATTTTATTCCATTAGTAGCATAGAATTCTGAAGGTTTACTTCGAAAATTATTATTTTATATATACCTTCATGTACCAACAAGATGTCAGACTCATATCACATAACTGACAAAAAGTAACTGTATCTCATTTCAAGTGAACTTTACCTTCTTATCTTAATACCAGCTTTTACCCGCGACTTCGTAAGCGCATAAACATTATTAATGTTTTAAACAGCCAGTCACTCATTGAAGAACTTTTATGCCAAGTATCACATCCGTGGACTCAAGGTATAAGATTTTTCATACATATTAAAAAGTCCAATACTTCCCGTTCCTATGAGAATTTCGGGAATTCCTTCCATAATACAAATGGACATCCATTGAAGAATCTTTATACCAAGTAGTTATCACATCCATTCACTCAACGAATAAGGTTTTTCATACGAAGTTTAAAATCATACTTCCATTTCGCGTGGGAATTTCGGGATTTACTTTTATTGAATAACCAGTCACTCATTGAAGAAATTTTATACTTACCAAGTATTTTATTTATTTATTTATTTATTTATTCTTTATTGTACATAAATATTTACAGGATAAGTTTGTAACAATACGATAGAGTACAATTAGCGGCCTTATCATCAAAAGATGATCTCGTACAGGCAACCATGTATCAAATCCGCGCACTTAAGGAATAAAATATTTCATACGAACTAAAAAGTACAACCCGTTCCCTTGGGAATTTCGGCAATTCCTACCATAACAGACATATAATAAAGAACCTTAATACCTAGTATTACATCTGTGGACTCAAGGAATAAGATTCTTTCATACAAACTAAAAAATCATTTATTCTTTTTTTGATAAAATTTTAATTGTAACATTTGATATAAGTTAGCTTACTATTGATCTGACCAAAACACTAATTTCAGTGATAATTGAATATTTTACAGAAGACTGCTTTTGTTTTCAAACAAACAACTTAAACCTAAATATTGACGTATACCTACTTTCGTACACTAACAGTTTCGTAATAAACCGCATTTAAATCCGTTCATTTTTGAGGAGCTACGATATCACAGAGACACAGGTTTACTTGTTAAGGTATGAAATGATCTTTGAATTTCTGACGTTATTCTTTATTATGTGATTACTATCATGAGGACGCTGTGGCGCAGTGGCTCCTGTCCATATCGTACGATATCTCAGGTTAAGCAACGTTCGGCGCGGCCGGTTTTAGGATGGGTGACCGCCAACCATTCATTTCTCATGACAACTTCCGTGCTTAGGAAAGCATGTTAAGCAGTCGATTCCGGGTACTGTATATTTGTATACAGTAGTCGTTAGAGTCAGAAGCCATTTCGGCGCCCTGAAGATTCTGAGCACTGGGCCAGCTTGGTGGATTTTTACCTAAAAACTCCTCCTCGCCCAGGAGAAAGCCTCATAGCCAAGCAGTGGGCTCCTTACAAAGAGTTGTGCTGATGACTACAATGAAATTACTTCGTAGTTATTAATATGCAGTTTGCTATATTTTCGTACAAACCCAAACTTTAAAAACTGTAAAACTTTAATTAAGATATAGTTACATCGTGACTCTGCAGGAGCATGCGTCACTTTTATAGTTTTATGCTATAGTATAGTAATGCTATAAAGTCCCCGTCACGAGAAGCTATAAATTTTGTAAACAAGTGTTCAGGAGTTCACAACATTTGGACCAATAAAAAAAAAGAATTTGTTTAAGATTTAATTTTTCTTTTTACTTTATATATATTTTAGATAAATTGTATTACGTACCTTTTGACGTTTTTTTCGTGGCGAATTTATTTCCTTAGATGTACTGGCTACTGGCTCCATTATACGTAATAACAAATAAAATTAACGCAACAATTAAAGTTACAACAATTAAAAAGTGATAACGAAACAATAACAAAATTAACAATAACAACCAGATCCGCGATATATGCAAAGCAATGAAACAAACAAACTCGTACGCATTCGAAACTCGAATGACTGTTTATTTCAAAATGGCGTCCCGATAGTTTACAATCCCTGCGACGGACGCGTTCCGGTACCAAGAAACACAAACGATAGCGCTTTGCGTCGTTAAAATATAATTCGACTAAATTAAATAGGTTGTTACTTTCATATAACCCGTCTATATTTCATGTCGATTGAATATGTTCAAGTTATTATTATCTCGCAGTATAAAATGTTTACTTACTAAAAGATGTTTGTTTACATAATTTATAGCTTCTCGTGACGGTTACTTTAGTAATCAACGTTCAAGCACGTAACTAGTGCAATAATCGAGCTTTTAGCGATAAACAGCTGGACGTGACCAAATATCCCCTTCGACTAATACCTAAAGTCACATAGCGTAGTTTGAACTGAAAATCATTTTAGCCACATTAACTTTGCTTTGCAAGTCTTACTTTGAACAGATCTTTGAAATCATTTTCATCATACACTAATAAAAATCTTAACCTGATATAAAATGATTTATGAAATCGATAGCTGTATTTCAGTTATAACCCAATCAGATTGTCCAGCAACCCACAGAATTAAAAATAATACTCTAAAATACCGCAAAATTAACTATAAGTAACTAAATTAATTTAAATCAAAATTCAGGTCGTAATAGTTTAGAAAGTAAAGTTTCATTTCATACATTATTAATTTATTTTAAACTTTAAGTAAAATTTGAATTCTAATAATTTATCCTCAATTTTGCAATTCTTAAAAACCATTATGAAAAATCGGTCAGTTTAAAGACAAATAAAATTATTCAATAAAGGGAGGAAACAATTAAAATCACCAATCAAGATCAAAATATTATTGATTCAACTAAAAATAATTAAGTGCCAGTGAAAAATCTCTAATAGTTAGAGCCCCTTATAGGATTGACGTAAAATAGATATCCTTAAGCTGAGTGATTCGAGTGTCTACTGCTTGAAGTGCCATGAAAGGTCCACCTATGGGTATTCATCATCATATCAATTATTGCTGCGTCAAAGAAGTGTTACATCTGTATTAACTTAAACTAACATACCAACTATGTAGCTCATTGTAGCTTTAATAAGGTTAATATGGTTAAAACCACTAAAACACTTGCACAACATTAGCCAGCCTAAATTAAGTTTCTTGAAGAACTTGTGTTATGGATATTAGATAACTGATATACTTAAGAAAACATGAACATACATATTGAATAAATACATTTTTTTATTAAAATATAAACTTAAATAAACATATAAACATCCATGACTTGACGACTAATATATGTGTTCATCACACAAAATATCCGCCGCCGCCGCCGGGATTCGAATCCAGGACCACTGGCTTAGAAGGCAATCTATGTTACCGCTACACCAGCCGGTCGTCGCAAGTAAGGTTGGTTATACACTCAGAAGAATCCTAACCCTCTTAGAAGATTAGCAGGTGTTGCCCTTTTAACAGCACCATCTGAGTGTTCCAATAGGTTGTAACGGGTAGTGTTAAGGAGTTTAACCTTTTGTCCACCAAAAAAAAATGTTTTATGGTATAAAAAGAAGAAGCTTATCGTGTGATGGTGTTATTCAAAGTATTGTTGATGAATAGTGACCAGAAAAATAATGCTGAATTTATATATTATTATTATTTAAAAATAAACTTTTAACAACGATATACAACATTTTAAATTAAAGTAAATTTATTCGTGCAATGTGTAATAAAAGAACCGTTGAAATGTTTCGTTTGTTTTTGTGTAAACCATAAACAAATAGAATCCATGTATTCGCAACTAGTAGTGTCAAGATATTTTAGACAAAAAATCTATCTCCATGAAAAATTTCATGCACATCCGTCAAACAGTTTCGGCGAGATTGAGGATTAAAAATTCATATATTCATACTATCTTTTGCATTCATAATATTGGAAGGATTTTCTACTTTTTACGTACCTATATCTCTTGTCAAATTAGGCAACTCACTTTACATCAAATAAAATTTTTGCTTAGTCAATATAAAATCTAAATTGACAATGAAATACGAATTGAGCCGGGTATAACCATTTATATTTTCTGCATAAACTTTACACGACTCTGTACTTAATTTAGGTCACTTTGACCTTATAATTTCACATAAAGTTAAATTATACAAATGATCAGTTCGGAGTAAAATAGTAAAATTTCAACCAGAGCCAACTGTCACGGATCATTAAAATGTAATTCCATTTCTATTCTATTTGAAAATTCTTGATTAACAGATGGCTAGAAATTACAAATTAGTCATATTTTGGAGTGTTGGATAAAAGAGTGTCATGTTTAAATTAAATTTAGTTTACTGTTGGCCTATATTTTTCTGGAAATCGTCGTTAGTGAAAAAAGTTAGTTGCGGCCTGCGAAAATGCAAAATACGATTAAGTCTCGGACACGTGTGATCCATTCCAAATAAAAACGCTTTAAAAGCGTATTATAAAGATGACCCTAGAGAATGATGGCAATGAAATTATCGCCATAATAACCCTTTTTAATGAGTCCACGTGCCCAAGAAAATGAGAAGGTTTAAGCCCTAAATCATCCAGCTGGTCCAGTGCTCGTTGAAGTAAGAATTATTAGGGCCCTGAAATAAATTTTGAGAAACCCTTAAGTCTTCTTCCGCACCCGCAACCAGCAGCTTAACCTGTCGTCCGAAGCAGGGAAGTTAGCATAGTGAATTCATGGTCTGTGATCCATCCACCATTCGGGCCGAATTTTACTTCTAGGCGACGACTTCAGGCAATATAGTGATAAAGTGTTGTCATATTAGATCTCATTTTTCAGCAGTTCATATCAAATTAAGATCAATAATGTTATCACTTACCTGCTCTTATAAAACTACGATACTTAAGTTTACTAACTATAGGTACATATATAAAAAAAAAGTTTCTTTAGAATTTACAATTCTGAAACTGGACCCGTTTCGTCATATGAGATATGTTTTTTCTGTGTAAAAAGCACTTTTTTTTATAAAATTTACGGTGCATTTTGTACAATGTGCTACTCATAATGTTTAACCTTTGCCTGTTCCCTTTGGTGTCTCCCACAAGGTAAAAACAAAAATATTGAATTGGCCTAATTGCAAATGTAACACAAACAAACATCGATCTTAACACATCGTAACAAACTTTATATTTGTTCGCTATAACCATACACTTAGGCTGCTTTTGAATTTGGGCGTTTGTTGTGGACCCACGTGGTGTACCACATGTTTGGACCCGTTGTCGTCTTCAGATACAATCCGGGAGATCATAGTTTCTTAAATTCAATTTTTTATAACTTTTTGTCAGGTTTGGTGAGTATTGTATAAGAAAATGGCTCGTACATGATATACATATTTTAGATCAGTTTAAAATAATTCGTACCCATAATTACACTTATGTGTTACCATAATTAAGAGTTATTTAGGAAAATATCCGTTAATTTCTGCGAATTGTACTTTCGGATTTAAAATACCATAAATTTTATGGTGCGTGAATACTGTAACAACTTTCATAAATGAAAAAAAATACTGTTAGAAATTATTGTAAGGCCAAAACATAATTTCTCATGATAATTCTGCGCAGGCACAGATGTACAACACATTTAAAACCCTTCGGCCCTCAAACTTGAAGGACTGAGTTTGTAAATTCCTCTTAATTGTCTGAGGGCCAAAGCTAATAATCCACTGTTTGTTTCATTTTTATGACACAGACCTCTGGAGTTCCTGTGAGAAGTAGTAGGTCAATGACTTGTTTTCTTAATTTTATAAATATTTGTTGAAAACTTATCAGGTTTACCTTGTTTTATTTTATTATTATCTGTGATAATTTCACCGAAAAGGTTTTATTGGACTTTCTATAAAGAAGAAATATTGGTTGAAAAATCAAAGTGTTCTGAACAGACTACAACAGAATTATGTATACCACCTAGTCTCCCGCACACACATACCGCGTATACATACCTACGCGCGATCGTCCAAGGTGGTATACATAATTCTGATGCAGTATGTACAATATAATATGAATTATCTTCACCTTTTTTACCTATTTACCTATTAGTTTTGCGGATAATATCCCGTAGCATTTTCTTGTTAAAAAATAGCAAGAGTTTGGCCATTAAATGTAACAAATTCTTTGCTTTATTATATTACTCTGTAGAGATTATATATAATTTATTAAATCATAACAAATATATATTTTAGCCATTAAAAAAATGGTTATAGTCGTAAATTTTGAACCAAGGTTACAATAAAGATTACAAATATGTAAACTATATCACTGTATTAGATAAACCTATAAGGGATTGACAGTATCTTGATAAATATTAAGCTGAGATAAAGCTATTCAGTTGATCTAATAATAAGTTAGTATTATATTTATCTGCTAAAGGTAAAGTCCTAAAAATGTGGTTATACATTTCCGCATCTTTTTTGTTACTTATTTGTGTAAGGGGTCAAATAAGTGAAAATCATTTGGCAGTGACTATAAAACAAGGAGTTGTAATTGGTTCGTTGGCAGAAGATGGTGAATATGTTGAGTTTCATGGTATACCTTATGCAGATTCGACAGCTGGAAGCCATCGCTTTAAGGTAATTTGTGGTGCTTAAAAGTTTGTTAAATAATAGTATAATATTTTACGAAACTACTTTTACAATTAGGGTAAACAATCTTTTTATTATCCTTTTTTATTACCTTTAAATATATGAGTGTATTTTCTGATGTGTTACCATTGTTATTCTCACCTGAAAGACATTTTTGACGGAAGACAACGATTAACTCATTTAAGCTGATCAAAAACATTAAGACGGTTTATACAGGGTTAATTTTAATTAACGCATCACCTCTTGCGAGCGACTTCTTCACATCAATCCCAACAAAATTTGTTCTACGACTTTTTACAAATCTTGATAAATAACACAAAAAATAAAAACAAATTTTTTTTTGCTCCTTACTGTACATTTTATAAGAAGTACCTATTATTATTATGAAGCGATATTTTACTACGTAAGGGTTGTGGCATACCTACGCTCAGAGTAAATAGAGTTACGCCTCTAAACGGACGCTATAAATGTTTTTAGTATGAAAAACAAAATTTTTTAAAGTTGTAGAACAAATGTTGTTGGTATTGATTCGGAGAGGCAGCCTGCAAGATGTGATGCACTAATTAAAATTAACCCTGTACAGTTGTATTTATTTAAATGGTTAAAGAAATTAAAGTAGAATGACAATGTATTTTTAAACTACACATTTTTTTATTATTTTAGGCACCCAGTCCTCCGCCACATTTCACAGATGCATTCATAGCCAACAGAAGGAACGTAAGATGCATTCATGCGTTGGGCGTTGGATACGAGGGAACTGAAGATTGTTTAGTAGCGAATGTCTATACAAAAAACTTAAATTCATCACAATTACCTGTCATGGTCTGGGTAAAAGGAAAAGAGTTTGATAAAGAATATGATCACAAGCTGTCTTTTAAAAACTTTTTAGAACATGATGTTGTGGTGGTTTCATTAAATTTTAGAGAGTCAATTTTTGGTTTCCTATGCCTCGGCACTGAAATGGCACCTGGTAATGCAGGCCTCAAGGACATAATCGCTGGCCTGAATTGGGTACAAGAGAATATTGCTCAATTCGGAGGTGATCCAAGCAGCGTAACACTATTTGGTCATGGAAGCGGGGCAGCTGCTATCGATTTAGTGAGTATGTCTCCAATGGCGGAAGGACTTGTTCACAAAGTCATTTCGCAAAGTGGAACAGCCAGTGCCCCATGGGCAGTTACTCGAGACAACCTTAAGTATACTATTAAAGTCGCCGAAGCATTAGGCCATGACGCAAACTCAGTAGAAGAACTTTCAGAAGTGTTTAAAAGAACGAGTGTAAGTGCACTAATGGCGGTAATAAACGACCTGGATTTAAAAGACAATGCCTTGGCGTTCGCGCCGTGCATTGAAAAAGATAATGGTTATGAAAAGCCGTTTCTTACTAAATCACCTCATGAAATCTTGAAAAATAATGAGTTTCTACAAATACCGTTTATGACAGGCTTTGTAGACAACGAAGGCACAATCAGAGCTACAGAAGCCATCGCAAAAGACTGGCTTGAGGAAATGTCTACATCAATAAATGAATTTCTGCAGTCGGATTTAGAGTTTAACTCGGATGAAGTAAAACAAGAGGTTTCCCAGAGAATCAAAAGTTATTATTTTGCTAATGAAAATATTAATTTTGAAAGGTATTTAAAATATCAAGGTGATACTATGATGTTAATTTCAGCTCTTCAAGAAGTACAAGTTCGTGCAAGAATGTCAAGTAAATCAGTGTATTTGTATCAATTTTCCTACAAGGGATCTTTAGGGGGAATGTTTGTGGGACCATTACACCTTGAAAGCGCAGAGCATAGTGAAGAATTAGCGTACATGTTTTATAATCCCTTGGAACCCATTGATTTAAATGACCTTAGCGTAAGTGAACTCTTACTCCAAAGATGGACGAATTTTGCTAAAACTGGGTGAGTAATAATAGACGTTTAAGTTATAATTAATCATTGTACCAATATTAAAACGAATAAGTAATGTATTCTCATTTTTTTTAGGATACCGTCCAGTAAAAACTCAAATTTAGAATGGCATCCGTTTACCAATACACATAGTTACTTTTTACGAATAATTGATGATGATGAATATAACGAAGAACAGGATGGCCTTCTTGAGATTGTGGCTCAAAGTCCTCATGCCAGTGAAATGTCATTTTGGGAGCCTATTTATGAGGAACACTTTTTGGATGCAAGAAGTTTTTGGGAAGTATCTGGTAGGGATGAAGGTGAAGGGTCTACAACTGATGGGTTAGATTTAGAAGGGTCTGGAATAGCTGAAACTACACCTCTGCCTATCGAAGAAACTACACCAGCTGCTGATTCTGCGACATCATCCTTTGGTTATACTTTTACTATCTTAGCATTATTTGCAGTTGTGAACCATTTTCATTGGTTGCAAATAACGTCGTAAGTAGATTTCATAAGTGATTGTTGGTTTCAAAAAACTTTTAGTAGACATAGCCGCTACTGAATTTGTTTTTGCAATGTAGTTTTTAAACTTATATGAAAATTTTATTGATTTTTATATAAAGTGCTCAAATCTTTTTTTACGTAGGTAAACAACAATAAAAATCACTCGCACGCTTATTTTTACATAAATTTTACATTCACAGTTGTAGTCATATTTCAGTTTCTTAATTATGACGAAAAATTAATATTTTCATGCATTCACAACAAATCATTAAATTATATATTTTATTATAATCTTAAGAAGTTTTTACTAATATAGTGTTTAAGATACTCAGTACATTTTCATATATGTACAGATGTAAAGTTGTATTATGTTTACAAGTACTTTGAATATTATATTTCGATTTAAGTTATTTCATTGTTTCATAACACTCGTAAGTACTCGTTTGTTATACAGGGTTAATTTTAATAAGCGCATTACCTCTTGCAGTAAGCCTCTCCACATCAATCCCAACAAAATCTTATGATCTATCTTATATCTTATCTTATGAAAATTACTAGTTTAAAAAAAAGTTTTCCCATACAAAAAACATTTATAGCCTCGGTTTAGTCGCGTAGGTTTATTTACTCTAAGCGTAGGTATATCACGTACCTTGCGAACTAAAATATCGCTTCAAAATAATAATAGGCATTTCTTACAAAATGTAGAGTTAGGAGAAAACGCTCTTCTTTTTTTAAATTTTTGTGTTATTTATCAAGATTTGTAAAAAGTCGTAGAACAAATGTTGTTAGGATTGATGTGGAGAGGATGCCCGCAAGAGGTGACGCGTTAATTAAAATTAACCCTATATATGTTATATTATGTATTCATTTTATTAAAAATTTTCAGGAATAAAGTCGCATGTTTATATTATATGTATATGTAACTACATTTAGTACCCACCTAATTTTAATACATTGTATTATTTTTAATACTCGAATACAAAAAAATATATTATACTTATAATTTTATTTAAAAATAAGCACCGCTTGTCCATCACCCATATTTTATCAAACTCATTTCATCCCTCACAAAACCATTAAAAACTTAACCAACGAGTAAAACTCAATGAATTATTAAAAGAAAACCTTATAAAAATAGTTCCATTCTAAAAAAACACCATATCACAGAAAAAGTTGTATTCTCAACCTGCATGCTTTCACATTTAGTATGAGCCAATGCGTGGGTGGTTGATGCATAAAAAACAACGCCTAGAAAGGTCACGACGGCCGTGCCTAGTGCTACGGTCAGAAGGTCGCTTGCTTACTTGTGTATGCGGTTATTATGCGACTACTGAAACAGCTAAATGTCACATTTTCTAGATCCTATCTATGTCTTTAGAAAATGGTGAATAGCGAAACTTAAAATTAAATAATACGCTTTCGAACGTTTTAGCCCCTTCTAACTTTACGGCGTATCTTCAGAAACCTGGCTTAAAATTATTGAATACAAGAAACTTGGAAAACTTAGAATAGTATTTAACTAATAAGCCAAAGATAAAATCTATTTATCTATTTTTAATACGGTAATTTCCTTTCTTGAACTTCTTACTCCATAATATAAAACCTCAAGCCGCATCTATGCCAAGAGCCTCGAAAACTTCTAAACATATTCTCATATTTCATTACAAATGAACGGGACAATATACGAGAAAAATCACAGTGTTTATTCAATTAAGTATTTCGCTGAAATAGTAATGACCTTTGATTTTCTACATATATGTAATCACGTTAAATATTATAGATGTCTGAAAACTACATGCTCTCACTCTAGTCATTTCAAGGCCTCCGTACCGCAGTGGTCGAAGATGCTACTCAGCAAATCGTGAACCACAACGGGTTCTGTTCTCGCACATAACAAAAATCATTATTATGGTCCGGGTCTGGGTGTTAATGTATTTGTATTTTAGGTTCCCCTTATACGCTACATGGTATCCCATAACACAAGCTATGCTTACTTTGGAGCCATGTTCTTGGTTTGGTTATCTGGGGCTTTTATTTATTTATATTGATACTGGCTAGACGAAAGCACAGGTCGGTATAATTTTTATTCTCATATTTATAGCTTTCTTAATTGTATGCCGAAGGATACTAAAATATTGTGAGATTTTAACACAAAACCGTTTTCACCTTTAATTCACCAATACGAAATTACAGGACATAGGTCATTTTGGACAATGTAATTATCATAATACCTTTAAAAATATAAAATTATTAAAATTGGTTTCCAATGGAATATAAGAACAGATGGAATTAATGGCGATTTCATATACTTAGTTAATCACAAAATATGTTTGAGGATGAAAATAAAAGCATGATTTGTAACAATAACGACAGTCTGTGAGCTTGATTAATATAAAACCAACAATGATGATATAAGTAATGAAAGCATTCTAATTCTACGTTCCCTATGTCAAAAATCTAAAGACCTTTATTAAAATGAACATTTCATTTATTTTGATGAAAGCGTGTAAACGAGTACTGTAATTCACTCGAGAGAAATAAAATATATTCCATCTATACAGGGTGATTGGCAGGTCACTATCGAAATTCGAGGACGTGAAAAAATAAATATTAATTATTTACTGAGTAAACTTAGTACAGTTAAGGAATTCATAACGCAACGTACACGGGTACGGAAGTACGCACGACGCTATCAAGACAGAATAGATAGGTAGACGACTTCAAGACTTCAGGAACGGTCGTCGACCTAGTAAAACTCTTTATTTATTTATAGGGAATTCTGATGATAAATTAAGTACCTACTTTTATATAATAATTATTTCGCAAAGCCACCGAGTAACGACGAGATCAAAGTTGGAGCACGGGGCTTAGTAATGAAATGGGGCTTGTCATACAAATCAATCAATATATATAAAACTGTTCCGTTACTGACTGAGTTACTGAGTGACTGAGTGACTGACAGACAACGTACAGCCGTAACTACTGGGCGTAGAGAGCTGACATATGAAATATAAATTCTTTAGGGGATGTAGGGGTGCACTAAGGAAGGAATTCCCGAAATTCCCATGGGAACGGGAATTATTGGAATTTTTAGTTTGTATGAAAAATCTTATGCCTTGAGTGCACGGATATGATACTTGGCATAAAAGTTCTTCAAAAAGAGACTGGTTGTGTTATGAAAGGAATTCCTGAAATTCCCACGGGAACGGGAAATATATGATGTTTTAGTTTGTATGATAAAATCTTATTCTTTGAGTGCACGGATGTGATACTTGGTATAAAGGTTCCTCAATAAGTGTCTGTTTGTATAATGGAAAGGATTCCCGGAATTCCCACGGGAACGGAAAATAGGACTTTTGAGTTTATGCGTGTACGAAGTTGCGGGCAAACGCTCGTTAATTATAAAAGTACTATGGACATTCGGGCGTAGTGTGTGGATCCATCTCTACGGTACGGCGCCGTATGCCGTGAAACGTCATGCGGCGTGGTACGGCGCGGCACCGCAACGTTCCATAGCGTCGTGCACGGCGCACCGCTCAGCGCTTCATAATTATCTCCATCATGGTTCATTATAGAAAAGTATTGATTTGCACGGCGCGGCGCCGTAGAGCTGGATCCACGCCCATACAGACCCTTGTCCTGTCATCTTCGACCTCAACTTTACTAACCATCAGGTGAGATTGAGGTAGAGTTCGGGCTTAGTTACGCACAGTTAAAAAACGAATTGACTTTGAAATCATTATTACTATCATACTGTAAGTTGATGTTGATTGCTTTTAAGTATTAAATAGTTTTTATATTACTAAAAGTGTTAAAAAATAAACTATGATAGATTTGGTTCGAATCCCGGTTAGGAGTCATGGAAGTCTTTTTTATTTATTTATTAAATAATCAACAGGATTTATCGCGTGCATAAACCTATGTTTTTTCAGTCCCTCGTACCCACGGCGTCTGCAAATAAAATGCAGAAATATAATTATACGAATATAAAAATATAATATATAAATATAATAAATCAGATCAAAACTTTTCTTTTAGGAATATATAAAAAAGTTATTATGGCAGATATTTGGCCAATATTCTTAAAAATATCTACTTTTTGAAAATACACAGATGTTTTGAACTTTTTATCACTCAGCACTATGTTAGAACTTAGTAACTTTACGTAGGATTTTTGTTACTAAGCTCATAGAGCATCTTAATCTGCATGTAAAAAATAAATAATTATTTCAAAAATGACATGTTAGATAAAAAATCGTCAATTTTTATAAAAAAATTAAAGTCGATTATTTCAAAAACGGTAAGGTTTTGGGGTAAGGTGTTTCATAGTGAAATTAGTCAGAAAAGACGAGTACTATACGCCTTTAATGGATCTAGGTCAACTTAACCTGTAACCCTATATATAGGTAGACTACATATCAAAATCCCCCAATAAAGATTTTTCATGATATCAACTGAGTTAGCCATAATGCCACATGTCAAAAATTAAATAAAGAACGCGTAAATTAATTGAAAACATTCGTGTCATAAATTAAATTTAGAATTATATTGTCCATATTACGAAGTTGGTCATTAAATATGTTTATCAGAACAACCAATGGTGACCATAAAGGGGTTATGTTGGTAATAAAAATTGCAAAACTGCAGATTTACTGGCTCGCTGTTAATGTTGCATGGCACGCAGCTGCATTGTTAATCAAATCCTTTAGAACTTAGGCGATACACATATTATTTTAAATGCATATACATTAGTTGTGTCAAAAAAAGTAAGGCAACATCTAATATAATGATTCTACATCTATTTTTACATACAATTGAAACAATACTATTCGTTCTATAGTAATTCAATAGTCAATTATAAAGCTTCTGCTAAAATCTGTTCGATGAAAGTTTTGTAATTAAACATTGAAATAACCTGATGAAATTATTTTTAGTAATTGCTTTGTGGTTTAAATACGTATTGATTCGATTTTGTTACCATGTCTTTATTAACTTTTGAGTTCTGAATTAGTTTCAAGATTCGTAATAATAATAATAACTAAATACGTGTTTAATTGTTACTTCAGTAAAAACATGGAACTTATGTTGGGCTAGCCGCTTAAAATACCTATAGGCCCCCATAACTAAGTCTTATTTGAGAGTTTTTGGGGTATGAATGAAAAGAGTAGATACACCCTGTACAAAGAGAAGAATTTTGAAATTTTAATTTACGAAAAATATTTATAAAAAATGTTTTTTTTTTTCGAAATTCAGACCCACTCATTATTCCTAATCTGCTATTAAAATATAATTGACTATTATAACGCCACCCTATATAGTCAGCGACAATTCATAAATAATCGCAATTTCTTTGATCCCAATTGACTAACAGTGATCATTATTAAAATATGATTTAAAAGGAGAAACGATTCCCTTCTCTGTCTTTGCCTTAGTGAAGTAATTTCCCATTTTATCTTAGTTACTTGTAGATTCTGTTCATTATTTGGTTTATTTCATTCATCTTAAAAATATTAAATGAATGTTTGTTTAAAATAGCGTTTGTATTAAATATAAAAGTATTAAAGTCTTATTTATTTTTTAAAAAGCATAAAAAATGTTTTTTCTTTGTATGTTTCTCCTCTTACTTCTTCTAAACAACCACATAGATTTGGATACGAATTAAATAAAAAATGTATGTGGATATATAAAAAAAGTATCTCAAAAGATCCATTAAAACAATGTAGTAGAAAATTGTAATCCTTAATGATCTTATAAAAATATTGTTATAAAAGAAACCATTATGAAATAAATTCACTTAAATATATTTTTAAAATACATGTAGCCTTTCTCAAAAGGTATAAATCAAATGCAAAGAGCTATTCAGCATATCATATCAGTACCTATATTACACCCGTACGAAGCCATAGCGGGTCTCTAGTATGATATAAGTCATAATATTAAATACAAAACTAACATACATATATAATCATTTCAATAGGTACATGGAGTTACAAAGCACACGTGGTGCAGCCGAGTGGTAGAGTCAACTTTTTAACATTACTCACCGTTTCAGGAAGAAAGTATTGCAAGGATAAGAACATTTTATTAAAGATGTATAGGACACAACGGAGCAAAAAGTAAGTAACTTATAATTATTTAGTATTTGAAAATCTACACGGCTTTCGGCGGAAAAGACCCGACAATCGGACAAGTCGGTCGGGTATCAGGACTAGAGAGAAAGAAATCGGCGAACGATTCGTGCAGTATCCAGCAAAGCCGCTTTTTTCATGATTGCTGGAAGCGAACCACCGCCGAATCCCAGCCTTCCAAGGTGTCTAACTAGTGTGGCTGGGGTCAAACCGTTTGCGGATATTATTACAACTGGGATGATTTCGGTGGACATAACTTCCCACGCGTTGCTTTTCGGTCTCGGTCTTCACGATGTTCTCGTCTGGCGGGATAGTTATGTCCACCAAAAACACCTTGGACGACGATCGGTCCATTAACACGATATCAGGTTTATTCGCTAGAATACTCCTGTCCGTGATAATGGGCCGATCCCAGTAGAGCTTGGCGCTGCCGTTTTCGAAAACGGGCTCCGGCGTGTACTGGTATTAAGGCAGTTTCTGAAATAAGGGCCAACAACAATAAAAATAACGTTTATTATCAAGCAAGTACGCAACGTATTATTAATGTAAACAGTCTTATGTCGCTATCGAATAAATTTTTATATGCAAAAATCCTTAAAGAACATAAACATATTGCAACCAATCCGTCTCTACTAAGAAAGATTTAGTTTAAATTTACGTTCCTAAAATTTAGTTACATACATCTCATTTCTAAAACGTTAAATTACAGTCATTCCAAAAATGAAAAATTTTGTACGAGAGCACTCAATAATTTTTGTTCCTACAAAACCCTATCCATAGTAGTCCAACACACTTACGCGCGTAACTTGGGCGCCCGTGCCGCACCCGCTCTCGCGCACATGGCCCGACATCCGCTCCCTCAGGTTACTGACGAACGATTTGCATATGCCCCTTTTCGGTGTTACGGCGATTGAAACGTAGGTTTATTAACGCATGCTGGGAATTAGGGATTTATTATTTATTTATCTTGAATTCAATTTTAATTTGATTATAAAATGCTCGGTAAAGGTTGTGTTTTTTGATGAAATTTGCATGTTGTGATTCATGATTACGGTAAGTTTCGCATTGTATCAGCTGAGTAGTTTTTGATCTCTATGAAATAATTGAATTCATAGGCTTTGTTTCTTTGTGATAATGTAACGTTCTACTGGAAAAAATCTATCCAGGTTTTCCGAGTTTATTGAATATGCTACAAGTTCATTAAAAATCTAATCTTTTCCCTTTTAAAACTATCCGACTATAAACGAACCTTTTTGTGAAAGTTTTATAATCAATCACAAAGTAACTTCAATCTCGATTCTAAATTTAAATTTGAAAATGTTTTATCGATGCAACTATTGTAGTGTTTTTCTAAACGAGAATTTATGATCTATAATAAAAAGTAATAACAGCTCTATTAATAGGTGATTAAACATTTCCTAACAAAAACACTTCCCTAATTTTTGACAAGCGTTAACGACATTTTACGTTTTGTGACTATTTTATGAAGCCGTATTTCTTCTTTGGAATCAACAGTTAGGAAAAACAATATTGGATAACTCTCTCTAGGAAGAGAGTATTACTCCTAAGGCATACTTTGTCATAATGCCAATTAACATTAGATTTCTGAGAATTTGCTTTAAAGATTTTAACCGCTTAGGGTCGGTTGAACTCCTGAATAATGTAGCAGAAAAGGTGACTAATCCGAGCGAAGTCCCTTCGTGGCCCTTCTGTCTAGCGACTACCTTTTACAAGGTAAGTTCACACCAAAAGTTTTGCGTAACTTGAAAAAAACAACATGTTATAACCAAAATATCTATTATGTTTATTGCTTTTAAAAATACTCTTCTCTACATTTTAAAATCATTTTCATGCAATCGAACTTTTTTTAAACAGGAAGAATACAGATCTGAAGGCATGTTTCTACGAGCTGATTGAACGCTATCATTGCGTCTTCAGAGTTGGTAAAATTGAAAACTCTTATCAAATCTTGGTTTTGGGTAAAATACAGAAATCACAGGGTGCTAGGTTTGGGCTATGTGCAGGATGAGAGATGAGGTATACTTTTTTAGAAGCTAAAAAAATTACTTTGTTGTTGTTTGATGTTTTGTTGCCCATGTGAAGAAGCGTTGTCATGACGTAGAAAAACGCGGATTTCTGGTCGTCTTTCGCGAATTTTTTTAACACCCTGGTAGAATAGTCCACTCGGCATTAACACTTTTTTGATCTTGAAGTGGAATTGTGCAGATGGGACGATATTATACGCGATATTTTTTTTCCAACGTTTTTTTCGCCTGCCTCAGATTTATCGGCCAGTTCTCATTTTCAAACACACATTCACAAGATTGCTGTTTTTTTTCAGGTTCAAAACAATAAATCCACGTTTCGTCTCCTGTGACAATGTCATAATCAGCATTAGAATGTCCGTGGTCGTACTTCAGTAGCATCTGTGAGCACCATTCTACGCGAGCCCGCTTCTGCTCCGCTTTCAGTTTATGAGGGATCCAATAACAACTCAAATAGTTATACCGATTAGCTAGAAGTGCACAACTTTAAGTGTGCCCCATGCAGAAAATTCGATTGAAGCGTGGGTATATTAACGCATGACTTTCTATCCAAGACTTTTTATTTACTAACGTCAATAAACATAAATATCTTATTAATATTATAAATGATTCTTAAGCATGTTGTAATAATCAAAACTACAATAAGCTATCATCTATGTATCATCCGCAAGTGATGTGTGATCTAGTGAGACTAAGGTCAACCACAAACATTAATGTATTAGTATTGACTACCTAAGTCAATACTTTTTGTGCAAATATGTTTAATATAAACGATATTATGTCAATAAATCTGAATTTCTATTTTTACCCTGTAATTCCAATGTCAATGCTAAGTTTCAAGTTTATTCCCAGGAATCATTTGTTTAATGCATATACAATGTAGCTGGGGACTTCAATGTTATAAAAGTATTAGTTCATATTGTTTGTGATTGTGATACCATCGATTTTACACGATTTTATAGTACCGTGTAATTTTCCCTATGTTTAATTTCAACATAATGCGCATTGTAGGGCCTTGTCTTCTAATTGATTACATACTTAGTATTAATCACCGAACAGATATGAAAGGTATTAATGAAAATTCCTAATTATTTGCAACACATGTAATTGTTTGTGTGTTCAAAGTATAATGTATAATTAAAACATTGCGTATTAATATCAATAAACATAGCACTTGGCAAACTTTAGGAATTAATGTATCTAATGTATTTTTCTTTTAATAGAGATTTAATCATTTCGAAAATCAGAATTCGTTTATACTTATTTAGTGAAGGGAACAATATGCATATTCAAGATATTCGGGTTCTAACTTGCGGGAAAACGTTAACATATTACAGCGAGTAAAATAAATTCTCATAAAAAGAACGTTTGGAAGTGCATCTCGTCATATAATGAAAGAAAAATCTTTTGCACACTTAGGTAATAATGCTTTTGCACAACGTAAATAGGTGATAATGCTTTTGCGACATAAACATTTTGACGGATTCCAAGTGGCACTGGTCTAGCTTACGATATGGGTGCGGATCAGTTAGAGTCTAACTAAAAATTAAAATAAAATCACCAGACAATCACACCAACTAAATGGCCCCAAACTAAGCAGAGCTTGTGATATGGGATACCATGTAGCAAACTAGGGGGGGAACCCAGAATATGAATTCATATAGATAAACACCCAGACACAGCACATTTTTTTCTCGTTCCGTGCGGGAATCGGACTCGTGACCACTGGCGTCTGAGGCAGACAGTGTTACCCAATCGCCAAAGTGGTCGTCAAGCTAGATGAACACTATTAAATAAACTTTTTAACCGGATTTATCGCGTATATTTTTTTTTTCCAGTTAATTTTTTTTTTAACTCAACGTTTCGGTGTCTTTGCAGACCCCGTGGTCACGAGCGATCGCTTAAAAAGTGTAAATCCGGTTAAAAAGTGTTTTATTTAATAGTATGAATCGCGAAAACTTAGACAATATTAGATGAACACTTTGAAACTAGGGTAGGTATCTCTATATAGCTCAAAATATACAATCAGTTTACATTCCTAACGTATTATACTGATACAGATTACTGACTATATCAAAGATTTGCACTCGGTAAACAAGACGCAATATTGTTTTCATTGTTCGATAAAATCTTCCATCAACATCTGAGATACGATTGATTATAGATAGCTTTATTTCAGTCACCATACTGTAGCAATCTGCATACTTAATAGCTTAATTCTTTGCCTGTTGAATAACTTTAAAATACATTACATTCACTATGGTGAATGAACGCAACGCTGCCTGAGAACCAACTCGTTCTTTTCCCTCCCTGCGGGCGCCTCAGCCTCGGCCATTTCGTTTCGTGTTCAACTGAGAGCGGACGCGCTTAAAAAAACAATTTAACTCAACTTATATATCTTGAAGTTATCCCGCCTACCGGGTTCAAGGAGAGGACTAAGTTGTAAGGTTCAAGGAGAGGACTAAAATCTAAAGCGGAATATATAATCCGGCATATATATAATCCTAACAAGCACGTGAGGAACAACTACTACCCTAAAAGTCCTACGTGCAGAATACTACCGAGAAGAACCTGCATTGTTGGAATTTGATTAAAAAGGGACGCGCCTGGAGCAGAACACCGGCACGAGGACCACAACTTCAAACAACAGGCCAGTGCTCCACTAACATTGTTACCTTATAACCTAGCCGCGGAAGGTAATTAAATAACTGTTAAACCGAAGTTATTTTTTTTATTTGGTTTAACCTACGAACCCACCTAGTCTGCCGGCTAAGCGCGGCAGTGGCGCCTACAACGTGGTTTAATTACCTTCCAAAGCTCGTCATTTCCTAAATTCTACGGGTTCACATAACCTAAACGTGTGAACGCGTGGGTGAGTGTGCAAACTGTTACGTACTAGTCTAAATTAATTAACTTCTTTCTTTGTAAATTCTAAATAATTGCTTAACGTCGTTTTTATATAGTTTTTTTGTGCAAATGCAAAATTGTTAACAATTACTTCCATGCTGGACTGGGAGTGAAAGAAAAACGTAGAGTGTGCCAGCTGCTTTTCTTCCCGGGCATACTGTAAAAGTCAGTTAAGGGACAGAGGTTTTCTCTCCATCTTCATAACACCTCTACTAAACCCGTATGCTTTTGTTGAAACTCTAATTTGTGTTTTAATTTAAATTCTTGTTTAATTCTAATTGTTGCTCTAATTTTTAACCTACAGTATATTACTTCCTAACTATCAATTTGTAAAATTAACGTCAAACGCGGGTTTAGACAAACTTAAAACTTTTATACTGTTTTAACCAGTATATATAAATAACTTTTATACTGTTCTAACCAGTACATCTAAGTCATTACCATTTGTAATACATAACAGTTTGTACACTAATATTGTTTATTTTCTACTAAAACTACTTGTAATTTTGCATTAATTTAACGTCCCCAAATTGCTAACTTTAATTTTTCTCTCTAATTAACTAAATTTTCTACAAATAATATCACCTAAGCGTAGTTTCTTGCTTGAATTAATTGTAAAGAACACCATCTAATTCCTTTTAACTATAAATATTGTTTAACTTAGTAGTATAAACATCTTGGAACATGGGAACTCACCCTATTAAATTTTTTTTGCTAAACAAAAATGAATTAACCTACGAAGTGCTTATTAGAGGCGAGGAACCTGCAAATACTGTGCTTGAACTACGCAGGCAGATAAATAAATTAACACCATTAATACCTACATCTGACATAGTCGAGTCAGGCATCGAACCGGAGATAGATATTACAGGCGCTAACATTTCTTTTACTGAACTTGTGAACAAATTAAAACTACTTGAGGATAAATTTGAACAGAGTTTGTTCAACCGCACTACAGCATTGTGCAATCATTTATATTATCGCTTAAAACGTATAGATTGTTCTGAACCTAAACATACAGAAAAAGTAAATTTATTATCAAATAACTTAAATTTTATTAACTACTCAATTAAACCTCCTAAAGTAAAGACTTAGCTATCTTAATAACTATCAAATCATTGTTCCCTAAAAGAATACAATTTTTAAATGACTAAACATTTAAATCTACTAAACTAAAGACTTGCTGTTGAGCACAATCTGACCTAAAAGGATTGTTCTCTATTAAATATTATTCTCTAAAAGAGTAATATTTTTTTTAAATGCCTACACATTTAAATCTACTAAAACAGAGTCTTGCTGTTCGAGTACAATCTGACCTAAAAGGATTGTTCTTTTTCAATAACTATTCCCTAAAAGAATAATGATTTGTTAATGACTATTTAAATCTACCAAATAAAGACTTGCTGTTTGAGCACAATCTTGTTCTAAAAGGATTGTTCTCTGTCTGAAAGGGTCTCAAATCATCCTAATATGATATAATGACAGTATGGCTATGAATGAATGTTGCGTGAAGTATGAAAGATGTATGAGAGAAACAATAGTAGGTCCAAATAGTAGTATTAGTCGGATTTTGCATACAAGTACGCCAAATCCTTCGCTTTGTCGGGGGGTACTGTAGCAATCTGCATACTTAATAGCTTAATTCTTTGCCTGTTGAATAACTTTAAAATACATTACATTCACTATGGTGAATGAACGCAACGCTGCCTGAGAACCAACTCGTTCTTTTCCCTCCCTGCGGGCGCCTCAGCCTCGGCCATTTCGTTTCGTGTTCAACTGAGAGCGGACGCGCTTAAAAAAACAATTTAACTCAACTTATATATCTTGAAGTTATCCCGCCTACCGGGTTCAAGGAGAGGACTAAGTTGTAAGGTTCAAGGAGAGGACTAAAATCTAAAGCGGAATATATAATCCGGCATATATATAATCCTAACAAGCACGTGAGGAACAACTACTACCCTAAAAGTCCTACGTGCAGAATACTACCGAGAAGAACCTGCATTGTTGGAATTTGATTAAAAAGGGACGCGCCTGGAGCAGAACACCGGCACGAGGACCACAACTTCAAACAACAGGCCAGTGCTCCACTAACATTGTTACCTTATAACCTAGCCGCGGAAGGTAATTAAATAACTGTTAAACCGAAGTTATTTTTTTTATTTGGTTTAACCTACGAACCCACCTAGTCTGCCGGCTAAGCGCGGCAATACGTCTGTTAAAAGCAGACTAATATATTTATAATATATTTTACTGAATTGGCCCTGGTTCATAATACTCCTATCACTCCTGGAAGAGAGTGCAGTATGGAGACTTATCCAGAACATTCACACACTTCTCATTTTTTTCTGGAATAGTTGGTTCTAACAACGTTAAATTAACAACCATGTCTACGCACACGCTCCATAATTTGCACAACGCTTTCAGGTTAAATTGCGTTCAAAAATATATGAAATAGAAGAACACCTCTCCACCGCCATCATTAATCACCAAAAACCCATTAATGACAATTTGCTGGCAATTGAGCAAGCCATAGATGACGTCATAGCCCTCAAATCAATAAAATAATCTAGAATTTGAAAGTAAAAATACAAATTGTAGTCTATTTATACTTCCGATCGAAATTAGTTCCGCATATATGTATTTATAGTGTGAGCTTCAAATCCTTGACCGAATCACGAAAATATCCTCACGACTGTAGCAAAAGTATAACGTTATATAAATAGTTGCTTTTAATATATCTGAATGGAAATAGGTGAAAAGAAAAGCGTTTGTGACACGTATGTAATCATAACAGTATAGGTAAACTTAATGGAACCAATGAAAATGTAATGGAATGTTTGATAACATTTTTTTGAAAACAAATTTGTGTGACGTTAGATAGATAGTTTATAACTATTACAACGGTTAGACAGATATTTAGACCTCGGTAGAGTATTTTAAGATCTTTGTTACATATTTTTGACCGCTATATTTGTCCTCTAAATTATCTGGATTTTTGGGCGTCAGATGAAGATGTTTAGAAAGCCTAAAGTGACAATAACTGTATACAACTGTATAGTTTGCAGCCTTTTGGAATATTGCTGTCAGGTGTGGAGCCCAACTTACCAAGTTCACATAAATAGTATAGAACGTATACAAAAGACATTCTTGTATCGTCTTGCATATACCGACAATAAGTGTAGAGTTTTACGTTCTTATCAAGAGAAATGTAATTATTACAGTGTGATGCCGTTAATAAATCGGTGCAAGACATTAGATTTAATTTTATTTAAAAATATCGTTCAAGGTCACATTGATTCATGCAAATTACTGTCCCAAGTTAAGCTATGTGTCCCAAGGCCTGGAAGTAGATTAAGAAACAGGAAACCCTTTGAGCTAGCTTCAGTGAAGACTACCACCGGCAGTCATGCTCCTATGACAAGTTTTTAAACAATAATGTTACTTTTTTTTCAAATGATGTCTTATTTGCGATGCTAAATATGCTAAAACCGTCCTTTCCAGGAGGTCTTATATCATAAACTCTCATTTAAACTGAAAGTGCTACGTTGTATTACGTAGTTGGACCCTTTTTTTACTTGAGGAAAACGTGCTATCACGTGCCCGACCGCCCAAGCGACGGGGGGGAAGCGACGGGGTATGTGGGGATGATCCGGCAGAAGGCCAGACCTACCCACTAAAAACCTCAAGGTGTACCTCATCTGCCATAGATGGAGCTCACTGTACCGCCATTGGCATTAGCCGCGAGCCCCGGCAGATTGCGCTCAGCCTTAGCCGAGCGCCCCCCACGTGGGAAATGGTCCAGCACACGAGACCATTTCCCCACACATAGCCCTAATAGCCGCAGCAGGTCCCCTCACCCGCTACGACTGACTATCGGGAGGGAGAAGGTGAGCGTATCTCCTTCTCCGTCCCCCCCTCCGCCTACGGCGGATCGGTGCCGAAGAGGCGTCATCCTCCCGGCACCACTCCGCCGCCTCCTTCTGCGACATTACGTCATGTCCGCCCAAGCTTCTCGGCTCCCTTTTTTTTTGACAATTCATAATTGCAAACGCTGTAATTTCTATTAAATGCTTTCTTACTTTAGAGATCATATAATTGTGTATAGTACGTGTTTTGCACTGATAAGTTTACCTGTGACGGGTAGCCCAATCACAGAACGTACTACAATGACGTGGATTAACTTTATAATTATCGGTTTTGATTACCAGATATTGTCCCCCAAAAAACAAAATCACAGTTGTTTCAGCATGAGAACTGCCCTTCAGTACATTTTCCATTATATTTAATACTGAAGCTGCAGGCATACCTATAATAACTATGTGCTTCGTCCGAGTTGGTTAACCATCAATTTCCACATGTTTTCCGTTTTCATCGCATTATATGATTATTGGGCTTTCACTTATTTCACTTACATTTAATTGTTGTTAAAATCAAAATAGCTTTAAGAACAAAATAGGTTTTCGTAAGATTACACATTTGAACCCCGTTTGACACAGCACATGACCGTAAAACAGAATAGATTAAAACAAACTTAACAATAAACAAAGTTCTTCCACTTGTTGCAACAAAATTTTACTAATAACTTATTTTCTCCACTGATCAAAATAATTATCGAGGAATATTAATTAAATGAACGAAGTAGGTAACTCAATTCAATCGCGTTGAAAAATTGTACAAATACATCATCAGACGTAGTTTGTAGTCTGTGGAGGACGTTCCTGGTAAGCGTGGCGTAAAAAGCGACTACGCCAAGTGATCCCCGCCTGGTGATAGGATCCCGTCAGGGGGCGACTTGCTAGTGACCACCCTTCAGAATCTGCTGTCAAATATTACCACTCCGGCGGGGATTTGACAGCAATATTTCTATCTTAAGCCCGTGTGCTTTCTCTTAAACCTCGTCTCCATTTACCATCAGGTCAAATGCTTGCTTAGTGTATAATAGAAAACGATTACCTCTACATTCACAATTATTTCTATTAAAAATAAATAACAATCATACTTACACTTTTTACACGCCACAGCAAAGAGCTATACCTTTACAAAAATTGCATCGGATCAATAAGCCTCTGAATTATAGAGGCCTTCCGGCGTTCGTTCGACGTGGCTTTCATAGAAATGAGAAATGTCTAAGTCTTCCAAGCTAACTTTTTGTAATTTGACACTTCGATTTGTCTTTGTCTTTTATTTTGAAATGAGATAGAGAATCATTTAGCAAAGAGCAGGCGATATGTAGACGGGGTATTTGACCTTGTGTTTGCAGATATAATATATATATTAGGTAAGGTTTAATCAAATTGTTTCTAGAACTTGTCTATTTTATATGTTTCATATTTGTAGATAACATAGAGCCAGATAAGGTAGATAACATGAAAATAAATACTCAACAGAAGAACACGACAGACAATAAATGTATCTTAAAATATTATTGTTAAAGGGCCAAATAAAAACAATTGCTTAAATAAAAGTTAAAAGATTGTAAACGAAAATTATAAAGACTATGGAGGTCTTATCATTATCGATATTCGAGAAGCGATCTTTTCCATTTATTCGTATATCTTCTAGTATCATAGATAAAATATTAGTGACCTGATATTCGGCATAAATAAATGTAAATAACCCACGGAATTTCAAAACACTAATATCTATCTAAGTAAAAAATCTCAAAACAGTAAAACATAATTGAAAACACGACCAAAGAGCTACCAATAGAAATCGGATACTAACAATCGAAAAAGATTTTACGTAGAAATAAACCTGCAAACAAAAGGTCCTTTTGATAACATTTCAAAGACAAACAATTTTACCGGATATTGCTTTACATTTAACTGTCATTAGTGACAGTAATCTCTGCAAACAGACTACTTAAAGTACAAGACTGACTTAATAAAGCATTCAACTAATAATAGGTGTATTGCGCATTTTCTATTAGGTTCTAAGTCATTGGCCGCAAAACGTAAAGACACTTCCAATGCAAAAACTTGTTTTTAATAGTTTGAAATTAAATTAATTAAACTCTTCAGTTTGTTATTAAGTTAAAAAAAGAGAATCATCAATTGGTTTAATATTCAAAGTTTAAGTTATGTGAAGCTTTAACTAATAAAAATACAAAAATGAAATATTAAGTAAATAGTTTAGGAAGCGTGTAGTAAAATTGCAACGAATCATAGTATTTTTATAAGATATGAGTTATAATAGCGACGGTTTAAGCTAAGTGGTTGTGAACTGTTTTTTTATCTTCTTATAATATATAAAACTCTTCCGTTACTGACTGAGTGACTGACAGACAACATACAGCCTTGGCCCTACTGGCTGTAGAGAGCTGAAATTTGGAACATACAATTCTTAGAGGTTGTGGAGGAGCACGAAGGAAGGAATTTCCGAATGATACTTGGCATAAAGGTTCCTCAAAGAGTTACTGGTTGTTTTATGAAAGGAATTCCCGACGTTCCTACGGGAACGGGAATCATATGATTTTTTTAGTTTGTATGAAAAAAAAATCCTTAAATGCACGGATGTGATACTTGGTACAAAGGTTCTTCAAAGAGTAACTGGTGGTGATATGAAAGGAATTCTCAAAATTCCTCCGGGAACTGGATATTAATGATTTTTTATTTTGTATGTATATGTGTTAGTCACAATGTTAAACATAAAAAATGTTCATGCGCGTACGAAGTCGCGGGCAAAAGCTAGTCATATATAAATGTTTAAGTCTTAAATAGGATTAGGAATCAAAATGTCTTTTCTATCTATAGATATGATACTAGTAGGTTTATATTTTACTTCCTCTCTTAGTACTATTAGTACCTACTTTATCAGTGAAGATAAAAAGAAATCGTAAAAATATTTCAATATCTCGAATTTTGCATTTTTATCGCTATTTCTAGTAACTTTGTAACATCTAGAAGTGTTTTCAACCTACTTCAAAAAAGGAGTAGAGTATGTTTTTTTTAATGTTTGTTACCTCATAACTTTAGACTGGGTGAACCGATTTTTATGATCCTTGTTTCATATGATAGAAGATACTATAAGTTTCATCGAAATTGATTGTGTTCTTCATGATTTTTTTTAATAAATATGTATGAATTCGGTTTACCTTGAAAAACTTATACCTACTTCAGCCAAAGTTTTGACGTGAAGTCTTTTTTTAAATGCTCTGCATTCGTTGTTATTGCTAGAAGTTGAAGAAGATTATTGCTATTAAACAGATACTGACCAACTACTACATTACTTATTTTCCCTCACGTATATCTTCAACTTGTGGCACGTCTGACGGTATATTTAAAAGATAAAATTGCGGTATTGATAATTTACTTATTATCTAGCTTTTACTCGCGACTTCGTACAAGCATACTCATACTAACTAAAAAGTGCAATATCGTGCCTGGAGGAATATCGAAAATTCCTTCCTTAGTTTTTTTTTTGTTTTACCGCCAAGGAAAATCTTTGGACGAAAGGAATTCTATAATCTGCTAACCCCATTGGCTAACAGATATAGAGTACCCAGCCAGACAGTGTGGACTGCAAGAGTGGCCACGAGACTCCTCAGAACACCTGAGTATATCCACTAAACATCCCCCTTTTACGACCCACCTTGTTACAGGCCACTGGTCATAATCGGAGTGACAGCCAATCGGTAGATAGAGGCTGCGCAGCGGGGACACCCTGGTCCCCATGAGTGAGCTGAAAGCTAAAATGATGAGGCTGAGAAGAAGAGAATATCTTGAGTGACGAGACTCACTCTAAGTTAGGAAAGCTGAAAGAAAGTAAACGTAGTCCTTGAAAGAAACGTTGAGCTTGCTGGAGTTTCCTAATAAGGGGAGCGAACTTTTAATACCGGAAAAGGACCGTTGAAATCTCAGAGTGGCGCTGAAAGTAAGAATTTCGTCGATGGGAGCGAGCTGGATCCAGAACGCCATGCTTTCTGGCACTGGGAAGCCGGTTTGCATAATGCGTTGCGTAATGAATTCTCTAACTTTCGGTTAACTTTACTCAGTTATATATATTTTTTTTTCTCTTCATGTATGATCTCATACTATCACGTCCTGGAGTTTCAAAAACGACCCACCAGTCACCCTGTATAAGTATTTATATTCTAGGTTCCCCCCTAGTTTGGCTACATGGTATCCCATATCACAAGCTCTGCTTAGTTTGGGGCCTTGTAGTTGGTGTGATTTTCTGGGTTTTTAATATTTTTTTTTAAGTTTCGAAAATTTCTCTTCCTAAGCTGGCGCTGGCATGATTTCTCTCACACGAAGAAAATGAATTACACATCACTAACGCACTATTGTTTGGCATAGTAATTATTTCCATAGTAAGTAGGTATATAAAATAGGTAGATATCATTTCGCTTACTTCTTATAAATTATGCCACTATCAGTGTCACTATGCATAAATCACATATTCTCGTTATATTTTCGTGCTACTTACCATTTTCGTATTTGTATATCTTTGATTGTCTCTATTTTCTTCAAATTACAAAGTCAATCATATCTTTATAATTTGCTATTTGAATAAACTGCTGAAAGCACCGAAGCTTATATAAAATAAAATTGCCGGTCTTTAAGCAATGAAATTCGAACATTTTACAGTACCTACAATAAAAAATTTAAAAGCAAACAAAACTTTCGGGTCTATTTCCAATATCGGTTATCAAGTGCACCGCATAGGGTTTCTGATGTTCGGATTACCAAAATATCTTGACCCAGATACCAGCTTAGCTTGCAGGTAAAGCCCACACTAAAACTAGAAGCCGGGTACAATATGTCACTCAATTTTCATTATTAACTACTGCACTAAGTGGTTTTCTGTGTTTCACGGACAAAAATAAACTGCACAAACTTCTGTCCACTACAGAGACTGGCTGCATTAAAACCGTTAAAACGTCACATCGAATTAAATTTGAATATGGAAGCAAAAGCGCAATATTTATTTATTGTATTCTGACCTTTTTTGTTTTGTTTTAAATTTGAAAATTTGAGTGTTTTTGCTGTCGTGATTTGTGTTTTCAACAACATTAAACATGTTTATTAAGTGAGGATTCAATTTTGCGTCTTTTTTCGGTATGAACATTTTAATAAACAAATTATATCTGAAAAAAAAAAATCTTACTAATGACATGAAGTTTAAGTAAGCTTATGTTATAGAAAAATAAAATAGCCACTTAACCTCCCATTTTGTATAGGGTACTTTCACATTTATTTTTCCACAATAAAAAAAAATTACGATATACTTTTACAGTGTAAACCTTTTTTGAACATTATCATTTATATTGTACCTAATGCCCCAAAAA
Organism: Stenoptilia bipunctidactyla; assembly: GCA_944452665.1. Classification (NCBI taxonomy): domain Eukaryota; kingdom Metazoa; phylum Arthropoda; class Insecta; order Lepidoptera; family Pterophoridae; genus Stenoptilia; species Stenoptilia bipunctidactyla. The sequence continues at coordinate 14,369,574 of OX101726.1, forward strand.
AAATGAGAAAAAAAAAACGAAAGTAAATACCTAAGTAGGTGCATAATAAAAACATTATTACGCAACCCAATCCAATTAGACATAACTCCTAACCCAAATCCATAAAACCGAAAATAAAAGGCCAATAGGTCTAAGGGTCATTACACACTAAGTGTTCCTGACATTTCACTTGCATAATTGGGGGTTGGAGTGACATCCACCCGTTCCATTCGGCCAGCGTCGACGTGTCAAGTCGTCTACTGAATTATATATAACCTGGCGGAATATCCTCAGCTAAGCGTTGTATGAATAATATATAGAGTTGACTCTGCAGCGAATGGCGAGGTTCGGTCGAATGCGCTTTTGTATACATAGGCTGCTAAACAAAGTTTGTGCTGGAACTATTTCATTCCTATGTTTGGGCACTTTATAAAAAATGAGGTACTATCTTAAATTTTTTTAAACAATCGAAAAAAAACAACCTATTCAAAATAAGGAAGTTCAAAATATTTACGACTACATTAAAAAGTAATTTCTCAATTCTTCTCCCTGTCAACACATAACCTAAAAAGTCAATTATTTAAACCGTGGAGGAGAATATTAAAAACTAATAACTCAGTATGCGCGCTGTAGATTTACATCAGTTGAAAGCATACAGTCTTTATACAGTGCAACTGCCAAGTAAATATTACCCATGCGTGTCTCATTTAGGGTTCATTTTTGAATAGCAGGATAGTTTTCATGTTTACGGTGCGTCTGCGCAGGTGTCACGCCGGATGTAGCTGAAAGCCGGGGCGGGGAGTGACGGAAGGGGAAAGAGGGTGAGGGTTTGCTCCTCTTTATTATCTCGCTGTGGTTTTGGATTGTAGCTGCAAGATTATGTTACGGAACGCTTGGCGGAAGAAAGATTAGTTTTTGTTTAAAACGTACAGTTTTGAGTGTCTGAGGCACTAATATGAAAGCTCACTCAGATTTAAACTCTACTTTAGTACAGGTTTTTGAAAGTTTGTTATCATCGCTTCAGATACTTTAAAATCACCGCTTAATATAGTTTTCAGAATACGAGCTTTAGACTGTATAATCAGTTATTATGTAGAGTAGAATAAAAAAAAATGCTTACATTTATGACGTAGTTATGCTTGACTATTAGTCAAACTCTACACCGATCAAATAATCTAAGCTTTACAATTTTATTATCTCAACTTATTACTATTAAATATTTTTACCATAAATTGAGCAATAAATAAATTTTATATATCAGAAATGTTGTCGTAAAGAGCAGTATTGTACAGGGTCAGTTTATAATAGTCAACAATATTTTAATAGCAGATTAAGAATAATGAGTGGATGTGAAATTTAAAAAAAAAATATTAAGAAAATTTTTCATAAAATTAAACAAAACACTTTTAACTGGATTTATCGCGTATTGGCGGAGTATACATTTTAAATTTAATAGTATGAATCGCGAAAATTTAAGGCAATATTAATTTTTCATAAATTCAAATTTCAAAATTCATCGTTTTGAGTAACATTTAAGTTACAATACAATTAGATGGAAACGTTGTTTTTACTTGCTGTTCAGTCATAAACAACAGATTAAACTTAAATTTTGATTAAGTACCTCAATTTTTTTTTTGTGTTCAGTGGTATATTGTTATGTATTCTGATTGGTCTTGTATTTTTTTGTTGTTTTTTTTGGCAATAAATGAGTTTTCTTTCTTTCTTTCTTTCTTTCTTTCTAATTAAAATAATTTTTAAATTTTAATTAATGAAAATATTTTCATAAAAAAATCATTCGTAATTAGACTCATTCATCATTCTTCATCTGCTATCAAAATATTAATGACTATTATAAACGGACCCTATATAAGCTTGCAAGGGTTGTCAGCTGTATCTCTAATAACGAATGCAAGCTGAAACAATTGCAGGGCTGACACTGTAATTTTACAGTTTGTTGTTTAGAGCTCGCAATTATTGCAGGCACAATATGCAATTAATATACTAGGCCTTTTTAAAATATTTATGCACAAAGCTTTGTAATTGTTTTTCATGTCCGATCAGACAACTTTTGGTCTGACTTAGGTAAAACAGGTTAGCTCATAGTAACCAGTAAACAAACTTTGATCAAATATTTTTTTCCGTGTTTGCTAAAGGTCCTTTTTTCTGATCTTCTGATTCTGATTTGGAATGAATAAATAATTCTTAAGATGAAAGCTTAACTATGCTTAGTCGATTTGATGTGTTTCTTTGTAGCGCGACCTTTTTGAACATTATTTTGGTGCGATTATATTGATTAAGATAGTTTTTTTCTCGTCGTGGTTTTTTAGAATCGTGGATAAACAATTGCGAATAAAAAAAAACTAAAGCATTTCCATGTTTTTTTAGTAATTGAATTTATTTGACAGTTAAACCTTGAATGGAATTACCTATAATGTCAATGTATTTTTTCCATCAGTTAAGTCAGCGCCGAACGTATAAAGAAATAAATCATGACAATTGATTTCACGTGACGATATATTTCAAGCATTTACAGAACTCGCAAGTAATTAATGAGAATTTAAATAATCCCTGAAACGTTAGGGAAACTTTTTATTTTATTAATATCGTGTTCTTACGTTTGAATTACGAAAAATATTAAAATAAATAACATATACCTATCGGTAAACGTTATTTTTTAATTGAAATGAATATCTTCTCGCTACTACCACTGTTGAGTCATGTCCCCTGAATATAAATTTATAAACTTACTTTGTAACTTGCGATATCTCAAATCGTATTCTTATTGAGGTAAATATCGTGAATTTTTTTAATGATGTACATTACATGATCAAACACAAAAAAAGTTATTCGGTAGCTAACTTTTTATGGAAGGCTTTTGTCTTTACAGTAGAATTAAATGTCCGACAATTATAACCACTTTAATATATATTTGACGAACACTTTGGCGATAGGGTTTACCTATCAGCCTCAGACGCCAGGCAGCGGGTTCGATTCCCGCACGGAGCAAAAAAAAAATGTTCTCGGTCTGGGCGTTTATCTATATAGGGTGACAAATTTTGTCACTGAAGGACCCCCGTTTGCGTTCGCTCCCGAACGGTCGTGTCTGCGGCCGCTCCCGAGTGTTCGTATTGCGCTGCCCTTGTTCCCTCCCCCGCACTCGTGCGGGTCAGGTGCCAAGTTAAGCTCTTTCGGAAAGTTTTCTCTTGTGGAGGCTGTGTGGTGTCGGGGCTAATTCATCTGCCCTTTTCAGGGCGGACCCGACTGCTGCCGGCCGAAGCATCGCTGGTCAGGTGGATACGTAACCGTGCCAACGAAGCCTGATCGTCCGCCGTTCACCGGCAATAGGTCCGTGTTAGGTTGATCTTTCTTTCAGCGCAGTTGTCTATAGACTTTCTTTCAGCCCAGCGATGGCCTGTGAGAATCCTCATTGCACACTCGTGCGTTCTCAGATCCAGTTTCTTGCAGTGGAAAAGGACCACCTCCGCAAAAATCTTGAAGTCCAATACGGGAAGGTGAATTCCTTGACTAAGGAATTAACCGCTAGTCCCTCGCTCTTTAAATTTCAACAGATGGAAGCCGAGAAGAATGACCTTCTCGCCCAAATCGAGTCCTTGCGCGAGCAATTGGCCGCTCGTCCTCAGGTCGCCTCAACTTCTCAGGCGTTTCAAACCGATTCTCCGGCGTCTCCAGATCCCGCGGGGTACGTCGACCCTCTTTCAGATTGCATGTCGGTAGACTCTACCGCATGCAAACGGAAAACTACCCCGCCGGGTAGTGATTCCGACTCCTCCCCTTTAGTTCCAGAATCTCCTGCTCCGTTCACCGAGGTTCGCAAAAAGTCCAAGTCTAAGAAGAAGAAGCAAGAGGCTTCTTCGACTTTATCTCCTTCCGTTTCAGCTGCTCCAGCCGCTGTTCCTGCTCCGCAAAATGTCGCACCGGAGTCTGCTCCTGCGCCTTTTGTTTCAGCGATCCCGGCGTCACAACCTGCGTCGCAATCAGATTCGGCTCCGCCAAAAGTCAAATCTCCGCCCCCCGTCTTCCTACGGGACAAGAGCCGCTGGACCGAGGTCTCAGCTCTCTGCGGAACGCACTCCCCGAAGATCCAGTATAGTAAGGCATCCAATGTGGGTGACTCTATTAAGATCGTTGTCTGCTCAATTTCTGATTTCAGGAATTTCACTCGGCTTCTTGCTGACAAGAAGCTCGAGTACCACACTTACGCCCTCCCTGAGGAGCGTAAGATTCGTGCCGTCCTCAGGAACGTGCCGTTCGAGCTCTCGAACGAGCAAATCCAAGAGGACTTGTCTTCTCAAGGCTTCCCCGTCGAATCTGTGCACAAAATGCACAGCCGCCGAGGCAAGCAGTTCCCACTTGCGCTAGTAATCCTAGCGAAGAGCCCGCAAGGGCAGTCCATTTTCAGAGGCAAGCCCACCGTGTGCGGTCTCTCCAACATCCGCGTCGAAGTTCCACACAAGCGTGGTTTTCCAGGTCAGTGCCACCGCTGCCAATTGTATGGTCATGCGGCGGCAAATTGTCATGCTTCCCCTAGGTGCGTCAAGTGCCTAGAACCGCATGGGACTAAGGAGTGCTCTCGCACTCCCGAATCGCCCACCGCTCCGTCCTGCGTCTTGTGCGGCCAGTCAGGCCACACAGCAAACTTTCGCGGCTGCCCCAAGGCACCGCGTGCTGCCAGGGCTACCGTGAAGCCCATCGAGAACTGGAGAGAGCGACCGCAGCCTAGCTCGGACGCCCCTCCAGTCAGTTCAAAGGCCCCTAAGGCCTTTACTTCTATCGTTTCAGGTCAGCGCAGCCGGGTCGCGACTCAATCGCAACCGGCCGCCAAATCGGCTTCCCAGAGCCAGAACGCAAAAGGTTCTCAAGACCGCATGGCGTTCTGGATCCAGCTCGCTCCCATCGACGAGATCCTGGCTTTCGGCGCCGCTCTCGACGCCAGCCCAGAGGGTTTCAACGGTGCTCTTCCGGTCCTAACCAAGTTCGCTCCCCTTATCAGGAAACTCCAGCAAGCTCAACGTTTCTAAACGTAGTCCTTCTTTCCAGCATTCCTATCTCAGAGTGAGTCTGATCACTCTAGATAATATCTTAGTTTCAGCTTTGTCATTCTGCTAATCTTAGCTTTATTTTTCTCACTTTCAGTTCCTTTTGGTGGCAGCCGTCTGGATGCCGCTCACTGCGCAGCCTCTCTCTCCAATTGGCTGTCGCTCCGATAAATGATCAAGAACCTGGATTAAGGTAGGTCGTAAAGGGGGATGTTTAGTGGGTATGCTCGGCTTCACTGAGTGAGTCTCCACACTGTCTGGGCATTCTATTTGCCGTTAGCCACTGGGGTTAACAGCTTATAGAATGCCCATTCGTCCGTAATAGGATTCATCCTCCTCCCGCTAAAGCTTGCTTTACTGGTTAAAGCTTGTTTTAGGGGGTGCCCAAAATTTTCTGTGGCGGAAAAAAAAAAAAAAAAAAAATCACTGAAGGAGAGCACTCTGTGCTCGATTCTGATCATAATTAAGTAATAAAAGTAGGTACTTAACTTTTCACCGGAAATCCCTATGAATAAATAAAGAAACCTTACTATACTTTTTCCGACGCGCTTCCTCAGTCAACACGCATACAGCGGTGTTCCCGCCACACGCATATCACCACCCGCTAAGTATTTATTGTATTACGCTGATGTAACCATGCGTTGCGTAATGAATTCTTTAACTTTCGGAGAAGTTTGCTCAGTAAATAATTAATATTTATTTTTTCTCTTCATGTATGATCTTAAACTATCACGTTCTGGAATTTTGAAAGTGACCCACAAGTCACCCTGTATATGTATTTATATTCTAGGTTCCCTCCTAGCTCACATGGTATCCCATATCACAAGCTCTGCTTTGTTTGGGGCCATGTAATTGGTATGATTGGTGATTTTATTTATTTTATTCTTCTGGTTTATATCATCAGTCAATGTGGTGAACAATGTTTGTTTAATGTTTTATGAAGATCCAGTTCCTTCCTAAGGCTCGAAGTCAATTAAATGTCATCAGGTTAAATGCATCTTAATCAATGGCATTTAATAGAATTGATAGATTAAAAACATCAATAATACGAAAACATACTCATAGAACTCTCCATTCGCAGTCAGATAAAAAAATTACTTCCAGATTTGAACATTAATTAGAGGCACATCCACACCCGGTAGCGGCCCGGTCAACGACCGCCGGCGGTATTTTTTTGTCAACATCGGTCGGGTACGCTTCCCGACTCAATTTGTCTTTTTTTTATATCCGTCACAGGATTTAAATTTTAGTAAATGTATGATAGCTTTAAATACAAGTGACTAGTAGTTTTACGTAGAATTAATTACGTAGCATCAGCTTTGTAATAAAAACTTGTAAAAAGGTAGCCTGTCCTGGATGGAGTAGCTTTCTAGATGTTTTTTTTTACAAATCATTAATAATCATAAAAGTAGCTTTTGAGCTTATTCAGTCAATAAAACAAATGTTTATTTTCTTTTTTATCGATAGGTACACCATTTGATCTCAATCTCATCCGATGGCAAATTACGATAGATACTTTGCCTTACACCTAAATCCTGGCGTCTTAAGTCCAACATTCGCCATGTGGTCTACTTAAAGCTTTCTTTGCACCCTAATTGTTTCAGTGTTTTGTCTAAGTAAAGTATCATTTTTTTTCAAATTTAAGTAGACTGGGAGCGAAAGAAAAACGTAGAATGTGCCAGCTGCTTGTCTTCCCGGGCATACTGTAAAAGTCAGTTAAGGGACAGAGGTTTAAAAGGCGTTTTTGTGGGCGATAGGCTGACCCCCTGTCACTACAATAGTCTCTCTCCATCTTTATAATACCTCCAAATTTGTCAAACGTGAAATCAGATGCTCTTGTAACCTCTGGTGTTCTGCCTACCCCATAAGGGATACAGGCGTGACGTTATGTATGTATGTATGTAGATACACTTCAAATTAAATAAAAATGGAACCTTCCGCCACTTACAGTAAATCTTCAAAACTCAATTTAATTTTAATTATTATTTAAAAGGTCAAGAAAGTAAAGCGAAGGCCAGCTCAAAATATCAACAGCATATCGCAACATACAGTTGGCTTTTCACATTTATCCAAAGCTCATCATTAGCCATTCGGCGGCTCGTGCTACTAATTCAAATTGACAGATCCACCCGGACGAAAATACACTGTCTGGCTTCCAGGGGTATGGGGGAGTCGAACCCGGGGCCCGGACTATATCAGGGAGTGCAACTATCGCTTAGCCTTTTAACGGAGTGACTTTGACTTACTGAATTCGTATAAAGTTTTTAGTATTTTGAACGGATGATTGGTTTATTTTTATTGTTCTTTTTTAAATGTGGATTTGTTGTGTTTATAGTTTCTTGATTTTGAATTAAGTTTTTATGGAGTATCAAAAATGAATAAATTGCTCGTGAATTTAATTTAATGAAAAACGAAAAGACGTTTCATTCCGGATAAAATGTCTTTGATTTGTTTAATAGGTTCTTATGCAAGACGCAGGTTTCCAATATGCTTGAAAATTTATTTCATTATATTATATTATTTATTATATTATAAAAACAACACTTTGCGATTATCTTCTTAATGCGCGTTTTAAATCTTAATAGGTGTTGTATTGTTAGAAGTTTTAATATTCTTTGTTTCGTTGGTAAATTTAATTTACCTAAAGCCAAATTCTTAAAGAGATAACACATTAACCACCTCTTCTGAAAGTTGTTTTTTTTTTAAAGCGGCATAACAAAAATGAGTTTTTATGGTCCATACATTTAGATTTTTTGAACCCTTAAATGTGTCTCAGGGTTTCTCTTGAATCTTTTGGAAACTTCATCATAAAAAAAGAACCATTAAACCATAAATGATTCAATGTAGCTTTGAAGTCTTCTATAATTAATGCCATCTAGTAAATATTTATTTGTTGTATTAACATTACATTAATATCATATAGACAAAATAACGTCAATTAGCTTCCATGCTGGACTGGGAGCGAAAGAAAAACATAGATTGTACCAGCTGCTTATCTCCCCTGGCACACTGTAAAAGTCAGTCAAGGGACAGAGGTTTTATTGACGTTTTCGTGGGCGACAGGCTGACCCCCTGTCATTGCAATAGTCTCTCTCCATCATTATAATTCCTCCAAACATGTCAAACGTGGCATCAGATGGTTTTATAGCCTCTGGTGTTCTGCCTACCCCATACGGGATTCATGCGCGAAGTTATGTATGTTATAAATTACGTCTCGAATAAATTATCTTTCAATTGTATATAAGTAATTAATCTCTATTAGTTATCTCTAGTCTTGCTTTAAAGCAACAGAGTAATTTGGTCAGGCTAGATTGTGACGCATTGAAAGAATCAATTATTGTAGCGTGGACCGTAGTCACTGTTCACGTAGGCCGTAGACCATATGGCGTAGTGGGCGCTCCGTAGCAACGGAGATCGAGACAATATTTCTCCGCGACCTACCAAACCTCTCGCGCAGTCACAAAACCGCACTAAATTTATAAATAATCGTTTACCAATGCGTCTGAAACCACGCAAAGCACCGGCCGTAGTACGATATTTCAAGAAGGTATTCCCCCGTCCGTCAGACGCAACTTTAGCACATCCTATTTATAAGCGTCTATGTATAAATTCACTAAAAGTTAACACCACAACACACGTAACGAATATAAACTCGGAAAAGCCTCTATTAATAATCGACCGACTGACTTTGCTACCAAAAATAATAGTCTAATTGTGAAAAGTTTATACGGGATGGGTCGTGGACCGTGGGCTATCTTGGGGCGGCTAAACTTAGTGGTGTGTACGAGCCAGAAGGTAAATTTAGTGCGGGTTTCTGAACGAGACTGCGTCTGCTCCTCATGACGTGGTTCGCGTCTATTCATTCAGCGGTCGCCAGAAGAAGTGACGCCAGCGGCGGTAACTGCCAAACTTATGAGATTCCATTTTTGAACAAGCGCCGTATTTGCGGATGACATTGGTGACGCCGCAGCCGAGCTGCCGCTGGTGATGTCAGCTCCTTTCGAGCACCGAGATATGTTACAGCGGTCTTGCATTACGAGAGAGTGATATAAGGTTCAAACAGGGTATTACTAAAATTGAACATCGAACGGACTTCGTATTGATTGCGAACCAAGGTTCTGCTTTACCTTGTCACAGACTCATGAAAGCGTTAAAATTGGAAAATATTTGAAGCGGCAAATCAAAGGGCTTTGCTTTTATTTTACGATTTTGTTACCCGTAACATTCGTTCGTCACTTTACGTTCATTTAGGTTTGTTTTATATTTAAATTTGATTTAAACATTTATTCAGAATTTGTGTTCCCTAAACTAGTCAAAATAAACTTTTTTGTAATAATAGTGTGATCAGTGATTTACTCTCGTGTACTTATATATTTACCTTAATCATTATTTAATATAAAAAATAAACACACAATAATTGTGTCTATTTATAAAATAATTAATGAGGCTAAAATGAATCCAACAAAACTCTATTTTCATAATTTAAAACAGACGGAAAAGATCGTAATGAAAAAGTTTATTTTGTTGGTTTTCACGCCGGTTTTGTTAGCGCACCACCACCGCGGTCAAAAAAGTCAAGTTGTTATCACGTGCGTTTCAACGCGGCAAACGCTATAAAGAATAAAACAGAAATGTTGAAATACGCGATTTCGTAAGATTCACATTGCGGAAGCCTCTTAAATTTAACTAGAAAAAAGTCATACAAAAACAGTTTTAAAATTTACAAGAAAGTACTATTGTAGTTATACATAAAGTTAAATATTCTTTAAGGAAGGAATACCTATTGTTACTTAACAAGCCCATTGTACGATAGTGAACTATTGACTCAAATACTTGTAACAACAAAAATGCCGCCACCGCGCCGCCGTAACTGTAACGTACGTTTCAATCACTGTGTTGAGATATACGAAAAGTTTTATAGGTGCTTTTTCAAATTATTTTCTGAATTGAATTAACTTCTGTGCTGAATTTATTTTTTCTATGTCCAGCAATGGGCATCACCAGGCTGATGATGATGGTGATGTTTAATGCCCTAAAAAAACCAACATTTTAGGTAATGAAAAATATATATTTTTAAATCTTTATTATTTTTTTGGTTATTTTAATACAATGAACCATCTTAGTTAGCCTCATCTCAAGCGTTACAATGTTACAAATATCTTGATAGTGTTACAAAAACAGATTCATTCCACTACCCAGTGACTAACATCTTCGATAGAACCGCAGTGTTCACAGCAATATATTTACGTTTTTGTTGTGAAAGCAAACTTATTGCGTGGCATGAACCACGTTCTCACTCTATGAGCAAGATTACTTTAAATTCGAATTACCTGAATTCCTGAAATTTACTTGAATATAAGTTTAAATTTTAAGTTTGGAAGTGCCACCTCTAAGAAATTTTTATCCCCACGTTCCCAGACTAAGTATAAGGTGGAATCAAAGTGGTTGTAGCATTTATCAGTTATTCATAGGTTTACGAGTGCAGGCTGTTGGCTCGAACGAACAAGTGTCGGAGTGCTGTTCCGCCGGCCTTTCTCTTTGTGACAGTACTTGATTGTTTGCCGGTGAATTTTGTAAGACTCGAGAAGTTGGATCGGATGATAGTTCAAACCGTCTGTACAAGTTTGGGATTTATATTTAGGGTAGTATTAGTGGAAGAATAAAAGTAATTATATGTCTTTGAAGCTATTTAGGTAAATTGTAAAAGTCTTTCTGGAAATTGACAAGTTAAAGTTAAGGTATTTATTTATTGTTTATTATGCGGCTTTTATTGTCCCCCTTGTTCGACTAGTTTCGGGCTCTTATGGAGTTGGTTATTCAGGGCTGAGTGCAGTGGTGGGTTCGCCTAGCCTTGTACTTTATAATCTTAATTGATTACTCATTTTTCAAATTTATTCTTTATATTTAAATGCTGCGTACCTACTTATCATGATAAATTTAAACTTATCACGCTCAATTTGACAACATTAAAAGTAAACCATTTAATTAGGTTTAAAGGTATTCAAACATTTCAGCTAATAAATCGTATAAGTGTCATTAAAACGAACTCTGATTAAACTTCTTCAAAATTATGTTCGACTCACATGCTCATGACATGACAAAAGGACAAGCTCTTAGGCGCGACATTTGCTAATGAACACTTGAGATTCTTGAATACGAAAGTGAGGACCATTGTCACATAAAGAAGATTTAATTTGTTTAATTACCTTAAGAAAGGTTTTGACTTTTAAAGTTTGAGTATTAAAAATATTTCCATTTCTATACATTTAAACATTGATATATTTAACGTAAATTAAAAGAATAAAAAAGTTATCGTAAACATAAGTAGCCAAAAACTTGTCAAAGGCTTGAAAACTTCTTTAGGTATTTCAATTGTTTATTGGAAATATTCTTAAAACAGTGATTTTTGTATTGGGTGACCCGTAAAAGGAACTTATTAGAATGTATTTCGATAAAACCGGTTACTGGAACCGTGTTGATGATATTCATATAATCGATACCAGGAATTATTATGATTTGATCATTCACTTAAAACATATGAATTTTGATCAATTTGAGTGAAAATATACAGGTAGATATAAATGATATAATTGAGAATATTTACAACTTTTGACGAAATTGTTTGATAATCATCATATTGTCACAAGTTTCAACGAACTATGGTCTCTGCAAAGTCCCCAAAACTTCGAGTTAAAATGTAAAATATTGAAACAAATGTTTTGCTAGCTTTATATTTTTGAAATTTAATGTTGTATATGAAATGTTAGTCTTACAGAACCCAACAAACCATTATATGAAATAAAACTATCGTTATATTATTTTAGGTCCAAAATCAAACTACTAGGCTCTTGTTTACCATAGTAAATTTTACACACAAACTTTTACGTGTTTTATGACTAAAAAAAACAGGAATATTATTAATGTTAGTTCGTAGTATGACGGGTAATCTTTCGTCACAGTAAACGGATCGTTAAAAACCGCCGAGATAGATGTTGCAGTGGGGCCAACAAGGGAATTTGATCACGCGGCGTCGGCACCAGGTGTTCAAAGAATAAGTAGAGGCGCAGATTAAAACTTTAAAATTTATAAAACGCGTAGGTTAAAAAATATTTAGCTTCAGGTTACTTGCTTTGCCAATATATTGCTTTGTTTATAGCAGCCTGAAATAAGGTAAACTCACTAAATAACATTTGGTGACATGCTTTGTTCTTTATGCGGACATTGGACTTTATGGTCATGAAGATTAATAAAATCAAGGCTTTACACATTTCTTAACCTTTAATAAATAACATGCTTTTGAGCCGGACTAATCGCATAATAATTATATTTTACATTTTAACACGACGTTTCAGTCTGTCTTACTTTATTTCACCTGTTGATAATTGAATGTTACAATCAGAAAAAAACTCTTCTATCGTATATAACACGGTAGAAAATTCAAGAAAAATCACGAAAACAAAATACCTACAAGACAAAATCTGTAATCTTTGGCGAGCCGGGGCTGGGCGCCGCCCAAAATAGATCGCACGTGCCACAGGCGGCTGCCCACGCGCAGCCAAGATGGCCGCCACGTTATGTCTGTGTGCGTAGAGTGCAACCTCGTGTACGAGCTTGTATGAAACCTGTCATAGTGTGTGTAGAGGTGCGCATGTAGGGGCCGGAGGGGAATTTGTTATGTAAAGTCGATGCGGATTTCAAGTCGCTTTATGTGCTCGCCAACGGATTATATGGAGTTCAGTCATTCCATGGAGATTAATTCCGATTCAAACAATAATTCAAATTCAAGTTATTGTTAGTTTTTGGTCAAATCTATCAGTTACAGTTACTTTCTTGAATGAAGAGTTATCTTAGTGTTTCCTCTATTTTAACGGAAAAGTACTATCTGTTCCAAAAACTTGAAGCCCAATAAATTTCCAAGATGATAACCGTATTTTATTAATACCAAGCCCTTTTGTTAGCTCTAACTTAAGAAGCAAATGCAAACGTTAAAAACGTCAAGGTTTAATTAATGGTGTAATCAAAAGCAAGATTTATTGAAATGCAATGTAGATTTTGCGCAAAAAACTGACAGAGTCAATCTTATTAAAACGCTTTGACAAAAACTAAGTTAATAGAAGAAAAAGGAACATTTACAGTATTTTTTCAGAATGCTGTAAACGATAATGATAAATTCAAAATAATTATGTCCTGAACTGTTGAATATTTAGTTAAAAGTCTTCTGGGGAGCCGTCCATTACTTCAAGATTTACCGGTCATTGACATGTGTCATGTAATGTAGTGCGACTTGGGACACTTGCCAGTAATACATAAAGGAATGAGGACGAACAAAGGTGATCATATAAGTACTATTGTTTGTGTGGGAGAGCATCAAATGAATTTAGATACTTACATCGAAACAATTGCTTCTAGAACTTCAAAATAATAATGTGTTGAAATAAAACACTTTTTAACCGGATTTATCGCGTATCATTTTTATTTTACAGTTTAACTCGATGTTTCGGAATTATGAATCGTGAAAACGTAAGACAATATTAAGAATGTTTTATTTGGTGTTCTTGTTTAGTTATCTTTAAATAATGGTCAATTTTGATTTCCGTAAGCCTGTATTGTTTGGTTAAATCATAGTTTGGATAATAGATTTGCTAAACATTTATAAGTTTCTAAAGATTGTTTAAGTTAACGAATATTTGAAGTGAAGTATCGTAGAAAGTACAATGGATATGAGGAAAATCATCTACCAATGAATATTTTTGTAATGCTTATAATTGCTTTCACATATTTTTTTGTAAGAGTAAAAAAAACACCCTGGAAAAATCCAGTTACATGAGATTCGTGCCCATGTATGTGATGGGGTTATGGGCGCGCAGCGTATAAAACACAGTGGAAGTGGGTAAATAAATAGATCAGGAATATATAATAAAAATAAAAGGTTTGATTTGTCTTGACGTGTTTACTAGATTTTTTTGAGTGACATGTTTCACAAAACACTTTACAAAAGAATAGATACATCACTTTGTGGCCAGTATACTAATTACCAAAAACAGGTCTTACATATCTAATAGTATGTACCTATAAAATTTACCCATATGACAAATGCGGTGTAGCTGACTTGCCGAGCGAGAGATAAAAGAAATAAGTTGTAGATTTTTTAGGGATTAAAGTTTTCTCGTATGACTTTCCGGTTTCGTTATTTTAGTTATGAGAGTTAACAAAACAGACACTCGGCGGACTTTATAAAACTTACAAGTAATACATACATAACTTCACGCCTGTGTCCCTGATGGGGTAGGCAGAACACCAGAGGTTATAAAAGTATCTGATGTCACCTTTGACAAATCTTGGAGGCATTATAATGATGGAGAGACTATTGCAAGCACAGGGGGCCAGCCATAACGCCTCTGTGCCTTAACTGACTTTTACAGGATGCCCGTAAGGAGAAGCGGCTGGTACATTCTATGTTTTTCTATTGCTCCCAGTCCGGCATGGAAGATTTTGAGTTTGAGTTACAAGTAATACCTATTATCTTAAGCTTTTAAGATTCAATAAAACGTGTTTTACGTGTTAAAAAGTGTTTTATTTAATATAACCCAATGAATCTTGAAAACTTTTTAAGCTGATTTTTATCAAACACTGCATATAACAGTATTTTATATTTTACGCGACACTTCGGTGTCAGTCCCTCGTGACCATTTTGTTTGTAAAAAGACAACTAGTTAATTTTTCAGTCAATCATTTCACAAATATGAGACCACAAGTTACCGTTACAACTTCAAAAGAAATTATGATTCAAAGCATCAAAAAGGTGACTCAAGTGTTTTGAAAATTCATAAAATATCCGGATGTGATACTCTTGCGCATATGTCCTCCAGACAGAAGATGAGATGACACACTTTATATTTTATGAATCATTTAGCATTCGCGAAACTTCATAAAGTTTATTTTTTACTAGCCATGTTTATTTAAATAAAATTACAGTTACAAAATATTTGTTTTCTATTAAGTACTTATATGTCTAATTATGTGTTTAAAAAATGATTATAAGAAAACCTCATTTATAATTTTTTTGTAAAAATTCAAAAGAAATATTTGTTTTTGTAAATTTTGGCCTAAAATTGTTTTTTGATCATTATTGCTAAGTTTAATAGAAAATAATGAATCTGTTAATTCCATTTCAAAAGTTCAGTGATCTTTCAGCAGGTGCACTGCAAAACACCAGGCGTCCATAAT
The DNA here is from genome assembly GCA_944452665.1 of Stenoptilia bipunctidactyla. Classification (NCBI taxonomy): domain Eukaryota; kingdom Metazoa; phylum Arthropoda; class Insecta; order Lepidoptera; family Pterophoridae; genus Stenoptilia; species Stenoptilia bipunctidactyla. The sequence continues at coordinate 14,384,837 of OX101726.1, forward strand.
CACTGAGGAGATCACGCACACACGTACAAATCCCTGTAGTTCTACGCATGCGTGGTGAGGAACGATCGATGGCGCGCGCGCATCTAAATATAGAAAAGCCTCCCGTAGAGCGAAGCTTAGCCGCTGGAGATTTCGAGATTCAAACATAATGTTATTTTATATGCTTTACTTATTGTTCTTTTATATGGAATGAGGCTACTGACTACATAGTAGATGCAACTAGATGCAACTAGGTACATAAAGGTATCTAGTTGCATCTTAATTAACAAAAGCATCGTAACAATGGATCCATTAGCTTTTCAGACAAACACTGCGTACTTATTTCTTGCGTCGTAAATGCTGCTTGTTCTTTCCCGTGGCCTCCTCACTCAAATTTATCCCAATTCCTTCTTAGAACTAGAATAATTTAGTTCTTGTGTTATTCTAGTCTATGCTATACCTGTGTGTGAAATTTTAGTTCAGTCTGTCAAAAATTTCAGTGTCAAAGAGCGTGGCCACCGTCCTTTATTTATCCAAAATTTAATTTATATAATTGTATTCTATTGGGCGCTATTCCGCGTTCGACTCTCTCACCTGCTGCTGTTGTGTGGTGGTCGAAGATGACAGCACACGGACTATGGATCTTCATAAAACATTTCCGGATCATATTACAGTCGGAGCGATATTTGGTAGCAGTTACTAGATGATGGGGAGTCGTGAGCCAGGCGAACTTACCACCACCATCAATGGGGTCAAGCATGTCGAATGTAACGACACGCGGGGGAGGTTTCGGTTTAGCTTTTCAAGGTTAAATCTACGCGGTAGGTATTATAGTATTACAAAGTAGGATTACAATTATAGACAGAACAGAACCAAAAACCACTCGGTCAACCGTCAATCGACAGCGTCAATCGATGGCAGATTTCTTAGGTCTTAAAAAGTCGGCACGCTTGGTTTCAATAAAAATCGTGACACTTGCGTTGTCTATGTAGATGTATGTCTGTGTTTCTAAACACCGCAGTTTACAACCCGCCAAGGTTATGCATTGTCAACAGCCGTCTTCACTGTTGTAAAGTACCAAGGTCACCTTGGCTTGATTTTTTGTTTCCAACCGTCTAGCTGGGACTTTAAGCAATAACAATACCTACAAGATCATTAAAAAAATAAGTAATAAGTGCTTGCTACTTGTATTCTTGGTAATCTTCGATTATTATGTTGGTACAAATCATGTATCTACAATGCTGGGGTTTCTGATCTAATCTAAAAGAAATGTTACTTACCTCGCCAAAACCAACATTATTGATGGGTCATTTCTCTATTCAAATGACAAACAAATTGCATTGCCTACTAACATGTGAAGTCCGAATATTTCGTACCTAATGTCATAAGAAGTTTGCTGCAGGATGTAACTAACTATATGCACCTTTACATTAATGTGTTGGACATAAAATAAATCGGAATATGCAAACTAACATTTTGAAGTAGGTACTTAAAAATACAATAAACCCCGTGCCTACGAATGCCAAAAGTTCAACGCAGTACAATTGACTTTTTTTTTTAATAAATAATAAATAAATATTTCTGACACTCACACAACATTATCTAGCCCAAATTAAGTTTCTTAAAGAACTTGTGTTATTGATACTAGATAACTGATATACTTAATAAATATATAAACATACATATTGAATAAATACATATTTTTTATTAGAATAAACTTGAATAAACATATTATAAACATCCATGACTTGACGACTAATATCACACAATCATCACACGTATCACACGTTCATCACACAAATATCCGCCGCCGCCGGGATTCGAACCCAGGACCTCTGGCATAGAAGGCAATGTATGTTACCTCTACACCAGTCGGTCGTCTAAAAAAAAAACTTTGAAAAAAATATATATATACAGGGTGGAATTTTTGAATGCTCCCTGGAAGGAAAGTACTCCAAATAATAGGGATAGCAAATTTTACTCCAAAGAAACATTCCTTTATTTTGGAAAAGAAATAAAACTACATTCAAAGATTTTCGAAAATTCGCTCGCTTCGCCCGAGAATTGAACCGACTGAAATCTGTAAAAATTACGCCCTGTAATTTTATTGCATCGATCGTTTGGGTAAATCATAAGAATGAAATCTCTCTAACATACTAGGTTAATTTGATGAAAGAAAAACCATGAAATCTTCATTTTTAGACTTTAATCGGTTCGATTTCAGGGTGAAACAAGCAAATTTTCGAAAAATCTTTGAATAAAGTTTTATTTCTTTTCCAAAATAAAGGAATGTTTCTTTGGTGTAAAAATTTCTATCTCTATTATTTAGAGTACTTTCCCATTCAAAAATTCCACCCTGTATGAAAATTTCTTCGTCTCAAAAGTTGCTCAATATATGTGTAAATCACACAACTAAAGTTCAAATTACTAAGTGTAAAGTTTAAAGAAAGCAGCTGTGACAGTACGGGACGCAAAACAACAGCTGCAGAAATATGGTACAGCCAGCAAAGCGAGATCATTAAACTGGAATATAGTAAACAGACAGCGACAAGATGATAGTTAAGTAACAATTAAGGATTTTTAAACAAAATTTAAGAAAATTTATACTAAAATAATGAAGCTGAAGATTTTTTCTGTATTTTGAACGTGGTAAAAATCTACATGTAGCATTTGAAAAGTAAAAATTTTGGATGGGATGGATTGGGATGGATCGTACTATATGCGGATGAAATTGAACTTAACTAATAAAAATATATGCATATAAAACATAGTAAAACATTTAAAAGGCCTTCAATTCATTGTTTGCGCGTTAATTCAGGAAAACCAAGACGTAAGAAATATTCTCATAGTCTCAAACGCTAACGATCGCTCTTAAACGTGCTACAGTTATGTACTCCACTATAAAAATACTTAATGCAGACCTTGAATAAATATCTTGTATAAACTAATACGACATATACGAAATAAAAATAAATAAAATCGCCACACCAACTACATGGTAAGCAAACCTTGTGTTATGACTGTTATGAGATACCATGTAGCGAACTAGGGGTGAACCTACACCCGTGCGGAGTTGCTGGTCTCCTATCGGGCGCGTCCTTGGGTGGTAGATAGGGGAACGCCCCCAGATTTGTGGGGGTACCATTTCGACGGCGTGGACCAAACCAAACCAGTTGCGGGGCCCGCTCGGTACTTCTTTGGGGGACCGATGAGGGCACACGGGAGGGGAGCGCTGGTTTTAGCCACCAGTGGGGGTCAGTCTGTCTGCCGAGAGAAAGCGAAAGGGGTATCCATCGTCTCCCTTTTGAATCCTCTGTGTGGAAATTTGGAATTGGAAAACTAATGCCTTAGTGATTTCCCCGGATTATGGCAGGCCGATAGCCGGATACTTGTGGTCTAACACTTGCGATTCCACCAGATTCTTAGATTCTGGTGATCTACGCAACCAAATTTCACCGAATCCTAAATACATAATAAATATACTACACGCCCATACACGGAACATTGTTTTTCTTGTTCCGTTCGGGGATCGAACCCGCGACCTCTCGATTAGCGTAGCAGGGTTTAGACCACTGCACCACGGCGATTGTCAAATCAATTCTAACTAATTACACCAATCTGCAAATAATAGTTGCAAAAATGAAGGAAAGTAAATTCTTCCATTTTTTACGCTGTCTGTACATATAAATAAATTATCACTTCGGATGTACCAAATGGTTTTCGTAGATTACCCTAATATTTAGGAGAAAAAAAGGTAAAGTTTATTGCTCTACCTATATGGAGAGCATTAAAATAACGTTGGGGTGTAATTAATGATTTATTAATTAATATAATTTGACGTATTAATTTAACTTTACACGATCTTTTATACATAAGGATTCAGTTTTAAAATCTAATAAATGCTTTGAAAAATGAAAGCCAAATTATCAACCTCAATAAAATAGCTACGTGTCTGCGAAAAAAAAACAATCAAATAAACAAAACATATTATACCGAACACCGCCAATTGCGACCAAGAAATTGGAAACCGACCATGAATTTTCGCAAGCCAAAATATCTTTTGCTGCCTTTAAAATTAGGTAGGATTTGCAATGTCTGAAAATTGGGACATGTGGTATAGTAAAATAAAGTATGAAAAGTATGAGGAGACACGTGCGCCGTGCGCAAACGCAAGTAAGTCGAGATCCTTTGGCAGCTGCGTCTCAATTTTGACGCCTCTACGTGACTCAGTTTGGTAGCAGATTAAAGCAATAAGAAAGTGACATTTCTATAGTATAGATAGTTGTAGGTCCTATATACTTGAAATAAGACCTAAATTTAAAATTTAATGAGCCAATCAAATCATAATTTTTAAGCGGAGATTGCTTCAACCGCTGGATTCGATTGATTGATTGATCTCATTGATCGACCGCGTTCAGCGGTTAAAATCATTTGTTAACCAAATAACTTGGCTAATGATCACTCTTCATATAAAGTCTTCCGCCACATAATATAACACAGGAAAAGCTGTGCCCTTGTTTGCTCCTCAACATTGTCATTGTATGCAGTTTCGGTCAACATAAAAAAATAAAAAAAACATCGAATACAAAAATATGTCATACATATGAAAACTTTTGTGTAATCCTCTCAAACTTTTTATGTTCAGCAAGTGTCTTGTCTACTGTTATATGTTTGAACGTTTTGTCCAAAGCTTGCGTATTTTGCTTATATAACATGGAAGTATACATCTCTGGGAGGTCCACTGACACGCTTATAAAACTGCCAGAAAAGGGCTAAAGGCATGCTTTATACTAAACTTAATTCTTACTTCTCTCCGATTTTCTGTAATAATAGAACCCATGTAGATACTTCTACTAATATCGAAATGATTAAGATTTTCAAAGATCTACGTCCATACAATATATATTTATACAATATATTTCTATCATATTGAAAGTTCACCTGAATACGATAATAATAAAAAATATTTACTAACTTCATAATTCGATAAAATTAAGCTCCTTAAATTCAATTTCTAAAGATTTTCAAAGTTAAACTTTACATTTTGCTTTCCATATAAACAGAATTATAACTTCTGAGACTTATAATTTTGAAAAAAATATGTTCCAAAAACAAATTTAAGGATAATATTGTCTTAAGTTTTCGCGATTCATACTATTAAATAAACCACGTACCACGGGGTCTGCAAAGACACCGAAACGTCGAGTAAAATTTAAAATGTAAATATACGCGGTAAATCCGGTTAAAAAGTGTTTTATTTAACTTTAAGGATGGAAGAGGTAAAATTCTAAGTGAAACATTTTCCATTAAAAATTAATTTTAACACTTTTTCTCCTTGAATTTTTTGGTGTTGCTAATTGATCCTCCAGCTAAAACACTTATAGATTCTGAAAGCGTTCCTAAATGTTCAAGCATAGATTCGTCTAAATTTTCTAACAACTTTATGTAAATTTTAAAATTTTGATTTGAGTATTTAGAATTTTTGTGTATTTAGGTCGTAAGAGCAAGTTTTAAAATTTTGGATTGATTATCATATAACTAATTTTTAGTAGGTAAGCAGATGTTTAGACCTTTTTCAGTCATTAAAAATTTGAATATACTTTAGAAACGGTACAATGGCCACAATATTTTGTCCAGGTTTTTCAAGACTCTTTGTGTTGTTTGCATTAGTGGCGTAATATAATTGTAAATAAAAACATGAGAAAATTCTGTTTCTCAAGTCAATTCAAATTGTTAGTGTATACCTACAGCGCCATCTAGTTCAATAGTAAACACAGTCTACGAAATAGAAATCAAATAATGAATAGAATCCTTGATTTTTTATTCAACCAGTAAGATGTAGAAGCTCTCCAAAAGTTGCCTTGTGACTCTGTGTACTTCTGAAAGAATCACTTTAGTATGTAACTTTGTCGGATATGAAGGTTTAGCATTTTAGGGTCCCGTGTCAAAAAAATATTTAACTTGAGTTAATCAGAAAGATATTCGTCAAAACATCGGTTATCTATCAATCAACCTAATAGTAATCTGTTCATAAAACCATGGTATTCTAATGTACAGTCAACAGCTAAGTTCGCCAAATGAGTGTAAAAAAAACTAACTCAAAGTTCTAATCCGAAATGCTTTCAACAATCTCATTCGTTTAATATGCCCTGAAAACCCCAAATGGGGGTGATTTGGTCTGCTGGCAAGCTGCCAAGATTAGTTTCTTGGCCGCCTGCCAGAACAAGAGCAGTGGAAAAAAATGGCGTCGCGCTTCTTCGACATGCGTCAGAGAGATGCGTGCGCGCAGCCATCGCTTTCCTCTCACTCGTCTATCGGATAACGATATATTTCTTTTTGTTTTAGAGTACTGTTGCTATAGGGTTTTTGATTTTGTGTTCAAGAGTAAAGGATCCCCTTATAAGTGGCTCATTTGAAGTACCGAGGTACACTCAGTGGTTTATAATACCTTTGATTGCACTAAATAAAACTGTACTAACAGTTTAGGTCTTAGCTTAACTTTAAACTGAGAAAAAAAATCTTACTCGTGGCTTTGTACACAAGCCATATTGCTGTACCTACTATGCAGTAATAAGACCTCTATCCATGCCAAGAAAATACCTCCGATTAAAAAAATAACTATGACTGTCAAACGGACAGTTGGTTGCTAATTTATTTATTGGAATAACTACCTTATTTGAATTACTAACAGTGTGGTGCCATCCCGTCATTATTGAAGTATGCAGACATATGTCAAAATTTAATGATCTTATGTTCCGAAACGGTTATTTTTAACAACTTTACTTAATTTATTTTCCAGCATTTAATCATGAATAGGTAAATATGTCCTATATTTTACAGTTCCTCGGTTTATGCCCTACAATTTGGTGACCATGTACCTCGCGGTACAAATATGGGCTAAAATGTATGAATATAAAATCTTGTCCTTTGAATGAGAAACTTTTGTAAGGGTTTAAATGTTGAATACCTATGCTTACGTTGCAATTTTTTTTATTTTTTTTTGTCAAAACCTTCTGTATTATAAAGTCTACCAAAGGCGTCCTGAAAAGATGCTAAATGTATTTCCTTGGCCTAACCAATAGTTCGACTCGTTTTCGCATAAATTTTCTGAATTATAATAAATTGGAACATATTACTGATCTTTGATTTTATCACTGCTTCAGGCTAGATAGATCAACATGAATGAGAAAAAGGGTAACATTTATTGTAGACATGAATATGAAATATGAAACCACATCAACATCATACAAAATATAAAATTCAAAGTTCAATGTTTAACTTAAAATTCTTATCACTTTTTAGACGGTTCAAAGAAGTCTTAAAAGTTCAAATACCGAACTGAGCTGGTATAGTGAAAAGCTAATATTTTCGTAGACTAATTTTAATGATCATTTTGACTGTTGGTGTCAATACCGCTTGGATTAGTTAATTTCGCCTGAAACGAATTAAAGGTTGATGATTGAAAATTAAAATGATGAAATTTAACGATTACTTTTACTAGAACAATACCATCATGATGAATTAATTCAATATTACAAAGAAATGATTTTCAATTGTTTCAATTACGTTTTTGGCATAGACAATAACAATACTCTAGATCACCGAAATATTCTCGGAAAACATACCGCGATGTGTTAAGTGAGCATTAAAATGTTTTTCACAATAACTCTAGTATGACATAAAAGCCAACCGAGGGCATATCGCCTGTTGCTACTTGGACTCCCGCCAAAATCAACTATGTACAGTCAACAAATGTATACGTAGAAAGTGAATAATACACAGATAACCTGTTTTTATGAGTTGCAACGAATGGAATCTATCCATAAGAGACTGATTTTTTTACTATAGGTGGCAAGACTCACGATTCGCATAAATCTCACTCGATGGTAAGAGACGATGAGTTCGAAAAGTCGCATTTAGGAAAGATGTAACTCTACATAAAACATAGCTGGAAAACATCATTGGCGAAACTTTGATATTCGGCGGCAGTGTATATATGACGATTTCTAAGGGGTCGCGCCACAAATGAGGCATCACTTACATCAGTTGTCCGACGACATGCGTGCCTTTGTGCGGTAGAATTATTCTTAGCTTAAATAAAACACTTTTTAACCGGATTTATCGCGGATTATACGCGATAAATCCGGTTAAAAAGTGATAAATTAAAATTAACAAATAGTATGAATCGCGAAAACTTAAGACAATATTGTATTCTTAGCTTACCCAACCCATAATCAAAAGTAATAAGTATCGTTAGTTTAGAAGAACTGGGGAACTGTTATAACCGTTATAACCGTTATAACCGTCCCCTGAAAATCCCCTGTAAATAAATACTTCGGAGTCACTCTCTCAGTCGACTCAACAGCATGATAAGTCGCCTCAGTAAAATGTTGCTTAGCAATATACAAGATCTGCATAAGACCAGCCATGATATACGCTGCGCCCGTATTCACCCACGCTAAGCCTTGGTTGATTCACAAACTTCAGGTAGTTCAAAGCAACTTCAGTCCTCATACTTGTACAGTTGTCATACTTTGCGGGAAAAAAATATCTTAATATTCCTACATTAGAAAACTATTTACGAGTTTCCAAATTGACATTGCTATAGTAATACCACTCTGATTTTATACCCTCATATTAGCACTGTAATCTAACAATATCTTACTTACCAATTTTAGACATGAGCTTTCGTTACTTTTGTGTCATAAAAGGAAAAATATGTCTATTTCAAAATTTATATTTGTTATCTGACTGGTACAAATGTATGACTGAGAAAAACCTTCGATGATGATAATGTTATATCACAAGTTTATCGAACAACAAAATCGTTAAACCTACTTCTAAACAGAAATCCTTTGTCTGTTTTGGCGTAAAATTTACACATCGCTGGCCTCTATATTCCTTTTTAAGTGTATTTGAATACCCAAGTTCTTGTAAAGATTGTATTAATGATTTAGACTATAATGTCATGATGCGAACCATCATGAGGGGTTGAATAGCGGGGAAGAGAAGGGCTGGTAGATGGAAGATGTCATGAAATATTAGGGAATGAACCGCTTTCAAGACTGTAAAACAACTTTAAACACTAGCCAGAGATAATATGATGTCATGACTTAGAAACATCAGAAAATGGACGCTTATCAAGACCGTGGAACAACTTTTAACACTAGCCAGGAACAGAGAGCGATAAGGAAATTTGATGCCATTCTTCAGAAATGGGGAGGCACTTCAAGAAGAAGAACTACTGTATAGGAAGTTTTTAAACTCTGGCCTCCCACAGGCAGTGTTGTTCTATCACTTAAAAACAGCAACAGCTAGCTTGAACGATTGCCAGTGCATGGTATTCTCTTTGGTTCTCTCGTATAGAAAAATTTACTACCTAAGTATTGTAACCAGTCACTTTAACTATTTTAATGACTACATGTAAATGTAGTTATATTTTGGGTAAAAAGAAGGATTGGATAGTGAAAACACAGGACCAATAGTCTTTTCCAACAGAAGCCTTGGGTCGGCTAATAATAATTTATCTTTCCATATATCATCGATGAGTATATCATTATAGATATTCGTGAACTTATATGCCTTTTATCATCAGGTGGATCCAGTGTTAACTCACCGGACTTCATAACGTTTTTGAAAAAAATATTCTTTCATCTTGAGATCATTCTTTAGAGAATCTTCCTTTCTATAAACTCTTCTTACAGGATTATTTCACAACTCAGTGCAATTATCTGCTACGCAGAAAGTGTCTCTGTGAGACATACTAGCATCACTTTGTTATGTCTACTGAGCTACGGAATAGTTCTAAGGAATTTACCGCCTTTTTCCTCGAAATTTTTCTCATACGAGCGTTTGCCCGCAACTTCGTACACGCATAAACTCAAAAGTCCTATATTTTCCGTTCCCGTGGGAATTTCGGGAATTCCTTCCATAGTACAAACAGACACTTATTGAGGAACCTGTATACCAAGTATCACATCGGTGCACTCAAGGTTTTTTATACAAACTATAACATCGTATATTTCCCGTTCCCGTGGGAATTTCGGGAATTTATTTCATATCAAAACCAGTCAGTCTTTGAAGACCTTTTATGCCATGTATCATATCCGTGCATTCAAGGAATAAGATTTTTCATACAAACTAAAAAGTCCAATAAATCCCATTTCCGTAGGAATTTCGGGATAGTTGGTGGACATAACTATCCCGCATGACGAGACCTCGTGAAGGCCAAGACCGAAAAGTAACGCAAGTACTTGGACCTTGCACACGAGGTAACTGAAATATGGGAAGTTATGTCCACTGTCATCCCGGTTGTAATATCCGCAAACGGTTTGACCCCAGCTACACTGGTCAGACACCTTGAAAGGCTGACCAGACCGACTGTTCTGATTGTCGGGTCTTTTCCGCCGAAAGGCGTGCATTTGTAATATTACATACATACATAACGTCACACCTGTATCCCTTATGGGGTAGGCAGAACACCAGAGGTTACAAGATCATCTGATGTCACGTTTGACAAATTTGGAGGTATTATAAAGATGGAGAGAGACTATTGTAGTGACAGGCGGTCAGCCTATCGCCTACAAGAACGCCTTTAAAACCTCTGTCCCTTAACTGACTTTGACAGTATGCCCGGGGAGAGAAGCAACTGGCACATTCTATGTTTTTCTTTCACTCCCAGTCCAGCATGGAAGCATATGTTATTATATTATAATAATAAATTTATTTATTGCGGCCACTTGGCCCACTTGTTAGTATTACAACTTAAAACTACATTAGTAAAACACAAATTTATAAAGATAAGCATTGAATACAACACAATTTATCTATAATAAATATACATAGTCAATTTATTTATAAGCTTTTTTTATAAGTTGGTGCTGAATGTACTATCCATTGGCGTACTCAATACTCATGAACTAGAGTGCTAGACAATAAATAATTGTTTTCGGTGTTTGTCTTAAGGTCAAATATGACAAGAATTTGTAAATTACTGAGTCTTGTTCAAAATTTATATATGTGTCTCATGATCTCACAATTTGTTATAGATAACTATAATAAATACGTCTCATCGAATGAGATAGTCTTTACAAATTATAACATGGCGTTGAGAAACCGATGAAATAATTAACATTTCACAATTGGCACTCTCAATTATTTATTGAACAATTCCCCGCACTAGTAAAAATTCACATGGGTACATAAATTAATTTTGCTGAAAAAATTAAAGTACGGCTAATTTGTACATAAGTTTCTTCCAGCTCATGCCTCCAGCGGAGCAAAATTAATGTTAATAAATTAATATAAATAACTGTAAATATCAATCTGACATAAAATAGCAGATAAAATGCTCATCTAATATCTATAATCCGATTCTCGGTTAAACGTTGCGGCATACAATTGCTCATGAAATATCTCGTATAAAAGAAATCGTATGCTTTTCTTTCAGTGAACACACATTTCTTGTTTCATAGGTCGAATGCGCAGAGCTGACAACTGGCACGTTGCCAAATAACTGTATGTTGTGGTGGAAATCAGTGATACCTTTGTACTCTTCGACTACTTGTACAATTATCAACACAAGTCAAAATGAAAATGTTGGATTCATTGGTGTATTTTAATCTAATATTTTATCTTTTTGTGTCACCTTCACAATCGTATTTTTAAATGTTTCTATAGTGAAAAAGCTTAATGATCTTATCGCGATCCATAAAAATAGGTTTAAAACATATTTTTTATGGGTTTAGAGTGAAATAAAAAAATGCGATAACTTGTGTCGCGGGTACCTAGTATTCATTAGAAATGACCTTCCACGACAAAGCGTAGAAGTCCCGTCGCCTTTTAAATGAATGATTATATTTGGCACATATTAGCTTCGTATGCTTTTCAGTTGTTAATATTTATTAATATTATCATAAGTTTTTTTAGGCCATCAGTCTTTAGTATTTTATGGGATTTGATGGTTTTTAAAAATGTTTTTTCAGTTCTTCACTTTAAATTTTTTAATAGTAAATTTAACATAAAATTTATACAACCGAAAGTTAAAGAACTTATTACGCAACACATGGTAACGCTAGCATGGGTGTAATCCGCGTGCAAGGTCAAGTGCCGTGATTGACTTAGTTGTATGTAAAGTAAAATGTAACATAGTAGTATTTATTTACAGGGGATTCTAGTGAAAAAATAAGTACCTACTTTTATTACATAATTATGATCAGAATCGAGTACAGAGTGCTTCTCCTTCAGTATCTAAAATTTGTCACCAGTCACCCTGTATAACTTTGCAAATGGACTGAAAGACTATCAAAATTTTTTCAAAGCTCTGTTTGAGGAACTCAATATTGTTGTGTCTTCGACAAATTTATCCAGTAGATGGATGCTCTATTAAAGGCGTCATGCTTTGGTGATTTTTCTCCGCTCATTTTGTTCAAATTGCTTTATTTTACCAAGCTATATGATAAAAATCCTCTCTTAACTCCGCGTAAATTTCATAAATCTAGCACTTTTTTCTTTTTTTATTCGCCATTTTTAATACTAATTTATCTAAGATACAGTAAAGAACTAGAGCGCCCATTTGATCAACAGACTTTTACTTAGTTTTTTAAACACTGATTAAAATGGGATTTAAGTCAAGTCTTTGTGAGAATCTTTGATTGATCAGGTTTAATTAGCCTTGAAGATCAATTTTGCACTCTTTCCTTGATAGTTACAACATTTATGGTATGGGTAACATCTTCGTCAATCATATCCGTCTGCATAGGAACTGCTTACTTCAACCTACTTAAAGCTTTGCTGGGATTAAAGAAAAAAAATGCGTTGTATTAACAGAACACGATTTCATTTGCCCTTGTTAAAATATAGAAATAACTTTTAAGCTACTATGTAGCGACACCTCTTTTAAACTACAAAGGAGGTATCGATTGATGATTATGCCTTTGAGTATTTAATTATTTATGCGGCATAATCCACGTTTGATCCCACATCTGAGTATTGAAGAATTAATTATAATCCCTTTTCCTTCAAACCAAACCAATAAACTTTGTCATTATACCATTATATTAGATTTAAATTCTTTTTATCTGAAAACCCATTCCACGAAACCAAAATGAAAACAATTACTTTAATAAGAAAGTCGAAGCTCCTCATCTAGAGCCATTATTATACTTTCTTATCTTCAGCGTCTTTGTCATTTAAAATATTGATAACTTTTTAAAGCTTAACATTTGAAAATTTTCCTGCCTACGTTTGGAAAAAACGTTTTTTTTTTTCAAATATCACTGTAAAAACCCGCATTATGGCCGATGTGAATCGATGTGGTCAAGTGAATACTCGACTCCTGGCACACCTCGAGACTCACGAGCTCCTACGAGATAACGAAAACGATTGCTGCATTCTCGCAGGTCGTCTTCTTGTGTATGCCACTCACTTCTGCAGCGAAGCCTTGGAAGATCATGGTGAGCAATAGCTGAATTCTTAGACATTACCGAGGCCTTTGACAGTGACCGATCGGGCTCTGCGACTGGATATCTGGTTTTCTGAGGGAAAGGTCGATTCGAGTACTCTTAGATGGCCAGTCAGCTGACCTAATGGCAATGAGTGCCGGGGTACCTCAGGGATTGGTTTTCTCTGCAACTTTATTCTTGCTGCATATAAAGACCTCCTAACACCAGGCATTATTGGTTACGCTGATGACAGTTATAGAGAGATACGAAAACCAAGGTTTGATACCTCTTTTATTGAACGCGTTGATTTGATCTTACGAAAAGTATCCAATAGGGGCCAGTTCAATTTGTTCAATTCAATGTGTCCAAAAAAAGGCGTGTCTATTTTCCGTTATAAACGGCACTTTCACGGCATCGGCACGTTCACATGAACGCCCACTTTTCAAAATGTATCTGTCAACCGGTACTTCGGCCGAGCACTACCTCTTAATTTGTCTAAGTACGATCAGTCTGAGAACGATCATGCATAGAATACTGCAGTCAGCTTTGGGATGGATTGGCCAAATATCAACTGAAAGTGCTTAACTCCGTTGACTGAAGAGTCTTTCAAATAATAAACAACTTAGACCTTACAACAAAACAAATTGGAGACCCTAGAGCACCGACGTAAGTTTGCTTGTTGAACCGTGCTCCATGTGAACAAATTGAAAAGGGTGTCCTTTTACTATCGAACTTCTAGACGCAGACAGGAACTCCATCCGTCTAACTTAAGTCCAACTTTAGAAGTCATACTTTAACAGTTCTTTTTTGGTATGGGTCGCCAAGGTTTGGAATGAACTGCCTCCATGTAATTTTCCTGCCCAGTACAGTCCTGGTACTTTTAATCATTGAATGAATAGATTTCTCTTGGATATACAGGGTGACAAATTTTAGATACGGAAGGAGAGCACTCTGTACTCGATTCTGGTCATAATTATGTAATCAAAGTAGGTACTTAATTTTTCAATAGAATTCCATCTAAATAAATAAAGTTTTGTTACTATTGACTTTACTTACACCCGAGTCAATCGCGACAAGTGACTTGGCACGCGGATCGCTGCCAACGCTTTTGTAACCATGTGTTGTGTCAATTCTTTAACTTTCGGTTGAGTTTACTCAATATATAATTAAAATTTTCTTTTCATTTCATATATCTCAAACTATCACGTCCTCAAATTTCGAAAGTGACCCACCACTCACCCTGTATTTGCACCACCTTAGTCTTTATGGTCACTTCCCATCAGGTGTCATGGAAGACAAATGTCCCATGTTTACTTTATTATAAGAAGAAACCTTGAATGAGAACCTTGTGTTTTCAACATTGTAATTGATGGCAGGAGGAAAATAAGTTACAATAACAGCTCAAAATTAGGCACAAGCCCTTTAAATAAAAATCCCTTTTATTATTTTCTAATATACAAAACATCAACTCATAAATAAGACTTTTACTTGTATGGATAAATGATGTAGTAAGATGTAAATTTTTAAAATATTTTAAATTAAAGTTATGATAAAAATGCTTTTTTTTTTCGATACCTTTCTAGCATATGATTACCAAACTCGCGATAGAATCCGGTACAAAACTTACCTTATTTTATAGTATATAAACCATGAAATTTAAGGTCGTAGATTTCGCAAAGGTTTTCATTTTTCCAAAATGGTTGGGTACGACGCCAACTTAAAAAATTGGCAATAATAAAGTGTCGAACATTTTACATCAACGCAATACCAATACACACGTAGATGTAACCTTTACGCGCACTGTGACAGTTTG
The DNA here is from genome assembly GCA_944452665.1 of Stenoptilia bipunctidactyla. NCBI lineage: Eukaryota > Metazoa > Arthropoda > Insecta > Lepidoptera > Pterophoridae > Stenoptilia > Stenoptilia bipunctidactyla. Next base: position 14,400,071 of record OX101726.1, read on the forward strand.
GCCGTACCTTAGCTGACTAACGCTGGAGTGGAGCCAATGAGCCGACCTATTTACCACATGTCTTCCTACTGCGATGGCTTCGACAAATGCTTTAATATTTGGCTTAATTAGGCGAACACTTAATATTGTCTTCGGTTTTCACAATACATTATACTACCTAAAAAACTTAAAGGCTCGTATTTGATAGAACACTTTACTACGATTGTTCCGCAAGTAACCACAGGGTCTGTAAAGACATAGAAACGTCGAGTTAAAATGAAAAAATATACGGGATATGATCGGGTCAACCGACTAGTATTTATTTATTTTAGGAAGACCAACAGCCATTATAACAATAATAAAGATACAGTAGTAATAGTGGGCCAATTATAGGTCCACACCGATATGAAGCGAATTATAAATACAAATACGTTACCTAAACGATTACAAATACGTGACTTTTCTAATATTTAAAACTTAGTATTTAGGCAAACAAAGTGAAACTGTTTAAGGTTCGTATCAGAGTTTTTAAAAGTATTTGTTTAAACTGAGATGGAATAGAAATTTGAACAATGAAAACCCATCTCTTATTGTACCACGATTTTTTTTCAGCTTGGTTTGGAAAACTTTCCATAGGTTAATGAGATAAATGATAAAATATTTATTTTTAGTTTTTGACATTTCCATTTTATTTTACAATCAAAAATAAATTCTACTGGTTATTTTTTTAATAAGTCATGCTAAAGATGATATTACAAAGAAACCTAAACAGAAAAAAATAAGCGGAGTCATAAGAGTACCACTTATTGGTACACACCCACTGAGTCTTTCTGATATTCGATCAGGTTTTCAAAGTCCCTTAATTCTAAAAAAAATCCTTAAAGTAATCGCTAAAAAAATCTTCATTTTATTATTTTCCTTATCTTATTTTGGTATGATACTGATACAGAGCCAAAACTGTATCTCATTTGCAGATATTTTAAGGAAGGAAGAAATAATAATAGATTTTAAGGATGCTTAATTTACGTGGAAAACCTTGGGATAGGCCTTTGTCTAGCAGAGGGCTTTTCCCCGCTGATAATGATGAATTGCAACGAAGTTTACATTAAATATTTATATTTCGCGTATTTTTACTTTTCTTCTGGATTTTTAATTTTAATTATGTGAAATTTTACTGAGTGGTTTATTTAAAATGTAGATAATCGTTCAAATAAACAATAAACAATACTTAAAACAAAACCACTCAAACTACACTCTATACAACGGTAGCAGACCTTCTGTTCAGAAGCGCTCGGTAGATACTACGGCAGTGAAATTACAGGAAGAAAGGGCTTTCACAGCTTAAGTTAGAAGACGGAAACTTATCAACAATCCTCTTCTATTTATTTATTGAAAGTTAGGAAGCCAGTAACTTTTAAAAAGTAGCACGGAAGCACAAACATTGTAATACTAAAAACAATCAAATCCGCTTGGTAAAATTATAACATAAAATACGTACGATACGATAAAACAAGAGTTATTTTAATCAACATCATCATATGAGCTAAGGAAAGTGTACTAGAGCTCTCATTCTCAAATGGTCTACTTTACATCTAAAGAGATTGAAAACTTTTCCAAGCAAATTAACAAATTCGAACCTCACGTTAGCTTAGGCTAGAAATTTCATACCAAACAACTGAACTAGGTCAATATTATCGACTTACACGGTACGTCGATAATGAAATTCAGCAATGCTTATAGAAGAAAGGTACATACAAGTGCAAAGACTGGATGTCGTCACAGACACACACATAGACGGGGAGTGGGCGGGGCCAGCAGCGGCGTCGCACGCGCATGGCAGTCGGCGCCGGAGCGGAATGGTAGGAAGAAAAGTGCTCTGTATGATAAATAAATCTGAGTTTTCATTAATTCGTTTGAACATACCTTGTTTTATTAGCTTTTTAGTTCCACTGACGTGGTACACGCTATTTTGTTATTAATATTTAGACAAATCTGTTATAAATTGATATTGAAAATAGAAGGTAGGTAACTGCAAAAGACGCAGTTAACCTTTATCATTAAGAATAGTAACTTATTTTTCTTTTAAGAATAAAACACCAAAAACTCGATGTGTACCTACTTACAACCTATATAGCATCTTTACCTGCTTATATCCATAAATTTCAAGAATAGTAGTAATAGTAACCTTTTAATATGTCAAGATTTTCTAAATATGTTTCCGAAATCATTAGGTAAAATCCACTCAATCGTTTCACAGTGAAATAATAAAAGAATATTTCAATTTCTTCACACATTATTATTCATAACATTAGTAAGATATATTCAAATATCAAAAACTCTACATTTTACAACTACAGTTGTGGCTATTAACTGCATGTTAAAATATAATCAACTTTTCAAGAAAAGAGTACGAATTACATTGAAAAATTACCAAATAAGTTTATTTTCCTACGTGTAAACAGCTCGAGTGTACGAAGCTGCGCCAGCGCCATATATGGGGCGTTCCGCCCGCGCCCCGCGCCCCCCGCCCGCCTTCGCCGACGCTTGGCTCACGTTTCCTCATTATGGATGCCGTCCTGTCTTGAGTTTCATGCTAGAACTGGTCGTAATGGAAAATATGTTGTTACGTAAATGTTTTGACGGTGATTGTCTTTTTCTTATTATTTTAAGGGTATCTACGTATGTAGAACTTACAGCAACAATGTCACGAGTTTATCTAAGAAGAAGACGAGTTAATAAGATGATGAGTACACTTTGAGGGTGTAGAATAGGCTTTATTGAACTTCCTCATAAGTGATTCATTCCATTGGCAAAAACGTATGGAAGTCCGTCTCATTGTTTTTGAGTAGAGTTTGTTTTGAGTAGGTAGAGTTTTGTTCTAAAGGGGTTCTGTTAGCCATAGTTCGCACGAGCGATTTTTTAACGCGCATTAAAAAAGCGTTTGAATAGACCAAATGTACTTCTAAGTATCTTTTCACACGGCAGCGTTTTTAAATCGCGACATTTTTTTATCGTCCACTGATCCATTTTCAATGCTTGGCGTTGGCGCTAAAATGTAATAAATCGTATGAAACTCGGTACTCTTGTTCACACGAGCGTTTAAAAAACGCCAACGCAACGTTCAGTATTTCGCGCACCTTCGAAGCGTCAGGACGTGTCACATGTCGCATTTTGCGATTACGAAGTTTATTGAAGCATGAAACGATGTCGTGGGTCATAGATACGGAATGTTAATTTAAGAAGTTGATGATATAAAAGTTCGCCAGAAGATCTAAACTTGTCTTGCGATGATTGTTTTTATTTATTTATTTTATTTTACCTGAGTGTAACAATCAGTCGTTGGGTAGCTGGTTTTTTTATTAATGACTAAACTCGCGTTTGACTTCAATCTCACCTGATGGTAAGTGAAGATGAGGTCGAACATGACATCACACAGGTTTGGCCAGGAAGAGATGTAACAAAGAAAAAAAGAAATATTTTTATTACCACAAATGGAGTTCACATTGGAGTGATACAATAGAGCCCTCTTCATAAAATTTTGCCGGAACAGTCGTGACGTGTTTCAGATTTTATATGAAGATTGGTGGAAGCCAGGCCAGGGTCCTACCGTCGAGCGACGGGGGTATAGGCAAACGCATGTTAGTATTTTGAAGTGTAAGAGGGGTTACGCATTACATCCGATTCTTATACGATTCGAATCCGTGAAACCACAGTCCGGCGTAGTCGTAGATATACAGGGTTAATTTTAATTAACGCATAACCTCTTGCGGACAGCGTCTTCACATCAATCCCAACAACATTTGTTCTATGACTTTTTACAAATCTTGATAAATAACACAAAAAATAGACAATAAAAAATTTGCTCCTTGCTCTACATTTTGCAAGAAGTACATATTATTATTATGAAGCGATATTTTACTGCGCAAGGTGCGTGTCATACCTGCGCTCAGAGTCAATCGGGTTACGCCTCTAAACAGAGGTAATAAATATTTTTGTATGGGAACAATCAAATTTTAAAAGCTCTTAATTTTAAAAAGTTGTATAACAAATGTTGTTGGGATTGATGTGGAGAGGCTGACTGCAAGAGGTGATGCGCTGATTAAAATTAACCCTGTATATAGTTTAGTGCATCATTTCATGCAAGATTTCTAGATTCTTATTTTCTTGTATTCGGATCGGTTAAGAATCGGATCTAGTGCGTAACTTCTCTTATGTGAGAGCTCACTATAATTAATAACTCATCAAACATAGTTAAAGACATTCGAAATTATTTTATTTTTTATTATATCCTTCAGAAAATGCACCCAGAATGCTCTTTGCTTTTTTTTCGAATTCTAGCACTACAAACCGCCATAGCAAGTCATTTATTAGGAACCATGTCTTACTCAAGCGAGAGACGAAACAAAAGTGATTTTAAAACGTCCGTACAAACAACCAAATCGCGAGCATTAAAAAATAGCTAACGCCGAGAAAAAAACGCCGCGTTAAAAAAGCGCTCGTGCGAACAATGACTTAGTCAATTTTAATTGTTATATTTAACAGTTAAAAATTGGTACAATGAAATACAATAAATTTACTTGCATGCAAATAACTTACATAAAAATTACTGGGATAAACAGACATGTCTTATGTCACACCCGCATAAGTACCAAATCTGACCGAAGAGGTTGCCAACGTAAATAGTACCTTTCCATATAATGCTGTCTAAGTCGGGCCAAGTCTGCCACCACCGGTCATCAATCTTACGTTCATATATCAACATAGTGTACGAGTAAGGAAAGTATGTACTTGCATAGTCAAACATACATAAGAATGTACGACATACAATATTGAAAGCTATAAAACACTAAGGACCGAAGTCGTCGTGGAGCAGAGAAGCTTCAGCACATATCATGCCATGCAGCAAGTTATGCAAGTTCGGCCGGGTGGGTACAAATACGAGGTGGGTACAAATCCGCATCTGTACAAAGGTTCATCGACATTTCGTCTATCCCGACGACTTTACAGTTACGGAGGGCACGTTAAGCAGCCGGTCCCGGTTGCTGTATAGATACTTGTGTCAGTAGTCATTAGTTATCAAAAAATATTTTTGCGCCCTGAGAATTCTGTGATTTATTTATTTTATTAATTCATTTACCAAATACTTACAAAGGATCTTAACATTAGTACTTTCAAACAGTGTGACAAAAACCAATATTGGTTTGTCTACACACTGACACTCATCGCTGTACGCTCATATTTGACAAAAGGGGTATACATGAATATAGTCAACCAATGCGACTGCGAATGTAACATTGTATCGGCATTCGCATACGTAGTAAATTGTGAGTACACACGGGGTGATTTCTGACATTTTATTGATTTATAGATAGGACTTATTAATGTTTACAGTTATTTTTAAAGGGTAGTATTTATATTATTTGTATAGGTATTATACATAAATAAAGAATTATGAATTTTGAACATATATAATTTATATATTGTATAGGTATTATATGTATTTGAAAATTCAGTTATTTTGTTAAATTAGTTAATGATAGAAATCAATATTTTAATTTCCTTTTTATATTTAATTCAGTAATTTCCTTTTTCAAACTTGAAGGAAGGTCGTTTATTAATTTAGGTATTTGGTACTGTAGTAGTTGTTTGCCATAGAGATTGTTATAACAGATAAACCCTGTGTATATCGATTATCTGTACAGGTACATTTCTAATCCTTGTAGTACCCACCTACCTGCACTAAATAAAAGTTTACTTAAAAACCGTAAATCGTTACCCGTAATTAATGATAATAAAACTTAAAGTACCTAAGCAAATAGTTTATTTTTGATTTTTTCTGTTAAATGTGAACAAAATTTTGAGGGGTTTAAGAAAAGTAAAATCATAATTTTTTGCAAACCTATCTTAAAAACTACCTACTTGTGGTAGTGTAGAATAATGTCTGAAAAAACTTCATTTCACTAGCATGACTGCTATTATAAAAATGGCAATTTTTCAAGCAAATTATAAAAATGTACAGAAGGCAGCACATCAAGCGTTACAAATCTGTCAAAAAAATTTACTTGAATCTGAGCTCTATGCTCTCAGCATTAAGTTAAAATTGGTTGGGGAAAGTAACGCTTGATCTGCTGCCTTCTGTACCTACCTACTTGAGCCTTGAAGGAAAATGTTCCTCATCTATTGATAGGAAGACGGTCCGTGGCGCAGTCACGGTAATACTGTCTACATAATTCAACTTCATGCAAACGGACAAAACGCGAGCTATACCTACGCGGCTCGATCTCGGCATGCGACCAGACGCGACTACTGCATGCTAAAACAATTTCTGATTGAACTTCATATCATTGTAATACTTTAAAATTCATTAATAAATCATTTCGTACGCCTCAGTCGAGGCGCAAGTATTTTTTGATCGCTAATTTATAAGTCCGATTTTTTTATTCAAAGGTAAACATGGTTTTTTGACAAAACGCATTTTTTGAACACTACCTATTCAATATGGTATCTCATAAAACAAGCTTTGCTTACTTAGAGGCCATCTAGTTTGGTGTGATTTTTGGGGATTTTATTATGTATTATTTTGAATACTAAAGCTATAGTTATAAATAATCAAACTTCTGCATCTTCGCGTAAGTAAGGGGTGTTCTATTGACCAAACATTTTATTTCATTACTTACATTTTATTTTAATACACGTTGCTAAGTGATTTTCCAAGGAAAGACGCGATCTTATGTCACCTTGCCCTAAGGATCACTTCCTATTGTGCAAAATGTATTGTTGTATATGACAGAACAGACTTTTAGAATTTTCTTAGATACTAGCTAGTGTCCGCGACTTCATCTGCCCAGAGTTAGTATTTCGTGGGTTATTTTCTTCTCCAATAATAAAAATAAAAATAAGTATCATCTTAGCTATATGTATTCTTTCTAACCGCAAAAAACCTACCAACCTACCGTTAGCCTGCCGTAGTCTTGAAATGTCGTTACAATTTTTACAATTGAATTATATATATAGCCTATGCGCTATTGTCATATAGAAGCTATATTATTAAGTTTCATGAAAATCCAGTAGTTTTTGCGTGAAAGTGTAACAAACGTCCACACATACGAACTTACGCGTTTATAAATTTTCCAGAACAGCTAGCCCTCGCAAAACTTTATCTGTCGTAAACTTTAGACAGAGTATAGAAATTGATTTAGGGAGGCTGTGGTACCGTAACTTTAAACAGGATGTAACTGCCTTTTTTGTGCTAACTTCCTAAAAATAAACCTAAAAATCTATGAATTGGTAATAATGGAGAAGAAAACGAGAAGCTCTAAATAGATGTCGCTTCATACGCTTGACACATAACAAACTATCAAATGAACAAGTTGTAATCGAAATTGCTTGTTCTGTGTGCTATTTTGGGGTAAACCTATAAAATAATGTAAGCACCTGTATCAAAATATGAAAAATATGGACCGTAATATGTACATTTCCACAAAATTTTAAATCAAGTAACATCCACAAGTTCCGCATGTGTATATCCTTAGAGAAACTGTGATATCCATTTTCTATAAAACTTATGACTACCCAATGATGTATTTCTAATTTTTTTATCAAAATCACTATAAAATTTACTTTAATTTGACATTTGTTATGGGTCAAGCGTAATCAGCGCCTCTAGTGGAATAAGAAGGCAGTTTTCTACCCCATTAACATTGCATTTTGTTTACAAAAAAGAAACTCTTTTATAATTATCTGCAAACCGTCAATCTGACGGCGTAAGTACATCATACCTTATTAAAGGCGGACTAAAATCAATACACACAGTTTAATACCCTGCATAAAACTAATAAAGTAAATGAGTACATGTAACATGATCTGTCAGCTTCTGTAATCTGAGTAGCAAATGGCCGGTGATTACCAACCAATCACAACACTGGGATTTCCCTCCAAATACAAACAAAGCTTGACTTGTTATGTGTTTAATGTTTAATATGTGAGAGTTATGCATTTATGAATTTAGAAGTAAAAATGCAGCTGAAAATAAGAAATAAAATAAATTAGTACCGATTATATTACATCATTTTCTTCCATCCTGGACTGGGAGCAAAATAAAAACATAGAATGTACCAGCTGCTTCTCTGCCCGGGCATACTGTAAGAGCCATTTAAGAGACAGAGGTTTTATTGGCGTTCTGTTGCGACCGATAGGCTGATTCCCTATCACTGCAAAAGGTTCTCTCCGCGGGTAGAAATGAATGAGCAGAATTTACTAGACAAACAGAAAATGGTTCGAAGTTTTCTTGATACCATTTTTTTGACGTTGGTTGATATTATCTTATTGTATAAGAGAAAACATGGGGCAAAACATACAGCCATACAGCCTGTTTTTAGCCTGTGTTGAGTTTTATTTTTTTCAACATCATGTCATTATTGTTTGTCTTCTTGACAGTTCCGTCAACTAAATGTATAAAATAAAAAACACTAAAAAAAGGAATAAACACTGTGAGTCTCCACAAAATCCTTGGTTCGGTAATAGCAAAATGACAAGAAAAGAACTATACTAGACGCAAAGACTCGTGGCAGACGAGGCCATAAAACGTGTGAATGCGACAGCGCACATCATTATCTCGCTCGCACTTACACTGTTTATGGGTGACGTCACAACGATGTAGGGATGCGCGTCGTTTGGTTTCGACTGTATGTCGATGGTATTAGGTTTTAAGTGAGGCATATTTAATGTAAACAAAATATAGCTATTTTTTTAAGTTTATTCATGTAAAAAAAAACTAACTTCATTACAAACTTAATTAATTAATTAAGGGTAACCTATTAATTTTATAAAAAAAATAACTATAATGGAAGGTAGTTAGCAATAATGGTAGTTAGCAATAATTGCTAACTACCTTCCATTAAAGTATTTTTTTTATAAATACGAATTTATTGCTAACTACTTTCTAAAGATAATATTCAAGAATATAATAATCATTAGTTAATTATTATTAAAATATGGTGATTTATTTGTTCGCGTGTGTGCAGCGATGACTCACCCGGTTTGAAATTTATCGACATTTCTGCAAGTCTGCGTGTGCGCATCTCTATAACAAAAGTGATTTATGGCCTCGTCTGCCACGAGTCTTTGCGTCTAGTATAGTTAATTGTTTTAGACTACGTTCGGGTCATGTTCCATTGGACAATTTTGGTTACCTAACCTAATGCGCAAATCTGAAAGTCCCAATTGTGCTTTTTGTCATACAAAAGAGGATCTTTTTCATGTTTTAATAGAATGCAAAAATAATGAGTCATTACGAAATAAATTGTTAGTAGATACACAATACACAACAACAAGATATTATGTTTATGTTTCACTGTATATTTAGTTCCAAATTCACGAATGAGAATAGCCAACGCGTTATTTATTTTTATATGCAATAAGGAAACAAATGATGTCTACCTAATTTTGTTCTATTGTCAATTTTTTTAAAAAAAAGCTGTCTTAACCTTATAGGTGTATAGCTTTCTAAATAAAGATTAAAAAAAAACACTAAAAAACAAATAAAGTAAAACGAATATTTCTTTTACTTTACATAAACTATTTGGGTAAAGAATCAAAAACTGTTTAGATCATATTGATCGTAGGTGATATAGGTATTGATCTTCAAAATGATTCGAGTTCCGTGGGTTTTTGAAAATAACTTGACTCTAGAAGAATTATTAAGCGGATTCACCCCTGAGAACCTTTGTAAGTAACCATAATTATCATTTTAAATAGGTACTTATTAAAAGGTGCCATTATACGAATTTGTATTTTGTCATCACCCGATGCAGCCAGAATTAAATTTATATTTTAAAGTACTTATGCATCAGTTTCAATAATATTCCTTTTAGGTAGGTTGATCTTCAAAAATGGAAAAAATAGTTTTTATTTTCAAGTTCGTATACCTATAGCTAAAAGAAGAATACCTACTTTTTTAATTTATCGACATTGAATGGAAAAACATTGACTAACAAACTAACTTTATTTCCGTCCTACTTATTCAAATATTATGTATTGCCTAGTATCTAGTACTTATATTAAGGGAGGCTGGTATTTTTGTTGAAAGTTTACAATTTCTTTTTTAGAATTTGGGGTTACCTTAATACCTTCCTAATACCTAATACCTTCACTCTACAAAATTCCTCTTTCAATTTTCCGCTAGCCAATCAAAAGATAGGATTCTTTGTCCAGTATATTTTGTACGGGAGATGTCTATCTGATAGTGTAACTATCCTTCTAATTTGTGGTTCTCTCCATCAATAAAATACGTCTTAGTTTATCAAACGTGATATCAGATGGTTTTGTAGCCTGGTGTTCTGCCCGGCCCATAAGGGATACAGGCGTGAAGTTATGAACGTATAAGTAAATAAAATAAAATAAATAAAATCCCCAGATAATCACACCAACTACAGGGCCTCAAAAAAAAAACTAGGGGGGAACCTAGAATATAATTACATATATAGATAAACAACCAGACCCGGAAACAGTTTTTTTTCTTGTTCCGTGCGGGAAACGAACCCGCAACCACTGGCGTCTGAGGCAGATAGGTACCTATACCCCATCGCCAAAGTGGTCGTCAGTATGTTTGTATATTACATCATTTTACAAGTTGTCTGGAAGAAATCGCTTCCTTCCTACGACACTTTGACCGCCGATTGTGTTAAAATAATATGATATTCGTTCAGTAGGTATTTAGTTGTCATGGCATAAAAAATATTCGAATAAAAAAAAATCTATACTAATATATAATCTATACTAATATATAAAGCTGAAGAGTTTGTTTTTTTGTTTGTTTAAACGCACTAATCTCAGAAACTACAAGTGGTATTTGAAAAATTATTTTTGCATTTGATAGCCCAACTCTTGAGGCTACATTTTATCATTATACATTTCTCATCTTCATCTCTCTATAGGCTATATTTTATCCCGAAATTCCCGCGGGATCAAAAGTTACGCGGGTAAAACCGCGCGCGGTGGCTAGTATTTCAATAAAGTTCAAACTCGGCATGAGAAACCATTCGAAATTGAAAACGCAGATTTCGACAATCGTTATGACCCTGTCATACTCTGCGCCTAAAAATCACATCAAAACAATCTCTACCTAACCTAACAATATTGAAAAACAACAATTCAATAAAGAATCCTAAACGCAATAAGAGTTACTTTACTTACTCGTCCTGTCATATTAAGCTGTACAAGGACACAGCTGTTTGCAGGAGGCGGGGGTGCAACCTACCTCATCCCCTAGCTACTGGACCCCCTGTTTCCCCGGGGCTTCGCAGCTACTTGTTGCTCTGTGTTGGCGGGATGACGATAAACAAGCTTTCAAGGTCACTGTAATGGCGGAAGTTTAGATCGCCGCAACTAAGATCCTTATAGCTTTCCTGCAAGAGCATTGTTTCTTGGAAAACGATTCATTCTGGGAATATTTCTAATAATATTTAAAATTATTTATTAACACTATTATTCCCGGCGATAATAGTGTTAATAAATAATTTTAAGTTTTATGTTGCTATGATTTTAATTTTTTTAAAGAGATTGTAAATGACAGTATTTGCCACAAGTAATCCTTACATTATAGTAATATAATGAATTTTTAGACCTGATTTAATCACTAAATACGTATGATAAAGGTTTCCTTTTTCTCTAGAAGTAATTGTATATGTAAATTTGAATTGCCATGCCGCTAGAATTACAGATCCTTTGAGTTTTCCTGTAAGAGTTTTGTTTCTTGAAAAACGGTTCGTTCTAGGAATATTGGCTATAATGGTCTTTCCTTTTACTTTATGATTTCTTTTGTAAAATTAAACATAGTACTTTAAATAATTATAACAATGTATTAAAACTCACATTACAATTATTAATAAATAATTTTTCTTTCATTTTGTAAGTAGAACTTGTGTATGATGATATGACTTTATTAGATTGTAATGACAGTTCATCGATACAAGCGGAATCTTTCAGGTTGGTATTTTCTAATCCTTTTATGAACTTGAATATCAAACTCAACACTAAACTTTATATACTTAAAATGAGATCATTAAAAAATGTATCCATTAGAATAAGACGCAGGTTTTCTTTCTCTCAGAAAACTTCTAAAAAGATTTTATTTAAAAATAATAATCCGAAACACACTTTTTAATAAAATAAAATCATACAATTTTATAATTCTTTCATTAAATGAAATAATTTAAAGAAAAGCTGCGATTTTCTTATATTATTCCTGCGAACCATATTTAAAAGAATTGAGTATTTATAGCTTAAGTTGTAAGTATGTTGAACTTTTTTTATCTATGACTAAACTCAGGTTTAACCTTAATCTAACCTGATGGGTAATTAAGCCCCGATTTCACCGATTTCCTTCTGATCTTAGATTAACAAAATCTTGGATTTGACTGAAGAAAAATTGAAGGCGGAACTCGTTTTAACGCGTAAGCCAAGTTCAACTCGAATTGATCGCGTTTTATTACACGGTGAAATTGTTGTAGATGACACCACACGTCTTGAGGCAGAAACTGGCTCTTCATAAAAGGTTGCCAGAACACATCGTCGCTGCTGAAGCGGTGAAATTTGGCGCAGACCTTACGAGAAAGGAAAGGAAAGGTCCTACAACACAGCGGGGGGCACACGAACTACATAGTTACATTTCACCAAACGCCTACACAGTGGCGGCAAGGCATAAGCCGACTAAAAAATCACAATTATAAAACTAGCTGTATCCCGCGGTTTTACCTGCGCAATTTCGAATCCCGTGGGAATATCGGGATAATAACTAGCCAAAAGTAGTAAAAACAAACATCCATACATCTAAACTTTCACATTTATAATATTAGTAGGTAAGATAAAATTATGATATGGTACAATAAATATAATCAATAGTATCAATAAATATAAATGAGAAACTTAAAGGTACATTTTATAAATAGCTATCAAAAATAATGACGTAACGACGATCCATTATTAGTTTGAAACTTCCAACCTATTGATACACTTTTGAGACTTTAAAGTATACACTTTGAAAGCTTTCAAACCGATATCTCGGCTTACCTATCTGGCTGGCATCATAACGTCAAGAGTCCAATTATGATCCCAGAAGTTTTGATTGGCTTACTTCCACTTAAATCTCAACACGTCTAACTTTTTAGAAACAGGTAACTCGCTGTTTCTGAGTCGCAAATATGTGCTTATGAATATTTGCTATGTTTTTATGTTAGGCGTTATTATCTTTTTGCCAAAAAACTTTTTTTTTTCTAAATTTCGTATAATTTTCCCATAGCTTGAGTATATGTAGAAATAAAATATTTTAAGTAGCAACTTGAACAAGGTATTTAGGTACTCTTAAGGTCTATAAAGACATCGCCGTAACAGTCAATCTAAATATGAAACCTCAACTTTGCAGTTAAAACATGCAATTAAGTAGGTAAACATAAAAAAATTACTCATCCCCTAAAACTTTATTTTAGTAGCCAACATTAAGTAGCAATAGTAGTTAAGTAGCCAAGTCCTATTCAATCAAGCTATATGCTATATTTTAAACAATTTGGAAACGAACGCTTCTGTTGGCTTTATTTATGTTATAGCAAATTTAGTTAGATTTTGCAAATATATTTTTTACCTTTAAAATCACCATTTTAAAGTTCCGGGTGTCTGCGGGAGAGTGCCAAGTCAGAAATAGTACCTAATACTCCCACATGAAAGTGCTAATAGGTAAGCCTAGATTTAACGTAGTCGTTTTATTTTTTGTAAAAACGTCGAGGAGGGTTTTAATTTTATTGGTTTTGTTATGATAGCGTTGCCTGATCGGTCATCGCCTTAGGCCTTACATACTATGAAAGCGTTCTTAATCGTTGAGAACTTTCAAAACATCATAATTAAATAAAGTTCAAGTCTGAGGATGTTTTCATAATACGAGCCTAAATATTATGAAACTCTACAATGCCTTGTTGACTTTGCCACTATTATAAGATGGTCCAAGGCGAGCATTTTGCCGATATTATATTTCACACATAATTGCCATAGATCCTTCTATCATAATTAAACATATTAAGAATAACATAAAACAACATTATTCCGCCGGGTAAAACTTTATTCGTCGGATAACTTTATCCGAAGATTGAAAACTCGGGCCCTAACCAAACAGGAAGGCAAATTTCATATTATACTAGCTGACCCGGCAAACGTTGTTTTGCCATATAAATAAAAAAAAAATAGATGTTGGCCGATTCTCATAGATACCGGATAAGCACAAAAAATTTCATCAAAATCGGTCAAGCCGTTTCGTAGGAGTATGGCAACGAAAACTGTGCCACGAGAATTTTATATATTAGATTTCTTGTTTAGCTTTTGGATGAACCTCTGCAAAGAATATATAAATGACGCCTCTCAATATGACAAGAATGTTTTAAACTTAAGATTACCTGAGATTGGTTATATGATTTAATTTCAGGGCAGTAATATTTAGGTCTACACCAAACTACTTGTTGTCTGTAAATCTAAGCACTAACTGAGTCAAGACAGAACAAAAGCATACCCTCCAATTCGATGAAACCCTATAACATTTTTGCTTTGAAACTACTTTCTAATCGCTTAATCCTACTAATATTATAATTGATAAAGTGAGGATGAATAATGGAAGTCTACAAAGTTAATATGGCTAAATTATTTAAAACTCTTCTTGCGCGCTTTAATCGACGTACAGCGACATGAATCGAATAAAAAGCGAACTAAAATTTAGGAACTAAATATCGATTCTGACTTTTAATCGTCGATTTCTTCGTCGTACTTAGTAGTCCAGGACCTAATGAACTACCATACCAAATTACATTAAAATCGGATTAGCAGATTGAGCGTGACGAACAATCAAAGATAATTCCATACAAACATGCATGTTGTGTACTTCTTTCACGCAAAAACCACCGAATAGATATTTATGAAACTTTACAATAATATAACTTATACATCAGGCTAACATAATATGATTCTATAATTTATAAAGATATGAGTGAATTAAATATAACGATTTATAAGTCTGCGCGGTGGATGAATAGACCATTTGTTTCGTGCGTAATAGGATAGGTGGCACTGTTTTCAATCTAAAGAAAGAGAGGTTTCATTTCTCTCAAAAAATAATTATTTAAAACCTGAGATACTTACTCTATAACAGTTGCATATTATTAGAAATAAATTATATGAGGAGTGCGAGATGTTTTAATTTTGTTTTTGGCACAAATTATTTGCTAGATGTCGCTAAGCTGATACCTCTCATATCTAGGAATGTACCTATGTAATTTATGGGACAGATGTCGACGGTTGTGTTGTGTCCGTTTTAAAAATTTTCGATTAGACTTGACACTAGCGATTTGTTAAAAACACTTCGACCCTTTATAATGTGATGTAGGTACACTTCTTTGTGTTTAGAAGTTATAGGTAGGTATTTACTTATAAAAAAAGATTTTAAATTTTATCTACGAGTAGGTACTAATATTATCCTCTTTGGAAAGATTAACTTAACTTAAGATTAACTAGATTCGATTTTTTTGTTTGTTTGCACTGAATATGATCCAAAACTATTGACCCAATTGGAAAAATTCTTTCGCTGCTGGGAAAGTTACACCTTGCAAACATAGGAGCGAAGTTATAAATTTTTGAGAGCTTCTATTGCGTGCGCTCCGTAAACGGTTTAAAATCATGTAGGACCTATGACGGAATTGTTCCTTTTTGAAAGTTCTTAGCAAAAGTCAATTTCTTAACATTGACACACAATAACTTTTTTATGGTTAAAAAAAAGCGTTCGAAATTAATGTAACCATCTATTAATTTGCGATGAAGATAAACCAGTGTACCTGCTATTACATAATCCTTTTCCATTACGTACTATTACGTTATTGATCATGAGTTAAGTAGGTAATTTAATTGCGAACAAAATTTGTCGTTCACATCACTTGATTTCAATAAACTCCGCAGTAGATATCAAAATTTTAAAATAGCTTCTCAACAAAATACGGGCATACTGTAGAAGTCAGTAAAGGTATAGGTTTTATTGGCGTTTTTGTGACCGATAGGCCGACCTGCTGTCACGTCTCTCTCTATCACAATAATAGGTATAGGTATCCTCCAAACGTGGCAACAGATAGTCTTAAAACCTCTGGTGTTCTGACTACCGTATAACATAATGGGTACAGGCGTGAAGTTTTTTATGTGTGTATTGTAGGCTCAACGAACAGTTTTATGATATCGAAACGCGGCATTAGTAGCTCTGAAAGCGTTACAGATATTCAGGCCGACAGAGTTACTTCAAAAACTTCTATTAAATAGTTTTGCACCGCGGATTCATCTGGGTTTTATGCAAAAGACATAAAAAAATCTAAAGTACAGTAAAAATAAACATGGGAATAGGGAATAGGAATTTTAAAGAAACTCTCCTGGTAAAAGTACTGCGCGCTTATAAAATGTCTGTACGCGAATATGTATTTATAATTTGGTATTATTATACCTATATACTTTATGACTTAGTATTTAACCATTTAATTATCTAACTGCGATGCGAACATCGCAAGACCGAGTGACAGGCAGAAGACTTTTTGTGAATCTTCTTGAAGAATCGGATAATTTTTATACTCATTTTTACTAAAATTGTACTGATACTCTCAAAGATAATCTCTTCAGCAGTAGGCATTATATTAGTATAAAAAATATACATTATTATACAACTTTGGATAGGCCGCTTATCGAAAAACAAAGACATAATAAGGGCCTATAAAATGTTGGTATGCAATAATAAACTATGTACGTATTTATACAAACCCACATATGTATAAGCCCCCAGTACTTTTACCCGGTACCTATGCCTTTCGTAGGTATTCCTGTTTTATTTTTACTGCAGTATTTTTGTAGGTCTTTTCCATAAAACCTGGGTGAACCTGCAAAGCACAGCTATGTTCTAACAGTTTCTGAAGTAACCCGTTCGTGTACCTATCATTACTTAACGCTTTTGCTGCTCAACTACTGAGTCGATTTTGACCAAATTTAGAATAGAGTAAGTTTGAAATTCAAGGAGGATAAAAGTAGTACTCAATCTTATTTATCCAACTGCAATACTTCTGCAATATAACTGCCTTTATTCACGCGATCAAAGTCGCGGGCTCATAGTTAAACCCTTGGAGTAATAATAATAAAGTAAAGGTCTTACTCTAAGGTTAATAATCTAAAGCAAATATATTTAAGTCAACTGGTGATTGCATGCAATGGTCAAGCCCCGACGATGTGACAATAAAATTGCTAAATATTATTCATGTAATGTCAACTTCACCGTGATGATACGATGGCAGGGTTCAAAGTAATAGGTGTATTTTTATAATCAACTAATACCGAGTAGTTTTGTAATTTTCATTTTAAAATAGACAGGCTATATCTACAAGCCACATAAATAGATATTTAAGTATAATGGTTAATTTAAAATTTATACAGTGAAGGACAGGTTTGATTCTTTCAGGCTTTTTCAAAGGTTTGATTCTTGAGGCGTTCCATTGGTAGCTTTGTTAATAAAATGTTGGTCATCAGTTTGTTTGTCTTAAACTGTCAAAAACTGAAATTAAACTGTTTTAAGCTTTTCTCTCTTTTAAACGTGGTCGCTTCTTACAGGCCTTAAAAACTTCAAAATCAAACTTCAAAATCGTTGAAAGGCCATTGAAGAGCGCTATGTCCGGAGTTTCCCCGCAGGTCAAATCAGGTATTAAGAGCTTTCCAAGCGATCTTATCTTGGATTTCATCGTCGAATGAATTCTTAGGAATTCATTCGACGATGCGAGCATCGCAAGACCGAGTGACGGGTAAAGCAGTGGACGTCATCGCTTGTCTGACTTTTTGTGAATCTTCTTGAAGAATAGGATAATTTTCATATCATTTTTACTAAAAGTGTACTGATACTCTCAAAGATAATCTCTTCAGCAGTAGGCATTATATTAGAATAAAAAATAAACATTTTTGGATGGGCCGCTTATCGTAAAACAAAGATGCCGCGGTAGCTGCGCTAGCGGCAGCGGCGCCATCACGCCCCTTGAGTAACACTTGAAAGTTTAGTAGGGCATTAAACTACACTAAGTACCACTCTTAGCATTCGTGTATCTTAGTATAATGATAACTTTATGATAGATTTTAGTAAAAAAAACATCCAATTTACAAAACGCTTTATTAATTTACAGCGCTTTTATACGTTTAAATCAGGCTAACAACTAGTTTGTATTTTTCTCAAATCTGACTAAATTCAAAGATTAAAGCATTTAAAAAGCAAAGAACCACGACTTTAGCTTTATCATATGAACGGAACCATATACTTACCTAATTATGAGCTTACCATAACTGACAAATAGTACCTACTGGATCTTATAAAATAAAATTATTAAGTTTAGTTAGGTAGTTTATGTTTAATAGACTAATAGTGAATTGTCAAAAGCCCAAACGGATCATGAACTGATACTAGATTGTTTCATTTACAAATGAAAATAGACTAACTGCAAGTTTATAATTTTATTTTATAAAGAACTAGTAGGCCTATTACGGTTCTTTTATGACATGACGTGTTAAACAAGATTTCTATCTTAGAGTAATAATCATACTTTATCTTACTCTAAGATTTTTTATATTTATATAATAGGGTTGTGATGATGATTATAAATTCATTTAAATTTACTTTTTCCTTTTTTTTTATATCAAAGCAGGTAAAATACCTCAAGGACCATAAGAAGTAGATATTATAGTAATATCACACTAGGTATTTACTTCTAAGCAAACTTTTAGTTACATTTTGAATAAAAAAATTAAACTTACCACTTAGCATTATAGCATTTAAGGCTATTTCAGATATTTTACCATAATATTTTTACTGGTAAACTTAAATATACATATAAACATCCATGACTTGACAACTAATATCTGTGTTCATCACACAAATATCCGCCGCCGCCGGGATTCGAACCCAGGACCTCTGGCATTGAAGGCAATGTATGTTACCACTACACCAGCCGGTCGTCAATTATTATAGAATTTTATATTAATGGTATTTGTGAATATCTGGTAAGCTTAAACTTTGTTATACCTATTACCTACATAACTCCAGAATGCTCTTTAGAAAAATTATATCTCTGTACATCCTAAAGTAAACTTATCTTATGTTTCCACGTTTAATAATATACTTTTTTTCGACATTCACACAACATTATCTAGCTCAAATAAACAAAAACTAACCGTAAAATATTTAACAACAAGCTCTCTTATTAATCTGAACCATTTATCCAGCAGGCATCAACTGAATAGCAGAAGCCCACCAACCGATCAGGTCGGCCAGGCGTGGCGTCCGCGCCGTGAGTGAGCAGCTTCATGGGTCAACTGGCTGATACTTTGCGCGTGAGATCGCACCCTCGCGGGTTACTACGGATATACACTTCTGATTATATCCTTAGTAATATTATGAACTTAAAGCTTTGGTAGATTTGATAAATTGGAGTTATAAATTACCCGTATAGATACATCAATTATGTGACCTTAAAGTATACTTTTAGTGTAAGCTTTCACGTTTCATGATATTAAATAAAATACGATTTTAAATGCTTTTTATATATTTAATAATTTATGTAGGTACACACATGTTAAGATAAAAACATACAAATCCGGTCAAAGCTAAAATTTTCTTTAATTTAATTTATTTATTTAAGCTTTTCTGAGCTTACGTTTTACATACCTAGTAGAACTAGGGGTTATCTTAGTATATGTGTATTTATAGTAGAGAATGGATATTTCCTCTTTTAATCGCTCGAATGCCTTGGCGGATTGAGTTAACCTTTCCCCGAATACAGGCATGTCCAAACCTACATACATAGAACCCACCACATATGTTACTTTTCCTTATATTTCCACAGGGATAGAAGCGACTGAAACCTCGAGAACTAAAAGTTACACTACCACAAGGCAGCGGTTTCTGTTCAGTTAATGCGGCACTCAAAACGGTTGTGAATGGTTCGTACTGCAGCAGATCCGATACTCATTTCTTGCTGATACTAGAGCTCATTGAAGTTTGTTGGTAGTATTTATTTTATTAAGTAGTTAGCGTTATGGCAATTTCCAATTTATTTGGTAAAATCTCAAATACAAACATGGTTGTATTATAGTACTAGTATTTAATAAGCACTCTCAAGTAAAGTACTTTGAGAGCTTGAACATTCATAAAACTTGGACATTGAACATTTCATCATCGTCATCATCATCACAACTCTTCGTAATGAGCCCACTGCAGGGCATGAGTCTCTCCCCTGGGTGAAGAGGAGGTATAGGCCATAATCCACCAAACTGGCGCAGTGCTGGGTGGTGGATGCCAGAATTTTTAGGGCACCTAGATGGCTTCTGACAAACCCTAACGACTGCTAAACGTGCCCTCCGAAGCACGGAAGTCGTCGTGCGATACGAATGGTCGGCGGTCACCCATCCAAGTACCGACCACGCCGAACGTTGCTTAACCTGTGATATCGTATGATACACACAGTAACCACGGCGCCACGACGACTTCACTGAACATTTATAAGGCAATAATTGGTTCAATAAAGCTCTATTTATTATACCACTATTTAAATAGAGCATAAATATAAAAAAATATTTATTTTTTCATTAGACAAAGTACTGGGTAAATAATAGACTCAAACACGAGGCAGGTTGGGAACAGTCGGCTTTTATCCGCATAGTGAGCAACCGAGGCTTTACACGGGGATTATAGCGTTACAAAGGTGCTGAACACAGGTATTTGAATAAATTTCGAGTTTAAAGCATTGTTATGTGAGGTGTGTAAGAATCGAGACTACAAAAATAACCACGTGTTCTTCGAACAAAAAGATTCCTTAGATTTTATGCTATTCGACTATTTCACCTCAGGAAACTTTGCATTCTCCTTGCAAGGGTTCATCAGAAGTCATAAATTACAATTTTGATTTAGTGTTAATCCATCCCTTGATTGATTAGCTACTTAATTTGTGTACAGCACAATTTCATCTTGCATGGAGTAGGTACCTGTAGAATGGTTTAAACGCAGTTGACCAAAAAGTTTGCAAAATAACAATAAAAAATGTTTACTGAATGAAAAATAAAATAACTTTACAAGTAATGTAGTCCGAAGTTAAATACAAAAAGATATGTAATGTAAGTATAATGAAATTCCTACGCCCGTGAATTTAAGAAAATTTGCTTTGAAGCTTGTCTCGTAAGGTTCCGTCAATCAGCACTGAAATATGGTAACAAATAGCCCAAAACAGAAAATTATTGTTTTTTGACGGAACTTCAAGTGACTAAAATATTTAAAAAAGATTTATGAATTTCTCTCTCAAAGATGACTACACCAAATAGTCTACAGAACTACATGATGAAAGTTAGTCCTTTCAACAAACGTGTAATAAAACACTTAAGCACCAAAAATAAAATGGGCACCATTTGAAAAAAAAATGCTCTGCACTTTACACGAATTCCTATACTTACACTATGTGGCAGTAATATCAATTTTTATAAGAGATTTAGCTAAATCTCTTATAAAACATAAGGTTTGATCAAGTCCCGGAGGAAGTTAAAATAAAAACATGATTTTGAAGATGTAGTCGAGAACGGTTAGGTATGACGACGTGTCATATGGGCCACACGCGCCATAAATTTGGAGATCTATCATAGCAAACACTATAGTGTCCCTGACATGGTACAAACGTTTGAAAATCGGATTATCACCGTCTTTTCTAAAAGTTTCTAATTACTTAATAATTTTGTTTACGGCTTGGCTGTGCAGTATACATATGGCATACTGGTGACTGTTCCCATCACTTATTTTCTTGTCAAGACAACAGTAAGAACGTCATGCTCCCTCAGGCGGCATGGCTAGTGGTAGCGTCGGGTATCGGGTCACCCTCTTCCCTAAAATATGGTTGAGGAGGGTGATGGCTGGTGCTTGCGTTATACTCGTGAACGGGTACTACTAGCGGTGCTAGGTTGTTTTGCTAATGATACTATGACTATTTTATTCCATTCTTGTTTAAATACTCTGGTCCCAGTTTGTCATGTTCGTATTGTGCAACCACATCTCATTGCACCTACTATATAAGCAATTGGGTTGTGGCATGACATTGGCTCCCACAATTAGCTGTCTTGTGTTTGGTTTTTTTTCATGTCACGGTCAATTTGTACTGTACATATTTGAATTAATTTGATAATTTTGACTGAAAAAGAGTGCCAAGAGTTTTTTTCCGCCGGCTCTTTTTTGTCTTTTGGTCTACTGTAATATCTTATTTAACAACTATCAACAACTAGTTAAAGCCGAAGTATGTGATGACTGACTTCACCACGTGTTTTGTGAAATTCCTGAGATGAATAAAACTTTTTGATTTTTTTTAATCGTCTTTTCGGTAAAACGGAAATATGGAAATAAATGTAGCAAAACAATTCCAGTGTATTGAAATCCGTGCTAAAATATTCGGATATAAAATATTTAACACCTATTCAATAATGTTTTATTGTTTTACTGAATTATTATTTTTTTTTTTTTTATAAGTGACTAAACCCGCGTTTGACCTCAATCTCACCTGATGGTAAGTGACGATGAGGTCGAAGATGAAAGCACACGGGTTTAGGAAGGAACTGGCTCTTTATACAATATTGCCGGAACACATTACCGCCGGAGCGGTAACATTTGGCGGCAGACTTTATATAAAGGGTGGTCGCTAGCCAGGCGGACCCAGAAGGGATCCTACCACCAAGAGATTTGTGATATTTGTCAAATCACTAGATTTTTTGAGGAAAATTCTAGAATCATGTTTTAATTTTTACATCCTCCGTGACATGATGGTAAGTGAAGAGGAGGTAGAAGATGTCACACGGGCTAAGGATGGTACTGACTCGTCATTAAAAATAGTGCCGAAATACCTACATAACCGCTAGAGCGGTGATATAAAGCGGAAGATTTTATATGAAGGGCTTGCCAGTCAGCCCTGAAGAGGTACTACCACCAAGCGAGGGACACTTAAATTTAGTCGACTTTTACCGCAAGGCATTAAGGCTATTCTAAACCAACAATAAACGGCATAAAATAGTGCATGCGGGAACAAAGGAGGATTTTTTTGAAAATGCCTGTATTGTTTACAGCCAACTTAGCATCAGACGATTACCTTTTTATTATGAGCTATGATGATATTTAAATTGGACAATGTAAAAATGTTCACCAAATTTATCTGAATTTATACAGGAATATCATATACGGAAACTATTAGAAATACGTACAAGAAACAAAAAATCTGATAATAATTAATAACTAAGAGACAAAGCAACGGCTAATAAATAACGTCTGACATATCTGTTCTTTTATTTAAAATATAATCACGTTTCATCACCGAAATTTTTAAGATAAACCAGTGTTGAGGAATTCATAGATCCGTAATTTTGTCTATAGGTATACACAGAAGTTAAGTGAGCTTAGAATCACTTTCGAAAGCTATTCTTTTTCTTATTGTTGAGATCTATAAATGAATTATTGTATTTTGAATTATTTAGAGAGTTTATAATTAAAAATAAATAGTAGCACATTTTACTTAGATAGCATACAAGATAAAATAGGACATTATAAGATATTTATTACCTACTAGCTGTGACCCGCGACTTCGTCCACGTGGATACCGTTTATAAGAGTTGGATAAATACTATTATTATATCCTCCTTGAAGTTAAAACTTACCTTATTCTAAATTTCGTCAAAATCGACTCAGTAGGTAAGTTGTGAAAGCGTTACTGATAGATAAACAGACAGAATTACTTCAAAAACTGTTACAACAAAGCAGTGATCCGCAGTTTCACCTAGGTTTTGTGAAAAAGTATAGGTAGGTAGGTATATTACATAGATGATGCCCGCGACTTCGTCTGTATTGAATTAGTATTTCGAGTAGGTTATTTTCTTCTCCAAGGTCCTAACTATCTTTAATAACAAAAATAAAAATGAAGAATCTTCGCCCATATAATATGTATAACTCCTAACGACAAACATAGGTAGGTAACTATCTATTAGGTACATTACAAAGGCACATAGCGTTATAAACAAATCGGGTGCCAACGTGCCTTAAATTTTAATATTGTCTTAAGTTTACGCGATGACTATTATGTATGACTATTAAATAAAACACTTTTTTACTGGATTTATCGCGTATATTTACATTTTAAATTTTAACAGTCGCTCGTGACCACGGGGTCTGCAAAGACACCGAAACGTCGAGTTAAAATGTAAAATATAAAATCCGGTTAAAAAGTGTTTTATTTAATGCCTTCAATTTTACTTAATTCATGCAATATCTTCATTAATTATACTTAGCTTATTGTTAGCTTAGTAGTTTTTGCGTGAAAGAATAGCAAAAATCCATCCATCCAGCCATTATCAGTGTACATACAATACTACCTATAGTTATGTATGGCTGCTTTTCACTGCCAAACGGCTAAGCCAATATTAATGTAATTTGGTATAGTAGTCAACACATACGTTACTTTTTATTCCGAAGAAATCTACGGTTTCTGACTTCCAAGAGGCAGAAACGATCATGAAATAAACAAAACCTTGATTTCCATTTTATCTCTGTATTTACAGAAGGCAGTAAGTACATCAAGCGTTACAAATCTGTCAAATTTTTTTACTTGAATTTGAACTCTATGCCCTCGATAATAAGTTAAAATTGGTTGGGGAAATTTGACAGGTAATGCAACGCTTGTTTCTTCTGTACCTACCTATATTAAATCGCGCAAAAGCTTGCGCTGGCCTCCCGCCTTTTTATACCCTACCGCCGCGAGCCGCGTCGAGCGCGGCAACTTTACGCAAAAATAATCCTTATATCATTCAATTCACGCGCGATGGGTTATTAGCGTATTTCATGTAAAGTTTGGTGTTTCTATACCGATTTCTATGATTCTTTTTTTATTGAATAGGTAATGTTATTTTTTTTTAATTAGGGATGAGTGAGAGTATTATAAACGTAAGAGTAAACAAATATAATCAGAAAGCTCCGAACTGCTAAGCTATTTACACGTGTTTACTGCATTGGTTGGTGCTGATGCAAATTAATTATGTATATTACTGGCTTTATTGTATAATGTGTCTTAGATTTAAGGAACATTTTTCATTTTCATTGCTTTCATCATTATGTGATAATTTTATATTTCTAATCAAATCATTTTTCTCTGTACTCTTGTTATTCCAAACTATCTTGCTTGTATTTAATACAGTAGTTTATAAAAATAGTTATAGTTTATATAAAATATATTATGTTTTTTCAGTATACCATACGTACTACAATTATTTTTATTTAAACTTACAAGTAAATATGATTACAATTGCACACTTTTTTATAAACTTATCTACATTTTATTTTTTTATCAAGTAGGCTATTACACTTACATGTTATTAATTTATTATATGGGTTTCTACTATGCACTGACATATAAAAATATTATTCTTTTTTACAATGCATAACAAAAAAAATCTTAAATTGGCCCTTTTTAATGCCGGTTCTCTTAACACTGGGCAAGATGATCTTATTGTGGGAATCGACGTTCACCGCCCTGACATCTTAGCAATCAATGAGACATGGCTTCGACCAGGTGAAGAAGGTAGAGCACCAGCTATACCTGGCTATAAATTACGCCACATACCACGTCCTAAAGCTATGCTGCATGGGAGAGGGGGTGGAATTGGCTTCTACGTACGAACAGGTTTGAAAATTCGCATTTTACCACATTCCCAATCATCCATCGAACAGATGTGGGTGTCAACTAACTTCAATGGTCTAAAAGTTTTAATAGGTACTGCATACCGACCACCCTGGTTAAATGTAGACACTTTCATTGATGAACTCACCATCTCTGTGTCGAATTTTCATAATTTCAGCAAAGTTGTTCTAATGGGCGACTTCAACATAAATATGCTCGATAAGCAGAATATGAGTGTCATAAAACTTTCAAACTTCCTTACTTATTCAGGTTTAACCCAAATAGTTACAACACCTACTCACTTTTCACATAATTCGCAAACACTCATTGATCTAATTTGTACAAACGTAAAAGTTTTAAGTTGTTCTGTAAACAATATAACTGGTTCTTTGGGTCACTGTATGGTAAACTGTGAACTTGCTATTAAAAAAGAAAAATTGAATCCGAAATTAACTATTTACAGACCAATTACTGGAATAAAAATAGACGACTTTAATAGGGATATGTACAAGTTTGACTTAAAATCACTTTATGACATTGATGACGTACATAAATTGGTGGAAGAATTTACTAGTTTCATAGTTAAACATTTCGATAAACATGCTCCAATTAAATATCAAATAAAAAGAAAAAGAACTTTACCGTGGATTACTTTTACAGTGAAACAAATGATTAATCTTCGAAATGCGGCATTCTCTAGGTACAGAAGAACAAGGAATGACTCGCATAAACGCTATTATGTCGATTTGAAAAATCTTGTTGTTCAAGCCATTAAATCTGAGAAGATGACATATTTTAATAAAAATATTAATACAAAGGTAAAGAATCCTGCATTACTTTGGAAAAATTTAAAAAATAACATTTGTTTTGAACCAAAGAGCAATCAATTGCCAGACCAGCTGAGTGACCCAAATGAACTTAATAGACATTTTTTTAATATACCTGGCTCTGAAACAGTGCCAATTTCAGATATAACTTTTTTTGAATTTAATCGGTTCTCTAATACAAAATTTAATTTTAGACCAGTCACTGAAAGTGAAGTAGGAAAAATAATTCTTACAATCAACTCAAATTCACATGGCTATGACGGCATCACCAGGGATATGATTTTACTTACACTACCTTATACACTACCCCTTATTACTCACATCATCAATAAATCGTTGGAATCCTCCACCTTTCCACAATCATGGAAAACGTCACTTATAACGCCCATTCCCAAAAACAACTCTCCATCTTCATTCAAGGATATAAGACCAATCAGTATGTTACCATTTCTCTCTAAACTACTAGAAAAGGTTTTTTGTTTTCAAATTAAAGAGTTTCTTGAGCAAAACAATATTTTACCGGATAGGTAATCTGGTTTCAGACAAGGGCGTAGTACTATCACTGCATTAATGGATATTATCGACAATATTTTAAATGAACAAGATAAAGGTAAAGCATCCCTGTTAGTTCTACTAGACTTCTCACGCGCATTTGATACCTTAAATATTCCACTTATGTTATCCAAATTGAAATTTTATGGTCTAAGCACATCTTCAGTAGAATGGTTCAATAGCTATCTTTCTGACCGTTGGCAGTGTGTGAAAGTTTCTCAGCAAGGTGGATTGCCTTTGTACTCAGATGTTTTACCCGTTCGTAGGGGTGTACCACAGGGCTCAGTTTTGGCTCCTCTATTATTTATTATATATACTGCAGACATTGTCTCGCACATTCATCATTGCAGTTATCACCTATATGCGGACGATACACAAATATTTACATCTTTTAAATCGAGTGAAACTGATAGGGCAATAAAGCATTTAAATGATGATATCAAGCAAATAGACTTGTGGTCTAAACGAAATGGGCTTGTCCTGAATCCAGACAAATCAAAATACCTTGTTTTAGGGAGCAAAAGTGAAAGAAATAAAATAAGTTATAATGTAGAAATAGGTATTAATGGTAAGATTATTACAAGAGTTAATGAAGCCCGCAATCTCGGCATTGTCATTGATGAAGCACTGAAATTTGAAAAACATGTCACTGATGCAGTTAAGTCTTGCTTTTACCGTCTAAAGGTTCTTTATGACATAAGAGATTTGTTAAGCCAGGAATTACGAACGGTTGTATGCGAAACTCTCGTACTGTCTAGATTGAATTATGGTGACATACTTTTTGGTCCGCTAGTTTCATACTCAGGCAAAAAAAATATTCAAAGGATACAGAACGCCTGTTTTAGGTACTGTCATAAGGTGCCACGTAGAACACACATTACACCATACCTAAATAGGGCCAAAATTCTGAATATAGCATCGAGAAGGGAATTACATTTTGCGTGTTTGGTCCACTCAGTGGTGACAAAAGGTGAGCCAAAATATTTATACGATAAATTGAAATGGTCATCTGAAGATAATGCGTATAAAACGAGAGCCTCTCAATACCTCCTAAAAACATTTAAGCATCAAACTGCAGCTTTTCGGGGTAGTTTCTGCTATTTGGCTACTAAGTGCTGGAATAACCTCCCCCCACCACTAAAACGCCCCATAACTAAGCACATTTTTAGCAATCATTATAGACGCTTATTGCTAGAAAAACAATTACTTTTGAAGTCAAATGGTGGAATGGATAAGATATTAGATAAAAGTTTCTGTTTTGTATTTTTCATTTACTTCTTTTTAAATATTCTAAAGTCAATTTATATAATTATTTACAATTAACACTTATTTTTTCATTATGTTATTATTCACTTCACACTTTATATTTTGGTAATGGGTAGTTATTTAAGATTGTTATGTATGATCGATTATTCTTATCATTATGTAAATAAGGTGGCTACTGAAAATCAGCGCGGATGTTACAGATGTTCTGCAACAACGCACATGCTGAGTAGTCACTATTTGTTTCTTTTAAGTTTTTGTATATTTAAAATTATCAAGAATCATTTTTATTAGATTATAAGTTTTAAATTTAATTCTAGAAGATATAAGCAACCTTCTGTAAAAGAAACAATAAATACTTTTTCTTTCTTTCTTTCTTTCTTTCTTTCTTATTGTGAGTCAACCATAAAATATAGACATATACTGTTGTGGGATATTTTTTATATATGTAATTTTATGAAGAATATTTCTGTCATACATGATTTCTATGTAGCTTTAACCATTAAGGCTGCACACGCGACGGAAGCTTAAAAAATGAAGTAACTTCTCCCGTTTTTCCAACATTTCCCTTCACTGCTCTGCTCCTATTTATTGTATCGTGATAGTAAGTATACTATAACCTGCCCAAGAGTATGAAGAATAATTTTACCAAGTTTCGTTAAAATCCGTCGAGTTGTTTTTGTTTCTATAAGGAACATACAGACAGACAGACAGACAAAAATTTTACTGATTGCATTTTTGGCATCAGTATCGATCACTAATCACCCCCTGATAGTTATTTTGAAAAAATATTTCATGTACAGTATTGACCTCTCTACAGATTTATTATAAGTATATAGATAGATAGAAGATAGATAGAAGATATAGATATAGATATAGATATAGATATAGATATAGATAGATAGATATAGATATAGATACTTACTTAGTTATTAGTTATAGTTTTAAACAACAAATAATGCTACTGTTACACATGCTTTAAAAAACATGCTTGAAAGCTTGCTTTTAGTATGCTCAATATGAGCATGCTTAAAAGCAGTTAACATTTGCTAGCAATAAGCACGCTAGTTTTAAGTATGCTTATATATTTAAGTATGAACAACTGATAGATACTATAATAAGCAAACACACCCCTTTCCACCCGCGCCGCCTGGTAGCATGCTAGAAAATCGCAAGCATGTCGATTCACGAGCATGCTCGAAACTAGAAATGTTGTCCAGTTTTCTTTTATGAATTAATTTTGTGATAATGAAATAAAAGTAAAATAAATAAATAAATGTACCTTTAATATTATAATTCATAAATAATAATAATAAAGAATTAGTGAAGTGTAGTTTTAACTATACTGTATGTATATAAGTTAAGGTATATATTTTCTATGGGATTTAGTAATTCACATACTGTACTATTCTTAAGTTGCCTGAAATAGATGATTTATTTATTTATTTTATTATTAATACATAATTAAAAATGTAATACTCTTTCACAATTTACAAAAACTGTGCGATGTATGAAATTTCTCATTTTTAATCCCTAATAAAAAAAAACAAAACAAATTATTAAACTCGTACTTTTGAAAGTTAATCATAAAAGAGAGGATGGAATGAGCAATAAAACCAAATAAACTTGATAAGAAAACGTATTTTTTTCAAATCAACCAAAAAACGGAAAATAAGATTGTATCTTTTCTATTTTATGACCTGAAAGAACCTGAAAGATTTAGAATGCGACGGTGTACTAAAAGAAGCTCTTTTCTTACAGTTTAATAAGGGATGCTGAAGAAACCTTTTCAAGCTCGTGTTTTTTAATAAAACTAGAGAACTTACTCAAAACATAGCCTTGGAACAGTTTTAGAAATTTCATTTCCATAACTTTTACGACGAATCCTTTCTAAAATATGGCGCTCCACAACAGTCAAAAGGGCTTGGTATCTAAAGAAGCCAATATAATGTTCCAACTTTATCGTAGCTTTTGAAGTTGTAGCTATTTTTTTTATCACACATACAATTTCTCGCGGTTTTACCCGCGTAACTCTTGATCCCGTAAAAAATATATTAATTAATTGCGTTTACTTACCGTTCCTGTGGGAATTTTAGAAATTCCTTCCATTGTGCAACCAGGCATCCATTGAAGAGCCTTTTTACCGAGTTTCACTTCGGTGCACTCAAGACATGATTTTTCATACAAAGTCTTAACAAAATATTGACTAACCTATATCCAGTAGTTTTACTTTTATTGCTTTGTTTAATTTTTTTTATCCTTTGTGTTTTTAATAATTAATTAAGTATATTCTTTTTTTGTACTTTCTTGTTATTTTGTTTTGTATTATTCTTGTTTTTTTTTGTGTGCCTGATGGCAAACCTAAAAATTGTAAATCCGTAATTAGCTGTCAGCATCGTTTTAAATGTGTATTTTTTTTATAATTAAGAGCTGTGGATTTTGTTATAAATCAATAAAAATTAAAAATTAAAAGGCCCTATATTTCCCGTCCTTGTGGGAATTTCGTAAATGCCTTCCTTAGTGCGCCCCTACACACCCTAAGGCTGCAAACTGGACGGCAGCGACAGCGGCCCGGGCAGTAACGCGGGGAATCTGGGCCGTTCTTGACGCCAGCGAAGGTTCACGTGTCGCCCGGTCCTGCGCCGCCCTCATCCAGCGATTGACAATCATGTTTAAACGAACACTGAATAAAAGTTGTTAAGAAGCCATTTCAACGGCCTGAAAATTCTGACATCAACCAACAAGCACTGGGCCGACTTGGTGGATTATGGACAAAACCTCCTCGTCACCAAGGGGAGATATTTATAGCCCTGCAGTGGGCTTGCGAACAAAGGGTTGCGATGATGATGATTGTACAATAGATATTAGGTACTGAGTTACTTATATTACTCAACTATGTATTTTAACTAAGTATTACTTATTTCACCGTAAACGAAGATCATAAGGGAAAAAACGTATAGGTATCTACAACATGAACAAAAACCATCACA
Organism: Stenoptilia bipunctidactyla; assembly: GCA_944452665.1. Taxonomy (NCBI): domain Eukaryota; kingdom Metazoa; phylum Arthropoda; class Insecta; order Lepidoptera; family Pterophoridae; genus Stenoptilia; species Stenoptilia bipunctidactyla. The sequence continues at coordinate 14,431,460 of OX101726.1, forward strand.
GTACCTGCGTTTGAATCTAGAAATCGGAAATCTTATACGCTAGTTCTGTTGGATTGCTATGCCAATACAAACTTTTTTAGTCTCATAGCTTTGCCTCACTGAAAACCTGGACCGATACGACCTTACTTTCAAATCCTTTTTTTTAGCAAAAACATGCCTGCACTTTCATTGTACCTACAGGATTCGTTGGTTTATGCAATTTAAAATTCGATTATATTTACATTGTACCTTGTATCAAAAAACCGGCAGTATATGTACAATTACCTTATTGATATCTAAGTATGAGTGAACTGGTGCGTGGGCAGTTGAACTCAACGAATAAAAGCTTCTTTAAAAACTATTTATGTCGAAGAATATCCTTTTAGAATTAACAAAGACTACTTATTTTTAGCGTCATCGTGGCGCCGTGGTTACTGTGTGTATCATACGATATCACACATTAAGCAACATTTGATGCGGTCGGTGCTTGGATGGGTGACCGCCGACCATTCATTTCTCACGGCGACTTCCGTGCTTCGGAGGGCACGTTAAGCAGTCGGTCCCGGGTGCTGGATACTTGTATACAGTAGTCGTTAGGTTTTGTCAGAAGCCACTTTGGCGCCCTGAAAATTCTGACATCCACCACCCAGCACTGGGCCAGCTTGGTGGATTATGGCCTATACCTCCTTTTCACCCAGGGGAGAGACTCATGCCCTGCACTGGGCTCATTACAAAGGGTTGTGATGATGATGATGATTTTTAGCGCACGAATTCGCTAATTTTGGTTTTTTGAATGTATACTTTGCCAACTTTTTAGGGGCTTAGCGTGCTAAGGAATTATGTCAAACATACTTCCTAAATTGTTTAACTAATTATTTCGTTAGTACTGCTGTTCTGTAGAATACAATGTATGAAGGTATTTTATTGCGGTAAATAAATAAATAAAGATACCCAGACAATTACACGAATTACATGGCCCCAAAGTAAGCATAGGTTGTGTTATGGGATATCATGTGGGGAACCTAGAAAATAAATACATAAATAGATAAACACCCAGATACGGAACATTTTTTTTTCTTGTTCCGTGCGGGAGTCGAACCCGCGACCACTGGCGTCTGAGGCAGACAGGTTTGCCTACCCCATCGCCAAAGTGGTCGTTAGGTAAATTTAGGTATTACACAAGTCTCATACAAAAAGTAACCATTTCAACCTAATAAATCTGCATACTATGCAGGCTACTCTGATAATTCAACCGGTTCACAAGAGAAAATCTTAAAACAGAGTCAACTAACAAAACATAAATCATATCACATCCCAAGCATCACGCACAGTCCAATAGCAGGTAATTGATAGAATGTACCCGGTAATCGCGTAGGAGGCTTGCGCCGGTTGCCATGGCGACGCCCCCCGCATCCCCCTTCCCGCTGAAGCCAGCATTGACCCGGGTAACCTTGAACTCTCAGCTGATCACAGCGCGTGTCTCTTTTTACTGGAAAATGCAGCAGTTTTTTTAAATGGCAAAGGTTATGCGGGATTTTTAATTTACAGGCTTTAGTTTTGGTACGTGTTTTTTAGATGTCCGTAAATTGATTGAGCTTTTTCAAATGCAAAGAATGTATTTCAATATAATGGTAGGAGGTACAGGTAAATATTTTTGTGATGTTTTTACTTCATACCAATTTCCATCTTGGTTTATAAACCTTATTGATGTGCTCAATTCGTGTTTAAATTTGACTACAGTAAAAGCTCACTTTAAAATAGTTACAGAAATTTAAAAAAGGAAGATAATAAAATGACGCATGAAAGTTTTATTTATTTATTGTCCTATGAACCTTTTGTGGAAAATATACCCGTAAAATACTTTGATATATTTCACACAACAATTATTTATCTACAATGGAGAGGAATTTTTTGACTTTATGAAAATTGTGCTCACAAAAATATTTATTCATATAAATTTCATAACGACAAATTTGCATTAGATAAACAAAGAAGAAGCTACATTATCTTGGAGTAGCAGAATTTCTATCGTAAAATTCCCACGAGGCCAGGAGCTCCTCAGGTAAAATGGGGCTAAACTGCAAGTTATTAAATAAAAATAATAAATTCAACTTATAAAAAATAAAAAAATAAAAATAAAAAACCTTTATTTTCAAGTTGCATAGACTCATAGAAGTATATAAAACATATCAAAATTATTATTTACATAGATACTAAGAATAAACAATCAAAAATATCAGAATTAAAATTAAAATCACATTAAACGCGAAAGAAAAAAAAAACAATTAAAAAAAACAGAAATAACAGGAAAATGTTAAGTCGTCATACAAATTAAAATTAGAATAAAGAAAATAAATGTCCCAACTATAATATACTTAAATTAAACATTTGGATTCCTTTTGGATTATGGAACTCCTAGAAGTTGTTACAACATAAAGTTCTCCCTTCGTGGCAACTCTGTATATTTCCAAGTACTCCTTAATAGACTTCGCGGTAGACAGTTTGGCCAGAAGGGCAGTTTCTAGTTTGGCAGATCGCATGTCGACTGTCTGAAGTATTTTTGGACTGCAAGAATGGGGGAAGGACTCATTTTCTGTAAGCACGGTTTTTGTGAAACTGTCTGTCTACTGACTATAAATCATCATAATCTTTACTCATGACTGTATTATTATCATTATATACTTTAATTTATTCTGGGTAACAATAAAGTGTAGATATAAAAAAGAACAAAGCTGTGATATAAGTTTTTTCACGAGTTATACCTACTGTTATCCAAACTGAAACAAGAGCATATTACAGCAACTAAGTTAGCTTAAATGGGGTGCTTTAGAAAGTTTGATCAGAATTGTATACAGTAATGGAATAAATATACTTGTACTAATGCACCCAAACCCTGCAAAAATTTTGCTACGTATTTTATCAATCATGCCACAAATATATTTTTTACCAAATAAAACAAAAGGAGTCTAAATGAATAAATAAAAAAAATAAAACGGTGACTGATGGTTTTGATATCCAAATACTTTATACCCAGCTTCAAAGTCCCAATTACGATATTTTTGTTTGACGTTAAATGGTATATTAGAATAAAACAATAGAGAAAGGACTCTTTGTGCCGGTATAACGTCACAATTTAAAAATAACTTTACGCAGAAATGAGAGAGAATGTAATCTAATTTACCCAGTATATCAGAAACAATATAAAGGTGTAAGTTATCAGTTTTCAAAGCCTCTATTAAAACTAACTTCATTGTGCTTATTAAATGCACATTTTGAGTTGGACCTCTATTGCAGATGAGCGAATGCAGAGGTGTTAAGTATTACTTAGAAAAAAACTTAGTTTTAAATTGTAATTTCTGAAGTTGCTGTATTTATCGGTGTGTGAATATCATTTAATTAATAATAGTAGGCTATTTTCATAAGATAATTGCACCATAAAATAAAGAAATGGATAGCTACGGACATTTTTTAATGGTGCAAGCTGGTTGTCATTTCTAACCAAACAGACACTAAGTTGAGTTAAAATAATTCTATAACGGTAACTTACTAAGAACTTACAAGGTATCATGAACTTCAAGAAATTATTCTACTGATATCTGTATATTTATATTTAAGTAGAATACTAGGGGAACAACGTTTGGTAATCCCAGATTATTGGTACCATAACAAATAATTAACCATGTTGTAAATCGTCATCATCATCATCATCACAACTCTTTGTAATGAGCCCACTGCAGGGCATGAGTCTCTCCCCTGGGTAACGAGGAGGCAAAGGCCATAATCCACCAAGCTGGCCCAGTGCTGGGTGGTGGATGCCAGAATTTTTAGGGCGCCTAGATGGCTTCTGACAAACCCTCACGACTACTATATACAAGTATACAGCACCCGGGAATAATGACAATTTGGGTGGCCTTATTGCTTAAAGCGATTTCTACTAGGCTACCCGGAATAATAAAGAATTTCTTATTCCGGAATAATAAAGGTTTCTTCCTAAACCCGTGTGCTTTCATCTTCGACCTCATCGTCACTTACCATCAGGTGAGATTGAGGTCAAACGCGGGTTTAGTCACTTAAAAAAAAAAAAAAAAAAAAGAATACACACTTAGGATACTTCTCTTCAGTGCAGTTTTAGTGCTTGTGACATCATGTTATTTTGACATAAATTTTAGTCTAATCAAAAAGCAAGCAACTTTCTACATTATCTGATTTATTAAAAAACTTATCACACTCGAACCGGTTCAGTCAGTCCGGGTTAGAAATCTAACCCACTGATGGCACTGCCCCGGTGAGTCATCCATAATGCTTGCGAAATCGTGTGCACCGTCCTTGCTATGTAATTTTTACTTTATTTTAATGATATTTTTTATTTTAGTTGCAGATAAACGGGATGATAATTACCTACTCTAAAATGTTATTGAAGAAAAAAAAGTTATTCGGAAACACATCAAAAATAATGAAAGTAATTATTCATTAATGATGTCAAAGTTAAAAAAAACATTAAAAAATATATAATGTTATAAAATGTAAACTGACCTCCTCAAATAATTATAAAATAGTATATTATGTAACAAGTGAGCGAAGTCGAAGTCGAAGTCTCGGCTCATTATTAAGCCCTCGCCTGCGGCTCGGGCTCAAATCACAGCCTCGACTGTAATTAGCAATGCTCACGAGTTATATACGACGTTTTTCAACACACTTGTGAGTAAAAGACAGACATACGTGGTCATAAAATAACAAACACACTTGATAACAAAGCTGTGAATTGTGATTGAAAAATGGCGCCGAACTTCGCGCATGCGCGTAGGTTTTTTTTCCCGCCAAATGTGTCAATGGCTGTATAGCATATACATACAGCCTATTTTACATGAAAATATTTAATTTGGAGTGTAAATCCAAATATTTTAATATTTTGTAACAAATTATTGTAAATTGTGAATAATTTGTTTGAAATACATTTTTTTTAACTAATATAAGGCGTAAACATTTAAAAATGTATATGGATTTGAAGTGGTATAAAACCTCTTTGTTGTTTCTGAAAAAATTTTATGTATAACCCGGATCAATAAAATATGCTCTGTTTACTCGCATTTAATTTGCACAAAGGTACAATTCAACTTTGTAGGATTCATTATATTATGCACTAGGGTATAATATATTATGCACGCGTGACTTATAGCCCAGTTTATAGTTCTAAATTCAATAGAATAACGTTTACTTTACGAGCAAGTGTGTTGAAAATAAAACAATAAAATCCCCAGACAATCACACCAACTACATGGCCTCAAAGCAAGCGCAGCTTGTGTTTTGAGATACCATGTAGGGAACACGGGAACCTAGAATATAAATAATATACAGGGTGTCCCAGTAGGTACGTGTGTTTGGGAGGGTAGGCTGACTCAATCCACTTTCTTTTTTTTATCCCGATTAGTTTGCGCGCTACGTAATGTTTTGTAAATTTTCGAAGTTTCCTACTTTTTTCACATTTATAGGCATCACGCCCGCAGTTTAAGCCCTAGACTAATATTTTTTTGTTGAATGAGTTCCATGATAAAGGTTCTACTAAATCACAGTTCAAAAGTTAATTAAATTACAGGCTTAAACTGTGTGCGTGAATGTGAAAAAAAAGAAGGCATTTTCGAAACTTTACAAAGCATGGCGCAGCGCGCAAACTAATCGGGATACAAAAACAAATCAAGTGTGTGTGCCGTGAAAATACAAAATTCAAAAAGTTTAATTCATCTTAGGAATTTCACAAAACACTTGATGAAGTCAGTCATCACATACTTCGGCTTTAACTAGTTGTTTGTTGATAGTTGTTAAATAAGATGTTACAGTAGACCAAGAGACAAAAAAAAGCCGGCGGAAAAAAACTCTTGGCACTCTTTTTAGTCAGAATATTCAAATTAATACAAATAGGTGCAGTACAAACTGACCGTGACATGAAAAAAACAAAATCAAGGCAGCTAATTGTGAGAGCCAATGTCATGCCACAACCAAATTGCTTACATAGCAGATGCAATGAGCTATGGGTGCACAATACGAACATGACAAACTGGGACCAGAATATTTGAACAAGAATGGAATAAAATAGTCATAGTATCATTAACAAAACGACCTGGCACCACTAGTAGCACCCGTTCACGAGTATAACTCAAGCACCAGCCATCACCCTCCTCAACCCCACTCAAACGTCCAGCTGACGCGAGCGGCGATTTTTTTATGTTTCGGCCCCGACTTGTTCGACTAAAACTTTTACAACGGAAAGAGTACTTAGCCTATATCAAAATCAAGGCAAAATTGCCTGCAGAAAGCCAATGAAATGCAGAATCTTATTAAATTAATTTAAACTTTTAAAATTAATGTGTAATGGGTCTAAAATTTGATTTATTTCAGAAAACTGACATGTAGAGGCGAAGTTTTCGCAAGTCGAATTAATCACATAAAAAACAATTTTACAGACTTTAGAATTAAATAACTTATAAAAATATGAAAGGATGACATCGTAAGAATTCTTTTGATATAAAATATAAAACAGAAATATAATAAGCACAGTATTATTTAGATTTTAAATATTCAACTCGCCGCAGCAATCGAATCAATTACGCGACACTTGAAATTCGGACGCTTGGCATTTAATTTTTTTCTATGGCAAGGCCTAGAGTTTTTAATTACCGTAGATTCATTTTTTCATACAGAGTCATCTACATAAATAACAAGGAATCTTTTCGAAACGTATCTTAGCTAAAAGTTCGTTCGAAGCCGGCAATGCCTGGCAATGACGCTGGGCTACTTTAGTCGCCCTGAACGTTCAACCGGAAATTTATTTGGGCTGCTATAGTCGCCTGGACGTTTGAGTGGATATTTAAGGGAAGAGGGTGACCCGATACCCGACGCTACCACTAGCCATGCCGCCTGAGGGAGCATGACGTTCTTGCTGTTGTCTTGACAAGAAAATAAGTGAGTGGGACAGTCACCAGTATGTCATATGTATACCGCACAGCCAAGCCGTAAACAAAATTATTAAGTAATTAGAAACTTTTAGAAATATCCTGTTGTTCTTAATCCCATGCCTTTTTATCATCAAGTAATCTTTAGTTTTATAATAAGCTTTCGAGATACAGTGATTTAATGATTGTTTTAAATTAATTGAATGGCAGGGATTGAATTGACTTCGGAATTTTGTTATATATGTATACGTATTGACATTCCAATAAATGATTTGCTGCTTTTAGCCAGCCTGAATTTAGGAAACGCTAACTTCCTAGTCCTTACAGAGTAATTTGTATCATGATTATCTTTCCTAGTTTTAAATTTATTACTATTCTTATAAATATACATAATGTTTTCATAAATATAATGTGATGCAAGGGTCAAGATACCAATCTCTTTAAACTTTTCTCGAAGAGATTCTCTGTTTCCAAGTTTATACATTCCACGAATAGCCCTTTTCTGCAGTGTAAATATCGTGTCAATATCTGCGGCATTGCCCCAAAGTATGATGCCATAGGACATAATACTATGAAAATAACTAAAATATACCAGCTTCGCTGTATTAACATCAGTTAATGAGCGAATTTTCTTTACCGCGAATGCTGCAGAACTAAGTCTACTCGCTAGTTGTGAGATATGGGCGCCCCATTGCAATTTAGAATCTAATAAAAAGAAAATAAAAAGTAAAAATTATGTAATTCCCAGAAAAACAGAGTTATCTACTAGATTCAACCTGTTCCCATTAAGCCGCAGATCAGACTCAACTTGTTTTACATTTGGTGCAGAGAATTTTATACATTTAGTTTTTTTATCATTAAAAGCTAGATTATTTATATTGAACCACTGAACAACATTTGCGAGAGTATTGTTTACATCGTCGTAGTTTATTTTCTGTCTTATCATTTTAAAAATTAATGATGTGTCGTCAGCAAACAATACAATCTCGTGATTATTGCCTACCATATAGGATAGATCCTTTATATAGACTAGAAACAAAAATGGGCCCAGAATTGATCCTTGAGGCACTCTCATTCTCACAACCGACCCAGCCGACCTTTTCCTGTTAACCTCAACCTTCTGAATTCTATCACTTAGATATGAATTCAAAATTTTGAGGTCAGTGCCTTTGATGCCGTAATGGTGGAGTTTCCTGATGAGAGTGTCATGCTGAACACAGTCAAATGCCTTAGATAGGTCACAAAATACACCTAGGGCATCCTCTGACCTCTCCCAGGCACCAGTGATTATTTCAAATAGTTCAACACCAGCATCAGTTGTTGAACGGCCCTTTGTAAATCCAAATTGTTTATTATCAGGCCTGGCTCACTCCGCTCGGTACATCCGTTATTTACCTACAGCGAAGCGCTCCGCCGGCGCATTTTGAATGGGTCGTGTGTCACGCGCGCGCGTTGTAGATACCTACCTACCTGATAGCACTCACAGTAATTCTATGATCGAGGTCGCAAATAGTATTTAAAAATGGACATAAAAAGGAACAAATATTCAATTAGATTATGTTTAGATTTGATTATGTTCAATTTAGTAAACAAAACATAGGTAGTATTACTAATTATTCGTCGTAACTTTTTTTTCATTTTGTACTTTAGGTAAGTTGAAATAATATTTTTTACAAAGGTAGACTAACAGTAATACCTACATCGGTAGATACTTAATTACAAATAAGGAGATTAATTATTCTTCACTAGGCAGCAACCCTAACAGCGTAAGAAAAGATAAGAGGCATGCGATAGAAAGAGACAAAACTTCTAGGTATATAAATTTGCAGGTACGTAATGCTGTGCGAGCTGAATTCCACCGTATTCCGTCGTAGCAAGACTCGAATTTATTTAGATCTTCTTGCGGAGTAATTCTTCTGTACCAACGGTACTCTTACTTATTCTGTGTTATTATGAAGTAAATTGTTAGAAGTGAAATGGGCCAAGAGTTGATTAAGAATATTTTTTTTATAAATTTTACTACAAGTAGCCATTATTAGGACACCTTGTATGGATAAACACTTTGATCCGGAATTTTTTTCCATGTTTCGGGCAGGAATCGTACCCGCAACCACTGGCGTCTCAGACAGATAGATTCACCCTATCGCCACAGTGGTCGTCAGTTTTTTTTTTTATATTGAACAAAAAGTTATTACCTATCTCTTAAGAACCTTATATTTAGCCTGTCTAAGGAGAAAGGCCTACTGATATTGTTGTCATACTCTCCTTCTAAGTCGCATCTAAATAAAATCCGCTCATCCACACTCTAGCACTTGTTTGCATCAGCTTGCCATGACGTCATTGAACGGCGTCATGCGAACTGCCACGAGTTTCTCTCCTGAAAAGGTTTCGTCACCAGCACCTCGCTAATTTACTTATTGATCGTGTATCTTTCGCAATTTCACTCTCACTTTATGAAGAAAATTGTGACTGGAGATATGGCGAAACTTTAGGAAAACGTGTTGCGATGTCATGTTGGGTTGGAATTTGTTCTTAGAAATAAAGACTTTTTGCTAAGCATTTTTACTGAATCGTACCTATGGTTGGACTTCAGTCACAGAAATTGAGTAAAGTAGGGGGCAACTCAACTGTATTTCCACTGATCTAGTGTGTCATTCAGAAAAATAGCTCCAGCGCCTCACAAGGCACTTGACGAGGCACGAGGCCTTTTTGCCCAATTAATTCTTTGATTTCTTTCTTTTCTTAGAAATAGTAATGGAACACGTCAATTTATTATATTAAATCAACATTGCAAAAGAGAAAAAAGACAGTCATAAGAACAAATGATTACCTCTGAGGCAAAATATTTAGTTTTGACTACAAAAGGCGATTTACACTCGGTACCGCGCACCGTCGGTAACCGGTGGTGGGGGAGCGGAGTTCGTAGCGGTAAGGCGTTTTACGCGTCTGTCCGCTGGGATAGATTTAAAGCGGTTTTAACCATTTTTAAAACATATTTCCTTGCAATACGTCCTTCACCCACAATGATCGACGCCAAGATCGACGCAAGATCGCGGTTATGCAGGGGTCCGTGCATGAGACGCCGCCGGCCAGTCGGCCGCACGGATGGTCGCCGCAATGAGAGCACCGGTAGACGAGTCAGGCGGTGTACCTACGTGTGTTTAATTTCAATAGATTTACTTAAGGCCTATGCGACATGAGATCCGCTTCACCAACTAGTGCGGCGGTGCGCGGTGCCTTTTTATAATCACCTAAAACTTTTTAAATGGCATGACGTGTGTGTCGGTAAAAAACACTCTGCCCGGGGCTCCACCGAATTTCGATTTCAAACATTCAAGGCGCAACAAAGCTCTCGACAGAATGATCTGAAATGTTTACGTATATCAAAGAATAGACTTTTAACCAGTTTTCATCGCGTTTGATTAATAAAACGTAGAGTTAAAATGTACATTATTATTAGATAGAAGAAATTAAATTACGTTGAGATGTCTTTTCTTTAATATTATGAAATGTGAAGAGATAAAACAGTATAAAGATGGCTATAGTTAATTATTCTTTCACTTTTTCTAAGTCTCGCTGTCTCTCGATATCATAAAGCAAGTAAATAAGTTTATTTGCAAATACTATCCTTATTTCAAAATTCAAAAGACCTTTTTTAAGCTAATGAGCTTTTTGAGTGCCAATTGAGCCCTGGGCATGCTCACACAAACGCAGAATCTGGTGATTTCTTTACATTGATGATGAATCATATAAAATTTATGGTAACTAAGAAAATCAAAATATAGCATCTTTTTGAAATGCTTTCTTACGAACATAAATAAGCACACATTAATCTTGAAAACATAAAACAGTATCAATAACACTTTACCCAAAATAAATTATATAGAATCGGCTTACAACACCTCTATCGTCCCAGGGTAAGCGTGTTTGTAATAGCCGATTAATCCGTTATCAGTAATCGCATGGTGATAAGACTCTTTCGACCTCCCTTCGTATAAAAACTGCTACCAAGTATCACGATGCTGTGTACCGTCTGGTAATATTTCATGAAGGGCCAGTTTCTTCTCCTAAACCCGTGTGTTGTCATCTTCGACCTCATCTTCACTTACCATCAGGTGAGATGAAGGACAAACACAGGATAGACAAAGATATTTTGTTTATGTACCTAATGATGACTTATTGAATAATAATGCAGTTCTTAGGAGCTTTTATGTGACTTAAAGAATTCTATTTTTATAGAAAACAATGGTATAATAAAGTAAAGCATGTAGATAGTTAAGTATGTATCATACATTATGTTTAATAAAACGTAAACAATCGAACTACGAGTGTATAATTTCATACTGTCCTCTAATTGTCCATAATGCAATTGAAACTTGAAAGCACACATGAAATTATATTATTATTGATCGAACTTAAAAGACAGGTATGGAATAATTACAGGTTCTTTCAAGTCAATATGCTTATTATAACGTATTATGTTGTACCGGCGTAGGTACAGTCACAATGAAGCACATAATTATTTAATTATTACTTTTATTTTGCTCATTTGCAAAAGGGCTATATTTTTGATTTTTTTGACTTTTCGTTATTATAAGTAGAGCCTAGTTTATATTTTATACTTTAGGCCAAGTGAAAAGGAGTCCTTCAGCTTCCACGGATTCACACCAATTACTTTACACTTCCATGAGTACGTTATGCAAAAAAATATTATTAGTAATATTTATGAAAGTTTTATATTTGTGAAATAGGTATGTTGTGCTAGTTTTGATACTTGAAAAAAATAACAATAATAAGACTGGACTCAATGATAAACAGACCGTTACTTTACAAAAGTCCAATCTATCAGTAAACAGGTCATAGAAGCATTTGGTTGTTATTTATTCATGCTTATTCATAGTTGTGAATATTTGTCCCCTATTTTTTTACAAGTAGTAGGTAAACCGAAAATCCCGATGTCGATGTGAAAAATCAGCAAAATTGTGAACATTTTGCTTACAAAATGGACAAAATCAAATATTTGACGCGTGGGATTGGATGCAAAATTTGCCTTTTCCGTGTAGACTTATGGTATCGATTTAATTATTAATGGATATATTTTTGTAGTTTCGTTTTTTTACACTGGAGCTGTAGTTCCCGACTTTTTTTCACTACGCACTTTGTAGCGACGACAACTTTCCAAACTTGAATATTATTTTTTTTAATATTGAAGTGTCGAAATATTGTAATGGAAAAAAAATCAATAAGTAATATATATTTTAGTAAGAATTTCAGTTTGCACCAATGAGGTTTTTGAGCTGGCATAAAACAGCAAAACATAGGTTTTTTCTTCATTTAATTCTGGGGGTGACATTTTCACATACTTTATGCAAAGTATGAGTTTCTAACTCGATTTTTTGTAATTATGAATAAATCAGAAACCCTGTTTGTCTATATACCCGGAGAGAGTTTAGTTCATGTCGGTCCTTGGAATAGCCCTATCGCCTCTAGATGAGCGTGTCGTAGAAGGCGAATAATCCGGGCGACATCCCCTTAAGTGTACACGCGAACTGGGCGAACTCTTCCGGGTTCGCTTGGCCAGTGACTACCCTTCATATAAAGTCTGCCGCCAAAATATCACCACTCTGGTGGTGATATGTTTCAGCAATGAAGAGCTTTACCCTGAATTATTAAGTCATTACTTATGTACAGTTAAATAACTTAATTAGTTATATTATAAAGTTTTTGCATTTAAAATGCTTATTTACTCTTAAATAATTCAAAAAAGTGTAAAATAAAAATCACCCTGGGACCTCTCATTTGCCGGACGAGTGCTCTTCCACTGAGCTACCGGGGCCTGGCGGTACATTATTGTTTTTACGTTATACCTATTGCTAACGTAGCTCCATCTAATCTAATTGTATAGCTTTGCAGCTAAGACCACCCGCGACCAATTTCTTTTCAGAAATTGTGAATCTCAGTTAAAGTGAAGCATTGCAATGTTTATTAATATTTTAAAGATTTTGCATTTCAATGCTTATTTACTCTTAAATAATTGAAAAACTGTGTTAAATAAAAATCACGCGACCAGGACTCGAACCTGGGACATCTCGATTGCCGGACGAGTAATCTTCCACTGACACATATCTATTTAACACATTTTTTCAATTATTTAAAACTAAATTAGTTATTCCATAATCCGTGTCGTTTTCGATTTGTTTCTTTGTTTAATCTCAGAAACCATTTGTTGGTTTTGTAAAATATTTTTTGCGTTTGATTACTCAGCTCTTAGGGAAAGTATACAAATCTTTATAAAGAAATTCCTTTGGGATGAAAAGTAGCGTGGGTGTAGCTCAAGCGTCGCGCGACTAATAGTTAACTGAATTATAAAGCAAAGTGATTTCACAACTTAAATGTATGAAAGTGCTTTTACAACACTAAAATTGCTCTTAAAATAAGTATTATTGAAAATGAGAAAATTTATCTTGACAGACTTGACAGACCGTACCGTTTTTTCTTCAGTATATGATACGGAACACTACAAAAAGATAAATTGACTCAAGTTTTCACGATTCTTAATTTAAAATAAATCACTTTTAAACGAGATTTATTGGGTATAATTTATAATTATTTTTTAACTCTACGATGTTTCGGTGGCTTTACAGACCCGGTGATTACCCCCTCGCTCGTGAACACCGAAACGTCGAGTTAAAACGTTAAAACTGCATAAATATGTTTTAAAATCCGAAATAATACATCAGCCGAACATACAAATATTTTTCATGAAGCGAGAATCGAACTCTTTAACATTTGTGACTCCGTCGGCTTCATAGTGAAGGTTTATATATATTCTACAACGGTAATGAAATAGCATAAGTCATACAAGAATCACCCTATGAAATATTACTGCTGTTAAAATTTAACAAATACTTCATACAAATTCAAAAAAAAAAAGCTCTGTTTTGAAGTAACCCAATGCACAATTATTGAAACTGTCTGTAGCTTAATTAAAATTACGTTTTTCCCCATTTAACGAACAAATCAAAGGCAATACACGTTGTGTATGAATCTGACAGACCCATTATCTACGAGTAGGTATATAAGGGTTCAAATCATACAATAAAACAAGTTCCTGAAATTGCTTTATAAACTCACTGACGCAAACAGCGAGCAGTATTAAATTAATGTATATGACTGGTTGTTTTGAAAATAAACGCTTGAAAACGCAGGTTTTTTTGTATTTTGTTATCAATAAAGTCTTGTAAAGTACCTATAGGTACTTGATTTAAATATAATTCTGTTATAACCGTGTAATTCTGTATTAACTTATAATATAGACAAGGTTTGTGTATTTTAGAGAACACTACCTTTAACAACATATATCCGTTTTTAACTAGATTTATCGCGTATAATTTATATTTTACATTTTTACTCGACGTTTTGGTGTCTTTGCAGACCCCGCGATCTGCAAAAACATCGAAACACCGCCAATGGAGATGTCAAACGTTGGAAAAAGTTATACATCATCTCCGTCTGATTCTTAGTCTTCGCGCGTAGCTTTCAGGGTTAAGACAAAACACAACCTTGGGCATCTTAAATTAAGATATCCTATCTGCTTCACATCGAACTATAATCATAATATCAACACAATTATATATATAGGGTGTTTGGTAACAGGATGTAAAGCTTAAGAGAAGTGATCTAGACCATTTAGAACATTTTCTAAATGACGAGGTGTGATTGTTTTTTTTTTTTTAATAAAAATTCAAAGTTTTCCAAGAAAACTCCAAAATCTTACAGTAAACCTCTAACAGTACTTCTGTTACTGTAGGTAACTTTTTTCTTTTCTATTTAGGGTTGTCTAATGTTTATTGTATACAGTCACTGTAATTTGAAACATCTGTGACTCAAGAAAAAAAAACTGAAGGGATTTGAAATTGAATAAGTATTAGAAAACCAAGAGTATTTTAGTTTTTTTTTTGATCCACCCAAAAAGAAACACTTTAGGACAGGATTTAGCGTTTTTACGCTTTTTTGAACGCTAATATACCTAGTAATGGATATTTGTTGTGTCTGAAAAAAATATTCAAAGATAGAAACATGCTTTATGAAAATTGTCTCGATAAAAAAGTCGCAAACCAACAATAATTTACCATTCTACTGATATCGCTACGAAACACCATAATAGATTAATATAAAAGTTACATGAAAACATAAAACGGACTTCTTTTGAAATAGTTATAATTTTTGAAAAAAAACCGTTAAACTTTGCTAGCGATATCTGGGCGGGAAGTACGGAAAAACGCACCGCGCTACAAGAGTCCCTTAAATATTTTTTCTCAAATCCCTTCCGGTTTTTTCTCAAACCATTTTACAACATGCTTGGCAACTGTTCTTTCATTTAAGCTATCATTTACACCAGTAGCTATCGTATCTTTGTAAATAAGTTACTTATTTTATTTTATTTTTTTTATTTGGATTTATTTAGAAAACATACAGCATCATAATTACAGGAAATTAAAACAAATGTGTGATTCACAAGCCAATTAAGTTTTCACTGCTAATTAGTAGGTATAACATTCCTTGGGTAGAGAATTATATAATATTAAAGTTAAAGTTGTTATTTTTAAAGCTTAAGATATTAAAAAATGTAGGTATATATGATGTATATAATCCATAGGAAAGGTTTTTTTTTTTGTTTTATATATAATTAGAAAGGAAAATTACTTGAGGTGCTTGATGGCAGATATGAATTTATGTGGTTTTAAATTAAATATATCTAAGGATTGATATATCTGGTTATAAGGTTACCAAAACTAATCTCAAACTATCACACTTCGTCTAAGACAGACATGTATGACTCTAAACGTTCTAAATGGTCTAGACCATAGAGAAATATTATACCTACTTGGGAATAGAGAGCCCTCTTGCAGATTTTTTGGGATCCTATTTGCTACTAACGCTAACTATAAATCGGCCCCAAACTAATGTATCTATATATAGATCTCCGTATAGATACGTACATATATGTAGGCAATGCGCCGTTTTCGACATTGCATTCTCTAATTTTAAGTCCTTCTAAAGTCTAATTCGAAAACTTCCAAACTCAACATTGTCTAAGAAATATTGATTTTGAAGTCTTCGACTTTATGGAATATAAAAATCACTAGGAAAATCAGGAATGAACACAAAACAGCAACAAAACTACAGACACGCGCGTACGCAGATAGCAGTCGCCATATTGTGTTGTGGTGGTGTTTTGAAATTAAACCAACACACCTGACGTTGACAAGGCTTCATTCATAGCTTGAAATTCATTGAAATTTTGTTTTGAAAATAAAAATATACGAATTTACACCAGCACACTAAAATATACAAAAACCACATTTGAAAAACCAGTTTGCATTTATTTACAAAACAAAGTAATTTATTTTTTTCATAATATAATGAATGTGAGAAGTAGCGTCATCTAGCGTCAAGTAGTATTACTATAAAAGTTCAGGGCCTTCCGTTAGTTAGAGCCACTGTCTTTGAAGAAACTGACCTAACAAGCAAATGTCCCCCACCTGGTCTAGACCCCCTTTCAGCTTTGCATCCTGTATAAGATCGAATATAATACTGAAGAAGCATGATTTTAACTACCTACTGTCGACAATTCTTATTACGAATTTCTTACAAAGCGTCAATTGTTTTAAACTATCGTGGTTAATTTCACAATGATTATGAGTATTTACGGGATTCTTACCACGATTTTTAATTTTATTTTCGCACGTCCGATATTTCGATGCTGTTACAAGCACCATGATCGCAGACTTGCAGATGTAGGTAGGTGGCGATGACAGTTAGAGGCAGATAAATCAGATAATTATTTTCATTACAAAGCGTCGTTTTACCAACTTTGCTTGCTTATGTTTTCACGATTTTTATTCATTTCAGTCCCACGCAAGTGTTTATACGAGTAATTGACTCTCACTTATATCGAAATGAAGAATTAAGTCATTCATTTTCATTGAACTTTAAATTAATTTAATCCTTTAAGACAGGTTCTGGATAGTGGATAGTATAAAGAAAGTCCACCTACAAGTTCACTGAAACAAATTATTTCAAGTTTTTATATTGCCTCCGTACTTGAGTATGTAATTCGGGATAATTCGGTCAAAAACACGATTATTGGGTTGTACAAATCAAGTATTGGTGTGATGGTCTGGGGATTTTTATTTATTTATTTATAGTAACATTCCATTAGCGTACTTTTTTTTTTCCTGCCAAAGAATGACACCCTACTGGGACACCCTAGATAGGGAGAGGGTGAATACTCCTAGTACGCACTGGGCCCTGCACGGGAATAAATCCCCGCCGACAGTAGCAACCGCTCGCCGACGGAATGCCACCGTATATCCCGCCAGTGTGAGACTTCTACTCACTAAACACCCCCTTCTCCGATCCCTAACTCAAGAGCTATTCCTAGATCGTGTAATGAGCTACCACCCCGTGGGATCCAGGGCGGCGCATCAGGCATCCTGACGGATGACCCGTAGTAAGACACTGTAAAGCTCAACGGCAAGTGTAGAGAATGACTAGGGCTGGGAGCCCAAAAGGTTGACCAGATCCGCGGTGAACTGGTTAGGGGGGTCTGAAAGAACGTCTCTCGGTCTGCGGCAGGAGTGCCGCGTAACAGGGTTGACAGTATAGGAGACTGTTGCCCTAACAAGATTGTTAGGGTGGGACTCAGCACGTTGGAAGTGACAGCTGTTGCCAGGACTTTCAAGTGCTGTTGAATAGAGGAGAGCTCCAGGTCCCTGTGCAGGTCCGTGTTGCGCACGTACCAGGGCGCGTTAGCTGCCCTTCTACAGAAAAGATTTTGGACCACCTGTAATTTGTGAAGGTGTTTGGGATTCGCGTGGGCAAAGACGGGAGCCGCGTAAGTCATGACTGGTCGTATGCAGACTTTATAAAGCGTACGCTTGTTACGGAGGGACATTTTACTGTGACGTCCTAGCATGCTGGAGAGTCGGCCGAGATATTTCCTAGCCAGTTTGGACACCCTGGTGATGTGGGGTAAAAAGGAGAGAGTTTTGTCAAAGAGTGACGCCTAAGTATTAAACCGTATTAGACCACGGTATGGGGACTCCCCGCATGCGGACCCGTGTGTCAAAGTGACCACGACGCCGTTTGTGAGAGAATTGGATAGCTGAACTTTTATCTGGATTGACCTCAATGCGCCACTTCGTGAACCAGTCACTGAGTTCGTTTACAGCCGATTGCAACTTTGCAACTATTGTGGACATTTGAATGCCAGTGCAATAGAGCGCGGTATCATCAGCAAAAAGGGCAAGTTCAACCCCTTTAGGTGGTTTGGGGATCTCGTTCGTATAAATCGAGTATAGGGTAGGAGCGAGGACTGAGCCTTGAGGGACGCCAGCCCTGATTGGGTGGGGAGATGAGAGCGCACCATCGAATCTGAATCGGAAAGTGCGGTTCTTTAAGAATGAAGAAATTATACGGACTAGCCTATCAGGGAGTCCTATGCCCTATAATTTGTGGATGAGGCCGGCGTGCCAGACTTTGTCGAAAGCCTTGGCTACGTCAAAGAAGACTGCCGCTGTGGTTCTCCTCCTAGGGTAGAAGCCAGCAAGGGCGTACTCCACTATTCTGTGGACCTGCTGAGGGCAGGAGTGTTGGGGACGGAAGCCAAATTGTTCGGGTATGATGAGGGGATCCCCGTCTGAGGGGAAGAGATGGAATTTCATGCGCGTCAGAATGACGCGCTCGAAGTTTTTACCTAGGGCCTTGAGGAGGCTGATGGGTCTGTGATTTGCCGGGATGTGGTGAGGTTTCTCGGGCTTGGGGATACCTATAACGATCGCCTCTTTCCAGGCACTTGGAAAGTGACCTAGATTACGACAAGCGTTGTATAGGATTGCCAGTATGGCAATAATTAGCTGGGGCAGGTGCTTGAGCGCCTGGTTTGGAATACCATCCGCCCCCGGCGCTTTTCTAGCGTGGAGGCGTTTGATGTGAAGGCGAATCTCATCAGCGGAAACTGTGATGGATTCGCTGGTCGGGGGGAGAGAGTCCTTGAGGAGGACTTCTTCTTCAACCGCCTTAAGGTGGGCGGGATCTACAGGTTGGGTGCTGGGGGAGCATTGTGAAGCAATGCTGTCAGCAAAGGTCTCAGCCTTTTCATCATCCTCGAAGGCTATGGTGCCATCGGGACGGGAGAGGGGAGGAATGTGGGAGATGGCGTCGACTCTGAGTCTGCGCGCCATAGCATAGTAAGCCACGTGAGACGGAGTAATGTTCTCCATAAGCTCAGTGGCTTGAAGATGTCTATGCTCGAATAGGGCTTTCTTTACCCTGCTTTGAAGGACTTTCGCTGCATCCCTACACTCGATAGTTGGGGCGTACCTGGCTCGACTAAGTGCTGCATTTTTCTGCTTAATTAAAAGAATAATATGACGGGGAAGTTTGGGCCGCGGAATTTTTACCGTTCGAGAGTTGGAACTGATGGCATTGAGGATGGCATCAGAGACTGAATCGACTGCACTGTCGATTCTCTCCGGGCTACTAAGGTAGTCAGGGGAGAATCCCAGCGGAGAGTCGGCGGATCCGGCCAGAGTGGCGAGGGACTTTGGAAACCTTGCCAGTTGGTAAAGGTTTTAGAAGTGGGGGTAGGAGCTGAAGGCTCGCCTAAAATAAGCCGTACTGGACGGTGATCAGAACCTAGGTCGTCTAGTGGGTCTATAGAGCGGAGGGCTAAAGTTACGTTTTTAGTTAGGGCAAAATCGAGTATATCGGGAGATTGGCCCGATATGGATGGGTAATAGGTGGGTGCGTTAGGACAAATCAGGTCGATGTCAATAGGAAGGGACTCAAGGATTTCATCGAGTTTGATGCCATTATTATTGGTTGAGTAACACGACCAGTCAGTATGTTTGCAGTTAAAGTCTCCAAACATAATGACTGATTGGCCTAAGCCCATAATGGCCTCAAAGTCGCTGCGGATGGAAGTTATTTATCCATTAGCGTACAAGTGTGTGCGGTATTTATAAGCATAGTTAGGCGTGAGTGAGACAAAAACTACTTCTTATTGCTCTTTAGTTTTATTTAACTTCTTCTGCTAAAAAACAGGTAATGTTTAAATGCCCGCCATTGTTTTGAACGCAGGCGTTTGCCCTTAATCCGACTCGTTGAGTGGCGATATGAAAACATAAATAAAATGAGTTTCCAGAGAGACCAAGAGAACGCCCAGTCTCCTAAGAACCGGCATTATCGTCCGTTAGAATAATGTCATAAAGGTCTCGCAAACCATTCGATGACATGGATGCAAATAATATGAATAAAAACCATATCTTCAACATCGTCTAGTTAAGAACTTATAAGACAGAAATGATAAGACAACTATACTCCCCGTAAAGCAGTTGTCTTATCATTGACGGGCAAACGTGCACTTAAAGAATAAGATTTTATCATACAAACTAAAACATCATATATTTCCCGTTCCCGTGGGCATTTCGGGAATTCCTCTCATAGCACAACCAGTCTCTTTTTGAAGAACTTTTATGCCAAGTATCATATCCGTGCACTCAAGGAATAAGATTTTTCATACAAACTAAAAAGTCCAATAATTCCCGTTCCCGTGGGAATTCCTTCCCTAATGCACCCCTACATCCCCTAAAGAATGTATGTTCTAAATTTCAGCTCTCTACGCCCAGTAGTTACGGCTGTACGTTGTCTGTCAGGCACTCAGTCAGTAACGGAACAGTTTTATATATATTGATTGATAATTAATGGACGATTAAATTGAATTATGCTATTAAATTATATGTACTACTACTAAGTTTCGTTTAAACAAGCAATCACAAAGATCATCAATGTTATTTTTTTTAGCATTTCAGATTTCTTAATATTTAAGCAATCGAAATATTATTTTTTAAATAAATGAAATTGAATAGTAAAAAAAATGCAGAAACGTTAACGGTCATTTAAAGTAAATTGTATGATGGTAATAATATGGAATATATTATGTTTCTTTTTTAGTTTTTTGATCATACTTTGGAGTTAGTATATTAATGGATGGTTACAGAAATACATCCTACACATACATACATGCATACATAACTTCACGCCTGTATCCCTTATGGGGTAGGCAGAACACCAGAGATAAATCATCTCAAGTCACTTCTGACAAATTTTGAGGTATTATAATGATGGAGAGAAATTATTGCAGTGACAGGGAGTCAACCTATCGCCCACAGAAACGTCAATAATTCCTCCGTCCCTTAACTGACTTTTACAGTATTTTACCCAGGAAGAGACGCTGCTGGTACATTCTATGTTTTTCTTTTGCTCCCAGCACAGCATGGCAAAATTTTTGTTTTAAGACGTAATTTCATCAGATTTTTCATTCAAGTTTTATACAATATAATTTATAATTTCTACGTTTCTAAGCAAAATCAGCTCTACATATAGAAGTATAAAAATAGTTCTATAAAGCTCAATTTATTTAGCTCTGCGACGGGTCGAATTATAGGTTTGTTTTGGCCATAGTTATGTTTGGCTCATTGAAAATCAAAATAGCGCCACCTATAGTTTTATATTGTACCACTTAGTATTAGTATTTTAATTTTCAATTTTTCATGATTTGTAACACCTAGCGCCATCTTATATAATAGCGAGGTACCAAAGCAGGTACCAAATAGCGAGGCACGAATTTTTGTTCAGGATTGTAAGTCTATTTACTTTACTAGTCTCTGGTATAACATAAGGCACGCTCCGGCGGCCGCTGCAAACGCTACGTCCCGCAGTTTTTAAATCTGTTATATCTTCGAAAATATTCCTTTAGATCATATGCTGTAAAGGGCCATATAATAATAATAATAATAATCAACTCTTTATTGTACACCAACAGCATAGAAATAAAGTAAAGAAAATGGTACATTTTAATTTCATATTGGCACAAAGGCGGCCTTATCGCCGTAGAGCGATATCTTCCAGGCAACCGAGTCTTGACAGGATTAGGTAGTGGACAATTAGGATGGGCGTTGGAACACAGGCTATAAAATAGATTTCATACAAATAATTACACAGTCATACCTAAATATCAATAAGTAATACATATAAATTCTAATAATACATACACATACATTCTAATAATACATATATACATACACATATATTCTTAAATATGACAATATATACATACTGATAATCAAAATATATATACAATGAGAAAGCTAAGATGAACAATGTTTCATAAGATAATGTTGTTTAAGCATTCTTTTAAAGCTGTACGGATTGCGAGCTAAGCGGATCTTCAACGGTAGTTCGTTCCATAATGACACCGATCTGACAAGAAACGATTTGCCCAAAAATGTGGATGTATGTGATGGTGTCGCTAGAAGGAGATTCGAAGAAGAGCGCAAGTTACTTACGATCATTATTTTTGAACCGATAGTTGATGCAATTTTTCAAATAATCGGGTATAGCTTTATCATACAGAATACGGTAAACTACAGATAGGATGTGAGTATTCCGGCGAAGGCGAATGGGAAGCCACTTGAGATTATTTCGGAATTCAGATATGTGATCATATTTGCGTAATCCAAATACAAATCTAATGCAGAGATTTTGGAGCCGCTCAAGTTTATTAAAGAGTTCTTCAGTTAGGTCAAGATAGCTGGCATCAGCGTAGTCGAGAATAGGAAGTAAGAGAGATTGTGCTAGCGCAATTTTAGTGGCAACGGGGAGAAAATTGCGAAGACGCTTGAGCGAATTCACCGCGGCAAACATCTTCCTACTCACTTCAGTGATCTGTGGTACCCAGGAGAGCGTGCGATCAAAGATGATACCGAGATTCTTCACAGTCTCACTAAAAGGAATGGAAACGCCATTAAATTCGACTTGAGGTAGTAAGTTATTGTTCACACGAGGTATCATTTTGTTACTGCCGATAATGATTGTTTGCGTTTTGAGAGGGTTGATAGTGAGCCCGTGTTTGTAACTCCAGTCTGATATTAGTTTCAAGTCCGCATTGTGTAGCACTACAGAATTTGGCAGCTCTTCGAGACTGCTTTGTGTATAAATTTGAAGATCGTCTGCATACAGATGGTAGGAAGAAGATATATTGAGAGTAATCGAATTGATGAATATGGCAAAGAGAAGTGGAGACAACACGCCACCTTGCGGTACGCCGGCATTAATATCACACCAATCAGAGACATCCATCTCAGTAGATATACGTTGCCGGCGTCCATGCAAGTAAGTATGAAACCAGTCAATAGTCGATGGAGATATGTTAAGAGAACGAAGCATTTGCAAAAGGATTTCAAAATCTACAGTATTAAAAGCATTGCTAAAATCCAGGAGAGTTAGAATAGTAAGCTTCTTCTGCTCCATGCCCATACGAATATCTTCCGTAATTTTGAGTAATGCCGTAGTAGTACTGTGCCCAGGACGGAAACCAGATTGGAAAGGGTTTAGTAGTTTATGGTTTTGCAGGAAAGTGCTGAGCTGTTGATGAACTAGTCCCTCCAGCACTTTGGAAAGGAAAGGCAGGATGGCAATAGGACGATAATCGGAAAAGGAAAGAGGATTGGCTTTTTTAGGGAGTGGTATGATGTTAGCATTCTTCCATGCATCAGGGAAAACGCTATAAGCAATGGAATTATTCAGTATAGAGGTAATCACAGGAAGGATAATGTCTAGGATAGGGATGAGCATCTTACGACTAATACAGTCGGATCCACTCGCATTAGAGGCCACGGAAAGTATCTTTCTCTTAACATCACATTCCGAAAATTGACCTATTGAAAAGGACGGAGTATTTGGCGTCGGTAAAGTAGATATGTGATTCAGAGTATGGATTTTTATAGAAGCGTCTATAGAGCTAGAAGATGTGAAATGACTATTTAATAAGTTTAGATTAGCATTTTTAAGAGAGTTGTCACTTTTAGTTTTACCGATTCCCAATGTTCTGAGGAATTTCCAGACTTTAGCTGGATCGCCGTTAGAAACTGATTTATGAATGTGGCGCCGTTGTGCGTCCCTACACATCGTATTGCATCGGTTCCTCAAATTTCTATAAACTACCAAGTTTTCTTCAGTAGCATTCAATTTGTATTTGGCTTTTGCACTATCTCTTTTACGCATCCATAATTTTATATCATCAGTCAGCCAAGGAGCAGGGAGATGCTTTATTTTAACTGGACGTAACGGCGCATGTACGTCATATAGGTCGGTGATGAGATTATTGAACATATTTATTTGACTGTCGACAGATGAGTTACTGAGAGCAGCTGACCAATCAATATTAGCAGCATCGTCAATAAGCTTTTCGAAGTTAATGCCATTAAAATTACGCCGCAGAAGGATTCTCGGCTTTGCTTTGGGAGGACGTATTTTGTATGAAAGGAATATTAAGTCATGATAGGAGAAAGCATCCGCGTCTAACTGACCAAAAAGTGATACGTGATTTAAGGAGGAGACGATGGCTAGATCAATAAGAGAAGGGATACTGTGAGGGTAATGGTGTGTGGCCTGTGACGGGATAATATTTAGGTTGGTTGACCTAATTAATGTGCGAAGCCTAGTGGACCGACAGTCAGATTTCAGGAGACAGGTGTTGAAATCACCCATTAAAATGGAATGCCCATAGCAGGGTACCAGGTCCTCTAATAGGTGTTCTAAAGTCGCAAAGTAATTTACGTTTGGTGGACTGTACATAACTCCCAGTAGCAATTTAGTGTGGTTCAACGTAATCTCTAGAAATAAGTAGTCGACTGCGCTAGTCGGTGATGTAGTAGATGCGTTTATAACACTAAAAGGAATATGCGAGCGAAGGTATATTGCTACACCTCCACCGGTCCGCTCTGTACGATCACTGCGAATTAGACGAAAACCTGGCAATGAATAGGAAGCAGAAGAGAGACATGGCCTAAACCAAGTTTCAGAAATAAGGATAGCATGTATAGAAGTGCTATCAAAAGCTGCCAGCATATCGGGATAGTGAGCTGGAATACTCTGCGCATTGATGTGAACAACATTAAAGTTTTTGTGAAAATTGGAGAATTGAGTGTCGAGTGCAGTATTTAAGGAGGGAGATAGACTGTGGTAGCTACCGGTACTCTGTGATGAAGGTGACGAACATGAAACATAGTGAGGTAAACCATTGTCATCTTGACCATCATACATATTATATTAATAATAATAAAAAATAAAAAAATAAAATGGATAAATAAATAAGTACTTAAATGAAAAAAAAATAACACACAAAAAAAATGCAAAACAAAAACTAACAAACAAGCTCTACCTCCGGCTAAATATAAAAAATATAGATTAATATATTAAATAAAACAATTTTAAATAGATAAATAAGTTATGTAAAAAGAGATTGTCAATATTATTGACCAACAACAATATTGTCAGTATGTGCTGAAATATTGACTGCACTGTCAGTCAGCTGGCTTAGGACAGAATAAATAACATATAAATAATGACAGGTAGATTGATAGATTGGCTGGCACAAATTTACATAAACAAACAGGTGCGATTAATTATTTTTACCGGAGGTAGACATACCAAGAAAAGAAATAGAGATAAATATACACATATACATACCAGGAACCAGGACATAAAGGAAGGAAATAGATCAGACTATTTACGGTTAAGGCGCCTAGTTCTTGCTGGCTTCGGTTGCGGTGGAGATTTGAGATCAGCCTCGTCGTTCTCTGGTGG
This sequence comes from Stenoptilia bipunctidactyla, assembly GCA_944452665.1. Classification (NCBI taxonomy): domain Eukaryota; kingdom Metazoa; phylum Arthropoda; class Insecta; order Lepidoptera; family Pterophoridae; genus Stenoptilia; species Stenoptilia bipunctidactyla. Next base: position 14,457,100 of record OX101726.1, read on the forward strand.
ATTCGGGATAGCATCAAGGTCAACCAGGGTGACGATTCGATGTCGTTCATCATCATGTCCCAGCACGAATATGGAACCGTCACGGGTCCAACACCGCTTCACGCCGAATCTTTGACGAGCAGCAACAAATGTATCATGTCTCAGCTTAGTTAAAAACTCCGACAAAGTTACGCCAGATCCTTTGAGGGCAGTCTTTAATTTCCATACCTTATCCTTGCAAGTGAGTTGAGAAAATTTGACCAGGATTGGGCGAGGTTTGTCTGGCTTAATGGATTGACCCAACCGATAACAGTTGACAATATCGGTTTTGCTGAACTCAGTTACCTTCATCTGCTCACTTATGACTTTTGTAACTGCACAGGCCACATCTTCATGTTTATGCTCCGGTATTCCATGGAAAAGTACAAATTTTCTACGACCATGCATCTGCATTTTATCCAGTTCTAATGCCAAAAATTTAATCTGTTTCTGCAAGTTATCCATGGCTGAATTAATGAATACTTGGAAATTGTTGAAATTTTCAGCGAGTGAGGAAGAAGTTGAAGCAGGGTTTTTTGATGAATTTTTGTTCAGCTCCTTACGAAATTCTGCCATTTCATTGTTAAAAAGATCTGCCATAGCTACCATCGATTTTTGTAGTGATTCCATTGTGAAATAGTGAGGTTCAGAAGAAAAGTGATGTGAAGTCTTTCAGATGGAGATTATTAGCTTGGGAGGTAGAGCTTGCCTTTTACAAGTAATACATTAACTTTAAGTAATAGATAAATGTAAATATTCAATAAATTAACTTCAATTCAGCAGAGTGATGTTTCTTGTTTCAAAGCCTACCCTCCAAAAAAAAAAAAATAGATCTTTATTAAATCAAAAATGTATTAAAGGTATTTAATCGGGTAAGGATTAATGCTCTATTGGTTAAAATCGCTTCGAAAATTAGCCATTATTTGTCATATTGTATGTAATGACAAAAAAAAATATTGTGGAATATCCATAAGAGATAGACATATGCCATCGCGGAGTTTTCTGTAGACCTTTTCAATGTGTACAATACTTAGTAAATTATTTTGATAAATCACACCTGCGTTTCCAGCCTGCGTTTGCAATGTAAACGGAAAATATGTAGTTATTTACGACATCACATAAGAAACCTCAAAAATAACAGTATTTCTACACTATTTAATGGATATACATATAGACCTTCCTCTGTAATCACTCTATCTATTAAAAAAATGCATCAAAATCCGTTGCGTAATTTTAAAGATTTAAGCAAACATAGGGACAGAGAAAGCGACTTTGTTTTATACTATGTACTGGTATTATTGCTATTAAGCAATTTCTTCCAGACAACCTTTGGGTGAGACATTATATACTAAGTTATAGGGGTACCTTGACGTTCATATCAGATTCAAGATAATTAAATATAGGCTTATACTGTTTTTTATTACATATGTTTTTATTTTATTTACATGTGTTTTAATAATTTTCCCTTATAAAGTTTATTTATCTATCCATAGCACAAGTTCTTTAAGAAACTTATTTTGGGCTAGACAATATGATGTGGGAACCATTAATTTATTAGGTAATTAATACTTATGGAACAGAAACATTTGCTGATAAGTGAATCTAATCTTCTTGCTTTCATCTTAGGACTAAGAGACTTTTTTTAAAACGAGGAAATACATATAAGGGTCGGAAATTTTTCGAAGATCAGATAACAAAAAACTTCGATTCCATAGCGAAGAAGATATTACGAACAATTTTGATAATAATGAAAAGGCACACAATAAAACTCCTAAGACATATTATGAGCTTTTACTTTGAGTGTTACTCGGACTTGTAATAATTTAAATATTTATAGCAAAACAGGATTCTTTAAATATGAACAATATGCTTTTATGTCATACCTTCTCTTCTAATGAAGAAGTCACGAGGAACAAAGTGGTACACATCCATGTATGTACAAGAAATACCGATTCACGCCTAAAAATACAAGTGGTCAGGAAAAACAGGCAGGTAAGGCGCAGACAGTTGACCATTTCCACAACTTATCGACCCATACTTTGAATTTTTTACTTTTTTCTTTTATTTTAAATGCATTTTTCACCTGCCGAAATTGACGGTAAGAATGAGGAATTAATACAATTCTGTGGATACTAAAGGATCAGGACTTGAAATGGTCTTCAAAAACAGATCGTTTTTTATAAGGTTTATAATTACTTGTATTTTTTTATATATTTATTTTGATTTTATATTATGTCAGATGATTTTGTCTTAACCCTGAACGCTACGCTCGAAGACAGAAACAGATGGAAATGATTCCACCTATAAGTACTATAAAATAATAACTTATTGTATATGTTACTAGCAATAAATGAAATCAAGGAATTGTATACAATCCCTAGGAAATGTATACAATTCTGAAGCTGTTTAGCAAATGTATAAAATATTGTGTAAAAATTATTTAATTCATACATATCCTGGGAAACGTATACGTATTCTAGGAATCGTATATAAAACCGACATCACATTAGGAAATGTAATACCTAAAACACGTTGTTAAAATAAGAATAATAACTGTAGCAATGTATTGCGATTTGCGATAAACATAATTATGAGACACAAAGGATTCCATTTCGACAAATGTAGTCGGAACGGTTAGGTGCGGTGACGAGCGTAGCGAGGAGGAGCCTTTAGGTGTCATATAGGTAACTAAATAAACTTTATCAAACCGGCTATCCCCGCGTATCTATCGATATCTTATTTTTTTACATTTAAGATTGCTATTTAGGAAATGTATAGATTGTGTAATGTGTCTAATACAGAGTTGTTTTTTAGTCACCAGCCAAATTTAAATGTTATTTTCTTTCGTCATAATATACAGTGTGTCTGGTCTCCGGTGTCCGACCCATTAAGGCGAATTTTTAGTTATTATCCTAGCGCTTCAAAAAAATTAACAAAAAAGGTAAAGGTACTGAATGGTTTAAATTTTTTCAAAACATTTAAACAGTAAAAAAAACTACCAAATTGTTTTACGATTTTTACGTCTCAAGTATTTTTTACAGGTTTTAATGTAAGTTCTTTATACGTTTTTTATCTCATTGCCAACTTTTTTAGAATTTTAGAAATTACTATTATGTCTGTTGGACCTTAACATAGGTAAATTTAGCTAAATAAATAAACTAATCCGAACTCAGAAAAGAAAAAATTTAAAAGGCTGCCGATTCTAAACCGTAGGGGCAAAATGCCTTTTTACTGTGGTTTTGTCGATAAAATTAATCATATTACTTCGCATTAACGGGTCCGATACCGGTGAATACTAGACACACAGTATAAAACTGTTCCGTTTCTGACTGAGTGACTGAGAGACAACGTACAGCCATCACTACTGGGATAAACATTAATAAACATAAATTTAGGACAAACATTCCTTGGAAGATGTAGGGAAGCACTAAGGGAGGAATTCCCGTTATTCCCGCGGGTACGGGAAATACTGGACGTTTTAGTTTGTATTAAAAATCGTATTCCTTGAGTGCACGGATATGATACTTAGTATAAAAGTTCTTCAATGGGTGTATGGTTGCATTATGGAAGAAATTCCCAAAAGGATTAATTTCAGTCTTGGCTTTTAAGCCAAACCTATAAAAATAATGAAAAGATAAAAGTCATAAATGTTAATTCATTTAATGAATATTGCGTAAATGTTGTTGTGTAAACGGTAAATCCAAATAAATAAAATATTGTATCGATAATGTAGTTATCTACTGCGACCAAAAAATAGCAAAATAAATAAGTTGTGTTCGGAACCATCACTATCATGTTGATATGAATTAAAAATAAACAAAAACGTTGTGAACAAGTAAAATAGTGCAAAAATTAAACCATAAGTATAAAAAAGAAGTAAATCCAATTTTTTTTAAGTGGATATATATTTTTCTATATTTTTTTTATTATAACAGACTGCGTTCTTCCTATAATCAACGACACAAGTCAATGCCAACTGTCAAACTGACAAATAAACTGAATAATAGCAGCGGCCGGCTGAAAGATTTTCATTCCTTTGTTATTTCTTTGCGATTACATGGTGCTCTGTTGTTACATGGTGGATAATTCTAACTTGTGTTTCTTAACACGAAATCAATAGTGACATTACTTTTTCAGCTTATTATACTATCCAAAAATAATAAAAGAATCAACTTTATATGGTGGGCATAAAAGCCAGGCAATGTATAGGCACTGGGATGAACCCTTTCTATGGGAACGGGAAACATAGGACTTTTTAATTTGTATGAAAAATCTTATTCTTCGAGTGCAGGGATTTGTAACTTCAACTGTGATTACTGTTTATTTAGTACTAGCTGTGACCCGCGACTTCGTCCGCGTGGATACCGTTTATTAGAGTTGGATAAATACTATTATTATATCCTCCTTGAAGTTAAAACTTACCTTATTCTAAATTTCGTCAAAATCGACTCAGTAGTTTAGCTGTGAAAGCGTTACTGATAGATAAACAGACAGAATTACTTCAAAAACTGTTACAACAAAGCAGTGATCCGCAGTTTCACCTAGGTATTGCGAAAAAGTATAGGTAGGTAGGTATGTTACATAGATGATGCCCGCGACTTCGTCTGTATTGAATTAGTATTTCGAGTAGGTTATTTTCTTCTCCAAGGTCCTAACTATCTTTAATAACAAAAATAAAAATGAAAAATCTTCGCCCATATAATATGTATAACTCCTAACCACAAACATAGGTAGGTAACTATCTATTAGGTACATTACAAAGGCACATAGCGTTATAAAAAAAAAAGGGTGCCAAAGTGCCTTAAATTTTAATATTGTCTTAAGTTTTCGCGATGACTATTATGTATGACTATTAAATAAAACACTTTTTAACGGGATTATATTTACACTTTAAATTTTAACAGTCGCTCGTGACCACTGGATCTGCAAAGACACCGAAACGTCGAGTTAAAATGTAAAATATAAATTATACGCCATTAATCCGGTTAAAAAGTGTTTTATTTCATTCCTTCAATTTTACTTAATTCATGCAATATCTTCATTAATTATACTTAGCTTATTATTATTCTAGGTAAAGCTAAGTACTTTTTGCGTGAAAGAATAGCAAAAATCCATCCATCCAACCATTATCAGTGTACATACCTATAGTTATGTATGGCTGCTTTTCACTGCCAAACGGCTAAGCCAATATTAATGTAATTTGGTATAGTAGTCAACACATACGTTACTTTTTATTCCGAAGAAATCTACGGTTTCTGACTTCCAAGAGGCAGAAACGATCATGAAATAAACAAAACCTTGATTTCCATTTTATCTCTGTATGTACAGAAGGCAGCAGGTACATCAAGCGTTACAAATCTTTCAAATTTTTTTACTTGAATTTAAACTCTATGACCTCGATAATAAGTTAAAATTGGTTGGGGAAATTTGACAGGTAATGTAACGCTTGTTCCTTCTGTACCTACCTATATTAAATCGCGCAAAAGCTTGCGCTCGCCTCCCGCCTTTTTACACCCTACCGCCGCGAGCCGCGTCGAGCGCGGCAACCGTTACGCAAAAATAATCCTTATATCATTCAGTATTCACGCGCGATGGGTTATTAGCGTATTTCATATATAAGTTTGGTGTTTCTATACCGATTTCTATGTTTTTTTTTTTATTGAATAGATAATAATGTTAATTTTTTTAAATTAGGGATGAGTGAGAGTATTATAAACATAAGAGTAAACAAATAAAGCTCCGAACTGCTAAGCTATCGGGATTTACACGTGTTATTGTGAGTCAACCATAAAATATAGACATATACTGTTGTGGGATATTTTTTATATAATTTTATGAAGAATATTTCTGTCATACATGATTTCTATGTAGCTTTAACCATTAAGGCTGCACACGCGACGGAAGCTTAAAAAATGAAGTAACTTCTCCCGTTTTTCCAACATTTCCCATCACTGCTCTGCTCCTATTGATTGTAGCGTGATAATAAGTACACTATAACCTGCCCAAGAGTATGAAGAATAATTTTACCAAGTTTCGTTAAAATCCGTCGAGTAGTTTTTGTTTCTATAAGGAACATACAGACAGACAGACAGACAGACAAAAATTTTACTGATTGCATTTTTGGCATCAGTATCGATCACTAATCACCCCTTGATAGTTATTTTGAAAATATATTTCATGTACAAAATTGACCTCTCTACAGATTTATTATAAGTATAGATTTTAGTAACGCTCATCACAAACTTTTTTACAAATAGTCGCTGTTGATGAACACAGCTACTATGACGCGGCATTTTATTGTTAATACTACGACGTAGTACTACAACATGTTTTGTAGTAGGACGTAGTCGTGTCTATTTAAATGGTATTCATTTAAAATTTAGAGTGATCATGCTTTGCTTAATATTTTAATGAATAAGTGATAGGCGATTTTAGGAATTGAATACATTATTAGGAATTGTATACAATGACGGATTTATTACATATCCGTTAACATAATATACAAAACGTCAATTGCATAGACCTTAATTTTATTATAAATTTAATTTATTTTATATATTTTTGTTATCAATACTAAAGAAAACTTTTATAACTCTCTTGTTAACATCAAAATGATTGTCATGATTAATTTTTTTCCAAGTAGTTTGACCTTTTTTTTACCATACCTATATATAATTCTTTACATCAAGTTTCAAAAATTTTCAGTTTTTAATTTCTCCTTTAATCCACTCAACGTCAAATTTAGTTAATTGTTAGAATATTTGCTTTAATTGCAAACAATATCGAATAAATATCTCTTTATTTTATATGTAGGCCGTCTTTTGTTCGTTATTATTTCCCAGAAATAAATCCTTATTAGTGACACTATCAAATAAAACAATTTTAAAAAGAGTATTTTGTTTATTAAGCCAGTTTCATTAAGTTTGTTGAAAAAATTGTGTTATGGATACAGGGTACTAAATATCGGATAATACAAAAATGTAGGTATAGGTTCAATATAGCGTTACATTTTTTTTGTAACAATATGTGGCGAAAATGTCACTACTTATATTATATACTCTATGTAAATATTTGCTATAGATTACTCTCGAATAGAAGAGATGTTATGTTTTTCTGTACACTTTCAATTAATGTCAGTTTGCATTGTTATGCGATCATTTGAATGAAGTAATACAAAATATTGGAAAGCAGAAACGTTGTTTGATTATAAAGCAAGAACACGCAATAAGTAAGTAAGTAAGTAAGACTTTTATTTGGTACAAAAATCTGTTGTTTACAAAAGAAAAAAATAATGATTCTACTTATATCTATAGACAAAAAAAATATACTTAACAAAAAAAAACAGTAATGTACCAAAATGGCCTATAACCATCGTTCCCGCAAATATGAACTGAAATAAACATATAAACAGCCATGACTTGACGGCTACATCACAAAAACATCCACCATGGCGGGATTCAAACCCAGAACTTCTTTCATAAAAGGCAACGCCCTCTTACGTAACCACTACACCATCCAGTGGTTTTATATGAAAAGTGATTCCAACTGAGTATTGTTCTGTCTTCTCAAAATTTTTGATTTAGAGATGGGTGCACCCTTTAAAAATTAATTCTTACAAAAAAATAATTAAATCTTACAAAATAAAGATATATTGTCATCTGAGCTGATATAGACTTTGTAAAGTTGTGTGCTCTATTGTGTATGTATTTATCGATGTATTGAGGTATGTGAACAACAACGTTATCTGGATAATCCGTTTCCAGGAACCAAATTAGAAACGTATTCAACGGAAAGGAAAGTCAGACAAGGCCATTTCAATTCATCGAAGCTATATACGTGGGATTTTAATTCGTGGAAGCTACGTTGGAAGATATCTTCAAGATCCTAAACTAGAATAGACAAAGAATAAAAATCAATTCGAGAATAGAGACAAGAACATTATGTCGTGCACCTACAACTATTGCTGTAAAAGGTGGAGAAGCTGTCCACGTAGGTATACCTTGAATAAACCATCAAGTTGTACGTGTCTGTTCTGGAAATGAGGCCAAAGATCCAATTTAATTCGATTGGGCCATTTTCGGAAAGCTTTGCAAAACATTCTAGAATGCCGTATTATCCAAAAACAAAGACTTTATTGTCACGTAGTTTTAACTAAGAGCTTTATAGGAAAAGCTCATAGTTAGGATCACCCTACTCTTTTGGAAATTATAGCTGCGGTAGCTCAAAAAAGAGAGACACTAAAATTACGTACCTACCTAACGAATAAACGTAGAACGTGTGTAAGACGGAGCGTGAGCGGGCCTGACAGTCTGGTTAAGGTCTATGTTGAACGATTTTCGTGATGAAAATAATCTTTCCTATGGCTCAAGCTAGAGAGGAAGAGCCTTCTTCCTTTTTCTTTGCCTTTCTTTTAGCCTTTTTAACTTTTTTCCGTTGAAATTATGATGATGCGGTAACGAATTCAAAAAAAGAAAGTAAGGAAATTACACTCACAAGTTAAACAAAATACAAAGCCTTCAGTGTCGTCGAAGTAACAAGATTTCTGTATTTTTTACTGAGAAACTGTTAAGTATAAGTCTAAACCTTGAGATATTTATTCGTATAAGTTATATGTAAAGAAATGTAGCTTTCTTAAACATATTGGATGAAAGTGAGATTTACGTTCGACACCCGAGACGAGTGCTAAACCGAGACATGAGGTCAAATATATAAATTCAAAGCTTTCTTGAATCCGATGTTAAGGTACAAGTCAAGGAGAAAAAAGGTTGAGTCAATAACAAATGCAATAACATTATACAAGCAACCTGCGTCGGTAAATCATTATCATCCTATATTCATCTTCGAAGTCATATTTCAACTAATTTACACTTTTTTTATTATAGACTAGCTGTTTCGCGTGGTTTTACCCGCGCCATTTCAAATCGAGATAAAAAGTAGCCTATTCGCTATTCCAAACTATAAACTATCACTATGCCAAATTTCATCCAAATGCATTTAGCCATTTTGCCGTGGTAGAGGAACAAACATCCAGACATGCATACATCCATCTATCCAATCTTTCACATTTATAATATACAAAATTTTAGTTTGCTTTTATTCGATAAGTGTCGCTGTACGAGCTAAAATCTCAATAAAAGCAGCTTCCATGCTGGACTAAGAGCGAAAGAAAAACATAGAACGTGCCAGCTGCTTCTGTTCCCAGGCAAACTGTAAAAGGCAGTTAAGGGACGGAGGATTTATTGGAGATTTTGCGGGCGATAGGCTGACCCCCTGTCACTGCTATAGTCTCTCTACATCATAATAATACCTCCAAATTTGTCAAACGTGACATCAGATGGTTTTTATAGCCTCTGGTGTTCTGCCTACCCCATTAGGGACACAGGCGTGAATTTATGTATGTATGTATGTAAAAGCAGCTTAAAAGTATTTCGGTATTCATGTTACGTAACGATAGACAGATCGAAAAAATCTAAAACGCACTAGAACAATTTAAAGTTAATTTGATTGTGATAACTGTATAACCCAAATTGCTGATGTGACCCAATCAAACGCCAAACTAGTGGGATTGGGCTCGTCATGTCTGCCGTATGGCCGGTGTATTCTGAGCAGAAATTACTACTTTAATGCCACCATTTGAGAAAACGCGAGGCGGACGACCAAGGTGACCATAGCGAGACGAGTTAGACGCCTTCAGCGAGACATTGTAGGAAGAGGCACAAGAAAGGGGATCATGGAGGGAGCGGAGAGGCCTTTGCCCAACAGTAGGACTATAATGGGTAATATAAGATAACTTTATAGGATATCTCAGGAGTTTTCTTAAAAGTTGCAATCATCTGATGGTTTTGTTTCGCAAATTCAGATTAACTTAATGCAAAGTGCCTCTGAAGACCATATTTCGATTTGTGAAATAAATATATTTGTGAATATATGTAGAAATTCGATTTTGGACTGACTGCCTGAAGGTTTGAAAAGAACTTGAATATCTGCGCAATATTACATAAGTATACGTTTTTTTTTCAAAAATCAAGAAAATTGCTACAAATAAAATATGATTAGCTTACATCTGTAGTAAGGTACGATTTTATCAAAAAAACTTTTTGAAAAGTCTTACTTTTTTAGTGATAGTGATATATCGATGGGTATATCCGATCACAGTTTATCGGAAAATTCTACTTACAGTGTATGTTACCACGGCAAATGAGTCGCGTGGCGCCGCGTGTGTTCACGGCCTAGTGCCTTGTTTATTGGCTTTGGTAGCGACAGCAAGACAAGAAAAATAATAGGTAGGTACTTGATTTATCATCGGTAAATTTAAAATTTAAATTCTCCCTTATTATTCAAAACTACCAACTCACAATAATTTTCCTTGGTATCGAATGTATGTTGAAATTTTTAGGTGGTTTATCAGAACAAATATGCTTATTAAACGATATTTTTAAATTCCAAAGTGGTTGATATTATACGGAAAAAATACAAACAATCCGTATACTTATTTAATCAATTATGTATAATCAGCACACCGAGGGCATTAGTAAAACTCATAGTTGACCGGTAATTGCTTTTAAAAATAGGCTTTTTTTAACGTGGGTTGAAAACAAAATTAAATCCATTAAAATTATAAATTCATCGGTGTTGCCTTCACCTTTTTGAAGTCGGTCGATAACATTAATTCCAATATTGATATCAAATTTAATAGGAAAATACGTTGGTCGCTAATTGTATTTCCCGGAAAAATCCAATATTGAATTCTCAGAACTATGTTGCCGTTTCTCTCTGCGGTTTTACGAGGCAGCTTCGTGAACCATTACCGAACTATTTTTGAAATTGAATGCTGAATATGAGATACGGTACTTTTTTAGTATAAAACTTAGAAATTTTGAAGGCGAGAACCCGTCATTCTAGATTTTAGACTGACAGGCAACCTTGAAAAAATATTATATAGACATAATTTCAATAAGTCCTAATACGAGTAAGTACACGATCCGTTTACCCCGTGACCCTTTCAACAGGCGCACTTGTATACGTATCATATTAGTCGCAATCGTATTAAGAATTTGTGTTTAATGAGTAATATTTAGACACCTAGTGCAGTAATTTTTTTACTTAAAAAGCTGTTAATTTGGTACATTTTCAACCGACTTCCAAAAAAGGAGGAGGTTTTCAATTCGTCTCTTTGTTTTTTTGTGTCTTTGTTACACGATATTTCAGACAATTATGAATAGATTTTAAAAATTCTTGTTTCATATGATAGAAGCTACTTCATAATTGGTTCCATATAAATTTCATCTAAATCGGTTGAGTACTTTATTGAAAATTTCAATTTGTTGAAAGAATATGTATGATTTCGGAGAATGTTTACGTTGATGACATTATAAGTCAGCCAAAGTTTTGACGTGAAGTCGGTTTTTTGTGAATGTTTTATTTTTTGCGGTTGTTTTTATAAATGTTATGCATTTGTTTATTATTTATATGATAGTGGAAAACTGTTTTTCCTATCTTTACCATGGATTAGGTGTGAAAGTGTTGTAAGTATGCAAGGTGAAGCCACCTAGGTTGGTTACTCATGCAATGTGAATTACTGCGACGACTAAGACAGAAACCGGTCAAGAGTGAGATCAACACGAGCTTAGAGTCCTGTTAAATAAATAGGTACCTACGTAATTTCAGTTTTTAAAGAAAATTATTAACCGTTTGTTGAGCGTTTTATTGCATATTATGTAAATTGTGATATCGAACTCACTTAAATTTTCCTACAGTAGTAACACTGACTAAATTGTTTCTTATCATTGTAATGAAACATTAAAATAATTAGGTAATACAGAATTATACGATTGCTATTATATATTGAAAACAAGGGAGGAAACGGAGGAAATTATTAAACGTGCAGTGTATTTTGTCCGTATTGGGTCAGTTTACACTATCCTTTTTAACCTGGATAAGAGTGTCCTGCATGCCACCTTCTAAACGTGTTAAGTTTGTCCTCTTCGATACGTCATATGATAAGTAATCCTTTAAACCTAAAAGCTATGCAATAAAAGATATTAAAAATGAATCAAGCATTTGCGTAAGTATAGGTACATCTTATCCATCTTAATCCTACCTCATTGTTTCTTTTCAATTTCCACATTAATTTTATTGAAAATATATCTAGGCACAATGGTGTTATTTGGATACCTTATCATTGGAAAATCACTTTTTTTATTAATTTCTGATATATGTTTTGAGCAGAGTGGCATTTTGCTACGGATTCCTAAAAACGTAGTGCTAAGCTTCACAATGAAAATTTGTTTCGTAGCTTACCGTAAACGCATGATACCTACCTACTCATTTTTTAAGAACGAACATATAAAGTGACTGGTGACAAATTTTAGATACTGAAGGAGAGCACGCTGTACTCGATTCTGATAATAATTATGTCGAAAAAGTAGGGACTTAATTTTTACATTACATACAAATGAGTCAATCGCGGCACGTGCCCTGGCACGTGGATCGCTGCCAACAACGCTAGCGTAACCACGCGTTGCGAAATCAATTCTTTAACTTTCGGTTGAGGTTATTCAGAAAATAATTAATATTAATTTTTTACTATATTTTTCCTCTTCATGTATGATCTCAAACTATCACGTCCTGAATTTCAATAGTAACCCACCAGTCACCCTGTATAGGGGGTTTTTAGGAGGTTTATCATAGAGTAAAGATGCCGCTGAAATTGTCAAGAGGACCTTTTGACATGGCAATAACATTGCTTTCACGTTTTTTACATCGCAGTAGAGTCTGTTTCTCGGCAAGAAAATCAAAATCGGCACCGGATGAAAAGTAGGTAGGTAATTAAAGCGTAGGTACCTATGTGATGAAAAGATAACCCAATTATGATTCACAATAATGTGTTAAGGCTTGTCATTGATAGTACTTACGATCATTTTAGTACCTACAGTGGCTAATTTCGCAAAAGTTTTTTTTTTGCTTAGTTTACAATTTCAACTCCTGTATCTCTTAATTCTTTGCCTGAATTTATTCAATTTGCCAAAAAATCACGTCAGTTAATGCAAGGTGTTTTCCATGTTACAACCCATGTTCCAGATATTATCAAAATATTAAAGAAAATTACCCAGATCGAACCTCAGATATTATTAAAAAACATTAAAGAAAATTGATTTGTGGGGTAAGTATAAGTACCTATATGTTAAAATTTTAAGTGATCTTGATACTGTCATAGCTTCGTACCTCGTTTAATATCTTAACCTCTATTATTTGTTTAATTAGGTACAAACATTTATCGAAAATATTTGGGACAAATCTTTTAAGTTTGAAGAGTCTGAGCCGGAGTCTCCGGATAATTTAATTAAACATAGATAGCACAAAGTAGGTACACAACTGGTGCAGAATTATTATAAAATTTTGGGGACTGAAAATTGCTCGCGTCCGCAAGGTTAAGCCTTGGATGCCTTGTACGTCGTCCCTAGGTGGCGCTAAACGAGCAGTATCATCTGGTGGTAGGCTTCGGCCACGGCCTGTCACGACGCACTAGACAAAACGGGTCCATATTGAATGGCTCACATAAAATTCAAACTCGTCTTTTTTGTCTTACTACCTATTTTATTTTTCATAAATTTTTTATTCATACATTTTTCAGTACCTACTTAAAAATCAACGAAGCTCCTAACAGTTTGAGACTTGCTGCTGCTCCTGTGTTCTTAAGTTAAGTGGGTCTAAGTGTGACTAGAAGAAATTTCATATCAAATGACTATAACACCGACAAAACCTTATACACGAGATATATTTTCGTTCAAAAAAAGGCAAGTAAGACTAAAAACTTACAAGTTTTAAGCTCAAAATATTAGCTCCTGCAATCAACAGTCAACTGTCAATCTGTCGCTTTTAGCGCTATGCAGCTCAAATTGGTGAAAGCTAATGGAAGTAAGCCCTAAAATGTAAAAATCATTTTTTTGTCTTATTAGTCTTAAGATTAAATACTTAGACTTTTTTAAATCACTAACCACACAATGAAATCACAAAGAATATAGATAGATACCACGGCGCCCAATATTTCTGTTCATTCTTTAAACCAATGGTTTATTTTAAGTATATCTCCTTTTTCAATTAACTTAACAAAAGCCACTCATTTTGCGTTCTGCATTTATAAAAGGCCTTCGCGCATGTTGATTGTGGCTTAAGTAAAATAAATACAAAAAACTTTGCATAATACTTATCTGAGAAATTGATTGTACGATTTGCCCTTGCCACAAAATATGATTCGGAAAATTAAAGAAATGAAGTACTTAATACTGGACTAAAAGTTTGATTATTTCATTATACATGCTACACTGTATTAGCATGACCGAAAATGAACTCTATGAACGTTACTTGTATTAAGTCATATGTCAGCTAGGTAAGAAAAATACTAATTAAAATTCATCCCTTACTCGCTTGTTTATTGATATGAAACTAAAAAAGTTAAACATACTACTATTTCAATACTACTTTATTCATTTCATTACGATAAATGATAGTCTACATATTACTTAGTTTTATAATTATAAAGGAACATTACGAGCATACATTTGTGATTTGCCCGTTGATAATAATCGGGCATCATTAAAGTCTCAAATAAGAATTAAACGATCTGAATTACGATGACGCCGCTCGGCCGTCATCCGTAATACAGAAAAGAAATTAGTTCGTATTAATCACAGGTTGCAACTCCTGAGGTTTCCAAATTCACCCTGTATCCTGAAAAGAACACAATAAGCATAAACTACGTAAAGAATAATGATAGTTTTGACAACCGGCTGGTGTAGCGGCAACATACATTGCCTTCTATGCCAGAGGTCCTGGGTTCGAATCCCGGCGGCGGCGGATATTTGTCTGATGAACACAGATATGAGTCGTCAAGTCATGGATGTTTATATGTTTATTTAAGTTTATTCTAATAAAAAATATGTATTTATTCAATATGTATGTTTATATATTTCTTAAGTCTATCAGTTATCTATCTAGTATCCATAACACAAGTTCTTTAAGAAACTTAATTTGGGCTAGATAATGTTGTGTGCGTGTCAGAAATATTTATTTATTTATAGTCATGTCAAATGGAACCTACCGTAAAACTACCGTAGAATATTTGATTAACAAATTATACTTAACCTTATAATACTTACACCTTATAAATAAATTTTGTGCGCTTTGCATTGGATGGGTTATGGTTCACAGAACTGCATAATTGGTGTTGCCCATGGTCTTTGTAAAGCTACCGTAGGTACATCATTGCATAAAAAGGCTATGCTATGTCGAGCTGTGTCTACTGTTCGGTGGCCTGATAATTAAATTATAATGATAATATGAATAAGTATACTTAATTGATTTAAAAATTTGATTTACAACGGTAAGTTTATAATGCATTTCCATTTCAAACTTTCAAACGTGAACAAACAATCGAAATTGAACCAGTGGTTGATGTATTCTTTTCTATTGCGACAATGGGGAGTTTTCTGACAGCTCATAAAAATAAGTTCAAGAAACCTCTATAGATGGCACTTTTAAAAAGCCGAAGGCGTTAAGTCTGTATACTATAATGTAGGTAAGTGGTATCTACCATCTATGGTTACCATCTATAAGGTACATTTCTGATACAGATGTCAATTCATTTATTTTACTTTTAAAAACGCTGTGTGGAATAAATGGCTAAGTATATGACAGACAAGACTTCGCCTTTTGTAAAGCGCCATCTATCGAAGCCTTTTGTACCGTTTTGTTTTTTAATGAGCTGTCAGAAAACCTCTCATTATTAAATATAATTCAACTACGGTTTATTCACAAATGTCGAGTTTTATTAAAGCCTTCTACAACGACATACCTATATGTCAAGATTTCACCTATCGATTTTTGACATATTTGTCACGTTTATAAAAGCGACTACACACGACCCTAAAATCACTGGCGATATCGGGACAGCGGTAGTGGGGATGAAATCGGCTACTTACTACTCTACACATGTCTCTGCCGCCAGTGAGCATGCTAGTTTGTCTTCCATACAATTGGGAAATTCTGATATAAACTAACGCCACCATACCCTTGGGCGCGGAACTATTACGAGTAGAAAAAATGCGTTCAAATAGCGTTCATAAAAGAGCTGCCACTCAAAAAAAGTAACAATTAATAGTAGATTTAATAACACACTATTAAGCTATTCACTTTAATTCAAATAAACCTATTGTAGCTTGCCTAATGCAAAACACGTATTATTACTCACCTAATTATTGAGTAAGTAATATTTGTTTTACTAAAATCTTGAATAAGCATATCTATGCTTACAATTTTACAGATCAACATGGTCTGAGTTGTCCCTTAGTGTTTTTTTTCATTTTTTTCATCAACTTTGGTGTTTTTTCATAAGTTTCCTGTAACAACTTTTTGTGAGCAAATAAAAAAAAACTACTAAACTGAATGAGTATCAATAGCTGGGAGGAATATTTTTTTAAATCCTGGCAACACAAATTTTGTGTTGTACGTACCATGCTACGGTACTATGCGATTCAAAGACGTTGTATCACTGAGAATCCGTTGGTTTTCAGTGAAATACGTTTGCGTTTTCAACATTTTACCAATTTAGACTTTTTGTTGTTCGAGGATAAATTTATTCTTAAGTTCGAGGATTATTTCCATTTAGGCTGAAGTTCTGCAAGTAGTTCTAAAACTTTCTTCAATATTTTAGATGAAGCATCTCCCGCCCGCACCCTTTCCCCGCTTTTTAGTTCCGGTCCCGGGGCCTAGTTGGCGCCCTAGTGCAAAATCGGCGAGACGGCCATCTATACTTTAGTACTTATTTTCATCTATGCCAGTGAGTACGCAACCGACCGTACAACAGACTGCTCGTTGTTCCGAGATGCCGCTGCAGCGCTGACACTCAAAAAACAGCAGAAAATAGGCATTGTTTTGGCACTTACTACGGTGCCACCTAAATTAAAGATCAAAAAGTCTTTACATGAAAGACTGTGCTGCGCACGTTGCGTATTTGGACATGTAGTGCGCAGAATGTTACATTACAAGTTGCATTACTAGCAATCTGTACGCACCATAAGTAGTTGTAGGTTTTGTTATTGCGTCAGTAAATGTGTAAAATTATGGTATGAATTAAGTCACTCTTTTAACGATGATAACGCGGGAGTATTTCTGACTGCAAGTAATCAAGAGTTTTTGAAAACTGGTACTTAGACACATTAAACGTACGGTACCTAATTAAATTTTCAAGAAATGAAGTGTTCGTGGTGTTAAACTTTCTGCAATAATGAAAACTGTCTTATTTATTCAGTAATTATGTTCTGGATCCGTGGGAGTATAGTTGTTGCCGTCGTTACCCGAGAAATGGTTGTTTCAATCCACGCTGCATAACAAAGTACCTACCTGCTTGTGTGCTATAACAAGTAAATTAAAAATGGGGTTATTTTTAATACTCAGTACACAAGAAACAAGGAAATATGCCATTGAGTTTTTGATACATAGTAAATCAATGGCTATAGCCCATTCAAATTATGCCGAATAAAGGCAAAGGGGAAATAATTCATATAGTTTTGATAATCGGCATACCTACTTATTCCACGTGCAGTCCAGATTACGTGTTAAAGTTCTAACATACTTACTAGTCCTCGTCCTCGAGAATAATTATGGCTTCTGAAAAAAGGTCCTATTGATTGGGTCATATTAATTTTTACTCTGCGACCAATGCTTTAGAATCTACCAGGTGTTTTGCAATGTGCGAGATTTTCGTGAGTCCTCGGCTAGGTACCTACTATTGGTCTAGGCAGGGGGCAGCCATAATTGTAGTTTTGAAAATGGACACAGTTATATGCAGGTACCTTGTGAAGTCCCTATCACCATACTAAAAGTCGCCTCTCGATGGCGGGCGCTATGCTGAAGGTGTAAGGGGTCGATGGTTCCTATTTTCAGGTTTTTGCTCATAGTGACGGATTTTTTTTAAATCATTGGAAAAAAATCGTGTAGTTTTGAAAATTGGCACAGTGATGTCATGTCCAAATGATAATGATAGTTAGTCCTCGAGGGTGGGGGTTGTGCTGAGGATGAAGGTATTTAAAAGTAACTCAAGTATCCACATAAAATTTACCTTTTACTCTATGAATAATATTTTAGGAGCTACCGGCTAGACGGCTGTTTAAATAAACAAAAGAGATGCAAAACGTAACTAAACGAAATTATTTGAATTTATTTAGGGGGAAAAAATCAGAATGTCTTTATTACATCACTTGTGGCCTTCTAGGTACATCGACATCTTCTCCGTCTAGAAAACTACGTACTCCTTTTTTACATGAAACTAAGCATCGTCTATTTCAGGAGGCATTTTTTATTTTGCTTACGTTTTTGTAGGAGAAAAAAGGAGAGATCAGCTTTTGACTTGATTTTAATTAGACAAAAAGGAAGTAAGAAAGATTAAGGTGGGTATGGGTGTACGATATATTGTCGAAAACATGGTTTCTACTGATTCTGCAATGGCGGAGAAAGCACGGGGGTAAAATAATAATACACGAGAATAAAATATAGTCACATTTATTTTTTTGCACTTTTTGATTACACAATATGTATATTTAAAACTATAGGGTACATGAAATATGAAATTGCTAAACAATGTAAATTTGCAATAGTTCTGTCTGTCTAAAAAAATTGCCAATATAATCTGCAAACAATACTTTTAAAATAGTCAACACAAAGACATTAATTACAAAGGCAAGCAATACCCTTATTGCAGTCAACCACTTTTGTGATAGGATACTGCATGGAGGGAATTCGTCGATTCACACCTGGGGTGGGGATTCATACCAATTTTCATTTCAAGTCTCTTGCTATAATATCTCTTCCGTAAAAATTTTCTGGCAGAGTTTAATTCAGTGCCTTCTTTCTTAAAATAAGTGTGCATCAATATGCGACTGAAATTGAGGTTAGGCGCAGGTTGAGCCACCATTATAAAGATGTACAGATAGATTTAGGCCGATTCGACATTAGATTCGCTAATTTTATGTCTCTCTAAATTCAAGAGTTGCAAATCAAGTATAAATTCAAAATTTGCAAAAAAACTGATGTTGAAGCTTTTAAGTTTGAAATTAGAGACATTTAAAATTAGAGATTGCAATGATGAATACGGCCTATTGCACGTCTTAATTTAAACTTCGTTTTTTCATTGTGCGCGAGTTTTTGCTTTATGCGCGCTTACAGTTACTTTATGATTACGTATATTTATTTCTTTGGCATGCCCTGTAGCTCAAAGATATTAACATTTTATACCTTATATGCGTCGCACTTAAGCTCTTGAACTTCAACAGATTATCTACATTAAGAAAACTAAATAATGCAAGAATTTTGAATTTTTTAGATGCAAGATGTTATTCAGTTAATAATGTTTCAGTCAAATTATACGACACTTATTTATGTAGGTAAAAATTAATATTTATTTGTATTGAATTCAAAATTTAATTCCCAAGGTTTATTTATGGTCATAAAAATATATAACCAATATTGAAATAAATAATGAAACCCCAAGCCTATGTGGAGCTAAAGTGAAAAGATACTATAGAGACCACACAGTGGAATTAGTGAGTGTACAGTCACGTCCAATAAAATGTACATACATTTAGTAACTTATTCCGTTGTAATAAGGTCCAAAGTCCAATGAAAATGTATACATATTATTAGACGCGACATAGAGAAATATACAGATGCCTCTTTTAAAAAGTTCACTGATAATAATTTAACAATATGTGCATCAAAACTGATTATACAATACTACAAACATTTAATAGAATATATTCTTTAACATTTAGTATTTAGCTTTTAGCTTATAACACCTAAATAGATATGATTTGACACACTATTTTATATTATACCTAAAGAAAACATGAATTAACTTATTTTATGAAAGAAATCTTTTTTGTGCTCAAATAAATGACATGGCAACAAAAGTAATTAATTTATATTATGCTTTAAAAATTGCATATACCGTGCGTTACAAATTAGTTTTGTTAGTAATCTACAAAATGTCTTTTGTAGATTACTAAAAATACAACTCATAAAAGTTAAACGAAGAATAAGTACAGAGAAATTATATTTAAATATAAATTAAATTATAATTTAAATTAAAATTTAATTTAAATAGTATAGAAAATAAGGTCGTTTAAATAAAAACCAGATCATTTTTTTTGTATAAGTAAGTACATATTAAAACTATTTACAAAATCAGATCGTTAGTAACTTAAAATAAAAAATCCGTCTAAAATATATTAGTAAGCAAACAAAAATCATCAAAGTAGTGATAATAAATAATGTGATACATAAAACTTTTGTTTTCCCTATACCTAAAGTTACATTCACATAAAATGATCGGAATCCATATTAAAGCCGAGGTCTCTTAGATTGATAGGACATTAAAACTAATAAATATAACACTCATTATACAGCTACGTATAAGTATCATAGTCAATAGTAAAATAATTGCATATATTTTCAAGACAATAATTCGATAGGTATAAAAAAATTAATAAATATTAAAATAAAATAAAAAAATGTTATATTTCCTTAATTACTAATTTCTAAAATATGGAATGTATCCAATTGAATTAAAACCTATTAGTAAGCTACTTATAATTACTACTTATTTGGTAAAGTCGTACATATTTTATAGGTATTTCATTGAATCACAGAAGGGATGTAGATAAAATATACTTTTGTAGTATATAAATATAAGTGAAAATATATATTAATTATTATTTATAGTACATTTTTATAAAGATATAAATAGCAATATATAAAGTTTCTTGATAATCAGGTTGAGCTGATTTGAATAGTCTTAAAATTGTTTTGACTAGAAAAATAATGATGATAATCATTTTGTTTAGTTACGTTATTGAGACCATTAAATTTAAAAGTAAACAAACTTGTACAAACAACAAGCAATAATCTCGTAGAGGAATTCAATCAAGGAAATTAGTGGCCCTGAACTTAGAACCTCTTCAAATCTTATGTTTAACAATTATATTTTATCAAATATATACGTATATATTTGGGAATGTATTACATAAATAATACAAAATAGTGTTTGAAAATGAAAACAAAATTTGAAACTACACTTAAATATCTATAAAGGTAAAATAACTTTTAGTTATTTTAATATAGGGAACATGAAAAGTAATGCTCAAGAAGTGTTATCATTATTTAGCTGCCGATTTAGACTAACTTATATATTGGTAGTCATTTATTTACCTCATAAACGGAACCTACACATTCCCTTGATTTTCTGATTACTGTCATAGATTTAACGTCTTGCATTAAGGATCAATTTTAAAGTTAAACTTTACGTCATTTTTATTCGATTTGTTTACATTTAATACTTGGTGATCACCATTATACTCGTTTATCCTTTCTTCTTTCAATCTTTTACTTTCTATTATACTTCCTGTTACTTCCATATCAAATGCATTACAAGGTGCTGGCATCGTGATCTGGTATATTTGTCAAAGAAATTCCTTGCCAGGAGAATAATGGAGGTCCGGTAGAGAAACAATACTTCCCTTCCAATGGAGTGCCATTTTCAACCCAGTACATGAGGTAAAAGTTACACATCTCATCCTTGTTAGTTGGCCTGAAATAAATAAAATATAGATATAATGATTGAGTAAATGAAAATATTCTTATCATACCATCTAGGTTTCTGTCCTGAGTATGAATTAATTAAATTACTTCGGTCTTGTCTTGTTCACAAGAGTCTTGCTCTTGTGAACGAACGGCTCAATTAGATGTAAATAAGTCTTCTACTAATCATCATAATAATCATCATCATTCAGCCAGGACACGCCGCCTGCTGAGAAAGGCCTCAACTTCCATCCGTTCTGCAAGCGTATGCCCTGCCAATTGCAACTTAGACGTTGCAATTCTTGTGGCTACGTCGGTAGCTTTGGTTCCCTGCCAATCTCCTCAAATCTGATAAGATCCTGAAGAGAAACTTTGAGTATAGCCCTTTCCATTGCTCACAAAACGACTGCGCTTATTTATAAGGCCCATAGTTAGCGCAAACATCTGAGTACAATGTTATCGCTGGCAACACTCATTGGTCAAAACATTTGTCTTCAAATACTCCGGTAATTGGGAATCAAAGGCTTTCTCATAGTCCAAGAACGCCAAGCAACGCGGAACCTAAGAAACGACCCAGGGAGCCACCTGCGACCAGTGTCTCCGTTACATTCTGTCAAGTCACAGATATCAGAGTGGCTTTGTGTTTGTTAGCCATATTTATTTAACTTTGTTTAAAGTGCCCCGTATATTATTTTACTCACGCCATAATTATCACATTGCGCTTAATTTGATTGGTAAATCTATTTAATCATTCATTTAGGCGCCATCTAGAGTTTTATTTTAAATATGCATTTTCATAGTGAGGCTGTAATCGCTTGCAATATTTTTTACATAATGTTGAGGCGCCACCTAGGGCCACCTAGATTAGTATTTTACAATAATAGTTCATACATATAATATCACTTGCCTTAGCTCAGCTCTAGCCAGTTTGGACTAGGAAAAGGGTGATAATGATTTTTCATTTAAAATGCGAAGATACTCTTATTAATACATACATACATAAACTCACGCCTGTCTCCCCTTGGGGCAGGCAGAGACAAGGGAACACCAATTGCCGCGATCCAGACATACCTCTTTCGCTTCTTCCACGTTCATCAATCTTTTCATACATGATCGCCGGTTACGGGTACTTTTGACTAGGTCATTTTTCAAAATGTCGCTAATTTGATCGGAATACGTTCGCCTAGGCCGGCCGCTTCGGCTTTAATAACGGCTTTGCACCAGTCATCTGGAACACGGCCAGACCCCCAACACTTATTAAAAAGCTGGTACAACAGGTTTGCAGTGACACTTTCACCCGCCTTGAGCATTTCATTTGAGCACCATCGGTTCCGCCAATTGAAGGTGGGGACCTACTTTCCAAAACATCACTCGCGTTTCGCTCAAGTATATTCTCGAAATATTCCTTCCACTGATTCATTATATCTTCAAGCTAACAATATTCCCATTCAGATCTCTTACCACGCCCAGTTTCGATTCTCCAACCTGCCCTCGGGGTCTTCTGACTAAGTGCCTTGTCTCGAAAGTTTTCTGAGAATTTCCTATCAAGCTTGTTCTTACATTCTTCTTTCTTTTTGCTCACCATATCTTTCACAGTCTTTCTTAATCTAACATACTTTTCTTTTGCTACTCTTTCATCATCAGTCAAGTCATCTCGCAATCTCTTTCTGCCTCTTATAGCTAGCAGGTTACTTCTTTTCTAGTACAATACCTTTCACTTCATCATTCCCAACTCGTTCTTATCCCTCCTCCCATTCTTCTTCAGACTTACCCCACATATTTGTGTAGCCGTTTCTACCATACCATTCTTAAATTTACTCCAATATTGTTCTATCTCGCAATCTTCGTCATTCAATAGCGATCCCAACCTTTTCGACTTTCACTCTTTTCAGATATACGTACCCGTGGGCGATGTCCCCATTTTTCTAGCAGACCTGCCATTCGTGACACCAAAAAAAAATGGTCGCTTCCGACATTCATTCCACGGTACACCCTCGTATCCTTCACTTTCGTTCTTAACCGTTCATCCACGATAACAAAGTCAATCATACTTCTTTCAGACTGCCTCTGCCAAGTATAAATGTGAATAATTTTGTGACTACACATTGTGTTAGTCACCACAAGCTTTCTCTCCAAGCACACATCTAATAGACCAGTTCCATTATCATTCACCCTTTGATTACCAAACTTTAAACACCATTAAAATCGCCTAACATCCCTAATCCTTTCATTGTCTTCACATCTCCCAAGCACATCTGACGACCGGCTGGTGTAGTGATAACATACATTGCCATCTATGCCAGAGGTCCTGGGTTCGAATCCGGGCGGCGGCGGATATTTGTGTGATGAACACAGATGTTAGCCGTCAAGTCATGGATGTTAATATATTTATTTAAGTTTATTCTAATAAGAAATATGTATTTATTCAATATGTATGTTTATATATTTCTTAAGTATATCAGTTGTCTAGTATCCACAACACAAGTTCTTTAAGAAACTTAATTTGGGCTAGATAATGTTGCGAGTGTCAGAAATATAAAAAAAAATTAAACATCTCTGACATTATTCCAGAACTCTTCCCTGACTGACTGTGGCTTGGACATATCCGGCGCATAAAGACAAAGGATAAAAATCCTGGTCAAGCCTACTTTTAGTCTCAGCTACAGCAGCCTGGGACTCACAAACTCATAACCTTTCACACAAACATTCATTCTTTCTGACAAAAGAACGCCCACACCTTGGCTTCTCTCAAACTCTTCCACTCCAGACCAGTAAGCAGAGAGTCGGCCATGCGTGGACATTCCACAACCTTTCTTTTTCGTCTCACTTACACCTAGCACATCAATTCTCCTGGCATTCATCACCTCGCATACTTTATCTATCTTATCATCTATTCCTCCACAAACATTCACCTCCTCATCGTATCAGCTTCTCCTACTTCATCGGATAGGAAAGGATTGGGTCATTTGGAAGGGGATTATGAATGGCGGGAAAGAAAAAAGTATTATGAGGATGCTGCATGCACGGAGGGGACGTTTGTTGTGTACGCAGTAGCTAGGGAGGCCGGGGTCGCTTACCCGAGTGCCTTTTCTTCACGGTCGGACAGACCAATGAAGAGAACACCCCATGACCTACTCTATTTATTGATACTCCTTTGAAATGGCTTCCAAAACGCGATAATTCTGAAAGAGTTCTTAATAAAAACAATTAACTTACCCAATGTGTACAGTTTCGTATTTTGTATTGTTCATGGTGCACCTACAAGCAACTATATCGCCTTGTTCGATAGGTGTCCGGTTCATTATAGGATAGAACATTTGAGGTAATTGCGGATTCTGCTTGCCAAGTAGACGCCATTGGTGTGTACCATCTCCAAGCCGTGTTATTGCATAGCCGGATACAACTTTGCCTGAAATATTTATTCAAACATTAATAAACATATTATTTGACGTTTATAACTAAAACACCATACCTACAATGGGACACCAGACCTCGTGGGTTTGGTCCCCGCACATTAGATTTGTTATATGATGTATAGTTTTTATAATAATCACCGAATGCTGAGCATTAAAAAACCGACGTCACTTCAAAACTTTGGCTGAAGTATAAGGTCGTAAATGTAAATATTATCCGTATGCATACATTTTTTTTTCCCAAAAATTTAATTTTTTATTTAAGTAGTCTATTGATTCCGATGAACTTTATATGGGACCACCTCTGAAGTATTCTTTATCATATGAAACAAGAATATTCAAAATCGATTCATAATTGCCCAAAACATGGTGTAACAAAGATACAAAAAAAATTGTAAACAAATACCTATATATCAAACAATTTACACAAATAAATACCTGTTTGACCTCAATCTCTCTAATGCCCGTCCGCACTAAACTTTGATCCTAACTTGATGCCTAAGTCTGTATTATGACGTGCAACGAGAATTGATTGGTTTTTATTGACATTTGCCCTGTCTGACGGTTCATTTGACATGATCGAAAAGTAATGAGAATACTATAAATCAAGTATTGTGGGAACTTGTGTAGCTCAGGTTTCGTCAATGCAGTGAAGGGGAAAGGAATTTTCATTTTTGAGATCATGTTTCATGTTTTTTTTTAAATAGACTTGGTAAAATATTAATAAAGTGAACATTTTTTTTTTTTGATACTCTAGTATTCGCATAACTTTTCGAACGCCGCGATTTCCCGTGTCATAAATATAAGCTATAAGAACTTACGCGTGTAATGTCAAATCAACCGTCAGACAGGACAAATGACAATAAAAATCAGACTACGTTCCGTTCACAGTTAGTTTATCTCCAGCTGTTAGGTTGGCTGCCATGAGTCTTGGGCTGCCGTATTAAATTTATATAACAAAATACCGTGTGTATCAATACTGTATGCATCTATATTTTTGAACGTCTAGTATACTAAAATTATTTCATATTTGAGCGTAATATTCCGTCTTTTTTTACAATATTTAGAAAATATACAGCAATTTAGTTTACCTTGTTGTAATAAAATAAAGAAGGCTATTTAAATTTTTCATGCAAACTTTCAGGGAA
Source organism: Stenoptilia bipunctidactyla (assembly GCA_944452665.1). Lineage (NCBI taxonomy): Eukaryota > Metazoa > Arthropoda > Insecta > Lepidoptera > Pterophoridae > Stenoptilia > Stenoptilia bipunctidactyla. The sequence goes on from OX101726.1 coordinate 14,483,309, forward strand.
ACTGGGCAGTAGGGCCAACATAGAGAAAACATACGTCAGAGGTAAACCAACTGTGAACGGACTGTAAAGACTTAAGTATCAACTTACGATTATCAAGTTTAGTGCAGACGGGCATTAGTGTCAGTAACTCTGGTGAAAAGATGGGTTGTGGAAGAAATGCATAGTACAAGCCCATTTATAATGACTATAAAAATATTTAATCATATTCCACCTTACATAAAAAATGAACAAATATATAAAAAAATTGTAAATTCACTGAAATTATTTTTAGTAAATAAATCATATTATAATCTAAACGAATTTTTTAACGATAAACAAACATTGACATAATACAATATAAAGTTAAACATTAATATTTAAATAAAAATAATAAATAATACCTCATATGACTACATATAAATAATAAAAGTAACATTACTACAAGACTATCAAATTAAAGGTTAATTAAATATAAATATGTAGTGAAATCTTAATAATTATATATATAAAAAAGTAAATACTACAAATATATTATTGACTTATGGCGGGTTTCAATATTCAACTGACTACTATGCGTAACCGGTGCATGTACAAAATTGGTAGGAAAAAAGTAGCGTTTCACAATATCTACTAGCTACGGGCTGTAAGTTCTCAAATTTGGCATGGGCCCTCCTTGCGTGACGTTCTTCCAAGAAAATAGGTGATATGTGATTTATAGAATATCACGCATTCGCAAATTATTTGTATGATATTTGAACTAAAGAAATATATAAACTTATTCAATTTATGTTTGCTATGTTTAAGTATTCGATAAATATATTATAGTATGTTTTTAGAGCTTTTTATTAATAATTGCGTTTAACTGCTTACGTAAAACGAAACGCCAAACCTTCGACAAATTTTGCCATTGGTTGAATCACATTTTTATGACGTCAAAGTAAATATTTAAAAGAAAAATTATGTCATTCAATAATATTCGTCCCTTTTTTCAAAAACAGTTATAGATAAGTTAGAAAGAGAAAACTGGATTATTGATATGTTGACAGATATTTGATAGGATATTTCGTTAAATGAATAAATTGTTACGTCGTTGGCTGGATAAAATGACCTATTCTTTAATTGGTCATACGTAATGAAAAAATAACTCTTATTGGCCGCAGCAGACTGCCATGCTACCTTTACCTCATTGGTTTAAATTAATAACTTGTTACGTCGTCGTTGGCTAGATATAATGACTTATTTTGTAAATGGTCAAATGTAACCTAGCAACCCATTACAGTCAAACAGTTCGTAAGCAGTGGTTTAGATGTCAAGATTTTGAATATAGAAAGGCATTTTGGTAGTGATTTCTATTGTTCGTAGGCAAAACGAACAGTTTTCATAATATTGAAACCCGCCATTAATAATAAAATCAGTAAAAATAATACATTTATTAAATTAATCTAGCCACAATATTTAATTAACAACTCTCACTTGTACTTTTGTTTAAACGCGAATTAAAGGTTTTGATTTTTTTTTTAAATCCAAGATTAAGTAAAAACCAAGGGAATCCTACTCTTTCATTGCCATACCTAAACTAGGTTCATAATTTTACATGTTACTATTGTATAAACTCCAATCATTGTAACTCTGTACCTACCACCTGTATTATTATGGAAAGCAATAAATAAATAAATAAAACTGACAACGCATTTAAAAAATATTGACAGCGATGATGGTAAATTAACCGTTGAAGGCATCCCATTATTGAGAGATGGGATTCGTTATATAAAGAGTGGCCACTAATTAAGTGAACATTGCAGATATTAATAATAAATAAATATTTCTGACACTCACACTACATTATCTAGCCCAAATTAATTTTCTTTAAGAACTTGTGTTATGGATACTAGATAACTGATATACTTAAGAAATATATGAACATACATATTGAATAAATACATATTTTTATTAGAATAAACTTAAATAATAAACATCCATGACTTGACGACTAATATCTGTGTTCATCACACAAATATCCGCCGCCGCCGCTGGGATTCGAACCCAGGACCTCTGGCATAGAAGGCAATGTATGTTACCACTACACCAGCCGGTCGTATTAAAGATATCAAAAGCCACTGCGGTGATGTGTTCCAGAAATGTATAATGAAGATCCAGTTTCTGCCTCCACCCGTGTGCTGTCTCTTTCAATGTCATTTTCACTAGGCATGCATTATTATAATTCATTAGTAGTATTACATACCTACTTCACTTATCTAAAAACATTTTAAAAAAGAAATTACCAAGGCTATGTGTGTGTACACGGTAGGCAAATGGATGTATTGTCTTCGGTTCTTCAATAGCGCAGGCCGACTCCATGTGTTCTACCCACTTTCCAGGAATAACGCCCCCAGTGCCGAGTAAATAAACACCAGCTAGGCGAGGTTGTCTGAAAATGTATGAAAAGATAAATTTAACAGATTTTCTTTAAATTTATCATAATGATCAATGACTAAACAAATGTATTAACCATATTTTTTTACGAAATGTATTTATTTGATATGCAAAAGACTTGCGGTTGTCTTCCATGTCACATAATGTTTTTGATATTTACTATATAGGGTTGTTTTTAGTCACCGGCGATATTTTTGTAATTTATAGAAATGATTTTTGCATAAAAAAAGTAAGTATGTATGTCTTTTACAAGGTAATTAATATATTCCCTAACATATTAAGCAAAGCATGGTCCCTCTAAATAATGAATGAATACCATTAAAATCAAGACGACTACGCGTTACTACAGAACATCTTTTAGTACTACCTCGTACTTATTATGAGTGAAATGCCACGTCATTTAGATATAATTGTCGTAGTAGCTATGTTCATCAAAAGCGACTATTTTTTTTAAAGTTTTAAGTGCCATATTTTTTTTGTACTGAGCGATACTAAAATACCACCACCCAGCACTAGGCCAGCTTGGTGGATTATGGCCTAAACCTCCTCATCACCCAGGGGAGAGACTCATACCCTGCGTGGGCTCATTACAAAGATTTGTGATGATGATGATGATGATACTAAAATAATATGCAGGTACGTTAAATCGTATCAAAGAAAATAACATTTAAATTTAGCTGGTGACTAAAAATATAAGCTCTGGTGTTAGTTAAAAAAAAGGTGTAAAAAGGGGTGTTAGTTCAATATGTTCAAAGCTGTAGTCCTGATCAAAGCTTTAGAAGATACCATCACTTTTGGACTCACTGTACTGTAATGTACACAAGAAGGTAGGAATAACCGTTTAACATGCTTTTCGAATCAAGAATGTCATCGTGTTTAATCAATGCCTATACGAACATTAATGTTGATGAATAAGTTTGATAAGGCGACTGTTCGTTCATTCAAGAAATAACTCTTGACACTGGAGTGGGGATTTTGTATCAAAATAGAGCTTCAAGAGATAAGCCATCAGATGATAATGATAAAATCTTTCATGCTGAACTAGGAGCGAAAGAAAAACACAGAATGTGCAAGCTGCTTATCTTCCTGGGCAAACTGTAAGTCAGTTAAGGGACGGAGCCTTTATTAGCGTTTTTGCGGAAGATAGGCTGACCCACTGTCACTGCAATAGTCTTTCTCCATCATAATAATTCCTCCAAAGTCAAACATGACATCAGATGGTTTTATAGGCTGTGGTGTTCTGCCTATCCCATCAGGCGTGAAGTTATGTATGTATGTATGACTAGAGATTTTTCTTCCCGTCGCTTAGTTTCAGAGACAAGTGGGTTCGCACACTCTAGCTTTAGTAAGCTACTACGCTCCAAAGATATTCCGGAGAAGTTACACTGAACTGTTTTATGTGTATACTGTAATATTATGTAAAATATTCTAGTGATAATATTATTTAATTTAAGTAAATTTAAAATAAACTTACGGTATAGTAGTGTATTTCATGAAAACTCCGGAGTTGTCGGTCTTTCCGTCTGAAATATCAAAATTTAATTTAATAATACAATTATTATCCAAACTAACACAACAACTTTATGACAGCAAAGTAAGCTTCTGTATAAGCTTGTGTTATAGACCACACAGCGAGCTAAGGGGTATCCTAGTACCCAGACCGAACCAGCAATGCGAGCACAGAACTTTGTCGACTCGTATTTTTACGAATGTTCGTATGGTATGGAGACGCTTTGTAAGCAATAATTAAAATCTGTCCATTGCCACACGGCCAGCTTTTGTAATATTTGTAAATACATATGTTGTACTCTCAAATAACTGTAAAATAAAAAAATTACAATGTTACTAAAAACTTGCAACCGACTCCATACTATACGAACATTTGTAAACATCGAGTCGATAAAGTTCTGTGCTCGCACCGCAGTTTAGAAAAAATCGCTTCCTAGACTGAAGCGGCTAAGACTCGAACCTAGAAATGTGCCGAAGTAGAAATGTTGCATAATTAAAAGTCAAAATAAGGACGGAAACTGCTGACATTACTTAGAATTTGTATTTAAAGGCAATATGCTATATTTTTTACAATAAAGTGTTTATTTGGGGAAAATTTCCGATGAAAATTTCAAAATACTGGGAATTTACCAAACTTGCCAAACATACGGCAATGTTCCCCACGTGAAAAAGAATATAAGAGTATTGAACAAAGGGTATTAATTCGAATAATTTCCATTAATTTTGTACATGTCTTTCGTTTCAAATCACATAGGTGCTCAAAAAACATCGATTTTAAATGTATAAAGTTGAAATAAAATGGGTTATTCTTTACATATCCCTATAAAACTACAAATTGCATGGTATACTTTTTTACCCTAATATACTTCATAAATGAAACCTCAACGATAGTTTGACTGCAGTAATAATAAAATTTAATAGGAACCAGGGTAATATTGCCGGCAACGTTTAGATTTTGCCGTGGGAATATTGCCACGCAGGCTCATCACTACTGGAACTTCTCACACCGCAGCCGAAAACAACCACGCAGGCTGTCATGATAAATATATGTCAAAATATTAAACTCATACAATAATTGTTTAAGTGTGTAGGGAGCAATGGAGTCTACTTTGATTTAGGAATCAAAAATATGTATATCATAAAAGGTAGGGTACTTCAACAATACCGATTCTCAAGATATTACCATATAAGTACAGTCACGTTTATTAAAATTTATACATTTTCCTTGGACTTTTCATTGTACCGTATTACAACCGAAAAATATACCTTTCATGTGAGCATTTATCGTCTACACGAATACAAGCATACGAGTAAATGTGTTTAGCAACAGTTTCACGACAGTTTCATAACCTAATAAAGCCATTGATACACACACAGTATAAACTCCTAACTACAATAATATTGGGTTAAATTTCAAAATGTTTTATTTACCACATTCACAAAAAAACAACCGGATTTTCTCGCGTATTTTTAATAGTTAAATCGAAGTTTCAGTGTCTTCAGACACATCAAATAGGCACATCAATAGTTAATTAATTTGTATTTAACTTTTTGTTAATTCTGAGTTTTATGGAAAAGTTTTTGTACAGAACCATAAAAGCATTAAATATCATTAAGGTACCTACGTATTAATAAGTCTGATATTGATCGAATGATGAAGATGACCTTTTACTTTGAGAGATAGAAGCCGATAGTAAGCTGATACACCCACGAACAATTTTAATGGAAATCAGTGTCCTATCAATATCGATTTAACTCTACTAGAGTACAATCGTATTTGCCGTCATATCTTTAACCTAATAGAGAATTGAGATTGCAAATGATGCATCGAGATACGACGGAAAATAACTAAAAATCAGCTTTAGTGTACAGAGCTACAAAAATAACACGGGGACTAAGATATGATTTTAATTATACATCGGATAATAGCAAGGCCATAATTTACAATGAATGTAACGGAATTTTGTACTGCGTAATCCATGTGTGAAATGAAATTAATCGCATTGGTATTAGACACTTAAAAAGACATGATCGTAATAACAGATTTGCAATATTTTCTAAGCATATTTTGTGTGATTAAATAATTCTGCCATTTTGTTCAACGATTAGATGTAGAAAAATATTATTTTTACCAAATAAACTTGTACTAGAAGACTTATTCGATTGGCATTTAATAGTAGGAATTACGCCGGACTACTGAAAACTTTACATAAACGTAACTTTTGGTCGCGTATAAATTTCGTGATGAAAAGCCAAGACCAAAACACAGACTGGGTATCGAAAGCAAAAAATATTTTATTTACCGAGACTGGTAGTTACGTAGACTACCGCCTTCAAACAGACATAGAAACCTTCCACATCTATACTAATATATAGGGTCGTTTTTATGAAGATCAAAATATTTTAGGAGAAGGTTAAGAATGATGTGTGGATTCAATTTATGGAAAAAAATATTTTTTTGTTAGGAAAAATTGATATTTTATAATTCTCATAAGTTAACAACATTTTAGTTAAATCTGTTATTTACGACTAAATAGCAACAAATAAAAGCGTTTTTCCAACTGTCTCTATTAAGAAATACGTTAAGCCCCGATTTATCAATACTCACAAAAATTTTTACACTTAAAAGAATTGTGAAATTTCAATTTAAAAAGAATATATATTTTTTTATTTGTCATATATTGAATCCACACATCGTTCTTAAACTTCTTCTAAAATATTTTGAACTTCATAAAAAAGACCCTGTATAAAGCGGAAAAGTTTGTTTTTTGTTTGTTTGTTTGTTTGAACGCGCTAATCTCTGAAACTACAAGTGGGATTAGAAAAATTCTTTTTGCATTTGATAGCCCAACTCTTGAGGAAGGTTATAGGTTATCGCGAAATTCCCACGGGATCAAAAGTTACGCGGGTAAAACCGCGCGCGGTAGCAAGTTTAGATATAAGAAGATATAGAGAAGACATTTTACGAAGACGCAGTTATATCCTGCAAATCGACCACATCATCGTTTACTATGTATAGTTGTAAAAAACCCGTTAGCTACCGTTACTTTACCAAAATTATGGTTAGATACCGATAAAATGCCGTTATTAACGGTTAAATATCCGACTGCGAAAAAGAGGGTAAAGTTTTTCTTTATTTTCTTGTATAGGCAACCTCCTTACTGAAGAAAAAGATCGATACCGGAAACAGGTTTTAAAATTCATTTAATTTGTAGGTAATATAATAATTTTTATAGTGACATATATTCATAGCCCAATTCTTTAATTATGTATGAGTAATTTAATATAAACTTAAATAATTTACGTAAATAGGTATCTAGTTATTGACTTGACATTGTCGCTTGGTTTTAACAGAGTGGCATCGTCGCTATTTAGGTATAAGCCGCGCAGATATAGAAAAAAACTGTAAATGGCGGCCGATGTCATATGCCGATGTGTCAGATATTTAGTGTGGCAGTTTTTTTTTTATTTTTTTTATAAGTGACTAAACCCGCGTTTGACCTCAATCTCACCTGATGGTAAGTGACGATGAGGTCGAAGATGAAAGCACACGGGTTTAGGAAGGAACTGGCTCTTTATACAATATTGTCGGAACACATTACCGCCGGAGCGGTAACATTTGGCGGCAGACTTTATATAAAGGGTGGTCGCTAGCCAGGCGGACCCAGAAGGGATCCTACCACCAAGCAAAAACGTATTATAATTGTTGTTGCGGAGCTCGAATTGATAAACTAAATATGCCGCGGTGACAGCGGCAACGAAAAAGGATATAGTTTTTCTTTCTTTTCTTGTTAACTGACTTCAAAAAAAGAGGTTATTAATTCCACCCATGAATGAACAAACGTGCCAAATTTCAATAGTATATGTATGTTTTTATGTATGTATTCGCATATCTCTGGAACTACTTACACGTTCGATTTAAGTAATTCTTTTTTTGTTGTACTAGGTATTGTTCAACTTAGGGTATATCATAATCGCATCAAAATCGGTTCAGTAGTTTTTGAGATAGGGAATTTCAACCGACTTTTTTTTGCCAGTCGGAGCTGAAATCATTGCGCAACTTGCGATTCACATTTCAACCCGTCAGCGACCTCTCACGGTGGTATTTAACCGTAATAAGCATATAATGCGGATAATTAACCGTTAATAACGAAAAATGCACATTTAACCGCGTGGTTAAAATCGTTAATAACCAGCTTCGCATCTATAGGTGAGGTACTCACGCGTGAGTGTGACGCAGCGTTGGCCCTTAATCACATGTCTATTTTTATTTTAATAATCTCATGTGCTTTAACTATCTCACTGTTATTTCTTCTCTGAGTGTCTAGGAGGTTTTGCCAGCAAGCAAACCACAAAGCTGACTCAGTGCTGATTGGTGAATTTCAGAATTTGCAGTTTAATAAAATAAGTTTATTAAGTAAGAAAAACGTAGAATATTCTGAAGGGTTCTAGATTCAATAAAATAACCGAAAATCGATCAAAATTCGAGTCTCAAATCAACAACAAAAGATTACTATTTACCGTAATTTCGTAAATAATCAAAATACTTACAAGGGAATGCTGACATATAGTGGACTTGAAGTACCAAATACTTTATTGGCGAATTTTTCCCAATGAGAAATCCAACACCGGGTGGTAGGTCCAAACGCGGAGCATCACGAGCCCAAGCATACACGATCTGTTAAAAAATAAAACCTTTAAATAAACGTTATGTAAGTATCTAAGTAGATAACCTTAACTATATAAAATATTGTTAATCTTATAAGTATTTAATAATTTTTAAATTCAAAAATTAAAACCCCCGTTTTAATTATTGCTGTCACTCTGAAGGAAGCCTATACATATAAGTCCAACAATATATAGCGATAGGCCGATTAAACATTTATTCGTTTATTTATTCATTAGGTACACCAACAGCATTAAATAGAATTTACCTACAAGTAAAAAAGTTCGGGTGCATTTCTTTGGTAACAATATAAAGAAGTAAAACATTGTAATGTGTTCTCAAATACATTTAGATTAAATTAAATACAATAACAATTAAAATTCAAAATCAGAATAAAAAGGGATATTCGGGGATAAAAAAATATTTGGGTATTCTCTGCTATTTGGAAAATGACCCATACAAGACTGTCCCTAAGCAAATTGTATTAAAACAGAGACTATTGTAAATGCACAGGTGAATGTTTTTATGAATAAAAGCATCTATTTTAGTATAGAACTACTAATATTTTAATATAAAAATAACTTATCACACAAACGAAACAAATATGGCTACTATAAAATAATAAATAAAATCCCCAGACAATCACACCAACTACGTGGCCTCAAAGTAAGCGAAGCTTGTGTTATGAGGTACCATGTAGCGAACTAGGGAGGAACCTAGAATATAAATACATATATAGATAAACACCCAGACCCGGAACATTTTTTTTTCTTGTTCCGGGCGGGAATCGAACCCGCAACCACTGGCGTCTGAGGCAGATAGGTTTACCCCTTCGCCAAAGTGGTCGTCAAATATTACTATACTATACCTATAATAATCAAATTATTTGAACAAATATCAAAACTCAAGAGAAGTAACTGCTTACCAGGAGACTGTTTTACCTAACTTGGTTCACCAGCAGCAGTAGCACTAACATAATGGCGATTGCCTGTTGAACGATTCACCTAAACGAACTTACTTCTGATTGCTTTCCGTTTCACGATTTTAAAGGATTCAAAATCAGGAGACTGTTTAAAAAAATTGAGGACAGCTTTTACATATAGATTTTTCGGTCTGATATTTACAATAAAAATATAATCATGATTTGTAATGATAGTTAATGCTTTTTAAAATTATTTTAATATTTTTTATTCCTGTTTTCACCAGAAAAAAGGCAATATTTCTTCTTTCTTGTAATTTGGGAAGTGGGACATACCAGGGAACTGTTTTTGAGTTGTTTGATGTTTCATTTAATCAAACATCAAAATTTTAAATTACCAAATAAGCTGTGGTGGGTCTAGAACACCTAATACTATATCATTATCATACAAAAAACTGAGAATTATTGCAATTTATTGGATTAAAATTGCTTGGGACAGCGATTTTCCATTTAGTAGAGAAATACCCATTTACAAAGAGAATGCTCAACAAAAACCCAAGCTCCGCTCGGTGCAAAAATGATGTCACTCAGCACGGTTTGAACTCAGAACCCGGTCTTTTTATATTTTATAGTCTGTATGAGATTAATAAATAATAAAATAAATAAATGAAATCCCCAGACAATCACACCAACTACATGGCCCCAAACTAAGCAGAGCTTGTGTATGGGATACCATGTAGCGGACTAGGGAGGAACCTAGAATATAATTACATACTTAAATAGATAGACGCCCAGACCCGGAACACTTTTTTTTCCGGTGTCTGAGGCAGACAGTGTTACCCCATCGCCAAAGTGGTCGTCAATCGTCCATTAATTATATTCTTTGAGTACACGGTTGGTTGAGAGTGTGTAAGGGGCCTTATTCCCTTGAGATATTGTTCTCTGTGTATTGATTCTAAGTTTTGATTAATTTATTGTTGATTGAGAAGAATGCTGCTTTCAATTTCCGCCTGAACGAGTTGTTTTTAAACAGTTATGCAGTGAGCAGTTATGTAGATGACGTCAAAGTTAGAAATTGCTATTGGTTTGCGATGGATTTTAAAATACAGCCTGGCTAACGAAAGTAGACACGGGGGTTTTTGCAATCAAAATATATAAAACTGTTCCGTTACTGACTAAGTGACTGAGGTACTGAGTGACTGACAGACAACGCACAGCCGCAACTACTGGGTGTAGAGAGCTGAAATTTGGAACAAACATTCTTTAGGGGATGTAGGGGTGCACTAAGGAAGGAATTCCCGAAATTCTCACGGGAACGGGAAATATAGGACATTTTAGTTTGTATGAAAAATCTTATTCGTTGAGTGCACCGATGTGAAACTTGGTGTAAAGGTTTTTCAATGCGTGTCTGGGTTGTGTTATGAAAGGAATTCCCGAAATTCCCACGGGAACGGGAAATATATGATTTTTAGTTTGTATGAAAAAAACTTATTCCTTGAGTGCATGGGTGTGATAATTGGTATAAAGGTTCTTTCAGTGGGTGTCTGGTTGTATAGTTTCTGAAATTTCCACGAGAAGGGTAGTTAAGCGCATACGAAGTTGCGGGATAAAGCTAGTCTTTTTATATGGCAGTAGAATGTCAATGTATGAATGTCAAAGTCGTTTTTCTGGTGTCATTGTTGTCAATCGAACGGTTGTTGGTGGTTTTGGTAGTTGAGATTTTAGAATTTTCGTATTTGAAAATGAATAAAAAAGTAGAAATTTTGATAGTTTCATAATCAATGTACGAAACAGCGATACCAGTGACTCTGACTATTCATTCCATATAGGATTGCTGGATTCAGATTTTGATTACAATGAATAAAAATAATTATTGTATTTTGTAGTTTTATTTTTAAGCCTGATTAATACAAGTTGCCTATCATTTTGATAATATAGATATTTCAATCATCAAAAATTAAGATAGTACCAATATTGTAACTTTTTTAACGATATATTTTTTTAAATTAATCCAGTTTGTTTAATCATTCATTTCGTACTATTGTCGGGATAACCATGATGTTATTTTTTTTTAATTCGCCTGGTTTTTCTAGCCTCTATAGGTACCTACACAATAGGCAGCAGGTATTCGACTTTACTATCTCTAAATTTAAGTTTCTCTAATGTCAAACTTAGAAGCTTCAAAATTAAAATTATTTGGCATAATTTGATAACAGAGAGAATTGAAATTAGCGAATCTAATGTCGAATCGAGCCCGGATTCAAATGATTTTAGCACTAACCGTTTTAAGCATTCTCGATTTACAGCGCTTCCAAAACTGCAAGTTTTATATTTTATGAGATGTGCCGCCTGGGCCACTATTTTAGCATTATTTAGTTTGTATATATATTCTAGTAAATTATAAGGAATATTGGATTTTGACGAGAGAACGAAAATAACTGTTGACTCGGGTAAGAGCGAGAGAGGAGCGCAAGATGGAGAATTCTATTGAAATTTAACAGGAGTAACTAATAATCCACATTTGTGGTTTAAAAAACCGCATTAAAATCGATTCACCCGTTTAGGAGCCTACCTAAGATTTACACAGAAACACACTTTTTGCTTACAACGTAATTATGTCTTTCGCGTCGTAAGTTAAATATAAAACTATAATTGTTTTAAAACGACTTTAACAAATAGTTTTATAAACAATCATGATATTATTTAAAATCAATTGAACCTGATCATAAATATTTATTAACAGTTGTAGAACGGGTATTCCCTCTTATCAAATACATACTTACCTATTATTTTCCCTAAGCACTATCTACCAAGGTCACAAATATTCAATAAAATGTATAAATTACAACATTATGCCGTGTTTTATATCTACCTACTGTTTACTGATCGATACGCTAATCTGAGTGTCACATTTATATTGGCAGGACCCAAAGCATTCCAGAGCCTTCTAGTAAAGTCAACAAATTATTATCGCTCCAAATTATTCTTCGATCTATTAAGAAGAGCCAATTCTTATGAGACTGCTAGCCGTTTAATTTCTAATCACGCGGGAACATCGGGATAAAAAGTAGCCTATGTGCTATTCCAGACTGTACACTTAACTATGCCAGATTTCATCTAAATCCGTTGTGCTGTTCTGCTCATACGATCACGGCTATCCTTTTAACACATGACGTATAAAAATACATAAATATTTCAGCGGAGACAATTTTCTTGTTACCTATTTTTAGAGCGTGTTTTTAGTACCTAGTCGGGTTATAAAAACACGGTTTTAAAAATATGAAAATAATGTTTAAAACCTAGTCGGTTTTTAAAAAAATTTTTTTTTTTTTCAGATATAGTATCAAGGGTTGGCAGACTGAAAACACAGTGGCACCAAGGGCCACCCCGGCTAGTCTATTTACAGGATCACGCAGTTTATGGAAAAATGATATTTTATTTAGAACAAGATGATATATTTAGCACACTTTAGGTATAGTAAGATGATAATAATAATAAAATTTATTTATTATGGCTTCCTGGCCCAATTGTTAGTTTTACAAAATAACTTAAAACTATGATGGCTAACGTAACTCATATAAAGACGATTTTTATATTTTTAATTTACTAATAAGTTAGAATTCTATTAAGATCCCCATTACCATTAATATTAAGGGTACCGCGCAATATCATACGACCAATCACGGACATTCAATTTATACTTACCTAATAAACAGAAGACAAAACATCGGGTTATTCCCAGACATATAAATTGTCAATCGGTTGTTAGTATCGTAAAATAAACAAAAAACAAAATAGTTTCCGTGTAATTATTGTTTTGAATTATTATTATTGTTCCCAGGACTTCAAATATTATTTTTGTTCGCGAGCTGCTATGTTTATTACCCCTGAGATCAACGAGTTTATCAATTTCCAAAGTCAATGACTAATTAACAAAAGTAAACTTACAACAACTTTTTATTGCTCAAGGCTGTATTACTGTCGCGGTTATAATATCTACAGTAATTCAACTCGGCCAAATCTTTGAAATAAATTCCTACAGCAGCGCCTCGGTCCGTTCACATGCGAAAGGGGTTGTCCGCCTTCAGCATTTTAGTTATATTCTATACTTACTTTATGTTTACTTCCATTTATTTGTGTGATTGTAAATATACTTTTTTTATAAAAACAAATAAAATACTTTGTGAATTGAATAACAAATGTTCAACAAAAACTCGTTTTGTGACAAAAAAACATGTTTACGTTTGAATAACAAATCGGTCTTAAAATAAGTGACCGAAAAATACTTGCGCCTCGACTGAGACTTACGAAATGATTTATTATTAAAGTATAAAATCCGGATTCTAATGTAAAGCTCAATAAAAATTGTTTCGGCATGCAGACATTCGCGACTGGATGCATACCGAGCACATGCCGAAATCGGGTTGCGTAGGTATAGCTCGCGTTTCTTCCGTTTGTATGAAGCTGAATTACTAAACATAGTATTACCTACCGTGCTATAGGTAAATGTCAAGATACAGTGCCTATGGGCCAAGGTATCACGGTTTTTCTTTTCTTTTTGTCAATTAAGTCGGTGAAAATATTGATGCAACAACTTAAAGCTAAGCATTCCGGGCGCAGTTGGGTACCTACTGCAGCTAGTGAGATAATAAAAATAAGACACCTTTCATATTCACTGTAGGTACTTTATTTCGTTAGTGCAGTGTCCCTAAAACGATACTATTAGATGAAAGAAATGGATCTATTCAAGATGTGAAACTATAATGGAAGTCCGGAAACGCGCCGGTGACATACCGATAAGTACTTACCTATAAAGGAAAATCCCAACTAAGACAACATTATCAACACTGTCTGCCTCAGAAGCCAGTAGTAGCGGGTTCGATTCCCGCACGGAACAAGAAAAAAAACATGTTCCTGGTCTGGGTGTTTATCTATGTATATGTATTTATATTTTACGTTTCCCCCTAGTTCGCTACATGGTATCCCATATCACAAGCTCTGCTTAGTTTGGGGCCATGTAGTTGGTGTGATTGTCTGGCGATTTTATTATTATATATGTATGTTGGTTTCAATCGTTCTAAAATAATTAAAATATATGTATATTCAAGCACACACCTGAGATCCACTTTTGCAGGGACTGGCTAGTTGATACCTACGATCCACTTCGTTACTTGCCATTTCTCCGCAGTTCCTTAAAAAGAATAAGCTTTTAGTATAATTTAAAATCAAAAACAATGAAGGACTTACGTCAAAATTAACACAAATAAAGATATACCTAAGTACTGCATGTTTTGTATTTTTCTGACTTTTCTTAACAATTCATGTTTGTTGAAGGAAAGTTTTGGTTCGAGTTCCTGGGTTCGAGTCTCGGTTGGGGTGGATATTTGTGTGATGAATAAATACAGATAATAGTCACCTTTTTCGTACGAACACTAAGTGGACGGCCAGATCTTTTTCTGTCACAACAGAGGATGTTTCCTATAGCCTGTACACAAACATTTGACTAATACCAAGAGTACGGGAGTTTTAAAAATTGCATTTTGCTCCATGCCTTTTTTTTGACTGGAGGAAAACGTGCAGCCTACTTTGTGTAATGCAATCACAGCGATTCGGTTTTCTGTATCACCCCACTCCATTTTAATACCGCAAAATATCGTACAACGCATTGACGCCAAAATGAGAAATATCATATAAAATGACAGATTCCAAATTCAAATACAATATTTTGTATATTTTTAATTGTAATAGTATTTATGGCCAGACTAGGTATATTGTTACTCAAAATTTGCCTTCGCGTAACGTAAAGAGTTACTATGACGTTTTGTTGTGCAAATTGTTAGGAAAACATTTCATAAGCTTTGTAATGTAATATATGAAAAAAAAAACAGTTTAGGAAAACCTAACGACAAAAAAAATATTACAGCAGCTGAACAATACCAACTGGTACAATAGTAAGTAATAAAATCGGTATTAAGGAAAAGGATGCGAGGTTGTGTGAGAATTTAATTAAAAAAATATTGATTTGTGGATTCAAAAATATGAAAATTCATTTTAAGTTATTAAGCCAAGACAGTCATTTTGAAAATGACTTTTTTTATTAAAGGAGACATTCTTATTTCGAAATTACCTTTGAGAGTTATTGGTTTCGAGTCAATAAAATATTTCTTAGAAAAAAAATCCATACACCTACCTATATACCTACGGGCATTTCTCTGCTAAATGGAAAATCGCTATCCCAAGCAAATTTCATCCAATAAATAGCAATACTCGTAATTCTCAGTATGAATAACCATATAGTATTAGGTGTTCTAGACCCACCACAGCCTATTTGGTAATTAAAAAAATTGATGTTTGAATAAATCAACATCAAACATCTCAAAAACAGTTCCCTGGTATGTCCCATTTCCCAAATTACAAGCCTTGTGAGAAATATTGCCTTTTTTCCTGTGAAAACTGGATAACAAAAATTAAAATACCTTTAAAAAATCATTAACTATCATTACAAATCATAATTATATTTTTATTGTAAATATTAAATCGTAAAATCTATATGTAAATAAAAGCTGTCCTCAATTTATTAAACAGTCCCCTGATAAAATTTGAACCATGCATTTAAGTCAAATTTTGTATTGGCACGAAACGTTAAAATAATGAAACGGAAAGCAATCAGAGGCAAGTTCGTTCAGGTGAATCGTTAAAACAGTAGTTTTTTTTATTCTAAAATACCTAGATGCTTTTATTTATAAAAACATTCCCCTGTGCATTTACAACAGTCTGTCATAATTTTTGATAAAATCGTCTGTAACTCCAAAACCAAGACAAAATCAATTGGCTTTTCAAAGATATATTTATATTGTCCTTCATTTTATGATCAAACATTCTCTTAGTAGATCTGCTTAGGGACAGTCTTCTATGGGCCATTTTCCAAGTAGCTGAGAAACGCCAATACATAGGTATAAGTACCTAATGTAGATAAATATTGATGTAACATTAAAATTATTATTTAGCTCCACTGAAAGATTTCTGCTTTTATAATATAAGAAAACAAATACATCAAAACAAAAATTATTGCTAAATTTAAATTGTTTCTAAGGACTTTCTAAGATTGCCTGTTTTATGGCTTCATTGACGAGGATAATCAAGAAAATAATGTTTGATAACGGCTAATGGAATACGGCTTATAAAAATATGATTTCAATTACGTTTGAACGACCGATAAGAACCGGTAAAGACTTATTTTAGTTAAAACTAGACGCTTCCCGCGGTTTTGCCCGCGTAACTTCTGAACCTATTCTGAAATTCTCCATTGACGAACTTTTTTACTGTATTACTACACTCGGGGATTAAGTTATTATGTAACAAAATAAAAAGTCTTAGATTTTTTATGAGACTATGGGAATATTGGGAGTTCCTTCAATAAAGTACGCTTTTTACGCTCAAGATCTTTCATTCTACCTAATAAATGCTATAACTCCGTTCCTGTGGGAATTTGAGAAAGTCTAGTAAGCAACCCACTCAAGAACATTTTCACCGAGTTTCACATCGGTGCACTAAAGGAATAAAATTTTTCATACGAACGAAAAAGTCGTATATTTCCCGTCCACGTGGTCATTTCGGGGATTCTTTCATTAGCACCCCTACACTGTTGTATTAATTAAAATAAGGTTGTTTATTAAAATAAGGATATAATAAGTTCGTATGTTCATGTTCCATATTATTGCGCTGCGTTGCGACCCGGCATAGTGTTCGCGTACCTTAAAGTCGGCCAATCTAAGGCCCGTATTAATAAATCAAACTCAAATCTGGGAGCGGTCTTAAGTCAATACTTGAGTTACGCGCCATATTTATAAACCAATGTTAAGTACGGCCTTCAGAACGGCGTATCATCTGAGTACCGCATGTATTAATAAACAATACTCATCACTTAGGAACGCTGCTAAGATGTATACCAAGTACGGATTTTCTGAGTGAGGTCTGTAGGTGACTTAAGATCATTTCTGACTTTGATTTCTGTGCCATCTGTCATATCGACGAGTGTGTTTGAAAATGCAATCTGCACATATTACAGACGAAGGAAATAATTACGACATTATTGATCAATACGACGATATTTTACGATACGGTGGAATTCAGCTCGCACAGCATTACGTACCTGCAAATTTATATACCTAGAAGTTTTGTCTCTTTCTATCGCATGCCTCTTATCTTTTCTCACGCTGTTAGGGTTGCTGCCTAGTGAAGAATAATTAATCTCCTTATTTGTAATTAAGTATCTACCGATGTAGGTATTACTGTTATTCTACCTTTGTAAAAAATATTGTTTAAACTTACCTACAGTACAAAATGAAAAAAAAGTGACGACGAATAATTAGTAATACTACATATGTTTTGTTTGCTAAATTGAACATAATCAAATCCAAACATAATCTAATTGAATATTTGTTTCTTTTTATGTCCATTTTTAAATACTTTTTGCGACCTCGATCATAGAATTACTGTGAGTGCTATTAGGTAGGTAGGTATCTACAACGTCCCGATGGGCGCGCGCGTGATACACGACCCATTCGAGTTGCGCCGGCGGTGCGCTTCGCTGTAGGTAAATAACGGATGTACCGCGCGGAGTGAGCCAGGCCTGATAATATCACTTGTTAAAATTGACTTTTGTTTTGTTTTGAAGATTTTAAACTTTGACATTTGTGACGTTCCGTTACATCTAGTCAGTAGAAAAAAATCTTTTCACTGTTTTTTTTTGATATAATTGCCGAGATTTGTGCTTGATATAAATATTCTATGAAGTAATTAGTTATTGTTGTAGTAACTATTTGTTTGTATAGCAATACTTTTGCATTTTATCATGCAGTCATATAAAGATTGTATTGTACGATATTTCTTTTACAACGTTAAACGGGACGTAAAATTCAATCGGTCGATCATCATACAACCCAAGTTGGCATTTATAGGAGGGAATCAAAGAGCGATATCAGTTGATACGCCCTCAATATACATCTATTAATACAGAGCGATTTTGAGATGCTTACCATAGCTTAAGTGTGGATCAAGTGATACCGCCCTTAGGCTATGTATTGAGTTTGATCTATTAATACGGGCCGAGACCGGGCCCCCGCTTTTTGGTGGAACTCCTGGCGAATTCACATTACTCCCTTTTCGCATGTTGCAAGGAGTGTTTAATACCTATACGTCCTTAAAAATATGTCGGTAAAATGCATATATTTACCGAGTAAGTAAATATAAGTAAATTAGACATAAAATTAGTTTCTTAACGCGATTACATTACCACGCAAAAAGTTTAGTTTCAGTTATGAATTAATTATTCTTTTAAATTGATTTGCTATAACGTTTGATTTGGCATTATTTATTTACTTTATTACATTTTCTAACCATTCTTAGCATTTTGTATACATTTTGAAATGTGTATGAAATGATTATACCTCATTGTTCAATTACTTTTAACTTCGGGTCTTTACAAAATAGTTGCGATACTTAATGAATGTTTAATTTCTTGTAAAATAAGTACTTAGTAAAAACATAGTAAAATTTAGTTATGTTATTATCTTGTGATATTTATATCATCAATAAGTACTCCCATGCTGGACTGAGAGCGAAAGAAAAACATAGAATGTACCAGCTGCTTCTCTTCCCGGGCATACTGTAATATTCAGTTAAGGGACAGAGGTTTTATTGACGTTTTTTGTGAGCGATAGGCTGACTCCCTGTCACTGCAATAGTCTCTATTGATCATTATAATACCTTCAAATTCGTCAAACGCAGATGGTCTTTTAACCTCTGGTGTTCTGCCTACCCCATAAGGGATACAGGCGTGAAGTTATGTATATAACTGTATCTAAGCTTTCAAACATTTATTATTGAATATTGAGGATATACCGGGAGGACCATTAAGATCGGTATTTGAAAGTCTGAAACTAAAAGACACACGACCCATGTCATCGATTTTGATACATAACTGAATGTACACAATATGAGATTGAAAAAACTTGTACTTAGCGCGGGAATCGAATCCGCAACTTTTTAAAAATAAAACTAACATTATAATTTAATGTATGTGCGGGATTCTTGAAAATGAAAACTTTTTATTCGTAGTAGGTAATTTTACACACTTTACGAACGTCAAACAGTGGATGAGGGCGGCGCGGGTCCAGACGACATGACGAAGCCTGGGGGAGGCCTCCGTCCAGAAGTGTGCATCTCTCGGCTCATGAAAATATATACCTACGTAGGTGACATTTCATTTCAGCCAAAGTTTCGACAAGGATTTAAAAATGTTAGTGAAGTTGGTTTTTTTAATGCTCTGCATTTCATAATACCTCTCTCCGCGACACTTCACAAAATTAATAGATCACACGAGGTATAGAGTCCGAAGACCTTATTCGTGCTCTAATTTTTATCAGAGCTTCATCAGTATCATACATACCCATATTAAAACTCGCCTGAGTGACTGATAGATAACGTACAGTCATAACTACTAGGCGTAGAGAGCTGAAGCTTAAAAATACATTCCTAGGGATATGTAGGGGTAGGAGTGCACCAAGACAAGTAACCCGAAATTCCCACGGGAACGAAAAACATATGACTTTTAGTTTGTATGAAAAACTCATTCAATGAGTGCACCGATGTGAAACTTGCTAAAAAGGTTCGTCAATGGGTGTCTGGTTAGGTAAATTAAAAATAAATAAATATTTCCAACATTCACACCACATTATCTAGGCCAAATAAAGGAAAATAAAAAAATACAAAGACCGCGACGTTCGCGGCGCACAGAATTTATAAAAGGAGAGAAGGCTCACAGTTGAGAAAACAAAAACTTTGTTTTCTCAACTGTGAGCCAAAAAATTGTTTACATTTTCATTTGCAATCCGAGTCCCTTTGATGTTGTCTAAAAACCAATAATTCACGGATTGCGTCGAGCAGGCTGACTACGAGCGTCACGCACACAGGAGCAAGTCTCACTCACACAGGCGTAATTCGAACGCCAGTCCAAATTGAGCATCGAGCATTTTTCCATAAATGTACGGATAGCTTATGGTGCGTACACATTGCTAGTAATGCAACTAGTAATGTAATCTGCAAAAAAAAGTTCCCATGATTTGTACGCCTCTCGAGCGTGAACTGAGCCGCAGTAGAGCGCGCTCGTGGCCTGCTCTAAGCTATCCGTACATTTTCTGTTTTTTGAATAACATCAAAAAATGCTCGATGCTCGATGTGGACTGGCGTTCGCGCGCCCGTTCACATTGCGCGAGCACCGGTCGCGAACAGGAATTGCGCCTGTGTGCGTGAGACTTGCTCCTGCGTAGTGACGCTCGAAGCGTGCTCTACGCTATCCGTGAATTGTCTGTTTTTTGGACAACATCAAAGGGACGCGGATTGCAATTCATTATTTAATTATTTTTTATTGTTTTGCATTTCATAAATATTGGATAATTACGAGAGCAACTTCAAAGTGTGATATTTTGTTCGTTAAGTTATCTTAATTATTATGATGTCAAATGAAAGCTCTAGGCATAAAACCAATTTATCCATTTGAATGATGTTAATCAGTTTAATCGTTTAGGAGATAAATTAGAATTAATTTTAATGGTAAAGATGTAAACAAACCAGAACTTGTAAAGTTTTTGTTTTATCAACTGTAAGCAATTCTCTGCCTTTTCTCCTTTTATAAAATGTGGTGCGCCGCAACCAACGTCTAGGTCTTCAGCATTTTTCTTATGAATTGATGTATTATCATTATATATTGATGTATTTAAAAAACCGACTTCAATAACATTTTTAAATCCTCATGTAAACTTTAGCTGTGGTGAAACTTCATATATGTAGGGTGACTGGTAGATCACTTTCCAAATGCGAGGACGTGATAGTTCAATATCATACTTACACCACAGTACAGATATCTACAGTAATTCAACTCGGCCGCATCATTGAAATAAATGCCTACAGCGCCGCGGTCCGTTCACATGTGATAGGGCTGCCCGCCTTCAGCCTTTAAATGACATTTGCCTACTTTGTGTTTACTTCCATTTAATTTTGTGACTGCGATATACTTTTTTTTATATAAACAAATAAAATACTTTGTAAATTGAATAGGAAGAGACGCACGAAAAGATGTATCGTTACATTTTAAAGTATAAACAATCCGCAAATTAATGTGAAGCTCAATCAACAATTGTTTAGGTATGCAGACATTCGCGACTGGGCGCACGCCGAGCGCATGCCGAGATCGAGCCGCGTAGGTATAGCTCGCGTTTCGTCCGTTTGTATGAGGTTGAATTACTGTTATAGATAACTGTGCTTACACGAAGAGAAAAATATAATAAAAATATATGTTAGTTATTTACTGACTAAACTTATCCGAAAGTTAAAGAATGAATTCCCAACGACTAATTACCTCATTAACACGGACGTACCTACGCGCTGCGCTATCAGCAGTTCAGCACAGAATAGGTTATAGGCGGAAACAACTTTGTTCGCGTGTCGACGGACCGTGCTCGCGACGAAATACGGAAACATTTTGTCTCAGGATGCTCGCATTGTATGTTCAGTTCGTGCGAAATACACGTACAAATACACCGAGCGCAGCATCGAGCGCTGGATATTACATTACAGGTTCCATTACAAGCAATGTGTACGCTCCATTAGAGCAGGGCCACGAGCGTGCTCTACTGCGGCTCAGTTCGCGCTCGAGAGGCGTCCAAATCATGGGAACTTTTTTTTGCAGGTTACCTACATTACTAGTTGCATTACTAGCAATTTGTACGCACCATAACATAACTCGCACTCTTCATAAAATTAAGCCCATTTATGCGAAGATTATTTATTTAGACATTTATCCAAAAAAAGGTCCCCCAAGATACAGCACCTACAAATAAGTCTCGGCGGTTATTTGGTTGAAATTATATTTCATACATTATGTCAAAGTGGAAAATCTTTGCATTATGTCATGAAATATCCTTCAAAACAAAATAAAAATATCGCTTTTATTGTTTTTTTTTTAAGATCTAGCGCTCTTTATCAGTTACCCTGTAGGTATATCGAATACGTAGGCTTAACACTACAGTAAATTGTTTTCAAATAGGTAATTTGCAAAGCTTCAGAAGCATTCGGTAGGACACATAGTTCGAATAATACGGCCGCTCAAGCAGTAAAGTTACGTAGGTATAGGACGCAATGGAAAACGGCGCGTGGGCAGGCCCCCGCAAAATGGATCGGTAATGTGTTCAAGGTCGTCGGTAAACAGTTAATGCGGGTAGCAGAGGTCAAAGCGGCGGCGCGGCACCGTTGAGATATTTAGGGGCGACCTTTATACCTTTATTGTAATTATAGTTTGGATATATGGATATGGATTTGGAATTTTAAATTTGAATGTGACTACTAGAGGCACTATAATTTGTTTTAATTGTTATTTTAAGTTTGAATTTCATTAATAATTTCATAAAATACTTTTATTAAGAATTAAATTGTTCAGGTACCTAACTGTTTTACTAACATAGTAAATAAGTAATTGTTACTAACAATAATGGATCTCTGTTAACTAAATAAACAATTTTATTATTATTATATGTCTTCTATGCTGGACTGGGAGCGAAAGAAAAACATAGAATGTGCCAGCTGCTTCTCTTCCCGGGCATACTGTAAAAGTAAGTTAAGGGACCGCGGTGTTATGGGAGGCTTTTTTGTGGGCGATAGGCTGACCCCCTGTCACTGCAATAGTCTCTCTCCACTATTATAATGCCTCCAAATTTGTCAAACGTGACATCAGATGGTTTTATTACCTCTGGTGTTCTGCCTACCCCATACGGGATACAGGCGTGAAGTAATGTATGTATGTATTATTATATTGTCATTATTTATGCACCTTTCGGCTGATAATTATGACCATTCGTCCGATTGCGAATATCTAAATACTATTGTATGGATCTTCTACATTGGACGTCTCGGTAATAAATAGTAGGTGCAACTGTAGCGCTTAGTTAGAGGAAGGTTTAAGTTTAAGCTCAAGACTGTAAAAGTACCTAATAAATAACAACTCTTTGTAATGAGCCCACTTTACTGCATTGAGTCTGTCCCCTGGAGTATGGGAATAGAGCTAACTGGTGGATGGCAGAATGGCTTCTAACAAACCTTTATAACTACTGTGTATAAGTATACAGCACCCGGGACCAACTGCTTCACATGCTCTCCACACGAAAAGTACCTTTTGGAGAACTTGTCTACCTATTTTACAAATTGCTTCACAGAAACAACTGTAAAAATAAAACATGTTCTTATTTCTGAAAGTGTCAAGTCGCAAAGAGTGTGATGACACACTGATACGGTGTTACAAAAATGTTGTAGCTTACCAAACTGGCTGATTAGACCCTGGTTCTGAACATCCATAAAGCAACATATGATGAGCTGTGTGCATGGTGGCATTTGGTTCAAATCCAACTGTAACAATGAAGGAGATTTTGTCAACCGATCTATGAAAAAAGATTTCTACAACAGCTTTGCTCTGCTTATTACAAGCAAGTTATTTCTATAAAATTTGACCTCTTAACATCATATACAATAAACTATTCTTCAAGTTTGTGAAAGCACAATATCTTTCTGTCCTCAACAGCTAAGACAAAACACAGACCAAATAATTCATGTTATGCAAATTGAATTTTTATCCGTACACTCTTATCTATATTTAGTGTTAGTCACTTATTGAAATTTCATTATAATAGTGTTGGGTATACAGACGAGAAGTATTTACACAAAACATTGGGATCAATAAAACTGAGTCTCATTATACTAAAATCTACTGCAGCATAGGTTTGGCGGAGGATTTGAAATCAATTGTCCTTAGAAAATGGTTTGAATAAAGTTCAAGTTTAAGTATACTTTTAATAGTTGTGGTTAAGTTTTGCAATATCCATGACTATGGTTTGACAAGATTGATAGAAAGAAAAGCATATTTGTTGTTTGACTAAATAATATTAGGAGGAAAACTAAACTGTTTACGTTAGTAATATATTCAGATTTAACAACTTTTAATGAGAAAGCAATTACTGTGTATTTCTTTATTCTTTATTTTTTCAACATCTTTTTAAAGTCTTTGACCTTGTATAAAATAACTTTAATGTTGTTAAGATAATCAAATCTAAATTGAGTTTACTTGAAAATCAAAAATGAGAATGATAATAAAAGTAAATTTATTAAATTTAACCTTCTAGCTTGCTAAGTAATGCTTTTATAAACTGCCTTAAATTATTGCACTTAAATATGATTTTAGCTGTGACAGGATCTCTAACTTAGTGTTTCTCTTACAATAATAATGATCTTATAAACAATAATTACTGTAACAAAGTTTTATTCTTACCTATATAATAGCTATTTTGCGGAGATATTCTAATAGGTGTACAGAGGTAGAGCTCATCCTGAAAAGTAATAAAAACATTTTAAAAGTACACACAAAGGTTAACAAGGTACTGTAGAAGGCTTATCAAATAAACTATAATCTAGACACATGGCAGTGTGTCAAGCCAAGTTCAAACAAAGAAACTGGTAAGCCAGCACCAAGTGTAATCTTACACAAACCACTTGGTACCACTTTTGACCCTTCTATAACTCAAAACCTCTATAATGTAAACACATAAAACTATGTGTGTTTAATCAAATCTATTAGGACATGTAGAAGCCCAAATTTCATGAAGGTAGATCAAACGGTTATAAAGATATGATGGTCAAAAACTTGTAAATTTTAGTATTGACTGACTAAGATACTTCTTGCACTTCTTCCCCGCTGCTCAACCAGATAGCTCAACTCCATAAAATTGAGCAGTGGGTAATACCAACTGCTCAACTGGTAATTGCTCAACTATGACAGTTGAGCAGAGGGTCATACCCCTTATACCCTATAGCTCAACTATTTATTACTCAACTCAGTTGATCAGTAGGGCATCTAGTTTTAAAATTAAATACATGACCTACCGCTCAACTGCTCTTGTTAAGGCACTGGACACTTATAGTTTATTATGCTACATGCTCATATTTGTTGCAAACTACAACTTATGACATTGACATGGCGTTCAAGCATGGGTAGCCTGATGTGTGGGCCAACGTACTTATATGTATAGTGTAGTAAAAAATCTTCAAATCTTATAATTCATATATTTAATAATAATAATAAATTTATTTTATTATTTAACACACTTATTAAAATAAAATAAAAATAATGTTTCTTTCTTTTCAAAAACTAACTTACAACACACTTTTATTTCTTCCTTTTTCTTGAATTTCATCGTAATTTTTCCAGAGCGTGTCCAATTGAGATTTCTGAATTAATTAGTTGCATTTGTATATGAATAATTATATTATCATTATTTACATACTTCTTTCTTCTCCTGTTCGCAGTTTTATCTATAGTAATCTCGTCCATGTCAGCTAGTACTTTTAATAATCGTAACAATGTCTTGGTGTTCTTATTTATAGATTTGTTTAGTTTTGAGTGCCAACCTTCGAGCACATTGTTGGTTCTATGTCGCTCTCCTAACACACCGATTATTTTTATAAAGTCCTTTTTCTTTAAAGTGTTGTCCACATACGTCATAAAGGGCTGCATTGCAAGTTTGGCATTTTCGTATTCGCTTTTGATATAATGCCACCCTTCTGTAATTTTTTGCTCGCCTATTAATGGCAACACGGAGCAGAGACCAACAATCCTTCTTTCATGTTTTGTTTTTTTGCAGTTATTTTTTTTAGCGTTTCGCCAAATCATTTTTGTCCAGTGGTAGTAACAACCTTTAATAGTCACAGTAGGCCATACTTCCCTTATTGCATTTATCATCCCAATCTCAAAATCGCAATGAAGTTTTTCAATATTCAATTTTGGTATTTGAGATTTTACAATATTAAACAAATATGTATAACTTCTCTGTTTTTTGTCGGACATAAATGCAAATATCATATTTGCCTATCATTAGGCTTAACATATATTGATTCCAAAGTACTGCCCATATCCCCATGAATACTTACTAATTGCGTAAAAGGATCAGGGCAGCTGCTAAAAGTCCCATCGATGAAAAATTCTGTCACATGCTTAATATGTTCTTTATTTCCAGGAGAACAAAACACCAAAATTCGCGTTTGATCGTCATGAAAATCTGCTAAAAGGAAATGGAGATATTTTTTCGGCACGTCAACCTCGTGTATATTATTGAAAATGCTTTTAGTAGTTCCGACAGATTTATATCTAGCATCGTATAGACCATGTTTAATGCTTGATAGAGAAATACTATCTATAATCTCTTTCTTATGTCCATCGCGTTTCATTTGTAGTATTGCCTCTTCATACAATTGAGGAATTGGGCGATCAGAACAGATTACTGCTTTCTTAAGTTTATCTTTTTCTGCCAATATCATAATATGGTTCTCATTTTTTGGACATGAATGATCCGTTGTCTTCAAAACTTTGTGAGCCTAAAAAAAGAGGAGAACTATGACAAGAGAATTTCAAAAATTGTACCGATCTATACAATTGGTAAAAATAAACTCACTTTAACTGTTATAGTCCCTTTGCATTTAGTTTTTCTATAAGAGGAACACCTTAGTATAGTTTGACCATTTTTGTAGTCTCTAAGTCTATGATAATGATAATTTTTGTAAAGAACAGCTTTTCCTCCTTTATGATCGATAGTTTTCATCTCGTCCTCCTCGCTTGGTGCTAAACCGTAATAAATAAAATAGTCAGTAACCAAACAGAAACATCTATTTCAAAATTTAATACACTGCACATAAATAATAAGTACTTATATATTTAATTTTGACTTACCTGAGGTTGTCGGGGTCGAACCTTCACCATTCATTTTAATTTAATTTAATGGTTATCAGAAATGGAAAGCTGATGCATGAGTAAAATTACCTATTTACGCAGTGATAAAGTAAACAAACTACTTACTATGACATTGACAATTACAAATAAGTATATCCAATAGGACAAATAAATTATATGTGTCCAGTGCTTTAACAAGAGCAGTTGAGTGGTAGGTCAAGTGTTCAATTTTAAAACTAGATGCCCTACTGATCAACTGAGTTGAGCAATAAATAGTTGAGCTATAGAGTATAAAATATTCGGTAATATAAACTATATCCTGCTGCTCAACTGCTCAACTAGTTGAGCAATCTAGTTGAGCAGCGGGGCAGAAGTGACTTCTTGGTGAGCTAGAAGGATGAAATTTAGAATCCAGCTCGGTAATTTGTGTGTAAGCATAGAAAAAGGCAAATAAATAAAAAAAAAACTCAAAAGTAAGTGGTATTCCCATACAAAAAACTTATAATGCGGTGTCTATAATAAGAAACAACAAGAAAAAACATTAAATTAATCTCAATACCAGCCTAGTTTTCTTTACAAAAAGTAATGATATCCCACCAAAAACATAAATGTAAAAAAGGAGGAAGGAGAGCCAAGTTCAATACAGAAAGAATGGAGATCTAAATGAGTGCCCAGTCAATTTAATGTTTTTTCTTGTTGTTTCTTATTATAGACACCACATTAGGTGGGATATCTACTACAAAGAAAGTTTGTAATAATGCTTCAGCACTTTGAACAGTTATCATCACACAGCATTTTTGAAAAATACACTTACACCAAAAATTTGTAAAACTAATTTGATGTTTGCCTGTTTGGTATCACAAATTATTAGCACTTCAGATATTATTGCAAATATCATATAAGTGGCATATACATACCTACACAGCTCGTGGGTTTTTCCTCTACTAAGGGAAGAATATGAATAGAATCTTAAAGTTGAAAATTTACCAACTTAGAATAATTTATTTGATTGTGAATATCTTAAGAAAATTATGGTATTTTATTTTTATGAAGCAAATCAATACTTGGAATATAAAATTTTATGTGAAACTTCCGATTTATTTTTTTAATTCTTATATTTTAGAGTTAAACTTATGAATAGATAATTAGCCTGAAGCTTACCTTATGTGGCCAGACATTAGGCATCAAAAAATCGTATATATCAATTTCAGAGGCAGCGACAGTTGTAAAATCCAGTGTAGAAAACATGAGAATGGCCACGAAATACATTTTTTTTAACATGTTTTTATGAAAATTTAATAGGAAGTAAAGCAACTAAAATATTAAGTGTTAAAATCACCACTCAGAAACTAAAGAACTGGTTTTCTTTCCCAATGGAGATTCAATTTTAAGTTACGTTTTAAACATAAAACGACAAGTGTTTGTTTTTATAATAAGTTTCACATAAATCGTGTAATACGAATCAACCTGACCGCCAACTAAACAAATCAATACCGCGCAATCGCATCGCGCTCAAATTCTTGGATTGACGTCAGCAAATAGTATTACCAGTTTGGCCATACAGACTAAAGTTTGATCTTTTAGTAAGTAACTCCCGTATTATTATTTTTTTATTTTATTTTAAAAACTAAATACTTGCGGAAATTTTGTTTGTGTTATATGTTTGACTTCTTCTTAAAAGAAAATAGAAGATAGCTTACAAAATATAAGTATGCAACAGAAACATGATAATTTTAATTTCAGTAAAATAGTTAGTTATTTATTTCATAAAAAAATGAAACATTACTTATGTAACTACTTATGTAATATGGGTTGTTAAGTAAAAACTTGTGCGAGTTTTCCATTTACATTTAGTGACAAGTTAGAGTTCTACTTCATATACAAATATACATATATTATTGCATACTTTCTCAATAAATATATAATTGACTGGAGAATTTATATTTGCAATAAATTGGGGAACTTCATTTTAATTTAATCATAAATGCTTATTTAGGTATTATTAGGAACCATTATTATTTTTGATCAGTAACACTAATACGTCTAAATTGACACTGACATCACTCATAAGCTGTCAGCTGTTCAAAAAGTTCTAAATAATATCGCACGATGGCGCGTTTAGAGCATGTGAAGGTAATGTAGCCGATCGCTAGATGGCAGAATGGATATATACATAGTATAGAGATATAGGACTTTTACGAGATGCTTATCCAGGGTGATATGTTACATTATCACTTATTAAGTGATATTTACATTATCTGTTACTTTAGTAGCGCTTTAAGGCGAGGATTTTCGACCGCAGTAGGCATTAACGCTATATGGGACTGCGTGGCGGGCAGTCGCGTAAATGAACACGTCAGCGCACAGAAATGTCACAGTATAATTAATAGCAGTAATATAGTAGCCTATACCTATGGTGTGCCTTGTTATACGAAATTCGTTTCTACGATGACTAAAACTTATGTCAAGGATGATATAATAGAATCTATATTTTTTATTTATCTGGATTTAGTATTGCGATACCTATACTTACTATTTTATTTTTTATAAATATTGTAATTGCCATTTTATAGATGAAATCTTTTTAAATTTATATCCTTACTGAATTCTGTTGTGAAAATCATGCTATTTTGACTTGAAACTATATCGTGACGTTAATTTATAACTTTCATAAATTATTTGTTCCAAAATTCATTAAAATCAGATAAGTAGGTAGTTGAGATCTTTTACGTAAGCTTTTATCTCTCTCTCATTCCAATCCAATAGGGCTGGTGTTTGAAAAAAAGTAGGGTTTGGGAGCTATTTTCATTACTAATTTTCTACAAATTGGTCGGATGGTTTGGCTGAAATAAAGGAACAGAAAGATAGGCATTTATTATTTAGTATGGATCCGTTATTTAGTCACTACATCACGAGTTAATTTGAGCTAAATAATGTAGTGTGTATGTTACAAATAATTATTTTTTTTATGAAATGAAATTCAATCCACCCCTTCGGAATGTGCATCTGTTTACACGAAGTAGTAAATTTGTAGTAGTTAATTATATCAAAAAAATAGTAATGTATGATTATATTCTTAAATGTCTATGTATCGTCATAATGTATTAGCCGTCTAATCTATAAAGCCGAAGGGGTTGTCTGTTTGAACTTTGAACTGGATTATTCGTGTTACTAAGTTGATGTATAAAGGTCCAAAACACTATATTTTAAAAAAACATAGCATATGAAAGTTTAACCACAAAATACATAGGTGACTAAAAGGTGACCAAATTAAACTAACTTTTAACACTGTGAAATTATAACTATCTGGAATCATAATTTCAACACACAGGAAAATTGGTGGTAGATGCCATCTACATTCCCTTTCAAGAACGAAGTAAGTACTTTTTATATATTAATAACTAGGTACATCAAAAGAATTGTAGGTGGCAGCATAACTTAAAAAACATATTTGTTGAAATTATAAAGATACCAAACTAATTTGATATCTGGAACTTTTGAAATAGAGTCTATTTTACTCGTGACGAAAATAAATACAAGAAGGTATTTTAACGGACAGACATTTTCAATCCATTATTTTATTTGACGTTTAAGTACAGGCAAAGCAATATTATTTAAACGTAACCCATTCAAACAAATTAACTAACAAATTAACTGATATTCTTTTCGATATTAATAACTAATACCCATCTTAATCTCACCATCAGTGCTAATGTCTTATCAGCACTCATCAGTACCTATAAATTACCATTAGTACCTATCAGTAGTTACCCATCTGCACCGATAAACACCTATGAGAAGCCATCAGCACCTATCAGTACCCAATAGCATCTCTCAGCATCCTTCATTACCCATCAGCACCTGTCAGCACATCTGAGCACCCAACCTATCAGTACTCAACAGCATCTATCAGCAACCATCATTACCCATCAGCACCTGTCAGCATCCATCAGTTACAATCGTCACCTATCAGTAACTATCAGCACCCATCAGCATCTATCAGCACACATCAAAAAGAACACCTCTATAATATACAACTTTGCATAGGTGTTCTTTAATACTTATATAATATAATATATCCCATAACTTTGAGGTTTTGTTCCTTACTTAAAAAATAATACTTTTTGCCAAAGAATATGTGGTTCAAAAGTGCATACTTTCCAAGATATCCTCGGTCTTAATATAATGAGTTCTAAAATATCACCCGTGTAACATCTCATCCACTCAATAGACGCGTGTCACTGAAGTCATACAATAAACAACAAAAACATTTTAAACGTTGAGGAAAGTTGCATACATTATCATAATATGTACATTACACCGCAAAACGTCGCAAACTGTACCTACCTGTGCATAGCGATAAAAAAAGAGTAGAAAACGCCACGTTGTCATACTTCGCATAAAGTTATTTTTGACTTAATTGAATTATTTTGCATGAAAAATAAAAACCAAAAGAAAATTGAAAAATTATTCACATGTTATTTGATTCTATTACATGGCCCCATCAAGACCCTAGAGTTATGGGAAATCAAGCAGAACATATTGTACATAATATACATGGCAATTTTATTTAATGTCATTTGGGGGTAAAGTTTTCTTAATAATAGAGATAGCAAATTCTACTCCATAAAACATTCCTTTATTTTAGGAAAAACTAAAACTGTATTCAAAGAGTTTTCAAAAACTCTCTTCCTCACCCAGGAATCGAACCGACTTAAATCTAAAAATGAAGATTTCATGGTTTTCCTTTCAATGAATTAACCTAGTATGTGAGAGAGATTTTATTCTTGTGATTGGCTCTAAGGAACCACACAATAAAATTACAGGGTGTCAGATTTTAGTAGGTTTGAATCCCAGGTGAAACGAGTGAATTCTTAAAAATCTTTGAATGCGGTTTTATTTCTGTTCAATAATAAAGGACAGTTTCTTTGGAGTAAATTTTGCTATCTCTTCTTTAGAGTACTTTCCCTCCAGATGGCATTAAAAATTACACCCTGTATATTTATCGATGTGCACCTATCAGTATCTACGTTGGAATTGATGTGGAGGGGCAACCCACAAGAGGTGATGCGTTAATATTAACCCTTTATACGTACGTATAGAATAATAATCCTCCTTTTGTTTTCGTCGGGTGATTACGTAAGAAAAGATTTATCGCAAAAAAAAATATATGCTTTTTTGCACTTGTTGTCTAATAAACTTATAAAAATATATCAGAAACAAGTTTTTAGCTCTATATTCAGAAGTAATAATTGTTTATAATACTCCTTTAATTTATCAATCAAAATATAAAATGTGACTTAACAAAAATTAAATGATTAAATTGTCGTACTGTTATGTGTACGCTATGGTCAAAAAGACGATCAATTACGCGGGAAAATCGGGAGCAAAAGCGACACAGGTCCTACCTCCATGACGCCTCGCGTGGTACTGAATTGTATCGCACCGTCGTCTTTATTATATTATACAGGGTTATTGGTAATTAGACCGGATCCTTTTTAGGGGTGGTAGAGGATGTCATTTGCAACAATTTGACTATACATTGTGATATCCGGAAATGGCTCATTTTTTTTATATTATTTTTTTTAATTTTTTTTTAGGATATCCAGTTTTCCTACTTAAAAATTCAATAAAAAAAAAAGTAATAAACCGATTTCAATTCTGTTTGCAGTTTTAGAGAGACCTTGTTACAGCTCTTAATAATAAATAACAATATCATACTAATGTGGACCCATCCAGAAACAGGCTGTTTCATAAAAAAATAATAATATTTTTTATAAAATTGTTTGCAAAAACAATTATTATCTCCACAAAAACGCTAGTAAATTCAGTCTGCATTTTATTTAAAAAACATGTACAGTTTGTGTGCTATCCAACGAGGTAAAAAAGTTGGTGGTTTATTACACAGTTGCAGAAATAATGCGATAACAAAAGACTTAGGTAGAGACATTCCGAGAAAGGGTTTTAGACTAAGGTATCCATGTTGAATGCGCCGTCTCGCTCTTGCTTGTGTTTGTTGCACGAACAATGTGAACCCAGTTTGCTCAGGCACTTCGTACTGTTTAGACGCTCTTTTCAACCCTTTATCACGATAAAACTTCGACCTTGCTAACGTTATTGGACTTGTGTAACTTCTTTTTCTGTGATTCGGCTAGTGAACTGGACTCTGTGATTGATTGCTTACCCGACGACTTGGCTTATACTAAAGGACCTGATCATGGCTGCGGAGCCCCGCGACCACCTACCTCGTGTTCGAGAGTTCACAAACGAAGAGTATGCGGACATACTCTTTTGCTATGGTTTTGCCAATGGCGTCAGTACACATGCTCGAACGGAATATCAGTCTCGATTTCCAGAGCGCCGTTTACCCCATATGAGTGTGTTTGACGGAGTTTACCGGCGAGTACGAGAAACTGGTCGTGTTCAAAGACGACAAAGCGATGCTGGACGACCTCGTATTTATCAATCGGAGGAAGAGGAACAGATAATTCGCATGTTTGAGCAAGATCCGACGACCTCAACAAACGTCATTGCACGACGTCTTGGCATGTCGCAATGGAAAATATGGAACACAATGCACGGGTCAAGACTCTACCCGTATCATTTGACTCCGGTACAAGTTATACAAGACGGAGATCCTGCACGTAGAGTCGAATTTTGCAGATTCATGTTGAATACAGACATGGAAGATGCCAATTTTTTATTAAAAATTTTATGGACCGACGAGTCCAAATTCGATCAAGATGGATTAACGAATTACCATAATATTCATTATTGGGCCCCAAAAGAAGACGGTAACCCAAACAAGAAAAGATTAAAAGGATCACAAAGAAGGTTTTCCCTTAATGTGTGGATGGGCATTATTAAGGATGAATTGATCGGCCCTTTTTTCCTGCCCAACAACCTCAATGGAGAAGCATATGAAGTTTTTTTGCGAAACGAACTTTATGAGTTACTCAGTCATGTACCTCTTGAAACCCGAAGGAACATGATTTACCAGCATGATGGTTGCCCCGCACATTTTAGTTTAAGCGTCCGTGAGTGGCTAAATCGTCAGTTTCCCAATAAGTGGATTGGCAGAGGAGGACCCATTCCGTGGCCGGCCAGGAGTCCCGACTTGACTCCTGTCGACTACTACGTATGGGGTCACATGAAAAGCTTGGTGTACGACGAGACTCCTGGACCTGTGGCAACCATCGAAGAATTAAAACAGCGCATAATAAATGCAGCAGAAAAAATTAAAATGAACTTAAAGACAAGTGTCGTTAAAAGTAATTTACGCAAACGTATGCGTCTCTGCATTCAAAATAGGGGCTCACATTTTGAGAATGTACTGTAAAAATCATAAATACACAATAATTACAAAATCATAATCTTTTATTTCTTCAAAATAAATTAAGTTAAATTAAGAAAGTATTTCTTCCATAACTACTTCTCATGGATACCGTCTAAAACCCTTTCTCGGAATGTCTCTACCTGAGTCTTTTGTAATCGCATTATTTCTGCAACTGTGTAATAAAGCACCAACTTTTTAACCTCGTTGGATAGCTAACAAAGTGTAGATGTTTTTTAAATAAAATGCAGACGGAATTTACTAGCGTTTTTGTGGAGAAAATAATTGTTTTTGTAAACAATGTTATAAAAATAATTTAAAAAATTTTATGAAACAGCCTCTAGTTTCTGGATGGGTCCACATTAGTATGATATTGTTATTTATTATTAAGAGCTGTAACAAGGTCTCTCTAAAACTGCAAACAGAATTGAAATCGGTTTATTACTTTTTTTTTTATTGAATTTTTAAGTAGGAAAACTGGATATCCTAAAAAAAATTAAAAAAAAATAATATAAAAAAAATGAGCCATTTCCGGATATCACAATGTATAGTCAAATTGTTGCAAATGACATCCTCTACCACCCCTAAAAAGGATCCGGTCTAATTACCAATAACCCTGTATTATATTAGAAAAAATAGAACGGTTTAAGAAAGAAATTATCCAAATAAATTAATTTTATGCTACATTACCAATATTATGACAAGTTTTTGTAAGTATAAGTTTGATATTCTCTTAGAATATCGGAAAATCACTTAAAATTTTCATCTTTTTCGTAATTTTTTATGATCGAGTAAAGTTTTCAGTATCGTGTTTTGATCCACAGATTTATAAAATATATTAAACAAACTTCAACATATATTTTTATCCGATCCAGACAAACAATATTGGCCGGTTGTAATGAGTTTGAAAACGCATAGATTTCGCGAATGGGGCCCTTAACTGATTTATACACATCATCCAGGAATACATTTTTCACATGTTGAATACATATTTCAGCATCACATTTGCACAGCGAATCAGTGCTATTAAGTAACTTCGTGAATCCAAAAACAAAAATTTAAAAGGGACAATAAGAGCATTTAGGAAATGAAATGGATGTTCCTTGTAGCAATTTCTTTTTGTATCATACAAAGCTCTATTATATAAACTGCAAGTGACTCTCAGTGAAAAATGTTATTTCTTTCAACAAAATAAATTGAACTGGAGTGTTGAACGGGAAAAGTGCTTAGTTTACAAAGTTGTGTCGACAGATAGTGCTTTAGAATTGTGACGATAGTGAAGAAAAATGAATTCAATACAGCACCTACCAGTTCAGCGGCTTTACCATTATCATTTTCGAACAGTCGTAACGTCGAATTATTAAATACAATGTAGCTTATACTTAACCTGAAAGGACTGGGCCATGAAATGCATTTTTTCCTAAACTTACATTTAATAAACTGCTTTTGAGATGAAGGCGTTTAAACAAACAATTAATGTCATGTCTATTTAATTAAATTTATTAGTTTTTAACTAGAGTTGTACGAAGAATAGCATATAGTAAGTTACTAAAACTAAGTTATCTTATTAATTTATGACTTAAACGCCCGCGATGGACCCTAGTGCATCGCTCTATTGCACTACCCTTCACCCTCAAAAAACAAGCCATGAACAACACACACATGACACAACACTGTATCCCACACTACTATATCCTCACCTACACGTATTTCGTATCAACGACCACCGAAAAAATATTTTCAAGTAGGTTTGACTTTGATAAATAGGTCTATATTTAACTAAGTTAGCTGTTTAAGCAGATTGGATAGTTAAGACGGCCTCGTGCATTGGTTGTTAGATTGGCTGCGGCGCGGCGTCAGAGCTCTTGTGTTTGAATACCCAGGCAGGCTAGTTGAAGAAAAAAAGCTTTTTGAGCTGGCTAGGGCGTGGGTGTATGCAGCATACAGTATGCTAGGATACCCCCTAATTCAGCTGTACAGTCTCAATAACTTACTTTGGGGCCGCATGGTTGGTGCGTCAGTTCGGGTAATTTATTATTTTATTCAGATCTAGTGGATTTCTGCACAGTAGCCTAATTTAATTTTTAGCAAACCATTTTTTGTAAAGCGTTTGCATACAGAGCCATGCTGGATCGCTAATTAACCATTAACGTTTAACAATCATAGCTATGCAGTGGGCTCATTACAAAGGAGTTGTGATAATGATCATTTGTGAATGTGACTAAATTTTTGCGTGTCATAAAAACTTTAAAATTATTTAACCAAATAAATCTCGTAACAATTGTTAGATTTAACACTTGACGTGATTACTGATGATCTCACTGCATTAACGTCACATAACAGTTACACCAAATTTGCTATACCTGTCTAGACTCTAGTTTTTAAATACTAAATGCTTCCATGCTGGACTGGGATCGAAAGAAAAACATAGAATGTGCCAGCTGCTTCTCTTCCCGAGCATACTGTAAAAGTCAGTTAAGGGACAGAGGTTTTATTGGCGTTTTTTGCGGGCGATAGGCTGACTCCCTGTCACTGCAAAAGTCTCTCTCCATCATTATGATACCTCGAAATTTGTCAAACGTGACATCAGATGGTTTGATGGCCTCTGGTGTTCTGCCTACCCCATAAGGGACACAGGCGTGAAGTTATGTATGTATGTATGTAAAATGTCCCTAGAAAAAGAAATCAAATGAAAGTGAAAGCTGACTAAACAATTGAACTGCCACAAAGAAAAGTTGCCCTTTGAGAGATACGCCCCAATGTAATTGGACATGAAGAGTGAAATATGAGATGGCGTTGTTTTATGTTTTGTGTAGAATACGAATCAAATAAAATAGCCAACTAGTTCTTCAAAGAATAAAAGATTTTCAAATTAATCCATGAAACATGAAAGTGTTTGGTTTCCAATAAAATACCTACAATACTTTATTTACATATTTGGAGATTGCGTTACTATGCTCACTGATCGTACCTACTTTAAATGATCTAAATGTACTTCCATAATACTCCAATTATCGACCTTAAAAATACAAAAAGAGTTACGTGAAACTCTAGAAGTCGAGCCTTCTTTTCAACCGACTTCCAAAAAAGGAGGAGGTTCTCAATTCGTCTGTATTTATATATTTTTTTGTGTCTTTGTTACACGATATTTCGGACAATTATGAATTTATTTTGAAAATTGGTTGAGTACTTCATTGAAAATTTCAAACTTTTGAAAAAATATGTATGATTTCGGAGAATGTTTATGGTGATTGTAGGCGACGCACTACACATTTATCTAAATTATACTGCTATATTCATACTACCTTTGTATGTACCACCTATTTAACTGCTAATTCATGTACCTACTTATTTAAATGAATAAATTCACGGTGACGCCGAGGAAGGGTCAAGTAGGTACCTACTTAATAGTTACAAAACCGCGCGCGCTCAAGATTTAATCTGGTTTCTATCTATACAATACGTTTGCTTATATATGCAATTCCCGCCACCCTTGGCTAGTCAGTCGCGTACCACCATAGTGAATGCACGAACGAACGTACTTGACCGCTCCTCGAACGCACCGTTTGTCCAACTAATACCGTGGTTTGATTTCCATCCTCTACAATCGCTGGTCCTTCGAGCCGGATCTTTACCAGAACTATGTTTCGTACGCCAAATAAATTAATGCAAACGAAATCCCGCGCAAAGTTAATGGATAGACTCGAAAGTGCGTCGGAGCACGTGCTGTCACGTGACTGTCACGAACAACCTAAAAACCAA
This sequence comes from Stenoptilia bipunctidactyla, assembly GCA_944452665.1. NCBI lineage: Eukaryota > Metazoa > Arthropoda > Insecta > Lepidoptera > Pterophoridae > Stenoptilia > Stenoptilia bipunctidactyla. The sequence continues at coordinate 14,521,734 of OX101726.1, forward strand.
AAAGTGTCAAAATCGGACTGTGCAGTGGTAAAAACTGAATCTATTAAAGTGTCTCACAAATCGTCATCGTCACAAATTCGGCGCAAACAGCTGGAGTTAGCGGCAGCAGAGGAAAAAGCCAAAATTTCCATGCAACTCATCGACAAGCGACTGGAATGTGACCTCGCCATGATCGAAAATGACTCCATGCGTAGCAGAAGCATGACTGCCAGCATCGACGGGAGGCAGTCCAACGTTGTGCAATGGCTGGAACGCAGCAATGTGCAGCCGTCAACAGAGGCGGCACCGACGGCAGCGGAGGCAGCGCCGGTAACTATAGTTGAACCTGGCCGCGCGCCCACCCCCAGCATGCCTGTCGACGGCATACTTCAGCTGGCTCACACACTGAAGGAGATCATGACAACGACAGTAAGCAAGCAAGACAAACAAGATGAACGCCTACTAACTCGGCTGTCAACACCGCGAGAGCTGCCAATGTTCAGCGGCGACAGCTTCGACTGGTTACACTTTCGAAGTGCATACGATGAGTCGACACACGTATGCCAATTTAGTGATTCAGAAAACTTGTGGCGACTACGCAGGGCGCTCCGCGGTGAGGCCAAGGAGGCCGTAACGGATCTACTAATCGGCGGTACCTCGCCGACTGTTGTGATGGAAGCGCTGGAGCTCAGATTTGGACACCCAGATGTGATCGTCCAACAACTGACCACGCAAATGAAAAAACTCACGCCACTCTCAACAAATTATCATAGCGATATTATCAACTTTTCTATGAAAGTAAACAATTGTGTTGCGACGCTGAATTCCCTCAATCAGCACGATTATTTACGCAGCCCCGAATTGTTAAATGCAGTAATAACCAAGTTACCAAGTGTTTTAATCAGCAAATGGACAGATTACGCTTATGATAAACTAATGAGCAACGTACCTAAACTTCAATTACTAGCAACCTTTTTGAAACGAGAAGCTACTGTGGCCTCCACTGTCGGCGTTACTCACCTACGAGATAACCGCAAGCTCGAGCCAGTGCCGCATTTACGAACGAAGCAAGAGGAGAAACTTCGTCAACCAACATATTATAACCGGCCTGTATTCACAACGACGACGGCAGCGAAAATACAACCGACATTGTGTTTGTTTTGCACAAAATCAGTTCACCCGTTACCTGATTGCCGCTCATTCAAAAGAGCTATGCGACGAGATAAATGGAGATTTATTAAAGCACAAAATCTATGTTTTTGTTGCTTATTGGAACGACATAATAATAACATATGTCCTGCACCAGTGTGCGATATTGATGGCTGTGGATTATCGCACAATCGCCTACTTCACTTCAAGAAGCCTGCAGTTAACACAGTGGCTACAGTGAGGGACGTGGGTCCCCCCGAGCTACAACCAGCAGTCAGCGTGTCATCATCGTCGGAGCGCGGCGAGACCGTGGCCTGCTTGACGGCAGGGCGCGAGGCGCTCGCGCCGCCGCCGTCCGGGGCGTCCAGCCCACCCGGGCCGCCCGACGCATCCGCCGCCGCCGCCGCCGCCGCCTTGCCACCAGCCGCGCGATCAGTGAATGAAGTGTTGCTTAAAGTGATTAAAGTCAATCTAAGTGGCCCTAAGGGCATAGTGAGTGCCTATGCGTTGTTAGATGATGGTGCGTCGATTTCTTTAATTGACAGGGACTTGGTAAGCGAATTAGGTCTTCAAACTTCACATTCTAGCCCTATAAAATTTATCGATGCCTTTGGCCTTGAAATATTTCAATCACATGTGCCTAAAGTAACTGCTAAAATATGTGGCCCATTTGAGAAAAGTAGTTTTGATATTAACTTAAGAGTAATAAATAATTTAAACTTGCCAAAACAAGACTTGTCAATAGTTAAAAATTTAAAATGTAAGCACTTGTTAAAAATTAAAAATAATGTATGTAATCAATGTGTGGTGCCTCGATTATTGATAGGTGAAGATAATTATTTTCTTATTGCTCCTCATGAGATTCTGCATGGTAACAAGCAGGAGCCCTATGCTACGAGATGCCTACTCGGCTGGTCTATTCATGGTTGCCTCGGACTCGCTCACTCTCCCATGGACGGCCACACTTTCCATCTCGCTCACTCAGAGGACCCTGATAATACTATCACTGAATTAAATAATCTAATTAAAAGATCTTTTGAACTAGATTCGATCGGAGTATCGACCTTATGCCGCGAGAATACGGCACATTTGAGAGCGGTACGTATCCTCGACGACACTGCGCGCAACATTGGTAATCAATGGGAGGTAGGTTTACCTTTTACAAAAGACCAATTATCCCTTCCAGATACTTACGATTACGCACGACGTAGACTACAGGGTTTGCTGAAAAGGTTTCAGTCTGACTGTAAGTATGCTGAAAAATATCGCCGTGAGATGCAGAGGCTTTTTGATAACGGCTACGCGCGAGTGCTAGGGGCCAACGAGCCCGCGCCTAGTCACACATGGTATTTGTCGCATTTTGGTGTACAAAATCCCAACAAACCCGACAAGCTAAGGTTAGTATTTGATTGTGCAGGTAAAGTAAAGGGTGTTTGTCTAAATGATTTTCTTCTTACTGGACCTGACTTGTACAACTCATTATTAGGTATTATGTTGCGATTTCGGGAACATAAAATTGCTTTAACCGCAGATATTAAAGATTTTTTTGTACGAATAAAAATACGCGCCGAAGATCAAAACGTTTTTCGTTTTCTTTGGCAAGAAAGTTCCGATGATAAAATACAAACATGCGTTATGCAAAGTTTACTTTTCGGGGCCACTTGTTCACCGTTTGTAGCACAATATATAAAAAATAAAAACGCTATTAAATTTACAGATGAATTCCCCGAGGCTGTTTATGTTATTTTAAATAACCATTATATGGACGACTGTTTGCATTCGTGTGATAGTGAAAGTCAAGCTATCCAGTTAATACGCGAAATAACCGAAATACATAAAACAGGCGGATTTGAGATAACACGCTGGTCTAGTAATAGCGAACAAGTGCTGTGGTCTGTACCGCCCGGGTCGCTTGCGCCGGCCGCCGTCGAGCTGCAACGAGGAGTTACGGACACAGCCGAGCGCACTCTCGGCTTGATGTGGTACCCGAGCGAAGATTCATTTGGGTTTAAAATAGATTTAGATCGTATTTCGCCGAACATTTTGAATGGCATAGAGGTACCTACTAAAGCCCAGATGCTAAGTATAGTTATGTCAGTTTACGATATTCACGGCTTTCTATCCCCGTTCATAATTAAAGCCAAAATAATTTTTCAAAACGTGCATCGCAGTGGTATTGAATGGAGTAGTAAACTCAATTCGGAAGAACATAATCTTTTTGTTAGTTGGCTTAAAGATTTGCAGTTTTTACGGACCCTACGCATTCCGCGTTTCTATGGCAACGCGCACGAATGGGTTGATTGTTATAGTACGGAACAAATGTTAAAGTACTTTGTTGATGAAAATATGAATAAATGCGATATAGTAAATAAACAAATGCATATTTTTTGTGATGCGTCTCTTAAGGCTTACGCTACTGTTATTTATTGGCGTTATATACGTGCTGACGGGCGTGTAATAATTTGTTTCGTCGCTAGCAAGTCTAGGGTGAGTCCATTGAAACCAGTGTCTATTCCAAGGCTGGAACTACAGGGTGCTCTTTTAGGTGCGCGACTCGCAGATGCTATACAGCGTGAACATAGAGATATTAAACCCGCTAAACGTTATTTTTGGACAGACAGTAGCACCGTTATTCAGTGGATTCGTAGCGACCCTCGATGTTACAAACCTTACGTTGCTCATCGGCTGGGTGAGATAGATGATCTTTCCAAGCCATGCGAATGGCGTCATGTGCCTTCTGTGTGCAATGTCGCGGATATGGCCACTCGGGAAGACGCACCCCCACTTACGTACTCTAGTGACTGGTTTCAAGGTCCTTCTTTCTTGAGGTTCCCTGAAGATCAGTGGCCTAAAGACAGGAAATTTACGAAGGCACTGGAGGACGCAAAGTGTGAGGAACGGACCGTTCATTTAGTAGTCGAAGATAAGTCGTTAATATCCTTGCCCAATGAAAATAACATTTCTAACTTTCTTACCCTCGTGCGCGCAACTGCTAGGGTATTATTATTCATTAGAAAATGTCAACGTAAAAAATGTCACCTTGACACCTTTCTAATGAAGGAGGCAGAAGACTTATTAATAAAAAAATGTCAAAACGATAGTTTTTCTGTCGAGATTAATTTATTAAAGCAAAATAAACCCCTGTCACGTGATAGTCGTTTATTACAATTAACCCCTTACTTAGACGAGGCCGGCATCGTGCGTGTAGGCGGTCGTATAGGGGCCGTCGCAGGCGTAGACGCTGTAACGCAGAGACCTGCCATTCTAGAAGGGAAACATAGGATCGCACGTTTATTAGTAGAATGTTTTCATAGACAAGCGCTCCACGGTGCAAACGAACTAGTCGTTAATAATTTGAGACAGGGTTACTGGATTTTGAAGCTCAGACCGACAGTTCGGGCCGTCGCGTCTCATTGTTTATTGTGTAGGTACAGGCGCGCGACGCCGCAACCTCAGCGCATGGGTGACCTACCGGCCGCTAGGTTGCAACACAATAGACGCCCGTTTAGTTATACCGGTGTAGACTTTTTCGGACCACTGGAGGTTACTGTTGGCCGAGGAAAACAGAAACGTTACTGCATGCTATTTACTTGCCTTACTATTAGGGCAATACATATAGAATTAACTGAAAATTTGACAACTGACTCCACAATTATGGCGCTGCGGCGAATGGCTGCGCGTCGAGGTATGCCTCAGGTAATTATATCAGATAATGGCACAAATCTTCGCGGCGCTGACACGGAGCTGAGGCGCAGTGTGGCTGAGCTGGACCAGGAGGCAATACGGGAGGCAGGGACCATCCGTGGCGTGGAGTGGAAGTTCATAGCCCCGGGTGCTCCAGAGATGGGCGGCGCGTGGGAGCGTATGATCCGCACAGTTAAATCTTCCTTAAAAATCGTTTTAAAACAGCGTGCGCCTCACACTGAAACTTTGTTGACGGTTTTAGCCGAGGTTGAATCGTTAGTCAATAGTCGTCCAATTACTTACGTATCAAATGATCCACAGTACCCAGAAGCTCTGACTCCTAATCACTTTTTGATAGGATCATCATCGTCACTTCCGCAATTTGGTAAATATGATAATTCCGATCTGTGTTTGAGAAAACGCTGGCGTGTAGCACAGCGACTTACAGATATGTTTTGGTCACGGTGGATAAAGGAATACCTACCGACCTTGTTACCTCGTCAGAAGTGGACTACTGAGTCTAAACAATTAAAGGTAAGTGATTACGTAATTATTGTCGAGCCTAACTTAGAGCGAAACTGTTGGCGCCATGGGGTTGTGAGCGCGACCCACGCAGGACGCGATGGACGAGTCCGCGTTGTTGACGTGCGCACACGCACCGGCGTGCTGCGCAGACCTGTGACGCGCGTCGCTCTTCTAGCACCACAGGTTGATAGTGCTAATTAGTTAGCACTAAGGAGGCAGAATTGTAGGCGACGCACTACACATTTATCTAAATTATACTGCTATATTCATACTACCTTTGTATGTACCACCTATTTAACTGCTAATTCATGTACCTACTTATTTAAATGAATAAATTCACGGTGACGCCGAGGAAGGGTCAAGTAGGTACCTACTTAATAGTTACAAAACCGCGCGCGCTCAAGATTTAATCTGGTTTCTATCTATACAATACGTTTGCTTATATATGCAATTCCCGCCACCCTTGGCTAGTCAGTCGCGTACCACCATAGTGAATGCACGAACGAACGTACTTGACCGCTCCTCGAACGCACCGTTTGTCCAACTAATACCGTGGTTTGATTTCCATCCTCTACAGTGATGACACTCTCAACTCAGCCAAAGTTTTGACGTGAAGTCGGTTTTTTTAATGCTCTGCATTAGTTGATTATCAATGTTAGTAGGAAGTATATTTTCTATTCAATTGCTAGATTTATCATAAATATAAAATTATCCAAACCTAAAAAGTTCAATCGACATTATACCTATTAAAATAATAATATTTATACCATTGGAACATAGCGTAATGTTGTTTTTAATTTCACTTGACTAACTCTTAGGCTGCGTTTCCACTGACGCGAAGCTGAGCGGAGCGGAGTTAGCCGCGCCTGTATAGACCAATCACTATGCTCGAAATCTCTGCTGCGCTTCAATAGAAACAGAACGAATATAGTGATTGGTCTATTCAGGTGCCGCTAAGCTCCGCTCCGCTCTACTCCGCGTCAGTGAAACGCAGCTTTATACTTATGTTACAGTTAAAAATAGTTTTTACTAAATGCCTTTATTAAAAATAAAATTAACTAGATCTCAAAGTAAAATATCAGTTTAAACGAATTATGACTAGGTAAAACGTGTATTTCCGAAGCATATCAGTTAAAACTGTTCCGACCTAGGATAAATTTTATCGTAGCTTATTCTCAAAAGCAATGCTTATTAAAGAACCGGAATAGAGCTTATGACTTCGGCTTTGCCACAAAATTTAATTGAGAATATAAGAGATGAAGATCAAATAAATATGAAAAGTATTACAGGTGATATAGAAACTGAGCTTGTAGCTCGGTGAATAGCTTTAGATTAGGGTAGGTACTTATTAAACATGACTTTTTTTAACAGCTTTATTCACCTCTGAAAATCTAAGTTGCATAAATCATAATAATAAATCAGTTGTGAACTTGTAAATTCTAGTTTTGACTAGTTATTTCTAGTTATAACAAAGGCATGTAGTAAAATCCAGTCTCAACCAGGGAAAACGGGTTCCATCTCAAAACTCGTACTGTAATATGTATGTACACTAGTTTTTTATATTACGTCTAAATTCTTACAAAGTGTACTTAGAATTTGGAAAATACTATAACATCTGCCGTAGTTGTTCTTAGCCGTGCCACGTTAGAAGTCAAATCACGATCTCGGATATGTATCAAGTTGAGTATCAATCCCATCGTAAAGGGTTCACGTAACCTTGACGTAGATTTACGTTGTGACCCTGTTATGTCAGTCCTATTAATCTATACTAATGTATAAAGCTTGTTTAGAGTTTGTTTTTTTGTTTGTTTATTTGAACGCGCTAATCTCAGAAACTACAAGTGGGATTTGAAAAAATATTTTTGCATTTGATAGCCCAACTCTTGAGGAAGGTTAAAGGCTATATTTTATCCCGAAATTCCTACGGGATCAAAAGTTACGCGGGTAAAACCGCGCGCGGTGGCTAGTTAATAAATATATCAGGAAGATTTTTTTGTAGCTAATCGACTTCGAACTCAACATTGGATAGTTATGATTACACTAAACGCTGAAAATGGAGTATTAATAATTATAATTTTATATAATTTGACGATCACTTTGGCGATGGGGTAACACTGTCTGCCTCAGACGCCAGTGGTTTCAGGTTCGATTACCGCACGGAAAAAGAAAAAAATGTTCCGGGTCCGGGCGTTTATCTATATATGTATTTATATTCTAGGTTCCCCCGTAGTTCGCTACATGGTATCCCATATCACAAGTTCAGCTTAGTTTGGGGCCATTTATTTGGTGTGATTGTCTAGGGATTTTATTTATTATTATTTGATGATTATTAAAAGTGTAATTACAAAAATACATTTTAATGTTATGTTTGCACTAAGGCGGCCTCATTGGCCAACCAAGTTGTGACAGGATTTAAGAGTGAAAAATTATAGTATTCAGCGTAACCCTTTTTAATGAGCCCACAGCAGGGCCATAAGTCTCTCCCCAGGGTCACGTAAAAGTACCACCAGGCAGGCCCTGTGGTGGTTGATGGAAATCAGAATTTTCAGAGCGCCGAAAGGCTTCTGACATACCCTAAATGCCACAGTATACGGCATCCAAGACTGACTTCTTAACCTGCCCCCCGAAGTATGGAAGTAGTCGTGATATAGTTATTAAACTCAAACTGAAAAAAATATAGTGAAAAAGTATAGTATTCAGCGTAACCCTTTTTAATGAGCCCACAGCAGGGCCATAAGTCTCTCCCCAGGGTCACGTAAAAGTTCAGGCTGTAAACCACCAGGCAGCGTATTTACAAAAGCTATACCATTAGAGTGAAAGTGCAAACTGAACTGGCTTAGCTTTTGTATGACAAAAACTTGCCCAAACCCTAATCCATTCTAGTACAGAAATTGACCGAAGTCGTGTAGACTTTGTGAGATAACTTCAATTGAACATTGCAGCAACAAAAGCTATCCCATTTGATATCGATATTTACCGATCGTTGGCTTCAATTTGATACTTAAATGGCAATTGTTCTGATTTTCAAAGATAGAAATAAAATGTGCATGCATTATGACCATCGTTATTTTGATGACTTAACGTTTGACTTTTGACCATGTCGGGATTGTCCAGGGTTGACTATAATAGCTGACTAGGTTTATGGCGCTTCGCCGGCCGCTGCCGCGGCACCGCTCGCTTCGCTCGCTCGGCTCGCGCACGTGTATAACTATATGCAACCTAACATGCTCCTCCTCGCTGCGCTCGTCGTCGCACCTAACCGTACTGATTCCGCCTTCCGGTGCGGGAGCCCTTCTCGTAGCTTATCTCTTTCATCGCAATGTATATCAAACAAAGATATACCTACTTTTCATCCTGACAAAAGCTTATCTATTTGAGTGAATATGTAGGTATTATACAGTACTAGGTTTTGTCATTGCATTTCTTTGAAAATTACAAGAGCAAAAGCTTATCCATTTCAGTCAATTTTTTTACTGAGTTCGATTAGGTATTGTCAAGTAATATGCATAAACAAAAGCTCCTCTATTAGAGTCTGACTCGTGACTCAAATAGTATAGCCTTTGTATATTCGCCACCAGGCAGGCCCTGTGGTGGTTGATGGATATCAGAATTTTCAGAGCGCCGAAAGGCTTCTGACATACCCTAAATGCCACAGTATACGGCATCCAAGACTGACTTCTTAACCTGCCCCCCGAAGTATGGAAGTAGTCGTGATATACTTATTAAACTCAAACTCAAAACTTCAACAGCACAACACAACAAAGTAGAATAAATAAACATAAACCAAAAAACTAAAATACTAAACATATTAACTATATAAAGACGTTATACATAAGCGGTACACATTCTTGTACCAAACGGGCTGAACGTAATTTTTTTAACCTCTTTACTTAACCTCAGTATGTCAGATGAAGTACAAACGAGCGAAAGTGCCACAATGATTTTCTCATAAAAAATTTTGGCAGTAGTATTACCTAAATCTTATTAAATATTGAATTTATCAATATTTACTACCCATAAAGATTTATATGGCTCTTGTACTGCTCATCTTATAATTTGACCACTTTTATAGCTACCTACGCTATGTTCCGGATAAAGAAAGATAAGACAGTTTAAACGGTAAAAAAGGATTCTATTCAAAATTGAACCTTTTCGATTGGTAGCGCATTACTAAATCTATCTTAGTTCGTCGACATTTATGGCCACTTACACGTGGACCAAAAATTCTATTGCAGACTTATGTACCTAATAATAGTAACCTCAATATTAAAGTTTTCGAGCAATAAAGACCATTCGTAACACTACTCTCTGGTAACACAAACTGAGGATAATAATTTATATATACGATTTTACAGTCTGCAACAGAATTATGTATACCACCCAGTCTCCCGCACACATACAAAATGCATGCACTGTACAATATTTTCAAAAAGGTAATAAAATTTAACAAATATACTACGCATTTTTAAACATGTTTATTTATTGGTCACTAAACCCGCGTTTGCATACAATCTCACCAGATAGTAACTAAATATGAAGTCCAAGATGACAGCACACGGGTTCAGAAATGGATTGGCTCTTCATAAAATATTGCCGTTATCCTTGGCAGCCGATTTTATACGAAAATACGAAGTATCCCAGTGAGACGTTATAAAAGACGTTATACAGCGTTATACACCGATCAATTTTTTCTAACTCAGTAACAGCCCCTGCACACATGGTCCGTTTTACTTGATCCGTTTTTTCTTCATCGACGGCGCATGGAGTTGTACGAGCGACTTCACTTGTGGCACAGTATTCAGTATACGTATTTACGGTACAAAAACGTATCCAGTGAAACGGACCATGTGTGAACGGGCTGTTAGTGTCATTTGTAGAAAAGTTTTTTGCAAAAAAAAGGGTATATTTTTTAAAAGGAAATTACTATGTTCTCTTACATATTAAACAAAGCATGTTCATCCTAAATACGGAATGAATACGACTATATAGAATAAAGACGACTACGCGTTACTACAAAACATCTTGTAGTACTACGTCATAGTATTTTAACAATGAAATGCCGCGCCGTAGTAGCTTTGTTCATCAAAAGCAAATATTTGTAAAAAGTATGTGGTGCCATAACTTTAGTTGTTTTTCTACTGAGCGTTATTTAAATAAATATGAATAAATATGACAATTTAGACATAGAATATCCCCGAAATACTACAATTAATCCTTTGATTTAGTCTAGTAATCTTGTAACATAACTTAGCCAGGTGAGTACGAAAAACTGTATTTATTATCAATGTTAATCAGAAATACTACAAAAGCAGTTTTTATGGGCACTTCTGCCTTTGTTTTTTCTCAAAATATGAAGATTAAGCACGAAGAAAAGTATTTATAAACCGTTGTTGTAGGGAACTAAAATTTTTATTAAATACCCCAAGGCCAAGAAAACTCATCCATTCAACATGTTTGGTCTAAATTATAGGCTTTCGAAATGATATTCGGTTTCAAAGCTTCCTATATAAACAAACACATCATTACTTAAAATTAATCATGAATGGGATTACTAGCGCCTTACCTTCGTCGTCGTCTACTTCAGTCAATATGACACCTGCTTCACCTGTAGTAAAATCACTTTCAATGTAGGGCGCTCCACATTCACGCGAGAACCTCTCGAGAACGCGAGAAAAACAACGTGAATGTGGAACCGATATAAGTTCACGTTTTCGTGTTGCAAGATTTTTGCGTCAATGTGGAGCGCCCTTATAAATAAAGAAGAGTTTTCTGCTTTTTGTCTCAGTTAAGGTTGAAGCCATATTACGTACACTAATGCGTTAAGAATCTGCATCTTTTTGAGCACTCTCAATACATTAACGGTTGAATAAACTTTCTTGTTGTACGTACCTACATATAAAATAACATATCTGGAACGAGAACTCCTGCAGTATAATACATTCTGATGTAAAATCTCCACCGCTTTTACCTTAGTCCACCAGATCGTCGGCACCCTAAAGTGAAGTCAAACGGAAAAAAATCAAAAATACCAACCGATACAAAATATCTACAAGTTGCAACCATGGTGCAGCCCTTCAGACGGTTCAATGAGTACGAATTTCTGCTTACCAACTCGTGAATTTAATTTCATCCGTTTGTGTTTTGTTTAGAGGTTTCTAGAATTTATTTTACTTTTTATTGTGGGGCATTTTTCCCTAAAAGATAAAGCCGGACTATTATTTCTGCCTGTAGTTTTTTCTAGAGAGAAAAACACTAATTTGATTATTATTCGAAAGTATCCGGAGACGCCTAGTGAAACACTATATGATTGCCTAAATTCTAACTACCTTTTCTACGTGAGTACTTCTTGTGAGTATTCCTGTTCCCTATTAGGTAGAGTCCGGCTTAGACAGTAAGTATTTTTGTCTGTCTCTATTTGAAGTTACTAGGTTAAGATAGCCTATGGTTCGATACACTAGGCTACGATCTCGTATGCACGTAAGCATCAGTATTAATTAAGTATACAGGGTTAATTTGTAGTCACCGGCCAATTTTTTTTTACCCATTAAGTATCATGTGTAGTAAAGATATATGCAAAAAAAATTAAAGAAAAAAAGTATTTATTTTTTTACAAGGAAATTAATATCCACTAACATATTAAGCAAACCGTGGTCACTCTAAATTACCATTAAAATAAAGACAACTACGCGCTACTACAAAACATCTTGTAGTACTACGTCGTTTTAAATGGACTATTGTATGTATTATTATTAATACAATAGTCCATTTAAAACGACGTAGTTGTATTATTATTTTTAATAAATAGTATTAAATAGTACTAAAGACTAAGTAAACAAAAAAATAACCACGGTTTACAATCAACTTTCTTGAATATTTCACTCAAAAATATTATCGCTTACACACGCCAAGCATAAAGGCTAATGAAATCTTAAACGCCATTTATTTCTAAACTATAAGTACTTCCAAATCTTAATATAGACATTTCACAATTTTCTAAGCATATGCCACGCAAGGTCACTTTCTATGCCACAGCTTATGAAACTTACATACAATTCAGTATCTGTCTTTTTAAGTTAAGTTGAAAGTTTTTTTATCCTGTGGTTTTATTTTATTTAACTCTCTAGGGTTTGTTTATGTAGTTTTTGCGTGGTTAGTGGTAATTGGCGATGTGGAAACATCTGTCATGGTGGCTACCTGGAGTGTTGGGTCAGTAGGTTGAATACTTCATTCTTAATTTTTCAGGGACTTTTCTACCCTATTAAGCTTTGATAAATTGTGTGTAGATTGTGATAGCTGACGGTTTTTGAAGAGATGTTAAAAATGGTCGTCTGATTCCTCATTCCGTATAATGATTACTTGTCAAGTAATCGACATTTTTTTAATCAAAAACTATATAGGGTATATAGGGTTACTAAAGCCATTGATTAAAGAACTCCATTATGTGTCCGAAACTAGTCGAACTAATTTAAAAAAAAAAATCTCTATTTATTTATTTATTTATTTATTTATTAACTCTTTATTGTTTATTAAAAAAAAATACAGATAAACATAAAAGGATAACAATGTACAAAAGGCGGTCTTATCGCTCTAGAGCGATCTCTACCAGACAACCTAAACAATACATAACAAAAACTTATAATAATTACAAACAAAAGAAAGTAGGGACATTTTATCATGAGTCAATATGTGGGCTCAATAAAATATATAAATAAAAATAATATACAATAAAATACAATTACTCGATATTCTTAATACATAATTTACAATATAACATATATAATAAACATAATACAATAATAACGAATACGTCTATTAATCTTGCGCTAAAGTTAAATAATGTTTTTTCAGTTTTAATTTAAATGAGTTCAGCGAAGAGGCAGATTTTATTTCATAAGGAAGCTTATTCCACAGGACCACGGCTCTTACAGAGAATGAGTTATTAAAGCAGTGCGATTTATGAACAGGAGTGCTTAGCATGTAATTATTAGCAGATCGTAATCTTCTGTCGTGGCCCTCGTGGCGGAATTGGAATAGGTCTTTGAGATAGCTCGGAGACGCGGAATTAAACAGCACCCGGTACAGTAAGGAAAGAATATGTGTATCCCGGCGAAGTCGGATTGGAAGCCACTTGAGTTTAGAACGGTATTCGGAGATATGGTCATATTTTCGGAGTCCAAATATGAAACGTATACAAAGGTTTTGGAGCCGCTCAAGTTTATTTAGAAGTTCTTCTGTGAGATCAAGATAGCTGGCATCGGCATAGTCGAGAATGGGAAAAAAGAGAGTGTGTGCTATCGAGATTTTGGTGGGTATTGGCAAAAGATTGCGCTAACGTTTTACAGAACCATTGACGGCAAACATCTTCCTGCTCACTTCTTCAACTTGAAAATTCCAGGAAAATGTCCTGTCAAATATTATGCCCAGATTCTTGACAGAGTCACTGTAGCAAATTTTAACACCATTAAATATCACAGGATTAGTTGTGTTCAAGTTTAATCGGTTAATCAAGTTGGTGCTGCCAATAACTATGACCTGTGATTTAGTGGGATTTACTGTAAGCCCGTGTGATTTGCTCCAATTTGATATGCTAGCAAGGTCACGATTGATAAGTTCTAAGGCCATGGGTAGATCTTCGAGAGAGCTATGGCGGTATATCTGCAAATCGTCTGCATACATGTGGTAGGAAGAAGATAAATGACAAGTAATTGAGTTTATGAAAATTGAGAAGAGGAGAGGAGACAACACGCCACCCTGCGGGACACCGGCTTCGAGTTGAACCCAAGATGAACAGGCATTGTCAGTGTATACACGTTGCCGACGTCCACGCAGGTAAGTATGAAACCAATCAATTACAGAAGGAGATATGTTAAGAGACCGTAGAATTTGGAGTAAAATATCGAAATCGACTGAACTAAAGGCATTACTGAAATCTAGTAATGCTAGTATTGTGAGCTTCGTATTTTCTTTTGCCTTGCGAATGTCGTCGGATATTTTAACAAGAGCTGTTGTAGTGCTGTGTCCAGTTCGAAAGCCTGACTGGTGGTTACTAAGAATATTATTCTTAGTAACAAACTGCGTTAATTGTTGATGTAAAAGGCGCTCTAGGACTTTGGATAGGTAAGGTAAAATAGAAATAGGTCGAAAATCGTTTAAGAGTTTAGAGGAGGATCTCTATGCTTTATTCCAAACATTATTTTTTACGCAAACTTATAATTTTCAGGTCTGTTGGAAGATATTTCTATAGAAATAAGCTGTACCTTTGTACAAATCTTTTTTTTGCAAGTTTATTAAATGTAATTTTTTATAAGTGTGTACATAAATTTTGAAATAAATTAATAAAAAAATTTTTCAATAAATAGATGTCGCAGTAAGTAAAATTAACAAATTAAATACTAGCTCTTTAACTACGTATTACGCCCTAATGAAGCCATATTAAAAACCAATTCTGATATAAACTTTATGAACCGGATGTTCATCAAAAATAATTTCGAAAACTCAAACAAACCGAAACAGAATAAGCAAGTCGATCGGGCGGCAACATAAACAAATTTCACAAATTAGGAGCGCATAATACGTGAAAGTCACCCGACCGGAAAGGACCGAGGTAGCCCCGCGGAAAATATTACGATCTCTATGAACTTGCCCTATTCATAGCCTAGAATAATATTATTTTATTGCTCTTATTTCGGCATAAACAGTTATTGTATAAAAAAGTTCCTAGTTAATAAATTTGTATAAGCTAAATATAAATAATTCCCAAACTTTGTAAAATCGTAAACTATATGTATAAACAAAATTTATTATAATATTTATATTTTACTTCACCAAAACTAGTGTACTGATGCATGCACACATAATTTAAAGAGACGAAGACTTCCATACTTGGAAAATTAATTAATTAAAGGTTGTTATGTAGGAACCAGACGCGTGAAATGAAATGGTTAAAACCGCTCCGCATTACGGTGCGTACAGATTGCTAGTAATGCAACTTGTAATGTAACATTCTGCGCACGTTGCGTAGTTGGTCGTGTACCTACATATGTATTTGTAACAAAAATATAATCAGCTGTCCTCGCGGTATTGCGTGTTTTTATCACCATCTGTCGGAAATTTACGTATCATGTTCGTGGTAATTAATTTTTTTTGGCGTATAATTAAGAAAAAATGCAGAAAAATTTCATGCCTATTAAAAGCTACATATTGTGTTTAATAAGTGTCATAGGTTGAGAAGAAAGAGGTTTTAAAATACTTTTTAGACTTTTTATGTAAACATCTGTTACTCTTAACTGTAAAAAACTAAAAATTTTACATTTGAAAGTATCTATGTGAGCTCTTAAGGCCAATGCTGCGTCACAAACTGCTACGGACGTAGCTACGAGCGTACGGTACGGACGTACGGAAAGTGCTACGCGCGTGTTACGTGGTCAGCTCCCTACATAGTTTTTAGATTTTAATCAAAGTTAATCAAATTTTAAAAGGTTAAGTATTCCATTTATACGACTGCACAAGAACACTGATGAAATTTTAGTAGCGAAATTTCTACTGACGTACGGTACGCGCGTAGCACCCGTGACGCAGCATTGACCCTTAGCATTATAGTTAAAACACATGAGAGCGAAGTTACATTGTATAATTACGAAGTTACAAATATATGTTTTTCCTCTATCAGGTTATTTGGCGGCTTGATAGATAACTCTTCCAAGTCTTATTAGTCATTATAATTTCAGAAGAATAAACTCAGTGAACTTTTTTATAAAGGACGTAATATATTCACTTTCGCTGGAATACTCACATCGACCACATGCGACCACCGATAAAGACTCGAATCGACAAGATGAATATTATTTTGTTATTTTATCCTATTATGTTAGCTATCATGAGCACCATAAGGGTGCTTACCTTAAGAAACAGGTTACCGGTACACACAAATTATATGCTAATCAATATTGGACCGTATGGGTACTGACACAAGAGTGCTTTCATAAAGGAACCGGACCCGCACAGGTTTGTCCGCACCGATAATCTTAAGTAAGCACCCTAATGCATAAAATTACTCGATTTGATACCATGATTAATGATTAAGTCCACAGAACCAAAAATGTCATATTCTTAAAAAAAATACATACTCTAAGTGCCAAATTCTAACAAAAATCGATAAAAGCCCCAATTTATCATTGTCGATGGTCGCATGTTAGCCCCGATGATAAAGCTATACTCAATTATTTGAAACATTGCATTAACTTTCGGTTCAACAATAATGATCGCAACTTGCGATCTTCTTCGAATCTCCTTCTAGCGACATCACATACATCCATTTTTGGGCAAATCATTTCTTGTACTATCGGTGTCTTAATGGCTTAGGTCGCAATCCGTACAGCTTTAAAAGAATGCTTAAACAACATTGCCTTGTGAAACATTGTTCATCTTAGCGCTCTCATTGTATAGGTATATTATATTTTGATTATCAGTATGTAAGAATATAATGTCATGTGTATTATTAGAATTTATATGGATTATTGATATATCTGTGTAATTATTTGTATGAAGTCTATTTTATAGCCTGTGTCCCAAAGCCCATCCTAATTCTCGACTAGCTACTCGTGTCAATATTCGGTTGCCTGGAAGAAATCGCTCTAAAGCGACCGCCTTTGTGCCAAGTTAAAATTTACCTTTTTCTTTTACTTCATTTTGATGCTGTTGGTGTACAATAAAGACTTCATTATTATTAAATCTTTAACATGGCAATAAAAAAGAACTATAGATTAAGCCCAGGGTTCAAGCGATGGAATATTTATTTTCGAAATCGCTACAATGATTTCGAAAGAGACTATAGTTAGATAATTTCAGGAAAAATGTTAAAAATATTATGAATGTTGTGTGGAAATGTAACAGAGTGGAATGAAATATCTTTTAAGTTTATTTGTAAATAGAAAATCTTGGGAGCATGATGTAGGAACAATAATATAAAGTGTGAAAAATAATAATTAATAAATTAAACTGAGTTTTTTTTATTTTATTACTGTATTTTATTTTATTTAGAAAAATAATGGCTAGAAAGAAAACTACGAGCGTAAATAAACTCATTGCTACACTTTGTCACAAGCCAAATCTAAGCGTTAATAATAATTTGTGGGATTTGGGGATTTTTTGATGGCTTCGATCAAAGGGGTTTTATGAAAATCTGCGTTGTTGGTGAATACAAAAAAGGGATATTTGCCAAGGTGAACTCTAGTCAATAAACGTAAAAGAAATTGACAATACCATGTCCTCAGTCGAGGTTCATATCCTCTTGGGATACCCTAAAGCCTGACTTGTACGCAGAATATAATTTTCTTCCGCTTATCGCCCTCTGTGCCGAGTCACCAAAGCCTGGTGAAATTTAAAAGCTCCGCAGGCTATTAATTCTACCCATACAAAGATATAAAGCAAATAATCATTTCGAATTGCCAGATTGGCTCAAATTACGGTTGTTTTAATCCGATTACTGGCCTGGATGCTTCAAAAGCACATGTTACTGCTGCATAATTTGATTATCTGTCCCTAATCATGATCTTGTCGGTTTGAATTTGTACACTAATCAGGTTAAAACTTCGTAAAACAGACTCCAGCTAAACATGAATGATTTTCATATGAACTACTTGATTTCAAATGTTAATTATATCATATCCAAATACATTCAATGTGTAAGTTTATAAATAATTTTGGATGCTTGTTTGCGCAACACAAAAAAATACTGAGCGAATTTTGGTGGAACTTAGTAATAAAAAATAAAAACATAGAAAAAGCTAACGTTAAAGAAACTTTGGCCTCGGTAATATATTAATTATATTTAAAACAGAAAAGATTTCATTATTTGCTTGATTAAAGAAACAAGATTTCAGGGTAAATGCTCAGGAAGCTATAAGAGTCGATATATTTAATATCTCTTAGTAATAAATACATCAACAAAGTTTCAATTTCATTAAAAAAAATTGTGTGGTTCAAAAATGCAGAAACTTTATGGTTAGGCACATATAAAATACAAAAAAGCTCGTGTTATAAAAATATATTATGTTATGAGATAATATATAAAAATATATAATAAAAATATGTTTCCGCCCGGGATCGAACCGGGGACCTTCTGCGTGTTAGGCAGATGTGATAACCGCTACACCACGGAAACTTTGTTAGAGCAGCTCAAATTATATATTAATTTACAACTTTTCATTGCGTTTGAGATATGACTATCGTACTGCAGCGTACCGTCGATAACAACAAAAAAAGCAATAGATAGCTTAATTTATACTCATTTCTAGTGTTTGGTTAGTCCGAGCAAATTAGTAAGCATACATAATATATAACTTCACGCATGCCTCCCTTTAGGGTAAGCAGAGACTAGGGAACGCCAATTGGTAAGACCCAGAGTCCAGACATACCTCTTTCGCTTCCTCCACGATATTCAATCAAATTAGTAAAAACAGGGTCAAAACTTGTTGTAGTTTTGAAAATTGGCACAGTTATACGTTGTGGGAGCCAGATTTACATAGGTACAATAAAGTCCTTGAGGGTGGAGGTATGCTGAGGTGTAGGAGGACTGTTTAACCTTCGGTTTTTTGCTTATATCTGAAAAATCTGTACAAATAACATAATAGCATAATTATTGCCTTTAAATTTCCTACTGATTTGGTCATATTAGTTTTACTCTACGTCCAGTTATAGGAGATATGAGGACTTTTAGAATGTTAATGTAGACTGATATAAATGTAATACCAATTTTCAAAACTACACATATATTACCCTTGTTGTATACATGAGATGTAATTTGACAGGATATATTGAATCCTGATTTAATTTGAATACATAATATTTTTGTTGCTATAAGGTCTTAGCTTTAGCTCACATCACATCCTACTTAAACAATTTACAGATCCTTAAGTATAAGTTTACGAAGAAACATAAACTTTAGTTCACTCTATCGTGACTAGGAGTTTGCCCAAACTTCCTTTTAGTAAACAACATTAGAGCAGCAAAAGGTTCAGCGTTGGGAGATAGTGCTGTAATATTATTTTCAACACACTTGCTCGTAAAGTGAGCGTTATTCTATTGAATTTAGAACTATAAACTGGGCTATAAGTCACGCGTGCATAATATATTATACCCTAGTGCATAATATAATGAATCCTACAAAGTTGAATTGTACCTTTGTGCAAATAACATGCGAGAAAACAGAGCATATTTTATTGGTCCGGGTTATATGCTAAATATTTTCAGAAACAACAAAGAGGTTTTATACCATTTCAAATCCATATAATTTTTAAATGTTTGCGCCTTATATTAGTAAAATAAATTTGTATATTAAACACATTATTCACAATTTACAATCATTTGTCATAAAATATTAAAATATTTGCATTTACCACTCGAAATTAAACATTTTCACTTAAAATAGGCTGAATATGCTATACAGACATTGACACATTTGGCGGAAAAAAAAAACTACGCGCATGCGCGAGGTTCGGCGCCATTTTTCAATCACAATTCACAGCTTTGTTATCAAGTGTGTTTGTTATTTTATGACCACGTATGTCTGTCTTTTACTCACAAGTGTGTTGAAAAACGTCGTATGTAACTCGTGAGCGTTGCTAATTACAGTCTCGGCTCATTAATATACATATAATATACTATTTTAATAGATGCTTTCAAAATACATTTTCAATAATTTATTTTGTCTATTAACTTATATTGTTGAAGTTCTCAGTCGCAATAGTAAGGTTTGGGTGTTATTAAATGTAACAATTTTGTAATACATAGTTTTTTTTATAATATCTACGCAAATTTATTTTTAAATATAGCAAACCACGTTGGACAAAACCTTTACCTTATGGACGGATGGAAATATTGATGGATATTTATTTATTTACTAGCTGCTGCCCGCGACGTCGTCTGCGTGAACGCTATGCAGCACCAAACGCACCTACGATTATAACACTGCTAGCGTGATAATATGTAGCCTATATGTTGACCCGACTTCTTAACTATCTTCATGCCAAATTTGAAGTAAATCCATGCAGTACTTTTTGAGTTTATCCCGGAAAGACAAACAGACAAACAGACAAAAATTCTAAAAACTATATTTTTTGTTTCTGTTTCGATTGTAGATCATACCCCAAGTATTCTTTTAAAAAAATATTCAATGTACAGTTTTGACTTTCCTACCATTTTATTATATGTATAGATAATTACATCAAAACACATATATCTATCATTACAGGAGACCTAATGCGACAGTAAAGTGCAACAAATTAACTAAGAGTCTTACACATCTTAAACTTATAGGTAATAGAAAATTATAAAATCTTTAAGAACATCCCACATACATAATAAAAAACTTAATTAAAATAAATAAACTCTCTTTAAAACCATCTTCCATAAATAATAACAAATTATAAACTATCTTCTACACATACATATAATAAAAAAAATAGTAATATATATTTATAAATTAATCCCGGCAGAATGACTCAATTGATTTGGATAAAATTTGACATAATGATAGTGTTAGTCTGGAATAGCAAATAGGCTACATTTAAACTCGATATTTTTGCGGGATTCAAAATTGCCCAAATATATGCAAGCTTGTTGGAGAAAGTTTTCACTTCAATTCAATTAGGACGTGTGCCACCTTGCCTCGTCTTCATTAGCCTCATCTCTCTCTCTCAGGTGAGATTTACGTCACTTGGGGTTAAGTCACCAATTAAAGCCTTCAAGTTACAATAACACATCAATATGGAAAAGCCTATACAGAAAAATATGAGCTCATGGCAACAACGTCTATTTATTTATTTATTTTTGATTCATAGGAAAACTTACAGCTAGGACTAAGGATTATAAAAGGACATGTTTAACAAGCGAAAGCTAAAAAAAAGTTTTCACATAAAGAAACATACATATAAACCAAAACATAGTCGATATTGAAACTTCAAAAAAATCACTGTTTTTATTTGCGAATTCTTAAAAACAATCGACTGAGTCATTGCTTTGGAGCACTAACTATAAAAATATTATGAACTAATACATTCAAAAATATGTTTCCGCCCGGGATCGAACCGGGGACCTTCTGCGTGTTAGGCAGATGTGATAACCGCTACAGCACGGAAACTTGTGCCAGAGATTATTAATTTGTCTAATCATATTTTATTTTATCTGAGTATTTATTGAGTTTGAATAATATTGACGTACAATAAATCATTAATTATAGGCAAATATATTATTACCATTCTATTATTATTCTAGAATTCTAGAAACTATTTGACTGTATTATACCTAGGTATGTATTTTCTATATTCTGTACTTACTCTTTTTATTTATATTTCTAGGTATTTGTATATAACTTATATGCCTGATTATTATTCATGTTCATTGAACAAACACATTCATGCTCAAATGTCATACATACAAACTTACAACACACACACATACACTCTCTCACTTGTTCACTTCTCTAGTCGAATAGGTACCACACCGCTCGTGTATTGATAATTATTGTAGAGTTATTGAGATTAATAATATTGTTATTAATAAGTTATTTCGGTCTTAAAATCAAAAAATATTCTTAATTAATGCTTATCTATTGTTAAAAATTATTATTATTTTTACTTGTATGCTAAATGTTGTATATTTAATTTGATTCCTTCTTTGGTGTACTTTTGTTTGTTTAATTCTACCTACTCAAAAAAGTTTTACTGTGTAAAAATAGTGAACCTGTTATTCAGTCATAATATAGTCATAAGTGCTGTTGGTTCTGTGAACATTAAATAAATAAATAAATTTAATTTGTTTGCTTTGTCCAATGTATTTATCTTAGATCATTTTAATCTTGTAAAAGCATGTTTGCTTAAGTGAGGATGCAGCATTTTGACACTTTTTTGAACGATAATATACCAAGTAATATGAACATTTTGTGTCTGTAAAAAGTATTCACAAAAACTTAACATATAACCGACCGATGTGTAAAGATAGAAACATGATTTATGAAAATTGGCTGTATAAAAAAAGTCACGAATATACTACACTAATTTACCATCTCAAACGGATATTGCTACGAAATGCCATCATGAATTCATGTAAAAGTTACATAAAGCGTACGTCATTTATCCGATGGTTAAAGAAAAACTTTCAAATAGTTATAATATTTGAAAAATAAACCAATGAAACATATGTACGCTTGCTCACGTCGGCGAAATGCTGGGAAGTATGGTGCGTTTGAGTACCTTTGTTTCAAGTTTTGTAAAATGTTATAAGTATAAATTAAAAATAAAATCCCCAGACAATCACACCAACTACATGGCCTCAAAGTAAGCGTGTTATGAGACACCATGTATTGAACTAGAGGTGAACCTAGAATATAAATACATATATAGATAAACACCCAGACCCGGACCATTTTTTTTTCTTGTTGCGGGCGGGAATCGATCCCGCAACCACTGGCGTCTCAGGCAGATAGGTTTACCCCTTCGCCAAAGTGGTCGTCAAAAGTATATACAGTTGTAATAAGTATTTTTTCGATCATGTCAGTAACAAATCTTACTTTAACTTGAAATGCAGATCTGCGGTCGACTTGATGCAGTCACTGTGACACGGCGGCGAAGACGAGGTGGTATGAGGCCATCCTCAAAAAGCATTTATTAGCAATGTTCAGCTGGTTTAGAATAGCACTTCTGCCTGGTAAACGCGTCATAAAAGGCGACTAATCGTACTGGCTCCCGCTTGGTGATAGGACCCCGCCAGGTCTTGGCTATCAGATTTTATATGTAGGGTGGTTCATATTAAATCCGCCTCCAAATATCACGGGCGTTGATGTAGTTCAGCAATGTTTTACAATGAGCCAGTTCTTTCATAAACCAGTGTGCTGTCATCTTCGACCTCATTTTCACTTACTGTCAGGTGAGACTATCTGTGGGTGAGACGGAGGTCAAACGTGGGTTTGTCACTGATCTAAAAACTTTAAAAGGGAACATCATCGTGTTGCGGAACAGATTCTGAAACAAAAAAAACCTAAAGCAGATAATGTATTGGAACATACTGTAATATACAGAACCAAAGGTAAAATTTATACAAGTTTTTGTATGAAACTTTTATTAGTTTATTTTTATTCCTCATACAAAAACAAAGGAAGGCAAGGAAGGAACTTTGAATTAAAGTGTAAGTGTTTATAAAAAAAAAATTTAAAAAATGTTTCCGCCCGGGATCGAACCGGGGACCTTCTGCGTGTTAGGCAGATGTGATAACCGCTACACCACGGAAACTTGTGGTAAAGCAGCTCAAATTTATCATTTATTGTTTCATTTGACCAACTTATTTATTAAATATGAGATAACACATACCTGTAATAAAATTTTGATAAAACTTATTCCTATAATAATAACTATAATAAATCATCCTGACTTATTATCAAACAACATGATAAGCGTAGCTCAATATTCCAATGTTCATTTTGCGAGGAGCACATTCCCAAGACACAAGTCGTGTAACTAATTAAAGACATGCAAAATTCAGCTCCATATCTTATTTAAATAAATTGTAGCAGATTAATTATCAATTGCTCTACGATTCTATTCCCCTATGGTTGAACTTAGATAGGTACTTATTAATTTACGGTAAGTTTTCATATGTATTTCCACAAAATAGGCCATTCCTTTCCGGAAGCCATATTTCATCATTACCGCAGCATGATTTGAACATTAACTTTATATAGAAGGTCTTCATAACCGAAAACCCGAAAAAACCCCTTGACTCTTATTACGGACAGTTCGTGGAAAAAATAGTTTAATCTGATATGTTCGTTTCACCGGTAGCGACGTTTGCAAAACATAACATTTTGCTTGCAATCAATACGTAAAACAAATTTTATACAAGTTTCACTGAAAATAATAAAATAGCCCGTCAATACCAAGATACGCCTTCTATGCCGTGGAAGATTCGGTTTATTTGTCAATGTTGAGATTCTGGGTAAATAATATATTTATTACAAGTTAACACAAACAAATAGAGTTGTCTCTTGAAAAATAGTAGCACTAATAGTTAAGTTATATGAAGACTTATTGCTTCTTACATCACTCTCGGCCGCATAACATCAACGAAACGATCTTCAGAAATGGGATTTATCGTAGACCATAAAATTTAATAGTCGAGACAGAAGAAAACACTTTTCTCTTCGTGTTTACTAAAAGGCTGGCATAATACTCGTATAAGGCTTTTTATAAAACAAAGTTTTTATATTTAGATACTTGTCACAAGCTTTTTTTCGCTACTAGGCTTGAATTATTAGAATAAAGGGGAATCGCATCAGATTATTCAAGATATACACCAGGTTTTTATAGGATGTCTTAAGTTTTACAATTCATTGTATTATCTTTATTATATTATCCAGTGTTTGTTGCCAGTGATTACTTAAGGCACCCAGACGTGATCGCTTATAAATACTTAAGCTTAAAGTCGCTCAGCGGGCATAGGAAAGAGCTATGCTCGAAGATTCCCTGCGAGATCGAATCAGGAATGAGGAGATTCGCAGGCGAACCAAAGTCACTGACATAGCCAGAATGATTGCAAAGCTGAAGTAGCAATGGGCAGGGTAGATGGTCGTCGGGGCAGAAAAGTTCTCAAGTGGAGGCCACGTACTGGGAGACGCAGCATATTCAGGCACCCGCAAGATGGACCGACGATCTGGTCAAAGACGCCGGTAAACGCAAAACATTGTGGGAGGCCCATATTCAGCAATGGCCGTCTACTGGCTGATGATGATGATGATCTATATTTTATATGAAATGTGATATAAGAAAAATGGCATATATGTAAGTACGAGTAGTATACGGTTTCCAAGAAATTACCAAGCATGAGTCACATTGACGTGACTTAGGCCCTGATTAAAAGAACAATTATTTTACTTTACTTACATTCACTTCACTTACGTAAGCCTAGTCTAAATTGAGAAGATTGTAGACTGGTTTTATCCTCTAAGATAAATAAAATATGGTCGTAAGATAAGTTATAACACTAATAATTTAGTTTGTGACACAGTTGCGCTCGCCGCTTTGGGGATTCTATACTGAAGTACAGTTAGCATGACGTTCTTAGACATTTGTATTAATTATTATATATTGAGCTTCATGTTTCAGGTGACATAGAAAGATTTACTTATACTCTAAAACGCTCATTAACCATACCATCCATTAGTGAAAATTCTATGAAATTCCGTCCACCGCCTTTTGAGTTTAGCGCATCAGACAGTTAAGAACTCAGTTTTATCATAAGCATCATACCTTAACAAATAAGGCTCAACAATCTATTATTGATGTTCTGCTTATGATCACAAAATTTAATTATTAATACGATAAGTAGCTAAATTAATAAATTATTCACAAAGCTTTCTTTTTAAACGTATATTTTGGGTGTATATTGCGAGTTTACTTACTCTCAAAGAATTTTTAAATCTGAGTGGCCCACATTGCGTGGCCTCTTCGCTAGATATTCGACCTAACATGCTCCATCTACCAATGAGACCCGTACTGGGGGACGCAGCTAATACCGGGAAATTACCTTTCTCAACGACCATCCTTCCTTTGGGTATGTGGCTTGGTCAATTGGTCCTGAAAATTATTCTTTATTAAATTACATTATTAGTAATAAAAGTGCCCTTTCATGATTAATCATTTTATTTTATGGAAAAGTTTCTGTATAGGTCTTATAAATAATAGTAAATAAATATTTCTGACACTCACACAACATTATCTAGCCCAAATTAAGTTTCTTAAAAACTTGTGTTATGGATACTAGATAACTGATATACTTAAGAAATATATCTATTTCTATTTATGTATTTCAAATTCAAATTCATTTATTGCTCAATGTATGGTATAAATAGATGTTTACAATTATACACATACTTAATAATTAATACTTAATACATAATAATAATTATATACACATACATATTGAATAAATACATATTTTTTATTAGAATAAACTTAAATAAACATATAAACATCCATGACTTGACGGCTAATACCTGTGTTCATCACACAAATAAATGATGACCACTATGGCGTTGGGGTAAACCTATCTGCCTCAGACGCCAGTGGTTGCGGGTTCGATCCCCGCACGGAACGAGAAAAAAAAATGTTCCGTGTCTGGGTGTTTATCTATTTATGTATTCTAGGTTCCCCCCTAGTTCGCTATATGGTATCCCATAACACAAGCTATGCTTACTTTGGGGCCATGTAGTTGGTGTGATTGTCTGGGGATTTTATTTTTATTTTATTTATTATTTATTTAAATGATACGTGGAATCTACGTAATTAATAAAACTTAAACATAATTGTAGAAACATTTAACCGTTGACCGAAAATCATAAAACTGCTCTTTTCCAATCAAAACCAAAACAGCATAACTATTTGCGTAATAAAATACTGGAGAATGACCTATCCAATAAAGATTTTCGATAAAATATCCAAAGATTCGCTTTTGAAGCATCCTTACAGGTGACGCCAAGGTGGCGCGTGACCTCACGTGCGGTGCGCCTGTTGTTGTAGAAAAATTCTCGATACTTTATTCAAGAGACGTTTCATGATCTTTTGTTATTGATATCGTGTCGTGCTATATTCTTATCCATATTTTCTCGGGTCTGCATCAGGATTTGCATTGCAAAAATAAGGAATTTAAAAGCCTTGTCAGTAAAAAGTGTATAGTTTAAAAAGTTTACATTGTTTTTTCGTGCAACCTCCTTGTCATCCAGGGGAGGGACTCATAACCTTGCCGTGGGCTCATTACAAAGAATTGTAATGATGAAAAATTCATAATTGTATTTGCTTACATCAAACTATAGATAGCAGAAGAAGAAGAGGTATAGATATACAAGGAACTATTAGATAAATATGACATTAAATTATGATATTATCATTTAGAATGTGGAATTTAAAAATTATTTGCGCCATTTGTTATTATTTTTTATTCAAGTTGATATTTTTTTATTATTAACAGTACTTTTAGGTTATTATAAAAAATAAGCCTAATGATATGTAAAATATGTATGATTTTTTTATTCTTTAAACAGTGATAGTACCTATTAACAAAGATTTAAATCTTTGCCTATTAACACCATCAGCCGGGAGACGTCAAACATTGTGACATTTGTGTTGTGTTTGTTAAATAAGTCCATTATTTTATAGGATGGGCTATAAAATTATGGACTTTAATATTCATTATTTTAAACCACGAACAAGGATTTTTAATTGCACCATAATATAGACATGCAGAAGTTTTAAAAAGCTTTTGGACCCTAAAAGGTTGTAATCAATTTCTTGCTGCACTTACACATGGTTGGTAACGATATTTTGAGTAGTCTCTACACGTTCAAAAACGAATACGCATGAATAAATTAAACGGTTAATGCAATTTCCCGCTTTCATAAAATTGTAAGCGTATTTTGCTTTTATCAAAACGTTAAGACGTATATAATGCCAAATATAATTCCTGTTTATTTATAAATAATTGCTAAACTCATGCCGTCGATATTCCTCAAACCGTTTAAGTACCCCTGAAGTACGGTCCCTCGCAAATTAACAGAAAATCTTTGACTAACTCCGCACCGGCGATGGACCCTCGTCATACGGCCGTGGTTTTGACAGCTGTGATGAAGTCGCAAACTTCGTATTGGTGCTTATCTATCAGTAGCGTATCTCAAATATGGAGGAGCTATAAGTCAAGTTCATATTTTTTTTTCGTGGTTTTGCCATTTGATGACCTCTAAGAGAATTGAATAAAAAAAATATTGATAATAAAAGTAAACAGATTAAAAAAAAATACGAACAGATTATGCTCAAACTTTTCTCCTTATGATTTATTTAAGATTAAACTTACAATCTTAATTGTCACTGATTAGGGGAACTTGTTGTGTTATTTTGATTTGATACTTGTAAATCGTCTTAAGTTTGTCGGATTTTTATTATGCAAAATTCTTAGGTAATCCGTTAGTTTAATGCAGCTGTATTTGTGTAAACACTTTTAAGATTTATTCGCGAATAAACGATGCCAACTTAGCAAACGATAGTATGACAAATATATTCAAGTAAAGAAACTTTTAAGTGACATTTAGGATAACTTGTAGAGTGCCAATTAAGGGGTTAGAGTGGCCCTAGCACTTACCTGAATAATTATGTCTGGATGATACTACCCAGCAGTGGACTGTATGGAACTGTGGAGGTTGGGCAGTAACAATGGGATCTTGAATAAAACTTCGTGGTAACTTGATAATAACTTGGCTCCGTCGCGGTATTTTTCAGGCAGGCAGTATGAAGAGATATAGCACAATAATAAGCAAATCTTGAGTAAGTTAGTTAATACGAATCAAACTGATAATTTAAAGAAGTAAATGTGATAATTCAAACAAGTCAATGTGATAATTCAAACAAGTCAATAATTTTCTCTCAGACTGCCGTTAAGACCCCAAAACTGAGCAATACCGTAAGGAGAGCCGCTATTAAATTTTATTTTAATTTGTTTTTCTCTTACATTTCGAGTCATTTTTATAATTTGTTGTTATGTTTATAACTTATATTTAAGGTTACATATATTAAAAGATGGACAATTTTAAACGTTATATAATGCCAAAAAGCCTAAATTAAAAGTTTAAATGATTAAAATGTAAAGACCTTAAATATAACGAAGCTTTCAATTTTTCCCTAATTAAGTTAACATATTTTGCAATTTGTATTTATTATTTATATTTAGCCTTATATACATAGGATTTTATTACTCAAGTTTAAAGGTCATCCTATGTGCTACATGATTATATAAAAATTATTTTCAATACAAAAAAGTAACTTGGTGTAAAAGCCATAAACATGTGAAATGGAAGTTCAATCAAAACAAAACTAACGGCTGAATAGCAAGGTAGTAGTACCTTTGGTACTTACAGGTTAATTATTTTATAAAGATATCAAAATAGAATAGTTATCAAGTTAAGAACAATCAATTAATCTTATATACCTATTAAATAAAAGATAGTTTGCCTACAAGTTAAGATAAATTATAAAGTTTACATATAATTTTGATTGCTAATATCTTTCTAGTTTTTAGTACCTAGCTTACTTCAATGTCGTAGAAGGCTTTAAAGGGCCCAGTTTTGTGGTGGCATCATTTTAGGTTGCGTTTGTTTTGTAACCAATCTTCAGATATTTCTACCAGTAAAATATGTCGCCAAGGTAGTCTTGGTAATTATATATGACAATTTCTTGACGACACTTTGGCGATGGCGTAACACTGTCTACCTCAGACGCCAGTGGTCACGGGTTCGATTCCCATACGGAAAAAGAAAAAAAAACCGTGTCTAGGCGTTTATCTATACCTATATGTATTTATATTCTAGGTTTCCCCCTATTTCGCTGCATGGTATCCCATATCACAAGCTCTGCTTAGTTTGGGGCCATGTAGTCGGTTTGATTGTCGGGGGATTTTTTTATTGGTTACGAGCGTTTGCCCGCGACTTCGTACACGCATAAACTCAAAAGTCCTATGTTTTCCGTTCCCGTGAGAATTTCGGGAATTCCTTCCATAATACAGACACTTATTAAGGAACCTTTTATACCAAGTATCACATCCGTGCACTCCAGGAATAAGGTTTTTTCATACAAACTAAAACATCATATATTTCCCGTTCCCGTAGGAATTTCGGGAATTCCTTTCATAAAACAACCAGTCACTTTTTGAAGAACCTTTATGCCAAGTATCGTATCCGTGCACTCAAGGAATAAGATTTTTCATACAAACTAAATGTCCAATAATTCCCGTTCCCGTGGGAATTTCGGGAATTCCTTAGTGCACCCCTACATCTCCTAAAGAATGTATGTTCCAAATTTCAGCTCTCTACGCCCAGCAGTTACGGCTGTACGTTGTCTGTCAGTCACTCAGTCACTCAGTCAGTAACGGAACAGTTTTATATATATTGATTATGAAGAGCTAGTTCGTTTTCACGTAAGATGGAAAAGCGAGTAAAAAAGAAGCATTTTTTTACAAATAAATTTGTTATTAGTGCCTAAGCTCGCGTTTGACCTCAATTTAACTTGATGGTAAGTAAAAATGAGGTTGAAAATGACAGCACACAGGTTTAGCATGAACCTGGCTCTGGATAAAATATTGCCGTAACACATCGCCGCAGTGTTTTTAGAGAGCCTGCCAAACGTAAGTATAGGGTTTACAAGTATACTTCCCTTTGTTACATATTAATGAGAACATAAATCTCATCAGCATTCAATAATATCAATAAAAAAAATCAAAAACTTTTAGTAGTTTTATATTCCCAGGGCTACGGAACATATTTTTTTTGCTATATGTTAAATAGGTAATATTGCCATTTCAGTATGTAATTAAATCTAAGTAATAGATTTTCAAATAAAGATTATTAAATTTAAGCGCACTTTTTATTAAAGCCTTGCTATTTCACATCAATACCAAAATAATTTTACGATTCGCCATGTACCCGAAAATTCTATTGTGGAGAGCCGTAAACTGCTCAATGTGGATTCCTTTTGTGTTTACCGCAAAAAAAGAAAAAAAAAACGAATATCTAACCCTCACACTTTGGCGGGCTGTCATTCAATATCACTGATATCACATTTTGCCACACGAATAGCGTTGAGCGGAATGGATAACGGTTCCCTTAGCTTTGGAGACGGAAAAATACGCGGACGGATAGCGGTTACGTCCGACATTTAGATTTAAAAAGTTGGTGTAGTAAAAAAAGGATCAGGATGTATTGTGACATTTTTGGTCACTGATTGTGAGATAGCAAACAACTTGCAATGGGTAAAATTTTCATAGTTCACAGCTTTTTCAACTGACTTCCAAAACAGGAGGAGGTTCTCAATTCGTCTGTATGATTTTTTCTGTTTTTTTTTATCTCTTTGTTACCCGATATTTCGGACAATTATGATTCGATTATGAAAACTCTTGTTTCATATGATAGAAGATACTTACGAAGATACGAATACGAAGATATGTTTGATTTCGGAGAATGTTTACATGGATGACATTATAACTCAGCCAAAGTTTTGACGTGAAGTCGGTTTTTTGTAATGCTCTGCATTCGTTGAATAGTATCTATTCATGGTATTTCATTTGATTCATAAAGATTCTACAGTTCCATTGCTTATAGAACTTTATGTTATTGCTTAGTTGTTCTCTACAAAAAAGACTTTTTACATTAAACTTCTATATTCCATATGAGCCCAAAATCAAATATACACATTTTATATGGTTGAGTTACGCGTAAATAAACCATAAGGAAGTTGACGAAAGATATTAATAGAGTTTAAGTCTGATTTAGCTCTGTAAACAAGTATGAATTTCAGACCTTTGGCGTCTCTAAATATTCTGTCTATTTGTCAGCTGATTTCTTATCTGAAGAGTTTTATTGAAAATTGTTGGGCATAATAATGCGTGTAGTATAATTGGTAATAGCATAAGTCTGTCTGTCTTGTGAAATTAGTACATATTCTTAATATTTTTATGGTAACTAAATATATGCGATGAGTGAAGAGCGTTAGATATCAAATATAAATACAACGAATTATATTTAATAGACATATCTATTTATAAAAAGTAATAAATATCTTCTTTACCTTTGGGCCACAGGATCTGATCACGCCTTAGGCTGCAGTCAGTCCCTCCGTGCCGACATTGAATTTTGTGTCAACACATTTTCCTGGAATATTCTTTGAGAGCATACCGAACACAGGTGAAAAAGGTCAAGTCATTCGAAATGGCTATTTGCAATCCTTTGTTTGTTATGCAGAATGATTTCTCGCATATAAGTGTTTTTGGGTTTCATGACATCGTGTTTAGAATAAACGAATTTAACGAATGTGATTTTCAGGGACATTATGCAATAATCAACGAATGCAGAGCATTAAAAAAATCGACTTCACGTCAAAACTTTAGCTGAGTTGAGAATGTCATCAACGTAAACATTCTCCGAAATTATACATATTTTTTTAAAAGGTTGAAATTTTCAATGAATTACCTAACCGATTTCGATGAAATTTATATTTTAACTATGAAGTATCCTCTAAAAAAAAACTTACAGACGAATTGAGAACCTCCTCCTTTTTTGGAAGTCGGTTGTCGGTTGAAAACAAAACAATCTACACCATAGGTTTATTGTGTTTATATTATAGCAGTTGTGGCTATACATATAATAACACTAGCCGCCACCCGCGACTACACCCTCCCAAACTCATTTCGTAGGATCATATTACCGCGTTAAATGTATTATTCTAGCATGCTATCGTTACTCCAAAATTCGTTGAAACCCATTACAGTTATTGCACAAATTCTCACAATCTCTAAAGTTTATAATATTATTAGGATTACGCAGCTGTGTTCATGGTATATATAAGGTTTATTTTTTTATGAAGATATTAAAAAAGCTAGCTCCATGTTTTGAACAAGCATACAAAGTTAGTCGACATCTAAAGTTGCACAATGCCAAAGCGTCGGCATTGAAAAATAAATAAAAAATAAGACTCGTTCTACACTGTCACCTCCAATCCACATTCAATTAACGTGTCCAGAGGAGCGTAAATGCCGCCCTGCACGCCACACCATGGGGTAAAGCTGTGTGCACACGTTGCGTTTGCATGGCTTTAATGGAGAATACTGTTTCGAAGGCTACGACTGGTCTCTTTTTAGTAGTGAGATTCGACGATCGGAGAGCAATTGTTTCGAATTTCAAACGACATTTTTTTTTTCTCTAACCAAGTTGCATTTATCGAAACAACGAGTCGTGTTATTGTTTAGGCAGACAATCGCCTATGATAAGTTGGTACTGTCTTTATCCCTCACTGTTTATCTGAAAAATCACTTACTGTGTTACTTATGAAATACAATGTAAACTTTGTTATGATAAAATGCGGAAAAGGGCATCCGCAACGGGCTTATCAACTTCTTGATATAAATTTAAAGGCAGATGAATCATATTGCATTTCGTTTCGAGGAGATAGAAATATCTTAACACCCCGTACTGAAACAAAAAGAATTTGTTTTATTTATTTTCAACACACTTGCTCGTAAAGTGAGCCTTATTCTATTGAATTTAGAACTACAAACTGGGCTATAAGTCACGCGTGCATAATATATTATACCCTAGTGCATAATATAATGAATCCTACAAAGTTGAATTGTACCTTTGTGCAAATTACATGCGAGTAAACAGAGCATATTTTATTGATCCGGGTTATACATTAAATATTTTCAGAAACAACAAAGAGATTTTATACCACTTCAAATCCATATACATTTTTAAATGTTTGCGCCTTATATTAGTAAAACAAATTTGTATATCAAACAAATTATTCACAATTTACAATAATTTGTTATAAAATATTAAAATATTTGCATTTACCACTCCAAATTAAACATTTTCACTTAAAATAGGCTGTATATGCTATACAGACATTGACACATTTGGCGGAAAAAAAAAACATTCGCGCATGCGCGAGGTTCGGCGCCATTTTTCAATCACAATTCACAGCTTTGTTATCAAGTGTGTTTGTTATTTTATGACCACGTATGTCTATCTTTTACTCACAAGTGTGTTGAAAAACGTCGTATGTAACTCGTGAGCGTTGCTAATTACAGTCACGGCTCATTATTAATCAAATCACAGCCTCGACTGTAATTAGCAACTTAGCTCACTTGTTACATAATATACTATTAAATACCTATATAAAAATATGCAGTAGAAACCCTCCTTAAATTTATTAAACCCAGAAGTAACTGTAGAGCTGCTACTCCTGCGAAAATATTATGTTTTATAGCTGACATCCGAATTGTAATTTAAAAGATCTAAACAGTTCCAATAAATATGAAAATTTCTTTTTCCAGCTCATACATATATATCCTCACGCATGTATCCCTTTGGGGCAGGGATAAGACAAATACTCATGTTGCATTCTCATACCCAAGCACTCATTCGCAAGCAAACATATTTTTAAACTTCTTCACCATAATTCAGCCAGGAGACGTCCACAGCTGGACATAGGCCTCCCCCAAGGTTTTAATCTTCTTAATATATACTAAATGCAATAAAGTGTTGCATCAATGGCCATATTAATGGAAAAGCATGATATGTTCCATGATAGGTCTGTCTTCATAAATTTGTCACGTAAAGGCACGTATATTATTTAAACATGCCACTTACTTTCTAGTATCTTTGTAAATAGTTTTGTTGATGTAATCATAGAAATGGAGAAAGTTTTGGATCTGTAATTGATTTGTGTGCACCACAAATAGATCTGAGGTATCTACTCAATATTATACAATTGTACAAATTATTTTTGTGCTTTAATTTTATTGCAGCACGTTTCCAGCAGTATTGAGGTGAACTGTACTGCATACGAGCAACTGTGGCATTGGACGGACGGAATACGCTCATATAAGCTGCACTGTAATTACAAGAGTCATTGGATAGACATAAAGTTTAAATTACAGTAGATTAGTAGAACAGAGCTTTGAATAAATAGTTACGCTGAACGTGTGCATAATCTCACTAACGCTTTAATAATAATACTTTATAATAATATAATAATACTTTATTTCCTTCAAATCTTAGTCTATTACAAATGTAGATTGGGGTCCCAGTTAAGCAAGTAATGCCTGTATTTGGAAACCCCGCTCTTCCTTAACTTTACAATTTATTTTAACTATAGGTACTAATACTAATTACATTTCCGTTTTATTTAATTTAGAAGTTCTGTAACAGCTTTTTTACAATTAAGTAATTTAGAAGACTTTAGCTATAGGTAACTCATTTTATATTTTTCTTACAATTTTTAATGTATTAAATAAATTCTAATTAATATAAGTTGTACAAGGATGTATATACGAGTATGTTATGTGTGTTTGTATGTAAGCGTGTGATTAGTAGGTATGTATGTGTATTGGAATCATCACTTACTCACAATTTATTTATTATGATATATGGTGAAGGAAAAGTTCTATTTCATCATAAGTTTTAGGCTGCACCCAGTTCATCAAAAGATTTTTACATTCATGTTGGGATTTTCTGTATATGTGTAGTACTTTATTTATTTTATTATATAAAAATGGGGAGCGACAGTTGAATTGTCTCCGAGCAAACTCTGTTTTTATTATAGGAGGTTGAGCTACTTTATTTCTTCGTCGCACATTCAGTAAGCGAGGGTCAAATGAAAGAGATTTATGTTTTTTCATTATAGCTGCTAGGACATATAGTTTCCTTACAGAGAGGAGGCCACTGATGCAGTAAAGTCTTTCTGTGGAAAATCTACGTTTTTTATAATACATGACCTTAATAAGTGACCGTTGAGCTCTTTCTAGATGAAGAAATTGTGTCTTTGCGGCTCCACCCCATACTGGGATACAGTACGTTATAATAGATTGCGCAAGTGAAATGTATATTCGGTTGAGAAGAGACCTAGAAGCGTCTGGCTGATAGATGTTATCAGGTATAACGTGTCTTAAGGTTTTAAATATCCACATCAATTTTCGAGTCCTGCTAATGACGTGTTCTAAGTGTGGGTACCATGATAGTCTCTGATCCACAATAACACCCAGATACTTAGTTTGGGAGACTTTTGCGATCGATGGACATCCACAGGGCGTGTCACTTGCACTCCGGTCACATGTGTGTATATTTAAACAAAAGTTACTTGGGGGCTGCGAGTTGTTATAGATGCTATAGCAAATGAAATTGGTCTTAGCTGTATTTAAGGTGAGAAGATTTTGCTGCAACCACACAGCAATACAAGCTAAACCACATTCAGCACTAGTTTTTATATCATCCCACGATTCACCAGCAAAGATTACGGCAGTATCATCGGCGTACGACAGAATTTTGGCATTTGGTATGGTCATACTACACAAGTCGTTGATGTAAATCAAGAATAAGGTTGGTCCCAATACGCTGCCCTGTGGCACGCCGTATGATATCTCCGCATCCACACTAGTGAACCCAGGAAGTTTAACTTTTTGTTTTCTCTCCGATAGGTAGTCTGCAAAAAGAGCAAGCGGAGTCCCTCTTATTCCGATTTTTTCTAGCTTGTGCACAAGAATAGGGACAGATACAGTATCAAATGCCTTTTTTAGATCAAGGAAGACTGACAGACATTTTTTACCCTGGTCAAGTTGGTTAGTAATAAATGAGCTCAACTCAAGGACAGCATCCTCTGTAGATCTTCCTCGTCTAAAGCCAAACTGTGTAGGTGCTAATATGTCAAATTTATTTAAGTAATTTAGTAATCTAGTATTCAGTAACTTTTCTAGAACTTTAGATATTGCAGGCAAAACAGAAATAGGCCTATAATTACCAATATCGTACCTATCCCCACTCTTGTGAACTGGTGTAACAATAGACTGCTTTAATGGTGCGGGGAATACCCCTTTATTAAAACAAAGATTAATCAGGTGGGTAATAATAGGAGACAAGTCGTCAACTGCTAATTTTAGGAAGTCGTTTGGGATATTGTCCCACCCTGGAGCGCTGCTTGATTTTGAATTAATTATAGTGTTCTTAACTTCTTCTATGTCAGTCTGCAGTAGAGCAAAGGAGTGCAGTTTCTCCGAAATTCTATCTAAGGTTTGGCTTAATGGGTTATCATTTTGAATTTTATTTGCCAGTTGTCTCCCTATGTTTACAAAATAACTATTTATGAAATTTGCCGAGTCAGTGGGTGATGATTTTAAGTTTAATAATTCAGTGTTAGTATTTATTTGTTTCTTGGTATATGTAATATTTTTAATGTTTTTCCACAGCAACTTATTGTTATTTAAGGATTTAATAATATTATCTCTATCATATTTTCTTTTAATTTTCTTTATTAAATTATTGCAATAATTTCTGTATCGTCTATATGTTATCCGAAGAACATCATTATTAGGGTCATTACGTAGGCTTTTTTGTAATTTGTTTCTCGTTTTTATGCATCTCAGCAGTCCTGCAGTCATCCACGGTTCTATAAGTCTTTTGCTGCATGGGATACTAGTTATAGTTGTACTTAGTTTTAGACTTTCACTTATTTGATCTATTAAGCTATTAGTGATAACCATTGGATCATCACATAATAATAATTCTGATAAATGTTTATTCTGTAGGTATTTAAGAGCGGCTTCAAAATTTATTTTCTGCTTTAATTTATTTTGTTTGTGTTGCTTTTTTATCTTTGATATGGATAGAAGAATAGTAGAGTGATCTGTAATGGTGGTGTGCATAATTGCTATTGATGCTTTTTCTTTGATTTTATTTATTTTCAGCATAAAATGATCCAAGCAGCTTTGCTGCCTTGTAGGTAAGTTGTGTCCAGCTAAAATACCGTAGCTCGCAAGCATGTCTAAGTAATTCATTCTATTTTTATATGCATCTGGTCGTTCCATATTTTGAGGCCTAATGTTTATATTAATATCACCAGCTATTATGATACTACTTTGTGAAGGAAGTGACTCCAGATGAGAGTTTAATGAATTTACAAAGTTTTCAGTATTAGGATACGATGGAGACCGATAAATACATAGCACAGTGGTGTTAAGAACTTCTATTTGTAGGCAAGATGCCTGGAGTAATTTAATTTCTTTGACTTTATGTTTTAGAGATTTTTTAATGTATACCACCACTCCATCATTTTGATTTAATTGAGCAGTGGTATAGTATGAAACGTAATTATTTAACTGCGGGAGAGCTTTGTTCTGATTTAACCTACATTCAGTTAAAGTAATGATATCAGTTTCAAATGATAAAGTTGATAGACTCAGTGTAAAATCGTGAAAATTTTTATATATACTAACTATGTTTTGGGCTATCAAAGTTAAATCATTTTTATTTATACATATGTGCCCCTTGAGATCGGTTCCTTCACATTCAACAGCATCTGCTATTTTAATTTCGTCTAATTCTTGCATAGTGTAAAGTGTATCACCCATATTTCAGAGAATAAAAGTTCAAGCAAGAGTTTATTACATGTAGATTATATATAGTTATATATTTAAGCCAAAAACACATGAAATAGAGATTAACAATACTTGAATACTTGATTATTTTGAGTGGTTGTAGTTGTGTTTTTAAAATAAATAAGATGCAAATGAAAATAAGAACTTGTAAAGGTAAGTATATTGATACACAGTGGGTATATTTTTGTGAGTGTAAGTGTATAGTGTAAGTGAGTGCATGTTTGTTTGTGTATTTGAGTAATGTAGATATTTGGTGATTTTTGTCACAACTTTTAGTATTTACAGATTGCAAAGCTGCTAGCATGTTATAATAAACAATGGAAAAGATCCTAATAATAGAATAATTACACAATCTAAGTTTGAAGTACATAGTTTTATGGCAATAGGCCACGTGAAGCAAGATATACAGTAAGAGTAAATTTGTATATAATGTAGGAACAGTCGATGATTTACAGATAATTAAATTGGTTCTGTCACTACAAAGTTTAGATACGTGCATTTTGTCAGATTTTTGACTTTTGTTATTAATCTCTGTGCTCGTATTTAGTAGATATAACTGTAGATAATTAGTATAAATACAGAATGTTTTAATGTTTGAAATGTCTGTATGTTCTGTCTGTAGTTGTTAACATTAATCAATATATATAAAACTGTTCCGTTACTGACTGAGTGACTGAGGTACTGAGTGACTGAGGTACTGAGTGACTGAGTGGCTGACAGACAACGTACAGCCGTAACTACTGGACGTAGAGAGCTGAAATTTGGAACATACATTTTTAAGGGGATGGAGGGGTGCACTAAGGAAGGAATTCCCGAAATTCCCACGGGAACGGGAAATATTGGACTTTTTAGTTTGTATGAAAAATCTTATTCCTTGAGTGCACCGATGTGAAACTTGGTGTAAAGGTTTTCCAATGTGTGTCTGGTTATGTTATGAAAGGAATTCCCGAAATTCCCACGGGAACGGGAAATATATGATGTTTTAGTTTGTATGAAAAAATCCCATTCCTTGAGTGCACGGATGTGATACTGATATAAAGGTTCCTCAATAAGTGTCTGTTTGTATTATGTAAGGAATTCCCGAAATTCCCACGGGAAGGGGTTGGACTTTTTAGTTTGTATGAAAAATCTTATTCCTTGAGTGTACGAATGTGATACTTGGCATGAAGGTTCTTCAAAGAGTGACTGGTTGTGCTACGAAAAAAAATCACAAAATTCCCAAGGGCACGGGAAATATATGATTTTTAGTTTGTATGCAAAAAACTTATTCCTTGAGTGCATGGGTGTGATACTTGGTATAAAGGTTCTTTCAGTGGGTGTCTTGGTTGTATATTTTCTGAAATTTCCACGAGAAGGGTAGTTAAGCGCATACGAAGTTGCGGGATAAAGCTAGTATCATATAAAAAGCTTTGGTTCCTTTTATTATGAGCAAAAAGAAAAACTCCAACATAACTCGCGGATACATTTTTGTAATAAAAAAAATGGTTTGTCTAAATTTTAAATTAATAATAAATTCAATTAAATATTTAGTCTTGATCATGGTAATCACAGCTTAACAAATCACGCCCTGCGTTATTCAAATATCTCCCAGACGGGGTTGGATGCTAATTACGCGGCCTAGGGTGGTGGATACTATTCAGCTGCCTTCTAGTGTTATAATTGAGAGCACTTGAGTCAGATTTAATATAGGATTTGTGATTTTGAGACTTCGGAGTTAACAATACGAAAATCTGTTTTGTTCCTTGCAAACTATTTCGTTAGAATTATTTGTAAAGAGAAGAAGAATATAGGTATTATACAAAACGTTATATTACATTTTAAGTAAATGGAAAACCTGACTAACTATAATAAAGGGCCCCTGCTAAACCTTTTAGTTGATCTGCATCTAGCCGGAGAGATAACTAGATTATGTATAAAAGTATAAAATAAACGCAGGGTTCTGAGACATACTGCACACAATGCAAACAATAAAAAATGCACTTTGGCTTATTGCATGAAAATAAATATTGATATTGACGACCACTGTGGAGGGAGATGGTATTGGACCACAAATTAGGGGGAAAACTATTCAAATAGTTTAAGTATTTCCCGATTTGTATTTTGTAGTACCTACCTTTAACACCTCAAGCTATATCGTTACGTTAATTGTGGATTTATGACAAACAAAGTCACTTCGATGTTATTAGAACGTCAATGATAGAGGGGAGAAGAAAGATCAGAAATAAATATGAATACACATCACATCAGAACTCGAGGGTGACGAGGATGTATAGGCCATTATCCACCAAGAATTTTGAGGCCGCCGAAATGGCTTCTGACAAACCCTTACGACTACTGTATACAAGTATACAGCACCCGGGACCGACTGCTTACGTCCTCCGAAGCACGGCAATCACCGTGAAAACTGAATGGTCGGCGGTCATCCATCTAAATACCGACCGCGGCAAACGTTCCACGCACCACGACGACTTCGAAAAATAAACTTAAATTGATTTTACTTCTTACATACATACATAACGTCATGCCTGTATCCCTTATGGGGTAGGCAGAACACCAGAGGTTACAAGACCATCTGATGTCACGTTTGAAAAATTTGGAGGTATTATAAAGATGGAGAGAAACTATTGTAGCGACAGGGAGTTAGACTATCGCCCACAAAAACGCCTTTAAAACCTCTGTCCCTTAACTGACTTACACAGTATGCCCGGCAAGAGAAGCAGCTGGCACATTCTACGTTTTTCTTTCGCTCCCAGTACAGCATTCAAGCTTCTTTTTATAAAGGGTTATAGTAGGCACCAGTCAATTCAAATTTTATTTTATTTGATACGATATAAACTGTTGTGCAAATAGTCGCTATTAATGAACACAGCTACTATGACACGACATTTCATTGTTACTACGACGTCGTACAAAATGTTTTGTATTAGCGCGTTGTCATGTTTATTTTAATGTTAGTTCAATTTATTCATTCATAATTTAAAATGACCATGCTTTACTTAAAATGTTAGCGAACATATTAATTTCCTTGTACAGAAATAGATACCTTTTATCTTTGCAAAAATCGTTTATATAAATGATACTTATTGTGTAAAAAAATTTGGCCGGAGACAAAAAGCAAGCCTGTATGCAGTGAGGTCAGCTCTTATACCTATATTTCTCTAGCTATTTCTCAGCTCTTATGTATATTTTTGGTCCTAAAATGTTCGCATAATTTTACCGCTCGCTGCGCAGCGTCTATCTAATGATTGGCTGTCACTCCAATAACGATCACTAGCCCTAATGAAGGCTTGATCAGCGAAGGGGGATGTTTAGTGGGTATACTCAGGTTACTGTCACTGCCTATTGCTGCTAACCGTTGGTCTAACAGATCTTTTGTTACCCTTTTGTGAGTAAAAACATTCATCCTCGTCCTAATAGAGCTTGATCTATTGGGTGTCAAATCCTTTCCTTGGCGGAAAAAAAATCTATTGCAACACCTATAAACAATTACCTACATAGTGTGACTAGGCCAATTATAGCTCCACAAATACAGGATTCAGCTAGTACAATTAAATGTACTTATTGAGGACTATAGTTGATAACTATCTTCCCCTTAGAACGAAGTTGCGCAGTAAGATCCTTCATCATCATCATCATCATCATCACAACTCCGCGTAATGAGCCCACTGCAGGGCTATGAGTCTCTCCTCTGGGTGTCGAGGAGGTTTAGGCCGTAATCCATCAAGCTGGCCCAGTGCTGGTTGGTGGATGTCAGATATTTCAGGGTGCCGAAATGGCTTCGGACAAACCCTAACGACTCTGTATACAAGTATACAGCACCCGGGACCGGCTGCTTAGCGTGCCCTCCGAAGCACGGAAGTCGTCGTGAGAAATGAATGGGTGGCGGTCACCCATCCTAATACAGGCCGCACCGAGCGCGCTTAACCTGCGATATCGTTTGATACGCACAATAACCACGGCGCCACGAGGACTTCGACGACTTCGCAGTAAGATCCTTAACACATTCTATTACCAAGCGAGGATCACTCGAATTAGTTGCTATCTATAACGTGCTTATCCAGAGTCTAAAGTTAAGATGAAGCCACGAAATGAAATATTAAATCGATAGCATTTAACACTAAATCAAATACAGGTTATTTTTTAAATATTAAAAAAAAGAAAACACTTCAAAGATTATAAAATAATTCTCACATGAAACACGGTAAAGTAATTTCAGTTCCGAACTGACTTAGCGAAAGTTTCTGGAAGCTTGTTATTTTCTGCTAAGCAAAAGGTACCCAGGGGAAACGAAGTATCTGCCAACTTTCCTAAAAACCTTCCACCGGAAATGAAAAGTTGCTTAGTATTAGTTGAGGTAGCCTTCAACAGAATTGCCTCAAGCTTTTGTTGTGTATATACAGGGTGACTGGCGGGTCACTTTTTAATTTCGAGGACATGATAGTTTGAGATAAAAAATATAATAAAAAAAAGACGTGTGGCACTCGGAGACTGCCGCGGTAAAGCTATTGCATAGCATTTTTTATGAACTTATGCAATTATAATTATTTATTTATTTTATTAATGCAGTAATGTTTGATCTAATATGAAGTTCCACAAGTTCCTAGTAGATGGCGCTGATTGTTTATTAAAGCCCGCATGTAAATTTATGAAATCAAAGTATCACCGCTGTGCCAGTCGGTGTTAGGTTTTTTTCGTTACGAAATTTCTGGATTCAGTCCCCACGCTCAAGGCCCGCGATAAAAGCTATGCAATAGCTTAAAATAAATAATAATTATTTACTGAGTCAACTTAACCGAAAGTTTAAGAATTCATTACGCAACGCATGGTAACATACATTGGTACGGACGTACGTACTTCGCTCTCAACACAGAATAGGTAGGCAGGTATAGTCGGCCCAGTAAAACTATTTATTTATTTATATGGATTTCTGGTGAAAAATTAAGTACCTACTTATATTACATAATTATGATCAGAATCGAGAACAGAGTGCTCTCCTTCAATATCTAAAATTTGTCACCAGTCACCCTGTATAGATATATTTTGAGGTTGTTAAGGACAAAGATACAACTGACGACCGGCTGGTCTAGTGGTAATATACTTTGCCTTCTATGCCAGAGTTCCTGGCTTCGAGTCCTGGTGGCGAGGGATATTTTTGTGATGAACATGGATATTATCCGTCAGGTGATGGATGTTTATTTAAGTTTATTTTCTGATGAAGATATGGGTATATTTGTATGCGTCTTTATTTCTTAAGTATATTATCCGTTATCTAGTGTCCATAACACAAGTTCTTTAAGAAACTTGAATTGGGTTAGGTAATGTTGTATGAATGTCAGAAATATTAATTTTCTACTTATACTTACGTCTTTATACTTCTTAAATGCCTATGCCTGGAAAAGGCATACCAGGTACATAACTTCACGCCTGTATCCCTTATGGGGTAGGCAGAACACCAGAGGCTATAAAACCATCTGATGTCACGTTTGACAAATTTGGAGTTATTTTAATGATGGTGAGAGACTAATGCAATGACGGGGGTAAATATAACCTCCGTCCCTTAACTTACTTTTACAATATGCCCGAGAAGAGAAGTAGCTGGCACATTCTATGTTTGTCTTTTGCTACCAATCCA
Source organism: Stenoptilia bipunctidactyla (assembly GCA_944452665.1). Classification (NCBI taxonomy): domain Eukaryota; kingdom Metazoa; phylum Arthropoda; class Insecta; order Lepidoptera; family Pterophoridae; genus Stenoptilia; species Stenoptilia bipunctidactyla. Next base: position 14,565,712 of record OX101726.1, read on the forward strand.
GCATCTAAATTTATATTTCGAAAGCTGTAATTTTGAAAACATAAGAGTTCAATGTACACTACCTTAACGCATCCCTTAACGTAGGTATCGTATAAGTTTACTAAAAGATATAAATCAGAAGACGGGAAGCATCGTCCTTCTGCTTGTATGAAAACCGGATAAACACCTTTGCTAGTACATCATAAATATTATTTTTATGATCAATGAATGAACTTATTCTGTAAGATTTTCATAAATTGTGAATTTAAATATCTTATGCCATTCCTACCTTTATCATGATTTCTTATTAGAGCTGTGAAAACAAATCGGCCTTAAGATATTTTACTACTCGTATTTGTTTTTTCATAAAGTCACATTATGGCACGAAATGAAAATTTGTTTCAACGTGATGTTAGCTGACTACCTAAGTGGTGTCGCCACAATAGATCAAGTGCAGAAAGAACATATAAAACTAACTATTATCATTATTTATTTATTATTACTTATGGGCTTGTGATCTGAGCGTGTCACACAGTGCCTCCTTGCATGATTTTTAAGAAGTTTCTAGTTAAAATTAAGGTCAATAAATCATCGATATAATTAAAAGTACCGAAGGCACTATAGTTTACTCTATGGTATCAGGAAAAATGCGAGAAAATGGTTAATGAATGCTCCCGAGTCTTACAAGCCGACAGCAAATCTTGACATTCTTTTGTTTCTATTGTGAAGTTATAATTGCCACACTAACAATGAAATTTATTATTAATCTGAAATCTCGATCTTAGATTAAAGACACTACAAAATATGATGTTTTCAAGACAGCCTATCACGATTGAAAAATGGAAATGGATTGAAATCCACTAAAAGCCAACCGCCTTTTGAGAGTTTTGTCTAACAAGGAGTTTGCAACATTATTAATCTGGGTTTATTTGCTAGCCTTTCGAAGGGTTAAGGCTTTTATTTATTCAAAATTTGTGTTTTAAAGCTACTCGATGTGTACCAGACGCTAACACAATTATGTAGGGGTCCCATCGAGCTAAAAGCTCCTAAAGTAATAACATTACTTTCGTTTTCGACGAAGCGGGTACCACTAAATTGATTTTTGCTTTATTATTTTACTAGATATATCGCGAGGTTTTACCCGCGCAGCTTTGATTTCCTAAAAGTTCTTAGAGTTTTATTATACAATTATGTTATTTTCACACAATTGTAAAAAAAATATATGTTCCTAAGAACAGATTTTCCTATGTCTTTTACCACACTGACCGATCCAAATGGTCCACACTGCGAAAATAATAAAATTAAAAATAAAGACTCTCGGTCTTCTACTATTGTACAAACTTGAGTACTTACATCTTTGCCAATCTTGATAACTATTTCTAGTTTGCTCGTAGATACCTACTCAAATACAAACAGCAAAAAAGTGAAAAAGAATTAAAACTGAGAGGACGGTCAGAATATGCGAAGAAAAGAAAAATTTCAACCAATTCATATTATTCTAACAAGGATTTTCCTTTACATGAATCCAAGCTTCCACAACTTGTTTTCCTAAGGAAACATAAATAAAACCGATTGTTGAATTTCAAACTAAAAACCGTGATTTGGAAGGAGCGGATGTTCAAACCGGAAGTAACAGTCTGCTCCAGGGGGCGCTGCGAGCGTCTAGTCGAGATATTCAGCACTTCCGGCCCCTGAGTATGAATAGGACGCCTGGAGGAAATGAATAAGTCGATTGAAAGATTCTATTGAGGAGCTCTTAGACGACAGTCGAAGTTAGTCCACTATTGTACTGTTTGTAATCAGTGTTAGGAAACTACTCCGCTTATACAATACAAAGCTTATTATAATAACGATAAGTTTCAAAATAAATGTAACAAAAATTCTAAATAAGCCCGGAAATGTAAAACGATTTTTAGTGTAAAACCATTTTACTAAATTTCCTGACTTTTTATTTAAAAAAACTGAACATTTAATAGATAAACAACCTTTCAAAGTATAGTAGTCGAACAATAATTCAATATATTTCAAATTATAATATCATGTACCCTTTTTAACTAAAAAAGGGGATTTCATAAAGGTGAAATTTTGCAAAGATGGATGTAACATTCGTGTTTTTGTAACGCTTCCATAGTATAACGACAAACAAAAGCCGTAAACCATCTAGTTTTCTAGTGCTAGTTGGTGGGTGAAAACCTTTCAGAGCGAAAAAATGACTTCTGATAAGTGTCCCATAGCTACAACTGTATACAAACAACGGAACCTACAGCTGAACGTTCCCTTCTAAAGCTCGGAAGTCGTCGCGTCGGATATAATTAATAGCCAGTGGTCACCCATCCTTACACCGACCGGGTCGAACGTTGCTTAACCTACGATACCAAATGGTTTGCACATTATGCGCAATGACAATTACCTTGCATATTTTCACGTTAATATTTAATTTAATAAAAGCGTTTAAAAAAATTAATTTTAAAAAGTCCATCATTTATATTATAAAACGAATAGCTTACTATTCAACATCTAGTAAGCTACATTTTCATTCCAAATTTAGAGAAAGTGCACCATCGAAAACTACTAGTAAACGTACATACATTAATCATATCCAAAACAAACATACGAATGTTATTATTCCATTATGTTACGTCCATATCTATTTATTGTTTACCATGCCGAATAATAAATTTATAATTTATGATTTAATTAAATTAATAATAATTTATTAAAGGCACAGTAAATGTATGCTTAGTTTCATTTGAATTCCAAAACATAGTATTTGTTTATTTTCTAATGAAGTGACCAACTGGAACAGCTGTTACAGAGTATCATTTTGTTATATTATTCACAAGTCCTATTTAGCGAGACCTCATTTAGTATGTTAGAGTGAGGAGTAATAGTGTTATTAATTTTTTGCAAGACTAAACGCCAGGCACACGAGGTAATATCATAAAACAATATTGAAACACTTGCGTCAAATCGGTAAGATGAAATAGTGAGATAGGTGCCACATGACCTAAGGGACCAACTGCGATACCAACACGCCGGAGCATGCATTGCACTACTGAATCGGCATAGAACGAAGGAAATTTTAAAGCTAATTGATACCAACGATGAAAAGTGGATCTTGTACGACAAACTTACGCTCGTTTCAGCGGATGGACCGGGTGCTGCATCTAATCAGTGCGCTATAATAATATCACTCAAAGAAAGATGATGGTGACTGTCTGGTGTACCAGTGCCGGACTTGTACATCACAGTTTCTTATCGAAGGGAACAATAGTCACGACAGATGTCTATTGCCAAGAATTGCAAACAATTATGTAGAAGCTCGCTATTTAATAACCAAGATTGGTCAATTGCTCTTCCCTGTTGCTTCGTCACGACAACGTGAAGAAGCAACGGGGATCTATCACTATGTATCACACAGCTACAAGAGTTACAGCTGGAAACTCTGTAGCTGTCAACACATAGTTTTTTTCAAAATAACGACAGTTTCTTCTATGCAAAAAATTCAAACAACCGGGAGGCAATACAAAACGCTTTTGCTCACTTCATCGCCTACCTTCCGACAGACTTATGCGGTAAGTGGAGAAATAAATAATTAGTAATAAATTAATATTGATACTAAACTGTGATTGTACGAATTTGTACTTCTAAGCGTTTTAAGATTGTCATTTTAGGGTAGCTTAGTGCTAAAATAATTTAATCCTTTTTTCTTTCAAAAAAGTTATGTTTTCTTAATACCTAAACTGAAAAAAAAACTTAACCAAATTATTTTCAAGATCAAAAGGATGGAACATACAACGTATTACGATCCATTATAGATAAAAGCCCTGTAAAGTGGTAGCCCCCATAATCATGTTACAATATGATCGAGTTACAGTTAAGAATCGCGGTTGATCCGGGAAAAGCAGAGCGCAGGGAGCGATGCTAGGGTCTAAGCTAAAAGAATACAGCGAGTTAGGACTTTTTAAAACCACTTATTTTTCAGGAAAAATTCTAATTATTGTCTTACGTTCCTACCATTAATTATATAAAATCAAATACGGCTTAAACTGGACTTTATCGCGCTTCGCTTTATGTAACATTTTAAATACACGTTTTTTTTAGTCTTTGCTGACACCGTGGTTCTAAGAGGCTGTAGAATAATAAGTAGAATAAATCGCGAAAATTCGGTTTAATTCTTATATTCAGTACCTACTTCATTTTCAAACAGATCGAAAAGATGATGGGTTCTATGTGACAACATTTCTAGGTATATGGAAGATTGCTTTCTTAGGGACTTCATAACAATAGTATATTATGTAACAAGTGAGCTAAGTTGCTAATTACAGTCGAGGCTGTGATTTGAGCCCGAGCCGCAGGCGATGGCTTAATAATAATGAGAATAATGGGACTGTAATTAGCAACGCTCACGAGTTACATACGACGTTTTTCAACACACTTGTGAGTAAAAGACAGACATACGTGATCATAAAATTTATTTGAAGCAGCTGTTAGCTGCTGCGCGTCAGTAACCCTGTCCCATTACACGTATACACGCTATTGTTGCTTGGAGGCGCTGCGCGTGCCGCTGTTGCTGCACGCGCGCCGCCTGTCCGCGCGCCGCCTGGACGCGCGCGCTCATATATTTAATGTATAGCCCGGATCAATAAAATATGCTCTGTTTACTCGCATGTAATTGGCACTAAGGTACAATTCAACTTTGTAGGATTCATTATATTATGCACTAGGGTATAATATATTATGCACCCGTGACTTATAGCCCAGTATATAGTTCTAAATTCAATAGAATAAGGCTCACTTTACGAGCAAGTGTGTTGAAAAATAAGTTTGTAATACTCTATGTAATGTCTGATACACCTATCTTTTAATAGGTTATTTACAATAAAAAATCAAAAAACAATTTTTTATATCTTTATTCTTTTATTTTCACTATTAACTATCATCCGGTGAGATTACGGTCAAAGGCCGTTAAAACAAGTTGTGTTTTTGTGAAACTAGAATCACTTGATGCGACATAAGCACGCAAACATCGGTTTATTCTATTAAAAATGGTTAAACTATTCTAATCTCACTTGATTGAAATATGTACGATTTTTTCTGTCCGACAATTATCACTTTTTTACAATTATCACGCTTTTACACATTTACACGCATATGTGCAGTTGATAAGTCTACGAATACATTTGACTATTCTAATTTCAATCAATCTATTTTCTAGTTCATATTATTTTAAATAACTTTTCAACACACTTGCTCGTAAAGTGAGCCTTATTCTATTGAATTTAGAACTATAAACTGGGCTATAAGTCACGTGTGCATAATATATTATACCCTAGTGCATAATATAATGAATCCTACGAAGTTGAATTGTACCTTAGTGCAAATTACATGCGAGTAAACAGAGCATATTTTAGTGATCCGGGTTATACATTAAATATATGTTGTGCGGGCCGCGCCTGCTGCAGGCGCGCGCGTGTAGCAGCGGCACGCACAGCGCCTCCATGCAACAATAGCGTGTGTACGTGTAATGGGACAGGGTTACTGACGCGCAGCAGCTATCACTGCTTCAAATAAATTTTATGACCACGTAGGTATGTCTGTCTTTTACTCACAAGTGTGTTGAAAAACGTTGTATGTAACTCGTGAGCGTTGCTAATTACAGTCTCGACTCATTATTAAGCCCTCGCCTGCGGCTCAGGCTCAAATCACAGCTTCGACTGTAATTAGCAACTTAGCTCACTTGTTACATAATATACTATTTTAACTCAGTTTCAGTCTAATGTTCGTTATTATCAAAGCTGAAATATGAAGTGTTTCTTAGATTGAATAAAATCACTGTTATGGGTAACAAATGTTGAAAATATTGTTTTCTCCTAAAAATACTTTATTCTAAAAGCATGTTTTATACTATTGTCACTAGACACAAAGCGCTCCTTATTGCTCGGAACTAGGATGACGTAACATGCTTGTAAAAATTCGTTCGTATTATTTCACAGATTACACGTATTTACCAGCAAGTTACGTTATCGATCCAATAGAAGCGATTTTGTTTAAGTAGTGTTTAAGCAATATGTACCCGTACTAAAAATAACAACTTTTGCCGGGGACTGAGTTCCTTTTCCACTACTAAATAATGTATAGTTAAAACCAAATACATTATTATGATGAGAGTCAACTTTATTGTATCGACGTCATTATTTTCAGATTGCTTTTTTATAAAAGACTAAGCCCGCGTTTTACCTCGATCTCACCTGATGGTAAGTGAAGATGAGGTCGATGATGAAAGAACACGGGCCTAGGAAAGAACTGGCCCATTATAAAATATTGCCGGCACACATCACTTTCATAGCCGCGGTAATATTTGGCAGATTTCATATGAAGAGTCGCTGAAATTTTATATGTAGGGTCGTATGAAAGGTCGCAGCCACTCGGACCCTGACGGTATCCTACCACCAATCTAGGGTAACTGTGATTAGTAGCCTTTTACGATGAGCTTATCCAGGGGTGGTAAGGCTATTTATTCTAAGCCGACCCCATACGGGATTCGACTGAATATATAGTTTTAAAAAATCTGGACAATTTTAAGTCTCAAAACGCTTTTTCTTTTCAATTGATAACGAAAAGGAAGCTGAATAAATATTTTTTATAAAAATCCAATTTGTATTGACACTGTTGTAATACTGACACTTCGGAGAATCGTTGAAAAGAAGACTACCTACCTAGTAAAATGTAGTTTACGGGATATTTTCAGTTATGGAAATTCAGGTTGTTACAATATCTTTCCTGGGAATATATTTTGAAAAAATACTTGAGAGTCTATCTAAGTTTTGAATATCAAGTCAAAGTCAACGTCAGAATATAATTTATTCCATTGAAGTGTATTACGAAAAGATAACGAATGATGCAATATACAGGGTAGAATTTTTCAATGCCCCCTGGATGGAAAGTACTCTAAATATTGGAGATAGCAAATTTTGCTCCAAAGCATCCAAAAATTTTTCAAAAATTTGCTTGCTTCACCCAAAAATCGAACCGACTAAAGTTTCCGACCATCCATCACTTCACAAGGTCTATTGAGAAGAAACTTAACGGCAATCACCTTTTCGGAATAGTGTCCGACTTTTATCTGCGTCAAGTGCCTAGAGCTACATGGGACTAAGGAGTGCTCTCGTACTCCTGAGTCGCCTACTGCTCCGTCTTGCGTCTTTTGCGGCCAGTCAGGCCACATGGCATATTTCCGCGGCTGCCCTAAGGCACCGCGTGCGGCCAGGGCAACCGTAGAGCCCATCGAAAACTGGAGAGACCGCCTTCACCCTAGCTCGAGCGCTCCTCCTCCAGTCGTCTCGAAAGCCTCTAAGGCAAAATCCTCTTCCGTTTAAGATCCGAGCAGCCGTGTTGTGACTCACTCACAGTGCCAAAACGCAAAGGGGTCTCACGACCGCATGGCATTCTGGATCCAGCTCGCTCCCATCGATGAAATTCTGGCTTTCGGCGCCGCTCTCGATGCCAACTAAGTAACTAAGTTCGCTCCCCTTATTAGGAAACTCCAGCTAGCTCAACGTTTCTAAACGTAGTCCTTTCTTTCAGCTTTCCTATCTTACAGTGAGTCTCGTCACTTTAGATATTCTCTTCGTCTCAGCCTCGTCATTTTAGCTTTCAGCTGACTCATGGGAACCAGGGTGTCCCCGCTGCGCAGCGTCTATCTACCGATTGGCTGTCGCTCCGATTATGATCAGTGGCCTACTCCAAGGCGGGTCATAAAAAGGGGATGTTTAGTGGGTATACTCAGGTGTTCTGAGGAGTTTCGTGGCCGCTCTTGCGGTTCCCACACTGTCTGGGTACCGTAACATACTGCTTGAGCGCGCCTTATATTGATAAATAAAGTCGGCTATGGTGCGAACAGACAGTATGTCATTGTTTTATATTTGAAATTTGAATATTATCTTTCTGACAGAGACGCTTTAATTTTGTGAGAACATTCTTATGCCTTCCTTCAGAAAGGGAAGTTCATTGTTTTTTCCGAAGAATTTAATCTTCGGAATAATACCGCGAAGCGTATCAGCCTCCCATTTATATTTAGTAATAGTCAAATAATGTAAATGTACCTTATTGTAATCACAATAAATTATTTCATTAGAAATCCCTCTCGTTTCAGTACTCTGTATTTGCTAGCCACTGGGGTTAGCAGCTCTTTAGGAGTCCCTTTCGTCCGTAACAGGATTCATTCTCCTCCTGCTAGAGCTTGCTTGAGTGGGTGCCAAAGACTTTCCTTGGCACACGGGTGTAAGAAGGGGCTCTTCAATAAATATTGCTATAGACATGACCGCCGGAGCGCTTATCAACGCTTATATTATTCTATTTTTGCCTTACACGACACTCTTACATTCACATAAAATACACTATGACTACACGATTTTATAAATTCCTAGGGCCACGATTGTATAACAAAATAAACGCTAAAGTGTATATGTATCCCTTAAACGTAAATTGTAAAAAGGCTTTAAAAAAATTCTTCAGGTATTGTCGTACGATGAACCCGAGATGCTACTGACTAAGTTTCGCAGTCTCCAAGCGTAGCGTTATGGATTGACACAAAACGAGCTGACAGTATCTTGAGTTTCAGGTCTTGCAGCTTGCTGGATGTTGGATTTAATGTTTTTTTAGGATAGTTTCCCATGTCGGGAAACCATCTTCATCTGTCCAAACCATCTTCTCTATTTCAATAGAGATATCTATATCTATTGATTACGCGGTAAATATTTGAGAACATATCGAAATAAATAGCTTCCTTTATAAGTGCGAATATAGCTGCGTGCGAAAACTGAATGCTAAACAATATGTAATCAATTTCTCATATGTATATCTTTGAAAGATCAAAAAACTTAATTACAAAAAAGGCAACGTACAGTACCACGAAATAAACTGAAATACACCTACCTACATGATATATAATATAAAAAGCAAATTGCAATACATTCTGCTGGCCGTCCGTTCATCATGTCACTTGCAGGATCTAATTTAACGAGGGTAGACGCAATTTCAGTGGTCGCTCGGACGCTTCCTACTGGACGGGTGTCTTTAAACTCTGAACTTGACGGTCACCTCAGTAAAAATATATTATAGCAGGAGACGAACCTATAGGGATTTCCTACCTAGGTTTATCATATGAGATTTAATTCTGAATATGAATAGAGAGAACTTTCAGAGCATTATAAACCTGCTGCATTACTTATTTAGTCGCGATTATATTTCACAGCTTCTTTCTTTGCGATTGAGGTTTACTTTATGTAGTAGCGCCACCTACTGCTAGCCTTTGCACGGATTTTAGAGTCTATGATAAGGGTTCTTTTCTTTTTTTTTTTTTTTTTTTAACAACTGTCACGTTTCGCTCCCTATGTCAGCATCCAGTCTACAGAACTCATTTCTGCGTTTCCGTGCTGTAGCCTGCGCACGTCGACTAAAATATATTAATTAGCTAGTTTAATTTTAAAAGTTTAAATGGTAAAAATTGTGCATCGAAGGAAGAGAAAATTCTCAAGAAAATAATTCGAGGAGGTTGAGACATCAAATTACAAATTCCGAAGAACCCAACGGTGTTGGGACTTATTAGAAAAAATGTCGTTGACACAAAAACTACCCACATTGTATGTGCGTGTAGTCATCGAGGTTCGATGCATACAATTAATTCTCCTATTTAGTCCGTTACTCGATAATAATATCGTCGTTGGCGATTAATCTGATGTACGGTGGAGAATCTCTAATATAATTTTAATAAATATTAGAAAAAATGTCGTTGACACAAAAACTACCCACATTGTATGTGCGTGTAGTCATCGAGGTTCGATGCATACAATTAATTCTCCTATTTAGTCCGTTACTCGATAATAATATCGTCGTTGGCGATTAATCTGATGTACGGTGGAGAATCTCTAATATAATTTTAGTAAATATTAGAAAAAATGTCGTTGACACAAAAACTACCCACATTGTATGTGCGTGTAGTCATCGAGGTTCGATGCATACAATTAATTCTCCTATTTAGTCCGTTACTCGATAATAATATCGTCGTTGGCGATTAATCTGATGTACGGTGGAGAATCTCTAATATAATTTTAGTAAATATTAGAAAAAATGTCGTTGACACAAAAACTACCCACATTGTATGTGCGTGTAGTCATCGAGGTTCGATGCATACAATTAATTCTCCTATTTAGTCCGTTACTCGATAATAATATCGTCGTTGGCGATTAATCTGATGTACGGTGGAGAATCTCTAATATAATTTTAATAAATATTAGAAAAAATGTCGTTGACACAAAACTACCCACATGGTATGTGCGTGTAGTCATCGAGTTTCGATGCATATAATTAATTCTTTTGATTAGTCAGTTACCAGATAATATCGCCGTTGGCGATTAATCTGATTTGCGGTGGAGACGATCTTGCACGCCGAATCCAAGATTTGAAGTGCCCGAGCTACCTCCGTCATTATCAGCCTTTTTTTTTTTTTGATACGATTAATGTCCCGGAAGAGGTCTAAAAACCAGCAGTTGTCGGCTGAAGATCTAAAGAATCTAAAGATAAGCCTGTTGAGGACTATCTTGTACCCGCAATTTGCAAATATTTACTTGCTCCCTTTATTAAATTTAGAAGCAAAAGCAGCATTGGCTGAAACTCTTACCAAACGAGATTCTATACATCAACAAAAAAAAAAAAAAAGGGCAAATTGGAATCGCCTTGGCAGCTTTATCGCAAGCGATGGTAATCATTTTCAATGAAACTTTGAAGCAAAAACTTTTAAAACTGCTGAGTTACGCTTGTCGCGATAGCCAGAATAGGGAAACTAAAACTCATCGTAACATAATAATGAGTTCCATAAACGTATGCCTGCGTGACACGCTGACCAATACAAGTTGCGATGATTATCTATTGGGAGGAGATGTTGCTGAAACGCTGCAAATTGCAAAAAACGACGACGTCATCTCCGCAGCCATAGCTGCCGGCTCGAGCTCCACAGCAGAGCTACACGTACCCGCCACGTAGGACCTACCACGAACGGTCGTGGAACACTAGCAACCAGCGGAAATAAACCACCAGGTGCAGTGCGATGGACGTTTACGATATTTTCATCAAAAATGGGCTTAGATAACGAGTGATCCATTAATATTATCGTGAATAGCTGGTTACTAAAGACCTTTTAAATATCTGCCCGCTAAACAAAGTAGCTCTTGTGTTTACCCAAGGTCAATACATGGCCATAAAGATTATATTTTAGCGTTGGATAAACTATTAAAAATAAATGCTATATTCGTATGTTCTCATGAGCCAGGTAAATTTTATCACAAATTTTTTCTTGTGCTCAAGCTATACGGTGAAAATCGCTTCATACATAATTTAAAATCTTTGAATTAATGTACTACAAAACACTTCAAAATGGAAGATTACAGAACCGCTGATAAGTTAACAAAACAATGCTACATGTTATTTTTTCATCAATGTTGATAAGTCTTTCCGAAAGTACCTTCGATTTGAATATAACAACGTTTTATATGAATTCAAATATTAAACGTTTGACTTATGCACCGCTCTTTATATAAGTATTTACTAAAATATTAAAACCAGTCATGGAATTTTTACGTCGGGATAATTTTTTCATCCATAATATATCTAGATAATATATTTTACATTGGCAAAGATTGTGATGATTGTAATGAGAATGTTTGGATTACAAAACATATTTTAATAAATTTAGGTTTCATAATGCATACGAAAAAAGGTTGCTTTGTTCCTAGAACACAATGTAAATTCCTTGGGTTTATTTTTGATTCAGAGAAAATTATTTTAAAACTACCCACAAAAAAAAAAAGTTCTTAAAATAGAAAAAATAATACACAAAGTTATTCGAGCAATTTAAAATATTGTCACCAAATAAAAATCCTACTTATGATCAGGTAGTGAATTTACCCAGATATAATAAAGATGATTTTACTTGGTGGTTAAATTATCTAGAAGAGGGCTTTTCTCCTCTTAGAACAGGCCAATACACTAAAACTATCTATCCTGACGCATCATATACTGGCTAGGGCGGGTTTTGTGATGGAAAAGAGGCAGCGGGTCATTGGAAGGAAAGCGAGTCGTCGCTACACATTAATACTCTGGAATTAAAAGCAGTTTTTTCGGACTTAAAACATTCGCATAATTATGGTAGTTACGATTGTGATATATTGTTAAGAATAGATATTACCATTACCTGTATAAATAGAATGGGTAGTGTTCAGTTTTCACATATGGATCATATTACCCGAGACCAATGGAAATAGCGTGAAATGCGTAAGATCAATATCTTTACATCTTATATTACTTCAAAAGATAATATAGAAGCTGAGAGTTTGTCACGAAAACAGTTTAATGACACTGAATGGGATCTAAGTGACTATACCTTTAATAATATAACAAATAGGTTTGGAATACTATCGGTTGATCTTTTTGCAAACAGATGCAACTTATAATGTCCTATTTATGTAACCTGGAAAAATGACCCAGATGCAAAAACTCTTCAGAAAATTGTTAGTGAAAAGTCTGTGAGTATTGTGGTAGTACCATACTGGCCCACGCAACTATGGTTGCCATTGTTTAAAAGGTTGTGTTGTGATTGTATTTACTAAATACTAATTCGCTGAAATCTCCTTTCAGATCTGCGCACAACCTTCATTAAACATTAACCTTGGTTGCCGCGAAATTGTTCAGAAAGCGTTAGTAAAAAGATCACTGTCTTCAAAGTCCGTTGAAATTATGTTGGCATCTTTGTTGGATAATTCTTACCGAGACAGTGTGAAGGAGGTATCAAGGCGTGGATTGAATATTGCAAAAATAATAATTTTAGTTTTACTCAAACTTCTAAACCAATAATTGTTCATTTTCTAACTGAAATTTTCGAAAAAGGTGCTAAGTACGGTACTATTAATAGCTATAGATCTGCATTATCATTAATATTAAACATAAATTCCCAATATGACAGGTTAAAAAGTTTCATGAAAGGAGTCGTTATGTGAAGACCAACCACATCAAGTATGATCTTACCTGGGATCCAGCAGTTGTATTGAGCTACTTACCTACAAAATTTCCTAATGAAGACCTTGACTTAAAGACTCTTTTCCAAGAAAACTGTTACACTAATAGCTCTTGTAACGGAACATCGTGTTCAAATTTTATCCGTGACAAAGATTAAAAATATTTTAATAACTAAAAAAGGTACTTATAAAAGGGTTTATAAAAACCTCTAAATTTAATAGTAAACAGACCTTGGTAAAGTTTCCGTTTTTTAATATTCGTCCAGAAATTTGTCCAGCAAAAACCTTACAGATGTAGGTATATAAATAAAACGAAAATTTAAGGAAACCTGATAATTTGTTTATTAATTTTAAGAAACATATAGGTTTCCAAACTTTAAGTCACTGGGTTAAAAACACTTTAACTCTCAGTGGTATTGATGAAAATATTTTTAGTGCACATAGTACATGACATGCTGCTACATCAAGAGCTATTTATTTAGGAGTTTCTATTGACCTATCAAAAAGACTGCAGGATGGTCGGATTCTTCCTCAGTCCTTGCTAGAAATTATAACAAACTTTGTAACGAAAAATAATTTGCCTAATCATTGTTGAATTGTTTTCAATAAGTATGTTTATTTACTATTGAAGAGTTTTACCTTACTACTCTGCCAATTCATTTCACTATAACTAATCTTTAAACATCCTACATAAAGTAAACCTCAATCGCAAAGAAAGAAGCTGTGAAATATAATTGAGGATCAAACGAACTTCTAAAGTGAAGTTCGATCCTAATTATGTGAACAGCTTCTTTCGAAGCGATTTAATATAAACCCACCCGTTATTATGCTTTGAAATAAGCATAATATGAATATGTTTCAACATGGAGTAATTTCAATTTATATTTGTATTTTACCCAACCCCAATATAGTGAAATGAACAAACAGGAATAAGACAGATTGACTTTAAACAAAATGAGTTCTGTAGACTGGATGCTGACATAGGGAGCGAAACGTGACAGTTGTTAAAAAAAAAAAAAAAAAAAAGAAAAGAACCCTTATCATAGACTCTAAAATCCGTGCAAAGGCTAGCAGTAGGTGGCGCTACTACATAAAGTAAACCTCAATCGCTTCGAAAGAAGCTGTTCACATAATTAGGATCGAACTTCACTTTAGAAGTTCGTTTGATCCTCAATTAACTCAAGTTCTCAGTAGTGTACATATTATTATATAAAATCTCAAAATACTGGTCCTTGAAAGATCGTATTCTACTAAACTTCCAAGTATTTGTATTTAATTTCGAAAATTAAAACAGTTAATATTATAATTCATTAATATTTTTAGCAATTAAATATATTTTCAACACACTTTCTCGTAAAGTGAGCGTTATTCTATTGAGTTTAGAACTATAAACTGGGCTATAAGTCACTCGTGCATAATATATTATACCCTAGTGCATAATATAATGAATCCTACAAAGTTGAATTGTACCTTTGTGCAAATAACATGCGAGAAAACAGAGCATATTTTATTGGTCCGGGTTATACACTAAATATTTTCAGAAACAACAAAGAGGTTTTATACCACTTCAAATCCATATACATTTTTAAATGTTTGCGCCTTATATTAGGAAAATAAATTTGTATATTAAACAAATTATTCACAATTTACAATAATTTGTCATAAAATATTAAAATATTTTCATTTACCACTCCAAATTAAACATTTTCACTTAAAATAGGCTGTATATGACACATTTGACGGAAAAAAAAACCTACGCGCATGCGCGAGGTTCGGCGCCATTTTTCAATCACAATTCACAGCTTTATTATTAAGTGTGTTTGTTATTTTATGATCACGTATGTCTGTCTTTTACTCACAAGTGTGTTGAAAAACGTCGTATGTAACTCGTGAGCGTTGCTAATTACAGTCTCGGCTCATTATTAAGCCCTCGCCTGCGGCTCGGGCTCAAATCACAGCCTCGACTGTAATTAGCAACTTCGCTCACTTGTTACATAATATACTATTAAAGATTTTTATTGTTGTGGGCAAAATCCTCATGTTTACCCGGCCCTCATGCATTAGTGCAAGCCTACACTTATATTGTAACAAATAAGTCATCATTGGGCTGATTGCAACAACTAAATACCTTCATAGCTTTTATCTTGAAAATTTTATTCAAAAATAAACACAAAGGACGTGTATTTCAGAAAACAACTTTTAATTACCTGCACGCAACAAACAATAATGTATCTAAAAGTCATTTGTACGGTGTTGCCATGTTGACAATCAAATCAGGGAGTGGAACGCGGTAGGTAGGGAACACTGAACGACAAAGCTTGTTGCCGAGTTTAATTAGGCAGTCTACAACAGTAACACAGCGGTTGGGTTAAGGGGAATAATGCTGTGCTCGTATGAAAATTATAATCAAACACTGATTTCAGTTCTGCTAGGCACGTACAAAGACTTTAATGCTAAATTCAAAGTTGCGAAAAAGGGTTAAAATATTTTTGACTAATTCAAAAAACACTTCTAATTTTGTAAATCACTTATGGATGTTTGATAGTTACTCTCTTTTACTCAAAAACAGGCTGATGGATCTCAATAAAATATGGTACCTACAGATAAAGATTATAGTATCAAATAACACACAGGATATTAGATTTGATTAAGAATAGAAAAATCGTAAAGAATAAAAAAAAATAGAAAAACAGCTAGGTATACATAAATAGAAAAAATTGAGATGCAATTTTATTGGAAAGTTAAAAGAGCAATTATAATTTTAACCCAAAAGGTTAAGGAAGATGTACAAAGGGCAGCACATCAAGCGTTACAAATCTGACAAAAAAATAATACCTACTTGAATCCGAACTCTATGCCCTCGAGATTAAGCTAAAATTTGACAGGGAATGTAACCTTTGATCTGCTGCCTTCTGTACCTAAGTCATACAATTATTGATTAAGATCCTGGCGATTGTTTTAACTGTTTGAAATTTATTAAATCTTGTTTTTAAATTTAATCAAGGTTATTACGATCTCCATTTAAAGAAGTTTCTAATAGTTTTGCCCTATTTTTAATGTGAATTTGAAAGATGGTCTGAAATATTGTCATATAACCGTATGTCTATTAGTTGACTTTTAGTTATAATAGTTAGTATTAGTTATAATAAAAAGGACTACATTTTAGAATCAGGGTCCAAAATATAGCCATAAAAGACTTTTAAATGGAATTTCATATTTTACATATTATTTACTCAAATTTTTGTTGTTCTAACAAACCTCTTGACTCGAATGAACTGTTATTGTTGAACATAATATTATGTGTTCGCAATATCACAAGATCTGCTTAGTTCGAGAGTGAAGGCGTACGTTGAGTTTAAGTTATGTAGATAGTGTTTGCAAAGCAACATTTTATTGTTTTGAATACCACAGTTGCTACGTACAAGCACCTAAAGGTTTACAATAAAGGTATCTGGGTACCGTAAACTCCCCTCTACAGTACGTTTTGCAAAGTAGCGCCAATAAAAATGGCGACAAGATACACAAGATTATTCTAGAAACTGTAACCCATAACCGATAAGAAGCTTCGGTTATCGTCTAGAATCCTACAGTATACAAAGACGCGCTTTTGAATAGTGTTTAATTCCAGGAACTAAATATTTTAATCTAGTGTTTGTTGACTAATCATGAAAGGTAACGTCGCCTTAAAACCGTCAGGGACGTCGAATATGCGGTGACGAACTTGCGTTATCTGAGAGGAACCTTCCGTCTGCTGAGTTAACTATTTGTTTCCATTTAATTATTGCTCACCTTACCATTGTATGAAAAAATCTATTGTTTAAACTCTCGATAAAAATGTATACCTTAAAATCCAGGAAGATATCTTAAATAAGAAATATTGAAAATACCTTGTCACGAACTTCGCCAGTGCCGTCTTATGTGTGATATATTCTTCCTTTTGTTAACATCTCTAATTAGTAAAGGCTGGCAGTTATCTTTCTATTCGTTTTGTCAGCGTTTGACAAGATAAATAGTTACTGTAGCACTTTTGAAGTCGGTCCTACTTCCTTAATTTACGCAACGGCTAGAGCTTTTTGCGGTCAACGAATCTTTTGCCCGACATTTTGCTCTTCGTAATTAGTTGTTTAACGGTCCAGGTCTCGCGTATCTAGCATTAAGCTCTAGCATTTTAGCAGACACTTTAGTATTATGGTTTACCACTCATTTGAAATCTTTTGAGGATCAACTCAAATATATTTTAGTTGGTTTAACTCTGGTTCAATGAACATAAGTTATTAGTGTGCAATTTTTGTAAGTAGGTACTGAGAATAAAAGCTCATCATTCAGCCAGGAAACGTCTAATTTTGGACAAAGGCCTTCCCCTCTGCTCTTCTGGCTATGTCGGTGACTTTGTTTAGCCTGCGAATCTCCTCGTTTCTGATTCGCTCCCGCAAGGAAACTCCGAGTTTAAGCTTATTTATAAGGCCCATACTTATAGCCACAGATTAAAAGGTACAAATAATATTAATTCGTATTTTTTTAGGCTGTATAAGTATGGACATGACTTTTATCTATAATAACTACTCGTATAACAGATCGTAAAATTATTGTTTGTTAAAGCTGTTTACAATACAAACGTTATGAGGCAGGGGAAACTGTTTATGGCGTCATTAACTTAATGACTTGAAGCACCATAACGAGGTGGTTTGATGGACGTGTATTTTTTCACGCTAGAAGTTACTTTTAGAGGTTATTATCGTTTTGAAACAACTACCGCTTGTCACTTTAGAGTTCATAAGCAATCTCGGCATCATTATAAAGGCTTTACCGTGAAACTATATATTTATCAAGTAGGACAACATGTCGTCAATCGTTATGTAAAATTAATGGAATAATAAACATATTACTTCTGACTAAAAATAAAAATGAAATTTTTGATGGATGGATGTTCTGTTCTTCAATCGTGGCAGAACGGCTCAACGGATGTGGATGATTAAGCATAGTGATAATGTACAGTCAGAAATAGCACGAAGGCTATCCCAGACTTTATACTTTGTATCCCCTTTTCTTGCGGGATTATAAATTGCGTGGGTAAAACCACATGAAACAGCAAGTAGAAAATAATATCATAATTGGGCTAATCAACATGGAAGTGACAGGCATCATTCGATATCAACGGTCGGCAACCCATATTAAAGGGTTGTATCCTAATAGCATTTGAAAGGGTTAAAAAAATTTTGTTTGTTGTTGTTTTTTAACAATGTGTAAATTACTTCCCCAGAATTGTTTACTTACATAAGATGAACTAAACGCGATGACATAGTTTCGTTCAGTAAATATAATTCTATGATTTTCAAAGAATATGATTTTTATTTACATACAACATTTTCATAGATTTTGTACCTATTTATAAAAGATTTCAGGTCTGGTTAATGAAACAAAAATACAAATTCAATAATAGACAAATTAATATCACATAAACTAAAACTTCCATATAATAGGAAAAATATAGTTGAACCGATTTAAGGAATACCATACCATAATTTCGATTTTATTGATTTCTGATCTCAATACTCATTAATAATCAGGAGTTTCTTTGGTATTTTTTCAATCCAATACCACCTTTTTTGTAATATGAGAGCAAGACATACATGTGACAAGTACCTAGCAGACAGGCCCATGGACTGAGGCTATGATTTATAGTAAGCAATGATTAGTTGCCGATCCTAGGTAGGCTAGTAAAGCGTAGTTCCAGTTATTTCAATGGCCAATGTTTTTTTTATCCAAAGCACAATTGCGCATAAATGTAGCACTTTACTAATAACATCGCAGCGCTTTCGGACAGGAGAGGCTAGAATTGGTGCATTCATTGCAATTTAATTTCAATTAAACGGTTCTTATACCTATTAACTCTAACCCTAATTGCATACTTGTCTTAAAATATATTCTGTTTGAAAATCATAATAATACATAACATTTAGCAATAATACATAGCAAATAGGTACAAAATACTATCCTCACATAAAAATTCGAAGGATTAAGTAGAGAGCGTCCGCCTAATACGCCTTTAGAAAATCGTTTTAGTTAAACTTTTAACGCTTGGTAACTATCCATAATACTCCTATATCCTTTTATGAAAACAATAACTGTGCACTTCAACAAAAGAATATTTATCCTCAAATGGTTTTAAAATTGAATATCCTCCTTCTGTTTTATTTATACAGAACCACTTACAACCCCTAAGGTATCTTCGGAGAGCTGTTTTCACACCCTATAGAGATCAACATCAGCGAATTGAGAACACTTGAGTGTTGTTATAACCCTCGGTAGGACGTGTAATCTTTGACAGATTTTTTGGCCATTTTCTTTGGGGCTTCTGGGAACAAGAGTAGGCGATTTTTTTGCTTATTGTGTTTGACATTCGTTAGAGATTAATTGTGGGTGGGTTCTTGTCTGCATGTAGTGTATGGTGTAATCCTAGATTAGAAAACATATTATTACATTTTAGTAAAAAAGAAAGTTGATTTTAAGAGCGCGTTCAGGTCACACACGATCAATATTTGTGCTTTCGCGCTAAGCGGGCTACGCGTATTGAACTAAAATTATGCTAAAAAAGTGCAAAGCCAAAGAGTGAAGTAAAAGAGGAGGTAATAACCAAATTGAATTTTATAGCTACTCTGAAGTCCTAATCAAACTGTTCAAATAAAAATAATGTTTCAACGAAAACTAATAGTAATTTAATCATAAAAATACTATTATTCCATACTTAGTCATATTAGTAGTGATGGATGATGTTTATAGTTTAACATCATTAACGGAACTAATAAACTAACTTGCTTGGTTAAATAATGCAATGCAAAACTTGTTCATAATGAACACAAAACGTTGATGAACAAATTAAGATATGGTATTAGAGTACATATATTTTTTGTAGAAAATGGTGAACAAAGAGCTGGAACATGTGTTTTTTGTATTTATATCGTTAACTAGACCCGCATTTGACTTGAATCTCACCTGGTGGTCAGTGAAGATGAGATCCGATCACAAAGGCTAAGGAAAGAACTGGCTCTTCATAAAATATTGCCGGGACACATCTCCACCATGGTGGTGATATATGGCAAAAGATTTTATGGGAACTGTGGTAAAGGGTCCTACCATAATTAATTCTAGGCTGGTTCTACGAGACTAAAAGACATGCTACTTTTTAGTAAAGAAAAACACTTATCAGCTCTAGAGGTTTATTTCAATTCTCATTAGGCAAATAGCTGGCGCAAAAATGAGAGGTGCTGTGTAAGAAAATAATAATAATAAATACTCTTTTTTGCCATTAAACTTTAAAATAATTATGTACAAGATATTAAAAAAATAAACGACAATTAAGGCGGTTTTATCGCTTTAATCGACTTCTTCCCGGCAACCCGATATAGTACAGTATCAAAATATGAAAATAGTGCAGTATTATCAAACTTTATTAACTATTTTAAAGAAATAATGTACTAGCTGTATCAAATAATTATTCACGCTAAATTATTTTTTTACGTAAGCATGTTTTAATAAATAATGCGTTCCGATATATTAACTTTTAAATACCACATCCAACAACAGCGCGTTTCATAGTTTCGAACATCTCAGTCTAACATAATTGTTCCATGCAGGATGGGAATAGCGTCACCTCAAGTTCGGAAGTTTCGCTCTAATATGAGATAACTTCATTTAAATTGAATTTTATGAATTCACTACATAGTTGCTAGGCTAAATTATTTCACTAACTAGTTTATGGTTTACTAGCCAGCGAACATTTCTCATGCATAATTTGATTATTATTTTTCAAAAGATGTTCGCATAGTTATCGTTTAACCCGAAAAGATTTTTTTAACTTTGTGCATTGACACTATAAAACATGTTAATGTCAATACTTATTATCCAAAACTTCTTTTAAATGAAAATTGAAAAAACATTTACTGTTAATTCAGAAAAATTTGCCGTAGCGGAAGTTTCTTTGTTTGTTATCTAATATTTTTTAATTCACATCATAATACTATGTTTTGTCATTTCTGTACATTATAATATGTGCCATTAATGTGTAATTATTATCTCTTTCACACCCTTTCAATAACTAAATAAACCCCTAATAACTGTTGGGTTAGGTACCAGCTGAAAATCGGCGCCATGTTGCTTTAGCAGCATGGTATTGTAGCCGAGCTGGGTACCTTTTTCTTGTAATATGTATACCTATTGTCTAATGTTACCTTAATTTTAATTTTATTTTACTTTTATTTTATGTTCTTGTTTTTTTTTGTATTACGAGGGATAAACCTTTTGTATTTGAATTTGATGAATTCGTCAATTATTCATGTTTATCTACTTACTTAACAAAAATACCTCTAACAAGGGTATAGCAAAATATCAACTGCATGACGCCGACGACCACGCAGTCGGTGGAAGGCTGATCTGGACGTATTTTGCCCATGCTGAGCAAAAGTAATAGGGAATTGATAGAGTATTACCACTTTGTGACTCATATATGCTTGCTTATTTCCAACTCTTGCTGTAGTTCGGGTAGAAGGGCAGGAGTGTCAGTGTGATTTGCATTGTTACTATTCCAGGGTCTCAATCTCAACCATAGTTCCCCTGAAGTTAAAGGCATCCAGGGGCGGTGGTTATTATTGAACATCAGGTAACCGAAAGTTGTTTACCCTCTACATGAGAAATAATATTAAATGTAGCACGGAAAACAAATCAACAAATTATACCCAGTCATTTGCCGATATACGGTATTTTTGAAATTCCTTATTTTTTAAAATTTTTCATAGTGTCAGCAGCATTGGTATTCCGTTAGCTAATTGTTTAGCAAAGGTAAGATATTTTTCTGATAACGACTGTTTTAAGTGGATGATAGAATCTTATTGAGTATTGAACAGTACACTTTCTAATTTCTTTCTAATGTCAATTTAAGAGGTTTCAAAGTCAATTTTTGTTATGAGTTTGATGTCATTTGAGCAAATTGTTTCTACAGAAAAGTTATATTTTTCCCCACACTCTGTTAACTTCTTGTATTCAATGTACAGGATTTAAGCATATTACATAAAAAATATCAGATTGCAGGTTATTTACCCATCGTCCACTATACATTCGAATTTGTATTGTAATGAAGGAAAAAAATAATTTTCAATCATAAATAAGTATCAATATTTTTACAGTAATTTTCAACATTAGCTCGGTGGGTTAAGAAAGTGCTTGTTTTTACCCACGACGGAACGGAGACAGTATATGCGTTTGGGGTGAGAGGGTGGTTGTGCAAACCAATGTTACCATTTATCTCCAGAACCACTGGTCTGATTTTAATGCGGTTTTCAGTAATCGCTTTGGATTTGATTGGTGCATGTTCTTAGATAGGTGTAGCGGTAACAACTCACCAGGGGACGCTGCAGTAAACATTTGTTTGTAAAAGCCAATGTTACCGTTTATCTGCAAAACCATTGGTCCGATTTAAATGCTGTTTTCAATGATCGCTTTGGATTTGATTAGCGCATGTTCTGAGATAGGTGTTACGGTAACAACTCACCAGGGGGCACTGTAGTAAATATTTGTTTGCAAACCATTGGTCCGATTTGAATGCCGTTTTCAATTATCGCTTTGGATTTGATTGGTATAATGTTCTTAAATAGGTTTAACGGTAACAACTCATCAGGGGGCGCTGCAGTAAACATTTGTTTGTCATAATAACCATTAATTCTACAAAACCATTGGTCCGGTTTAAATGTGGCTTTCAGTGATCGCTTTGGGTTTGATTGGTGCATGTTCTTAGGTATGCTCTTTAAAAAGTTTGAAAAATATACCGTCTCCGTTCCGTTGTGGGTAATAAAAACAAAATAAAAATTTTGAAAAACCCACGACGCGACGGTCAAAAAGTAATTGAAAAAGAATAAAATAATTTAAAGTCCCCCGACTGAAATGATTTATGTGACGAGAGATAATTAACGTGAAAAGCTTTTTTAAAAGTTCACTTGATCTCACACAGAGTCGGTCATATTATGAACAACATACTATTCGTTTTCATAGCACTTCCCTACGCTTACCTATTCGGTTCTCGAAGATGTAGATGTCGCAATAACATAGGTATTCAACTCCCTATGAACTTTATAAGAAGAGCAAGAAAATCCGTCGAGAGCTGCCATCAATATTTTAAATTTCAATATAAAACTACAAAACGAATTCATTCAATGGCAGCCCCAGACGGATTTTCTTCGAGAACCGAATAAGTAAGCGTAGAGAAGTGCTATGAAAACAAATAGTATGTTGTTCATAATATGACCGACTCTGTGTGAGATCAAGTGAACTTTTAAAAAAGCTTTTCACGTTAATTATCTCTCGTCACATAAATCATTTCAGTCGGGGGATTTTAAATTATTTTATTCTTTTTCAATTACTTTCTAACCGTCGCGTCATGGGTTTTTCAAAATTTTTATTTTGTTTTTTATTGATGTTATAATGTTGTAGTAATATAGCCTTCAAAGTTGATCCTGAAAACAAGCACTGCAGTGCGACCTAAAACGTTAATTAACTTGCTGTTTACTATTATCCCCCCTAAAGGTAATGATGCAGTTGCTATTTCTGATAAACTTCATTGTGCGTTCATGATGATCTAAATATTGGTATTGCAGCTCTTAATTTACGTGTGGTCCATGTTACACTATTCAATGTGTTATCTAGATAAGGGACTTCATAAGATTTACGAACGGTCTTTTAAATGTCTTTAAACAGCAATCGATTAAAGAACTTGTAATTTTAATTTTGTAAGGGTTTCCTTTCTTCAATGAATGAACCCAGACGTAGACAACAAGGTTTATTAGTTCAACAGGTGCATTTTAATTTATGTATCTGTATGACCGTCTGTAGTATCTATAATAGCCCCTGAGAGTGCGGTATTTTTCAATCGGCAGATATCGAGATATTTTTAGCTTTGTTTGGTGCAAATAAAAGCCGTTATCTCGGAAACATTGAAATTGGTGACAGGAATCCAGCTATTTTGAAGCTAAGAAAAAAAACGACGGTTCAATAAAACTTTTATTTTTTATACGATTAATTGAGTCAAGGGTTTTAATTGTTTTATTACGACACGTTTCCGTGACACTGGAGGTAGATGGACCGAAGGCCTATCAAATGACATCAAACAGGTTGAGTAAAATTTCTCTGGTTTTCGAGTTATTACCGCTTTTGTGATTTTTAAAGAAATTTCCACTTTTTCGTCCTTTTTTTCCTTACGCACATTTTATTTTCACTAGGTCAATCTTTATTAGTTACTTGAGATAATACAGTAATAATTTTGAAATTTACCAGAACCCTGTGCTCAGTAAAAGAGTGGAATATTCTTAATTTATTCCCTATCATAAAACTCGACTAATGTTTAACTGAATCATGTGACAACAGGTACGGCATTCAAAGATCTTAAATAATCAACGAATGCAGAGCATTAAAAAAACCGACTTCACGTCAAAACTTTGGCTGAGTTATAATGTCATCAACGTAAACATTCTCCAAAATCATACATATTCTTTCACAACTTTTTTTTTAATGAAGTTCTCCACCGGTTTTGATAAAATTTATGTGGGACCAACTATGAAGTATTTTATATCATATGAAGCAAGAATTTTTAAAATCGATTCATAACTGTCCAAAATATTGTGTAACAAAGACACAAAAAAACATACAGACGAATTGAGAACCTCCTCCTTTTTTGGAAGTTGGTTGAAAATATGCTTATCTGTTTTTGTCATGCTTGCTGCCTGTGAATTACAAATGGTCCTGTTCTGGTTAAAATGAAGGGACCAGATACATTTTGTGGCAAAATAAAAAAAAAAAAAAAAATGACAGAACCACATGATTATCTCCATGATGACTCTCTTTATTATTTTTAGTCAGTCGGTAGACACCTACCTAGCTACTTTTTACGTTTTGGTGTATTCTGTGGTTAAATTACTATTAAATGAAATGAAAATAACTTAAATAGAATCCACACTTTTCTATCTCCTTTCTAATGTAAGTAGATTATATACAAGAACCGGTGGATTTTGGACCGGGCACTTTAAACCACCACACCAATTGATATTATTTATCATAAAAAAAAATTAAATATTTTGTTGAGATTCCAAAGTGCTGCCTGTTGAAATATTTAGTCTGATTTTCTTGGCACAGTTTTTGAATTTTCCACGTGATCTATTCTTTTCAGTAATTAAATGTCCAATGACGTCGTAGTCTGCCATTGCTGAGTGACCAAAGCAAGATCCATCTTAGGTGGAGTTTTTGACATGTTTAAATGACGCTTTATTTTTTATTCTTTCGCTTAGGTAGTTTTCAATTTCACGAACAAGAGGTAATAAATAATTCCTTCTATTTTCAGAGCTTGTTTTCTGTTTTTAAGTAAATACTCTAGCTGCATTTTTAAAAGTATTGTTTACTTTTCATAGAACATCCATCGGTTTGTACAAAATAAGCCGAGTAAAACTAAAAATAATTAAGAATTTCAATATCAATTAAAATTGCGAACGTGCGACCAGGGCTGATTTTGACACATACAAAACATCAACTGCCTGGGCAATCCCCGAGCAGATTAACTAGATTTTTTACTAACTAAAGGCATATTTATAGTTTACTTTTTTATACTGGTATTTTACCAACCGAAATTTTTCTTAATATAAATAGTCAAGTAGTAATATAGTTTGGAGTTATTTCAATCTATTTTTTTTTTTTTTTTTTTATAAAATATGGATGGGACGTTTGTCTTCCATGACACCTGATGTTATTTCTTTTATTCTCTTAGTCTTAATTTTTTCTTTAAGTTATTGAATTTTCTTTAAGTTACTGCTTCCATGCTGGACTGGGAGCGAAAGAAAAACGTAGAGTGTGCCAGCTGCTTCTCTTCCCGGGCATACTATAAAAGTCAGTTAAGGGACAGAGGTTTTAAAGGCGTTTTTGTGGGCGATAGGCTGACCCCCTGTCATAACAGTAGTCTCTTTCCATCTTTATAATACCTCCAAATTTGTCAAACGTGACATAAGATGGTCTTGCAACCTCTGGTGTTCTGCCTACTCCATAAGGGAAACAGGCGTGACGTTATGTATGTATGTCTAAATTTTTTCTTTAAGTTATTGAAAATATTTGAATAAATATAGCCTTACTCTTGAGTTACACCAAAACCACGCAAAGCTCCTAGTCATAGACTTAAAAAGATTTTTGGCGGCGCTTCCAGGATTCGCCTGGTGGATAAAATCCGTCACCAAGTTTCATCGCTCCGGTACTTAGGGATGTGTAAATTTGAGGGCGGTTTCCTCAAATGCGCGTGTGCTGTGATCTTGGACCTTGTAATCAACGTATAGATTTTATGTTTACTGATTGGCTGACAGCTTGGTGGATTACGGCCTAAAACCTCCTCGTCACCCAGAGGAGAGACTCATAGCCCTGCAGTGGGCGCATTACACGGATTTGTGATGATCATTAGCGCAGCTGGAACGCAGATTTGTCACAATTTTCGATTACCTATATTATCGTTGTCTTTGATACTATTATTTGTGACCTACATAGTATGTTTCCATTCTTCCATGCTGGACTGGGAGCGAAAGAAAAACATAGAATGTGCCAGCCGCTTATTTTTCCCGGGCATACTGTAAAAGGTCAGTTAAGGGACAGAGCTTTTTTTAGAGGTTTTTTTTTTGTGGGCAATAGGCTGATCCCTTGTCACTGCAATAGTCTCTTTCCACCATTATAATGCCTCCAATTTTGTTAGACGTGACATCAGGTGGTTTTATAACCTCTGGTGTTCTGCCTACCCCATAAGGGGTACAGGCGTGAAGTTACGTATGTACATAGTATGTTGTGCTTCCTGTAATATGAAGAAAAAAGGCATATATGGATAGATTACCCTATTGCACCATTGTGATAATCAAATAATAATCTTTTTAACGTTTATTTATTTATTCTTCACTGTACACATCGCTAAGGACTATTTTTATAACAAGTCTATAGGTAGATACAGAGCACATTAGGCGGTCTTATCATCAAAAGACGATCTCTTCCAGGCAAACCTATTTTCTATAAGTTATTACGGCAACGTTTTTTTATTAGGAAATCAATTGCTAATTTATTAATACTAGTCGTTAAATCATTTAACTTGCACCCAAACAGCCCTTACGTCAATAAACACAATGAAGCTGCAGTTTGCGTACACACCAGTTGGCCAGGCTACCTTGTTTGTTTGTCTATGTCTGTAAACCTACGAGGTAAGGTAACACGTATTCTGGTGAATTGCTCTAGGATTATATTAGGATACGATTTTGAAAAGTTCATACATACTTTAATTTTTAATTCATGTTGAAGTTGCGTTTCCAGCATCAATCACGAACGTAAGTAGGTACTTCATAGCAGTTCTAATATTTCACAGGTAATAATAAATTTAATAATAAAATCCCCAGACAATCACACCAATTACATGGCCCCAAAGTAAGCATAGCTTATGTTATGGGATACCATGTAGAGAACCTAGAATATAAATACATAAATAGATAAACACCCAGACACGGAACTGAGGCAGTCATCAAATCCCAATAAACTGGTCATTTTTAAAATATTGTTTAAGGGTGGGTTAGTTGTGCATTACATTGAAAACTGTCTAAAGATTCGCGTGGCTGTCGTCTTAACCTTGTGAAATAAACGTCGGTCTGGTCAGTATTAAATGGGTGGGCATTTTCGGGGCCAAGGTAAGACTTCACGTCGCTGAAAAAAAATACATTATGTTAGTCTAAAGCTTTGAAAGTTTTAACGTCCTTGCAAGACACTTCTTTTATGCACAATGTATACATGAATTGAACTGCGGTTCTTAAATCAACACAAAACTTTATGCATAATATTCTATACATCTATCTACTACAGAAATCTAAAAATTCAATCTTATCTTGACACAATTGCTTTCAAAATAGCAATTTTAAATTTTCGCTACTAGTCACCACATTTTCAGAGCCACAGTTGTCTTTGTCACAACTCGCTCCAATTGAATCAATTTTGTATGTCTCTTGGAAAACTCTCTGTCAAACTAAATCCTACGAAATAAAGAGCTCGATCACCTCTCTAGAGAGACAAATGTATAGAAAATTGTGAACCGAAATCCGGTTCATATTTTAGGGTTCTTTATCGAAAATAAAATATTTATTTATTTTATTTATATTATCATATTCGCTTGAGATTTATTATATTTTACCAAAAATTTCGAGAAATTGAACGTGTTATAAACAATATAGTTTTCATGTAGTATAGAAATTACTGAGAGACACAGTAACAAACAAATAAATCATAAATTGAGTATGTGTACAAAGGCATAAAAAAAATATTTGCAACCTCGAAATAATGGACTGTAAATTAAATTTACGATATGTAACATCAACACTCTAATAATGCTAAAGAGGTATTTTTTGTTGCTTCTTAGAAAGTGCTAATTTTATCAAGAAAATCCCAAGAGATCAAACATTACACGTGTAAAACCGGGCGACGCTTCTTGAAACAAATAACCTTCTGACTTTACAATTGAGAATAGAAAATGTAGCAACAAAACGGTTCCCCTTTTTGCAGAACCTTCAACACATATTTCTTAAGATCAAATAATGTAATATATTGAGATACAGGAGAGAATTACTTGTGCTACACGGAAGAGCGATCAAGACAGATCTGTGGCGTGAATAAATGGTAAAAATCCAATAAATATTTATATATTGCCACCTTGAATGTAGGTCAGGCATGAACCTTTATATTTGCTATAAAGTATCTAGGGTTAATTTTCATTTAAACATAAATCATAGTGCTTTTGTGAAATCCCCTATGATAACCTATTCTTTGAATGATACATGAAGTTTTAAAAGTTTTTTTTTTATTTCGTGAGTGCTTCAGTTTTTTCCCACATTCCGTATAAATTTTATTATTTTACGAGCCTCATTTGCTTTTTTTTATTTCATTCTCATTTCCGACAGATGTTTTCAAAATATAGTCATGTAGTTTCCTCAGTTACATATTATAACTTAGATAGATTTATGCTCGGAATGCATGAAAAAGAATCCTTGCTAGACAAAGAGCGAAAGAAAAACTTACAAAGTTCCAGCTGCTTCTCTTCCCGGGCGTACTGTAAAAGTCAGTTTAGGGACAGAGGTTTTTTTGGCGTTGTTGTGAGTGATAAGCTGACCCCCCGGCACTGCAATGGTCTCTCTCCATAATAATACCTTCGAATGTGTCAAACGTGATATCACATGGTTTTATAGCCTCTGGTGTTCTGCCTATCCCATAAGGGTTACAGGCGTGAATTTATAAATGCATATATGCATGAAAAATACACATTCGGCCCACAAACCTAGAAATTACTATGAAAACTTTTAGTAACGGTTTTAGCAAATAATCAGCTCAAGTTGAAATATCTTCTTATTTAGATTATAATTGGCTCGTCCTAAAATATAATTTATTTTTATTTATTATTATAATTTATTTATTAATTTAACGGCTACGAACTAAGAACCTTTTCGGCAAAAGAGTAACAAGAAAAAACAACGTCGCCTCGACGTGAAACAGACAAAGCTGTAACATTTTTAAAGAAAACTTTAACTTTTAATTACTTCAGACTATTATGACCACTTAAACTAGTTTTAAAATAGGCAATCATTTAAATTCAAATTTGCTGTGTATAGATAATACAGGAACCATTAAACTACTCAGAAACTATTACATCTGGGGTGCAGGTTTAAATAGCTAACGAGAATGTTTACTTATTAGGATATGCACGGTTCCGCTGGGTTTTATCAAAGTACAGTAAGTATAGTTAGGGTTTACATATTTGATTCGGGTGTTCGTCTAGTTTATAGTTTGATAACTTAAAATTCATAGGGTTTATTTGATTTAAAAGGTATAACTACTTCAGAGTGCTTCAGAAGTTTCGACATTCCTTTATGGCGTCTAAAAATAATCAAAAAGTTTTATTCATCATAAGGTCATCGAATGACCTCACAATTTTGTACTTCGGCTTTAACAAGGTGTTGATAGTTATTGAATAAGATATTACAGTAGACAAAGAGACTAAAAAAGCCAGCGGAAAACTGTTAGCACTCTTTTTCAGTCAGAATTATACGAATTAATACAAATAGGTAAAGTACATAATTTACCATCGCATGAAAAAAAAGCAACACAAGACAGCTTATTGTGAGAGCCAATGTCATGCCATAACCAAATTAGCTTACATAGTAGGTGCATTGAGCTATGGATGCACAACACGAACTAAATAATGTACATAATAGTTTTTAACTCAAGAATCTTACGTTGAATTTGATCCGTACCGCTACGTTCGTAGTCGGAGAAACCGATGGAGGTGATGATTTACAACTTGTGATACTGTCAATCGGATGCCTATCATCTCACTCGCTCGTGACCAAGATTACTGTAAAGACACCGAAATGGCGTGTTTAAATGTAAAATATGACCTTTGGTGATAAATCTGGTTAAACTAAACTTAACATTAAGATTCGTGAAAACTTAAGACAATATTAATTTATCGTGGTTATGGAAAATCTGTGTAGATTTTATTGTTAATACTGATTACGGCGGTCTTTAAGAGTTTGTGGACAGCTATTTCTGATAATTTTTACAATCCCCAAAGACACAAGGGTAACTTTAATGTAAACTCTTAGTCACTCAGGGGAAAATCCTATGATCATGTAGGAGTAATTTGAAAAGAAATTCCAATAATTATGCCATTTCTAAAATTGCTCAAAATATGTTATTTTTGTACTTACGTGTATTTGTATAATATAATGCGTCAACATCGATGACTTGACGGCTTAATATATATCCGTGTTAGGCCTGATTTTTCAATGATCAGATAAAAGTTATCTATTGAATAAAGTATTACTCGACAGCTCCAAGCTCGTCTCAAGTTTATTGTAATTTTATCTCGAGTAAAGCCGTTTTTATATAGGTATATTTATACTGGGATTCGAGCGTTTTATACGATTTATTGACATAATTCAGCTCTTGATCGAAAATAAAATCAATTAAAAAACCATACACTAACATTGAGGCTGAAAATATTGATAAATGACGTCGAGTGTTCAATAAAGATAGGCTGATTGCGGCCGGTCACCCGTGTCGAATTTCAATATTCTATTTTGGGTTAACTTTGCACTGCTTTATTAAAATTTATTTAGACTAGTAATTGTATCAGTTTAAATCAGTTATTTGCTCATTAAATTATTTCCTTTGTTGTTTTTCATAAGCCTCGGGGCATGTTTACTGGCAATAGGTATGCCTAACAAAAATTGGTTTTCTTGGAAACTAGATAAACTAATTAACATGAAAACGGCTGTTTATTGTTAATCACTAAAGAATTCTCGTTTACCTACCAGTTCTCGTTAAACTGGTCACATGCTTTGGCGCTTCTTAGTTTAAATATACTTATTTTTTTCCGTTGAAATCCTTTGATGTCTCATTCTGTTAGCATAATATCATTCACTCATCAAAGTTTTCAAAAGTTTGTGTAGGTGAAAATAAAATATTACAATAAGGTAATTCGAAATGTTAATATCTGTTATTAAAAAGAACACAAGGACGCGGTTTTTATACCGAATTTAAGTAATACATTATCGCTCGATTGCCGCACAAATGGTAATACGCGTCAATATTAAATGGCGTCCAATACAAATAATGCTTTTATTTTCATCTCGTCAGAAATCAGCCCGAGGTGAAGTTTTAATGGGGGACCAATTTACAAAATCGTCCTTTGTCGAAAAATAGCATTGCAGTTTTCTCTTTATAACCGTTTCGCGACAAAATGACATTAATCTGCTGAATCAATACAGTTCGCTTGAAAAAACATTATAAAATTGCGCACGAATTTAAATTAAATTGTATTAAACATACGTAAATTGTTCGAACCTCATTTCATCCGCTGTTTATTTGTACATCAGAGACACATCGTACGACGCTATTCTATCAGACTAAGTGAGTCCGCAAACATATTTTTCCCTAGCACACACTTTTCTTGATATCAAGCAGTCTAGACTACAACCATGTTACAAGAACTATCATTGCGTAGAAAAATATTATTTCTGTATCGAAATTATAAGAAGCGAGATGGGAATGGGAGATCAGAATACACTGGTATTTGCTTAGGATAAGGGTGCATCCAGATTAACGGGGAGAATTGACAAAGAAATGCAATTAAATGTAAAATAGGGGTGTTTAACACGAGTGTTGACATAGTGTGACAAATGGTACTTGATAGGTGTCAATCTAGATTTTTAACACGAAGAGTTTTTCATGAAAGTGAGTAAATTAAATACCCATTTAAATTAGAAAGTCACGATTTTGATATTGTGTAGGTATAGAACATTATATTCAAACGGTTTCAAGTTAATGGTTTCTAGATGGAATCTTGTTATTTTTTTACAGACTTTCTGTATTTATTTTAGTTTTAATTTACGCGATCATTTCTTTAATCACACCAACAAAAGTAACTTTTATAATAATATAATATAATACAATTTATATCCGTGTGATATACCTCCGCTGTCCGCCTGGCAAGCGTTCAGATAGTCTCGCAAAATATCTAAGTAATTCGGTTGTATTAAGAGCCAATTGTTTTTTATGTGTTTTTATCATTGACCTCATGATTAATTCTCATCAGATTTATTATGAAGTAACCGTTTTCAAATTTTTTTACTGATTTTAGTAACCATAAATGTATAGGTGCGATTAACAGTGAGAAACAAAATGTTATATTCGTAGGATGTTGGTTATTATTCATTTTTATTGATGAAAAAGAAGATGCTTTTTCAGTTATCGTTACAAAATAGCCCTGCGTTTCTTCAATAAACTTTTATTAGATTTTCCAATAACATAATGCAACGTCTGATGGACGACTACAAGCCGAAGGTCGTCCACAGTTTGCAGCATCAGTCTTTCCTGAAGACACATCATCAATCACTGGCCAGCTCCTGCGAAACAAGTTCAGGATAGTTGTCTACCAGTAATTTTGTTTGAGTGTTTTAGTGATCAGCTTGGATGTGGTGGAGCGTAAGTAATTATAATTAACCGCAACTTATCACACGAAGACTTGATACTCAGCTGGAGGTAAGGTAATTAGTCGGCAGTTTAATTGGCAATATTCTAAATGCGAGTAATAAGTTTGAGAAGGAAAAGATGTATGATACGATATCTGACACAAATTGCAAAGTTTGATTCATTTATATGAAGGTCCCGGTGGTGGCACAATATTTGGAATACTCAGCTGCGGCGACTTCAGCCTTAAAGGTCAATGCCTAGATGGTCCAGTTTGGACAAGTACTTTTCTAAACTACACCTAGTTTGTATGTTTCCTAGTGCTGTGGAGTTGTCATAACACAAACTTGTTATAGCTTATTCTGGGCGAAATACGATTTTTTCAACCAACTTTTAAAAGGAGGAGGTTTTCAATTCGTCGTGTATGTTTTATTATGTTTTTTACCTCATAACTTTTGACTAGTTACACCAATTTTGATGATTCTTATTTCATATGATTGAATATATTTTACAGTCACCACATAAATTTCATTGAAATTGGTTGAGTACTTCATGGTTTTTTTTAAATATGTATGAATTCGGCGATCGTTTACCTTGAGGACCTTCTACTTCAGCCAAAGTTTTGACGCGAAGTCGGTTTTTTAATTTTCTGCATTCGATGATTATTAATTTATTTAATATTATGTATGTATATTATGTATAAGCCAAATAATTTGTCGAAATCGATCATACATAGATATTTAGATTTCGTCCTGTGTTAATGCGTATATTTAATTTTTAAAGTGATTTCTTTCATGTAATAATTAAAACAAAATCTTTGAAATCACGTTATTATTTATATTACATACATAATAACTTAATATTAAATTCTTTGAATGACAAGTAAAAGTAATTGCTGTTACCTACATTAATATTTCTTTAAACCCATCCCACAACACTCTCAAACGACAATTCTAACAAATCTTTTATTGCTAAAAATATGTTTTGCAAGCAGTTGCAGCCTTTGAGCAGTCCAAAAACTCATAAGAAATTAATGAACTCGGCTGTGTACACTCATCGCCTCTTTTCAGTCCACTACTTTTTGTAGTTCATTAATTACGATCGGTAAAAGGATTAGAAATTTAAAAATGTATACCTCCCAGGCAGTGGAGACGAAGTGATTTCGCCTGAGTAAATAGCGTATCGAGGGTTGCAAGGTGCACCCCATTTGTCTGAGGGATGATATTAAACGGGAAGTGAACACAGGGTGCGAAAGAATGCTGTGGATATGCATTTTAGTAAAATAAAGCAAGGGTATACTGAAGAATGGTGATAAAGAAATACCACTATTTTAGGTTAAGTAAAGACAAATTTGGATGGCGGAGAACATATAAAATACCTATTGATTTTTAAAATTAACCTCGATTGTCTACAAATTCGAAATCAATTTACTTTTAAGCTTCTTAAATCATGTTTGTACTTTTTATTTTCTGTCTCATCTATATTAAATGTAGTTCATACAACAATAAACAGCAGCACAAATATATCTAGTGGGTGAAACATAAGTCGTTAACAGTATTTTATGTTTCTATAGCAGTATTTAAAGGAGACTTCATGGCATAAAACAATTAAACTTCATTGATTATAGTTTGAAATAGCAAAAATGTCTGATTAATGGTCGCCCTAAGGTTGAATGATTAAAACATACGTGCTATGGCTCTATGACAGTTAAAAGTAGCAATTAGCATGCCCATCAGACAAAGTGAACTAAATATTTTTTTAAACTAACGAATTATCAAACAACGTTTGCATATTTTGTCTCTTTTTACAGCGTCATATTTAAACTAAATTTAAACAATAAGAAGTTGTAACTGTTTAACTTGTGAACTTTTGTTTCACCCTCTACGATTTAATTATCAAATAGCTTTTTCAAGCTGTATTTCTGTGCCATACTTGATATGCACCTAAATAGTGCTGAGTTTAAGGTCTTCTCCTCCTTTACAGAATACCCACAGGTCAGAACAAAATACACCGTTCCATTTTTTACGAACATCAACTTCCACTGGCCTCTTCCCCTTTTCCTACGCACGTTGGTATCTTCTTTTTACCGTCTTCCGAGACGTATCCACACAATTCCGTCGTCAAGTTAGTACGTAATGCGGCCAGAATGACAGTTTGATTCACTTAGCTCGTGTTACACAGTATAAACGCGCCATCAACCATCAGGGGTGAACTAACACCTTGTTTTGTAAGGGGTGAGCTTTTTTACCACCCCTTTTTATAAGAAACTCTAAAGAAATTTTCTTTGAGGAAGTAAGTAAATTTTAAATTTGTATAGAAATATGAGTATTTTTAATGACGTGAATAATTAAATAGGAGGAATTTTAAAACAATATGAGAAAGAGTGTAAACAAACTACTAGTTTATTTATGTATCAATATTGAAAGCCGATAAAAAGCTTTTGTTTACCTAGTGGCCAAGTGGCTAATGTATAATTAATGATTTAAGGAACTAATCTAAGTGAAGTTTTATAATAATTGAAGGTACGTAGACTGAAGAGTAGAAGTAGGTATGTATAAGTAGGTAAAAATCAAAGGACCAATATCTTATCTTCTGTTTTTAGGTGTGGAAATTTGCGTGTGTAAGCTTATGCTGCTTATTTGGCAGAACATGGCGCTAAAGTAGGTAATCTTAAGTTCCGGCTGTTTACCAAAGCAATAACTTGATTGATGGTGTAGACATATCGGCTTGGCTAAAATCCTGAAAAAGTATTTTAGAACAATGAAAAACAATTAGTTCACTGGTTATGAATCTTTTAAAAAATTTTTTACTTATGCTCAGTTAAAATAAATTGTAGGCCTCTTTTGATCCTAATATCAGGCGTAAAGCCACCACCAAATCTTATTTTTAATGTTCTTCTAATTTTATAGTGCTTCCAACTTAATTAACCACATGACCAAGCCACTTAAACTCTCGATAGACGAAGAGTAAGTATTATCGAACTAAAATAAGTTTTCCAAACACTATCAACATAGCAACACCATCATAACCAGAGCTGTCTATTAAGCGACGATAGTTCTAAACTATGAAATTTCAATGGTACAAAACTTTAGATGGCATAGAACTTGTACATAACACGGATAGCTGGATGTTCTACATATCTTTCATGGATATTGGCACCGAGGGGGGCGGCGCACGCGGTTTCGCAATTTCGGACGAGTAGCCCCTGGGTGTCCGCAGGCGTTGAAAGCGATGGTATTACGTGTATAAAAGGAAATAACTAATTATATGTTAGAACTAATGATAACGTTAAATCATAACATAAATTATAAAGTGAGGTTTTGGTGTCTTCATAGACAACGTGATGTCGAGTAACTGTAAAAATAAGTTTTTTAATTTAATTCGGAGGGTTTTGGTCGCTCCAGTACTTGTTTGTCTAACAGACCAATTTAGGCGGAAATGACTTTTAATGCAGTGTGTTTAAAAATCAAATTTTACACAGTCTGATTCGAGAATGAGTTATGTACTTATACTATAAACCAGCAAAAGACGATTTAAAAAATCAATATCTACTGTAAGAATTTTACTTTTAACCAAAAATTAACCAATATCCAGCTCCGAACTTCTCAGCGCGTGCTCGTTTGCCGTATATCATCAAATAAAACAATCACAGATATGCTGGCTCGTGACGTCACACGTCGTTGTTATAGCATATTATTTGATTACAATAATTTGTGATAAGAGGTGAGAAACTATGGATATAATGTCCTGAACCAGATGTGATAAATAGTATAACCACAGCACTGTCCATGAGGAAATTTAAGTTGATTCTCAATCCCCAGTTTTGTCATTTTGGATAATTTTGTGTTAGTTATACAGGATGTTTGAGAATCGTATTTTTGTCATGCATTTCTTGGGAAGGTACCAATCATGCTTGTTGATCTGAACTTCGGCTTTTTCTTAGTAATGAAAGTCTTTTTTAATAATGAAAGTTTAATATTAATAATAATTCAATAAACAATTAACAGGTAAACAACTTAAAGCACCTACCTTGTTTTCTCTTAAAAAAAATAATTGAAAGTTCAATTCTTTTAATTTCTACTAATTATTTAAAGATAATTTTATTAATACTTCGTGTCAGTAACTTTTATATAGGCAATCCATATTAATATTAAATAAGGGATATTGTGTCTGTGTTTCACGCTTTCAAGTTCAAATTACCTACTAATACGATTTGAATAAAATTTGGTACAGAGATAGACCTTAACCTAAGGATGGACATAGGCCTTTCAACCGTTTAAACTAATTGAATGTTGCCGTAGGATAACTTTTTTATTTATTTTTCTTTTATTATTGCGAGTCCAGATGTAGCTTTTGTTTGAAAACTATCTTAACATTACTGCTTTTTTGGGCCGTAACATAGGAAAACATAAAAATGTTGCTCCTGTAAAATTACCCAAACGATCTGTTGGCCAAACAAGTACTGAGGCGACGTTTTATAATTAAATTCGAGCTTTTATCACAATAAGTTCCCATAAAGTAAAGAAAAAGCTTTTTAATAAGTATTAAGTTCGCCTGTGTATATTAAGTGTTAAAAATCGATTCAGCTTTACCTTGTGAAAATAACTTAGAACGATTTTTATAACTGTCAAAATAAGAAGGTTCTTATCTTATACTTAAATCACAATTAACAGTGAATCGCGGGTGGTGGAATGTAGCAAATATCAAGTCGGGTTCATATAAAACATTTATTGACAAGAATAAAATAATATCATTAAAGTTTTCCGTACCTTTAAAAGTAGGTACTAGAAAAAAAGCAATAAAACATTTTATATACGACCTGAATTAGCATATTTTAAATCCTTCAGTTCCAAAGTAAGCTCCTTTTAACTTTTATAATTCTTTTTTTCTTTTATTTTTTCTTCTTTGACGCCAATAACACATGCAGTGATATTTAAGTCAAGCGTAGATTATCCGAAATAAAAATAAAGACCATACAGTTGATTTAGGTAGTAGACGAACTAAGCACCTAAGCTCAAACGATTCTAGGTTACTTTTTCTCAAACTGACATAACTGATACTCAGAACCCAAACGGCCGACATAGTAGGCATTTTAGCCCGTGCAGGGTCAGATTAGGAGAGCCCTACCTGGGGTTGCCAACCATACTGTTTTCCACTACATTATAATTATACTGTTTACTGTTGAACAAAAATAAAGTATACAAAATACTGTTTTCAGCATAACAATCTTAATACTGTATATGCTAAACTAACAATAACAATTTGTTAGTTTAGCATAACTAAATTAACAATTTGTGCCAGAAATTCTAAAAATATGTGTCTAAAACATTACTTAAATAAATTGAATACCTACTGTTAATTTTTTCAAAATAATGTTTGATATTTTTTTCAGACTCAAATACTTACACTTTTTTCTAAAAAAAAAAGTTCCGAGTGACCACCTCTTGATAGTAGTATAGGATCGGCCACCAAATATTACCGCTCCGGTGATATAAAATATTGTCGGTGACGTATTCTGTCTCCTAATATTTTATTAAGAGCCAGCTCTTTTCTGAGTCCATGTACTTCATCTTCGATCTCATCTTCACCCACCATCAGGTGAGATTGAGGTCAAACTCGGCATTAGACTATTTAAAAAAAAAGTATTACTTAATTACTGGCTATAAGCTATCGTATTCACGACAGACCGCGACACGTAATAGATCCCCCAGTGAGCTGTCCGCAGGCATGGATCGGCTGAAATCTGTCGGCCGTAAAATCCTTTGGCTTTAAATCGCTTAAACGCTTAAGCAGCGACTCATCAAGCGTAGCGGTTGATTTTTTTTATTCAACCATTTTCAATATTAAATCCTTTTCAGACGCTGAGGTCTGTTCGCTTGGAAAATGTATTGTATTCGATTTCGATATTAAATAGGAACGAATATAAGGTAAGTGATTAATTTGTTTCTGAGGTTTGGTCGGTTAATTTAATTAATTTATTTATAATCTTAAAAAAAATGTTTACCATTTAAAAATATCTTGGTTTTACATGTCATTTTTTGTTGAGAGGACAAGAATGCCTAAATAGTGTCGTACGTAGGCAAATAATAGCTTATGTATTTTTTTTTTCCTTGATTTAATTAGAGGGATATCGATTTTATTAAATCAATATAGATGCTTTTATAAACATTTCCAACCCTATAAAAAACTACCTGTTATATATTAATTATTTTAAATAACAGTAAAAGTAATCGATTGTTAAATGTGTAGTACCAAATAAAATAACTTTACTTTTTATACATAAAAGTTATAAAACACTTTTATAAATACAAAATTTCTTACAAATAACCCATAAACCGTTATAAATTAATAAGAATAGTTTTACTTCAACACTCATTCCAAAAAACATTGCAAACAATCCGAAAAATTATGTTCGCAAATTAGTGATGTTGAAATGTGATTTAGATGTATGTATACAGACCGCAACATAGCAGGGTGACCACGTTGCATCGCTGTCGTTGCCAGATAGAATGCGGTGTGGTCGCCGCGCCGCCATCGCGCCGTCACAGCCAGTAATGGTCCTTTCATTATAGAATTAATCTTCTTTTGAAAATTAGTTAGAAGGATTGAAGACTAATTTATTATGTTCTGTTGATATTAAAGCTAAAATAACAATAAGCTGGCTCGGATAGATAGACTGTGAAAGTCAGTTTAGGGGGTTTTATTGGCGTTTTTGTGGGCGATAGTGGCTGACCCCTGTCTCTGCAATAGTCTCTATCCATTATTACAATTCCTCCAAATGTGTCAAACGTGACATCAGGTGGTTTTTATAGCCTCTGGTGTTCTGCCTCATAAGGGATACAGGCGTGAAGTTATGTATGTAAGTGGTTTGATTTGTATTACCTATGCATTTTTTATTTTAAAATTATATTTAAATTTCTATTCAAATTTATTTACTTCTTAATATAGAGCTTCTTTCCAAGGAACAGGAAAACGTTACGAAGATGATCAATTTTGTTCACAGTGTTTTTGAAAGTTTAATAAGAATCTTGAAAGATTGCTTTTAAGGCAGGTATATTATTGTGTTTTTACCAAAGTAAGTGAATTACATTTTTATTTCTAGTATAGGAAAAAAATATATAGAAACTTAATTTGTGTTTTCACCATCCCACTACTTATTTCTAGTGCTCGTAAAACCTTGACCTTGGATTCTTGGTCTGGAAATTCTGGAACTGCTAAAATTGTAACGCTGCAGTTTTATGTAACTTTAGATACCGCCTCATTCCGCTCGATACTTTCATAACATAAGCTCTATGCTTGCTTAGGGGAACAGAAGTTATAAAAAAAATACCCAAACTGACACACCAACTATGTGGGCTCAAAGTAAGCTTGTAGGTATATGTTACCGGAAAATAATAAAAACCTGAGAGTCCTACGGAAGTTTATTAATTTCCTAGGAAAAATAATTAACGTTTTTTGTTATATTCTGCGTCTGTTTTTCCTGACCACTACAATCCTGGAACTTTTAAGTGTCGAGTGAATGGGTTTCTCGTGGATGGACGTGTAACACCATAGTCTTCATGCGCACTTTCCATCAGGTGGCATGGAAGACAAACGTCCTATCCTTACAATATAAAAAAAAAAAAAAAATTTAGATATTGAAGGAGAGCACTCTGTACGCAATTCTGATTATAATTATGTGATAAAAGTAGGCACTTAATTTTTCACCAGAATTCCCTATAAATGAATAAATAAAGAGACATTAGGTAGTACACCTTTCACGATCGATAGTTTTTACTAGGCCAAAAAAATCGGTCGACCGTCAATCGATTGGTGTGGATTGGAACTAATCGGAACATCGGAACTAAGGGGTGTCCTAGTGTACAATCATATCAAACGATATCGCAGGTTAAGCGCGCTCGGTGCGGCGACCAGTATTAGGATTGGTGACCGCCGACCATTCATTTCTCACGACGACTTCCGTGCTTCGGAGGGCACGTCAAGCAGTCGGTCCCGGGTGCTGTATACTTGTATATAGTAGTCGTTAGGGTTTGTCAGAAGCCATTTCGGCACCCTGAAATATCTGACATCCACGAACCAGCACCGGGCCGGCTTGGTGGATTACGGCCTAAACCTCCTCGTCACCCAGAGGAGCGACTCGTGAAGCTATATTGCATGTAAGTATGTTAATGAAACCAGCAAACATGTCAACAATTTCATTCTTTACCATCAAATTGAACAGTTAAAAAGTATAACAATGTTGTTAGGTATTAATGTCATAAATTTTGTAAGTGACTATAATGTTGTCAGTCTAAGTTATAGTTAAGGAAAGTCCTGAATTTCGTAACTCTGTTGTATAATTATATAATGTATGTGGAGTTTGAAAACTCGGCCGTGTGAGTTTGCATCGTCGAAGTTAAAGTTCAAGCACTTAAGTACGGCTTAAGTAACGGCAACAAGAATATGAAGAGTTTTATACTAAGTTCTTTGATATTAAAAACTAAAATGTTTGTTGTAGTATATTCTTCCAAAGGATTTATGTATAAGTACGTTTTAATTGATAGAACTTATGACAAGATTAAAATAAAATTATTTGCGCCTTATTTAAGTTGAATATTTGGTTTAGCTTTGTGGGGTGGGCATTTCTATTATATGCTTACTTAGTTTATACTTTAAAGGGTTTTTTTTTTTAATTTTAACGAATATTTTATATGCATGCATGGAGCAATTTGACCTTCTGTCTTCCTTATGTAAGTACAGTGCTTATTCATAATTTTTTGTTGTAAACATTCGAAAATTAGTTCAGTGGGCATAAGAGCATCTCCATATAAAAAGTATTGCCAACTTTTACTTATAAAAAAGATAATTTGGTAGTTAACAGTTATAAGCCAAACTGAACAATAAAAACTAAATTTTTCGTTGGGCCGTTGCAGATATGCAGGAGAAGAGCATACTACAACTACTAATAAAGGGTCAATAGGAGGACCCATACTGCAAGGTATTGCTAGATCCACTTATGAAAGAGTTCGAACACAAGAAATCGGACAGGTCTACGGTGATGGTTTCGTCCTAGTTTATGACGGAGATTTGAGTATACAACTGGAAATGCTGGCAACCGTTACTCTAGCTAGAACATGTTTAAATGTAACAGGTCACGAATAAACTCAAATTTGCGCCTCACAAAATCAGTACCATGGTGATCATGTAATGTCACAGCTATTTGAAAGAAAAGAATAGCAATCTACAAGCAGTTTTCAAGAGCAGCTAGGATAAGCTGGGGCCTAAATCCCGAGAAGCTTCGGCTCATCTATACGGCGACAGTGGAGCCTATCATTCTATATGCTGATAGTGTCTGTGCACCTGCATCAAATAAAATGTGTGTCAGAAGAAAAATTTCGGTCTTGCTTAACAGCGCTAGTTTCAGTTTTGAGTTCGAGAAAATGCAACATTCTATGAAGCCAGGAGAGGTATCAGCCGGAGTTAGCTGGAAGAGAATAAATAATAAATAAATAAAATGCTCAGACAATCACATTAAATACATTACCCCAAACTAAGCAGAGCTTGTTATTATGGGATACGATAGCGAACTAAGGGGGAACCTAGAATATTAATACATATATAGATAAACGCCCAGACCCGGAAGTTTTTTTTCTTGTTCCGAGCGAGAATTGAACCCGCAACCACAGGCGTCTGAGGCAGACAGTGTTACGCCATCGTCAACGTGGTCGTTTTTGGCGATGGGATAACACTTGAATTGGAACAAAGAGTCCCTGCTGTAGAGGTCCCTCACCAAACACAAACTCAAATATTCTTTATTTCGTAAGAATTTAAATACATTTGAAATAAGTCAAACAA
The DNA here is from genome assembly GCA_944452665.1 of Stenoptilia bipunctidactyla. NCBI lineage: Eukaryota > Metazoa > Arthropoda > Insecta > Lepidoptera > Pterophoridae > Stenoptilia > Stenoptilia bipunctidactyla. The sequence continues at coordinate 14,608,653 of OX101726.1, forward strand.
TTTACAAATTGAACTGAATCTACCACCACTTCGGAAAGTCGATCTGTTGAGAAGAAGTGGCAAGAAACTCAACAGCAATCATCTTTTAAAAATAAGAGAAAAAAAATACATAATAACAATTCACAGCCAGGGAACCCCAACTTCTTGCATCCGGATATCTTAAAGTAAAACTTTTCACATAACACTTATCCTTAAATCTATAGAAGGGTTAATCTTAAATATTTTAGGATTTTATTATAAAATGAAGCGTACACATTGCCCAATGAACGAGTTAATCTTCTGGAGTCTACTATTATATTTATACAATAGGCAATCAAGTACAAGACAGAAACGAAGACATAGATATAGAGGTAGAATAGAAGCAGAGATAGACGTAGCGATAGAGGTGCGAGAGAATACAGATAATGTGGATGGAGATGAGGATAGTCGTGGACAAAGATAGGACGTGGACGTGGATATGGAAATGGGCATATGTCAGCATGGGATTCAAAACCCTGGCAGACCAGGTACAATAGACACACACAGCGATTTCGAAGTACAGCAAGATTTATGGTAAAGTCAGTGGTCCCTATTATTTTGGGATAGCGAGTCCGAGATCAGAGCCATGAAGCTTAGTTTGCCGTCATATTTCACGGTCTACCAGGTGGATCTTTTGGCTATATGTGAAGCGGTTAAAGTGAGTATCCGACGGAAGGAGCCTTATTTTATAAAGCTGAATAAGTTTTTTGTTTGGTTGAACGCGCTAATCTCAGGAACTACTGATTCGAATTGAACAATTATTTTTGTAATAATAGTCCAGTTATCGAGGAATGTTTTAGGCTATATCACATCACGCTGCAACGAACAGAAGCGAAGTTACAAAGCAAAATATTGCTAAAAACGGGGTAAATTATTCAATTTTGAGAGCTTCTAGTGTGTGCGCTGCGTAAACGGTTTTCGTTACGAAAAATTATGTGTCAAGAATTGTTACTCTTCAAAAATTCTAAAGGAATCCGTGACAGTATTTATAAATGTTTTGAGATTGACTTAAAAACCTTTCTATGGTAATAAATTGCGTTCGAAATTAATGTATTTAATTAAACTTATTTGCAATACTTTTTAAATAATTGAGATATAATAACTACCAGCACAGAATGTATATTTAGATATTCTACCAACTCGATTCTATAACGAAACCGCAGTTTATGTTAACACGTTTGTAGAGGGTTTACCCTCCACCGTATCGTGATGGGACTATGATTGATTTCTATTTACATTGAGGGCGAATAGCAATTTAATATCTTATTGTTAAATTTACTACAGAACTCATATTCGTACATCCATATTTGAAGTACATCGAAGGTTTCAACTGAACTGTATACGAGACTCTAGAAGGAAAATTCTCAATGTAAGGCTTGTTCATTGTTATGATCGTTTAAATTATTTTGAATTTGATTCGCTATTGAAATAGACATTGAGAGTTTGCGAAGCGGAGATATTAATTATTATAAGCGTTCTCTCATTGTTTGATCGTCAAAATTGAAATTTCAATTCGGTAAATAAGCATCGTAAGTGAGGTGTTGGAGAAATTACTGCGGAAACATAAAGGATTCATGAAATTAAGCGTTAAATTACCTTTATGGTGGATATTGTTTCGTTTTTTAAGATATCTAAGTTATTCAAATAATGTTCGAAATAAGTATCTAAAAATACATTTCTACTTGAAAATTCTGTAAAACACAGACAATTCATGAATTAAATGGAAGTTTAGTTCTATATTTTTGTATCAACAACTAGAATTTTACCTACAAACAAATAAGTACTTCCTATAATTGCATGCCTTTTCATATGTAACAAATGTTTACTTTTAAATACATGTTACACATCCTCATTTAAAGCACGAAAACATGCTTCAATTAAGCACTTGATATGTAGTAGCATGTGTGTCGGTATGTTGCTCAAAATTAGCATGCTCATTTCGAGCATGGTCGTGAATCGACAGGCTTGCGATTTTTGAGCATGCTACCAGCGGCGCGGGAGAAAGGGGCGTGCTTTAAGCGTTTCTAAACAGGTTTGCTTTTTGAGCATGTTAATATCGATCAGTCGTTCGTTCATACTTAAATGTATAAGCATACTTAAAACTAGCATGACTATTACTAGCAAATGTAAACTGCTCCTAGGCATGCTCGTATTGAGCAAATTAAATAGCACGGTTTTTAGCATAGTTTTATAGAGCATGTGTAATAGTAGCTTAAGTTTTATTGCTCTGAATTTTGGAAGAACCCTTTGAAAATTCTTACAGTAATTAAAGTTAGATTTATTACAATAAATAAACAAATAACATATAATTATCTAATCAAATTAACTAAAAGTCAAAGGCTCAGCTTAATGTTATTGCTTACTAGCTGCTGCCCGCGACGTCGTCTGCGTGAACGCTATGCAGCACCAAACGCACCTACGATTATAACACTGCTAGCGTGATAATATGTAGCCTATATGTTGACCCGACTTCTTAACTATCTTCATGCCAAATTTGAAGTAAATCCATGCAGTACTTTTTGAGTTTATCCCGGAAAGACAAACAGACAAAAATTCTAAAAACTATATTTTTTGTTTCTGTTTCGATTGTAGATCATACCCCAAGTATTCTTTTAAAAAAATATTCAATGTACAGTTTTGACTTTCCTACCATTTTATTATATGTATAGATAATAGCACATACCCAACCAGGGACTGCATATCGGTATAAATTTTTTAAATAGTACTAGTAAAATTTCAGTACCCTTATTAGTGTACTGCTTCATCAAACACAATAACTGTACAAGTTATTAAAATCTAAATTAATTATATCAGTACCCAAATAATGTATACCGGATTAATTTCTGTAGATGTTTTAAGTACAGAAATATTTAAACTTATTTAATTTCTGTACCGAAATGTATAGGTCAGCATATGTCCCTACGCTTCATAGGCTTCAACTAAACTATCGAACATTCTACAGTTATTTAAAAATAAAATTTAAAAATACCGGAAAATTTCAGTTAACTGAAAAAAAATCAGTTATGCTACAATAATAAAAAGGTACAAGAATTATTTCAGTATGAATTCCTGTACTGTTATTTTTAAATACACCTAATTTAATGGTATGACGTCATACAGAAAAAAATTGTACAGAAATTCATACCGGTCCTTGTACCCAACAGCAGCGCTGGTTAGTCTGCCTTTGCCAACAACGTAGACTTCTGCTTTGTATCGACTACCTACCGGATGATATTTGGTGAGTTTTTAAGTTCATGTAGAGCAGGCTTAGAAAAGTCTAACTGCCCTTAGTTTAGCGTGGCATGAAAAGCACTAATGCTTAGTAGCTGGGCCCAAAAAGGCCAGGTGAACTGACTAGCGACTAGCCATCATATAAATTCTAGCGCAATTGTTACGCTCGCATTGATTGTGTATTCCAGGAGATTTTAATATCGTATCTTTCCATTAAATAATATTAAAGTCAAATGCTCTAGGCAAAAACTCAATTTTAAACGATAAACAGACAGAATATAATAAAGCTGTATTCTATACAAAGATAAATATACACAGAATTTCACTTTGCAACGTTCGCAATTTCAAACTTGTAATGTAGAATATTCATGCGTTTAATTAGTCCCTTCCTCCCTCAGTATAGCTACATGCAGTGCGATTTACCCACAATAATTATGTGCCACACATAGATTTGCTAATTTGATTTTGCACCGACTTCGACAACTTGAGAAATTAGTGAGACTATTTTTGCCCTTTAATTATACAAGGTGTTCCTGTTGATTTCCCATAACTCTAGGGTATTAATGGGACCATGTAATAGAATCAAATAACATGTGAATAATTTTTATATATATATTTTTTTTTGTTTTTATTTTTTATACAAAATAATTTAATAAAGTCAAAACATCTTCTGTAATACACCTTTAATGCGAAGTATGACAACCTGGTTCTATCCCTTTTTTTACAGGTACAGTTCGCATTGCTTTGCGTTGTACATTAAATGCAACGTTCCTCAACGTTTAAAATGTTTTTGTTGTTTATTGTATGGCTTCAGTGACACGCGTCTATTGAATAAATGTTAAAGAGATTTTACAAGGGTAATTTTTGAACTCATTATATTAAGATTAATGATATCTTGGAAATTATGCACTTTTGAACCACATATTCTCTGGCAAAAAGTATTGTTTTTTAGTAAGGAACAAAACCTTAAAGTTACGGGCAATAAACAGGAACACCTTGTAGAAAAACGGGACATTGTTTTAGAGAATTTTGTTTGCGTTGCGTTTGAGCTCGATCTCACCTAATGGCAGGCGAAGATGTGGAACACGGCACATGGATTAGAAAGAAACTAGCTCTTCATAAAATATTGCCAGACCACATACCGTTGGAGTCTGTGGTCTGGCAATATATGGCGGCAGACTTAATACGAATGATGGTTCTGCCACCAATGGAGAAGAAAACCAAAAGCTCAAATAGATGTCGCTTCATACGCTTGACACATAACAAACTATCAAATGAACAAGTTGTAATCGAAATTGCTTGTTCTGTGTTCTATTTTGGGGCAAACCTATAAAATAATGTAAGCACATGTATGTATCAAAGTATGAAAAATGTGGACCGTAATATTTACATTTCCTCAAAAGTTTAAATCAAGTAACATCCACAAGTTCCGCATGTGTATCAGGGAAACTGTGGTATCCATTGTCTATAAAACTTATGACTACGCAATGATGCATTTCTAGTTTTTTGATCAAAATCACTATAAAATTAACTTTTACTATGATATTTGACAGTTGTTATGGGTCAAGCGTAATCAGCGCCTCTAGTGGAATAAGAAGGCAGTTTTCTACCCCATTGAGGGTCATTCTGTTCAAGTTTTTTTTTTTTTTATATTGTAAGGATAGGACGTTTGTCTTCCATGCCACCTGATGGAAAGTGCGCATGAAGACTATGGTGTTACACGTCCATCCACGAGAAACCTATTCACTCGACACTTAAAAGTTCCAGGACTGTAGTGGTCAGGAAAAACAGACGCAGGCAGATTGTTTCACTCCTTGGCAATCCTTACCAAAAAGGAACTATCGAAGCGTTTTGTTCGACTTCTTGGTAAATCCACTATATAGGGATGGTAGTTCTGTCTGCGTCTGGTAGTCCGGTGGTAAAAAGGGGTGGGTTCAATTTGGTCAAAAAGAGCACTCGCACACTCACCGAAATGTAGCCGATAAAATACTGTCAAACAAGCAACCTTACGACGATGCTCCAGCGTCTGCAAGGTTTTATTCGTAAGGTTGTTGTTATTTATGATTTTACGGGCTCTTCGGTCAACAGAGTCTAGCGCTTCGAGCTGGTATTTGGCAGAACCATCCCAAAGGTGACTACAGTACTCCATGCACGACCTCACTTGGGCTGAGTATAAGTTGAGCAGCCGTTCAGGGCTGAAGTACCGCCGGACCTTTAAGATGATACCCAATTTTTTTGAAGCCGTTTTTGCCATAGACTCAATTTGTTGTCCGAAGTTTAATTTGGACGTTATAGTGACGCCCAAAAGCCCTAGTTGGTCGGTGATGGGAACAGATACATTCTGGAAAGTGGGCGTAAAAGTAAAGGTGCTCTTTTTTGCGGAAAATAGACACGCTTGTGTTTTGGAGGCGTTGAATTTGACCAGGTTAGATTTGCCCCAATCGGACACATTCCGCAAGGTCGAATCAACGCGCTCAATCATAGACTTTCTCAAAACCTGGATTTCATGGGCGCTCGTTCGCGTATTGGATATATATCTCTCAACAACAGTGCTGTCATCAGCATATCCAATAATGCCTGGTGTTAGGAGGTCATTAATGTGCAGCAAGAATAAAGTTGCAGATAGAACAGATCCCTGAGGTACCCCGGCATTAATCGCCATTAGGTCAGAGGAGTAGCCGTCTAAGACTACTCGATCGACCGTTCCCTCAGAAAATCTGATATCCAGTCGCAGAGCCCGGTCGGTATGCCATATGCTGGAAGCTTGCTTAAGAGACCATCATGCCGGACCCTGTCAAAGGCCTTGGATATGTCTAAGGAAACAGCTATTGCTTCACCATGACCCTCCAAGGCCTCACATAAGTGTGTGGCATACACGAGAAGATCCCCGGTCGAGCGTCCACTGCGGAAACCATATTGGCTATCGCTTAGGAGCTCGTTGGTCTCGAGGTATGCCAGGAGTCGATTGTTCAATACACGTTCCATGACTTTGCAAAGTATGGAAGTGATTGAGATTGGTCGATAGTTGACAGGATCAGCACGGCTTCCCTTCTTCGGTACTGGTTGTACGTTAGCCAGCTTCCAGGATTTTGGGACTTTACCAGATTCCAAAGAAAGTCTATAGAGACGCGTCAAAACGGGAGACAACTCAGCTGCGCAGCGTTTCAACACCACTGCAGGAATACCATCTGGACCGCTAGCCTTATTCTCGTCTAGGTGCAGCAAGCATTTAAGAACCTCCTTTTGGCGAATATGAACGGTACCCATTGTAGGACCGAACTGAGGTAATTGGGGTGGGATTTTTCCTTGGCTATCTAGACGAGAATTTTCCGCAAAGATACTGGCAAATAAATCCGCCTTTTCCTTAGCGGTGTGGGCCAGAGAACCGTCAGGTTTCCACAGTGGCGGCAGCGATGGGCGACAAAAGTTCGTTTCGACCGACTTGGCGAGGGACCAGAAAGCTTTACTTCCCGAGGGATATGACGCTATTCTGTCTCCAATACAGCCTATGTGGGCGAAACGAGCTCTTTTGATCACCTTCTTGCAGGACTTGGCGGCAGCATTGTACCTCTTCTTGTGTTCATGCGAATCCACGGCTTTGCTTCTGCGAGCGGTTGCCCAGGCTTTGTACGCTTCTCACTTACGCTTTTCAGCGGAAAAGCATTCAGCACTAAACCATGGGCGAGCTTTGGTTTCAAGGGATAGATCAGCGTAGATAATGAAGAACTCCATTGCTTGACCTATCACACTTGAGACTGCATCAGCGCAGCACGATGGATCGGTTGATGTAAAACAAGCTTGCGTCCACGGATAAGATGCGAAGAAATGTCGCATTTCATCACAATCTGCCGAATTGTAGCGCCATACTCGCCTAGAACCACTTGGTCGGGTGTCAGGTGGCGAGTACTGCGATACAGATTTCACCAGACAGTGATCGGATGTCCCTAAGGGTGCAGTGACGGACACCGTGTATCTGTCGGGATCGGTTGTCAGCAGAAGGTCCAGGCAGTAAGCAGTGTGGCCAGCAACGTCTGGGATGCGCGTAGGCTCGTCAACAAGCTGAGAGAGGCTATGAGTGAGCGAAAACTTAAAAGCCTCTCTACCAGCATGGTCAGTGTCCTGAAACGGGTATAACCACTGTCCGTGGTGTGCGTTAAAATCCCCCAGGAACACTAACTGCGCTGTGGGAAAACGTTGCTGAACCTTGTCCACTGTACTGCTGAGATAGTCCATAAGCCTTGTTGTCTCCCGATCTCCGCTGTGTGACCGATAAATACCAGCGTATACCATTTGGTCTAGGCCGGTATCTATGTAACTGAAAGGTCCACATAACTGAAAGGTCCGGCACTTCTAAGTAACGGAGACGCTGACAACAGATCTTGTCACTGGCATACATGCACACCCCGGCGTGCGGGTGGAATTTGGACTCCAGGATGTAACCTGGGTAACAGAGGTATGCCGAGTCTGACGGATCACAGATCTGCGTCTCCGTTAGGAAGAGTAGGTGGGGTCTCTCCGTCTCGAGGCGGTGGTGGACATCATTGAGATTGGAGTGCACTCCTCGGATGTTACAGAAGTGCACTTTAAACGAGAGGAAGTGCAACCGCTGTGTTACCTTACTCTTCTTTGGACCTTTCATTAATGTTGGAGTGGAGTGAATAGGGAGGAGAACAGCAGTTGAGTGAAGTGCTGCAAATGGAACCAAGCAACTCGATAGGGGTAACGCACCTTTGGGAAACTCGCTTGGAGACTGCGGGGACGCCCGAACCCCCCCGAGTTCGCCATCGGGTCCTCTCAAACCGGTCGCCAGCCGGCACGATGGAGCCTCCCGGGATTTTTTGCGAGGTGGCGGGGCAGCCTTTTGCATGTGACTGGCATGCTACTTGGGCCCCCTACTACCTGCGGTCGGCCAGCGGTGCACCGTGCTTCGGATCCCACTACCCTCCAAAACGAGTCACCCGGTGAGTCATTATCCTACGAGTTGAAAACAGTTCTCCGATGCAGCACGATTACTCAGACCTATCCTCCTCAATGGCTACACTAGACATCATGCCGGAACGCAACTAGGTTACTTGGCGGCATGGTTTTGTCTAGTGGGTGGTGACAAGCCACGGCCGAAGCCTACCACCAGATTTTACTGCTCGTTTAGCACCACCCAGGGACCACGTACAAGGCATCGAGGGCTAAACCTTGCGGACGCGAGCAGTTTTCAGTCCCCATAAAGTTGCCTTTTACGACACGCATATGCAGGAGTGCTAGGACATTTTTTCCGACTGATATGTAAGGAACAACGAGCATGTGTTTTACCTGTTCTTTAGTATTCACCATTGCGTTGCCAACTTCAGGAGCAAGTCTCGGTACTTTGATTCACAATGTTTCCTTATTAGTCTTCCTCAATTCATTGAAAAAACAGGCTTTGACTTAATTTTGGATTTTTATTTTTTAGGTATACACTCTGTTATGACCAATCATCTTACGTTTTTGAAACGCTCAAATAGGGTCGTCCAGGCTCCTAATTGAATACCATAATATGTTACCTAGTTTTTAATTCTTTTTTCAACCAACTTCCAAAAAAGGAGGAGATTCTCAATTCCTTTGTATGTTTTTTTTTGTGTCTTTGCTACACGATATTTCGGATAATTATAGATCGATTTTTAAAATTCATATGATAGAGGATACTTCATAGTTGGTCCCATATAAATTTTATCGAAATTGGTTGAGTACTTCTTTGAAAATTTCAATTTTTGAAAAAATATGTATAAGTTCGGAGAATGTTTACGTGGATGACATTATAACTCAGCCAAAGTTTTGACGTGAAGTCGGTTTTTTTAATGCTTTGCATTCGTTGATTATTGGCACATCAGCATTTCTTATTCAATATTCTTTTATAATAAAGCAAGTTTGTTGAAGAAATTAAACAAACCGAAACTAGGGCCGACTTTTTTAATCTATAAAATATGTACACAAACTCTACACTACCAAATCTATGTTCAAGAACTTTATAATATTTCGTAGTGAACACATAAAATCGCGTTGAGCTCAAAAATCACATTAATCTTAACGTTTGGCATTTGTTAAATTTGATAAAGTAGAATATCTCCTTAGAAAATTAAGAACGCATTATTCAAAGTTTAATTGGTAATGCATCATCGAAACAACTTTTAACAAGAGTTGACTACTTATAATATTAAGATACCTAATTACTAAGTAATGGTAAGTTTACCATGAGTTTACTTGGGATAATCTCGTCGGTGAACCGATTAAATAGGTGACCGATTAGGGCATTTTTTTCATTTGCACTTTTTTCGTCATGTTTCTTAAATATATTTACAAAATGAAAACAAGTGTTCTTCTATCTAGAATAAGATTTGTTTTAGACCAGCTTCAATTTCAACATTTAATAACCTGAGTTTCTTTAGTTGATGACACAAATTTGCATTGTTATTGACATAAATGCAATCCTGTAATTTTAATTTGTTTTAGTGTGGCATTTTATACTTAAACGAGCGTTTCCCCGCGACTTCGTTCACGCATAAACTCAAAAGTGCTATTTCCCGTTCCCATGGGAATTTCGGGAATTCCTTTCATAGGACAACCAGTCTCTTTTTGAAGAACTTTTATGCCAAGTATCACATCCGTGCACTCAAGGAATAAGATTTTTCATACAAACTAGAAAGTCCAATAATTCCCGTTCCCGTGGGAATTTCGGGAATTCCTTCCTTAGTGCACCCCTACATCCCCTAAAGAATGTATGTTCCAAATTTCAGCTCTCTACGCCCAGTAGTTACGGCTGTACGTTGTCTGTCAGTCACTCAGTCACTCAGTACCTCAGTCACTCAGTCACTCAGTACCTCAGTCACTCAGTCAGTAACGGAACAGTTTTATATATATTGATGATTATAATTGGTTCCAATGTAATTCATTACTATTTAAGATTTTAAAAAAGAATATTTTACTAATGATGTTTTAACTAGATCTCTTTTAAGACGATTCATGCTGTAAAACAGCTAAGTATGTAGAACTGCATTTATTATAAGAACTTTGTACCTGCTTTACCATACTGATTGCAATAAAGGAATGTTGTACTTGTATTTTATGTCCAGCTTTCAATTTTAAGTTAGGTCGGTTGAGTTGAGGTTATTCTAGTTTGACGAGAACGAACGTATTTTTCTTTTAAAATATTAATTTACTAGCCAGCTCTTTCTTTAACCTGTGCTGAGTTCTTCGACCTCATCTTTGCTTACTATAAGCTGAAAAGAAGATCAAAGTTTAGTTAGCAATAAAAAAACTATCGTTGAAGCTATTGTTATTCTGCGCAAGAATCATAAGCTGTCATTATTGGTAATACTTACCTAACTAATAAAAAAACAATCAATGGTTTAAGTTGAACGTTGAAACAAAATGCATTATGGTAATTGCGATGCAAGATAGTTTTACCGATTAGTGGCTAAATTGATGGATTTCCAATTGCTTGGAGTCCCCACGGAGTCAACCCTTGAACCATGGATTCAATCCATAACTTTGTTGAAATAAGAATGTTTTATGGTACTATATTTTTTTCAAACAAGGTCCATTCCATTTTGAGAGGAAGGAAAAAGTCGTTTTCTAAATTTCGATGAAAAATTTAAAAAGATGATACTGAATCAATTTTGAGATGGTAAAGTATCTGTATTCAATAATTGAAATAGTAAGTATTTTCAAAAACAAATTGAGAATATTATTATTTGAATTTGTTACTCATATAGACTCACCAAAGGTTATTGAGACCGGATTCTTTTCAGATGATGTTAGAGAGGAGGGAAATTATTTGAGCTCAAATCTATCTAAAACTGAAAAGAACATTGAAATCGGATCATCAGTTTTTTCTATCAATATTTGAAGGAGTAAAACTGGATTTTAGAAAAAAAGGAATACTTAACATCAAAAAAATAATTAAAATGGTACACTATGGGATTACTTGTCCTACGTCACCTAAAAAGATTCCTATCTAATTACCAATAACCCTATATAGCCTGAAAGTGGGCTTCAAGAAGCTAGTGCCATGGAGACTAATCATTATTAAATGAGTTTATACTAGTGTACACTCTGACTAGAACTAGTTTAAAATATCATTTACGAAACTATATTAAATATATCTAGAAATCGAACCTTGGGCCTTCCATATTCCAGGAAAACCCTCGACCAATGCTCAGGACTCTTGAAAACTAACAAAATCATTTTTAATTCACTTACAAGTTAACACACAACAGAGCCTTAAGAGCCCATACTACTCCAGCTAGAATCTGAATTTCGCCCCCACCTCACCGCCCGGCCGTGAAGCACCCCGTAACGCGCGTCGGGGCTATCTTACTCACTCGCGTTTTGTTTTCTCCAACTCTGCCTTTTCCGTATCTTATTTCTTTAATTTCCCATTTTGAAATAAAATACACCACAAATTTATTTATGGAAAACACGATATTTACGTGATGTTGTAGCGGCGGCGGCAAGCGTGAAAGCGACACAGGTTCCTCGTACGAATGCCGGAGCGCAACTGAATCCTTGAGCGGGCGCAGGTCACCCGTCGTGCCAAACACATTATTTTAGATTTAAGATTTATAATAAAAAAAATAATAAAATTATTTTAAAATCAGATCATATAGTACACGTATTGTCATACCTTGAAACTAAATACCAAGTTACTACCCGTGCGCGATAAGTTGAGACCTGAGCGCGGTGACGTCACTGACAAGTACAGTTCAAACAAAAAATGTAACTAGCTTCCGCATGCGGCGGTATCTGCGAATTTTAGGTAGTCATCTTCCATAGTGAAATTATTTACAATATTAAGTTATTTTATAACAATAATTAATCGTAATTGTCAGACTATAGATTTATTATGTATCACTAAAAGTGAAAGCCGATAGGTGTTATATTAAATAAAAGATGCTTTTATGTATAGGTATTTATCAGATTATTTTCAACAATAATTTAGTCGTCATCATCATCCTCCTACCCTTATCATTCATATCACATAACTTTTCAGTAATTATTTAGTCGTCATCACTACTAATTATTGCTATTCCCTCTGGTAGTTGTTGAGGTTCGCTCTCACTTTCGCTATCTGAGCTGGTGGTGTCAGACTGCAAGTTAATAATTAATTGGGACTCAATGTCTTCTTGCAGGTGATCATCTTCCCAATACTTCTGTCTAAGCCTGTCAACATGGTTTATTTCCTTTTTCCAGTCACTCTCATTTATACTATTAATAGCATCACGTGTTAATTTTTCTATGTCTCTTTCTAGCTGGCTCACATTTTTATCGGCTACTCGTTGTTTGACCAAATTCCAAATGTACTCGATGGGATTGAGGTCACACATATAGGGAGGCAAACGAACAGCTTCGTGGCCATGCTCTTTTAAAAGATCATCAATAATATATTTTTTTGGAGGCTTATTTATGTACAATAGGTGATACATCTCGGATTTCGTCATTCGCTCGTCGAATTCAATGTTGTGGTCTAACAGCCATTGCTTTATTACCGCTTTCGTTGCTACACTTGTAGGTGGTTTTTCTACTTGTGTAGAGTGGTATGGTGCGTTATCTAGTACCACAATACTATTCGGCGGCAAGTTGGGGATCAGCTTCTCGATAAGCCATTTTTTAAAATTTGTTGTATCCATTTCGTGATGGTAGTCACCTGTGTTGCTTTTACATTTATAAAGCAACTCAGCCCCCTTCACGAAACCATTTTCTCCCCCTGCGTGAACAATCACCCATCTTTGCCCCGGACTGTGATTTTTTCTAATAGTAGCATCAGTACTATTTTGCCAGCATTTGCTAACTGTATAATGAGAGTGAATCCATGTTTCGTCAATATAAATGACTGGCCTTTTTGCCGAGCCCAAATCATCATTTTCTTTTAATCTTCTTAGATATCTCGCTCTCCACGCTCGAATGTCTGGTTTTTGAACGAGAAAGTGTCTCGCGTCTTTGCATTTTTTAAATTTGTATCCTAGTTTGTCCACTAGCACTCGTCTTAAATACGTTTTCTCCCCTTGAAAGTTAAGGTCTCTTTTAGCCAAACTGAGTATCTTATTCAAGGTAGGTATTTCCTTCCTGACCGTGTAGAAACTATCAACTATATTCCTCAAGGCACACATGTCAAAACTGTCTAATTGGATGCGGTTACTCTTAGGTCTACGTTTCTTGCCCGGTGTTGATAAATTCACATCACTTAGTGCCGAAGACGAACCTGGTGTTGGTGAAGCAGTTTGCAAGCGCTTAGCTTCAGTTTTGATCCTCATCAACGTCGCCTTGGAAACTCCCGTTGCCATGCAGGTTCTCTTGATTGCCTGGTCAACAGGTAAACAAAACTGCTGGTTTCGCTTTTCGTTTTCGAAAAACTCGAACACTTTCAGCACGAGATTTCTTTCTCCACTACGCAAAGCTTTACCCCTCATTACAATGCTTGTTATTAAAAAAATAATAACAATAAAACAGTCAAAAAACGTAACAGAAACTTTAACAATAAAAAAACGTAACAGGAGCAATAACAAATAAACTTAACACGGACTATTATAACAAAACTAACAACTTATTCGGAGCGCGTCGATACGTGACGTAAGCCAGTACGAAACTAATAGATAAAAAATGTGGCTTCAACTGTACACCGCGGGCGGCCGCGGGTAGGTGCGCGGGGATGGGGGAGGAGTGTCGCATTCCACGCGGGTCTCAACTTATCGCGCACGGATAGTACATTAGTGTAGGTTAAGTACTAATTAAGTAATAAGGTTTCTTTGTTAATTTTAGAGGTAAGTTTGTGATTTTTTTCCATCGAGATTTTTTTCATTAATCGTGTTTTCAAAACATATGGTTCTTAGTTCATACTCTTAACTTTGCTATATGTTTTTTCTAAAATTATTAGTTCAGTACTCTGATAGATATTTGAGATCAAAATTTGGATTCGGAGCGTGTTTGAGGTAGTGTAGGCCCTTAACCGAAAATTCTAACCGTTTAGCGAACATCGTCCGACCCGAGCTACGTATAAATTATAAATTCTACAAGTACCCTCAAATTCTTGCACAAGATCCTTCCGCGCGACTTAGTATGGTAACTACCCAATTACCTACTCCGTCTTGTTAGACTGACCAGTTCCACTCAGAGCTGGCATACTTTGAAATCAGGGTTGCCAGGTTGCCGGGATAAATAAAACAACATTTTATTCGAAATATGTCCGGTTTGAGATGCTGGTTTTTCGATTGATTTGTAAGAACTTTTAAGTATGTGATTGACTGGTTTTTGATTCCAAATGAATAAATTGTCTTAATTAAATAATTAATTTTGCGGTTAGAGACCTAGCTCAAATTGATCGTAAAATTTCAAGCCATGATGAGTATATTGAGCCGCGCGCGTATAACAAAGTAACCGTGGCAATGCATTTGTGAGAGTTTTTGGGCAATCTTTATTTAAAAACAAATTTTCAAATCTATATTTTTTGTATAACTCGGCTAGTTTTTCTACGATTGATATTTGTTAGTTTTTCGTTCATGTAAGAAGGATAAACATATATTTGTTATTGCGAGTCTATTTCTAATTCTGAGCATGTATGTACCTACACTATGAATAAACAAAATGGAAACTTTATTGAATCGATTAAGATTTGACTAACATGTCATGGCTGTCTGGTAGAGATCGCTTCCCAGCGATAAGACTGCCAATTGTATTTTAATTTTATTGTATGTTTTTCTATTTTTTATGACGGTTACGTTTATATCGTAGCATACAAAATAACATTTCAATTTGGCTGGTGACTAAAAAACAACCCTATATTTATAAATAAAATAAAGGAAAATTTTGCAAAGTATCTAATTTGTGTATACAATTTAACACTAGACAATATATACTTAGAATAAACAGCCGAGCAAATAAGCGCAATAGTCGGTAGCTTGCTAGACGTCGTCGTCGTCGCCTCGCTACCGATTACCATGTATGAGGCTTCTATATACGTTATTTAGAAGGTTTATTTAATCCAGGGTATTCTCATCTTTGCAGGTTCATAAAAAAAAACATTATAACATCTCTCTGATTATTGACATAAGTAAACTTATAAAAATGCTTATATCTTAATTAAAATACTTAACTTTGGTTTTAACATAAAAATATTAAATCACTTACTATAAATAAACAAATTGTTGTATCCAATCAGTGACATACATAAATTTAACAAAAAATATTGTATGTAGAAATAAAATAACTGTTGTTTTAACGTAAAATAGGAAAATAATTTTAGAAGTTTTGCGGTTTCGCCCATCTGGTAACACAAGTTTCTCATTCAAATTATTTGTAAGTTATGAAGTGTTGGCATGTGGTTTTCTCACTGAATATGGAAGAGTTCCACTAATGTAGCCACCCATCGTAGATTCCGTATATTACTTTCTACAGTCAGCTACGAAAATATGAAATTCATGTTATATGGTCTTAAGTTTTCACGGTTCATTATTTTAAATAAAACACTTAGAATACAATATATGCGATAAATCCGGTGAAAAAGTATTTAATTTAATTTCTTCTTAAATAAAACACGAGGTCATGAGCTACTGCAAAGACAACGAAACGTCGAGTTAAGACAGAAAATAAAAATTATACGCGATAAATTCGGTCAAAAAGTGTTTTCATTTAAATTATGAATCGTGAAAACTTAATACAACATTAATTTCTTGTACTCAAATTTATATTTGATCTATGCTAAGTCAATACCCTTACACCAAAGCTCTTTCTTTTAATTTGTTTGCTTTCATCGTTATTTGTTTAACATTTATTTGAAGTTTTCTGTTTTTGTCGTTTGTTATGGTTTCTTTTGTGTAGTTGTGAGAATAACTTGTTTATTTTTCTTTCTCGATAATTGTATTATTATGCCCTTTAATGACATTTCTATAATATTTGAGTCCCATACCTTTTTACGTTTTCTTTTGGATGTGGTATTTTTTATCTTCTTATTAATTTGATAAAATATTACTTTGGAAATAGTAAAATAAAATTTAATAAAGAAATGATAAATAATTAATTAAATCATTTATATTTAAAGAATGCGAAGAATTTGACCAGAATGTATCCAGCTACAACCGCAAAAAGTGATTTTGCTTCGGGTAGGGCGGGTTTCACCACCCTTTGATAAGCGTTAAGTATAATAAATAATAATATAATAATAAAATCCCCAGACAATCACACCAACTACATGGCCCCAAAGTAAGCATAGCTTGTGTTATGGGATACCATATAGCGAACTAGGGGGGAACCTAGGATATAAATAGGTACATAAATAGATAAACACCCAGACACGGAACATTTTTTTGTCTGGTTCCGTGCGGGGATCGAACCCGCAACCACTGGCGTCTGAGGCAGATAGGTTTACCCCAACGCCAAAGTGGTCGTCAATAAGTAAAGGCGTCTAATCCGAGAACTATCACAAATTCCTATAAGAACCGTCGATGATGTGTACCATGACATTTTACCCTGTGTACCCAACTGCTAAGTTATGGAAAGGACTTTGAAAACTTGAAGCGGGTCCGTTTGACGGAGGTCGAAGAAATAATGGATGGAAATTATGATATCAAAGTTTCCGTTTGCTCTCAGTTTTCACTTTAGCTCTAATAAAGTGTGTCACGTCGCTCTTCATACATCAACATTCAGAGTGTCATAAGAATCAACTAAGATAACCAACACTAGTCTGTTGCTTTTCATAAGCAACGTACATACTTCCATATACATTTGATTGCTATACGGCATGGATGCTTTGTGAAGTGTATATGTCTGTCTTAGTTTCGCCGTACCATTTATCTCTAGCCCCAAACAGCTTTGCTTTAGGTATTTAGAGAAGACTGGATCAATGGAGTCATTCCAGGACTAATTTTAAGGTCTTTTGTAAGTACCAGGATCCCATGCTTAGCAGTGAGGTACGAGTATATTAAGGGTAACTGCTGTAAGTATTTTGTTTAAGTGATGAAATTTAAGTTGATTAGAGGCATTTCTATGAAGTGAAACTCCTACATATTGGGCTTTACTTATTTTGTAAAAAGTTACACTACTTAAAAGAAAAAACTCATTTAATTCGGTTACGAGGTTTAGAAGAAGTTAATGGAGGTACAGATATGTTTACTGTTTAGTTGTAAAGTTAATTGTTATTAGAAGATAAAAATTAGCTATTTTTTTTTGTAATTCCAGATAATACTGTGGTTGTACTCTATTAATTTCATTTTCAACAGCCACTACTTTATTTTGTATTAATACCGACTACCACGCTACTATAATATGTTGTGATTAGGAATTATCGCCCGTTTTTGAATTCTGGGCAAGTAGTACTTAGAGGTTTTGCAGCTGGTGTGACTATATAAATTTTCTCATTATACATTCATTTATATTTAATTACTAAAAATATATAAGACTTATCGAACAACAGTTATCCCCAAATTCACATGGAAGCTAAATACCATAAAGTAAAGCCTAGTCATTCGTGCCATACAAAACCCCTCTCTATTGTAACAACAAAAGGTTCATTTAAGAATTAAGGCGCGGGCTTTGAGTTTGAGCCAAGTTCGCAATCACAGCTGCATGTAGGCCAAGAGGCTGCGGCATGATTTTTGTCTTACATCTGTAAGGGATTTGAAGTTGGACTTCGGAGCTGGGTATTTTAGTGGGTATTGTTTACTTTTTAAACCTTTTATTTTTAAGTAGAACTAAGGTTTTTTAATTTTTCATCAGAGTAAAAGGCGAATATGATATATTTGTGCATAAAAAATCATTGATATGTTGTTTTTCTCTCTGAAGAATTTTCTTAGATATACGTCTTACTCTGAAAAGGTTAACATTATTTTATGGACTATTTAAACTAACTTTACGATACCACTAAATGAAAACGTAAACTTGGGAGATTTTATTTTCAAATTTACTTCAAAATAAAATATTTCAAAATTCATAAAGTAACAGAGTTGTATTTCGTTTAACTTTTTAATGGATGTATGGATATAAAATACTCGTCACTTATTTAAACAACATTGTACAAGATACTAAGAGTTCTTTCCTTCCTCATATTTGTCGACAAACATGTCTCGTCGATCAAACAACATATCCGATAGAATATTTGCTTGTTCCGTTAGAAATTCTTGTCCGAATGTGGTACAAGTGAAAAAATATATTTTGGATTTTTTTTGTGGTAGGTAATAATTATAATTACACTTTAGCTTCAAGGCTATTACTATATTTAACAATGCAATGGTATGGTCTAGGCTGTCCTTTCAAAACTACACTCAAACTAACACTGCAGCCCAAATATATCTTCTAATCATCCCTTGAAGAGTTCATTTTTATCAATAAGAGAGTGACAGAAGCTCCAAAATTATGTTGGATGGAATAGAAAGTACAAGTCGTTAACCATCAACGTGACATAAGTACTTAAAAACATAATTTATTTAAAACAAAAAAAACATATTTAGATGATGAAATAAAGCACAGCATGTCATCCCGTTACTATGCCTGAATTTTAATCTTCAAGTACTATAATTAACGGAATGCGTTGGATGTAAATTACATTTTGTAATTTGTACTCAAACAGCCAGTGGATGTAAGAATCGATAGAATTTAAATACATAAATAATGTCAAACTTTTTGGTTTTTCTGAAACATTTTACGTACTCCAACATCTGCCTGCCTTCACTTGAACCGCCATCTTGTAGACACATAAAATGAAAAATAGAGAAATGGAAAGGTGTTTGTACAGAACAGTTTTTCAGCGCCACTGAACTGCAAGTTATGAATATGGAAAATGAAAAACTTTTAAAAAGGAATTTGTAGAGTTTCCGTCACTATTTGAAAATATGTTATAAATTTTATTATCTCGTCTACGAGGTTGTTCATTGTGTACATTTTGTTATACATAATACCTATACATGTTAGATATGTTTAGCTTCTCCTAAAGAATTTTAGGAATGGACTTATTTAATAAAGATATCTGTTTCGTAAACTGTACGTTTCGTATTCAGTACCTACACATTTTTAATGAATATGCCTTAGTTTTCATGCTTGAAAAAGTCAAGGGTAGCTAAAAATTTTTTTATTTTATATAAGAAAGCAAGAAACTCTTTCTGCTATACAAATGCAAATCAAGATAAAAAAATGCATGAGGTGTAAATACATGTATAGGTGTTTTGTGTACCTATACATGTATTTATTATGTATTGGATATCAGTGAACTTGTCCTAGAGTCCTCTCCGGCCTTTTGCCTAACGCAAATAAGGGCTCTTATTTGCTAACTTAAAATATTCTAAAATAAAACAACGATGTAAACAACGGTGTCAACCAAAAAAATAGCAATTACATAACAAAGTAATAAAAAGGCTATATTTTTTTTTAATCTAAACAAAAATGTCAATTTAACAGAGAATAGAAACTTCCCAAGAATCTTCCAACTATTTAAATTAAAACACAAACACATCTTTTGACAGCTGTGTTTTACTGTAGTAAAAAGTGGCAGGTTCACTTCAAAGCAAACGGACAGTATCACTTCTTACAGGCCAATTGACTCACTTGCCAATTATACTCGGAATGGGGTGAAACGGGACGAAAATGGGAACCACCCCACTTGGCGTATAACAAAGGGTAGTTGCTCTCTATTTCGACCACTCAGGCCCCTATTTTATTGGATTTTATTTAAAAATTCCTTAGAATGGTATTGTACATTTTATTGTTTCAATTTTGTAGAATTTCTAGGGAAGCTGATGAAAAAACAAAAAAAAATATTTAGCTTCTCTGTTTTTTTCACCCGTAATACGTTTTCTTCTTTCTAGTGAAATGAGTCATCTTAAAATAAGATGAAACAAAAAGAAGAATAATTAAAATGTTTAAGCAACATCTTAATAGTCAATATATTTTTAACGATTTGTCAGAGATTAAAAAAAAAATCTTTGATTTTATAACATTTTATACCGCGTAGTACGAGATCAACTCAAGATGTGGGATAAACAGTTTATCTTGACTTGATTTGGCGGATTATGCAGTTCTGATTCTTTCAAGAGTTGCGTAAATAGGCGCCTCATGAAAAGACATCTTTATTAATATAAGTGAGTCATCTTGGTCTCAATTAGGTGTGACTCATATTTTTTTTTTTGTATAAGAATTGAAATGTTTTGCGGCATTGACAATAAGTATCTTAGAATAAAGATATGTATACATACAAGACCTTTTAAGTAACTGTGTAAGCTTACTAACTTATCTTTAAACAACATAAAACGTGAAATTTATTGGTGTTTTTGTGGGCGATAGGTTGACTCCCCGTCACTACAGTAGCCTCTCTCCATCATTATAATACCTCCTGTCAAATGTGACACCAGATGGTTTTATAGTCCCTGGTGTTCTGCCTACCCCATAAGAGATACAGGTGTGACGTTATGTATGTATGTATTTAATATCATCTTAAGTTTTCACGATGGAAAGACGTTTCGTGTTAAAATATATTACTTAAACTGTGTAAAAAGACGCGCGAAGTTATTTCGGAAACCGTTCTCAAGGGCAACTGAAACACTACACGATAATTCAATAAATTACAAATTAACCATAAAACAGATATAATAAAAAAAATACAAAAATCTACTTGTTCCAGGTTCATTATGATTGACCATATGATATATATTATTTCTACGACTGGAATTGTAGATAAATGTTTTCTAATTCGGGATTTTTTGGATGGTACTTATCCAAATTAATCATTCTACAAATTACACCAAATCAAACTAAATAAAGAGATATTAAGGAAACTTAAGGGTTGATAGTATAACCAAATTCAAGTTAATTAGTCGATGGTCTCGTTGTTTAATTCTCTCGATTCATACTTTCATCGCGATTTCTTTAATCAATATATACAAAACTGTTCCATTACTGACTGAGTGACTGAGGTACTGAGTGACTGACAGACAACGTACAGCCGTAACTACTAGGCGTAGAGAGCTGAAATTTGGAACATACATTCTTTAGGGGATGTAGGGGTGCATTAAGGAAGGAATTCCCGAAATTCCCACGGGAACGGGAAATAAAGGACTTTTTAGTTTGTATGAAAAATGTTATTCCCTGAGTGCACCGATGTGAAACTTGGTGTAAAGGTTTTTCATTGTGTGTCTGGTTGTGTTATGAAAGGGATTCCCGAAATTACAATGGGAACGGGAAATATATGATGTTTTAGTTTGTATGAAAAAATCCCATCCCTTGAGTGCACGGATGTGATACTTGATATAAAGGTTCCTCAATAAGTGTCTGTTTGTATTATGGAAGGAATTCCCAAAATTCCCACGGGAAGGGGTTGGACTTTTTAGTTTGTATGAAAAATCTTATTCCTTGAGTGTACGGTTGTGATACTTGGCATGAAGGTTCTTCAAAGAGGGACTAGTTGTGCTACGAAAAAAAATCCCAAAATTCCCACGGGCACGGGAAATATATGATTTTTAGTTTGTATGAAAAAAACTTATTCCTTGAGTGCATGGGTGTGATACTTGGTATAAAGGTTCTTTCAGTGGGTGTCTGGTTGTATAGAGTCTGAAATTTCCACGAGAAGGGTAGTTAAGCGCATACGAAGTTGCGGGATAAAGCTAGTATAGTATAATAGTAACAAGATTATGTTTAAAACGTATCTGCTATTTATCAACTGACAGATTGAAAAAAGAATACCGCCGATTTTCAATTTTAAAAATTCAAACGTAGAATACTAGAACTACGCACGTTGTATTACATACAACTGACTACGGCATAACTACGGGAGTGCGTCCGCTCAACGTACAGTCTGTTACAATTATATTAGTTTCGTTCCAATGCAAAGCAGAAAAGTCCCTAGATTGCAAAACTTTATGTACCTTCTGACGTTTCTGTATTCAATAAAATAGTTGATGTAATAAAACTGTGTAAAGGTTTCGAATTTTATAACTTTCCTTTTTTGTACATACATAGATGGAATAAAGGTTCTATGAAAAATGGTTGTTTCAAAATACGCAAATCGTAGGTTTACTTAAATTTTTTGAGCGATTGCTATTTTGAATAATTTCTTATCTAAGGAACTAATGCCGCTACTAGAGTCATAATCGTTCATTATCTAAGCCAAATCAAACTTCATTCATAACTTTTAATATGAATTGTACATAACGGATTAACTTACGAAATATGCTTACATTCATATCAATAAATATGGATAATGTGGGTGTACATATAATTTTTCTATTATTTTCCATTTTACGTCCGTTATGATAAAATCTAGCATGCAAGTATTATTTTGAAAGAATGTAATACACTGGTCAATTTAAAAGGTATGTGATAGGCATTATGCGGTGAAAGTCCAATTAAAATAAAAATTATTAGACATTTTCCATTTTGATAGCCTTCGGTCTAGTACGGGAGGCAGCGGATACAAAGAAGAATTACAGGAACTATTTGGCCTCAAACTCATCTGGTATATAAGGTTATATTATGAAGATCAGATAGCGGAGCTATGAAGCAGGTCAAAGACAAGTTCAGACAAGTTAGTTTTTTTATCTGACTCGGCTGCGTATGGGAATCGAAACCAGGACCTTAAACACCGTTCATTCATTCATTTTCCATTCAAACACTGCAGGCGCTCGACCGATACTACGAAGACCGTCAGTTAGTGAGGATTTTTTAACGAAAACAAAACTTCAAAGTCCTTCCATTGAAAAAGTTGCAGATTCCTCATCATCCTTGGAAACTTTGACACAAAAATAAAATAAGTCAAATAATAGTATTACTGTCGACAACACAAATTATTTTTGCATTAGTTTCACAGCTTACATAATTTAAAAATAAAGTTTTGAACCTCTCTTTGTTACCATTATTCGAGACAATTTTCTTGGTTGTCTGGAAGAAATCACTTGCTAGCGATAAGATCGCCAATTGTGGTACAATTATAAATACATAGTTTTTTATGTATGTTCTTTGTAATGGTATGCAATAACGGGCCAATATATAAATATTCATAAGATTATTAATCCATATTAATTTCAAATCAAAAAGTTGCACGAGCTCAGCCGGGCGACCATCGATAAATAATCGAATCGACTAGATAAATATTACCGAATTATTTTATCTTATCATGTTAGCTTATATTCGCTCCTTAATATATGTATAGAATTACTTAATTCGACATCGTGATTAAGCCCACAGAACCAAAGCTGCCATATTCTTAAAAATAAATACTCTTACGCCCGAATACTGGAAAGTCACTCAAATGTATCAATCAGCTGAAGGGCATTTAAATGTAAGCGTCTCCCATATTTAACTGATATACACAAACGCCACTCAGACGATTTGTTATGATGCTCACGTAAGTGGCCCTGTGAGTAGCCGTCAAATATTTAGTTTCATTTTACGCCAGATCTAACTTGATTGTACAAATTAAAAGATTACTAAAAACCTTTTAATGCCGTTTACTATTTGTTGTCATTAAATATATTTAAATAAATTTAAGACTTGACAATGTTCATTTTAATTTTCTGGTTATGTACAATAGAAAATCCGAAATCGTGACTGACATCTGAGAAGGCGCGAATCAACATCAATTTCAAAACATTTTGTTGGACAAAAAGAAACTGTATTCTAATTATAATAATATATTATGGAGACAATTAAAAAGAAACGTGGCTCTAACTAAAGGTACTAGCTCGGAAAAAAATATGCTGTTAGAATTTGTTAAAAAGTGAGTAAAAGTAACATTATTATCAATATACTATTTTCATAAAAATGTAGTTACATTGACTACTTATTTACAAAAGTTAACCGCAAAGTTATAAGTATTTGGTCTATTGGCTGGAAAGCTCTACTTCTCCTAGTAGGCGGTTTTATCGACTCCCCAAACACAGACTCCAAGTAGGTATAGCACGGTTTCTTTATAAACACGAAAGCGCGCACGAAAATCAGCATCGTTGTATTTTTCAAATGCATTGAGCATTTGATTATTTCGGCGGCGACCCACGTTCTGCGTTTCATGGTCTGAAAGATTAGATAGGGACGATGAAGACATTATTTTAACTTTATGGTACACACTTTTCACCGCAATTATAGATTTAGGAGACCTCTTGACCACTCTTAAACACAAGCGACGCTTAAATCAGTTTGACAGATCATTTAACAGCTAAAAAAAGTTGAGTGACCATCGAGTATAAGAATTTTTCGTTAAGTGGTGCTCATGTGGAGCCTGAGTACAACTTATTTGGAGGTCAACTTAAAACTAAGTGCATCTTAAAATTTGCGTTTGAGAATACGAATTTTTCGTATGAGTGGTACTCAAAAATTTAAGCAGCATTTAAATATTTGAGAGACGTTCCAGTATTCGGGCATTAGTGCCATGTTAGGAATCGTTGTCATTTATTGATTGTGAAATCAATAGAGGTGAGGTCTTTTGATGACACTCGTTACTGTCAATCTAATGACAGAAACCTCAGTTAATCGTGACTAAATAAAGACGTCGATTTTAAAACGTCATGTATTTACTTATTTATTTACGACTAGCCGGCAAACGTTGCTTTGCCATATAAAAAAAAAATAGATGTTGGGCGATTCTCATAGATACCGGATAAGCACAAAAAATTTCATCAAAATCGGTCAAGCGTTTTCGGAGGAGTACCTATGGCAACGAAAACTGTGACACGAGAATTTTATATATTAGACTAGCTGACCCGGCAAACGTTGTTTTGCCATATAAAAAAAAATAGATGTTGGTCGATTCTCATAGATACCGGATAAGCACAAAAAATTTCATCAAAATCGGTCAAGCCGTTTCGGAGGAGTATGGCAACGAAAACTGTGACACGAGAATTTTATATATTAGATATTAATATTAAACATGTAGTGGATAATTTTCAACCAATAAAATACGCAGGAAAGTAAATGCGTAAATGTAGTACGTACGTAGGTAATAGAAATATTTAAAAAAGTAGGCGAGCAGTCGAATTTCACGAGCGTGGGAAGTTTATAAGTACTGCGAATAGTACCATAGTTAAAAATACTGGAATAGACATAAAACTCCGGACAATTTTAACGTGCAGAGAGCATGCCATGTAGATCGCTGGTATTCGCATGACTGTCAACCATTGGATTCTACAAGTTTTCTGTGGTGCAAGTTATAAGACGTCTAATTATGTTTATGTTTTTTTTTTTTTAATAAAAGTAGCTTAGCGGCCCTGAGTATTAAAAATATATAACTTCTGTCGCGCGCAAAAAAGAGGTGTGATAAATTTAACATATTATATGCATCTCGTTGTGGCAACCCAGCTGAAAAATTATTTATAATCGAAAGTTTTGATAATTAAAATGGTTATAAAGATTTGGATATTTTTTTAGGATTGAGTGGAATTTCCTATTTTACTCGCTATATTAATTATTTTATTACATTTATGATGCTAGATGACTACAAGCTACAACCACTAAAGCTATAAAGTATATGATTTTATTCATTATTACTTTGTGTTTAAGAAGGACTTTATAAACGAATTTAATTTCCCATTTATCTCCGATAGAGAAAAAATTCCATATTGTTTCTATGTTTATCTTCACATGCTCAAATTTCTGCAACCTTCGACTGTGCATTTTCTGGCTTTAATTCTTATAATCTTCGACAGCACTTAACGCACAATATCAAAATAAGAGATATCGATCAATAATATGCTAGACTTTAAAATTTTATTGAAATGAGTTCCGTGGTCCAGTGCCACTAACGGTCTGTTTTCACCATAACGTTCATAGCCCAACTCCTGTGCCTTAACACTTAACTATACAGAAAAGGATTACGGGTTTCTAGGTTTACGACTTTACAGCGTCACGCTAAACGCTAAAATATGTGCCCAGTGGACGTGTCAGTTGATTAATATTTCATTAATCACTATGCTACGCTCGCAGCTACATTTCTAAAAAAAATAAAAATAAAACTCTTTTCTTGTGTTATATGTATATTCATTTTACTCGTATTAAGACTGAATTTACCGCCGGCTTTTTTTGCCTCTTGGTCTACTGTACTATCTTATTCAATAACTATCAACACCTTGTTATAGCCGAAGTACAAAATTGTGACGTCATTAAACGGCTCGGTTGGCCTTACATACATAACTTCACGCCTGTGTCCCTTATAGGGTAGGCAGAACACCAGAGGCTGTAAAACCATCTGTTGTCACGTTTGACAAATTCGGAGGCATTATAATGATAGAGAGAGACTATTGCAGTGATAGGGGGTCAGCCTATCGCCCACAAAAATGTCAATAAAACCACCGTCCCTCAACTGACTTTTACAGTATGCCCGGGTAGAGAAGCAGCTTCTATTCTTTACTTTCTATGTTTTACTTTCGCTCCCAGTCCAGCATGGAAGATTACGCTTTGGAAGATGGCCTTATGATGAATAAAACTTTTTGAATTTTAAATCTTGTATTTAAGCTCAAAAATTTTATCTCACCTTATGTTAATTGAGCATACCGGATAGAACACACGGCCTTAGAAGAGAACTGGCTATCCATATCACTACTACTAATACTGGAACATGTCCTCGCCTGAGGAAAGATATTTGGCAGAACCCTTTTTGCTATCCTAGCTTATAATAAAAAAAAAACAAACAACAAGCTTTTGTGTGCTGGCTAGGCCACATTTTTCTTACAGTTTAATTACAATACAATACCTATTCGGGTCATAAGTTCTGTCAAAAACTTTTAATGTTATTACTGATACACCTTTTGACAATTACTTAAAAATTATATATGAAATGAAAGGTTATTAAATATACAATATAATTTTAATTACATTATTCGAAATGCCCTCCCCCATTTTGGACACATGTCCTTAATCTACACGGTCAGTCATCGATCGCTGCACGCACCACATTCATATCTATTTCTGCCGCTGCTTTAACCAGAGATGCTCGCAGAGACTCCAAATTTTGGTGAGGTTTAGCACAGACTTTTTCCTCCAAATATTGCCATATCTTGTAGTTCAGTGGGTCTGGACTAGAAGAGGGCCAGTCTTCATGCCGGATAAAGTCAATTCCGCGGGCGGTCAACCAGTCTTGCGTGCTTCGTGCCTTATGAGCCAGTGCAGAGTCCTGTTGGAATGTACAATGTCTGTTCTTGAACATTGTTTGAGAAAGAGGTTCCACTGTGTTTGTCAGGACAGTACTTTGATAAACCACGGCACTGGTTCTCACATCTTTTTCACAGAAAAACACCTCAGATATGCCTGAATATGAGACTCCAAGCCAAACCATGAATGAGGAAGTTGTGGGTGAGGGTGTTGTGCCGGTCGGAGTGGGGGGTGTTAGGTTTTTTTCGTTACGGAATTTCTGAATTCGGTCCCCAGGCTCAAGGCCCGCGATAGAAGCTATGCAATAGCTTAACAAATATCGATATAAAGGCCGATTGATCGTTTTCGAAGGTCACATGCTAGCCTCGCTGATGTTATTAAAAATGGTTGTGATGACGACGATAGAGATTATCAGTTTATCTTCATAATGGCGTTTTTATTTCAACTAACTAAACATCATAACGTAAATAACTTTTCAATTAAAATATGGCTTTATCAAACTTCACAAGTTAATAGGAAACTGCAAGCTCTAAGTTTAATAACCTCAGCATCAAACGTCTTTCAAATTTAGCTACAAATTACGAACTACACGGCTGGCGATCAAGTCCTATTTACTAAAGTTAAACTGGATTCCAGGAACTACTGGAGACTTGGATTGAACAAGTATGGGCTGGTTAAATGTGAAACTTTGTATTATATCGTGTTATTATAGACTACCTGATGATTGAATCTATGACAAAAAAACAAAAGTTCTGGTCGCTAGTTGACGGTTAAGGGTGCTACCACACCAATGGGTTGACCTTCGATCGACGCCGTCGATTGAAGGACGAATGGAACATTCGACGTCGGTCGATAGTTTTTACTATGACAAAAAATCCAATCGATACCGCAAAGCTGTTTTTATTATTGGTACATTTTTAGATAAATACTCACAAAGCTTCATATCCACCCTTAATGATCCTATTGTAACAAAACATTTCAATAAATTAAAAAAATACAATAGGAGTATTGCATCTTATCGCCTTATTAAATTAAGAAACTTTTTCGACCACTTTGTATTGTAGATGCCAGTTGTTGTGGGTTCGATTCCCGTACGGAACATAAAAAAAAGTATGTTCCGGGTCAAGGCGTTTTTTTTATATGTATTTATATTCTAGGCTCCCCCTAGTTTGCTACATGGTATCCCATATCACAAGCTATGCATACTTTAAGGCCATGTAGTTGGTGTGATTGTCTGGGGATTTTACGTTTTATTTATTTATTATTTTCACTATCCTCTTCGAAGAAAAACAATTCTTATTCAATACATTTTAATCTGCTCTCAATGTCATTTCGTGCTTTTTTTGCCATACTTTATAAAAACCCGTCTAAAACACTAAACATGGGTTTGAAAAAGCCAATATAAGCAAGTTCGCTATGAAGCTACACAAACAGGATTTACTGGAACAAGTTTTACAATATGACTGCGGGAACCGCTGCTGGTTCGTAAAACCTAGCGCTGCCTACTAAAGTATTGGACGTAAATAAAAAACGTGACCAGGCGTCATGTACATTTTAAAGGTTTTTTTATTACAAGCTTTATTTAGTTTAAGTAATTTAACTAATTTTTGCGTTAAAGTTTTAATTCATGTTTATGAAATTAATGGCCCTTTGCTGTAAGTTTTAATTATTTTTGTCCAAATTACTTTGTTTGGCAAAGATTTAAAAATGGGCCCTCAATCCAGATGCACTTTCCAATGTTAACTCTTCACTCGTTCTTAATTCGACGAGCGCTTCATACTTTTCTAAGTAAAATTGTAAAAACGAAACCAGATCTTTAACCTCAACTTCACTAAACATCAGGTGAGTTTGAATCTAAGCGACGTTGCCGTTATGAAAATTGAAGATGAAGATTGGTTATATATATCAAATCAGTGAAAAATTGTAGGTGTTCAGAATTGCGACTACAATATTGCCGCTCATATTCATCGATACAATGTCGATTCAGTAGTGTCAATCCCTATTAAATAACGTTCGTTTTCAGTAAAGACAGTAAAAAAACAGTGAGTTTAGTAAGTGTACTTACCGCTGAGGAGCGATTTCTTCCAGACAACCAATATTTATGATGAATATTTTTTTTAACATTAATTTAATTTATTTACTAACTGTATATCATAATAATAACAGTTGATTAATAGTTTAATTTATAATTTTAGAATAAATAATTTTATGTACCTATGTAGGTAGGCTTTTATTTTTTTATCTTGCGAATTAATATTTTATTAGTTGTAAGTAGTTTGCGCGTAATGGAAAATGAGAACTGTCACGAAATTTATTTGAAAATAATTTTACTTTCAGTCGTTGTACAAATAATACACTACGGCTTCTGTACCGCATTTACTGAATAGCCGAGAAATGTTGGATACGATCCTCGCTGCATAAGAAATATTTATGAAATCGTCAGATGTGTTTCATGTGACAAGGCTTTTTCTATAAAACGTAAAATACAAAAAAAAAACGTTATTTTTAACGTCAGCGTTATTAATAATTTATTGATCAGGAATTCGTCTAACGTCGAAATTCCGAGAAATAATTGTATTAAACTTTACTACAAATCAATCTTAATAATATCGGAAACCCTGTCAATAATGATTTAAATTCAAGTCACGGATATTTTATTTGCTCAATCTGGTTACCCGAGATGGGGCATAACTTACCCGTGTTACATGAGATCTAGGGCTTCCCGACCAATATTTGTTTTGGTTCTACTCAGAAAGGCGAGATAATGTGTTTGTAATACCATTTTAGGGGATTCTTGCAAATTTTGGAGGATATCAAGTGGGAAATAATTTCAACTTGAATTATGAATAATTTAAGACGAAGAAATTATTTTTTTAATGTTAAATTATTGTGAAAATGAGTTGAAATAAAAATTTAAGACAATACAAAAACACTTTTGCACTTTGAAAACGAACTTAAATTACTCTCGAGTAGGTTTTGTCGTTTTAACTTGGAATATTTAATCTGATACTCTCACAGCATACTTTATGCAGGTGAAGTTCATGGAACAATAAGGTTTCGTTGTTGTCGTATGGAAGTTTTTTTTATTTTATTTCCTATCACTCATTTATAATAGAAAAATAATAATCAAGAATTGAACCAACTGCCAAAACCTCAAATATCTAATTTTGTTTAATGTTTGACAGGGCGCAATCAAAATGGCATTTTTTATTTTGCTGGCCAAGTCACCGTTAAACACTTCTTGCAAATTGCTAGGCAACGCATATTTAGCTTAAATTTTTACAGAAATATTTTTCATTAAAAACCTATGACTAAAATATATTTTGAACAATCAAAACTACATGTTTCACTAACATAATAACGTTTAAAACAGCTTAATAAATAAACCGCGTTCGAGTTTTCATTACACGCAGTATAGATATTATGAACACATATTAATATCTGAAGTAATCTCACTTCATTCATTCTGATAAATACGTATCCTGTCTGAAGATTATCTTAAGATATCTTGAAGCATCTAAATAAACAGACAACATCCAATATTGTTTGTTATCCCTAAATGTTTGTTCTAGAGAATTGAACAAATATTCGGGACTCTTCTCTTGGTTAATGTAAACGCTTGTTACAAATAAAATCAAAAAAATAAGTAAGACGGGTCGTAGAATGTATTTTTTCTTGCTTTTAAAGTTATTTTTAACAGTCTATTAATTTCGCTTATGTCTTTTTTCTTATATATGTTTTCTTTGCGATGGACGGAGATTGAAACATTCTTATTAAAAACATGTTATATTGTTATCAACACGAAAATGTGCTAAGAAAATATATTTACCTAAATATTTAGGAAAATCAAACAGCACATGAATTCAATTTTAAATAAAATGTAACTTAATTCCGAAGTACATAACATTGTGTTGTCATGAATTAAAACACTTTAATGAAATCGTATTTAATGGCAGGTAATTTTTTTATCTGTAGGTAGTACTTTTGCTAAACTGAATTTCCTCCATAAAATTTTTAACCATAAAATTTACTCCATAAAAACTTTCATGATAATTATGTTCTTCGTCAAATTATACAAAAAACTCATCTCATCTATATAGGCAAAAATAATGAACATTTAATATTACTTCCATGTTGTTTTATGTATCAAAAATCGAAATTAAAATGACACAGAATATATTCAGTTCTTATATTATTTAAAATATTGTGACTGCATAAAAGTTGCAAAGCGCACTCTGTCGTCAAATTCTAGAAACCCAGTCTAGTATAAAGAGTACGCTTCAAAGAAAGTTGCTCGGTTTTTTTGCTTGCGTTCCGTATTCGAATTATGGAAACGAGATAGGAAATCATGGTGAAGATTGTTGTTATTGGTTTGAAATTGACTTCGTTGAACAAATTTGCATTTGCTGGTTTTAAGGTCTGTCTCCCTAAATTGCAACCTTGTTTTTGTATGAAGACATTGAAGACTAATATTGATCATAGTTATACAGAGTGACTGGTGACAAATTTTAGATACTGAAGGAGAGCACTCTGTACTTGATTCTGATCAAAATTATGTATTAAAAGTAGGTACTTAATTTTTCACTAGAATTCTACTATGGTACTATTTACTTGTGAAGAAGTCGACTAGTTGACGTCGTTGTGGCGCCGTGGTTACTGTGCATATCATACGATATCACAGGTTAAGCAACGTTTGGCGCGGTCGGTACTTGGATGGGCGACCGCCGACCATTCATTTCCCACGACGACTTCCGTGCTTCGGAGGGCACGTTAAGCAGTCGGTCCCGGGTGCTGTATAAATTGTATACAGTAGTCGTTAGGGTTTGTCAGAAGCCATCTAGGCGCCCTGAAAATTCTGGCATCCACCACCTAGCACTGGGCCAGCTTGGTGGATTATGGCGTATACCTCCTCTTCACCCAGAGGAGAGACTCATGCCCTGCAGTGGGCTCATTACAAAGAGTTGTGATGATGATGATGATGACTATTTACTTAACATACAACTGAGTCCATCGCGGCACGTGACTTCGCACGCGGATCGCTTCCAACGCTAGCGTAATAAATTCTTTAACTTTCGGTTAAGTTTACTCAGTAAACAATTAATATTTATTTTTTATTATATTTTTTCTCTTCATGTATGATCTCAAACTATCACATCCTTGAATTTCAAAAGAGACCGACCAGTCACCGCGTATAACTTTATCAAATTATCTAACGATACTGGTTAAAATTGCATCAAACATGTGAATATCATGATTTCGCTGATAAAACATCCAAAAATATTTAATGAAGTATTATAATATAGTATTTAAGTAAGCAGGTTGCTATCAGTAGAGAACGAAAAAATCTGTAATAATGAACGCCTTCGTGTCACGAACTTTCCTAAACAGGCTCCTGTCTGGGTGTATACAGTATATAAGAATAATAATAGTATATAAGAATCAAGCTAGGGGGAGATTGGTGTGTGATGTCCATAACACAAGCTTGTATAAAAGTTTACTTTGTAACCATACGGTTGGTGTGGCAAAGTTAATTATGGCAAATGTAATAAAATTTCGTTTCTAATCCTCAGTAATTAAATCACAGCTTTCATAATTGAAAATCCTCAACAAATAGACTTGGCGATGAGGTTAAAATCGGACCTTGTTGTTTATACAAAAAAGGCTGACATACAATTTTGCTGCGTCATGGTGATATAAAACATAAATATTTAAAAATATATGAATGTAAATCTAAGAATAATTCGTGAACTGCGTTTTGCATTGGTTAGCTTCAGTGTTTCTTTTAGTGCATTAAGTATTTTTTTCTTATTACGAATTAAAACCAGCTTTAATATTTAACCTACGGATAGAAGGGATTTTTATAAATAACAAACCCCATCGATATATAGTCAGTCATAAGAGGACATAAATTAAAAGCTATCTTAAAGTCAAAATCCATCGTTGAATCTTTTTTACTTTCTTTACACAAATTGCAAATTTCCATATAAACACTTTCGAATGGCTTACAATTTTTTTTTATAGAGGACATAAGGTAAATTTTTTCAGTAGAATAAACTTAATTTTTATTGAATTCGCTCACAAAGTTTTTATACCTTTATTTTATTAAATTAGCTACATTTAATTTCTGTATTAAAATATCTCCGGACCTTCTACGTGGGCCAATCTTAACTAAATATTTACGAATTTATAATATTTCATTCAATAAAAGT
This sequence comes from Stenoptilia bipunctidactyla, assembly GCA_944452665.1. Lineage (NCBI taxonomy): Eukaryota > Metazoa > Arthropoda > Insecta > Lepidoptera > Pterophoridae > Stenoptilia > Stenoptilia bipunctidactyla. The sequence continues at coordinate 14,642,192 of OX101726.1, forward strand.
TTGATTATATCCTCCACAACATAACTATATAAATATAAAAGTGAGACTTACCCATAAATAGGTATATGGTTACGCTTATCTAAATATTGATTAAATACTCGCAAGTCGTAAAAAGCCTTAGGCTGTGTGGTCGCTGCTAGGAATTAAATACAATTGGTCAACTTAGAAGTGTATTTATTATTTATTTCTATAATTGAAAATAACATTTCCCTAAAGTTCAATTTATTTTTATCTGCTTTAATCGCTTGAGCCATTCCAGCTTTGTGCAGTATTGTGTAAAACTATCCCCTAGCATTTAGTGGTCAATATTCATAGCTGAACCCATTCTATACACTATCAGTAGATAACCATACAACTGTGATTCATAGAAGCGTATTGTACGATTATTGTCCACGTGGAAAAAACGTTTCCATACTCTACCTACCAAAGTACTGAACAAAACTGTGAAGTTTTATTTAAAAAAAAGAGACAAAGACACTTTTCAAAGAGTCGCATCGCACTCACTCTAAAGTTTTCCATTTTGTCGTCAACGAAACAAGATAGCATTTATAAAGTTCGGTTTTATGCAGTTTTTTTACTTTTTTCACTCCGAATGTATGGGTCCTTTAATTGCTGCAACAATTTTGTATGCGCCCGGTTCTGTTTATTACGCGTATTTTTCTTTAGTGAAAAATATTGGAAGCAATTGTCATTTTTTGCAATGCTAATTTTGTATCTTTTTGGTTTTAAAATTGTATTGGACATAGGTATTATTTTTTTGGGTTGTTCCGTCTTCATCCCATGACATCTCATCCTACTCATTATTTTTTCTTCGCTCATCCTATTAATGTGCCGTATTCATCCTACAGTAAAAATCTCATTTTAAAAAACCTATCGATATGCCTTGCTCATCCTATTTTAAAAACACCTAAAAAAAGTGTAAGATTTGTGTACGGTCTGAACAAAAATACTACTATAAGAAATATTTCAAAGCTCAATTTTTATTTTATGTGGTTCTATTAAATAAAATGGCAGGAAATTTGATGATATTTAAATTAAGAATAAAATGGTGCAAAATCTTTTATCGCAATATAAATTTTTAAGATAAACTAAGTAATGATATATATTTTTTACTTGTAAGCGATTAAAGGTAAATAAAGGATATATGGTACGATTCGGACTCTATTAGATATAAATGAATAAATCTCCAGACAATCTCACCAACTACATGTTCTCAATTAAGCTGAGCTTGTGTTGTGGGATACGAACTAGGGGGAAACCTAGAATATACCTATAATATAGATAAACGCCCAGACCGGAACATTTTTTTATCTTCTTCCGTGCGGGATTCAAATCCGCAACCACTGGCGTCTGAGACAGATAGGTTTACCCCATCGCCAAAGTGGTCGTCAAGATATACATTTGTTTAGATTTAAATAAATAACAGTGCCTATAATATTTAATTTTAATAGAATATTACATATAAACTTTTTGATTATAAAAAATCAAATAAATATAAAAGTACAGATAAAGATGAATTAACTTATATGATGATTTGCAAAGTCGTTAAAACAATTGAAACTGGTTTAAGGGTGACGATAGATACAGAGAGAGAGGCATCAACTCTCTAATACTATATAAGGTAAAAAATATACTTTTCTGTAGAGATAATGATTTCTTGACAGCTTTCAAAATCATAGCTTTTCCATTCCTTGCAATCGGAAATGAACTTTATTCAATGAACATAAGGAGCTGCCAGGGTGGCATTCTCTCGCCGGCCGCATAGTAACTACAAAGATTCTCGGTAGACGGTGCAATAAAACGTGAGAATGAGATACACATCATGTTTTCTGTAGCACTACTACTTTTAATGGATGACGTCACACCAGAAGGCAAAGTTCACATACTTAACTCATTTATATGCTCATTTATTTTTTTATAATATTATTCAAGTATTTCTATCCTAAACATAAATTGTTTTGCAGTTCGTACTTTTTTTTTGGTAAAATTTGCTTTAGCTCGGTCCTACATCGCTATTATTAAGGCAGCGCTAGAACGCATCAACACAACGTGCTGTTGTATACCTTCTAGATTCAGTCATTCAGAACTTTATTCCTTACTTCAGCTTTCATTACTATGGTCAACCGGGTGAACAGTCCGTTGTCGATTTTTCAAATATGAATTTTGAAGTTTTACTACTAGTGTCACTTTTATTTTTAACTTTAGCGGTAGAAAGGTTGTACCGGTAAAAAATAGGTTTTTAGAAACTGAAACCACGTAAAGCACCGGTTACCTAAATCTCAACAACAATAAGAAAATGGAGATTCACATATTGTTGGCTCAGTAAGGTTCTCTAGTGGCGACTACATACTGGGAGAGGCAACGAAGACAGATTGAGGCGACCTGTAAACGCGTGGTCGCGCTGTGGGTAGCACAGGACCGATCGGTGTGGAGAACCTTGGGGGTCCAGCAGTGGGCGTTTCCTTGCTGAATGATTAAGATAAATATAGCTTATACATTATTAATACCTTAACCAAAAATAAAGATTAATCAACACGACTGTTGTTAATTGGTAAATAAAATGCTTTTTGCAAAACAATAAGTAATCCATTTACTAATTAATTAAAAACTTGCTTCATGTCAATAAAACAATGTTACTAAAAAAATTAAGAAAGAAAAAAACAAGCAGCTGGCATTTTTGTAAAATTCCAAACTAACTTAGCTATAACTATATTATCTTAAGCCATCCATCATATTACGTCGCACTGCACACTGTATATCAGTTTTCCTTATACAAAGTACGTACAGTCTTATTACTTATACATTCTGCCAAACTAATCCTTAAGCAACATGTGCTGGTAAGAAAACTCGCCCGTTTTGATACATGAGCTGTTTTGAATAACTTATTCAGAAATAGGACGCGTAGTTAAGATATTTAACGAGTCGATATATGCTTTATGTGAAAAGAAAACGAATTTAGCATCGAAGGAAAGTTAATAATCTGATTTCTAAATTTTCTTGTCTTGGAGTATACCCATTACTATGTAGGTTGTTATGAAAAGGAAATAACAGATAAGTATGTTTCAAATGTTTAAAATCATTTTTTCCGTTTTATTTCTTGTACATGCATCATGTTAGATTATTATGCAATCATTAATGACTGCAAAAACTATTTGTAATTTATGTTTTTAATTTTTTATGTGTGTGGAAAATACGAAAAATATAATAAAAGGCTAGTTTAGGATCCCATAAAAATGTCCCCGTGTCTATACCACTAATGGTGAAGTCGTGGGTTCGATTCCCCCACGGAGCAAAAAAAAGTTCCGTGTCTGGGTGTTTATCTATATTATTTATATTCTAGGTTCCCCCCCAGTTCACTACATGGTATCTCATAACACAAGCTATGCTTACTTTGGGGCCATGTAGTGGTTTGATTGTTTGGGGATTTTATTTATTGATTATGCCTTTCGGCTCTATGAATGAAATTTCATCATAATTTGCCAAGCCATTTCAGATCGAAAGAGTGTTTATAACAAACGTTTTCCCCAAATTTTTTTGTTCATACTACTTGTAAGAATTACGATGATAGTTGGATTATCGTTTTCAAAGAAGTCAAACTGAATAGCTAACGAAATGTAGTATTCTATACATACATAACGTCACGCCTGTATCCCTTATGGGCAGAACACCAGAGGTTACAAGACCATCTGATGTCACGTTTGACAAATTTGGAGGTATTATAAAGATGGAAAGAGACTATAAGTAGTGACAGGGGGTCAAACAAAAAACGCCTTTAAAACCTCTGTCCCTTAACTGACTTTTACAGTATGCCCGGGAAGAGAAGCAGCTGGCACATTCTACTTTTTCTTTTGCTCCCAGTCCAGCATGGAAGCAAGTGTTCCATAATTATACTAAACCGAGTTAATCGGCTTGATGTGGCTATAGCTTTTGAAAAGCTGCCAAAACGTCGGGTTAAATTGAAAGAACATTTAAATTATTTAAAACATACATTAACTGTATATGTTTATTTATTCTACAAATTAGAGAACGAACAAACAATAATTATAAATTAGCTAGTAGATATTCACTTAGTGATAAATTTTTTGGAGAATTTGATGAAAGGGAATATATCTTAGCAAATAATTAAGTCTTAAATATGTAGTTTTGAAAAGTATTTCTTTTAACTGATTCCGCTGGGAGCTGAGCGAATGATGTGCAATCCAGCTCAACCAATACCGCCATTTATAAGTACTTTATTTTTCACCTTTACTTTTAGTCATTTTATTTCACAGAGCATAGTTAAAAATAAATTGTAAGTAATCAGGTCGATCTCTGAACTCATCATTTAATTTTTGGCTATTCAAAACTTTTGTGAGAAACAATTAACTCGAGACGTACGGAGAGCACGTTTACGGTTTATATCGAATTTCCTTTCAATTTAGCCATCATACGTTGGTTTTCAAGTTAAAATTACTAAAATTTTCACAGAGTACCGAGGAGTAAATACAATCAAGGTTGAGCTTTCACTCTATAAAAGATCATAATTTTATTAGTCTCTCCAAACGGCTCTAATGCAAAACGGAAACGCTTCTCCCCTGAGACAAACTCAATTAATTCCTTTCAAGCCGACCTCTTTGAGCCTTTAAAGTTTAAACATATTTGATTCCAAGGGTGCAGTTCCGATTTTTAGCGCTAACTTTGTCGTGTACGTAAATAAAATGCGACACGGAAATAAAACGTTTGAAAGAGAGGAGTAAGTGCGCATGTCTATGAGTAACTTGTTGGCTTGTGCGAGCGTTTCTGAACGGCAGTGCGGTGGTGAAGAGCGGGCGCCCGACGCGTCCCTTTCGTCCTCTATTCCGCAGAACTCTTCCGTGAATTTTCAAACGCGTTTTCGAACGCTAGCTAGCCGGTAACAACATAAACACTAGAACAGATTTTTGTTTTATCTGTGCCGAGATTTTCTGACAGCTGTCAATTTTTTTACTTTTTTAGCGGCAAACCTTTTTTATGTAAAATGGATACGACGTAACTTTTTGAGTTGTAAATTCCAGTAGTCATAATGTATTTAAAGGTGAAATTGAAAAAGTAGTAGTGAAGTGGTTAAAATGGCGTGGCAGGGACTTATAACAGTTTTGGCAGTATGGGTCGCTGTACCCTTGGCAACTGGCCACCTCAACGTGCTGATCAGCCAGGCCGAAGTAAAGAAGCTATTAGGTACGAACTAGAAACATATCTATTTTCGTCCTTAGGACACTGCAGTTAATTATGTGTCGCAGTTTGTTTGATTTGAGGTGCATTATAAGTTCAGATTGGACTGCGTATTTATTTTATGGATTCAAAATAAATATTATTTATTTATGAGATTATTTACATGTAATTGCAGTTTCATTTCAAATCATTGCTTTGATAATAAATAATAATATAAATAATAAATATTTGTGACACTCATACAACATTATCTAGCCCAAATTATGTTTTTTTAAAGAACTTGTGTTATGGATACTAGATAACTGATGTACTTAAGAAATATATACTTAGATATTGAATAAATACATATTTTTTATTAGAATAAACTTAAATAAACATATAAACATCCATGACTTGACGACTTATATCTGTGTTCATCACACAAATATCCGCCGCCGCCGGGATTTGAACCCAGGACCTCTGGCATAGAAGGCAATTTATGTTACCGCTACACCAGCCGGTCGTCAAGATTTGATTGAAATTGATAAATTGAGGTATTAAATAGAAATAATAATAAAATTCTTTATTAATTCTATCTCCATGGGTACTGCCGGCTTATGAGCAAGAGGTTGCGCATTCGATATGCGATTTAAGACGTTTTTCAAATGTGAAAACCTATTTATACAAGGTGTTCCTGTTGATTTGCCATAACTCCAGGGTATTAATTGGACCATGTAATAGAATCAAATAAAATGTGAATTTTTATTAAAATTTTATTTTTTGTTTTAATTTTTCATACAAAATAATTCAATTAAGTCAAAACATCCTTTAGTGCGACGTATGAAAACGTGGAATTTTCTGTCCCTTTTTTTACAGGTACAGTTCGCAACGCGTTCCTCAACGTTTGAAATGTTTTTGTTATTTATACTATGGCTTCAGTGACACGCGTCTGTTGAATTAATGTTAAAGAGATTTTACAAGAGTGATCATTTATGGAGTCATTATATTAAAATTTATGATATCTTGGAAATTATGCACTTTTGAACCACATATTCTTTGGCAAAAAGTATTGTTTTTTAGTAAGGAACAAAACCTTAAAGTTATGGGAAATCAACAGGCACACCTTGTATATTATAAGAATAAAAGAAATTGAATACTCTATATCGATTCAGTAGATCGTGAATGACAAGTTTTAATTAAGATTTGGGTAAGGTGGCGACGTGTGGAAATAGTTAATATTCCATGGCGTTTAATTATTTACGCCTTGACTTGGCATTTTATATTTTTTGGTATCTTTTCAGACCCCAAAAATTATTTCAAAGTCGGAAGGAATAATATTTACTTATTATGTCTCATTATAAGCACGTAAATATTTATACGGCTAAAGATATTTTTATACTTTTTTAAAGTAAGTTAGATGTTCTTGCATAACTTTATATTTGATTTATGAATTAATAATGATGTAATGAAATGTATTTGTTTATTTTAAAATGAATAATTGTGTAAAATGAATATACTTTAAAAAAATATAAATATGAAATAATCATTATAAAATGTTTTAAGTTAAATCTACGAGTAAAAAGCTTGTGAAATCAAACCTAATATTTAAATTTATTTTTTCCAAAAAACAATCATAAAATACTGCAAAGTTCCCGTGGTAACGTGACCGTATTTTATTTAAAATAGCAATATGATCTAGCCTATTTTACTTCCCTATAAACTTACTTTCTTCATGTTTAAATTTTACATTTTGGTATGTTCACGTAGAATATTTAGGGGTTTTTTTCGTTTATGTTAGAAGTTCCTGAACAATTTCCGCCCCGGATACAGGTGCATTCAGTATGTGCATACATTTTTCACTGCTCAACGTAGTTCTCTGTGGAACCCGGTTCAGACAAGTGGAAACTGGGAATATTATTATATAGTGGATTTCTTTTTTAAGAAAAAAAAATATAAAAACACTTTTTTTTCACTGTGAGTATGTGACATACCCTTAGCCGCGCAAGATCTGATCCCTTAGGAATATTTTTAATCAATCATTTATTGGGGTTATTTCACGTTAGAAACAGCATCCTATCCCTAAGGAAGGTCATGATAAAAAGTATCCTGTGCGTGATTCCAGGCTATTTTTCACGTATGTATGAAACTTCATCTTAACTTGCCAAACAATTTCAGTAAAACTAAATTACAACCATTTTCACAGACTTTCATAAATGTAATGCTAGTTAATAAAATATTGGATTATTCATTTTAAAGTAGCTATACTGAATAACTAACCAAATCTAGTAATTTCTTAATTCACAGCAACAGTAGTCGACTTGTGGCCAAGGAATCTGAAAATATGCCAAAGCCAAAACACGGAGTTAAATTTGATGTAAAACTTCACTTACAATCATTATTTACTATATTATTTTTTTATAAATCTCTGCAGCCAAGAACGTTAAAGCATCTAAACTAAGCTACTAACTTCCTTTGTGAAGAATTTTATGGAAAAGACATCATTTACAAAACTTAAGTCTAAATTAGTGTTGAAAATATAATTTCATAAACTGGCCCAGCTGGGTGTGAAAGCAATATTTTATTGTTAACAGGGTGACTGGTGACAAATTTTAGATACTGGAGGAGAGCACTCTTTTCTTGATTCTGATCATAATTATGTTATAAAAGTAGGTACTTTTATTTTTCACAAGAATTCCTTAGAAATAAATACTACTATGTTACTATTTACGTTACATACAACTGAATCGATCGCGGCACGTGACCTGGCACGCGGATCGCTGCCAACGCTAGCGTAGCTTGCGTAAATTCTTTAACTTTCATTTAAGTTTACTTTGTAAATAATTAATATTTATTTTTATTATATTTTGGCTCTTCATGATCGTATGATCTCAAACTATCACGTCCTTGAATTTCAAAACTGACCCACCAGTCACCCTGTATATCAGAAACTCCATCTTTCGTGTCATCATATCTTACCATCAGGAAATATTGAGTCTTTAACGCGATTTTTGTTCATCTATTTCTATCTTCATCCAATATTCACAGTATATTTAATAAAGTCTCCCGAAGTCGCGTTCTTGCAATAAAACACCGTGTGTGTTTTTCTAAACACGATTAACTCAGTAATTGTAACAATCAGTAGATGGAGGAAATTAAACGTTTATCTGTTAATACTTGAACGTACAAACCTAAGCTAAGATTGGGTTTTAAGCAATTCTAGTAGGGCTAAGGGTGGGCTCACAGTGGCTCTTGGCAACACCAACGGCGGATGACACCTGAAGGTTTTAGGGCGAAATGTGTAAACACCACCCCTTAAATGATGGGTTTCTTGGGTTTCAGGAAAAAAAGGGTTACAATTCGAATTGTTAAATCGGAAAAAAATATCTTTATATTGTCACCCAACCAGAAACACAGCTATAGCATTGTTTAGAATTAATACAAGGAAACTTGATGAATTAGGTATATGATATGTATTAGTTAAAAAAGTAAACAAGTGCTTGTTAAGAAAAATAGTTATACCCTATGTACAAAATTTATAACTTTATAAAGATTTTTGAATGGAAATTGAGTAAAAATTTCTTTAACAACTCAAAAACTTGTCTGTTTTCCTTCTTAAAATAAATCAATAATAAAGGATATTGAAGTTTATTATAATGAAATAAATAAATATGCTATGCAAACGATATGACACCTTTTATAATAATTTACAATTTAATAATATACGATATTTCCAACAAAATCTTGTAGGTAACGTTGATGACTTTATATCTGTTCTAACATTACCAGAGAATCGTTCCTACCGATATAGTACAGTCAAATACTCAAATTCACGAGCATAAACTGCTGTATGAGAAGTACAATGAAGACATAAAGTGACAGAAGAGCCATTCTGTCAGTGCTTATCATTATTTATCGCTTCCAAACTCACAGTATTTATCGTATGACAAGTTGGTTTATGACGTCATATGATGTAGAGTGCGATATTCCGTATGCATTGCACGGCGGCAAATTTCTTTTATCTTGAAATAAGATTCCAATTCGTAAAGTCTGATGTGTCCCTAAAGTAATAAACTACTGTGAATGTGAGTTTCCATTGTTGTAAAAGGGATTTAAATAGTTTTGTTTTATTGCATTATTGAAATAGAACTTAAACTGGGAGTCGCAAAGTAGCAACTATCATAAATTAATATAGTATGAAATATTTAAAAGTGAAAAAGAACTTGGAGTTTAGGTCAGAAAAAATATTTCATGAAGAAAAATCTTAATATTGTTTTAGATTTCAGGATTTGTTTTTTTTTAATTATTATGACAGGCTAACCCCACATTTAACCTCAATCTCACCTGATTTAAGTGAGATGAGGTAACAGATGGATGTAAACGGGCTTAGGAAATAACTGGCTATGCATAAAATATTGTCGGAACATCATCGTCGGAGCGATAACATTTGGCATCAGATATTTTATGAAGGGTTGTCGCTAGTCAGTCAAACCCTGATGGATCCTACTACCATTTTATGAAATTTTTATTTGTTCTGCATTAAAAAAATATAAATTTATAACCTATTTTTCCCTAGAACCAATTCAAACATCTTAAAAATTACGTGCAATGGAAACACGTCCGATTGCGTATATGGAATGCGCCGAATTTATTGTAGAACAAATAAATGGTTGGGGCTAGATCGAGGGTAGATAATTACATTTTTTGATCTTCGGCCCGTCGTATGCCGATGTAAAGCGATGTTAGGCGACGCGGAGTGACGTACAGGCACTTCAATAGTGTCATAAGTCCTTTGAAGATAAGGAAAGTCATGTTTTGTTTTGCTTTGTTGTTTGAAGGGTTTGAAAAGGTAAGTATAAACGAAAAAAAATTGCTTACTTTTAAGTGACTATTTACGTAGTTAGGTTTTTGTAGGGGGCTATAAAAAAGAAACTAAAGCATTCTTTTCCGTAAAATTAATATTATATCCCTTAAAAGCTAAAACTCATTATTTGGATGAATTTTTATTAAGGGTTTTCATACAAAACCCATCTGTCATATAAAAAGCCGTGATCGATTTTTACTTTAATGACAGTTATTGGAGTGTTCCGGATACCATAAGTGTATTTTAATAGATTCCCAAAAGCACATATAAGTCACTTCAAATAATTATAAAAACTGCAGTATGTTTTAAAAAAATAATATCAAAACATAGAAAAAATACACACAGTTTTCAATGATATCGATTCGTAAAATTTTCAAAACAAATGAAAGCTTCAAGACTACCTTTCTTATTCTAATTTAGACTAAGATATATATTGTGTTGAATAATAAAAACTATTTACCAAGTTAAAGCTTAGTAGTACAGAATAATACAGGTATTATTGCAAACTTAGTAGTGACATGCGTTTTTATACGGTATTTTTCTAATAGCTTATTAATCTTCTACAATAAAAGTCTCTTACTGTAGCTTCATCGAATTTTAACTACATTTTCCTAAAAATCAGTTTTTCTCATAGAAACATAACATTATTTTATCTTTAACATCTATTACCTATACCTAGTTTTTAAACATTCTATTCAACATCTTTTTTGGAATCTATTTTGGTTAAACCAAACGTTAACCCTTCCACACCTTATAGATCATAGTTCAAAATAGTTAATCTAATAGACTCGACACCCCAATCTGTAACGTCCAACATGACTCCATACAATTTGTTACTCGTACGCACCCAATTTGTAACACGAAATGACGAATGGCCTCTCAAAACCAACGTGTCAAAAATCACAGGAGACCCGCCCAATTAAAATGCTACCTGATAGCGGTTAACTAAATAGTAAGGCTTTGGCAGTGTGCTTGTAAAATAAGTGCCATTTAAAAAGTGATTAAGTGGTAAAAATAATAGTTTTTACTATCAAGAAAACTACTTAAAGGTTTAAAAATAATCGCTTTTACCGGTGAGAAAACATTGCGTTTAACAATAATAAATAATGCACACATATCAACTTTTAGTTTATACTGACTTAAAAACTAAAATACAATACAATTATCTGTGGATATGAAAAGGAGATCTTGATTCTCGAATTTAGATTAAAAACTCAAAAACTACAGTGTTTGCATATTGCCATAGCAACAAAATTCCAGATATCTATAAATATGAAAGTACTTATCTTCGATTAAAATTTTAGATTAGATTTAGAAGAAATTTGTAAAAATCTCATAACGTTCTGAAATAATCGCAAGTAAACTAACAAAATTCTAATCTATGTGTACCAGGCAAACATAAGCCGAATGGGGGCCGAAAAAATGAAAACAAGTCTTAATAGTTGGCACCCCACGTATGTCCCATGTATGGACACCCCAAGCTGGCGACTCGCGATAAGACTCCACCAAATTGATGTTTGATTGAACTGTCATTAATTTCCCCTCAGCCCGACAGATGTCACTGGTGTCTATTATTTTTGACACATACGACTGTCATTTGTCTTTTGAATGATTTATGCGCGGCCTAAGTTTAATCGAATAAAAGGGTGCAGTGACCTGTGCCGCTTGCTTAAGTGATGAGTTACGTGAAGTTTGAATTCCTTACGTTTTATTGTTGAATATTGGTTTCATAATAGTCTTATGAAATTAAGCTTCGTAGGTATGATTAAAATACTGGGAAAAAAGTGTTATAGTATTATTTTTCATTAAATAACTCTAACCTTAATATATTTTCCAAGCATTTTTTTTAAAGGTTTGAAAGTCAAATTACGATGTTTAAAAGTAATTCATTAAAATAATTAACTTATATAGTGAACAGTAAATGTGGCAAAATAATTATGATAAGATATAAAAATAGATAAACATCAATGTAGAGAAGTATGGGACCTTTAAAAAAAATTAATGCTTCGAAAATAATCGATAAATTCTGTGATCGCAAGCAAAGCAACTTTAATCTACATATAATGTTATAGCTTCGTGTAATAAATATAATATTCCTGAAATAACATGATCATCAACGCATTAAAGCTCTATAATAGCTCCCGTAGGACTGAATAATTTGGAAAAAAAACGAGCAAAAGCCTATAAAATAATTTATAAATTCTCCGTTTCGCTTCATCAGTTACAATTTTTGGTCAGCACTCCCATTTCAAGTCTCCAGGGAGTAGTTTGATTGGCCGTTACTTAAATTTATCTGGCCATTTTTATTACTGCGTTTTATGTATATCTACATTTTTTAGTTTAATATACGAGGGTGGATTGATAAGTTCGCGGCCTAGTCAAGAAAACAGAATAAAGTACATACAAAAATATTTTTATTTTTCGACGTAATCTCCATTTAGCTCTATGCACTTCTTCCATCTGCTTTCCAGAGCTTCCATACCTGTTTTAAAAAAAGATTCCTCAAGGTCTTCAAAATACAGGTTAACAGCGGCTTCGACCTCTTCATTCGTTAAAAATTTCTGCCCACCGAGGTGTTTTTTCAGGTTTGGAAACAGATGAAAGTCCGAAGGTGCCAAATCAGGAGAATAAGCTGGATGTGGCAACAATTCGAAACCACAATCACGAATTTGAGCCATAGACTCGACAGACGTGTGGACTCGGGCGTTGTCCTGGTGAAACAACACTTTCTTTCTCAGTAATCCTGGGCGTTTCTGTTTAATTTCTTCACGTAAACGGCGCAGAAGGGTGCTATAGTACGCAGAGTTTATTGTTTCGCCTTTTGGAAGGGAGTCCACCATAATGACACCCTTAGCATCCCAAAAAACCGATGCCATCACCTTGCCAGCCGACAGAATTGCCTTTGCTTTTTTCGGAGTTGGTTCACCTGATTTTTTCCATTGTTTGGATTGTTGTTTTGATTCTGGGGTATAGTGGTGAACCCAGGTTTCATCCATTGTCACAAATCTGTCAAGAAAACCTTGTGGATCAGCCTCGAACATCTCCAAACAGTCGCGAGAAATCGTTAGTCGAATTCGCTTTTGCTCTACTGAAAGCAATCTGGGGACCCACCTAGCCGAAACCTTAGAAAAGCCGAGTTCATGGACAATGATGTTTTGCGTTCGTTCATATGAGATGCCTATAGTGTCTGCAATTTCTCTGATAGTCAATCTACGGTCTTTCAATATGAGATCACACACTTTATTGATGGTTTCTTCGGTCGTAGACGTCATTGGCCTGCTGGAGCGAGGGTCATCTTCGATGTTCTCTCGTCCACGTTTAAATTCTGCAACCCATTTTTTCACAGTGGTATAAGACGGGGCAGATTCCCCTAATGTTGTTTGCATGTCATCATGGATCTCCTTTGGTGTTAATCTTTTTTTAAACAAATATTTAATCACAGCACGTTGTTCAAATTTCTCCATTAGTGAAAATTTGTTCTACACATGTATTTATATTGTTCGTAAAATTTTATTTAAACAAGATATCAAATTGAAAATTCACGGGCTGACAATTGAATAATGACAGTTCAAAATGACGGCAGAAAAAATAACAAAAGTTTTTTTTTTAATGGCCAGGCCGTGAACTTTTCAACCAATGTAGTAACTTAAATATCATATTTAAATCATTTTAATATTTTCTACCATTATAGTTCAATTAATATCATTATCATTTTCTTCTCAAATTTCAGATCAATGCCATTAAAGAATAACCAACGAATGCAGAGCATTAAAAAAACCGACTTCACGTCAAAACTTTGGCTGAGTTATGATGTCATCCTGTGATGTTATGCTCAACCGATTTTGATGAAATTTATATGGATTATCCTCTATGAATTTTCAAAATCGATCCATAATTGTCCGAAATATCGTGTAACAAAGACACAAAAAAAAAACATACGAATTGAGAACTTCCTCCTTTTTTGGAAGTCGGTTGAAAAAATGTGTTTAAAACTCATCTTCTCTTCTTCTTCTTCAAATCCTCTTGTGCTCCAGGTAGGTCATAAACTCGTTACACAACAGCTTTTATTCTGTGAATGAAACTCATTAATCCAACAGAAATTTTATTGATACAAAATTTATTTGCTATCTGTAAACTAATAACTAATATTTACCTTTAGAATATAACAAAACTATTGGAGTAGATAATAGTTATAAGAATAGGTACTAGTAATGTTGGTTAAATCATAATAGACCTACAAGCACTCATCCAAGAATAACACAATTAATTAAACATCAACCTTACATTACACGAAATAACGTCCGAAAACACGCCACGTAAGTTTCTCTAGGACTGTTATTATTGCATTGAAACAAAAACGAACTGTTGAATATTTCAGCGATCAATTGCAGTGGTTCTTCAGTGAAACTAGGAGTGGATGCAAATAGGCTATACTCACTGTAATTATGTATACAAACAATCCTGTCTTGATTGAATATTAATTTCAGAAGCCGTAGTTGTCGTAGCTACTTCGTAGTCAGTCCGTAGTTGTTTGTCTTGTGCTATTAATACTAGTTGTTCAGTTTATGGAAGTAAGCCTACGGGTGCGGTATTTGTATTTATATGTATGAAATGAAAGCTAAGTATGGTACGTCAAAACATCCTTTGTCGAAAACAAGAAGTCACTCAGAAAATATCATTTTATTTTGTATTGTATTTCCGAAATAGACAAAGGCTACAGTTAGATTTTTTGATAAACGTTGGTAATATATCATAACCAAACATTTATTTGAACGCCACACATCCTACTATGTGAGATTTAAAATTAAAAATTTCGGCGTAATTTGCATTCGGTATAGGACGTTTCGGCTAACAGTAGTAAGCCTTTATATCATTATTGAAAAAGAAATTTATTCTCATGAATTTGAGACTACTTCCAGGCTGGACTGGGAGTGGAGGAAAAATATGGAAGGTGCCAGCTGCTCTCTTCCCGGGCATACTGTAAAAGTCAGTTAAGGGATAGAGGTTTTATTGGAAGTTTTTACATACATACATACCTATCGTAACGCCTGTATCCCTGATGGGGTAGGCAGAACACCAGAGGCTATAAAACCATCTGATGTTACGTTTGACAAATTTGGAGGTATTGTAATGATGGAGAGAGACTTGCAGTTATAGGAGGTCAGCCTATTGCCCACGAAAACATCAATAAAACCTCCGTCCCTAAACTGACTTTTACAGAATGCCCGGGAAGAGAAGCAGCTGGCACATTCTATGTTTTTCTTTCGCTCCCAGTCCAGCATGAATGTGGAAGTTTTTTTGTAAAGAAAAAAGCTTAGTATTTAAACTTTAATTAGAGTGGCAGTGTGAACGACTAACGGCTTGGACAAACTATACTATTAAATAGCCACTAGGTTCACGGCAGGGTTTTATTCGCTTCTATACAGTTCAGTTTTTGTACAGGATTTTCGTCAGGAATTTTCGTCAGGATTTTCGTCAGGATTTTCGCCAGGAATTTTCGCCAGGAATTACTGCAGGGATTTGTTCAGGAATCTTGATTAAAAACACTTTCTTCTATTTTCAGGACACTTGTTGCTTCGGGAGGTCGGAGTACCATACTGAGGTTTCGCCGACTATATATTTAATTTGGGCGGCCCGCAACTAGTGTAGGCTTGCGGGCGAGCAACTATGCGTGTTTCTACCTATCACGCTTAAAGTATGGTACTCTTTACTCCGTCTGCGTACTGTCTCTTTCTTTATTAAAATTCAAAATAAACTTATCCTATACAAACTAAGTGGACTGTATTTTTAATTAAATTCTTATAAGATACGAACATAAACTATTATAACAACAACTATACATTTCTTATAAGCTATAAAATCAATTCAAAGTTATCTTTATTTACATAATATTAAGAATTATACGTTTCAAATTAAAACTATCTTCAGTCGTATACATAATCTCCCGCCGCAGTCTTGACTGGAACCATCAGGGGGTACACGTTCAGGAGACATCATCCTCGGAGTGGCTGCTGCAGGGCAGGATCACCAGCTTCTTTGTAGGTCTTCGCAGGGTCCCTTTGTTTGTCTGCACGTCGACGACTCGAATTTCACCGTCTGGTCCGGGGTAGATATTTATGACGATGCCTCGGGGCCAGGCGTTTCGAGGGAGAGTTCCATCAGCTATGAGTACCAGGTCGTTGAGTTTGATGGTACCCTTGGACGTAGGTTCGCGTCTTCTTTGGAGTTCTGGAAGGTACTCGCGCACCCAACGTGCCCAGAACATGTCAGCCAGGCGCTGACTCTTCCTCCAATCCCGACGTCCGCAGCTGTCTTCCTCGGTGAAGGTGCCAGGTACGGGTACTCGCGAGGCACCACCCAGTAGGAAGTGGTTTGGAGTAATCGCCTCTGGGTCTTCAGCTTCCGTCGAGACGTGTGTGAGAGGTCTGCTGTTGACTGTGTTCTCTATTTCAACCAACAGCGTCTGCAGGATCTCTTCTTTGGGGGCTCGTTCATGTAGAGTGACATTCAAAGCAGTTTTCACACTTTTAACCAGCCGTTCCCACGCGCCGCCCATAAACGGCGCGCTAGGAGGGATGAAAACGCCACTGTATCGATTGCGTCGAGGCTTCGTCTCTTAAGACTTCGTGCGCTGCTTTCTTCAGTTCTATGTCGGCGCCGCGGAAGTTAGTTCCGTGGTCTGACCAGAGTTCTGTAGGGCATCCTCTTCTATTTATAAAGCGGCGCAGGGCCATGATAGCCGAGTCCGTGCTGAGGCTGCCGGCTAGCTCCAAGTGTATCGCTCTCGTAGTTAGGCATGTGAAGAGCGCTCCGTAGCGTTTTTGATGCGTACGACCGACTGTGACTGTTAGCGGGCCGAAGTAATCCAGACCGGTGAAGGTGAACGGTCGCTTGTGATGGGCGAGACGACTTCGAGGATGGTCTCCCGTAGCTGGCCACGCTGGTTTCGCCTTTCTTATGCGGCACGCTTGACAGGTTTTTACTACGTTTCTAACTGCGTAGCGTAGGCGTAGCACCCAGTAGCGTTGACGTACTTCATTCGCCGTTGTTTCGAATCCACCATGATGAAGCTGTTCATGGACTCGTTTTATGTATAATCGAGTCCAGCGATGACTTCCGTCGATTATGATGGGCGTCTTCTGGCAGTCTGTGATGTCGGCGGCGGCAGCTACTCTTGAACGAAGGCGGATGATCCCTTCAGCGTCTAGGTAAGTCGACAGTTGAAGTAATCTGCTATTTGTGTTTACGTCGTTTCCTTTACGTAAGGCTTCCAGCTCGTCCGCGAAGGTTTCTTGCTGCTGGGCTTTCACCCACAACTTCTCAGCTTGTAACAATAAGTGAGCTTCTAAGGGCTTGAAGTTGAGAGTTTTTTCTATTTTAGTCTTGAAAGCTTGCGTTTTCTTATTGGAATTTTGTATTATTTTCCAATCTGGATCTATATTTTCTATTTTCTTAGTTCGTTTTCGTGTATTTGAACACTTTTCTTTACTACGAATGATTTCTATGAACTGTAGGGCCCGTGCGGTCGCCCTCTGAAGTCTGATCCAGCTTGAAAATCTTGAAATATCCGGTAAGGCTTGTGTGAGTGTGTGTTTGTTTGTTAACACACACTCTTTCTTCACTATTATCGATTGGTGATTCTGACGGCTCTTCAGTCGGCCATTCGTCCTCGGGTGAGAGTAAGAACGAAGGCCCTTGATACCAGCGATGTTGCGAGTTGAAATCTGTCGGCGTTGTTCGTGTCGCGTCGTCTGCCACGTTGAGTTTCGTCGGTACCCAGCGCCATTCATTAACTTTCGTGGTTTCTGCGATTTCGGCGAGTCTATGTGCGACGAAAGGTTTAAAGGCTCTCGGTCCCGTTCGAATCCAGGTTAGTACCGTTTTCGAATCAGACCAGTATACTCGACGTGTAGGCTGAAGTCGTATTCTGTCGATGCAGTTTCGGCGAGGCGGGAACCCAGCGTGGCGGCTTGAAGTTCTAAGCGCGGTATTGAAATTACTTTCAATGGCGCGACTTTCCCTTTGCTGCAGGCTATAGATACGTGGATTCTTCCGTTTTCATCGACCGTTCTCCAGTATACGACCGTAGCGTATGCAGACGAGCTGGCGTCTACGAAGGTATGTAGCTCTCGAATCGTAGCGCGGGCCAACTCGGCGTGACATCTTTGTATTTGCAACTGTGGTAGTATTTGTACGTGAGTCATCCAACTATTCCACATTTCGGTTTCATTATTGTGAAGTTCAGCGTCCCATTCTATGCCGGACCTCCAAGTTTCTTGGAGTATCTTCTTAGCTTGTACGGTGATCGGCGTAGCGAGCCCGAGGGGGTCATATATTGACATGACTGTGCTCAGGGCTTCTCTCTTCGTAGGCCTCTTTTTTCCACTGAATATTTCATTTGTTAATTTGTTCTTGTTTATGTTGAATGATAAGGTGTCGAGCTTCGGGTTCCATATCATCCCCAGGATCTTCTCGGGCGCGAGTTGTACGATGTCTTCTTTACTACCCGGCGCTAGCGATTTTAAGACTTTGGTGGAGTTTGAGGACCACCTTTGAAGCGTATAGTTAGCGCGGCTGTGTATGAGGGCCACTTGTGACGCTATTTCGATTGTTTCGTCTTCATCGCAGTAGCTCGCCAGATAGTCATCGACATAATGGTTTTTAACGATGGCTGTCGCTGCTCGGGGATACTGGTCTCTGTGGTCTTCCGCGTTCTTATCCTTTACGTAGATTGCAGTGCACGGGGAAGATGTCGCTCCGAAGATCACGCTTTTCATTCTGTATTCAGTGGGCGCCCCTGTACGTCGATCTCCTCGCCAGAGGAAGCGCTGCATGTCTCTATCTTCTTTTCTGATTTCAACTCTCAAAAACATATCTTTTATGTCGGCCGTCACTGCTATGGGTTGTTGTCGGAACCTCATGAGGACTCCCGGCAATGATTGGAGCATGTCGGGGCCCGAGAGTAACATGTCATTGAGGCAGACTCCTTGTGACTTGGCTGCAGCATCATGTACGATTCTCAGCTTCTCTGGTTTCTGAGGGTTGATCACCGCGAAGTGGGGAAGGTACCAGATTCGATTGTTTACTGGTTCAGGAGCTATCTCGGCGTACCCGTTCGCGAAGAGTGTTTCCATTTGAAGCTTGTATCTATTTTTCATCTCTTCATTTTTATCGAGCTTCTTTTCTATGTGTTCTAATCTCTTCAACTCCATGTCGTAATTATTGTGAGGTACGTAGTTGTCGATTTTCCAGAGAAGTCCCGTCTCGAAACCTCCCGCCGGTATGCGCTTAGTTTCATTTTGAAGTATGTCAAGCGCGCGTTGCTCTTCTCTGTTGTATGAGCGTCTCTTTTCAACACCTATTGACTCGAGCGCGAAGTGTTCATTCATCATACGTTCCATAGACTCTTGTTCTTCGAAGTTGTGAATGTGCGTAGTTCTATGGATAGCTTCTTTCTTCGCCCCGTTTGAGCCGTGTAGGACCCAGCCAAGCTCTGTGTAGGACGCGACTGGTTCATGCTGCCTTCCTCTTCTCATTTCATGTGTGACTAACAAGCTCCAATTATCTTGACCTATGAGCACTGTAGGCTTCTGTGTTTCATTTACAATGAACTTTTCTATGTCTTGTAAGTGTGAGCTGGTTTCTATTTTCTGCCATGAGATGGATTGAGGCGATAGTTGCAGGTCTTCCATCGTGCGTGCTGATATTCGATGGCGTTCAGTGTCGCGGCCTTGGATTTCGAAGAAGACGCGCCTGGATTGCTTGGCGTCTACGCGGGCACCAGCCACCCCCTCAATGTAGAAAGGGGATGGTGGCCCTGATACTCCAATCTTCGCCGCTACATCTGCTTCTATGAGGGTGCAGGTCGAGCCGTCGTCCAGCAGGGCGTAGGTATCTATCGTGCCCTTAGGTCCCGAAACTTGAACTGGAAGTATCTTCAATAATGCTGTTGAATGTACTCGTTCTTTGGCCGACGTTACTATTGCGCAGTCTTCGCTTTTCTCGTTTTCTTTTGTGATGTGATGAAGGAGTGGATGATGAGAGTAGTCGCACCCGTCAATATCACATTTCTTCGTCTTGCAAAGGTGGCGGTAAAGTCGGCGTCGTAAACATCGAAAACATAGCCTGTGTTGTTTAGCTAGTTCCCATCTGTTTGAAACTTCAGCTTTCTTCATCATGGAGCAGTCTGATGGTTGATGGTTTTCTTTCTTGCAGACGACGCAGGTGTTCGTTGAAGGTGTTTTCGACTGTTGTGTGCTTTCTATGTGATAATTTCGAGCTTGACGCTTCTCCCGCCGGTCTTCAGTCGGTGTCCCCTCAGCTGGCGCGAACTTCCCGCATCTGTCTGCTAGTCTATCGAAGAACTTTGCCATGATGATGAGATCTGGTTGATCTTCACGCTGCTCTGCTACGAAGTTGAAGTAAGAGAGTCGTAGCGCAGCTGAAAGCTTCTCTATAATGACGCGTACTATTTCTGCGTTATATAAGTAGTGCGGCTTCTGTAACGCTCGCACTGTCGCTGTGACGTTGTTTATTCTCGAAGCGAAGTTGCAAATATCTCTCGGATTCTCTTGAAGTCGCGGCAGGCTTCTCAATTTCTCGAGTTCGGCGGCGACGAGTGCGTCTGGGCGGCCGAACCGTGCTGCTAGTAACTTCATGACTTCTTTCGTAGTTGTAGCGCCGATGAATAAACATTGAACGGCGTCTTTTGCTATTCCGCGAAGGCATCTTCTTAACCTCGATAAGTTCTCTTGTTCTGTTAAGTAGCTTGCAGATTCTTCATATGCGGCTTTGAAAGGAAGCCACTCTCCCGATGAGCCGTTGAAACTTGGTAGCTCCATAACTCGCTGCGTGTGAAGTATGGTAGGTTGATTCACACGTGCCGCTGTATTTATGACAGCGGCTAACTTGTTGTAGTCGAAACACGAATCCCTCGCGTCGGTAGGTTCGATACCCGGCGCGGTCGATTGGCAAGGCTGTGTTTCTTTTAACTCGTCGACGCACGGAGGAAGTTGACTATTTTCTATGGGTTGAGCTTCCTTCGTGGTTTTCTTGTTCGATTTGGTGTTCTGGATCACCCAGTCCGACGTCCGTTCCTCCCGAAGCGTTTCTTGAGAATCATGATCTGATATATCCTCTTCTAATTCCAGCATGGTTATTCTGTGTTTCGAAAGTTGAATTTCTTTTTGTAGTAGCTCCTCTCGCGCCTTCGCTATTTCAACGCGGCGTGAACGTGTTTTGGCAGTGCTTGCGACGCTGGGTGGTCGGCTTCTATTCTTCTTTTTCTTTACTATTGAAGATTCTTCAGACTGCGTGGTAGTTTCAGTAGACGCGGTTGCGGACGACGAGGTGGAGGTGGTAGTGTCGGTGGCGCTGGTGGAAGTAGCGGTCGTGGTGGCGGCGATTTCGACTGGATTTTCGACTGCGTGTTCGACTCCGTGTTCGACTGCGTTTTCGACTGCGTTTTCGACAGCGTTTTCGACTCCGTGTTCGACTCCGTGTTCGACTGCGGCTTCGACTGCGTTTTCGACTGCATTCTCCGACTGCTGTGATCTTGTTACAGGCATTTTCTTTCTTCAATAAACCGAACTGTTTGTGTGGAACAATATCCGCGCCTCGACAGGACCATAAATGTGCCAGATGAATAAATCCTGCCTCGAAGGAACATAAATGTGAACGACTAACGGCTTGGACAAACTATACTATTAAATAGCCACTAGGTTCACGGCAGGGTTTTATTCGCTTCTATACAGTTCAGTTTTTGTACAGGATTTTCGTCAGGAATTTTCGTCAGGATTTTCGTCAGGATTTTCGCCAGGAATTTTCGCCAGGAATTACTGCAGGGATTTGTTCAGGAATCTTGATTAAAAACACTTTCTTCTATTTTCAGGACACTTGTTGCTTCGGGAGGTCGGAGTACCATACTGATTTTTTTTTTTTTTTTGTTTTTCCGCCACAGAAAATTTTGGGCACCCCCTAAAACAAGCTTTAACCAGTAAAGCAAGCTTTAGCGGGAGGAGGATGAATCCTATTACGGACGAATGGGCATTCTATAAGCTGTTAACCCCGGTGGCTAACGGCAGATAGAATGCCCAGACAGTGTGGAGACTCACTCAGTGAAGCCGAGCATACCCACTAAACATCCCCCTTTACGACCTACCTTAATCCAGGTTCTTGATCATTTATCGGAGCGACAGCCAATTGGAGAGAGAGGCTGCGCAGTGAGCGGCATCCAGACGGCTGCCACCAAAAGGAACTGAAAGTGAGAAAAAAAACAAAGCTAAGATTAGCAGAAATGACAAAGCTGAAACTAAGATATTATCTAGAGTGATCAGACTCACTCTGAGATAGGAATGCTGGAAAGAAGGACTACGTTTAGAAACGTTGAGCTTGCTGGAGTTTCCTGATAAGGGGAGCGAACTTGGTTAGGACCGGAAGAGCACCGTTGAAACCCTCTGGGCTGGCGTCGAGAGCGGCGCCGAAAGCCAGGATCTCGTCGATGGGAGCGAGCTGGATCCAGAACGCCATGCGGTCTTGAGAACCATTTGCATTCTGGCACTGGGAAGCCGATTTGGCGGCCGGTTGCGATTGAGTCGCGACCCGGCTGCGCTGACCTGGAACGATAGAAGTAAAGGCCTTAGGGGCCTTTGAACTGACTGGAGGGGCGTCCGAGCTAGGCTGCGGTCGCTCTCTCCAGTTCTCGATGGGCTTCACGGTAGCCCTGGCAGCACGCGGTGCCTTGGGGCAGCCGCGAAAGTTTGCTGTGTGGCCTGACTGGCCGCACAAGACGCAGGACGGAGCGGTGGGCGATTCGGGAGTGCGAGAGCACTCCTTAGTCCCATGCGGTTCTAGGCACTTGACGCACCTAGGGGAAGCATGACAATTTGCCGCCGCATGACCATACAATTGGCAGCGGTGGCACTGACCTGGAAAACCACGCTTGTGTGGTACCTCGACGCGGATGTTGGAGAGACCGCACACGGTGAGCTTGCCTCTGAAAATGGACTGCCCTTGCGGGCTCCTCGCTAGGATTACTAGCGCTAGTGGGAACTGCTTGCCTCGGCGGCTGTGCATTTTGTGCACAGATTCGACGGGGAAGCCTTGAGATGACAAGTCCTCTTGGATTTGCTCGTTCGAGAGCTCAAACGGCACGTTCCTGAGGACAGCACGAATCTTACGCTCTTCAGGGAGAGCGTAGGTGTGATACTCGAGCTTTTGATCAGCAAGAAGCCGAGTAAGATTCCTGAAATCGGGAATAGAATTGACAACGACCTTAATAGAGTCACCCACGTTGGATGCCTTACTATACTGGATCTTGGGATTGTGTCTACCGCAGAGAGCTGAGACCTCGGTCCAGCGGCTCTTGTCCCGTAGAAAGACGGGGGGCGGAGACTTGACTTTCGGTGGAGCCGAATCTGATTGCGACGCAGGCTGTGACGCCGGGATCGCTGAAACAAGGGACGCAGGAGCAGACGCCTGTGCGACATTTTGCGGAACAGGAACAGCGGCTGGAGCAGCTGAAACGGATGGAGGTAAAGTCGAAGTAGCATCTTGCTTCTTCTTCTTAGACTTGGACTTTTTGCGAACCTCGGTGGACGGAGCAGGAGATTCTGGAACTAAAGGAGCGGAGTCGGAATCGCTACCCGGCGGGGTAGTTTTCCGTTTGCATGCGGTGGGGTCTACCAACATGCGATCTGAAAGAGGGTCGACGTACTCAGATGGATCTGGAGACGCCGGAGAAAAAGAGACGACCTGAGGGCGAGCGGACAATTGCTCTCGCAAGGACTCGATTTGAGCGAGAAGGGCAGATTTCTCGGTTTCCAGTGATTGTTTTTCTCTGGACAACTGACTGATAGTAAACTGACTGATAGCAGCTGAGGCACGAGATGCCTGCTCCAGTTCATGAAGTTTGAAAGCTTTCTCATTCTCGAGAGCCTTCCAGTGATCTTTATTTTCTATTTGATATTGAAGTTCATCAAAGACCTGATCGTAATGATCGCAATGAACGCAAGTATCGCAATTATCGGATTGCCCGGGGCACTTAGGGTGATCCATTGTGCTGGGCTGAAGAAAAGTCTATCGAAGACAAACTGCGCTGAAAAGAAGAACGACCTATTACGGACCTATTGCCGGTGAACGGCGGACGATCAGGCTTCGTTGGCACGGTTACGTATCCACCTGACCAGCGATGCTTCGGCCGGCAGCAGTCGGGTCCGCCCTGAAAAGGGCAGATGAATTAGCCCCGACACCACACAGCCTCCACAAGAGAAAACTTTCCGAAAGAGCTTAACTTGGCACCTGACCCGCACGAGTGCGGGGGAGGGGACAAGGGCAGCGCAATACGAACACTCGGGAGCGGCCGCAGACACGACCGTTCGGGAGCGAACGCAAACGGGAAGCGTACCATACTGAGGTTTCGCCGACTATATATTTAATTTGGGCGGCCCGCAACTAGTGTAGGCTTGCGGGCGAGCAACTATGCGTGTTTCTACCTATCACGCTTAAAGTATGGTACTCTTTACTCCGTCTGCGTACTGTCTCTTTCTTTATTAAAATTCAAAATAAACTTATCCTATACAAACTAAGTGGACTGTATTTTTAATTAAATTCTTATAAGATACGAACATAAACTATTATAACAACAACTATACATTTCTTATAAGCTATAAAATCAATTCAAAGTTATCTTTATTTACATAATATTAAGAATTATACGTTTCAAATTAAAACTATCTTCAGTCGTGTACAGGCAGATTAGAAAACAATTCACATAACTAAAAATTAAATAATTGATCGAAACAAGTTTAGTAACGGGTTGCCCAGCCTCTTCTAATCTCTATTACATAAAACCCTTTTTTACCCGAGCTTAGCCCACGTTTCACTATTTCCATACTGCAACGCTCGAACGAAACTTTATTAATATCACCATTCACAAAGGCCCTTTTAAAGGCTGTAACCAGTTTTCCTCTTTAAACAAATACCCAACGTTTACTTGTCCACAAAGAACCGTGGGAATCGTCCAGCGCGCGTTGCACCGTTTGTCAACCGAAAGCAATTACAGGTATAGTCTGAAGACTGGGAATTAAATAACTTTGTATGGTGTACAAAATGGGAGAAGATGTTGTTTTCTTTTAGCTCTTTTTGTAGCATACAATTTTGGACTGGGCTTGATACTGGACTGGGAGCGAAAGAAAAACATAGAATACACTGGGCATACTGTAAAGTCCGTTAAGGGAAAGAGGTTAAATTGGTGTTTTTGTGGGCGACAGGCTGACCCCCTGTCACTGCAGCAGTCTCTATCCATCATTATAATACTTCAAAAGTCAAACGTGACATCAGATGCTCTTACAAAATCTTGTGTTCTGCCTACCTTGTGAAGTTATTTATGTAGTGTACAATATTAGCGACCACTCTTCATATAAAATCTGCCGCCAAATATCGCTGTCGTCATTTGTTTCGGCAGTATTTTATGAAGAGACAGATCTTTCATAACCCGTGTGCTTCCATCTTCGACCTCTTCTTCACTTGCAATGTAAACTTTGATAAATATAGACCAAGACCTATTTATTTTACACATTGGTAGGACGGCAGGTAATCTATGAAATCTCTAGGAATAGTATACATTACCTTGGTAAAGTACGTAATTGGCAATATATTTCATTATAACAAATGTATGCGATGTCTATTTTGTGTTTATAAAGGCTAGATGGCAATTGAAAATCCAACGATTTGTTATTATTTTTAATTTCGATTTATATTTAATTGCGGGAATCGAAGATAGAATGGAAAATAGGTTCAACCATGCTGGACTGGGAGCAAAGGAAAAACAGAATGTGCCAGCTGCCTCTCTTCGCGGGCATACTGTAAAAGTCAGTAAAGAGACAGAGGTTTTATTGGAGGGTTTTTTTGGGCGATAGGCCGAAATGTCATTGCAATAGTCTCTCTCCACCATTATGATGCCTGCGTGACATCAAACGAGTTTGTTAGGTTTTTTATGTAATGACAACAAAAATTATACATTATTGTAAGTTTTCATTTTCGTTGAGATTTCTTGTTACAGAGTTTATATCTTATAGTACATTGACAATAAATAATATTGTTAACTTCACTTCAACATTTAAAACGATAAAAAATTTGTAAAATTTTTCAAAAAAATATAATTTCTTGAAACCAAGTTATCATGCTAACTGTACCTCTTATTAAAAAACATATTCACCTCATTTACGTAACGTAACCAATAGTTAAATTTCACTAGTGTATGAAGTTAGTTTTTAAAAATGCGAGTGTCTGTTATTCAAGGCTGTCTATAATAAGCACTGTCACTGCGACATCGTATCATTACCGGAATATTATCGAGCTTAACAGTTACATGAAACTCGTGGTGTTAATAAGTGTTATGTATTTTCAATAGATACTTAGTCGAGTAGCTTTACTTAACGGAGTAGTTTTCTGTAATTTGGAATATAACTAGCGCTTTGTGTTCTTAATTATTTTGCATATTTATTCAGTTTGACAGTGACTTGTCGGAATCCAACTTTTATAAACAGTATTTTTTATAAAGTAAGTTTACTTGTTGAGGTGCTATAAGATATTTTTTCAAGTTAAGATAGTAACGTTGTAGTAGCGTTGAACGATTCTAAATAATAAGTGTATTTATAGCTTATTAGAATGGTGATTGATTCAAACAAAGTCCAACTCAAAATACAAACGTAAGAGTGTATAACCAAAAAAATATTTTTATCTTAAAAATGCTACAAAACACAAGAAAAAGCTCAACAAATCAACTCCTTAATAGGCAGTTTAATCTCTATTCGTACAAACTTTTACACCTCAGAAGAAACTGACACAAATTGGCGTTAATTCTGTCTAACTTTGTAGAACACGTAACCCTCGTGCCAATATGAGCAGATCCTAAACAGTAAAAGGTAGCAAAAGGAATTATTTACGTTACACAAAACTTTTAGCCTTCTTCCCACTTGTTGAGCATTCGGTCGTGCGAGTTTTATATTCGGTCTATTTCTGTTTGTGCCTTTGCGTCCGGTTCACTTAGCGTGAAAGATAATTTAAAAAGATAAGTTTATCCTAAAAGGCAGTAAGATGAAAGATTTATGAAGTTGTTGAAAGTTTTGTGATGATGCTCGTTCTTATTACGATGGTTATTTTTTCTAGAAGATTTTAAACTCATAATTAAGTGGATAACTTTTTATTTTCAGTTCTTTATCACTAAAGTTTTACTTTTTGGATTTATTTAATACACATATCGACTGTTAGTGTTTTCGATTACTTTGTAATATTTTATTTGACTCTCAATATTTTTAAAGTTCTTTTATATTGTATAACATAAATTTTCCTCATTTGTAACATTATAATAAATAAGAGTAGGTATGTATGTACACTATTGCTGCAAAATGAAATGGTCCGTGGGCAAAAAGTGTCATTTTTCGGATGATAAGTTCTTACGGAAATCGAGCAACAGAAATATTTGAAAAGGTTTTGGAATGTATGTTCGTATGAAATTTTTAAATTTATTTTATGAAGTCAAAAAACTTATTAAAGGTGAATAATAAATAAACTGCATTATTTTCTTTTTTTCCTTATTCTATTAATAAATATATGAAATTATTGTATTGTGTATCAAATACTGCGGATCGTAAATTAAGAAAATTTAAACGTCTCTTTCCGTGTCTCAGTCGCAGTTAACTGGTGTACGAGTATCTATTAACTTTAGATTCCGCTATTAATATAATGTATGAGTTGAACAAGTATTTTTTCAATATAAAAGGCACTTTAAGGAGCTTACAATTATTGGATACAGAACTTGTATCCTATAATCCACCGCTTAAAACTTGTATTCTATTCCTTGCTTTCGACAAAGTCTGCCGCAATGGCTTAATAAGCGACCTACACGTGCATGAAAATGTACATTTTACGAGATTTCCGAGACGAGATGAAGTGAAAGTTTCCGTTCTGAATAAAAGGCACAATGGTCTCATTCCATGCGAATAAGAAATGGTTAGGTTTGTATTAACTAGTAATAGTATAATGTTAATTCCAAAAACGAACAAGAAGGAGCTCGAGCTCTTGTTAGCATATCTTATAGGAATTTTCGTATTTGAGTACTGGTTTTTCGCAACCTCACAATGTATGAGTATCTAACTAATCGTTTTTAAAATATGGAATTGATTTCAACGCAAAGAAAAGTCAGCCACAAAATTCGTAAGTAAAAGAAATAAAATCCTCAGACAAATCACACCAACTACATGGCCCCAAAGTATAGCTTGTGTTATGGGATACCATGTAGCGAACTAGGGGTAACCTAGACTATAAATACATAAATAAATAAACTCCCAGACACGGAACATTTTTCTTTTCTTGTTCCGTGCGGGAATCGAACCCGCAACCACTGGCGTCTGAGGCAAAAAGGTTTACCCTATCGCCAAAGTGGTCGTTTAAGTTTTCTTAAAGTTTTGGCTCAAAAATACTTATTCATTAAATTTATATAAAAATCACTTTGTTTATTTTTCAAGTAAAAATTAACATACCCCACATTTTTATAGGAAAATAATAACAGATCCTTATACTCCTCTAGTAATAATTTTATTTTCCCTACGTTATTATTATAGGCCACTTGTTGCGAAACGTGCGTGTGGAATCCAGTTAACCCTGAAATAATGTCATTGTTATCCCTTAGGGCGAAACTTTCACGGCCTTTATGACCAAATTAAGCAGAATCTCTTTACTGTGTGGCTTATACTCGCATTATGAAAGTTATCAAGTGTGAGGTTAGAAATGTGTAATTTGCAACAAAAGCCCCGCTCATAAGCGGTTATTAATTAATGATTTCAAGCAGAGTCATCATAAATATGTTTTGTTTAACTAAGTAAATTTATTTGTTATTTCAGTAACTTAGTTACGTGTTTCCTTTACTATATTTATCCATTATGCAAGAACTATTACTTATTTTCCGCCTTATTTTTCTACTATACTCCGCAAAACACCAGCAGCATGAAATTTCCCCTCTCGCTGATTATTATTTGCGGAAACCACAATTGAATAAAACAAAACTGTATATATAAATCCTGGATCATACTTACGTTCCTATCTTTACCTAGATTTTCATTTATTGTGTAAAAATCTTAGTACCTATATATAGTCTAATAACCTTTTATCGCTTATTAGTGGGGTAGTATAATAAAGGAAACCGCGACAGATATTTTGTCAGAATATAAATACTAAGTAGGAAAATGTTATTCAAGATAAGATGGGTAGAACATATTAATCTTCTTACAGAGGTATGTACGTTTAGGGTGATGACATATCTTTGTATAATCACACTTAAGTTTCTATGACCAGGGGCTTAGACGGAATTAGGTATGTGTCCTTTGTTCATGATATGTATTTCCATTTCAACTCACAGTGATAAATCCATTTCAATTGAGTATATGTATTACAAAGCATGTCATGCATTAATCCCATATCATCTACAGGTTTTGAATAAAATTACAACGCCTATCCAATAAAAAATGCTGTTTTGTTTTAACCGCAATATTGTCATGTAATGTGATGATACTGAACTCGATGACACCATTAAATTATCAACTTTTTTTTTCGACGGCACCCAATTCTAACAAATATTTCCTATTTAATCTATACGTTGTAACTTCAAGAAGTCTTTGATATCTTTACTGTCCCGGTGTACTCGTATCCTTTGGCCTTTACTGTTTAATTGTAAAAAAGTAGCAACTGATCTGACCCCCATTGGTTTCGTAAGAATTGATGAAGAAAATGTGAACCAGAGGATATGCTACAGCCATACTTCTGTTTTTCCGAGTTCTTCCGTACTTCTGTTGTTCCACCATGCTGCGATTGATACGCCTCTTATAAAGGAGTATACAACAAAGCAGGGTCTTTCCTACTGTCACGTCTTTCAAATCGCTTCTACGAAGACCACCAAGTAGTAATGAGGTTCATACATACATACCCGAGCCAATTTAGTAAAGTTCCGTTCCCATCTAGCCCGACTTCACATATTTTTGCACAAACAAGTCTCTCTCTGTGATTCATAAATATGATTATTATAATGAGAAATATTTGTTATAAATTAAGTTTAGGTTACGATGAGGCTGACATATTCTCCTACAATAAAAGCCTCTTAAAAATAAGAATAAAAAAAAAATCTAGCCCGACTGAAATTCGAAAATTCCTCCCAAAGTGTGCTTTATTTAAAGATACCATTATCACGATTATACCTATATAATGCTGTAACTTATTAAATTAAGGTAATAATAAACAGCAAAAACTCCAGAAATCATTATTAGGTATGTCCTGTAACAACCATAAAACCATACCTAAAATCTTCTTCATAAAATCCATTACAAAATCAAATTACGCAGTAAAAATACAGTATTAAAAACTTTCTTAACGACAACATTTCGAAGCATTCAAATTACAAGACCTGAACTCGTCGTTTTTCAGTTCGTGTCGTTTTTGCTCAGTCACAAGATTTGACTAATGGTCGAACTGTCATACACATATTTAGGTTCTCACGGGGCTTTTGTAAGCTTTGTGGTCTGATAGACCGCTGCGGTTTGCCTGTAATACAGCCTTAATGTACCGTGACTTGTGTTTTTGAATTACACTTTTGTTTGAGTGTTTGATTAGCAATGTGTTGAGGTAGAAAAGTAATGTTGAGGGAGGAAATTAATTAGATTTTTTAATTAAAGTAAATGCTACTGCTTAGGTATTCAAAATAAGAAGGGATATGTAAAAGTTTGGGTTGCAATAATGTTAATTACGTCATCAGCAAAGTTCATAATTTTATTTTATTTAATAACTGTGGCAAATAGCAAAAAAATAAAACTAAAACTCACTCGTTTTCATTTCTTAGATGCATTCGAGTATTTAGGTTTCTGCTTCTAATCGCCTATAATAATTAAGTTTCTTTGTTAATTAAACTATAAAGTTGCAAGTTTAAAATAAATCAATTTAATGTACATATAACCTAAAATTTGAATTTTTAATAAGATTCAAGTAATTTTTTCTTATTAATAATATTAACAGGATATAAACCAAACAATATCTGACAGTAATAATAGCTTTCGTATTTCTGCACGCTTATTTTCCATGACAGGTTTCATTTGAATGCACGAGTCACGGTTTTAGATTAATTTTCTTCATCATACATTGGTATGCGTACGTATGTTCGGAGTTTTGTTTCGTAAGTAATTTTGTGGAGTCTTTTCGGAATACAATTTTAAGTCTTCAGTCGAAATCATATTTATTAATACTATTTTACGAAAATATTTCTTCTATTATTTTTTATTTTCATTTATACACTTTTTTTGATTACCTTTGAATTTTTGGATAAAATATAGCCTACACCTTTCCTTTTTTAATATTATTTTAAAATTAAATCTACATTCTATTCTACAAAACCATGTTCAATGAAACCAACTTACAAAAAAACAAGTCATTATACAGTATATTTTTTAAACTTACTCACACATTTCTATCCTTGAAGTTATCAAACTGTAAAAACATCCAATTGTACATATAAAAATTGATTCCGGAATATTGAAATATATGTACGTGAAACATAAAGCCTGTTTATCATGTTATAATCATTTTTAGGTCAACACTCTCCTCAGCATTTTTATATTCCGGTAATATTTTTGTGTCCCATTTTCAACCTCATAAAATAAATTCGATTCTCTTCCTCGTAATCTGCGAGATGCCTACTTCGTTGGCGCTCCAGCAGATTTTGGCAGGTGCCTAGTCCTGGAGTCGTGCCAAATAGACCTCATAGCTACTCACGTAATTGCGATGTCATTTCTTGTTAGTACTTCAGTTTTGATTAGGTTCTAATAGTTTGGGAACATATTATGTAAGAATTTTGTAACAGACTGGCGAATATAATTAGTCTCACTAGCACCATATTTTTTAAGATATCTTCAACGATATTTTGAAGATACATTATATAAAACCTCAATGAACCTTGAACTATCTCCTAACTATCTCAAAAATGATTACGTCTAGGTTATAACTGAATGAAATCCATTCGATTCGTTCGATTTTGTTATTTTAGTTAGGTAGTGTTTTCTTACTAGTCTTGTAACAATCTCTAATTAAAACAGACGTAGGTAATTGCACAAATTTTCAGTTCTATTTTCCATTTTTAGGCTATTAAAGGAAATAAACCAAATGACCTGGTTCACTCAATTGATTCAATCGGTGTATAAATACTTATTTTTATAGAAAAACTTTTGAACACATGCATGTCTATTGAATGAATATGGGGCTGCCTTAGAAGGCATTCTACTATTTATAATGCATTTCAATACTGAGTAATGTGAAGTAAAGTCAATAATCCGTCATTGTCAAGGAACTATGTTTTATATTTACAGTACCTATGTTTTTTTTTACAATTTCTGTACAATATTGTTTTAAATAGTTTCTCCTAGTTAGTCAATGTATAATTAATTACTTTATTACTTTTGAAGACATAGAATATGTAGATTTCATATAAACAACTTACACACTTTTGAGACTTCCTGTCATGCTTTTGATCATAAGGGTTATTTATAGGATCCATAAAATAGAGCTTCCACGCTGGACTGGGAGCAAAAGAAGAACATCGAATGTACCAGCTGCTTTTCTTCCCGGAAATACTGTAAAAGTCAGTTAACAGTTAAAGGACAGAGGTTTTATGAGCGTTTTTGTGGGCGGCAGGCTGACCTTTGTCACAGTAATAGACTCTTCATAATTATCCTCCAAATTTGTCAAACGTGACATCATACAGTTTTAAAGCCTCTGTTGTTCTGCCTACCCTATAAGGGACAAAGGCGTGAAGATTTGTATGTATGTAGAGAGAGCTTTTTCCTATGACAAGTGGTTTTATATTAGGAATACAAGATTATTATACAAAACCCCTGGTTACTAATGATAGATGATCATTATTAGACGGTCCAGTCAACGTCACTTTCGGGATGCATATTATTACAAGTTTACATCAAAAAGTATCAATATTTACTTCAAACATTTCAAATGTGCACAAGTCATCACAATCTTTATGTTTTTAATCGTTCTAATATTCTATGAAATAACGACGTCAATACTTAAACAAAAACACAGGTTTTTAAAATGTAAACAATAACAATAAAATACAAAAAGAGACACTTTAGATTCTATATCTTTCATGGTAATTTGGTAAGTAATCGATTTATATTTATACGTACACACTATTATTGCATTTTAACCAAACTCTCCAGTCTCAGGTCTGCTGGAAGAAATTTCTTTAGAAATAAGCTGACCATTGTAACTATATTCTATTTTTATTGTCAATTGTCTTTTATCCTGTGTACAAAAATTATTAAATAAAAAATAAATAAATGGTTCCCGGTTAAATATCTCAAAAATATAAATAACCAACTAAAAAAGATAAAAGCCATCTTTTCGCATAAAGAAAAATTTCACAACGCAGAATAATTAAGTGTCGGGAAAAGGCAAAAAATGTACATACATACATAATCTCTTTTGCGGAATTTGCATTTTGTCACTCTTTTCATCAGGAAAGTACAAGCGTTGAAAGAAGGTGCCTCAATTATGAAGATAACGACCGGGAAGTTATCAAAAGGATATATTTTTTAAGAAAAAGAGGGTATAATTAAAATCATAAATTTTAACGAGCCCGATTGTGAGCTGCTGATGAGGTGTTTGTCAGTTTTTTATTCATTTTTTGTAAATAGAGACATTCTGTAACTTGGATTTGAAAAGGATAAATATTTGACGACTAGCAGTATCGCGCGGTTTGACTCTTATGACTTTTGATCCTGTAAGAATTTTTAATAACTTCTGAAAAGACGTAGTTTTGGATACAAGAGCGAGTTAAAAAATCTAGATCTTAATTATATTAGAATTGATTTTGTGCACGAGTAATTTATAATGATGTTGTTTAAAAATATATATTTTTATTATAATGCGTAGTTTTAGTATCGATTTCCCTGCCGACTTCATTACGGTCTCTACATATTGGCAGACAGCTTGTTAATTGTAGCACCGTAGTATTTGCGAAACATTCATATAGGTACACTAGACGGTGGCAGTGTGGTAGCTGTGATGAGGGATATATTGTGTTAATGTGAAATATGGCCTCTGTATTTTTTTAAAACCAAATAATCAATAAGGCCGTTACTATGAGATCTATAATTAAATTTTGTTTTTGTTAATATTAGGTCGGATCTATGAGAGCAGAGGATTTTTGTAAAGGAAATAATTCTTAAATAATTGTTTTTTAAAGATGTATTTTATGTTTTAATTTAAATTTGCACTAACCGGTAGAAGCAACCGTAGGTACTTAAGTTCTTAAGTAGGTACTACACTTCAGTCTTTACAATTTTTAGCGCCATTATAACTAAGGGTGAGAAACTGCGCTTAACATAAACTCGCGTTGTCGTGTTTAAGCTGGTGAAATCTAAGTAATAATTAGCTCCTTTAGCTAATTAGGTTTTGCTTTGGGTTAGTTATGCATAATTATTTCTTTATTCTAAATTGAACCGTGTCTTCGGAGTTTGTACCCTTTTTTATATGCAAATTTCAAAAAAAACATATAACCCGAAAATAATATTCATCTAAGTAATTAGCCGCATCTTAACTTAAACAAAATAAATTCCTATGAAAGTCAAAAACATTCCTAGAATCAACATTTTACAAACTTGCTGCCATAAATCAGTCGAGCGGCTGTCTTCACTCACTTTTGATATCGAAATACAAAGCACAAGCGGCAAAAGAGCGGGAACTCGTCGAATTTTGGCGGGAAAACAAGCCTGCAGATTCGAATTTATCGCTGCGATAAAGAAACTTCCAGGGCAACAAGGAATTTAAGGGTTAAGCGTAAATACTTTAGCCCTTGCTGTCGCAAAGTTCGAGAAAGACGCCTCGTTGTTGGATATTTGTTCTTATTATCAAGCTTTTCTTTGTGCATTTCTTGTTTTCCGTCGTTAATTTATTGTTGTGTTTTCATGAAAAAACTAAGCTAAAATCACGAGTTATCTTTACTTATACTTATTTCTAACCGTGTCTATGAATCATGCAAATGTAAATTGACTAGGCAAATGATATCTGCAATGCACTGACTTCAGTGGTGCAGTGTTCAAATAGCAATGACCAAGGTGCTGATATTTTCAAATCCCGGGATCTGTTTCGTACATAAAAACTAATGAATATTTATCACGTTTCATTTTGAAACCCGCTATTAAGGTCGCTATCGGAAATCTTAATTGAATGTCAATAAACAATATTATTTATTCTTTTACTCTTATAATAGAATTGAAGTAACGAATTTCAAACTACAGTTAAAAAAATTACAAATCACAGGAATATTTTAGTAGACAATTAAAAAAAATTGTTTAAATAATATTAATAATGTCATAAATTAAACAAAGAAATTGCGTTGGAAATTGGTAATATTATAAAAGCATAATGTTCATTTCCATAGCCTAAAAATCCAAAGAAAAAGTAAAATACGAGTTATTTAGAAAGTGTAATAAAGATTCAAACCTAGCTTCAAGATCAAGGCAGATAAGGATAAATGACTCAATTTCCTGATTCGAAGATCCGAAAATCTAAATATAACTTTCTCCATTTCGCAGATAATTTCAAAAGTAACGATTTTATGCCTTTGACATGTTCTTGTAATTTATAATAATAGGTAAATATGTTTTATATATTTTTAAAAACATCATCTTACTTAGATTTTTAAAGAGTTTACTGTATTTGTAACAAGGCGTAAGCCTGTTTAATTACTGACCGGTAACATAAAATTTTATTTAAATTAGTTTTTTTTTACTTTTTTAAGATCGCGAGACTTTGGGCTTAAAAATAAGCACTCAAATTGTTTATCCATTTACGTTGTACAAAGCCACAAACAGATCCTAAGATACATATTTTAAACTTATTATCGTCCCCTTGTATTTCGCATTGTCAGGTGTTTGAAACCACTCAAGAGAGGTATATGCAAATTTCAATACATTGTAAAAGTAAAAGACCATTATTTATTATATAACGTGCTTCGTGTTAACTCGAACCTGCGCCTGAACAATTCTTAGCAATTTATAAACTATTTTGGTCTACAGTTTGAGCTGCTTAATTATACAAAAAAGACCAAAAGAACGAAGATTTATTCTAACTTTAAACACTTGTCGCTTGCGTGCACACTACAAACCAAAGAGACAATAAATAAACCTTTATCGCAATTTTAATAAATGTTTGCGAAACATTCTCAGAATAAATTCAAGCATGCCGAGGCAATAAAGGGCTTTATCTTGTGCTGGAAATTCTACGGACAAAAAGACAGGAAATTCAATGATGGTTCCTATGAATACACAAAGTGTTCGGTTTACATATTCATAAACCAAAATTGTGTAATTACTTTTTGATGTATCGTGCAAATTCATGCAATTGTAATTTTCGTGTCTCATTTTGCGAATAAATTTATTAAAACTATTATATTTGATAATTGACGATTTATTTACACTTAAAATGCAATTATTCTATTTTTTATCTTTAAGTGTAAACATCGTGTGAAACTGAAAATTGTTACGATGTTTTTGTTTGTTAATCAACACAATCATTATGTGTTACAATCTTTATTTCATTCATTGTTCAATTTGATAAATATCCTACTTTCATCAAATAAATTGTTTTTCTTTTTTCATGTATTTTTTGGTCATTAAATAACCATTATTTCTTTAGCAAGTCTGTTTTACTATGAGACAGGTACTTTCACTAATGGATATACTCCCATCAAACATACTATTGCTCCGGCGGCGGCAGTGTTTTTGGTGCAACTTTTACGACGAGCCAATTCCTTCCTAAGGATTCATGATTTCTAGAAAATTTGATTCTTTAACTTAATAAACACTTCGATGTTCCCTAAATTCAGGAAATTCGCTCATAAAGATTTAAGTGTCACAGCATTTCAGTACCGCAATTGCAGTTTGCAATGTAGGTAGGATTGAATCAAAATTAATTGCAATAGAAAGTGTAAAAAAAATTGTGAAAAAAAAAACATTCATAGTTTAAAAAATGCTTTAGTTTTACATATGTATTCGAAAGTTAAATAAGATCTCGTTACTTTCATATCCATAAAACACATCGGTTGTAAAATATTGAAGTACCATTCATAAAACTGTATAACGACAGGTTATTAAACTATTTCATAGGAGCTACAAAGACTCAACACGGAACCCTGCGGCGATGCCTTTGTTACTCCGTTCTTGTCAAAGTGATGTGAAACCCTAGACACGTTACTGACAACCTTAATGAGTGCGTAACGAGGACCTCGCCTTTGAATTGTGGTATTTTGTTATAAATAATTATGGTGGTCGGTATTTAAAAAACTGATTCTTCTTTGTTTGAATATGAATAGTTCTGCAGTATTAAAAAATATGACATCTTCTACTGAAATAGTTCAGCAAAGACACTATTATTATTAACTAGCTGCTGTTGCCCACGACTTCGTCCGCGTGAATATCGGTTATCGGAGTTGGATAAATGATATTGTAGTTCCTCCTTGAAGTTCAAACTCACACTATTCAAAATTTCGTCAAAATCGATTGAATAGTTTAGCTATGAAAGCGTTGCTGATAGATAAACAGAGAGAGTTACTTCAAAAACTGTTACAATTAAAGCTGTGGTCCGCAGTTTTACCTTCCATGCTGGACTAGGAGCAACAGATAATCATAGAATGTACCTAGCTGCTTCTCTTCTTGGGCATACTGTAAAAAATATTTGGGGTAGAGGTTTTATTGGCGTTATTGTGGGCGTTAGGCTGACCCTCTGTCGCTGCAATATTCTTTCTCCATCATATGGTTTTATAGCCTCCGGTGTTCTGCCTACCCCTACGCGATACAGCCTGAAATTAATTATGTTCGTTAAGTCTACGAACAGTAAATTAGCTACCAGGCGTACCTACCTATAAAGCGTTTCAATATTCATCGTCTTGTCATTGAAATTACTACTTATTATTTTTAAACCTTATTTATTTTGACGACGATTTAGTTATTACCCCTAATTTACTCCTAGATTAACCCTACCACCCGCGTATAAAATCTGACTAAAATCAAGATAAAAGCGACTAATCCGAGTGCGTCCTGCTTGGTGGTAGCCTGAATGTCTCGCCTAACTAAAATTTGTCGCCAAATAACACCACTGACACAGAAGCAGACATGCTTCTTCTATTTTGCTTCTTGTTTGCTTCTTGCTATCTTTAACCTCTTTACATTTACCATCAGATGAGAATAAGGTTAAACTCGGGGTAAGTCAACTATTTGAAAAAAAAAGTAGTAGGTTAAACTATTTTTTTTTATTTCCAAGTGAAATAATAAAAGTTCACGGAATAGGCACCCAGATTTCGGTAGTTGTCTCGAAGAATTAAAAACGTGAGTGACCGGCCAAGCCATCACGAAAATACTTCTATTTTCTTATTTAAAATATTTTCAAATTACGATATCTCCTAAGATGTTCATTGAAATCAATTAATTTCAAAGTCAATTTTGTTTAGAATAAAAAAATTACAATTGACGTTATTTACGTATTAAATTGGATATGGATTAATACCATATCGATAAAACTCCATCGCAAATGAATACAGTAATTTCAAACGCGATTTATAACCATAAAAAACGGTTATTGATAGTCAATCTTAAAAGATAGATATATGCTGTCGCGGACGTTTTTTTAGAACTTTTATAGAGGAACAATCCCGTCATAGTTAAATTGTTGTTGCATAACTTATACCGTTTACGCAGCGTTCGCAATGGAAGCTATCAAAATTAAATGATTTCCCCCGTTTTTGCAACATATTCCTTTGTAACTTCGCTCCTATTAGTAACAGCGAGATGTTCTATAAGCCTTTCTCGATAAATACACTATCGAACACAAAAATAATTTTTCAATTCGGAGGTACTGTTCCTTAGATTAGCGCGTTCAACCAAACAAACAAACATATAAACAAACAAAATCTTCAGCTTTATAATATTACTAATATTAGTATTATCATAACTTGTAAGATTTTTTCAAAAGTATTATTTTTTAAAAAACCAGAGAGACGGATAATGCTAACAAAATGTGTTCGATATAATGTTTTTGCCTTTTTGAAGAAACAATATTATTTTCTATATTAATCAGCAGCATATAGTTGGATGCCTCAATTTTGAGGCATTGCCGAAAAGTAATCATCGTTAGTATTTTTATTGTGCAGTAATTTGTCTGACATTCTTTATTTAAATTGACTTTATCCTTAATCCGTATTTTACCTCAACCTTACTTGATGTTGATAAAGACTTTGAAGAAGCTCTCAGATTCAGAATGAAAATGGCACTTCATAAAATGTTTTCAAAATATACCATCGAGAAATACTATTCAACGACAGAACTAATACACAAAATAGTCGCTTAGGTTTTTATTGAAATAAATATAATAGCTTCTAGCCCAGGTCAAATGACAATAGATTGATATATCTAAAAGGACATCTAATAGTATTGGGACACAGTTTCTTCCCAGAATACACGCAAAACAAAAGAAAATAAGATACCTGTGTTATTTAAAGGAGTTCTTATACCTAAAAGAAAAAAAAGCTGTTAGGAATGTAGGTGGCATTAATGGAAGGTTGATATCGTTTACCTTAGAAGTTGATTCAAAGGCGTGGGTGTTGGTCTATAAAGGTGAATGGGTAGTGTTACCACGATGTCCTTTGGTTCAGTATAATCGATATTTCAGTAAAAAGCTATAATTCCAAATAGCGATTTATGATTTTTTATAATAATTAGGATTAGATAATACACTATAAAATAAATTAGTGATAGACAATCGACGATATCAGCCATACATTATACACATTTATGTATAATGAATTCGTTTTTATTTAAAAACACATTACATTGTAAAACGCAGAGTATTAGGCTAATATATCAAAAAATATTTTTCAGGATCAAAACGAAACCGAATCTAGAATGTTCTTTTACTCTTAGTTGAATAATATCACAGTCCGGTTATCAATACAGTCGCACCCTTACACAAAGAGGGATCTGAGAGGGTTGCATACAGCGTCAGTGGAAATCGTTTTCCATGTAGGGGTACTAATTCATCAATGGTGCAAAGTGGCACTTCATATTCGGTTGGTACATTGCATAGGAGCGCTCTCTGCCTTTGCCACTTAGGCAGCTTGATTGAGATTCATAGAACATTGCATTTGTTTTATTTTAGAACAAGGGATCAGAATGTACTCTGTAGGCTTGGATCGCCGTTCCTTAAATGTAACCATACTTTGTAAGTATTTTGTTTCTTGATGGCTAGAGAGTTTAAATATAAAGTTATAACCAGTTAAAATTTTTACCTATTTTATTGAAATATCTTTTTCCTGTGTTAAATATACGTTAATCTAACTCAAGATCATTAAAAAAAAATTACTAATTATTTTACAAGAATATTGCACCAAATAGTGCTTGTCAACAAAAAAGGATGATTTTAAAGAGTTTTTTATCGTTTTTATTACAAAAGATGTAATTCGATGTGTCCGATACCGACCAATAGCTATTGTATAATTTTATGACTTGTGAATACTTAATTAAATTATATAAAAGCTATTGGTCGGTGTCTGACAAATCGAATTACTTGTATTGTAAATTAAAACTATAAATAATCAACGAATGCAGAGCATTAAAAAATCCGACTTCACGTCAAATCTTTGGCTGAGTTGAGTTGATCAACATTCAAACATTCTCCGAAATCATATTTTTTCAAAAGTTTGCAATTTTCAATGAAGTACTCAATCGATTACGATAAAATTTAAACGGGACCAAATACAAAGTATCCTTTATCATGTGAAATAACAATTTTCAAAATCAATCCACAATTGTCCCAAATATCGAGTAACAAAGACACAAAAAAGCATACAGACAAATTGAGACCTCCTCCTTTTTTGGAAGTCGGTTCAAAAATATTTTAAAATCAACCTTTTCTGTTGTCAAGCACTGGCTTTTAAAAATAGTGACATAAATGATTATTTATGTCACTATTTTAAGCTTATATAAATTATCGAAGACGTTTTTTTTTTAAATTATCGAATTAGTTTTGGCAACCGCTACTTTGTGAGTTAGTGTGCTATAAATGTGATTTGGTTAGTGATTCAGCATGTTAAGTGCCTAAGGATACGTTAATGAGGTATTCAATCATTGTTTCTAAATCCGTTAACGGTAAAAGAAACTTCTTGAAATAATGTATTTTGAAAATATAGAGTATTAATATAGAAAAAATTGGCCTTTTTTGTTTTAACCCCTAATATAATATCGTACTCATTTTTTTGTTTTTAATACGTTTTTTTTCTTTAAAAAATGATATTAAACAGTTATTAATTATTATTTATGTTGAGATTTCTATAAAATTTGTAAATAAAAAGTTTCAAAAAGCAAATTTAGTTATGCAAAAATAAAGATAAATCTATTCAAACACAAACTTCAATTATTTCTTAACAGACGTAATCGCAAAAAAGTTATCGCCAAGACTATTCAACCGCCATCTTTCTTTTTGAGTAGCAAATGGAGTTAGTTTGATAATTGGACGGGCTCTCCCGGGAGTCGAAGTGCATTAGGGGACACACCATTCATGCAAGCACCGCCTCACAGTGTTTGTATAAGATAGAAGATTGTCGCAAGAAAGTACAGTCAGGAACAGAAGCGGCTGATAAAAAAAATTGTTCTAAAATTTATTGCTGTTGTTGTATTTGAAGAAAATATTGTTCCTCGTAATACAAACGATTGTTTCGTAAATGACTCTATTAAAATAAGGTTCCAGTGCTTTTAACAGTTCATTTTAAAATAACTTATTTTCAAAATCTCACATTAGACAAAACTTAAAATAGCTTAAATGCCTTGATAAAACAAAAAAACTGAAACTAAATAAGAAGTTCAAATAATTAATCTTACTTATGAAAAAATAATTTATATTTAATTAATATTTATTATACCTACAGAGCCATTAATAATTCTTTCCCAAAACTATAATTATATTTTGAAATGTTAATCAACAAATGAGATTTTATGTTCCAAGAAATAAGGTGTTTTGGCGCTCACTGTACTCCAGTTGCAATTATCATAACTAAATTTCGTGAACGAATGCATTTGAAATGTCTGCAAAATAAATGGAAATTGAACATTTTATGATAAAAAGGCCCACTAGACTTATTTTCTTTATTGCAGAAAAATGTTTAGGGGAATTGAGAAATTTTTGAGGTTCACACCATATGTTCAAACATATTTAAAATTTTCCACAGCAAATCTCGCCCATTTACGATTTTGTGTTGTTGCAGGCCTGGACGCGGAATTATACTACGTGCGAGAAGGAGTAGTTAACACCTATGCTACTGGGTTTATAGTGCCTGTGCCAGCTCATATAGCGGACCTAGAGTTCATGTGGCAAGCCATGGGACGGCGACCGGTAGGTGGATTTGTTTTGATATACAGGGTTCATTTTCATTAACGTATCATCTCTTGCAGGCCTCTCCACATCAATCCCAACAACATTTGTTCAGCGACTTTTTTACAAATCTTGATA
Source organism: Stenoptilia bipunctidactyla (assembly GCA_944452665.1). Lineage (NCBI taxonomy): Eukaryota > Metazoa > Arthropoda > Insecta > Lepidoptera > Pterophoridae > Stenoptilia > Stenoptilia bipunctidactyla. Next base: position 14,684,829 of record OX101726.1, read on the forward strand.
AATAAAACAAAAAATAAAAACAAATTTTTTTTGCTCCTTCCTCTACATTTTGTAAGTTAGCTACATTTGTTGGGATTGATGTGGAGAGGTTGCCACAAAAGGTGACGCGCTTATAAAAATTCACTCTGTATATATTTTACAGGCAGTTAAATTGCATCAATGCACTCATTATTATGTTCAACATAAGATTTCAAACCAACAAATTTAAATGACCGGCTAAGCGCCCATACGCACTTGCGGCGGCAACCGCCTGTATTGTACGCATTTAACCGCTACAATATTTTGTATATCTGTGTACATAAATAATTAAATAAATAAAAAAAAAATCATAAAAATTCAACCGCGGCAGTTGAATGCAAAACTGCGGCCCACATCGCGGCTAACCGCTATGGCGGCAAACCGCCAAGAAACCGCGTTGAAACCGCATTAAGTGAACAGTCAAGGCGGCCGCTAGTGCGTATGGGTGATTAATGTTTTTCACGCGTTTGATTATATATTACATTTTGACTCTTTGATAATTCGGTGTCTTCACAGACTTACTTACATGGTATTGTTGCGGCTCCCACGTCGACACTCGCTGACTTATTAAAATCTGTAGTGCTTTTAATATTGTGGATGTAGATTTGTGTATATTTTATATTATTATCATTCAGAAACTTATTTCAGTGGTTACTATTGATTACACTATGAGAATAAAAAAAACTACGAAACTGTTATCTGAAAAACAAGCCATTACAGTTCTGGTTCATTTCAGTTGTAATTAAATAGGTATCTATTTATAGTCACATGATATCACGTGATCTTCTTGACGGTCACTGTCCAGTTAGTTATCGGAAAAAAATCTACTCAATATAATATTTTACTTTTTTAATAAAAAAAGAACGCTTGTCGATACAGGCGGCCTTATAACTCAGGATCGATTTATTACAAAAAACCCACGTTTATAATAAAATGGTAAAAATACTCAGAATATTATATCCCTGTACCAAGATTTACTCAAATAATACAAATGATATGTACTTAAATAAATATTTTGCACCTTTATATTTATTTATAAAAAAAATAATTAAATTAAAGTGACATGTATATTTTATGCATAGGAATTTATAATGCCTAATTTGTAATTTAATATTTTAATTTAAGTTGTATTTTAATATTTTATTTCCCTATAAAATCATTAATAAATTATTTTTTATCATTCATCCCACGACATAACAATTCTAGCCCTCATCACTTTTGGTATGAATAAAAGGGTACATCAATTTTATATATTGGGTTGGTGAAAAAGTTTCTTCGCATTTTTTAATAAAATTCAAAACATTTTTTAATATAGTTTATTGACATTTAACTAAAGTATGTATGTACCATTTTGTTCGATAACCTTTTGCCATCTTGTAGGTAGGGACATGATCCCATTGCTATAGAAAATTTGGGAACTCTCATCAAAATACCGCGACAAGTGGATTTGCAGTCCTCTCGTGATGTTAACCTAACACTGCCTAAAGAATTCTGAAGAGACCGAAACAGGTGGAAATCTGAAGGTGCAAGGTCAGGACTATACGGCGGATGCATTAACACCTCCCAGCCAAACTCTCTTAATTTTTGCTGGGTGGCTATAGATGTGTGAGGTCTAACGTTATCATGATGAAACACCACACCCCTTCTGTTGATCAATTTCGGCCGCTTTCTCTCAACTTCTTGTTTTAATCTCATAAGTTGTTCGCAGTAGAGTTCAGAATCGATAGTCTTGCCTGATGGTAACAGCTCATAATGAATAATGCCCTTCCAATCCCATCACGCACAAAATATCATCTTATTGCGAGCTAACCCGGGTTTCGCCACAGTCTGTGAAGCCTGACCGGCCTTTGACCACGACCTTTTTCGCACGTTCTTGTCGTACGTGATCCACTTTTCATCACCAGTTATCAGCATCATAAAACCTATCTGGACCTACGGCATACAACTGTGGGGATCAGCAAGCAATTCTAACATAGAGATTCTCCAACGATTTCAAAATAAAATGCTAAGATCAATCTCGAGAGCCCCGTGGTTTATCAGGACCAGTGAGCTACACGAAAATCTCAAGATCAATACAGTGACAGAGGAAGTGAAAAAGTATTCTACCATATACAAACAGAGACTGAGTACTCACATAAACTCACTAGCTCGTGACCTACTCATAACTGAACCCACCAGACTGAAGCGTTGGTTGATTCTAAACTTGGACACCAGAACCTGAAAAGGATGTGGATGATAAGAGTGTTCTTGATGAAGAGCACCTTAAAAAGCTATATTACCGGAATGACACCATCTGATAATGGCTAAGCTTAGCCGATGGCAGATTATCGCGAGAGGAAAAAAAAAAAAAACCAGTTATCAGCTTCATCAAAAATGATTCGGTTTCGTTACGTCGTAATAAAGAATCACAAATGAGTACACGGTTCATTAGGTTTCTTTCAGTGAGCTCGTGAGGTACCCAAATATTGAGCTTTTTTGTGTACCCAGCTTTTTTCAAACGCGCCAAAACTGTTTTGTGGTCAATTTCCAGATCTTCAGCTACGTCGTAACTACTGATAGGTCAATCTTGCTCCGCTTTTTCAAAAATGGCATCCATTTAATCCGTAATAGGGCGACCAGAGCGAGGTGCATCTTTGACATCAAAATTTCCAGATTGAAAACGCTTAAACCAAATTTGTGCTACTCTCACAGACACTGCACTAGGTCCATAAACATCGCAAATTTTTTTCGCGGCTTGCGTTGCATTTTTACCTTTTTTGTAGTGAAATTTTAAAATGTATCGAATTTCTTCATTAGATTCACTCATCTTGACAGTACGAAAAACAAACGAAACCTAATTTGAATTTGGAATTATGTTCTTTAAAATTTTAACTTTCAATGATACCAAAACCAGCCAGATACAAATACTATAGCCAAAGAGATTTTATTAGAAGTTCATACATACTATAATGCGAAAAGACCTTTTCCCCAACCTATTATTTAAAATACATTATCAATCGCATAGTTAAGTTCTCATTCATTAATTAACTAATTAAAGGGACGAATTATTTGATTTGGATAAAAATACAAGAGAAAATAAAAGTTTAATTTAATTTTAAATACGTTTAAACGATTTACAAAAAGCGTTTTATTTACCTAACATAAAATATATTGAATAATAATAATAATAAATATCTTTATTTCAAACATTGAAGGGTTTACAGTACATATAAATTTAAATTGTAATCAACATATTAAAAACAAAAGTTCTGTAAACAAGTCTGAGAGGAATACTCTGAACCTCTGAAATAGGTAAAACCTGTGACACAGAGGCCAGTGCTCTTCCGCCAAATGATATAGTATACGAAATAAAAATTTAAATTTATAATAATCATACTTACACTAAAATGGTTTTCATACTCAAAGTTATTAATAATCAAAACAACTCGAAAAATACTCAAATCAAAACAAATAAACAAAAATAATGGGAAAAATTTATACAATCTTTTCGGCAAACATTTTGTATTTAATAGTTACTCGCCAGTAAGTCACAGAAATTTAAATAAGTCTGCATAAGGAAGCGATGTCGCAGCGTTATTGTCGTACACAAGAACTGCTACGCAATGCATGCAACGTTCAGCTACGAGACCAAGCCTACGATACTTCGTAGGCTTAAGAACGGTACATCGTCCTACCGTATTTCAAAGAAGTAAGTCGTCGGTGTTGGATACTGTATACTTCTATAAAGTCTTCGTTGGGGTTTATCAGAATCTATTTTGGCACCTCCAAACCAATTGCTCCTTAGCTTGGGGAGAAACCTAATTTATTATACCTGAATATTCAGGCCGTTTCGTTATTACAATATTGTAAAGCATTATTATGACCTAGTTGACTTTAAATATAAATCAAGATCAAAGCGTAGCTGAGAATAAGCAGCGTGAATTTATGTATGTACGTAATATTGTATTTGATACGAAAATAATATGGGACTACGACAGTTAATTCACATTAAGAATATATTCCCTATGGAATGATAAAATGAGCATAATTATTTAAATCAAGGACCACAGAAAATAGTATGCATTTTCTCTCTGATTATACATTATTGCTACAGTGATCTTACTTAAATTACCTGCAATATAAGGTTATTATAGCTGAAATACTGATTGTATGTTTAAGTTATCATAAGACCGGGTTAGTTCAATTATAACTTCATTATTATATATATTCAAATATAACTTCAATTATAGTTCAATTTACGTATTTTTATAAAATGTATTCGAAAAAAATATTCGTTTGAAAAAGATAGACTGTATATTTTTATTATTGATCAACTATATTTGTTTTGCGATGTTACAAGACCAGGTCAAATATATTTCCATGAACATAATTTCAAAAATAATAGCTTGTCATAAATCATTGCAAGGTTGTTTTGCCGCCGACACAATGTAATCCAGTAGTATCTTTTAACCAAAGTTTACTAAATCAGTTCTAAAGAAACAATGAAGAAAACTTGAAACTAAGTTCGTACAAAAAGCAACGCGATTCGGAAGCAATTTTATGAATCGTACTTACAATTATATCTTCAGTTCCTGCAAACACCGACCTCATGTACGAACACGCTCAATTATAGAAGTCCTGATTGTGGTACAGTCACGCGCAAAAGAAGGATGAACGTTTGTTTTTTTTAGGTTGAGAAAGCCTTTGTGTGATAAGTAACATCTAGCGTCATGGACATAATCAACTATGGATGGTTACTTAGATTAGTTAGGATTCATGATGCGATTCTGATTTAAGCCTTAAGAGCCTTTGTTTTCCATAATTTCACTTCTTTTTCATTCCATGTATTCAAAATATAGCAATGCACTTAGTTATCACGGCATCGTAAATGTGAAGAATTCTAGAATCTACACAGCAGCGGTGCGAATACAGAACTTTATCGACTCGTATGTTTACGAATGTTCGTATAGTATGGAGTCGGTTGCAAGTTTTTGTAACATTGTATTTTTTTATTATACTGTTATTTAAGAGTCCAAATTTACAAACATTAAAAATTAACAAGGCACACGATTATTTATGCTGGCAATGGATAAATTTCAATAATTGCTTTCAAACCGTCTCCATACTATACGAACATTCTTAAAAATACGAGTCGAGAAAGTTCTGTGCTCGCACTGCAGATTCGTGTAAATAGAGAATCCTGCTACCGAAGAATTTAAAAATAACTGCCAGTTAACCCTCGTAGTTTCAGAATACAAATAAACTATTAAGTACCACTTAATAGTAGTAAATAATATTGCAAGCGCATTAAGCTCCATAAATTTCAGTCTGTTTCGTTTAAAAGTAAGCAGAAAATCGTTAAATCGGGCAACAATTAGTACTTAATTAGAACATTTTTTTGAAAATAAAAAAAACTAATTTATTTTTGAAGTTATTTTATTAACAAATAAAACAAGATTAATGCAATGTATGTTTTGACTTGCGATTATCAATCGCTCATCAATATTTTTATTTTTTTTAAAACTATGTTTTGAATATAAATAGTTAAAAATAACAAACATTATCGGACAAAATATAAAAAGACAAAATCTGCTCATAACTGAGTTTATCATAAAATCTACATTGATACATAACCCAATGAATGCAGTGTGAACGCGACTTAACATCAAATTGGCTTTCCTCGTCGTGTTGAAACCGACTGTACAGAACTCTATGTTATCCAATCTCGCACCCGCAACTTGTGATTGTGCCTGTACACCGCACTTTCCAATTTGGTGTGAATGCAATTTAATTTCGGTAAACAAAAGACTCAGATTAAGTCGTCGTTTTTCAATGAAACGTTTTGAATCGCGCCTCGTTAAGATAACACTGTTTTGACGGGAAACTGAATAATGTGGACAAATTGTTATAAGACGTAATAAGAGAATTTTAATTTAAGTTTAAAGTCGATGAAAAGCGTATTTTATTCGTAGGTATATGCTTAAATAAAACAGGGACAATTCACTCCAAAAAGTATCTAAGCTTTTTTATTTTTTTTACAGGATTCATATTTCAAACTTATATCGATGCTGTTTTCTTACTTGCCAGTTATCGGTCAAGATCAGTGTGTCTACTTGATTTGTCATGTTTTAATTTGGGGATTGATAGTTAATAATTATTATCTATCGCACATTTTTTCTACCAGTTACTCAGGAAAAAACTAAACTCACAATATTTTTAAACCAAATAGACTCGTGGATAATATTATATTTTGACTTGGGTACTGTGCTTTATAAATTATAAATCAACTAGCCGTTTAGCGTGATTTTGCCCGCATAACTTTTGATCCCGTGAGAATTACTGAATAATCCATTAACCCTTACAAACTGGAATATTGTATTAATGGTATTAAAAATGACACTAACATTAAAAATGAACACTTTTTTAATATTAATTAAACCTGCGTTTGACCTATTGCTTGGTGGTAGGATCCCTTCTGGGTCCGCCTGGCTAGCGACCACCCTTTATATAAAGTCTGCCGCCAAATGTTACCGCTCCGGCGGTAATGTCTTCCGGCAATATTGTATAAAGAGCCAGATCCTTCCTAAACCCGTGTGCTTTCATCTTCGACCTCATCGTCACTTACCATCAGGTGAGATTGAGGTCAAACGCGGGTTTACTCACTTATAAAAAAAAAAAAAAGACCTGCATCTCACCTGATGGTAAGTTAAGATGAGCTCGAAGATGACTTGTTTAGACTTCATAAAACATTACCGGAATACATAACTGTTGTCAGGGTAATGATATATGGTTGCAGATTTGATAAAAGGTGGTCGCTACCTAAATAACGAATTAGTTGCATTTTACGCCCTGATTTTGCCCTACGCCAAGACTAGGCCGCTTAATTTTTTTAACAAATGTTGGATTTGTCAGTTTCGTATAGTTGCGTCAATACTTTGAATACCCACAATGTATAGTCAGTGACCATACACAATAGCTTGAAGTTCAGTGGACTGTAGAAGTTGTTGAGATGATGTTGAGATGAATACGCCAGAGATTCCTTATAAAGTTTATTTGAAGTTCACAATGTAGTTTTAATGATTTTCAAGTTTTTTAACGTGTGGTTAGAACGGCGTATATTGCACGACAAAATATATTAAATTATAATGAACATTAGGCTGCGTAATGTAGGTTACCGCGGTCAGCAAAATTAATAAGACCGAAAAGTCAATGTACGAGATCGTACACACAACATTCCATAATTTCAAACTATTTAGCATTAGACGGTCTAAATTCAACTCAATACTGATTGTATTTTTTCTTTCAGCTCCCGTACGTGATGGCAATAGACTACCAAAGCCGAGGAGCGATGCTACCGCCACAAGTGAATATCTCGGAGCGGGGAGTCGTTCCAACGACACTGCAGACTTTTCGGTAAGCTATACAGCTTTGTAGAGTCGAGGACATGGAGCAGGGATAAGCATGCTTTGAGCTACCCTTTTACACATACTATATTAGTTGGGAGAGGGATTTTTGTTTTTTTTTTATTGGTTACTAAGAAGGAGCTAGAACTCAAACTCACGGGCTTACATATTTTAAAGTTTTCTAGATTAACGTTGACTATAAAACTATGGTTGGGAAACGAACACTCTTTAAAGAGATTATATTTTTATCTTTTAATAGAAGAACTGCATTTTTGACCTCCCTAAAATTAGCCTCCAGTCAATAAGAGGTTACTTTCGTTATCCGGGGTCGGGTCGGGCTATTCTTAGCAATCCCGAAAAGGAAAAAAATATTATTAGTTTTTAGTTTTCATTAAGATAACAATACGAAAACCTTTAAATGCATCTAGTAATCTCATACAGTAAAAAGTAGTTCAAAAGTTATTTGGGGGGCTTAGTTATAAATAAATAATCGCTGATGTAACTTTCCCAATAGAAACTTAATTGATCTTATCATCACATTATTAACTACTCCAACGGTTCTATTATTATGTGAAGCAGTAGTTCACTTTGAATAGTACTCGAATAGAAATGTAATTTATATGATATTCTGTAATTAATAACTAGATATTTGAATGACAAGCAATAGATAGAGTAATCAATAGATTTAATGGTCTTGTAGTCATTGTAGTTGATTAAAATGAATATAAAAACATAAGCGACTGATCATGGTTTGACCCTGGTGTCCGCCAATTATAAAAGTCACTAAAACAAACAAAAATGTAAATAAAATCCAGTTAAAAAAATATCAAATATAATTTAATGAAATCTTAAGAAAATACTAAACTGTGTCTTTTTTTATATTGAAGAAAGTTATAATGTAAATATATATAACTTTCTTTCTTTATTATTTTTCACTTTTTATATTATTTTCTATATTATTTATATTTTTTTCATGCTACGTGATATACAATAGTCACAAATCTGATTTGAATTACTAGGCTCACATAAACCGCGAGTATTTCAAAGGCATCTCTAGTTCGGAAAGCAAAGCTCTTCTCAATGGTGAAGCTAACACTGGATGAATGTTTTATTTGTCGCCTTTGCGTCGTGAGCCGCTTATGTAAAGTGTTTTAGAGGTCATGTTTCGTTGTTTTGTCTGTTTCGGAGCTTTAGCTTCATTGTGTGTAGGATGAGAGCAATGTTACATTTCATACTATTGAAATGTAAGTACGTAAGTCAAGGTACACAATGGTTGTCTAATGAATTTATAATAAACTCAATTAAGTTCAATTTATTCAAAAACGTTATTAAGAGAACAAAATAAGAAACAAATATTTGATATTCATTTGTTCTGGATATGCGAACAATCAGTGATTACTTTTTCTGGTTTACTTTTTTTCATCAAAAGTCTTATTACTAAAACATATTATACATATAATGCTGGAAATTAAAATGATCATATTTACATTTACATCTTATTTAATTTTGCCTTAAGAGACTATTTAAAGAGTCGAAAAATATGCCTGTTTTTTTATTGTGAAATAGAAAGCGTCAGAAAATTTGCACCTTTTGCTTTATTTTTTCCTAGGGTTCGCCTGCCTTGTACCGGAGCCAGAAGTGCAGAAATCCTGGTCACCATTCAACTCAACATTTCATCCCCGGACCGATCTCACAACAAAGATGTGCGTCTCGTTTTTAAAAGGAATAAAATTTGTTTGAAAGGTAAGTCATTAATCCGTTTATTTCTTCCATACATACATACATACTCACATAACTTCACGCATTTACCTATCGTTTATGGGGTAGGCAGAACTCCAGAGACTATAAAATCATCTGATATGATGTCACGTTATTGTTTCCATATTCAATTTATTGACGACCACTTTGGCGATGTGGTAAATCTATCTACCTCAGACGCCATTGGTTGCGGGGTCTGGGCGTTTATCTATTAATATGTATTTATATTCTAAGTTCCCCCCTAGTTCGCTACTCTCATAACACAAGCTCAGCTTTCTTAGAGGCTTTGTGGTGGGTGTGATTGTCTAGGTATTTTTTTTATATCTCTAGCATTTTTAATTGTTTATTACATTTCAGGAATTATTCAGTCATATTGAACTGGCTTCAAGTCCCAGCAGCTGGACTAGTTTAGTAAACAATATTTTCTCTACTAGCTTAGGTCTGGGTGTCAACTAGGATACTTCAGACTCCACAACACAAGCTTATATATATAGGCTTACTTTGGGGTCCCATATTTGGTATGGATTATTAGTTTATTTTAATTTATCTTTTGTTACAAAATCAGTGCAACTAAAGGTCAAACAATCAAACTTTCTGTAGAAAATAAAGAACAATTCAAGTTATTTTATTTAAAACTAGTAAATTATTTTATTGGTAATTTTAACTAGATATTAGCAATGAATAATGAACAAATTCGAAATGAGACGTGTTTTGTAAAATTGATGCTTTATAAAAAGTTAATTTCACTGATTCAGTTCACTGTTTATAATCTTTACTTAAAATTGTCGAAACAAAATATGCCTTGATGTTTCAAAATTTTCAGACAATCGCAATATAAGTTCAGCTTGCATACATACTTGTGCTAAATGTAAAATAAAACATACATAATTCTATTCATTTTCAGTATCGTACAGTCAAAGGTCTGGTGAAAACATATTAGCAGACAATACAACGATATTTATCTGTAATCGATTTTAAAAGTGACTTTTCTAACATGCTTTGATTTTTTTTATCTTGTTTTTCTCAGTACAATATTATTATTTTTACATATCACAAAATTTACAATCAATCACTTTTGTTGACGACTACGCCTACCTACATTCTGTACAGTACCTTTTATTCTGTACAGGGCTCCTTCAAGTTAACAGGATTTGCAGTCGCGCGGCTAAAATATACCATAAAAACTCAATGACTTGCAGTGCAAATTAAAATCGGGAATTCAATTTCATGCAACTTTCAAAAGTTGTGAGTAATACTGCATAATAAACCCATAAGAAAATTGTCTCCGAAAACTATTGTCCCATTTACAGAATGAAAAATGTGTAAACTTAGTCCTCCCCCTGTCCTTTAGATAAATCATTTTACCAACGCCAATAAGTGGGTACAGTAAAACACTAAATGTGTAATAAAATCCAAACTTGTCGGAAAGAACACTTTCAATGTTTGGGGCAATAATCGTAATAATAAATTTTCCCTGTTAGGGTTATACCCTCTTCTTTTGACAATTTATCATTTCATAGATAGGTTTTCAGAAAATCTTAAATGTAACCTATCATGTTATAAATTGAATAATCAATATTTACGTAGAAAGAAACATTTCGTACTTTATCATAATGTCGAAACAAAAAAAAGTAATTTTAAAAATAGCCTTTGATCGCGCTGATCAAACACATCAAGATGGTTATTGTTTTTCTTTTGACAAACAAAAGAAATCTATAACGATTATCCCGTGTCAAAAAAGGGATAAAATCATAAAGTATTTGAAGTAAACCAACGTACATGAGCCTTAGAAGTAAAAACACGGAGTTATAAACTTAGCTCATAAAACGCGCCTAAGTTAATTCAACAAATCACAAATCACAATTCAGAATTCTTTATTAGCCTGTAGACGGTTTTGTAAGCAACAGGATATTTTGTAAGGGATGAAGACGTATCAAAAGGGGTCCCGAGAAACTCCCCTCATCTCTTTATAATGTGTTTACATGGCTGTATCGATTGTTCCATTGTACTTTTTTATTTGACTTGGAAATTTCGTTTTCTTTCTCAAGTGCTTGCTGCCTTCTATTATTGTTGCTTTAGGCCTTCAAAGCGAACGTACCTACCCATAAATCAATTTTCAATAAGATTTTCGTATCTTAATATCAATTACAATCATATGTTTTTATTACATTTGTAAAATATTTACATTTTTGTTTATTGACATGGATACATGGAAAAAAATATCTTGGGCTACAAAATATGATTTGATTATTTTTAAGCTTAGAATCAACATAAGTTTAAGAAAAATTAAATTAATGTATCTTATTTTTATGAAACATAGAAAAAAACATACTAATACATTATGAATTGAGATGTTTTAATAATGTTTGGACTAATTAAAAGAAATATTAAGTCTGCTTATAAATCCTGGCTCTACGCGGATACCATTACCGTAAAAAGCACTTGAGTACTTTTTTACGAGTGTTACTTCGATAAAAGTGTGAGTAAACAAGAATTAAGGCAATGTTTTGAAGGTTAAATTGTTATTAAAATAAAAATGTTTTAATAGATAATCAACGAATGCAGAGCATTAAAAAAACCGACTTCACGTCAAAACTTTGACTGAGTTGAGAATGTCATCAACTTAAACATTCTCCGAAATCATACACATTTTTTCAAAAGTTTGAAATTTTCATTGAAGTACTCAACTGATTTTGATGAAGTAACTATAAAATGTCCTCTATCATATGAAACAACTATTTTCAAAATCAATTCATAATTGTCCGAAATATCGTGTATCAAAGAAACAAAAAAAAAACATACAGACGAATTGAGAACCTCCTGCTTTTGGAAGTCGGTTGAAAATCAGTTCTTCATTGATATGATAAACTTCGATAATCTAGTCATATAGTCCTTAATACATAAGTATTTTGAATATTATGTAATGTAGACTATTAATTTAATTTCTAAACCGTTTGGGTGGCAAACTGAAGTAATTATATTGCAATAGCCATCTCGTGGTGTTAACAGATTTACACTAATGCAACAATACCGAAAAGTTTGTTGTTTCAACCTACTAATAGGTACCTATTTAAAAATATTTGACAGTCTTACTCATATAAAAGGATATAGGTTATTCACACAAGAATTTGTTTCAGTATCAAAAAGTTTCAAGAGGGGCATAGTTGCTAGAAGATAATATAATTATTCGTTTTTAAACCAAAATTGCAACACTTAATTACAAAAACGTGGAGTTTTCTAAAATGAGATATATGCAATCCAAACCCATACTAGCTGAAGTTCGACTAGAAGATTTATTTTAAGTAGCACTCTTAAATCATAAAAAAGAACATTATCAATAACCCGATTACTTTGTGTAATTGAAAAATAAAGAAACGAAAACAGATAGTAACACTACAGATACAAAAATAATAAAGCTGAAAGGTATTAGATCGATATCGGCTTCCTGCTTACGCATAACTTTGTATCGATTTAACGAGTATTATTTTAAAATATCGCTATCAAACGATAAGTAAATTCTTCAGTTTAAGCATTTGTTTTCAAATTGTTCAGTTTAACTGTTTGCAATTAAGGCGAATTAAACAAATTTCCTAAATACGGCGATTATTTTGATTGCTTTCCATTAAAATTATTGCTTTTCCCCGCATTTCATGTAATTTATGGTATTGAAACTTTGATGTTGCTATTCGTTATTCTTGAATAATTTTAAAGACGATGAGTCTTATCTTTTCCGAATTTAATCAATTACAGCCATATTTAATTGGCACTACCTACTTATTAAAAAATCGAAAGACAGTAGTACCTACCTGTTTTTAATAGTACCTACGGTGTCTGATATTATTCCAACTCGACTTTCTCTAAAGACAGTATCATAATTAACTATCTAAATATCAGCGTAATAGCTTTTGGCTCACTTTTGGCTAAGCAAGGACAAAATTATTAATACTGATAGTTATCACTTTGCCGCTGCGCGCCTGAATTGATTACTTCCACCGCCAAACAGCGTAGCTGTGTTCAGGGTAGAAAGGCAGGGCAGATTTTCTCTAGCATGATAGTAATTGCTATAGTAGTAACTTGCGCCGGGACTTCTTGTAGGTATGATGTGCAAGAATCGGCAACGACTCAATAATTACTTAAAATAAATGACCTATTAAATTGTTTGTTGAAGTCGAATAAATTATACTAAAAAAGTTTTCTTTTCATAGTTTTTTACGAAAATTAATCAACTTCTTTTTCTATATTCACTTAAAATTACCTTTTTTAATCATTATCGCTATTGACCAAACAGGCTTCGGGCAAACAATTACTAACATACATGCATATTAATTCTCATATTTCTAATATTATAGCCGGATTTACAAACAACACGTTAATCAATTAACAGATTAACTATACCGAATAAGCAAAAATCTGTCACCGCCAGTGTACCGTGTGCGTATTATAACAATATGTAGGAATACAATTGACAGATATTGTTAATATTATTATTGAGAACATAAGTAACAAATTGCCATGCGTTTCATTAATGAAAACCACAGTATACCTACGTTGAGCCTATACAAAAAATATCCCCTTTTCGGAATCCTTCCAAAATATGATGTCTTAGGATAATTTTTCATATCTTCACAAAACATTTTCCTATTATCCTTTTTCGCTTACTAGGTTTCATTTAATACAATTAATTTTGTTCTTCTGAGGAACTTCTTGCCATATTATTCTGAATAAAGATAATAATAGAGTTAGAAATAATAGCTGTACTTATCAAAGCGTTGTATGGCACGGAAATGTTATCTAGAAAGTTTTAACTTCAGTTTTAAAGTTATCTTATTAGGAGTTCATCTTGTTCTTTATAACATTGCTTTGTTCTAAGGAAATAATATTTCTCATTCAAGACAAGCTTATAGAATAAACTGCATTGTAAATAACTCGTATTTATAATATGAAACTATCGTAAATTATTAAATATTAAGACTACAAAGTGTGATATTAAAAAAACCTTTTGAATGTTGCCATAAATTTTTTTTATGAAAACGGAACTTATGAATTCCATGAAATAAGTTGGTTACATGTTTTTGTTAACCTGCTGTTTAGTTATAGAATAAGAATTATTAGAATTTCTAAGGAACTTTAAGACTCATGCCAAACTATGCTCGTTCTGTTTCTATTGAAGCACTGCGGAGATTTCAAGCATAGTGATCGAGCATAGCTCAACTTCGCTCAGGGGAAACGCAGCCTTACTGTATATGGATAATTTAAACAAGAATGAAGCGGACAAACGTGCCCTCTCAAAGCCTGTCTTAGCCCCGATTTCACCGATTTCCTTCTGATCTTAGATTAACAAAACTTGGATTTGACTAAAGAAAAATTGAAGGCGGAACTCGTTTTAACGCGTAAACCAAGTTCAACTCGAATTGATCGCGTTTTATCACACGGTGAAATTGGGGCTTAGGTATCATCGTAATGAATGACGATCACACAAGCTTGAAACGAGCGGTCCGAGATTGCATAATCGGCTTTATTGAACGCAAGTGACAGTTATCTTCTCTTTTACAGCATAACGGATGTTGTAGTTGTAATATACATTACCTTCTATGCCAGAAAGTCCTGGGTACAAATCCTGGTTCAACAGATATTTGTGTGGTGAAAACAGATATGCCTCAAAGTAATAAAAGCTCATTTTAGGGGGAACCTTGAATATAAATGCATAGATAAATATCGAGACCCGGATTTTTTTTGTTCCATGCGGGAGTCAAACACTGCATTTATATATTTATATGTTTCTAGCTTTATTTATCCGTTATCTAGTGTCCACAGATTATGATATTTATAATACTTAATAAGCCTAGGTGATATGGTATGATTGTTAAAAATATTTATTCATTTTTATATAAAAGTAAATAATATATTATCTCTTTAACAGGCCTAACAACGGTGGTAACTCACAACGAAACAGCTAGACTAGCCGGTGACGCAACTACTGATACTGGAAGCGTGTTGTTGGCAGCTGGAGGTTGTGCCGCCGCCGCACTAGCGTTACTTAGTGCGGGCGTTGCAACCTTGTATAGAAGAGGGAACAAGGCGAGGCACCATGATTCTATACAGTAAGTACTTGCAAATGTAACCTTAACTTTTTTAAAAGCTGGCAAGTAACATGTTTATAGGTACAATGGGACAAATTCCTGAATCTTTAAGGCAGAAGAGCTAGTCCTTAATCACATGTGTGATGAAAGTACAGTAGTGTTGTCAAATTTTCCCAGATGGTGTGATGCACATATCAAGTTGTTCAAAAAAGTATTTTGGGAAAAAAAATATCCCAGACAGGGTTTCAAATCCTAATTTACAGTGTTCGGTTAACAAAATCACTAATTTTCTTATTCAAACTTTATATGTTTATGTTATAAGGTTAGTGCGATAAATTCAAAGTTAATTATGCTTAAAAGTTTCAAACAGTAAATTATTTATTAGTTGTGTAATATAAATTACAGTGAGATTCAGCACAAAGGCAAGAGTTCAGTCCATCTTGATTACATTATTGTTTATTTTGATGTTCATTTGACTTGTTTCTTTTGTCAAAAACTAAACAGGCAAATTGTCTACGAAGTTACAAACGAAATTATCTCGCTTTTAAACTAACTTTCAGTTAATTGTGAGAAGAGAGGTCCAAAACTTATTTTTGAAATAAAATATTAGGTAAACTGTTTCATGGAATGGTGGAAGTTAGGAGTTACGTGGCTTTAAATATTTGATAAAGTTGAAATATTCCTTTTTTACCGAGAAACATGAATCTGTATGAAAAAGTAGATCTTATCTGGAGGAAAACGTACCATCACGTCCCCGACCACTCAAGGGGGGGCGGTTGAGTATGTGGGGATGATCCGGCAGAATGCCGAACCGACCGACCAAAAACCTCCAGGTGTAACTCCCCCGACACAATTGGGGCCCACGATATCGCCAGTGGCATTGGCCGCGAGCCACATAAGAAATAGTCCAGTACACGCAGTCATTTCCCCACTCTATAGCCTCCATAGCCTCTATAGCCGCTAAAGGCCACGGCTGGCTATCGGGAGGGAGAAGGCGTCTCCTTCTTTGTCTCACTCTCCGCCCAACCAGGATAGGTTAAACTTAAAACCTAACCTACAAACGTCCCATCCATAATTTATAAAGAAAAAAACCTCTAGCCTACCCTATCCTAAGACGTAACCTATCTTAAAAAGTAAACTTTTTTTTTACTTGAGGAAAACGTGCTACCACGCCCCCGACCGCCCAAGGGGGAGCGACGGGGTAACTGGGGATGATTCGGCAGAAGTTAGACCTACCCACTAAAAAGCTCAAAGTGTACCTCATCTGCCATAGATGGAGCTCACGGTTTTACCGTTAATTGGCATTACCCGCGAGCCCCGGCAGATTGCGCTCAGCCTTAGGAAATAGTCCAGCACACGAAACCATTTCCCCACACATAGCCCTAATAGCCGCAGCAGGTCCCCTCACCCGCTAACAGCTGGCTATCGGGAGGGAGAAGGTGAGGGTATCTCCTTCTCCGTCCCCTCCTCCGCCTACGCCGGATCGGTGCCGAAGAGGCGTCATCCTCCCGGCAGCGCTCCGCCGCCTCCTTCTACGACATTACGTCCTCGCAGAAGAAGGTCAAGGCCGCCCAAGCCTCTCGACTACCTAACATGGCTTTTACCACGCTAGGAAGCGAGAGATCCTCTCCGACGACAGACGTGAACTCGTGCCGTAGCCGACCCCACGCCGGACACACCACTTAGGTGTGCTCCGCCATGTCGTCGGCCGCCCCACAATGGTGAAACCTATCCTAAGACCTAACTTTACCCAATACGACAGCCTGGACGCCGAAGAAATCCGGTGCACGACCAGAGCTCGCCACCTCGGTGTCCTCATCGGTCCACTCTGCTAATCAGAATAGTACCAAGAGGTGGGTCCCCCGGGTGCCACTGCCACCCACTGTGGGAGAGACACAGGGCACCCTTTGCGGACAGATGCACCGCGCCTCCGCCGTAAGAGTGATTTCGCTTCATCCGATCGCTGGATTGCGACGGGCTACTGAGCCCCCCCGCCACGACAAAGCACACTCTACTTGGGGGGTGGTCTGATATACCCTAAATATAACTGTATGTACGCCTTAACTGCTGCACATGCAGGCAAAGCATAATAAAAGTTGTATCAAATAAATTAACCGAGTTCGGCGACCACTTTGACGAAGGGTAACACTATCTGTCTCAGACACCAGTGTTCGCGGGTTTGATTCCCGCACAGTGCAAATATTCGTGTACTATTGAACCAACTGAATCATGAGCCACCATAAGGTCCTTTTGTCAAACCGTCAAAATGCTAGTAGGTCGAAATTCGCTTGAAGGTAGGTTTCCTTGGTGACGTATTTGTTATCATTTCATTCGTCACTGACATGTACTGAGTACAGAATCTCATCAGAATTCGTATATATACATGCATTTACGAATAAAACACAGTATAGTTATGTTTTTCCGTTGTCTAGTACCTATAACACAAGCTTACATTTATGATTTCGAATATATGTCCAACAATATTAGCATATTATTATGAGATATGTATATCAATTTCCAGACGACATGACAACATTACGACTTCATTTTTGTTTTTTTTTTTATACAATTTTCGTATTACTTTAAGTTAATAAAAGAAAAAAGCATGGGGAAATTCAAATAACAAGCTTACTTCAATATGAATTTGTGACTAAAGGTTCTTAAAGTTCGATAAGTGTTGTAAGTTTTCAATCAATATCGGACCTAAAAACCAATTGATCAAGTGGAAAATGAATTATTATTGCTCGCTGTACTTGAAGTTTCCAAGTTTGCTTACTCACAGTTTCGTTAATTTTCTATGAGTTAATTAAAAAGCAAATCGCAGTTTTAAGTTAACGAGGTCAATTGTTTTATTAAATATAAAATCTTAAGTTCGATGTTTTCAGCAAATTGAAAATTCTTAATTTGTTTAGCTCTTACAGAAAATTTTACGTAAAATTTTCCAAGAAATTTAAGAACTTTTAATATTTGAATTTGATGTTGACATAAAGATAAAGTTTGAAAAAGAGTTTTGTGAATTAATTTAGAAAATCAAAAAATGATTTCAATTGGGTTTAATTATAGATTAGGCTGTATCTCAATATTTTGATGCTTTAAAGACACCGTGGTTAAGTGTTTTAACCCGGTAAAATATGTCCTTTAATATATATGGAATTTGAACTGCATTATTTCGATTCAATAAAAAGTATTCTACACGTTTACAAAAAATATGCAACGCTGGTAAAAACAGAAAATTGTGTTAAGTTGTCAAACATATACAAAAAAGCTACACAAAATGACATCAAATTAATATTTTAATAATTTCTATTTACTGGAGATAATGTAGCAGCGCAGAAATGACTCGGTTTTGTTATTAATTTAATACAGTTCTTTTGACATCAAATATTTACAGAGTCTCGACAAAATTTTGTAAATTGGATTCATAGTTTTTGTTTTTGACATTTAACTGGAAACAAATGAACCAATTATATCTGTAATAAGAAAAAGAGAACCTTTCATTAGAGGCATAATTTCAGTCCTGGCTTTTAAGCCCAAACTATAAAAATAATCAAAATATTAATTACATAAATGTTAATTCATTTAATGAATATTGCGTAAGTTTTGTTGTGTAATCGGTAAATCCAAAAAAAATACATATTGTATTGATTATGTAGTTATCTACTGCGACCAAAAAAGAGCAAATAAATAAGTTGCGTTCGGAACCATCATCATCATGTTGATATGACATTAAAAATAAACAAAAACGTTGTGAACAAGTAAAAATAGTGCAAATATTAAACCATAAGTATAAAAAAGTAGTAAATTCAAATATTTTTAAGTGGATATTTATTTTTCTATAATTTTTAACATAAAAGACTGCGTTCTTCCCATAATCAACGACACAAGTCAATGCCAACTGTCAAACTGACAAATCAACCGATCAATAGCAGCGCCTGGATTTTTTATTCCTTTGTTACTGCTTTGTGATTACATGGTAATCTGTTGTTACATGGTGGATAATTCCAACTTGTGTTTCTTAACACAAAATCAATAGTGACCTTACTTTTTCAATTTATTATACTAACCAAAAATAATAAAAGAATCAACTTTATATGATGGGCATAAAAGCCAGGCAATGTGTGGACACTGGGATGAACCCTTTCCTCTATAGTGTTTTTCAAATGCGAGGAGTCTGGTGCCACATTGAAATTTTCCGATTTACGCATACCATTTTTGTAAAGGATTTTTAAAATGACATTGATTATCTGTCGCGATGTAATTAAAAAAATAAAATAATACTTATTCAAATATTTAACAAAATCTGTGACTACTGATTATATTTGATCTGAATCCGATTTTTAAATTACGCAATGTTTGTACCGGAACAGATTGAAGGAGGGAAAGAGCATAAAAGGCTCTAAAACTAAACTTGAAACATCACAGGACTCCTCGCATTTGAAAAACACTATACAAGAAACCTTTCAAAATCAAAGTCACAACATATTTCATATTAATATAGTAATGGTTCGTTGATTCAAAGGTTCGCAATTTTGATATAAGATGCCTAACTAAAACAATACACATTCAAAATTCTTAACACAATTTTTGTTCACAGTACCTCATATACCACTGCGGCGTATGGTAGCCATCAAAATATATTGCTAAGGCTAGAAACATTAGGGCGTCCAGCAAGTTCCACTGGATCTTACGCCACTATCGCTAGTTTGCACAAATTTCCCTTTGGTAAGTATTTTATGTATCTTGAATAAAAACCAAAAAGTATTTAAAATATTCCATTAAAATACAATACATTATCAAAATGACATTTGACAGTAGGCTTTATAATAGAAGTGGATTTTTTAGTGAAAATAACAGCTATTATACTTCTTCCTTCAGATAAGTAACTTAATTATTATATTACACATGAAGTCTAATACCTCTAGGAATTAACACTCGCGCTTTTGTTGATAGATAAAAAATAAATAAGGTTCAACTATTTTCATTCCTGTCACACACTTTAGTCTACGCAGCCCTATCGGGCCTTGTCATTCTATATTCATCTATGTGTCTTCACAATTTAGTGCTTCACCGCTCAGCACGTAAATTATTTAATTTTATTTTCATAATACCTAATTATACAATTATTTATAAGTGTAATTATATTCTCCGTTCCAAAGAGAAAACGTCAAGACAATAATAAGGAAACTGAAACGTAAATATAAGCGGTCCACCAAAGGATTCGGAACAAACGAATGGCATATCATCCTTTCTCGTGGCTAGTTAGCGTGGCAACTATATTAGGATTGGATTTAAACATAATACTCTTTAGCGCGAGGCCGCCTATTTGTAAATTGTGTTTGTTTTTCTTTTTCTGTTTTGTGTATATGAACAATGAAGGCATACTTTACATAACTTAATATGCCTAAAGAAATTCGCTATGTTCTTTTTATAGGACCAGTTACACTTAAGCAAAGAAAATTGTTTGTTTCTTTCAATGGAATTAAACATATACCTTTTAAAATTCGCTACGTTCTGTTTATAGGAATAGTTACACAAATTTATTCGTTTCATTCAATGGAATTAAAAATATGCCTTATTGATCCGCTACGTTCTGTTCATAGGAACAGTTTCATTTAAAGCAATGAAATTTATTCGATTCTTCCAATGGAATTAAATATATGTATTAGGTACTTATGATTTAATGTTCAATTATGTTACTTTTTTCTATTTTATGGAAAAAATTAAAACGAAATAATCTGAATACTTTTTCGATCTTTGATATTTCCTTTATCTTCTCTCAATATCTACATGTGAAATATAATAATTAAGTAACTTATCTGAAGGAAGAAGCAAGAAGTATAATTTGTGATTAAACGAACTTACCTAAGTGAAGTTCTATCAAAATTATACGATGTGCTTCTTCCTGAAAGATAATTAACAAAATCCAACCCACCCAAGATACTCGTCATTGATAGAGAATCATATACACATATACAGATCTTCAAAAGCTATCCATACAAAATGAAAAGGCCCGATAGGGCTGCATAGACTAAAGAGTGTGAAAGAGATGCAAATAATTGAACCTTCTTTTTTTATCTATCAACGAAATTGCGAGTGCTAAGTCCTAGGGGTGTGAGACTACATGTGTAATATAATAATTAAGTTACTTATCTTTCAGGAAGAAGCACATCGTATAATTTTGATAGAACTTCACTTAGGTAAGTTCGTTTAATCACAAATTATATTGGTCTCATACAGAATCATTTCACAGCAGCCGACGTGAAATAATTCTCTTAACAGGACTCTTGCAAATATATAATAAGATACTGATTTTATTCAATAAATAAGTAAGTATATTTATATTTTTTCAATACTAGGAAGCAGAAGATCTCCATCACCGTACGCTACAACTCAGATCGGGGAACACGTGTATGCGAAACCGGAATCAAGAGTATCTTACTACGCTGCTTCGAATCTTACACATGTTTCACAGGTAAGACTTTGATGTACATTATTAGTTCATTTTTATTATTAGCAGATTTTAGGGTGCGTTGGTTGCAAAAATGTCTGAAGGAACTGAACACGCTAAAAATTGCAAGCGAAAAGGATAATTTATAGACTTAGCGGGCTTAAGTTTAAAACTATTGAGCACTCTCTATAGTATAATCTGTTCAGATCTTACGTTTTAGCTACATAAGTTAACGACTTTAGAAAGCTTTTTATAACATTATCTTGAATTTACCTAGATTAATTTGAGTGTATTTCAATGTCCCCGATTTCTGATAATTCTCCCACGTACACTACGATAAATTTTATCGACAAAATACTAAAAAAGGGGGGGGGGTCGCACCCCTCACCCCTCTGAATGACAGCCATTTTAAAATTTAATAACTTGTACTTCTGCGAGTTCTCTGAAACTCATTTTTTTTACATTTTCATGTAGCCCTGATACACAAAAGTGGTCTTATTTGAAATATTATGATATTTCCTAGCATTTAAAATAATTTATGTAAATAAATAAAATGGAAAAAACGATATGTTGTTGAGGGGCTAGTGTTTTAGGTAGCACACATTAACTAAAAAAAATTAGTGAATTTCTTCCAAGTTTTTGGGCTATACTGAAAATTTGCATGAACTATTTAGCATTTAATCTTAATAAAAATTACTTTACATGCTAGATAATAGCATAATTTTTCACATAAGATCACTTTTGTGTATCATGGCGACATGAAAATGTAAAAAAATGAGTTTCAGAGAACTCTCAGAAGTATGAGTTATTAAATTTTAAAGTGGCTGTCATTCGGAGGGGTGAGGGGTGCGACTCTCCTTTGTATAGTATTTTGTCGATAAAATTTAACGTAGTATACGTGGGTTAAGTATCGGAAATTCGAAGTCTAACACACTGTATAGGGTATAAGTAGATTTTCATTACAAATGGTTTACGATCAGAATTTTTCAATATTCCATCCAATTTTAAAACATGTATAAGCAGACATAACCAGTCAGCTTAAAATACTTCTAATAACATTAACTCGTGCTTCAATAAGCAGAAATTTACAGAAATGTAAATTACAATCATCAAATTACATGAAAATTTACAGCACTGCCGTCATTATTTATGGTTACCCTTCACTGGGCATCTCTTGTTATTTCCAACGTTTCGGGCTTGCCGCAAATGAATTAACTTTAGGAGGCGCCTACAATCTTTGAAGGAAAACGATTTGGTGCGGACTTATGTTGTAGGGCATGTTTAATTGTATAGATTTCATTAATGTAAATTAGATATCAACATTTTTTTATTTACTTTTAAATATTTTTAATTATACATAGGTCCCTTATGTTATATTTTTTCTTCATAATAAGCTAATCTGTTTTATTCGTGATAATGTAAAAAAATTTGAAAAATATATAGACCAAATTGATGTCATCTTGCTTGTATCTTTTCAGAGCCCATTTACATACATCAGTCCTTGCGCTTTTAGGATAAGTTTCACCAGTGTATGTTCGTTCCAACACCAAAGTGACCTCCCTCTCTCTCTTTCTTTCGTTAGTTACTTCATGAGAAAACTAGTTATCCAATAAAAAAGAACAACAAACAAAAAACAAGTTTTACATGTGTTCCAAATTTAATAAGAATTAAAACAATCATGTTTACAGCTTCCACTATTTATCCAATAAACAAATCAGTAGCAATCAACAAAGCAAATACATTAAACGTTATAATGGTGAGGGTACATTTGTCGAACTCGGCAGTATTCTGTAAAATAATGGCATTAGCCTCATATTTGATTGCACACACACACTATTATGGTTTTGTATTATAGTTTTGTTTGGGTTAAATTTAACGAGTACTTAAGTAAACTTAATGTTAGTTCTATGTTCAGAAGGTATACGGCAGATTGTTTATACTTACATATTATATAAAAATATAATGAACCATTTTTCATGAATTCCCTGATATTCTTAATAAATTCAGGTTTCCAGTAAAAGGCGCAATGTGTTTTTGAGTATCCAACACCTAAAAAAATCAAAGAATCTATCTTAAATTGTTTCATTGTGATGAGATTTAATCTAAACAAAATTCTAAAATACTGTTCCAAAGGAAGATAAGTGAAAAAATTCTTCAAAATCTTAAAAAAGAAAGAAAATGCGAGCACGCTGTTAAAAGTAAGTTTCATAAGATACGCATCACTAATTACAACATAAAATTATCTTACAAAGGGAAACCCTCATTCCAAGCAACGAAGGGGAGGCTCTATTACGTGTCTAACTACAAATTTAATAAAACGAGGCCCACGTCTCTTTAAACATCTTTTAATACAGCCGAGGAAACGAATTGTGCATGAAAATGAGTTTTTTACCTCATTAAGTATCCAATTTCGGAGTAGTTGCCGTCCCCTTTCAGGTGATACAAAAGTAATACAATTAGCGATATTCCTTGGTGCAAAGTTACGCAGACGTAAAGAAACTGGAAGTGCTTTGTAACTTTGTTTCGCTTTTAAAACGGTTTTTAAAAAGTAATTATCACTACGGTGTTTGATGCATGTCCGGCTTATTTCGTTGCTTTCTTTTGTATTCGTGAAATTTTCAAATTTAAATAACGAAAAGTAAAATTTTGATGAGTCTTTTCTGAACTTTTCATCTGCAAAATAAGAACTTTTGAGTAAGTAACATGTATGTTCTAATAGACGTCTTTAAAATCAAATCACAAGCGATTTTTTTTTAAATTACCACTTTGATGAGATAGTTCAATAATAAATGCTCCTATTGATGTTGGGTTTTAGTAATTTTGTGATTTTATTGAGAAAAATAATAACTTAATACTGGTCTTAAGGTGGAACCGCTAAAGATGAAATATTTGCATCTTGGTCGTATCGAAGAACCGTTTTCTTATTAGGTGAAACGGTAAAAACTAAAAGCTCGAACCATTATAGCAAAGTTGTAACTATTATTTTAGTGAAACTGTAAAATCACGGTATAGCATATACATCTTCATTAAATGAGACTCAGAGAGCAGAATTTTTAATTAGCTCCGAGGCGCCCCCTTTTGTTAGTAAATTTATCGCATGGCTGGAAGTCTTTAAAGGAAATATGAATTAACGTCCTTCAGGAGCGGGGTGTTAACGAGGCTATGAGTGTTAATCCTTTTTGTCTATAGCAAATATGTCAAGTTATGCTCCTGAAGGAGGGAGATTGGATTATGAAATTGATTTAAGGTGTACAACGATTTTCAAGCAAATGCCTATTTTTCAAGCAAAGCTAGTTTAAATTTACCTAAAGAGTAATTTTCTAGTCGTGTCCATTAAGGCGCTGAAACGCTATGTGTTTTAGAGCTTGTCGAGATGATGCGTTATGAGATACTACAGGTTTATACGTTCTGTCCACATGTAGTCATATCAAATCACGCATATAACACGTCATCACAGCAGAGGCTTAGATGCCTTCGGTCGCGAGTCGACATAGTGCAGTAACGTATTGGCAACATTTATTTGTTTGCATGGTTATACATTAATAATTTCTAATATATTTCCGTTTTACCAAGCTTTGCGATAGTTAAATAAAATATTTTTGCAGTGAAATTCAGTATAAGAACATTGTTGTGGATTATTTTTCTGAAACTTTATTCCATGTAAATTATTTCAACTAAACAAAACTTCTTCTTCTGAAACTTATCCAACTGTATTGTTCTGTCAAATTACACGCATGTTATTTGAAGTGATATATGTATAATTACTTAAATAGGTGCTAAAAACATTGTGGATTCGCTTTTCCTTATTCAATCATTAATTTTAAGAAATAAAATTACGGAGTTATGAACAAGTTCAAATAAAATAAAGTCTATTGAAATTAATTGAAATCTCTAACAACACGTTTTTGATCAACTGCTTTATGAACGTATTATCTGAAATTGGAAGCACGTTAAGACAGTGTAGCATTACGTGCCTCGATTGTCATAACTATACAACCCCAGACGTAGGAGCTTATACATAAAGTAATATCTACTACTTTGTATCTATTTGTGCTTACTACTAAGTAGAGATATAATGGTGGGTTTACACAAAATAAATCCACTGGTCTTTCTTACTGAATCCAAGACAGCTAATATCACGAGATTATAAAATGTAATTTTATCATGACACACCGTGGAAATTTTAAATTTTTTACGAACAATTACACGTAACTACACAGTAATTATAATTAAACGCTATAAAACTCGTTTAAAAAGTCTTTGATTTATATTACAATCAACATACAATCTTTTTTTTTTTAAAACACTACAATGAAGCCCTTTATTTATTCGCTTTTGATTTTTTAAATAAGTAAGATAACCATTTGAAAACTTAAATAAGTTATAATTTCTATAATTTTTCAGAAAAACATACTGTTGAACAAAATTAGTATTATTCATTAGCCCACTGCATCATTTATAGAAAACGTAATTATCTAGAGCTGCACCTGGGACTCAAAGCCCAGAACTGGCAATTCTAAGACTCTGATAAATGATATATTTAGATTGATTAATTTATAGCGAGGTTTGTTAGCAATAAATAGTTAATACTGAACTTTATTAAGTGTAAATAAAATCCATTTTTTATTGTCGGTTCTTCCATAATGTGAATTGCACGCAAATTATGATGAGATACATTTTGGTTACCTTTTCGGGATCGCCCACTGCAGGGCGCTAGAAGATGAAAGATGTTGTCAAAAGTCAGCTTTGCAATTAATTGTATCATTAATTGGTGTTCTATTATTAAATATTACCTGTATCATTTTAGAATTTATTTTTAGAAAACTTTTGCCAAAACAATGTTGAAGTATACCATTTTATAAAAGGTAAAGCAAAAAGAAATACTTACGCTTTTCGTTACATTTCATGCTTATATTCTACATTATTTATTATTTGTTAGGATACCCGGCTTGATAACATGTATTCAGAAGAAAATTCAACCGAAAATATTGAGCACTGAACCCTAAAAAGGGATAGAATAGCAAAACCACGCTTCACCTGTTTTTGGTTTCAATTCTTACGAAAGATATTCAGTTAGAAGGTGTTTTAAGAAGTTCCTTAACTACTTATTTTTTTTTGTACACAACGCAAAACAAGGTCAAAATTTTAAACTAATAAATAAAGTAAAACCGCTTGAAAAATATATATTATATTTATAATTAATAGCGAAAACCAAAAAAAAAATACTAAAAACAAATTTTTAGGTTAATAATACTACATTGGTTGAAAAGTTCGCGGCCTGGCCATTAAAAAAAAAACTTTTGTTATTTTTTCTGCCGTCATTTTGAACTGTCATTATTCAATTGTCAGCCTGCGAATTTTCAATTTGATATCTTGTTTAAATAAAATTTTACGAACAATATAAATACGTGTGTAGAACAAATTTTCACTAATGGAGAAATTTGAACAACGTGCTGTGATTAAATATTTGTTTAAAAAAAGATTAACACCAAAGGAGATCCATGATGACATGCAAACAACATTAGGGGCATCTGCCCCGTCTTATACCACTGTGAAAAAATGGGTTGCAGCATTTAAACGTGGACGAGAGAACATCGAAGATGACCCTCGCTCCGGCAGGCCAATGACGTCTACGACCGAAGAAAACATCAATAAAGTGTGTGATCTCATATTGAAAGACCGTAGATTAACTATCAGAGAAATTGCAGACACTATAGGCGTCTCATATGAACGAACGCAAAACATCATTGTCCATGAACTCGGTTTTTCTAAGGTTTCGGCTAGGTGGGTCCCCAGATTGCTTTCAGTAGAGCAAAAGCGAATTCGACTCACGATTTCTCGCGACTGTTTGGAGATGTTCGAGGCTGATTCACAAGGTTTTCTTGACAGATTTGTGACAATGGATGAAACCTGGGTTCACCACTATACCCCAGAATCAAAACAACAATCCAAACAATGGAAAAAATCAGGTGAACCAACTCCGAAAAAAGCAAAGGCAATTCTGTCGGCTGGCAAGGTGATGGCATCGGTTTTTTGGGATGCCAAGGGTGCCATTATGGTGGACTACCTTCCAAAAGGCGAAACAATAAACTCTGCGTACTATAGCACCCTTCTGCGCCGTTTACGTGAAGAAATTAAACAGAAACGCCCAGGATTACTGAGAAAGAAAGTGTTGTTTCACCAGGACAACGCCCGAGTCCACACGTCTGTCGAGTCTATGGCTCAAATTCGTGATTGTGGTTTCGAATTGTTGCCACATCCAGCTTATACATCTCCTGATTTGGCACCTTCGGACTTTCATCTGTTTCCAAACCTGAAAAAACACCTCGGTGGGCAGAAATTTTTAACGAATGAAGAGGTCGAAGCCGCTGTTAACCTGTATTTTGAAGACCTTGAGGAATCTTTTTTTAAAACAGGTATGGAAGCTCTGGAAAGCAGATGGAAGAAGTGCATAGAGCTAAATGGAGATTACGTCGAAAAATAAAAATATTTTTGTATGTACTTTATTCTGTTTTCTTGACTAGGCCGCGAACTTTTCAATCCACCCTCGTAATAAAAACTAAAAACATGGCGAAATGCTAGTTAGAATACCGTCAGGTCCGCCTGCCTAGCGACCACCCTCCGTTGAATTTTATTGACGGCCACTTTGGCGATGGGGTAAACATGTCTGCCTCAGACGCCAGTGGTTGTGGGTTCGAAATCCGCAAAGAACAAGAAAAAAAAATGTTCCGTGTCTGGGCGTTTATCTATATGTGTATTTTATACCTTAGGTCCCCCCTAGTTTGCTACATGGTATTTCATAACACAAGCTTTGCTTATTTTGAGGCCATGTAGTTGGTGTGATTGTCTGGGGAATTTATTTATTTATATTGTACCAATATTTTAGTTTTTTCCTAAGCTCTTTCCTTTCCCATTATAATTCCTCGTTTTTTCAACAGCAAACCTATAAAGAGAGGGTGGTTGATCCAGCAGAACAGCTTCGGTTATTGACGACACCTAAATCTAATATCAAGCTGGAGATACTGGTCCAAGAGGGTACCTTCGGAAGGGTCTATAAAGGGGTGTTCAAAAGGGGTGATACGTATGAAGAAGTGGTTGTTAAGACTGTTTCAGGTAAGAGATTTTAATTTTTTTATAATATTTAAGCTTTCGATATATTAAATTAAAATATAGGGCATTATTGTGAAGGATTACATATTATAAAAATAACGAAAAGATTTTATTTTCACATTTAAGTTTCAGAGAAATAGCTCATCCATTATTACACAGGTGGAAATCGACATAACCGCAAAAATATATTTGTGAAAATTATTGGAATTAAATTTTACATAAAAAACGACAGCTACATGTAAACAACTTTTTTTTAATATAAAATGCCAAAATTCTTAGAATATAAAAAGTATGAATGGGCATTGTTCATTTTTTTAATTTATTTCATATGAAAAACCGTTTCGAGGAATAAGGTTTCTGATTAATTTAGTCGATTTAAAACATTTAAAAATATTGAGGTTTAAGAGATTTTTAACAAAATACATTTGACCTTTATTTAACATTGATGACGTCATCAAAGGCATCAAATCGATCAAGTCTTATGCCTTAAAGCTGTTTAAAAAAAGTCAAACTAAACTCTATAGCTCTATGGTGGTTGTTTTGTTTTCTTTATATTTTAACGTAACCTCAACGTAACAAACTCAGCTTCTTTATTTTCCCTGCGATTGATCTAAGTTTAATTAACAATAAAAGATTTAAGAATAATTAATTTAATTATTTTCATTATAGATTATTTATACAAAATACAAAGAAAAAAAACAGAGGAAATAAAGACGGTTAAGATTTGATTTGAATCAATGTTTGAAATGTTGGTTTGTTGTCTGTTTTTTCATAAAATCAATATAAATTAAACGACACAGTTTAAAATAAAACTATTCAAATTGTTCTCTCAAAATAGGCTAAAGATTACTATAACAAAATAAAAATAATAGGTCAAAAAAAGTGAACAATGCCCATTGTATGATCGCATGCTATCATACCATTATTGCTTTTGAAAATTTTAAAACCGGCCTTTTGTGATAACAGATTTTTTTGAAATAAATAAAAGTAATCGGCAATATCTCCTGAAAAGGTCTGTGACAAATTTAAAATTAACACTTATTTACCTATCGGATTTGAAAAAATAATTTTGAATAAAAAAAAAGAACTAGTGGGATCAAAAGCTACGCGAGTTTTTATTTGAAACAGCGAGAAACTCCACCAATTCAAAACAAATGTACACTGCTTTAAAATACCAATATCAAAGTGAGGATATCTTTCAGAAGCGGCCTCAGCAATGCAAGCTGCTTTGCTAGTGGCGGAGGGATTACGTCTGTTTGGTCTCGCGCATACCAATGTACTGGCCCCGATGGCGGCGTGTGCAGAAGAAGCGAGAAAACCTTTTTTAGTGTATTGCTGTGCTTCTCATTCGCTCAATTTAAAGAAGTAAGCTTTTCATTTTTATTTTTATATGGTTTGATAGTTGATTTGCTCTAGATACAGGTGAGTAAATCGCTACTGATATAATGCTTTTGTAGGTTAAAAGCGGTCTGAATTTTAGATTTTATAATATTAATATTTTATCTCATGAATAATAATTTTATGTCTCCATACAAGCGTATCAGAAAATATCATTAGGTTTAAACATGTTTTTGTTTAGGGTATGGATTTTATTCATTTTATTCAGTTATTTATTTCTTAAATACAATCAAAAATATTCTATATCAATAAAAATAAAATCATTAAAAGACATACTCCAAATAACTTCATGGTTGTCTGGTAGAAATCGCTACTCAGTGATAAGACCGCCAAGTTTTTATGTTTAATGTAAGTGATCTTTTTTCTTTTACTGTACCTTTATAAACTGAAGTGTAAATAAATAAATAAAATAAACTTCAGATGCATATTTTGCAAGGCTTCTAATTTTGCTTAAATTGTTTTCGATTAATTATCTTTCATTCATCAATCCGAATATTTTACTTAGATGTACTTTTGCTCTATTCACAGCCAGATTACAAACCTCACAAATATTTTCTCCTACCAGGTTCCTGACATCCTGCAGACTCGGGCAGCAAGCCGCTCCCGTTACGCGCGAGCTGGTCGACCTCGCGGCGCAGGCAGCGTGCGGCCTGGCTTACTTGCACGTGCAGAGAATAGTCCACACTGATGTCGCTGCGAGGACTTGTGTGTGAGTTGTTTATATCTTCCACCAGGTTCCTAACATCCTGCAGACGCGAGCACCAAGCGGCGTAGGCAGCGTGTGGCCTAGTTTACTTGCACGTGCAGAGAATAGTCCGCACTGATGTCACTGCGAGGACTTGTGTGTGAGTTTTTTTATATCGTCCACCAGGTTCCTAACATCCTGCAGACTCGGGCACTAAGAGGCGCAGGCAGCGTACGGCCTGACTTACTTGCACGTGCAGAGAACAGTCCGCACTGATGTCACTGCGAAGGCTCGTGTGTGAGTTATTTTATCTCCCACAAGGTTCCTGATATCATGCAGACTCCAGCATCAAGTCACGCCCGTCATATGCGTGCTGGTTGACCTCGCGTCACTGGCATCGTGCGGCCTGGCTAACTTGCGCGAGAATAGTGCACACTGATGTCGCTGCGAGGACTCGTGTGTGAGTTATTGGTTTTACAAACTGTGCAGTGAATAGAGTTCATAGATTTGCAGACTCACCCCGGTTTTCGATAAACTGAACTGGTACTTTTAGGGTAACATTGTTGAAGAACATAATTTATGTATTTGATAAAGTTGAGGTTCACACGTATTCATACCATAACCAGTCGTGACTCTTGTGAAGCGACAAAGTCAACGACAAAGAAAAACATCATAGGTAGATACTAAAATCACTGTGGATATTTCACAGGCACATTATGTGATTAATGTGTATATTACACATTGATGACTGACTTAGATTTTATATATTTGTTTTCATATTAACTAAGTTCTTTAAAAGTCTTTTGTAATGGAATAGATAAAAGTTGGTAAAATGTGTTAGAGTAAAGTTTTTATTTGAGAGATTCAAAGACAAATGTATAAAAACAAATGTTATAGCTACAAATGTTAGGCATGGAGTGTAAAATTGTTACACTGAAAACTAGTCCCATTCTCATTTATGGCATAAGTAGTCACAAAGTTTAACAATGTTTTTTCTTGCAGAGTTGACGAGAAACTTCGTCTCAAAGTGACTGACAACGGACTAGCACGAGATTTATTCCCTGATGACTACCACTGCTTAGGTGACAACGAAAACAGGCCAGTCAAGTGGATGGCCCCTGAATCTTTACTTCATGACCATTACACGACACACTCCGATGTGGTGAGTCTTTCTGTATTTATAATTTATTCGATCAGCAATACAGGCTTTCTTTTTTATTTTGAATTAAATATCATGCGTGTCCTTGAAATTTCTCTAGGTTCATTAGCATTTCTAACATTAATTAGCTTGTCTTAATGGCAATTTTTTTTCTTTGGCTTTAATGCATTTTAATGCTAGATCTTTTGAACCAACTAGTCTACCAAAATGAACTTCACAATAATTTGTGATAGTTATAGAAACAGTCGTAAATTATTATTAACAAAACTGCTAATCTTCCGTATTATGTCCAGAAATAGGACATAAAGCGAGATCTAAAAATGTTAATCGGTAAACTCGATGTTTCGGTCGAATTGCCATGTTTTGTCTTCTTAAAATACATTTATTAGATGCTAACGGTTGGCGAACAAATAACGTTCAATACAATGATCTAATCCATTACGAAATATTTTTATCTTTTGCTAGTGTTTATTTATTTTACATAAATTTCTCCTCATAGTGGTCCCTTGGCATCCTTATATGGGAATTAGCAACTTTGGCTGCCTCCCCACTGGCGGAACTAGACGCAGCAGATGTTGGGGCTTTTCTTAACGGAGGGTATAGACCAACACAACCGCACAACTGCCCGGACGAACTGTAAGTTATACCATGTGTGACCACACTTATGTTTTAGTTTATTTTATTTCCCTTAGCTTTTTTAAGAACAAAGGTGTTCTTGAATTTTTGGATTGAATGTTTAGGTGTTATTAGGTTTCGCATATTAATCGGGCCTACGGTAAGTGACGGTAATATCTCAGTTTGATGAGTCTCCAATGACAATGAATACCATTTAATACAACAAATACTTTATACATTGTATCATTAAGCACAATTTTTGAATTTTGCTTTTGTAATTCACTTAACAACTGCATCTCTTACTGCCTGTAGCTAAGTGAATTCGCAACTGGCAACACTCAATTGTTGTGATTTTTATTTATATTTTACACAATTTTTTGAATTAGATTTATATCTCTATTTTGTGTGTTTTTACTACCAGCTATGGGATAATGTCATGGTGCTGGGCTTTACCTCCGTCTGGTCGACCTTCCACTCCTCAGTTGCTGGCTGCTCTTCATGACTTCCGACAAACTCTTAGCACTTACATTTAACTATTCACTTTTCATGTGTCATTTTCAATATTTAAACTTGATAAGAAATGTATTTTTTCACTATAACATGCCTAATACTCGTAAGCTGATCGCGCTATGATAGCTCATTCAATATCGTAGTTTCAAAGGTAATTGAAAGAAATACACATACAATAATAGATGATAACATAACCACAATTCTTCTGTTTTCTTATCAGCATATCTTGGCTAATTTTCCTCTTAACCAAAGTGCCTACGACGCATAAAGTAACACCATTTATTGAAAATAAAGTTTTAATTATGATAATCATTTTTTCGTATGAACGATTGGAATATATAATGAATCGTGATTTAATTATGAGGTTATAAAGTAAGTTTACATTTCGTGGAAATGGATATTAATTAAGTATTATTGTAAAAGGATTATTGTATTATTATGAAATGAAATTCAAAGAATTCGTTGCACGATTTTAACGTAAATCTACTTTATTGCACATTTGACTAAGAATATTGTAATAAATTAATTCGATGTGACTTGAAAACATTTAAATATTAATTAAAAAAAAATAGATAAATCTCGATTAAAGTTCGTTAAACGGGTAAATAAGTCTCACTTTGTAGTTTGCTGAAAACGGATGATAAATGATATTGTCAGGTTTTACTCAATTATTGTTTTACAAATGTAGAAAATAAATAATAATGTAAAGCTAAGTAATAATAATAGTAGATTTTATAAGAATTGGAATTGACTCAAGGCTATATACTCTAGTCTTCTGTTGGTTACCAACAAAAAGGTTGACTTTTATGTACTCAATTTTCACCTATTTACTTTAGAATGTTCACG
The DNA here is from genome assembly GCA_944452665.1 of Stenoptilia bipunctidactyla. Taxonomy (NCBI): domain Eukaryota; kingdom Metazoa; phylum Arthropoda; class Insecta; order Lepidoptera; family Pterophoridae; genus Stenoptilia; species Stenoptilia bipunctidactyla. The sequence continues at coordinate 14,718,838 of OX101726.1, forward strand.
CCTGGGTACACATAGAAGGAATTGTGCTGATTTCATCTATCGTTTACAGGCAACCTTGACCAGTTTGTCAGTCCAACTTGCTCCTATATGTTATCCGGCTTCGAGACCTACCCTAATGGCATTCGATTATTTATGTTATTTATTCAGTCTACAGCCGCTATAACCCTTTGGTTTAACTCGATGACTGTAGTTTTCCTTAGAGTATCCGTTTTTTTCTCCGATGACGCTGCAAAACTTAAAGCATAGTGTTTTGCCATTTGACTTTGAGCTTTTTCATAGTGCTTTTAAATAATGACCACCTTTCACTGCCAGGTAATATTACTAGCAAACCCACATTGAAGAACAGCAGAAGAGACTTAACTGCAGTCCAAAGTATTGGTCTCGTGCAAATGTAGACAAGTCTTTTTTCGAATCTGAATATGTTGTTTTATAGTAAGAGCTTCTTCAGAACTTGTCTTTCAGGTTTATAGTGATGCCCGAAAACTACTCATACGCGTGAGTCAGCAGTGAGATGGGCCTGAAGTGTCTCTAAAAGGTTTTGTCACCCTTGCTGAACAAGGGGTTCCCTTGTGAATGACTAAATTAACATCTTCTCTAAGATATTAATGATAAGCCTGCCCGCAGCTGTCAGAGTGCTTTTTATTTGATCTCTTAATTAGTCATACCTGTGGCCATACTATCAATTAAGGGCATTACAGTATATTTTACGTGTTAGTTTTGTCTTTGTCAACCTTCTCGACTTCCCTCAAAAGTTTGGCATTGTAACTTTGTCACTTCTGCCCGCTTGATATCTCTAGAATTTGGCGAAGATCGTAGTAGCTTTGTTTTGTTTAACAGCTTGCTTTAATACGATCTGTGATAAAATAGCATATATAGCGTGTCGCGGTCTCGGACACGCTATACATATATACAGATCTTAAGCAGCCGCCGCTTTTCTATTTGTTTGAGTATTCTAGGATTATTTATTTCATTAATAATAAACACCCACCTTTCTCACAAAATTAGTAAAAGCTAGAAAATGATAAGTACCTATTCATATAAGAATTGTAAATAAAATATGAGGAACACGGAAGTGTACATTGTAAATACAATTCGATGCAAAAGGAATTTAATTATTATATAAGTAACGAGTAAATCGGAAGAGATTCTCATAAAGTTGATGTTTTATAAATAACTAATTATATTATAGGATAGGTTCCTGAGGACATATAAGTCCGTCCAGGTTCATAAATGAAAGGATCAAACACCAAAACAGTAGTTGCTCGTGGTCATGTAAAATCGGTTCTGGCATAATGTTCAATAGATTTTTTGATATAGAGAATTTTGATGTTTTTGAATCTATATCTTATGGCATGATTTATGTATGCATTTATTAGTCGAATAACTTCAATCTCCTACTAATTCTTAAATCCCAAATATTCCAAGTAATGTATCATGTTTAACACTTTCGTAAAAAAAAATTACAGTATTATAGGCTAATTAATAATCTGTAAAACTGAATTAATATCTAAAATGTAAGATTGTTGCTATACTTTAATAAGAATGACATACAAATAAGATGACAAAAAAAAAAAATGAGTATTACCAAAAACATTTTGCAAAAGCTTTTAGATCAAATAATGTATTGCGTTTATTCCCAGAACCGAATATTTTATCATCCACGGAGATATAATATAATATTTGTCTATTAATTTTCCGCATTAATAAATAGGAAATGTACTCATATAATTTATTAAAATACGTGAATATAAATGTTAATAATATGTGTAAGCTATGGTAATGTAAATATTTTTTCATGTTTCTGAGTAAGTATATCTTTACTTCATGTTTATATGTAATTATACTTTAAGCAAGGAAATGACGGTTTCATATTTTTTATACTTACTTTAAATTATTTAGGTACTTATCGTACTTATTATTAGTGCTATAATAATGTTGCGAAACATAAAAGCTTAGGACATGAGAATACAAAAGTGTTATTATTTTTATGAGCAGAATTTGCAAAATGGAAATGTCACATGAATTATACCAATTTTGTTCGATAAATCAAACAAACTATTAAACAATTAAAAATATAAATGTGTATATAGTAAAAAAATACAATTTTGTGAAAGAGACAGTGAATGCTGATATTGTTTCTTTATCAGAATGTTTAACAAACATGAGTAGTTGATTATTTGTATAGTTATTGTATTGTATCTATATCTCATCACTATGGCTGCTGAAAACATTATTTTCATGTTTTTGCATAAAATAACGATGCCTAATTGTAATTTTATGCATTTAATGGATAATACAGGGTGTTAAACTCTTAGGCATTTCGTGCAGCTTTATAGGCTTTATTTTTTTGTACTAGTTTTTAGCTTCTATTGGTGTCTATATATTTTGTAATAGTATTTTTATATTTAAATGGTTAATTTAGACTTTTATCATCATTACCACATAAAAGTGTGCTCTGGAATTCTTATCTTTATCCTTATTCATATTGGGCTTTTAAATGTAAAACCACTTTCGTTGATTTGCTTCTAGATCATCTTCAACTAAATAAAAAATATAAAAATACTACTGCAAGATAAACATATCTAGAATATATTTTAACCTACTCAATGTCGTAATATCGATGTATTGCTATACTTATTTAAGTTTTTATAATAACATTCAAATGCTATAGAGTGCAATATAATAATGTTCCTTTTTTCACATAAAATGTAATGATTTATAGTAGTATAAAATCAATTTTGTTATCATTTTGTCTACATGTAAGTAAGTCGTTGGATAAGAGTGGCATTAAAGAAACTTAATAATAAAATAAACTTTAATATCCCACATATGCTATAATTATTTACATCATTGGAACAACTTTTCATCTATTATAAAAACGCAGTATTTAATATATAAATGTACATAAAATTAATAAAATCAATTGGTTTACTTTACTTAAAATGTACAGTTACCATAAATACAGATAAAAAATTAAAAAATAAAGATAGATAATAATATATTAATAAATTGACTGACCAGACCAATGTTTTGGCCCCAATGCTAGCTTAAAGGTAGTGTCATACAGTGGGACTAGGAATATCTGAGGATATTGGAGAAATGATTGACATAAATAAACAATAATAATAATAAAATCCCATGAAATATGAGATACCATGTAGCAAACTAGGGGGAACCTAGAATATAAAATACGTATATAAATAAACGCCAGACCTGGAACATTTTTTTTTCTTGTTCCGTGCGGTAATCGAACCCGCTACCACTGGCGTCTGAGGCAGACAGGTTTACCCCATCACCAAAGTGGTCGTCAAATAATTTCTTTATTCAATTAAATACATTTTTAACCAGAATTTGTCATTTTAACTGGAAGTTTTGGAATCTGAAGTCTTAGGACAAAGTTCGGTACCTATTCAAACAGATTCAGTTAGAAATAAAATCCAAGTAGAACATTTATAGCTGTCTGTAATCATAAAATTCTATATATTTTAAATCATAAATTAGGTTTAAGAACTTGAAGTGACTGAGTGCCAGTTGAATGTGATTGTATGTTAAACATTGGTATGTGTTAAACGTCTATAGTTATTGTTAAAATAATATTTATTATAAGTGAATGTAGCGTAATCTGAATGTACCCTAATGGCTTTGTCAACAATTATGATGAAAGAAAATAAACGTTATTTTACAATAGTTTTTTGTTTATTTGACCCATGCGTGACCTACTAGCCCTTCAATAAAAGGTGTCAATTGTATAAAATGCACATTGATAAAATATTCAAAACAGTGACAATCACTTTTTATAAATCAGCGATTCAGCCCTAAGACTGAATCGCTGTAACTTTGTAACTATATCTTTAAATGACTCGAGTTTTGTGCTTTTAGCCTGCGTTTCAACCTTTCCTTCTTTATATCCTCAATTGCATAAAAAACTGCCATCGCGAAGATGTTGCCAACACGAGAGATCAAAGTGCACTGACGATTTGGGGGCGTGGCTTAGCGTGATCTTGGCTTGTGTTCTTGTTTGTCTCCTTGTTGGCACCACCGTTTGTAACGGTGTGGATGACTCGGAATTGGTTGTCAACAACTTAACCTTTCTTAACCTTGGTTGGAAGCATTGGTTTTCAACAGTCTGGCGGCCCCTTAACAATTAAAATCTAGCCTAGGGTATTAAAAAATAAACTCTTATCAAAACAAATATCTGCATATAAAAATACTTATCATGCACCTCAATGGATGTCTACAGTCGGCAACAACCGTCGAGTTGTGGATTCGACTGGGTAAAATACTTTCTGGGTCTCACACTTCCTTCGTGATTTGTACAGAGGTACAGCTATGCATCGTTTTTTTATGTCAAGGTCTTTTTATGGAATAGACTGCTTAGAGAACTGCTTAGAGAATTCATTCGTTAAATAACGAATAAACTGGAAACAACTTTTTTTTTTCAAATTTAAATTTATATTTTCAGTACATGAATGTACTGAATAAATACATTTTTAGCTAGTGCTCAGAGTCTACGGTTAGTAACAGTTTATTATTATTATGCAAGCTCAGATTATTCCATTGCCAGGCTATGGCTTACTTACAATTCTTCCATTCATCTTGGTATAATATTACGAAGAAGGTATTCATCAATACAAATCATCTTCGTTTTAGTCTGCTAAATCACATTGTACCGTTAAGATACGCTTTAATTCGTACGTCCTGCTATCGTAGTCTTTCGTAGTTGTGTAGTAGTGTAGCGTTGTAGCAAAATCATCTTTTATAACAGAGATCGACCACTGTATCGAATCATTGTGAAACACATTTATTAGTTGTCTCGTCATGGGTGTTTGTATTCATTGTCATATAATTTATTTATGATTTAATAATCATTTTGTTATTTATTTCGATTCATTGAACTGACATTGTCATGAGAATAACAATTACGAAAGTCACAAATGCTGGAAATCTGCTTAGTCAAAAAGGTTTTTACGTATATAAATAATGTGTATATGAGTAAAAGTCATAAATAATTCCAGTGCATTTTATGCAAATTTTTGCCTCTGTTTCAAGCGAAGTTATTACCAAAAGTATATTAAGCTTTTCGCAAAACTGCAAATCCAAAAGCTGAATTTCCAGTCCGAAACTTTTATGAAAATCATATGTCGTTTAAAAATTCAACTTTGCTTCAACGTTCAAAAATATTGCAATTTCTAGCTGAAATAAACAGCCGGCGGGAGGCGGTGCGACAAAGTGGCAATATTCCATCTCTGCGGGGTTTCTCAAACAAGGGTACTAGAGCGGGACACGCACATTTAGTTTGTTAAAGTGCGATAGAGATAAAAACAAGTTATTAATTGGAGAGAATTGACGGAAGCTCATGGTGAGCCGTGTTTTTGACAAATTTTGCTTTGATACTACGATTACTTTCACCTCAACGCTTGGAGGGGTCCTCTTTAGAGTATCTCGAAAAAAAAATATGTCTGAGATCACTTGTTTTTGTAAAATAAAGATGTTAGCAATGATTTAAGAGGGTTTAGAAGCGGCGACTTAAATTAATTTCTTTTATGTTATTTGGCGATTAAATCCGTTTCATGATATCGAGAAAATGGCAAAGAAAGGAAATACCAGGTAAACACATCCAAGAAAGTCTTCGTGGGGTATTCCTTAGAAAGGTCATGGGTTCGAGTCCCTACCAAGGCTGCTATGGAAGCAAACTTTTCCAAGTTGACTCGGACTACAGGATACCAATCTATGCTATGAGTCCTCCATATCCAAAGTTTTTGTAAGTCTTCTCTAAGTCTCTATAGCAGGAGTCTATATGGTTGGATATACTTAATTGGCGCATCACCTCTTGCAGTTAGCCTCTCCACATCAATCCCAACAACATTTGTTCCACAATTTTTATAATTAGTAGTTTTTAAAATTTTGGTTTTCCCATACAACAAAATATTTATAACCTCCGTATAGAGGCGTAACTCTAGTTACTCTGAGCGTAGGTATGCCACGCACCTTGCGCATTAAAATATCGCTTCATAATAATAGGTACCTCTTACAAAATGTTGAGTAAGCATTTTTGTTTTCATTTTTTGAGTTATTTATAAAGATTTGTAAAAAGTCGTATAATAGAAACAATAGAAGATGCAAGAGGTGACGCGTTAATTAAAATTAACCCAGTATAAATTACATACACAGCATTTTTATACGAATGAATAAATATATCACCCCAACTACATGGCCCCAAAGTAAGTATTTACGACCACTTTGGCGATGGGGTAAACCAGTCTGCCTCAGACGCCAGTGGTTGCGGGTTCGATTCCTGCACGGAACAAGAAAAAAAATGTTCAGTGTGTGGGTGTTTATCTATTTATGTATTTATATTTAAGGTGCCCCTTAGTTCGCTACATGGTATCCCATAACACAAGCTATGCTTACTTGGGGCCGTGAAGTTGGTGTGATTGTCTTCAAAAAAAAAAAGTATAGCTTGTAATATGGGATACATGTAGCGAGCTAGAATAAATAAATATTTCTGACACTCACACAACGTTATCTAGCCCAAATTAAATTTCTTAAAGAACTTGTGTTATGGATACTAGTTGACTCATATACTTAAGAAATATATAAACATACATATTGAATAAATATAATAAAATGGTAGGAAAGTCAAAACTGTACATTGAATATTTTTTCAAAAGAATACTTGGGGTATGATCTACAATCGAAACAGAAACAAAAAATATAGTTTTTAGAATTTTTGTCTGTTTGTCTGTTTGTCTGTTTGTCTTTCCGGGATAAACTCAAAAAGTACTGCATGGATTTACTTCAAATTTGGCATGAAGATAGTTAAGAAGTCGGGTCAACATATAGGCATCACGCTAGCAGTGTTATAATCGTAGGTGCGTTTGGTTCTGCATAGCGTTCACGCAGACGACGTCGCGGGCAGCAGCTAGTATTGAATAAATATATATTTTTATAAGAAAATAAACTTAAATAAACATATAATATAAACATCCATGACTTGACAACTAATATCTGTGTTCATCACACAAATATCCGTCGCCTCCGGGATTCGATCGCAGGACCTCTGGCATAGAAGGCAATGTACGTTACCCCTTCACCAGCCGGTCGTCTAATATACAGGGTGTCCCATAACTTGCACGACAAACTGAAATGAAAGAAAGGTTGAGGTGTGCTCTACCAGATAAAAAAAAATTACCTCAGTAAAAGTGTAACCGTTTTCGAGATATTCCACACACAGCAACAAAAAAACTGACCAAAAGAGGCATTTTTCGAAAAAAAATTAAAGTCGGGAATATCACCTCAACCTTTCTTTCATTTCAGTTTGTCGTGCAAGTTATGGGACACCCTGTATATACAAATATAGATACGCACATGTTTTTTTGATTTTTGTTCCGTGCGGGAATTGAACTCGCGACCTCACAATTCGCGCAGGAGCGTCTATACTACTGCACCAGGGAGACCGTCAAAATCGAATGATGGCCACTAGCGAGTTGGATTTTAAAGAGGACCCACGTCTCATTTGAAATTTCTTAGTTTGGTCGTATCTTACGACTCGCCTTCTTAGGGGCGGTTTGACTGATCTTAGCTGCCTTACATTGACAATTTCAAACAAACAAAGGGTTAACAAATATAAAATGTGACCTGCTTTTGTATACTTTATAATCAGATTCCCATGGAATGATGGTATAATCTTCAATGCAGTGATTGTAAGGAAGGAATAATATACTTATCTTGAACTGGGTTGACCTGCCTTAATTTTGCATAACGCTATATTTCTTGCTGCATTTTAATATGTGTGTTCCACATATTAAATTCATCAAAATTGATTATAAGATTGAATTAACGCTTTGTGTTCAATAAACAATAATACCTGTTTTGAGCATCTGTGAATAAATAAATAGTTAAATTTCAACACATTTTTTGAGACGTAGGTATGTAGTGTTACCTAAAGTAAGAGCCTAAGTAACCTACTATTTAAATGCAGAGGTAAAAGAAAATAAAAAGGATAAAGTTTAAGTTGATATATACGCTTCCATGCTGGACTGGGAGCGAAAGAAAAACGTAAAATGTGCCAGCTGCTTCTCTTCCCGGGCATACTGTAAAAGTCAGTTAAGGGACAGAGGTTTTAAAGGCGTTTTTGTGGGCGATAGGCTGACCCCCTGTCACTACAGTAGTCTCTTTCCATCTTTATAATACCTCCAAATTTGTCAAACGTGACATCAGATGGTCTTGTAACCTCTGGTGTTCTGCCTACCCCATAAGGGATACAGACGTGACGTTATGTATGTATTTATGTAATATTTTATAATTAACAAATTAACAAATAAAGATAAATAAATAAAACACTTTTTAATCGGATTTATCGCGTATATTTACATTTTAAATTTTGACTCGACGTTTCGCTGTCTTTGCAGACCCCGTGGCGACTTCGCTCGTGACCACGGGGTCTGCAAAGACACCGAAACGTCGAGTCAAAATTTAAAATGTAAATATACGCGATAAATCCGGTTAAAAAGTGTTTTATTTAATAGTATGACTCGCGAAAACGTAAGACAATATTAAAGATAAATAACATAGATACTTAAATATTAAATTAAAATAGATAATTAACAAATAACGACTTACAAGCTTGTATAAAAAGCACTATTTCACTTAGAGTCCATAGATTTTTTATATATACACTGCAACTTTCCAAATGAGTAGGTGTCCGGAAGTTTCCAGGTTTTTAAGCTCCAAGAGTTTATCCAGTTATTTGGTACTATTATATCAGACTTTTAGTATTTTACTTCAATAGATCTCCCAAGTACTCTGATCGGTGTTTTATTTTCCAAAAGCCAGGAGACCAGATCGCCACTCCTTTTATAGCCTCGATTTCGTTCGACAGCCGTAAATTCGAAGTTCGAGAGGCATCCATTCTATCATCGGCCAGCGGCTGTCACTTCTCATATCAAGGAGGTTTTAGTCTCGTCTTTAGTCTAGAGCAGCGTTGTGGTATTGTAAAAGTGGAGCTGATACTTCTCCTGCTTCTAAATGTGCAAGTCTCCGAGTTATATAAATTATAGTATTAATTTTAAAATTAATTGAAAAAGAAATGAATATAAAACCTAATAACAGTTTATAAATTATCTGTGCTGAAAAGTGACATAAGATACATGCCAATTTTTAGAGTTGACAGGTAAACAAATAATATTTAGTTTTAATAACATTTTCAATAGAAGAGCATTTTCAGATACAAAAATAAAAAGAAACTAAACCCTAATACAATATAACAAAAATAATGCATTATAAAACAGTAAGTAAACAGTATATTACAGGTACCTACTTTTTTTGCTGATAATTCCAATAACATATTTCATATTGTGTGAAGTTGGCTACAATACACAAACGCAACCTCATTCAAATTAGATTCGCATATTGGCGGGAAAAATTTTATGACACATTTTTTAGGGTTTTTAAGTGTCTTAAAATGTGTAAGTGTAATGTAATTACTTTTAAGCCACTCTGCGCCGGCGTCAATGATTATTTAATAGATACTAGTTTAAAGGAAGACTAACAGCATACGTAACAATTATTACCATCAATAATTGTGTCAGTAGTACAATAATTAAAGGTCCCCATCAATTTAAATCAAATTAGAATTAATCACACCGACTAATGTAGTAATACTAGTTCAATATTAAATATAAAAAACGAGGTTAATGATAGTTCAGAATTGACCCACATAAATTAAAAACTATTCTATACTCGGGGTTAGGAGTACAAACTCCATAGTAGTAATTAATAATTAAGCTTATTTTGTAAATATTAGTTCGGTGTATCAGCTGTTGGATAATTAATTAATATTATCAATTAATTAATGTACACACCACTCGTGCGGTTAAAAATTATATAATTTCAAATATTGCTCTATAACATTACTAGCTCATAAAACGAGAGGATTATCATTCAAACAGGGAAGGAAAATTGTCCATCAAAAATAAAAATCCCATGAGCGAGATTTTTAAACCAATCATCAACACAGCAATCAAAAACCAACAAGAAATAATTCAGTTAATTCAATTTATCATATAAACGTGATGAGATTAAACGCATGTCGTCCGTAAAAGATTGGATCAAAAATATGAAACAATTTAAAAAACGAACGTTCGAATTCAATTAGGATTGATTTTAATTGGATTGATGTAGACAAAGGTCACCAATTTCAACTGTGACATGGTTCATTCGGCTGTACAATCTGATTATTTTGATGAAGCTTGTACTGTGCTTTGGAATCAAAATATTATTAAACACTTTTGAATCTGAAAACAAAAGTAAAAAGAGTTTTAATGCATGAAAAAAAGGTTAGTTTACAATAAAAACTACAAAAAGTATTGATAGTGACTTAGGCTCATATTATGAAAAATTACTTAGACTTAAAATTACTTAAGTACAGATTTTTTATCATTTCTTTATGGAGGACTAGCTGTTGCGCGCGGTTTTACCCGCGCAATTTCGATTCCCGCGGGATTTTCGGGATAAAAAGTAGCCAATACGGATTCGGAAGAATCCCTCTAAGTAATGGTAAAAGAAATTTTGATATCGGTTCAGTAGTTTTTGAGCCTATTCAATACAAACATACAAAAATGCAAAGGTTTCCTCTTTATAATATTAGTATAGATTGACAGTCTATCTAATCTGTCTCAATTTAAGCATAAGTCGTCATCTTTTAAGAAAACTTTAGTAATTAATTGACGCTATTGCGTGTCTTTACAACAGACTGATTTTACAGCACACTTGTAAACACTCGGAGTGTAATGGTCGTAAAATACAGAAGTTGGCCATTCAATACAAATCTTGGAAACTCAAAAGAAACTAAGCGAACTGTTTGACAACACCCAACTCAATCGGAAGTTACATTGGGTTAATATGCAGGACTGCTAACAGCTGTTAATAGATTTATCTTCTTATATTCTTTCCTTTTAATATATAAAACTCTTCCGTTACTGACCGAGTGACTAGCAGACAACGTACAGCCATAACTACTAGTCGTAGATAGCTGAAATTTGGAACATACAATCCTTAGCAGTTGTGGGGGAGCACTAAGAAAGGAATTCCCAAAATTCCCAAGGGAATAGGAATTATTGGCTTTTTTAGTTTGTATGACAAATCTTATTCCTTGAGTGTACGGATATGATACTTAGCATAAAGATTTCTCAAAAAGTGACTGGTTGTTTTATGCAAGGAATTCTCAAAATTCCCAAGGGAACGTAAAATATATGGTTTTTTTAGTTTGTATGAAAACATCTGTTTCCTCGAATGTAATACTTGGTATAAAGGTTCTTCAATGAGTGACTGGCCGTGTTAAACATAAATAATGATTATGCGCGTACGAAGGCGCGGGCAAAAGTTAGTTAATAATAAAAAAATAGATCCACAGACCATCACACTAACTTCATAGACCCCCTCTAAGCAAAGCTTTTGATTGCGAACTAGGGGGGAAACCTAGAATATAAATACATACAAGCACCCAAACTGGGAAAAAAAAATCCGTGGATTTCGTGCGGGAATTGAATCCGCGACCAGACGATTTGCGCAGTAGTGTTTTAGGCCACTGCACCGTGAAGGCCTTCAATTAATAAATGGAACTGCTGAATATCTTAACTACGTTCCTGATTTCCTCCTGTAGTATCTTCGGGTTGATCGTAACTTACCATAAGGTGAAAATGAATTAAGAGTACTTAGTATAATTTTTTTTTTCTCCAAATTTGTAAAACTGTGTGAGCATTATTTAACTACGAAATAAGGAACGAACATCTGTATGTTCGCAAATCTAAATGAAGGAGTAGGATTGTTATATTAAGTCATATATTTTCTACAGTTCCCTGAACATCAACAATATAACATTTAATAATCTAGCTGCGAACCAAGTTTAATTCAAACATTTTGAACATTAAATTTTATCATACAATGTCGAGAGCTTACGAACGGGTAAACTTTCTCAATTTTAAGCTTTACAATGCACTAAGTCGTAGCTTCAGTTGCCGTAGGCCGTAGTAATCTTGTAGCATTTAGTCTATCCTATCGTTTGAATTTTTTTAATATAGCAATTTTATAATAACAAGTAAATTTTTGTCTTTAGCACCGTTACTTTGCCTAAACTTAGTGATAGTACACCTGAAGGCTTATATATCTGTCTAATAAAAACAACTTATTTTGAAAATTGTAAATGGCCTATTCAACAGAATATTTACTATCTTACTATCATTTACACTTAAGAAAAAAAATCCTTTGTAGAAAAAGGTAAAATTCAAATAACATTCTTTACATTGCCCAAAAATACTCCAAATCAAAAAAACTATAATTGACACTACCAGTAAGCTATAAAATAGATATTTTACATTTATCTGTTTATTTTTTAAAGTTGAAATAAATGTTTATAGAAAAACATCTAGGTTTATTTGCACTGAAAATAAAACAAGAAGATTAAACCTATTCAATAGAGCTATCATATCATTAATAGGTGTATACCTTTTAAATAAAGATTTAAAAAAAACCTTATTCAATAGTCATTTTTTTTGTTTAAAGAGGATTCAAAAGAATTTAATGCAACTTCCTTAAACTCTATCTAGGCCAACGTCCTACAGTCTTCATATCGAGAGCACCATGAGATCACTAAACTAGCCATAAACGTTGACAAACGAAGTAATTCCCGCCATTTCGCGGCACATACCAGCTCGAATGTAAGCCATAAAGTAGTGTTTATGATGCCAGCAACAGTGGCCTTTTATGACCGTACATATAATATAAAATAGGTTTACTTTTTAAATTGTTGGTTTAATGTCTTAAGAATGTGGACTTATAGTGGCAGCAAATTGTTTTATGAATTGTTGTTTACAGAATATAGTGCAAGGAGTATTGTTATTGAAATGGTGTTTGAAATTGAATGTTATAAACACTTTGCTTTATTATGTTATTTTGCTATGAAATCTAAGTTTATTATTAAAGCTTAATACCTACTTTTTTCTGTCTTTTATTTTCTGGTATTATGGAATATTATGTATGGAATAATATCAGTAATAGTAGATTGTATCATAAGGGAGCAAAATAATATTTTTACGGCGAGGGCGCTTTTTTGAATCCAGAGCGAAGTGAGGGATTCTAGAGTAGAATCCCAAGCGTAGCCTTTATTCAAACAATATTTGCGTTTGATTTCTTTGGCGCTGAACACTAAGATCAGATGTTCCAAATTCAAAAAGTGCGCGGAAAAGATAATTGCGGCGCACTTATAAAGAGGATTAAAAACTCATTACTGCCCGCTAAATGTTTCTTAAAGAAAACACCACCTTTGGGTGCACTTAAAGGCGAACCAAGTCGTCCTTTTCGAATAGATGGGATGAAAAAGTTATTTAATTATCGAGTAAGCCAAAAGAAGTCCAGAGTAGGACAAACCCCTTCACTATAATGACCACAGTAGGTAGTTGCATACTTCTTGAACTTGGTGGCTCTGTCTCAACCTTCATCAAAGTGCATCTCATAAGACTGTTGGCGTACAGTCACCACCAGATAGCTCAAATTCAATCTTAGTTGTCGATTCAAGATATTTTGTCATAGAAAAAAGGACTATGGATTATGGTAGTCATGGTGGCTATCATACATAGTAGTATTTAAAATTGAGATTACTATACCGTTACCAGGTAACCGCGTTTTGATATTAAATTTTACTTTCATTCGGAATTTCTTACATTCTCCTTGGCATAGTTTGTAAAAATGTGGCTGAAAGATGTGGAGGTTCAATTTCCCTGAACGTCCATCTCACCTGATAATAACTAAAGATAAAGTGGAAGATGACATGACTATAAGAAAAAACAATTTTTTTCAAGAATACATCCCCAAACTATGATATTTGGCGGCAGACCTTTTATGAAGGGTTAAAATCATCAAAGGGCTAGCTAGATGGAGTCGCCCTTAACATCATGCTAATTTAGAGGCGGTAGGGTTCGGATCACAGACATATATCTACATAGACATCGTAAGTGTCACGATTTGTATTGAAACCAAGCATGCCGGCTTGTTAACACCTTTTGTGAGGTCACAGCTGATATTTATTGCTGCGAAATACAAACCGATTCAAATAAACCGATGACGCTGATGAAATCGATTATTAAAAACCATATCGATATTTTGAAATCGATATTCTAACAGACATACACACGCGGGGACTGAATCTAGTGGCAACCAACCTTGACGCTTGGTCGGGGTTTGGACACGCAAAGTACATGCATTTGCGTTGTCTATGTGGATGTTTGTCTGTGGTTGGAATTCTATGCCAATGCTACGCGGCTGTATGTATTTATAACACATTTTTATCACTATGAACATATATTCTGTTTAGCCACAAGCTCGCAGTAGTGATTTCTGTAAAAAATAAGATAACAATGATAATAAAAATAAATCATTGGTCCATAATTTGTTATTAACCTATTATTAGCACGTATGCATAACTTAAGTATAATTATAAAAGACAGCCTGTGCTGTCCCACTGCTAAGAACTAAGAAACTAAAAATGTATACCTTAGACATATTTTTGAGATTTGACCATGCAATAACTGTATTTTTGTGGTTTCATTGGATCGATATCATGATCACAACCCACTGCAGGAGTATCACCTAAGCATACCTGAATGACGAGAAGTTTAAGACCATAGACCAATTAGCTGGCAATTAGTGAATGTCATAATTTTAAGGGCACAGAAAAGTTTTCTACCATATCCTAACGTGTACTGTAAACAACAGCATCTGTCTGCATCGCGTATTTATTTTAAATTTTAAATCGACGTTTCGGTGTCTTTGTAGGCCCCGTGGTCACGAGCGACTGACGACAATATTACTACCATATTCGTTCTAAAATACTTAACTTATTTTTGAAATTAATGACCAAAATCCAAATGGCTACTTTTCTATTGACCTAAAATATGTAAGTGTGACTGTAGGACAGACAAACAAAGTCACGAGATAGGGATTATTTTATACTATAAAAACTACAATACATAGAGAATGAAAATCAAGACTTTACTCTAGTGTCTTTGTAAATTTCTGAAGACAACGGTAACAAAAATAAAGGCGGGCTACATGAGTTTAGACACATTAAATTTATAGAATTTCATTACAACACAGAAACACAACACAAATATACGAGAATAGGAGGCAATCTCAGCACTTATCTTAAGAACAAATTTAGCTTCTCGCACCTTTGGTACCATGTGTGTCTAATGTACTTCCCCAAATAGTAGCAAAACGTACTAAGACCTGTAGCGAAACAGTCCAAACTATATTTTAAACAGTAGAAAAATAGAGTCGCACCTTGCTTGTAAGTTATTTTAATGTCTCAGCTTGAAACTTTTTGTCTTTTCACCTTCACATATATTCTGGAAGCTTATTGTTGTCCAAACTTGACCCAGTAATAAAATGAAAGCGTTATTTAGAAAACTAGAATGGAAACTCGGTCCTATCAAAGTTTTTGTGAACACTTAGTCTTGGTGTCAAAGAAGGTAAAACTTTGGTTTTTTACAACGTTCGTCGTTTAGCTAAAATTTACTGTTCTCGCTAGTATATTTTGTGGGAAACGCAAAAAATAATCATGATGTGACGATGCAATATTGGAATATGAATACGTTAATATTTCTTTATAAATATAGAAAAAATAGGATGTGATTTATGTACCAAAAAGTTATTTTTCAGTTTCATCCTTATTGAAAAAAAAGGAACTTAAGAATGATTATTTATTTTTTAGTAAAGCAGTATTCTTTTACAAAAGCATCCATCTACCATTAAGGATAACGATATTTAATGTATCAAGAAGAAAAACAAAACAAGCAGATCATGTTGTTTTTATAAAAGCACGTTACCAGAGGTCATTGACCTCAAGGGGTAGTCGTTAAATTTATGAGAGCAAAGACGGTCACCACCCCATCAATCTGAGTTAGCGTCTGATAGCGGACGGTGGGATATTTGTCACTGCTTGCCTGTTATTAGTGTCGTTTAAAAGAAGTATCGAGCTCTTCCTATGTAACTGGGACGAGGGGATTTGAAACTAATTTTGCTTGTGGTTGTGGAAAATGAATATAAAGAAAATTAGTTTTACTGACCAAAATATAGGTACTTGTTGTGAAACATACAGATCTTCCACTAAACTCAGTTTTAGGAATACACATCACCCACACACCTCAATTTTCTGATTCCGCTAGATGCAGCCCTTGAATAAATAATATCCTTTCTATTAATTGTAGCACACACATTAAATTACCACTAGTGCATTTGGAGTTGGATTAATTTTAAAATCTCAGAATTTTGTCACGGCCGAATATTAATTTTTCAAACCAAACAAAGCTCTATCTGTACAGGATTAAAGGCGATGGATTAAGGAGGCGCCGCCGGTCACTGAGTAAACGCGGTCAATGTTGAGTTATACTGCATATACTGTACCAAATATTACTTCGTTTCTTTTGTGCTAGCATGATTGGTCGTTCGTTTCCTAAATCGCAATTTATTGTGGGTATTGAATCATACGTATTTTGATTTAAGAAATATTTTGAATTCATAAGTAATTTCAGACACACTTAAATTTACCTGGCTACCTATGTACTTAGAAAAACATTGAATTCTTACAAGGTTTGTACAGTCTCGTTGTTTATACATGTCTTTTCAGTCCGGCTCGCTCGTAAATAAATAATAGCAAACCCAGTTGCAATGTAATCCATTGCATGTACCATACGAACATTTGAAATTTATGGGCAAACAAAATGTGCAATGTGCAGCTAACAATGCTGGCTCATACACATTCGATAACAAAATTTATGATATCACAGTTGTGCGGCAAAAAACAAGTATAGATAAATTGTATTTAAAATGAACTTGGAATCATAAAATATGACCGTTATTGTTTGATATGGAATTTATTGGGTTGAGAGCTGTATTACTATGACTTTATGCATAATATGCATATGCATAGTTACCTACGTAAATATGTAATTTTTGCTCTTTTGTTCGTACATTGGAAATACGCAATGATCTTGTTATTTTAAGATACAGTCTGTTAAATTAATGCAAATGAGATCAAAGATGGAAGCAAACGGGGTTAGGAAAGAACTCACCCTTCATATTGCCGGTACACATCACCGCCGCCGGAGCGGTTATATTTGGCGGCAGATTTAATATGAAGGGAGGTCGCTAGCCAGTCGAACCCTGGACCCTACCACCGACCAATGTCTTATCACCAACTTTGGTCATATTGTTAAATATTGGAGTAAATGTGAAAATGACAGTTCAACTATTTTTCACTAGTTCAATTATTCCTTACGGCACAGAATTTGATTCATCAACCTCCATGTTTTCAAAATGAACTGCAAGGAATGTTCAAGCATAGCCCTTTCCATTGCCCGTTCAGTGACTTAAATCTTCAAGAATATTAAATAAGTTAAAACAATTTTTTGCCTTAAAGAAATGAATGAAGCGGGCGAATTAATTAATTCATGTGTATTCTGCATTGAACAACAGAATAAATTAAAGTAAGTTTGTACATCGTTAGAAGTAAGATTATTTTACTTCTAATATTATAAATTTGAAAGTTTGGATGGATGGATGTTTGTTTCTCAATCACGACAGAATGGCTCAACTGATTTTGATGAAATTTGGCAAAGCGGTTTAGTCTGAAATAGTACTGAGATTATTTTTATCCTGATATTCCCACATGATTCGAAATTGCGTGGGTAAAATCCCGCAAAACAGTAATTAATAGTAATTAATATAAAATAAGCTAGTAATTAATATATTTTTCATCCTTTGGTAAAAGTTTTATTAAGTACGAAACACAAAGATCTTCTTACAAACTCCATACATTATAGCAAAATAATTGTTCTATCATTATTAATTACACTGTTTCCTATTTCTCAACGTAGCTTATATCATCCGGCGTCATAGATAGAGTCGAAATTTCAATGTCATCCTCGTAATTGTGTTGTTGACGAAAAGTTGGTTCAACTTTAATTGAAAAGGGGTGAACCAACCGGGATCTGAACCTGAGACAATGAATTAACGATTCTGATTATAGGGCCATTTGCTTGTTTACACGTCTGGGGTGTAATTAGTATCTCTTTTCGATGTAGGTATATGAGATAGTCACTGATTGACGTATTGCTAAACCTCTGCCAACGTTACCCAAGTTATTTTCCTTTCTGTATTTATTAAAGATACAAAAAAACGGCTGTCCGATACTGGAAAAAACACCTGAGGCAATTTATTATGGCAATATGGCGTTCCATCTTTCAATACCCGCATCTCGCTGCAATGGTACTTCGAGCCCGAATCTTCTTTCTGCCTTGTGGTCTATGAAAGCTTCATTTTCAATCCTTCATTTATACCTTGAAGATTTTCTTGACTCATTCCAAATCTCCAGTAATTTCAATAAAATTGTGATATTAAAATAAACTGCAACATTAACACGTTACCAAACAAATGACTTGCTAATTCTGTCTTAAAATAAATTATTCAACAATTCAACACCAAATTACATGTTAATTGTGTCTTGATCGAGAATCAAGCCTCTCTATGACGGATAAAACGGGCTAAAACTAGATTAAACTGGATTACACCGCTTCGAGTCGGAGGCGTTCATTTATTATGTAAATATGCGAGAAATTAAATCCTACAGGAGATCCGCTTGACAAACGATTTTAGAATTGATTGTTAACTGGGTTTCGCAAGAGTTGGTTACAAGGAAAAAAGTTTTGCAGTTAACTGCTACGAAATAATGCTTAACGAATGCAATGCCATAGTTAGCTAATTTTATGAAAACGTTACGTCTTAGCTTCCTCTCTAAGCACTTTATAAAATAAAAAAATTTTAACCAAAGTGCAAATAGGTTATTGCCAGGAAAGCTTTTTTGTTTTAATAAATATTCTAGTTCCTATGGTGAAAGTTCTTTATGAAAACCATTTATTAATTTACTTTAGAAAATAAAATCTGACGTTTAGTAGTTCAGTTATTTTATTTTCAACACACTTGCTCGTAAAGTGAGCGTTATTCTATTGAATTTAGAACTATAAACTGGGCTATAAGTCACGCGTGCATAATATATTATACCCTAGTGCATAATATAACGAATCCTACATAGTTGAATTGTACCTTTGTGCAAATTACATGCGAGTAAACAGAGCATATTTTATTGGTCCGGGTTATACATTAAATATTTTCAGAAACAACAAAGAGGTTTTATACCACTTCAAATCCATATACATTTTTAAATGTTTGCGCCTTATATTAGTAAAACAAATTTGTATATCAAACAATTTATTCACAATTTACAATAATTTGTTATAAAATATTAAAAATATTTGCATTTACCACTCCAAATTAAACATTTTCACTTAAAATAGGCTGTATATGCAAAACAGACATTGACACATTTGGCGGAAAAAAAAAACCTACGCGCATGCGCGAGGTTCGGCGCCATTTTTCAATCACAATACACAGCTTTTTTATCAAATGTGTTTGTTATTTTATGACCACGTATGTCTGTCTTTTACTCACAAGTGTGTTGAAAAACGTCGTATGTAACTCGTGAGCGTTGCTAATTACAGTCTCGGCTCATTATTAAGCCCTCGCCTGCGGCTCAGGCTCAAATCACAGCCTCGGCTGTAATTAGCAACTTCGCTCACTTGTTACATAATATACTATTATATATCGTAAATTTAAGTGATAGTTTATAATATAATATTATAGACGATGCTGAACGATACTAGTAGGCATCAATCGATTGTATCAATACCTCCACGTCATGTATAGAGTCTGCCTAATGAAAGTTGACAACAGGGAATTATGCAAATTTTTTATATGGCAACTTATTCTGGTGTCACTGTTGTCAATCGAACAGTTGTTAATGGTTTTGGTAATTGAGATTTTGGAATTTTCATATTTGAAAATGAATAAAAAAATTGATAGTTTCATAACCAATGTAGGAAACAGCGTTACCAGTGACTCTGACGATTCATTCCATATAGAATTGCTGGATTAAAATTTTGATCACAATGAATAAAAATAATTATTGAATTTTATTGTTTTATTATTAAGCCTGATTAATACTAGTTGCCTATCATTTTAACTGTACAGGGTGACTGGTGACAAATTTTAGATACTGAAGGAGAGCACTCTGTAGGTACTCCATTCTGGTCATAATTATGTGATAAAAGTAAGTACTTAATTTTTCGCTAGAATTCCCTATAAATAAATACTGCTATGTTACTTTTTACTTTACATACATACAACTGATTCGATCGCGGCACGTGACCTGGCACGCGGATCGCTGCCAACTCTAGCGTAACCATACGTTGCGTAATCATTTCTTTAACTTTCGGTTAAGTTTACTCAGTAAATAATTAATATATATTTATTTTATTATATTTTTTTCTCTTCATGTATGATCTCAAACTATCACGACCTCGAATTTCAAAAGTGACCCACCAGTCACCCTGTATACTTCTCATCAAAAAGTAGGATGGTACGATAATGTAATTTTTTACGATAATTTTATATTTAAATTTTTATCAAGTATCATGTTTGTTTAATCCATATGTGTCGTACTATAGTTGGGATTACTATGATGGGATTTCATAAATTCGCCAGATTTTTTAAGTCTCTACATTCATTAGCCAGACTATACGTACCATTCGTTCCGTATCTGTAATGTTTTTTTCTCGTCATCACATCACCAGAAACAAAACTGGTAGAGTGCGTTCATAACCCATGCGCCCGCGACGTTCCTTGAATCACACTGTTAATCATCTAGTTTGTATTTTCTTGCATACTTAGGTGCTGTTTGGAGAGCATCGTCAGTTTTTTTTTAAACTTCATGCAATTCAATTAAGTCCTCAGAATCATTTTCACTAATGGGAAAGTCAAACAATACGTTATACTTTGTTTTAAAACTATTTTTTTAAGTAACGCTTCTAATGTGAACGTTTACAGTTAAAATATTAAATTTCAATTGATTTGTTTCAAAATAAATGATTGACGAACCTTAAATTTGAATATCATGCGAAGTTTAAAAACAGAGAGTAAACAAGCAATTAAACTTCCAGGGTTGTCTGGAAGAGATTGTCTGTAGATGATAAGGCCGCCTATTGTGCACTGTACCTATTATATTTTTAATAATGTCATGTCTTACTCCATGTGTACAATGAAGAATAAATAAATAAACTAAAGCATGGAAGGTGCTCTGGTAGCTCCCAAAATTTTAATTGTTCCGGAAACATGATATGAGTACGTTCATATTATAGCTTTGGAGATAACTTTAGTAACATAATAGCTTTATATGATCGGGTTGATGCTATGATAAAGTATTGTTAAGTATGACGCGTTGATGACACTTTCGATTCACTACGTAGTTAAGTTTACCTTATATAAATTAGAAAATATAATGTTCCCAAACTGGCCCGCGGAAACAGCTGATCGCCTAAGATGGAAAGAGAAAAGGGAGGCCTTTGCCAAATTTTGGGACACCCAGGGCTAGTAATAATAATAATAATGTGGTCTAGTTTTTATGGAAATTTTAATTACCTGCGTAAATCTTGCGGCATGTTCATCAACCGGTTTATTTGAAATTATGCTTATATCTTATATCTATAATCTTTTGTTTACTTAACGTATGTGAAAGTAGTTGAAACTATATAATTTAAAAATACAATGGTTTAGCATCATAAATTCATAGCGATTTTTGTACAATACCAACTCAAAAGTGTCAAGCATCACAATTTTTCTATCAAAGAACAGACGGCACTGTTAAAATTGGTTAAAATGTTCTAAATTCAAACCTTTTTTGTCTTTGTTTTTTTAATACAACGATATGGCGTGATTTTGGGATCGTGGATCTGCCGATGCGACCGGCCGGCAGGTGCATTTCGCCGCACCCCAGCGCCACCCGTGTCTTGTCTACGGCAACTAGTAATTAGTATCTACATATCTACAGAGTCCTTTGTTTTTAAACTTATGATATTTAGTTAATATTCTAGGCTTTGCTAGAAAAGAAATTTAAAGGTAAGATTGTACAAAATCTATAAATAACAATGATAAAACACTATTTCACCTTGAACCTTATTACAGGATCATTATCTCTGAATTTCACCTGCCTCCCTTGTTATCTTATTCGGTAAATATAAATTTAAAGTACGTAGCTAAGCTGGAGCATCAAGTTCGTGATGCTGCCACTGGCTAAAACATTCTTCCACGACTCCCTCCACATTTATGTCGCCGGCTACATTAGCCTTTTGGCTGCCTACGCTAAGGGAGTCTAGGACCCCAAAAGCAAAACATCAATTGAACAACTAACCGGCTTCCTTCTGTACCTATATTAAAAGCTCGTTAGCTTTTAATATAGTACCGGAAGGAAGGTTTAACAAAATGTATGGACATTTTATAGTTTGTGTACGCCTGTGATATTTGTCAATGAAAACAATTATTATAAACTAGCTGTTGCAAGCGGTTTTACCCGCGCAATTTCGATTCCCGCGGGATTTTCGGGATAAAAAGTAGCCTATACAGATTCGGAAGAATCCCTCTAGTAAAAGAAATTTTGAAATCGGTCCAGTAGTTTTTGAGCCTATTCAATACAAACATACAAAAATACAAAGGTTTCCTCTTTATAATAATATATTATTAGTATAGATAACTGGCTGTTTCCGCGGCTTCATTTGCGTAATTTAATATTTTTCAAGCGAGTATTTCATTATGAAAGGGCCTATTCCATGTTATTTCTTAGCATTTTTTCGATATTTTAGCCTATTCTGACAATCGATTTTCAGCCGAGCTTGAAAAAGCTACATACAATATGCGTTCACTCATATTTACTATTATTTATAGCTCTCACGTTTATAATATTAACGAAAACCAGACAACCTAGTCTCATTTTGAATAAAATATGAAATATTCACTCAGTGATACGAATATATCCTTACGTATTGTTCAATAAATATTTATGAAAACCGAATAAAACATTCAAATCTATCCTTTTCTTTAGAAAGGACACAATTGAAACTACTAAAATGTTCATTTCCTCGATAGTTTTATTCATTTCAGTAGATTTTACGGGTGACGGAATAGCAAATTGCTCGGCTTGCTCCCAGCTCCGTTCGTAATCGATTGTGCTGCCATCTGTTGGCAAAATAATGACTCCGACTGGTATGTTCTCCTTTATTTTGCGACAGTATAGAGGAAAAATAAGATAAAGAATCTCAGTATTGAGCATAATAGGTTTCGAACTTTTAACTTAATTTAATAATAAAAGAAGCAGAATTCACGGGATATTTACAAAAACGGAATTACCATGTTTTTATTCATTTTGAGCTATCAATATTTCGGCTCTGTTATAAGGCTGCAAACTGGACGGCAGCGACAGCGAGAGCGACAGCGGCGCGGGCAGCGACGACGGGCCGTTCTCGACGGCTTTCGGCTGCATTCAGCGGGCGCTCCAGCGATAAGTCGCGGTTGCAGCGATAAGTTGCGTCCAGTTTGCAGCCTAAGTGCCATGATCACGACGGTACTGATGAATATAGTAAAGATTATGCTAAATATCCCGTTTCTAAATTTTATATTTATATTAATGACCAAAAATAATTGAAAAACTTAATAAAACATTTGAAAAACTTAGACTTCAACAAAGCAGACTATTTACTAACCTACGAAATATTTTTATGGTTCATAATATAGAATCTATCTTCATGCGATCTAAGTACTGTACGAATTTTGGGTAACCATCAATATTCATGAGGAAGGTCAATGTGAAGGTATAAATCATTAATGTTATCTGTCTGAATAATATTGATGATTGTGGCAGGTGCTGGAAAAAACATGCTGACAAGAAGTCACAAAATAGTTACCTACCACAGCCGTAGCGAATAGTTTTTTTTTTTTTTATAAGTGACTAAACCCGCGTTTGACCTCAATCTCACCTGATGGTAAGTGACGATGAGGTCGAAGATGAAAGCACACGGGTTTAGGAAGGAACTGGCTCTTTATACAATATTGCCGGAACACATTACCGCCGGAGCGGTAACATTTGGCGGCAGACTTTATATAAAGGGTGGTCGCTAGCTAGGCGGACCCAGAAGGGATCCTACCACCAAGCAAACATATATTGCAAATTTTCAGACAACCTTTGTAGATTTTAATCAAATATTTCAAACATGTGCTTGTAACAAAAAAATCCTTTTCCCTTAACAAAAACTAAGGTTCACGTTTGTTCCATTTATTTTAAGATTGAATTAATAAACATTTCAGATTACGACTAGATTATGGATATAACAAGACTTTTTGACTTGTATACCTATTATTATTATAAATAAAAACTAACTGTTCCTTCGTCAACAACACACAAACTAAAAGGTTTTTTAATAGAAATATTAATCGCCTTTTTATTTATCTATGTCAAACTTTTTATAAACATATTTTCTGAAGTATTCCTAATTTCATCTGATGTTTCAGAGTGCTCTATCTAAAACCTCATGCAGCCGAAAGCCGGTAATAATGAAACTATTTATCTCTTTAACGCACCGAACGTAAATGCGATACAACGTGAGGAAACCAGCCCTTAGATGCGGTTTGCCTATATTGGAATCTTGATCGAATCTTGGATAGCAACTAAATTGATTTCGGTGTGTTTTGAATTGAATGTTAATGGTTTAATAAATTTGAATAATGTACTTTTTATAGATTATAAACATGTTACTTTTTTATGAAAAAATGGAACTGGATCAAGATTTATTTTGACTTTTGAATAATTGAAATATATTCTAAAACACAGTTTAGGTACAATTTTTTTTAAAAGTTCTGTAATATTCTTTTATGCAGCTCTAGTGACAATCATGTTCAATGCAGTTATCTTATCGAGACTAAGATGTATCTTAGTTATTATACAACTAAACATGAGCAGCCGGTCTTCCGTCTACCATGTAGTGAGCCTTCATACGATGTTTATCTATAAGGACTAGAAAATCTTTTTGCCTCAAAATCATTTATTACTACAAGTGATATGTCTGGACACTGACACTATTTGACAGTTGTATTTTAATGAAAAAAAAAAAAAATCTTTTACTGCTCTTAAGCTGTCACGGTTCATTAAATTAATTGAAAGACTTTCTTTGTTGACCAGAACTTTAAACGTAACGTAAATACACGATAAAATCACATTAAAAAAGTCTATTATTGTAAATCATTTCATTAAGAGAAACCTAATAATAACAAAATTCTAACAGACATAGCTAATATTTTGTTATTCAAAAGCGCAAAAGAAGCAAATATTTCGTTAGATTGAGAACGAATATTACATTTAACATTAACGTACCTACCTCGCTATGTTTGATGAAAGTAATTCCGCAGAATGTTTGATTGAAGTGCAGTGACCCGTATTATTCTACTCTTTGATCTAAAGGCGACGAAAATCAGGAAATGAGTTAATTAAACATCAATTTGACAACCCTAACTGCTTCGAAAGGAATGTGCTCTGTAAAGTTGTAAAGGTGCTTATGTATAAAGTAACAATGTTTCTTCGAAGCGTGTGATTTGAGGAAAATTTCAATTTAGTAACTACTTTGAGCGTGTCTTAAGAAAATTATTTCATGATTTCATTCATAAATAATGAAATGATTTTATTAAATTTTATTTAACAAAACTTGGAGAATTTATTCATGTTATTTTATCAACAGTTTTTTTTTTGATAAAAATAATATATATGCAATAATATATTAACCTTATGCAAGTGACAAAAAAAAATATAACATAAAGAGTAACATAGAGTAGACAAAGAAAACAAAACGCAAGTACTTGTGAAAACTACTTCTGGGACAGTCGAAAACAAAATGGAATAATGTAAGGTAAATTGTAATAAAAATGTTTTGAAACGGATTTCGTCGCGTTGTTTATTTACATTTTAACTCAACTTTTTTGGTATTTTTGAAGGTCACAAGCGATTCAAAACGCCTCTCAGTAATTAACAAATGTAATAATTATTTAGTATTTAAAAAAAAGACTGAAAGCCAAGATTTCAATTAGGTTGCCGATGCAAATAAAAGCGGACCTTAGAGCACAAAGCAAAAACGCTTCGTTAAATAAGCATGTGCAGTGACGTAAGCGAAAGACGTAGTGACTTATGATGTAATGAGTATATTATATTTTTAAGTGTAACAATCAATCATTCAATATATACAAAACTGTTCCGTTACTGACTGAGTGACTGAGGTACTGAGTGACTGACAGACAACGTACAGCCGTTACTACTGGGCGTAGAGAGCTGAAATTTTGGAACATACATTCTTTAGGAGATGTAGGGGTGCACTAAGGAAGGAATTCCTGTAATTCCCACGGGAACGGGAAATATAGGACTTTTTAGTTTGTATAAAAATTTTATTCCTGGAGTGCACCGATATGAAACTTGGTGTTAAGGTTTTTCAATGTATGTCTGGTTGTGTTATGAAAGGAATTCCCGAAATTCCCACGGGAACGGGATATATATGATGTTTTAGCTTGTATGAAAAAATCCCTTCCCTTAGTGCACGGATGTGATACTTGATATAAAGGTTCCTCAATAAGTGTCTCTTTGTATTATGGAAGGAATTCCCGAAATTCCCCCGGGAAGGGGTTGGACTTAAAAAGAAAAAATTAAAAAATTAAAATTAAAAAAGTTTGTATGAAAAATCTTATTCTTGAGTGTACGGATGTGATACTTGGCATGAAGGTTCTTCAAAGAGTGACTGGTTGTGCTACGAAAAAAATTCCCAAAATTCCAACGGGCACGAGGAATATATGATTTTTAGTTTGTATGGAAAAAACTCCTTGAATGCATGGGTGTGATACTTGGTATAAAGGTTCTTTCAGTGGGTGTCTGGTTGTATAGTTTCTGAAATTTCCACGAGAAGGGTAGTTAAGCGCATACGAAGTTGCGGGATAAAGCTAGTATAATATATAGTAAATTATAGAGCACTTGCAACTTTTGCTCGTGTAGGATCGGCTTAGAATATCCCTACAGCCTTCTGATAAGCGTCTCGTAAAAGGCGACTTTTCCGAGTCCATAAAATTCAAAAATTCAAAAAGTTTTATTTATCTTAGGAATTTCACAAAACACTTGATGAAGTCAGTCATCACATACTTAGGCTTTAACTAGTTGTTGATAGTTGTTAAATAAGATATTACAGTAGACCAAGAGACAAAAAAAGCCGGCGGAAAAAAACTCTTGGCACTCTTTTTCACTAAGAATTATCAAATTAATACAAATAGGTACAGTACAAATTGACCGTGACATGAAAAAAATACAAACACAAGACAGCTAATTGTGAGAGCCAATGTCATGCCACAACCAAATTGCTTACATAGCAGGTGCAATGAGCTATGGATGCACAATACGAACATGACAAACTGGGACCAGAGTATTTGAACAAAAATGGAATAAAATAGTCATAGTATCATTAGCAAATAGAGTTTCGTGGTAGGACCATGTCTTATCTGACTGAATTATGACCACCCTTCACATAAAATCTGCCGCCATATATTACCGCAGTTATGTGTTACGGCAATATTTTACGAAGAGACAGTTCTTTCCTAAGCCCGTGCGCTGTCATCTTCGACCTCATCTTCACTTACCTTTAGGTGAGATTGAGGTCAAACACGGGCTTAGTCACCGATTTAAAAAAAAAGTAGTAGATACCTAGTACTAGTTTATTTGGGAACCATTGGAATGAAAAGATATGTATAAAAAAATGGTCAGAAATAGCAAGATTTTCGCGATAAATATTATAAATACTTGAACTATTTTTGCAAAAAAGGTACGTATTTTTTATAAGGATATTTATATATTCTTTAACAATCAAAGCATGGTCACTGTAAATTATGAATGAATACCATTCAGAATAAAGATGACTACGCACTACTACAATACAAACTTGTAGTATTACGTCGTCATAAAATCAAACGTATTCAACGAAATGCCGCGTCGTAGTAGCAGTGTTCATCAACAGTGACTATTAGTAAAAAAGTTTGTGATCTTTATTTATTTCTACTAAGCGATAAATATGCAGGTACGTTTACATCGTATCAAAGAACATAATATTTAAAGAACGACGCATAACTTTGTATGAGCGCTGGTACCCGCCTCAATAGACATTGTGATATATTGTTGAAAAGAGTTCATCTTCTAGAACAAGAATTAGTATGGCGCCGGTCTTGATCCTGAGTCCAAGCTGATAACCAACCTTATAAAATTAATCAAAACCTCCTAAGACAAATAAAAAAAACCTTAATTCAGGTGTCGCTTACTATCTATGCTATAGGTGACCCGTCTGTAATTTTGACTCTGAACGGACTAACGATCGGAACTTGGCACCATAATAACTTTGATTCAGGTTACTAAGACCTATCCAACGACGACGTATCTAACATGGCTATTGGAGATGGATAACAAATTATGCGTCGTTCTTTGGCCGGTAACTAAAAAAAGCCCTTTACCTATACATATATTCAAATGGGATGGTGTGATGGCGACACTAAATATGAAGACATCCTAGAACTGCCATAAAGTTTTTATTATATAATAAATTTAAGAACAACTTACTGAAAAATAAAAACTGCTGCATTGAAAGTGCTGTTATTACAACGCATTAAATCAATAATCAATTTCTTACGCTTCAGTTTCACTTCAAAAAAGTTGAAAAAGTTAAAATAACGAATTTAATTAAAATTTGAAAACACAAAACGAATCATATATTAAAAATACGATACGATACCGTAGGTTAAGCAACGTTAAGCGCGGTACTTGGCTGGGTGAATGCCGACCGATTCATTTCTCATGCCGACTTCCGTCCAGATCCCGGGTACAATATTCGTTAAGGTTTGTCAGAAGCCATTTGTCAAGTTTGGTGGATTATGGCCTAGGGGGAGACTCATAGCCATTACAGTGGGCTCATTACAAGGAGTTATGATGAAAATGTTGTTGTTCTAATTACCTGTATTGGTTCAAGTGATGACATCTTACGTTAACTTTCTTTTTCACATGATATAAAATACTATATTTTAACTAATGTCTTTCATACCATAATTTGCACTTCTTACTTAAACTTGCAGAAAATAAACTGCACTTCTTTAGTGTCACTTAAATACTTAGTTTTTAAACTACTTTTTGAACAAGTGCTACAAACTGAGTTTTCTTGAAAGAAAAAGATTTCAATGCATTTTATTACAACGAAAAGCTTCCGTAAACACAATAAATCTCAATTTCTGTGAGAACCTAAGCTGCTTTGGGATCTAATTAAGTAATTCTATTCGTTGGCCGACCAAGCATTTACCTAATGACAATTTAATGCCATGGTAGTGTTCTCTAAATGTTTGTGTGAGGTACTTAGTTGGCTTGAAGTCGTTTTCTTTTGGTTGTAGTTGACAATAATATAAATTGAAAGCGGTTAAACCTGCCTGCCTTTGAACCAATTAATTAAGAAGTATTGAATTTATTAACAACTAGCTGTGCCCGCGGCTCCGCTCGCGATAATTTCGGGATAAAAAGTATCCTATGTTACATCTAGTACCTCTGATGATTCGTCGAGTAGTTTTTGCGTGAAAGCTGAACAAATTTCCACGCTTTCACATTTATAATATTAGTGAGGATAAGGATTGACATTTTATAATATTTGACAATTAATTGTTTAGATCACTTTCACATGAGGCATGAACGAAAATACTTCAGCGCAAAGCTTCCGAGTAAACTATGTTGAAAGTTGACCCGTCCGGCACGTGAACATGAAGATTTCTAGAACTGCTAACCCGGGAAAGAGCGGCGTATAACTGACCATGCGAGAAACAACTGACACCGAGATCTACTCCAGCAACACGAAATGTCTGCCCTTGAGCCTTATTAATTGTCATTGCATAACACACCGATACTGGGAATTGCGTTCTTTTAAATTGGAATGGAAAATTATTTGGTATTATGGGAATTCTGGGAATAAAGACGGTTTCTCCTGGACCGCAACCTGTTAAAATTTGAGCCTCGATTACATTTTGTTGCAACTGGGTTACTTTTAGCCGAGTTCCATTGCAAAGTTGGTGTAGTCTTAAATTTCGGAGCAGAATCATCGGAATGCCAATTTTTAAACAAATTTCATGAGAAGGAAGTCCGGGCATATTTCAAGAATTTAAAAATTGTATCGGGTAATTAGTGGCTTCTTGTTCATCGACCATTCTATTTATCGACGATACTATAAACTTTGCTTTCCCCCTGTATATTAGACAGTATTTAATTATTAATCTCAGATGCCTCGTCATTGCGAGGAGTTAAAATGGACCTTTCGCATATCCAAGAATTGTCCCTATTTAATATATTTGTTAAGTCACCGTAAACCGATGATATAAGATGTTGTTGGGATTGCACTATACAATATAACTCAGGCGTCAGAATAAGTTTTCCTTGGTGTAGTTGCGGATAGGTACCTTCACCAATCTTTAATAATATATCAGAAAATTCACGATCATCCGGGTTATCTCCAGTTCTCACTCGCATGTTTATAGTCAAATGCACCGATTGTATATCACACCACAAATAAGAGCTTTCAGGCAAGCCCTAACCTCATCAGCTCGGGTTCCCCGTGGTATTACCGGTAAGGTTTGTCGGAAATCACCACAAAATAAACCGTGATACCGCCCATTAGTCGATCACTTTGTCTTATATCCCTTAGAGTTCTGTCTACCGCTTCTACTCCTTTTCGAAGGGCCATCGTACATTCATCTCATATAATTAAATTACACTTACTCACGTAATACCTTAGCTTTGTCGCTATTTTGTAATAATAATCTCAAATAGAATCACTCGGCGTGAGAAATGAAAATAAAGCTGAAACGCCTGTGCAATGCTATCTACCTAAACCTACTTCACTTAAAAATAAATACTTATAACTACTATAATTAATAAAAGTACCTACGCTTTTACCTAC
Organism: Stenoptilia bipunctidactyla; assembly: GCA_944452665.1. NCBI lineage: Eukaryota > Metazoa > Arthropoda > Insecta > Lepidoptera > Pterophoridae > Stenoptilia > Stenoptilia bipunctidactyla. The sequence goes on from OX101726.1 coordinate 14,749,827, forward strand.
TCAAAACAAAAAAAGACTGAACATAAATTAGCCAAAATTTGGAATTTGACCGAATATTTAAACACTACCAAAACAACTAATACCTATTTAATAAAAAAACAACAAAATAAAATAAAATAAACTATTTAAAGACTAAAAATCGCGCTGATAAGCACGGTATATAATATCAATTATTGTCTGTCAATAAAGTCGAACGCTCTGAACGCATCAACATCCAAATATTGAATCGTAGTATCTCCTTCTTAGTTTGTGTAAGCTTGCGTTTTTCTTTTTTTTTTTTCCGCCACAGAAAATTTTGGCACCCCCTAAAACAAGCTTTAACCAGTAAAGCAAGCTTTAGCGGGAGGAGGATGAATCCTATTACGGACGAATGGGCATTCTATAAGCTGTTAACCCCAGTGGCTAACGGAAAATAGAATGCCCAGACAGTGTGGAGACTCACTCAGTGAAGCCGAGCATACCCACTAAACATCCCCCTTTACGACCTACCTTAATCCAGGTTCTTGATCATTTATCGGAGCGACAGCCAATTGGAGAGAGAGGCTGCGCAGTGAGCGGCATCCAGACGGCTGCCACCAAAAGGAACTGAAAGTGAGAAAAACAAAGCTAAGATTAGCAGAAATGACAAAGCTGAAACTAAGATATTATCTAGAGTGATCAGACTCACTCTGAGATAGGAATGCTGGAAAGAAGGACTACGTTTAGAAACGTTGAGCTTGCTGGAGTTTCCTGATAAGGGGAGCGAACTTGGTTAGGACCGGAAGAGCACCGTTGAAACCCTCTGGGCTGGCGTCGAGAGCGGCGCCGAAAGCCAGGATCTCGTCGATGGGAGACGCCATGCGGTCTTGAGAACCATTTGCATTCTGGCACTGGGAAGCCGATTTGGCGGCCGGTTGCGATTGAGTCGCGACCCGGCTGCGCTGACCTGGAACGATAGGAGTAAAGGCTTTGGGGGCCTTTGATCTGACTGGAGGAGCTTCCGAGCTAGGCTGCGGTCGCTCTCTCCAGTTCTCGGTGGGCTTCACGGTAGCCCTGGCAGCACGCGGTGCCTTGGGGCAGCCGCGAAAGTTTGCTGTGTGGCCTGACTGGCCGCACAAGACGCAGGACGGAGCGGTGGGCGATTCGGGAGTGCGAGAGCACTCTTTAGTCCCATGCGGATCTAGGCACTTGACGCACCTAGGGGAAGCAAAACAATTTGCCGCCGCATGACCATACAGTTGGCAGCGGTGGCACTGACCTGGGAAACCACGCTTGTGTGGAACTTCGACGCGGATGTTGGACAGACCGCACACGGTGGGCTTGCCTCTGAAAATGGACTGCCCTTGCGGGTTCTTCGCTAGGATCACTAGCGCAAGTGGGAACTGCTTGCCTCGGCGGCTGTGCATTTTGTGCACAGATTCGACGGGGAAGCCTTGAGAAGACAAGTCCTCTTGGATTTGCTCGTTCGAGAGCTCGAACGGCACGTTCCTGAGGACGGCACGAATCTTACGCTCCTCAGGGAGGGCGTAAGTGTGGTACTCGAGCTTTTGATCAGCAAGAAGCCGAGTAAGATTCCTGAAATCGGAAATGGAATTGACAACGACCTTAATAGAGTCACCCACGTTGGATGCCTTACTATACTGGATCTTGGGATTGTGCCTACCGCAGAGGGCTGAGACCTCGGTCCAGCGGCTCTTGTCCCGTAGAAAGACGGGGGGCGGGGACTTGACTTTCGGCGGAGCCGAATCTGATTGCGACGCAGGCTGTGACGCCGGGATCGCTGAAACAAAGGGCGCAGGAGCAGACGCCGGTGCGACATTTTGCAGAGCAGGAGCAGCGGCTGGAGCAGCTGAAACGGATGGAGATAAAGTCGAAGAAGCATCTTTCTTCTTCTTCTTTGATTTTGATTTTTTGCGAACCTCGTTGAACGGAGCAGGAGATTCTGGAACTAGAGGAGCGGAGTCGGAATCACTACCCGGTGGGGTAGTTTTGCGTTTGCACGCGGAAGAGTCTACCAACATACTACCGGCTTGCTCAGGAGGGTCTGGCGACGCCGGAGAGTCAGTGGGGAAGCTCGCGGGAATCGGAGCTGAGACGGAAGCAATGCATTTGACTTGTTCTGCCAAGGTTTGGACCATAGTTAATAACTGTTCGAAGCGAATCCCCATATTGTTTTGGATATTAAACAACTGTGAGAATTGTTCCTGAACGGATGGGAGCGCCGAAGGCTCGGAGGGATCCATCGGGACCAGCAAATGGAGTGAGCTGTAAGAAGAACTGTCCTAGACTAGGACCTGAGTGCCGTTTGGACGGCGACACGGCTGCACAATCTGCGCTGAAAAAGAAAACGACCTAGTACGGACCTATTGCTGGTGAACGGCGGACGATCAGGCTTAGTTGTCACGGTTACGTATCCACCTGACCAGCGATGCTTCGGCCGGTAGCAGTCGGGTCCACCCTGAAAAGGGCAGATGAATTAGCCCCGACACCACACAGCCTCCACAAGAGAAAACTTTCCGAAAGAGCTTAACTTGGCACCCGACCCGCACGAGTGCGGGGGAGGGAACAAGGGCAGCGCAATACGAACACTCGGGAGCGGCCGCAGACACGACCGTTCGGGAGCGAACGCAAACGGGAAGTGAATGTAAGCTTGCGCTCGCCTCCCGCCTTTTTATACCCTGCCGCCGCGAGCCGCGTCGAGCGCGGCAACCGTTACGCAAAAATAATCCTTATAGCATGATTCAGTATTCACGCCCGATGGCTTATTAGCGTAGTTCATGTATAAGTTTGGTGTTTCTATACCGATTTCTATGATTCTTTTTTTATTGAATAGGTAATAATGTTAATTTTTTTCATTAGGGATGAGTGAGAGTATTATAAACGTAAGAGTAAACAAATATAATCAGAAAGCTCCGAACTGCTAAGCTATCGGGATTTACACGTGTTATTGTGAGTCAACCATAAAATATAGACATATACTGTTGTGGGACATTTTTTATATAATTTTATGTAAAATATTTCCGTCATACATGATTTCTATGTAGCCATTAAGGCTGCACACGCGACGGAAGCTTCAAAAATGAAGTAACTTTTCCCGTTTTTTCAACATTTCCCTTCACTGCTCTGCTCCTATTGATTGTAGCGTCATAATAAGTATACTATAACCTGCCCAGGAGTATGAAGAATAATTTTACCAAGTTTCGTTAAAATCCGTCGAGTAGTTTTTGTTTCTATAAGGAACATACAGACAGACAGACAGACAAAAATTTTACTGAGTGCATTTTTGGCATCAGTATCGATCACTAATCACCTCCTGATAGTTATTTTGAAAATATATTTCATGTACAGAATTGTCCTCTCTACAGATTTATTATAAGTATATAAATAATATAATATAATATATAGATATAGATAGATAGATATAGAAGATATGGGCAGATTTAATTTGATGTAAACATTTATCTCTCTCGGTAGCACAGGCGTCGGGTATGCGGCTAAGGCGTGAGGAGGTCCTGCGGTGCGAGCACAGAAGTTTATCGACTTCTGTTCTCTAAAGTCCTGTGCTCGCCCTGCTGGACCCGATTTCCAGCTTAGAAAACGACCTTTTTTGGTACGACTAAGGTCTGGGTGAATACTTGGCTACCCACAAGTCCCTGTCCCAAGTCCTGTGTGGTTTCTGTAACATAAGCTTAAATAACATACTTCGGGGCTACATGCTTGATGTGTCTTTGTTTCAGTTCGAGTAGGTATATTATTATAAGAATATTAAAAGTCAAATCTGAAGGTTACTTAAAAATCAATTTAAATTGGAAGTTTTTTAATTTGATTAGAGGTAGAGGGTCTTTAAAAACTTTTTATTTTATTAAAGTAAAAACTTTGAGGACAAAACTTTTTGTTTAAATACACAAAGTTAAGTATTCAAACATTGAAAATTCATTTAAGTTTGAGAATAATTACAAAAGTATTTATGGGTTCTGATTTGATTATAAATTTAAAAATATATTAAGTAAACTGAAACTAAGAATTTGAATTGAACTTTTTTTAAGCCATAAGTTATTTCTTAAATAAATAAACGTCTGCAAATTTTGAAGCGTTTAACGTTTGTGTCATGCATCCATAAACAGACAGCAAGACTCACATATCCTCTTATCAGATATTATTTGTATAATTTATTTTAGTAAAAAAATATCCAAAAACCATTTCCCGGTAAACATAATCATCCAGTAATTTAAAACGTCTATTTCAAGACGGTATTCCTCAAAGTAATTCGTCCTCACCAACTTTATTTTCCTCATTCTATGTAATAAGAAAGGAGTTTCATAAAGGCGTCAATACATTTTTCAATGAATAACCCATTATACTCCACATGTTATTCATAACACACTATATAATAAACCGGGTGTCGATAAAGTGCAACTCATGTAAACGATTCGCGTAAAACCTTTCAAGCTAGGTTTTCTTTAAAAATATTGCGTGAAAGCCTTTAAAATGACTTCGCGTTTAAAATGGTTTCAATAAAATTAAAAATAAAGTCTCATGGAAAGGGTTTAATAGTTTATGGCAAATTTTTAAACAGTAAAAAAGTTTTATAGTTTTTTTAACTATAAAAGGTTATATATGTGTGTTTGTTTGCTTAGCCACCAAAGCAATACATTTAGAACTGGTAGCAGGATTATGCAGCGCATCCTTTCTCGCAGCCTTTCGTCGGTTTTGTGCACGACGCGGTACACCCCAGCACGTATACAGCGACAATGGGACTAACTTTGTCGGCGCGAACCGTTTACTGCTAATGCAATATAGAGAATGTTTGGACAGTATTGACAAAGGATTTTTAAATAAAGCTTCAGATATGGGGATTACATGGCATTTTAATGCACCTGCCTGGCCTAGTGCGGGGGGACTTTGGGAAGCAGCAGTGCGTAGCATGAAACATCATCTGAAACGGGTGATCGGAGATCAGCGGCTCACCTATGAAGAATTTACTACGATCCTATGTGACATAGAGGCCTGCTTAAACTCACGACCACTATGCACCGTGACTGAAAGTATCGATGACATCGAAGCTTTAACACCTGGCCATTTCCTAGTAGGAGGAATGCTAATCACACCTCCGAATGTGCGAGAAGAACATTTAGATTTAAGAAAACGGTGGCATTTACTTGAAAACTTGACAGCAGCATTCTGGAAACGATGGTCGCGAGAATATTTACAGCAGTTACAAACAAGATCCAAGTGGAGATTACCATGCAGAGAAGTACAGTTAAACGACATTGTTTGCATAAAGGATGATAATTTGCCAATCGGCAGATGGGCAATGGGCAGAGTAATAAAACTCCATACAGGAAAGGACGGCCACACACGCGTAGTAACTTTAAAAACACAAAACGGACAAGCAAAGCGGCCGATAATCAAATTGACACCCTTATTACTCACAGACGATTACAAGGACCCAACTACATCATACAATGACATTCGCAATCAGGAGAAACCTGACAATAGAACAAGAAGAAAGAGAACGTCTCAGTTATCCTTGACAAATGTTATACTAAGCATTATAGGTATATTTTGGTTGTTCTTATCATCGCCAGTTCTTGCGTTGAACGATAAAAGTTATAATATTACAGGTCTCCAACCAGACAATTCCTTATATTTTGACACCTTGGCCGAGATAAGAGAGATAAAGGATGATTGGAAGCTTATCATGTACTACAATTTGACATCTTACTGGGAGAACACGTATGAGGTTATAAAATACGTAAAGTACATAAACAATTTGCCACATAATATGACTAACAAGCAGAACCAAATTATTTGTAACCAACTGAATCAAAGCCTTAGCGAATTATTATACTTCAATACATTATTAAAAACAAAACACTTAAGAAATAAAAGAGGTCTTATAAACGGAGTGGGCTACGTAGCAAATACATTGTTCGGAGTATTAGACGAGAGGTTCGCTGAAAAGTACGCGCAAGATATACGAACGGTCAATGAAAATGAAAATCATATCCTAAGTTTATTTAAAAACCAGACCCATATCGTCGAGACACATAATAATATCATAAAACGGAATGAAGAACTGATGAACAAACAATTCTCATTAATCAATGAGCACCTTAAAGGCCTTACCTTGCAGTCCAACTCTCTAAAACAAAGCTCTGAGAATGCGATATATACTTTTACAGCCAGTTATGCCGCCGACAAAATAATCACACATCTTAAGCAAATTCAACAGTCATTACTAGATTGCCTGACTGACCTATATCGAGGTCATATAGATATGCATTTATTATCACCAGCTCAATTACAAAAGGAGTTTGACACAATATCACTCCACTTATCCCGCGACTTGCACCTCCCAGACATATCAAATACATTAACAGATATATATAAAATACTAAGAGTCCAAGCACGCATGACGAAGAACTTTATTATATTTGAAATAAGAATTCCACTCCTAAGCAACACTAAGTATGAGCTTAATAAGTTGATAAGTCTGCCAGTAAGTTTAAATAAGAAGATGGCAACCTATGCTATACCTGCCTCTACGTACATTGCATTCGATATCAACAAAGATACGGTCATTCTACTACAGGAATCCGATATAACAGCGTGCCTTACTATTTCAACAAACAAACTACTTTGCCATTTACATCAACTTGTATACCGTATGAAGCCAACGCAATCCATTTGTCAATTAAAAATAATTGAAGCTATTGAATATTATACATTTTGCAAAACTGAGACATTGCAGTGTGTTGATAAGTGGGTCAAGCTGAACAATAAAAACACATGGTTGTACGCGTGCTGCGAAGAATGCTTAGTACGCATATTATGTCCAGACGGACTGGCGACAGAGCGCTTACATGGGAAAGGACGTATTACCCTAGGTCAGGGATGCGTTGTAAAAACAGATAGGTTTATGTTGTATGCAAATAAGGAATACACAAGTCAGTTATACGTGAATGATAAAGTTATAATGCCTATATTATCGCCGTTAAATGAGCTTATGAATACCTCCCTAGCATATTCGAAGATTCAAACTGAGTCGCACAATCAGATATTTCAAAATTTACAGAAGGATATTGACATTTTAAAGGAACAATCCAGTGTTACTTTTATATCAAACCACGACACGCACCATTATATAATAATTTACACCTTGGTCGGAAGTGTATTACTGAGCATAATATTTATTACTTGCTGGTTAATAAAGACACGAAGAGATATCACGTCTCAGAGATCAGACAGCAGAAGCGATAGAAGACAAAGCACGGAATTGCGGAGAAACCTACAGAGAACGCCGGGACCTATCGTGTTTAATATAGAGAGTGCACAGCTACCGGGTCCATCAGTGAAATTTGACACTAAACTAGACAGTTAACAAGTGCAACTAAAGAGTGATAATTGACACTAATTTCTAATACCTACGTGTTTAGTAACGGTTACTTAAATGTTTAATTTTGTTAGTTTAGCTATTTTAATATTCTCACATTAGTGCATTCCTTTCATTATTTTAAAATTTACTTATATCCCAAAATAGTTTCGATCTACTCTGCATATTCCATTAATTGAATTTTAGATAATGTAATAAGTTTTATTCTTAAGTTTGTTTACATTATTTCTGTTTATTTTGGTTTTAGTTGTTTTGTGTAACTTAGGTGTGGCAGTATGTACAAAGTACATGGTTTTAAGGTAAATTGATGTGCTCACACAGCAATCGTGACATCGCATCGATAGATTCGCTGATATAGCAATCGATAGCGTATTATGTGAAGGTCGTACGCACCTTTACTTACATTTTACTTCCTAGCTTTACTTTCCTTATTTAAGATAGAATAAGATCATTATTACATGTTCAACTTTACAACAGTTTACTTGTCTTTCTTTTACATTTGACATCCTAGTTTAAGTTTACGTAGTTTTAATTCTATATGTTGGAGTAACCCCCAACAGTATAGCAATTCCAATAATTAAAAATGATTTGGCCCTGAAAAAATATCAAATGCAAGTCTTGTTTAGCTTTTTCTGTTTTTTGCTAATATCTGTATTTGTTGCAATTTCAACTGTTTTGTATCCCTACAGTCTAGCCAATAGGTATTTTTGCTGTAAGATCAATGTTTTTGATCAAGATCAATTGTCAAGGTTGTCTGTAAGAGATCGCTTGACAGCGATAAGGCCGCCTGTTGTGCCTATCTTTATGTTTTTTTCTATTTTATAAGTTTCTTTTTGTAAATGTGTGCAATAAAGTATAAATAAATAAATAAATAAATGTTTGTAAATATTTTTCATGGGTCTAAGGCCTGATTTTTCAAAGGTCAGATAAAAGTTATCTAATGAATAAAGTATTTCTCTATGGCTTCAAGTTTGTCTCAAGTTAATTGTAATTATATTTCATTGTTGTGCAATTATAAAAATCGTAAGTCAACTTTATTTCGTCGTGTAATACGATTGCAACCGTTATCTGCTTCTCATGCTCAGTTAAGAGCTAGATGCCGAGAGCTGTGTAGAAATAATTTCCAGTCGAACAAGTTTTAGCCGCGTAGGGTTGGCTTAGAATATGTTTACCACCCTTGTAAAACGTGTCGTAAAAGTTGACTAATACGAGTAGTCTTCGCTTGTTGGATTCCTTCAGGGTCCGCCTGGCTAGCCATCACATTTCAAAATTAACCTGCAAAATCTGACGGCAAATATTTCCGCTCAACCATCATCATCACAACTCTTTGTAATGAGCCCACTGCAGGGCATGAGTCTCTCACCTGGGTGAAGAGGAGGTACAGGCCATAATCTACCAAGCTGGCCCAGTGATGGGTGGCGGATGCCAGAATTTTCAGGGCGCCTAGATGGCTTCTGACAAACCCTAACGACTACTGCATACAACTATACAGCACCCAGGACCGACTACTTAACGTGCCCTCCGAAGCACGGTAGTGGTCGTGAGAAATGAATGGTCGGCGGTCACCCATCCAAGTACCGACCCCGCAAAACGTTGCTTAACCTGTGATATCGTATGATACACGGCGCCACGACGACTTTCCGCTCCAACTGTGGTAGTTTCCGGCAATATTTTATGAAGAGCCAGTTCCTCCCTAAGCCCCTCTGTTATTTTCGACCTTAACTTGCCTTTAGTTGTAAGTGAGGTCAAAATCGTTGATAAAAATAAGGAATTATTTTTCAAGAACTTTGGAAACGGGATATTTACATTTGCTTTTTGACATAACACCGTCGTCTTTTGTGATCATGTCGCTGGAAAAAGAACCGAAATATCAAGAACTCAAAATGAATAAAAAACATGGTAAGTAAATATTTCATTTCTAAAGTAAATTAAATATTAATGACATGATCGTATAAAATAAATTACTTTTCGCTAGCTTACCTAACTCACAGATTCAGGTCAAATCCAAGTTTATACTGGCCCTTAAAACTACGGGTCAGGTTACAACAGCCGCCGCTAGACAAACTTGTCTCTGAGACGAATTTTACGAGCAACTCTAGCTTTGTGAACTAAACCTTTAGGATTCATCTTTCTAATATAAGGTACAAACACAGGATCTTGCGTTTAGTCTCTTTCAGCCTTATTAATAATAAGTTTCTTTTTGTAAATGTGTGCAATAAAGTATAAATAAATAAATAAATAAATGTTTGTAAATATTTTTCATGGGTCTAAGGCCTGATTTTTCAAAGGTCAGATAAAAGTTATCTAATGAATAAAGTATTTCTCTATGGCTTCAAGTTTGTCTCAAGTTAATTGGTTTACTTATTACTTTTTTTGGAGGGTGGGCTTGAAATCATTAAGATCCACTCAGCTTAATTAAATTTGTTTAATTGGATATTCACAGTTATTTTTAATTTAAAATACATGTATTATTTGTAAAAAGCAAGTTCTACCTCCTTGGCTAATTTTCACCATCTTCTACACTCCACTTCATTTCTCTTCTTAACCTCACTTTTCTTGAACAATGGACTCAATTCAAAACTCAGTTGTGGCACTGGCGGAGCTCTTCAATAATCAAATGGCTGATTTTCGCAAGGAACTCAACAAGAATCCTTCACAAAACCCTGCCTCTAGTTCTTCTCCACTGACTCAAGATTTTGACAAGTTTCAAATGTTCATAACAACAGCCTTAGAAAACTTGCAGAAACAGGTACAATATCTGGCAATTGAGATTGACAAGATGCAGACACACAGCCGAAGAAAATTTCTACTGTTTCATGGTATTCCGGAGCATAGCAATGAAGATGTGTTCTGCGCAGCAACTAAAGTTATAACAGAACAGATAAAAGTTACTGGATTCACTAAAACTGCCATAAGTAGCTGTTACCGGTTGGGACGCTCAGTTAGGCCAGGCAAGCCTCGTCCAGTCCTTGTTAAATTCATAGATCTACAAGTTAAGGACAAAATATGGAAGTCTAAGACGGCCCTTAAGGGCTCCGGTATAACGTTGTCGGAGTTCTTAACCAAGCTGAGACATGACACGTTCCTTGCTGCCCGTGAAAGATTTGGCGTGAAGCGGTGTTGGACACGAGATGGTTCCTTATTCGTGCTGGGGCTGGATGATGTAAGGCATCGGATCGTCACCATGGCTGACCTCGACGCAATATCATTGGAGTCCGGCGAGGCTGACGACATTAAATCTCCGGTGCCGAAGCAATCAAAACCAGCAAGAAGTAGGCGTCCAACACGTAAATAGATTGTTCTTTTTCCTTTCCTTATGCCTAGTTATGTATGTGTAGATATATATTTCCTTTTTTTTCTCCTAAATTTGGCTACCTCCGACTTATTTATTAATATTTTTTTAAACAACCTACTAATGTTTTGTCAACGTCAAACTGCCTAGACTTGTGACATAAATAACGTCACGGTGAAAAAGTCACTGTGATCTGGCACCGTAACATGTAACCGTGACTGTTCATGAAATATCAACGTTAGAAAGTAACAACGTTATTCATGTTGTTTCTTTGTTCCAATAGCTATCTCTGTCACGCAAATCTCGCCGGTGAACGCCGACGTTATTGAACCATGAGTACGAGGGAGAAAGAGCATTATGTTTAGTTAGGGCTACGTTCCGAAATGTGCCGACAGCGCTCATGTGCGCTATATACATGCAAATAATGACAGTTCAAAATACTTCTAAGTGACAAATGTGAAGACAAACGTATTCACGTATTCACATTTCGGAACGTGGCCCCCACGTGTTTTAATTAACTGCTATAATTTGGGCATCCTGTAATCAGTATATTTTTACAATAAAATATATTTATGGGATATTTTAACATATTTAAAAATATGGTAGGTATTCAGTTTTGTACTTATAGTTTGTGGATAGGTACAATATTATTAATTTATGATATTTATCACTATTTTTATAGTCTATTATTTATATAATAATGTTAAATTATTTAAATAAATATAATTATTTATTTATTTAATTTAATATTGGATCAGTGACCCGCTTTAGTAACGCTACCAAACGGCACAAAATGTTTGTAAATTTTCAACAATCATCCTAATTTTTCATTTTATACCAAAGAAAAGTTTGTCTTTTTCTATATAAAATTATAAACTAGTTAATATTTTATATTACTCCGTACTTAGCAAAAATGTATTTATTTTAGTAATAACAATTCGATACATTGTCTTTTTAACACGTGATCGCATTGATGAACACAGTTGATTAATAATAATCGACGTGACAGAGTCGCGGTGATTTGTCACCGTTATTTTTTTGGAACAGGAACGACAATCACGGTTACAAAAAAATAACAGTTTTTCCCAAGCCTAAAACTGCCATGATATCATATGTTTCATTCAATCAATGTTCAATCTATAACTAACTGTCAGTAATAGCTACCACAGACACAGTGTGCATATTTATTGAATACTCCGCCAATATTACCATTGCAATATTATTGACAATCATATATGTTTTAATGTATTATTTGATTTATTTGTTTCAACTTTAGTAATTTAGCCGGAGGTAGAACTTGTTTAATGTTTACGTTTTTATTATTATTTATAGTAAAGTATTTATTAAGTAGTTTCATATAATATTTAAGTAGGTACTATTTATTTATTTTGCATTTATGTATACTTCGGATAACGAAGATGACAAGTCTTTGCCTGGTTATGTCTCCTGTTCCTCACCTTCATCACAGAGTACTGGTAGCTACCACAGTCTAACTCCTCCTTTAAATATTGCGCTTGACCAACACTTTTCAGATTTTCTTAATAACTTTAATGTTGTCCATATTAACGCGCAGAGTATTCCAGCTCACTTTCCCGATATGCTGGCAGCTTTTGATAGCAAAGCTATACACGCTATCCTTGTTTCGGAAACTTGGTTCAAACCATGTCTCTCTTCTGCTTCATATGCATTACCGGGTTTCTGTCTAATCCGCAGTGACCGTCCAGAACGTCCTGGTGGAGGCGTAGCCATATATCTTAGAGCACATATCCCTTTTACCGTGGTCAACGCTTCTACTGCTTCACCAACTAGTGCAGTCGAGCACTTATTTTTGGAAATCACGCTGTGCCACACTAAAGTGCTGCTAGGAGTTATGTATAGCCCACCTAATATCAATTACTTCTCGACTTTAGAACATACCCTGGAGGATTTGGTACCGTCGTATGATCACACCATCTTAATGGGCGACTTCAACACCTGTTTGCTGAAAACAGATCTCCGATCTACAAAACTTCGCTCATTAATACGGTCAACCAACCTCAGTATTGTCCCGACTAACGCCACTCATTATTATCCTCATAGTTCTCCCTCCCTTATTGACCTAACTATTGTCTCCTCCTTAGATCATGTGTCCCATTTTGGTCAGTTAGACGCGGACGCTTTCTCTTATCACAACTTATTGTTTCTCTCATATAAAATTCGTCCACCCAAAGCAAAGCCGAGAATCCTTCTGCGGCGTAATTTTAATGGCATTAATTTAGAACAGCTTCTTGACGACGCTAATCATATTGATTGGTCAGACGCTGTCAATAAGTTGTCGGTCAATGACCAAATTGCGACCTTTAATTCACTTCTTACTAATTTGTATGACAGACACGCTCCGTTACGCCCTGTCAAGATTAAGCATCTTCCTGCTCCTTGGTTGACAGACGATATCAAACTATTGATGAACAAAAGAAACCGTGCCAAAGCCAAATTGAAATCAAATCCGTCGGAGGCAAATTCTTTGGTGTATAAAAATTTGAGGAATCGCTGCAACACGATGTGTAGGGATGCACAGCGACGCCATATTCATAAATCAGTTTCAAACGGCGATTCAGCTAAAGTTTGGAAATTTCTTAGAACTTTGGGTATCGGTAAATCTAAGAATGATAACTCTCTTAATAATGTTAACCTCAACTCATTAAATGATCATTTCACCTCTTCTAGCTCTATAGACGCTACCACAAAAATCCATACTCTGAATAGCATATCTAGTTTGCCGATGCCAGATATCCCATCCTTTTCAATAAGTCAATTTTCGGAATGCGGTGTTAAAAGAAAAATACTCGCTATTGCCTCCGATGCCATCGGCTCGGACTGCATTGGTCGTAAGATGCTCATCCCTATCCTTGATATTATCCTTCCTGTTATAACTTCTATCCTAAATAACTGTATTGTTAATAGTGTCTTTCCTGATGCATGGAAGGATGCACAAGTCATACCTGTCCCTAAAAAAAACAATCCCTCGTCCTTTTCTGATTATCGTCCTATCACCATCTTACCTTTCCTTTCAAAAGTGCTCGAGGGGTTGATTCATCAACAACTCAGCACTTTTTTACAAGACCATAAATTACTGAATCCCTTCCAATCTGGCTTCCGAACCGGGCATAGTACGACCACTGCATTGCTGAATATTACTGAAGATATTCGTATGGGCATGGAGCAGAAGAAACTTACTGTACTGACTTTGTTGGACTTCAGCAATGCTTTCAGTACAGTAGATTTCGACATCCTTTTGCAAATACTTCGTTCTTTTAACATATCTCCATCGACTATTGACTGGTTTCATTGTTACTTGCACGGGCGCCGGCAACGTATATCCACTGAGATGGCACTCTCTGATTGGTGTGATATTAAAGCCGGTGTGCCGCAAGGTGGCGTGTTGTCTCCTCTCCTGTTTGCTCTATTCATCAATACGATTACTCTCAACATTTCTTCTTCTTACCATCTGTATGCGGACGATCTTCAAATTTATACACAAACCAGCCTTGAGAACTTGCCCAGCGCCATTCTACAACATAACGCTGACTTAAAACAGATATCGGATTGGAGTTATAATCATGGCCTCACAGTCAACCCCCTTAAAACTCAATCTATCATAATTGGAAGTTACAAAATGATTCCACGAGTTGACTGGAGCTCAGTTCCTCAAGTAATTTTCAATGGAACCAAGATCCCATATAGCGAGACTGTTAAAAACTTAGGCATCATCTTCGATCGCACGTTGTCTTGGCAACCACAAATTACTGAGCTGAGCAGGAAGATGTTTGCCGCGGCGAATTCGCTCAAGCGTCTTCGTAATTTCCTTCCTATTGCCACTAAAATTATGCTTGCACAATCTCTCTTACTTCCTATTCTCGACTATGCTGATGCCAGCTATCTAGATTTAACTGAAGAACTTCTAAATAAACTTGAGCGGCTACAAAATCTCTGCATAAGGTTTGTATTTGGGTTACGCAAATACGACCACATATCTGAATTCCGCACTAATCTCAAGTGGCTTCCCATTCGCCTTCGCCGGAATACTCACATACTTTCACTAGTCTACCGTATTCTGTACGACAAAGCGATACCAGTGTATCTAAAAGACCGCTTTACCTATCGGTTTACCAATCACGACCGTAACCTGCGCTCTTCATCCAATTTATTCCTTGCGACGCCATTGCATACCTCCACATTTTTAAATAAGTCATTTTTTATTCGTGCGGTGTCACTTTGGAATGAGTTGCCGATTGAAATCCGTTTAGCTAGCACACCACGGATTTTTAAACGAATGATTAAACGACACTACCAGGCGAAAAACTGTTAATCTTAACTATTTATATATGTATTATAATATTTAATATATATGTATATATGGTATTTATGTTCATTATGTATTTATGTAATTATTAGTATTTAGTTTATTTATATATTTTTACAAGCCGTGCACCCATCCACCTCAAATTCCTTTAATTCCTAGGTTACCTGGCAGAAATCGCTCTTGAGCGATAAGGTCGCCTCTGTACAAATTTTTTTTAATGTCATCATTGTAATTTTTCCTCTGTAACCATGTTGGTGTACAATAAAGTGTTTATTAATAAACTCGGACTAAGGTCGGATTAAAGTTATGTTCATTTTTAAAATTTTCAATGGTGCTTGTCATGCCCTTTACACAATCCTCTTTGATTTAATATAAAATAAAAATATATTTGAGATAAATAATTATTACTTGAACAAAAAAAATCTAAAATAAGGATTATCTAAAGGGCATGATAAGTCTCAGTGAAAAATTGAAAAATGAAAAATGAAAAATGAAAACTTTAAATAGATATTAGTCCGAGTTTATCAATTAGCCTGTTTGACGTTAAACCTACATTTTTTTCAAATCATTAGGTTGTATGGTTTAGCAAACGATTCAAACATGAAATAAAATATTGTCTTGTGTTTTCACGATTTACTTATATTCGATTTACTATTACGATTAAAGCGTAAATTTGAACCATAGATAGGAATTATTACATATTTTTTGATAAGTGTGATTTTCATAAATTAAAAGAAAATTTTTAACATCACACATTATCCATCCCCAGTAAAATTTCTTTAAAAACTTGTTTTTTTTCTACATAACGGATAAATAAACCTTATAAATACAGAGATCATACATACAAACATCCATATTTTACACTTTATATCGTGCATCACGCCTTATTCCTTAGAATTTCGATGGGAATTCAGGAACTCTGGTATAAAAACCAAGTTTTACTGCTACACCAATCAATACATCTTACTTAATTGAATAAACTGTCGTATAAAGGAGATATAATTTCAAGTCTATGCTGAATTACGTCATCAAACGTGGGTGTATCCAAATTGATGAATCACCGAAGACACCCCTTGACATAGTCTCGTAGGGTAGCCCATGTTTGTCCAGCTATATCATATTCTCATGACAGTTTAATGCAACAGCAGAGTGCCATTATGTTTGTCAGCAATTACACTGAAGATCAAATTTAGTAAACTAATAAAAAGTTCTTACTCCTAAATATAAGACGTTTTTAATTGAGAAATCGTTCAGTAAGACTCACGGTGATGATGGACACAAAAAAAGCAGCCAAGTGCGAGTAGGACTCGCCCATGAAGATTCCGTAGCAGCAAGTAATATGTAATAGTAATATATTATGGTACAAAAGTTCTTGTAGTTCGTTGTAACTTTGATTGGTATTTGAATTATTTGAATGAAAGGCGGTTTACAATTTATGACGCACAAAAAATCACTTACTAGATCTCGTTTAAATCAATTTTCGGTGGAAGTTTACATGTAATGTACATAATATATTTTTTTTAGTTTTTTTATTCTCTTATTTAATAAGTTACAGGGGAGGAACACACATTTTACCACCTTGGGTTTGATGAAAGAAATAATTTTGATTTTCAGAATTTTTGTTTTTGTTTTCCATTTTTGTGTAAAATGTTAATACGGCTTACAGAATACATCTTCTTACAAAGTTTCAACAGTATATGTAGTTTTTAAAATTTCCGAGAAAAGTGGCCGTGACATACGGACGAATTTGTAAGGGATCCGTATTTTGCTATTTGGCTACGGAACCCTAAAAAGTCGAGTTGAATTATAATACAAGAATATTTTGTTAATATTTTTACCTTTTAAACCGCCGAACTGCCAATGTAGACATAACTTCCATCCATATGTAGTGGACTTACCAAAAAGTCGAACAGAGAGCTTCCACATCACCAAAGTGTGCAACAAACTGCCTGCGTCTGTTTTTCCTGCCCACTACCAGTCCTGGTGCAGAAGGCAGAACATCAAGCGTTACAAATCTGTCAAAAAAATTACTTGAATCTGAACTTTATGCCCTCGACATTAAGTTGAAATTGGTGGAGGAAATTTGACATAGTAAAAACCATCGATCGACGTCGAATGTTCGATTCGTCCGTCGATCGACGGCGTCGATCGATGGTCGATCGATTGGTGTGGTAACACCCTTAGTCCTCATATTGTATAAGTTAAGTAATTATGGTATACGAGGTATCGCCCTAGATTGGTTCAGAAGCTATCTTACAAACAGGAGTCAATGTGTTGAAATATCACATATGGAAAAAAAATATAAAGTAAATTGTAGATCTCCATATCGTGAAACTAATGTCGGCATACCACAAGGAAGCGTCTTAGGACCCCTTCTTTTTATTATATATATTAATGACTTGCCCAAATTTGTTGATAATGACTGCATATTATTTGCTGACGATACGACATTACTTATAACATCAAAAAATGTAAATGACCTGAGAAATAAAATTAATTGTGCTATGACGAAGGTAATTCAATGGCTGACTTTAAATAATTTACAAATAAACTTGACTAAAACTAAACTTATACAATTTAAAACAATTAATATGATATTTGAAAAATTAAACATTTACTACAATAACATTCCAATTGACAATGTAGAAGCAACTAAATTCCTAGGAGTAACTATTGACAAGTGGTGTAATTGGAAATCACATGTAAATAATTTAAGGACTAAACTTGACAAATATGTTTATGTTTTAAGGCGTATAAGAGAAATTTCGGGAACTAAAGCATCAATGTTGTCCTATCATGGCTATGTTTCATCGCTGCTACGTTATGGTATTATTTT
The DNA here is from genome assembly GCA_944452665.1 of Stenoptilia bipunctidactyla. NCBI lineage: Eukaryota > Metazoa > Arthropoda > Insecta > Lepidoptera > Pterophoridae > Stenoptilia > Stenoptilia bipunctidactyla. The sequence goes on from OX101726.1 coordinate 14,767,672, forward strand.
GTGGGGCAACTCTGTCGACGTTATAAATGTGTTTCGAGCCCAAAAAAAATGTATCCGCTCCATATGTGGAGCTGGCTACCGTGACAGCTGCAAACCTCTATTTAGAAAGCTCAAAATATTGCCACTACCATGTATATATATTTTTGAAATCTGTTTGTTTGTAAAAAATAACTCAGAATATTTTAAAACGAATGAGCAAATGGTATATGGTCGAGGTAGACATGCATCCAAATTATATGCACCCATGCAAAAGCTAGAATTGTATAGACGAAATGTATACTGTATGGCAATACGACTATATAACAAATTACCCAAGACAATAAAAATCCAGACTGATAAAATTTAAATAAGCATTGTATAATTTTTTATTAGATAAGCAGTATTATAATATAAATGATTTTTTAAATGAATGACAATAATAATAATAATAATAATAATAAATTGTTTATTTTCCTTTACAAGTATTAAATTTACAATAATCCAGGGCTGGGACCTGCCTAGTAGGTGTTCAATGACACCTGTGACAGGAGGCCCCGCTCTTCCTTAACAATAATAACATAATAACAACTAAGTATACATATAAAATAAAAACATAGATGACAAAATTTTGATTTTAAGTACAACCAAATTTAAATAATAAAAATGAAAATTAAATGATTTAATATGCATGACATTTAATAATATAATTAAAAATAAGTAAATAAGTTTGGACATAAGTAATATACCTAATTATTTTGAATTGTTAAATTGAAAAGTGGACAAAAATTTGCACACCGATATTGACGGTTGAATATGCTGTACAATATATTTAGATCTAAGAACTTTTTTTCTACCATATTCTGCGAATAAATGACATTCTATTCTATTCACTTTTCAAAAGGATCGTGAATAACAAACTTCGACATTCAATGAAGACTAGGTATTACAAAAACCGACTTCACGGCAAAACTTTGGTTGATGAATAAGGCCATCCATGTAACATTCCCGGAATTAGTTCATACATTTTTCAATCAATTTATTTTTTTTCTAGAAGTACTCAAACTGATTTCGATAAAATTTTAATGCTGTCCTCTATCATAAGAAACAAGAATATTCATCATCGATTCATAATTGTGCAAAAAACCGTATAACAAATACACAAAAATATTTTTTTTTATTATTGTTTATTAATAAGTTTACAAAAATCTTATTTCTAAGAAAACAGTCCCACAAAACTGTTTGAACAGTTTGACTGTGGGATCCAGAGTCTCATTACAATTACTTACTTATAATTATCTACATTTATTACTTATTTAAAAAGCTACATTTAAGAAGACAATAAACACTTTTGCAATTTGGTTTTGAATTTATTTTTAACTATTTCTCGTCGAATGTCATCCGGCAGACTATTTAAAATATATGGTAATCGTTTAGTTAACGTTCTGTCGCCGTAATAGTTATTAACTAAATAATAAATAAATAACTTTGGGTACTTCATATTTGCCGGATGACACAGACCTGGCACCTTGATCATGTGATAACATTTTTAGTATGTGTTCTTGTCTGTTATGGTTATTTATAGCTAGTAGGTATTATATATATGTTACTTACAAATTTTAAGTAATTGTCTATAATCTCCTTTACAGTTTGCTTTAGTTTTTTTATTTACGAATAACTTTAGGAATCTGACCTTTAAGGACTCAAGTTTGTCAATATATGTTTTAAATGTAAGACCATAACTGTCCAGGGCGTAGCTCAGTATACTATCAACTAGGGAGAAATATAGCCATTTTAAAATCGAGGAAGGAACTTTAAAGCTTAAGTGATAAAATTTACCTGGTAATATTCTTAATTTATCATAAACATAGTGTATGTGGTGGGACCAAGAGAAGTTAATATCGACTTTTAAACCAAGGTCAGTAACACAATTAACAATCGGTATGTACACACGAATTGAGAACCACCTCCTTTTGGAAGTCGGTTGAAAATTCAAAAATTCAAAAAAAAAATTCAAAAAGTTTTATTCATCTTAGGAATTTCACAAAACACTTGATGAAGTCAGTCATCACATACTTCGGCTTTAACTAGTTGTTGATAGTTGTCAAATAATATATTACAGTAGACCAAGAGACAAAAAAAGCCGGCGGAAAAATAGCAGTTTAAGACGTATTTGTGTTTAAAATAAGACTCAATTTATGTTAAACAATGCAAAGCGAGTGGCGCGATGAATTCAAATTAATAAAAAATGTACCTCCTGCCTAAACTTCAGGAAACCTCAAACATAATTACAAATAAATAAATATAACTTTATTCATTATCCGTGTTAACATTTTCAATTATAAAAACATTCAGCCTTCTACTTAAGCTGATTGCATCGAAAACGCTAACTCATTATTAAAGTGCTGACTATAAGTTCTGATTTTAATTTACTTAGCTAATCCCGGGTTTTCGCCGATATAAAACCGTACGAGACTAAAGCTTTTAACGCAAGTAATAAATTACATTGTATAATATTCTAAAGTAAAGTATCCTGTTAAACCTTTTCATAAAAACTGGAATTCAATTTATCCATCTTGTCTTAGGTACATTTCACTTTTATGAATAGATAAATATTTTTAAAATTTTACAATAAAATGAATTTAGATTCCAAAAATTTTTTTTTAACTTGTGTTATGAAAAATTTATTAGATTTTCACACATAAAACTTCTTGACTTGTCACGTCATCATTATTATTATAGGTACAAATAGCGTTAAACAAAATTCGAACCTAGGACCTCTGGTTTTTATGGCAGTTTACATGAGTTTGTCATAGCGTTTATTTATACAGGGTTGATGCGTAGTCACCAGCCAAATTTAAATGTTAGTTTCTTTGATACGATATAAACGTACCTCCATATTTATTTTAGCAGCACAAAAAAAAAGATATGGCACCACAAACTTTTAAGCAAATAGTCGCTGTTGATGAACTTAGCTACTACGACGCATTTCTTTGATACTACTACGATGTAGTACTACAAGATGTTTATTATAATTGTAATTTAGAGTGACCATGGTTTGCTTAATATGTAAGGGGATATATATATTTGTTTCTTTGTAAAAAAATACTTTTTTTGCAAAAATCGTTTCTATAAATGAAACTTATTGTGTAAAACATATAAGTATACGGTGACTACAAATCAACCCTGTATGTATTAAAGTGTATATTTTTTTTTTATAACATGGATACAATTTGTTGGATATCTAATTAAATATTAATTTTCCAGCAGTATCTAGATTATTTTTCTTCATTTGGCGGAAATTAATATGATAAGCACTGAAGTATACACAAACTACCAAAAATGTTTGTCACAGAATGGTTAGCTTGTCCAAACATATTTCATACGTGTTATGTCTAAGTGGCTATCTGAAACCTAGTCTGTTGTGGACCGACAGTAATGATATTTACTTAGACTATTCATATTAAAACAAAATGATTTATAAACCATTTTTACTACAATCGATTCTAGACTCTACACCATTGATTTTAAAGTAGGTATTTGTTTTAAAGCAAAACTTATTCAACCTAGGTCATCTCTAGCACTTTGAAGATTCCTTTAAAGAAGCTCTTCAATTTACTTGTTGAGAATTCATTCAGCGTTAGTTTATTTTGAGGAGCGATAAATAAAAGTTTAACGTTTTCGATTCAGAACACGCGCAAACCGTATTTTATTGATAACGTTTTTCGAAAATAGCTCAATTATTGAATAAAAAACAACAAAGGATAATATTAAATTTAATATTCCGATGTACGATTTCATAACAGTAATTGATGACATAACCACTAAGTGTTGTTATTACAGTGTCGAGCGGAAGGAGCTTTATGCTGGCACGTAACTATTTCCGATGACAGAAAAATGACACAACAATTGCCGACTGGGCCTTTATCGTTACAGTAAATTCATATTATTTTTGTGTAACATGATTTTGTTACAATCGTATTTCATCAGATTTAATACAGCTGGTGGTTAATGATAATTATAGCAACGCGTTATTGAAATTGACTGAAAAACGTGAATTACTCCAATAATCGTTTTCAACGAATTACTGTGAAAAAAAGTAACTTTGGTTTAGGTACCGAATACCATAAAAGTTGTGTTCATTAGGTTATATAACCTTGACTTTATTTATTTACAGCGAAACTGACTTTTTTCCGCCAAAAAACGTTGGTACCCCATCTAGAGGAATCTCAAACAGGGAATTAAATTTTGAAGTACCAACGCAAAAAAATGGAAACTATGAGCTACTTACGGTTGATGCTGTTACTTTTATAATATATAGTTCTTTTAATCACAAAGCATTTAACTGTACTGCACACATCATAAATTTTGAGTCAAGTGTTCTACTTTGAATTAAAATAAAATATTAAAATAATATTCTTACTAAAGTTACATATGTATATACACAGGTTGAAAACTTAGATTCAGACACATCTAAAGATTTATGTGCATATTTTATACGACGTCATAAAGTTATACGAGTATTTAAATTTCAAATTTGACTGACAAAGCAAAAATCATAGTATTCTTTCTCCCTCACTTTTGTGGGTAACTGAATTTTTTTTAATTTATAAAAGTAAGTTTTTTGTCTTTTATATAAGCTATAATTATATTTCTATAATTTCACAAATATGGAATCATTTTGCAAATAGAATGCTATTTATTCATCTTGTAACTTTTCATCTTGAAGAAAGTTTCAAGTTTTAGGTAATTATGATCGTCATCTCGAAGCAACGATTTTAGGGCATTTCCATTAATTTCAATATTATAAACATTTAGCAACAGGCTGAGTAAGAAGTTTGTTGATTTTGAATTTTAGATAGACTTAAGATCGTAATGTATACATTTGTTGTGAGGTAATTGAATGTCATTACCATACGAAATTTTGGTTAAGTACTTTGGATCGCAATAAAAGTTTTAAAATCTTTCATTTCAATTGATATATTAGATATTTTGTACTGTAATTAATAAGTATTAATATGGATTAAGGCTACGGTTAATTCCGAAGAAATTGTAACTGTACGGAAGCTGAAAAATGACTTCGTTAATAAGTATACACTTGGCAGATAGACGAACACAAAAATATGGCGTTTTAAAAAGGAATATTTTCGGCAATATAAGAGACTCTCGAACAGAGTGACACATGAAACTCGCTCCTATGAGAAATAATGCTATGGATTTTTATAAAAAAAATACTACGAATTCCTTCTCAACGTGACTTTTGTTTTGAAAGGTGCAAAACTTGCATCGAGATTAAATACCTTTAACTTATTTTTACCTTATTCACTTTACTAAAAAGTAATCCAAGACTTAACAAAAGCTCACTCCTCCTTACAAGCGTTTCCCTATTTTAAATCTAAAATGAATCGATTTTGCACATAAACAAACAATCTGACAAAGTATAGCTCTAGGCAGTTCTTTTCCCTTTATTAGAATTAGGGTGACCTAACCAGAGCATAATCTGACGCCCCTGCAAAGTCTTGACGACGCGACGACGCCTCCGGCTATTGAATCCCTACTGAGATTGAATTCAAAAACAAAGAGATATTGGCAATTTTTATTATTCCCCTTTTTATTATGAATCCTCGATATCAATATTGGGAAGCATTATCGGATTTCTGAAGCACTCTCTGAGACGTAATTGATATCAATTCATTTTGAATGCAAATTTTTAAATGTGGAAGCTTAGGTTAATAATCAATCGTTTTTTTCATTTGTAATTTAGATTTATTTTAAGTGTGAATTCTTAAGGTACAATTTAATCTGTGTCTTCTTTTCGTCTTTTAATGTCTTAAAATAGCTTCAAGTATTTAGCGAAGTATATTCACTTAAACAAAATCTAAGCACCTACTAAGATTTTATTTTGGTAGATGATCAATTTCGGTAAATTTTGGACGCTTATTTTTCATACACACCAACTGATGTGTTTTGCGTCATTCAAAAGAACTTTAAAAAAACGAACACAAATAGTCAGGTGTACACTGACTATTGTTTTTTTGTTGAGACTTATTGTAAACTGTTAAGATTTTCTTATTTGCAAAACGACAAAAATACGTGAATTTAAATTAAAATCCAATATTATAAAATACTAGCTGACCCGGCAAACGTTGTTTTGCCATATAAAAAAAAAAAAGATGTTGGCCGATTCTCAAAGATCCGGTATCTAGCACAAAAAATTTCATCAAAATCGGTCAAGCCGTTTCGGAGGAGTATGGCAACGAAAACTGTGACACGAGAATTATAAAAATACAGAGGAGTTTTCTTTTGACGATTCAAAATATAATTCGCCTATAAAATTATTTCCTCATCTAAGTTGATAGTAAGTTGAAGTCAATCACAGAATTCAGTTTGGTTTTAATATCACTTATTTTAAAACAACAGAAAATAAGGAAACAATCAAACTTTCAAACAGCGGAACCAATTCAAAGTTCATCCGTGTTTGTCAAAGAGCTTCCTGCGTCGACAGAGGGCTGAACCAAGAGTTTTCGATTTCATTTTTCGAAATAACTAAATATAATATAAAGTGGTTGTAATAAGCACACTGCTGGGCTATGAGTCTGTCCCTTGGGTGACGAGTTCGTGGTGCTGGTTCGTGGTTATAAAGTATGATACTTAATTAATACATAGTTTTAAGTTTTGCTTCCATGCTGGACTTGCTTCCATGCTGGACTGGGAGCGAAAGAAAAACATAGAATGTGCCAGCTGCTTCTCTTCCCGGGCATACTGTAAAAGTCAGTTAAGGGACAGAGGTTTTAAAGGCGTTTTTGTGGGTGATAGGAAGACCCCCTGTCACTACAAGAGTCTCCCTCCATCTTTATTATACCTCCAAATTTGTCAAACGTGACATCAGATGGTCTTGTAACCTCTGGTGTTCTGCCTACCCCATAAGGGATACAGGCGTGACGTTAAGTAAAATTTTGAATAAAGTAGGTATGGATAGTAAGTAAGGAAGAAAGAAATTTATTTAATACCAAGCAAGCAAGGAAGTTCAAAATACTAATGGGAATGAAATTGGATATTTATCATGCTTATTTGTTTCTTTTTTTGAGTTTTCAATATTGCGTGACACATGACTTGAAGCTAGAACAAGAATTTCTTCATATCTACAAAAACACTTAAGAGAACCCATGGTAATTTCTCTTAAGCAAATTGAAGACACCGCCAGAGCACATCTCTTTGAAACTAAAAAACGGAAATTGCGTCCCGGCTTGTCTTCCTTCAACGCCTAGAAGCAAATCTTCATTAGTAGGTTTAAAGGCTGCCTTCACCCATCTGTCATACTTTACCATAGAACTTCATATATTCTGAACGTTGTCAAACAAAGCGAATCTTGGCTTCTAAATTTATTGGAAACTAAACTCGTTCAACTACTGAGGTCAATAAGGTTGAGGTTTGTGTTAAGCTAAGACACATTTTATAAACATCATTCTACTGATATTTACATGTTAATAGTTTAACTTTTATTATATGAATGTTGTAGCTATGATCGAGTGTTAAAATGAATCTACTTTATTTAAACACATGCTCATAGCTATAAACTGCACACGTAGTTGCAGTTTAAAACATACATATAAACATACTGATGGTCAATAAAATTTTAAGAAATAATAATGATAAGGCTACTGAACAGTTGTTTTTTCTAGAAAACATTTACCCTACGTACCTAATTCAAATCGAAGAAAATGTTGTGCGCACTAAACATTTATAAATAAAACATACTAAATATACAATTAAAAATACTAAATTTGAAATATAGCATAAATAAAATGCGTGCGGCAAGAAGACCTGTGTCTATATAGTCTTTCGACTTATTAATAAACAACTGCAGAATCTATTTTATTTCACTTTTAAATACTGATCAGTAATAAAAATGAACTTTGTGTTCTGAAAATAAAGGTTTTTTTGATGTTACAAATATATGTGATGCAATGGAAGTCGAACGTTCGAGAATCAGCTCACTACTATTACAAGTAGAACATTACTGTGAATCGGCTTCAAATACTCGTAAGAACAGATTTCTTAAGATAACAGACAACTTAAGGCTTCACATTCTGTAATTTTTTTCATACTTGTGTAAAATTAAGAGCCTCCAATTTAAGATCAATCAGAAAAACTGTGAACGTTGTATACAGGGTTACTCGTTAAGTCGACCTAGATCCATTAGGGGCGTGTAGTACCCGTCTTTTCTAACTTATTTCAACATGAAACACCCTACCCCAAACCTAACCGTTTTCGAGATAATCGACGTTTAATTTTCTTTTTATTGCTAATTTTTTTCCATTAAATATCATATTTTGAAAGTGGTATTATTATTATTTACTTTTTATAAGATGTTCTATGATCTTAGTAACCAAAATCCTTCGTAAGATTACTAAATACATAGTTCTGAGCGATTGAAAGTTAAAAAAATCTGTAGTTTTTTTACAGTTTACTTTTTATTTTATTAATTTCGCAAAAAAATATTATAGCAGTACTTAGGCAGGTGTGCTTAAAAACATTAAGTTTTGTCAGCTACCTAACAAAGTATAACATGTACGCACGCTTCCGCTGCGCCGCACCGCATGAAAATCCTTAAAGGGATAAAGGGACAGAAAAAGCGACTTTGTTTTATACTATTTAGTGAAGCAGAAAATTTATTGAAAAATAGGGCCTTATACCAATATGAACTCCAAATCTTATAAAATGTATAGCTTGCTCGATTTCCCCAAGAATATCCCTATCTTTTCAACCTGCGCGAGATGCTTAGTAAAATATCATTTTTATACGACTTTGAATATTGGCATGCGTACTCTTAAGCTGAAGCTCAGAAACCTTAGGCCTTAGTCATTAACGACTTTTAAATCAGGCCATGACAGTCCACTGCTCATTTGCTGGAAAAAACTTTCAGGTTCTTATTTAAAAGACTTCCCCTGCAATGATCACACTTTCAAGTAGAAAATATTCAACCACGAGCTATTCACTAAAGTGGTGCATTTTAAAATACGCTGACCACAGAGGAGAAACTCGTACCTACATGTTTAAAAATAAATATTTAAAAAGTATTTTGAAGTATTATTAGTGTCATTAACATTCCGCGCAGGCTCTTATACCTACCCAACTGTCGCTGTCGCTTCATTCACGACCAACTTCCCTAACAAAATAACCACCTCAAAGGTGGCTTTTCTGTTTAGTGGGTTAGAGGTAGAGGAGTTTCAAGCTGTCAGAACTACCTACCAAAACGGATATGTGTTCCGTGTATATTTTATATTATAGAAAAATTAAAAGAAAATGGGTGGGTATGGCTGGGTATGGCAATGTATACGACGTATTTGTGCAACGCTAAGTCTTGATTATGACGGATAAAACCTATGGAGATCAATCAGATATGCATCACCAACATCTCTAACATCAATTTAACTTCCTGCTCTGTGCCACTGCGTTCCTGCAAGCAAACACCAGCTCGTTTCCCGCGGAATGAAATTAAAATTTCCCCGAGTTTTGTTTATACAGGGTGTTGAGAACTTATCACGACGAGCTTTTGTCTTTATTCTTTCCTGAGATTTTGTTTAAAGTGTTTTCTTGTGCATAATGTCTAGGAATTAGTTAGAAGACTACCGAGAGAAAACTATTAAGATGCTTTGTGGTGAATAAAAGGAAGTTTTAAAAATGAGTGCATAATTTTTATTGTACGAATAATGCATCTTAATAAAGACACATATTTGTTTTGAAATTTTACAACTCTGAAAAATTTTTTTTCTGTGAAGATAAAGTTTGCTTCTTATGAATCAAAAATTAATATTTTTGAAGTGATAAGTTTGCCACTGTCTTTTATGTTCCATCCATTAATATAATATGTCGAAAAATGTCGTTGACTTTGACCGGCCCGAATCGCGATGCAACATACACTTGATAAATCTGCATTGCAATACAAAAGCGATTTATGTGTCACGATACGTGTATGAAACTCTTTAAAAAAATATCCTGTATTGAGAAGATAAAAATTATTAGTTATCGAGTGTTGATGTTCCAAAGTTCAGCGTCCCTGCTGCAAATATAATTTTCTTGTGACTTAGGTAAAATTCTCCGTATAGATTAGTAGCATCAAATATAAGTATATGCTGCTACAAATCTATTTATTCCAAAATGCACAGCATCATAAAAAATCGAATTAAGCTAAATAAACATCGGGATGATTTACAAAATGCACTGCAGACGCCATCAAGGCATCATTTACCTGCGAACTTTAACAGATATACCTTCAAAAATATAATACTTACTGTCTGTATAAAATGCAAACTAATTTTAATCATCGCTAAGAATCTCATTAGTTCAGTCCAGTAGAAAATAATGCAGTAGCTAAACTCATAAAAACTGTTTTAAATCAACATGCCGAGGCAAACGAAACATTTACATTCTTATGTTGTTTTGCAGTGCTGAGTTTTACTGCAACGATGTCGCGATTATTGTTGCTTTGAATATGATTTAAATAAGGATTTACAATCGTGGCGCTAATAAAAGTTATGTGTTGCCTTTGAATTTGGTTTATACAAAAAGTATATCTTCCTATTTTATTTAATTTTACATGAAATTGTATAAATAAACATCATATAATTATGCACATAATAAATGAATATTTCTGACACTCACACAAAATTATCTAGCCCAAATTAAGTTTCTTAAAGAACTTGTGTTATGGATACTAGTTAACTGATATATTTAAGAAATATATAGACATACATATTAAATAAATACATATTTTTTATTAGATAATAAACAAAAATAAACATATAAAAGTCCATGACTTGACGACTTATATCTGTGTTCATCACACAAATATCCGTAGCCGCCGGGATTCGAACCCAGGACCTCTGGCATATAAGGCAATGTACGTTACCCCTACACCAGCCGGACGTCTAAGGTTTACATAGTACATAGTTTTTCAATAAGGTTTTATATGAAAAGCCGTTTCGAAAAAGTTCATAAGTATCGAACTAATAAGCGCAAATAGTAAAATAAACATTTGATACCCAAGTCGAGAAGAAAAATATGTATTTGACTCAAATACGATCAGTGGTACAGACACCAGTAAAAAAATATTTAAAAGTATATACTGATATCTTTAGCGAAGGTACTACAGAATGCTAATACAGTTAAAACAGTCACTCAACTTAAGTTGAATATTTCTACTCTATTTTCTTAATGCAGTCAAACTACGTTCTTTGCAGTAGCCGGGATTCGAGATAGATTTTCATTTCGTAGTCCTACAATGGTTATTAAAATTCTCAGAGCTTGCAAACTTAAGTTTTTTAGTTGAATGTAAAAGCTTTTGAAAACAACCGCTCGCGCACGATATGTTTTAATGGCGTCGTCGGAATAAAACCACGTATTGCTGAGATGTATGAAATGTAAATTTATAATTTTGTAGTTTTTATTAAAAGTAAAGGTTGTACTGTACGTAATACTTGCAGTATGTTGAAAGTTATAAAAATTATATGATGTTTATTAATTTCCTCTTTTTATGAAATCCAAAAAAAAGCATTTAAAAATCTATTAGAATTTTTTTAGATCCTAGATTTTTTTTATGTCTGCAGAATCTGCTCATCATCCTGGACAACTTTTGTTAAGGCATCATATCTATATTTCTTACGGTTTTGATGATCCCTTAAGGGTTCTGCATCAGGTGTTCCAGTAACCGAAATAAAATATACCCTATATGTTGCCCCGGCTTCACAGCTATACATCAAAAAAAGTTTCATTCAAATCCGTCCAGCGGTTCCAGAGATTAGCGTGTGCAAACAGACAAACTTACAAACAAACAAACAGTAATTTTTTTTTTTTCAGACTCTTACTCTTTTTTCATTTCTTTATAACCCTAGATAATTTTTTTTGTAAAAATATTAAATGTACAGACACGTTTTTTTTTACTGTTTTATTATAATGTATTGATTATTTCCTTAGTTACTCGGTTTCAGTCAAGCTATGATTGCAACCTATTTATTAAATGGCTATAAAATTAAGTGAATGTAAATCTACCACATGATAAATGATTTTTGAAATTTATAAAGATTAAAATCTATTTTAGATGGTTGCTAACATTATTTATTTCAAACAAAACCGATTAAGCTATATTTCTCGTTATTTAAACTGTGCAAACACTTTAGCCTTCCTATTGGTAAATTATATATTTTAGTCCACAAATTGACCGCAGTTCCGCAACCGTTCGTTATCCAGTAATTTAGGCCGAATCCGTGTAAACGTTAATTCAACAATATGCAAATGTATATTAATTGGACAACTAAGTCAATACTCCTTTAATTATCTATGTTCCCAAATGATTGAAGGCTAGACCTAGTAAAGGTATTTATTAGTTACGTTTTGGATACTATTCATTTGGACTTTTTTTTTAATTTCAACTGTAAAATCTTATTGTTAAAGTAAAGAGTTCAAATGTAAAATATAAATTTGAATTGTACACGATGACATGTCGCCGATGAAAAAGTATTTTATTTTAGATTATGAATCGTGAAAAATTAAGATACATAGCTTGTTGTTATTTTAATTTTAATTTTTGGTTGTGATATCCTGTTTCTCATGCTTCGGTTGGCCATACAGTTTCAAATAGCCCGGCAAATAACTATGAGTGATTCGTCGATACGGTATTTGTAGGAGAGTGTAAGTTTTTGAATACCTATGTATGTTAGAAAATGTATGAACTTTTCTGAGAGTTCAACACTCGTGTGTGAAATATGAAGAGTCCTGTTGTTGAAATTATCACTAGAACAGTTTTTAGCGTTCCCACCTCCTGTAGTATTTCCAATTCAACAGAAAAGTCCATGTTTAAAATTTTGTTTGTGTAAAGTAGTGCTTTGTGTAAAATAGTGAAGTCGTTGTGGCGCCGTGGTTACTATGTGTATCATACGATATCACAGGTTAAGCAACGTTCGGCGCGGTCGGTACTTGGATGGGTGACCGCCGACCATTCATATCTCACGACGACTTCCGTGCTTCGGAGGGCACGTTAAGCAGTCGGTCCCGGGTGCTGTATACTTGTATACAGTAGTTGTTAGGGTTAGTCAGACGCCATCTAGGCGCCCTAAAAATTCTGGCATTCACCACCCAGCACTGGGCCAGCTTGGTGGATTATGGCCTATACCTCCTCTTCACCCAGGGGAGAGACTCATGCCCTGCAGTGGGCTCATTACAAAGAGTTGTGATGATGATGATGATGAAAGTAGTGCAAGATTGTGAGAACTTTTAAGTAATTAAAATATCTGTAATAAAAAGATTTTTTACCCGACTACGGCGAAGCAAAAGGGTAAAAATAACTTTTTGTTAATTAGACTGTTTTTTTCTGTTCTATCATAACTTCTAAACTGGTTATCAGAATGACACAAATAAGGTGTTGTTAAAAGCCTCTTGATTGTCCGCTGGTTATAGGCTACATGACGTTAAATTGACTACAGCGCCCTCTTTAGTTTCTCTTTAGTTTAAGTAAAGAACTGATAAAAAAAACTTGACGGTCTCGTGTGATGGATGATCTCAAAGATGGGTGATTGTCGTGCATTAATTTCTTATAACTTCCGTGCTTCGTTTTGCACGTTAAGCAGTCGTTTCTGGGTGGTGTATTAGTATACAGTAGCCGTTAGAGACGGAAGCCTATTTAGCTCCCTGAAAGTTTTGATATCCACTTATCAGTACGGGACCAGCATGGACTTGGACCCGCAGTAGCCACTTTAAAAAGGACTGTGATGACAAATAAAATTCATTTTTAAATAACACAATTAATTATTCATGCCAGACCACGATGTTTGTAGACACCCAAAGATGCAGCTGAAATCATTGATTTGATTTAATACAATAAATCCTGTTTAACTATAAATTGAGGATATTGTAAAAATGAAAATTACTTATTAAAAAACCGTCAAGCACTTCTGTGACCATATACAGGGTGTCCAGCTTACCCTATATAATACGTTCTCAGTGGTATTCTATTACCCATAAGGATTACAGAAAAAATATGAATAAAGTAAATTGAAATTAATTTTTTTTTTTTATGTCAGCAATAAATTTAGACATTTTCTTTCATACAAAAATGGAAAAAAAAATTTGAATTTTTCTTTTTCTATATTTTTTCTGTTATCCTTATGGGTACTAGAATACCTCCGAGAAGGTATTATATAGGGTAAGTGGGACACCCTGTATTTAAATGCTCACCCATAAATAAAACTGATCCAAAGAAAAACCATTAAAATTTTAAGGAATACTTAACTAAATAATTATCACATGAAGTTCTTTAAATTGATATACTTTCAGGACTTAGTTTAAAATTCAAGTTTTAAACAACTATTAAAAGTCGCCTAACTTTCTTCTCTTTCGCTGAACTTTCAAATTTAAGTCGACGTCTCTCGGCAGTTTTAGCGTATATTGGTATGGGGATGAGGCATGGAGTCACTATTCTGTGTAGGAGTAATAAACTGTTAAGTTTAATGTAAATATTTTATACAGGGTTGATTTGTATTCACCGGCCAAATTTTTTTTACGTAATAAGTATCATTTAGGTATATAACCCATTTTTGCAAAAAAAAGGTATGTATTTTTTTACACGGAAATTAATATATTCGCTTACACATTAAACTAAGCATGGTCACTTTGAATAACGAATGAATACCATTAAAATAAAGATGACTACGCGCTACTACAAAAATCTTGTCGTACTAGGTCGTAGTATTATCATTGAAATTCCGCATGGCAGTAGTTATGTTCATCAACAAAGCCTATTTATAAAAAGTTTTTGATGTCAAATCTTAATTTTTTGTACTGAGTGATACTAAAATAAATATGCAGGTATGTTTATATCGTATCAAAGAAAATAGCATTTAAATTTGGCTAAAGACTACAAAATAACCCTGTATATTTATAGGTTTTCGGTGATAAGACCTCCGCATTGTGCACTTGTTAATAATACTACGTCATACTTTCTTAATTCGGAACAAAGTAAAGTATGTAAAAAAAAAATTTCTGTTTTTCGTTTTTGGTATTTGTTTCAAGATTTTTATTATAGAGCATTCAAAATATGTCCATTTTACAAATATAAAATCGGCATCCTGTAACTAACATAACCTGTGCAAAAATGATTAGGATGTTTAATTTTAAATGCACTCGCAGAAAAAAAAATTTAAAAAAATTTGGTAGACTCGAGCAACATCCATTTTTATTGGTGACTAAACCCGCGTTTGACCTAAATCTCACCTGATGTTAAGAAAAGATGAGGTCAGCACACGGACTTAGGAAAAAACTATCTCTTCATAAGCCGGAATATATCAATTGGCCTTAAATTTTAAATTATTTTACAATTAGATTTTTTTTAATTATTAGGTCCACCTTTACATAGATGTATGGAGTAGGGTCATTCAGACCCGGATAAACAGATATCAATAGACAACATTTATATTTTTATTTAATATACGCGTAAGCCTACTCGTATTTATTTCCTCCATTCTATAAGCTCCATGGTTAGTGACTGGTAACACAAAATTTCTTAATTTGGTTTGTTAGTTTCCGATAGTCATTAGTTGAAATCCACAACTCAATTAAACTTTGAGGCTCTTGACAAGGTACTTTAATGAAAACACTGTTCAGATAGCCTCTACTTCCTGTTAAAGAAAAGTCACTCTTAACTCTGTAGCATAAAGAACAATTTTCGGTAAAATATTTAACTTCAAAGACTCGTAAATAATTAAGTCCTCTAATGCATATAACTTTGATGTTTTAAAAATATAATGAGTAAATAATTATTATAATTGGAAAAGTTTACAAAGTAAGTTTAATGGACGTCCAAGTATATTTTTGATGTTCAAAATTTTACGGCTCATTTTATACGTGTGATCTATATTTTTTTATTAGAAACTAAGGCTGTTTTAAATCTCGGATAGTGCTAAGGTCAATTCTGTCTGGACCACGTACGTACAGTTACATCTAAAGAAATGTATAAATTTTCGTTTGCCTTTAAACCCTATTACAACCGAGTAAGTTACGAAGTATTTACATTTAATGACCGTCAGATTGAATAAGTGTTGTTGCTAGCCAGTTGTTGCTTGCTAGATCTGGATCAGTCTGATATCTTTCTTATGTCACTTTTTTTTTAATTGTAAGGATAGGACGTTTGTCTTCCATGCCACCTGATGGAAAGTGCGCATGAAGACTATGGTGTTACACGTCCATCCACGAGAAACCTATTCAGGCAGATTGTTCCACACCTTGGCAATCCGTAACAAAAAGGAACTATCGAAGCGTTTTGTTTGACTTCTTAGTAAATCCACTATATAGGGATGGAAGTTGTGTCTGCGTCTGGTAGTCCGGTGGTAAAAAGGGGTGGGTTCAATTTGGTCAAAAAGAGCACTCGCACACTCACCAAAATGTAGCCGATAAAATACTGTCAAACTAGCAACATTACGGCGGTGCTCCAGCGTCTGCAATTTTTATTTGTAAGGTTGTTGTTATTTATGAGTTTACGGGCTCTTCGGTCAACAGAGTCTAGCGCTTCGAGCTGGTATTTGGCAGAACCATCCCAAAGGTGACTACAGTACTCCATGCACGACCTCACTTGGGCTGTGTATAAGTTGAGCAGCCATTCAGGGCTGAATTACCGCCGGACCTTCGAGATGATACCCAATTTTTTGGGATTTTTTAAGAACAAAATTACAAACCTAAACTAATAATTATAGTTTGAGGAATGTGCGTGGAAAACGTACTGTTTTTTATCTGCTTTTAAGTCTATTAGAGAAAATGTATAATTCTGCATGGGTATTCTGAGTACAAATACAAGTAATTTATGGATTTATTGAAAAATCTTACATATTTAATTACGAAACTATGAAGTAAAAATCTAGAATAAAAGTAGCATACAGTTAAATTTCAATAAAAAAATGTGACGTTTTCACTAATTCAGCAACAACTAGATCAATTGGTTAATTTTATTTCCAACAAATTTATTTTTTATTTGGGACATAGATATTTACAAATACTTTAAGTGTTACAAATGTTTCAGCATTTATTACCATTATTTAATCTCATCGCCGTAGAATACATTCCCATAGGGATTATAAATAATTTAGTTCCTTAAATTACGGACCCCATAAATAATAACACCCTTGTCAAAAAGGCTTATAACACAAAACACCGATAGACGAAGGTAAAACCAACCATAAGTGTTACCGATTTTCTCCAAATTTCCGTAGGTACTTACCTCTTAATATTATAAGATAATGCGTTATTCTTATATTTTAGTTATTATGTGTATTTTATTAATTACGTGCTTTGCAGGTTGCCCAGCTTACAATAAATATTGTCGAAATAAATCTTATGTTAATTCCTGTTTATAAATATAATATAAAATTACATTAGAAACAAATCCTTGTTTATAATGTAATTTTATATTATCTTTTCAATTTGTGAGAAACATCACACAGTGCAAGGTCATACCGTGAATACTATTCATTATTTAGTTTGAAAATAAGGCACACGCATCTCCACATTCTTCTTTTGATTAATAGACGTTAAAGTAACTTTTAAACGTACAAAGATCTACAATTTACGTATACGAATACAGTTTGTTGCTAAGAAATAAAAAGCAAACTAAAAATAACAATAAATCTCAGAAAAAGATTTACTTCTACTCTTAGCTACCTACTACGTTTTCCCTATTACGCTAACTTACTTACATACGTTGAACTGCAATTCATATTATATATTTGTCAATCGAGCCGAACGTTTCTTGATCTGCCTTTTCGAATGATATGTTCAGGCGCCATTTTGCCAAAACAAAATTTAAAAATAGTTAATAAAATTCCTGACACATTTTCTGGATAAAGCTTGAAAATGCCAAATCATCACTTAATGCAGCATAGCATGTCATCGTCCATCTAGTTGTATATAGGGTGTACTAATATTTTAATAATTTATTTATTTTGATTCTCGTGGCTCTAAACGCCCTATTAACTTTTTATTAACAGGTACTTGTACATTTTAAACCTAGCTATATGTTTAGTTTTTATAATAAAAGCAGATTTTTTTGCTTCCATGCTGGACCCAGCGAATTAAAAACATAGAATGTATGAGCTGCTTCTCTTCCCGGGCATACTATAAAAGTCAGTTAAGGTTTTATTGGCGTTTTTATGGGCGATAGGCTGAACCCCTGTCACTGCAATAGTCTCTACGCATCATTACAATACCTCCAAAGTCAAACGTGACATCAGATGGTCTTACCTCAGATAGTCTATATCTCTGGTTTTTTGCCTACCCCATAAGAGATACAGTCGCGTATGTATGTTTTCATTTAATATTTTCCTATATTTAGTTATTCCATACCAACTCTTTTTCTATAATAGCTTCGCACGTCCATGGACGTATATTGTAAAAGACTGCAAATTTTGTAACTTTTTCTACATTTCATCTGCACTTAACAGCGATAATTATGTATTTTTTAAATATCAATAAAAGTCTTAATAACTTGATACCCAATTTAAAAACGGCATCCCTTTCGAATTTAATAAAAACTTACGCTCCACCTATTTTGTCTTATTTAAATACTTATGTTGCTTAACACACTGTATCATAAAATATCCTTTGAGGTCTTACTTACTCAACAGCGTTTGGTATTAAAATAGAAATAAGAGCGTGGCTCGTAAGCATCACAGGCGGTATGTTCGTATAAAGCATTTCCTAAATCTTAGTTATAAATGTGGCACGCTATTGTCGAATGTCACGGGTTTATTCCTAGTTAAAATTTCTTTATTTCGGAATCAGAATTTTTAATATCATGTTGATGTCAATTATAATTTCATTTCTATTCAGAAGCTACCATATTATGTCTTCCGAGGCAGTGGTGAATATTACAGCACCTGCAATAAGAACTTGGTTCTAGACTTTCATCAGAAATTTAATATATGAACAAAAGACTTCATTTTGTCCTTTTTCAGTTTTATAATATGACGCTTCCTCGCAGAAATATTTGACAAAAATTATCGACCAACAATCTTGATGCAATTTTTTTATGAAAGATTTTCGTTTTTGTAGGTTTCAGCAGTTATTGATTTAAAATATTTTTATTAATTCACTCATGTTATACAGTACAATTCTATATTGTAATACTTCATAATGTTTATGTATTGTTTTATAAAGTTAACTTCTTAAATAAGATATTTGATGGTAAATCTGTTAGTATATTCATGGCATAAACAACTTAGTTTTACTTATACTTCTTATTTATAATATTATACGCAAAAAAAAACAAGTTTTTCTTTACATTTTAACCACACTGAGAATAACCCTCCGGGTTTATTTACGTAACAGAATAACATTTGAAAATTATACAGTTATAAACAAAATTAATTTCCGCATTTAAAATATTTTCTTAGCTAAATATTGTCGAAGGTTCTTAGAATAGCTACCAAAACAAAGCGAGTCTAGTTCAAAGTAAATATTGTCCACTTTAATTGTGGAATAAAAGCAAATTTTGGACATTTTCCAAATTAACTCTTGAGCCAGGACCGCAATTATATGCAATGAATGTTGCTCTTAAATTGAGATAAAACTAAACGCAGATTTAAAGTTTTGCTACAGTAATTGTAAAGGTTTTAGATATGGTTGAAAATAAACATTGAAAAATGCTTGCTACAGTACCTAATTGTAAAGGTTTTAGATATTATGTTTGAAAATAAACATTGAAAAACGCTGTAGTTATTAGGATTGAGATAAGGATTTTGAGTATTTCGTTTAGTATTGGTAATTTTTGCAATCCTTCACTTTACAGTAATTTTAAACTTTTTTTTTTCAAATAAGCACAAATTAGAGTTTCAAAGCGTTGTCGTTGTAAGTGGAGAGCTAAGGATGTCCAATATTTGTTTCAAATAAACTATGATCTACGGGTTTTATCCTTTAATATTACGTACAGTAATTATACAAATATTCTAGATCAAACGATCTTAAGTTATAAATGCAATTTGTTTTTGGTTATTGAACAACTCGACTTTTCTTTATAGGCAGGCAAAATAAGGTATACACCTCTTCTAGAACCTACGAAAGATTAGATGATACGAGTAGGTAAGTAACATTATTTTAAATATATTTACATGAAGATTAGATTGCTTCCATTCTGGACTGGGAGCGAACGAAAAACATAGAATGTGCCAGCTGCTTCTCTTCCCGGGCATACTGTAAAAGTCAGTTAAGGGACAGAGGTTTTATTGGCATTTTTGTGGGCGATAGGCTGACCCCCTGTCACTGCAATAGCCTCTCTCCATCATTATAATACCTCATTTGTCAAACGTGAAATCAGATGGTCTTATAACCACTGGTGTTCTGCCTACCCCATAAGGAATACAGGCGTGAAGTTATGTATGTATGTATGTATGAAGATTAATTAAAAAAATAATTAAAAAATCTAAATTAACATGCTAACTTGAAATATTTCGATATCATACTCGTACAAATTAATAATTCCCGCTTCGTCACGGGACAAATTCCGATTTGGATGCATACCACTAATCATTTGCTGATCCATACCTGATGAAACAACATTCAATATCCCATGGCTGACATTGTTCGATGACAAACAGTGTAATAAATCAATCCATTGCGCGTTTGACGAGAAAGTGTTTAAGTCAGAAACTTATCTGGCTCTCTGATTTATTGATAAAAGTTTAAAGTGAAATCTTGCTTATACATATATTATACTTGATTTATATACATACCAATAACAGAAATAATGTTAGGCATAAAAAACAGCAAACATAGGTTCAAACATTAGCTAAATCCCTGTGTGTTATATCTTCAACACTATCATAATTTGGCGTTATGTAATATTAATAAATAAATAAAATCCCTAGACAATCTCACCAACTACATGGCCCCAAACTAAGAGCTTGAACTAGGGGGGAACCTGGAATATAAATACATATATATATATAAGCTCAGACGCGGAACCTATAAGTAAATTTTAAAAAGTCAACACTTGACTTCGTAGAAGTCTAAATATCTTTGTATTCACGTCAATTGAATTACCAGAATGTGTCTTAATTCGAGTAACTTTAAGGAGAGAACAATATAATTATACTATATGTATCAAAAATATTACATGGGTAGATATGTTTTAAAAATTTGGTAGGTATTTTATTTAATCTCATCGCAATATCCTGTTTCTTGCACCAAATGAGCATCGTCACGCGTCCAGTAATCCTGTCATGGTGCAGGCTCCATCGATAGGATTATAATTCATTGGTTTAGCAGAATAAGGCATTAGATAGTAAATTATCTAGCTGAAATAGGCCCTTGATTGGATAGGCATCGCTGTGCTTAGTTGATATGTGAGTAGTGATACATATAGCTGCATGTAACCAGGATAAATGATTCTTCACGTAAATAAAGCAAAAATACTTACATTATTTAACAGTCTTAAGGGACGAAGACAGTTTGACAGTCTATGTGAACGGGAGTGTTTGACTGGCCCAAAAAGTCCTAAGTTTGATTTCCAAATCTGGTTCATTAGCAAAATCTAACTTTTTGTACCAGCTTTGGTAAAAACGTGTTCATGAAAAGCTTAGTTTGAGACGTTCAATATTTCTTTTTTCACTTACAAACTATAAGCGTCCCTACGCACTAGCGGCTCCCGCCTAGGCGGTTCGTTTGAGCGGTCCAACCGCTTAAGGTGACGAATCGCTAAAAAAATTATCTAAAACTGAGAGTTTGCGCCCCGCTACCCGCAAACACCCCGATACTTTTACGCGGCTCGCGAGTTGCATCTCGCAGTCGACTTTGTAGCGTCACGACAGCCCTGATAGCTGTCAAGAGAGCCCACTGGAACAGAGACTTCTATAGAGTTGCTCATACAACACTTTTTAATCTATTTTTATTTACATAATTATAAATATCAATAAACCTAGTTACAATCAGTTGGAGAGTATGATGATATATACAGGGTGTTCGGGTTAGTACTGATGAATATTAACAAAAAATATTTGGCCAAATTCAGTGTATAAAAAAGTTATGAACTTTTGAATTCTTTTTTTTTTTTTTTTTTTTAATATTTCTATAGATCTTGCACTACCTACTACTACTAAACTACTTAATAGTTTTTAACTACACTTTCAAAATAAAAAATAGTTTGTAATGCCTAATTAAAAGTGAAGTATAAATGCAATGTCAAGGCCACGCCACTTATAAGTTAGATACGGCAGATTATAGCAAAAATAAACATGAAAGGTATTTTTTATTTTATTACATATAATCATTTGCATTTGAATATTAATAACGCCACATATTTATTAACAATTTACACAGTTATAAATATGAAAATTTGATTTTTTATAAATTTAAATTTTCACTTATTTACAGTTTATCTACTAAATTAAATACAAATTTCTTAACATATTTTTATTTCACACATTACTTAAGTAATATAATATCATTTTTTATTGAAAACATTTACTTTTTCACATATAAAAAATACTAGAAGTAAACAAATAAAATACAAGACACACTAGCATTTACATATTTGTAGTTAATATTTAGAAAATGGTATAACGATATTTGAGGTTGCAGCATTAGCAACTTCATCAACGCCAGAAACAGAATTATGAGTAATATTTGGGTCAGTATTTTCATTGCTATTTCCAATAACGTACTCTGGATCACGAATTGGCTTATTCCTAATATGTGTTGGATCGACAAGTTCTGGAAAAAGACAATCGTAATAGAATTTTAGCAATTTTCGTTCCATAACATCTGTCCAAAACTTGTCATCTTTTTCTATGATTTCCGTTTTTATTTTGTTGTTGCCATACCATATCCCCAACAGACAATATTTCATTTTGCAGATATGCAATTGTCCCTGAATTTGGAAATACCAATCCGACTTTTGGTTTATGATTATGTCGCCATTTTTGTTTTTTGTATAAATGTGTAGCTTGTTCTTTTTAATTGCCTCTTCTATGCCAATTTTAAAAGGCGCTATGGGACATTTAATTTCTATCAGCATATCACTTGTGATACCATCGGGCGTAGCACCTAGAAAAGGATATTTTTCATCGATAAATAAGCCGCAATTTTCAATTTTGACTTTATTTATTGAAGATAGTTGCTCGAGAGCTATTTTCTCATATTTTTTTCCATGGCAAATAGATTGAACATGATCAATTCTGGGTGTATACAATAAATTTTTAACGAAGTTCTTGCAAGAATTTGTTTGTTTTCTTTTAATAATTATGCCGAAATTTGAGGCTGTTAACATATTCCGTCGCAGCTCCAACCAAATGATTCACTTTGTAATATGGTTCGTTTTTTGACGTCTCTACGTTCTTCATCTGTTTTCATCAAATTTTGTACAAAAGTCTCTTTAGCTTTTTTTAAAGTATCTTCGTCTAAATCCGGTTTATCCACTACTTTTCCATAATCTAAATTAAGCGTTCTTAGTACCAAAGTACGATTTTTTGTATAGATCGGTGAATTATGGTCTTGTTTTCTATAATAAACGAAATTATAAATTAAAATATTATTACTTCAAATGAGAACTGATATTTGAAGCAAGTAGATCATTAAATTAATATGAATGTAGGCAAGTATTATGTATACATACTGTTCCATAAAATCAAAAGTCATTGATTTATTTTCACTGAGATTCAAAGACGACTCCATGACTGTACTCTCCGAACTTTGTTCTAACAATTTTTTTCTGAAAAGTATTTTTGTAATTATTTATAAAAACCGTTTATTAAAATTCAAATAGTTTTATAAGTAGCAGTCGACTTTTAGTTATAATAACAGTAAATTGCAATTGTGAACCCATACTACAATTACCACGAAATTGCGATCGACTTTTCATAAATAAAAATAAATAAATTACATACGCAATATAACTACTCTCACATTCTTTAGAATATTTTTTGGACTACTAAGTACCCAAAAGCTAAGACCTACCTATTTACTAAGTATAAATACTATTATAAACAAACATTGTGACTGACAAATAAACATGACGATTACTTACCTTTTCTTAGTCATATTTTTACATAGCTCAATAAAACAAGCTTTCCTTTTCCTTTTAGAATAGCCAACACATTTTTTTCCCATTTTAAATTAATTATTTGTAAGTCGATTTTGCGTTAAATTTTGCACAGCGATCGATGGCGGGCGCTTGCTCGACTGACATAGACCCGTCGTTGACAGTGGTCACCGGGGGACTGAGGTCACTGAGGGGAGATTGATTTCATACAAGATCGCGCGCGGACTAGCTTGTTCAAAAAGGTCGTATACGACAAAATGATTTATTTCGTTTTAATCAAAACCTACAAAAAAGTTTTGAAAAACATAACGGGCATATTGAAGTGTGTAATAAGACTAATTTACTAAGAAAATTTTGGTTCTATAACTGGTCTAGTTTGCCCGTAGTATACAAATCTCTGTTTTAAAAGAGGATTCTTTGACAATTTATTCTCTGTTACAAAAGTTAACAAATCGTGTTTTTGCAACGGCTAAAATGGAGTCAATTAAATGAAGAATCATATTATAAAATATCACTTTCATATGTTTTGTAACTGCTGGGAAAAATCGAGATCCCCACCACCCAAATTTCCAATTCGTCGTCAACGCGATTTCTTTGCGGTTAACCGCTATAGTGAAACGGTTGAATCGCTGGATTTCTCTTGCATTGAGCAATCCTAATCACTACGTTTTAAGAGACGGGACTACTTTTTCTAGACGTTGATAATGTTAGGTAAATTATTTTACTGACATTCAACTTGGCGACATTAATAATATTGATTTTAAAATGATAAAATCTTAATACGTAATCAATGAAACTTATTGCATTATCTTAATACAAAACAAGGCATTTTTACGTTTTTCAATCTGAATTTACAAAAAAAAAACAATGTTTGGCCTATCACATACGCGAGCTTGCAAAACGTCTGAGTGAGCCTCTTGGCTACAGTTGGATTTGACACAGTAAAGATAGTAACATAGTAACTCAATGGCTGTGACTCACGTACAAACTCATCGGGGAGGCTCGCCAGTGCGTATAACGAGTTGTGGCCAGCTACGAAGCGGGCAGCAGCTCGCCATTCAACCGCCGCGGTTAAATTTTTGTGGCGGTTAAGTGCGTACAGTCACAGGCGGTTGCATATTAAACTGGAAAAGCGGTTAACCGCGCAGATAGCCGCCCCTTCTGTCAACCGCTAGTGCGTATGTGCGCTTACTCACAAGATTTGTTTCGGATATGTCCGATGAATACACTTCGCAACTTATACGGTTGTGATAAGGTTAAAATTCCAATGACAATGTATTCGTCTTATTAGACGTGACTGTACGATACGTGTCTATTAACTATTATATTGGAAACAATTTAAGATTCGTTATATTACATTCATTATGTACCTATAATACATTGATCTTTTAATAATTCAATTCAAAATATAAAAAAGTACAGTCGCGTGCATTAATATGTACACACTTCTCAACTTATTCGTTTGTGATAAAGTTCAAATTGAAATAAAAATTTATACATATTATTAGACGTGACTGTACTGTATTTTTATTTTTTATGACGATCCGATCATAAAGTTTCGTCAGTAAAATATTTAATCAAAAAATTTGCCGTATATTCTAATCTTGTAAAATATTTTTAGCATTGTTAACAAAATTAACAAGTAGTTCAGGCAAAAACATATATGCATTGCGTATCGTCTTCAGTTCATAAAAGTTTATTTGGTTCTCCAGATGCGATGAAGTCCAATGGTGAAGGCAATTTTGCTTATCAGATACGACTAAAACAATAATAGTTTTAAATCTTGATACTTGCTGATATTGCATAATCAAACATAACACGAACTATCTTTGAGCTCTCGACTGTAATTGAAGCAAAATTTTAAAAAACGATACCCAAACCAACTGGAAATCCCAAAACCATAATATTACTTAAAAGTGAACTTTTCAATAATTAGGTAAAGATCTAATTATAATATATTATAAGGTATGTTAGCATTTTATCTAATGTAAAAGTTTTTGTATATCATCAATACTAATAATACGTAAATACCAATAATGGAAAATGGTGTTCTTATTAGAATAATATTACTTGTACCTTCATTTAAAATTCCTTGAAATACGTTCCAGGTTCTAATTTGTACAAACTAACTCGAGATAAAATTTTATTTATGCACAGGACGTGTCTCTGGTACCTAAATATTAAATCTCACAGAAGTTATCTATATAAAATTTAACTCATAACTTCTACTTTAAAATGCTATTTTCACGTTTATTCGGATCGTCTAGCTCGTCCAATTTTATTCTTCGAATTTTTAAGCTGCTCAATTTTCCTTAATCCCCCAAGATGCTAGTATATTGGACTGGAAATATCCTGAAAGTCCGGAGCCTGAACAAATCTCTTTCGGCCAGTATTGGATTATATGGAAGTCAAATTGAAAACTGACCAAAGAAAACGACAGACTCATTAAGAAAAGGATGACGTTATTCTCGAAAACTCACAAGGGCTCGTGACAATGTAAACACGTTTTTAAAATAAGAACATAAGTTAGAGGGTTCCATAAAAAACTCTTTTTATTGTGTAGAACATAAAGCTGGTTTTTCTTTGTAAATGTGATGTTAGGGTCTTTCAGAGGATTAACAATTTCGAAGGCGTGCCTAGTTGCTCGTCGCAGGGATTGTTGAGATTAGTCGAAGGTTTTTTTATTGCAATTGTTGAATTATTATCGCTAACACCTCTTTATTTGTGTGTACTTCCGGCCTTTGGGTGTGAAAGTATATTAACAAATTTAAATAGCACATAGATTAAACACATTAGTGCCTAATATCTCGTTTATTAAATGTCATTGCTATGCCTTATGATTTTTTTTATAACATAATGACCTTTCGTTTGTAAGTATAAAATTGCATTTGTTAGAACACTTTTCTGTTGTTCATTAATATCATAATGTATTCATTACAGCGTTAAAGGACGATCCATCCAAAATTTATCTTTATATTTTAAAAACCTCCAACACTTCATCAATAATCGTGTCACATTCACCGTACTTTCCTTCACAAAAAGTATTGTCATACGTCAGTTCAGTCACTGAGGGTCGTGGGTTCGATCCCGTACAGGTTATTAGCACCAATTCAAAAGGGTGAATAATGTCAGCTTAATTTGCTTACATTTTGCCGAAAATATGTACATATATTACAATAGCTTGACGTTGAAGGCTGTATGTGACACGTTTAATCTTTGGTGGCAATCAGGCAATGTAAAGAATTGAAAAATACATTTTTAAATATATTTTTGATTTTGAATATACAAAGAGGTTTAAACATTATTGCCTCGTTCCGATTTTGAAATTAAAATATAAATTATGATTAATTTTATATTTCCAATTCTAGATACATAAAGTAAAACGATAAACATTACTGATCTCTAATTATACCAACTACAAGGCAATGCATATGGATGAAAGCTAATTTAATAGGTGCTAACCTAACTGAAACTCCAAATCAAACGGCCTTTTTGATGTTTGAGGAGAGCAAAGAGTGATATCTGTGTATGCTATCTCTTTCTAACATAAGTTTGAAATAGTCACTGATTAAACTGGTTGCTTTTAAAGCCAAAATGGGGAAGTCAAATTGCCTTATTAACTTTTAAACTATAGCCAGCCTGTTATATAGAATCAGCGGTTTCAAAACGAACAAACGTGACAGGACAATTTGTATTAAACTTGATACCAACTATAACTAGCTAAAAACCGTATTTGGCTTTACATACTTTACATAGTTAATTATTTCCAACTTACAAAATTTGTAAGGGGATCTGAGCCCAGACTTAAGGGCTTAAAACCATCGAAACAACGGAACACCATGCTGTTTTCCTATTTACATACTTCGCAACATCAGCATTTCCCTAATAGTTGCCATATGAATGCCAAGACTGCCAAATAGGATACTTTGGTGTTAAATGCCAAAACAACAGAACCCGGTGCCAAAGTGGAGGTGCCAAATATTATTGCTGGGACGATAATGAGTCGATACACATAGTTTGGTCTATGTTCGCTGTTGTAAATGCAAATATAAAACGATTGTTTGCTATCAGATTTTAATGTTAATTTCGGATCTGCAGAATTAGATGTAAATCTGATCTGCAAGGGTTACATTTGGTGAGGGTTAATGCCAGCAAGTGAGATATTCATATAAAAGTCTTATGCATTTGAGTTTTAAAACTACAAACGTAAAGTCTTAGTCTAACTGAGACTTTTGTAGGCTGTTCTTACGGGAATTGGCAAATTCACGAAAAATTTTGACGGCGAGAACATAACTTGAAAATGCTTTTCTCATGGAAGTGAATATAATTTCTCAGAACTTACTCAACCACGTTTCCTACGTAGTCTGTATTCTGTAAACCATACGCCAACAGACGACCATCAGTCACCCTTATAAAATATTCCCCACATTGTATCATATAGAATATAGCAACCTACTGCCTTGTTACTGCACACGTGGAGTGCCCTATAAATCCTCCATGGATACTCACTACCACAGAATTTACTAGAATTTGCAGCCTCAGATGCATTCGGTTCATCGATCTGTACGCGCAGTAATTGTCATTTATTACTTAAAGGAATGTGTGCTACGGAAGAGCTACTTCATCAATGTTTAGGAGGCAGCCCTAGGGATACGTTAAGTGCTAAGTTTATGAATTGGCGGAGATCAGGTAACCTCGGCTAAGAGCAAGTATATAGGAAGTTAGGATTGATACTTCAGAGTGAAATGTAACGGGATATTTACAGTGTATTGGGTTGGAGTTTGAACTTACGTGCCTATTCTTAAAATTAAAGTTATATTTCTTAAAGAGTTGGCCGAATCATTTTGAGTATAGTTTTATTAATAACTTAAAGTTAAAAATAAATACCATGATTTTTTTAAACCTTTATAGAATATGATAAATAGTATTTTAATTCAATTTAAACTTGAATTTTTTGTTGAAATTCAAAAATCCTATCTAATAATATTAAATACATACATACATAGCTTCACGCCTGTATCCCTTATGGGGTAGGCAAAACACCAGAGGTTATAAGAGCATCTGATATCACGTTTGACTTAGGAGGTATTATAAAGATGGAGAGGGACTATTGCACTGACAGCGGGTCAGCCTTTCGCCCGAAAAAACGTCGATTAAACCTCTGTCCCTTAACTGAATTTAACAGTATGCCCGGGAAGAGAAACAACTGCGCCATTCTATGTTCTTCTTTCGCTTCCTTTTGCTCACATTCTATGTTTTAGTTTTTCTAACGTCACCTCTATTAAGAAATTAAATAGCTTGTGTATAATCCTCCATAAACATTTGAAAAGTAAAATCCTAAATATTTGAAAAAAATGTTACTTATACGCAGCAGCACAAAAATTTTAATTGACTCAAATCCTGACAAAGAACATAAAAATAATGTTTCTGACATTCATTGAAATAATAATAATCTTCCGTACCTATTTCGAAGAAAACTTTTTCCGTAAAACAAATCTCGGAAGTACGGCTGTCCTAAAACCATTTGAAATGTGAGATAGGTAACAAGTTGGTGCTCTCGTAATGAACGGAATTCCAGAGATTCCAGTTCTCAAGACACTAGAGGTACCTGCAATATTGGATCCGCTCCGTTTGAAAAGTGCGGCCTTTCAAGAAGCTTTTATTGAGTTTTTGGCGAAGTGTTAAATGGCTGGAATACTTTGTGTTGAGACGGAAATTTTGATAAGAGGGAATTTTTATTAAATAACTTTTTTAGTTTTGGACTTATTATATCTTTGAGAGTTATTCAGGAAGGTGAGAGAATGATTTGACTTTTTTAAGCATCCTAAAAGAGAACTTTATTTTTTTTGTTTTGCATACCGTGTACATTTTTTAATCAATATAAAAAGTATTATTCTTAAAGCCTCAAATATTTTCATGTATCGAAATCTCAGAGCTCAGTTCAATAAACGTCAACACAGACACCAGAGTTCCAATTAAAATTTCGCCCACCAGCCGGCGGGCGGTGTCGCCAGGGTATTTTTACAAATGCCTGCCGCGACTAGATCCAGGTTTTCTAAATATGATGCATTGCAACACTTCAAAGCTGACTCAAATGTTGAACGATACAATTTAGTTGCTGATTTGGTGAAGTTGTACTTGTTAAGAGAAAGTGTTGATGGACAGTATCTTCATTTGCTATTGGGATGAAAAAGTGTATTTTAATTACTCTCTGAAAAATGACTTGAAGCATAATTATTGCAAGGATATTAATCAAAATAAATTCTTGAGCAAGTAAGATTCAATAAAGGTTTTTCCGGTATATTTTAAAATCTTGAACTGTAAAATATACGCAAGTTCTTTTGGTTTCAAATTTGTTCAACATACACATCGGGATATAAAGCTGTGGACAGTTATAAAATAGTATAGTATGTAACAAGTGAGCTAAGTTGCTAATTAGCAACGTTCACGAGTTACATACGACGTTTTTCAACACACTTGTGAGTAAAAGACAGACATACGTGGTCACAAAATAACAAACACATTTGATAACAAAGCTGTGAATTGTGATTGAAAAATGGCGCCGAACCTCGCGCGTAGGTTTTTTTTCCGCCAAATGTGTCAATGTCTGTATAGCATATACAGCCTATTTTAAGTGAAAATGTTTAATTTGGAGTGGTAAATGCAAATAATTTAATATTTTATAACAAATTATTGTAAATTGTGAATAATTTGTTTGATATACAAATTTGTTTTACTAATATAAGGCGCAAACATTTAAAAATGTATATGGATTTGAAGTGGTATAAAATCTCTTTGTTGTTTCTGAATATATTTAATGTATAACCCGGACCAATAAAATATGCTCTGTTTACTCGCATGTAATTTGCACAAAGATACAATTCAACTTTGTAGGATTCATTATATTATGCACTAGGGTATAATATATTATGCACGCGTGACTTATAGCCCAGTTTATAGTTCTAAATTCAATAGAATAACGCTCACTTTACGAGCAAGTGTGTTGAAAACTATAATTATTAATGTATTTAGTTAGACAAGCAGTCTTTTATAATAATAATTCAAGCTATATGAAAACATGCAATAGGCAGACTCTCCAAGGTAATTATAATTATAACGTAATAGTAATAATACTTTGATTTTATTTTCTTTTTTTTTCTGTATTCGTTGCTTACGGAGCTTAGAGTCGTAATCGACGTCAACCCCATTGTACTAGTAGAATTAGTATGTTACCGCAGAATATTAATTTCCTTTAAAAAAATACCACTTTTTTGCAAAAATGGTTTGAGCATACCCATCTAGGATTAGTGATCGATAACAGGCTATGTTGGGCAGAACATATTGATAAAACCTGCTCCAGGTTGCGTGCTATCATGACCAAATTCTTCATTATTAAAAACCGAATTCCATTTGACGTCCTGATAACAATGTATAAGGCTCTGGTGGAAAGTATTATCTCATACGGCTTAAGTAGTTATGGACGAACTTTCAAAACGTATCTTAATGAAATTTATAGTTTGCAACATAGGCTCTTAAAATTAACTGTACCTCAAAAAATAAAAAATAAATACAGAAACGATCCAGTAGAACTCTTCAAGTTTTGTGGTATAATACCCGTACACAAACTACTCTAAAAATACCACAGAGATGAGATATTAATTCCAAATAACCACTACATATTAACTAGAAATTTGCGAATAAAATCTTATCAGTACCTATATTGAAAAGTTTCTACCGACAAAGAACATCTCACTATATGATATCGAAACTTATAAACAAACTTCCCAGCGAAATTAAAAATACTATAACTGTAAAAAATATCAAAATCATTTAAAAAAAATTTTCCAGCGGGGCTAGCATGCTACCGTCGACAACGATAAATTGGGCCTTTTATCGATATTTTCTTAGAATATGGTATTAAGTGTATGTAATTTATTAAGATTATGACATATTTGGTTCTGTGGTCTTAATCATGGTATCAAATCGAGTAATTCTATCTATTATGGTGCGCATATTAGCTTACATAATAGGATAAAATAACAAAATAATATTTGTCTTGTCGATTCGACTATTTATCGATGGTTGCATGCTAGCCCCACTGAACATGTCAAAAAGAAGCACCCTGTACCGTCGCGTCGGCGCTCGCGCATTCGTTGGCATTCGGTGATGTGCGGAGTCGCTCGGAGAGTGAGAGGCCAAGATTAATCGGTCTCCTTTCCCCAACTTAAGTTACTTTACTTTTTAAGTTGTTTTCAATTAACGCGTTAGTCGTATGTAGGTAATTTCGGCGATCATGTTTTGTTATAGTACTGTTATACTCCTCCTATTAATTTATATTATAAAATGTTATGAGGCTAATATTAAGTTAATTTTATACTAGTAGGCTTTTTTATCTTTTAACCAAGTTATAAGTAATTTTTAAAAAATACTCCGGTATGTTTGCTGTTTGTTAGTATTGTAATTATAATATATTTTGACCGAGATAATACTGTCTAGACAAAAAGATAGATTTTAAGATAGGAATAAGCCATTCCTATAAACTTTGTAAAAACTTATAAATAAATAAATAAAAAATGATACTTATTACTATAAATCAACCCTGTATATGTTAGCATCTAGTCGTTGTTTGCACAATAAAAATGCAAAAGATTTTAAAAAGTTATCGCGTAAGCACAACTTCTCTTAGTTTTGGATGTATGGCAGAAAGATAGGCAACTAAAGCAGAAGTGTTAAAACATATTCTATAAAAAACTTTTAAATGAAGCCTATCGTTCCATAGTTCGTGCTCAACTCTATAAGATGATATAGTCATCATTTTCATAGCCGAATATGTGGAGTTCTATAATAGAATTTTTATATCAAAAGTTTTGGGTACTCAGGGGTTATTTCTTGCGAAAGTTTTTTATGCTAATACCGAGCGGGCCTTTGCCAAACAAATTGTTTATGTGCCATAAGGTTTAATTTGTGGTTATGAAAAAACATTTCGGGTTAACTTCTTCTTTAACTTAAGAAAGCGCTGCTTTTAAAAGTTGACTTTGCTTTTTAAAACCCCTTGGTATTTAATGAAGTCATTTTTAAATTCCAAATGTTTCAATACTTTCTTTATATAAATAGTTTTGGCTAAATAATTAAAGTCACCATCAGCATAACTACGACCTGTATTTGAACTTCAACAGTTTTTTCCATGAGTCACAAACATGTTTACCTACTTTGATAGAGCAAAAAGAATATGAAAGCGCTGCTTTTAAAAGTTGACTTTGCTTTTTAAAACCCCTTGGTATTTAATGAAGTCATTTTTAAATTCCAAATGTTTCAATACTTTCTTTATATAAATAGTTTTGGCTAAATAATTAAAGTCACCATCAGCATAACTACGACCTGTATTTGAACTTCAACAGTTTTTTCCATGAGTCACAAACATGTTTACCTACTTTGATAGAGCAAAAAGAAGCAAACAAAACATATTTTATATCACAATACTAAATTTCCACTGAATACAAATAAATAAAAACAAGCTTGCCAAATTAAGACTAATGTCTGTTTGATTTATTGAAAATATATTATAATCCGGACCAAAATGATTTTCATTATATAAATTACATATACATTCGTAAACACACACAATTGAATTTATTTTAACAACATAATGTATATTTTTATCGTCATCATAAAAAAACAGTATTACAGCAATTACTTATATGTAGGAAAAAATAAAATAAAATTGTCAAAAGAAGCACAATTGTGCCACGGGACAAATAATGTGGCACAAACAACGCGACAATAAAGATTTATTGCCCAAATTTTTATGAAGAGACGGTATAAAAAGTAAAAGAAAAGCGGGCCATTAACAAATTTGACACAGCCTCAGTATGAGTTTTTTACATTTTATAAGATTACACTAATAAAAATAATAATGTTCTACTTAAGCACAATACAGATGTATCTACAATCACACCCATGTTTTCAAGTAGGTACTTGCCAAAATTTGAATCAGTAAATGTTGTAAAAAAAAAAAATTCTGCAAACTAAATACCGGCATAATAATGCCCCGCCGATATCGAAAGAATCTCTACAACTACCACTCAAAGCAGCAAATTATTTTCAACAACGGAGACAAGACAAACGTCCCATCCCTACTTTATTTAAAGAGAGTAATATAGTTTTTATTCATTTCATTTCTTCATCCAAAAAATGTAGTAAATTTTGTGAACTTGCACCACACACAATAAAATTCGGAACATTTTGTAAGTTAATGAACTGACGCAGAAAGATGCTGAGCTTGCCATGTTGGCGTTTTTGATACTTTATAAGGAAACAAAAATAAAGTTTCGTAGTAAAAATTAATCACTGTTACAAAAATCAAATAGTAAAGCTAAAATTTTTTTGAAATAATAAATACATAATGATATATTGCATGACATTATTGTACATAAAGGCTTTGCAAATAGATAATAATTATTTAAATTAACTTTAGAAACGGGATATTTACCATGTTTTTCATTTATTTTGAGTTCTCGATATTTCGGCACTGTTACAAGCGCCATGATCACGACGGTACTGATACCGTACTGATGGCGCTTGGCAAAATAAATGAAAAACATGGTAAATATCCCGTTTCTAAAGTTAATTTAAATGTTAATGACCATGCCAGTTTAAAAACTTAGATAATAATTAATAACCTTCTAGTAAGAAGGTGTTGAAAAAATTAACATTTCGTTTTTAAATATTAAAGTAACTTTTTTCTAACATACATAAAAACAATGGAAAGAGACAGGACGTCGACTTTGTTTCCTTGCAGTTAATATCAAAAAGGATACAAATTAATATGTTAATAGTGACGGTTGGACCCTGGTTACAATTCTATATTTACTAAATAATAGAAAATGCTGAGTTTTTGAGTCACATCACAAATAAATAAATAAAAATCTCCAGTATTTGGGTATAGACAACAAAGGGTATCTTTATATTTAACTTCCATTTTTAGCACACTTAACATTTCTACACAAAATCTATTGAATTTTCCCGTAATACTCAACTATATTAAACTCAAAAAAAAACCTTGCTGAACAATATTTAATGATTAAAACTTGCACAAAGTCTTTACAATTATTATTGTTATCACTGACTATAGTTTTCATTTGTTTAAAGTAATCACAATCGATCGATTTAAACTGTGAATTTTGCAACTTATTTGAGCTTCGTTGAGAACTACTTAACATAACATAACATCCGAACATATTATTTTAAGAAGACAGAAAGATCGGCGAAAAATAAAAGCAATAGGTATGCCTTTACAATTTTATTTCAAACTCATATCAGGAGAGTATCATTAGTGCAACCATTTATAACTAATAATTAATTAATTTAAGTTTTTGTACCCTTTTTATGGTTTACAGCTATCTGTCTTGCTCATATAAATAAATGAAAGAAGACTCGCTTGTAATACGATTTATATTTCGTTCACAATTGTAAAAAATTAAATTAAAATAAATCAATAACATTGAATCCATAACAAGAAATGCAATATTAATCTAACAATATTTGCCTTATCTACGAATTGTAGCCCTGGACAACACGAAGCTAAAACCAAGTTTTTTGAGACACAAACTCTACAATGGTTTGTGAAAACTTCACATACGAAACGTTTTCTTGTTTTGCTTTTGTTTTTATTACTTATATTACACTGTTGGACTTCAAAACAAACAAGTAAGTGATGATGATGATGATGATATCAACAAACTCATAAAGTTGTAGCAAAACTACCTCTATAACAAGGGTTAAACTTCTAAGCGGATATAAAAAATCTTATACATATTTACGTCATAACAAAAAAAAACGAATCATTATTCTTACCCCACTAATCATCTTTACACACAACAATTAAAATTTTAATCTTACATTTAGTAATTTATTTTTCATCATTGAAGTCAAACTCTTGAGATTATATTTAATTTTTCGGTTTCGATTTCAATTATCCCGTAAAAGGAAACAGGGATTTAAAGGCTATGTACATACTTGTATAAGGAAACAAAAAAGATTTTTGCCTTTCTATTCCTGCTCCTAATTTGAATATATTACCGGGTGATGGTTGGTTTCTTGCTACATTTGGGATTTATATTACACATGAAGAAACACGCAAAAGCTTCGGATATATCAAAGCTAATGCTAAGAAAACAGACCAGAATAATAAGGTCGGTTCTTAATATGGAAAGCTACTTTAATTTTCAACGTTCATACGTAGAAAAAGGATAACAAAATTTTTATGACATGTTTTTATTTATTATAGTGTTGTTTCAACTTATAATCCAAATTTAGTGCAAAAGGATCACCTATAGTGCCATTTAAAACTTTAAAGTACTTGAACTTAAACCTACACTGAAACTGTTGTCTAAAATACTATGATAGTTTGCCTAGATCTATGCCTTATTACGTGGGTCTTCGGTCACCCTTTCGCTGATCGGGCCGCACATCGGTTAACCTGCTATATACATATAGGTCAATATTCTAGACAAGTGAATAATATTCAGTCGCTGCTATGACATGACGATTATGAATGTATGGATGCATGTAGCATATTTTTACTTATAATTTAATAATTCTTTTCTTCGAATCCTTGGAGGGCGGCCCTCAAGCAAGTTCAGTAAATAAACACTAATAGAAATTTCTAAAAGAGACCCGTTTCATTTCATTTAAAAAACTCAAACAAATAATATAAGGTTCCTTTTTCATGACTGTAAGTGACACGCAAATGATATCATGCTTTATCAGTTTTTGAAAGTCCACGATGAAATTGATATAATAATTTTCATTCTAAAGTTATCCTTGAAAAAAAGAAACAATAAATTTTAACTCACGTATTAATTATTACTTTTCATAAAAAATACTTTTAATACTTTATTTTTTAAAGACCTATTCACCAGACCGACAGAGAATCTAGCAAGTCATCCTGCAATTTACCAGATTAAAACCGTGATTCAATGCGTTTTTAGACGTAAAATTGCAGGTGTCGGCGAGATATTGCTTTTGTTTTTAAACTCCGAGATTGCAAACACACTTAACAGATGAAACTTTATTCGCGGAAACTAATTAGTTTGCAGAATTTGATATTTAAACTTTGGAAGAATCAAAGACTGTAAATCACGTTTTCATCGACCAAGAGGAAATCGGCAACTTTCGTTAGTACGGCATCAAATTAATAGATTGTATACCTATTTAGAAAGGGGTCTATGTGGCTAAAGTTATTTGATGTTATAAATTAATACATCGCTAAAGTTTTTACCATCCTATTGATACGGCAAATGAAGCTACTGATTCTTACTTTATAACATTTTGGATATCATTGTTTTACATCGCACTAGTCTCACTGCAAGATAAGATAACTGCAGTCACATAAGACGTTGATAAAATTAATAAAGTACCTTTTGAATGTAAACAGCATTTGCTGCATTATAAATTTACTCTCATGATCAAATTTCCCATGCAAGGCAAACTTTCCTTTGAACAAGTGGGCACTGTATTCTAAAACTTCAACGTTTATGAGCAGTAATATTCTGGTTTTGCGCACGCACCACAAAAGGACAGGTCCATCTACGAGTTAGACATCATAAATTGCACCGAGCGATGTCTGAGTTTAAGATAGTTGGCCTAAGTTATGAGAAATCTATACTTATATAAATATGTACAAGCGGTTTTGAGTTTTATCAGATGAAAAAGCCAAACTTTTATCCTGGTCATAGCGAAATAATATCTATCCCTTTTTTTTCTCTTATAAGTCAGTTACTAAACTTGTCTTATACATAATATGCTACATAATATTTTCAACACACTTGCTCGTAAAGTGAACCTTATTCTATTGAATTTAGAACTATAAACTGGGCTATAAGTCACGCGTGCATAATATATTATACCCTAGTTCATAATATAATGAATCCTACAAAGTTGAATTGCACCTTGTCACCGTCTTTTACTCACAAGTGTGTTGAAAAACGTCGTATGTAACTCGTGAGCGTTGCTAATTACAGTCTCGGCTCATTATTGAATCATAGCCTCGACTGTAATTAGCAACTTAGCTCACTTGTTACATAATATACTATTACAGAACTTTATTTCTAACTACTCGTATTATTGTGGTTAAACTTGGATCCGTTTTAATGGATTGATATAGGTATATTTGATACTATGAAAAACTTTAATCTTTTTTACTTTGTATACAATATATGTAAGCTAAAATTTGCGTAAAGTTAAATAAGCTCAAAGATGGAAAAGTGCAAAAGTGTACCAAGGTTTATCAAAATAAATTCTGCGCTATTTTAATCCTCTGCAGTTTTGTATTATAGATATTTTTTTAAGATAAATTTTATATGTGATCTACAAGCTTGATTTAATTAGAAAGGTTTTTATGGTATTTTTGATTAAAGAATTCTTTCCGTATGGGTCTAATCAAAAACGAATATGAATTCGTACCCAGTTTTTGCTAACGTAAATGTTAAAGTAATGATATTACTAAACACATTACATTAAAACACAATTCTCCGGAATGACTGTTTATAATAAAATGTCCACATTGTGGGCAATATATTAAGGAAAGTGGCAGGAAACCATTGGGCTACTGTTATAAACTGCATAAAATTTAATTTTTTAAACTTTCTACCATTCATTTTATACCATTTAATGGTAAAAAGTTTGTACTATTCAGTATTATTTGTTCTTAATTAAGAAGTTCACAAATTTAGGTAGACTTGTTGGTTTTACTGCATCCTTACAATAACCAATTTGACATATTTCAAGTGTAAGTATGTAGTTACAAATATCTACAAATGAAGAATATTTTGACTTTTACTTCCTTACCTAAAATGTGGGTACACTCAGCCATAACCCCTACATAGCATACAGCTTTTACTTGAACCACAAGCCCGGAGCTAGCAGCAAGAATGAATAAAGTAATTTAATGTTGCCAAAAAGATGAATGTTTGTTGGTTCCCTTGCCACGTTACCTGTCTATTTCGAAAGCTGTAGTCAAATTAAATTTGAAAGTTTCACTATAAATTGCTATTACATTTTCAAATTTGAAATTGATGTTAAGGAAACCACTGAAATTCAATTATAACTAGCTACATTTTGACATTAACAATATAATCTTACAGTAAGGCTGCAAACTGGTAGCGACGCGGGCAGCGATTTCCGCGACACTATAGAAAATATTGAGTTTGTATGAAACCGCGACAAATCGCTCGAGCGCCCGCTGCCGTCGAGAACGGCCCGTCGCGGCCCGCGCCGCTGCCGTCCAGTTTGCAGCCTGAAGATTCCAAACCAACCCACTAAACAACCTTTTCCAAATAGCCAGCACTGGGTCAGCTTGGTAGTTTTTGACCTAAACCTCTTCGTCACCCATAAGAGTCTTGGAGTTGACTTCATAATAAAGAGTTGTGATGATGAGTTATTATTTTGGCTAACAGCGTGTCATTTTGCTGGAAATTTTATAAAATAATGATGATCTCATTGGTGCAGTGGTCTGAAAGCTACTACGTCAATAGTAAGAGCGCGGGTTTGATTCCCGCACGCAATAAGAAATAATATAATATTTCGGGTCGGGCGAATTTATCTATACATGTATTTATGTTCTAGGTTCCTCCTAGTTCGCTACATGGTATCTCATAACAGAAACTTTGCTTACTTTAAGGCCATATAGTTGGTGTGATTGTCTGGGGATTTTATTAATTGTTTATTAAACAATTTAGTGTTGGTACTTATTGAAAACTAAATAATTACTGTTAGGTATTATTTTAACCCCTCATTCCTAATATACGCCACGACATATTTGCACAAGTTAAATGCCGGCAATATTTTTAATAAATCAGTTCTTTCCAAAACATGTGCAATGTCATTTTCATCTTACCATCGCGTCAGGACAAATATTGGTTTAGCGACCGATAGAAGAATAAAATAACATAATAAAACTTGACAAATATCTAGAAGACACTGGCACTCATCCAAACCTGCATAGTACTGCAACATCTTCATCAGATTGTTACCTGTGATGAAATTTTAGGTGTTCCTATAGATAGGCACTAGAAGGAATATTGTGCTTAAATAAATGAAAAATGTGATAAATAAAAATTACCCCACCAGGATTCGAACCTGGGACCTCTCGTTTGCCGGACGAGTGCTCTTCCAACTGAGCTACCGGGGCCTGGCGCTACGCCTCGAAATTACTTACCACATTTTTGTTTTTACGTTATATTGCTAACATAGCTCCATCTAATGGTATAAGCTTTGCAGCTAAGACCACCCGAGATCATTTCTTTACAGAAATTGTGAATCCCAGTTAAAGTGAAGCATTGCAATGTTTTAATAATGTTTTTAAGTTTTTTGCATTTAAAATGCTCAATTATTCTTAAATAAAAATTACCCGACCAGGATTCGAAACTGGGACCTCTCGTTTGCCGGACGAGTGCTCTTCCAATTGAGCATTTTAAATGCAAAAACTTAAAAACATTATTAAGGAGTATTGTGCATATAAGCTTTAAGGTATACATAGACTAGGTACGTTTTATTGTCAAAATTTTATTTAACTGTAAATTTTATCACCTATAACCATGGGTTTTCGTGCATACAAAAGGCAAGGCAAAATCTGGCAAGTACCTAGTCTTAGTAGTAGTTTTGGTATAATTACTTAAGTACAAAGTGACATTGCCTAGAATAGGATAGGAGAGAACAGGAGAACCATAATAGCCAGCTAAATACGAAACAGCCATTACTTACTAAATCATTTGCTCAGAATTGATTAACTTATTATAATCAAAGTAATTACGCATAAAATTTTCATCATCACCCTAAAACTACAACTTCTGACTTGGCTCGACCAAAGAGTAAACAAATTTCAAATGCACCCGTGTCCCTATTCTGTTAACGGGAAACCACTTTCCGACGACTTAACGCCAATCACGGCTTTGCGACACCCAATACAGACTGCTGGGTGGATTAATTGAATAAATTTGCATTTCATCCCCGTAACATTTCCATTTGTTTCGAATTAAATGCGCTACCATACGTATAGGAGCGTAAATTTGCTGCAAAACGACATGTATTGTAATAAATCGAAAGTTGTTTACGGCTTTTGGATTTTTGGACTGATTTCATTACCAAGTTTGTATGTTACAAAGTGATAGTGGAACTGAATTTTATACAATATGAAAAAACGTTTATACCCGGATCAGTAACTTTAGTTCTATATCGTGACAGGTAATGTAATTTCGCTATCGGAATAGACAAGATTAAAGGCACATTTAGAAGATTTTTTTTATTAATGTCATCATTATAATAATATATCGAATAAACTTAATATAACACTTACAAAATTAAACATTTTAATCCAGAATTCCATTGCTCTTACACCCAATCACCTTGTTTATCTAAAACGTACTGTTAAATCTTAACGGTGCGTTTTAGATAAACAAGGTGATATTCAAATATTCAAACACATAAAAAATCGTTATTTCCAAATTCATATGAGAACAGTCGTGTTCAGTACTGAAATCGGGTAGCATGCAAATGAATCGAAATTATATAAGTAGCACAATTTAAATTTAAAACGAACTGCAATCTGGTATGTTCGAGGAGGTGATTACGCCTGATCGCATTCTACGATTTCGTTTCACACATGAAGCTCAATGAAGATAAAATCTGAATTTTTTGACCGTAATTGTGAATTTCATTCTTTGGATTTTCGGTAAAATTTAAATATGAAACCATCGACCTTTAATAAAACGATATAAAAATTAAAGTCGTTTAATAGAGTTTGTTAAGACTTGGTGTCTACCCAGCTTAAACTAAGTTTTAAAATATTCAGAAAACTTTAATGTAATCTTAAATACAAATCGTTTGAAACATCCAGGAAAATAAATTAAGGTTGTAACGTAATGAAGTGCTAGGTTATACCTACTGGGAACCATCATTCCCATCAATAAGTGTTTGATTAAATCATGAAGGTTTTTATTCAAACACTTTTTTTACGTTAGATAAACCATTATTTTATTTAACCATTTTATTTTCACACACAGTGAAATATTTATTTACACTACTAGATATCGAGACTCAGGTAAGCGCTTACCGTTGCCAGTTTGGATGATGATTTGAAAAACACAGAAATAAAATAAAATTTGAGATTTTTAACATAATTAACTTGTGGAGTTGAACTTTGGTATACAAAGATCGCGTTCAGTTCATTGTGTTCAGTTGAGCTTATCGTTTTCAGACGGATACACAGTGCGGTGGGGAAGAATGAATATACAAGAGACTCGAGTTAATTTAGATGTGGCATACAATATATTATTTATGTGATCATAAGTCAAACCTATACCTAGAAACTTTTATTGAAAATGAATATTTTGTTTGAAGTTTAATTGAAAAAATAACAGTCATAAATTCAGATAATGCGGAACGATAACCTCTTGGGTTTGAGTTTGAAACATTCGTTATACAAAAATAGAAAAAGAAAATGAAAATCCTAGCACAGTTACAATTACTTAATAGTTTAAGCTACAAAGGACATCCATTTAACAGAGTTTTATTACAACATAATTAAAAAGTAGGTATAGCCAACCAACCGGCACTGTGCTTTGATAGTTTATGGCCCAAACCTACTTAATATGACCCACTTCAGTGTTTAATTACAATAAGTGACATTTATATTATATGGATACCAGACCATTGGTTTGTGACCTTAAAAATTATTAAATTCTCAAACACAAACTTAAAACTTTATTTTCCTTTTGGTTTTTACTAACTTAATATTTTTTGTTAACCATCTCAAAAAAGTGGTAAGGAATTTCTGTATATTAACATAAGATATTTACTCTTTCATTCACGATAGATACTTGAGATTTGCAGTTTTTAAGAGTTCTACGATGTGTGTGTGAATTTGACTAATTTCGTATTGAAATCTTAAGTTAAGAAATAAGTTTGAGTAGGATCTCACTTGATAGGTTCCAAAATTTACTAACTTGTGCACTGCGCTCCACAGTATCATAATATTCTAAGTTATAGGTTTTCAAACTTTCATCTCCTATTTACCCCTTCAACAGACAGACACAGTTACTTTTACAGTAAATCGTATAGGAATTAACTGATGAATTGTGATAAATTTTTCTTAAACATCCGACCATACACATTGCT
The DNA here is from genome assembly GCA_944452665.1 of Stenoptilia bipunctidactyla. Lineage (NCBI taxonomy): Eukaryota > Metazoa > Arthropoda > Insecta > Lepidoptera > Pterophoridae > Stenoptilia > Stenoptilia bipunctidactyla. The sequence goes on from OX101726.1 coordinate 14,810,894, forward strand.
TCATTTCACCGTTCACAAATCAAAAGAGAGAAAAATAAATAAACAAACTATTTGTCTAACTAAACTAAACTTAAACCTTATTCATTCTGAAGTATTTGAAATTAAATAACCAGAAAATAATATCATATTTCAGATTTTCTCACAGCAAAATATCCTTAAAGGAAATACGGTGCAAGATTATTTTAAAATGAGCGATTAACTTTCGCTTACTGTGTTTAAACTGTTTCAAATTTTAAGTTCAAAAGTGTCACGTATCCGGATTTATGAGGAACTGTTTGCCGAGCGATTTCAGTTTCAGAATAGGGTCGTGATTATGAATAAATTAGTTTTAGTTTTGCCTCTTTATGTATTCATTTGAAACCGTGTGGACGTGGTGTTGACGTATCATTTACATAATATTATCCAAACCAGATTATGTTTTAATATGAGTTGAAACGGAAGTAATATCAGGGAATATGAAATCGATTATTCATTTTATAATTAGTATTGTGATTTTTGCGGTTGGTTTTGACTCATTTGGATTGGTTCTGCATAAACGTGCTTCTGCATGGTGAGGCGCTTTAGCACAAAATGGTAGGCAAAAATGGCATCATCAGACAAATATAGGTATTTATTGTCATGATGAAACAATGCTAGTTTGTACGTAATTTTTGTTTTGTCTTAAATATTATTCTCATTACTATGTCTTTTATATTTTTATGGACGATGGAATGAGTTGTAGATGATTTTCCATAATCATAGTATCATACGACTTAAATTTAGGCTGTTATGAAGTTGAATATACGTAAGTGTTGAACTCTTGCTGGGGTGAAAGTAATTAAATTAATTGTGATGGTCAAATAAAACGATTAATTTTTGTTTGAAAAAACAAAAATTACGTACAAACTAGCATTGATTAATCATGACAATAAATACCTATATTTGTCTGATGATGCCATTTGCCTACCATTTTGTAAATAAAATAATAACTAGCATACTTGGTTTCATAGAAATTAACAAACATTGTGAAAGATATATAGTGTATTTTTATGAAGATCAAAATAGTTTAGGAGAAGGTTAAGAATGATTTGTGGATTCAATTTATGAAAAAAAAATTTTTAGTTACGTAAATTGACATTTTATAATTCTCATAAGTTTCACATTTTAGTTTAATCTGTTATTTACGAATAATTAGCAAGAAATAAAAGTTTTTTCCAACTATTTCTATTAAGACGTTAAGCTCCGATTTTTCAAAAGTCAGAAAAATTTGGAAAAATTGTCAAAAATTTAATCCACATATTATTCTTAATCTTCTCTTAAAATGTTTTCATCTTCAAAAAAAATGGCCCTGTATATTATCTATTTGTATGCAAAAAGTAATTTCGTAGGTTTTTTTATTGTGCCTAGACAAAGCCTGCGTTTGACCTCGATATCACCTGATGTTAAGTGAAAATGAGGTCCAATACGAAACCACAAGTGGTTACGAAAGAACCGACTCTTCTTAAAAATATAATACATAAATAAAGAAAACATCACCGCGCGCCGAAGCGGTAATTTTTGGCGGCAGATTTTATATGAAGGTTGGTAGCTAGGCAATCGGACCCTGTCGAGACCCTACCACCAAGCGGAGGTCACTCGGATTAGTCGCCTTTTACATTACGCTTAACCAGGGGCGATAGGGCTGTACTAAACTGACCCTACACGGGATAAAGATGGACAAAGTTAAAGTTGAAGTCGAAGTTAGAGTGTGAACCTTTTTTTTTATAAGTGACTAAACCCGCGTTTGACCTCAATCTCACCTGATGGTAAGTGACGATGAGGTCGAAGATGAAAGCACACGGGTTTAGGAAGGAACTGGCTCTTTATACAATATTGCCGGAACACATTACCGCCGGAGCGGTAACATTTGGCGGCAGACTTTATATAAAGGGTGCTCGCTAGCCAGGCAGACCCAGAAGGGATCCTACCACCAAGCAAAATTATATTCACACGTTTACCACGCGTATTTTTATCTAGCACAATACAGTATTTTAGTGTGTTTTTATAAATATTTAGTAAAGAAAAAAGGCTAGATAAAACATCAGAGCGTCAATCCTAAAATTCAATTAGTTACTTCTAAGCGTAAAATTGAAAAAGGATATTTCTTCCTTTATATTTAAATTAGTATTAAATCAAATAAATAAACCAAATATACATACATAACTTTACGACTGTATCCCTTATGGGGTAGGCAGAACGCCATATGTTATAAAACCAGCTAATGTCACGATTGACAAATTTTTTTGAGGCTTTATAATGATGGAGAAAGACTATTGCAGTGGCAGGCGGTCAGCCTACCGTCCACAAAAAAAATCTCCAATAAAACCTCTGTCCCAAAACTGACTTTTACAGTATGCCCGGGAAGAGAAGCAGATTACAATTCTATGTTTTTCTTTCGCTCCCAGTCCAGCATGGAAGAAGTAACCTAATGTACAGTAATAAAAATATACTGAACCAACTGAATTTTTGATAAATCTGGGAAATAAAACCGTTTGGACCAGTTATCAGGCTTAGAAATTAATTCATAAGAAAAACAATATTATTATTCTTGTAAAACGATGAATTATTCACAGCTAACATAATAGGCCTAAGAGGTTTGAAAACAGCTCGCTCAAAAATAGAAGTCCAAACCAACAACTTTAAACTTTCAAGCATTCTTAACAACAAAATATCTCAAATGAAAAATTCATTATTTTTGTTAATAAAAGTAAACAAGGCGAATCGGTATATCCAAACGCAGAAGGAAGTAGCCAATCAATAATATTTCCCTCTGCTCCAATTAGTATTACCAATGCACCTTTAATGCTCAGCCTTCAGGAAAGAATTCGAGGGCTGTAACCAGTTTATAATTAATAAGTAAATAAAATCCCCAGACAATCTACATGGCCCCAAAGTACGCATAGCTTGTGTTATGGGATACCATATAGCGAACTAGGGGGGAACCTAGAATATAAATACATAAATAGATAAACACCCAGACACGGAACATTTTTTTTTCTGGTTCCGTGCGGGGATCGAACCCGCAACCAATGGCGTCTGAGGCAGATAGGTTTACCCCAACGCCGTAGGGGTCGTCATCAGTTTGGTTTTTGGTTTTAATACATTTTTTATTGTTGTATAAACCCGCATTTGACCTTAATCTCATCTGATATTAAATTAAGATGATGTTGAAAATATCACACGGGCTTCGAATAGCACTGGATCTTCATAAAATATTAATGGAAAAATATTTGGCGGCAGATTTTATATGAAGGGTGATTGCCAGCCACTCGGATCCTGAAAGGGTACTCAACCAAGTTCAGTTTTGATACTATAATTTTACTAAACCGTAAATCAGTAACCGTGTAGCAAATAATCATCTATTAAAAAAAAGTTCATAAACCCAGGCATCCTTTTTTAAATTTGATTTTTTGACTAATCATCATGGTGCGGCGTCTGCAAAGTAGCTTATTTTTCAAATAAATGTCTGCTTTCTTATATTTTCACGTGTTTCTAATTTTGTTGCAGAATTATATTGCTAATACTAATAATCAAACTATCTAAAGGCCCTGGTGCAATTCCTATTTCGATTCAACTATAAATATATTAAGTAGTCCACGAATGAACTTTAAAATATGAGTAAATAATTTGTTTTAAAAATTAAGTAAGTACAGAAATATATTAAAGTTTTAAAGGATTATAGTATTCATCTACAAAATTTAAATGAGGTATGTTTAGAATTGCGAAGAGACCATTTTGATATTAAATTCGTTTTCTCGACATTAATGCATATGTTGTGTGCATATAAGTTTATATTACCGACTTCCATGTTTCCTCGTTGTCTATAATTAACTATATACAAAAACATTTTTTTTATTTTTATTAAAGGTGTCATCATATCCCAAGACTGTTTAAGCAAACAATCAAATTTCGACAAAAGGTTACTCAAAAAGAAATACCAAAGTGGGAATAGCCTAATCTCTGCGTTACCGTAAACGATTTAGGGGAAGCTGCCACTAAATGAAATCCTTGGTCTAATAGAGGGTGGAGTAAATTGTTTTTTAATATATTGGACGACTTAAGAATAACGATGAAAGTATAGTTAGCCGATTTTTCTTTGAAACTTCTTTGTACGAAAACCTAGGATAAAGGAAAGTGAAAAATAATATGCTTTTTAAAGAATGTAAATATAAAAAAGTACCACAAGTTTGGTTTCGTTTCTTTGTCCACCAATTTTTTTATAACGTTATCGATTAAAAAAGTTACATAAAGAGATAAATTTTGTATTCTGCATAACCATTACAATTGTTTTTAATACTTAAAACTGAGCCCAAATTTAGATTTTTACTTAGTGAGTCTCACTGAGATATCAATTTACCCTTTTTTGAGTCTTTTAATTTGGTACCATGGCGGGAAAACATCAATTTCGTAATTAATCCGGCTTCAGTATAGGCTCTGACACGCTCTTAATCCGCTTACGTTGAACCAAATCGAATGTGACCGAATGGAAACGCGGTGACACGCTCTAAAGAGACACCACCTTTCATAGAATGTAATAAAATTGTGTCTAGTTACTTTATTTTAGTTATGTTTTCGTGACTCATTAATTTTTTTATTGACTATCTAATAGGGTTATAGGTTGACGAAAAAAAAGTCTTTATTCCGCGAAATAATCTTTATTTATCCTTTTTCTACCATACAACTACTGGGCAATGTAGCTTTCAAATGATGAAAGAATAAAAAAATCAGGTCAGCGGCTTTAAATTTTACGCAATGCATCATAATTTTGAGTTGACATTTAAACAAAAAACTGGGCCTGTAGCTCCTAAGAACATCTCAAAACGCCGAGGTTCTGATAGATTGAAAGTAGACTTATATAACTCAATCAAAATAGACTCAGTTTGAACGGCGTAGCTCTTAGTCCCGAAGCATTTAATGAAGAAATATAGCTGATTTTACTCCTGAATAATGAAGCTCTCTACTGTTCAAACAGTTTTTAAGGTTAGTTAATCCGAGTTAATCCGGTTAGTTAACAAGAAAACAAAAAAATCTAAGGGTGTCACCACACCAATAAATCGACCGTCCGACGTCGGTAGCTTTCGTCGATTGACGGATACCGTTCGACTTACCAATCAATCAATTCCATCGATCGACGTCGATCGATAGGTCTGGTAGCTTTAAATGATCGATGGATACCGTTCGTCCGTCAATCGACGTCGGCAGGGCGCCGATCGATGTCGACCGAGCATCCTGTCAAACCGAGTTTCTCTCGGTTTCTTTCGAAATGTATCCAGAAGAGGACGTGTTGTTGTTGGCTAGTACGATGTGTGACTCTTGCTATTATTACGGAGACGTAAACGCAGAAGAATCTGGGTGCGGCAGTTTTTTAAAGCCAATGATCACTTATCTACTTATCTTATACAAATGATATTTTAAGTATGAATGCTTTTCGAATGACTAACAGTGATATTGAAAATTTGTTAAATATGGTCTAATAGCAAAATTAGACACAAATTACAGACAATCAATTTTACCTAAGAATCGGTTACTTATCGGTTACACTTCGATTTCTAGCCAGTGGTGAGCCATATCAAAGTCTAGTGTTTACATTTAAAGTTTCGCAACAAAGTATTTCTTGTATAATTCCAAAAGTACCTATGCAGTGCGCTAATGTGTTCTCTCAGGAATTACATACAAGTAAGTATAAGTATTTGGAATATATTCTGTAGTGTGTGATGTAGGGATGGACGAGGGAGTCAAATAAGACACGACCATGGAATTAATAGGTACTACGTACAACGTAGTACTTATTAATTCCATGGACACGACCTTATTTTGACGGAAGTTAACAGTATATTGACATAATGTATTGATACATAACGGGAAGGCGCGTCACACACTACAATTCGTACAGATTTCAAGCGTGGTTTCTAGTACATTCAAGACCTTTCTTAAAACGATGTCATGCTTGCATACAAACTGAACGAAGACATGAAAATAAAATGATTATTTAATATACTTACATGTATAAAATATCAAAGACAAACAAATAATATAAATATTTCATCATATTTATTCAGTTTTAAGTAAAAAATTAATAGTGTCTCATTTTTAGTGAACTGCATCTTTGTTTAGATGAGAAACAAAGTTCTTTAAACCTAAAAATGTGATTTATTTATTTGACTATCGCAGCTTAGGAAGCAGAAGCTAAAAATTGTTCTTTCCGTTTTCCTAAAAAATAATATACATTAAGGGTATAGTAAAAACTATCGATCGACGTCGACTGTTTATTTCGTACATCGATCGAAGGCGTCAATCGATGGTCGATCGATAGTTTTTACTATACCCTATACCCGAATTACACAAACGGCATTCAAGAAAAAATATAGCTCCAAAAAGGTTAATTTTCTTCTAAAACTTTCTAAAAGCGGCGGCGCATCTAATCAAACGACTGTTCCATTCGTCCATTGATAGACGGCCTCGATTCACGGTCGATGGATTGGTGTGGTAGAAACTATCGATCGACGTCGACTGTTCCATTCCTCCGTCGACCGACGGCGTCGATCGACGGTCGATCTATTGTTGTGATAGACACTATCGATCGACGTCGACCGTTCCATTCGTCCATAGATCGACGGCGTCGGTCGACGGTCGATCGACTGGTGTTGTAACACCCTAATATTTCCACTTTAAAATATTAGAAAAAGTGAGAACAAGAAATTATTAACAACAGTTAAAGTTATCAAGTTAAACATTTCACTACACCGCATAACATACAATTTTGCCAGGATAAGCAAAAATAGTGCTATTATTGTACGTTCACTTTTCCATATTTCAAATTCAATCTTTACGAGTATAGCAAAAAGTATACAATAGTATACACATATTATATATAAAGTATGAAAATCTCTCCAAATCCGATTAGGGGTTCAACAGGGTTCGCAATTTGCCTGGCAATCTCTTGGCACCTCACCACAAAGGTTCGGCATTTCGCTGTGGAATACTTATTTCGGAAAAGATTAGCAGTGGACTTGCTATTAATGAATAGCTGAATAGCAATTGATTAGAATCTTATGTATTTGTTCTGTTTCCATCTTTTTATTAAATATATAGTAAGATAGGATATTTCCCTTAAATGCCACCTCATGGAAAGTGCCAGGAAGAGTATGGTGGTCCACACGTCCATTCACGAGAGTTTTTTTTAGTTACATCTTCAGCAATAAGTAAGAAACAAAATGAGGCATGTAAATAATGTAGCCTCCAAATCGCGTAAAATATAGCAATTATTAACGAGACACAAGACCCCATAACTTCAAAAAGCTTACTTTGGCCAAAACTTGGCTGGGAATTGAACCCTTGTAAGTATAGATGGAAAGTTATTGTGTGAAGTATTGTACGTTTGACTAAGCCAATCCAGTTAAAAAAAACAACTTATCTAAAATTACTTGGAGAAATGTACCCAAAGTTTTGCTGTTTGAAAATTTATAGCGTTGACTATACAATATTAGAAGAACATTGATTTACATTATTAAGGATGCAAAATATTTCCGAGAAGAATTTCTTTCACGTTAAGTGATTGAAGGCCGTTTATTGTTGGAGTTTTAGAACGCATTAAAGATATGAAACATAGATATTATCTTATCAGTGATCGCTGGTAATTCTAAACCAGTGATTCTATACAGGGTGACTGGTGACAAATTTTCAATACCGAAGGAGAGCACTCTGTACTCGATTCTGATCAAAATTATGTAATAAGAGTAGGTACTTAATTTTTCACCAGTAATCCCTATGAATAATTAAGGAGACCTTACTACACTTTTCCTGACGCGTTGCCTCAGTCAACACGCACACAGCAGTGTTCCCGCCAGACGCACACCACCACCCGCTAAGTATTTATTGTATTACGCTAATGTAACCATGCATTGCGTAATGAATTCTTTAACTTTCAGAGAAGTTTACTCAGTAAATAATTAATATTTATTTTTTCTCTTCATGTATGATCTTAAACTATCACGTCAGAATTATGACGTATGATTTTTATTATATTATTTATTTACTTTACAGGGTGACTGGTAACAAATTTAAGATATTGAAGGAGAGCACCCTGTCCTCGATTCTGATCATAATAATGTAATAAAGGTAGGTACAAAATTTTTCGCCAGAATTCGCTATAAATAAATAAAGAGTTTTACTAGGTCGACGACCGTTTGTGAAGCCGTCTATTCCTACCTACCTATTCTGTGTTCATAGCACCGTACGTACGTCCGTTGCGTAATGCGTTGCGTTTTGAATTCTTTAACTGTCAGTTAAGTTTAACTGGTTGGTAATTCATATTTAATTTTTTCTCCTCATGTATAATCTCAAACTATCACGTCCTCGAATTTCGAAAGTGACCCACCAGTCACCCTGTATAATGTAACGATTTATAATGGAGTGTATTTTGTCAAAAAGCAAAGTAATCGAAGCAGTTAAATATAGTGGTTCATTGAAGGCTATTTTGCTACATAGCTGTACAACTAATTAATATCCTTTTATTTGAGAATTCAAAGGAAACACGCAACAGGTCGATTAAAGTTTTGTCTATTGAAGTAGATAGATTAACCGATAATTAAACATGGTGGTGTGTACCTATGTAGTCAATACAAGGCGATAGTTAAATATGCATTACCAACCTTAGCCTAAACAAAGGTCCTTTGTGTGATTGTATGATAGCAACTACTAAAACAAGCTTAAAATATCAACGTCCTCAATGGCATGGTCAGTGGATAAATTGCAAAATTAACTGTTCATAGATTGTACTTTAGGTAACACGTTGTAGAGGTTACTTTCAACTGACTTTCAAAAGGTTCTTAATTCGTGTGTATGTATGTTTTTGTACATACATACATACATAACCTCACGCCTGCATCCCCTGTGAGATAGGCAGAACACCAGGGGCTGCAAAACCATCTGATGTCACGTTTGACACATTTGGAGTAATTATGTAGATGGAGAGAGACTATTGCAGTGACAGGGGGTCACCCTTTCGCCCACAAAAAAAGCGAATAAAACCTCAGTCCCTTAACCGACTTTTACAGTATGCGCGGGAAGAGAAGCAGCTGGTACATTCTATGTTTTTCTTTCGCTCCCAGTCCAGCATGCAAGACGTATGTTTTTGTATTTTTTTATATTTTATTTTTTCTCTCATGCTGGACTGAGAGGAATAGAAAAACATAGAATGTCCCAGGTGCTTCTCTTCCCGTGCATAGTGTATAAGTCACTTAAGAGAAAGAGGTTTTATTGGAAGCTTTTATGTGGGCGAAAGATGGAGAGTCACTGCAATAGTCTCTCTCCATCTTTATAATGCTTCCAAATTTGTCAAACGTGATTTCAGATGATTTTATAGCCTCTGGTGTTCTGCCTTGCACATAAGGGATACTGGCGTGAAGTATTGTACGTATTTATTTTATTTTTTTGTATCTCTGTTACACGATTTTTTTAGATAATTCTGAATTGATTTTGAATATACTAATTTCATATGATAGAGAATATTTCAAAGGTGGTCTCTAAAATTTCATCGAAATCAATTGAGTACTGCTTAAAGAATATTAAATTTTTGAAATAAATTTGTACGAATACGGAGAATATTTACATTGACGACCTTTACTTCAACCAAAGTTTTGACGTGAAGTCGGTTTTCGTAATGCTCTGCATTCGTTGATTGTAAAAATAATTTCCAATCATACTTGTGTAGAGCACACAGGCAGTTAAGTTATACAATGCGTTTCAAATGAGGATAGGAATGGCTTAGCGCCGTATTGGGACGTCTGTCAATTCAAAGCGGTTAGGTAGGGTCAGTAAAAAAAATATTTTTTAATATTTTATAATAATTTTATTTACATTTAGATACAAAAAATTTTTCATGTTTTCCATTCCTGCCATTCCACTTAATTATGAAAATTCATTTTTTGAAGAGTCATCGACGTTGAGTATTGTTGGCATGGTTTCCGCGCTTTTTCACCGTGCACCCGCTTTACTGTCACGTGTAAATATAATTTAAAAAATAATTAAAAACAAAAATAATTAAATAAAGTTTTTATTTTATTTTTTGCTGACCATAATTTTCAAGTGATATTTGGCAGATAGAGGTCATTGACATTTCTTTTCTCATTTGAATCGCATAGTAGATATTTTAGCTATATTAAAATTGTTTACGGAATCTTTCGTGTTTGAAACTAACTTACTGTAAAGTAAGTATTATGCAGGCTTTCATTAGGTATAGGTTAGAACACAATATTTACTTTCACCTATTTTCCTATTTCTCGTGTTCCCACAGTGACACAGGAACAGCAATTGTCACTATCTACGCGGAAATCCGCTCAGCGGTTTAGACCGGCAACGAGCACGGACAGACGGCGTCACTGAATACAAGTAATCGCGGTTAAAAGATGGCAACACAAGGTTTTTAAGCGACTTTTAACTTAAATTTAAACTTACTTTGCTATGAGATTTATTTTAAACGGGTTAAGAATATCCTTAAGTATTAAGACGCATAATTATATTTATAAATTTTTTGTATTTAAAAGCTTTATTTTGCATTTCATGATGCTTTTATGTGAATAATTTTACATTTTAACCTGACGTTTCAGTCTCTTCGCAAACCGAGGTGTCAAGCATAAGGGTTTTTTTTTTATCTCTTTATTTAAAGGCGTCTTTCAAGGCGTAAGTCAGCCTTACACTTTAAAATATTACAATTAATTACAATTAAAGGTTATTAGAAAAAAAGTTATTCGTTCCTTGCGTTCTGAATTGACACAAAACGAGTTTTAGGGCATGTGGCTTGATAATCTAAATAATCAACGAATGCAGAGGATTAAAAAAAACAAATTTCACGTCCAAAAATTTGACTGAAGTATAAGGTCGTCAAGGTAAATACACTCTGTACTCATTTTTTTTCGAAAAATTTAAAATTTTTACTCACTTGATTTCGATGAAATTTATATGGGACCACCTCCAAAGTATCCACTATCATATGAAACAAGAATATTTATAATCGATTCATAATTGTCCACAAAATCGCGTAACAAAGACACAAAAAAAACATACACGCGAATTGAGAACCTCCTTCTTTTGGAAGTCGGCTGAAAAGTGCAATAATATGTAACATGACAATAAATAGTAAAAGTAACTATTTTGAAATTGAAAAACTACATACCTGTTGTATGTTTATTAGACAATTCTATTTCCTCTTAATTTGACTTCACATCAATTTCAATTTGTAATCATGTAATTTAAATTAGATTTTAATCTCAAAAAGATATTCCAAGTCACGAAATAAATATTTACACTCCCTCAAAGTGCAAAACGTGAAGTTCCTCATAGGAGACTCACGTAGTATATTTATACAGTAAAGTCACCGTGGTTGATAAATATTTACAACATCCTTTCAGTTGCAACCTCATCTACTTTTAGATTTATTTCAAAGCATTGACGAGTAAGGCACTTTTCCCACAGAGCAACTATTTCAGCAGCTGACAAAGTTTTCATATAATTTTAATTAGCACATCACCTTTTCCGGGCAGCCTCTCCACATCACTCTCAACAACATTTGTTCTACAACTTATTGAAATTAATAGTTTTTAAATTTTTTGTTTTCCCATACAAAAATATTTATACGTAACTCTATTTACTCTGAGCGTAGGTGTGGCACGCAGCTTCCGTAGTAAAATATCGCTAAATAAAGTGTAGAGGTAGGAGAAAACGCTTTTTTTTAATTTTTGTGTTATTTATCAAGATTTGTTAAAAGCAGGGACCGGAACCGCTTACCCTTAAAGAGGTTTTTTATTGGGTTTTTCATAGACTTGTTTTAAAAAACCCTATCAATTTGGTAACCGTATCGAAGACTTACCCTAATTTAAGGCTTACCATATCAATAGAGTTAGCTTCATGGAAGCAGTAAGCCTATCGAAAACCCTATTGAAGGTTACCGATTCAATAGGGTTTTAAAACCTGCAGGCAAATTTAATCTCTAAGAATATCAAATTATCAAAAATATCACCATCTATTCAATCTCGCACTTCGAATTATACTTCCGAATTCAACAGCATGCGCGGAAAGAGATAGAAATAGGCTAACCCTATCACAGGGTAAGCGCATCCGAAAGTAGTTAACTTTATTCAAAGTGTTACCACGTCGATAGGCTTACCATATCAATAGGGTTACACTTCCATATGGTAAGATTTTGATAGGGTTACCCTATCAATAGGCTTAATCAAATAAAGGGGTTTTCCGGTCCCTGGTTAAAAGTCGTAAAACAAATGTTATTGAAATTGATGTGGAGAAGCTACCTGCAAGAGGTGACAGGACTGCTCATACATGAAACTAGAGTTTCAACGATGATCGTTAATAGTTTTCAGTTCCTGTAATCAATCACCATAAACTTTTAATTGCCGCAACTAGCAACTGTTAAATATGTATCGGTTTTAAAGGTTTCTGCAACTGCAAAGCGTCCCTCCCTCGTTGTTTATATATAGATTTTTATAAAATTGCGGCAACAGTAAACGTTATAGCAACTATCAACTTTTTAAAGCATTATTTTATAAATTTGATAGCCGCCACAACTTACTTTGCTCCGTTGATACTATTTTGGTTTATCTAGAAGATATCAAGTAACCTTATTCTTTCAGAAGCTGCTATGTGATTCTCGCTTTCATACTTTTTGTAAGTTTCTTCTTTCACGTCCAGATTTTAACACTTCTGTTATGCATATTGGATTTTTAAGCTTATACAGGGTGACTGGTGACAAATTTTAGATACTGAAATAGAGCATTCTGTACTCGATTCTGATCATAATTATGTTATAAAAGTAGGTACTTAATTTTTCACCAGAATTCCCTATAAATAAATTAAGAGACATTCCCGACGCGTGCCGCCTCATTCAACGTGCACACAGTAGTGTTCCCGCCACACGCACACCACCACCTGCTAAGTATCTGTTGTATTATGCTTATGTAACCATGCGTTGCGTAATGAATTCTTTATCTTTTGGTTAAGTTTACTCAGTAAATAATTAATATTTATTTTTTATTTTATTTTTTCTCTTCATGTATGATCACGTCCTTTAATTTATCTATCTATCGCATAACGACGCTCTCAATTAAGTGCTATATCACATCGATACGCACTCGAGTAGAATAGTGTGGAGTATCGAATCGGCGAATCGAATATTATCGATGGGTGCACTTGAGTTCAAGTGGTATGATGGGGCTGGCTGATGTTTAGTCGAAGTGTTCCAAAAGTTTGGGATCCTGTATGGTGCTTAACAGTTAGCAACTTGCACCCGACTTGCCAACAGTTAATATACTTTATATTTGTACTTAGGAATAGTAATTATTTCTTACGTCATCAAGAATTAAGTATTTAGATGTTTAAAAGTCATATGCTAGTTTCTTTTTCTATGCGGCTGTATTGTAGTTTACCGATTTGACTTCACAGCACACTATTCAAATTTAATTATATGTATGATTATAATGTTTCTAACATTTTTTTATTTAATATTTAAAATGTGTGTGAATCAAAAATAGGGTTAATAAAACATAGTGACTGTAACTCGAAACATGTAATTTTGGACAGGAGACAGGAGATATGTATAAATATAATATTTATTTATATTTTTGCAAGCATTAATTAAGGTGCACCCGAAACAAACTTTATTTCAATTTTAATTAAATAAAAAATAATGGAACCTACTATACCCGTACCGTAACCGACAAAAACTTTATACAAAACTACCATAAAAACAATAAATAAATTAAAACATAGTAATTTATTTACACCATAGACCACATCCACCAATAAATTAAGTGGCGGACATGCCAGCCTGTATTTTAGGCTGTAAATTAGAACTTTAATGAACCATTAGCTAGAAATTAGCGAAGTAACATGACAGCGTACATTTGGGACTCGATTCCCAGTGCCCTGTGGTACAGAGACTGGGCAATTATGGTGTATTAATGTGTTATGAGCATGGTGTAATGTAAGTTATAGTGTTAGTGTACTGTAATGTCTATTAATTTTATGCAACTTACTATGGTTGTAACTGAATATGAATAAGAAGCGATTTGCGAATTGGAATAAAACCTATCCTCCTAATATTACAAGCGTGACAGTTTCTGAGAATAGTAATATTGATTTTTGTTACGCTTTCACGCTGAAGTGGCTCGATTGATTGAACTGGAATTACCAAAAGTAAAGTCTGTTATACTTCACATATTTTGATCCTGATATTATCATGGGATTAGGTATTACGCCGGTAAACCCGGGGGAGATAGCACTTTGGCTTTGGCGGTGGGTTAAACCTATCTGCCTCAGACGCCAGTGGTTGCGGGTTCGATACCCACACGGAACCAGAAAGAAAAGGTTCGGGGTCTAGGCCATCTATATATGTATTTATAGATGAACGTTCATCTATATATGTATTTATAGATACTACTTTCTGGTCTATCTGATAGGTAAAGTATTTGTACATATTATTATTATTATTATTTTTTATTATTCCTAATGCCGTTTTTATATTTGTTTTTTTAAATTTTACCTTTTCTTTCCTTTTTTAAAGTATGTTTGTGCGTACATTTTTTTGTCTAAATTCTTTGTAATATTTGTTTTGTTTTTAAAGCAGTTTCCTTTTTTTTTCACTTTTTTTAATTTAATTTAATTTTGTTCTGTATCCATAAGTTAAAGCCTCAACATCTGTCTAATATTTACTCAGTGAGAATGTTAAGGAGTTTACAATTAACTAACACTATATTTGACATGTTCTTTTTTTACTAACCACATTGTAAATATCTGTTTTTTTCTCCAAAATAAAATAAATAAATAAATAAATATATTCTAGGTTCCCGCCTAGTTCTCTACATTGTATCTCTTAACACAAGCTTTGCTTACTTTGAGGCCATGTAATCGTTGTGATTGTCTGGGGATTTTATTACAGCTACTATTGAAGTAAAATTTACACGTTGATTAGCGCTCGGTTTTCCAAGGCCTTGGCTATCCATTTACATGTATTCTACTGATCTGCCATTTTGCTCCAATAAGTGGCTGACGGAGAAACAAGATATTTAAATAAATTATATTTAAGTCGAATTTTGGCGATAGTAGTATCGGTGGTAAAAATTGCGAATCATCTTGAAGTTTTCGGAGTACTTCAGCCCTAAATGGCTACAAAATATGCCTAAGCACAGCCAAAGTTCGATCTTGCATAAATTGAACTTGGGCTGTGCTTAAATTCAGCTTCCTTTGGGATGGTTTTGAAAGTACCAACTAGAAGTGTAAGTATGTTTGCTTATGCTCTGGACATTACAAATACATATTGGACGAGCAATATTTCTTTGGTTCCATCCCTAAATAGTAAATATTCTAAAAAGTCGGATGAAACGATTCAATGGTTCATTTCTATTACAGATCACCAAGGTATGGAGGAGCTGCCTGTATCTGATTCTTTCAAATATGTAGCTTATAAGTTTTTCGTTGGCTCACGCGTAATTATACCTTATAGTCTTTATGATATTTTCGTACCATGTAGACATGTAAGACGTCTATGAAAAATAAAAATAAATAGAACATAATATTCAAAAATTATCAACATATCAATGTACTTAAATAATCACATTAAATACTTATACTGATACTTATTGTATAGACGTCTGTGGAACAATATAAACCACAACACGATCTTTGGGATGCTAATTGAATACAGGCTTAAGAACAAATGGCGAGTTCTCACAAATGTTAGAACTCTACTTAATTTAAGCATCTACATAGGTATATAAGTTCAAAATGTAAACGTGCTTTTGTATGCTTGAAAACTGATAAGGGTTTATAAAATATATTAAATATTAGACTTAAAACTTGTTCTTGTATATTATATTATGATCACAAGTATTTTTATTTATATTAAAATTTATATAACAAAATAGAATGCAAGCCACCCGCAACTTTTTAAAATTGAAATAGTTACTTGGATTTTCCCGATTTTTTACTTATTTTGCTCGTCAGAAAGGTAAGATAATATGTCCTATATAAAACTACGACTCCGAAGAGTTCCTTGTTACAGTTTATTTTTGAAACCACCAGTGTCAACTGAAAAAAGCCTCTGCATTTCATATAGGGCAACTAGTTCGAGTGACCTGATTATTTTCGAAAATCTTAGGTATTTGTGTAACAAAAAACAAGACAACGTGTCAGTATTCAAAAAAAAATTACTAACATGATGAAATTTAAATAAATCGGTGAAAGCTGTTTTAAAAAGAAGATGAGTTATCAATTATACTCGCTCTTACACCTGAACTTTGTTAATATTGTAATTGATTTCACTATAATAAATACATTCCTGTATGGCTGCACGAATAGATTTAATATCTATAAATTTTGAGGTTTTACTGTAATATTATGCTTCCCTTCCCCGCTTTTAGTTTCCGATAGTGCCGAGGGCAACTGTGTTGAATATTCATGTTGTCTGATACAACAATACAGATCAGAGCCGACACCTATTGACCGGGTTCAACTAGACGAACTGAACAACAACTGATTTTATATTATAGGTACCGCAAGATAGCCATAAATATTTATGACTAGTAAGCATCTTCTTTGAATACTCTTATTCCTCTTCCTTTATTTTTCTACTCGCTAAAATAACTAATTTAAGAATAATGGTGCCTTAGATACTTTACCCATAGATATTAGAAACTTAGTTATAGTATTTTAGGCCTCGAGTTGGGAATGCAATTCATCTAAAACTATTGATTTGAATAGGTCTGAGTGTAACAAACTCTTAAATATATTCATCATACGCTTGCTGGCTTTATTTATTGAATTAAAACTAGTATTATTCAAACACCTATTGCAAACGCGCTTTGTGCCCTCCCGATAGCCAGCCGTAGCGAGTGAGGGGACCTGCTGCGGCTTGGGGCTATGTGAGGGGAAATGGTCTCATGTACTGGACCATTTCCTACGTGGGTGGCGCTCGGCTCAGGCTGAGCGCAGTCCGCCGGGGCTCGTGGGTAATGCCAATGAAGGTACCGTGAGCTCCATCTATGGCGGGTGAGGTACACCTGGAGGTTTTTAGTGGGTATGTCCGGCCTTCTGCCGGATCATCCCCACATACCCCGCCGTTCCCCCTTGGGCGGTCGGGGACGTGATTGCAGGTTTTTCTCCAGAAAAAAAAGGACATGTACGCGCGACGAGTGATTGTGTTGTTTTTTTGAGTTAAAATATACTTGCTGAATAAATACGTGAAAATGATCCATACAAATTTAATTTTATAATTACATACCTTATAAAATTAAATAATATAGCATACCTTTTATGCTATTAAAATAATTGGGGGTAAAAATAATTAGTTTCAGGTTTTGAAAGATTTGGCACTCAATAGAGCTAGCTTTATTAGGAGTTGAAAGAATGCATTTACGGATAAAAGGGCATCTGTAGGACTGTAAGCCCGAAGGTTAGCAGCTATAGAAATGTTCCCTGTCAGTGTGGAGACTGTGTTTTATGACAGCCATGAAACTCCTCAGCAACCTGAGTTTACCCACTAAACATTCCTGATCGTGCCTTTTTAGGGATGTAGCTGTCAAATTGCTGTAAGTACTTGTCGGTGACTTCTCTAGATAAGTGGTAAGCTCGTTGTTAGCTTCTTGAAATAAAGAATTAAGGCTTTGAGAAAGTATTTCTAGGACGGCTTCCGCCATGTATTGAACCATTTGTATTTTAGCTGTGCTTAAAAGATCAAGGTTCAAGTTTCAGCCGAACTAGTCTTGTCCACGAACTTTTTTAAACTGGTTGACTCTGGTTGCGTATATGTACGTTGTTTTGCTATACCATTACATGGAGCTACATTAACAATAACTTAAAAACAGAATATGCTCGCCCGGTAGCTAAGTGGAACTTCACTGAGGAGAAGTCCCAGGTTTGAGTCCTAGTTGGGTGACTTTATTTTGCATATTTTTTCAGTTATTTAAGAAAAACGCTACATTTTGATGTATTTACTGACAGCGTGGTGACGAACGGAAAATACGCGAAAAATGCGGCTAAAGAAGGGTTTTATTTTAGGATTATTCATGATGAAAACTTAAGACAATATAACGATGACTTATTTAAAATTATAAAACTGAGTTTGAAAATTTTACTTCAATTATGAATTACAACCAAAAACTGTATTTCGTAGCTTCTCTATATCAATTTGCAAATTCTTGATATTAAAAATGGCAAGAGTCGTCAAAACAAATTTGTGCTTATGAATAATTCAGTGATTGTGCTTCAGGATAACGTCTTCGCAGTCAACGCTCTTTATATAAAACTTGTTTTTATTCATAAAAAGCAAACTAAAGTAGTGTTTTCTTGACTTTCTCATACGAAACTAGCACTTAACTTCAGTACAAGACATATGATGCAAGCAGTTAAGTTCAGGAAAATGTATCAAGCATTTGTACTGTAGCAAACGTCAAATTTTGAAAATAAAGTTCGATCTCAAAGGAGAGATATAAGTGTACCTACAAACTAAAAATTACCAATATTTAGTGGATGCTGTTAGCTCTGAAGAGTAGGTAACTGTATTTAAAATCGGTACCCCTACTGCATCTAATTAACTATTTTGTTTTTATTTCGTTAATCCTCATAGGGTTTAAAATGAAACGTACAAATGGTCCCGATAACATAAATTAGGTGTTGCTGCTTATACTTTACTAGCCACCGCGCGCGGTTTTACCCGCGTAACTTTTGATCCCGTGGGAATTTCGGGATAAAATGTAGCCTATAAGCTTCCTCAAGAGTTGGGCTATCAAATGCAAAAATATTTTTTCAAATTTCATTTGTAGTTTCTGAGATTAGCGCGTTCAAACAAACAAACTCTTCAGCTTTATATATTGGTGCTTATAGATTTTCAATTATAAAAGTTAAAAGTAAGACTTTTTCAAACATTTTTCAATTTTCTTTTAATTCATGTGACCTGAACTAAATACAAATTCATCCTATATAGAATTCATCCTGTTCTAACTTAAAAGTTATAATGAAACAGCAAACCTAGACTCGTAAGCCCTCTCCAGTTGCATGGATAAAACGGAAATATGCAGTAGAGTTTATGATTATTGCTTCCTCGGGCTGTGTTACCAGGGAACCGAACCCTGGTCTCCATGTTTATTATTGTCGAGAGAAATATTGAGGAAGAAGTCGTAGTAGTACATTCAGCATAAGTAGTTGTGGAATTTTTAGTAAGTAACCACCGTTCAAATAATTCGATATCAATTGTTATTTTAACTTCTTTTAAAAAGCTATCACTTTATTGGTAGTAGAATCTAAATTTTCAGTCGAAAATTTCTTTCATATCTTACTAATAATAGGTTGGCGAAAAAGTCTTTTCGCATTATAGTATGTATGAACTTGTAATAAAATCTCTTTGGCTATAGTATTTGTATCTGGCTGGTTTTGGTATCATTGAAAGTTAAAATTTTAAAGAACATAATTCCAAATTCAAATTAGGGAAATGTGTGATTTTCATTTGTTTTACGTACTGTCAAGATGAGTGAATCTAATGAAGAAATTCGATACATTTTAAAATTTTACTACAAAAAAAGTAAAAATGCAACGCAAGCCGCGAAAAAAATTTGCGATGTTTATGGACCTAGTGCAGTGTCTGTGAGAGTAGCACAAATTTGGTTTAAGCGTTTTCAATCCCGAAATTTTGATGTCAAAGATGTACCTCGCTCTGGTCGCCCTATAACGGATAAAATTGATGGCATTTTTTAAAAAGTGGAGCAAGATTGATATATCAGTAGTAGCTGAAGAACTGGGAATTGACCACAAAACAGTTTTGGCGCATTTGAAAAAAGCTGGGTACACAAAAAAGCTCGATATTTGGGTACCTCACGAGCTCACTGAAAGAAACCTAATGAACCGTCTACTCATTTGTGATTCTTTATTACGACGTAACGAAACCGAATCATTTTTGAAGAAGCTGATAACTGGTAATGAAAAGTGGATCACGTACAACTAGAACGTGCGAAAAAGGTCGTGGTCAAAGGCCGGTCAGGCTTCACAGACTGTGGCGAAACCCGGGTTAACTCGCAATAAGGTGATGTTGTGTGTGTGGTGGGATTGGAAGGGCATTATTCATTATGAGATGTTACCACCAGGCAGGACTATCGATTCTGAACTCTACTGCGAACAACTTATGAGATTATGAAAATGAAAATGAAAATGAAAATGAAAATGAAAATGAAAATGAAAATGAATGAAAATGAAAACTTTTTTATTCGTAGTAGGTAATTTTATACACTTTACGAACGTCAAATGCTGGATGAGGGCGGCGCGGGTCCGGACGACATGAAGAATCCAGGGGAAGGCCTCCGTCGAGAAGTGTGCGTCTCTCAGCTTATAAAGATAATGATCGCCCATTATCCACCAATGTCTTGGTGATGTCTACTACTACTTCTTCTTCGGCTTTAAAAAACGAAATGAAAGTAGAACCCTAGGTAGACCGAGAGGAAAAAAGCCGGCGGAAAAAAAACTCTCGGCACTCTTTTGTAAAAAGTGCTTATTATAGGTACAATTTGGCAGAAATACAGCTCTGCTATGACATGAACAAACAAACAGAAGACAGCTATTCGTGCTTGCCAATATCATGTCGCAGCCAAGCTGCTTACATAGTGATTAATGTTTAATATTTGGAAATAACCTGTGGAGACATCAATCCCACGCTCTTTTGTCATCGAAATAATCTTGGAGTTTATAGTAGCCTTTTTTGCATAATGTTTCTTTGATAGTTCTTTTAAATTTATTAAACGTTAGAGATTGAATTGACTGTGGTATTTTATTATAAATGCGTATTGACATTCCCATAAATGATTTGGTGCTTTTAGCCAGCCTTAATTTGGGAAACGCTAATTTATGGTCGTTCCTTGTCATTACAGAATAATTTTTATCATGCTTATCTTTCATAGTTTTAAATTTACTACTATTCTTATAAATATACATAATGTTTTCATATATATATTGTGATGCAAAGGTCAAGATACCAATCTCTTTAAACTTTTCTCTTAGAGATTCTCTACTTCCAAGTTTATACATTCCACGAATAGCCCTTTTCTGCAGTGTAAATATCGTGTCAATGTCTGCGGCATTGCCCCAAAGTAGGATGCCGTAGGACATTATACTATGAAAATAACTAAAATAAACCAGCTTCGCCGTATTAACATCAGTCAATGAGCGAATTTTCTTTACCGCGAACGCTGCAGAACTAAGTCTACTCGCTAGCTGTGAGATATGGGCGCCCCATTGCAATTTAGAATCTAAGGTAATTCCAAGAAAAACAGTGTTATCTACTAGATTCAACCTGTTCCCATTAAGCCGCAGATCAGACTCAACTTGTTTTACATTTGGTGCGGAGAATTTTATACATTTAGTTTTTTTATCATTGAAAGCTAGATTATTTACATTAAACCACTGTACTACATTAGAGAGAGCATTGTTTACATCGTCGTAGTTGGTTTTCTGCCTTATCATTTTAAAAATTAATGATGTGTCATCAGCAAACAATACAATATCGTGATTATTGCCTACCATATAGGGTAGATCATTTATATAGACTAAAAATAAAAATGGGCCCAGAATTGAACCTTGAGGCACTCCCATTCTCACAACCGACCCAGCTGACCTTTTCCGGTTAACCTCAACCTTCTGGATTCTATCACTCAGGTAAGAATTCAAAAGTTTGAGGTCAGTGCCTTTGATGCCATAGTGGTGGAGTTTCCTGATGAGAGTGTCATGCTGAACACAGTCAAATGCCTTGGATAGGTCACAAAAAACACCTAGAGCATCCTGTGACCCCTCCCAGGCACCAGCTATTACTTCAAACAGTTCAACACCAGCATCAGTTGTCGAACGACCCCTTGTGAATCCAAATTGTTTGTTATGAAGTAAATTGTTTTTTGTGAAGTGAGCTAATAGCTGGTTGAGAATAATTTTTTCATAAATTTTGCTACATGTTGGTAAAATCGAAATTGGTCTAAAATTAGTAGGGTCCGTAGAGCTACCCGATTTAAATAAAGGAATAACCTTACTATGCTTCATTAAATCAGGAAACTCCCCACCTATAATACAGTTGTTAAATATTTCAACAAGGCAAGGAGCTATTACATCTATGATAGAACTTAAGATTTCAACAGATATGCCCCACAAATCAGTTGTCTTTTTAACATCAATTGTCTTAAATGTTTTAAAAATGTCCCCGGTGTCTATGGGTTGGAACTTGAAAGACTCCTTGCACTCACTTACATGATTTTTCAGCAATGATTCAGCCACCACAGGTGAAGAATTTAACAATTTAGTAGTTGAAACTGGAATGTCAGCAAAACAATTTTCGAATGCTGTCGCAACATTTTCATCTACATTAATGGTTTTATTGTCAATTACAAGTTTAAACTCAGTATTGCGATCCTTAACTTTTCCAGTTTCCTTATTTATTATGTTCCATGTTGTTTTAGTCTTATTAGAACTATTTTTTATCTTATTACTTAGATATATAGATTTGGCTGCGGCACATACTCTTTTAAATAATTTTGAGTAAATTCTAACGTAGTTGCAAAAACTTTCACTTTTGTTATATGATTTCTCATGATAGAGATCATATAGGTGCTTTCTACTTATATGTATACCTGTGGTAGCCCAATCACTGAAGGATTTACAATTGTTTGGAGAGACTTTTTTCGGAATAAATACACTCTCATGTTGTTTATTTATTATACTACTTAAATTACTGTATTGTAAATTTACATTGTTGGAGTGGGCTATATGGGGCATATTTTTAATAATACTACATCTAAATCTCTCCAAACGCTTTTTATTGACCGGAACAACCATTATATTCTTATTAACCTGTATTTTCTTTGAGTATTTAAAAGTAACCAACTGACCGCTGTGATCAGAACTTAGTTTATTTATAACTGATGAACTTACCGGAGTAACATTAGAAAACACATTATCTAGGCAAGTTGCACTGGTCCTTGTTATTCTAGTTGGTTCTAGGAACAGGTTACTAAGATTATTACATTTAAACAAATTTATTAGTTTTTTACTCAATGATGAATTTTCTAATAAATTAACATTAAAGTCCCCGCAAACAAATATTTTCTTAGTTTTATTACATAATTTATCCAATACTTGTTCTAAAACAAGTTCAAAACTATCATAGTGTGATTTAGGGGGTCTATATATACAAACAATTATGCAATTTGTCAATTCTACACAGGATATTTCAATAGTTTGTTCAATAGATAGGCTCACTATGTCGGTACGTTCTCTAAATTTTAAAGATTTATTTAATATTATTAAAGAGCCCCCATGTATTGCTGTCTGTCTATTGAACGAACTAGCAACTTGGTGCTGAGAAAAATTTACAATTAACTGGTGGTCTGACAAAAAATGTTCAGTTATACAAAGAATGTCTATATGTTCGGCATTCAAAAACAATTCAATTTCAAAGACTTTCTCTGAGATGCCTTGTATATTTTGATGTACCAGGTTTAAACAATTTTTATTATATAAAGCACTTGAAATATTGCTAGATGCTTTAGCATCTGTTGTCTTATTTACTAATTTAAAGAATTTGGACAACCCAAACTTGTCAGCGTAGTGGAACAACATGTTTCACTATGACATGTCAATATACATGACTGCTCAATAAAAGCAGAATCAGTAGCTAAATACTTAGCTGGTTTAAAAAATAAAAAGTTTAATAGCACTTGTGCTATCTGTTTTAAAAAATAAGTAGATATATTATATATATCTTTTGTCAAGTTAAATTTAAAATTACAAATTGAGTTAATGTCAATGACATTAATCAACATGCTTGAGGTTTCACTTAAACATATGTTATTAGACCCCATGTAGCCATGCATTAATAAATTCAATTTATATCTTATTCTATTCTCTCTGGCGGCTCCTCCTATGTAAGGAAATGTAAACAAAACAATTTTTTTTACCGTAAGGGCCTGTAACTTATCTAAATATATTAATAATTGACTTTGTCTCACATTTCCCCTTCTCCCAAATAATAATATTAAAGTTGTATCAGGACTGTACCTGCCCTTCAGAGCCTTTTCAATTATACATTCTGGCGAAGCTCTAGGCATACAATAATTTAGTACATCCTCTTGGTTGTTCAACAATTTACTGCCCATGTTTTTACCTATTTCATCACAATACATGATTATTGGGCTTTTACTACTTACATGCTTACTAACTATGGAACTGACATTTTGTTTCTCACTTAATGAATTTAATGAAGAAGAGCCTTTATAATTACAATACATGGTATTGGTCAAAGATTGAAAGCGCTCCTCATTATATTTAGACAGTTGCAATAGCTCATCCATGTCCAGTACATGTTGATTTATTTGTTCCTGTGCAGTATTATACTGCTGTGTTATGTCCTGTAAGGACTGTTGCAGAGAACCAATTTTATTCTGTAGTAAATTGATGTCAGTTTCATACTTTTGTTGCATGATATTCACCTCTTGACTATAATTTTTACATTCCTCAACCACAGAACTGTGCTTTTTGGATAAATTTACATAATTTCTCGATAAATTCTGCTTTTTTATAATTTTATTAGATTTCTTAATAAATCTTTGTAAATTTAAATACTTTTTTAACTTATTATGACTAATATTACTATTTTCCTTGTAAGACAAGTTTGAAATAGACTCATCACCAGTCAAGTCAATAGTGACTGTTGGTGAGTCCGACGTGGAACAAGTGTTAGGGACTAATTCTTCAAAAAGTTTTTGCGTTTGGTTTGAGTTAACTTTGAGTGCCTCTTTTTCAAGTTTAATTATTTGTAGTTGGGCACTTGAGAGTTGAGATTTCAATGAGTTTATGCTTTTCAAATTACTATCAAATTCAACATAACAGGAATCAAAATCTCTTGTCTGTTTTCTTAAGCAATCTCTAGCCTCTCTAGTCTCCAAGTAAAGCTTTTGCAAATTGACTAATTCTGCTTTAAGGCTACTATTTCTGTTTATAACTTTCAAAGTTTCCAGTTCATTGTCCTCTCTTTCCTTTAATAACTGTTCACATAACTTCATTAAAACAAGAAGTTGATAGAAAGCGACCGGAATTGAACAACAGAAGGGGTGTGGTGTTTCATCACGATAACGCTAGACCTCACACATCTATAGCCACCCAGCAAAAATTAAGAGATTTTGGCTGGGAGGTGTTAATGCATCCGCCGTATAGTCCTGACCTTGCACCTTCAGATTTCCACCTGTTTCGGTCTCTTCAGAATTCTTTAGGCAGTGTTAGGTTAACATCACGAGAGGACTGCCAAATCCACTTGTCGCGGTATTTTGATGAGAGGTCCCAAAATTTTTATAGCAATGGGATCATGTCCTACAAGATGGCAAAAGGTTATCGAACAAAATGGTATATACATACTTTAGTTAAATGTCAATAAACTATATTAAAAAATGTTATGAATTTTCTTAAAAATGCGAAGAATTTTTTTCCCCAACCCATAAATGCGAATTTTTGGATGTATGGATGTTTGTTCCTCAATACGGCCCAACGGATTTCAATGAAATTTGGCATAGTGATAGAGTACAATCTGGAATAGCACATAGGCTTTTAATCCCAAAATTCCCGCGGGAATCAAAATTAGCTAGTAAAATATAAATGTTGATTCGATCTGGCGTGACACAGCTTTTATACATTATAGTATTTTAAATCATATATTTTAGATAGAGATGTAATATTGAATATGTGTTTAGTGCAGCGTGGCTGCCTTCGTACCACAGTCCCATTTATTTCTACATCACCCCATTATTTCGGTGATGAGTTCCGGCAATATATTATGAAGAGCCAGTTCATTGCTAAGCCCAAGAGCTCCATCTTCGGCTTCATGTTTACTTATTAAGTAACATTGAAGTCAAACGCGGGCTAGGTCTATAGTAAAAAGGAAAGGATTGGAGTTGCCATCGTTGCTACCGGGACCAACCATCCACCTTATGTCTAACAGCTATTAACGCACTTATCTATTTGCAGTGGTGGTTACACAAATAAAACAATTATGTAAGTACCAATATCACAATGTTCTTTTACGTTTGTAGACTGCTCATGTATACAAGGTTTTTTCTAGAAATAAAGTGATATTTGAGTTTGAAAAGAATATCAAACAGTATATAGGAAAAATAAACAGTATCCATTTTATTTTTAGAACTTCTTGCACAAATTATTAATTAAAGTCTAGGATATAAAGAGTTTAACTTTTTATGTTGAAAACAGTATTTTGTATTTTTCAACAGTAAACAGTATAATGTAGTGAAAAACAGTATGGTTGGCAAACCTTCATGTATAGTAAATTTATGATTTGAATTAATTGCGATTTATTTTATTTTACCAGATTTTCATAAAATACATACTTACTCATTTGTACTTACGTTTTCATGAATTCCAAAATTATAAACTTAGAAGACTAAACATTGTGATGCTGGGCTGAAAGTTAAAAACAAATTTATGAGAGGGTTGAAAAAGCTCATTAAGGCTGTCACTCATAATTGCGTTTAAGTATAATTAATTTACAGCTAAGCCTGGATGACAAATTCAGGTACTTATATATCTATCAAGATATTAAATATATGTACGTATACAATGTGTAAATGAACGAAAGCAAAACCAACTTATTTTTACTGTTGAAAAGTAAATATCAAATATTAAATCACATTCGCAGATAAATAATACGTAGGTATTTGCTATTCACGCAACTGTTGTTGTTCGACTCTAATTTTTTATTATTTTTAAAGTATTGAAACCTAAAAAAAGTCAGTTCAGCGTAAATAATCTGTATCTAAAATAACAGTAGATTAGGAGCAAGATGAGTTAAATATGTAACGTTTTTTTTAATCATGACTAACCAGAACGCACTTTTGACTCCTCAATCTCACTTCATAGTAAGGGCCGATGAAATAGAAGATGAAAGCAAATTGTTAAAAAGCTTATGACTTAGACTTTAGAAAGAACTGGCATTGCCAGAACTGCTCCCGAGATCATTGCGTATATCGTTAGGTACAAGACCCTGAAGGAGTGCTATCGTCTACTTCGAGTAGTCTTTTTTTATTGCGCGCTTTTCATAAGATCTGTAATTGTTTTTTTTTTTAATCCGTAAAAGAACAAAAATGTAAAAATCTGCTGACGGACTATCAGCATGCGACACTAAACGGAGTTTTTTTTCGCATGAGTTTTTTTTCGTATCCTCTCACTGAGACAGCGCTCTGCAGATACTGCGAAAGCGCAGAGGAAACCCCTCTACACCTACTGTGCCACTGCCCCGCAGTTATGCACAAGCGCTCCGCTCACCTGGATAAGCACGAGCTGGATCCAAAAGAGATTAGGAGCATCGCCGTAAGGAAAATCCTAAATTTCCTGGACTCCGTTGGAGTGTGCGGCGAGTTATAAATTGGGACTCACACAATAGATCTTTTAGGTCGCAGTGTGACGAGCGGACAAGACTGCTCATATAGTCCCAAAACCCCTCTCTAATAATAATCCTCTCAAGCGTTGGATGCCGACGGATAAGTGCTATAATAGTTCCCAGCCGACTTTACGCAGTTATTCTTAGCTAGTTATTCCATGTATCCGTTTGTGGTAACTGAGTTGGTTATACAACCTAATTAGGCCTGCTACAAGTGTAGCGGTGTAATCCATGTGCGCGGATGAGTGTAGCTGCAAACAAGTCAATCTAGCGCAGAGTTTGCATAGATTAGCGATGCGAGCTTTACTGAGGATTGCCTTGCAAGTCATAGGCGGTAGCTGTTGTTATTTTGTACTAAGTAACTGTAAATTGGGTAAATATTGTTAGTTAGGGCAATTTAGTGTTTGAACCTAAATTAGAGATAAATGGCCACTAAATCTATGGAGGAACTAGAGGAAAAATGGTATAAGCAAATAATTATTATTACAAAAATATTTTAAGGTATTTCTTATATTAAATGTAAATAAAAAAAAATATAGCGTTGTTTGGATCACGAAATATTCTGTAGGATAAGGTTATTAGTGTAAGCACATAGGAAATAAATAATAATTAAAATTTCGTTTTATTTTCAGGACTCACTATTCAATTTCAAACGATTGATTATATACACTTACACAATTTTGAGTCTAAAATAAACATATAAGTATTATGATTATTGTATAATTAGAGTTTATCTTAAAAAATATGGTTACCTTGTAACATTAATTACACATTTAATCAAGATGACAAATTAACTTCCCAATGAAGCTTGCTATTTCAATACTACTTTAAATCTTCAGAAACCATTCAGGATACTCCATCTTTCAACTTGGACCGCTAACTCATACATCGTACTCCTTAGTCGTTACCCAACGAATAGTAATCTGCATAATACGCAGACACTGCGCTATAAAAATGGTAATACCACACGAGGCTTAGCTTTTCTGCTGAGATAGTCAAATACTGATTTAGGATTTACGTCAGTTAGGTACCCATTTTTAAAAAAACTGAAAACTATAAATGAAGCTAGTAAAGGATGCAGTTTAGTATCAAGGTGAGATGAAGTTTAAGTAGTTTAAGACTGAAAGTGTGGGCTATTTAGGTAACGGTTACATCAAATCTTGATGTAAATCAATATCGAATCCAGGTTTTCTCGTGATACATGCCAACCATCATCATTGAAATAATTAAATGCAAAACATGATTTAAAAAAATGATAACCTAAAAATAACTTGTGTTATTCCTTGCACTCGATTATCCAGTAAATAATTCGTAAAAAATATTTTAAATCGCTTTTAAGTGAGTTAATACTTTTTCAAAGATCTACTTCTACGAACAAAGGTTTATTTTTTTATTAATTTCAAGCGGTTTTGAGTAAAACGATAATTTTATGTTGTAAACTTAACTTTGTCCACCGACGTCATAAAATATATCTATGACACCCTGAACAAAACACGGCTTGAGAATCATCCAAACCAGCTGGCGGGACAGCTGACTGTGGTGGCCTAGAGGTGTGACTGCACATTAAAAAGGGTGGGCTTCATTGGGAGTGCCCTTCCACCCTACTTGACAACCAGCCCGAAACCCATCTGCTTATAGTCCATGACTGATTGCAAGAAAATCGAAAAAAAAAATGATACACAGAAAAGAGTGCTGAAAACTATTAGAAATTTTAGTTGGCTAAAAGATCAAATAACTATGTTAAATAACGAGAACCAATATACATAAACGTCGAATGTCACAAAGACCCGTATTTTTTTAGGGTTTTACCGATCGATGCTAATCCGATCAGAAACCCAATCGATATCGATCGGTTGGTGTGGTAACCTTAGTGACCTTAGTTTGATTTTTTGTAAATTGAATTATATCAAGAATTTTTATCAAAATAAATCCTTTAATCTACAGTAACCTCAACCGCAGCTATTACAATATACTACATACACTCAAAAGGCCTAAATCATACTATTAAAATATAATATAATATAAAAATTCAAAACACCCAAATTCTTTTGAGATAATTGACTTATATTTTAAATATCCCTTTCATCTTATCATTCTAAAAGCTGTAAAGTTAATACAATCGTTCGTAAAGAACGAGGAAATAAACTTAAGGAAACAAACTTTTCACTCGCACATTCTTCACAATATCTACAGTTGAAACACAAAATAAACAAATCCATTAATCAAGAGCAAAGTTAACTCAACTTGGTTCCAAGTTAACAGTAAAGTTTTGTAAACATTTAGATATCTTGCTTAGAATTATTGCAATTTTGTTGACTCGAATTTTATCCGAGAGCTTTTTAAAATATTTTCATACTTAGTGTAAAAAAAGTTGTAACGAAGGTTAACATTAATCATATTTATTATCAGCTTCATATGGAGAAGTAAAGAAAAATCTTAGTTTCTCAATAAGCGTCGCCAAAAAAAAAATTTTGTGTTTTTTTTTTTGATAATTTTTATAAGCGATACTGGCAGTATTTAGGCTGCGTTTCCGCTGACGCGGAGCCAGTACCAACTGAGTACCAGAAGCCAACTGACCAGTACCGTCGTGATCATGGCGCTTGCAACAGTGCCGAAATATTGCAACAGTGCCGAAATATTGCAACAGTATTGCAACAGAACTCAAAATAGATAAAAAAAAACATGGTTAGTATGCCGTTTCTAAAGTTAATTTTAATGTTAATGACCATGTCAGTTCAAAAACTGAATAAAATTATCTAATACAAATATCCTTGATGTAATGTACTTTTTCACGTCCGCATAGAAAAAAATCTGGTAGTGTTTATCATGATAGACAAGTTTTCGATTCCCGACAAGACATTTCAAACCTATTAAAACTGCTATCCCACATTATTTATTTATTTGTATAGCAGCCCAATGAAAAATCTTCAAAACTTAAACCATTAAGTATATAAAAATTGAAATTATAATTTGTTGTCAGTTAATAACTATACTATTAACAATCTAATAATTAGGTATTCATTTTATTTCAATGAAAATTATGGGTTTACATCCGGTAGGTGGTACTTAATTATAAATTAAGCAGAATATTTTTTAATTAAACCTTTTTACATTTAAATGTTAAGTTGTTCTAGTTTTTTATATTATATTACATTCTACAATATACAGGGTGACTGGTGACAAATTTCAGATATTGAAAGAGAGCACTCTGTACTCGATTTTGATCATAATAATTATGTAATAAATTTATTTTCAGCAGAATTCCCTATAAAAAATAAAGAGTTTTACCTATTCTGTGTCCACATCGGTACCAGTGCGTAAACATGCGTTGCGTAATCAATTCTTTCACTTTCAGTTAAGTTTACTCAGAAAATAATCAATACTTATTCTCGAATTTCAAAAGTGACCCCCCATTTACCCTGTATAAAATAATAAGCGATAACTGCTAAATTTCATAGTTTCAAGCACCATCTAGACTGTTTAAAACAAAGCATCAAACCAAGGTGACTTTGTTAGTTTACAACAGTGAAGACGGAAGAAGAATGTACAATTAAGCCCACATAACGGTTAATTTGAAGATTTTCATATCAACCTTAAAAATACACAGTCTTTTTTTTGAAAATGTTACTCTAAATACCATTTTTGTTATGAAACTCAATCAGTTAAATAATTTATAAGCTTTAAAAAATATCAAAGAAACCTAAAATTGAGCTTGTTTCATCGGAAATGAGTAAAAAAGCAAAAACCGACTGTGCTTAAAATTTTAAAGGCGAAAAACTTAAAGAATTTTAATAAATATATAATTCAGACTTTTTCTCGATATTTTTTTTTCGCTTGGGGCTAGTTGACATTGTGTATTATATTTATACAAACTTAACGTTTACGAAATTTTGACGAGTATATTTGGAACGTAGTTTCTTGAATAAATATGTATCGATGCCCTTTATTATATTGTTTTTATTCATCTTAATTTAATAGAAATGGTTAGTTGGCTTAGAATAGCCATACCGTTATATAGGATCTTGCAATAAGGACGGGTCGATTTCAAGATGGAATAAAACCGTGTACCACCTTAGTCTTCATGTTCACTTAACATCAGGTGTCATGGAAGAAAAACGTCCCATCCATATTTAAAAAAAAAAAAAAAAAAAACAGGCTGTGTGAGATATTAACGAAATTATTATCTTATTTGAAAGGCCCATTCGGGCTATTTTGTTTTGAATAGAACATAATTCAAATTTCTGCCGCAGTTTCGCACGGATCCGGGAAGTCTAATTTTCAATGACTCGGCTGCATTAGTTCTACAGAAACTGAGCGATGGCCTATGTTATGTCGACTTTCAGGGTATCAGTTTATTGCGGCTTTTTGGTCATTTCAATTGGTCATTATAGACTTCAAAAACCCCAACATGAAGTTAAACCAATATATCATATCCATATGGTTCAATTTAGGCTTAAAAATTGGATTGAAATGGATCTGCCTGTTAATATCGATTCTGTTAAGTTAATGTATGTCTGTTAAAAATTGAACCTCCCAGATTTGTGCCACCATTCGAAGACGCGGCACACAGTTGAATGATTCATGTTCAAAACAAAATGGCATATTTGGATCTTTCAAGGAACAGAAAAAAATCGTTAATATCTCATACACAGCCTGTTTTATTCCATTAAAATCGACCCGTCCTTACTGAAAGACCCTATAGAAGACGACTAATCCAAACGACCGCCATTTGGTGGTTGATAGAACTTTACCGGTGTTGATCAGGCTTGAGATTACCTATTTTATTTATTATCTTACTAATATAAATGTGAATGTTTGGATGTATCGATGTTTGTACCTCAATTACGGGAGAACGGCTTAGCGAATTTGGATGAAATTTGGCATAGTGATTGTGTACAGTCTGGAATAACACATTGGCAATCCCGATATTCCCGCAGGATTCCAAATTGCGTGGGTAAAATCGCGCAAAACAGCTAGTTTTATTATAGAGATTATATTATAAACTCGAAAAGTTCTAGAGTGGCGGCCACGTACTGGGAGACGCAGCGTAGGCAGGCCCCCCGCACGATGGACCGACGACCTGGTCAAAGTCGCCGGTAAACGCTGGATGAGGGCGGCGCGGGACCGAGCGACGTTTAAGACCTTGGGGGAAGCCTATGTCCAGCAGTGGACGTCTACAGGCTGTGGATGATGATTATAAACTCGGTCGCCAAATATCTCTCATCTGCCACCTTTGTTATATGTTCCGCAAACGAAATAAAATGATCCTTCTTCTTCTCAGTCGTACACTCTTGGCAGAGTGGTCGTGGTTGCTCTGATGGCGTATAAGGTTGACGGTACGCGTACATGTCTAGTCAATTATTTCGGCTTGAACAGTTTTTCTGGCAATGTCTCTCCATTTTTTCCGATTTGCTGCATTACGAGAGCATTCCATCATGGTAGTCTGAGTGGACGATTTGATAAGGTCTGTCCATCAAAATGATCCTTATAAAACTTATATTAAAAGAAACCTAATAAAAACTAGTTTAAACGTTCTTTAAAAAATGTTTAAATGCAATGAATGCTATTGAAATAGAAAAATATGAATAGTCGAAGTAAACAAGATATAAAGAGGAGTTAACTCTAGTGGCAATAAAGGGAGACAACGTCGACGTTGCCGTGGTGACCTTTATTAAAACGAAATGATATCTAGTCAAGAAGCACTTCACAATAAAGGAAAATTATTTGAGATTTCTTTTCTTTTTGTTGTTGTTTCACTTGTTCTTATTGTAAAAATAAATATGCGTGTTTTTGAACGAATTAATGACAGATTTAATATGTTGCTAACAGGTGCTTTAATAGTTTCTTGATATCAAAGCAAGGTTTTTTCACATTTAAGGCTTTCTAATTTGGAATTATTCTTTATTTGTTGGCGAATTTCAATTAACATTAATCCAATCCTAGGTGAGGATATATAAATTCGAAGATTTTGGCTGCTGTTCTCGATGCTGCAAGTATTTAATTTTATAAATACATTTATCTGATATTAATGTTACTTTTTAATACAGGGTTGCTTGATATTGGAGTCGCATCCGTTCAGAGGTAATAGAGTATGTCAAAACAATTTTTTTTAGTAATGGACCGCGATAGTTCACGTTTTTTAGTTTTTTAAGATTATAATGATTATATTTTAACTCATTTATCCATAACATACGTTCCTTCAAAGTTATTTTAGGATTTTTTTATGTCAAGGACACGTTTATCATAATCATAATCACGTCAAAAAAATCACTTAGATTAGAAATATTTTTTTCTCACTAAAACTAATAAGAAATAAGTTTCTACCGTAAAAGGAAATTTAAAACGTAAAAACGTAGGAATTTTTGGTGTGGTGGTATTATAATAAATAGTTTATTTTGACCTACTTTTTAACCTCCCAACTAATGCGGACCCAATAATAATTTACCCTGTATAAAATTAATAAAGCCATGTGCTACTTCTTCGACTTCATTATTAGGTCAAACGTGGGATTAGGTAC
Organism: Stenoptilia bipunctidactyla; assembly: GCA_944452665.1. NCBI lineage: Eukaryota > Metazoa > Arthropoda > Insecta > Lepidoptera > Pterophoridae > Stenoptilia > Stenoptilia bipunctidactyla. Next base: position 14,844,901 of record OX101726.1, read on the forward strand.
AAATTAAAAATTACTTCTTCTGTCCACGTGCGAACTCTTCTCGGTTTTTCATTCACTTTCTTTCTTCAAAATCCATATGAAATAAAAATCTTAGTATAAAAATTATACAGAAAACCAATGATTGCGGCTGCTTGCAACTCAAATTTATCAACTCTAGGCTTTTAACAAATATCTATTCTAAGGAGTCCTATTATTATATTTCACAAATACAAACTCAGCTAGTGATCAATAGATATAATAAATCAAGTCTCGAAACTTCGGTAATAACTCTTCACATCTCCATAGCAACTCTTGATCTTTTCGATACTTGTATAATATCAAATTACGAAAGTCTCTTTGATCTAAGCAACAAAGATTACAGTAATAATAGTGGTAATTTTGATAATATTAATTTTAATTAATGTCGCAGAGTTGACGCCTGAAAATGGGTCACGTCGGGCGAACGTGTGTGCGAATATAATTAGCGTCAATCTCTGATTTAATCTAAGGGAATTAGGAAAAGAAAACACGTGTTATTTTTCAGTTCCTTGTAATTACACTGTATAATGTTTTAACCTTAAAAAAAGGAGGTTCTGAATTCAACTGTATATTTTTTCAATTATTTTATCGATTATAAATATATTTTTAAGATTCATGTATCATTTGGTAGAAGATTGGTCACCCCTTATAAAGTTCATCGAAATGGAAAAAGCGCTTTCCGAAAAAGTAGCGCTTTTCGATGACTTTTTGGTTCGTGGCTTCAGTCAATGCATTCGTTGATTTAAATTGACTCTTGTAATATTTCATCGTTCGTAAGGTACATTAGTATAAAATCCAACGTTACCTTAACCTTACATTTCACGTAATTTATATGTTTAAACAATGAATACTATACTATACTATGTTAATAAGAGGTTCAAAACAAACAAAAACAAATGAACGTTAAGGCTTTATATAAATCTGCCTCGTTTGTATAACCAGCAAGGTTCGGCTTTAAAAACCCAGACGCCCTTTGTATCTCGAGCAGTAAGCTAAACATATTGAAGCATACAATTATGGAAACAATTTAACCTCCCAGACACGCACTAACGAAGGCGTCACAGTGTAAACTTGTTACAACTGAGTGCAAACAGGCGTTCCTCTCAACTTGGCTTTGTACATTATTGGTATAGGTATAACATTATGCCTACAACTAAACAGACAAGATGTGGTGTAAAGTTGAGTATTCGGGTTTCCCGATTTATTATAAAACATACATTCTGATAGACTTTTAATTATATTTTACATTTTGACTCGACTTGTGAGTCTTCAAAGTGTGGTGAATAAATAGTTAAATAAATTAAACGTTAAGCGATAAATAACTTCTTTGGTGACAAAACGTGCTTTCGGCAGACGATGAGTTTGAAAATGTATACGAGCTTGAGAAAGAAGTCAAAGTCATACCATAGTAATCTTTTTTTGTTGATACCGATATATTACGAATTGAAATTAATCTAGCACTATTTCAAAAAATGTATCAGTTAAGAAGAAATGGTAAAAAACGTTTGTAACATCACAAGAATTGGTTTGTTATACAATATTCCCGATACCATGATATTTAGCATAAAGGGTTTTTGTTAGTGTAAGTTGACCCAAAAAGGGGACCTAACACCAAACGGGAGACTTCGAAATTTGTTACCATTCCAGATAAATCGCCTTTAAAAACTTTATTCTTACTTGTCCAACCCATAATCAACCAAAAATATGATGGCGCGATTTATGTATTCAGATGTGTGGTGCATAAACAGAGTTGCAAAGATTGAAAAAAAAGTAACAAGTAAAAATAAATAATAGGTAAAATAATTTTTACTGCAGCACGGTAACAAGCAAGTCAATTCTACAATAGCTTATTCTATGATAGCTCGTAGTTACTCTTTACCCTATTAGAGCTGTCATATGACGAACAAAGTAAATGTTTGTTACAAACGATATTGTATTATTAATTAACAGTCACAATATTCGCTTGTATGTATTGCATGATGCAAAATATTTTATTATAAATGTATAAGGGCTCTTCTAAGGCATCTCCAATAGCGAAAAGAAGTATCTATACTAATATACATAGTAAAGATAATGTTTGTTTGTAAATTGGCAATAATCAATACGGTGTTAAGAGCTGCTATAATAAGGGATACAGACGTGAAGATGTAAGTTATGTTAAAAGCAACAAATCTAATACGCATCATGCTACATCTATTTTTTAAGGCACTATCGCACTCATAGATGTCAGCCACACTGGGTGTAACTTTCGAACTAGTTTTACTTACATCCTCAAAAATTAAGATATGAAATGAAAAAATTTAATCTGAAATTCAAGTCATTAGAGCGTTTAAAGAAATAAACTCTTCGAATGAATTATAATATACTATAGAAGGCCAGTGCCTGTACTAGTATAACACATAAAAGTCCTTATTTCTAATGCTTTATTTGTTTATTTGTTCCCGAAATTATTTCAGTATTAAATAATTAATACAACTTACCAGTCTTAACATATTTAAGAATAAACAAAGAATCAGGTTATTTTATACAGCATATTATGAATTTTGCCAATATGTTTACATGATTTTTATTTTTATCTCCTTTGACTTCTGAATATGAAGAAAACATACGCCAAAGAACCTTTAAAAGACTTTTATAGAAAATAGCGTATTGAAAATAAGTTCCACGCAGTATAAAAAAAACACTTTTATGAAAAGAAAATTAGAAATGTCAATCTACAAGTATGAACACAAAATTGAAAAGAAACATTCGCGCCACAAACAAAATATTAGCATACATACTCCGCGGTGATTTTCTAAGGCTTCGAAGTCTATTTTGTGCTATTGATGGCGATAGAAAACAATTTCAAAGCCACTGCGAGCTTTTGAACGACTTTTGAGGAAAGAAACCTTGTTTCAAACAGAAGAAATGCATGCACGCTTCGGGAAAATGGAAAAGAAAATTTTATTGCACGAGGTAAAATGTACTTACAAACGAGCTTGTATTGAAGTTTAGTAAGAAAAATATTCTCATAAAAGAAAGTTTTATTTCATTACTTTACAACGGCAGAGTTTGTGAATAAAAATGTCTAGTTAATTCTAGTTATTCTAGTTAAAAAGGTCTCAGTCATTAATTGCGAAAACTGCAACTACCTAATGACGTACATAAGATAAATATTATTTTCTGTAAAAAATAAAATGGCAGGTTTCTCGGCACCGTTTGATCTTGTACGGACCTTTATTTATTAATCGCGACGACGATATCCGAAGCACCGAGATAATCTTAATTTCACGTAACCTATTTCTTTATCCAGTGGATGTCAATGCAAAGGACCATTTCGATACTCTAAAAAATCTTATACAGCCTAAACACCCCGCTGGAACAGTATAGTAGTTGGCTGAACATCTGCCCGTGATCATTTTTGTAAAGCCAAATTTTACTATATTATACAACCGAAATTTAAATTGCCAGGTATTAAAAACAAACCCAAACGGACACAAAAACTTAACAAGTGGTTTTAGGCCCATGAGATTTTAGGCACCCATGAGACACCTTGATTTGAACGGTATTCACTACCCGCTTACGCTCGACTTAGAGTGTGGGAATCCTGAATTGAGTATAACTGAACACCACGATTACTAACGATGGTTTTCTGAGATATATAAGTCGAAAACTGAGCGACAGCAAGTCGGGTCACCCGGAAAGAAAATTACAAGTTGGGGGAATAGAGGGTAGCTTAGAGATTGTCCGGGGCCTTGGAGAGCTAATTAGGAGGGTCGGAAAAAATGTCTCTCGGTCTGCAACATGCATAAGTAAATTTGGGATACATGAAATTTAAAATGGAATTGGACTATTGGATGGTGAAGAACCATAGGACCCTGCAGGTCTGTGTTGCACACAAACCAAAGTCCACTAAAGCACTGCTATTCTCGTATATCCATAGAAAATTATGCATTAGCATAAAAATAATGAAGGCTGCTGCCCTCAACAAAGGCGAATATACTAACGTATTATGGATAAAATTGCTTACTTAAAGCAACCTATATTTATTGGATATTGTTAGTTTTTATTTACAATCATAAAAACTTGAGATCTAAGTGATCAAGTTTTAAATATACGTGTCACGCTGGTAGTTAAAGAGATGATAACCGAAAACCAAATCCATTTAATAGTTCGACGCCATTACCATAATAAAATGAAGATACATGTGCTTCTAAAATTCTTGTTTGACCTTAGGCTTCTTTTCAAATTTCATTTGGTCGTTTTTGGACTGAATGTTCGTTCTCTTTCACGCATGATTATTATGGGAGCTTATCAAGTTGGAGCGACTGAAACAACCAGCCAAAAAAACTTAGCCACCAGTAAATAATAAAGTAAACTTCTTAGATATCTTGTTAATTCATTTCAATAGCTGTATAACACCGAAAGCAACATAAAACTACATTGCATCATACATTTTCATGTTCATTTCAGTGCTAATTTAAAATTCATTGCAATTAATTAAAACTTCATAACATTCAAATTACACGAAATTTAATTTTGCTCACTGCAATATCAGACATTCGTATAAAATATACCAAAATATATGAATATTTCTGTGGTATCTGTATGACCGTAAATATAACCTAAACGCATCACAAATGCATCTTGTTTTACAATTTTATTGGACAAATTTGAACCTTAACTTGTTGCATGAAGAGCTACAACAGTTTTATCAGACTGAAACATATCAATGCTTGTGCACAGGGTGAGAGGCGTCGCAGCGTGCATCTGTGTTCACAGGGTGTTGCTAATATGCATAAAGCTATCCTCACTATCGACTATATGGAGTGTACTTACGCTATACAGAGATCTAATATCGTATCAAGCTGCAATAGTAATTGAATTAAATAATTTTGAGTACAAACACAATAATAGGTACCTATAGTAAAATCATATTCAAAATTTTAGTTAAATGTTCTGCAGGTATTTAATTTCAATTGGAAAGTTCTAATAGCAACAACTGCTATTTTAAAAAAGGAAATTGGTATTCTGTTTTGTTGTCGCACTATGCCTACTTGAGTTTATTGCAGTGAAACTTTGCTACAATCGGTGTATTTCTTATGTTTATTAATTACCTGAGAGTAGGGTAGAGTAATCAACATGTAATTCTAAAATAAGAAGACATTTTTTTGCTTGAAACAAAGATGACATATTAATTTTTTTTTGTTTTTAATTTTCGGTCATCTATAACTTTTCATGTATGATTATTTTGTGAGACCAAGTAAAATTACCATTGCAAACTTTCAGATAAATCTTACAAAAAAGGACCATTTTAAACATCTTTCAAGTGGATAGAATTCATATGCATTTAAGAATTAATTTAAAAAAATAACATTAAAGTCACCTTCTCACTTAAATATTTTATTTTTGTAGGTAAAAATGCTACGAGTACGAATTGTTCATTGCATTTTTTTATGTCTAGATAGGTACATATATAAAGAAGAAAGCCGTCTTTTGTACAGAAAACAACTCCTTTACTCCTTAACCACACAAAAAGGGTGTTAAGCTAAATCGAAAGCCCTGAAGCATCTGCTGGACCCTTATCAAGGGCCAGTTGTCATTTCACGCGTATCTTGTTCCTGGAGCCAATTACCATCCGATTGACCTAACACCAGCTTACGTGGACCTCTCACTGTCTTTACCATTGCATGTGAAAGCTATACATAGCAAAGGTCTAGAGTAAGTAGTCATTTGTATGCTTCAAGTGTTTGCTCCGATGGTTGGATTGATTGGGTCACCTTAGCTCAGCCTCGACTGTTTCAATAATGAAGCGGTCACTATACTTACTTAATTATAATGAGGTGGCAGAATCAATTTGATCATGAACATAAGAAGAAATTCTGTATTTAATTGCTAAAAGTAGCAGTTTAGTATAGGATTTCAAAACATTGATCAGTTAATATTGTCTTAAGTTTTCGCGATTCATACTATTAAATAAAACACTTTTTAACCGGATTTATCGCGTATATTTACATTTTAAATTTTTGACTCGACTTTTCGGTGTCTTTGCAGAACCCGTGGTCACGAGCGACTCACAGAATTATATTTCACAGCTTCTTTCTTTGCGATTGAGGTTTACTTTATGTAGTAGCGCCACCTACTGCTAGCCTTTGCACGGATTTTAGAGTCTATGATAAGGGTTCTTTTCTTTTTTTTTTTTTTAACAACTGTCACGTTTCGCTCCCTATGTCAGCATCCAGTCTACAGAACTCATTCTGCGTTTCCGTGCTGTAGCCTGCGCACGTCGACTAAAATATATTAATTAGCTAGTTAAATTTTAAAAAGTTTAAATGGTAAAAATTGTGCATCGAAGGAAGAGAAAATTCTCAAGAAAATAATTCGAGGAGGTTGAGACATCAAATTACAAATTCCGAAGAACCCAACGGTGTTGGGACTTATTAGAAAAAATGTCGTTGACACAAAAACTACCCACATTGTATGTGCGTGTAGTCATCGAGGTTCGATGCATACAATTAATTCTCCTTAATAGTCCGTTACTCGATAATAATATCGTCGTTGGCGATTAATCTGATGTACGGTGGAGAATCTCTAATATAATTTTAGTAAATATTAGAAAAAATGTCGTTGACACAAAAACTACCCACATTGTATGTGCGTGTAGTCATCGAGGTTCGATGCATACAATTAATTCTCCTTAATAGTCCGTTACTCGATAATAATATCGTCGTTGGCGATTAATCTGATGTACGGTGGAGAATCTCTAATATAATTTTAGTAAATATTAGAAAAAATGTCGTTGACACAAAAACTACCCACATTGTATGTGCGTGTAGTCATCGAGGTTCGATGCATACAATTAATTCTCCTTAATAGTCCGTTACTCGATAATAATATCGTCGTTGGCGATTAATCTGATGTACGGTGGAGAATCTCTAATATAATTTTAGTAAATATTAGAAAAAATGTCGTTGACACAAAAACTACCAACATTGTATGTGCGTGTAGTCATCGAGGTTCGATGCATACAATTAATTCTCCTTAATAGTCCGTTACTCGATAATAATATCGTCGTTGGCGATTAATCTGATGTACGGTGGAGAATCTCTAATATAATTTTAGTAAATATTAGAAAAAATGTCGTTGACACAAAAACTACCCACATTGTATGTGCGTGTAGTCATCGAGTTTCGATGCATATAATTAATTCTTTTGATTAGTCAGTTACCAGATAATATCGCCGTTGGCGATTAATCTGATTTGCGGTGGAGACGATCTTGCACGCCGAATCCAAGATTTGAAGTGCCCGAGCTACCTCCGTCATTATCAGCCTTTTTTTTGATACGATTAATGTCCCGGAAGAGGTCTAAAAACCAGCAGTTGTCGGCTGAAGATCTAAAGAATCTAAAGATAAGCCTGTTGAGGACTATCTTGTACCCGCAATTTGCAAATATTTACTTGCTCCCTTTATTAAATTTAGAAGCAAAAGCAGCATTGGCTGAAACTCTTACCAAACGAGATTCTATACATCAACAAAAAAAAAAAAAAAAAAGGGCAAATTGGAATCGCCTTGGCAGCTTTATCGCAAGCGATGGTAATCATTTTCAATGGAACTTTGAAGCAAAAACTTTTAAAACTGCTGAGTTACGCTTGTCGCGATAGCCAGAATAGGGAAACTAAAACTCATCGTAACATAATAATGAGTTCCATAAACGTATGCCTGCGTGACACGCTGACCAATACAAGTTGCGATGATTATCTATTGGGAGGAGATGTTGCTGAAACGCTGCAAATTGCAAAAAACGACGACGTCATCTCCGCAGCCATAGCTGCCGGCTCGAGCTCCACAGCAGAGCTACACGTACCCGCCACGTAGGACCTACCACGAACGGTCGTGGAACACTAGCAACCAGCGGAAATAAACCACCAGGTGCAGTGCGATGGACGTTTACGATATTTTCATCAAAAATGGGCTTAGATAACGAGTGATCCATTAATATTATCGTGAATAGCTGGTTACTAAAGACCTTTTAAATATCTGCCCGCTAAACAAAGTAGCTCTTGTGTTTACCCAAGGTCAATACATGGCCATAAAGATTATATTTTAGCGTTGGATAAACTATTAAAAATAAATGCTATATTCGTATGTTCTCATGAGCCAGGTAAATTTTATCACAATTTTTTTCTTGTGCTCAAGCTATACGGTGAAAATCGCTTCATACATAATTTAAAATCTTTGAATTAATTTACTACAAAACACTTCAAAATGGAAGATTACAGAACCGCTGATAAGTTAACAAAACAATGCTACATGTTATTTTTTCATCAATGTTGATAAGTCTTTCCGAAAGTACCTTCGATTTGAATATAACAACGTTTTATATGAATTCAAATATTAAACGTTTGACTTATGCACCGCTCTTTATATAAGTATTTACTAAAATATTAAAACCAGTCATGGAATTTTTACGTCGGGATAATTTTTTCATCCATAATATATCTAGATAATATATTTTACATTGGCAAAGATTGTGATGATTGTAATGAGAATGTTTGGATTACAAAACATATTTTAATAAATTTAGGTTTCATAATGCATACGGAAAAAAGGTTGCTTTGTTCCTAGAACACAATGTAAATTCCTTGGGTTTATTTTTGATTCAGATAAAATTATTTTAAAACTACCCACAAAAAAAAAAAAAAAAGTTCTTAAAATAGAAAAAATAATACACAAAGTTATTCGAGCAATTTAAAATATTGTCACCAAATAAAAATCCTACTTATGATCAGGTAGTGAATTTACCCAGATATAATAAAGATGATTTTACTTGGTGGTTAAATTATCTAGAAGAGGGCTTTTCTCCTCTTAGAACAGGCCAATACACTAAAACTATCTATCCTGACGCATCATATACTGGCTAGGGCGGGTTTTGTGATGGAAAAGAGGCAGCGGGTCATTGGAAGGAAAGCGAGTCGTCGCTACACATTAATACTCTGGAATTAAAAGCAGTTTTTTCGGACTTAAAACATTCGCATAATTATGGTAGTTACGATTGTGATATATTGTTAAGAATAGATATTACCATTACCTGTATAAATAGAATGGGTAGGTAGTGTTCAGTTTTCACATATGGATCATATTACCCGAGACCAATGGAAATAGCGTGAAATGCGTAAGATCAATATCTTTACATCTTATATTACTTCAAAAGATAATATAGAAGCTGAGAGTTTGTCACGAAAACAGTTTAATGACACTGAATGGGATCTAAGTGACTATACCTTTAATAATATAACAAATAGGTTTGGAATACTATCGGTTGATCTTTTTGCAAACAGATGCAACTTATAATGTCCTATTTATGTAACCTGGAAAAATGACCCAGATGCAAAAACTCTTCAGAAAATTGTTAGTGAAAAGTCTGTGGGTATTGTGGTAGTACCATACTGGCCCACGCAACTATGGTTGCCATTGTTTAAAAGGTTGTGTTGTGATTGTATTTACTAAATACTAATTCGCTGAAATCTCCTTTCAGATCTGCGCACAACCTTCATTAAACATTAACCTTGGTTGCCGCGAAATTGTTCAGAAAGCGTTAGTAAAAAGATCACTGTCTTCAAAGTCCGTTGAAATTATGTTGGCATCTTTGTTGGATAATTCTTACCGAGACAGTGTGAAGGAGGTATCAAGGCGTGGATTGAATATTGCAAAAATAATAATTTTAGTTTTACTCAAACTTCTAAACCAATAATTGTTCATTTTCTAACTGGAATTTTCGAAAAAGGTGCTAAGTACGGTACTATTAATAGCTATAGATCTGCATTATCATTAATATTAAACATAAATTCCCAATATGACAGGTTAAAAAGTTTCATGAAAGGAGTCGTTATGTGAAGACCAACCACATCAAGTATGATCTTACCTGGGATCCAGCAGTTGTATTGAGCTACTTACCTACAAAATTTCCTAATGAAGACCTTGACTTAAAGACTCTTTTCCAAGAAAACTGTTACACTAATAGCTCTTGTAACGGAACATCGTGTTCAAATTTTATCCGTGACAAAGATTAAAAATATTTTAATAACTAAAAAAGGTACTTATAAAAGGGTTTATAAAAACCTCTAAATTTAATAGTAAACAGACCTTGGTAAAGTTTCCGTTTTTTAACATTCGTCCAGAAATTTGTCCAGCAAAAACCTTACAGATGTAGGTATATAAATAAAACGAAAATTTAAGGAAACCTGATAATTTGTTTATTAGTTTTAAGAAACATATAGGTTTCCAAACTTTAAGTCACTGGGTTAAAAACACTTTAACTCTCAGTGGTATTGATGAAAATATTTTTAGTGCACATAGTACATGACATGCTGCTACATTAAGAGCTATTTATTTAGGAGTTTCTATTGACCTATCAAAAAGACTGCAGGATGGTCGGATTCTTCCTCAGTCCTTGCTAGAAATTATAACAAACTTTGTAACGAAAAATAATTTGCCTAATCATTGTTGAATTGTTTTCAATAAGTATGTTTATTTACTATTGAAGAGTTTTACCTTACTACTCTGCCAATTCATTTCACTATAACTAATCTTTAAACATCCTACATAAAGTAAACCTCAATCGCAAAGAAAGAAGCTGTGAAATATAATTGAGGATCAAACGAACTTCTAAAGTGAAGTTCGATCCTAATTATGTGAACAGCTTCTTTCGAAGCGATTTAATATAAACCCACCCGTTATTATGCTTTGAAATAAGCATAATATGAATATGTTTCAACATGGAGTAATTTCAATTTATATTTGTATTTTACCCAACCCCAATATAGTGAAATGAACAAACAGGAATAAGACAGATTGACTTTAAACAAAATGAGTTCTGTAGACTGGATGCTGACATAGGGAGCGAAACGTGACAGTTGTTAAAAAAAAAAAAAAGAAAAGAACCCTTATCATAGACTCTAAAATCCGTGCAAAGGCTAGCAGTAGGTGGCGCTACTACATAAAGTAAACCTCAATCGCTTCGAAAGAAGCTGTTCACATAATTAGGATCGAACTTCACTTTAGAAGTTCGTTTGATCCTCAAATATACGTCACAGAAATATACGCGATAAATCCGGTTAAAAAGTGTTTTATTTAAGTGATCAGTTAAACAAGCACATAAAAATGTGCCTACTTGATTTTTGTAGACACAGATTTTACACAGATCTTTAAAAATCATCTTTCGTGTAAATAATCATAAGATTGAATCTTGCAGAAATGTAACAATACATTACAAATATAAAGCAAAATTTCTATCAAGTACTTTTAAATTTTCCGCCTCAAACTAGCTGCTTCAGGCAATTTAAAAAGGACGCACGTAATTTAAAAAGATGGTACAGACTGTTTGCATACACGAAGGAAGTTCTTCTCAATATCAGAACAAACATGGTGCGATGGAAAATGTAGTCAGGACGCAGTCAGCTAACTCGACTTGGCTAAGCAACAAGAAATTGTTTTCGATCTTGTTTCATGTATTTTTATACTTTAGTATTTTTAATCAATATTTATAATTATATTTCGTTGCTTCATTCTTCAGATATATTCATTTACCAAGTAGTCCCTTTGACTCACACGGTAGCACGCACGAATTTAAGAGTTATGAAATGACTAAAAAGGTCAAAACACGTGTTTTCGATCGTTTTAGTTAAAATTTTTCACACCAGTCTGGATCCATAGGATGCGCCTCTGTCGAGCTCATTCCTTTTTCGTGCGCGGTAGCAAGTACACCTGTCATAAAAATGCCGAAGAAGACGGCCGAAGAAAAGAAGAATATTATAAACGCAAGCTTAGAAGGTTGGAGCGGAAAAAATCATAGACGAGTGATTTCATACAGACAATATTCAAGAAAAGCATCTAATGTCTCCAGGATCTTAACCTAGCGTTAACGCGAAGAATAAAACACCCGGATGTCTAAATCGACACGGAGGTGGTACCCGGATGTTGATTTTATAAATCGACACGGAGGTATTCAAATACAACGATATTCAAGGAAACTGTTTAATATCTTCAGGAACTTTAACTAGCGTTAACACGAAGGATAAAATACCCAGGATGTTGATTTTTTAAATCGACACGGAGGTAGTACCCAGGATGTTGATTTTATAAATCGACACGGAGGTCAAATAAAAACTAATACGCATGCATGCATGCATAACGTCACGCCTGTATCCCTTATGGGGTAGGCAGAACACCAGAGGTTACAAGACCATCTGATGTCACTTTTGACAAATTTGGAGGTATTATAAAGATAGAGAGACTATTGTAGTGATAGGTGGTCCGCCTATCACCCACAAAAACGCCTTTAAAACCCAATAATTCAAGCGGAAATACAAACGCTTCCAATTTAAATCTTAACGGTTCTGGTAGTTCCCGTTAACAAAGGCCCTAAACATGGCGAATGTATTCACCAAGATTTAGCTCAAAGATGGCTGCCGTTATTGCGCAAAGGGCTACCCAGAGAGGTTTAAGATCAACCAGATTATTGAAAACCCTTAGTCTGAAACCAAAAATTTGAAGGTAAGCACTTGGGCTCGGAACAACAAGCCATAAGCCAAGCTATGACTATTCTTTGGTTGGATATTAAAGTAAACACAATAAAATTCCTAGTGGAGAATTGCAGAGTTCTGTCTGATTTACATTTTTTTTTTTTTTTGAAACTGAAACAAGAACGAAACTGCCATGAAGGTCTAGATTTGTTAACATATTGGAAAATGAAGAAAGGGATAAAAAAGCATGTTGACATGCTTAAAATATCCACATGTCAAGCGAACCCACGCCCGCGGTTTCAAGGTAACTGGACCGAATATCGGCTCGCAACTACGCAACAGTATTATATTATCAGCGCTACGCCCCCGAACTCGGTGGACAATATCAACGAGACAATGATCCCTAGCCCATCGTTAACGCAGGTACATGGCTTTATAGCGATAAGGCCGCCTATTGTACCTTTCAAAACTGTTTTTGTTCTAATGTATTCTTTTCCTTTTATTATTTTGTAAGTGTGCAATGAAGTATAAATCAATAAAATGGCATATTTTTATAATTCTGGTACAGCTATTACCAATGACTCTGTTGGTTTAAAGTGGATCTCCAAAGGCGTCTCATTACCAAAAATCTGTCAGGTTATACAAATCGTAACTCCTATAAACAATTTTGCTCCTAAATAAAATCAGGCTTTCGAGATAGGCTCTCTCCATAGATAAATCAATTAATCTAGGAGCAATAGTCTCCTGCTCTTCTCAGTCTGATCAGTTTGTTCCGAATATATTTTTTGCACCAAAATCAAATGGAGACAAAAGATTTATTTTAAATCTTATACAAATTTTATAAATTCCTTAATAACAAATCACATTTTAAAAGAACATTTTAGAACCTCCCTGAGCAAAGTGACAAAAAAGTCCTTTTTAGCTTGCATTAATTTCAGAGAATCTTATCTTTTAGTTCCTATATTAAAGGAACATCGTAAATAATTACGATTTCAGTTTTTACCACAAACTTATGAATTCGAGGACTTCAACTCGGATCTGTCAAATGAATACAGTGTTTACGAGGTCTCTTAAAGATTTTTGGAAAAGTTATGACAAAGTCGCATATCAACATATTAAAATTAACTCAAAGTGAATTGCAAATATTAGTAAAGATAATTAATACTGCTCCGTGGAAATATAACCAGTGATTTTGCAAGAAAAAAGTGAAATACGAAGTAAACAATTTGTCATAAATAACAACACGTATAAAAACATATATCGAATCAACCAGTTTCAATCAGTGTTCACTATCTCACATCTGTGTTGCCATCCTAAATTCAGTTTTAAAAAGTAAGGAACAAATTTTAAAAAGTAATGTGTTGCACCATCAGAGAATTAGCACAATTCACAACTAACTAACCATTAACTTCAGCTTGTCCAACGGTTAAATATTAGTGATTATACTACCACTCAAACTTTCGAAAGGATAGATACAAAGCTCTCAAAAATAGCAATAATAACGATACAAAAATACAAATACATAGTAAGATTTTAGAAGATTTACAGTGGTGGAAAAACATGTGAAAGACATCTTGTCATAGAAATATTTAGCGAATATTTGCGTCACAGCCTGATGGATTTGTAAAGATAATCATGCAAATGGAACTGGAAAAATAGTGAGACATGTTTTCAGCTTTTAATGGGTTACAGTGTTTTGCAAAGGATAAACACGTTTGCGCTGTATGTAGGTACTATCTATATTAATTTAATGGGAGGAATTCGATTACCTCATTTAAATGCATTAGCTAAAAGTATTTGGTAATAGTTTGAGAAAATGAATATTTGACTATTTGCTCCGTATATCAACTCGGGAAAAAATACAGCACTACCCAATTATGCGTATCAAAGTTTTCAGTCAACCTCAAGTAAATCTGTTTGCTTCTCGCACCAATGTTAAATGCTCACAATAGGTTTCTTGGTAACGAGATCTTGAAGCTACGGTTATAGACGCGTTTACTCTCTCTCCAAATTGCTTTAAATTAAAACATTCAAGCCGTTTTGAAATTTTTGCATTTAATAATGCTCAATTATTCTTAAATAGGTAACGGGAAAAATAAATTTAAAAAAAAAAAAAAAAGACCCGATCAGTACACGAACCTGGGACCTCTCGCTTGCCGAACGAGTGCTCTTTTACTGAGCTAAGGATTTTGAAAAGAAATTATTTATCTTTCCAGAACGAACCAGCGAGGCTTACCGGCTCGGTTTCATTAAGAGAAGACGTGTAGGCGGTCACCACAGTACCTAGTCGTGGTCTCGTCGCTTTCTAACAAAACTTAAGCTCAGTACAACGTAGCATGGTACAACGTATCGGTACTAGAATAATTATTGTCACAATAACAGTGGAGATATCTTTAATCGTTCGATTTCACTGAATTTTATCATTTTTTAAGGAACAATTAAAGTAAAACTAATAAAAACAGTTAATAGATATAGTAAATAGTCATAGGTTGGCCTTATTATTAGGAAACAATATAGGATCACATGAACTAATTAATCCATTACCTTGGGTTAAGGCCATTACCAACATAACACAATTACACTTGGTTTAAGATTAAGATCTTCAAGTCGTTTTAAGATTATATTTCAAAATGGTACCGTGAATTCTGGCAACTTTGCCAACGGACGTTGACTTTAACTGTTGTCAAGAGTCTGGCGGGAACTCTTAAAACGACGAGAAGTTTTTTTTCAATTTTCTTGAAAGTTAATTTTTATTTTCGCCGAATACGAGAAAATTCAAGCAATTGAGTAAGTTTTTACTTATATTATGGACGGGGACGAGGACCCGGGCCCTAGTGGCACCGGGCCCCCGCCCAAGCGAAAAATAATTGAAACTGTCTCCAATGAGGAGGATCCTCATACACCATATCTAAAAAAGGGTTATAAAAGACTATACCCAGATAACTCTCTGCATACTAGCTTCCAAGTATTTGTGGAAAGCCAAAATGTTAAAGAAAAGCTAGGAAATAAAAGTCCAATTTATTTAAATCATATATTTTCAAACGAAATAAAAGGAATACATAGTCTACATAGAGTGAATGCTACAAAAATTTCAGTTATATTCAACCAACTCAACTATGCAAACAATTTTCTTCTTAACACCAACTTTTTAGAAAAGTATAATATGAAAGCGTACATCCCAGCTAAAGAAATTGAAAAAACCGGAATAATTAGATTTGTGCCCACAAATACATCAAATAAGGATCTCTACAATAAACTTTCATCCAAATTTGACATCATAGCCATAAGAAGATTTACTAAAAGAATTGGTAATGAACGAGTGGCCTTACAGACAGTTAGTATAACATTTCTATCTAACACTTTGCCTGATAATGTACAATATGACTTATTTTCATATAGAGTATTTGAATATATACCTCCACTTCTACAATGTTTTAAATGTTTTAAATTTAATCACTCGGCAAAAATTTGTAATAATAAACAAAGATGTTCTATATGTGCTGGTGAGCATTTATTTAAAGAATGTGACAAACCTAATTCATTGAATTGTATAAATTGTGGCGGTCCACACCTTGCAATTTCGAAGTCATGTCCAATTAAAGTTAAAAAGATACTAGAAAAGAAAAATAAAATTACTTATGCTGATATCAGCAAAACAACTATGAATGAATTTCCCCAACTGATAAATAAGAATGATTTTCCTCACAAAAATACACAAAATGTAAATAATAATGTATATAACAAACAAACTACAAAGTCTCCTGTAGTTTCTTCTGTAAATAAATCTGTAAATAAACCTGTAAATATAACTAACAAAAAAGTAAATTTGGAAGACATTGCCAATAATGATATTATTATAAATGCAATAGTCAAATCTTTACTATTTTTAGCCAACTCTGGTAATGAACCTATAACTACTAACAGGATTAAAGATGTTTTTCTTTCTAATCTAACTTAACATGGATTATAACATTCCCATACAATCTTTAGATACCGACAAATTTGACATCATAGCCATAAGAAGATTTACTAAAAGAATTGGTAATGAACGAGTGGCCTTACAGACAGTTAGTATAACATTTCTATCTAACACTTTGCCTGATAATGTACAATATGACTTATTTTCATATAGAGTATTTGAATATATACCTCCACTTCTACAATGTTTTAAATGTTTTAAATTTAATCACTCGGCAAAAATTTGTAATAATAAACAAAGATGTTCTATATGTGCTGGTGAGCATTTATTTAAAGAATGTGACAAACCTAATTCATTGAATTGTATAAATTGTGGCGGTCCACACCTTGCAATTTCGAAGTCATGTCCAATTAAAGTTAAAAAGATACTAGAAAAGAAAAATAAAATTACTTATGCTGATATCAGCAAAACAACTATGAATGAATTTCCCCAACTGATAAATAAGAATGATTTTCCTCACAAAAATACACAAAATGTAAATAATAATGTATATAACAAACAAACTACAAAGTCTCCTGTAGTTTCTTCTGTAAATAAATCTGTAAATAAACCTGTAAATATAACTAACAAAAAAGTAAATTTGGAAGACATTGCCAATAATGATATTATTATAAATGCAATAGTCAAATCTTTACTATTTTTAGCCAACTCTGGTAATGAACCTATAACTACTAACAGGATTAAAGATGTTTTTCTTTCTAATCTAACTTAACATGGATTATAACATTCCCATACAATCTTTAGATACCGACGCCAAGACATACTTAACTATAGCACAATTCAACATCCAAAGTGTCAATAACAAAAAACCCCTATTAGTATATTTTATTTTTAATAATGATATTGATATTTGTTTATTAAATGAAACTTTTTTCAAAGAGACAAGCAACTTTAATGTTCCAGGTTTTGACATTATAAAACAAAATGGTCCCAAAGGCCATGGAGGTGTAGCTATCTTGATCAAAAATACATTTAAATTCAAAGTAGTTCAGACTATGTACTATGACTTTATGCAAACAGCTGCAGTCACTGTTCAAACTAATATGGGAACTTTATCTATACTATGTGTTTATAGTCCCCCTAGAGGTGGCCGATTTAAAACTAGGAAACTGAAGCAAATCATTGACAAATTACCCAAACCAATCATGCTATCAGGTGACCTAAATGCACATCATGTTGCATTCGGCTGTCTATCAACCAATTCCAGAGGTAGTGATGTATATAACTTGCTAGATGAATGTGATTTGTGTATTCTTAATACTGGATCCCTAACAACTGTAGGAACAGCTCATCATAATCCGTCAGCTATAGACATATCATGCATCAGTCCCAATGTAGCTCCACTTTGTGAATGGAAAGTACATGATGATCCTATGGGAAGTTATCATTTCCCCACTATAATAAATATTCAGGTGTCTATTGAAAAATATGTGACAGCTCCTTCCTCTGAATGTTTCATATATAGCAGAGCAAACTGGACCCAGTATCATTCTGAAAGTAAGCACATATTCGACAATTTAAATTTTGATTCTGAAAACTCCCAAAATATATATGACAACTTTTGTGATATTCTTAATAATTTAAAGCTTAAATGTATACCAAAAAAAGTTAATAAAACTCCATTTAAAATGAAAAAGCCAGTTCCTTGGTGGGATAATGAATGCTCTACAGCAGTTAACAATAGTAAATCTGCTCTCAAACACTATAGATTGTACCCCACAGTAGAAAACTACATTGAGTATAAAAAGACTGATGCAATTAAAAAGAGGTTAATTTCTGACAAAAAGAAACAATCTTGGACAAAATTGTGTGATTCATTTAACAGATATACACCTATAAGCATGATTTGGAACTACATTCGCAGATTCAAACGCATAACATGTAGAAAAGCTTCAAAAAATGATGAGTGGATTCCCTCATTCCTTGACAAATATGCACCTATCTCTCCTCCTGAAAAAGAAATAGATACAGCTAAATTAAATGAAATTTTTCAACTGACTGGAAACATAAATAGTTGCTTTCTCTCTGAACCATTTACTATGAATGAACTTAAAATGGCTCTTAAACCTAGAAAAGACACTAAGCCAGGTCTTGATGACATAACCTATAAATTAATTCAGAACCTTCATCCTAGAGCTCAGAGTATTTTGTTAAAAATATATAACCTGTTATGGTTATCAGAAACCATACCCGAAAGTTGGAAAACACAATGTGTAATTCCAATACTCAAACCTGACAAAGATGTTAATGATTGTAATTCTTACAGGCCAATATCACTTTCTTCATGTATTGGTAAACTTTTTGAATCCATGTTAAAATTTAGATTAGAATATTATAGTGAAAGAAATAACATTTTACCTGAACAGCAGTTTGGTTTCCGTAGAGGCAAAAGTGCCCATGATAGCTTCATGTCTCTCATTTCAGATATAAAAAAATCCTTTCATAACCATTCATATACAGCTTGTGCATTTCTCGATGTTAATGGTGCATTTGATAATGTTAATCCCTCACTATTGATTGAAATTCTCAGTAATTTAGGCATACCAGGCAAAGTTTGCAAATGGATATTCACATTTTTATACAACAGAACTATGTTTGTCAGATTTAATAACATTTTGCATGGACCAAGAACAGTATACAAGGGAACAATGCAAGGTTCCACAATTTCTCCTTTATTATTTAACTTGTATACATCACAAATTAATAAATATTTGACAGATACTTCTGTAAAATGTTTGTTGTTTGCTGATGATATTGTTGTGTATACTATAAATAAAAATGTAAATAGTGCTGTTAGACTTTTGAACAATGGATTAACTCAAATTCATAAATTTTATAGTGACCTTAAACTAGATATTAATGTTAATAAGAGTGGTACTATACTTTTTAGCAAAAAAGATTGTTATCAAAACGAGATTGCTCCAATTAAATACAACTGTAATCCATTAAGTTGGTTTTCAGAAAAGAAATTTCTAGGGATATATTTAGATACAAAATTAAAATTTGAAAAACACATCAATTATATTATTAAAAATGCATCTAAGGGACTTAATATTTTACGATCCTTGGCTGGTGTTCATTGGGGATCAGATCCAAAAGTACTATCGATGCTATATAAAAGTATTGTTAGAAGTCACTTTGATTACAGCTGTTTGGCATATATGAACACTAATGTTTGTCAACTTAGAAAGTTGGATGTTATTCAGAACAAAGCTTTAAGAATAATAACAGGAGCTATGTGCTCCACTCTAATAAATGCTATGGAATCAGAAACTGGTATAATTCCACTCAAACTAAGACGTTTACAAATTGCTAACAACTTCAGTACCAAATTGTTGGCTACTAACAATATTTTTGTTTTAAATAGAATTTTACCTAATGAAGACCTTCCTCAAAGTCTGTTAAATAATATACAAATCACAGCAGAACAACTGTTATCTGAACATATCCCAGAAATTTTAACCATAACCCTAAATTTAAAAACCTTATTTAAAAATATGTACATATCACATACTTTACCCATATATAATGTTGATTTTAAATGTTATACAGATAATTTAATGTTTGTTGATACAGAGAGCATTAACAATCAATTTGAGTTCTCACAATATGTAAATAGTCAACCTAATACCTATAAATTGTACACAGATGGTTCTAAAGACACCAATAAAGTCACTGCAGCATACTATGACCCACAAGTAAAACAAACTAAATGCTTTAACTTGGATCCACAATGTTCAATATTTACAGCTGAATGTTATGCAATTTATAGAGCATTGATATATGTAAATAGTGTAAATAGTTCTGAATTTTTAGTGATTTCAGATAGCAAAAGTTGTTTATTATCTCTAAGTAATATTTCCATTAAATATAAGTCAAATTATATTTTGTTTAACATAAGAAAAGCAATACTTGTATTACATAGTAAAGGCAAAAATGTTAGATTTAAATGGGTCCCTTCGCACAGCAATATCACTGGTAATGAAGTTGTGGATAAGGCCACTCGAGGAATTTATGATGAAGATCACACCATGCTGTTAAAAGTTCCTTTCACTGATTATCACGAACAACTGGAAAAAACAATGAAAACATTATGGCACAAATATTGGAAAATTATAAGTAAAAATAAAGGAAAATGGTACAGTAAAATTCAAGACACCCCGCCGCACATACCTTGGTATCATAAAAATAAAGATGCAAATTGTAGAAATTTCATCACAACCATTAATCGCCTTAGATTCGGCCATTGTAGAACTCCAGCTCATTTAGCAAGACTTAAGATAATTCCTGAATCAGAAAGAAATTGCAAACATTGTACAAGTGGTGAGATCTTTGACCTCGAACACATGATCACGAAATGTCAAAAGTTTAATATACAGCGATTGACATTGGCGTCTGAGTTACAAGAAGTTTCAAGTGATGAAGTGCCGCTACAAATACAAGAACTTTTAGCTAAACCAATATTTTTCAAAAGTTTATATAAATTTATAGTTAACAGTGTTGAGAAAATTTAATAAATGTTATTTTATAAATAAGATAGGCTTAAGGACCTGTATCCATGCCGTTAATAAATTTAAAAAAAAAAAAAACGTTGACTTTGCCACATGCTGACTTTTTCTACAAAATCCCTTATACCATGGACGCAGATATTTTTTTAGAAATTCTACCTTAATTAGTAGAAAGGTTGACGACTGGCAGCACTAATTTCATTTTGGCAGCACTGGACCCACAGTTGTCATATATTTGAACACGCAAATTTCGTGCACGTTTTAACCTCAAAATCAGTGCTCCCAAACTTTTACAATTAAATTGATAAATACTGCTACGAGGTATGTATATTTTCATGTAAAGCTATATTTATGCGTAAAGTGGCTAATCAAATCATCATAATTATTTAACTTCAGATATTTTCGTCTATAACTACGTTGGCAATGTCACCATACCGGTGTTAAAACAAGGTTTGGTTACTTTACCATATTTCGTTGAGGGCTAGGGTTGTCACTTTGTTTTCAAGACTAAGTACTTTAAATTTTTTGAAGAAGTAGGTATAACTATGTGCCTACGTGTGTAACGTCGCCCGCAATTATTTAGTAGAATCATAAATTGTATGGCAATCAACATTTATAACCATTTACCATATTATTATAAAAAAAACTAACTTCTATGGAGTTTAAAAATAAGGTATTCAGGTACTGATTATTTTCCAGTCCAGAACTGATTATTTTTATTTTTCGAAGACTGTTTTTGTTTGAAAGAATATTGTTTGAACACTTAATTTATAAGAATTATTTACCTACTAATTTTTGCCAATTACTAAATGCCATTACAGTATTTAAGAGTAGAAACCTAATGAAGGAATACCTGATAATTTTTACTACCTATATAATATGTTCTCATTTTTTTTAATAAACATATTTTATAATTGATTATTTTGTTGTCTAATTAACATTTTAGAAGATGTGTGTGCGCCATGATAGATAGAATATTATGTGCGTGCATACATTTGTTTTTTCAGTTTTGGACAACCCTACACTCATATCTTAGTTTTGTATGAAAAAAATATTTTCAGGTAAGCAACTTTACCACATTGGTCTTTCTATTATGTAATTGCAAAAAAAAAGTAATGAATCACCTACACTAAAACTGTAAAGGCCTTATAGATTGTTTTTCTTCAATCGGTCATAATAAACCCTGTCATAATGAGATACAAAACCCTGTTGGCAAACTTGCCATACAGTAGGGCCATCTTTGCCATATTTTGTTTTTGGCTGTTTACTATGTTTTTGGTAAATATATTTAAAATTCATGAACACGTGGGACGCCTTTATAAAATACAGAATTGAAAAAATTTACTCAACAGTCGTGTATAGTGTTTTTTTTTTAAATAACGTCTCTTGAATTTTAATACACTACCAAAAATGGCAAAGTTGCCAGATTTCACGGTATCCCAATAGTTATTTAACTCTTGAGCAAAGTACACACACAGTAACTGGTATTTTTACTGGCTTTTAGGCCACTAGCACACCGTGTGCAATTTCTCTTATAATTTTTGCAAATGAAATCAAAATAGGGAATTTGGATTTGATTATAATTTCAGCTACTGCTAGTAACCAACTCTAGTTTTGCCATATTTCCATGAACATGCCATTCCTGTATATGCCCTGCATTAGCTTTAGAAAATTAGTTATTTGTAACGAGTTAACTTAGGCCAGAGCGTGTAGATTGCCTTATAGTCAAACCAAAGAGACCTTACAAAACAACGATCTCACCGTCTATCAGTCGCTGGATAAAGCATTTCATGGGGTCTAGCGGCGCGGGCGTGGCGGGCGGCGCGCGGCGTTCAGCCTATCGCTGCTAGCCATTCGCAGCACGGCCTGCAGGACCGCTCAGTCTCAAACATTCGCTAAGTTTTATAACCGCCCCATGGTCGATCAATAAAAGTAATTTTGGAAGGGCAGTTTTTCAATCAAATGTAGAAGTAAACTCTTTTGTTGATCCTTAATTATTAATTTACTTTAAGTAATTTTATTCAGTATGCATATAAACAAAATGTTTCAAAGTTATACATTTACATTGAGTTGATTAAATAACTGTTGAATATTAGTTAATGAATTTTTATAAAGCAAAACTTTACCTTATGCTCTGAACATCTACTTGGTAAATGAATATATCTGAAGAATGAAGCAACGAAATATAATAGAAGATCAAACGAACTTCTTAAGTGAAGTTCGATCGATATTATATGAGTTGCTTCATTCGAAGATATATTTAGGTCCCACCCGCCCTGTCAATGTAGTAAACTATTGCCCTTAAAGTTTTGCCATAACTATAAAATGAAGAACTCTAAAATAATGAGCTCGACAGAGGCGCATCCTATGGATCCAGACTGGTGTGAAAAATTTTAACTAAAACGATCGAAAACACGTGTTTTGACCTTTTTAGTCATTTCATAACTCTTAAATTCGTGCGTGCTACCGTGTGAGTCAAAGGGACTACTTGGTAAATGAATATATCTGAAGAATGAAGCAACTCATATAATATCGATCGAACTTCACTTAAGAAGTTCATTTGATCTTCTAATATCTACCACCATATTATACGGCCTAAATTATATTGAAATAAAAATGCAGGAACCAGGTAACGAATAGATAATATTCAGGTATATTAATGTTACGAAACTCTTCAAATAAAATAAAAGGATTCAATGACATACGAGCAATAATTATGTATTCATTATAAAAATACCGTATGTAACAGGATTTAATTAAATGAACAAATCTGTTATTCCGGCGGAAAAATTATTTCTCTAAAATACACTTTTTATCAGATTTAATCGCGTATTTATGTGGAATACGTCTCTGATGCCTGATTTTTCAATCCTCAGATAAAAGTTATCTGTAATCTGTCAATTTACGATTGTAATTTTATGATAATGACATAAACGTAATAAACTTGAGACGAGCTTGAGCTGTCGAACAATACTTTATTTATTGGAAAACTTTTATCTGACTATCTAAAAATCGAGCCTGAAACAAATTTCTTGACTTACCTTAGTCAAGAAACTTATTGTTTATTGGTTAATTGATTAATCGGACTTGATATCGGATTGATGTCGTATGTTCTCTTATTTCGTGAATAAATAAATTTATATGATAAGTTTAAAAACTGTTTATGATTTACTATGAAGCCATGGACAGAGTGTCAATAAATTTAAGATCATTATACAACCAATGCTATATAGTCCGGCTAATGAAAGTAGAGACTCGAAAAACCTGGCGAATTTAAAAATATAGTTTCATAGTAACCCCGACAGTACGAAATACATGGAATAAACAAACTAGATACCTACTTGATAAAAAAAATATAAAAGTATCGAAAAAAAATAACAATATTGGTACTGTCCTACTTTTTGATGGGAATTATATTATTAAAATGATAGGCTTCTAGTATTAATCAGGTATAAAAATAAAAGATTGTTTACAATAATTATTTTTATTCATTGTAGGTAATCAAAATCTGAATCCAGCAATTCTATGTAGATAGAATCACGGAGTGTGGATAGAATCGCCATTCACTGGTATCACTGTTTCGTACATTGATTATGAAATTATGTAAATATTCATTCATTTTCAAATATGAAAATTCTAAAATCTCAATTATCAAAACTACCAACAACCGTTCGATTGACAACAGTGACGCCAAAAAACAACTTTGGCATTCATGCTAGTACTGCCATATAAAAAGTTTGCAAAAATCCCCAGTGTCTACTTTCATTAGCTAGACTCTATGAAATATTTCTCGTCTTAACAAACCATTTAAACTTAGCAACAGAATTCAAAATAACAGTCTTAACAAACATGTCTATTTAAAATTAGATTCGGGGACCTCACAGTCATCTCTAAAATCAGTTTAGCTAGAACACCGTTTGTCCATTCGTTTTCACTGCATTGTTGTAACCTTGTTTGGGTTGTTTCCGACGTGTTGTGACCAAATACATACAGTTTGTTTTAGTGCTCCTGTTGTGTTTATTATTTTTGTTTGTTCGAAGATTTAACGTTTTGAAAGGCTGTCAACTAAATCCAATAGAATTCTAATTGCTATAGGCGTTTACCTACTGTCTGAGTGTTGTTATGAGCTATGCTAATGAGAAGTTACCAGGTGAAAAATAAGTTTTAGGTTATCGTCATCGATTTTTATTATAAGTTTAAAAATCGTTATTGTTAAAGTAAGTAATTTGTTTATTCAAAAATCTTTAACAGCATTTAATCGCATTAGATTAAAAGATGAAATTTTATGTCATATTTCTAGCATCTTCCTTTTCTTCTTCATGTGCGTCTCTGAGAAGAGGCTGGTTGACAATTAGATCTGCTCTGCATAACAAGTCCTGTCTCGAGAAGAAGTAGCTCTGCAGCATTCGCTACTCTAGTCCATACCCGAATGTTCCTGAGCTAAGGCCTTCTTTTATTAGTCCAAGATCCCAGAGCGATAAGACATAACTTATTTTCTAAAAGATGAAACTTTAAGTTCTCAGTAGTGTCTCATGTACTTTGTATACCTGCGTGTTTGTGAAGTTTGCCCAGTGACACCTGGGCAGGTACCAGGTGAGAAAGGTGACTAAAAATAAGAGTTACTTTACTTAAATTTAGATGGCTGATTTTTAGATATGTTTTATAGAATATCATTCTCAAATGGTATCGCAAGTATCAGACACTTTTCATGGACCAAAACTTTTGTCAGACGCTTTAAAGCTCTACCAAAAATAAATGAACTTTACTTATTTTTAATGTCTGATTTTTTAATATGTTATCAAGATAACTATTACAAAATTATATTTAGTCAGTCAGACAAATTGGAATGACCAAAAATCCACTAAACACAAAAATTATTCGGCCGTGAGTACGAACGCGAGAGCATTATGCATGCGTTTCAGAGCGAGTGAGACGTCCATAGTAACCCGGTTCTCCTTCTTTAACTCACATTCTGTTTCAGTCTACTGTGTATGTGCGCGCAATGTATAGTATACATTATACCCGGCGCGGCGAACCTTGATCCCTATGACACTTACAGTAATTTCCACAACATAACGTTGTAGTGCCGTCACCGTTACATTAGAATCGTATTGGAGGCTTCTAAAAATGGCATTTATTTATTTTACGTAGCTATATTCCAATAAAATGATGTTCCATTGGAATTATAACAATTCATAACATTTGCAAGAAATTATCTCAATCACAATTTACGTTTACGTTCTGCAAATTTACTTCATAAGGTATGATTTAATAAATACCCGACAATTATTAATTATTACCTTAATGTTGAAATTCATTTTATTTGAAAAGAGATGCAGAAATATTTTATCGAAAGCAGTAAGTACTTTTTGGAATATTTAAATTCTTCGCTCTGACACGCATGCGCATAGTGCTCTCGCGTTCGTACTCACGGCCGAATAATTTTTGTGTTTAGTGGATTTTTGGTCATTCCAATTTGTCTGACTGACTAAATATAATTTTGTAATAGTTATCTTGATAACATATTAAAAAATCAGACATTAAAAAATAAGTAAAGTTCATTTATTTTTGGTAGAGCTTTAAAGCGTCTGACAAAAGTTTTGGTCCATGAAAAGTGTCTGATACTTGCGATACCATTTGAGAATGATATTCTATAAAATATATCTAAAAATCAGCCATCTAAATTTAAGTAAAGTAACTCTTATTTTTAGTCACCTTTCTCACCTGGTACCTGCCCAGGTGTCACTGGGCAAACTTCACAAACACGCAGGTACACAAAGTACATGAGACACTACTGAGAACTTAAAGTTTCTTCTTTTAGAAAATAAGTTATGTCTTATCGCTCTGGGATCTTACTCTATATTATTTCTTTTGCCTATAACTTTATCCATATAATTTACTTGATTTTGCCCACGACTTAGTACACGCATAAACATTGTTTATATTTAAAACAACCAGTCACCACATTATCCGAGTATCATATTATCCGTCCGTGCACTCAAAGAATAAGATTTTTCACACAAACTAAAAAGTCGAATAATTTCCGTTCTCGTGGAAATTTCGGAAATTCCTTCCTTAATGCTCACAAAGCACAAGGTCAGACTCTAGGCGTTGCTGACGTCGATCTTAGCGTGAGTTGTTTTTCACATGGTCAGCTTTAGCGTGATTAGTCCAAGGAACCTTTATGTTCATATTCCGGACGGGCTCACAGCTGATAATGTCGTGTATGCTGAAGCTCTCAATTGATGTCCTATCTGTCGAAAAGTACAAAAAACTTACTGAATGCGAACGATGCCGCGAGCAAACATATCATATACCTCTTAATCACCGCTAATGAGACACAATTGGCTTTCTATTGTTATTAGCCACAAAGGGCCCGCGCCGGGACCGAAGGATTAATACCTAAAATACACAAAAAAGTCATTGATAAGTTTCATCGTCCACGCGAACGAAGTCGCGGGCACATCTAGTATTAAAATAAAATTGCTGAAGCCCGTATCGTTTGTGACTAAGCACATGTCCCAGGTATGCAACTTATTCGACTGCATATTGCATATTATTCGACTTTTTCCTTAATGGTCTACTAAAGATGCAGGATGTAGGAAACGACGCAGGGCGTCCTTGTTTGTAATTGTCTGGTAGTACCATGAAACTAACTGAATCATGATGACCCATTATGCTGAAAATTCGTCTGAAACTGTCAAACTGTCAAACTTATAAGGTCTATCGCGTTTATGCACTTATGACTTTTTAGATACTGTACGAATATTAAATGTCAGTGTCGAATGAAATGATAACAAGTTCGTCACCAAGGAAACCTATGTTCAAGCAAATTTCGACCTACTAGCATTTAGGCGATTTGCCAAAATGAGCTTGTTGTGATGATTTAGTTGGTTTGATAGTACTACGGATTTAAAAATAACTCTTATTATTTTACTTAACCACTACTTGATACTGTGAATTAAATTTAAAAAAATAACAAGAAGCCCAATCGTGAAACAGAAATTTACCTGAATTATTTAATAATTTATAAGTAAAACTACTTTGTTTATATTCCCAATTTAACCAATTTTTATTAATTTACCTAAATATTCATTTTCCAAAATTTTCGAGGTAAACTTGAGACACTTTGAGTCTGCTTTAATAGCTGATTGTTTCAATGAACTGTTTACAAGACCATGCTCGTAAATATTCATTAGTTGTAATAATGTTTGCAAATATTGTAACTTAAAATTGTATTCATACTCAGTAGCTATAGTTTCGTCCACCACACAAAAGAATTGTATGGGTTCGGAAGCTCAGCACAGAACAATAACAATACGCGTACTTTAACCAGAAGTCTAGATAACAGTTATGGTAGTAGAATACAATGCTTATATCAGATGTGTTTTGAAACAAGGTAAGTATTGCCTTCGATGCAGAAACTTCCTGAGCGTTTTTACAACCCTAATTCTAAAGCGATATCAGTTCAGCCTTTAAAATATTTCGTATTACTGCTCGACTACTTAAAGTATTAATGTATTAATATAGATGAAATTAAACACCTATACATTTTACAACTATGCAGGATGTCCCAGAAACGACACGTATCCGTGACACTGGAGATGGATAGACCTTAGGCCTATCAGATAACATCAACATGGGTAAAAGTTATCTGGTTTTCGAGATATTTTGATTTGGTGTTTTTAAGAAATTCCCACTTTTTGGTCCTTTTTTGCATACCTACAGATGCTCAGAAATATTCTTTATTTGTATTATTTTTATTAGTTATTTGAGACAATCCAGTAACAATTTTGATATTTACTTAACGACTAAGCCACTTAAAAGAGTGAAATATTCTGAATTCATTCCATTTTGAAAAACTCGACTGAAGTTTACCGGAGTACAATTAAAAAAAAGTATGGCACTGATAGTGCCATCTTAAAAAATATGCTCAAATAATGCCCATTTTAAAAAAGTACAATAGTAGCCAATTTTTAACATATATATTAGAAAAAAGTGTTTTTCACATGCAAAGCGTGCTTTCTGGGAAATACAACTGGAAATAAATAGAATGACAGAACCATTTAATTATTGAGCTCTGTCTCTTTTTGTTATTTGTAGTATGTTGGCATGTACCTAGCTTCCCGAAAATAAATACATAAAACGAGCCTGCGATGTGGTCAAATCTATACATATAATAAAATGGTAGGAAAGTCAAAACTGTACATTGAATATTTTTTTAAAAGAATACTTGGGGTATGATCTACAATCGAAACAGAAACAAAAAATATAGTTTTTAGAATTTTTGTCTGTTTGTCTGTTTGTCTTTCCGGGATAAACTCAAAAAGTACTGCATGGATTTACTTCAAATTTGGCATGAAGATAGTTAAGAAGTCGGGTCAACATATAGGCTACATATTATCACGCTAGCAGTGTTATAATCGTAGGTGAGTTTGGTGCTGCATAGCGTTCACGCAGACGACGTCGCGGGCAGCAGCTAGTAGTAAATAAAAGGTTTATTGGCTGAAAATAGATTTTCTGTTATTTTCACGTTTAGTGCTACACACATTTGATTTCTGCTCTTTTGACATAATATCTGACATTTTGCGGTTTAAAAAGAAACCATCAACCGCTGTACATGACATTAGGTACGTAAGGTTTGTCTACCATAAATCGTTAAAACCCCTCTTTGTGCACGGTAACACTATCAAAGTCATAAGAAATGTCACTCGAGAATGACAGTCTACTCTTCATAACCATCACAACTCACTGTAATTGCACATAGCTATGACTCTATTTCCTGGCTGACGAGGAGGTTAAGGCCATAATCCTCCGACTGGCCCCCTGTTGGCTGATGGATGTCACGATTTTAAGGGTGCCAAAAATGGTTACTGAAAAACCCTAGCGACGACTGTCTACAATTATACAGCACCCGGGACCGACTGTTTATGGTCGGCGATCACCCAACCTTGGGTCGTGACCGCGCCGAACGTCGCTTAATTAACCTGCGAAATTGTCTGGTATACACAGGAGCCACGCAAAATACATTCATATTATGATTTAAATAGTAAAATACATTTATTTTAGTTTAAATAAAAAGGGTTTTCTGCTATAATGTAGCTACTAGCTGTAACTGAAGCTGATTCTTATTTAAACTTTTATACTTTTGCTCCTGTTGAGCCATTACCTTTAATCAACAACAATTATTTAATTTCAGAAATAAGATGGAAAAAGTAATTTTGAAAGACATTTTTCCTTCTCGTCAGATACTACTATTTTTTTCTTTTTATAATTGCAAACTTTCATTTTCAGCGAGATTTTATGAGTGTAACAAAGCTAAATAAAATTACTTCATTATTTGTTAGAAGTTTCATATTATAACAAAATTGTAAGCTAGATGAGAAATTAAATCTTCCAAACAGGTCGTGGATGCAGTAGACTGAAACGAACATTTATTTACTTGAATTATTGGACTTTACAAACATTGCGATAGATAAAGTTTTCAGCAAGAGTATTGTGTGTGTCTAAAATCTCGTTCAAAAGGGACGCAAATCAAATATTTTGGCAAGTCAAGTTTTCAAATTGAGATTGTAAAATAACGACAAAATGATAATCGTATTTTATCTATACTAATATATAAAGCTGAAGAGTTTGTTTGTTTGAACGCGCTAATCTCAGAAACTACAAGTGGAATTTGAAAAATTCTTTTTGCATTTGATAGCCCAACTCTTGAGGAAGGTTATAGGCTACAGAGTACAGGTAGCTACCAAAGTTTAACTCCTTCTTTAAATATTGCGCTTGACAACCACTTCACAGATTTTCGTAAAAACTTTAATGTTGTCCATATTAACGCGCAGAGTATTCCAGCTCACTTCCCCGATATGCTGGCAGCTTTTGATAGCAAAGCAATACACGCTATCCTAGTTTCTGAAACTTGGCTCAAGCCATGCCTTTCCTCTGCTTCGTATGCATTGCCAGGTTTCTGCCTAATTCGTAGTGATCGTCTCGACCGTACTGGTGGAGGCGTAGCCATATACCTTAGAGCACATATTCCTTTTTCCGTGGTCAATGCATCAACCACTTCACCGAATAGTGCAGTCGAGTACCTATTTTTGGAAGTAACGCTGTGCCAAACTAAAGTACTTTTAGGAGTAATGTATAGCCCACCACAAATAAATTACTTTTCTACTTTAGAGCATGTTTTGGAGGACTTAGTGCCTTCATATGGTCACACCATCTTGATGGGCGACTTCAACACCTGCCTACTGAAAGCTGACTCTCGTTGCACAAGGCTGCGCTCATTAATAAGGTCAACCAATCTTAATATTGTCCCGTCTAACGCCACACATAATTACCCTCATAGTTCTCCTTCTCTCATTGACTTAGCTATTGTCTCCTCCTTAGATCATTTATCCCATTTTGGTCAGTTAGACGCGGACGCTTTCTCTTATCACGACTTATTGTTACTCTCATACAAAACCCGCCCTCCCAAAGCAAAGCCGAGAACCCTTCTGCGGCGTAATTTTAATGGCATTAATTTAGAAAAACTTCTCGACGACGCTAATCATACTGATTGGTCAGCTGCTGTCAATAAGTTATCGGTCAATGACCAAATTATTACTTTCAATTCACTTCTTACTGACCTATATGACAGACACGCACCATTACGCCCTGTCAAGATTAAGCATCTTCCTGCTCCTTGGCTGACAGATGACATTAAGAAATTGATGAACAGAAGAAATCGTGCAAAAGTCAAGATGAAAAAGAATCCAACTGATGAGAATGCATCGCTGTATAAAAATTTGAGGAATCGCTGCAATACGATGTGTAGGGATGCACAACGACGCCATATTCACAAATCAGTTTCAAACGGCGATTCAGCTAAAGTTTGGAAATTTCTTAGAACTTTGGGTATTGGTAAATCTAAGAGTGATAGCTCTCTGAAAAATGTCAACTAAGGTTGACATTTTTTTTTTGAGTTAAGACTCATTAAATAATCATTTTACTTCTTTCAGCTCTATAGAAGCTGCTACAAAAACCAACACTTTGAATCACATATCTAGTTTACCTATGCCAAATAATCCATCCTTTTCAATAAGTCAATTTTCGGAATGTGGTGTTAAAAGGACCATGCTCTCTATTGCCTCCAATGCCATTGGGTCAGACTGCATTAGTCGTAAAATGCTCATTCCTATCCTCGACATCATCCTTCCTGTAATAACCTGTATCCTCAATAACTGTGTTCTTAATGGTGTCTTTCCTGATACATGGAAGGACGCAAACATCATACCTCTCCCCAAAAAAACCAATCCTTCTTCCTTTTCTGATTATCGTCCTATTGCCATCTTACCTTTCCTTTCCAAAGTACTTGAGGGACTCGTTCACCAACAACTCAGCACTTTTTTGCAAGAACACAAATTACTGAATCCCCTCCAATCTGGCTTCCGTCCTGGGCATAGTACGACTACTGCATTGCTTAATATCACAGAAGATATTCGTATAGGTATGGAGCAGAAAAAGCTTACTGTACTAACCCTGTTAGATTTTAGTAACGCTTTCAATTCAGTTGATTTTGACATCCTTTTGCAAATGCTGCGTTCTTTTAACATATCTCCATCGACTATTGGCTGGTTTCATTCTTACTTGCATGGGCGCCGGCAACGAATATCTACTGAGACGGAATTCTCTGATTGGTGTGATATTAAAACCGGTGTGCCGCAAGGTGGCGTGTTGTCTCCTCTCCTGTTTGCTCTATTCATCAATTCGATTTCTCTCAATATATCTTCTTCTTACCATCTGTATGCGGACGATCTTCAAATTTATACACAAAGTAGCCTCGAGAACCTACCAAACACTATCCAGTTACACAACGCTGATTTAAAACGGATATCGGACTGGAGTAATAATCATGGACTAACAGTCAACCCACATAAGACACAAACCATTATCATTGGAAGTCCTAAAATGATTTCACGAGTTGACTGGAGTTCAGTTCCTTTAATAGTGTTTAACGGGATCTCTATTCCATACAGCGAGACTGTTAAAAACTTGGGTATTATTTTTGACCGCACGTTGTCTTGGAAACCACAAGTAACTGAGTTGAGCAGGAAGATGTTTGCCGCGGCGAATTCGCTCAAGCGTCTTCGTAATTTCCTCCCTATTGCCACTAAAATTACGCTTGCACAATCTCTCCTATTACCCATTCTCGACTATGCCGACGCCAGCTATCTAGACTTAACTGAAGAACTTCTGAATAAACTTGAGCGCCTACAAAATCTATGCATAAGGTTTGTATTTGGATTACGCAAATACGATCACATATCTGACTTCCGGACAAATCTCAAGTGGCTTCCTATTCGCCTTCGCCGGAATACTCACATTCTTTCTCTAGTCTACCGTATTCTGTACGATAAAGCGATACCTACGTATCTGAAAGACCGTTTAAAGTACCGTTATACCAACAACGACCGTAACTTGCGTTCCTCATCGAATTTACTCCTGGCGACACCATCGCATACGTCCACATTTTTAGGCAAGTCCTTTTTTATTCGAGCGGTGTCGTTATGGAACGAGCTCCCGATTGAGATCCGTTTGGCGCGCACACCGCGCATCTTTAAACGAATGCTTAAACGGCATTACCAGGTGAAACACTGTCCATCTTAACCTATATTTATATGTGTATTGATATAGTATTTATTTATAAAGTACATAAGTATTTATGTACACGTTTATGTATGTGTATGTAATTATTCGTATGTAGTTTATGTTTACGAGCCGTACACCTCGCCCACATCCTTTTCCATCAATGCCTGGGTTGCCTGGCAGAAATCGCGCTTCGGCGATAAGGCCGCCCTTTGTATGTTAATTGTGATTGTTATTTTAATTTAATCTGTGTAACTATGTTGGTGTACAATAAAGAGTTTTATTATTATTATTTTGTATACTTATAACTACTCGCCTTTCGGCGGAAAAGACCCGACAATCGGACCAGTCGGTCGGGGATCAGGGCAAGAGAGACAGAAACCGGCGAACGATTCGGGCAATTATTATTATTATTATTATATTTTATCCCAAAATTCCTACGGGATCAAAAGTTACGCGGGTAAAACCGTGCACGGTGTCTAGTTTATAATATGACGCTTACGCCTGCTACGATATAAAAATAAGTGATGATCACGAAAAAGTAATAGCAAAACTACTACCAAGAAAATATAATTACTTTTAAGTACACTCTCTCACCACCCGCTGATAAACTAACAGATATACCTATATATATTCTAATGGAAATCCATTGTCATAAAACTTATGGAGATACTTTCTATCCCTTTTCTCCATTTAACAGCCTTACAAACAACTGATGAATCACAAGATTCATTTGATTCTGAATAAGCCAGAGTCTATGCCTCTTTTATGGAGGCATA
The DNA here is from genome assembly GCA_944452665.1 of Stenoptilia bipunctidactyla. NCBI lineage: Eukaryota > Metazoa > Arthropoda > Insecta > Lepidoptera > Pterophoridae > Stenoptilia > Stenoptilia bipunctidactyla. Next base: position 14,879,310 of record OX101726.1, read on the forward strand.
GTAATGAGGGAACACAAAAGTATTTTTTGATAAAGCTTCCACAAAGTTGGAGTTCCCTGCCAGACACACTAAATCTGTAAATAAGGACTTGACCGAAAGAAAGTCAACATGCTCTCGACTTGTTTTTTTGCCATTAGTCACTTCATTGTGCTATTTGCAAAGGAATTTTATTTACAGTTGTGCACAAACTTTCTTATTAGCCGATGGGTCAAGATACAGGTGAAAACGACCTTTTCAAAATAAAAACTACCATGTACACAATATGTACCTACTTTCTTTCATATTGATTAATTTTTAAGAAAATAGCTTACTAATATTATAATAATTCTGAAAATTTGGATGGATGAAGTTTGGACCCTATTTTAAGATTTTTTTTAAATTCTAGCTAATTATATTAACTTAATAAAATGAAAAGAAACATCATAGCAAAAACCAATGGTCTTTAAATTTTCAAAAGTATGCCTAGCATATTTTATGATTGATGAATAAAAAATTGTTTGATTCAAAGGAAAATGTAATGATAAAAGATCATTTTTGCCCAATCTTTAATGAGTATTAAGGTAAAAATATTATGTATTTAAATACTGCAATATACTCTCAGAAAAATCCCTACGATAAGTAGTTTATATTAAAAATATTTAGTTAAAATCTTTCGTTATTGAATTTGCAGAATTGCTGCTAATTATGTAGAGACAACGCCCATTCTTATTTTTTTTAATTATAACATGCTTCTTATATTTATAATGTTTCAAAATATTATATCATAACCAAACTAGAGAAAACCTTATAAATTGTGCAATGATTCATTTGTTACTGGATTTCACTTTACAAATGCAAATGTTATGTTAGTAATTTAAATTTTTTTTTTCTAAAACAGCAGATCTTCTGTATTTTGCACGGCAATATCCCACAAAAGACTGTTCACAATTCACAAACCGCGGGCCGCGTACTTCGCAAGACCAATATTTTCTTCGCTACGAGGGATGGTAGACATAAATTCTGTTCCTATTGATACTTACTGGCGCATTAGTTTCCTCTTTGTATTTCTTAGCCTATTCACTAGAAAAACTGCTTTATAACAGTGTGTACGTCCTCTTTATAGGTGCCTTTTATTTGTTAGGTAGTTGAAAGGTTATAGGATGGAATACAATGTGTCTTAATATGGAAAATGCATAGGTTTGTTGACCTTTGATTGTTTTATTATTACTTTTGTTTAACATAGATAGCGTTATTTTAATTATTTCAAAGAGTGAATATAAATAAATAAATATTTCTGACACTCACACAACATTATCTAGCCCAAATTAAGTTTCTTAAAGAACTTGTGCTATGGATACTAGATAACTGATATACTTAAGAAATATATAAACATACATATATTATATATTTATTTACCAATAAAATAAAAAATATACAAAATACTTATATCTACTTAAAGGTAACATACCAAATTAAATTAAAAATCAAATAAAGAATAAACAAAATGAAAACCTTAAACTAAGTACATTAATGACCTTTCTTATGGTCGTATTACAGAATAGTACTCATGTATTGATACTAGTTTTGAAACTAGTATCAACGACTTTCTTTATTACAAAACGTTGCCTAATACTAGATTCAATGATCAGATATCACTTGAGTACTTAATGATTTGAACCACGTTCACGCTTATTATAGAACTTTACTTATGCATATGCCAATGATTGAAACTAGTTTCACAACTGTATTCACTTGAGTGTGCTTTCTACCATACTTGAGCGTACTTCAAATTAAGTTTGTGTTGTTGTGAACTGTGGCTTAGAGAAAAACTAGATAGGTACGCGATTCGTGCCTTGTTTAATAGTGATCTGTATTAACTACAATGGATCCTTTTAGTGATATTGACCATTACGATAATATTTTTATACACGAAGTGCGTATTCCACGACAATTATTACGAGATGTACAGGATCCCTTCGCCATGGACGAGCTAAACTTTAAAAAAAGGTTTACACAATCTACAGTAAAAGATGTGATTTTTTCGTCGCAAGCAGTGTTGCAGATTGATAAAGTGTTTTTCGCCAAATCATATAAAGATATTTATCACATGTTGTTATCTTATATAGCTATGGAGTTATTATAAAATGAGGAATTAGTAGTAAATTATCTTTGAATTATATTATGGTGCCTTTGATGGCTTTGAAAAGTTTGAACTTGCTTTTCGTAAATAAAAACTATATTGGAATTCATAATTTTAAGTGACTTTACTTAGTAGTTGGTAACATTACATTTAGCTTTTACGTTTTGTTTTATTTTTGAGTGATAAATATAAATATATTTTCATAGTAAAAAGAAGCGACAGTTATAATTTAACCGTACTGCTTCTATCGAAAAACAGATAAATAATAATTGTTTTTTTTAAACTATCGCGGTTATTTTCACTATGATTTAATGTATTTACGGGATTCTTACCACGATTTTCGATTTTATTTTCGCACGTCCGATATTTCGATGCTGTTACAAGCCGCGATCATGGTGCTTGTAACAGCATCGAAATATCGGACGTGCGAAAATAAAATCGAAAATCGTGGTAAGAATCCCGTAAATACATTAAATAACAGATAAATAATTCAAAACATTGGCAATTTTGTCATATATCATATAGAATTTAACGCAATTTATAAGACATTGTAATCTAAACTTTGCGTATAACGTAACAGACCATTAGTTTTTGTTATTGAATGTAATGGGAAACAAATTTTTTTCAAAGAAAACCCAGTATCAACTGAGTCAGATATTTGAAACTAGTTTCAGGTAATCTGGTTTTGATAATTGTTTTGTAATAAGACTAAAGCTCAAGTCAAGAATCAGCTGGTGAACAACGCTTACGTGAAACGAGTATTAAGTCTCGTTCTGTAATACGAGCATTAGTGCCTAAATATATACAAAAATTAATCTAAGTATTTTTCTAATTGAAGAGGCCTCCCCGAGTCATACCGGGCGCAAAGGTACCCATCACATATTGAATAAATACATATTTTTTATTAGAATAAACTTAAATAAACAATATTGAATAAATACATATTTTTTATTAGAATAAACGTAAATAAACATATAAACATCCATGACTTGACGACTAATATCTGTTGTTCATCACACAAATTACCGCCGCCGCCGAGATTCGAACCCAGGACCTCTGGCATAGAATGCAATTTATGTTACCGCTACACCAGCCGGTCGTCAGATAAAAATATAAACATCTTTTGGTGAAATTTTCCACATGATTTTTATACAAGCATACCTGAGGTTAAGCGTGTCGAAAACACACTCGAACAAATGTTCCATGATTGGTGTCAGCAGCTCTTAAGAGTCTGTCTGGCAAGCCAATTATTTTGTAGTGGGATTCTGACCCATGAAATATATTCCATGTCACTTATGGCTGAAATTACTGAAATGTATGCCTAGTTTATAGGATAAAACCAACTGTGCCTTTAAGCTAAAGAGCGTTATAAATAACATAAAGGTAGAATAAAATCATTTTACGAGTATTAATAAATTAAATGACTTATATGAAAATAAAACGCAACTAAACTGAATCCGATTTAAAATTTTTCATTCGTAAATAAACGGCTTTATTTAAAAAAAGAAACATTCAGTGTATTGTTTCTTGTTTTATTTTTGGTTTGGAATTTGCAACAGCAATAATTTGCATGCGGTGCGTAACGTAGCCTCTTGTTTATAGACAAGCGCTGTGCATCGGTGGTTTCATTTTTAATTTTCACGTTTATTTCAGAATATTGTTATAAAGGGAACATAGAAAGAGCAGGTGAGTAATAAATTGTTTGTTTACGGATTATATTTTATTATTATTTTATTTTAAATCAAAGCATTTACGCTAAGAATTGTTAACCAGTCTATACATGTATACTATTATGATTATTGGACATTTTAAAATCAACACACCATTTGGTGGAAAAAAACCCGAAAATCGGACCAGTCGGTCGGGTATCAGGGCAAGAGAGAAAGAAACCAGCGAACGATTCGGGCAATTATTAAAATCTTTATTCACAATAACTTACAGTGTTTTCTTATACTTAGTTATTGTTAATAATGCTGCAAAAACCACTATGGTTTTTAGCACAAGTCACTGAGTCAATGATCCAAAAAATAAATAAAACATAATCTAACAAAATCCATGGGTGTTTCCAGTGGAATCCACTAAAGATATGAGAAAAAACTAGAAAAATCTATACTAGAACTCGTGGTCGAACAAAACCATTTTTGTTCTTAAAATGCATAGTGGCAGTCACAAGTAGTAAAAGGCTACTGGTAATTCCTTTGTCTTTTGGACTAATATCTCTGTAACTTTTCTCTTTCTCTCTTAGTAAAAAAAGCTTATGCGAGTATTTAAGTTTCAAGGTGGAAATCTTTACGAGTTCCTTTGCCTACAAACCTTCTTTAAAATTTTAACATCACTGAGCTGTTGCAAAATTATTGGTCTTATAAGCAGGCTCAAAATTATTTCAGGAAATGGAAAGGCATATTTAAAAGGCTCGTATTTTTCAGAGAGATTTACAGGCATCGATTAACACGACCAAAAGATTGCTGAAGTGGTAATAGGCAGGGCAAATACTTCACAGTACAGATGGCCGTTGGGGCAGTAAAGTTATCGAGTGGCAATCACATATTAGGAGACGTAGGAATACCAATCCCACAAACGTGTCCCGACGTTCTGGTCAAGGAAAACGTTGGCTGAGGTCAATGTAGGACCAAAAGACCTGGAGAATCTCTGTCTACCAGAGAAGCTCAACAGATATTTTATGTTTGGGCTCGACTTTACGTTTTGAGGTTATTCGAAAACTAAAAGCAGATAACTTTTGTGACAGTTGCAGATTTTGGAACTGGCACAAAAGGTGTATCAGTATAAAAATATTTGACAAATAAATAAATAAGGACTCTTGAAAACTATTTACAAAATTTTCAGATTCCTTTGCTTTTTGATTAAAAAATGACCTCGCTACTAAAGTAGGCTGCTTCAATTGTTGCCAAACTACTCTAACTGAAGTACTAGAGGGAGCGAGGACGAAAGCCGGCGTAAGCACAGCAATTAGAAACATCAACCCTTTGAAGTTCCTCAAGTGAATGCGCTCAAAGAGCCACTGAACATGCGCTTCGTATGTAAGTAGACATCTGCACTTTTATACAAATGATTTCATTTGTTTATTAAAGGTTATCTATACTATAATATTATAAAGAGGAAACCTTTGTATTTTTTTATGTTTGTATTGAATAGGCTCAAAAACTACTGAACCGATTTCAAAATTTCTTTTACCATTACTTAGAGGGATTCTTCCGAATCCGTATAGGCTACTTTTTATCCCAAAAATCCCGCGGGAATCGAAATTGCGCGGGTAAAACCGCACGCAACATCTACTATAAGATATGAACACAAGTGGCTAGAACTTTTTGTCTTTGTAATAACTGATGTACTTACTAAATTAAGATTGTTAGATATACAGTTAGATAATTTAGATAACGCATCACCTATTGCGGGCTGCCTCTCGTCATCAATCACAAAAACGATTGTTCTACGACTTTTTACAAATCTTGATAAATAACACAAAAAAAAACTTTTTATTTAACTCTTTATTTTGTAAGAAGTACCAACCTTTCATTGTTATGAAACCATGTTTTTGCCTACGCAAGATGCGTGGCATACGCTTTGGGTAAATAGAGTTACGCTAGTTTAGAGGCAATAAATATTTTTTTGTTTGGGAAAACTTATAATCTATTAATTTTAAAAAGTCGTAGAACAAATGTTGTTGTGATAGGCCGCTAGCAAGAGGTGATGCGCTAATTTAAATGAACTCTGTATATTATTATACCTCATTATCATAGTGTAGTTCATTAAGTCAGAAATATTTATTTATTATTTATTATCATATGCTTGAAATAATTTAAGCAGCCATGTTTTCGTATTAAATGTGTGAACATCTAGAATTTTTTTTTAAATGTATCAGATGTTACAAAAAAATGTTACCAAAAAAAAAACGTTTACTTATTTACGAATTTTCTTGAATAAGTTCTCAAAACAATCGCCGTCTGGCATTTTTGAAAACCAACAAATTCTTGAAAGCAGTATAGTTTTTCACAATACCGGGGATATTTCTGCGTGCGCTACTCACTGATGGAGCGAAGCCTTAGAGGGTTACGGAGAAGCAGTAGCTGTATACTTAGATATTCTCATGGAGAATACTTAGAAAAATACTTAGATATATCTTCATAATATATGGTATTAAAATAAATTTTCAACATATGGCGTGACGATCAGGCTTTGCGACATGATATCAGATTTTCTGAGAGAATGGTCTTTGTGATTATAACATCGGTTTAGGTTTCATCCTGTACTCATTCTGAAGTGTTAATGCATTCGTGTGGTAAGCAATGCAATGCCGCATTATCGATCTATATCTCTTTGCTTTGAATGTTTATTTTCGCAGCCACCACCTACACTAGGCTTTTCAAATTACCCCTTAAGTTCCTCTTAGTTCAGACCTAGGTCATGATTACTTATGGCTTTGTTTATTAATTGACAATGATAGATATTTCATACTCAGCCATCACGCCCCACACTAAGCAAAGCTTTTGATTTTGAAAAAGAGTAAAGGCTTTTGATCCGCGTAAAGGATTAAAAAAATAAATATTGTATGCATCAAAAGATACCGAAACCAAATCTGCAGATGTAAACATTTATCAAGCAGTCGATACTAAACATGCAACCATATGCGTTTTAGAGCCGACTAAGTATACATCCCTTGCGCCACTTCAGCTGTCAAACCATATGATGAAGTCACAGAGAATCCACAATCAACAATCTAGTTAAGGACACAAAGCAAGAAATGATTGATTCGTCATATCCAAACGACCCCTCGGCGTCACATTGTAACATGAGAGAGTTGGTCAATATTAGATCACGAGGAAAACCTTAATTTGTGTACGCTTACTCGCTTTTGATTGGTAACATTTCATTTTTGTTTAATCTGGGTCAAAACTTTGATGACAATTAAAGTAAAGCAACAAAGGTCACGTCTGAGGATGCCACAATAATAATGATAATAATGCAACAATAAATACAATTTCAATTTTGACGACCACTTTGGCGAAGGGGTAGACCTATCTGCCTCAGACGCCAGTGGTTGCGGGTTCGATTCCCGCCCGGAACAAGAAAAAAAAATGTTCCGGGTCTGGGTGTTTATGTATTTATATTCTAGGTTCCCCCCTAGTTCGCTTCATGGTACCTCATAACACAAGCTTCGCTTACTTTGAGGCCATGTAGTTGGTGTGATTGTCTGGGGATTTTATTTTTTTTTATTTTGAAGAGTTATTTATCGAAGTATCATACATTAAAGTTGTTTTTTACGGACTAAGTAGCTGTTTCTCGTTGAAATATCAGGATGTGGAAGTGGTCAACTGAGAGTCGAGTAGCGCACCAAGAGTCTCCTACTAACTGAACATGTCAACGAGAAGTGCGAGTATGACAAACTATCAAAGTTGACAAACTATATTTTTTGTGAAACTACAATATGTTTTTTTTTAATAATTCATCTTTTATTTACCTCACACTTTAAAATATCATGATTCTAGTTCAATCGGGAAGTTCCATAGAGATTTAGATAATCTTAGATATTAATTTAAATCCAGCAGAAACGGAGCTATGTTGAATCAGAAGTTTGATTTCAGCTGACTTAAGGTGTGCCTATGACATAGACCGCAATGGCTGCAGAAGGCAGCAGATATGTACAGTACATTCGAGTAGTGAAATGACAGATGCCATAAACGTGCCACGATACTCAAGAATAAGTTCAAATAATATATTATTCATTATTCAATAATATTTATTGACTGTTTATTGCCAAATTTTAGTTTTGATTAGTATTTTATTACGTCAAAAATAATTGTAAAAATCATAAAACGTTTGCATTGCTAAGAGTATGCTTTGCTTCACAAAACTACATATCTAAATAAAGTACTTTTACGAATTCCAACACCTTTTAAGACCAATATTTTAGAGAATTTCCTTCAACCATTTTAAATTTTAAACATCAATACTAAGGGTAATTTGCAGACTTAAATAATATGTTCCTGCACATCACTAATACTTTCATTAAAATGTTGTTTCCGACATCAAAAAGTATTGGGTAAACATATTTGCAGTGTTTGACTTTTCCCCTCCGTGTCGTGATTTCAAGACAATTTTAGATATTAGACAGGAAAATTCTAAAAGAATTCATCAGATCAAAGGCCCATCACCTTCAGGCTTTGTAAATCAACCTTTTCATGTATATTTAAGCGGTGTGTCCCGGCCAAAAACGAGTTGCGCTTACAAAAGACCAATTTTCCCTTTATGGCAACGCAATAAGGATGATTTTCAAATGATTTTTCTGTGTTTCGTGTAAATTTCAGTTGGTAGAATTTGAAAGGTCGCTTTTAAAGTTTAAACGTTGTGAAAATTGAATTGTTTCCTTTGGTTTGGTAACCGCTAGTTAAAAGCTTGTGGTCTGTCACTGTTGGTATTAAGATTTCTATCCGTAAAATAAATTGTTTTTTTTTGCCTTTGAATGCAATACTTGAAATATATCTCGATATAAAAATGGTTATTTTTAGTATTTTAAAAATTTCCATTTTGGTTAATAATAATTAAAATTTGCTTTAAATATTTACCGCAAAAAACTATTGCTCATTGCTCATGTATAATTATTTGTGTTATTTTTTTTTTTAGTTATAATCTGTGAACTATATTAATGTATGTGTAGTTTATATTTTATAAACATGTTTATTTGCATTTTATGGTTTTATTTGATCCTTTTTGTGACTTTTTTAAAATTAACAGCAATATAACGAAGTACACATACAAATCTGACGTGCGATCTATGTATAGTCCGTTCATCGTAAGATGTCCCCTGCCGTCATGTTGGCACTATTGCTTGTCAAGCTGTTGTCGGTATTCTGGGATAGTGAAGGAATTATTTTTATTGATAACTTGCCAAAAGGGCAAACGATAACTGGATCCTATTATGCAAACTTAATTCCAAAATTATGTGAAGCGATTAAAGAAAAACGTCGTGGGAAATTGTCATTGGGCGTGTTGTTTCTCCAGGATAACGCTCCACCTTATCGTTCGGAAGTTGCGCTCACCGCAATCCGCAGTGATGGCTTCGAAGTCCTTGATCACGCACCATATTCTCCTGACTTAGCCCCGAGTGATTTTCACTTATTTCCAAAATTAAAGAAGCATATTTGTGGAACTAAATTTGACGATGATGACGCGGTTATGACTGCCGTAGAGAAGTTTTTTAATAGTCGAGAAAATGATTTTTTTGCGGAAGGAATAAGAAAGTTGGAGATGTGGTATTCTAAGTGTATTAAATTAGAAGGAGATAACGTAGAGAAATAATATATTTTTGTATAATTTTTTTTTTGTATTCATTCTAAGAATTTTTTGATTCGCCCTCGTATAATATAAATTGTGTCGTCATTCTAAACCTTCCTAGTCTTATAGTTGTTTATTATTTACAAATCAGAAAATTAAACATATATTTATTCGTAGTAGGTATAAACAAAGTTAGATTACGAAGTTAAAATTGACACATATTATTGGTAACACTGCTGCCACAATGCTGCCAACATCAGCAGGCAGGGGACATCTTATAGTGAACGGTCTGTAGTGCCGAAAGACTTTAAGGCTGCATACCGCTGTCAAAAGACATATTCAAACCCGCTATCAAGTAAAAGACTGTCACTGATAAGAAATGTCAAACTTCATTCTTAAACTTGTGACCATAAAGTTTAATTTAATAACTGCAATATACTTAGAAAAATATTAATAAAAAGTTCCTTTCGATGTAGATTACCTTTATCACAACATGAATAATTGTTATGAATTAATTATTCATATTGATTTATAAAAAAAATTGAAAAGCCCTAATAATATAAGTTTGAGTCTTTGTTCTGTTTCAACGCGTTAATCGCGGTAAGTGCCAGCTCGGTTTTTAAAATATCATTGAGGAAATATTATTGTAACAACGGAATCAATAAACATGCTTGTAAGCGGGAAGTCACAAATAATATTCAAACAAATTCACGACTCTTAAAAAAATCGAATCCCAACCCCCAATTTAAGGACTATTAATCGCCCCATTGCTTAAATCAACCAAAAATTGTGGCCGACATCAAAAGATTTCGTCAAAACATTTTTTCACAGGTTTCCGACAATTTTAATGTCACTTTGAAATGTTTACCTATTCAAGAGGTCGAAGTGCTTTACTTCAAAGAAACAGTATTAAAGAGGGGCTTGCAAAATCTTAGTTACTCAAAGAAAATGTAGGCGTCACTCTTACAAGCATGAAGAAAATAATTATTTTCAATTGCCAAAATTAGTAGAGTAAACTGTCAAATCCGCAAGGATGAAAACGCAATTTCCATATGATTTATTCAGACGTAAAGAAATTATACAAATTTAAACTAGTCTAAAATGCGTCTAAAAGCTAAGATTTTTAGGTAGGTAATTAAACGTTGACAATTCGATGTCTTTGAAAACCCCTTTGTCACGTTGCTCGTGGCTTAAAACTCTCAATTGTTTCAATCATGTATTAAAGTCATCATTGCTCTTTATTTTTGAGCCAATTAAAGTATATCATATCATTCATTCATGCCAAAATCAGATAATCAGCAATTTATTCTAGGATGAGATAGCTCCCATGGTAAAAGACGAAAAATTAAAACCATTTAAACTTGACAAAAAGTGGTGGTACTTAGTAGATGACTACGAATGGTGATCACCAGCCAAGCAGACTCTCAAGAGATCCTAGTACCAGGATTATGCATTCTGAGGTTTTCTACAGCATATCTTGGAGTGAACCTTTTTTTATATCTGTTGATTGCAGATGATGACAGGACCTTGAATGAGAAGGAGGTTTGGGTCGTATAACACCAAGCTAGCTTCGTGCTAGTTTGGATTTCAGAATTTTCATGGTGCCAAAATGACATGTGACAAACTCCTTTAATACCACTGCTTACAAGAATTCATCATATAGGATTATTAATTTAACAAACTCTATAATATACCCTTTATATTTGCAAATGGTAAAAGCTATAATTACTGTTTATGCTTATATTATCGCATTATCACAGTAACTTAGACGAATGCTTACTTAAAGTTATTCATAACACAACAGAAACATAAAATTTTCTTTTAAAGTTATACAAACAAGACATTCGAGTCATTAGTAAGTAAATAAGTGTACTAAGTGCACGATATTACCTTCGGAAGTTTCCATGAAAGGGATTTTAATATAATAAGCTTTCTTTGTCGGCGGATTTTCAAAGGCTTTTAGTATATTATCCAGGTTATGAAACTAGCCGGTACTACCGGTGGCTTTAAATTGTATAACTGATTGTGTGGTGTAAGTCAGAAGTGATTTTTTTTTGTATATTATTATTAATATACAAAAAAAAATCACTTCTCAGCTTCCATGCTGGACTGGGCGCGAAAGAAAAACGTAGAATGTGCCAGCTGCTTCTCTGCCCGGCCATACTGTAACAGTCAGTCAAGGGACAGAGGTTTTAAAGGCGTTTTTGTGGGCGAAAGGCTGACCCCTATCACTAAATTGTCTCTTTCCCTCTTTATAATACCTCTAAATTTGTTAAACGTGACATCAGATGTTTTTATATCCTCTGGTGTTCTGCCTACCCCATAAGGGATACAGGCGTGACGTTATGTATGTATGTATGTATTATAATTAATACTGTAATAAACAACTATAAACTAGTCGTTTATGATCAAGATACGTTAATAAAATCGCATTTATAAACTTAAAAGTTTTTGAGAAAAGTTTGTGAGAAAGATGGTAATTGTGACAACGATCACTACTTAATGCTGAAAAGAATTGCTTTGTTATTTCTTAGTTATTACTTTGTAACATAGTGGTTTTTTATTCGAACTTAGCAGGTTTGAATTTCCCGCGAAATGCTTTGCTCTTATTGGTCAATTTAAAGTGGTTTACAGCAAAAAGGTAAATGGAATTTCCAAAGTGTACTCGACTCAAACCATTTCTATGGCAGTTAGGAAGCTTTTCCTTTCCTTAAGCTTCATATTTGCTCTGATTTGTTTAATTCTTTTGAACGGGACATAAAAGTTGATACTGAGATAAATTATCATTCGATTAGTCTTACATGAATCACTGTGTCGTATTTAAGCATAGCTGCTAATTCTGCGTAATGAACTGGAGAAATCTACACTTTAGTGGAACTCAAATCTGACTAAGTTGTCGCCTTGATCGCCTTTACATTGCACTACAAAAACATTTATTTTTCTTTGTAACCAGAACTTGTTTCGTGCCTACAGGCTAAACGTATTTCGTATTTAGCTACAATACGTAAAAATGAGAGAAAAAGCAAATAGTAGGAGGAGCCGCTAAAACTTTGAAACCAAAATTCAATTATTGCAATTTTTCGACAATTCCGACGATTATTAAAGTTTTTTAGTACACCCCGTCCTATTTTGGGAATAAAACTTGCAAAGATTTTAGGAAACGGATAATTGGTTTAATCAAAAGTTTTGGTTCGAGTTTCAAATAAAATTTAATAACTAAACCATACGTTTATCTGCTTCTTCTTCTTCTTCATACTCCATCCAAATTAAAAAATATTTAAACTGAATTTAGCTTATTTCCGCTAGATATACTTCCGCTAGATATTGTTTGTAGTATTTTTTTTACGTTTGGTTTTTTCAATAATCTCTTTAATAATTAAAATATTTTATATAATAATTCTATTGTAATAATAATTTATTGGGTTTGAATTTTTTTTTTTGCCATATTTTCATTAATTGCTTGTATTGCTTGTAGGGTATGTTAAAACCTTAATTATTAAATTTGACTGTCCTTGTTTCGGTACCTACCATACTTTCTTATTTTTATATCTTACATTTCTACCATAATAATCTAGCTTGATGATACCAATGCTTTCAAGTTGCTCCTAAACAGCAGCAAATTTCAGTTTTTTTTTTTTAATAAAGTATGCTAAGCAGATGCTAAGGGCAAATAAGTTTTATGTAAAATAACACTCGAAGAAGAAACTCGCTAGCTGCCCTTAAAATATCCGAATCATTTCATAGAAAAGCAATTAGCAAATCCAAGATAACAATAAAGGGACTTTATTATCATATCTTGAATTTGGACTTATACTCAAGTCCGGCCGTTACGCCCTCATTCCGCAAGCCGCTTCTGGCCGAGCGGCTTGCGGAAGCGATTTTCAAAATTTGTTTGGCCGCGAAGCCCTCGGCCGTGAGGCCTACTGTTGTAAACTTTTTTTTTTAATTGAAATTGGAGCCAGTACTGCTGTGTGTATATAATTAAGTATCTTTAAACATGCCTTCACAATTATTTTGTGCATAATTTTTAATTTTGTAAGTATTTTGCGCTAGTACGAGTAGAAAGAGTAAAAAAATATGTCTTAATATTTATGCAGATAACGAATAAAAGAAAAATTGATAATCCAAAGGACCATCAAGAGTCTAGATAATAACAAGCAAATAGCCAGGCTGACATCATCATCCCAACTCCCTGTAACTTACATACATACATAACTTCACGCCTGTATCCCTAATGGGGTAGGCAGAACACCAGAGGCTATAAAAACCATCTGATGTCACGTTTGACAAATTTGGAGGTATTATTATGATGGAGAAAGACTATAGCAGTGACAGGGGGTCAGCCTGTCGCCCGCAAAAACGCCAATAAAACCTCCGTCCCTTAACTGACTTTTACAGTTTGCCCGGGAAGAGAAGCAGCTGGCACATTCTATGTTTTTCTTTCGCTCCCAGTCCAGCATGGAAGCTCCCTGTAACTTACTTTTATTTAATATAATAATAATTATGTCGACCGTCCACGTTGCACCTGCTCCTGTGGTAGTAGGAGGCTCTACGCTCGAAGTTGAAGACGATTATGTATATTAGACAAAAAATCCAGTAACGTAGGTCCAACTTTGAAAAAGAGGTCAATTGTCAAATCCAACATGGCTGGGGATCGTTTGGGAATCTCGGTAAAATCTTTACGTCCCAAATACCGCAGTGTCTTAAGACAAATCCTTTTGACCACGACAAAGCCTTTTGACCAATGTGTGTTGCTAGCGATGACGTATGGTACTGAGACGTGGGCGCTAGCTGTGGGCCTTATGAACAAGCTCTAAGTAGCTCAGCGAGCAATGGAAAGAGCTATGCTCGAAGTTTCCTTGCGGGATCGAATCAAAAATGAGGAGATTTACAGGCGAACCAAAGTTACCGACATAGTCAGAAGTGGCAATGTGTCCTGTACATAGCTCGCAGAATGGATGGCCGTTGGGGAAGAAAGGTTCTGTACTGGGAGACATGGCGTGGGTAGGCAAGGGTGGCCAAAGATCTGGTCAAAGTTGCCTGTAAACGTGGAAAGAGGGCAATGCAGGACCGATCTGTGTGGAGAACTTTGGGGGAGACCTATGTCCAGCAGTGGACGTCTCCTGGCAGAATGATGATGATTCATATTTAAACAAAAAAAACACGCATATTTCAACTCAGACTAACGGAAGCGTCACGGAAAACAAATTTTAAAATTGGTGGGCGTCCCAGCCGAGCGCCTTGCGGCCGGACCCTAATTTTGGGTTCTTCTAAATAATAGTCAAAATACGAGTGTATAGGTTAACTGATGTTAAATAATCACATCAGCCAATAAACACCTGCACTTGGAGCGGAACTACAGATAAGTTCCCTTCCCTGGTCCAGTTCATCATATGGTTTAGTTCATTCAAACAAACCGTGGTTTCCCCTGGATATCCTGAAAAGCAACTTTTGTCCCATATTGTCTAATTATGTAACGTAATTACGCAGAATATCCTGCCCTTTAGTCCGGCAAACATACAAGCCCTATGGTGGTGATGAATCCGACCATGCCCCATAGGGGCAAAGAGTGGCAAAGAGTAATGTTCACGGTCCATACAGTCTCTAACCTGTCAACTACTTTTTGTTAGGAATGTGAATGTATAAAGATGATATTGTCTATGAAATGCTGCCTGTTTATATCTAAACTATTCGTAAAGACTTGATTTAATTTCTTAGAAACGATATCGGGATTTTCTTTTCAAGTGGATGATCTAGTAGTCTATTGAGTACCTTGAGAGGGTAAAATATTAAAATCCCTGCTGCGGTTTCTTATATAGGTAAGATTTGGAATAAACCGAAAATTAGCTATTATTTGCACTATATGTACCGTGTAAATACAAAACACTGTAACTTGAGATACAGTGTTTTGATTTAACAACGCCCATTCGCTTTAGATTAGTCTATTCTACCATATGACATTCACAGATTTTATAGTTTGTATGAAAAATTCAGAAATACGACAATGTGAAATACACTGTATTTACTTTAAATACAGTTTTATTTTATCTAAACACTGCAACTTGAGATACCGTGTTCTGCCTAAACAATCTTCGCGCGAAGACAGATACAATGTTTGGTCAAAAATTCACGAGCTGCGGGCCTGCCAATCAGGAGCAAGAACCGGCGTCGGTCTGCGACCGTGATTGGTTGTTAGTGTCCGAGAACGAATCAACTCGACCGGCAGCGAGTATTACAATGTATTTAAATATTTGAGAGACTCGCGCAGTTTATTTTTGGCCGAACAGATCATAATGAAATTTTGCACAGAAGTAGCTAAGATGTAGATACAGAGGTAGATAATCATTTGGATCTGATATAATTTTTTTTTTGTTATTTTGCTATTTAAGACATCTGGAACATTTATTTTAACCAAAAGGGGACCAGTTGTAATCCCAAGTGAGTAAGTAAGTAAGGCCTTGCATTACAAAAATAGATTGGAAAAGGGGCTACTATAACACTATTTCGAAAAGGGCATTAATTAAGCATATTTTTTTTAAGATTATGTGCTCTTTTAATACCGTACCTTTTTAATGCACAGCATCCAGTTAAACTTTAGTAGAGTTTTTCGGAATATAATAAATTTACCTCTTTTTTTAGCATATATTATGGTCCTAGAAACTTACAAAATTATTACTGGATTTTCTCAAATGACTAATAAAGATGGACTCAGTAAAAATGAAACGCGCGTTAACAAATATTTATTGCAGCTGCTGTAGGCAAAAAGGGACCAAAAAGTGGAAATTTCTTAAAAAATCAAAAAAGTAGTACTATCTCGAAAATCAGAGAACTTTGACTAAACCTAAACATGTTATCTGATAGACCTTAGGTCCATCTACCTCCAGTGTCACTGAATCATGTCGTTTCTGGGACAACCGGTATGATGTTGGTATGATAGTTCATAAGGTTTTTTTTTTACTTTATCTGTTATATCATCAGGACTGATTGATACTCATAATTTTAATTATTTTATTCACTCAGAAGTTTTAAATAAATATATTTTAAGTTCCTGCATAACACTGTAAGACTGATAGAGTTGCCATGTTTAAATATTTTAAAATATGTAATTGCTTACTTACTTTTTTATTTTTAATATATCCTACTAATATTATGAATACAAAATTTTGTTAGGGATGAGAGTGTGTGTGTGTGTTTGTAACGTCTGTCACGCAAAAACTACGGTACTGGTTTTAGGGAAATCAAGCTCAAGGAAAGATAGGGATAGAAAGATAGTCTGGAATAACATAATATTAATTTTATTAATCCCGAAATTCCCACGGGTACGAATGCAGCGGGTAACACCGCGGGGTGCTAGTAATATAATAAATATATATGACTTTAATTTCCTATCAGATAAAATAAAAGCCATGTTTTATCAAGCTAATACACGGTAACTCTAAGATACAGTGTATTGCTGTAACAATGTCGTCATTCGCCGTTCACAATTATGGAAGCAATACAAGTTTTTGAAGATATTTCACTTTATATATTATACTAGCTTTATCCCGCAACTTTGTATGCGCTTAACTACCCTTCTCGTGGAAATTTCAGAAACTATACAACCAGACACCCACTGAAAGAACCTTTATACCAAGTATCACGCCCATGCACTCAAGGAATAAGTTTTTTTCATACAAACTAAAAATCATATATTTCCCGTGCCCGTGGGAATTTTGGGAATTTTTTTCGTAGCATAACCAGACACTCTTTGAGGAACCTTCATGCCAAGCATCACATCCGTACACTCAAGGAATAAGATTTTTCATACAAACTAAAAATTCCAAACCCTTCCAGTGGGAATTTCGGGAATTCCTTCCATAATACAAACAGACACTTATTGAGGAACCTTTATAGTAAGTATCACATCCGTGCACTCAAGGGATTGGATTTTTTCATACAAACTAAAACATCATATATTTCCAGTTCCCGTGGGAATTTCGGGAATTCCTTTCATGACACAACCAGACACACATTGAAAAACTTTTACACCAAGTTTCACATCGGTGCACTCAAGGAATAAGATTTTTCATACAAACTAAAAAGTCCTATATTTCCCGTTCCCGTGGGAATTTCGGGAATTCTTTCCTTAGTGCACCCCTACAACCCCTAAAGAATGTATGTTCCAAATTTCAGCTCTCTACGCCCAGTAATTACGGCTGTACGTTGTCTGTCAGTCACTCAGTCACTCAGTACCTCAGTCACTCAGTACCTCAGTCACTCAGTCAGTAACGGAACAGTTTTATATATATTGATTTTTATGAAAAACATGTCGGGATAGATGACATATTAAATTACCTTGAAATTGATACCAAGCAATAAATACTTTCCTAAGTAAATTTTAGAGTAATCGGCAAAAAACTAATAAAAACTTGTTTGATCAATTTCACGAATTTAAGAATATGAAGTTACAGTGTTTTGTATTCACACGGTACATATGTTTTAATACATTTCATGAGTTGTCAAAAATGGGACAGGTCAGCTATGAACATTACTCTTTATTTATTAAAGACAGACTGCCGGCATTAACACCGATAAAGCTAAATTTTAGATATTATGAGACAATAGTATTACCTAGGTACTTCACACATGCCAGTAGGGATCGCAAAAAAAACAGAAATTTGAAATGATGTAGGTAATAATATGAAAGAACCATATTATTAGCAATTTTAATTCCTTTTTGTACATACAGACTTAATGGTTTTGTTTTAAACATAGTTTTATATCTGTACTGTAGCCCTTTGATATTTTTGTTTTAAATTTTATGTATTTTAGCGCCATCTATTATTTAGCAGTAGTACCAAATCAACAAATTATTTATTTGAACCATACACACATACATTTCAATTTAAACTGAATGTTCAAATCCGACCATGCCTATTTAGATTTATTATTAATATATTTCTCAAAGTGGTCAAAATCTTTGAGTGAATAATAAAAAAATATACAAAAATCGCTCTTTGTATCAATGAAAACTCAATATCACATAAACCCTAAGTAAGAAAACAAAAGTCTGTATGGGTTAAAAAACATTGAAAATGTTAAGTCTGTTTCGTTATAGTTCCGATGTATATATATAGATGGCGTTATGGCAAGAAGCAATAAGAAAAATCTTTAAAAGAAAATGCTATGACTCTTGAATAAACACATTTACTTATTTTATTATTAAATAATATGATTATTGGAGGTATAAATTTCAAATGTATTCAAATTTGTTTAGTAAGTTTATTTCCTCTGACACATTTCGATTTTCCGGTGTCGTAATAAAAAATGATTTAGATAAGCAAATTAAGTTTTTGTACACCTACACATAGAAGAATCGACCAGGAAATGTGTTCACTATGGTAAGTAAGTACCCACTTTTTATCTAACTTGCACAAGGCTAACTAGTAGGCAGGTAAGTTAATTTGGCTACCATACGTGACTGTTTCTATCTTGTGTTTGATAAAAGCCATTCAAAATATAAACGTTTGAAACTTTCATGCTGGTAATTAAAGTCTGTTTCTTAGTGACTGTTAACAGAAAAAAAGTATATCTTTGAAAAACAAAAGAAAAGCAAACCTACATACTTTTAACGTTAAGAACTGAAGTGGGTGAGGATGACGATGAACAAAACAACAAAACTGTTACATAGAGCATCGCCCAAAATTTTGGAGTTCACACTCTACCAAAGTTAAACCATCTACTCACTATCAGTAAATAAATAAACTTCAAATTGACTGCCATCGGATAACCAGGAAAAGTCATCACTTTCCTCAGTTTACAGCTGTAAATGTATGAATCAATTTAAACTTTGACTCAGGCGTAAAATTATCTGCGAGTAAGTAATGACGCGGTTTACTTAATATTTGGTCCTAGTTTTATAAAAAAGTAAAGAACAGTGGCAGCGGGCCATACATGATTTTAGTTGATTTTATTTTGTGGCGTTTAACAAACAAAAACATATTAGACTATTCGGCATTAATTCCTGAGTAACTCGGTGCTAAAAATACTCGTAGGCGAAGTTTACCCGAAAAGATATTGCATTTTGAATATAATATGTTTTGTGTATTTTTGGCACTTACAATTCAATTTTTGGATGAATTTTATTAAGCTATTGCATAGCTTCTATCGCGGGCCTTGAGCGTGGGGCCCGAATCCAGAAATTCCGTAACGAAAAAAACCTAACACTCCGACCGGCACAGCGGTGATACTTTGATTTCATAACTTTACGTGCGGGCTTTAATAAACAATCAGCGCCATCTGCTAGGAACTTGTGGAACTTCATATTAGAACAAACATTACTGCATTAATAAAATAAATAAATAATTATAATTGCATAAGTTGATAAAAAATGCTATGCAATAGCTTTACCGCGGCAGTCTCCGAGTGCCACACGTCTTTTTTTATTTTACAAACGCTACACACCTTAAACCAATGGTTTTCTTTTTTTTATAAAATATGGATGGGACGTTTGTCTTCCATGACACCTGATGTTAAGTGAGCATGAAGACTAAGGTGGCAAACGTCCATCCACGAGAAACCTATTCACTCGATTGGGTTAAAAATGCGTAGAAGAATACGTTATTAATTCACGTAACCGAGGATCTGCCTTTGTTCTTTGGCCTTTACATAGATGTGTCACACATCACATTTGTGAAGTAAAAGAAAATAATGACTATAAATTAAAATAAGCCTTTTTAGAATCCTGATAATATAAATATAATCAATAACATCATCTTTTGTAATAAAGTCAATGCGTAGTTTTAACTTTTTATTAATATAAATGTAACTACTAAGAAAACACTCTAACAAACCGGGAGATTTTTAAGCAACACTTTTAACAAACCAATTAAAACCTTACGTATAACTACACAGTGGCTAAAATCAAGTTACAGTACAATGTTAGTAATTAAAGCAGCTTGTATATAGCTCGTGATTGACAGCATATCATTTCGATGCAAAGATAAAGTCGACAAGTCCATTTATCCGTCAACGCTACTTACTTGCCTTATAGAAACACAAACAAATTAAAATCTGTTTTTTATTGGTGACTAAATTAATTTATCACCGCTTTGGTGGTATTGTGTTCCGGCAATAATGTATGGAATGCTAGGTCCTTTCTGAAACTGTGTTTTATCTTCGATTTCATCTTCACTTAGGTGTAAATACATTACGTCAGTAAGAGGGAAAAGGCAGGTTGGTCCCCGTCTATAAAACTACTCACTCACTTAGGTATCATAATGTTTGTTAAAGGGAAAGGGCAGGTTGGTCCAAGTTTTAAAAAACTACCCCCAATACCAGTGGAAATGAATTTGAAGATGGATAACTGGGATGTAGGGTGAAACTGCTTCCTTGAGAAAAAATACGTACATGAGTGCTATTAAAGCCACAATTAAAACATTGTTATAAAGCAACAAAAACACACTCAAAGTATAACCGAGAGGGAAAGTGCTATACTTGGAATTCCCGAGTAGAATCTTGAAACTAAAGTCACCCACGTAGTTCAAAGTTAAAATAGATGTGATGACAATGAGCAGAGTACACAACTCAAAGAACAGTTGGCTTTTGGGACAGTAAGTTTCTTGAGTACTGAGCACACGCTGAAAGACGGAGCGTGGGCTTGCCACCTAAAATGTAGATCCACGATCTGGTCAAGGTCGTCAGTAGATGTTGGATATATGCTGCGCATGAGTGACCGATGTGGAGATCGTTAAGCGAGATCCTTGAGATAAGCCTTTGTTTAACTGTGGGCGGCTTTATGCTAATGCTGATGATCACCTAGTTAATCGATAAGCTACTTCAGTACAATATGATAAGTTAATTAATTAGGTACCGAAACTCATACACCAACTATTCAGTTTTGAAAGTAGCTTAAATAATTTTGATTAATTGTCTCCACGTAGAGCTAGGGGAGAAAAAGAGTATCCATGAAGGAAAGCAAAGATAGTTTTTCTTATTTTTCCCAAACTTGTCATACTGGGACACAAAAACAGGGTATCATAATAAAATATGGTTCCTTGCACAAACTGACGTACAGCTATTGAATTACAAATCCATGAGAAAACATTTATGCTGACGAACACAAGAAATCATGTTAATGTTTCTACATCCCTGACCTAAAACCCATGTAGATCACTATCCACATAAATACTCTACTTTAATCTCAAAATGTAAATTGTACACCGTGAGAACTACGTAATTGTACCTACACCTGTACACGCGAACAAATAAAATTATTACTTCAACTACTCGGAAGGTCACTAAACAACATTAGATAAAAACTGACAACTTACGGAGTTAACTTTCAATGACGACTTGCGAAACTTCACACAAAAGTTTACACGAAGCGTTTTCGAACAAACATTATCTCTATTATCAAAACTTTGTGTTTTTAAATTCTGTTCCTATTCAATTTTATCAAAATGCTTGCATTCCAATTTGATTCAAAACTCTATATTTTTTTACAAAAGGATTTCATTACGATCTAAAATTCTAAATTATATGACAACTTTTATTTATGATTGATACCATGGAATAACAGAGACTTCTGGTAATTTACATACAAATGCAATGATGCATTCTTAAACCTCCACTCCAAACTCTGATTATTATGAAAAGATTTTTTATTAGAAAGAATAAAAAAAAACAATAACATACAATATTATCAATATTTTTAGTGACCTCATTTAGCTGTTTGTCCATACCCATGGCCTCTCACTTAATATTTCTCACATGATTTCACCCATTCCTAGAAAAATGCCCGCTGAAGATGGTAGCGAAGTTCTAAATTACCAATCCTGTCTTCGAACATCGCGGATCGTTATCTGTCCAAAATTATGGCATTTAGACTTTTATATCGAGGCTATAATCCACTGGAATGTATTACCTAAGGTCTGAAGTTCTAAGAACTACCGGCAAAAAGTTAGGCAAATTCACCGGACGCATTTTTTTCGAATACGAAAAAGTCGTACATCATTGCGAAGGTCGCAGACTAGACGTATACAAAGGATGGCTTGTCTGTTTTTACTCAGTTTTTTTTTCAATGTCATACGTGTTAGGCAGTGTACATTAAAAACTCTGAAGTCACGCTAAGGTCAAACTTATTTGGCTTAGATAATTTCTTATTTGGCCTGTGAAAAAAGTGGATTCGAAAATGATTGTGAGTCAATGTCGAGTTTTTTTTTATTTGTCCACACATTCGAGCTAAGTACTTTGGTAAATGCATGAATAAATTTTAGGCAAGTTTCAAGGTTCCTTTTTTGTGAGAAATTTGTGCGGGTAGATTGTTTTTGTTGAACAAAGCAATTTTATTTCAAAAATAAAATATTCTTGTCGGCAATAAAAGTTATTTTTTGTGAACATTTGAAATGATATCGTATTTTGTGTTTGTTATAATCAAATACAGCTTTACAAAATTAACTACAGAGTCTTATATAGTCTCTGAAATTGAGTTTTCATTATCATATTCACAGAAAGGCTGAGTTCGTGCTATATATTTTTTATTGTAATAAAAATCATAAAAGGTAAAACTTATAAACGACTACAAAACGATACCATGGTCTTAACTTTAACATTATGTTGTTATTTAACAAATTTTTACTTTAGTTTCCTCTATGCCTCATTTGTACGCCAAGGTGTCTGCTTAGCTAAACTTAAGTGGAAAAAAGTGCTTTTTCGCATATTGATTAATAACATTCTTTGATCTTTTCATCTTCTTGAAAAGTATAACTTTTCATATTTTTGTGTGTCTCTTCGTTATTTATGTATTTTCAACCGACTTCCAACAAAGGAGAAGGTTCTCAATTCGTCTGTATGTTTTTTTTTGTGTCTTTGTTACACGACATTTCGGACAATTATGAATCGATTATAAAAATTCTTTGTTAAAGGATAATTCATAGTTGGTCCCATATCAGTTTTATCGAAATCGGTTGAGACTTCATTGAAAATTTCAAAGTTTTGAAAAAATATGTTTGATTTCGGCGAATGTTTACGTTGATGACATTATAACTCAGCCAAAGTATTAACGTAAAATCGGTTTTTTAATGTTCTACATTCGTTGTTGTGTCAGTTTACTTTAATTTTCGATATTTATACAGTGTTTTATTTGTTTATTTTTATTATCATGTATTTTTTATTCGTTTTGGATAATAAATAGAACCTCAATCTGTTTAGATTTTTAATGAGAAAACGTGTAAATGGCGTACAGTTTTTACTGTTATTTACGTACAGTTTTAATTCATTGTATATTTTCCTAATAAAATGAAATAAAACATCTTAGCCTTCATGATCACACATAAGGCGACATGGAGGATAAAACTCTAATCCTTTTTAATTCTGAATAAAAAAAATACCTAAACAAATTGATAAGCTTTGCCTATATGGAAGCATGTCGTTCCTGCACGGGTCTTGCCATAAAGTATTCAAAGTAGTAGCCTCTTATTACAAGTCTATCTAGAGGAGGAGAGCTGTTAAAAAGCCGAGACAGATTCAGAACTTGTTATAGCAAGCCCGTGTTATAAAATAACCATAACTTCTAGTTCTGAGGACAAACAATGATTTTGTTTACCGTTTTTGAGTTTTTGGCGCAAAACAATGCCTTTCATTGTTAGATATTTTCAGAGTTCCCCAAAACATAAAAACGGGGCACGTTTAGGATCACTGTTTTGTCCGTCTGTCATGACCATGTGTGTATCAAGCCGAAATTAATACAAAAAGCTCTAATCTGGAGTTTCTTAAAGCAGAAAAAAACAACTTATAAAACGACGCAATCAAAAGATAGTGGGCCTATTATGGATCTCAAAACCATGCGATGATATCATGAAATAGTTTTGACGTTAAACTTATCCTGCGATCATTATTCGGTATTAATTCTCGCCGAAATTTCTTAGCTAAGCTCTTGCCATTAGACTGAATGCTATAATCCCAATATATAATAGTATAGTATTGATTTATGAAAGCACAGGGGAAAACGGGAAAAACGGGAAAACATGCGATGATATCATGAAATACTTTGACGTAAACATATCATGCGATCTTTATTCGGTATTACTACTCGGCGAAATCTCTTAGCTAAGTTCTTGCCATGTAGACTGAATGCAATAATCCCAATATATTAATAATATAGTATTTATTCATGAAAGCATTCATAACGGAACAACACAAATGAAATCAAGAAACAACCATATCAGTGGGTGCGATCTCACCTTTTTCAATTGACGTTTTTAAGTCATATATGATATCTTTGACACTGTCACTGCAAAAGGAAATGCCTCTTGCATGCAATGAATTGCAATGTATGTATGTATATGTATTCGTTCATTCATTTTATTTTGGTTATTTTTGATTTTGGTTATTTTCATAGCTTAATGACATACGGCATTCTCTTGTGGGGAAATGCTGCCGATATTAAAACCATCTTTGTGCTGCAGAAATGGGCTATTCGCGCAATCTACAAACTTTAGTGTCAGAGCGACACTTAGAAATAAGTTTAAAGAAATTAATATTCGTACGTTTGCCTCACAATATATCTTTGAAAATCTTATGTTCGTAAAAAAGAACTTAAACATGTTCCATAGAAAATGTGACTTGCATAATGTTAATACTAGAAATAAGTACAAGCTAGCCGGCTCTGATAGTAGTCTTCATTAAGTCACTCATTTATGGGTCAATGCATACGTTTTTATAATAAGGTTCCCACAAAATTCAAGACTTATCATTTGATGAATTTAAAGAAACTATTAAACAAAAATTGTGTAGTAAAGGCTGTTATACAATTTCTGAATATATGGACGATAAAAGTCCTTGGTTGTAAATTGTTTTTCAAATATTCTCAATCTCCAACTCCATCTCCAACACCATCTCCACTTCCGTCTCATCCAACGCCATCTCCATTTCCTTCTTATCCATACAACAGCAAGAACGTCATGCTCCGTCAGGCGGCATGGCTAGCGGTAGCGTCGGGTGTCGGGTCACCCTCTTCCCTAAAATATGGTTGAGGAGGGTGATGGCTAGTGCTTGCGTTATACTCGTGAACGGGTGCTGCTAGCGGTGCCAGGTTGTTTTGCTGAAGACTTTATGACTATGTTACTTTTTTGAATTTGACTCTGACTTCCCCATCTCCATCCCATTCCCCCATGTTCACGTCCGTGTTAGTGTCCAGTCTCTGTCCACGACTATCCTCATCCTCATCTCCATCCACATTATCTGTAATATCTCTCACCTCTATCGCTACATCTATCAACTTCTATCTTTACCTCTATATCTATGTCTACGTTTCTGTCTAGTACTTAATTGCCTAATGTATAAATATAATAGTAGACTCCAGAAGATCACCAACTCGTTCATGGGTCAATGTGTACGCTTTTATAATAAAATTCCAAAATATTTAAGATTAACCCTTCGATAGATTTAAGGATAAGTATAAAGTTTTATTATAAGATATCCGGATGCAAGAAGATTGTAAATTGTTATTGTGTATTTTTAAAAGATGATTGCTGTTGAGTTTCTTGCCACTTCTTCTCAACAGATCGACTTTCCGAAGTGGTGGTAGATTCAGTTTAATTTGTAAATTCTGTGTTATTTCAAATGTATTTAAATACTTACGAAATAAAGATTCTTTTGACTTTGACTTTGATTATATCATCATTGTATCATAGAAATCTTAGAGAAAGAATAAAGTACAATTATTACTCTAAGATAGAAATCTTGTTTATCATGTCATGTCATGAAAGAACCGTAATAGGCCCGCAGAACGGTTATGGTCCGTGTATGCCTCATATTTTGACAGCAGTAAAATAGTCAAAAGCTAAAAAAGGCTTCCCGTTGAAATAGGATCATTAAATTAGGAAAGAAGTGTGAACTTAAATTAAAGAACGAAAATTTAATACGTAAAGAACTCTCAGTACGGGTGTCCGATTCACACTTGATCATTTTTGTGTAATTACATCGCACTAGACAAAGTCTTGGCTCAAACACAAAAACTTGCTTTTAAAACATTGTATTTTGCATTATTAACAAAATGCAGTGTAGTTATTAATTTTTGCTCATCTGGCAATTTTTTTGATTAAGTACCAAATGAGTATGTTTTTCGTTTTAGGAAATAACATTTCTGCGTATAAATAAAGAAATAAAGGACTTCTCTGCTAGCCATATTTTTTAACCAACACAAATGTTTTAAAAAGCTCACAACAATTCCATACTTTGAGGGTCGAGGAGGTTTGGTCTGTAACTAATTAAACTGCCGCTTGATGGCTCTTGTCTTGTGCAGGTGGAGGACTAAGTGAAACTTTAAGTGTTAAAAAAGATGCTGTATTGATGTTTTTTAAAGCAAAGGTAGGACCCCTTCGGGATCCGCACGTCTACCAACAACCCTTCATATAAAATATAATAATAATAAATATATATTATTATTATATTCATTTTATTTATTTATTATTTATAGTCAGAAAACCGGAGAAAACCGAGAAAAAATTGTTTCATGAAAAATAATAATAATATAAATATATTATTATTATTATTTTCGTAATGACTATGCTTTATTTGACTATAATTTAATTGACACTTTGATCATGTATTTTTCATTAGATGTATTTTTTTATTTTTATTATTTGCCAATTTTAATGTATCAGAAAAACATAATTTTATAATTATTAATTTGTACTTAATTTTTATAATTTATAATTAATTTTTTTTTTATGTTTTATCACAGCATGTTGTCGTCACCTCTAAATGTAATAATGTTTAGTTATAGTAATAACCTATTTTTAAGAAATATAAATGTTAACATTTTTATGTTGGTGACCTTTAAATAAATAAATGCCGCTAAATAACACCACTCCTGTGGTGATGTGTTCCATCAATATTTTATGAAGAGCCAGGTTACCTAATCCCGTGTTCACTTACCATCAGGTAAGATTAACCAATAAAAAAAATTAAACGTAAGTAAAATATTCTTGTTCTCTATTTGAAATCTGGAATCCTAGAAAAAAACATATGGTTCCGATGCTAATATTTTCCACTGAGAATCTACACCATACGTCGCTTGCGCAACTACACCGCAGCATAATATTATACAGCAAACGCAAGGTCTAAAACCAGCTTTTCGTCATATACATACTTACAAATTTTACAATGTCACTGTATACTTAGAACCTTTTATTGTCAAATGAGATTCCGCAGGAAATACTCAATAGTAGTTAAAACATTTTCAATCATAAAATGGAAAATAAAAGTAGGTATATAGTATTGAGATAAAAGATGTCACATTTGACATATTTGGAGGTATTTGAGGTAATAGAGACTATTGTAGTGACAGGGGGTCAGCCTATCGAACAAAAAAACGCCTTTAAAGCCTCTGTCCCTTAACTGACTTTTACAGTATGCCCGGGCTGGCACATTCTACGTTTTTCGTTCGCTCCCAGTCCAGCATGGAAGATCCTTTATAATACATACAAATATGTCAAACGTGACATCAGAAGGTCTTGTAACCCCTGGTGGTCTACCTACCCCATAAAGGATACAGGCGTGACGTTATGTATGTACCTATGTATGAAATAAAAGCTTTTATTCGATTATTTTACTGTAATTCAAAATTGTGAATGTAAATGGAATTGGCCAATCTCACCCTGATGGTAAGTGAAAATGAGGTCAGAGATGAAAGCAAACGGGCCTACGAAAGAACTGGCTCTTCATAAAATATTGCCGGAACACATCACCGACGGAGCGGCATTTTTGGCGGCAGATTTTATATGAAGGGGCGTACTTAGCCAGACCCTGACAAGATCCTACCACCAAGCGGGGGGCACTCGGGTTCGTCACCTTTTTGCTTATACGGTAATCTATATCAATCTCAGTGGTTCCTAACACCCTGCAGAGCCGGCATACAAACGGACGCCTGTCACGTATTCGTCGACAAATATCGTCACTCAGACATTATTTTATAACGAGCCCACAATGAGCTACATCTTTTAATTTTTCCTCTCCTACCATAAAGTGAAATTGCATTGAAGTTGTAATTTTGATTAAGCGATCTAACTTGTTACCTAAGACTTTATTTATTTCATTTTTATGTAAATTGAGTCAGTAGATTTTTTATAAATCGTCACTAGAACCAAACGAAGGTAATTCAGGGACAGAAAAATATCAGTAACGATTACTATAATTAAAACATTTTATTTTAAAAGAGCTCTATTACCCGACGAAAACCTTGTTTCTACTATATGTAAATAGGAAAATCCGTGACCACTTAAGATTGATACATGATCTCAATTAACGATGTATACATAATGCGAGTCACATATGAGCCGACAATCGTGTTGTTAATGTTCCGTTGGCAAGTTGTGGGCCGTCTGCCACCTACGAAAACATAGGGTTGAGTAGGTACCTTATTAAAGTTTAGTAACATGGACGTAAGTGGGTAAAATTGATAGCTATCTAATATAAACAAATGAATAACTAAGTCATGGATTTCCGCAAAGTAACGCCTGATTCAATCAATTATGTCATAATTATATCTTGATTCTTCAATCCCTTTTAGCCTGAAAGAGAAACCAAAATGTGGCTACGCAACCTCAAGAACCTTAGTTTTTGTTATACAAATTGATAAGAATTAATACCAGTCACACCTGCTGTTATACTACCGTAAAATTAGATCAGAAATAGGTTATGTATGTCCAATATACAAATTAAAACTATTTTTCACTCATATTCGTCGATATTGTAATGTGTAAATGCAATAACTAAATATTGCAATTTAGGTGGAATTAAATTAATTAATAATATATTAAATTAATAATACATTAATAAAGTTGAAACCTACATAAAGTCATTTAAAATTTCCAATGTGCAGACGTAGATGCATACATAGCAGGCAAAATTTAAGGAAATATAAAAAATACTTTAGCCTTTTGTATAAATATATTCCCCATATTTCATTTAAAAAAAATGGATACGTCTGTCTATTTTATATTTTACTGAATAAAACATACTTAAGATAGAAAGTGATTTGTCTTACAAACAACGCAGAAGTTGAAGTTACAAAAAGCTCTGATATGCAAGTAGCAGCCCTACACATTCAAGCAGGTGTTAAAATGATAAGTTGGTGTTCAAGTTATTAAGCACGTAAGCTACAATTACGAACTTAACTAGGATCATCATACATATTCAAGTAATGTTCTCTGTCAATCAGTTGCCTATTGTTACTTGACACAAATTACTTGGCGTAGGATTTCCAATAAGATGTCTATGCCATTGAAACAAATAGAAAACTTTGCTATATTAATATGGTTATAGATTAAACAAATATTATTGTCCATCAAGGATTTATTGAGTTATGCAAAGTTGAAATGGGCCGCCAAAAATTGAAAAGATTTTTTGCTTATCGGCAATGATTTATTTTTTCTGTAATAAAAACAATTATATCATCGTTAATTTAGTGTAATTATCTCAAAATTTTACTGAAAAGAAAGCTTTTAACAAATACATTACATTACGTAATATCGAAATACGAGATACAGATCAAACATGCTCATGTGGAACCATTGTTCATTAATTTTGGAATCTATTAGATGACCCATATTTTTTTAGTTGGTGTGGGTTAAAAATCGCAATGACGCAATACATTAAAATTATATTTTCTAGGAATTTTAAATAGTCTACTATGTTTTATACCTTGTTGGATAGTTTAAACAATGTACTTTATTATGATGTAATCTGCACAGTAAATAACTGGGACTTTTTTACAGGAGACGCATTTTAAGCGCGATGTTTTGGTTTAACTTAAGAAGAGAATAGTGCTTAAAAGACCATAACATGGGCTCCTTTGACATTATTTTAGGGTCTTTTCTTCATATCACGAAATCAATAATTATTTACATGATAAAGTCAAAACAAGTACCTAGTTAGATTTTTTATATTTCTCATAAAAACTAGTGAAAAGTGGGTGTTTATAGTAAAAAGTGATATAACTCAAAAACGGTAAATTTTAGGAGGGGTGGTTCCATAGTGAAAATTGTTTGTTTTGACCTACTCTATAAACCATCAGCAGATGCGGGTGCATTAAAAAGTAACCCTGTATATGTCTCATTAATTTTATTTTAAAAATTAACATAGAATATTCATTTTACAGGGTTATTGGTAATTAGACCGGAATCATTCGGATTATATGATTTAGGCTTGAATTTGCAATCATTTAAGCCTAAATCATACAATCCGAAAGTGTACCATTTTTAAAATATTGAGGTTTTTCCTTTTTTTTTCTAAAAATCCAGTTTTATACCTTCAAATAGCGATTGTAAAAAAAAAACTAATCGTCCGATTTTAAATTTATTTTAAATTTTAGATAGGTGTTTATTTAATTATTGGTAAGCAACAATATAATCGTTTCAAAGTGATTCCAAACAGAATAATTATTTTGGAAACGTTTACATAAACAGCTTTTTTCTCGAAAAAAGAGATGATGAATTTTCCGTGCCCTATTTTTAAAAAAACATCAACAAATCTTGTTTTTAAATTATTGAATAAGGAACTATCTAAAATTGAAAAGAAAATGAAAATCGGACGATAAGTTTTTTTTATAATCGATGATTGAAGGATTAAAGTTGGATTTTCAGAAAAAAAGGAAAAACTCAAATATTTTGAAAATGATACAATTTTGGATGAGATGATTTAGGCTTAAATGATCGCAAGTAACCCGTTTCTTTAAAAGATTTCGCTCTAATTACCAATAACTCTGTATAGGTTTGTGTATATTCTTAATTTTACTATCCGTTTAGTATCCATAACACAAATTCTTCAAGGAACTATCTTCCTGCGTGCTGGCTGATGGTCTTCACAGGTCAATCTACTTATTTACATTTAAATCATGCAACCCAGTAAACGACCGTTGAATAGGGTAAAACATCATCCTCTTATGTATGGATGTCTAAAAAAACTTTCTTGGTCTTCATTTTCAGGCAGATATTTCAGTATTTTTGGCAATATTTTTTTTTAAATATTGTAAACACAAAAGCGTATCTATCTTGCATACACAATGATTTTGTTACTTGAAACTTACATTAATACTGTCAGATATATTTTAGAAAATTAAATAAGGCTGCGTCCAAAAAGATGGATCGAAAGATATAATAATTTTGAGAAAACAATATGATTTTGATATTTGGTTCAAATTCAAATTCAAATTCAAATTATTTATTGCCTCATAGTGTGGTATTACAATGTGTAGATGTTGTACAGGAATTAGTCCAACACACTATGCTGTACAACAGCATGCAATATTATTATTACATATGTCTTTCTTACTCTAAGGTTATGTCATATTTAAAATTTGTCATTATTTATAATTATAATTTGCCATTACCCAACACCATAATACATATTATAAAATAGCTACTTTTGTCAGATTAACACACACAATTAATTTTTACATTTTAAATATTCGTCAATTGTATAAAAGCACTTTTTTTTCAACCATTTTACCAGTTCCACTTTCAATTTAGTTTTAGTTAACAATTTAAATGGTTTAGGTAAAGCATTAAAAATTTTAACACACATTGCGTAGCTCTGTCTGTGGTAAAGTTGCAATCGAGGCATGTCAATATACACTAATCTGTCTTCGTGTCGTGTTGCTCGCGTTATGTCTTTAGCTTTAGTAAAGCAGTGAGGATTGGATTTGACAAAAAGAACTGCTTCCAATATATACATGCATGGCAATGTTAGTAAATTTAATAATTTAAAAAGAGGTTTAGAAGGTTCATATGGCTCCTTGCCTAACATTGCCCTCAAACATTTTTTTTGAGCTATGAAGCATTTTTCACGCTCTGTTGAGTTTCCCCAAATGAGTAAGCCATACCTAAGGGTCGAAGCTATAAAGCCATGGTAAGCCGTAAGTACCGTTGACAAAGAGCAGGTCTTTCTCAATCTACTAAGTACATAGACGTAACTATTTATTTTGTTGCAAACATATTGTATGTGACTCTTCCAATTCAAATTTTTATCTAAATTAATTCCAAGAAATTTAGTACTGTCAGTTTCCTTAATTGTCAAGTTTTCATATTTAATGTCTATCTTAGATAATATTTTATTTGTGTTGAATCTGATGTAATTTGTTTTTGTCAGGTTAACAAAAAGATTATTATTAGAGAGCCATTCAATTATCAATTTAATAGTGTTATTTATTTCCAATTCATAATCATTAATGTCATTATTAATATTTGATAAAATTATAGAAATATCATCGGCGAATAAAAAATATTTGTGATTTGTCAATTTAGGTAAAGTCATTAATGTATAGTAAAAATAATAGGGGTCCGAGAACGCTTCCTTGCGGCACACCCGTCCTAATTTTTCTAAATGTCGATTGAACAGTTCCTATTTCAGCGTTCATATTAGTAAATTGTGTTTCTACTGTTTGCAGTCTATCCGAGAGGTAAGACTGAAACCAATTCCAGACCGTACCTCGAATCCCATAATTTTCAATCTTACGCAGTAATAGATCGTGATCGACATAGTCAAAAGCCCGAGTCATATCAAAAAATACTACTGTTGTTTCTTTTTTTAAATTTAAATTGCGTGTTATTTCATCAACCAATGAAAAGATGGCTGTGGTCGTAGATTTATCCTTTTGGAATCCAGATTGTTCGTTACAAATAATTTTAAATTTGGATAAAAAGTTAACAAGCCTCTTTTTCATAGCCTTCTCAAATAGCTTTGAAAATATTGTTAAATGTGAGATAGGACGATAATTAGTAAACAATCTTTTGTCACCTTTTTTAAAAACGGGCTTAACTACGGATTTTTTAAGTATGTCTGGGAATTTACCTTCTGTAAATGATAAATTTATTAAGAACGCTAACGGTTTAGCTAATTCGCCGCTACAAAACTTAATGGCTTTGGTACAAATGTCATCATGTCCAACAGAATTCGTATTTTTTAAAGTTTTAATTAGGTTTACAACCTCCAAGTTACTTACAGGTTCTAAAAACAGAGAACTTTCTATCCGTGTCTTATTTGTATTCGTACAATTACCTATTTTAATATCTGTCAAGTATTTATTATATTCTTCAGCTATTTGTTTTGGATCTTTAAGAATATTACCCTCATACTGAATTTCTTCAATTTCATTTTCATGGGAATTAAAACTTTTCTCATTAATAATGTTCCAAGATGTTTTATTTTTATTTTTTGAAGTTATTAGCAAATTATTATAATAATTTTTTTGGGCAGTATTAAAGCATTTACGTATCACTTTAGAATACGATTCGTATCTAATTTTACTATCTTGAGACCTATTTTTATAATAACGGTGTCTTAAAAATCTTCTCGTCCTACAAGATTGCTTTAAACCTTTTGTTATCCACTTGGGTTTATTGTATTCGCTCGATAATTTTATTCGTTTGAGGGGAAAGCACAATCGATAAAATAAGTTAATAATGTCAAATAATAATTCCATAGCTATATTAATGTCAGACTGATTATAAATGTCAGAAAATGATAAAGATGATAAGCATTGTTTAAATATTATTAAATTGTCATTAGATATGTCTCTAACATATTTATAACATGTCATGGGTTTTATATGTTGTCGTTCTAAAGGTATGTGTAACATTTGTGCCGTATTATGATCTGAAAGTTCTAAACTGAGTACTTCCTCAGTAGCATAGTCAATGTTACTCACTATATGGTCAATGCACGCTTTTTGCCTAGTTGGTACTGTAATATGTAAACTTAAATTATAGTTTTTCATTAATTCATTTAAAGAATTGCTACCTTTTGATGACTCCAATGTATTGATATTAAAGTCACCGGCCAAAATTATTTTATATTTTGATTTAATAATTAAGTCATGTAATAATTGATCAAGCTGTCTAAGAAATAAGTTAATATTTGAGTTTGGAGTACGATAAATACAGATAATAATAATATTAATTCCGGTAATATTAATTCCACAGCATTCGAAAACATGATCTGTAGTATATTTTTTTACTATTTCCATAGGTTTAAATTTTATTCCATTTTTCAAAAATATGCAAACGCCACCTCGTTTTTTGCCATCTCCTCTACAATAAATAGATGCCATTCTATAACCTGTCAAATGAATATTATTTTGGTTGGCTTTATTTATGAAAGTTTCTGAAAAACATAATATATCAGGCATTTTATTTTGACTCTTTAGTTCCGAAACCGTTATTTCAAGTAAGTTTCTTTTTGACAGCAAACCCGCAATGTTTTGGTGTAATAATGTTAATTTGTTGGTAATTATGTTTTTATTGGCCTTAGGTTGAGTCGCGAAAAAAATTTGAAGTGGTTTGTTTTTCTTTATTTATATTTTTAAAATAATACGGTATTGTTCCCTTCTTGATTTGTGCCGCAGAAGTTATTTCATGATTTTTTTTCTCTATATTACATTGTTTTTTATTAAATGTTAAAAATGTTTTGTTATAGTCAGTTTGGTCAATTGAATTATTTAATGTCTTACATAGAGATATCCACGGATTGCAATTACTTATATGTGTATAATTACAGTTAGGAAAGTTCATACAAATAAATCTTATCATATCGTTCAATTTACATGCATTTAAAAATAGATTATTATAAACACTTAATACTAAAATGGTACATTTTGTCACAGTTTTTAGAGCCGCACTCAGTTCTATCATTATCTTTGCAGGGTTTTTGTCATGTTCACCTATTGAAAGAATAATTTTGTCATCTTCTTTGGGTTCAAACCATTTAAGCATTGTAACAATTTCCTCCGTTTTGGCGTATGGTTTTATATAAGAGATCACTTCGTAATTTTGGTAAGGACTATGTAGCCGCGATCTTGTTAAATTATAGCGTAAACCCTTACACTGTTTTCCACCTATAATATAGATCCGTTTCTTATCAATTTCTTCCAATTTTGGAAATGTGTGTTTTTGTGGTGGTTTTTGTGGATTATAAACTTTTTATAGTTTTGACGTTGGCCGTGGCGTTGTTTTGTTTTCCGGTGGGGGCGAGGATTGAGACTCGTCC
Source organism: Stenoptilia bipunctidactyla (assembly GCA_944452665.1). Taxonomy (NCBI): domain Eukaryota; kingdom Metazoa; phylum Arthropoda; class Insecta; order Lepidoptera; family Pterophoridae; genus Stenoptilia; species Stenoptilia bipunctidactyla. The sequence continues at coordinate 14,914,744 of OX101726.1, forward strand.
GAGGTAATGGAATTCGCCACAAAAGTTTGACGTCGTTTTATTTTGGAACGTTTTCCGACTTTTAAATCTTTTGTTTTTATTGCTGAATTTATTTCTTCATGTATGCTACTGCGGTTAGCGCAAACTGACTTTAATAAATGAATTTGGCGAGATAGTTGTGACACTTCTTTTTTTAAACCAACATTTTCTAATATCAGATTTTCCATTTCTAAGTGTGTGCTTTCTAGTTTTAACTTCAAATGATCATTTTCGTCTTTCAATTTATGTTTTATGTCTTGAGTGTTTGTAGTTAAGTCATAACTTTTAGAGCAGGTGTCCAAGTCAACAGAGTCCAGTGATAAATTATGGTCGAGAGATTCACACGACTGTGTTTTTATTTCATTGTTTTTTTTCGTCGTTGAGTTAGTTTTTATTGGTTTTCTTCGAGTTATGTTCCTTTTTTCACTAGTTGTCAAATTACTCTCAAATTCTGCGTCAGTTATATTTTTTTGATGTGATAGCTTTCGCACACAATTTAGACATTTCCATTTTTTTCTGTGTTCTACAGTTAACGTATTATAGAACCTTTGAGTGGAAACATTAGCACATTCAAGGTGATATTTCAATGAGCATTTTGTACAAGTCAAGAATTCATTACTGTTTATATTTTTTTTACAAGTTGCGCATTTTTTCAGTACTTTATTTGGAGTCATATTTCAATAAAATTGTGTTCACTTATGTAAAAGTTTGTTTTTTTTTATGTTAAAACATTTAAAAAAAATACAGGTAAAAACAAAAAAAAAATAAAAATAAAAAAGTGGAGTTCGAGATTTGAAGCCACACCATCCTCGTTCAATAAGGAGCTCAGTGAGCGCCGTAACCGTGCAGCTACCGGTGCTGTTCGTAGACTGGTCGAAATAGTAGGTCACTTCTACCAAGATGTTTTAAGTTTAAACAGTGAACGTGTGCATTAGGATGTGAGATGACCGTTGGGTCCAAAGTTCACTAATGCTTACGATGCGCGCTCAATTGCTTTTTGGTGATTCCTTTGTTCTATTTTTTCCGTTTTTAGGTCACTTCACAGATTTTTAAGCACACAATACGTATAGTTAAATACACTTATGAGTTTTTATTTGTTATTTAGTGCTTATTATTTTCTTTTTCACTTAGTTGATTCTTACTGTTTACTTATAATTGTTTTCTTATTTATTCACTGGAACTGCGATAGTTTGACGAGATAACACTTATCAACGTTAGTTAAGGTTCACTTTATTTATTTTTGCCACTTGAACTTGGTTTTAATGTGTTTTTATATTTTAATTCTATTTAATTGTATGGAGTCGATGTTGCCGCGACAGCTAGCGCCACCTTTTTTGACCTGTTCTTTTTTGACCTACGTTATTTACCGTTTGATGGCAACGTTAGGTATATTATGAATTAAGATAACAAATTTTGGTGTACAATTACTAATTTTGAGCACCTAAATAAAGTTAGGATGTAACTTTTTACTACATTTGACTAGCAGTTAAACATAATTCTTTTTTAATTTTGCAAACAGAACTCAAAAATATATTTGATTACAAATTATAAACATTTGAAAATGTACTTAGTCTATCGGGCATAACACCATCTAACCACCCTAGAAATAGACTTGTCATGTTTTACTTACAAAAATCTGAATTTGGTAGTTTACTGAACAATTTACACGTTTTTTTTGCGTTTACTGTTTTAAACCTTCAAAATTTTACTTAAGAGGAACATAAATTTACGAAATTAAATGTCAAAGAGAGTCCAATCTAGTCTCAAAGTCGGTTTTCGTAAGTTTATATCGTGAACACTTTATATACTAGTATAAACAAACCCCAATCAGTTTAGAAAAGTTTTTTTCTTGAACTGGCTCAGAGACCCTGCACCTCTGATACCGTAGATCAACTCCCAACCAATGTTCAACGCAAGGCTGTCCACGAATGACATTATTTTCACGACTTTGACATTTCAAGAAAAATATTTATCTAAAAGATTTATTACAGCCCGGCAGTACGTCTAAGGCAACCAAAGCCCCCGGTTACTTCATATAAATAATTTAATTATAATTACATCCTCGTAGCTCTTGGACGATATTTCCATGGCGTAATTAATCTCACAAACATATTTATTATCCTATATATTTCTGAGTAGTCATGAAACTTCACGGAACAGCCTTCGACATAATGTTTGAATAATTAGAAATAAAGAACTTAACAGAAATCACGTCGTCTCTCAGTACTTAACCACTTTTATAGATTCTGTTGTAAAATGTGTTTAATCGATTACTTGATATGTATCGGATTTGTTTTATGACTGAGTATATAAATTAAACATTAAATCAATAGTTACATTTAACTCAATTTGCTATCGTTATTGTTTCCTTCTACAGGTTTGCAGCAGGCGGCGTCTCTCGTCTCTAGTAACCTCCTTTTGTATAATATCCACTGCCAAATATGATGTGAAACCTGTGTTATGTTCAAGAAATATTTTATGAAAACCAGTATCATCCTAAGCTAATGTGCCCATGTACTTTCGACCTCAACTTCGTTCAACATCACCTGAAATGCAGGTCAAACACGGATCACTGTTAAAAAAAGAATACTCGTTACATACATACATTTCATATTCCTACATACTTATATACAACTTTATGCCTATATCTCTAATGGGGTAGGCAGAACACCAGAGGCTATAAAACCAAATTTGTCAAAATTGACAAATGGTCAGACTATCGCCCAGAAAAATAAACTCCTATACAACCTCTGTCTCTGAACTGACTTTTGCAGTATGCCCGAGATGAGAAGCAGCTGGCACATATTACGTTTTTCGTTTGCTACTTGTATTTTTGCAATGATTATTTTTACGTTTTTTAAGTCCCACCACGCAAATTCATAAGGAATCAAAACTTAATATCGTGATTGTTAACCATATTTTTTAATCATTTTTTTTATTCTTATTTATTTTATAAGCCATATACATCATATGATTAAGCCGGCTTAAAAAGAAACAATAAAAAAACATTTGTTACATATCAGATAGAAATAAATAGCAGTAACATGCAAATTATGAAAGTGGAATTGAAAGTAAAGATTTGTAGTAGTCATGTCTTGAGGACAATGCAAAAACTCTCCATGGCAAAACCAGGTGTATATTTTATAAAACCGCCGCATAATCGAAGACATTGATTTTGAATTACATCCAACTTTTTTAGGAGCTGTGAACTTGCGTTACCATAATTTTTACTTCCGTATTCAAGTCTAGAACGTACCAATGCGAAATATAGTCGTCTAAGTTTGAATGGGTGTACACCCCATTTTGAGCTACTTAGAGCATTGAAAATATTAACGTATGTTGTACATTTCTGAACAGTTTCAGTGATGTGCCTAGTCCAATTCAGGCGACTGTCCACGCAAAGACCCAAAAACTTAACACAGTTTGAAACATCGATGTTTATGCCGTTAATTTTAATATTCATAGAAGGAACTTTATACTTTCTGGTTAAGATTCATAATTTCGTCTTAGGAAGCGATAATTCTAGGCCAATTTTTTCTAACATGGATTAAAAGACTTGACTGAATGACTTCAACACAAATATTAATGTTTTGGTCAATACAATATAACGTAAAATCATCAGCGTACTGAGACACCTTTACAGTATTAACGAGGCTGTGGCATATATTAATACACGCAGTAACGATATTAAATTGGTGACATAGGATCACCCTGAGCCAAACCTTGTCTGCAAGTTCTTTTGATTTCTGTACCATCCCGAAGCTTATAAATCAAAATTCGTTCTTTAAGGAATTCTTTAATATATTAAGAAACGTATTAACACCAAAATCCACAAGCGATGAGACAAGAGACTCTATAGATACGTTATTATAGGCGTTGCTGACGTCTCCGAATGCACGCAAACGTATTTTTTTTTTCATAAATGCAATTCCTGAATCTACAAGTAAAATAAAATAAATCTGTTCAAATTATCTTGGCAAGAAAAGCCCTGTTGAAAACCTAACTTACTATAATTAAAGAGTTGATTGTGTATTCAAAGTGAAATTCAAGGTGGCGAGTGACCATTAAATGAAAAAATTTACAAAGACAATGGATCATGGAGATAGGACGATGTGTAATTGTATTAGGATCTTTTTAAGGAATGACCAGCAGCTTGATCTCGTGCCACTGATGCGGTATCTCTCCTCCCTTGTATATAAAATTAAATATGTTTAATAATAGTTCTTTCGCATTGATCGGCATATTGAAAATCATGGAGTACGTTTTTTACTTATCATAATAAAAAAAAACCCTTTTCCTTACAAAGTGACCCTCAAAACTTAATTTACTAAGAACCGCCAAGAACTCATATCCAATACTGCTTTGTTCTTTGTAATACCTATTAGAGTATGTGGTGCTATGTGAAAACCGCGTGGCCAAGGTTGTGGCAACCTTCTGCCGTCGTGATTAGAACCGCCAATCAAACTGAATGTGCTTGATGATGTTTATACAGGTACCATCAACAACATAAATGCAGATTTGAGAAATTATTTTGAAAGATAATTACGATCGTTGTGGGATTAAGTTTTTGAGAATATGTTCAACTGTCCCATCCAAAAAAAAAAACAAAAATATAGTTTTATAGGAATAAACTAACTTTATACAGTTTTGTATTCAAATAACGAAATTTCGCACAATAAATACGAAACAAATATTTAAAAAAAATACAGAGTGTATGTGATTTGATCAAGTTCTCTGTTAACTATATTTTCAGAAGTAAGAGAAATTAATGAACTGTAAGAAAAGAACAGGTATTTGTATCCATCCAGGTTTAAATTATTTTTTCATAACTCTATAAATAGCTCTAATATGAAAAGTTAAAAAAAAAAATTGGATTGTTGGAAATCAATTGTCCTTCGAGCTGAACTTTCTTTAGTAAACGAATTGCGGTGCCTTTTTTGTTGTATTTTTTTAACTTAAAAAAATTGTCCCTATCCAAAATTTTCTTGCTGATTGTACCTAACTACTTATACCTGTAGCTTATGTGGTTTTAATAGATGTACGTGGTTTTATGAGATATAAGGTTAATTATATTTTTAAGAATTTAGAATGTTTTCAGAAACATGTACTGCTCTATACTGCTGCTTTAAGCACATGTGTGAATAATATACGAGTGTGTAATAATATGATATGATAACAATATATCATACAATTGTTTGATATATAGGTATTTATTGTTAATAAGTTTCAAGTGTTTCAGGTGGTTTAAAACCATTAATCCACTTTATATTTTTAAACCATCTGAAATGTTTTAAACGTATTTTAGTTATTTTGTATTTTATTATATTAATAACTTGGGTAGGTACTCAAATTCACATATTCATGTTATGTGTGCATTGTTAACAGCAATGGTGCAGTTAAAACACATGGCTATAGCTTAGAATAAGATCACGGTCATATTATTTTTTTTTTTAGGGTGCTCAAACTACGTCCTATATTGCTAGGCATTATTATCATTATCCTTTAGATGACCACTGCAGGACAAGCCTGCGCTACGATTCTCAACGTCGCGTCGGTCGGTCCTTCGCAGCCTCCATAAAGCGTTTACCAGCGAACATGAGCAGATCATTGGATCTCTATGGGGCGTGGAGGGTTTACTTAGCTACGCTCCATCTCCTAGTATATCGTAACCAGTCGAGCACCTTTCTGCAACAACAATCATCTATATTTTGAGCTTATAGGCCCTCCCCGCTAAGCATTTGCGCTACTAGTAAGTGACGTGACTTTGGGGTGAATGCAACTTCTGATTCAATCCCACAGGGAATCTTTGAGCATACCTAGGTATAATTCTTAAATACATATAATTCCACAGACAAGATTAAAAAATTTCAATCAAAACACAATTGCAAAGAAAAATATACCGTGTTTAGAATAATTACGATAATGCAAGCAATCCTTTAATAATACGTAGTTAAAATTAAAAGATTTTATTCTCACACTCATTTACATAGCATGAAAAAACAGGTAAGATGAAATTCAGGTTTTTTCCGAGAATAAGGAAATTCACCGGATGATTATCATGGATGCATAATACGTACTAATTATAATTACGAAACTGCTTGTTAAATTTAATAACTGATTTACTTAATGAACTTGCATAAGAAAGCTCCTTTGTTTTATGTTAATTGGTTAATTTTAGATATAATTTGCATTACGTATATTTTTTCTGCATTGTTAGAAAATCATTGCATAGTAAATAACTACCTATGTCAGATATAATTTTCTACATCCTGTCTACATCGGTTTAGTCTCAGTAGTGGTAGCAAAATTTAAGTACACCTTTTATGATTTTTGGTCAGTGACTATAAGTAATAAATTTAGATTGTCTTTAAACATCATTCGATTTTCCGCCAAGGTACGTAGTAATAGATAGGAAAAAAAAAATTTACGTGTTATATTTATATAATTCATTATATTAAATAGTACACTTTTGTAACCACTTTTCAAAATTATATTTAAAAATAAACAGACATTGTCACTACAAAAAATGCCTTTAATATAATAGATTTATACGATATTAAAATAGATATCTCCTACCAGTTTAAGTGGAAACAGTACTAAAATAGAGATGGCCATGGCCTAGACTGAAGATAGACCATCAAAAACCGTCAAAATAATACAAAGTTGATGGAGTTTTAAAAATTGATGGTCACGAATCTTCAAAACACGTTTTCCGAAACTTTTATATATTAAATTATTACATATTTTTTAGGAGCTCCTTTTAATAACTGGAAACTAAGAATGGCTCTTTTTGTGTGAATGATTATGCATTTTTAGTTCTACGAATGCTATTCGTCAAATTCGTCACAAGACAAGTTTCTACATTTATTTTCTCTTTTTAAATTATCCCAATCACCAACAAAATTATTGGTAACTAACGTCCTCTTTATAATCCTCATTAAATCTTTGCTATCATCGCTTTTCTCGATTTGATCTCTATTACTTGCCAGTCAATTACATGAGGCTTTTGGGTCCTTTAAATTTCGCTGACCATAGTGGCCCAGCGCGAGAGCTACCACAATAAAGGGCCAACTCTGACTTCACCAAATCCTACATAATTTTTCAATAAATATTTATAACACGGTGGGCCATGGTGAAATCCTACTACTATCAATGCGCTAAATCAGATGAAATTTAATTTAAGACAAGATAATCTAGAGGTGCACCTAACACTAAGCTGACCCCAGGAAAAACATACGAAACCACTCCTGCAGTCTAGCAAACTTCGGTAGTAGCCTAATCAGTCAATAGGTACCTAAATCCCTCCTAGCCATTGAAATCATCGGATCACTAGGATTTTCTAAGGCTCAGAAAGTCATCGTTAAGCTTCAACTTTTTTTTTTATTTTGTCAAATTACTCTACGCCATATAAATTTACGCAAGTAAAACTACGCACGACTTTTAGTAATTAATATTGTTGACAGGCCCTGAGGCCACATGGGAATTCCTAGCTCGTTTGCCAAAAATAACAGAAAAAGATAACTTGTAAATTAATGTAAATTAACAAACTCTATCAAAACAACAGACTTACAAACGGAGGTAGCAACAATTACAAGCAAGAACTACTAAGCTACCGCACCTATTGTATTGCATTTAATTATCTAATGACCAACTCTTCTCCCACTTTCAATGCGCGGAAGAGCTGTTACATTTGCATGTCATTATTTTCTTTGTATGAAACTATGAAATGATAGAAATCGCTTGAAGGCCACGAGTAATTACTTTAATTGCCTCACAGGTACGAAGCTGGTATTAGACATGATGACCATTTGAGATTAATGGTTTGTGAGGTTGATTTGCTTTGTCTAATAATGTCTTGATGTGTTTATTTAGAATTGTAATCGATTTAACATAATGTTAACTACGCAAGTTGCAAGGAACATGTAAAAGGCCACTTGTAACATATGTCATCTCAACCTATTTTATTAGACTATTTCAGGGTGATGAGTCTCTCCCCCAAGTAAATCACCAAGCTGGCCCAGTGCTGATCGGTAGATTTCAGAATTTTCAGACATTTTTTCTGACAAACCCTAAAGACTACTGCATACAACACTACAATATACAACACCCGGGACCGACTTCTTAACGTGCTCTCACCACTCAATAATAAGTAGGTACATTTTGCCGTCGAGCTAATGGCCTTATGTATAATATTGTCTTACGTTTTCACGATTCATAATTTAGAATAAAACACTTTTTTAACCGGATTTTTCGCATATAATTGAAGATCAAACGAACTTCTAAGTGAAGTTCGATCGAAATTATATGAGCAGCTTAATTCGAAGCGATTTATTAGGTTTACTTATTGTAGTATCGGTCCCATGTGTCAGCCTTACACGGTTATTTTAGAGTCTTTTTTTTTTTTTTTTGTATTGGCAACACTGCTTCACCTCCGGCTCCTAATTAACCGGCCCTTTTGGAATCATTTTGTTTAAAGCCGAATTATATAAAAATGTAATGGATTATTCTATTTATAGGATAAACCATTGCATGGTAAGGTAAAAAAAAAAAAAAAAAAAAAAAAAACGATACGCACAGGTAAGTATTTTACTTATATTAAGATATAAGGGTTGGGATATTTATTTTCAGTAAATAAATAAGTAATATATATGTTTCGTTTTAAACTGGGAGGGTGATTATAAATCGCTTCGAATTAAGCTGCTCATATAATTTCGATCGAACTTCACTTAGAAGTTCGTTTGATCTTCAATTATATTTCGCAGCTTAATTCTTTGCGATTTATTAGGTTTACTTATTGTAGGATGTTCAGAGAGAAAATAAGTAAAATAGCTTACATGATCAACAATTATTATCCATTTTTAGTTATAATATAGCAATTAAATCAATTTCCATACAAAATATATCAACATAATTAGGTACCTACATTAATTATTATGTAGGCATAAAATCACTCAAAATAGTTGTTGCGAAATTGCTAGAATTTTCAATAATTTCTTTGTTATATTTAGCGAATACATTGGAAGAGTTACTCCAGCCAGCGGCTTTTCTAATTGTATCTAAATTAACTCCAAGCTTGTTGGCCTTAGATGTTGCAGCATGCCGAGTGCTGTGAGCACTGAACAGCGAAGTGTCGATTCCACTTTCATACAGAGTCTGTTTTATCCAATTACTTAATCTTTGTGAAGATAGTTTTGAATGTGGCTTTTTATAACTTATAAATAAATATTTACAGTTTTTACGAAGTTCTCTTGTTTTGTTAATATATGATTCTATACACCGGACAGGACAAATCTCTGGACGTTCATTATAAAAAGGGAGCCTTAATAATGGTTGGGGTGAATGTAGTTAGGAGGTTTTAATTATGTCTGGAATTTTTATAAACATTTCAACACTACATTTACTTATATTATCGAGGTGCATTAAAGATAATGTCTGCTTTTTTTTTTTTTTTTTTTGAGCCAAAAAATTAAGGACTATGTTTGTGTTCCATGTGAACTCATATTTAGGATTTGTAGGCCTTAGCTTGTAGACTCCTTGCATGAAGCGCTTTATCAATATATTATCTAACGGAAATAATAGAGATAAGGCAGAATATGTATTAATAGTTCCGTATTTTGCACCTTTGTTAAAAACATCGGTTAAAAAATTAATTACGACATGAACTGAACAGGTCAAGTAATTGTGCTGCATTTCGGAACAATAACTAAACAAGACTTGATACAGCTGTTATATTGCTTGTAAGTATTACTAGATAAAGAAGATAACATTATTTCTGTAGAATCAACAGATAACGATTTATTTAATAAAACCTGCCTGATAACTTCACGGCAATCAAACCGAGTATCTTGTGTAAGTTGTGTGTCAATCTGAAAGGAGATTGAAGAAGGCTAATATTGGGTTCAAAATAAATTGATTTAGAAATAGATATCTTTTTCAATAATGGGAACCATGGCTGTGTGGGCCAATTTTGTACTACGAATATACCCTCGGCCTTATCATCTATTATTTCTCTAAGTGTCTTTAAAATGAGGGCAAATGGCGGAAATGCGTAAAAATAATAGTTAGTCCAGCTGATGGTGAACGCATCAACAGCAAATGCTTCGGGTTCATTTTTCCACGTAATGTACAATGGGCAATTTGTATTACACCTACTGGCAAACAAATCTATTTCTGGTCTATTTCACCAAATGCCCGTTTAATACCACAATAAGCATGTTCACTTAATTCCCATTCAGTATCTAGAAACTTTTTGCGAGACAATGTCGTGGGTAAAAAATTGTCCTTCGTATTAATATAAGAAGCTAATACTTTAATTTTACGTGTTTCGCACCACTGCCATATATTTTTTTTTTTTTGGACATATCATTTAAATTTGGGTACTTTATGCTGCCCATTCTATTAATGCAAGATATCGCGGTTACGTTATCAATGCGTAACAAAATTTGACAGTCAGATAATTCTTTAGCAAACGTTTTTAAACCTAAATATGCCGCTTTTAATTCAAATTAATTAATATGAAGTGTCATTTCAGACTCCTTCCAATAACCAAAACATTCCTTGTTATTACTCGAGGCACCCCAGCTTGAATGAGAAGCATCAGAATTAATTTCAATATTATAATCATCAGATCTTAAGCTAGCATAACCATTATCAATTTTGTCTAGCCACCAATAAACATCTTCCCGGATATTTAATGATAAACTAATCTGTCGTTCATATGATGAATTTTCACATAAACTTAAGTACTTTCAAGACGTTTAGAATAAAGCCACGAATATTGAATAGCAGGGCAAGCCGATATGAGAAGTCCAATCAATTGTGCATAATTACGTAACTTAATTGTTTTTGCTTCGAAGATTTTTAAAAGAGATTGTTTTATTTTTACCCTCTTTGTTTGAGGTAATTTTAAAACCATGTTTTGGGAATCAAATACAAAGCCTAGAAATTTAAATGTGTTTAAGGGTTGTAAAGAACTCTTATCACAATTACTCTAGAAGCCTAAACTTTCTAAAAGTGTCTTTGTAAAAAGTACGTTCTTATAGCAATCTGCCTTTGTTTTACCAACGCAAAAAATATCGTCGAGATCAATAACTGATATCATATTTCTTTGATGTGATCGCAAAAATTCCATAACTGGTTTTAAAAGTTTTGTAAAGGTAGACAATTAAATTCATATACTTAGTTTGTTATTGAATTTGAATCTTAAGTACTTTTTGTGCGAGTTATGAACTGGTAGAAAAAAATATAAGTCTTTTAAATCAATAGTTGACACAAACATCGCTCAGTAACGAATTTAGATGCAGTTTTATAGCCTTCCATTTTAAAATGGACGGTTTCAACAAACTTGTTTAATTTTTTCAAATTCAATATGAACCTTTTGTCTCCGTTTGGTTTAGGTACTAAAATATATCGGATACAAACTATTCACTATCGTATGTACACTTAGGTATGGCTTTTATTCGAATCAAGTAATCTATGCAAATTTTAAAATCGTTAAATTTTTTATCTGGCTTATATCTTGAGTCAGGATTACTATTTCCGAAAGGCTTTTTAATAAACGGTATTTTATATCCCTTAATCCAGGACAAAACTATAGGATCATTAGTTATTTTTAACCAATTTTTGTAAAATAGCTTTAGATGGCCAGAATAACTGACCTCAGATGTTAATATCTCCTGTTGTATTTCTTGGGCGGCGAGCGTGAGCGTGTGTAGTTCGGGGTGTGTCGCGGCGGCGGCGGAGGCGGCGGCGGCGGTCCCGAGCGCTGCACCGGGCGAGGTCTCCCCGCTTCGGGCCGCGCAGCAGGCTTCCGTTGCGGGGGCTTCCAGTTTAAACAATTTTGAGAAGTAATCCTATAATTTTGGTTGTTTCTGTTTGAAATAAATGGTTGTGAAGGCTTAAGGGATTCTCCGGTTTTTTGTATAGTTTTTGCGGACCTTAACTTTTCTGGTAAATCGGTCCCAAATAAAAATGTATCTCTGGTGGTCTGACGAAGGGTATCTTTTAGTTCTGCATTGATAGTATTAATAACTAAATTTGTTCCGGCCTTCGTTAGGTAGTAGAAGGAATCGCACAACAATTTGCTTGCATCCCTTAAGGGTTTTAGAATATCCTGCGATGAATATTTCTTTGTAATGACTTTCTCTGTCGTTTGCGCTAATGCAGCCAAAGCAATGCTGATTTGTTTTTGACTAAGCATTAAGAAAAAATCTTTTTTGCTTGTCAGTTCTGAAATACCCGCTTTAACTTCAGGGTTGAGGATAGGCGTTAATAGCATTTCACAGTTTTTGGGTACCCGATATTCTTGTAACAAGGACTGTTTTGTTTCTTTGATGAGACCCTTGGTAAGTATGAGCTGCCGTCTATCGGATATGTTTTTATTAATTTCATCTCCCAAAATATCTTGCGACTGGGGAACTTCCCCTAATAATGACAGTATTTCGACATCAATACCACTGTCTCCTCGTATCTCCTTTGTGAGATCCGACGTCGAAGGTACTGGATTCTGTGCCGACGACGACGTATGAGGAACTGCCTCGTTCATACATGCCTCCTCTTCAAGCGATTCTTCGTGATGTGGTGAACTTTCGGGAATGACTTCCACGATAGATTCACGGTTGTTCGGTGAAGCTATGATTAGAACTTCACCATGTTCGTATTATTTTGTGGGTATTTTTAAAATAGGTTTAGTTCTGTAGTATAATTTTTGATATTATCATGAATACGTTTTATTTCATAAATGCTACCGGGCACAAATAATGTATGTTGTGCTTAAGTAAAGCATTATTTTATATTATATTTTTTAGTGAGTACCTATCCTCAGGCGTGGTACAAATTTGTGTCATTTGACAAGTGAGTACTTTAAATAAGTACAAATTGGGTTATAAAGTAAGTATATCTGCAGACAGACGCGCAGAATACAAGTTTTTAAACAATGTTAAATGACATTGTTACATAACTTACTTAAATTCGATGGATTCTTCGTCAGATGAAATAACGCGAATTCTTTTCCTCAGCTTATTTTCGAGTCTCCTTATTTTTTTTTTTCGTATTATTTCATTCTTATCTTCGTTCTTGCGCTTCTTCCCCATCTTGAGAGCTTTGTGTAACACTAGATGACCGTTACAATGAAGTCTTGAGCGTTGCCAGGAACACGTGCGAAGGCTTGAGCACGGGAACGAACAATGATTCCAAAAGGGCCGGTTAATTAGGAGCCGGAGGTGAAGCAGTGTTGCCAATACAAAAAAAAAAAAAAAAAGACTCTAAAATAACCGTGTAAGGCTGACACATGGGACCGATACTACAATAAGTAAACCTAATAAATCGCAAAGAATTAAGCTGCGAAATATAATTTATATTTGAACTCGACGTAACCACGTTTCGGTGTCTTTGCAAACCCCGTGGTCGCTCGTGATTTAAAATTATACGCGATAAATCCGATAAAAAATTGCCTTATGTAAGTTTTTTAACAGCATTAACAGCAGTTGTCACTGATCTAGATTATCCAATGACATTTTTAATAACACGGTAGGTAAGACAAGTATAAAAGAAAAATTGATAGCTATCTCGAAATTCTCACAAAATAAAAATTAATTAAACCTCACAATTGTATCTCCGACTCGTTATTAACAAAAAAGTTAACGTGAGAATTAACCTTGAATCACTATAAACTCGAATCGAAAGATTTTATTAAAGTCTACACTTCCTTCAATTTAAGTGTACTCTACAGAGAGCAACAATTTAGTTTTCATTGTTAATAGACTAGAATGAAATTGGTGATGATAAAACTGTTGTTGTCCGTATATAATAATCACATTTTCAAAACAGAGGTCGTACGAGCCATTCATCATTTCAAAGTAATGAGAGAACGATTCAAAGAGACCCGAAATTAGTGAGGAACACTAAATGTTAGTACAAAATTTAGAGGTCAAATCAATCTGTTCTTGATTTATCTATTATGATTTCACTGACGTGAAAGGACTTTGGAGAAGATGGCCTTCTAGGTGTATTAATAAGTAACCAACTCTGTCAGCAGAAGTGCCTGGTTCGAAATCAGGCTGAAATTGATATTTATAAGATCAACACTTATTTATACTATCCACGTCATGACTGTTTGCATCTTATTCATCTTAATTTATTTATTTAAAATATTTCTATAATATAATAACTAAGGGACGAAAGGTATAAAATTGTTTGAAAATATTATGTATTGAAAACAATTTTTTTTTTTATTAGTTAACGGTCTCCAGTAACTTTGGAGAAATACAAATCTAAGGAAAATAACAATTTATAATAAAGAGATTACAATTAAATCAGGCTCAATGCAACAGCCTGTCTGTGTTGAACTACATATTTTCCAGTAATGCTATGTGTACTTCGTTCAATATTTAATAGCCTGCTACTCTAAATTTTGTGATTGTTTTAATTGTACCTACTTTAAAAAGATTACCGTGTTAAAATTGTGAACCTGTCATTGGCAGTCTGCATACATTTTGTAACCTAATGAATGCTCTTAGAATGCAAATAGTAATTTTCATCTGCAAATGATTTTATTGCGCGGAGATCTCACGACCTTTGATATCTAAAGCAGATTGACACCCCAGCGCCACAACGATCATCAATGCTTACTAAATAAAAGTATGTTGAAATTTCGGAAGAGGATTCAATCGGTTTTGTGTAATCTTTCGTTACATCACGTAATTTGTATGTTTACGGATGCTAAGCGTTTAATTTCGTATTAGCAAACCATTTTTTGCTATGTTGCTAATGATGTTGTGTTAAATGATTGTTATTCTATTGTAAATCATAGTTTTAATGCCTACTATATTTTCTTTTGATATTTTAAAAAGAAACTAGCAGCTGCGCGTGATTTTTCCCGCGTATCTTTTGATCCTAAAATTATTTCTAGGAAAATATAGCTTTCGTCAAGAGTTGGCAATCGAATGTTAAAAGAAATTTCATTTGTAGTTTTAGACGAATGATATATAGGGTCGCCACATAATAGTCAATAATATTTTAGTAGCAGATTAAGAATGATGAGTGGGACCGAAATTCAAAAAAATATTTTTTTTTTAACATTTTCATGAATTAAAATTTCAAAATTCTTCTAATTGATCAAAATGTTTAATCTGTAGCTTATGAATACACATCAAGTGATAAAAACGTTTCTATCTTATTGTATGTAGTCATAAAATGAAGAATAAACTTAAATTTTACTCACTGAGAAGTATTTTTTAATTTTAATTTATGAAAAATATATTTGATTTTTTTTTTTATTTTACACCCGCTCATCATTATTAATCTGCTGTTAAAATATAATTGACTATTATATGCGGACCCTATATAATAAAATTTAGTTTTCTAGATAAGCGCGTCCAATGAAACAAACAAAATAATCCCTTCAGCTAAATTGTATTAGTATACAGCACGTGTGCTTGGAATAGCAATACCGCCCCTGGACAGCGTGTCGTAACAAGCGACTAATCCGAGTGACCCCCGCTTGGTGGTAGGATGATGGCAGAGTGCGACTGGCTAGCGACCACCCTTCATATAAAATCTGCCACTCCGGCGGTGATGTGTTCCTGCAACATTTTATGGAGAACCAGTTCTTTTCTAGGGCCGTGTGCTTTTTCGTTTCGATCTTCGTTTTATTTTCTCTTACCATCAGTTGAGATTGAAGTCAAGCACGGGCATAGTCTTTACTAAAAAACACTTCGCGGTTATGCTTTACATAAGATTATCAGGGTAAAAGGTATCCTATGTGTGATGAACAGGTATTTTCTACTTTATGCAAAATTTCAGCATAATTAGTTTATGCGTTTGCCAGACTAATGAAAAACAAACATTCATCCTTACCTTTCACGTTTCTAATACTAAATTCAGAGTATCAGCAAAAAAATATTCTATGTGTTCTTCTAGTGTTGTCATTAAAGAAAAAAAAATGGAATTTGTTTGTCTGGACTAAGTTGGAAATTATTTTTATGGGTTAAATCTTAACCCGTAATGTCGAAGAAAAAGGTGGCAGAGCAGGTCCAGGTGGAAAACTTCTCCTCGGCACTGATCCGTCGAAAATAGGACTCTGGTAGGAGGTGGAAGGAGATAAGTTCACCTTCTCGTTCACAATAAGCAGCCGTACCAGCTGGGGGTCATAGCCCTTATAGCCATGTGTACTAAACCAATTCCTACATGAGAAGGCTCGCGGTTAATGCCACTGGCGGTACCTGTGACAGAACTGGATGTTTTAAGTCAGTCAATCTGGCCGTCTGTCAGATTAACCTCACTTACCACGCCGCTCGTTCTCGGGCAACCTGAAAGATACAATTTCTTCAGGAAATACTAATGAGAATGACTAAGAAAATGTTCCTCAGGTAAAACAAATGAGAATAACTAAGAAAAAAAAATTACAAAGAACATAAAGGTATACTGACTAAAATCGGTAGAGCTAAACTTCTCATATGATTTTGATACGAAACTGGAAAACAGGATAATTACTATCCCGTTTAATTTGTTTACGTCTTCAAGTTTTATTACCTGCACGAAGTCCATTAAGTATCCTCCAGGTGGTGTCCGGTGCCCATTCACATAATTTAGAAACTTAACATCTTGTGACAAAGCAAAATAGAGACAAAAAAACGAAGCAAATATTAATTCATAAAGTTGAAAAGAGAAATGAGAGAGATGCACAATTAAATGGCAGTACTGCATCCGTTCAGAAGGCTTAATTAGCGGCTGCGGACGAAATCTAGTTTTATTACAGCTTTATGTGTGTGGTGCAAGCTATGGCAGGTAGAGATCTGTATTTTTGTGGTGAAGTCATTTGGCGCCAGTCTACTTTTTCTTTAGCTCGGTTTATAAAGCTGAGACAGTATATTCTGAAAGTCTATATAGGGTATTCGTAGTCAACTTCTCACCGCTCTATGTAGACTCGCCTGATGTAGATATAGATGTCGCCTCTTGCCGCACAATGTCTCACCATTCGATTCAGATTCAGATTGACATTGAGGTGAAAAGACAAAAAACGAAGCACCGACCATTCGCCACTGTAGTCGCCATTTCTCAAAAGACTCGCTAGTGTGGTTTCAACATCATTCCGCTTGACTTCTAGTAAGAATGTTAGAGTATTTAGCAGTACATGTGCAAATTTATGAGAAAATTACTCAAAGCTGTTTTCCATGAGTATATTTTTTTAAAGCTTTTAAGTATGCTAAAATATTGTGATTTAGACCACAAGCCATCTCAGTTTCCGCTCGACCCTGAGAGAAGTCCCGTTAGCCTAGCTGGTCCTTTACCTCCTTACAGTAATGTTGCAGTTAACTTGTACTATCTCTTTATAAATAATTGAGTTATAGGCAGCCTCATTAATGAAGGTGAGTTACTATTTAGTTGTCAATTACATTTATTTTTATTTAATTCTAACTTTTTAGATTGCGTAATAGTCCCTTATAAGCTAACTTAATTTATTATATATTTTAAGGTGCTGCTAAAGAAGGAAAATGCCAATTTAGCATGAACTTTTTTTGGTCACAAAATCTGCATTTGGACTAAATTTCACCAGATGCTTAGTGTCATGGAGTCCGAAGATCGTGCTTAGGATTATGGAAAGTATTTTTTTTTCATATTCATTTCAATATATATTATATTTAAAGCTATGGTATAATTAAGGCAACGTCTGGTTAAAAGCCTGGTGTTCCCTGAACGCGTTCTTCCACAAGAAGGTTCTCCCGATTTTTGCGATAAAATTATTTAAAATATATATATATAACAATATCAATAATTTAAATGACTACCAAAACACATTTGACCTGCTAATAGTAATTATTGTTGTTTTGTAATGGATTTTCCTAGTAGTAGATTATACATACATTACAGTTATCAACCCCTAAACAAGAGTTTAATACATTCAATCAACGATATTCATTGTATTAAATATCTTTGATTTCTTATTTCA
Organism: Stenoptilia bipunctidactyla; assembly: GCA_944452665.1. Lineage (NCBI taxonomy): Eukaryota > Metazoa > Arthropoda > Insecta > Lepidoptera > Pterophoridae > Stenoptilia > Stenoptilia bipunctidactyla. Next base: position 14,932,709 of record OX101726.1, read on the forward strand.
TTTAAACAAAATAAACACTTATAAATTTTAAATAGTAAACATATATCGTAAACGTCCAGTCATTGGACATTTAAGGTTCTTATGAAGGGATTTATTGGTTCACGAAAACAATTAAAAAGCTATGAACTAAAATTCTTCTTATTTTTGTAGATTAATATCTATTTTTGTATACTACAATCTTTAAAACTATATTCAACACAAAAATTCGCGAATAAATAACGTTATGAAAAAAGTTGCAAAATATACAGTCAATGGACAGAATTTCAGTGGTTGGACAGCTCATACTAGTTAATGGACAGTTTTAATAAATATTTTATACATGTTTTAAAAGGAAATAAATTACATTAATATATTTTTATTTATTTCCTTTTGATCTAAATAAATAGTTTGGCATCTTAATTAGGAAATTATCAATACGATAATGCAAAAAATATATTAGAATTTACTTTTTAAGTATAGTGTCACAACTATTTTTCAGTCTTAGCGAATATATTTTGACATGGGAATTTTCTGTATGATTAAGTTGATCGTGAAATTAAATTAAATATTTAAAATAAAACAGTTTTTTACCTCATCTATCGCGTATTATTATATTTTACATTTTAACTTGAAGTTTCAGTGTCTTTCAGACCTCGTGAAGTGGTAAATCCGGGTAAAAAGAGTTTTATTTTATAGATAAAAACACCAAATAAAATCAATCCTGGCTGGGACTCGAACCTAGATCTCCTGCATCTCTTATATTCGATAATGAATAGTGAAAATTTAAGTCACCGACATAGCCAGAGGACGCTGGCCATTGCTTTTAATAAATATCACAACCTTTCAGGGTCATTCTAGGTGACTGCTACGCGAGTTGTAGGATTCTGGTAGAAAGCTATTATTTCGATGCCCAGCTCTTTGCAATACTTACAATATAAGTGAAATGGGTTTTATGATGTACGACGGGATATTATGCGCCTTTGGTAAATGAGAGTGAAGTATGTTTGTTATTTATCCGAAAAAGACGCCATCCATCTATTTTTACTGCTCCCAATTGTTCATTCTCTAGGAATTCCGTCTGCAATTATCAGTGGTATTCTGTTTTAGTTAGAGGCAGCCAGAGATGGACCCGCGTTACCAACAGTGGAAAAATTTAACATAACTGTTTTGGGAATCTTTGCTAGCTTGATGAATTTCGTGATCATTATTAGCTGCAACTTTACCAATTTTCAGGAATAATTTAATTCCACTTTCACCACCACTTTAACTCCTAAGTGGTTCATTGAAAATATGTAACAAGTTGTTTTGTGATCAGTAGTCTTGAATTTTAGAAAACAATCTCCTTTTAAAGCGAAACAAACGTACTAGAGTGCATTCACATCTTCACTGGTACGGTATCCAAAAACTAGGTGTCTTCTGAATAACCCTTTTACATTACTGAACACCTGTCCATTAATTAGATTTCACTAAAAATAAAAACTAGTTATTGGACAGTTCGTTAAAACATATAAATTATATTATAGGGTTCCAATTCCTATTAAATTCTATGCAAAATACTACAACACTTTATGGTGTTTACAACAAAACATATTATGAAGAATGTAAAAAAAATTCATTGTTATTAACTATTATTGTTGAACTTACCTATTTCTTAATTTTTCACTTGAAGGACGACTGAACTTCAAGGACGCCCCGCAAAAATATATTATTAAAAGTTATGCTGCGATTTATTGGATTTTTTCAAACATTTTGGTACTGTTATAATACAGAGTTTAAATGAATACCGACTGCGAGGTTCTCGTTTTTAAAACAACCTTAATTATACGTGAATTATTGTTTACTGTCCAATGACTGATAGTGTCCAATGACTAGTAGTTTACCCTATAGGAGTTCATTAATAAATGTAACGCCTTGGTTCGGCCTTAGTAAATGATAATAAAAAACTTTGTATCTTACAAATCGATTTAATTGAAAGGTATTATTTGGATAAGTGCTAAAATTGTAACTTAATTATACATATAATATTTAATCAATGTAATTTATTTTTAAAACATTACAAAATACTTGCGCTAACTTTAAGCGCATAGCTTCATTAGCCTAGACCAAACCAAAAGAGCGCCCAGGTGATACCAACCGTGGGAATCCTTGATCTTGAACGAGGCATTTCACGTCTAACCAATATCAAGATTTTTATTTTTGCTACATGCAAGCCGGTTAGGCACTCTTTGTAGTTACTGTACTTAAAAGGCTTTGCCGTTATAAATGGTAATTGGTTTGCTGAAAGGAAATCGATTTTAAACCGTTCATTATGTTTAATTGTATAGTTTTAAGTTTTCACTGAGTATGTCACGGGTGGATGGATCGATAGATTTACGATCTTAATTAAGAGGCGTAAGATTTTCATTGTTCAATCTTTTTCGAGATATTTTCTTTTTTGTTTTCTTTAGGTCACGTTAAGTCAAAAAGTTATTTCACACACTGCTTACGGTAAAACTGCTTAAATAAAAACAATATACAATACAATGGGCTTCAAAAATAAATCGCAACCCGCGATCCTTCATTTAAATCACCACAATTTTGCTATGAAAACCTAAATCCAGATTCATGTTTTGTATGATAGCATCTGGGATCAAAATTTATTATAGGGGAAAGGAAGGTAAAACGGACCCTGTGGGCAAAACGGTCCACCTTGATAATTTTGAAACGGTTAACGCCATCTATATGAAAGTTACGTCAACGTGTCGCCAGCCGTGTTTCCAGTATTGGTCAGTGTACTCAATTCCACCGGCCGCACGTGAACAGATTTAGCAAGGTAAGTTAATTTTTTTGTATTTTGATGTAAAAATTGCATTTTTGAAGTGACCTACAGTTCGGTTTGGTTTGTAATAACGTGTTCTAATGATAATTGTGTGTAAACTGACATATGATTAAACTAATAACGAAGTATCCCGACTACGTCTCAATTAATAACCTCAAAATTTTTAGTTTTTGTTGATTATAGCGAAAAGGCAAAACGGACCCAGGCAAAACGGACTGGGGTACCTTTTTACCTTCACTGGGTCCATTTTGCCTTCTATGAAGTAACGTGAATTACACTTATATTATCAGAGGGCTATTATAAATGCGAGTGGTTGTTTTATTTGATTGTATGTTTTGTTTTGTAGTTTTTTGGCTGTCTTTCATCTTCAAACGCCTTAACCGATTTTAATGAAATTTGTTATTTCTACCAAAAGTAAAAAAGTAAGTACTACAATAATCTTTTTGTTTTGTTTTTAGATGGTAAACAATTACAAAAGGAAATCCAATCGAAATTCTTGGGATGAAGCTAGCATGAAAAATGCAATTGAGAAAGTGGCTGCTGGAGAAATGGGCCTTAATAAAGCCTCTAGTCAATTTCTAGTACCTAAGACTACTTTAAAGAGAAAATTGGAGAAATATAAGTCTACTCAAAATATGGATAAAGCAGTACAAAAGAAACTAGGTAGATTTGAACAAGTATTTTCTAAGGTTCAAGAGACTGAATTAGCTACTTATGTTAAACAGATGGAAAGTCGTCTATTTGGGTTAACCACCAAAAATCTGCAGAAGTTGGCTTATGATTTAGCCGAAAGAAATAATATTAATCATGGTTTTGATACCAGCAAAAAGATGGCTGGTAGAATTTGGCTAGAAAATTTCTTAAAGCGTAACCCGGACCTCAGCTTGCGTAAACCTGAACCAACATCTGCAGCCCGAGCAGCTGGCTTCAATCAAGTCGCAGTCAATAAATTTTTTGATTTACTGTCTCATGCAATAGAAACTTATCGTCTGACTCCTGATAAAATTTTTAATGTGGATGAGACTGGTATTACAACTGTCCCCAAGTGCTTATCAAGAGTTATTGGCACAAAAGGGAAAAAACAAGTGGGCTTGTTAACCTCTGCTGAGCGGGGTCAACTAGTCACATTAGTGTTTTGTGTTGGAGCAGATGGATCCTATATGCCACCTCTTTTCATATTTCCACGGAAAAGGATGAAGGCTGAATTATTGAACAATGCACCTCGTGGATCTTGGGCTGAGTGTCATGAAAGTGGCTGGATTCAGAAGGATATTTTTACCGCTTGGTTTCGGAAATTTATTGTTTTTTCTAGAGCCTCCAAAGACAACCCGGTGCTGCTAATATTGGATGGGCATAGGAGTCATACCATGAATCTTGATATTATAGATTTGGGGCGAGAAAATGGAGTCCAAATTCTGGCAACCCCACCACACTGTACTCACCGTCTCCAGCCACTGGACGTAGGATTTATGAAACCTTTGTCAACCTATTATTCGGAGGCAGCACAGAGTTGGTTGAGAATGAACCCAGGTAAAGTCATAACTCAATTCCAGATTGCAGAATTGGTTGATAAAGCGTTCCAAAAAGCAGCTACTATGACAACAGCTTTCAATGCCTTTCGTGCCACAGGAATTTGGCCTTTTAATCGTAGTATATTCACAGAGGCCGACTTTTTAGCAGCAGCAGCTACTGACATCGAGCTATCACATCCAAGTCCAATCCCATGCTCTTCAATAAATCCAAATTCAAGCGTCCAAGATCCTCAACCCTCAAGTACTAATCAGCTCTCAACAGTAGTTTCGTGTATAGAAAATTCTCAAACCTCTACGTCAAGATCTAATCAGCCCTCAACATCATTTTGTTGCATCCAAGAACTTAATCCCCTAATATCAATAAATAACTCGACATCTACGTCTAACGAGGGACCAAACAATGATGGAAATATATCAAGATCGTCTACGCCCACCATCTTGCATGTTGACAAGTCTGATTCCAGGGTGTCATCACCATCTATTTTAAATGATAGCCAAATTGACATCCAACCTATCTTGACTTCTGAAACGGAACCTTCAACATCCACCACAATTAACTATGAACCTTGCAGTGTATTCCATTTTGGACCTAAAGATATATTGCCTTTTCCAAAAACCAAAAAGACTACAAGACATCATGTCAAGCGAGGTAAAACAGTAATCATCACTTCATCACCCTACCGCCTTGAACTGGAAAATTCTCAAAATAAACATGTCGAAAAGATTAAAAAAAACCTTAGTTTCGAGACAAACATAAAAACATCTAAAAAGGGAACAGCAAAAAATAAGACAGGAAAAAAAATAATCAAGGAGAAAAGTAAGAATAAACTAAAAATTTCAAAGAAAGGAAAGGCAAGTAAGAAATCCGATATAAAAAGATCAAAAACTATGAAAAATGCTAGTTCGTCTGAAGACGATGATGCTGAGTGTCTCTACTGTACTCATTTATTCTCAGAGTCAAGTGGAGGTTGGGTGCAATGTCCAAAATGTCGTTTATGGGCACACTGCGCTTGTGCTGGAGTAGAAGACGAGGATGATGAAACAATATTTTTATGTGAAAAATGTGTTGACTGATATATTTTTATGTAAGTCCATTTTGCCTTCATGTGTGGTCCATTTTGCCTTACTCATGAAGGTAAAACGGACATATTGAAGATATTGGAAATCATCTAATATCTTCATAGTCTGTGATTTTATCAAAGTCTGATTAATAAATAACGTAGATTATATCATGTTGATTAGTATTACTTTGAACAAGTTTAATAAAAATGAATATTTTCTTTTCAATAGTTGTTTTTTGTTAAGTGGTCCGTTTTGCCTTCCTTTCCCCTAATATAAAATCCGTTCAAAGTACGCAAATAAAGCTCTCTTTAAAAAAATATATATTTATATTTCAATCAGTTTTAAGAGGTAGAGCGCCGTGTAGGGCAGGCGTAAAATAACTCTGCCACCGAATCCAAAGTGAATGAATACGCCCTTTTGTACGGGACACCTACTGCCGAGCTCTTAAAAGTTTTTCTCTTGCGGAGGTTGTGTGGTGTCGGGATCATTCATTTGCCCTTTTCGGGGCGGACCCGACCGCTGCCAGCCAAAGCATCGCTGATCAGGTGGATACGTAACCGTGACAACTAAGCCTGATCGTCCGCCGTTTACCGGCAATAGGTCCGGATTCGGTCGCTCTTTTTTCAACGCAGTTTGTGCAGCTGTCTCGCCGTTCACCGGCACTTAGGTTCGTTTAGGATAGGTTTTCTTTCAGCGCAGCACGATGGAAAAAGGAGCAAGTTCTTTTAATGACCATTATATCACTACTCTCAAAGCCGATCTCGAAGCCGAAAAGTTGAGGATCTTGCGCCATTATAAGTCTCGTATCAAGTCTCTAGAGCAAAAATTGGTTGATAAAGATCAAAAAATTGCTGCTAAGCAACAGGAATTAGTTCAGTTAGACCATGAAAATTAAGTTCAACATCAAAAACTGGAAGCTAAATGTCAGGAAATTTCCGCTAAACATCAGGTTATAGAGAAAAAAACTCAGGAATTAGATGCTAGTCGTAAAGAACTAGAGGAATTTCGTGCTCCTTTTTCTCAAGCTCCGGCCGTTCCGGCCGTCTCGAATTTTCAGGTCCCTCAGGAAACCGCTCTGATTCCGCTTTCGCACTCCTGAGTCACCTACTGCTCCATCCTGCATCTTGTGCGGCCAGTCAGGCCACACGGCAAACTTTTGCGGTTGCTCCAAGGCACCGCAGGCTGCCAGGGCTACCGTAAAGCCCATCGAAAACTGGAGAGAGACCTCAGCCTAGCTCGAACGCTCCTCCAGCCATCTCTAAGGCCCCCAAGGCCATTCCTGTTCCGTTTCAGGTCAGAGCAGCCGGGTTGTGACTCAATCGCAACCGACTGCCATATCGGCTTCCCAGTGCCAGAACGCAAACGGGTCTCATGACCGCATGGCGTTCTGGATCCAGCTCGCTCCCGTTGACGAAATTCTGGATTTCGGCGCCGCTTTCGACGCCAGCCCTGAGGGTTTCAACGTTGCTCTTCCGGTCTTAACCAAGTTCGCTCCCCTTATTAGGAAACTCCAGCAAGCTCAACGTTTCTAAACGTTGTCCCTTTCCTCCACCCTTCATATCTCAGAGTGAGTCTCATCACTCTAGATAATCTATCAGTTTCAACTTCGTCATCTTTACTTTCAGTTCATCTATGGGATGCCGCTTACTACGCAGCCTCTAGCTACCGATTGGCTGTCGATCCGATTATGATCAATGGCCTTTGTCAAGGCGGAGCATTAAAAGGGGATGTTTAGTGGATGTTCAGGCGTTCTGAGGAGTCTCGTGGCCGCTCTTGCGGCTCCCACACTGTCTGGGTACTCTATATCTATTAGCCACTGGGGTTAGCAGCTCTTTAGAATTCCCTTTCGTCCGTAACAGGATTCATCCTCCTCCTGCTAGAGCTTGCTTTAATGGGTGCCAAAGACTTTCCTTGGCGTAAAATCAAAAAAAATAATAAGGAAAGCTTGTTATTAAATACATATTTTTCATATTGTAGAATTTAGTGTCTGCACCACTTTTTATAATATATATAATATTATTGCTTGACGGCCTGGCCACGGGAATGGGCGGTGCGAACGGCCGATGCGGCGGGAGGGGCGAAAATTTCCGCGGCACATGTATTCTTATTCCTGTTCCAAACAAAGATAAGATGAGCAAATTTAAATTCAGGATCTAGATTTTAGCCACGTCAGCAACGTACTTTTACTAGATATCAGTGTCTAATAATAATGTCCCGGATGCAACTTGTCATCAAGAGGATCAAGCACTCATCTGCCAGCTTTCATAATATAAAAAGTATGCTACTAAAAACAAACTCATAACTTATAACCACTTATAGAATGTTGTAAGCTTATTGTTGCATTCATTCAAGTTGCTCCATCAATACATCGATCATTATTCTACGATGTTACTAATTGGCATAACAAGCTTATAGCTATCTTGAAGCAGAATAACCTTGTAATTGCTTGTTTCCTTCGCGCATCGTAACTTAAAAGCCTTTTCATTAACTTACTCTGTTAAACCACTAATCAATGCAACTTTGAAAAGGCTAGTTAAAAGGTGTGTTTATCTAGAGTTTTTATCTAGATCGTAGACGCGGACGCAGCATCTGAAGTTCCGTTATTTTTAAGGATGTATAAAGAATATTGAAGAAGGCACATTTGGTGATGCTGAGAGGAAGTTAACTGGTTCATCGTAACATATTTTTCAATCATATAGTTATATTTATAGGCTATTTGATTTGTTTGTTTCAACTACTTACCCTATTCAGAAATTATAGGTATAGGTTTCAACTTTTTGAAAAGAAAAAAACCATAAGTTTACGATAGGCTTGTGGAGCCTTATAGAGCCTTAAAGATCGCTGCAGAAAGTCTAAAGGCGTATTAAAGGTTAATATTTTTTACTACCAAAAGAAAAAAACACAGCTTTTTTTTAAACAAACATTGCGTCGAACTAATGAATGAGTTTCAAATATATTTTAAAGTAGAATTATCTTCTTAGTCGGTAGAAATGAAAAATATTAATTTGGCAATATTAGAAGCATAATGTGTTTTCACTTAACTAGTACAAAAATGAATAAATATAACGTCTACAAAAATTGGTTTTAAAACTGCGCACCACTAGCCATTTTCTTATAAAAAGTCGCAATATAATTACGTTCTTCCAAAAACAATACAACCAATAGCTTTTTTTTCTACACATCCCTTTGAAAGTAGTAATAATTTTATCAATCAACAACAAAAAAGCTTTAACTTCCAACGTCCAAGAAATGCCATATCCATAATTTCAAATGCCACACATCTCGATATTGCAAACCAGATTGCCCAGTTACACTATCTTCCATTTAATTACAAATAACCCGATGTTCGACTGTATCACTTGTTTTTTTTTTCGATTGCTTTCGTGGGAAAAGTTTCTAGCACCTGGACCGAATGTATGATAGTATTCGATGCATTTATTTTATAAAGATTTATAAAGATAGCGCGTTGAGCTTGAAAACCTATTTCATTTTAATTCTAAGATCAATATGATCTCAAATACGGACTGAAGTCATCTTTCTGCATGAAAAGACTGCACTAAAAGACTGTATTTGACTATCATTTTATTCTGCTATTCTTGGCATGAAACCTGAGTTTAACCAAGTACTTAATGCCATGTTTATTTGCGCGTAATTATAAAGTTGCCAATCGTTAGTTTATTTTCTGGTCACATAATCACAAACGGCTACACAAAGGTTACTTAAAGTCCCACATATAGTCTGGCTAATGAAAGTAGAAAATGAAAAAATCTAGGGAATAAAAAAAAATCCTATCATGGTAAATCCCAAAAAAACCCGGACTGTAGTACGACACATGGATTAAACAAACTTGATAGGTACTTGATTATTTTTTTTATCAAAGAATCGTAAAAGTATCAATATTGGTACTATCCTACTTTTTGATGAGAAGTACATAATTAAAATGATAGGAAACTAGTATTAATCAGGCTTATAAATAAAACAATAAAATACAATAATTATTTGTAAACAAAATTTAAATCCAGCAATTCTATATGGAATGAATCGTCAGAGTCACTGGTATCATTGTTTCCTACATTGGTTATGAAACTATCAAATTTTTAATTTATTTATTCATTTTCAAATATGAAAATTCCAAAATCTCAATTACCAAAACCACCAACAATCGTTCGATTGACAACAGTGACACTAGAATAAGTTGCCATATATAAAGTTTGCAAAAACCCCCATTGTCTACTTTCGTAAGCCAGACTCTAGCTCGATTCTGTGCTGTCCGCATCCAGCGTTGACCAGCAGCCACTTTGATCAGATCCTCAGTGCACTTTGCGTAGGGCCTGCCTATTGTCCGTCTCCCAGTATGTGGTCCCAACGGCCTTTTCGGGTGCCCTGCTCATTGCCAGTTCAACATTTCCCTTCTGGCAATAAGAGCTCATGAGATTTAATTTTGCCAATCTATGCAAATTATCGATAGGCTCTATAAAGTACTGAAAGGGTGAACGACTTTTGAACAGCTTGAGTACCACCATTAATTATTTCCAATAAAAATAATTAATTGGAAAATAAACCTAAATTGAATTGCATATTTCCATTTTTTTCATCTACCACATGTTGTGGGAAAAGGTGTAATATCTTAATGGCTGTGAATGAGCATGTGTTAGAGGAAAATAGGTTAGTTTTGTTTTGGACCGGAATTGCAGATGGTCAGCAAGATGTATCCGGTGGTATCGATTGACATCCTTCGCTTATAGATTGTTGTTTGGCCGAATATGATAAGTGAAGCGATTTCGCAGTAATGTCTCATAATTAAAATCATATAAAATACAAGAAATCAAAATTAAAAAATAAGTGTCAGTTAAGGTACAGAGCCCGTATTAGTGGGCGATAAGCTAAACCCCGTTACTGCAATAGCCTCTCTCCGTCATTATAATACTTCCAAACGTGACATTAGATGGTTGCTTACCTCAAAAGCCTATAGTGTTTTGGCTACCCCATACCTAAGGGGTACCAAAAGGGTATGTATGCAATATTATACTTTCAAATGATATATTTTAATTTACAATGTTTTAAGGTACCTATAATATTGCGTGTTGTATGGTTTAGAAATCTAGACAACAAACAGATAACGATCGACGTTTCCTTTCTAGGAATGTTTGTTTCACCGGAAACTTATGTATGCAAGTTGTATTGAAAACTGATGGCTATAATTGACAGTCATTTTCACAATACCAATACTTCTAGACCGAAATCAACAAAATTTTCTTTTCAAACGATCACGAATTGTAAGTGTAGAATATTTAATTGAATAATCTAATATATAAAATTCTCGTGTCACAGTTTTCGTTGCCATATCCTCCGAAACGGCTTGACCGATTTTGATGAAATTTTTTGTGCTTATCCGGTATCTATGAGAATCGGCCAACATCTAATTTTTTTTCTATTTTTTTTTTCTTATTTATATGGCAAAACGACGTTTACCGGGTCAGCTAGTATAATATAATCTTGATATATTGAATGGCTTTAAAGTTCAAAAGCGAAAGCAATTTATTTCTTGACAGTTAGTCAAATTTTTTTTTTACATATATACGAATAAAATATTTAGTTCTTCCAATTTGAAATTAAATATGAATTTTAAACAAATCACTACATACACTTTGTCATCCTTTGAATTACAACTTAACACGCTACCTGTTCTTAATTTCACCATCCCCATAAACCTACGATGCTATTAAACCTTCAGAAGAACCTAGTTACAGGACCACTAATTATAGAATCATACTTACTCTATACATCTTCGAATAAGGCATAACCGCACCTGTGTAGGCATATCCGCTGCTTGATAATAAATATATAGTTTATACCGTTAAGTGTAAACTACATACTTTAAAAAAAATTGTGTAATATCATTAATTATGTTTAAAGGATTAAAGAACATCTGCGAATTTCCTTTATGTTTTAAAGTTATGTGCAATTTGCCTGCACCTAACACTGCGGGGTGTCAACTCGGAAACTGTAATTGTGATTTGCAGGATAACCCGTTATATTAAGGACTTAAGCATAGATTTGATGTCAATTTGGTTTAAAAGCCTGTTAAAAAAAGCTATAGTTAAGTAGAGTTTAAGTGTGAGAAATCTATCTTTAAACGAGCCCTATAGTTTCGGTACCTTTTATGCTGAAAACATATTAAATTTGAGCTACAAAGATAGCCTATCATTTTTCTTGTTGGTATATTATTCCTTACTGTTATTAAGTTAGCACAAAATATGATAAAATTTGAGTAATGCCTTTTGTATGAATGCATGTCCATTTTTACAACCATATAAAAGTAAATACCTCACCTCTCTTTTTCACTACATAATACCGTTACAAAAAACATGAAATAATAAATGATTCGATTTTCATTTACTTTAAAACTCGTTTCAACAAAAATGTTTACGCACTCAGAGCCAAGCGATTTGACATTTACAGGTTTTCTTTTTTTTTTACAGGCAGAGAAATGATCTCGTACAGCTTCCTCTGAGAAAGGACCTTGGCGGGATGTTGAACTTACACTCAATGCCACTTACCTACTTAAAAAAATAGTAGCAACTTTCAATGCTGTTTTCTTTTGTCCAGTTTGCGTTTTTGTAAAACTATGTGATTTCTGGTTATTGGCTGACTCTTTTGCGTTAGTGAATACTTATTAATTTTTTCATAATTTGGTGGATATTTATGGGTAGAGTGCGACTTTCTTTCATCTGATATTTATGAAGGTAATACGGATCACTTCTTCGGTTTATATGGACACAAAAGTATACTTATACGTAGTTATTATTTCGGTTCAAATAACGCCCTGAATAAGTTTTGGATTAATTCCCAAAAAAATAAAAAATATGGTCAGAAATTCGTATTTATTTTTGAGCACGAGTTTTGCATATTACTGACTTTTGCAGTACGCCCGAGAAGAGAAGCAGCTGCCTCATTCTATATTTTCCATTACTCCCAGTCCAGCATGAAAGTTTATTTGAATCTTTGAAAATTCTTCGATGTTTTTTAAAGTTAAGTTTACTATTCATATATAACATACACAGTTGAAGAGTTTAGGTACCTCTTAAAATTTAGTGGTATTTTATTTTCAATGCATATTAAGTGTATTCTATTTTCAATGCCGCTTAAGACACACAACACTATTATTTTTTCTAATGCCTTTAAATTAAAATAAAAACTAACAGGTGCCAACCGCTGTACTCATTTATATCAGAACCGAAAATAGATGGGCAGATGTGACTACACCTAAGTCAATTTAAAAGGTTAAACATAATTTAACAGTATTTGCATAGTAATGGATTTTATGCGCTTACAAATAATTACGGTTAAAACTGATATTTATGTTCCACTCTAGTTTGATTACTAGTCTTAAGAAAATCAAAGAACAAAATCAAGAATGGTTATAAGAACATATATAATTATAATATATAAAATATAAGAAGATATAGATTAACATGAATTGCATACAGACAATTTCTATAAACGTAAACACAAAAAAAAACGAAAACAGGACTCTGCTTTTCAAATATTTAATGTCTAAAACCGTCCAGTTTTCAAACTGGCAGTTTTTATTTCAAATTCAATATTTTTATTCTCAACTATGCTTTTAATATTATTTATTTAACCGGAAAATAATAAAAACCGTTAGTTTATAAATTTCCTCGGGAATTTATAAGTTAATGTAAGATTCTAAACGAGTGATAAATTTTATTATTTTACGCTCACATTTTCGCAAATTTATCAATTTGCGACGTCGCAAGATTCTACACGGTTTGACCAATCACAGAAGAGCTTTTAATTTTACCCTTTTTTCAAATACGGAAAATAATACACTGCTCGCTGATTGGGAACCAAGACAAACAATCACAAAATTCGGCTTATCTACATTAATACTTTATGGCGCTTTGCCGGTAGCGGCCGGTAAGTTACTATACAACTGCTCCTCCTTGCTACGCTCTCGTCGTCACACCTAACCGTTCCAACGAGGTCTTCCGGTGTATTTGTTTTTGAAATTTAAACACGTGACTTACACAACCAATCAGAGCTTACTTATTACTCTACGGATGGGTTTGGTAAGTTTAACAATTTGCGAAAATATGAGCGTAAAATAATACAATTTGTCTCCCGTTTAGATTCAATTTATTAATTTCTAAACGGGAAAAAAAAACAAATTATCAATTAAGGGACGTAATTTTTATTCAAAGTTTTTTTTGTGGTCGATAGGCTTACCCCCTCTCACTGCAATAGTCTCTCTACATGATTATAATGCCTCCAAATTTGTAAAACGTGCCATAAGATGAGATGGTTTTATCACCTCTGATGCTCTGTCTGCCAAATAAGGAATACAGGCCCAGTAAGGAATGAAGTTATGTATGTATTATGTTTCACAATATAGCTAACCGAAATATCGTTTTCCGTAGAATGGCTATAATAGAGACCCGAGCGAGCCTGATAGTAAGTAAAATAACCATTATACAGAAAACAGATAACCAGCAACCATGACTTGTTCCTGTTTCCATGTTCTTTTAATTTATGCACTTTTCTTTGTACAATAGTTCATTCATAACATATTTTATTAATAAACCTGTTACAAGGAAATCTATGAAACGATACGGTATGACCCTTAAATCACCAGTGATTCAATTGTGTAGTGCCGGCAATATTTGACATTCTCAAAATACAATAGTATGTCTTTGTCTTTGTATGTCAATCAAAGCACAAACTACGATTTGCATTTTCCTATATGTTTTAATACAGTCTCAGACGCCGCCAGAGGTAATTAAGTTTATTTGCTTTGGTATTATGATGTATGTGCTGATTAAAAAATTTGTAATAGTTCAGGCGTTGAGTTTAGCTTCATATACAGAAGGCATCACATCAAGCATCACAAATCTGTCAAAAATATTTGCTTGAATCTGAACTTTATGACCTCGATATTAAGTTAAAATTGGTTGGGGAAATTTGACAGGTAATGTAACGCTTGATCTGCTGCCTTCTGTACCATATACCACAAACTCTGTGCTTGCTTTAGGGCTAGATGGCGATGTGTCCAAAAAATAATTTATTTATATGGAAATGGCTGCTCGATAATAAAGCTGCTCTCCAAATTTCACACAACACATAATAAAGATTCCCTATTTCCTTTTCCTCTCTTTACTAGATCCTATTTTAAAACAAATTATGAATTTCCTTTTACGGAACTGAATTGCACTGTAGTAGAAATCTCGCTCTACCAACACTTCTTTCATTAATACAGCTCCTTCGTTTTTTTTTTCGTTTTTTTTTTAGGCCAAGGAAAATCTTTGGCACCCACTAAAGCAAGCTCTAGCAGGAGGAGAAAAGGACGGAATAATCTATAATCTGCCAGTGGCTAACAGAGGCTAACAGATATAGAGTACCCAGACAGTGTGGGGACCGCAAGAAAGGCCACGAGACTCCTGAGTATTCCCTTTTTTTTTTTTTTTTTTTTTTTTTTTTTTTCCGCCACAGAAAGCTTTACTACCGACTTGACGCCCCTAAGGTAGCCACAGAAGGAGAGGAGGTGAATGCTTGATGCACGAAGAGGGGACCTTTGGGGGACTACCCCGCCAGCCAATCCCTAACAGTGCGGGACTCACCGAACCCAGCGTTACCCGCTAAACACCCCCTTTGCTGAGTTGTCCCGAGTTGGGTTAATCTCATCATCTGAACGACAGCCAATTGGAGTCAGAGGCTGCGTACCGGGCGTCCCAAGAGACAACCCGTCACGAAAGCTTATCGCAGGACCGAATCTGTAACAATAAAAAATTGGAAACGACGTCGTAAGAGTTATAAACACATGTTGTGTGAATTAATTGTTAAGAACAACCTAGAACCGGTTGGCTTGTTGAAGCTTCCTCACGAGGGAGGCGTGCTTGGATAGGATGGGGAGAGCATCGGCGAGAGAGTCCTGGCCGGCGTTGAGTGCAACGCCGAGCTCAAGAATCTCGTCGATAGGAGCGACGGTGACCCAGAACGCCAAGCGATCAAAACTGACCTTCGCGTTCTGTACCGCGGGTTGGGCGGGCGGCCGCGACGGAGTCGCGGCCGCGCGCCCAGCCCAAGCGGTAGGAGTGACGTTCGAAACGGGTTTCGATGCGCATTCCACGGCCTGAGGGGCCTTAGCTTGAGGGGAGCCCTTAGGGGGCTGGGGGCGGTGTCTCCAATTAAGGGGATCGGCCGCCGCTTTGGAACGGACCGAACGCGGCGCCTTAGGGCACCCGCGATAGTTCGCCGTGTGGCCGGACTGGCCGCACAGGACGCAAGACGGATCTGTCGGGGACTCAAGGGTGCGGGAGCACTCCTTGGTGGAATGATCCTCTAGGCACTTAACGCACCTAGGTTTGGCGAAGCAGTTATGTGCCGCATGACCATAGAGTTGGCAGCGGTGACATTGACCTGGGTGACCTCTGTTGTGAGGTTTTTCAACACGAATATGCGAGAGGCCGCATACAGTGCGGGCCCCATTGCGAATTAGGGAGTTCCCAGCTGTGTTATTCGTGAGAATAACAAGCGCAAGGGGAAACTGTTTGCCCCGTTTGCTATGCAACTTGTGCACGGACTCAACGGGGAAGCCTTGAGATTTAAGATCCTCGGCGATAAGATCGTTCGATAGCTCGAACGGCACGCCCCTAAGGATAACGCGGGCTTTACGCTCTTCCGGGAGAGCGTAAGTATGATAGGCGAATTGCCTTTGAGTTAGCAGGGAAGTCAGATTTCTGAAATCGATCAGAGTACATGGCTCGATCTTAATGAAGGCACCGGTGTTGGTTGCCTTCTTGTAGTTGATCTTGGGGGCAGTCAGGCCCCCCGAACAGAGGGACGAGACCTGTCCCCAAAGATGTTTATCCCGAAGGAAGACAGGGGGAGGGGGCTTAGAGCTCGGGGGAGGACCCTCGGGCTTGGAACGCGGGGCAACCTTGGGGCGCATTGCCACCTTAGGGGCATCAGCCGCCTTAGGGGCCGCTACCGCCTCGGGAGCCGCCGCTGGAGAGGGCGTGGGAGGAGCGGAAGAAGCGGTATTCTTCTTTTTCCTATAAGAGGATTTTTTACCCCTTACTGGGGTGAATGGAGTGTTATCCGTAACAGTGTCATCCGAGTGGGACGCACTGACGGGCGAAGCCTTGCGTTTAGACGCAGTGGATTGGGCGGAGGACTCGGCAGACTCGGATTCGGAAGATTCCGATTCGGAGATGCCGTCCATGTACTCTGAGGGGCCAGGAGACACCGTAGAGCGTTGGGACTGGGCATCGAAACCCGGGGGGACCTGAGGGGTCTGAGCGGCTTGAGCCTGAGCGACTTGGGTCTGGGAAGACATCAGCGAGTTTTGAAGCTGCTGAATTAAGGCTTGGAGGTGTGCTTCATGCACGTGAAATTGGGCGGTGAGGGTGGCCGTAGCGGCCTCAACAGCAGCGGCCACGCGGGCCTCCACAGCTGCATCGTACCTAGCTTGCGGAGAGGGCTCCATGATGGAGTACCCTCTGAAAAGGTTGACCGTGCCGATGAACGGCGAACGAACCTAACCTAACGAAAACCGATGCCGATGAACGGCGGCGGAAAGCTGAAAAGAGGGGGTGCGTGCTCCTAATTCGAGCAGGCACCTAACCGTCCCCCTGGGAAAGGCCCAGTGCAATGGGTTCGGGTCTGCCGGATTTGTTAGCCCTGGAGAGCTAATAGCGTTCCGGGGCTACGCTAACGAGCTTCGTTGTCACCGTAAGGTATCAACTCGTTCAAACGCGGAACTTGGAAGTTTGTTTAAAGTTTGTCCTTTTCAGCACGAAAATCACTCAAACTTCCAAGTAGTAAGATAGCGAAGTTCGCGAATGCGTCGTTAGCACGCAAGTGGCGCCACTGTCGCAAAACGGCACTAATACGCGGCAATACCGACCGGAGAGCCTCGGAGTCGATAAGCGGTAAAACGGAACGATAACGATAAAGGTCCTGCCGAGTCGACAAGTCCCTTATCGATCGAAACGGAGAGCACTGAGAGCACGATAAACACGACCACTGCGCGCGAACGATGAAACGGAACTGAGAGTATTCCCACAAAATATGCCCCTTTTATGATACTCGTATTATATATCTCCATCTCTTTTATTCACAACTTTATACTTAATCGAATCTACATTGATATCCAGTATTAGCCAATCAGCTTACTCTCATTTAATGCAAATGTAAGCGTTTATGCGTATTTACTTGCGTTAAATATTTTAATTAATATATACCATATTAAATCTAATAAAGGCGGCATAGTTATAATTCACGAACAGTTGAGCTTTTCTGTTGTATATGCTAATAGAAACTAAATGCCACTTGCAACATTATTTTGAAAGGGTGATGTCCTAGAACCATAATGCTGTATGACAAATATACGTAAAACTGCATATTATTACATAATTCATACTTATATATTAGCATTGAAATAAAGCCTTATTATGTGATTATATGCTAGTTAATAAGACGCATTATGTAATTGTAAATGGGTGTTCTGGAATTTTAAATATTTGGGATAAATTTATTGCTGCGTTTGAAACAAATTGCTATTTTAATGATCATATTTGAATACAAAATAAAGTGCTAATTTAAATTGTTGTCTTAATAACAATGTTAATGTTAAAATTATTTGTAAGCAAATTGTATCTTTCTGTATGTCTGCTTCAGTTAAGTGGATATCTTCCTACGTAAAAATTGTCTGGTCATTCTTACTTATGCATGCATTTTTAATCGATCACACACTAGGAGCGTGTTAATTATATTCTTAGATCAAGATAAAACACCAGAAGGTATTTTTATGTGGTATAACTAGCATGTAGCAGTTGACCCCCTGCTAGGGGTTAGCCTTATAAGATCATCTTTAGTAATTTAAATTACGCGAATGCAGATTTCAGTAAACAATATGTACCTAGATTTCACACCGTCGTAGATAAATTACTTTTCTTAAGTTTTTGTATACCTACACGTTCCCTCATTTCAAAACGTTAATATTATTTTTATTGTTTTTGTATTAGGCAGTTTAAAATGATGCAAATACTCAAGGAAAACCAAATATTACTTTTAAAATCTGTTTGGAGCGCGTTTGTACCATCATTGTGCTTACTTCCACCACCAACAGCTTGCCTGCAAAGGATGCCTTTGTAGGATCCCGTCAGGGTCCGAATGGCTAGCGACCACCCATCATATAAAATCTGCCGCCAAATGTTACCGCTCCAGCGGGGATGGTGTTCCGGCAACATTTTATGAAGAGCAAGTTCTTTCCTAGGCCCGTGCGCTTTCATCTTCGACCTCATATTCACGTGCCATCAGGTGAGATTGAGGTCAAACGCGGGAATAAAAAAATACGAAGATTCCACCGCAAATTGATCTCTGTGATTAGGATTAGAAACCTTATCAGCTTTAATAAAAGCTTACTTTAATATGAACTATGACTAACTTTTCTGTACAAGTTTTGGCAACTCATTTCGTTTATAGGTGGTAGAGATTACATTCCTATCAGGTACCTAGTCATTTGCTCCTTACATCACTAACTTTAATGTAACATTTACGAGTATACAAGTGTACTAGAAACATATCTTAGCACTCCCCTGCAGAAATCACACACTTTTCATCGATTGTTCGGTACGAGCCGCGTGTTTGTAGAACAAGTTCCCTCACGATGATAAATCTGCTCCATCATTAAATTACTTTTAATTTAGTATTTAAATGAAGTATTCTTAAACGTAAAGATATTATTATTATCATTTGTCTATAATCATATTGATACATATTAGGTATTTTTTATAGTATGTAGGTTTATTAAACATGTGTTCTGTAATTACCTTATGATGTCTCCATAGATTTTTTCAAACAATTGAAAGGTTGCTTGGTACAAATCGTTCGGTACGAGCCGCATGCTGCCAGTTGAGCCTTTCAAAACAAATTTTCTTTGACTGTGTTTTTTGTCTTTTTGTTATTGTGTGCAATGAAGAATAAATAATAAAAAAAAATCTTTATTTTTATAACATTGTTTTCAGGGATTTAATTGTCAGTATTTATCAAATGGAAAAACTGACTTTTTCATCTTTTAACCTAACTCATATTTATGTGCCCATAGCATTTCTAATTTCCCTTTCGACGACTCCAGCAGAGCTTACACGTTATGTCGATAACATATTGTTGTGCAATCACATCTTGAAGATTAGACATTGTTTTCTAACATGGTTGCAAGAGAAATCCAAGTCATCTAAAAAGTTTCGTTGTATCGATAAAATCACAATCAATCTTGCTTTAGCCATAATTTTATCGATTTATTGCACCGCACATAAAAGTAAATTGTAAAATAAAATAAGTATATCTTATAGATAAATTAATTGTTTTATATAATAGGTACCAATTTATTATTTTATTTTACAATTTATTTTTACTATTCACACCACATTATCCAGCCCAAATTAAGTTAATTCAAGAGTTTGCGCAAAGGATACTAAAATGAAGAAATATGTAAGTATACAAACATATTGAATATCCATGTCTGAACGACTGAAATTTGTGCTTAACACACAAATATAAAACCTCACGAGATGGGGCCCAGCATCTCTGGCACGGCGGCGCGGCGGTTCAAGCTTTACCGCTACCTACATCATTGGCCGATATGGAAAAGTGCGTTAGGTAATATGACCAAATAAGATTGACCAAATAATTTTATAATAGAGTCTGGCTAGCGAAAATAGACACTGGGGGTTTTCGCAAACTTTTTATATGGCAGTACTAGCATGAATGTCAAAGTAGTTTTTCTGGTGTCACTATTGTCAATCGAACGGTTGTTGGTGGTTTTGGTAATTTAGGTTTTGGAATTTTCGTATTTGAAAATGAATAAAAAAATAAAAATTTTGATAGTTTCGTAATCAATGTAGAAAACAGCGATACCAGTGACTGACGATTTATTCCATACTAGCGGTGCCCGCGACTTTGTTCGCGTGGACGACGAAACTTATCTATGAGTTTTTTGTGTAAAGTGCTATTTGTCTATTAATACTTCTCGGTGCGGGCCCCCTGTAGCTAATTACAATAGAAAACCAATTTTGTCTCATTAGCGGTGATTAAGGGCGTTACCACACCAATCGATCGACTGTCGAGCGATGGTAGAGTGGATTAGTCGACGTTGATGAATAGTTTTTACTACGCTCCGTTTTTCCAGTCTCTACTTTCATTAGCTATCAAATATTATAATATTTTAAAGGTGGTTGCACGTTAGCCATACTATAACTGAAAGAAGGACAACCAAAATGGGCTAAGCTAACTTTTTTAAACAAACGTTAGCATATGAATGCATTTTATAAAAAATAAAGAAATAAAATGTTATGAATATTAATAATGATTTGGTACTCTCAAAACACATTATTTGAAAAACAGATATTATTAGGTTTTTAATTGACTTTGCTCAGAGATTTGTGTTGCGACATCACCAATTACGGCTGCAGTCAGTTTACAAAAAAAGTTTTAAAAAGTATGTCACAGATGGCGTTGTGTGAATAAATACAAAATAGTTTAAATATGTGAAAATAGATTAAAAATATTGGGAAAGTTAATAAAAGTACAAAAAAACAACGTTGTCAACCTAAATAAAGATTTTAGTCGTCATATCTGTAGTATAGATATTCTATTTCACGAAGTCCGTTCGGCTTTGATTGTAGTAGTGACGTATCCCGACAAGCGCGCTTGTGTGTGTAAACGTAGGTAACGTTAGCAAAGAAATCATAATAATATAATATTTCAAGTCGAGATTTAATAATCGAAATATAATTTTGGTTTTAAAAGTATATACTTTTTGTAAATTAATTAGATTAGGTTGCAATAAATACAAAAATAATAAGAAGATGTAGGCATTTAATTAAGCATTAGTATTACAGAATGGAAACGAAACAAGTACCTAGTACTATTCAGTATTTTCAATCACTATTAGATAAATTTTCGATTTCCGATTCCGTTTTGCTGTCGTCAGAATCACCTTGTACATTGATTATAAATTTAAAATCGAGATCAAAATATTTCAAGTAGTCTTTTTCAAGTTTTTCAACATGATCACAAGTTTTCTGCCACGTTTCACTGCTAACTTGGCCCAAACTTTCATTGATCAGTCTTTCCGTATTCGTCACGTTTTGCTCGATATTTTTAGATGAGACATAATTTTTTCTCCTTTTCTTCATAGGTGAAGTGGATGGCAATTCCTTCTTCTCTTTTAATATTCTTTGAACTGTTTTTTGGCAAACGTAGCTTCAGCTGTACGGCGTGTAATGTCTCGTAAATGAGACAAATCACAGTTGAGTTCCATTGATTTTGTAAATTCATATTCTTCTCGCAGAAAATGATAAACACTAGCTATCATGTTTCGACCCTAAAACAAAATGTAATCAAAATAATTAAGAAATATAAACATCTTATAACACAAAAAAATATTCATTTTATAAATACTTCTATTGCTATATTAAATATCTTTGCATAAAATTTTAATCGAAAACGTATAAATAAATATTACCTCACTATGGACAACTCTTCTTCGTTTTGTTGCCATGCTGACCTTACTCCGTGAAACAATTTGGCGCGAACTAAACACACTACTGATCCGGACCGTGTCCCGATCGACACTGAGCGCTCTCGAGGTTACGCACACAAAAACAATGTGCATGTGCACGCTTGACAACATTCATAGCCAAACGGACTTCGTGAAATAGAACATCTATAAAATGAATGCAATTCATATTTTTTTGTAGCAACATCAGTGTCAATGTCAAATATCATCATTCGCATTTTGCGTACTTTGTTGCTGCCAGTGCTTTTACGTTTTTTCTCAGTGTTTTTGATTTGACTTTTATCGACCACTTCTGCATGAAAATGGACTATAATAGATCTCAACCCCACAACCATGTCTTGCCCTCGGACTTAGATCCCGCTTCAAATGATATAAAAAGTGGCAATAACGTACGAAAATTATGAAGTTATTGTAAAATAAATGATTCATAAAAATACATCTCTAAAACATATCTAAACAATGAACTTCATTCAATATCTTCATTTCCATATGCAAGCGCAATGCCCGATACATAGTGGTTCTTATGGTTGTGAGTCCTTTAGCCTGCTCTATGAGTGATTTTCTCTTATCAAAGAAAGGCAGAAACTTTCCAAACCATTCCAGTCATGCTTTTCACTCACCACTCATGCCACCGTTTTTCAAATATCATCTGTTTTATAATTAGGAGCGAATTTCCGGTCGCGTGAGGTTCTTCACAACAACACAAATTTAGATAGATATAAGTAAATATATTGCCAATTAAGTACACATGTTTATTAAAAGCTTATCAAGACGAGCTAAATTATTTTCTAAGGTTTTAAGTATTTTTTAAACAAAATGGGATTTTGAATGCATCATGCTTAGATATATCTCGCAAGAATGCAATACCCGAAAAGACTGGATGAGCAGATTCAAGGTTTCTATTGGAAAAATGTCACTGGGGCACCACCATTGAATAGAGGATCCGCATTCAAGTCGTTTAAAACAATGAAACAAACGTGATGTTACTTTACACTTTTGTACACAAACAGGAACATTTAATGTCTTTGCAATGTAAATTCGTGGTCTTAGTGTACCAAATACCTTCGTTATAAAATAGATTTTAAATACAAATACGTTTCTCGTTCATTTTAAACAAAGCAATGTCTTTGTGAGCAGAAGCCTGTGAGTTTTCGTGCAACATCGTCAAAAATATACACATAGCACAGTCGCGACTAGAATGGCTTTATTACTAGGTAAAATTATTTAAAAATCTCATGGATCTGTTTTTTAATAAGTAAGAATCTTAATATCATTATAAGTATATAAAAAAAGAGTTTTTTGACCATATTTGGTACGAATTTCGCAAGTTTTATCTTTATCAAAATAATACTAGGATAATTATGAAGTCATCTAGTAGTGCGTTGCTTTTTTACCACAATACAAAATACAATGCAAACTTTTTAATATGCTTACTTACTTTAAAATTTCGATAACTTTTACAGCTGACGACTGTCTGTTACAGTAATTAGTACATCACACGACAAGTTGACGTAATGTTCCCAATGGTAACCTATTTCTCAGCGGCACACATGTTGCCCAAGTTTGTTGCTATGATGAAATCAAAGACTAACGGGAGAAAACATACCTATCAAAGTTAGAGTAAACCATAGTCACTTCCTCGATTAAATATGTAGATAGCAAGTTTAACGGCACCCTCAAATTGTAGCTTTTAAGCATGTATAAGTCTTTGATTCTAGGTTTGATTTCCGAATAGTCTGTTTTGATAAGTGAGTTGTCCAACGTGTTAATTGGGTGATAGAGCTAGCAAGTTCCCCTGTGTCAATAGAAAAAAATAATAAGTAACCCCTAGTGTCGTGAAATCATGCAATCGAAATAGGTTTCAATAAATAAAATTAAAAGTATTATACAAAAATGTTTATGCTATTTACGTTTGTGCATATCACATTTTCCCTGTTTTTCTTCTTAAAGCAAATTATCTTATTTTACGTCTTTTATCTAATTAAATAAATGTACTATATGCAGTGAACATATGCAAATGTCAACAAAATAAACACGGCTTTCAGATTTGTTTATCAAAGTTTCCTGCTATAGAACAATATAGGAGGGAAATTGCAAATTGACCTTCAGCCAGCTCTAATAACAGCTCATAAGACTGTATTTCAATCATCGTTGTCAAGTTTCATATGTTCTTAAGTGTACACAGCAGGCAAAAGCTCAGTTAACCCAATTGCGAGTTATTGAGGCCAGTTGCGACATCTCGTAGTAATAGGGTCGCAAGCGCAAGTCAAAGGTCCTGTGTTCTTTCTCTAAGATTAAGACATTTAGAGTTGTATTGGAACATTCTTGATTTTTTAAGAAATTTAGTTGGCTTGTTTGTTGAATAATTTAAATGCGAGTTATTCAATTAAGTATATTTATCAATTTCAGATTTATCCTTAAATTTGAGATTTTCTCAATTTAAGGTTGGGCAACTGAAAGGATATCTCGATATTAAATTACGCCGAATCATTTTCCGAATCCGTTTTTGAATTGTATCCAGTTAGTTCAAGAATGAGTGTTGCTATTAGGTACTTCGTAACTATATGGAAAATATTACCCAAAACGTATTTTTGACTCAAACTTTTTGCTGAATTTTCCTTTTTAGGGTATCTCACTCAAAATATAAAACGGTTCCAACCTTATTACTAAGACTTCAAAGTCCATCTGTCTGTTTGTAATTCATCTCACTGTATATGATAGTCGAACCGTGATAGATAGATTGATGAAATATGCACAGATGATGTATTACATCGAGACAAAAAACCGACATGATTGTTTGCAGTTTCCTTCGCAATTACTAGATGGCGTAGATTGCATATTAATTATTTATTTATACATATATTCTTTAATCAAACGCGACAGATTTCAGTTAAAAAAATCTTCGTTTTTATTAAATTAATCGTGAAAACTTAAAACAGCACTATCCCGAGTATGTGGAAACATTAGTCAATATCTTAAATATTATAACACTGCATACCGACCATGTTGGTTATGTAATAGTGAAATATCCTGCTATCAAAATCCTCCCCGCGATGGAAGTGCATCTTTTGACCATAAAAAGAGTAACATTATCTGTTTAAACGTCGCGCAGCCTGCATCACCAACTGGCTGTCGCTCATTTCTTCGGTCGATTCTCTGTAGAAAGACAAAAGATCATTTAGGGGGGAGTTTAGTGAGTAGAAGTCTCAGACTGTCTGAGATCATCTGGCCGGGGACCTGTCCCCTGGCAAGTGCCCTTTCGTACTTCTGACGTATTCTCCTCCTCCTCTTAGTGAACACCTCATACAGTCAATAGGCCTGCGGGTGTTCTGAGGGGTTGTCTTCTGTGGCGGAAAACAAAAAAAAATGTTTAAACGTGAAAACAACACTGTACCGTTGAATATAAAAAATAAAGGTATTAATTATCCTAGTATGCGTGAAGACTAACATAATAAAGACTTACATATTATTTTTATAGCACAATTAAAAACACAAATTAAACTCACATTGTATATTTTACAATCTTTGTACGTTTCTCTGTTTATCGTTAGTACGATTTATTCAAAGGTTAAAGTCAAATCACAACTTAATTAAAACATTTCAAATAAAATTACTTAATAACCCGCAAAGGACTCAATCTTTACGTTTTTTGCCAACTTCATAAAAAGCAGACTCTTAAGGATATAAATAAAATAAACTGTAGTGGTAGATATATCAGGTAATTGCAGTAATTTTATTAGATTACTAAAAATGGCAAATCTGATGAATTTGTTTGTTTGTTAGTTAGTTTGTTAAAATATGACTCTCTTTGAACCTTAAACTACTATCAGAATTGAAAATGTATTTTGGCATGTGTAGTCCAACTCTTGCGGAATATAAAAGTGACGCGTTTAAAACCCACTGAAACTGGCAGTATGCTGTACCTACAACAAAAAACAATGTTTTCCTATTTTTATTTTAATAATAAATTGACATGTTTGAATACTAGATGATACTTACTATGCCAACATTCCATCATCTCACACAATACTAATTGTATGTTCGAAGTGATGATCATGAAATGAATTTAGCATAAGCAACGTTAAATAAAATTTAATATTATTTCTAAACTACAAGTAAAGTAATTATAATAATAAAAAGTTTTAATTAAAATTACCACCGAGCAACCACGAATCTAATCTAACACTTGGAAATATTCAAACTAATGGAAATATAAAACTTATAACTATCTTCAAAACGTAAAAAATCCTTTGAACATTGTATCCTTTCTTTATTTTAATCGAATAAAGCACTGCGCGAAGTATTTCTCACATTACCATCGGGCATCTGAATGTCGTGCGCTTGCGCCGGCCAAAGACCTAAACTTAATTAGACATAGGACGACTCGAGGTCGTCGCCAAAATATAACAGGCGTACATAATTCAGTGTAATTTGGATATGAAAAATAATAACTTTAAGTTTATCAATTGATCGTAATTATAAGCTGGAACATTTGATTTTGTATCGAAAATAAAGTCCAACAAGAAACTTTGATTTGGGTCCAATTAGCAATCATTTGTTGTCTTTTGTTCTTTCCCTTATACGAAATTATAAAAAAGACGTTTTACTTTGATATGACTCATCAATAAATTTGTGATATATATACCTACGCAATTCAAATAATAGTTTGATAGTGACCATAATTAAGGGAAATATTATATAGGTATACTTCTATTTTACCTTATCATCAGCCACTGTTATACAAAGGCCACTGCCAAGGTTCTCTACACAGAACGGTCCTTTCTGAATTACCTTTCATACTTACTTTTTCTTAAGCAACTATAACTAACATAGGATCTCCAGCATCCTTTTAAGAAATCCCACTCCCTAATTTCTTCTACCTATTCACATCCAATTCTCGCGTTCTATTAATTCATACGCTTCTAATACGAACTCACACATACGCGGATTCACACTTGCACACTTTCTAACTGGAATGTGTCTGTGTGTTTGTTTGCACGTGTGCTCACAGAGGGCCTTTGTGAGTACAGGATATAGGTCAGCGTGTCCTCCCCTCCGATTATCTATGTGATTGATTGTAAAGAGTACTTTTGCTATTAGGGTTAAGCGTAGGGTCTCTTCAAGTGGGTTGTCTTTTAAAATGACGAGTCACATGTTACCTTCTTTATTTAAATGATAAATAAAACGTATAACGTTCACACACCATATTAACGAGACTTTAGTTTCATTAGAATCTGATTTATGAAAACAATCATTAAAAAGTATAGCAATAAGATAGTTGATAAATAAATTAAAGAAAAAATGCGCTTTACATTTTGACTAAATGATGCCACAGCGTTGGACACCAAAGCCAAGACACATATTGCAATGATCTTACTTTTGATTCGAACTTTAACGAAATGGTATTTTCAGCTCTATTAATAATAGTCAAAATATTAAATTGCAGAAACAAGCAATAAGAAAAGAGGAGCTTATGTGCTTTGCAGTAGGTACAAAAAATATCACGAAAAAATCCAGCAATAAACTTTTATACCATTTGCCCACGTCGAACATATAATTAAGAGCTGTGGTGGCAAGAAGGTGGCAAGCTTGATTCAAACAATAGATGCAAGTTAAGTGGATCCGGAAGGGTCCCTTACACCAAGAACTTGAATTCGTCACCATTAGCCCCACGCAGTCAAGGTAGTCTTAGCAGACCCTGCAAGGACAAAGGGATAAATAATTTTAACATACCTATTACTTTCCAATGTATTTTTGGAGTAAGATGATAAAAGTACGGAGATATTCCATGTACGATGCGGAAAAAAAACTTATTGACATACTCTGCTCTACTGTCACTATTGTACAAATTTAAAAAGTCTGCAACTATCTTTATTATATCACTCAATTTTATTTTGCAACAATAAATAAAGGCCGTTCTACCAAACACGTGTTGCACAACCTTTTGTCCACATTAAAGCAAAAAAAAAAACATTTCATCGTATAAAATTCACAAAAACGTCACTTGCATAACAATGCTTTTACTTTCTTTGAAAAAAAATTGGTTTGAGATGAGAATTTTGGTAAAAAATAGCGGCCTGTTCATTGTAGCATTTAAACAAAATAGGTTTTTAATTGTTTTAGGTTTTTGCGTAGGTACGACAGGCATAGATTGAAACCTTAGATTAGGCCTTAGACCTTAGAGTAAATTACTTAGTTCCCTGCGTATATAACGTACCTATAATGTAATACCCTATTAATAGAATTTTGATTCTACACATAAAAAAGGCACAATTTAAAAAGTTGTGAAATCTTAATCAAAGTAATGTGTATACCAGTACTTCGTAGCTTTATTCAGGCTTATATTATTATTACAAAATAGGATCTTAATCGAAATACAATCTTATAAGTTTACCTGTGCAACCTTTCATAAATTCTATCACTTTCGCACATTCAGAATACATATCGTGTTTTCTCTTTCCCACAGAGATGGTCTCTCTTGCTACGTCATAATGTTTTACTCTCACTTTCAATAGTTACAAATAGTAGTAACGAATTCGCAGATAAAACTTGAAATAAAACAGCAGTAATTGCGTTTTAAGACGACACATCGAAATGTTTTTTCGTGAAATCTTAGCACCTTAACACGCCGACATAAGGTCGCGTATTGCATAGAAACCGCCACCATCGACACCGCTCAGACATTGAAATCGTTTCAAAAATCGACAAAAAAATAACGGTAAATGCTTTGTAAATTTTGAGCAACCAAAGTCCGAACAATAATGTGAAGATTGAATTTAAGTAAATTCTAAGCATATGGATTGCATAACTACGTAGTAATTTTAACAAAAGTATGTTTTTAGACGTGTTTTAGAAAAATGAAACTATCGAGTCAAAATCATCAAATCATGTTTTTGAGCAGGCAAAGTATAGATAAAGATATGAATTTACACATATCAAAATTTCAGATCCACACGTCATGTCATATTCTCATAGTTTGCGATGAAAGTCAATGCATTTTTTCAATATGTCGCCTTAAAAGCGCTGTGGCAAAGCGTTACCTGTGTCATTCGGAATTTTACGCATGTGTACGTAATACATAACATGTTACTATCAATTAAATCGTATACCTACTCGTATTTCAAGGCTATTGATAAAACACCATGATTTGACAAATATATACTTAATCACTGCTTATAATCTAATCAATCATTATAATCTAGTTATATTTCTATCCTATTTCTTTTTTCAATTAAATTAAACCGGTTTCAGGTTAAAATCAATCGAAACTGATTTATCTTACGTTTTCAATATACTACTTGTGACGTAAACACAGCGCATCATGCATGACGGCAAACACTTTCTTTAGAAAGAGAGAGTCTTATTATATAGGCTCAATGCAAGAAAGGGATGTAGATACAAAGATACAAAACAACGATGATTTTTTCCCACTCATTGCTACGTAACATAACTACTTTCTTCTGTTTTTAGGGCAAGATTACATGTGAGAACAATCATTTAATATCGGATATTTGCAACTTTTGATTAAACTTCAAATAATTTATAGATTTTTATATAGAGAAAGCAATCTAATAGAGTAATAATACACAGACCTCACAAACGTTTGTTACGTTTGTGAAGTCTAATATAGCGTCCAAAAAATGCAGTGACGATTACTTTTGTAATACAATAAATAAATTAAATATAACCATACTATACGCAATAATATTAACCTACAAAATGAAGTATTAATATAAAAAGACGTTGTATTTCGACCCACCTTTCTTAAACAACTTGCTCAGTTCTATCAATACAGTCAGTTCTTTCGTTTTTGTCTATTCCAGTTTTGTTAATATATGATCAACCTCTAATCTAGGAATTTGTTCTTTCCCTAACTCACCTTTTTTCTTTATTACCAGTATAGTAGTAGTGTACGAAACTTGACTATACCTTGCCCTAAACCCTTATCACTTACTATTGAATTACATATTTAATGTATTCAAATGTAAAATCAATCGTAAATAAAATATTTATAACAAAATTTAAGATGAGAATCATTTCATATTTTATTCCTTACGAGCGTGATTCTAAAGATGTCGGGTTCTAGTAATTTAATTTACTTTTCATGAAAAAAAAATTGAATAAACAGATATTTATTCCATTTAATACCCAACATGACATCATGTAAGGAGTTACATTTATTAATATTAAATAGAGAATCTTCATCATCTAAATCCAGCCTTAGATGAGCACAATGCAGTAACTTCAATCATGAGTGAAAGAGTGATAGTGAACGACGACGCCGGCGCAGGCACTTTCCACGCCAATGACTGATGAGCAATGATTCTCTGTTCTGCTTCAAATGTTTCAGGGAAAAGTGCATTTTAATGATTTCACTTTATATATAACGACATTTCGATGAAACGGATAATTGAAGCTTGAGAACTGAACCAATCATTTCTTTGATGGTATCAATTGAATAAAATTTGATACATTATCTGTTCTTTTTAATTTGCTTCTAATATCCCTGAATTTATGACTTGGTTATTTAAAACAAAATATCTATATCTCTGCTTTAAATACTATAATATTATTAAAATTCAGGTAATTATAAATTAGAACCAATATGTAAATTTAACATAGGCAAGTAAATAGATATACAATATTAAATGTTGTTCAAGATAGCGTGCAAGCAGATAAATATATTTTAAATAAAACTAAGTATTCTGGTTTTTCTAATTAAAATAACTATTAAATAGGTACCATTTAGGTTGAGGACGTATGGCAAAATGATTAGTCTTAATTACTAACTATTGAGTACAAATAACTCTAAATAAGTACATTTTTGCTCTCAAATATTTGTAATATATTTATTTAGATTCTCTACAATTACACGCAGAAGCTCTTGTAAATAAATAAGCTCCGCCTTAAAGTTTGCTCACGTGCAATATAATATAAAATTATTAGAAAAAAAACGCAATCCTCAATTATTTTATCAAAAGCGATACGTGAGCACACAAAACTATAGCTTGATAAAAGCATTCTTAAGCTCTCCATTACAAAAAAGAGAGAGAAATCAACGTTTTATTTATTTTTTCTCTTTCATAAACTTTCGCCGTACAATGGACTCAGGTAGGTGGAGAACAAAAAATGGGTCCCTGGAGCAAAGCTCTGATTTTCTATTCGATAGTGACATTTTATACAGCTGAGGTCATGGAATTTGTTATTTTCGAAACTGTTGTTGGTTATTTCAAAATTAGAAGCTATGGAATTTTAACAGGCTGAGTAGGTAAAGTATTTCTTGATCATAATTCACAAAATTCATGCAAGACCATATAGAAACTATAGCTGATAGCTGATTGGACAATTGGCAGTCCAGGTAGTTAGGGCTTAGGGCTATCCTTTCGGAAGAAGTATTGGTTTAACGGTAGACGTCTTGACTGACGAACTTTTATATACCACATTAGTTAAATATTA
The DNA here is from genome assembly GCA_944452665.1 of Stenoptilia bipunctidactyla. Taxonomy (NCBI): domain Eukaryota; kingdom Metazoa; phylum Arthropoda; class Insecta; order Lepidoptera; family Pterophoridae; genus Stenoptilia; species Stenoptilia bipunctidactyla. The sequence continues at coordinate 14,964,159 of OX101726.1, forward strand.
AACTACTAATGATTTGCGGTAAAGCTGCTAATAGTAAAAATGTAAATCAACCTTATAACAAGACTTGTTGCACTTATTATTTTAACATCAAGTTTCTGATAACTCAAATGGTATACCACTGACCAAATCATATTTTTCTTAGAATCGGTATGTATTTTGTAGTCAATGTCCAATACTATTTGCATAATATCTTCTTTGAGCTATGACCCCATTGGTTGTCAAATCATCGACCTTCACACATTCTACTTTACGAAGATGTTTGCACAGTTTATGTAAATATGTAACGAGATTGTGTTTAGCATTTTTATCACTTCAACTACAAAATATTCAAAGACGAATACTTCTGCAAGTTTGAAAACTTACATACTTACTTTATTATCTTGTATGCAGATAACAGTTTATCCTTCACATTTTTGCTTAAAGAATACTTTTATTTAAATTTGAAAGAATTTTCAACCAATTAAAGGGTTCAAATAGCAGAAGGCGTGTATCTTAGAAAAGATGCGCATGATTCATTCAACTCGTAATCTTTATAATCAAAGTTGAAACTGTGACCCAAATTCGTGCAACAGCCAAGTACTTTCATTGTGCACGCTAAACTACTCTCACACTGATGTAAAACGTGAATACAGCATGCGTGTACGCAGTTCTCTCACACTAAGATACAAACATCATACGTACACCGACGAGAGAGAATGTTCAACACTGAACGCAAAGGGACTATACAATATTTATAGAAGTAAAAATTCTTACCATACATTCGAAATTTGAAAATAAATTTGCGAACATAGACAAGGAAAAGGATAGCAGTAAATAAATATATGATAAATAATTCTGTAAATACAAAATTCCTTTTTTGAACACTATATAAGAATAGTGAATGTATAGTGTACGCTCGTGTCCATATATTTTGTGTCTGTGTGCACAGTCGAGTATTGTACTTTGGTACCAGTGCGCGAAGATGTTTAATCTCATTTAGGAATTAGAACATTATACTCATATGGTCTTAATTAATCTAGAAATTCTAATGTTGATTGATAGGTTATGCTCATTAACGAAATATAATAATTTGAGCCGAGAAACTAATTTGTTCACATTTATTCAAGAGTTCAAATATTAGGGCTATGTACAACAATGGTTACTCTAAATACAGTTTTATCAAAAATTTTATAATTAATAGATGAAAATGCTTACCAGTGGAGTGATTTTAGCTCTACTATACTTTGCTAAAGTAGCTATAATGTTTAATATATCTGCAACTTAGATATTTTAGTTTTATGACCAGCATTATCTTATACTTTCAATTGAGATTATATGACGTACTTACAAAATTACGAAACATGTGGAAAACAAACACACAAAGAATATCGTGAAAGTAAATACCGTATAATTGAGGACAAATTGTATAACATTATGCATCAAGAAACAGTTTCATACCGACAATCAAAAGACGATTTACGTGTCTTCATTTTCATAAAAAGATAAAAATATCTCTAGTAAACATCAATCAGTGCTTAACTGACAACTTAAAGTTATTGCAAAATTAAAAGTTACGATTTATTTATAAAGTTACATTAAATATTTAGAAAATATGAAAAGCTTTTTTTCACTTTTTCTCAACAGATGAACCACCCGAAGCAGTAGCAGATTCCTTTCCCAACGGAAATTAAAGTGTAATTTTATGCATTTGGAAAATAAAATTTATTAAATACCGAATAAGACTTTGGAAAAATCCTAGAAAAAGTCTGTTAAAATTGTAAAGACGGATATAACCCTAAATATGGTAGAACCGAGGTTTTTAAAGATGATAAGAATAGATGCGCTTTCTTTTCTCTATAGCAAACTATAAAAATATTATACTTACTCAAGTCCAAGTATGAGTAAGCTTTTATAATGCAAGCTTCAGTCTAATAACCATTTTCGTGTTAGATCTATCAATGATTATTAGACTTTGTATTCAAATACGCAAGTATATAAATACCAGCTCAGACATAAGTAAATTACCGACACATCACCGGAAACGTTTTCACCGATCGATGCCGACAAATCGATCACTTCCACATCTTTCAAATCAGTGTCGTAGAAGTAATCATAATCTTAAAACCGGTTGCGCAACCTCGCCGTCACACGGTGACGTAATCGAAACGAGCTCAGCGAAAGTTGCCACGGCAATTTCACCAACCGTTTCTTTCTCTTCATCATCTCTTTCTTTCACTCGTACACCATTCATATCTTTACCTCTCATGTGACGTTCTGATTCTGCATCTCTTTCATAATATTTAGCCGAATAAGGCCATCTCTCATTTCTGTTTACAATCGGCATTTTTTTCGGAAGCTTTACGTTAAATTATTATCAATGTTTAATTAATTATGCAGTGAATAATGCGACTTCGTATCATCGATTATCAAGTATTATTTTCTTATTAATGGTCAAATTATTATTACAAAAATTCATTTAAAACAATTGGAATTTTCAAGCTAAAACGCTTTCCTTGCCCAACCCTACCAAGATATTACAAGATCTAGTGATAAAATCTAAAAAGCCACATTTTCAGCGTTCGTAGGCATAAGGTTTGTACAAGTTTGCTTGTGGAGGCAAGTTGCCCAAGGTTGCAGTAGAAAGTAAACGGGGCATACCACCATTCGGGTACTTTCGTCTAGCAAGGCTACTTCACAGTACGTAGCTACGGTCTACAAAATGAATACGATTTAAAACATTCTGATTCGCTTACGTGCTGAATATCTTATAGTGTAAATATTTTGTTGTTTACTGTAATAATTTACGATAGATCAGGATTTTGACTAACAAATTACATATTGAATTAAAATATCAAAATATTGTTGTGATGAAAGTTATCTAACGCTTAATATTAACGCTTTGATTAATCTATACTTGAAATGGTTTTTAGTAACTGGTTTAGGAAAAAATAAAATAGCAAAATAATAATGCAAAACCCAATACTGCTGTATAATTATACAAAATATTAATTAGATGTGTCTTCATACATGGACAAACATCTTCATTTTCAAAAAAATATTCATATTAAATCAATAAAACGAACTTTAATACATTGATAACTTTTATATTACAAATTGCGGTTTTTAATATCCCAGGTTAGGGTTACTATAGTTAATCATACGTTTTTTACGTCGATCGAAGCGAATGTCATGGAGTTAAGCGCAAACATAAGGAAGAGTTAGTGAAGTTTTGCAGTTCTAAGAAAATCCCATCTTCATTTGATATCCAATGTTACCGTATAATTTGAGGCACTTTTTTATTAAAACGGTTTTATTTTCTCTATATAACTTTTTTAGCCATAACACGTTTGTTTTAAAAATAAGTATTTAAAGGTTTCTGGAAAGGTTTTAATGAAAATTTACCTACTTGGGTGTAATTAATATTAGTTTTAGATGGATTTCCATAATCGAAATTTCAGTAATACCTATAGAGATTTAAGATAATTTTAACACTGGTTAAAATATAATAATTATTTCATTTATTGACAATGAATTAACAATTACAAAAAAGGTACCTATTACAAAAGAGCTTTGCATTCTGCCAAATCATGAGTTAAAAATATCCATAAGAGCGAGAAAATCCTTGACAATAATATACGGAAATCTTCTCGTTGGTTCACTAGTCATTGTTAGTATTTTACTACAAATGATTTAGATTCATATTTTCAAGAAGCTCTCTACGGTATGGACCACCTTAATAAGAATCAATGATTTCAGATTTTGCAGCTAATTTAAAACAATAAATATGAATGGTTTAACGGTCTTCCCTCCTTGCGAAATATCTACCTAGTTTACGTTTTCCTTACAGTTTTTAAATGCCATTGTTTATATTCAGTTCTTTATTAAATTAAAGTGGCGATAAGTTTCCATAACCTTTCTCAAGCCATACTTCCAATGAGCGATACTTATTATCATACTTTGTGACTTGTCTTCTCTGCAGTGCGAGCACAGAACTTTGTCGACTCGTATGTTTAAGAATGTTCGTATAGTATGGAGTCGGTTTTAAGTTTTTAGTAACATTCAAAATTTACAAGGCATATATTTATTTAAGCTTATATTTATTTCCGTGCGGCATTGGATAGATTTCAATTATTGCTTACAAACCGTCTACATACTATGCGAACATTCGTAAACATGCGAGTCGATAAAGTCCTGTGCTCGCATCGCTGTTTTGCCAGTATTGTCCACGCGTTGATTACAATATGAAAACTCATTTGCATAAATACTTATCTTAAAAGCTTTCTTAATTCTAAAGCGTTGATCTTCACTTAAGCATAGATTCGTGGTCTAAATACTAAGCCCGCGTTTGACCTAATCTCACCTAGGTAATGGTAATTTTTGGTAAGTTCAGATTAAATTTTTTTTATTTGGTAAATTTAATTAACAAATTTAGAGTTCACTTTATGGTAAGTGAAGATGAAAGCAAACGGGCCTAGGAAATAACTGGCTCTCCATAAGTTATTGCCAGATACATCGCCGCCGGAGCGGATATTTGCTTCCATGCTGGACTGGGCGCGAAAGAAAAACGTAGAATGTGCCAGCTGCTTCTCTTCCCGGGCATACTGTAAAAGTCAGTTAAGGGACAGAGGTTTTAACGGCGTTTTTGTGGGCGATAGGCTGACCCCCTGTCACTACAATAGTCTCTTTCTATCTTTATAATACCTCCAAATTTGTCAAACGTGACATCAGATGGTCTGGTAACCTCTGGTGTTCTGCCTACCCCATAAGGGACACAGGCGTGACGTTATGTATGTATGTATTTTATATGAAGGACGGCATCCTACCACTCAGGTTAGTCGCCTTTTACGACAAGCTTATCACTTTGCTATTCTAAGCCCAACCTACACGGACAACCTTTTTTAGTCTAAGTAAACTTTCCTGATGTGACATTCATCTAGGAGACGTCCACTGCAGAACATGAGCCTCCCCCAAGGTTTTCCAAGCCAAGTTCTGTTTCCCCTTTTTTCGATTGAACAATGTATGACCCCTACTTTATTACACAATTCCTTAAGGGAATGTGAATGTGCGACTACAAATGTCTTCCCTTCTATAATCATCTCATACAAAAATATATTATGTTAAGAGCTGGTTTCTTCTCACTCCGTTTGAGTGCAAAGAAGGCCTAAAGTCAACAGACCTTGCAAATTGAGAGATTACATGTATTTTATAATAGCATAACTCCAATATTTGTCAAAGGAGGTTATGAAAACGTTTCCAAAGCTAAGCAACGATAAAATAATCTTCGTAGTGAAGAGAACTAACTCACTTAGAATATATTTATATATCGATAATATCGAAACACTCTTATTTTTAAGTACTATAAATTGGCAACACTCATGTCACATGAGTCAAAATTTTCATAATATCCAATCAAAATTTAAAACCTCGATGAAAAGAATTACAATTTTTATAAAGAAACGCACCTATATACTAAATCTAGACCTAATAGGTATGAGATTTGATATGAATTGACTTACAATTAGTTATCTGACGTTGATAGACGGACATATATTGCGATTGGATTGATGAATTGCATTTAGCGATTTTATACTGAGCTTTAATAGCAATATGCACACAGCCCCAAGTCTGTCTGTTCATTAATTACAATCCGAAATACCATTTAGAAAACTTGACATGTGCCTTTAGTAGTTCCTTGAGTGGAGTTATTAGAATTTATTACTAATTGTCTTGTTAAAAACTAGCTTTGTATGCAATGTAGCGGTATCGAATAACAATTCTCCGTTGTTTAAAATGCAGGAATAAGTGCGTTTACATAAATATACGCGAGTAAATACCTTGACATGGCCAAATACCAAAGGATATCTCTGTAACTATGGGCAGTTGTTTAATTATCTATTTGGCACACGAACTTAAAACTAATGATGTTCTTCTCTATTGTTCTTGATATTTAATTCTTTTCCTATATTTCTGTCTCGAGTTTTACGACTCATTATATTAAATTAAAGAAGTATTTATATAGATTTTATAGTTTTTAAGTAGACTCTTGACCGCGGAATCTGTAAAGAAAAAATGTAATTAAGATTGTTTCAATATTGAAAACTGTAAAGGACCTTGGGCTATATTTTGTTATAAGCCTAACAAAATTATATTATATAGATATTCCTACAGTACCAAAAGTGACACGAGTAAAACGGCATGAATTTGTTAGTGAAGCGTCTACACCTTTAGGTACAGTACACGTTCTATGAGTATATCCTTTTTTCCATCAAGTATAAAGAAGTGACTTCTTTTCTTGTCTCCTGCTTTACCATTGTTAACATAATTTTATTTTAACTCTCAATCTACTTACATATACTTTTGATTTGTAGAAAGATCGACAAGGTTAGTTTTACATTACATTAATTGACAACTTCTTTATGTAAAACGAGTTGTTGAAACGTTTTATGTTTCATATAAGTATTAATTATACTGTTAATAAGATTATGTAGTTTTTTTTCTTAACTACCAGTTTCAAGATTAACAAAACACGGTAGTCCTTTTTTTTAAGATGTCAGTCAGTCATTTGTTCATATCAAATGTTCGTGTTTTCTAATTTGCGATTCGGTTACGATTTCGTTGGAGTCACCTTCATGACTCACAAGTCTGTCTTAGTGACCTAATGTTTTTATTTTAGGTCCCAAAACTCCGCGCCGGAAGTACCTAATCGGGATTCCTTAGCGACTTTTTTTGTCCTTGTAAAAAAGTAAGAATGATTTTTAAACACATTATAGGTAAATGTTTTTTTTTGATAAGATTTATCTGTATAAAATTTATCCTGGAAGAAAGGCAAGATACATTTTGTCAAGTGATTACTTAATGTTAAACTGTAAAGTGCTTTCTTTGCTTAAAGTACTTTGAACTAAAAAGATGTTGAAGACTTAAAATTATTTGAAAAGCTTTTACGAACGTTTATAGGTTTTCAATAAAAACTTTTGCAATTTGTAAAACAAGTTACCATAGAAAACTTTCACAAGAATAAAAAAATAAAATGTCCATAAATTTACCAGAGTCTTAATATCCATATAACAAATACCATACAAAATCAATCCATTTTTAGTTCCACAATCTGACAAATAGGTGATGAATTACCGCTTAATTTCCCCAAAAGCCGTAGAAAAACTGAAACTTTTTTTCTTCCAAATATTCATAATGAATAACAAAATATTTTTCTGTATAATTTAATCACATGTTCAACAAAATTAAGTACCTAACCGATTAAACTGTTATAATATTCAAAATATGCGCATTAAACACGAGGTACCTTGAGTCAAAGTTCAGAACCTTCGAAAAGGGAACTATGAAATACCTATCTAATGAAGCCTCATTTAATAAATTACACACGATTGGATGTTTTAAATAAGTTATTATGTCTGTGCTTAGATAATTTTATTTCTTTATTGGCTATTAGACGATAATACACAATAAACATAAACTTCAGTTTAAGCTTTAGGTTTATTATTTAATTATTTTTTGATATAAGTATAAGTACTTTTTTAATAACGAAGTACTAAACAAGAGGTAGTATTAAACACAAAGTACTAAGCAAAGTACTAAACCTACCAATTAAAAAATATGTATATCAAAATTATGTTTCAACAATACGAACTCAATAGTAATATGATAGGGCCCAATACTATGTAGGTACAGTCACAGTCTGAAAAATGTATACACTTCGCAGCTTATTCGGTTGTTATAAGGATGTAAAGTCCAGTGAAAATGCATTCATTTCTAGATCCAATAAAAACTATGCAAAACTTAATAAACTAAAATATCTATAGGTAACTCGAATGTATGTCATGTCCAGATTTTGCTTTGAGAAATGCGAATTAGTGGCATTTTGGGTTGATATTTATTATTTTTACATTTGAATAAGTCATTACTTAACATTATAAATTAGGTAAAAGAATAATATGTTTTATGTAGGTGTAATAAGAATAAATCAAAATATCCTTGATATTCGACATATCTAAATACCTAGATTACAAGTCATATTTTCTTATTTCATACTTGAAACCATAATTGATTTATTTAACTGTATATAAGTGAATTTCTTGAACTTCAAAACAAAAAGAAGTAGTTACTTATTATTATATTCAAGATACGTCTTTGGCGTTTTTTTATTCCTTAGAAGGCGTGTCTCAATATCGTTACCACAAGTATTCAATTTTAAGTTCCAAAAAGTATCATGATAGTCAGAGACAACCTCTTTCAAACAATGCATTTACACTTAAGTGAATTATCAAAAAGCGATTAAAATATTAGATAGTGCTACTCGTATTACCGATAATTATAAAATAAAATAAGTACATATAGACAAAGTATATAAATATTTAAAAAGTGTATTTATTACCTATAAAAGTAAGTGATTGCACTAATTAGTTTCGTACTAAAAAGTTACTTTTAAAGCAAGCGGAATTTGAATATTCAGTTTTTTGTCATGCTTTCGCCAGAGCCTTAAACCATAAGTTATATACATTGACCACAATTTCAAGTCTTAAATGAAATAAATGACGTCATTTATTTAAAACAACAATTGTTTAAAATGTCAAGCCGAAAATTACGACATTACCTTATAAACACATACAATTTAACCCTATTAAGGAGTTCACACCCTTATAAATAGTGCCTGATTGTGAGCCGTGATTGATGGATATACAGACAATACAATACATCCAAATGATCGTCAGTTACTTGTATAGCCTGTGGTATCTGATAGTAAAGTAAAGGAAAGCTAACAATTCCGCACATCAGAGCCAGGTAACCTCTAGGTGGGTTTCATTTCGCAAAACCCTGGCAGCTAAACGGTACAGGCAGGTTCAGTAAGTTGTAGATGTTCGGTGCTTTTGAAAAAGTTATATTTGAGTAGTATTATATGTTACAACGATATGCTAGAGAGGGAAGAGATTTTAGTCAATGAAAAAAATCTGACTGTGAATACCAGTAATATTAAAAATCTTTTAGCCATAACTTTTTGAATTTAGTCAGGAGCTCTTTGACAAAGCTTGAAAAATGATGACTAATTAATTTATTAAACTAAAATATCATTTACCCATTAGTAATTAGTTTTATTGATACGATGGCGTATATTTCTTATCAAATATAAAAATAATCTGCAACACCTTTAAACCCACGCGATCCTTCCTGAACTCGGTATCTATAAATGCACTAAAATGCCGAGTGAAAATGTTAAATACAACTATACCTCATACATCCGTTTAAAAAAGTGTTTCATTTAAAATAGCGAATCGTAAAAACTTTACAAAATTAGCGATTATTTTACTCAACCACCATTGAATATTCTGTGCATACCTTTACTGTTTTCATGTTCAGATTATGGTCCTATAGTGTTGCAAGTTTATACAATAGTTGCGCGCGCACATTCGTTGGGAAATTTCGTCATAAGGTTGGGACAGGATAAATGCTATGGGAGATTTTATATACTAACGCTCTGTATAATACATCTTAAGAAACTGTTGGGATTTTGACTCAACAATATTATATGTTGAATCGTGTTATAATGATTTATCTTAAGCATGAATAGATGTATTTAGCAGTAGGTGTAAGAAAATAAAAGACAAGACGAAATTCTAAGAAACTGCTAATTGGCGCATGCTCTACAATAATGGTACTAAAGGTACTATAATAAATGTATTTTAATATAGTTACTCACCAAGAGCCCAGTCCAATGTTTCAACTGAGGTGTGAAGATAAAACGATGTTAAAAATTCATACCTTGAATTAAGAAGTACGGCGTAAAAGATGAAGGAACTTTTTTCGACCTAATATTTATATGATTATTTCGACGACTCGAAATTGGTCGTCGAAATCGTAGTCGAAATCGACGACGATTTCGACGACCACTTTGGCGTTGGGGTAAACCTATCTGCCTCAGAAGCCAGTGGTTGCGGGTTCGATCCCCGCACGGAACCAGAAAAAAAAATGTTCCGTGTCTGGGTGTTTTTTTTTTTTTTTTTTGTTTTTCCGCCACAGAAGAATTGTTGGCACCCCCTAAAACTAGCTTTAACCAGTAAAGCTAGCTTTAGCGGGAGGAGGATGAATCCTATTACGGACGAATGGGCATTCTATAAGCTGTTAACCATAAGTGGCTAATGGCAAATAGAATGCCCAGACAGTGTGGAGACTCTCTCAGATAGGCTGAGCATACCCACTAAACATCCCCCTTTTGACTCACCTTAATTAAGGTCCTTAGTCATCGTCGGAACGACAGCCAATTGGAGCGAGAGGCTGCGTAGTGAGCGGCATCCAGACGGCTGCCACCAAAAGGAACTGAAAGTAAGAAAAACAAAGCTAAGATTAGCAGAAATGACAAAGCTGAAACTAAGATATTATCTAGAGTGATCAGACTCACTCTGAGATAGGAATGCTGGAAAGAAGGACTACGTTTAGAAACGTTGAGCTTGCTGGAGTTTCCTGATAAGGGGAGCGAACTTGGTTAGGACCGGAAGAGCACCGTTGAAACCCTCTGGGCTGGCGTCGAGAGCGGCGCCGAAAGCCAGGATCTCGTCGATGGGAGCGAGCTGGATCCAGAACGCCATGCGGTCTTGAGAACCTTTTGCGTTCTGGCACCGGGAAGCCGATTTGGCGGCCGGTTGCGATTGAGTCGCATCCCGACTGCGCTGACCTGAAACGAAAGAGGTGAAGGCCTTGGGGGCCTTTGAACTGACTGGAGGGGCGTCCGAGCTAAGCTGCGGTCGCTCTCTCCAGTTCTCGATGGGCTTCACGGTAGCCCTGGCAGCACGCGGTGCCTTGGGGCAGCCGCGAAAGTTTGCTGTGTGGCCGGACTGGCCGCACAAGACGCAGGACGGAGCGGTGGGCGATTCGGGAGTGCGAGAGCACTCCTTAGTCCCATGCGGTTCTAGGCACTTGACGCACCTAGGGGAAGCATGACAATTTGCAGCCGCATGACCATACAATTGGCAGCGGTGGCACTGACCTGGGAAACCACGCTTGTGTGGAGCTTCGACTCGGATGTTGGAGAGACCGCACACGGTGAGCTTGCCTCTGAAAATGGACTGCCCTTGCGGGCTCTTCGCTAGGATTACTAGCGCAAGTGGGAACTGCTTGCCTCGGCGGCTGTGCATTTTGTGCACAGATTCGACGGGGAAGCCTTGAGAAGACAAGTCCTCTTGGATTTGCTCGTTCGAGAGCTCGAACGGCACGTTCCTGAGGACGGCACGAATCTTACGCTCCTCAGGGAGGGCGTAAGTGTGGTACTCGAGCTTCTTGTCAGCAAGAAGCCGAGTGAAATTCCTGAAATCAGAAATTGAGCAGACAACGACCTTAATAGAGTCACCCACATTGGATGCCTTGCTATACTGGATCTTCGGGGAGTGCGTTCCGCAGAGAGCTGAGACCTCGGTCCAGCGGCTCTTGTCCCGTAGGAAGACGGGGGGCGGAGACTTGACTTTCGGCGGAGCCGAATCTGATTGCGACGCAGGCTGTGACGCCGGGATCGCTGGAACAAAAGGCGCAGGAGCAGACGCCGGTGCGACATTTTGCGGAGCAGGAACAGCGGCTGGAGCAGCTGAAACGGATGGAGATGAAGTCGAAGAAGCATCTTGCTTCTTCTTCTTAGACTTGGACTTTTTGCGAACCTCGGTGAACGGAGCGGGAGATTCTGGAACTAAGGGAGCGGAGTCGGAATCACTACCCGGCGGGGTAGTTTTCCGTTTGCATGCGGTGGAGTCTACCGACATGTAATCTGAAAAAGGATCGACGGACTCAGAGGGATCTGGAGACGCCGGAGAATCGGTTTGGAACCCCTGTGAACAAGAGGCGACCTGAGGACGAGCGGACCATTGCTCTCGCAAGGACTCGATTTGAGCGAGAAGGGCATCCCTCTCGGAGAGAAAAGCAACCTTCTCGGAGAGAAGGGCATCCTTCTCAGAGAGAAGTGTATCCTTCTCGGCGGCATGTTGAACTTCCAGTGATCTTTTTTCCCTGGAAAACTGACTGGATTCTTTACGCAAGGACTTGACTTGAGTGGAAAGGTTATTTTTTACCTTTTCCAGCTGGTTGTATTCATGAACCAACTTATTGAATTTATCGACCCTATCACAGTGTGCTGCATATTCTGTGTCGCAGGATTCCTGAAAACGTTGTTTTTCAAGAAAGATATGATTGCAATGATCGCATTCAAGCCCGGTACACCCAAGGTGACGAGGCATAATGCTGGGCTGAAAGAAAGTCTAACGAAAACAAACTGCGCTGAAAAGAAAACGACCTAGTCCGGACCTATTGCCGGTGAACGGCGGACGATCAGGCTTCGTTGGCACGGTTACGTATCCACCTGACCAGCGATGCTTCGGCCGGCAGCAGTCGGGTCCGCCCTGAAAAGGGCAGATGAATTAGCCCCGACACCACACAGCCTCCACAAGAGAAAACTTTCCGAAAGAGCTTAACTTGGCACCTGACCCGCACGAGTGCAGGGGAGGGAACAAGGGCAGCGCAATACGAACACTCGGGAGCGGCCGCAGACACGACCGTTCGGGAGCGAACGCAAACGGGAAGTGTGTCTGGGTGTTTATCTATTTATGTATTTATATTCTAGGTTCCCCCCTAGTTCGCTATATGGTATCCCATAACACAAGCTATGCTTACTTTGGGGCCATGTAGTTGGTGTGATTGTCTGGGGATTTTATTATTTATTTATTATTATTATTAAATCTACCCATGAAACCTTATCTAAAAGAAAGTCGAGGTGAAGTGTATGTAGTTTAATTCAATAAAACTAAATTAACGGGGCCCTGTAAATGTATTAAACAAACACGAAAACTAAGCAACAGATAATACTAACCTAAATACTCTATTGAAGGAACAACACTACAAAACCCCGCAAAAATTCTGGGTTCGCACCTTTTTCATCTTATAGCACTGTTTAAGCATTAGGTAGTAGTAGTATTTCTGATCAACTTCTTGATGTTAAAGAAATAATCTAAAAGAATAAAATAGGACTTTCAAAAGTTTTAGTACGGGTTATGGACGACCACCTGGTGTAGTGTGATGAACACAGATATTAGTCGTCAAGTCATGGATGTTTATATGTTTATTTAAGTTTATATTCTAATAAAAAAAAAGAATTTATTCAATATGTATGTTTTTATGTATTTCTTAAGTGTATCAGTTATCTAGTATCCATAACACATTTTCTTTAAGAAATTTAATTTGGGCTAGATAATGTTGTGTGAGTGTCAGAAATATTTATTTATTTTATTTATTTATCCAACACATACAACACAAACACACAACATCACCTTACACTAAACACTTACAAGGGAGTCTTGAAAAACAATTTTATTTTTTATATCCCATAGTTTATTAATTTTACTTCGTTTTTATTTAATTAGTATTTCCTGTGTATACTTATATTTGCCACACCTTTGTCTATTGTATAATTATTCTGTTTTTTTATTTGTGTGTCCCTAAAAAAATAATTGTAAGTATCCTAAAAATTGTAAATCCATAATTGGCTGTGATTATTGTTTTAAATGTGTTGTTTTTCTATATCTAATAGCCGTGGATTTTGTAATAAATAAATGAAATAAAATAAATCCGTCAGGATGCCTGATGCGCCGTCCCGAACCCACGGGGTTGTAGCTCATTACAAGACCTAGGAATAGCTCTTGAGTTAGGGATCGGAGAAGTAGGATGGTGGCTTCCGTCGGCGAGTGGTTGTCACTGCGGGGATTTATTCCCGTGCAGGGTACAGGTCGTACTAGGAGTATTTACCCCCTCCCTATCTGTGATCACCCTTTAGGGCGTCCAAGTAGGGTGCTATTTCTTCAGCAGGAAAAAAAGGGTGATGAAAGTTCGTGGTAAACTTAAAAGTGGTCTCTAGCGAGGGTTTCGCCAATTAATCTCCCAAAACGGCATGTTTATTTAAGTATAAAAGGTTTCAGCTACAATAATTTAGGTAACGTCCCTCACTTTATTATATACTTTATAATTCTTATGCATAACAAAAGAACTTCTCCATAACACGGTTATGGTCTAAAAACCATAACCGAAGCTTTACGTGCGCCGGCGTCCGTGATTATTTTATATTTCCTACTAAGTATCTACCAAAACAATAAATAAGAACGATTTGACCATGATACACAGTACCAAGGAAGAAGGAAGTCAAGTCAGAGCCGTTAAAATTCACAACAGTAACATTTGGATTGTAGTTTTCGGCGGCGGGAGTGTGTGCCTTCCTTAATAGGCCGGAGGCACTATGGGAGAGTTTTGATTTTATTATATTTTTCGATGCTGGACTGGGAGCGAAAGAAAAACATAGAATGAGCCAGCTGCTCCTCTTCCCGGGCGTACTGTAAAAGTCAGTTAAGGGACGGAGGTTTTATCGACGTTTTTGTGGGCGATAGGCTGATCACTGCAAGTCTCTCTCCATCATTTTAATACCTCCAAATTTGTCAAACGTGACATCAGATGGTTTTATAGCCTCTGGTGTTCTGCCTACCCCATTAGGGATACAGGCGTGACGTTATGTATGTATGTATGTGTATATTTTTCGACGTCGACCGGTTTATTGACCTGGTAATAACGATCGATCGACATCGTCTATTTCTTTCTAACATCGATCGACGGTCGATTGGTGTGGTGGCACCCCAAAGTCGATTTTACAAGACCCGTGCATTTTTTTTTTTTATATTGTAGGCATAGTACGTTTGTCTTCCATGCCACCTGATGGAAAGTGCGCATGAAGACTATGGTGTTACACGTCCATCCACGAGAAACTTATTCACTCGACACTTAAAAGTTCCAGGACTGTAGTGGTCAGGAAAAACAGACGCAGGCAGATTGTTCCACTCCTTGGCAATCCGTACCAAAAAGGAACTATCGAAGCGTTTTGTTCGACTTCTTGGTAAATCCACTATATAGGGATGGAAGTTCTGTCTGCGTCTGGTAGTCTGGTGGTAAAAAGGGGTGGGTTCAATTTGGTCAAAAAGAGCACTCGCGCACTCACCAAAATGTAGCCGATAAAATACTGTCAAACAAGCAACCTTACGACGATGCTCCAGCGTCTGCAATTTTTTATTTGTAAGGTTGTTGTTATTTATGATTTTACGGGCTCTTCGGTCAACAGAGTCTAGCGCTTCGAGCTGGTATTTGGCAGAACCATCCCAAAGGTGACTACAGTACTCCATGCACGACCTCACTTGGGCTGTGTATAAGTTGAGCAGCCGTTCAGGGCTGAAGTACCGCCGGACCTTCGAGATGATACCCAATTTGTTTGAAGCCGTTTTTGCCATAGACTCAATTTGTTGACCGAAGTTTAATTTGGACGTTATAGTGACGCCCAAAAGCCCTAGTTGGTCGGTGATGGGAACAGATACATTCTGGAAAGTGGGCGTAAAAGTAAAGGTGCTCTTTTTTGCGGAGAATAGACACGCTTGTGTTTTGGAGGCGTTGAATTTGACCAGGTTATATTCGCCCCAATCGGACACATTCGGCAAGGTCGAATCAACGCGCTCAATCATAGACTTTCTCAAAATCTGGATTTCATGGGCGCTCGTTCGCGCATTGGATATATATCTCTCAACAACAGTGCTGTCATCAGCATATCCAATAATGCCTGGGCATATGTTTTAAAAGATTATTAAGTTTATAAAACAACATCTTGACAACGATTTACTTCGAATGAACAGGTAATGTTGATGATCCGCCGTAGCGACTTAAATGTTCACGACTTATTTAGGTACATAATGAAATAAATGGCGTTTCTAAACGGTTTTTTAGCTATCAATTTAATTCTTTATTATTTTGCGCTTATTCTAAGTTAATCACTATAAGTACTTGACAATATTTGAGGCACTATGGCATCTCTATCAATGATATTATGAATTGAAAGTCACTCAGTTGGTTTGCTATCCTTTAGTCAACTCAAATATCTCTGAGAAGAGAAGAAGTTACTTTTGGAATACGACTTTTTGTTTATGTTTTTGTTTTAATATTTTTTTCAGAGCCATAAATATTATTATCCAATATCTTAATCCATGCTATATATATATATATATATATATAAAACATAGTCAATATTGAACACAAAAGTACAATATACAGCTTTAATTAAAATAACCGATATTAATCTTAATAATACAGTATTTCTCATAATGTCTCAGAAGAAAATCACCGTCACGTCACCCAAGATTGTTTTACTTGCGCGTGCTTCGCTCGCCGCGCGCAGTTCCATTGAATGACAAATTTCATACAACCTTGACGCTGGACACATATATTTTCCTTGTGCGTGCTTCCAATACAATATAATGTTTATTTAATCAATTCACAAACACTCGCTCTAAGCTTATTTATTATTATTAAGGAATGCCATATAATGTCTACCTGGTAACTGACATGAAATAAATATTGTGTGTTGACAGAAATCAGATGTGTTAGAGGTTAAGTTTTAATATTATAGAAAAATTATTAAGTATTAATATGGTAGTGCTTAGCCATATTCTGTGGCAGCTTAATCTCTGTTAAGTATTTTATTCCTAGAAATGGATGTTTTCGTCCAAAAAGTCACTCTTAAAAGCACTGGTGATGTAGCTTCCCTCGTCCAACACGCGTTGCAAATTGTTGTTTATATATTTATTGTATTTGTATTTGAGTCTTATTTAATACACTAATAGATCTCAAAACGTGTTTACCAGGGCGCAGGTCAAGTGCGTGACTGTCGCCGGCCGGGGTTGGGCGGCGCAGGGCGGGCGCTGGGCGAGTGCAGGGCATGCATTGGTAGGACGCAGGTGGACTTGATTGCAATTTGAGATGTATTGGTATGTAAAATAAGAGTCAAATTATATAAAAAGAATTTCAATCAAAGGATGAGGCGCGTGTGGTCTGTACGCCCTCTAAAAATGATCGGACTGCACAACTCATAAAATCCGTAGTTGGGGCGTTCATCACCACAGACAACTAATCTAACCCACTTCCACATGCAAATCGCTCTTTATATGACAACTGCCGCCAAATATCACCGCTTAGTAGTATGTTCTGGCTATATTTTATAAAGATCCAATTCGATGTACTTCCATTTTCGACCTCATCCTAAAAATACGACAAATGACGGTTAAGCCACTAGTAAAATATGCAATTTAGCCTCTTTAAGAGGATTTCTTATTGAATATCTCATAATCTGTTTACTGAGAATATTACAAATTCGAGAACAATATTGTGTTTGTGTGTACTCATTACATGAGGCGTTCAATAAAAAATGAGAATACATATTAGTATGTAAACTTTTCATAGGTTAAAATGCGTACAGTGCAACGTGAAATAATGCGCAGCGTTAAATAAAACACTTTTTAACCGGATTTATCGCGTATATTTACATTTTAAATTTTGACTCGACGTTTCGGTGTCTTTTCAGACCCCGTGGTCACGAGCGACTCAAGACCAGTCGTATATTTACATTTACCAAAATGTAAATATACGCGATAAATCCGGTTAAAAAGTGTTTTATTTAATAGTATGAATCGCGAAAACTTAAGACAATATAATGCGCAGCGTGTTAGCGAAACTGGAAAATTATAATAAAGATAAAATTTAAAGTCATGTGGCATGATACATTTTATTCTAAGTAGGTAGTTTTATGTATCTCAAAGGATTAAGAGGACTCTTTTAATATACAAATATTGGGTGCTGCAGTATCAATTGAAGAAAACCTTAAGAAACTTTTCAGCCAAATTGAACCCACTCCTTCTTACCAATGGAAGACAATCGTCCTATCTTTATAATATTTAAAAACAACTTTTTGATCGCCTCGATGGTGCAGTGGTCTAAGACGCTACTACGCAAACCGTAAGGATGCGGGTTCGATTCCCGCACGGACCAAACAAATAAAATGTTCCGGGTCTGGATGTTTATATTTATGTATATTTATTTATATTCTAGGTCCCCCCCAGTTCGCTACATGGTATCCCATAACACAAACTTTGCTTATTTTGGGGCCATGTAGATGGGGTGATAGTCTGAGGATTTTATTTTTTATTTTATTTGAAACTTCAAACTTTGAAAAACAGTTGTCTTATACTAAGACGTGGAAGTAATTATAAAATAATGTTTATTATACCATTATAAGTACCTAAGTCATTCTTATTTTTTATTGAACGCCCCTATAATATCTAAATAAATTGAAGATGTATGCTCCATTGTGCGTGCTAAGACAGACATAGCCTCTAATTAAGCGAGAATAAGCAATATCGATTAATCATATCTGAGCCCACGTATTCTCAACAAAACTTATCCTATGGAGTTAGATTAGGGTGACCATAGTCCAATATTAAAATAAGTGCAATTATAATTTAGTTCTTATTTCATCACAGGAAGTAATAATTACACTTAAATGATGTAGACTATGCCATTTGTACTAATATCTAACAAAATAGAGAAAGTAAGAGTTCCCTTAGAATTCCCCAGATTTACCTCGTTTAGCTCAAAAAAATTTTAAACTCGTAATCTTTATTTTGTAATCAACATTAACACAAATCAAGGGCAGATTGGTCTACATTTGCACGACTTACTATGTGAATAAAATGTGTATTTAAAGCTTATGACAAATATTATCAGCGTAAATTACTTCCAAAGCCTTAACCTTTAATTAATAAAGCTTCATAGAAATAGGTGTCAAATTAGTACTTTTCTTTGTTTTATTTTAAATCATCTTTACGCGACTTCTAATATAAACAAGGCAATCCACTTAAAAATATTAGCTAATACTTATCAAATTAACAATTACTTTTACATTGCGACGACTACTTTGGCGATGGGGTAAACCTGTCTGCCTCAGACGCCAGTGGTAGCGGGTTCGATTCCCGCACGGAACATGAAAAAAAAAATGTTCCGTGTCTGGGAGTTTATCTATTTATGTATTTATATTCTAGGTTCCCCCCTAGTTCGCAACATAGTATCCCATAACACAAGCTACGCTTACTTTGGAGCCATGTAGTTGGTGTGATTGTCTGGGGATTTTTAATTTAATTTTAATTAAATAACAAATGCGAGGAGTCCTGTGATGTTTCAAGTTTGACAGTTTTAGAGCCTATTATGTTCTTTCCCTTCTTTAATCTGTTCCGTTTCATACATTGCGTAATTAAAAAATTACATTATTTTTTATCGGATTCAGATAAAATGTAATCAGTAGACACAGATTTTGTTAAATATTTCAATAAGTATATATATATTTTTAAATTATATCGCAACAATTAATCAATGACATTTTAAAAATACTTTACAAAATTGGTAAGTATGCGTAAATCGGAAAATTTCAAGACTGGTCGCATTTGAAAAACGCATAACGGTTAATAAAAAATATCAAGCACTCTGCACATATGACACAATGAAACTCTTACGTAAATAACACTCCTTTTTCTAAACAGTAAGTATCTACATGTCATTTACAATAACATTCTACAAGGTTGCCTGCAACAAAAGGACATCTTTGAATGGTCATTAATTTTATGAGCATGTCAAAGAACGTCGCTAAATTTTCCGACATCATGGGCAAGTCCTTAAGCTAAGCATTCGCACATTGTTTTTGTAACTACAACCATTAATTACGCCAGGTAGGCACTCGGGTGGGCACAAAATGTTTGCACACTCTATAATTGTCCACCCACCGTCTTTATTGACGCCGATGCGGCCCTGGTGTCGTGAAATAATAAAGATACAGGTGGTTTTGTATTTATGGCTGAGAACGAGTCTATTTAAACTACTGATTTGACTTGTTTAGCATTAATATGAAAATGCAGACCAAGTTTTGATATAAGTATTTCTTGTTTTTTTTTTTTACTATTATATTCTATATTTTAATACTGATGACATTTTGATTGGCATAGACTGGTTATGTTATTAATATGCGCATATCTTACTTGTTAATAAATCATATTTAAGTTTCAATTAAATGAAACTATCTAAATAAAATTCATAATGAGACTAAAACTCTACATCTATACTTGCTTATTAAATTAAAATCACAATTACACTCCTATTAAATTTTAATTATTCAGGAAGCAACTAAAAACCCACGTATTGCACGCTCAATTATTGAAGCAAAACAAGATGAAAGCAACCAGATGTTATCCGACCAATTAAATGACTGGACAAACTAATAAAATAACACTGCACGTTTGTTTGAGGGACATTTGAATGCGCCAGCGCCGCTAATATGCATCAAAAGATCGTATCGATACAAGATGCAATTCACACCAGTCCTCACGGCCGATCAATTAAACCGGGCTTTCAATGAATGGGAGATTGCGAAATGCAGGTTCTGTAAACGCAGCTTTATAATTATTTGTATTTGTAAATTAGTTAGGACGCTAACATAGCAATTAAATTTTATTTTTACTGTATTGCTTTAGTAGTTTGGACTTTATTTCTCTTGTATCAGTTATCATGGAATTCAATACATAATTTTCAAAATTACTTTTTATATAAAAGAAAAAATATTTAAAAAACGGAAATTTAATATTAAATATGTAAATTGATAACATTTGTAAGTACAAGTATTAATAAAATTCATAATTTAAATTTAGTCACGTAAAGAAGTGTGAAGTATCTCGTACCGCTAAATTCCGAACTACTATAGATTCTAGATTATTATGATTATATAAAATAAAAGTAAATATCAACTTAAATAACGATGCAATTTAATTTATAAATTTTATATTTTAAATCTTGTCACGTAATGAAGTGTGAAGTATCTCGCACCGTTTTATTCCGAGCTCATGTAATTCTAGATAATCGTGATAAAAATAAAATAATAATAAATATCAACTCAAACAACGGTGCAATTTAACGGATACATTTAATGTTCACATGAAACTCATAAACTTCTCATATAAAATAAACATTTTAATTATTTCTCTCTGTTATGGCTAGCATATAAATAAATAAAGTAACAAAAGGTAATTAAAAAAAATACAACATTATAGTTCAATTATACGGCCTAAGTTTTTTTCTTCAAACTATATACTTTTTCAGTTGCACCAATATTCATTAAATTAGAATTATTCAATCACAACTTAACTAAGTGAAATTGCATATTAATGCCACAACTCGAATATCGGTTAACAATTAAGTGTCAACGGTTACAATATTAATATTACAGTCATTTAAATCTATGATGTTTATAGTTTACCAGCCTTCATTTCATTGGAAATCAATAAAACATCATAATTATAGAGTGAATATCAAATTTTATTATTCAATGCATTCGCGTAGGCCTAACCTATCGGGAGCTCTATAGTGCTAATCGCTTGTTTAAATACTATCGATCGTTAAAATGAATTATGATTGATAGAATCGATTATATGTAGATTTTACTTTGATTTGTAACCGCACGATTCATATATCCTTTTCGTTGTCAAGCAAAATGGCGGATCAAACGGAACGTTCATTCCAAAAGCAACCGACCGTTTCCTTGAATCGTAAAAAAGGAGTTGGTGTGAAGCGCAGCCGTAAACCTCTTAGATACCACAAAGATGTGGGCTTGGGTTTCAAAACGCCCAGAGAGGCAATTTAAGGAACTTACATAGACAAGAAGTGTCCATTTACTGGAAATGTGTTCATTCGTGAACGTATCCTTACTGGTGTTGTACAGAAGATGAAGATGCAAAGAACAATTATCGTCATCAGACGTAACTACCTCCACTATCTGCCCAAATACAACAGATTTGAGAAACGTCACAGGAATATGTCTGCTCATCTTTCACCATGCTTTAGAGATGTGGAACTTAAAGATATTGTCACCATCGGCGAATGCAGGCCCCTATCAAAAACCGTGCGATTCAATGTCCTGAAGGTCACCAAGGGGAAGGCTTCCAAAAAAGCCTTAATTTTTTTTTAAATAAATCTACTTGTTAAGTAAAAAAAAAAACCTGTTACTTTTTGTTTATGATAATACCTTAAACTTATATATCGTTCCACAACCTAAAAAATCTACTCCTATCACTTTCTAAGACATCAGACCTATATCCATACTTCCTTTCCTAGCACACAAACAGCTAAGTCTATTCCTATCCAAAAATAACCTACACAATCCATTCCAATCCGGTTTCCAATCTGGCCACAGTATCAGCGCAGCACTTGTTAAAGTCACTGATGACATTCGTTTGGGCCTGCAAAGCCAGGAGCTTACGGTTTTTGCTCTGCTAGATTTCAGCAACGCCTACAACACGGTTGATTTTGACATCCTGGTACAAAGGCTCCGCTCTCTTCACATATCTCCGTCTGTGATTGATTGGTTTCATACTTACTTGAGTGGACGTCAACAACGTATACGTATTGACTGTGAAAAACTGACAAAACTGTGAAAAACCTTGGGGTATTGTTCGACAACAATTTATCTTGGAAGCCACAAATTGATGAAGTGAGCAGGAAGCTGTTTGCAGCCACTGATTCATTAAAGCGTCTGCGCCATGTCCTACCTATACCTACCAAAATGTCAATTGCCCAATCCTTATTCCTTCCTATTTTAGATTACGCTGACGTCTGCTACATTGATATAACTGAAACTCAATAAAACTAACTTGAGCGGCTACAAAATCACATATCAAAATACCGCAACAAGCTCAAGTGGCTTCCAATTCGATTTCGCCGGAATACTCATATTAATAGCCTCTTTCCATTATTATAATACCTCATTTGTCAAACGTGACATCAGATGGTCTTATAACCACTGGTGTTCTGCCTAACCCATAAGGCATACAGGCGTGAAGTTATGTATGTATGTACTCATATTCTCTGTCTTCTTTATGGCGCGCTGTTCAATTCTGCTGTACCGAGGTATTTATCAGATAAATTTCATTTCATTTACTCCACACATACACAGAATTTGAGATCAAGTAACAATTTAAAAATATGCCAACGACCGATGCACAAGATGGATTACTTTGGTTCAATCCTTGCGGTACGCTTATGGAACGAATTACCGCTACAAATTAAATCCGCACAAACTTTAGCGACTTTAAAAAAACTTGTAAAGATGCACTATTTCACAAAAGTTAAAGAATTACAATGACTATTTTTTATTTTATACTTTTATTATTAAATCTGTGAGTAAACACATCTTTTCTTATTGTAAGTCTATAAGTATTGTAAATATTGAATATATGTATGTGTATGTAGGTATAAAGATAATATGTGTAAAGGTATGTGTATTTTACATATGAGATCTTATATTTTATACATCATTATTTATATAGGTACTTATAAATATTTTGTTTTAAATAGTATTCAACGACGTGACACCCTTTAACGTATAAAGTCCTCTGCCCTAAAATAGTCTGGCGCTATGAAAAGCTAAAAAGCGATAATGGTCTATCGCTTTTTAGCGATAAGGCCACCGATTTGTACTCAAAGGTTTGTTTCTCTAAATACATTGTATATTGTATATTTATAGTTGTGCAATAAAGAGTTTTTGTTATTATTATTATTATCGTTACAGCAAATCGTAACTTACTCGGTAAATGTATTTTAGAATTAAAGAGTGCGAGTTACTGTTTTATTAACGGTTTAGTAATTGCGTTAAGATTGCTAAAATTATGGTGTTTATGATAAAACACTAAATACAAACTTGTAATTAAATTTACGTTAAGCAACGCAACGGCAATATATTTATTACTTGTGCTTAAAGGTTCAAGCTTGAAGCATTATCACGACGATGCTGGTAAAATACCTTGATGTTATAACTTATTATTAACTAAAACACCTAAAGGCATACAAAAATTAAGGTAAACATACCTATACTAAAAAAAAACTCATATTATTAAAAAATATACATTTTAATTAATAGGTATCACATACCGCCTAATGTTGAACAATTTCTTACAGGTAATATTCTGCGATAAGATGAAATAACGTATTAGCGATTCTGGTAGGAAAAATAGTTTCTATGTTGCCAATAACAAAATATTTTTCAATTCAATTCAATTCAATAGTTTATCGCATTCCACATTTTACGGAAGAGTAATAAGTATAGATTGCGCAAAATATCGAGTCCCATCTGAAGTTGTCGCAAGGCATTCCGCGCAGGTGTTTTACTTATAAAAAAACCTGCGCGAAGGGAGAAGAAAACGAAAAGCTCTAAATAGATGTCGCTTCATACGCTTGACTCAAAACAAGCTGTCAAATACACGAGTTTTTATCGAAATTGCTTGTTCGGTGTTCTTTTTTGTGATAAATCCATACAATAATGTGTTTTTCTGTATCAAAATATTGAAAATGTGGTCCGTAATACTATGTACATTTCCAAAAAATGTTAAATCCAGTACATCCACAACCAAAGCAAGTGTATATCCTCGGAGAAATCGTGGTATCCATTTTCTATAAAACTTATGACTACGCAATCACGAGTTTCAATTTTTTGATAAAAATCACATTAAAATTAACTTTTAATTTGGTATTTGATAGTTGTTATGGGTCAAGCGTAATCAGCGCCTCTAGTGGAATAAATAAGCAGTTTTCTAACTCAGTGTCTCGCAACAACGTCAGAGAGGAATAGATGTTTAGCGCGATTTCTGTTTTATGTTGAAAAACAAACAAGCCCGGAAAGTTAGAACTTCGAACGAAAAGTGTCGTACGTAAGTTTGAGATTGTGATAGAAAGAGTTAATTTATTTACTAGTTTTTTAAATTATCACAATCGAAAAAAATGGCATCGCATTCAATTTATTTAGCTTTGCTATGTTTGAGACTAGAATAAAAATAATCTTTGTACAATGTTGTCAATATAACTATTTCTATAATTAAGTTTTCTTGTACAAAAATTATTGAATAAATAATAAATAAATAAATTGTAAACATTAATTAAATATATTCATAAAAATCATGAAGGGCATACATTTGTAACAATAAATACGCAATATATTTAAGTGTAATGTAAAATTATAATACCGCAATTAAATATGAAATAAATTCCTAATAATTTTAATTTAATATTAATTATAATAAGATAAATATAAACTGTTTACAGCGTATCAAAACATAAGTTTATAATGCAAATAAGTTTTAATTAAGTTAATGTAATCATTATGTTATGGTCAGATGTTAAAAGCGTAAGCGGTTATTATCTTTGAGAGCTATAATTACTTTGTAAGGGTTTTTTACTCAAATAAGAAGTCCTTATGTAATTACTATGGATACATACATACATTACTTCACGCCTGTAGCCCTTATGCGGTAGGCAGAACACCAGTGGTTATAAGACCATCTGATGTCACGTTTGACAAATGAGGTATTATAATGATGGAGAGAGGCTATTGCAGTGACAGGGGGTCAGCCTATCGCCCACAAAAATGCCAATAAAACCTCTGTCCCTTAACTGAATTTTACAGTATGCCCAGGAAGAGAAGCAGCTGGTACATTCTATGTTTTTCTTTCGCTCCCAGTCCAGCATGGAAGTATTAACTATGGATTTTCTCTCAACCGGTCTGCGCAGGTAGCATCGCTCATTGTATTGTATTGTCAGCAAACGGCGCCGCACGGTTACATGTGTCCACGCCCTAAGGTGGTTGAGATCAATTCTAGATATTGATGCTATAATTTCATTTTATTACCGTAAAGATAACATTAGCAACAGATATTAGAATTAAAGTGTTTGAATTCGGTGGGTCACTTCTAACTATTTGTTGGTACGTTTATTAATTTAGCTTGTATGCTAATGTCTAATCATCGTTTCTCTATTTAACCATTTCTCATAAATTTTATTCAGGTAGGTAGGTACAAGAGGCAGCACATCAAGCGTTACAAATCTGTCAAAAAAAATTACCTGAATCTCAACTCTATGCCCTCGACATTAAGTTAAAATTGGTTGGGGAAATTTGACAGGTAACGTAACGCTTGATCTGCTGCCTGCGTACTTAAATCTATTTTGGGTGCAAGATTTTTTTTTTTTTGCAAGAAATTTCAATTATTTTAATAAAATCAAAAATCCGTATAAATGAAAATACACAATGAATATACAGGGTCCGCATATAATAGTCAATTATATTTTAATAGCAGATTAAAAATGAAGAGTGGGTGTGAATTTCGAAAAAAAATATTTTTTTAAACATATTTTTCATAAATTAAAATTTAAAAATCTTCTCAGTGAGTAAAATATAAGTTTATTCTTCATTTTATGACTACATACAATAAGATAGAAACGTTTTCATTGCTTGCTTTGTAGTCATAAGCTACAGATTAAACTTCAATTTTGATCACTTAGAAGAATTTTGAAATTTTAATGTATGAAATATGAACAAAAAAAATTTTTTTTTTCGAAATTTAGACCCATTCATCATTCTTAATCAGCTATTAAAATATTATTGAATATTATGTGGCGACCCTATATAAGTATGAGTTAACTTTAATTAAAATACTTACATTCTTATTCTGATTACTTTTTAATATTAGTTAATGTGGTGTTATGCTGGTGTAGCGGTAACATACATTGCCTTCTAAGCCAGAGGTCCTGGGTTCGAATCCCGGCGGTGGCGGATATTTGTGTGATGAACACAGATATTAGTCGTCAAGTCATGGATGCTTATATGATTATTTAAGTTTATTCTAATAAAAAATATGTATTTATTCAATATGTACTTATGTTTATATATTTCTTAAGTATATCAGTTATCTAGTATCCATAACACAAGTTCTTTAAGAAACTTAATTTGGGCTAGATAATGTTGTGTGAGTGTCAGAAATATTTATATTATATTAAATTTATTAAATAAACAAATTTAAATAAAATTAAAATAAACAAATTTTATTTTACGTTTTGATTTAATCTGCACCATAGTTAACCAACTGAAATATTTTATATTATGAAGTAGTGCTTGAGTCTTGTCAATCGAATGGCGCGAGAATTATTTACACATCGTGAGGACCTCTGAGTGGCGCCATCTCTCGGGGCTTAAAATCATGATTGGCCTCGAAAGAAATTGCCTTAATCAACTGTAGCTGAAGATGGAAATAACGGATCCTAACCTAACGTCTCGACACATCCACGCCGGAGTAATTAAATGTTTGCTCGGATCCTGACTAGCCTCCAATCTGAACGAGCTTATCCCGGGCCAGCAGAGCTTTTTTAAATGATCCTTAACTCATAAAATTAAGATCGCTATTCGCTTATGCGTCACACCATAATCCAGCAACAATAATGTTCTAGCAACAAATCAAACGAGACAAAGCCGCGACCTCGGCGTAATTAATTAAAACAGCCTACTGCTATGATCACTATGCCTACTCTGTAACCTAGGAAACGATGCTTGGGAATTTTAAGGCCTTAGCCATATTTTTCCTGAATAACTTCGATATATTGGAAATAAATATTTGAAGGGGTATCCAGGTTGGTATTTTTATAATTACTTTTTCTGGAATTTAACCAATTGAATAGTTACTTATGTATATTTAAATAAAGATAATAGAATAAATATAATACCTTCCATGCTGGACTGGGAGCGAAAGAAAAACATAGAATGTGCCAGCTGCTTCTCTTCTCGGGCATACTGTAAAAGTCAGTTATTGACGTTTTTGTGGGCGATAGGCTGACCCCCTATCACTGCAAGTCTCTCTCCATCATTATAATATCGCCTTTGTACAAATGTATTTTTTACTGTCATAATTTAATGTAATTTTTGCTCTGTAACCATGCTGGTGTACAATAAAGTGTTTATTATTATTATTATTATAATACCCCCAAATTTGTCAAACGCGACATCAGATGGTTTTATAGCCTCTGTTGTTCCTCGTGGCGCTGTGGTTCCCAAACGTGTGTATCAAACGATATCACAAGTTAAGCAACGTTCGGCGCGGTCGGTACTTGGATGGGTGACCGCTGACCGTTCATTTCTCACGGCGACTTCCGTGCTTCGGAGGGCACGTTAACCAGTCTGTCCCGGGTGCTGTATTCTTGTATACAGTAGTCGTTAGGGTTTGTCAGAAGCCATTTTCGGCGCCCTGAAAGCACTGGCCCAGCTTGGTGGATTATGGCCTATACCTCCTTGTCACCCAGGGGAGAGATGATGAGTCGTGATGATGATGATGATGACGGATTTTATTTTAATTTTAGAATTTTATAGACTACCTTACGGAGCAATACCAGTTACAAAAAAAATTTAGAGAGCAGATTTTCTTATTATACTCGTACCAGTGTGGCTTATAATATCTAAACAAATGGTATACCTCAACTTTGGCTAGTTAAAATCTACTAAGTAATATAATACATACTTTAAAACAAACTTACCAACAATTTTAAATACAATCAGAGAATAAAAAAATAATAGACCCTAGGTATTATGTAGTAGAATGAAGTTGCATATATATGTTCATATTATTTCGTAATTTGCTATCTAAATGTCTTAAGTGAGACGAGCGTTGTGTTTAAAGAAATTCTAAAGTCAAAAATTTCGTATGCGGATCAAACATTTGCTCCTAAATTTAGACCATTGTAACCGTTGCTGTTAGCGCATCGCAAGGTCATCCTTTGTTTTCAAACGTTCAACTTATCTACTAAGTAGAATAAGAAAACTTCATTGTTTTCGATTTTATATATTTATTTCTTTTTTTTATGTTTTCTCTCTTTGGCTGCTATATTTTGTGTAATAATTATAATTGTAATTACTGTACGTACGAAGTTGTGTGTTAGCTTATAGTGCTACATCATTATGTTCTACAAAAATCTTTATGAACTCAAAAGGATGAGGGTGGAAGAATGGATCTTTGTGACTATTGTATGCTGAAACAACTTTACGGAATGAGCAAAATTTAAGAAATAAGTAATCAGTTACGATGTAGACTAGAAGAATGTTCAAGTTACGTTTTATCCTCTGATATTCCATCCTATCGGTTTGAAGGTAAAGCGAGAGTTTGTGAGAATGGATGGATAGTTGTTACGTATTTGATGACGACTTTGGCGATGGGATAAACCTGTCTCCGATGCTCGTGGTTGTGGCTTCGTTTCCCACACGGAACAAGAAGAAAAATGTTCCGTGTCTGGGTGTTTATCTACTTATGTATTTATATTCTAGTTTCCCCCCTAGTTCACTACATGGTATCCCATAACACAAACTATGCTTACTTTGGGGCCATGTAGTTGGTGTGACTGTCTGTTCATTTTATTTAGTTATTATTATTACTAGCGGTTTTGCGTAGTTTTACCCGCGCCATTTCAAATCCCGCGGGAATATCAAGATAAAAGTAGCCTATTCGCTATTCCAGACTGTAAACTATCACTGTGCCAAATTTCATCCAAATCCATTAAGCCGTTTTGCCGTGATAGAGTAACAAACATCCAGACATGCGTACATCCATCCATCCAAACTTTCACATTTATAATATACAAAATTTTAGTTTGGTTTTATTCGATAGATGTCGCTGTACGTCAATTAAATCGCGCGAGAAGAGTTATAAATGACTTAGCCATAGTCTTACTTAGTAGACTTCTTTTATTCATCCTCTCTTTCGCAATTTTAGTATTAGTGGGATTATGTGTTCCTCCTTCGTTGGCGTACAAAAAGTGAAACATAGCGTAGAATTTCTTTTGGATCAATTAGATTTAAATTTAGACGTATAAAGTGGGCAACAGCTAGAATAAAATACGTCAAAAAGAAAATGTGCTTTAGACCATTAACTGTGTATTTGTAGGTCTTTAGCAATTTATTTTTCGTTACTCGAATATCAAAATTTACTTCGTAAATTATTGGTACTAGTTATATTTTTAAGTGTTTCACAAATTAAAGTAACATTAAAAAGTTTGTCTGGTAACTACTGTACTTTTTTAAATATATTCTATTACTAAATGTATGATTGATTGTTGATATACTGAGGATATAAGTTATTCATTATCACTATCCAAATTTGGTTCCAAAAAATAATAGGCTTTACGGATTTACGGATTAATCGCGTATACGAGCGGGGTCTGTAAAGACACCGAAACGTCGAGTTTCTTAATATAAATTATACGCGATTAATCCGGTTAAAAAGTAGTTTTATTTAAATTATGAAGCGTGGAAACTTAATACAATATTAATAGGCTTTATTTTTAAAGTACTTAAGTTCATACAAAGTCAGCTTGGTCGTTGTTACTTACTTTTGAAACAATAGGTTCAAGAAAAATTAGTAAACAGTAATTTTTTGTCAGCTTCAAAAAATTGAGACGTTACATCATCGAAACAAAAAAAAAATTATTTTTATAAAATTTTTCCTCAATTTCATTTGTAGAAGCTTATCACCTCATCAGAACTCATCCTTATCCTCAACTCCTCTTGGATAATATACTTAGTAGATATTGGTATCGTTCAGATTAGTACCAAACATATGAAACCAGTGTCCAAGAAGACTAAACCACAGAATAAGTAATAGTACTAAACCAGCAAGGTGGAAGAAAGGGCATGGAATGTCAGTAGCGACCAAGGCCGTCCGCTCAGTATAATCCAACCAAATAGTGATACGAATCACTTCAAGGAAGTCGTAGAGTGCATTAAAACAACATTACTTCCCTGTGTTGTACCCGCCATTAATTGCATGTAAATACAGTGATGACTTCTCATAGAAGGTAAATAGCATGTGTGTGTAATTTTAGATATTTATATTCAATCGAGGTCAGCGTTTTTTCTTCTAAAATGTCAAGGGTTTTAAGCTATCTTCGTTAATAAATTGACATGTTATCTTTAATGATGTTGTTAACAAATTACTGTACTTATTAAGTTTTTAACGGTGACGTTGTGGATTTTGTCCCTGAAATGAGCCTGAATCAAAATTGATCATACCAAAATACTGGCGTCACTAGTAACATCGCTATCCGCCTTGTCTGTAGCAAGCTCTTTATAAACAGGTTTGTCACTTTTCTTGACACATGGATGAGAAACACATTACTAAATATGTGGGATGGTCATCACTGGGCTTACCCATTATGAGAATCATGAGCATGAAATGAAGCTTGCACTGCGAGTAGCTTGCACTGCAAATAATAATTTTTCAACAAAAATACCAAAAGAACATATTAAAAAAAAGGTAACAAGCAATATTTGCACTAGATTTCCACTTATGGCTTCGTTTCCCCTTACGTTTACTTATCTAAAATAAGAAATGGCGCCACGTCTTTTACATAGGTACCAGTCATCATTACATATAAGAAACAATAGTTGTACGCTGCTTAGTAAAGGCGATTTTGAACTTTTCAGGTGAAGGTCTTTAAATAATAATAATATTTTCTCTATTTAAAGATGAAATACGTACGTCAAACTACTCGAATAGGCCACAACAAATGCCTTTGTAGAAAGGGATACAATACTACGAGAAAACGAAAATATATCTTCTTCATGACAATCTAAAACGTTGAAAAGCACAATTCAGACATCAAACCTTATGGCCAATCCATCAATAGTCTCAAAAAGTTGCAAAAAAGCTAACGTTAAAAGGTAGTTTTTTTTTTTTAAATTAATTACTAAGCCCGCGTTTGACCTCAATCTCACCTGATGGTAAGTGAAGATGAGGTCGAAGATGACAGCACAAGGGCTTAGAAAAGAACTGGCTCTTCAGCGGTAACATTTGGCGGCAGATTTTATATGTAACAGCCCGTTCACACATTGTCCGTGTTACTGGATACGGTTTACCGGACACGTTTTTTTCATCGATGGCGCATAGTCGTATGTGCGACTTCACATATGGCACAGTATTCAGTATACGTATTTACTCTACAAAAAAGATATCCAGTAAAACGGATCATGTGTGAACGGGCTGAAAGGTGGTCGCTAGCCAGTAGGGATCCTACCACCAACCTGGGGTCACTCGGATTTGTCGCCTTTACTAGACACTTATCCAGGGGTGGCAGGGCTATTATAAAATTCTCTCACAAACGGCGTCGTGGTCACTTTGACACACGGGTCCGCATGCGGGGAGTCCCCATACCGTGGTCTAATACGGTTAAATACTTAGGCGTCACTCTCGACAAAACTCTCTCCTTCTTACCCCACATCACCAGGGTGTCCAAACTGGCTAGGAAATATCTCGGCCGACTCCAGCATGCTAGGACGTCATAGTAAAATGTCCCTCCGTAACAAGCGTACGCTTTATAAAGTCAGCATACGACCAGTCATGACTTACGCGGCTCCCGTCTTTGCCCACGCGAATCCCAAACACCTTCACAACACACCAACACAAACTACAGGTGGTCCAAAATCTATTCTGCAGAAGGGCAGCTAACGCGCCCTGGTACGTGCGTAACACGGACCTGCACAGGGACCTGGACCTCCCCTCTATTCAACAGCACTTGAAAGTCCTGGCAACAGGTCACTTCCAACGTGCTGAGTCCCACCCTAACAATCTTGTTAGGGCGACAGTCTCCTATACTGTCAACCCTGTCACGCCACACTCCTGCCGCAGACCGAGAGACGTTCTCTCAGACCCCCCAAACCAGTTCACCGCGGATCTGGTCAACCTTTTGGGCTCCCAGCCCTAGTCATTCTCTACACTTGCCGTTGAGCTTTACAGTGTCTTACTACGGGTCATCCGTCAGGATGCCTGATGCGCCGCCCTGGATCCCACGGGGTGGTAGCTCATTACACGATCTAGGAATAGCTCTTGAGTTAGGGATCGGAGAAGGGGGTGTTTAGTGAGTAGAAGTCTCACACTGGCTGGGTATACGGTGGCATTCCGTCGGCGAGCGGTTGCTACTGTCGGCGGGGATTTATTCCCGTGCAGGGCCCAGTGCGTACTAGGAGTATTCACCCCCTCCCTATCTGTGGACGCCCTTTGGGGTGCCGCAGATTCTTTGGCAGGAAAAAAAAAAAAGGCTATTATAAATCGACCCTACACGGGATAAAAGTTATTTATTCAAATCAAATCAGTTTATTGCACTTAAAATCAAAATGTCTTTGGTATCTATACAAAATAAATCAGTAGGTACAATTTAAAAATAACAATTAAGGACCCTGTTGGGCGCTGCAAAAATTAGAAGAGAGGAGGACTACTTTATTATATAATCTACTTTATATTATTCTTTGAAACATCGAGGTACCAATCTCAATGACTATTAAATCTTCTCATAATAAAATAAAGTCTTTTTAAACAACTTTGTTGTAAACTCAATATTTACCCATTACCAGTAATAAAATCTAGTGTAAACGAAGTTGCATATTCATATGCGTCTTATTAAAGCAGTTAGTGTACCTAACGACAGTTTTAATGAATGGTCCATAATTTTCAATTTCCATTACATTATTTGTAACATAATGTTTTTTTTAATTTAATAAATAAAAGGTATTAGAGATATCAAGAAATCCTTGAAATTTCAAAGCTTACTAAGTTGATACTAAGAAATTTTATGTTAATAAATTATCAGGAATTTAGGTTTTCTTCTATAGTGATTTTTTAGGCTTCATTCTTTAATAGATTTTAAATGTCACCAAGCTTGAAGCTTGAAGGGACATAATTGGTTGACCCGGAGGTCTTCTCTATATAGGCAGTTCTATCTATAGACGATGTCAATAGAAAAGATAATCAGAAACTTAAGAAACAAGCGTTTTTTGAGGAATTTTCATAACTATCCAGATTTGAATTTAAAATATTTTTGTGTATTTTTCACATTTTCCACGCTGTTTTTCTGTTATCACTTAGATACACATGAGATAAGATGGTATGAGATTTAAGGCACTCGAAACATATCTACATATTAGTAAATTATATAAATATACCTATTCTGCTGACAAGATTTATAGTTATTTGCTGTGTATGAGGTCTACTATACACCGTCTAATAATTTGAGGAAAGCATTTATACACTATGATATAAAAAATAATATGAAGTCTTGAGGACTAACAATCTTCGATCGGTTGTTTGAAAGCGAATAAAAACACACCAGTATTAAAATGCTAATACAATGAAAAAGCTAACAACAAAGACAGATTCAAGATTATTAGTATTTTCCGATAGAATACGATTGATTGTGGCATTCCAGCGTTAATTCTACAATTACTAGCTATTACGTCGCTCCATATGAGCGAGGTCGCTTGTTCGTGTGAAGTTGCTTAGATGCTGCTGTACGGATAGCAAAACTAAATTCATTTAGGCACAGACTAAAATTAATATATTTTAAAAACTTTATCCTTACGTCACCAGGCTCATTCAAAGTAAATAGTGGGCAGTGATTGGTATTTCACTAAACGCCATCTGATTGCAATGCAAGTCTATGTTATGAAAACAAAATCTAACACTTATCCTGAAAATTCAAAAATACACCTACTAGCAATCTTGTTGGTTTATAGCCCAAACGTCCTCCTCTTCACATAAGAGAAATACCTTGTATTGGACTCCTTCATAGGATTGTGATGATGAACCGTGCAGCGGTTATCTAACCCGCAACTGACCTTTAGAGGGCTCGATAGAAGTCAGATAAGTTAGAAAGATATTGTCCATTTAATAATCTGTACAGTTTTACCGCAAATAAAACCTCCTAAGAGGCAATAAGGTTTAATACTTCACAGAAAAAGTTCTAGTAGATCCTATAAGACATTCATAATTTACTTAGGATTATAAACTGATCTGATCCTAGTGACACAGTGCCCACTGTATATCATTCAAGAAGTCTTCGTGGCGCAGTGGCCACTGTTTATGTCATTCGATTTAACAAGTTAAGCTACATTCGGCACGGTCAGTATAAGTATAAGGGACCACCGATCCTTAGTTTCTCATAACGAATTTAATACTTTAGAGGGCACACGTTAAGCAGTCGGTCTCGACTGCTCGTATAGTATGTACAGAAGGCAGCAGAACAAATGTTTCATTACCTGCCAAATTTCGCCAACCAATTTTACCTTAATGTTGAGGGCATAGAGTTCAGATTCAAGTAAATTTTTTTGACAGATTTGAAACGCTTGATGTGCACCCTTCTGTACATATTCAGAAGTCGTAAGGGTTTATCGAAAGCCAGAAATTCGGACATTCACCACCATGTTTAGGGCCTATATCACTATTCATCAGATTGTTGAGATTTAAAAGTTGCAAGAGAGAGAAATGCAAACTTAGCTAGCTACTCCCTGATTTTAAAAGATATTTCAGTTTTAGTTTATTCCTACTTTATACTGTCACTTACCAATAAACATGTGTAAAATCTGAATTTGAAACGCCGTGTCTTAAACATGGTCAACATAAAAAAAGCAATATCTAGGTGTATTTTGAAAAAATGGATTGCGTAAGCAAAACATTCTAAAAATCGATCGTTGAAATCTTTAATAGAGAATAAATACAAGAAATATCAGTTTATGAAATGGCGCCACTTAGTTATTACGATGTTTTCCGGTAGAAGTAAGTTTTGTTTATTTGAAGTTGCATATACATATAAGAAACTTGTATTATTTTTATTTTTGTGAACAGCATTTTTTCTTAATTCTGTGTAATTATGGACATGATATTAAACTTTTCAATTTAGACTGAGTTCCAAACTTTTCACGTTGGTTATATTTCAAGAAACAGTCATTCTTTTCGCAAGTTTTTGATATGTCCCTCGTGTCTGTCTATTTGATGCCCTTCAATTTCAATGTTTCAAAAGGCATTATTACTTCCAGAGTCTTGGTCATTTAAGATAAAGCAAGACGAGTTCAAGTGTATAAAGTATTGCTGTAGTTTCGTTGAATCAATAAAAAATATATATTTTAATATTAAACTTACACTGATTTAATACACTTAAGGAATACTAAATATTAGAAATAAACTAGAAAGTAACTAAAGTGACCAACAGGTCATACTATTATCCACCCCTACCGAAGTTTGAAGGCTCTGCATAGAAAGCAGTGTTCCTTGCCACTACACTAAGAACCCCAAAAGTTAATGATGAATTAATACTTACATACATAACTTTATTTATTATATTATTTTTATAAAACTTCATGTCTGTATCCCTTATGGGGTAGGCAGAACACCAGAGGCTACAAACCATCTGATGTCACGTTTGATGAAGGAGGTATTATAATGATAGAGAGAGGCTATTGCAGTGATTGGGGGTCAGCCTATCGCCCACAATACCGTTTCAGTATGCTCGGCTAGTATATTCTTTGTTTTTCTTTCTTAAGTTTTCTTTATTTAATGTAATATTATATAACATTTATTTGCTTACCGTACTCGTTTAAGTCAAGTATAAAGTTGAAAAGTGCGTCCGGCGTGATACGAGGCGTTCTAAGGAAGGTCGGCAGATTTACTGCCTTTTGTGATTTTGTATTAGATATATTGTGCTCTGTTAGGTAATGTAAATTTTATTTCTGTTCAAACCGTGCGCCTTCAGTGCTAGCTTTTATGGTTAAGAAAAATATCAACACTACACCACTAAGGAGAAAATATAGTGTTATGCGACATTAAAATGATAAAACCTTTGGTGTAATTCTTCAAAAAACAAGAAATAAATCTTCTTACTTTTTAGCTTAATCGAAAACGGCAGTGTTTATATGTTGATCCTGGAGAATCCTGCGAGCATCGTAAAGCATGGGTAGCGTGAATATGTCAGCTTCTTTGATGAGCTGCAGTGACAGAAAGTTTGTCGTAAATAAAAAAAAAGACGTGTGGCACTCGGACACTGCCGCGGTAAAGCTATTGCAAAGCATTTTTTATCAACTTATGCAATTATAATTATTTATTTATTTTATTAATGCTGTAATGTTTGATCTAATATGAAGTTTCACAAGTTCCTAGTAGATGGCGCTGATAGTTAATTAAATCCCGCATGTAAAGTTATGAAATCAAAGTATCACCGCTGTGCCGGTCGGAGTGGGGGGTGTTAGGTTTTTTCGTTACGGAATTTCTGGATTCGGTCCCCACGCTCAAGGCCCGCGATAGAAGCTATGCAATAGCTTAAAAATACCGCTTACATTTGTAGATTATTAAATTATGGTTCTTTTCTTAATATTTAAAAAAAAATCATTTTACAAATCATGTCGTTACATTTTTATTACCTACTTAAGCTTTACGATATTAAATGTGCTAGAGCAACATTTTTCATTCCAAAAGGTATAAAAATAACTGAGATAAGATCGTAACACTTCCTCTCTTGCTACACGAATAATACCTAAACTTAGAGGCCCAACAATTTTTAATAAAAAACCTAAGAAACTATTAATAAAATTAGTCAAAATTGACTTAATTTCCCATATTATAATACCCGTATTAACAAAAAGACAATACGACCGACCTTGACTAAGTCAAATTCTTCTGACGAATTGCGTGGGTGATCATAAAAACTATCCTATGCTAATGCCAAAAGTTAGAGACACAGGGTTCTATATTGTGTTGAATATATTGCAGATGCAACCTTGTCGTATGTACAGATCGCATACCGGCTGGACAATTGCTTCTGCCCACACCTTAGGTATCTACATAATTAAGACACAGTGTGAGCGATGTTTTTTGTTATTCTAAATTTAATCTCTTAGCTTAATGTCAATGCTGTTTATGAATAAACGGTAATTATTTCAAAATGCACTTTCGCGGCTTCGCGTATTTTTATACCATTAAAGTACTGATTTAACCAACATTATTTACTTATTTAAAAATTCAACTTCGTACAAAAAAAGAACATAAGTTCTAGTACCACTTGGAAAAAGCCATACCGGGCTACCAGCAGGGCGAACATGGTGTCGATAAAATTTTATAGTTCCATTATTTCGAGGTTTTACATTGTTTTATAGTTTTGTCTTCATGAGCTAACACGGCTGAAACAGAAATTGAAGTATTTCTTAAGACTACAACATTTTAATGTTATCAACGAAGTCTATCAAGCATATTTTGGTAGGTACTAACTTTATCATAAATTTAGGACTTTGACGTAGGTATGTAAAAAATATGAATCGACTATAATTATTGTATGTACTTTAACTGCACGTTAGCCCTAAGTAATAGGTACTTTGTCGCTTCTGTTATAATTTTAACATTTCAACAGTTTTATGTGAAGAAATAGGTTTTTGTGAAGCACAGTGCGCAAACGCATGGGGCTTTGAATAGATTTAGACTCTGCGAGTGGTGGTCGACGGTCATTCCTACTTGTTTAAAAGTCTTGAATCGCTGTTTCCCCTGCCTGTTGTTCCATATACACTAAGACACCAGGATAATATTTTAAAGGTCTGTTAAATATAGATGGATTTTTTACACAAAATATTTGTTAAAGACTTCCAAAATAAAAGAATGATATAAACAAACTAGTGACGTGACTTTGAAACCATGTGCTACAGCCAGGCGGAATTCTCGTGTAATATGGCACGGTTCGCCAGTTACACAGGGTTCTCATCTATTTCGCTCTACCATATTAACGATAAAATTCATTAAAAAATTAAACTTTGATCTTGAAAAGTAAAAATAATATCACTCTATGATACATCTCAAAAATGGCAACATTAAAACAAAACACAAAAATCTCGCTGTAAATTAGACCCTACCTTACTTTATTGCAATGTAGACAAGGAAATTTAGGCAGGTAGATACTTCTCGAAGTTATTCTGAATACATGCCTTTTGTTCAGATAGCATCGAGTTAGGGTCTGATGCACCTCAAGGTTGATTTTATTGCAAATTACTCTTTTGACTTTTATTGTTTTATTGGACACTTTAAATTATTTTTCTACAGTTTTTATGCAAATTCAAAGGATTTATAAAGCAGCTTAAAATCTATCTTTGCTGCGGATAAAAAATAATTGATAAGAGCACCTAATGGATAAGAATGAGAAAGTATTAAAAAGGATAAAAAAAAAATTATGACTTTGGACTATTGGTGACAACAATCAATATAAAAAAAAATATTTCCTATGTAAAAAAACATTAATCTAAACATATTATCAATCAATTCAAAACTTATCGTAAATCGTAGATTAAATACATATTTCATCCGCTGTAGGCATTTTTCACTGTTTATAATGTTAATGATCGAATCAAAGAATACTAATTTGAATACATTTTCTTATATTACGTCGTATTAGTAAAATCTATACCTACCCATATAGTAGGTACAAGTAAAACCGCAAGCACAGGCTAATAAATTCCTAACGTCACTCAAACAAAAGCCACATTGTTTCTATCACGTTTTTGCAACGTGAACTGCGTCGTATTGGCTGCTTGTTTTTCTATAGAAAAACTATATTTTTCTTTTGTTAATCATACATTACGTATTAACCGTAGATGATCTTTTATTACTAACAAGCTAAGTCAGCAATGTACAGCTAAGCTGAATAATCTTTGCCATTTTTTTTCGAAGTTTAAAAGTATCTGTCTGGTTTTTTGTGAATGAAAATGATCGTTTATTGTTGTTCTGTTTAAAGAATACTGTAATAGGTATTCGTTTTGTCTGAGGCGAACTGGGTGACTCATTTTAGACTTGAAAGCAAATTTGGTCCTCGAGTTTTATTGTCTGTTTTATTTTTGTTACTTTTGGCATCGTAAGCTTACTGTAGCATAAGGCTTTTTTATAAAAATGAAAATAATCTAAGCAAAGTTTTTGTAACACTTGTAGAAAACATTCTGTGTAAGTGGAGTTTAGTTACATCTAGTGAAGCAGATAACAGTGTCTAGCTGAAACTCTTAAAGAAACCTTGAAACTACAAAACCGAGTAATGAATACTTAGTTACCTATATAAAGCGCTTAGTTCATACGAGTATGTGGTACCTAAGTAACGTCCCACTTCAGTCAAGGCTCTAACTTCAACACCCAACTTTACATTCAAAACGAAATAATTTTCAAAGCCTGCTTTAGTATACTCAACCTAAAAAGCTGCTGTTTAAGATCAATTTTCTGTAGCAGACCGTAACTGATGATACTTTTCCACGTCCCTCTCAAGGTTGGACCTTAGTGCAAGTATTTCGATTTCGATGATAAAAGTTCTATCGGTCGTTTATGTGTCGTGCGAACTTCAACTTTACCTGCTTGAAATAGGTCGTGTTTTTTCTTGGCAAGCTTTGTATTATTTATTGTTCTTGTATGCATAAAAAGGATTAGCCATTTTATTGAAGTGCTCCGTTCAGTACGTGTGGTTACGAATGTCACGTATTTTTGAATGTACCCGCTCTTGAACTTTTTGTCTCAAACTAATCGATCATCCGAATTTGATCGCTTTGTACCAAACAATAAGATTTATCGCATGCCATTTAAGATAACATTAGGTGTTGCATTGCGGAACTTAATTTTGAATACAAATGATAAAATATTATCTGATCTGATCAATGGATTTTATTTACTTTTTATTGTTCATAAAAGATAAGATAGCGAGAGGATTATGTAGATTCATGTTAAAATTAATAAATTAAATATGAAAGGACTGGCCTTAGACGTCAACAATTTAGCTTCAGGCCGAATCTATTAACAAGTTAGTTATACACATGAAGCCTACAAACAACCATACCTAAATGCTTCCGTGTGAAAAAACTTTGGTTGTTACACTCACACTTACAAAGCCAAGGGAATATCGTGACATAACAATTACATTTTCTATAATAACCACCCACTCGACTATTTGTTAACATATACAAAATTAATTAATCACAAAATGATGTCAGATAGACAAAGAATCATGTTCAAAAACACCTAGAAATGCATTTCTATTAATAAATCTGACTAATATTACAAGTGAGTTTGGATGAAATCTTCGCGCTAAAACGGCGCAAAAAATTTTTCACTATCAAGGCTCAAAATAATACTGGGATACGTATTTTCTTTTTAAGTTTATTCTGAAATTATGTTGAGTTTCGGATCAACGCGTGTGAACAAGATTTTCTTAAATAATATGAAATGGGTCCTTGGGACAAAAAAGGCATGCAGGGGAAAATTCATTAAGCGCAGTGCACAGATGTGTGAGTATTAACCATTTGCACGCATGAAAAATCTTGGTCTTTTTATTTTGGAACATTTTTATTTAATAACTGTTTTAAACTATGACAGTTGTTTTCACTATATGCGAGGTCATGATGCTTGTAACGTTGAAATATCGGACGCGCAAAATAAAAATCGGAAATCGTGGTAAGAATCCCGTGAATTCATTAAAACATTTTTATTTATTCTTCGTAGCGCAGTGTTCGCACCGTAGACTGAGCCTAAAGAGGTTGTGGGTTTATCTCGTCTGTATGTGTGTGTTACATTTTTATAAAAAAAATTATTTTAATACAGTAAAGTTAATAAAATATGAATCTCACATTGTTTGCTCTACCTTCCATAACTTACCTACTGTAGTACATTTTGTAGTAAGTCGTAGAGTTGTATAAAAGGAGTATGTTCTTTTGTTTTGACGTCCGTCATGTTAATTTTTAAGGCGTCAAAGTTTAAACTGTATAATATTGCATTGTCTAAAGTTGTTGATAATAATGCAAGATTTTTTTTTGAGGAGCAATGTTATAAATACACCTTGTTCTCCATTGGAAATTCTATCTCAAACATAGCAAAAAGTTTCACAAAGTCAGTCGCTTATTTATAGAGCTTCAAGATTATGTTTTTATAAATAATTTTTAAAAGGAGTATATTATTGGCTTTTTCATCGATTAAAATACCTGTGGATTAACTTATCTCATATAATAGCAACACTTAGTTTTAGAAAAAAAACAGCCTCTTCATAAAATATTGCCGAAATATAATCATCCCCATAGCAATGATATTTGACTGTCGGTTGAGTTGAGAGGTTGCTTTCGATTGGAACCTAATTAGTTACCGAATTTGACACGCTAGAACTAAAATGGTAAAGATTCTCTTATATGAATGTCATGGTACATAGTTGAATTAAATTAAAAGGTTAGCTTTCGCAAATTATTAGAAAAGGATAGAAATAACTGTTGAGAAGTTCCAAAGTGTAATTATTAATATAATTCGCGTATGGAAATATGAAATTAAATATGCCAGCCTATACAGGTACTTATTACTTAAGACGAACAAGCTGTCCAGGATAAGCGAGAGAAAGTCAGAAAGTCCAACGAAGGTGAAATTGCTTTCAAACGCCTGCATAACTCGAAAGTACCTAAAAGTACACTTAATTAAACGATAGTGAACGAAATACTTTCTAGCGGTTGCGTGAGAGCGACGTGGGAGTCGACTGTTTAAGTTCATATGTGATTTCTCATAGAAAAATGGAACTAATAATACTAAATATATTTTGGGACTAAAATACTTACAAAAAGACATCGAAAAGGGACGACTTTACTACTTAATAAGAAAGTATTTTCTTGTTCGTAAAACTGAGTATGAGCTTTTCTGTTTTAATATTTAAAAACAACTTTTATGAAGTGAAAATTATGTTTAATTTGAAGATGTGAATAATGCTAAGGAGCCTACGTTATAAAATAGGTAAAATAAGTATATCCCGTAAAGTATAAACAGTTTAAGTATAACTAAAGGATAAAATCTGTTTTTTACTAGAATAGAGCGGGAATAGGTCTTGAGGCTTTAGTTCAATCTAACCTGATGGTAGGATAGGATTTATAAAACATTGTACTTTTACTGTTAATTTTCATACGCAGGAGCTTATTATGATATTACTTATTTAAAATTGTCAAAGCAAGGCAGTACCTACCCGTTGATATGGAAGGAATTACAATGTTACTAAGAAACAGGCGGACCCCATACAGTACTTGCATTTAACCAATCATGAATTACGCCAATTTCGATTTAACCCACGCCATTAGCTTAAATCTCAAGCGCTTACAAGTTATTCAGAATAGGTTCTTTCGCAAATGCGTTGAGGCCCCACCCTTCATACGGAACGTAGTTCTGCATCAAGACGGTATATTTAAATGTGTAAAGTTGATTTTCACTAAAATTTTAAAAAAGTTTTTGGAGTGTCCTATCACACCCTGGACAGTGGTCTACCCCAAGGTTCTTCACGTTGCGTCACCCGGTCGCCCTCATCCAGCGATTTACCTGCACTAATTAAAAAAAAAACCTTTTCACTTTATTTAATTTCGTATTGCCACATCTCCTATTCAGTGGTCGAAGTGCACAAAGTAAGTTTGACCTAAGCATAAAAGATAAAGGATGCCCGTTGAATATACTGCTTGTGCTTTTTGTAGATTCTTCGAGTCAATGTTAGTTGGGAATACAATGATCGCAACCTAAGTCGAATTTCTAACCTTGAGGCGCTCGCATGTGGATATAATATTGGTCCCATCTTAGTACCTTCGATGATAGATACTAACACCTGTATAAAACGGTGAAGTATTAATTTAGAAAGGATAAAAGATACACGAAAATATTCGAAATACATGCATGATGATTGAGGTGACTGCAATCGCTCTGAAATAGTCCGAATAAAAAATAAGCTCGGTAATAATGTTATACCAAAATCGTATAACGCCTAACACTTAGCATTTGTTTAAGCTTTACTTGAGGAACAAGTTCATTAAATTTCGGTTGTCAGATGGAAGTAGCTACTGCTAAATTCCAGTCGTTAAGTTACTTCAAACAGGAAACATCAAGTTGACAGTCGTGGGTAGAGTCTTTGAGATAGAGATTTTGAGCGTAACGGATTATAAGTTAATTAGCTCAAATTGAATAAAGAAAATAAATGAAATTCTAGTTCTATATATTACTAAACAACCAATACTTTGGATGAAACCTGTTCATTGATAAAAAAAATACTATTTAAATGAAATTTGTCTCGACCAGGATTCAAATTATCTCTAAACATTATAATAATATTCGAAAAAAAATCGAGATTGTATTTTTTTTATTTACAATTTTTCAAGGAAAAATTTTCACATTTACTACGTAGTTCATAACAACCATTACACTTAACTGAATATAAATTATTATAATCTCAAAATACATAGACTAAAAGCAACTATACCTAGCAACCTATACTCGACCAGTGAATGAGTCTCCATTCACTCAGCTTTTTAGATGCGCCCGCGTCCTCGCTCGCATCCGCTTGGATCTAACATTTGTGACGAGGTGCGCCGGAGTGTGTGATGGTAGTAAGCAGACAAAAACCGCGGAAATCGAACGCGAATGGATGTGAGTTTTTTAGTTGAGAGTAATTAAGAAGGTACTTTGAAAAACTTAAGAAGGTTATTGAGAATTAATGGATTTGTGAGATGTTTTGATAGCTTTTTGTACTGTATAAATTGGTTGAAATTCAAAATATTTTTATTAGTTCAAATATTATTGTCTCTAATTAAAACTACTTCTTAAACGCAAATTCAAGACAAGATCTTTAACGGTCACAGATATTTTTTCATCTGCCACAATATTATGCATATAAAATTTCATTATGGAACGACAAACTAAAAAAACTTCCCAAAAATAATTTCGCGAGAAACATTCTCAAAGAACACATGCCATCGTTATTTGGGACGAAATTCTTTGTAATTGAAGCTTATTAGCATTCAAAAAGATTTAAGGATGCGCACGAGGCGGCCTTCGTCAAAACTTTCGTTTAAAAAGACAAAAACAATAAACTTCGACTACGTAGAACTGTTTTTGCACTAATAAAATGGCTATAAAGTTTTATTGGACTAAGTTTTTGCGGCATGATCCAATTTTTTTTTAAGTCTCCCATTGTCATGTAAAAGTGACAATGAAGGAATTATGTCGTAATGTTTGGACAATTGATTGTTTATTTGTTTTCACAGTCACAGCAGGATTCCCAAAAGGGTACAGACGTGCCGGCTTTTGTCGCTGAATCACGAAATCGGTTTGTGCAAATGGTATTACTTTCGATTTCAAATGGTTGTTTTGATGATCAATAAAAAGATGCTATATGGAAATAAATAAAGGCGACGGTCACTTTTAATTTATGCTTGGTTTTACTTTTGTTGAGTTTTTTCTTCTGTAATAATATTTTTTTGTGTTCGTTAATAATTAAACAGGGAAATGATTGAAAGATCGACTACAAAAACACCTAGCGACTGATGATGACCAACTGTTTTACTAACTTGAA
Organism: Stenoptilia bipunctidactyla; assembly: GCA_944452665.1. NCBI lineage: Eukaryota > Metazoa > Arthropoda > Insecta > Lepidoptera > Pterophoridae > Stenoptilia > Stenoptilia bipunctidactyla. The sequence continues at coordinate 15,009,057 of OX101726.1, forward strand.
AAAGAAACTTTGAACTTTGAAATTAGAATAGAGTTGTTAAAAATATAGTAAGATTAAAGTTAAATGTCTTGTCCCATAGTTTTATTCGCATTTATGATGATTTGGAAGCTATATCAAGATACAACGCAAAATACACACCATATTCAATGTGTTATTTCAGGTATGCCTAACTAGTGTTGTGCGAAATTTTGCAATGAAGTCACAAAATTCCCGCTTGAAAGAGTAACAAAGATCCTTGCATTCTTACAAAATTTCTCTTGTATAATATGATGAATATTTAATATAGAATCAATCCTATATAGGACTACTCGTAGTCTTCGTTATGAAAGTAGGTTTTTGGAGTAACATTAACAGAAATAAATTCAAACAGATATTACCGAGTTATTAGAATACTAATCCGGTAGGTAATGGGATACTAATCGGTATTAACATTGAAACTTCTTCTGTGCTTTCAGAGGTGCGTGAAACCAAACTGATAATATTCTGTTTAAAACGGTTATTTCGGTAAACCTTAGACCATATTTAAAGATACTAGCATACCAAGTGACCTATTTCTTGAGAACAAATATTTTTCCATTAATTTGCAGATTAAAAAACTGGGTTTTAATTAAATTAGTTATTTGAAACTTTTATGCAGTAGGTTAGTACTTTTAAAATTTCAATATTCATATTTTTCCACTAAAAGGAGAATTACATACTATGTTAATATCTCTTCTATTGTACTCAAAATGTGTTTGAACTTTGTTCAATGACAAAAGACAAAAGCAGAGCTTATCTTTAAGGGCCGGTACCGACAGCAACTGAATCACTTTCATCTTCTACAAACTACTTAATTGTTTTGTTGCGTAATTGCCCCAATAGATCCCTGACAGCATTTCGAAATGTGAAAGTCAGGAAATATAATAATACCCTTTTTATTGCCCTGGCTACTCCCTTCCTTTGTTATCCGGCTGCTTTGTCGGTGTCAAGTAACAAGGAGCCAACTTTCATTTTTATCTTTTGTTTTAATTTTTGAATCTAAACTTCCAAATTTGAATTAATTTTATTTCGTTTTATGGTTGCGTAATCTGTTGAAGTGGCAAATTTGTAGCCTGAATATGTTAAATTTCACGATAATTTATTTGATCAAAACTAATAAAATTTTATTATTATAATGCTTCAGTGTGAAAAGATACATTTTAAAATGCCTGGATGTAGGAGTAGTGCTCCTTGTGTACTGTTACTGTCATTTTATTTAAGACATTATTTTAAATTGTTTTAATTAATAAAAAAATAGAATGTGCCAACTGTTTCTCTTCCCGGGCACACTGTAAAAGTCAGTTAAGGGACAGAGTTTTTATAGGAGGTTTCTTGTGGACTGACGGCCTGTCACTGCTGTAGTATCTCTCCACCATTATAATGCCTCCAAATTTGTCAAACGTGAGGCACTTCCCGTTTGTGTAACACTTCCGGTTTGCGTCCGCTCCCGAGCGGTCGTGTTTTCGGTCGCTCCCGAGGGCTTGTATTGCGCTGCCCTTGTTGCCTCCCCCGCACTCGGGTTAGGTTACCAAGCCAAGCTCTTAACGATAAGTTTTTCGTCGTCGGAGTCATTAATCTGCCCTTTTCAGGGAGGACCTGACTGCTGCCAGGCGAAGCATCGCTGATCAGGTGGACACGTAACCGTGACTAAGCCTGATCGTCCACCGTTCACCGGCAATAGGTCCGTATTAGGTCGTTCTTTTGTTTACCGGCACGTAGGCTTCGTTTATTTTTTCTTTCAGTGCATCCTATTCTCCCTGGGCTCGATGGATCGATTACCAACGACCCCAGGCTTCTGTCTCGAGAGTGCGAGCTTCTTGGGAAACTTTCTGCGCATTTCAAACCTTTGTTTCAGCTGTTACCTCTTATAATTTCGACTCTGTCGAAATTAGAGGCCTCTGTTGTTCCCGTCGCCAGTTCAAGCACTGTTGCTCCTAGCTTCCCGACCGATTCTCCGGCGTCTCCAGATCCATCTGAGTACGCCGATAGTATGTCAAACGCCATGTCGGTAGATTCTGCCGCATGCAAACGCAAAACTAGTACCAGGTAGTGACTACGATTCCACTTCTACTGTTACAGAATCTCGAAGTATCTTAATAGAAGTTTCAGTATGTATTTATCTCTAAACTGCCTTTTCACCTCAACATTGGGAGTTACAGTCAAAACCGATATTCACGAATCAAAATATTTAGATAAAAAAATAAAATAAAAAAATCCCCAGACAATCACACCAACTACATGGCCCCAAAGTAAGCATAGCTTGTGTTATGGGATACCATGTAGCGAACTAGGGGGGAACCTAGAATATAAATACATAAATAGATAAACACCCAGACACGGAACTTTTTTTTTTTCTTTTTCCGTACGGGAATCGAACCCGCAACCACTGGCGTCTGAGGCAGATAGGTTTACCCCATCGCCAAAGTGGTCGTCAAATAGACTTTCCTAAAATAACTACTTCATCATAATTCATTAGAAGCTAATATTAAATATAAACTAACTAAACAAGCGACTATTTTTTTATAATATATGACAAATACATAGAACTGGATATTAATAAAAAATATTCTTGAAACTTTCTATACAGTACTTTTATGAATTCAATATTTTTATTCGCTTATTATGTGGTCGACAAAAGATCATTATGATAAGATTGTTTGAATATTTTATTTAAATTAAAAATACAATATTTAATAATTTTGTAAATCTTCATAGATATTCATATGTATATAGAATATTTACTTCCGTAGATAGTTTGGGTATAAAATTTAATGTTACTTTCACTGCAGTAAACTTGTAAAGTTTACCTTATTTAATAATAATAAGATATATAAGATATATATAACGTTTAAACTACGTATTAATTTATGTTAGCCTTAACATTTCCTGATCAAAGTTTGAAAAAATAACTTTTTCTTAAACTTCTAGAACAGCTCTTATAATAAAATAATATATTCAGCATTGTAAACAATCTAAAAGCAAACCTCACCTAATTAAGTTAAGCCTTTAAATCCAATGTGCAAGCAAAGATGACGCCTTCATGAAAACATTTACATTACACCGGCTTGATCCTCTCTTCCTGGTGAACTATGAAGTCACTGGTGACTCATATGGTGCTTGTGCTAAATCTAAGAAAACACTGACTTAGTACAATGATTCAATTTTAATTAGATGGTTCATTGATTGACGTTTTGCATGCTATGACACCGATTGGAATGTATTATCTAAATTGTTTAATTACTACGAAATAGTAGTTTATGCAACTGTCATATAATAGAGGGTATTAAAACATGAGTGTAGTTTTTTGAAACGAGCCGCAGGTATGGTTATTTAGTATCATCGGTATTGCTAGACATTTTTGCTACTAAAGTTTTATTCAACAACATATTACTCAAATTCGTATGTACGAAATAGCGTCAAAATGGAAAACGCCTGTTATTGGTTTATGGCTCGGATCCAGCACGCATGCGCGTTGCGCGCGCAGCGCGCTCACCACAGATAATGTGTACATAAATTGAATTGAAACCTCCTTGGTCGGGACACATTGTACTTAAATAATTAAAAAAATGCTTTAAAGCGTTGTTTTGATAAGAGAATAATGCTTTAATGTACTTTTTTTATTTCCTTATGTAAATAAAATATGCCAATAAAAGTCTGTATTTCATTTCATAATTAGAACATTACCGAATGAGATTATATAAATATTTTTTACATATAGGTCCATATAGGTCCTATTTTTTAAAAACAACATAAGTTGTTTATGTTTAATAGTAAAAATATATAAATATACAAGTTTTATGTTCAATATAATAATATTTAATCAGGACCGCCAGTAAATCTGAAAATGCTTACACAAAAATCTTGCAGATGCTACCTCTGATTTTGGTAACCACAATATTCAATACATCAATAAGATGTAAACACTTCTAAGTGTTCATACACTTTAAGAGTATTAAATATTCAATCGCATTTTTTTTTATTATTATAAGTTAATCTCACCTGATGGTCAGTAGCGATAAGGTCGAAAGTTGAAGACAAGTAGAAAGGAACTTTTACTTACATGATTTCACTTTTTAAAGTATAAAATTAGTGATACTAATATTAAATTCTTTATTTGGTTATGTAATTCTACTTATAATCAGCTTAAATAAAAATTGAAAAATATTGTGCGTAGCAAGTGAAAGTGAGGATTTTTTAAGATTTTTCTATCCCCAACTAAAATTTAAGGATATTTCTATTCTTGTTAAAATAAGACAAACCATTGGATAATTAATTATTTATCGATGGCGATAAGCTTGACCTTAACATCTTGATGGTATATTGGTTAAGGTTAGGACTGACGATCATATTTGGCGGCGGTATAATAGTAAAACTTTATACAAAAAATCACACCAACTACATTCATTCGTCATAAATTTCTATTATTTTCAACTTGCATGTTTTTAACAGTGCAAATTCTTTAACAAACTTCGTTATCAAAAATTCTTAATTAAAACTGTTCTACAGACTGATTTTATTTACATAGCGCTATGTATTCTATTTCAGTGTATAACTTTAATATTCAGCTACATAGCAATAGTTATGTTCTCTTCACGAGTTATAATTTAAACCTTCATTTAAATCACTATCACGACCGCTGTGGGAGTTAACTTATTTCCTTGATGTAATCTTTAAATGCGATACAATATAATGTAAGCTGGTATTAAAATGTATCTAATAACACGGAGCTATAGAGCGCTTCCTTACTAAAAAGTAACATAACCTTCAGAGTTTTTTTTTTTCAATTTGAGAGTTGGAATATGTTATAAATTTCCATTAGGAATGTACACTTTTAATTTAGATTCCAAATAAGAATGTACTCCAAAAGGGAACTACTAATTCAAATTTCTGAGTAATAGTTCAAAGAGCATAAGTTTCTCGAAAAATATAAGATAAAGACGAAATATTTATAAGATCGATTTTGTGAAAGGAAGTTTTGGAGACTTCTAGTTGAAATTAATATTCGTGCGAACATTTCTTGAAAAGTCAAAAATGTTTGCCGTTTTCATACTTACGACATCAACGCGAGAAAGGCGGTTTACAGTATGCTCGAAACCTAATTATTTTTGTTAACTACTTTTTGCTGAATTTAGCCCAATTCTCAAACATAAAATGATGACTTAGGAAAAGATCCAACGGTAAAGCAAAGATGCTTAAGTGCTTATCTAGTATCCTTTGACTATTATCCTAAAATGCGTTAGAGCGAGAATTGAGATATTACACAAAAATCCTGACTGACTGAATGTAGTGAAAACTAATTTGTTTCATAAACCTTAGAAAAATAAGGAAAAAGATAAAAATTGATTTCATTGGAAAAATACAACATTCTAATCCAATTAATTCGGAAAAAAATTAACCACATACCTTCACTTTATTTCAAACTATCTTTTAAAGTAATTTAAGTAGAGTTTTAAGCTTTATACAGAATGTTATCAATCAAAATTTAAATAAACAAATTTAAACCGTAACCTTTCATTAGCAAAAGACCTCCAAACTTTGTCTTTGTAATAAATAAAGAAGAAAATTATCGTTAGTAAACTGTTATTTCATTACGTAAGCAATGATGCAAGACGTCCTCAACCTTTTACGTCGTGATAATTTAATGACTACCCGATAATAGTCAAGGAATCAAACCGATGGGACGTAAAGTATGCATGATCAAGCTTAGGCTCTGTATTATACGTTTGTAATAATCGCGCGGAGCGTGAGAACTGTGGGTAGTCATCTCCATCCTAGCTGCAAATATCTGTGACTTTATACGCAGGGTTCTGCCTATTTGTTATTGAAAAATATATAGATAACTAGCTGACCCGGCAAACGTTGTTTTACCATATAAATAAAAAAAAATGATGTTGGCCGATTCTCATAGATAATCGATTCTCATAGAAATAAGCCGTTTCGGAGGAGTATGGCAACGAAAACTGTGACACGAGAATTTTATATATTAAAGATTAGATTACGGCAATTTCATCTACTAATGTGATATTTAGTGTATGTAAATTATTAAGATTATGACATATTTGGTTCTGTGGTCTTAATCATGGTATGAAATCGAGTAATTCTATCTATTATAGTGCGCATATTAGCTTACATAATAGGATAAAATAACAAAATAATATTTATCTTGTCGATTCGACTATTTATCGATGGTTGCATGCTAGCTAGGTTTAGGTTTTTCACGTAGCAGAAAAAAGTTAAAGTTACATTTATATGTAACAATTTAGATATAAAAAAAATATCGCGTTTCACTGGTTATATGAGTAAAAACTAATGATATTTAAATTTATATTCAAGATCATCCCTTTAGCCCTCTTCGGATTCATGCATGAACCTAGTTAAATAAATGAAAAATGTGATAAATAAAAATTGGGCCCCGGTAGCTCAGTGGAAGAGCACTCGTCCGCAAACGAGAGGGCCCAGGTTCGAATCCTGGTCGGGTAGTTTTTATTTATCACATTTTTCATTTATTTAAGAATAATTGAGCATTTTAAATGTAAAACTTAAAAGCATTATCATGAACGTAGTTTTTGTCCATCGTCACTTTACGCCATGAGAGAGTATGGTCAAACGTGGGTTTCGATTTATCACGACTTTCAAAATACACAAAAAGATTTAAAACTTTAAAAAATAATAAAAAGGTCCTTAGTATAAATATCAGCAAGCAATTAGATCTATAAAATGCCCAAATAATATTTTATTGACACATGGATGGGAGCTGGATTTGAACTTTAAGACTTCAGCCAACTATGCCGCTGCCATAATGTTTAGGCTATCCCAATCACTAGACTATATTATAATAGTTTAGGTACAAGTGGAGTTAAAAAATGTTCAAACTATTGAACGATAACATCAGAAAAGTCATTAAAAATTGAAAAAAATCGACACAAATCTTCAATAATCTATACCTTGACTGCATGACTCAAGACAGAAATTAAATTTACATTACAAGCAGGTTCTATACAAGAATCTATTAAAATATCGGTTCCAAAGATGCATTACTCATAAGAAAAGGATTTTTCCAAGTTTCCATCAGTAAATGTTCCACGCTAACGATAATTTAAGTTTTTCTACCTATACATTCATTACAATACTGTATCATTAACAATATACGCATTGAACTTTAATCTCATCACAGTGAGTAAATAATTAACAAGTAGCTATAATATAATATAAACTAGTGATATGCCTTTGTGCTAGTCATCGGGTAAAATAATAGTAATTTTAATGACTCATTTTGTACATTGATATAACCTAGTAAACTATATATTCAAATAGGTTTTTTCGTATTTATAACAAAGTGATAACTAGAAATAGTGCAATGTGTCAAATAAATTGTTTGGAAAACAATATTTTTAGTTTTAGTTTTTGGTAATGTTTTTACTAGAATATACTAAAGTCTGGTAATTGGTCCAGGTAACAAAAATTATAAATATATAATTGAGTTTAGCATTACCCCTGGGCCAACTCGCTCACTAGTGACTAGTGACGTTTTGTTTTAGGGATGGTCTGTATAGGGCAAAACTTCCTGAATCGACGTTTACTTCCTTTTGATTTGAACAAGTATATTTAAGATATTTTTTTGATTAATAATGAAACGCAATTAATCTTTTAAAGAAAACAATAAAGTACAATATGCATGATGATTAACATTTCGTTCATAATACCTGCTTTTGTATGGAAAACTAGCTAGGTGTCCATAATTTTGTATTAATCCTTTGATTAGTGAATTCAATAATAGTTTCACAGGTACATTGCACTTTGTGTTTGTGTCACATGTGTTTTAAAATGCCCAAGTGTTTTTTCATCATCTGGAAAAGGGAAATTGTTATTTTTCCTCAGTACTTTCCAAGACAACACAATAGGTATTTGAAAGCTGACCTTGTACATTTAGCAGGTAGCTATAAGGTTTCCTTCCTTATTTTTGACTATTCATAAATCCCATTTTCTTTACTACCTGTTATTACTGATAATAAGCATCTTTATCAAAAGGATCGCTGGCCTTAGTCTTAATGATATATTTATGTTGTAATTTCTAATACAATAATTAGACATAAAACTTAATATTGTGTCACCTAACCCCAGTGGAGCCTCGCAGCGATTGGGTCTTATAATGAACATAGATAAGACGAAGATCAAGTCAAACGTCCATGTTGCACCTGTTCCTGTTGTAGTTGGAGGCACCACGCTCGAAGTTGTCGACGATTATCTATACCTAGGACATAAAATCCAGTTGGGTAGGTCCAACTTTGAGAAAGAGGTCATTTGTCGAATCCAACTGGGCTAGGCAGCGTTCGGAAAGCTCCGTAAAATCTTCTCGTCCCAAATACCGAAAGGTGACAAAGGTTTTTGACCAGTGTGTGTTGCCAGTTATAACATACGGCACTGAGACGTGCTCGCTAACTATTGGCCTTATAAACAAGCTTAAAATCGCTCAGCGGGCAATGGAAAGGGCTATGCTCGGAGTTTCCCTGCGGGATCGAATCATGAATGAAGAGATTCGCAGGCGAACCAAAGTCACCCACATAGCCAGTAGGATTACAAAGCTGAAGTGGCAATAGGCAGGGCACACAGCTCGCAGAACAGATGGCCGTTGGGGCATAAAAGTTCTCGAGTGGCGGCCACGTCCTGGGAGACGCAGCGTAGTCAGTCCCCTCGCAAGATGGACCAATGATCTGGTCAAAGTCGCCGGTAAACGCTGGATGAGGGCGGCGCTGGACCGAGCGACGTGGAAAACCTTGGGAGGGGCCTATGTCCTGCAGTAGACATCTATTAGCTGTTGATGATGATGATGATAATATTGTGTAGAGTGCTATAGATTGGCTTAATTACAACTTTTATTTTTTCTAGTCAACCTTTCGATGCCATTTCAAGCACCGTGATCACGACTGACTATCATCCACTGTTTTGTCGATAAGCCCCGAATAAAAATGTATTTTATTAAATTCTATGTTTTAATAGTCCCTTGAAATACCTATATTATTTTAAAAACACTACCCCGTTAATGATTTTAGTACGAGACTTGAGTATCTGCCTACATATGTTATCATCAATCAATTTCGATACTGAAAACGAATTTTCTCCAGTTTTATTTTGTTACAGATTTTTACTATAGATTTTTACTTCGGCTTTTGTTTGTGACTTCTCTATCTCACGTGAAAAGTTCAATAGTTAAATTTGAATACAGACGAAAAAGACTTTGTTTATACGCAATGATGAATACAATTAAAATAAAATTGTTGACATGATACAATATTTTGATAAACATAGGTATAAATTTACAATGGGCTTCCTTGTTGTCATTATTTGTTTCCATGAGAACTTGGTAGATATTATAATGCTTACTCTACACATGTTAGCAAGCTCGTGTTTTTACATAATTGTGTTGTCTACCTACCTCGTGACTGGTAGTTTTATAGGTTTTCATCTCGTAGTCATAAAAATGCGTAATAAATAAGCTTCATAAATATGGAATGCAAAATTGAATTGTAAAACCTACCGGTACTAGACCTATTAATAAAAGAGATAATATTCATTTTAATTTTTTCATTTCTTCTTCCACTTCATTTCAAATTGCTTAACTGAGCATAATTTATGCACCACTTGAGTTCTACATAGTAACAAACTAACTAATACATACATACATAACTTCACGCCTGTATCCCTTATGGGGTAGGCAGAACACCAGAGGCTATAAAACCATCTGATGTCGCGTTTGACAAATTTGTATTCATTATAATGGTGGAGAGAGGCTATTGCAGTCACACAGTGTGTTGGGCACACTATCGCCCACAAAAAAAACCTCCAATAAAACCTCTTTACTGAATTTTACATTATGCTCGGGAAGAGAAGCAGCTGGCACATTCTATGTTTTTCCTTTACTCCCAGTCCACTTATATAAGATGAAATTAAATAACCAAACTGACACGTCAACCATGTAAAGTAAGCTTTATTTAACGTCTAATAAGACACTATGTGGAGGAGATAGGATACCCAGTAGTTATAAAAGAATTCGTTTTTCACTGACCTATTTTAGAATAAAACTTGTATATTTTATTAAACCTAACAAATCGTTAAAACTCGATACTCAAGAAACACGATAGTAAATAAATATTATTTTGAATTTATAAAATATCGTAAAATTACTTATTCAAAATTCAAAACTCTCGGTACTCATATATTTATTTCGTAGTGAATTTTCAAATAATAAAGGTCTTTAAAATTTTACATCTTGGCAGAGACCCCATCACAACATGAGGACACGAATGCGGAACTTTTTAATGTTTCGTATAAATTTGCTAAAACATCGTTTTAAAAATACGTGTCAGAAAAAATCATGTCTGCTACTCTGCTACCTTACCAATTTTTACCCGCTGAAAACATAGCTATCATAGAAGTTATCAAGGAGTTGCCGATAAAATAGAACAATTAAAAACATTCGTGACCGCATCGCTGCAGCCTGTTTAGATTAGCATATTGTTATTAACAAATACTAGCTATCGCAGAGAAATCGTTTCCTACGATTTAATGATACCTGCATACATCACGTGGTGATTAACATAACGATACTCGTGAAGCATATTTTTCTTTAGCACAGATAACTTATAAGCAATCTGCACTTCGACATAAGATCACGTATTTCTGTCATATTTTTTCATATTAGAATTAACATTTTAAAGAAAGCAATAGCTTTTTTATTTTACATTAATTATATTATACCGATCATTAATTTTCGAAATTCGTCGAGGCGCCATGGTTAATGTGTGTATCATACAATATAGCATGTTAAGCAACGTTCGGCGCGGTCGGTACTTGGATGGGTGACCGCCGACCATTCTCATTTCTCACTACGACTTCCGTGCTTCTGAGGGCACGCTAAGCAGTCGGTCCCGGTTGCTGTTCACTTGTATACAGTGGTCGTTAGGGTTTGTCAGAAGCCATTTCGGCGCCCTGAAAATTCTGGCATCCACTCCCCAGCACTGGGGTTGCTTGGTGGATTATGGCCTATACCTTCTCGTCACCCACGAGAGAGACTCATTCCCTGCAGTGCGCTCATTAAAAAGAGTTGTGATGTTGATGATAATTAATTTATGAAGGCGACTTTCATGCTTCAATGCCCTACTATTAGCAGTCGATCGCAAGTGATGTTAACTTGTATTGGCCTTAAGCATTCTTGTCACCTAGGGGAGATAAGTAGGGCCCTAATAGTATTTTACAAAAATATTGCAAAACTACAAAGCTAGAATTTTTGTGACAATATGCAATGCAGTTTAGGCATACCTTCAAGATTTCACAATTCCTCAATGAAAGGTAATTTAAGTGATTAGAAACAATTAAACTGGTTCCTAGACAACTTATCGCAGTCTTAAGATATTTATAAGCTAAACAGATAATGCGTCACTACGTGTTTATCTTAAAGTAATTAAAGTTTAAAACGAATTAATCAACAGTGAAATCTATACTTCTATACTTAATTTATAAAGCTGAAGATTTTGTTTGTTTGTTTGTTTTTTTTGTTTGTTTGAACGCGCTAATCTCGGAAACAACAAGTGGGATTTGAAAAATTCTATTTGCATTTGACAGCCCAACTCTTGAGGAAGGTTATAGGCTATATTTTATCCCGAAATTCCCACGGGATCAAAAGTTACGCGGGTAAAACCGCGCGCGGTGGCTAGTTAAATATAAATGTTGGAGGAGTATGAATAAACAGCTTTCTAGGCACAGTGATTGAGAGTTAATCTGCGGCATCACAGGTCCAGAGTTTGATTCACAGCTCAGATAGTTTTATCAACCAACTTGTTTATGCAGGCATGGATTAACGGTTTTTTTTAATTCCACTTTGTTCCAGTGAAGGTTCTCTTTAGGTGACAATTTGTCCAAAAACAAAAAAACTCGACCAAGGATGAAAACATCCAATGGAATTTGGTAGACATGAAAATTCCACTAATATTATAAACGTTTCATGTGTGTATGATTGTTACTCTTTGACTAACGCATTATTTTGCAAAGCGTCAAAAATACTTCATATTCAACGAAAAGATCACTTCAGTATTTGTTAGGCGTCGACTCATCTGAAAGTGTTATGCGGATGATTCGCCACCCAATGATTTGTTAACCATAAATAAATAACTAATATCTTTATTTGCCAATACAAGCGTAAATAAAATAGATGTAGCACATAATTTTTGTGGCGATAAATGTATAGCTGTCAAGGTTGTAGTTTCCTCCTCTGACGAGTTTCTTTTCGGACGAGTTTTCACCTAAGTCTCTTTTACACAAGCTATAAGGTAACTCTATGATAGTCTAGGAAAAATACTGTCAGGGGCGCAGAAAATTTGCCGTTTCGGTTCCAAAATGTTTGTCAAGCAGCGTGATTAGAATTATCTACAGATATTCGGCTGTATTCTGGTTTTCATAGCACAAGCTCTGATTATATTTATTTCTTCATTAAATTGACTTTCGGCGAGATTTTTGTTCTAAATAAAGTAATCATATATTAGATTACTGCAGATCACTGCAGATTAAAACCTCAAACTTTATGGATTTTATTTAATTGTTGCCAGGTAAAAAAAAATTTAATTGAAATATCATGATTGAAAGGTAATCTTAAGGCTGGATAGTGAAGGTGTTAAATACGTAGAACCTACGCAGATTTCAAGAAGAAACTTTAACGATAAAATAACTATTGGTAAAAATAAACCTATGAATTTAATAAAACGTTTTACATGAATATGGCAATATAGATTTATATTGCGTATCTATTGAACTGAGAATGATGCATTGATCTCAAAGGTATCGTCATTAAGAATACGCAAATATAGAAAATATTTACAAACTTTTTTCTGATAATACCTAAATCCATGTTCTGCGTTTCGAATCATTGATTAACAGCCGTGACAGTTTGACCTACATTTGAAACAAATAGTTTATAAACAAAAACTTGTTATCGTTATTTTACGTGCTAACTTTTTCCAAGTTGACACGTCATGTGTCACGAGGTAGGAATTTTAGTGATGTCTTTTGTCATTATTCAATAAAAGAGATGTTTCAGTTCTGGCCAGGTCTTTATTCACCATCTAGAAAAATCGATAACTAAATATTAATCATAGGAAATATGCAAAATTTACATTCATCATACAGTTAAGTAGTTGGAAAATACTAAAGTAAACATATTTTTTATTAAATTTAATATTTTTGGAGCGACACTGTCATGGCGTCTTTAATATGACCGTAGTTTTCAAAGTCAATTTCACTCACAGTGTTCTTGTCGTTAACCTGATCATTTTTTAACGTAGCAGTCAAAATGTAATTTTCCGCCATATGTTTTTTGTTTGTGTTGCAAATTGAAGAACATTATTTTATTTTCTTCCATTAAAAAATCATTAAAAAGTAAGTATTTGACATTCGGAAAGTGTTCTTAAAGTCTTAACTCATTCTTCGATTTAATGTACAGGGACCTAGCCAAGGCTCTTTGCATTTTGGGACATCTCTTTTATATTGCATAGCACAAAAAATCTTTGTTTATGCAATATTATCATGACAAGCGGAATCAATATCTGTTTTGTATGTAATTTAATTTAAATTAAACCGAGAATGCTAACTGTAAATCACAAACGATAAATAATAAAATACTATTCAGGCATTTTAAAGAAACCTATGAAGCTTTATTTAATATGATATAAGACTTAGTTTGCAATAAAATGAAACATTTCAGCTTTAAGTTTCGTAATAAGGATCAATCAATAAAGACATTTAATAACACTATTTTTAGACTGGAAAGTAAGAGCAAGTTGCCTTGGCAAAAAATAAGTAGGCTTTGACTTACTTTGTATATTTTTGTACATATTGGAAAACATAATAACTTGGTCGTACTGTCACATACACCATGAAATAAAAAAATCTAATAAAATATAGATGAGTATGATAATTGTTAAAAGCTGTTCAAAATAAGGATCACTAGGTGTGTGTGTATTTAAGTTATAGAGATATACAGGGTCTGTCGTAATTAATGGATAATAAGTTAATTGGAGTTGGTCCGGATGCAGGACTATAAGAAAATCGTATTCTCTTGATAATATTCTCAGCCATATGAAAATAAAATAGACTTTTACAATTTTTTATAAATTTCCCAAATTCATTCATTAATTTCGCTACCATTTCATCACATTTAGAAATTTTTGATATTTTTTTTTCTGAATAATACTCCTGACCATTTATTACATTTCATTTTAATAATAAATTTGGTGGTAAAAAAATATCAACCTCCATGATAATAAAGTGATGAAAGTGTACGTCGTCTCATTCTAATTCATTGCATAAATAATAATTTATTGCATATTTCTGAGGCAGTTACTGTAACACGGTGACAGCTCCATGCTTGTGTAGATATGAGTCACTGTGAAAATTGCTATGTACAACAATGCTATGTCATTGTGGTGTCCGATACAAACTTCTTGTATATATTTACAAATAAACTATTAAATCCACTTACAATTTATTGTGTCACACAATATTTTAAATTGTTGTTTTTATTTAAGGCTCATTAAACTGTCAAATGTCAAGTAAATACTCTACATTAAATGAATATCTTATGAGTATCTTAAATTGAAATAATATAAAGCTTGTCTAAGCAATATTTCTGATTTCCATATTCCAGACATTTTCGCAGCAGGCGGATCTACCCACTTGCGCAAGAGTTGACGCCGTCTACATAAACGCTGAATGCTCGAAACTTGTATTCACTGTGTGGAAAAAAATGATACAGATTCCGACACAAACCTTTTTTTTTTTTTTTTATAAGTGACTAAACCCGCGTTTGACCTCAATCTCACCTGATGGTAAGTGACGATGAGGTCGAAGATGAAAGCACACGGGTTTAGGAAGGAACTGGCTCTTTATACAATATTGCCGGAACACATTACCGCCGGAGCGGTAACATTTGGCGGCAGACTTTATATAAAGGGTGGTCGCTAGCCAGGCGGCGAATATACAAAGGCTATACTATTTGAGTCACGAGTCAGACTCTAATAGAGGAGCTTTTGTTTATGCATATTACTTGACAATACCTAATCGAACTCAGTAAAAAAATTGACTGAAATGGATTAGCTTTTGCTCTTGTAATTTTCAAAGAAATGCAATGACAAAACCTAGTACTGTATAATACATATTCACTCAAATAGATAAGCTTTTGTCAAGATGAAAAGTAGGTATATCTTTGTTTGATATACATTGCGATGAAAGAGATAAGCTACGAGAAGGGCTCCCGCACCGGAAGGCGGAATCAGTACGGTTAGGTGCGACGACGAGCGCAGCGAGGAGGAGCATGTTAGGTTGCATATAGTTATACACGTGCGCGAGCCGAGCGAGCGAAGCGAGCGGTGCCGCGGCAGCGGCCGGCGAAGCGCCATAAACCTGGTCAGCTATTATAGTCAACCCTGGACAATCCCGACATGGTCAAAAGTCAAACGTAAAGTCATAAAAATAACGATGGTCATAATGCATGCACATTTTATTTCTATCTTTGAAAATCAGAACAATTGCCATTTAAGTATCAATTTGAAGCCAACGATCGGTAAATATCGATATCAAATGGGATAGCTTTTGTTGCTGCAATGTTCAATTGAAGTTATCTCACAAAGTCTACACGACTTCGGTCAATTTCTGTACTAGAATGGATTAGGGTTTGGGCAAGTTTTTGTCATACAAAAGCTAAGCCAGTTCAGTTTGCACTTTCACTCTAATGGTATAGCTTTTGTAAATACGCAGCCAGGCGGACCCAGAAGGGATCCTACCACCAAGCAAAACCACCTTTAACTTTAATACTTTACAGGTTATTTAATTATACGCTAAGATCTTCATTATATTTTCTTTTAAATCAAGACTTAACCCGCGTTTGCAATCTATCATAATAAAAAATATATAAAATAATAAAATATAAATACCTCTAAGTAAAAACGTCCACTCTGGCGAATGGGTAACACTGCTAGTGGTCGCGGGTTCGATTCCCGCGTGGAACAACAAAAAAAAATGTTCCAGGTCTTGGTCGTTTATCTATACATATATGTATTTATATTCTAGGTTCCCCCCTAGTACGCTACATGGTATCAGACACCACAAGCTCTGCTTATTTTGGGGCCATGTAGTTTGGTGTGATTGTCTGGGGACTTTATTTATTATTTATATGAGGACGTAGACATCACACTGGCTTAGAAAAGCTGGCATTTCATAAAACATTACTGGAACACATTAAAGGGTATAAAAAGTTAAATTAAATAAATTACCGCCAAAGAGGTTACTTGACGAAAAATGTTGTATTGCAAATCAGAGTGGTTGCAAATCAGCCGTCAATCTCAGAAATCTTTTTAAAGTCTAAATTAAGCAAAAAAGTAGCCACCAGGATTTTGATACAATGAAAAGTCCTTACAAAAATTGAAAGTAGTTCAAATATGGATCCACAATGCTAAAAAGTGAAAGTATATTTTTTAAGCAAAACTTTCAAGCATATTACACAATACCCAATGATATGGAAAATATATATTTAATTATATATTTATATTTTGAAAAAGACTACTGCTCAATATAACATCTTATTGTAATGAAAAAGTTATATGTTCTTGTATATATTGTGTATACAATTAGTCGTTGTTGTTATGTCCTGTACTGATCAAAAACCACTTGATGAGAAATGACTTTATGTTTAAAATAACAAATGTAATAGATATTAACATTTAATATAAGCATTTATTCTGTTTTGTTCATTACTATGTTATTTGTCTCTTATTTGTAACTCATAATATTTTAAAATGGTAGTTGACACACCTACATAAAGAATGAACACACAGATATAAAGTAGAAGCTAACACGTTTTTACTATGTAAACTATATTATGTTAAGATCTGCAGATATCGTTAATTTTGACTACAAAAAGTTGGTATATGTTATAACTCCATATTGCACTTTTTTTCATATCTTATTCAAAAACGCCTGCCTTAGATAAGATATATTTATAATTTTATTTCAAACACAAACAACACTAGAAGGGCAATTATTTCCGTACTCTTGATAAAGTACATTGAGAACATAAGACAACAGAAAATGAAAAATCACGCACAAATAAAAATCATAAATATAAATATGCACCGACAATGCTACAGTTCGTGCACAAATACCTAATTATCATGCTGATTACAATAATTTATTTAATAATTCAAACGAGATCAGAAGTTACAGTACCTATTATATAATTACAAAAATGACCTTACAGCTTGATGCATGACTTCCTTCTAAATAGATTAAGTAGGTACTGTTTCGTAAGTATTCCCACATTTATAGAAACAATGCCGAAAAAAACGAGAATTCGGCGACATGTGGATACCATATTATCTTCAAGGTTACTTCTGACATTGAACGTGGAGTAAGTAGTTAAATTTAATGTAAGAAAACATGTATCAACACTACACTTCTAAACACTAAGTATTTTGTCATGTCCTTTTTTATTGATGACTAAAACCTGACCTTAATCTTACAAGATGGTAAGTGGCAACGATACTGAAAATTAAGAACGCTAATTTAGGAATTGTACTTTAAAAAACATTCCAGAACTCATCATGCATGAGCGACTACTTTTGCCAAACCTGAAAGCAAGTAGTGATATTTATTTGTGTTATGTAAATGAGCGTCAGAAACACGTGTAACAGTATTTATTTCTAGAGGGCTTGTCTCAATCGGAACTACAGGGTTTAGTTTATACCATCTTACATTGAATGTATGCTGTATACATTAACATATTAAAAAGTGATGACCTTGTCTGATTAAAAGATAAACACTATACAATGATCTTAATGAATGTGCAATAAAATTGATCACTTTCAAAATTTTCTACAAGCGGCTTATGTCCTATATTCAACTTTCCTGTAACCTTATACATAATATATCATAAGATAATAGGCTCCGAAGGATCTAGATGGCACAAGGATTTTTGAAGGTCCCTGAATGTATCTTCCTAGATCCTATACCTAGATCGTAAATACCGGGATTATCTAACATTACAACACAGAACATTCCATTCCAAAACAGCCTAAATTTAGCCTAGTATGTTTTGTTAAACTAAGTTTCAGGTTCATATTTAAACAAAAACTATCGATCGAGTCATCGATCGTCCTTAAGTGTCAAAAACGTCCAAACATACAAACGACAGTTTCACCCACTGAACCCATTAACAAAGCAGATGTGGCCACAATATTTACCAAAAATCGATCAACAATAAACACGGACCATACACAAGTATATGGGCCGAGGAACCAGGGGCGGTTCTCACAGAAGCCGTGCGATTCAACGTATCAAAATAAATATTCGACAACTGTATGTAAACAGACCGGGTGCACTTGTTCCTGAGTTGTGTAGCGATAGCAAAAGTGATACCCTAAAATTTTATAACGTTTCGAAGTATATATATCTCTCTTTCCTGCTCTAGATATTATATGCGTTTAATTACCCTTACAAATAAACTTCATCATACATTAGACCTATTTATAAATTTCAAGGATGTAAGCTCAAAAACATTTTCCTAAAAGAGCCTCCGGAAAAAATGGCGCCGAGAAAATACGACGCACATTTGAAATTCGAATAGTCGCAGACTCATCGCGTTCTAGGTAAATAATTCGAGTGAGTACTTATTTACAAACCAATATTATCTCAAATAAAAAGTTATAACCTGTTTAGCATACTTCAGTGTCAATAAAGTGCATCAGAGACATTGAAGTTTTGCAAATGTTGAACAAATCTTTAAAATTTATTTAAAAATCTGTATAACTATGACTGTATGTATGCCTAGGAAATAATTTTATTTTGTGTAGATCTTGAAAGGATCGTTTTGCAATTATTATTGTAAATAAATGAATAGAAAAAAACTGTGGGTGAGATCAGCGAAGCAGCCTTGAAGCCGTCTTGGCCGCATCGCACGACTTTTATAGTTTGTTTTCTTTTACATGACTAAGTTTAGATATTTTGTTATGACCTGTGAAGTACTTAACTTTTCTGTTTTTTTTTGACATAAGTATGATACAAATAATGTTTGACTCGTTCTATTTTATGGTTTTTGTTTATTGTAACGTTGAATTCTTGTGAATTGCCCCAAATTATTTAATATACCTATTTAAATTTTTAAAATAAGCGAAACGTGAAATGCTTTTTGCACTCCACCGATATTGAGTTCCTTCAGGCTTTTCTCGCGCGTTACCAGTACTTAAAAAGTCTTTAATAGTTTTACTATAGTTTTGTACAAAATACTTAGAAATTTTCTAAAGTGTAAATCTTGAGTCATAAAATGAAATGTTGCTTTTCCCTATGTTTCTCCTGTATGGATTTTTATTCAAGGGCAAAAGTCAAAAAACAAGAGTTTTTTGCAATTTCCAGCAAAACGGTAAGTTTTATCATAAAAATACTTGAGACAAAATTATAGATCATAAAATTATCTACAAAATATGTAAAATTACTTTTTTTGCTACAAGCCACCGTTTTTGAGATATATAAGGATTCAAAAAGTTGTAATCGACATAATATGCATGAAGAATTTATGTAGCTTTTCTCAAATTTTTGGTCTAATTTAACCGGGCTAATATTATACATATAGCTGTGAAATTTATGGAAACCACTTTAATTACGCATTTTCGAAACGATACATTTAATTATACATAATAATAGAAAGTAGTCAGTTTTTAACATGCTAAATTAATATATTATATTATATTTATAGAGATAGCATGTTTGTATTAAATTTAAATAATATGAGTGTGTTAGGTGAAATCTGAACCGACCAGTGTCCAGGCTGGTTGCCAGTGTACCAGCAAGTTAAGTGGACCATAGTTATGATAGCAAATAACACCCTCAATCTATTATTAAAAAAATACTGTCTAGACAGAAATATTACCATATAAAATGATATGGAGACAAACAAGTTCCTATGTACCTATTAATTCTAATTTTGCTTCGCTGTGATTGTATCTGTACTAGAAGAAAGCTCATATTATTGTTTTTTATTAAATGACAACTGACAGACATTTTTTAATGGACTTCATCGCGTTAAATATCACTTTATACAAGCAGCCACGAGCGGTTGTACCCGTGTAACGTTTGATAAAGTAAACTTTTGAAATAAGCTTTTCGATAAAGCTGGACCATCGATAGGATAAATGATTTTTCTTAAACAAGTGATAGTTTTCCAACTTAATAGGTACGTTATAATCAACGAATGCGGTGCATTAAAATACCGACTTCACGTCAAAACTTTAGCTGTTAATGTTCTCCGTATTCATAAACTTTGTTTTTATTTGAAATTTTCCAAGAAGTACTCAATCCATTTCTATGAAATTTATATTGGACCAACAGTACAGATATATACAGAATTCAACTCGGACAAAAATTTGAAATAAATTCCTACAGCACCGCGGTCCGTTCACATGTGCCCGCCTTCAGCGTTTAAATTACATTTGCCTACTTTGTGTTTTTTCCATTTAGTTTTGTGACTGCAAATATTTATTTATTTATTTTATTTATTTACACTTTATTGTTAACCTTATATTTTAACAGTTTAAAATACAAACAAAAAAAACGAATAAAATACTTTGTAAATTGAATAGCAAGTGTTCAACAAAAATACGTTTTGTGTCAAAAACAATGTTTACGTTCAAATAACAAATCAGTCTTATAAATACCGACCAAAAAAAAAATGCGCCTCTACTGAGACGCACGAAAAGATGAATTATTCAATTTAAAGTATAAACAATCCGTATATATCCGCAATCAACAATTGTTTCGGTATGTAGGCACTCGCTACTGGCCGCATACCGAGCGCATGCCGAGATTGAGCCGCGTAAGTACAGCTCGCGTTTCGTCCGTTTGTATGAAGTTGAATTACTGTAGATATCTGTACTGTGCTCTTATCATATGAAACAAGAATTTTTAAAATCGGTTCATAATTGGCCGAAATATCGTGTAACAAAGACACAAAAAAAACATACACACGAATTGAGAACCGCCTCGAGGTCCCAGGTTCGAGTCCAGGTCGGGAAATTTTATTTAACACATTTTTCATTTATCTTCAATAATGTTTGAGGTCAAAAATAAAAAATCTTATCCAAAGATTTGACAGATTATTTGACAATGATGCCAGGATGCTTATAAAATTAAATCTCTTTTGCCATCGGGCCAACTATGTAACATACCTACAACTTATGATAGTGCTAAATATGTTACATCTAAGCCACTGCCTCACTCACTGCCACTGCCGGTCTTACAACACTTCGTCTTTAAACTGTAATATGTTTAATAAATCTATATTATAAATATAGGTATATTCAACAAATATTATAAAGCTGCCTCCTTTCTAAGCTTCTGAGAGTGAGGAAATTCTATAAATCGCAGTGCTATTGGAACTCGTCACGTTTCACAATTTGAGAGTCATCTCCGTGGTCACGTTTGAACGAAGTCAAATAACATGAGTCAGGATTATAGTAATGCCCACATACATACACTATAATACATACATATATACATACAAATAATACATGTACTTCATGTTGATAATAGCTTCCTCTCTGCGCTTTTAAAGCAATCCAATTAAAAGCAACCGCTTTTATATTATTGTTATTGTTGGTTAATAGCGTTGATAAAATATATTACGTTTTGTTTCATGTTTTTGTTGATACCAGATTAGTATACTATATTAGTTATTAAAGTCTCGTTTGACCTTAATCTTTCTTTAGTGATTCGGCGCTCAAAAAGCTTTAAGAAATTGCTTACTATGAGAAAAGATTATTTTAATATTTAATGATTGTATGAATATAAATAGCCGAAAACAATTTAAGCATGCAACAATAATCCTACTATCAATCAATGATATTTGCCGCATTTGCCGTTTTTTTTTTTTGCAGATAATGTCGCATCGTAGAATCAATCAGATGCCCCAAAATAGAAGGGGCTTTTTCCACCGGTAAGAGGTACCTATAGATTTTCTTCAAGATTCTGGAGCTTGAATCATAAAATATATAATCAATTAATGCAGAGCGTTAAAAAAACCGTCAAAACTTTGGTTGAATTATAATGCCATCAAGGCTCCCTGCATGCATAAATGTTTTTTCAAAAAATTATAATTATATATGAAGTACTCAATCGATTTCGATGAAATTTATATGGGATCAACTCTGAAATAATGAATCATATGAAATAAGAATTTTCAAAATCGATTCATATTTTTCCGAAATATCATAAAACAAAGACACAAAAAAAACATACACACAAATTGAGAACCACCTCCTTTTTTGGAAGTCAAGGAAAAGAAACTCGATGTCCCTGCTAAGCAGTCCATAAGATAATGTAGGTATACAGTGGTCATCAAATCCAGCAGCTCTTAATATCCCAGTTAGTACTAGAAAAGTTTACGGGAGAGACTCAAGGTTTATTACTCTTGCTGTATGCTGTTGAAATATTCATATTTTAAATTCACTGTCAAATAATCTTTTAATATCAATGTACCTAAAATGCACTCTGAACAAACACGTCAGTAAGTAATTAATTACTTTTTCCATTAGACGGAACTTTTTGATAGGATTACTCGTCTAACCAGTTTCTCAAGGTACTTTTATTATTATTATGTTTAGATGGTGTATTTCTTGACAATTTTCCTGATTAATTAACTTTAACGAAATATCTTTAAATATCTTTGACAACAAATTATTAATCATCCGAAGAAAATCTTCACCTTTTTTTGTAAGTGACAAGAACGTATTAAAATAAGTAATGCGTATTAAAAATTATAGCTTTAATTAACTGTTAAAGAAACGCTCAACAGGCAACTACACTTAAAAAGTCTGTTTCTGCATACATTTTTTTTTTTTTTTTTTATATATGTGACTAAACCCGCGTTTGACCTCAATCTCACCTGATGGTAAGTGACGATTACATTACAAACAAATTAAACTGGTATTACATTGAGATACATTATTGAAACTGATCCTCACTTTCATTAAAATTACTTCATCAAAAGTGTAGCAATTTCATACGTTACATCACTTTTCAATAACTCGTCCATATGTAACCAGAGCATCCAGCTACAACGTTCGAAAGTTACACAATGACACAAAATTACTGAAGCTTTCGAAAAATACTACTCTCTAGATTTTATCATCTGTTACCATTTGCAGAAGTGTAGGTGTGAATCATTATAGTTTACAAATTAGGTCAAATTATACGATTTCAATAACAATAAACGTTAGAAATGTCGATTCTAATGTATTTATAATTTATTTATTTGACGACCACTTTGGCGATGGGGTAAACCTATCTGCCTCAGACGCCAGTGGTTGCGGGTTCGATTCCCGTACGGAAAAAGAAAAGAAAAAAGTTCCGTGTCTGGGTGTTTATCTATTTATGTATTTATATTCTAGGTTCCCCCCTAGTTCGCTACATGGTATCCCATAACACAAGCTATGCTTACTTTGGGGCCATGTAGTTGGTGTGATTGTCTGGAGATTTTATTTATTTATTTATTATTTATTTATACTTCTAATAAAACCTGGAAAACGTCCAGACATGTAAACTTTCAAAACTTTCATACATTTTTATTTGAACTACTTCTTCCGTTCAAGCTGGCCATGTTTTTTTTTTTTAATTTAATGTTTCTCATTCAATGCACTTATATTTTGCAGTCAAATGTTTTTCCTAACCAGCGCTTTAAAATATTTCAAGCAGCCAATACAATTTCATAGTTCTAAAAGTACCAGGTCATCAGGGCTAAGATGTCACTGAAGAAATATATCAATTTTTGCAGTTGATAGAAAGGGAAAACAAAGAAATTCATCGACAAAGTGTACTTTTGTAAAGTTTTATTATGCTCATGACTGATTTATCAAAGCATACCAAAGAATATAATATAAGTGACTTTGATAATAAGTATAAAATAAAATAAAATCCCCAGACAATCACACCAACTACATGCCCCAAACTAAGCAGAGCTTGTGATATGGGATACCAAGCAGCGAACTAGGGGGAACCTAGAATATAAATACATATACATAGATAAACGCCCTGACCCGGAACATTTTTGTTTCCTGCTCCGTGCGGGAATCGAACCCGCAACCACTGGCGTCTGAGGCAGACAGTGTTACCCCATCGCCAAAGGGGTCGTCAAAGTATAATAAGTTAAGTTTAAATTGACTACAAATTAAACTTATCCATCGGCTAATATGTATTTCTATAGAAATTCGATAAAATGTGTGGGACTTATAATACTGCCAAACTCACTGTGACTATAGTTTTGGCCTTTTGAGCATTCTCATGTATTAAAAGGCTAGTATTCCTATTTTTATTTCACCTGTGACTTTAAATTTGACTTAAATTAAAAATAAATTCTTAATCCGCGACCTAAATCCTGAACTTGTGTTTATCTTGAACATTTTAGTTATAGAGAAACAGAAACCTCAGTCTCTCGTGTCGAGTCAGCAATAAAAATAAAATGAAACGCGTTAAAATCTTTTAAAACGTCTTTTAATATTTTAATTTCATTTGCTGGAATAATTTAATTCTAATATTTTATTGAATATTTTGTGATGTCAGCGTAATCTCAGGGCTATGCTGATGATCATACGTTTAATTATCCGTAGTGGATTTATTGGAATAATTGGCCTTTAATAATGGCCAATAATGGTCAAGTTTTGTAGCTTGTAAATTTCTTTAACTTGAACACACATATATTTAATGTTCCACGATTGACAATAATCCGGTAATTACACTGCAATTACAAGTGCTCATGGGTGACAGTGACTACTTAGCGGCAATTACGTTGGTATAGTAATAAAACATCCAATATACTTACTTCATAATTTCGATGGCGTCTGCCAGTAACCAGTTGCGTAGAGTTTAGTATCGGCATGCAGGAGATTTTTATTGAGTCTTAGCTGTTGCACGCGATCTCACACGCGCAATTTGTAATGGGTAGAAAAGATTTTATTACTATTGAGGGCTGTATGCTATCACCTTCCCAAAGGGGAATGCACATATTTGTATGGGCACTGTCCCCCCCCCCCCTCGGCCAGGTATGGCAATAGCATAAATATGTCGAGGAAGTCTTATGAAGAGGCCTACAATATTTTTCAGCTCCAAAATCCATGGGGTTTTTTTTTACATTACTTCATAGAAAAATGCGAGAAACTTCATTTTATTGCAAAGTCTGATTGGGTTAAGCCAGGTAGTTGTCGGGGGTAGCAGAAGAACAATAACTACCTATTCATTATATTTTTTTAATGCACATGCTACGCCTTCATGTTCAAAATAATTTTTATTCAAGATATTTTTTTCACCAAAAATCACTTAAAGATCCTTCTCTACAGAAGAAACCCAATGTCTGCGAAGAATCTCGCCATAATAAAAAATAATCATAGAGCTAAGGTCTATCGATTAAGATAAATTTCAGTTCTGGACGCGGGGGGGGGGACGCTGTCGTGCATCCTCCTTTCGTCCGAAGCCGTTGAGCCGTTTAGCCGTGATTGAAGAACAAACATCCATCCATCCAGACTTGAATTTGTACGATAAGATTTTGCTTAACACACAAGTACTCCACAAGTCTCCTTTATAAAAAAACTTAAGGTCGAAAGTTAAATGACCAACAATTGATATCGGTTAAAAGAAGACCATGAAGCACAGATTAGAAGGATAATGTTTAATTTGTGCACATTATAGATTCGGTTATTTTGTAATCATTAAAATCAATAAAGTTTGAATTGAATTTTCAAAGTTATTGCAACATTGCTAATATTGGTGCTATTAATATATCGATATTATCTATTTATAGTCAATAAAATGTAAAGGTCCTAAATAGCACAAGCTCAAACTTCAGCAGAGCTTGGTTTTGAATCGAATAATAGTTTCGATTTGTATCGGTTTCGTATTTTGAATTGGCTGCGGTAGAATTTGGCGCAGTCCTTATGGAGGGAAGTCGTGATCTTCCATAGATGGTTCGAAGTTCAAAACTGCTGGCTCCAGCGACGTTTTACTGGAAAGCAAAACGTCGTTATAGGAGCTAAGCAAAATCTTATTTTAGGTGTATCGTTCCGTGGGACAATATTGGCTTTGATAATCATTCCCTAAGTAGGTGTAAAGATATTTAGCGTGAAATTGACTTTATTCTTCTCGCAATTCGTTAAAGTCGAGTTCGATTGTGGTTTCTTCATAAAACTTTGTATTTATTATAAAATGCACTTTATGTAAACCAGCGTGATTTAAAAACTTGATATTTGGTCAGAGAATAAATAAATATTTCTGCCACTCACACAACATTATCTAGCCCAAATTAAGATTCTTATAGAACTTGTGTTATGGATACTAGATAAGTGATATACTTAAGAAATATATATATAAACATACATATTGAATAAATGCATATTTTTTACTAGCTGTGACCCGCGACTTCGTCCGGGTGGATACCGGTTATTGGAGTTGGATAAATACTATTATTATATCCTCCTTGAAGTTTAAACTTACCTTATTCAAAATTTCGTCAAAATCGATTCAGTAGTTAAGCTGTGAAAGCGTTACTGATAGATAAACAGACAGAGTTACTTCAAAAACTGTTACAAAAAAGCTGTGATCCGCAGTTTCACCTAGGTGTTTTGTGAAAAAGTATAGGTAGGTAGGTATATTACAAACATGATGCCTGCGACTTCGTCTGTATTGAATTAGTATTTCGAGTAGGTTATTTTCTACTACAAGGTCCTAAGTACTATCTTTAACAACAAAAATAAAAATGAAGAATCTTCGCCCATATAATATGTATAACTCCGAACCACAAACATAGGTAACTATATTAGGTCATTACAAACATAGGTAACTATATAAGGTAACTATATTAGGCACAT
The DNA here is from genome assembly GCA_944452665.1 of Stenoptilia bipunctidactyla. Classification (NCBI taxonomy): domain Eukaryota; kingdom Metazoa; phylum Arthropoda; class Insecta; order Lepidoptera; family Pterophoridae; genus Stenoptilia; species Stenoptilia bipunctidactyla. Next base: position 15,036,017 of record OX101726.1, read on the forward strand.
TGCGTTATAAACAAATCGGGTGCCAAAGTGTCTTAAATTTTACATAATTCATGCAATACCTATCTTCATTAATTGTAGCTTATTGTAATTCTAGGTAAAGCTATATTTCTGTAAAGTTTCAGAAGAATACATTCGGCAGTTTTTGCGTGAAAGAGTAGCAAAGATCCATCCATCCAGCCATTATCAGTGTATAATGTGTATCTATCTATAGTTATGATTGGCTACTTTTCACGGTAAAATGGCTGAGCCAATATTAATCTAATTTCTTTTGGTAGTTAACACATACCCTACGTTACTCTGTATTCTACTTCTAAATCTACGGTTTCTAACTTCCAAGAGCTAGAAATAATCACGAAATAAATAAAACCTTGAGTCCCATTATTTTAAGTTTAACTTTCTTACAATTTATCTCTGTATGTACAGAAGGCAGCACATCAAGCGTTACAAATCGGTAATTTTTTTTTTTACTTGAATCTGAAGTCTTTGCCCTCGACATTACCTAAGTTAAAATTGTTTGGGGAAATTTGACAGGTAATGTAACCCTTGACCTGCTGCCTTCTGTACCTACCTGTATTAAATGCGCAAAAAGCTTTATTAATGATTAGCCCTATCAACATAGCAAAATTTTCTACCGCATACCATTTATTTTTAAGCCCCTAGTACTTTTACCGGGAGAATTTCCTTAGAATTCTTATTCCCATGTTCATTTTTAGTGTAGTTCAGTTTTTTTTCTTCTGGCCATCCGAACGCTTTTACATCTACTCCACTAATGCTACGTTACAATATCAAAAACACTGCTCGTTCGTTGCTTCCACGCTGGACTGGGAGCAACAGAAAATCATAGAATGTACCAGTTGCTTCTCTTCCCGGGCATACCTTAAAAGTCATTTTAGGGATAGAGGTTTTATTGGATAGAGGTTTTATAACGGATAAAGGATTGAAGTTATATGTATGTATGTTCGTTTAGTCTACGAACAGTACATTTAGCTATCATACGCGTTGAATATTGAAGCGTATAAAGCGTTTCAATATTCAACGTCTTGTCAAATTACTACTTACTATTCTAATAACTACCTATCATTCGTTTGTAGTAGCTTTTACTCATGTAAAATATTGAAACCCAGCATTCATTGATTTAGACGACAATTTAGTTATAATTTACCCCTAGAATAACCCTACCGCCTCTGAATAATTGACTAATCCGAGTGAGCCCCGCTTGGTGGTAAACTGACTGTCTCGGCTGACTGAAATTTGCCGTCAAATATCACTGCTGCCAGCGGTGACGCGTCCCGAAAACATTTTATAAAGAGCCAGTTCTAGAGCCGCAAACGGGTTTATGATAGAACTGGCTTGGCTTCGGTATTCGATGTCATTTATACTTACCATCAGGTGACCGATTGGAAAAAAAACATAGTATTTTTAATATTTTGGAATAGAAAGTTATAAAATTAAACTCGTAGGTAGTCTGACTCCCAACAGTTACACAAATTTGGTGGTTCATTCAGAGAAATCTTATTTCCAAGTGAAATAATAAAAGTTGGGTGAGTATGGTCATAGGCATCCAGAGTTTGGTAGGTATCTCGAACAATTAACAGCGTGAGTGGCCGGCCATGCCAGCGAATCACTCGCTCGCCGGCCCGCGTCTTATCGAACATATCTACCTATTTTATTACGGAGTTATTTTAAAATTATTACGATATCTCTTTGGATCTTGATTGAAATCAAGTGGTGTCAAAGACAATTTTGTTCACACTTAAATATTTATTGTAAACAAAATAAAAAAAATATAATAAAAAAAATACGCGAGCAGGATCGAACCCACGACCTTAGACTCATGGTCGGTCTACGCGCAACTGAGCTATGAGTACTTCTGATCTGTATGCCGAACATCTCCACCATTTTCTAGTAAGTTTTAGGCTTAACTTTTAAAAATCTATTACATTTTTTTTAGATCCTAGATTTTTTATGTCTGCAGAATCTGCTCATCATCCGGGACAACTTTTGTTAAGGCATCATCTATATTTCTTACGGTTTTGATGATCCCTTAAGGGTTCTGCATCAGGTGTTCCAGTAACCGAAATAAAATATACCCTATATGTTGTTCCGGCTTCACAGCTATACATCAAAAAACGTTTCATTCAAATCCGTCCAGTGGTTCCAGAGATTAGCGTGTGCAAACAAACTTACAAACAAACAGACAATTTTTTTTTCAGATTCTTACTCTTTTTTCATTTCTTTATAACCCTAGATAATTTTTTTTGTAAAAATATTAAATGTACAGACACGTTTTTTTTTACTGTTTTATTATATGTATTGATTAGAATAAACTTAAATAAACATATAAACTTGACAACTAATATGTGTGTTCATCACACAAATATCCGCCGCCGCCGGGATTCGAACCCAGGACCTCTGGCATACAAGGCAATGTATGTTACCGCAACACCAGCCGGTCGTCGAGAGAAGATAAAAGAATTCGAAAATATACGTTCTGTCTTAGCGTTCTGTCGTTTGCCTAAATATTCACTAAGTTTTCCTGAAGGCCCCATGAGTTTACTTAAGTAACATTTGATTACTCTAAGACTTTAATCCCAACTAACATAACTAATAACTAACATAACTATAATAGCAGCAACCATTGAAAATCAATACGTAAGTAAACATGAACATAAGTTAAGGTAAAACAATAAATTCCTTGTACTTTTTAAATGCACTTCAATCCTCGAAGAAAAACCGCAATTGCACAAAGAAATACACTTGCAATCATCAATCACTTTAGAGTTTACTATGATAATGTATGTAAATAGCATCTTGATATGTAGCATGACAAATATGTATACTTTATTAGGAGTAGCGCCTGACAGTCTTCAATTTTGCGCCTTAAACAGTCAGTCGCAGAGCCATATGTAGATCCAAACAGCATTTCCTTGACAGACTGCTAATGCAGGAAAAATCGTACTTACTTGGTTAATTTTCTACGTTCTTTGTAAATGTTCACTGCTTTTATTTGGCCGGATAAACGGGTTGTAGATTTTTCTATTAGGTAAGGAGTATTTCGTTCCGTTATGAATTTGTAAGGAGTATGAGTAAGATATTTGTACTTAAAGTTTAATGTTAAATATAAATAATTGACATTTTATACACATAATATCCATAAATCATATTTGTTATTTTGATTATTTCCGCTAAGAAATATAGGTTTATTTAATTTACACAATAGAAGGTACCTAACTGTTCTTTCCGCAAAAAATGAAAAACACCATCGTGTAAATTGTAATATCTGCTTATAGATTCTATATTTTGAAAATTATGCAGTAATCTGAAAATTTATCGATACATGTATAAACAGAGTATAGCTCTATTTACGCTTTATGCACATAGCACCTTTTTGAAATACTATACTGTTCTATCACATTTCAGAGTTTTTATAGTTAGGCAGTTTACTTCACACAACTTTTTTGAGGGAATTACTTTGCAATAATCAGCTGCATCATTTTGGTTCACGTAGATAAGTTTTCTGTGGTTCAGGGCAGAACAGGCATTTTATAACTCCTCGTATAAACGCAGGAGTACTGGTTTTTGGAGACAGACTTTACATGAAGAGTTGTTGCTAGCCTGTCAGATACTGATGCGGCCAACCCTACGAGGACTTAAACTATACGTAGAAACCTTGCAAATAATTTTGTTAACGTAAGGAAAAGAACAGTGCAAGGAGTCAGGACTGCTTCTGTTAGAAATCCCATGAAGTACTAAATTCACCTTTTAGTGAGGAAATTCCTGGCCCATAAACATTATTGGTTATGGATGATGAGCATAAACAGATTAATGAAAGCTGTAAAATCGTAGATTCTCCCTAATTTCACTGACTGATTTCCGGTATTAGAACTTTAAAACTGGTAATAATTAAAAAGAATTGCAGCCACTCAGGCATTCAATCACTTATAAGACTTCTACTTGTAATACTTTGATATCGCTTCATGGTTTAGAATAAATATTCAGTATGAGTATATTGTTTATATGATATTATTCAAAAGTCACTAATTACACATTGTATTTTCCCTGAAGCAGCCATCTTATCTGAAAGTTAATTAGGAACAGAGGAATAATATTTATCAGTAAAAGAATAATACGCAACAAACTGTTATTTACGGGCTCATGTGTAATCTAAATTCAATAATTTTCCTTTTAGACTAATAAGCTATAATTACAGAACTAACTTTATATTTATGCATATTATTATACTATTTTTCACTCACTGCTTCACTATCGGCAAAACGTGAAAATCTATGGATTTGAAAATACATCTTACTGTCCGTAAGGATTCAGAGGCCACATCTGCTAAATGCTGCCTAATTTTCAAAAGAATTCATCTATTACTCACTGAGTTCCAGGTGGCTCCTCAATTCAGACGCTTAGACCTTTCAATTTATATAACTAGTGATATATTTTGCAGCTAAATCCAGAATTTGTGCTGCAAAATAAGCTATTTTGCTGCTAAATAATGGTGAAATCAGAATTTAAAAACCAGATGTGGCTCCTCAGTCCCTACGGACATAATTTTTTATACTTCCAACGCCACTCTATCGGTAATATTGTAGTACAATTTTATGAAGAGTCGGAGTCAAGCCCGTGTGCTGTCATCGTCTTCTTCTCTCATAAGGTGAAATTGAGATCAAAGGCCCACATAATCTCAAATAAAGAAAACTTTAATAATCCTTCATATACTCGTTACCAAGTGTTTTGTAAAGACATCGAGTTAAAATGTAAATCGTGAAAACATAATCTCATAATTTTTAATCCTATTTTTATATATAACTTAATACGTATCTATCGTTCATATAATTATATTTTTATTTGCGCAATCGTCAAATCTCGTTCGGTGATAGTCAGTTCGATTCCCGCCGGGGTTATCATATAATTTTGTAACTCTACGTTAATCAAGGTTATGACATAGTTTTCTTCGATTTCATTTATCATTTTAAGTGGTTTTACGATGGCCCAGTGATAACTGTGAAATTTGGAAGCAAAAGTAGTGCTTATATTATTTTCATAGTACTGATAAATATGGTGAGATAAGAAAGGTTTATCAACAATATTATTTGTAATGATTTTATAGAGATATTTAACTTTTTGTTTATCATTGAAGTGAAAAATACTTATCTCTTATAAAAGATATGTTGACGAACTGCACCTTTTATAAACTGTTATCTACTATTAGGCATTACTAGTAAGGTATACAATATAATAAACTTTAGCGAAATTTACGGCCTTTAGCGAAATAGTGAATACAATTGAATTTGCGTACTATTGTTAAAATTTACATCAAAAGAGTGTAAATTTCTCAAGGATGTTTTACAAAAATGACCTGCCTTTTTTAAACCTAATATTTTATTGAAAAGTCATTCTTGGACAAAGTATTACTCAAACATAATACTCGAACCATGTTTTATTTGAATAACAACATAGGTTTCCACAGCTTGCATTAAGTCTTTCCACTTTCCAGGGCCTTGGGACCGATCACTTAGCTCTATTCGATCGTTCGAAGAGTCCGGAGACTAGAGTGGAATAAATGGTTATAAGCAAATAAATTCCATGGTTGAAACTAGGCCGGATTCGACCCTCTTTAAATACCCTGTATTGAGGTCTATCGCGGGTCACCAATAAAAACAGTAACTACAGATAGTTCGAACTTGAGGTTGCGACAAGATATGTAACAACTTTATCAGAGGGGTTCGATAATACCGCAATTAGCAGTAGGTCAGACATGTTTGCGGATAGTATGTTTCGGTTACTTACTTGAACGTAGCGACAAACCCATCGCGATTTCCTTTAAGATATACGATAATGAATATTTCAGAAAGTTCATGAAGTATCAGTCATTATCAGATTTTATTAGGACCACCAACAACTAGGACAATTTTGTACATTAACATTGTAAGAACGGTTACACACTACATCCAATTCATATCCGATGCGAATCCGAGAAAATCGAAGAAGAATCTAGAAATTTAGTATGAAATGACGGATAACGTAAAGCACCAGCTACACGGTTACTACAGTTTACAACAAGGTTTCAAACCAAAGTGTCTGCCAGTTTATAACAGTTTAGACGGCTGTTTCCAACTAAATTTCGCTTGACAACAAGTTGAGGGTGTGGTTTAGCGCGACCTTGGCTGGCGTCCTTGGTAGGAAGCTTATTTGAAACGCTGCAGTTTAGATGATTCTCGACGTTGGTTGTACACAAAAGTCACCTTGCTTAGAAGTCTTGTTGTAAACAGCTACCATATAAATAGTTATATGGCTGACCGTTAATTCTCGGATTCGAATCGGATAAGAATCGAATGTAGTGCGTAACCGTTCTTACAATCTTAATGATACCACCTTAAGTCGTTACTTTAACTAATCAACTTTGGTGTAGCAAAAACTTTCATATACCTTAGTGGATCCTAAAAATCATTTGAAAGTTGGAAAACATCTATGAGATATTGCTAATAACTGTTGCAACACGCAACAAAAATCACAAGTTGGTCTGAGTATGTGTATCGTCAATTTTGTTACTATCTAATTCAATACAATCTCCAAAATCTGTAGAGCATAATGATGTTAAGGGCTTTTTTGAGTGCCATCGAGCAACATTTACACAAAATTTTAATAAAAAAAATACATGAAACTTAAATTTCCGAAACAAATAAAAAAAGATGAATAACGAACTAAAACTATTTTGCCCAAAACTAACATTATTCTTAATAGCAATGCACTTTAAGGTGCAATACCACATCCTGTTTTATCGGGTAGTAGGTAACAAAAATTAGGTTGTCTATTATTAGAATGAAGGAGGTTACCGTAATCAATGACTAGTAATAGTTGATCTTTAGGGTTATCATCTGCTTAGAAGTAAGAGAAAAAAGATTCGTGTATATAAAAACTCTAGCTTATAGTATCGTATAAGTACTACCACATGCGACTGCGAGGCACCAACTAAAACAATGGTACACCTATTGAACTGTGCATCATGCCCAATCGCACTCAAAATAACCTAAACTTGGCTACTACTTATGCTTTGGAACTTGGAAGTTGCCAGATTTTGGTTTAGGGAGTTATTGACACGAGAAGAAAAGGTACCGAAAGAATATCACATTCGAATACCATTTTTGAAATTTTTGTGATGACTTATTTAAAATAGTTTGCTGCAATAATAAATTTCATACTAACATGCGTGACATATGAATTCGACCTTTCTACTTTTAAATTTAGGTTAGTAGAGCTATAAAATTATTAGTACTTTACAAATTCTTATATAATATTTTAGTCAAATAATAAACTTTATCTTATCATCATCATCATCATCATCATCATCTCAGCCCGCGCTAGTCCACTGCTGGACGTAACTTTATCTTATAATTACTATTATTTAGTACTGACTGTTCCTATATTGAATCTACATTTTAAATTATTTCAAAATAAAATTTTAATTATCATGGAATCTATTTTTGGTTAAGTATTAAAATTAAAATGCTCTGTTAGACGTAACGTGTCAACTTCTACTTTAAAATCACACTTGCATACTAGTCTGCCCGAACATAAGTCCAATTCAACTTTTTTTGTTTATTAAACAGAATAAAAAAAAAAATCCCCAGACAATCACACCAACTTCATGGCCCCAAACTAAGCAGAGCTTGTGATATGGGATACCATGTAGCGAACAAGGGGGGAACCTAGAATACATAAATAAACACACAGACCCGGATCATTTTTTTTTTGTTCCGTGCGGAAATCGAAACCCGCGACCATTGGCGTCTGAGGCAGACAGTGTTACCCCATCGCCAAAGTGGTCAATAAATATGAACAAAGCATGGGGAATTTGTATGGGGACTATACAAAAAAAAACGATAAATTAAGTGTAATATAAAAAGTAACGAAGTAAATAGCGAACCTACCTAGTAAGATAACTTTAACAAATTCAATCAGATGTCTGATGAGCATTTTGGTACACTAACCTAAATTCAGAGAACTAATTACATTTTAATGCACTTCGATAACTGCGACTATATGTACCCTATTTTAGTGGTTATGATACGTACGAAATAAAGTTATCTTTATTGTGAAATTGTTTGTTATGAGTAATTAGCTACAAATTTAGCAACAAAGATTGATAATATTGTAAATTTTGCTTGTTTTTAGGTGGAATCTGCGTTTGGCTTCAACTTCTTTTGATTTTAATCAAGATGAGGATGAAGAATTATAACCTACAACATCAAGAGCTAACTGGTTCTTCATACAGCATGCCAAAACTCATTATTTTTGAAGCTATGATATTTGGCAGTAACTTTTCTATGAAGGGCAGAGTAACATTAAGCGTTGATAACTTGGACTAAGCACCTATTGAGACAAACTCAAGGTTTTTTTTTTTTTTTTTTTTTTTTTCCGCCACAGAAAGCTTTACTACCGACTTGACGCCCCTAAGGGAGCCACAGAAGGAGAGGAGGTGAATGCTTGATGCACGAAGAGGGGACCTTTGGGGGACTACCCCGCCAGCCAATCCCTAACAGTGCGGGACTCACCGAACCCAGCGTTACCCGCTAAACACCCCCTTTGCTGAGTTGTCCCGAGTTGGGTTAATCTCATCATCTGAACGACAGCCAATTGGAGTCAGAGGCTGCATACCGGGCGTCCCAAGAGACAACCCGTCACGAAAGCTTATCGCAGGACCGAATCTGTAACAATAAAAAATTGGAAACGACGTCGTAAGAGTTATAAACACATGTTGTGTGAATTAATTGTTAAGAACAACCTAGAACCGGTTGGCTTGTTGAAGCTTCCTCACGAGGGAGGCGTGCTTGGATAGGATGGGGAGAGCATCGGCGAGAGAGTCCTGGCCGGCGTTGAGTGCAGCGCCGAGCTCAAGAATCTCGTCGATAGGAGCGGCCGCGCGCCCAGCCCAAGCGGTAGGAGTGACGTTCGAAACGGGTTTCGATGCGCATTCCACGGCCTGAGGGGCCTTAGCTTGAGGGGAGCCCTTAGGGGGCTGGGGGCGGTGTCTCCAATTAAGGGGATCGGCCGCCGCTTTGGAACGGACCGAGCGCGGCGCCTTAGGGCACCCGCGATAGTTCGCCGTGTGGCCGGACTGGCCGCACAGGACGCAAGACGGATCTGTCGGGGACTCAAGGGTGCGGGAGCACTCCTTGGTGGAATGATCCTCTAGGCACTTAACGCACCTAGGTTTGGCGAAGCAGTTATGTGCCGCATGACCATAGAGTTGGCAGCGGTGACATTGACCGGGGTGACCTCTGTTGTGAGGTTTTTCAACACGGATTTGCGAGAGGCCGCATACAGTGCGGGCCCCATTGCGAATTAGGGAGTTCCCAGCTGTGTTATTCGTGAGAATAACAAGCGCAAGGGGAAACTGTTTGCCCCGTTTGCTGTGCAACTTGTGCACGGACTCAACGGGGAAGCCTTGAGATTTAAGATCCTCGGCGATAAGGTCGTTCGATAGCTCGAACGGCACGCCCCTAAGGATAACGCGGGCTTTACGCTCTTCCGGGAGAGCGTAAGTATGATAGGCGAATTGCCTTTGAGTTAGCAGGGAAGTCAGATTTCTGAAATCGATCAGAGTACATGGCTCGATCTTAATGAAGGCACCGGTGTTGGTTGCCTTCTTGTAGTTGATCTTGGGGGCAGTCAGGCCCCCCGAACAGAGGGTCGAGACCTGTCCCCAAAGATGATTATCCCGAAGGAAGACAGGGGGAGGGGGCTTAGAGCTCGGGGGAGGACCCTCGGGCTTGGAACGCGGGGCAACCTTGGGGCGCATTGCCGCCTTAGGGGCATCAGCCGCCTTAGGGGCCGCTACCGCCTCGGGAGCCGCCGCTGGAGAGGGCGTGGGAGGAGCGGAAGAAGCGGTATTCTTCTTTTTCCTATAAGAGGATTTTTTACCCCTTACTGGGGTGAATGGAGTGTTATCCGTAACAGTGTCATCCGAGTGGGACGCACTGACGGGCGAAGCCTTGCGTTTAGACGCAGCGGATTGGGCGGAGGACTCGGCAGACTCGGATTCGGAAGATTCCGATTCGGAGATGCCGTCCATGTACTCTGAGGGGCCAGGAGACACCGTAGAGCGTTGGGACTGGGCATCGAAACCCGGGGGGACCTGAGGGGTCTGAGCGGCTTGAGCCTGAGTGGCACAAAGCAGAGCGGATTGAGTCTGAACGACTTGGGTCTGGGAAGACATCAGCGAGTTTTGAAGCTGCTGAATTAAGGCTTGGAGGTGTGCTTCATGCACGTGAAATTGGGCGGTGAGGGTGGCCGTAGCGGCCTCAACAGCAGCGGCCACGCGGGCCTCCACAGCTGCATCGTACCTAGCTTGCGGAGAGGGCTCCATGATGGAGTACCCTCTGAAAAGGTTGACCGTGCCGATGAACGGCGAACGAACCTAACCTAACGAAAACCGATGCCGATGAACGGCGGCGGAAAGCTGAAAAGAGGGGGTGCATGCTCCTAATTCGAGCAGGCACCTAACCGTCCCCCTGGGAAAGGCCCAGTGCAATGGGTTCGGGTCTGCCGGATTTGTTAGCCCTGGAGAGCTAATAGCGTTCCGGGGCTACGCTAACGAGCTTCGTTGTCACCGTAAGGTATCAACTCGTTCAAACGCGGAACTTGGAAGTTTGTTTAAAGTTCGTCCTTTTCAGCACGAAAATCACTCAAACTTCCAAGTAGTAAGATAGCGAAGTTCGCGAATGCGTCGTTAGCACGCAAGTGGCGCCACTGTCGCAAAACGGCACTAATACGCGGCAATACCGACCGGAGAGCCTCGGAGTCGATAAGCGGTAAAACGGAACGATAACGATAAAGGTCCTGCCGAGTCGACAAGTCCCTTATCGATCGAAACGGAGAGCACTGAGAGCACGATAAACACGACCACTGCGCGCGAACGATGAGACAAACTCAAGGACTGTAGGCCTATTTTTATATAACCCTTTAAGGAGAAAAAGGGATGGCAGACCTAAGGATAGCAAATCCAATATAGGCCATATTGGTCAATTTCTGGGCTGGGCGTTGGCATTTCTTCATGTTTTACATTAAATCGTTTATATGATTACAAGCTACTTAACCTTTAAACAGCCTATTTTTATTAATTTATTAAAGGTGATAAGTTACAACACGGTAGTACTTTGTTTAAGCCACTTCCTGCTATTAATGTTATTGTGAAAGTGTAATTCATGTTGTTTTTTTCTCTGTTTGTCCTGAAATTGCGTAGAACTTATGAGAGGAATTGTAGATATGGTAACCAATATTCGTGGCTATTTTTTTTTCTCAGAAAACCGTTTTGCAGCTAGAAAAGAAACACAAACTTTCAAATAAAAGCCTCCAAATCCAAGCGAAATTACCACAGCACACATAAATTTTCATTCTAACTCCGCATCAATACTTTATTTAGAGATTATCCATCTATTCAGTATTCACAGCATGCATTGTTCTAACCGTAAAGAGGACAAGCGGCGACATTGAAAGCAGGCGTTACATTACGTAACTCTAGAAGAGCTGACCGAACCGAAAGTATTGAATATCATACCAGAGCACACTCTTGCGCACGTGTAACGATAATACACATGCATACGGACGGACATACAGGTGCATTTGTGATAAAAGTTGCGCTTATCTGTAGGACTGGTTGTGTGTCATTTCCGTGTTAACATGATTTCGTGTTTGAAACTTTTAGATCGGCTTTTGTTCTTTGTTGATAGATTTTAAAAACACTGCACATATTGATTAGTTTCAAATAAAAAACAACAATAAAACAGTTTCTTTTGGTGTAAGCTGTAATGAAACACTGTCATGAGACGCAGAGCTGACATAACCATACTGGAATCGATTTTGATCGACACTTACTATTATACCATAGCTTTTTTCATTAAATAACTAAAACAGGACCTACTTATAAATGCCACAGGGTAGTTTTTAATTTAACGCTGCTTGACTTGCTTTTGAAGTTTAAAGAAATAAAACAAGGACATTTTATTTTTTTGTTTTCAGTAAATTTACCAGTCCCTTATATATTTTTAAGAATTATTTGCTAAAATAGTTAAAATCGCCTAGCTTGACAATCGTTACACTTCCTCAAGTCCCTTAATTGTAGCAAGATTAAATAATGGACTAAAGCTATGACCGTTTTTATAAAGAAGCATGGCAGCATATAATAATTCCGTTACAATGATTAAACAATCAATCTTATAGCAATTATCCATTCACAACATACAAAGTGTTGTGAATATGTGAAATTACTTTTGACCTTAATTACCACATATGATCCTTTTAGTAACATATGTATACGTTATAACAGTTTTTAACATAAGTACGTAACAGATAAATCCGTACAACTATAATGCAATGCTCTCTCTTTCATATTAATTAGAATGCCGGAAAGATAGAATGAGATAATGATCTTGTAACTTAAATACTTTCTACTATATAAATCTGAATCCGTAGTTGAAATAATAACTACATTGGCGTTGTTCCTACATTAGGAAAGTAAGAACAATACGTAATAAAATTAAACAATAGACCAATAAGGAAAATTTTATTACTCTCTGCCAAAAGTTATCGGCATAGTAAATATAGGCAAGAATTTTGATACACAGGGTTAATTTAAATGAGCCCATCACCTCTTGCAGGCAGCCTCTCCACATCAATCCCAACAACATTTAAATAAATGAAAAATGTGATAAATAAAAATTACCCGACAATTCGAACCTGGGAACGAATCCTGGTTTAACTGGGATTCACAATTTCTGTAAAGAAATTGATCTCGGGTGGTCTTAGCTCCAAAGCTTATACCATTAGATGGAGCTACGTTAGCAATATAACGTAAAAACAAAAAATGTGGTAAGTAATTTCGAGGCGTAGCGCCAGGCCCCGGTAGCTCAGTTGGAAGAGCTCTCGTCCGGCAAACGAGAAGTCCCAGGTTCGAATCCTGGTCGGGTAATTTTTATTTATCACATTTTTCATTTATTTAAGAATAATTGAGCATTTTAAATGCAGAAAACTTAAGAACATTATCCCAACAACATTTGTTCTGAAACTTGTTAAAATTAATAGTTTTTAAAATTTTAGTTTTTCTGTAAAAAAAATAGTTGTAGCCTCGGTTTAGCATACTATGAGCGTAGGTATGCCACGCACCTTGCGTAGTAAAATATCGCTTCTTAATAATAATAGTAATAGTACTTCCTACAAAATGTAGAGAAAGTAGCAAAAATTTTTTGTTTTTATTTTTTATGTTATTTATCAAGATTTGAAAAAGTCGTAGAACAAATTTTAGGATTGATGTAGAGAGGCTGCGTTCAAGAGGTTATGCGCTAATTATTAACCCTGTATTTTAAATATGGATTGATATTGTAATAATGTTAGGCCAACGTAGACCGTGATGGGAATGACCAGTCAAATTTGCGAAACTATTATCAACTCCATTCTCCATTGTGATGATAGCATAGCTATGATTGACTAAGCTATTTACTATTAGGTAGATTTTTGTTCCTAGTTTCAAAGGGTCCATTTATAGCTTTCAGAAATCTTCTAGAATATTTGAAATTGCAATTGTCCACATTTAATTTTCAGAAGGAACCTCTCACATTGCTCTGTAATACAAGCATTTATTACTTGTATTACACAACATTAAAAATTGTGAAAGGTGAGAAGCTACTTTCAATACGAAGAATTGCAAGCTGTAACCCAACAAGTGCTGCTATAGATATTATTCTGCAAAGTATTTTTCACACGGTTATTTAGAATTTCATAAAGCTGGTTAAATAGAATATGGGGTTATGGATAGTTACTTCCGTGGATTCGTTCTCCAGTGACCACGTAGTATGCATGAAGCGTGGCAATCACAGAGTGGCTGGATCGAAGGAGTGCGGGAGCGACCTTGGTGGACATGAATCACGCCGGCGAAAGTGGGAGAAATGGCACGCCGCGCCCCGCACCTCTCACTTTTACTTTCATGAGTGGCGCAACGCGAGTGGCGGCGGTGCGCGCGGCCCGCACTCGCCCGGCGCCCGCGGCCCGCTGTGCGCCGACGCGGCTGAATCCTCCGCGCTCCAGTGACAGTGACTGTGGATTACAGTGCAAGTGAAACAATACCAGGATTGAAAGTGCTCTCCCACGAAAACAAACCGGGTCGCTGATAACCGTTGTGAAACGCGGCGCGGAAATCGCGCGCGGCCTCGCACTCTCCCGCAGGAAACGTGTCGCAAGCGAGGAAGTGGCGCAAGCGCCGGGAAGCAGCGCGTGCGCTCTTCGCGTACGACTCCGTCGTGAAGGATTGTCCCACACCTTGGGAAGGATTTTCATCTAAAGTTGACTTTGGTAAGCATTGTTGTAGCGTTTATTCCTAAGCCAAAGTGTACAGAGACTCCAGTTCTTCATGCAAGTAAATTCGAGCAAATATCAAAATCCATCGGAAGTGAAAGCAAAGTTAGTTGGTCAAAGTGGAATACTAATCTTAGAAAAGAACTAGCTGAACTTTACTTTAAACATCGAAACTCAGTTGGTTTACGACTAGTGAAATACACAAGGACAATACAACTTTCAAGTAATTTCGCGCGCAGCCAACAAAAACTTCGTAACGTGCCTGCGCAACTCGTCGGTATCACTTTCAACGCGAGCGCCGCGCGCCGAGCCTCACTCCACGAGCCGTACTTTCAATAACCTGTCTATTACAAAACAGCATAGCGAATTTTCTTTCGAAAGTCCCTTTTTAAAAGATCAGAGTTCAATTTGACAACAATTCTCTCTGCAATTTTTGCGACATAAACTTAGGATTAGTTAACTGTAGTAAATGAAATAAAATGTAAGCTATAGCTTGCTCTAATAAGAGGAACCTTGCAGTCTCCGTGACCACAACTGTACGGTCATTGAGTTGGTACCATTACAAGGAGCACGTTTCAAACTACTGTCATCATTAACTAGAACTGAAAGGAACTAGGTCCAAGGCCAATTGGATAACGAATTTTCGTTTAATATTAATAAATAACTACCACGCTCGATCGTGATGAATTCAATGGTACGTACGAATGCGAGGCATCTTCAATACTAACTGATAATACTTTCACGTTAACTGTTGAGTAAAATAAGGTAGATATAATGTATAAGGTTCATAGGGATAATAGCAATATGGAAACGTATGCTACAATGTTTGGAGTACACAATTGATTTACTTTACAACATCTGGAGAAAGTTGATACTCATGTAATTTTTTTTATTTAATTCGTTATTTTTACGCAACAGACGCTATTCTCCATAATTTTAGTTTATTATGTCTGGACGGAATTTAAAAATGTCGTCTCGTTTATATTTAAACAATTTGATCCGTCTGGATTTTTAATTAATCTGATATATTCGCATTATAAAAGAGAAAATAGCGTAAATTCGAAAACGTATTTCAATTAATAAACAGTACAAGTAAATTCATTTACGATTGAGTTTTACCTAAAATTTTCTTTACACTATCTTCTTATCTTGGATTCGATTTACGATGACCTAAAGATAATCCGTTTACGATTGTGTAATAAGCCATAAGCAACTGATTTAAGGCTTTCATTTTCAATCTTGAATAATGGCCGCGTCGCTAAATGTCATATCCGAGATTTTAGATAAGCATCGTGATTTACTATTGACTAAAGTATAGTATGTTGTGAATTTCCTAACAATACATATGAATACTTTCTCCCGGACAAATGAGAAAGCTCTTGCCAAATGCTGGTTAAATGTCCAACATTTCACGCATGAGCTAATTCCGCTTATCAAATACCTACATCTGAACGTCGATTCTACAAATTCGCCTTTATAGTGAATGCCCTATATTCCTTTTTGTCTTATCTCTGTGTGAGTATGTGAGTTTTTTTTCTAATTTTTACATTGTTTCAAACTCTGTTTCTTGTCGATTTAGATGAAGCCCAAAATGTGATTTTGGTTTGCTTGGTATAAACACCAAATATTAACATAGGACCGAAATATTTTTATCTAAATTTTAAAGACACGAATCATACTCGATTCCTATAATTGGTAACCTATCGGGTGTATGTATGAAA
Organism: Stenoptilia bipunctidactyla; assembly: GCA_944452665.1. Lineage (NCBI taxonomy): Eukaryota > Metazoa > Arthropoda > Insecta > Lepidoptera > Pterophoridae > Stenoptilia > Stenoptilia bipunctidactyla. The sequence goes on from OX101726.1 coordinate 15,052,093, forward strand.
TATAAGCCCAATATTACTTTTACAACCGTTGACAATAAATCTTAGAAGCGACTACAAACAATAAAGACTAACGTACATCGTTGTGGGAGCCTTTCACTTCTCCCAAGATGAAGGCTCAATTACACATTTCAATTTTAATTATAATTGTGCACTCAAGTTTACTTTAGATTTTTCTCACATAGAAACAAATCTGTAACGTTTACATAAGGCAGCATCTGTAGGAATAGATAAAGTTATCCAACTCGAGCATTCATTAGACAATGAAATGGAGGAAACGAAAGTGAAAAGTGGTTACGTCTCGTGAAAACGGAACGAGTTGCGCCGGAGTCACTATTTACGCCTTATTGAATAACCGGTTCGGTTTTGTGTGTTACACTTTATATTGATTTGTTTTCAACCTGCTTACTACGCTTCATTCAAGATTACGCTATGAATACACAAGTAGATTTGATATCATTATAGCGTTGGTAAGTATATTAGAAAAAGCATTTTAAATAGAACCATCATCTAATCTATAGTGAGGGAACAACGAAGTAGGTACCAGCGTAGGCGATGGCGGTACACATTGCAACGTGCCGATTTGAATCCAAGGTCTTTCCTAGTGGAAGAGAACGGAGTTTCCTGCGGCCGCCTATCTCTGCGTCTGCGCACACTGACACACCCGCACGTGAACGCACACGCGTCCACGTGTTGTATACCCATATTGGTTCTTTGTGTTGAATCTTTCCTAGCTACCGTTTGGGGCATCTTCTTTTTATTCCGTCCGCGAGAATTTAGAGCTGAGTTCGTAGCGTTTCATTATATAGGCGACGGGTGGCGATGCGCGCGGCTCACAGTTAGTGTGTCACTAGAGCCGCGCGAGAGGTAGCCTGCGCAAGGACTGCCGCGCCGCCAACCTTTTTTTCTGTGCGTGCGATGTTTTCACTTTCGTCATTTTGACCGGGCAGTTTGGCTTGACGTCGCTCGCGCACGGACGTGCCTAGGATTGGACGTTCTGTGATCCTGTGATCGCTAGTGCCTTGGATTGTTATGGTTGTTCCGTTTATTTTTGTGAGAATATGGCTGTGATATAGTGCTATGATGTTTGATAGTATTTTGATGAATTTTTACAATGAGCTTGCGAACAGAAGTGCACTACAGTTGGCAAGGTGAGATATTTTTGTTTATTTTTATTTAGATAGTTTTGATTATTTATGGTATGTTTGGTCCGGTGTGGGATGGTCGGTTCGACCTTGGATTTAATGAATGCATGTACTATACGCTGTTTCATCCGCCTCTCGCCTTCGCCTGTGAGCCTCACTAGCGAGAGGTTAATAGGTTCACATTAGATGGTTGGTGGTTGTTTGCGAAATCAACAGAACGGAGCGTACGAGTGCGGCTTGAATGCATGCCGCTTTTCCACGGTAGGTATGTTTCGCGCGCACAGAACTTGTTGCTCCGTACTGTAATATTGTACCTTTCACATTTAACTCTTTATATTTTTCCAAAACCTTAAGAAATATAATGTTAAATTTAATATTCTCAGTATATGACTAATCTTTCCACACTGTAAAATACTTTGTAGGAACTAAATTTCATGCCAATTTTTTTCCGTTAAGTCTGCTAAGTTGGGTAATGTATTTTACAACAACAAATTTTACTTTTGACTGCTCTTGCATAAAATCGATTTTGGCATTCGCGCACATTAAGCGAAAGTAAAAGTTCATTAATTATTTAGTAATCAAGGAATGTTTTTGTTAGAAAGGAATGTATTTTAATGGTTAACAAATAACCTCACGTACTTAGAATTACGAATAATTAAGAAATTATCTTGATTTGACGGGTAAAAAATATTGTTGTTAGTAAGATAAGTACCAAAACAATGAGACTTATCACAGACACTCAATAACTATCAATTCCATACATATGGCAAAATGAGAACAGATCTACATTTTTCGTCATGAATAATCGAAATCCATTATCCAAATAAAACAAACCCATCATCTTTTCATAAACAAAGTGAATCAAAAATTATGAGAATGTTCGGATAATTCTCATCTCACGCTTAACTTTGTACATAATCCTCATTAATTTCTATAAGAACAATATCAAACAGAATTAATTTTGTTTAATACAATGTCTGCTTCCACTATAAATAAAATTACTATCACCGATAACATATAAGTATTTATCAAACACGCCGCATTCGTAGTAAAAGTACCTATTACGCAAGACATTATAATGTAGAGTCTATAGTAATCGCAATTGTGATAAAAGCGAACTGTTTCAATGAATGAGAACACGGCACGAGTGAAAATTTATTATATCAGGATGATACATAAAACAAATAAGAGCAATCTTTGTTGATTAAGTCAACTCTATCTTTTTAAACATACAGTTGGAATTTGAATAATCCAGCTTTTGATGATGCTGGCTCTCGTGAACAAGTTAATGTTAATACGCCAAAGATGTTTTGATTCCCGCCGCGTCAAAAATATTTGTAAGGTTTTCAGAAATAAATATCAACGAAACTATACTATTATTATAGTATTTTTCCGATACAAGGTTAAGTTGCTTAACATTTCTACCATTATTAACTGAATATGGATCTGATTAGTTGAATTTTTCACGGCCGCGATTTAATCTTTTATCCAAAACTAAACTTTGTCAAGACAGTAAAATAAACCTACTGCTGCATACTTTTTAAGACGAGCCTATTACTCATCTACAATACTTCAAATACATTCCATAAAATATACATATTACATATACTTCATCAATAACATTTTAGAGATACCTATATTACAAAGTGTCTTTGAAGTAGAAAAAAATATAATAATTTAAAATAGTTATGATACAATTAAAGTCAAATAAATTAGATAACTAAAAAAGCAAGACTTACATTTATTACAGTTAAAACATACCAAACCTTTCTTAACTTAACTAATCTGAAATCAACTTTAGGCGCATATTCCAATCGATACAAAACTACGCAATATTAAATGATTCACCGCAATGCAAATATAAGGCATTTTAGCCGCTTTAGAATAGAACAGAACTTTTCCGACTTTATGCAGATTTCGATATTTCAGCTGCCCTTAGAGCTTTTTAAAATAACTACTATACCAATCATACTATTTCGAACAGTATTATACTGTTTTTCACTACACACATTATACTGTTGAACAAAAATAAAGTAAACAAAATACTATTTTCAGCATAAAATGCTGAACAATTTATGTGCTAGACTTAAATTAATAATTTGTGAGAGAAGCCCTAAAATAATGTATGTAAACATTAAATAAATTAAATACTGCTGACTTTTCCAAAATACTGTTTAATATTCTTTTCAGACTCAAATATACTTCATTTCTAGAAAAAAAAGTTGGCAACCCTAGATATGTATGAACTCATTCCACACTTCAGCTTCCGATTTTAACTTAAGTTTTAACTAACTTGTCCTCGTTTATTAGCTCAATCTGCAGTCACATAGTTATTAATAAAGTTAGTCTACGGAGGATCAGCTCCGAACAGCCCAACTGCCTCAGAACAAGCCTTCGGTAAAAGCCTAAACTTACCTAACTAAGTACTTCCTTCAGGTATGTTCTGAAACAGTTTTGTGAGGCGTCGCTTTCTAATTAAAATAGTCTGTCTACTTTCATCTTCGGCCTGATCATTTTTAAATATCTTAAAAATCAGGATATTAAAGTCAAACACAAGTAAAGACAAGACAAGGAAAAATATTGATTTAATTAAGCGGCACATCAAGTAAAACCTTTTTTAACCACTAATCTAATAAGATAAGGTGGTAATGTAGATTTAGATATTTTCTAAACATGTAAGAAAAAATTTTTGAAGTAACTATAATTAGTATAAATCAATAAATATTATCAATTGCACGTGTAATAAACCTAAATTTGAATATTTGCATAAGCTATTTAACAATAAACGGAGCGCAGTTGTTTACTTATATTCACACAATAAGCAAAGCAATTAGTGCTATAAAGTACTTCTTTGAAATAGACAAAACATATTTTGGCTCTATCCAACAAAAGTTGATAACTACTATTGTAAAAACCTTTTTCATACGAAAAATGTATACATTGGATATGTATGAAGAAGCAATATGTCAATTTTCACGTCTTATGTTTGAATACTGCCGCTAAATAAGGTCAAGTACAGATTATATTAGAGTTCCATTAAAATGCCATAAATTTAAGTGACGGAGAATTTCGAAATTTAGTCGAGGATTTCAACGCACATATTAACTATTATATAGGTACTCGATGGCGTTAGCGCTAAAGGATTTGTAAATATATTCAAACACCCATGAAAGTAGGTTTACAACGTCCCTATACAAATATTTCTAAACTCCCAAATGTAAAGAGCTAACCGAGTCAACTGTGTCGCAACTACTCCTCGCTAGCTCTGAGCATAAATATTTTCCTCGAAATGCATTTGTTATGTTTAGATATTAAATAAAGTCATACAACGAGAACTAGTAAAACTTTATCGTTCAGTGAATTTCTTCATTACATGTTTGTGACATTGAGCTGAATTAAAAACGTTTTATCAGACACAGGCCCTGTGGCGTCCGTGTTGTGAAACATTAGAACTATCTGGACAACGGATATATAAAGAGGCCCACTCACTGACATCTTTTTATTTACTTAAATCATTATTAAATGACATTTTAATTTTACCTTTGCACATCAATTGTTGACGGTCACTATCACCTTTATCAAATTTAAATTCAATTGTATTATTACCTGCCTAGTTAGGCGAACTAGTTTTTTTTAATATAGGTAGGTAACATTAATTAATAGTAGAAGCCGCCTCTTTTATAACCGCTTTAAACCAGGTATAGAACGAAATATAGAAAGTGAACGCGGCAATCTTAAATAAAAACAAACAAAGAGCTTGCCTATTGTTAGAACAATGAAAATTTGTTATGGTTACTGACAAATTTGCTCTCAGCCCTTTCTTGTTCCCGTTCACGGCACAAATTTCCGAAGGACGTTTAACTGGGTCACTTCGGAAATAGTTTATTGTTATCGGCTAGTATGCGCGCACGCAACTCACATTTACACATCGTATTCGATTTTCAAACGACGACAGCACACACGAACAGGCTCCAAGTTCAATTAGGGTCCACTCATCCTATACGATTCAAGTCTACCAGTTCACCTTCAAGAAGTCTTAGTAGAATGCGGAAGCTAATCTTCTCCACATGGCATTTGTGAGACTTACTTATTTTATGAATATATTAAATGGCATTGATCGTTCCTTTGATAAATGATTCTATTTAATTCATTAACTAATCTTATACTTCTGTTTACAAATATTTTTGGTACTTAATTTCATCTAACGCCTTCCGCTTTCAGATAAAATATTTAGCGTTCTGGTATAAGGCCAACTGGTTCATAAAATTGAGGAGCGAATAGTAAAATAGTCTTTTCATAATGTTCCTAGTTATTTTAAATGCCATATTTGGAATCAGTTTATTTTATTAGGCAGTCGCCCTTGTAAAGTATTTTAATCAAATCGATTATAGTAAGACATTAATCGTTTTAAATGTAAAAGTATTCGGTATAGGAAAATAGCTGACATTAAGATAATATATTCATTATTTAGTTAAAATGTGTTATGACAAGATATCCTTTCAAATTTATTATTTAACACTCTACACTGTATGTAGAAACCTTGACCACGCAAATATATTAATTATCGTCAGTTGTCAAAGCAAGCTATAAAAATTGTCGTCTACGCATAAACTTTGATTGTTCACGATTTTATAGGCAATTGCTGTTAGCTGCAAGTTGTTAAATAAGTTAAAGGCTCCAAGGCTTTCAAATAACAGTAACACATGACAGTTGCTGGCACTTAGCCATAAAATGAATAATTGTTGTAGATAACATATAAAGCTATCAATTGGGTCTAGCACATTCACAAGCATACAAATCTGCGTTCACATCCGGAGTAGAACGTTTATGTGTAAGACACGCACACTAACGCGCATTTTTCACTCATGCACAGCCATCGCCATGCGCGAACTGGCACACTGACGCACTTGCGCACACACACTCACGCACACATTTAGTGAAATTGTAAACTACGAAAACGAAACATTGCTAGTAAATGAGAGCGTAGTATTAAGTATTTTTAGCTAAATACTAATGTATTGGTAGGTCAGTACTATTTCCATTTTAAATGTTTGATAAGAACTTAAATTTGTTTAAGAGCAATATAATAAAAAAATAGATCTTAATATTTCCAAAATTCAAACGTTACAATGATTGTTTCGCTGACAGTTCCAAGCTAGTTCCAAGCTGTGCGTTGTACTATTATGACCTAGTAAGTAAGGTACTGTAAACAAGTAACAAATTAGTGTCAGACATGCGTTATCTTCCCTTTCGCAGTTCGGCTTGTAGTGTTAAGAACAAAGTTGCAACATTAGCTAAATATTACGTTCTTGAAACCTAATTTACGTTGCGCGACATGACCATAGAAAATCCCACTAACAATTTGTTTGTTACAAAGTTTGTTCTTAGAACCGAAATGTACTTAAACCACGACATTTCTTAGTCATCACCCTGATTTAGCGTGTCTAGTAATGTTTCTTTACCAAGAATCCAATCACAAGAGAAAGACTCGGAAACATTAACATATTTGATCATCGGCAAATTTAGCAAATATTCACGCGCAATTTCAGCGATAGCTCCTGGTTATTTCCAGTTCAAATATACTATTATTGAACTCTTTCGTTATTATTCCCAGACAACCACGTGAGCTATCTTAATATATTCATCGTTTCATAAATCTAAATTAATACACAAGATCTTGTAATTTTTTGATACGAAATAAACTTAATCAATATATTTTAATTGTATTGATTACTGTTTTTGTAGACCTGAAAGTGATAAAATAAAACACCTTGAACTTTGGTCTTTTAGATAACAACAAAAAATTACTAAAAATGTGATCTAGGTCAATGTAATCTATCGTTGTTGCTCTAAAAGCTAATGTTCTCCTAGAGCGAAACAAAAATAATAACAATAGGAATGAAGCGCCGATTGCACAACTATTTAGTGAGCCTACTTGTGAGAAAATTGTTATCTTTTAAGTACGTGAACCACTGAAAGTTATGTTTGCTTTTGTTAAGAAAGAAGATGGTTATCCTGACGTAACAACGCTGCTTTTCTCACTTAGGCAATTCTGGCTGCGTCATACAAATGAACAAGCAAAACTCAGCAATTGTGAAGTTATCAAATAACAAGGCATCGGCGAATCAATTAAATGTTTGTAATTCGTTATTGTACTCGTAATATTGACCCAAAAGTGCCAAAATCATCCTGTAGTTACTTTGAACAATTATTTATGTATGGTTACTTGTTGGTTAATATTTATTTTATTTTTCATCCTAACAGATTTTTCTAACAAGATACAATCATATTAGAATTCTTATCTTCCAATCTATACTTACTTTTTAATAACGGGGATATTATTAATTTCAAATGACTAGACGAATTTGAAATTAAAACTCTACATATCGCATAACATTGATGAACTTAAAAATAAGGAAATCAAAATTGGCTTGCTATAAGTTACGTATTTCTTACGTAAAACCTTTCGTATGCTTTCTCTGTCAGCAAAATTTAGCGTGAACGATTACGTAATTGAACACAAAATGGCAGCCGACAAAATTTCAACATTTTGACTACAACCAGAAGATCGCCCTCTTGCCTATATGGATGCAGTTTTGATTGTTGTGAAATAATAAATTAAGGGCAAACGGTGTCTTTTAATATAGTAGATGTAGAAAATTAGGCTCTCGAATGAAGTAATACATTACGAAGCATATAAATATAACAAGATAAAATGTTTTCTCAAACATGAAGGTAAGTAACTAAGCATAATAATACCGTCTCTATTCATAAAGTTCGTACCTATATTTTACTGTATTCGTCATTACCTTTCACAACGTAAATTGCCAGTTAAAGTGCTACTTCCACTGCTTCCTGTGCTCAGTATTTGGGTGTACTGTGAGGTAACTTTCTAAATACTGCTCGTGTGACCTTGAAATAAACGCTATTACAAAACCGCGGCCGCTCGCTATGAGCACTGCCTCCCCTCTCCTGCGCCGATCTACGCACGCTTCGCACCACTACACGCGCAAGCGCAGTAGTGTGCTCCACTCACACAGCAGTTGTATCTATGTGTGCGTTAACTATTCTAACTCTGAGAAAGAAAGAAGCACAGAAAAGTCCCAGCCGATGTTACAGTCACTTCTATGTGACTAAGGCCCATTATTGCTAAAATGATTTCGATTGCGTGACAAGAGAAAATAAAATTGTAATGAGGTAGCTATGAATGAAAAAGAGATAAGTAATTAATTGTGACTGCATCTCTCCTAGTTTTACTGATTTACTAATTTTATCGGTATAAAAATACCTGTAAATTTTGTTTGTATTTATTTTTAGATTCGTACATTTATTTATATGAAAATTTATTGACATCCGTAGAGTTTAGTAATAATTGCCTACCAAATATGTGAAATCCTTGAACATGGTTATGTGGGTCATGATCAGTCTCCAATATATGTCTCGTATTAGCATATAGTGACTTAAGCCGCGTCTAGTGTTGCGCAACGTGTTGACTTTCATCCTGAAGGTCAAGTGCCATCCTATTTCAAAATAGACCTTGGTCAATTCTCGTTCACCTCGAACCGTTTATAGAGAACAGACGAGCAAAGGGAAACCAATGAATCTAATCAATATTTAACTCAAACACAAGACATTTTTGACATTCAGTTTAATAATCGTTAAAAAAAATCTTAAAAGCTGCCATTTTAGATAGTTACGTAGAAAAACTCAGCTAGTAATTTCAAGTTCGACTAATTTGCACCGTGAGATATTTACCGACGAGTTAATTTACTATAATTTGCCGTAATAACACTAGATATATTCAAATTATTCTAACAATCAAATCCGACCTTTTCTTAGACACGTTCCTCATAAATAGTCATCTAGCTGCTACGGTGATCGCAAAATGTCGAACACGAATTCGATTTATTTCGGAAACAAAACCATTGCGAAAATCTAGAAATATGCAAAAGGCATTCAGTCGTATTTCTCGTTTTGCCTTCGATTACCATAGGAAGGAAATTTTCATTTGTCCGACCAAAGTTTCACAATCGGCAAATTATAGATTTAATGTTAGGACAGCTAAACGGAATGTATACATTGCATTTGTTTGCAATAACTGTTAGCAAGTATCTGGCACAAGGGATCGATCGTCAATCAAACGCAAGGTGAGAGTGTAACTGTCGAGTTATTTTAGCATCATCGAAGGTAAAACTCATTCGCATTTTAGCCCAACACTGTCGAGGGTACGATGCCATTTATAAATAAATACATTTGTCAGTTGCCAACTAACCGAGAAATACCAGAGAGCATTAGTTAAAGATATAGAAAGATATAAATCTACTATTTGCTATCTTAAATATTTTGGTTACATCAAATTTAGGGATACACTTAGCTATTATCGAAAGTATGCTTCATTTGTCATCTAAATATGGGATTGGTCTCATTTAAATACAATAATAAATTAATAAATTGAATCTTTTAATTAGGATCTAAGGCCATAGATAAGACTGTAACAATGCGGAAATCTAAATTTGGCTCAGTTAGATGCTATCAACAATGAACCAGAGTAGTCAGAATTGGCCGTCATTTGTTGTGAATGAACTGGCATTTGTTGTATAGTCGACGTGACATAATGGGTTGTATGTGGCTCCGTACAGCACAGTATTGGCACTAAACATTTCGTTCGAAGGCCGAGAGCACAAAGCGCGCGCGACGTATCGCTGGCCACGCGCGCTCCGCGGTTTCCTGTTTGACAACTATCAACTTACATCACTATCGTTTTCTGTCAGGCTTTGTACGACCTGACTGTTAGAAGTATGTAAAAGGGGTCTGGCCTGTTGCTAAGTACCCTTGTACAAGCGTTTGTCATTGAATTCGTACTGCTAACATTATTATTACGACTTCCCAATCTCGTAACTCCACACTCTTCCTTATTATTAAATTATTCAAATTGCTCGCTTCAGTTATATCATTATGAATCCACATCGCGTGAATAATTGTGGCATTAGCAGTTTGTAATTGATAAGCGTGAATTGTAATGTCTATTCTATCTATAGTTTCAGCTTTACAAACTTAACGTTAAATAGGCAACAGACAGAACAATTTGACCAATCATTTCATTTGTGTAAATAGAGCATGAAATCCCTGTGAGTCATGTAAATGTAGCTCATGAGATTTTCTGCAATTGTGATCAAACTGCATTTGTAGTCAATATAAACGTATCGGAGCATGATCGAATCTAGTGCGATATGCAGATAATGCAATTATTGCGTGCATTTATTGTTTCTATAAGACTTAAACTTTGGTGTAAATTTAATAATTATAATGCAATTGGTAGTGAGTTTATATAAAACAAATCTATTTATGTATTCATTTGTTTTTTGTTTAGTTTTATTCATATTAAGTGAAACGAATAAAACCAAAGTAATATTAATACAAAATTGACTGTAACCAGCATTCCATATTGGAACATTACGCGTGGATACCTTCGCAACGTGGGACGTATACTTTTACTTTTTGCTTTACTTGGCATATCGCACAATAAGCAACAACATTCCAATTTTATACGTTTACTTACTGGATTTAAACCTTCACCATCTCTTGTTCGGCGAGTTCTTATAAAGTTTTGTAACTATGTTTTAATAATAAAAGATACGTATTTTTTTATTTATTCGATTAAGCTTTTGGATCAAATCTTTATATATTAGCTAACGTCAATGTAATATAATAATCGCAATAAAATAAAATTTAATAATAAATAATGTTATGAAAAACGTCGGAAAGTAAAGGAGTTGTTCCGACAGCACAGACAGATTTCGCAACAATTCGCGAAGCCGATGTTGCAAGTATAGAAATTGTACAAGAACTCGCCGCTGCTGGCCTACTGAAGCGTAAGATTAGAAAAAAGTACCAACTTTCCCTGGCTGATTGCCAAATGAACCGAATTACGAAAATTACAAATCATATCAATATTGGTTTTACAGTGTTATTGCATGGTTAAACGGACGTTGATACAGATTTTTTGTACTTGAAGCAAACAGCTACAGAAAACACGGTAAAAGATATATACATTCATATTCAGGGAACTTTTATTGCAAATCAACTATTAATAGAGAAAAATGCAAAATTCTTCAATCTGTTGTCCTACTCGATGCGTAAGATTTTTCAACCACATATTTTTAATTGAATTACAATCTTCTGTCATTAATTAATACCAATTAAATGTTGACTTCACCAAGTAGCTGGGTTTGTTCGTAACTTGGTATTTGTTCTTTATTGGGATGTTCATACGCTTAGATTTCCTTTAGTGATTTTCTATTATTACATTACTTTTTGAATTCCAGAAAAAAAAAATGTAATGGGTGAGATAAGTTGGTAAAGTAAATTAAATCAATATATCATATTTTTTCGCCATTTCAAAGCGGTAGTGTCTAAATTGAAGCTGATTTATTTTGTCTCATTTTTTACTGTAGAGCGCTTCTTTTTAGGAGGAATAATCCTCAGCGTTAGACTAATAATGGATTTCAGAAGCATATTTTCGCCTTGTTAGCAGTTATTTGTCGTCTTGACATTGTGTAAAATCACTAATTAAATCCTTCATAGCGTATGATGGAAGATCTTTTTGTATCTTTTTTTATAAGTAACTACAAACAAACGGTCCGGCTTCTTCATAGAGTATTGAATAGTATTTCTTCAAGCACCATTATTGGAGTGAATGCCATTGGAATAGCTTGATACATTGTAAATGATTGTAACGTATCGGTCCATTCTAGGCCAGTTTTACTAATTAAATGTGGGCAGAAATTATGTAAGTCTCAAGAGTATTTCTTTAATGAGCCAACCTTGAATTGTACACTTGAGTCTTGACTAATTGAGATGTCTTTGCAAAAGCTTGTGGATGTTTGTCAATTTATTTTAGTTCTTAAATTGCTTTCGGTACAAAAAGCAGATTATCCGTATCTGAATTAGCAGAAAGAATTATTAGTGAAAATGATGACTTATCAAAATGCCCGCAGATCTTCGAAAGGATTCAGAGGACTAACCTTCAAATGATATCAGCCTACAATTACCTATCATAATTATGTGTTCTTAATTTTGGATATTGCTTAAGCTAAGCTCATCATCGCTTCTCACTGAAATGAGATTGAAGGCAACTTTTAAACTTAATCTACCAATAAAAAAGTGATTGTAACCACTCTCGACAAGTCAATATTTCCTGCACCTTAACGAAATGGTGAAAGTAAGGCCCAGTACAAATGAACCAATAAAAAGCAAGGTCAATATTTGCACCAATGCGACTAACTTAAAGGAAAACATTTAAAAAGAAGCAAAATTTCCTATTTAGTCTGACATGAAAACCTTCAAATTGAACATTTACTTTTCGTTAAAAATCAAAACTAACCTTGGAATTGAACTCAGCTGCAAATTGTTTAAACAAAACTTTAGAATGTATAATTACCTCTTTTTTATAAGAAGTCACTATTAACAGATTTTTATATATGTAGTTACTTTTTTCTTGTATTTTTTATAAGTGGATAATGTTACAATCACACGAAATACTTAATTTCTTAAATTCATAATTTCGGAACGAAAATCATAGTAATAATTAATGAAATCAAGCTTATATGTATAGCATATCGTATCTTGAACATGAAGTTGTGTACTGTGGCGCCATCTTGCTTTAAAACTGAATGCTCAGAACAATAATTGATATGAATCTTCTTTACGCAATAAGTCGATGCATGAGATACATCCATTAGCCGCTAGGTGGCGTTTTTTTACATTTTAAGTTCAATTAACCTTAACTTATTTTGAAGAGGATGTACAATGTACAGGCTTTATCTTTGAATTTAGAGATCGTCACACTGATAAAAGTTAAATAAGAGATAATATCTTAAATGGCCTCTGTAAAGGAAAAATCGATGCGAAAACTCGAATTGCAAAGTTTCATTCGGCTACACACGGACAATAGCGGGCGAGACTTGCATGGTCCGATGCGCACGCGCCGTGCCCTGAAAATACACTTAAACCCACACTTGTCCACATTGTTTAGCCTATAAAAAATACAATAAAATTTACCTACCTCAATTTAATTGAAGCCGTCTCACAGACCTTGGAAACTAAACGATAATTTGTAATGCACTAACTTAGCAATGCATTGATCCTAAATATATTTTAAAGATTTTAAAATGAGTCAATATTTTTATAAATTTGAAATATGTTTATATTAGGCATTGTAACATGACCTTTAACCATGATTTTGTTGTAGACGCTGTTAATAGGCATTCCCGCACTCAAGGAAATGTTTGTCCTTGCTTAATTTTTGGTTGTTCGTCATAGTAACTGCTGTTGTTAGATACACATCTACAAATTGGGCTTCCTTGTTTTTCGAAATGAGTTCTTTGTTTGAGTTATGTTCCGTTTTTGAATTAATTGAACGTACTTGATTTTTTTAGAACTAAATATTCTCTTGACATATTAGATTAGAGATTTACTTCTTTTTTTCTTAATTTTTCATTTTGAAGAAGCGACACTTTATAAAAGTCTAATATCTGATGCATATTGCAAAACAATGCATAGGAGTAGAGATGCTTAAACGAATAACAAACCGAATCATTTACTTACCTTCTTCATTTTAACGCAATGATGTAAAGTTCACAATTACAGAGAGTGACCCTATTGTTACAAAACGACACAATGAAAAAATTTGATCGTCTTTTAAATGATGCTCGCACTTCTATCGCAACTGCACACGTTACTATGCTTTATCAGGCCAAGGTTGGTGTTGCGAAAGGCTTTCTACCTGCCACTAGGATTCCTAATACTATTTCGGCAGCTGCAAGATACATTAAATATTCACGTTTATTTCGACGCAACTTTAAGCTCATGCGTTGTTGAGAAGCTAATTTAATATATTTACTTTGTGATTTTTTAAATCGAATCACTTTTTAAGTTCTTGTAGAGATTTGTTTTAAAGCTCATTGAACTAACCTTGGGTTGTTTTGTATTAGTTTTCAGTTTAGTATCGACTGAAACTAATGAAGCGTAAACATTACGATGATAATCAATTGAAGTATGATTTCACTGTTTTACAACGATCGAAGTTTCGCATATTACTCAATAGGTTAAATCATGGATTTAATGTGCGTTTCTATTTAATAGTGTAACACCGATAATCAATAAGGTTCACAAGACGACTACTAGATGGCGCCTTTGGTACATTAAAGCGCGCATAACCTTTTCTGAATACTGAATATGAGTATGCCTCATGAATTTTGATTATGTATCGCATCCTTAGGGTTAGCAAAAGCACGCTTATCACATTCACCTGGCTGAGTTGATTAAGTGTCTTATTGTTAAGATCTATTATTATTATCCAGTCATCCACCATTGTTGGGTACTGTTTAGTAATAATAGTACGCCTACACTCTATGTAAATATCGTTTGACTGGGCTAATATATACGCCTGTTCGCCATTCAATAAGGTTGTTTCTTTGACTCCCCGTTCCCCGCACTACATTGGCGCACAACGTGAAGCTCCTCGGCGTGACGTAACCAGTGCTACGAAATACCTTGCTACGTGCTACGGACTACGGCCCACTGCTACGTGCTACGCCATACTGCACACCGACCTACTTTGATGAGCGGAAACGACCAAGTCAAAAGAAATAGTACCTACGTAACGCGCTCCGGACGCAAGACTACAATTAAAGTAACGAAGAAGCGTACCACAATGCTATCACCGGAACAATTCAAGGAATTCTTGGATAGAATGCCTGTCCCAGCACCACCAAAGAAGGGTACTTTTGGGAAATGCACTCATAGCTACAATGGAGCAAAGGATCCGGAAGTAGTAGAAGCATTTCTGTCTGCTGTAAATATATTTAAACGTTCAGCTGACATCGGCGACAAAACAGCTCTAGAAGAGCTACCCATTCTGCTGAAAGGCGAAGCTGGAGTCTGGTGGTTGGGAGTTAAAAACGACGTGACTTCTTGGCAAGAGTTTGAAGTACGTCTCCGAGAGAACTTCGCCCCTATTCGTGAACCCTACCTTCTTTACTACGATATTACCCAGGAGAAACAAATGGAGTCTACCACGACGGAAGAGTTTGTTCGGCGCAAGAGAATGCTATTCTCTCAATTACCAATGCCAGGCCATACTGAGACCCAACAGCTTGACATGACTTTTGGACTTTTACGTCTTGATATTAGGGAGAAGGTTCCGCGGGCAGACGTGAGCAATTTCAAGGAACTCCTGAAAGCTGCCTTAGCTGCTGAACAAATACTTAAAGAAAGAGACGGCGCTACAGGACACACAAAAACTATTAATGATTCGACAAAAGAAGATAGATACAACTCTGGCAAGATGGATACCAGATCAGTGCCAACACGTAAACCGCGATGCCGATACTGTAAAAATTATGGCCACTCGGCGGACGTCTGTAGGAAACTAAACCAGAAGGAGAATGCAAACAAAACCTCTAAGACGGAGATCATGGAGGCTGTTGCCCAAGTTCCGTCACCTCCTAGGATCAAATGTTATGGATGCGGTGCTCCTGGAGTAGTGAGGAGTAACTGCCCTACATGTCATGCATCCAAAGCTCAACGTTCTGTCCCAGATGTTGGATTTTGTGCAGTGGAAACATCTACTGATGCCAGAGATAGGCCAGTTATCTACGTGGAAGTTGGAGGAGTGCCTGGTGCCGCATACTTAGACAGTTGTGCAAAATCAAGCATCGCCTCGTACTCACTATATTGCGAACTTCTCAACAAGGGATTTACTTTCAAAAAGTTAGACGTTGGTATTACGCTCGCTGATGGTGTTCAGAAACTACAAAACGTGCTCGTTACTCATGCTCCAGTCAAGGTCAACGAACGCACTATAATTACGACCTTTTTGGTCCTACCCGAGTCACGCAGAAACCGCACATTACTTGGAGTTGGCTTCTTACAAGACGCCCACATCGTACTCAACCTGCCTCAATGCACTTGGCATTTCGTAGAAAATCCTTATGAAGAATTTGAATTGTACGAGGAAGGTTTCGTGAAATTCGGAGAAGTAGCATTGGCTACCATGACAACTGATGACGTTTTTCTGTCACCTTCTTTGCCTGAGGAGAACAATACGGAATCTTGCTTGACACGGCCTTATGGTCCCTTGATACCTATACAAACTGCTACACCGCCCTCTAGAAAAAGATCCTACACTATGTGCGCTCGTAATTACTCACCTATCATGGATATCCTTTACGACGATGCAAAACTCAGTCTCCAGGATTATGATGAAGCTGATGATCTGGATGATTTTTCAAACACGCTCTTCCCAAAGACGTCAATATCATCTATTGACATCACGTACCTGAAAAAATTTTTAGAAAAGAACCAGGGTGCATTTACGCCTTCTGATGAGCCAGTAAAAAACTTCGAGCATTGCATCGAGACAGGAGAGCAGAAGCCAATCTCAGTACCACCGTATCGTTTGTCTTCAACGAAAACTGAGATTCTTAGGAGAGAGGTTAATAAAATGCTAGCGGAAAAGATAATCGAACCTTGTTCGTCACCGTGGGCTGCGCCAGTAGTTATGGTGCCTAAGAAAGATGGCAGAACAAGAGTATGCGTCGATTACCGACAACTGAACGCAATTACAGTACCCGACGCCTACCCACTTCCTAGGATCGATGATCTACTTCATAGTGCCAAACCTACACCTTTTATGAGCACCCTAGATCTTCGTGCTGGATATTGGCAGCTAAGCGTAAAAGAAGAACATCGGGACAAAACCGCTTTCATAACCCCATTTGGAACGTACAGATTCCGAAGAATGCCGTTTGGACTACGTAATGCCCCGGCCACGTTCCAACGAATGATGGATCGTTTTCGTATCTCACTTAGCCATATCAGGTTACTGGTCTATTTAGATGACTTAATTGTGATGTCCTCTACATTCGAAGACCATCTTCGAGATTTGCAAGATGTTTTTAATAAGTTCAGGGAGTTCAACTTGACAGCCAACAAAGAAAAGTGTAACTTCTGCTGCTCTAGAGTAAAATTCTTAGGTCATTATATTACTGCTGAGGGGCTGCAGCTTGATCCCGAAAAAGTAAGTGCTATAGTGAAAATGCTGCCACCGCGAAATCTGAAGCACTTGTTATCCTTTATACAGATGTGCTCGTGGTATAGAAGATTTATTCCCAGTTTCGCTCAAATTGCAGAACCACTCACGCGCCTCACCAAAAAGAATGCCGCCTGGAAGTGGGAAGAAGACCAGAAGAATGCATTCCAAAAGCTCCGTGAGCTATTGGTATCCTCCCCAATACTTGTACAAGCCGATGATACTAAACCATATGTAATAAAGACCGACGCGAGCAGCTATGCTCTCGGTGCAGTTCTGGTACAGGGGGAGGGAGACAAGGAACACCCCGTTGAATACGCAAGTCGACTTTTAACTAAGCCCGAACGAAACTACTCCACGACAGAGCGGGAGGCTCTTGCCGTTGTATGGGCTGTCAGTAAATTTCGAGGCTACATTGAATGCGCTAAAATAACAATATTGACTGACCATCAAGCACTTCGGTGGCTCATGTCATTGAAATCACCGACTGGACGCTTAGCTCGATGGGCGTTGACCCTGCAGCCATACGACATTACCATCAAATATATTGCTGGTCGGACTAACGTCGTTGCTGATGCTTTGTCGCGTCCTAGCTGTGTCCCTGAAACAGAAGAGAGCTGTGAAATTTGTACAGTGGTGGTAGACATGCCTGCAAAAGGCAAAGAAGTCATAAGAGAGGAACAACATAAAGATGAAGATATTGTAAAGATAGTAGAAAGCTTGGAAAGTAGTGACGAAGAAAAAGCAAGGTACTGGAGTAGGAAAGGCTACGTCATGAACAATGGACTATTGTATCGATATAACTCAGAAGCTGATGTTGATAGTAGCCAGTTAGTTATTCCCAAGCAAGAGCAAACTAATATCATCACCACTTATCATGACGATGCAACCGCTGGACATTATGCTGTAGAAAAGACCCTTGACCGCATTACGAAGCGTTATTTTTGGAAAGGAATGAGAAAACAGATCGAAACATACGTCCGCAATTGCTTACAATGTCAACGTTACAAACCATCCAATCAGAAACCAGCTGGTTTACTCCAGACCACAGCTCAAAATCAACGTTTTGAACTAATAGCGTTTGATCTTTTCGGGCCGTTGCCCCGAACTGCAGGTAACCACAACTGGATTTTTATTGTCGAAGACGTTGCCTCGCGCTGGGTGGAGCTCTTCGCTCTGGAACGAGCCACTGCCGAGGAATGTGCTAAAATACTTTTAGAAGAGATAATACTGAGGTATGGAACGCCACGTCGATTCCTCAGTGACAATGGTACTCAATTTGTCAGTAGCGTCATGCAGCAGTTGACGTATAGTCTAAACATCAACCATGGATTCACGCCTGTGTACCATCCTGAAACAAATCCCGTCGAACGGCGAAATCGTGACCTGAAGACGCAATTAGCTATCTTGGTCGGAGACAACCATGCGTCCTGGGCAGAAAAGCTGCCAAGTATCCGATTCGCCATGAATTCAGCCAAATCATGTTCCACTGGCTACTCTCCTGCGTACCTCACATTCGGACGTGAACTTAGAACACCAGATGATGTTCAATATGACTTAAAAGAGATAGTCACGAATGACAGCTTTATCAAGGAGATTACGCCACGATTGCTTATGATGGCTAATACTCTAAAGAGAGCACGAGAGATACAAGAGATAAAAGAGGAGAAACGGAAGGAATATGTTGATAAACAGAGGCAGCCTTGTCCCGATTATCAACCTGGAGATCTTGTGTTGGTCCACACACACACCTTGAGCAAGTCCAGTCAAGGATTCAGCTCCAAGCTTGCCCCACGTCGTGATGGTCCTTATATTATTCTTCGTCGCATAGGCGCCAGCTCATTTGAAATCGCAGACACTGATTCCAAATCACCTGTTGGAGTATATCACGCTTCAGCCTTGGTTCGCTATCAGTCTGAAGACACCACTACACCAAAGCCCACATTGCCTATTAGGAAGAGAGGCAGACCAAGGAAGCAAGAAACTACAAAGAAGGCAACAACCAGTAAAGTAGCTAGGCCTCGTGGCAGACCGCCAAAATCAGTAAGCCAGTAATACATAAGTAAAAGATCCTGTCTCACTTGTCGAGGCGACTTCATGGACAGAGGGGGAGAGCTGTAACACCGATAATCAATAAGGTTCACAAGACGACTACTAGATGGCGCCTTTGGTACATTAAAGCGCGCATAACCTTTTCTGAATACTGAATATGAGTATGCCTCATGAATTTTGATTATGTATCGCATCCTTAGGGTTAGCAAAAGCACGCTTATCACATTCACCTGGCTGAGTTGATTAAGTGTCTTATTGTTAAGATCTATTATTATTATCCAGTCATCCACCATTGTTGGGTACTGTTTAGTAATAATAGTACGCCTACACTCTATGTAAATATCGTTTGACTGGGCTAATATATACGCCTGTTCGCCATTCAATAAGGTTGTTTCTTTGACTCCCCGTTCCCCGCACTACAATAGTTATTTGATTTGAATTTTAATTCCTGATAAATTTAAATTTACATTTTCAGGTGAGATTGAGGTCAAACGCGGGTTTAGTGACTTATAAAAAAAAAAAATGTATTTTTTTTGGTTTTAGTTAATGCAGTTTGGTTTAAATGAGAAAATACATTGCATTGTAAAATAAATTTGCCCCTGATTTTTAACTGTCCGTTAATATTTTTTAATCTGATCTTAAAATCTGGCCCGCAATAAAACAGTCCACGGTTTTATGGTTGAAGCAACCTTCCCACGATGATTTCTGCAATAGTTTAAGTTTACTGTTGCAACAATTTCATATTTCACAATTTTATGGAAGTTTTGTCTTCGAGGGTTAAGTTAGATTTAAAGTGCTCGTAATTATCTTAATTATACGAAGAACAAAATTCACTGTAGGTGATGTTTTGAATGATAAATTAATGTCTGATAAAAAATTGTTCTCTTCAGATTGTTCTGAGAAAAATTTCAAAAGTTGATCTTTGCGATTTAACGATTTTGTAAACTCCATCAAAATGTACTTACCATAAACGTGTCCCATATTAATGTTCCTGATCCTTATGTATTTTGCCTTACTGATCTTCATAACCCCAAACTTTATCGATGGTTTTTACTATATTATATGAAATTAATGAGATATATTTTGTTGTAGCGCTGGCATGATGGGTGAAGGACTGCTGACACTAACGTACGGCAAGCACCACGCGTGCATCCTCAACGAGGTGGGCGCGGCGTGGCGCGGCGCCAGGTACTCCGACTTGGTGCTGGTCTGCGACGACGCTGTTCCCCTGGCCGCCCACCGCATTGTCATGGCTGCTGCTAGCCCGCTTATAAGGTAAGTTGGTTTCTTTCTGTTATAGTAGATCTGATGTTAGTGATATAGGGAAAGACCACGAATATATCAAAGCTCCCATATTTTAATCTTGGTAAAAGTGGATTTGCTTGATGAATGAATTTTTTTTTATGAAACTGAATACGTTGAGAATATCGCGAGAATATTAGAAGTTTTTTTCGTTTACATTAATATGTTATAACTTTAGAACATTAATGCATTTAAACATATAATACTTTTGATAATTGGGTTTTATTTCTAATCGACCACAATAACTCGCTAACTGAGTTTTTCATTAAGATAAGTTTGTTCACAAAACCTAGCCGGTCGGAAATCGAACTGCAGACGAACACTCAAACATCCTGGTACTACGGAAGTTTATTTATTCATTTTTAATCATTTTGACGTTCTCATTGATTTAATCAAAGATAAAAAAGGTAGAAACATTAACGAACCTCTTCTCTTCCGTTTAGTAATTGAGTTGACCTTCACGGTCTCTACAATTCTCATGTGGAAAGTCATCTATTACATCATTCTACACCTACGTGTGAAAACTCGAGATGTACTTGTTTCTAAGAAAATTGTACACGATGATTTGTTGTTTTAATAGTTAGTTGTTGTCTTTTTCCAGGAAAATACTCGATGACACACCGTCTATGGAGAGTCCAGTCACCATCCATATGTCTGGGATTAGCAGCACCCTCATGAGACATCTTCTCGTGTTTTTGTACAGCGGACAAGCATACATTGAGGTCAGTTTTGGGTCAATAAAATCTTCATATTTTAGTTTAGTAATAAACTTGTACGTGTGTAAACAGTTTTTATTTTATTTGTTGCAGTCTGGTGAAATAGATGATATGCAAGAGTTGTTTGAACTATTGGAAATTAAATCAGATGTATGGAAATCAACTAAAGAGCGACAACATGCTGAAGAAAGGAGAAACTGCGAAAGGTTGAAAGCTAAAAACTTAAAAACCGATATCAATAGCAATGAAAGTACCAAACACGATGTACCCTCTGGATCTTCTCAATCAGAAAGCGACAGAATAACGCCTAGTGCAGGATACAGCAAAGAAAAAGATGCAGAATCATTGAGTATAAAAAAGGAAAGTATATCAACTAGTAGTAACGATGAAAGAGAGGATGATGCAGAAGAAGGTGAAAAAGAATGTGGCAGAGTTTCTTCTCGCAGGCGGAGCTCTTCCAATCCAGTAAATTTATCAGTGGCTAGGAACTCGGAACAAAGTGAACACGATGAACATGATTCTCAGGATGTTGATGTTGAAACAGTTGCAGCTAAGGTAATTTTGTTTTCTTTAAATTTGAGTTTTAATTTCTATAGTCCTGTTATTTGATAAAAAAGTGAAAAAATATAATAATGTATTAGCATAATAGCGACAATTTTTAACGTTGTCTTTCCAGTTTGTTTCTAATAACCTTTTTTTATTTTATTACAGAATATTAATCGAAGAAGATCTACATCATCCAGTCAAGAGGAACCGCCACCTGAAACGATGTATCGAAGACAATTGCTAAATGATCGCTTAGGCCGAAGTATCGAGAGACCAAAACGAAAGTCACATTTTTTGGAGCCACCAGAACTTGATTTGAGGACTGTAAAATTAGAGGATTACGCCCATATTAAGCCTCCAGATCAAGATTTAATGTCACTCGTGCAAACTTCACCTGAAAATTACGTTGTCACGCCCCATAGAAAGAGAAGGCCTGGGTTTCACAATTCACCTTCACAAAATCCTCCTTTTGTATCATTCCCCCCAAGTTACTTAGAAGAAATGGCGCATCTACGGTATGCGCAAGGCCCAGGCGCGGCAAGTGTGGCATCAAGGCTGGCAGCTTTACATCCACTAAGTGCGTCAGCACCGCCATACTTACCAGAAAGAAGTGCAACGCCACCTACAGCAGTGCATGAAGATGCACTAAGCAAATATCGACCGCCTAGTGCGGGATCTTGGGGTCAATGGCTGTGCCAACCCCAAATGGGTGGAGACGATTCAACAACAACAGAAAGTGAACAGAGTTCCAGTAAACAAGCTCCTGTTCGGGAGTACCGGTGTGAATATTGTGGCAAACAGTTTGGCATGTCATGGAATCTAAAAACGCATCTACGAGTACATACCGGCGAAAAACCATTTGCTTGTAGATTGTGTGTAGCCATGTTTAAACAGAAAGCGCATCTTTTAAAGCATCTTTGTTCAGTCCACCGGAACGTTATATCATCTAGTGAAAATGATGGCAGAACAAATACTCCTGGCCGGTTTAATTGTTGTTTCTGCCAGCTAACATTTGAGGCATTACCTGAGCTTATTCGACATCTCTCTGGACCACACAACAGCTTGCTGCTCAGTAAAAATCTCCACGAATGACCTCCGCCCACTTGACGCACTTCGTTGCGTTTTGTTAAGGACTTTGAAATATTCTCTCGATTCGAGAGCCCAAATGTGATATGTGTTTTAGATGGATATTATAGGTTAAGTGTTTTATTTAAGACATGTGGTATCGCAGAGCGATATACTGTGAGTCATTTGCAGCTTTGCTGTGAATGTTTGGTTGATTATAAAATCACATGTTTGCCGAAGGGTCCAATTCATTATAATTTGTTTAAAAATTATAAGCAGGGACCAATCTTCCGATATAGTATTTATTTGAAAGATGTATTTCATTAGGATAAATATTGTTAAAAGCCACCGACACATAATTCCTTAAGCATAGAAAATAGAAACTTTGTTCAAGGAAAGCTGCGAAATTATCAAAATACATATAATTGTCACGTATAGAAACTACCTCCTTCTACAAAACTATTATGTACAATACAACTATAAAGAGAAGTGACAAAGGGATGGACTGTATAGAACTACGCAGTACAGTCAATGATTCTAGTCAGAATTGGAACAATGTTAAATTAAGCAGATGTTAGGTTAGTATTCCGTGTACGTACATTCTTGAATATGCAATAACTTTAGATAGCTTCGAATAAATAGGATATAATTGATATCATTCCTTTGTTCCAATATAGGATGGCTTCAATCTTGGCGTTTCGCAGCTTTTCATAGACATCAACAATCTCAAACGTAACAAGTATAACAAATTAATTGTATCAAGTAAACAATTGTGTTCGTTATTTAAAAAGATATTTTATTTAGTTGTCTTGTCCTTGTATTTGTTTGTGCCGATAATATGCAATGTGAATGAGCACCAAAGATTTGTAAAGCATTGAATATGTTTTGGTGTATTCAATTAAATAAAAAAGGGACCTGAAATTATTTCGATTTGTTATCTTATCGTTTTAAGACTCAATAATCTCATTGTAAATTTAACATTCACTTTTCTAACCACTTCCGTTATTCCACTGAGTTTGTGAGAATGTTATGATTAAATAAACTTTATATTTATGGATTAATTTACTTTAAGAGCTTAACCAGGCATTACTATTCGTATGAAACTTTGTTTTAAATAATGTGTAGATTAAAGCGTTACACCTGTTTTCTATGTGGTGTTATCATCTGTGGCCAGTTTTTGTAACTACTACTAATATAGGTAATGTTAAATGGTCGACTCTATTTTGATATTTCCAAACCAGTCACTTTTTGACGTAATGCAGATTCTATTTTAATACTCATTTTGTACTAAATGTACCGTCTAATATATATTTTTGGACAACATGGCCGTAGGGTCGTTATAATGCCTTAACAATAATTTTAAGGCTATTTGTAATTCTACCAATGCAATATAATGTTGAAGTACTGTAAAACTTCAATTAAACTAAAGTTACCAGCTCTATGTTCAAATTAAGTACTTTTACTCGTAGAATCGTCGAATGCTTTAATTTTTTGAACGTTACCTAACAATTTTACCTGATTTTCACTTATTTTGTTAATAACGTCAATGTTTTTGGCGTTAATAACCATATTTGGGGAACAATTTATTTGTAAGTATTGTGATGTTTCAAGTATCGTTAGTTATACTCTATGTGATAATTGCCTATTTGTAATATACGAGGTTACTCTAAGGAAGCTGTCTTCCATCACGTTTTCCAAATGTTCCACTCGTTTGTGAATAATATTAAGGTAAAAGTCTTATGATGACAAAACATGTTTGTACCATATTAGGACAGAAAAGTTATCTTTAAAAGTCTCAAATAAAATTAGAATAATTCTGTCATTGAAATTCCTATGCTTGATAGGCTAGTTATTACCAAAACAAGCAATAGAAATCGCCATAACTTTAGACCAAACGTGACATACAAAATACTTTTACCTTTTGTTTCGCGTTTTGAAGAAAACTGCCTGCGATACGTAAATTTTCGAACAAATATTATTTTTCAAATTTAACTTAAGATGCTTGTGATATTTTGATAGTGGATAAAACTTTGAAACAAGCAGATCATTTTGAATGAAGAAAATGTGATATCTCTTTATCATAAAGTAATTAGAAATTACCACATTGGCGAAACGTACATCGCGCTCTTTACTGCTCTTGACTGACTGTATTTTTTTTTCCAAAGCAGCAATCTGAAATTAAATGTATATTTTTTATACTACCTAACCTAATGGAATCATGAATCAATTTTGCAAATATTCCACAAAAAATCTAAAACATGACTTTCTCTAATAACTGTAAATATTAAGTAGTTTTAAGTTTAAATATAATAAAGCTTAACTTAATCTTGTTGAACTTGAAATTGGTTTTCTCTGTTAATTGTAAATTAAAAAGTATTTGATAAGTTTTCACATAGTGTACAATTTTTTGTAGATACGTTTTAGTGTATTAACATTCTGTAAAAATGTGTTCTTACCGTAGTAAATTAAATAACGAAAATATTTTAGTTACACATTACTGATGTTTATTTCATTCCTTATTGTAGTCGTGAAACTGCGAATCAAAGTATTTCATGACTATCACCTGCCTACCTACTATGAATTGAACTCCACTAATAGTTTCAATTCCTATTCTTTCAAAAATACTTATTGGCTTTTCTGTCCAAAATGCAACCTATTCTCTATACCACTATACCAACAACTGATTCATTTTATGCCAGTGGCAGGAAGCGTAATCCTTAAAAGTCTGATCTCTTTGAAGACTGAAAACCCCGAAAGAAAAAGAATAAGATTTGGCTTGGAAACTACAAAAAATGCATAAGAAAACAAAACGAGGTGGTCAAAATTTTGAAGTAATACACACTTGTCCCTGCCGTTAAGCAATTCTTTTTGAAGATTGCTTGTTTACAATTTTGATCAGGTGGCGTTCTATCTAGCGTAATTCACCGGACCCGGACAGCTTTACTCACTCACAGTATGTCGTCATCTACACAACATATTATTGCTTTCATAAGGCTTTAATTCCTAAACAGTATAGTGATATTATTTAATAAAGTAGAGTGATAATTCTTTGGCAACGAAGGAGAACAATAAAAAATACCCAGACAATCACACCAACTACATGGCTTCAAAGTAATCAAAGCTTGCGCAAAGTAAATAAATAATCAAAAGCTAAGAATGTCTAAACAAAATCGATATTGTGCTCTATCTAGGAATTTATAGGATTGAAAAATTAATGCACCCTAAAGATATTTCCACCTAATTCACAGGCAAGTCTTTTGACTCATAGATTCTTCATAAATCACTTCTTCTTCAACTTTGCTAAGTTGCAATGTTACTTTACCTATTAGTTTTTAATTCATCATGCTCAATAAGACCATGGCGCTTGCAACAGCGCTTGTGACGAAAATATCAACATACTAATAATAAAACTTAATAAAAAATATGATAAACAAACTGGCTCTAAAGACAATGTGACTGTGTTACAGTGTTTTACAGAAACAATAGACTAAAATGGCAGTCTAATATCAGGCACAAGGTCGGCTAGACTTCATTGATCCTGCCATTTTAGTTAGTGATGTCCATGGGCCAGAATGTCCCTTTTCATCAGAATACGGAAGTTGGCTATCAGCCAAAATTGGAAAAAATTTGAGATTGCGCAACGGATTTATACTCATTAACAATTGCTTGAACCCTGACCGTTTGAATATTAGAAAACCAAGCAAAGTAGGAGCTTAAAGGTATTCAATTTTCTAAAATAGTTCCCACGCTTACAAAGAAAGAAGGGAGTATAGGTTATCAAAATTCAATACTAAGATTTAAGTAGCAAGAATGTAAGACGTGTCTTTTGCTCGGTAAAATTACTAAGGGGCAAATAAAATCCTCAATCTGAATTCAGGCGTTATAAATGGTAGACTCTGTTAGAAATACTTGGATATAAAATCAAACAATAAAATATAAAATAAGAGATGTGATTTGAACAATCTAAAAATCTGATTATTTCATAAATAGACTTTTTATATCAGTTGTATAAAATTTATAAAAAAATTAAAAAAAAAATTATATGATCTGTGCCATGTTATGTTTAACTTGTTATTTGGTGATATTCTGGCAAAGAGATGAGAGTTTTTGGACGTTTATCCGGTTTTGTTTGTAGGTTTAGTATGTAACTATTCAATCTATAAACTTAATTTTCATATTAACTACTAGCTGTTGCCCGCGACTTCGTCCGCGTGAATACCGGTTATGGGAGTTGGATAAATAATATTATAATATCGTCCTTGAAGTTCAAAGTCAAAATCGATTCAGTTGTTTAGCTGTGAAAGCGTTACTGATAGATAAACAGAAAGAGTTAAAAACTGTTACAACAAAGCTATCATTCGCAGTTTCACCTAGGTTTTGTGAAAAAGACCTACAAAAAATAAAATAGAAAAAGTAACCTACAAAAAGTATATACCAAACAGGAATACCCTACGAAAGGCACACTGGGTAAAAGTAAGGCTGCAAACTGGACGGTTGCGACAGCGAGAACGACAGCGGCGCGGGCAGCGACGCGACGCGGGGAATCTGCGGGGCTAGCACGCTACCGTCGACAATGATAAATCGGGCCTTTTATCGATATTTTCTTAGAATATGGTATTTAGTGTTAGTAATTTATTAAGACTATAACACATTTGGTTCTGTAGTCTTAATCATGGTATGAAATCGAGTAATTCTGTCTATTATGGTGCGCATATTAGCTTACTCTAGCCACCGCGCGCGGTTTTACCCCTGTAACTTTTGATCCCGTGGGAATTTCGGGATAAAATATAGCCTATAACCTTCCTCAAGAGTTGGGCTATCAAATTCAAAAAGAATTTTTCAAACCTCCCTTGTAGTTTCTGAGATTAGCGCGTTCAAACAAACAAACAAACAAAAAAACAAACTCTTCAGCTTTATATATTAGTATAGATAATAGGATAAAATAACAAAATAATATTTATCTTGTCGATTCGACTATTTATCGATGGTTGCTAGCCCTGCTAGGCCGTTCTCGGCCGTTCTCGAGCGATTTGTTGCGGTTTCATACAAACTCAATACTTTCTATCGTGTCGTGGAAATCGCTGCTCGCGTCGCTGCCCGCACCGCTGCCGCTCTCGCTGTCGCTGTCGCTGCCGTCCAGTTTGCAGCCTTATGGGGGTATATGTATAAGAGTAGATTTATATGTAGGTAGGTTTATTACATAGATGGTGCCTGCGACTTCGTCTGCATTGAATTATTATTTGGAATAGGTTATTTTCTTATCCAAGGTCCTATCCTATCTAAAAAAATAAACATGGAGAATCTTCCCCCATATAATATTTAGGTATAACTCCTAACCAATACATTACAAAGGCACATTCTAGGTAAAGCTATATTACTGTACAGTTTCATAAAAATCCATTCGGTATTTTTTGCGTGAAAGAGTAGCAAAAATCCATCCGTCTAGCCATTATCAGTGTATAATATGTTTAGTAACCTATATGTTTGGCTGTTTTTCACGGTCAAACGGCTTAGCCAATTTTAATGTAATTTGGTATGGTAGTTCATAAAGTCCTGTGTTGAGTTTTGACAAATACACCACTTTTTATTCTGAAGAATTCTACGGGTTCTGACTTCCAAGAGGCAGAAACGATCAATAAAGAAAACCTAAACGATATTGAGTTCCATTATTTTACGTTTAACTTTTTTATAATATATCTCTGTATGTACACTATCTACATTAAATCTAGCAAGAAGCTTTATTTATTAACCCTTTAGTTCCTATTTAGCCCTATCAACATAGTAAACTTTACTACTACATACCAACTATCTTTCGGATTTATTATAATATTATATGTCAGCCACAGATGTCAGCAGAATAGAACAACAAACAGACAGACACAAAAAGAAATTTTTTTCTTTCAAATTCTTACTTTTTTTTTCATTTCTTAATAACCTTACATATTTTTTTTGTAAAAATATTTCATGTTCACACTTTATTGTTTACTGTTTTATATATACATATGTATGTAAAGATAGATGCGTGGTAAAGATTGATACAAAATAAAAAAAAATATTAAAAAAAAAAATTACGAGAGCAGGATCGAACCCACGACCTTAGACTCATGGTCGGTCTACGCGCAACTGAGCTATGAGTACTTCTGATCTGTATGCCGAACATCTCCACCATATTCTAGTAAGTTTTAGGCATAACTTTTAAAAATCTATTACAATTTTTTTGGATCCTAGATTTTTTTTATGTCTGCAGAATCTGCTCATCATCCTGGACAACTTTTGTTAAGGCATCATATCTATATTTCGTACGGTTTTGATGATCTTTTAAGGGTTCTGCATCAGGTGTTCCAGTAACCGAAATAAAATATACCCTATATGTTGCCCCGGCTTCACAGCTATACATCAAAAAAAGTTTCATTCAAATCCGTCCAGCGGTTCCAGAGATTAGCGTGTGCAAACAGACAAACTTACAAACAAACAGACAAATTTTTTTTTTCAGATTCTTACTCTTTTTTCATTTCTTTATAACCCTAGATAATTTTTTTTGTAAAAATATTAAATGTACAGACACGTTTTTTTTACTGTTTTATTATATGTATTGATTACATAATATTTTGTTAAACTGTATTGTATTATTTCTCGATTAAAGGTTCCGGACCTCATAACAAAAATAGAAAACCTTTAGTGCGGTTATGCACTACGTCTGAACTCCGATCCGAATACAATCTGAACTGAAAATACGGTTCGAAGTAGCCGTAAACTATGTCTATGGAAGTTTACGCACTAGATCCGATGGCCGTGAATCTCCACCCCCCCGGAGAAAATTATCTTAATATATAAAACTCTTCCGTTACTGACTGAGTGACTGACAGACAATGTACAGCAAAAACTACTGGCCGTAGAGAGCTGAAATTTGGAACATACAATCCTTAGAGGTTGTGGGGGAGCACTAATGAAGGAATCCCTGAATTTTTTACGGGAACGGGACTTATTGCACTTTTTAGTTTGTATGAAAAATCTTATTCCTTGATTGCACGGATATGATAGTTGACATTAAAGTTTTTCCAAAAGTGACTGGTTGTGTTATGGAAGGAATTCCCGAAATTCCCTCGGAAACGGGAAATATATGATGTTTTAGATTGTATGAAACAAATCTTATTCCTTGAGAGCATGGATGTGATACTTGATATCAAGTTTCTTCAATAAGTATCTGTTTGTATTATGGAAAGGATTCCCGAAAGTCCCAAGGGAAAGAGTTGGACATTTTAGTTTGTATGAAAAATCTTATTCCTTGAGTGCACGGATAATATGATACTTGGTATAAAGGTTCTTGAATGAGTGACTGGTTGTGTTAAATATAAACAATTTTTATGCGCGTACGAAGTTGCGGGCAAAAGCTAGTTTAAAATATGCAGGGTTTATATACTGGTGACAAATAGATATTGATGGAGAGCACTCTGTACTTGATTATGATCATAATTCTGTAATAAAAGTAGGTACTTAATTTTTCAGCAGAATTCCCTATAAATAAATAAAGAGTTCTACTAAGTCGACGATCGTTCTTGAAGCCGTCTATACCTACGTACATATTCGGCGTTGATCCAGTGTAACCATGCGTCGCGTAATGAATTCTTTAACTTTCAGTTTAGTTTACTCAGTAAATAATTAATATTTATTTTATATTTTCTCTTCGTGTATGATCTCAAACTATCACGGCCTCAAACTTCGAAAGTGACCCACCGTCACCCTGTATACTGGGTTAAACATAAGTCTTAAACAGAAAACATGGGCAAAATTATTTAATTGGAATAATTTCAAATAGCCAAATCACCAATCTTATGGCCATTCTAAAGGTTGAATGATTAAACTTAATATTGTCTTAAGTCTTCGCGATCTAGATTTATCCTGTTTAATATATATTTTAAAAAAAATACTAGTAGTCCATTGAAAAGTTACATTTGGGGTTGCGTTTTTCAGAGGACGCAATTTTATTTTTTTGATGTGTAGGGGGGGTCAGTGTAAAGCTAAAACCAAATTTGTGGGGTCGCCACCCTTGTCCTACGGCCGCCATCTTGAAAATAGGGGTTGAAATGGTTTTTACGATATATCTCTTAAACTATTTATCTGATAAAAAAAAATATTACCATTTTTTGTTGCAAATTAAATCCTCTACAACTTTGGAGAAGTAACTTTTTGTCGTAGAACTATAAATAAAAAAGTTATGAGCGAAAATGTTTAGAAATTCGGGAAAATAATTTATAATTTTTGATATAACTTTTTTTTATCATTTTACGAAACAAATATATCAGACCATTTTTGTAGATCGTTTTTTGAGGAACAACTTTTATAAGCAACATTTTTTCATTAAGTCAATAGTTAAGGTTTTACAGCGCTTTACAATTTTTATGAACTGTTTCGGAAGTTACTGTACATATTGCGTGTTATTGTTAATACGTGGACAATTGAACCAATCGAATGTTGTTCGTCGTCGCAGCAGCAGCTCCAGTAGTTTATCGTCAGTTTCAGAAGCTCCAGAGCCAAACTTCGATTTTGCGAACAATTGTTTCATCTGTGCCAAAGCGGTTCAGGATCCAAGTAATTCGCGTACAAGCCGACAAGCGCAGGTTTGTGTTGTACGTAATGAGAGTACAAAAACAAGTATTATGGACGTTGCAATGAATATTACTAATCGTATAGCTCATTTTTAAAGTTTCTTCTATGCTGGACTGGGAGCGAAAGAAAAACATAGAATGTGCCAGCTGTTCTCTTCCCGGGCAAATTGTAAGACTCAGTTAAGAGACGGAGGTTTTATTGGCGTTTTTGCGGGCGATGGGCTGACCCCCTGTCACTGCAATAGTCTCTCTCCATCATAATAGTGACATCACATGGTTTTATAGCCACTGGTGTTCTGCCGACCCCATTAGGGATACAGGTGTCAAGTTATGTATTATGTATATGTATGTATGCATAGCTAATATTCCCAGCTTATTGGAAGTTGGAGCAAAGTATTTTCTACCTTTACAGTATTCTCGGTAACGGCCATCAGATTACAATTATTTTAAAAATCAATAATTGTCAAATTCTGTAATGGAGTGGAAAAGAGTCAATAATTAATTTTTAATAATTATAATCAATTATAATAACAAAAAAAAACAATTACTGATGACACATTATTAGTACACAGTTACACACGTAAAAGTCTAGTTAAGAGTACTGAAAAATAGTACTCATTTCGGAGCGCTGTAAAACCTTAACTATTGACTTAATGAAAAAATGTTGCTTATAAAAGTTGTTCCTCAAAAAACGATCTACAAAAATGGTCTGATATATTTGTTTCGTAAAATGATAAAAAAAAGTTATATCAACAAATATTATTCTCGAATTTCTAAACATTTTCGCTTATAACTTTTTTATTTATAGTTCTACGACAAAAAGTTACTTCTCCAAAGTTTTAGAGGATTTAATTTGCTACAAACAATGTTAATACATTTTTTTATCAGATAAATAGTTTAAGAGATATATCATAAAAACCATTTTAATCCCTATTTTCAAGATGGCGGCCGTAGGACAAGGGTGGCGACCCCACAAACTTGGTTTTAGCTTTACACTGACCACCCCTACACAACAATAAAATAAAATTGCGTCCTCTGAAAAACGCAAGGTTAGGCCTAAAAAATGTAACATTTCAATGGACTATAGTTAAAACTAGAAGTTTCTGCAGATCCCGTGGTTACGAGTGAAGGAGATGTCAGGCGTCACATTAATAGGTGGAAAAAGTTATACATAATCTCCATCTGTTTCTCAGTCCTCCAGCATAGCATTCAGGGTTAACACAAAATGAGCTGACAGTGTCTTGAGTGATAGATCTTGCCGTTCTTTGGATGTTTGATTTAATACAATCTTTACAGTCTATTTGTGACATTTTTTTACAGGAAGGAGCGGATAATAAGTTTGATTTCAATTATGCGCATAATAAAAAAAATATGTAATAAAAGTGTGGTGAGAATTTAAGAAATATTTTTACTTATTTATTCGTTTATCATTTTATTAGCAACGGACTGTAATACTAATGAAAACTAATTTGTAATGATATTTAGTATTTGATATCAACCGCAGTCTGTGATTAGTTGTATAATTAACGGACGATCAAATAAACGTGTTTTAGCAAATAGATGCTATGTTATATACTTAGGTAATTATTATTATTGTAACCTCTCTTTATTAATTTTGTTCAACAAATAAATGTCCTTCATTGCCTGAATTTATTCAAGATACCATTAAACTATTGCTCGAATTAAACATTTTATACAGAGCCAGTCGTTTTAACTCAATAGTTTGCTTCAAAAGAATCTGCTTATTACCGAGTTACTATGGCGTCCCATGCAGTTATTATGGGTACTTCTACAGTTAAGTGTAAGTCTTAATTAATAGGAAAAAGCTCGTTTAGCCAAGCTTAGCTATGGCTGTGTGGATAATGACAGGAAGACTTATCTATCATTAGGAGTATTCAACTTAAGTATCCTCGATTTGTTCAAAACAATTCTTTACGGTTAGGTTGAAAGGTGCTTGTAATAACCGGAGAAAGATATCGTTTACTGAAAACTCGTCGCACGTTGTGGTGTAACGAGTGTAGGTAACGCATATATTTCCTAGATAATGATGTCCAAGCTGGTGACACGATTTCCAATAACACTTGTAGATTGTACTACACCGTGTACTACAGGATGCATTTTGGTGAGTGCGCGAGTGCTCTGTTTGAACAAATTGAACACTCACCCTTTACCATCGGACTACTAGACGGAGACAGAACTTGCATCCGTATGTGGCAGAAAAGTCGAAATAAGCGCTTTGATAGTTCCTTTTTGATACGGGTCGCCATGGTTTGAAATGAACTGCTTGCGTCTATCTTCCCTAACCAGTATAGTCCTAGTACTTTTAGGCGTCGAGTGAATAGGTTTCTCGTGGATGGACGTGTACCACCTTAGTCTTCATGTTCACTTAACATCAGGTGTCATGGAAGACAAACGTCCCATCCATATTTTTATTTAAAAAAAAGATTCGATTATCTATATTAACCTTCTTACATATTTAACATCGTTATCCTTCATATATGCAGCGAGCAATGGCAAGGGCTGGAGTTTCCCTGCGGGCTCCAAAGTTACCGACATAGCAAGAAGAGTTGCAAAGCTGAAGTGGCAATGGGCCATGCACATAGCTCGCAGAAGGGTAGCAGTTAGGGTGTTACCACCGGTTCGGATTTTTTGTCATAGTAAAAACTATCGATCGAAGTCGACTCTTCCATTCGTCCGTCGATCGACGTGAACCGATCGGTATGGATAAACTTGGGAGAGGCTTTTTTTCAGCAGTGGACGTGGTTCACCGACGAGGCAGTGATAATAAATTGTTACATACAACAGAGTGATGCATGGCTTAATTGCAATGTAACTCCGCTATTAAAGTTAGCTTTCATCGGCAACGTTCAACGTTCCCCGATTATTTGTAGACAGATATTTTTATTCATCATCATCATTGGCTTTGGGTTTGTAAAGCTCTTTACTAGATGACAAGCAAGTTTGCCCCATAAACATATTGTTGTGCCCAGCGCTGTGCTGTATAGTCAGAATTTTCAGAAAATATAGACCCTTAATTATTCTTTAAAAAAGTCGAAAATTATACAAAATGAGAGAAATTAATATTATCGAAGAATGATTCATTGAAGAAATTTATCGGTTAAGTAATCTTCATTTTTATCGAGTTTCCTATTTAATTCGTTAAAATCTTCTTCTTTCTAAATTATAGTAGGTATGGTTTTAACCAAATTTTTACGCATTAGTTTTATTTTACATTTTAACTCGACGTTATGTTTAGTGTCTTTTAGTGTCAAACAAACACCGAGGCGAATGTCTTGTGAAAGTCAAGACAACTTCAAAAGAGTTAAACGCGAAAAAATCCTCTCCTGCCTTAAATACGCCCCTGCCATTTTTACAGACAATACAAACAGAAATAAATCATGACAACTCATTGCTATTGATTTTTGAAATCCTACACCCTGCGACGTTATGGTTAAATACAAGAAACCCCACAATTTCATAAAATATAAGTCATTGTGCTCTAATACCGGTCAGGTAAGTGTTGCTCTGTGATACTGTGTGATAACTGTTTCGTAGTAAAAATATGTGATAATTTAAATAAAACAAAAATTAATTATCTTGTCAACATTAAAAGTAATTTATTTTTAATTTTATTTAAGGTAAGCAGTAGATTTATCCACTACATTATTGATTTTCAAATTCAAATAAATTGTTTTACCTTCATTTATACATAGAGTGTATTCGGTAAAATATGTTTTAATCTACATTATAAATATAGTTATAAAAGTATTTTATGAATAGAATGAAACCTGAATCACAATAGTATAAATAATATTTCGGATCTGGTGTCCCAACGGTGCGTGTAAACTCCGGAAGTCGTAGGTTCTATTACTGGCTTTGGAATAGAACCTCAACGGGTCTGAGTGTGTTCTAGTCCATCCTTGAGTGTCGATTTATTAGCCTCCTCTGTATAATGTATCAACGAAGAATAGTACACTGTTCTTCGTCGATGCATCGATATTTTTTACTCAAAAATGTATTAGATTTTTGTCATAATTTGGTGATTGTCGAGGTAAACATAAAATCACTTATGTGGCTGAATAAAGTTACCATGATAAGAAATTACAATTTTAATGAATGTATTAGAATATTATCAAGTACATACTTTAAGTTGGAAAG
The DNA here is from genome assembly GCA_944452665.1 of Stenoptilia bipunctidactyla. Taxonomy (NCBI): domain Eukaryota; kingdom Metazoa; phylum Arthropoda; class Insecta; order Lepidoptera; family Pterophoridae; genus Stenoptilia; species Stenoptilia bipunctidactyla. The sequence goes on from OX101726.1 coordinate 15,087,773, forward strand.
TTTTGAAAGATTTATTATCATGCTCTACAATTATAATCCAGTTTAGCTCTCTCTTGTCTCAAATAATTGCTGGAAGAAAATACTTTTAGGCATAAGTTCGTCTTTTTTAATGTTTTTGTGTATTCTATTTAAAAGTGTACATAAATCATAAATAAAAAAAGGATTCCAACTAGTTCCGTTCAAATCAAGTTAGCACACGACAAACCAAGAAATTACAATAAATTAATGCCCTAGAGACAATATTATAATGTTGCTAATTAACATAAAGCACCAAAATAATATTGCCACCTAAACATTAGTGTCCATAAACTATCAAATTAGTAAAAAGTTTAGATGATTATGATCAAAATGTTTTGTTAATGAACCTTATCTGTTTTCATGAATGAAAGTGATCATCTTGCTAGGTGTCCTTAAAAGATATGTACTTATTTATGAACTAGCTTTAGTTCCCGGCTCCGCTTTTTAATATTTTGGCTTTAAGTTGTTGTTTTCTTTGCAGTTAGTATTATGAAACCGACATTGTTGACGACTATAATATTTAAAAGAATTTAGTGAACTACCTAGACCAAATAAACCAGATCAAAATGAGCTTAGTAGTTCCGACTATTACCATACAGACAGACAGACGTTCCCATGTATAATATGTAGAGATGTATGTATGTGAGTAATCGTTGTTTATACGTGCAACAACGATACTTATTTTATAACTAACGAGCGTTTGCCCGCGACTTCGTACACGCATAAACTCAAAAGTCCTATTTTCCGTCTAAGTCCTAATTCCGGGAATTCCTTCCATTATACAAACAGACACTTATTGAGGAACCTTTACAACAAGTATCACATACGTGCACTCAAAGAATAAGATTTTATCATACAAACTAAAATATCATATTTCCCGTTCCCGTGGGAATTTCGGGAATTCCTTTCATAACACAACCAGTCTCTTTTTGAAGAGCTTTTATGCCAAGTATCATATCCGTGCACTCAAGGAATAAGATTTTTCATTCAAACTAAAAAGTCCAATAATTCCCGTTCCCGTGGGAATTTCGGGAATTCCTTCCTTAGTACACCTCTAAATCCCCTAAAGAATGTATGTTCCAAATTTCAGCTCTCTACGCCCAGTAGTTACGGCTGTACGTTGTCTGTCAGTCACTCAGTCACTCAGTACCTCAGTCACTCAGTCAGTAACGGAACAGTTTTATATCTATACATATAATAAAATGGTAGGAAAGTCAAAACTGTACATTGAATATTTTTTTAAAAGAATACTTGGGGTATGATCTACAATCGAAACAGAAACAAAAAATATAGTTTTTAGAATTTTTGTCTGTTTGTCTGTTTGTCTTTCCGGGATAAACTCAAAAAGTACTGCATGGATTTACTTCAAATTTGGCATGAAGATAGTTAAGAAGTCGGGTCAACATATAGGCTACATATTATCACGCTAGCAGTGTTATAATCGTAGGTGCGTTTGGTGCTGCATAGCGTTCACGCAGACGACGTCGCGGGCAGCAGCTAGTATATTGATAAATGCCATAGATGGTTTAAGTCGCCTCTTTTTAGACACTTTCTGACCAGATAATGCCATCAATTATTTAAATAGAATTCTATAAAGCTATGAATAATCTTCTTCTCCTTTGTCATCTAAGACAGTATTTCTAACTTCTAATTCTTATAATAACCAGTTTTTTTAATAAAAAGTGCCTTTGTCCATATCGATTAGGTAATTGTTGTGAACTTTATCTAAGTAAATTTTATTAAGTTATGATTGTTGGTGCAGAGTATAATGTCTCACAGCTCAGACTTGATGAGACGGTGCAATGCGATGCCCAAAGGCGTACACTGCACAGTTTATCGTGTCATCATGTTAGTAGAGTTAACCACCACTTATAAACTCAGGTTTATAATACTAACTTTTACATATCTCGCATAAAGATATTTAGTTATCCCATCGATACATTGCGTATATCACGTAGTCATTACATTTGGTTATATCATTTATTGCCAATTACGCGACCACAGCACTGGCCATATCATCGTAATTGGTGGTTTTTACTATCCACGTTTGGTACTTATAAATGGAAGTTAAGTTTTATATTAAGGTGCAAAAGTATACTAAATTTAGACTTATTCGCTACAAAAAAATATTCGAAATTATTAATTGTCTTTTGTGCTCATGCACAAACTCATTTAATAGTGGTCGCTCAATATATTCATTGCTCATTAATTCATTATGTTTATGCACTCCTGCATATGATTTTTATTTATCTTAGCCTATTATGATCAAAAGGGTTAACAAATTATAAAGCTTTTCTTTCTTCACCTAATTGGCGCTTTTGGACAAATCGTGAAATTGGCCAAATCAAGCAAAAAGACAATTAATAATTTCGAATATTTTTTTGTAGCGAATAAGTCTAAATTTAGTATACTTTTGCACCTTAATATAAAACTTAACTACATATGAATGTATCGCACAATTTGTACTGGTAGCAGCATTGATAATTCTACATTATCGGTTGTTTAAAGATTTTATTATAACTATGGCAATATGACTCAGAAAAACAGAATCTCAAAACCTTTTAGCTCAAAAAACATAGAGAACCTCTTTCTTTTTTGGAAGTCGGTTGAAAATAAAATAGACAAAACTGTCGCTTAAATATACTAAAACGCTTTAACCGCGTACGACCTATACAAGTTTACAATTAGATACTTAAGCAAGCACACGAAGTAAATTGCAAGAAACAAGCTAGGCAAGCTATTTAACTTACACAAGTTTAAAAATAGATGGCAGTGAAAAAAAAACAACAAAATAAAGGAGAAGGGAACCGGTAAGGCTGCAGATGGGTCTTGCATCTTTTTGCTCGATGGCTCTCTGGGAACATTCCAGTAGGTATTGCGCTTCTATCATTAACCTGAGATAACTAACTACAAATGCTGAGGAATCAAATCAATCCTTATTAATCCGTTTTAGAAAAGATAGGGATTAAAATATAGAATTCGGTAAAAACATATAAAATAGACAAGTAACTATTACGTACATTTTGGTGGTTCCTCAGTTCAAACTTGGATTTAAAATTAAACGATACCATACATCCTATGGGTGTGTAGATAAAGGACCCAAACATATCAACATTATTTAATGCCATAACTATAATGGAACTTCTCTTGATAAGTATAAAAACATGCACTCTTAAAATCGACAAAATAAAGTTATTCGGGTAATTTTATTCACCATTGGTGGGAAAATAATTTTAATTAGGTACAGTTTTTGCCTTACGTGAATAAGCATTGTTAGTATCGTCTATCAGAAGTAGAATCTTCACATTTTTTTTCATATTTCACATACAAATATAATTTAAAACAATATTCTGTTTGTGCTGTCGTACAGCCAAAGTTATAAATTCGATTAGCTTGAGTTTTTTCATTTGTTATTGGTCCCATTTAACCAGTATCTTGATAATTGAGATATCTTAATTTTTGATTGAGATGTCTACGCCATTTCCAAATCAAGCAATCCATCTTCGGTAACAATTTTCTAATATTCTAATGTATATTACCCACCATTTTTGTTTTATATTTTAATTCATAACTGTAATAAAAAACGGTATACATTCCCCTTAATGGTGACTTAATATTATACAAATTATTATCTTCAAACTTAGCGTGCAAGTTTGCTAGCGTAGGTATGACGAACATCTTAGCAGCAATATATCGCTGCTCTATTTAGTCAGCGTAGTAATGAGAAGATGAGGCGAGGCGCGGATACCTCACGTACATACATAATTTTTAATAGCATTCAAAGTCATATTGAAATTGAAGTCAAGCTTTCCGAAATCTTGGCTTTTGAAAATTCCTTCGTCATCATCATTATTATGACAATTCTTTATAATGAGCCCACTGCATAGCTAGGAATCTTTCCTTACTAAGATGAAAATATTCGACAAACATCGCGATGGCTTTGTAATCTATGAATGTTATTATTACGTGTGATTGGAATTTAAGATTTTTTTATTTTGTAGTGTGTGTGTTAAGATACTGACATATTTTTCATATACCCATTTCGGAGGGATATTATGAGGTGCAAGGAAAATACTTTTAAATTTGTAATTTACTATCTTTGAAAATTACATAGTGAAAGTCCAGAATAACACTTAAAATAATAGTACAATAATTTGAAACGCAATAACAAACAATAATTACTTAGCTCAGAACAATGGCATTTAAGAAAGCAACCACCCTTAACTAGTACGTAGCCACAAAAACTCATCCAGCAAAACGCCGATGAAATCAGCCATGCCATACTAGAAGGGCTTCTTGAAAAAACAAACACTATGACCATTAACACACACACGGACCCCAAGTGCGCACCCAACAAGGATCGTTGCAAAATTCATTGCATGAATAAATCAGCTACGCTAGATAAGGTACTCCATTAGATACACTCCAGACCGGTTTCAGATTGACGAGGGTTTATAAGGGTGGAGCAGGGAGCTAGGGCATCATTCCCGTGTCGTCAGCCCCAGGTTCAAGTCCTCGTCATGTGGGTACTGTCTCTCCTCGCTTTGGTCGCGGCTGCGTCGGCGCAGATTCCCTCTTTGGGATGGTGTCCGGATTATCAGGTAAGAAATTTGAGGTTTTTTTCAGGACTTTTTGAATATTTACTTTTCTTTTGTCATTCAATAAAATATTGTCATCAGTATAGGCGCTTTAATTAAGTGTAATTTTGTTCATAGATATTGTATAATAGAAAAATTACTACATATTTATAGAAAAAACTCATTCTACTTTCGCATTTACGTTTATCATATTACTAGGTATTTCCTAAATATGGGACAGTGAAGGTTCAGAGGTGAAAATGGCCAATTTAAAAACCCTTGATTGACAATTCTATAAATATTTCCAACTAAAATGGTACCTAGTTAAAAAGGTAGCCAAATAGTCACTCTGCTTCTCAACGACTAAAGCTATACTAGAATGACACAACTATTGAGAGTCTTAAAAAAAACACTAGAACAGCATTATTAAAAAGTATTCGTAACCAAAAATAAATCGATTGCGCTATACCCTCCATGTCTTACGGAGTATCACATAATTCCAAAGAACAAAGGCAAAGACCTCACGGCGTACAGCCTTGGTATTGTCAATGACATATGACGAGATCGCTTATATAACGAGATGCGTACGCGCACTGACCACGGTCAAACCGGGACCGGTTGCCTGCGCGGTCGACGACATTAGCTGCTTTCCATTTCGTTTGCCGATCTATATTAAAATTAAAAGTCTTGCGTCTAGTTTCAATGGTTTTTGTAAAATAATTTATAGGTCCAGTTAAGAAATTTCATCAGTTCCAAATTTTGTTACCAGACTTTTGGATGTCTTTTCAGACACAACTAAAAACTTCTTTTCATTTCAAATAAATCGTAAAAATTTGAGACAATGCTTATTTGAACAATATACAGTACCTATATTTTTATAAGATTTTGTCTGGTTAGGCGATACTCATTTTACATTATGCTACGAAAAATCAGAAATAAAAATCGCTTAGTCCTACCTATTACAATAAGCGTATCATAACAAGTTTCATATCCAAATTATTTTTTTAAGAAATTGCTTGCCAGTAAAAAGGCCGCTGAATTCATAGCGTAATTTTATTAGAAAATTTCATATATGCGAATATAAATGAATTAAAATGTACAGAATAATTGAAAACGTTAAGTTTTATAAAGTTATTTTTACGAAATTATACGAAAGAACGATATCAAAATTGACCAAGCCATCAATATTTTCTACAGTAATAAATAGGCCCTCTTTCAACAGCCCATGCTGAACTTCAACATGAATCAATTTTTGGGGACCTGGTATGAAGCTGAGAGGTACTTTACCATCACTGAAGTTGGCAGCAGATGTGTCACCACCAAATATGAAAGTACTCCTGAAGGCAGAATTCTAGTCTCCAATGAAATTACTAACTCTTTGTGAGTATAAAACATGTGACAGTTCTCGCTCTTAACAATCTCAAATATGCTTTTATATATGCTTTTTACCAAATTTATGACGTATAATTTATATTTTACGTTTAACTCGATGACGTCCGATGGTCCCTTGTGAACACGGTGTCAATAAATATACCGTAACGTCGAGTTAAATTGTAAATATTGTCATACGCGAAATATCCGTAAAAAGTAGTTTGCTAAAGTGCAAAGCAGTCTAAGTTAAATCTAAAACATTATATTTATTAAATATAACTTTTAAAATCGTGGATTATATTTTATAATTTGTAAATATTAATAATATTTAAATTACGATGCCTTTTCTGGTCATTACTCAGACACTCTTTACTTTGCGATAAAATCTGCTAGAACTTCTTGTACTATTATTATTATATGATATTTTTTGTAAATTTTGCCATAGTCTTTATTTTTAGTAACATTGTTGTTATTAACATAATCTTTAATTATCAGAACGGGCATGAAGAGGGTGATGGACGGAAGCCTCCAAATGATCGGTCGCGAGGGTGAAGGCAGACTCCTGGTCAAATACGCTGCTGTGCCGCTTCCCTACGAGAACGAATTCTTGATCCTCTCTACAGACTATGACAACTATGCCCTCATGTGGTCTTGCAGTGGTATTGGACCAGTACATACTCGTAAGTTAAAATGTTGTTTGTTTTTTTGTAAATCGTTCCAAAAGCGGTTCTTTATCTATTGATAAAGCCTTATTCAACCGTGAATCGTGACTCAAATTTAAAAGTACTAGGAATGAAACGTGTTGATAATATCGCTTGATCAATCTTTTATTAAGCCCATTTTGTCAAGAGCTATGTAAAATACAAATAAAACACCTGTTTTGTACAACTCAGGGATAACTCGGTAAAAAACTCATAGTTTTCTTGAAAAAAAAGTCCAGTCAAAAATCTTATGAATTCTAAATAAACTTTACTATGTCTTAATTTTATGTTTGCTTTGGCGAAACTACTACTTCAATGAATATACCTAATGGACGAAAAAAAAACATCACTTTTTATTCTTCTTCAGAAAACGCCTGGATTTTGACCCGCGAGAGGATCGCCCCAACCCTGGTCATGCAGAAGGCATACACAGCTCTTGACACCTTCAAACTGTCCAGAGCCTTCTTCGTGAAGACGAACCAGGCTGACTGCAACGTGCTACCTGACCCAGCCGCTACACCTAACACTGATGTCATTTACGCCAAAAATGCTGTCCCAGAACCCGTTGTCGAAGAAAAAGTAAATCAAGTCGTCAATGAGGACGTTGAGGTGATTATTCCATAGCACTGTTCACAAGGATTGTTGTTCCAAAATTACATGGTTGATAAGGTACACTTTGTAGATGTTACCATTCATTGGTATGTCGATCATGGAGATATCAAACATTAAAGTTATATTTGTCTTAGTAAACCCTTACATTATTGAGTCTCTCGTTGATGTCTCTCTCTTAAGTAAACTTGGGTAGAGAGGCAACCGTTTTAGCCTGTCCTAGTTAGTATTACAAACTGACTCTGTCCTAAATTGATCCCCTAATTTCGCACATTCCAGTGATAATTGTTTACAAAGGCATAGCAACTGGTATAAGCTTTTCAAAGTTACAAAATTGTTTCTTGTTATTGATATAAGTAATATTTTGCAGCAAAAAGTCGAAGCCGAAGTTAAAAGTGATGTTATCCCCAAAGAAAGAGCTGCCATTGCGGAACTGCCTGAGGAACCATCAAAGCCCCTTCAAGTACCTGAACTTATCATGTCCGAGTCAGAGAAAATCGAAGAAAAGTTAGAAAAAGTAGAAGAACCAATGAAAGACGAAATCAAAATGGACGACGATAAGGAAAAGAAGCCTGAAGAACCGATTTCTCTATAAATACATAATGATGACTCCATATTCACAAACTGAAATAACCCGCCGAGTCAGATAATACAAGATTTTTTTATACAATCTAAAGTATGGCGGGCTATTTAGGTTTGTGAATAAGGGTGCTAGTTTTAACATGACTATGTGATTGTGAGTTTTAAAGTTCCAGAACTTAAAAAAGGCTATTGTACCAAATAACTTGCAACTGGTAGACAACACATCGCCGATTCGAATAGTGAGTGTACGTCAGTTAGGTTTAGGTGCACGATAGTCATTAACAATATAATGTAGAGTCAACACAAAACAAATAAATAATTTAAAAAGGTATTTTTATTTCATTTCGATTTCGATATTCATCACTTTAAGATTAAAAATATATGAAACTAGGTGTCACTTATAAAAAGAGATCGTAACATGTAAACTTTTGTTGATTTACTTGTTTATTGACACTTCAGTGTACAGTGCAGACCACGGAGGAAATATCTTGGTGGTGCAGACAGTCAATGAGAAAAAACAGTATGTTGAGTAAGTACTACTATGGGGTCTTATCATTGACGAGCGATTTCTTAAAGACAACCATGTTTGTGGAAACTACATAAAAAATGTCTTAACAAATTCCTAATAATAAAATTACAAATCACACAAACATAAAAAAACCTAACCAGTAAAACAAAAAAAATATAAGTTATTGAATTATACCTAAAGTCTTTTTTAATTTTTTACTATTTTACTGTCTTTTTTTTATTTTTTACTAGCTGTTGCGCATGGTTTTACCCGCGTAGTTTAGAATTTCACGGGAATTTCGAATATAAGAAGTAGCCTATGTGTTATTCCCATGTTTTAATCTATCACTATGCCAAATTTCATTTAAATCCGTTGACCGTGTTGCCGTGATTGAGGAATAAACATCCATACATATGCATATAAGTACCCATCCATCCATCTAAGAATTCACATTTATTATATTAGTAAGATTTGAGTTTTTATGTAGTCTTTATCTATCAGAAAAGAAGAAAAGAAGGAAAGGTTGAAACGCAGGCTAAAAAGCTACAAAACTCGAGTCATTTATAGTTATAGTTACATAGTAAAATATACAATAACCAGCGTACACACTGTCCTAAACACAGACATACATCTACATAGATAATGCAAATGCATGTCCTTTGCGTGTCCGAACCTCGACCAAGCGTCAAGGTTGGTCGCCTTTAGATTTAATCCGTGCGTATATATGTCTGTCAGAAAATCTAGTCCACAATATCAATATCTATAGGTCTATATAGGTCTTAAAAAGTCTTAAAAAGTCGGCACGCTTGGTTCCAATACAAATCGTGGCACTTGCGTTGTCTATGTAGATGTATGTCTGTGTTTCTAAACACCGCCGTTTACAACCCGCCAAGGTCATGTAATTTGGTTGTCAACAGCCATCTTCACTGTTATAAACACGTTGTAAACTAGCAAAGTCACCTTGGTTTGATGTTTTGTTTCCAACAGTCTAGCTGGGCTTTAAGAGTTTTTTATCAATGAGAGGTTTTCTGACAGCTTATTAAAAAAACAAAACGGTACAAAAAGCTTCGATAGATGGCGCTTTACAAAAGGCGAGGTCTTGTCTTTCATATAACCATTTATTTCACACTGCGTTATCAAAACTAAAATAAATTACTTGACGTCTGTATCAGAAATTGAACTTATAAATAACCATAGATGGTAGATACCACTTTCCTACATTATGGTATACACCTTATACTTCCTACATTATACTTCGGCCTTTTAAAAGTTTTTTATACTATAGAGGTTTTTTGAACTAATCTTTATTAGCTGTCAGAAAACTCCTCATTCAGCGTCTTTTGGTTGATGTGTGACTTTGTTTTTTTTTGATTGATCACACACATGCATATACGTCGCAACAATCGTATTACATTAATCGGGTCAGTAAAAGCCGCTTAATAAACAATAGTTAGGACTGACCAACATTTCTAAAATTGCTTTAACCTGTGCTGCGATGGGAAAAAGCTTTTTGAGTGCGCAAAAATCACTTTAATGGAAGGTCGTAATCTCCAACAAGTCCGTATTTTCTGTCGATCAATTTAAAATGCTGTTACGAGAATTTTAATGTTAATATCTGTTTCTTCTGTTCAAAGATGCCTGGTTCGATAGGTACTATAGTCCTATCCTTATGTAACCTTCAAAAACACAACTTGTAGGGTAGTTGAATTCTGGATAAAAGGAAGGATCAAAGCTATACCTATAACAGGATCTATAATTTCACTTCACCAGCTCAAGTTTTTGCTTGGCAAAGCCTAAAATTAATGCAGCCTAAAATTAATGAGCGTAGATGCCACTTAGGATTAGGTTGTTCAGTGTAATGAACAAGTTTTAGTGGGGAATTTGGGCCGTTCTCGACGCCAGCGGGCGCTTGAGCGATCTGTCGCGGTTTCATACAAACTCAAAACTTTCTTTCTATCGTGTCGCGGAAATCGCTGCCCGCGCCGGTGACCACACCGCTGCTGTCGCTGCCGTCCGGTTGCCAGCCTAAATGACCCAAAAAACCGTAATCAATATATTTAACACTTGGAAAATTAAGTATAAATACTTGTCTTTTGTTATCAACTTTCACTTTTTTATCATTTGTGGATAAAAACTTGAGGTACACATTTTCTAGACCAAATCAAATTTTGTTTCATGGACATGTCAGGGCATAACAACTTTATATAAGATTATTAAATAAATTATTCATAAAATGATGAAAAAGTCGTATAGGAATTTCAGGAATTCCTTGCACCTCTAAACCCCCTAAGGAACGTAGCTATTTTTCATATGAATGTATTTAATTAAAGCCATTTTACCTAATCATTAGAGCTTATCTTTGCCAAAAATATTATTATTACATACGCATATTTTAAATACTGTTAATGTGGCTACTTATGTTGGGAACACTAAACTTCTATTTCTTTTTTATTTGACTACCTGTATGTATATGTAACTTAACTGTTTACTTCATCATTATTTCCACGATTAGAAGACACTAGATAACCGCACATTTTGACTTATTTTACGAGGTTAGCGACAATGAGGTTGCACATGCAGCAGCGTGCTAGTCTAGAATGATTTATAATGTTTCATTCTTTTTACTCAAAACTATGTTTTTTTAATTGGAAGGCTCCATTCAAGAACGAAATATTAGATCGAGAAATTAATCATTTCGATATACTCACAATTGATCATTTGAGTTATTCTAAAAAAAAAATATGAAAACTCGTATTTGTTATTGTATTGAATTGAAATCTTAACACGTGAAGAGCGGAATTTGAACCCTGCGTACTTGATAAACCGGGCCGATGATGACGCGTCGTCGTCGTCAGATATCATATAATTTTTCTAAAATAATGTTAAAACATTCTAATTTAATTGGTACCTTTCATTAATTTATCATATAGGTACAAAAAAAGATTTCATTGTACTTATAGGAGTTTAAAATATAAAAAATGTGTAAAAGCAAAATGATCTTGTAAAAACTATTCAAGAAAATAGTTTTTAAAAATCTAAATCTAAAAAACATCAACATAATCAAATTCATCATCAAAATAAAAAAAAAATACAAAAAATAATTGGTGAAAGGATTTGAACTCGCAATGCTTATGATGCGTTATTTCGAACTCACCGTCGACTGGAAGCGTGGCGTCTTCTGTAATCCGGCTGCTCGGAGGTCGGGATCGGAGGATGGTTTGAGGTCGGGAGTCCTGGTGCTGAGTGGCCCATGTTGACTGGACGTCCGCACTAAGCCCGGTGTATAATATGGTTTCCCTAGAGGAGTCTGGGGAAAGCAGGTTTACTAAGGAGGGGCGAATCGGGCCAGGGGGGTAACCCAGCAGCCAAAAGTCCCCGCATCGGGCAGTAGTGGGATAGCGGCCGGGAGTGGGCGCTCAGTAACAGCCCGACCAATATAATCAGACCCGTTCCTTTTGCCGTTTTTTCTCAATTACGATTTTTTTATATTATTTTTACCTTTGGATAGACAATAGAGTGTATTTATTATTATAACCGTTTATCATTTGAGAAATAGAAATTATTAACTCACCATGAAATCTTACAACGCTTTACCGCCGTACGATCATATATACGTAGGTATAGGTACAGAAGGCAGCAGATCAAGCGTTCCAAATCTGCAGTGCTAGCACGGATCTTTTGTCGATCGTAAGTTTACGAATGCTCGTATAGTATGGAGTCGGTTGCAAGTTTTTAGTAAAAATTTAATTTTTTATTTTACAGTTATTTAAGAGTAGAACCTGTTAACAAACATTCAAAATTAACAAGGAACACATTTATTTAAGCTGACCGTACGGCAATGGATAGATTTCAATTATTGCTTGCAAAACCGTCTCCATACTATACGAGCATTCGTAAACTTACGATCGACAAAAGATCCGTGCTAGCACTGCTGTTTAGTTACTAGCCTTACCAATATAATCAGACCCGTTCCTTTTTGTCATTTTTATTTGCAAACGCTTACATTTTACTCATGAACATGTTATAAATTATGCTCTTTGTAACGCAAGTTATTTTCTTTTAATCAGCAGTTTAGTAACAGTGACATACTTATAGCGCTATCCTTTACTACTTATAATATGTGTAAAATTATAATTCATGTCAGATACTTACTACTCGGGCGCGATAACTTGACACCTGGCTCAAAAGACGTCCGTCTATAGTACTGACTGCAAAAAAAAAAATTTATAAAGCGTATTGATACTGCCAAAAAAAATTATTTTAAAATATAACTATAATAACAATTTTCATTATGAATTTAGTTCCACTGAAATTCCGCCGTATGGCGAAATATGTATTATGTAGTATTATGGCCCTTTCTTTACTGTGTATGGTTTTTCCCATCGTATAAATTTAAACACAACAGTTACAAGAAAACGTCCAAACGTAACGATAAAAAAAACTCAACAAAAATAATTATAACAGCAAACGAAGTCATTCCGAAACTCAAGAAAGATTACGTGCAACGGTAACAGCGATGCTAACGCTACTGAAGGACGAGAGCGGGGCCTCGCGCGGGGTAGCGGGAGAGGAGTCTAGTTTCGAGCCAGGTGTCAAGTTATTGCGCCCGGGTAGTACCTGCCTATTCATTGTTGAATCTATTAACCCTTTACCGTGTTGCCTGAAAGAATCCGCTAAAAAGCGATAAGGTTGCCCTAGTTGTAACTAAGTAAATCTTAATTTATTTTCATAGCTTATCATTTTAAGTTAATAAAACTACTTATTTCAAAACAATTTGATATTTAGAAAACATATCAAACATTTCGAAGGGCTCAGCCAAGGCTGCTCTAACGTCGGGTAAGGTTCGAGTTCCTTTGTGGCGATTCGATAGAGCAAGTCATATCTACATGCACAATTATTAATTTATTATATTACTTTTATGCAGTTTTACTTACTACTAGATGAGGTAGTAAGTACTTACTTATTTAAATAATTGTATAAAAGGTTATCAAACACCTCGACTAAATACATAATTTCCAAATTTTACTGCAAAATCTGCAATTGATTAATTTTACTTCGGTACAGTCTTTTTGTAAGTAATAAATAGTCCGTGTTTTCTTATTTGTACCTATTTATAAAATCCGGATTGCCTGGAAGAAGTTTTAAAACGAGCTTCAAATTGTCATATTTGATGAAATAGCTTTGACATGGTTATTTTTAGAATCAATGGCAATAAAGAGTATCTTTAACAAAATATTCATTTCATAAAATTAACGTTATTTCAAAAAAGAAATTTGTAAAAACGGCAAAAAGAAACATTTCTGTTGTATCTATGGGATAGTTAATTAAATATTGATTTTATTCTGATTTTTTTTTTGCGGCAATAGAATTACATCAATTACATCGGTGAAAATTTCAGCTGTATATCATGATTCATGAGATACAGTCTGTTGACAGCGGAGTCTTGTTACAGCCAAAGTTCTATTCTAACAAAATTAATAAATAAAATCCCCGAATAATCGCACCTTGCCCCGAGCATAGCAAAGCTTGGGATTAAAATGATACAATGTAGAGAACTAGGGAGGAACCTAGAAGAGAAATTACCTAAATACCCAGACCCGGAACATTTTTTTATATTTTTCCGTGCGGGAATCGAACTTGCGACCTCACCATTTGCATAAAGCGTCTTAGACCCCTGCAAAACTGAGGCCTATACTTATTATTAAGTACTCTATGACTGAGGCCGTCATACACATATCATGCGACACACACCGGCGCTAAACATCTAGCGACAACTTCAGAGGGGACAAGATTTTAGCGCGATCCATAAATAGAATTCCGTTTTACCACCATTTTTTTTATTTATTTTTTTGACTGGAGGAAAACGTGCTATCACGTCCCCGACCGCCCAAGGGGGAACGGCGGGGTATGTGGGGATGATCCGGCAGAAGTCCGAACCGACCCACTAAAAACCTCAAGGTGTACCTCATCCACCATAGATGGAGCTCACGGTACCGCCGCCATTGGCATTACCCGCGAGCTGTTTTACCACCCCAATAAAAGCTATGATCGCCCTAGTCCGTTCGTTGAGTGATTTCGTATGGCAAAATTACTTTGACTTTCACCTACGCTACAATGCACTAATCGGATTGAAATATAAATTATATTTGTAAATTGGTACTAATGGAAGTATATCGCAAATACGTGTAAGGAAGTCTCTGAAAAACGACAATCCCGATACCTAGGTGCGGATACTTTGATTGCAAGTTATGATGATGAGGTGATTTATACTTATATGTAGGTACCTACATCGATACTCATTTAGCATAAATGTACCTACATATCGATACTAATTTAACAAAGCTGATAATATTTCGATAATTTAGAGTTACCTATGTTTTTATTTAAGTAGGTAGGTAAGTAGTTCAACGTCGAGCTAAAATCGCGACCTCCTCATGTTATAACGCTAAAGAGTTTGTTTGGTTGAACGCGCTAATTTCTGTAACTGCCGGTCCAATTTCTAAAGAATATTATTGAATTCGATACCCTACTTTTATACAGAAATTCCCTCGCGTGTAAAACCGCGCGAAGCTAGTGTACAAATTACAATTAAATTAAATTAGTTTATAAAATTACAAGCGATAAAATCCGGTTCTGGCGTATTTAATTCATCTAGTTTTTATATCCATCGCTTTTCTAAGTCTTGCTAGTTGTTTAATATTCATGTATACCTACCAACATAAGCAATATTCTTATCTTATTCTCGTTAATGCTTGTAGAGATCTAATGGTGCGTACAGATTGCTAGTAACGCAACTAGTAATGTAACATTCTGCGCAAGTTGCGTATTTGGACGTGGGGTGCGCAGAATGTTACATTACAAGTTCCATTACAGCAATCTGTAATGCACCATAAGACATTACAGATTGCTGTACGCACCATAAGAGCGTGCAAAAATGTGTAGTATTTAATATAACTTTAATGCTTTGTAGGTACTAAAATTATCAATAGGTACCTACTCTAATTCTTTTGTGGAGATATTATCTAGAGTAATTATTTTGTACTTTATAGGTATTGTAGAGTTTTTTGTATTGTACTTATTTTTGAAACGTTCAGTGATATTTTTAATACTAAGTATTTTTAAATTTGACTCTTGCGGAAGGCTAGAGACTAAGGCTCGACCGAGATGGGTTTATCGTTCTCAGCCGAGACCAGGGACCGAGAGCCGAGACCGAGAATAAACAAACCGTGAACAAAATATTTTGGAATTGTTAACTTTTTAATACACAACTAATTATTTTACAAAATTAACAGTTTTAATAATCAAAGTTACATTACATTTTACCTAAAAAAGCAATTTTTTGGCATTGTCGCCTCTCGTCATACAATTATCCAGTTTTGATAAAAGTTGTTCACTTGCTACGCCGCGCCAGTAGGCGGCGAAGATAAAAACTTATTTGCCGCAGGCTTAAGCACCTTATAAGGTGACGAAAACCAATACTCAAAAATATTAGCATTTCTTTGCAGTCTTGGTTCTCTAAGAAAGATTTCTGGCGCCATTCCGATCACAGAGCTTGAACTGTATTCGTCATTGGTCATTGGATCGTCTTCCAACTCTGTCTTTATTTTTTATTTATTTATACAGTTAGTTGAAGATGCCCATGTCGTCACACGAAAATCTGATCCTAATCTGACCAATCGACTTCGCTCTGTGGCCACGCGCGGTAAAATTTGAATGCCGCTCCGAACAAAGTTACATACTTACAATCTCGGCCATGACCGAGAATCTCGGCTATAATTGGCCGAGAACTGAGACAAATTTCTCGTTTGGATTTGTAGCCGAGACCGAGATACTGACCGTATAGCGACAAAGAATACATTCCAAAAAGTCTGCATTGTATGTAGGTATGTAATTACAAAATTAGAGGTGGAGTAAATAAATAAATACTTATATCTGACACTCACACAACATTATCTAGCCCAAATTAAGTTTCTTAAAGAACTTGTGTTATGGATACTAGATAACTGATATACTTACTTAAGAAATATATAAACATACATATTGAATAAATACTTGTTTTTTATTAGAATAAACTTAAAGAAACATAATAAACATCCATGACTTGACGACTAATATCTGTGTTCATCACACAAATATCCGCCGCCGCCGGGATTCGAACCCAGAACCTCTGGCATAGAAGGCAATTTATGTTACCGCTACACCAGCCGGTCGTAAAACCCTTATACTTATACGTAGGTACACGATACGACGACGACCCCCTGGTCCCCCTGGGACTTAATTTTTTTTTATAAGCTTAAGCTTATGATTGAGATTGAGATCTTCAGATTTTTTTCATTTTATAACGCATGTACAATAACGTAAGTTAAATAAACTTAACTATGAATCTCGTTTTCGAAGAAAGGATATAATGAGATTTACCTGGAAGAGATCGCTTTGAGGTGATAAGGACGCCCAAATTCCATTACCTACCTTTAATTATTATCGTTATTACCTTCATATTATTCTTTTTTATATGGTAGGTAGGTATTTGGATATCGTTTACTCAATACAATACCCGGGGCACAGTACAAATATCTGCAGTAATTCAACTCGGCCGCCTCTTTGAAATAAATGCCTACAGCGCCGCGGTCCGTTCACATGACGTGATTAGGGCTGACCGCCTTCAGCGTTTAAATTACATTAGCCTTGGTGTTTACTTCCATTTAGTTTTGTGACTGCAAATATACTTTTTTTATATAAACAAATAAAATAATTTGTAAAGTGAATGGAAAGTGTCTAACAAAAATAGGTTTTGTGTCAAAATAGCATATACGTTTGAATAACAAATCGGTCTTAATTTAATAAATTAGCGACCGAAAAGTACATGCGCTCGACTGAGGCGCACGAAAAGGTGAATATTAAACTTAAAAGTATAAACAATCCGCATATTAACTTAAAGCTCAATCAACAATTTTTTCGGCATGTAAACACTCGAGACTTGCCGCATGCCGAGCGCATGCTGAGATCGAGCCGCGTAGGTATAGCTCGCGTTTCGTCCGTTTGTATGAAGTTGAATTAGGTACTGTAGATATCTGTGCTGTGCCCGTGGCCTTATCCTTTTTTGTGTACTTAATTTATTTTTATATAAGTACTTAATTTTTGCTTTACCTACATGATTTTTTTATATCGGTAATCATTCTACGATCAAAACGAAATTAAGTTTAATGTAGGTCAAGCGTTACAAATCTGTCAAATTTCCCCAACCCATTTTTAGTGAGTTCAGATTCAATTCAATTTTTCAGATTCATTTAACAGATTTGGAACGCTTGATCTGCTGCCTTCTGTTACGTACCTACGTATATATGATCGTACGGCGGTAAAGCTTTGTAAAATTTAATGGTGAGTTAATAATTTCTATTTTCCAAATGATAAACGGTTATAATAATAAATACACTTTATTGTCTATCCAAAGGTAAAAATAATATAAAAAAATCGTAATTGAGAAAAAACGGCAAAAGGAACGGGTCTGATTATATTGGTCGGGCTGTTACTGAGCGCCCACTCCCGGCCGCTATCCCACTACTGCCCGATGCGGGGACTTTTGGCTGCTGGGTTACCCCCCTGGCCCGATTCGCCCCTCCTTAGTAAACCTGCTTTCCCCAGACTCCTCTAGGGAAACCATATTATAACACCGGGCTTAGTGCGGACGTCCAGTCAACATGGGCCACTCAGCACCAGGACTCCCGACCTCAAACCATCCTCCGATCCCGACCTCCGAGTAGCCGGATTACAGGAGACGCCACGCTCCCAGTCGAAGAGAACCGTAAAATAGTAATACTAATATCACAATAACTTATAGATTCAAATCTGTTTTAGGTAATTTTGGATATTACAATTAGACAGCATATTCATTTTAATATTTATTCTCGTAAAATGAATATTTAAAATGTATAATTTTTAAAAAATTTGATGTTTTCACAAAAAAAAAATATGTTTATCAACTGCGCCATCACTTAGCGTCTACTCGTAGCCGTTAGTGTCTGCTTGCAAGCAAATTCATTTAGAAATAGAGGTAAAGGTATTATTCAACAGATGGCGCTTACTTTAAAATGAGTGTTTAATGATTTAAGTCAGGTTTTATGGTGAATTAAAAGTACTTGATACCTGATAACAATATTTGCCTAAGTATCTTTCTTCACATTATCATTAATATATAACTATATGTATATATTATAGTTTTTAATATAATCTGCACCACTTATTTAACTTCTCTGCTTTTGCGGTGGTTGACTGGTAGAGAATGCCAAATGGCATTAAGTCCGCCCATTGTACTCCAATTATTTGTGCAATAAAGTTTTAAATAAATAAATAAAATATTTATTATTTGACTAGACTCTACATTTCACTGAAATAGGTACCAATTATTCTGTGGATAATTAGGTACCTAACTGGATTGATCTAAATAGTGTATAATACCAGATAATACTTACCTACTTATACCTTTTTAAACGTCAAAAATATAAATAAGTTTAATATCATTTCTAATACAGCAAAGTAGGTAATAAAACTATCTACTTATCTATGGATATTTTTAAAGCTTTATCATTTCATGATACTGAAATATAATTTTACAGATGAAAATAGGGACTAAATAAAATTACAGCACGACCGGTACTCGTACCCGGGTTCCCCGCTTGCCGGACGTGTTCTCTACCCACTTAGCTACCACTTCCTATATGTATAGTCTAGTAAAGTAGTAAGTATTTAGTGAGCGTAGATACAAAAAAGATGCATAAATCAGAATTATATCACACAGATCTTTATATTCAAACTTAGCCATGCCGACGTTTAAAAATATTTTTAAGTATTAAAATTATTTATCATTATTTAGGAACTTAATTTTAACTTTACCTACATGATTTTTTTACATCGGTAATAATTCATTATTTTGTTCTACGATCAAAACGAAATTAAGTTTAATGTACAGTAGGTCAAGCGTTACAAATCTATCAAATTTCCCCAACCAATTTTTAAGTTTATTTTTCAGACTCATTTCAGATTTGGAACGCTTGATCTGCTGCCTTCTGTACCTGTACCTGATCGTACGGCGGTAAAGCTTTGTAAAATTTATTGGTGAGTTAATAATTTATATTTCCAAAATGATAAACGGTTATAATAATAATTAATTCACTTTATTAATATATGTATAGTCTAGTAAAGTAGTGTTTAGTGAGCGTAGGTACAAAAAAAGATGCATAAATCAGGATTATATCACACAGATCTTTATATTCAAACTTAGCCATGCCGTCGTGTAAAAATATTTTTAAGTAAGAACAAATAATACCTACTTACGTAATTAACAAAAACACTTAATTTGACGTCTTACGAGATAGACAATGATTTCGATGCCAGATGAAACCAAACTTGCACTTGACAGATTTTTCGTACAAAGGTTGACAAATTCGCTGGACTAGAAATACCGTTCTTTAATAAAGTTATGCCATTCTTTCCATATTCAAGTCTATAATATTTGTAGTAACAAACATTAAAATAAGTATAATTTGACATAGAAAAAAGTAAATTCCTTAATATACCTATACATCTGTATTTTTCTTCTAAATAGGTATGGTTTATCTATATAACACCCATTTACAAGTAAAACGCCATAAAAACCCGAGCCTAACAGTAGTTTAGCCCCAGATCTAATAAGTAAGACCTAAACTGGTCTAAGTTTGAACTTCACCAATGACCAGAGCGAGGCTGGCGCATGCGCAGTCTGTACTGATCGCCACTCTGGTACAAACGTAGTCACCGTGTCAATAACAACTATACTACGTACGAGATTTCAAGGTAAGTTCTGTTTTTGTTAACTCTTAAATAACACATTAAGTGATGATAGGTGTACGAGATTAATTCGTAGAATTTTATTTTTTGAAAAAGGAATACGAAAGTTTGTCTGTGGCTATTTTTAAGTAGCATTTTACTCTTTTTTGTGCTTAGGTATATCTACAATTTGTTTTGGACGAGGCGTTGTTTATTTTTTTGTAGGTATAAAAACCAAATTCAAGGCTATAGCCGGTATAACATACGTTGCTTGAACTAGTAAACAAGTACTGACATATTAACTAAATGGATAAATGGTTAAGTAAAAATTAGCTTAATTTAATGATTTGGTCCTATGCTTACACCAAATTTAAGCCCGCTTCGTTTTAAATATCGGAATAACTTACAGACATGCCATATTGTAAACCTTTTGGACAAAAAAATATTTAAAATATAATGAAATATAAATTAAAATGAATCAAAATATAATTAAATTATTTAGTTTTAATATAAAATATTTATTAATTTATTCATATTTAGGGCATACTTATTTCATAGTATTTTTATTTATTTACTATGGCTGAATGCATTTTTTCAAAACCTTCGAATGTTTCTGTGAATCGTCCGTGTGAATTATTATACATTTGAGAATTACTGTTTATTTATAGCAAGGTTATATAAAAATGTGAAGGCCAACGAGAAAACCACTAAAAAAGTTCATACTTTGTGAACTTTAATATGTTATAATATTTTTTAACTTTTAAATCAATCTAATTTATAAGTGTTCCCGGCAGTTACATTTTATATCGGATTTTACTATATCGGAGATTCAGAGCATGTAAACTATAAATAAGTATAAGCGGACGATTTAAATCGGTCGGTATTAGAAAGTTTGAATCCAAAATACATACGAAGATCTGCTCTTAGGATCCATGTCATTGATTTAAATAAAAAAATAAACTGCACTCACACATTTTAAAAATACTTCGAATCCAGAACTTTTGAACAATTAAACGTAGGTATACTATTTAAAACACATTTAATAATAAAATCCCCAGACAATCACACCAGCTACATGGACCTAAACTAAGCAGAGCTTGTGATATGGGATACCATGTAGCGAACTAGGGGGGAACCTAGAATATAAATACTTATACAGGGTGACTGGTTAAGTCGACCTAGATCCGTTAAGGGCGTAGACCCTTAAACTAACGGTTTTCGAGATAAATGACTTTTGAATTTTTTTATAAAAATTGCCGATTTTTTGGCATTAAATTTCATATTTTCGAATTGGTGCGCTTTTATATTTATTATTATTTGTTTCTCACAGGCAGATTAAAATGCTCTATAATATTACCAACCGAAATTCTACGTTAGATTACTAAGTATCTAGTTCCGAGCGATTGAAAGTTGAAATAGTGAAACATTTTTTTACAGTTTACTTTTCTTTTAAGAATATCTAAAAAAGTTATTATGGAAGATATTCGGCAGAGGTGCTTCAAAATATCTACGTTTTGTCAGCTACCCAAAAAGGTA
This sequence comes from Stenoptilia bipunctidactyla, assembly GCA_944452665.1. Classification (NCBI taxonomy): domain Eukaryota; kingdom Metazoa; phylum Arthropoda; class Insecta; order Lepidoptera; family Pterophoridae; genus Stenoptilia; species Stenoptilia bipunctidactyla. The sequence goes on from OX101726.1 coordinate 15,109,477, forward strand.
TAACAATATATATATTTTTAAGCACTTCTGTCGAACATCTTCCATACTATTTTTTTTAGATATTTTTAAAAGAAAAGTAAATTGTAAAAAAAATCATTGATTATTTCAACTTTCAATCACTCAGAACTTAAAGTAATCTTACGTGAAATTTTGGTTGCTAAGATCATATAGCATTTTAATTTGCATGTAAGAAATAAATAATAATAATAATAAAGCGCACCAATTTCAATTTATGACATTTAATGGCAAAAATCGGCAATTTTTATAAAAATATTTAAAAGTCGATTATCTCAAAAACGTTAGGTTTGGGTGTTTCATAGTGAAATAATTTAGAAAAGACGGGTACTATAACGATCTTAACGGATCTAGGTCGACTTATCCAGTAACCCTGTATAAATAAACGCCCAGACCCGGAACCTTTTTTTTTCTTGTTCCGTGCGGAAATCAAACCCGCGACCACTGGCGTCTGAGGCAAACAGTGTTAGTTTCCCCATCGCCAAAGTGTTTCTATTTAGATATCGATTTTGAAGGTGTTAAGCAGTAATTTTTGCTATTAAACATTATTATGTCTTAAATGAATCAAATGCACTGTTTTCACACAAAGTGTCAGTTGATTTTTTGTTTCAATACAATATTTAACAAGTTTAGGTTACGATCTTACAATTGCTTTTTGTATCTCCATGTACGTCATAAGTAACGACACCAGAAAATAGCTTCAAACAGGGATAAGGCTTCAACCATAGAGACAATTTTACGCTGTGCTCCAAAGAACAGAACTTCTTATGTCTTTTGGTTTCAGACTTTCCCATACTGACTGATCTAAATGATCCATCCTTTATATTCCAATAAGTAAGATATAGTTCGCGCCAAATATCTATTCCTCTCTGAAGTTGATGTGAGACGTTTCGGTGTACTATCGAAGACACTTCCGTCTGACCACCTGACACTAAGTTCATTTTTGCTTGCATTCAAAAAATAGAATAAATAGTAAAACAGTTCGGGCGCCGCCGCAACAATGTTTATGCGCCATTTTTTTTAATAGATCGGCGGCCATGTCCGCTATGGTACCTATTCAGTGGGGACTTAAGAGGGGAATGTCAACATTTTTCGCGTGATCTTCACGAGAGGCTGTCGTCGTGACCACGACATTAAGATATCGGATCGTTAAATTAAAATGTAAAATAAATTGAACGCTTATCGCGGTTAATACGGTTAAAAACCTTTTCTAATGAATATTACAATACTTAACACAATGAATCGATAAAACTTAAGACAATATCATATAAATAATAGATGCAAATTAGTTTCGGGTTTCTGTCCAATTAGCAAAGATAGGTAGGTACCTACTTATCATTGTTAAGTGTGCAGTAAAAAGTGACTAATCCGAGTGACTTATTTCGAAGACTTTGTGAAGCAGTGGGCTAATGTTTACGGGTCACGGGTTAAACCCTTGCTTTATTAAAAATTATTATAAAACAGATGATAAGTATTTATTATAGGTCGGGATGCTTTTATAAACTACGTTTACATATAGTTACGACGATAACATATATTTACAAAAAAGTACTTACTTTAGTTTTTCCGTTATCTTTGTATGGCGATAGATATCACTATACGAAAATAATGGACAGCATTCTTTATGTTTTTTTTATATTGGGGTCACACGGTGATGGTTGTTTAGGCCGTGTTTTGTAGGGATATTTTGGGATATTGGATCGTATTTGACATGCACTCTGGCTGCAAACTGGACGATACTGACAGCGAGAGCAACAGCGGCGCGGGCAGCGAATTCCGCGGCACGATAGAAAGTATTGAGTTTGTATGAAACCGCGAAAAATCGCTCGAGCGCCCGCTGGCAGCCGTCCAATTTGCAGCCTTAATGTCAAACGTAGAGGGTTTAAAATCAGTTTTTGTTAGCGGTTGTTGAGTTTGAAGTCCCTTAATTTGACATGACAGAGACTTAAAATTGAAAGAAAGTAAATATTTTATTCTTAAAACAATCACCACTGAAATTCGTACAATAATACTTACAACTAAAACTTAACCTAAAGAACATGAAAATAATTAATAATTGTAACAAATACCAACGACGATTATTATAAAAAATGGTAACCAACTCAGCATATTGTCGGTACCCTAAAGGGTTCACGACGCTGGTTTACAGTTGGCACCAAAAAAAAATTGGAGGGTGTAGTGTCGAATTCATCTCAATAGGCCGTATTCGACATTGCATTCTTTTATTTTTAAGTATCTTCAGTGTGAAAGGATAAGATTTTTTCTTCGTACATTTTGGCCCATTATGTGTACCGCGAGGGACACGGCACGGGCACCAAATTGTAGGGCATAAGCCAAGAAATTGTAAAATGTAGGAAATATTTACCTTTTCACGAATAAATTCTGTAAAATAAATTATTTAAAGTTGTAAAAAATAGCTGTTTCGGAACATGATTCCAACATTTTTAGACATATGTCAGCAAATGTCAATAATTGAGGATCAAACGAACTTCTAAAGTGAAGTTCGATCCTAATTATGTGAACAGCTTCTTTCGAAGCGATTGAGGTTTACTTTATGTAGTAGCGCCACCTACTGCTAGCCTTTGCACGGATTTTAGAGTCTATGATAAGGGTTCTTTTCTTTTTTTTTTTTTTTTTTAACAACTGTCACGTTTCGCTCCCTATGTCAGCATCCAGTCTACAGAACTCATTTTGTTTAAAGTCAATCTGTCTTATTCCTGTTTGTTCATTTCACTATATTGGGGTTGGGTAAAATACAAATATAAATTGAAATTACTCCATGTTGAAACATATTCATATTATGCTTATTTCAAAGCATAATAACGGGTGGGTTTATATTAAATCGCTTCGAAAGAAGCTGTTCACATAATTAGGATCGAACTTCACTTTAGAAGTTCGTTTGATCCTCAATTATATTTCACAGCTTCTTTCTTTGCGATTGAGGTTTACTTTATGTAGGATGTTTAAAGATTAGTTATAGTGAAATGAATTGGCAGAGTAGTAAGGTAAAACTCTTCAATAGTAAATAAACATACTTATTGAAAACAATTCAACAATGATTAGGCAAATTATTTTTCGTTACAAAGTTTGTTATAATTTCTAGCAAGGACTGAGGAAGAATCCGACCATCCTGCAGTCTTTTTGATAGGTCAATAGAAACTCCTAAATAAATAGCTCTTGATGTAGCAGCATGTCATGTACTATGTGCACTAAAAATATTTTCATCAATACCACTGAGAGTTAAAGTGTTTTTAACCCAGTGACTTAAAGTTTGGAAACCTATATGTTTCTTAAAACTAATAAACAAATTATCAGGTTTCCTTAAATTTTCGTTTTATTTATATACCTACATCTGTAAGGTTTTTGCTGGACAAATTTCTGGACGAATATTAAAAAACGGAAACTTTACCAAGGTCTGTTTACTATTAAATTTAGAGGTTTTTATAAACCCTTTTATAAGTACCTTTTTTAGTTATTAAAATATTTTTAATCTTTGTCACGGATAAAATTTGAACACGATGTTCCGTTACAAGAGCTATTAGTGTAACAGTTTTCTTGGAAAAGAGTCTTTAAGTCAAGGTCTTCATTAGGAAATTTTGTAGGTAAGTAGCTCAATACAACTGCTGGATCCCAGGTAAGATCATACTTGATGTGGTTGGTCTTCACATAACGACTCCTTTCATGAAACTTTTTAACCTGTCATATTGGGAATTTATGTTTAATATTAATGATAATGCAGATCTATAGCTATTAATAGTACCGTACTTAGCACCTTTTTCGAAAATTTCAGTTAGAAAATGAACAATTATTGGTTTAGAAGTTTGAGTAAAACTAAAATTATTATTTTTGCAATATTCAATCCACGCCTTGATACCTCCTTCACACTGTCTCGGTAAGAATTATCCAACAAAGATGCCAACATAATTTCAACGGACTTTGAAGACAGTGATCTTTTTACTAACGCTTTCTGAACAATTTCGCGGCAACCAAGGTTAATGTTTAATGAAGGTTGTGCGCAGATCTGAAAGGAGATTTCAGCGAATTAGTATTTAGTAAATACAATCACAACACAACCTTTTAAACAATGGCAACCATAGTTGCGTGGGCCAGTATGGTACTACCACAATACCCACAGACTTTTCACTAACAATTTTCTGAAGAGTTTTTGCATCTGGGTCATTTTTCCAGGTTACATAAATAGGACATTATAAGTTGCATCTGTTTGCAAAAAGATCAACCGATAGTATTCCAAACCTATTTGTTATATTATTAAAGGTATAGTCACTTAGATCCCATTCAGTGTCATTAAACTGTTTTCGTGACAAACTCTCAGCTTCTATATTATCTTTTGAAGTAATATAAGATGTAAAGATATTGATCTTACGCATTTCACGCTATTTCCATTGGTCTCGGGTAATATGATCCATATGTGAAAACTGAACACTACCCATTCTATTTATACAGGTAATGGTAATATCTATTCTTAACAATATATCACAATCGTAACTACCATAATTATGCGAATGTTTTAAGTCCGAAAAAACTGCTTTTAATTCCAGAGTATTAATGTGTAGCGACGACTCGCTTTCCTTCCAATGACCCGCTGCCTCTTTTCCATCACAAAACCCGCCCTAGCCAGTATATGATGCGTCAGGATAGATAGTTTTAGTGTATTGGCCTGTTCTAAGAGGAGAAAAGCCCTCTTCTAGATAATTTAACCACCAAGTAAAATCATCTTTATTATATCTGGGTAAATTCACTACCTGATCATAAGTAGGATTTTTATTGCTCGAATAACTTTGTGTATTATTTTTTCTATTTTAAGAACTTTTTTTTTTTTTTTTGTGGGTAGTTTTAAAATAATTTTCTCTGAATCAAAAATAAACCCAAGGAATTTACATTGTGTTCTAGGAACAAAGCAACCTTTTTTCGTATGCATTATGAAACCTAAATTTATTAAAATATGTTTTGTAATCCAAACATTCTCATTACAATCATCACAATCTTTGCCAATGTAAAATATATTATCTAGATATATTATGGATGAAAAAATTATCCCGACGTAAAAATTCCATGACTGGTTTTAATATTTTAGTAAATACTTATATAAAGAGCGGTGCATAAGTCAAACGTTTAATATTTGAATTCATATAAAACGTTGTTATATTCAAATCGAAGGTACTTTCGGAAAGACTTATCAACATTGATGAAAAAATAACATGTAGCATTGTTTTGTTAACTTATCAGCGGTTCTGTAATCTTCCATTTTGAAGTGTTTTGTAGTAAATTAATTCAAAGATTTTAAATTATGTATGAAGCGATTTTCACCGTATAGCTTGAGCACAAGAAAAAATTTGTGATAAAATTTACCTGGCTCATGAGAACATACGAATATAGCATTTATTTTTAATAGTTTATCCAACGCTAAAATATAATCTTTATGGCCATGTATTGACCTTGGGTAAACACAAGAGCTACTTTGTTTAGCGGGCAGATATTTAAAAGGTCTTTAGTAACCAGCTATTCACGATAATATTAATGGATCACTCGTTATCTAAGCCCATTTTTGATGAAAATATCGTAAACGTCCATCGCACTGCACCTGGTGGTTTATTTCCGCTGGTTGCTAGTGTTCCACGACCGTTCGTGGTAGGTCCTACGTGGCGGGTACGTGTAGCTCTGCTGTGGAGCTCGAGCCGGCAGCTGTGGCTGCGGAGATGACGTCGTCGTTTTTTGCAATTTGCAGCGTTTCAGCAACATCTCCTCCCAATAGATAATCATCGCAACTTGTATTGGTCAGCGTGTCACGCAGGCATACGTTTATGGAACTCATTATTATGTTACTATGAGTTTTAGTTTCCCTATTCTGGCTATCGCGACAAGCGTAACTCAGCAGTTTTAAAAGTTTTTGCTTCAAAGTTTCATTGAAAATGATTACCATCGCTTGCGATAAAGCTGCCAAGGCGATTCCAATTTGCCCTTTTTTTTTTTTTTTTTTTTGATGTATAGAATCTCGTTTGGTAAGAGTTTCAGCCAATGCTGCTTTTGCTTCTAAATTTAATAAAGGGAGCAAGTAAATATTTGCAAATTGCGGGTACAAGATAGTCCTCAACAGGCTTATCTTTAGATTCTTTAGATCTTCAGCCGACAACTGCTGGTTTTTAGACCTCTTCCGGGACATTAATCGTATCAAAAAAAAGGCTGATAATGACGGAGGTAGCTCGGGCACTTCAAATCTTGGATTCGGCGTGCAAGATCGTCTCCACCGCAAATCAGATTAATCGCCAACGGCGATATTATCTGGTAACTGACTAATCAAAAGAATTAATTATATGCATCGAAACTCGATGACTACACGCACATACCATGTGGGTAGTTTTGTGTCAACGACATTTTTTCTAATATTTATTAAAATTATATTAGAGATTCTCCACCGTACATCAGATTAATCGCCAACGGCGATATTATTATCGAGTAACGGACTAAATAGGAGAATTAATTGTATGCATCGAACCTCGATGACTACACGCACATACAATGTGGGTAGTTTTTGTGTCAACGACATTTTTTCTAATATTTACTAAAATTATATTAGAGATTCTCCACCGTACATCAGATTAATCGCCAACGACGATATTATTATCGAGTAACGGACTAAATAGGAGAATTAATTGTATGCATCGAACCTCGATGACTACACGCACATACAATGTGGGTAGTTTTTGTGTCAACGACATTTTTTCTAATATTTATTAAAATTATATTAGAGATTCTCCACCGTACATCAGATTAATCGCCAACGACGATATTATTATCGAGTAACGGACTAAATAGGAGAATTAATTGTATGCATCGAACCTCGATGACTACACGCACATACAATGTGGGTAGTTTTTGTGTCAACGACATTTTTTCTAATAAGTCCCAACACCGTTGGGTTCTTCGGAATTTGTAATTTGATGTCTCAACCTCCTCGAATTATTTTCTTGAGAATTTTCTCTTCCTTCGATGCACAATTTTTACCATTTAAACTTTTAAAATTTAACTAGCTAATTAATATATTTTAGTCGACGTGCGCAGGCTACAGCACGGAAACGCAGAATGAGTTCTGTAGACTGGATGCTGACATAGGGAGCGAAACGTGACAGTTGTTAAAAAAAAAAAAAAAAAAAGAAAAGAACCCTTATCATAGACTCTAAAATCCGTGCAAAGGCTAGCAGTAGGTGGCGCTACTACATAAAGTAAACCTCAATCGCAAAGAAAGAAGCTGTGAAATATAATGACGGGAAAGCACCCCTCCGATGGTCATTCAAGTGATTTTGTGCGATCCGGGCTGCTTCTTATTCGTTTGCTGTCTTGAGTTTTACTGTTTGTCTAATTTATTGACTATTCCTACTGGTTTTCCAATCAACAGAAGGAAATAAACACACAAAATGACAAACTGTCAGTTTGACAGTTATAGTAACATTTTTGTATGGCAGGCACTTTCTTGGCATGGCTAACAGTCTTTTTACTGCATAGCACAGGGATATGGCTTGTAACGCCACGAGTAAGATTTTCTTTCTCAGTTCAAAGTTCAGCTTAGCCCTAACTGTTAATACAGTTTTATTTACGGGAATCAAAGGTATCATAAACCGCTGAGTGTACCTCGGTACTCGGTACCTCAAATGGGCCACTTAAACGGAGATCCTTTTACGACGTGAAACGTCACAGGTTCACTATTATTTTCTCTTTCTCTCGCGGCATTAAGAAACACTTAAAACAAGAGAATTCAATGTCGAATCGGGCCCAGTACTCTATTTTTATCTATTTTTTGCCTGATAGGTAGTCCATTAGTCACCATTATTGGGGTAAAACTTAGTTTAACCAAATAAAACAATATTTACCCAAAATTCGAAATTCGGTATTTTTTTCTAAACCTTCTTTTTTGTTCCAATTCAAGCGTGAATATGCCTAAGTTAATTTGTTACATAAACTTGCTAACATTGAACTCTATTTGAGGTAATTGCTCATATGATAATGGAATATTAATAACGCTTTATTCTGCTATATGAAATACAAACATAATGCATTATACATGATACAACCTCGCTTTAGCACCAAATACCTAATAAAGTTATTAATTTTGAGAAAAAAAAAAATATTTTAAATAATTTGCGTCTTTTTCAATTTAGAGATGTGCATTTACTTCTTTTTATTATCATTTTGGAAAGTGCTTGGGTACACCAGGAATCTTTTAACTCTGGTTCAGGAATGTTTTAATAGTAGGACTTGGTCACTTGGTCGTTCTTTAAGTCCACTATGTATATCAAAGTCTCTTGCGAAGGTATTCTTTCATGTTCAGATTAAGTTCAGAGTAACTTAATAATTTGCTTAGGTCAAATATGCCATGTATGTATAAGTTGATAAAAAAGATCCAACGCGGTATAAATAAGTCAACCGGAAAAAACAGTTGAGGCAGTTTTCCTCTGTTTGTTAAGACGGACTTAAGTTAACATTCAATATATTCTACTAGGACAGAGTCGACAAAACAAAAAATGTAGGTATTTTTTAACAATTTCCAAAACCACCTTTTCATAAATGTTTAGTGACAATGAGGTCGAATAGAAAGAGTTTAGAAACTATTTGGCTCTTCATAAAATATGTACCTAACTACCGATAGGCACCAGATTTTATATGAACCAGGGAACGCTTGGATTGGTTTACCTTACCTTTAACCAAAACCTTACTTACAAAAAAATAATGTACTTCTGCTCCTAATTCGTTTGAAACTGTCAAACTTGTAAGGTCTATCGCGTATAATGCACTTAGGACGTTTTAGATACTGTACGAATTCTGTACTCAGTAAATATCAGTGTCGAATTAAATGGTGACAAGTTCGTCACCAAGCAAACCTATCCTATCTTCAAGCTAATTTCAACCTACTTGCATTAAGACGGTTTGCCAAAATGAGCTGGTCAGGATTCAGTTGGTTCAATTGGTACTATACCTAGGTAATGCCAAATAAGAACTTTACAAAGAAGTTGCATCGATATACCACAGTCGTTTACTAGCTAAGGACGTTTAATTTCTCCTATCCTTCTCACCCTAAAATGAGTCAGAAGCGTTGTGTTTGAGTGGAATATAAATAACTAGGAATTATGAAACACGTATGATTTTCGAAACATTGCACGTAAAGTGATAAGTCTATCGATAAGTTTGTTGACTTATTTGGTTACACCTAAACCACTAAAACAATCATTTCTATATTATCTTGTCTGCTCAGAAACTATGAATCATTTTCTTTACTGTAAACATGTATAGTTATTACAAACTTTAAAAAAAAAAAACTAGTATACATAGTTCTTTTAGTTTTTACTTTCTGGCTGCTGACTCAATGACTTTACAGTCAGTGATAAGCAAAACCTTTCTTTATTCACTAAATTCATTAAAATACAAATACAAACAATTATAACTGAAATGAATTATTTAAATTATGTGACTATCTACAAGGATTTACGAGCGGAAGTTCACTTTCCGCAAAAAACTAAATTAATTCATAAAAAGTGACAGCTGAATAAAAAAGGAATTAGTTATTTAATAATTGTAATCAAATGTTTAACCGTGAACTAGTAAGAAACGAGCCGAATACCAAGAATGACATAATACTAAACTAATACTAAGTATAGTTAAGTCTATGGGTTAATTTGCCGTTTAGTTTGAACAGATTTTACTTACAATTTTTATTTAGAACTAACTAAGAAATAATAACATATATTTATATAAAATTTTCGAGGCCAAGTTTAACTAGGTTTGATCTGAGGAGGCAAATTAATACTTTTGTCATTCTGTTGAATTATATCAAAGAAATACATTTTCGTCATTAAAATTATCTTCTCGTAAAGGTCATATTTAAGTAAATAATAAAGTATCTATGAGTATGTATATCTTATTAGAGTATTAAGATACTGGTTGATTATATTTTTATCACACGCGCCTATTGTACATAGGTAAATATTATCTTTCTACATTCATCTAAGTGAAACTATGTTAAACCAAATCCTGATATATCGATTTATTCCTGTGGATACCTTATCACAAAGCATAATATGACTATAACGAAAAACGAACGAAAAAAGAAAAAACGAATGAACATTGCGAGCGATATAAACATTTTAAATAAAAAACTCTCTTCGTTCACTGTCAGGAACTTTCAAACGAAGAACATAATATGTAGAAATCGAATAGAATTTGAATTCCTTAGATAAGATAAAATATATTGAAAAATAGTCGATACAAATGCGATAATCTCTTGAAGAAGTACCGTAATATTCAAATTATAATGATTCTGTATACCTAGTACCTGCTATGAAGTCGTAGTACCGTTGTAACTCCTGTGCAAATCATTTTATAAGGCAGGATGAACAACAATCAGCCAGGTCCATATATGGATTGATGACCCCAGACCATTTTTTTATCACGAATACCTCCGTACTTCGAAGATTCAGCAAAGAAATCGAATCGGTAAGCATACCTGTGGTAACTGATAGGTAAATGGGTCTTCCTTGGACAGAAATTTCTCAAGGCTTAGTTAAACGTAAGTTTCGTAAGCTTTCAAAAGTCTACCAGCTAAAAGAAGTGTCTATAGACAGGATCGTGGTGAAATATTTCAATTTATTAATATTTTGAGTAACTTCTCCTACGAAATCCGATTCCTTCGTCTTGTGAAGAGATTAAAATAGTGTACACTCATACGATTTTTCATAGACTGCCTTTTATTTTCTTAGAATATTATTTGTGTTTTTGTATTCACCCTCACCATCACCCTCACCATCGCTTGCCATCAGATGAGATGAGGTCACGGATAAAACAAAGCCATTTTTTATCTATACTAATATTATAAAGAGGAAACCTTTGTATTTTTGTATGTTTGTATTGAATAGGCTCAAAAACTACTGGACCGATTTCAAAATTTCTTTTACCATTACTTAGAAGGATTCTTCCGAATCCGTATAGGTTACTTTTTATCCCGAAAATCCCGCGGGAATCGAAATTGCGCGGGTAAAACCGCGTGCAACAGCTATTGTTATTTATAAGACTATAGAATTTGTATTGATCTGATTATTGTTGTTTGTGATTATCATTGTGCACCTTGTCTACGAAATACAAATAGCAAATTTTCATTTTCATTTTAGTAATTTTTTTGACTCCTGAAACAAGAAGCATCATTAAAACATTTCTTATCATTTATCATCTTATTGTAGTTCATAACGGTAAAGTGTTTTAGCAAATCCGGTTTATTACTTGTATAGATAGAAGTATGTCATGCGTTAAACGAACTTTTATTCAATAAATTAATGTTATATTTACCATGATGCTGTCACCCTAGATATATGTATGATATGTAAATATTTATACTATATTTTATAGTAATATTTTATCAAAAAGTATTTTTTTATTGTGTAATTTTATAGAATAAATATAATGGCTTAAAAGATATCTTAAGTATTTCCAATTCAATAGTTACAAAGTCCATTGAGCGCAATAGAAAGCTTAGCTTAGAGTATAGAAAATCCACAGCATTCATTGACATGTACTCCTTTTATGGTAAGATGTACCGTTGGACAAAACGGTACTGGTGCACCTGGCCTACTTAAAGGACACGTAGGTACTATCTGTTTGAAATGTAAGTGTTTACTATAATGAGCCACTTTGAATGTATGTTTAAAGCGAGTTGTTATAGAGACAAGTTGCTCTACATTTTGAAAAAGCGATGTTATTGGATCTAATAAAAATTAATATACAGTTTTTCATAGTTTCCGAGGCGCGTAGAAAATTCCCCTATTTTCGACAGGTCCTGGGTTCGCTTTGCAGCTGAGACAGTTTGACAATTAAACGTTTCTTAAGTAGCTCGAGTCTGAAAGTTCTCTAGGATGTACCTGGTTCTTTTTATTTTATTACAATTAATATAGATTCCTTTGATGTACAGTAACAGTTGGCAACTTTTTATATGAGCAAGCTAGGCTGTAAACCTTTATAGCGTTAACTATACAAAATTTTGACATCTCTACATAAATTTGACGTCAAATACGAGCTGCTTTGAGTAGGTATTCGCATGCATCACCATCCGTTTTACTGCCATTTGTCATTGAGCAGGTTTTTATTAACGTTCGAATAAACAAACGGTAAATTATCGTCTAAGTTCAACATAATACCCATCTTAATGGAAGAACAATGCGTAAACAAATTTATCATCTAATATATAAAATTCTCGTGTCACAGTTTTCGTTGCCATATTCCTCCGAAACGGCTTGACCGATTTTGATGAAATTTTTTGTGCTTGTCTATGAGAATCGGCCAACATCTATTTTTTATTTTTTTTTATTTTTATTTATATGGCAAAACAACGTTTGCCGGGTCAGCTAGTTTTATATATTTTGGAAAGGACTTATGAAAAGACATTAACATAGGTAAATCAAGTTTTTCACAGTTGTTTTAAAATACCTTTATAGTGTTGTATTTATCAATCTTGCTAGAATACTTGCAACTGTTTATGTAGGTATACCTAAGAAACCTTAGTCGAAACCTTTGCCACGGTACAAATATCTACAGTAGGTAATTCAACTTCATACAAAAGGACGAAACGCGAGTTATACTTACGTATTTTTTTTTAACACTTCCTATTCAATTTACGAAGTATTTTATTTGTTTACTAGCTGCTGCCCGCGACGTCGTCTGCGTGAACGCTATGCAGCACCAAACGCACCTACGATTATAACATTGCTAGCGTGATAATATGTAGCCTATATGTTGACCCGACTTCTTAACTATCTTCATGCCAAATTTGAAGTAAATCCATGCAGTACTTTTTGAGTTTATCCCGGAAAGACAAACAGACAAACAGACAAACAGACAAAAATTCTAAAAACTATATTTTTTGTTTCTGTTTTGATTGTAGATCATACCCCAAGTATTCTTTTAAAAAAATATTCAATGTACAGTTTTGACTTTCCTACCATTTTATTATATGTATAGATACAAAAAAGTATATTTGCAGTCACAAAACTAAATGGAAGTAAACACAAAGTGGGCAAATGTAATTTAAACGCTGAAGGCGGGCAGCCCTATCACATGTAAACGGACCGCGGCGCGGCGCACAGTAGTTTCATGCCATACAAGCGTTTGGACATAGGAGGATTAAAAACTGAAGTTGCCATTTTGAAAAACAAAAAATACCACTGTATTCCAAACTCAAAAAGAAATAACAATCACTAATTGCAACTTTACGTACAGACTCATACTTTTCATGTAATTAAATTAAAACTATATTTTTTGTATGGGGAGTACCATTTAAAGGGCTATATCTCGTGATTCCCTCCTTGTTTCTCTATCCGGTTTACAGATTTACCATCACACAATTATTTTCTATTATTGGTCTACAGCAAAATTTGCGCAATCATGCGTCTTCGGAGATATGGCAAAAAAACTATTTTATCTTATAAAAAAGCATTATAACTATGCTTTATGTAACTTTCTAGAGACACAGTGAATTTAAAAGTAAAATAAAATTATCTAAAGTATTATAAATGCTTCGATACATTCGATATAATATACATTACAATAGGTACCATTAAAGTAAGGGCTTTGGAACTTTCAGGAATTTTCCCAATGATAAAAGGTTGGGTCAGTGTAATTAGCTAATTATTAAGTTGTTCAATAGCTTATAGTTAAATTTTCGAACAGATAAAAATATTATTAAAAATAGTTGCGATTAAGGTAACAAAAGATTATTGTTATGAAATTAATCTGGTTAATAACTGTTTTTTTGTAGTGTTAAACCTAATTTAGAATATTTAAATGTCACTGAGCACTAGAAACTAATGCTTTTAACTATCTTCAGCAAATGAAGTAGTTCTTGATTATTTTGGCCCATTATTATACTAAATTAAACGAAAATATATATTTTGTTCGGGTTTTGGCCTATATCTCCGAAGACGCATGATTGCGCGAATTTTGCTGTTGACCAATAATAGAAAATAATTGTGTGATGGTAAATCTGTAAACCGGATAGAGAAACAAGGAGGGAATCACGAGATATAGCCCTTTTCATGGTGCTCTCCATACAAAGAAAATAGTTTTAATTTAATTACATGAAAAGTATGAGTCTATACGAAAAGTTGCAATTAGTGATTGTTATTTCTTTTTGAGTTTGGAATACAGTGGTTTTTTTATTTTTCAAAATGGCAACTTCAGTTTTTAATGTTCCTATGTCCAAAAGCTTATATGGCATGAAACTACTGTGCGGCGGTGGTGGTGTAGGCATTTATTTCAAAGATGCGGCCGATTTGAATTACTGTGGATATCTGTACTGTGCCTTTTCCTTCTACAATGTTCCTTTTAGTTCTTTTTTGGTCTAATAAGCGATTACTAGTTTATTAATTCCAACGTCTGTATTATAAGTTGTATACATTCTAAATTTCGACGACCACTATGGCGTTGGGGTAAACCTATCTGCCTCAGACGCCAGTGGTTGCGGGTTCGATCCCCGCACGGAACCAGAAAAAAAAATGTTCCGTGTCTGGGTGTTTATCTATTTATGTATTTATATTCTAGGTTTCCCCCTAGTTCGCTATATGGTATCCCATAACACAAGCTATGCTTACTTTGGGGCCATGTAGTTTGTGTGATTGTCTGGGGATTTTATTTTATTTATTTTTTTAAAACAATGTAAAATTATGCTAATAATGTATTTGATTTCAATTAACCCAAACACTTTGTATCAAACAATCTTCCAAACTTTTGGTTTCTTTTTGATCGACATATAAAATTAAAAAGTCACAAAACCTCATTCGTAAACAAATAGCAATTACGACTCAATATATTTAAAGAATAATAATTAAAAGAATAGTCATTAGTGCCTCAGCGTGTCAGATACCTGATTTCAATACTGAAAACCGGGTTCTACAAAAGATTCTTTGTCGCCTCGGTTCAATTTCTCGCTCTAGATTTATAATGAATCTTTGTGCTCCTGCGCCGTCTATTGTTTTTATTACGAGTTCATGAACACAATACCTCAAAATTACAAATTGTTCCTCAGAATTTTAAATACGCATTATTTAAATGCAAATTTTTGTGTTGGGCAAGTAAATTAGATTATTTCATTCTGGATTTTCGGACTCACATGTCCTATTGAATAAGCATTAATGTGAACAATACATTGTCAGTAAAAAAAATATAAGTTTAAGTAACTCACTGCAAAAGTTTTGTGTCGACCATGGTTGTCACGGGTAACGGGGAATCAGGGTTCAATTCTAGAGTGCGAGCATGAGAAACGGCTTTTTGCCACATCTAGTAAGGCAGTAGACGCGCAAATTACCCACTCCTGGCAGCGAATATACAAAGGCTATACTATTTGAGTCACGAGTCAGACTCTAATAGAGGAGCTTTTGTTTATGCATATTACTTGACAATACCTAATCGAACTCAGTAAAAAAATTGACTGAAATGGATTAGATTTTGCTCTTGTAATTTTCAAAGAAATGCAATGACAAAACCTAGTACTGTATAATACATATTCACTCAAATAGATAAGCTTTTGTCAAGATGAAAAGTAGGTATATCTTTGTTTGATATACATTGCGATGAAAGAGATAAGCTACGAGAAGGGCTCCCGCACCGGAAGGCGGAATCAGTACGGTTAGGTGCGACGACGAGCGCAGCGAGGAGGAGCATGTTAGGTTGCATATAGTTATACACGTGGGCGAGCCGAGCAAGCGAAGCGAGCGGTGCCGCGGCAGCGGCCGGCGAAGCGCCATAAACCTGGTCAGCTATTATAGTCAACCCTGGACAATCCCGACATGGTCAAAAGTCAAACGTTAAGTCATCAAAATAACGATGGTCATAATGCATGCACATTTTATTTCTATCTTTGAAAATCAGAACAATTGCCATTTAAGTATCAAATTGAAGCCAACGATCGGTAAATATCGATATCAAATGGGATAGCTTTTGTTGCTGCAATGTTCAATTGAAGTTATCTCACAAAGTCTACACGACTTCGGTCAATTTCTGTACTAGAATGGATTAGGGTTTGGGCAAGTTTTTGTCATACAAAAGCTAAGCCAGTTCAGTTTGCACTTTCACTCTAATGGTATAGCTTTTGTAAATACGCCTCCTGGCACGGGGAGGTAATTCTACGCGGAGGCATAAACAAAAAAATAATATAGTTATAGGTACGTATATAAAGTATTATAATTAAGATAACATCAAAGCCTTTATTTATACAACGAAAAATAAAACATAAAATAATAAATAAATAAAAATAAAATCCCCAGACAATCACACCAACTACATGGCCCCAAAGTAAGCATAGCTTGTGTTATGGGATACCATATAGCGAACTAGGGGGGAACCTAGAATATAAATACATAAATATATAAACACCCAGACACGGAACATTTTTTTTCTTGTTCCGTGCGGGGATCGAACCCGCAACCACTGGCGTCTGAGGCAGATAGGCTTACCCCAACGCCAAAGTGGTCGTCAAAAACATAAGGAACGTGTTATTTTTGGTTCACCAATTATGAACCTAAGTATGCGCAGAACAGTCAATATGTAATGGACCTTTGCTCGTACTGTTTTTTTGTCCAGCTATTGTGGTAGGTCTCTGTTACGAGTGTCAAATCTTACGAAGGATCTACTACATACATCAATAACAGGTCTAAGTGTCAGTTCTTATGTCTATCCCATCAATATACAGTCATCGAACTCAGGTTTATCCGTAAACTAAATTACTGAGGATGTTAGCAGGTTTTTCTTAACACAATTCTATGCATAGAGTCTGCAAAAAAACTGCAACACGGTATAGGAATAGGTAATGTTGTTGATGATACAATCAACCAAGAAAAAAATATTGTATTTTTGAGTGACACATCAACTATTCTTTTGATTCAAGGAGACCACTTAGAGAAACTAGTATCCTCCTGGAACATAAGCTCAGGAGATTTCAAGTAGTCTCCACTATCCGTCCAAGCTACCAATAAATTAGTACGTATTAATTCAAATGTATAACTAACTAATCTATAGTAATAGAAACATACATAATCTTAACGACCGGCTGGTGTAGTGGTAACATATATTGCCTTCTATGCCAGAGGTCCTGGGTTCGATCAAGTTCTTTAAGAAACTTAATTTGGGCTAGATAATGTTGTGTGAGTGTCAGAAATATTTATATTTATTAATGGTCTTAAGTGCTGGCAGGAATTCTCTTTCATTTTCTCTACCTTATTTTCTGTACCTTTAATTTGTTTTATTTTTATAAGCTTTGATCGTTTTTGCACACCGTGTGACTGTACACCAATGCCCTTAATGACAGAATTCTAACTCTATGATAGTTTCCCGTTCAGTGTATGCACGTCGCTGACCCTTAAATTATGTTCTAAACAGGTTCAACTTGTTACCGCTAGGTAGAAATACACTTAAGCTAGTTAAGTTTTCCTGGAAAGTTTTGCAGCAAATTACCTACTATAAGCCTTATCGTTTTTATTACTATTTATGGAAATAACAAACAGCTTTTATCCACTGAGTATGGCTTAGGCTAGGGATTAAATAGGGGTCAAAAGTATCGTAAGAATCCCCACTTGAGAAGGATACGTATGTGTGATAAGTATGCACAATTTTAGAAGACGCAGGTATGCATGTATCACCTCAAATGAAAGGTGATAAAATGTATGTTGTTTATTACGATTACTGGGTGCTATTATCGTCAACCATTACGAATCGAGGGCCATGGTTTATTCTAAATGACCTGACAATTCCATCAATAGCAATGGTTTGGTATAAAGCTGCAGTCATCGAGCCACGATACAGGATCAACGGTGTTCTAGCACCAATCATTATACCGCCCCAAAAGGATACCGATTTCCCGCCTTGTTGAACGGTTCCGATGGCAGCTCTTTGTCTTTCAGCATCCCCACGTCTTCCTCGGACACGAAGACGTCGGTTTTCTGGATGAGTACTGATTCTGGACTCGTCAACAAAGAGACAATTCCGCAAAATTTTGTCCTCGTCGTTTTCTTCATTTTATCGGAGCCGAGCCCACTGCAATCTGCGGCGCTGTCTTTGCTCTGAGGTCAGAGGTGCTCGTTAGGATCTCCTCGCTCGTAATCCAACCTGGTGCAAGCAATTCCTGATGGTATGAGTGATAATTTGTAGTCCAGTAGTAGTAACGCTTCTGAGCAACATAAGAACAGTTGGCCGACCACTGCGAGGTCGATCAGCAAAGTTATCGAAATCCTGTTCACGACACAGGATTGGGATATAGCCACTCTGCGGTGATACTGCTCGCGTAGAATGTCCTTCTTCCCTCAATGTAACAATTCTTGCTCGTAAAACTTTTGATAATCCCCTCGGCATCTTTTTGAATGAACTCCTTTGAAAAGTTAGAAAAATTATTAGAAAAACCTTTTTTTACCCACGACGGAACGGAGACGGTACGTATATGCAATGTTACCATTTATCTCCAGAAACACTGGTCCGATTTTAATGCGGTTTTCAGTAATCGCTTTGGACTTGATTGGTGCATGTTCTTAGATAGGTGTAGCGGTAACAACTCACCAGGGGGCGCTGCAGTAAACATTTGTTTGTAAAAGCCAATGTTACCGTTTATCTGCAAAACCATTGGTCCGATTTAAATGCTGTTTTCAGTGATCGCTTTGGATTTGATTAGCTCATGTTCTGAGATAGGTGTTACGGTAACAACTCACCAGGGGGCGCTGCAGTAAATATTTGTTTGCAAACCATTGGTCCGATCTACATGGGTTTTCCAGCGTTGGTGGGGACATTAGAGGGCTGATGAGGAACGAGGTGTTGTGTAATGTAATGTATGGTACCCATATTATGCTCTTTAAAAAGTTTGAAATAAAAAACAAAATAAAAATTTTGAAAAACCCACGACGCGACGTTTAAAAAGTAATTGAAAAAGAATAAAATAATTTATAATCCCCCGACTGAAATGATTTATGTGACGAGAGATAATTAACGTGAGAAGCTTTTTTAAAAGTTCACTTGATCTCACACAGAGTCGGTCATATTATGAACAACATACTATTCGTTTTCATGGCACTTCCCTACGCTTACCTATTCGATTCTCGAAGATGTAGATGTCGCAATAACATAGGTATTCAACTCCCTATGAACTTTATGAGAGCAAGAAAATCCGTCTGGGGCTGCCATTGAATGAATTCGTTTTGTAGTTTTATATTGAAATTTAAAATATTGATGGCAGCCCTCGTTTTTTATCTAACGTTCGATCTTTTTCGGTGTGAGTTCAAAGCTTTGGGAAAGGACACCTGACGTGCTTCCTATATTTTTGGAGCAAAGTACCTTAAAAAAGGAAAATTTTGCTTAAATTATGATAGAACGCGAACATTCAAACATTTTATAATATGACGTCATTTTACTAGGTCCGACATCGGAGTCATTAAAGGAGGTAAAAATGTTCGATCTTAGTAAGAATTTATATAAGATAACAGGACCCTGAGTTTAACACAAACCTAGTTTGCGTAATGTGTGGCTAAAGTGGCCACGCAGCCACCTACAGCGACTGTCCCATTGCTCTACGCCCGAAGCTAGCACCAGTGGCTGCACCTAAAAGTGAGCCAGCCCTTTGCCTTTAACTCGTCTCAGTCATATTCGATACAGTCGCCCTTAAAGCACAAATGACGGCCTTGCACAAGCCTACATTGGCGTGAAAGCAAGGGTCGTATGTCTATTTGGCGGCTATATTATGTTACGTTCACTTCAGCAACTACATGACCATATATTAGGAACTCCAAAAGGCCAAAAACACCGTCGAAGTCCTAAGCATTCTTAGGAAACACGCAGCTATCATAAAAAAGTAACCATCCTTCTCATTGCCGGTCACACGAGTATCCACTATGGCAGTCATGACGGGTTACTCAAAGACCAAACCCAAGGCCCAAAATCGAACTCTTTCTTAAAAAAATACAATTTTTACTACAAAAATAATTTTCTAGAAATTTAAGCAAAAGGCTTTATTTCCAGAAAAAACAAATCAAAAGGCCATATTTTCAGAAAAGATAAAACAAAAGATCGTATTTCTTAAATGTTTAATCTAAAAGTCATATTTTTAAACAAATAAATTATTAATAATGTTTTTTTTAAGTTGCTCAATTATTCTTAAATAAATGAATTTTATTTTTATTCATCACATTTTTCATTTATTTAAAAATAAATTATTAAATAATTTTTTTACGCTATTGCAAAGCTTCTATCGCGGGCCTTGAGCGTGGGGACCGAATCCAGAAATTCCGTATCGAAATAACCTAACACCCCCCACTCCCCCTTTCAATTCTTAAAAAAATATAATGGATACCTTATTGTTAATTACCAAGTATATTTTAAGAGGACCAGAGGTGCAGTTTTTAAAGTTTTTTGTAAAGTTTGCTTATGACAGAAGTAAGACCTTTTGACAGATTGTGGTGGTGGTGACTGCATTATATTGTTGAAATTGCAGTACGATGCTCTAGACATTATTTAATTTACAAAACAATACAATTAAAAGAAAAATCTTACGGTCTATTGGAATTTGTAATTTTCAAATGATAATAAATTAGGAACATATTTTTTAAGATGAGATTTATTTTCTTCTTAATTAAACATTATAAAAATGCAAAAATTTTTAAAGATATATATTTTTTAAAAGCCAGATATTAAAAAATACTATACTACCTTTGCGAAGTTGATATGTTGTTCAAAAAGATACTCACAATAATTATTTAAACTCATCATGACTACGATATTTCTTCTTCCGCATCTTGAATCATATCATCGCTGGTATTCATGCCCGTTAATTAGTTTTATGAGTACCTACTCTTGTTCATATACAAAAATCTGTTACTAAACCTGACTAATTTTGCGAATGATATGACCTCAATAGGTTGGCCTATGAGCGCCTACCAAAAAAAAAATACTGCTTGTATTTTCTTCGAAATATTGCAGATTTTTGTCTCTTTGTTTGTAACAAATATGATAAGAGTTTCTAGTGATTCTTAATTGCCAAGCATGACCGGTATAACTTTGTAAAGGGCACATCTGAAAAACTTATTTTAGTTTGTTTTTACTACTTCCTCAGCTATGAAAAAAGGAAAAAAGGGTGATAAGCGCCAAATAAGCGTGTTGTAAGCGGAGCTTTAGTCTTCCTTTATACAAAGCCTACCGCTCCAAAACTGGCTCCAAATATGACCATTATCGCGGTGATGTGTTATGGCAATATTTTATGACGTAGCTCTTTCATGTTTTTTCGACCTCACCATCCCTACCATTTAGTCACCGATAAAATCAATCATACTCTTAACAAAAAACTTATTATTCATAGTTGTGGACATCCCTCGAAGGATTTATCATAAGAATTTCCCAAATAAAGTTTATTTTATATGTGTCACAATGTGTTAATATTGTAAAGTACGTAACGCTGGGTTAGAGTCCAAATAAAATGGTGCGGAATAGGTATGAGACGCTCAATTCGAGATTACTTTTTAACAAGGGCGTACGTTGAAGTACATACTGCATTTTTATTTTAAAACAAACAATTACTTTTTTATACTTAGGTGAGTTATTTTTTTATTTTTTTGTCGACATTGACACTTTTTATACTACAAACTGCTTTTGCCTTTTTACTAGCGTTTATCTCTACCCCGTGTACTGCAGGCTATGACAAACTTGTATGTCAAGCATTTTGGTCAAGCATAAAAAAAAGTAACAAATATTCCATATTTTTTCAAAAATTTTGACGTCGATAGTATTGGCAAGATAAAAAAGCAATTTATATATATTTTATTACGGCTCATGAAAAGGTTGATGACCTTTAACAGGGACGGTATAGAAATAGCACAGATGTCCTAGGTCCTAGGATAATAGTAAAAGCGCGATTTCCAGTTAGGCTGGTTTAGACAAGAAACTCTTAGTAGCCCCCACTCACATTAGACGTTTAATTTTTTTAGTAGTACCGTAGTTTAAAAAAACCCTTAAATCTAAACTGAATATGGGGTAACATATCCACAACATGATTATTACATATAATTAAATTCACAACGAGTAAGTAGGTATACTTATGCAGTCTAGTGACCGCATTACCAAGTACTATTGTAGAACAGTCTTTATCATGTTCACAATAAGGTAGAAAAATAAACAATATTGTCTTTTAACTTTAACATACCTGTCTACGGAACTAGAGATATCGTCTGGTTATCTGCCTGATAATTGTGCAAATAAAGGCGAATCTTCTTTGGCGTATCTATGCTAACACTACGCATATAAATAAAGCAAAGCTTTACAAGGTCAATATGGAAGTAGTGTTAATAAGAAATATGAGCTTGATTATTGATGACCTACAACCAGTTACAATAAAACAAAACAGACAATCTAATTTCAAATATCTGCTGTTTAGGGTTCCGTAGCCAAAGGGTAGGTAAAACGTTACCCTCTTAAGTCTCCACTGTCCATCTGTCCCCAGGCTATATCCCTTGAACCGAGATAGAAAGACAGTTGAAATTTTCACGATGTATTTCTGTTGTAAACACGTGAAGCCCGTCATTAGATTTCAGGAAAAACGTTACCTTTACAGGATAACTTTGCTATCTAACTGTCTATCTGTAAGTAAGCCACCCTTAGGGTAAAGAAAAATCAAACTTTAAAGTCAACGCAATGAATAGAGATTGATAGATAGAAAAGATAAACGGAGATACCGTTTATGCCGCATATTTAGATTGATGAGTTAGGTATATTTGCGTAAGGAACCCACAGTGCGCGACTCAAACTTGGCCGATGACTTAACCTATTATAAAAACAATCATGGGATGTGTATTTAACTACTATTCATGAGGTAATTAAGTAAAACAATAAAACACATCAATCAAAATATCTTTTTTTTATTTTATTTATTTATTTATTATTACATCAAAACACATTACATCTATCATTACAGGAGACCTAATGCGACAGTAAAGTGCAATAATTTAACTAAGAGTCTTACATATCTTAAACTTATTATAATAGAAAATTATAAAATCTTAAAGAACATCTCACATACATAATATATTTTTTGTTATCGAATTCCATGCTGGACTAGCTTCCATGCTGGACTGGGAGCGAAAGAAAAACATTGAATGTACCAGCTGCTTCTCTTCCCGGGCATACTGTAAAAGTCAGTTAAGGGACAGAGGTTTTATTAGCATTTTTGTGGGCGATAGGCTGACCCCCTGTCACTGCAATAGCCTCTCTCCATCATTATAATACCTCATTTGTCAAACGTGACATCAGATGGTCTTATAACCTCTGGTGTTCTGCCTACCCCATAAGGGATACAGGCGTGAAGTTATGTATGTATGTATGTTATCGAATGTGGAAGATTAAACCTATCAAGAATATTCATCTCCAGGGTACTTTTTTAACACCATGCATAGGTAAGTAATTGCGTCAAATCGTTAGTTTACCTATTTATAGGTACCGTAGACGTTTGACTAAGCAGCGGCCACGTGAACACAATTAAAGACTTTTTGTGTTTTAAAAACAGTTAAGTAAGGTTTTAGTTACCTAATTGAAAACACCGTTATTTTCTCGAAATAGTTTATAAGAATGCGAAACTCAAGGAAAAAGTATGTACCTACAGAGAAGCCCACGCAGAAGGTTTGCTAGGTGTAGCATAATGCATGCAACGTCAAACAGGAAAAAAGTCTAAAAATTTACATTGTTTTTAATATTTTGTAATAAGAACCACTAGTCGATCATTGTGTAACTTCAATAAAACAAAATACTTACTACGCCGTTCGCCATGAAAATTTTTATTTAAAAAAGAATGTCAATTCAAAAATTAAAATTCCAGACACCTATCATCAGTATTTAAAATATTTCGAAGAATTGCAAATTTAGAACTGAGAATTAAATCATGTGAATATACAAATATTGTAGGACCTTACTCCTATAGCGCCGCCATCTAGTGATAAAGTAAGCACATAAATTGTGTTATTGACTAGACAATTAATGGATTTTACTTATTTTTTACTATTAGGTATATTATAACATATTTTTCGTACATACATACGTACTATGTAGGTACGTACAATACTAGGGTCTAGGTACCTATACATATCTATTAATGAAAAAAACGGGGCAGCAATGCGTGCCGGCTCTGGGGCCGTCTACGTGAAGCGTCAGCGATACTATCCAAGTCTTTTATTTTAACTGTGTCTAAACTCGCATTTGACGTCAATCACATCTGATGCTAAGTGAAGGTCGAAGATGACAGTACACGGCGTTAAGAAGGGACTGGCTCTTCATAAAACATTCTCGAAATACATCACCAACCTAACACCAATCAGAGTCCTATCTAACACTTATCTTAGGGCGGTAAGGCTATTTCAGCCTAACCTTCACGGGCAACCTTTATACCATTAGGTACTATAAACTCTGATTTACAAATTTCAGATGTCGGTGATACGAGACATAGCAGTATTCCTGTGTGGTTTCCTGTCGCTTCGACTCGTCGCGTGCCAGGTGGTGCTGCCAGGAGCCTGCCCTGATGTTCCTGCTATGAGAGATTTCAACCCCAGCAGAGTAACTAGATATCTATTTTTGTTTAGTCACCTAATGGCCTTGTAGTTTTACGATTATAAAATACAATTAAATAGTTTTCACTTGACAGTTTTATGACTGAATAGGTTTAAAGTTGTGATTGTAAAGTTTTTATTTACTGTGCTTATGCGAAAAACTCATGGAAATTTGATTTTGGATTTTAGACATCAAAGTTTACCGAAACTTACAAAAAACATGTTTTAACAAGCTATCAATGCAGATATTGAGGTAACTTTATCATTATAAATAGATTTGTCCTAAAATTATAATTTATCAGGGACATAACTCTTATATGACCTTTCTTACCTAATCTCAACTGATGGAGATGAGATGTAATAAAAAAGCTGAAGATGGAGCAGAATTCTAAAGGACTCAGTTCCTTACAAAATAAGACTGAACACCTAAACGAGTCTTATTATGTTATATTTTTAATCTAAAACCTATTTTTTTTCCTTATATGTATAAAATATCCTTAAAATTGTGCGTATTAAAAGAATCCTTGAAAAATACAAATCAGGTAATTATGCAGTCAGTAAGTGCAATCGTCATGGAACTCAATCATGTGTGGCATACCGTATCGCAACTTGTCAACGATTATGTGTTTAGTTAGTTAGTTAGTAGTGCTAATAAACTGATAATTACCAGGGTCGTGCAAAATATTCGAATTAATAAAATTATTATTGAAACAAGCTTTAATACACACAAATATCCATAACGTGGCGGCTAACACAAACATGGGCTCTAACGTTAGTACATAGTAACTCAATGGCTCTAACTGGGAATCGAACCTTTTGACAAAAGAATGCCGAGAGTTTTATTTCCGTCGACTTTTTTCCTCTTGATCTACCTAACATCAATATGTTTTTTAAAGCCGAAGAATTGGATATATTGGAGAATCGTCGCCCGCATGCGCGCAGCCCTCGTCTACCGTTTCACGATCATGAAGTGTAAACTATTTACCTACAGTGAATACAAACTTTTTGATTTTGATTTCGAACCTGAAACTTCTGGCACACAATGGGAAAGTTTTTACCGTCACACAAAGAGGCCGAATTTACAAAATAGCTTCTGTGCCACTACATGGCGTTTCCTTCAAAGTTACCTCTTAAGTTATAAAACTTAATAATATGATTTTTATTAAGTTTTATAACTTAAGAGGTGAACTAATTTGATTTTACTTGACGGTCTCCGTGGCGTAATGGTCTAGTGTTCAGCTACGACGTCAGAGGTTCCAGACGGATCAGAACTTTACTAAACAGTGGTGCGAGCACTGAACTTTATCCACTCGTATGTTCGTATAGTATAGAGACGGTCTGTAAGCAATAATTTAAATCTATCCATTGCCGCACGGCCAGCTTAAATAAATGTGTGCCTTGTTAATTTTGAATGTTTGTAAATATATTGTACTCTTAAATAAATGTAAATTAAAAAATTACAATGTAACTAAAAACTTGCAACCTACTCCATACTATGCGAATATTCGTTAACATACGAGTCGATAAAGTTCTGTGCTCGCACCGCAGATTCGGGTCTAAATGTATACTTAGATACTTACCTTTAGTTTCAATGTATGGTATCACAAGCTAATATAAAACTGTACTTTAGGGCAACATGGTTTGTATGTCAGAGTAGGTAACCCGTTGTTTTATCTTTTGCAAATCTCTGGAGTTGTATGCGCTACGTTGAGGTACAAATAAAGAAAAATCAAAGGAAACTTATCTTAAATCTCTTTTTTTTCAGTATTTAGGGAAATGGTATGAAGCAGAGAAATACTTCACCATATTCGAAGTTCTAGGACGCTGCATTACAGCGGACTACGTGGAGAAAGACAACGGCATTATTGGAGTTGTCAACAAACAGATTAGTAGTCTGTAAGTATTCCTTTGTTTATTATTTATGTTTCGTTTTTTCTCTTGTATTTGGATGCGTTTGGGTGGGAAATATTACCCTTTCACTTTTTAAGCTATTGCATAGCTTCTATCGCTGCCTTAAGCGTAGGGACTGAATCCAGAAATTCCGTAACGAAAAAAACCTAACACCCCCCACTCCGACCGGCACAACGGTGATACTTTGATTTCATAACTTTACATGCGGGCTTTAATAAACAATCAGCGCCATCTACTAGGAACTTGTGGAACTTTATATTAGATCAAACATTACTGCATTAATAAAATAAATAAATAATTATAATTGCATAAGTTGATAAAAAATGCTTTACCGCGGCAGTCTCCGAGTGCCACACGTCTTTTTTTAAACCACCAAACCTGTAAGCGAAGTTCTGATCAGGAAGCATTAGCCAGTGAATTGACTGAATCCATGTTCTCTTGGGTCGAAATTCTATCATCCCTAATTATTGATGTCTTTAGCCCTGGAACCTAGATTGCCACTTAGTTTTCAGTGTATCCAAAGTAAGCTTGCCGTTTCGATGAAATTATAAAAAAAAAACACATTTCACAGAGAAATAAATAACCATTTCTGTCCGTGTAGGGTTAGCTTGGAATAGCCGTATCACCCCTGGATAAGCGTGTCATAAAAGGCGACTAATCCGAGTGACCCCTTCATATAAAATCTCCCGCCAAATATAGCCTCTCCGCTAATATTTTTACACACGACGGAACGGAGACGGTATATGCGTTTGGGGTGAGAGGGTGTTTGTGCAAACCAATGTTACCATTTATCTCCAGAACCCCTGGTCCGATTTTAATGCGGTTTTCAGTAATCGCTTTGGATTTGTTTGTTGCATGTTCTTAGATAGGTGTAGCGGTAACAACTCACCAGGGGGCGCTGCAGTAAACATTTGTTTGTAAAAGCCAATGTTACCGTTTATCTGCAAAACCATTGATCCGATTTAAATGCTGTTTTCAGTGATCGCTTTGGATTTGATTGATGCATGTTCTTAGATAGGTGTAGCGGTAACAACTCACCAGGGGGCGCTGCAGTAAACATTTGTTTTTAAAAGCCAATGTTACCGTTTATCTACAAAACCATTGATCCGATTTAAATGCTGTTTTCAGTGATCGCTTTGGATTTGTTTAGCGCATGTTCTGAGATAGGTGTTACGGTAAGAACTCCCCAGCGGGCGCTGCAGTAAATATTTGTTTGCAAACGATTGGTCTGATTTGAATGCCGTTTTTAATTATCGCTTTGGATTTGATTGGTATAATGTTCTTAAATAGGTTTAACGGTAACAACTCATCAACGCATCTTGATTTCTCACTCATTATAATACTTCACTATGTATTTAAATAAACTACATGAGTTTTCCAGCGGTGGTGGGGACATTAGAGGGCGGATGAGGAACGAGGTGTTGTGTAATGTAATGTATGGTACCTATATTATGCTCTTTAAAAAGTTTGAAATAAAAAACAAAATAAAAATTTTGAAAAACCCACGACGCGATGGTTAAAAAGTAATTGAAAAAGAATAAAATAATTTAAAATCCCCCTGACTGAAATGATTTATGTGACGAGAGATAATTAACGTGAAAAGCTTTTTTAAAAGTTCACTTGATCTCACACAGAGTCGGTCATATTATGAACAATATAATATTCGTTTTCATAGCACTTCCCTATGCTTACCTATTCGGTTCTCGAAGATGTAGATGTCGCAATAACATAGGTATTCAACTCCCTATGAACTTTATAAGAAGAGCAAGAAAATCCGTCTGGGGCTGCCATTGAATGAATTCGTTTTGTAGTTTTATATTGAAATTTAATATATTGATGGCAGCCCTCGACGGATTTTCTTGCTCTTCTTATAAAGTTCATAGGGAGTTGAATACCTATGTTATTGCGACATCTACATCTTCGAGAACCGAATAGGTAAGCATAGGGAAGTGCTATGAAAACGAATATTATATTGTTCATAATATGACCGACTCTGTGTGAGATCGAGTGAACTTTTAAAAAAGCTTTTCACGTTAATTATCTCTCGTCACATAAATCATTTCAGTCAGGGAGATTTTAAATTATATTATTCTTTTTCAATTACTTTTTAACCATCGCGTCGTGGGTTTTTCAAAATTTTTATTTTGTTTTTTTATGAAGAACCAGTTCTTTCCTGGGCCTGTATACTTTCATCTTCAACCACATCTTCACTTACCATCAAGAGAGATTAGGGGCAAACACGGGCTTAGTCTTTAATTAAAAAAAAGTAAGCAAAGGAACTATATTTTGTAGATCTTTGTAGGTACCCAATTTCGTACCTTGTAACGGCTTTTAACACTGTTCCATTTTCGTGCGGGTATAGAGTCCTTCATCAAGGGTCGAGTATGAGGTGAAGGGCTAAAACTAATCACACCTTTCCGATAATAAATAGTAAATACAAAAGTTAGCTTGCTGTTTTCGATGACATAATATTATACAAATATTAAGAAGAAAAAAAATTATGCACTCACTAAAGTATGATAGAACACATGTCATAAAGAAATGAATAATTATTTCTGTCCGTGTAGGGTTAGCTTAGAATAGCCCCAATGCCCCTGGATAAACGTGTCGTAAAAGGCGACTAATCCTAGTGACCTAGGGTCCGTCAGGGTCCAACTGGCTAGCGCCCACCCTCCATACAACATTTGCCCCCAAATAAAATCTCTCCGGCAATATTTTATGAAGAGCCAGATCTTTCCTAGGCTTGTGCGCTTTCATCTTCGACCTCATCTTCACTTACCATCAGGTGAGATTGAGGTCAAACGCGGCTTAGTCTTTAATAAAAAAAAAGCAAAGATGTATTTTCTAGATCTTCGCTTTTTTTCGTACCTTGTAACGACTTTTAAAACTGTTCTATTTTCGTGCGAGTACAAAGTCCTTCATCAAGGGTCGAGTGTGAGGTGAGGCGCTAAAACTAATCACACCTTTCCGATAATAAATAGTACATACACATATATTACAGTAAATTTGTAGTTAATGTTTAGTGTAGTATGAGAGTGTCAAGGCGCTTTGGTAACACTATCTGCCTCAGAAACTAGAGGTCGTGGTTTCGATCCCCACGAAATGCAATCATTAGCGTGCATTAACTTGTTTGTTTGCATTGGTCCATAACTAGTATGTATGATATGTAACTATTATGTACGTAAGTGAAAATAAAAACAGTGTACATGTGTATATTTGATGTCGAACACAAAAAATTATGGAAGTATGGACTGAAAATAAAAGCTTTGTGAAACCGAACGTTTTTTGCAAGATTTGACTTATTAGCAAAATCAACTAAAAATATTTTGATGCTTATTTAAAAACTGCAGTCTTACATAGATAAACAAATAAATGCCTTTTATTTACTTGTCAACCCTGAATGTAAGACACTGTTATTATTTTTTCCAGTACCGGTATCAAAACTATGATACAAGGTGAAGCGAATCAAGTGAGTCGGTCGGACGAGGGCAAGCTCTCGGTTCGATTCCCGTCGCTGCCTGTCAACTTCGCAGCCCCCTACTGGATCATAGACACCGATTATGACAACTACGCTATTGTCTGGAGCTGCTACGATTTTGGAATTTTACACACTAGTGAGTTTGTTGTTTTGGTTTTATACATTAAAATTTGTTTTCATACATAACTTCACGCCTGCATATCTTATGGGGTAGGCAGAACACCAGAGGCTATAAAACCATCTGATGTCACGTTTGACACGACGTTGGGAGGAATTATAATGATGGAAACAGACTATTGCAGTGACAGGGGGTGTCAGCCTGTCGCCCACAAAAACGTCAATAAAACCTCTGTCTCTTAAATGTCCAACAAAACTGACTTTTCGAGTATGCTTGGGAAGAGAAGCAGCTGGTACATTCTATGTTTTTCTTTTGCTCCCAGTCCAGCATCTAAATTTATTTATATATATATATATATTTTTATATATATAAAGCTATTTGTTTTCATTTGTTATAA
This sequence comes from Stenoptilia bipunctidactyla, assembly GCA_944452665.1. Taxonomy (NCBI): domain Eukaryota; kingdom Metazoa; phylum Arthropoda; class Insecta; order Lepidoptera; family Pterophoridae; genus Stenoptilia; species Stenoptilia bipunctidactyla. Next base: position 15,140,001 of record OX101726.1, read on the forward strand.
AAGCCGGAAGTATTAGTAGCCTCTGTACAGATTATTCGACATGGCAAGTCAAGCTACGTTCGGCCTGGTCGGTAGATACATGCAAGACATATGAACACTTCCTTGCTTCAGATGGCAAAATAAGTGCACTAGCTGATCGGTTGCTGGAACTGTTTATAATTTTTTGGGGACTGAAAACTGCTCGCGTCCGCAAGGTTTAGCCCTCGATGCCTTGTACGTGGTCCCTGGGTGGTGCTAAACGAGCAGTAAAATCTGGTGGTAGGCTTCGGCCGTGGCTTGTCACCACCCACTAGACAAAACCATGCCGCCAAGTAACCTAGTTGCGTTCCGGCATGATGTCTAGTGTAGCCATTGAGGAGGATAGGTCTGAGTAATCGTGCTGCATCGGAGAACAGTTTTCAACTCGTAGGGTAATGACTCACCGGGTAACTCGTTTTGGAGGGTAGCGGGATCCGAAGCACGGTGCACCGCTGGCCGACCGCAGGTAGTAGGGGCCCAAGTAGCATGCCAGCCACATGCGAAAGGCTGCCCCGCCACCTCGCGAAAAATCCCGGGAGGCTCCATCGTGCCGGTTGGCGACCGGTTAGAGAGGACCCGATGGCGACCTCGGGGGGGTTCGGGCGTCCCCGCAGTCTCCAGGCGAGTTCCCCAATGGTGCGTTGTTCCCTACGAGTTGCTTGGTTCCATTTGCAGCGCTTCACTCAACTTCTATTCTCCTCCCTATTCACTCCACTACCAATTCACAATGAAAGGTCCTAAAAAGAGTACGGTTCAACAGCGGTTGCACTTCCTCTCCCTTAAAGTGCACTTCTGTAACATCCGAGGAGTGCACTCCAATCTGAATGATGTCCACCACCATCTTGAGACGGAGAGACCACACCTACTCTTTCTAACGGAGACGCAGATCTACGATCCGTCAGACTCGGCATACCTTGGTTACCCAGGCTATATCCTGGAGTCTCTTTTCCGCCCGCACGCCGGGGTGTGCATGTATGCCAGTGACGCGATCTGTTATCAGCGTCTCCGTTACTTGGAAGTGCCGGACCTTTCAGTCATGTGGGTTCACATAGATACTGGCCTAGACCAAGTGGTTTACGCCTGTATCTATCGTTCACATAGCGGAGATCGGGAGACAACGAGGCTTATGGAATACCTTGGCAATACAGCAGATAAGATTCAGCAACGTTTTCCCACGGCGCAGTTGGTGTTTCTGGGGGATTTTAATGCTCACCACGGGCAGTGGTTATACCCGTATCAGGACACTGACCATGCTGGCAGAGAGGCCTTTAAGTTATCGCTGACTTATGGTCTCTCACAGCTTGTTAACGAGCCTACGCGCATCCCCGACGTTGCTGGCCACACTGCGTATTGCCTGGACCTTCTGCTGACAACCGATCCTGACAGATACTCGGTGTCCGTCACTGCACCTTTAGGGACATCCGATCACTGTATGGTGAAATCTGTATCGCTGTACTCGCCACCTGACACCCGCCCAAAAGGCTCCAGGCGAGTATGGCGTTACAAGTCAGCAGATTGGGATGAAATGCGACATTTCTTCGCATCTTATCCATGGCGGCAAACTTGTTTTACATCAACCGATCCATCGTGCTGCGCTGATGCTGTCTCAAGCGTGATAGTTCAAGCAATGGAGTATTTCATTCCCCACGCTGATCTATCCCTTGAAACCAAAGCTCGCCCATGGTTTAATACTGCTTGCCTTGCCGCTGAAAAGCAAAAGCGGGAAGCATACAAAGCCTGGGCAAATGCTCGCAGAAGCAAAGCTGTGGATTCGCATGAACACAAGAAGAGGTACAATGCTGCCGCCAAGTCCTGCAAAAAGGTAATCAAAAGAGCTCGTTTTGCCCACATAGGCCGTATCGGAGACAGAATAGCAGCATACCCTTCGGGAAGTAAAGCTTTCTGGTCCCTTGCCAAGTCGGTCGAAACGAACTTTTGTCGCCCGTCGCTGCCACCACTGAGGAAACCCGATGGTTCTCTGGCCCACACTGCTAAGGAGAAAGCAGATTTATTTGCTAGTATCTTCGCGGAAAATTCTCGCCTAGATTGCCAAGGAAAAATCCCACCCCAATTACCTCAGTTCGGACCTACAATGGGTACCGTTCACATTCGCCAAAAGGAGGTTCTTAAATGCTTGCTGCACCTAGACGAGAACAAAGCTAGTGGTCCAGACGGTATTCCTGCAGTGGTCCTAAAACGCTGCGCAGCTGAGTTGTCTCCCGTTTTGACGCGTCTTTATCGACTTTCGTTGGAATCCGGTAAGGTTCCCAAGTCCTGGAAGCTTGCTAACGTACAGCCAGTACCAAAGAAGGGAAGCCGTGCCGATCCTGTCAACTATCGACCAATTTCAATCACCTCCATACTTTGCAAAGTCATGGAACGTGTATTGAACAATAGACTCCTGGCATACCTCAAGACCAACGAGCTCCTAAGCGATAGCCAATATGGTTTCCGCAACGGGCGCTCGACCGGCGATCTTCTCGTGTATGCCACTCACTTATGGAGCGAGGCCTTGGAGGGTCATGGTGAAGCAATAGCTGTATCCTTAGACATTTCCAAGGCCTTTGACAGGGTCTGGCATGATGGTCTCTTAAGTAAGCTTCCAGCTTATGGCATACCGATTGGGCTCTGCGACTGGATATCTGATTTTCTGAGGGAACGGTCAATTCGAGTAGTCTTAGATGGCTTCTCCTCCGACCAAATGGCAATTAATGCCGGGGTACCTCAGGGATCTGTTCTCTCTGCAACATTATTCTTGCTGCACATTAATGACCTTTTGACACCGGGCATTATTAGTTATGCTGATGACAGCACTGTTGTAGAGAGATACGTATCCAATGCGCGAGCGAGCCCCCGTGAAATCCAGAGTTTAAGAAAGTCAATGATTGAGCGCGTTGATTTGACCTTACGAAAAGTATCCGATTGGGGTGAGTCGAATTTGGTCAAATTCAACGCGTCCAAAACTCAGGCGTGTCTATTCTCCGCAAAAAAGAGCACCTTCACATTAACGCCCACTTTCCAAAATGTATCTGTCCCCATCACTGACCATCTAGGGCTTTTAGGCGTAACTATAACATCCAGTTTAAACTTCGGTCAACAAATTGTGTCCATGGCTCAAGTAGCTTCGAAAAAGTTGGGAATCATCTCGAAGGTACGGCGGTGCTTCAGCCCTGCACAGCTTCTTAACTTATATACAGCTCAAGTGCGATCATGTATGGAGTACTGCAGTCATCTTTGGGATGGTTCAGCCAAATATCAACTAGAAGCGCTGGACTCCGTTGACCGAAGAGCCCGTAATCTAATTAACAACGTCGACCTTACGACCAAAAAACTACAGACCCTAAAGCATCGTCGTAAGGTTGCTTGTTTAACCGTGTACTACAGGATACATTTTGGTGAGTGCGCGAGTGCTCTGTTTGAGCAAATTGAACCCTCACCCTGTTACCATCGGACTACTAGACGCAGACAGAACTTCCATCCGCATGTGGTTGATATTCCGAAAAGTCGAACTAAGCGCTTTGACAGTTCCTTTTTGATACGGGTCGCCAAGGTTTGGAATGAACTGCCTGCGTCTATTTTCCCTGACCAGTATAGTCCTAGTACTTTTAAGCGTCGAGTGAATAGGTTTCTCGTGGATGGACGTGTACCACCTTAGTCTTCATGTTCACTTAACATCAGGTGTCATGGAAGACAAACGTCCCATCCATATTTTATAAAAAAAAAAAAAAAACTGTGTATACTTACTTGTATACAGTCTGTGTTGAGATTTGACGGAAGCCGTTTCGTAGCCTTGAAAATTCTGTACCTAATGTTCGTACCAGCACTGGGCCCTTACAAAATGTCTAATTAATGTCAACTATATCACTTATAGCATCAAAATGTACGGAATATACACTTACAAAATCTTTCTTATTTATAATATTTATTAGCTATGGCTGCCAATGCCATAAATATTGATTGCGTAAAAAATAATAACGAAAATAAAAGTTTTTACCTTTTAGGTTGTAATTATGTTGGTTTGCAATGGCAAATAATTACTTATGATTTCAACATTACTTATGATTAAATTTTAATTTGACTTACTCAATTAATCTAATAACATTCAAAAAAATATTTCAGGAAATGCTTGGCTCTTGACAAGGGAGAGACGACCTTCGCTGTCTGTCCTGGAAAAGGCCTACAAAGTTATTGACAAGAACAACATTAGCAGGTCCTATTTCATGAGGACCGATCAAGACAATTGCCCAGAAGATGATGAAAACAACCATTGAACACACAATGATTTTATACTAACTTTATATAGCTCGCAGTACGCAGCTAAGGCATTTATAATAGAATAATTACACATAAGAGGCATTTTAACACAATTTATACAATTATAACTGTATCCATTTTCATGACCACGCATTGTATTACTTATGAAGGTGGATTCAAAGAAACTAATTTAATTATAGGCTTATAAGGTTTTGTAAGAATTTTTTATTAAAAACTATTTAAAAAGTTAACTTTTACTTTTTAATATAAACAAACAGTAATGTATAGTACATATTAATTTTTTTACAATTTTAGATTTTAACTATCTACCTTAAATAAATTAAAGCCTTAAAAAAAATAAACATGCGTTAATAACAATTCGATGTAAGTTTATCAGATCAAACGATAGTTTTAATAGAAAATCTGTTTTTAGGTTCTTACCAAGAGTTACAGTTTTTACTGCCTCGAACGTGAAAGCGTTTCCCAAATTTTGTATTCAAAATAAAGAATAAATTCATTTTTTACACACAATATAAAGCTAAAAGAAATATTCACAAAATAATTGTACAACCATGACAAAAACCAAATGCAAAACAAAAATGTATGCAATGTTACAACAAACGTCTACTACAGGGTTGCTTGAGGTTTTAAATTTTACTATCTGAAGCAAAGAGAGCTGATCGAATTCCCATACAAAACTAAACAAACGACTCACGTTCAAGAAACTACAGTTACTAATAAAATAATCAATCGGTTAGAACTGATCAAAGTTCTAAAATAGCTTAGGATTATTTTTTAAATCTAAGAAGGTAGACACATGCTCTAAGTAGGAGAGCTGTCGTCAGAATGCCAACTTTTTCTATGTTGGTTAGTAGCCTCGTCATAGGTCGGCGGTGGGGGGGTTTTCCCACTCTTGGTCTTCACCTGCAGCCGTGCTGCTGCAGCAAGGCGATCTTCTTCTACTTCTTCAGGGATTGAGTCGCGACGGCGTTCATCGTATTCGGTAAGAACTGGCTGGGATATGTTGTTGCGTTGAGTTAGCTTTGGAGCACTGTTTGCCAGCTGAAATAGAAAGGGTTTTTTTGGGATTAAGCAGACTATCTGTCTTGTATTTAGCGACACTTAAGTATATTTAAGTTGTGGTATTGCCGTTGACAGCTTTACTCCAACGATTTACTCAAAAAGTTATAATGCTTTCCCGATATTATTAAAACTATATTTCAAGTTTAAAGTTGATACAACATCGTTTAATTATTAAATAACAATATTACATTTGACTTTGAGACAAATGCTAAAAGTAAAATGACTAGAATGCTAACAGTCGATATTTTTATCATAAATACTTTTCTCCCAGAGAAAACGGTAAGTAAACAAATATTTTTAAAATTTGTACAATATCAAGCAGCTTAGCTATTAATTACAAAAGTAAACACTAGACTCTTAAATCTTAGATAACAGATAGACGTAAAACAAAAGTAATAAATTTGCATCAATACGTCACAAAAATAATGTTTTGAGCAAATAAAAGAACTAATAATAAGCAAGGTTTTATAATTATTTGTTGTGCATTTATTTCGGTACTAAAGTCTTAATGAAGGCGAAATACTTACCTAGGTAAATTTTGCGAATGAATAAACTAACCTTGTATAATAAGACTGGTCTATTTGGCGTTGAAAGGACTGGGTTAGATATGTGGCTTTTTCCTTGATGGCCTATTTCCAAAGCGGATTTGAGCAGATCTACTTTTGATACAGAACCTTGCTGTATTTTCGGGGATATTTCAATGTTACTGCATCGCCTTTGGCTGTTACTTCCACTCCTGCTTCTGCATAGTTCGTTTATATCTCCTTGTGAAAGCTGAAAAGGGACACAAGATAATGTAATTAAGTTTTGAGGACCAAAAGTGCGCCATTTAAATAGGTACTGGAATGACTTGAGCTACCCGAGCTGAGTGACTGAACCCGTTTTCGACCTCAATCAATGAGGTTGAAGATGACAGCACACGGGCTTAGGAAGGAATTGGCTCTACATTCAAAATTGGTAGCATGTTTTATATGATGGGTGGTGAACGATTTGTCTTACTACCAAGCGGGTACTTCAATATAAATAGAACTTCACTAAGTGTTAAAGTTTTTTTCAGTTGTCGAGAGAATGCATCGAAAGTGTAGATTACGATAGATAGAAGTTAAAGGGTGCTAATTAAACAAACTTCTTTTAAATAGCATTATTCCCCTCTAAAAATCTTAGTTGCCTTCTAAATTACTATGTCAGCCACAATCCGTGCCACAAACCACGTCGGGGTTATTTAAAAAAGCTCTATGGTTTATGGCGCTTCGCCGACCGCTGCCGCGGCACCGCTCGCTTCGCTCGCTCGGCTCGCGCACGTATATTACTATATGCAACCTAACTGCTCCTCCTCGCTGCGCTCGTCGTCGCACCTAACCGTACCGACTACGTCTTCCGGAACGGGAGCCCTTCTTGTCGCATAATATTTTTCATCGCAATGTTAATGAATATATTACTTAGTATAAATTATTATAGCATAATTATGGCATAAATTGCTTCAAGACACATTTTTCGCAAATAGAAGTTATTCGTGGCTAAGTTATGAAAATAGAAGCTTGATCACGTAGCCAAAAAATATATTCTGGAGCTGGACTTATTATTTCTCGAAGTTAAATATGAGTGACTTTTGAGATACGAGTAATTTGTATTTTATTTAATTAAAGTATTATTTTTTATGAATGTGTAGTAAAATAAATATAATTACCCGAGCTCTGGATCCTCTTGGCAGTGATCTGATGGATCCCAAAGGATTGAACCTAGTTACCATATGTAATCTTTCAAAGGAAACCATGGTCTCCGCATCTTTTCGTAGAGGTTCACTATTCAGCTTGTCACCTTCACCGCTTTCTACAGCATAAACAAAATCTGATTTAACTTATTCTCTTCAAAAGGTGAAAAAAAGTAGCAGTAGCAGTATGTTTCTTCTTTGGAGAAAAAATCCTACTTAATATGAGACTCATTTTACATGATATTTATTCAAATTAAGTTACTCTATGTTTGTGGCCTACACAAAAAAATAATTATTGTTACATACCATTAATAGAAAATACCGATCTTGAAACTAAAAAGTAGAAATTATTTTCCAACAAAAGTTGGTCAACAAAGTAATAAGTACGATCTTTTTATTCTACAAGAGCATGTGCTTGGCAAACGCGGCCATAAAAATGTAATGAGAGCACACATTCCTCTTCTATTAACCTGTAAACTGGACAGCGAGAGACAGCGGCGCGGGCAGCGACGCGGGGAATCTGGGCCCGTTTTCGACGCCAGCGGGCGCTCGAGAGATTTGTCGCGGTTTCATACAAACTCAATACTTTTTATCGTGTCGCGGAAATCCCTCCCTGCTATCGCTCTCGCTGTCACTGTCATCCAGTTTGCAGCCTAAGGCAATGGTCAGGAATAAAGGGTGTAAATAAGGCCCTAAGCGTAATAAAGGAATCACGTAAATAATCAAATAGTGCCTAAGATATTATGAAATCTGAACATATTTTTTGTAGTAATGAACATGGATAAAACTTTGCTTGAATTATACCTCTCTTCATATATATTAGTTTTTTCGCAAGCAATATCCATTTCAGCATCCGGAATAAATCCGTTTTGTGTGCAGCCTATTTGGCTCAGTTCTGGGGAAGCGGTGGTTTTTGTTCTGTCTGACACGAGCGTTCGTTTATATTGAACATTACGTTAGTAAAATAATGTATAAAACGTCTTAAATTTAAAATCGAATAAGTTGAAAATCGAATTCAGAAGAATTTGGAAAAAACTAAAATTGTTAAGTTTAATGTAGGTAATACAATTCAAACTATTCACCAAAATAGCAATAACAAAAAAATCCAACCACCTTACCTATAATAAATTTCATAGTTTAGAATAGAGTGTAAGTAGGTAGTTCGATTTATTGTCTAATATAGGCATTTCCTTTATCAGACTATTGCACTAAGCTCATCGATTATTATAGCCAAGTGGCTTCATACCTGTATCAGGATCGCAGCGCTCTTCAAAAGCGGTAACATTGATCTTTCTCAGCCAAAAGTAATGCAGCAGTCCGTACAGGACTCCCCCAAGGAAGGCTATTAGGCCCATATACCGGAAGGCTTCTCGGGTTCCTAGTGATGCAATAAGTAGACCTCCTCCGAAACTGCCACTGCCTCGCCCTGAAAATATTAGAGTGTTATGATGATTAGGTACAATTTGTTGCTCTTTATTTAGTACAAGTAAAACTTGAAACTGTTTTATTCATCATCCTTAACCTGCTCTTCAAATATTTAGCACTTTTTTATCAGGGCACTGTATATTTAGGACCCTATTAAAGGTTTTTCAGCAGTATATTTTGTTAAAATTCAAGGAATTTAATAAAAACTAAGTAATAAATCCGAAACCATTCTTATTCTCAGGAAAAACAAACGAAACAAAATTATCTCAATGACGTTACAAAGCGGCCTGTTATCATGTAAACATTATAGGCTTTAACTTTCTTATTTGAACAAACATTAAAGTTCATTACCGTTTATCGTGTATTCATGTTACGTATAATTACGTTTGATTGTAACAATAAGGCGATATGCTATATACCTTTTTCAGGTTTTTACGTGGCCAAATTATATTAATTATATTTAAAGGTACAATCCAGACTGCAATCCATTGTGAGGTTTGCTACACTGACAAAGTCTGCATGGTGAGCAAAAAGACCATCGCAGTTTTTTTTTACTGAAAGCACACATCGGATCTCTTCTAACATTTTAGTTGGCAGAACTGTAAGGACGTACAGCAATGCAAAGATGGTCTTTTATTTTTGAAGTACAGAAAAAGAAGTAGAAAAAAATGAAAGCTGCCAGAATTTCCGAATTTGTCGCATGCATGACTGCATTTAATTGCATAGGTTCTGAAGTGCGTCATGATTAGTTTGTCGTCAAATCTGCACTTTAAACTTACCCAAACTGAAATGAGCCATGCCCAATACGCCAATAAGTGTCGCCAGGAGACTCTTTGGCGCTAACATTGCGCAGTAAGTCGCTGCTGCAACCCACATCAGGTGCACAGAAAGAGATTCCATAGCTTCAAATGGAAAACACCACCATGAGTTTCTGAAAATACATAATACAAACTATATCTAACATTCACACCAGATATCGGATAAAAAACTTAAGAAATACATAAATGTACATAGTGAATGTATAAATAGAAGAAAAAAACATTAGGTAATAAAAATATTCAAAATAAATAACATTCGAGATTCGAACCCAGAACCCCTGTCATAGAAGTTTTTACCGCTACTACCGCTACATACAACAGGCAGCGCGGCGGGAGATAAAAGAATGCTCATACTATATTTATTAGTTGTTTTAGGTGGTTTAGAGAATAAAGCTTTGCTGCAATTATAATAAATTGCGAGGGGAAATTTATAATCATTTTGATGTCATGTGCGTAAGTACTTTTTGTAAAGAGCCCTGTAAAGCATGTAAAGATAACAGAACAATAAAACGCTTCACCGCCTTATTCCCAACTAAAGGTGGGCAATGCCATTCTTGAAGAAGGCTTGAAAAAATAAGGTCTGAGGCCTTCCTCCCAATGATTTCTCATTCATTAATGTTGAGTTTGTGATGAAATTAGGTCCTGTTCACATTACCTCTTTGATGGAGGATACTCATTAATGAAATAATGACTACCTCCATCTCCGAATTCCACGACCAAAAACGCTTAATGGCGCTACAGTCAAACGGTCTTCTGTACCGCGTAGGTATAAACCGAGCTATTTACGGCAATATTACTCGACGCAATGTGTAATACTTATTAACAACTTCCTAAGTACCAAGTGTATTTACAACACCTATAATTTATCTACTATTTACCCTACAATCTAAGTTTCCGGTAGATTTAGTCTGTCCGTCCACCCACCGCCTATCATTTCGCTCATAAACTTGACAATGTAACTGGTTGTACAGTCTGCAACAGAATAATGTATACCACCCAGTCTCCCGCACGCATACAATATGCATACGCGTTGTAGGTGTACGGGAGACTGGGTGGTATACATAATTCTGTTGCAGACTGTACAATAATCTACAAATTAAGATTTAATGCAAAAGGTCGAGAATTCCTTGTTACCCATTTTCCAATCTTCACGATGTGTCATTAAGATTATCACGGCTGTTTAGGTCAATCTCAACCAACGATGTTGCTTAGTAAGGCCAAGTGCCTTTGGTGTGTTTTTATTTTTATTTGCATGCTATTTTTATTTTCAAATAAACAGCGACTATTACAATTTTTGAGTTTGTAAAAACCTCTTAAACAGAGCCAAAATAAAAACCGACTTCATGTCAAAACTTTGGCTGAAGTATAAGGTCGTCCAGGTAAATGTTCTCAGTATTCATATATATTTATTTTAAATTTGAAATCAAAAAGTACTCTATTGATTTCGACAAAATTTATACAGGACCAACTCTGAAGTATCCTCTATCATATGAAACAAGAATTTTCAACCTTGATTCATAAGTGTCCAAAATATCGTGTAACAAGACAGAAGAAAGGAACATACACACGAATTGAGAAACTCCTCCTTTTGGAAGTCGGTTAAAAGGCTACACTTGTTCAAATATTTTTCTCTGTTTTTATGAAACAAGACATTTAGAAAAAATACAATGTTGTACAATGATTTTATAATATTTAATATGTTTTTATAAACTTATTTTATCATTTAAGGACGTAATTGTTCATTTAAAGTTCATATATACCGTAAAAGGTTGATCATTATTTTTTTTCTTAAATACGCTTGTTTTGTTTGGTTTTTAATTTTGAACGCGCGTTTAGGACTGTCTCTTCATAAAATATTGCCACAACAAATATTGGCAGCATATTTATACGAGGGTTCACTGCAGCTAGCCATGTGAATTCTGAATCCTACCAATCAGATATACAGATAATACAGATCCGGTGGTAGAGCTATTCTTTGCCGAACCTACGCGGCTAAACTAGCTTTATATATCAACGTGAAACACCTATTGATTTACCTTTATCTGATAACTGTACTTATCTTTAATAATATATTATATTACATAAGATTGTATTGAGATTATAGCTATGTAACAGGTTCACAGGAGAGTTAATTAAATTCATAGCTCATAACTCCTGTTAATATTATAATGTTAAACTCTATAAAAGAACAAAAAATTTTATATCTTAAAGAGGAACTATTCGATTTAAGACTTACTGATAAATCTCGAACTAAAACAAGTTTTAAATTCTAAATAATAGAAGAATAGAGTAATATTATGTTGAAAATAATAATTGTTAGGTTTGAAGTAATTAACCAGTTCCTTCCTGAATCATTTTGCTTTCATCTTAACTTATCATCTGGTGAGATAGAGGTCAAGAGGCGACCTTAGTCACAATTAAAAACAATTTGAATAAAGAACCCTTTATGTATATCAACTTACTCAATAAAGGAGTATCCGACCAGCCTCGCCGCATGAGAGAAGAATGCGATGATGATAACGTTTACGTGACCGATTTTTGAGGTGATAGCGTCTGCACCGTACAGGAACGGAATGCTGCTCAGTGTACCAACTGTTACGGTTATACCTGCAGATAAATATAAATTTAATATAACCAATATAGCATAATTCTAATCATCGACCGCATCTTAGAATTATACAATTTTTAGTTTCAAGTTTCTGAGAACACCATTTTTTTGTGAAAGCTTTGAATTGCCAATTTCGTATAAATGAACAAAAGCAGATTGTTCATCAGAATGCTTGCTTTTCTCTAAAATTGTAAAACAGTATCGTCTTCGTTAATATACTTGAGTAAAATATAAAGAAGAGCTGGTTTATTGTTTCCTTACATCAATTTATGTTCTGGTTTATAGTTCTCCATGAGTAAAAATGAGATCGAAAACTTAGTTTTTATTTAAATTCTAAAATTACAGCTGCGTTAAGCAAAACTACAGCCCACAACAATGCACTTAGCAATAACACCGATGCTATGTAAGGACGATACCTCCCTCGGGAGACGCGAGTCGGGACATTACCTAGCGCAGACCACGGTCACGGCTATTCTTAGAATCGAGGCACAAGGTGCGTTTGTTTAAGCATTATGAAACAGATAACGACCACCTATTTTTGTTGCATAATCAACGTGTTTAAAAACAAATATAATATTATAAGTTAATTTCGTAACCCTCACCTAAAAGAAAGTTCGGCGCTCCTAATTCCTTCAAGTACAGGAAGAGATAAGATTCGATGAATCCCCAAAAATTTCCTAACGCAAACAGGAAGAATATAAATATTATTATGTGTGGCATTTTGATTATATTGACCAAATCGTGTAATAAATTATCAGCCGGCAGTTTAGCTCCAAGAGGCATAACAGCTACCGTTATTGCTGATACCAGTAATAGCACATCGTAGGTATAAAACGCAGCTGAATAGTCAGTATAGCCTGTAACAAACGAATGTAAATATTTAGTAATTGTATATTGACATAATAGATAATGATTACCAGATAGCTACTTACCGACTTGTTTACTTCTCATATCTATAAGCATGCCCGTGATAGGGGAAAATATAGCCATTCCGATACTCGAGAACAACCTCTCTCTACCGAAGTCACCACCGTACTTCTGTATCATCATCAACGCTATAGGGTCCATAATAGTTACCCCCGCTGATAACATAATAGTCCCCATAAATCGCAGGAAAAAGTAAATGTAGAAAGTTTTATCATCGCTCTCCTTATAATCTGGTGGACAAATATCTGGGCCACCTTTTCTGTAAATTGTGACATGAAATAAAACACTTGCACCTACGGTAAAGCTAGAAAAATATTTGAAGTTCAGGATTTCATTACCGTGCAGTAGACACTAGACGAACCTGAAATCACACTTCTGTACCATGCAATCTGCGGACAATGTTGCCAGACGCAACTGCGACAATTTAGTCATATTGTGCAGCATTACTCGCCCTCCGCACCTCAGATCTTCCTTGTCCAGCGCTGTGATGTTCACTCCTTGAGCTATCAGTAATTTTTCTCCAAATCGTGACTTGAAATCCGTTATATTACCGTCATCTTCGTCCTGTAAATAAAACATTAAGGAAATGCCTTTGAAGAGCTAGTTCTATTAACTGCGTCTACCTTCGTCTACTTCAACATCATATATGATTAAGTTCCAAAGTTGCAAAATGCACTTTAATTTTGTACGCAAATATAGGTCACTTATAGGGTTATCATTTACAATGACGATTCTATTGAATTAAAATGACTATCTAATGCTTAATCTGGCATAACCATTAAAGACTTACTTACCAGATTTTATTGTGTCTAATTGTATGATTCATTTTAACTTGACATCTTTACACGAGTTCAGTTCTTTGGCATTGTTTTGTTGTAAAAGTAAAACAATGCTGTTGATTTATGTTTAGTATCAAAAATTATCACATGCTTACTCTTTCCATTTCGATTCCAAGTTGTTCCTTAGGCTCTCCCAGGTCGTCATGAACTTCTATTAAGAAAAACGCAGCATCGTTGTAGTCTTCATCGTCCTCGGTAACATTAAATACACTGAAAAGTTATACCTTATGAGAAAACCGCCGTAAATACGGATTCAATATTTTCCCGCCTTTTTGATACTCTAATCACCCACAGGTAAATTGATAAATGATAATGGAGTTCCTCGTTAACTCCAAATCCTCAATCTTGTACTTAAACCAGGGATACCAAATCCAGAACTTCTTTTTTGTATTAAAGGATATATTAGAATTCAATTTCATAACTGGATTAAAATTTTCATTCATAGGTAGGTCAGCAATTGATCATCTATTTAATAACCTTCAGACCAAAATAGTAACTGTTTTATAACTACTTGTTTTAAAAAAACTCTCATAAGCTAATGAGTAATTTGTCATCAGGTAAGATTCAAGTTAAATTGTCAAAGTTTTCATTTAAAATCGCGAAGGCTAGATAGGCTAGTAAGTTTTTTCTGAAAGAAAATTATCTCAAATGAACAGTACTCGGAAGGCTTAGGCAGGCTCTTCGTGTTTACAAAGGTTTTATCCAAGACAAAATTTGTTCACTTCTTTTAATAATTGTTGTATCTACTACACATCGATTTGTCACTCTTTCAACAGGTCTATATATTATTGTCTTCGTTGGAATTGTGTGGAAATACAATTTAGATACCTAGTATTTTAATTTTAAGCTTTGAAAATAGTTAGATCTTACGTTGTATTAGATAAATTCGGTGGCTTCACTTTATGACTGATGTGGACCCCTATATCATCTTTATCGTCATCATCTTTAGGTGTAGTTGGCACTTCGGTTGGCCTCGACAACTTGCAGTGGTCTACACACCGGTCCAAAACAAAATCAACTTGTTCATCTTCATCTGGACATTCTCTACTAGGGCATGGACTCCACCATATCTAAAAAAATGCGTCATTGTAAGTTATACTAAAAAAGTCAAAATTCCCTCTAGATCAACATTGCATAAATTATACCAAACGCCCTTACTAATTTAAAGAAACGTCTTTACTTATCACGTGACACTGGCCAATACGCCTGTAGCCGGATGGCGCCGATTTGCTCAAATTCTTATAGGAATGTACATACTACTATACAAGCTCAGATCTTTCTGTCGCAAATGCACTCTATAAATAATATCTATACCTCTACACTTTTAGTAATTGGGTGTCGCATGATGTACGCAGATGGCATTACTCCAGGAGTTTCCTGGTGAGGGATCAGCAACAATGAGTGATGAAATGCAGCGTTCAGTATTAGAGCAGTGATCACAACTGGCTTGTACTCTCCGAAGCGATCCACTAGAAAACCTAAAACCAATAATGGTTATAAGCTTGCGGTTCTTAAAAACCTATATTGTACCCAATATTTAGTTATTTATAATTTTTTTTATATATTTCGTACTTACCCGTAATAGGGGGACTAAGAAAAGTAGTAAATGGCAATGCTAAATACACAAATGAAATTTCCGGCACAGTAAGTCCTATGCTCTGCATGTGAATTGTTAGGTATGGTAGGAGGGAAGCGGTAGCACCATACATCACAAACAAAGTCACTTTTAACATGACCAGGTTCGGGTTAATACGAAACATCTCCATGAGTCTCTGTCTACACCCCACGGCTTCCACACTATCAACTTCCATGGCTGCGTCGTCTTCGTAAGATTTCTTTGATAGATCTTCGAGTGATTTGGACATTTTTAGTTTTCACTGGCTCATATTTTCATAATTACGTGTGTTTATTCGCGAGCAGTATCTTATCGACTGACGCTCAGTAAAGGCTGTCGGTTTAAATGACGAGTATTATTTATTCAGCGATTAGGTTGTCGGAGTCTTCGGGAGAGCTAGGGAGAGTACCGCGCTCTCGAACGACTGAGGTCTGCGGCGGACGCAAAGCGGGACACCAATTTACAAATAACAGCAAATTACCTTCGTTTAAGAAGTGTCACGGCGATTGGTGGAGATGTTGACTAAATCGGCTGACGATCTAAAGACCTTGTAGGTAATAGCAGGGGCCAAGTCGGTGCTGGATATTAGTGTTTAGTCTCACCCGTGATTCTGTGAGACGTGAATAGCATTGTACTCTAGCGGTTAAATGTGAGTAAGCATTTTATTTGCACAAGGTTGTTATTTACTAGATAAGCCAAAAAATAAAATTAAGAAAAAGCATATTATGGAACTGGACATTTGAACAACTCTTTTGCATTTTTCGAGGCAACAAACCTTTAACCACTCCGTGTCCGTGGTTGCTTCGTTTTTTGTTTTCCATGTTTAATAGCTACGTATAAGATATAAGTATTTTTGATTGCCTTTAAAAATCAACGATGATAAAATAATAAAATCATAGATATCTGTTATTTATTATTTTGGGTAGATATTATTAAAAGTTTAACTACATTATTTAGTATTTTGTTGGTAGGTATAGTAGACTATTTTTTCTTACCTAATCATCTTCAAAATGAAAATATGTTTTTCTTTCTATATAAAAATATATCTAGTAGGTAAGTACTTGATTATTTAGACTTTTGCAAAAGTAGGAATGTTTCGTCAGAGTATAAAACTTTAAGTTCTAACGCTAACTGTAATATTTTAAATAAATCTAGTACCTACTAATTTTTTTTATTTTTTTACGGCATGGATGCAAGTCCTAAAGCCTATTCTTATACTAATATATAAATATTTGCTATAATTTCGTATCTTGTTACGCATGAAATAAAAAAAATGGAAAAATAATATTGCCAGTAAGTTAAAAAGAGAATCACTCCGTTTCGAGTCACCGTTTGGGTAAAATGTATGAATTTTCCAATAAGATACCTACTATAAAATCTTGGGGAAAGCGGTTTTTATTCAAAAATGTTTGACTAATAAAATAATGATGCAAGACAATCAACAAGCATTAAATACGACGACTTTTAGATTTGGCTATTCACCACGAGACGGCTGAGTGTTGTTTTGCTACTCGAATGAAGATGGCGTTAATTGTAACCGCTATTTTAAACTGCCATCTATATGTCTTACATGGAACATTTGAAAAATAATGTTGCTAGTTCTTATTATAAAACTTTGATATTTATATTATTATAATAAATAAAAACTGTGCATTAAAAAAATCTAAAATGAATTGTTATTTGTTAAACAATATTTAGTAATAAAGAAATACAAATAGTATAAAATACTTTATTAAGTATGAGTTCTTGAAACAAAGTGTTATTCCATGAAAACAAAACTTTTAAGTTCACTTTATTAAACATTATTTCAACATAGTTAATTTAAATACTATGTATATTTAGGTTTGTAATAACTTTATTATAACGACGCAAACGACATCTAGTGATCATTGATAGAAACTTTGATTTTACTCTTTTGTCTATGCAAAATGTCAACCAAATCCATTGCGCATAAATGGCCGCCATGTTGCTGCCGTCTGAAAGATGTTCGCAACTTTGTGTGTTTACTAATTACTTTTGAGGACATAAACTGTTAAAT
Source organism: Stenoptilia bipunctidactyla (assembly GCA_944452665.1). NCBI lineage: Eukaryota > Metazoa > Arthropoda > Insecta > Lepidoptera > Pterophoridae > Stenoptilia > Stenoptilia bipunctidactyla. The sequence continues at coordinate 15,157,337 of OX101726.1, forward strand.
TATCGTGATTGTGAAATTGTGAGTGTACAATGGTTTTATACTAAATATATTTTCTGGTTTGAAAAGTCTGTCAAATGCCTCTGAAACCCTTAAATAGTGAAATTTTCTTTAGATAGTCATTCGATTCGGACGGCATAATGGCTGACAATCTGATTCAAAAGTCACACAAAACTAGTGAAAAAAATAAGTTTAACAACGTCGTTCATCGAACAACAAGTGAATCTCTGCGACTGAACGAGTCAGAGAAGGGAGTGAGTCACCCGACGAGTCTTCAAGCCACCCATAACCCAAGGAAAATATCTTCGTTTCAGATCACCAGTGTGACGGTTGGCTCTAGGGTGAGCACCGATGCTGGGGAAGATTCAGCCGACGATCTAGACGAATCTCATACTGATGATATTTCGAGAGTAACGGATATAGAAAATGAAACGCCTAGCTACTCAGAAGATACATTCTCGAAGGATGATGTGTTTTACAATGCGTCGAGTGCATCGTTAGGCTGCGCACCCGTCATCCCAACCAGCTCGCAGTACGGGCTTGCTATAGTCGGTCAGGACAACAACGCCACCCAGGTCGGAGGAGCAGTGCCAAATAGTAATAATTCGGAAGTGAGTGACATGCATGTTAGTGTTACGAATGCCGGGACAGGCAGCATTATAAATCTAATAGGTAATGCTAAACCTCAAGAAGGTATGAAAGAAATACAAGAACATGTTAGGAATGAAAGGTTCAAAGTGGTAAAAATAGAAAGTACTGAACCATTTCGAAGAGGTCGTTGGATGTGTATGGATTATTTGGATCACACTTCAGCACAGCAAAATGCTCCGATCAACTTAAATAACAATTTGGATATTACAGATACTAATATTTTGCAAGCACCTGATAATAATGTTGTAATTAATGATTGTCAACATGATGATCTATCTAATGATTTGACGAAAGGGCCTAAAGATGTACAAGGAAATCAATCAATAGTTCAACAATTGGATCAAGCTGTGCAAAAGCAGTTTCCAATGGTATCTCCAGGACAATCACTTACTCAACCTCTTAATGTAGTGCAACAACCGTTGCCTGTTTCTCAATCTGTATCAGTACAATCTCCGCCTATGGAAATGCCTCAGCAAATGCCAAATCAAAATATGCAACCAAGCCAGCAAGTTGGCCAACAGCATCCTCAGAGTATGACACATATTACAATGCAGAATGCACCTCAAAACCATTCTCAACCTGCACAGCCTCAGCAAGTGCAGCAGATTCCGCAAAGTTTTCCACAACACCAACTTCAACAAGTGATTGCGCAGTCCCAAGGAATTGCCATGCAACAAATTCCTATGCATCAGCAAATGTCTCAGCAAATGCAACAAATACCTAACCAACAAATGCAGCAGTTAAGCCAGCATATGCCACAAACTCAGATACCAAATATGCAGCAGATTCAGCAGCAAATGCCACAAATGCAAGGTATTCCAAATCAAGCACAGATGCCAGTATCTAATCAACAGTCTCAGATGCAGCAAATGCAAATGCAGCAAATGCAGACACAAGCCAATCCACAACAAATGCATCCAATGCAGCAGGCTCAGATCCCTAACATGAGTCACTTGCAAGGCCAACAAGCCATGAGCGCTCAACAGGCACAACTTCAGCACTTGCCTAGTCAAGCTCAAATTCAAGCACTGCAAAGTCAACAAATACCTAATCACATACAGCAGATGCAGATGCCTACTCAGTTGCCTAACCAACAATTAACCCAAATGCAAACTCAAATGCATCAAATGCCATCACAACCTCAACAGCAAGTTGTTCCTACAATGCATGCTCAAATTCAACAACAAGGTATGACTGGTGTGCAACAGCAATATAATCAAGCAGTGAACCAACAACCTACGCAATCTATGATTGCAGCAAGCATGCCATCATCACAACAACAGATGGTCCAACCTCAGCACAATGTTCCTCAATATCACACTCAGCAATCTCAAATGAGCCAGCAAGGGCAAACACTGCCTCAAGAAGTGCTTACAAGCATTGTGTCATCCCAGCAAGGTGCTACTCTCCCTTCTAATCTACAACCCATGGCATCCCAGCCCCAGGGTTCTACTCTACCAGCTAATATTCAAAGCCTTGCACAGCAGCAGGCTCCACCAGTACACATGAACCAACAGGCAAATGTTCAACAAGGAAATATGCAAATGATGGCAACAGCTCAACAGAATATGCAAATGACCATAGATGGGAATCAAGCTGCAATGCAAAAGCCAGGTGCTGAAACAATGTATATGCAAGCTACTAATGTTGGTCAACAAATCCCAGTTGGACAACATATGGCTCAAGCTCAGAATATGTTACCTCAACAAGTAGCAGGAGCACAGGGACAGATTCAATATGTTTCAAACCAACAAGTGCCTCAAGTTTCAATGACTCATCAAAATATTCCCATGTCAATGCAGCAACCTATGCCAGTTGGAATTAGTGGTGCAGTGCATCCCAGCGTTGTTCAGTCGCAGACTAGTATGGGGCTTGGATTTGGGGTAGTGTCCGTTATGTCACAGAACAGTGTTGCCCCAGTGGAGACCACAGTTTCTGGCACTAATTCGCCAGTTGTTTCAATGCCTGTTAGTTCTGCCACATATGTGGCGAACACTGGTCAAGCTGTTCCTGACGGACAGAACTTTGGCAGCCCAGTTAATGCGGTAGTGTCTCATCCAATTAGTGGTGCAGTGATGAGCAATGTGAATGTGAGTGTATGTGATAGTGTTCAAGAGACTGGTGTTGATAATCTTCAAGTCGGAGATTTCGGGGATGGCAAGGAGGATTTGCAGGCCGCCCAACCCACTGAGGATGAAAGGTATGTTTTACTATAGGTACTGATTTAACTTATTGATGACATTTATGGATAATTATTTTAGTGGATACATACAAAAATTTTCCAAAAGTTATAACTATTCTTTATTTGCCAATTCACATAGGTTCAAACTATTGTTTATCAAGTTAAAAATTCAAGACCTTAATGAAATTAAAATACTTGTGCATGGTTGGGTAAAGAAAAACTTTTTGAAAGGTGCTAAGTAAATATAGATTGTTGTTAAAATGATAAAATATGTAGCACCTTACTCATAGAATATTAATTAAATGATAACTGGTTAATCAGTATTTAATCTCATTCATTCAATTAAGAAATTCAAGTAATCAATACTTATACACTTTATAGCTCAGAGGTAGTTATACTTTAACTAAAAAGTTTTATTTTTAATTTCAATTGACAGAATTGAGTTTAATACTATAAGAGCAAACTCATCATAATAAATTTAAAATGTTTGTTGGATGTATTTTAGTTAGTAAGCCATAAATAAATAAAAGAAGAGTATCAGTTCCGAGTGACCAATAAAAATTGGTATGAAATGGTGTCTAGCTTAATCTTTTATAGAAAAATTACATGTTAAAATTATTTGTTTGTTAATAACTATAAATGTATAAAGGCAATAATTTAGTGCAGCAATATTTTTTTTAACCTCATGACTATTTTCATGGCACTTAATTTTTTTTCTGAAGAAAACCCACTCTCATAGGAATATCAGGATTTAAGTATTCTATGTGTTATTCTAAGCTATACCCTACCTGTGCGAATATTCATTTTAATCCATCCAGCCATATCATCAATATTCATAAAGTTTCACATTTATAATATGAGTAAGATAACTTTAATTAAATTAAGAGAATATTTTTACTAGCCTTTACCACTTAAATAGTTTAACAAATGTGATTTTTGAAAAAATGTACAAAGTAATATAGTACTTAAAGATTTCAATGCTAGTTACTCAAAACTCTCAATTGAAAACAAATTTGTGTTTTAAATGAAGTATTATCTATTAATAAATCAAACTTTTAGTTATACTCCACGATACAGGTTCGCCTAGTGTGAATTCCGCTGCAAGTTGTAAGCAAGTGGTTAAATCTAAATCTACCTACTAAGGCAGGATAAATGTAAATAAATTAGTGTTTTGACAATTTTGAATGTTTGTGAGCATGTTGTTGTATGTTAGAAAATGGTAAAATAAATTAAATTATTATTATTATTCTTTTTTCAAATATATGCTCTCCGAGGAGGTTAATAAGTGTACGGGCCAAAGCCAAGTACTAATAATTAATTTGCGAGAGATAGAAATTTTCGTACTATTCTGCATGTGTTAAGAATAATAATAGTGCCCAGCATAAGAAACTAGAAAATTGATGTAGCTACTTAGGCCATATTTTGTATGGACCTATTTCAAGGTTTCATATATACTAGTCTTCGATGCATCACTCGATAAACAATACGAAAAGTGGGATTAGCTGCACCCAAAATGCAAATCCAGATACAGTGCCTGTATCTATTTGCAAAAATAACTCGACCGTAGACAATGGCAGTTGTTTTCGTTGCGTTCGTCCGAACCAATGTGGATTCCTAAGTCCCTTTGATGCTGTTTATTTGTACTTCGTCCTGCAATATAAATAGGTGGTTGACACGCATGCAGCATGGTGCGCTTCGGTATGCTGTCTGACTCACGCGCATCGCACCCAATCGAAAAAGACGCGTCGCGAATGATCTCAATTCTTTTTCGTCACGTCTCATGCGGCACGTGTTTTATTGCTCCTTTTATGTAACATCCACCCGTTGTCCTTAATAGCGACTTATCCGTTGCCGCTTGATATTGGTATTGTATATTGAAGACATATAGGGAGTCGGTACTTGAAATAAAAGCTATATTTCTTCAGAGAATGTTATTTTAATTTGTGAAGCATATCGTCTAAGTTATTTTAATCTACGTTCAGTTAATGCTGCTTTGCGTTTGTAGTTTTTCGTGTACTTGTTAATGATTAATATTTAATTATGCTTGACATACTCTGGTAAGACTTAACAGTCGGCGCCGGCGCCGCTTTCGACGTCACGAAGACGGCGTCGATGGTAATCGAGTCAGCATTCGAAGGCCGAGAAATATAATCCTACCCCTCGTTGCCGTTGTCTATTACCTAACTTTATTCTACTATTGACAGAACCGTTCTTGGAAATCATTTGATTAAATTATCGATTTGATGTAGGTGAGTAGTTCATTCCTTCTAATTAAATTAAAAACATTGTTTCTTCAAAGCTTTTTAATATAAAAGTAGGCTTTGAAAGAAAGGAATAAAATGCCATAGTTCAGATAAAACACATTCGAAATCTCAGATATTAGAAAGACGAACTTAATTCCTTTCCACAAGTTTTTTAATTACTCATTGTTTCAGACTACGTTGTTCCTACATCGGACTTCTTTCATGGAACTACTATCATGAAGTCACATGTACAACACATGAAACGATCTAATGGCATTTTTATGTCAAAATCAGAAACAGTATATCATCGGCGTTACTATCTCATCATTGTTCTTCTAGATTAAAAAGAATTGAGATAACCGTAACAATTTAAGACAAGCTTGTAGTACGTAAATAAGACATTATCCTCGTTTAATCACTGAAGTTATCGAAATTTTTCATTACAATTTAAACGTCGCACGCGCAGTTTCTAGCGATGCAATCTATTGGCGTGTTCACATCTTAGAAAGTGGATGCACAAAATGCCGGCTTAACTTAGATCTGGATATAAAACAAAATTTCATTAAAACCAATCAAAGATTACGAAGTTCTTTTTTTAGTTCTTCGAAATTTCATTAAGGCTTTCTAAAAAATTAAGTGTAAGACGGGAAAAATTTAAGTTTCAATTGAATGAAGATATAAGCAAAACTTGTGGAAAGGAATTAAGTTTGTCTTTCTGATAATATCTGAGATTTGGAATGTGAATGAACTTCGGTTCATACATATTTCATTTCACAGTTCTGGAACCTCTGTTTCGAAATGTGACATTAAATAGAGATGATAAGCAACGATCTTTGCAGATTGAACTTCCGATGCTATTCAATGAAATGAAGTTGATAAATGTAGATTACAGTTTTCCTTAGTAACATTACTAATGGTATTCCTCTCAGGACACCATCAATACCTATTGCAGGAATGCCATAAGTTTCTTCTCTTTTATTCGTTTTGGTTGTATCTTTTTGTTGGGTTTGAAACAGTTTTTAATTGTGATCAAGAATTAAAAACTTTTTTTATTGATACCTATATTGTTATTATTAAATGGAAGTTGTGTTGTTTTTATTATTTAAATTCACAAACAAATAGACAGATGCAAGTATTTGTAAAACTACTAACAGTAGGAACTTATTGAGTCAAAAAAACATTGATTTTATCTAAATGCACCCAGATTTTTTAATTTTGGGCTTTAATCAACTATCCAGTACTCGATGTTTTTTTATAGTACCTATTTCTAACACGCCTGCCTATGTGGTATAAAAAAGTCTGTTTTGCACCCCGAAGTTTTGGACCTATGTATATTGCATGCACTCTGGTTCTGCTGGAGACAGACAGAAAGCCTTTGCGTAAGAGTTGACAGTTTTAAAGTATTTTCCAGTGATTCAAACACAAGATTTCTACCAGTTCATGTCATTGGGTTCAAATTATGAATTGATGAGTACACATATTATTTAGATAAAAAAACTTTTCAGAAGTTGAGTTTTGACTGCTCTTCTATCACTGCAAAATATCCTGCTATGTTCCTCTCATTTTAAAATAAGAGTATTTTATTATATTCGCGAAATTTAATGTTCATTATACTAATGCACAACAATAGCTTTTACCTCTTTCCCGGCAAAGCATTCCATTTATTTATTGCCGAGTTTTGACGTCATCTGGACTACATCAGCAAGCTGATAAACCGTTTTATGAATTGATAGGGAAACGCCAATGCACTCTGCACATGTAACTGCGTACTACAGCGATAAATAATTATGAAACAATTTCAAATGAGAGTTTGAACACTTTGAACTTCCGATGAATGATTCGTATTTTTAACTTCCATTCGACTGATTAGATTTGACGTAAATAGTGACGCTTGTATCAAATTATAACTGCGGCATCGTTTGTAAAATTACGGTAATATGCCAGCGGCGAAAAGGGAACTGTGCCAGGATTTAAGCTTGGTTTGTTGTTAAACAAACAGCTGTCATGTGGTCTGACGGTTCGTGACGCCAGGCGCCTCACAAGGCCAGATAGGACTTTAAAAAAATTGCGCCGTCACTCTTAATTCAAGTGACGTGTGCTGGCGGACTGTTTTTTACAATGTTAATAGCTGACAAAAAATTTACAACTGCGAAACTAATAAGGAACTCGGCAAAATAAAAGTATGCGCAAAACATATTATGAGTAGAGCAGTACAATCGAGTCGAATCTAGTTTGACGCTGCTGACTAAAAATCAACCTTAATATGTACCTGGTAAGAACTATTTAAAATGTCTATAAAGCTCTTAATTTTTTGTATACCCGAATATTTTACAGACTTCTATTATTGTTTAATTTTCATTATTTTAATTTTGAAACAAAGCAACGGTTCCTTTCTAATTTTTGTAGTTTTAGTGTGTCCAGACAGACCGTAACGTGCAAATAATAATCTAATTAAGAGGCCAATGAGTTTGAGGATCTCACGAACATTCTTCAAATATTTCCACGCTAGTTAATTTAGCGACCTTGTTTGTTAGAAACTTAATTTAAAAGTCACGGATCGGTTATATAATAATTTAAAATACACGTGCAAACAACACGTGTTTTTTGTTTTCGGTTAATTTATGTATCTCATATTTGTCGTATGACAAAATCCTAAACTTGCAGATAAGAAATAACTGTGAAAAATGACATAAGTGCGAAAAGTATTGATTGAATCGATTGATTCTTATAATTCGTTCTATAACACGTTAAAAATCCTCTAAGTATAAAACTTACATGTTCTTACATTTTAAACTTCCATGTATAAGTACTGCGCTATCACTTTCCTATTTAGCTAGCAATCTTTTAATGTCTTTGTTAGATAGTACATACAGTAAAATATTAGATATCTCTACTAATATAGTAAAGCTCAAGCCGTTCTGTTTGTACCTATATTATTTGAACGGGCTGGTCGCGGAAAGTATTTAGCGGGATTTTTTCTTCTTGGTTTGCAACTTTATACATAGAGAACTGTTTTCTCGTCCTTATTTTTTTATTTATTATTTTTAAGTAATTATTTTGGATCAATCCCATGCAAAGCGCAAATGACTATCTGCTATTTAAAACTGTTCATCCCTGACAGAATTATTCGCATAGTTTGTTTTTAGCTCATGTGTTATTAAAAATAGGCACTTGGTTAACCACATGGTGGCCATTTGTTCGCCTGCTACTTACTGCGACAGATATAATAAGTAATTGGTTACTTAGAGGTCAATAAACGTGAACAAACGCAATACGATGCAGTATAAGTTTGACCTCATCGTCGGTCACGACATTTCTAATAATATCGTGTTATCTTATTGTGCTGTAACGCTACTTAATCTTAACTTAAGAAAGATAGGAGTTTCGTGGTCAAAAGATGATTTTCTCATTTTATAATCTATCTTTTTTTGTGAGTATGAGAAACTGAATTTATAAGATAAATTTCAACCTAAGTGCCTAAGTAACCACGATGGGTGTCTTAAGACACTGAAACGTCAAGCCAAATATGTAAATAATATAATTAAACGCAATAATACCCGGTTAAAACATCTTTTATTTAATAATGTTTTTAAGTTTTTTGCATTTTTTTAAAACGCTTAATTATTGAGTGATAAATAAAAATTATCCTGGTCGGGTAATTTTTATTTATCACATTTTTCATTTATTTAAGAATCTTTTATTTAGTTTCTTTGTTAACATGAATTCCGTTTAGCACTCTGTTGTACTCTTCGTTACATAGTAAAGTTGTTAAAACCTAAGTTTGTTGAACCACAAGTCTGCAAGGCTAGTAGTTAATGCATCCACAATGTAACGGTTTTGTAAAGTACTTTTAGTTTGTCCGACGTTAGGGTGTGTTCAATAATTTAATGTGAAGTGACTTTTACGTAGTCCGTCGAATCATGGTGATTATCTACGTCTCATGCGCTATCCAATTGCTATTGTTATTGAAGCGTCGCTTGAACGAATTGGTGGACGCCGGTATAATATGCTGGTCATACCTCGGGACTGGCATACTGCCAGTGTAATTAATTTAATCTTCTCTAAAGCTTTAACAGTATAATGAATAGGAACGAATCTAACTTCGAGATTGTAGCGGTTTTTCTATGCTTCTGTATCTCAATTATTGATTCAAGTATTCTTATTACAATTACAAAGTACATAGGTATTTACTTTAAAGGCCATTGTAAAAATATATATAAAATAAAGCTTAAGGTATAGTTTCGAAAATAAAAATGTTTCATCGATGAGTCCTTGTTAACTAACCAACAAGCGATGCGGTAAAGTTAAAGCTATTTGCAATCAATGAACATTAACATAAACAACGTTGCCTGCGGACGTTGCTCATGCCCTGACACCATAAATGCATATCTCATTAATTTTAAATAACATCTGATTGGCACAGTTTCCCATGTTCGGCGATCGGATTTTGTATCATGGAGCTTAATTTTAGCCTCCCTGTAATGATCGTCAATTTAGTAGCATGACGTAATTTTTGGGTGAAGATGTTCGTCATTACCCTATCAGATTTTTATAGTTGATCAAATCTTAGCGAAAGCATTGCACAGTAAATGCGTTATTAAATTATCAAGCAGTGACCAGCTCACTAATTCTGAGTTGCATAATTGTATATTCAACTAGCTCGCCTTCAAGTAACAGTCTTACTTAAGGCTTTGATGTTCTCTGAGAGTATAGACTAGAATCAAAGGGGATCCTATGTATATCTATACTACGAGCTAAGAGCTTACTTAGAGGCCACATCGTTAATGAAGACAATCAATGACAAAAAATTGTAGATCAATTGTACTTAGTTTCCGTTTTGTATTCGGCCTTTTTTTTATCATATTTATCTACGTACAGGGCTCCCAAATTAAGGACTAGTTGGTCAGCGGGACGGTGCTAAACCAAGGCTATTTTCAATAATCAGCTATAAAGAAATATCATTTACTCTTTATGTACATAACACACCCAGACCAATGCAAAAAAACATTGAATTCATGCATTATGCACCCAAATGATTGCAATATGCGGGATGTGAACCCGTGACTGGCGTATGAGGCCGATAATGCTATGCATACACCACAACGTCAAAATCAAAAGCTCACCTGTCTTACAATTCTGACCGGTATAATTATATCACAGAAGCTTACAATTTGTTAAGATTTGCAAGTATGAAGGTTTAACTATTAATGTTTTAGTAAGTTTGTTATTATTGGTAAGTAATAATCTCTGATCGATTATTCTTATATAGTTTACCTTATAAACGAGCCTTCCACCAAGGTCATGTTCAGGGAAACCGCGCCCGTTGGTACCACGTAAAGTTATTCATTCTTTATTGCTGACTTCGTGTCACTTTGTGGCTGCTGATTGTTAGTTTTCTGCAATATTGCCTGATCAGATGCTATTTGGAAAGAGACAAAAAATTATTTCCTTTTGTTATTTTTATAGCTTGTTTTAATTACCTGCGCCTAAACATTTTTATAGTTTGCCTAAATCGATTAGTTGGTTTCCGTAGCGTGGTGGTCTTTTTTTATTAGTAACCAAAACTGCGTTCTATTTCTATCACAACGGTTGGTAAGGGGACTTTCATTAAACATTATTGCAATAGTTGCTTAAAGTTAGGTCTAAGAATTAAAAATCGAGGAAAAAAAGAGGATGCGACGTCAAAATATTGAAAAAGAACAGAGAAACTTTGTCTTTTTTTTTTATAAAATTTGTTCCGAAGCATTTGTCCTTTCTTATCTTTATTCTAAGTTCTTGAAATGATTGAAATGAAAGTATGCTTAAAAGACACGTTCTATTTCCTAATTTTTTTATTGCTCAAATTAATGTAAAGTTGGAAATATTTCATTCCATGTGCTATTGTGATTTTGACATACAGATTTGGGTGACATACATTTTTTGTTTTAGATGACCTTTACTTTTTGGCGCATGCCACGCGTACGTAGACGAAGTAACTACCATGTAATTTAAACGAACCATGGCTGTAGTTAGTGTTATATGTATCAGTGAATCCTTTTCACCCGCGTCTTCAATGTTTATGCCAGTGAAGTAAAAATAACGAATGGAATTTTTATCGACATCGATGTGCCGAATAATACTAAAGCATTTGGTGTAAGCGCCATACGTGTTTTCGTAATAAAGATTTTAATAGATCGTAAATACACACCTGTTGATCTTGACTATCTAGGATTTTAATAATTATTTACTACACATGTGTATATAATTTAGTTGCAATTAAGTAAACATAAATCCTGCGATGTAGATCGGTGACTTTAAAAAATATAACCCTACGGCTCCTTGACTAGTAAAAGTCGGCTTATTCGAGTCTTTGTCTAATATGCCTATTGCAAAGATCCTCAAACGTCCGCCCAGATATTCAAAAATCAACGTCCAAATATGATTGCTCTCAATCTAATACCTCATGTCCTTCGGCCTCGTCGTCGATTACCTGCAGCTGAAGTTTATAGCTTTGAGTTTGACGAAATAATTATAAGTAAATATTTAAAATACGTTCCATTTTACTAGGATAAACAACTTAACATAGAACGAGAGAAAACATAGAATACACATACATACCTTTATCTACATAGTGTCTCTTTTAGTGGGGATACGGATCTAATCTCAATCACGTCAGAACGTGCAAACTAACTAACAAGTTTATTAATTTATTTTTTTGTTCACTAGGGAAAAAAACAAAAACAGCATTTTTACACCTATTCTTTGTACTATTGATTGTACGTTTAATAAGCATTAACGACGCAATGATCGTAATTGTTGTGTTAATTGCTTAATATCTTCATTAATAAACTATAGTGATTCATCCCGATCTTCACAATATTGTTGAAGGTGCGTTTAACACATTATATTCTATGTTGTATGTTTTGATGACAAAGTCACGATATTTTGAGCATAACGTGTTTTTTATCATCAAATCTGTTTTTTATTCATTAGTTGTTTTTTTATCAATAAAACGAACTGATGTAAAAAGCTCAAAACATTGATTTGAAGCGCTTCTGATAAAATTTCCAGATTTAGCTTCTAGATATTGGAAAATATCTAGTTTTTCCAGGCCATATATGCAGATAGTTGATATTTAATCAATACCTTATGGACGGTGTTGGTATTAGAATTGCTGTCTCCAAGGACTTTCCAGTAGCTATAATCGAAAGATCGTCATCACATCCTTGAGTAGAAAGATACATACTCAATTAAGAAAAGAGATTGTACATTCCGTTGAACACAAAGTTGGATACAACCTTTTATTAAAAAGAGGTTTGAGCAGTTTTGCTGTCACACCCATGCATTCTTTTGGTTAAGCTGGTTAAAATGAAAATAAAACCATGATTATACCCTACGCTTTTTACCACTAATATAATAATGCGAATATTTTGTCCTTCCATTAGGTATCGGAATCCCTTAATATAATGTTATTAGTTGTCTACAAAATGGAAAGATAATTTAAGCCAAAGCTTAAGCAAGGCTTCAAAATAATTTCTCGTGTAATGTTATAGTGAAATAACCTACGACTGAAAGTTCAAAACTTTTACGGTTATCTAGCAGTTATGAATGATTAATTATATTAATGGATATGACGTCATGTTGCAAGAGTACTTCCACTATTGGCTGATATTGAAACCATAAACTGAGTTACATCATGTATCAACGTAATCATATCAGTTTTGGTTACATATTAAATATTATAATTTCATCTATAATGTATTTATATTCTAGGTTCCCCCCTAGTTCGCTACATGGTATCCCATAACACAAGCTATGCTTACTTTGGGGCCATGCAGTTAGTGTGATTGTCTGGGGATTTTATTTATTATCAAGACAAATGGTCTTAAAAGTCCCAAAAGTCGTTTTGTCGATCAACTTATAAATTGCAACCTTACTTTTATTGGCATCAAAAACCAGTTATTAAGATTTTTTTCTATTCCTGTGTTGATAGCAAACGTTTTTATTGTAGTACGCCACGTGTCTTACTTAGCTAACATAGTGGCAAACATATTCAATCCATCTCCTTATAGTCCTGCAGCTCCTAAATCCATTAATAAAAATCAAATTCTTAGGATCATTTATCTAGACTAAATACGAACATAGAAAGGATAAACTTATTTATTAGGCATTTTATCGTTGCTCTACAAAAGAGGGAAAACGTGTTCTTACATGTTAAAAGCCAACAAACATACCTTAATTTAAATTTAATCCCAACCTACTACACTGAACTTTGTATCATTAGGTAGTAAAAATTGGGTAAGTAATCCAACGATACATTTTACTTTCCGGCATACAATTAATTGTACTTTCAGTTTCTCATCTCGCTAGTAAAAGCTGACTTATGGTTTCGTATCTGTATGCGAATGCTAGGCGGGGCGTCAAAAGTATGTCGGCAGTCGGTCATTGCCCCTTTTGCCAAATCTAATACATACTTTCTAATAAGCCGACGTATGACTCCGCTTCGGAGAATCAATGAGACATTAATGTATTTGCAATTCAATGGGCCTACGTGGCGCACATGAAGTCTAACCTTTTCCTCTATAGTTACGAACCTACATTGGAATATAATATAATAAAACCTATGAACATCAATTCCGATATAATATTAGAATGGATCATAATCAATAAGATGTTGTATTTATAAATAAAGTGAATTATGAACCTCATCAAAGGAGCATTGTGCTAACACATGCGAAACTGTGAGATGCATTATGTCATGCTATTTTCTTGTATCACTTATTCTTGCATTCAATAACACTATTGTAAGTTTGTAGTCCACGTGTTGAAAAAACGTATTCTTGATTGTGCCTATAATCTATTTTCATCTTAGGTAATTATTTGGGGATTCGAATATACCACAAAGCCTATATGAAAACTCGTTAGCCACGCCCTGGCCGCTTCTAGTTGTAAGGAAATGAGAAATCACATGAGGCAAAGAACCAAAGAAATGTATTAAGATTCAAAAATTGATTCAATTTTGTCAAAGAACGCTTAAAACTATATTTAAAACAATCAATATTCCGAGGTGTTATGGGAGGCTTTTTTGTGGGCTGACTCCCTGTCACTGCAAAATCTCTCTCCACTATTATAATGCCTCCAAATTTGTCAAACGTGACATCAGATGGTTTTATTACCTCTGGTGTTCTGCTTACCCCATACGGAGTACAGGCGTGAAGTTATGTATGTATGTATGTATTAATATTCCGGTCCTGAAAACGTAGCGGTTCGTATATACATAACGTAAAATAACTTGGTTAAAGTACTAAAGACAACGTTCACGGAGTAATTTTTATCTTACGGATTTTTGTCGTTTTTTGACCAACCACTTTAATAAACAAAACTAGTTTTGCTCACCTTAAATACGACCAGAGGTCAAATTTTCTCAAGCTATACCCTTTCTATAAAAGTGCCTCGTTTCATCTAATTCATTCATAAACTTAACAAGAAGTCCTTTTTTGTCCTCATATGATTGGTTAAAACTAAATTGACGATGACATTTCAATTTAGTTTCAACTATATTTTTGACCATGTTATCATCATATCATGTTGTCTAAATGTTAATTGGTTTTTACTACACCTTTTTAATTAACCACGTGTGAGCTTTTTTAGTCTAGCTAACCTGTACTTACGTATTTTATCTGTTATATATATTCGTCGTTTTCATTAGTTATCACTGCTTAAAATAGCGTTATCTGTTTAACTGGGGTCAGTGGGTAGTGGTTTGTTCGATTTAATAAAACTGGTCTTTGTTATAATTGCGCAGTACGATTCTAACACAAACTTGAAATACTTTCAGTTCGACTGTCTCAGTTTAGGCGTTTAGTTAGTGGTGTAAGTATTTCTTCCATGAAATGATGTTTTGCATCTCAATTTCTCTAGTATCTTAACCAGACTTGCTGGCAAAGAAATGTTTCTCAAGTTTTATTGTTGTCGTAAAGCCGTCTGATCACCGCCCTGCAAGTATTGCGTCTCAGTGGGTGCAAGGAAGTGTAATAAATATCACAGTAGAGTTTCTGCAAATTCCCTGCATGATTTACTACTTAGGCGTGGCATCTTGAGAGGTGACGTGGACTCAAAACGTTCTCTGTGCATGGCATTGGCAAGATATGCTGTGTATCATCATAGTTTTAAAATTTGAAATTAATGACTCCGTTTGTCTGCAAAATGTGACTTAAAGTACTCGTTACGTCAATAAGAAAGAGAACTGAGTATGTACTTCGGTTCGGTACATCATTCTTTGCAATCGATTTATAACAAAAGTTCTGAAGACTACGATTGTAAACAGAGATTTCCAGAAGCCGCGCAGTTTTGCGGTTTTATCCGTTTTCTGTGTTATCGCTTTAAAAGACTTGACGTCACTAGTTTATAATGAAAATTCAGATTCGGTCAGATTGTCAACACAATCTTATCTTCCCAGTGCAAATTATAGATACAATATCAGCTTTTTCATTTAATGAAAAGCAACTAAAAATATGCTAAGTAGAATCTGTTGTACGCCACTTATTGTTATAAAATATGTTTTTGCACTCAAGAAGTAAAATTGATGTTATTAATGTTTTTTTAACGTTAATACTTATAGGTGAGGCTAATACTTAACATGACAAAAAATACAAAAATTAAGACTTAAATGTTCTAATTTAACAAAACCAAACTTCTATTCACTCAACAAAATTTCAAATGAAAGGTCCACCTGAAGTGGTGGGTGAATAGGTTTCTCATAGACCTGCTCCATCTTAGTCCTCATATTCACTTTCCACAAGGTGTCATGGAGGAGAAACTTATCATTCTTATTTAAAAAAAGGACTCAAACTTGGTTTATGCATTGACCGTATGAACACACTTAGTTTAATCCCGCTTCCACGTAGTAACTGAGTATTATTTATTGAATAGTTTTTTTTTGCCACAAGTGTATACATTTTTATACATGAACTATAAAGCATACTACCTTAAATACATTATCGCATTAATCTATGTCCAATAAAGCTGGACACAGACCAATAACCTCAGCACAAAAGCAAACTTCGGCCTAATATTTCCTTTTACCAACTTTTACCCAAACTTTTCGAAGACTATAAGATAAACATGAGTTATTGCTATTAACCAATGTTTGCCCGAAATAAACCGACCTTGTGGAGGTCGTCACTGTCTATACTGCACCCGTTGGGCCATAAAGCACAATCTCAATGAATTAAACCGATTAAAAAGAACTACTGGCTGGATGCCAGTCCACATCCGTATAAACATTGCGAATTTAAAGATAATGTCATAGATTACGTAAATGCTGGACGGTGTCCTAATCAAATATAATGGTTAGTTTCACTTACTGTCTCTACCTGATCTAATGCAACGTGCGCACCTTCTTAGACGTAAACGTAAATTTTAAGCTCGTCCTCCATTTTCCTTCCATGGTTTGCATTTGTACTTTCCCTAAAAAGTTATTTTGCTTATGTCCTAATTAAAATATTACTGCTAATTACTATGATCATATTACTGAATTTGTAAATAATTGCCTTCCAATCGGAAAAGTTTTAAAGCAGATGGTTTTATGGTATTTCTGTGTGTTTTACCTAATATATAACCTTTTATATAAAATGCCCCATACTTAGTGATGTTTATGATGCTATTTGAATATTCATGACGCACTTTATTCGGCAAATAAAATTACAATGTTTGATTATAAACATAACGAACGGAAAATTGAAGTTGTGATTACGATTGAATTTCAAAAGTGTCAGTAAACTGCTTTATCAAGAGCGGTAACATTTCCTCCGGCTCAAAGCGTTATTTCATAGTGATAATTTTATCAGTCTGAATTTACCTAAATATACTAAATCCAGTTTTTGTTCTAGGTAATTCCCAATACAAAGCCAGTATTATTGTTGTAAATTTGTAAGTTTTGATGCCACTCAATAGAGAACATATTATGATAAACCTTTGTAACGGCGCAGTTTCTCTGGTGTCTCTTAATAATTAAGTAGTATATGTTTGCACCAAAGAGGCAGGTGGTTATGTGTCCTGTACGTTGACTTTGTGGCCTTGACGGAAACCGCTCCAAAGGCATGCGATGTATTAACATATTTATCTACATTTTTTTACTGTCAAGGTTAACAACATTATAATGCGTCTGTTATCTATCATTCAAAATTGTTAATTTCTAGAAAATCACAGAACAGAACTTATCGTGTTATTACCGAAACGTAATAATTCATCTTATGTATAACGTCAACGACGTTTGCAGTCATTGTTCTAATAATGCAACTCGTTTATCATTTTATCTTTGATGATAGTCATTGTATTGCCAATTTGGTATTCAAATTAATTTTTACTAAATATCGTTAAGCTGACAAGATCGTGCACCCACTTTATTATGTAAAATCTGAATTTAAATTGGCGTATTCGATTTAAATCTTTTCATAAACCGTAGTCACGAAAGATGCCGAAAAGTCTTTTGTGTCAAAGCTATTTACAAAAACTTAGTACTGAAGTTTTTGGTATTGTACTGGCGTATTGTGGGACTCTTGGTATGTAGGCCATAAAGCATCCATGACAGCAGGTTCAATAGGGCGGTCAGTGGTCACGGTGCGTGACGTCACCGCAGCGTCTGTGCTTCGTCTGCTTCCCGGAACGCCTCGCCACAACGCCTTCCTGCTACCCGCCCCAGATATCGCTATCAATGAAACGTGCGCTTTAAGCAAACTGGATATGTAGGCGTAGGTACTTGCAAAATTTATTTGTTTTCCATAAACTGTCTAAAAACAACACTACGTAAATGCACTTTGAACTACATTACGAAAGCGAATATTCTGAATATTTGTTTTTGATGAATGTGCTAAAAGAGAGTTTGTAGAAACTGTGTAGCGGTGCGGTTATAATTGCCTTGTCTATTCATGGTTCTGACATTGGTTCATGTACATCTTTTTGTCTCCGAGTCGTTGAACTCTAATCGGATTCGATATTTTTGAAATTATTGTTGTATCACTTACGTTTGGCAACTTCACAATTCTTTATTTTATTTAGCCATTTGGGCCAGTAGTGGCATATTGTTTCGATTAAAAGATAAAAATCTAAAATGTCTCCTCCCTTATGGGATGCCTCATTATTTTATAGAGCGATTTTCTACTTAACTTTAAAAGTACCTAGGTAATTAGTAAAAGTTATTAATATGAAAATATAAATAACTCTTTTTTTACCAATACCTGTTACTTGTTTCTGATGGATTATTTGATGTGTCAATAATCTTTTGTGTGTGAGGATACAAAAACGTTTTCGAGTAACAATGATTGGTATTTCCGAATGTAGACATTATTTCAACGATCATTTAAGTAGTTTGGTGATCAGCAAATACTATCGAACATGGTTCACTTATTTTTTTATGTGTAGATAAAACGTAAAATAGATTGTAAAATGCTTAGTTTATACCTTATGACATACTTTTCAGTCATCTTTTTGGAGCGACGTTACTAATCATTCCGGTTTAACATGGTTTTAGAGGCTATCCCGATCTCCTTCCAAATTATTAAACCAATGCACTTTTTAAATCACCCATTTTAATAAAGAAACTTTTGAAACAGCCCTTGCATTAGACATCCATGCATTATACAAGAGGACGCTTCTAGTATCACTGCGCCTTTGCTACGGTAGACCTCTCAGTGCCCAGTTTGTCGTTCAAATCTGAGCGACTTTACCAATGGAAATTTTGAAACGTCTTACTGAGTTTCATGTCGTTCGTCCGCCTATCTATATATTTTATATATAGGCAACCAGAAACTGCTACACAAAATTTCAATTATAGTGGTGTGACTTGCATTTGACTCGTTTAACTTTTTCACGAATCTTTTACGTAACAGAAATACTTTTTCGAGCTAAAATACGAAAGGCCTGGTAACTGGGGCGTTCACTCTGCCTATTTAATTAAGCAGTGCCATCAGCTTAATAATTTTTTTTTCTTGATTAGTACGATGTCCTCATTTACTATAACTTAATTAATTAAAGAATATTATTTGGCATAATTGTATAGAAACTTGGATATTGCAAAAGTCAATGAGTGAAAGTATAAATTCGGAAATCGTCCAATACCTTAACCTTAATCTACCCATTAAAAGTTTGATAATTTTGTTATAAAATCCTTTAATATACGAGCAAAATACTTAGTAAACCAGAAAAACCAAACAAAATACACGCAATTATAGCAATGACCTTGCGGATTTTTTTTTCTGCGTCTGGAAAAGGTATCATGTTAAGACTTGTTCGGATCGCAGCTTTATGTTTGAGTTTTATTGGTGTATAATGACACATTCTTATCCATGAAGCAATTGGTTAACAATAGGTATCTCTACCGTATGCCGCCCCTGGCTGAGCGTATTGTCCCCTGTCATTGCGTAGGGAATGCGAACAAAAAGAAACCCTGGAATATATATGTGTTAAGAACTATTTTACCTATAGCAATATGTCAACAAAGTCGAAAAGAACGTATATTTTCTGAGAACCACTTTAAAATCCGGTTCAAAAGCTATCATAAGTCTGCCTTAGATATTTCTATTTTTTTTTGATAGCTCAATTTAATCAAAGCCGCTTGTTCCCTTTTCGACCATTTGACTCAATAGTTTAAACGAACTTTTAGTACTTAACTAGATCCGAATTAAAAAATAAATAACCGAAGAATTACTTTCAATTGAAACCAAGTCTCCCTTCATTTGAAGTCGTTATTAAATGATAATTTGTTACTGCGTTGTGCTAGAGGGGACAGTGAATGGAGCTTAGTTCGACATTTCAAAACGTATGGCGTACTTTCATAGTTAGGCTGAGAAAGCGTTCGACCAGACATTGCCCAGACGGTTAAATCGCGCAGTCATTGGTGTTATGGTACGTCACGCGGCACGGTTAACTGACCGTTAATTTGTTACTTCCCCAATGTTTTCGACACGATCGTTTTTTGTTAGTTTTTATTTTGAGCTGTTTTATAAATATCAATATTTGAATTGCGAACTAAAATACAATTACGTGAAACTGAAGCTTCGAGTAGACGTTTCTACAGAGAAATGTGATTAAATCTGGGCTTACTCGTAATCCTGCTTGACGGACAAGTGACCTACTTGGCAAGGAAAGAATTTTAATAGCGAAAACTTTTTTAGTGTAGATGAAACATGGCGACCTTGGTATTGCATTTGACAGCTTTGAAAACGAGTCTATTAATGCCTTTATAAAAATATATGCACAAATAAGGAAAGGTAATATATTTTTTAAGAAGCGTTTGTCATATTTGTTTTAAAAGTAATCTAGGTACCTACTTTACTAAATTATTGTTGTAGGTACCTCCTTCATAATCATCCTACCTAAGTCATATCTTTGCTTACCACATAATAAACGCGGTTGACTAATCTTTTACCATCATTACTTCTGAAATCTGTGAGATGTGCACGAACTTCATACAACTGAACCGTGCCAAGACCGGAGACGGCCAATTAAAAGCTACTCGCGATGTTTCGTACATCAGTGTGTTTCGATTGCAGATGTAAAGTGAAACATTTCCAATATTTAAAACTATTTTGCATGTATTGTCTTTTAAATCTACAAATTCCTGTCTCAATGTAAGTATTTCTTTAGAATTGTACGTAAATATGTATCCGCAAACTTTGCTTAGCTTTTTTTTGTTGAACAAGCTAATTGATATTTTGATGACGCGTTATAAATTCCATAGGTTTTCCTTTTAGTTTTATAATAGTATCTTTATCCAAACATAACCGTATTAAGTTATCGCAGTAAAGATAAAAGTCTAAGGTAAATATCGTCTTGCACCTGTGAAGCGCCACTGCTAGACGCCACCAGCGGTGATAAAGCGCCATATTATAAAAAGAGCACAATACTCCTGCCAAGATTTTTCACTCGAGCTTCTCGCTGTGAAACTCGCCTTGTAAGAACGTTACGTGAGTCGATTTCGCGTGACGTCGAAATAAGAAAAATAAGCTTTTGCGATAAAGCATTTTTAGTACAGGGATATAGGTTATAAATCATAGGTGATAATAAATATAATAAAACTCTTTATAGTACACCAACATGGTTACACCGTTTAAATGAAACAATAATCACATTTAACATGGAAAAGGCGGCCTTATCGCCAAAGCGCGAATTTAGCCAGGCAGCCTGCAGATATGTTTCTTTTTTATAGACTATTTATTTTAGCGCCTGTCAAGTCAATAAATCTACATAGAATATGAATTAATAATAAATGACTCAAACTAACACACTAAGTAAGCTTTTATAAGTTGAGTTTTGTATGAAATTCAAACTGCTGTGTCACCGGTACCGCGAATTTCCTGGTAATAGATTATTTAGTAGTAAATAAACTATGGTAAATTCCAATCGGTTATAATTAAAATCATGATCATGCGGTGAATTGTTATCCAATGACTAATTTGTGCCACAAAGTGACATCAGATTACGTATCCAGAATATTCATGTACAAGGATCTTAGTTGAAATTACCATACCTTTACCGCTTAAATGTACCTTTGGAAAGATCCTACGTTGTTTCGTCCCTCTGTTGTCCTTAAAGTGACATTGAGCCTCACAAGAATCTAAACTATCTAGGATATGCGAAGCACTCTTTCATTGACTTTCGTCTTAAAACATCGTGGTATCTCTGCAGTTGACATCATGCTTTTTGGACGCCCCCCTTCCGATATGGTCGTTGTCCAAACAATCAACCTTTATCTTAGTATTGACCACTTGTATAACTGTTTGAAACTATCGCGGTTTTTTTCACTATGATTTAATGTAATGTATTGGATTGAGTTCCATAATACTCGAATCTTATCTACGGAACGACACTACATACCGCGAATCGTTAAAGAAGCGTTAGAAATAAAAAAGTGCAAAAATAACTTTAATCGAGAAGACGGTTTTAAATTGTCTAGTACGTGGAACCCAGTGGTTAGGACTTTAACTAAACCAAAAAACAGCGAAAGTGGTGTGTCCGGTCAAAAACCCAGTGATACTGTGAGCGTGTTTTGCAAAAGTGACATTCATGTGAGTTCCAGTAGTAGCAGATCAAAACGAATAAGAAAGGGGGTAGATCGATTTATCTGCCTCTAACTGTCATCGCCACCTACCTACATCTGCCAGTCCGCGATCATGGTGCTTGTAACAGCATCGAAATATCGGACCTGCGAAAATAAAATCGAAACCTTTCCATTCAGGTTGCTCTATCGGGGCTATCCACTACGACAAAATTTTGTGTAAAACACATAAAAGCCATCTACAATCTCGATATTGAAGTCCCTTTTATTTTACCCGTCTTAATATCCACGTTCCGCACAAGAGGATGAGTACAAGGCAATATTACTTCGATCGGTATACAGGGACCGGAACCGCTTACCCTTAAAGAGGTATTTGATTGGGTATTTCATAGACTTGTTTTCGAAAACACTATCAATTTGGTAACCATATCTTTGACTTAGTATTAAAGATTACCATATCAATAGAGTTACTTCAGCTTAACACTAACCCTATTCAAAAATCCTATTTTAGCTTACTCTTTCATAAGGGTTTAATGCGCGAAGGCAAATTTAATCTCTAGTCAAAAAAAAATTTTGTAAAAGGGTAACCATATTACATGGTAAGCGCATCATAAGTCTATAACCTTATTCAAAAGTGTTAGTTACTTACTACATCGATAGGAGCTTAATCAAATAAAGGGGTTTTCCGGTTCTTGTCGGTATAATTTACGTCGTGACATTTTTATACAAACTCTTCAATTATTTTGTGTTTTATAGCCAATGTGGCTCCTACTTTCGAACGAGTTATATCTTCGAAATAAAATGGAAAAATATTACAAAAAAAAAAAAAAAATGTTCTCAGCATAACCGATTTTCTATTTTAAGATTCATATTCTGATCGTCATTTGCATTCTCTTATTTATTTTAAGGTATATTATTTTTTATAATTAAACTGTCCTAAACAACGCGCAAAGGGGTCTTCTTTGCATTAATTATTTAAATTTTCACTTGCAATTCAAATCTCAACATTGTAGTGTCTGATTATATTCAAAGATAACCTTTAATTAAATGTTGATTTTGAAAAAGTACTTACTAAGTATATTTTGGTATTTAAAAACCATTCTGATATTTTCGACTTGGTCGAGCCTGTTTTTATAGGTTGTTGATAAATTCTTAACACGTCAAAAGCTTTATTTCAATTTTTAAATTATTATCATACCGGTCCATAATATCGTATTGTCATTATTATAAAAGCACTCCGAACATGAAATCCACGCTAGCAGTGTTAATGGTTTTAATGCTGCATCCGGTACATTTTCAAGCTTTTATCTTCTTTTGTTATCTTATCCATTACTTTATTAACCCATAAAATACGAGTAAGGTAATGTTTAGACCAACAAATTACCATCATTTTGCCCATATCAGAAACACTATCTCTCAGCAAGTTTTGCATTATTTATAATTTGTATTACATCTTGTTGATAATGTTTTGATCAATTTGTTTATCTTATTATGAAATGAACAAACAGAAAACCGGCATAAATGTTTAACCAATTATCGCAACGCTTTGGCTACTCACCTTTGTTTCAAATTTTCTATTTGCGATTGCGAAAATTAAACACCGATTTCCTACAGTAGGATGGCACCTATTAGTGTCATCCTCAAAGTTCGGTGATTGCGATCAATATTTCGCAAACTGAACGTCAGTTTTGTCGGTGGCCAATCAACTGTGCATTCGAATTGTGTTGCTTAAACTCGATTTCTACTTGCGTGACAATATTTGAATGCCAAATTCATTGAAATGCAATAAACCGCTTCCCTTGGTTGTTTGTAGCTGATTATAATAATATGAAATTTTCGTAAATATAGAAGACGAGGTTTCTTATTCTAAGATGTAATTTTTGGGAAATAGTCTTCTTACCAGGAAACTTGCAGTCATCTTACAGCAGAGGTTTTATACAATGCTGAGAACTAAATAATACTGAATGTTAATTTGTGTGACCTTGTTACATATTAACCTCGACATAAAGCGACCTACTTATTACCTATTAATACAAAACACTTTATCTCAGGACCATACGACACGATTTCTGTTATTTTTATAAGTTGAGGTTTTTGGGTATTTAATTCAAACAGGCTAACTCATGAGATCATCACATACTTAAAGAATAGTTTATCCCTTTCATTTTAGGCTATTTCATATAAAGATTGCCGAATAACAACATGAAACGCTTGCAATTTGCAATGTTATCACAAGGCTTTTGTTTAGCGTAGGCATTTCTGAGAGTTCTGCAAACATAGATATACAGAAATAAATGTTTGGATTGCTTTAATCACGCAATTCTGCAATACTTATGTTGTAGGAGCCGAAGGTCAAGATAATACTGGATACTTAGATCATAATAAACCAGTTAAACTGCTGTCGGCTGGACGGGGCATGTGGACATTCTTGCGTCAATTGACTGTCCCCTAACGTATCGTAGCATTATGCTATTTAAAGCCTACACGGCTCGTTGTAAACATCCTTGCAAGGTTTTCTCAGAAACGTTGAAAACCTGACGTAGACTTATCTACGTGCTTCGCATTCCTTGAAGTGTATTGAACTGGTCTTGTTTATTGCAAACTAATATTACCATTTTTCAGTGCGTTATCAAAATGCTTTTCAAATGTTTATAGGAGGTCTCATTTTAAAATAATTCTGTTGAATATGTGTGCTTTATTTATGATATAGAGCACACAGTTAAGTGTCAGACTGTTTGATTACTTAAGCCCATTTAAATACCGCGCGCTAAAGCTATCTCCTGCTAACTTTAACCATTCCATGCCGTTGCAACATTTATGTACCAATAGTTCGGAGATCACTATACTAAATGTAAAAAGAAGTATTTCAAATTAATTTTAATTCTTCAAACTTGAATTATTTGGATATGCTTCTTTAAAGTTACAAAGAAATAAGTATACACAATACTTTTTTCATTTATTTTTTGTAGGTAAGCAAGACTATTTTATAATTATATTTCATATTTTCTGTATTTCAATGTAAGCTGCGAAGGTGTAGTCTTTTTAAAGGTTCACCTCAAAAAAAAACAAAACTGATCTTAAGGGTGTAAGATTCGATAAGACATTGTAAGATTATTTTAAAAATCAAAATAGATAGCAAAAATAAAACACTAACAGAAAATATCTTTGCCAATTTTTTTTCATACAAAACCGTGACTTCGTAACAATCTATTTAGCACTTATCTTTATGGCCGAATGTTTCATTTGTTAAAAGCTTATTGATTAGTCTGCCTCTGTTCTAGCTTGTAGTTTCATACTGATTGTATATTAATCGAGCTTATTGCTACTTCCTTAAATACCATATTAAGAAGTATCATATGACATTTTGTGAAAAGGTCAAAATATCAAACTCTTAGTAGGTAAATAACCTAACAATTTCGAAATTCAATGTAAGCAGGTCGTAAAGTGCAACTAATCCGAGTGACTGCGACGAGTAAGCCGCTTGGTTAACGACTACCATTCATACAAAATCTACCGTCAAATATAGCGGCGGCGATAGTTTGTACGGATTGTATGTAAAAAAAGTATACGGAAAAAATGCAAGCCACATTTTTTTTTGTTTTTATTGAGTTCTCGTTATTTCGGCACTGTTGCAAGCGCCATGATCAGGACGGTACGGTAATGTTAATATGAAGGCACAAATGCGTTGCCAGCAAATCCACATAAAAGTCCCTGTCACAGCCGCATCCTACATTACTGACGATTATGTGATGGATTTATTAAGTAATATCTCTGGTGTTTATGCGGTAATATTTCTGATTTAAATGTGCTACTACAATGTCTTTAAATTAAATAATTTGTATTCGTGTCTGAGTATTAAAAAAAAATTCACCAGACATTTTGGCATCTTTGCAGTCGCCTAAGATTTAGTGCTGATAATAACTGTGATAACTAGACTGAATTTACGATAATTTTATAAACGGCAAGTGTAGCTAAAAAGACATCAATTATGAGGTTAGATCCCTCCCTTCTATATTGTGTGCACTGTTTCATAATCGACTTACTGTTTTTGCCAAATGACGTGGCGGCTAAAGATGAAGCTAGGAGTTAAGGAGTCACTGGTTCTTTCCAAAACTCTACCAAAAGGCTTTTGTGATTGAACTTAATTTTTAAGGGATCCAACTTCAGTAGATTAGATGGAGTATATGACACGCTAATTCGCGCTAATTACGATTTTGACCGGGTCAAAGTCAAGGCAAAATACTTCAATATAAAGTGTTGAAATTATGGCATTTTTGATAGTAAATAAAAGCCATTATGGTAAAATTTTCACACCACTAGCCAATAAATATTCAGTAAATATCAGTATCAGTGCATACCATGACCTAGGATAGGATATATTCAGCTTTCCGATTTTATCGTTCTCGTTTAACTGTTCGACAGCATCAAAGATTTATGAAATCTATAGCCACGGTAACTGGGTCAATCTAAAAGTCAAAAATAAACTTAAAATCGTGGGTACCATAATTGATATAGTACCTTGTAATAGTAATATTTAAATTCACTAAAATCTACCACCACTTCAGAGAGTCTATCTGTCGAAAAGAAGTATCAATGCACTCCAGAGAAAACAAATCTTCTAATCTTCCATGCTGGACTGGGAGAGAAAGAAAAACGTAGCATGTGCCAGCTGCTTCTCATCCCGGGCATACTGTAAAAGTCAGTTTAGGGACAGAGGTTTTATTGGCGTTTTTGTGGGCGATAGGCTGATCCCCTGTCACTGCAATAGCCTCTCTCCATCATTATAATACCTCCTTTGTCAAAAGTGACATTAGATAGTCTTATAACCTCTGGTGTTCTGCCTACCCCATAAGGGATACAGGCGTGAAGTTCGACGACCGGCTGGTGTAGCGGTAACATACATTGCCTTGTATGCCAGAGGTCCTGGGTTCGAATCCCAGCGGGGCGGCGGATATTTGTGTGATGAACACAGATATTAGTCGTTAAGTCATGGATGTTTATATGTTTATTTAAGTTTATTCTAATAAAAAATATGTATTTATTTAATATATATTTCTTAAGTATATCAGTTATCTAGTATCCATAACACAAGTTCTTTGGAAACTTAATTTGGGCTAGATAATGTTGTGTGAGTGTCAGAAATATTTATTTATTATTTATTTATTTATTTATGTATGTTTTAAAAGCATTATACCCATAATCAGTTAGTGACTCCATGTATTCATCATACAAGTCAAGTTTTATTCGTAAACATGCAATATCTCACCACCCTTAACAAAGTTTGTACATTTAATTTTTGTTTTATAAGCCAAAGAGACAACAAATAAGATAAAAAAAATAAACTGTATTATGGTTACGAAGCGATATTATGTTTAAGCTCTGAGTAAGGGTTTTGGGTGTTAAATTTACATGCATACATTGCATTTTATTAGTTTTGCTTATTTATAATCACTAGCACCTGATTGATGACTTGATTTGCTCGTATCAACACAAAAAGTATATTTGAAAATCAGTAATAAATATTAGGAGTGACGCCATGATCGGCCGCATAAATAATAAACGGATTCAGCGAAATTATAACAAAACGAATTTATTCTGCTTTGTCGTCTAATTCTGATATGGATTATGAACATCACAGAAAAGGCGTTTTTATAGTAAACCACTTATTTATTTATTTCATAATAGACCTAGTTTATTTATTTACCATGTTTTATAGGCGTGCAATATTATAGAGATCTATTACAACTGATAATCAAATTTTACAGAATATTAAACTGATAGAGCTTCGTAAATAAAGGACTAGACACTCTTTTTAAAGGTCCAAGTTATTTAATTATAGGAGCTATTCTTTATTATATTTTATGTTTCGCTAGGTGTGCGATTCGATAAAAAGTAGGTTCACAAAATGATATGCAATAAGTTCGCCACTTGTTTAGATTCCTTCCGGGCCTGTATCACTTTTGACTTGAAAACTTCATTGACTGTTTCCGTGTAGAGTTAAAGCACAAATACACTGTTGGAAACAAAACATCAAACCAAGGTGACCTTGCTAGTTTACAACGTGTTTCCAACAGTGAAGACGGCTGTTGACAACCAAATTACATGACCTTGGCCGGTTGGAAACGGCGGTGTTTAGAATCACAGACATACATCTACATAGACAACGCAAGTGCCACGATTTGTATTCGAACCAAGCGTGCCGACTTTTTAAGACCTATTGTGACGTCACAGCTGATATTTATTACTGGAAAATACAAAAAGATTCAGAGACACCGATACCGCCGATGAAATCGATTATTAAGACCGATATTGATATTCTTGACTCGATTTTCTAACAGACATACATACACGCATATTACAATACATATTAAATCTAGAGGCGACCAACCTTGACATTTGGTTGGGGTTCGGACACGCAAAGGACATGCATTTGCGTTATCTATGTAGATGTATGTCTGTGTTTAGGACTGTGTACGCTTGTTATTGTATATTTTACTATGTAACTATAACTATAAATGACTCGAGTTTTGTAGCTTTTTATCCTGCGTATCAACCTTTCCTTCTTTGTATCCTCAATTGCATACAAAACTGCCATCGCGAAGATGTTATCAACGCGAGAGATCAGAGCACACTGACGATTAAGGGGCGTGGCCTGGCGTGACCTTGGCTTGTGTTCTTGTTTGTCTCCTTGTTGGAAACCACCGTTTGTAACAGTGTGGATGACTCGGAATTGGTTGTCAACAAGTTAACCTTCCTTAACCTTGGTTGGAAGCATTGGTTTTCAACGTGTTTTCAACAGTCTGGCGGCCCTCTTAGAAAAGCCCTGCCGCGGGATCTGACGGGATCCTACCACCAAGCGGTAACCACCAGTAGGATCCCGTCAGATCCCTTCATAGAAATATTGCCGTCAAATATAACCGGTCCGTCGGTGATGTGTTCCGGCAATATTTTATGAAGAGCCAGCCTACTTGACTAGACCCGTGTGCTTTCATCTTCGACCTCATCTTCACTTACCATCTGGTGACATTGAGGTCAAACGCAGGCTCATTCTTTAATAAAAATAAATATTGTTTTACAAAGAAAACTATTTAGAATTAATATTATTTATAAACTTTATGGTCTACGCAGCTTCTCAATTGTTTTCTTTTTAATAAAAAATAAAGTCTATACATAAGTACCTAAGGATCAAAACAGAGTAAGGTTTTTTTATAACACAGGCCTAAAGAATTACTCTATTTTATAATAGGAAACAACACCAGGATATTTTATTGCGTTTAGCGGGTTAGACACTACAGTTAACATTTCTTAATTAAATATAGAACCAATTAAGATGACATATAATGCAAAATTAATGTTGGAACATTGTACTAATGCGGCCTTAATTTGGCCTGAAATCGAATCGGTTCCGTTTAGAATCTACTTAAGTAAACCAGGTCAATATGTTATTTTACTATATGACATTTGATACCTATACACTCAAAAATAATAGTCCCACATTACTTTACGCTGTGATCTCAATAGTAAAGCAACAAAAAATCGTCTCCGTCCAACTGACCAAGTTTTTTTTTTGCAGGTACAGTGACTGTCTTCTAACGAATTTGGCTGTGTTGGTTGTGAGTCATCCTTAGTATAGTAAGTCTTAATAGTCGACGCGGGCGAAAAGTAGATAGATCTAAGGACCTAAGCACGAAAGAGATGGATAGAATTTTGTGGTTTCAGTTTTAAATGAAATGAAAATTGACATGCGCAAGTTCACTTTTTAAATTTGTGCTTACATTAAAGTTAAGCTTATAATATATTATTGATGGAAGAGAAAGTAGTGAAAGTGCTTTTACAAGCACTAGTTATAAAAACGAATTCTATTCAGTATTTTTAGTGCTCGTTTTAAAAACATAAAAGCATTCTCCTTATTACTACACAAAACGAATCAAATTGTGTTTGTTATGTAATTCCGATCTTTGAATGAAATTGAAAATTGCTGAACACACTAATGAACAAGACGCATATGCAAGCAAAACAATAACTTTGATAATCTACACAAACCACCAAATTAATCGCCGAGTCTGAGCAGCTATATAATACACGTGTTTCTCTAATACGACACCGTTTGTTAAAACTGTTAACAACGCCATAATAATGGGCTCATAATTTTGACAGGTATTATAGCTGTATGAGACAGATAGTCATAGTGATCTACACTGTAAGATAAGTTAAATGCAATCATGCCGGTCAATTAATAAATCCAAGTTAGTTAGTACCAAGCCCTTTTAAAACACTTAAGTTTTTAGTTATTGTTTTTACAGCGAGTGTTGCAGACCGATCTTCTCTATCTTTGTAAGATACATTTATTATTGGCAAGGCTATTTAACTTTATTTCCGATTTTTAATTTTTGTACGGTTCTGCTCTATAATTTTTAATTTTTATACCATAGAATAAAACGGTAACAAGTTTTAGTATGAAATGTAAGGCACACTACCGCCATCTGTCGTCGAGTAGCAAAAATGTTTAAACTGATTTTACTCGAGTCTACAGCTAGATGGCAGCGGTGCTATAATTTTATTAACACAACCTTAAAACATTATTTTTTAGATATTTAACTAGCTTTTATATACGTCTTTAATTTTTTTAGAGACATTAATTCGTTTACCATTACTGACAAATCTGCTCGTTTTCGTGATTATATCGTCTATACTATAGTGAGCCCGTGACTATTCTTAAGGCGGGTACACATTGATGTTATGGAATCAGTAATAATGTAATAGCCAACGCTCGATGCCTGCGCTCGCTGTATTTGGACGTGTAATGCGCACGAACTGAGCAATTAATACGGGCATCCTGAGTAAGATTTTTTCCATCATATATCATCAGTATCATAAATACCTATATTAAAACTCGCTTGAGTGACTGATGGACAACGTACAGCCATAACCACTAGGCGTAGAGAGTTGAAGCTTAAAAATACATAATATTTTCTTAGCTTTTCACGATTTATAATTAATTTTTTTTTGCAAAGACACCAAAACGTCGAGTTAAAATGTAAAACATAAATTATACGCGATAAACCGGTTAAAAAGTATCTTTATTTAAACATACATTCTTAGGCAGATGTAGGGGAAGTAGTGCATCAAGGAAAGTAACCTGAAATCTATGGGT
Source organism: Stenoptilia bipunctidactyla (assembly GCA_944452665.1). NCBI lineage: Eukaryota > Metazoa > Arthropoda > Insecta > Lepidoptera > Pterophoridae > Stenoptilia > Stenoptilia bipunctidactyla. The sequence continues at coordinate 15,188,599 of OX101726.1, forward strand.
GTCTGGGAAACAGATTGAAATTAATAATCAACGAATACAGAGCATGAAAAAACCGACTTCATGTCTAAACTTTGGCTGAGTTGAGAATGTCATCAACGAAAACATTCTTCAAAATCATACATATTCTTTAAAAAAATTGAAATTTTCAATGAAGTAGCCTTCAACCGAGTAATTTTCAACCGATTTCGATGAAATTTATATGGGATTAACTATGAGGTATCTTCTATCATATGAAACTTTAAAATCGAATTTTTAAAATCGATTGATAACTGTCCGAACTCTCGTGTAATAAAGACACAAAAAAAAAACATACAGACAAAATGAGAACCTTCTACTTTTTTGGAAGTCGGTTGAAAATAAATTAATATTTACACCACGTTATCTAAGCCAAACAAAGTTTTCTTAAGAACTTATGCTATGGATACTAGATAGACAATGTTTATTCGCCAACGGAGTCATGAGCAAAAGCTAATCGTTGTACTCATGAAAAAACTCCGAAGGCCCCGATGCAGCGTCATTGGTGGCGCACAGTATCTGTAAACAAAATCTTTAAAAGTTTTGGTTGTTTACAATTTCACGATACAAATTAATTCTTAAATTATCTCCAAAATGAGTACCTAAACTGATTTTATGATTCAAATGGATAAATTGGTTTTATACCCAGAGCTTTCATTTGACATCAAAATCGTTACGATAACTTAACAAACAAAAAATCCCATTTTCAAGTTGCTCTCGTAATATCCAATTTGCAATCCGAGTCCCTTTGATGTTGTCTAAAAAACCGACAATTCACGGACTGCCGTCATTAGGCTCGTGGCGGCGTCGAGCAGGTTGCGAGCACGCACACAGGAGCAAGTCTCACTCACACAGGCGCAATTAGTGCTCGGGCGCACGAACACCCGTCCAAATTGAGCATCGAGCATGATGTTATAGAAAAAAAAAAGCAGAAAATGTACGGATAGCCTAGAGCAGGCCACGAGCGCGCTCTACTGCGGCTCAGTTCGCGCTCGAGAGGCGTCCAAATCATGGGAACCTTTTTTTGCAGGTTACATTACTAGTTGCATTACTAACAATCTGTACGCACCATTAGGCTGCTGCAAACCAGATTAAAATCTCATCAGTTTTTCCGAACATTTCCCGGAACAGATACACGTTCCCTTAGTAACATGTGATGATACGGAGAGATGTACGGGCGCATTATTGTAAAATAAAAAATATCGAACTTACGAAATCTTTTTCAGAGAACTGTTTTCTCTAAGGTATCAAAAAGAAACACAAAAATATGTCCAATATAAATGTACAGCGTAGATAAACTATTGCGAAGCAGTTGCGATATTCACATTCAAATGCGTTCCGTAATTTGACGCTTATAATCATCGGCCCGGATAGCTCAGTCGGTAGAGCATTGGACTTTTAATCCAAGGGTCCAGGGTTCAAGTCCCTGTTCGGGCGTTTCTTTTTTGATTTTTTTCCTTATTAATTTTTTTGATTATTTTTTAAATTATGAATAGTTTTCTTTTATTTTTAGTATTTTTTATATACTGTATTTTTCATTTTAAATACATAATTCGACTATAATAGACAAGGCATGAGAAAAGCAAGTTGATTCAATGTAGAAAAACATAATTATGTTTTATACAAATTCAAAATTACTTTATTATTTTGTGTTATGCCATATAAAAAAACCGAGTATTTATTATTTTTATTCTTTAATATTTTATTCTTTTGTAAATCATACTTGCACCATATTATTACTGAAATGTTGGCCAGCGCCATCTATGTCGCTAAACATTATTAAAGCCTATTTAATGTTGTTGACTTTTTCGAAAATGAATATCATGTGGTTTTCTTAAAGTTAAACGTGTTAATTTAAATTTTAAACTGTCTTGGTATTTTGGTTAAGACATCGAATTACGGCATCATAAAAATCTCACTCAAATGCACACCGGCGCCATCTACGTTGATACTCGCTGAACTAATTCAGGATTATTGCCGACGAGTTGTGTTGTAAAACTTACAGATGGCTCTGACTATTAGTTTGTTATGCGTACTATAGAGGGCGCTGTATGTCTTGTAATTATCCTACTACAACCGGTGATATTTAATGAGATAGTTTATGCTATTACATTTTGTACACAATTTTATTAAAAAGTTAAGTAATGTGCATCTGTAAGTTCAAGTCCTACAGGGCCATTGACTTGAGTTTTGTTAGAAAATCTTTACTCAGATTTTTAAGATCTTTGTTACACGATATTTCTGACAATAATGAATCGATTTTGAAAATGTTTTATACGATAGAGGATACATCATAGTTGGACCCATATAAATTTCATTGAAATTGGTTGATTTTTTAATATTTTTTAAAGAATATGTATGATTTCGGAGAGAGTTTACATTGACGATATTATAACTCAGCCAAAGTTTTGACGTGAAGTCGGTTTTTTAATGCTCTGCATTCGTTGATTATTACAAACTTAATTCAAGTTTGACTCGCACTACCTGCACAACTAAATATTTTCCATGAAGGGTGGCAGTACCGAAGTCATACATATCTCGGATAAGTCGCCCTTATATCCGAGGGTGTTGAGGATCTAAAGCCGACCTTTACGCGAAAAAGCTGGATTTTTTTGGAGTTTTCTTTTTAACCATTTTTTTCTATGTTATTTAAAATATTGATATCGGCATCAATGACTGATACAGAGGATAGTAATATATGTTTTTATTATCTAACATTCCTTAAAATAGTTTTGTATCTGAGTCAAATGTATCTTTGGCATTACATGCAATAAATTATCTAAAGCCTAGGTGCACATTTTTATTATTGTTTTATTATTATAAGATTTGAGCTTAGAAATGATTCTTGTTATTTCTGATATTTTAAATTCAATACACAGCAAGTACGGTGTTGTGGCGCGGCTGATAAATGTCCTATTAGGTATGTAAGGAATATAGAATACGAGATGTGGATTTAAGATTGCCATTGCCTTATTGGCCTTATTGGCTAATAAGCGATGGCTCGTACGTAATATGCCACGTTAAGATCTCGCTAGAAATTTTACCCTGAGAATTCTCAGATAGCATTTTAGGATCGATCACAAGAAAAAAAAATGTTTCGAATTATATCCTAGAGACGAGTTTGTCCTACAGTCGCAATGGGCGGCGATAATTAATCAAAAGCTATAATAATCTTAATTAGATATGACTGCGATAAAAACTAGTTAAATCGTTTGTATCTTGTAATATAAAAAAAGTCTATTTATTCCTACTTAGTGTTGACGAATTTTTTTTTTGCAATGAATTTGTTAAAACGAATTTTTGTTCAATTATGATGAAAAAAATTGCTCTTTCCTTCATTCCAAAACTAGCTGTATACGCAATTCAATCACTTTACCAATAACGCAATGATTTGTTATTCCACTGCCCTATTTTCTATACAAATACAAGTTGTAACATAAAAACAACCAACAAGAAAATTAAATGTAAGCGCTTTGAAGTTCTCGGAATTGCCGCCGCAATGCGGAATTGTCATTAGAGTAATAGGTATATGGCTATATGATGGCTACTAGGTATTTAAATAGTGGGTATGCTTTGAAGAAAACTCCACAAATATAATAAATTTGAAAGTTTGTAAGGCTGCATGAAGAAATATTTTGATCTAGAATTTAGATAGCACGGGATCGGGGACTACGCCGCCGCCTTCAAAGCCGCGGACAATAATAAATTTTAGAAAAAAATCTTTTTCAAATCAGTTTAGAGTCTAACATAGTCGATTGACGACTTCAAGGGCTTTAAAAAATAATATATTACAATTTTCCATATTTTTAAATAATTAGCAGGTTTTACTACCGATTTACCACTATTGGTGTACCACATCGGTTTAATGTTGATAAATAGGCAAGGATTAAAATATCCTTGGGATGGCATCCTTTTACGAGTATTCTAAGATTGACACTTGCATTCTCTGGACGTCAGCCTCTCTAGCGACAATCTTGCATGGGGTAGGAATATGTTACCATTTATCTTCGGTATAGCATTAACGTTTTGACAATTTCCTTAAGCTACGTGCTCTATCCGTAAAGCTCATCGGTACTATTACTATTTTAAAATATAAAAATTAATTCGTAAGTCGAGATTATTGCGTCTATTTTGTATTCATTTTCATACCTAATCCCTGCATATGCTTAATTTACGATAACATATTATTATGATTGTATAAAAAATCTCATAATTTACAACTTATTATTGACAACAACTTTAAAATAAATACAATATAGCCAACCTCAACCATTGATTAGAAAAAAGAAATTGAGTGAGGTGAGGTTACACGTTTAACACCCGCAGAACACAACAGGTTGTTGACCAAAAAAATGGCTTCCAGCTCAATTAAACTAAGCCACTATTTAAACAGTACCTACCAATACAGATAGCCTCGCCCTTAAAATAACAATCTATGAAACCAATCATAACACACATTTATTAATCATATCGAACAGTTCTAGCAAGTTGTCAAACATCAATGTAGGATCTATCAGAATGCATTATGCGTGCGCGCAACTGGGGCGTGTCTGTTTACGGCGCTAGACGTTCGAGGAAACGTCCGCGTCTCGGTGAGATGTAAGACTGTTCCATGAAAAAGAAAATACTATCAGCTTGTCTGTTGTCTTTATGAGTCATTTGAATTATAACTCTAGTGGATGCATTCGAGAATATGCTTTTCAACTGTACTTGAGTTTTTGATATTTTTACAGTAGCAAATATTTAGTTGGTAATGGTATTTATTGTCAATTGTAAATTTTTCGTCCATATTTTTATTTAATGCTAGCTGACCCGGCAAACGTTGTTTTGCCATATAAATAAAAAAAAATAGATGTTGGCCGATTCTCATAGATACCGGATAAGCACAAAAAAATTCATCAAAATCGGTCAAGCCGTTTCGGAGGAGTATGGCAACGAAAACTGTGACACGAGAATTTTATATATTAGTAGACTAGCTGACCCGGCAAACGTTGTTTTGCCATATAAATAAAAAAAAATAGATGTTGGCCGATTCTTATAGATACCGGATAAGCACAAAAAATTTCATCAAAATCGGTCAAGCCGTTTCGGAGGAGTATGGCAACGAAAACTGTGACACGAGAATTTAATATATTATAGAGAGATTATTAATAGAGATTGAAAATGTTAGTACCTTGTCGTTCCATAAAATATAACAATGAAAATTTTTTGTCACAGGTAATGGAAAATTATTACAGGTATAAAAACTCTGTACGTACATACAGATTTTCAGACGGCATTGTATTTAAATTAAGCAGTTTTTACTGTATGATATTGCACAAATTATTCGCATGATTTTTGTTTAAAATTAAATTTGCATATTGGGACACACTGAGAGTAGCCTATCTTTTCAGTTGAGAAAATCGAATATAAGCTCTCATTTATTACACATGAAAAAGAAAGAGAACGCTAAGCTTTCACTTAGGTCTATGTACTAAAGTTCTTTTGCAAATGAGGCTTTTGATATTTACAAGGCGTGTATTCAGAAATTGTCATTTTTATGTTCACTGTCAGGAATAGAAAAATATTTTGAATGCTTCCCAAAGCACATTGATCGTATGAGCATGTTTAGGTAAGCACAAGCCCTCCTAACGAACTCCATCTGTTTTGTAATCACCAAAATTCTCTTTAATGAGCCTACTAGGTATTTTTATATTACCTTTGACAGACCCTAAATACTTCTAATATTCAAATATACAGCACCAAGAATCGACGACTTGCTTTTCGGGCACGGAACTTGATGAATCAATGCTCGGCAGTTTAGCCTTGTATCTACCGACTTACAAAGTTAATTTGGAAACCAACTTTTAGGCCTTCAACATTTCAACTAAGTGGCAAATTTTCCTAAGTAATAAAACAGTTGCATGTTTCTTACTATTTTATGAACTAATTTTAAATACTCAACTTACAGCTCTTCTAAGCGATGTCCTATTAATAAGTTACTTAGGTATATCTAGGACAGATGATTGAATATTTAAATTTTTCCGAGAAAGATTTATTTGATCGCTAGTTAAAAAATCGAAATGGGCTAAACCTTAATATTAAAGCTTTTTTAACCATTGACCATACATGGCTCAAGCATAGACTCACTGTAAATTCTCCATAGAGATATATCAAAAAATCTATAATTAAGTAGAGTTCAAGTCTGAGTAAGGTTTTTTTAAAGTACGAGCCTGTATTTTCTGAATTGACATGATATAAAACATAACTTCTAGAGGGTATGTCAATGTCTTGTTATTTTCAATGTTACTTGTAACATCATCACAGTTAATTTATTTTGCGAGATGAGTTTTATATAGCCCATTACATTTTCTAATATCTTTTAACTTGTCTCGTTCAGTCAAATTGATTTTCCATACAAAGAGCTATTGTAATTTACGAACGGGCGTCATTTTCTTTGTGAAGTACATCCAACAAAGCAGTTTCTTCGTGTATCAGAACATAAACTTATTCATGATGCTTAAAAGATATGTTGTAACTTGCCAGTAAATCCACAAAGAACTCAGGCGCGTTCAGAATCGCATCGACACAGTTTCGAGTCACGAATTCCTAATGTATCTGGAAAATTTTCCTTTGTTAGTTCGGGTCAGCAAATTATTTTGTGAATCTTAAGTTCTATCGCTTAACAAGCAAAAAAGTATCTATTATCGTTTATCTATCACTTTAACCCTACTTATGATAATGAGTTTAAGTGCACTGTCGATGCCACGTGTATCTACATACTTATCGGTAGGTATACATTGATAAGTGGGCATTAGCAAATTTTCCGGAATTAAACTAAAGAAACTACTTACCAATTATTCAAATGAGTTGAAACAGAACTTGTGCTTTGAGCTTCGCACTTGACCGGATTTGCAGAGAATGGTAGTGCTGTTACGAGGCTGGTTTTCGTGTCACATGAACGGTTAAATGTGCACTAACATAAACGTCGGATGAGGTAACCGGGATACTCACTAAACAAACATTACATTCGTTATGTTATTAAAGATATTATATTTTTAATACATAATATGTGTAATTTTTGAATAATATAATGCTGGACTGGGAGCGAAAGAAAAACATAGAATGTGCCAGCTGCTTCTCTTCCCGGGCATACTGTAAAAGTCAGTTAAGGGACGGATGTTTTAATGGCATTTTTGCAGGCGATAGGCTGACCCCCTGTCACTGCAATAGTGTCTCTCCAACATAATAATAACTCCATTTTTCCAAATTGTCAAACGTGACATCAGATGGTTTTATAGCCTCTGGTGTTCTACCTACCCCATTAGGGATACAGGAGTGAAGTTATATATGTATGTATGTAATATGTGTACATTCATTTACATTATTATAGTTATGGCAGTGCCGTTGTGGTCCTAAAGTAAATGAATAAATAGTAAGTATTTGATGCACAATGTATTCACACATTTTGGTTGAATACTTTGATTATAACTACCAATAAGCTACAACTATACAAAAAATGCTCTCATGCATATGATATCAGTAAGGATATGGAAGTCACTCTCAGATGTATTGATTGATATTGAACAGAACCCCTCATAGTTGATCGAGAGGGTTTTTGATGATGACACGTCTTTGATTATGCCCTTGAGGGCTCCAACCTTCGAAGTTGCTTGCCTTGATACCAATTTAGGTCAAATACGCTCCTGTAGAACTTATAATTCCAAAAACCGATTTTAAGTTTCATCGTGTTCTAAGCAAATTATTTATTTGTAGCGGCAATTGTCTAAAAAGTTATTCTCTTTCACTTCTCGCAAAATGTACGAATTCTTCTTTATAGTTTATCATTATTCTAGTCTTATATTTTGGTTTTGAGTTGTACTTTTTAAATCAGTAGAATGATTGTTTTGTAGTTGTACATAATCTTTATGCTCTCACCCTTTATAACATCGTTTCGAGTGAACAACGGAGAACAAGAATATTATTGAAGTTAGTAGGTTGTTAATAGAATAAATTTGATAGAAGTGTTTACATAGTTTTTTTTTATTTATGAACACTTTATTATCATCATCATCATCATCACAACTCTTTTTAATGAGCCCACTGCAGGGCATGAGTCTCTCCCCTGGGTGAAGAGGAGGTATAGGCCATAATCCACCAAGCTGGCCCAGTGCTGGGTGGTGGATGCCAGAATTTTTAGGGCGCCTAGATGGCTTCTGAAAAACCCTAACGACTACTGTATACAAGTATACAGCACCCGGGACCGACTGCTTAACGTGCTCTCCGAAGCACGGAAGTCGTCGTGCGACATGAATGGTCGGCGGTCACCCATCCAAGTACCGACCGCGCCGAACGTTGCTTAACCTATGATACCGTATGATACACACAGTAACCACGACGCCACTACGACTTCTTACACTTCGACACTTTATTATATCGTACATTAATTTAATGTAAAAATTAGATAGGCTAGAAAATACAACCAGACGAGTTGACCCTATCGAAGAGCGATTTATTCTAGACAGCCTTAGTTTAGTCAGTGTTGTAGTGTCCAAAACTCTACAGTAAAAAACCACTAGATACTTCAACACGAAAAGGCGCTTACTATCAATGCAGTTAGTGCATAACACAACACAGGCGTAAAATTATCATTTAAATTAATTGCGAAATGAAATTACTAGACAACCCACTTACTACAGCAGATTGCTGTATTACGCGTCATATTTAAATTGCAGCTAATTTATACTCCTTTGATCGATTAATTCGCATTGGAAATTAATTGAAAATGCAAGTTTACACCGCACCATTCCAGTCATCACGGACCGGTTTGAGCTTTTTCACCAAACTTTATTTGTCACTGCTTCGCCAAAAATACTTTGCCATCACGTGTTCCGTGCGGTGCTCAAATCGCGCCCTGTGATTGGCCAAGTATTTAAACGCCGAAAATCGTGCGTGAGCGCGTTCCGTATGTGAACGCTGCAATTTGTATCACGAATACACGTTTAAGTTAACTTGGGTTTTCCTGTGACTAAAAAAAATAATTAACAACATAATACATACTAACAATAAATATTCGTTGTTGTCTTATAAACTTTTGCATAGAACAAATAAAAAATTTTTATATTAAAACGACAATTTAGTCGGTCTAAAATCGTTAAAAGATTTCTTACAGGCAACCCTGATGTAATACTTATACTGTAGACACTAATACGTAATACTGATAGACACTTAATAATAATGGACTTTATCTAGGTACCTCTACTTTATCTTATTACCCAGCTCCAACGTAATCAGAGCAGATAGCTTCATGTATATTAGAAAAAAACCTTTCTAGGGCAAGCATCTTCAAATCGCATCTGTATTGCAGCGGAGATCGAATCCGTAACTCCTCGGTCGGTTATTCGCCCACTCCCCTTTGTAGGATTATAAAATACAGCTACAATATTGTAAATTATGCTTCATGAGATATCTTATCATTATTTGTATTTAAATTTATAAAGCTGGAGTTTCTATGTATGATAATATCGGTAACTACCAGTAAATTTAGTTTTTTTTTTGTATTTGCTAGCTTAATCTTGCGGAAAATTATATTATTTCTCGAAATCAAAAGTGACGCTTGTGTGCAGTGACTGATAGAGAACGCACAGCCTAAACTACGGGCCGTAGAGATCTGAAATTTCGAACATAAAATCCTTAGAGGTTGTGGGGGAACTGGGGGAGCACTAAGGAAGTAATTCCCGAAATTCCCACGAGAACGGGAAATATATTATGTTTTAATTTAGATGAAAAAATCTTATTCCTTGAGTGCATGGGTGTGATACTTGGTATAAAGGTTCTTCAATAAGTGTCTGTTTGTATTATGGAAGGAATTCCCGAAATTCCCACGGTTTCGAGAAAAATAAGACTTTTATGTTTATGCGCGTACGAAGTTGCAGGAAAAAGCTCGTTTATAATAAAGCTTTCATGGCGCAATGAGAGAGCGCCCGCGGCGCGAGATTTCTTGAATCCGTGAAGTCAGCTTACCGACTCAGTTAAAGAGTGGAAATTTTTAAGGTTGTGTTGGATAACTTCTTAGTTCCATTCTGGTCATAGCTAGCTGCTTTGTAAATCGTCTTTGGTACTAAGTAATGATTACATAGGTATCTTTATTTTCTCACTAAAGTAAACGGAGGACAACAAAAGTAAAAGTAAGACAATTGTCTCTTAAATTACGGATTCCTTAGTATTGATTGATTATGAACGGCCTCTGTGCTATTTCCCAACGGATATAATTCACTATTTTGATCACTAGCAAATAAAGTTTGTTATATGTATCAGTCGGTAACAGTAATCCAGGCTGCTGCTCACCTCCCCATCTATAATGCGATGTCAGCTTCTTATTAATCAACTTTCCATTCAGCCATCGCTGCACTTAAGCTACCGTTGGTTAAGGTTAAAAGTATTGGTAAGGATTGGGTCTAGAATCTAGACGCAGGCCTAACCGGTATCTGTAGATATTCTTGCTTTCGTCATGAGTGGCAACGTTTCCCGAAACAATACTTAAGGTAATTGGGTTCGTAAGCCCAATTAGGTATCTTTAATGAAGGCCCGTATTGGGTTTCGTTAGATTATTGTATGAGGTTCAAAGAACTTTGACTACCTAACTTGTTTGCTGGTCGGTGCGACCTCTACTACCCTGTAGAGGTAGCCGTTTTGTAAGTCCACCGCCAAATATCATTCGTTCCGGCAATGTTCATAACGAACCAGTACTTTTATAGATCTAAAGCTAAATCTTCCGATACATCATCGATTATACGTAGTTCGAAAGAGGGCCACATATCAAGCAACAAAAAAAAAGTATAGTTTAAGTAACATACTTTTAATGGCATCCGGAGTAGCTAAACATCAATTATTAAAAAAAAAAAAACGTTTTTAATGAATGTAAAATGGGCATTAGTTGCGAAACCAACGGCCGACCTACATTCGCCTAAACGTTGCACACTCTCCAGTTCCTATTTCAAAGGGACAAATATTTGCACCATGTCAACATCTTAGTTAACAGGCCGGCGCTGTCAAAACTGATAAAGGAAAGTTATATATTATTACCTTTGTGCTACCTGTCTCGATGTGGCCTACATAGTTTAACCTGAAAAAACATCCGGATCACTATGAATCAACGTATCGATGCAATCTGGCAATTACAGAGGCCTATTGAATTTCGCAAAATAATTTTAGAGACCCGTAAAGGGGTTTGTTTCTTAATTGGCACTGGCTGTTATGACGAAGTATATTGCGTTTGCTGTCTTTCTACATTTGGATCGAATAAAATATTAGGCTTCTTCCACACTGGACTGGGAGCGAAAGAAAGACATAAAATGTGCCAGCTTCTTCTCTTCCCGAGCATACTGTTAAAGTCAGTTAAGGGACATAGGTTTTATTGGTGTTGTTGCGGGCGATAGGTTGACCACCTGTCACTAAATACCAAGTATGGTCTATTTTATAGGTAGTTTGATAAAAGAGACGAAACAAGTGCATATTGGCTATATGGAATGTCAAAATAAAATCTGCATGATGAAATCTTCGGTGAAACATATTTATTTAATTATAATGAATCGTAAACACTTTAAACATGAACATTGTGTAGCTATTTGGCTCTTAAACTTCCGCTTAATTTCACTATTCCTTTACATTAAGTGTCATTAGATTTGAACCCAAGACAATTTCGATTACGAAACTAGCGAATTAATGAACTACGCTGACTCTACATAACGCTTACGCACCTTATAATTTTATGTAGCAAGTAACTACATAGGTACCTACAGTAATTTTCTAGTTGATTTTAAAACTATTGATCAAAGCATTTCTTAAAATTGATTTTACACGTATTGTGTCAAATTTTGTTTTTAACACGAATTCACTTAATAGCTTTTCACATAAAAACTTTCACTTTATTCTATAATTGAACAACTTCATGTTGTAAATAATTTGTTGGTAAAAGTTTTAACCGCTGTAATAACTGACTTTAATTGGCTCTAAAGTCTGGTGGAAACTTAATATTTTTCCATACCAACACAATTACCAATAAGAACTATCACCCACGTACCAAATACGGCCTAATTGGATATCTTTAATAAAACACTGGTTAACTGGGACTCTGCCTTCCAGGGTATGCACCTGAATTAAAAGTGTCGAATAATGCGACTAGCCCACAAGTAGGGGTGACCTTTCTTCTCCTTTGTAGATGGTAGGATCCTACCTGGATAGCGAACACTATAGTTTTATGATTGTAGAGCTAGTTCTTCCTTAGGCTTCATGCTTTGACATCTCACATCAGTCTCGTCGTATTTTTTCTTCTGTGGTCCGTGAAAATAAGCAAAAATAGTACTACCGCCTCACGATAAGCGAGACATAAAGTATCACTGCTCCCACGGTGATGTTACCTACAATGTTTGATTTCTCTTCAGTTTCTTCCTAAACCCTCATCGTGACCAGCACGTATGATGCAATCAAAATACGGGTTTGGTCACCACCAAAAATCTAAAAAGGCCTAAACAAACAGACATGTTTGACCAAAAAAGTTAAAAGATAATGCTTACTCTTTAGCTTGACATTTAGTTGCGACTAAGTTAAAACTGTTAGTTTTAACACAGCAACGTTAGTTAACTTGTAAGCACTGACTGGTTGGTATGTCCACAAACTTTTTGCAAGTAATCGCTAAGTGAGGATAGTGCTAATCGCTTTATTTCTGAATGCTATTCCGCATTCTGACATGAACCATTCAACTCTGTAGGTAACGGATTCCTAAAATGCTATGACAATATTAGATACTATGAAGGTTTTATATTTGCAATAATTGTTACTGTAAAAGAGCTATTTAGAATATATAAATATTTAAATGTAAAAGAGTAATATTTTTACGCGCAACCTTATTAATAGAGTAGTTTTTTGTTTTTGCATGTCAGTTTAATGGAAAACAATGTTACCGTTAATTTCAAAATTGCATTTTGTGCCTTCTAAATGTAGAAACTAATGTAATGTAAAAAACTACCGCGCTGTTCGCTACCCCCGTACCCATTTACCTATTTACATACACCGTAAGGTAATTACATCGACTTCAGGAAAGTTCAACGCCCTTGAGTGTTTTGTGTGAATGTAAAAGAAAGTAGGCTGTTGGTCTCACTTGCCATGGCAACGCGTTTCCGTAAAATTTCGCTGGCACAACATGTATTTTCGGACTAATGACAGTGGTATCGCAAATTTTTCACACGAAATAGTATTGTAGGCAACGGAACAATTTATCTTTGGTTCGGAAAATAATAAATCATTTTGTCAATCATTTCGATGAAAGCATTCGTCTTCAGGTTAGTGACCGCGGTGCGTGAATGCCCTTGATGTCAATAAACCTTGAAGGGTATACATGAGGGTGCCAAAACTGGTTATTGCTCCTGAAGAAAATCGGATTACTTTCATAATGTGTATTACATAAAGCTTGAATACTATTAAATATAGGTGACTTAAAACCCACATTTGTTTTCCAATTTCATAACATACTACCTCAGTTATTGTGAGTGAGAAGAAAGTTGAAACTTGCATTGTCAATAAAGAACTGACTCTGAAATTTTCATAAAATATTCCTGGAAAACATTGGCCTCCATACGATGATATTTGGCGGTAATTTCCAGCAGATAAGCTAGCCAGCCGCACCATAGCAAATTCCTTCCAATAAAGAATATTACTCCGATTAGTCGCCTTTCAGATTCAGAGCTGCTTGAACTTTTTTTAGGTGGCCCTATAGGATTTTTATTTTTAAAAAAAGCTTAGGTATTCCTTAATAAGCTGGATAACTTCATTTGCGGTTCCTGATTATTAATTAAACATGACATCCTATAAAAGGTCTAACGATAGATCTAACATTAAGAGCATTTTTAGACATATACAAAGGGCCGCCTCAATGTCTGCAAACCAGCGCTTACTATTTTAAAAATATTCTATTTTCGAACTTTACAGCGAGCGAGATGTAAATCATTGTTGTTTCCGAATATTAAACAAAATTTAGTGGATATAATTTGGTCTTCAGCTTTCGTCATCTATCTAAATTTATTCGCCGTGGGTGGCAGTCTTTGTAACGTTTGATTGCCTGTTTCAAAAATCAACACACACAAATCGTAAAGATAAAGTTTACGACAGCGGATGATAAACATGCACAAAAATTATGTTTAGTACCTGGTTCGTGTATAAAACGCATTTAACGTAAAAAAGAACTAGCTTTACTCTGATCATTTTATGTTAACATCTTGTTTAATTTTAGTTCCTTTAAACATTGTTGTTTTTTACTAAATGCTAATTAAACACGAGTGATGTTATAACAAGCTGGGTCACCTCTGTTTCTAAGGTTATCCAATTTATAAATATTGTAATCGCTTAACCCAATCCAACTTAAATGAATCCCATTGTAAAGTAAGGTTAAGGTTTAAAAAATCTTCTTAGTTATTGATTCTGCTATTCAATTCTTTATCGTCATCGATTTTAATTTACATCCAAGTCCTTTATTTATAATGAATGTGTAAACAAATCGTAAAATATTTAATGCCAAAGGTTATCTCAGGTCTTTGTCTGGTGCGTATCAATTAAAGAGCTTTTCCATAGTCTGGAAATTCAGGGTCAAGTCGTAAGGTGCCTTTACAAACATAACCGAATTGAGCGTCTACCTACACCGAAGTTAGGTTTTGTTTCTAGATGTACTAACAAACTAAGTAGAGAGACTCCTTTGTTATTTGACATTTTCCACTTGGAAATCCATTATAATGTGTCTGCATTCGTAATTAATTAACGCTCAATTTCCTACAAATTCGAACAATTTAAGTGCACATTGAAAGGGAATTAAAAACACAGAACCTTTTGTTCGTCTCAAATGTAATTGCGGATATGAGACTGATATAAATTACTTCTGTTTACGTTAAGTTGCGTATTTCCTGTAACATTTATTGTCTCTCCCAATACATTGTGGGGAACGAAAGGGGAGATAACCTTCATTGGCATTTCGCTCGGAGATTTTTCCGTCACAACAGGCCGGTCAAGGTGAATTTACGTAAAGTTGGAATGTCAACAAACGAACCACGGAAACATGTGGCTTGATTGTTATTATTTCTGTCACGCTCAAATTAAATTCCACTACAAAAGCTGTTTTTTTTTATATTCAGGTTTATATGGTTCGGTAAAAAGAAATGAAGGACCTACTATTGTTCACACAATCGTTTTACTTATCTTTGTTTAAATTGTCGACCCAGGGCCAAAGGTCATTCGAGATACAGGAGCATTTGTCCCTTTGTAATAAGCCTGTTTGGCGTCGCACGCGCCATAAATGAGCGTTTGTTTGATTAACAATAGACTGTTTCAAGGGAGCAATTGTTAACTTAACATCTCTACACAAGTGAAACATTGAATTTACTCTTGGGGTATCGCAGTATGTCACATTGAACAAAACATTTACTTATCTGCAAGTGGTCTTAGTTACGCGTATGTTTTTTTATCTTTTTTAGGGTAAAACGAGACCCTATTACAAAGACTTCGCTGTTCGTCGGTCAACAGGCAGTATCTAATGAACCGTGATAGGCAGTTGAAATTTTTAATAGTGATGTATTTTTGTTGCCGCTATCACAACAAGTACGAAAATACAGAACAACAAATATTTAAGGGTGTCCCATTCAAAAGAAAGGCAGATAATGGGCAGTTTCCTACCGCACTTACTAGATGGCGCACATTGTGTATTAAATTGAGCAGTGGTTATTTAAATAGTGTTATATTAAGTAAACTATTTTTTTAGTAGACGAAACCTTCACTGTTTGAAGTGTAGGTACTGTAATGTCTTAGTCGTCGGTGCAGGACCCTTCAAGCGCGGCGCAGGTTCAACTCGCACTTACCCGGTTATTTATTCTTGATGGTGTATGAGTATACTAAATTAGTCCCGGATAACATCCATAAAGGCATGTGCTGTGTAGAATGCATAGCCAAAAGATCCGGCACATCAATTAACGTTAACCAATTGGAGACGCTTTGAAAGCTTTGGTGCTAATTCGTATCGTGTTTTCATGAGATATAACCCAATTTGGTATTCAGCCAACTATGTTTAAGTTTAAATTATTCTAGATTCCAGAAGTGTTTTATTATATAACATTGCATACACAAGTTTCAAAGCTTATTATGTAATTCTAAAATAAATGTTCATTAATAGGTACTTACGGCAAGTATTTAGAGATAGATGACGTAAACCTAGCGTGTTAACATGAAAAAAACTGTAATTAACTAGGTGACTCATTACCACAAAGGTCATAGGAAATGCGCTGAAACCAGGCGAGTAATAATGACACACTGAATATTGAAATTGCATAGCCACATGCATGAGACTGCAATATTTTTAAATAAGTGCTATGACAACGCTGCAATATAGTTAAATCACCCGTACTTAGTATTGAGGAATAAACCAAAAGTAAATCCTTTTGGCGATTTTATTATTTTTTTTCTTTTTTATATTGTTCACTTTAATTTCCTGATTAATAAAATTTGACCTCAAATTATACGACGCAAAAACGTTACTTACCTTTTGACTTTATAGGTAATAAAGGCTACAGTTTTTTTAAAGTACAGTTTCCGTGGCGATATTTTAGTAGGTTTAAATAAAATATTTTTCTTTTTGTCCGGAAATGTGTACATTGCTTCTAAATATATAGTTCTTTCCATTTCAAATTTAACTTTATGCAAAATAAATTTAACTTTACGTATGTGTTGTTGTATAATCTATTGTATCACTGCGTTTTTCCACGGTATATATTATCAAGTACGGAAATAAATCTATACAGTGTGTTTCTGACCGATTGCAAACTATCTGGGGCATTCTAGTTATCCATCTATTATAGCAACTAACAGGCCAACTAATTATATAGGATAATTTATTGCAAGTAATACAAGAAAATATAAAATTGGTTTCGTAAAACAATACGAAGTTTTGCAACTGAATTTCATCACACCCATGGTTTCCTATCTTACATACTGGTTTCAACTAAAAAGTTATGTAAATACTTTTTGTCTATCCATATTTATTAAAAAGTTGCATGGTATTATGAAGACGATCTATTGTTAGCGGAATAGTCAGCCTTGTATTTGGCGTCGCTTCGGCTGTAGTGACTGGCAATGTCTAAGCCTGACGCATTCCCATTCATATACTTGCGTTGTTCGCGACATATTTCTGGTCTGTTGACGTGATCAGCTCGGCTAATTGCTCGCTCTCGCCCACTAGCGTGCGTGACTGATCCGCTAGTGGCTTCCTCTTAACGTTCATCTTCCTTGATTCTTTGATTGGCATTTGCGCTCCATTATCGTTACTTACAAGTAAGGCGTGTCTGATTTATGTCATAGCGAAAATGAGCGGCTAGATCGGCCTTTGTTCCTCGTATGCTGTTAATTAACTAGAATTACACAGTATGGACTATGGCCGTGATGAATTTTATAGTTAAAGATCTATCTGTACTTTGATCTCTATCTATAAATTCCAAGACGGAAATTTTCCTAACAACAACTATGCACAGTACACAGACTATATTAATAGGTATGTTTCTTGGGACCGTAAATGCTTGCTTGTATCTTTTTCTAACTGACACTCCCGTTGCCTTGCCAATACTAAGCTTACCTACCTACCTACCTATGTAACTATACCCAGCTGAGAATGTTCTGCTTCGCTCGACTGTTGTAGACAAAAAACCTTGTAAACAGCCTTAATGACTAATTTTATTACAATAGATATAACATGTAATTTTCCTACTAAATCTGTTAACAATTATGTATAAAATTAAGTATCGTATTAATAAAAATCGACTTATCTTCTCCAAGTTTTAAATTTGGAGGAGGTAAGTGGATGAGCGGCTAAGGCTAGGGCTGTGGTGACGTGGTGATGTGTCTCCAGCATCAACGGGCTGGCTCTGGCGCTGGGCGGCAACGGCGCGGGCAGCCCCGCGGCGGCCGCCGGCGACTCGCGCGTCCACACCGCAACCTCCTCCCGCGCGCCCTCGCCCCCGCCCGCTGATCGTCAGCAACACTCCAGGTAGAAGCGCTCCACGCTCGGAACGTTTGGCTTATCTGGCTAAGGATGTTTTTTGTCTCAAAACTAGATGCAAGCGCCCACTTTGACCTACAACATCTATAGCTATAGCTTTCATCTACTTCAAATGGACTACTAGAGCAAAGTTGGCGCTTCGTCAGTTCTAAAAGATGTCCGGTGTTGGTTGTTTTTTTTTCAATTTATGTATTTTCCGTTTTGGTACTGGTGAAATTGAAATTTTATTTTTTCTAAATTACTTGAACGTTCCTAGTATGTGTGCATGCTTGCCTGCTGAGTGTTTTTGTTGTTTTTTTGTTGTTGTTAGTACAGTGTATCTATGTACATTTCGTTATTATAGTCTGATAATTCTGAATAAACTACTTAGAGCAGGTGAAGTAAGGTCAACATCTTAGCGGTATTTGTTTGTAATATTTATGACGGGCAATTACAAGCTATTCAACGAACCCTGTTGTTATTTAAACGTGTACTTTATATAAACATAGTATTTAACAAGCATTATTTAAAGAAATATTTAAACCGGCCTGTAAATGGGTAAAAACCTTTTTAAATAATGCGAGTAAAATGTAGGTAAAGTAGGTGCTTATAAGTTATTACTGCAAATTACCAAAACTCGAAATCTTGAATAAAACAAATAAGGGTCGATGCATCTTGGACCTTCAACGTTTTAAGGTACACCGTTACTGAATATTGTATGTTATTAGGGTCGCCAAATATATTAAACTCATCCTTTAAATTGATTGATAGTCAACAAGACAAATTTCGAGCACGCAACTCGATTTTTTTACACACATCATTTTGTTTTATTATTTTTTATGGACCGCAAAAAATATGTTGACGTTCACTCACATACGAAAATGAATCCCACACTCGTCATGCTCGAACCCAAGTCATCCATCTCAAGCAGAGTTAAGCCGTCAGGCAGATTCAATTATGTGTTTGCAAATGCTAATGTTGTACCTCCGAAGATTACGTCATGCCTCAGAATAGAGCCCAGATGCAATCAACCAAAGATTTGCTGTATAAATTTTTTATCTGGCCGGTTACTGACTCTTAAGAGAATGTCACGACAAGGATGTATTTGAGCGGAATTAGGAGCATTTTGTTTCAAACCACGTTCTTCGTGTTGTCTATCTCGAATCGTTATTATATGAAACAATAGTTATAGACCTCAAACCTATATTCCTCAAATGTCGAGAACCGGAATAAAGAAGATAATATGTTTTACTTGTTGCTCATTTTTCAAATCATGTTAAGATTACCATCACACCTCAATTTGTAGAAGTTAATTCTCATCCTTTATTTATGCAAAGCTTTAATACAGTATGTAGCCCTGCACATTTTCACGTTGTTTATAGAGTCCGCACATGCAATTCAGTCATCAGCACCTGCAAAAAACAGCGTTCATTATAATGAATCGCAGGACCACGAAATCGTTGAAAGTCTGCGCTGACTGTACCTACGCAGTTTGCACGTGTCAGCCTGTTCAATGCTTTTACTGGTTTGTACTCAATAGTGAATGATTGTATTGGTAGCGGGTTGAAAGAACTTTCTCCAAAGGGCTTGGAAAGGTTCAAGTGCATCGGTGCTGATGAGATAAACGATTTAAAAGAATCTGCCGTTTCTTAGCGAGGATATATTTTTTTTCGCTTAAATGGATGAAACTTATTTTACGTTTAAAGTTTAATTCATTCAAAGCGTAGTTGAGTTGAAAGTTATTTAAACTAAAATAGGCTTTGACATGTTACGTTATAAATATTTGAGAAATAAACAGTAACTGTTAAACGGTTTTAAGTTAAATATAATCAACGCGGTTTCAAGTTCTTTTTGTACTCGCGAATTGCTATTCATCGTCGTCGTTTATTTTTGTCATCATGCTAAATAGTTCTTTAATGTCTTCAGTAAAGAGGTCAATTTGCTTGGGTATTGGATTGATTCAATGTGTCAAAAATCACCATTGCTAAGCTGCCTAAGCAATGATGTGAGCCGTTATTTTTGCGCAGCGAAATAAGAGTTCAATGGCCTGTTTAAAAAGCTTCGTTTTTGCACACAAGGCCAGAGAATCGCAATCCATCATACGTAGACAAACTGTCAAACGATCGTATCGTAGTGTTAGTATATTAGATACAAAGAAATGGAGGCTAAATTCGCTGATAATGGATAGCGATTGCGGTACAATGTTCAATGCTTTTATAAAAATTTTTAAATTCTCGTTGTTCACTAATCCATCGAAAGTTGGTATTTTCAAATCAATATTTCATTATTATATTACTTTGATCAGAGTAATTTACCAATGGTATCTCTTCAAATGGTATCTCTTCACTAATTTCGAAATTTTACAGTTCAAAACCCATAGATACTTACTACGGAATCTTCACAAGAGTCCTTAATCTCCGACGCTTTAAACAATAAGCGTATAGTTTGACGCATTCAAAAAATATCCTTGCCCTTAGCAACAATGACAAAACGTCATTGCAATGACATTGAAACTCATCCCTGGTGAAACCGTAGTCGGGAGATACGTCCAGGCAGCGAACCGTACAAGGTCATTACGTCATCCACCAAAATCACATGCAAATATGCACCTTAACTTGTACAAGACAAGCTATGGAATCTAGTATCCCCCAAAACCATCCTGCGAAGTCTTCCAAACCATGGTATATAATTACTTGTTATTATTCTTCGAGAGCAACGTTTCAACCACAATGTGTAGAAATTGAGCTAATGTATATACACTTTAGGCTTATGTATCACGAATATCATGACATCACTTTTTGCTTAAAGTTGCACAAATAGCCCACGCAACTTCAGAATGTTACTTAAGTATGCTTATATCTGATATTTTAGTAGTACTTTAGAAGTATAGCTTGATTTGTTTAATGATATGTCGTTAATAGTATACCTATTAAATTAAACGGATTAAAAACTGTCTCTTATTATCAACCGACTTCCAAAAAAGGAGGAGGTCCTCAATTTGTCTGTATGTTTTTTTGTGTCTTTGTTACACGATATTTCGGACAATTATGAATTAATTTTGAAAATTGTTGTTTCATATGATAGAGGATACTTCATATTTGGTCCCATATAAATTTCATCTAAATCGGTTTGGTACCTACTTCATTGAAAATTTCAAACTTTTGAAAAAATATGTATGATTTCGGAGAATGTGTACGTTGATGACATTCTCAACTCAGCCAAAGTTTTGACGTGAAGTCGGTTTTTTAATGTTTTGCATTCGTTGATTATTTAATTTGAATATTAAAAGGGAACATGACCTATAAATCAGACTAGTTTCCGGATTTCTCGACACGCCTGTAACCTTGGTGCCAGTATAAATCCGTCCAAAGGTCAGCCGTTTAAAAGATACTACGTTCACTCAATTTAACGTTTAATCAATCCAAGTTGACAGCAGCTACAGTCAGGCCTTTTTATTTCGGTATTGTAACTTAAATTATAATCTCTGAAAGCAATTTTAAAATTCTGCGGTGAGTGAGTATGCAAGGAAACCTACTTGGTCACCGCTCCATTTCAAAGTCATTAACACAGAAACTCACAAACATGTAATAAAAAATATTTATTTTTAATCTAATTTAAATGCTAACATCTGAACGTAGTTGACGCAAATATTCTTCCATTAGTTAAAAACGAGGTATGAAATGTTCACGTAGGCAGTGCCAAATTTTGCTGAAACATTTGCCAAATAAACTCTCTCTTGACTGTCTAAACTGGTACAATGTAGACAAGAATTGATTGTATCTTGTCTGTAAGGAACGCACCAAAATGAATAATTTGAGACTACAACGAAACTGAAGCTTAAACACTGGAAACTTAGAGTATTTTTATTAAATCTCTATTATTCTGAAAATGTATTGGCCTAAACAATATTTCTACGTAAGGTAATCTGTAAAAAATTCATGTGTATAGTACCTTGTTGTATGAGCGAGATTTTTATAAATATTTTCCTCAAAGGAAAATTACCAAATATGAATTAATCGTGCGTCCTTAAAATAAACTACTAGTACAAATTGAGATTGACAGGCACAGGCCGCAAGATCTTTATCTAGCTGTGTTTAATTAACTGTAACTTCAGCATTGACCCTAGCCATAGCATCTTTATAGTATATGTCGTGTACTATTAATGTGTAAATGAATTAGTCGTGTGCATAAAGCTTTCTTTTTGAATATCGAAGAACCTGTACTGAATGTCTGTAAAAAATTAAAAACTAAAGGCGTCTGTGTCGTCCTATTTTTTTATACCCCTGTATTTCTTTTTTTATCGATAAAGTGTTTATATTCTATTACAGTATTAGAAATACGATATAAACTTTATTTGAAGGTACAATAATTTTCGACAGTGTTCGTTGACGTGTTCACGTTTCAAAATTAACGACTTCTTTTGTTGCAAGTACATCTTTTAATAATTTTCCAGAATCTACAAAATCCTTATGTGAATATCAGATTTGTTAAATATTTGCTTTTCACTTTGGCTCAAACGCTCGTATTCTGTTGAAGTAGCTTTACACTTACGCCTACATATCTATGGATATTTTCAATATATTTAGTTCGTTGAGCAAATATCTGAAAATATGTTGACCTAAATGTAAAAGCCAAGGCATAGTAACCTTTACTTGAGATATTTTTGTATTTAGTCGTAGATAGAATAATCAAAAATATGTTGCTACTTCATTGAGCAGGGTTATTGGCCTGTGCTTACAAGAATCTATCATGTGCAATAATGTAAAGTCGAATTTGTTGTGTATAGGTGAAGTCTTATACCGTTATCAGCTGTCAAAGTGATCTTGCGCTTAATCTGATGGACGGTGCCTACGCACAGACCGTAACGGTTTGCTTTACCACTCCGTGATGCCGTTAAGACGAGGCCTGAGGGACCCATTATCTACTCAAGTTGAACTAGTTCTTGACACAATACACCTTAGGGTAGTAACAAATAACTCGTGTTCCTAATATACAAAGTAAGGAGATATCACAAATGTCTATGCGTTGATAAACAATCAGTGCAATATATCGGTGCCTAGAACAAACGTCAGCGCATGTCGCGCAACGTGATTTATGCATTTCTAATCGCACATGCGCAGTACGTACTGTTGTATAATCTTGTGTTTCTGAGCTCATGTCAATTAAAGTGTTTCTATGCAACCTATATAAAAATAAACAAGGAAAATAGACGACTACATTGTGTAGTTAAAATAACAATAGAAAAGATTGCTTTGTTCAAGGTCGTTGTTTTAGTCATATTCAATTCAGTTTCAAACGTATTTTTAGTCTGAAAACCCCAATAAAACCGATATACTTCTGCGTTTAGTCCATGTTCAACCCCTATAGTTTCTCCCCCGTGTCCACGTTGAACCCCTAAACGATGTCCATGTTTGACCGCTCAGCAGTACAACATGAACTTTTATTTTAGAAGATTTTGAGTCCACAATCAACCCCTAAAGGACAAAGGAGGGTACTAGAGAAGACATCGCCTATATTTTTCGTCACATCAAACTCTGGCCAAGGCTCTTCACTAAGATGTTTGCAAGGATCTTTAATTTATATGCAGGATGACTGGTACATGATTATTGCAAGTATTTAAAGCCTCTTTTCTATGGGTTAAGTCTGATATTTTTGGAGATAGGCACACTTCGTACTTTTTTTGAAGTTTTGCATTTGCCTTTAGACTAGCACAACAAATCCGTTCTATACAATAAAAGGAATAAGGAAGCAGGTGTTAAAAAATAAACTTAATATTCGAGAGTAGCAGACGTAGAAGTACCAACCATTTTTCAAAATTTTCTGCTTTTTCATTATAATTATGAAATAGGATTCTAGCGTTTGCCTTTGTTGAGGCAAGGGAAATTATATCCAAAACAAAACATTTTTTTGTGATGGGACATTGAAAACATGTCCTCCTCCTTAAGGCATCGCACCACAAATACGAGTAAGGTTGGCATGCCATGCTAAGTAAGTAGGGTAAAATGTGGACAAAAAAAATATGTTCACTGTATCAACGTGGACACGGGGAAAAAACTTTAGGGGTCAACGTGAACCAAACGTACTTCTGTATCTAAATAAATGTACTGTGTTTTAGAAGTCTTTTTCAAAATTTGAAGTCTAATGTTTTTTTTCCTATTTCAGGTAAGCTAACATGTCTTCAAAACGAGTGACAATCCTGTCTAGGAGAAGGTAAAATTATAATAGTTCATTATCCCCATTTTTATAAATATAAAAGACCGACATTTCACGTGGACACGGATATCACATTTACTGCCAGATACTTTACAGCTTCCTCATCAAATTTGTCACAGCTTCAAATTTGGGCACAACTAAAAATATACGTTCCTTGCTGGTGTCTGTAAAACAAATAGATTCGGTCATCCACCTGGCTACTTTATGTCCAACGAATTACTCACAAGCTTAAGCAAACATTTATTTAATGGTGTTCTGAACACACAATACGCGTAATTATGTACATTTGAAAAACATTTTACACAACAAGGATCGTATGTGGACATAGCGTCACTTGAACGCTGTATACTGTCAAATGGCTTATCATTTTTAGGAAAACATTAGTCATACATAGCCATTACAAATATTAACGTAAAAATTTACAGTCACATACTAAATACAATGGTGTCTTAAATCTTTAGGTGTTCCTATTAGTTTGTAGGTATCGTGTTTGTTCTGTTGTGGGCAGATCGATTAAACATTATCGAACTCGAATTGACCATTAGATTGAAAATAGATTGTTTACGCGATACCCGGGCAAGGTGCCAGCGGTCACCTGTAACCGTATGAGTACTGTAATGTTTTGGCACGTCATTAAATTTTGAACAACCCGAGCCGATTTAAAATTATTTAACGTGGTTCAAATATTTTGTTGAATCGTATTGTAATTTACTGCAGCTTTAAAAGAAAGCACAGATTATGTTCCAAAATAACCTAAATATGAAGTTCGATAGGTAAAATTAAATATCGAAAATACTTTAATTTGAAGCACAATTGTATGTATCATGTAATTAAGTTTAACTAGCTTCAAGAAGTGTCTCGATGCTGGTTAGGGCATTCAAACCGTATTAATAAATAAAAAATATTTATGAAAGTTTTATGCTTAAAAGCACGATTTTTTTTCAAAAAGAAGATAATTTCTACTTCGTTTACTCAATTGGCGTCGTCGCCAGACAAAGCCTTTCCCGAAATGGAGAAAAGTGTCATAATCGCCAAAACTGGAAGAATTGAGTATGATTGTAACTAACGCAGAATAGAGCGGCTCTAATGACGCCGACACGCCACATACAATTTTAAAATCATGTTTTAAAATGTCTCCGCTTTGACGATAAATTCTAACTTTAGTGACTTCAAAGTTAGTGAAAACCTCATAGTTTAACGTCATAAGAAATCACGTGGACACGGAATCAGACATGCGAACTCTAGAACTGTTGTGGCTCTAGAGTTCGCAAAATTGCAGAGTTTTATTAAAATACCAAATATAGTAAGTGAACTTAAGTTTTCGTGAATCATCATATTTAATAGTAAGTGAAGACATAATATCATATGTCATGAATTTTACTAGGTTGAACTAAGTGACGTTTTTGGCTAATAATAAAATAAAAAGATTGACTTATGATTCAGAACAAATATTTTTTTTGACGTCCTCCGTTGTAATCAGAATAGGCGAAGGTCTATCTTGGATATAATACTTGCGTCAAACTAAGCCTAGACAAAGTTATCTCATTGGCATAAAAACCGAAGATATTCCATTTAGAACAACGTGTTTTATTGACGTCAATATTTCTATATCCTCCCATAATGGCTAATCAACTCCTTACGTGCCTATACTTTGTTAGTATTTAATGTCTTACCCAAGGTTATCAAGCTAAAAAAACAATAACATTCTGATAAACCCTTTAAATATCAGTTTAGGATGTTACGTATATTTGTATTAACGATGCAAAGTAAACAGGGTGTCCGCATTTGCTACCTCGTTATCTCCGAGCTGTGACACACAATGATAACCTACATCACAGCCACGAGCCAGTTGCTCATTAACTGTTCAAACATTATTATGTAAAAATCTACTGTCGCCAACATCTGGAACGTACGAATTTATTTAAATTTAAAGTCAGCTATTTTACGATACCCTTGAGAATATCGAAACAGCTTCCGTGTGTCAACCTATTGCTACTGAAACTTTTTGCTTAAATAAATATAGTTGATATAAATGTCCTAGTAATCTAGTGTTCTAATTAATAGTAACTGATTAAACTGTTCTTATATTAATAGCCTCATGGCCTATTATATTTCGTCGCTTCATTCTTCAGATATTATATAACAGGTAGTCCTTTTTAGGTACTAGGTAACTTCGCACAATTTAAAGTATCATAAAAAAAACACTGTGGTGGGGCGCCGCGTGGCATGATCCACCCGGTTCGCGCCAAGCCCTCATTCTTTTTTCGTGCGTGGTAACAAGCATACGTCATTTACTTTAATCATTTACTTAAGTTTTTACAAAATTTTAAACGTACAGCAGAAGAACAGCTTCAACATTATAATATAAAGATAAAAAAGTTGGAACAAAAAATAAATAAAAAACGGAAACAGCGAATTATTTCTACCGATGAAGAAGAAATCTTACAAGGCCAGACCTACTTATTCGGTTTAAAAATGTTATTTAAAAAATCAGAGCAGAAAATGCGTGTAATCTATAATAGATATATCACGTTATCCGCTCAATATCGTTGTGATGTAAACTTTAATAAATTTTATCTGATCTTATCGATCACCTTTTGTTTTCAATACGATTACAGAAAATGCGGGTAATCTCAAGGAGATTTATCTCGTTGTCTGTAATACGTTATGGGCGTTATATTAATATGAATTAGACATAAACATGTCGCCTCCAAGGTTATTTAAAAAATCAGAGCAGAAAATGCGTGTAATCTATAATAGATATATCACGTTAACTGCTCAATATCGTAATGATGTAAACTTTAATAAATTTTATTTGATCTTATCGATCACCTTTTGTTTTCAATACGATTACAGAAAATGCGGGTAATCTCAAGGAGATTTATCTCGTTGTCTGTAATACGTTATGGGCGTTATATTAATATGAATTAGACATAAACATGTCGCCTCCAAGGTATGAGTTACCGCTACCACTGGATGATGTAAACCTGGATAACCAGAAGACTGCCGCGTCATTCACTGTGGATCAAAAGCTATCTGCAAAGACGCTCCCTAATCCGGAGCCGTCAATATCACAAGACGCACCAGGTATATCGGGAGAACCTAATCCCGATCTGGATCCAGAGCTGCCTACTGCACTTGGAGCTGCAAATTCCGATACACCCGAATTTGGCGCTAAAATACACGATACGCTCTCAAATTTATGGACACCTTTACTAAGAAAAGGACTGTCCAAAGAAGACAAAGATAAATTAACCATAGAAAATACGGTACCCGAAAACTGCAAAAACTTGCAAGCCCCAAAATTAAATGCGGAAATCTCGGCAGCCATAACTGACCTAGCAGGAGCACGTGACAAAAAAAAAAATAATCCAAAACTTTCAGCAACAGCTGGGGTACGGTATTACCGCCATAAATCGAGGGATTGACGTCCTCCTTGGGAAGGAAGAAAACAAATGAAGGCCCTCCGTCACGTAAGTGATGGATGCCGCCTATTATCAGACCTCCACTTTATGTTAACCAAAGATAAACTGATTTTACCTAATTTGGATACAAACTTTAAACATGTTATACAAGACTCCGAAAGAGACAAAACTTTATTTGGAAGTTCATTGCCGGAAAAAATAAAGGCAAGTAAAGCCATTGAAAAGCAGGGAGCCCTAATTAAAAAAGGCCCAGCCAAAACAGTCGACTCTCAAATATCAACGGTCAACCGGTCGTCTCAGCAGGGAAACTGGACCTCCTCGTTACCCGGCGGGGAGGTCAGAGGAAACCGATAGCAGCTCAAACACAGCAGCGCCCACATCGGACTCTGCGTTCAACGCCAAGTTCCAGCCGCAGACTTCATCCAGGATGCGTGCTCCGACCCAACATTAATCAAGGTACATGCAGGTCGAATTAATTTATTTTATGATTGTCGGTCAAAAATAACTAAAAATGAAGTTATATTGAAGTGGATAAAGTATGGATTTAGAATACCATTCGATACTCTTTGTCAATATTCTATTCCTAAAAATAATTTGTCATCATGTGAAAAACGAGACATGAAAATAGCTATAAATAAATTATTAGACTTAGGGGCTATAAAACCTTGTTCTCCTTCAAATGATCAATGTATTTCAAATATATTTTTAGCTCCGAAACCTAACGGAGAAAAAAGGTTTATACTAAATTTAAAATCTTTAAACAAGTTCGTAACAAAAGTACATTTTAAAATGGAATCTTATAAAACAGCCTCGAAATTAATTCCTCGTAATGGATACTTACCCAATATATATATTACAACAATACCGATAACAATACCGATTTTTGTTAGTGACAGAAAGTACCTACGATTCGAATTCCAAGAAAATGATTCGTCTGAGCCGATCACTTACGAGTTCACAGCAATGCCGTATGGATTATCGGTAGCTCCGTGGGTATTTACAAAAATTATGCGTGAAGTAATGAGTCATTTGAGAAAACAAGGTTTTAAGTCTACTAACTATTAAGACGATCTTCTTATTAGAGATACATATGAAGAATGCATGATTAATGTAAGAGAAACTTTGAAGTTATTACATTGTCTAGGTTTTATTGAAAATTTCGATAAAAGTCACATTGTACCAAAAAAGTCAATCAAATTCATAGGTTTTATGTTCAACACAGAACAGATGTCTATTACGTTAACTGGCGATGAGCGGAATAACATTGTACAGTTAATAAATAGGTACATTAATCTTAAAACTTGTTCAATACGAAATTTTGCTAAACTTATAGGTGTATTGATCGCAGCCTGTCCAGCCACAAAATATGGATTCTTATATACAAAAATATTAGAGACAAATTTTTTTAGCCTTAAATAAGTTCGGAGGAAACTATGAGGCAAAAATGAATCTCAATAAGATATTACTAAAAGATTTATAGTGGTGGAAAATAATATTAATATTATTTCTTGTCTAATCATTACTCAAAATTATAAGTTAGAAATTTACACCGACGCATCTAGGACAGGCTGGGGAGCAGTATGCAAAAATAATAAATATAGTGGTTCATGGACGAACAGTGAAAAAGAAAATCATATTAACTTTTTAGAATTACTCGCGGTTTTGTTAGGTCTCAAAAGTATAGCTAGTGAAGAAAAAGAAAAGAAAGAAAGAAAGAGTCCAGAAAACTTAACCCTGATACTGAATGGGCCCTCTCGGATAGCGCTTTCCAACTTATTGTAAATAGTTTCGGGCACATTAAGATCGACTTGTTCTCAAGTCGAGCCAAATGTAAATTATTTGTCACCTAGAAGCCTGAACCTGATGCAGTCGCAGTTGATGCATTTACAATAAGCTGGGCTGACTTGGATTTTTATGCATTTCCTCCCTTTTCTCTTGTATTAAAATGTATACGAAAAATCATTGATGATAAAGCCGAAGGGGTACTTGTATTCCCCTTCTGGCCTTCTCAGCCATGGAGTCAGCACCCACTGCACTCCAGCCTTACCCTGGGTGCCGCGAGGCTCTCCGGGCGTCGTTCAGCCGGCGCGGCTGCCCACCAGAGGCTCTCACGTTGATGCTCGCCTCGCTCGCTACTGTTCGCCAGTACAACGTCTCATTGAAATTATGGTTTCAAGAAGTGTGGTTATGAATTAATAGTTTCGAAAAATCCATTCCATTAGTTCTTTGATTCTTAAACGAGCAATTTAATAAGGGATGTTCTTACGGTTCATTAAATACGCATCGATCTGCATTATCTCTTTTATTAGGAGAAGAGATAAGTGATAATAGTTGTGTTAAACGCCTCTTAAAAGGAGCCTATAAAACTAAACCTATTAAGCCTAAATATTCATTTACTTGGGATCCAATTTTAGTACTAAATCAACTGTCTTCTTGGTATCCAAATATTAATTTATGATTAGAAAATATTACAAAAAAAAACCTCGTTACATTATTAGCTTTATGTACTGGTCAAAGAGTACAGACATTGTCTTTAATTAAATAAAAAAATATTATTTTTCTATCTGATAAAGTAAATATTATTATAACAGATATAATCAAGACTTCCGCTCCAAATCGTAAACAGCCCTTATTATCTCTCCCAAACTTTCAAAGCAATATCAACATATGCCCAGTATCAACTTTAAAAGAATATATTTTTATTACAAAAAATATCTGAGGTTCAAACTCCGGGAATCTCTTCGTAACATTCAAAGCTCCCCACAGAACTGCATCAAGTCAGACGCTAAGTCGATGGATTAAGCAAACGCTCGCCACGAGTGGCATTGACATGAGCGTTTTAGTGCGCACAGCACACGACACGCGTCAACCTCAGCCGCGCGCGCGGCCGGTATCAGTGTCGATGTCATTCGAAAAACGGCCGGGTGGACACAAAACTCACAGGTGTTCGCAAAGTTTTACCATCGGCCTTTAGATGATCAACAAAATAACTTTGCTTTGTCGATACTTAATCGAGACATGAACAATACTTAACCTGATATTAAAAATAGTTATTGAATATTACGTATTTTGATATTAAGTAAATTACTACATTAAAAACTATGTGTCTATAAATAGACTATCACTAAGTTTCATTAATTTAAGCGGATTATAATTTCTAGCAACTCAAATAAAGTAAGATTATTTAAAGCTCATTATGCAATAATACTAATTATTAAGTATATAAGTATATGTAATTACATTATTTATATCTTTACTTATTTCAATTCCAAGTATATACCTAAACAAAACTTTCTATCTCTGAAAATCTACCTGTTATATAATATCTGAAGAATGAAGCGACGAAATATAATAGATGATTAAACGAACTTCTAAGTGAAGTTCTATCGCTATTATATGAGTCGCTTCATTCGAAGATATGACGTACCCACCCACCCCAGAACCCATTTAAAAGTTTCGTTTAGGGTCTCTAAAGAATGAGGGCTTGGCGCGAACCGGGTGGATCATGCCACGCGGCGCCCCACCACAGTGTTTTTTTTATGATACTTTAAATTGTGCGAAGTTACCTAGTACCTAAAAAGGACTACCTGTTATATAATATCTTCGAATGAAGCGACTCATATAATAGCGATAGAACTTCACTTAGAAGTTCGTTTAATCATCTATTATATCATGTTGGCTTGGCAAGTTTTGGTTTCGTTTCATTGTCTTGGTCGTGTCATTAATATGTTAAAGAGATCTTTTAAATGATAACTTGATTATTAATTGTGAATAGGCTTCTGCATGTATATCCAACTCGGTTGACTTTTAAAAGTAATGAGACGTAGGTTTATATTTTTGGCAGTTTATGTAAATCTAGGTCTTAGATATTTCATAATATTATGTTGTCAGCATCAGGCAGTGATATATGCGGACGCAAGACAACTCTGGCGAAGTCTATGTGTTGAAATTGTGACTTTCGCGTCTTGTTATGACCCGAATTCCAAGCCAAATGCACGAACATTGTCACTGTTCTGCACACCAAACGGTGTTGAATAAATCGTCCTGCAAATAAATTTATATAACGTTTTTTATAAGCTATTAAAGATACAGCTGTTTCTGCTTGTTTGTACTTGAGTGTTCTATAAACGTTACGTGTAGGAGTATGTTTTATATCCGGCCTAGTTTACCTTTTTGGACGATTCATTACTAACGTAATAACTATCATTCTTTCAAAATACATAGTGAAACCACTTTGGACTGTATAAAGCGATTATCAGGAGATTAGTGTATGCGCAAGCATTCTTTAAATTAGATTAAATTGCAACTTTCTACGGCTTCCTTTACAACGTTAAATCAGTCGTTAACTAATAAACAGTTTTATGCAATTACCACGATCACTTGATTAACTGCTATGATTACAACTTCTATAGAGTTTATAAGTACTTGGTCCCTATCAAGGTTTGCGTAACTTTCATTGTGAAATTCAAACGTTTTGACTTATTAGCGTAAATGTTTGTTTGTAGTTACAAATTACAAGCATTTGAGTTCCGTATAGATAGCGAGAAAGTAACAAATAGAACTATATTACGTGGCTGCTAAACGCTTTTAATTTTAACAATGAAGGCAATATAACCTTAATCTTCATAAGTAAATCAAAGGTACTAATATAGTAAAGCTGAAGAGTTTGTTTCTTTGAAATATGCTAATTGGAATTACAAGTCGGATTTGACAAAGTGTTGCATTTATAGCTAATCACTTCATTCATAAAGAATCAAAATTTGACGCGGGGGAATCTGCGCAAAACTACCATTACCTAATATAACCAATACACCCGATATTATGTAAAATGGATAAAATTTACCATGTTCACTTGCCAAGTGACATATGTGTATAGATATGAAATTTTAATTAACCTTATAGCCGATAACTTTTACCTACATCAATAATAATAATAATTTGTCCAAATGTAAGAAACTCTTAAACCAACAAATAAATTACTTATTCAGCCGGACATTTCACCCATGCACGAGTTAAGGTTAACGATACATTATAAACTTGGTTATCGATCGAAACGTAAACGATGTTTTTTTGTCTGCTTTTCTCGTGTTAGTTTCGAATTTTATACGAGTCACAAGAATTTGAAAAATTTTTGTCCCGTACGCAGCAGATATATGATTAATCGGGAAAAAAGGAAATCGTCATATTTGCTAAGTTAAGGTTCCAAAAAGATGATAAATAACCGCAAAAGACTAACAAGTTCGATGCTTTGTAATTACTGATTCATTGAATAGCAATCGTCAAGTTTTATATTTTCACGGTGATCTCATAAGCATCGTCACTTGGGGATATAAGTATGTGTGAATTTGTTAGTGATAATAGATGATTAAACGAACTTCTAAGTGAAGTTCTATCGCTATTATATGAGTCGCTTCATTCGAAGATATTATATAACAGGTAGTCCTTTTTAGGTACTAGGTAACTTCGCATAATTTAAAGTATCATAAAAAAAACACTGTGGTGGGGCGCCGCGTGGCATGATCCACCCGGTTCGCGCCAAGCCCTCATTCTTTAGAGACCCTAAACGAAACTTTGAAATGGGTTCTGGGGTGGGTGGGTACGTCATATCTTCGAATGAAGCGACTCATATAATAGCGATAGAACTTCACTTAGAAGTTCGTTTAATCATCTATTATATTTCGTCGCTTCATTCTTCAGATATTATATAACAGGTAGATTTTCAGAGATAGAAAGTTTTGTTTAGGTATATACTTGGAATTGAAATAAGTAAAGATATAAATAAGTAATTACATATTTTATTATTATAGTACTTAATAATTAGTATTATTACATAATGAGCTTCAAATAATCTTACTTTATTTGAGTCGCTAGAAATTATAATCAGCTTAAATTAATGAAACTTAGTGATAGTCTATTTATAGACACATAATTTTTAATGTAGTAATTTACTTAATATCAAAATACGTAATATTCAATAACTATTTTTAATATTAGGTTAAGTATTGTTCATGTCTCGATTAAGTATCGACAAAGCAAAGTTATTTTGTTGATCATCTAAAGGCCGATGGTAAAACTTTGCGAACACCTGTGAGTTTTGTGTCCACCCGGCCGTTTTTCGAATGACATCGACACTGATACCGGCCGCGCGCGCGGCTGAGGTCGACGCGTGTCGTGTGCTGTGCGCACTAAAACGCTCATGTCAATGCCGCTCGTGGCGAGCGTTTGCTTAATCCATCGACTTAGCGTCTGACTTGATGCAGTTCTGTGGGGAGCTTTGAATGTTACGAAGAGATTCCCGGAGTTTGAACCTCAGATATTTTTTGTAATAATAAATATATTCTTTTAAAGTTGATACTGGGCATATGTTGATATTGCTTTGAAAGTTTGGGAGAGATAATAAGGGCTGTTCACAATTTGGAGCGGAAGTCTTGATTATATCTGTTATAATAATATTTACTTTATCAGATTGAAAAACAATATTTTCTAATTTAAGTAAAGACAATGTCTGTACTCTTTGACCGGTACATAAAGCTAATAATGTAACGAGTTTTTTTGTAATATTTTCTAATGATAAATTAATATTTGGATACCAAGAAGATAGTTGATTTAGTACTAAATTTGGATCCCAAGTAAATGAATATTTAGGCTTAATATGTTTAGTTTTATAGGCTCCTATTAAGAGGCGTTTAACACAACTGTTATCACTTATCTCTTCTCCTAATAAAAGAGATAATGCAGATCGATGTGTATTTAATGAACCGTAAGAACATCCCTTATTAAATTGCTCGTTTAAGAATCAAAGAAATAATGGAATGGATTTTTCGAAACTATTAATTCATAACCACACTTCTTGAAACCATAACTTCAATGAGACGTTGTACTGGCGAACAGTAGTGTCTGCGAGCGAGGCGAGCATCAGCGTGAGAGCCTCTGGTGGGCAGCTGCGCCGGCTGAACGACGCCCGGAGAGCCTCGCGGCACCCAGGGTAAGGCTGGAGTGCAGTGGGTGCTGACTCCATGGCTGGGAAGGCCAGAAGGGGAATACAAGTACCCCTTCGGCTTTATCATCAATGATTTTTCGTATACATTTTAATACAAGAGAAAAGGGAGGAAATGCATAAAAACCCAAGTCAGCCCAGCTTATTGTAAATGCATCAACTGCGACTGCATCAGGTTCAGGCTTCCAGGTGACAAATAATTAACATTTGGCATTGGTTCGACTTGAGAACAAGTCGATCTTAATGGGCCCGAAACTATTTACAATAAGTTAGAAAGCGCTATCCGAGAGGGCCCATTTCTGGACTCGAAATCTGCTCGATTTTCTTTGGTGTTAACATAAGAAGCAAATATCCATAAATTGCGTTTTTCACACCATTGCCAAATTTCTCTACTTAAAATATTCAAATGTGGGAACTGAATACCTCCCATCCTATTAATGTAGCTAATGGCGGTAGTATTGTCAGTCAATACGTAATAATATTGCGCAATCTTTTCCTTCACTAGCTATACTTTTGAGACCTAACAAAACCGCGAGTAATTCTAAAAAGTTCATGTGATTTTCTTTTTCACTGTTCGTCCATGAACCACTATATTTATTATTTTTGCATACTGCTCCCCAGCCTGTCCTAGATGCGTCGGTGTAAATTTCTGACTTATAATTTTGAGTAATGATTGGACAAGAAATAATATTAATATTATTTTTCCACTACCATAAATCTTTTAGTAATATCTTATTAAGATTCATTTTCACCTCATAGTTTCCTCCGAACTTATTTAAGGCTAAAAACTTTTGTCTCTCTAATATTTTTGTATATAAGAATCTATATTTTGTGGTTGGACAGGCTGCGATCAATACACCTATAAGTTTAGCGAAATTTCGTAATGAACAAGTTTTAAGATTAATGTACCTATTTATTAACTGTGCAATGTTATGCCGCTTATCGCCAGGTAACGTAATAGACATCTGTTCTGTGTTGAACATAAAACCTAAGAATTTGATTGACTTTTTTGGTACAATGTGACTTTATCGAAATTTACAATAAAACCTAGACAATGTAATAACTTCAAAGTTTCTCTTACATTAATCATGCATTCTTCATATGTATCTCCAATAAGAAGATCGTCTTAATAGGTAGTAGACTTAAAACCCTGTTTTCCCAAATGACTCATTACTTCACGCATATTTTTTGTAAATACTCACGGAGCTACCGATAATCCATACGGCATTGCTGTGAACTCGTAAGTGATCGGCTCAGACGAATCATTTTCTTGGAATTCGAATCGTAGGTACTTTCTGTCACTAACAAAAAACGGCATAAGTAGATATGATTCTTTCATATCTATGTTGGCTAAGTATTCATTACGAGGAATTAATTTCGAGGCTGTTTTATAAGATTCCATTTTAAAATGTACTTTTGTTACGAACTTGTTTAAAGATTTTAAATTTAGTATAAACCTTTTTTCTCCGTTAGGTTTCGGAGCTAAAAATATATTTGAAATAAATTGATCATTTGAAGGAGAACAAGGCTTTATAGCCCCTAAGTCTAATAATTTATTTATAGCTATTTTCATGTCTCTTTTTTCACATGATGACAAATTATTTTTAGGAATAGAATACTGACAAATTTGAGTATCAAATGGTATTCTAAATCCATAATTTATCCAGTTCAATATAACTTCGTTTTTAGTTACTTTTGTCTAACAATCATAAAATAAATTACTTCGACCTGCATGTACCTTGATTAATGTTGGGTCGGAGCACGCGTCCTGGACTAAGTCTGCGGCTGGAACTTGGCGTTGAACGCAGAGTTCGATTGAGGGCGCCGCTGTGTTTGAGCTACGAGCTGAGACCACCGGTTGACCGTTGATATTTGAGAGGAGACTGTTTTGGCTGGGCCTTTTTTAATTAGGGCTCCCTACTTTTCAATGGCTTTACTTGCCTTTATTTTTTCCGGCAACGAACTTCCGAATAAAGTTTCGTCTCTTTCGGAGTCTTGTATAACATGTTTAAAGTGTGTATCCAAATTAGGTAAAATCAGTTTTACCCTATCTTTGGTGAACATAAAGTGGAGGTCTGATAATAGGCAGCATCCATCACTTACGTGACGGAAGGCCTTCATTTTGTTTTCTTCCTTCTCAGGGAGGACGTCCATCTCTCGATTTATGGTGGTAATACCGTACCCCAGCTATTGCTGAAAGTTTTAGTTTTTTTTTTTTTGTCACGTTCTCGTGCTATGTCAGTTATGGCTGCTGAGAATTCAGCATTTATTTCAGCTATAATCGTATTGAAAACAAAAGGTGATCGATAAGATCAAATAAAATTTATTAAATTTTACATCATTACGATATTGAGCGGATAACGTGATATATCTATTATAGATTACACGCATTTTCTGCTCTGATTTTTTAAATAACCTTGGAGGCGACATGTTTATGTCTAATTCATATTAATATAACGCCCATAACGTATTACAGACAACGAGATAAATCTCCTTGAGATTACCCGCATTTTCTGTAATCGTATTGAAAACAAAAGGTGATCGATAAGATCAGATAAAATTTATTAAAGTTTACATCATTACGATATTGAGCGGATAACGTGATATATCTATTATAGATTACACGCATTTTCTGCTCTGATTTTTTAAATAACCTTGGAGGCGACATGTTTATGTCTAATTCATATTAATATAACGCCCATAACGTATTACAGACAACGAGATAAATCTCCTTGAGATTACCCGCATTTTCTGTAATCGTATTGAAAACAAAAGGTGATCGATAAGATCAGATAAAATTTATAAAAGTTTACATCATTACGATATTGAGCGGATAACGTGATATATCTATTATAGATTACACGCATTTTCTGCTCTGATGTTTTAAATAACATTTTTAAACCGAATAAGTAGGTCTTACCTTGTAAGATTTCTTCTTCATCGGAGGAAATAATTCGCTGTTTCCGTTTTTTATTTATTTTTTGTTCCAACTTTTTTATCTTTATATTATAATGTTGAAGCTGTTCTTCTGCTGTACGTTTAGGCATTTTGTAAAAACTTAAGTAAATGATTAAAGTAAATGACGTATGCTTGTTACCACGCACGAAAAAAGAATGAGGGCTTGGCGCGAACCGGGTGGATCATGCCACGCGGCGCCCCACCACAGTGTTTTTTTTATGATACTTTAAATTATGCGAAGTTACCTAGTACCTAAAAAGGACTACCTGTTATATAATATCTGAAGAATGAAGCGACGAAATATAATAGGAGATAATGTTGCGTTATGCGCTTGTTCGTGATGTTGATTTGGCCAACAAGAGACTTAAAAAAATGTGTCGGTGGCATCTTGTATTTGAGAATAAACAGTATTTTGTCCGTTTCTTTAAATTTTACTAGCGCTTATGTTATGCCTATATTTGGGACATTTGCATAAAATTCGAAAATAGAACGTGTTTCATCCCCAATCAATGCAAGAAAATTAATCACGTGCATTTATCTAATCAAATCATTTAATAATCAAACTTACCATTGTAAATAATCGTCAAAGTTAATAATCAGGCGTAAAGTAAGGTCGTAAGAAAATATATAATTAAAGAACACGATAGAAATATACTTGATTGCATAACGTTAATAAATTGGCTAAGGAGAACACTTGGACTTGGTTGGCGCGTAATTTTGTTTAATTTATTTACGGAATCGCCTGCAATAAAAAGTATATAGGTGTTCCATGATTTAGAGAAGGTCGTCAAATTTTGTATTTTATAGGGAGCTGGAAATACGTAGCGCTTGATTCCGTTCTTATTTATAAAAATCAATGTTATGTGTATCTCTTAGAAAAATATTATTCTATTAAATTAATAATGTATGTAGTCGTATAGATTTCTAGGCCTTTTTGTTTGATCCAGATTTTCTCGTTTGAATTTTTTTAACAGACGGTAACGCTATCTTTAAGCAAACTATTGAGCCAATTTAACTTCTATTCGTTATACGTGTATTTTAATATAAAATTTAATGTAATATAAAACGATATCCTATTGCAAATATTATTATTCTTTATGTTGTCTTTTGTAAAACAAGTTCACAGAATATTCACATACGGTATCGAAACAACTGTAATGAGAACTCTTATCATAAATTGCCTACATTTGTATTTTCAATAAAATATTACGAAATGTGTGTGAGAAATAAAAAGGCTTACAAACTAATAATATAAATAATATTTCAAATGGACGTTACCAATTTTAACGCAAATCCCATTTTTATCAAATTTATTATTCTTATCATGTACGAAATAAATAATAAAAAAATCATTCTTTATTTATTTAATTTAATTGTATAATCTTACTTATGTAGTTCTGTTTCTGGTTGTATAAATAATAGTAGACTTCTTTCTATACATAAAACTTTGCGCTGCTGAAGCACTACACTAAGAAATAAATAATCTTTTAAAATTAACAATATGCATAATTTTAAACTGAAACCATAAAACTCCAACAATTCCACAGTTCTCAACACTTCAAGATTGCGTCATCGACCTCGCAACTCATATTTTTTTTATATCTGGTTAATCTATTGTTGTACAGTGCTCTCATTCTAACACATTAAATAGAAATATAGCCGTCCTGCTCTGACACCCGCGGCGACAAGCAGTCTGGGGCTTCAGACGTATTGCAAACAAAACCCTAGGTCACGTACGCTGGACACATTTTCAACGAACCATCTACAGTATAGTTGATTCTTTCTATTACACGCTGTAAAACAAGCGTAATTAGGTACTACTGCCACGATATCTAAGTACTAAGAGGTAAAAACTCGCGAAATCGAAAGCCTTTGGCAACACATCCGTTTCAAGCATTTCCTAATTCGTCTATAAAGGGAAAATACAGACTACATAAAAATAAATTTACAGAGAATTTTCACTGAATTTCTATATATGTGGCTCATGGATACGACAAAAACAGAAGGTAAGCGTGCCAAATAATATATTAGCATCTCATTTGAGATACCATCTTGCCAAGACATGGCGTGAATGACAGAATCACAATCACTCCGCTTATGTAGTCTCTTCGAATGACTGATTGGTCAAGACAATAGACTTGACAGCCCGACGCGATATTATCGTTGTCAACATTGTTGTTAATCCTTCTAATAATGCAGTACGAGAATTGACTTAAGTCTGTTTTGTTTGGTGTTTCCGACAATAGTTCATTGACCAAATGTACCAAACAATAATAGAACATATTAACTGTTATTTTGAATCATAATCAGTATCGATCCGTTTTTTTAGAGCGCATAACAATATAACTTCCTTTTTTGACTTTGATGGCAATTAAGTCGAAAATCGTTAATGATAAATTTAGTAGCATCATAATCTTCTTACTTTGTTTGATGTAAGAACGGATATTGTAGTTGATCTATACAAAAACAAAACTAGTAAATTAAAGAGAGTCACGAACAGATTCCGAGAGCATTTACAACGCAGCGTTATGTTCCTAATTTAGAAACATCACGTCACTCGCCTCAGGACCACGTTGCGGTGGTCTTTAGCTGTTTGTTTTGGTCGTTTTTATAGCTTTTCCTAAATAATCCGACTCACACAGGTTGTTATATGGGTTCCTTTATTGGTAACCTGCCATTGTTTCCATGTGTACTATGATTGATACGCTCCATGGTTGTCTGGTAGAGATCGCTTCCCAGCGATAAGGCCGCCAATTGTATAAGGCATACAATAAAGTGTAAATAAATAAATAAATACTCAGCCTAAAGAATATCTATATTCTTATTGTAGTGACAGATTTATAACATCCAGTTCTAAAGGTGAATTTACTTCTCTCACTTCAGTAACAGCTTCAGATCTACTTCAGAGATAAATCATTATATCTATTTTGATATGCCGGATCCACTTTATATTTTAACCTAACCTTTATCTTCCAACGCGTAGCAAGTTGTAGTGGAATAATTCAAGGAATGTGTCTGATAAACGTCATTTGTATCCTGAGCTTCTGATTGATGCCTTCCGCCTGAAAAGTGAAATATTTTACGTTCTATTTAACATTTATAGCATTACAATCAATAATGGCCTCTCGCCATCATTATAATAGGTACCTCATTAGTCAAACGTGACATCAGATGGTCTTATAACCTCTGATGTTCTGCCTACCCCATAAGGGATACGTGAAGTTATGTATGTATTTAATCAATAAGTATTTTTACATCTCATTTCTATACTACGTTTTAGCAATATAAGTTTAACATTCGACACGCAATTGAAAGTTCTTTAGCATAACATTTTGATATTGTCGAACTTTTTATGAACTTGGAAGGCAAAAAGACTAAAGTAACGTTCTCGCATAAAAAAGTTCCAAACAAATACAATAAGAAAAAACACTCAAGTTACCATCTGTCGAGTGTTCGCAAAAAACAATTCATTTCGCATCAGTGTTACCGACTGCTCGCAAAAAAACATGACATCATACTGCTTGTTTTAAACTAAGTACGCTTTTCTGATGTTTCAAGTCATAAACTTAAGTTGGTTCTGGTTATGTTTCTGCTTTGCATATTTATAGTGAAAAAAATAGTCTTTTCTATGTTCGGAACATAAAGCAGAAGATGCATTATACGAGTAGGTACTAAGTAAAATATCATGAATGATATGTTTAAGTGCTTCCACGTCTAAGGTTATGTTTGCTATTAGCCATACTCTGCTAGTAGTAACAAACCTAGTATGATGTAAAAAGCGACTAATTTGAAAGATCCCAGTTCAGACCATACACTTTTATTACAAAAAGAGTCTACCACCAAGTACTATCGATACAGCCAGCGCGGTGATGATCAAAATAACTTTTGACCTCTTGATCTGGTGCTGATCAGTTACGTTAAAAGTTCAACGTCGAAACATTGCCTTTGGTACACCTACGGTTTCTTTCTTAACCCACGAGCTACTTCTTTGGTGACATCAGTATCTTTACAGACCGGCAAAATTGCGGCTGAATACAAAAAAGTTTTGGAAAATAACAAGTTCCTATATCACTAGAACATAATAATTTTACGATCGATCAAGCCTACACATGGTAGGTAACTACTGACCCGAATAGGAAACGATTTTGTAAATTGTTATATTTTAGACAATAGCCAATTCATACGGTTATTGCGCTAATTATATAAATTGCTTGTATGTGTAACAATACACACGTACGATACAGCTTTTCTTGAATACAAGTCACGTTTTATTGAATGTGGTGCGTTATGTATGTCCAACGATTGACATTAAATTGCCTAAATTATTGAACCACATCAATTTAGAATGATCTACCACTTATTATTTTTTCAATTTTTTCGTACTGGGAGTTCCTTATTATAATTTTAATATTATAACCGCTACAGTATTTAATAACTTATTCGGTTCCGCGTCAGTCACGCACTCTCGTTTAAAGCGAATTTGCGAAGTTAGTGTTTTTTGATTATGTGAGTATAAAAACGGCGTTACGAATTATTTGTAAACATATATTTTTTTACTTTGCCATCATTAATTTGAATTCATTTTGTTGCTAACACATGATTTTCGAATTGAATGTTCGTTTAAAATGGCAGTTGCAATAATTTGAAAAAGGTACCCCTAATACTTAAGAAAAAGGACGTTACCGAAAGTTGTAGTTATGCCTTATGTTCTTTTAATATTTGTTTTGCGCTAGTAAAAAGCTCTATCAATAAAATTATTACGGAACTCTCTTTAAATAAGCTCAAAGTAAAAAAATGGTCTTAAAAACACTTTATACCTAAATGTGTATAGCAATGATCAATCATTACTGAATCGAATTAAGATGAGATGGGTTGCTGTATATTAATGTCTCTTAAAAAGCAAAACATTATGAAAGATGATTTATTTTTATGAATGACACCTAATTAAATATAGAACGATAAAATTGACATTTAAAATTAATGATTAATTATTTCGGAATTGATAACAACATATTGAATGTTATTTATATTTTAAGCAGAAGTTTTTAAGCGAAGTTTTCAATGCATTTTTTCGCACACCACCACCGCCTCGCCCGTTACCGCTGCCGCGATGTGTTACTGGTTATAGAGTAGGAGTAAAGTGGTGTATTTTTATCCGACTACGGCGAAGCAAAAAGGAGGGTTATGATTTTGACGTGTATGTATATGGGTATGGATGTTCATCTGTTTCCTCAGAACTTTTAAACTACTTATTATAATTGGACAAATACAAACATAATTGGAAGCCTCTTTACAGTCCGCTGGTTAAAGGCTACATAAAGTTATGCTAAATTGACAACAGCGCCCTCTAGGGGACTTAAATTGAAGAACTAAAAAATATTTTTTAATACAGTTGCTCAAAAAGTGGCGTATTGCAGGGACGTTTAGCGTTCGGGATGTGGGCTATTACACACTTGTGCTTTTTCTTTACCTTTTCCGCACTAGTGCGTTCTCTTTCCCAAATGTCAAAATAGTGTCTATTAAAAAGAAAAAATCAACCACGAAGTTTTTACTAAAAAAAAATCATAGAAGTTTTTAAAAGAAGCTACTAATTTGTTACAATATCAGATATAATGATTTGATGCAATGAGTTAGGTTAGGTTTCATTTTATTTTATCTCATTAAATTAATTTTCATTTCATGTCAATGCAAAAAATCTACTAAAGACTTGTCTGTATGGGCATAGTTCCCTTTGCCTACCCAGAATGGGTAAACAAAAAAATTCTCTGTTTATAATTTTCACGGCTGGCGCCATTTTTTATCAATATATATAAAACTGTTCCGTTACTGACTGAGTGACTGAGGTACTGAGGTACTGAGTGACTGAGTGACTGACAGACAACGTACAGCCGTAACTACTTGGCGTAGAGAGCTGAAATTTGGAACATACATTCTTTAGGAGATGTAGGGGTGCACTAAGGAAGGAATTCCCGAAATTCCCACGGGAACGGGAAATATAGGACTTTTTAGTTTGTATGAAAAATCTTATTCCTTGAGTGCACCGATGCGAAACTAGGTGTAAAGGTTTTTCAATATGTGTCTGGTTGTGTTACGAAAGGAATTCCCGAAATTCCCACGGGAACGGGAAATATATGATGTTTTAGTTTGTATGAAAAAATCCCATCCCTTGAGTGCACGGATGTGATACTTGAAATATAGGTTAGTCAATAAGTGTATGTTTGTATTATGGAAGGAATTCCCGAAATTCCCACGGGAAGGGGTTAGACTTTTTAGTTTGTATGAAAAATCTTATTCCTTGAGTGTACGGATGTGATACTTGGCATGAAGGTTCTTCAAAGAGTGACTGGTTATGTTACGAAAAAAATTCCCAAAATTCCCACGGGCACGGGAAATGTATGATTTTTAGTTTGTGTGAAAAAAACTTATTCCTTACGTGCATGGGTGTGATACTTGGTATAAAGGTTCTTTGCAGTGGGTGTCTGGTTGTATAGTTTCTGAAATTTTCACGAGAAGGGTAGTTAAGCGCATACGAAGTTGCGGGATAAAGCTAGTATTTTATAAAATTGCTTAATTTTTTCGCAACTGTATTAAAAATAGTCGTTCAGTACACGTGCGGAACCGTCATTGCAACTCGTTCCGACTGTCAACCCTCGCCTTCGGCTGCGCCTCGGCTCGGGTAGACATTTGTCGGAACTCTTTGCAATGACAGGCTTTCCGCACTCGTAATGAAATATACTATTTTTCTTTTCGGTTATGTGTGGGGTATCAAATGAAAGACCTGTATTAACACAGCTCAAATATGTAAAAAGTATTACTTCAAAATGAGTGAAATAATAATAATTATAGAAAGGAATTTAAAAAAAAAATCTTGACGGTTTCGTGTGGGATATCAAATAAAAGAACTTCGTTAGCAAATTTCAAATATGTAAACACTATTACTCCAAAACGTGTGAAAAAAATAAGTTCAAAAACTAAAACTTGACTACTAAAAACACGATCTAAAAAGTAGGAAACAAGTAATAGACTCCGTTGAAATATTTATGTATTACGTCATATTGATAGAGATATTTATTTATTTATTGATATGTTTAAAGGATAGCCGTGGTCGTATGCCACCTTTTATAGCAAAACAGATTCAGTTTAATAATAAAATAAAATCAAAATGGCATACGATCACGGCTAC
Source organism: Stenoptilia bipunctidactyla (assembly GCA_944452665.1). Lineage (NCBI taxonomy): Eukaryota > Metazoa > Arthropoda > Insecta > Lepidoptera > Pterophoridae > Stenoptilia > Stenoptilia bipunctidactyla. The sequence continues at coordinate 15,233,433 of OX101726.1, forward strand.
CCTTTCAACATATCTCTATCAATATGACGTAATACATAAATAAATATTTCAGCGGAGACTATTACCTGTTTCCTACTTTTCAGAGCGCGTTTTTAGTAGTCTGGTTTTAGTTTTTGAACTTATTTTTTAAAATTTTAGGTACCTGCCTACATTTCGTTTTAAAGTTATAATATTACAAGCTTTTATTTTATACCTATTAGATTGCTGGTGACTATAGTTTTATTTAAATTCTAATGTTGTCCAAGTAAAACAACGTAGTACAATTTACATGATAAGTAAAAAGTTTTGATTCAGATATCAAAACTTTATGTTAGAATGAGTTTTCAACCTAGGACTGAATTAAGTTGTATGAACCCGCAACAGTTTGTTGTAAAGGCTAAACAGAAGAAGTTATTTGGATAGGATTAAGAAAGTTTAATTAAGGACTCTCTCAGAATTAATCCATTTGAAAATCGTACTAGTAGTTTTAAAGGTCATAAATGTTTTTAAAAACCCTGCAAACAAATGCCTATGTGTATAAAAAAACCTAGTACTTAAGGATGAACATTTTTTTCTTCAAACATCAATTCATCTGATCCTATGGAATAATCTTATTTTATTATCTGTTCGTGCTACAATAAATCGTTCTTGAAGCTCATTTGTATCGTCTATTGATTGGAGCAAAACAATCGAATGCTAATTTAGTTATAGAATTCTTTTCGGTGCCCTGAATGGATCATTTAACATTTTGAATGCTGTATGTTGAATATTAAACCAATGAACCGGCTAATTGTAACATGAAATTCGACGCCCGCGCCGGTGACATTGAACTTCAAATATGACGTATCGTTTTTCGTACCAAAATCTAACTAACAACTTAATTGAAATTATTCTGTTTTAGATTTAAACACCTACAATTATTTTAAGTGCGGTTGCTTTTCGTGATCTCCACTTATAAAAAGGGAAACGTCAAGTCACAGCCCGTTCGCACATGATCCGTTTTACTGGATACCTTTTTCGTAGCGTAAATACGTATACTGAATACTGTGCCATATGTGAAGTCGCCCATACAAATCCATGCGCCATCGATGAAAAAATTACGTTTCCGGTAAAACGTATCCAATAAAACGGACCGTGTGTGAACGGGCTCTTAGGTAGTGGTCGAAAAGGCTCGAGCCTTTTAGCCCTAAATTTAAAGCTTGCAAGTCTTTTTTAAAGGCGGACTCACAAAAGAATTCGAAAAGGCTCGAGCCTTTTAGAACTAAATTTAAAGCTTGCGAGCCATTTTTAAAGGCGGACTCACAAAACAGTAGTTCTAAAATTGCTCACTATAAAAGGGTTTGAGGCTTTTTAGGCCGAGGCTTTTTTTAAAGCCTTTTTAGAAGACTGGCGTCGTAATTAGCGTTTTATCATTTATTAGCGGTCAAAAAGGTTCGAGCTTTTATGCCTTTTTTTAAGACTCACCGCTTTATAGTTATGGCTACAATATTTATAATAATAATAATGAATGGATGATAATAAATATGTCATTACATATTCACACAACGCTATCTAGTCCCAAAGTAAGACAACCGAGTAAGACAACCTTATATGCTGACAACTAAGTCTAAGCTACAAGTATGAAATTAATTTATACACGTAATATTTCCAAAAAAGCATTTGAATCGTAAATATATTTCTAATAAATATTCGCTCTGTGCATTCTCATTGTAAAGAGATAGTCGATCTTTCGCCTGTGCTAAGCATAACAATACTCAGGGTAAAATTAGCGATGATGTCAGCCTTCCTTATACGATGCTCCGTGGCCTGTAGCGAAGCAGACGTAAACAATCCGTGTTATCTCTCTCTCTTTCTTATTACGCAAAAACAAACGCAACACAACACCATGTAAAAAGTTAAGGTTTTAGGGCCATATTTTTAATGCGTACCTACTTATGTTTTGATCACTACTTAAATATGTATACGCTGTTTGTTCTGCGTCGTTAAACTATTACGAAATTGCACATGTTATGGTACGGTTTTATCATTTTTCTTCCAACTTGTCTTCACTATTGAATCGATGAGAGAAGCTAGATAAATATGATTGTAAATGTTACTAAAAGAGATCCCGCCAATGACGGCTACCATTCCTACCATTCTATAGAACTACATGCTTTTTTGTCCAGAATAGGAGGGCCCGAAAACATAAACTAAAAATTATTATTCGTTTTATCAAAATTATTCTGTAAATAAGTTTGTACAAATCTTAATATTGTATAATAAAGCTATTTAACTGAATTTATTTTATTTGTTTCGTCATGTCCGACAAGACATTTTTGGCACTTGACGTTGTCAGCATAAGGGTGAAATAAGGGTTCCCATTCTGTAAAATCACCATATTCTCAGGGAAAAACATAAATGCATGAACATGTTTGAAAATATAAATAATTTATTACAAGAAAAAAGTTAGATCTGAAAAGTTAAAACTGGTGATCAAACATTAAAAATATTTTTTTAATAAATATTAAATAAAAGAATCAAAATCTTTTACTGTAATTGGATCCGGCAAATATATCAAAATATCAATTTTTAATTTCGTTAACTTCGTCATCACTACTTTCTTCGATCTTTGAAAATAGTTAAATGATGAAAGGCTTTTCTAAATATCTGTCTTTCTTGCGAAATCCTTCATGTAATTTCTTCACATGTGAACAATGACTGCGCTTTCAATAGCTCCTCTGGCATTTAATGCATTTTCAAACATTATTGGGTTTCACAGGGTTGCTTTTCAAGTTTGACTTTTGTTACTTTTCGTTTCATGGAAGTTTTCCTGATCATTTCGAACATGTTTTGATCACAGTGATATGGCGGTAAACACAATATCTGTAAAGTTAGCTGAATTAAACTAAGATGCAAAACAAAGAACCCGGGAGAAACATCAGAAATAGTTTTTAAACTGGCATGGTCATTAACATTTAAATTAACTTTAGAAACGGGATATTTACCATGTTTTTCATTTATTTTGAGTTCTCGATATTTCGGCACTGTTACAAGCGCCATGATCACGTACGGTACCGTCGTGATCATGGCGCTTGTAACAGTGCCGAAATATCGAGAACTCAAAATAAATGAAAAACATGGTAAATATCCCGTTTCTAAAGTTAATTTAAATCAGAAATAGTGTTTCCTAGTGTTTTTTTAATTCCATAAAAAATTTATATTGTATATAACCGTCAGAATATTTTACAATAATTGACTACCTTATTACAATAATTAAATATAATTGACTACTATATCAAGTGCCGTATCAAAAAAATATTTCTATTATTCTTAATCATCGTTGCCATTTCTTCCTTCAGAATAAAATAATACACTTTAAATATCTGCTGAGTTTATGCACTTTTCATAAACAGTGGCTCATCTCCTGGAATCGAAGTTTCATTTAAGCATTAGAAAAAAAAATTATGTTTCAAAAATACAACTTTCAAATTATGGCAATATGTAAACATTGCAGATGCAACTTTCTTGTTTACTGTTTTTATGGATTTATAGGGACTTTATATTGTTTTTCTTTCTTTAAACAACTTCTTCACTTTTACCACCACCATAAGTAAGCCCACATTTTACATATTTTCGTGTGTTTTTAACATTTTTTTTGAATTTAAAGTACAACAATAAATATGAGACGGCAAAAGTCATGAAGTGACACTTTATAAGACCGCGGTTAGTAAATTTTTTTGCCACACGCCAATAGACCCTTGTCGCTCTATATATTCATAGATATATAAGGCATATTATTAAGGTAAGGTGTGTGAGTATAATGTGTCTTTTTTGTTAAATATATTGGGTGTCACCTTGCGCGATCTATCCCTTGAATCTTGATCTTAAGTATAAAAAAAAACCTATTAATTACCTAGTATTACGTATTAAGAAAGCTCCTATTCAAAAATGTTCTATAAGGTAGGTATTACTTGGTGGTAGGCAGATGTTCTTTTTCATGCAACATGACTTATTTTTGTACAAAAGCATGTTATAGGCTGGTTATAACATTATTTCATTATAACCATAACTTTATTTTCAGGGGTGTAGCTAACTGTACACTTGGTAGCCGGCAGATATATAAAATATGGCGGAAAGCCTTTCAATGTGCTTCAACCGCATTGATATTTGTATCGAATTTTTTACAGTTTTTATCAAGCTTATTTTAATAATATAGTATTCAATTAAGTTAAAAAATTATGTCATTTTGATTTTGATTACACATGATATCTACACACTTCTGTAGGTATTTTAATTTAAAAGGAAACTAAATTATCTTGCTCGTTCCAATTTCAAACAAAAAAAATGATATTGAATTCAATTTAAAATCATACTACATGCTAGAATACCCACTAATTTCGCTGTGTGGTCTATCTACACTAATTTCGCTGTGTGGTCTATCGTCTGCTACACAAGATTATTAAAGCTAATTTTGGTAATTTGTCTTCCTCCGCCTAAGGTTCCTCTGTGCACTGCATGTTTTACCTACTCGAAATTTTGTGGAACTTGATATTTGCCAAAACCTTACACTGGCTGTTCAGAAGGTTTTGGCAACGTTCATTTGATATTTATTTTAAATTAGTGAAAACTCTACCTTACCGTAAATCATTACCGTAGGTATTTTATTGCATTATTTGAGTTGGATTAAAATCTTTAAAATTGTTTTGAATTATAATAAAATCAAAATTCCGTCGAATAGGTTATATGACATCATTGACTATACATCAAACTATGCAAATCAAGTTACAATTGACTATATTTACGTGCTTAATGTTACAGCATTAAGTTTTAATACCTTTAAGTCACTGTTTTAAACTTATTAAAATGAATGATTTTTGTGTATTGAGCGAGACCGGTTGTTTTGAAATTCGGCACGCAAGCGCATCAGGGCTAATACATAACCGGCGCAGTCGGGCTTCAATATCTCGGGAACCTGTTATTTAAGAAATACCACATCTCAAGCATTATTTGGCAAATTAAATCTGTCAAGAAAATGTAAAAAATTACTCAATACCTCTCCGTGTGGTTTTCCTTGTAATCGTATTATTTGCGACGGCCATTGTTGAGAATGCATGGTGTCATCTAGATAAGATTTGTTATATATTTTATATCTTAATTTGATAGGTCTTTGTAATCTACCTTTATCTGCTATCTATTTCAAATATTAAATATTGACTTTCGTACAATACAATACAAAACTCAGAAAATATTGGCTGTATTTTTTTATTTATTACTAACTAAAGCAAATAAATAAATTTGCATGAAATAATTTGACGATTGATTGTATTCTGATGTACCTAAGTATCTACTTATAGTTCTGGAAATAACCATTTGTCGAGATTATTATTCTGAGTTTTTTTACAACTAATACTAACGATCGCCTTCATCGTAAGGCTGGTATTAAAACCTCATTCATCATCGAAATTGCTGCGTTTTTGCTTCAAATTGAATAGTAATTGCAGTTTGTCCGTGCATATCGTCTAACTTGAAATTATGGGTTGTGGAAACAAGTTGAGAGCGAAATTCTTAAAAAGCTGAACACCACGGGAAGCGCGCGGCCACGTTAATTTCTGTAATTCGCGGATACGAAATGTTGCAGCATTTAGGTTTTCCTTTTTACTTGAATTTATATCTTAATTGATAAATTTTGATGATTGGTTTATTTATTTACGAGTTATACGCATGTAGTTAAGCAGGAAATCCATTTTAACATATCAAATTATCTAGGTACTTAAAACGTTGCTTCGAAAAGTAATTTGGAAAAGACACGCATATTTAAAAATAAGCAACTGATATTTACACGGTACATCGTTTCACAAACAAGTGCCTAGTACTTGAAGTTACGGCGCTATCTGCCCTCAGCTACGGTACCAATTTGGCAACGGTAGGGAACATCTAAAATCTAGGCTGACAAGTGAAACTTCTAATGGTGTAATTATATTTATATAATAAGGCTATGCTTGTCTTTAGTAAAAACTACCAAATGTATAATCCCAACATTTCTGTCACTTACCTTGTTCTACTATATAAAAAATGCAATAAATCCTAAAAGAGATAATCTTTTGTATACCTTATATAAATATTATACAAATTTATGCTAAACTTCTTGATGGCAATCAAACATAATCTGCACAGCTGAATAATTCAAATATAACATTGAACAAATCGTTATCTTGTTACAGGTAAGCTTCGGTTGCGCCTATCTATCGGTGCCAACTGCAGTTGTCTACTCGAAGGTGAACAACTTCTAAAGCTGAATGATTGCAACACCAAAGTTCACACCGCGCCGCTGGCTGTTGTTAAATATCATTCAGATGAGGAATAAATAAAATGTGTTCTAGAAATTTTGAAATGGCGCGATCGTTTCGTGATTCGGGATAAGTGCACTTTACTTCAGCTTTATGAGTCAAACGATCGATAGTCGTATCAATATTGTGCACTTATATCTCCCATTTATTATAGTTTTAAATTTAGGTGAGTTATCATACTAAAGCGATGGAAATGATCGGTGTGAGATGGTTATGGAGATCTTTTATTACATATTATGTACAGCAGTACGCGTGTCTTTGTTTGAAAAGCGATAATCCAATCTTGGTTCAACATTATAGGACTAATCGCCTGCCGTGTGGAACTTTAACTGTAAAATGATTAGTTTAACAATTTACATGAAATTAGGACACAAAATACCTATTAGAAACTGTTTTGATATCGTACAACGTTCAATAATGGTATGGAATGGCCATCGTTCGTCATTGTACTAAATCTTTCCTTTGGTTTAATCAACCCTGTCAGCTCATGTGTCAACTCACTGGCGCGGAGACAAACGGCTAGGACGTAATTTTAGCTTAAAAGATGCTTCTCATTTTGTACGGCCATCCGTGATCAAAGGGACTTTGTCCGAGACTGATTAGCAAACTAATACCTGTACTAATTGGTTAGATCTCTGAGCTCAACTTTGAAACCAAGTGGTTATTTAAGATTCGTCTTTGTCAATATTGGAATTTTTGAACTGCAACTTGGTTAAACATTTCGGCATGCAAGAAGTGGGTTTTGGGTTTTCAACGGTACTATTTTAGCTACAATATTAGAAATGAGGGTTTGCTTTTCTTGAACTCTTGATTTATACATCTTTTTAGATCCAAATCTTGTGACTGCCATTCCATGAAGGTGGAGTTCGTACCGATGTAGCAGTCTAGATAATATTTTGTGATTCATTGTGACGGCTGCCAGACCACGTGTATTTTAAGATTTTGCCAGATTTCTCTGTCTCAATTAGCGAAGTCACGGATGTGCTCTGTTCACCTCGTTCTTTAATTATTTGATAATCTCTGTTGTCCTTCCTTAGACAAGCATATTTTTCATTGCGAGATTTTTTGACTGTTTCAAAGTTCAAATTTTGTAATGTCAGGTCTTTGGTGTCTATTAAAGCTTAAAGTATCTTTATTATTAAAATATATAATGCAGGAAGTCATACAGCACAAGCACGATCAAATGCAAACGCTGTCTGTTAATCACTGTTAGAATTTTAGTAGTCTTACAGTATTGACACAAAATTCTCTCGTGTAAACATAAAATACCACCTGCTCCTCAAGCACATACTTGCTTGAAACTCTAAATAACAAGTTAATTTTTCGTTATTTTTTTTGAGGTCAACATTGGTTGCAATTCTTAAAGTATCCGGTATATTGAGTGACGCAATGACAAAATTAATAACAGAGTTTAGGTAGGTGGATAGTAAAATTCACTCGGGTTTTCCCACTTGTTTCTACGTATTGAGATTAATTGCAATGCTCAATAAAGAAGAGCCAAAGTACTTGTCCCTATTGGCAAAAGAACGCCCGCTTCGCAGAAATGTTAATATGTTAAAATTAGACACAAAGATAAAAGATGCTTGATCAACCGCTTGAAGAGGTTGATTTTGCCTTAAAATGTTGAATAATTGGACAGACCTTGCAGAGCGCAACATGCATGTCGTCATAATATTGACATCATGGTCTTGGCCTTGTAAAACCGGACTCTTCGATTTTTTCGCAGTCGCCAATGATGGACGCGACTACATCTTCTTTATTATAATTTTCTAATTTATATAATACTAGCTTTATCCCGTAACTTCGTATGCGCTTAACTACCCTACTCGTGGAAATTTCAGAAACTATACAACCAGACACCCACTGAAAGAACCTTTATACCAAGTATCACGCCCATGCACTCAAGGAATAAGTTTTTTTTTCATACAAACTAAAAATCATATATTTCCCGTGCCCGTGGGAATTTTGGGATTTTTTTTCGTAGCATAACCAGTCACTGTTTGAAGAACCTTCATGCCAAGTATCACATCCGTACATTCAAGGAATAAGATTTTTCATACAAACTAAAAAGTCCAACCCCTTCCCGTGGGAATTTCGGGAATTCCTTCCATAATACAAACAGACACTTATTGAGGAACCTTTATATCAAGTATCACATCCGTGCACTCAAGTGATGGGATTTTTTCATACAAACTAAAACATCATATATTTCCCTTTCCCGTGGGAATTTCGGGAATATCATTTCATATTACAACCAGACACACATTGAAAAACCTTTACACCAAGTTTCACATCGGTGCACTCAAGGAATAAGATGTTTCATCCAAACTAAAAAGTCCTATATTTCCCGTTCTCGTGGGAATTTCAGAAATTCCTTCCTTAGTGCACCCCTACATTCCCTAAAGAATGTATGTTCCAAATTTCAGCTCTCTACGCCCAGTAGTTACGGCTGTACGTTGTCTGTCAGTCACTCAGTCACTCAGTACCTCAGTCACTCAGTCAGTAACGGAACAGTTTTATAAATATTGATAACTAGGTTATATCGAACGAAAAATCTCGTTATCTATTCATTGATCATTTATGCTTTTATGAGAAAAAGCTTTAACGCTTTAGTCACGATAGACGTTTTAAATATAGCACTTTATCTAATTTCATGAATAATTTATATCTCTAAATTAAAAAAAAAGGATTAATATTATATAATTTTATCACCTTTTCTGGATTATTCAATATCCAGGATTATTGATAAGTTCTTTTCGACCTTTTTATCCATCAAGTACGGCTTAGGATCCACTGCAGTAAATATAATTAAAAAAGAAATGATTACAATAGCATTTAAACTACACACTTGGAAAACATTACTCTTTGGTTACTAGCATGTAATTTGTAATATGACACCTAGGAATTTTGATGACTTCGAATAGCGAATGCATTCTTTCCCAACATGGTCTCTAGCATTAAGTTGATAACATACTTGATCGTGCGACTTGAAAATTAATTGACAAAATTAACAATTGCGAAGTTCTATTGTTTGAATCAGATTTAATTTGAAACCGTCTCATCTGAAAAATGCATGTTTATTGACCACATGACGTTATTTGTATAGGCTAAAATTTTTATATTAGAGTGACTTGTAGAGTTTACTTCTTCCTTCGAAAAAATGTACCTAAAACACTATGTACGACTTTTTTAGTCTAAAATAATTAAGAATTCCTTTTTTTCCAAATGAGTGCACTGAAAATTAACAAAGCATTGTAAAATAAAGTAGGAAACATAATGTTTGAACAGACTCAATTCAATATTTACTGATCACGAATTTTTAGGTTGCAGCTGTAACTGACCTACAGAGAGCAATTGACTTATCGTAGCACAGCTAGCAAGTCCTTGCCACCTTTCAAGACGAAGGTGTGCCGCAATTGAGAACGCGCCTTCTCGTAATGAGAATAATGATGGAAGGTTGCGCCATGCAGCAGCGCGTGCGCAAGTAGTCGATACAGCAGAAAATTGCCCTGCTATCGCCACTTGCGTAAATACGGTAGCTGCCGAGATACAAAATGATCGAGATTGTTCCATAGCTGATTTGTCAGTAAAATTTTTGCTCAGAACAAGTTGAATAACGACTCTCAACTCGGTCGCACTATAATTAAATATCTATATATATATAAAAAATATGTTATGCATATATATTGGACAGCAGATTTTATGCACTGCAAAACTGTTTTGTAATTTACAAATTTTACAAATCTATCTATTACTCTTGAATAAAAATTTCTAGCGTTGTGGCATGGTATCGGTTACAAAGAAATATTTGTACTACAGCCATAAAAAAATGTGTGTCAATAGATAATATGTTATTACATTACAAGACAGCGTTGATCGCATCAATTTTAGTGATATTTAAATAGAAATAGAAATATTAAACATATCTAGGTCATGTTGCATCAATGCATTGATGCACGATACGCCATCAGAGACCATCGCTGTTATTACTGTTGCAGCGTTCGTAATGAGCTATCATCACAACACTATCCTGTGAAACTATTCAAGAGATGTGGTAAATAAAACATGTTGATCTATAGAACCGACCAAAACTTATTTCATAGCTTTCATTTTTTAAGTGAATCTAATAACAATATTTATTCGCTGTTAATTGTCCCGCGACTTACTCTGTAAATTTCGTGGGATAAATAAATAACTTTGTGCGAAATTTTGGCTCAACTCGTTAAGCCGCTTCAGATTGTAATAACTCTTTAAAAAGGGACAAAGTTATGAATTTAATTAAATGTCTTATTGATCATTGTTACCAAGGAAGCTTTTAAAACAGACTCTAAGGCATAGTTTTGTAAAAAATATGTGTATAAAATTATTGCGAGATACTGTACTGAATCTCGTAGATAGTGAACTTATTAGCAGATAAGTTGTTTCGCTTTCCGAAGTATATAAATTATAATGCTGTTAGTCTGATTAAATAGAAATTAATGACACCAAAAATCATAACTTCCTGCCGACGGAAATTGTATAGAACGTCGCGAATGTTATCAACGCTTTTGGGTCCGACTGGCTAGCGACCACCCTTTATACAAAGTCTGCCGCCAAATGTTACCGCTCCGGCGGTAATGTGTTCCGGCAATATTGTATAAAGAGCCAGTTCCTTCCTAAACCCGTGTGCTTTCATCTTCGACCTCATCGTCACTTACCATCAGGTGAGATTGAGGTCAAACGCGGGTTTAGTCACTTATAAAAAAAAAAAAAATTAAGCTTTCGTCATTTATTTGCATAATTTAAACTAAATAAGTCGAAAATTAAGTACGAAATAAACGTAATATATTGGCCCTAGTTAATATTTATGTGCAACTATTTATACGATGGACATTTAGATTAACTCAGTTGCGAATTTCTGCGTTGCAACTACTTCATTTGAAAACAATCATTTATTTTGCAACCTGTTGCATTTTTGTTATTGTAAATTACCCAAGCACACACTTTGCAGAATCAAACTAGGGTTGTATGCATTGTATTTATGAAGTAAAGTGAAAATTGAAAATTGTTGTTGTCTGCTCCCGAAGTGACTATAAACCTTGAAATATCAGTCCGCTGTGAAACGAAATACACATCCCATATTAATACTCCGTATCATTTGTTTCTCCCGGGACGGATTCTCCGAATCAAACTTGCTCACAGCCGGGAAGTTGACATCTCTTCCAGGAAAATTACCAAGCCACTCTCGTCCTTCATGTTCGACAAAAAGATCACTACGAGATGCGATGACATTAACTCTCACTTTATGATGTGCCTTTGTAATTTGTTAATGTCACTAAAACGGTGCGACTCTGTATTGTGGGCATGTGTGAAGGAAAAGCTTAATTGCGTCTCGAAACGGGCAGGCCCTTGTGCTACGGTGACAGTGATGACTTTGAGCTTTGAAAGCAGCTCATTGTAAACTGAGACGGATGTTTGATGTTGTTGCGCTTAGAAAATCTTTGTCTGTCCTCATAACGCTAAGAAAATGAAGTATGAAATTCGAGTATATAAATGAATATAAATGAAAACCCGAGTAAATCTAAAGTTTGAAATCTTTTGATATTAAAATATAATTAATCAATAAACTATTGAATTGAATGATGTCTTCAATTTGAAGTACTGGGAATTTCGAGTTCAACGTACTAACCGGTGAAAATTGATATGTCATGTATGTAGCCGTCAGATTGCTCTCAGACTTTTCGAGTTCATTAGACATCTTCCACATTATTGAGCACTGTAAATAATATTTTCTTCTTTTATTCTATTCTCTTTCGTATTATCCCTTTTTTATGGTTACTTTTTCGAGACCTGGGGACGTGGTTCGCACGGACGTTGACCGTTACTTTAATTTTGGAGACAGTTTACTATTCATTCCGCTTAAACCATAGGCTATGTTATCGTATTACAACGTTGAATTTAATTATTACATTATATCGTCGGAATGAAACGCTCTACATCTAGTACTTACCTACTTATTATAAATTTTTTGGTCGTGAGTACTTATTTATAATTATGTACTTCGCAATACGTTTCTTACAACGTAGTAACTGACCCATTTAAGTTGACTTACAAAGTGATTTCTTTGTATGCGGGAAACCCATTTGATTTATATCAAAGTCAATTTAGGGCAAGTACACGCGTGTTACGTTTTATTACTGTCAACTCGAGCGACGAAAATGTGTCATCAGGATTTTTCATATAATTTATTCTCTTACAGAAGTGCGATTTATTATTGAAAATACGAATCACAAATAGGTACGAATTATTTTTAAAAACGCAAAATTAAACATGTTGATACAAATATATTTTATGTATATTATTTGAAAAAAAAGCAATGGGGAAATATAAAGTACTCGTTTTTAAATTTAGGAAAATAAAATTAGCATTTTTCTTGACGGGTATGGTCGTGTCACACCTTCAGTATGTAAATCGAGGTGTACAGGCTGCCGAGATAGTTCTGGTGTTATATACATTGTATCGTATGGTTATGCAGTAGATAGTGCTGTGAACGGATATCGCGCGTAAAGCACGCAGCGCGGGCGCTCCAGTCAGAGTGCCGCCGCGCAATCAGACGCACGCGCCGCCTGCACGTGAACAACGCCGCACAATTTATCACTGGACTGAATACGAAATCAAATCGATCTCAAAACAAACTGTTTGTTATGATGACCCTTTGTATGTACCTGTTTTGCCCTTGGTTCTTTCTCGTCGTGTACCTTGTCTTTCTAATGCTGGACGTGTAAAGTTTGGGGAGTGCGTTAAAGCGCAAGCGCGAACTGAAGCGATCGATAGGTCGCGGCTGTTTGAGTGGAGCGAGCGAGTCACAGGCGGGCTCGCACGCGGGTAGTGCCGGTAGTGTGGCGCGGGGTGCGTGAGCCGGCACGATCGCACCGCACGCTGGGGGCCCGCGGCCGCGGCCCGCCATGAGCGCGGCCACGCCGGAGGTGCGCGGCCCGCCGCCGGACGCCGCCTCGCCGCTACTCGCGCTGCCGCCTATCAAGCCGGACCTCGGCCTCAATGATACCACGCTCTTTGCTGTCTACTGCTTCATTAAAAATTTCATCGGGTAAGTCAGCTGTGCACTACGAACCCTTGTCTCATCATATGTATATTCTATTGCGAAAACTAATTTGGGGTCATGCAAGTTATAGTGTCTTCAACGACTTCAAGAACAATGAGTTTTGAGTTATTTCATAGTCACCATTAAGTCTGCAATTCGTTTTACACTTATCCATACTTGCATTAGTGTTATCAAAAGTATTGATTTAGATAAGAGTACTACAAATTTTGCAAGGTCAGCGCGTACCTTGGCATTGGTGACACATTCAAATGTCAATTGCAGGGACATGATTGAGAAGTTGGAGGTGATTATTTATTCAATTATGTAATTGGTTCATTATTTCTTTACTTTTGTTGTTGTTATGCTCATATTATAAACTTGAGAGAGTGTGTGAGGATATATATGGATTGACGGGTGGCTGTTGCTTTCTCACGCTGACTGGGCGGATTGAATCGAAATTTCGCACACAGGTAAAGTAAAGTCACATTACACATAGTTTTAATCCCGATATTCCCACGGTATAGAGACATGAAGCCGCAGGGACATCTACAGTTCCCTCTCGGTATATTTTCTTCAAAAATGAAAACCTATATCTATTGTAATATCTCATGGAAATGTATGATACGTACTATAATCTTAGAAAAATAAAAAATTATGTCGCCTTTTTGTTATATTCTCTACAACGAGAACGAGCAACTACAGGCAAACCGAAAAATCTCTCGTTACAGTCTTCATATTTCGCAACCTCTTAGGGAATCCTTGCATTTAGTTAGCGTCTGTATTCAGTTACCGCTCCAGCCACGTGTCACCTTGGCGACGAGACATCGCGGGGTTAGCGACCACCTTTCAGAAAAAGTTCGCCGCCAAATATCAAGTGTGTTATGGACAAAAGCTGGATTATTTAATTTTAAAAATGATTTCATATCTAGACTAAGCTTGTATTGATTTATTTAAGGTACCAAATCGATTAAATTACAATAATTTAAAAATGCGTACATAATCAATAATTAATTAATTAATTCCTATGTTCTGACTGATCTAAGCGAAGGTGTATAAAATTTACACCACATCTTATCCTAAGCTACATTCGTGTTAATCAAAATTATATGGAGGCGATGAAGCGACGACTCGACTACCACTGAAAACTCCTAAGTAATAAATAAAAATAACAAACACAATAGTGTTTTTTTGCATAATCTCAAACTGGTATTGACACTACACTAACGCACCTGTATTTACATAATGCTATTTGTCAACAAACAGGGGTTTGGTTGCACGAACTGATAAACATGTTGACCAACATATATTTTTTTACACCTAATGCTCACACAACCTCATACATAATATTTTAGAATTTCCGAACACGGATACAAGTGGTATAGGAAAACTTGTTGCACATACATATTTTACTAAACATGTGACCAATTGATATTCAAATTTAGTTTTGTGCTTCGCATACTTTTCTCTTAGCCATGGTTATAATAATAATAATAACAAATCTTTATTTCGGACAACTTAATCCATATTACAAAGCTTATACGTACAGCAAAATCACAAAACTAAGAAAAGTATAATAATAATAATAATATAATCAATAAATCAAGTAGTTTATTTACTTAAATATCAATAATTTTACCTATATTTTTAATACTATTAAACTCAACAAAATAATTATATATATATATAAGTAATTAACAATAATATCAGTGAAAATATCAGTGTTATTAATGTATGTAAAAGTTAAGCAAATTTTCATATGCTACTTCAAATTTTTCTTGAAATAAACAATAACTCTTATTGTACCAAGTAATAATGTCAGTAGGTACACGATAAGCAGATTATTGTAGGATTATATTTATTCAATAAATTTTAAATGACAGATTTAGATAAAATGTTTACAACTGCGTAGATTACAAAGATGGATTTTGAAGACAAGACGAACTCATAAGCGTACTTAACGATTTACGCTCGTCGTAGACAGCCACTAGAAATAGACAGGTAAAACTGAATAATTAATAATAAGTTAAAATTGGTTTCATAATGCAATTTTCAAATAATTTTAGTCCATTAGTAACATCTAGATGACGGAGCTATTGTTGAATAAAACATCTATATACGGCCTATGTTATGATAAGCTAGATTAGATTTGTGCTTATCTGAGTTAGTAAAACAAGTATTTACTCAGGCAGTACTGATGTGATTGTCAATTCTGCAAAAATACACTTCGGCAATACTGGGAGTATAGATAATATAAACACAGTTAAACGTTTTTGCAAGTAGCTCTACATTAGTTTCCTTAAGTTTTAATAACATTCCAACAATTCTGTATTGCTATAAATGACTGAGGTACTTTTAAGCGTCGAGTGAAAAGGTTTCTCATGGATGGACTTGTATCGCCTTAGTCTTCATGTTCCCTTACCATCAGGTGTCGTGGAATACAAACATCCCATCGTTACTTTGTTTAGTGAGCATATTACCTTACAATATCCAGCCCTTCATAAAAAATGGAAATACTTCACCTTCTATAATATGTTTAAGATTGTTAAAGAAAATTAATCAAAATGGTTTTCCTTATTCGTTTACCCTCGGGCCAACCGCATATTAACTAACTCATTGCGGTTATGATCGTTTATTTGCGGGAATGACCGCGCCACCTTCAGTGGTTTTCCGCAGTTTGCTCTTTTAATTCAAGCCTAAAGCTTCAGTCATAAGTTCTCTCCTGCTACTCGTAATTTACTGTAAAAAAGGATCCATGTTTGCGGGAGATTTAAATTTTGGGCACTTCAACATAACATCGATTGCTAGTAAACTGATGCAGCCCGGCGCGGCGACCTATTACGTATTAATAAATAGATAATATTCGACTATTATTACCACGATAAATTTTAAATACATAACCTGATAAAATCATAATCATTCATAAACACAAAAGTGTGCTGATTAAATTAAAAATAAGCCGCGGGCTTCAAACTATGTTTAGAAATATAGACTTTGACGGCTAATTTAGTCTTGTATAAAATTCCTCATTAAAAGATTACATGTTATTTTTTTTTACATGTTATGTTTGATTTTATGAGCACTGGTTGCCCTCAACTATCCACAACTAAGTTATACCATCTTCTCCGCCGACCAATATCCAATGCGAGGCGTAGGTTTTTTCGCACCATCTCTACAACCACAGCTCCCGCTGTATACACTTCCCTGTGCCATAACCTAACTTCAATATTTTGATTATTTTGACTAATTTTACTTATTTTCCTTATCTAGAAAGGGCAACGATAAGAAACAAAACCTTATTTAGAAAGTGTTTTTAGAAAGTTTACTTTATTTAGTTTTCGTTTCGAAACATTAGTCAGAGCAAATACGAGATAACTCTAAAGCGAAAAAACAATTAGACCGCATTGGTGTATATTACTTAGCTAGCATGTGTCCAAAAGAAACTTGGGCAATTTAAAGTTGCTTGTAATTAAGTTGGACACAGGCATGATTTGGTTTTGTGATTCGTGTGACAAGTTTGCACGAAAATTTGAGCCTTGGGACAAAATTTTTTTATAGATTTGCACAAACCATAACTTTAGATGAAAATGAAAATTACGTTTAGGGTAATTACAAAGTACGAAGAGTTCTGATTTTCTATTTACTTAACACTTTGGATGATAACTCAAAAACCATTTACAACACAGCCTTACCACACAAGAAACATGTAGATTTTACAATTTTCTCAGCTGGCAGTTAAAACTGATTTCTAGATGAAATCTGTACCGTGTTCCTGGATAATTTGCACCACGGCCACGAGATAGACGCCGATAAGTGGCGCTGGCTTGTTGCATAGGGCATCATCACTTTCACAATAAAGAAAGGGAAAGTAGAGGCGCCTGTACTACGCTTAGCTCCCTTGCGGTCAGCTATCCCCGGCTAATTCCTCTATTTTGTTTCTTTCACGATTTCACTTAATAAACTGTTGTAGTTTTACTCATTGACGCCACTTTTGATATCGAACTGACCCATGGTATTGATGATAATATCTTATTGCGTAACTGCAATGTAGATTTTATCTTTTGCACGTTTGATGTTATCGTTATTAATTTACCATTAGGTGACTTCCTGCTATCTATCTTTCCATCAAAGAAACGAATACCTATCATCTTTTTGTAGACACTTGATGAGTGTACGATGAGGCTGTATAGTTTTAGAATTTGTTATTGATTATTTAATAACATTAAATTAATCATGTTTTAAATAAATAACTTAATCTACAAATACACCTGTGCCAACAGAAATATCCTTGGAAACATCTGTATTAGATTAGGTGTGCGAAAATTTTGCCAAAAACGTTTATTTTTATAATAACCGGCAGCACCATTTGTTAGTTAGACAGTAATCAATAGAAAGCGTTTGTGCGATGCGTGATATGTAAATAACAATGTTACTAGTGTATATTTACAGTCAATCAGCTGTCGTTTTTCGCAACGATGCGTTTCGATATGACAGCAGATAGTGCGTGTCGGTTTATCTGTAAACGCCTGTGCTTGTATGTACGCAACTACGTAACACCTAGATGTAGTTGCATAACATCGGTATTATGCACGTTTATGCTGTGATGTCAGTTAAATGATTATATCTTCTAGTCAAATGCTTTTCTTTTATGAATTAAACTGTATGCTCTTTTTAACTGTTTTGGTCACATTAAGTACGGAACGCATCTTGCATATTGATTGACGCGTTGCCTTGATATGGTATTATGGCGCCACCCCACAAATTCGCCCCCTTTTTACGCAAGGACGTAGAGCGTAGGGACGCGCGCATTCACCACTCAGTGAGAACCTATCCCGCGCCCAAAAAGGACGTATTATTCGGTTGTTACTTGCAGCTTTCATGAGGTTATTGAGTAAATCCTCGGTCATATTTATTTTACAAAGTGAAACAGCAACCGTAAGTCTATAATTTTGTTAGATACAAAATCTAGTAGCAAACGTTAACTGGGTCACCCCTTCGCGTTTATTTATTTATGAATGAAGTGGGGTGTGTATTTTCTTTGTCTGTAGTATTTTATTAGGTTCCTAACGTTGCTAGTCAATCTCATATGATGCTGAGAATATTAATTATATTTAAACTATTTTTGGAACTATCAGGGGAGACACGTTAATCTCGTTGATATGCACAGAAGTGCATGGCAACGCAACATTAAATTACACAACATTCGATGCCACATGTGTAATTCATATTGACTTTTATTTCCCTGAGCCTTGCAAGCTCTCGGAGTCAAGAAACTTGTCATGGATTTTTAATTATACTCCGATGTTTAATGTTTCTGTTGACCTCACCAAAAATAAACTTAATTTTGATCTAAATGTTCGTTGCCATTCACTTTCAGGTTTGTGTTTTAAGGACATGCACCGAAAATAATCAGTAGGCTTAAATTAAGGTCTTTATTTTGCTACTACCATTTCACTATATAAAATGGAGTATAATTATTTAAGTAGATATACGGTTTATAAAATAAAAATGTACGATATCTTAAATATTTTTGTCAGTAGTTGTGTGGCCGACCAGGCGCACTTCCTGTGCGGTTGGCGTCAGGTGCTGCTATTTCTACCTCTCCCTGAACCGACTCAACATTATTCACGTTCAAAGTCGGTTATTTTAAATACAACAAATACTCAACTCGTTTTATTTTCACGGCTTAACAAGTTTTACGTGTCCTTGATTCGATTTCTTTGCGATGCTCTTGAGCGTTCCATTTAGTGTTGAACTGAATTCAGAATACTCATCTGACCTAATTTCCACTTACTATTGTAAACCGCAAGCGAATGACCCACTTAACTGCGTTGTTTTTAAAGTGTATTCGAAGATTTTAGTCAATTGTCAAACTGCCCACTACAGACTCTACACGAACATTTGACCATGATATGAAAGATAAATTCGTTGTAATTTATAGATCTAAATATTGTGCGTGTGTTTAGTGTTGCATTAGTTTTCTATGTATGCCGACGTTCTCATTCTAATTTTACCTCGCGAAATTTACTCTGTCTCACATTTACACCACATTGAATGCTCTTCGTGGTATGTACTTATAAAAAGCGGCGAGGTCGAATAGCGTTCGAATAGGCGCGCCACGCATACAGTGGTACAGCGGCGCGCGCTTAGTTACGACGCCGATGTGTTGATACCAGTGATGCTTTATTTGTTATCACGTGGAGTACGGTGACGTCACTGTTCAATGCAACCACCGATGAGCCAATGGCTTTTGGCAACTTTACGCCGATTGATTGACGGCGTTCACTAGTGTGTGTGCTGCAGTGGTGCATAGTCGTATCCGTATGGTGCAAAAGTTGATGGCGGAGTTGAAGGTGCTGATAGGAAAGCGGGCGCCGCCGGGGGGCACCCCCCCTGCGCCCCTTCCCTCTCAACAACAACACTACTCAAGGAAGGATCTCAAGGCAAATCTGCATAGACATATGAGTATAGTATTAGACAGGTGAGCGGTATCTCTTATGAAGTATCAAAATCTAAACATGTGCATATGCCAGTCACGTAACCTCGTATTGATATGTCCTGTTTAACATAACAAATAGTTACAACTACTATGCTTATCGTAAAATAAAGTTTATTCGTTTACTCGGTATATATAACATCATTATTCGACCGCAACTGTGCGTTGGCCATTAATTATCTTTATTGGCCAATTTTAATTTGTTTTCGCTACGCGTACTAATCACAAGTGCAAATTAATAATCGCTACCCCATAATTTAAAAGTAAACAGCAATTGAGATTGCAAGTAAAACCTAGTATGTACTTCGTGTTGTATGTTGCATTAATGAATTTAAGGAATTAGCGACGTAACTTTCTCTCTTAGCATTGAAGCTGAGGCCGTTTGATAATATTGGCAGAACTTTTCATACATAATATTTAGACATAAAGACATTTTTAATACCGACTATAAATATATCTAAGCATTACTTTAATATATTCTACTTGCAATAATAATATAGGTGATACCTAATAAAGTTAAAAAGTTCGACATTTAGTACCCAGAGCCCGGCGCTCCATCGACGCTTTCCTTTCCATCAATTTGGAGTGAGTTCAAACGCGTGTTCCCGTAAAACATATGATATTTATTATTTAGAAATTTATGAATTCCAAAATACACTGCAGAGGCCAAGTGGTTGACGATTATGAATAGGTAACTACTTAAGTTTTGAGTTAATAATTGAGCCTAATAAATAAAATAAAATCCTAAACCTGAAGCCGACAACGAATTACATTCAGTTCATGATATCCTTGAGTTTTGGTTAGTCGAAAAAACCAGCAATTTTTTGCCGTCTAAATTTTTAATTTTTGTTTTCTCATTAGTTTTGTATCGAAGAGTAGGTATACTATTTTATACTTATGCAATTTAAATAACTTATAGGTAAAAAGCGAGATAAAAATACAGTCTACCATGTAAGATAGTTGTAACGCGTTACAGAAATGTTTTTTGCACAATAGAGTTACCCATTTATATCGAAAAAGACAATCTGACTTCGTATAAGACATATCGTGAGTGATGCCAATATTTTATGTTATTTGCAGAAGATGTATGTCGAAATATGTCGATCTTGACTTGGCACTTGCAGTATTTGTGACTGCTTGTCAATGTAATTGATTTAGTCGATTGTTTCTACAGATCTTGCGTCTTATATTTTTGTCTACCCAGGAAATGAATCCCGTTTATAGTAATGTTTTTGAGAGTTATCTCATAAAAATATTCTGTACTGTTTTAAAAAAAATTGCCTAGGTAATCTAGGTAAAATGCTACAGCGTTATTTAGTTAAATTCGATTAGTTACATCACACGATTTGTGTAACCGAAAGTAAATCTTAAATTAACCTAACCAACCGATGGACCGAAACCATTGCTTAAAATTTTATATGTTTAGATATGCGTAGTGCGTAATTTACGGAAAGAAAATCCCCACATACTAATTTATCACAATCGGCCAACTGGATGGTTTCCAGAGGAATGTGGGCAATGGACAGTGTGAACGCTGATCACGGTGGGCTATTCCAAAAGGTCGCATATATTTTTTTGTTTCAGTTTCATACTGTTCTTCGACGCAGTAAATGTGGCGCTTCGAATGTGTCGTTTTAATAAATCAATTAGGCGTCCAATACGTCGTTTAATAGTGCGAGAGACATATAGAGCGAGTGTAGTTAGGTATTGTTCACCGCAATCATTGGTATCTTAGTGAGCGTTCGTATTACGTGGCGAGGTGCGGGGGCGCGTCGTCCACCAGCTCCTCAGTCCGCAGCCAGCCGCCCGCGCAAGCCGCCCTCCGAGGCCGACACGAAGCCGGACTCCACTGTCTAGGTCAAAAGACTTATTCGCGTGTAAACCTTATCGTCACAATATTATCGCGCTAAGCTCATTTTCGTTTACTACACTATCGATCGATACATCAACGTCGAACTGTGGCATTGGCCAACAGTGGCACGTTAGGCGAGCAAACCTAGCGGACGCGCTCATATCACACGGCAGATGACATCAGTTAAGCCCGCGGAAACAATACGCTCTCAGTGTCCACGGTGGAACGGACGCACATGGACCTATGCATCCTGTAGTGATGGAGGACAATCGATGTGCTGTATGCGAGGCACTCAGCCGGCGAAGTTTGTCCAGCAAATTGCTACAGGTGGCGACTGCGCAAGCTCACATGAAGACTTGCTCGCATGCACCAGTGAATGACCATGTGCACGATTTGGATTTGGCGACCCGGGCTCTTGCCGCCAAAAGACGAAAATCGATAGCCGGTTTGAAGCTTAGTTTACCTCAGGACCCCTCTGGGAGACTGACTATTCCTGAACAGCCACGGAACCACTTCAGTCGACGAAACACATGGTGCCCGTAAGTTGATATATCACATTGTTGCAGGAGAACAATAAATACTTAATATTTAATATGTAAGTTTGTTAAACATTAAATAAACAATGCAGGTGTTAATACCATTTTATCTTACTTTTTAGATTTACTATCTACGTTATCTAGGCACTTATCTCGTAAAAACATCGTGATTGTTACTTAGTGGTTTAATATTAACAATTATTCAAATTCTCCTTACATATAAACAGCACAGTAGTGCGTCGCTACATACCTAACCACTGTTGATTCAGGTCGGCCTTGATTTTAAAACGACATTGCAAGAATTCAATCTAAGGTATATTGCATTTATTGCATCTCATGCCTAGCAATAACAATAAAGCAAATCATAGTAGCTACGATTGGTGTAGCCTTGAAGTTATCTTGATTAAGTTACTATCTTTCAATACGATTTTTGAAAAAAATTCCACTTTGTGTTCCATGATAAAAATATAATTAATTTTGGAATAATTTTTTTAATACTATTTACCATAGTCTTATGGGATTGTACTTCTTTGTAAACAATATCCAGAAACAGAGCCCAGCTATTAGACCCCAACGGAAATTCCAATTCAAGACATCTCGTTGCAGTATAACCAGAATGAGTCGAAATCAGGAAATCACTACTTACGGGCATTATTAATCCCGTCTACAACAGGCGTTTAAATCTTAGGAATACTTCATGCTACTCTTCACACTTGCACAGCATAGTTACCACACACCCAAACAATTGGTTAGTTAGTACCTACCTACTCTTGTTTGTTTGTCAAAATAACAAGTTCTTATCAAAGAAACGATAAGCTTAGAAATATTATCAAAAACAGTAAATATCCAAAATGGCGAAATACATAAAATGATTTTTAAGATTATTACCGTGTTTTGCCCTTAACATTACAACTCAAGTGCCAACACTAATTACTGCTTAGTAATAATTGTTTTTTTTATACTTATAATATCATGATTACTACGATGTAAAGCCTCTAATGTAAAATAAACAACCTCGTGTCATCGAGCAAAAAAACATAATCTTGCAAACCGAAGTTTTAAAATTAGTTTCTTAGAAGAAACTGCGTAAGAGGCACGTTCTGCAATAACTCATATCTACATAATATATTTTCATAACCTCAAAAAAAAACAGTTGTATTACGGCAACGTAAACACATTTATTATTATTGCAGCCCGATTACAGTGCAGTTGATTAAGTCACTTCACGTTGTTAAATGGCAACTGAACATTCCTTGGTTGAGTATCTTGCATTTTCTGGCCTCGGCTACGGGTATCTTGTGGGTAGATATGTGTATTATGTTGAACAGGAAAAAAACATAGTGATAAAAACAAAATCTTTAATATTAGAATATACAATCAAAACATATTTATATAACCAGATAAGAGTCTGAAATTTCTTCCACGTGTTATCTCAAATATAACATACACAAATATACATTGTTGTGTCTTAATCCACTAAGTCCACTTGTGCTTATCAATCATTATCGATACCAATATCAAATGTTAAATAATAATTACACTAATGCCGCAGACGTATTACCTGCTGCACAGTCTTAATTTATAATTATTAATATTGAACTCAAGCTAAAGCTTTGCTTTTATCCCTTTATTTTTCATGAACTGATAAATGATTCGTAAAACCTATTTGTTTAAATTAAAATTTTGATTAATAACACAAACCTACTTAAACGTTCCAATAATTGTGAACATTAATTACAATAACTTCTTATCATAGAGCACATACATAGAGGTGTACTTTACAACTTGGTGCATTATGATTCATTTTGCATAATGAACTATTATTTTGGGTTATTGATGAAGCATCTGAACTTCAGGATTTTTAAAAATATGTTTAAAAATTTATTTCACTTGACCTTTTCGACATGGATTGCTAAAGCTCTACAGCTCTATCTCTCTCTTAGTGTCTCTAGAGACATGTATATTTGAATATATATAAAATAACCAAAATACATATAAAATATGAATATATTATCACTTATTAGTTAATGGACGCCTCGCTGTTTTTATCGTTTACCATATAAGCATGCCGTAGAGGCCGAGACTCTTTTGGTAGGTACATTTTTTTCCATGTTTTTCATTGTCAATGCCAGCAATTATTTTCAAAAACAAAGCTCCCATTCAAAAACAATCTTTTGTTAGAAAAAA
Organism: Stenoptilia bipunctidactyla; assembly: GCA_944452665.1. Taxonomy (NCBI): domain Eukaryota; kingdom Metazoa; phylum Arthropoda; class Insecta; order Lepidoptera; family Pterophoridae; genus Stenoptilia; species Stenoptilia bipunctidactyla. The sequence continues at coordinate 15,257,887 of OX101726.1, forward strand.
ATAAACACATTATACATTAATTTATTCACAAACCAACTTAGTAGTTAAGCCAAGGTCAATGTGTCTCATCATCATATTTCATCCGTTCACATTTAATTCCATCATATGAATTAATGTTCATTATGAACGTTTTGTTCTATATACTTTTGAGTAATGTATGTTTTGTATTTCACACCAGAGGTTGTAAGTGTGTTTGTTTATGACCACTATGACCACATGATCGCGGTTGTAATTAATGTTGAGATAAAAATAATTTCTGTTGTGAAACTCTGTTGTTCGTAGACGGCATGCCGAGTGCAGTAATCGTTACATAATTCGGTTTTATTATTCAAATTTTAATTTATGAATATTTATGTTTATTTGCAATTGAAGACTTACTGGTTATTCACTTATGGCGTAGCGATTATGTGAATCTATAATCACAACTATAAATATTTGAGGAATTCTCAATATTAGTCCTGAGATAGAAGTTCTCATTTATTCTTCCAATGGAACCTGCTTCAACATAATCGCAGCACACGAAATTTTCCATTATCACTTAAATCAATACAAAAATATTAGCAAATCACGTATTCAGAAACTATTTATATTTAACTTTGTGAAGCTCTAATATTGATATTTACCTATGTTTATGTTGACTTCAGTAGCTCCTTACACTGTATGTAACATTTGCTTCTCGCTAATTAAGTATTTGTTTAGATAATTTGAGTAGATATTTATTTACATATACTGTGTGCCCTAATTATAAAAACAGATGATACACCTTAGTTTACTGACATCAGAACGTGACAAAGAGAATAACATTTTATACAGATAAAGAGAGGTCTCTTTGTTTGATACTTGATTCTACTCGTGACATTTTTTAATCTTCAAAACCGCACAATGCCGCTTCCGTTGGTTGCTGCGGATTGAATTGTTATGTGCGATTAAATATTATTTATTGAATAGACAGGCGGCGCTGCAACCGTCGGTACAGGAATTTTTACGAGGTTCCACTAGGCACTTAGATGGCAACTTTGTGTCTAGCAAATCAGACTCTAAATAGAGTTTAATGAGTAGAGTATGCATAACTATTTGAGTAGAGTATAACTATTTTTGTTTATAGTAGTAATATTTCTAATGCCCTTTGCACCCACAACTAGGCCGGTGAAATTTCAAGTAGATAATATTCAGTCAATAAATTAATTTCTTTAAAAATAAATGGAACATATTTCGCACCTAAAATTTGAAGCCTAGTATTAGGCATTAGCAATGAAATCCCTTAAAACAAATGTCATGTGATTAAAATAATTATATTCATTACATAGAAATTTGCCAATGGCCACAAGAACCAAATCTCGTCAGCCTTGAACCTAAAACATCACATATTAGTAATTGACTGGCACTTGGTTAAATATTGGTGTTACAGATTCATTCTTGTACTCAGGCACAGCACAGCGGGTGTGTCGCAATAGCGTTGCCTGGGTGTTTGGTCTGAGGCGCCATCGTATAACAGAGTAGTGGAGTAGATTGTGCGCGCGCCGCTCACGCTCGCAGTGCCCCCTCCCCGCCGGTGACCGGCTACGATCCCAGTTTGCCACAACGCACCGATCAGGTTGCTCGCGCCGCCACAAACGCCACTCCTTGTCCATACTTATTCATATAAAAACACACACCACGTTCCCCCGAAAACGTAGACGGAAGGGATTCGACGATCCCGCCCGGTGCAATCGTGAAACAATGCAAACTAAACACATAAGTGCCAGCTACGCTTCCATCATGAATAAACAGGATCTGCTGAGGGAAGTCGTCGTAAAATACATCGATTATTTCTATCCTGTGTAAGTAATATATTAGTTTTATTTTCTAATTTTAACGGTCACCGATGGTAAGCGCCATTTTAGCCAAGTGTTACGCACCGTGTGTAATGTTAATAAAAATATCGTGGGAGTATGAGAGTGTAGTCAAGGTTTTTCGCAGTGTCCAGATAATAAGCGAGCCGGTAAGTCGGTGAAGGTTCCACGGCAACGTGGCTGACTGCAGTCAGACAAACGTAGCGATTGGCTGACATCAGCGCCGCCTATTGAAGCTAGCCATCCCTATACTGAAGCTTAACTGCCGAATCGATCCTATGCACAAAATATATAATTTAAAATGTCAAAAATAAAGGCTAAAATTGTAGACGTTTTGTTTTCGGCCGCTGATAACTTTAAGAATGCACATTATGGTAGTGCATTCACGTACGTTATCGCAAATCCTTGAACGTTTCCACATTGTGTTGCTAACGGAGTTTCAAGATGAGTGCATTGTTTCAGTTAAATAAATTATTGTTTCGATCGTATCTTCATGAGGAAATTATATTATCCGGCACAATTTTTTAAAAGCGGCGTTTGAAAGAAACCTATTCCCACAATAATGTTTTATTCATAAAATCCACTTTGCAGTGCCTTCTAAGTTTTTGTTTACGAGCGGCCCGTGACAAGCCTTGGAAATTAATGTTGGATTCTCGTGACGTAATTTACAAGGACTGACAATCAATAAAAACATATTTGTTAACTTATCGAACACATTGTTGTTTCAATGGCCTTACTTAATGTTTTTGATTAGGCTCTAAATATAATTTATAAAAAGAACTCGAAAAGAGATTGGTTGTATTGAGCAGCATTATGAAACGAAGCGGCAAGATGTAACGGTTGCTGGTGAGCCAATGGCACTGGCTGGACGCAGTGTCGAAACAATACAATGCCCGTCGATTTCCCTTCGTCGACCTTGTGCTGTCGGCCAGCTTGGTAATAACACCGACACAAAAACACTATGTTTACCATGCCCCTCAACCTAAAACCATGCTATTAGCTACATAACATTTTCGAGAAATAACAATGTGCTTGTACAATAGAAATGACGAAAACAAAACTGTGAGAGACCGAAACGTTGAGTTAAAATGTATAAAATCAATAAAATCCAAAAACTTATCACGAACACTTCAGACAGTATTAATTTATTATTCAAAGCAATAAAACTCTATGCATGCATAATAGAGCACTGCAGCCAACTTTGGTATGGTTGCGCTAGGCACTAATTAAAGTTTTGGACTCCGGCAACTGGGTAAACATGTATGGTAATAAATGACACCACGTAAAACCGCATTAGTAGCAAACTCAAGCTCCAAGTTGACTCAGATTTTGTCGGAGGCCTACGTAAAGTGTTGGTCGCGTGGTAGTCTATGGTTTGATGGGTCCTGAGTTTGAGTCTCAGCCAACCTAATCTAATGAGTAACGATCTTTTCTGACATGGCTGGATCGTGAATGTATTCATGCATAGTTCCGCTATCTCAATCACTCAAGCTTATTTAAGCTTGCAAGGCTACATTGTTGGATAATCTTTTAAATAATAAAACATTATATTTAAGCTGCAGTGCTTTAAAGTTACCAATTTGGACGGGGTACGAGCTGTTCGTGTACATTATATTTTCTTTCTTAGGTCAAAACAGCTGTCATTGTTTACTAGTCGCTAAACTAGAAAATGATTTGACGGTGTCTGGTTTTTCTAGGACCATATAGTACCAAATTTTTTTAAGATCTAATAGGCACCTTGGATGTAAATTTTAAAGACGTATGGATATGCGGGGTCTACGAGAAACATCTCGTGGAAAATAAATACCGATAACAACGCATTTTCTAATTTCACAACGACCTCTGCTATGTCCTTTACTAATCAATTTTATGTTTCAATCGTATGTGAAGTGTTTTGTTGATTTAAACGCATTGACATTAATGAAAATTTCACAAGCTATTACGCGTTAACCTTTGTGTAAATAGGCTTATTGTTTGTTTTAAAAGTAGAATAAATAGTCATACATTTAGTAGTATGACTCACACGAATTAACCAACTTTAATTTGCGTTACTAACTTAACTCTTCCTTGGTAAGCGAAAAATATGGAATACGAAACACATCGACATGATTTAATAATTTAAATTCAGTAGCAAAAGGTAACAAAGATATCCCTTAAAGTGCAACTTTGTGTCGAACTGTCCCACCCAATACCACATACCTCAAGAACCAAGATTGGAATGGTTTTTAAATAGACTCAAGCTAATGTTTTACCTAAGTGGGTCAACTGTGGATCAAGTGGCATATTATATTAGTGGTTGGATCTGAATATATTATATTTGTATATTTTACCAAAAAGTACTGCTTTACTTTCTTATCTTTGCGAAACGAAGAAATCTTGAAAATGTATAGGAGAGGGTTATGTAAACTCTTTTGCCAAGTTTTATTCTGCCTCTAAAACTCGAATCGCAAAAGATCCACTGTCTTTAACGAAAAAACCTTCCAACGAAACAGGTTTCGTAAGTCACTAAAAGCAAGTTTAAATTGTTTCTTTGATATTTTGGTTGCTATTTTTGTCTCGATTGATGATCGAGGGTCAGAAAATACGATGCGAAATAAAAATAAAAACGTTTTATTTTTATTTCGCATTGAATTCTTTGAGCTTTTATAAAGACTATAGTAGGTACCAACAGGACTTATAAAAGTATCTACGTTTTTGCTTTAGTTTACTTCTTTATGTTCTAAGTAAAAACAGTTCTGATCATTATTTTAATATACACATTTGAAGGATGACATAATTCTTATAATGTTTGTATAAGTCTTCCTATTTAGAATCCCAATCAATAAAATTCAAACTTTCTATTTAATAAAATATCTATTTTAGGGGATGATTGTTTCTTTTAGTTTCAACTAGGTTCAAATTAGTGAAAACCGGTCCGTTGCCAATTCGTATACAATTGACAGACATGTGAAGTTAATTGGTGTATTTTTAGAGTGAGTCTAGTTTGTTCTTAGTTTAATTTGGTCACAGGTTAAACAAGCGGAAGTTGGTAATCCCTACTACAAACATATTGGCTATAGTACCTACAGTCAGCTTACTTTTTATAATATATTGGCCTATAATTGGACAACTCAAGTTTTTTTCCATGTTTATTTTGTTTTGTTTTTTTGTGCTCGATAATGGGGCATATTAAACTTGGATGTAGGATATGAAGTATAAAAAATTACAAACCTACAAGTGGACATCATTTACTAAGTATAAAAGTTGACAAACTCATGAAAACGTGCTTAGTAATTAGGTACTACGTCAATATTCCAAAAACTAAACTACATAACTTTATTCCTGACTACTCTAGACCTACACAGCCTCAAAAAATAAGACACGCTAAAATATTGCTTGTCGAGTATGCGAAAAAGAACGTTGATGGTTATTTATTTTGATATTCACTATGGCTGCGGCTTATGCCTGTGTCTCATATTTAATTTTGGCGTCCAGCTGAAGCCTAAGCGCTTTTACATCTGATCCTTATTTGCAAACCAAACATGCGCGTAGGTTGCCAAAATTATTTAATTTTTGGCCAAACTTCACTCAATACGAAGAACTGAGATGAATTTGTAATTTGAACAAAGACAACTTTTTTACACACGTCCATCATATTTATTCATAAAAAGTAAATTAATATTCCATATGAACTTCATCAGAGCCTGAAAAATTCATAATTAGTACTTTCTCTGCTATTGGTTTCTTGCATGTCAACTTTTTTTTTCAAACATGTCATCGTCTGCAACAACGACAAAGTTAACAACAGTTAATGACCTACTACAAAGAATTATCTTTTATTTCAGAAATGTCGGTTTTTATTTTAAAGACATCCGATTTTTATTTAAGGCTATTTGGTGACTCTGTGGTTGAAAATGATATGGTGACACCGCGTTTTCTACGCTCCAATGGCTTACAAACTTTGCTTTGGCCAAGCTGTTCACCTCATTGAAGCAACGCGGAATCCGACACTGGAGAAAGTCATGTACGCAAGCGTTGTACGTTTAGATTCCCACATTTATTACGTTGCGCGTAAGGAGCATATTTACACGCGTGCATATAAATTCTAGTCAGAACGTTGCGCTACATACGCTCGCGAACCACCGGATGATTACACGTCGAGATTGGATCATAATAGTTAAGTCCGGCAACAGACTGCCACAGTAATGGTAGTATACAGATACTGGTAAAGATTGTGTGTGCCGTCACAAATGCACGTGGCCCGAGGCCGCGTGATTTACTTGTGACAATTTCGTGCTTACTGTTTCCATTGGAAACTAGGAAAAAATGCATTAGCTTTTCAAAATACGTTTACGTTGACCGAACATTTCTCGGAACGGCGGCATATTGAAGAATCAGCGTTTCATTTGTTTCATGTAATTTACGCGAACGTACCTAGTAAGCAAATTTTGCTTTGTATGTTAACTGGACGTCTGATTTATCAATGTGATATGTCGTTATTTTATTTAAGTGATAGGTATAAATGAAACAGGATATTCCTTATAACATTTGGGGCGATATTTTTTTTTCTATTTTACAATTCGTAAAACTTTGAAATATATTAATATTATATTTTCACTAATTCGTTTATGTGCAAATTACTTACAATAAAAAAGGAGAAAAAAAACTGCTAAATTTCCGAACCATGCATAGAGAAACACAAATATATTCCTATCCTATGAAACTTAGCGCATGTCGTGTTAAACCGCAATGCGTCTAATGGAAGCTCTAAGGTTCATTGATAAAGCAAAACATTTTTGTCACTATTCAAGCTGCGATATTTTTCACATTCCCGTTTCCAACAATGAGCAATGAATATTTTAAAGCTTGTAGTGTTGCAACACCACATTTTACCTAAAAATCGATTTCACGCATTCCTCCACACTGCATTTAAACAATATGTCGATAAAAACACTGTGCATAATCGACACGTCGCGATCAAACACAAATATTACCTTTTGAAGGGGAAATATTGAATAACTGTTATAGTTTAATTATAGAATGATTTCTTATTATTTAAATGTACGCACTAATTTAATTCTAACGATACCGGATACCTTTATGCGAACGTATTCATGCATAAAAGATTTACTGCATTCGTAACTTTGTAATTTACTCAACACATATGGTTTGAAAATATGTGGATATTTACCTTTTATTTGATAAATTTTATAGGTGCGTAGCTATGTAGAACGACATGATAATAAGTGTGTTGCAAGCTAATGAGAAATGTCATTAATATGTTGTATTTTTCTTGTTACAGCGCTTCGGGGACAAGCGCGGTGGCAATCGACAACAAGATCGAGCAAGCCATGGTAAGTCAAACTTATTAAATATACTGAAAATATTTATCAAACACAATAATACGGCTTAGATCCATTCTGTAGAAGTTTTATCTACATCGCACAAAAATATGAATCAGGATCCATCAAGTCTGGTTTGAAATCCCTATTTCATTAATTTACCACCGATTTTTAAGCAATAACAATAGAAATATAAACACTTCATTGAACAGACTCTGGTTCTTTTCTTGTTGATGAAAGTCTTAAAACATACTCACGAAAAGTATTATTTTAATTCATTCTTGCTAATGACCCTGTAAGGTGTGAACCAATAAAAAAATTACAAGTCACACTATTTCAAAATGACGTCATGTAGCCCTTGAACTTATACTATACACCATGCGGCTAAACGCCTGCATAGAAACGAAGTTGGTGCAATAAATGTATGTAGAATTCCATTAGCAACAATGGCTTTATTGATTTAAACGTCTCGCGTGCTTACCATAGATTTATTTATTGTAATATTTTATCTGAACGTCATACGTGACTAGTGATCAAGTTTTCTGTGATTGCCGGCAGCTATTAACATAATTGACCATATCTAGAGGATAACAATTTCAGACATCGCAAGAAACGTCGATAATGACTTTAATGCATAGTATCAATTAATGTATGCAGCTATTTGCAATTGTCTTTCAATAAAACAATGCAAACGTGCAGTGGAATATCCCTAACAAGCGCAGTGGAAAACGACGACGGGATTTATTTTATTGATAACAGTTTCCATACTTAGTGGGTTTTCTTCAGCATTTTCTTTGGGTTTAATTTAGCTTTAAGTGACGCTGTGTCTAGAAAGTTGGCCGCTGCTAATATACCTAATAGAATGGCGCCCGAAGTAAGACTGCTACTTCATCAATCAATCTCAAATTTACAACCCAAGCTATTCGTTCAATACTATGTCAGTCGGCCACTGAGGTTCCGTATGGACTCAATACAGGAGATTCTAGGAATATTCTGCAACCGGCTCTGAAAGCTTCTTGAGTTATATTGCATGAAACATTTAGATAAAAACTTATTTGTATCTGGGTCGCTCATATCTGATAAGCAATTGACAAATACAAACATTGAGTGCAACAGTTATTAGGCCACAGCATTTCTAAATGGAACACAATTTTTTGTTTCAAGAATAATTCTAAGGTATAATTAATTACCTATGGAAGCCCACGGCTTTTTCTTTTCACGAAGCATTTTATTGTTAAGACATTGAATAAATTGTAAAGTCAAACAGCTTTCTTTAATATTATGTTTAAAAAATTTAAGTGCTAAATAAAATATTTCTTAAGGTGTAACGAATGCATTAACAAGTCCTTGCGAATAACTTTGGCGCATGCAAATATTAAATGCATGTCACAGATCCGTAGAGAGTGCTTCATTTGCACAAAGTTTCACTTTGTCCATGCGACGTACTGCTGACGGCAATTTAGATTCATCGTCGTTCGCCATTAGACGCAGCTCGTATCGTCTATAATTAGCTGTTGCAGATGGCCTCTAGCGATTGACCCCAATCCAGCCCTAATGCTCACTGCCATCAGTATTTTTATCATCGCCTATTCAATACGCTCGTGTGGATCTCAAAGCTCCCTCTGATAGCTTTACGCTGTTGAATTTTCCAACTGAACAGCTAGGAGGCTATTTCTTTTGCATCGAGATAATATATTCCTTCAGAATTCATGACAAGATTGTCAATACCGGCAGATAATTTTATTTTTATAAAAAACAATTGTACTAAAACAGATATTGTTAGAGATAAGAACGATATCTTGTTTACCTTGACTTTCGTACTTACCTACACTAGTAATTCGTTGTACTAATATGAGTCCATTCACGTTGTTTACGCAATATTTTTGTCTCTCTGGAGTATTGCACAGCACTGCCCTACATTCACACAACTGACATAACATAAATCCTTTTGATTGGATCCCTCATACAACACGCTCGTGTTTATTTATTTTGTTCGGCGTTGTGTAACTCCGCGTGCTAATTCCTGTTTATCGCAGCCATCTTGTTCTTTTTATTTTGTTCTCTTTTGAGACGGGAAGGCTGGCCTATTTTACATTTAGCAGTTATTACATGAGGCCTATGACGTATATAGATACAATTAAGTTCCAGATCAATAAATGCAGGTCCATGTCTTACAGATGTTTATTACGAATGCGATTATTTTTGACAGTTTAAGCCCATTATTTTAATGGATCTTCATTTATCTCCTCCCTATATCAAACATATTGCAGTTAACGTAATGGCATAGGACTTAAAGTTGAACTACGTGAATAATCTTAACCAGAACACACCCGGACGCTGGATCAGCTGTCCCCATTGCTCTGACGGGAAACACTTGTCTCCGGGTTACATGACGGTTGCAAACATTCGCAAAGGGCTAATAACGCACCGCCCACGAGAGGTCACACGACTTGGTCGCGTGCCACGGATATCGAGATTGAACGACGAACAATTTGCAACCAAGACTGACTCCTAAAGCGCACGTGCTAGATACGATCACGACACGAAGCCAATCCTTGCCAGGAAATGCCAGTAAGGCTTTCTAACAAAACAAACTTCGCCCGGTAATTAATGTGTCACGTTGTATTTATTGGACCAGGTAGTCCCACCGCGGGTTTATCACGAGTTTCAACCAATGCTTGTATCGTTGTTGTTTGTCTTGTTATTTTGAAGTTCTTAATTTGAAAGATTTTCCATTCCTTATCTAGCTTATCGATATTTCATAAATCGCCGATTAGATTCTAGCTTAAATTTACTTTTCATATACCTTTAGAACACTTACCTACACTCAAACTCAAATATTCTTTATTTCGTAAAAATTTAAATACATTTGAAATATGTCAAACAATTTACAAATTCTATTCTAAAATCCTTATATCTATCGAAGGGTTAATCTTAAATATTTTGGAATTTTATTAAAAAATAAAGCGTGAACGAGTTCGTGATCTTCTGGAGAACTATGAAAGTAGGTAATTTCGATCTTCCACAAAATGTTTGTAAATCTCAAATATTGTGTTAATTTATCATACTTATATTAAGAATTGTTAATTTTAATGCAAAAGTATGAGCTCATAATTAGTGATAGGTCGCCCATCGTCGTGTCTAGATTATGTCCAAACAAGTAAATATGACCTCTGGAGATTATTATTGTGACTTGTTTATTTAAGTTATCAGTCAAAGATAACACAAATGCGTCAGTGTTTACGTTTTATTTTTATTGTTTTGTACGGCTGGAGGCTATAAGGAAGTTCAGTGCGATATGTCTGGTGTGGACTTTATACCAATTAAAATCATTTACCTACGGAAACATGCAGTCATAAATATCTACATTACAGAAAAAAATACGAGGTTTTTATTTCTATTTTCCATAGTAAACTGAGATATTAAATATGGCCATTCTAATGTAAAACTAAAATAAATTTTCGGCCGGAGAAACCTTCCCCGCGCAGAAAACTTCCGTAACAACTTGCAAGAATATGTAAACAGCTTAAAAAAACATCTGTTAGGTAAAAAGGAATGAAACACATTTGTTTTCATTTTACATATTAATTCCTTAAGACTTCCATGTACACATAACTAATTAAAAAAGTACGCAAATGTTACAACTGTATGTATAAACGCCAAGTTAAAAATATCCAAATGTTGTTTTGATCATTATACAGTGGGCCGCCTTATACGGAGATGATGTCATTTAAATATACGTATCAAAAAACATGATGGTATCCTTTTACGTAGAGCCTTAGGCCAGCTTCAAAACAACTACTGAAACCTGTTTTTACATTTCGCCGAGTGATACACTACTTTAAATGCGACAAGAATATATTAGATTTTTTGTCTTACTATTATTTATTGCTATTATTCTACTATTATTCCAGTCAAACTTTTTCTATGTTTGTTTACAAGTGAAAAACAGGTACCTATTTTAGATCTTGACAAATTGTATTCTTTGAACAGTAACAAATTTTAACCTATTATGTATGCATATTAGGACAGCGTAGTTTTATTTTGGACTGTTACACTTATTTCGTATTGTAATACGAGGAAAGAAACGTTTTTAGTTAGATCTTATACAATTCCCACCTACATTCTTACCTCCCATTATACTTACACCTCCTGTGATTTTGTAATTGTAATTAACTACTACTGGAGTAATCTATAAATGATTAAATACCATCTGTACAACTTTATGTGATGTCCTTGAGCTGGTTAAAATACGTCGGCATGTAATAAAAACAATGCTCATATATCTAAATACGTTAAATAAACCTTTAACCTTTAAAATAAAGTTTTAGTAGCGTTTTCACTAACTTCAAACAAATTATGCCATGCCTTTTGTGGGCAGAGCCCTGAGCAACTATTTCTGTTTGTAATTCGCATCTCACTAGGACACTCTTAGGCCTTGAAGACTCTTATAATTGCACCTAACTTTTTCTAGGATTTTTCAAGTATATTGATTGATTTTTATGGAGGAGATTATGTGAAGTTAAATTGCTGCCGTAAAGTTGCTGCCGTTGGTAGTGGATTAGATCCTTTAGTAACATCATTTTAACTAAAAATGATGTTTGAAATTTTGTCTTCATATTAAATAATTACTTGAAGTCAGCCTCCAGTGTTAATGATCCAGGCAAAAATACATAAATGATTAATTAAATATAATGAATCGTGAACACTTCTTATGATTACTTCACCTCTAAAACCACCGTACTTATTTATATTTATTCAGCATCCTTGCTATTTTATTCCTGTTCTTACCTGACACTACATTGTGATATGTTTCTTTGTACTGCACCGTTATCTAAATTACACACTTACACAAACTTGTCATTACAATCTTAGTCGAATAAACAGTAGTTATGCCAGAAAATTAATTGCGCGAGCATTTTCTTCGTTCGTGTTGAAAATTAATGTGTTGACGTCGAAGAATCTCCTCATATTGGCGCCTTGCTCAATCTATCATCGATAGTACCGGTACGATCCAGTAAACACCAGTTTTATATCATTTAGCAGACGAGATCCTTACTAATTGAAGGTCATGACTCCCACATGAAACAACACGAATGGTCAGCCGCAGTCTATATTTATACTCGTCTAATTTTGATGTGCAAGAAATGTTTAGCTCAATGCAAAAGTGTCGAGGTATTTAAATAAATTCTCTGACTCAGAAATACCGCTGGTGCAGACTATTGAACTTGCGAATTTCACTTATTTCTCACTTTTTAATCGTTCAACATATTATCTTGTTGAGAAATTAAACAGATTTGACGGAATTAATATAAAAACTGTCAAAACATCAAAACTCGGCTGTTGTTTTAAGAGCAATAAAGCTTGGTCGTCGTCCCGTTTCTCGAATAGTGTCAGGAGCTGCTTTTTAATTACTGGCAAGTGTGCGTTTTATTTTTGGCTCTCCGACGAACTCTTTATTAAGCGTTAAAATAGCTTTCAATGAAGCCTTATTGATGCCAGCTGAGGATGCAGCGTAAAAAATGGCTCTACAATAACACTTCGCGTATTTCGAATGTTCAAATGCTCACAGTATCATAGTTAGTATCATAATTTCAGAAGTTACCTACAGAGTAAACTTCTGAAATTGTTTAGCTGTTATTTATTTTCGCATTAACGTCAAGCTTATTTTGGCTCTTTCCATGGATTTGTTGACTAATATTATCTTTAACTCGAATTTATGTAAACGCCACTAGAGTGTTAATTTAATTCTCACATGTGGTAGCACAAATATAACAAGCCAGAGAAATATATTTCAAATAATACAGTGTGAATTTATTCCTAGTTTTACTAATTTAGCAAACCCTAAATAAACAATTCAACACAAAAAAAACTCAGGTTAATAATCTATTTGTTTACATGAACATGCTAATTTGGATGTCCTCGTTAATAACATTTAATAACTTTTAAATCGTTTCATTTGATAATATATTGTGAACAAAAACAAGACTTGGAAAACAAGTCGGTATCAATGTAGGCAGTGTTGTTGAGTTCTCAGCACACGGTCGAAACGCGTGGCGATGATGACGTGTGCGCGGCGTTTTATATAGGGCGAGCGTGCGCGCAGACCGTCAGTCGCCTCATAGGACGTATAGCGAACAGACTACCGCAACCCATTACTTATACTCGGTCATACCACTACATCAAAAGTTCTGAGTTCAAAATGATAGACGTCGTGCAACAACAACCCGAAAATGGCCGCTTGTACGAGATTAAACAAAAAGGACAGAACAAAGCTTGCTACGTGGTCGTGCCTAATACAACAGTACGTTTCTATTTTTGGACAATATTTGACGCGCAATAAGCAAAATCGGAGAGTTTACCAAAATAGCGGCCGGCCGGTCTATTCTAATTTTGCAGTTAATGGAACCTTTCGTTTCACGATTTTAACAAAACGTTTATTTGCATTTAAGTTATAGTCTCTACATTCTTCGTTCAATTACACATTTGAACAAACCTTAGCGAAAAGTATCTGAATATTTTTGACAAGTTTTAAGGTTTTTCTTTCTTTAATTTCAGGATCTGGTTAAAAGCCACCTGATGTTCGCGGTGCGCGAGGAGGTGGAAGTTCTAAAGGAGCGCATCGCCGAACTGATGGAGAGGATAAATCAGTTGGAGGTAGAGAACTCGTACCTTCGAGCTCACGCCAGCCAAGACACGCTGGCGCAGCTGCCGGCGGCGGGCATCAAGCCGGCGGCGCCGCCGCAGGGCCCGCAGCCGCCGGTGTCGTAGGCGCGCGGCTGCCGCCCGCTGAGCCCGCCACCGGCCGCCGGCCGCCCCGCGCCACGCGCGCTTCTGCGTCGCGCGCGCCTTCCAGTGCCGCGCGCAGGCGCCACGCTCGCGCCTCGCCCTCCCCTTAAACTACGCTTCGCAGCCGCAAACTACTTTATACTCCTTAGGGTGCAGACACAAGTGCTAACTGCCAAGCTTCCGTTAGTCAGCAACGAGCACTCTTTTCGTTCAAGCGCTGTATCGTCTACTGTATCTTACGTTCAAACCTTAGATATCTCTCTCAGTACTATATTCCATACTAAGACGTTATATTTAAGACGTGTGTTGTAGGATTATAATGGAATAGTTTTATTTCTATGAACAATGACTGCGTGTTAATTTATTATGTAATTCTTTTTTATTATTAAGTTATTTATCATTTTTACAGATTTAGAATATGAAATCGAAAGTATCGTTTGTCTGTGTATGATCTGTTGATAGTGAGGCTCTAAGTGTTGTGTGCAGTTTTGAGTTTACTTTTTATTAATTATGATAACTTAAATGTTTGAGTGTACATTATTATTATCTACAGTAATTGTCTAAGCATTCAACTAAAAGTCGTGTAGTTATAGAATCGTATTAAGAATGAGCGACTGCTGGCATAGTCAATTTGCACTTTGAAACTGCATAAGATAGTATTTTTGTTATTCCAACTCTAACGGAGAATAGAGGTTATGTTAGCTGTCTAACAATGTATTTTTTTATCTATGAAAATTGTTTGTATATAGTACAAGTCGTAATAGAATTGTCGGATTGATGTACATAATGAAGCTATGTGATGATAGGAACCGATTTAAATGGTCTGGCCCTTAAAGTATAATGTGAGAATATAGATATCTACAATGTGTAAGTAAAATATTCGCTGCTGTATCTATATCTGGCTTGAAATATTTATCTTTAAACGGGCGAACAAAGTTGCTGGGAGATGTATGATCGTATGGAAGGTGCAAGGAATCTGTGATAGGCAAAGGCTCGGACTTTTACGTAATTGATAAAATATGCAATCCGAACAGGCGAGTCCCAGCGACTAATGACTATTTTACATGTTATAATAGTATTTTATACAACGCTACTTTGTATGTGTAGGTGAATTTAGGTCTTCATAATTATTGTAATATACATTAATTTTACTATAAAACATTATTCTAGATCTAGATATGAATTATTATAATACTGAAATTGTAAATATACTGTAAACATAATGTCCATTGTAGCTTATGTTGACCACCAAGGTTCCTCATACCCAATAAATGCAAAACTATTCAAATTTATTTGTTTTATTCCTTCTCTTACTGAACTATATTATTTAGGCGTATTACTCAATTTATCTTCATGGCTGGATTCTCCTAATGATGGACTTGAGAAAAAACAATGGTGAGACTGCAAAGTTGCGTGACAACCATTCGAAATACGATATTGTTTTCCATTGTATGATGCTTATGCGCGGAACCTTTAGTTTTGAAATGCGGTGGAAACTTTCAACTTCCAATGTCACACGGTCGTGGAACTGTGCATATTCGGAAGCGAGTCTTCGAAGGGTAATGCAGCTATAATAAATAAATAAAATGAAATCCCCAGACAATCACACCCAACTACATGGCCCCAAGGTAGGTGTAGCTTGTGTTATGGGATGTAGCGAACTAAGGGGAAACCTAGAATATAAATAAATAAACAGACACGGAGCAGACATTTGAGGCAGACAGGTTTACCCCATCGCCAAAGTGTTGGTCGCAATAGTGCTAGTGGGCTTCTCCAATAAATTAAAAACAAGTTCAAAACTTAATCCATTTTTATCCGTTTCTTAGACCCGCTTGATGAAAACACTCTTGATCACTCGAACATAGATTTGAAATATTTTTTTTATAGACGATGGTTAAAACTTTGTTTAGGAGAGTTTATGTCTGAACATCTTTATCAATAGGCTTTCCTAAATACGGGATTTGTGTCTAAAGGTAGAGTTCAGTATTACCAGAGTATGTGCTGACTTGGTCTTATATTTCTATTACCATCAACCCATTGGCTTAGTCGCATAGAGTCGGCTTAGAATATATTTATACAGCCCCAGGATAAGAATGTCATTAAATGAGACTGATACAAAATTTCATACAAAATTTGCCGCCGAATATCACCACTGCGGTGATTTGTTGCGGCAATGTTTTATGAAGAAGCTGTTGCATCGACAAATGACAAATGTAATGTAGTGGCTCTACGCTCCGGGGGCAGATGACCTCCGTTTGAAAATGATGTAGGTATATGTATGGGGTACCTTTAATCATCAAAGTCATCTTCATAAAATCTTACAAATTGTAACAACAAATCAGGCTGAGAAACAAATAATATTATTAGGCACACAGCGCCATCTAGAGTAAAATGGAAAAGTAGGAAGTGCCGAGTAAAGTAGGAATCACATAGGAAGCTTGTTTACACAGGCAGGCAATTTAACGTACGTTTTTTTTTTTTATATAGGTACTACTACCCTTACACTCAACGAACGGAAGCATTCGTGCATTTATTGAAGTGTTAAGGGTTCGAAACTGTGAACATTAGCGTCTGAGCCAGACCCTTATTGGTAGGTAGTCAATAAAGATGATTGAAAAGCTTTTAGACTGTAAACCACCAGGCTAGTAAGAATTATTTACTTATTTAACAATTTATGTACACATAAGTTTAGATACAATATAAGGATACATAATGAAAATGAAAATGGAAACTTTTTTATTCGAAGTAGGTAATTTTATACACTTTACGAACGTCAAATGCTGGATGAGGGCGGCGCGGGTCCGGACGACATGACGAATCCTGGGGAAGGCCTCCGTTGAGAAGTGTGCGTCTCTCATAAGTACAAAGGTACAGTTACATTATCTAGTTGGATGTAAGAATTTTCAATGCATCTAGATAGATAACAAATGACAACAATAAATATACAGCACCTGGGCTGAGGCTGACTGGTAAATCCCTATCCTGCAATGCCCATCTGTGTACCGACCTTCCCGGCGAATTATTGATATACCAACCGTATTAATGATATGTACAGGAATCATTACGCCACAACGAATTTCTAAAAGTAGGTTAGGTATTTTGAAACACGAAGTATTGTTTCTTATTAAGCAGTTGTTTCCATAATAGGTCTGAAGTATGATATCATTCGTCTAAAGTGAGAGTCATTTTATGTTACTTGCACACCTAGTTAGGTTTGAAATGGAAATTGAACAACAGGCCGGTAAGTAACTTAAACAATCTTTATATGGCTTAAGTAAGTATATCATTTTACGGCATACCTGAACAAAAAAAAATTCTAAAAGTTTTATTCATCTTAGGAATTTCACAAAACACTTGATGAAGTCAGTCATCACATACTTCGGCGTTAACTAGTTGTTGATAGTTTTTAAATAAGATATTACAGTAGACCAAGAGACAAAAAAAGCCGGCGGTAAAAACTCTTGGCACTCTTTTTCAGTCAGAATTATCAAATTAATACAAATAGGTACAGTACAAATTGACCGTGACATGAAAAAAAAAACAAACACAAGACAGCTAATTGTTAGAGCCAATGTCATGCCATAACCAAATTGCTTACATACCTACTATGTGAATATAATGAGCTATGGATGCACAATACGAACATGACAAACTGGGACCAGAGTATTTGAACAAGAATGGAATAAAATAGTCATAGTATCATTAGCAAAACGACCTGGCACCGCTAGTAACACCCGTTCACGAGTATAACGCAAGCACCAGCCATCACCCTCCTCAACCATATTTTAGGATATATTCGACTATCTAAAAGGACGGTCGATTCCAAGTCTTAAAATGAGTGCTGGCTCCTCTTACCTAGCGAAAAGAATTGCCTAAATGCCCCTAATCCGAGTGACACCCGCCGGCCAGTGGGACGTCTTCAGAGTTCGCCTGGCTGGAAACCACCCTTAATATAAAATCTACCGCCAAATATCACCTCTCCGGCGTCGAAGTACAGACACATCTAATAATATGAATACATTATCATTGGACTTTGAACCTCATTACAACTGAATAAGTTGCTAACTGTATACCTACATTTTATTACACGTGACTGTACCTAACTATTCTAGCATTGTTTTATGAAGAGCTAGTTCCTTCTTCAAACCGGGTGCTGTTATATTCAACATTCGGAAACACGATAGAATATAAGTAGGTATTGGGCAGTAACGTTGCACTGAGAATGTGGGCTTGGATATAATCCCGGCTTTTAAGCGGTTACGCACTACATCCGGTCTTAATCTGAGAAAATAAGAACCTAGAAATCTTTTATGAAATGACGGATGCCGCATGCAGTGCGCAAGCTACCATAAAAATAGTGCTACGGCTAAGCCACCGCGCTGGACCGTAATTTCTTGGATTCGGATCGGATTAGAATCGGATGTTGTGCGAAACCGCTCTTATTCATAACACAATCTCATATATTTGATCCATCAAATATTTATTTTACAGTTATAATCACGCTAAACCCAATCAATGCCGAGTCAGTTTTAGATGTAGACGACCACTTTGGCGATATACCTAGATACCTTAACCTATCTGTTTAAACGCCAGTGGTGGCGGGTTCAATTCCCGTACGGAACAAGAAAAAAAACCGTGTCTGGGTCTTTATATATTTATATTCTAGGTTCCCCCCTAGTTCGCTTCATAGTATTTCATACATAACACAAGCTAAGCTTACTTTGGGGCCATCAAGTTGGTGTGATTGTCTGAGGATTTTATTATTATTTATTATTCACATTCTTGATACCGGTCCACTCTCTGATGTTGCTTAGCGATGACATCTTCCTGCTACCAGCCCTTCTCTTCCCCTCTATTGTACTCTATTATAACATCTTATTTTCGCCAACATATGTCTAGCTTTGATTTTTGACAAACCTCATCTTCACTTACCATAAGGTGAGGAGAAGATTGGGACCAAACGCGGGTTAAGTGACTAGGAACACAACATAAAAAAGATGAGGAATCTGTTCTCTTTGCACTTTGATGACCTGCTACATGATCGCAGTAATGTGTAACTTGTGTAGGATGTGTAACTTTTCAGAGTGATTTCACAAAGAAGGAGAGTCGAATTTGATGTTTAACTCGTCCATGAAATAGACGTATATACAGGGTTATTGGTAATTAGACCGGATCCTTTTTAGGGGTGGTAGAGGATGTCATTTGCAACAATTTGACTATACATTGTGATATCCGGAAATGGCTCATTTTTTTTATATTATTTTTTTTAAATTTTTTTTAGGATATCCAGTTTTCCTACTTAAAAATTCAATAAAAAAAAAAGTAATAAACCGATTTCAATTCTGTTTGCAGTTTTAGAGAGACCTTGTTACAGCTCTTAATAATAAATAACAATATCATACTAATGTGGACCCATCCAGAAACTAGAGGCTGTTTCATAAATTTTTTTAAATTATTTTTATAACATTGTTTACAAAAACAATTATTTTCTCCACAAAAACGCTAGTAAATTCCGTCTGCATTTTATTTAAAAAACATCTACACTTTGTTAGCTATCCAACGAGGTTAAAAAGTTGGTGCTTTATTACACAGTTGCAGAAATAATGCGATTACAAAAGACTCAGGTAGAGACATTCCGAGAAAGGGTTTTAGACGGTATCCATGAGAAGTAGTTATGGAAGAAATACTTTCTTAATTTAACTTAATTTATTTTGAAGAAATAAAAGATTATGATTTTGTAATTATTGTGTATTTATGATTTTTACAGTACATTCTCAAAATGTGAGCCCCTATTTTGAATGCAGAGACGCATACGTTTGCGTAAATTACTTTTAACGACACTTGTCTTTAAGTTCATTTTAATTTTTTCTGCTGCATTTATTATGCGCTGTTTTAATTCTTCGATGGTTGCCACAGGTCCAGGAGTCTCGTCGTACACCAAGCTTTTCATGTGACCCCATACGTAGTAGTCGACAGGAGTCAAGTCGGGACTCCTGGCCGGCCACGGAATGGGTCCTCCTCTGCCAATCCACTTATTGGGAAACTGACGATTTAGCCACTCACGGACGCTTAAACTAAAATGTGCGGGGCAACCATCATGCTGGTAAATCATGTTCCTTCGGGTTTCAAGAGGTACATGACTGAGTAACTCATAAAGTTCGTTTCGCAAAAAAACTTCATATGCTTCTCCATTGAGGTTGTTGGGCAGGAAAAAAGGGCCGATCAATTCATCCTTAATAATGCCCATCCACACATTAAGGGAAAACCTTCTTTGTGATCCTTTTAATCTTTTCTTGTTTGGGTTACCGTCTTCTTTTGGGGCCCAATAATGAATATTATGGTAATTCGTTAATCCATCTTGATCGAATTTGGACTCGTCGGTCCATAAAATTTTTAATAAAAAATTGGCATCTTCCATGTCTGTATTCAACATGAATCTGCAAAATTCGACTCTACGTGCAGGATCTCCGTCTTGTATAACTTGTACCGGAGTCAAATGATACGGGTAGAGTCTTGACCCGTGCATTGTGTTCCATATTTTCCATTGCGACATGCCAAGACGTCGTGCAATGACGTTTGTTGAGGTCGTCGGATCTTGCTCAAACATGCGAATTATCTGTTCCTCTTCCTCCGATTGATAAATACGAGGTCGTCCAGCATCGCTTTGTCGTCTTTGAACACGACCAGTTTCTCGTACTCGCCGGTAAACTCCGTCAAACACACTCATATGGGGTAAACGGCGCTCTGGAAATCGAGACTGATATTCCGTTCGAGCATGTGTACTGACGCCATTGGCAAAACCATAGCAAAAGAGTATGTCCGCATACTCTTCGTTTGTGAACTCTCGAACACGAGGTAGGTGGTCGCGGGGCTCCGCAGCCATGATCAGGTCCTTTAGTATAAGCCAAGTCGTCGGGTAAGCAATCAATCACAGAGTCCAGTTCACTAGCCGAATCACAGAAAAAGAAGTTACACAAGTCCAATAACGTTAGCAAGGTCGAAGTTTTATCGTGATAAAGGGTTGAAAAGAGCGTCTAAACAGTAAGAAGTGCCTGAGCAAACTGGGTTCACATTGTTCGTGCAACAAACACAAGCAAGAGCGAGACGGCGCATTCAACATGGATACCTTAGTCTAAAACCCTTTCTCGGAATGTCTCTACCTAAGTCTTTTGTTATCGCATTATTTCTGCAACTGTGTAATAAACCACCAACTTTTTTACCTCGTTGGATAGCACACAAACTGTACATGTTTTTTAAATAAAATGCAGACTGAATTTACTAGCGTTTTTGTGGAGATAATAATTGTTTTTGCAAACAATTTTATAAAAAATATTATTATTTTTTTATGAAACAGCCTCAAGTTTCTGGATGGGTCCACATTAGTATGATATTGTTATTTATTATTAAGAGCTGTAACAAGGTCTCTCTAAAACTGCAAACAGAATTGAAATCGGTTTATTACTTTTTTTTTTATTGAATTTTTAAGTAGGAAAACTGGATATCCTAAAAAAAAATTAAAAAAAATAATATAAAAAAAATGAGCCATTTCCGGATATCACAATGTATAGTCAAATTGTTGCAAATGACATCCTCTACCACCCCTAAAAAGGATCCGGTCTAATTACCAATAACC
The DNA here is from genome assembly GCA_944452665.1 of Stenoptilia bipunctidactyla. Classification (NCBI taxonomy): domain Eukaryota; kingdom Metazoa; phylum Arthropoda; class Insecta; order Lepidoptera; family Pterophoridae; genus Stenoptilia; species Stenoptilia bipunctidactyla. The sequence goes on from OX101726.1 coordinate 15,279,462, forward strand.
CTGTATATATTCAACGAAGATCAGTATCGGTCTAACACTAACTTTCTTGGTATAACGCTTTTATACCTCGTAAATAATATTTCGCCCTTTTTAAACCATCATTAAAAGCTGCTATAAAAAGTTGTGTCTGAGCTCGAAGTACGTACTTACTTAAACTCTAAATGGTTTTTGAATGTAATATATACGTTTTGGGCTACTTTTCCCATATTCCATAATAACAGCGTCTGTACCTACATTTAGTGCTTTATTAGAGACAGTAAGGGAGCGGGCTAGCGACCGCAATAAGAAAAATTCGCAGCTGCATATCCCTTCAAGACTGAATCTTCACTTCCATTACTAGCCGCAACGAGGTTCAATATTTATTCCAACTCTATTTTCTAGCAATACACTCAAGACGTAAAAGGAATAAGAGAAGAATTAATGACTCGATTACTTCCCGTAGAGATTGCACCAAGCGATTGGTTGTAAGACATACACACATAACTTCGCGCCTGTATCCCTTATAGGTAGGCAGAACACCAGAGGTTATAAGACCACCTGATGTCTCGTTTGTCTTTGAAGGTATTATAATGATGGAGAAAGACTATTGTAGTGACAGGGGGTCAGCCTGTCGCCCACAAAAACGGCAATAAAATCTCTAATCCTTAACTGACTTTTACAATAAATATGCCCGGGAAGAGAATCAGCTGGCACGTTCTATGTTTTTCTTTCCCAGCAAGAAGTAGAGAATTAATGTGAAATCAGTAAAAAATGCAGCTGTAACATTATCTCTACCTACCGAAAACCTTCGCTATAACTTGGACATTTTTGTTTAGTATCTGGTTTCCCTCGGGAAAATCCGTAAAATATTTAACAGCCGCGCTAGTCAGAGGGCCCTTTTCAACGCTGATGTAAATAAATAAATACTTACCGCACTACTGTGACAAAAGTCCTTCCGTGTCAGTGAAGTGTGTAAGTTCGCTAGCGACCTTGGAATACTGTAGGAATAGTCCGTAGGGAAACCGAGATTAATCATTTACCGAACATAATTCCAAGGTATCTCAGACTTGTCTGGGATGTTCTATGCAAGGTAGATCCTACTTCGTAGACAAAAAGATACGGGATGATTGGAAAAATGTGCTTGTAAAGAAAACAAAAATGCGAAAAAAATGGCAAAATGACTCTATACAAATCTAAGGGAACTATGACTGGATCACTGAATTTAATTAGTAGTTAAACATCAGTGAAACAGTTTTAGTGAGCTGTATTATGATGAATATGATAATGAAATATATTTTAATGATTGTGCGAAAAAATAATTTATGAACTCACCTCGTATAGTTAACACCTCACAAATCCAGAAACCACGGTATCCTTGCATTGAGATTAGTTTGTATAGGCTTACCTGTCACAGCCGCTTCCACGAATGGAATGAGAATATGAATGATGATGGCTCAAAGAAACACTCATACAAGCCTTTCTTCGCAACCACAATTAGGTACGATAATACCTACAAATATATTTTATACTTTGTATGAAAAAATCTTATTCCTTGAGTGCATGAATGTCATCCTTGGTTGGTATTAGAGTTCTTCAGTAGGTGTCTGTTTGTATTATGGAAGTAATTTTCATGAAAAATCTTATTCCTTGAGTGCACGGGTGTGATAACTTGGCATAAAGGTTCTTAAGTGAGAGATTGGTTGTGTTAAACATAAAAGATATAGCCGAGTACCTAATGTGTCACAGAAGTGGTAGTTATACTTGAGTACAAAGACTAAATCCACTGACAAGGACTTGTACAATGGCCAGCTGCAGCCGCCGCACCCTCCTTAGAATAAGTATGTTTTAACTTTGAATGATTTATATGCCTATATGTGTACTAGATTTCAGAAATTTTATAACAATATGTATACAAAATAATTACAGTCAGTAATTCTTTTGTTTACATATTGTTAGCGTAACTTAAAATGTTTTAAATTAACATTAAACAATAACTAAATGGCTATCAGAATTATTCTATATTTTTTTATGTATTAATTATTAAGAGCTGTGGACTTTGTGACTGAATAAAGAAATAAAAATAAATAAACTTGTTTTGTATTTGAAATATTTTTAATGAAGCAATAATATTGTCAATCTTCTTACCAAAATATTGAATAGTTATATTTCACCATTAAGTTCCATTGTATAGAGGCGCCCTTGTCAACATATAGCATTTATACATATACAAATATCATTCATATATGGTATAGAACAATAAATATATATTTTTCTCTTTTTTTCACGGCTAGGTTTGCATATGACGAAAGAGACATATATATTTTAGATATTGCTATGTGTGCCACATACTGTCAAAGTTCATTTGACAGCTGTAGGTACGTGCCTCAATTCGCCATCTTTGTTGCTCGTATTTCGTGGTAGTTCGTTGTCAAGTGTTTGTTTATTTGAGATTTGCATAAATAAACAAGAAATAGTTGTTTAAAACTAAGTCGCAGTGTGGTGAAACTGTAGGTCAAGATGCCATCTTGTTGCATTTTAAAATGTAGTGCAAGAAAAATCAAAAATCAAGTAGCATTGACTCTTCTTATGTGAGTACCATTTTTCATGTAATATCACATATAACCTCTTGAATTCAAATGTAAAGCTAAGTATATATAAATAAATGTTAAAAGAATCTGTATCTTACCTTATTTCCGAGTAACAGACTCTTTTATTTATTTCATTCGTAATTATTTTCATAGTTAAAATAGGGTTATGCTCTGATTAAAATTATATGTATATGTTTAGTGGATTTTAATGTTGATTACATACAATAAGTACCTACAAATATTTTGTTTCTAGATTTCCAAAAAACTAAGGATTGAGACAAAAGTGGTTAAGAGCAGTTGGTGAAGAAAATATTAATCCTCGGCAAAAGCAGTGGTTTGTTTGCTCACTGCATTTTCCTGAAACATGTTTTAATAGAACTCTAGATGTAATAAGATTAAGAGAAAACTCAGTTCCTTCAATATTTCCCGTAAGTATCAAAATAAATTTAATATAACATTAGGTAATTAAATTATGTCAAATTCAAGTTGATGATAATAAATTTTTAATTTGCTTTTTGTTTTAATTATTTCTTTCTTTACAGGTAACAGGAAATTTTATTGATAATTCTAGTACATCTGCAGTTTGTACCCAATTGTCAATACCACATCCAGTTGCGAAAGAAGTTCAGAAAGAGGTATTTATTTTTATAAAGCATATTTTCTTATAACAGGAGGTATCTAACCATGCATACTATAGTTGGATACAGTTAAAAATATACAATATATTTTTCACCAACAACCAATTAATTCAAAGAGCCTTAGAGTGGTGTAAAATAAATATAAGTTGAGTCTTATAACAATAAGGAATAATTTAAAAATATTCGAACAGAATAACAAATAATTTTGTTTTTTCATATCATATCAATCAACTCAAGATGCCAATGTTGCATTCATTTTAATAAATAGCATTTTATAATAAATATTTAATTTTCAGGTCACACTTTAAAAGAAAAGTGAGGCGCTTCAAGAAAAGTGTGATGAGCAAAAAAAAAATTAAGTGCCTGAATGAAAAACTTCGGAGGAAAAACAAAAAACTAGTTAACTTTAGAGAAATCATAGATGATCTTCGAAATAAAAATCAAATAAATATGGAACAAGCTGTATTAATTGAAGACTTAGCTGGATCACAAGATTTTCTGAAACAAAATGTGTTTATATACAAATTGTTATTATTTAGAAATGAATGAATGAATGAAGTTTTTTTTTTTTATTTAATAACCGATACCTATTTAGTTCTTAATTAATAAAGTAATACTAGTACCTCCTATCATCATGGATAATGTTCTGATTAATTTCACTGACACAGCAAAGAACTTGGGGGTCATTATGTTTTCAAACCTCAAATGAAACACGAACATCAGTGAAATTAATTTGAATTTTGAAAATTACTTCCAAAATCCTTGTCGCTCTAAAATGAACTCAAGTGTAAGATTTCAGCTTCCTAGGTCCAACGGTTTAGGCTGGCCGTTGATGATCAGTTAGTCAGCTTGCTATTTCATATATTAGATTTTTATGTAGGTATGATTCAGTATATTTAATCTAATATTATAGTTTAATTATTTTATCTAACACATATTATTATTGCTCCTCAATCAAACTCTCCAGTCTCAAGGAATTTCTTTATTAGCAGTACCTTTGTACCTACTAACTTTGTATAGATCATTCATCGGTATAATGTATCTTACTTTGTGTACATAAACTGTTAAATAAATCAATTAAGTAGGTAGGTAATGGTACCTAATTTAAGTGAAATCCATATGCACATTATATCCTGACCGTTTGCCAATTTTTTTCCCAAATCTTCCAGCTTGTGCGTTTTTTAAACCTAGATACCAATTACCTCATCAATCATTCGTTTAAATTAGCTCTTTGGTTGGAATAATATTGAAAATTATGATTTCACTAATAAAACATAAAAATATTGAAATATATTCAATATTGACAATCCTAGGCTATCCCCACCCTAAGGCGGCCATTTTGGTTGCCCAAGGTTGGCACGTTTTTTTTGTAGGTATTTCGAGTCCATGTGATATAGGTCAATGTATTTCACACAAAAAAGTTTAGTGTCAAACTGACATTTTGACAGTGTCAGAATACTGTCAATAAAATGTAAAATGAAGTAAACAAATTGGCCAGCCAGCACATCAGTTAAAAGTGAAATTGGAAGAAATAAAAATGGATAATGTCAGCTTAAAAGACATACAAAGCAAATTACTGCTTTGGGAATCCTCAGAGAATCCCTTGGCACCACTAACACCGGACCAGAGAGAAGCAATACTTGATTTAGAAGCGCAAATACTTGGTGTCTCCAAGGATGAAGAAGTATGTTTTTGTTATTGTTTTTGAATTATAATTCTATGATAAAACTACGGCAAGTTCATGTTAAATAATATACTTTACTCAGTATTTGTATAGTTTCACCATTTTTATGTTTTTCACATTACTTTTTACATGTTAATGTAAGTAAATCTGATTACTTTTTTATATACCTACTTACCTTCAAGTTGTAGCAGAGTTATTGTATAGTTAACGAGTTTATTGTCAGTCTGTTCTTAACTGTAAACTAAATATGCTGAGTGCATCAAAATTATTAATATGCATGTGTGAATACAAAGATGTATGTAGTTATTGCAAACTTTAGAGGGAGTGATGAACAATTGAAGAGCCCACAAATCTATACATGAGTATCTTCAGACTAGTGATAATAGATTTTTATCAAGTAACTAAAAAAGAAAACCATATTTGCCCATGTATATTATATGGTGAATGGTAGTGATATATGTAGTAGTTTATTTTGATAAATTTTGGCCTTGTTTTGTTAGGCAATAATTTACATTGCTTCACTAAAAAGTACAAGTGCTCTCAGTACAAAAAACGAAACAAGTGGTGACAAATCCTTTTTTATAACATTTATGTAAGGTTTTAACTAGGTTTTAACCTAGTCATTGTGCTCATTTACCTTACCTTAATTTTTTAAGTATTTCAACTGTTTTCGTATTGTTTTATGTATGTTAAAAGAAACTGCTAAAAAGTGAGTTTTTAATCTCATTGATATTTGTTTCTTAGGAAAGCACCTCTGATAATGTAAATGAGGAGTCCACTCAAGAAGTACCTTTACTAGACAACACATTTGATTTTATGGAGTGGTATGAGAGTCTTCATGAAAACAAAGTCAAATCTAATGATGCACCATATGAGGCTTATTATAAACAACTTGAAGAAAGAAGAGATGAATGTGACAGTTTGATTAATCAGGTAATTATTTATAACCCAAATTCCTTTGAAATATGAAGGATTTAAATTTTCTTTTCACTTTTGAGATTCTGATGTACAAAATTGTTACATTTACAGATTGGAGACACAATGTCTGATCTCAGTAAATTGACAGAGCAGTACAACTTTGTATCAAATAAAACAAATGCCCTACATACTATGAGTGAACAGCTGTTGGCTGACCAAACGAAGCTCTGGTCCATAGGTTAGTTCAGATTCAAAATTAAGTAACTTTAGTTAGAAATTCTTTCATCTGATGTTTTGACAACAGTCAAAACTTGTCAAATCTCTCTGAATTAAAGAAATGGATCATCCTTTTTTAATAAGATTGAGTTTCTATTTTTTTTATTCTTAAATTTTATTCGTAAATTTACATCCAGTGCAATTTGTGGAGTCAGGTGGGAATTGGGAGGTTACTCACTAGCATTATATTGCACATCTAGTGGCAGACTGAAAATAATATTATGCCTCATGCATAATATAGCTTGTATACTGAATTGACACATAGGACTTTTATCCTAGTAACATGATTTCAGGATTAAATCATAACAGATTTCATGGAGGTGAAGCAGAATGTGGCGGCAAGTAGAAATAAGCTAATTGAATAATTTTATGAACAAATATATTATGTATCTCTTCTTAATAAACACACTATAAAAATATTTTACTTAAAATAGAGCTAAAATATAATTTTGAAAAACTCTCAAAGAAACAAAACACAATGACACTTTGTTAAATTCAATAACTAAGAATATAAAAGACCTAGCCATACTCCACAGAAAAAATATCAGAATAGATTTTCTATTTGTATCAAAAAGCTCTTGTTAAAATGGTGACTACTCTACTTTTCAGGAGAAGAAATAAAGAAGAAGCTACACTACTTCAACCAGGTAGAACATCTGCAGCAGCGGCTAAACAGCTCCACAATGTCAGTCAACAGCGATGCCTTTTTCACTGTTCTTGCTAAGATCGATGACTGTCTGGAATATATGAGGCAAAATGTAGGTTTCATTTTATGGTTCCTTTTATATTATTTTTCATTTGAGTTCATACTAATATTATAAATGTAAAAGGCTGGATGGATGTTTGTCCCTCAATCATGGCTGAACAGCTCAATGGATTTGGGTGCTTCGCATAGTGATAGTATACTGTCTAGAATAGCACTTAGGCTCATTTATATCCTGATATTTCCGCAGGATTCAAACAGATAGTTTTATATTAATTGATGTAAACACAGAGGTAAAACAGTAAATAAAACTGAGCGACCAATAAATTATTTTTAATTTAAACTTCTTCCAGCACATCTGTGACGGAACATATAACACAGTGCCAAATTTGTGCATGCACTAATGAAAAACAACACTAAATTACTTATGATATACCTAAAATGTAAAGTTGTCTTAAGGATTTATGTATAAAAATTATATTAATATATTTTAATCCTTATATATAAAACTGTTCCATTACTGAATGAGTGATTGACAGACAACATACAGCCATAACTACTGGACGTAAAGACCTGAAATTTGGAACGTACATGACAACCACTTTGTCGATGGGGTAGACCTGTCTGCCTCAGACGCCAGTGGTTGCGGGATCGATTCCCCCTAGTTCGCTACATGGTATCCCATAACTCAAGCTATGCTTACTTTGGGGCCATGTAGTTGGTGTGATTGTCTGGGGATTTTATTTTATTTTATTTATAAATTTTTAGGGTTAGCACTAAGAAAGGTTACTAAGGAGCACTTAGTTTATGTGAAAAATCTTATTCCTTGAGTGCATGGATGTAATTCTTATGATAAAGATGCTTCACAATGTTAAAATAAAATAAAATAATTCCCGAAATTCCCTCGGAAACGGGTATTATAGGACTTTTTAATTTGTATGAAAAATCTTATTCCTTGAGTGTATGGATGTGATACTTTATAGGTTCTTCAAAGGATTTCTGGTTGTTTAACTGTTTAATGAGACTATGAGATATGCTTATGTCATATTTATTTTTGCTAACTAATAATTATTTTTCTGCAACTTTCAGAGTAACTACAAAGAGTCTCACACTTATCAAGTAAAATACAGGCACCTTCAAAGTCGAGCTATCTCGCTCATCCGTTCATACGTTATCCACGTACTGAATCACACGACGGAACAAGTGCTGGCGCCTCTAGAAGAGGACCCAAGTGATATAGAGCACATGGATACAGCATACGCCGTGTACTTTGGAAAGTTTCAAGCTGCCGCTCCAAAGTTGAGGATGGTTATAAGCCAGGTGGAGCAACGGGCTGAGAAGAATGCTGAGTATGTTTTGAGTGTTTTGTCCATTTAGTAAATTATAATCAACGAAAAACCGACTTCACGTCAAAACTTTGGCTGTTGAATGTAATCAACGTAAACATTCTTCGAAATTATACATATTTTTTCAAAAGTTTGAAATTTCAATGAAGTAGTCAACCGATTTCGATGAAATTTAAATGGGACCAACTATGAAGACCTCTATCATATTCATAATTGTCCGAAATATCGCGTAACAAAGACACAAAAAAAATATACACACGAATTGAGAACCTCAGTAAGTGAACCATGGGCATGGCGAGGCATGAGTAGGGGGAACTGCTCCCCCCTCCATCCTTAGATGAGTGATTCGTCCTCCATGGCTCGCGACGCCTCCTATAAGACTTAACAGTCTAAAAAATCTGGCCCCTCTATATAGAAGACTATGGCCTTGAAGTGAACTCTGTTGTGTTGTTTAAATGAAGTGAGCTAGAGCATTTATTAAGGCTTTCAAAAATATTAACAATCTGATTATTTCAAAGAACTTCTAGAGGACCGATGTAGTGCCGGGTTAAATATTTCCGCCGAAACTTCATGGGAGGCAGTTGTGATTTTCGAACAGTGCCATCCACTCTTTAAAAAATGTTTAACCTTTAAAGCATGTTAAGGATTAATTGGTGCGATTTCATGTTGTAATGTTACTATTTAATAGATTCTTGTGATATCCTATTAATTGATTCGATTGGTAATATTTCTATAATTATTTCTATCAGTATTTTTCTATCATTGACTAAATTCGCATTTGATCTCAAACCCACGTAATGGTAAATGAAGATGAGGTCGAAAATGACAGAACACGGGTTCTTCATAAAACATTCCTACCGGGCTGGCATGCGACCATCTTATTTTATTATTTTATCGTATCTTGTTAGCTAACATGCGTACCAAAATAGATTTACCTAAGTACTTGTTTTGATACCATGATTAAGCGCACAGAAACAAAGCTGCCATATTCTTAAACAATACATACTCTAAGTACCATGTTTTAAGAAAATATCCGATATAAATGCCGATTTATCGTCGTCGATGGTTGCATGCTAGCCCCGCTGAGCGGTAATATTTGTCGACGGACTTTATATGAAGGGTCATCGCTAGCCAGGTGAACCCTGACGGAGTTCAACTACCTAGCAAATACAAAAACATTAAACATAAGTCGAAAGTAAATACCATAATATAATGTTAATACAAATCAAATGTTTTGATTTCTAGATTTAAATTTCAATGATTACAACAAATACAAAAAAGTGCCTGACTGAAAAATACTGTGTGTGCAGAAGCAATACAATTGTGGAAGACTACTGTGGCGAGGGGGTGAACCTATCTGCTCAGACGCCAGTGGTGGCGGGTTCGACTCCCGCCCGGACCAAGAAAAAAAAATTGTTCCGGGACTGGGTGTTTATCTATACAGGGTCTGTCGTAATGAATAAATAGCCCGTTATCTGGAGCTGGTCCGGATGTAAAACTGTATGAAAATCGTATCTTTTTGTCGGGATATTCAGCCATATAGAGCTGACTGAGACTTTCATACTTTTTCATCAATTTCCCGAATTCGTTGATTAATTTCACTACCATTTCATCAAATTGAGGTATTTTTGTGTATTTTTTACTGAATTATATGTTTCAAGAATTGTTTCACTTAATTTTAATGCAATTTCAGGTGTCCTTAACGTTAAACATTGTCAAAATTTTCGTTTTAAGGCAATTTTTTTCTTTAACTTTTTTCATAGTGTCAACTTGATCATACACACATAACATACATACATAACTTCACGCCTGTATCCCGTATGGGGTAGGCAGAACACCAGAGGTAATAAAACCATCCGATGTCACGTTTAACAAATTTGGAGGCATTATACTAGTGAAGAGAGACTATTGCAGTGACAGGGGGTCAGCCTATCGCCCACAAAAAAGCCTCCCATAACACCTTGATCCCTTAACTGACTTTTACAGTATGCCCGGGAAGAGAAGCAGCTGGCACATTCTAAGTTTTTCTTTCGCTCCCAGTCCAGCATAGAAGCAACTGTGAAAAAAAAGTATGGTGCTATAGCTACCCATAATCTGAAAAACTTGTTTAGTATGTGTAGATTCTAAAAAGGCATAACAATGTGTAGGTAAAGGCATAACTTATGATCTCAAATCATGCAATCTAAATGAATTTAATTAAAGCCTTTGTTTAAATAGGTATACACAAGATTGCAGGGTTCTTCAACCTGTTAGTAAAAGACAATGAGATTTAAGCATTTGCACACAGGTTTAGTATAGAAGCAGCCATTCATAAAATACTACCGTATACCTACCACTAAACAAGGATCACTCGGATTGGTCACCTCATAGGACACGTTTATCCTTTTAGTTACGATAGAGTTATTTATTTCTAGCTCATTCAACCTACACAGGCAGATTCCATAATCAAAAGTAATTTTCAGAAAATTTAAAACGTTTAATTTCTCGTCCCCAGCTATGCATCTCTACTGTTCGACATACAACGCGAGTACACAGCGCGGCGGGCTCGTGTGTCCGGGACGGCAACGCGCAATGCACTCGCGACGAGCGCTACCGAGCATGTTCGTGATCACTGCACCTTGTTACGCAGCTCGTGTTCGCTGCTTGCCTTAGCCTGTCGCGACGAATGCGCATTGTATGAACATTTCTTTACGGGGAGGAGTCCGGCTTTGGAGTAAGTGTGTCTTTTTATATTTTTATACCAAAGCCATACATTTTCGGCCCTAGTTTTACGAGGGTGAACATTCAAAAATCCCTTAACAGAAAAAGGTTTTAATGTGAATAAAAGTACAATGAAAACCTTGTTTTGAGTTGACCCTAAATGAAAACTTTCTTTCCTATCTAAAACTGGGGTTAGAAATTAATAGTTTGCTCTCGCGACGAGCGCTACTGAGCATGTTACGGAGCGCGTGTTCGCTGCTCGCGTTAGCTTGTCGTACTGAATGTGCGTTGTATGAGCATTTCTTTACGGGGAGAAGTCCGGCGCGGGAGTAAGTGGGTTTGACAATACAAACCTCGAGTCTCACAAATTTAGGTTGAATCTAATTGCAAACTTTCTGAAACTGCGGATAGATATCGTAAGTTTGCTGTCGCCAACGGCGCCTGTATGTTCGGAGAAATGTTCGAAGTTACTGAACAAATTTGATTTGAACCAGTCTAAAAGTAGCTCTCAGAGTTATCATTGAGCCAAGTTACCACGGCTTTTGTCAACGAAGTTGGTGAAATTTAAAAAGACTACGACTACAAAGACTGCAAAGCTGCAAATAGAGAAACTGCAACCAAGCGGAGCCGGGTTTTTCAGCTAGTCTGTATTTAGGCCATTCTCTGGAACTTCCAATATTGATCTAGTTCGTAGCAGTTTGTCGCAGTATTTGAAATGTAAAATTTTTCGTTTTCAGAGAATACTTGCAATCGCTCTGCAACGGTCTGTATGAGACTTTGCGGCCGCACGTGATACACATCAACCACTTGGAGACTCTGGCAGAACTATGCGTCATTTTGAAGGTCGAGGTCATTGAAGAGCAAGTCAATAACGATCGTAAGTAATGATGATTTTTGGTTTGATATTCTGTTTTACAATATTTGCAGGTATTTCTCATTAATAATTTCGTAAAAAGATACAATGCATGTATTGATCCAGAAGATAAATGTCTACACTGCAGGAGTCTCTCTCCATCATAATAATGCCTCCTAATTTGTCAAACGTGACATCAGATCATTTTATAACATCTGGTGTTCTACCTACCCCATTAGGCCTACAGGCGTGAAGTTATGTATGTTTTATATTAATGAGAACAGACGAAAATGCCTCATATCTTTAGTTGTACCTATGCAAAAGAAGGAAAACTACTATTTCTTTTGTATTTTGTTAATCATAGTGCTGCGACCAAAATTATAGTAAAAATACACGAGCAAAAGTTATTTTACAGGAATTTCAATAGTTAAATTCGCCTAAAGCTATGGCAACTCCTTTTTGTATTTTAATTAAAAATTTTGTACAAATTGAATAAAGCGCGAGCGCAGACGTGCGTAGAAGGCCAACAGCTGACTGACGACCGGCTGTGCGCCCGACGAAAGGTCCACGGGAACTTCCCGCGGTGGGGCACGCGGGGAAGGGCACGACCCGCGGAGCCAGGCGCGATGTCTAGTTGAGTGGATGACTGTTAAGACTCATAATTTTAATTGAACCTAGAACCGGCAATATAAGGAAGCCAGCAGATCAAGCGTTACATTACCTGTCTTTCCCTAACCAATTTTAACTTAATGTCCAGAGCATAGAGTTCAGATTCAAGTAAAATTTTAAGACACATTTATAACGCTTGGTGTGCTGCCTTCTGTACATACCTACTTGCTGTCACGTTTTTTTATTTATATTGAGTTCTAAATATCTCGGAACTTTTATAGTGACGGACGATCAACGATAGTTGATTCAAATGTTACGTGTTATTTATTCGCCCTGATAGTAATAAAACTGTACTTATCCATTACTTTTTTTACTAACTAAAGTATTTTTTTCAGCTGTGATTCTGCAAGCGCTTGGTAACTCATGCCAGGCGCTGCTCCAAGACGCTCAAGAACGCCTCGTGTTCAGGGCTCACGTGCATTTGAGGAACGACGTGCTTCTGTACCGATGCGCTGCCCCGGACTTGGCTTATCCTGACAAACTTATGATGATGGAGGTAAATGTTACTAGCAAATTGCTTCCGTGATATTTTTATTGTGTTGAAATAAAATGTAAATATATCTCTCAATTAACGGTACCGCTAGTAGTAACTATTCAAAGTTTGGGATTGCTCTCCCAACAAAACCGAAAAAAAAATCAAAAAGTTTTATTCATTGTAGGTTTATAAAAAAACTCTTAATGAAAGTCAAACGGTAGACGAGGGCTGAGTCTTGGGGGCCAATGTCCAGCAGTGTGCGTCTGTCGGCTCACGAAGATAATGATCGCCTATTATCCTTCAATATAGCTACCTACTTCTTCAGCTTTAAGAAAGGAAAAAAGCCGGCAAATAAATAACTCTCGGCACTCTTTTATAAAATCCCTTCTAATTCATTTGACTTAAAATTAAAATATAAATAGGCTATTCCAACTTGAGCCTTGAATCGATAAATTCGGATTATAAACTCAGCTATCTTTTATTAACTAACATCGAATTTATTATTCTTTCAGCAAATTGCCTTATCAATCCAAGAGCAGTCACTAAAACGAAGCGACTCTCGAAGCTCAATGGTTTCCGACGTATCCACTACATCACAAGAAGTCGCCAACATCAATGTGGAGGCCCAAAGAAGGCCCCAAGCTTCCCCTGCCGATCTCCACGGAATGTGGTACCCTGGGGTCCGTAGAACTTTAGCAGCACTCTCCAGGCTATACAGATGTTTGGAGAAAAAAGTATTCCAAGGATTAGCCCAAGAAGCCATTTCTCTTTGCGTACAAAGCGTAGATAATGCCGCCAAGCAGATAATAGCAACAAGAACGAACATAGATGGTCAATTGTTTCAAATCAAACATTTGCTGATTCTTAGAGAGCAAATCGCACCATTCCAAGTCGACTTCATAATCAAAGAAACGTCTTTAGACTTCAGCAACGTTAAGAACGCTGCGTATGGACTGATTCAAAAGCCACGACAGATATTCTTGTTGAATAGTAATAATGCGTTGCTGGAGTTCCTACTTGAAGGGACGCCGATTGTTCGAGAACATCTGCTGGATTCTCGGAAGGAAGTCGATAGGCAGTTGAAGAGCAGCTGTGAAACTTTCATAAAAGATGCTGCGGAAGTATTGGCAGCACCGATTATTGCATTTTTGGATAAGGTAAGGTTTTTCTTTGCTTCTTATTATAATTATAGGCTAGTATCGCGCCTAGTTTTTACATAACTTTTGACTTCGATGGGATTTCTTCATATAGCTTAAATTCCAATAGCTAGGCTATAGAATGCAAAAAAAAATTTTTAAATCCGAATGGCAATGTCACTTCTAATGAAATGTATACACTTCGCAACTTATTCGGATAAAAATAAGGTTTCAAATTCAATGGCAATGTATACATTTCATTAGACCTGACAGTTCTTACTGAGATTTGCCCGTAAAAACATACAAACAAACAAATCCTTTGGCTTTATTAAATTAGTACAGATGTTTTTCATCACACAAAATCTATTACAGGCCCAAGCATTCACTCCAGTAGAACAGTTGAAACTCCAGCCATTCGCGACTCCAGAAGAAATTGCCATAGTGGTGAAAGAGACTCAAAAAAGAATAAAGGCCCACCTTGCTCCTGTGCAACGATCTATGCAGCTCTACTTGGCTAATAAAGAAACGGAGTTTATACTTTTTAGGCCTATCAGAGTAAGTTTCTTTGTCACATTTATAAGAGTAAAATAATTAATGGTTTACCGCCTAAACTTTCTCGTCGCCCGGGGGAGAGACTCATAGCCCCTGCAGGAATCCGTCGTGACGCAGTGACTCCGATGTATGTATATCATTTTAAATAACAGATTAAGCTCGGCGCGGTTGATACAAGAATGGGTGACCCCTGACTATTAATTTCTTGCAGCGACTTTCGTACTTCGAAGGGCACGCCAAGTAGTCGTTAGGGTTTGTCAGAAGTCATTTCGGTGCCCTGAAAATATTGAAATCCAGCTTGGTGGATTACAGCCTGAACCTCCTAGTCATCCAGGAAAGGGACTCATTGTCCTACAGTGAGCTAAGTACAATGAGCCATGATGATGAATTATTAATAGATAAGGTATAGATAGAAGCGTTTCGACTTGACTCTTGACTTCCCCATTTCCATGTCCACGTCCACGTCCTGTCTTTGTCCACGACTATCCTCATCTCCATCCACATTATCTGTATTCTCTCTCACCTCTATCGCTACGTCTATCTCTGCTTCTATCTTTACCTCTATATCTATGTCTACGTTTCTGTCTAGTACTCGATTGCCTATTGTATAAATTAATATATCAGTAGACTCCAGAAGATCAACTCGTTCATGGGTCAATGTGTACGCTTCATTTTATAATAAAATCCTAGAATATTTAAGATTCACCCTTCGATTCGATTCTGTTGAGTTTCTTGCCACTTCTTCTCAACAGATCGACTTTCCGAAGTGGTGGTAGATTCAGTTCAATTTGTAAATTGTTTGACTTATTTCAAATGTATTTAAATACTTACGAAATAAAGAATTTTTGAGTTTGAGCGTCTCGCGACGACTTTAGAGGGGACTAGATGTTTGGGCCGATCTATAATAACATCCTTACTTATTAATAGCTACGTCATAGGAATAATGCTTTCCCTTCTTCATTCATTTCATTTCACTAAAAATCGAGAGCTAGTGTTTACAAAAGCTTTTAAATTCAAATTTCTTATTTTTTATTTTATTTTAATTCGTGAAAATTTTAAATCACTTTATAATATTCATTCAATAATTTAGTACTTATCGCATTAGTGTATTTATTTTAGTAATACGCATTAATATTTTTATTACAAAAAGATCAAAAGTTTTGTGGATTACCAGTAGGTAACTACTACAGGATTATTTATATGACATTTTATTTTTTAAATGCCTGTACCGCAGATAGCATCAACCCACTGCACTTTAGCAGTTACAAACTTCACACACATAGTTCTGTATACACACACGAGTTTTAGCCGTATGGGGTTGCCTTATAAAAACTATACTGTCTCTGGATATGCTTGTCTTAAAAGGATTCTTATGCAAATGATCTGATGATACCCTTCATTTAAAATCCACCGCCAAATATCAATATAAATAATAAGTAAATAAATAAAATCCCCAGACAATCACACCAACTACATGGCCCCAAAGTAAGCATAGCTTGTGTTATGGGATACCATGTAGCGAACTAGTGGGGGGAACCTACAATATAAATACATAAATAAATATGCACCCAGACACGGAACTTTTTATTTTCTTGTTCCGTGCGGGAATCGAACTGGCGTCTAAGGCAGACAGGTTTACCCCATATCGCCAAAATGGTCTGCTGCTCAATAATATGATGCGTTCCGGCCAAGTTTTATCTAGATAGTATCATTCTAGAGCTCATCTGCACTTGCCATCACCTAAAAGGCCAATAGCGGATTTAGGAACCAATTAAATAATATTAACTATTTTATTCCTTTTTCAGAATAATGTTGTTGGATATTTCGTACAAATAGAGCAGCTTCTCACAAATGCTGGCTACACATATGAAGATAAGTTAATAGTCGCTTGCCCAACTCCCGAACAGGTGTCAGTTTTCATATCATCAGCCAGTCTTATTAGTCACAATGAACCTGTGCTGCCATATGGGAAGAAAAGAAAAACCAGCACTATAAGACAACCAAGTGTTACCAGTGTACAGGAGAAAAATGAAAATATTCCCAGTAATGAACCTATTAATGTATAATTAGAATCATGTATAAAGTATTCATATTAAAATTGACTAAATTATTTATTAACCAAATATTATGGGGTTTTATTTTTACAAATAATTTAAAGCTATTTTATACAGGGTGGTTGTTGACAAATTTTAGATATTGAAGGAGAGCACTCTGTACTCGATTCTGATCATAATTATGTAATAAAAGTAGGTACTTAATTTTTCACCAAAATTCCCTATAAATAAATAAAGAGACATTAATGCATTTTTCTCGAGGACGCGCTACACAGTCAACACGCACACCACCACCCGCTAGGTATCTATTGTATTACGCTTATGTAACTATGCGTTGCTTACTGAATTCTTTAACTTTCGGTTAAGTTTTTATTTTATTTTTTTCTCTTCATGTGTGATCTGAAACTATCACATCCTCGAATTTCGAAAGTGAGCCATTCTGTATAAATAAGAAGACTACTTAATTGCTCAGCAGCCACCTTTTTTTATCAAATAAGCATTGGATGAAGCTCATTGATATCATTAAGTACCTACACATGGTAGAACTTATGATGCATTAATTATGGACCATATATTTAAACTGCAAAAGCTTACTGTTCCTGAAATAATGTTATTGGTACAAAACATTATGTTGCAGTAAAGATTGACAAAATATGTTATTGCACAATCAATGTTTACTGTAACATTATGTGATCATATCTAAAAGTTAATTGTGAATTTTTCAGTAAGTAGAAAAGTCTGACCAGTATCTTTATATTATTAATTTAGTCTCTGTGGACATACCCTAATGGACTTATGAAAAGGGCACTAATGCACAATATGAGTTTTAATAGCTTTGATTATGTCTGTGAAATTAAAGTGCAACCTGTTATTTCTTAGTCATCAGTATGTAGAGACAAGAATATTGACGACCTTGTAGTACTTCTTTATTAGCAGCATATTTCACATTTACTAAAACAATTTTATTTTTAATGTCTTGACTATGTCATGGTTCCATTAATCATTATGGCCTTTATATGTGAACCTGTGATAATCTTGAAACCCTCCATAATGGCCCAGTAAAAAAACACACTGTATATTTACAAGTTTTTATTTTAACTTATTGAAAACTCACATTTCACCAAAGACAATGTATTTTATTAATTCAATAAAACAACATATATTCGGAGAACACAATTATGTGTCATCATTCTTAAATATTGATTTAAATAATTCTTCTAAATTCTATTACAACAATTGTTTATGCCCTGAGCCAGTACATACCAGCACGGATTCTGGTGTAGTCTGGAAGTTGCTCGACTGGTCCAACAGCAGCGACGGCTGGGCATTTATCGAAGAGGTACTTGTAGCAGACATCTTTAACATTTTGTACAGACACAGCTTGAATCCGAGCATCTAGTTCATGAATCGGAATACGACGGTTGTAGCAAAGCATTTGACGACCAATATCTTCACAAACTGGTGTTGTTCCATCAAGTTGCAATAGCATGTTAGTCTTCAGAAGATTCTTTGCCCGTTCAACTTCACCCTCAGTCACAGAAGTGCAAAGTTTCATCCACTCCTTCTGGATGTTGAACAACATATCCTCAATCTGAAGTGGCTCTGAAACAAAATAGATTCCCCAGAGACCAGTATCTTTATAGCAGGTATTGAAGGACTGGAAACTATGACATAAGCTTTCACATGATGCAGCTTGTGCCAAAACAGAAGCATTGTTGGCACCACCACCTTGTGACCTGTCCCAAGCCCCAATAAGAGTGTTTGCCACCATCAAGGGAATGTTGTCAGCGTCTGTCCATCCTGCACCCTCCACGGCAACAGCAATATGTGCAAGTGGCATTGAATCATCTCTAACTCTGATCTCAGAACCAGTGTAACGACAGGGAGCTAAATCTGGTAGATCAAGGCTAGTGTTTTTAAGCCCACTAAAATGCTTGTTAGCTAAATCAACCAATTTCTCATGTTCTACTCCACCTGCACCTGACAGTACAATGCGAGCAGGCTGATAGTGAGTTTTGATGTATGTTTGAAGGTCAGCTTTAGAAATTTTCTTTATATTTTTGGTGGGTCCAAGAATAGTTTGACCCAAAGGTGTCCCTTGGAATGCTGTGGCATGAAGATGGTCAAATACAACTTCTTGCAAGTTGCTCTCTACATCTTGCATTTCACGAATAATAACTCCTCTCTCTCGTTCGATTTCGGGTTCGGCAAGTGATGAATTTTGAATTATGTCGGCGAGAATTTCGACGGCAACATTGATATCATTAGCGAGACATTTAGCATAAAAAACTGTTTGTTCGCGTGATGTGTATGCATTTAAATGTGCGCCCATGTTTTCAACGAGCAGTTCCAAGTCGGTTTGAGATCTCTTGCTGGTACCTTTGAAGGCCATGTGTTCCAGAAAATGTGCAACTCCATTATTCTTGGAGTTTTCGTATCTAGAACCGGCATCAATCCATAACCCTACTGTAGCTGTAGGAGCGCCAGAATCTTCTGAGGCTACCCTTATTCCATTGTCAAGAACTGTTAACTTGGTTGGTGGAACATTAACAAGAGCTTGCTTGTGGCCGACGGCTGTTGCTAATGGTCGTACCTGATTGCCCTGTTGTGACAGTATCCGTAATATCGTCGCCGCCTTCAACATTTTCTTCGTTTTTTACGGCTGTTACGATGGTAAAACTCAGCTCCTTGATTTACGTAATGAATGAAATTTTATAAGAAAGATGGGCAATGGCTATTGGCAATACAGCCGTCAAAATCCAAAAATTCTTAAGTAATGTCAATGTCAGTTTGTCACTGGGTCAACCATAGCCTACAAATTAGAAGGAGTGAACTACACTTTAGAAAGCTGTTTTTTTAAGCGTTCCTAAAAAACATTTTTATTCTTTAAAACGTCCCGTAGCTTCTGATTTTTTTTATTGTTGTTTATCGATAGTTAAGAAAACATCTATTCAAAACTGAAAAAGAAATGAAGTCAGACCATTCGTTTTCTTAGAGTTGATGTTTGAAGGAGTTAAACTGGCTTTTCAGAAAAAAAAAATAAAAACCAAAATATAAATATATATAACCAAAAAAATGGTACACTTTTGATTAAGATGATTTGAGCTTAGGTGATTGTAAATGACCTCCAATAATGATTATAACCCTGTATAAATCGCGCCAAATATTTAGTCCCCTCACAAGTTGTTGCAAGGCGTTGCGCGTGGGGGATATTTGGCGCGATCTATACTTCTCATTGACATATTATAAACTATGGACTCGCCCTAATCAAACTTAAGACAAGGTGGAAATTAAAAAACAAATCCTACTGGCAATGTCCTTCTTCGTTCCCCGTTCTTCTTTGCAATAATCAAAAGATTACCGATTATGGAAAATACGAGTTTAATAAATAATACTTACGATAGCAGCCAAAGGTTAAAACCCTAGGAGGCGTTTGGCGGCAGGGTTTTTTCCTTTGTCGGTAACACAATACGGTCTCAATTACACATAAAATCTTTTTATAAAAATAATTTTATAAAAATAATCTTTAACCTTTTTTTAAGCTACTGCATAGCTTCTGCGCGGGCCTTGAGCCTGGGGACCGAATCCAGAAATTTCGTAACGAAGAAAACCTAACACCCCCCACCCCGACCGGCACAGCGGTGATACTTTGATTTCATAACTTTACATGCGGGCTTTAATAAACAATCAGCGCCATCTACTAGGAACTTGTGGAACTTCATATTGGATCAAACATTACTGCATTAATAAAATAACTAATAATTATAATTGCATAAGTTGATAAAAAATGCTATGCAATAGCTTTACCGCGGCGGCAGTCTCCGAGTGCCACACGTCTTTTTTACCAAAATCCTTCGAGTAACTCTACAATTATTATAACCAGGCAACCCAAAAGTAATGGTGAAATCGTATCCAGGCCCGTTTAATAAAATATTAAAAAAAAAGGCGAAATCATATTTAATATTTGTTAAGAAAGGGTTATTTTACAAGAAATTACTTTAAGTAATGTTATAAGCGGATATGTAAATATGTAAATTATGTCCACTGAATAAAGTTTATTTCCGATTCGAAAGTTAAAAAAGCTATGATTTTGACAGCTGTCAGGAACGCAAACTCTCACCGGTCACACTATAACGCCTTCGGCTTTTTATAAGTGCCATCTATAGAGGTTTTTTGAACTAATCTTTATGAGCTGACAGAAAATTCCTATTGACAGGAAATGAGAAAATGCCAATGTTACCGTAATATTAGACTTTTTATATTTTGAGGTATTCCCAAAGTCAATCTTGTCACTTGCTAGTCATTGTAATGTAAACATTGTTTGATTTCATTTGAATTAAGGTCACCTGAGGGAAATGCGTCAATGGGGTAAATGCAGACTTTTGAAATTACTAGCAAACTAATCGAAATGAAACAATTTCAGCCATCTAGTGCTAGAAGTCTGCATAAAATTCGTTAGTTAAAATATGAATAGAGGGCGTTATAGCTCAAAAATTTTACATATCAGCCATATTAGAAATTACTTGTTTGTGCGCAGAAGGAGCAGCGAGAAGTCAGTATTTATAATCCATGAAAATGTATGGTATTTTATAATTTTTTATATAAGTTTACACTCCCTGTAAGTAATAGAGATTTACTCGTCTGTACAAACAGTTATTTTGATTTTAAGCATTATGATTGTTGAGATATGATTATCTCTAAAATGCAGGTTATTTCTGAACTTAAGAGGTAAATGCGTCTGTGTTTTTGGGTAAATGCGTCTGCGTGATGCATTTACCCCAAAATCAGGGTTAGTTTGTATGTTTGAATCTCTCTTAGTAGGTGGTATATAAATCTATGGCTAGGTGTGCCTATTTCAAGATACGGACGTATGGTACGCGCGTTCGAACGCGTAACGCGGCGTTGGCAGTGACATACTTCGTCGGGAACGTAATCTCCATGATAGGTGAAAACCCTAATGTTAAGTTTATACAAATGATAAGAAATACCTAGTAATATCTCATTTCATTACCCAGATTTAGAAAATATTTCGGAAGTTAAGCTTGGTTCCGAGATTGTGATGTTTTTATTGAAAACCTCTTATAACACGAAGAGAACATGTTATTTTTAACGTGATCAAAAATAATTTTGGATCATATTACATTGCATAAAACAATAATAGTATAAATAAAGTCCTCTTTAAGAAAATGTTAAGAACACCTGGATTAGTCGTTGGGTAAATACGTCATTGGAAAATGTAACACACTTTCCCCATGTGAATTAAAATGCCTCTGGTAGACTCATGTTTTGAATAATTTACAGAAAATTAGTATATATGAACACGTAATTATATAAAGATCTTTTAATTAGGGTGCAAGTCTCAAAAAAATGTCTGGTATTAATTAATTCATTGTAGACGCATTTTCCCAAGATGGAGTAAATGCGTTAAAAAACGACATTAATAAAAAACTTTTCGTAACTTTTGTTTGCGTTACTTTTGAAGGATGTAATTAAATAAATCTTGAACATAAATATTTAAAAAAATACATTTTTAATGAGGTTTTCAAAAATAAATACAGTGGAATCCGTTTATAATGACATCGAAGGGAAATAAGAAACAAGTCATACTAAACGGACGCCATACAAAGCATAGGTACTGGAAGAATAAATAAACTGTTTAAGTTAAGTAGGTATGTGATACCTCAGGGATCTGTTCTCTCTGCAACATTATTCTTGCTGCACATTAATGACCTTTTAACACCGGGCATTATTAGTTATGCTGATGACAGCACTGTTGTAGAGAGATACGTATCCAATGCGCGAGCGAGCCCCCGTGAAATCCAGAGTTTAAGAAAGTCAATGTTTGAGCGCGTTGATTTGACCTTACGGAAAGTATCCGATTGGGGTGAGTCGAATTTGGTCAAATTCAACGCGTCCAAAACTCAGGCGTGTCTATTCTCCGCAAAAAAGAGCACCTTCACATTAATGCCCACTTTCCAAAATGTATCTGTCCCCATCACTGACCATCTAGGGCTTTTAGGCGTAACTATAACATCCAGTTTAAACTTCGGTCAACAAATTGTGTCCATGGCTCAAGTAGCTTCGAAAAAGTTGGGAATCATCTCGAAGGTACGGCGGTACTTCAGCCCTGCACAGCTTCTTAACTTATATACAGCTCAAGAGCGATCATGCATGGAGTACTGCAGTCATCTTTGGGATGGTTCAGCCAAATATCAACTAGAAGCGCTGGACTCCGTTGACCGAAGAGCCCGTAATCTAATTAACAACGTCGACCTTACGACCAAAAAACTGCAGACCCTAGAGCACCGTCGTAAGGTTGCTTGTTTAACCGTGTACTACAGGATACATTTTGGTGAGTGCGCGAGTGCTCTGTTTGAGCAAATTAAACCCTCACCCTTTTACCATCGGACTACCAGACGCAGACAGAACTTCCATCCGTATGTGGTTGATATTCCGAAAAGTCGAACTAAGCGCTTTGACAGTTCCTTTTTGATACGGGTCGCCAAGGTTTGGAATGAACTGCCTGCGTCTATTTTCCCTGACCAGTATAGTCCTAGTACTTTTAAGCGTCGAGTGAATAGGTTTCTCGTGGATGGACGTGTACCACCTTAGTCTTTATGTCCACTTAACATCAGGTGTCATGGAAGACAAACGTCCCATCCATATTTTATAAAAAAAAAAAGATTTATTTTAATAGGGAGGAATGAAGTAGAGATAAATCAAAGTAGATAGACTCAACAAGTAAATCTACGCTCTGAGTCTCAAATCAAAAAAGCCTTTCACGCGCCGATAGTCTTTGGGTATAACGTGTCTCTCCCGAACACTGCCAAAGGTGTTAGAAATCATACGGTCGGTCACTATAAGTGGACAAAATTTGATAAAAAAAGGGTCACAATAAGCGATATGTCACTATAGGCGAAGTCATTATATCCGACTTAGTTATATAATTTATATGAAAACCAAACTTCCCTGTGTAAACACGTCATAATAAGCGGTTGGTCAATATAAGCGGAGTCATAATAAACGGATTCTACTGTAATCAATTTTTTTTATGAGCCATGAAAAAAGTCACGCATTTCCCTCAGGTGACCTTATTGCTTAAATTCTAGTTTTTATCCAAAAACTTAATATATACATTTGAAAAATGTAAAAAACAATCCGCAGCATCACTCGTGAAGTGATATATGTGAAAGTTAAATCCAAATCCGTTTAGTAGTATTTGCGTGAAAGAGCAATAAACATTACGTTCATCTAAGACAATAATTACGAACCTAGATCGTAATCACTTGATATGCTTTTTATTTTCCCAAAGAACTCCAAAACAACCCAGGCAAAATTCTGCCTCTACTCTTTATAAACTTCCATAAAATTCTAAACGGGAGACAAATAGCGTTATTTTACGCCCATATTTTCGCAAATTGATAAACTTACGAACTCACGCGTAAAATAATACGTAAGCTCTAATTTGTTACATAGGTCAAATAGGTGTTCAAATTTCAAAAGAATAAATGCACTAGAAGACCTTTTCGGAATGGTTAAGTGCGACGACGAGCGCAGCGAAGAGGAGCAGTTAGGTTGCAAATAGGACTCACGTAAACCATTAGTGTTGACAAGCCAAATTTTGTAATTGTTTGTCTTCTTGACGTATTATTTTCTGTATTTTAAAAAAGTGTAAAGTTTAAAGCTTTGCTGTGATTGGTCGAACCGTTTAGAATCTTACGGAAGTTTATAAAGTTCTTGTTATTTTCCGTTAACATTTATGTTTAGAAGTACAATTTAACCACAGATTGTGATGTAAGAAAACGCTGCGTTACGTGTTCGGACGCGCATACCATACGTCCGTATCATACGCACAACGCAGCGTTGCCAGTACAATTTCATAAATATGCTTGCACAGTCGTGTCAATGGAATACTTAATTTGGCGCATTTTGAACGTACGTTCGAACGGACGTTGCAGTTTTGTATGAAACGCGCGTTCTAAAGTGGTTATGTGTAGTACTAAGTTAGCTTAGAATCATCACAAAACATTAATGCCAATAATACAAGTAATGATTATTAAGTATCAAAACTAATTATTATATAGTATGTATGGGGAATACTAGTTCAACGACAGTGGCACCCATATTTTTTGTTTACTCTTTTTAATCGGACTATACTTACCTTACTCAGATACTTTCTTTAGCCAGGAAAAAACCCGTTAGCTACCGGTAATTAACCAAATATGTGGTTAGCTACCGATAAAATGCAGTTATTAACGGTTAAATATCTGACAGCGGCAACGAAAAAGAACAAAGATTTTCTTTATTTTCCTG
This sequence comes from Stenoptilia bipunctidactyla, assembly GCA_944452665.1. Classification (NCBI taxonomy): domain Eukaryota; kingdom Metazoa; phylum Arthropoda; class Insecta; order Lepidoptera; family Pterophoridae; genus Stenoptilia; species Stenoptilia bipunctidactyla. Next base: position 15,304,346 of record OX101726.1, read on the forward strand.
TTAACAGACTTCAAAAAAGGAGGTTATCAATTCCACCCGTATGTATGATATATTTCCAGAATTGCCCCGTTTTCGTATATGTAGTCTACATCAACATCTGAACAAATGTGAAAAATTTTAATAGTGTATGTATGTTTTTATGTTTGTATTCGCATATCTCCGGAACTACAAGTCCAATTTAAGTAATTCTTTTTTTGTTGTACTGGGTATTGTTCAATTAGGGCATACTATAAATTTCATCAAAATCAGTTCATCAGTTTTTGAGATAGGGAATTTCAACCGACTTTTTATTGGCAGTCGAGGCTGGCATCATTGCGCAACTTGCTATCCACATTTCAATTCGTTATCGACATCTCGCGGTGGTATTTAACCGTAACAAGCATATAATGCGGTTAATTAACCGTTAATAACGAAAAATGCATATTTAACCGCGTGGTTAAAATCGTTGATAACCGCATCTATAAGCCAGACTCTATAGAATATTTTTTGGAAGTTTTGGTTCTCATGTTGAAAAAACTCTCTATAGTTTCTTCTACTATCTTGTGCTATCCAAACATAAAAAAAAAAACTGTCAATGTCAGAAAATTTGTCGAAAGAGTGAGGTCGCAAGGTGGTGGAAAAAGATTTGTCACGAGTTACGAAAGCGACACGGTAAAATGTCTTGTGAACACTGTAATCTAATTATTTTAACCAACGATTTTTGGGAAAGTGTCTGCCGGTAGATTAAGAAAGAAAACTGTCCGCTATATGCAAAATGATTTTAAACCTATCTGTGATTTAGAGTTATAAAAAATGTCGAACATAAAGAACCCCAACTCGTCGTCGAAATTAGCCTTGTTTAGTCATATCAAATACGAACACCTGGTAGCTGGTATATCGGGTGGAGTGACCTCTACATTAATACTGCATCCCCTGGATCTGATCAAAATAAGATTTGCTGGTGAGTTTCGTAACTTCGGTATCTAGAAATGTTATGGGTTAAGTAATAAAGTTTTGTTTTGATTTTCACTCATTGAAAATGTATATATTTCAATTCTTTCACCATTTTTGTTGCTGTTTTTATTTTCATAATGGTTTATACCATGCCTATAATGTCTAGATTCTTTGTTAATCATATTCATTATTTTATTTATATGTAGAATTTATTTAAAAACTAGTTTCACTAACTTATTCTGGTCTTATAACTTTGGCTGTATAATGTACTCATAAAAGCACTTGTATGTAGCATTTGGATGATGCAATAAGGTGTTTTTTTTCGCTATTTTGGATAGCCCTAAAATTTTATATCTTATGTTTTACTAGGTCAAAGAAGGTTTCTTGTATTTTTATATTGAAAGTTATACACATTTTTTTATATTTACACTATATTGAACATTCATTATTTTTGCATGAACTAAAGTAAATTGTTTGTTTTTTTTATGTAAAATTTTGTTTAAACCCACACAAATTTAGTTGTGGCTTAATGGCTGCATATTATGAACTATTCCATGAATTTTTATAAACCTTTTTTGTGAATTTCAAATCTGTCCAGTTAAAAAATATTGATTATTAATAACATTGACAATTTTGTTTCAGTAAATGATGGACGTACTGCAACGGTTCCAAGATATGATGGCCTGAGTAGTGCATTTGCCACAATATTCAAACAAGAAGGGTTTAAAGGCCTTTACAGAGGAGTGACTCCAAATGTGTGGGGCTCTGGTTCTGCTTGGGGATTTTATTTTCTGTTGTAAGTACTTAAAATTCTTAATATACCTATAAACCTCAACATCTCTAGGCAGTTTTTATGCAATATATAAAGTCAATCCTATAATATTTATGTTATTTTTTATTTCGATGTTTTTGCTTCTTAGTCAGATTACCTAGACTATTTTCACTGTGTTGCTTCATCAAAATTTTAAAAGCTACCATTGGTATCATATCTATAGTTATTGAGTTGTTTAAGTCAATATGTATATTAAAAAATTGTCTTTTATGCCAGTAAGATTAAGTTCAGCATATATTTGTTCCACAATACTAATCCAGACTAACGGCATTGCTTTCCAAACTTGTCTCTAAATACAGACTTTTGCCTAAAGGGAGGCGTGACGGGGGCTAATGGGAGGCCCTGCAATTTATTTCTCACCTTAGGAAATGAATATTTTCTATGATATTCATTTTATCAAAGTTTGGTTGAGTACACACTCAAACAAACTTAAGATTTATGATTGAACAAAGGAATCACCAACTTTAAAAAAAAATAAAATTAATATTGTCTTAAGTTTTCGCGATTCATACTATTAAATAAAACACTTTTTAACCGGATTTATCGCGTATATTTACATTTTAAATTTTGACTCGACGTTTCGGTGTCTTTTCAGACCCCGTGGTCACGAGCGGGTCTGAAAAGACACCGCTCGTGACCACGTTTTTTTATTAAAAAATAAAATTTTCTCTTCTGGAATGTAAGTTACATACCAGACTCTGATAATGGTGGTGGAGGACTAATCAGTTAAGGGATTGAGAATGTCGGGGTTGTACTTGAACACCCTCGCTTCCCTCGGCCTAATAAAAAAACACTCTTAGGGTCGATCCATTAAGACTATGTGGTTAAGGGGTTGACAAATAAGGTTTACGTCGACGACCAGCTGGTGTGGCGGTAACATACATTGCCTTCTATGCCAGAGGTCCTGGGTTCGAATCCCGGCGTCAGGGGATATTTGTGTGATGAACACAGATATTAGTTGTCAAGTCATGGACGTTTATATGTTTATTTAGGTTTATTCTAATAAAAAAATATGTATTTTATTCAATATGTATGTTTATATATTTCTTAAGTATATCAGTTATCTAGTATCCATAACACAACTTCTTTAAGAACTTAATTTGGGCTAGATAATGTTGTGTGAGTGTCAGAAATATTTTGTTGCAAATTGATAATCTCATGTTTATTTTTATGTCCTGATGTTTTTTTTTCCGAATTACCAAATAAAATAGATCTGGTATTTTTTTTACTATGAAATTTCAAAAGTTAATGATTCGGTCATTCAATTTAATCATTCAGTCAACTCATCAATCTTTAGTTCATTTATATACATATATTTATATTCCATTTTTTGTTGACTTTATTTTTAGTAGTGACTGAACCTGATAATTTGATCTTAAATCTCATGGAAAATGTTCACCTCCTAAGGTTAAGAATATTAAGTGGGCGTCCGCAACCGTCCTTAAAAAAAATTTTGCAATGTGAATTTCAAACACAGAGTGACCTACTTAACCTAAAACTTGATAATATAAATATCGTGGAAAATATTCATTTCCTAAGATAAGAAATAAATTGGGGGGCGTTCCCTTAGCCCCCGTCACATCCCCCTTTAGGCAAAAGTCCGAATTTAAACATGCACGTTTTGAATTTAAACAACAAAACGGGTACAACTTGTTAGTAATGTAACCAAAATTTTTTATGTTGTACATACAGTTGCAAACAATAGACATTATGAGTAATTTAATTATTTTCATATTTAACAGTTATAATGCTATAAAGACATGGATCCAAGGAGGAAATGCTCGCACACCACTTGGTCCTGGCCTCCATTTACTAGCAGCAGCAGAAGCGGGTATTCTAACCCTGGTTATGACCAATCCCATCTGGGTGGTGAAGACAAGACTTTGCTTACAATATAGCGATGAACATTTGACTGATAATAAGAGATATAGGGGCATGGTGGATGGGTTGTCTAAAATATACAAGACTGAAGGTATCCGAGGGCTGTATAGGGTGAGTAAGGATGTTTTTTTTATCTTTAGAAGTTTTTTTTATACCAAGAATAGACAGAGTGAGATTAATCTAATTTACACTTTCTAAATATATATTGACACTTATACATATACATATAAATGACTGAACCTATTGGATTTCATATTGCCTCAAGTACCTACTATGTTTTTCTGACATTGATGAACTTAGATATAATTATTAAAATAACAATCATAAATTGTTTTTCTCATTTTTATTGCCTATAATGTGAAAGTTACAAGTAAATGTATGTCTTGTGTAGTTGATTATTGGAAAATTTACATAATGTTGCAAATGGTTAAATTAATTACATTTTTATGATTTCTGCTCTTACAAAAATATTTAAAATCTCGATAATGTCCAGCCATAACCACTGGGTGTAGAGAGCTGTTACTCAAACGGTGTCTGGTTGTATTATAGAAGGAGTTTCTGAAATTCCAGCAGTAAGGTTAGTTTAGCGTGTACGAAGTTGCGGGAAAAAGCTCGACTTTTTATATTAGTAGAATAATTAACTGTTATTACAGCAATGCAGTGAAAGTATTTACCTCAGCCTAGTGTAGGAGACAAAAAGGTTATGAAAAGAATACTAGCAAATTCCACTGACAGTTTTAAATAAAACCAATAAACATTCCTCAAACCCACATGGTATGGTTGGTCTGGATTGTTTTGATTTTTATCTGTAGTTGTCAACTTTTTTACAGTTTTATTAAAAACATAAAGTATCTTAAAAAAATCCCAAATTACTCAATGTCAATACTATTTACTTAGGTTAGTCCCTGAGCAAAAGGTCTCTGGGCAAAATGTTGCTTAGTATGGATAATTAGATTAATCTTGATCTTACTCACAATATAGATTTGAAATAAGTAGTTGTGTATATACTCATGCAGCACATAAATAGAACTTAATAATATACCTATTAGCAAGCCTGTCCCATTTGATAATGAGTGCTAACTAGTTTTGTAGAATATGTTTTGGTGCAAAGTTCAGTTTACAGATAACTCCTTCGAGTAAATAGTAGCTATTATTGCTATAACAATGAATATTCTCTTTTTTTGCTTATATTTCGTGATCTGTGTTTGAATGATGTGGCTACCTTTATCAGAGGTTGCATTTTGCATGTTTTTTTTCTGTGACAATTAATTCGATATAAGATATAATATACATTATATATATTATATAATAATATATTATATCGTTACATTAATACTATTGCAAGTTATGATAATTAAAACACTTTTTAACCGGATTACACTTTTTTATCGCGTATAGTTATATTATTACATTTTACCTCGACATTTCTTTATCTAAGACCCCATGGTCACGAGAGACTGTGTTTTATTTAGTATTATGAATCGCGCAAACTTTGAAATGCAAGTAACCTTTTTGACAATCACTTAGTTGGCTCTTAAGACCATAGGAAGTATTGCAGTTGTCAAGCGCGATCTCCAAGACGTCATCAATTATAACAAATAGCCAACTTTATCAAGTAGGTACAAATTGTAATTACCTACATCAAACATTCTCTAACGGTCTCGGATATAATTGATTCATTCGCACGTGGACTAGGTACATTTTGCGAAGCGTTTATTTCCGTTGAGATCAGGGCCGGCCATGAACGTTGGCGAGCTAAGTCACATGAACAGAAAAATACTAAAGACTACTTTCACGCGCGGACTCCGAATTTCTCATTGACTTGGGAACAGCACAATTCAGTGTTTATTTATTTCTTTCTGGGTTGAAGTAGTTCCCACTTACGTCAGTTATCTCATAACAAATTACTCATACCTACCTGTTAGTGAATTGTAAGGCTAAATCCGATCGGAGCGTAATCGGACATTGTGACTTTGGCAGGTCTTTGACGTAATATTACCCAAATACTATTAAAGGATGTTGTTTCTTCTTAAAGTTGGATACATACTTATAGATAGTCAATAATGTAAGAAAAATGATGGATATACTAATAAGTTATCAGCGAAATTTCAACATATCAACTTTGCCCGTAGGATCAATCAATTTATGAATACTTTAATTTATACGTAGTACATCCTTTTTCTCTTCGTCCTCTCATGTATGAATTTCACGGTATTAAGCTTCGTATTATCCTTTAAATGAACTTTTTCAGTTGTTTTAAATGAAATTATATGCGTCATATTGTATTTTTTGTTAAAAAAGAATAATAAATCGCAAAAATTTACATGACTACTTTACCAGTAGTGAAAACACTCGCAGTGTCACAGTTATTATATTCTATACCCACCAGTATCGTAATGCGTGGAAAATCAGCGTCGCGTAATTTTGTGACGTCCACCGTCCGCGTCGTTGTCGGTACACAGTTTATGTTGGAAATTTGCCAAGCCCTAATGTTGAAAATTTCTTGGAAAAATCCTAAAACGTTTTAAGCATTCCTCGAAAGCAATAAAAGAAGAATAAATATTATTTTTTATAATTTTTTTAAACAATAACTTTTGGTTAAGTTTAAAAATTTTACGCTCAACTTAATAAATAATGAGTGTAATACAATGGAAAATATACCTTAGGGTAATTTTAATAGGAAGATACATAAAACAGCCGACGGAAGACTTGTCTGAGTGTCTCAGATGCTATCCAAAGCCAAAAGAAGAGCAAACAATGTCCAATATTTTTAACCGATTTTCTCCATATCCACATATTTATACGAATTTGAGCCATCACTGTTATCGTCTTAATTTCAGGGGTTCATTCCTGGCATATTCGGGGTGTCTCATGGAGCATTACAGTTCATGACTTATGAAGAGATGAAGAATAGCTACAATCAGTACCGGAACTTGCCCATAGACATAAAATTGGTAAGACTATTAATAAATGTATATTTTAATGTATATTGTATATTTTAACAATTGCGCACAGCATTATTATAGCAACTGTCCTTGATAAAAAGACTGACACGAAATATCACCGCAGCTTTGGTGATGTGTTCCGGCAATGTTATGAAGAGTCAGTCCAATCTTCACTTGTCATCAAGTCGAATTCACAATTTTTATTTCTTTCGTGCGTGTAAAGAAAACAGGTGACTGTCACGATGATTTGAAATTGTGTTCCGAAGTGTAAACAAAAATTCCTGTGGCATGATTAATGTCTCGTAAGTGTGGTGTTATAACTTGTTGTCATGGTAAAAAAGGATATAATATTACCTCAAAAATGTGATTAGGTAAAGAAATATACTTCTTGTATTTCTACAAAAGTAGAACTAAGTAAGTAAAATATTTGACTGATTGCAAAAGGCCATGTTATGCAATCACTGTACAATCATTCATTAGATTGTATTTTTATTACGAAGATAACAAATAGATTTCTTGTGGATAAAATGATATATTATAGATAATATAATTGCAAGGGTATTGTTAGCTGTGTTATCTTAGAATAATATAGTATGTGTAATCCTTACAAAATATGTTGATACTAGCAATAGCCTTCGTACATTACAGAATCCAATCAATTATGTTTCCCTATCATACTCTTGTAATGACCCCACTGCAGGACTATGAGTCTCTCCTCTGGGTGAAGAGTAGGTTTAGGCCGTAAACCACCAAGCTGGCTCAGTGCTAATAATATCTTTCCTACTTATACAAGGTGTTCCGCTTGATTTCCCATAACTCTAGGGTATTAATGGGACCATGTAATAGAATCATATAACATGTGTTTTTTTTTGTGTTTTTATTTCTCATACAAAATAATTCAATTAAGTCAAAACATCTTATGTAAAACACCTTCATGCGAAGTATGACAACGGGGTATTTTCTATCCCTTTTTTATCGCTATGCAGTGGTACATTTCGCAACGTTTTGCGTTGTACATTGTATGCACCGTTCCTCAACGTTTAACATGTTTTTGTTTATAGGATGGCTTCAGTGACACGCGTCTGTTGAATGAATGTTAAAGAGATTTTACAAGGGTGATAATTCATTAACACATTACATTAAGATTGGTGATATCTTAAAAAGTATGCATTTTGGAACCACATATTCTTTGGCGAAAAGTGTTATTTTTTAGTACGGAACAAAACCTCAAAGTGTTTTAAAAAAATGGGTTATCAAAAAGAACACCTTGTATAATGTCGTAATAATACTTATCCTACAAATTTACAAGCAGCTTCCCACTCTCTGACCCGCAAAGCTCGTGATTCCGTTAAAATTCATTGATTTATCCAGCTATGTTACTCCTAGATAATGTAGCTATCAATTTTTGAAATCAAGCCAGCAGCTGCATTTATCTACTAAAAAACACTAAACCAAAAATCTAAAATTTTATTTTTATAATATTAGCATGTAAAAAAATAAATAAGATAATTGGACGTATGGATGTTTAACCTTTTTTCTCGATGACTAAATTAAAAACAATCTGTAGTAAAAGGTTTTTATTTTAGATCTGTACTTTATCACAGAGTTTTGCGTGGAAACTACTTTCATATGAATGTATCGAAAATCAGTCATTCTTATGTTTAAAATCGACTACATGACACACTAGTATACCCATTGTTGCGTTTCTTGGTCTGCATAACGGAAGTTAATAAAATCATACTTTGTCAACAATTTTTCTCTGTCTCAATGATACCTTCAATTCTCGAAGAATAGCGTATTTAGACATTATTTAGAGCAAGATACTTTGTTATAAAGGCAGGGCAAAGGAAGGGCTAAGATGTTATAAAATTCTTATGTCCCTATGATTTTATAAATAACGGACAGTTTTATTTCCTTTCACAGTCAATGAATAGAGGATCATTCGCTGACATATCAAAATTATAATTAATATTCTTGATTTAAACCAAGACATGCTTTTTTATTACAGGGAGATATAATATTTTAATTATCTTCAGAATCTTTAGATTTTCTATTTATTTTTAACTCGCATGGTAATTTATGTTGAAAAGTTAATTTAAATGTCATAACCATAGTTTAAATAGTTTAAAGATGTAATAATTACTTATGGGTGTTTATTTTTTATATAAAGTAAAGATAGGACGTTTGTCTTTCGTGACACCTGATGGTAAGTGATCATGAAGACTATGGTGGTATCCGTCTATCCACAAGAAACCTATTCACTCGACGCTTAAAAGTACCAGGACTACACTAGTTAGGAAAAATAGACGCATACAGTTCATTCCAAACCCTGACGACCCGTAGCAAACAGGAACTGTTGATAAACAACACTATTTTATTCTCTTTGCAGACGTCAATGGAGTATTTGACATTTGCGGCCATATCAAAGTTGATCGCGGCCGGAGCGACCTATCCTTACCAGGTGATCCGCGCGCGTCTGCAAGACCAACACCGCCATTACAACGGCGTGTGGCATTGCGTCACAGAAACATGGAGGTACGAACGAATCGGAGGATTTTATAAAGGCCTTTCTCCGTATCTCCTACATGTAACACCCAACATATGCCTCGTAATGCTCATATGGGAGAAGTTCACGAACAATGAGTAACATTTAAACTATTGTTTTTGATGATATATCTGATGGGATCTGTACATTGACTATTTATATTTTGTATTCTATTTTGTTTGTGATTTTGATATCCAATCTCGCACAATTTTTGAGGAGTGTTTAAGGTAAGTTTAAGATTTAAATTGTAAGCTGGAATAATTTATTGTTACGTTTAATTTGAAGTGTTTATGATTATGCTATTCTGTAATTTATTTGTAACCTATGCATTTGTTTGTAAATTATTATATTTTGTACCGTTTAGTTCTCAATGTAAATGTGTTAAATAACGTATTCTCATTCATGTGTATCAAAGTCTGTAGCGATGTTCATTATTACTTTGTAGTGAAGATTTGGCAAGCTGTTATGTGTTGGCAGCTTTTCAATAGAGGTGTCATTAAAAAGCTAATGTATGGAATGTACTAGAGTATTTATATGGAGTTATTAGCGTAAAACCAATGTAATGTTTATATGTTTAATTTATACAGTTAATTATATATTTAAGTATGTTATTGTAATATCTGTCTCACGACATATGTTGTTTTTCACTTATTGTAATTGTAAACCTATCATTATAAATAGTTGTGTTACTTTTCCCATCAGATTGTGGCTGTAAACTTACTTAAACAAATAATAGCAGCACCCTTATAATCAGTGTTGCTATTTTAGCACAATTTTAGTTCTTAATTTATAATTTTGTGATAATAGTATTTAGAGCTCTCCTATGTGTTTTAAAATATACTTGAACGGATAAAAGACAATTTATTTGCTTAAAAATGTTACATGTGTGGTGAGACGAGTTAGGTTCTTTATGTTAAGGTAGATAAGTTTCAAGTTGCTTGATATTTCAATACATATTTAGTAATTAGTTTTCAAGAATAGCCATCACTCTATAGACAATAATCAGTAATATAGCGGTTAAACCTGCAATCTTGAAACCTTTCTATCTTTTAATAAGTAGACATTCAAATCAATTTTAAAAGTTTTGTATAAAACACTAGGCACTACTTTGACTTGCGAAAATATTTATTTTTGATAACCTTATAGTCGAGATATTCGACTTTAAAACATTATTGTCTTCAAACTTAGTTAGCACACAGTAGGTATAACTCATAGCGACTTGTCTAGTTAAGAATATCCTAATTCACCGTACATTTCTAAATACTCTGATATATTTATTTATTTATTTCTAATTGACATCTCAATCTATAATTCAATTATTAAGGTTTCCAATATATAAATAAATTCAAATGGAAATGTGACGAGGAATATTACCAAATATTAATAAGTAAATGTGATGTCCTTTAAATCTGATAATTTGCTAGTTTGTTTTATAAATCTTTTTGTAGTTTATTACTTGTATTCTCTAGTGGCTGGCCACTCTATGATATAATTAAAAATATTTTTCTAAATAACAAAAATACTATGCAATAAAATGTTTCAACTTACCTATTCAATTTGTTTATTCAATAAATGATAGCAAATTGATTGGTTTGTTGTTTTAATTTTCTCATATACCCTTTTACTAAAAAGAATTGAGAACTTTTAAGCAATGGTGAGTATATTTGTATTATAAAAACAGGAGCTTTCACTATCTTGTATATATACAGTATTATATTACAAGCAACTTTAAAGTTTTATGTGATAAATCAAAGTATTAATGAGTAATTTTTATAAATCGGCCTAATACAGCTTTTTTTTCAAATTTGAAACGATTGTCAAAGTGATTTTCTTTGTTTCTCTTCGACGTGTAATTCTCATTGACAAAATATTAACTTTTCAGGCATGAAGGATGGCATGGGTTCTACAAGGGTCTCAAACCGAATTTAGTTCGCGTGGTACCCGCAACGATGATTACTTTCCTCACCTATGAAAACATTTCACACTATATGTTAAAAAGGAGGGATCAGTTAGCCTTTGCTACATAAGCGCTATGAGTGTTAGATACATAGGTTTTAAGTGAAATAAATAAGTAAGTTTGAAATTTGTCCTTAGTATGTTAAACTGGATATATAGGAATTCTATTATAACGCACTTCTATTGCACTCTTATAGCGGAATCTAACGAATAAACAGCACTTTTATCATATTCTTATTACAATTTTCATTTTAGTTCTTATACAAACTTTTGTATTCGAGTTTATTGGTGTTGACCGCAGTGTTTTTAGAGGTATTCTTTATTTGTAATCATATGTTGGCTATTCCGTGAAAAAGTTATATGCTAATGCACAAAATTTATAATAATATCGGTTGTACCAGAGAAATATACAGACACATATTATTTTTTATGATGACATTATTTTTATGATATGAAGCTGATGCCACGGAGACAAGATGTGTAATGTGAACATACTTTGTCAAACTCGATAATAACAGATTCACTAATCACATGGTGACAAATACTTCCAGGTTTCGTTGACACCTTTTTAATCGAATTTTATCGCTTTTGATTACATGTTTAATACACTTTGATCAACCAGTCAGCGGTTTTAGACATCGATATCATAAAAGTCTCATTATATTTTATTTATTAGAGAGATATTACTTTTTTTCACAATGTAACATAATTTTGATTTCAATTTTTACGTCATACTGCTTGTTTTCTTTAAACTGCCGTGGTATCCAAAAGGGTCTAAAAAGCATTTATAAAAGATTAAAGTAAATAGTAAATTAAAGAAGCTTATCTTGAGATTAATTGTAAAACTGTTATTTAAGAGGATACCATAAATTATAGCGGACTTTAGAAAACTACAATAATTAATAAAATTGTGGTCTGGAAAGCCTTAGGAGGTGCGTCGTAGATAGATTTGCCATTTCCATGCATTTTTAAGTGTTAATAATTATAATTAGTTCTAGAATTTGTTCGCGCGGCGGCGCTGTGTGTGTGACAATCGATAATTCAATGTGCAAATACAGTGCGCAAAAAAAAAATTAATAGACGATACAAGTTGTTCGGTTTATACTTATGAAAGTTAGTGTAATATAAATATAATTAAAGAAAAAAATTAGTTCGGCTTCTAACCTTCGTTTACCATTTCTTGGAAGCACAAGAAAGTTGGCATAGTTTGACCACGGCGGGCTCTACATTGCAGCAACACGTTGCTGTTGTTTAGTGACTTAGTGACATTTTACATAAAGGGTGATTTAAATACCACGCAGATCCTGAAAGTTTTTGCTAAAGTCACCTAGCGGGCACTTCTCACGACATAATTATCCAGGGTGGTAGGGCTAGCCGTTTACAGACTTGAACGACTTGACTGGTGTAATTTTAGGACTTTTTCGTCATTGAAACAACCATGTACTAGCAAATATCTGGTGAACAACCAACTAAGAATAGCTGGAGTACCTTGCCTATCTGCCTCAGACGCCAGTGGTTGCGGGTTCGATTCCCGTACGGAACAAGAAAAAAAAATGTTCCGGGTCTGGGCGTCATATCACAAGCTTTACTTACTTTGAGGCCATGTAGTTGGTGTGATTGTCTGGGATTTTTTTTAAATTTTTTTCGCCTGTCTTTAAAAAAATTGGCAAGTGTAAAAATGCCCTTTATAAAAATCAAAACTGATCGAATATAAAATTGTTTAGTCCATTTGGGCGGTGTAGCAGTGCAATCGTGTCCGCTTTGTGACTTAAGCGAACCGAGCAACTTGTAGTTTATTATAGCCCTGGCAAATAATTCAATGCAGTAAATTGACAGTTCCAGTGTGCCCACTTTAGGGAAGAAAAAAAATTGTTATGAGGTTTAAGTGAATTAATGTAATTATTTTGTAATAATAATATAATAATGTTTGAAAAAAATATGTTTATGCTTACAAAATATTTCTTTATTTATAGTTCTGTTAGGAAAGGGCAGCTCCTTTTGAAATTTAAAAATAAAGAAATTATATTATCGATTTTACTTCTACTGTGACCGTTTTAAAGCACTAGGTATGTTTGGTAATTAATTGTTTTCTTGAAAGTAACTTTGAAGATAATTTACACACCTCAAATTCAATTAAATATAAATTGCTATAAAAAAATATGCAAAATGAATAACAAAGACTCGCACATTTTCAATCCATTTCCTTCAGTCCTTACACTTAAAAGTTTTTAACTGGTATCATTATTTTTTCTATTTGACATTTCGAACTGTCAGTATACTGCATTTAATTATTTGCCTATGCATAGATAGATATCATTTTTAAGTAGATAATTATGCGGTTCAAAAGGGTGATTTTTGTATACGTAATATTTATTTATCTGTGACCAAATTGTTCATGCTTAGGCTATTTTCGCCAAAATTATTGAGCAGACTAGCTATTTGCTTCGTGTTTTTCGGTGTAGAGCAGTTTAAGTAACGCTTTGGTCAAAACACTTTGTCATAGATGTTTGTTTTTACTATTTAATATGTAGGCGTTTTTATACGTTGCTTCAGTTAATTGATCCGTTACCTAGTTTCACAAGTGCCCAAGGAAACACTATTCGGACTAGATAATGGAAATTTTAGAAATGTATTTGTAGGATTTGTTTATTCACGTTAAGGCTATTATACCTCATAACGTGCTGTTTAATTCAAGCAAAAGATGGTAGTATAATGTTTGCTTTTACCTGAATTTCTTACAAAAAGACAATTATTTGTAGTATACCTCATAAAGTAAATAAAAGTGATGATGATAGAGCTGTGTTACTTTTAACTGGTAGTTAATAGGTACTTGTTATGGCCTGGCTTCTTATAGAAAGTGATTCAATTTTGTTCGTGTACCAACGAAACAACCAAAGAATACATTAAATTGTTTGAACGAATGTGGTTTAAAACAATTCTGAATTTCCTAGCTCTTTAAAGTAGAATAGCAGAATATTGATGTTTATAAGAGACAAAAATGAAAATCCTAGGTACTAGAGTTCTGTATACTTCCTCTGAAATTTTTGCATGGCACAGAATTTCTAGAATCAACTCGCCCGTAAAAATCTCGGGTCTTAGGTTTTAAGAATGAGTTTAGAGGAAGATTTACTTAATCTTTTTAGCCCTACTATAAGCTAACCTTGCCTCGCCTAAGTTTGAAATGTGTAAAGTATGTTAATTTATAGTACGTAGAGTAAGTTCGTTACTTTTGCATGCTTTTAAAAAAAATCGTATTTAAATATTAGATGTGGTCATATTTGCCTGAACTGTGAGTCAAAAAGTATTTAAAACATCACAAAATAGTATATTTCATTACGAGTGCGGAAAGCCTGTCATTGCAAAGAGTTCCGACAAATGTCTACACGAGCCGAGGCGCAGCCGAAGGCGAGGGTTGACAGTCGGAACGAGTTGCAATGACGGTTCCGCACGTGTACTGAACGACTATTTTTAATACAGTTGCGAAAAAATTAAGCAATTTTATAAAATATACAAAATGGCGCCAGCCGTGAAAGATTATAAACAGAGATTTTTTTTGTTTTGTTTACCCATTCTGGGTAGGCAAAGGGAACTATGCCCATACAGCCAAGTCTTTACTAGATTTTTTGCATTGACATGAAATGAAAATGAATTTAATGAGATAAAATGAAATGAAACCTAACCTAACTCATTGCATCAAATCATTTTACCTGATATTGAAACAAATTAGTAGCTTCTTTTCAGAAATATTTGCATGAATCGTAAAAACTTCTATGAATTTTGTTTTAAGTAAAAACTTCGTGGTTGATTTTTTCTTTTTAATGGACATCATTTTGACATTTGGGAAAGAAAACGCACGAGTGCGGAAAAGGTAAAGAAAAAGCACAAGTGTGCAATAGCCCACATCCCGAACGCTAAACGTCCCTGCAATACGCCACTTTTTGAGCAACTGTATTAAAAATATTTTTTTAATACAGTTGCTCAAAAAGTGGCGTATTGCAGGGACGTGTAGCGTGCGGAAAGTGGGCTTTTACGCACTCGTGCTTTTTCTTTCCCAAGTGTCAAAATAATGTCTATTAAAAAGAAAAAAACCAACCACGAAGTTTTTACTAAAAAAAATTCATAGAAGTTTTAAAGATTCATGCAAATATTTCTGAAAAGAAGCTACTAATTTGTTTCAATATCAGATTTAATGATTTGATTCAATGTGTTAGATTAGGTTTCATCTCATTACATTTAATTTTCATTACATATTAATAAAAAAAATCTACTAAAGACTTGGCTGTATGGGCATAGTTCCCTTGCCTACCCAGACAGGATGTGTGAAGAAAACAAAAAAATCTTTGCTTATATTCTTTTACGGTTGGCGCCAATTTGTTTATTGTTGAGTTTGTTGTGTTTTTATTATTTTATTAAATTGCTTCATTTTTTCGCAACTGTATTAAAAATAGTCGTTCAGTACACGTGCGGAACCGTCATTGCAACTTGTTCCGACTGTCAACCCTCGCCTTCGGCTGCGCCTCGGCTCGTGTATTTGTCGGAACTCTTTGCAATGACAGGCTTTCCGCACTCGTAATGAAATATACTATAGTCTTGTCATAATGTAACTTGTGACACTTTCTTTTTTATCATAGCTTTTTATATTGCGCTTTAGCATGGTCCGGGTGACAGTTGCCTGAATGACGTTAAATCTGTCAGAACCACTTGGAATTTAAAGTTCAATTAGATTTTATTTGTAGACTAGAAAACATTCTAGCTTCCATGATGGACTGGGAGCGAAAGAAAAGATTAGAATGTACCAGCTGCTTCTCTTTCCGGGCATATTGTAATGTCAGTTAAGGGACAGAGGTTTTATTGGCATTTTTGTGGGCGGTAGGCTGTCCCTGCAATTGTCTCTATCCATCAATATAATTCTCCAATTTCGTCAAACTTGACATCAGATCGTCTTATAAACTCTGGTGTTCATTCTAGTTGGGTTTAATTTAATTTATTATAGTTATTAGTTATTTGACAATTTGTAAATCGCGGTAACTTTCAGGGGCGAAACGATACTTTTCTGAATCTTTCACCCTCACCATGCTTCAGCGCAAATCAGGGTTGCTTTTTAGTCACCGGCTAAATTTTTTTAAACAATTATCATCATTTGTAGGACATTAATACATTCGATATTACATTAACATATTACAATGATTGAAAACCATAAAAAAACCGTAGTAGCTATGTTCATCAACAGCGACTATTTGTAAAAAAGTTTGTGGTGCCATATCTTTAGTTTTTGTACTGAGCGATACTAAAATAAATATCAAGTACGATATCGTATCAAAGAAAATAAAATTTAAATTTGGCTGCTGACTATAAAAACCCTGTAGGGGACGATGGGGGAATTACGGACGCGGGGTAAATACGGACTAACATATATCTACTCCATCCCTGCCCCCCGCGTCCAGCCACCGCGATCACGCGTTTCGTTCGGCCATCTTTAGTACCCACCAAACACTGCTGACAGACGGCTGCGCACACGTTTCAAGGTAATTGCGATTTTATTTTTTTTGTGATTTTGATGTAATATTCGTATTTACTATTTTGAGTGTTATTCAAAAAGACTAAGTGTAAGTTTAAAAGCCATATTTTCTATCGATTGCGATGTTAATGACGAGTAAATAGTACGACCGTTGGGCTTGATAAATTTTGATAACCTAAAAATTTTGATGTTGTACTTTTTCTAACTAGTTTGGGTCAATTGCGGACAAATGGCCTGGGGTAAATACGGACGTCCGTAATTACCCCATTATTTATCAAAATATTTATTTTATATTATTTTTGTAATTGCTCCATTATTGATAATAGTTCTTTGTTCAAGATGCCTCGAAAATATATTAAGAAAAAAGAAGCAGCTTACACCATTGAAACTTTACAAAGAGCTGTGCAAGAAATTAAAGAGAAAAAGACTCCTTTTCGACAGGTGGCAGAGAAGTATGGCATTCCCAGAGCGACCCTGTTTGATCAAGTAAAAAAAGTCTGTGTTAATACCATGCCAAAAAGAGGTAAGAAGTCCGTTTTTAATGAAGCTCAAGAAAATGAACTGGTCGAATTCATTTTGAAATCTTGCAAAGCTTTCTTTGGGATAACAATTCCTACTTTAAGAAAGATTGCATTTGATTTTGCCGCTGCTAATAATATAGCGAATGACTTCAATAAAGATACCAAAATGGCAGGTATAGATTGGTATTATAATTTTATGGCTAGACATCCCTATATATCACTCCGAAGACCAGAAGCTACTTCAATAAACAGAATCACAGCATTTAATCAAGAAGAAACAGATATATTTTTTAAAAATTTGAAAACACTCATGATAAAATACCAATTTAAATCGAATTCAATCTACAATGTTGATGAAACAGGGATTAGTACCGTACAACGAAATTCTAGGATTCTCGCACCGAAAGGATTAAAACAAGTAGGTAAATGCACCAGCGCAGAACGTGGTTCCTTGACCACAGTTATAAATTGTTTTAGTGCTGGAGGCACATACATTCCCCCGTTTTTCATATTTAAGAGAAAGCGAATGAATGCACAGCTTATGAAGGATTGTAATAGTAATATGGTGGCTTGTGTTTCTGACTCAGGCTGGATAACTGAAACACTTTTCGTCGATTGGCTTCAGCATTTCAAGGCATTTGCAAAACCAACTGCAGATGATCCTATTTTAATAATACTGGACAACCATGAAAGCCACGTCAGTTTGAGAGCTCACGAATTTTGTCGCAAGAATTTTATTCATGTTTTAACTTTGCCGCCTCACACATCCCACAGAATGCAGCCTTTGGATTTAACTTTCCATGGCCCACTAAAAACAGCGTACAACCGAGAATGCGAATCCTTCATGGTCAACCATCCAGGCACCAAAATTACGGTATACGATGTTGTAGGCCTTTATACAAAGGCTTTTAATAGAACCACAAGTACTGAAAAAGCTATAAATGGCTTTAAGTCTGCTGGAATTTGTCCAATGGATCAAGATAAATTTAAAAACACTTTTGAAAGTTTTAGTGATATTTCTTCATCAGTCTCTCTTCTTGAACAACAGGTACAAACAAACACAAATAATTCAAGCCAAGGTGAACCCCAGAATGAATCTCTAGTTGTCATTTCTTCATCAGTCTCTCTTCTTGAACAACAGGTACAAACAAACACAAATAATTCAAGCCAAGGTGAACCCCAGAATGAATCTCTAGTTGTCTGTGATGCTGCCAATGAGAATATTTCTAATCCAATAGAATCTCAAGAAATGTTACAACTTTCCAATAATGAGGCTAACTCTGACGGTTTAAATGAAACAATTCCTACATCTTCTTTAGTGAGTGAGATGAGTGAAGCTGGTGTAAATCAAAATAGAGCAAGTCAATCTTGTCCATCTCCCTTAGTACCACTTAGTAATATAGTGCAGGTACCAACAATAAAAACTACTCGTACATCACGACTAGTTAAAAAAAAACATTCTATTATTTTCACCAGCACACCGGAAAAAGCAAACCTAGAACAAAAAGAACAAAAGAAAATAGAAAGAAAGAGAAAGAATCTGAAACAAGAAAAGACTAAAACTACAAATAAGAAACCAAAAAACACCAAAGAAAAACGACCAAAAGGCTTAAGAAACTTAAACAATTTTGAATGCGATAAAGAAAATGATGAATATTTCTGCATTTATTGCCAAGAAAAGTACTGTGATCCGCCCGCAGAAGACTGGATTATGTGTTCCAAATGCAACAATTGGGCACATGAGAATTGCAGTGCTGGGTCTTCTTCAAGAGGCTACGTTTGTGAATTCTGCAAATGAAATGAGACCTCGTCCGTAAATACCCCATGTTGTCCGCAATTAACCCAGCACTGGTCCGTATTTACCCCTCGAGCTAAGGGTAATTACGGACATATATGTTTTTGTTTTTGATTTAAATTTAATACATGTTGATTGATCTCATATAATTATTAATGTTGATTTGATAGGTAAATAACTATAGTTTAAAAATTAATAAAGACAGACTGATTATTATTAATAGTTTGAGTTTTATTTGTGATTCTGCTTAAGCGTCCGCAATTCCCCCACCTTCCCCTATAATAATTAAGTTAACCTGGCTGTGCATTCCTATGTTACCTACATGTACATTCACATATATTCACAATTTGATTTATACGTTGTGATTTATAATAATCAAAAGTGTTTTTACTAGATAGTGTACTCATGGTTTTTAATGTTTTTTTTCTATTTCTCTAAAATATGGCGATACTAGGTATATAATATATTATAGCATACCTATAACTTGATGAGCAATAACTCGAGGCCGCATAAAATATTTAAAAGAAGCTTCTAATACGGGTGTACTATTTGTTCATGTTTCTTGTATGCTAAGGAGACGAGTGCGTATGCGATTATGGAAATATTATGACATCGAAAGAATAATGTATCAAGATGCTTACCTTAGGCCAGACTATGTATGTATGTATATTATTATGTTTTTTGGCGAATTTGAAACATTTACTTTTAAGATTATGTTCCTCTGCCGAAACTCTTGTTATACTTTTAATTGCTTTGTTAAAATAAAAATATAATTTTAACCTAATAAAGTGTTTTTTTTAATTATATATCTATCATATAAGCAGACTATAATACTGTAAAATAAAAAATACGAAGCATTGAGTTCTAACCTTAACTCTGTTATACGTAGGTCACACAAAAAGAGTTGCGTAACTTAAAAAAACAACAAGTTAGACTTAACCTAAATATTATGTTTTTTGCTTTTCAAAATACCTAATCCCCTTTACATTCTAAACATTTTCATACGATCGAACTATTTTTATAACAGGAGGACCACATACCTATCTGAGGGCGTGTTTTAGTGAGGGCGTATCACTGCCTCTTGGGAGTTGGTAAAAGTATAAGTCTATGATCAAATCTTTCCTCATTCAAGAAAAACTTTTGATTTTGGGAAAATACAGAAATATCTGGGCTGTGCAGGATGGGTGACCAGTTGTACTTTTTCTCAAGCGTTTTAGCTTGGTTTTGTTCGCCACGTTGTCATGATGAACTTAGTAGAACGCGGCTTTTTGGTCGCTTTTCGCTAACACCCTGGATAAACAAATGATAGAATACCACTCGGCATTGACACGTTTTTGATCTTCAAGTGGAATTGTACAGATGGGACCCGTAGTTGAGAAAAGACCGCGATATTTTTTTATCAACGTTTCTCGCCTGCCTCACTTTTTGTCCTCATTATAAAACACCCATTCACAAAATTTCAGCTTTTTCCGATTACAAAAACAGCAATGTCATTTTTATGTCAATTCAATTGTCACTCCTGTGACAAGGTTATAAACAGTATTAGAATGTCCGTGGTCGTATTTCAGTAGCATTCCACGCGAGCCCGCTTCTGCTCCGCTGGAAGCTCATGAGAGATCCAACGACAACAAAGCTTCCGAACTTTTAATTCGTGTAAAATTTTCAGTATTTGATTCATACCAATCCCCAATAGCCCTCGAACTTTCTCATAGGTAATCCGCAGGGTTTCTTTAATTAGCCGCTTAACAGTAACCACATTATTTTCGTTGACAATAGTTGAGGGCCACCCTTCACGAAATTCGTCATGCAAAATAACCGACCTATCTCGAATTCAGAAAACCGTCGCCTCACGGTGCTCAAACAAGATGCGTCTCTTCCAAAAGCATTTTGAAGACGAGCGGCAAAGTCTCGCGGAGAGAGAGTACTTTTAAAATCATGACAAATCATCGCTCTAAAAGCTTGTCGACTTAATTCCATTTTCGTTGCGTACGTAGAACTTTAATAAGTATGTAATAACAAAAACTAAGTTTAGAAACTAAAACCCGACTACTAAAAATACACTCTAAAAAGTACGAAACTAGAAAATATTCTTAGCTGAAATATTTTTGCATTTTTATACGTCATATTGATATCTAGAGATACGTTGAAAAGATAGCCGTGATCCAATGTCACTTAGATTTTATTTTAATATTGTAATGAATATCTTTTGCTACAATAGGTGTACGACCACGGCCATCCTTTAAACATATCTCTATCAGTAACAGGTATAAAAAAAACAAATATTTCATTGGAGACGTTGTTTCTCACTATTTAGAGCGTGTTTTGAGTTGTCGGGTTTTAGTTTTTAAACTTTTTTTTTCACTTATTTTGGAGTTATAATGTGTACATATTTGGACTGTTCCAACAAAGCTCTTTCCTCTGATACCCCACCCGAAGCCGTCAGGATTTTTTCTGTTCTTTACTTTAAGTCCCTAGAGGGCGCTCTAGTCAACTTGACATGACGTCATGTAGCCTATAACCAGCAGACAATCAAGACGCTTCCAACAACACCTCATTTGTCCAATTGTGATAATTAGTTTAGAAGTTATGAGGGAACAGAGGAACATCCATTCATACAGCTAAAAAACATAAACCTCCTTTTCGTTTCGCCGTAGTCGGGTAAAAAACAATTAGCAAATGATGTCCCGCCAATTATTTTTAGATTACTAAGTAAGTTGCAAGTCGTTTCAAAAAATATAACAATCGAAATTCAAATAGATCTGTTTCGCCAGAAGTGCAAAACTTAGTGTGCCCCATGCCTATAGTCGAGAAAAGTGAAACGGGGAAAAGATCAAAATTACTGAAAATAAAACAGAAGTCAAATGAAGTTGTGTCTTTCTTATCAGTAGGCATGTTCTTATCAAATAATCTAGAACTAGTATTAAACATAAGTCTATCTGATTAAAATCACACTATATCACCTGATGGTAAGTGTCGATAAGGTCGAAATTGATGTCACACGGGAAGTTTGGGAAGGAAGCCTTTTATTTTTTTGGTAACGTTACCTTTACCTAAATCTCAAAAAAGGTAATAAAGTTGAAGATGAAACCACACGTTGATCGAAAGGAACTCTACATTAAACAGGGGAGTTCGCTGTTTCATACCAGTGGTATGAATCGCTGTATAGCGATTCATACCACTGTTTTTGAATGGGTCGATTCATACCAGTGTCAAAAAAAAACACGAATTGCCGAACCAAATAACCGCCGAAGCGTTGATATTTGGCTACTTATTTGATTTGGAGGGTAGTGATGTGTGGGAAGTTTTTTCTCTTTTCTTATTAATCGTCTTATTCATTGTGAAGACTAGGCTCGTAACTGAAAGCATCTTATTTTTTTTTCCTTTTAGATTGATTTCCTTTAGCTACCTACTTATGATCGATAGAGCAACCTAACAAAACCTGACAGTGTGGCACTTTTCAAACCGAGTACTTCCACTAAACCACTATTACTTCTAACCTTTGCTGACCAGGGTCTTGTTTGGACACACTGGTCTTGTCTGACAGCCAGATAATCAAGTCATGATCAATCAAGCCTTATGAAGGCTTTCCTAATATCCGGGCCTTTAACTGTTAGTTAAAGGCCCATGCAAAAGTTGCCTGGAAAAGTTGAATCCAATAGTTTATTCGCTATCGGCGAGAATGACGCATCGATTCTCCACCTCCTCTATAATATTATTAAAATTAAAATTCTGGTGCGATGGAAGAACGATGAACGTTTAGTTAGTGTCAATGATATCCGTAAAATACCTAAATACTTTTTCGACAGCAACACAGTACTTACAAAAAAGTACATTATATAAAATAAAAGATTATCTTAATCGGATTTTTAACCGACTTCCAAAAGGTTCTCAATTTTAGTGTAAGTATTTTTTTTTGTAAAGTTGTTACACGAGATTTTGGTCAATTATGAGAGAGGATAATCGAGAAGTGATAAATATCTAATTCATCGAAAACCCTTGAGCAAAATTGAAGTTTTTGAATAAATATGATTGGATACGGATTGATGACCTTAAACTTCAGCATAAGTTTTCAAGGATTCAAAATTGTTAGTGACGTCAGTTTTTTTAATGCTTTGCATACGTAAGTTGATTATGTATTGTACACTTTTTAACTCGACGTTACTGCGACGTAGTAACTGTTTAGCTATTATATAGTAAATGTGATTCGTTTACGGACACCGTCCCTGACTTCCAACAATCAGTTATTAAATAAGTCGCGATTTTATCTGGTTCTATAGGGTGAGTGGGGGCAAGATCGAACGGTTTTTTAATGAGATGAGTAGTGTTGTTTTTGAATCCTTGTGAACCCCTACATATTAATCAAAATTTAAACTTGATGTCTTAAAATGACGTGATAACGACCAGGGAGTATATTTTTCAACTAGTTTGTTAAATTTCAATTACATCTATAAAGTAATGAATACCACACCAAGCACCATTTGCAATGGACAAAATTAAATAGGGGAAAGAGGGAAAGGTGACGGGGAAAGATCAATGTATTTTCTAAAATCGTTTAAAGAATGACATACATTCTAAGTCAATATTAGTCTATGGAAAACGAAATAACAGACTCAAGCGTCACGCCTAAGGAAGCAAAGACAAGACCAATATTTAGATTTTTGTATTTCAATCTTACCCCACCGGGGGAAGATCGAAGTGGAAGTTCTCAAACATTGCTGAGCGATTGTATAAAGTAACATTGATAATAAAAGCTAAAGGCAAAATCAGCAACAACCAAAAAATCTGATTATGTTACATTTGTCATATTTGGTAGCGTAATATTATTCCAAATATCTTACTCGAAAATTGATATGTTCATCTTACCCCATCAAAATGGTAATGGGTAAAGATTGAAAATTGTGTCAATTCCTACAATACGAGTAATGCCAAAAAATCTATTTAATAATTCAAACGTAAATAAAAAGTAATTATTAAGTATCCAAAAGAATCAGTTGTAAAAAATACTTGAAGAAACACGCAAAAAGTCAGATTGTATAATTTTGTAAAAAAAAAATATGGTTCTGTGCAATAAAAAAAAATATGTTTCTGTGCAGTTAACCTTCAAACATTGACTATGGCATAGGAGAAAATTGGGTGCGCATTTTCTCACATAACTTTTCTATTCCTATCATCGGAGGTCCGAAAATTTTTCTCATACCATTTAAAGTCATAATGATCATTCTTCATAATAATTTTAAAAACTAAATATTAAAAAATATAATCATTGAAATTCATAATATCACTAATTATACACTTTGTTTTTACTAATATTTGTTTTCATATATTTGCTTATACTAATGATCGAAACTCATAATCATTCGAATAAATAACTTTAATATTCATAAATGTGTTTTATTCTAATATTTGTTTTTATAAATTTCTTAATCATAAGTGTTTTTATCCATATTATTGAAAATCATAACATTTTTCATTCTATCTTTATTCCTAAATACTTACTAAGTTCCTAATGTTCAATCGTTCCGAATCACTCAAATTCATAATACTGGAAGTGATAAACATCTATTTGTTTTGTATATTTTCTCAACATAATCAATCGTCTTTATCACTAGGTATTATTAAAATTCATACATTATTTTATTTAGATTTATTTTTATTCATAATTATAAAAATTACGCGTGTACCTGTAGATATATGTAACTAAACTATTTTTATCATACAACTCATACTTAGTTTCAAATTTGTTCAAAACCTTATTTGTCAACCCCTTAACCACGTAGTCTTATTGGATCGACCCTAGAGTGTTTTTGTAAAGCCGGAGGCGCGGAGGGAGAGCAGCCCTCGCCCGCCGTGACAAAGCGCACACAGCGTGCGAGCCGGAGCGGCCGAGGCTGGTCGCCGAAGGCGACCTAAAAACCGAGGCTGTGGAGGTGAGCATGCGTGTTTGCGCTTTGTTACGCGAGGGCGTTGGGGCTGCACTTCCCGTAGCGCCGGAGACGTTCCACCTCTAAATAGCTACCGCAAAGACTGATGTATTGCCTTGAGTATTGCCTTTATTAAAATAAAAATTATGATAATTGTCTTTTATGAAATAAGAAATTCTGAAAAACGACGTTATGAGTTGAAGTATTTTCTTAGTAACAAAATTATTAATAAGAGCAATATGATCATTGAATGTTATGAAGAGAAAAGATCTGAAAAATAAAATTATGATTTTAAACTGGTTCTTGGTAGTAACATTATTAATAAAAAAAATATGATCACTAACTGTTATGACAACCGTTGGTAGGAATAAAAATGTATGAATAAAAAAAATATGAAAAATAAAATTATGAAGAGTGATTATTATGAACAAAAATCGGTAGTAAGAGAAAAAATATGAATTAGAATTTTATGTGAGCCGATATGGACCCGAGAAAATTAAATGGCGGCTTAAACAGTGCTATAAACACTTAAAAAACTCTGCAATAACTCTGTGGCGTTATTGTTGACTTTCTGTCTTACCATATTTTTTAACTTCCCCCCACTTACCCTATATTAATCGTTCATGTAACTTTGTGAAAATTTAAGTACTCAGTAACACAACGGTAGGTACCTACCTATGCCTCCGCCTCTAATATATAACATTTCTTTAACACCGTGTTTAGAGGGCGGATGGTAGCAAATATCCAGTATGTACCTACTTAATAACAAACATTAACAGACTCAGGCGCGGTCCCAGACTGAAATTTTGGGAGGGGGACACAACTGAATTTGGGGGGTGTCACGACAATTTTTTGTATCAGAAGTATCTTTTTCTTCCTCCTTCTCTTATAAGGGGTTCATCTTTTCATGATTTTGGGGGGGGTCATGTCCCCTGAGACCCCCCTCCTGGGACCGCGCCTGAACAGACTATACTTAGTAAATCTCAGACTTTCTATGAGCATCCATAATGGGTTAAACCTGATAGGGTAGGATAGGTAAAAATACCTTACTGAAATAAACATTCTGATGCTTAAGGTTAAATAACACTGTAAACTAATGAACAGGCAACATTACCTACATTTATCAATCAGGCCAGATGTTTTCTACTAATCGGTACTTATTTGTCGATATCAGTCTAGTAACAAGGCGCGAGCTCCCGTAAAGACGACAATAAGCGCACGTTTAGAAAATACATTCTATGTTATCTCCTGCATGTGAAACGACATGTGCACTGTGCCTCGCATCGCGGCTCTAGCAACGCGCGAGACTGAGAGATATTTGCGTAGAAACAAACGTTCAACCACACCGGAACTTGCCGAGAAAAAACTTTGGGCTACCTGTCAAAGTCGGCGTCATTTAAGAAGGATTCGAATTTCTAACATGGTAAGTTCTTTTTATGTAAATAGGTACCTATAAAAGCTTGATCGAGTCGTACGTATGATAACGTTGTTGCTTATTTTAGTTTAAAAGAAAGTATAACTTGAATCCTATTGACTATAAGGAAATAATATTACCAAACTAATGTGCTATGCGTCGTCTAGCTTCCATGTAACTTATTAGCCACTGACCTAGTACAATGGTCTATGCATTCAATAGCACTAATTGAATGAAGCTAGATTATAACAAGTACCTACATACCTATCTAGTAAGTTCTTGGTATAACACTACACATGCGTACTTGAAATAAGCGTTTAAAAAGGAATATCAATTGTGTAGCGGTAACAAGCAAATGTTTTACATAGAATGAAATGCCTATTACTAATTAACAGTGATATGAATTAGGATATGAATTAATTTCATCGTTTAGGGCATATAAATTACTTCCACCTAGGGCACGGAATGTAAGTAGGTACATAGGAGGTGTGGCCGGGAGGTGCATACATAGGTGATCCTTTACTCAGTATAACCTTCAGCAGAGGTATTCTACAGTTGCAAGGGCAATTATAGGCACCTAACCACTCGCACTAACAATTTAAATACTTTGAGACTATGAAAATTAATCCATGAAACAATTGTAGCAATTCATGTATTTCATATACTTAAATAAACCTGTGCTAAATTGGCAGCTCCCATGGCTTAGCAAGTGTTTTAAAAAGAAGAGATTCCTGAGGTTATCAAGCCTTGTTTTCTAAGAGTTCAAAAACATTCTCAGGCATCATAGCGAAAACAAATTGTCGCTTTTTGGTTCTGTGTGCTCCTATAGAATTTTTAATCACTAGACACCTTTTTCTTCTACTTATCGTGTTGATGAATAATAAATAAATGTTTATGACACTCACACAACATTATCTAGCCCAAATTAAGTTTCTTAAAGAACTTGTGTTATGGATACTAGATAACTGATATACTTAAGAAATATATAAACATACATATTGAATAAATACATATTTTTTATTAGAATAAACTTAAATAAACATCCATGACTTGACGACTAATATCTGTGTTCATCACACAAATATCCGCCGCCGCCGGGATTCGAACCCAGGACCTCTGGCATAGAAGGTTTATGCCAAAGGTCCTATGTTACCGCTACACCAGCCGGTCGAATAGATAAGTATTATAAAATTAAATTTGTTAGACCCAGAAACTTGCCACATAGGGCAGAACAATAGGTGCAGCATTGTTTGTCGAGTCACATCGCACAGGCAATGGTCGGTCCTTACCTTAGTATTTTTTGCTTGGGCCAACCTGGATCCGGAGTTTGTTGAGAGATTTCCAGATTGGCCATGGTAGGTTTTCATACGGAGATATATAGGGCTGCGTTTATTTTTGTCTCCAAAGGTCAACTCGGGTTTGAGCAGCTTTGGCGGGGTTCATTGGAGAGACCGAGTGATAGAAACTTATTCGAGTCTTTAGCCTTAGTATAATATTGGTGCATCGGATGTTTGGTATCAGTGACCATTTTGGCAGTAAGTGGGTACAGATTCTCTAACGGAGTTGGTTTTAAACATCCAGTGATTAGGCGACATGTATCTATCGTTGATAGCTGTATCCACCCGTTCTGTATGGTGTGATCAACCCTACACGGGGCAGGCGTATTCTCCTGCAGCGTAACGAAAATTCAGTAAAGAAAATTCGCTCATTGACTGATGTTAATACGGCGAAGCTGGTATATTATAGTTATTTTCATAGTATTATGTCCTACGGCATCCTACTTTGGGGCAATGCCGCAGATATTGACACGATATTTACACTGCAGAAAAGGGCTATTCGTAAAATGTACCTATAAACTTGGAAATAGAGAATCTCTTAGAGAAAAGTTTAAAGAAATTGGTATCTTGACCCTTGCATTACACTATATTTACGAAAACATTTTGTATATTTATAAGAATAGTAATAAATTTAAAACTAGGAAAGATAATCATGATAAAAATTACTCTGTAAAGTTTGAGCAGCTTTGGCGGGGTTCATTGGAGAGACCGAGTGATAGAAACTTATTCGAGTCTTTAGAGGGGCCTGGTATAATATTGGTGCATCGGATGTTTGGTATCAGTGACCATTTTGGCAGTAAGTGGGTACAGATTCTCTAACGGAGTTGGTTTTAAACATCCAGTGATTAGGCGACATGTATCTATCGTTGATAGCTGTATCCACCCGTTCTGTATGGTGTGATCAACCCTATACGGGGCAGGCGTATTCTCCTGCAGCGTAACGAAAATTCAGTAAAGAAAATTCGCTCATTGACTGATGTTAATACGGCGAAGCTGGTATATTATAGTTATTTTCATAGTATTATGTCCTACGGCATCCTACTTTGGGGCAATGCCGCAGATATTGACACGATATTTACACTGCAGAAAAGGGCTATTCGTAAAATGTACCTATAAACTTGGAAATAGAGAATCTCTTAGAGAAAAGTTTAAAGAAATTGGTATCTTGACCCTTGCATTACACTATATTTACGAAAACATTTTGTATATTTATAAGAATAGTAATAAATTTAAAACTAGGAAAGATAATCATGATAAAAATTACTCTGTAAAGACTAGGAACGACCATAAGTTAGCGTTTCCCCAATTAAGGCTAGGCAAATCATTTATTGGAACGTCATACGTATATATATATATATATAACAAAATTCCGAAGTCAATTCAATCCCTGCCATTCAATAAATTTAAATCAGTCATTAAAGACACTCTATCTAGAAAAGCTTACCTATTATAAAAGTAAAGATTATTTAGACGATAAAAAGGCATGGGATTAGGCACACTACAAGATATTTCAAAAAGTTTTTTTATTACTTATTAATTTTGTTTACGGCATGGCTGTGAAGTATGACATGTGGCACACTGGTGACTGTTCCACTCACTTATTTTCTTGTCAGACAGAACAACAGCAAGAACGTCATGCTCATTTCAGGCGGTATGGCTAGTGGTAGGGTCGGTTATCTCGTCACCCTCTTTCCTAAAATATGGTTGATGAGGGTGATGGCTGGTGCTTGCGTTATACTCGTGAACGGGTGCTGCTAGCGGTGCCAGGTCGTTCTGCTGATGATACAATGACTATTTTATTCCATTCTTGTTTAAATACTCTGGTCCCAGTTTGTCATGTTCGTGTTGTGCATCCATAGCTCAATGCATCTACTATGTAAGCAATTTGGTTGTGGCATGACATTGGCTCTCACAATTGAAAAAAAAAAAAATGAAAAAAGAAAAAATATTTATTAACCAGGAACACAATTTACAAGAAATACTTAATATCTAGTGGTTGCTTCACTAGGCCATAGCCTGTATCGAAGCAACCAGTTGCGGTATTTTGATCACAAGGTGCTCTTTTGTATATATTAGGAAACAATTACCTAGCTGTCTTGTATTTGTTTTTTTTTCATGTCATGATTAAAAAAACTGTATGTACCTATTTGTTTTAATTCATATAATCCTGACTGAAAAAGAGTGTCAAGAGTTTTTTTCCGCCGGCTTTTACCTTCAATAACTATCAACACCTTGTCCAAGCCGAAGTACAAAATTGTGACGTCATTAAGCGTCCATTCGGTCTTATGATGAATAAAAATTTTTCATTTCATTACATCAAAAGCTCGTCTTATCCCAACTGACAAAGCGCAAAAGCAAGAAACGTAAAATCTTTGCTTTTTACTGTTATAAATTTTATTTATATGATTTTTTTATTATAAACGAGCGTTTTCCCGCGACTTCGTACACGCATAAACTCAAAGGTCCTATTTTCAGTACCCGTGGGAATTCCGGGAATTCCTTCCATTATACAAACAGACACTTATTGAGGAACCTTTATACCAAGTATCACATCCGTGCACTCAAAGAATAAGATTTTATCATCAATCAATATATATAAAACTGTTCCGTTTCTGACTGAGTGACTGACAGACAACGTACAGCCGTAACTACTGGGCGTAGAGAGCTAAAATTTGGAACATACATTCTTTAGAAGATGTAGGGGTGCACTAAAGAAGGAATTCCCGAAATTCTCACGGGAACATGAATAATTGGACTTTTTAGTTTGTATGAAAAATCTTATTCCTTGAGTGCACGGATATGATACTTGGTATAAAGTTTCTTCAAAAAATGACTGGTAGTTTAATGAAAGCAATCCCCGAAATTCCCACGGGAACAAGAAATATATGATGTTTTAGTTTGTATGAAAAAAATTTATTCCTTGATTGCGCGGATGTGATACTTGGTATAAATAAAGGTTCCTCAATAAGTGTCTGTTTGTATTATGTAAGGAATTCCCGAAATTCCCACGGGAAGGGGTTGGACTTTTTAGTTTGTTGGAAAAATCTGATTCCTTGAGTGCATGTTTGTGATAGGTACTTGGCATGAAGGTTCTTCAAAGAGTAACTGGTTGTGCTATGAAAGGAATTCCCGAAATTTCCACGGGAACGGGAAATATACGATTTATAGTTTATATGAAAAAATTAATTTCATGAGTAACTGTTAGTGTTGTGAAAGAAGTTCCCGCAATTCCCACGGGAACACGAAATATTGGACTTTTTAGTTTGTATGAACAATTATTTCTTCAGTGCATGGATGTAATACTTGATATAAAGGTTCTTCAATGACTGGGTTGTGTTAAATATAAACAATGTTTATGCGCTTACGAAGTTGTGGGCAAAAGCTAGTACATCATATATTTCCCGTTTCCGTGGGAATTCTTTCCTTAGTGCACCCCTACATCCCCTAAAAAATGTATGTTCCAAATTTCAGCTCTCTACGCCTAGTAGTTACGGCTGTACGTTGTCTGTCAGTCACTCAGTCAGTAACGGAACAGTTTTATATATATTTATTTATTGATTCAACTTATGTCCTAAACTCGTACTTTGAAAATCTGAAATTATTCTTTTGTTGAGTTTTTTGAAGGTTTCTAAAGATTTCTTAGTTAAATTAATTGTATTAATATCAAAATTGTGCTTGAAATTTAAATTATAATTAATGTAGTAATAAATGATATAAGACATGATATACTTATTCTGACAATAAACGTTATATTATTATTACACAGAAATGTTACCAACAATATTAAGAATTTATTCGTTTTGTGTAGGTACTGTATCAACCTATTCGACCTTAGTACCAGTACTCCACTTGACGTATTTATCATTGCAACTTTGTAGAAGGCAGTAAATTGTGGAAAACGGCATTGTAACTATCAGAGATTATGATATTGTCCAGTGCCTATTTGTTTACACAAAAACGGTCTTTAGATTACCTACCTAGCCTTTAAATACTTACCTTACCTACTGCATTTTTTATTGTCTTTGCAGCGACAAAACTATTACTTCTAAACTAGTTTTCAGAGATTTCTTGCTGATATCTTACATTGAACTCGTGGATGAGTACTTTTTCTTTTTGAATAATAAACGATGAAGACTTGATAATATGTAA
Source organism: Stenoptilia bipunctidactyla (assembly GCA_944452665.1). Taxonomy (NCBI): domain Eukaryota; kingdom Metazoa; phylum Arthropoda; class Insecta; order Lepidoptera; family Pterophoridae; genus Stenoptilia; species Stenoptilia bipunctidactyla. The sequence continues at coordinate 15,336,093 of OX101726.1, forward strand.
TTCTATTTATACTAGAATATTTTCTTTTACTTTAAGAATTTTAAGCTAACTTATAGCGAAAATCTGCAATAGAACTCCTTTTCTCTTCTTTTTTGTCCATATGTACAAAAATTGGTACTTCAAAAAGAGACAAAAATTAATCTTATTCAGGGATTTCCCCTAGAAGAGAGATAAAATGCTAAATGGTTGCAAAATATCCTAAACCTAACTAATTGTATATTATTTAATTTAAATGATTTCATTAGAACAAAGAGTAGTCATCCTAGAACTAATTGTGTTTAGTTTATGCAGCACCGGGGCCCGACTTAACGAAGCATGGAAGTTGTGATAATTTAGTGGACATCGACCCGTGTCCCAAAACGGCCGAACCAGTTGTATCCGAATGACATGCACGAGTCGCCGCAGCGTCTGATGAATGACCCGATGGCAATAAATGCTAGGGAACTTCTACTGTATTATTTAATGTCCGTTGTGTACAAGCAGGTGCGGCGGTCGTAACTGAATTTTGGGGCGATCACAACAAGCATCTTTTTCTAGCTTCCTCTTTTAAGGGATTCATCTTTTCATGATTGGGGGGGGGATGACATCCCCCCTAGTACCGAGCCTAGATACAAGATAAAGATAGAATTGTTCTATAGCTCTGTGTCCAAAGCGCGAGTTGGCTGCTACGGAGTCTAAGGCTTGAAGGAGAATATACCTAATAGAGCAGATTGATTTGGCTTTGAAAATACTTCCGATGGGGTGCGATTCGGACAAAATAAAAACTTATCTATCTATAGGCATAAAAAAACATTTGACTAAACTTTCAAAGTCCAAGGGAATATATGCAATACCAAAATCCGACCTAAAGGAGGATTCTATAAATTGACTAGCATTTTTGGAATGCTCTGCATTGACTTCGGTCAACAAATGCAATTTGTGGTTCCAAAAGTTGGAAGATGTAGTTTCATTCGAAAAAACAGCACAGCTGTTTGGAAGTGAAAATGAGGAGGATAGTGGTGCATAAAGCATAAAGTCTGACCTTAAAACTTAAGACATTTGAATCGGCGGTTGTTTCTACTTAGATGTTTTTTTTACACCCCTACTGGTGTGTGGCTGCCGTGGCTGAATAAGTACCTAGTACTTTAAAATAAGGCAGGGATGTTATTGGACGATTATTACGTCTCTTAAAGTAGAAAACTAGCTGCAACTTTTTTTATTTATTTCATCCAAACATACAGCCATCCTTACAGGTGCTTAACCTAATACAATGGCGTTGCGAATAAACAATTTTCTTAAACAAAACAACAATTTAAACAAAACCAACAAATATAACACAAACAATGATAACAATTAGGTAACTACAATATAACTACACCCATAATACGCTGCCTGAGTGAACTCATTCAGTGAACAAGAAAACAGATCTACGCGATCAGACACTGTGTTGAGCGTCCGCAAAGCTCGCGTGAATGGCGCGCGGTGTAACAGTGCGGTGCGCGCGCGAGGTATTAGGAACAGCGCTGACTGCCGACGTCTACCCACGTACCCATTCGGCACACAGAGCTGCATACACTCAAGTACGCCTGGGTTGTGTATGTTGCCACGAAGGACCCCAAATAGGTATGCAGCAAGAGCTACCTCCCTCCTTGTCTCTAGTCGGCAATACCCCACCATGCCCAGGACAAATAAGGTGGGATACAGCAGTGGGTATCCAGGGTATACATGATACATTTTCTTGAAAAGAAATCTGCAAAATTTATTTTGTATCCGCTCCATCATCAACTTTTATTTATCCTCATGTGGAGACCAAATGGATGAATTGCAGTGCAGGTGGCTTTTTATCAATGCTTCATACAATGCTTTAAGAGCCATTATATTTGTAAATTGATTTGCTTGACGTAGAATCAACCCAAGATTGCGATAAGCCTTTTTACATATTGTTTCAATATGTTTTCTGAAGCACACATTGGACCAAAAAATGACTCCCAAATCTCTTGCCTCTGTAATTCTTTGGAGTTGCGTCCCCTCCATTTCATATGGGTGATGGCTTGGAGAATGAGATTTAGTATATGACAATACAGACCATTTGTCGACATTGAATTCTAATTTATTGTCTTGGCTCCACTTAACAACGCTCTGTATGTCCTGTTGCATTGCAACGTGATCTTCGCTATCTTTTATTGAGAGAACTAATTTCAAATCATCTGCAAATAGTAGAGATGTAGAATTATGAACTACTTTTGGCAGCATTAATCGTCAATATGAAGAGGAGAGGGCCTAAATTACTGCCTTGGCTGACACCGGATCTAGTAGCATATGATTTAGATAGCTGTCATGGGTTTTCTTAGGTGCCTGCCAAAAAGTTTGGAAGTCATCATAGGAAAAAAATGGTTATTTAATCTTGGTCGAGTCGTTGTACATAGTTTCCCTTTTTGGTGTGATGACTTGTGAGCGTTTTTTTCCCGGTCATCTCTAAATAGAAATGGCAAATAGACGAAGTAGTCGTGGCGCAGTGGTTACTGTGTGTATCAAACGATATCACAGGTCAAGCAACGTTTGTCGCGGCCGGTACTTGGATGGGTGACCGCCGAACATTCATTTCTCACGGCGACTTCCGTGCTTCGGAGGGCACGTTAAGCAGTCAGTCCCGGGTGCTGTATACTTGTATACAGTAGTCGTTAGGGTTTGTTAGAAGCCATTTTCGGCGCTCTGAAAATTCTGACATCCACCACCCAGCACTGGGCCAGCTCGGTGGATTATGGCCTATACCTCCTCGTCACCCAGGGAATAGCCCTGCAGTGGGCTCTTTACAAAGAGTCGTGATGATGATGATGAAATAGACGCACGGACCATTACTTCGTGAATAAGGGTAAGGTTGCAATTTGAAAAAGTTGAACGCAACCAAGGCAGCCAAGATGCTTTTAAATAATTTATGCGCATATTTATTTAGCAGAATTACTTAACTATGTTTAAAATAAACGTAATAGTTAAAATATATTGCGTCATATTTGATGCGTAGATATGTCTAAGAGACAGAGATCGATCGTAGAGTAATAATTGTTGTACCTTAGTTGTATGCATATTATATTTTAGCAAAGCCTAAATTAGATTTGTTTTTATTTCTAGATTTTTATTGCAAACAGCTAGTAGCACTTTTATTCTAAACCGTATTATTATCCTTAGGTACCTACTCCCATTTCGAGTACCTAGTCTTTAATCACCGTGAAAAGAGCCTCCCAGACAAAGTGTAAGATCTTGTTCAATGCACGTCAATAAAAAAAGTATTGAAAAACATATATAGATTTCAATAATTGCAAGAAGTGTTTAATGTTTAGATTTTTAACATTAAAGTATTCACAAAAGTAGGTAGGTACTTTTTCAGGGTCTAAGGCCGAAATGATTATGATATGATAATGGGCCACTTTGGTGTGTTGTGGTCGTTATATAGTGTAATTAAAAGAGATGCTTGATAAACATACGTTATTAATAATTGTTTAAGTACTTTTAGTGTAGCGCCTATCCTGTTTACGGATTGTAAAAAATAGCTATAAATAATATTTCATTAAGTTTATTTATTCTTGTCTCTTATTATCTATACGAGAGGCCAAGTATTGATGTTCAAATAATTACATTTACTTTGGTTCGGTCGGATGATAAGAAACCTCGTGCCTCTATTGTGTGAAGTGAGTACGAAATTTTGCATAAAGTTGGAGACAATAATTTACGTACGTAACAAATAAGAGAAAACAGTGCCTACGTCTAAAGCCGTTTTATTTTTGTTTTGACTTTAAATAGTGTTATTAAAATTTTTAGGAAATGAGTATTTTTTAAATTCATTGTAAACTTTAAATAGCGTAGTTTTTTTTAAATTTGGAAGTATGATAAAACATTTAAATAAAGATAGTGTTCATGAGTTTCTTCTTGAACGAGAGAAGTCGTTGGCGCCAAAAAACAGCCGTATGATATCTGTGACCAGCTCTGCCCGCCGACATTCTCAAGTAAGTAAAATTTTGTTGTAAATAAGACACTTACACAGAATAACGTCAGCGGCAGATGTATAATTTTTTTCTGTAAGGACATTACTATAATATTATAGGTATTTCTTTAATAAAATAAATTTATTCTTTCAACCACGGCAAGTATAACCTATACGAAAAGGTCCATGTTAATTATAAATAGCAATTGTTATTTTGAGTAACTTTTAGTTTGGGTAAATGAACGTATAATATAATTTGTGTCTGTTATGCATCTCTTCTGGTACATCTGCAGACATAGCATATCGATAGCAAAAGTATTTATTCCTACAATTTAGTAGGAAGACTATGAATCCTTGTTATTATTATTATTTATACTTAAAGCTACACGCCTTTCGGCGGAAAGACCCGACAATTATTATTATTATAATAATAATAATGAATCCTTGACTTCAAAAATATTTATCAAAGGAACTTTTACATATTAAAAAAGCATATAAGTTTTTATAAAAGACTTGTGAGCTAAACCGGTAAGCCAATTTTGTTCACTATGCCCAATCATTCTGGGGGGAAACTGGTAAAAATAAGACGAAGCTAATTTTCGAAATTACGCAGTTTAAACTGTACCAAAATGTGAGTGCTCGATTTTCTATTAACATGATGATAATTTAACTGAATTATTTTTGACGTGGTTGAGGAAAATAAATAAGTTTCGGTACTGTCGCATTTGTTGTTGTACAAAAAGGGGTTTAATTTTTAGTCTAAAACGAAGCTCATGTAAAATATTCTAACTGTAAATATTAATCAGTTTGTTTATTTATTTAATTCGTTTGTCCTCGTTTCAAGTGCAACAAAACTGCGCATCTTAACGACCGACGTGATATTTTGCATGGAAATAGTGATATAGTTAATCACTATATTATTGGTGATAAAATATTATGTGTCTACGTGAAAGTTTAATACAGTGTATGAGTTCGTATTTTAAAGTTGATTTAGCCCATTGATTTAGCCCAGCAACATAGAAAATCTGGAAACTATTGAGACTTTTTTATTTTCACTAATATTTTCTTTTAATTAATTTAAAAGAAAATATTGTGTGTAGTATCGAAGCGTGTGTATAAAGTAACGAATTAGTAACCAATTTTACCAATACGAAATAGCCATTTTCAGAGTTAAAAGACAATTAAATATAATTATTTTTTATGCTTCCTATTTTAAAGTCAAAGTAAAAATACCTATACTTTATACTTTGATAGTTTCATTTAGTAACACTTCAGAAAGTTGATCTGTCGCTAATAAGTAGAAATAAACAGCAACCATCTTTAAAAAAATTGCTCGCAACCAAATACTTTAATTTGGTTGTGAGCAAATATTTTATCTTCCATGTATGTAGCTGAACATATATATGTTTATACATACCGCATAATATAATCTATCCATTTATTATAACAGATTTCAATTATTCTAAACGGTATTTTAAAATTAATTTTACAGTAAATATTGAATTTCTTTGAGAACTCTATCTAACCCTCTCAAACTTTGTTGACTGTAGCGACGAATCCGAGTGACTCGCATCGTCATGGTCCTCCTCAGGACCCACTTGGCTAGCAGCTAACATTAGTATAAATGCTGCCAATTATCGCAAAGTCTGCTGCCAATTGTCGCTATATCTTTTATGAGGAGCCTCTTGAACACACGTAGGTACGCCATATATGACCTACAATCTGGTGAGATTGTGGTTAGTACTAAAAAAATGAGATATTGTATCAAACTGCACTTAAACGCTATTAAAAACTGACGTAGGTATGGAATTGCCACAAAGAAATAATTGATTTTATTATTTGTGACTAAACCCGCGTGTTTCTTCCATGCTGGACTGGGAGCGAAAGGAAAACATAGAATGAGCCAGCTTCTTCACTTCCGGGACGGAGGTTTTATTGGCGTTTTTGCGGGTGATTCGTTGAACCTCTGTCACTACAATTGTCTCTCTCCATCATAGTAATAACTCCCAATTTTTCAAACGTGACATCAGATGGTTTTATAGCCTCTGGTGTTCTGCTTAACGCATTAGGGATACCTACAGGCGTAAAGTTATGTATGTTTGTATGTATCCTCGTTTGAACTCAACCTCACCTGATGGTAAGTGAAAATGAGGTCGAAGATGGCAGCACATGGGTTTAGAAAGGACCTGGCTCTTCATGAAATATTTCCGGGACACAACACCGCAGGAGAGGTGTTATTTAGCGGCAGATATTATCCTAGCGACGGGTCCCTGAAAGGGTCCGAGCACCAAGTGGGGACCATTCGGATTATTTGCGTTTTAACAAGACGCCGGGCTAAAATTATTACCTATTCTTTGTTCATAACTAAGATAAAGCTTTAAAATTAAATAATTATCTACCTTTAATATATTTTTACTAGAACTGATTCTATTTAAATTGAGCTACTTAGATTTTATCAGGGTTACCGTTCTTCCGTATTTCATTTTTTTAATTATTTTTGTAATCAGTAGGTACATCTTGTTATGTATGTACCTACTTTCTTAAAAATGGTTAAAAGTGATCTATTTATTAGTAATAATTTATTCTCCCTATTTAATATAAAAAAAAATTGTATTTATATAATGTAATATATCTTGTAATATAATCGAGAAAGGGAGTTAAATACCATGAAGATTGCTATTCTATGTAAATTTCTCGTGCATAAATTTTGTGACTGTTTATTCGTTATTATATTGTTATTGTGTTAAATGCGAAATTTTCTAGTGGCTGTATTCTTTTATAAAAAAAAATGTAATTGTATTTCCTAGCTGTAAGTTTTCTTGTAGTGGAAAGTAAAATAAAAATAAAATCTCAATAAAAAGAAAATAAAAAAATAAGAAAAATAACTAGTCGATGACTAAAAGCAGTAGCTTAAACATGAATAAATCAGTACTATTTCTTGTAATGCGTTTAATATTACGTATTATCACTTCGCTAAATATTATCAAGTGTCGATAAACTGATACAGGTATCAATATTTTATCTGTCTCCTCGAACATGTAAATATAGATATTAGTTTTTACGGTATTTTTTGAATATTTTTAGTTTTACTAAGACTTTGATTGTAGTGAACGTAGTTTTTAGTGAAACATTCATGTTTTTTCATATATGTTAATGTATAAGAACAAGTGTTAAGATAGGAAGTTAAGTGTAAAGTTATAATGATGTATGCTGAAGAAGCTATTGAAGTAGAGTTACATACTATTCAAGTAAGTTATGGCGATATCTTGAAGCACTCTGATTTTGTACTATAAGGTTAGGTATACTGTACTATTTGCTTAATTCAGTTTTGAATGTAAAATTGGGGCCTGCGGTATACTTGTATACAATAGTTGCAAGGGTATGTGAAAAGCCAATACGGCGCCCTAAAAATTGTGATATCTATCAACTAGCACTACGCCAGCTTCGTGGATTGTGGCCAAAACAGAATAAATACATCACACCAATACATCTACGATTTTGATTCATTCTTTCAATATATCCGTAGCTTTTGGATTCATTAATTTAACACAGTTTTATTAAGCTGTAAGTTTTATAATTTGCTGCTGTTTATTAATTTATTTCTTAGAGTTGTTCGATTTCTTACTGCACCTGATTCTCCGACTTTACAGTCCAAAAGTTGAAAAGTCGTCGTGGTGCCGTGGTTACTGTGTGTATCAAACGATGTCACAGATTAAGCAAGGTTCGGCGCGGTCGGTCGGTACTTGGATGGGTGACCGCCGACCATTCATTTCTCACGACGACTTCCGTGCTTCGGAGGGCACGTTAAGCAGTCGGTCCCGGGTGCTGTATACTTGTATACAGTAGTCGTTAGGGTTGGTCAGAAGCCATTTCGGCATCCTTAAAATTCTGACATCCACCACCACCACCCAGCACTGAGCCAGCTTGGTGGATTATGGCCTAACCTCCTCGACACCCAGGGAAGAGACTCATAGCCCTGCAGTGGGCTCATTACAAAGAGTCGTGATGATGATGAATCCAAAATTCTCCACATTAAGAATTAATACGGTACAGATATCTACAGTAATTCAACTCGGCCGCATCTTTTAAATAAATGCCTACAGAGCGCCGCGGTCCGTTCACATGTGATAGGGCTGCCCGCCTTCAGCATTTAAATTACATTTGCCTACTTTGTGTTTACTTACATTTAGTTTTGTGACTGCAAATATACTTTATTTTATAAACAATTAAAATAATTTGTGAATTAAATAGGAAGTGTTCAACAAAAATACGTTTTGTGTCAAAAAACCATGTTTACGTTTGAATAATAAATCGGTCTTATAAAAAAGCAACCGAAAAATACTTGCGCCTCGCCTGAGACCTACGAAAAGATGTATTTTTAGATACATTCGCGAGACACTCGCGACTGGCCGCATGCCGAGCGCATGCTGAGATCGAGCCGCGTATGTAGGTATAGCTCGCGTTTCGTCCGTTTCTATGAAGTTGAATTACTGTAGATATCTGTACTTTATTCGTCTGTATTCTTTATTTGACTGACATTACAAACATTCCGTCCAAGCTCAAGTTTCACTCTTGTGTTGAATACTTCTTTCTATTGGATTTAGACTCTCAAGATCTACTCTATCTAATAATCGAATAGACTTCGAAGATAACAAAAATATCACCAATGGCAACCTTTCTCAATGAAAAATTCTCATAGAAAAACTTCCATTCTATATAACTTGTTTTGATATCTATTTTTATCTATATCTATTTGTATTAGGCAATTAAGCCGCATTTTATACTTTGAATTCATTACCGATCTGAACGGCGAATATTCTCTGCCTTCGATTTCGAAAAAATATTTAACTGTTAATCATGCTAAGGAAAAATGTTTTTGGACTTTGTGTGTGGAATGTTACTGGACGACCCACGTGAATAAAAAAAGCCTATTGACGTCAATGCTAAACAGGTCCTTAAGTAACATCTCGTCGGGACGATTTCTGAGAAGATTAAGAATAATTTAGAGCTTAAAATCAGATAAGTGCAATTTGGTATCGTCAAATATATACAGTTCCAAAGACGGTTTATTTCTTACATAAAATTGTTTTTTTGTAGTTTGTATTTTAAATATGGAAACTTTTTTATTCTGCTCTAATTGAGAAAACATATTTTTATACTTGTGCTCTCAGTAAAACCTTTTCTTAACATGTTCTTAAAACCACTTTTGATCTATAGAACCCAAATAACTATTATATTTTTGCCAAAATAAAGAATGATACAAATGTTTTTTAGGTGACTGACACAAATATAAAATATAAAGCAATGTAATAATAATAGGTAAGTAAAGCATCCTACTAATTTTCGTTTGTCTCTTTAGACTCCGCGGTTCCGTGCACTCGTAGGCTTGCGTAGAACATATTTAGAACTCGATCCACTGGGTCTCTTGTTTAAAACGTCAATTACAAAGGGGCATAATTTATTCGGGTTACCTGTAACTCCAGGTAAACCACCGGAAGGTACGTTACCAACCCTGTGATATTAGTTAGCAAGTGCGAGTAATTAAATTGCGTGTTCTGCCTTTCTATTTACTAATAGCAAAGTTGTTTCGCGGTGGAAATAGTCGGATACACATTGCAAAAGGGTTAATGTCTACCTACTACTTGTGAAATAAGTACTGCTAAATCTATAAAATACTACGACAGCAAAATACTTCTACGATATAAGAATAACAGTCGTACAATCTATCCTTGACTCAATTGTTATCCATCTACATAATAACTTGGATGGTCCTCGACCTTATAATTCCTATACGAGGAACTACGACGTCAATAAATGACAGTGTCTTGATTGGGTCTTCCTCTCGAGCGTAAACAATTTGTAGCGGCGTGTCTGGTCTTCTACTCGGATGGTATTACGAGTAGGTATTGTGGATATTGCTAGTTAATTAGTAAAGTTTCGATGAAATAAAAATTCTAAAAATTTTGGGTTTCATTTTTCAAAAATTATATGCTGTTTTAAAACTCTTTAATGCTGTTGCTAGTATGACCTTTGTTGTACTGATTTTGCATAGAATATTGATTATGTTAATTTTTGACAAACTGGCCATGTTTACGATCCAACCATTTACAATAAGGGGTTTAATTAACAGATCTCGTGTTTTTTTATAGATTTTAATAACATAATCTAGCATACAGAACGTAAGTATTGTGTGAAACAACACAACGCTAGAGGAACTGGGTAGTATGTTAATTCTAGAACCCATCCAGATTACAGTTCTTAAATATTTGGTTTCAAAACAGGTTGGGAATCGAGTTTTCGCACGCAACCATTAATCTATTTATAACATTTTTTTGGTTAAAAAGACAAAGCGGTGCTTTAACATGATAGCTTGTAGGTACAGCGCCAGTTATTGTTTTTTGTTCTTTTTCATAAGATTTATTATACAAATTAAAAATTAAGCGGAATTTATCACGGTTATCTCGTAGATACCGTATACTCTGGCTTCTTAGATACCGTAGTCTTGATTTAATTTATTTAGTTGGTTGGGTTAGGTGATTCTGTCATTTACGTAATTTAATTTTTATAAGGTTGCAAATCCTGTTGTGAGTATTTATGGTTTCAAATCAAATTTAAAATAGTTTTTGAAAATATAAGAACAAGTAACAAAATTGTAAGCCAAATAAAGATAGAAATGGCACTTTGAAGAGGTCAAAGCAGTAAAAGGATTTAGCATTTATTATAATTAACAATTAAGAGATTTTAAATTAAGGCTGTTGAATCCACTAATATTGAATTTTATTAATGGATATAAAAATAAATATTTGTAACATATGCATAATACTATTATTTAGAGCGAATTTGCCAAAGAACCTGTCTAATAAATAGCAGATGAGCGATAAAAAATCTCAAGAAATATTGATAAACATACTAAATATTCGAAATAAATTTTAATAAGAAAATATGACTTCATAGCAAACGCTTTTGCTTGCGAATGCAAATTTTGAAAACAAAAATACATCGATAAATCTATTCATTGCACAAATAAAACCCTTTACCAAGATTCAAACCCGGAACCTCTGAAATTTGACGGCAACTTACACGCACGGATATGGCAGGACCGTCGTCGTCGCGTCGCGTTCTATAGGCATTTTTGGTATAGAGTGCAGTTTTACTCAATATCGAAGAAATGATTCTTAAAACCACGTGTCATTCTTATCTGAAAGTAATATTTTTTCTCAATGGATTTATCCGTTTTCATTGCCAACGCGAATCCGTGATTTTTGGGCTTAAAATATTTGTGCCTTTTGTATAACCTAAATTTATACACATTACAAGAAAATTTTTACTCTAAAATATCACATAAATGATAGTGATTAAAAACTCTTCCTGTGTAACACATACGTAAATCTAGATACAGTTAGAATTTTACGATAGCGTAATCATAGATTTCAACGCGTTTTTAATGGTTATCATTGTTGGTTATCTGGCTTTACAAATTAATAATAGCTATAAAATCTGTCTGCTCAATTTTGTGAATCTAAGCTTAAGATCAAACAAAAGGAATGGAGGCCAAACGAAGGATTAAATAAAAAAAAGTAACATAACTTACTATTCAAAACTGCGAACGAAGAAATATTCCATTCACTGCAACCTGTCTTCAAATGCCGTTCAAATCTGAATCTTATAACCTGCTAATAAGGATTGTAAGTTAACCAGAGAAAATTATTAGTTGTTCAGGTGTGATGACGGTCGATATCAATAGTACGTGTTACAGTACGTTTGTTAGGTTTCCTTTCCATTTTACAAGGGAGTCCTTACAAATGCTGACAAGTATTGCAAAGTAAGCATGGTTCACCAATTGCTGTGGGTCAATTAACAATAATTTTATACATCAGCTCACAAATTTAGGGTAAAAAAACCTATCAAGTGCAGCTTTTTTAAATATTTAATGGAAGAGTCTACACAGAATTTAGCTCAGATAAAAAGAAGACGTTTCGCTATGGTGAGATCATTTTGATGTTACGTATTAACTATTTGTTATTTATTTCTTATCATATTTTGATGTTATCAGCTGTACAGTTTATTCATTTTAATGTAGAGCAAAAGATAAGGAGAACTTTTGATTCTTGTATTCATATATTTTTGATAATGAAAGAGAGTTTGTATATTTACTCGTAAATTATTCTGTACAATGAACGAGGTTGTGTCATAAGAACAATAAGTATTTTTTGTGTAATATTTTTTATTAAAAACGTTTTTATTTTGTATTTTTTTCTAAGTGAATTGTAAATAAACGGATGAGTAGACTTACTGCGACACAATGTCTTTGTGTAAATAAAATATCGGTCGGGCTTGTCGATCAACTTGTCATTATAGAAGAGTATCAAATTTCAGCGATATAGATATTGTATACTTTACGGTATCGTATACGTTACTACAATTGGGAAATAAATATTTTGGAGGTGGCATAACCTTAATTATATTAAAAAAAAAAAACATTTTCTTTACGAATATCGCAGATGATAGGCGTACGTTTTAAAAACGCATAAACAAATCAATAAAAAAATTACATCATCATCAAAATATGTTAGAATACATAACGCAGCTGGTGAGAATTCTTTTATTTTGATTACGCTAAATTAATTTGTATATTTTAGAATTTTAATAACATGTTCGAAATGCATACGCTGTTTGTTATTTTTTTGTTTTAAGCACGATGTCATGCCATATTACAAAATTTTCACGTGTAAGATATTTAGGTTGTCGAATTTAGGACTCAATCAGCTCCATCCGGCGTTTAAGATATTGAAGATTCGATGACAGGACATAATAGATCAATAGACACATCCAGCGAAGTTGATTCGTAGGGCCTTGTCGAATGTTGGTCGTAGTGAGTGTCGGTGGGCAGGAGCCGGGCGCGGCAGTCGGCCGGCACAGCACCATGCGGGACGACGACGGCGCGCCGCCGCCCCCGCCGCCCGCGCCCCGCCCGCCCGCGCCCGCGTCGCCGCCCGCGCCCGCCTCGCGCCTCAAGCGCACGCTCCGCACGTTGCGTTCGCCGTTCCGCTCCGGCTCGCCCTTCCACCTCGGCGCGATCAAACGTTCCGGCTCCAACAAGTCCTCAGCCTCAGACGGCGAGATCGCTCGGGCCGAACGCACGATGCGTAAGCGAAGCAAAAAACAACGAAATGCGGCCGAGGCCCCCGCCGACACCTCGGGCGCCTCCGTAGGATCGCGGAGCACCGAAGGCTCGCCGAGCATCGATAAAAAGAAAAAAGAGGGAAGTTTACTGCGTCGCATGGGAAGCATCGGTCGGAAGAAAGCAGAGGAATCACCCCCACCTCCCGCCGTCGAGTCGGAACCGAAAGTGGAAACAACATCGGAAGCTCCGCCCCCTAGCCCGTTGGCCCAACCGCCACCGGCGGAGCCCGAACCGGAACCGGAGCCGGAACCGCCTTCTCCTATTACCCCAATAGCGGTGACGCATCCGGTGTCTATGAAGCCTTTTTCGAAAGCTGCATGGAAGCGGCACAGCGAGCCGGAGATGGAGCGGCCGGTGGAGGAGCCGAGCCCCGAGAGCGCGCTGCGGCGCAGGATCGCGTTCGTGGCGCAGGCGTCCGCGTGCCTGTCAGAGGACCACGACGACGAGGAGAGGGGAGAGGGGACGGTGGGGTCGCTGGAGGAAGCGGTGGCGTTGGCGCGCGTTAGGCTCGCCACGCACTCGCCCTCGCCGTCGCAGTCTCGCGACAACGTTGACACAGAAGAGGAGGGGTACGCGGACACTATGCCGGCGTACGGAGATCTGCTCGTTCCTGCGGAGGCCAAGGCCGACCCACCGGTGAGTAGAGCGCGGCTCAGTGAGCGCGGGGGAGCCGGGCGATGCGCGCGCGCCATGACCTTCGAGGAGACGGCAGACGCCGACGAGTGCTACCTGTCCGTGTGCGAGTGTTGCGGCTTCAGCGCAGAGACCGCGCTGCTCATCCCTGTACGTTTACATTTCACCTAGTTTACCCCGGACGACGCCATGCCTGTCGTGAGTACTATACGGATTACGTGTGCGCTTATCGTACCTTGCCTGTGCACTTTATGCGATGTCCATTGTTTACACAAGTGCTTGACTTTTCAGTGTGTTTCTGTAGTGTTACCAAACGGAAATTTTAGTCACGTACACAACTAATATAATGGTGTTCCAATTTAAATATAAAATGAGCTCAATGCTAAACTAACAGCTAAAAATAACAAACGGAACTCTTCATTAAAGGTATTCAAATAAATAAGGATCGCCAAATAGCGTATTTTTACAACCAAGAATATTAGATTTCCTAGTTCTAAGTAGGGCTTAAACTCTATTGTTGCATAATGTTATTTCTACTGCCACTAATTGTCGTTTAACCTACACCCATTATTTTTCTCAAAACCGGTTTTATCGTTGCGAATAAGGGGTAAACAACTCTAGCTGCCTCTACATTTGGAAACCAATGAAAACAATTCTATTGTCACATTTTTTTATAATTGGCATAAAAAAACCGTTTGCATGAAAACTATAATTTTGTTTATTCAATTAAGTATTACATACTTAAACTCGGCAAAAAGTTACAGTGTCTGAAATTCTTTGAATTCAATTCGTTAAAAGTCAAAATCGTATCAAGTCTAGACAAAAAAGCAATCTCCAAAATTGGTTTAAGTTTTCTATATTCATATGTAAAAAATGTTCACAAAAATTCCTAACGATGACGTTTGAAAAGAGCCATTACTAAATCATTTGAATTTATTTAATGGGAATATAATTAATGCTTTTGTTACGCAACTTTTTCGATAATCTATGATGAGTAATAAAATAAATAAGTTCTTTTCCATGGAATAGTTCCGTAAATAAATGAAACTGCCTGATTGGTTTTAAATTCTAATGACTATTGCCATTATTAAAAAAATCATAATAAATTTTGAGAGATAACCCTAATTGAGTTATGAATAGAGAACGCGAGACTAATGACTAGCCAAGCTTGTTTTTTATGAAAAAACATAAAACTAATGAAAACACGTAGGTGACAAAAGTTTTGGTTTCAATTAAATTATCGTTTTCAGAATACTTATTTTCCAAGTTGGTGAAAAATGTTAATTTAATCCTCGTTTACGCTACTCGAGTTTTTTCAAACAACAGGTTACAGACTTCAGGTTTATACATAACGTTACAGGTTTTCACGTAACGTTACAGTTTTGCAAGACTGTAACACAATGATAACAAAATTTAGATATTTCTACCAGGCTTTTTATTCTGACCTTCTTTGTCTATCTAGATCAAGGCTTTATGATCTCGAAAAACACCTCTGTTCTAAAATTTAAAAAGATTGTACTTACTTTTATAAAGTATCTATATGGTTATATTTAACTTTTTATCTGAATACACAACTAACAAATTTCCTTAATATTTATAAGCTTAGCCTAGGCGTGCTGGCGTGCCATAACCTGGGCTCTACCATTGATTTCATTGGTACCTAGATAGTTAATAACGCCTGATATATTTATCTTCGTCTACCCACTTGTACTTACTGCAAGTGTAAGTTTTTGGTTTTTTCTTGTATATGAATTGAATATTTCTTGAAGCATAACAGATAGACGTATTCAGTGATCCATAAACAATTTAGTAATTCTATGAGGGTTACTATTATAATCTAGTCTCGACTTTATCGCCACTTCCTTTTATGTGAGATTAACATAGCCCCTATTCTACTTTAGTTATGCTAAAAAGGGTAGTTGTATATTCGATGCATAGGTAATGGTGCATGTTTATTTTTATTTAACTATACAATACATACAAACCGAGTATAAACAATAGTTCTATAAAATAAATCTTACAGTTTACCACAAGAAATATTGATGCCTGCTTACCTACAGTTATTGCGTTTTGAAGGGGCTAGGCAATGTTCAAATGATTATTCATCTATTGTATTGGTATTTATTCTAATATATAAAATTCTCGTGTCACAGTTTTCGTTGCCATACTCCTCCGAAACGGCTTGACCGATTTTGATGAAATTTTTGGTGCTTATCCGGTATCTATGAGAATCGGCCAACATCTATTTTTTTTTAATGGCAAAGCAACATTTGCCGGGTCAGCTAGTAATCTATATTATTCAAGATTTTATAACAGATAAAGTAATAATATGAAATATTATGCACTGAGCGTAAAACATCCGTCATAATTTGACATTTGAGCATACAAGAAAGGCGCAACTCGAACACGCAAGACAAATACTTGCATTAATAAGCAATTATTCGAAGGGTAAATAAGAATCTAAAAGTTTAAGACCAATACACACTACAAAAACAATATATATAAGGTAGCATAAGGCTACAAATAAGTAGGAAGAAAATACGTTTATACTAGGTTTTTTTTATATTGGTTTTAACTCGAATCGATGTGCATAAAGGCACCAAAAGTTTGACTTAAAATATACAATATAATTAATCGCCAAAAAGTTTAGCTTTAACTACTTTATTTTTACAACGAATCATTGAATTTTTGTAGAGACAAAACAATAAATTCTCAAAGAAGCCTTGAAAAATTTTCTCAAGTGAAAGTCAATATTGTCTTCAGCATTACAAAATAGGTTACTGCGAATATCTCTCAGTTTGGAAAGTTCTGAAGTACCTATAAGGAGCTTAAGCCCTACACCACAGATACTTTCCCCTGTTAACGTTACAGTGTGCCAGATCAACAATACTTTTTCAAGTGACCAATCAATAATCACACACGTCTACACGGAGGCCGCTGCGCCGACGCATGTAACTCTATCCTGCATTCGGCTTGGTTTACATGGTCGCGGTTTCGCGTTTTGCAATCAAACGTTCTATTCAACGTTCACTATATTTAAGCTATTTTGAAAGAAGGATAATTACATTTAAAAGATTTTTGTGAATACATTAAAAACTCCAAATTAACTAATATCAATTACGCGACCTTAATTGAATTTAAAAGCTAATCCCTTAATTCCGACGCAAGTAGGCCACTTCGAAGGTTTCCATTGAGGAGTGATACCTTTTGAGAAGTTACGTTTCGTTTAATTTATTTATTGACATAATAAACTCGGCATCTATATGACAAATACTTGTTCTTATCAGTTGTCCGATAAGGGGTTTTATTTGCTTCCACTTGAAGTGACTTCATAAATAGACGAACCGTGGCGAGTGCGAGTATCATCTTGCGGGCTTTGTTACTTTTTGCAAAAAAAAAACTATTATAGGGTCGGTGTCCACCTGTCCGTTCAATACAGAAGTTCAGTTCAGATTCGATATTTGAATTTAAAGGCGAAGGCAAGGATCGAGTGGTCAGTGTAGCGTTCGGTGCGATGCGGGACGCGTTACTCGAGAATATTCCAAGTGCGAGCTACCTTGTGTTGAGAAGTCGGACTAGTTTTTTAAAATATTTACAGTTCGAGTTTACGATCATTGAATGATGGCTCCGAAACCGAAGCCTAGTAGTAGTGGCGTGAGTAAATAACTTAAATGCTACTAAAATGCTTGTTCGTAATTTTGCTTTAGGTATTGCATTCTTTATTTAAGTTTTTTATGAGTCTAAGACTATGCACATTAACTAAAACAAGTTTTACAACTTGAGCATTATGTCCTTCAAGTTATTTTTAAAACTTTAACTTAATATTTTTACTGTAAAGTGTATTCGACTTGCATTTTGAAATGTATCTAGTTTGTTCGAAATATAGCAGTTGCGCATGAGTGACATCGCGAATATATTTTTTGGTAGGTACATGACATTATCTTGGCAGATAGAACGGGTCACTTGACCCTTACTGAACTTACTTAGCTCCGCTGTATACATATGTATATTAAGTTTGTTTCAAACTACAGCCAATGTATGGATGACAGTTAATTGACATTAATTAGAAATGATGAACGATATTGATAATTAGCTTATTAAACCGCGCAAGGATCTTCCTGTGGTTGTTAAAGCAAAAAAATATTAGTACAATAACCAAGTAACAAGTTAACCCCGATATTGCCATATTTGGTTGTTATTTATAAATTATATTTATATATTAATATTGCATGGACGATGAACCATTAACAATTATGTTCTATATTAAACCTTAAATACTAAACACATTTAATGAAATTAATATATTATAAGAAATAAGCAAATAAATTTAAGCACATGTGACTAACCGAAATGATTCATTATTTTAATAAGGAACAACATTAATTTATTGTTAATCATTAATTAACTAATCATTCTGATAACAAGACGCTCACGGAATGTTGTCAATGTGCGTTTGTAAGTAACATATATTTAGGTAGGTACAGTAAACTTGTCTTCTGTAAATAAGTGTTGATTTCGTTCGATTCCTGTATAAACAATTTTTTTTTCTTTTTTAAAATGTAGCAATGCAGTGGATGATCTACAACTTTTAATTTAGGTTTCCAGATTGGATTAAAAAAATTGGCGTGGTGCTGCGGAAATTCATTCGGCAGCTTTAACAGAGGACCTACTTATTAACATACCCATTTAATTAAACCTATATTATTTTCAATGTTTATAAATGTTGATCTATCTATTGTTTATAAGAACGTTTCGCTAACGTCTTTTGTTTTTAGACTTTAAAAAGATCCAATTTATTTAAAACCTCTTTCGTTTTTAAATATCGAACTTCCAGTTCAAATGGTTTCCCTTTCTAAATGTATCTTCTCTTTCAGTCTCACAACACGCCCACGTCAGAGCGTCGGGAGCATCTGTACAAGATCCTGGTGATTGGAGAACTTGGCACAGGAAAGACTTCCATCATCAAACGATACGTTCATCAGTTCTTCAGCCAGCATTATCGAGCAACAATAGGCGTCGACTTCGCTTTAAAAGTACTGAATTGGGATGCCAACACGATAATTAGGCTTCAGCTATGGGATATAGCCGGTAAGAAAATGTTGTAAAATGTATTAATTAATGCTCTATAAGTGATTTAACACGTCTCTCCTGTTAGCTCGTACGAACGCGATATATTTATGGGTGTAATTTATTAAAGGTTTTGTGCGAATAGGCTAAAAATATGATGAAAAGTGGAAGATATCAGAAATACCTGCTACTCGTGCAAAACCAGTTTATGTTTAAGTTGAGGTAGTTTTTAAAACTGGCAAATTTGTTCGGGATTATAGCCATTCTCCAAATTGAAGGGAGTGCCGATCTAGATTGGCAAAAGCAAAGATACAAAGACTTTTAACATTCATCTTTTGCTTTGAATTTCCTAAGGGGTAAGGTTGTCTGAAAAACACAATAAGTGACAAAATGATTTGATTCGCTAGGTTTTAGTAATGTGATCAATCTAATTTTGAGACTAGGTTGTGATTTTTTTTCTCCGAGATGTCTGAATAAGTAGATGGCGTACCTAGTACTCAAGTCTTATGTAAAACTCGTACCTAGTACTCAACTTTAACGATTGGCTCGTTATATTCGTGCCATTGTCGCGTATTCTTGTCTTATATCTTCTTTAAACATTTTTTTTATGTGAATAAATAAACTAAATCTTAACATGAAAACTTCCTATTATTGATACTTAAAAAGTTCAGAAAATACAGCAAAGAGCCTTCAGGCAAGAACTCGCTATGCATCGTATTGGTTCTTATAAAATATCTATCAAGATATTTGAAATATTTTATTGGAAAACTTTTTAAATGCTAACCTCTTTACAAAAAAAAAACGTAACTAATAAAAAGACTGAGACGTCATGATTGATATTCTATAATTAAATATTGTCCATTATGGATCAAGATAGCAAAATATTTACTGTTATCTTTGCAGTGATAATTTCTATGTATGGTGTAGTATATTGGTGCATTCGACAAGTTACACCTTTTTACAGTTTTAGCGACGCATAAGTTTCTGTTCTGTGGCATTAAGAAGTAATTTTTTCGTGTCTTATTTACAAATGGATGCAGAAGGTCAATTGTACGTGTATGGTTTTGCATTGATCATGATTTTCTTTTCACTACTATTTATGAGCCTCGGGAAAATGGCAACCTACTAACTGAAAGGTAATAACTTATATTACTTACATCGTAGATAAATTATTGGTCGACACTTTGTATCGCGTCGATGCCGCCGGAACAATCTTATAGTTTAAAATACAGTAAATTAATTGTTGCAATCAGCTTCCCCGAATCCATTGCCTTGTTACCAATAGGTTGTTAAATCTTTCATACATGATCGCCAGTTGCGGGTACTTTTAACTAGGCCCTTTTTAAGAACGTCGCCAGTTTGATCGGCATACGTTCGCCTAGGGCGGCCCCTTCCGACAGCACCATCCATTCTTGCTCTGTACACCTCTTTCGTAAATCTATTTTCACTCATCCATTCCAAATGTCCAAACCACCGCAGCATACCCTTCTCAATCTTAGTCACTACATCTTCTTTCAATCAGCATCTTTCTTATTTGACTGTTGCGCACTCTATCACTCAATTTCACTCTACACATACTCCTCATCTCCACAGCATTAACCTTGCTTTCACGTCTCTTCTGCCACACCCAAGATTCACTACTTTTAACGGTTAATGATGTCATATGTCGGGATCGTAGCAATTGGTGTTCCCTTGTCTCTGCCAACCCCAAAGGGAGACAGGCGTGAGGTTATGTATGTATGTCATGTTGAAGTATTGTCTCTGTTTCTAAAATCTTACTCAGCTTTGAACTCTACCTTAGTATAGATTTTTGACAGTTATCTGTGGCAAAATCTACAGCGAATCTATGCTTGAGACTTAAACGCCGCTGAAGAAAGCTTGCATTTTGCAAGCT
This sequence comes from Stenoptilia bipunctidactyla, assembly GCA_944452665.1. NCBI lineage: Eukaryota > Metazoa > Arthropoda > Insecta > Lepidoptera > Pterophoridae > Stenoptilia > Stenoptilia bipunctidactyla. Next base: position 15,356,829 of record OX101726.1, read on the forward strand.
TTTGTGAATTCCTACCGCGAAATTAATAAGAATAGCATTATTCATTGGGATTTTTTAGACAGTACAGAATCTTGTAGAAGCGCGGGATTAACCAATTATTATTAACAATATTAAATTTTTATTTAAACTGAAGTGCATTAGGGTTGATATCGTATCATTGATCTCTAAGTAATATCCGTGCGCCGCTGGTGGTGTGGAGATTACAATCAGGTGCGCTTTTTGTTCGTTTATTGACATCATGTCAAAATAAAAAAAACAAACATGTGCACGTAACCGGGTCTAGTATATTTTCTGCAAATATTTACACGCCTGGGAAATAAAGTTTAATGAAAATGCGCAGTACCTTTTGCCACATTATGTATGTTTTATTTTTTTCTCTTATATCTTTTTGTGGGACTAAATGGTTAAAAAATAAAAGTAATTTCCAAATTCATTTTTAAGGTCAGAACACGCTTTGATGAGACATGCCACTTTAAAGAAACAATATATTTAAAAAAAAACTAGATTTAAAACAGTTTTCATAAACTTCGTTTTAATACTTCTGCATACGTTAGCTGAACTTTTTTCGGAAACAGTAGATAATGATTTTTGTAATATTTAATATTACGTAATACGAAAACATCGCGAGCGTAAACTTATCGTTTACACCCTGTATAGAATAGTGTGAGTTGTTAGCTTAAAATAGCCATTAATTCTTTAAAAACAAGTTGCACAATATTATGTCAAGATTCAAGAATCGGAATGTGGAAACTAATAAACATCTATTTCTAGTTTAGACCCATCAAATTTATTTATTCAAGGCCCCTTAAGTTACCAGTAAATTTTATTTAGCATCCATCCTACACCTGATCTGTGAATTTGGTTTTGGCAAAACAAATAAAATTTGAATTAATTGGTTTGCAAAATAAAAACAAAACTATAGGGTTAGTGTTACTTGTTTTTCTTTCTAAGGCAGAATATGATAAACTTGACGGGACTTGGCGGCTCAGCGCAGTGGACAAAAAGACAGAATAAATTATATGGGCATAGCACAGGCCCAAAGAGGTCTTTCGATTAGAAATCGCGAATTGTGATCTAGTATACCTATCCAATTACTTTTAAAGTATCCAATTAGTTTAATATAAAGTGCTTACTAATAACCAACCAACCAAACCAAACTACAATACGGTTTGAACCAAAATTTACACTACGTATTGTAGTTAGTGGTCTTCTTGACTTTAATAAACATATAAAATGTAAAATCGATGCAAATAAAAGTCACTCCCACGGTTACGACAAATTTAACGACACCTCATATATCAAAATCCGTCAATCTGTTTCAGCTACTCACTAATGTATTATTAATAGAGACACACAAACATAGATACCAATTTGAAAACATTTCCTTCCTTCTTTGGTAATCGGCCAATAAAATAGAAATACCAAGCTACATTCTTACGTCCCTATTATTTCCGTCGCCGTGGTTTTACGAGCTTCAGTAACAAGTACGACATTTTATCCCTAGACCTTTGCAAACGCTGTTATTAGTAGAAGTAGGGCATACTAACTTGTGGTGTAGGGCCGCTCGTGCGTGAATGGTCAATGTAATGGAAGGCGGGAAATATACGCGTGCTGATTGGTCGGAGCTGCGTAAACAATCGAAGGTTCTGTTTAATTTGTGCGCATAGGCCGCGCTAGCAATTCTTTTGAATGTTAGGTTGTAATGGTGTACATGTAGTAGGGATTATTTGCAGAGTTCTATATGTGTGTATTCAGTTTGTAGATACAAATAGAACTCTCGTTTCAGTTGATGTTGAAAGTCGCATCTTTACAAAAACGATGATCTAGATTTCTAAAATTTTTCTTAGGATTTGTATTATACATTTTAATTTTTAGTCTGTGAAACTACTTCCGTATTCTATTATAATATGGAGACAGCACTGAGGCATACCTTGTGCTCTTAACCAATTCTACCAACTCGATTATTTTTGGGCTATACGCAAGACATTATGATTTACCTATTGCTTCCTGCAAATAAAACATTTTTGGCGACATTAATACCTGATACCAACGTTAGTAATGTAGAGTACTGAACTATGCCAACCTACGAATATGTATCCTTCTTCCAGGCCAAGAACGCTTCGGCAACATGACTCGCGTGTACTACAAGGAGGCAGTCGGGGCGTTCATCGTGTTCGACGTGTCGAGGGTTGCCACATTCGATGCTGTTGTCAAGTGGAAGAACGATCTAGATACTAAAGTCCAGCTGCCTGATGGCAGCCCTATCCCTTGTATATTACTGGCCAATAAGGTTGGTTGTTTTTTTTTTGTGTGCTTGTTATTACGATGCAATAGTTTAGTTTGAATCCTTCAAGTAGCTTGTACGTGTTAGTAATTTAGCAATATCATGAAGTAATTTTTATTTTTAGAAGGAAGATAATAAGTGATAAAGACAAATGACACCTCATTAAATCAATAGACATTTTTTATGTATCAAGATTTTTACTACTGATACTCGCTAATTATAAAATCTTTCCTCAACTATTTACCAGATTGTTCCAGTATTGGTCAAAAAATCGAGATGATATAGTTGTCTGTATATTATTATAATAAAAATAGCATAAATTGTACGCAAAGACGTCAATATGCCTAAATTGATTCGGTTTTGAAGGTAGGTATACCTGTTTGACTTTACAAAACCCATTTAGTCCGAGCAGGATATTGAGAAGGTCAAAATTTTGGAATAAAGATTAAAAAAATATGGCATTTATATTTATAAATAAAGGAAAAGTTATCAGATATTTTTTTTATAATTGTAATAGCGAGGAATACTTTATTCTTCACATAACTTTTATCCGACCATTGAAAAATCGACATAAGAAGAAGAAAATCACATGCGAAATGAATAGAACATTTTTTATGCAATTTTTAAATCGAATGAAGTATTTTCTGATCCTGATCGTTTCTTTCTATCAGATGAAATTAAAACTTGTTCTTTTGCATACGTTATTATAATCAGTATAGATGAAAAGACGGCTATGCATCATATGAGAATCCATTTTAGTAAACTCGTAGTATCAAAGCGAACATAGTTTACATTAGGTACTAAAAAACGGTAAAAATGTTCAATGTTATTTCGTCCTTCAATAAGTACACACATTAATCAATTTGCATTATCAACAGGATCTGAATCGATGCATATGATGATATCCGTTTAGAAATCAACTGATTTAAGACTAATGAAACGATTAAAAGTTCCATAATTAAAGTACTGAATATGTTTTAAATTAAATCACGCGCTACAAACGTCAGCGGCGCATCAATATTAGTAAAATGGCATATTTAAATAAATGGGAATAATTTTAAGTATCTTTTTTTAGGGACAACAAGTAGACATGATTGCATTTGTTCAGAATACTCCCATATTATTGCCAAAGGATTTAATTTGATTAAGTATAAGTTCAATGTCTGTAACCACAATTTCAAAGCCTAATTTAAAATAATATCCTATTTTCACGATAGGTCTGAAAACAACCTTACGAAACTAGACAGGCATTATGAAATAAAACCATTAGTTTTCATAAAATTTCTATATAGCTATTGCTTGTTATCCTTTTTCTTCCTAAACCTTAAGTCAATAGTTGTGTTATAATATATTACCAAATAACTTACTTAAACTTTTTATAATAATCTTATGGATCTGTATCACTATAAAAACACCTAACACAATCGCACAAGATTGTTTTCCAAACAGGGTCAGATAGCATAACAGACTAGCAACTAATACACACATATGAAGTCACTAAAGCTCAGTTTATTGGGAAGTATTTGGTAATTCTGTGGTATTTATACAGTATTGATCGATAAATACTTCCCTAACCAGAGATCATTATTGTGAACGTAGGCAGTGGCTGCAGGCGAGTGGCCATTCAATAGCTCATAACGTCAAGAGATGTTATCTCAATAATATTTTACAAGTTCTTACGGCGTGCTAAAGAAACTGTCAACAACAGCTGTATATGTTTACAAATCGTTTTATTTATTTGTCTGTGATATGGACGTTAGATAACGTGGTAAATTTTGACACTGATAGTGTAAATCACGTATTCACTTCTTTTATTTTTTCAACATTTCAACATGGGATTTTATACTCATAGGTGTATAAATTGACGACCACGTTTTAAAATTATGCATGCTTTCTTTTCTACGGTTAAATGGATATGATTATAAAAAGATTTTAGCTCAAAATGAAATACAATTAAACAATTATCGGTTGGACGCTTTCGAGTTCCGCCTAGTTTGTGGCAAGAGAAACGTAAAAAAATGACATGAATGAATAATTATCCTAAGTAAGTACCGTTTATTTGGTTTAAGTGACGGGTCTTAATAGCAGCACTGATTTTAAACGCCTTAAGTTTAATTTCGTACGTCCAAAGTTTTTTATTTCAATTTGCAGTAAACTTTCATGAAATAAGCATATGCGAAGAATGTAAATAAAAAGTGTCTTTGAATGAGAACAAAAAGACAAAAATAAAAGACGCACTGGAAATAGCCCCTTTAGCGTTGTGTTACCATTTATTTTTATTTACTCTAGAGCTACATTGTACGCGTTCTTTTATAAATAGTATTTTATTATTATTACCTCAAGTAAAAAAAACTGTAACATATTGATATCATTCTTATACAATAACACAGCCTAAAGAAAAGCATACATTACATTTTAAATCTAAATATATTACTGTATTAGTAAATCATTTTGTTAAGTTGGCATGTTACAGAACTTACAGACAACCTACAGCTTTATAAGAATGTCTATTTTGCCGACAAAACGGCAAACTCGATAAATATTATTGCAGGGTATACATATGTATATATATAAATGTTATTTTCTTTGATATGATATAAACGTACCTGCATATTTATTATAGTATCACTTAGTACAAAAAAATAAAATATGGCAATATAAACTTTTTTGCAAATAGTCGCTGTTGATGAACGTAGCTACTACGTTACGGCATTTCATGAATACGACGTGGTACTACAAGATGTTTTGTAGTAACGCGTAGTTGGTCTTTATTTTAATGGTATACATTCATAATTTAGAGTGAGCATGATTCGGTTAAAATGTTAGCGAATAAATTAAATTCCTTGTTAAAAAAATACATACCTTTTTTGCAAATATCGTTTCTATAAATTATCTTATTGTGTAAAAAAATTTGGCCGGTGACTAAAAACAACCCTTTGTATTATATATATTTATATTAATAACTGGTAATATTTATCTCTCAGCTATTCAGCCTCACAGTCAGAAATTATTTGTAATGAGTCCACTCCCCTGACGTTAAGGCCGTCAACCAGCAGGAAACGTCCCTGACATACGTCAAAAGTAGATAAATTTATAGAGGTAGACGTGCAATAAAGGGCGAATAAACAAAATAAATACCATGCTCGGCCGGCTGGCAACATGAAATAAGAAACACATAGTATCTTTGGATTGATGATCCCCGGCCGCGCGGTAGTTATGTAAAACGTAATTGCGAGCAAATTAAAGTACTTTAATATTAATTTGCAGGAACACCCCTCTATAATTCGTATCAATGTATTGTTTCAAGTTTTTCCACTATTCAATTAAACAAAATACGCTTACAATTATTTTATCGAGTTTAATAATCTTGTTCTTTTAACTAGTGACAAAAAATTACAAATAAGTATTATTTTACAATATTGACTTTATCAGTACAATAATTTATGCAGAAGCAAACGTATAAATACAGACAACCGTCGGCTTTCTGCATACTTACAATAAATATTACATACAGTTGATACAATGAGCATAAGTCTTGTTGTCAACTCGTAAACAGCTTCTGCCGATATGAATAAACTGCTTTGTTGTTGTTTTATACACATTTATTAATACAGCATGGGTTAAATATGTCTCCGCAGAAATATATACCGACTTAAGCTTACGTAGTTTTCTTAGAAAAACATAATAATATAAACAGAAACACATTTTCTTTTTAAGAAAAAGAAATCTATTGGATATACATTATTAGTTATCTATTTTATAGACTAATTGGTATTTCACCAGATATACCTATAAATCTCGGCTCAGGTTTAACTAGTTGAGATGCTATTTTGATCGCGATTTACGTCTCACGGAATATACCGGCTTCGTTTATATCTCGTTTCATAAAACTTAGCTAGCTATGACAAGGAATGAACGAAATAATGATGCGTTCAAAGTCTTGCAATAAAAATAATGGTTCCCTCTCAAATGATGAAGAAAAAGTCAGATCATGATATTTTTTTTAATCATTAATCGTAACTAAACTCATCTCATTGGCAACAAAACAAAGTGTACCTATCTTGCAACTTACATATTGGTAGGAAACTCAATCTTATCTTCAATTGATTCCAAAAATGATAGACCTGTTGGTTTTGTAAAACGAAATCTAGTTACAAAATCTTTATCATCAAGAGTGTCGAAGTGTTCTCTCTCGCGTATCTGGAGCGACGAACAACAAAATCATCCTCATCAAAATTCGCCGAAAGCTAGCACCAAAGCTCTTTTCATTTCAGTTCAAACAAATTTTTACTTTATAAATAAATCACAAAAATATAAAACATTCTCCCTTCCTTTTTAACCCATAAACAAATATAAATTTAAACTATATTATATAATCCTATTTCGAAAAAATCACTTTAAATAAACAAATAATATAAAACTTAATATGACACATTGACAGTGACAGAAGACAGCTTTTGAACTCGTTCAAATACGCTAAACGGCGAAAATCGGGCGTTTAGACACTAATCTAAGTTCAAGCTGATCTAAGTGTTATTTATGCCGGCGAAAATGAAAATTGAAGGCGGAACTCGTTTAAACGCGTAAACTGAGTGTCAAAGTATTTTCCATGTATCTTCTAATCTATGATGTTTTGCTTTACGCATTTTAGTTTGCCCTAAAGTTGACAGTAAAATATGAGAAGTGTTTATAACAACATCTGAATGGAGTTTCGCTTAGTAAAACTTTATTTGAATAAATGCAACTACACAGAGTAAAATGCTAGGTCTATGCCAGAATATGCGCTATGTCATCATGAGAATTAACAAGAAGTTTGCCACGATCTTTAGTAACTCGTATTGGATAAGGTCGAAGTTGATGGTTATAGTTACATAATACCTACATAGCTACTGAATCGATAATAAATTGGGAGTTTTTTAGGATTTTTAAGTCTATGAGGAGCACATTAAACAGATGCATACTATTATCTATATATGCTGACTCATAAAACGATTTATCATACGTCAGTTGTGATAGAAAAAAATACATAAGCTTTATAATATTTTACTTTTAATAGCAATTATATACCTAAAGTTATCTTTATAAAAATAAATATAACTACGAAGAGATAATTGATAATTTATAGTATTTTCTAAGTCTATGCTACTCGTACATATTACGGCAGAATGTAATTGTACTATTGGGTTGTTTTTGATTTCATGTGATATTCATGTGTAGCTATTATTAACATTTGAGAATTGTGAATCTCGCTGAAAACGAATATTTTTTTTAGAATCGTAATGATAGTTCTATAAAAGTGCAGACCTTCCCACGCACGTACGTATTTGATTATTATTATTTGTTTACAAATACAAGTGACAAACTTGTCTTTGAAGAAAGAACTAGAAGTTGCCTTAAATGCAGTTTACAAGTGTAACATTCCTCACATGTAATACCTATGTCTAATGCGAGTCACGCACCATACTAGCACGTTAGATGAACTGGTCTGCATAGCTGGCTAATAGAAATATTTAATGTCACGCAATTTGCCAGCACCTGGTGAGCGGCGGGTACCATGTGTGGCAGGCGGCAGGTACCCTGGTTGACGACACTCGTGGTGTAATGTGCCGATGTAGATAAGGCCGTGACATAGTGTGAATGACTTAATAGTTGTGGATAAATTGATTCTGGAAGTAGCCATTCTTTAAAAATGGTGATACCAACTCAAATTGTTTTTTATAAATTGGAGCGTAGAAAGATCATTTGTATTAAAACTTGTGAAAGAGCACAAAAAATATAAAAGTAACTTTCGTAGTTTCGTATACAAAAATTTTAAAAGGCTTCTAAAATGATTAATGGTACAAGTGCAAATCAAGCGCTCACATTAAAAGATTTCGTAAAAATGTATCATACATTTTTCACATGCATTTTTGTCACAGTTCACGAACATAAATGAAAACGTTTGGAAAATACTTCAACGATTTGTTTAAAATACATTACTTGCGTCTAAACACTGCATAGACTACAATTATGTCTTCTTCTAATAAATATAAAAATTAAACCCATTTTCGAGAAACACGCACAACAACTACAATTTGTTCGTGCAGCCGTCAAGGTGTGATTTAAAACTTGTATTTTAAACTAATAGTTGGTTTTAATACACCGACGTTAACCGACAGTTTATAACCAGTCCTCGGATATAAGAAATATGTAGACGATTAAAGCACTTGCCATATATCAGCGTTGAATTGAACGAGGCTTTAATGTTCACATTAACGTGCCACGGTTCGATTTTATTATGAAGGTGCTGCGAGTAAAACGCGGTACAAAAGATATCAACGCGGCTATTTGTGTAATATGGGGATCAGTTTACGGTTGTTGGAGAATAGGCTGTAATGAAAATATTATCATTTTAATAAAATAATTGAATAAAATAACTTCAGAAGTAGTATTAGATTTGTATGAAAATTGAAGGATGTATTCTGCATTATTTTTATTTGCAGAATAATACGCTATGGTAACCAGATCATGGTGTGGTAAAGTGGTCACCAGATCACCAGAATGATTTTTATTTTGAACTCTTTAGAAAAATATATATTTGCGAACTTATTGAATGATTTGAGGTTTTACTGTCATTAAATGCCTCTAGCTGCAGTAAATTATGACTGTAGCCCTTAATAATACAAGGAAAAAGAAATGCACGAATATGTTTTTCAAGTGCTGAAACTCATTTTTATATTGAATTTTAAATTCAGATAATTCCAGAGATGCAATTGAACAACTAACTAATTTATGGATTCTATATATAAATTGAATCCCGTGTTTCTATAGTATTAAGCAACAGCTTCTATGAAACGTTCCTCTCTCCCATTGCCACTTTAAAGGTCCTTAACAAGCTAACCTCATATTTTTCCTTACAGTGCGACCAGCAGAAGGAAGGCATCGTGAACTCGCCGGGCAAGATGGACGAGTACTGCCGGGAGAAAGGCTTCGCGGGCTGGTTCGAGACCTCCGCGAAGGAGAACATCAACATTGAGGAGGCTGCCCGATCCTTAGTTAATAAGGTTTGAAATTTTGCTTCTACTTGCTAAGGGCTGGCTTAGAATAATCTCGAAAAACGTCCGAATGCTCGACCGGCCTTCGTGGCGTAGTGGTCGAGCATTCGGTTGTGGGGTGAGATATTCTGGGTTCAATTCCCATCCGGGCTGGTTTAGGATAGAAACTTTATTGGGTCTGGGTGTATACTATCCCCTAGTATATAAAAGCTTACTTTGTTTGGGTCTACATAGCTGGTGTGTCAGTTTGGGTGATTTATTTTTTCTTAATTATTTATCCTGGCGACGAATTTGGATTGGTGTTAGGAGGATATGACCCTTTCTTTATCCGCCTGGCTAGCAATCATCATTAATATGAAGCCTGCCGCCAGATATTCCGCACGAGCGTTGATGTGGTCCGGTAATGATTTACGAAAGTCAGTATTTCTGAAACGTGTTGGGTGTTGACATCATCGCAGATATTAGCTGTCAGTTCACGGATTGTATATTCAATATGTTTGTAATCTAAGGTTACTTATCTATTATCTACAATACAAGTTCTTTATGAAACTTAATTTTGACTGGATAGTGGAATGTTGGGTATGAATGTCAGAAATTATTTTTTAATTGTATAAATAAGTTTAGGAGACTTCACGTCGGAACGTCTTTGGTATTGGCGAGTATTCTAGTATATAGATCGTTTCCGAGACCAGACGGGCTGGTACTAGAGCTTAGACCTGTCATACTGCAATACGACCAATGTTCCACCTGTTCATGAAGTATTCATCTTCCTTTACCGAAAATAACTAGGTGGAGCTAACATTACGTAAATATGTAAAGCAAAGTTTCAAATAATGCGTAGTATTCGTATCCTGGTATTCCCTCAAGATAATAATGTCAGCAGGTAAAGCTGCAAGAACAGCAAGTATTTACATATTGATAAATTTATTAGATTTAACTACTTGTTATGGACATTTAAAGCTATTGAATAACTCATAATTTTCAAGATAGCACGAAGTGAATGGGAGTCAACCTGCAACTCGGCGCCGAGCCCCAAGGCAATGCCTTAACCTACATGCAATACTAATATTTGCAGTTCATATCTTGTAGAGAAGGGAATTAATTACACGTTTAGTTTTGAGAATAGCTTTTTACCTTTAGCCGTATTACGGTTTCACGTTTTGAAATTCAAGGTTTACTAAGTAGTCCAGCTCTGTGCTGAAGAAGGCAGTGCTTAAATTAGGTTTATATTCAAATTGTTATTTACCAAGTTTTTCGGTATTGCTAAAATGTAAATAATATATCTATAGTAGACAACATAGGTAATATAAAATTTATTTTTAATTTTATAAATTAAATTAATTTTTCAATAAAAACGAAAAAAAAAATAACCTGATATGAGTGTAGCTTAGAAAATCCCGGAATATAGGAGGATAGTAATTTTTCCGGTTAGTTCATATTGAATCTAGCGCCAAATAAATTTCTGGAAATGGTTTATAAATATTTTATGAAGAGCTGCAGGCAAAAGCGGGTTTATAGAGCAAAAAATGGAGCAATTGTGAGGTAGATGGTTTCCACCCAGTCCATTTTGCAAGTACTTACAGTGCTTATTCATTAAACTGTTCAGTAGATGGTGTTGCGTTTATCGCTTGTAGTTTAAAATGATTTGATTCCCATACTCATGAGAAGTTAATTTACCAAATATAATTCATCAATTTATCGTCTTTAATAACATTTGATTCATCAATTTTAAAGTAGAGATTCTATCGTATTCTTCAACTTTCTTGAATATTAAAAATATAACGATTGGCGTTGTTGCAACCAACAATGATGTACTGTTTCTAAAAAAGTTAATTTCTTCCTAGACCTGTTTAGTAAAAGAAAAAAATAAGCGGTAAAATAAATAAATAAAAAGTTAGATTTCTCCGGGATTTCATACATCCTAATAAAAATAATTAGGACCATTCATATTTTTCTTCACAACAATAAAATACAATGCAATAACTTTAAAACTATTTTAGTTGATTTTCTTTATGCATTCATGAAGAAGCTAAAAAAAAACATATTTTAAAAACATTTACAAAAAAATCTCTTTCTACAAACATATAAGTTGAATCAGACAGCTTTTTACTATCCAGATTGATTGATTTTTAAATCAAGTTGAATTTGTTAAATCACCATAATAACGAAAATAAAAAGGTTAGGGATCTTTAATAATACATTTGGAAGGCACGCTCAATAGTTTATACGGACCGATAAGCTGTAATTGATTTATATGGTAATTCAATTATCATAAACATGGCCCATCTAAATAATTATCCGAAGGAAATCAACGTATGGCCTAAAGCAAGATTTAAAAGCTTTTGTAACTACGGGCGTATCCTAGTCTACTTCTATAAAAAGGCTCTAATTATTAGCAAAAATAAATATACTTGTCAGAAAAAAGTGTCTGTTCACAGACCACAGCTCATTGCAGTATCTTTCGTTCAATAAAATGAATTACTTAGTGTGCAATGATAAGAAAGAGATTTATTTAAATGCCATTCGATGTTTTTCATTCGTATAATCGTATAAAAGACATGGGCAGGGCGCAATGCTCGGCTAAGCATTACTGAATTTTAAATCTATGTGATACGCTAGTTATTTTTTGTACATTCGATTGTACTATTTACATTTTTATTTTATTAATACTTTACTTTAAAAACTAGTATTATAACTCGTCCATCTTTATTGAAATTATTCAAAAAGCTGAGTTCAAAATGTCATGCAAAATGTACGATTACAAAGTGCGCTGGCAGATGTGCGCTTCTAACTTAAAACAGTATAATGATGTGTTTTCTACCTACAAGAGTAAAATGTTGATATAACACAAACAGGTTATTCTTACTGTTTGAATGTTAAATAAACTTGATGCAGGATGCATGTAAATTAAAGACGATATAACTCCCACACACAATGGACTCTATTGTGGAATTTATCTATTGGTTGTTGATTATATTTAGACTGTTTAACGCTTTTTATATTTACATAATTTAATTCAATTAGAAGGTACAAATTATAAGATATTTAAAGTTCGCTTTCTAACATTTATGTTTGACGTTAATATTATTCTGTTACTATCAATCGTAGTGCATTCGTTAAGATAATTAATGTGAATTCATATAACTTGACTTCACAGGAATTTAACGAAAAGCATAAATAGCTTTGAATATATTTCGAAAGATAACATGTCTAACTTTTAGTGACACACTTAAAGGGCCGGTTTAATTTCCAAACCTTTTCTATCGGGTTTTGGGCTATTAAATAAAGTATTACCTAGCCGTCCCACTTTTTTTCTAATTTTATTTGTTATTCTACCAGTTTTACGGCTGCGGCGCTTGACACTGATTGATTTTATACTACGATAACAACCAGACTGCATAGAAAAGGTTTAATGTGGGAAGTACGTTGCGACAGATTAAATAAAAAAGGATCTTTGTTTTTTGTACAATTAAGTGTTTTTATATAAAAACTAATGGTAAAATGAAAAAACCTTTTTACTACATGTCAATAATCTTATCTAACTAATATTTTGATGAGACTTTAACGAAGTTTTGTACCTGCAATTGATGCGTGAAATTAAATCATCTCGACGTTTCAAATAATTTAGCAAGTCATAAACATTTGTATATTGATGGTGGAACTATTATAAAAACTGAAAGAAAGAGATCAGTAATTAAACTCATTGAGTCGTTCAGTATCAACAAAACCTTATCTAGCAATGCAACGCCTTTAAACAGTTAAGTTAATAAAATCAAATGTCAAAGTTTTTCTAGAGAACAAAAATATAAATTCTAAACAAAAGCACGAGAGCGAAACTACTAGTTCTAGTATTTCTAGAACTAGTAGTTTTTTTACCTCGACAATTAGAGGGTGCACCCACTGGGTGAAATTTGATATAGCTCTATATAACAAAAGCGTAAAACGGACTTTCTTCGTAATTATAAATCAATCGCAAGTTCGCTCTGTTGAATCTTCGCAATGAATCTTATTATTTCCTACCTGATTAATTCATTACGCATCGATGTGAAAAGAAAACACCTTTTTCAACTGACTAGTCTTTTATTGAGTTATATTTAAAGACAGTTAGACCTACAGTAGTTTATAGGCTAGTTTGTGTAATTGTTCTCAACTAGAAATAATAATAAATGGCGCTGTGATTTATTAATCTTGTATTTATTCAAGAGGAAGTATTTATGCTGTCTTGTCTTAAGTAGTTATGTGGATTACAAAGTAACTGTAATTATTCATCTTTTTTCATAAGCAATGATATATCTGGGAGATCTTATGAGTTGGCATCCATTAAAAATGTTGCTTGTAGGTTCGCATTTGTGCGTGTTGCGTTATTGTGACTGACGCTAATTGGCAGCGGTGGTATCACGCACCTAATCAACGGGGCGTGTAGAAATGAATTTGCAACGCATCAAGATAAACCTGCACTAATTGTGTATAAGTATTATAAAATTATCATAAAAAGGAAGGATATCTTTATTACTTGTTTCTGTTCTTTACTAGAGCTATTTCCGCGTTCTTGCTACCTCCTTAAGTAGTGATTAAAATCTAAGACATGTAGTTTTTACTATTTCGAACTCAAGCTTGCTCGTTGTTATAAGAAAAGTTATTTCAACATTTCGTTCAGGACGCTGATCATGTGAAACGATCCAAAATACTTAAAAACTAAACAAACATACCAAAGAATCTAGGTGTGGTTGTTAAAAATATAAGTTCAATGGCGAAGAACGAGCTGCTATGCAAAAAGTTCTTTTTGGTTGGTTGGTTGCCTTTATAAATGTTTTACGTCTTCATTATACGAAGAAAAAACATAATGCTTATATCCATTATCTTTAGAGCATCGATGAAGATCCAATATTATTTATTATAGTTACACTCTAAAGGTTTTCTCGAAGCACTTCATATTACACGTTGCGAGGTGCAACCAGTTTGAAAACTAATTGAGCCATCATCATCAATCATTTACGTAGTAAACCTCCTTTGTACAGCCGCAAATAAGCTGTTATATACATGTAATGACATAAAAGTACCGTACATTTGTAAATAATAATATTTACAAGCTAAACGGCTTCTCACGGAATGGTTTTTAAGTGTTAGTCTGCAGCACGACAGTGTTGGGTTCAATTTCTGGTTGGGTTAGTTATAAAACATCTTTTCGCTCCGATTTTGTATAATATGTTAACTTTCGCCCTGTCTTATATAAAAAAAATATTTGTACTTTTGAACATAAAGTTGACGCGCTAGTCTAGCAAGTAAGCTGCGCTGGCAGATTGGTGGTAATATAAAATAATAAAAAACGTAGTGAGGTAGTGTAAAGATACGTTTTTGCAACTCTACTTATATTTAATACTAAAAGAATCAATCGACCCACCGATCAATAAATCAATCTAAATTGTTCATATTACAACATAAAAGTGCTATAAAAAGGGATATGTTATACTGAGGACCACCTTGATATCCAGTGACGATGACGGCCAAATACCATTAGAAGTGTTTAAGTTATTGTGTTTTATATAAAACATCGGATATTAGGATTCAATCCTAAATTATTCTCCCTTTTCGTCACTGCATGCTCTATCTACACTATGACAATATCGTAGAAAAACTACATATTGTAGAAAAACATAATATCATATGCATATTAATTTTATTCCCGGTAACTAATTTTGCTAAGAACATAACAGTATGCATAAATTTGCGTCACTCACGCTGCGGATGATTCAGTATCGACATTGCACCATAACGCAATGTTAAGCAATATTATAAATAAAACACAAGCTTATATACGATGTCACTAAAAATGTATGTCTCCTTCCTTATTTAATTCAAAATGACAGCTTTTAAATTGGTTAGTTATATACTTTTAGAGCCCAGAATGTTGCAGAACATATACCATAATAAAGTAGATATATTGTAATTTTTTTCAAGGTGTGTGTTGAAGATTGGGCGATCTTTTTAATAGTGAAATTGCTCATATAAGGTTGGCTAAGGAGTACTACCTAAGCACTGATCAAATGTAGAGTAAAATCGTAGTGACCTTCGTTGGATGGTAGAATCTTTTAGGTTGCACTTCTTTAGTGATTCTCATATAAAAAAACAACAAATATCATCTCCATTAATATTATGTGTTAAAAAATACTAAGTCCGCGTACTGATCTTTGGCTTTATCTGCTATAATAACCATTTGTTGAGATTGAGTTAGATAACCAATAGCTCAAGCAATTCAAAAAACTGGTTAACTCAAACTACCTTGATAAAGCTGTCATATAATTTGTCCTCAGTTAGTATATTTATAAATAATGTATGTATTTATCTATACATGCATAGGTTTTGCATATGTACAAACATACATATTTGATTAATCATGTTTTTGGTATCTATTTTACGTTTCCACCGAAGACACCTAATACAAATAATCCCTTACTAATCTAAGAGAGAGAAAATATTTTTCTATGCCATTAGACTCCCTTTTGTGCTTGTTCAAAAAAAATGAGTATAGAGATTACACAATTTAATGCAATAAACTGACTGATACATTGAACCTTTTGTTCTTATGTGTAAAGCATGGTTTATCCTTGGAACTTTTTTAACGTTGAAAAACTAACAAGAACAGGTTTACTGACGTTCAAAAGGCCTATTAAAGCGCCTGATTCATGTTCCCCTGACGAAATGGTCTCGATAACGACGTGGGCCCACTGTGGTATAAAATAACTATTATATGGTCAATTTTGAGGTAGGCAGCTTTTTAGGTAATTTTTAAATTACTTCAGACCCTTTTTGAGGTTCTTACGGTTATTCGATATTAGGAAGGTAAAGGTCAGTAAGAATGAATTATTTGTTTCTCTTTAAAGCTAAAGTTGCTGGATGAATTAAAATAATAATAAGATAAAATTTAATACAGGTAGAGCAAGGGTAATACTCGTATATCTGATATTCCCATGGGACGTATTAGGGTGGAGTGCCAGGAACAGCTATTTATTTTAAGCTTAGGAAATTATTGAAAGAAAAATACATTTCTCTTCATCGATGACATTTTTACAATAAAAGTCTAAAGCAGTATAAATCAATAGCTCACCGCTGTGTATTGTATGTCAATAAAAACATAAATGTTAATGATGAGGATTATCAAGCTAAGAAGCGGATAGCCTAAGAATTACATAATCAATGTATGCGTTCATGGCTACTATAGAATGAGGTGAAATAAATTATTACTCTATGCGATGAAGTTATTTATGTGTTCAGCTTTTATAAATTAACTATTAAGGTTTGTGGCCGAAATAGTTTTAGTGTGCACGCGCCTTTAAGTATCATCGCCTTTCTGAGAAAGTTATTTTAACGAACCTAAATGTTTTTGTGTGAAATAAAGCTGACTGCCATGGAATAAATTAATTACTGCGCCTTTCTTTATCTGATGATTTTTGTGTGTATAACTTATGATATTTTGACATTATACGCCCTTTACGGCCCTTTCTGTTTGTTTATCGTTATTATATTTCTTTATAGTATGAGGTAAAAAATAACTGAGGTTTTACTAGGGTCCCAGATTTTGTTGTGTTAAATAAACTGTTTCCCTCTTAAACCTGTAGCAATCGAAGTGAAATCTACAATATGATTTACATTATTTTCTCTTTACAGATACTTCTTAATGACAAACTACTTCAGAATAACGACAACGGCAAGGACTCTGAGAAATTTGGACTGGAACATAAAATTGCAAATGGCGACAAAACCAGGGACAGTGGAAACAAATCGTGCGCGTGCTGACCAACCACAACTCGTCATTTTTCGGCCTATAAGAACGCGCGAATTACCACTGGTACACAAAGATTATTATTAGTCACTAGTGAACATTAAATTTGTGTGTTATAAAATTTCGAATTCTATTCGTGTAAATGAAGTTGATTTATATTCAAGTTTGTTTTCTGTATTTTCACGTAATTATTATGTTATAACAGATTTACTTTATAAGTACTAAGGAGTTGTTTAGTGCCATTGTGGCTAATTTAAGTAATATTTACGTTAAATGTAATCTACTGTTATTAGTTATTATGCTTTGTATTGGTTGAGAATGAGAGTGTGAGAGTTGTTAACTAAATATATTAATATTTTGTGAGATTTGTGATATTTTATTTAATGCCCCTTATATATTCACTTACATAAGATAAATGTACACCAGTTTAAAGAGTAAAACTGAGACATTGACAGGGTTATTAATAATAAGACCGTAATCTTTTAAGGTGACTTAGGCTAGATCATTTGCAATAATTTTAGCCCCAATTGTAAAATCTGTAAGTGGTAAACCATTTTTAAAATAATTTGGATTTGAAATCGGACCATTTTTTTTTTACAATCGTCGTTTGAACTAAAACTAATAGAAATGGTTTACTTTTGGATTATAAAATTTGAAGCCATTCTCTTGCCTCTTCCTCCCTCTATGTCCCTCTTTGTCAGCAGGCTCTTTGAGTAGATTTGAGAGGTTTCTTTTTAAGCTGTTGACCATAGAAAAAATCCGAGCTACGCAGAATTTAGTATCGATCGGGATGTTTACCAAAGTTACGTCTGATGAACTATAAATTGGTCTTAACTTTCAGATCTGCAATTGTTCTTTCAAAACATTCTTCTAACGTCCTTCCCTCAGTCACACGCAATCAAGCTGCAAAGAAACCTCTAGTCCGAGTTTTCTCATAAGGACATTAATCTCGTAACAACGAAACTAATAAGATTTTAAATATTTATGTACAATCTAAAAAGTTAAGACCTATTCATAGGTCATTCATTCGACATAATTTTAGTTAATATCACCCTGGCTGGATCGATCGGAAAAAATAAATTGCCGTTTTTACTTGTGGAACAATACCTATTTTCCGCATAATTCAGAAAACATTTAGTTTTAAATCTCTAAATCAGTTATCCAATTCCTGATTCTCCCACAGGGACGGGACCCCACTGGTCGTAGATACGTCTAATTCTTATGTGGGTGTGTGTGGTCTGAGGGCCACTAACATAAAAAAACTCAATTGGTTATCTACTACTATTTAATGAGCATTCCAAAACAATTTTGGAACTTGTAATCAGATTAAAAATTTAAAGTGTGTGCTGAAATGTAAAGCTCTGAGTTCAAACCTACACAGCTGACTGAAAGAAAGACCCAAATTAAAAATTCAGTAAAATTACAGTTCAAGGTTACCCACTTTCGGGTAGAAAAAAAATTGTGATGTGGTTTAAGGTAATAGTTTTTTAAATAATAATATCGTAATGTATGGAATAGTATATTTCATTACGAGTGCGGAAAGCATGTCATTGCAAAGAGTTCCGACAAATGTCTACACGAGCCGAGGCGCAGCCGAAGGCGAGGGTTGACAGTCGGAACGAGTTGCAATGACGGTTCCGCACGTGTACTGAACGACTATTTTTAATACAGTTGCGAAAAAATTAAGGAATTTTATAAAATATACAAAATGGCGTTAGCCGTGAAAGATTATAAACAGAGATTTTTTTTGTTTGTTTACCCATTCTGGGTAGGCAAAGGGAACTATGCCCATACAGCCAAGTCGATTTTTTGTATTGACATGAAATGAAAATGAATTTAATGAGATAAAATGAAATGAAACCTAACCTAACTCATTGCATCAAATCATTATATCTGATATTGAAACAAATTATTAGCTTCTTTTCAGAATTATTTGCATGAATCGTAAAAACTTCTATGAATTTCTTTTTAGCAAAAACTTCGTGGTTGAGTTTTTCTTTTTAATAGACATTATTTTGACATTTGGGAAAGAGAACGCACGAGTGCGGAAAAGGTAAAAAAAAGCACAAGTGTGTAATAGCCCACATCCTGAACGCTAAACGTCCCTGCAATACGCCACTTTTTGAGCAACTGTATTAAAAAAAAATATTATGGTACTCAAGATATTTCTTTTTTTTATGGTGCTGTTAGCGATGGGCAAATATTCTTGAAAATTCATTTTTAACGACGATACGAGTTGAAAAAGCATCAAGTGAATTTCACTTCTACTGTAACCGTTTTAAGGCACTACTTATGTTTGTTAATTATTTTCATTAAAGTTACTTTAAAAATATATTACACACCTCAAATTCAATTATTTATAAATTTCTTTAAAATTTTATTCAAAACAAATGACAAATACTCGTTAGTTTTCAATCATTCTCATTCAGCTCGTACACTACGAAGTTTTTAACTGGTATCATTATAACCATAACCGCTGTAACCATAAGGTCACCCATCTTTTGCCGACCGCGCCGACTGTAGCTTAATCTGAAAATCTTATAATATGCACAGTAACCACGGCGCCACAACTTGGAAGTCTACTGTAAACGACAAATTTAAAGCAATTCAAATGAAAAAATTTTGATAAATGATCAGTACCTTTTAAAAACCACCCACCTCGGCGTCACCCTTCATATGGAATCTGGCGTCAAATGTCCCGCCGGCAATAAAAATATCTATACCTACTATCTTTAGGTAAGTACCTACGAGTATGAAAGAGAATTTCTGCCTGTCTATGTAAGGGGCATGTTCTGAACTACCGTAAAATGGGGTGAATAGAGTCAATTTCAAACCTTCAAGCTCAAATTTAGATACTAGGATGTTAAAATGGGGAATAATTATATTGAAAAACTGGACTGCGTTTAAATCTACTTTCCAAGGCAGAAAATGAGTGCGAACATACCCACTGTGAAATACCCTATTCCCCCCTGGAACCCTATTCACCCCGTTTTACGGTACTAAACATATTTCATTTGCACCAGTCTAGCTTTTGGAGCTCAATACAATCTCAACAAAGTCGGTGAAATTATCGATTCAAGAAGGCTGTTTTCACGTATGCTGCCTCCGCTATCTTACTAATATTATAAATCACAATTACCTACAATGTTTGGATGTATGGATGTGTGGATGTATGAATGTTTGTTCCTCAATCACGGCAAAACGGCCCAACGGATTTTAATGAAATTTGGACTAGTGCTAGAGTGTAATCTGGATTAGCACATAGGCAACTTTTTATCCCGAAATTCCCGCGGGAATCGAAATTGCGCGGGTAAAACCGCGCGCAACAGCTAGTTTGATATAACCTGTAAATAATGTGTCAAAAATATGTGGAATTTGTTATGTGACCTACCTATATGAGCCATCAAAACTCGTCTGTATATTCAAAAGTGACAATAAATGAGATAGTTTACTATCATTTAAAAAAATCTGCGTCTGAGTGGAGTTGGATACTGCAGCGGTTGATATAATAAAGCTGAAGGCTTTATGTGTTTGGACGCGCTTATCTCTAAAATTACCAGTCGGAAATGGAAAATATTTGGTAGGTTAATTGCTGGGGAAGGTTATAGTAATATATTAACAAGGAATGCTAACGTGATCAAAACCTACGTCAGCAAAGCCAGTTACATATGTAGGGTAATTATTTTTTAACTTTTATGTATCTATACTTCCATAAAAATATCTCTTGGTTTTGGTAATAGCTAATTAAAATTCGATGACGCACGGATGGAAAGCTGCCTACACAACTGTCTGTGGCAATTAACGAAAGGTAAAGTAAAAACATACGATCCAAAAGCGCAGTGAGCCGATGCGGACTACGAGTATGTCAACAGTAAAGACCGTTCAAAATCATTATGCACTTTCTAAAATGTTACGTGCACGAGATAAAACGCTAATAATTTAATAAGTAAAAGGTGTATGTTTGTTTCTTGAACTGACGCTTGAAATGACGCTTGAACAGCTTATCGACTCTTTAACGTCACTCTTGTATATTATATCAATGAAATGTTTATCATGATTTGAAATTAAAGTTGTTGAACATTTAAACTAGTTTGAAGAATTTCAATTTGCATCGAATTTCGTTGTTGAGAGAAAATATTGCCCATAAGAACATAGAGCTTTTAAAATGAACCTATGACAGACACAGATCACATTTTTAAATGTAATGAAGGATCAACGCAGTTCGGCTATTTTTTAATCTATTTATCGTGGTGAGAGGATTGGTCAACCTAGACCCTGCGTTAGAAGTATTTTATAACTCTACTTCTTAGTCTGTTAAATATAGATAGATAGGTATCCTATACCTAAAATACTCTTATTACATGAAACTTATTGCATTTCATTTACAAATTAAAATGATATAAAAATGCATACCGAATTCACTTGCATTTTAATGTTACACGCAGTTCATAAATTAATAAAACATACTTAATTGAACGTGTTCTATTCACAATTAATTGCGCTTCTGCGAACTATAGTATCGATTAAAATATTGATATCAAATAGAGCAATTAGAGATAGATGGCTGAGCTCCCTATAAGGTAAGATAAGTATATGGAAAAGCAGTTTGAATTCAAATTAGTATTACGAAATATGACGACGATATTTGCAAATTATTAGAAGTCACGTTATACGGCATTAATTTAATTAAATACTTATAATATACCTTCGTGAAAATCTTACCGAACTATTTAGCATTCGATATTTTTTTAGAGATTACTACTAAAGAATTCTAGTAGCCACTTTACTTCATAAATGCTTGTCCGTTATAAAATACTTTTCTATAACCGTGATGTTTTCTGCGCAGCCTTTGTCGCTTCATGTCCTCAATCGATTGTGCTCAGAAAGACAAAAGATCACCAAGGGGGTGTTTTGTGGGTAAGAGTCCGCAAACTGGCAGGTTATGCAGTGTCACTGACAGCTCGCACTGTCACTGTCGGTTGTTCACTTATCCAGGCCTCCGTGCAGGGCCCTATCGTACTTCTGAGTATTCACCTCGTCCCTTCTTGAGATTCCATTAGGATCGTCTCTGTCAGGTGTCAAAGGTTCCTTGGTGGAAAAAAAACCGTGAATAATGAAATGATTTTGTTGTTAAAGAACCTATGATATTTTAATTGAAATTTGGGCCAAGTCCGTTCAGCAAAACATTCAAAACAGAAAATAATTATTTTGATTACTCTATAAAAGGTGCGTTTGATTTTTCTTAACGCACTTATCTCGGAAACATCCTCTCCGAGTTTTGAGTCCAATATCCCTGCACTTGTGAAATGAAATAGCTATGTTTTACCAAGTTATTCCGACGATCAAAAGTATGCCGTTTAAGCTTACTCAATAGTATTTATATACCCACATATAATAAATATGTTTACACAACCATCTTGGATTAAAGTCGCCTACACATTTTAATTAACGAAGACAATAATTCAGACTGCATATATCTTTATAAAATCTGAATCGTCTTTGCAGAGAACTGCATTAAGTAAAGTGTAATGGATAAATTTATGCAGTAATTAACGCCTGACCGTAAAGACAGTATCGCAATAGCCACGACTATCTCTTTAATATATGTGCAAAACATCAATTCAAGATAAATATTATACTCGTTTATCAATATAATATTGCTAAGTTATTTTTGTAATTTAACTTTTTTTGGATTTAAATGCGCTTTTGGAACGAATTTAAGTGACTGAATTGAGACAGGAGTTCTTCGCATTGTTTAAACTGTAAATTAAAACGTTACGCGCGGTTCCATATGAAAAGGCCCGCCACGTATCGCGGTTTTATACGGCGTATCACCCGTATGTAACCGCGAAAAGAACAGTTGGCCCTTAGAGTATTTCTGAATAGAACCCAATCAAACAATGATTAATATCATATTAGAGATTGGTAGTTGTAAATGGTAAATACTATTGCAATATTTGCTGGGCTGTACGTAACCACATAACAAAATTGCACTTTTAAGGAAATTTTACAGCCATACTCATTACAAATATTTGCTTACCGTGAAGACCTAAGCTTAGTTTCAGCTGCTTCGTACCCACACCTCTCAAGGCTAAGAAGCCGAAAATCGCTTACTGTAATTGTCGAAGGTTCCTGTGGATTATTTTTACGTAATTATGTTCTACGATCAAATACCGTCATTTAGACGCTTTAAAATGACTGAATCCCGCTGTTTAATTTTGAAGGACTGCAAATTACTCATGTATCCTTCAAATTTCCTACAGGATCAACTATGCGTGTTGTAATGTAGACTTCTTCACTTTATATTCTGATTGCGTTTATTTTTAAATCACCTTTTTGGTCATAAGAAATTTATACACTTAGGTATTTAAATTCTCTGACAGTTAAAAAATGAGCTATAATAACCATGCAATATTTCGCCGTTTTCGACAGGGAAAAGTATTATTACTACACGTATGTAATAAGGAGTAGCGATTTGTCAGTGTAAAAAAATGAATACAAGTCTTGCCAATGATAATTTGATAAAAAAGTTAACGCACCAGAATAGTGCGATCACAGAACTTTTTCGATTCGTATATTTTATATCTAAATAAAAATAGTGTTAGTTTTATTTTTCAAAAGTTCTGGGTCCGATTCCCTAGCTAAATAAAAGTATTTTTATATGTGCGAATGCAGTTTTAGTTTTTACTTAAATCGTTGAAATGGTTCCTAAGAGCAGATGTTCGTACGTTTTTTAGTTTAAGACTTTCCTACCATGGCCGACCCTAATGCTCCACTCTGTATAATGAATTAGTTATTTGTATAAATTTCGTTGATAATATACCAAAGCATATAAATATATAAATTTAATATAATAATGTATAAATTTTAAAGATAAAATGATGAAGTTGCTTATAATAGTCGACTGCAATATTAAATCTTACATCAAAAACATCTATCATGTACGAAAGACGGCGTGACAACCAAGAACCAGATTGTCCAGTTATTTTTGAGATTATCGCGTTTCAATAATCAAATAAAACCTTCAGGTTTATTATTCAATTTGTTATTTTGTATAAAATAATGTGAAATTAGTATGGATTTAACATAATTTTATATACCTACCTATAGGGTTCTTCAAAATCATCCAACTCATATGTTTAAGGAGAGGCGTGAGTAATGTTTAGTACAATTAATTTACAATATATATAGTTTTCTAGAGCATTATCTCGGATTCTCACAAACTTTGTAACAGTTGTCATCTAAAACCCTTTATACTAAACAGTCTGAGAAAAGTTATCTTATCTCAACTTTGTTTAGTATTTGATATATTTTATTTAACTTTCAAATGCAACGTTGTCCGAGAGCGCAGACACTGTTGGTGCTTAATTACGATGTCATAATTACTTTGTTACTTCGTTATCCATTTTTGAGTGGTTGTCGTACGTATTTGATAAATGAGGCCATAATTTTGTGCTAGTTTTAGTGCTGTGATCAAAAACGACATGGAGTTAAAGAAGGTATGTCTAATGTGTATTATTTTGTGTAGGCGTCATAAGATGTCATAAACAATTGCAAATATGTGTTATATAGCGTGCCCTACTGCTTAGGTTTGCTACCATCCTCGATATTTCCACAGAGAAAGTATTTATATGTTCTCAGAAAGTATGGCAAGATTGGCAAGTATAGTAATATGCACCAGGACTTTAATATCCCAATCTAACGCATCTAATGTCAATAGGCAGTGGTAACTAATTATATCAGGTCACCTATGAGCTCATTTGTCCCAAATAACGTAAGGAAATTATTGTTAGATTTTCAGAGTTTTAATATTTTTAATTTTTCACTGAAGGTTCGAAAAACAAGAAAAAGTCTGAGCCATTGACCGAAAAAGGCCAGGATTTTGATCTAATGCTTCATTGGGATTTCAAAAGACTTGATTTTATAGATTCACAACATCAAAACTATTATTTCACTAATTAATCTCAACATTTAAGGTTAATGTACAAACTAATGAAGCACGACAGCATTACTAAATAGAGTCGAAAAATGTTCCAATTATTTTATTTATGCAGATGAAATGAATTAGTGGCAGCTATTGTTCGGTGTAACAACCAAATCCACAAAATTATAAGGTTGAATTTTTGTATAAGTATGCGCATAGCACGAGTAGACATAAAAAAAGAATGTTTATTATTGAAATTTTTTGTAGAGTATATATTTAAATACTTAATTAACTTAGGTCCATAAAGAACATGAAATAAAATCATTAAAATACTTTTAAAATATTTTTCAACACACTTGCTCGTAAAGTGAGCGTTATTCTATTGAATTTAGAACAATAAACTGGGCTATAAGTCACGCGTGCATAATATATTATACCCTAGTGCATAATATAATGAATCCTACAAAGTTGAATTGTACCTTTGTGCAAATAACATGCGAGAAAACAGAGCATATTTTATTGGTCCGGGTTATACACTAAATATTTTCAGAAACAAAGAGGTTTTATACCACTTCAAATCCATATACATTTTTAAATGTTTGCGCCTTATATTAGTAAAACAAATTTGTATATCAAACAAATTATTCACAATTTACAATAATTTGTTATAAAATATTAAAATATTTGCATTTACTACTCCAAATTAAACATTTTCACTTAAAATAGGCTGTATATGCTATACAGACATTGACACATTTGACGGAAAAAAAAACCTACGCGCATGCGCGAGGTTCGGCGCCATTTTTCAATCACAATTCACAGCTTTGTTATCAAGTGTGTTTGTTATTTTATGACCACGTATGTCTGTCTTTTACTCACAAGTGTGTTGAAAAACATCGTATGTAACTCGTGAGCGTTGCTAATTACAGTCTCGGCTCATTATTAAAACTTAGCTCACTTGTTACATAATATACTACTAACGAATTATTACAGAGAATCACCACCGTGCCTGAATATGAGAGAGATGTTATTTTGAGAATAAACAGCTTAAGTGTCTGGACTCCAGAAGAGAAATCCTGGTGGAAGAAGACAGTGAAACCGAAGAACATTATATTAGATAATGGTGAGAGTTTATTTTATGTCCATTCTCTCCATGATTCCGTGAGAACTTCCTAACTCCAACAACCCACAGATATTATAAGGGTTAAAAAAACGACTTATTCTCCGAGCCTACTGCTCTAGTACTAAAATCTAATAAATTTTATATCACTTCTCATTTTCAACCCATTTGCGAATATGGGCTTCCTAGTGACAGAACTTATCTCCTCTTATATCCAGAAGTCAAGAGGCTGATTTAAGAATATAGTTTTATTATAACACTTTGGCGATGGGGTAAACCTAAGACCTCAGACGCCAGCGGTTGCGAGTTCGATTCCCGCCCGGAATAAAGAAAAAGGTCCTGGGTCTGAGTGTTTATCTATACAGGGCCACTTTTGAAATTCGAGGACGTGATATTGTGAAATCATGCATGAAGAAAAAAGAAATGATAATAAATAAATATTAATTATTTACTGAATAAACCGAAAGTTAATGAATTGATTACGCAACGCATTGTTACACTAGGATAAGCAGCGATCCGCTTGCCAGGTCACGTGCCACGATTGACTCAAGTCTAAGTAAATAGTAATAAAACTTTATTTATTTATAGGGAGTTCTAGTCAAAAATTAAGTACCTAATTTTATTACATAATTATGACCAGAATCGAGTACAGAGTGCTCTTTTTCAGTATCTACATTTTGTCACCATTCACCCTGTATATGTAATATTATAGGTTCGTTCATAACACAAGCTTCGCTTACTTTTAAGGTCATGCAGTTGGTGTGTTTGTCTGGGGATTTTATATATTATTTTTATTCTTATAATTTGCAAATTTTTCCTATGGGTGTCAGATTTTTCTTTGTGTTCACTATAAATAAGTATAAATTGACATAAAAATAAAGTATTTCGGTGCGCATACATGTCCTTATTTATTAATTCATTCGTATTTTGGTTCCCATATTACACGGTCTGCTTAGACCACCTTTATTACACGGTGTTATTGCCGTGTGAAAATAACTTTCGGACTTCCTTTGTTTATTTATAAAGAGGCGTGGATTTTAAGACCCTTGCTAGCACCGAACTTGAAACTCAATCAAATTTCTATTTGATTAATGATCGTCTGTCTCTAAGCCAGCGTGCCTTATTGCCATCAAAAATTCCAAACGTTGATGAGTCAGAGTGAGATATTTTACTACATGTGTCCAAATAATCAGTAATTTAGGAACGTTGTGTATATCATATATGAAGAAATAAAGAAATAATTAAAGTGAAAAAGTCAAGACTCCGCGTCGCATCGTGGGACGATGACGATTGCAATCAAACTAAAGTGATGGACGAGGTGTCGTCGGAGACTACCTTTCCATTGTTCTTTATGTGTCGACTAATGAGCCGTGGTGGTTATAAAAATATACGCGTACTTCATACGAATGTATTGTCTTAAAGTGGAATTCCCTTGGCGTTTTCCGATTTTGAATTTACATTATTTAACCATATACGGCATGAGGAGCCTTTTGTAGGCTCAGAGATTCCGGCGAAGATATTCATGTTGATTGAGGCGCAAGATAGAAAGGATTTTTAATAAGAACAGAACTAAATCATAGTAATCGCTTACTTTTTGATATCTGATTTTTTAAAGAATTGCATTAAAATAATCACTATGAAAGTGGAAGACCTGAAAAAGTAAATTTCGTAAAATTGCGGATATTTTCGGCCAACATAATCGTCCAATACCAAGACTTGTCCATTTGACAATTGAGATCTCAGTTTCTAGCAATTGAGATTCAGAACAACCACACGGCGAGCACTTTACAAAGACAAGGTTTTAAAGCTTTAAAAGACACTTCAGTTGATCTGCTCGATTAATTTAAGAACTTTTAGTAATTCATGCGTTGGTAATGTATGCGTAATCCGTGGCATGACTGAACTACCGAGTGCTTAGCTGCTATTCCCTTCAACAGCCAGTAGATGTCCATTGCTGGACGTAGGCCTCCCCAAAACTTTGGTCTCCCAGTGGCAAGAATTTTGGAAACTGATTTCTAAAGTGGGTCGGGCCTGGGTGTACATATGCTAGGACACCTCCTGGTTCCGCTGTGTGTTCTCCATTTATTGCGTCGCGAAAACTGTTCTTGCATAGATAGAATGTATTCTCCGTTGGAATCCGGCGCTTGTTGGCTCAAACATATTTTTTCCCATAAATGGAGTTTTCAATAACACCTAACTGCCAAGAAAACTCGCACAGGATACCTAAGTTACTACACAAGAATTGTAACTAACTGATATAAAACCTGTTTATTCTATATTGTTACAATACTACAACATTAACGCTCGTTACAAAATTCCTGTATTTAAAAACCATAAAAAATATCTACTGTGGTATGACATATGACTATACAAGGTGTTCCTGTTGATTTCCCATAACTTTAAAGTTTTGTTCCTTACTAAAAAACAATACTTTTTGCCAAAGAATATGTGGTTCAAAAGTGCACACTTTCCAAGATATCATCAGTCTTAATATAATGAATTCATAAATTATCACCCTTGTAAAATTCCTTTAACATTAATTCAATAGACGCGTGTCACTGAAGCCATACAATAAACAACAAAAAAAATTTAAACGTAGAGGAAAGTTGCATGCTTTGTACAACGCAAAGCGTTGCGAAATGTACCTGTCCATAGCGATAAAAAAGAGATAGAAAATGCCACGTTGTCATACTTCGCATAAAGGTGTTTTACATAAGATGTTTTGACTTAATTGAATTATTTTGTATGAAAAATAAAAACAAAAAAATTATTAAAATTGAAAAATTAGTCACATGTTACTTGATTCCATTACATGGTCCCATTAATACCCTAGAGTTATGGGAAATCAACAGGAACACCTTGTATAGTCATTATTAAATAAGTGGGTGGTCCATTTGCAGTTATTATCTGTGATTTGTATAATACGGCTTATCAAACCTGCTATATAAAATTGTAATATCATATTTACGACCTCCGTTATTCACTTATTGGTGACTGAACATTACTTTAAAGACATTTTAATGCAAAGTTAACTATACATAAGCCACGTTTCTTGGTTCATAGAAATTAATAGATCGAGTTTGAGTCACACAAGTTAATTATTTTATAAGCTATTTATAATTACTGTATTTTTATTGGAATGATATGAATTTTTTTGGGTAAATTAAACTGCATTATAATTATATTTACGTTTTAAGTTAAATTAATTTGAATTAAAGAGCTATTAGCCCGTCAATATTTTAATTGCTTTAAAAAATAGTTTTACGTGTTGTTGATGTTTCTACAATTTATTCATTATGTTTTTAAAAACAGATTCAGGTATAAACTATATCCTTATAATAGGCTATGGTTAACATATCGTACAGAGCGAGTAGGTAATTGAACCAATTTAAATAAAACTACTTTTTAACCGCATTAATCGCGTATAATTTATATTTTACATTTTAACTCGACGTTTCCGTGTCTTTGCAGACCTCGTGGTCACGAGCGACTGAGGTGTCGGGCGTCAGATTTATAATGGAAAAAGTTATACATCATCTCCGTATGCAAAGACACCGAAACGTCGAGTTAAAATGTAAAATATAAATTATACGCGATTAATCCGGCTAAAAAGTAGTTTTATTTAAATTATGGACCGTGAAAACTTAGGATAACATTATCTATTTATCTACCATTAACAAAATCCACGGACTTTAAATTTTTTATTGACGTACACATCTAGCGTAAGTTATGGTTACGAATTAACATTGTATATTTTTTCACATTTAGAAAACTTATTTTTTTAATATTTAGATTATATGATATTAGTATATTTGATGTAATACAGTTATAGATTCTACAAATAGTAAAAAAGCTAAAAAATCATCACAATACTTAAATTCCATATCAAAAACTTTATACAGTAAAAAGGGTAAGAGACTTTATTTGTATAGTTCTTGTTATTGTTCTTGCACTATAGAAATGAAAACTTTTAAAAATAAAGTCTTTGGGGTAAAGTTAAATTACTTTTATGCATAGTATAGCTGCAGATTCAAATATAACTTCCATGAGCATAATGCGGATTTATATGTGTAACTTTTATTTCCGTGATTATTTAGAAAGAGCTTAAAATTCAAATCGAATTCTTCATCTTTATTAGAATAGATACCGTTATTGTGTAATAAATTATTGAGAAAATTAACGAAAGACGTGGTCATAACATCAAACCTCTCTCTTGTTTGCGTTGTAACGATATTGCGATAGGGTTAAATTTATGCAAATAATGATTATCATCAGTACTCAGTAACCAAAGCATCGGTATCCACTATAGCTGTAAATTATAATTAAAGCATGTATTAAATTACAAAATGTCAGGGTGATTAATCGATTTCTGTATAGGTTTTCAATTGCAGCACCTTTATTGCATAGATTATGAGTTAATAAGGCCACTGGTTACCGATAAATGGTTTATTATGCAAAGCTTTACGTGCTAAGTAGAGCTAAGGGCTTTAATAAGCAACTAGGTTTTATAAGAGCATCTGTCTTGAGCTAGTTCTTAAAGGTTATAAGGGGGAATTCGATAATCGTTTTAATTAGCTCGACATTCTTACCTATGATGGGATAAATGTCGTGATATAAGTCATAGTCGGACGAATAATTAATTATGCAGAAATAAAATACACTTTAAAGAGCATTTTATCGAGTTTATTCTTTCTACGAGTTTCTACGCTTATCTTTAAATCCTGTAAGAATTACTATATTTAATATACCTCAAAAGCTAAGCTAGGATCTCGAACGTAAAAATAATGTTTTGTATCTGTGGAATAAATGAAACGACGTATTTATAGCAATGCTGGTTTATTACTCGCTGTGACGTGATTGAAGGGAACGAATTAGACGCGCAGGGCCTCAATACATCACACTCCTTCCTCACTATTTCGAAATCCTAACAAACAAATAAAAAACAATTAAAATTACTTACATACAACTTGGCGGCCTTATCTCATCTATAACATCTTGTACTGGCTCAGCACTTGCTTCCTTCCACTCCTCTCTATCCTCCTCCTCACCTGCATGTACTTGTAGTTTTTAGGATAAGCACGTTTTAAACAAACAAACTCTTTAGCTTTATTCTGTATTCATTTTATCACGAAATTGAACCTATACCATTTATCCGTAAATTATACCTTCAATTGAAGGGCAAAGTTTTATTTCAGCCCATGTGTTGAATTGAAAGGGCTCTCTGTTTTGTTCGTAACACTGTAATAAATATACAAAACTGTTCCATTACTGAGGGACCGAGTGACTGACAGACAACATACAGCTATAAGTAGAGAGCTGAATGGAATTTTGAACAAATATTTCTAAAGAAGGAATTTCCGAAATTACCACGGGAGCGAGAAGTACTTTTTAGTTTGTATGAAAAAAAAAAATCCTTGAATGCACCGATGTGAACTTGTGTGATAAGCAAAAGACGATAATGATTTTAAAAATAAACCGCAACCAATACAGATTGCATTGCAATATGTAGATATAGCGATCAACTGGTAATCGGTGGGTACCTTATGGTAGTAAGTACTTTATCTGTCACATGTAAGTTGCCTGTAAAGAACTCACGTCTGTTCCTTATCGGATGCTCTTAACGTATCCCTTACGTGAACATTTTTTCAAAAAAGAAGTTAAAATTATATGTTCTTTTAAAATGAGAAATGTTGTCTTTTATGCTTGTAAAGGTAAACATAACTATTCCTCAAGCACATTTACAGACATACATTAAGGATTTTGTTTTATAATTAACCGTATTTATTGGCAAATGTACACTACTTTAGATGTACCTACCTACATACTTTTGTATTTTTTTATAATGGCCTGTAAATAGTTTAAAAAAAATGTTTCCTTGGTAGAAGTTTCCCGTCAAGGTCCACCTTTCTAACGGCCACTCTTCACGTAAAATCTCCGCCAAATGTTACCGCTTCGTCGATGACGTGTTCCGGCAATATTTTACGAAGAGCCAGCTCTCTCCTGGTTTCATGTATTCCATGTACGACCTCATCTTCACTTACCATCAGGCGATCAGGCTTAGTCTATAATAAAAAAAACCTTGATAATTTTAAATTAATCAAGGAGTTCACATTTTGAAGTACCTACTGATATGCATTTATGTTTACAGAAATTTAAAAAAGTTTTATAAATTTGAGATTTTATATTTATAATAAAATAAAATAAAATTCCCAGACAATCACATCAACTACATGGCCCCAAAGTAAGCATAGCTTGTGTTATGGGATACCATGTAGCGAACTAGGGGGGAACCTAGAATATAAATACATAAATAGATAAACACCCAGACACGGAACAATTTTTTTTCTTGTTCCGTGCGGGAATCTAACCCGCAACCACTGGCGTCTGAGGTAGACAGGTTTACCCCATCGCCAAAGTGGTCGTCTATCACTTTAGATATACGTCTATACCTAGTCGGGTCATAAGTTCTGTCAAAAACTTTTAATGTTATTATTGATACACCTTTTGACAATTACTTAAAAATTATATATGAAATGAAAGGTTATTAAATGTAAAATATAATTTTAACTACATAATTTGAAATGCCCTCCCCCATTTTGGACACATGTCCTTAATCTACGCGGCTAGTCATCGATTGCTGCACGCACCACATTCATATCTATTTCTGCCGCTGCTTTAACCAGAGATGCTCGCAGAGACTCCAAATTTTGGTGAGGTTTAGCACAGACTTTCTCCTCCAAATATTTCCGTATCTTGTAGTCCAGTGGGTTTAAGTCTGGACTAGAAGAGGGCCAGTCTTCATGCCGGATAAAGTCAATTCCGCGGGCGGTCAACCAGTCTTGCGTGCTTCGTGCCTTATGAGCCGGTGCAGAGCCCTGCTGGAATGTCCAATGTCTGTTCTTGAACATTGTTTGAGAAAGAGGTTCCAATGTGTTTGTCAGGACAGTATTTTGATGAACCACGGTACTGGTTCTCACATCTTTTTCACAGAAAAACAGCTCAGTTAAGCCTGAATATGAGACTCCAAGCCAAACCATGAATAAGGAAGGGTAATGCCCGCGCTGGACCCTCGGAATACGCGCGCTCGCTTCTTCACTACTGTGGGCATACACCTTATCGTTCTGTTTGTTATAACTTTCTTCAATGTTAAAAATTTTTTCATCCGAAAAAATAATTTCGCGGTATTTTTTTCCCGCGTACCGTCGTAACAAAGTGCGGGATCTTTCTAGCCTAATTTTTTTTTAAATGCTCGTCTAAGAAATGTCTGGTTTTTTACGATAAGCTCGTAGTCCTAGGTCTTCATTCAGCACTCTTTTGACCGTGGTTATGCTTAGCCCCATCTGGTGAGCTAGGATTTTTTGTTTACGCACGGGATTTCTTTCGATTCGCGCCTTCACTGTTTTGATGACCGCTGGTGTCCTAACTGTGCGAGGTCGGCCGCTTCTTTTACGATCTTCGAAGCTTGATTCTTCAGTGAATCGTTTAATAGTACGATAAACGAACCGTAACGTTATTTTCAATTTTTGTAGAATATTGAAAATCTCTTTTGGCGCGTAACCACAGCGGTGCAACGCGATAACCGCGATTCTATCTTCTTTACTCGACCACTCTATATTTGAAAATGAACAAAATATAATTTCTTTTTTATTTTCAACAATCGCAACCGTTCTATTTTTAAAATTAGTAAACGTATTTCTGGCCAGTATTCGAAAATTAAAAATATGAGGTTTTGACAGAACTTATGACCCGACTAGGTATATAAGAGTGTCATATATAATAATAATATAATTCTTTATTGTACACCAACAGAAAAAGTATAATTACAAAAATTACAATATATTTTCATATTTGTACAAAGGCGGCCTTATCGCTGTAGAGCGATTTCTGCCAGGCAACCAAGTTGTGACAGGATTAGAAAGTGGAAATTAGGATGGGCGTTGGGACAAAGTTTAGAAATGTTTATAAATAATAAACTACTTACATGCATATCAATAATTACATACACATACCTAGGTAAATATAATAAATACATACAAATACCTATGAATTATACATACACATACATTCTAATAATACATAAACAGACATAAACAATGATAGCGTTAAGATGAACAATGTTTCCCGAGGTAATGTTGTTTAAGCATTCGTTTAAACATGTAAGGATTGCGAGCTAGGTGGATCTCCATCGGTAACGCGTTCCACAATGACACCGAACGGATGAAAAATGATTTGCCCATAAATGTGGATGTGTGTGATGGTGTCGCCAGGAGGAGATTTGAGGAAGAGCGCAAGTTGCGTTCGTTATATACTATATTATATACAAAAATCACATAAAGCAAACATGAATTAGCAGTTTCTTCGGCGAGTCGCAAACATAAATCATTGATTGGCAAAGAGTTTCGTCTTCAAGTATTTATTTATCACAGTTTATCGTTTAAATGATAGTCGTTAATAGTATATTATGCAACAAGTGAGCGTCGTATGTAACGCTCACGAGTTACATACGACGTTTTTCAACACACTTGTGAGTAAAAGACAGACATACGTGATCATAAAATAACAAACACACTTGATAACAAAGCTGTGAATTGTGATTGAAAAATGGCGCCGAACCTCGCGCATGCGCGTAGGTTTTTTTTTCCGTCAAATGTGTCAATGTCTGTATAGCATATACAGCCTATTTTAAGTAAAAATGTTTAATTTGGAGTGGTCAATGCAAATATTTTAATATTTTATGACAAATGATTGTAAATTGTGAATAATTTGTTTAATATACAAAGGAGACAGAACCTGCTCCATACATTTCTGGGCCACGGTGTTAACAACTTGACATTTGCTTTTTTTATTTAAAATATAATCATGTTTCATCACCGAAATTTTCAAGATAATCCAGTGTTGAGGAATTGAGATATCCATAATTTTGTCTATAGGTATACACAGAAGTTCAGTGAGCTTAGAATCACTTTCGAAAGCTATTCTTTTTCTTATTGTTGAGATCTATAAATAAATTATTGTACTTTGAATTATTTACAGAGTTTATAATTAAAAATAAATAGTCGCACATTTTACTAAGATAGCATACTAGATAAAATAGGACATTATAAGATATTACCTATACTTACTTAGTTATTAGTTATAGTTTTAAATAACTATTCAAACTAATAAATTGATACTAACAACTTTCACTTTTGTTGGGGCTATCTATTTATTTTATTAAAATCTCTCACATCATGTCAACAAAGTTGTAGTAATTGTATGAACAATCTATAGTTGATTGAATTTTATGAGAAAATGTAATGAAATGAAAATTTTTCTCGGGATCCAGTAGGCAAGCACAAAATAGTCGTTTATAGAAGAATCGTGAAGTCCGTATGAATAGCTAAAGTCGTTAAAAATAGAAAAAAACATGAAAATACTCAAGCGCAAGGAAGAAACCAACCAAACGAGTGAACAAATAGATCGATTCACTTGCTGAACGAGTCAATTACCATAGTTTCGTTCTTCATTCAATCAGTATTGCCAAACCTAATAAAGAATTTCGCCTATTGTAATTACAAAATAATTATTTAAAATAAAACTAACGCGGTTAGTTTACATTCATTTAACCTTATAATGATTCTCATTTAATATTTCTTCAATTTTACTCCGCGTATTTTCAATTATATTATGAGTTATTCATCCATACTAAAAAGCCATGACAGCGATTTCCATGTCTTGAATTAACATGCTTCCCCCTCACTACATTTTTAGGGGTTTTATGTATTTTGAATAAGGATAAAATAAGCTAATTTTTTAGACCAAAGTCAACCTGTTAACCCTGTGGCCCAGGCTTACTCAGTTTCCTTTATTTTACTAATATAAGGCGCCAACATTTAAAAATGTATATGGATTTGAAGTGGTATAAAACCTCTTTGTTGTTTCTGAAAATATTTAGTGTATAACCCGGACCAATAAAATATGCTCTGTTTTCTCGCATGTTATTTGCACAAAGGTACAATTCAACTTTGTAGGATTCATTATATTATGCACTAGGGTATAATATATTATGCACGCGTGACTTATAGCCCAGTTTATAGTTCTAAACTCAATAGAATAACACTCACTTTACGAGCAAGTGTGTTGAAAAAATATATACTGCTTATCAGCAATGATCTTTTATTGACATTTCCTGTTACATTGAATGACATGAAGAAAGATATACATATATTAAAGTTTCAATACATTTCTTAACGCAGAATATTAAGTCAATTTCCAGGTGTTTCATAACTCCCTTAACTCCAGTTGTGAGTTAAGGGAGAACATAACACATGAATACATGTGCTTTTTAAAAACCGTATTATGATTAGCAGATATGGAAAATTATGTGCTTCAAAAAGTTTATACACATATAGTTTTAAAATGAAGTTAATTTTTTTATACGCGCTTGATATTGACTTAAAGCTGTCTTAAGTTTTCACGATAAAAAAATTGTTAAAAGTATTTTACCGTGTCATTATATCATGTTTGCGAAATGTGAAATTAATTCAAACGCAAAAAAATATCATTAAAAGACCATTACTTGAAATCTTTTTGTATTAAATACATAAGTTAGTGGATAGGAGTAGCGTGTGGTATCGCTATACAAAACTCACTAAGCAATATTTGACTAGGTGTTTTTTAAGATTTAATGGTTACGGATTAAGGTATTTAAAACCTGAGAATGGTTAGTAGCATATTTTTGCATCATACAGTAGACGCCAAGGCACTGGCAAAGCTTTTGTTAAAATAGTATTTTTATTTATTTATATATTTCAAACATACGACCATGATATAAGAGACTACATTAACATTAAACGTCACTATCATTACATAAAAATACTAAATTCGCGGCTTTACTCGCGTCTGAGTTGGAATATTAGGATAAAGTGTGTCATATAAGTTCCGTTTTGCATTTTTTTATGTATCTCAATCCGCCCAGCCGTTTCCACAAAAAGAGTAACAAGCATTGGATATTTCACTCAGCTTTATATGCTCTTCAGCATTCAAACAGAAAAAACCCTTGCATACGTTCTCACAAACTTAAATAACTACATACATACATAACTTCACGCCTGTATCCCTTATGGCGTAGGCAGAACACCAGAGGTTATAAGACCATCTGATGTCACGTTTGACTTTGGAGGTATTATGATGATGGATAGAGACTATTGCAGTGACAGGGGGTCATCCTATCGCCCACAAAAACGCCAATAAAACCTCAGTCCCTTAAGTGACTTTTACAGTATGCCCAGGAAGAGAAGCAGCTGGTACATTCGGTGTTTTTCTTTCGCTCCCAGTCCAGCATGGAAGACAACTTTACAAATTAATTAATAATTGATTCATTAACTACTTATAATATAATAAAAGTCATATATTTCTCTCTGAAAGGCAACTCGACTAGTTTGTGCAATTAATGCAATTGAAACTATCACGCAACTTTTAAGCATTTTATAATAAGTAGGTATGTTTTTTGCAATTCATAAAAAAATGGTGTCATGTTTATTAAACAGTTCTGTGGCCATGCCTTTACGTTTATTTCTAGTATATTATTTATAAAATGAACGACATTTGGAAAAAAGTTATGGCAGTTCGTCGGACTTTATTTTTAACTAGCTGTGACTCGCGACTTCGTCCGCGTGGATACCGGTTGTTGGAGTTGGATAAATACTATTATTATATCCTCCTTGAAGTTTAACCTTACCTTATTCAAAATTTCGTCAAAATCGATTCAGTAGTTAAGCGTTACTGATAGATAGACAGAGTTACTTCAAAAACTGTTACAACAAAGCTGTGATCCGCAGTTTCACCTAGGTGTTTTGTGAAAAAGTATAGGTAGGTAGGTATATTACATAGATGATGCCTGCGACTTCATCTGTATTGAATTAGTATTTCGAGTAGTTTATTTTCTTCTCCAAGGTCCTAAGTACTATCTTTAATAACAAAAATAAAAATGAAGAATCTTCGCCCAAATAATATGTATAGCTCCTAACAACAAACATAGGTAACTATATTAGGCACATTGCGTTATAAACAAATCGGGTGCCAAAGTGTCTTAAATTTTAAATAATTCATGCAATACCTATCTTCATTGATTATAGCTTATTGTTATTTTAAGTAAAGCTATATTACTGTAAAGTTTCAGAAGAATAAATTCGGCAGTTTTTGCGTGAAAGAGTAGCAAAGATCCATCCATCCAGCCATTATCAGTGTATAATGTGTATCTATCTATAGTTATGATTGGCTACTTTTCACGGTAAGCCAATTTAATGTAATTTCTTTTGGTAGTTAACACATCTACGTTACTTTTTATTCTACTTCTAAATCTACGGTTTCTAACTTCCAAGAGCTAGAAATGATCACGAAATAAATAAAACCTTGAGTCCCATTATTTTAAGTTTAACTTTCTTACAATATATCTCTGTATGTACAGAAGGCAGCACATCGAGCGTTACAAATCGGTAATTTTTTTTTTACTTGAATCTAAAATCTATGCCCTCGACATTACCTAAGTTAAAATTGTTTGAGAAAATTTGACAGGTAATGTAACGCTTGACCTGCTGCCTTCTGTACCTACCTGTATTAAATCGTGCAAGAAGCTTTATTAATAATTTAGCCCTATCAACACAGCAAAATTTTCTACTGCATACCAACTATTTTTCAGATTTATTATTTTTGAGCCCCTAGTACTTTTACCAGGAGAATTTCCTTAGAATTCTTATTCCCATGTTTATTTTTAGTGTAGTTCAGTTTTTTTTTCTTCTGGCTATCCGAACGCTTTTACATCTATCTAATCTACTAATGCCACGTTACAATATCAAAAACACTGTTCGTTCGTTGCTTCCACGCTGGACTGGGAGCAACAGAAAATCATAGAATGTACCAGTTGCTTCTCTTCCCGGGCATACCTTAAAAGTCATTTTAGGGATAGAGGTTTTATAACGGATAAAGGCGTGAAGTTATATGTATGTATGTTCGTTTATTCTACGAACAGTAGATTTAGCTATCATACACGTTGAATATTGAAGCGTATAAAGCGTTTTAATATTCAACGTCTTGTCAAATTACTACTTACTATTCTTATAACTTACTATTCTTATAACCATTCGTTTGTAGTAGCTTTTACTCATGTAAAATATTGAAACCCAGCATTCATTGATTTTGAAGACAATTTAGTTATAATTTACCCCTAGAATAACCCTACCGCCTCTGA
Source organism: Stenoptilia bipunctidactyla (assembly GCA_944452665.1). Taxonomy (NCBI): domain Eukaryota; kingdom Metazoa; phylum Arthropoda; class Insecta; order Lepidoptera; family Pterophoridae; genus Stenoptilia; species Stenoptilia bipunctidactyla. The sequence goes on from OX101726.1 coordinate 15,396,199, forward strand.
ATAATTGACTAATCCGAGTGAGCCCCGCTTGGTGGTAAACTGACTGTCTCGGCTGAATGAAATTTGCCGTCAAATATCACTACTGCCAGCGTGACGCGTCCCGAAAACATTTTATAAAGAGCCAGTTTTAGAGCCGCAAACGGGTTTATGATAGAACTGGCTAGGCTTCGGTATTCGACCTCATTTATACTTACCATCAGGTGAGAATGAGGTCAAATTCGCACTTATTCACCGATTTGAAAAAAAACTTAGTATTTTTAATATTTTGGAATAGAAAGTTATAAAATTAAACTCGTGGGTAGTCTGACTCCCAACCGTTACAAAATAAAAAAATACTAAAAATACTAAAACTTGGTGGTTCATTCAGAGAAATCTTATTTTCAAGTGAAATAATAAAAGTTGGGTGATTATGGTCATAGGCACCCAGAGTTTGGTAGGTATCTCGAACAATTAACAGCGTGAGTGGCCGGCCATACCAGCGAATCACTCGCTCGCCCGCCCGCGTCTTATCGAACATACCTACCTATTTTATTACGGAGTTATTTTAAAATTATTACGATATCTCTTAGGATCTTGATTGAAATCAAGTGGTGTCAAAGACAATTTTGTTCACAATTAAATATTTATTGTGAACAAAATAAAAAAAATATAATAAAAAAAAATTACGCGAGCAGGATCGAACCCACGACCTTAGACTTATGGTCGGTGTACGCGCAACTGAGCAATGAGTACTTCTGATCTGTATGCCGAACATCTCCACCATATTCTAGTAAAGTAAGTTTTAGGCATAACTTTTAAAAATCTATTACAATTTTTTTAGATTCTAGATTTTTTTTATGCCTGCAGAATCTGCTCATCATCCTGGACAACTTTTGTTAAGGCATCATATCTATATTTCTTACGGTTTTGATGATCCCTTCAGGGTTCTGCATAAGGTGTTCCAGTAACCGAAATAAAATATACCCTATATGTTGCCCCGGCTTCACAGCTATACATCAAAAAAAGGTTCATTCAAATCCGTCCAGCGGTTCCAGAGATTAGCGTGTGCAAACAGACAAACTTACAAACAAACAAACAGACAAATTATTTTTTTCAGATTCTTACTCTTTTTTCATTTCTTTATAACCCTAGATAAGTTTTTTTGTAAAAAATATTAAATGTACAGACACGTTTTTTTTACTGTTTTATTATATGTATTGATAAGTATTTTGTTTATTCAGTTCATAAGCATTGCTTGTTAATGGATTCATATATTTTTTAAATGTTATCTTGCTTACATGATTTCCTTAATCAAGTTGATTATGTCTCCGAAAGTATGATCGTTCTGTTTGAGATGTTAAGAATAAAGTTAACTGTGTTGTTTGTAGAATTAACTCCCAAGAATTAATTTTGAGAAAACAAAATTGTATGTTATATAATTATATTTTACATTGCCGTTTTAGTGTACTGTCCATTTTACGTCTGTGAGTGCTTTGTGCAAAAACATGATTATGTGTATGTGATTTATAGGATGAAGAACGGTAAATATTGATTAGGTATGCACTATAATGTGACCATTTAAAATTTCTGAGTATTAACAGTTTTCGCTCAGCAAAATCAAACCATGTTTGTGCAGCGAAAACTCCCTATTTGTATCGATCATATTTTATATTGATTATATTTGAATAAACTTAAATGGTGGTTTATCAATTTGGAGACCTTGATATTTTGGCATTTTTGCGATTACGATCACGATAATAAGCTTCTTTGTGATGGCTTCATGAAGTTGTCATTAATTTTATTAAACTGGTACTACTTATGTAATAGATAAACTTTAAATGAAAAGCCTGAATGATCATATTATTCATTAAATGTTTAAATTAATTTCAGTTTCAGGGTGCATTCGAGAAGGTGAATTTGCGGCTGTGATTGGACCGAGGTAAATAATGTACTAATTATATTAATAAATAAATAAATAAATAAAATCCCCAGACGTATGTATCATTTATATTGACACGTAAATGATACATACGAGTAACTTATAAGCCATCATCATAAATCTTTGTAATAAGCCCACTGCAGGGCTATGAGTCTCTCTCCTGGGTAAATAATTAATACGTCTCAGTGACACAGTGGGTAAATCAACCGCCTGACCTACGAGAGCTTAGGGGTTTGTTTGAAAAAAGTAACATATCTGTAAAAAAAAAATGATTACAGATATTATAGCCAACAGTTTTCGCAAATAAATATTTGTAGCATGTGGATTCCATAACGTAAGCTTATACAGGGTTATTGGTAATTAGAGCAGAATCTTTTACATGTTATCTCCAATCATAAACGCCCACTTTCCAAAATGTATCTGTCCCCAACACCGACCATCTAGGACTTTAAGGCGTAAGTGTAAAATCCAGTTTAAACTTCGGTAATTTTTTGAATTTCTGCATCATCTCGAAGGTACGGCGGTACTTCGGCCCTGCACAGTTTCTTAATGTATACACAGTTAAAGTGCGATCGTGCATGAAGTATTGTTTGGGATGGTTTAGCCAAATATCAACTCAAAGCGCTGGACTCCGTTGACCGAAGAGCTTGTAAACTAATAAACAACGTTGACCTTACAACCAAAAAACTGCAGAACCTGGAGCATCGTCGTTAGGTTGCTTGTTTAACCGCGTACTATATACATTTTGGTGAGTGCGCGAGTTATCTGTTTGAACAAATTGAACCCTTACGCTTTTACCATCGGACTACTAGACGTAGACAGAACTTCCATCCGTATGTGGTGGATATTCGTCGCCAAGGTTGCCAAGGTTTGGAATGAACTGCCTGCTACTCTATTTTCACTGACCAGGTATAGTTCTGTTACTTTTAAGCGTCGAGTAAATAAGTTTCTCGTGGATGGACGTGTACCATCTTAGTCTTCATGTTCACTTACTATTTGTTAGTTGTCATGGAAGATAAACTTCCCATCTTTTCATTACAAAAAAAATATTAACTCAAATAAAGTTTCTTAAATAACTTGCGTAATGGATAGATAAACTATAAATAGACTTAAGAAATTCACATATAGTACTTTACCAACGGTATACTAATTTCTTAATGCCTATAAATATATCTAGACTTTGTGGTTCATTGCCTGTCGATTAAAATTTCGTCAAAAACTATTTTTAAATCTAAAATAAACGAGATTAACTTACGTGACCCAAATAAACGTTTATTTCTAAGTTGTGCCTGCCGAAATTAGAGAAATTTTCTATGACGAAACTTTATTTTATTAATCGAGTTTCTGTGATCTGACCTTTGAAGGCAAACTTGTTATGATAGTAAAGTGTGCGACAAAATATTAGATAATTAATAAAAGAATATTTTAATATATGCGATCTATTTGCCTTTTTGGCTTTCTCTCGAATTTACTGGTTATGCTGACGATACAAATATGGGACAGTTAAATATGCGAAAAGCTCTCGGCGAATTCCCATATCAACAACTTGCCAGATTTCAGATATTCAAATTAGCGAATGAATCAGCCTTTGTTACACTTTATTATTGCTAGGATGGCCCGATAGTCTAAATTACACCTTATACAATAGGCCTTCTATTCTTAGAGACGTATGATACGGCAACCTACTGCTTTTATTATAGATATAGTTATACCTTGATATTATTTTCTTAACTTTAGGTAGCTCCATATGTGTTTAGGTATTTTGTGAATTATGTTTATTTATATTGTATTTATGATTTATATATTGTTGGCGATAACGATGAGTTTGCGATATTAAGATGTTTGTATGACTTCATGGTAGCGGAAGTATGTTGGTAGTACTGTTAAAGAGGGCGCTAAATGCAATAAATGACTGACATTCGATTGCAGCGCCATAGGTTGTATCTTGAAGTAGGATGATGGCAAGTGACACAGATACGGTTAGGACGGCTAGGTGCGCAGACGTATCTCGGACTGACGGTCGATAGTAGCTCAGTATTAATTGAGTTGGCATTGTAACTGACGGAACGGACTCGCGAATAAAGATTTTGTTGTGACTAAGCCAGGGTTATACCCAAGCCCACAGACTCGGTACTAAGTAACTGTCCAGTGATTAATTCTATCGTGTTTTGTGAGTAGCGCTTCTTTTCGTTTTGTTTGTTTTCCGACATCAGAAGTGGGATAAGCCTAAATCCTAATATTAATTAGTGTTTCGATTTATTTTTGCGAATAGTCTTCTCGTATCTGCCCAAGCTCAACTTTCGTTTGTGATTAGAGTGAGTCGTGGTAACCTCCGACATACAATCATAGATCTGTTGAAATAAGGCAGTATATTTCCTAAAGAATAAAGGTGTATAACTGAAACTTATCGGATGCTTGTAACAACCCCCCTCCTCTCTTATTATTACTTCTATTGCCGTCTCTACCTCTTATAACTTCTCTCTCTATTTCTACAACTTCCCTAACCTTGCATATATCTCCACAAACGGATCTTTGTCTTTACTAAACTAACTAATTAACCTTTAAAACTTAATCCTAATATCTTTGGCCATTGATTTGTGATCGTGATCGTAATCGTCTAGTAGCTTCAAGGATCCTCTGTTATGAACCGAAAATAACTCAAGAACTTTTAACGTGAATTGAAATGGTATAAGTATTTCCTATTAACAAGTTATATATTTCACTAAAATATGAATATTACTTTATTCTTAAACATCTACCTAATTTCACTGAGATATTAGTTCAACCGTTTATTGATTGAAAATATATAATTTTATAAGATAAGTAATAGTTTTCCTACCTAGTTTTACTAAAACGTTAAGTAAAAGTCAATTGATTAAAATTAATATAGAATTTAAATAAGTAATAATTATCTTATCTAGTTAACCGTTTTCCTACCTAAATATTAGTTTTCCTACCTATACCCCTACCGGGAGGTCTGATACAACACTGATTCATTTGGATAATGATATCATAATTTGTAAATAGATTACTAAGAGTTTTAAGGCTTTCTTGTCTTACGACTTTATAAAAGCATCTCCAAATCAATCCTTGCTTGGATGGGGTCTGACCAACTAATTTATTTAAACTTGAGCCATTTTGAGCTCATATAAATAATCAGTCTTAATAGACTTCTGTTAGGTTAAACTCTACTTATTATTTCAAGTAGGTATAAATTATAAATAGAATATTTCTCTATTCAAGTAGAAACACATTCTACAAAGTAAATTACTTTGATTTATTTACATAGCTTTGGACTAAGTAATTATTAGCCAATAATGATAGTTTAAGATCAAATTAGATCAACAGATATATTCATTCATATCCGTAGCTTTAAGTTTTCTAGCTTAATCAATTAGACACTTGTCATTCTTTATGGATATATTTTCCAATAAGTTTTGATAAATTATGATTCAGGTTATCAATATAGGATAACAAAATGAACAGTCAGTGACTCTGTCGATCAACATGTCTGATTTCGAGCGACCAAGACAGGGGTTGAGAAGGAGCATTCGTCCCAGTATGACCCATTCAATTGCTAAAATTATACTTGATAATTCTTTTACTCATTTTACGTACGAACCAAATAACAATAAATCAAAACTTTGATTATAGTTTAATATTATCAAGACTCAGCTAGAATCCTTTTCACTAGATGAGATCTAACATGAGGTAAACTACCTTTATTAGATTTATAGATTATTTAAATGTCGTATTTAAGTAAACAATGACGGACCTACACCCTACCCTACACATATTTCCCTAAATCCCTAAGTATAAACTCAATGTTTGCAAAACTAGAGATCTTGTCTCACATTTATTATTAAACGTGTTATGTGTGATGTAACTTAACTAAGTACAATGTTAAGTTCCTAAACTAAGCTGAATTTAAACTATACGATGCGAGGTTCGGGTTACCTCTTAAAGAAACCTAACACTATCACCCGGTGTTGTGCCGTTGATTTGGCGTTAGGCCCCCACAGCAACCGAGAGGGTTGGGAGATAAGAGGGGCCACAGGATTCCCTACTTATGTTGTGTGAATAAATACATATATAGATAAAAAGGGACCACAGGAAGCAAATCACATTGGAGAGAATCACTGTCTAGACCCCGCCAATGTTCATTACTCCACTGCGTGTGGTAGATCTCACAAGTAGCTACTCATAATAACCCAAGGGTCACTAATCATAGTACCCATGCCCCAAAAGAGCCACATCTTGGGGAACTCAAACGGATGAGTTTTAATAGGAACTTCGTTGTCACAGTTAGTTTCCGTTCCTAAGGCCCCGGACTATGCCAATCCCTAATTCAAAGCAACAACAAAATGCTAAATTCATTCTGTTACGACATTTACATTTACGGTGGTTTGCATGTTCAATTTGAACTGAATGCTAAACCTTTATTAATCCATCTGTAACAAACAAATACATATTAGAAAACATATTAAAATATTAGACGCTACTCACTCACCGATGCTGAAAATACAACTCTCCTCAACGGTGCCGTCCTGAAAATCCACTGACCCCAAATCCTGAATCCACCCTTATTTATACTAAACCTATCCTTCCGTTCGCCTCGGACGCCGCGGACGTCTCGTTCGTTCCGTTCGCCGCAGTCGCTATGGACGCCTCGGACGTCGTGTTCACCGCGGCTGCCACGTGCACCTCGGACATCATGCTCATCACGTTCTCCGCGTTCTCTTTCAAAGAATTTACCAAATACTAGCTAATTTCCGCAACTAAGTATACTTGCAAACATTTAAATACTATAAATTTAAATACGATACTATCAAGCATTGATGGCTCCTCCTGTGGTCTAATGTATCAAACCATCTCCGTCCTATATAGAAAAAACACACCTATTATAGCGTATACCCTACCATTTCTTGGTCAAATTATTAACTATATTAATGCCGTTTTATAACCTATCCCGAAGATAAACTAAGTTTTAACTAGACATATTAAGCTACTAATAAAGGAGTAATGGTTCACAGTCTTTAATTAATTTCTTATGATATTACATATATTTGTGATGCAACAATCAGCTTAAACGAAGTCTGTTTTGTTACAGTCGACCCCAAATAATTTACGCAAAATTTAACTGAAGGAAATTATTTCAAACTCCCTTTTAATCACAAATATAACTCAAACAACAGCTATTTAACATTTTTTCCTTGTTTTTTTTTTTTAATGTGGTGTGTTTTTAAACCAAATAAACAATGAACCCAGCCTGAACTCAGAATCCAACCTTTAAATGTTTTGGTCATGAACAAATATAATCTTCACAAGGATTTGAAAATCCAATAAGGAAAAACCAGTTGTGCTAGGCTGATTTCTACGCTAATCGTAAAACAATGCCCTTCCGACGCAATTTTTTCTTTCCAATCGCAATACATGGACGAGCATCATATTCCTTTTTAGATCTCCAAAACTTTAATAGCTCCAATGATATCCAATCATAAACCAAATATCCAGCTCAAAAACTTTATCCAAAACAAAGATCATTACTCATTTGGAGTATGTAAAGTTGCCGAAATTAATTGTGCGCTGCAAGTAGAGTATTGAATTCTCTGTGGTCAGTATAAAACTGATATTGTCAATCTGACTTAACCTAACTCATCCTCACAGAGAATTCATTTTTGTCTGTAATTTCACAAGAAATGAATGTCAACTACCTGGGTTCCTTATTCATAAAAGCTGCTAATTTGCAAGGGCCCTTTGCACTTTAATTTTAAAGATTTTTACTATCTGACACTCACTTTTCATAGTACCCTTCCTTTCAAAATACTTAACCAGTTTTTTTTTTTTAAACTCACATTCATCACTCTATCTTCCCTCCTCAAACTCTCTATCATACTCCCAAAACAAGTCAGCAACCCAGTGAAAAGGAATCTTAAATAATTTTATTGAAACTAAAAAGAAACAAAATTAGATAAATCTATATTTAAAGTTTGTAACCTTTTCCTTCAGATGCTCCCAGCTTTTTTATATATATTGTTTAATACCCGACCCCCAATTTATTAAACTATTAAAATCTCTTAAACATCAAAAATATAAATAATTTAGTATTAAAGAACCTTTAAAATCAAATAACACATTTAAATGATGTCTACTTTTAAATTCATAATTTTCCAAGCAAAGTTCTGAGAATATAATTGTTTTGCTAATTCAAGATCAAAACAAGTGACCACTAAAATAAATTTAATTTTTATATAGATAAATATTTTTTTTTTTAAATCACCTACATCATAAATCTTCTAGATTTTAAGTTCCCTCCGCTTTCATAGGAAAAGAAAAATGATTAGCTATCAATTTGTCTTACAATAAAGGAAAGAGAGAGAAAAAAAACAATAAACTACTTTGACGCATTTAACCTAAGAACAAGATCAATTCTATATTGTGTATATTACAACAATACCCATGCCTATGGGATCGCAACTTCATTTTTTTTTAAGTCGGACTTGCAAAAACAAATGCAGAAACTCAATGACCACCGACATCCTCAAACTCTACCAGATAAAAATAGAACAGAAGAAGAGCTGAAACTAAAATTAAAAACTTCTTAAAATTATTATCGAAAAGAAGACGTAAATCTGCAGTTAGTTAAGAAAACTAATATATGTTAAACTATGTTCCTCCTTCCTTGCACCTTTATAAACAGTTTTAGTTTATATTTTAATTTTTAATACTATAACAAAATATACCAGGCCGATTATAAAAAGATGGTTTATACCCATTCGAAATACTTTTTTTTTTTCAAAATCCCGCAATAAATTCTAAATGCTATTCCGCTCCCAAGTTCAAAATCTCCTATGAGCGAACCTAAGCATGATTACAAGATCCTTCCTTTAACAAGGGAAAACATCAGCTAAAACTGCCAAACTACCAATAACTTAGAAACACAATCCATCTCCTCAAACTGCCCCTAACAATGCCTCCAATATAACCAGCTCCACAACCGTAAGTATATCCCTTTTATAAACTAAATTATAAAAACCTCATTTCCTGTTGTTCATAAAATTACTGTATTTTTATATTTGTTTATTTGTTTTAGCCTCTACTACCAACAATTGGTCTATTTTAAAATTCCGAGGAAGATTTCATTCCTTTTCCCGACCCCCTGAATGTAAGACCTTCATTTATATATACAATTACATTTACGTAAGTAGAAAAAGTAAAAGTAAAAATTTTAATTTTCTCTTGCACTCAATCTAATTTCCTCTATGTCTAAAACCTCCCTTTCATTGTTTAACTCTGTATCAAATGATAATCGCATTGACTCTTCGTACATAATTTCACAAGGCGTAAAACCTGTACTTTCGTGAAAAGTATTATTATAAAGAGACTCTAACTTTGGCAAAACTGAAACCCATCCTTTGTGGTTTGTTCTGCAATACGTTAAAAACAATCGACCCAATTCCTTATTCACTCGTTCTGTTTTATTAGGACGTGGATTTCTTACAGTGGTATATATTGCTTTTACATTAGCCTGTTTCATACTTTCTTTCCATAGTTTACTAGCAAACTGAGATCCCTTATCTGACAATATCACTTTTGGCTGAATAATATCAAGGAACCTTTTAGTTTTCCCTAAAACTGAATTAGACGTAGCCTTTCTAGACTCATAAAATTTGACAAATTTACTAAACGAATCTTGTATAACTAAAATGTAATTCATCCCGAGATTCCCAGTCGGTAATGGTCCATACAAATCTATCATTACTACATCTCCTATATGTTTTGTGACTATAGACTGACAAGACCCCACATGTTTCATTGTATTACTCTTTGTAATCTGACAATCATGACTTGTTCGAAGCAAAAGTTTAACCCTTCTATTGATTCCTTTCCAATTTATCTCCTAGCTTTCTATTTTCGCTTAATCTATTCAAATTAAGTATAATTTCCTCATTCTGTCGTTTCAAACTTCTCAAAACAACAAATTACAGAATAAAATTCTTGTTCGGTTACCGTCCAATTTAACTGTGCTCCTTTTAATGCTTTACTTTAAAACCCTAATATTTTTTTATCTCCTTTTTCATTTAACTGATACAAAATTCCGAATCTAAATAATTACACCAAATTTAAAATTAAAATTCTCGAACATTGACCCCCAGCATTCAAGAACATCAGAAACTTCAATAAAACTATCTTGACGACCTTTTTTTTCCAGATAATCACCAACCAGAACTAGAGTAATATTTTATACCTATTGTTTTAGTTATCCTTAAACCTATTCATATCCATAATATACCATTTCAAATTCACGCCTCACATTTCACGGACAGCAAATTGTGACAAAATTAATGTCACTTCTAACCTAATAAAACCCAAAGAACCGTTGTGAAGAAAAGAACTATTGTTTACCTGCTTAATATCACTTTTGCCAATTCACCAAGATTTCATATTCATCAATCTACTTGGTAATAAACTAAACTTTAATTATTATTATTCTTATCTAAATATAGTTTATGTTATATCTATGAAATTCTGATCACTACGATATCAAATTGAGAAATCTCGACTTACTAAAGGTTTTTTTTATTTTTTTATATGAAATCCTGGTCACGTACGATTTTTTTTTATGTTTGATATGAAATCCTGGTCACGGCACCAAATTGTAACAACCCCCCTCCTCTCTTATTATTACTTCTATTGCCGTCTCTACCTCTTATAACTTCTCTCTCTATTTCTACAACTTCCCTAACCTTGCATATATCTCCACAAACGGATCTTTGTCTTTACTAAACTAACTAATTAACCTTTAAAACTTAATCCTAATATCTTTGGCCATTGATTTGTGATCGTGATCGTAATCGTCTAGTAGCTTCAAGGATCCTCTGTTATGAACCGAAAATAACTCAAGAACTTTTAACGTGAATTGAAATGGTATAAGTATTTCCTATTAACAAGTTATATATTTCACTAAAATATGAATATTACTTTATTCTTAAACATCTACCTAATTTCACTGAGATATTAGTTCAACCGTTTATTGATTGAAAATATATAATTTTATAAGATAAGTAATAGTTTTCCTACCTAGTTTTACTAAAACGTTAAGTAAAAGTCAATTGATTAAAATTAATATAGAATTTAAATAAGTAATAATTATCTTATCTAGTTAACCGTTTTCCTACCTAAATATTAGTTTTCCTACCTATACCCCTACCGGGAGGTCTGATACAACACTGATTCATTTGGATAATGATATCATAATTTGTAAATAGATTACTAAGAGTTTTAAGGCTTTCTTGTCTTACGACTTTATAAAAGCATCTCCAAATCAATCCTTGCTTGGATGGGGTCTGACCAACTAATTTATTTAAACTTGAGCCATTTTGAGCTCATATAAATAATCAGTCTTAATAGACTTCTGTTAGGTTAAACTCTACTTATTATTTCAAGTAGGTATAAATTATAAATAGAATATTTCTCTATTCAAGTAGAAACACATTCTACAAAGTAAATTACTTTGATTTATTTACATAGCTTTGGACTAAGTAATTATTAGCCAATAATGATAGTTTAAGATCAAATTAGATCAACAGATATATTCATTCATATCCGTAGCTTTAAGTTTTCTAGCTTAATCAATTAGACACTTGTCATTCTTTATGGATATATTTTCCAATAAGTTTTGATAAATTATGATTCAGGTTATCAATATAGGATAACAAAATGAACAGTCAGTGACTCTGTCGATCAACATGTCTGATTTCGAGCGACCAAGACAGGGGTTGAGAAGGAGCATTCGTCCCAGTATGACCCATTCAATTGCTAAAATTATACTTGATAATTCTTTTACTCATTTTACGTACGAACCAAATAACAATAAATCAAAACTTTGATTATAGTTTAATATTATCAAGACTCAGCTAGAATCCTTTTCACTAGATGAGATCTAACATGAGGTAAACTACCTTTATTAGATTTATAGATTATTTAAATGTCGTATTTAAGTAAACAATGACGGACCTACACCCTACCCTACACATATTTCCCTAAATCCCTAAGTATAAACTCAATGTTTGCAAAACTAGAGATCTTGTCTCACATTTATTATTAAACGTGTTATGTGTGATGTAACTTAACTAAGTACAATGTTAAGTTCCTAAACTAAGCTGAATTTAAACTATACGATGCGAGGTTCGGGTTACCTCTTAAAGAAACCTAACACTATCACCCGGTGTTGTGCCGTTGATTTGGCGTTAGGCCCCCACAGCAACCGAGAGGGTTGGGAGATAAGAGGGGCCACAGGATTCCCTACTTATGTTGTGTGAATAAATACATATATAGATAAAAAGGGACCACAGGAAGCAAATCACATTGGAGAGAATCACTGTCTAGACCCCGCCAATGTTCATTACTCCACTGCGTGTGGTAGATCTCACAAGTAGCTACTCATAATAACCCAAGGGTCACTAATCATAGTACCCATGCCCCAAAAGAGCCACATCTTGGGGAACTCAAACGGATGAGTTTTAATAGGAACTTCGTTGTCACAGTTAGTTTCCGTTCCTAAGGCCCCGGACTATGCCAATCCCTAATTCAAAGCAACAACAAAATGCTAAATTCATTCTGTTACGACATTTACATTTACGGTGGTTTGCATGTTCAATTTGAACTGAATGCTAAACCTTTATTAATCCATCTGTAACAAACAAATACATATTAGAAAACATATTAAAATATTAGACGCTACTCACTCACCGATGCTGAAAATACAACTCTCCTCAACGGTGCCGTCCTGAAAATCCACTGACCCCAAATCCTGAATCCACCCTTATTTATACTAAACCTATCCTTCCGTTCGCCTCGGACGCCGCGGACGTCTCGTTCGTTCCGTTCGCCGCAGTCGCTATGGACGCCTCGGACGTCGTGTTCACCGCGGCTGCCACGTGCACCTCGGACATCATGCTCATCACGTTCTCCGCGTTCTCTTTCAAAGAATTTACCAAATACTAGCTAATTTCCGCAACTAAGTATACTTGCAAACATTTAAATACTATAAATTTAAATACGATACTATCAAGCATTGATGGCTCCTCCTGTGGTCTAATGTATCAAACCATCTCCGTCCTATATAGAAAAAACACACCTATTATAGCGTATACCCTACCATTTCTTGGTCAAATTATTAACTATATTAATGCCGTTTTATAACCTATCCCGAAGATAAACTAAGTTTTAACTAGACATATTAAGCTACTAATAAAGGAGTAATGGTTCACAGTCTTTAATTAATTTCTTATGATATTAATTAAAGACTGTGAACCATTACTTAAACGAAGTCTGTTTTGTTACATGCTGCCTAAGTCTAAAGGAGCTATGTGACGGAAGGATCTGTGGTTGTGTGATTATGGAGAGAACTATAATTAATCCCTGTCTAAGTCTAAAGAAGTGATTAATTATGGAAACAGTTTAAGAGTGAGAGAGTCAGTGATTAGAGTAAATTCACGTGCCTAAGATAGTTCATCATTTTTGTTAGTTTTGTATAGCTTGCACAGATGTGACAAGGTAAAATTGAAGATCAAACGAACTTCTAAGTGAAGTTCGATCGAAATTATATGAGCAGCTTAATTCGAAGCGATTTATTAAGTTTACTTATTGTAGTATCGGTCCCATGTGTCAGCCTTGCACGGTTATTTTAGAGTCTTTTTTTTTTTTTTTTTGTATTGGCAACACTGCTTCACCTCCGGCTCCTAATTAACCGGCCCTTTTAGAATCATTTTGTTTAAAGCCGAATTATATAAAAATGTAATGGATTATTCCATTTATAGGATAAACCATTGCATGGTAAGGTAAAAAAAACGATAAGCACAGGTAAGTATTTTACTTATATTAAGATATAAGGGTTGGGATATTTATTTTCAGTAAATAAATAAGTAATATATATGTTTCGTTTTAAACTGGGAGGGTGATTATAAATCGCTTCGAATTAAGCTGCTCATATAATTTCGATCGAACTTCACTTAGAAGTTCGTTTGATCTTCAATTATATTTCGCAGCTTAATTCTTTGCGATTTATTAAGTTTACTTATTGTAGGATGTTCAGAGAGAAAATAAGTAAAATAGCTTACATGATCAACAATTATTATCCATTTTTAGTTATAATATTTGATATAGCAATTAAATCAATTTCCATACAAAATATAACAACATAATTAGGTACCTACATTAATTATTATGTAGGCATAAAATCACTCAAAATAGTTGTTGCGAAATTGCTAGAATTTTCAATAATTTCTTTGTTATATTTAGCGAATACTTTGGAAGAGTTACTCCAGCCAGCGGCTTTTCTAATTATATCTAAATTAACTCCAAGCTTGTTGGCCTTAGATGTTGCAGCATGCCGAGTGCTGTGAGCACTGAACAGCGAAGTGTTGATTCCACTTTCATACAGAGTCTGTTTTATCCAATTACTTAATCTTTGTGAAGATAGTTTTGAATGTGGCTTTTTATTACTTATAAATAAATATTTACAGTTTTTACGAAGTTCTCTTGTTTTGTTAATATATGATTCTATACACCGGACAGGACAAATCTCTGGACGTTCATTATAAAAAGGGAGCCTTAATAATGGTTGGGGTGAATGTAGTTTGGAGGTTTTAATTATGTCTGAAATTTTAATAAACATTTCAACACTATATTTACTTATATTATCGAGGTGCATTAAAGATAATGTTTGCTTTTTTTTTTTTTTTTTGAGCCAAAACATCAAGGACTATGTTTGTGTCCCATATGACCTCATATTTATATGTATTGCAGAATATGTATTAATAGTTCCGTATTTTGCACCTTTGTTAAAAACATCGGTTAAAAAATTAATTACGACATGAACTGAACAGGTCAAGTAATTGTGCTGCATTTCGGAACAATAACTAAACAAGACTTGATACAGCTGTTATATTGCTTGTAAGTATTACTAGATAAAGAAGATAACATTATTTCTGTAGAATCAACAGATAACGATTTATTTAATAAAACTTGCCTGATAACTTCACGGCAATCAAACCGAGTATCTTGTGTAAGCTGTGTGTCAATCTGATAGGAGATTGAAGAAGGTTAATATTGGGTTCAAAATAAATTGATTTAGAAATAGATATCTTTTTCAATAATGGGAACCATGGCTGTGTGGGCCAATTTAGTACTACGAATATACCCTCGGCCTTATCATCTATTATTTCTCTAAGTGTCTTTAAAATGAGGGCAAATGGCGGAAATGCGTAAAAATATTAGTCAGTCCAGCTGATGGTGAACGCATCAACAGCAAATGCTTCGGGTTCATTTTTCCACGTAATGTACAATGGGCAATTTGTATTACACCTACTGGCAAACAAATCTATTTCTGGTCTATTTCACCAAATACTCGTTTAATACCACAATAAGCATGTTCACTTAATTCCCATTCAGTATCTAGAAACTTTTTGCGAGACAATGCCGTGGGTAAAAAATTGCCCTTCGTATTAATATAAGAAGCTAATACTTTAATTTTACGTGTTTCGCACCACAGCCATATTTTTTTTTTTTTTTTTTTGACATATCATTTAAATTTGGGTACTTTATGCTGCCCATTCTATTAATGCAAGATATCGCGGTTACGTTATCAATGCGTAACAAAATTTGACAGTCAGATAATTCTTTAGCAAACGTTTTTAAACCTAAATATGCCGCTTTTAATTCAAATTAATTAATATGAAGTGTCATTTCAGACTCCTTCCAATAACCAAAACATTCCTTGTTATTACTCGAGGCACCCCAGCTTGAATGAGAAGCATCAGAATTAATTTCAATTTTATAATCATCAGATCTTAAGCTAGCATAACCATTATCAATTTTGTCTAGCCACCAATAAACATCTTCCCGGATATTTAATGATAAACTAATCTGTCGTTCATATGATGAATTTTCACATAAACTTAAATACTTAAGTCTTTCAAGACGTTTAGAATAAAGCCACGAATATTGAATAGCAGGGCAAGCCGATATGAGAAGTCCAATCAATTGTGCATAATTACGTAACTTAATTGTTTTTGCTTCGAAGATTTTTAAAAGAGATTGTTTTATTTTTACCCTCTTTGTTTGAGGTAATTTTAAAACCATGTTTTGGGAATCAAATACAAAGCCTAGAAATTTAAATGTGTTTGAGGGTTGTAAAGAACTCTTATCACAATTAATCTAGAAGCCTAAACTTTCTAAAAGTGTCTTTGTAAAAAGTACGTTATTATAGCAATCTGCCTTTGTTTTACCAACGCAAAAAATATCGTCGAGATAAATAACTGATATCATATTTCTTTGATGTGATCGCAAAAATTCCATAACAGGTTTTAAAAGTTTTGTAAAGGTAGACAATTAAATTCATATAGTTTGTTATTGAATTTGAATCTTAAGTACTTTTTGTGCGAGTCTTTATGAACTGGTAGAAAAAAATATAAGTCTTTTAAATCAATAGTTGACACAAAACATCGCTCGGTAACGAATTTAGATGCAGTTTTATAGCCTTTCATTTTAAAATGGACGGTTTCAACAAACTTGTTTAATTTTTTCAAATTCAATATGAACCTTTTGTCTCCGTTTGGTTTAGGTTCTAAAATATATCGGATACAAACTGTTCACTATCGTATGTACACTTAGGTATGGCTTTTATTCGAATCAAGTAATCTATGCAAATTTTAAAATCGTTAAAATTTTTATCTGGCTTATATCTTGAGTCAGGATTACTATTTCCGAAGGGCTTTTTAATAAACGGTATTTTATATCCCTTAATCCAGGACAAAATTATAGGATCATTAGTTATTTTTAACCAATTTTTGTAAAATAGCTTTAGACGGCCAGAATAACTGACCTCAGATGTTAATATCTCCTGTTGTATTTCTTGGGCGGCGAGCGTGAGCGTGTGTAGTTCGGGGTGTGTCGCGGCGGCGGCGGAGGCGGCGGCGGCGGTCCCGAGCGCTGCACCGGGCGAGGTCTCCCCGCTTCGGGCCGCGCAGCAGGCTTCCGTTGCGGGGGCTTCCAGTTGAAACAATTTTGAGAAGTAATCCTATAATTTTGGTTGTTTCTGTTTGAAATAAATGGTTGTGAAGCCTTAAGGGATTCTCCGGTTTTTTGTATAGTTTTTGCGGACCTTAACTTTTCTGGTAAATCGGTCCCAAATAAAAATGTATCTCTGGTGGTCTGACGAAGGGTATCTTTTAGTTCTGCATTGATAGTATTAATAACTAAATTTCTTCGGGCCTTCGTTAGGTAGTAGAAGGAATCGCACAACAATTTGCTTGCATCACTTAAGGGTTTTAGAATATCCTGCGATGAATATTTCTTTGTAATGACTTTCTCTGTCGTTTGCGCTAATGCAGCCAAAGCAATGCTGATTTGTTTTTGACTAAGCATTAAGGAAAAATCTTTTTTGCTTGTCAGTTCTGAAATACCCGCTTTAACTTCAGGGTTGAGGACAGGCGTTAATAGCATTTCACAGTTTTTGGGTACCCGATATTCTTGTAACAAGGACTGTTTTGTTTCTTTGATGAGACCCTTGGTAAGTATGAGCTGCCATCTATCGGATATGTTTTTATTAATTTCATCTCCCAAAATATCTTGCGACTGGGGAACTTCCCCTAATAATGACAGTATTTCGACATCAATACCACTGTCTCCTCGTACCTCCTTTGTGAGATCCGACGTCGAAGGTACTGGATTCTGTGCCGACGACGACGTATGAGGAACTGCCTCGTTCATACATGCCTCCTCTTCAAGCGATTCTTCGTGATGTGGTGAACTTTCGGGAATGACTTCCACGATAGATTCACGGTTATGCTATTATTAGAACTTCACAATGTTCGTATATTTTTTTTTTTTTTTTGTGGGTATTTTTAAAATAGGTTTAGTTCTGTAGTATAATTTTTGATATTATCATGAATACGTTTTATTTCATAAATGCTACCGGGCACAAATAATGTATGTTGTGCTTAAGTAAAGCATTATTTTATATTATATTTTTTAGTGAGTACCTACCAGCGTTGCCAGTTTTTTTTTTCCCCAAGTCGGGATTTTGGAACTTTTTGAGTGAAAACAGCGGGATTCGTTCGTCGAAAGCGGGACATAGTAAAAAAACGTATATAATCAGAAGTTTTCAAATATTTATCTTTTTATTTGAATTAAAATTACGTTTACGTGACAAAAATAGCCATAGAAAATGTATTTTAATAAAAATATAATATTTTAATTCAGGTTTACCCTATCGTTAAATAGTTGAGTCTTATTCGTCTTCAGAATAAATATAAAAATAGAAATCAAAATCAAAAGGGTTTTATTCATTAGAAAAATATGGCGTTTCAAACAATAGTCAGTGGAGTGAGTGTTACAAATTGCAACTTACAATATGAGAATAATTATTTATAAGAATTACTTATTCATGATACTTCTGTGAAGATTTGACTTCTTTTAAAGTTTCCTTTTTCTCTTTAATAAAGATGAAGAACTCTTCACAGGACAGCTGTAGATTAAACTGAATGAGTAATTCTGCTTTCATTAAATTTACTGAGCATTTGTTTCTGGCATCCGACCATTTTAAATTCATCTGGGAAAACACTCGTTTAGGAAAGCAGTGTGATGTCGGGATACTTTATATGAAAGACACTAGTTTAAACATATTCCTGGTATCTTTTTTTGGAAACTGTTGAAAGAGCTGGTGCCATTTCTGAGCGGTGGTGGCAGTAGTGTCTTTGCAATTTCCCACTAATACGTCCAAGGATGATTTTTACAAGTTAAATTCTTCATATAAGTTTTTCAATTTTATTAAAGACTAGCGACCCGCCCCGGCTTCGCATGAGTGCAATGCTGATACTAAATACGCTACAGAAAAACTGTGAACGTTGTATATAAAAACATAGCGGCCCGCTCCGGCTTCGCACGGGTATTAAATATATAGCCTATGTGATTAAAATCGATTCAGTAGTTTTGATTTATTCATTACTGCTCGTGGCCCGCACGCGTTAAATTTGGAGTAAAACAATCCCCCTTTCCCTATACCATGAAGATTTCCTGCTATCTTTGGAATATCTAAATTCATACACTACATTTTTACTTATTTACTTTTTACATTTTTAACTATTTATTCTATTTTTACAACATATTACAGAATTTCTTTATAAACAACGTTCACAGCTTTCCTGTCATTAGACAATACAAACATGTTTTCTCTGGAGGTCACTCTTGAAAGAGCGCCATACAGTTGTCCATGTGAAAAACAGTCAACGGTCAAATGTAAGCCTGCAACGTTGAAGGTTTGACCCTGCGATTTATTAATGGTCATTGCAAAATATGTCTTTACCGGAAACTGTAAACATTTAAATTGGAAGGGTAAATCCGATGGTATCAGAGGGATTCGGGGAATCAATACATCTTCTCCGGTACCACATCCTGTGAGTATTGTGCACTCTATTATGAAAGTTTTCAATGATTTTACTAGCAAACGCGTGCCATTGCAAAGTTTAGGTGGATTCAGGTTTCTTAATAAAATAACAGGACAACCTACTTTCAACACCATTTTGTGAGGAGGGAGTCCAGACGGGTTCAAAGAATTTAGAAATTCTGTAGGAAAATGAACAGCTTCTTCCAAATCGAGAACAGTATCGACCGAGTAGTACTTATATTTGCGTCGGCGCATTAATCTTTGAAAGAATCAAGTTATTTACTTTATCTACTTGTTCGTTAGTTGGTGACAGAACCGGGCGGCCGGCCGGTACCGCCGCAAACGCTACGTCCCGCAATTTTTAAATCTGTAATATCTACGAAAATATTCACTTAAATCATACGGTGTAAAGAGCCATATAGATCTGTATTAAATGAACAATGTATTCAAGGTATTTAATTGGTTAAGTATTGATGCTGTATTGGTTAAAATCGCTTCGAAAATTAGCCATTATTTGTCGTAAAAAGTAAATGACAAAAAAAAGTTATTGTGGGTTATCCATAAGAGATAGACATATACCATCACGGACTTTTCTGTAGATCTTTTCAATGTGTACAATACTTAGTACATTATTTTGATAAAACTCGTAGGGTTCAGCCTGCGTTTGCAATGTAAGCGGAAAAAATGTAATTATTTACGACATCACATTAGAAACTTCAAAAATACCAGTACTTCTCCACTATTTAGTGGATGTTATTATACATATAAACCTTCCTCTTGAATCAATCTATCTATTAAAAAAAACCGCATCAAAATCCGTTGCGTAGTTTCAAAGATTTAAGCATACAAAGGGACATTGGGACAGAGAAAGCAACTTTGTTTTATACTATGTAGTGATACAGCATTTTCAATCATGTCAAAACTAACTTCACTTTCCAGGTTTATGAATTTAAGTCTGGAAAAAATATTTTCATCTGAAAAATTATAACGTTTGTCTATATTTGTCTATACATATATTCCCGCCCACGCTTCCTCAGCACGGTGCGCGCACGGTCGAGTTATCCCCGAAAAGCGGGACTGAGCCTGTCCCGCACGGGACATTTAATTTTGATTTAAAAATCGGGACGTCCCGCCATAATCGGGACACCTGGCAACGCTGGTACCTACCCTCAGGCGTGGTACAAATTTGTGTCATTTGACAAGTGAGTACTTTAAATAAGTATAAATTGGGTTATAAAGTAAGTATGTTGTGCTTAAGTAAAGCATTATTTTATATTATATTTTTTAGTGAGTACCTACCCTCAGGCGTGGTACAAATTTGTGTCATTTGACAAGTGAGTACTTTAAATAAGTACAAATTGGGTTATAAAGTAAGTGTGTTGTGCTTAAGTAAAGCATTATTTTATATTATATTTTTTAGTGAGTACCTACCCTCAGGCGTGGTACAAATTTGTGTCATTTGACAAGTGAGTACTTTAAATAAGTACAAATTGGGTTATAAAGTAAGTATATCTGCAGACAGACGCGCAGAATACAAGTTTTTAAACAATGTTAAATGACATTGTTACATAATTTACTTAAATTCGATGGATTCTTCGTCAGATGAAATAACGCGAATTCTTTTCCTCAGCTTATTTTCGAGTCTCCTTATTTTTCTTCCTATTATTTCATTCTTATCTTCGTTCTTGCGCTTCTTCCCCATCTTGAGAGCTTTGTGTAACACTAGATGACCGTTACAATGAAGTCTTGAGCGTTGCCAGGAACACGTGCGAAGGCTTGAGCACGGGAACGAACAATGATTCTAAAAGGGCCGGTTAATTAGGAGCCGGAGGTGAAGCAGTGTTGCCAATACAAAAAAAAAAAAAAAAAGACTCTAAAATAACCGTGCAAGGCTGACACATGGGACCGATACTACAATAAGTAAACTTAATAAATCGCAAAGAATTAAGCTGCGAAATATAATTGTTTTGAAATAACGTACGGTTTGTCGAGACGTATCAAATGGTTTTTCGTAACTTTAGTTGATATAGATGAAGTTCAATTTAAGGCGAAAGATAATATTCAAAAGTTTTGATATTGCGTTATAAGTACTTAATGATGATGAAAGTAAATTCAACGTTGAAGTTGTAGATTTTCTTTCTGATTATCGTGTATCCGTGACTCGGTAGAAATCGCTTTGTATCTCGCCAATCTTAGATTATTTTGCTGCGATTCTTAGGAGACACGTTTTCTTATGTTTTAGTAACAGTAAAATTGTTATTATTTTGGCAATTGAAACGTAATATTACGATAGTGTGTGTTTAATGAATCACGGAGATAGGTAATAACGTCGAGATTGAAAAGATTGAAAATTGAAAATGCGTTGAACTTGTTGCGATTGACAAAAGAGCTGGATTTTACTGTCGAACTGTTTGCAGTTGTCGAACAATTTTAGTACTTTGTTGTTGTGAATTATGAAGTACAATGCAATGCTCTTATTGGTTTGATATACGCCATAACCGGATGGAGGTTATGAGTGTGAGTTGATATAACCGGATAGAGGTTATGAGTGTGAGGTGATGTAACCTAGTGGAGGTTACATTATGTTTTGTGACAGGATGGACGTCACTGCAGCTTTGCATTGTTTGCTAATTAATTGGGTTATTCTAGCAGCTTATGCTTGCTTTGTTTATTGTTCGACCGCTGTCACATTGTTTGATGTTACATTCAAAGTAAATTTCATTGTTTAATGTGCAGTTGTCTTATCGAAAGTATTGTGGTTCGTACAATGCGTTGACGTTAGCCGATTCCTACTGAGTTTCTTGCTGGTTCTTCTCAGTAGATGGATCTTCCGAACCAGTGGTAGCTTTACGTAAATTGTTAAATCGTGGATTTAGAATTTTGATGGAAATATGAAATTGAAGTAAAATTAAAAAAAAATCGGTAGCTGTTAAAATTTTGAAGTTGCCAAAAGTACAAGTATCCATTGCAGTTGTAAAGAAAGATGTAATTTCTGGTTTTGGAAGAGATTTAATGTGTTGTGGATACAGGTTCTCGTTCGTTGGTTTTGTGACTACGCCAGAATGATTCTGGGTAGTGTGTTGAAGGAGTCATTGGTTGACTCAGGTTTTCCGTGGGGAAATGATGTAATTGCTCTTAACCACGAACGATATACCTTGTTGTTAATAATGAAATTAATGGATTTCAATGTTTGATTTGGAGATAATTGGTACTCAATGGTGCTTGAAACTTGGTTAACTAAAACGGAATTTTTGTTGTTGAGTATTCTAAACGATTTATAATGTAAAGAATTCAAACTTGTGTTTTTTCTTTTGAGAATTAGCTTGACTTCATTGTCAGGAGTGGCCAAGCCGCCACTTTGGTATGATTGTTTCAGATTAACACACGAGGACGTGTGTCATCGCAGGATGGCCGTGTTGGCGATAACGATGAGTTTGCGATATTAAGATGTTTGTATGACTTCATGGTAGCGGAAGTATGTTGGTAGTACTGTTAAAGAGGGCGCTAAATGCAATAAATGACTGACATTCGATTGCAGCGCCATAGGTTGTATCTTGAAGTAGGATGATGGCAATATATCCTTCCTAAACCCGTGTGCTTTCATCTTCGACCTCATCGTCACTTACCATCAGGTGAGATTGAGGTCAAACGCGGGTTTAGTCAGTTATAAAAAAAAATATATATATATATATATATTTATATTTATATATTAATATCATAATTATGATCTGCATCACTTATTTGCTCCCTCTGCTTCAACGGCAATTTAGCTAATAATGATTCATTCCCTTATCTATACCTACATACTTAGTAACATTTGTGCAATATTGTTTCAAATACCACAACATACTCGTAGTATTATAACAAAAAAACTGCACAAAATGCTGATTTACGAAAAAGAACAAAACATATTTTGAGTTTTTGTATGAAAAAACGACACATAACAAGCTATTACGTCTAATTTAACACCAGACGAGTCAATATAAGTCAATATATTCAGCTCAGTGTGCCAGCCTTTGCCATATCTACTCTACAAAGATCACAGCTAAGACGACCGGTGCCCCTAAATTATGATAATCATCTAGATTTTGATTTCCTCGCACCAGATTCATGCGGTTTTGAAGGACTTTGATTTAAATATTAAAATTTATGCTGGTATGCCGAGACAAATATCAAATAGAATCATTATTGGTAACATGATACTTTTGTGGCTTGTGATGAGAATAAAGAATGTGGAAAACTTTGTAGAAAAATGTTTTTTTCTTAGAATCTTGTGGATCTTAATTCCAGGAGTTTTTTCTTTGCAAATTATATAACAGCTGGAAACACTGTACTTGTTATTATAACAAGGTATTTTCCATTTAATTATGCGAGGCTAAGTTGCACCATTTGAAGCTTCCGTTTTTTTTCATAATAGAGCAAAACAATATCAGAATTTTGTATAAAAACATGTTTTTGTCGTAAAAGTATTGAATTTAATTTTTGGGTTTTGTTATTTCAAAAATTAATTTAGTTTTGGTTTAAAAATAAAGGCGTTATAGTCTCATTTCGTTTGGAAACCGAACATTTTTTTTTCGCAAAAAAGACATAAGAAGAACTTACAGAACTACTGAGAGTTCACATTATTATGAATATGATAAAATGGTTTAAACAAAGACTTTGCTGATTACGTTATTAGCTACCTCTCAATCGCAGAGATACGACACGATATAAATTTGATTCCCGATTTGGATTCTTATTTATTTATTTATTTAAAATTTATTGCCACAAAACAAATATGTGAAACATAAAAAACAAAACCAAATATTCACTTAATCGTGTTGACTGACAATTAATTGAAACAGGCATTATATTTAATACAACAAAAAAAGAAATGATAATTTTCTTTGCAAAAAATAGAATTAAAATGGCTATGGAAATTAAAAAACCTAAGATTTTTTTTATTGTGCCGTAATATTGTGGAACCCCCAACTCGACTACACAACGAAGTCGCCAATAAAGATACGATAACAGGGTGTTTCCATTTTGAAATTGGTTCTCATGGTATTTAGCGGTTCTTGTGTATGTAAACAACCCGCTACCCATCGGAGGTCAAGGTTTATTCGCTAAATGCTTCGGTCTGCTTCGTCCTAGCGACGCATTTTTATGTCCATAGTCGAGGCGTTTATACTTACCAGATAGAAGTGAAGCTTTATGCTAGGTGAGGCACCGGACGCGACGCGATGCGACGCTTTACGAAGTAAAGGGACCCATACTTCAGGTGACTTGTACCAACGCGACAACGTAGGACATCTGCTACGCATAGACTGTCCCTTGGATATTTTCGTATCGCTTCGCATTGTCCCGATCACCTAGGACAACGAGTAATTTTATTTATAGCTTTGTCCCTACTACTGAGCTATCAAGCCCGGGAAAATGAAAGACTTCAGGAAAACAAAAGTAACACTTTTCTAAAAAAAAAAACTTTTTAAAACTACCATGTAATGAAGCGTATCAAATTGAAAATGATTATATTTTTTACCCACTCCTGGATTACTTTGACAACTGCTTTTTGCAATGCAAAGCGATGAATTAAAAAGAGGTTTGTATTCAAAGTACTTAAAACATCCCACGCAGTTATCATTTCATATATGTTTACAGCGTTGACCAATTGACGTTGGAACAACCCGCCCCCTAAGTTGTTTTTAATGTATCAACATCTAAATGGCGACGATATGGTTCGCAGGCCCAGTAGTTATTAAAATTCAACTCAAGTTCTTTTTTTTAATATAAATGCAAGAGTATGTTAGGCTTAGCATGTTTTAAAAGCAATTTATAATAATTGCAATCAGTAGAATAAAAATAATGAATTCTGAAAGAAATAAAAGGGCATAGCTTTGTCAGTATTTTTTGCCCTATTGTGCTCATTAGTAACTAGTTTTAGATCGGTATGCCTCATAGTTCCGCTGTGTGGTCTTCATTCCTTACTCTATTGATGATTACGGACTTTGGTGATTCATTATTATTACATTAACCAAATTAATGCTCAACAAATAAGAAATAGAGGCCATAAATTAGTAGAAAATAACATATCGACTTAAAAAAAAGGCACAGGATGTAATGTGTTATTTATGTTCGACAAGTTTTTAGGCACCTACGCTTTATAATTCTACTATTAGCGCCCTGGTTTTTACAAAAAAGTAACAAATTGCTATTTACCATCAAACGGGAACATTAAATATTTTTTTGGAGCTTACAATCATCAATATATATAAAACTGTCAATATATATAAAACTGTTCCGTTACTGAGTGACTGACAGACAACGTACAGCCGTAACTACTGGGCGTAGAGAGCTGAAATTTCGAACATACATTCTTTAGGGGATGCAGGGGTGCACTAAGGAAGGAATTCCCGAAATTCCCATGGGAACGGGAATCATTGGACTTCTTAGTTTGTATGAAAAATCTTATTCCTTGAGTGCACGGATATGATACTTGACATAAAAGTTCTTCAAAAAGAGACTGGTTGTGTTATGAAAGGAATTCCTGAAATTCCCACGGGAACGGGAAATATATGATGTTTTAGTTTGTATGATAAAATCTTATTCTTTGAGTGCACGGATGTGATACTTGGTTCCTCAATTCCTCAATAAGTGTCTGTTTGTATAATGGAAAGAATTCCCGGAATTCCCACGGGAACGGAAAATAGGACTTTTGAGTTTATGCGTGTACGAAGTCGCGGGCAAATACGAGCGATTTAATAATTAGTTACTAATTGGAGTTAATTACGAACCAATATCAGATTTCAAGAGTGTTGAGTGGTCTACTTCGATAAGGTTTTTTATTCCTTAATTATCCATAAAGTATGCTTTTATGAATTAGATATTAAATTTGCATGATATTCTAAAATTTGCCAGTTAGCATTAAAAATTGTATCGTTTCCATGTTTTTACCGTACCCTGAAGTCATACAGTTCCGCTGACACAGTCTGCCGGTAAAACACCATTTTTGATAAATCCAATCTCAAAAGTAAAGAATAATATGTTATTATTCCATGTTTTCCCGTTCTCTGGGGTCATATAGTTCCGTTTACACAGTCTGCCGGTAAAACACCATTATTGATTATCCATTCTAAAAAGTAAATATTGATATGTTCATGTTTGTTTTTAGTCAAACAGTTTTATTTTCTAGTGGAGCTGGCAAGACCACATTGCTGGTGAGCCTTGCAGGCAAGTGCACTTTGCCAGCTCTGGGCAGCGTGACCATGGCCTGCAGAGACCAGACCCTGGATGTACGCAGTCTGCCACCAGGGGTCGTGGAAGTCGTGCCGCAGCTTGAAGTTTTCATGAATTCTTTAACAGTAATTGAACATCTGATTTTCATGGTCAGTAATTTTAGATTATAAGGTTAATTAAGAAAAAGATACATCGCGTCTAGTTTTTGGACTTAGGGGCACGTACTAAACTTACCTATTTCTTTTAATGTCTTGTATTAAGCTGGGATATACAGCGTCCGCTGTGTGGCCTTTACAACTAATCTCCCCTCTTTCATGTGTTATGGTCCGCATAACCTAAGCTTGCTCTTAGGTAACTTATGTAACTAAATAAAATTTGCTAAATTTTCATCTTCTAGCAATGTTTAGAACAGTCATAAGTAAATAATCTCCTTTAATCTTCGTAATATATTTTTAAAAAATTCCGGAGCGTTTTGGATTTTTAAAAGCTTTGTTGTTATTGTTTAAGAAGTGTTCTATTATTTTTAGGTAGAAATGAAGCTAGGTAGCTGCAGACGGTCCACGAACCGCATCTTACTGCAAACGTTGTTGGTGGAGTTGAAGCTTCAGAAGCATGCGCAGACGCCGGTGTCGGCGCTGTCCGGCGGAGAGAAGAGACTACTGTCGTTGGCTACTTCGGTAAAGTATTGCCGAATTATTCAATAAATGTCTCCGGTAATAACCGTCGGTTAAAAGTATTAAATAAATATAATTTTGTAAAAAAGACATATTTTTGGTGCATAATTTAATTTAAAATGCATCACATGCTTTTATGTATTAAGCAGTTAAAAAAACTCAGACAATCACACCAAGACCTGGCCTTAAAGTGAGCAAAGCATGTGCGATGAAATATCATGTAGCGAACTAGGAGGTAACCTGGAATATAAATACATATAGATAAACGTCCAGACCCGGAACATAATTTTTCTTGCTTTGTAGACCACCGTACCACGGAGACCGATATCAACAATGCCTAGGCGATAGGAATGTATAAGTTATCAGCTCTTGAATATATTTATGTTTGTTTAAGACTTGTAACTGAAATGTTGATTAATGCGTTTTATTTTCTTCAGCTGCTATCAAACCCTAAAATCCTCATCTGCGACGAACCAACGACAGGTTTAGACAGCTACAACGCTAGTCTAGTAGTCAATGTACTGAAGAAGCTTTCCGCCTCCGGCACAGCAGTGCTGTGCTCTGTACACCAACCTTCTTCCGATCTTTTTAAAGAATTCCACTCAATATTCTTGATGGCTGAGGGTAGACTACTGTTCCATGGCTCTCAGGAAGCATGTAGTAATGTTTTTAATAGGTAAGCTGTAACTATGGAGTTTGCTCATAATTAAAGCCAAAAATCGTTTAAAAAACCTTAATAATATTTGTTTTATAATTTCTTCAGTATAGGTTTATGCTGTCCTAACCAGTATAATCCAGCGGAATACTACGTACGAGCGGTTTCCTGCACCACCAGTGCTGGGGACAATATCAGGAATATTATGTCGATATATCAGATCAAGTATCGACACAATGACAGCACTAGCTCTCAAGCGCCTGGTGTCCAGCTGCAGGACTGGGTGGTGTAAGTATTGTGATGAAAGACTATCAAACAATTTAAGTTGTGATTTTTTTGATCTGCTGCTTTTATTAAATTAGCGCTGCATACAAATAAATAGCGCTGCAGTCGGCGACTAACTTTTTGGCGCCCAAAGAGTTAACTCTGGTTGTATACTTGCTTTGGACGTCACAGAAAGCGAAAGATGTTAAGAATAATTTATCAGCTCCTTTATTTTTTGACAACAGGTTTCGCGTGAGAATTAAACGTTTAGACGATTAAATGGAAATAACACTGGCCGAATAATGTCACGTGACAATGACATATCTTACTCTAACTAATATTATAACTGTAAAAGTTAGGATAGATGGATGTATGGATGTTTTTTCTTCAAGAACGGCAGAACGGCTCAAGGGATTTGGATGAAATTTGGCGTAATGATGATGTACAGTCTGGTTACATTTTATTAGGTTACAAATTTTTTCCAATATTTCCGCTGGATTCAAAATTGAGGCAAAACCGCGCAAAAAGCTAGTTCTTTTCATATTTTTTAATATGCTGAATATAAATTTTTAATGAAATAAAATATTTACAAAGCTTCACTTTTCGAAAAAGAACCTGTTGATTGAATTTTATGATAAACTTATCTATAATTGCTGGCAATCTAATTAATACGGGTATATCACAGATCCATATCTATGTAGATAAAAATCTTAAATCTGATACATATAATCAGATTTTATTTTGGTTTGCTCTGAAAGAGGACTTAGCGTTTTCATGCTAACTCTGTTCCTCGTGAACAGAATTGTATATTGTTATCTCAGCTGAGACACGAAGGCGTTATTATGTAAGGCCTTTATATCCGAGAAATATCATGCGGTGCATTACACTGTTTAAGTGTGAAAAAAAACAAACATACAAACTGAACTAATGGAGCAGGGATATAATTTTTATTAATTGAGATAACTATAAATTCAAAGCATAATTCCGTATATGCCAATGAGTGTCCAGCATATATTCCCAACAGACTCGTATTTTTATTATTAAAATTGCATTAATATTGGCAGCCTCATGATAACATCAAACAATAAATTAGAGGTGATCTTATCACTTAAGATTCCTTATCTTGGCTATTTGAAATTATAAACTAGGTTTTATCTTTTGAATTTATTGCCGTCCAAAATTTAAGTTCGATTAATGTCAAATGGATCAATTTATTCAAAATTTAAATTTAGCCTCCATGTCGGCTATGTTTAACAGTCGTAGCTAATAGATGTTTATACCCGAATTTTTAAATCACTTATTTATTACTAACTGATTACGATAATATACTTTGTACCCATAGAAATGAATTTTTTGAGAGGTTATCGAGTTTAAAAAATATTTTGCAAAGGTACTTATTACCTTTATACCTTCAAGTTCAAGTAAATAACAAATAGGTCGTACAGTTTATTGGTAAAGATTAACAGGCTGCTTTTACAATAATAGAGGGAGGTATTCTTGAAAAATTAAATCGAATCAGAAAGGTAAAATATAACTGCTTTTTAATGGCTTTGCAAAACTGCGATGGAATGAAAATCTCTAATAAACCACTAGCATTTTCGCGCGGCTGAACCAAGAAACCTTTGATTTCGTGGGAATATATTTGAAAATAAAAAGGTTTGAAAATCCTTCTTTTATCAAGGTTTTTGAAGATAATTCATCGATATTTGAGCATTGAGGACAAGTGGGATAGATCAAACAGTTCGGTTTCTTTTTTATTTTGTGTAACGGACATTTATTTCTCAGTATTTGAATAAACATAGGTTATAAAATAAAATATTGTATTAAGTTTTCACGATTGTTTAGTTTAAATAAAATAATCTTTAACCGTAGGTATTTAATTTCATTTCCATTTCGAATTGGAGGTGGTTTATTTATCGATTTTCGAACTTGATCCGGTTAAATAAGTATTTCATTTAACATTAAAACGATTTGGCCATAAGTAAGCCTATAGCATGAGTTATAAAGATCAGAATTAGATTTTAATAGAACACTTGATGAAAAGTAATGGAGCTGATTTAAGTACCTATAACACGTCCATTCTTGGGGTTCAGTAGGAAAACTGAGCATTGTAAAATTGATGAATTTAGTAGGAGAAACTTTGATCAAAAGGTCACTGATTGGAATTGCGTATATTTTATACTTACTAGCTATTTCGCGCGGTATTGCCCGCGCAATTTCGAATATATCCGCGCGGTATTGCGCGGATTCGATAAAAAATAGCCTATGTAGGTACACTATCACTATTTGATCAGAATCCGTTGAGCCGTTCTGCCGTAATTGAGGAACAATATAATCAATACATTCATCCAAACTTTCACATTTATAATATTAGAAAGATAATTATCTCAAATCTTTACTTAGGAGAGGTATCACCTGTTGCAGTTTTATCCCATAGATTTAGCATGAAGGGTTTTTCTAAATTTACCTTCAAGAAATACTTACTTGTTTCACAGATTAAGAAGACACTGGTTGAAGCAAGTCCACCTTTTGGTTTGGAGGTCCTCTATTACGGTGAAACGGGACATTCGAAGACACATTCTTCAACTTTTTATATGTATTGTGAGTAATTTTCTTGATGTCATACTTACTTGTTAATCTTTGACACTACATTGGCTCGAGTTGAAATTTCGTACGACTTTTAATCGTTCTGTTTGACGGGATCAGGATTCACTCAACTTTTTCAAACACTTTTATGGGTCGCAGGGCGCGCCTGAGCAAATTATATGTAGGTTTATTTTAGTTGAGGCTAAGCACCCGCTGCTTAGGATCACCGATCCGCCGCCGCCGCCGGCTCAAATGTATAAAGACCTGAAGGTAATAATTTCATATCTATCAAAACCACACAAGCAAAAACCTCAGATTATATGCCGATTATACTCCGTTGAGCATTGGTTGGAAGTAGATTTTTTTGGACCTTACGAGTGTCGGGATCGATTTGATCGCTTCAGGGAGTATGAATTATAACAACATTCCGCGGGTCCTTATTTTAAACATATGCTTATTTATTATTATTATTTATTATATTGTCTTAATTTTATTCTGCTGAAGTTATGAGGTATATAAGAAATGTAAGACTTAAATATATCAATTTGATAGTAAATGAGAAAAATGAGAACGAGATGTTGAGTTAACATGTTAAATATAAATACGCAATAAAAACCGCCTCTTAACTTTTATTAAAGATTAAATTTACTTAAAAAAAATATAAAATTTTAATTATTTTAACGTACCTACTGAAACTAATGTAGTGACAATGTTCAATATCTCAATGTTCTATTAAGAGATATACCTAATTAATTTGTAACTGTCTAATTTTTACAACAATTATAGTTGAATTCTTTTCAAGTGGTTTTTATGACAATTCAAAAGTGACAATCTTTGTGACGTTGCCGTAATGAAATTGTTCGATCTTCCATGACGTATCGAATCAGTTGCTGAAAAAAAATATACAAATTTTCGATTGCAAGATGGCCGCTCATATTCATCGATTCAATGTCGATTCAGTAGTGTCAATCACTATCAACTGAACGTTCCGTTTCTTTGAATATGTTTATTTAAGATGAATATTTTTATGACATTTACTCAATTTATTTACAGTTAATAAAAACAATTACACTTTATTAATAGTGCAATTTATAATTTTAAAATAAACAATTTTATTGGCATAGTTTTTATTTTCTTAACGCGCCAATTTATGTTTTATTAGTTGTAAATGGTTTGCGCGTAAAGGAAAATGAGAACTGTCACGAATTCATTCGAAAACAATTCAACTATAGGTATGATCTTAGCATATTAACATCGTGTTATTATTACAATTATGACCCTGGGAACATGTTTTTGGGCTCTCCATAATCACCATAAGGTGCTGTACTATGTCTGTCGTTGATCAACCTGCGTTTAAACCGGTTTAATGCGTTTTATCGAACCTGAATCAAAGGCTACCGTTGTAGGGACTTGGGTCGACGAATTTATGATTCCATCCGTCGTATCATACATTCGTTATAATAAAAAAGGTTTGAATGGGACGAATATCATGCAAAAAGATCATAAATAAATAATTAAAATTAAACGTACTTCAGATTGAGGGGTAGAGCGAGAGGAGTAGACCCTTGTAGTTCAGAATCGAAAATTTAAAATAAAAAGTTTAAAATTAAATTCATTTTCAAATTCAGTTGTAATATGAGCTTTAAGATCTGAGCTTAATAATAACATTTGAATGAACACGTAATAAAGCTTTCTTTTTGGTTGTATAAAGGGTAATAACCTTACAGATTCGCCAATCAAATACCACTGGAGGATAATAAGATCCATTTTATCTTTCATTTTGTAACTAGCGGCTCGTTGTCACGGGTAGCAAAGCAAAGGCTGCCGGCATGATATATTCCGACACACAAAACCTTTATGAGTCAGTTAGTCCATTGATAAAAGCCGCATGAGTATTGGTTCAGTTGTTTTAGAGTTGTCGCATTCAGGCTGCGGCATGGGACATTTTTGATACATGTCTTCTCTTGTATTTAATTATCTTTATCTCTTTCCTGAGAAATGTTGAATTTCTCTTCATTAAGATAAATAAACCATTTTTATTTGGGATCCTTTAAGCACCCTGTATAAAGAAGACATTTACTTCACCTATTTTATGGAAAAGAAATGGTACCACCTAAAAACTTTGATATTGACTTTGACTACAATTTAAACACAATGGCGCATATTGTTAGAGTAGGTCAAAGAATGAGCATATTCATGACAAGACATATTTATAAGAAAGCGTTTAAAAAGATAGTGTTAAAGAAAAAAATGGTTAAGAGCGAGTTCAGCTTGTAGGCTAAGGATTCCGTAAGGATCTAAAATTCTCTAACTATTTGTAAATATAGGTTGTTTTGAAGAAACTGTGATATAAAGATATTTTGTTTTTCATCAATTGTATTGCTGAAGTTATGAAGATGCGTATAAATGAGTATTATTTACTTCTCATATTCACTTATTGACTTAATTGGAACAAACCTTTGAATACAAGTATTGTTTTGTTGTTTCTGAAATTGGGGATTACTTACAAGTAAAATATACTGTAAATAAACACTACTGTAACGATATGTTTGTTGGTAAATAAAAACCAACCTGTACCTACTATAAATTGAGCGGGCCCTTAAAAGGTTCCTTGTGTAACTTTGTGTTCCTTTTTTTCTGTCTTTTATTTAGAGTCTTTAAACAAAAGATTTGAAAGTTTTATACGTAACTATTACCTACACATAAAATTTATCACGCCAAATTTTTCTACTGAATTATAAAATAATAAAAAAATTAAAGCTACTGGATGGACCAAACACAGTAATTTTAACATGGGTATCTGCTTCCCGTCAAGACAGATGTTGAGTGCAAAGTGGCTGTCACGAACTGCTGCCCAGTCAAAGGCCCGGTCAAAGGCTGGAGCTTTCACTTGCTAATCCTTATTTTTATCTACAACACAACAAAAGTTACATAGTTACTGAAATAAGAACCCATCCATCCGTACAGGCGCCTCTAAACACAAAGGTTATGCAAGTAAAAAACCAGACAAACAGGACCATTAACGACCAAAACTGCGTTACGCGGCGCGGGCGCGGTTCCATAAAAAGTGCCCCCGAGACTCGAGACGGGGCAGATTTCTATGGAACTGCGCCCCACGCTCACAGTATTGACTCTAACTGTATGAATTGCAGAATGGTAGAGTCCAAAATACCACCGTTAAAAAAGTTGAGCTGAGTCAATTTGTCTAGTGACTTTACCTTCTTAAACGTTGAATGTTGATTTAATTTAAATCACATGGTTACTTTTGCGTGCACTTCTTGTCTTCGATATTTAGGTACGACACAGTGTGGTAGTATATAACAGAGAATGTTTTAAAAAGGGTTTCTTATGTAACATTAATGAAAATTATAACTTTATACATGACTGTATTTTTTTATTTTTACTGATGTAAATTATAGTTTATACTTTATTTAAAATCTTGGTATTAATAAAGCTACTGGGAGATCTAAATAACAATAATTTAAGAGTGTAAGCTTCACGTCACAACAGGTGGAAAGTGGCCCCAACCGCGGCAGTCTCTCACGAGTCACGACCAACCGGTCCTAACTGAGACGGCACGTCACTCACGTTGACACGCCACAAGAGTTTTTTGTTCTTTTTATTATTATAATAACTTAAAGCTCTTTGACTCCGTTTGTTTTTGGATTGTGGAGTTAGCTTAGATTGTAGCAAGATATAAGGCAATCTTATAGGTCGAATATTTCGAACGAAACATAAATGCTGACTAATTTATAAGTTATTTTTAGAAGTCTGAGATAATTTTAATTTTTTAATACAATGGACCACAAAAAATAACTAGTCCTATTTGGAAAAACTTCATACTTAAAGCTTGTTTCGTATAAAAATAAATTTGAACTTCAAAATGGGAACTCATGATTATTGCGACGTGTAAAAAATAGTTAGGTGTTGAAAAGTTTTTGTTTTAATTTCCGCTGACACATGTCTTGACCAGTCATTAAATTTGCCAAATAGAGGAGTAGATTTCCGTGCGACCGTCTGATGTGACTGGTCATATTGTTTTTTAATGTGTTAACAATATTCACAGCACCTAGATGAGAATACAATATTTATAGTGACTAGTTCTTAGGTTTAGTTGAAAGTCAAAACTTTTTTTCCTAGCCATGACTTACTCACACCTCACCGCCCGTTTGACAATTTATTGGAAAGGAATGGCTCCTTATTTGGAAGTTGAACAAAATCAATATACTGAGATTATTTAAAAACTTATTAGCCTTCAATAACTTATCTTCACCTGGCATCAGGCCAGATTAAGATGTCAAACGACAGTTACAAAGGAAAAAAACCTCTAAGTAAGGCCGATTGAATTTGGAGCTTAATCTTTTGACATTATTTCACCATTAAGAATTCAATTAAAGTCTATCAAGTGATAAAATTTAAGATTTTGGAAAGATTTTACAGTAGTAAATATAATTTGTTATTTTGGTATTGGAATTAAGAAACATCACATCTTATTACAATTCTATCAATCTATTTTGATTTCTATGTCTTTTCCGATTTCAAAATACTGGCCTTTTTGTATTAAGACTATCATTACTTGAAAGTAAACGCTTTGATCCAAATTTTTTTGAATTTTTGAACATTGAACTTTTAAAGGCATTCGCTAGGGAGCTGAGCTCAACTTATTATTTTGCGGACCGCTGCTGTGCCGATAGGGTAACAAACAACCTATCTGCCTCAAAAGCCAGTGGTTGCAGTCCCCGAAAAAAGACAATATTTGTTTACATTGCCTGGGTGTATTTACGAAAATCGTAACTCGAGTATAATCATGTAGGTATAACAGTTGTACGGTATGAGCCTATTTACCCACGACGGAACGGAGACGGTATATGCGTTTGGGGTGAGAGGGTGTTTGTGCAAACCAATGTTACCATTTATCTCTAGAACCACTGGTCCGATTTTAATGCGATTTTCAGTGATCGCTTTGGATTTGATTAGCGCATGTTCTAAGATAGGTGTTACGGTAACAACTCACCAGGGGGCGCTGCAGTAAATATTTGTTTGCAAACCATTGGTCCGATTTGAATGCCGTTTTCAATTATCGCTTTGGATTTGATTGGTACTATGTTCTTAAATAGGTTTAACGGTAGCAACTCATTAGGGGGCGCTGCAGTAAACATTTGTTTTGTAATAACAACCATTAATTCTGCAAAATCATTGGTCCGATTTAAATGTGACATCATAGATATACAATGTGTTAGGGTTCCGACTTTTGATACTTTACCTACGTGATATACATCAAATTTCATCGACAAAAGTCACCTTAGGGGGGGGCGCACCCCTCACCCCTCGTGATGGGGGTGATTTAAAAATTTCGTTTCTCTGGTTTGCTTTAAGTTCGTAAAACCATTTTTTTTTTCATATTTATTGTGTGTATCTTATTGAATTACATCTCATTTTAAAGCTTATTAAATTTACCAACTTTTGATACCACATTCACTAAAAAGTCATAAGAAGAAAAGAATTAATTTTAATGACTTAGAAAAAAAATCTTACTTTTTTGTAGTATTTTTTTAGTTTTTTGTCATTAAAAAAAAAACGAAGCCCTTAACAATGCATTTTTTTCTTCTTAACTAGTACTATTTGAGTTTATCTTTCTAACGATGCCAAAATTTAGGCCCGGTTCAGTAATTAGTTAAAAGGAAACACGAAATTAAAATATCAAAAGTTTATTTTACTAAGGTAATACGTCCTAGTTACAAAATTTAAGTACTATCAAGACTCGCGAGTTAGAGCGCGCGCGCAATGCGGTAGCAGGTTGCTTCAGGTTTTCGCCTGACTGCCTCTGCGCTCGCTGCGTTGGCGAGGGATGATCAGGGCGAGGCCCGTGCCGAAAGGCTAGAGCGCACCAATCACGTCGCCCCGCGCATCGTACGAGTCGAAACATGAATCTCTTTCAGTCTAATAGTGAATGAGATAACAATACTAAGGTACTGGTTAGGATTTCTACTTGCTAATCAGTTGTCCTTCGTTTCTCGTTGCGATTGCTACAAAGTTTTACTTTCGAATTTAGCTAAGTACTACTTACTCGATACTATGGCAGTTAATTATTCACCAAGTGAAGTGGCCGACATTGTATTTATTTATGGATACGCCAATGGAAACGCTGCGGCTGCTGTTCGGGAATATCGAATTAGATTCCCTACAAGGCGCATACCTTCTGCTCCAACTTTTGCAAGCGTTTTTGCAAGATTGCGCACTCATGGAATCCGACAGCCGCCTAATGAACGTGCTGTTGTGGGGAGACCAGACATGGAAGAAGAAATCATTGAAATGATTGCCAGTGACCCGCGACTTAGCACTAGAAATATTGCCAGAAGACTTGGGATTTCGCATTGGTCGGTGTGCCAAGTTCTACGTCGGGAAGGATTACGGCCGTTTCATTTTCGTCGAGTTCAGAATTTAATTGAACCAGATTATGCTGCTCGCTTTGTGTTCTGTGTGTGGCTTAATAGGAAAGTGAGACATGATGCAAACTTCGTACGGCGAATATTATGGACTGATGAAGCCAAATTCACAAGAGCTGGGATAACCAACCACCGAAACCATCATTTGTGGCTTAATGAAAATCCCCATGCTGTGAGGCCCGCCTCGTTCCAACACGAATTCTCAATCAACGTGTGGGCAGGCATTATTGATGATGAGCTGCTAGGTCCCATCGTCTTACCAGACAATCTTAATGGTGAGAGATTCTTGGAATTTCTAAGAGGGGATTTCCTACATGAGCTACCATTGGAGTACAGACGTGAACGCCGGTCTTTTTATTTGCAAATGGATGGAGCTCCTGCCCATTTTGCCCGGAATGTACGAGCATATGTGGATGAACACTACACCCCCTGGATTGGAAGAGGAGGAACAATTGCCTGGCCGGCTCGTAGCCCTGATTTGACACCTCTAGATTTCTTCCTGTGGGGGACCATGAAACAGCGGGTTTACCTAGAGGTGCCTACAACAAGAGAAGAGCTGCTGCAAAAAATTATGACCGCAGCTGATGAATTAAAAGCCGACAGAGCTATGATTAAAAGAGCTACACAACAAGTAGCATTAAGGGCTACTTCTTGTTTATTAAACAATGGTGGTCACTTTGAACAATTGTTAAATTGACTTAAAATCGGCAAAACTAAATAAAAAAGAGATTGTAAATTTCGTGTCTTTTATTTTGATGTCATTTTAGCTTAGCAGTTAGGACTGTTTCTTTGAAGTTAAACTGTCGTATTCTGTATCGTTAGAAAGATAAACTCAAATAGTACTAGTTAAGAAGAAAAAAATGCATTGTTAAGGGCTTCGTTTTTTTTTTAATGACAAAAAACTAAAAAAATACTACAAAAAAGTAAGATTTTTTTTCTAAGTCATTAAAATTAATTCTTTTCTTCTTATGACTTTTTAGTGAATGTGGTATCAAAAGTTGGTAAATTTAATAAGCTTTAAAATGAGATGTAATTCAACAAGATACACACAATAAATATGAAAAAAAAATGGTTTTACGAACTTAAAGCAAACCAGAGAAACGAAATTTTTAAATCACCCCCATCACGAGGGGTGAGGGGTGCGCCCCCCCCTAAG
Organism: Stenoptilia bipunctidactyla; assembly: GCA_944452665.1. Lineage (NCBI taxonomy): Eukaryota > Metazoa > Arthropoda > Insecta > Lepidoptera > Pterophoridae > Stenoptilia > Stenoptilia bipunctidactyla. The sequence goes on from OX101726.1 coordinate 15,434,562, forward strand.
GTGACTTTTGTCGATGAAATTTGATGTATATCACGTAGGTAAAGTATCAAAAGTCGGAACCCTAACACATTGTAGATAAACAAAACCAAAGCCATCACTGAAAACCGCATTAAAATAATTCAGTGGTTTTGAAGAATGGTAACATTGGTTTGCACAAACCATTCTACGTAATATGATATCGAGTTACGTTACAACAAAGCCCCAGCAAAGTTGAGTTGTAAATACTTATTACAATACTTCACTATGTATTTAAATAAACTACATGGGTTTTCCAGCGGTGGTGGGGACATTAGAGGGCTGATGAGGACGAGGTGTTGTGTAATGTAATGTGTGGTACCTATATTATGCTCTTTAAAAAGTTTGAAATAAAAAACAAAATAAAAATTTTGAAAAACCCACGACGCGACGGTTAAAAAGTAATTGAAAAAGAATAAAATAATATAAAATCCCCCAACTGAAATGATTTATGTGACGAGTGATAATTAACGTGAAAAGCTTTTTTAAAAGTTCACTTGATCTCACACAGAGTCGGTCATATTATGAACAACATACTATTCGTTTTCATAGCACTTACCTACGCTTACCTATTCGGTTCTCGAAGATGTAGAAGTCGCAATAACATAGGTATTCAACTCCCTATGAAGTTTATAAGAAGAGCAAGAAAATCCGTCGAGGGCTGCCATCAATATTTTAAATTTCAATATAAAACTACAAAACGAATTCATTCAATGGCAGCCCCAGTGTGAGATCAAGTGAACTTTTAAAAAAGCTTTTCACTTTAATTATCGCTCGTCACATAAATCATTTAAGTTGGGGGATTTTATATTATTTTATTCTTTTTCAATTACTTTTTAACCGTCGCGTCGTGGGTTTTTCAAAATTTTTATTTTGTTTTTTATTTTAAAGTTAACGCTGTGCCCATCAATTGTTTACTATTTTGTTTATCATTATCTTTATAAATGAAGATATGTTGGACTCTATGGTTTCTGTTACTCATAAAACTTAACGATCGTTATAATCCTGTGCGTCTGCTTTTTTACTGAAGTAGCATTTGTATTTGTATGGATGGATGGGTTCATATATTAACCATCATAATGACTACGTGTAACTATAGTTGTTTCTGGATAAGGAGTAGCATCAGCCGGTGAAATTACGGAAAAAATTGACTTTCTTTATCATCATCATCATCATTTAGCCTGGAGATGTCCACTGCTAGACATAGGCTTCCTCTAAGGCTGACTGTCTTATCCATTATTACTCTTAACGTCTATAATTAATTAAGTCCATAATCATGGACGTTACTTACCACAAGACCGTTCCAGTTCTCGTTTGAAAAAAATTAAATAACCCCTTGGAAATATGTGTCGCATTTTTTATAAGAAATGTTTAGAGAGTTCAATCGATCGATAAGGGAAGATTACCAGGTGCAGAATGTTTTGTTAATGTGACATTATAAAATGATTAATTAAGTGATTAAAGACTTTGCTGTAGGGCACATGGTACCGTTTTACGCGTGCGTTAATTGTCTATAGTTATCAAGTGCGTTTTTTACATGTATGGTAACGCTGGGGTAACTAATTAATACTTTCAAAATGTTGTATTATTCATGTTGAATTATTGCGAACTAAGTTTGTTTGTTATGGAATAGATTTGAAGTCGGTTGCTTGAGTGGTTCTTGAGATGTGGAGGTATGACAGACAGGCAGACTGAGCATTATGGTGCCCATAAGGATTCCTTTATGTATTATACTCATATGCATAGCGAAAAGTAAACATAAATAAGCCTATAAAATTTAATTAATAAAAAATTGGTCCTGCTCCAAAATGATGTTTACAAAAAATATATTTTCAAATGATGCTCTAATAACATTAAATAGAGTAAAAACATTTATTTTCGTATTATTAATTAGTTAATTATGGTGATTAAATGATTTGCATCAAATATCATGATTATTTAAATGCGAACAAAACAACTTAGCGTGAATCCGTGTAGGTATTCCGTCACGTACTCATCTAGAGGAAGCATAGAGCTAAAAACAGGTTTCATTATGATAAAAAAGTTACAAACATGAATATGATAATATAATTTATTAATAAAAGTGAAATTATATAAAAAACAGAAATGTACTAAGCTTCTTCCATGCTAGGCTGGGAGTGAAAGAAAAACATAGAATGTGCCAGCTTTTCTTGCCTGGCATACTCTAAAAGTCAGGACAGACGTTTTATTGACGTTCTGTGGGCGATAAGCTGACCCCCTGTCACTGCAATAGTCTCAGATCATAATACCTCCAAATTTATCAAACGTGACATCAGATGGTTTTATAACCTCAGGTGTTCTGCCTACCCTATAAGGGATACAGGCGTGAAGTAAATGTACTGGATGAGATTTATACTGTTTATTTTTGGGACTCTTATTCAGTGACCTGACCATTCTGACTATTTGATAAAATTCCAATATTCTTTATCTCTACAAACGTAAACAAATAGTACCTACAATATTTTTTTTGTTTTTTTTTTTTTACAATATACTCAAGAATCTAAAGTTCACATGCACTCATGAACGAAAACTTCCATGTGTGGGGGCATAGTAATAAACAACTATCGAGTTGTTTATTACTCTCTGTATCTGATTATTTAGAAACTGTGAAAAATGAAGATGTTTTTGTTTTTTTTTTTATTTTCCTTCTACTGATGTCTTCTTTAAGGAAATATTTTTTGCAAAAAACAGTTCAATTAATATGAAAATTTCGACGACTTTTTCAAAGAAGTACGTAGGGTTCTGAGAAAATATTTTTGGACATATAAACAAACAATTAAAAAATCTCATTTAAAAATCTATACTTGTTATAGAAATCTAGCGTATTCCATGGGCCCTCTCATTAGTAAGTAAAATGTCTTTAGTCAAGTTAACGTCATCCACGTTAATTCAGGATATGATAATATCATTGTATTATTCCTGGCTTTGCCTTATCTGATGCGAAGTTCCACCTCAATCCTTCCATCTGTTCTAGTATGAAAGAGACAAAATATAAGAAGGGAGGAGAATGAAACCAGTTATTCTTTAGATAAGACACGATGCCAACTTTGGTTCGTCAACACATCATCATTCATTGAGATTTGCAAACAAAAAACGTACAAGACTTGCTAATTACAACCTGGTAGACATATAGCTTATTTATCGCCTTATATAGGGTGTAATTGAATAAGACAAAAAGACGGAAGACGACATATGAGGTTAAACGTCTGTGCAAGTTGAAAACAAAATTGTCAACTGGAAAAAAACGTTCAAGAGATAATTTGGAGATTAATGAAATTTCCACAGCTCTTTTGTTGTAATTTAATTTAATTTTCACATTTATGGGCATTTTCGCACGATTTTACCAACGTAGACCCGGGGAAATTTCTCCTCAAAAATAGCCTATGTTAGTTCTGGGTAATGTAGCTTTTTAATGGTGAAAGAATGTGCAGTTTTTGAGCTTATGAGTTATACTTAAAAACTTTTTTAAATGTTTCCTTCCATGTAATAAATTCCTTGCATACCTACTTTATTACAATACAACAACATGTGTTAAATAAAACAATCGATTATTTAAAATATTTAACCGTTGCAAGATTAAAACAAAATTCCCCATCAATCTATTGCAGATGATCTCATCTCTCGTGCTCGCCACCTGTTTTGCAGGCATCACTGGGACTACACAAACAGGAATCCAGAACATTCGAGGCTTCCTCTGGTTACTCTGCAGTGAGATATCCTTCAACCTCTCATACAATGCGTTGTATGTATTCGCGGAGCAGTCAACGCTCTTTCGACGGGAAGTCGGCATTTATAGCACCTCCGCGTATTATGCTGCGGCCTTTTTAAGCCTGGTAAGCCTTATTGACGTCCTCCGCCAGTTGCAATTAAGCCTGGAGTCATGGTTTAGTTCTTTTTTTAAACGTATAATTGGAGTTTCAAAACTGTAGAGGTATGTTTATCTAATTTGTAATTTGTGTTACCAGCAGTTTTAAGCGATTTGAACAGAATAGGGTTTGATTTTGTTAGATTTTTTGACCAAACGCAGTCTTTATTTACTGACCAAAAAGTTTTCATATTACATAATTGCAATCACTCAGGCTTGCGCGGTTTTAAAACCTTTGCAGTTTTTGCGCTAGTTGCAAGTTTAGCATTTGACACAGTTAAGTGGTAAAATATTGAAAAATAATTGAACTTTATGGACTTAAAATCTAAAAAAACTTCCATAACATTTACTTAATGCATAGCTTTCAACCTTACTTAAGAATAGGGCAATCAAATTCAAACTAATGTTTTTTAAATCTTACATTTAGTGCTGGACTTTGGCCCGTTTTAATACATATTAAACTTCAATATTTGTTCTTGTAATTTTATTGAAATACAAAATTATAGATGGTTAACTTTTTACGGCAAGTTTTTAGAATATATTTTCTGTTTGGTCATGTAATCATACTATAATAATGATTAACTTAATTAAGCTGCCTAAATTGCTGGTTTTTTATTAGATTCCGTTTGCAGATATTAAAGGTCATCGTCATTATTATAGACGTCGTGTCATAGTCTAAATCGCTGCATAAAGCTGAACAACGAACCTCGGTGCAACGTAATCGTCAGACCTACTTAGTATCTAATGACGAATAATTCCTTGCTTCTGCGGGCAGGTTTAGTAGCTAATGTTTGGAAATTTACAGTCGTTATTAAAGTTTGTTAGATACAATTTAAGACTCCTTGTAAATTCCAAAAGCAAGTTATAGCCCAAATCTACTTGTACCTTTTTATAGAGTTACCTTAAATGTGGGATGCCAAAAGATGCATTATACCTGTGTGGCCAATTTTCCTGGAAGTCAGTTTGCCTTATAAGAGGGATGCCGCTTAAGAGTTCTCATTTTATACATTCTACATACAAACATAAAAGCCCTATAGCGTCAAAATTTGCTGTTAAATTCTAAAAAAATGGGTTGCTCTTGTCGATATTTAAGTTTGTTGCTAGACAGTATAAGGCTTAAAGCAAACATTTCCTATTACATTATGATCATAAAAAAATCCATATTTCAACCCCAATTTTAGCGCAACTTTTGACATAAGTAATTCGTATTTTTACATATTCACATTAAATATATATCTTCCACTGTCCTAGTTTATTTATCACTTAACCTCAAAGAGGTATTTTTTGGATAATAATAAGCTGCCTTTTTCATACGAACACAATTCCCAATAGCATTTTGTGTTTCGATTTCTGTCAGAATATATCGTGCGTGTCAATTTCACCAAACATGTCAATTTCCATGTGAAGCTGAGTGAAATAGCAAAATGATTTTGCCGAACCCAATGACGAGTTTGGCTTAGTGAGTGGCGCAGAATGCCTAAAATGAGAAAGTGACTCACAGAGAGGCTACGTACATTCACGTATAACAAGATGCATACCAACACTTTGCAACATATTCGGTTTTCATAAGGTTTTTCAACTTAAACGCATACATCTTATTAGACGTGACTGTAAATATGGCTACGTAAAGGGCTTTTTAAATAAAAGCATTTTAATGATCATGTGTATCTATTGTAGATCCCTCGGTGCATAATTTGGCCAACGCTGTATGTGGCGATATCCACACCTGTAGTGCCTTTACCAAATCATAGCATTACAGCTCTAAAGTTCATAGCAGTACTTGTGTCAACGTCTGTGGCTTCGGCTGCTTATGGTTTGTATACTGTTGTTTTCCTTTATAGCATTTTATCTTATCAAATATTTAAAATATCGGACTAAATTGCTGAATTTTATAGTCTTTTTTAAGACACACTTCCATTTAATTTAGGTGTCAAAGTGCTTTTAAATGTTTTCATAATAAAAATGAGCACACTGTACACAGATACCTAACGTAAATTGTTTTAACTCAAAATCATGACAGTCTCATCATCTCAGCTATAACACAAGGACAAAGACCTCATCTGAATAGAAGGATAGTCGTATATTCCACCCGACTAAACGTTGGCAATCGCAGTTTGATGGTCACCTAAGGTTTTCCCTGTTTTACTTATTAACCCTTTGTTTTGAAATTCCTTAGTACACTCTCACAACACTTATAATGAGGTGTTGCTAGTCAAAGTGCGTGACCATACGCCAACATATCGTACATAATGATTTTGTTAAACATGTCGTTTAGGTGCCTAAATGATACCTCCCAAAAAATATAACTACTAAATATAAACCTGGTTCCAGTAATCAAGTTCGTGTTTAATAAATATTCAGTAATTTTCGTAATTGCAGGTCTCGGTATGGGTGCCCTCTTCACATCATCAGGGGCGATGGGAGATATCATGCCATGTGCAGATTTAGTCCTTCTGCTGATGTCGGGGGCGTTTTTAAGGTTATCGTCCCTACCATTATGGCTGATGCCAATCAAATATCTGTCGCATTTCTATTACACTATGGACGCAATTAGTAATATTTATTGGCGACAAGTTGATTTTATTGGTAAGTAAGTAGCTATGAATATAAATTTATTTACGAAAATATAAATATTAGATTTTTGTTTTTGAATCTTAACTACAAATAAATGTAAACTAGTATGAATATTCTGACAATAATTTCCTGAAAATGTAATATTTAATTCACACCATTTCCGTCCCTTGTGCAAAGGTAGGTAGTAAAGGTAGTGAATAAATGTATCTACATTTAAAAAGGCCATGCAGTTATTGTCAGAACATCAGCTGAAAAAATAGAACTGATTAATCAATTAAAACTGAACATTGGATATTGTTATAAGAATGTAACTAGTATTTAAAAAAAGGCTCGTTTCTTCATATCAAACATGCTGTCTCAACAAAACTTGTCCAAATATTTGGCATGACTATATATTTAGATCATGTTCAACATATTCGAACTCATTAGCTAACAAGATTTTTGCGTAATTTTATATCTAATTCAACAACAACTTTTCCCTGGGTTTGCTTAATTTTTTTATGTATAACTAAATTATACAGCTCAAAAGACTTAACAGTCTTGTTAATTGGGGACTTCAGGGTTCGATAATCTTAATAAAATAAAAAACAGGGTAATAATCCTGTTTCTAAAGGTAATTCAAATGTTAATGACCATTATTATATAAAAACTGATATTAATATTATTACATGAGAATATCAAACAATGAAATTTTAGGTAATTACAACTCTATTCGCCCACTGCAGGGCTATGAGGCTCTCCTCAGGGAGGAGACGGGGAGGCTCTGACGGAAATGTTCAGAACAAAAACCATCACGCAGGCCCAGTGCTGAATGGACATTTTAAGTAACTTAAAACAAATGTTCTGAAAAATGTAGAAACAATGAATAAATCTATTTATTTGACGCTGGGTAGTTAAACTAAGTTCACCTGTAGATTATGTAGAGTTTCTGTTTTATTACTCCATATTTTATTTACTTACCAGCGTGTGGTTTTCTTGTAAGTTTATTCTTCATGTAAAGTATTATATTATAACGTATTCTATTATAGAATCAAAATAACAATCTTGTTAATTTCAGTCACATAGTTAATGGTCTAGAAAATATGAGCAGTAAAGTCGTAATGAATTCATTAATGAATTATAAAACAAGTTTAGATTATAATTATTGAAGTAGTCTTAATAAATAATTTTATTATTATTTTGTAGTTACTTCGGATAAAAAATGTTAAAGATATAATTTTTTTTTATTTAATTTACGATTATGTATTCAATAATGTTTCAGTTTATTTTCGTGATCATCTTTTCAAAGCAGCGTTGAGAAACTTCATCTTATATTCGTATTTTTTTATTGTAAACAAGGGAGCTGTGAAAAAAAGTTATTATATCTATCATTTTCTGCAGATTAACATACTGTAGGTAGGTACTTTTTTAACGTCCAGATTCAAAGTCGTCTACACTATAATTGGACTACGCATACCTCATAGCCCTCATGCTATTTAGTGTCAATAGGCATTAACAACATATCTGAATATACTGATATTTAGGTGGTAACCTTAAAACTAAAAATAAATGTATCTTACAGGTATTAACTAGGAGCTATACGCGGTTTTGCCCGTGTAAGATTTGTCACGGACTATAAAGAATAGAAAATCTTATTTTATCCAGTTTTGTATAACATACATCTATTCATCAAATCAATATAAGTCCGATTATTGAAAAAAATAGTTTGTTAATAAAATTGATTTCACTTGAATATTTTAACGTCTAACTATCTGAACAAAATATTAATAGATGATCATCAAAGTATGTATCAGCTTACCAATCCTGCCTAAAAGCAACTGTCATATCACGCAATAACAGGTTTGTGTATTAATTAATTTTTATATCCACAGATTGCCCCCAAAATTCAACTACTAACTGCGTCACAGACGGCGTTGGAGTTTTAATAGAAAATGGATATTTAAATGATTTCATAAGAGATGACAGTTTGGGCATCATAGGCATCACCATCTTTTGGAGCATATTAGGCTATTGCGGCCTCAAAAGAGAAGAAATAAAAGGATACGCTTATTAAGAAAGTGTTTTATTCATAAAAAAAGTTGTATAACAGTTTTTTCACTTACAGAAATAATATTCGAGATTGTATTCGAAGTTTGGTACAAAATCTTAAAAAATTAAAAGAGACATCACATTTTACGTAAATATAAGTTGTAATCTAGAATGTAAGATTAATTGTTTAAAGTAAAGAAACAAATTTAATGAGGTATGTGTTTTATTGCATATAAATGAATGAGCATATACTATATATAACTTTGTTGCTAGCTTCCTATGGCTGGCGATAACATGTAGTTTACCTATCCTTACCAAATCGACGCAAGCACGTGGGTGGGTGGTATCACAGGCCGTAGGAAGCGGTGTTAAATTAAATAGACAAAGAGCGCCAAAATGCTAATTATTTTGACTACGTTTTTTTTATCTAGTACACAGGAGTATTTAAACTTCTTTTAAACACCATTATACAAGCGACCGTGTGTCCTATACAGTACATAAGAATAAGACATCCACAGTTCCTCCAAAAGTTAGCTTCATCATAGCCGAACCTTTGCAACACTTCTGGACCAGTCTTGATACACGGCATACCGGGTATACTGATGCAATTGATTGAATCAATCTTATCCCATTGTAAAATCGATATGCATTCAGTACCATAATAGAACCCTGATACGTATTTAACCCACCAGAAATATTTGGAAACACTCGCCAAATTTAAGTAGATCCCGGAAAACATTATGCTTATCATCTCAAAAGGAACCGAGATCAGCGCCGCATTCTCCATCGATTCGAAAGTTGCCGATAATAATGATCCTGAAAATAAATACGGAAATTCAAATACATGCAAGTATAGATCAAGCAAGTACGTAGTAAGTAAGGGAAGTAAAAGCGCAGTGCTCTTAAAAGAAAGCCCAAAATACTCAAACGGCAGAGCGATAAACTTTAGATGCTTAATTCAAAGTTTACGTAATATTCCTTATGAATAAAAAGAACAGCGCCTGAGTCAAAGAACGGCCTTGTTTTTAACTGAACAAACGAAGCATAGTCAGTTTTATTACACTTCGACGCCTGCGCTTTTTTTTTTATCTTTTTTGAACCAACGCCCGTCTGAACAGAGAACTTAGTCATGGACCACCATTAAAAATGCGATAACAGAACAACCAATTCTAGTGTCTTAACGTTTACCAAATCTTACTTATACTTATTAGAAGACTCTTTGATTAAAAAGATTTCGAAACGTCTCTGAATTAAAATTTCCAAAAACACCATAACGTTTAATTAATAGCTTTTTTGAATAATAAATTCAAACAATAAATATTGAAAAACAACCATAAATATTAAGAACGTATTTAAATTGAATATTATTTTCTGTAAATAAATTGCTGTTCAGTCTAAAATTGTAAAACCGTTCAAAAACAAGTGTCATAGATGCAGTTACAGTCGAGTTGATGCACCGCTAGTTGGTCGTTAACCATAAAAATATTCTCTTCGTACACCATTTTCTTATCACATATTAGATTTCATGTGTGGCTTACATTACCACAAACTATCGAGCAGAATTACCGGTTCCGAAAAAAATATAAAAGGCTGCGGTCGGCTTTATATCCTTGCAGAATTAATTCAGGAGGCCGTTGAAGAAGACGTCGCAAAAATCTTTAAAAGTATGTATTCTTAAAAAAATTTGTGGGCGTAATTTAAGAAATATATTTGTACTGTATTTGCAAAAAATATTTTTAGTTATTTAAGTTTTTTAAATTGATTAGTGTTTTCTTAGCAACAGGCCTAAGTTTTTTGTTATTGTATAAGTTAGCTAATTTAGAGTGTAACATATATAGTTGAATTAATGTCGTCGTACTAATTTTTGTGTCATTTTTTTTTATTTTTACTTTGAAACAGGAGTTAACAACATGTAGTACTTAATTAAATTTTTATACTAACTGAAAGTTTTAGTTTTTACTAAGATTATTTTACAAAATATATGGTGTTTAATTGAAGTTTATCGATGCAAATAAAAATATTTTCAAGTATTTTCAATGAAAGTTTATTGAGTGTTTTATTTGTGTATATACTTTCAAATAAAAAAAAAAAAAATATGCTTTTTATAAAACCTTACCCCTATCATTACCTACCCTATATTCCTATATTCCGTGTATTTTTTAAAAATATCGTATTCTGAATTTAAGGCAAACTGTTTTAAAAATTTGAGCATAAATAAATTAAACAACAAATCAGTTATTACCTACTATATATGCTATAAATATTGCGTGAAAACATATTTAAAAACTTCTTTACGGCTGTATGCTTTAGATCCATTACTAAAGATGAATTTGAAGTACCTTAGTAGGTATTTCATTGCCTGCCTGCCTGTTCATTTCCTGTATGTATCCAGTTTTGTCTATTTTATTTCTCAATAAAAAAAAACAGATTACGTATGTAAATAAGTTAATGTCTAGTCCGCCTCCCGGAGTCATTAACTTCTACGGGCAATCACTATTCATTATATGTATTTAATATGTTATATTTTTTTAATATATGATGCGCCAGAGCCACAGGCCATAAACAGTGATTTATAGTCAGACGAACGTTATATAAAAGAACGGCCTTCACTCAAAGTATTCGGATTCCAATATCAGACACGCATGGAAAAACACTGCCCTTTTTAAAACTTGAGAAATCCAAAAAATAATTTAAATTAATTACTAGAAAGATCGTACTTGAATATTTATTAAGCAAACTAGTTTTGATTTCGTAAACATCTTCGTGTTTAAAGTAGTATGAAGGTAAGAATGGTTCAAAGATAAGAAAAAGGCCGCTCTTGTTTGAGATAAGTAATTAAATGAACTGTAGTGGTATCGTTCACTCATGCATTTTATCTTGTTACGTTGAAATTGTAGAATGTTTAATTAAGGAACAAGGAAAGTTACTTGAATAATACTTTTTTTAAGCCGAACAAAACAAGATAGGGCGTAATATTGCAATAGTGTAAAAACATTAATTGATATTGGTGGTTAAATAAAGACGGACCTATAAGACATTACTTTAAATTATTAGTGGGAAATGCACAAGTCAATATGTATGTTAATTAAATAAAGCAAATAAAATATCAATCGAGATGATGTTTTTGCAATCCCAATTAAAGTAAAAATAATTAGAGGGTTATTTTATATGTTGATAAAATGCCTTGCGTGCTGTATAGGCTTATAGGCCGTTAGGCTTATATTTGTCCATAAACTAAATTATAAAGAGCTCAATTCATAAGATAAATCAAAGGAAAGATATTTTAGTTACAAGAAGAAGTGAAAAGGAAATAGAATTTGGTAAAATAAAATAAAATTTCGTTTTTTAGTGTTTATTTAACGTCATATTACAATATCCAGTTAGAAATTTAATAAAAAAAGAATTTTTAGTGTAAACACAAAAAAGCATTTGACATAACAAAAATAATAGTAATTGAGTATATTATTCAATAGCTTAAATCTTTTGACTGGAATTTAAAAAACTGGCGTATTTTTAGTTCTTCTAACAACCATTATGAATGAAATGAAATGCATAGTGAAATACATGGCTGCTAGACACCCACAGTTTCTCCAGAAGTGCCATTCTTCGAATCCATATCTGGTGAGGACTTCAGGACCAGTAGATATACAAGGCATTCCTGGGAGCTTCACACAGGTTATAGATACTATACTGTCCCATTGAAGAATCGATATGTTTTCAACGCCGTAGTAGAACGGAGAAATAAATCGTAGCCAGGAGAAGTAGGGTGACATGCTGCCCAAATTTATGTATATTCCAGAGAACATGGTGCCTATCAAGTCTAAAGGTACTGAAACTAATGCTGCTGTCTCCATTTTGTCGAATACAGCTGATAGGAATGAGCCTGGAAGTGCAAAAATGGATGTCGGTATTTCGCCAATAGGTACGGAGACAGTTGAATAAAGGTACGCTTTTTTAGTCATCGTAAAGTAAATTAAGTATCTTTTGTAAAGTAACTTATCTTTAAATAGATTCAGTTGCAATATTTAATTGACTGTAAAAGTGTAACTTTATTGGTATTCTGTTCTAGCAATAAGTCCTGCAATGTTCATTAAGCTTGCAAGTGATAAACTATGTTTACTAACGGTGCTAGCGCGGCCACTAACGTCAAAGGTAAATTAATGTTTGTTGTAACAAGCGGCTTGTTCTTGCATTGCAGGATTCCTTGCTCACTGGATCCGTAAGAGTCAAAATTTTGAAAACAGTTTTATGAATGTGCAGCCAAAATGATGTTTGTATTTGATTTTGATATTGCATTAGAACCTATACGATGTTAATCTATATATAATAACTCTTTAGGTAAGTCAGTAGGTACTTCATACTTATTTACTTAATCACATCAATGCCTGTGCAACAAGTTAAATAATACACTTGTAATTCGTCCGCGGCCTTATTTCTATAAGTTTCGATATGAAAGTTTGCAACACTTGTTTTTTAAACCCTATTATGGAACCGGTAATTCTGCTCAAGTGTAAGTAGGTAAGAACAATCCCCTGACTTATAAGTACTTGCTTGAACTTAAATTAGGATGATATTTTGAAAATGAACAAGTTTTCATAATATAAATTAACGGAAGCAAAATCGCCGATTTGTCATTTTTCGAAACAGTGGATTTTTTTTATTCTCTTTTCGAAAATAATAGGAAAGATGGTGAATGCTATGAGGAAGTAAATAAAAAATGTATTACCATAAGCATTTGCGTAGTTAGCGCATAGAACGCAAACGAAGCAGAATGCGAGCCAGTCGGTGAAGCCGCCGTGTAAACCCGCCACGCCGAACACCAGCGACGCAAACAGCGTCGGTGCCACTATAGCACGAGGTATCTGTAAGAAATCAGCTTATACATGATTTAGTCACAGGGTGTGTTTTACGAGCCCTGATAGTCTTCGCTTAAGACAAATGTATGAAGCCAAATTTGGACATACCCTTGCTAGGATCTTAGTCTTGTATAACGTACATCTCGAGAGAAGAGAAGAAATATTGTACACTAGAAATCTAAAAGTTATCAACTATCAAAGTTTCTTTGTATTTACTTAAATAATTTCAAAAAGAATATAATAAAACTACCTGAGTACTGAGGCACAATCTCGCATTACTTTATAAATTTAAATGTTCGTTAAATAACAAAATGATAACATAAAATTTCCCAAAGCTGATACAAAAGATTCACTAATGTGAATTGTTTCAGTCATTCAGATGCATCTGTTAATATTTATCAAATCTTGTGGAACAAATTAATCTAATTAGTCTCTCTTGCTCTTTGAATTCATTAAAGACAAGAAGCGTTGTTATACAGATTCAATTCATTAGTATTAATATATTTTTAAAACATAAACTTAATGTGTTAAATTCATTAAGTAACATCATAATTTTAGCATACGTATCTAAACGATTGCCTCACAGACATAAAGTCACAAATATTTGGTTTCCAAATATCCATTTCATTAGAGATCTATTTAGGATGCATCAACATAAAATTAATTTAAAACATTTGTCATCGCGTCTATTGGATAACCGTGAACAAAGACCGCCTCAAAGGAATGTCCATAGGAGAAACCGGTTTAAACGCATAAATGTCCATATTCTATCTTTGCATTAGTGCAATAAATTGGCGATTAACAAAGATACACAGGCAGACGTTTTGTAGTTCACTAGCTTGTTCGACTTAATGACGTTTTACGATAATGGCTGTCCATCTTACCATAATGGGTATACATTATAGCAAAGTAAACCATAGCATTTACATACTACAGATATGCAGAAAATTTCCACGAGAGATTTACATGGATGGCAGAATTCAAAGGTTTTGTTATATTTTTGAATGTCTTTAGGTCTGAATCCTCAATATTGCTAAGTCGATCGCGCTTGTTTACATTTCTTTTAAAAAACTAAATTTTGGACCAGGAATTTATGTATTAGTCAATTTAAATATTGATTCAACAAAGTTGTCTTCTTATAAAATTAACCTTAGATTTGATATTGCAGTTTAATCTAGAGGTTATAAATTTGAAACCACAAGGTAAAGCTAAATTTAAGCATTGGAAGAAGTCCTTTGACCAGCAGCGGTAAAGTTTGGTTTAATTTAATAATAATAAGTGGTTTTGCTATGGGTAACTAACCGAATATGGAGGTATCAGAAAGGCTCTAAACAATGCCGATCAATGTGATTGTTTTCAATAGTTTAAAACTTAATCTAAAAGATCATATTCTAACTCCTCCCTCGCCTTTAAACTACCTCTGAAACTTATAAATTGGCAAAACAGCAATGTCATACAATTATGGATATTTTCAGGTTAACAATAAATAAAAACTTACCCAAAATATCATCTTCGATAAATAATATGGCAATGGAGAGTACAAGCCACTGGCTGTTTCTCGCAGTAGTATAGGAACCTCGCTTGGGAAGGTGATCAACACGGAATATATGAAGAGGAATATCGTTTCCGTGATCGTGAGGTACAGCAGACCCTCCGCGTTTTGTATGTCCCTTTGGTCTAAGTCATCGAAGTGACCATGGTATGGGACTGAGATAATTAATCCGACGAACTAAGAAGGAAGAATAAGGACATTGAATTAGAGATATCATTCTAAAATGTAAAGCAGAGCAGAAAGATAAATAAACATTTAAATGTTACGTTGTTCTGAATAAAAGGATCAAATCAATACTAATTTAACTTTTAAAAGCTTTGTAAGATAAAAAGCCACTTCATAAAAAATCTGGTAAATCTGTAAAAGGAATAAGATTTATTGGTTTTAAATTTGGCTTACCATTAATAGAATAAATTCAGCTACCCATATTGAGCTATTATGTCTTAACTGTTGTATATTTCTCCACATTAACCAATAAAATTGGACAAAATAATTTACTTTTACTCTGCAAAAGAAAAAGCATTTGAAATTTTCATTGAAATATAAGCAATTATTAAAATTAAATTCATAAAAATATAGCCATTTTTACTTACAAAGTTAAGTATCGTTCAAAATACTCGTGCTGAAAAGAAAAGAAAAAAATGATAATGTCACGATTCCTTTTAGGGAAAAAAATATTTTTATTGTATTGTTCAGGTTTTGTCACAATTCATTAAATTGTATAGTTTTGATTTTATTGTTCTTGTCTTGCTTTTCAGAAATTGTAAATTGTTTGTAAAAACGCATTAAAATTCCGTTAAGGAACCTAAGTCTATTTTTATACAAAAATATATATTAAACTAGATAAAATAGAATAGTAAATACTGTTGACCTTATTTAAAATGTATGCGTTGTCATGAGAATCATAATAGATTTACATAAAAAAATAGCATATCACCATAGTAAGTTACTTATATACACTATCGCAGTTTTTAAGATTTAATCTAAGATAAGATAATTTGCATCATTATCTCCATCTGATTATTATCTTAGTTTAATTTAAATATTCAAGTATTATTGAATATCAAATTAAATGTTTTTTTCCGTATGTACAGGGTGACTGGTGGGTCATTTTCGAAATTACAGGACGTAATAGTTTGTGATCATACATGAAGAGAAAAAATAAAATAAAAAATAAATATTAATTATTAACTGAGAAAACTTAACTGAAAGTTAAAGAATTCATTACGCAACTCATGGTCACGTAAGCTTAATGCAATAGATACTCAGCGGGTGGTGGTGTGCGTGTGGCGGGAACACTGCTGTGTGCGTGTTGACTGAGGCAGCGCGTCGGGAAAAAAGTAGTAAGGAATCCTTATTTATTCATACGGGTTTCAGGTGAAAAATTAAATATCTACTTTTATTACATAATTATGATCAGAATCGAGTTCAGAGTGCTGTCCTTCAGTATGCAAAATTTGTCACCAGTCACCCTGTATATAACTCCCATACCTAACTCTTTTTCTTAATTATAAAATGCCAAAATATGAATTTTATCATAAACTAGCTTTATCCCGCAACTTCGTATGCGCTTAACTACCCTTCTCGTAGAAATTTCAGAAACTATACAACCACCCACTGAAAGAACCTTTATACCAAGTATCACACCCATACACTCAAGGAATAAGTTTTTTTGTACAAACTAAAAATCATATATTTCCCGTGCCCGTGGGAATTTCGGGAATTTTTTTCGTAGCACAACCAGTCACTTTTTGAAGAACCTTCAGGCCAAGTATCACATCTGTACACTCAAGGAATAAGATTTTTCATACAAACTAAAAAGTCCAACCCCTTCCCGTGGGAATTTCGGGAATTCCTTCCATAATACAAACAGACACTTATTGAGGAACCTTTATATCAAGTATAACATCCATGCACTCAAGGGATGGGATTTTTTCATACAAACTAAAACATCATATATTTCCCGTTCCCTTGGAAATTTCGGGAATTCCTTTCATAACACAACCAGACACACATTGAAAAACCTTTACACCAAGTTTCACATCGTTGCACTCAAGGAATAAGATTTTTCATACAAATTAAAAAGTCCTATAATTCCCGTTCCCGTGGGAATTTCGGGAATTCCTGCCTTAGTGCACCCCTACATCCCCTAAAGAATGTATGTTCCAAATTTCAACTCTCTACGCCTAGTAGTTACGGCTGTACGTTGTCTGTCAGTCACTCAGTCACTCAGTACCTCAGTACCTCAGTCACTCAGTCAGTAACGGAACAGTTTTATATATATTGATAAATTCTATTTTTGACATTAATTACCTTGATATTGAAGAACCGAATTTTATCAAAACTGGTGATATTTGTGATATCAAAATTTAGATAAAATCTTATACTTAGTAGAAAGATTTTATCTCATCTTTTCTTGTTTTTGTTATGGTCAGATACCAATTATTGTCAGGATAAAAATCTTTGAGGCCTGTTACGTTTTTCTTTTATTTTAAATTATTTTTTCCAATATTGTGGATGATACTACATTGGTTGAAAAGTTCGCGGCATGGCCATTAAAAAAAAACTTTTGTTATTTTTTCTGCCGTCATTTTGAACTGTCATTATTCAATTGTCATTTTCAATTTGATATCATGTTTAAATAAAATTTTACGAACAATATAATTACGTGTGAAGAACAAATTTTTATTAATGGAGAAATTTGAACAACGTGCTGTGATTAAATATTTGTTTAAAAAAAGATTAACACCAAAGGAGATCCATGATGACATGCAAACAACATTAGGGGAATCTGGCCCGTCTTATACCACTGTGAAAAAATGGGTTGCAGAATTTAAACGTGGACGAGAGAACATCGAAGATGACCCTCGCTCCGGCAGGCCAATGACGTCTACGACCGAAGAAAACATCAATAAAGTGTGTGATCTCATATTGAAAGACCGTAGATTGACTATCAGAGAAATTGCAGACACTATAGGCATCTCATATGAACGAACGCAAAACATCATTGTCCATGAACTCGGCTTTTCTAAGGTTTCGGCTAGGTGGGTCCCCAGATTGCTTTCAGTAGAGCAAAAGCGAATTCGACTCACGATTTCTCGCGACTGTTTGGAGATGTTCGAGGCTGATCCACAAGGTTTTCTTGTCGGATTTGTGACAATGGATGAAACCTGGGTTCACCACTATCATCATCATCACAACTCTTTGTAATGAGCCCACTGCAGGGCTATGAGTCTCTCCCCTGGGTGACGAGGAGGTATAGGCCATAATCCACCAAGCTGGCCCAGTGCTGGGTGGTGGATGTCAGAATTTTCAGGGCGCCGAAAATGGCTTTTGACAAACCCTAACGTATACTGTATACAAGTATACAGCACCCGGGACCGACTGCTTTACGTGCCCTCCGAAGCACGGAAGTCGCCGTGAGAAATTAATGGTCGGCGGTCACCCATCCAAGCACCGGATGCGCCGAACGTTGCTTGACCTGTGATATCGTTTGATACACACAGTAACCACGGCGCCACGACGACTTCTTCACCACTATACCCCAGAATCAAAACAACAATCCAAACAATGGAAAAAATCAGGTGAACCAACTCCGAAAAAAGCAAAGGCAATTCTGTTCAATTCACCCTTCTGCGCCGTTTACGTGAAGAAATTAAACAGAAACGCCCAGGATTACTGAGAAAGAAAGTGGTGTTTCACCAGGACAACGCCCGAGTCCACACGTCTGTCGAGTCTATGGCTCAAATTCGTGATTGTGGTTTCGAATTGTTGCCACATCCAGCTTATTCTCCTGATTTGGCACTTTCGGACTTTCATCTGTTTCCAAACCTGAAAAAACACCTCGGTGGGCAGAAATTTTTAACGAATGAAGAGGTCGAAGCCGCTGTTAACCTGTATTTTGAAGACCTTGAGGAATCTTTTTTTAAAACAGGTATGGAATCTCTGGAAAGCAGATGGAAGAAGTGCATAGAGCTAAATGGAGATTACGTCGAAAAATAAAAATATTTTTGTATGTACTTTATTCTGTTTTCTTGTCTAGGCCGCGAACTTTTCAATCCACCCTCGTACAACATACATACATACATAACTTCACGCCTGTATCCCATATGGGGTAGGCAGAACACGAGAGGTAATAAACCATCCGATGTCACGTTTGACAAATTTGGAAGCATTATAATAGTAGAGAGAGACTATTGCAGTAACAGGGGGCAGCCTATCGCCCACAAAAAAGCCTCCCATAACACCTCGGTCCCTTAACTGACTTTTACAGTATGCCCGGGAAAAGAAGCAGCTGGCACATTCTATGTTTTAGCTTCTATGCTGGACTGGGAGCGAAAGAAAAACAAACTATCTTTAATTCAACATTTTTGCAAAGTGTTATTTACTGAGCTTTTCCAGACCTCGTGGATAAGAGTTTATACTTACCTAAGTTTTTATATAAAGCGAATCGTAACTTATCGTATGCGATACTTATCGTACATAAAATAAACGTAAAGGGGTAAAATAGAAATCAAACCCAATGTCTTAAAATACGTGAAATTTAGAATTCAATTACTCTGAACATCGGTAAAACTATGAGTTTGTGATTCAAATATGAACAAAATAGTTCTTTCCAAACGAAGAACTGCTCTATCGATGAAGAATACTTACTAAGAAATTCTTAAAAGCATACCGCACATTTTTTTAATACTAGAAAACTTTTACCGAATTGTTAAAATTTGTTGAGAGGCCAGTTCCCCAATGCAGGTAAAAAAAAATTAGTTAAAAAAAAATTATTTACAAATCAGTTGCCGGGGCTTCCCAGAAATTAATCTTAAGATACTTGTGTTGGGAATGCCTTGCTCTTCCTATGCATTATTAACAGATGTAATTGTTGGATTTTATTTATTTATTTATTTAACAATTTATGTACACATAAGTTTAGATACAATAAAGAAACACATTGAACAAAAATAAGTACAAAGGTACTGCTTATCTCTTATGAAATTTCTTCCATCAGACCCAAGACTGGAGAGTTTGGTTAAGATGCAATAATAGTGTGTACTAATCGATAATATCGTATAAACTACTTAAATACTTATGAATATACATGCAAATACATAAAAATAATATAACATCTACTTTAAATATACTTATATAAAACAAAAAACATTTTGTTATGATATTAGTATTTTAGGTCTATGTATTTTATATCTATTGGATTTGTTAACTTTACAATCAAAGGTATACAAAAAAAAGTTTATAATAATTATTAATGGTTAAAAAGTAAATAAAACTATTAAAAGGAGAAAAAAAATGTGTAGTGGTTGTGTGGAAGTGTGCATGTATATGGGGGAATTTAAACTTACCTTTTCATTAATAGTACCATTAAAATATTCATTCTCATCCTTAACTTCACCAACTTTGTTTTCTATTTCTGTTGCGATATCCGACCGTTGGTATTCATCACAAATACGTCGTATCCTTTCTCGGCTCTCTCTTTCTTTGTCTAATTGTATACCGAGGAGAGAGACGTAATATTCAGCGGCGTTAAAGCCAAGCGGGCATTTGTAGTTGAGCCTAAAACATAAGAGTCATTAGCATACCTGGATACGACATGTGAAGGTAAAGTTAGGCAATATTTTTCTTTTTTAATAGTGTAATTAATAGTTTTTTTAAATTAAATAAGTTTAATTGGTATCCATAATCTTATTAATATATAAAATCATGACATAATATTAAGTATTTTCCTTTTCAGAATCATACCAAGATAATAGATTCGACGTAACAAGCAACTTTTAGTATAAAGCAAACACCATTTTATTTGCAAGTTTTTCAAAATTTATTTTAGTATTTATTGCAAAAATAGGCAAAAATTTGAATAATTTACTAATTTTGTGGACAGATTATATTTGCTATTTGGGATTTGAACTGAATTGGTTTATGATCAAAATATAATCTTACCACTTATTTACTCAAATCGCTTTTGAATTTTTGACATCTACTTTATATTTTTTTACGATCATCGTGTTTGGTAGAAATTAAACGATAAAAATAACCGGTTATAGGACATTTTACATCTCATATAAAAACCAAGTTTGGGCTAGATCTGAAGCTTTTTATTTTGGGTTGAACGAAAGTTACACATGTTCATCAAAAGTTCTGCTTTTGTACTCTTTCTGTTCAATTTAAAATTGTAGTTTCAGCTTTTTACTGTAGAATGATGACAATTTACCAAATCCTATAAAACCAATATTTTCACATTTTTAACTCTATATTATCAACCCAATGATACAGGGTGACTGGTAATTTAACTTAGAACTTTTGAAATTCAAGGACGTGATTGTTTGAGATTATACATGAAGAGAAAAATATAATTAAAATAATAATTAATTATTTTTTGAGTAAACTTAACCGCAAGTTAAAGAATTGATTGCGCAACGCATGGTTACGCTAGCGTTGGCTGCGTGCTGCGTGCCAGGTCACGTGCCGCGATCAACTCAGTTGTATGTAAAGTAAATAGTAGTATATATTTATAGGGAATTCTAGTGAAAAATTAAGTACCTACTTAACTTACATAATTATGATCAGAATCGAGTATGGAGTGCTCTCCTTCAGTATCTAAAATTTGTCACCAGTTACCCTGTATACATAGAGCGATACGCGCAATAGTTTATCGACTAAGTTTTAGAAATCTATGCATTGCCAAAATTATTATTACACATCTAATAAGGTAGAATGTGCTCTGGTAAAATGTAAAATGTGTGCTCGATGGTCATTTTTAATCTGATCGGTTTGCTCTGTCGGTTTTTAAAGCATGTTAAATTCATTACAGTCAATCGATTATTACGAATTTTATTATTAGCCTATTTACATCTTAAGCTTTTTTTTATTTTCTACAGGTTAACCTTTTTACAAATAATAAATAAACTAGTTGATATAGGTAGTATAACTATATGACTATTTGATATAGTTTAATTTATACCCAATTTAACTAGAAACGAGTGATTAGTGGAAGTAAAACTTAGCAGTTTATAACAGCTATGACATTTTAGTCTTTATTAAGTTATTTTTCATTACAAAGTGGTTTAATAACAGCAATAAATTGTGTCACGATATTTCTGAAAGAATAGTTAATTTAAACCGGTTATTCACATGTATGCGTTTATGTTCATTGCATCTGTCTTGTTTATGGTAAATAAATGACTTTCACTTGATCATATAAATATGGTTCGAAGGCATCATAATTTTCAACATTCGGATTTTTAACGTTTAAAAAGGTTGGTTCTGTATTCTATGCCTTTAAAAAAAAGGTGAAAAAGGTTACACAGTAAAGAATACACAGCTTAAGAATAGGGTACTACAAAAATAAAAAAACATTTTCATGTAAAGCTGTTACGTACGAGCCAAAAAACTGATTCGCTTGTTCTATCGTTCCATGGAAAGCAGTCCGTCCACTAGCTAGCAGCACAACCTGATGGAACATCTCGAAGACTCCCGAGGCGGGTTGATGGACGGAGCAGATCACAAGTTTGCCACCAATGGCTAAGCGTCTGAGACGAGACACCACAGCACTGGCGGCCCAACTGTCGAGCCCTGTGGTAGGCTCGTCGCAGAAAAGGATTGGAGGGTCGTTTAGTAGCTAGGAAAAGAAAAATGAGAAATTAAGTTAGCTTAAAACTAATTAGATATATTTTTTTTATTTTTAAATATCTTCTCATGAGCAAACTAATGAGACCTTTCCTACAACGCATTCTCTTCGTTTTTATTTCTCTAATCTCATACTTAGGTACTTGAATCTTAGTTAGTATATTCATTCTAAATTTCAATGTAAGGGGAAAGCGGCAAATTTTTTTAATTTGTTTTGTTGCCGCTATATTATAACTTGAGGCGAGTACATTACAATACACAACTTTTCCCCCTTGAAAAGAGTTCCATTTTTCAGTTTTTTTCAATTTACAAGGAAAATATATGAGCTAGGACAAAATGTTCATGATGGAATTATTCATTAATAAATTCCCTACAGATAAATAATAATAATTGTTTTGATAGGAGTTATTGTTTCCAAGATATAGGCATAGGGACTGCATTAGAGAGTCAAGGGACTGTAAAGAAGCAAATTGACAGCAGTCGAAGCTCGACTGATGGAAAAGTATCGAAACCTGCAAGCAATCAATCCTCTTTCTGTATGCAATAAGTGGTTGTGCCACGACATCTGCATTCTATGGAAAAGGGAATGTTCAATCGGTTGAACTAGGTAACGAAAAAAAACAACTTGAAAGATGTACCTAATAAACTTTTTCTATAACCCAAATGCTTCATACGAGGAAGTTGTAAAAGCAGGAGAAAACTATATTCTAGCATTGTATGGAGCTAAGCAAACTCAATATATACGTTGGTCTGAAGAATAACACTTTAACATAACGACGACCACTATGGCATTGGGGTAAACCTATCTGCCTCAGACGCCAGTGGTTGCGGGTTCGATCCCCGCACGGAACCAGAAAAAAAAAATTTCCGTGTCTGGGTGTTTATCTATTTAAGTATTTATATTCTAGGTTCCCCCCTAGTTCGCTATGTGGTATCCCATAACACAAGCTATGCTTACTTTGGGGCCATGTAGTTGGTGTGACTGTCTGGGGATTTTATTATTTATTATTATTATTATTTATTTATTCTTCATTGCACACAAAGATAAGGAATATTTATACAGAACAATTTTCAAGATACAGAGCTCAATAGGCGGCCTTATCATCGAAAGATGATCTCTTACAGACAACATTATTCATCTACATTATATATTACCAAAGCTACCACCTTCTTCAGCAGCAGTTCGTCAACATTCAATGCTTACGTTTCATCAACTCCAATTATGGCGAGGAAATGCATTAAACCCAGAAAACTGGGGTTGGGAAATAAATAATAATATATTATCACCCATTTATAGCACAAAGGCACCAGCTCCACAATCGATTATGAAAATAGTATCATGCAAATACAAAAAGAGCGGTGGAAAAACTGGACAACGTTGCTCAGCCATGTGCACCATGTGTGAGGGCCTTAATTGCTTTAACAAGGCTCTAGAAGACGATGAAGACGCAGCTGATTTAATTTAGAGATAATATACTCATACAGTGGAGACATTAAATTTTAGTTTTAATTTGTTTAATAGTTTATTTAGATATAACTTAAAAATAAAAGTTATTACCTAACAGTTACTGTGTATTGAAGCCCATCATATATTGGATACCATTAATCCTATAAAAATGAATGTTAGGATATATTTGTAAAGAATTTATTAATAAATAAGTCAACTTTGACCAGTTTGTCCTAGCTCATATACTTTTCCTGAAAATTGAAAAACACTGAAAAACGGGACACATTTTAATGTTCTCACCTCTAGGTACAGTATAACGGCAATAAAACAAAGTTATAACCCGTGCACTTAGAGAATTGATATTTAAATGGCGGCGGGTACTTATGGTATAGTTTGCAAAACAACTTGTCAAAAATCAGTTTATAATTTTTTCTATTACTTTTCATTGTTATTTTTTTTATGACAAACTACATCCTTATAGTAAATTATCATTTCAAGAAAGATGAACAAAATAGATGGCTACTAACAGGAGTAAAAAAGGTCATTTTTTAAGTTTTAATTTTTTTTTATCAAAAGTACTTTTTTTATAAACCGCTTGGTCCAGCATTCTGCTCATCTGAATCCATTAATGGTTCGAACGACAGAGGAACTTAGAAGCGCGTCTAGGAAGCGTGGAATGCGAATCCTGACTGTTGTTTTCAAACAGAATACAATATTTCATTGTTTTTTTTTTGCTGCGCGTACTTCACTGTGCGACGTACGCGCGATAGAGTGTGAGTGAGAAAGCATACGACAGAACGCCATTTTCAAATCAATTCTTTAAATACGCGGGTTTTAAAAAATTCTTCGCCAAAAAAATCTGGCATACTTAAATTCAAATGCATCATGGAATTTGGCCCCAAATCGATATTATTTTATTTTATGACCACCAATAATTTGATATAAAAGTATATTTTTTCTCTTAAATCTATCATGATTATCTTAAGCATGTTGTATATTAATATATCAACAGTGCTGTATTTATCTTATAGAAGATGCATTCATCAAATTAATGTTTTAATTTCATTCGTTTTTGATGTGATATCCGAGATAAATGATGTTGTTATAATTTATATTTAAAGAAATGTTTTATCTAACATGTGACCTGTGCACAGATGAATTGATTGCTTTGTTGTGCAAAGTAGACGTTATATGAATAAAGACATAAAGTCAAGAAAAAGATTTCAAAACATTAATAGGATGTTATGTTTTATGGTTTTTGATTTGATTTTTAAGTTAAAATTTAAATAATTATTCACGTGTATGCATTAAATAATCATAATTTTAAATACTTTATGTATTCGTAGTGATTTGTCCCGGCTGCACACGGGTAAATCTGTCAAGCAGTAAGAGCTATAATGCATGATTATTTACAAAATCTTAGCAAAATATGTTCATATTTTAGTCAAGAAACAAGAAACCTTATTCGACCCCGCTTCGTTTGGACGCCTTCAGGATAGGCCTGGCTTGCGATTACCTTGCTTATAAAGTCTGCTGTCAATATGACCGCATTGATAGCCGTCAATCCAATCAATCTCAATCTCTCCAGTTTTTTTCTAAATTCGTTCACTTCGACCTAATTTCCATTAAACATCTCGTGAGAATGAGATCAAACGCGGGTGACTAACAACGTTAAAAAAAACCGAAAACCTTCCTTTGAACCTTCCTAATGAGTCACTTAATCCATTGCTGAAATACGTGTGAAATACAAAAAGTCAGTTATTTTGTGAGATCGATAGATATAATCTAGAGGGAACTTTGTTATATAACCAGTCTCAGAGTCCAATATTTTGAATTCAGCCCACTTTTCAATTTGCTTCAACATAGAATTCATTGTATGCGTTTACAATCTTGTAATTTTTAAAACCAAATTAAGAAAACATGTGAACACAACGTAATCGTTGGCCGATGAAATTAACAAAACCTGTCCATATTGTGTAAATTAACTAAATGCTGCACAAAAAAGCAAAAGAACAAAACAATAAAATTTTATTAATACTAAGTATTTGTTGAACATTTTCTAGGTCATATTTTATGAGTCGGTCATATCTATCATAACAATTAGTAAAAATTAACAGAAATTAGTAAAAAGTAAGTGAATTAATCGACTGGTGTAACATCAGTTTAAAAATGTCAAACCATCAGATGTTCCAGTAGGCAATGTAATGCATGACATTTGTTCAACCGGCGGCGTTATAACTCCGGTATATGTAAAAGAAATGTAAGGAATAGTACCTACCATCGTTTATGTTTTTTGCAATTTTTGTCATTCTTTCAATACTTTTTCATAGTCAAGTAAGCAGTTGGTTGGTTTGTGTTGTTGCTTTTAAAAATGAACTGAATAACTATGTTTGTTACCGATGCGCAATTTCTTTAATTATTATTACCACAAGCTGCATTATTTTACACGTTATCATTAAATTGCAATGACTCAGTTTTTTATAGTTTGTTAATTGTCATGAAGCTTCTCAAGTTATATTTAATAGTTTTTCAGTTATTGTCCCTTTTTGTAACTAATTAAATTTTACGGATAACAACTTCAAAATTATCTGTAATTATGTGAAGCTATTACTTTTGTCAAATTTATGTTTTGTCTTAAAGAATAGGGATCTAGAAGTTCTAAATACATTTTCAAATCAATGCTGGAATGATTTGGCTGCTCTCTAATCGCTAGTTAACCCTGTTTTACAAACAGGAGAGAACTATCATGACAGAATTTCCATTATATTATTTTTTTAAACTAAAGTATTCCTTACCTGTACAGCCAAAGCGACTCTCTTTCTTTCTCCACCAGACAGAGCTTTCAGTTTGGTCTTTGTACATTTTTCCACTCCAAGTTCCCCTAGTAATTGTTGTATGCGGCGTGATCTGATAATGGCAGTAGATCTTCTATCCATCATAAGACGAGCCTGCGAGCAAAGATAGGTTATAAGATGGGGTTTTTAGTAAATAAGCCACTTATAACTGAAATCATATTTATGCCTATCAACGATCGAATTGTTTTTTGTTTCTGTGATTTTAGAAAATCTTGTTTTCAAGTTATTACCTGATCCAGTTTTGATTCTGATTCTTTCACTTAGTATTTTATCGAACTTGTGTTACACTATTAAACACATTTCGTTATTCGTTATTATTAAGCTATTGCGGGCCTTGAGCGTGGGGACCGAATCCAGAAATTCCGTAACGAAAAAGACCTAACACCCCCCACTCCGACCGGCACAGCGGTAATACTTTGATTTCATGACTTTACATGCGGGCTTTAATAAACAATCAGCGCCATCTACTAGGAACTTGTGGAACTTCATATTAGATCAAACATTACTGCATTAATAAAATAAATAAATAATTATAATTGCATAAGTTGATAAAAAATGCTATGCAATAGCTTTACCGCGGCAGTCTCCGAGTGCCACACGTCTTTTTTGATTAATAAAGACAAATATACATCAAAAGACAAATATAATCTGAAAAAAAAAACTTGTAGACACAATGCAACGATACAAAATATTTTGGGTATTCATCTGTGATTCGTACTCACGTTGACTGCATGATTTTATTTGACTTATTCAAGAATCATCGTTTTATGTCTACCTAAAAAAATCCATATTTAATTTTACACTTGAACTTTCCAATTGAATTACTATGTCGTCGAGTAGTGTAATCAGCACGACTTAAACAGAAGCGACACCTGTATTTTGTTTCATTATTAAAGCGATGAAGCAACTTAGCTCTATTTAATGTACATAAAATAATATATTTATCTATGATCTAATTTTCTCTCTTTAAATATTTATACAGAATTAAAAACGCCTTATAGGTTATAACAGAAAGCACAGGTGCAAAACTGCATATTTTCTGTAATTATTAGTGTCCTAAGTTCATGATATGAATATAAACTGTGCGTGATATGAAATTAAACAGTATAACGAATTTTTAAGCTTCGAACATATATATTTTTATTTCAATAAGGTCACATATTTTCATGCTCCAAAAGGATTTGAAATTGCACCTGACTTTCCAACTTGCCACTTCGGATTTATTGGAAAATCAAGTTTCCAAGTCGTCACTTCAAGAGTAACTTGAAAATTTTAGGTACCCGTACCTATAAATAACAATACATTTTAATTTATATTTGTATCGTGCTGTGCTACGTCTAAGGTTTTGCTTAATTTGGTTTCCAGTAAAAAAAATTAATATATTTTCAACTTCGTGTATATAATCTTATTTATGAGATACTATGCTCTAAGCTCTAAGCGCGACACAAAAAAATCTGCAATGTAAGTATTATTGCTACACGACAAGCCATGCGGCATGTGTGCGACTATTCTACTTGGGGTATAAAGCTTTTATGTAATTTTCCTTTTTCAATTCCAATTGTTTGGTGGTTCACAATGAAAACTTCGGTTGCATAATACTCAAAACAGGAATGTTTATTGCGATTGCCATTTAAAAACAACATGAAACTTTTGAATGATGTGTGTTTCGTAGAATTTAACTTTTAATTTTGTGGTTAAAATTATTCTCTTATATCAAAGATGGATTCAATCAGATAGATTAGAACAATTCTTCTGCCACCTTATGTAAACACCTCATTTTTTAAGTGTGTCTTAGGTATAGACACTAAAAATGAGATACACATTTCAGTGGTTACCACGTAATAATCAAGTTTGGATATTTTTAAATCAGGTATCAGGAAACGCCTAATTACTTAAAAACACTTGTTGTTTTGTAATCGAGATACTAAAATAGCGATGGCAAAAAATCTAAACGGATATAAACTAAGATTTTGGAGATAAAGGAAATATTTAAATATTTTAGTGTACTCAAAAATATCAAAAAATAAGATAATGTATCCAATGATCAGCTTAAATGGCATGGAACGTCATCTTTATTTAAATTGGTATTTAATAATTCTGTTATCTATAGCGCGAAGTTATGAATGCATTTAAAAATAAGGCTACAGATCGCGACTCTTCTTCAATTAGCATATCATTTCAATCTATCATGCTTTACACCTAGTAGGTATATTTATTGCAAAAAAGATATTAAAAAATAAAAAGGGTTGCCGTTTACGTAGATGGTTATTTTTTTATCTTTGATCGATTAAAAATCATATCTTAAACGTTTTTGGAATGTGGTCCTTTTTTATTCAAATACCGGTTTATTAAAACATTTTTGTATTTATTTATAATTCATGTTATTTTAAAATTTAAAATACGAGCTGTCAAATAAACTAATTATTAGTTTAATTAAGAATTTAAATAACCATAGGTTCAATAATAACAACACTGGTAATTATTGAACCAATTGTAAGCTTTGCTGTACTTCTCAGAATTCAAAAATATTTAAGTATACAAACAAATACAAAATTCGTTTGAAGGTGACTGATCGTTGCTGACTTTATCTTGTGAGTTTACCTTGATTTTATATAATCTCAGTTGGACGGAAGTAGGCCATCCATGATATTGAGATGAATTCAATAATCACCCTATTGGATTTACCCTATTATTTACCCTCAAGCATAGAAATCCAAGACAAAAATCAAGCCCACGGATTTTATTGATCGTTTTATTTTGCGACGATAAATTTTAAGTGTCATGAAAAATTCCATATGAAAAATAATATACTTACAAAAATATTAACATAGTTTTATCCATTTTTTTTTTATATTGTAAGGATAGGACGTTTGCCTTCCATGCCACCTGATGGAAAGTGCGCATGAAGACTATGGTGTTACACGTCCATCCACGAGAAACCTATTCACTCGACACTTAAAAGTTCCAGGACTGTAGTGGTCAGGAAAAACAGACGCAGGCAGATTGTTCCACTCCTTGGCAATCCGTACCAAAACGAACTATCGAAGCGTTTTGTTCGACTTCTTGGTAGATCCACTATATAGGGATGGAAGTTCTGTCTGCGTCTGGTAGTCCGGTGGTAAAAAGGGGTGGGTTCAATTTGGTCAAAAAGAGCACTCGCACACTCACCAAAATGTAGCCGATAAAATACTGTCAAACAAGCAACCTTACGACGATGCTCCAGCGTCTGCAATTTTTTATTAGTAAGGTTGTTGTTATTTATGATTTTACGGGCTCTTCGGTCAACAGAGTCTAGCGCTTCGAGCTGGTATTTGGCAGAACCATCCCAAAGGTGACTACAGTACTCCATGCACGACCTTATTTGGGCTGTGTATAAGTTGAGCAGCCGTTCAGGGCTGAAGTACAACCGGACCTTCGAGATGATACCCAATTTTTTTGAAGCCGTTTTTGCCATAGGCTCAATTTGTTGACCGAAGTTTAATTTGGACGTTTTAGTGACGCCCATAAGCCCTAGTTGGTCGGTGATGGGAACAGATACATTCTGGAAAGTGGGCGTAAAAGTAAAGGTGCTCTTTTTTGCGGAGAATAGACACGCTTGTGTTTTGGAGGCGTTGAATTTGACCAGGTTAGATTCGCCCCAATCGGACACATTACGCAAGGTCGAATCAACGCGCTCAATCATAGACTCTCTCAAAACCTGGATTTCATGGGCGCTCGTTCGCGCATTGGATATATAATAATATAATTGCGTAATGTGTCCGATTGGGGCGAATATATTTGACGACCACTTTGGCGTTGGGGTAAACCTATCTGCCTCAGACGCCAGTGGTTGCGGGTTCGATCCCCGCATGGAACAAGAAAAAAAAAAAAATGTTCCGTGTCTGGGTGTTTATCTATTTATGTATTTATATTCTAGGTTCCCCCCTAGTTCGCTACATGGTATCCCATAACACAAGCTATGCTTACTTTGGGGCCATGTAGTTGGTGTGATTGTCTGGGGATTTTATTTATTATTTATTATTATTTATTTTATATCTCTTAACAACAGTGCTGTCATCAGCATATCCAATAATGCCTGGTGTTAGGAGGTCATTAATGTGCAGCAAGAATAAAGTGAGAACAGATCCCTGAGGTACCCCGGCATTAATCGCCATTAGGTCAGAGGAGTAGCCGTCTAAGACTACTTGAATCGACCGTTCCCTCAGAAAATCAGATATCCAGTCGCAGAGCCCGGTCGGTATGCCATATGCTGGAAGCTTGCTTAAGAGACCATCATGCCAGACCCTGTCAGAGGACTTGGATATGTCTAAGGAAACAGCTATTGCTTCACCATGACCATCCATATAATAATTTTAAGTTTAATACAGAAAAACGGCGGGGTAATATAGATTCAATTCCTTATTTCGTTCACGTGCATTTATACGTTTAGTTTTGTACTAGA
The DNA here is from genome assembly GCA_944452665.1 of Stenoptilia bipunctidactyla. NCBI lineage: Eukaryota > Metazoa > Arthropoda > Insecta > Lepidoptera > Pterophoridae > Stenoptilia > Stenoptilia bipunctidactyla. Next base: position 15,465,848 of record OX101726.1, read on the forward strand.
TAGGGCAGGGAATTACTTTAAAGTAATTTAGCTTTAAGAGTATAAAACATAACCTTTATTAATAATCAAAGTTCATTTTATTAAGATCACGTTTCGATCGCTAAGTATTTCAATCTTTATGGGTTAAATTAAAGAAATAAAAGTTGTTTAATTAAAGCTATAGATCACTGGCCATCAATGGTCATGCATGATGATTACACTTATGTAAAGATGCCGATGATATTTACTATTAAATGGAAACAATGATCTTCTACAGTCTTCTTTGTATAATGTGCATTCGTTACGGTTAAAGTAAATACCTATGTTAGAAATTATACATTTTATGCAATTCCTCATAAAAAGCGAATTATCAGTTAATGAAGCACATTAAATAGGTACCTATCTGAAGTCTGAACAATACTTCATTTACACTCTAGAAAGCAATCCATCAAAAGATAAAGCTAACTACTTTTTGCCGCATAATATTTTATGCGGAACGGACTCGCTTACCTTAAAAGGAAGAAAAGTATTTATCAAAGTGGCTTATTTGAGAAGAGCGTGTGGCCTAGGGCATTATTCATGGTCAAACTTTAATATCAATATCGTAAAATCGTTTACGATATGATCAATACAGTAAATGGAACGCATACATAGGAGTTCTTTAACGTCAATTACAATAGCGACCACGAAAACTGTCCATTATTTTGCCCTAACGCAGATAATATTTTTGGAATGAGGAGTTTTCTGACAGCTCATAAAGATTAGTTCAAAAAACCTCTATAGATGGCACTTTTAAAAAGCTGAAGGCGTTAAGTCTTTATACTATAATGTAGGTAAGTAGTATCTACCATCTATGGTTATTTATAAGTTCAATTTATAATACAGACGTCAATAAAATTATTTTACTTTAAAAAACGCAATGTGGAATAAATGGCTATATGACAGTCAAGAATTCGCCTTTTGTAAAGCACCATCTATCGAAGTGTTTTGTACCATTTTTGTACCGTTTTGTTTTTTGCTGTAAGAAAACCTCTCATTACAAAGGAATATGCTTCAAAGTGTCATATTGGAAGTATCGTCAGCTTAATATAAATAATCGTGCCCCCCTTTTGCACAGATGCCACAAAGTACACCACGACGACTTCTACCCCCACAACTATACACAATCCAAAAGTATTTCGCTTAGTATAGCTTAAAAGTTTATAAAATTAAGTTGTATTTTTCTATGATATTTTTTTTTAATGATTCTAGTGGAAAAATAAAATCGTATAAGGGAAATAGATGTGGTGATCGACCCAACCCTCTTTTTATTCTAAAACATTAGATTAGAATCTCAACAATTTGCATAAGAAATAAACGATATTAAATAAGTGTTAAGTTACATGATATTCTGTTTTTAAAAGAACTAGAAAGAGTGGGTGGTGATGATATGAATATTCAGCAATATTTGGAGATATTTTTCGAAGATAGTAAATTTTATAATATCTGAGATAATTATTAAGTATTTCGATCCATTTAGGTAGAGTTTATCGTGTTAAATTTACTTGGCACTCTAAAAGCAATCTTAACGAGTTTAGATTCCAATAAAAATGTGTGTGATCTTTCTCTGGGATCTTTCTTAGCGAAGTAAAGTAATAAAAAAATCAAATTCAAAATTCAAAGAGCTGGCATTAAAATAGGCACATAGACAATTAGAAGGTATCTAATATTTTTTAGATTAAGAACGTACTCAATTTTTTTTTTTATAAAAGTGAATTCATTTCGTTTATTTATTTATTCTTTATAAAAAATACAGATAATCATAAAAGGATAACAATGTACAAAAGGCGGCCAACACCTAACGTTCCTCACGTTCTAATTACTTTTACACATTGTATGTTATTGGAAAAAAGAAGACAATGTGCAGTCAAGGTTTTTTTCGTAATAAATAAGATTTATAATAGTTTCAAGTGATAAGTTCTACGGGCAACAAAATATAGTTTTCATAAAAAAATATTAAGTATTTATTTACAACATTGAACGCATTGAATTAATTGCAAAAAGATTCAGATTCTATGAAGCAATTTAATTCTTGATGTATCTTCTTTTTTTTAAATGTGATATGGTTGGAAGAACATAAATAAGCGAACCTACTAAATAGAATCTTAACATTTTCATGCACATCATCATGACTCATGCAATTTACTATGAAATTGATTTTAAAAGGATATAATCGGTGCTTGGCTTTTGCAAGGCGATTTCTCATAAAAGGAGGCGATAACCGTACGGTTGACTTTGACATGCGTTGTACTTTGACAGCTCGATTAAAACATAGGGCTGGTAAGGCTTCAATATTTAATGGAAAAAAATCGAAATAGCAAACCCGTAAATAAAAAAAAATGATTGGATGATTAAAAGATGTGGTCAATTGTTGGGCCATATAAATAGGCGTCAGTAGAAGTTAAATTAATGAAAGAAGTTGCACAGGCATTATTTGCTTAAAAGGAAGCTCCAGCAACTAAAGTAGGGCCATGTTAATAGGTCACATTTGACATTTCTTATGTCAGCCAGATAAAGTTCATTTTTGGTTGTGTTGTAAGAAAATGTATAAGACTGACACTTGTCAAATGTGACCTATTAAAATGACTCCACTACACTTATAAGATTTTGTATGAATTGAATGGAAATATTTTGTTTTATTTTTTTTCTTTTTTATCTTTCAATGCCCACCAATCGGTAAAAGTTAGAAAATGGGAAAAAGTTCAGTTTAGAAAAGTTCGTTTTACCCATAACACTCCGGGTATCCCAATTGTATACACCCAGTATACTAGGATACCGATGTTTCAAAAACCAAGCTTATTAAAGCTTACTTTGGAGGTGCATAGTTAGTATGTCAGTATAGGTAATTTAAATATTATTTTATTATAGGCACTATTATTCGAACAAGCTTATTGAGTTTCACTAAGTAACATGGCATACCTATGTAATATGTCTGTTCAAAAAATCTGTGGTTCTGCGGGACATTGCCTAGCACTTTAGTATACTCATTTACTTGTCTTTTGTATTGCTTGTATGCTGCCCGTCTGCACTAAACTTCCTCCTAATCTCGATCCTAAGTCGATACTTAAGTCTGGACAGTCCGTTCGCAGTTGGTTTACCTCTGACGTATGTTTTCTCTATATTGGCCCTACCGTCCAGTTTTCCTGAAAATTTGCATAAAAATTTTAAATGGCCTTCTTTATAACAACAAGGTAAACTAAATTGCTGTAAATTTTCCAAATATTGTAAAAAGGAACGAAATATTATGCTCAAATATGAAATAATTATAGTAGACTAGACGTTCAAAAATATAAGTGCTTTCATTACTAGTAATACAAACGGTATTTTGTAATCGAAATTTAATACGGCAACCCACGACTCATGGCAGCCAACCAAACAGCTGGAGTTAAACCAACTGTCAACGGATTCTACTCTGATTTTCATTGTACTTTGTCCTATCTGACGGTTGATTTGACATATAACGCTTGTTTAATTTCTTTGAATATTTTACCAAGTCTATTTAAAAAAAAAAACATAAAACATCGTCTCAAAAACGAAAATTCCTTTCCCCTTCACTAGTTAGTATACTGACGAAACCTGAGCTAAACAAGTTCCCACAATACATTATTTATAAGTTCTCATTACTTTTCGATCATGTCAAATGAACCGTCGGACAGGCCAAATGACAATAAAAAGTCAATAAATTTTCGTTGCACGTCATAATTCAGACGTAAGTATCAACTTAGGATCAAAGTTTAGTCGTGCAGAGGGCAATTCTAATATGTTCAATCTTGATTAAATTTTTACATTTATGAGCGTGCTGTGAAACGATTCTTTTATCACAGATCTTACATTGTGGACTTTTGGAATCGAAATAAGAAGTCATTTATATTCATCGAAATGTAAATAATTTGTTTAGAATTCCGTAAAACAGAGAAAATGAGCACTATTTCAGTGTAATGTCCTACTTTGAAGCGAACGGTTGCCATTTCTGCAATACGCTCGTTACAATACAATGATACAATTACTAGATACAAATAATAGATATTTCAATTCAAACATATGGATGTTTAAATTGAAATATCTAAGGCGCATAATATTAAAGACAGCTCAAGCTTCTTAACTACGTTAAGGACCCGTTATATTTTAAAAATCGTTAGGGTTGTGTTCTTTGGGAGCAGATTGAGTTCTTATTTATTTATTTATTTATTTAACTATTTATTATAAAAAAAATATATATTTATTTCTTATTTAATATTTAGAGCCATTCAAATACTAATTTAAAAGCAAATACTGACAACCCTAGTGTATTATGCAGTTGTGATTGCATAAATTACTTTGGCGTCAAGACAACTTTGTTGGTGGTTTCCGTGTGGGAACCTGCATTAAACAGTCTGTATCGAGATTAAGATAACGTCACTGATTTTCCTTTTAGTTAAACAAAACCAACATTGAAACAATCTGTGCGTTTGTAGCAATAAATAGTGGGCTTTAATATTGAAACGAATGGTCGATTTCACATCAAAACCTCCTATCATGTATGTGAACTACTATGGCAGCCAAACAGTTAAATAGCTTCATTAAAATACATTCTAAACCGGACTGTTATCAAGATAGGCTCAATTTCACATTTTATCTCGACTTTTTCATTTTATTGACAGTTAAGATTGCTTTTATAGGTAACTGTTAACCTAAGGCAAGTCAACTCGGTCACTCATAACCACGGTTTCCAAAATGAAACCGAAACATCGAGGTTAATTATCGCTTACATATATAAAACCTATAAAATTAACTGCTAAGTTAGCCAATTCCGTTCGAGACTTATTTACTGTTGCTAAGTCAGGGGTGAAATACCGCAGAAAATTCCATAGCGTAACGCCAAGAGTTCATTAGGCTGTTTTTAAATAAGGAAAAAGCTTATTGAGGCAGTTCAACCAAACAGCAGGAGTTTGCAAGCGTTCATCATAACTACTTTAAATGTCGTAAGGTGTTCGTTACGCCCGGGTGGTGCATCTGGTTGAGGAGAAACACGTAGCGAAAGTGTTGCAAGATTTGGTTCCCCATACTGTGTGTTCGATGGTTTTCGATGCTCTTCTTGTTGTTTAGAAATTTAGGGTAGTGCAATAGAGGGCAGACAAGACTGCTACTTGTATTTTAGAGTGCATAGTGTGTAAATATTAAGGCAAAGTATGTATACGGCCACCATCTCTACACCCAACATCATACGGATCAACTGTAAAACCGATGTCGCACTACTATTGGAATATTATTAAGTTTATTTACTAATTCCATGTTTGACTTGAATCTCACTTCATTGTAATTGTACATGATAGTACACGGGTATAGTAAGAAACTGGCTCTTTTAAAAACATTTCATGGTTCAAACTTTCGATCGAATGGAACAGACGACGTAGATCAATAGTTTTTACTATGCCTAAGAAATCAATCGATGTGTGTGGTAACAACCTTATAAATATATATTTTATGTAATTACCATAATCTCCATGTGCTCGGATACCAGCAAGTCTTCTATGGCGAGGTCTTCCTGCGGTACAAAGCCTGATATCCTGGCGATGAGCTCAGCACCAGCGAGTCTGCCGTTCAGCATCAGGTAGCCCGTCATGGCACTTTTGTCTCGTCGACTGATGGCCGCTAGGAGAGTCGTTTTACCAGCTCCACTGTGAAGGCAATCGATATTTTAGAAACAATGAAAATTTCAAACCATGCACAGTTAGTTAATAAAATCAAAACCAAATAATTAAGTTGATATAGAATCTGTATGTCTATAAGAACGTATTGTTTATTGATAGTAAATTAGTTATTTATTTTTTTGAAATGGTAAGAAACTATGAAAAAGTAAAGTCTTTTCTTGATTCTAAAATTTCAAGATTTAAAATAATGACAAAAGTATAATTTACATAAAAAACAAAGGCGGATCCATAGTTACGTGGATTAATGAGCGTTTAGAAATCTTATCATCACTTATCTTAATAACTTATTCTTCCACGAATTTTCAACACATTGGTTTAAAGTGTATAGCGTTTTTAAAATAAATAAAATTCGTCCAAAAATTGAATAGTAAGTGCCAAAGACATACAAAACATATAATTTCGTAACGTTCGTCTACGAGTAGTATTTTTTGCCACAAAATAACATCAACTAAAATAACTTACTGTATGTGAAAACTTGGAACTAGCTAATAGTTAACCATAAATTATAAGCAAAAAATTGTTATAGCTGTAAGTTTTCCTTGAAAATAAAATAAAATAAAATCATGTATGGCCCGCTGCCACTGTTCTTTTGCTTCTTTCGTTACGAATTAGGCATTTTTACCCTAAGAAACCAATATGTTCTGTGGGAATTTATGCAAGTCACAGTAAGTGTGGAAATAACTTACTTACTTATCAGTCCTATTGAGATCTACCTTTTTTAGTAAGTACTACAAAGAACAAACAAACAAGACGCGTTGCCGACCTTGGGCCCTTACATGGTAAGTACCAGTATATCCTGGTATTTTATCTGGAACACAAGTCAAGGTGTTTGGCGGTAGAAACAAACAGGACTCTGGGAAATAGGCAGACGGGCACGCTTCACATACCATAAATATCTTGTAACCAGTAAAATACCTTCACTGATGGTAAGTTGTACGCAAAGATGTTTTCATTGGAAGAAATTCAATTGTTTTTATTGGTTTCTTTCTCTTTAGAACATATCTAAGATAACTTGGTGCTGTAACGCGTTTGAAAAAAAATATCGTCGATAGATAATCTTCAATAGCTAAAAAGCAATTTGTATTTAATGAAAAGTGCATTTTAAGGTAAAAACAACGAAATAATCATAAACATCTGTGAATGTGGCCATTAAGATAATATCCGTTTCCTCTTGGACGCCATATTTGTTGTTTACTATAATCGTAGTCTTTTTCATTATCAATGCAAACTGCGTTTATTCTTTCATGCGTTATATTTTTTTAAGATATTTTAAAAACTATATATTCACTCGCACAAGACTTGAATATATATGTTTGCTATCAAGTGAGTTATAAGTAATTATGTACAATTATAATTCTCCAATGAGGTTTAAGTTAACGCCTAGTTCTTGCAATAATTTGCACTTGGTGTGGCTATAAAACTTAAGGCAGTGTACCACGTAGAGGCTTTGACCAATAAAAATGTTAATCCATTGGCAACAACAACTCCTTAAGGACTGGTTAGAGCTGGCAGACTATTAGTAACTGCTTGTCCAATATGTTATTATATTGCTAAATCGAGTTTTTTGTTAATGATGAAAAGTTTGTATAATATTCAGTTATTAAAATCGAATTAATCCAAAAAACATTTTCTTCTGCTTGCTTTGGTGATTGTAATTGGTACATATCAATGAAAAAGCAAAAAGGGACGCGAATATGAGAAAATAGAAAGATCTATTCTAATTTCCACTTTTCCCGAAAAAAAGAAACATTATTATCGTTTTCAATGGTTATCAATTTATAAACGACCACTTTGGCGATGGGGTAAACCTGTCTGCCTCAGACGCCAGTGGTTGCGGGTTCGATTCCCGCACGGAACAAAGAAAAAAAAAACCGTGTCTGGGTGTTTATCTATTTATGTATTTATATTCTAGGTTCCCCCCTAGTTCGCTACATGGTATCCCATAACACAAGCTATGCTTACTTTGGGACCATGTAGTTGGTGTGAGTGTCTGGGGATTTTATTTATTTATTTTTTATCTTACCTACAATGAATTTAGCAAATATGTTAACTGGATATATGTTTAATTTTGATTACGAATTTGTTCATTATTATTGTGCTTGCATCTCATTTTGTAAATCACTTGGATTATATTCCCATCATAAGTTTGGCCTAATTAATTAAATAGAATTCTTCCATGCTGGACTGGAAGCAAAAAAAACATAGAATGTGCCAGCTGCTTCTCTTCCCGGGCATACTGTAAAAGTCAGTTAAGGGACGGAGGTTTTACTGAAATTTTGTGGGCGATAGGCTGACCCCCAATCGCAGCAAGTCTCTGTCCATCATAATAGCTCCAAATTTTTCAAATGTGACATTACATATAGCATCAATATAGTATTTATGTATATAATAAAGGATTTTTTGGAATAATAACACGAAATTTTAATTTTATTGATACTTATTGAATTTTAAATAATAGCTAACACCTTGACTTTTGGTTTATTATATTTTAGAAGTAGGTACTAGAAACCTTATCTTTAAAATATTTGCATTTGCGATGTCAAATGATTCTAATAACTAGTTATTTCCGGTACAAAGAAATAACCAGTTTTTACTAAAAGGTCAGTACTTTTTATCGATCAAATTCTATTTAGTCATAAAGTAAAAACGTTTATATTACTTTACCCGTATCTTATAATGTTAAATATCTTAAAAATGAGCATGTTCGTTTTCGATACTGTAAAACAATTTTGGTAAACTGGAGTTAACTATATCTTATTGTAACTTTTACAATATAAGGAAAGTTTTGAGGGAATAATATTCTGCAACTGAATGGTTTTGTGTGTTTGTTTTAACGCGCTTATATCGGAAAATAGCAGTCGGATTTAAAAAAGAAATTTAAGGTAAGTAATCAAGATATTATTACGAGGGCTACATGAGTAAAATAGCATGAACCTGCAAGTGATTTATTCCAGACTGCACACTATCACTTTGCAAAATTTCATCCAAATCTGTTGAGCTGTTCTGCCGTGATTGAGGAACAAGCATCCAAACTTCCACATTTATAATATTAGTAAGACTCCTCACATCATAAACATAAATTACAATGTTATAGAGGAATTTTATGATCATACTTCAGCTTGTGGTTAGTGGTGTGATTTTCAACTTATCACCTTGCCAAGTCTTCGAGTCACCTATCCAGTTTAAACCAGTTTTTTTACCACGTGGCTTAGGTTCATCCCTGATTTACTTGAAGGAATTTGCCTTTATGATTCAAAGGTATGTTAAGATATATGCAAAATGATAACCGTTTAATGGGTTGATAATGACTAGCTCTTGATATGACTTAGTCTGTCCTTCATAATTGCTTATTATAATGACAACTTCTTATGATATGGATTGGCGAAGAGTTGTTATTACGTAATACCTTACTTTGTCCATATACCCTAGCATTAGCGGATGAAATTTTAAATTATAGCAGTAGGTAACTTATTTCTTGCTTCCATGCTGGACTGGGAGCGAAAGAAAACTTAGAATGTGCCAGCTGTTTCTCTTCCGGGGCATACTGTAAAAGTCAGTTAAGGGACAGAGGTTTTAAAGTCGTTTTTGTGGGCTATAGGCTGACCCCCTGTCTCTACAATAGTCTCTCTCCATCTTTATAATACCTCCTTTGTCAAACGTGACATCAGATGGTCTTGTAACCTATGGTGTTCTGCCTACCCCATTAGGGATACAGGCGTGACGTTATGTATGTATGTATGTAACTTATTAATCAGTGACCAATTTATATTAAGTAGCAAAAGATATATATTTACCTTGACCCCATAAGGGCGACTAAGTTTCCAGATGTCACCACTCCGCTAACTATAACAAAATGAAATAACAATTAATTTGGGAAACATTCTGAATATAATATAAAAAATAAAAATATACTTAATATAAAAAATATAAAAAATAAAACTATATTATAAGTTGCGTGAGGATCCAGTAGCTCTATTCAATTAATTGGATTGTCGCTGTACAGAAGGATCTTACCAAAATAAGGAACGAATCAGAGTTATAAGCATAATTCGCTGAAAGTCTTTCATAACAAATAACCGTATATTTTACAAATCCTGAGCCTTAAAATATAAAACCCAATATGCTGCGTTGATAATGAAGTTCCTCTTGATTTGGGTTGCCTTAGAATATACCTCCCGGCCTTATTATGCGTGTGTAGAAATTTACTAATCACGCAAAAGTTCTACTAGCTTTCCATTCACGATTCGATATTCTATAGGTGTTTAAAAGGCTAGACTCACGGTTAAATTTCGGCTTAGGAACAATATCGAAATTACTTCTACGAAATCCTCCGAACGAATTTTTAGTTACATTATATATCGCTTGGAAGCACGGAAGCCATAGTACAGGAATATTGGTGTTCAGTCAGCTATCCTTTTACCGAGACCGGGCCGAACGTAACTGCCCTGCTATATCGAACGGTCTTCACAGGCCGCTACGTAACTGCGACTTCCTAAGCTTGAAAAATACTAGCTTTTTGATATTTTGGTCTTTTACTTATCTTGTTCTTACGAAAAGTTGATGGAAATGATGATGATAGTAATGATAATAATATCTTATGTGATCTTAAGTTATTACTATCAAGGTTTCGGCTTTGGAGGATGGTAAGTCTAGGTTGGTTTTGGTTGCCTGGTAGATATCGCTCCCTGGCGATAAGGCCGCCTATTCGTACATTGTACTTTTTTATTGTTCTTTTCCTTTTTGCATACAGAGTGACTGGTGACAAATTTAGGCATTGATCACTCTGTACTCAATTCTGGTCATAATTATGTCATAAAAGTAGATACTGAATATTTCACCAGAATTCCCTATAAATAAATAAAGAGTTCACGAATTCTTTACGGCAATCACGGCTCGACGACCGGTCGTGAAGTCGTCTATACCTACCTACCTATTCAGTGTTGATAGCACCGTGCCTACATCTATGGTAAGTAGTACCAGTGCAGTGTAACCATGCATTGCGTAATTAATTCTTTAACTTTCGGTTAAGTGTACTCAGTAAATAACTAATATTTAATGTTTATTTAATTTTTTCTCTTCGTGTATGATCTTAAACTATCATGTCCTTGAATTTAAAAAGTGACCCTCCAGTCACCCTGTATATGTACAACAATGAAGGGTAAATAAATAAATAAATAAGTTTCAATTCCAGCCCTGCCTATAACAGCAAAGCTGCGATGGCGGCTATAACCGCTATATTAAGAATGCCCGACTGTTTACCCCCGTCCTGCTTATGTCTATAATAATTCAGCAGTGCGAGCACAGAACTTTATTGACTCGTATGTTTACGAATGTTCGTATAGTATGGAGACGGTTGCAAGTTTTTGGTAACATTGTAAGTTATTATTTTTCAGTTATTTGAGAGTACATGTTTAAAAACATTCAAAATCAACAAGGCACACGTTTATTTAAGCTGGCCGTGCGGCAATGGATTTCAATTATTGCTTACAAACCATCTCCATACTATACGAACATTTGTAAACATACGAGTCGATAAGGTTCTGTGCTCGCACTGCTGAATTATTACAGACATAAGCAGGACGGGGGTAAACAGTCGGGCATTCTTAATATAGCGGTTATAGCCGCCAGTAATTTTGAGGGCTGGTTTGTGATATCTACGCATGAATGAATGGTTCTCTTGGTGAGCCATTTTTAAATAATTATTGTGCTTACAACTTCACCGTTCTTTTAATGTAAAATTGTTAACGTCTTTGTTAAATGCTGATTGACAGTACAAAATTGCAAAGCCTGTAATATTTTAATGACGATAATAACAGCCTACGTTCGTTGTATTTCAGTCATTTTAGAATCTAAACGCATCCTTCACGCGTATACATGCGTGAGAGTAATGTCTCTTATGATACTTGATGATGAGGTCAAAATAGATCTTGCGTGTTTAGGTCGGTAATGCATTATTAATAATGCCAAGTAATATAATGATATTACACGAGTATTCAGCGCTAGGTTCATGCGTAACATAAAGGAAACCAACTGTTCACATACCGCTCGTATATTTCTAAGGCAGGTAAAAGTCAAACAATGGTACTATTTCAAAATGCGTCCCATGATCCAAGGTACGCAACACGGTCGTGCAGAGATAACAAACATAATTAAAAGCTAAAAAAAGGCTACCCTAAAAAGGTCAATGTACGTTTTTCTACCTGACCATAAAAATAGTATGGAGTGCATCAACACCGAAGATTTTATGATTAGCATCTCAAATCTTACATATGAGTAGGTGTTAGATATGCAGACGTGCCAAAACAATTTTATTACTTTTAGCCTGATACGGTAGAGCTTTACCATTTTAGCATTATTTAATCCATAATTCAGTACATGAATTTAAAATGCACTCATTATACAAAAATTAAACCAACAAATCGTATCTACTCGACCATAAGGTTTAAAAAAAATGTAATTTCAATCGTATCAATTAAACTTGAACTAATAAATTTTCAATTATGGATATATATTGCATTTTTAACATACTATAAACATAAATATGAGTTTGTACATATTTCCAAAATAGAGTAGATTACCATTTGCTCCACATCTGACCCTTAATTTAAAAAAGAAGCTTATACCTACATAATTAAGTAAAAACACCAACCTCCATGTAGCACTTTGACATCTTCATAAGTCGCCGATCGCCATATACTGGTCTGGGTCTTCTTCTTCCTATACACGGACAGATCCTTCCAAGCCAGGGTGAGGTTCTCCGGCGCGTCTCCAAGTCCCGCCATCTCGTCATCTTCCCAGTGGACCACCGCGCCGGTCAGTACGTTGCGCGTGGGCAGCTTTAAACTCAGATCCTTCATGGCGGCAGGCGCGTTACGTCATTGGGTACTGGAACAATTAAGCGTAGGTTAGATGGCTAATATAAATTAAGTCGTGCCCTGACAGTCACACAAAAGATGACCCAAACTTAGCTAATATATAAAGCTCAGGGTGTAGCTAGATTTTGGTAAAAATCAGGGAATCCTCGACACGGGGAGAAGAAGAACAGAAGATTAAACGCTAGGAAGTGTAGGCCACGTAGTATATACTGAAGTTAATGTGACTTACTTATAGGTAGTGAATACAAAAAAGGAATTTGTTTTTTCAGTTTTTTAATTATCATTTATACAAAGTAAACATGTTCTTTATTAATTTTGAGTTCTGAATATTTCGGGCCTGGTGGAATATCGAAAACTCAAATTAAATAATTATATTGTATAGTGACTACGACTATGTATCCCATAATAGTGTCAAAGTAACTATGTATGCCATTTCTTAAGATAATATAAATAAAACGTAGGTTATAGGTTACTACTATGTAAACCTGTTTAGGAAGCTAGAATGTCAAGTTAATGTCGTGTAAAATTAACTTGATAAAGCGTGGACAGGTTTTAAAAGTGGATAGATACACAATGATGAAAGGAAGTCACACCGGACAAAGAAACATTTTAGGTAATTGTCCTGACACACAAGAATAAGATTCGTAGGCTTCAAAATTTATATTTATAATGGATATTTAAATTGATAGAAAAAAGGATTGTCAACTGTTAATCTTCGAATCATATTTATTACTGGCTCGTGTATAAAAAAGGAAAATTGTTGCTACTGGATGTAAATATATAAAATAAATATAACGGCAGACAAAACCATGAGGAAAAATGTGCCTTGAAACTCGGGACTCTATTTCACAATAGATCCAGGTTATCTTATCACAGAATAGCCTTCTTCATGAAGCAAGATTTTATCTTCTTGCAGCAGTTAAAAAATATTTCTATGAAATGATAAAGTTATGTTCAATTAAAAGCTCTAAGATAGCAATACATAAAATCTCATTTTGCGGATGCAATATAAAGACTCAAGATCCCCGAGAAACTGTCGTAACCACATAGTTTCTCAAAGATCTTGAGTCTTATAACGTCAAAATTGAATTAGAACATGCATATCAATATATTTTTTTTGGAAAAACACTGAATGTGTTTTATTTATTGACCAAAGTGTGTTAACAGTATATTTTTCTAACGCATTGGTGGAATTTTTTGCGTTGTCTACTTTTCGAATGTAATTTCGCTGATAATATATACAAAAAATATATAAAAGAAAAAATTAGACCTCAAATTTTTTTAAAATAAATTCACAGGAGGCTTTCTAGAATTCAAAGGATCGCCCTTTGAATTCTCGAAAACCTTTTTATTTATTATTTTGGGCTTTTATGTTTCGGTGAATTTGGTTTCCTATGCCAAGTTGTTTTTGTTTAAGAATTAGAAAAACTTGGCAGTGTTTTTATAAGACTTTAGTCATTATTGTTTTTTTTTTCAGTTTTATACCTTTATTAAGCAAAATGAACATCGACTTAATAGGATCATTTCTAAGTGAATGCAAATTATTAAGATGAACATGTAAATGAGAATGAATGGAAATATGAATGTAAATGAAAATTTATTTGTTTATACTTATTGTACAACAGATAAAATAGAAAAAGAAAGAACAGTAAGACTAAGCACTTGAAGTGAGCCCTCCCACGCAGCCTTCAAGCATGGACTTTATTTATTTATCACATTTACGCTTATTGAGCTGTATAATATTACATATATATAATACTTTAATACTAAATTTTAAACAGTTGTAGCATTCCATGTGAAATTTTTATTATACATACTAGCTGACCCGGCAAACATTGTTTTGCCATATAAATAAAAAAAAAAAATAGATGTTGGCCGATTCTCATAGATACCGGATAAGCACAAAAAATTTCATCAAAATCGATCAAGCCGTTTCGGAGGAGTATGGCAACGAAAACTGTGACACGAGAATTTTATATATTAGATATTGCGCTCACCTTTATACATATCTGTCTATCATAATAACGCACGATGACAAATATGTACTACAATCTTTGATTGATGATCGATTTTTCTGTAATATATTTTTTTACTTAGATTTTTATAGTAATCGAATTTTAAATCTACTATAATTACAATTTGACGTGCTATTAGGCAATATGATGGGAAATATGACTTTCTATCAATTAATGGTAAAACGTGTGCCGTCATTCTCAATACTTGCGAATATTTCGTGTTTATTATCTAAATCATTTTTTCATGTTAATTATTTAACCATTTTATTTATGAAGGTATCTTATATTACTGAATAAAGACTAACAAAATAAAGCTAAAAACAGGATGTAGATACTTATCGTCCAATCACGGGCTAGGCTCTTCAATATGGCAGTAAAAAACATTTGTATAGATCCTAAATTATAACTTACATAATAATTCACTGATAATTGCATAAAATTACGTAAATTGGTTTTAACTGCGTCTTTAACATTGCTCTAGTGGTTTATTACTCATATAACTCTAGTTAGTGTTAATAAGGTGACAGGTTTGAACCTAATTAGGGTACAAAACTTGTTAAACTATTAACGTCAATAGGTGATTGAGTCATTAGGGCTAAATTAAATGTTTGTCATTATAAATCATGGAAAATCTAACGGAAAAATACAGAATTACCAGGTTATTAAAGAGCAGCGAATTTTATTTTCCTTATATTCCAAAAGAAAATAAATATCTGTTGGTTAAATATGCTTACACAATATGCTCCTTATACAAGGTGTTCTTTTTGATATCCCACAACTTTGAGGTTTTGTTGCTAACTAAAAAATAATACTGTTTGCCAAAAAATATGTGGTTCAAAAGTACATACTTTCCAAAATATTATCAATCTTAAAATAATGAGTTCATAAATTATGACTCTTGTAAACTGTCTTTAACAAGCTGGTTTCGCCGAAAATAAAAAAAATATCTCGTGTAGGTAGCAGGTATGACGTAAAAACAAATGTAGGTTACGTTAGGTTAGGTTATATATTTATTACGTTTATCAAAAATCTAACTGCAAGCCTTTTCCAATTCGGAGATAAAAAACAAAAAAAAAAGTTTTTCGGCGAAATGAGCTTCAGTAAAAGACGGACAGACAGACAGCAGAGTATTAGGGGATATTAGAGTCCCGTTTTATGCTTTGCATAAGGAACCCTAAAAACAGACATTCCTCACTTAAATAATTTTAATGAAAGCGTTTAAAATTTCAACGCACATACCGCAGCACTGATTATCCTTTAAATCAAAGAACAGTGTTGCTGTTCTGTGAATAGAGGGGATGTAACAATTTACCAATAAAGAAGGTCAACGAAGTGGATAATATTGAGTAGGTAGTTTACATAAATGTTTACATTACATTAGGTTATTTTCAGCATTGCAAAGTTTAACAAGATTCAGTTGAATCACCACATATCAGCAGTACGTTTCTCTGATTTACTGCGACTAGTCTACGTACCACGGAGGAAATATGTATCTGCTTTGTGCTACGTACGGACATCCATTTAATTCTAAGAAATTTACGGTAACTATCTAGTTTATTTATTATTGTATATGTCGAATTCCTCAGGATATCAGGAAACTTACGTTCCTTCAGAAATCTAATCTAAATCTAACAACAATATTATTAAGGCTTATAAGTATGTATAATAAATCTGAGAAGATTGAAATAATTTTGTAATGTTATTATGGTTAAATAAAATCCCAAACTGACAAGGGTGAAACAGCAAGCTGCTAATTCAAATATAAAGTTGCGATTTAATTAATGTCGAAAGCTGACCTGAAGCTACATATTTAGACTTTTTTCAAAGACTTATAAGATATGTGAAAAGCCTGCGATGATAAATGGCGGCAGACTTTATATTGAAGGTCTTACGCGGCGCAGCTCACTTGTATTAGTCACCTACTAGTACGCTTTACGATAAGCAGGACAGGGGCAGCAAGGGCATTCTTAATCAACATGAGTATATTTCTATTTATATTATCATTCATTTATACAAACACAATAAAGCTAAAGGACTTAAAGGCTAAAGGACTTTTGCATTTGCAGCCTAGCCCAGGGGGAAGGTTATACATAGGCTAGATTCATGCGTACAGCCTAGCTATACTCCATGTATGTTCAAATAAATGTTACACGGATGAAGCTAGCCTAATATTAGAATGAACTGCCTGCGTCTATTTTTCCTGGCCCCTACAGTCCTGGTAGGTACCTACTTTTAAGCGTCGAGTGAATGGGTTTCTCGTGGATAGATGTGTATCACCATAGTCTTCATGTTCACTTACCATCAGGTGTCATGGAGAACAAATGTCCCATCCTTAATATATAAAAAAGAATTGGCTATTTGTGTGTTAGTCTTAGTATTATAATTGTTATATTAATATGAGTATGACTCTATTTCACACAGGGACAGAACTAGGTTTATTTCAGAGTGGTGTTATCTGTCAACTGAGAGTCTATACAAGGTCAGTGAATTTTCCTATATAAATCATAATAGTATAACATTTTATACGAAGTATATATCAATGAGTAACGATAGTCTTTAGTGTTATGAAACTCGATGGTGGTGAGTATCATCCCAACCCATTGACAATATTGTGTATGTCAACGGCAGCATTGCAAAAAGGAGCACTATGATTCGTTGACCTCCGAAATCTTAAGATATAGTTCCTTTGCAGTTAACAACATCAGTCCCGCAGCTTCACTAGGATATAAGTTTATATTGATACGTTTGCATCACAGTTTGAAAATCATATGTAGGTATGTAAAAATAACTTATACAGGTTCGGTAGAAATGTGACTTACAGAATGTAATATAAGAAATAACTATAAACTAAACGGCCATCATATCATAGGTCCCTTCGTGAGGTCGCTAACTCTTTTATGGATCAATGTATACGATTTTATAATAAGGTTCAGATACAGATGTAAGATTTACCTTTTTATAAATTTAAATACATATACATAATACTATAAAACTAAAGTTGTATAAACAAGGCTATTTTAAAATATCTAAATACATGGCAATAAACTATATTAAAAATATGTTAGTTCTTCTCAACAGATCGACTTTCGGAAGTAATGGTACGAGTAGATTCGTTAATCTTATTGAAGTATAGGGAACATGCTTCCCACATGATATTTTCCATGCTTTTATAGGCGACTTACTATCCACACAAGTGCTAAAAGCTCTGACGAATTATATTACCTATGGTACCGAGAAAAAAGTGTGAATCGGAACGCAAATATCACTTTCATTAGCCAGTCTAACCGAGGTATTCCGTAATTTGAGTGTTTTTGACAAGTTCGACTACAAGTGCTACATTTTTGATATTGTATATACGGAATCTTTCGAAAACGACAGGTTTCCGTGACACTGGAGGCAGATGGTGATGGCATATTAGATAACACCAACATGGGGTTTAGTAAAAGTTATCTAGTTGTCGAAATATTGCCACTAATTTGGTTTTTCAAAGTGGGTACAATTGAACTCTTCAATCAAGCAATTTTTTAAGATTATGTACAGTAGCAATGCCTTGCATTTTTCTTAATGAAATAAAATAAGGAAATTTCGCATTTTTTCTTAGCATAGGGTTCTAGTAACTATCGAAATTATTACTGGATTGCTTCAAGTGACTAATAAAAATATACTTTGTAAAAATAGAACGTGCAATAACAATTATTTATTGCAGGCAAATAAGGACCAAAAACTGGAAATTTCTTAAAGAATCATAAAAGTAATTTTTACAACACCTGTACTGAACCTTAGGCCTACGCTTATATCTCCAGTGTCACAGAAACCTGTCGTTATTGGGACACCCTGTATGGGACATCGCTTCAAAACTTCGAATTAAGAAATCACGACCTATGTACGTAAGTACATAGTCATTACTTCGAAAGTTTCCTTTAGCAGCAACGTATGGAATTCCGATGATCGCGAGTTCATAAGTGTAGTATATTATTATATAATATTCGTGTTATATATTATTATATAATATCCGTGTAAATTAGTAAAATATGTGACTTATTACGAATTTATATATTTTTAGCTGGCTTAAAACGAACGAAATATAGCTATATGAATAGGTAAAAGTAAGCAAGCATATGAGATACTTTCCATTCTGTGATATTTTGCCTTAGACCTTAACGATCAATAAACATTTCGGTTTAAAAAAAATAAGGTTCAAAATAACGTTTAATTATAATGGAAACACAACAAACACACTTTTCACTTCTACTTTGATGTTCAATCTTATGCAGGCAAACAACCTTTATTTATTTGTATCAAAGATAAGAGATGTGTATCATTGTTTGAATACCGTCCCACAAATATTTAGTGCAGAAGTTTATCAGACAGTGTCTGACAAAGAGATTAATTAGATTACAATGATTATTTCATTAAAATGAGTTCAAGGCACGAAAAATGTCACAATTGTTATAAATAGTTACATATTTTGATATTCATTTATAGTGCAAATAGTATTTATTATAATAAATATATCGATATAATTGCTACTTTATTATTATGTTTTGGCAGTATTAAAAAGATACAAAATTTTATTTATAAAATTTAGATTATTAATAACACCACCTGCTCTGCTGAATTATTTTGTCTGTTTAGGAACTATGAATCTGTTTTTTTATAGGAGCCGATAAGAATGTAAACATGTTCATTTGTGATATTTGATTATCATCCGATTGGCTGTTACTACAAATGCCACTGTATTAATATGAAACAATCTTATCTCGAGTGTATTTTCAATAATATCCAGCGCTTAAAGCTAAACGTTTCACGCATTTTCAGTTAAAGCCGGTCAGTCATATCGAGCCTACAACATTTTTTTTTTCAAATATTATGCAACCTTCAGTCTGAACATCGAAAGCAATCCAAGAAAAAAGCAGGACTTTTAAAAAGGTAAACGAAGTTGATACTAGTAATACACACATCAAATACGTAACTTACTCTTGTTGGAAGACAATAAATTAAATAAATAATAAATAAATGAAATCCCCAGACAATCACACCAACTACATGGCCCCAAAGTAAACATAGCTTGTTATATGGGATATCAAGTAGCGAACTTGGGGGGAACCTAGAATATAAATACATAAATAGATAGACACCCAGACACGGAACATTTTTTTTCTTGTTCCGTGCGGAAATCGAACCCGCAACCGTCGTCGGAGGCAGATAGATTTACCTCATCGCCAAAGTGGTCATCAATTAATAGTAAATTCGCCTGATCTTGAGTTATAAAATTCCCGCCTTTTCTCTTGCAAAGCTTTCGTTGGTCAGACTCTACCTTATTTTTCATCTTAATATTCGTCATTACCAGTGCCTTACCTGAATACGAAAAAATTATAGTAGAACTCCGTCGCGTGTCACATTTGCGCTCTCCATTACTGCCCTTCATAATTAAGACTCGCCATTGCCGATAAATGCCTTGCTACAAGTAACTCTGATGTTACCGCGAAGATGTATAATACGATCAGGTTATGACCGCATGTAAAGTACCACCTACCAGTAATTGTATATCATTTATATAAAGTCTTCGCGAGTTGTTTGTATAGAAGCAACCGTCTTGTTTCATTGTCTCAAACACTCTACCTAGTTTATAAAGTATCATTTCGAAAGTTTCATAGTTATAGGCTTTTCTATTTATCTCCTGTAGTAAGTTGGGAATTTCTACTGTTTTACTCAAATTTTGTGAGTTTAAAGGTTTTATTTATACTAATGAAATAATTAAAAAAAATGCTTATAAGTGATTTCATTCATACATATCCCACAATTGTCCACAAACCTAAAATGATACACTAATAAGGAAATACTAGGAAGGTACTATAAACTTTAATCGGTGTTTCTTATTCTGTCACAAACGTAAGAATACAACTATCATCATACTTGAATAAATTTTGGAAAGACGTTCTGAAACATTTCACTTTCGGAAGCTATCGGAATTTTTCGATGCTAACCAAGCCCACAATTTTGTTAAACTGTATTTTATTCCATTTAAATGTTGTAATGTAATGGCTTTTATTTAATTTACAGGCCAAGTTTTGCGGTATTTTTACCGCAAAATATGACAGGAATACATTTTATCTTAAACCACCAATGCAAAAATACACTTTGTTCTGGCTCTAGCCAACTGCCTCCTGTTGTTATTTTTATGAGAATATAACAAAAGATTTATGGACGCTGTAAATTGTAGTCAATCTACAAGTTGTCGAGACTTGTAATTAAAAAAGTCAGTAGGACAAATCGCATTAAGTGCACTTCTCCGAGCAATGACTGTAAGACTTTGCCTGTTTGCACCGCCCTTTACAAGACTTCGTAAAACATCGCTGACAATATCCAGAAAAGAAAAACAACATAAAAATAATATTAGAGTTAATACGACACTATGGATTTTTGCATTTTCAACTAAGATTTCATTCTCAGTATTTTATATTTCACATATATTAGGTATGAACGTTAATGGATGTATGCACTTTTTTTACCCTTTCCCGCTAAAGCGACTAAACGGGATAAACTAAAATTTCACATTTCATAAATATAGGGAATAACTCGTTGGGTACAACTTTTTTGTAATACACCCACGAAATCTAGATCTAAACGGAAAGTATAAGAAAGACTTTTGGCATAATTCAGATGCGCAAGATATAATTTATTTGCAGTAATTTGACGTTCGGGTATAGAAAATACCAGTACCTATCTATTAATTGCGTTTGTTAAAAGTACAGAACTTGAAGTCCTTTTTTGAACTTTAGATTTACCTACTTAAAATGGGAACACGCGAATAGTCCATTATGGTTCTTAACAATTACAGACTACTCATTAAATTCATAGACAACCATAACACGCATGCGGAATAGGTATGCCGTCTCTTCCTTTGAATGCCTTCTAAACAAGTAAACGAGGTTAAATAATTAGTAGCGCTACATTTATCACTATAACTCTTATTAGAAATCATATTTTAAATCCACCTCATAAGTCGGTTTAAATAAACTGTGACTAGTTACTCTGAAATCAATCTCCAGGACTTCCTCAAGATAATTGAGAAAACTCAGCGTTTTGTATAAGTTTACGTAGGTACTAATAAGAGAGATACAATTTGACGACCACTTTGGCGACGGGGTAAACCTATCTGCCTCAGACGCCAGTGGTTGCGGGTTCGTTCCCCGCACGGAACAAGAAAAAAAAAAAACAGTGTCTGGGTGTTTATCTATTTATGTATTTATATTTTAGGTTCCCCCCTAGTTCGCTTTATGGTATCCCATAACACAAGCTATGCTTACTTTGGGGCCATATAGTTGGTGTGATCGTCTGGGGATTTTATTTATTTATTTAGTTGAAAAAATTCTTTCAGGCGACCCTTTAAAGTGTACTTTGGTGTAGTGATCACGAAGAATAAGTTCCTTTCTCCATCCTTCTGATCTCCATCATTCGATGAACATTGACTTCGCCCGACTTAACATCAAGTTAAATGAATGAAAGTATTTATAAACCTCATATTTCTCCTAACGCGCCTATTTTTAAGTTACGATCCGTTTTAAAATAGATTATTGAATGAAAATAAAGGTGTGTATAATGTTTTCGTTTTTATAAAAACTTTACTGATTGTTTTGAGTTCTCACATAAAGTTGTATCTGGCCGGAAACAAATAACTATCACTCTATCAATCATTTCAAAGACTGGTTTTATAGTAGTTTTTGATTACATATTTTTTCTAAGTTTAAGAAATAACTCGTATTTGATGTTTTTTTAATTCATCTGACTAGTATTTTAAGAGTTTAGTTTGTGAAGATGATTTGATGGTTATTTGCTGCTCTACTACGACTGAATAGGGTCCTCATTTCTTTTCGTTTCTTAAAGCCAAAGAAGTAGGTAGTTATGTTGAAGGATAATGGGCGATCATCAACTTCGTGAGCCGAGAGACTCACACTGCTGAGGCCTCCCCCAAGACTCTCCACGTCGCGCAACCCTCATCTACCGTTTGACGTTCATTAAGAGTTTTTTTTGTAAACCTTCAATGAATAAAACTTTTTGAATTTTGATAACACAAGAGTTACCTCGAACAACGAGGTAAATATATAGAGTATATCCTGTATTGTGTGGAAAGTAGGAAGCTAAGTTAATGCTTATTTAAGAATGTCTTTTGTTTTTTTTTGTTTAACTAAACTACTGCTCTAGATTGTTTTTACCAAAAATCTTATTTGTTTAAGCACAATGAGCTATGATGGTCTTGCTTAAAAAAATGCGCAAGTACCTAAGTATAGACATTCATTGCTAGTTTGTCAGTTCACAAAAACAATATGAATAGCAATAGAATAATAAGATAGCAAAAAATAAACCTGTAATTTTAATAGTCTTAAGTTTTTAACAAACAAAAAACTTTAGTTTAGTTATGCTCGGACATTTTTAGTCGACGTTTTGGTCGCTATTTCAGACACTTTGGTCACTAGTGACAGGCTTCAGGATGACAGTTGAGAATGTGATCCATCATTCACGCCTGTTTCCCAGTCTTCGAGTTAGTGATGAGGTTTATCACAAAACGTAATAGCAAAGTATACAGTTCGAAACTTTATAGGTTAGTAAATTAAAAATATAAAAGATGTATTTTATTTATTTATTTAACAATTTATGTACACACAGTTGAGATACAATTAAGAGACAATGAATAAATATAAGTACAAAGGTACAGCTTATCTCTTACGAAATTTCTTACAGCAGACCCATGACTGGAGAGTTTGGTTTGAAAAGCAATAATAGTGTGTAGGTACTAAATATACATACATATGAATTAATATACATACCAATACATATACATATTATTATATATACTTTATATTATATATACATATTATTATGTATTTGTTTCTATGTCCTATAAATTTAGGGTCCTATAATACTAAAGAAAATTTTAACTTCTGTAATAATGGCTGAGGATAAAACAACTGATATTTATCTATCTGAAACTAAAAACTTGAAGCCTAGGATGTATAAAAAATCTAACGCCTCCTTTTCAATTGAGTTGAGGTTAAAAATCAAACGTGTGACCCCAACTGAGTTGGAGTTCATATTTATAAGATGAGACTTCCGGTTTCGTATAGAGTAGCAATTGGTTTAAATTAGACCATTTCAACATAACCAATAATCTTTATCTACCGCATTGCCATGGACACTCTTTCTATGTTCAGATGTTCGCGTGAAATACTTAAAATTAAAATTAAAAAGTTTGTTTAAGTAGGTACCTTTTTTTATCGGGCCCAAAAAAAATGTTAATGGCGTATTAAAAGTTGAAATTTCTGTATTTTTACTCAAAATTAAATTTTAAAGTTTGGCATTGACAATGCTAAATTAAATAATAAATAAAGACTGGCTCTGTTGCAAATATACAGGGTGACTGGTGACAAATTTTCAATACTGAAGGAGTGTTATTGTATAAGGTGTTATTATATAATTATGATCAGAATCGAGTGCACTATGTACTCGATTCTGATCATAATTATGTAATAAAAGTAGGTAGGCACTTAATTTTTCACCAGAAATCCCTATGAATAAGTAAAGAGACGTGGTTTTCAGCCAATAATCTACTCCTCAATGAAAATAAAACTAAATTATTACAATTCTCATTGCCTAATGTACGGCATGTAGATACTAACTTAATCGTAAAGGGACAAGAATTGAGCCCTGTAAATTCAACAGTGTTCCTTGGCATAACCCTAGATTCAAAGTTACAATGGGGACCACATATAGAAAGGTTGGACATCCTGACATCAGCTGTCGGGCCGTGGGCCGCTGCCTGCCATCACATCTTGGGCATTGGGAACAAACACCTTGTTCCCATACAAGCATGTGTTGTTCCGTCCATACTCACAAACTACCACGTTTAATAGTAGAACATATTTATATGACATAAGTAATTATCGTTTTACAATAACCTTACAATATTGCTTTACAAACTGCACCGTACGAGTTGTGGTGAGCGAGGCCAGTTGCTTTCCCTACTGTTGGTCGGTAATTCAACCATGATACAGGATAGAGTTACCATCAATAGTTACTTAAGGACATGTTATACCTACATTGTAAAGGTACATATATGTGCAGAGTACGCAACCGCAAGCCAGGCCAGTGTGAAGAGGACGCAAATAGCTAAGGATTCTGACGCAATCATGCATTATGTAGGTATCATAGGCTAAGCACGGAGATAAAGTTTCGATGATAACCAATTATTAATTCGAAAATTATCATAATTCATTTTTTGTTAGTGGTATATTCCTCTGATTAAAATAGATCCGGTGAAAAATAGAAGATTATTTTTTACTATTTTTAGTAATGCCTAAGCCTCGATACTTTTAATTAAAATAAATGAGTCACCGTCTTACAGTTAATTAATGAAGTTAGGAAACCTTACATTTCTAAGTCGCGTCTATAAGATAAGCTAAAATCTTTTAGGTTCAAAGTCATTCAATGAAGTGGTCGTAATGTAGGCATAACGAATTATTACTAGAATCCCCGAGTAATTAGTTCAAGGACTAAAGGATTGTGGACACAGACTATGCCTTATTTCCCGCCATATTTCTTGGTTGATAGGTATTAAAGCGGATAATTTTTGCTTGCTAACCACAGACTGAAGCTCTTTCTGATTTGTTTTTTTATTTTATTACAACTATGAATAGTAAAAACGAAAGAAAACGCCAGATGTAATACTATCTAAAGAAACATATTTTGTATTTTTACTTTTTGTATTAATTGACGGCACTGTTGATTCATTTATGTCCCATTTTGATAGCGAAAAAGAAGCTTATTTAGTGAGCTTTAAGTCGGTAGCAACAAATATAATAAAACAGCAAAATATAATTATGCTCATCCGTTCAACGTGGTTGCTTCACCATTAAATTTTATTGACAAATTTACTATTTCAGTTGGTAGTCATCTATTTTTAATTAATCGGCTTTCGAAAATGTTAAAAATGTCGCCAAACTGGCTCTACGTCTTTAGGCCTATCATTATGTCTTTTGATTATTAAATGATTAATAATTGACGTTAATGAAAAAGTTGATCACACTTTGCAAAATGTCCCTAAATTATAGATTATGTATAACTGATATTGTCTTATTTTCTTTAATATAACAATAGTTTCTTTAATAGATATATTCACTTTTTACAACAGCTCTATAATGTTTTTTTGGAGGACCTATAAAAGTTCTAACTAGTATTACTTTGTATGTATATTTTAAACACTATTTGAATCTTACTTTTTTATATATAGAGTTTCATAGTAAATTTAAATGTAAGTTTGTCATTTTATAAGGAATATTTGTCGTGGCGTTGGAATCTCCTTAAACATAAACAAAATAAACAAACTTCATAAGTTAATGTAAAAGTTAGAACTTAAAAATGAAAGTTTTCCTGTATTTATGGAAAGGTAAAATAAGTAGGTGGAAAGATAAAATAAAGTCTAAAGTCACTCAAAATCACATGAGAAAAAATTTTGAAATGGTCTTGGGCGGTGTGGTCCATAACAGTATACTAAAAAAACTGGTTGGTTGTAAAAAATTTGAGGTCTTTGTCTGTTTTGAGACGATTTTTAATCTGCATGTTTTACCAGGAAAAATATTTAGATATTGTAAACGTATTGAAGCAATGTAAAATTACTGTTTACAAATCTTTATATTTCGTTTCTCTACTTTATATATAAATATAACTTTTTAATATTGATTCAATACATTTTTCAACATTGCCTTAAGATTATTTGAATCTTTATTAGTTTTACGTCAGCTCCGCATTTAAAGTACTAAAATAAATTAAAGTCACTTTTAAACCTAAACTTTTGTTTAAAACAAAAAAGTAAGATCAATTAGGGATAACTCACAAAACGCTTCATTCAATATAGGTAGCTCTATTGCCGGAAATCAATTGAAGAAGCCATGTAAAAGTCCTCAGTCCCGTCCCTACGACTTATTCACGTGGCTTCATAAACCTCTTACTTTAAAACAAAACTTTTATTTAAAAAAATCTTACCTTAAACTACGGGTCAAAACAGTTTTTTTCATGTATTTCACAACATTTACGTAATCCAAAGCACGTTATAACTTCGTCTTCACTTCAAAAATCAAGCCTTTTAAACTTTAATAAAGCTTACAAAATAAGTTATTTAATAACACCACCTTTACTCTACTTGAGAAACTTAACCTAAAAAATAAAGTTCGTAAAACTAGAAGGGAGCACCACGTGCGGCACCGATGGAACCTGTTGTGAGACTGCCTAGTTAAAAATCCATGGCAAACCGCATTACAATACCCATACTAATTATTCTTAATTGTCATTTCTAAACCCTTTTTTAAAAGTTTTATATTTTTTAAATTATATTACAATCATTTAGTACGTTTTTCGATTGGCTTCATTCGTTTCGGTCGGCATGATCTGCGGGTTGCGACTGCATGCTTATATGAAATAAGGCGCTACGCAAATTTCAGTTTTATTTCGTGCACGCAAAGGATATTTTTTAAATATGCATAAAATTATACTTGTCTTATAATGTTAGATAAGACTGACAAACGTGCAGAGTTGGTACCTATATAAAATTAACTCGAAGTAAATTTAAAATAAGTTTGTCTTAAATAAGATTAAAAGTGAGTGATAAATCCATAACAAAATCCGTACATTGATACATAAATATTTAAGAAAAAAAAACAATCGAAATGTGATTACTTCATTTATTTGTTTATTGCGCTGAAATTGAAGACGAACTTAGTGATTGTATCCTTTTTATTGAAGATAACTTATTCAATAAAAAGTCGTAGCTATTACTCCTTGCAGTTGCTTTTAGCTTATTAATTCCCTAGGATCTACTTTAACTAATGAATACTTAATCTAAATTTTGAAGCAAGCATACATATAATTTTGTGGTTCAGTATTTGTGTAAAAATCACGCTAGGGCGTGATTTCTCGTAGTAAACCTTCTTTAAAACTTTACTTCACTATCAGTTGGGTGCGAGTTGCGTTGCGTATTCGTACGCTCAACGAGTACTTACTTACTTAATTTTTTTAAATAAATAAAATATTTCATAAATGTCCCGATAAAATTCCAGGTAAAGTGCGTTTTACAGCTTTGACTGTCAAGTCATTTAAGAAAAAATCTTTCGCGTTTAAATTATTTGTAGGAAAGATACACGGAATAAGGATATATGTCCTTAATATTTACGAATTATAAACAAAATTATGTCGTGGTAAATTTGCTATATTATTTTTCATAACCTATTAAAATCCTAACCCTTGATTGCTTTGAACCCCCGATGCAAAGAAGGGGTGTTACAAGATTGACATGTGAGTCTGTCTCTGGCATCGTAATCGGATGAACCGGTTTGAGTGCGATGTTTTTTTAACGAAAGTGGTGTTCCTCAAGGTGGTCCTTGAATTTATTTGGTGGATATCGAAGAAGTTACTCTCGTGATTATACAGTTCTCATTGGAAGTGGTGCCAGACACACAGCAAAAATTTAAGGTTTTTTAAAGCATCGATTAAATGCTTAGTTTTAGTAGCATTTACTACACCACTCAAAATGTCGGGTGGTTCTCAATATTTTCCTAATCTTATTTACCTTCGATATTATTTAATAAATTCATATTTTATAAAGCAACTTTCGAAAAAAAAAATTAATGTACAAAGTTGAAATTACATAAATCATGTGTGTTTCTTATATTTTTTTCTCGTTTATATAAAAATTCACCTGCTTTTTTATACGACTATTATTACTAAGATTGGTGCACAATGTCTGTGAGAGTGCAATATATAGAGTGCAATAAGTACCTACTGTCAATGCTGGGTTATCTGATAGACACTAAAGTTAAAAACAAACTGAAACACAATATAGATTAAAAATAACATATAACGCATCGTAAAAGTTCATTCCTAATTTATGCTTCGCCATGGCGGATCAGCTTTATCACCGATATAAACATAAATGATGAGAAATTACGAAAAACACTTAGTAGTAGAGATAAACAGCAGAAAGAAAATCTTAAATCCTGATTGAGGTACTATATTATGATAAAAAGACTTTCTTCGATACAAGCGTTAAAGAAAGCCAATATAAAACCTATACTTAGCTCTTTTGAAGAATCTGAAGCAAACACGATAAGTAAGACCACTAAATGTTTATTATCGTACAATTCACTCAGAACTCCATACATAATTACTACTCACTTTTCTTCTCATGGTAACGGGTATCAGATAGACACTTATACTTAGTACCCTCGCAAATTTGATTTAAGAATAATTTATCCTCCAGCTAGATGGAGTGCTTTTTTGACAAGTGGGCTGAAGCTGCTAATAGATCATCTTGAACTGGATCAAAATCTGATTTACCACTCATTAACTAAAAATAATGACCAATAATCTACTTATTTACATTTTATTGTAGACGTAGACAAAAAGTCTTAAATAAAATACTTTTTAGCCAGAGTAACCGAGTTGCACTCTTGCACACGAGGTCTGTAAATAAAGACAACAAGCATGTTAGGTAGTCAAAGTATAAAACATAAATATAAGTTTACTTCATAAAATGAATCGTGAAATTTTAAGGTAAGATTAATATAATATTAATACAATTAATTTTATACAATAGGTAGAGCACAAATAGCCTTATACAGGGTTAATTTTAATCACATCACCTCTTGCAGGCAGCTTCTCCACATCAATCACAACAACATTTTTTCTATAACTTTATAAAATTAATAGTTTTCAAAAATGTTGTTCTCTCCCATACAAAATTTATAGTCCCTGTTTAGAGGCGTAACACTATTTACTCTGAGTGTACAGTAGTTATGCCACAACCCTTGCGCAGTAAAATATCGCTTCATAATACTACTAGGTGCTTCTCACAAAATGTAGAGTGGAGCAAAAATTTTTTTGTGTTATTTATCAAGATTTGTAAAAAGTCGTAAAACAGATGTTGTTGGGATCGATATGGAGAGAGTTTATGCGTTAATTAAAATTAACCCTGTATGTAACGGCTTATTCCACTCAACCCCAAACTATTGTTCTTAAAATTATAGTGTAGGTACCGAAATGCAATAGGTATTTACCTCCCAAAACTACAAGTGCACTTAAAGCCCAAACGATTTTGGTAGAGTCTACAACAAATTGTAGGATAAAAAAATTAAACACACAGTAATGCTCATAGATACGCGTACAATCAAACAACGACTCGCTGTTGAAGAACAATTTTAGAACCTGCTCCTGTGGTAGTTGGCACCACGCTCGAAGTTGTCGACGATTATCTATACCTAGGACATAAAATCCAGTTAGGTAGGTCCACCTTTGAAAAAGAGGTCACTTTTCGAATCCAACTCGGCTGGGCAGCGTTCGGGAAGCTCCGTAAAGTCTTCTCATGTCAAATACCGCAGTGTCGAAAGACTAAGGTTTTTGATCAGTGTGTGATGCCAGTAACCTTACTATGAGTAACTATGAGCCTTATAAACAAGCTTAAAGTCGCTCAGCGGGCAAAGGAAAGGGCCATGCTCGGAGTTTCCCTGCGGGATCGAATCAGGAATGAGGAGTTTCGCAGGCGAACCAAAGTCACCGACATAGCCAGAAGGATTGCAAAGAACAGCTGGCCGTTGGGGCAAAAAAGTTCTCAAGTGGCGGCCACGTACTGGGAGAAGTAGCGTAGGCAGCCCCCCCGCAAGATGGACCGACGATCTGGTCAAAGTCGCCGGTAAACGCTGGATGAGGGCGGAACGAGACCGAGCGACGTGGAAAACCTTGGGAGTGGCCTATGTCCATCAGTGAACTTCTCCTGGCTGTATGATGATGATGATGATATAATATAGAAATAAAGTGGTTGAAATCACAGCTTATGAATTGTTTAACAGTGATTGGTTTAAAAAATATAAATTCTGAATTCTGATATTCAAAAAAAACCTCAATAAAACCTCTGTCCCTTAACTGACTTTTACAGTATGCCTGGAAAGAGAAGCAGCTGGCACATGTTTTACCTTTGCACCCAGTCCAGGATGGGAGGTGGGAGATTTCTCACTTGTCCTCATTCCAAAACAACGTTAATTGTGAAAATCCAATTACTAAATGTCAAGGCTAGCACCCTTAGACGATGACGTCTGTAGGTACGTATATGTAGGAGAAATATCAGGTCTAGCATGAGCCACGAAACCCGAAGACACTTTAAATTGTATAAAGGAAATGATTGAAAAAAACCTATCGAAAATTAAAAATATTTAGAAGGGTCTGATTGAATTTAAATGATTGTATTGTCAGGGCAAAGGTAGACAATATTGTTTTTTGTTTATCAGACACTAAACCCACGTTTGAGTTCAATCTGCCCGGATTTTACCTTAGAGGTTTAAGATGAGAGCACATGGGCTAAGAAAGGAAATGGCTATTCACAAAATAGTACCAGAACATATCACTGTCAGAACGGTGATATTTTGCGGCATATATCGACATATATCGACTTGTGAATAGGTTTCTTGTGGATGGACGCGTACCACCATAGACTTCATGCGCACTTTCCATCATGTGATATGGAACACAAACATCCAATTTTTACTCTACAGGGTGATTCAAAATGTGACAATAATGAAAGGTGTGAAACTCTATCCGATTTTAGAAAAACCTGGAAAACATAAAACTAGTACAAAATTCCGATAGCAAAATAAAATGTATTTGGAATATAATAGCAGAACAGACAAATAAACCAAGACAAAAGGAAAAACAAAACATTTCACTGAATCAAAATAACGTTGTACATCGAAACCCAAAAGTTGTGGCAAACCTATTTAACGAATATTTTGTTAATGTGGGAAAGCAAATGAAGGAACTCAATCTAAAGAACATTCGCAACTCTCAGAAAGTACAATAGAAAATAGTATATTCATAAAACCTGTAACACCAATTGAAATAAATAAAATATTAAAAAATTTGAAAAATAAAAATAGTTGTGGCATAGACGATATACCACCAAAACTACTAAAAACGTGTGCAGACGAACTTACAGTACCCTTCTACCTCTTAGTAAACCAATAGCTTGCAGAAGGAATATTTACGGATAAATTAAAAATATCAGTTATTAAACCAATCCACAAAAAGGGCTCAAAGAGCGACCTTTGTAACTTCCGTCCAATAGCAATATTGCCTTCCCCTTCAAAAATATTTGAAAAAGTAATGTACGACAGAGTTTATTCCTTTTGCGAAAAATACAAACTTTTTAACGAATCACAAAACGGCTTCAGGAAAAATTACTCTACATCTTCTGCTGTCTTTAGCTTTATACAATAAATATTGGACATTATAAACAACAATAAATACGCAATTGGACTTCTTTTTGATATGAAAAAAGCCTATGACAGGGTACAATATGATACTTTGCTAAAAAATATATATAACTTAGGAATTCGTGACACAGCTTATAAATGGTTCTCATCCTACTTACAAAACCGAACACAATACGTAGAGATACAACACTTTTACGATAAGACGGGTGAAATAACAAATATAAGGTCAGATGCACAATACATGACAGGATCTATACCACAAGGCAGTGTCCTTGGAAGCTTATTATTTCTAATTTATATAAACGACCTACCAAAAAACTTAGATACACCCTGTACTTTATTTGCAGGTGAAATATCAATATAATTCAATGTAATAAAAATGACAACTTAAATAATAAAATTCAAACTGCTTTATCACAAGTCAATAATTGGATGTTAAATCATAACTTAGAATTACACTTACAAAAAACTAAAATAATGCAATTTCGACCATATCAGAGAGAAGCTTTACAACTACAACCAATCTTCAATAATGAGCATTCTTTATTGAAGATTGGTTGTAGTTTTTGATTGAAGTTCATAGCTTTAACCTACTTGGAATCAATATCGACACCCACATCAACTTCAAACAACACGTAAAGAGCACGAAGGCTAAACTATCTAGCTTCACTTATGCTCTTCGCGAAATAAAAAACAGCACCAACACCGCTACCGCGTCTGCTTATTACGTCTACACCCACTCGCGACTTAGTTATGGGGTGACCTTGTGGGGAAACAGCACTGATGCACAAGAGCTTTTTATAATTCAAAAAAAAGCAATTAGAATAATTACCAACATAGGACAAACTGAAAGCTGTAAGCCACACTTCCATAAACTAGGAATTCTAACTCTGACCGGTATTTACATATTGGAAATGTGCAAATTCGTACGAAAACATCCCGTCCTATATTCTATATTAAAAGAAATGCCTCGACAGTATTCACTAAGACCTAGTAGAGCACTAGCAAGTAGACTAGTGTGTCAATCCTCAAAACTGACAATGCATAGTACAAGCCCATTTATAATGACTATAAAAATATTTAATCATATTCCACCTTAAAAATTGAACAAATATATTAAAAAAATTGTAAATTCACTGAAATTATTTTTAGTAAATAAATCATATTATAATCTAAACGATTTTTTAACGATAAACAAACATTGACATAATACAATATAAAGTTAAACATTAAAATTTAATTAAAAATAATAAATAATACCTAATATGACTACGTATAATAATAAGAGTAAATAATAAAAATAACATTACTACAAGACTATCAAATTAAAGGTTAATTGAATATGTGTAGGTGGTTATTATATATTAATATGTGCAAATATTAAAGGTTATTAATATGTGCAAATTCTTGGTGGTAGGATCCCTTCTGGGTCCGACTGGCTAGCGACCACCCTTTATATAAAGTCTGCCGCCAAATGTTACCGCTCCGGCGGTAATGTGTTCCGGCAATATTGCTTTCATTTTCGACCTCATCGTCACTTACCATCAGGTGAGATTGAGGTCAAACGCGGGTTTAGTAACTTATAAAAAATATATATATATATATATATATATATATATATATATATAAATATATATATATATAAATAGTGAAATCTTAATAATTATATATAAAAAAAAGTAAATACTACAAATATATTATTGACTTAATAATAAAATCAGTAAAAATAATACATTTATTAAATTAATCTAGCCACAATATTTAATTAACAACTCTCACTTGTACTTTTGTTTGATAGCGAATTAGTTTTTCATTTTTATTTAAAATCCAAGACCAAGGGAATCCTACTATTTCATTGCCACCTAAACTAGGTTCATAATTTTACATGTTACTATTATATAAACTCCAATTGTAACTCTGTACCTACCACCTGTATTATTATGGAAAGCAATAAATAAATAAATAAATTTTGAATCACATACCTAAATAAATCTTTTTGAATTTCAAATCAAACCTTTTTTTCATAAAATTATATTTTTGGTTTATTTTGTGAAACAAGTTAAATGAAGGCGCTTATCATTCTACGCATGTAATCCCCTGTCGCCAATGCCGTACGTCAGCTGATAAGAATTTAGGGTTGCACATTAAAGTTTACGTAGAAGTTTGGCTTTGGATAACTTGCGATCTGAAATAGTGAGGGTTGAGAGACCTGATGGGCCGTGCGCTATTTAAGTATTGTCACACCTTTTTGAATAACCCTGTATATAAAATATACCTACATAAAGGGAGATCGCTAGCTAGTCAATCGGTAGTTGCCTTTTACGAACTGCTCGTCCAGGGAAAGATTACGTCACAAATATTTTGGTACTGATACCTTTTTAAATTCAGTGTGTTCTGATGATCAATTCTAGAAGATATCATGCTATTTTTTATAAGAAAAAATATTCCTTTTTACAGTTTAAATATCAATATAATTAGGTACATATTGAAATTTATAACTATTATATTTCGCAGCTTAATTCTTTGCGATTTATTAGGTTTACTTATTGTAGTATCGGTCCCATGTGTCAGCCTTGCACGGTTATTTTAGAGTCTTTTTTTTTTTTTTTGTATTGGCAACACTGCTTCACCTCCGGCTCCTAATTAACCGGCCCTTTTGGAATCATTGTTCGTTCCCGTGCTCAAGCCTTCGCACGTGTTCCTGGCAACGCTCAAGACTTCATTGTAACGGTCATCTAGTGTTACACAAAGCTCTCAAGCTGGGGAAGAAGCGCAAGAACGAAGATAAGAATGAAATAATACGAAGAATCCATCGAATTTAAGTAAATTATGTAACAATGTCATTTAACATTGTTTAAAAACTTGTATTCTGCGCGTCTGTCTGCAGATATACTTACTTTATAATCCAATTTGTACTTATTTAAAGTACTCACTTGTCAAATGACACAAATTTGCACCACGCCTGAGGGTAGGTACTCACTAAAAAATATAATATAAAATAATGCTTTACTTAAGCACAACATACTTACTTTATAACCCAATTTGTACTTATTTAAAGTACTCACTTGTCAAATGACACAAATTTGTACCACGCCTGAGGGTAGGTACTCACTAAAAAATATAATATAAAATAATGCTTTACTTAAGCACAACATACTTACTTTATAACCCAATTTGTACTTATTTAAAGTACTCACTTGTCAAATGACACAAATTTGTACCACGCCTGAGGGTAGGTACTCACTAAAAAATATAATATAAAATAATGCTTTACTTAAGCACAACATACATTATTTGTGCCCGGTAGCATTTATGAAATAAAACGTATTCATGATAATATCAAAAATTATACTACAGAACTAAACCTATTTTTAAAAATACCCACAAAAAAAAAAAAAATACGAACATGGTGAAGTTCTAATCATAGCTTCACCGAACAACCGTGAATCTATCGTGGAAGTCATTCCCGAAAGTTCACCACATCACGAAGAATCGCTTGAAGAGGAGGCATGTATGAACGAGGCAGTTCCTCATACGTCGTCGTCGGCACAGAATCCAGTACCTTCGACGTCGGATCTCACAAAGGAGGTACGAGGAGACAGTGGTATTGATGTCGAAATACTGTCATTATTAGGGGAAGTTCCCCAGTCGCAAGATATTTTGGGAGATGAAATTAATAAAAACATATCCGATAGATGGCAGCTCATACTTACCAAAGGTCTCATCAAAGAAACAAAACAGTCCTTGTTACAGGAATATCGGGTACCCAAAAACTGTGAAATGCTATTAACGCCTATCCTCAACCCTGAAGTTAAAGCGGGTATTTCAGAACTGACAAGCAAAAAAGATTTTTCCTTTATGCTTAGTCAAAAACAAATCAGCATTGCTTTGGCTGCATTAGCGCAAACGACAGAGAAAGTCATTACAAAGAAATATTCATCGCAGGATATTTTAAAACCTTTAAGTGATGCAAGCAAATTGTTGTGCGATTCCTTCTACTACCTAACGAAGGCCCGAAGAAATTTAGTTATTAATACTATCAATGCAGAACTAAAAGATACCCTTCGTCAGACCACCAGATATACATTTTTATTTGGGACCGATTTACCAGAAAAGTTAAGGTCCGCAAAAACTATACAAAAAACCGGAGAATCCCTTAAGCCTTCACAACCATTTATTTCAAACAGAAACAACCAAAATTATAGGATTACTTCTCAAAATTGTTTAAACTGGAAGCCCCCGCAACGGAAACCTGCTGCGCGGCCCGAAGCGGGGAAACCTCGCCCGGTGCAGCGCTCGGGACCGCCGCCGCCGCCTCCACCGCCGCCGCGACACACCCCGAACTACACATGCACACGCTCGCCGCCCAAGAAATACAACAGGAGATATTAACATCTGAGGTCAGTTATTCTGGCCGTCTAAAGCTATTTTACAAAAATTGGTTAAAAATAACTAATGATCCTATAATTTTGTCCTGGATTAAGGTATATAAAATACCGTTTATTAAAAAGCCCTTCGGAAATAGTAATCCTGACTCAAGATATAAGCCAGATAAAGATTTTAACGATTTTAAAAATTTGCATAGATTACTTGATTCGAATAAAAGCCATACCTAAGTGTACATACGATAGTGAACAGTTGGTATCCGATATATTTTAGTACCTAAACCAAACGGAGACAAAAGGTTCATATTCAATTTGAAAAAATTAAACAAGTTTGTTGAAACCGTCCATTTTAAAATGGAAGGCTATAAAACTGCATCTAAATTCGTTACCGAGCGATGTTTTGTGTCAACTATTGATTTAAAAGACTTATATTTTTTTCTACCAGTTCATAACTCGCACAAAAAGTACTTAAGATTCAAATTCAATAACAAACTATATGAATTTAATTGTCTACCTTTACAAAACTTTTAAAACCTGTTATGGAATTTTTGCTATCACATCAAAGAAATATGATATCAGTTATTTATCTCGACGATATTTTTTGCGTTGGTAAAACAAAGGCAGATTGCTATAATAACGTACTTTTTACAAAGACACTTTTAGAAAGTTTAGGCTTCTAGATTAATTGTGATAAGAGTTCTTTACAACCCTCAAACACATTTAAATTTCTAGGCTTTGTATTTGATTCCCAAAACATGGTTTTAAAATTACCTCAAACAAAGAGGGTAAAAATAAAACAATCTCTTTTAAAAATCTTCGAAGCAAAAACAATTAAGTTACGTAACTATGCACAATTGATTGGACTTCTCATATCGGCTTGCCCTGCTATTCAATATTCGTGGCTTTATTCTAAACGTCTTGAAAGACTTAAGTATTTAAGTTTATGTGAAAATTCATCATATGAACGACAGATTAGTTTATCATTAAATATCCGGGAAGATGTTTATTGGTGGCTAGACAAAATTGATAATGGTTATGCTTGCTTAAGATCTGATGATTATAAAATTGAAATTAATTCTGATGCTTCTCATTCAAGCTGGGGTGCCTCGAGTAATAACAAGGAATGTTTTGTTTATTGTAAGGAGTCTGAAATGACACTTCATATTAATTAATTTGAATTAAAAGCGGCATATTTAGGTTTAAAAACGTTTGCTAAAGAATTATCTGACTGTCAAATTTTGTTACACATTGACAACGTAACCGCCATATCTTGCATTAATAGAATGGGCAGCATAAAGTACCCAAATTTAAATGATATGTATAAAAAAAAAAAAAAAAAAAAAACGTAAAATTAAAGTATTAGCTTCTTATATTAATACGAAGGACAATTTTTTACCCACGGCATTGTCTCGCAAAAAGTTTCTAGATACTGAATGGGAATTAAGTGAACATGCTTATTGTGGTATTAAACGAGTATTTGTTTGCCAGTAGCTGTAATACAAATTGCCCATTGTACATTACGTGGAAAAATGAACCCGAAGCATTTGCTGTTGATGCGTTCACCATCAGCTGGACTAACTATTATTTTTACGCATTTCCGCCATTTGCCCTCATTTTAAAGACACTTAGAGAAATAATAGATGATAAGGCCGAGGGTATATTCGTAGTACTAAATTGGCCCACACAGCCATGGTTCCCATTATTGAAAAAGATATCTATTTCTAAATCAATTTATTTTGAACCCAAGATACTCGGTTTGATTGCCGTGAAGTCATCAGGCAGGTTTTATTAAATAAATCGTTATCTGTGGATTCTACAGAAATAATGTTATCTTCTTTATCTAGTAATACTTTCAAGCAATATAACAGCTGTATCAAGTCTTGTTTAGTTATTGTTCCGAAATGCAGCACAATTACTTGACCTGTTCAGTTCATGTCGTAATTAATTTTTTAACCGATGTTTTTAACAAAGGTGCAAAATACGGAACTATTAATACATATTCTGCCTTATCTCTATTATTTCCGTTAGATAATATATTGATAAAGCGCTTCATGCAAGGAGTCTACAAGCTAAGGCCTACAAATCCTAAATATGAGGTCACATGGGACACAAACATAGTCCTTAATTTTTTGGCTCAAAAATGGCCTAACGAAAACCTTAGTTTGGAAACTCTTTCCAGGAAGACTGCAACCTTGTTGGCCTTGATAACTGCGCATCGGGTGCAGACATTATCTTTAATACACCTCGATAATATAAGTAAATGTAGTGTTGAAATGTTTATTAAAATTCCAGGTTTTAATTATGAAACCTCCAAACTACATTCACCCCAACCATTATTAAGGCTCCCTTTTTTATAATGAACGTCCAGAGATTTGTCCTGTCCGGTGTATAGAATCATATATTAACAAAACAAGAGAACTTCGTAAAAACTGTAAATATTTATTTATAAGTTATAAAAAGCCACATTCAAAACTATCTTCACAAAGATTAAGTAATTGGATAAAACAGACTCTGTATGAAAGTGGAATCGACACTTCGCTGTTCAGTGCTCACAGCACTCGGCATGCTGCAACATCTAAGGCCAACAAGCTTGGAGTTAATTTAGATACAATTAGAAAAGCCGCTGGCTGGAGTAACTCTTCCAAAGTATTCGCTAAATATAACAAAGAAATTATTGAAAATTCTAGCAATTTCGCAACAACTATTTTGAGTGATGTTATGCCTACATAATAATTAATGTAGGTACCTAATTATGTTGTTATATTTTGTATGGAAATTGATTTAATTGCTATAACTAAAAATGGATAATAATTGTTGATCATGTAAGCTATTTTACTTATTTTCTCTCTGAACATCCTACAATAAGTAAACCTAATAAATCGCAAAGAATTAAGCTGCGAAATATAATTGAAGATCAAACGAACTTCTGGGTGAAGTTCGATCGAGATTATATGAGCAGCTTAATTCGAAGCGATTTATAATCACCCTCCCAGTTTAAAACGAAACATATATATAACTTATTTATTTACTGAAAATAAATATCCCAACCCTTATATCTTAATATAAGTAAAATACTTACCTGTGCTTATCGTTTTTTTTACCTTAGCATGCAATGGTTTATCCTATAAATAGAATAATCCATTACATTTTTATATAATTCGGCTTTAAACAAAATGATTCCAAAAGGGCCGGTTAATTAGGAGCCGGAGGTGAAGCAGTGTTGCCAATACAAAAAAAAAAAAAAAGACTCTAAAATAACCGTGCAAGGCTGACACATGGGACCGATACTACAATAAGTAAACCTAATAAATCGCTTCGAATTAAGCTGCTCATATAATCTCGATCGAACTTCACCCAGAAGTTCGTTTGATCTTCAATTATTGCGCCATTCTACTATAAATAAGCATGTTTTACGTAAACTATAATGTTATTACTTAACAAAGGATATAAATTTTCCCACTTCAATATAATTAAATAAAATACTGCCCACCTGTTGTCCCGGCTCTCCACTGTAAATTGGAAACGGTGCAAAATAATTATTAGTTTTCATCAAACGTTTTATTGCTGTCTTACGGTCAGACTTAGTAGTCTATTTCACATTTAAATAAACCAGCAAAATTACAATCTTTGAATAACTTTGAGTTAGATAATCATGATACATAGTAGAGAATATAAAAAAAATATATATATTTTATTCTCTTTTGATGAAATAAAAATAGATTACTCATAAATGTCATTGAATTATATTTATGTAAGTACGTACTAAGTAATAATGGTTTTATTGTTGTGTTTCAACTTAAAGTATGTAACACACCGTTAACTAAGTAATAGGTACTAATTATACTTCGTTTTCGATGGTTTCATGACATAATAATAAATAGAATCTATACATATAATAAAATGGTAGGAAAGTCAAAACTGTACATTGAATATTTTTTTAAAAGAATACTTGGGGTATGATCTACAATCGAAACAGAAACAAAAAATATAGTTATTAGAATTTTTGTCTGTTTGTCTGTTTGTCTTTCCGGGATAAACTCAAAAAGTACTGCATGGATTTACTTCAAATTTGGCATGAAGATAGTTAAGAAGTCGGGTCAACATATAGGCTACATATTATCACGCTAGCAGTATTATAATCGTAGGTGCGTTTGGTGCTGCATAGCGTTCACGCAGACGACGTCGCGGGCAGCAGCTAGTAATAGAAATAAAATAATCTTTGTTCTAAACTGAATATTTTACAATGCATTTTATAAATATCAACGTTTTTCAAAAAAAACAGCCATCTTTGCTAATTTACATTTGTATTAACTTTGTTCTTGTATTTGTCAGACGAGAAATAAAATAAAACTGGAAGGATGAGTATTAAAAAATACTTACATTTTATCAAGTACTAGCTGCTGCCCGCGACGTCGTCTGCGTGAACGCTATGCAGCACCAAACGCACCTACGATTATAACACTGCTAGCTTGATAATATGTAGCCTATATGTTGACCCGACTTCTTAACTATCTTCATGTCAAATTTGAAGTAAATCCATGCAGTACTTTTTGAGTTTATCCCGGAAAGACAAACAGACAAACAGACAAAAATTCTAAAAACTATATTTTTTGTTTCTGTTTCGATTGTAGATCATACCCCAAGTATTCTTTTAAAAAAATATTCAATGTACAGTTTTGACTTTCCTACCATTTTATTATATGTATAGATTTCAAAGAAGATAACTATCACCCCACATTAATCATAGATGCAACTGATTTATTAATACCACCGCTAAAACATGCGCCACAAACTAAGTTACAGTTCTTGAAAGCAGATTATACCTCAATTAATAATGAATTAGAGCCATTACTATGGGAGGATCTATGTTTGTCTTGTGATTTGGAAACTGCTGTGAATATTTTTTATACACGAATTAATGAGGTTATTGATAAATATGTACCCAAAAAAACTATCTCAAAAAAATTTAATTATCCATTTTGGTATAATCGAAACTTAATCAAATTAATTAAAGAAAAAGCTAAGGCTCATTCCAACTGGAAACGATATGGGAATAAACAAGATTACGAAACTTTCTCATATTTACGTGCCCAGATCAAAAAATTGCAAACCAAATGTTACAATTCCTATATAGAACGTTCCCAAGAAAATATTAAAGCATGCCCTAAACTACTGTGGACGTATGTTAATTCTAGAAAAAAGAATAACACTGACTTCCCTAATTTAATGACCTACGAAAATAAAACAATATTAGACCCAAAAGATATATGTTCGTCGTTTAGCGACTGCTTTTCTAAAAATTTTAGTAAACCTTCATCCTGTTCGAATTCCACAACTAATGATTTAATAAACGTTATAAGTTCTGACACACTAAGCTCAATTCAAATCGAAGCCACTTTTATTTTTAAACTACTTAAATCCGCTAATCCGTACAAAGGTGCTGGTAGTGATAATATCCCGCCCATATTTTATATTAACTGCGCAAAATCCCTAACTAAACCTATTACTCTATTATTCAATCGCTGTTTTAAAGAGGGGTACGTCCCTTGCATATGGAAAACCGCACACATTACTCCTATCCATAAAAAAGGCACAAAATCTGCCATAGAGAATTACCGCCCCATATCCAGGTTGAACACAATAAGCAAATTTATGGAAAAAACCGTCCATCATTATATACATAATTTTCTTTATCGCAATATACCAGCTAACCAACACGGTTTCATCAAAGGACGTTCTACCAACACCAATCTAGCTGTTCTTACGAATGACGTATTGCATGGTATGGATGGCGGCTCGCAGGTAGATGTGATTTACACGGATTTCGAAAAAGCTTTCGACCGTGTAGATCACATCATTCTCTTACGCAAGTTGCGAGAATTAGGCATATGTGGTAACCTTTTGCGATGGATGGAATCCTACCTTCGAAACCGTAGCCAAGCTGTAGTAGTAGGTGGACATCGCTCAAACTACATAGACGTTCCTTCAGGCGTGCCCCAGGGCTCAATTCTGTCGCCGCTCCTGTATGCTGCATACTTATATGATGTGGGTACATGTTTTAAATTCTCCAAATATCTTATGTATGCTGACGACACAAAAATTTATAATAAAATAATTTCAATCTCAGACTGCATCAATCTTCAGAATGACCTCGATAGTTTAAATAAGTACTATGCGGATAACAAAATCGACGTTAATATTAATAAATGTATGACTATGACTTTTACAAGGAAAAAAAATCCTATTATTTTTAATTATAAAATATGTGACATTAACTTAAAAAAGGTAAACCAAATCAAAGACTTAGGCATCATTTTAGACGAAAAACTATCATATAATGACCACATCACACACATCGTAAGTACAGCATACAGGAACTTAGGTTTTATCTTGCGAGTCAGTAAGCCCTTTACAGACACTAATTGTATCAAAATGTTATACTATGCTTTTGTGAGAAGTGGACTTGAGTACTGCAGTAGTGTCTGGAATCCGCAGTACCTAATAAATATAGAAAACTTGGAAAAAATTCAACTGAAATTTATAAAAAACTTGAACTATCGAAAACACCTTACAATAAAAAATTATGAGAATGCATGTCGAACTCACAAAATTCTGTCTCTTAAAGACAGAAGAGTTTTAAACGACATGATGTTTTTGCACAGTGTTGTACATGGTGCAATCGATTGCACCGAGCTCACGGAACAATTTCTGAGGCTTCGAGTCCCCTCACGCCGTACAAGACACACAGCCCTTTTCGACCTCCCTAGCGCACGCACTAATTATAATCAGAACTCAATAGTCTATCGAACACAAAATACTTATAATAAAATCTTTAATTCTATCGATGTCTTCATGTCCAGGAAACATCAATTCAGGAGACTATTAATAGAAGTGTTGATCTCAAACTCAGAAAATAATAATTGACAATACAAAACTAAACTCACCCATACTTTTACACCCACGCAGACACACACACACACACACACACACACACATATGTTTCACACATTCATGAACATACATTCCAATTCAGTTATTCACTTACAAAAGTTAACTACATAGGTACCTACTTATATGTATATATTTTTTTTTTTCTTAACAAATTTGGTCAACCATGTACACTTAAATTAAGTTAAGATAATTTGTTTATAGTACTTTTTATTTCCTTATTTTTAATTATTTCTCAAAAACTTATAAAAGCAAAACTTGTATGTTATATTCTGTATATATTACTTGTATATATTAAGCTCTCCAGCTATAATTATAAAATGTAAATCCGTCATTGGACGTAAGTTTTATTGTCAATCATGTACATTATTCAAATATACTTAAGGTCTTTGGATTTTGTTAATGATAATAAATAATAAATAAATAATAATCATCCTTCCAGTTTTATTTTTATGAATAGGAAAACTGATAAGTTACCTTCTCCGCTACCTTCTAGTATTTAGTATTTAGTTTTTTAAGATTTCCGTAGGTACCAAATCAATTATATCCTTCCTACGCCTAAAGACTGTTTTTATTAGAAAATTTGTTTGAGAACAAAAGTGTAGCTTTAAATACCTTTACATGTTATTTTATCATATTAATTATTAACATACCTGGATAACTAAACTAAGTTGTTATTAAACAAAAAAAAATAAAACTCATTTTGCTCTGTTACCTTGAGACCGTTACCGCCATCTATGAGAAAAAATAGGTAATTCATCGTTAAAGAAAAATCGTATGACAGTACGTTGTGGTGTGGTGTGGCTACTGAATAAGGGATATAAGAAAAAAAAATTGATGAAAGGGTGATATTTTACAAGATGAATACTCGTTTTATTCCAAAAAATACTAAATTTTGTAAAAATGAAAGTATTCTTTATAACCTCCAAACTTTCAAAATAATGACAATCGGAGGTATCATGCTATTTTGTTTTCTTTCGAAGGTTATTTCGCAAGAATTTTTCATGAATGTATTCATTATGATATTACTATGATCTACTAGATATTATTTATAAATTACCAATTGGGACAAGCAAACATTAAACCTGCCTGGGCATTAACTAACTTTAAATAATAAAACATTATTTCATCTACGCCTCGACCTACATGCTTAAAGCTAAGAAA
Source organism: Stenoptilia bipunctidactyla (assembly GCA_944452665.1). Taxonomy (NCBI): domain Eukaryota; kingdom Metazoa; phylum Arthropoda; class Insecta; order Lepidoptera; family Pterophoridae; genus Stenoptilia; species Stenoptilia bipunctidactyla. Next base: position 15,510,252 of record OX101726.1, read on the forward strand.
GGGTTGGTATACCTTGATAATAAAAAAAGAGAATTACATATCTATACGAATATTTATAAAAAATATTAAAAATGGTATATTAAAAGTAAATACTCTCCAGATACACTAATGTCAGTCAGTACCCATCAAATAGGTTGCACAAGTTGTTATTACCGCCTCGCTTGATTAAGTTGTCAAAGTTTTAATTTTAATTTTTACATTCGTTTCGTTGTTCATTTGTTAATCAAACAAATGTGGAAGTCTGTGATTTTGGACGTTGAGTGCATTGTTTGTAACAAAACTTTGCAAAAAATAAGTCATAACCCTTCAGATATTCTGCGGAAAATGGGAAAAATAAATAATAACCGAAGGTCAAGAACGCCGAATTGGTCAGTCGATGAAAAACAATACCTATTGCAGTTAATTAAGGAACGCAAAGATGTTGTTGTTACAAAAAGCAACAATGGCCCGAACTACTCAGAAGAAAAGGATGTAGCTTGGAACGAAATTTTAACTTCTCTAGCAAATAAATTTGGAAATAAATTTTCAACAATCTCTATAAAGAAGGTAAAGACACAATGGCAAAATATGAAGAGAATTGCTCGTGAAGAAATCGCATTGAACGGAATTGATAAATGCACTAAACAAACATTGGAAGTTTGTGACATACTAGATCTTATAAAAGATGGTGAAATTAGAAGAGAAGGAGAAAATTTAAATGACACTACAATAACTACCAATGTAGAAATTAAGACTGAAGTAATTGATGAGTAAGTTGTGCTTTAAATTATTAATTAGGTAGTTTAAACAATAGAATCTATTCCATTTTACTAAATTTCAGTTGGTCATGCTTTTTTATTTTAAGTATGTATTTATATTTATTTTTATTTAGTAGGTTTCATGTGTTTGTCTATCTATTAAGATATATTTATTAAAAAAAAATTAAAAAATCGGATAGTTTGTTTGCTTTTGTAGTAAGATGAAGATACAGATACAAACATAGGTAGGTATTTAGAAAAAAAAAGGTATGTTGAATAAGAAAATTTGTGTGTGTCCAAAAGTTTTTGTTCTGAGCTATTGCAAAAATTGTTTGTGTGTTTTAATAATTTTGTAATACAAATACTAATTAAACTACCTAAATATACCTTTCCTTGTATGTGACTTACAGAGACAGAGATGTGAACCAACCCACCTGTAGTGATTTAAGTAATTCAATGGACTTATCTGATGTTAATGCAAATGCCAATTACACTGAGAATCAGCAACCAGCATATGAGTCATCAGCGTCATCAGATTCTGATCATATTTCTAAGGTTTATGAAGAATGCAATGAACATGATTTGAATAAAACCAGACAAGAGACCCCACTATCAAATAGTAATATATTCATGGGTGATGCTACGAATGATCATCAATCCGAAAGGCATTTCCAGGAGTATTTCCGGTAATTTGTGTTTTGTAAAAGTTACTGTAAGTAGGTACTTGCCTACGTCTATTTTATTTTTCCGTCAGTGACTATTGATTTTTTATTTCAGTTTCACTTCGACTGAGAAGCGCATAAAGATCGAAACTTTAAAAGAAGAAAGGCAAGTTGTGAGAGTAATGAGAGAGACTGCAGCCTTACACAAAATAATTGCTGAAGAAAAACTTAAACATGTTCTTTGGGCGAAAAAGCAGGACATGGAGTAAGTACCTATCTGTTTATTTGTGTATTTTCGTATATTATTGTAAAGAAATAATCTTAATATATAAAACTGTTCCGTTACTGACTGAGTGACTGACAACGTGCAGCCATAACTACTTACCCTAGAGAGCTGAAATTCAGATTATACAATCCTTAGGGGTTGTGGAGGAGCACTAAGGAAGGAATTCTCGAAATTCTCACGGGAACGGGAATTATTGGATTTTTATTTTGTATGAAAAATCTTATTCCTTGAGTGCACGGATGTGATACTTGGCATAAAGGTTCTTGTATGCGTGATTGGTTGTGTTATGAAAATAATTCTCTGAAATCCCACGGGAACGGAATATATATGATTTTGTAGTTGGTATGAAAAAATGATATTCCTTAAGTGCATGGATGTCGTACTTGATATAAAGATTCTTCAATAAGTGTTTTCGTATTCTGGAAGGAATTCCCGAAATTCTCACGGGAACGGGAATTATTAGACTTTCCTTCTTCTTATAGATCTAGTAAGGTCCAAGGTACCCTTGCAAATAGTTTCAAGGCCAACCGTCAAATTTTTGAGTGGCTTTCCTGGCCTTCCTGGGAAAACTTCTAATATTTCAACTGAAATCGAAGCTAATTTATGTATTTTTTCTTTAACACCAAAACAAATTCTCGGTTATTAAATCGTAGTAAAAAAATAAGATTATGTTTGGTTATTAGCCTAAAAATTTAAGTATTACAATTTCAACGTCTACGACAGAAGTCTTCGAAGCGAACAAAATAGCGACTCCAGCGACTTGCTGCTGCTCCTGTGTTCTTAAGTTAAGTGAGTCTTAAGTGTGAGAAGAAGGAATTTGACATCGAATGACTATAACACCGACTTTTTAATAGTTGGCCTTCCAAGGAGCATGGCCTTCCATGGTGCACCTACCTTATAACATTGGGTACGGAAGTCATATAAACATTATTTAACTTTAGCGCAAGATTAATAGAAGTATTCGTTATTAATGTATTATGTTTATTATATATGTTATATTGTAAATTATGTATTAAGAATATCGAGTTATTGTATTTTATTGTATATTATTTTTATTTATATATTTTATTGAGCCCACATACTGACTCATGATAAAATGTCCCTAGTTTCTTTTGTTTGTAATTATTATCAGTTTTTGGTATGTATTGTTTAGGTTGTCTGGTAGAGATCGCTCTAGAGCGATAAGACCGCCTTTTGTACATTGTTATCCTTTTATGTTTATCTGTATTTTTTTTAATAAACAATAAAGAGTAAATAAATAAATATAAGTAACATGCCCTTCGGCTTATTTTTAATATTTTACAACTATTCTTTGATTCTTATTGAAATAGAATACTTAATGCGACATATCTAAAACATTTCCTCTTAGTCCGAAACCAACAGAAACCTGAGAAAAACCACATAAATGGAATATTGTTTAATAGATAAGTAATTAGAATTATTAATTTATTTAACTGGTTATTTAAAATACAAAATATAGACTCGAGCATTCGAAAAACAGCGCCATATATTCAAGGACGAACTGAAAGACATACCTAATCTTGTAGAAACGTCGCGCGTGACCAGAAACAGCAAAGTTAACTTTATCTTACAGACAATACCACAGATTATAAACACAAAACTTAGAATACGCTTGGATTTAAATCTTTGTTCATAATAAGCACTGCATGGAAGGAAGGGCTTTTTGAGTATATGTAGGTAAGCTTGAGATAAACTGTTCATACCTACAAACAAATTTTGTCCGGTTTTCTGCATTAAAATAATTTGCAGAAGTTTACAAAACAGTCAAGTAAAAGTAAAAGCTTTATCTTGATACTCTGCTTACTAAACTAGGAGGTTCCTGTAAATCTGGGAGGATCCTGTAAATTAGGAAGCAGTTATTGACCGTGTTCGATATTTATGGGTATATAATTATTGTTCTGCAAAAATGGGCGTGTGCGCTTAGTAGTATATGTGAGTGTTTTTGTGTGTGTGCATGTGTAATGACGTGTATTCTTGAGTTTCATTTGAACGTAGATTTTACAACTCAACTACTTAATCATTTTTCAAATTTACCCTATACCTACCAGGTTGTCAATTTTGCGTAATTAACAAGAAAATAAATAATAACTGCGCGATATCTAAAAAGAAATAAAGTTAGTTTTATTTTTTAAAAGGCCAGGTTCGATTCTCGAGCTGAGTACAAGTTTATTGTACATGTGTGAATGCAGTTTTTATTTATCAAAATCGATATCATGGTTCTAAAGAAAAGATCTTCTATCTTTTAGTTTCAGAGAGGGAGAGCCATACTGACCTATCTTAATGGCCCACCTTGTAACGCATTTTTTTAATATTCTTGCACAATAATGCAGTGGACATGATAAAACTTTGTATTACATTCAACTTTTACCTTATATTAACCTTTCAAAGTTGATAAAGTAGTCAAGCTATTCATGTAGATCGCAACTATTACATATTCGTTGTATCTCGTGTTTCTTAAAAATCTTATTTACAACATTTAAATGCTTTTTCCACTTTATATTGTTAGAAAAAGCAATATTTTTAAAACAACTGTAAACACTGACATAAATTTCAGTAATACCTTGTAAAACTAGCTATGGTTTGCTAAGCAAAAATTTTTAAATACTGGCGATTGCCCTAAAAACGGTAAATAATTTATTTATTCACACTTACTTACAACTATCATGACAGGTTTTTACTCCTAATGCGAGTAGACTATCTAAATTATCAACATAGAATAGATAGCATAATTAGGTATTGATTGTAGGCTTTGCATAAAATTTCCCAATGATTTGGTCATATTCATTTTTACTGTACCTACGGCTAATACTTTTGCCAATTTGCGATGTGCGAGATTGTGTTGCGAGACCGTGAGTTCTTAGCATAACACTGGGCTAAAGTTGAACTCCCGCGCAGCGCAGGCATCACGGTTCCAGTCCCCTCGCCTTTTAACTAAATGTGTTTTTATTTCTCAAATAACGTTTTTTTAATAGTCTATTCATTCTAGATTTCAATATATGGGGAAAGCGGCAAAATTTTTACCTTTGTTTTGTTGCTGCTATATTATACCATGAGGTGAGTACATTACAATATATAACTCTCCCTCCCCCTTAATCAGCCTGTAGCTCCTAAAGTAGTCATCGTAGAGAAAAAATAATAGGACTAAATCAGTGGGTAATTTTATGTAGAAACTTTCGTTATAAGCGAAATTTATACAGAATGTACAAAAAACAGCAGATCAAGTGTTACAAATCTGTCAAAAAGTTGTAATTGAATCTGAATTTTATGCCTTCGAAATTAAGTTAAAAATTGGTTGGGGAAATTTGACAGATTTGTAACCCTTGATGTGCTGCCTTCTGTACCTATAGGTTTTCGGGATATAAGCAAGATAGAAAATAAGAAATACCCTCACTGCAAATTCAGTACCTTTTATCTCCTAAACTATTGGTCGTAATGTGAAAACTAATATGACCAAATCAACAGGAAATTTTCTGTAAAAACTTTCGTCAGTAGTGTACGATAATTGTACAGATTTTTGTGATATGAGTAAAAAACCTTCATTCCCCAATACACCCTATACGCAACGCCCACACCCTCGAGGACTTTTAATTGTCAATCTACACTGCGCATGGTATACGTGTGTCAATTTTCAAAATTACATGATTTATTTCCACCGATTTTATTAAAAATAGCTCGTTTCGCGTATTTTATTTTATTTTTATTATTTTATTATGATACAGAAGACATTATATTGTTATTTTTTGTTATTACAAAGATAATATAAAATTAACAGATGTTGTTTTTACTTCAAAAGGATCCTAAAAGTATATTCAAATAAAAAATAGAAACTTTGTAACATGAAATATTATAAAAAAATTCAAATAGGTAAGTACATGCTGCTTAGACTTTTTTGATGTGTGTATATTGACTGTTGGTGATGCATCGGTGAAAATGTTATCAATACATGTTGCTGAAGTGGCTGGAACTCATGTAGGCCCTAAAAAAAGATTTTTAAGTCCATGACAAAGAAACAAATTTGTTACCCTTTTACTCAGGGATGATTGGATTAGTAAGTCAATATTAAAATCACCACATACAATTTTTTTTTTAGTATCACTGAGTTTCAGTAAAGCTTCTTCCATATTATTTTCAAACTGAATAATAGAATGAAATAAATAGAATGAAGCTGGCCGCCTGTTATTTAATAACTTTCCTTATCTCAATACATGCCATTTCAATGGTTTGCTCAACAGAAAGACTAATAATATCCATTCGTTCTTCGAATTTCATTCCTTTGTGTGTCAAGGAAAGGAACCGCCACAATTTGCCTGGCTTCTACTGTATGAACTAGCTATTTGATGATTATTGAACGAAAATATAATTTGATGGTCTTTTAGCCAGTGCACAAAATATCTACATTTTCTTGATTTAATTTGTTAATCCTTACCCAGCATGCCTTCAATATTTTGGTGAGCTACATTTATTACATTTTTACTACATTTTAATTTTGCAGCTGGGGCATATGTGCTAATAACATTTCGATTATAGCTAGAAGTCTTATTATCTAAGTAGTATCTCTAGTTTAAATTAACTAGACTAGTCCTAATACTATTACTTGGAATGTTATATTCCAACGGTTTTACAAATATAAGTGGCTGCTCAATAGAAGCAGAGTTTTGAGTCAAGATGACTGGTAAATTATTACTAATCATCTTGACAGCGACAAAATGACAGCGAAATTGCTGGTAGATGCTCGTCTGCTGATTTCCATGTCATAAAGGAAAAAAAATGCTTTTTTTACAAATAAACAAATATACTATTTTCATTTCTTCTTAATTTTACTAAAATAGTTGCGTGCAATTTTAAATATTTCTTTGATATACAGGGTGTTTGGTCCATCGCCGGCCAAATTGATATGGCCTGTAGAGTAGGCTATCTACTATGTCCGAGTGGCCATTAAAAATTCAAAATTCATGTGGTTTTATTTTAATAAAATTTTTAAACTATTTTTTGTTTATTACCTGGATTATTACCTGGAAATGATCATAAATATATAAAAATAAAAAAGTATTCGGTGTAGACATCTAATTTTGATCCCGTTTAAATGTGTATTATTTAAGGCTTCTTTTAACTAGTTTTAGTTTCATTTTCTTCCGATCTTTCGGAATCGAAAAAAAATTCAGCGTTTGTCTTTAAATGCTTATATTTTTTTAAATTACCAATGTCTTCCAATTTCTCAAAAACTTCTCTTCTTTCGAATGATATGCCAAATGCTATGAAAATCTATAAAGAACATCGTGAAATTTGCTAAATAAGTGAAAGGTTATCATTTGAAACAGAAAAGACTAGAGAAGTTTTTGAGAAATTGGAAGAACCTGGTCATTTTTTTTATACGCATTTAAAGCCAAAGACTGTATTTATTTTTCTTCGATTCCAAAACTTCGTGGGAAAATAACACAAAAACTAGTAAAGTAATTATATTTTTTTGGAAGTCAAAAGAAGTTTAAAACAGTACACATTTAAAAGAGATCAAAATCAGCGACCAAAACTCAATACTTTTTTTATTTTTACATTTTTATGATGATTACGGTGTGATAAACAAAAAGAGTTTAAAAATGTCATTATAACTTTGAATTTTTAATGGCCACAAGGGCATAACAGGTAACCTATTCTACAGGCCATATCAATTTGGTCGGCGATGGATCAAACAAAACGCTAACTCCATCAACATTTTAAGTTACATCACGCTGATGTAATTGTTAGAGGTGTGTAACGTGGTGAAAGATTTTCTTGTTATCCCAAGAACACAACGCTAACTTTTATAAATTGTTTTATAAATTGACAAAAATAGGTTTTCTATCAGAAAATAATGGTTGAAATAGTGTAAAGTAGTTTCCAATATCATTTTCGACGTAACTAATAAAGAGCATCCAACGTCCTTGGCATACCTAAAGTTGCAAGTACATAAAAAGTCGTGATTTCGTGTACACCTATGAAACATATGCCAATCGACAGAGAAAATTAATACAAATAACATTTATAGAGAGACAAAATGTCGTAAGTGATATACTTTTCGAGTTATTTCAGTCTGAATATATATATATTTTTTTCTCCATTTAATTAACTTTTTATGATCGTTTAATACAATTTATTGTTTATTTTATTTATTTAATGAATTAAATTATTAATTAATAACATATTTTTATCATGACAAAATGATATATGATATTAAATGATATATATTTTCCAAGTAATTTAGTTTTAAATTGTAATTTGTACAAACTTATTTCAGGTTTTGCGTATTTAAACGTTACAACTTGTATTTATTTTCTACTACGTTAGAACTATTCTCATAGATTGGTTAGTTAAAAATATATTACTTAGTTTTAACACAAGTTCTGTGCAGTTGATATATCACAAATCACAATGACATCGTGGCCTTAATTGGTCAGAAGCTTTATTACATTAAATAAAACAAAAAAGTAAAATATTAGTTATATTTGAGAATTATCCATAAACACTTATTTAATAATACAGTGAACTCGGGAACAAAATAGAAAAATACGTACTACTACTGCTTAACAAGTTACGTTAAGAAAATAATCGTCTATTAAATATGTTTACACTTTTGCATTAAAAAATATATGTATTTCGTAGTATTAGGTAACACGTTATTCATTAAACAAAAATAAAATGTAAATCACAACTCTACAAAATGATTATTTAAGTTAAACACCCATAATAGTCAACCTACAAAAGCAACAATCAAAACTCATCATTGGCCTCATTCTCAATGTCATGCTTCACTATGACGTAATCCAGGAACGCCGCTGGCGGCAGTGGAGGTGTTTCTTGGTGCCGAGCCCATGCCATGAACCACACCACACTCATGACGTGAGAACAGCAACCAAGAGTTCTATTACCCACTATGCAAGAGCAATAATGTCCTGCGATTTTGCGTCTGCCTTCAAAGTCATTGTTTATTACGAGGGTGGATTGAAAAGTTCGCGGCCTAGTCAAGAAAACAGAATAAAGTACATACAAAAATATTTTTATTTTTCGACGTAATCTCCATTTAGCTCTATGCACTTCTTCTATCTGCTTTCCAGAGCTTCCATACCTGTTTTAAAAAAAGATTCCTCAAGGTCTTCAAAATACAGGTTAACAGCGGCTTCGACCTCTTCATTCGTTAAAAATTTCTGTCCACCGAGGTGTTTTTTCAGGTTTGGAAACAGATGAAAGTCCGAAGGTGCCAAATCAGGACAAGCAACAGCAACAATTCGAAACCACAATCACGAATTTGAGCCATAGACTCGACTTCGACTTCTTCGGTCGTAGACGTCATTGGCCTGCGAGGTCATCGAGGTCATCGAGGAGCGAGGGTCATCTTCGATGTTCTCTCGTCCACGTTTAAATTCTGCAACCCATTTTTTCACAGTGGTATAAGACGGGGCAGATTCCCCTTATGTTGTTTGCGACATGCAAACAACATAAGGATCTCCTTTGGTGTTAATCTTTTTTTAAACAAATATTTAATCACAGCACGTTGTTCAAATTTCTCCATTAGTGAAAATTTGTTCTACACACGTATTTATATTGTTCGTAAAATTTTATTTAAACAAGATATCAAATTGAAAATTCGCGGGCTGACAATTGAATAATGACAGTTCAAAATGACGGCAGAAAAAATAACAAAAGTTTTTTTTTTAATGGCCTGGCCGCGAACTTTTCAACCAATGTAGTAATATGTAAACGAAGTAAACTCGTTGTCCGGATTGCCGGGAGTGGATCCTTGCTCGCAGTAGCCACGAATTGCCATAAAAAAGATTTAATCGATTTTCTCGCGATATTTCTTTCATTTATGCGCCATTCTCACCTTTTATATGTTCGCCGTAGTAGCTCCTTGCTTGGGCCATTTGGTATGTGCCTAAGGCCATAATAATGAGATCACTCATTGTAAAAATGGGAAAGTCATCTACGCCTTGAATGGCATCCATTCTTTCGAATGCTGCAGTAAGACGATTTAATTGTCTGTTATTTCTGTTGACCACTTCGCTTAAAACATTCGCCGCATTTTGATTTACTCTTATTTCTTGAATTATTTCATTTAAGCACGTGATCCCGGAACCTAGCACCAAATGCATTCAACAACGCGCAAGCAATTCTAAATTCATCTTTCATCTTTCTCGCAGCTGTGTTACAATATTTTTGACGTAGTTGACGGAACTGATTTTTAATATGCCCATTAATAGCTTCGACTACCCAACGGCATTTAGTCACCTTTCTTGACTCGTTCGCCTGTTCGGTGGTCAGTTGCCTCGCGTTATTATTTCTTGTAATTGGCATATATGCACGATATCCGAGCTCTCTAAGCAGACCCATGACGTCGCGGAAACCTCTGTCTACAATAAAAATGTCACCACTCTCGAAAAACCTCCGAATCTCTTCACTTTGAATCAACTCTCTCATAATGATCGCATCAGATTGATCAGCTCCATACGGACCAAAGCATTCTAATATGTATCAATCAGGACAAACGATCATAAACATTTTCAATAAATTCCTATATTTGTGTAGGCTATTGTACTTTTTTGCACGTAAACGTAAGTTCCATCGTATATAAAAATCATGCCGTTACGATGCTCGGAATCTGTATATAAAAAATCCGGTATGGCCAATTTTCTTTGGAGAAGTTCATCGCGGTTTTCAGCTGATGATAGACCCAAATGTAGGGGAACAAAGTCTGCCAGTAAACATGTTCGCACTTTTTTCATCGTGCGGCCTAAATGCTGGGGGCTTATGCGAAACAATTGAGACAATCTGTCATTTGAGTCACCTGTATGGAGTTTGCAGAGTACCATTGCCAAAGCTCTATTAGGTTTTTTGATTGACTCAATTAGCGACGGTGTGTTTTGCAAAATCTCTAAAAAATTGCTTTTATTAAAACCAATGAAGTATTGAAATGTTGAGTCGTCTATGCTATCAAGATTATCAAAATGAAGAAAAGGATTTTGTTTCTGCAACATTCTAAGCATATTTGCGATTTGGTTTGGCTCAAATGTGTTGTGCCTAGTACGGCTAAATTCAGAAAAATCACGCCAGATAACATTGGAATGCAAGTGTTCTTCGCAAGCCCGAGCTCCTTTTGGTATATAAATAGACAATTTGGCCAAAATATTATTTCGAATTGCATCACTGATTCTATGCAATGCATCCCTAACGTGGCAACCTGCTATAATACAGTATGTCGAAGTATTCGAAGCTCTAGAAAAACCAGGGATTGGAATTCCATTTCTAGAAGCTGGCATTGGACGAGGCTGTTCTTGCACGATATCTTCAATATCTTCTCGTGGGATGGCTTGTGGATTCTCAGGAGATTCGACTCTATGAGGATCTTCTACCTGAACGTCTTCGATATCTTGTTGGGGGCTGTTTCGGGCACTGTCCCCAAGTGGATTGTCCACGGTCTCCACGGATGACCTTCCAGAGGAACCTTGTAATACCCTACGAATTAACTTTTGCACAACGTAAACGTAAAGTGTGATTGAGATTAAGATTGCAAATGTTATGAATTGTTATAATTCCAACGGAATATCATTTTATTGGAATATAGCTACGTAAAATAAATAAATGCCATTTTTAGAAGCCTCCAATACGATTCTAATGTAACGGTGACGGCACTACAAGGTTATGTTGTGGAAAGTACTGTAAGTGTCATAGGGATCAAGGTTCGCCGCGCCGGGTATAGAATCCCGCATTTAGTATTTGTAGATAACTTGATAATCTTAAAAAAAAAAAAAATTTATAAATAACAGCACAAATGGTATAAATAATCCACTGAACACATAAAATAAAAATTAAATTGTATTAAAACATCATTAAAAATTAAATGAAAAAAAGAAAAAAAAATATAAGTATTCAGACTGAAATAACTCAAAAAGTATATCACTTACGACATTTTGTCTATTTATAAATGTTATTTGTAATAATTTTCTCTGTCGATTGGTATACGTTTCATAGGTGTACACGAAATCTTGACTTTTTATGTACTTGCAACTTTAGGTATGCCAGGCTTCATACAAAAATGTTCGAACCTCTTTATTTTTTTTGACTGGCATTTAATTAATAGTTTTGTATTATCTAACATTCCCATATGCATCCCACCAATTCGTAGTTAGCGAAGCGTATCTTTATTTTGAATTAGAATTTTACCGCATACAGTCCACTAAGTAGGGCCAGGCCTGGCTCACTCCGCGCGGTACATCCGTTATTTACCTACAGCGAAGCGCTCCGCCGCCGCGCCGCCGCGCCGCCGCGCCGCCGCGCCGGCGGATTTCGAATCTCCATACTATACGAGCATTCGTAAACTTACGATCGACAAAAGATCCGTGCTAGCACTCTGCAGTCTAGTGAGTGTCACGCGCGCGCGTTGTAGATACCTACCTACCTAATAGCTCTCACAGTAATTCTATGATCGAGGTCGCAAATAGTATTTAAAAATGGACATAAAAAGAAACGAATATTCAATTAGAATAAACATAAGATTTGATTATGTCCAATTTAGTAAACAAAACATAGGTAGTATTACTAATTATTCGTCGTACCAGGCCTGGCTCACTCCGCGCGGTACATTCGTTATTTACCTACAGCGAAGCGCTCCGCCGCCGGCGCAATTCGAATGGGTCGTGTATCACGCGCGCGCCCGTCGTCGGGACGTTGTAGATACCTACCTACCTAATAGCACTCACAGTAATTCTATGATCGAGGTCGCAAATAGTATTTAAAAATGGACATAAAAAGAAACAAATATTCAATTAGATTATTTTTAGATTTGATTGTTCAATGTAGCAAACAAAACATAGGTAGTATTACTAATTATTCGTCGTGACTTTTTTTTCATTTTGTACTTTAGGTAAGTTGAAACAATATTTTTTACAAAGGAAGAATAACAGTAATACCTACATCGGTAGATACTTAATTACAAATAAGGAGATTAATTATTCTTCACTAGGCAGCAACCCTAACAGCAGCGTAAGAAAAGATAAGAGGCATGCGATAGAAAGAGACAAAACTTCTAGGTATATAAATTTGCAGGTACCTACGTAATGCTGTGCGAGCTGTATTCCACCGTATCGCGTCGTAGCAAGACTCAAATTTATTTAGATCTTCTTGCGGAGTAATTCTTCTGTACCAACGGTACTATTACTTATTCTGTGGTCGTACGTAACTTTTTTTCATTTTGTTCTTTAGGTAAGTTGAAATAATATTTTTTTACATAGGTAGAATAACAGTAATACCTGCATCGGTAGATACTTAATTATAAATAAGGAGATTAATTATTCTTCCCTAGGCAGCAACCCTAACAGCGTAAGAAAAGATAAGAGGCATGTGATAGAAAGAGACAGAAGTATGGCAAGCGTGTATGAGAATTCTGTATCGCTTTCTGGAGATTCACAATTTTATGTCAAACGTATATATTTTATAAATATTATATATGGTTAATCATGACAAAAGTTTTCAGATTTTTAGAAGTTGGGATTTAAAAGTTATTTGCATTTCAAATATTGACATCGTATTGTTAGAAATCCTGAACACAACTTTTGAACGTAAACGTGAGCTTGTGATAAAAATCGTTTGTCAATGTCACAATAGTATATATATTACTAAAATGGCTGTTACTGTTTTTGTTGAAATGAAACTAAATTGTACTAATAGTTGTACTGCTGTAAAATGCTTCGACGAAGTTTTAAAAACACGTACGAAAAGCTTTTACACAAACGAACTCCAAAACGCTATTGATTGATTTTGATTGAATGAAGATGAAGGTAGGTGATGTAGTATGACATTTGAGTTGTCAGATTTGACACAGTAAAAGTTTTCGTTTAGTTTATTGTCTACATTTACGTTTCGTTATTGAATTTGTGTATGAAAAACAAAAACTATTCAAATTGCGATTTTTCTTTTCTCCGCACTTTTAAAAATGATCTAATTGCTGAAAAATTAAGATAAGAATCTTCTTATTTAATAGTGTAAGTTTGGTGCCAAAACGTTGACTTAAACAGGCGATACACCATCCCGCATTCTTCTTTGCAGAATTGAATTCCACCGTATCGCGTCGTAGCAAGACACGCATTTATTTAGATCTTGCGGAGTAATTCTTCTGTACCCCCGGTACTATTACTTATTCTGTGGTAGGGCTAACTTTTAAACAAAAGGCTCAAACAAAATATTATTAATGAAGTCTGAAGAAGCAGTAAGCTGGATTACTCAGGCACAGCGTCACAGCGGTCACAGTGTAGTCACAGCGAAAAAATCATAAAAATAATAAAGATTTTATTACCTTTTTTCGTTCTAATGCTTCTCCTGTAAACCTATTATGAATTTAGAATTAGAGGAGTGTAAATTGGAGTCATCGACTTATGGTCTTAGATTTATGAACGTACAGAAACAGATGTCATTGTCACGTTTGAATTGTCAATCAAACTGACAGACAATCCATAATCCATTATCCAAAAAAAGAGTAAACTTTTTCGACAATATTGCAAGTAAAATTGAAATACAAGTTCATCTCTTCAAACACCTTTTATTTATTACTTACTGGACGTACTTACCGTAATCATGAATATTATTGCCAGAACTAGGTCATCCCTTTTGCCAGCCTTTGCTAGAGTAAGGTGAGTTGAAATAATTTACCGGGCGGCGTACTAGTGGATTACGCAATCGTGATTCTTAGTAGGCGAATGACTAACCATAATGAAACGTATTTATTTATATAATCAGTAAACAGTGTTCTGCCTTCGATCGGTTCGATTAGGTATTTATAAGCCTGTTCATCAAATGTTGTTAATTATCAGAGTTAACTCATAATCATATTGATAAGTTCCTGAAATACCCCTTACTTTTCGCATGACAAAACTTAAGGTCAGTAATGACACCTCAGCATTCTGTAAGTATTTGAATTTCTATGTCTTTTCAGTTTATCCATTCCAGAAACTAAATTTTTTTGCTGGTTATTTTAATGAATCATAAAAAATTAAGTAAATGTGATTGGTGTTTTATGATGAAAGCCAGCTTATTGATGCTTACTATTACAGCTTACTATTACACTCCCATGGGAATGAGAGATATTATTATTATTATTTATACCTAAAGCTACACACCTTTCGGCGGAAAGACGTGTAATAGTAATAAATTTTTTTTTTTTAAAAACATTAAAAAAACATTGTAAAAACATTACTAGGTAAGCACTGGAATAAAAGTGCACACGGGCCTAAACTAAGTGTGCGCCTTGGGTAACTAGGTACTAATAGGGGTATTGTTCTGAGAGAAATAATAATATTAATATTATTATATAAAATGTTAATATCAAAGCAATGGTTGTTCTTTTTTATGCAACAACCTTGCAAATATTGTCTAATTCTATTAAGAAAATTATGTGTGTAACAATTTTTTGATATAAAATCCTTGAGTAGCAAATACAAAAAGCAGTTCAAAATATTATTATTTTAAATATTTAATTTTGTTTGATTGCCTCATGTAGTGCTTTACCTTATCTAATAGTGATTTTAATTAGCCTTTTAGCTGTTTGTGTAAGGTTGGTATAGTGCATAGAACCAAAAATTCATAAATATATCTTTAGAAACATAGGGTCGGCCTCAAATTGACCTACTGCTCCTAGATAAATGTGTGGAAAACAGGGACTTATCTGAGTGACCCCGCTCAGAGAGCATTATGATTTAATACTACCATCACATTAAGTATTAAATCATAATGCTCAAATGAAAAAAAAGCAAAGGGTTCATCCCAGTGTCCATACATTGCCTGGCTTGTATGCCGACCATATAAAGTTGATTCTTTTATTATTTTTGGATAGTATAATAAGCTGAAAAAGTAATGTCACTATTGATTTCGTGTTAAGAAACACAAGTTGGAATTATTCACTGTGTAACAACAGGGCACCATGTAATCACAAAGCAGTAACAAAGGAATGAAAATATTATTAAAGAAAAATAATAGCAGCCGGCCGCTGCTATTAATCAATTGATTTGTCAGTTTTACAGTTGGCATTGACTTGTGTCGTTGATTATGGGAAGAATGCAGTCTGTTATGTTAAAAAATGATAGAAAAATATATATCCACTTAAAAACATTTGAATTTACTATTTTTTTATACTTATGGTTTATTATTTGCACTATTTTTATTTTTTCACAATGTTTTTGTTTATTTTTAATTTCATATCAACAGGATGATGATGGTTCCGAATGCAACTTATTTATTTTGCCCTTTTTTGGTCACAGTAGATAACTACATAATCAATACAATATTTTATTTATTTGGATTTACCGATTACACAACAAAACTTACACAATATTCATTAAATGAATTAACATTTATGTATTTAATATTTTGATTATTTTTAAAGTTTGGGCATAAAAGCCAGGACTAAAATTATGCCTTTGAAGAACAAGTTTTCATCAATTAAAGCCTTTTTGATTGTCAAATGTTAGGAAAATAAACCTGCTTTGTTCTTTAGTTCCACCCGGCTCTTGTGCAGGGCTGCACTGATTTATTTTCTGCACTGTATATGCACGGATTTGAAACAAATGATTCAGTGGAATATTTGCTTTGGTACATAAGACTGAATATTTGGCCAATCATTGGTTGAACCTACATTACGGTTCAACCAATGATTACCTACGGCGTATCTCTAATATTAATCATACGACAATTTCAGAATGATGTCTGGAAACCTTCCCGGTGATCAGGGCAGTTCTGGTGCAATCCGTGAAGCTGGTGGAGCTTTTGGCAAAAGAGAGGCTGCACAAGAAGAGGAATACTTCTACAGAAAGGTATTATTTGTCTATTAATTTGTTTAATAGTATTAATATTTAAAAAAATAATACCCTAGAAATAAAATGTGTACTACAGGAATCACAGAAAGGGTTTCATCCTGTATGAAACATCAAAGGTTTTTAAAAAAAATAAAAATTTCTGGGCCATCAACATATACTCTCCAAAATTAAATCTGTCTAATGTCTGATGCCTCAAAATCAGTTTTTGCAACTGTTGAGTTTCATCATCACAACTCTTTGTAATGTGCCCACTGCAGAGCTATGAGTCTCTCTCCTGGCTGACAAGGAGGTTTATGCTGTAAATGTTATGCCATATTGGTTCAGCGCTGGTTGGTACTGTTGTGTCCAAAAGTCCCTTAATTTGTCATAAATTAAGAGTGTAATGTTGAATTGAGCTCATTGTCATCCAAGATTTTAAATTTGAAATATAAACCTTAACTACTGTCACCCACACACAAATTTGATTTCTAAAGCTAGTGTTTGCACAAGCACTCACCAGACCCTCAAACCCTTTCACACAAATCACTATAGCAGCTTTCATTAAAACTAATCAATCCAATGTATTTCTATTTCAGCAAAGGGAACAACTCCAAGATATAAAATCACACTTGGATAAAGAAATTTCATTCCATCAGGAGCAGATCAAACGCCATGAAGATGCTATCCGTCGTCACAGGGAACAAATATCTAGCATTCCAGAAAAAAAATAAGTTCACAAATATTTTTTAAACTTACGTAAGGGTATTGCAATGTTCAAAATTAAACACCAATTAATGTACTTACATTTAAAATATGTTGCAATACTGTAAGAATTGCAACTTTAAACCTATGAATTTGAATTATCATCAAGGTTTTGTTTACCAATATTTTCCTAATCAGTCAGTTCTATGTATGTAAACAAATGAGTCAGGAACTATTTTTCTAAATTGAATGGAAGCCAAAAAATTTACACTATACAATTGTTGCAATACCCAACCGAAACTATTTTGCTTAATTTTAGCCGGCTTTATCCTTAGCCGAACAGTTTTTAAATGTAGCAGTTGGAAACTGTAATGTTGTAAGTTGTACGTAATAAAAGAGATCATTGCATTATTTTTTTTATTGGATTGTTAGATTCTTCATAGTTTCTCAATTTGATATAAAGTTAAAGAAATAAATATGTTCAGAACATGACTTGTTTTATTTATTTCAGATTGATTTCAGTTTTATTATGTTAGAATAGATATGCCACATTATTTGATAAAGTTCTTTGGGTTTATTGATATAGTTCTGCGGGGCTAGCATACAATTACACAACTTACATCAACAACGATAAATCAATTTTATTGATATTTCCTGAGAATTTGGCATGAGTTATGGCATCTTTGGTTCTGTGGTCTTAACAAGTTAACAGTTGGGGACAAAAGGTTTGAACCTCCCTATAAGTCCACTCGCATGATTTTAAAAATCTGCCTTATATCGATGCAAACAATAAAACTATTGCAGAAATATTGCAAAATATACAGCCACTAAGTACCTACAAACAAACACACTAATAACCATACAAAAATAAACAAAATACACGGACTTAGCGGTACCGCTAAGGGCCCTTTTCCTGTCATGCGTTTTTTCGCCCGCGCGCGGTTTTGGTCCGCATGCGGGTTATAGCACGCTCCTGGCCACACGCACGACAGGGATTTCGTTATCTGCTGCAGTTTCGCGCATGTCGCCAGTGACTACACTCGTGCACAAACGTGAACGTTACAACGCGCAAAAAATGAACGTTAAAAAAATAATTATCGCTTATATCATTTTCAAACGTAAAAAAAATAAAAAACAATTCAGAGTAGATCCATATCTTGAAACTAGATCACTCACTGGAATGTTTAATGTAAATTTTCAAAATCTCCGAGATAACCATCGAAAATTTAAGAACTACTTCCGATTGTCCCTTCGATCTTTTGACGAGTTGCTGGGAAGAATTGAACATAAGTTGGCTGTATCCAGTTTACGACGAATCGCAATAAGTCCTACGGAGCGTTTAGCAGTTACTTTGAGGTAAGTTACTCCCGTTAACAAGTATAAATAAAAAAATTTAAAATACCCCCGACATAATAGTACGTTTTAGGTCACCATATTAATGATTACCGCTACATCATGTTGGAAAATAGCTGATGACCAAGATGATGATGATGAACAGCAAGGCCAAGAACCTAGAAAATTGGAGGTCCTTGTGATATCCACCAAAACGCATTGGGTCAGTGCGGTGGATTACGATCCGTACGACCTCGTTAGGGTAGGTCGTGCTCCTGCAGTGGGGACATTTAGAAGACTGAAGGAATGAAGGAAGGTTATACAAGGTGTAAGGGAGAGGTTCGAGAAAACTTTTAAAAAAAATCAAAAATATGTTAAAATTTAAGGTTTCATAATAATAATTTCGCAAAACAATTAATTATTAATGTGTCTCAGATCCAGTAGTAGTATCGTCTGGGGTACGGTTTTTATTATTAGCAGTATGTATTGTGGATGCAGATAATGTATTGCCTTCGAGAATAGCCTCACCCTTTTTCCATCGGACTACTAGACGCAGACAGAACTTCCATCCGTATGTGGTAGATATTCCGAAAAGTCGAACTAAGCGCTTTGACAGTTCCTTTTTGATACGGGTCGCCAAGGTTTGGAATGAACTGCCTGCGTCTATTTTCCCTGACCAGTATAGTCCTAGTACTTTTAAGCGTCGAGTGAATAGGTTTCTCATGGATGGACGTGTACCACCTTAGTCTTCATGTTCACTTAACATCAGGTGGCATGGAAGACAAACGTCCTATCCATAATTCATAAAAAAAAAAAAAAAAAAAAAAATATCAATGGGACGAGACACGCAGCTTGTGGTATTGTAAGTAGTAATAGTTATGTCGCTCCCAAATGTATCAGTATTGGCAGGGATACTTCTTTCAATATTGTACGGACTACGAGATCCAGCGCCAGCCATATTATGAGCAAAACTAGGTGTACAGCGTTCGATAGCAGTAAAATCGGTGGATGCAGTTGAGTTGCTTTCTAATACAGCCACATTATCAATGGAACCAGACATGTAGCTTGTTGTATTGTAAGCAGGAATAGTCATGCTCTCAAACACACTAGTATTGGCGGGGATACCACTGCCCATATCATATGGACTAGGAGTACTTAGTGGTGTCGTTACAGAATTGCTTCCTGACGATGAATAATTTGTATTTGGCATTTCAATCTCCATGATAACTTGCATTACTTTAGTCCGAAACAACATTTTCTGATAATTTGTAAATCTCTTAAGAGTAGGCTGCAATGACTGGAAAAAGGCTAAATCTTCACTTTCTAACTCTAGCTGATTGCTTTTCAAATATTGTAGTAAAGTATTTTCCAACTCAGATGTTGCCTTCTTTCTCTTTTGTGTTGGTGCTGCTGATGCTGAAATAGATTGCTGTTGTGTCAAAGCCGACGTAGACGGCAGCGGTGTAAGGGGTTCTGAAGTAGACGGTGATGGCAGTACTGTGGTAGGCAAAGACGGGGTAACCTCATCAGCAGCATTTCCTAGTGACTCGTCTGTCGCATCATCTATCACTCTGTCCAAAAAAGTTAAAATTTCAAAATATTCGTACTTTTTCTTTTTTTTGGCTCCTCAACCTGATGATAGATTTCCGGCAACTTTCTCTTTTTTGTAAATATCCCTAGCGGTGCGCCACCTCTGTTGAATTTTTTTATCTGAAATTAAAAGAAATGTAATATAATAATATGTTTTTGCAGGTACTTAGCTACTGGAAATACTATGACCGACATGCATATGACCTACCAAATTGGAATCACAACGATAAGTAAAATAGTGCGACAAGTTTGTCGTATTATTTGGGATGAACTATCAGAAGAATGTATTCCGAAACCAAACCGCACTCACTGGAAAAATATTGCAGAAAATTTTTTAGTCCACGCACATTTTCCCAATTGTATTGGCGCAATAGATGGAAAGCATGTACGCGTGATACAACCAGAACACAGCGGATCAATGTATTTTAATTACAAGAAGTATTTTTCTATTGTTCTATTAGCAATGTGTGATTCTGACTATAATTTTACATATATTAATGTAGGATCACATGGTAGTAATTCTGACTCGGCAATCTTCCAGCAAAGTCAACTATATACCCAGTTGGAAAACAATACGTTGGATGTTCCAGAGCCCCAGCCCCTACCGCCAATTAATGGTAACTCATTAAACACGTCGCAAACTAGACCAAAAGTGCCTTTTGTTATAGTGGGAGATGAGGCGTTTGCATTATCGACACATGTTATGCGTCCTTACGCTCGAAGAGATTTGCCTTACAAAAAAAAAATTTATAACTACCGACAGTGCAGAGCCCGAAGGTATATAGAATGCAGTTTTGGCATTCTTTTTAATAAATTTAGGATTTACCACAGACCTATGAACGTGAAAAAGGATTTGGCTATATTAATAGTCAAAACCACATGTGTTCTTCATAATTATATACGAAAACGCGACGGGTACGTGGTAAGTCATACTTTTAAATCACGTGGGCTCGTAGATTTAGCACGAGAAATAACGAGTAACGAAAACCGAATATCATCTTACACTGTCAGAGATAAATTCACAGACTACTTTATAAGCGATGATGATAAAGTCCCGTGGCAAAATCGTTATATATTTTAACGCTACAGGGTCGTGACTAGGGCTTGCAAATATTCGACGAAATAAGTTATTTGAATATTCGAATTTTTTCACCACTGCTATTCGAATAATACGTATGCTATTATACTATTATATTTCCCGAATTGGCACCGTTGTCAATCTAATGTCATGTCATTACTGTTTTTAACCCACGTTTTCAACAATAATCCGCTGTCAAATGTATATAGAGTGAATGTAAGTAAATAAAAAAATGTTCGAAACTTACCAAAATCTTTCTGTTCATCCTTAGTATAATTTTCGAAATTTGGAATTATTTCTTTGCAAATTTCTAACCAAGCAGCTGCCCTTGCTTCCCGGTTTTTGTAAAGTTCATTCTGCTTGTCCCACAACAAAGGGCGAAGGTGTACTTCAAATATGACTCTTTCTGTATCAATTTTCATTTTTGTTTGCGATTATACATGGACTGTGAACATGCGTGCGACCCGCTTGACAGTAAAAACAACACTGAAGGGCGAAGGCACAAGATCACCGCCCGCATCCGGATAGCGCGCACGCGGGTTGCGCCCCCGCAGCCAATCCGCGTTCCGCGCGCGTGCTAGCCGCATGATAGGAAAATAATGTATGAAAAGATTGGATGCGGGCAGTCCGCATGCGGACCAAAACCGCGCGCGGGCGAAAAAACGCATGACAGGAAAAGGGCCCTAAGTGTGTACCTACCCCATGCGGTACACTGGACTGGTAACGTGTTAATCATGATATCAAATCGAGTAATTTTATCTATTATGACACTTTTTATCCAAATATTTCAATACAACTTCTGTTGCAAATCATTCATTTTAATGTTTATCTATATGAACTATACCTACTTTAGACGTATACCTACAGCATTTTATAGCTAGTATTCCTAGCATATGTATCATATATGTATGATGGGAATGTTATGTATATAGGTACGCTGTTTGTTCATAAATATCCTTATGAAAACATTACGAATAGTGACATCTAGCGAGTTTTTATAGTTACACGTTGAGTTGCTGTTGTACGTGCTAGCTAATTGTAGACGCTGCTCAATTCGTATGATTATTCAAACAGAGATGGCGCTTAACGTGAATGGTTGAATATTTTTAACCTTATTATTGTAGGTATTACTGTAGCTGAATGTTGATTAAATAATTAAGGTATTTTAATTCCCAAGTCTAACTGAAAATAGGAAAAGTATGTATGCCATTTGAACCTCTTGGTTTTCTTAATAATTTACAAAAAAAATATTGATCTGAATCTTAGCAATAAACATAGCGAGATTTTATACGAGGCCAAAGACTGTTTTGACTCGGTTTGTTATGCGTTATGTTAGGCTTTATCACAGAGGTCGCCTCTTTTTGCGAGGTCGCAATGTCACAGAAAGAGCCCGTGGAGAGGACTCGAGAGGACGACCCACTCTCGGCTCCGATCCGCCGGAGGAACACCGGTCGGAGAAGGAGGGCGTATGCCAACCTGACCTGAGCGAGGGAAGTTCCGCGCTGCGGAAGGCACCGTCGCGGCGGGTTCGCGGAAGAATGCGAAAGCGTCCCCGTGCTCCCGCCAACAGGTGCGTGACGTAACACCTTGGGGTTTTAGTCGGTAAGAGTCCGACATAACCTGGCCGCTCCCCCGGGCGACAGGTATCCATGAGGATTTCCCCAAGTAAAAAAAAGGCTTTATCACAGAATAAATAATAGTGTTATATACAGGGTGACTGATGGGTCATTTTCAAAATTCCAAGACGTGGTGGTTTGAGATTGAGACCATACATGAAGAGAAAAAGTTAAATAAAAAAAAGACGTGTGGCACTCGGAGTCTGCCGCGGTAAAGCTATTGCATAGCATTTTTTATCAACTTATGCAATTATAATTATTTATTTATTTTATTACCTAATGCAGTAATGTTTGATCTAATATGAAGTTCCACAAGTTCCTAGTAGATGGCGCTGATTGTTTATTAAAGCCCGCATGTAAAGTTATGAAATCAAAGTATCACCGCTGTGCAGGTCGGAGTGGGGGGTGTTAGGTTTTTTTCGTTACGGAATTTCTGGATTCGGTCCCCACGCTCAAGGCCCGCGATAGAAGTTATGCAATAGCTTAAATAAACATTAATTATTTACTGAGTAAACTTAACGGAAAGTTAAAGAATTCGTTACGCAAGGCATGGTTATCAGGTACATAAGCGTAATGCAATAGATCCTTACTTAGCGGGTGGTGGAGTGCGTGTGGCGGGAACACTGCTGTTTTTGACTGAGGCCGCGCGTCGGGAAAAGTATAGTAAGGTCTCTTTATTTATTCATAGGGATTACTTACTGTTGAAAAATTAAATACCCACTTTTAATACATAATTGTGATCAGAATCGAGTTCAGAGTGCTCTTCTTCAGTATCTAAAATTCGTCACCAGTCACCCCTGTATATCATTTTTAAATAATTGTTGTAAATAGCGACATCTTGTCAGCTTAACTACTAACAGGTTGAGCCGCTGTAAGTTTCGAATAAGTAAGTGCCGTGTTTTAATACTCATCGCTTGATTATAGATGGCGTTACACATAAACAAAATAATTAAAAATTAAATAAAAATTAAATAGCCTTTTCCGACAATGATTAATAATAGGTATAATTAACTAATGTAATCTTCATTGTCATAGGTTCGTAATTATTGAGGTAAGATGTTAGTTGACGCGGCAAACGCCGCATGTTTTTACAAAAGTGAAAGTTTGTATATTTACATGTTTTCAGCTTAACAAACATAAGCGTATAGTCCATACTTTAGTACTTATTTTCATCTATGGTATAGTCCGACAAGGATCTTTTGGTGTGGTGGCAAAAATTGGAACTAACCACCGTCTTGGGATATATCACTTCATGACTTTTACCCCTCATATTTATTAATGTACTTTCAAATTCAATATCAAGATATGAAATAAACCAAAATTGACAAAATGCGGGCTTACTTATTGTAGTTATAAAATTTAAGAAGTTGTTTTCAGAAAGAAAAACCATTTTTAAGGTCTCAATAATCCCATTTTAAGAGTACCTAAAGAAGCAAGTTGCCTCTGTAATGTTTACATATTGCCATACTTTGAAAAATACACTTTAGAACATAATTTATTTCATTTTTTAAATCTCAATAAAAAATACGATTTCAGGAGAATTGTCTCTTTAGAAAGACTGTATGAAAAGTGAAGAAAGATAAGCAGATTTTTTACAAACCTTTCAAAATACGAGCATTTCTAGATACGAGTAGGTAGGCTTTTAAAGAAAGTAGTGGTGACGAGGATGACGAGGAAAACAATTTATGATTAAAACATAATATTATTTTCATGTTACTCTATTTTGAATGAATACTAATATTTTCTTGCTTAATCTTCTATTTATATCTTAAAACTTCTTCATCTTCAATTTCTGTTTTTATACATGAAAAAATTTAAAGTTTATGCATTCATATTTTTCCCTGAGACAAGGGAAATGATACTGTAATGGTAACCCTTATTTCACTCTCACGCCCCTCTGACGTCGTCATCCAAGCGCCAAAAAAGCCTTGTCGGACTGTA
Source organism: Stenoptilia bipunctidactyla (assembly GCA_944452665.1). Classification (NCBI taxonomy): domain Eukaryota; kingdom Metazoa; phylum Arthropoda; class Insecta; order Lepidoptera; family Pterophoridae; genus Stenoptilia; species Stenoptilia bipunctidactyla. The sequence continues at coordinate 15,535,027 of OX101726.1, forward strand.
ACAGTTTGGATAAGGATATTTAATACTTTTATTTCAGTAAATGATACCTGAGTTAATTGGGCATACCTACTTACTAATATTTCGTTTAGAAACCCCATCTGAGTATTTATTGTCATTGTATCACAATCAGGCTATACCTATTCCAATAAAATTTGTTATCTACGTAGGTAACGTAATTAAACGTAATTAAAAACGGGAACGCACTTAGTATTTTTTATCCACACTCTGCTGGAAAACCTGCTTGCTTGACAATCAATATATTCGGGACAGCATTCTTAACTTTTGATCAGATTGTAGGGACAGTATGATGCTTCCTTTGAAGATCCATGTAGGTAATAAGATCTTCAAGGATAACAAGAATTCCTATTTAGGCACCCATCTTCGGAAACGTTTAGGAACTGTAGAGGCCAATTTCTATGCGACCCGTCAAGCAAAAAGTAATCTTCTATTCCTATTCTGTACCTACATATAGCCGGTACACCGCCGGTGTACAAAATTCAATTGATAGGCAGTAAATAGCATCCGGACGTATTGGCACCTGCCTATCATTAATTATGGTAAGATGCAGAAAAAGCTTTTTATTTTCCTATATTCGTCTGTCCTAATATTCCTTCATCAGTTACAACACCAATCACGTTAAAATTGGTGAGATAGGTAACTATTATGTCTGTCCCTGAGAGTCCATGTTCAAATATTTAAGTAGGTAAGTAATTCATTGTTAAAAAATATTCAATGAGCGTTCAATGTAATGCTTGCGATCACGTAAAAAATGTTTTTGTTTCCTTTGAATGTAAAGTTATTTTTGGCATTTGATCCTTGTTAAAAATGTTTTGCAAATAATTGGTTATTTTGGTTGGAAATACCAGCTGCGTCGCATCAGAAAGTAAATGTTTAAAAATTTATTTTATAATCAATGAAGTTTTGACTATAGGTTAAACTTTTATCAATAGCTTAATATTGTTAAATCGCCCAGGTATAGTCGGCTTAGACCTGGTCGTGTCGTAAAAGGCGACTAATCAAAGCGACCTCCTGGTAGGATCCCGTCAGGGTCCGACTGTTTTAGAGACCACCCTTCATATAAATTTGCCGACGTGACATACCTATCACTGCTGCGGAAGTGATGTGTTTCCGCAATATTTTAGGAAGAGCCAGTTCGTTCTTAAGCCCGTGCGCTTTCAGTTTTGACCTCATCTTCACTTTACATAACGTGAGATAGGGAGACAAACGCGGGCTTTGTCTATAGTAAAAAATAAAACACTTTTTATCCAGATTTATAGTCATTATAAAAAAAGTCGGCAAAGACACGGAAACACAATATTAATAATAATAATAAAATCACCAGACAATCACACCAACTACATGGCCCCAAAGTAAGCATAGCTTCTGTTATGGGAGTCCATGTAGAGAACTAGGGGGAAACCTAGAATATAAATACATAAATAGATAAACACTCAGATACGGAACATTTTTTTTCTTGTTCCGTGCGGGAATCGAACCCGCAACCACTGGCGTCTGAGGCAGACAGGTATACCCCATCTTACAATATGGTTATTTATTTAGGTACAATATGGTGAATAACGATTTTGAAAAATTTTGATGTGGTCATCAAATTTTGATGTTGACGAATCTGTACAAAAAAAGTTTCTAAGATATCTTGCCTTCCGCACTGGGGACTAACAGTTATACTTCTGACAAGTATATCATCTATTGCAGGAAATACCACCTTCTACCTCTTAACATACGACGCGAAATTTGCGGATACTACATTTTTGTTGAAGATAGCTTCTAGCTTTATTGATTGCCCTGGGCTTCTGTATCAACTTCTTCTTAACTGTCCTGCCAAAGTTCTAAGAACTGCACTACTTCATTTGCCATTGACCAACAAATTACAGGGAAAATACTTGTATATGGCGTGCGAGCAATAATTTAAATAAACTATAAATTTTGTCTTGGACTTATTTAATACCAATGTTGCGTCAGCGAGGCGATATATCAGTAATGCTTTTTTCAGTCACAATTTTTTCAATTTTTCGTTTTTATTTTTGCTCATAGCTTTTACGTAAATTATATTATTAAAGCTAGTTATGTTAATTCAAATGCAACAAAATTAAGGTTTCTTTCCTATTAATGTATATGTTATTATAGTTTTTAAGTTGTAAATTTAAGATAAAGTCGCGTACTTATTTGTAATCGTTTAGGTATCGTAATTGTATTCATAATTAGTTTCATATCGGTGAGGACATAATTGGCCCACTATTACTACTGTATTTTTATTATTGTTATAATGGCTGTTAGTGCTTTCCTAAAATAAATAATTAAAAAAATAAAGACCGTGACTGTTTAAAAACAGCTTAACCTTGTCCTTACCAACACTATCCTAGTGTTTTGATTATGTACTCGGAATTTAACCGCGTTATAATATAACTTTCATTAGGGTGTTACACCAATCAATCGACGGTCGATCGATTTCAATCGGTGTTTTCTGATTGAATTGAATTCTGAACAAATTAGCAATCACCGTCGATTAATCCTTTCTACCATCCATCGACGCCGTCGATCAACGATGTATATTAAAGTTTTTTAGCTAATAAAAGAAAAATATTAGAAGTACATAGTCTATTTCAAAACGACGCGATGATTGTTTATAGAAAAGCAATAAGGATAACTTTCAACGAAGAAATTCATTCTCGGGGATTAATATCACGCGGCCTTCATGTCACTAGTCAGTAGCACATCAGAAGTCAATATCCATGAGATAACACAATAGAGAATATTGTATGACAATCAAGACAGTTTGGTAAGAACCATATAATAAAAAAGTTATTCTTATATCAGAGAGACGAGGATTTTATATAATTATTATACTTACAAGGAAATCGTAATGGCGTCTGCTGTTTCAATGAGCCACGGTTTAATGTAGCATATCCGGATAGCCTAACGATTGTTCTTGGTGTCTTATAATACTGTCTGCGCCTATCAATGCTGTTGTCGAATAAATATCTGCCTGGCTGCAAAGATGGTGAAAATGGCGTATAAATCTGTTGAAGGAAATAGAATAGGATTGTTCTAGATAACCTTAAGCACTCGCTCTAAACGGAGGATGAAAATAAATAAAGCCTCAGGAACGGGATGGCGCGCTTTAGTAGTTTTACGTTACGTTTATTAAAATGTTCTTGAAAAACTGTTTAGTAGTTTATGAATGTTAGGTACGTTTACTTATATTATGAACATGAAGGTTTGTTGCTGTTAATTTTCAGCATATCATGTAAAAACGGCAGGAAGGATTTCTGAAACTTCACAATTAGATTGAGCAAGGTCTTAATTCTTTTATATCCAGATGTTTTACGAGATAGGGATATCCGCGAGATATTCGCGTATAAACGCTAGTGATGTAACGAGCGAGTCGAACAGCGAGTTAAAAATAATCCAATCTGATATATATCACTAACAATATTAATACCATGACGTTTTTCCGTTAGATAGGTATAGCATGCAAAGCAATGGTCGGCATGGTCGGTACAAGGAAGGATGGGTGCCTGCCGTCCGTTTGTTTATCACGACTTCCGTGCTTCGGAGGGTTCGTAAAGCCGTTAGCCACGGATGCTGCATAAATTGTATACAGTGGTCGTAAGGGTATGACAGTAGTCATTTTCTGACATTCACCAACCAAACAAGGTTTGTGGCTCAAATATCCTCTTCATCCAGTGAGACCTTGTAGGCCACTAATGGCTATATAATAAAAATATATAAAAATGGCCTGGATGCTTTTTTTAATTTACGCATTGAAAACTTTTTATTCATATTTTGACAAAGCCAGGGGTGGTAAGCTGAAGAATCCTTAGGGATTCCTACCATCAGTTCGCAACTTGAGCTTTGTTTAAAAAAAAATACCCATCTCTTTGGATTAATTTGCACTTAAGTAGTTCATTTATTTTTATCGTTGTTTCGGTATTGTAGTTCCTTATCAATGTTTAAGAGATATACTTTATCCTGATAAAAAATGTTTAATCTTAATGAGTTTATTTTTTATTTGATTTTATAATTTTAAGAAAACATGCAGCTGCTTACATCCATTAGGATTCCAAAATAAAGTTATATGAAGGCCACTTATTAATTAAATAAAACAAATGTTGATAATATATTAATAAAACAATATATGTATAATAATAATTAAGATATGTGTTTACAAATTGTATTATTTAATACTGCTTACAAATTATAAACAAGGGACATACAAAAAATGAGTAAGTAATAAGGTTTACAGTAAAACTTATAGAGAAGGATCTTCTAAACTGCATAAAAACATTTAGCCATATTTACTTTAATACTTGCTGCTATAGAAGAAACCAAGATTTTTAAGCTCATTATTCATTTGGTTGATCAATCGAGGGTCTTTAATTACGTACGAAACAGTTTTGTCTGTAATTCTTGTTTGAGGTAGGCATGTATAGCATTGCTGTATTTCGGTAAGACTTGGTGTGTTGTGCGCACAAATAGGTACCAATTCCAGCCAGAAGCTTCCGAATATACGATTAGCTATTTTCAGTTCAGCTCAGTGCTAAATATGGTTATTATTATTATAACAAATATCTATCAGTATCTTCATTTTATGATTTTTTCGGTCTAACGAAAAGCAAATACCATGGTAATGTTGCGGGTACAGTCTCAAGAAAGGTTGGCCAATTAATAAATATATTTTGTAGGTCATTTACATTTAGCAGAGTAATAGCAAAAGGATAAAATATACTTCCTACTTTTACATTTACGCCATTAAGCATAACGGAAATCCGAGCTCTCTGCATTTTTTCTCTACATTAACTTCGTGAAGCCTGCTCATGTGTCAAATTGATAGCCGGTCAAATTAGAATTGATGCATTCGAATGTACCTTCTACAATACTACAATTACTAATAAAACATAACATTTATCTTGCTAGTATTTAGGTACACTAGCTAAGTTCTGGTTACTATTAAACGGATGTTATAAAGTAATTAATCTTGACTGTACATTTTGAATCAATCTAAACTTTGCTCATATTTTACTGTACAGAAGAGCTTAATGGCTTATCTCGCAGATAACCTCTTTTACAATCAATTAAGTAAAAGATTAATGTATGAAGTAATGACTTCATAACAATAATAATGTGTATTGTAGGTAATCAATAAATACTCAATGAAAATAAGAAATATACAACTATTTGTGCCCGCTGTTCCACACTTTAACTAGGTGTTATGTCAATCTAAATATAAAGTCTATTATTTTTATACAATTATTGCCAGGTTTCGTCAAAACTCAATATTCGGTTAGTGTTTTGAGCGAAATACTATTAACATTTTTGTCACAAAACTCACTATTTAAAATGCTTTTTTATTAGTTAGCCGGAGGGCGAGCTGATACTAAAAACTACACGTAGCTCTTTATAAAATAATTCCTACATCATTGCCGGAGCGAATGTACTAGCGAAGATATAAAATAAAATAAAATTCCCAGACAATCACACCAAGTACCTGGCTTTAAAGTAAGCAAAGCTTGTGTTATGAGATACCATGTAGCGAACTAGGGGGGAACCTAGAATATAAATAAACATAGGTATAGATAAATGCCTAGACCCGGAACATTTTTCTTTCTTTATTCCGTGCGGGAATCGAACTCGCGGTCTCACGATTACCGTAGTAGCGTTTAGAGCACTGCACCATTGAGACCGACAAGATATGTGGCGAAAGGCTGTATTTGAAGAATGTTCTCTATCCGGGCAGACCCTAAAAGGGTGTTACCATATTAAGTATCACAATTGTTTAGTAATTTCAAGTAGGTATCTCAAATAAAAATGTCACAAAACATGCATATAAATGTAGAGCTTTAGTAGTTGTATTTTTTTCTAAACTATTTCAAATATTAAAAAGATATGTCAAAGGTTTAATTGTAATCCCTATTAAGCGAATAAGTATAGCTATTTGATATACATCATTAGTTACATCATTCGGTATTAAATAGTTTTTTTGGTATAAAAAAGTTTAAATTTTTATGTATTTGGTATTATGTTGATGGCACATACCTAATTAGTTTTATAATATATAATCAACCCTATTCATTATAGTATATAGTTATATAGTTACATCTTTAAAACATGTTTTAAATACTTTCAGGTACCTAGGTACGTGTATTCTTGTAAATGTGCGGTTAAGAAAAGCTGCCTCTACAGTCGTGAAACTTTTGAGAGTAAAAGTGAAATAGTTCATCACGTTGAAAGCACTTCGGTTCTACAGGGAAAACCGTGTGAAAACGTTAACTGTTTGCAGTTTTCACTGCCCATTCGCCACAATTAATGATTTGCAGTAAATTACACTGTTATTTTATGCGAATGTTTATGTGTTTACTTTGGCCAGTTAGACTTAGGTTGGCAGATGGAGGAATTGTAATAAAAATTGGGATAAAAATTATTTTGGTCTGTTTTGATGGTGGTGGCTCGTGGATTTAAAATACTTAAAAGAGCTCTATGATGTACAGAACCAAAACCACTAAAGTTGTAGCCACAAAAAAGGCACTTTAAAAAGTTTGACAGTATAATTGCGTAAACAAACAGAACCAGATTTCTGAAATAACTTTTTATTAAATGTTTTAAAACCAATATTTAGTTTTATAGAGACAATTTTAGAGGAATTGCATCGACGGTCAACGCCCTACTAAATTCTGTCTTGTCTGAATACAAAATTAGATTGTATGAGCACTTATTCCACAACACATTCCCTTTTGGGCATATCTGAGTTTGAATCAGGCATGTAGAGTCTTATCTATAGATGTAAAACGCAAAGCATGATAGTGCACGAAAACTGGCCTAGTTAAGACTGTTTAGATAATTCGTTTGGCCCATTGTTTTTGTTAACGCCACGAAAGTAATAGGATTAAGGCAACCCGAGTAATAAATCGAAGTTCGTGACGCGAAATAGGGCTCCATCGACCATCGGGCGAACGACCGGCGAGGCGGCGTGAAGTCGGCAGCAGACGGACGTAAGGCGCGCGCCGTGAACACAGCTCCAAGCTAAACTCAGTTTACCGACAATTCAACGTTGGAGCGCGTGTCTCTTGGCGTCGCCGTGCTTTCGAGTACATTGTGCTAGTGCAATAACATAACATACCAAACATCTGTGAATTTATACAAATAGTGTAGTGTTGTTTATCAGAGGAGCCCATCGGGTACACAGTTGTGATGAATTTAAGGATATACCTATGGCTGTCTTGCGTAGTCCTCGCAGGATACGTTCGAGCGACAAAGGTAAGGGGGACCGTCGTCTTAAATATGGCATTCGCCCGGCTTTTTGTTGTCGACAGACAGGGCCGTGACTCCAGACCGGTATTAGCTCGGGGAACACGAAAGTTGCATGTTGCACTTGCGTAACTCTCAACGTCAACATCAGTGATTACTCAGTTAACTGATACTCGTAGGATTACCATGTGCACGCGTTTGATGTTGACTTACTCGAGCGCCTGGTGACTCGGCCTAAACCTTTCCATATTCATGTAGCCAGAGCGTTACCTTGAACGTGCAGTAATCGTCAGGTAAACAAACGTTATCGCGTTTGTTTGGCATCGATTGGAAACGTTATTTTGGTTCCCATATCGTGGACTATAGTTAAGAAAGAGATAGCATGACACTAAGGTAGAGGTAAGAATGTGAGCGCAGCGCCCACGTTTGGGAGAAAGCTGACATCACGATGCAGTGTGGAAGGTTGTCAGCGATTGTAATGAGTACACGCCTTGAACGCAATACGCCATATAAACAAACTCACTTTAAAAATAGTTTGGATCTTCAAACAATCTAATTGATAGTAGGTACACAAGACACGCAATGTTTGGGTATCATAAACCCCAATTGTTACATTCCATTTACCGATGTTACAAGCACCGAGTGTAGGTGCAGATAGAGCCGATTCTAAAAACCCTTTCACAAGTACAATTAATCATAGATTTTAGGTGTAATAAGACTGCCTACGCTACAATAATTTTATGTTGGTATTTATCTAGAAACAGCTACGGCCTGAGTACAGAAACTTGTTTTTGTCATCTTAACTGTAGAGACATCGAAGGTTATCGTTTTGCAACATGCGTCAACTGATTATAGCGAAATCATGCGCAAGGTAGAGCTAGCGAAACAACTTCATTAAATGGGTCTATCTGGTTTACGAATAAAAAGACATATTTTTTCTATTGTCCTGCCAACTCATAATTAAGGAAATAAGATTACGTAGTCTTTGTCACGGACATCTTCTCAGTAAAATGTAAGTAAGATGAATGAGATGATTTTTACTTTGTATTCGATACTCTACCTTTTCTCTCTTTGGATCTACCTACCTATTTACTTTTTACTATGCATTTGCAACAAAAACCCTTTGTTTCGATCGCTGTTAATAACGGAATAATTAGGCTAATTAGATAACGCCAAATATTAGTGTTCGACCAACTGGAATTTATGGAGAGTACACTTTCATTGAAATTTTGGTAACATAGGTAACATTGTAAATTGTAATGCAACACTAGTCAATTCTGATCACTACACTTGAGTAATCCAAGTGAGTATAAGTTGCTTTTAATTAAAATTATCTATGTACCTACTTACTTAAATTGAGTGGTAGTTAATGTGTAGTAGGCACTACCTACATATATTTCGTACTGTTTAAGTATTGAGGAATTTTCTATAAGTATTAAGTAGGCAGTACTTACGTATGCATAAGCATTAGTTTTTGTGTGAATTTATTTCGGAAACAAATTTGGAAAAATATTTTGCTTTTGATAGCTCAGCTTTTCAGGAAGAATAATGATATACCTGTATCTCCTACAGGATCAAAAGTTATGTGGGTAAAATCACGGTCAGCTGCTAGTATTAGAAATCAATGTAAAAGATACTGATATCCTTATTATTGTATTGTGTATTTTGTATGATTTTGGTACAATAAAGGCTCGAGATGTGAAACCGATCATGTGAGAGAGTCGCGCAGACCCATCCACGGATCAATCCTCGCATCAGTAACATTGAGTTGCTTTGTAATAAAAAAATAATAAACTCTTTCTGAATTCAAAACGAACGAAATGGAGTTTCAATAATTATTTTTGATGGAGCGGTATCTTGATTTTCAAGTGAAACCGATGGAAACCATCTCGATGGAACTGTCGAATGACTCTAGCTTAGCGTATTATTCTTGTAGAATAATAAACAACCCTGTTGTATAGCTGGATGGTCTAGGCTTTTAAGCCTAGAATCTTAAGTGGCAGCCATGCTGATTTCAAACGTCTGTAAAATAATGGTGTAAGTAAAAATAGGTATCAAATATAATTGAAAGTATATTACATTATAGTGGAAAACCCCTTAAGTTTATTGTAAGAAGAACTAACTGAAGTGCGCAAGTGTGAATTACGGATCACGCATAACCTTTGCTCTTCTTTCTTTGTAAACAATGTTGTGTAACAGTAATTTTCTCTCTTTTTGACGATTAGTCATCTTAAAATAAGTTTGAAATAAAAATAATGTTTAGGTTAATGTTAAATACTGAAAATTTGAATTAAAAGACATGATTTGAGCCACATTTGAGCCCAAAAATAATAGAATTTTCAACTCACTCTGACTCAGGAGTGGGGACACTGGTTAGCCCTCTGCATAACATCTACGAGTAGGTACCAACCTACTTAAATTATAATTATGCAATTTCATGAAATGGAAGTGGGATTCACAAACTTTTGTTATCTAATAACATTAACATAAGTACTTTAAGCATTTACTTAACTAAGGATATAAATCCTTAGGTAGGTACCCACACCTACTGTCTTGCTGTCGTTTTGAAACAACTTATCTATATTTTACAATATATCTATGCAAATTCCGTAAATAAGCACATCTATCTACGGATATCGTTCTAAACAAAATTTATTAAACAGTTATTAATTTATGAATACGTAAGTACCTAAGACTTGAGCAAATATTGACTTTTTCTGTAAAATATTATTTAGTATATCGTACATTAATCATAACATATATTTATTTAGTACATACATACATACATACATAACTTCACGCCTGTATCCCTAATGGGGTAGGCAGAACACCAGAGGCTTTAAAACCATCTGATGTCACATTTGACAAACTTTTTTTTTTTTTTTTTTATAAATGACTAAACCCGCGTTTGACCTCAATCTCACCTGATGGTAAGTGACGATGAGGTCGAAGATGATAATAATACTTGGAGGTATTATTATGATGGAGAGGACTATTGCAGTGACAGGGGGTCAGCCTATCGCCCGCAAAAACGCCAATAAAACCTCCGTCCCTTAACTGACTTTTGAAGAGAAGCAGCTATGAAGCAGAACATTCTATGTTTTTTATTTAGTACTTACCCAACAAGTCACTACCTAAACGCTAAATCTCGGCCTCTTATAAATATACAAGGAGACATGTCTATTTAACTTATGTTATAAAAAAACGGGTCAATTACGTGTCAACGCGATACGGTTATCTTTCCTTAAACAATAACTATAAAGATTGGTAAAAATATGCCACAGAAAATGTATCAACCGACCACCAATGTTTTAGAAATGATTGAGCTTTGTATCAAGTTTGTTCTTAAAGATAATGCAAAACATTCAACGACGTAATTAACAAAACTATTTAAAAAAACTGACTGTTGACTTACAATCTCGTGTTAAGTGTGTACAGAAGGCACATCAAACGTTACAAATCTGTCAATTATTTTTTTACTTGAATCTGAACTCTATACCTCGACAAGTTAAAATTGGTTGTGGAAATTTGAAAGGTAATGGAACGCTTGATCTGCTGCCTTCTGTATCTACTTAGATAATAATACCTCAGTTTTTAGAGCTGATAGAGTCTCGAGTTTTAGACAAAATTTAAGAAAATACTTTATTTTTTCTAAACAATAAATACGTCTTGTACTTCCAAGGCTTATGAAACATTAAAAAATTAAAAAAAATATTGACTAATGGGTGGTCACCCATTAATGTGACCTGGTGAAATGAAAGAAATGGTGGCTCTGTATTTTGATGGGCAAGTGTTTCAATAGGTACTACTTTCCTTACAAGCCAGTGTCTGGTACGATTCTGAGCCAAGACTTCTATACGCATGATAACCTATTTTATAAAAATACTAGCTGTTGTGCGCGGTTTTACCCGCGCAATTTCGTATCCCGCGGGATTTTCGGGATAAAAAGTAGCCTATGCGGATTCGGAAGAATCCCTCTAAGTAATGGTAAAAAAAAATTGAAATCGGTCCAGTAGTTTTTGAGCCTATTCAATACAAACATACAAAAATACAAAGGTTTCCTCTTTATAATATTAGTATAGATAGCTGAAATATATTAAGTTCTTTAGGTCGCTTAGTTTAAAGGTTTCTTAGTAAGGTTTCAAAATACAAAATACTATTGCTACCTAACTAGCAATAGTATTTTGAAACCTTACTCAGACTCCTTTACTTAAATATGGATTTTTTGACAGCTTAATGTAAAGAATTGACAGAGAACCTGTCATGATTAACTCATTCGATGTTTCATATGGACTTCAGAGATGTAGAGCTGTAAGTTGTGCGTGACACATATTAAGAAGACAGTATTTTCTTCTATTGGGTGATATTTGGATAATAATATTTGGTACACAGGTGTACATACATACATACACAGGTGTACATATTAGAAATTTCGCTTTTATAACTGTAGCTTCGTAGCCATATCCTATATATATCATAAGGCAAAATATGATCTACCTATGAACCAAAGTTCATTCGAATACGATCATAAGATAAACAAGCTCAAACATCCACTCACTTTAGTGATATTAGTAGGATAGGAATCTTTTCCCTCATTATTCCTGTCCTAAAAGAATATTGCAATTGATGGTATTCTACGCTATTTCAACCCTAATAGTGGCCTAGCATAGAATCGTGGTCAGCTTAGAATCGTAACCGTATCACGAGATCAAGGGGTCCGTAAAGACACCGAAACGTTCTACTAAATTCGGTAAAAGGGATCTTTTTAATAGATCTTCCTGCGTGCCAAAATTTCATCTCAGTTCGCCCAGCCGCTACATCGTAATAGAACAACAACCGTCGTCCCCTCCCACACATCACAAACATGAAGTTTATAATGTTACTAGGATATACACCGCACAGTTTAATTAAACTCCGTTAAGTAGTTTTGCGTGATTGTGTAACATTAATTAGATGTATCCACAATTATACAGGGTGGATCGATATTTATTTATGAAACTCTAAAACTACGAACACGGACTTCATTTATCGACTAAATGTAAAATTACAGTCAGGAATGTATGGCATTCAAAACGAATTGGAGGAATTTTATTTGTGTTATATTTTCCGATTGTTTAAGTTAATTTGATAATTTAAAATAAATGTTTGAACACATACTTGCTAATTAATTACTGTGTTTCCTAAAAACAACGTTGTGCGACTACCATGAAAACGTAAATACCTAGGTATTTGATAACCTATTAATTTTGTATTCAAATTATTACAAAATAAATCGTTACAATAATTTTCTCCTTTTTTAGGAATTAAAAGCAATCCAAATTGCAAAATAAAATCCTTTCTTACGTGTTTCGAATACCTTAAGGAGGAATCAAAGTTACGAGATTTCTCTTTGATGTGGTTTTTACAAGCATTTCTCCAAAGCTAAGCTAGGACTATTCAACATTTTAATGACTAGCAATTAAGTCATAGAAAATAGGTAAATAAAATATCGGTATCGGTTATCAAACCAAGTACTTTGCGGACAAAAGAGTTTTTTCCCTGGAAGCTTCTTTTTGCTTACGAATATTTTTTTTAGGATAAGAAATAAGAAGCTTTTTATTTATTTACTTTTTCTGGAAAACTCAACAGTAACATAAATACATATATAAATTGAAACATAAATAACAAAGTACCTACACATTTACCTCGTAGAGTTGTCACATAAAGATAAAAAATTAACAGTGAATGAACGTTTTAAACACTTATCCAATGTGTTTCTTTAAAAATAAATAAAATTATAAAATAATTCAACAAAATATTTGGTAACAAAGTTCTTCATAAATTCTTATTGTAAAATCATTTGCATTTTGTATGCTCCAAAAACTTGAATACTACAAATCAAAACTCTTGAATTGACGCTCATTCATTTTAAATCTAAGTTCAAGGGTTGAGATTTATTATTAAAACCCGATCTTGTAGTTATATGCACTAATATACAAGAATAAAGCCAGGATATACAGTATTCCCAGAGTACATTTTATTCTAAAACTCTATAATAAAGTTCAATTTACAATTTAGCAAACTTGGTTATTTCGTTAGGACTATGTTACAAAATTTGCCAAGCACACGACCAGGCGCAGGACAAAAGAATGCTTCCTCTATAGAAATAACGGAGAGTGCACCGGTCCTGCGAGGAGCGTACTACAGCATTGTTTGCTATGCCCTATTCACAAATACATACTATCTCGCTCTTTTACTAAGAATCCGAACGAGACCGCTATCTATTTAAAGTTAGACGCATCTAACTTATAACCTCTTAAAATAAGCAGGATTGAAACTGCTTCCAGTTAGTTTGATTCAGTGAATTTACGAACAAGCGTGTAAGCAAATTGGTGTGAATGGGTTTTTTCTAATTATGTGATAGTATTTTTGATTTAATTAAAATATAGTATAAAACCATTTACGAAGTTGACTTAATAAAATGTTACAATTAATAATAATTTAAAAATATATGAGGTTTAAAAACAACGAGAGGTTTTCTGACAGCTCATTAAAAAAACAAAACTGTACAAAATTGGTACAAAAGGCTTCGATAGATGGCGCTTTATAAAAGGCGAAGGCGAAGAATTTATTCCACACTGCGTTTTTTAAAGTAAAATAAATTAATTGACGTCTCTATCAGAAATTGAACGTATAAATAACCATAGATGGTAGATACCACTTACCTACACTATAGTATACAGCCTTAACGCCTTCGGCTTTTAAAAAGTGCCATCTATAGAGGTTTTTTGAACTAATTTTAATGAGCTGTAAGAAAACTCCCCATTGTAAGCTTAGAAGGTCCGACTAATTTGTTACCTCGTCGATAGTTAAATAAAGTAAGCGACAAGGTGTTTTGGGCATATGTGTTTGATTTGATTGAATAGTTTTATTTCAATCATAGCAGAATTGTTTACTATGCGTTATCAAAACTATGCATAATTTGACAAGACCGTGCAGATAGAAGATTACAAACTGCGGGATACTTAGCCGTTAGATTTGCATACCTCTAAATACAGTAATCCACGCTATAAGAAAGAACACTATAATATTTTATTTTATTAGCTTGCAAAGTAAAACAAAGTAGAGTTCTAATGATTTTGGGATAACATTATAAAACTATACTTTGTTTCTATTGATAAAAGTTTGATATTAATATCATGGTATCAAGCCAGCTGGTAGATTCAAACAATCCGGACACCGAGGCGGAACAATAGTATTGTATGAGGTATTTAAAGTAGATGGTGAAGATAACGCTTGACGAAATCAGTAGATATAGATGCTAGATAACGAAAAAATTAATAGCACTCACTAATTTCGAGAGCCGTTATCTTTCCCATGTTGCGATATCTCTGCTACCTACTTTATGAAATCCAAAATGCACTTCAAAACATTATCTTCGTTTTAAGTTCATGTTGATAAAACATTTGAGTAAAAAACAATGAAATTGGATACTACCAAATTGTCAGTATATCAATCTGAGAGCAATTTTCATATTTTATAATTTTCAAAGTGTTATATACGCATCGAAATACATCGAACTCTACAATTTCATTATTTCTTCATTGGTCTGACTAGATATGATATAATTATACAAATATGAAACAGATTTTAACACCAATCAGCAATAATTTATTCTCTTAAGTTTTCGCGATTCATACTATTAAATAAATGAATGATGTATATGTATAACTTTTCAATCTATCAATCCGACGCTTGACACCTCAGTCGCTCGTGACCACGGGGTCTGCAAAGACACCGAAACGTCGAGTCAAAATTTAAAATGTAAATATACGCGATAAATCCGGTTAAAAAGTGTTTTATTTAATAATAATTTATTCATAATAGATTGCCAAAATATTTCGCTACTACTTTTATGTAGAATGATTTTATGGAAATATTAAAAGATAGTGTTAAAGACCGAAAAGATAAAAAGTTGTTTAGAGTTTTCCTTAGAGAGCTTTAGAAATGGAACCAACGAACATTTGTAAGCAGACAGGACAGTTGTTTTCAGTATTTGTCATGTCTGACCGGGTCAAAGGGCTGTATATACTTCCGTCGTAAATCTTGTTTCACAGAACCTCTTTTGTTCGCACATGCCCCTCTGCATACGAGGCTGTATTTCCAGAAACTCCTGTGATATTGTGTCTATTTGAAGCGCTTTTCTGTATTCCATTTTCTGGGTACTATTGGCTGACTTCAGGTATTAGGGAAAAATGCAGTTTGTGTGACTTGGTAATCATCTATATCGAATCTAAATTTTTGATCCATTTTACACTTTGGTTGTCATGGCAACGCTCATATATTTAAGTGTTTACAATCAAGGATTTTTAGATTCAAATAGAAATCCTGGGTAAAAGGTAGAGATAGATATAGATATGCATAATGCTATAGGAATAAGCTACTCAGATTTGTGTATTAATTGTATTTCTATTGATATAATAATAATCAGGTCAAAAAGTGTCATGCGGATCTGCTTAAAAGAATTAAATGAATGAATTTGAAGAACATGAGACATTTTAGCTTTTCGTGCAAAACCAAAATGGTAAAGTATCTGATCACTTTGTGCGCTTCAGTGACATGTTCAAAAACCTACTATCTCCAGAACATCTTAAAGATAGATTTACTCCCCATTCTCTGTGCCGAAGTCTCAAATTAAGAACATCACCACATAAATACAATGTTATCTGGAGTCTTTTACAGTCTCGGCTATTAAACACTGGAATGGTATACTGGCTGAATGTCGTAAAAACCTTCGAACTCAAAGTATTCCAAAATACCCTCTTGCTTTCTAAGAAAATCATAACGTTTTGCTGTATTTTGTATTTTGAACTGAAAGTATATGTAAACATAATAGACAGTACCTAGTGGTATTATAACAAAATGCATTATATTCTCTCCTTTTAAAAATATACTTACTTCTCTACAACACAAAGGCTACTTTGATGAAAATGTTGCTCCTCTATGCAATGTGCTTTGTTTTTTGCGCAACATTTATGGTAACTATATTAATGCAAAGAAGAATCCGTCGATATAGATAAATATTTAAAGCAGACGAAATGTCATCAGCAATTTTGCACGATAACGGAAGTAAGTAATATACATATAATATAATAAAACTGGAAAAAGCTTGATGCTCCAAAAAAACTGGATCACCTTTTTGCGAATCTAAAATATAATATAATATAAATTTTAAACATGATTATTAAATAATTTATTCTTCAGATTCAAGGCTGAATTGTCATTCGAGGTTAGAGAGAAAGGTTCGAAAAAATACGTTTACTGTATTTGAACAGGAAAACTGTCAGGAATTCAAAACGATTTCTCCTCGTCCTTCATTAATCAAAACCAGTAGGTAATGAGCCACAGGTTAAATTGTGATTAATTAAAACCAACCCAAAACGTACAAACGGTGGTAATGGTCAAATATTTGGAGCAAAGTCAAGCCGAAAAGTTTCTGTAGGTAAGATGTAAAGTTATAATAAGTATTGGTTCTTTCGGGGTGTTTGAGATAACAAAAGTTTTGCTTTTCGAAAACTTTATGATTTGTTAGTTTTGTTCTTTTGATGATATACCGTGAAAGCAGAAATATAAATATTTCTTGTTAGTATTTAATGTTTCATTCCCATTTTATTTACCATTTCCGATTACACACCGGATATTTTGTAATGGTCTTAAAATAATATTTAAAAGAAGAGATATTAAAACAACAACATTGTCTCGATTTTTTTTTTAAACTAAAGAATCCTTCTCTAATTTGGTAAAATAATACATTCCAAAATAGGTCTAGCTGATGGACTTTATTTGTTAACTTTGCTATCGCAAATTAATGTGACTAGGTAAGTAGTATTTAATTTAGCCTAGTTCATAAAAAAAATATTTACCTACTTTTCAACGCAAGCATGCAGCATAACTATAATACAAAATTGATACTCTATTGTCATAAATAATAAATCATAGAAAATACAAGCATGTGCTAAGCAGCTGCCATTTTTTTCGGTTTCATTTTACAAAAGTACAATGAGTCACATGCCGAGCTCGGCTATCAGTATCGAAAGTAATCTACTTAAAGAGAGTTATTGCTGCCTTCCGCCTGAAAGTATTAGGTATAACATTCTTGACCAAAATAAATAACAAGCTAGGACAGAGCAAACGCAATCTTGCATACGTGAACAAAAGAAAACAGACTCTGACGATTGTCACTTGTCTTTTGAACATTTTAAATTATAGATTTACAATCGTACTTCCTATTGAAAATGCCGACTAATTTTGTCACACTAACTTCATAAATACGTGAGTCCAAACTTATTCACATGTTTAGTAGCCCGCCGCGGTCGTGAGAAACCTCATTCATAACTGTGGCGTAAATAATGGATGTATTTAGGATTTATGTCCACTTCTAAAACGTCATTTTCAGTTGACCGTATCATATCACAAACAAACCATACAGAAACTGATTGTCATGCTTCCCTTATTACTCAAAACCCATACAGGTACAGCTATAATTTGTAGTTATGTACCTTAAAAACACAATTTAAATATCATTCTAATTTGATGGCAAAACAAGCCGTTGTTTAAATTAAGCTATAATTTCGCGAAAGGTCCCTCGTAAATTATAAAGTGAAAAGGGACAGACACAAGAACCAGGATCGTAAAATGAAAATTGAGCATCTTACCTATAGAAAGGTAAAATGTTTAGCTGAAGCTTAGAAGCTTAATTTAACGAAAATATAAGGAAATTTTACGAATTGTCGAAAAAATACTCTTCGATTTGGCGAATTATTTTAAGCAGGGAATAATTCAACATCAATTATTTGTTGTGACAAGATATTGGTTAAGTGGATATTTCTGTTTTTTATTAACGTAACTATTAATTAATTGTTTTCTACTTAAAACTATACGTCAATAGAATAATAAAAAATTGATATTATAAAACATATTTGACGATAGAAACTACTAATTTTTGAGTCAAAAGCGCTAACAACAATTTACTTTCGCAAAAATGTCTGTTTTGCTGCATATGGTTGCTTTTATGTAGTTATTGCACCTAATAGGGAAAACAGTTAAAGTAGTATGACAAACGCGTGCTAATGGGCCACTATTGGTCTTTGAATCGACAAAACCTTACCACGAGAATGAGTACAAACATATTGATGTCTAAAATCACGAATGCGCATGAGTCGACATTGTGATCTTTCAAAATGCGTACTGCAAACTCCTCTACGCCGTATCAGTGCAAGTTGTTATTCAAGTCCGTTTGGACACGCGTGATCAACAGTCCAGCCAGTCATACGGGCCTTAACTAGGTGTTTCCGTCGAAATATGCGATGCAAGGACAAGATATTTCTAACTGTCTTAAGGCGTGGTTAGATGGTTAGTTAGAATGCATATTCAAAAAACACGAGGTTCTGCTCACGCTTCCTAACGCGCATCTTTATTAATAAATAAAAATTAGTTTTTATAACCACGTGGGATTTTGACCACAGAACAAAGGATACAAAAATATTGGAAGCTTTACGGCCGATTTCAATAACTTAGCAGAGAGTTAATGTAAAAGTAAAGATAGTAATTCCCTTACTGTCTTGTGTCAAACCTGTCACAAATTTGTCACTTGAACTCAAAATAGAATACGAATTTCTATCTTTACTTTTACTTTAACTTTTTGGTAAGTTATCAAACTAGCCGGTAGTTAATAACAGTCGAATAAAATATAGTATTTCCGAGATAAAGCTACAGTTTCAGACAAAATTTACATTTTTTAAATTTAAATAAATTAGTTAATAGTAGCTTGAATCGAATAATACTTACATACAATGATCACAGCAAACGTTATTTTGTAGCATATGAAATAAAATATAATTTTAATGTCAAATCTTTAATTCAAAATACATTTTAGTACAACTCTCGAATACACACAGACCCTAAAAAATGCATAATACCTTTAATGAAACTCCATAAAATCCAGTCTTTTATTTCAAACTAGCTGCTGCCCGCGACGTCGTCTGCGTGAACGCTATGCAGCACCAAACGCACCTACGATTATAACACTGCTAGCGTGATAATATGTAGCCTATATGTTGACCCGACTTCTTAACTATCTTCATGCCAAATTTGAAGTAAATCCATGCAGTACTTTTTGAGTTTATCCCGGAAAGACAAACAGACAAACAGACAAACAGACAAAAATTCTAAAAACTATATTTTTTGTTTCTGTTTCGATTGTAGATCATACCCCAAGTATTCTTTTAAAAAAATATTCAATGTACAGTTTTGACTTTCCTATCATTTTATTATATGTATAGATAATAAGTCTAACCACAACTTCGTCGTACGGACGGAAACAATACGTGGACGAGTTAAAATACTTTGGGTCCTACTTCACCTTAAGTACAAAGGTGGTCATTGCGTATTAGCGCGCGTCTTACAGGATGGTCCTTATACGATTCAATGTTAGAACTAATTGATGATTTATGATAAGGATATACTGAGTTGGAGATGTAAACAATGCCATCGAGGTTCTCTTCGCGTAGGTAGATGTCTGAGAACATCCCATTCATCTTATGTCACGACTTGAAATAAATAAGTGTATTGTTGTTTTGCGTTTTATCGGTAGAATATTATATTACGCGTAAAACTTAAAGTCTAACGCCTGAGTTAATAAATCGCTCTCAACCCCAAAAGCGTTTTGTTCGTGTAAATCTGCCGCAAAATTTTACGACTCCGGTGGTGATGTGTTTCAGAAATATTTTTTTTAGAACCAGTTCTTTCCTGTCTTGAGGTCGAAAATGAATGCCCGTGTGCTTTCATTTTCGTCTTCATCTTCTCTTACCATCAGGTGAGATTGGGATCAACCCTGAAACCCGTATTAAGTTCCTTCTAAATTCAGTCCAATTTATTTCGGGCGCCATTTGCGCTACTTAACAAATGAACGACTCCCGTCATATTTATTTGAACGTACTTGAAACAATTTTTAAGCCTTATTTCTTTGAATTGCCTAATATCTGTAAATTCAAAAGGAACGTGACGAAATTTTAAAAACCTTTATTTCATTTTCGGTGAAGCGAAAACTCCTATTTTTCCTTTTTAAAAATGAATTTGAATATATTGAACATCAAGTTTTATTGATAGTCGTTTAATGATAGGGACAGGAAATTAGGTCAGACAGGTCATTAGGTTATTATCATTAGCCCACTATAGTGCTTATTTAATGCAGGTTTTTTAGGCCGACTATTGTTTCCAAATGATATCAAAATCCTGATTATAATTACAGTAACGTACGATTAGGCTAGATGCTATCAACGATAAATCAGTGCAATGTAAATTACGTAGGATATCTTTAAGTAATATGAATGTGAAGTGATAAATTATTTGACATACAAGAACGGCTCTAGGAAGGATAACAGGATGTTTTTCATTTAAAATTAATTCAGTTGCAGTTGTTGATGAACTTAACGTTAACTTCAAAGAACCAGACCCACACACATATGAATAATGGATAATTTTCAATAAGCTCTATATGGTTTTGAATTTAGGATCTGGTAGGTTGTACATTGTACGGCACAAAGTTGGCAAATTTAAAATGTAAATACATAAAGTTTCAATAAAAATTTTCAATATTTAATTGAAAATAAATCCGATTCAAAGATCTATTGAAATTAAAGTCCAAAACCCTATAACAATTTAAATGAACATTACAATCACCCACTCATTTGCTTCTCGCTTGCTATTTCATATAGCTTTAACAGAAAATAAAGCCTCAAATAAACTGAATGGTAACTTCAAATATACCGGAATCCTTCGCTAAAACTGAGATTTAAATAGACAGTTATGCAAAGCTTTATCATGGGCTTGAGTCGGTTAACTAAATCCTAGGTTGAACTGTAGAACATAATAAGGCTTTGTGAAGCTCTGCCTCTTAGACATCTTATTATTAAAGGTGCCACACTGACAGGATTGAAATGCAAAGTGCAGAATGCTAATGCAGCTGTTCATCACCTCGGCCGATTATCCGGCCGTCAGCCGAATTCAAGTGCGAGGTTCTTATCCGTCCGGTAAATTAATCAAGCCTTGAAAATTGCACGGAAGCTGAAGAGGCGTTTAATTGTAGACTAAGTTGCTTTTTAATTAATTAGGGTCTTTTTTCTGTTTTTTTATTTTTTATTAATGCTCATTTATTTATTTATTTATTTAAATTTTATTGTGTATCATAGTATTTTTATCAATTTTGGTTTATTTTTATGTCATAATACAATCAGAAGTTTTTCCATATAGAAGCGTTTTCTTATATGACAGCCATGGATATAAGACGTTGAGGAATGTCAAAACATATTATAAATTGAAATTACGTTAAGTTACAAAAAAGTTAATAATTTTATTATGTTAAGTAGATACCATGTGATCACGTTCCTAATAGGTAACGTATGTACTTCATCTTATGAGATTCCGTGTAAATGTTTTTGAGAGCTACAACAAATTTTGCTGATTTAATGTTCAGAGGAAGTTCGTTTCATAAACTATTTGCGCAAACCATAAACGACTCGTGTTCGTAATCTGTAGGATGTAATGATGCACTAAGCAACCTCTATGGATCGTAAATTACGCTCGCGTTAAGAGTGACGATACTGAAAGT
Source organism: Stenoptilia bipunctidactyla (assembly GCA_944452665.1). Classification (NCBI taxonomy): domain Eukaryota; kingdom Metazoa; phylum Arthropoda; class Insecta; order Lepidoptera; family Pterophoridae; genus Stenoptilia; species Stenoptilia bipunctidactyla. The sequence continues at coordinate 15,556,937 of OX101726.1, forward strand.
GTTCTTGAAAATAGCGCGGGGCGGTAGAGTTGAATGGAAAATGATACAGTAGACAAAGAACATGAATATTCCGGCAAAATCGAGCAGCAAGCAACTTGAGCTTTGTGCGGTATTCAGACACATGATCATATTTACGTAATCCAAACATGAATCTTATACAGAGATTTTGGTGGCGCTCAAGCTTCTTAAGATGGCCATACAGATATTCTACATCTGTGTATTCGAAAATATAAAGGAAGACAGAATATGAAATCAGTTTTTGTGGTGTAGGTATATTATATATGATTTTTATCTTCAATTATTTATCTGATTGCTGTTCCATTTGAAGAGATTCCCAGTCCCTTAAAATAATAACTTATAATTCAGCCGTGGATAAAACGATTGGGAAGCTGAGTAGATTAGTTTGGGTGTCAAATCAAATACGACATCTCATTTAAGTTGTTTTAAAATTTCGTTGATGATAGCAATTAATAATTCCTACAAATATTGTTTAAGACAAAAATGAGAACAAAGAAATAAGAAAAAGGCTGATTCTATTCTGGCTACTAACAAAAATGGAAAGCAGTAACACGTCAATATAACTTAAAAAAAACGTTAGAAATCAAGAGCCTTTAAGTCAATATAAATATTATCAATCAGTTTACCTACAACTGCATGTATTATATAAAATGTTCTGTTCCATACATTTATAAACGTGAAAGTTTTTCAGTTTCGATTGATGGATGTTTGTTGTCCGCGGGAACAAACTAAACATGAAACAGGAATTTTAGAAATCCATCTAATCGATATGCAATGGAGCTAGTTAATCATTCTAAACTATGATTTTATATACTATCTGACAATGGCTTTAAAAATAAATAGGTATCTTATGATACAATAAATCTACTTTAATTGACCCTATCGATCAAAAACCGAAGTCTCATTTCATAAGAAGCAACGTTCCCTCAACATTAATATCACTACAAATTCCATTCCGAGGTCATGTCAAGCTTCGGATCGGTCGCTAGGCCTATACATATAAAACCTATACCTACATAGGTCGTAAGGATTTGTCAGACGTCATAATGGCGCCCGCAAAATTTCTGACATTCACTAATCAGCATTGCTCAGATTGTTGGACTGCCCAAAACCACAAAACGTCTAGAGGAGGGAATGCAATCAATATAACAGAACGGATTCGTCAAGTAAAAAGTACAGTGGAATTTAAAAATATTATTACTTATGCAATACAAGCACTTTTTGGCACCTCAAGACTAAGGCTATCAAAAATTGAGTAGCATATAAATAAGGACTGATAATTAAAAAAAAACGTAAATCAAGCCATATTTAAGTGATGCTTAATATACATAAATGATGTGAGAACTTTTTCAACGCTTCGACAAGCTGCAATATTGTCCTAAAACCACCACCAATAGGAATAAAGTTATAATATTTAAATGAAACATTAGAGCAGAACATATAAACGATTGACAAGCACTGAGATAGGACCTGACAACACTCTCGTTTTACCCTACTATTCACCCACTACGGGGACTATTACACATTATATTGCTCAATGCAATCTTTATTTTATTAAATTACTATTCCTATAAGTAATAAATACCTGACTACTAAAATGCCAGTCTTTTGAGCATTGGTTGCGGAAACAATAAAAACTGATGAACAATATAAGTGAATCATAACATTCCTAACTAGTTCCGACTGAACGCATTAAGATGCAACTTTTTGTACCGGATGATCGGTTCCGGCAGAATCGACCGAATGACCGTTCAATTTAATGCTTAGGGATTACGCTTTCAAAGCGATACACGAGGAATTTGATTTACATAAATATCAACGATTTTACAGGAAACTTCTATCTAATATTTGTTGCCAATGAAGATGTGTTTTCAGGAATATAGTAGATACTATTATTAAAATAATTTTTCATATCCACCTGTGTGTTTCTTGAATCCTCAGTTGAGTTGCCAGTGTAATATTTTACTTCTATTGAACTTCTATTGAGTTCAAATGCTGAAATTATTAGCTCTAAATTAAAATACTTATGTTTCTTTTTATATATTTTTTTTATGGAACCTGATGGAAAGTGCGCATGAAGACTATGGTGTTACACGTCCATCCACGAGAAACCTATTCACTCGACACTTAAAAGTTCCAGGACTGTAGTGGTCAGGAATGAGAAATAAAATTATATATAAATTCATTTGTTTATAGACAACCGATATTCATACTTATGCTGTTATCATGCATTATATTAAACAAATTAAACAAACAAATAACTGTATAGCTGCACAGAGATTAATTCAACTTACATTTATGAACGCCCAATTAATAGTCTTTTTATTTTCTTGTTTGTACTTTTGTGATTCGTAGATGTAATTACATATGGGTGTAATTCCCTCTCTTTCTCTCTTATTATGCGACATATGATTTGTCTATGGGTACTCGTCTATAATCAAGTGCATGATGCTGTGTCGGACGCAATGCTATTTAATTAGTTATGCCTACATGTCACAAAAGGCCCAAAGGATGCGTAGATCATTGTCTGATCGCCATTAATGTAAATTACACTGGAAGTACGTGTTTTGAAAAAAAAAGAAAGTGAAATTCAATATAAACCTCAACGTACTTTATTCAAAGTATTTCAAAGTTTGTTAATCTATTTCAACGAGAAAAACTAAAAATCATTCATCAAACATATATTCTCATAAAATTGTCAAAAAAAAATTTTTCTGTATTTGTTATTTTGACAGTGACGTGTTAATTATTACAATAAATAAACGTCCCTGATATATAATATACAAGCAGTTTAACCCGGTTCTGTCCGCGTAATATTTGATCCCTTTGGAATTTCTTGCAAACTAGCCTAAACCAAGAGTTGAACTCTCGGAAGCATTCGCATAACTATCAAGTTTGTTTTAAAGAATATTTGTTTATTTGTTCTTCATTTTTGAGCCGTGGCAATGCAATTAACATACCTAATAAAAATATCATTTTTTTCATAAAACATTTCATAGTGGTCAAAGAAAAGTAAATGTTTTAATAATGTTTTTTTAAGTTTTTTTTGCATTTAAAATACTCAATTGTTCTTAAATAAATGAAAAATGTGATAAATAAAAATAACCCGACCAGGATTCGAACCTGGGACCTCTCGTTTGCTGGACGAGTGCTCTTCCAACTGAGCTACCGGGGCCTTAAAAAAATGTGGTAAGTAATTTCGAGGCGTAGCGCCAGGCCCCGGTAGCTCAGTTGGAAGAGCACTCGTCCGGCAAACGAGAGGTCCCAGGTTCGAATCCTGGTCGGGTAATTTTTATTTATCACATTTTTCATTTATTTAAAAGTAAATGTAATAAAGTTTTCATTTAAATATAAAATTGTCTTTGAATTGTATGCATTTATTTTCAGTTATAAAAAGGCTAAAGAAGCATGCTAAAAGAAACAAAGAAGTGACTGGCTTATTTAACAGTTCACATGACAAACATTAATAAAAGCAGTCTGCTTACATAAAGATGAAGTATTCATCACGCTGAAAATATCGAATAAGTTGCATTGCAAGTTAGCAATAGTAAACAATAAACTTGACCATTTTATTTTTATTTGATTAGTATATTGGAAAGTACCTATGCATTTTCTATTAGGTACGTCGTCTACGTTGCCTAATTTTTTTTCAATCATAGCACTTTTCATTCAAATCTAATATATAAAATTCTCGTGTCACAGTTTTCGTTGCCATACTCCTCCAAAACGGCTTGACCGATTTTGATGAAATTTTTTGTGCTTATCCGGTATCTATGAGAATCGGCCAACATCTATTTTTTTTTATTTATATGGCAAAACAACGTTTGCCGGGTCAGCTAGTTTTAAATAAATTTTTGCAAGTAACTCGGATTAGTCGCCCTTTTGCGCATGGTTAGTAAATATATTTTAAGCCGACCCTACACAAACTTTCATTAAATAAAGTTTCTTTTAAAGTAAGCATCTTAAACTAATCAAAACTAGCGCAGAGCTTTGGTCACTCAACTTCTTGAAATCTATTACCCGAGTTTGGTGTTTACCGACCGCAAATAATAAACAAAATGGCAAAGCATTCAGAAAACTCATTGGATTGGAAAATACTGTCTTGGTGTCGATTTATTATAGGACCTTATATTGACTGTCTTGGTAAGAAATCAGTAGAAGAAAGTATCGACAATGGAGGACACTAATCCATACATTACACGGAAAGGTTGAGTTAAACATAAAATATGATAAAAATAAGTCTCAGGCTGCTTATACTTTAAGCGAGAAATTAATGAACGTATTTGGGCGAAATTAGCACCACAGAGATCGTCCAACTAATGTTAAACCTTTTCTAAAAGAATGACTCGAACGACCCTTCTTTACTTTAGGAACTTCAGAGAGCCGTTACAACAAACACTTCAGCTTTGTGATTTTGCTAAATTATAAATTATCCGCTCGATTGAACTCAATAAAATCAATTTATCACACCTGCTTCATTCCAGCATAAATCATCTCTGCTGGCTCTTGTAACAAAAAGGGGGAGTTTATATTCAAATTTATTTTAAGCACTGTGTTATCAATTTTCTTTAATACTGCTTGTAATAAGTCAATAAATCAAGAACGATTTATTTAATGTTGATTTGACCTTCGCTGACTTTTTTCGCAAATGAGGTAAGTTATCTTGAAATTATGAAACAAAAAATGTTCGTTTTTTTTAATAAATATTGTGTGATAAACATATTTTTTAAATTTGTGAATAAACTCGCGTTTGGCTTCAATTTGTACTGATGAAAAGCAATTGTGATAGCACATGGGTTCATGATGGGACTGGCTCTTTATAAAACAATGCTGGCACACGCCATCGCCGGAAAGTTGATATTTGGCAGAATATGAAGGGTGGTAGCTGCATAGATGCAGTTTTTCTTGCCTCTAAAATCGATGATTTGGTTGCTAAGATAAGATCTTCGTATGTCAGTTTCCATTTGTACTTACTGACCGATCTAAATGTTACATCCTACATAATATTATTTAAGCATAGATCGCAGCTCTGTGAAATTCAATCGGTAATTTTTGAGTCACCTTCAGACATACATACATACATAACTTTACGTCTGCATCCCTTACGGGGTAGGCAGAACACCAGAGGCCATAAAACCATCTGATATCACGTTTGACAAATTTATAGGCATTAGAATGATGGAGAGAGAGACTATTGCAGTGTCAGGGGCTCAGCTTATCGCCCAAACAAAAACCTCCGATAAAACCTTTGTCTCGTAACTGACTTTTATAGTATGCCCAGGAAGTGAAGCAGCTGGCTCATTCTATGATTTTAATATGCTCCCAATCCAGCATGCAATCACACATGTTTTATTTTAAGTACGTAGCGATTTACCGTGTCGTAAAAACCATACAATACCCTCTTGATTTAACAGAGAGTGCTGAAAACCCCGAGAGACTAAAAATATGAAGAGAAACGCGTAGCTGTCAGCCATCTTAAAAGGGTTCCGTATCACTTCAAAATTGGAGACCTTATAAATTTTTCTACCTTTAAACATTTTACGAACCGTCTGTGACGTTGCTAAAGAAAGATTTATATAGTATTTCAAAAAGGTACAAAGGAATTTCGTCGACTGAAAATCAATAAAGTTTCTGAATATCATAATTTATAGATGGAACTCTGCTTTCCTTTAAACCATTAATGCTAGCTATTTAAACCTTAGGTAATAAAAAATATATTAAAAACTTAATACAACAACGTATTGATTTAATTGTACAATACCCAATGAGATGTAGAGGTCAACTATTTATGACATAGATAAACTATATGTATGTTTTAAAGATAAAAACATCAAAATGATATTCATATAGACTTCATCTTCCTTTTTTAAACATGCGACAAATTTCATAATTAGAAAGATTACAGTCTAAATTTAGCGCGAATAAAAAATGTACAAAAAATGACCCCTTTTCTTTAGAAGGAACAACAGGATAAAGAAAAAAAAGTAAAAACATGAAGTTTTTATGCAATTAAATATAACCAACCCGGCTGCTCTGACCTGAAACGGAAGTAGAAAAGGCCTTGGGGCCTTAGAGATGGCTGGAGGAGCGTGATACTCGAGGTTCTTGTCTGTAAGAAGCCGAGTAAAATTCCTGAAATCGGAAATGGAACAGAATTCGACCTTAATCGAATCACCAGCGTTGGATGCCTTACTATCCTGGATTTTGGGACTATGACTACCGCAGAGAGCTGAGACCTCAGTCCAGCGACTCTTGCCCCGTAGGATGAAGAGGGCGGAGATTTGGGTTTCGGTGGAACCAAGACTGATTGCGACGCAGGCTGCGACACCGGGGTTCCGTTGAAACGGAAGGAGGCGCAGAAGCAGACGAAGGCATAACAGTGGGTTGAGCAGTAGAAACGATAGAAGTTTGAATTGGATTTTTTGCGAACCTCTGTGAACGGAGCAGGAGATTCTGTAATAGAAGTGGAGTCGGACTCACTACCTGGCGGGGTAGTTTTCCGTTTGCACGCGGAAGAATCAACCGACATGAAGTCTGACATAGTATCGATGTACTCAGAGGGATCTGGGGACGCCGGAGAGTCAGTTGGGAAGCTCGGAGGAGGAGCTGAAACGGAGGAGCTGAAACGGGTCCATAATGTATGTACTACCAAATAATTTAGATCAAATTTACCATTGTGGAATGCTATAAACTATTGAATTGAATTGAATTGAAAGTTTTTGAGAATTTAGTTGTTCTAAACGGGCCTGAATCATAGTAAATATTTGCCGTATCTAGCCTGTCGTTTCGGCTTGAAGAAAGCCGAGTTGTAGGATTTGTTCCTGAAGGGTTGGTCTCACGGATTTCACGGAGGAGTCCATTGGACCTGTGGATGGACGATGGTGGAAGAGTTTATTCTAGACGAAGTCTACGTGCCGGCGAACGGCGAGACGGCTACACAAACTGCGCTGTAAAAAAAAACGACCTAGTACGGACCTATTGCCGGTGAACGGCGGACGATCAGGATTAGTTGTCACGGTTATCAGCGATGCTTCGGCTGGCAGCAGTCGAGTTCGCCCTGAAAAGGGCAGATGAATGACCCCGACACCAGAGCGAGAGAAAACTTTCCGTTAAGAGCTTGGCTTGGTAACCTACCCCGTACGTGTGCGGGGAAGGCAACAAAGGCAGCGTAACCGCTCGGGAGCGGACGCAAACGGGAAGTGTGATTTTGTTTTTTTTTTTGAACCGAATGACATGACATTTACAGTTTTTATAGTAAATCACAATAATATATAGTAGACAAAGTGTAAAAAGAATGCGGTTTCCATTTGCATTTACATATTAATAAAGCATTGCAATGCGCCTATTATTTAGCTTATCATTCGACATTTTTATCGATTACAGCTCAAATCTTGCTATCTTTTGATCAAACATTCTAATTGCAATTGTTAATGATTGATATCAAATATAATTGTGAGATTGTTAATCATTTTGGAAATATACCTTTAAAAAGTGAACTTGGTTCATTTTATTATCAGTAAACTTTACTTTTTCCAATAATCAGTCTACTCTGGGTACCTACTTATTAAAATCGATGAATTAAACTGCACTGGCAAGGCTTACGAATTTGATGACACTATTTTATAGAGTGGAGCTAATCAATTATGCATGCACTATTCATTTTATAATGAGCAGCGCCTGAGCCGGCGTGTTATCGGAAACTGGCTGTGGTCACTCTCGACCTGTTGTCAATGAAAGATTTTATCAATGGCTTTGTATATTCATGCAACGTGTTTTCTGTAGCGTGTCGGCTGTTTTATAGAACACGAGATGCTTCCAATGGCTGTGCTAGTCTTTATCCCGTAGGAATATAATTAAAACCGCGCTGTGTCACGAAATTTGTAGATCAATCTGTCAATCATCAATCAGCGTTTTAGTATGAAATATTAAGAAAATTACTTTTTTTTAAATGATACATCCTCACAAACTTTTACGGTTATAGTATTTGTAGGATTCAAAACAGAGTCATACTTATAGATGAATCGACAAATAGCGCTTATAGGAAATAAGTTATGAACAAACTTATTGATTGAATAAATATACCTATATATAAGAAGCCATCGTGACTCAGCGGCTACTCTCTGTTAGTCTGACGGTCTCTCTGACGGTCGACATCGACGTCGATCAATTGGTGTGGTGTCACCCTTATACAGTATAGAAAATATCCATCCTCACCAGGATTCGAACAGAAGCCCTGTTCTTGCATTGAAGGAAATTTTGTACAACACTACAAGGTTGCGAAGCCAAGTGTTTTCGAAAACTATATAATATCCTTCATCATCAGTCTCGCTCTACGCTACTTAACATCAGGTGAGAATGAGCTCAACCGGTGAGAAAAAACTTCTCATCGAGCTCGAAACTAAAAACATGTGGAAGTATTAAATATGTGTGAAAAAGATCTTGAACAATAACCTTATTAACGTTTCTATTAGAAAATCGTTTAATCACTGACTGTCTTAATAATTGTTACAAAACATGCAAGGACGCGGAAATGTCTTGTTAGAGAAATTGACACGCCTATCATAACATGAGAACTTTGAAAGAATGTAAATAACTGCGTAGAAAAATATGAGTCGAATAGTAAAAATTGAATATTTTGTCATAAAACTGCTAATCGCACACACGAGCTAACCTGTGGGTCATAATATAATGCTGTCATCCGATACGGGTGAAGCCAAAGGTTCCGAGGTCCATTTAAGATTTGTGCTGACCGAAGTTACTCTTTAAAACAAAATAAGGATATATTATTAAGGATAAGATTCACAGGACAGGTATATTTTTGGATGTCCAACCAATGTTTTTTTTTGTACGATAGTACATTTTTCATCTTATACAGGGTTGGTTTGTAGTCACCGGCCAAATTTTTTATACGTAATGGTGCGTACAGATTGCTGTAATGGAACTTGTAATGTAACATTCTGCGCACCACTCGTACAAATACGCAACGTGCGCAGAATGTTATATTACTAGTTGCATTACTAGCAATATGTACGCACCATAATAAGTATCATATGCACATGTGTGCACTCTTGAATTGTCTTGGTGGAAAAGAACTTTTTGCTTGGACAAATCAGGTAAGTTTTTTTCAAATCGTCATTGAATCAGTCCAATAAGTTGGTGGTAGGATCCCTTCTGGGTCCGCCTGGCTAGCGACCACCCTTTATATAAAGTCTGCCGCCAAATGTTACCGCTCCGGCGGTAATGTGTTCCGGCAATATTGTATAAAGAGCCAGTTCCTTCCTAAACCCGTGTGCTTTCATCTTCGACCTCATCGTCACTTACCATCAGGTGAGATTGAGGTCAAACGCGGGTTTAGTCACTTATAAAAAAAAAGTATAATATTCCCCATTATCTCGCGTTTATCCCAAAAAACAGTCGCCATAACTTTATTGGCTGACAAACCCACCTTGGCCTTCTTTGGCGCCGATTCACCCTTAGAAACCCACTGTTCTGACTGTTGTTTGGTCTCTGGTGTGTTGTGATGGATCCATGTTTCGTCCACGGTTACAAAACGGCGCAAAAACTCCTCCATATTGCGATTAAACAACGCCAAACCTTCCTATGAAGTTGTTACACGATTGCGTTTGTGATCGACTGTGAGCAAACGCGGCACCCATCTTGCGGAAAGCTTTCTCATGCCCAAGTGATCCTTCAAAATTAAAACCACTGAGTCATGCGAGATCCCTACGGCTTGCATAATCTCTCGCACTTTCAATCTTCGGTCGAACAACACCATATCGTGAACTTTTTCGAATGTTTCGGGTGTAGAGACCTCAACTGGGCGTCCAGGACGTTCGGCATCTTCAGTACTTGTACGGCCACAACGAAATTCAGTAAACCACTTTTTTACCATTGAAATCGATGGTGTCCCCGTAGTATTTATGAAGCTTAGCCTTGGTCTTGGTAATGGTTTTTTTTCGCAAAAAATGATGATTAATAAGCACACGAAATTCACTTTTTTCCTTATTTTCCTCAAATTACTGGGTAGTCTGATAAAGATAGCTGTCAAACACAAACTAACTGACGCAGCAAGTTCAAATTTTGACAAGAGTCAACTGACAGATGCCTGTTGACAGGAGTAGTGTTGTTTTATCATTAAAGAGGTCAGAAATTCAAAAAGTCACGGACTTATTGACCCGCCCAGGTAAGAAAAAAGTCTTTTATCAAGCCTAGTTTAATTAAATAGGTATTTAGTGTTCCAAAGGCACCTTTAGTGTCAGGCAAAGCAAATCATTAAACAACCGAGTTATGTACTGATGATGTAATGTATGTAAAGAACTTTAATTTACATTCTGTTCGATCATTCAATTATGTTTAACGTACAGTGATTTATTTATTGCCTCTGTCCAAGGACGCCTATAATTTTCATTGTTACTTCAATGCTAACTGTAGACGACGGGAGATAAATAATTAAGAATTTGATGGGTTTTCAAAATAGCTAGCGCAATTAGGTGCGCGACCGTATGTTCCAAAGTGTCAAAACGCAACTGACTCTTAGATGTGCGGGCGCTGCCGATCTTCCCTCGGCCCGCGCCTTCACACCCCGCGCGGACTGTATTAATTAACATAGGATTACCTTCGCAGGAACATACAGACGCATACCTACTCGCTTACTATAACTTTATTTAAATAAACACTTAAGATTATAGTAAAATATCAACACAGGTACAGTTTACTGCAAATACCTACTTAAATAAACAATAGGTACTAGGTAGGCCAGCCATCCTCAACATCCTCCCCCCTAGTGTTGAACTAGCAACACTCATCATCATTGCAAGGCAACCGAATAACACGAGCAGCTGGTCGCTTAACCACGCCTAGCCTAGTACGCACACCTACTACCCTGACCCTACCATCAGCTCCGGGGTGTACTGATTCAATTATCCCCCTAGACCAAGTGTTGCGCGGCGCGTTTGGATCTACAACTATGACGACGTCATTTACCTTCAGTTGAGTTCCCTCAACACTCCATTTTTCGCGCGGTAATAAGTCGGGTAAAACTTCCTTTACCCATCGCTGCCAAAACATGTCCGTAAGGCGCTGAGCAGATCGCCATAAGCGTCTAAGGCCAATGTCGTTGTCATCGAACACCCCTGGCGTAGGTAAGTTACTTGAAGATCCTAAGAGAAAGTGATTAGGTGTTAGAGTTTCATCACTTAGAGGATCGACTGTGACGTGGGTAAGTGGACGGCTATTAACTATATTTTCAACCTCAGCTAAGAGCGTTATTAATACCTCCTCTCTCGGGGCCCTCTCCTTCAGTATGACCTTCAACGCCCTCTTTACCGTTCTTATCATCCTCTCCCACGCTCCCCCCATATGGGGACTCTGTGGGCTGATAAACTGCCAGTCAACTCCCCTAGTGGCGGTAGCGTCAAGTAGACGCTCGCGATCCAAATCGGCAAATGATCTCTTAAGTTCGGCATCAGCTCCACGCAAATTGGTGCCATTATCGGAATAAATAACGCTAGGCCATCCGCGACGGGCAGCCATCCTTCTGAGTGCCATGATCATGGAGTCTGTCGTGAGTGAGGGAACCATTTCGATATGAACGGCGCGGACTGTGAGGCAGGTAAACAACACACCGTACCTTTTCTCCCTACGGCGATTGACGGTGACCTCTACGGGACCAAACAGATCCACGCCGCAGCAGGTGAAGGGGCGCTCATGATGGCGCAGTCGCTGCTCCGGAAGATCACCAAGTCGCGGTGGTTGTGGGTTCGCCCGTCTATTCCTGCAGTAGTTACATTTCGAAGCAACCGATCTAACAGTAGGTCTCATTTTAGTTAACCAATATTTTTGTCTAAGTTCGTTGACTACCAATTCATTATGACCGTGAGCTGCCATTAAATGATAATACCGTATAATAAGTTTGGAAACCGGGTGTTTTCCACATAAAATAATAGGCGATTTGACAGAGTTACTAACATTAGATGCCGCACCTATTCGGCCCCCTACGCGTAATAAACCCTTACTGTCGATGTAAGGTGTCAAACTTATTAATCGACTATTTCTAGTTAAAGGTTCACCATTTTTAAGCAAATTAATTTCATCGTAAAATGATTCGTATTGTGCTTGTTTTAAAATAAATAATTCGGCTTCATTAATTAAATTGCAGTTAAAAACTATTTCTTTCCTTCTACATTTATTCATAAAAAACAAAACTCTGGCCATTGTTCGTTTCAATTTTAACCACGAGGAAAAACGTGTTGAATCCGGAACAGGTAAATTAATATAATCATTAACGCATACTAAATTTATCATTTCTAAATCTAAGTTGTCTTTTGTCTCAGGTGTCCAGCGTGGGGTCACCTTTTCATACAGAAACTGTGGCCCACGGAACCATTCACAGTTACTATTTAAGTTATAAAATCTATCTTTAGTAGCTACGTCTGCTATATTCAAATGTGTAGGTACATAATGCCAATCGTTAATGTTACTTAAACTATCAATTTCGCTTAACCGATTCGAAATAAAAACATTATAAGTCTTACTTTGATTTCTAATCCAATGAAGTACAGTAGTTGAGTCCGTCCAAAAATGTGTAACGTTAATTTGAAATCTATGTTCCTTTCTTATGACATCCGCTAATCGGCTCGCTATCAATGCACCCTGCAGTTCCAATCTAGGTATACTTACAGATTTGATAGGCGCAACTCTGCTTTTACTAGCTACGAAAGAAACCTGTATACTTCCATCCTTGTTTAGCTTACGCCAGTAGGCAACCGCAGCGTACGCAGAAGGCGACGCATCGCAAAACACATGCAATTCTAATGCTGTTTCGCTCTCTCTTACAGCTTTTGATGGCTCGTCTCGCTCACTCCTGAAATACCACCTAGGAATGCGTAAATTATTGAATGTTTTTAATTGATTCATCCATTCACGAAAAGAAATATCGAAATCTATTGTTATTTGATCATCCCATTGTAATTCAGTTTTCCATATCTTTTGTAATAAAATTTTAGCTCTAATTGTAAATGGCATTAAAAATCCGTGAATATCATAAATAGACATTACAATTTTCAATAACTGTCTTTTTGTAGGCCTACATTTTAACTCTAAAATGTCACTAGGAATCCGTTTAAATGAAAGATCGAACCCTAACGCATCGTCCTTGGGATACCACAAAAGACCAAGAGTTCTTTCTACAGTACCATCAATATCAAATCTTACGGCAGTATTACTTAAGGACTCATTTGGCATATCTTCCAGTACAGGCATACAGTTAGTCATCCAGTTGCACATTTCGAAGTTTCCCTGTTTGTTAATGAAACTTATATCGTGAATTAATTGTTTTGCGTACTGAATATCATTACAACTATCTATATAATCATCCATGTATTGATTATGTCGTATGGCCTTAACAGCGTAAGGTAATGTTTTAATAAATCTTTCGGTATTTTTATACTGATTTATAAACTGAGCAATAAATGGTGAACACTTAGCTCCAAAAATCAAAGAAGTCATACAATACTTTTTTATATCGCTATTTTTATTATGGAACCAAAGAAATTGTAATGAAGATTGATCTTCTACCCTAATTTTAATTCTTAAAAACATGTCTTTGATATCTCCAATTATACCTATAGAATTCTCTCGAAATCGCAACATAATTCCAAACAATGACCTTAACAGGTCTGGTCCTGTAAGTAAATAATCATTCAAACAATAGCCATCACATTTAGCGGCAGCATCGAAAACAAGCCTTAATTTATTTTTATTAGGATTGCTAACTGCGAAATGAGGTAAAAACCATTCATTAAATCTCGTGGGAGTCTGATTAGGTAATTCACATGCGTACTTATTAACTAATAAATGGTTTATTCTTTCCAAGTATTGAAATGCAAATTGACTATTCTGTAAACATTTTCTTTTGACAGAATTTAATCTATTTACAGCCATGTTATACGAACAAGGCATTTTAAAATTGTCGTGTTTCCACGGTAAACCTACGTACCACTCCCCATTAACAAAGCTGGCAGTATTGTTTAAAATTGACACTGCCCGAGAATCGTCGGGGTTAGTACGTAAATTGTTACTTATACCAATTGAATCTATAGCAAAATTGCGACGTATAAGCTCATGCAAGTCTGCATCATAACTAAGCTGAGATTTGAAGCACGCAAAATCACACCTAGCACTAGCAAGTGCTGAGACGGCGGCGGTCTCGGCGAAAACTGCGAAATTACGAGTATTATCATTTAAGTTCGAGCGGCTAAGAGAAGGTGACAAGCGACCAGCTGTTACGTTATTGACGTAGTTATTAGAAATATTGTTTGAAGGCCCATGCATACACCAACCTAAGGGGGTTTCTGTGAAATACGATGACTCACCTTTAATACAGATCTTAGGTTGAATTAAGCTATAGTTATCCTGTCCAATTAACAATTCAGGTTGGATTAATTTATTATTATTTAAAATCTTAAATTTAATTTGGCCGTTTTCGGTATGAGATTTTACAATAGGTACTATTTGCTGGGGTAACTTAAGTTTACTGATTTTATAACATCGTAATGGAAAATTATTAACTTTAGTACTAATTAATTGGCATGGACTACGAAGTTCACCCGAGTCCCAGGCACATTTAGCACGTAAAACTATCGATTTGCCGTGAAGATTAGCCTTCTCAGCTAGACTAGAGGAAATCATGGAGATGGTAGATCCATCATCTAACAGAGCATAAGTCTGAATGTTACCTTTACGTCCGGAAAGTGTTACCGGTACAATTTTAAGTAGCGTCCTCGATAGTCGCTGGGTTTCCACTTCGCTGACGACGTGGGCGACTGACTCCGGCGGCGGCAGAACCTGCTGCCGCGGGCTTTGCTCGTCCGGTCGCTGTAACGTCTGCTGCTGCTGCCACAAACTGTGCTCGTCCGGTCGCTGTGACGTCTGCTGCCACAAACTGTGCTCGTCCGGTCGCTGTGACGTATGCTGATGGCTGCTGTTCCAGTGAAGTAGTTTGTGATGTGGTTTCCCACAACCCTCTATGTCACAGTTAGGTGCAGTACAAGTAGTACCTACGTGACGTGGATTCAGACACTTATAACAGAAGTTTCTGGTTTTTATAAACTTCCATCTGTCTCTTCTCAAGGCCTTCCTGAACTTCGGGCAGTACGATAAGTCATGTTTGCCTCTTCTACAAAAACTACATTTCGTTTGATCGTCTTGAACAGCGGCTAGGACATAGTGAGGTTTTCTTTGTTCTTGATGTCTTGTCGTCGTCGGCTCTCTCAAATGAGATATACCAGCTGCAGCCGACTTTTTTGCTTCCATCTGTAGAAAACTGTCGCATTTTTCTAATGTACTTTTCGCGCAGTCGTGATGTTCACCAACGTAATCTACCCATTTTGATAAAAGCAATGTAGGAAATTTCGAGATTATTATATTTAATAACTCTGGTCCAGCCAGGTATTCTTTGCGCTCGATGGCAGTTATGGCGGCAACATAATTTCTTATTTTTATGGAAAAATTTACAATCTCACTATGATAATGTTGCGGTAGATTATGCATTTTCTTGATAGCATTCGTAATTTTCATAATAATCTTTTCTGGTCGACCAAATTGCAGCTGAAGTGTGTCCATTATAATATCTGGTGACGTGTTACCTATGAGCAGTGAATAAACAGCTTCTTTGGCGTCCCCTTTTAGGCACTTTCTAAGCCTCCAGATGTTTTCAGTATCACTGTAGTTACACAGTTCAGTGCTTTCATAAAACGCCTTTTTAAATTGCAGCCACTCCATAGGTTCACCGTAGTACTGCGGTAAATCTTTTGACGTGGCAAGCCGCGTGAGTAGGTGATGCTGCTGGACCTTTGCGTTTAACGACGCAGTGGTAATGGCTTCCTGTAAGGTATCCACGAGCCTGTTCATACTGGGATCGCTCTGCTGTGGCTGACGGTCTTCAAAATGCGGCAATTTGTCGCATGCACTCTTTTCTAACCAGTCTTCTACCTTATTTTGGTTGTGGCTACTTGATGAGCCCGTACAGCTCTCTATTTCAGCTAGATTAGCTTCTAATTGCTTGTCAACTAATTCTTTCTGCTTCATTTTGATTTCAAGATCAATTTTTATTTTTTCTTCTTCCGCCCTAGCTATGAGTAATTTTCTTCTGGCGGCAGATGAACTAGATTGCGATAGTTTAGTTTTCAAACTTACAGCCGTTGCTGTGACATTAAGCGGCGGTTGAGTTGCTGGAACTATCTCCGACTTGACGGCATCCATCTTGTTCTGTCGTTCGGCGTGGCGCTGACCACGTGTACGTGGCGATTGAAATAGCGCCATCCCGACCCTGCTTACAGGTTTCGTTCCCAGACGTGGTTGCACAAATTGTTCCGGCTCGAATGGCCAAACTTTGTAGACGACGGGAGATAAATAATTAAGAATTTGATGGGTTTTCAAAATAGCTAGCGCAATTAGGTGCGCGACCGTATGTTCCAAAGTGTCAAAACGCAACTGACTCTTAGATGTGCGGGCGCTGCCGATCTTCCCTCGGCCCGCGCCTTCACACCCCGCGCGGACTGTATTAATTAACATAGGATTACCTTCGCAGGAACATACAGACGCATACCTACTCGCTTACTATAACTTTATTTAAATAAACACTTAAGATTATAGTAAAATATCAACACAGGTACAGTTTACTGCAAATACCTACTTAAATAAACAATAGGTACTAGGTAGGCCAGCCATCCTCAACACTAACTACGTAGTTAGTACCGATTTAGTAAGTTTCATAGGTTAATTCAAATCACGTTTTATTCTTATGTTAATACAATTATTCACAATTAAGCTGTTTAAAGGGCGTCATTATCGCGTTGTTTTAAAATGTGAAACATATTAGGGCCCCAAATATAAAAAAAATATAGTCATTAACGAACGATAACCCAATTATAGTTTGAATACCACTTTAAATATGTTTGCTCTCTTAAATTTTGGAGAGGAGTGAAACGCCAAAATTATATAACAAGTTTTTGTAATTTCTGTCACTAGTATATACATATAGACAGAGGACAGTATTTTATTTGTCACAACTACTCACACTATGATTACTATTTCGTCACCTCAAATTTAGGTTATAGCTTCTACTATATCTGCAAGAAGACCATTCGCCAAGGATTTTTCTATGTATGATTCTATCATTTACTAGCTGTCAGGCCTAATTCACCCTACAAATCAAAATCATTAATAATACACACTTCATAAGGTGCTTCCATGCTGGATTGGGAGCGAAAGGAATACGTAGAATGTGCCAGCTACTTCTCTTCCCGGGCATACTGTAAAAGTCAGTTAAGGGACCGAGGTTTTAAAGGCGTTTTTGTGGGCGATAGGCTGACCCCCTACAATAGTCTCTCCCCATCTTTATAATACCTCTAAAAGGCCTTCCAGACGATCGGATCCAACCGCCAACAAGCGTGACCTTGGTTGAGTTGATGTAAAAATGGATCGTGTAGAACTCGGTTGTCCAATCAATTTTTTGATTGATGCCAACGGCCTTGGTTGGAAGCGCGTCCGTCCCGACAGGCTGCGATCGTGGTTGGAGCCAACCGTCTGGAACGCTGTTGGCCAACGCGAGCGCGAGCCCTGCAGTGTGCGCTTGTCGGTCGTCGCGAGCACACGTCATTGTGGTTGCAATGGATTCGCAATACGAAATCCGCGAACGAGAGATTCTGACTGAATTTATATGTCTGTATATTGATTTACCATGTCTTTGAGACTCTAGTCCCGAAACATATAAAGATAAAAATAAAAATTATTCGCTCTTTCAGCCACAGTTTCATCCACTTTCTTCTTTTTCTTTATTTTATTTATTTATGTTTTTTTGGGAAACAAACAGTTACAAATAGCACGTAAATTTAATCACATTAATAACACATTAACTAGCGAAGTTTCCACAGTTTGATAATACAGAAAAGTGTGTAGTAACAATAGCTAAAACAATTGATTTACATAAAAATTAAACTAAAGTAATGAGGTATTTATTATATAAACTCTAACCCTCTGTTGCAACTCTTTTCTAAATTTTAAAATTTTGAGATGAAATGTCAGATTGTTATTATAAAAATTACATGCTCTCTTTCTAAACAAATTGCTTTATTTTTCTACTTCACTCAAACATAAAAAAGTTAACGCTAAGCCGATCTTTTGTTGCTTCAAAACACACGGAATCATATGTAGATACCTACGTGTTTACGCTACGAAGTCCGGAGAGAAGTGACAAGTTGAGTCAACCATCCGACCGTGTAGAACAAATACAAATTTCGGTTGATCCGACCAAGGTCACGCTTGTTGGCAGTTGGCTCCGATCGTCTGGAAGGCCTTTAAATTTGTCAAACGTGACATCAGATGGTCTTGTAACCTCTGGTGTTCTACCTACCCCATAAGGGATACAGGCGTGACGTTATGTATGTATGTAAGTGTCATAAGGTAAATAAAACAAATATAGAAATAAATGTAACAAATATTAGAATAATGAAACACAAGGTTAACAAAACATATTTAGCAAATAACAATTTTACACAGAAATTGTAATAAATAAAAGAAGAATACAATACACCATTAAGTGCAATAAGTCTCAATGTTTATTATAGCTCTCGTGATAAAGATAATTGATTTTCAGCTTTTCCCTGATAAAAATATATATCTTTTATATTTTTTTTTCATAATACTCCATATTAATAATACTGCCTGCAGACGTCTATCCAATAAGGAAAGAGGGTTCCCCCTGGATTACATTTACATGTCCCCTAGTCCGCCAATCAGATTTATTTCCGTTCGGAACAAATATACAGGTACCGGCTGACTGAGTGCAGCTTTCAGGATACAATTTACAAACTTATTACAATCGTGTTTTTAAATAACAGTTACTTTTAGCACTATTTTGTCGCTGATAATTATGTAACTTAAAATTATTTAAAAAAAGATTCGAGTCTGCTGGAACCAGGATGTTCTGCTGTTTGGTGTCCATTATTATTTTGTTGAAGAACAATATGTCAGTATATTTTACCTATTTATGTTGAAATTATCATCCTGATAAACGTATTTTATTTTATAAAATAATCGTACAAGCTTAATACATATATAACACATTTATTTATTAACTCAGGTCTATCTGTGAATGTCTTAGTCTGTCTTTGAATTTGCGTTTGAATACATTTGTAAATAATATAATTACAATACTGACTCTTGTAAAAACAATACAAACATCAGTTTTGTCCTGAAACACCATGTTACATTGAGATTGAAGGCGGTGACCAATGAAAAAAGGTACATGTCATGTACCATACCACGCCCTGATTCACAAAGCGCGTGCAATAATTACAAATGTAACGCTGATGGCTCCTCTGAACCTACATCTGTTTTTGTGTTTCGTTTGCGAGCGTCCGATTTAATTTGTCAGCTTAGCCCCCTCTACCAGACCGGGAGATGGTGTAAGTCATAAGTGTAAGTATTTTGAATAGGTATAGTTTGAGGGTTTTATTACATGCAGATTATTAGATTAACACTGAAAAGAAAAATGAAAAAAACTTTATTGTCGTATAAAAATAGTGTGCCAACAATTATTATAACGATGTAACCACAATAAATAGTAAATAGATATTGTGTTGCAGGAAAAATCGCAACACAGCTAATTGTGCCTGCTAATTTCATGTCATAGCCGCGCTATTTACACACTGATTTACATTTTATTATAAGTATTTCTTATGCCAAATACATGGTCTCTGATTTACTGATTCGATCAACAACCAACGAAGAAAATATATATTCTTAACGCAGGGTTGATATTGAACTCATTCTAGCCTTAAATATCTATCCTAGAGAAATTGTTAATGATTTTCAACCTGAAACCATCTCTACATAATTCGAAAGCATTATTTCAACCTACGCGTCTCTTGTCATGTCCGTAACTATGGAAGCAACGCCAAATTAAGGGCAGTCAGTGCCATTAACTTCTGATTTTTACAGTTGCAGGTTGATTGGATCTTTATAAATTATGCAGAAAGTGGCTCTATAACTGAAATTAATGTGACAGTCACATACTAAGTTTTTGTTGTCATAAGACTTTATCTTATGCTGATTACTCACAATTGTCTTTTTTATATGTAACTTAATACTGATTCTATATTTACGTGACTAGGCGATTGATAACGATAATGACAGAATATGTTGCGTGCAGTGCTGTTATGTCAATGCAAATAGAGCGTAATGCAAGCCGATTTAAACTTTTCTTATTGAAGCCGTCAATGAAAACAATGTTGTAAACGAATAAATTGCATTAAAAAACCTCATTATGATCTTAAAGGCTTTTAGAAAAGCGGTTGCAAGTTCTTTTGAATCTTCGTTTAATACATTTAAATCATCATGAACAGTTTTTTAAGGTGACTAACATCTCAAATCCGACTGTCCTTCTTTTATTATCTAAAGTACCTACATTTGTCTTAGTGATAATGTAAACAACTTCAAGATAACCCAGTATAAGTAAGTACTAATAATTGCAGTGGTGGGATTCCCACTTTATACTTATTTTTCTTTAAATAAGTCAAAGTGCACAGATAATACAATACAAT
Source organism: Stenoptilia bipunctidactyla (assembly GCA_944452665.1). Taxonomy (NCBI): domain Eukaryota; kingdom Metazoa; phylum Arthropoda; class Insecta; order Lepidoptera; family Pterophoridae; genus Stenoptilia; species Stenoptilia bipunctidactyla. The sequence continues at coordinate 15,577,558 of OX101726.1, forward strand.
TGGATACTTAGAGCCTAAACGTGTTTCTCGTAATGTTTATTGAACTATTTTAATAACCCAGCAGCTAGCCAAGAACCTAAACACTATATGAGGGTTGCCAGTGGCCTAGCCAGCGGATTTAATGCGTGACCTTTGTACCCGTAGGATTTTCTTGAAAAAATATTTTTAGTCATTTACATATTTTATTCAAAGACATCCTACACAAAATTTCTAATATTTAAACTTATGAAATAACAATGACAACAAAATGACTTCACATATAAGTAGATGACCTTTATCATCACAACTCTTATGTACCTTTAGATCCATTGCATGAAATATGAACTATGAAAATATGAACACATGTTACCCATGGAATCGAGATGGTCCTGTGCGGCTTTGTAGATCTAGGAAATTTTATGGCTCTAAGAATATTTATATTAAATGGCTTATGACAATCTGTGACGACTACTGACAACTCAACGTACTCTCCAAAGTACGGAACTATAATTTAAAGAGCAATATCGTCTAGTATACAGAACCCGCTTTAATTCATCAAATTAGGGCATAGCACCGTTTCCTATAATTACAAACGTGACAAGCGTAATTTTCCTACCAACTGCGTTATGCGGTGATTTAATTGCTTCTAACGTTTCAGATATTCATTATTTTAACACAATACCTAACATCATCATTTTGCGTTATATACTTTAACTTAATTGTAAGTTGTCACTTATTATTGTTGGGATACTCGTATCCTCATAATATAACCTTCCTCAAGAACAGGGTTAGGTAGGTCTCAAGTTTTGGTAGGTTTTCGAGATAGGCCCCGTTTATAAAGAAGATAGGCAGACTGGGTACCCTAAGTTTACTAATTAGGAGATGTAAGAAGTTGAACTTTTGGTATTTTGTACTCAATACTGGACTTCTCATTTTCCATAAATTATTATTCTGCGAATGAAGAAAAATGTAAGTTTTATTTCCTTAATTCACAGAAATTCACTTTAGTAATAAAATCTGTTCGACGACGTCATTAGATTTACATGCAACTGACACACATGTCAACTTGACATAGTTTGTTTCACAAAATATCGTGGATCAGTCAAGCCAGTCATCTGTCAAAAGTGACTATTAATTGCTTACGTTTTTAAACGCATGTAACTTTTTACTGAACAGTTGTAGTAAAGTTTATTATTGCTATATTCAAGACGAGAAATAGGTAATAGTTTTATTACGCTACATGTTATCAGAACTCCAAAAAAGACGGTACTAGCTCTGTACTGATTGCGCCCAATGTTCTTTAAATTGTACTGCTTGATTATATAAGTATAGATTAACAGGATCCCAAAAATCCAAAATATAATGACTTTTTTATTTCCCGCTTTTTAGTTTGATGCCTTGGCGTACAATTAACAACTGAGCAAGTATTGGTAGTCTTTATACAAATACATAAAGAAATACTTTACTGTTATACGTTTTTTTTTTTAAATATTTTTGGTTTACGCATACGGTTTCCTTCTACATGTACCTACACTGTTTACTGTTCTATTTGCTATTCATCCCTACCACAACTTCATATTCTGTGTACCTATGCTGTGTCGGAATATTAAACCGTTATATTCATATGACCAGAAACCATGGTGAAATAACCATAGAAATGGTTCCCAATTAAGATTTGAGACTATGATATTAAAAATCCCGTTTCCGTTTATCTACATTATACCAGAGTTATGCCTACAAAAATAATACCTACACAAAATGTAAGCGAATCGACCAAAACTGCGTACAATGAAATATATTGCCATAATAGGTACTTATTATAAATGCCATTAGACCGATGAATTATAAAAATGAACTGTCATATAGTACCTACCTGCATAAACAATTAATGTTTAAAAATACTTTTAATATTTTTGGTGTTTCTGTGAATATGGTTAATTGAAAGCATTAAGTATAATGTATATGTATTCTGAATAGGCTGACTATTAGCTTTCATTTGATACCTATATTGTTTAAATCAGAAATTATTTGTTTGTTAATTTTTAGACGCCATCTTGAAAACATAACCCTCCTTTGCGTACCGCAGTCGGGTGAAAGATCTTTAATCTCATGTGAATTCGCTACATGAAAGTCCATTTTTTTTTAAATCACGGAATAATCCAACGTCAGATCTCAGTCTGGTCTGATGATGGAAACAATAGGATTGAATATAAAAGGAGCTATCTGCATAAAACATTGCCCAAACTCATCGACGATGAAAGCGTACTCAGGGCGCGGTAGTAAATTATACGATCACAGTTATACAATAGCGATATCAGTTTCAACTAAACATAACCATTAGCATAAATGAAAACGAAAGCCAATTCGCAAAAAACCGGTAAATCATTGATCGAACGCGAATTAATCGATTCTTTTATTTTGTGCCAGGAGGAAATAACGCATGAAGTATTTTAATGCCAAGGTATACTTCCGGATAATGGCTAAGTATTCGAGTGTTAACGTTAAAGTTTAAGCATTGATGTATGAGGTGCGGCTGGCGTGACGCGTGTGTTCCGCTTGCTGCCCAGACTAGACGTAACAGAAGGAAATTGGTCGCCCGAAATATTTTCTTTTACCTATGTATCACAGTTGTTGGCGTTTTAATAAGTTGTTGTATATGAATACTGGACGCTATACGGATATGTCATGAAAGTCGTTTGTTTAGATTTTTAAATACGCTGTTATAATTGGAATGTGACTATAAGTAATACGACGTATTTCACATGTTTGATAACGAGAAATTTATCCGACTATCCGAAAAGTGACGTTTATGTTTGTCAACTCATGAGTTTTTTGGGCTTGCACGTAGCTTAGGCAGCGCGGGACGCAAATGGCCGTGATCTTCCATTCGTGTACCGTTACATTTTCTATAGAAAAATCCAGCTATACTGCAATCCAAGTTCAATTATATTCATCTAAATCTGTTCTCGTTAAAATCGAATGTGATGTTCGCCACCGCCAAAAAAGTCCGCGATCAAACAACCTTGCCCCATATCGTGTCGGCTATGCGATCTTAATTTGTTATATTACCAACCAACCAATAAAAATTGTAAACTTGTAATTATTAAAGTGTTCAGGCAGCGCTTCATTTGTGGATTGGTGTCAATTTGTCGATTGGTCCGTTGTCAATTGGCACAACTGACAATTGAAACAATAATGGATTGCAAACTAGGGATGTTCTTTTGTTTTATGTATACAATAGTTATATTGAAAACAGCGATTGTGGTGTCGTTCTTCGGCACTACAGGTTTTAGTATTTGACTTAGTTTGGAACCGTAAGTTCATAGTCCAACCTAAAAGTGGCTTTGAACGCCTAGAGGGTCTATATTACAATAAATTATCTCTTAGCTGCATACAAATGAAGAATACGAGACTACTATAACCCGACAGTATTAAAAATATTTTATCGACTAGTTATATAATCTGATGATAAAGACAATATGAGGCGTAAGGATTATATCTCCAATGGGTCACCGGCTCAAGTCGTCAATTTAGTGATTAGCTTTGTGAAGTTTTGCTCGGTCTGATTTAGTTACGTCTGCGAATTGAAAATTCGGTTTAAAGCAGAACGGTTTTCGGTGAGATAAAGCTGGAAAGGCTTGATGAGTGTCAGTCTGAATTTGAAAGGATTTGCTTTGGGCTTTCAGATCAAACCCACATAGAGTTTAGAGGTCTGACTGTCCGACTATGCATGTCAAACGTAGTCATGTTTGAAGCTGGGTGATTACATCGATCATCACTAGATCCGATTTTATGAGATTTTCATAAGCGTCGAAAATGACTCAAGCATGGATTGGCTGTCGATTCTCCATGGAGAATTGTCAAAAATATATTTTCAAATCTGAGTGAGATTTTATGACACAACTCTACAAAACACAATCTTAAAACTAACTTAATGAGGTATCTATAAATCACTCACCCCATTTGAAGTACATACATTTGCTTTAGAACTACACTTAACTAAATATTTAGTATATTAATGTTTACGAAGGGACCGCTGCTGGCCGTCAGGGAGCACCTTTCAAATATGTTCAAAGATTAGGGTTCACGTAACTTTGTATAGTTCGTGCGTAGGTATTATTACCAACATTCCACTAAGTATTTCGACGTTTGTATTTCGAAACAGACAATAACATTTGTACCAAGCAGATAGTTTGACTATTAGTTCATTTAAAACGTCTAATTTTGAATGTTACGAGATTTTATCAGATTCGTAGTCCTTGCCCTAAGCATTTCAACGCATTGCTGGTACATACATCTATTATAAAACAAACAAATAAAATATTCCATCTTATTTAAAACCTAAAATAAAAGAAAACCATTCGATATTCATATGTATCTATAAAACCCTACATAACCCGCGGTTTATGGCCGCACGCCGTTTATGGAGGCTTCGGACCGAGCAGTACCAACCTAAGAATAATAAGACAAACTTAGGAACAGATGCTCCTATACAAGTTTGGTGAAGATTACGAGGGTATGCAAATTTTAGTCAAGAAAATCACAATGGACCGGTGATTAAAGGTGTGCGTTTAAATCATCGGGTTGTTATGATAATGGATTCGCCGGGTTTGTTCAACGATTATATTAGGGACAGATTCGATCGAGTTAAGGAAGATGTTTTAATTGCTTTGAACTTGTTTTCAAATGTTTGATTAAGTGCCTTCCATGTTTTGTAGGGAAGATGGAAAAGAGAGAGACATTCTCTTTATACAGAACTTGAAAATTATAAATGCTAGACATTGATTTTACAGCCCGTATTCAAGTCCAAGGAGAGCTTGTAGATAATACAGCTTTTTGTAAATGTGCTAAGTAACAACCTATTTCGACTTTACACGGCTAGCAGAGTAAAGTAAGCCGGCTGAGGTGGGTTTTCCGATTTTTCCGCCAATTCCACCATTTTTTAGACAAATGAGTGAAAACCCTAAAATTAAAACCCAAGCTTCCTTGTGAATTACATCTTCCATTGGTAAAAACTATGAATGCGCTCCTAATTCAATGTATTATGAATTCTATATTATTTATTATTGAAGAAATGAAAGAAGAATCCGTAGTAAGAAAAATGCAACGATATAGGAAATATAAATTGTGAGTTTGCGTTCGGCGTATCAGGTGAATCGTCAATTAATGAATTATGAATTGCGGCATACATGCGTTTGTGTGGCGTCAACCATACATAAATTAGTCCATTACATTCTTTTTATGCCATTGCTAGTATTTTTTTTTATAAAATATGTGCCAAAAACCAACTAATTTTCTTCTTTTCTTTCAGGTAATTTTCAACTAATTTACAAAAGAGCGTCTAAGTAACTACAAATCATGGTAAAGTATTAGCTCTACGTTTAGTTAAAATAATATTCTCCAATAAAAACCTTAATAAACCCGTGTGCATTCACACAACTCAACTTCACTTGATTTCAGTTGAAAATGAAGTAAAAAAAACAGGTTAGTCTCCGACTAAAAAAATCACCCTTTCTAGATATACAGGTGTGACTGGTGACTGGTGACAAATTCTAGATACTGAAGGAGGGCACTCTGTACTCGATTCTGATCATAATTAATAATAATAATAATTCATTTATTCAGATCAACCACAACAACAAATCAATTTCAACATCAACTTATGACTAATATACAATCAGATTTAATTAATTTATTTGTAATTTAACAATAATTATACTTGTATCTAAACTGGGCTGAGCCTATTTCTTAGACACGAGTCTAATAAAGAAATTGTACATTTGCAGAATTGACATAAAAAGGTAAAAAAGATACAATTAACATAATTATACTAATCAATATTTGTATTTTTGTTACTCATAAGTTTTATTAAGCTATTGCATAGCTTCTATCGCGGGCCTTGAGCGTGGGGACCGAATCCAGAAATTCCGTAACGAAAAAAACCTAACACCCCCCACTCCGACCAGCACAGCGGCGATACTTTGATTTCATAACTTTACATGCGGGCTTTAATAAACAATTTATGTCATAACAGCCTATTAAAATAAGATCTTTTTAATGTAACATAATGTAAAATATGTTGATATGTGTAATGCACAGCAGTTCCTTTTCCTTGTGTTAGGCGTTTACGGAAGATCAGCGTCTTGGTGTGTCCGCAATGACTTATGCTCAGTAAATGCTTGTTCGGTGCTTTGTTATATTTTTTATAATTGTATGTTTTTTTTATTTGTATGTTTATTTATGACTTGGCACCGAATAAATTTCTTTTCTTTCTTCTTTCTTTCTTTCAATCAGCGCCATCTACTAGGAACTTGTGGAACTTCATATTAGATCAAACAATACTGCATTAATAAAATAAATAATTATAATTGCATAAATTGATAAAAAATGCTCTGCAATAGCTTTACCGCGGCAGTCTCCGAGTGCCACACGTCTTTTTTTTAGTAGAAGGAACACTTCCTTATTTCATTATACTTGTCATACTTTGGTAAATTATTTGAAAATTCTAAACAAGTTCTCTGTTTTCACATAGTTTTGTATTTTTAGCCAAGATATTAAATTTTCTGTGCAGTTTGTCAAATTAAGTGAATAAATGTCCATAGTTTTATTTAAAAGTAGTATGTAATATAAGTAGGTACTTAATTTCTCACTAGAATTCTCTGTAAATAAATACTACAATGTTATATTTTTTCTCTTCATGTATGATCTCAAACTATCACGTCCTTGAATTTCAGAAGTGACCCACCAGTCACCCTGTATATTTTCCCGTTTAAATAAGATCTTCAAACACATTTGTCGCTTTAAACGCTTTCAGTTCCCCGTCAATTAAAGTTTCATTCAGACCACTAATACCTGGCACGGCGAAGCGTCGCCTATTCTTTACTGCAAGTGCCGTCACATACTCGAACGTACTCGACTATCGATTAATCACTTTTCTTTTCAGTTAAACCGATCGAAGTAGCGTTAGCAGCAAAACCATTAGCGACCACTGCAAAGTGATTTCAATTATTCATTAGTCAAACTCATTATGCCTTGTTACTTTAAACAGTAATTATTATTAACTTAAAAACGTATTTACGGTACACAGCGACTTTTCAGACAGGATAAAGGGTGTCAGAGAAAAGAAGTTTCTTTTTACTAGCTTTTATTGCACTATCGGTTTGTATTAACTGAAGGCTATATCTAAAATGTTAATTCACAAAAAGATTAAGATCAACAATGTCGCTCGTAGCTCCAATAGCTTTCTTCGTGTATTCTCATGGATAATGATATATAAACCAAACGTCACCACACTGTGACAGTTAACACACTGGTGGAGTTGCGCTTATTTTACTACCCGCAGTTGTACAATAGTGGACGTGTTGCGAATTATGTGATAATGGTGAGTTTATGTCCATCTCGCGCTAATTACGATTCTCATGAAAATATACTTGAGAAAAAGAAAAATAAATCTTTACCTCCATTACCAGATGAGATACCCGATAGTAAGTGACTAATAGGTAGTTTTCACAGGCTTAGGAAGATTTTTCAAAAGGTCTCTTTTTTATATCAATATCAAGAGTTTTAAAAAAGTTAAAAAGAATTTAACAAGCAAAATAATAAAGTTATTTTTACCCATAAAACTTTCTTTAGAATTTGAGAAATATAATTAACCAAAAACAACAAAGCTATTGAAAACACAACAGTACGGCCTAAAAACTTATTCCTAAATTTGTTATGTCCTGCCTATTGTCTTGTCCCTACCGTGGGCCACACACAATGGGTATAAAGGGCTGCCTGCCACGCAGGTACCACTAATCGATGACCGCGTTGTCTATCTATCTCCCTCACACACAGGTTGCAACTTAACAAAGAAAGAACCTCCATTTAAACCTATCGAATTTAATTTATACTGTCATAAAGTACAGTCGAGTTCTTCAAGTTCAAGTTGTTATAAAATTAAAGTTCCGCTGAAATGTTTGTTTGAAAGTTAATCTAAAGTTTTATGTTTGTTTGATATGAACTTAAGCGGGTTCAAGCTCTGCGCATTGTGTTGGAGCGACAATGCTTCCGTGACCCGTGACAAACATTCTAAATATAATTAAATAAATAATTATTTAAATGAAACAAAACATAAAACATGTAGAACAATTTAGTCTAGTGTGTGTTTTATTAGCAAAACTTCACTCGTCATCATTCTTTATCAAGAACGCTTTTTATTAGCGCTCTTTAAAATCTGCCTATTTACTAAGGTAATCCTCTGTCAGTTGTCGAATCAGGATAGTACACAAAAAGTTTAGACTATTGGCGAATTTTCTGTTTTGAGTACCATTTATTAACATTGCATTATGCCGAAAAACGGTACATCTTGATTTACATAACACAACAGGTTCAGCTAGCTATTGTTTTTTTCATTACATTTTTTATTTTAACCTAAATCCATTTTATTATACTGCCATTATTTGTATAAGAGTAATATGAATTTGCAAAGAAAATAAATGAATAATTGAATTCGCCGTTTCGAAAACCCGGCGAATTTTCATTAATATCTCCAGTTAATGAATTCGGCTGTCAAACAAGCGTTTTCTAGCTTTCGTTCTAAAGTGGAAATTTAATTTCATATTGCTTCGTGTGACTTGGGGCAGAACAATACGACAATAATTCCTCATACTATTTTCCATTTTTCGCATGAGCCAAGACTCTAATTGTAATAAAATTGTTAGATTGATCGCTATTGATCACGTATGATTTTGGTGACTAGAAATTGCTTTTTTTACTAGCGATTTATGTTACTTACGTGGCTATTTTGTTACGACATTGGCCATAAACTGTAGCGGTTGTAAGAAAGTTGAGTATCTGTTAAAGCCTCGCCTGGGGCTTTTTGTACTTCAGCAGGTCCTTGGGACTTTACAGATTACGTGCTCGAGTGAAGAGTAAATAAAAGAAACGCTGAGTCAATTAAGCATTTTATAGCTTATTTTGAAAACGGTAAATCACTATTGTGGTAATAGATTTTTAACAGCAAATATAATTGAGGGTTATTGGTCATGTTTGTTATTTTTGAACAGATTTACGGAGTCGAGTCAGTTATTTCTTAATTGTAACTTACCACGTGATTGACCTGCATCTTATTTGATAGTACAGTCTGCAACAGAATTATGTATAACACCCAGAGTCCCGCACATATACAATACCGACGCATATTGGGAGACTGGGATACTTAAATTCTGTTAGAGACTGTACACGCAGATAAAATTGAATATGACAGCACACGGGCTAAGGAAAGTCCTTCGCTTACTTACATTGTAACATTTCTAAGCTTATCGAAAATTGCGGCTTCACTTATGGAATAAAGGTTTGATCCGCTTCGCTAGCGAATAAACTAGCCCTTCTTAGTGGGTCGGTATTGTAAACTTAAAACTCATAGATTATCCAACTTTTTTTTCTCAACTATAATTAGACATTGTTTACCCACACAAGATTCATTTTCATGTGGTTATATATTATATATTGTCTATATATAAGTATATATTATCTGTTATATATTCATCTATGTTTATGTATAGTATTTTATTGTGTTTAAATATATATATTAAGTTATGTATATAATATAATAATATTATTTATGTTTGTTATATTTAGTGTACATACTGAAATTGTATTTTTTATCAAATTCTCCATTCTTCAGGTCTGCTGGAAGATATTTCTATAGAAATAAGCTGTACCTTTGTACAAATATTTTTTGCTAAGTTTAAAAAATGTATTTTTTTTTTTATAAGTGTGTACATAAATTGTGAAATAAATAAATAAATAAGGCAAAATTCAAAATGACCGCAGTATTTTGATATGCTAAGGACAGATCAAGCTCAATTAAGTTTTCAAAATTAAATGAACCAAACTCCATTTAATAAGTCACCGAAATTTTGATGTACTGTATTTTCTTTTCTTTTATTAAAAATAATTATTTTTCAAAAATCAGTGAAACTACTTGGCTGCCTGATGGTGTGGTGCCTGATAGTATCATGATAGTCGATAGCTACATTACTGATGGTGTGTTCCGCAAAGTTTGACCGCCATTACTTACCATCACATTTTGTGATATGAATTTAACTCGCGTACTAAGACTTCGTTTCTAATAAAAATACTATTGATATGTTAAAAAAGTTAAGAATACGCCCTCCGTGCTTAATAAATAAACTAGCTTTTTAATTGCATATCCAACGTTGTTAAAAATGGAGTAATAATTAACTTCTCCAAACTTAGTCAACGTTCTAAATTTTCCGTTTTAAATAAACTAGTTGTTTCTTTTCTTATTTTTCATAACCCTTTATAGAAATATGGAAATTTGAAAATATTATAGTTTAGAGGTTGTTAAATTTTGTCAGCATACTAGCGCGATTTTGCCCCCGCAATTTCGAATGCCGCGAGAATATCTGGATACAAAATGTGCTATTCCAGCCTGTAAACTATCACTATGTCAAATTTCATCCGAATCCGTTGAGCCGTTCTGCCGTGAATGAGGAATAAACATCTGTGGCGGCCACTGCTTCGTATGGAGGCAAATAACCACCCTCGGATCGCTAGGGATACACACCCTCTTTGAATGCGGTTGAGAGTATAATGCGGTTAGGGAGCATCTAATATCTATTAATAAAAAGAGAGAATTGGACTATCCTAGACTTACAGCGGAAGGAGCGGCAACGCTCACCCATACACGAACCCTGGAGCGGTACGTCTGCTTCTTCTATTGCTTCTTTCTTCCGGGCCCGGGTAATATGACGTCACTTCACAACGTAAGCAGTTTAGTCCAATACTTGCGGTTTGTTTGTGGGTTCTCATGCGAGAGAAGCATCCACTGGCGGCGCGGTCAAGGGGGCATCAAGGAGCACCCTATCTATATGATGAGTACACAGCCTTCAGGCGCGTGTTGGGCACGTGAGACGCGAACCGTTCGTGACGCTGTATGACGATGTACTGAAGTGTAAAATGTATGCGGCGAATGACATCTAATGGTCAAATAAATAGAAAAATGCGGGTAGCCTTAACTACGAACTAAAAGCGCCTTACTGGCGCGAACATGCCCCCGGCCTTAAAACCATCTGGTTTTAAGAGACAAAAGAAACTAAACTAAACTAAATAAGTATAGGGAAAAGCCGGGGTGGCATGAAGCGGGCGGTTATTGGGAAGGTAGAGGGCAGAGACGGACGACAGGTCGTCGATACACGCCTGTTGCCGTCTTTACTGACGCAACTCTAACAACCCCATCATTACCGGGGTAGGTGGCGATCACCACGCCAAGTGGCCAATGAAGTGGCGCAACGTTATCTGTCATAATGATGACGACAGTACCTTCCTTCACGGGGTTGGAAGGCGCATTCCATTTCTCTCTTGTTTGCAGGAGATGTAAGTACTCCTGTTTCCAGCGTTTAGAAAACGATTGAACCATTTGATCTAGCAAAGCATAGCGGCGCAATAATTGAGAAGGTTCATCAGTGACGTTACAAGCGGGCAAGTGTTTCAAAGGCGTTGACATAAGGAAATGCGCCGGAGTTAGAGCGCTAGGTTCCGACGGATCTTCTCCGAGTAACGTGAGCGGGCGCGAGTTAATTACGCATTCAATTTGGGTAAGAACTGTAAGTAGCTCTTCGTACGTAAGTAGCTGAGAACCTATTACCCTATAAAGATGGGTTTTAAAAGCTTTCACGTAAATCTCGTAGTGACCCCCAAAATGCGGACTACGCGGCGGGTTAAATTTCCAAGATATACGGTGCGATGCTAGTTCATTTGAAAAATTGAGTTTAAAATCTTCTGTTTCGAGGAAAGTATATAATTCAGAAATTGCATTTTTAGCTCCTATGAAATTAGTTGCGTTATCAGAGTACATGCAAGAAACGGCACCTCTGCGCGATAAAAAACGTTTAAAAGCGGAGAGAAAAGAATTAGAACTTAAATCCGTTACTAGCTCTACGTGAACTGCGCGAGTAACTAAGCAAACGAATATACATAAATATGATTTTATGGATCGTACACCTCGTTTTCTATAAGGTATAATATTTATAGGCCCTGCATAATCTACCGCTGTGTGTGTAAAAGCTTTTGTTTCATTTACTCTACAGGCGGGCAGGTCAGCCATTGGCGGGAACGTTTGTTTGGGTTTAATTTTGAAGCAATAATTACAATGATGTATGATACGGCGTACTATATTTCTACATGATAAAATCCAAAATCTTTGACGAAGTATTGACATTAATGCGATTGGTCCAGTATGACAGTTCACGCGGTGATAGTGTTTAATAATTAATTCCACGCTGTGGTCGCAGCGAGGCAGCAGCGCGGGGTGCTGCTGCTCGTACGCGAAGTTGGCGCGGCGCAGGCGGCCGCCCACGCGGAGCACGCCCGACGAGTCGAGGAAGGGCGACAGTTTATTTAAAGCGGACGAACAACGTTTGTTCGATTTAACCTTCTGAATATCTTCAGAAAAGTAAAGCGTTTGAATCGATTTAATTAAATATAATTCTGCTTTATTAATATCAGTAGCGGTGATAGTATTTGAAGGCGGTAAGATTCGTAAAAATCTATATATATAAACAATAGAACGAAGCAATTTCATCCACGAAGAAAAGCGGCGCGATAATAAAATAAGAGGATGAATATTGACATCGTTTTTTATAGCGGGAAACGAAACCACAGGTTTAGTTTCGAGTAAATTTTCATCTAAACGTGATGAATCTATAGCGGTGATAGGCCACCGAGACACCTCTTGAGTTAACCAATCAGGGCCATTAAACCAAAGCGGATGATCTATTATTTGCGCGGGAGTCAATCCCCGAGACAAACAGTCGCTGGCGTTGTCTTTACCTGACACATGATAAAAGCATGATGCAGGAAGAGTATTAGTAATTTTTGTGATACGGGTTGCTATAAAACATTTATATTTGTGCGGTGATGAGTGCACCCAATGAAGTGCGATCATGGAGTCGGTAAAACAATATATATTATCTATATTATGACGTGCTTTATAATTATTAATAACGCGGTTAACTAATTTAGACATAAGTAACACGGCGCACAACTCGAGCCGAGCTACAGAAATAGTATGAAGCGGGGCGACTTTAGACTTAGCACACACTAAGCTAATAACTGGCGGTGACGTAAAATTATTAATTAAACGTAAATACACGACGCAACCGTAGGCCCTTTCGCTAGCGTCCGCGAAGGCTACTATAGAAAGTTTAGAATTTTTAAAAACATTTAAATGACGTGGTATTCGTAAATTTTGAACTAAAGGTAATTCGTGTATGTACTGTTTCCAAATATGAATAACGTTACAAGGCGGGGTGTCATCCCAGTTCAACTTTAATATACAAAGAGTTTGTAAAATTAATTTAGCGTATAATATAACGGGCGCGATCAATCCGAGTACATCAAATTGACGAGCGATTACGGACAAAATGTTACGTTTAGTGCATGGACGGTTTTCGAGTGAAACGGTAAAATAAAATTCGTCAGATATAGGAGACCACTGGAGTCCAAGCACCTTCAAACTCTGATTTGCGTTTTCTTCGAAATTTACATTCGACGAGTATCGATGGGACGCGGGTAAGGACTCAAGTAGGTCAGTCGAGTTGCTGGACCACTTAACCAACTCGAAACCTCCAGCTGAGAACAACCCTAGCAGATGATCTTTTAAAAGAATGGCATCTTCGATAGTGGAAGTAGAATAACAGATATCATCCATGTAACAATGGCGGAGTATGACATCTGCGGCGCTCGGGCGCACAGAGACGCGGTCAGCGCCAGCGGAGGCAGCGGCGGCCGAGCCCGCGTCCGCGCACAGCTCGCGCAGCACGCGCATCGCGAGGTACGGGCTGCTGCGGAGACCGAAGCACACGCGGTTGAACTGGTAACTAACTAGCGGCGATGTTGAATCGAATCGAAATAAGAATTTTTGAAACTTGCGGTGATCTTCTTTCACACAAATACCTAGAAACATCTGTTTAACATCTGAGGTAAAAGCGATTTTATATAAACGAAAGTTAAGTAAAATTGAAAATAAGTCGTTTTGTAAATTAGGTCCGGTATGTAATATATCATTAAGAGAGTAACCCGTATCTGTTTTACAACTTGCATCCATTACCATCCGTACCTTGGTGGAAACCTTGTCGTTACGCACCACGGCATGGTGTGGAATATAATAACCAGAGCGATCATCGAAAGCGAGCGGCGAAACAAAATCCTTGGAAATATATTCTTGAATTATAGCGTTATATTGAGCGCGTAATTCGGGAGCGGTTACAAACTTACGTTCGAGCGACGCATAACGTCGTTTAGCGGTTTGATATGAACTACCTAGAAGTTCAGTATCATGAGAAAACGGCAAAGCAACCGTGTAGCGGCCGGTCGAGTCTCTCGACACGGAATCGATAAATATTTGTTCGCATTCGCAAGCGGACGGGCTTAAGGCAGGCTCGCAAGAAACCTCCTCTAATTGCCAAAACTTATGTAGAATACTATCTATTTGCGGCGCGGGTTCAGCAAAGGCACATAAAGAAATATTATTTACGGTTAAACAATTAGCGGCTGGCGCATTGCCTATTAAAACATAGCCAAACACCGTCTCCAGACCCGTCGGGGTCCCTGGAGGTCCGGTAATGCGACCAGAAAGCAAAATTTCAGTAAATAGTGGGGCACCTATAAGAAGATCAATATCTCCAGGTTTATAAAACTTATTGTCAGCTAGCGTTATATTTTGTAAGTAAGAAAGTGCTGACATGTCAATATTAATATTTGGTAAACTATCAGTAATGCGGTCTATGATAAAAGCCTCGAGCGGAAAAGAGACACTATTATTATTAAGCGAGTTAATTATAAACGAAGTTTTGCCTTTTATTGAGTTTGGCGATGAACCTATACCCTTAACAAAAGCGCGGGAAATTTTATTATAATTAAGTTTAAGTTTTGAACAAGCATTTGCGGTTATAAAATGATTTTGTGATCCCGAATCTAGCAGGGCACGAATATTATGCGATGTACCAGACGTGTCGTAAACTAAAAGTTCGATTGTACCAAGTAAACAAGTCGACGCGCGTGAAACAAAGGAATCTAAGTTATTACATAACGCAACATTATTTTGTGCGGACGGCTGAGTCCCCGCGGCGGCATCGAGACAAGCGCGTGAGTCATCGCGGTCGCGCGCGGACTGCCCCGTCGGCGCAGTGGTTGCAGGCGCAGGCGCACGGTTCGATACTTGCTTGCGGCATAGCAGTGAGTGATGCTTGTAATTACAGTATCGACAGTTAAACAGCGACTTACATGAAGTTAAATGATGACTGTAACTTAAACAATTGGTACATGCTTTATAAGATTTAACTAATTCAAGGCGTTTATCGATAGATAGGTCCATAAACTTCGGACATTTAAACAATTGATAATGATTAGGTTGCTTACATAATAAGCAACTCTGCGAGTGCGAGTGAGAAGCAGTTACAAAGGAATGCATAGGCTTAGTTACGGATCGTGAATAATTATTATTGGTTTGACGAGATAAGGTCGGTGCACGATTTTTACTATGAGAGTAATTAGAATGTGACGCAGTACGGTCAAGTATTTTAGTTTGTGTACGAAGGAAAGTTATTAAATCATTGTAGGTAGGTATGGATGAATCTCTATTTTGCATTTCGAAGCAGCGGGCGGTTTCTGAATCAATTTTATTAAGAGCGATATGTAGCAGCATAAAATCTGATAGATTATTAAGTTTGAGAGATTGTAAGCATGAGACTGCGGCGCAGAACTTATCTAGGAATAAGTCAATATTATTAGAGTGTGCGGTTTTAAATGGTTTAAACTCGAACATTTGTTCAAGGTATGCTGCTGCTAAACTACGTTTGTCGTTGTACTTATCTACAAGCGTCTGCCATATTAATTGGTAGTTGTCGGCGTTAGGTGTTATACCGCTACAGATGGACAGGGCACGACCTGACAATTTACCTAACAAATATTGCACTCTTTCATTGTCGGTTATATCAGGATTATCGTGAATCGTATTTTTAAAGGTTTCATAAAATGTAGGCCATGTAGTAGGTTCACCGGAGAAACTAACCAAATCTAGTTTAGGCAAATTGATGACGGCCTTTTTAGAATAAGGCTGTTGCGGTACAGAAACTGTAGTTTTATTAGATAATTTATTAGCGGTGTGTCTACAACGACAGTATAAGTCTTCGAATGCCGACCAGCTTTGAAAACTAGGTTCATACGAAGGATTTATTTCTTGTTCAAGATCATTAATGTTTTCGATTATGTTACTAAATTCAGAACGTAAATCGTCTAAGGAAATCATGTTACACATAAATAAATCGCAAGAAGATTCATCGTGTAAAGCGTCTTTGGAATAGTTATAGGTTATTTGTAACCGTGAGAATATTTCATCGCGTTTTCGAGTTAATTTTTTTAGTGTTAACGACATTTTGTCAACGCCCTTAGAAACAGTTGCACTCTTAGACGTCATTAAGTTAAAAGAATATGTTAAAAATTAGAAATTACTTAGATTTAGTTAACGCAGTATGACGTAATAGCGCTGTACTATTCTATGTCAAATGGAATGTTCGAGAACAATTTCGCGAGAGTTTTAAAACTACCTACATGTAAATATTATTGTAAGAAATTATAAAAGTATGCTTAAAACAAGTTTTTACACTCCGTAGCGTAACAAAGAGAATAAAATGGAATGAGCGGTAAAGAAATAGTTGAAAAAACAACTTATAAAGTAGTGTATAACTCAACAGGTTTTGCGAAATTAAAGTTTACTTTAGGAAGGTACAAATTATGATCAGTGGACTGTATTTGATTATAATAAGGGAATTAGGTGTATTAATTTGCTATATTAGCGTAAGAAAGCGATTATAGAAATATGGCGGAAGGCGCAGTTGGCCAGGTTAGGGCGGTTGCTTGGAACCGATACCTAATACCTAAGGTTATAAAGAAAGAAATCTAGGTTGAAAGACCAGATTGGGAGATCAATCAGACTCAAAAGGACTAGATTGGGTATAAATCCGGCTCGAAGGACCAGAATGGGGTATGTGGCGGCCACTGCTTCGTATGGAGGCAAATAACCACCCTCGGATCGCTAGGGATACACACCCTCTTTGAATGCGGTTGAGAGTATAATGCGGTTAGGGAGCATCTAATATCTATTAATAAAAAGAGAGAATTGGACTATCCTAGACTTACAGCGGAAGGAGCGGCAACGCTCACCCATACACGAACCCTGGAGCGGTACGTCTGCTTCTTCTATTGCTTCTTTCTTCCGGGCCCGGGTAATATGACGTCACTTCACAACGTAAGCAGTTTAGTCCAATACTTGCGGTTTGTTTGTGGGTTCTCATGCGAGAGAAGCATCCACTGGCGGCGCGGTCAAGGGGGCATCAAGGAGCACCCTATCTATATGATGAGTACACAGCCTTCAGGCGCGTGTTGGGCACGTGAGACGCGAACCGTTCGTGACGCTGTATGACGATGTACTGAAGTGTAAAATGTATGCGGCGAATGACATCTAATGGTCAAATAAATAGAAAAATGCGGGTAGCCTTAACTACGAACTAAAAGCGCCTTACTGGCGCGAACAACATCCGTTCATCCAAACTTTCATATTTATTATACCTATTAGTAAGATATCTAAGAATGGGCAATTCAATTTCATTTTTACGCTTATTTATCCTCATATATTGCTCCTCTCAGGTTTTAAAAAAATCTAAAACCTATTTTCAAATAGTTTGTTTATGACGAGAAGACCGAAGAGACTTAATGCAGTAAGCATTAAGTCTTTTCGGTCTTCTCTAGCAGATCATTGTTAAAGTCTATTCAATTTCAGAACTTTACACGCCCCTAAAGTCGACTTTATAAAAGCGTAAATATTTTTCCACTTCTTACTTAGAAGTTGTCGCAAAATTCCGTAACTTAATTATAAGTTTTCCAATTATTCTGTAAAATTTAACTTGGAGAGATATTTGGGGGAAAAAATGTGGATTCATAAACATCTGTTTGTTTATTTCCGGTTGTACAAGTTGTTGATTTTTCTCATTTTCAATATTATTCATTAAATTCTGAGTTTAAACGGAAGTTCGTTATGTCTATTGTTAAAAAAAAACAATACATTTTACAGAATTTTTCTGCTTTGTTTTGTTCCCGATTACCGCATTTTGATGCTGTATGCCACGGTAATAGATACCATAAATTACAATATACGTAAGAAATTGTTGAACGATAGGTAAACACAGTACTTTCTCGCCCTAAAAATATATTATTAATACGCTAGCAAAGTAAACTAGTATTACACCAACAGGCAGAGGTTTTTTTTTTTTTTGTAAACACATGTGCAAAAAAATTTCGTCTTAGCCCATGATTTTAATGAGTTACAATCGAACCCCTATCATGAGTTTACAATCCTAAACTAGCACATGAAACAGTTTTCATTATCCTCTTTAATATTAATAATAATATTCTTTTTAATCTCTGCTTTATTATCTTTATCTCTGTCTTATTCGAATACACACTGTGCGCATCTAAGCAAATGTACGAGTATATGATAGCTTATTATTTCAAAGATTTTTTGCCTCACATTTTTACTTTATACTAGTGGAATTATCTTAAGATATTCTGACTTATGACTGTGTCAGAAAAGTCAACGAAACGTCATATGCATATGCTATGATTATGGCAGCATACAGGCTGTGGATAGCACTGACTCTTCGTAAAACATTGCTGGGACACATCGCTGGAGCTATTATATTATATACAGGGTGACCGGTGGGTCACTTGAAATTCGAGGACGTGATAGTTGACACATGAAGAAGAAAAATAAATATAAATTATTTACTGAGTAAACTTAACCGAAATTTAAAGAATTCGTTACGAAACGCATGGTTACATAAGCGTAATACAATAGATACTTAGCGGGTGGTAGTGTGCGTGTGGCAGTAATACTGCTTTGTGCGTGTTGGCTTAGGCGGCGCGTCGGAAAAAGTGTAGTAATGTCACTTTATTTATTTGTTGGAATTCTGTTTAAGAAACCCTATGTGAAACCTATGTGAAATACCTACGTTTATTACATAATTATGATCAGAATCGAGTACAGAGTGCTCTCCTTCAGTATCTAAAATTTGTCAGCAGTCACACCGTATGGAGGGTAGTCGCTAGCAACGTGAACCCTAAAAGGGTCTTACCACCAAGCATGCTATTCGTGAGGCCACCTCATACTTCTAACAACAGAAATAAACTTTATATTACTGAAAACATTAATTTGAGGTTGAATGGATGTTTTTTTATAAACAAGGTCACAACAGTAAGTCGTTGAAAAAAATTTCGTCAAAGTTTCTTTCTATAAGGCTTCTGTGAATAAAAGTATGAATATGATACGAACTGTAAATGTTCTTGGTTGTTAAATATCTCCGGTACTAGGGTTTGATTTGAAGTCAGGGCTGTATGGAAAACCAAATTCAGCTCCGTTTGTTATGCTTATACTAAGTTCCGCTGTGTGTTTTCCATAATACAAGCTTATTTGAGCTTACTTTGAAGCTGCGCCGCTGATGTGTTTGTATGGGTAATTATTAAACAAACAGCTGAGTATTAGACGGCCTACAGGTAATTGTGATGGTAATTAGTGTGAGTAATTGGTATGCTGCATTCTATACGAATGGCTCGAGTTGTTGTAGTGACGGATATTTGGGTGACAACGAACTATTTGCGCCTAAGTCATAACTAGTACCTACTTTCATTATATGTATATTTTAACTTTTTTTAAATATTCATATATGGATATTTATTTATACGTAACTTGAATGTATTTTATTTATCTAGTTTTTTAACACAGGATAATATATGTGGGTAATATGATGTGTTATAAAAACTATTTATGTAAATGAACGTTCAATTAATCTTATCAGATTCACAGAGCTTATATTATTATCGTCGCAAAAAAATCCACATAAGAGATACCGACTTCAAATAGCAATACCTAGACGAGTAGTATCTACTTATTTAATTAATTAATAATTCATTAATTATTTTAAAACTCATCGCACGTGAGCACATCTCCTGCATCTGTAATACAGGATGCTCAGTACACTCGCACATAGAATACGTAATGGCAAAAATCTATCATCAGTAAATTAGGGGAAAAAACGTTGATTGACTTTTTCAGCTGTTATACTTAACTTCCTTATTCGAATACACACGGTGCTCATTTAAGCAAATGTATATGTAAGCTTATTATTACAAAGATTTTTTGCCTCACATTTTTACTTTATAGAGTAAGGTACAGTGGAATTATCTTAACATATTCTGACTTATGACTGTGACAAGGTGTCAGAAAAGTCAACGAAACGTCACATTCATATGCTATGATTATGAGTAGAATAATAACCTAACCACCACAGTTCAAAAATAAAATCAAGTTCAATTTATCGCTTGTATGAATACAATTATAATAGGTATAGAGACTTCACAGTAAACAGAAATTTCACAGAAAAAATAAAATAATTAAGCTTGAATTATTTAATTATAAATCCAAAATGTTAAATATTTAGGTTAATGTGCAAAATTTTAATCTCCTATTTAAAATAATATGATCAGGCTTATGGAATGAGGTGTGCTCAGAAATGGAGAAGCGGAAAATTACTGTAATTATGATAAATTAATTTATTTTACTAAAATTTTATGATGATTATAATAAATTAATGTATCATAGAGCAGTTGAGTTAGTTCACTGGTAGAAAAAGTATAATCCATAGGTACTAATATAAGAAATCTGAAAAGATTATTTTTTTTAAAGCGTTAATCTCTTGATAAATTCAGATAAGCGCAATTCAGGTTTTTTTTTCGAATTTTATAATGTAACTCTATTTTTATTGAGAAATATCTTAGCGCTTACGCCGGCGAAACCACGCGAAGCTGCTAGTATTTTTATATAAAGCTAATTGCCATTTCTGAGGATACTTAAGGGTCGTACCATCAAGTAGGGATCACTCAGATTTCGACTTTACAACAAGCAATTACAAGTAGGTAATAAAGACAAAAAAGCACCGTTCTTACATTTAAAAAGCTCCCACGAGAAGTAAATAATATCTGCGTCTCATTTCCTCGCTGAAATATATCAATGATATCCAAATGATCTCATATCTTGTACCGTAGTAATGGATATTATAATCTTTGAGTACAAATACTGTCAAAAGTAAGAATAAGATATATTGTGTGACGTAATATAAAAAAAAATATTGATAGTCGTTATTGTGTTTGTGTTTTGTCAATCTCATTTACGTTGTAATTCATGTGAATGTGCTTATTTATGGAAAGTACTCTGTAGGTTTTAGTGACTTTTTTTGTGTAAGACGCTTATTATTGTTTTGATTTTAATGTAATTCTTGCAGCAAAGCTAGGTATGTTAATTTGATTGCAATTATTTCAATGTCTATATAGGCAAAATAAACGCAGAAGCATACATATAAATCGTTATTTATTTTCCTTTTCATAATATACTAGAAATTCATCGTTTATACGCTTCAGAATAAACGGGTGAAACAGGAGACAAATACTTTGAACAATGATTCTTTATGAAAATATTTCTTCTGCATTCCGCGCGTGTCTGTACTAGGGGAGGGTTGACAAATGGTAAGTTCATCCTCTTTTATCTGCCACATCCAGCGCCGGTGATGTACAACCCTATTTAGGATTATTCGATACTTTTCTGATATACGGACATATTCTGTGTCTGTTAGTTCTGGATAGGTAGGGCACTTTGACTTGTTTTCTAAATTTATGGTATGGCCGAATTAAAATGGGATTTCAGAAAGGGAAATAGAGTATTATTTTAGATGTGGACAGAGAAAGCCTTATAATTTCAGGTAGAGGTCCATGTATTAATGAGACTTTTGGTATTTTAGTTAGAAGAAGAGATAAATTTGAGTTCTGTAGTATTTGTTTACTAAATATCTCACTTCATCGTAAGTATTTTTGTATTAGTAGTTAACAGTGAATAAAGTATGGTTCTAATCTATTAGATATTTTGTCCTATAAGCACAAAATGAAGCAGACTAAATTGTCGGTTTGGTAGATAGATAAATAATAAATTGCGGCATAGGTGTATTTCAAATCAACCGTCTACACAGCAGCCAATTTTGTATCGAAATAGGTAGATGTAAAAGGTGTTAATTATTGCATCCACTGTCTATGTGTGTGTTTGGTGTATTTAATTTATGATTGGGATTTAAAACCAGAAGCGAACCGTGACGTTGACAGACTGACTAAACGCGGAAAAGGAAAAAGAGTTAAAATTTGTCTGCGTTTCGGTTCTGTCAATAAAAAAAATATCATTGAAACATCTGGCGCCGCGCCAGGAGTGTGGACTCTTTGATAACGGCGTTCCTGTCATGTTTTGTCGAATAATTCATTCTCGGAGTTCGAGCCGCCCTGTATTAATGCGAGTTCAAAAATTTCATTATATTAATATGTTTGTTATTTCTTACGACAAGAATTTTTCTTTTTTACTTTTGAAATATAGTGTAAATGTAATAGCTTTATTTTTTATATAAAATATATAAAACAAAGGAAAATAATTATTTTCAAATATCCTTTACATTTATTTCAATTGTATCCCGAGTTGAATTTAACGATTTGTATAGGTATCTATTTTGTTACTAATGAATTTGATTTCCAATGTTAAACTCATCTTTTTTTTATCATTTATTCAACCTTTTAAAATTATCTCATCAATCTCAGATCGTAATTTTTGAGAATTCTCAATTCCTGTGTTGATGCCGCGGCTGAGCGGACGGCTTCATCCATTATTCACCGTCTCGCTCTCTCGTCATGTCAGAGTTTGACAAAGTTCTTACTGCATCCGCTTTAAAGATCGAACTTTTCTGTTAATCTTTAATAAGACGCAGATTGAATGAATATGATGAAAATACATAATAATGTTGTAGCTGTAACGCTACAATTTTATGCCGATCTCCTGATACTATGGCAGTTACGAACTGTTTACAAAAATAGTAGATGGATACTACAATAACTAAACAGGGTGTTCAAAAAAGTACTTTGGAGAAAAATATCTAAGATAGGGTTAGTCTTCCCCATTCGACAACAATTAACACGCGTGCGTTATATGGGTATGTGAAAAGTCGCGTGCGCTTTCCATTAAATGTTTACATTTTTTTATGGGAAAACTATAAGTCCAAATAAAAAAAGGTTTTTACATACATACATTACATCACGCATGTATCCCTTGTGGGGTAGGCAGAACACCAACCAGAGGTTACAAGACCATCCGATGTCACGTTTGACAAATTTGGAGGTATTATAAAGATGGAGAGAGACTATTGTACTGACAGGGGGTCAGCCTATCGCCCACAAAAACGCCTTTAAAACCTCTGTCCCTTAACTGACTTTTACAGTATGCCTGGAAAGAGAAGCAGCTGGCATATTCTACGTTTTTCTTTCGCTCCCAGTCCAACATGGAAGCAAAAAGGTTTTTTTGGAGTCAAATGGGGAATGCTGGCCCTATTTGCGATAATTATTTCCAAAATACTTATTTGAACACCCTGTATAGGTTGACTTGTAATTATCTGAAACTAAAGGATTACTTGTGAATCTCGTAATTAATAGTCAGTAAATCAATAGTATAAACGTGAGTGAAATTATTCAAATGGGGAGTATGAATAAATATCCCTTTGAAATTATTTATAGCTGTGTTTGAAAACGTAACGTATTCAAAATAAACCACCGCAAATCCTCCGTTGAGTTGACTTGAATACCTGTTGAGAATCGATAATCTTCATTATATTAATATCGAAAAGCTTTCCGAGCATTTAATTAAAAGCTTATTCGTTTCGTTAATTGCATTTCTTGGTAGAAATAGATAGTTCATTTTATGAAAAGATTTTAACTTTGGGACAACTGGTTTAATTTAAGGTTATAATATTGAAATAAAAATTTTTGCTATTCGAAATAAATACTACTAATCACGAATCTACCACCACTTCAAAAAGTCGATCTGTTGAAAAGAGGTGGCAAGAAACTTAACAGCAATCATCTTTTAAAATAATAAATACATACACAACAACAATTTACAGCCAGAGAATCCCATCTTCTTGCATCCGGATATCTTTAAGTAAACCTTTTCATATAACACTTATCCTTAAATCTATCGAAGGGTGAATCTTAAATATTAGGGAATTTTATGATAAAAGCATATACATTGACCCATGAACGAGTTGGTGATCTTCTGGAGTCTACTACTATATTTTATACATCAGGCAATCAAATACTAGACAGAAACTTAGACATAGATATAGAGGTAAAGATAGAAGTAGAAATAGACGTAGCGATAGAGTTGAGAGAGAATACAGATAATGTGGATGGAGATGAAGATAGTCGTGGACATAAACAGGACACAGACACGGACGTGGACATGGAGATGGGGAAGTCAGAGTCAAATTCAAAAAAGTAATATAGACATAAAGTCATAAAATTAACTAAACCAACCTACCAGACAAGTCACGGAGATTTAAGGTATGTTTAAAAAAAAGATATGAGCGGACGTCACTACAAAAAAATTTAAAAGTAATGGGAGAAAAACAAATTAAAATGATACCAGAATATGAAAAAAGCATATTCTGAATGTTAGAATCTCAGTATCGATATAAAGAACATTTTTAGATTATTTTTCTTTATACGTTTAGTAAAAACTCTAATTAACGCGTTCAAAAATGTAGCGCTGTGTTTGATAAAACTGAAAAAAGGGAAAATAAAATGAACGACCATAACCGGGCTTGGCCACTTCACTATCATTCATTCACTGGATTTGCAACCTTTTGTGAATGTAATAAGAGCGTTATAACATATTGAAAGTTTGGCCTTCCGCCAGATGTGGGGAACGCACATTTTAGTCGCTTTTCACAGGCACACGTCTGAATGCTCTACAATTCTAGATATTTTTTCGTTATAATTTTACCTTTTCGTTTTGATATCTTTGAACTATTTCAAGCCTTTTATTGTTCAATGGAATTATGAAAAAGTTCGTGACAGATTATTGTTATAAATAATTCTCTCCTCAAGGATTATCTTCTTAGCAAAATAAACCAGAATATACTGCCAAATTCATGGAATAAACTATTTTCAAGTAATTCAGAACAGTTGAGGACATACCTTTAGTCAGTTTTGGCAAAAACCATTAGGAATCACATGTCTTTGAATCGATTAATGACAATTAGCTGAGCGATGAACAAACTAATGTATAAGTGAGCGATAATGTATCAGCTAATGCAAAACTACATACACAGCAAATGCCCTTGCCTCGTGTTGGAAAATTATGAATTAATATATGTCAATTAAACCATGATAATCCGCTGTTAACACAACATAGCAGAGAACTTGGCTATGTAAAACCTATGTTATGTTTAGTTCCAAAGGAACGTATTTCCGTTGGAAAATATTACCTATTTCTATATCATATAAGCATTTTTTGCTTTTGCTCTTTTCCCAAATGGCTTGATTTCGTGTTTTTACTAGAAAACTTCCAAAGTCCTTTGTGTGTTTTCCATAACACAAGCGTTTTTTGAGACTACAAAGCAGTTTTACTCCGGGTAGCTGATTTTCACATGAAAGTAAGAACACTTAAAAATGGTTCTGAAGTCCGATAAAATTTGATATGCTTGTACATCCATAAAAATTCATATCCTTAGAAAGCTTTTGTAATAATTATTGAGAAACACGAAGTTTGTTCTGCGGCGTATTTTTTTTTTCAATGTTTACTTCTTATCAATTTTTATTTTAATTATTCGGAAATGTATAAAGTTTCAGTTAAGTTATTGGTTCTGCCTTCGCTTACGTTTGCGATTCTTCGATATATCTAAGATTATATTATATTGTTGTTATCATACAATTGCAAAGTGATGAGCAAAATCTCTTGTCCAATAAATCTGGAGTCAGTAAGTTTAACTCTATATTGTAAAATGGAATTCAACGACCTCAAATTTTACAATTTCTAACAGCGATTCGAACCCTCAACCAAAAATATACTCAAATCATATTTTATTTGATTACTCTACATGCCTTTTTAATTTTAGCATCTACCGGCTGCGTCGTCCACGTTTTATAGATGGGTGTAAAATGTAAATCCATCTACTAGTATCTAATAAATGAATAAAATACGTTCAACTGTAATGGCACGAGAACCATGAATTTCATGTGATGAAAAAAACTTAACGTTTTTGAGAAATTGACAAACTTAATAAAGAAACAAATTAACTCTGTCATAGCCGTACTCATATAAACAACAAAAAATTTTGTTAGACAAGAAAATTCCTAAACGGAGTTGATTAGAGCTTAATTTTAAGTAAACAGAGGTAAATACACAGGTAGTTCATAACAGGAGGGGGATCTAATATATAAAATTCTCGTGTCACAGTTTTCGTTGCCATACTCCTCCGAAACGGCTTGACCGATTTTGATGAAATTTTTTGTGCTTATCCTGTATCTATGAGAATCGGCCAACATCTATTTTTTTTATTTATATGGCAAAACAACGTTTGCCGGGTCAGCTAGTCTGTTTATATTAAAGGAATAAATTATCATGTTTCTACTGCTCTTACTTGAGGTTCTTGCCCCTTGAGTAATAAGTGGCATAATTGTAATGGCATTTATAAGGGTATGGGTTTTTGGTAATTTATCGCAATGAAAAGGGAATGAAAAGTTAGGAAAAGGTAGACAGTTGATAAAAAAATCATTTTATGTCGTAGTTGCCCATCAAGGAACCAGAGATACAGCACTTGGATATAGTAAGAGATATTGTTGAACTCAATCTCTTCTAATGGTAGGTACATACTCGACGATGTCGAAGACAGTGATTTAAAAAAGAAAGAAAAGGAAAAAACTCAGTAAAATTATGAAATTTATGTCATATTAAACGTTTCTGTTACTTTATTCAAACCAATATTGTAGTAATAGTACCCTTCTTGTCCTACTTAATCCTACTAAGATTATAAGCAAATAAAAATGTAAGGATAGATGGTTTGTTACCTTTTCCACTAATATGGCGTCATGGACGGATAAAGCAAATTTCGCAAACAAGTACAGGACAGTCTGAAATAGTTAATTACGATACCTTTGATCAAAGGAGTTATATTTCAAGATTTATAAGAAGAATTATGTAGGGTTCTTTTTTAGTCACCCGCTAAATTAAGATGTATCTTTTTATGATACGATATAATCGCACCTGTATATTTATTTTAGTATCCCCCAGTACAAAAAAATAAAGATATGGCAACAAAAACTTGTTTACAAATAATCGCTGTTGATTAACATAGCTACTACGAAGCGGAATTTCATTGATAGTAATTGAAAGATTTTTTGTAGTAGCACGTAGTCGTCTTTATTTCAATGGTTTTCATTCATAATTTAGAGTGACCATGCTCTAGTTATTATGTCAGTAATTATATTAATTTCCTTGTAAAATACACATAATTTTTTTTTGCAAAAATCGTTTCAATAAAAACAATTATAGTGTAAAAAAAATTGGCCTGTGATTAAAAAACAACCCTGCATTTCAAAGGATTCCGGGATTTTACGTGGGTGAAGCCGCAGGGACAGGGGCTATTGGTATTTTCATAAACTAAAACAAGCGCATAAATGTATGGAGTTTTCAAACTCGATCGATAGCTGCCACTGCACTAATAATTCTGGTATAAAAATATAAAAGCGCTTATTTCACGTTAGCCAAATACCCGTGAGTAAGTAATGTTTATAGGAAGTCGAAGGCAACATAATAATTATTTTTGTGTACAAATTCGACAGACAAATATAATACGATGATTATTAAAGTTTGCTTTTTTCTGTATTTTGTGTTATTTTATAAATCGGAAATCGTGGTAAGAATTCCGCTAATTCATTAAATTATAGTGAAGATAACCGCGATAAGTTAAAAAAAATATTACACTAAGATAGACTCGAAGATCCTCCTCGGGTTAGCTAAGCCAAGATAAAGCACTCATTATGAAAATGAGTAAGTAATTTAGTTTACACTTACACTGTTAGTCATTTTATTCATACAGGGCTAAACAAAGCACGGTAAGTTAGTACCGAAAACTCATGTTTATTTTCCTTTTCATAACATACTAAATATACTACAAAATTCACGGAATAAACTATTATCAAGTAATTCAGAACAACTGAGGACATACCTTTAATCGATTTTGGCAAAATCCAATAGGAATCACCAGGGAGGTAGTCTGTATTTGAATCGATTAATGACAATTAGCTGAGCGATGAACAAACTAATGTATAAGTGAGCGATCATGTATCAGCTAATGCAAAACTACATACACAGCAAATGCCCTTGCCTCGTGTTGGAAAATTATGCGTGAATGTGTGTCAATAATTAATTAATTAAATCATGATAGTCCGCTGTTTACAACACAACATAGCAGAGAACTTGGCTATGTAAAATCTATGCTATGTTTTGTTGCAAAGGAACGTATTTCCGTTGAAAAATATTACCTATTTCTATATCATATACAGGCTGACTGGTGACAGATTTTAAGTACTGAAATACTGAAGGAGAGCACTCTGAACTCGATTCTGATCATTAATGTACTTAATATAAGTAGGTATTTAATTTTTCACTAGAAATCCCTATGAATAAATAAAGAGAACTTACGACACTTTTCCCGACGCACTGCCTCAGTCAATACGCACACACACAGTAGTGTTCCCGCCACACGCAAACCACCACCCGCTAAGTATTTTTGCGTTACGCTTATGTAACCATGCGTTGCGTAATGAATTCTTTAGCTTCCGGTTAATTTTACTCAGTAAATAATTAATATTCATTTTTTATTAAGCTATTGCATAGCTTCTATCGCGGGCCTTGAGCGTGGGGACCGAATCCAGAAATTCCGTAACGAAAAAAACCTAACACCCCCCACTCCGACCGGCACAGCGGTGATACTTTGATTTCATAACTTTACATGCGGGCTTTAATAAATAATCAGCACCATCTACTAGGAATTTGTGGAACTTCATATTAGATCAAACATTACTGCATTAATAAAATAAATAAATAATTATAATTGCATAAGTTGATAAAAACTGCTATGCAATAGCTTTACCGCGGCAGTCTCCGAGTGCCACACGTCTTTTTTTATTTTTTCTCTTCATGTATGATCTCGAACAATCACGTCCTGGAATTTCGAAAATGACCCACCAGTCACCCTGTATTAATAGTATAGTGGTAAGAATTCCGTAAATTCATTAAATTATAGTGAAGATCACCGCGATAGTTTAAAAAAGTTATTACACTAACATAGACTCGAAAATCCTCCTCGGGTTAGCTAAACCACGTTAAAGCACTTATTATGAAAATGAGTAAGTAATTTAGTTTACACTAACACTTTTAGTCATTTTATTCATACAGGGTACTGAATTACTACCAAAAACTCGTTTATTTTCCTTTTTGAAACCGTTATTTCCACGAGCCAATTTTCGCTAAAACCTGATGATTCATATTGATTAACTATGAGAGAAGTAGGGTGTTATCACAGACCAGACATGTCAAGGTTGTGACGACTGTGGCCTGAGTGCCATCCAATTAGAGCCTCCACGGCGTTCTTGACAATTAAGAAACTGTACAGGTGTTATAAATAAAAATAACAATTTAAAGCCCTCGAGTTCTGCGCTACGTACGTAGTATTGAAAAAAAGCAGGCCCGGCGCGATGTATGTTAAAAGTTTTGCTTGAATTCTATATTGTTAAATTCAATTTTTTTTCCTGGGGAAACCTTTTAATTATTTACCTATATTAATACTCAAAAGCGAATTTTTGGAATAGAGCTATTATTCAAAATTAGTCATATTTGCTGGTTTAAAGCAAAGCGCCTGTTATATTCTGTTACCGCGAACTGCTTTTTGTATATGAGTTCTTCGATACTTACCATCATTTGAGATTAATTAGGAAAAAAATAAGGGTCAAGCACAATTGAAAAGGAAAAAAAGGCGATGCCTATCTAAAGCTTTTAATTTTTCTCGTTTTATTCCGATGCACACAGAGTCAAAAGCAAGAATTTGAATTTGAAAAAATATTTTAGATTTTTATTTGATAGCCCAACTCTGCAGTAGTTATATTTTATCCAGCAATTTCCAGGGATTAACTCCCGGTTAAACCGCGGGAAACTAAAAGTAAAACACTTTTTAATCGGATTTATCGCGTGTTTAAATTTGAAAAAAAAAGAGTAAGTATATATAATAGATAAAACAAGTTTTAAACCAGAATTCATCTCAATTAATTATAGCATTGATTAAAAATCTACATTTGAAAGAAAGAAAAAAAGAAAAGAAATTTATTCGGTGCCAAATCATAAATAAACATACAAATTAAAAAACATACAATTGTAATATAACAAAGCACCGAAAAGGCATTTACTCATCATAAGTCATGGAGTGCGGACACACCAAGACGCTGATCATTTGGGTGTATACAGGTGTATGTGTATATTTCATCAAAGGATGTCACAATAAAACAATCTAAAAAGTGAAATCACTTGAACTCAATCCGATTACAGACTTTATTTATACATGTATTTTACGAACTTTGCTAACTATTTTTGAAAGCCTAAGCAGATTCGCTCAGTTGACCACTAGGCATACTACGATCGCGAATCGTGGCGAGTATGCCTTTACTTCTCCTTTTCTAGGGAGGTTTACTAACGTGAGATACTTTAATCTCCCCCAAAGGAACAGCTTTTGCTACTTCTTCGGGAATCACAGCTTAGTAATTGAATCCGGTTTTTGTTCCAATCTGTTACAAAACGACCTGTGGAACTTTGTATTACGAAAAAACAATTTTGATGTCTGTAGATATATTGCATAAAAATCTCTTTTGTTGTTTCTAAAGATATTGCGAAAAAACTATTTTGGTGGTTGAAGAGAATACGAGGTAGACTGTGACTATTTGACGACCACTTCGGCGTTGGGGTAAATCTATCTGCCTCAGACGCCAGTGGTTGCGAGTACGATCCCCGCACGAAACCAGAAAAAAAAAAATCCGTGTCTGGGTGTTTATCTATTTATGTACTTATATTCTAGGTTCCCCCCTAGTTCGCTATATGGTATCTCATAACACAAGCTATGCTTACTTTGGGGCCTGGTTGGTGTGATTGTCTGGGGATTTTATTTATTTATTTATTATTTTAAATTTAAATTTTCATTATGTAGATATTTTCTCATATATGAACATAAAAATTACGTGACTAACGTTAGCTTACGACGCAAATAATATATCACTCAATCATATCTATGAATCATATCATATTCAGCGACTAATTAATTGATTGAAGAATTATATAGGGTGACTTGTGACAAATTTTAAATACTGTACACGATTCTGATCATAATTATGTAATAAAAGTAGGTAATTAATTTTTCTCTAGAATTCCCTATAAATACATACTACTATGTTACTATTTACTTTACATACAACTGAGTCGATCGCGGCACGTGACCTGGCACGTGGATCGCTGCCAACGCTAGCGTAACCATGCGTTGCGTGATCAATTCTTTAACTTTCGGTTAAGTTTACTCAGTTAATAAAATTAATATTTATGTATATATTTTTTCTCTTCATGTATGATCTCAAACTATGACGTCCTTGAATTGACCCACAAAAGTGCAAAAGTGACCCACCAGTCACCCTGTATAATTAGTGGTATTCATGTCTTAAAAGGTCATTTACATATTGAAAACTATATCGTAGGTAATATGAAACATAATAAATTAAAATCCGCGTATATAAAAGAAAGAAACGGCTTCTTTGTTATAAATGTATAATGAGCTAGTAAATTAAGGATTTAATAATACTGTTAAATGAAATAATAATCTGATTCCATATTTCCCATTTATCAAATTTCCATTCCAAGTAGCAATCTTAAAAATCTCGGCTACTGTATTAAGAATGACTTAAAATACCGTATTTTATCTTTGAAATCCTCGGAGACAGCAATTAATTACTAAGACAGATAGTTCGAATAATAACCGACAAATAAATGATGCTAGAAGCTTAATGTTTTCGTCGTCATCGATCTCAGTCGAGTGGCTTTTAATTAACTATTCCATTTTGATCCGCTGTAACAGTCCGTTTTGTCCATTGGTGATATTGAGAGATCATTTTAAGAGGTGTTATTTCATCGTGTTTTGTTTTGAAATAGAAAACAAAATGAATGAACAGGTGAATTACAAGGTTAGGGTTCAGTTTAAAAGTAACAATATATTTTTTTGTTTCAGGTAATTTTATAAGGCAGTTTCAACTTCGATAAGATAGCTCAATTGTATTTGTGTACAAATTGGTTTGTATGAAACTTTGCTCAATATAGATTTGGTGAAGAATATCTTTGTCGATCCGATATGGTAACCGTAACGTAAGAAATGACTTATATGAATGATTCCTAATGAATTGGTAAGACCTCTAAGGATCCGTCTGGACAGAAACCAGCGCGTTCATATAAAAACCGCTGCCAAATATTATTTATTAGTGTGTTTGGTAATACTTTACCTATGAAGACAAAATTTTATCTTGGATCTGTATGCCCCATCTTTGACCCGATTCTTACTGCCTATTAGTAGAGTATTAGGTCAAACGTGGTAAAACCAAAATTACCAATATACTGCAGCTGCTAATACTCACTATGTAGTATTTTGGTACGTTCCCTCACATTTATTTTCAGCTTCAGAAGTATCTGGAGTAATTTCCGGTGTGACGATACTTAAGTTGATCAGTGCCTAAGCAATTAAAAAACCTATGGGTACCACTAAGCAAACTTGTTTCGGCGTTCCTAATTCGCATATCTTAAATTAATAAAAGTTCTTTTTTCTAGACAATTGCAAGTGCACAAATCAATTAAATAACAAATTATCGTCTAAGTAACTTATTCAAATAACTTCTCAATAATCTCATTCTTACTACTTGATCTACTAACTAAAAACATTATATTTTCATGTATTATTAATGAACTTACAGTTTATTTATGCAACATTGCTCGTTCTATTGAATTAATTCAGAATCATAGCGATTTGAAATACGACATCAATATTAACGGATAAAGTTGCGTCGTTTTCAGGAAAAAGTTGCCCTTTCTAGATGTGGTTAAAGTCACAAGATATTTGTGAAATTCTAGAAATTTCGAATTATCAATTAAAGCAGAATTCCTAAGAGAAATTATTCTGAAAATAAGATAAAATTAAAAGAACTTGGTTGTTCTTTTGGTTGAATTACTCGTGTTGTTTTCGTTGTTAATTTACAAGGAGATCAGTCAGTGAATATAGTAAGCATTTACAGCAAGATTTGTTTTTCCAGAACCTAAGTTAGTAAACCTATGTATTAACTGGAAGAAAATACTAACTGGCATTAAGTCCGCCTACTTTTGAAGCAATGGATAATTTTTAATTCATTCATGCATACGGTTGGCTGGAACTTACCTTCGAAGGGATCCAGTACTCAATTACCGGCTTACTTGACATAAAATAATAGAATTTATGGGAGCCCCCTTAAATATGTATTATGTTCTGTTTTTTTTTATTTGCGACAACATAAATACATCACCTGTGAAAATTTCAAGTGTGTAACTATCTCGTTTCATGAAACACAGCCTGGTCACAGGACGGGACAGTCAGATGGACAGCTAAGTCATAGTAATAGGGTCCCGTTTTACTCTTCGGGCGTGGAACCCTAAAACTAAACGATACGTAGTATCCTTATAAGACACACAAAGATAGAGGTGTAATTATTTTACCAACTAAAGCGAGTCACGACCGCTCATGCCTTATACCACAAGTTCGATGTTCTTTAATTCGAATTCATTTCCTAAATCGTCCGGGCACTCGGTCGGATTATTGGCGTTTGACAAGTCGCTCTAGGCGAAAGGCACTTTGAAATCAGTTATATAAGTTCAATATGAAACCTACCGACAATCTTCTACTGATTTTAAATCATAAAATATGGCTGAATTATCGAATGCTTATTACTTGCATTGCTTTGCTCGCGCTACAGCCTTACTAAGTCTGATAATTATTACTGCATATCATTTTCTAAGTGAGAAATGGTAATAATGCCAACTTAAGTAATAAGTTTACGTTTCTGTAATTTGATTCCTGCATTTAATTGGGGCTCAATAACTTTGTTATTTTTAATATCTTCGTGTAAACGCTTTATTCTCTACTATATATTCCACTACATATTATCAATTGTAATGAATGTCAATAACTTTATGTAAATACTTGTACTTTGTGTACAAAGTAGTAAGAGTAAAATATAACAAATAAGCGAAAGTAAATGTATTTAATTTTGCATGCGAAGTGTTCGTTATTAATCAAACTAATAAAATAACCTTAACTTTGTTACACTAATCCTTCTTGCTATTTACTTTCCTATTTGTCTGATAAAAAAGTGTGTCGTCTTTTAATTGAAAACAATTTCTGTCTAAAATTAAAATACGATGTTGCCACCAAAACCTAGTATCCAAAAACCAATCTAAAATCGGTAACTTGTATTAACCACGCGGCTGGCAATCGAATCAAGGCGAGTCGTTCTAACCGATTTTCAATATGTCATGGTTCGTCAAACATTTCTCAATTATTTTCGGTTGTGAAACCTCGTCAAAATGTTATACATGCGAGTTTATACAACTGTGAAAGTTATGCTCAGATTTTATGTATTTCACACTGGGTATGCATGGATATGTACGCTTCAAAGCGTTATATTTTTGGTGCTTTACTATACTAGCCAATAGGTACTACTATTCTATTCTATTACTATATACTATTCTGGTTATGAGATGTTGACTAAAATACTGTTGTAGGCACTCACTGTATAACTCATGTTGTAAGCACCTATTTTTTTAAATGATAATAACATAATTCAGGGACGCTTTCTAAATATATACGCAATATAACTTAAGAAGCGCAATATATCCGAGATCAGTTACGAAACGTGTAATTGTAGATAATCAAGTAGGTTAGTACAATGAAAACAAAATCTTTATACAAACAAAAGAAGAAAAAGCAAGGAAGCTCCTCTTGACGCTTGTCCGGTACCTCGCCTCGGCGCCCAATTACTTGGCTGTGGATTCGGCAATTATCTCACAACTTGATGACAATCAAAAAGACGTAACTTGAGTGTGCGATAGGGTTGATACTGTGTAGTCTGTGACGGAACTGAGCTAAAAATAATCATACATTTACTACGATAGGGTTGAGTGAAATTATGCAGAGTCAGAGCTACAAATAAGAAACTCGTAAATTTACTGCTGAACTGTGAATAAATGTATGAGGCATAAATTCGCAGACTTTAAACTCACAGTAAGGATTAAATTAGAGAATCTTCTTCGAAAAGAAAAGTTGCAGCGGTCCTATTTAACAAGAAATACATCTGGCGTTTACTGTTTGTTTATTAATCATTCGATTCAATGAAAAACTTACATTACAAAATTACCTACTACTAAAAGTTAAATAAGATTTTTCTCAAAACTTGTTAGAGAATATCTTGATGCCCAGACCCTTCTCCAATATATTCCTACATATAGAGTGACATAAAAAGCCTGTTGTGCGATGTCTGGTCTGTGAAGAATTGGGAACCCGCATAATTAACGTTGTAAATGAAATAATTTTTTGACTAGTAGTACTAAAAAGTAAATTAAGAAAAAGATTAAGTGCCGGTTTTAAATGTAGAAGTCTGATGTCGTCCTTTAAACCGTCGCGTGGACAAAAATGCATTCGTAAATTTGTAATTCGTAATTTGAAAACTTGTGAAATTTTAAAACTAATTACAAATTAAGATTTATGGTGCGAATTAAAAAAGGTAGATTAAATTCTTCTATGAGTTGGTATTTTGTTAATAAAGTAATTAAGTAGAATATTTTTAGCGATTCAGCCTTAACAAGAGTCTTAAAAACGAGAGACTTAAAGAAATTCGAAGTCAAATCCCATATTTATTTAGATTAATGTTGCAGAAGCTTTATTTTTTTAGACAGTCTGTTTCTTAAGGAAGCATTATTTCCTGGCTGGTAGAGATAAAAACGGAGCACCCGACATTTCTTATTCAAATCTAAGCTTTAGAACGCAATTACAGTTGATTGAATTATTAAAGGCACGGCTTTATGTTAAACAAATCTAAAAGTATTTATTATATAAGTATGCTGGACTGGGAGCACAAGAAAAACAGAAGTATTAGCTGCTTGTCTTCCCGGGCATACTGTAAAAGTCACTTAAGGGACAGAGGTTTTATTGGCGTTTTGTGGGCGATAGGCTGAACTCCTCCGTCTGCAAGTTTCTCTTCATCATTATAATAACTATAAAAGTTCAAACATGACATCAGATAAAGCCTCTGGTGTTCTGCCTCAGACGCCAGTGGTTGCGGGTTCGAATCCCGCACGGAACAAGAAAAAAATTTTTTCGTGTCTGGGTGTTTATATTTTTATGTATCTATATTCTAGGTTCCCCCCTAGTTATCTAAATGGTATCCCATAACACAAGCTATGCTTACTTTGGGGTGATGTAGTTGGTGTGATTGTCTGGGGATTTTATTCATTAGTTTTTATTAATCCTTTTTTATTTATTTTTCGAGCGAATTTTAGTAAAATACTGTTTTATTTTCGAAATTTAAATTTTGGTTCAGATAGGAATCACCTGCGATACTTCTTTGTCACAGCGCTGCCAAATTACCAGATAATTTTGATCTCAAGTGTTATGGCAATGTTTGGTCTACTTAAACTTACTTTGTAACTGCTTTGCTTAACATGGAAGACTCATTGACTGGGTTTATAGCCTTCAATCTTCATGCAATATATTTTAAGACTTTAACCAATTGTACGTAGTGGTTAGTGTGACCTATATTTTATAGTGCTAGTGTTTCTTTTGTGCTTTTATCGTGTTGACATAGATCACACATGATATCTATATATGTTTATGTATAGTTAAAATTCCCCCTAGTTCGATACATGGATTTCCGTATCCCAAACTTTGCTTAGTTTGGGGCCATGCAGTTGGTGTGATTGTCTGGGGATTTTAGTAGTATCTGAAAATTTTTCACCTTATCTTAATACGTTAATAGATTTGAAATTCATTAGATTATATTTTTATGCACTTTTTCTCTATATGTATAATCTCCGTAAATTACCAAAGTCGCAATTATTTCTTTGTGCGTAGTCCTTAGAAAGGAACAAATATTAACTGTACATTGATTTTCACTTTTCATTTCAACATTGTCTTATTAGTATGTTTTAAAGACAAGCTGCTCATGTGTAAACTATCGATAAATGTCATTTAGCTTATCGTAATATATGATTTTCCTATTAGCCAATAATAACACGTAATTGTGAGCCAGTCAGTGATATAGTTTTCACGCTTCGCTGGGCGTGTAGTGTTTTGAATCACGCTAATACAGTTAACGTACATGAGACAATAATAAAGTTGTCACTCTAAACGACACTAAAAATGTTAATGTTAAATTAATATTTCAATTATATTTAAAAATAAAAAGGTATTTCAGATGCAGTGGGCAAAACACTTCGTTATATATTCGACAGGATGTACAAAACGTTTTTTTCTTAATAAAGTTTAAATCATCACGTGTAATGTCAGTCAGTATAAATGTTATGTCATGTTAGTCAGTATAAAACTATGGCCATTAATTAATTATCTGAGATAAGTTTACACGCAAAGCTTATTTTAAAAAACCTGGAAAAAAAAACATAATAACGCTCAAAAAAAATAGTAAGTCTCAATAACATAATTATAGTATATGAATAACATATATTAAAGTTTAGAAAAAATGAACTTTAAGGAACTTTTTTCAAAGATTTTAAAATTCAGAAATTGATTGAGACTCAAGGATGAGGAGGAATCACAAAAATTAACTGCACGGAAAATGAGTAGGAAAAGAAGCCGTTTTTTGGAAGGCATTTGTAGGGAAAATGCGCTAGTGTGTTGAATAAAATGTATTCAAAGAATGGGCAAAAGAAAACGCTCCATGCGAATAGGGAGGGGTATATGTATATTAGAGGATATAAAAGAGGAAACGAAAGATTTATGTTACATTTAAAAGTTTATTGGTCCCAAACTGGCCCCTTAACTGGGTTTTTGGGGAAGCTTGGGGTTCAAGTAACAGTCACAATAAGAATCATAATAAATACTTTTTATCGTCATTAAAATATACAGTTTTATCGTTCAAATAATGCTCCATAGAAATGGTAATTAGGTGGCCTGTAAATAGCTACAAATGATTTATTCCAGGCAAGATATAAATATGATAATAATGTTTTAAACAAAACTAAATAGACTTACTATATTAAACCTTGAAGAATCATTTTTGTTAGTCAAAAACTTTAAAATTTACCTATATCCTTCGAAATTTTCGAAAGAACTTCCTCGCTTCACAGCTTTAATAGTTAAAGTTCATAGTTAAGTAACACGATAGTGTTCAATTTAACCGATTAATGCACGAATAACGAACTACTCGGCTATAACCCAAGTCGCTCAGGAGAACTGCACATAAACTTGTCCCTTGTCGAACTAAGCAGCGAGGCTGA
This sequence comes from Stenoptilia bipunctidactyla, assembly GCA_944452665.1. Classification (NCBI taxonomy): domain Eukaryota; kingdom Metazoa; phylum Arthropoda; class Insecta; order Lepidoptera; family Pterophoridae; genus Stenoptilia; species Stenoptilia bipunctidactyla. The sequence continues at coordinate 15,616,130 of OX101726.1, forward strand.
AACATGATCGCCCAAGCGGCTAAGTTGTGGTAGTAATCCGCTTTGTGCACCAGTTGCTGTGTGTGTCCACAGTAATCCACTACTTCACACAACACCCAAGGACCTGCCATGCTGATATGCTGACATATCTCACAAACACGCTAACAAGGGTTGCCACCAGTTAATGTACAAATTAACTGAAACTCACGTAATTGTATGGGTATACACCGGAATGTAAGCGCTCATTTATTCATGGACGCGAGGGTCGCGCTGAACGCGATTTATTTATATAGCCCGCTACATGTTTGATGGAACACGAAGGAGACGCTATTCTGAATTTTGTATCTCTATTCCGTTTATACGAACAAAATGTCTCTGAAACATTCGCTGCTCCTTTACAATTAGGACGCGTTTTGTATTCCTTTTTATTTCCTCTGAGACATTCGCTCAATTTGATATTCTTTGTTACTAACGAAAAATAGTTTCTGTAAACGAAATCTTGATTTTTGAGAAGGGTCCTGCATTGCTCGGGGGAAATTCTGCGAACAAAATGTAAACAGAAAAAGTTTTGTTACTCAGCAATTAAATAATACAGCACACTGTTTTTGATTTTCTTATTGCAATTTAACATGATTTGAGTAGGGCACAAAGGGTTGCCTTAAAAGTTGTATATTGTATATTTTGTTCTAGGCGACTAAAATCATGTAAAGAATAATATCAAAGAGTATCCCTGTATTTTTTAGTTTCCAACTTTCGAATAACGTTAGCTAGACAAGCGACTGCAACTACGACGTAGTTATTATTTTAGTAGCTTTGCTAGAACTCGTAGTATGAATATCTGTAGAGCGAATATTTTTATTTCTGGCCATGACTACGGTGCCTTTTTTTAAGAATAAAAGTAAGAGTACGAAGACTTCTTTCTGTCACCTCGTAATTGCTTCTTTTATGCAGTGAATTTAACTCTGTAAAAATATATTCGTTGGGCACGTGGCTGACAATATTGACGTTTTAGTTTTTTATACAGAACGATGGATTTAAATGGTGATATGGTATGCACCTGAGTGATTTGTTCTAGTCACAAAAATTCACATTTATTTTCATCACGTCATGCTCCCTCAGGCGGCATGGCTAGTGGTAGCGTCGGGTATCGGGTCACCCTCTTCCCTAAAATATGGTTGAGGAGGGTGATGGCTGGTGCTTGCGTTAACTCGTGAACGGGTGCTGCTAGCGGTGCCAGGTCGTTTTGCTAATGATACTATGACTATTTTATTCCATTCTTGTTCAAATACTCTGGTCCCAGTTTGTCATGTTCGTATTGTGCATCCATAGCTAATTGCATCTGCTATGTAAGCAATTTGGTTGTGGCATGACATTGGCTCTCACAATTAGCTGTCTTGTGTTTGTTTTTTTTTCATGTTACGGTCAATTTGTACTGTACCTATTTGTATTAATTTGATAATTCTGACTGAAAAAGAGTGCCAAGAGTTTTTTTCCGCCGGCTTTTTTTGTCTCTTGGTCTACTGTAATATCTTATTTAACAACTATCAACAACTAGTTAAAGCCGAAGTATGTGATGACTGACTTCATCAAGTGTTTTGTGAAATTCCTAAGATGAATAAAACTTTTTAATTTTTTTTTTTCAGCATCGCTTTAGGAACACTTGCAAAATTTATATATTCTGTATAGTTTAATCAAACACAATCAATATCGCCTCAATACAATACATCTAAGCGAAGTTTAAAGCAGGTTATGTGTAATATTGATATTTGAAGTAAAACATTATTATACTACGTGAATCATATGTTACGTGCTTTGAATAAGTGACGAACGAGGTGTTAATATAGACGCGTTTCAAAATATTGTTTTTCTTTAAGTAACATTGAATTGGAAAAATAATCGTTTTGGTGTGCAAGTGTGTTAGTTGTAAGAAGTCATGACTGTGATCGTTCGCGGAAAAAAATATTAATACTATGTCAAGTGGGTAGGCCTATATTAGTTTTCTCAATTAATTATTAAGAGTTGAATAAAAAATGTGTATTCATGTGTATAAAGTGCCCTGACACAAATCTCTAAAGTAATTGAGTGCGCAAAAACACGAACCATTTCGTAGATCTTTGTGACTAATGAATATTTAAGCCTCTCGATAAAGATGTCTCTTTATCGTACAATTCGTTTCTATTTTCTAAAATGTTAATAAAATGATTTCAATCTGTAATGAAGTGACAGCAATTATTAGTCTATGATTAATCTTTTACCTATATTCCAAAAATAATCTGGGATTTTAATTGAATTTGGTTGTAGCACGGGGCGCTCCAAAAAGGCCCAGTTCCCAACTTATCACTATTTTCAGCCATTTGGGTAGCTCAAAACTCAAAGTAGAAATAATGGTAATATAGATAGTTGTTTGAATTGAATTCGTTTAAATTGGTTCATTTAATTAGTTTTTAACTTCATTTATTTTCAAACTGTGCATGTATTACGGTTTAACTCCAGTTATCTCGGTGTTTATGTAAAGTACGAAACATTCAGCTCAAATTTTTAATATTTGAAACGAATACGGTTAAAGCATTTAATTGAAAATAACTGTTCGTAAAAATTTAAGACACCGCTAATCGTATATGTCTTTGTAATTACCAATGTATTTATATTCGATCCTATTTCTAATTAGACCTGTATAATAAACCTCTTCTCTTGCGATATACGGCATATAAGTAATCGAATTTAAGTGGGTTTTTCCAGCAAGGCTAAGTCCCAGCTGGATCGTCGCCAGGGGAACCGTGTCACCCAGTGTATGGCCGAGTGCATTCTGTAATTGTGCCATCGATCGATTATTTGCCACCAAATTGGACAAAGGCACGACTATTTTTCATGACGGTACACTAAATTACTTCTTTGTTACTTTGCAATTTAAGTCTCTTTTTTAACTTTTACCAAAAACGAGACAGTAGTAACGTAATTTTGTTAGTCTTTATATGCTTAACTAGAAGTACTGATATGATACAACGATTTGTTAAAGTTAACGGTGGTTTTCAATAACGCCAAATTAATTTAAGTTCAAAGTTAATGGTTTTCTAGTCCATTGATGATTGAAGCTATAAATGAAGTAGCAAAAATTACAATTTCAAAAAAATTATATTGCCTTTAATTTATTGTATTATAATATTAGTTATAGTTGTAAATTTTTGTTTTGTTTCTGAGGATACAGATAACATACGACCCTGCGTATCTTGCAACTCCCTATCTTCGTCGACGTCAAAGTCAAACTGACATTCGATAAAGAAGTCATTTAATTTTTTAAATGGATATACCCAAATTGATAGCAGGGTACAATTATAAATAGGTATCCTAACTTATTTTTTTTTTTAAGAAGTAATAATATGTTTTCGTATTTTAGTTTTCTTACCAATAATACCAATAGATCCTTCCGTTAATATCGTATGAAATGCGTAATACTATATCAAAAAGACTTGACTTTCGATCAGACTCAGAATTTAAAAAAATTACAAAAATTAAAAAATTAATAAAATCTATCTCAATCTAAAATAAACCACAATTTCATCACTAAATTGACGTGCAATTTCCGAAGGCACCAAAACAAATAACGTTTTATAACGCTTGCTACAGTACATTTCCTGTTTTATATCCTCCACGAATGGAGACAGCGTTTGATAGAAATTGTTTCTATAACATTTTAAAATGAAATCTTTATTACCAGAAACCTCTTCTTACAAGGAATTGGTGACATAAAGAAGTTTTGTTTGTAGAATTTAAAATATACCATTTCCCAATCCTCATAAGATTGTAATAAAAAGCTTAGGATGGATTCAGAGTCAATTTGCAATATGTATTCTGTTTTTTTTCACACCCATTTTATATGTCAGTTATAGGAAATAATTCAGTTTTGTGACCTGAATTTTGCGTTTTAAAGTTCGTCAGTGAATTCAAAACGAAACTTTGGTCCTATCGTAAACTCATGTGAAGTATCGGAACTCCTTCAAAATTCGCCCAGCATAATAGGAGGAATATTGGCTTGAAATCAAAGGTTACTAGTTTTCCGATGAGTCCTGGACGTGACCTGCATATTTATCCACCAAAAAGCGATGACTCACATCAATCTTACTTCAAACAAACTGCCAAAGACATAAAGAGCAATAGAATCGTATTAGTCTTATAAATTTTGTTATCTGCCGATTCAGAAGTTTACTGTTTTATGACGTCTTCTTTGTCAGGTTTATTTATAAATTTCGAGTTATGAGGTATTAATTACTTTTTAGATTAGATTCAGTACTCATTTTTGATAAAATACAGTTTTTAATATGAGTAACATGATTTTTTGTAAGTTTTTGTAAGTCTTAAGAAAAGTGCTTTCAAAGTTAGATTTATTTTATTAACTATCAGCTTTTCCTTGGATCAGGAATTTCTTGATAAAATATATCAAAAGAGTTATAGTATCAAATAAAAAAAACTGGCGACTGATATTATCAGAGATTAATGCGTTAAAACCAACTCTTCAGCTTTATAGTATTAGGTACTATAGATAAAGATTACCCTCTACAACTTCCCAGGTAAAATAACGATACGCTAGATACCTTTTTTCATACTATTAAAAAAGGCAGTTATCTACATATGCAGGCCCACGCAGTCGTTTTTGCTAACATATTACGGTCCTCCCCAGGCTGATCCTATCTCCAAATAACTCTCATACGAGGCTTTACTTCGCAGCTTAGCCTTAAATATGCATGTAATTTTCAGTAGTTCGGTGAATATTAACGAAAACGTGGAAATTACATTAAGGGACTATAGATATTTATATTTACTCTATATAGATATACTTTTAGCTAAGAACTATTTGCTTTTTATAAAACATTCTTCTTGACATCACGCGAAGCGTTATGGCTGCAACTTTTCACTTAGCTAGTAAAAATTAAAATGTAAAATATGACTAGACAAGTGGACAAGACTGTCTTGTATATCATCTGTCTGATATCATCGCCATGGCGACACTAAAATATTATTATTAGATAGAAAAAAAAACAAACCGCATTTTTATGTCTTCTAGGAGATAACATAATTATTTTATCGTTTTAAAGTATCGTTAAAAATACATAATATTAATTACATAAATTCCAGTGCAGTTTTAACGATATTAATTGAAAAGGGCTTTTGAATTAGCCTAGAGGAAAGATAATGTAGTCATGTTTGTATTTTTATTAAATATATGTTTTTCATGAAATCTAACAGAGAAAACCTGCTATCAACAATACCTTATCAAGAACAAAAGCCCAAAACTTATTATTCCTCACGTAATTAATAATGAAGAGGCTCTTTATTTCGAAAATCACAATTGACACAGGCTCAAAGCGCTTAATTGAATTCTTAATTGAATCAGAACTTATTTAATAGAAGCCTGAACAAGTAGGTGCTTAAACACGTAGTTCCGAGTTACTCCACTACAAGTGTTGTTATTTGTACTAAACTTGGTTTAGTGCGGATGCAGTTCACTTCTTTACTCGAGTTTTGAGTAGTTAGTTAAGTTGTTATGCTTGATGAATATTAATTGTCATTAGTGGGTTTTGTGGGATTTATTATACGTAATCTACAATAAGTTTATATGTATTCAAGGGTGTTCTTTTGATATCGCTATCGGGATCTTTACAATATACAATAAAAATATAATAAACATTAAATTAAAGATGAAAGATACATGCGTTTTAAGCGTCAGTCATTATGTAAAGATATCAAAAGTAACTACTGTACTTGAACATTTATTGCTTCGATACTTTATAAGCTCATGTCAAGACCTATGATGTCAGATTGAAATTCCATTAAAGCTTTATAAATATGACACATACAAATGGGAGTCTTATGACAGTCTAGACATCATTTAAAGGTAATCCTGCTTACTAATAATGTTCACTGGTACTTCTTAACTTGTTAGCAAGTCTAGCACAAACAGTTTCAGAACTTATGTTAGGTATGCAAAATAGATAATGAATACATTCATGACTTGACAGGAAATAACTGCGTTCATTACACATTTTGGCCTCTATACATAGTATCTTAAGAAAACTCAGTAAAGTTATTAAAGTTCAGACCGGTTTCTTTATGTATTTTTACATTTCTTGATGAAATTAGTTTGCGTAACCTAAAGCTTAGTTATTATTATTTCGCTTGTACATCTGCAAACCATGGTAGGCTAGATGTCATTTTTTGTGCCAGTATGTTTCTGTCTTTCTTAAGATATTTAGCGGTGGATATTAACAAAATGGTAATACCTACGCAGACGTGCATATTTTTCAAAACAGTTACACGCTACCACAGGTATTGGATCATAATATTTTTTAACAAGCAATTTTCGTTCAATACCGGCTATCTATTATCCTCTTAGAACATCTGGTGGACCTTTTTATAAACAGTTCATTACACTTATTATTATTATGTATAATTATTTTATCCAAGATTCGATATTAGTTTAATTTTCACTTCAAAGCAGCGAAACGGACACTGATATTAATTAAGATTCAAAAACAATATATTTTTTTAATTTACTTATGTTTTCTAGGTATGATAACTATTGTTCTTTAAACTGACAAGTAAAAAAAATTTATCAATATTGTACCTTAGTTAACGCAGATATGTTAAGTTTTGGTTTTCATTCAAGGTTTACCAAAATACGAGTAGCTAGGTCGAAATAGGTCCAGTATATGTTTGATCATTCAAAGGCGCGTTTCTCCATTATTCTTATGGACTTTATTTCCTTGTTAAGTTGCTGACGTAATTTAATGTGAAAGATTCATCAAATTCGTGCATACTAAAATAAAATAATTTAAGTAAACCTATGTATGTAATGTACGAGTAAATTTTTTTTCAAAATTGAATGACCAAATTTGATAATATTTTTAAGATTTGCAGATCTGAAAAAATATAAGAAATATAATCAACCGACCAATTTCGGTTTGGTTTGGTTTCCTGGTAGAGATCGCTCACTAGCCGCCTCTTTCAACATAGTGTTTGTTTTCTTTTTGTGTCCTTATTTATTTTCTCTCTTGTTATTTATTATCTTCATAATATTATAAATGTGAATGTTTAGATGTATGGATGTTTGTTTCTCAATCACGGCAAAACGGCTCAACGGATTTGAATGAACAAATTCCACATAGGCTACCCCGAAATTTTACCCCGAAATCCCGTAGAATTCGAAATAGCGCAGGTAAAACCGCGCGCAACAGCTAGTAAAGGATAAAAAAGTAAATACAATATAATGTATTAGCAAGTTAGAATTAATATACGTATTGTTCATTGATTGTTTGATGGTAAATACAATATGTTGGTTTTAATTGCTGCAGGCGTAGCACGGCTTGTCAAGACAAGACTTATGTCACAGATTATATCACAATTTGAGCGACATAATTGCTTAGTCTTATACAGCAGCACGGGGCAAGTTTAATTTATCTAGAATGCGTGACAAACACATCTTGACAAATGTTTAAGACTTCTTTCAAGTTCTATCTCTTATTTAATAGCATGGCGGCATCGTTTTGTTTATTTTTGTCACAATTTGACACATCGCCAAACATTTTTTATCACTGCGGTTCGGAGGTTGTGAGATTATTTTTTCATAATTATAATTATGAAGTCGTCGTGGCGCCATGGTTAATGTGTGTATCATACGATATCACATGTTAAGCAACGTTCGGCGCGGTCGGTACTGGGATGGGTGACCGCCGACCATTCATTTCTCTCGACGACTTCCGTGCTTCGGAAGGCACGTTAAGCAGTCGGTCCAGGTATACTTATATACAGTAGTCGTTAGGGTTTGTCAGAAGCCATTTCGGCGCCCTGAAAATTCTGGCATCCACCACCCATGATGATGATGATGATGAATAATAATTATGCCTATCAATTATTATAATCAGATTCTTTTAAGACTTCAACGGTAAAGGTACTTACTGCTTTTTGGCACTTGACATGGTCACAAATCTTAAAAATAATATTAAAACAAAAAATTCACCAACTAAAAAATTACATTTGGAGGTTTAAAGTTGTTAAACTCGTTCTTTGTATAAACGTCAAGACAAAGATATGTCGCGGCAAGCATTTTTGTCACGTCGTGTGCCCGTGCTGTCATATAAGACAAATTATCGGACTGTGACAAAATTATGTCTTGTCGTGTGACTTATCTCTTATGAAACCCGTGCTACGCCTGCTGTTGGAGCCGTTCACTGGAATAAATTTTAAAACTGTGAAAATGTTATTACATAACTACGACAAACATTCATACTGTGAGCTACGGACCATTACACCCCAAATCTTATCAATACAGGTCAGATGACTTAGCAGTAGGTTAGATTTAACATAACAAGTTCCTAAGCATCACGTTTGACATAAATAATATGTAAAACTTTGTTAAATTACATTATTTACATTTATTTGATGTTACTTTACAAGAAAACTATAATTTCAAAGCCCAATATATCAAAGAAGTATTATTTGACAAACACCCTTGATTCATATTCATGGGGCAAGGAAAATATATTTCGTGAGTACGTGATACACGCGTTTGAGGAAAAAATGGGAAATTGTACATCGGCTCAATACATTACATGCTAAGAAAATATCAACAAATAAACAAACGATTCTTTACTGTTATTTAACTCTATTACAAAAGTTATTCTTATGGTAGAATGTTTTGTTTTTCTAGTTGAAAAAGTTAATGATCTTATTGTAGACAACTAACTAAGACGCTAGGCTTAACAAATGATTTGCATTTTTACCACCCCGTGAATGAATATTATTAAAAAATAAAAAATAAAATAAAAAATCGAGTTGCTTAACGAAAAATAAAAATGATGAATACTACTGACTATTCTTATACATATATATATATATACGGTATATCAAACTTTCCCATGCCCCAATGAAATGTGAGTACTATTCGCGAAGTTGTTCACGTAGAAATATGCAAAACTTAAAACAAATACGCCGATAAAACTTCGGATTACATGCATACACTGTATGCCAATAATTCAGTATTCTTGCAAAGTTGAATAGCAGTCGTCGGTCGGTACACAGAAACTTATTCCGAACTAGCTGCTAGCGAATATGACTTATGTATGGAATAACGTATTCGGGTTCCTTATGTATAGACTTTTAATCTGTGGAACTTCTCTATTAGATAGTTATAAAAGCAAATATGCCAGGAGAGTGAACTATAAATATTAAATTTAAGAGAAGTAATTAAGAAAGTAGCTTTTTACCCCTTTTTATAAAGATACTATTACTGTCACATGCAGGTCATTTAATCGTCACGTAAATATGATTTATAATGTTGCCTCTGTGTAAACAAGAATGTTAACAGAATACAATAAAAATGTATAAGAAACTTCTCTGCACTCACCAAAAGAATAAAACTTAACTAACTTTTTTTAACAACAACAACAATGCCAAGTAATTTAATCTGACTTTCGACAAAAGCTAATAAAAAAGTTTCTTCTCTACTCTACGCTGTTATTGGTTTTATCTCATTACTTTTAAACTAAACATATAAGTATGAAAAATATTTAATATATTTAAATAAAAATTTTCATGGCTCTCTTTTAAGCTTGTAAGTATTTAAGAAGAAAGTCAGCAGTCAAACGTTTCTTTTTACAGTCTGAAGACGTGGGTCGCGTTACGGAATTCATAGAATTGAGTAACTTAAAAGTATTATAGGCTGTTGTGTTCTTGGTAAATACCTTTCAAGATATTGCTTTTATTCGGTTTCGAAATACGTGACTAATTTATGAATATAAAAATTTGTCATGATAAAAATTTTAGAAACAATTAAAATAAAAGAAATTAACCAGTTCTTAATATGAAATGTTATTACGTGATTGTACAAATAAATCCGTATGGAATGGAATTGATAACTTCAATTCGTAACCTGAAACAGTCTAATGAATTAGACTTTACTGACACTGTCAGAAGCTGTAACACAATACCTACACGAAGATTATATACATATATACATACCTACTATCATAATTATGTATTTAAGATACTTCCTTTTCTACTTCGAAAGTAAAAATTGTACGATTGCAAGCGAAAAGCTCCCTAAAGTGACAGTCAATGAAATGGTTTCATTTTCAACTTTGCAGCGATCTATCACCTGCATGCATTACAAAAGCTATAATGTCATCTGCATATTTTCATTGAATTGTCGCTGACTGTCAAAACGAGACGATACGCCTCTTCCAACTCCCAAGACGGCAGCGAGAATATGAAAGGAGATTTATTTAGGAGAGATTTCTCATTGGATTTTAAATAAGATAGCTTTTTTATATATCCTAGATCAGAGACAGCCCGTGGGCGCTCATCTTCACTCGAGGTGAAATGTGGTCTAGTTTTAAATGCATTAATTAATAAACAAGGTTGTACTTAGCAGATAATATTCAGTGTTTATAAAAGTCTAAAGGCTTTTTCTAAGTTATTTTCACCTTGCACTGACTGATTTCTTATTTCTTGTTTCAGGTAAATATATTTTAGATGGTGTCGATTAATATCATTGTAGAGTGAGTGCAAATTATGATTAATGGTATAATATGCAATTTCCATACGTTACAATTAACTTTTGTCTGTAGGAGTATCTATGAGAAAGTCACTTCAAACATTTTATGTTGCAGTTGTGGCGAAAGCTTCTTTATAAAATATCTGAACACAAGAACGAGAAAAGTCTTTAGCTGTAAGCTATTATGGAAGGTCGGCTTAGAATAGCTATAGGTACCCCCGCTTTGCCATAAAGACCCCGTGTGGTGTAGGATCCCGTTAGGGCCCGACTGGCTAGCGACAACCCTTCATTTAAAATCCGCCGCCAAATGTTACCGCTCCAGCGGCGGTGGATGATTTATTTAATTTTCTAAATAATGTGACTTATTACACGTCCAAATAAATATATCTAATATACCAATGAAATAAAAAGTATTTTAATTATATGAAAAAATGTGTTGAATAAAAATCACCCGACCAGGACTCGAACCTGGACCTCTAGTTTGCCGGACGAGTGCTCTTCCACTGAGCTACCGGGGCCTCGAAATTACTAAACCCATTTTTTGTTTTTACGTTATCGTAGAACACATTTTTTCAATTATTAAAAAGTATTTTGATGGTCTGAAGACTCTATTCTGATCACTCGCTAACCAAACTGTAATATCAATCTAAGTTTGAAGTAAATTCGTACATAAAAACTAACAGATCGGATTACCAATGATATAAAAGAATGCCACCTGCCTTTTAAATATTAAACTGATGCCTAATAGTTCATAAAAAATCGAACTTTATGAGTTGAAAATTTATACGGTATTAAAAATATCTTCGCTCAAGCTATTTCTAACTAAGCTGAATAGTCGCTATCGTTATTTCAGGCAGTTATATTTGAATCCAATATGAGATCGAATCATCTAACTGCATAGAATGTGACTTTAAAGAGGATAAAATCATGCAAGCATGCTTAGGTCGTTAGGGTATGGACATTTAATGAAATATATTATCTATTTTATTGAAAATACTTAAGAATTAAAGAATTCCGCTTTATATTACCCATTTAATGAAACCTATAATATTTGATACAGTTAATTAAATTATTTATTCTATTATTGACACGGTTCATCGCGTATTCGGATTTCAGATGAGTATAATATATAAAAACGCAGTAATGTTAGCTATTGTAATATTTCTTTCTCCTCAATAAAATCCTAAACTCAGTAAACAATGAAAAAACGGTTAGCAAAAAGCAAGCAATATTGGAAGTATTTTCAATCATACGTTATTTGAAATCTTAGCGGGAAATTCAAGTTCTTTCGTGAAACATAATATCAGCTTAAACAAATATTTGTAGCTATTCCACTGTATATTCAGAGAAGATAAGTTTCATAAATGCAAAGTTGAGTGTTTACACATTAGTATTGTGTATAACTTGCTGTGTTTACTTGTAAGAGAAATAGTAAGTTGTAAGCTCTATGGGATTTCAATTCTTGCTTGGTTTTGATAATAACATTTGTTTAATAAGATTTGCTAACTAATATTTTACGAGTATTTGTTAGTATTTAAGGGACGCTTTTGTGGCCCTGGTTTGATTGTAAGTCTATTTTTAACGAAGTAATGTTGATTACATACATTGATAACCTATTAAAACTGAGACTGAATACTGAATTCCAAAAAACATTGTGTTATCGCCTCCATAATGACTCTACGAGTATATAAAAGCCGACACAATAAAAGATTTGGTTATTGCGGATACAAAGTATGCAGATTCAACAACCTTAGATTGACATAGTTCAAACATAAAGTATCAATTTGAAGTCACCAATTAGCAACTACTTAATATTTAACTAAAAGAATTAAAAAACACAACTAAGGGCTACAACTCTCAATGATCTAGAAATTTACCGTGACCAAACTGGAAAAGTGTTGGTTTGTGAATGTCAAAATGTTTGTCTATACTACGGGGAAATCGTATCACCATACTCGCCATTACTCGCAAATTTTACCATGCTGTCTATCAAGGTTTTAAAATACCGGTAATGTTAAAATCCAATGTTTTTAGTACTTGTTAAATCGATCACGGTTTCGTCTGCGCCTCATCGATTTTCATGAGCAAAGTCAATAGAACACATGTTGCTCTTTGTTTCTATTGATGCTGTTTCCAGGCATTGTGGGACGATAGACAAACCAATTTCGTGATTGCATTTGACAAATTTTAGCTGGCTTCGGAAATATGGCACTTATACAAATAAAACGGTTCAAAATAAATCTTTTTTATCAAAATCAAAAACAGAGAGCTATTTTTAATTCCATTAATGGTATATGTTTTCTTGTCTTTTATTATTAACTATTAACCTTCAATGCTGGACTGGAAGCGAAGAAAAAACATAGAATGTGCCAGCTGCTTCTCTTTCCGCGCATACCTACTGTAAAAGTCAGTTAAGGGACAGAAGTTTTATTAGAGGTTTTCTTGTGGGCGATAGGCTGGCCAACTGTCACCGCAATAGTCTCTCTCAAACATTATAATTCTTCAAAATTTGTCAAACGTAACTTCAGATGGTTTTATAAACCCTGGTGTTCTGTTTTTTTAAATTACATAAGTGATACAAGCGTGAAGTTATGTATGTATGTTTTGTCTAGATTTAAAGTTTAAAAATAATGTTATCTGAATAATTAATAGTTCTGAATGTGTTATTTAGGTATTATAGCATCATGGAGATGCTACAATACCTAGATTAGATTTATTCGCGATAATTTAACCGGTGTATTTTCTTTTCTTAGGAATATCTCGGAACAATGTAGCCTATCTTACTCAAATTCCTCTTTGGTTCTAGAAAATGCAAATCTAACAAGCAGCTCAAAGATTAACGCGTTAAAGAAACAAGTGAACAAAAATAAACAAAAACTCTTCAACTACTATCATGGGATATTGATAGATATCCATACACAAGTGTTATATGTTAAGTATGTGTTAAGTCAAAATTGCTTTAGAATTTTTCGTCTTCTGGTTACATAGAAGGAACTTATGAAACGTCTTGTAGCGGTTGCATGGCTGCCGAAGTGTTCCGCAGGGAGCTTGAAATGTACAAGGCAACTTCGAGACGTACAATAGTTTCACATGCTTCTGCGGTTCATAGAATACGATAGTTATACCGAGGGACGTATCGTATAAGTAGTTTAAAACGCAGTTATAAACATGTATCTGTTATTCAATTTAAAAATAAATTAATCATATAAATTCCGTTTATTTTCTTAAATTTATTTATTTAATATAATGCTTTGTTTTCTGAAATAAATGAATATTATTATTATTAATATATGTTTTTCATTATGTGCCCATGGCACAAATTCTTAAAGAAACTTAATTTGTTCTAGAAGTGTGATATGAATTTAGAGGCAGAATAAAAAACGTTGTATGTTAAAGAAAGGGCCAATGTAAAGGGATTTCCCTAACAAAACTTATTTAATTTTCCATTTTTGTTTTTATTTCAGTCTCTGATGTCATTAATTCTCCACCAATATATCAAAGCTCAGTTAAATTAAATTAATTGAACTGCACTTGTGTAAATGTCCGCTTGAAATGGTTTCATTTGTAATTTAAGTTAAACGTGTCTACGTGAAAGGCCCAATAATTCCCCGAACAACGAACATTGTTTCAGCTTTGCGCGCATAATATTGTAATTAATAATCATAAGCCTGATTGATAGTGATTACCGATACCGACCGGTTGTCACATTACCATTGACACAAATCACTTACCATCAATTAATTACACGTGTGAACGGGAATTTTATAGCAAATTAAATTAAATATACGAAAAGTTTTGAGTTATGTCTTCGACAGTCAAAAAATTGGTCAATTTAAGATTTACTTGTACAGTCTTTTATTTAAAGGTTACTTGAAGTCATAAATTTTCGCCTAGTGGTGTTTATTTTCTGGGCTATAAAAGAATATTTCAAAGTAAACATTGAATATTATATGAAAATCTATTATTTATTTCAAATCATTTGCCTCAAAATACTGCCGTAGTAGGTCTACGGATTATCGTAGTAATTTCGTAGTTTCAGACATTATCGTTTTTAAGTTTGCTTAGCTTGTTTAGAGTTAATAAATTATAGTAAATGAGTGAATTGTTTGCGTATTAAAAATTTAGTGTATTTTTGTAATCTTCTTCATATTCTGTATATTAAATATATTTTCTTATAATGCATCAAAATGGAATCATTCTTTATATAACATAGGTAAATGTATAAAAATCAGGAAGCTTAAATTCAATAGTTTCAGACTTTTGACCAACCATCACGCATCTATTCAGTGTATTTCCAAATAGCAGCTGTATTTCTAGTTCCATACACAATCTGTGTGACCTCGTCGTTACTCTCCATCAGGTGGTTTTAGACTACAAATTTATTTTTGCTGAATGCAAAGGCTTTTCGTTAGTACGATTCTAATGAAAGGTGCGCAAGCTTTTGTATGCGTCGAACGCTGAGACAGCAAATTCAATTGGTCCGGCAAGGATAAGTTTTTTCCTCAATGCATTCAGGCAGACTATTTGTTGACTGTTCTATAAGTGCAAAACCATTATGCGACTCCAGAATAACCTTATGTTTGTTACTCTTTCTTACCTATCTCAAAAATAAATGATTTAGTCAGGACATCAGCTTTGTACCGTTTCTTGGAAAATTTTGTAATATTACATATACAAAGTTAATATATAGCTATTAATGGAAATTATTTGAATATATGTAATACAAATAGTGAGCATAGTGATATAATGTAACAATTTTTTGGCATGTTTACCAGGTGGGTATGGCATGCGGGGACCCCTTTAATACTAAAGTATTTTTTTAAAAGAAATTAGGATAAATACAAGATGGCCCCCTATAGCATAATAACAAAACCCTATTCATGTACAAAGTTTTTTTATCATGCAGTAAATTACAAACTTAGTTTATAATAGGTGTATTCACCATAAATTATGCTTAATACACCTATTACCCGCTCCCCGCAAATACTCTATTACTTACTGGAAGGATGGTACATACGTGCATTTACTACAAAATAGGAAGTCATAAATTGATAATGAATAATATTATTACACAATTTATATATATATGTAGAATTTTAAACGAAGTGATACAAATGTACAGCATATTTCATTTCTTTTGAATATATTGATTCAAATCTGTTGAAATTCGTAAGGAAGGTAATAAAAATTTTGTTGTTTTTATGTAGGGTATGGCTACTTTCAGGGTGTGCCATCCAGGCTTTTAACGCTGGTAGCTTATTATTAAAACTATTTACAACTTTTATACATATTCCAAAAAAGTAGTTAGTTTTGTACGCAAATACTTATAGTGAGTGACACGCGTCCATCCATATTTTAACTTGTCGTGCATTGACCATGTAAAATATTCTTGTTTAAGAGCATGTCGTAATGCCAAGCAAATAATCGTTAGAATAGCAAATATCAATAAATAGTAACCCAGGTAATCAGCACTTTTTAGTTTTTAATAGATCTTTTTCACTTAGTAATTTTTGAAGAAAGAGAAGAAGAAAGAAAGAACATTTATTTCATAGCCACGGATACACAGACCTATATACAAGACAATTTGAAGAATATTTATCTCCTTATGTATAAGGTGACTGGTGTGTCACTTTTGAAATTCAAGGATGTGATAGTTTGAGATCATACATGAAAAGGAACAATAGAATAAAAATAAATACTAATTATTTACTGAGTAAACTTAACCGAAAGTTAAAGAATGAATCACGCAAACGCATGGTTACGCTAGCGTTGGCAGCGATCCGCACATAGTAGTATTTATTTATAGGGAATTCTAGTGAAAAATTAAGTACCTACTTTTATTACATAATTATGAATAGAATCGGGTACAGAGTGCTCTCCTTCAGTATCTAAAATTTGTCACCAGTCACCCTGTATATTAAACTGTCGAGTTTGTTTGAATGTGATGATATCTGAAAATACTAACCGAAGTGAAAACATCTTTTCAAATTTGATAGCCTTAATCTTAAGCAAGGGTCATTGATAATATCTTAATGGCAAGGGTACAATTCATTGATGACCTTACGGGATATAAAGTATTAAGTATATAAAAAAGGATCTTCAACATCCATGTTAAAAATAGGCTTAGATTAAACCACTTAAAATCATAATGGAAGCTATTTTGTTTACTCTCGAAATTTTCCATTAAAAGCATTAAAACTGCTATCCAGTAGACAGTAACAAATTTCATCCGAATATAAACCATAGAATGCCAGACAAAAAGGAATTAAAGAGTAAAATGACTTCAAAGTGAGGAAGAACAATGGAGGTGCGACAACAAAACCTTCCTCGTGCCTTGTTGTGACTGCACGACCTTCTGTGTAGCCTTTATGTAAGAGTGAAATGAATATATTTCATTTGTATAGCGGTGTTCTTATCGTACAATGAGGGTCGTAGAGGCTTTTGATAAGACGTGCGGAGGGTAAAGAAAAATGTCTGAGTGTTGAACGAAGGGAGAGGGCGAGCAAGGGTGCGTCGCTAAACAAGCTTTAACATGGCTGCGTGTTATATTTATTTTCTAGCAAATGTACATCGTGTACCTATTATTAAGTTACGAATATATTATTAAGTTCAATGGAAACCTCCCTAAAACATCAGATGTCGTAAAAATCTACCTGTTTATTATTTGTCAGTTATTTTTGTTGTAGAAAATTAAAGTTAAAATATAGTCTGACAAAATCCCATCTTGGTAATTAGACTATAGTACGACACATATGGATTAAACAAACTTGATACTTGATATTTTTTTTGTATCAATTTATTTTGTAAAAAATTACAATATTGGTACTGTCCTACTTTTTGATAAGAAGCATATAATTAAAATGATAGGCAGCTAGTATTAATCAGGCTTAAAAATAAAACAATAAAATACAATAATTATTTTTATTCATTGTAACCAAAATCTGAATCCAGCAATTCTATATGGAATGAATCGTTACAGTCATTGGTATCGCTGTTTCCTACATTGATAATGAAACTATCAAATTTTTAATTATTTTATTCATTTTCAAATATGAAAATTCCATTCGTTTGACAACAGTGACACCAGAATAAGTTGCCATATAAAAAGTTTTCAAAAACCCCGATTGTCTACTTTCTTTACTCAGACTCTATAATATAACAAGAAGCTTCTTAAGGGTGTTACCACACCAATCGATCGACGGTTGACGAACAACCTTAAGAATCTGAGAATAAAAGCAGATTTTAAAAATGGTTTCATCTGTTTGTGAACTTACAGAGAAATCCAATAACAATTACAATATTTATATATTTCTGTTAACTTATAGTTTGTCTTTGTAAATGATCTTAGTTCGTATTTTTCTCATCCTGAGAACAAAATATCTTGTAGGAGCCGCTATAAAGTTGCTTCCTCATCTTCAAGTTTGTCCTATAAGATACATTCTCAACCTCAAATTGGTAAAAAGGAGTAAATTCTACTGAATACAGAAAATACTTAAGAATTTTTAAATCAACAGCATGTCGAATTTAATTTCGCAAAATAAAAATCATTATATAACAGTATTGTAACGTTTACCCAACTTTTTTTTTTGAATCTGTACTGTTAATAAGCAGTACAGATTCATTCGACCATTGCATTCACTACAGACTAAACATTTAATAATGAAAGTTGTGTTTGTGTCAATGCTTTTCATCGCTTGCTAGGTAAATTTTTAACGTAATATCAGCATAGACTGAATTATTTATAAAATATATGAATCAGCACTAGTAAACTTTCAACGATAGTGTTATTTAGAAGAGTACTTACAATACTCATACAGATAAGTACGCTCCATCATTCTCCTGTGCGCCTCATTGGTCTAAATAAAATAAATGTAAAAACGGGATTGGTCACTTGAAAAAACAATACACTATCACAAAACTAACGACCAATAAAAAGTTTATATCGTTATTTTGTAATTCTGAAATATTGTACGCGTGGATATTGGTCATTGTAATAAATATTTATCGTCTGGTGGGCTTAATTGTAAAAATCGATAGTTGTGGACTGCAGTGGCGATGTCGTCGATAACGATAATGCATATGTCTGTCTGTATGGCACGAATCAACTGATAAATAAATGATACAAGTTTGTCTGTAAAAACCATTTTTCCTCTATTGTAAACATTCAGTACTGCGATTCAACCTTGATAAACATATTTCTTGGAAATATGACAACAAAAATTGCTCGATACCAACGGTATTGTAGTTTAGTATATATTCGCAGTTCATTATTTAACACGAAATGTGATGTTTGAGTAGGGAAATGAACTAAGTTTATTAGATAACGGTATTGGTTTTAGTAGGTTTCTATGTAACCTTGTCTGAGTGGATTTACTGAGGTTTCATCCTACAGAAGTAAATTATAGTGCTAGTGGATAAATACCTGATACCGTTGTGTTGAGAAATAACATAGTAGTCATGACGATGTCAAATAAAAAAAAATGCTTATATTATAATAATTTATGTTTCATTGTTTGTAGGGTCTATTTGTTACGCCTTTACACCTAAAGTACTGATCCGATTTGAATAAAATTTGGAATATAGAGAGACCTGACTCTAAGAATGGACATAGGTTAACTTTTATACACACACCAGTAAAATATGTTCAATACTACATTGGTTGAAAAGTTCGCGGCCTGGCCATTAAAAAAAAAACTTTTGTTATTTTTTCTGCCGTCATTTTGAACTGTCATTATTCAATTGTCAGCCCGCGAATTTTCAATTTGATATCTTGTTTAAATAAAATTTTACGAACAATATAAATACGTGTGTAGAACAAATTTTCACTAATGAAGAAATTTGAACAACGTGCTGTGATTAAATATTTGTTTAAAAAAAGATTAACACCAAAGGAGATCCATGATGACATGCAAACAACATTAGGGGAATCTGCCCCGTCTTATACCACTGTGAAAAAATGGGTTGCAGAATTTAAACGTGGACGAGAGAACATCGAAGATGAAAACATCAATAAAGTTTGTGATCTCATATTGAAAGACCGTGGATTGACTATCAGAGAAATTGCAGACACTATAGGCATCTCATATGAACGAACGCAAAACATCATTGTCCATGAACTCGGCTTTTCTAAGGTTTCGGCTAGGTGGGTCCCCAGATTGCTTTCAGTAGAGCAAAAGCGAATTCGACTCACGATTTCTCGCGACTGTTTGGAGATGTTCGAGGCTAATCCACAAGGTTTTCTTAACAGATTTGTGACAATGGATGAAACCTGAGTTCACCACTATACCCCAGAATCAAAAAAACAATCCAAACAATGGAAAAAATCAGGTGAACCAACTCCGAAAAAAGCAAAGGCAATTCTGTCGGCTGGCAAGGTGATGGCATCGGTTTTTTGGGATGCTAAGGGTGTCATTATGGTGGACTACCTTCCAAAAGGCGAAACAATAAACTCTGCGTACTATAGCACCCTTCTGCGCCGTTTACGTGAAGAAATTAAACAGGAACGCCCAGGATTACTGAGAAAGAAAGTGTTGTTTCACCAGGACAACGCCCGAGTCCACACGTCTGTCGAGTCTATGGCTCAAATTCGTGATTGTGGTTTCGAATTGTTTCCACATCCAGCTTATTCTCCTGATTTGGCACCTTCGGACTTTCATCTGTTTCTAAACCTGAAAAAACACCTCGGTGGGCAGAAATTTTTAACGAATGAAGAGGTCGAAGCCGCTGTTAACCTGTATTTTGAAGACCTTGAGGAATCTCTTTTTAAAACAGGTATGGAAGCTCTGGAAAGCAGATGGAAGAAGTGCATAGAGCTAAATGGAGATTACGTCGAAAAATAAAAATATTTTTGTATGTACTTTATTCTGTTTTCTTGACTAGGCCGCGAACTTTTCAATCCACCCTCGTATCTACTTTAAAAAGTCTTAACCATACGCAAGTTAGAATATAACTTCAAAGTTCAAATGACAAGTTGTTATTTTTACATCAGAACTTCACGTGAATAACAAAGTTCATCTCCTCCCTCAACAGATCTGTATTAACCACGTTATCTGTATTAAAAACATCGTCGTACATAAAATGAGGTTAAATTTTAAATTATGCTTGCCGTTGGAAGCCATTATTATTGCATATTTATGAACCAAGGGAAAAATCTCAACACACAGTCATTAGTAAGGCATTACTTTGAACGTGGTTCAAATGAAGAGCGGGCGGCGTAATACATGTTAACATTTCATAATATTTAGTTTTACGAAGTCGTCGTGACGTAGTGGCTCCTGTATTCATCAATCGATATTGCAGGTTAAGTAATATACCCAGTAATGTGTACATGTTGTGTCTGAAAAAAATACTCACAAAAATTAACCATATAACCAACCGCTGTGTAAAGAGAGAAACATGATTTGTGAAAGGTTGGCTCGATAAAAAAATTGAAAACATAACACTAATTCAACATTTAAAACAGATTTTGCTACGAAATGCCATAATATATTCTTATAAGAGTTAGATAAACATAAAATCGACTTAATTTTTTAAATTAAACTAGAAAAACGTATTTTCGCTAGTGATATTTGGGCGGGAAATATGGAAGACCGCTCCGCGCTACAAGAGGCCCTTAAGCAACGTGCGGCGCGATCGGTATTAAATAAAATAAAATAAAAAATAAAAATAAAATCCCCAGACAATCACACCAACCACATGGCCCCAAAGTAAGCATAGCTTGTGTTATGGGATACCATGTAGCGAACTAGGGGGGAACCTAGAATATTAATACATAAATAGATAAACACCCAGAAACGGAACTTTGTTTTTTTTTTCTTGTTCCGTACGGGAATCGAACCAGCAACCACTGGCGTCTGAGGCAGATAGGTTTACCCCATCGCCAAAGTGGTCGTCAAATTATTATCGGTCGGCGGTATTAGGATGGGTGATGGGTTTTACACGCGACTTCCGTATTTTGGCACCCTTAAAATTCTGATAACCACCTGCCAGCACTAGGCCAGCCTATCTGTATATAGGTGTATACCTATCTATATAGTATTGAATAGTATTCTATGGATTTTTGTACCACAAGCATTGACTACTGCAGCCCCTATAGTTCAGAATTTGTTACATGCCATTGTTTTTTTACTGTTAGATTTAAATTATATTATATAGTCATGATATTATGATGATGAGATTAAATTGATCCAAATAGATAAATTATATTTTCTGCGAAACGTTCGCCATCTAATAATATTATAAGTTTCTTGAAGAAAGAGGGTTTTGCCAGATAACAAAGTGATCCTATTCGGGTTGCTTTTTCTCTTTTAAGTTACGTAACCTCAAACTGAGATATTGCTTTTTTTCTGTCATAGTAAGTTAGACACCCAGTAAGAGTAATCTCAAATGAGGAGGGAAATGGGAGGAGGAGGAGTGCGTTACCTACGAAAGGGAAAAGTGCAAAAAATGCACAATGAACTGACTGTGGGCCGACACAACGCCTTTTCTGATCGTTTTCTCGTGAGAGATGGTTAATCTCAATGAAATTTGCCAATATAGAAATTTTGAATTTTTTTTTTTTTGGTTTCGTGACAGCCGAATGGAAAAAAGGCTTTGCAGTGTTTAGCTACAAAATATCACTAAAACTGTTTGTAATGAGCCCAGTGCAGGGCTATAAGGGCCCAGTGCTGGTTGGTTTATGTCGGAATTTTCAGGACACCGAAAATGGATTCTGACAAACCCTAACGACTACTGAATACAAGTATACAGCACCTGGGAACGACTGCTTAACGTGCCCTCCGAAGCTCGGCAGCCACCGGGAGATATGAATGGTCAGCGGTCACCCGTCCTTGTACCGACCGCGCTGTACGTTGCTGAACCTGCGATATCGAACGATATACATATGTATACATAGAAGCCAGTGCGCCACGACTTCTTCATAAAATTTTAATATATAAAACTGTTCCGTTACTGACTGAGTGACTGACAGAAAACGTATACAGCCAGAACTACTGGGCGTAGAGAGCTAAAATTTGGATCATACGTTCCAAATTTTTGCTCTTGGTGTAGAGGTCCACTGAGGAAGGAATTTCCGAAATTCCCACGGGAACGGAAAATATAGAACTTTTTAATTTGTATGAAAAATCTTATTCCTTGAGTACATCATCGATGTGAAACTTGGTAAAAAGGTTCTTCAATACGTTGCCATATGGAAGGAATTTCTGAAATGCTTTTTAGTTTATTCGCGTACGAAGTCACGGGAATGCGTTCGTATAGAATATAATAAATCGCTGGTGCTCGTGGCGGGCGTCCCGTCGAAGACCCGGCAAGGTAATGGACGCGTGCATTTGACGGCGGCACGCCCTGCTGCCTGCCGCCTGCCTCTTGTAAATCTATTGGATACTGCTAATTTTCAGACTTATCAATTTTTACGAGGTATTTTATTTTGTATTTTTTCAAGGATTCTTTGAAAAGGAGGGCTTTAGATTAGTTAACTTTACATTTTGTTTATTGATCGTTAAGATATTTCATAAAAGCAACTGTAAAGATATTTTGGAGGTTCTTAGTTTTTATTTATTTAAGTTTTAATCGCATCATTGACAGAAATATAGAACTATCTGATGGTCGCACTTCAATAATTTTAATAAATAATTAGAAAATAATTAATCAGAACAACTTTTACTAGCAATATGATTCAAAATTAATTATTCTGAAGATACATTTTGAATTGAATCAAAATTTGGCAAAGGTTATTTTCTGCTTACACACCAGAGTTGTCCGGCAAATTCAAGCAAAGTTTGGCGTGGGATTCTGAAGTGGAAACTGTTATAATTGCACATACCATCCGCGGCTAACCGCACGTACAGTCATTATCCATTTTCCCGTGGTTTCGTGTTAATGGATAATTTGTATTTCGTCTAAATAATTTGTTGATGCTGACTTTGCTTGCTGTGACAAAAGGGAAGAAGGATTCAAAATAGCTTCTAGATAACCCATACTTGTACACTTACATGTTTATATGTTATTTGATTAAAATAACATTTTTCAGTAAGTAAAAGAAAGTATATTTTAAAAACAAAAAACGGAGCGTAAGAACAAATACAAGTAAACAACGTGCCATGTTTTAATCACTTTTACCGGTATTTTCCCTGAAAATATAGAGAAAATACTTATAAATACTAAATAAAGAACGCTAAATTTTTCGTATAGAGCGCCAATAATCCCCAAATGTATAAGCAATCCATATAATAAAATAAATCATCATCACTACCTACACGCCGGTCTTAAACCCATGCGGTGTAGACCGTAAACCACAACTACCAGCTGCTCCAGTACCGGTTGGTGAGCGTCTGAATTTTCAGGGCGACTAAATGGCTTTTGTCCAAACCTCACGACAATTATAATACAAGTATACAGGGTTGATTTTTAGTCGCCAGCCAATTTTAAATGTTAGTTTCTTTGATACGATATAAACATACCTGCATATTTGACGACCGGCTGGTGTAGCGGTAACATACATTGACTTCTATGCCAGAGGTCCTGGGTTCGAATCCCGGCGGCGGCGGATATTTGTGTGATGAACTAATATCTGTAGTCGTCAAGTCATGGATGTTTATATGTTTATTTAAATTTATTCTAATGAAAAATATGTATTTATTCAGTATGTATGTTTATATTTTTCTTAAGTATATCAGTTAGGTATCTAGTATCCATTACACAAGTTCTTTAAGAAACTTAATTTGGGCTAGATAACGTTGTGTGAGTGTCAGAAATATTTATTTATTATTTATTTATTTTAGCGTCGCTCAGTACAAAAAAGTAAAAATATGGCACAACAAGCTTTTTAAACATACTTAGTCGCTGTTGATGAACATAGCTACAACTACGCGGAATTTCATTGATAATACTATGACGTAGTATGTACTATGAGATGTTTTGTAGTAGCGCGTAGTCATCCTTATTTTAATGGTAATTTAGAGTGACCATGCTTTGCAAAATATAAAAAAAAAAATTTTTTTTTACTTCAAATCAACCCTGTATAGCACAAGCAACGGGCTGTTACGTTCCATTCAAATGACAGAAGTCGTCTAAATAACTGAATAGTCGAAGGTCATGCATCGTTGTGGGTTACAAAAAGGCTGAAGTAAGAGGCATCTTCATTTGCTGAAACCTCTTTGAAACTAAACTTTTAAAAAACTATTATTGCAACTTGCAACCACTAACAGACAGATATTTAGAAATATTCTTTAGACCATTATCAAAACTGAAATTAAGGTGCTTTCAGTAAGTTTTACACATTTAAGTTCAACAAAATTAAGCTTCCCAATTTTTAAGGGAGTTTTGCGAAGTGTTCCCAACAGTCTTAAAGCAGCCAAGGTCGTCTGGTAATAGATTTTAAATAAGCTCACTTTCAAAGAAATTCTATGTGTTGTGAACTTCAGACCCTAAGAATTTTCATTACGTATTATGATACATTTATTTACTAAAAACAATATTTTAGTACGGCTTAAGTACCTTCATCATTCATGTTGAGTATCTAAGTTCAAGATAAAGTTTAGTGAAATAGAATAGAAGATTGAAATATACGTACTTAAGCATAATTTATGAACTAAAATATCACATTTATTATTATCTTTTTTATTGTTTCAGGTAAACAGAACTAATCTTTGGCAGAGCTCGGTGGATTCAATTAGTCGTATTTCAATAATTAACTGCAACCACGAATAACAATTACGAACGATTGATATTGTTCGTCGATGAACTTTAAATTATTAGGGGTTTTGGAGCCAATGAGGTTCCAGCATTAACATTGCTTAAAATACTTTTAGTGTTGGGTATTTAGTGATTAATAGCCTGTATTGAAACTCATTATAATTGAACGAATTTAACGAACCTTACTTGCACTAAATTTGTAGGCAAAATGTTTTAAATGTGTTAAATGTTTTAATATATAGGTATATTATATTTTTATAATATCTCCTGAAATACTTTATAATAGTCACTTATCATTTCAAAAAAGGTTTCAACAAAATAGGAGTAAATTTATCAATATTAACATTTTATGTTCTAAAAATCTAAAATGACAGACATTCGTAACAAAAAAGTGAACGTTTTAATTATTGAGAAAACTAACCTTAACTCATCATGATGAGCCGGGAGACGTCTACAAATCGAAAATTGAGGTAAAGTATTTTGGTAACGGAACTTCTACCATGCTTTTCATTAATTATATTTCGGATTCCCTCGAAGACGCTTGTCAAAATATCAAGAGCTCTAAATAACATTGTGTTTATCTCCTAGCTAAAGTTAACACAAAAGACAAAGAACCTACTTCTAGATCCAGAAGTTAAAACAACACATCTATTAAAGTGACAGCGGGTATTTGTCTACATACATACAGGGTGCAGCGCTCTTCAAGTGCAGAAAGAGCTATGTTTTATAGCCGAGACTAATGAAAATAGGTTGGATAGCTTTCCAGCCAGCACGTACATTACGCTCCGCATTGTGAATGCTCCAATCATATTGTCAATCGGAAGTTTGATTTGTGATATCTTAGGCCGGATAGGTTAATTTTATATTGACTATACAGGGTTAGTTTTAATTAGCGTATCACCTCTTGCAAGCAGGATTAAGATGAAATGTACGGTAGTGCACTTTTATGATCCAGTAGTTCAGAAAACATAATTTGTAAATTTAATAAAAAATAAACAAAGTTATATTAATTTATTCGGTATCTAGAATTACATTTAAAAACACAATTGTAGAGGTAGGACCAAAATATCGCCGAAGTGAACAGTTACATCGTCCGTTTTCACACCTGTAATTATATTTTGGTACGCAGCAATCTCAGCTTATTTCGCTCAGTGGACTGTAACGTCGATAACACAGTCGGTCGGTGATGCGTTCACTCTGTGTATTGAAAAACCATTCTACATTGAATGCATGGCCTATATGAACTTTTGGGGTAACTTTTGCAAAATGTGATTGTAGCTATATTCGATATCGCTCACGCTGGTAAGCATTCTGGTTTTGTTTTATGAACAGACATTGAATTTCTACATCTTTAACCTCATATTTGGTTAATAACCAGAGGGTTAAGATAGGCGAATGGATAAGCGACGAAGTCCCAGTCTCGATCGGGGTGCCCCAAGGCAGTATTGTCAGCCCTACGCTACTTCTTGCCTATATAAATGACCTCTGGCACCTCCAGCTGCCAGGGGGTACAGTCTATAGTTGTTCCGATGATACTGCACTCTTTTTCACTGGAAATATGTGGAACAAAGCTTTTAATAATGCTCTATTGGGTTAGGATAGGGTTCTTGATTGGTTAGGTAGCAATGTGTTGACACTCAATGTTGCAAAAACAAAATTTGTACCTTTCGCTCTAAAATCTTCACAACTCCCCCCAGATACACTCAATTTAACAGCCCATAAATTCCCCTTTGATATCTCGACTTGCTCCTGCCCTATGTTCGAAAAGACTAGTACCTAGCATAAATCGATAATCGACCAATCTATTTCTTTCAAACCACATGTTGACTGTCTTGTGCCCAGATTGCGGAAGCTTATATACATCTTTAAGGCCCTTCAGCATGTAGCTAACCGCAAAACTCTCAGAATGGTCTACTATGCCTTATGCCATTCTCTTCTGGAATATTGTATTTCAGCATGGGGTGGAATTACCAAGACTACTCTTCTAGAAGTAGAGCGAGCTCAACGTGCAATACTCAAGGTTGCTGCTGGTCTCCCGTTCCTATACCCAACGGTAAATCTGTATAGTGAATGGAATGTACTTACAGTTAGACAGTGTTATATTCTCCAAACCATCTTAACTATGCACTCGCAACCTTATGTATGACTCTGACCTGCTTAAGGGAAAACGTAGAAAGGGGTCAGTTTTTACCTTGTTACCACTGAAATATTCAACTTCACACAACTTTTTTTGTATTAACCTGTACAAAAAGTTAAATAAACATCTGAATATGTACCCACTTCCAAGAAGCAGGTGCAAAACTTTGGTCACTAGGTATCTTAAGGAGTTGGACTACAACTGTACTAAAAATCTCCTTTGAGCTTAATTTTCTGAGTAAGGGACGATGAAATCGAACATAGATAGAGTTTAGAGAGAACTGGCTCGTCATGTTTTGCCGAAACAAGTCATTGCTAGAACTCATAATATTTAGTTGCAAACTATATTATTAATATAAATTACTGCTACGACACACTCATAGGCGAAAGAGTGATAATAAGTTCCCTCTATACAGGAACAAAAAAAAAAAAAACAAAATACTGACATTAGCTGAAATCTCCGCAAGCAGGCAAACCATCATTCTTTCAAGTTATTTTTCTGCAAAATAGATTTCCGCATCTCAATACACTAAAGTCAACCACAACGTTGTAATGCAGGGCACGTACTTGATCATCAGGAAGCCGATATTGCCTCATACGTAACATTCCTCACGACCTCACGCGGTTCACAACCTTTGGTAGCAGTTCGATGCGCGCGGGACGGCAACCTTTTCCTAATAACATTTGAATAGCCTTATTAATTTCACTTATTTTAACTTTAGATATATGGAAGTTTTGAATTGAATATTGACTTAAGGCTGGTTTTTCATATTGTAGATGCAGTGTTATGCGTTTGTTGAAATAGACGTGAGGTCACCGATGGATTTAAGTCATCCCTTGTGTACAACTAGTAGGAAACAACCCGCTTCTTTTTATAGATCAGATATGAGATTTTGCACTTTATTTCGAGAATCTATAACAATGGTAATAGTATATTCAAGACAAGAACATATTTCATACCTGTGTCGTATATGTCATTTGTTTAAAAACAAAATTTATTTTTTTAGTGTAAATCTTATTGGAATAATAATTTACATTTCTTTCAGTTTCAAACTTTTTCAGACTGAACCTTTGTAGCACTTTGCTTAACAATCGTAACCCTTTTATTGTATCCCTTTTCGTAATATCCCTTTTCATATTATATTTATTGTATTCTTTCCTCCTTCTTCGGTTATTTTCTAGAGTATTAACATGTATGCGCTTCAGAACAGGAAATATAAAACATTGATAAAGATAGATTTGTTTTTAAGAAACCAGAGCTCCCTATAAAAAGCCTCCGTTTTCAAAATGGAAATAAAATCTCTACAAATAATATAATATTCCAGACGTTTCTTTTGTCTAATTTTCCATTCAGCATAATATTAAATCACTCCTAAGCACACTCATCTTGTGATTTGCAGACATGCCAGTGAGTCGATTCGTCGAATATCACTTGTCTGAAATAAATAGACGACGTGGCGATGCCTGTTCTGAAGCCATTTTACTCAATAATTGGATTGCTACCGTGAATTCGAAATTAAAATCGACGTGGGATAAAATTAAAAATTTTATACTGCTGGGCTTGGGATGTCATATAAAGAGACTTGATCGAACGGTTTCATTTTTATAGAATCAAGGAATTGACTCGCACTCGATAATGTCAGGTACAAAAGGTCTGGAATATCTGAGTTATCCCGTTGGAGCCCCATTGGACCCCTAGGACCATCCCTAATGTAAAATCCAGCCGCCAAATATCGCCGGTTTGGCGATATCATCCGGCAAGAGCTTTTGAAGAGCCAATTCCTTCCTAAACCGGTGTGCTGTCATACTCGACCTCATTTTAACTCACCATGCTATGAAATTGGGGTCTACTGTGAGTCAAGTCACAAATAAATAAAATACTACTATAAACAATTAATTATTTCTATGGTTCACGTTTAAATGCTTCTTTATTGGCTTTCATAACATAAAAGATATTTACTTATTCATTTTAGTGACATTAACACGCAATTTACTTCCATCTCAGTTGATTGTAAGTTGTATAAGGTCAAAGAAGTCTAAAGAAGAAAAGTCATCGTGGCGCCATGGTTAATGAGTGTATCATACGATATCACATGTTAAGCAACGTTCGGCGCGGTCGGTACTTGGATGGGTGACCGCCGACCATTCAATTCTCTCGACGACTTCCGTGCTTCGGAGGGCACGTTAAGCAGTCGGTCCCGGCTGCTGTATACTTGTATACAGTAGCCGTAAGGGTTTGTCAGAAGCCATTTCGGCACCCTAAAAATTCTGGCATCCACCACCCAGTGGTGGATTATGGCCTATAGTTCCTCGTCACCCAGGGGAGAGAAACACGCCCTGCAGTGGGCCCATTACAAAGAGTTGTGATTAATGATAAGGTCAAATATATCAATGGAACATAACAATGTGAGGTCTCAAAAATATTTTGCAACAGAGTTTATATGAGTGGCCAGATGTGCTTTAAAAGTGTCTTACTCGTATTATCTTTTACGATGCTTTACTAGGATCGGTATTCTTAGCCGACCCTAATCGGAAAATGTGGATTATGTGAACATGTGGTCCACTATGCGCAAAGACTCATGCATCACTTAGTATTTAATAATTAACATCTAGAATAACGGTTTATTGCTATTTCGCCCCTGGTTCTATTGACGCTTTGGAGGACAGTAACCGGCTATAGCCATAATAAAAATAAAAAACCAAATTGAAAAATTAAATATTTTTAAGCCTTTTTTATCATTCAAGGTTTGCAATGACTGCCACGTCTATTTTTCCTGTCCAGTATAGTCCTGGTCCAGTGATTCCTTATTATTCATGATCTGTTACTACCAGGTCTCGCGAAAGATACATGTCCCATCATTATTTTATTATATAAAAAAAACACCATATAATATAATTAAAACCACTTCCAGCTTCATAACTCCAGTATCTGGATTTCTCTGGTCGAGGGTAGACGTGATCTGTTTCCTAAGGCATTGATCGATACAAAAGGGTTCTTCGTGACATTCACTCAATTTCCGAGTTGACGAAGGAAAACTACGATTCAATTACTGAAACGGGAAAGGATATTGATAGATGTGAAATGCATCACAAGCCACGTGTTACCTACAGTTTGCTTAGATATTCTTTTTATCATTTTTTTTTAATTCTTGAAAAGGCTCAAGCTAGAGAATAATATCAATAATTCTAAAATAATTGTAAAGTTGTCAAATTCAGTATCATTTTATTAACATTTTGACTGGACCTTTTGGTATTTTTATACCGTACTCAAGAAATTTCAAATATGTTTAATTTTTTCTACTGAGATGAAAATTTAAGACTATTAATTCACATTTCCTTTAACATATAATGAAAAAATCCAATATACTAAATAGGACCCGGTAGCTTAGTTATCAGAGTGCCAGCGAGAGATCTGCGTTCGAATCCCAGACGGGATCGATTTAATTTAGTATTTTTATCTACAAATATGAAGTCGATATTGACCACAATTTTTTGAATCACGATTTATTTCATAGCCAATTATTCAATACAGATTAATTATCGAAAGCAACAAACAAAACGTATATAGCAAAACTATCTTTTAAATGTAACTTAAATACTCAAAAACATAACAATATGAGATATCAAAATTAAGATAAGTAGTCATCTGTGCTTAATGTAACACTCTCAGCAAACGACTTCCTTACACCATCGCTTCCTTCATTACGCCCCGAGTGTGACGTGCAGAATACTCGTATTTATCCTTTTAATGCTCATGATAGCTGCTCCGGACGTTTTAAACCGTCCAATGCAGCTGATCCACTAAAACCTAACTCCTTTTACCACACAAAGCTCTCTTTAAACTGGCAATAGTAACCTTCTGTTGACAATTTTTATACTTTTATAAGAACGCAGCTAATGGCACATTATTTACTGGAGAAACCCACTCTAATAATATTTAAACTTGAGTGTTGCAGTAAACGCCTTACAAATTAAATTAGCAATGGTATTTTCTATAATAGTTGCTAAATGTTATTGTTAAAGGTCAGTATGAACGCAAACGAGTTGAATTAAAAACAAAAATTGAATCTTACCAATATCATAAATCTGAAAGTTCGGATGGGTATATGGCTGTTTGTTCCTCAATCACGCCAGAACGGCTCAAAGGATTTGGATGAAATTTGGCATAATTATAGTGCACAGTCTGGAATAGCACATAGGCTACTTTTCCCGCGGGATTTGAAATTGCAACAGCTAGTATTTTATAAAATCTAGGTTGCGAGTTCTTATAGTTTTATTAGAATTGTTTGTCCTTATAACTTATATAGGTATATATATAACTTAAATATACTTTGAGTATAAATGTTGTTATTGTTGCTTAATCAAATTAAAATTAATATTAAGTCCCGACTAGTCAGTATATATTTAATGAATCTATGTGAAGATTACAAACTTTTATTGGGCACTAAATTTTTTACTTGTGACAAATCCGCGACGGACTTTTTGCGCACCATGCAGATAAAAAATGCAATTTTTCACTTCAGTTGCCAAAACTTTTGTTTTCACTGGATTCCAAAACCGTTGCAATACTTGTGAAACCACGTTTATTGATATGCGATTTGAGTAAATCTATTCATGCAATTATTTCTCCCATCCATTTGCCATTCAAAGAAAGGTACCTAAATGCTATTGTTCCGGGCGAGCGAATAGCGAAAGTTCCTCTGTATGGAGCTCACAGTGGGCAGATATGTGTGTAAGTAGAATATTTTGCATCAACTTACTGCAATTTCATAACTAATTATAAAAATATGAAAGTTTGCCTTTTGATAACTTCTGATCAAAATCTAATGATATGAAGTTAAGGGTAAGGAATAGTAAAACTTGTTATTTTTAACCCTTGTAGGTACATAGTCGCTTAGAAGTATCCAATAACTATAAAATTATTATTTGAGTAGCGCGCTACAATGCTACTCTGACGATATAGCACTGTGAGGGAGTGGGTGACATCACATGCTTGATAGAAAATGTAACGTCATTGTAACTCCGACCAATCAGGAGCGTTTTGTGTCACGTGAGATAATTATAAAAAAATATTTTTAATTGATGATTTTCAATAATACAAAACATTTTTTTATATTTTCTTGTTTAGTAACAACGGTTTTTTAACTCGTAATCTAAAGGTTAACTTTAACTTGTTTGTTTATTGTGTAAGTTTTGTCGTTGTGTGATAAAAAAGACTTCTTGATATTTTTAAAATAGCACTGAAACAAATAATCAGATTGATTAACATTTTTCTTTTTCTTTTCTATTGAATTCATTTTCTTCCTCAAAACTTAGTATCGTGTTCAACAAGTGTTTCGTCACATAAATTTTCACTTTAGGGTTGACAAAATAATCCGCATAATTAAAAACAAGATCTGATATTCTCATTATTTTTGTTTTCGGTATGAAGTGTTTTGTAGCAAGCGCATCTTGTCTGTTTGTAAATATATCTTTTTCTGAGTAGTATATTGTTGTAGGGATATCGATGTTGCTAAAATTGTACGTATTCGCATCCAGAGCGCCGTAGAAATCGAGGTTTCCAAGTGCGCCATAATCCCAACTTACAAACTCTCGACGCTCGGCTATGCGTCCATAGTGAGTCAACAGTTTTGTCGAAGCAGATTCTGTTCTAAACTGAGCCGGTGCCAATTCATTTACCTGGAATGGGACATGACTAGTAAATACAACTTCATAAAGGATATTTTGAATGCAAATTAATTCATTAATTGGATATATCGATCATCATAACAAGTTTTTTTAATGAGCCAACTGTAAGAATGTAACCCTTGGTAACGAGAATGGATTATGGAGGATTATGCCATAAACCACCAAGATGGCACAGTATCATGATGCAGATCGATGTTTTCCATAAATTTAAAACGACTTGTCAAAATTGTTTCCATTAAGAATTCTTCAAAGGCTTTTTCATTTTTTAAATACCGATTCATACCTAACTCTTAAAGATCGGACCAACCATTATAAAAAACGTATCAACTCTTCAGCTTTATTATTGAAATAAAGATAAGTAACACAAGCTTAACATAGACCCGCAATAACTTTATCGGTTTTGGAACAATTTTAATGTTAGGAAAACCTTAAAGAGCATTAGAGGTGGAACACACACACTACCTTTTTAACAGTCGTCTCTTGGTAACTAGATTAAATACTGAATATAATATATATTACTTACTATATATCTTAGTGCTCTTACGCAATCAAATATTTTTTTGGGTTTACACATAAGTTCGATGTTGGTATTGTTGAAGTCATTGGCATACAGCTCGTATATTTTTCTCTCGATTCCTTTTTGCTGAGAACAGATTTAAGATATTTGTCAGTATTCAAATAAATAAATATATATATATATATATATAGATAATGTAATTGCAAATATGTTTTACGCCCTAGTTTGAATCAAATATATTTTATGTTAAGTTTTTGTGAAAGTCATAGAATTCAGGTGCTAGTTTTGACATAACTTTATGTAGTTTAAATTACTTACGTAAAGCCCTTTTAAATATTCAATAGCATGCTCAACCAGCGGGCTCAAATTCCTCACAGACAGGGAGCAGCCTAGCAACTGTGCTGTTTTAATTCTTTTGATATAATCTGGTTTCATAGACAATAGCATGAATAAGTAGTAACTTGCATGTGAGTACGCGATGTAGTGAAGACTGGACGTGTTTGTGTAAGCAAGCATGTAATCAATCATGGCGGGGAGATCGTACATGCTGATATCATCGAAACTGTAATCGAAGTACTTGAAACGATCTATTGGTACTTTCGGGTTGAGAGAAACGTGGTGCCGGGACGGAGAAGCCCCTCGAGCGTTACCCATCCATACATCTAATCCAGCAATAGCTAGGTTATATGCTGCAAGAAGCAAACAGCTGTTTTAAACTAATAGTAAAACTAATATTAGAAGAACTGAATCAGACGACCTTAGAAACCCTATCAGAGTAATATTTTATATGAAGGGTGGTCACTTGATATGTTAACCATGAAGAGGTCCTACCACTAAAGAGTTCGGATTACTCGTCTTTCAAGAAATACTCATTCAAGCGTACACATACAGATACGTTTCTCAAAGCGGTTAAGCTGTGCGAGCAGTTTTCCACTAACATCATAATTCAGAACTTTCGTTATACGACTTTCTCCAATACTCTAAACTTTTTCCAAAATAATGAAGTCACTATTAATTTTGGTATTTAATAAAATAAATGACTATGTTATTCTTTTTTCTAGTCTCTTGTAACTTACCGATAGCGTATTTAGGTCCAAGATGCATAAAGTTTCTGGACGAGCCAAACAGGCCATGCATCAGAAATACGACAGGTCTTGTCGCATAGCTTCCGCCGAGTCTGTGCTTCGGGTGCCAGGTACGGTGTATTTCTAGGATGCATCCATCTTTTGTCGTCACATAATGCCGTTCGAAAATATATCCTCCCTTTTCTATAAATGCTGGCTGTTTGTCGTACAAAAAAATCGGAATAGTTAAGTTGTAATATGCTCTTATTATGTAGAATTTAACTGTTTGTAATGTATCCAAATGCAAAATTAAAAAAAAAAGTTATTTTGTTATTTTCTCTAGATCGCTAACTTTTGAAGGCGCTACTCACCACGAAATCTTTCGAATCTGGAAAATGCAATGATTGGCTTCTACTCCTATTAACGATAATCGATAAAATAATAAACACAATATTCCCATCCATCGTATCTCTATGACTAAATCCTCGCTTCCATTTAATTCGCTTTAAATAGGTCATAGAAAACACTTCTTGATTTTATATACAAAATATCATAGTGTTCTTTGATGTTGTTACACTCTTGGGAATATAAAAACTATCCATAACAATGAGTATTATAATATATGTAGTGTCCAAATAAGTTCTTCTTCCGGTAAGTATTATATTATAATACGTCTTCATTATTTTTGCTCTTTATTTATTAGTAGCCGTTGCCCACGGCTTCCCCCGCGTGAATATCAGTTTCATCCGGGTATTGTGAAAAGGCAAACATAAATAGGACTACATTAAAAATAACGTGGAAAAATAAATAAAAGTCGGCTTATAAAATGTGGCTAAGCAATAATTAAATATGTAGATATACTTCGCTCCTGTTGGTTGCCACGAGATGATAGCCTAATTCTTTTCTCGATAAAAGGACTATCAAAGAAAACAATAACAAATGGAACGGGGAGTTCCCGAGATTCCTTAGATGCGTGTTCAACCAAACAAACAAACTCTTCAGCTGTATACCTAATTAATGTACCTACCAAAGTATAGATGTAAACCTTGATGATAGATAAATTGGCCGCTTAGTTACTCTTTGTTACAAATTCTAACACAGTAGAGGGTTTTAGTGTCAACACAAGACATCCAGGTTTTGACTCCACCTAGTTTAGATGATTCATATCTATACATATAATAAAATGGTAGGAAAGTCAAAACTGTACATTGAATATTTTTTTAAAAGAATACTTGGGGTATGATCTACAATCGAAACAGAAACAAAAAATATAGTTTTTAGAATTTTTGTCTGTTTGTCTGTTTGTCTGTTTGTCTTTCCGGGATAAACTCAAAAAGTACTGCATGGATTTACTTCAAATTTGGCATGAAGATAGTTAAGAAGTCGGGTCAACATATAGGCTATATTATCACGCTAGCAGTGTTATAATCGTAGGTGCGTTTGGTGCTGCATAGCGTTCACGCAGACGACGTCGCGGGCAGCAGCTAGTTTAAAATATTTTTATAGCCATTTAACTAACTGCACCATCATTGACATGGTGTGTGTGTTGACATAATTCTGATCTAGAGCATAAATAATTAATTTTTCGTAACGTAAAATATAAAAACCTTAAATTACGATTTTTATATAAATAAACAAAATTAAAATAAATATTTCAGACGTATTTATAAAACTAGAAACGGTAGTTAATATTAGAAATATAAAATTTTGCAGACAAATATTTTTTGACTAGATGCTAGAGTTCATTACAGCGAACAAATACTTTGGTCAATTCTTCAAAATATAAACCAATATTAGGCTATACAGTCCTGTGCCATACAGTTGGAACCGAGGGGAGCCTTGTATCTCTTAATCTTACTGTTCTATCTTTATTATAAATCTTGGGCTAAATTAAAATAGAGTTGAAAATAAAATAAGCTGAGATTTAGTGAATTTGTCCTTTTATTATATAAAATGTCTGTTCTTCATTGTTTCATATACAGGGTGCCTTTTTATTTGTGTTTCCTGAAAAATAAAATGCAATGTACGCAGGGTTAATTTAAATTAGCGCATCACCTCTTGCAGGCAGCCTCTCTACATGAATCCCAGCAACATTTTGTTCTACGACTTTTTACAAATCTTGATATTGAAAAGAACTGAAAAGTGTGGTTTCTGCCCTCTGCACATGCGTGGGAAACGCTACTACGTAAATAGCCAGCTTAGAAGCAATAAATAAAAAAAGTATGAGAAATGTTGTTGCGATTGATGTGGAGAGGCTGGCTACAAAAGGTGTACACAGTGGTAAATTAGCCCTGTATACTCATAAAATAATTATAGTCAATAATATAAGAATTTGTAAATATAACATGTCGAATATTTTGTGAAATTTTAATTCTAATGTAAGTTCAAAACTTATGATTGTTACCTAATTTAAAGTAAAATAATTTTATTTTTAAATAATGACTCCTTTTTCTTTGAACAACTTACCATATTTCATCGATGATGTAGTCCGTAACGAGTTCTTTTACACTTGAAGCAAACATGAAGCCCTCGTGTCCAAATCTTTCATCGGGGACTTTTCGGGTCACAGTATTAGGCATTTGCGCTGCCATGTCTAAGACGTCCTGTTCGTCTTGAAGGAAGTCATTCACCGTGTAATGCATGACTACATCAGCTGTAATACGACTCAAGTCATACAGTGGAGGCCTAACTCTGCCGTACACTTGCATGTTGCGAATCAAGCCGTAGTCCCAACGAGCGAAGGTTTTAGATTTGATATTTTGTCCGAAATGTGCCAATTGCTTTATAGCTGATCCAGCTGGTCTGTACTCGAATATGCTGCCATCTTTGCCGTCAAATTTCTGGAAATCGGCATTATAGAAAATTAATGTTTTAAAATAAAGCAGTATTTATTTACTTTGTTAGGGATTTAGAGCAATCTAAATTCAATTGACTGAGAAGAGAATATATTTCAAAAGCTTTATTTTGCCATTTATATAATGCTTAAAAATAATTATCAATAAAAATATATCTCCAATTCAACCCAATATGTTTATAGATAGAAATGCCAAACAAAATACAGCCGGGATCGATTTTATTTGATATTTTTATCTACAGCACATTTTTGGTTGAATTGTAATTTTTTTTTATATTGCAAGCGAAACATATTTAACCTTATTGTAATTTTCAATCTTTAAAAGTACTTTTAGTTGGTATATTGACGTTCCTTTCAAGACTTTGAAAATGAAGAAAATTCAGTTGTATTCTTTTTGATTTATTTGAAAGCAAGTTAAAACTAAAGGCTTGTGTCGTTTACGTAACTCTACGCGCCCTACATATCGGGTAACTTACCACAATATCTTTAACCCCGGAAAGTTCACAAATGTATTTAAAATCTGCATCTCCAGCACAGAGATCGCCTGAAGACTGTCTCATGGGTGGGATCTCCAAGATGCCCATGCGCACAGCCACTCTCTGAAATTGAAACAGTTCTATAAACAACATCATCTCTCATGCAATTAATTCTAGGTTTCAGATATGGAGTTTTAAGATGACAAATAAAGACTATAGCATCTGTAACCTTTAACCGACTCACAAATATATTTAATACATTATATTTTAATAAATTAATTAATAGCTTGAGTGATCCCAAAGGCAGCGCCGTCGTTAAATAAAATAAAAATGTTTTTTAATTTCACAAAAGCATAAATTACAAATATTGGCTTAAATATACAAGGAAGGATAGAACATTGGTGCCTGAACTAGGATAATCCTGTTTTTCAGGCTGGAGCGTGCTAAAAGAGCGGAGCGTTAGTTGGAGGAGCGTTTGCTTGGTGGTAGGATCCCTTCTGGGTCCGCCTGGCTAGCGACCACCCTTTATATAAAGTCTGCCGCCAAATGTTACCGCTCCGGCGGTAATGTGTTCCGGCAATATTGTATAAAGAGCCAGTTCCTTCCTAAACCCGTGTGCTTTCATCTTCGACCTCATCGTCACTTACCATCAGGTGAGATTGAGGTCAAACGCGGGTTTAGTCACTTATAAAAAAAAAATAAAAAAAAAAAAGTTGATAACACACCAAAAATACTTACATAGAGAATATCAGTTCTAGCTGCTACACCTTGAATAATTACACTTCGATAGTGGTTCTGGTAGCCAACCGCAGCCATTAAATGAGCCGAAGCGATTTTCTCATTATATTCAGGCCTCAATGATGCCAGAACCAGGAATGCTGTTCCTCCTTGAGAATGGCCGATGTAGTGAAGGTTGCTTTTGCCGGTGTATTCTAGGACGTAGTCAATCATGGCCGCTACATCATACTGTCCAATTTCTTCGTAACTGTAGTCGAAGTAGTCTGCCTTTTGGTTAGAATCGGTAGGACTGAGAGTGAGATGTTGGCGGGAGTCGCGTGTGCCGCGAGCATTGCCCATCCATACGTCGAAGCCGGCGTCAGCGAGATTATAACCTAAAAACAAGGCAATTATAAGATTGCTAAATTTCAGGCATATTTTGCTTTTAATGTTGCTTCCCGTTTTTTTGATGTT
This sequence comes from Stenoptilia bipunctidactyla, assembly GCA_944452665.1. NCBI lineage: Eukaryota > Metazoa > Arthropoda > Insecta > Lepidoptera > Pterophoridae > Stenoptilia > Stenoptilia bipunctidactyla. The sequence continues at coordinate 15,655,272 of OX101726.1, forward strand.
TCGAGCTTTTCAATATCTAACGAGCGTATCTGACGATTCGTCTTATCTCAGTGCCGTAGTCGATGAAACAGTAAACATAATCAGCATTTCTACTATTAATTTTCACATATAAATATACTGATTTACACTTCAAAATGAGATACTTATAATGAAACCGTATCTTGATAAATTTCTGAATGCCATATACAGAAGGTGCCTACAGATTAAAATTCATATCTACTCCTCAACTAAGAAAAATTTCGTTCAGCAATTATTTATAAGCAATTATTTTATGAGAACGGCAAAATAAGTCTCCATTATACATAAAGTCCATTAATAATATCACAAGCAATATAATTTCACGACGAGTCTTCTGCCCTTTTTTATGTTGTGGAATGTCTCACAAACAACTTTCATAAAAAAATACATCCAAACTGGTCGAAATAAAAACATATCGTTTATCTTTTGTTTTATCTAATAATTAACCTTGACAATGCAATTGTTCAATATCATAATTATCCATACCTACTGCAAAATCGCGTCCCAAATGCAAGAAGCTGTCAGCAGCTACCATTAGCCCGTGCATGACGAAGACCACGGGTCTGTCTCCGGCGGCGCTCTGCTCGCCACGTTTGTATGGCAATCGGTATATGCCCAAAACGAATCCATCTTGAGTTACCGTTTCATGGCGCTCTCCGTAGTAGCCATTTGCTGATATGCTGTCCAGCTGCAGAAAATCTTCGTCGTTGTAATTAAAAACGAAAGGAAGGATGTCAGCACCGGGAACTATGTTTTTTGCTATTCAAAATTTAATGATAGTGCGATTAGTCATGCAAGTATTTACTATTACGACTCTTATTTGCAACTATGTGACGATAATTTGCACAAAATATCAAACATTAATAATTGGGTACCATTTGTAAATTGATTTATATTTTGAGACATTTATCTTGATACGGAAATACGTGTATGGAATTTTTAAACAGCTCTAAGATTGCAATATATAAAAACAAGTCAACTTGAAAACTATTAAAGTAAGTCGCTTTGTGAATAAGATACGTGTTGTATCTAATTCACAAATCGGTTATCGGTTTAGAATTGTAAAATACTAAACAAAGATAAGATAGAGTCTAGCTAACGAAAGTAGATACCGGGGGCTTTTTTAATTGGGTATTTGAAAATGAATAAAAAAATAAAAATTTTGGTAGTTTCAGTTTCAATGTAGGAAATAGTGACTGACGATTCATTCCATATAGAATTGCTGGATTCAGATTTTGATTACAATGAATAAAAATTATGATTATATTTTGTTGTTTTATTTTTTTAACCTAATTAATACTACTTGCCTATCATTTTCTCATCAAAAAGTAGGACGGTACCAATACTGTAATTTTTACGATAATTTTATAACAAAAATTAATCAAATATCAAGTTTGTTTAATCTATTTATTTGGTACTAATGTCGGGGTTACCATGATGCTATTTTTTTTAATTCGCCAGGTTTTTCCAGTCTTTACTTTAATTAGCCAGACTATAAATACAAATCTACATACATTCATGCATTCCCAACGCTTTTTTGGGTTAATCAATAAAATTGGAGCAGTCAATAAAGAAAGCACTTACAGTTTTATCCGCTACTGTCAAAAATATGCACAGCGAAAATATTGCTAATAATTTATACATGTTTCTGAACGAAACACTTATTAAATATTGACAATATTTTTCTGATTTGTTCATTATAAATAAATCCTTATCAAACGCATTATCGTACCATTATTCAGCTTTCTTCATGTTTCAACTAGTTTTATCTTAATTGATTACTTAAATCTGTAAATTTTTAAACAAGATTTGTTCTGATAAACTATAGATACCCCTAGATAACTCAAATAAATTAAAAAATATGTACTATGTAAAAATATGTAAAAAGTAAGTGTTTAATGTTTCTATGTTTAAATCCTTCTAATATCGAGCTTTTTTCGGCATATCTATGTCGTAGTGAAAAAAAGATTTCCTTAGTTGTCTTTCAGTAGTTTATGGGATATCATATAAAACTTGCAAGAAAATGAGATTTATTGGAGGCCAAAAAAGAACTCTGATTTTCTTTTCGCTCTTCGTATCTCACGACAAGGCTTTCATAGCTACCTACACTTATCGATAAAGCTGTAGAGTTTGTTTGAATACGCGAATATTTTGAAGTATCCCATAGATTTTTTTTTTACGTTGGACAGCTCTACTCCTGAGAAATGATATTACTCTATATCTTGTCATGAATTTCAAAAGCCATTAATATTTACGTATGTGGTATCGATCAAAGCAGAAATTATAACAAAAATTGTTTAAAATTTTTATTAATTGCTAAATTATAAAATGTTGTATAATTTCCAGAATGGCCAGTTTAAGAAACGTACTTTTCTAATAATTCCCACTTGTGTTCAGATGTATTTGATTGGTGTGGGCTGGCATAAATAGAGGATACGCTAAAAACTGAATGTGCGTAAAAATAAATACATTTATGACACCTCAGTTTGGTTATCAATACGTTTTTATCTAAAAACTACCCACCGAATGAATGACTATAGACGTAGGCTATTTTTTTGTTTTTTACAAGTTCTTTATCTGTTCTGCTCTACGCGCGAAAATAATAATATCTTCTAAAAATAATAATAATGTTCTTCTTTGCAAATCCTGTAAGTGAAATTGTAATATTTTCTTATATCTTCTTATTTTCTAAATGGCAAATAAACTTCTTAAACCTTATCATCGCATTCAGAGCAAGCCAAAGATTTTTGACTGTAATCCAATATTAATAATGTGTGCAAAACATGATTTTGCTGTTTTTCTACTATACCGGGAATATACGGAACACGTTTTACCTATTGAAGATGAAGATGAGTTGCAGGTTTTCAGGATTTATTTATGGAGTCATAAATCTGTTCTTTAAGCACTGATTAGATTTAGTAACGAACATTGAAAATGTTTTCGCAAATATTTTTCGCGGATTAATGATAACGCCAGTAGATTATACCTTATCTTTCAATCATACCTATTAAGTAGTTTTTTTTCTGTCATAATAAGGATGGGATTCTCTTCCTCCATGTCACCTCATAGAAAGTGAACAGAATTACTAAGGAGTTAAGCAAATCATGAAAAACCTTTTCACTAAACAATTTTTTAAATGATGTCTAAGCGCGTGTTTGACCTCAATGTCACACGATGGTAAGGGTAGATGAGGTCAAAGTTGAAAGCACATGGGCCTAGGAAAGAACTGGCTCTTCATAAAATATTGCCGGAACACATCACCGCCGGAGCGGTATCATTTGGCGGCAGATTATGCATGAAGGGTGGTCGCTAGCCAGTCGGCTCCTGACGGTATCATACCACCTCCACCACTCGGATTAGTCGCCAGTTACGGCATGCTTATCCAGAGGCGGCATGGCTATTCTAAGCCGACCCTACACGGATAAAAAACTTTAAAGTACCAGGACTATAGCGGTCAGGAAAAGCTGATAGATTTAGTTGATATGTGGCAGAACCATCACATATGTGACCGCAGTAGTCCACACTGTTAAAAAATATGTGATTTCACATGCAAAAAAAGTACATAAACTTGTAGAATGTACCGAAAACAGCTGTAAATTTCAGTAAATTGTGTAAAAAAAATAATTTTCGGTAATTTTACAGATTTTTAATTAATTTTATGTAATTATACCTAAAACGTGTATAATGACAGAACAATTTGTATTTTTACACATGGGCTGGGATTATTACAGAAGCAATACATAAAAAATGTGTAAATATACTTTAAAAAGGTATAAAATTGCCGAAATATACGTGAATTTCCATAAATTATAGAAAAAAATACACAATTATGTACTGTAAAATTACATCTCTCATGTAAAACTACATCAACATTTAATATTACATAAATGTTTGGGCAACGAGAGTTGCCCAAGCTTTTATGTAATTTTCACTAAAAAATTTAACAGTGCATTTAAGACCGAATTTGGGCTGCGTATACGATTTAATTAGCTTTTTAAGGCCGAAGTATACCATTTCAGCCATGAGCACAACTAAAACAGTAGTAAATCATTTCACGTTTTTTAATATTACTCGTACCAAAGTTTGGTTGTGTGGAACTCCCTTATACCTAACGATTATTAGGATCCCAAATTGTAAACGTTCTTAACTCTAATGAAGATCTTGAGTGGGAGAATTTCATACGTTTTGTGGAACTTAAGACGTCTTTAGAGTTAAGAGCGTTTCATTAATACGGGTTTTAAACCCTGTAATTATGCCTCTTTCAAAAGTTCAAGACATGCAATTTAACAAGAGCCAGTTTACACTTACATTCCTTAACTGGCCCGGTTAACACGTAAACGAAGCTTCAAGGCAAAAAACAAACAATAACTCGATACTAAATAATTATCATAAAATTCAATAGGTTTTTATCGTTTAAAATAATGCTCATGTCACATCCCTGCCTCACTTATCTGATACTTCTTCCAATCAAAAAAAAGAGTAATATATGAACCATCTAAAATGCTCCTACATTATATTATGCAAAATAGATCAATGAAAATGTATTTAACGGGCTTGAGCGAAACATTATCATCTAATAGTGGTGAATTTGCAAGATCACGTGTGAATTGATGAACAGGGAGACAGGTTGATGTACCAGTGATAAATGTACCAGTTTACACTATGTGTAACTCTCTGGTGATGGATAGTCCTGTAAGGCTTATGTCCGGGAATATATCCACATAGGCTTTAGAGCATTTTCAAGTAAATTGTCAAAACGGAAGCATTGGAGTGTTTGGATGTTTTAAGGAATTGTCGTATTTTAGGTGGCCCGTTAAATTAGTAATATAATTGCTATGCGAATCATCCGTTGTAATTTTATATATTTGTTACTTATATTTTTTATCTACTAAAACAACCCTATTATTTTTTATCCGAAACCCGTAAACGGGTCAAATATATTGTATATACTTTTTAAAATAGAAGTTTTTCGCATGTAGCCTCGATGAGATAGATATCGTTAGTCTACAAAAAAATTACGCGATTATATAAAAATGTAATATTTTTTCTTGCGTTCATCGTTATATTTCCTTTGTACTTATAAAAAAATTGTGGCAACTCTAATTAAATTAAATAAGAAGTTTGACTTTTTCCCTGCTTCTTGGGATTGCTGTATTTGTTATTTAAGTCGGATTCCTAAACGAGTACCTGAGAAAAATGGTTTTGTCTTTTCTTTTAAGGTATGGAACCGTGAAAATACTTCATATCAAAATCCCCTCTTTATGTGAGATCTACAAATAAATTATCTACTCACATTTTTGGTAAAAACAAATCAAACCCATGGTACAAAACATACACAACGACACCCACAACGTGTGTGACATAGTCTATAAACAAATTATAGACTATGTCACCCACGAATGTAATGATTATGTGGATTAAAAAAAGCCTAATGTCTACTGCTATGTCCCAATATCGCGTTGAAAAAAGAAAAAAAAACGATTTATTTATTTCTACCAAGTGTCAATATTTGCCAAGTTTTTCTGTCATAAGTCATTTTGTGAGCAACAAAAAGTGGTTTTTATAACATTTTATTCTTGGTTAACACAATATTAAGAAGAATGTCGATTACTTCTGATACTGAAGCGCAATATACACATTGTTTTTACATAAAGAGGCTCTATATTTTATTGGTATTTTCGGCCTTTCTTCCTGTCTGTCTGTACTGTCTCCTTTTAATAGTAATGTTTTCTTCTTCGGGGAGTAAATTTCAGCTTCATAACACTACGAGTTTGATTTTAAAAGGAGAGATGATTTTGCTGTACGTTCAGCTATTTGTAGCCGCTTTAGTCGCTATTGCCAATTACGTGACACTGCATGACCGTATGCTCTTCTTCTACTTCTCATTCCACATACTAACGATGTTTCTCTACTTCGCTGGACTGATAACGCTGGCGATTGTACAAGATTCACATTGGACAATACTCATGACTGGATGTGCGGCAGCTTATTTCTACTTAGTCAATCGTTATGTGATCCAGAAGAAAATAATTGACTTTTCACATTATCGGTTTGTTAATCAAGAATGACAATTTTATAGGTCGGAATATTTATTATTTATTTTATAGAGTAATTTATTTTTAATATCAGCAATTATATTTTTAATTTTAATTCGTTTTGTATTTTGTATTTAAAACCACCAATTCCATTGAAACGGAATTATTTAAATATGATTGTTTCATTGCATTTTCCTAAAAATACCCTAAGCAATTTAATTATTTTTAAATGACATGCAAATTCTGTTGTTTTTAAATTTCAGTTTCCTTCGGTTGGGTGACATAATGTCATATATGCACAGTGGACTGTATTCGACTTTAAGTCTCTCTAAAGTCCAATGAGTAAATATAGTTCTTTCGTCATTGCTAGAGTCAAACATAGATTCTTCAAAATCAGTTTTTGTTCACAACTGTTGGGTTTGAAATTCCCAAATTTGGCATAAAAGAGACCTTAGAAAATGTAATGTCGAATCGAGCCCAGTGTGTATACATCTTAGAAGTGAAACTCTTATTATTTCTTCACTTAGCACTGAAAAACTGCATATACCATTTGTTTTGATGTAACACTGTATTAAATCATTTATCTTTTACAAAACCGTTGAAAATCAACAGCAGTAAATAATGAGAATGAATATTCATACAGAGTGGACAGTCACAATTTCCCTGTAATTTAGTTAACGAACTATAGTAACCTCGTTAAAGCGACCGGCCGCCGTTGATAGCAATTTTTGACGGTAGGTCACACTTTAGCTAGATTTAACTGGGAATTTCAATATTTATTGTTAGAAATTGAAATGTAAAAGTTCCGGGTTGGCACCACAGAATTTTCAAATACTTAAGTAATAACTTTTCCTCTCATTTCGATCTCAATCTAAAAAGGAAAATTTTCAAGAAGCTGGTAAACAATCAGTGGATTTCTAACTTATCTTTATCTGATCTTGTAAAAGCCTAAAAACAAAGAAGTACATAGCACTAGGTTCAATAATCAAACTTTATTGGCAAGAATAGTTTGGCAACTAGACATTTAAACTCTTGTTTCACAACCCCCGGTATCCATGTAGCCACAATCACAATAATAACATTCCAACGTGCCCTCCACCCACACGTTGGGTCATACTGAACCTACTATTGATACTTCAATATAGTGATTTAATCTACGTTTAGACAGATACGGTCTTTAAATTTAGCCTAGATAAAGGAAGTCACATGAAATCGTATTTTTTTTTTGGATAGACCTTTTTTTTAACTTGGTCTTTCGGTGTCTTTACAGCTTAATTTGATGTCAAGGTAAAAGATTTCATTACCTAAGTATTTATTAGTGACTGAAGTTACTACTATACTTGTATAATAGAATCGAAGGGTTGGATTAATAAACCTTGTTTAGAAAACTAGGTGCCTGTATATTTTTTTTCTGTGGCTCTATTTTATAAAGAAGAGCCAGCTCTTTCTTAAGCCTGTGCGCTTTCATCTTCGACCTCATATTCACTTACCATCTGGTGAGATTAAGGTCAAACACTGTCTTTAATAAAAAAATCCACGAATTCAAAAGTTGTGCGAAATAAACCGCGCGCGCCTGGTATTCGTAGAATTCATTAAAATAATTCTAAAGAAACTAAGGTTGAGTAAACGTTTTAAAATTAAAAATATTTATTTACAATTATTAAATTCAGTATAAAATGTGCTTAATTTATCAATAATTTCGCTCGCCAATAAGGGAAGAGACGCCTATAACCCTGTTTGGCTCGTTACAAAAAGTTGTGATGCTGGTGATAAGACTTTATTTCCACAAATACGTGGCAATTCCACAATAAATCTAAAAATATTCATAAATTAATAAACCAATGTACTCGAAAGTAATGACAAAATAAAATATTCAATGTAAATCCAAATTATATCTACATGAAAAAGATTTCAGATAAATCTTTTATAGACTGGCAAATGCCGCAATGTATGCAAAATTTATTAAATACGTTACAGATATCCCTTTAAAAAAGAACCTCTGATAAAATACACGAAGTAGGTACTTAATTCTGGCATTTTTATAGAAGAATATCCTAGGTAATTATTCATAAAATGTAAAAGAAGCTAAATGTATTTTTTGTTGGTTAACGGATTAAGCATAAAATCGTATGCTTCTGAAGGTAGGTACATAAGTACTATCGAACTAACTGAATCAAGCAAGACCCACCATAAGCTCATTTTGGCAAACCGTCTAAATGCTTGTAAGTCGAAATTCGTATGAAGGTTACCTTGGTGACGAACATAGACAACGCAAGTATCACGATTTGTATTGAAACCAAGCGTGCCGACACCTTTGTGATGTCACAGCTGATATTTTATTGCTGGGAAATACAAACCGATTCAAGTATACCGACGCCGCCGATGAAATCGATTATTAAGAGCGATATCGATTTTGTGAAATCGATTTCTAACAGACATACATACGTGGGGACTGAATCTAGCGGCGACTAACCTTGACGATTGGTCGGGGTTCGGACACACAAAGTACATGCATTTGCGTTGTCTATGTAGATGTATGTCTGTGGTGATCATTTATTTCATCATTTCTTTCGATACTGACATTTACTGAGTACAGAATTCGTACAGTATCTAAAATATCTTAGGTGCATTATACGCGATAGACCTTACAAGTTTACAGTTTCAAACAAATTATCAGCAAAATGGGTCATGACTCTGTTGGTTTGATGATACATATTATTATCATTCTAATCGTGATATTCCCAGGACATCAGAGTTGACGCGAGTAGAGCCGTGAAGAAAAGTTTGTAATAAATTTCTTAACTATCGAAATTAATATCCACTGATTCTTTTTTTTTTCACATTAAAGTTCTCGACGTCAAATAAACTTATAGGTCGCTGTTTCACAAATCACTTCCATTCATTTACATGTGCGAAATTAACATTGACTTAAAGATCAATCTTGATTCATTGAATTTTCATCGAAGCCAAAATTGAAAGCAATTTCCCGCGACGCACATATATTTTTCGGAAAATCAACTTTATTTCTCAGTTTTAGGGGAGAATTTAGTGAAGTGTTTTATCACGATATACGTAAGTCTTGCTCAGCCTGAAGCTTTCTTCCACCCTTCCCACCCAATTTAAGTTCGATTAAGCACAGCATGACATGTTTCGGCGAAAAGTTTCCGAACCTTTTATTAACTTCTCCAAAACTCTTATAGAAAAAGTTTAGGGTTATTAAAAGGCTTTGAACCTTTAAGAGCAAGTTAAAACTTTTTGATATAAACTACTTGTTTGAAATTATTTTCCACTTCTTTTAATTATTTTCGAATGAAAAAGTTTTCATATTAGAATATTTTTCAGAATATTCTCTTATAAAATGTTTTTGAATTGTGATTAAATAGAACTTTAATCGACGATTTCAAGTTGAATCATAATATTCGGCCAATCGATTCTCCGCTCGGTTTCACTCATTCAATATCAGCTTGATTCTTGGTTTAAAGGCTATCTGGGTAAGTTATAGCCAATTTACTGTAACTGTGAGCCGAGGTTTACGGACTATCTTCTAGATGTGATTTTGAGGCTATTTAGAACGTGCCGTGAGTTTGTTTGTTTTGTTAAAATCGTCTAGGTTAAGTTATCTTCAAGTTATTATAGCTATTAATCCACATAGTAAATCTAGGAATTTTTAGTTACTTTCTAGACACTAGTTATTTTTAGAAAAATATTATCGAAATCAAAGGCATGGATGCAAAGCCAATGTTTTAATCATTGGCGCAGCGCGACGCTACGGAAGCTATCAACTATCAGATAACGCCAGCACCCATCACCTGGGTCACTATCGATAAACCGATGTGTGAAAATATTATGGTTTAATTGAATTCATTTTGTAAAATCGAATCAATATATAACCTATCAAATTCAAAGACAGTTTCTTTCTAATATTTGCTTTTAAATCTTAATGGTAAACACAATTACTTTTCGACTTAAAAGTTTCTCTCTAAAGAAACTAAAACGTCTATTTTTTGTAAATGAAAGGCCTTCTTATTATGAGATACAATATTCAAGGTCAGGAAGACTATTCGTGGGAAAAAAAAGCTCAAGTAATAAATATTTCCTCACAGATACTTTTCCAGTTTGTAAAACTTTATCTTTGTGGCGTAACCGAATTAAGTGAACCCTATGTAATTACTGTAAGTTATTGACGAAGGTTCGTTCTCTGTAAACAAACGTGTTCAGACTTACAAGCGCCTTCAATAAATTCAAGAACACCTTAAGAAAGAAAACTTGAAGAAAGTTTATTCTTTCGTCAAAGGGTTTTCTATTTAATTCTCTCTTCGTTTAAACATTTTCTCTCCAACAAACACTCGTGAGGTATTTTTCATTTGATAAGATTAAACGTGTCTTGCTTTGTATACAAAAGCACAGTAAAACCTCAGTTCGTTTTGTATAAATCTATAACGGTGATTGAAAAATTGCATCAGACGCAGCTGAAACGTTTTCCACTTTATAAACGATGTATAACCGGAAATTTATTTTATTATAAAAGGAGTGCATAAGACAAACGCCGGGGACAAGCCTCATGAAAAAATGCTTTTTTAATTTGAAAGAAAATTGTAAAACATGAAAGTAAGCGGAAATCAAATCGTTTCTGCACATTTGCAACCATGACGAATTGCGAGTTCGCCATTGCGACCACGTTTGGACGATATTAGAATCTATTTGGCCATTTTTAGTAAACATTTTCATCATCATTATCATATTTTTTGTAATAGTTTGGTTTTAATTCAGGGTTATTTTTTTTTATTTTTATTCCAAAGTTGTAGGAAATTCCGTGTCCTTTCACAATGTCTTAACTCATTAAAATTTAACTTTAACACATGCATGATGTATCTTGTGCTCACTATAACTTATTTAAATCAAAACTTTATTTAAAGTTTATACATCTCTCACCAGCGAAACATTTATCATTGTTGTAAATTGGATAAAACCCAAGAAATCTCATATCTTGGAACTTTAGACAGATGACAAAACTTAATATGATCGCAACCTAATTCTATCATAGTTGTATCTGCTACTGTAAACTTTAGTTAGTTTAACAAATACGTCGGATTAATATTCTATGTTGGATTTTATTTGAAATATCAACTTAGACTATCGAGGGTGGAGCAAGCACTATGGCTTATCATCATCATCACCTCTCTTTGTAATGAGTCCACTGCATATGAGTCTCTCCTCTGAGTGACGAGGAGGCTTAGGCCATAATGAACCAAGGTAAAGCACTATGACTAATAAGCGTTAAACTTGGATTAGTCGCTTTACTTAACATAGGATACATGAATAACTTGCATATCAAACAATGAAGGTTCTAATCTATTTATGTCACTGGATAATTGTTAACACCGTTAGTTTGTAATTACTGCGATATCGTAGTCTATCAAGTAACGCACATCCCACGTTAAATTACAAACTAACGAGGTGATTGATTTTCTGATGTCATCATTATTATTTAAAGAAATTATATACACATAATATTGTGTTCCGAGTATTTAATTCAATGATGCATTGAAATTAATATTTTGTGTACCTAACAACAGGCTTTATTTCAGAGAGTAAATGTAATTAGTAGTTCTCTCTCGCTTGTTCTGTGCAATACTAGTTTATTTTCAGTTGATTTAATTTATGTTATTTTTATTGAAAATTAGTCCCAGTTTATAAACCTCCTTAGCATAGCTTAATATTTCACAACTATGGGTTCGTGTGAAGTTAAATAATGCACCGTCAAGGCAGACCTCATAAAATAATAATAACTACTTTAAACCTATCTGCTTCAGACGCCAGTTGTTGCGGTTTCGATTCCCGCACGGAATAAGATGAAAAAATCTTCTGTGTCTGGGTGTTTATTTATATGTGTATTTTCTATTCTAGGTTCCCCCTAGTTCGCTACATGGTATCCCATATCACAAGCTTTGCTAAGTGTGGGGCTATGTTGTTGGTGTGTTTGTTCGGGGATTTAATTTTATTTAATAGTAACAAGTTTAAAACTGTACAAACTTGCATTATTTTCGACATATCACTAAAGTTTTTTTTTGTTACAGGTAATTTAAGAAGATGAAAATAATATGCTGAGGAACGCGAATTACCGTTCGAAAACTCAATAAGCCCAAAAATCCTAAGTATTTACTTTTAAGTATCCTGAATTTAAATAATAAAAATTCAGTACAATAACTACGAAGCTATTAAGGTTGACATCCACAGCAGGAGACTGTAGTTAAGACTACTATAAAATTTTATGAGGCAGTTTAGATTCAGGCTCGATAAGGTTTTCCAACGATTTGCCAAATTTTCATAACAATAATGAAAAACTTTGAAGTTACCTTGGGATTTTAAGCGTGAATTATTTCTTTGCTACGGTTAAGAAATATTTAGCTTTTCCGGCGCCCTTACTAAGAAGGGTGAAATATTATTTGTATTATTAGACTTAAGTCCCGATCTGGTGGTTTCAATTTGAAAACAATTTATCGTTAAGCATTCCCTTTAAAAATATAATGAGCCGTGTCGTATTCGACATTGCATTTTCTCTCCAGTGTTAAATTTTACGACGTGAAAGGTAACAACCTCATACAATAACTATTTTTTTCTCTTTCTGTCACGGCATTGAGAAACACTTAAAATTAGCGAATCTCATGTCAAACGGTCTCACCATTATGACTATACACGGTGACTAGTGACAAATTTTAGATACTGAAGGAGAGCACTCTGAACTCGATTCTGATGATAATTATGTAGGTAATAAAAGTTGGTATTTTATTAATATTTTAAAGTTTTTGCATTCAAAATGCTTAGTTATTATTCTTAAATAAATGAAAAAATGTGTTAAATAAACATCACCCGACCAGGACTCGAACCTGGTAACTCTCGTTTGCCGGACGAGTGCTCTCCCACTGAGCTACCGGAGCCTGGCGGTACGCCTCGAAATTACTTAACACATTTTTGATTTTACGTTATATTGCTGACGTAGCTCCATCTAATGGTATAGCTTTGGAGCTAAGACCACCCGAGACCAATTTCTTTACAGAAATTGTGAATCCCAGTTAAAGTGAAGCATTGCAAAAAAAACAAAAACAACGAGAGGTCCCAGGTTCGAGTCCTGGTCCAGTGATTTTTATTTAACTCATTTTTTCGTTTATTTAAAAGTAATTTAGCATTTGAATAAAAATTTTAAAATATTATAAAACATTGCAATGCTTCACTTTAACCTTGGCGCGTGAAAGACCACCTTGCATATAAAATGTGACACCAAATTTAATAGCTCTGGTAAATTTTATTTTAATCACTTTTGTTTAATTTTCAACCGCAAATGATATATAATATCGCCATTTACCAGTTATCTTAGATTAAAGACGCGGGTTGGGTCTCCCGTAAATCCATAAAATAAAAAAGAAATTGATGCTAAATTCATCACAGATTATATTTCCGGCAGTTGAAAGTTGTTTGATTATCATCCATTTTTCCATTTCATTAGATTGAAATTGGAATAGAAACCTTTTCGAGGAACGTTAATCGAAGCGACACGTCTTAATCAATAGAATCCAGAGTAGTGCTGATAAGGTTCCATTATAGAAATTGTTGGAGCCTTTGTTACACTGAAGATCACATTTTTATCCTTACAAAGGTTGATAATTTTGGTAATCGTAATGACATTACGTAGTTGTAATTAGTAGCATAATTAGGGTAGGACGGTGCATAAGAGCTGGTATCTAATAGCTACGCTGTATATCAATTGGACATATTCTATAATATACATACATACATAACTTCACGCCTGTATCCCTTAATGAGTAGGCAGAACACCAGAGGCATTAAAACCATCTGATGTCACATTCGACTATTGCAGTGATACATATTCTATATTATTGATACTCATATTGATAACACTTTCACACAGTCTACGGCCAAATCATATCCCGGTATTATACTCTGGTACCATGTGGTAAGAATATGAAGGTATATCACGATAAAGTCCTTTTTCATATTATTGTTTTATTTTAAACATACAAACACCGTGGTAACAAAATTTCCAGCTGCGTGTTAGTGATAAAGTGTTTTTAAGAATTTCTTTATTATGTTCACTATCATTTTAGTGATCTCTATCACTAATCATTGATCGACTAGATGAGATCTTCCAAGAAATAGATTATAACATTACATTTTTCATTTGTATTCATGAAAGCAGCGTTGTTTTTTTTTTTTTTTTTGTAATCTTGAAAGAACAGTAGCAATTTGAACATAGTTTTAGCTATACCTTCATCGGATGAAACATAAGTCGAAGTAGTTATAGGTCCAGTGCAGTTGTTCCTGCATAGAGGAAATCTAAGTTCTTAATAAATTTCAGTGAAGACGGGTACTAAAAGTAACATATTTATACAAAATCAAATAAAGAATACTAACAAAAAAAGACAGCAAAACATCTATGTATAATAATAAGTAATAAAAGTTCAAGTAGAAAGAGTCAAATAACTCTAAAAAATCAGATATTTCATCACTTAATAAACTACGTCTATTCATAAAATAGCAACGCAATTGTTTGCTTTTTCCCTCATTCGCTTAAACGAGGAAGTTAATCGAGTGAATTAAACTAAACACTGACTTACTATCCACTGGGATCACTTAGTTTATTTAAAGGACAGTTATACATTTATTGTAGTTCTGAAGTAAGTTCTAGAATCGAAACTCAAAGATGAAATTTACATGAATGGTAGATACTTTTTCAGACTAAGCTAAAGCTTTTCTGATCCAATAGCAATGTCTCATTAGTCGTGTTATCTACGTTTAATGAGGTCTGTGGGTCTGAATGCCACTAATCACCTGGTTCTTGTTTGTTTGCTTTAAATAATTGCAATAACAAAACAAGGACTATCACAACTTCTAGGTATGAGGTTCTAAATGAATATTATAAATGAAAGTTCAACATTTTCAGAACTTAAAATTTTGCTTAATTCTCACTCAAGCAATTTAATAAACATGGCTTAAGTTCCTTAAACTAAACACTGATTTGATGTTTTTAGATTTCTATTTTAGTCTGATTTGATTACTCAAAAAACATCAAATATTATTATATACATAGTTCGTGTTTTTTAGTTCAAGGAATTTTATTTAATGAAAAGAAATAAAGAACTTTCTATAAAGTCTAAATTTATTTGAAAAAAGCCTCAAATTTAATAAAATAAAATCACTTTGAAACCTACTTTGCCTCTTTTCTTAAAATTGTAAAACAATCTAGATACAACATCGTACATACCAGGAAATGATGATCGAATCTTTATATAAAAAGAGATTTTTGCTAAAAAGCTTCGTCCCTTTTCGTCCGCGACGGATTAGGATAATGTCTCTTAATTTTGAAAGGTTTAGGGTTTTGTACGTTCCTTGTTTGGATTTCGGATGACAAAAAATGTATAAGATTCTTATGATCCGTTACATAAATAGTTTCAGGTAAAACATTATAAAGTTCGTATTATAATGTTATACATCTTACTTGGCACCTTATAGTAGATTATAAACATGTAGGTAAAATAATCTATTGTCTTTTAACAACTTTTAGTACAAAAAAGATAATACTCAGACAGACACATTTATCATGAGATCATCGAACCTGCACCTTTTGCATATCGGTCGTCTATTTGCCTACTGTGCTGATAAAGAGGTATACCTAATAAATGAGCATATTGGGATTTTCACCGGCATTCTAAAATAAATCAGTTTTATATGCATTCTACAATGTATCATGATCTCATTTTCGCTCAAATGAACAGTAGAAAAGGCTAGGAAGCAACTGATCA
This sequence comes from Stenoptilia bipunctidactyla, assembly GCA_944452665.1. Taxonomy (NCBI): domain Eukaryota; kingdom Metazoa; phylum Arthropoda; class Insecta; order Lepidoptera; family Pterophoridae; genus Stenoptilia; species Stenoptilia bipunctidactyla. The sequence goes on from OX101726.1 coordinate 15,671,143, forward strand.
TAAAATTAAGTTGGAACATATGATCACCTATTTAATGATATTTGTTTTTTTTAAAGAAATTATATAAAGGATGATTGCTAACAAGACCATTCTACCAGAAAGCCTCATAATAGTCACTTTTACGCAGCATATTCAGGGCCGTTGAGCAAAATATACATATCGGAGCGTGTGCCCTTTTTGTGCAATTTAAACCCTCCAACTTTTATCATCGGCTTGCTAGAGGCAGGATTTCACAGTTGTATGGTAAATTTGCCAAACGCTTTACAAAGAGTCATACCAAACACTTTTTTAGTTCGTTTCATAAACGAGAATAGAAAGGGTTAGTGTTTGTTTGCCCAAAACACTAAAGTGCCAATAATTTAAAGCTTAGACAAATTTACCTGCTCTAAAATTGTAACAAAATTTAAGAAAATAAAAAGATCAAAAACTTATTGAATATTGGACACTATTAAAAAAGAAGTACCTATTATATATTGTCGCTAATGTATATTAGGAGTTTCAATTAGTAATTAATTTATTCCAAATCCATATTTATAAATGCATTTTTATATTTGTCACGTGACACAAAACGCTCCTGATCATGCTAGTTTGTCTTCCCTACAATTACCCAATTCGATCAAACAATTACAAAAATTACCCGGGCGCGTAGCGCTAGCGCTATTATTATTTTTATACTTATGTTTGATGTAATAATTATAGGCCATAGATTTGTTCGGGTCGTCTTCGTCAAACTCAATGCTTTTGCCACACAACAAATTGGTCACCTCCTTGCACCAGTCATTCAAATCAATGCAATTCCTTTTCCTAACTCACTATCACACTAGAAAGTCAGTATCTTATGTATAAATATCACTTCACAAAAGTAAAATCTTCGATTCGAGATCGTAAAGACGGGAGGAATGAATACTCCACTCAACTTACTTTGCAGAAAACACTAACAAAAGAACTCAGAGACAAAAAACACACAACAAAATAAGCAAATGCAACAAGCGCAAAACCTTGATTCGTTGTTTACTATACTACCTATAGATACGCTGCCTGGTACGATATCAGGTACTACTATAGAAATATCGATTTAGCAAAAAATACAAAAACTTCCAGTAATGCCCGGCGCGTAGCGCTAGTAGTAATATAATTTTGGTAATTGTAGGCAAGACAAACTAGAACGATAACAAGCAAGTTAAGTCACCGACCACATTGTAGCGCCATGTTATCAAAGTCTCGTTTTAGCGCACAATTATTTAAAATTTTAACTTAAATTTGTTTTTTTTTTTAAAAGTAAATATGTACCAGAAATAAAAATAACAAAATTCACTGGGTTCCTTAACTGCAACTTAATAATATATTAAAAAGGTTGTCAAATGGAATATTGATATTTAAAAACTAGCTTCTCATAATTAGCCCATTCATTTTAGTCACTAAACCCGAATCTGCGGAAAAATTCTAGTGAGCTGAATTTTTGACACGTTTATTACGCCGTTATAATGAAGATGTAAAACCTAAAATTACTAGGCTAAAATCTCGATCTGTGTACAGGATTGGATTTTATTATGAAAATCCCTCCTTAGCTTGCGAGAGAACATTAAAGTAACTTTTGTTCCGAGTATAAATCTACCTTCTATATTTTCCCGATTGCTATGTAAATGCATTAGGTTTTCAGTATTCACCAATTTTGATTAAAAACAAACATTTGTGCTACCGTATTGTTCTATTTTCAATTTCATTTAACGTTCGTAAACTGTTTTGACCGGGAACTTTTGTTTATACTGATATCGGTGATGATAACTACACCAGAACTCGCCTTTATGCTTAAAACAATAAAGAAATGAAAATATGTCATTCATTTCTGAAAAATCAGAAAGTAGACCGCAAAAAGGAGTTTTTCAGTTTTTTTATATCATGTACTGAAAAAGAAAATAACAGATTTCAGTTTTTAAAACATAACTTAAATCTAAATGATTTGTCTGGTATGTGAAGGTTTAGTTAATTTGGTTACAGAGTTACCAACAGGATGACTTAATAGAAACAGATCAATTTTGGACACATATTTAGTTATGTAAACGCTGGATGAGTACGGCGCCTGACTGAGCGACATGGAGAACCTTGGGGGTGGCCTTTGTACAGCAGTGGACGTCAAAAGTCAAAAAAAAAAAGGATGATGCTGAAAAGAAAGCTGAGGATGATGATGATTTAGTAATTCCACCAAAACCAAAACAATATTTTTAAAGGTTGTTGTTTAATAGGTTACATGTTATGTTTACACATACTTAAGCTAGTGGTGTTTCTAAAACACTCCATTTCTCAAACTCACTTATTCCACGCCAATAAATCATACAATCGCGCTAATAAAACTCGACAACAATGTAATACGAATTCGCGATACACTCGAGTACAAAAGTCGTACGGCGGATTTATGCGACACGGAAAAAGACCGAGTGCCGCTTTTCGACACAACTTGCTGTAAGTGCCATTAACTATGAAATTTTCACTGCTGTAAATTTATTACGTATGAGATTTGACGGAAATAATGTGAAACGGTTTTGTTAGTGTAACTTCACTAATAACAAGGTACCAATTTATATGCAAACATTTAGATTAAAGGTCAAAGTACGTGTATTTTGAAAGTTTGATTAATTTAAGGGTACACTTGCCTTTAGTAGGTACTTAAATATTAGTTTTCTAAATCTTTCTGTAATATAAATAGGTATATGTGTACAATGAAAATAACCATTACATTTTAGGGATTTAATCCTAAGTTTTAATAAAATGTACATACATACATACATACGTAACTTCACGCCTGTATCCCACATGGGATAGGCAGAACACCAGAGGCAACAAAACCATCTGATGTCACGTTTGACGAATTTGGAGGCATTATAATAGTGGAGAGAGACCACTGCAGTGACAGGGGGTCAGCCTATCGCCCACAAAAAAGCCTCCCATAACACCTCAGTTCCTTAACTGACTTTTACAGCATGCCCGGGAAGAGAAGCAGCTGGCACATTCTATGTTTTTCTTTCGCTCCCAGTCCAGCATAGAAGCTTAAAAATGTATTTTTTTAATTATATAAACTCTTAAGCTTAAAACTATATTTTCAAATTAACTCTGTTATTCATAAACATAAAACAAATATGAAATATACGTATATAGAGGATTTACCAAAAAGTCGAAGAAAACGCTTCGATAGTTAATTTTTGGTACGGATTGCCAAGGTGTGAAACTACCTGCCTACGTCTGTTTTCCCTGACCACTACAGTCCTGGTACTTGTAGTGTCAAGTGAATAGGTACCTATCTTGTGGATAGACGATGTGTATCACCATAGTCTTCATGCGCACTTTCCATCATGTGGTATGGAAGACAAACGTCCTACCTATACTTATAAAAAAATTAGACCGAAACCTTAGTACCGGTTAAGGGTATGATTGCAGTTTTGCGATTTTACAAGAGAGCCATTTCAAGAAATATATTTTTTATTCATTAAGTTTACATCTATTAGTCTTGTTAAAAGTTCTTCTTTTCAAGACATAAACTATATACTGTATTCTTATGAAGAACGTTGTTATCTAGGATTAAAATCTAATAAATATAAGGTATTTTCTGTTTCAAAGAATTTTTTACACCTTTTTTTTATACCTTAAGTATAAACAGCCAAAAATAAAAAATATTTCCATTAAAAAAATACGTCTACCTCTAATATAAAATATTCATTTAACCGAAATAATTATCGTCGTATCTTTCCTCTCGGGCCAGAGAGCGTGTGGAGTGGGTACAACATGGGAGATCAAAATGAAATGGAGCACAATTCAATTTAACCCACTGCTTTGTGGATGTAAATTGCAATCGGTAACTGTTCTACACGCCGGCTCTGTGTGTGTTGCGGGATTTGTGTTTTTGTTGGAAATATTTATTAAGATAACGCCTATTTCACATATGGGGTTTAGTTGATAAAGTAAGCTTTACAATAAATAATTCATGTGTACAAAACTGAAATATAGGTTATGAGTTTTGTTATCGAATATAATAATTGAACTTTTAACCCGCACAACACATTCTTTTTATACCTACTTAAAATATCTTAGCTATTTTGCAGATATTGTAATTGCTAACGCAGTATCTTCGTTATGTAAGTAGTACTAAGTTGGTTTCGTGATTTATCGTTACATCATTTATTTACTTTAAATGAACCCAACACAGCCCTCATATTGCCTAACTCATTAGAACACGTAAAACAACTCACACATGCAAAGATCCAATTACAGCGCCTCTACCACTTGTTCTCGCAACTTTTTCACTCACTCGCCGTACAATCGCAAGCAGCAACTTTTTCAGATTGGTCGCTCCTGTTCCGAAGTTCATTGTGTGACGAACCCCGCATTCGGCTGAATACAGGTTTTATTTGACGGCGGCGTCAACTTTTTAATTTCGTTCCCGTTGTTTCAATGGGAAAACTCTACTCGACATTGTAATATGCGGTTCGCTCGCATGTTTTGTTACAGATGTTCTATTTCACGAAGTCCGTTCGGCTTTGATTGTAGTAGTGAAGTATCCTGACAAGCGCGCTTGTGTGTGTAAATGTAGGTAACGTTAGCAAAGAAATCATAATAATATAATATTTCAAGACGAGATTTAATAATCGAAATAAAATTTTGGTTTTAAAAGTATTTACTTTTTGTAAATAAATTAGATTAGGTTGAAATAAATACAAAAATATTAAGAAGATGTAGGCATTTAATTAAGCATTGGTGTTACAGAATGTAAACGAAACAACTAATACCTACTATTCAGTATTTTCAATCACTATCAGATAAATTTTCGATTTTCGATTTCCGATTCCGTTTTGCTGTCGTCAGAATCATCTTGTACATTGATTATAAATTCAAAATTGAGATCAAAATATTTCAAGTAGTCTTTTTCAAGTTTTTCAACATGATCACAAGTTTTCTGCCACGTTTCACTGCTAACTTGGCCCAAACTTTCATTGATCAGTCTTTCCGTATTCGTCATGTTTTGCTCGATATTTTTAGATGCGACATAATTTTTAACGATCCCCCAAATATGTAATCCCTAAAACAAAATGTAATCAAAATAATTAAGAAATATAAACATCTTATAAAACAAAAAAAATATTCATTTTATAAATACTTCTATTGCTATATTAAATATCTTTGCATAAAATTTTAATCGACTACGTATAAATAAATATTACCTCACTATGGACAACTCTTCTTCGTTTTGTTGCCATGCTGACCTTACTCCGTGAAACAATTTGGCGCGAACTAAACACACTACTGATCCGGACCGTGTCCCGATCGACACTGAGCGCTCTCGAGGTTACGCACACAAAAACAATGTGCATGTGCACGCTTGACAACATTCATAGCCAAACGGACTTCGTGACATAGAACATCTATACTGTTTTTTGACATCCTCTCTCTAGTGCGTTTTCGTTTCGTGTAACAATTGTAATGGTTTCACTTGTTCTTCTATTACACGTTTAATTTTTTTTAAATGTTATACTTACTCTGCATTGCATTTTGTAGAAAGTACTCAAGTAGTAATTTGTAAGATAAAAGTTAATTAAATTGTTAGTTAAATTGAAATTTTACCACAACGCTTAATTTAATTGAAGTTAAGTCAAAGATCGTGAAGACACCTGTTTGACGTTTATTTATAATCGTTGTTAATAATTTTTCGGCAACTTACGAAATAAAACCTATAATAGTTAAGTATTTTTTTTGAATTAGCTATACTTATAGGTTAAACTAATTACAAGTTTTTGCTTTTTAAATTCATATATGAAGCCACTAGAAAGATAAGATCAATTACTTACTCCTTTATTATTCACAAATTTCGCGCATAACTTCGAAACTCAAACTCCATTTACTAATCTATCGTTCGCCGGCTAAAGAGCAAAAACTCGTAACTCACCTTTCGCTTCAGAAAACAATTTTAATATCCGAAAACAATTCCATCGCTATGCACTCGAATATCCTTAAAGTACAACTGGTACTTGGAGGAACTTTGCGAATTCCTAGCGAGTTATCTCGAACGAGGTGACTGACGAAACTCGAAGGCCGAAATGGCGTTTCATCGCCCGCCTATAAGGTTTTGAATATTTATATGACATAAGAATGTCTAATTGTATTTTGCTTTGAGAAATATGAAAGTATCATTACAAAAATACAAAAATAATGTACGCAATGTGTTAGTTACTGTAGAACCTATTTTAACGGATTCCTGATGGTCTGATCTCTCTTTTTCAAATTCTCTAGACCAGATTTGTAGGTTTCATATGGATGGACGTGTTTGGTACTTAGTCCTCATGTTCACTTTTCACTACTTTGCATGAATGACAAATGTCCTTCCGGTGTGAGAAACCAGTAACCATATTGCACCTGAAATTAAATGACCCACCTTTGACGGTTAGTGACTTCAAAGCCGATCGTCCACCGCCAACTAAACTAAGTTAGTTTAAGCTAGTTGCTATAGTTGAGCCAGTTTTTCATACATGTGCGTCCATTGCAAACTATGTCTGTATACGCAATTGTATGAAAACCTGCTGGCTAACTTATTTTAGTTGGCGGTGTTCGATCGGCTTGAAACCTTGTGGTAGACTAGCTCATCACAAACAATGAACACATCACCACTGTAACAAAGACATACTTAAATAAAACAGAACTATACTTTGGGCACACTAAACCCGATTACACCGATTTCCTTCTGATCTTAGATTAACAAATCTTGGATTTGACTAAAGAAAAATTGAAGGCGGAACTCGTTTTAATGCGTAAACCAAGTTCAACTCAAATTTATCGCGTTTTATTACACGGTGAAATTGGGGCTAAAAGTGTTGCACTTCTAGCTAATCAGAACTATTTGAGTTTCGAACGTTATATTTTTTTGAAACGACTTGTAACCTTTTTATTGACGGCAGTTTTATTATTTGCCTTTTACGGCAGATCATCCATGGACAGTGCGGCAGGGCTGATGTTATTTGTTTCATATAGGGTCGGTCTAAATACTTACCTACAAGTTTGTCAATACGTTTATTAAACATTAGTACATATAAAGATATTGAAATAATCGGTATTTTCACATAGATAATCTGGAATAAATTCAATCCAATTATTGAAATATCATTTATAGGAACTGTGGCACCTAATTCCAAATCTTATAAGGTATCTAAGCTCTTTCCCCGTACCAAATTAGTACAAGGAAAAAATTGGGAGCGATGGAAAGCTCTTGGAATAATTACAGGATCAAAGCCATGACAATATTCTATGAACTTAAAAATTCCAGTACCTACTGTTTATAAGATTTTATTTTATTAAAAAGAAATGGAGGAGAAACTGCTCATAAAACTTTAATATTATTTAACGAAAATTTTGATTCCACTAACGTTAGTAGATATGTCTGTACTTTAATATCAGTAATTTTACTAATTTAAAAACCTTATACCCTGATAAAAAATATCACCAGGTAGTTGTCTTTCGGCTCAACAATCAATACGATGAACCGAAAGAGACATGTATTTTCATCAAGTAGGCATTTTCTTTATTTTAGATTTTGTCGTCACTCCTTTAAAATTTGCTTAGACAAATTATGATCTTAATAAATTCACCTTCTAATATTTATCCAAGTACCAACACAATCCACGTACAATATAAACCGCAATGAACTGAAAGCGGCGTATATTAAATCAGATAGTAAAGCGAAACTTTCGAAGTCTTCTTGCAACAGTGCCGTCAGTAGAAGCTGGTGGTGACCAACACACTAATTGCTTCATAACTTGAGAGTAACTTCTGTATGGCAGTTACTTGGAAAATAAACTTGCTATGATTACTTTTAGATGCTTAGAAAAGTTCTACCAACTTTGATAAGATCTTTTGAGCATTAAATTAAAACCTTATTGGATTTTGTACACGCTTTTATGAGTAAGAGATGTACGTTTTTAAGTAAGTTTCATTTATTTGTACGAGTGATTTGGTTCCGGTCGTTTTAGAAATCTTAATGAGGCTATTATGAAGTCAGATTTACAGATAAAGCTTTGCTTTAAGTGATTTAGTATCAGATTTTTTGGTCATGCCTTTTATCAGCAACATCATTACGTTCGGTTACCTATTACAACTACAACATTGATTATTGATGGTAAATCTTTAAATTATTCTAGGAAGTTCTAACAAATGGGTAACAGCTTTAATAATTATGACAAATAAATAGGTACTTATAGTTTGTGTCGAACAATAAAAAAATATCCTTCATAGACCGAAAGTTAAGTAATTAATTCACAATACAGTCAACTATTCAAAAATACACATTAATTTTCCCAGTAATTCTTCACAAGCCATGCAACAATTTCTTCCATTTTAAAAAGAAATATCCAGAATATAAAAGAAAACAGCTCTGTAAACTTCGAATGTCTCACAGTGAAGAATAAGAGACATTTATTGTTAGTGTTCGCATTAGTTATGCAGGACGAGTATCGCAGAGTCAATAGTAACTAGTGGAGCTAAGCGAGCCCTGCCGCTGGTAATTTAGGGAGGTGGCACACAGGCTGCTGTGTTGCGAACAAAACACTTCTCCTTCACAACTTTTTGTTAGGATATGTTAGAACAAAGTACTGGCCTAGATATCTTTGGAAAAAGGTATTATTATTACATCATATTAACCAATCATATTTTTTTCGAGGAGCCGTTGAGGACTGAAGTACCGCCGGACCTTCGAGATGATACCCAATTTTTTAGAAGCCATTTGAGCCATAGACTCAATTTGTTGTCCGAAGTTTATTTGGGCGTAATAGTGACACCCGAAAACCCTAGATGGCCAGTGATGTTGATGGTAATGCCTTTATATGTAGAGAAAATAATTATATATAAAACCATAAATAATATTGCCATTGAAATGGGCCCCGAATTTCATCGCGTTTTTTTAATAAAAAGGATAGGCCGTTTGTCTTCCATACCGCCTGATGGAAATTGCGCATGAAGAATATGGTTATACACGTCGTCTATCCACGAAATACCTATTCACTCGACACTCAAAAGTACCAGGACAGTCGTGGTCAGGGAAAACAAACGCAGGCAGATGGTTCCACACCTTGGCAATCCGTACCAAAAAGGAACTTTTGAATCGTTTTTCAATTTAGTCAAAACGAGCACTCGCACACTCTCCAAAATGTAGCAGATAAAATACTGTCAAACAGGCAACCTTACGACGATGCTCTAGAGTCTGCAAATTTTTATTTGCAAAGTTGTCGTTATTATTATACGTTTCTCGAAATATCGGTGTCTTTAAAAATACAGTGGTCACGCACGAGTATCTGAACATTATGTATATTTTTTTGTGCCTTTTTTGTGTATCACTATAGTAAAGCGCTTGTATGGGACTCATAGGGTTTGACGTATAATTAGATTAGAATATAGAGCACCAAATATTTTTAAAAAAGATTGAACCATTCTCCCTACGCTGATCCCATAGACCATGCTAACGATACTCTTAACTGTCACGTGTCATAAAGTAACTATACATGGCGTCGAGAGCAAAAAATGATATAATAAATCAACCCAGAGCAGAGCAAAGACTATACCTATATGAACATTATTTTATACTACGATAAATCACATTTTCTCATATATAAAAAGGTTACGGGTCCGTCATAGCTCTTTTAAAAATATGTTGGCACTTTATATACTCGCGCAATTTGAAAATCGAACCAATAAAAAAAGAAGGCTTTAAGCACTGTTAAACAAACCCTCAGTTTTCTAAACAAAAGAGGTTTTGTTTGAAAATCTGCTGGTAATTCTTCAGCTGGTAGAATTTAACAACTTTTATACTTATTGTAAATAAATCGCCGGGCTTATGTTATTTTGGTCATTTGTCGTCCAAAATATCTTAGAAAATCCCTAGTAGACCTCTACAAGTAATATATGATAATAAAATAGTTTTAAATTATAAGATTTGTCTAACTTTACGTAAAGCAAGAGGGTGAGGTGAGGTAAAGTGCAATAATAATCTTTGTGCCTTTGAACGCAACTAGCATAGTATTTAAATACTTACTGGTATATTGAAAATATATGTAGTTGGAAAATCAATAAAAGATATCAGTGGACTGTAAATATATTGAAAGCCATACATAAATTAAACCTTATATAAATATTAAAACATGTCATCGCAGTGTACTATGTCGATCAATTAGCGTTCTACAATTAAAATACAAAGTGCATTGCGCTAGCGCAGAAGTGCTTGCATTGTTGCCAGTTTGAAGATCATGACAAGTGACTCCGCACCCCTTCATGGCCCTATGGCGTTGCTATGCTAAATCTTGTACTTACCACGAGAATCAACGAATAATATGAAGCAATATTTAAGTACCTATGATTTGCTCACAATGTTAGATTAAAATAAATTCATTATTTGTTGCTATGTGCTCTACCCTATTATCTATAATAACAGAACTGTTAATAATGATAAAAGTATTTAGTATCGGAGCTAATATTCCCGCGAGGTATTTCTGCTAATTTGCACACGTTTGCGTTTGCGTATTATGAATTGATTGAATTTGAATTGAATTTGAATTGAATCAGATTTTTTATTATTAATAAAATCGGAATTATGTTTTTTTTTAATATTTCATTTTTTTAATAGGAAGTAATTCTTAATACATTTTGGTTTTTGGTATAAAAAATATTGATATAACAGTCCTTCTAAAATCAATATGTTTTTGAACACAGCAATGTTTTGTGATTCGCATTTTGGCTGTATTGGTTGAAGTCAATTCACTACGTATAACAGTAGAACGTCAATTTATTGAACTTTACCCAAAAAAAAAACTTAACTTAATCTTAAAATGAACTCAATCGTATTATGAATTAAAATAATATCATGCCCTGTACTATTTTAAACAATATTTATATCAAATTCTACGTATAGAATAGGAATTTATAAATGCAAAACGCATTTAGGTAGCGAAGAGCAATCTCAAACGTTTGACTTCAGTGACACCTGATGGCAAGTGATAATCAGGTAGAACATGTGTTTAAGGAGGTTGCTTTGTCAAATAAAGATTTAGAATACGTTTCGTATTTTGAGTAAGAATAAATTACAAAAGCCAGTGTAAAGTTGAGAATGGTTATTATTATTTTAATAAAAGTTCCAATACAATAATGGCTTATCGATATAGGAGCGGCTTCGTACCTATAAGGCGTTGCGATTAATTAAATAATTAAATAATATAACCAAATATAACCTTCGTATTGCTGAAATTCACCTTGTTTTAATCAACAATTGTAAAGTACCTAATGGGATAAACCGATTTTCTTCCTATAAAAATATGAAAAAAAAAACATACAGTTTTAAACAACGTTACCTACAACCACAAGTTCCAAAAGTTGGCAATCTTAAGATTGGTCTAAAAGGGTCTGATTATAAATATTTGCCAATATTTAAACGTTGCATTCAAATTCATTATTATTCTCCGCTCAACTTGAGTGCATGTGTCGTCTCTATCAGACGAAGCCCGAGGCAAAGCACTTTGTAGAATCTCCGCGACGGATTTCATTTGTTTTTGCAAGTGTCCCGCCCGTGCGGTGCAGCGCTGAATGCGCTGTCAGCGAGCGCTTTATGTGAACACCAGACGATTGCCATTCTGCAAGGTTCAAACAGAGCGAACATTATTATGTAAAGATAAGTGTTAAAGATAAGTTTGGTTGAAGTGCAAACAGCGAAATTTCAACATTTAATCAATTTAATTTTAAATTTTATTTGATTTACGAAAATGTGCCTCTTCTCGAAGGATTTTAAATGTGCAATTATTATAAGGGTTTTTAAATTTTATCTAAAGTTTCACTTTGAAGAAAATTTTTAGTTAGTTATCAGATAATTCGTATTTATGTAGATACTTTGTGGAGACACAAAGCAGTTCTTGATAATGTTTAAAATCGGCCAACAAATTGAGGCCGTAGCTCAAAAATAATCTCACTTAGGCTTTTATTGTTATCAGTATATAGACTTTCCTGTTTGATTTTCTCTTACAAAATTGCTATCAATCTCTAGGGGCTCTCGTATATTTTTAGCACGTAACGTGGTAATAATGAAGCGGTCTAACAGCAAAAACATTTTCAAATACGAATCTCCACGCACCTCGCTCAAACAAACAAACTATATTAGTAAGGGAATAGGGATTTAATGTATTTTCTATGTTTCTGCAAATGTAAATAAACGTCTCCTAAAACGAGTTTGAAATAGTTTCTGAGAATTTAATTATTAAATGGATTTATTTACTACTTCTGCTGACCGTTAGATAAATTATAGCAACCTTTATACGCTCTGTCGAATAAAAGCTTTATTTAATATCTTGCTTTTTTGAGCGGTTTTACCGCAATTTTATTTTTACCGCTTGTGATATTCCAGACTATTAACTTTCACTATGCCATATTTCATTAAAATCCGAACAAACATCTATATATTCATCCAAATTTTCACATTTATGATATTAGTGAGAGTAAGATACAAAAAAAAAACAGATTTTTGAAACAAAACATATACTTTCAAGACTTTGTACTGAAATATGAAGGAATAAATTGCGCTTACTGGAATTTCTCTACAATACGTACACTGCGCGCCTTTTCTCGTATCTGATGGGATATTATTTCATACCCTTAAATAAATCAAGGCACTCTTAATAAAGAGAGATTTATATTTATTTTCTCCAGCTTTTCTGAAAAATATTTCTTTATGTTTTTTTGATTTGCTAAAGCTACGATTCCTTAGTAAATTATGAAATAACAAAGTAAGGAATACAAAATGGATCTGTATTACGCTCCGGCACTGAAATATAAATGATAACATTTTGTTTGAAAAGTAAATACTAATCTCCGTTTCAAAGCGTTTCATCTCTGAATGTTATTCAAAACGGTTCCATGAGAACAGGAAAACTATAGCTCATTGTTGAAGTAGAGAAAAAATAAGTACAATAGTTTTTCCTCTCTGTCTATTGTTTATAAATATTTAGGCTTTTGTAACGTAGGAAAACCCATTTACTAGTGTTTAATCACTCTTGCAATGCAGGTTTTAATAACTAAAATTAGTGAAGGGCCAGGTCGGAATCTAGTACAGGGCAGGCTCTAGTGTAAAAATTCTAATTCCCATTGTGATTCTTATTATGAACCAGTCATCAGCGTTCATATAAGCTGCAATTTATGAAGTCTTTTGGCACAGCTGTTATTTTCAATTTAGATCTCGTTTAAACGGGATAATCGGCATTTAGTAATTTACTTTATAAGCTGGCTTTCGTTAGAGTAAATAGTTCGATTGCCTTAGTTTCTGCTAAGACGTAATAATTAAAAGCTACTTTCATCAAATTAGTTTAAAATTCTGTCTGTGTAATAAACAAGAAAACATTATTTTAAAATATTATTATATTAAAGTATATTCTTCCTTTTGGGGTGTTCAGTAAGATCTGGCTCCTTGTCGTCGTCGTCGTTTGTTTCCTGTAGCTGTCACCATGTTGGCTGACAGATGTCAACTGCCTGTTCGTGTATGTTTTCCAGTGTTCCCAGACATTTTCTTAAATGGGAAAATATTTGGGTGGCGAAGTATCGAGCTGTCACAGTGCCCTAAATTGAATTTAAATAGTGAGTTGATCACATTCCGGAGCTTCTTGGAACATTTTTCTTCAAAACAATATTGTTTTTGTTTGTATAATGCTAATAAGTGTTTTATTCGCTTGTTTTTATGATTAAGTACGGTAACGAATGTATTTTATTTTCCAATATATCATTACAATCGTGACAACTTAGGCAATTACAATCAATAACTCAAATGACTGAAGTATTCTTCACTGTTTCGTATCTATTAAATATTGAGGTGGTTATACATTAATAGCTTAGCAACAGGGACGAATGACACGAGTGCAAACAAAATAGTCTGAGTGATATACAATTGGTTTCTTCTGTTTTTTATAACAGTTTCATAGATCCGAGGGCTTCAATCAATCTATCAATTATTTAGTCGAGTTTTATTTTTCAGAAAACGTTTTCTGCCGAAGGGTGCGGTGAACTAGTTAGACTCTGATGTTAAATTATGAAACATATTATTAAATATTGAACATATGATCCTTTTTAAAACCATACCACTATTATTAATGTGAAATTCTATTAGTCTGCTACGCTTTTACGGCTTAACCTTACTTTACTTAAACTTACTTTTATGAAATTGGGAAATATCAAAGCCCATAAGGCCCATAGGCTGTAAAAGGGGATAAAATTCATATTAGAAGTCTAAACTGCTAAGTTAATATTAATGAAATTCATTGGCACAACTATATCGATTTGAAAATATTTCATATATACAATCAGCAAACTGCATCGGAGCAGAGCCGGATACTACAGCTAGTAATAATATAAATCAAATCAATAATAAAACACAAATGAAATTTCACACAGTATAAACAGCCTTATTTGTTTTGTTTTAAAACAGTTTCTTGTTTATTTGCACTTAAAAGTAAGCTCATACGAAGCAAACCTCATTTTTAAGTATCCTCATATTGAAGTAACAAATTCTAGGAATTCCCCGCTCCAGCAACCAACACTCTGTTCGCGTAATTCCGGGTACATTGTGACTGGAACACTCATGAATATCCTTCAGGATTTCACCAACTGCCACTGCTAATTCACTGCAGACATTAGTAAACAAGCTTTATAAATCTAAACCTCCAAAATTCAACTCTAAAGCTATCTACGTAGAGTTAATAATCAAAAGCAACATGTCTCTAATGCAGATCAAATTGCAAGGAATTTTAGACTTTATGCAACAGTGATAAGCACCGGGATGTTGAAGATTTGCATTGCAAGAAATAACTTGCAGCGGAAGTAGTGTAAATATTCTTAAGGGCTAGTAAATAAGCGGTTGAAGTTTCTTTATACAAATAAGAAAATGAATATTTTCTGAATTCGCAGAAACATTATGACTTAGTTTCAATATATGTAGCTGTAGTACAAAATGGTTAATTCTCTCTTGATCAAAATATCACGTTTCTAAAGATAATAAGAATGTTTTTTTCTTTTTTATCCATATATTTTCAGTGAGTTAGACTATCAGTAGTTTTAAATTGTCTCCTTTATTGTTAGTTTTCCTTATTTTCGTATGTGTACTACTTTCTCATGACGTTTTTGCATATGTGTAGATAACACATTGAAATACTATGTATTAATAATACCTTAATGAGATAAAATTATTTGATTCTATGAAATTTATTAGTACTCTGAAATTATAAATTAAAATATAGGCAATGTAGGTAAGTTTTGAGAAAGCATAGAATAAAAGCAATTGCGTTGTCCTGGCCAAACAGTAATAGTGGTGTGTGTTGACAGCCGCGCCCTCTGTCGTTAGATTAAGAACCACGCGGAAGCATTATTTCATTACCTATAACTAAAACTTTCATTTTAATTTATTTATTCATTTTGAACTACAGAAATGCTTTTGAGAATTATGAGCTGCTATAAATTTATATAATATGATGGAAAATAACCGCGCAGCTCTAAGGCACTAAAGACAACACAATTTTCCTTTTCTGTTATACCCATAATATAATAATGTTTATTTTGTTTACTCGCAAAAACGTCACACAAACTTCAAACTTGTAATTATTCCGACAAATAATATAAGCTCAGAAATGTGAGACAGGCTTGCGGCTTAAATGTAAATGTGGTAAACGCCTACGTAACACAAATATTTTTGTGAGGTGATGCGAACTAACTCGATTATGTATGACTGTTTTTTAATACAATAAAAGGATTTTATATTTACCTGAACTGGGTAGAAAATGAGTAACATAGGTCACTACAGTAATTATATTACATGACCAGCTTTTGCCCGCGATTTCGTACGCGCATAAAAATTGTATAAATTTAACACAACCAGACACTCATTGAAGAACCAATGTACCAAGTATCACATCCATGCTCTCAAGGAATAATTTTTTTTCATACAAACTAAAACATCATATATTTCCCGTTCCCGTGGGAATTTCGGGAATCCAATCATAATACAACCAGTCACTTTTTGAAGAACCTTTATGCCAAGTATCATATCCGTGCACTCAAGGAATAAGATTTTTCGTACGAACTAAAAAGTCCAATAATTCCCGTTCCAGCTCTCTATGGATAGTAGTTTTGGCTGTACGTTGTCTGTCAGTCACTCAGTCAGTAACGGAAGAGTTTTATATATTAAGATTTTCCACTTTAGACTTTCTTTGAAGGTTCATTTATTTGTCACTACAAATAATTCAAACTGATCCTTAAGAACAAAACTGAGATTTAAGAACAAAATATTTACCAGTTGGTGAATTTTAAATAAGCAAAAGAAAAAGTATTTTAAATATAAGAACCTCGTCAACTCTTAAGCCTATAAACTTCTTATAAAGAAGGGTAAGTAGCCTTAATGGTTGGCGTAAATATTCGTTAAGAGGGATTTTTCTCGAAAAGTCTTGAACGATTTGAAACGATGCTTTTATAACTTGGGTATTTTATATACTATTTCATATATTTTGATGAATTTCAATTTAAATATTGTAAATAATACTTTGAAACCACGAGAGGAAATCAATATGATTGAAAATTTATTTCTCCTGTGTTAATAAATAAATATTACATTTTCAGTTCGAAATAATTAAAATAAAGTTTTTCATGAATTTTAATGATATTTACAATCAGAATAAAAGCGAATTGCTTGAAAGCAATATAAATATTTTTTATAAATATGTTTCTGTCTATGTCCTAGTTTCTGTCGTGACTACTAGTCAACGACAACGTTAGAGGTTATTTCTTTGGAGCAGCATCATTTTAAAACCACAAAAATCAAATCTAATCTCTCTATAGATGTTTCAATTAAAACAATCAAGAAGGCAATCTTAAATTAAGTCCTATTACAAAAGGTGTATTCCCAAGTTATTAAGTTTTAAAACAGCTCTTTGATTTACATTTAAATTATTAAATGTTTTGAATTTCAAACCGTCAGATTTCAAAAAGTTCGCTAATCTCTATAAAATGAAACCGTAAAGTATCCATTTCGATTTAATTCCGTTTCAAACAGTTAACTTCATAATCTTTAAATTTAACAAGATAGTATTTGAGTTAAATATTCGTCTTTGAGTTCGAAGAAATTGCTATCGTTTAAGTTAAGCAACATTTCACTTGATCGACCTTTGCTGTAGACAGATTATTCGATTTTCCATTTATAGTTTCGATTCAAATTATGGATTGTTCATCTACTGAAAATATATTCATACAGTAAAACCTTTTGCCCATTCTAAAATTAAAACATCGTTGATTTTTGATGTAGGTACAACAGTGCTGAGTTATTTTAAATACTTTCGACAGTCTTTTTGCGTGTTAAAGTAACAATAATACTGCTTCACTTTGGCCGCAATGTTTTTTTTTTTTTTATAAATTATGGATGGGACGTTTGTCTTCCATGCCACCTGATGTTAAGTAAACATGAAGACTAAGGTGGTACACGTCCATCCACGAGAAACCTATTCACTCGACGCTTAAAAGTACTAGGACTATACTGGTACTAGGCAGTTCATTCCAAACCTTGGCGACCCGTATCAAAAAGGAAATGTCAAAGCGCCTTGTTCGACTTTTCGGAATATCTACCACATACGGATGGAAGTTCTGCCTGCGTCTAGTAGTCCGATGGTAAAAGGGTGAGGGTTCAATTTGTTCAAACAGAGCACTAATGATATCAATAATACTGTTTTACAACAGCTTCAACTCTGGTAATTTGATTGAATAGTGTTTCATAGTGTTTTACTATCGTTACCAATTAAGTAAATTGAGGACTAGAGCTAGGACAATGATTGCAATCAATCATGACCCATTCAGGCTTAACAGTTGTATATAGATCATTTGCTCGTGTTAGAATAATTAATTGATAAACCTTATTACCCGTACTTCCTGACGGTTGAGAGGCATTGTACACTGGTCGCACTGATTTACAGGATGCATTGTCACGCTGATATGAGCCTAAATTAAATGTCCTTTGACTGTTTTGACAGTAAGTTACGTGTGTGATTACGTCATTGTGAGTTAATTACTAAAATACTTGATTTGATATTTTCAATGATTCATCATCCATCCATCCACAGCCAGTAGACGTCCACGGCTGGACATAGGATTCCCCTAAGGTTTTCCACGACGCTCGGGCCCGCGCCGCCCTCATCTAGCGTTTACCGGCCATCAGCGATGAGATACCAGATCGTCGGTCCATCTTGCATGGCGCCTGCCTACGCTGCGTCTCCTAGTACGTGGCCGCCACTCGAGAACTTTTCTGCCCCAACGGCCATCTGTTCTGCGAGCTATGTGCCCTGCCCATTGCCACTTCAACTGTGCAATCCTTCTTTTCAATGTTTTTAAAGGAATTAATATAATTAATAATAATGATCCCTGACCAACTAGTCCGATTGTCGGGTCATTTCCGCCGAAAGGCGTGTAGCTATAACGATACGTAATAGGAATAAATAATATGGGGGTTGACAGACGCCGTGGTGCATTGATGAATGTTCAGCTGCTGGGCTTGAGGTGTCCTGGCTTCGAATCCCAGCCGGGAAACGAACTAAACTTGCTCAGAACTGAGTGGATCTAGGATATATACCTAGTTCCTGTGTTTGGTCTCCAAAATACAAGCTTATATAAAAGCTTACTTTGCGACCACACAGTTGGTGTGGCAGTTTGGGTAATTTAATTATTATAAATATAGTATAAAAAATAGAACTGCATTCATAGATTTCCATAGATTCCGATTTCCGGTATTGGACCGACTAAAATCTGTAAAAATGACCCTCTGTAATTTTATTGCATCGTTCGTTAGGGTCAATCACAAGAATGAAATATCTCTAATTTAATGAAAGAAAAATCATCAAATCTTCATTTTTAGATTTAAGTCAGTTTGATTTGTGGGTGAAGCAGGCAATATTCGAAAAATCTTTGTTTCTTTGGAGTGAAATTTGTTATCTCTAATATTTAGAGTACCTACAGTCCAGGGGGCATTCAAAAATTCCTCCCTTTTATTCCCGAGATAAAGTACCTTTTTATTTAATAATTAAATATTCAGATTACACTTTCGGATGGCTTATCACAAACAGTAGATAGGTTTTTTTCAATTATCCATTGACAAACATTTATAAAAACTTTTAAAGATTAAAGTAATACCTTCCTGATGCTGTTCAAGAGTCACAAAATCCAAAACCCATTATGCTGCTCATTTTCCTCAAATAAATTGAACGGTTCATAAAGTCGAACATACTAGGCAGGTCGTTAAAAGCACATCGAAGGTTCCAGATGCCAGCGCACATTCTTCCACGACCAGGCTCCATTGAAATTACGTTAAGACCGAGCTGGTGAGACCTCGAGGTCGGCGCCATTATTTCATTATTTCATTATTTCGTAGACCGTGAAAGACGTCTTTCAATTACTCTGAACGAAAAATCCATAGAAAAGTACTTAGGGAAATAGTTAGGAAAATATATGTCGTCGTTAATGATGTTGAATTGTAGAAAAAGGACGTAAACTTTTCATAGCTTAAAAAAAGACGTTCGTATTCCATTTCCTTTTATTACAGAACAAAGTCCATTCATATTATTTTTTTGTTTTAGGTAATTTCACTATCTATTACTTATCGTTATCAGTCAATGCTGATGAAAAGGAATTGATAGTAGAATTACAACGCCTTCACGAGGTTATCGCATTGGCTATGTTTTGGTGACACTAATCTAAGCAGCCTATACTATGCTTCATAGACTTGTTTTTTATCAAACTTGGAATAAATATGATTCTTTATAAAACACTGAACCTCTGAACAGTAAAATCATAAATACGAAAACTGTATCATCACTACCACGTTTGTTTAGGACCAATCACAACATCTTCTTTGCCCCTTATGATTTTGGTCTGTATCATTTTTATTGACTGTAACATTCTTTATATGAAAATGTTAAGACTTATTAAAGGTTTACTTTGCTGTCAAATCAGAACTACAAAGACATAACAAACACTAAATAACAATTTATAAAGAGTCATTTTTTCTCTTACAATAGCGACTTATAACGGCCAGAGCAGACTAGACAGGCACTATTTTTTCTTCTTTCTCAATAATAATCCTCGGAACTGTACAAGCTCGGGTTTAATTAAAAATACCTCGCAGGTACCAACTCCATCTACTTTCCAGTAATTGATCGGAATTAAGACTCTGTTTTCCGCCCCATACTTGTTTCCACTCCGGTCAGAAACTTTAACCTAAGACGATAAGGAAAAAATAAGATGGACTAAGCAAAAATAAACTTTTTATTTTCATTATATTTTAACGAGGAGGTTTGTAACATGATTGTACCGTTAACTAGCAAGCTGGCTTAGTACACTGAGGTGAAAGTCAAAACTGAACAAGCACTGAAAAAATGACGGCCCCTGTATCTAGCGCCTGGGACTAAAGGTCATCATAAATTTCCCTCCGAAACCACGACTTGTGTGATAAATTAATACGCCGGGCGTCTCCTATCCTTGTACTGATCGGACCGAAAAAATGTTATACCTATCGAATGATATAACCGCAGAGGCTACTACCCCGAAAAGGGACTCTTTTGTTTTGGTATTTGAATTTAGTTTTAAATGTTAAATTATTTTTGTTTTAAGATAATGCTGCCAAAGGTGTGAATCACAAACCTTTTAAAACAATCTTCGCTGAAGGTGGTTAATAATTAAAGATATATGGATTGTAAGGCTTGGACTTGTGTTAGTCTGAATATTTTTTATTATTTTCTTACTTCTTCTGATTAAAATAGGCGAAACGGTTAATTTAAGATCTGTACTGTTAATTATAATTCACATAATTTACTAAATGTAATTAAATATAACCCGTATAGGCTTTTATAAAGTTAGATTGGTACAAGCTTTGTCGAAGTTCAGCCTGTTGGGGTATTGCGTAGAAGTTCCATCATGCGTTAAGCTTACACTTGATTAAAAAAGTAAAAATATACCTACGATATTCGATAATGTTAATTTATTTTGCTCGAGTAGAAAGAGGAAAGATAAAGTTCAAAAAAACCCAAGTCAATTTTGATTCCCTAGAATTTTCTTTATAGAATACCTATAGCCTACATAACCTTGTTTAATTAATAGATTATGTTTTTCAAATAACTAGTGACTAAAACTAATAGTAGGTACACAAACAAAGTCTTTAGCTTTATACTGTGCTTAGAAACCTATTTAACAGTAGCACGAGTAAAAAAACAGAAATGTTTAAAATGGATATTTATCTTTGGCGGTCTGAATGATCTTTTTTTAAACTTAATTGGAGAAAAGTAAACTGAATAAAACTTGTAAAAAAAATTGAAACAGCAACAAACTACGAAGCGTTCATTAAAAACTGTTCATTTCTGTAAGCACAGTTTAATTGAAGCTGAGTCGGCGCCGCAACGATCAGCAATATCTACTTGATTGCGTGCTTATTGAGTTTCAACAACATCTCTTGCTGTTGAATCGTTGTTTATGTCGAGTTATTTTATTTAAATGACGAGATTTATTTTACAATCAAATACAAATAGTAAACTTTAAAAACTCTACTTACACGTATCTTGGTATTTAACATGGTAAACTATGTCTTATATTCATCATCATCATCATCATCACAACTCTTTGTAATGAGCCCACTGCAGGGCATGAGTCTCTCCCCTGGGTGAAGAGGAGGTATAGGCCATAATCCACCAAGCTGGCCCAGTGCTGGGTGGTGGATGCCAGAATTTTTTAGGGCGCCTAGATGGCTTCTGACAAACCCTAACGACTACTGTATACAAGTATACAGCACCCGGGACCGACTGCTTAACGTGCCCTCCGAAGCACGGAAGTCGTCGTGAAATATGAATGGTTGGCGGTCACCCATCCAAGTACCGACCGCGCCGAACGTTGCTTAACCTGTGATATCGTATGATACACACAGTAACCACGGCGCCACGACGACTTCATATTAATTAAAGAAATATCCTTGTATAAATTACGAAGTTAAATAAATATGGTATATAAATAGCTGCAGCTCCCGACTTAAATTGTGAAACCTTACCAATTCTCAAGTAAAAATTTCATTAATTTCTACGTGGTCCAAAAAAAATTTTTTGTGATATGTATCTTGCTGTTTTTTTTTGTTTTTTATTGTATCTGTATTTTGTGTAAACAATTGTGGGTGAACCAAATTAAATAAATAAATGGTTCATACAAATAAAGATGTAATGATGTTCTTTTTTTACTAAGAAAAAGGCTTCTAACATTTTTATTTAACAACAGGTGCTCTATTTATTTATTAATTCAAACCATAAGAAAATTTTAAATTCTGTCATAGTAAAGAAGTCGGCGATAATAGTTAGCAATATTGGAAATAACCGCGATTTCTGTCATTACAATAAGTAACACCGAAAAAGTAATACCTACATTTTCCATTCACATTGAATCATGTTCAAACTGACAGTTTCAATACTGAAACAATCGTATTTCTGTTATGGGTGACAGAGCGCTGATTAAATTAAATGTTAATCCGGTATCACAATTGGTCAATTAGTATTTCGATTCTAATTATTTTGCATCAAGTTTGCATATCATTTTCAATTTATTTAAGAATATTTGAGCATTTTAAATGCAAAAAAACTTAAAAACATTATTAAAACATTGCAATGCTTCACTTTAACTGGGATTCACAATTTCTGCAAAGAAATTGATCTCGGTTGGTCTTAGCTGCAAAGCTTATACCATAAGATGGAGTTACGTTAGCAATATAACGTAAAAAGCAAAAAATGAGATAAGTAATGTCGAGGCGTAGCGCCAGGCCCCGGTAGCTCAGTTGGAAGAGCACTCGTCCGGCAAACGAAAGGTAAGGCAGGTTCGAATCCTGGTCGGGTAATTTTTATTTATCACATTTTTCATTTATTTAAGAATTTCCAAATTTGTTACTTTTTAACTCAATCGTATATCGAAATTTAAGTATAAATTATGCGTTATAAATGTGAATTCGTGATGTGTGTTGTGTTAATTTTGCTGGGTCTCTGAATGTTTGAAGATCAAGCTAAACAAAAGTCTGTACAACTCAATAAACAGCTTTCTTATACGAGTATAAAACAAAAGTCCTTATTTGTAATTACTCGATGAACATGATTTTATTAATTTGACATTATTAATTTTTCCTTCAAACACTGCTACGAATACGATTTTTAAGTGTTATCTCTTTGCATTAATGTATTTAAATTGTGATTGTTTGTTACTGAACACGCAGAAGACAATGGACTTTGGCAATATTATAAAAGAAATCATAGTTACTAGATATGATAACTCCTACAAATAAGGTTACTTCGAACTTAACACAATCAAGGGCAGCTAGCATTTTAATATTTATCAAAATACTGTTTTTGGTAATTATTAAAACACAATTTGAGTTTATACGTAATGATTTGTTGTTTATCAATCGCGCTAAATGCATTCAGTGCCTTTGACGAAGGGCTAATAATAGCTTAATGCCCCAACAAAATGACGTGATTAATCAAAATGGCGTATTGCAACTCTGCAACTGATTTAGTATTGCCAGCTGCTAGGTTAGATAGTGCCATTTACTGTATGTCGGTCAATAGCTCTGAGCAGTATTTGAAATATGGAAGGTATAATAGAGATTAATGCTTACTATTATAGACTGTTTGTATATCATCTACAACCAGAAAATTGTTGGAGGTTTTAAATTTTTTATTTATATTGTGTAAACTGTTTATTCTTGTTATAAAAACACATCTTATGTACTGTAAGGTTTTAAACGCTCATTTATTTCATGTCACATCAGACCACCTGCTCCTTTTACTATTTTTAACAAACTAGAATTGTTTTTCCTTTTGCATTCATGCCTTAGCTCTAATTTAGAAAGTACTTATAGTGACAAAGTACTAAGTTTCCTTATTTACTCCTTCGAAAAAAGATTAACTGATATTGTATAAGTAATTGTTGACTATGTATTGTTTGTAATATCTTAGTTATTGTAAACATACCTAGCCGACGTAACCGCAAAGGTGTAATGATATATTAAATGAAGAAAAAAAAAAAATTTAACTTTTCACGAACTTTTAAGATGTGAATAATCGACTCGCACCAACATTTCGGCATTTATAAAGCCAAGTTTTAAAAACGCGGAAACGTCGAACTTTAAGCCGGAAGTTTTAAATAAAAGAGTAACCTTATAGAAAGTGGTTAGTTAAATAAAATCTTGAAAAATTACAACCATAAAGCCTTGTCCGGGTAAAAAGGGATAGTGGATATATTAAAACTTGTGTCTAAAGGGATACGAGATATTTCGTTTACTTTTTTTTTAACTTAATCTAGACTATTCACAGAATATACAGAGATAAGCTAACTGACTTTGAAAGAATTGATGGTAGGTCAAGCTAGTCGGGTACTAATGGAATAACATTACAAACTCTTGGATTAGGCGCTTATCGAATCAATTGTATGGTATTGTACAGGAAAAGAATTTAAATAAGAAGTTTTTCCAGATAATTGGGCAGGTTCATACTACAAACATTTACTTTCTTTACCTTAAAAAATAACCTTAACTGAGGCAGATATACAAAGTATCAATCCTAATTTTTTTTTAATAAAACCGATTCATTTATTTTTGCATATTTATTTCCTTAAATAAAGCTTAAATTTTGCAAAAATTTATAACTTTTGCACTAAGGATAGTGAAATAAATCATTGTAACTTTAAACGCCAAATTCAACTTTTAGTTCTTAAGGCAGCTTAAATCCTTGAAACTAGGATTGCGAGTTGTAAAAGCAGCAGCACCGTACTAGTGGCCAGTAGCCAGCTTAGCGCTGTAACAGCTTGCAACCATCGATTTTCTGCTGCCGCGGAGACAGAATGACTCTTCTATGAATATTCACTAAAGCTCTATCTATAAGTGAAGGTAAAAAGTACATAGCTTCATGCAAATCTTCTACTGACTTTTTACTTTTACTGGCTGGATCTTTTCAGTTGATATTTCTTATATAGCCGTCTAATATAGTAGTAATAATGGCATCCCATTTTGGACCTGTGGTCGGTTTAATCGCAAAGCTGAGAAACAGGAGATGCCACAACGAAATAAAATCAATGTTCCAATTCTGAACATTATAAACAGAAACACAAAAATAGTACGCTGATAGGCAGTTCGTTTGTTAACGGAAAAAGAAAAGTATGAAAATTTTAACTTTTAAAATATTTTCATGTCTGTTTCAGCCGTTTTTTAATTGATACGGACTTGCACTACACATGACAAAGCAGTCATCCGTTTTCAGAAACTTCGTGAACAGTATCGTTCTAAGATTAAAGTTAAATATTTTTCTGGCCAAATACTTTCGAAAAAATATATGTTAGTAAATTACAATTTTAACAAAATATGTGAAAAAGTTCGGTTTCGCGGCTCAGTCTATAAAGTTACGCCAACATTTAGTATAAAACTTATCTGATTTAATAAAGCCTACTTGTAAAATCTGCTTAGTTTTTACAAGGACTTAGAAATATACGAAATACGCAATGGCTTAATATTGAAATGTTCTCAATTTGAACAATTAAGTAAATTATTTATGGGCAAATGCACATCCCGTCCAGTCCTCTGCTCTGAAGGAATGTAGGTAGCTTGTTTGCAGTCTAGACTTAACTTGAGTATTTCCCAAGAGCCGCTATTATCAAATACTTAAATAAGGATTAGAGAAGACATTAAATGTTCTACTGTGTATTTTTCTGAATATATAATAATTATATGTTATGTAAATTCATAAAAAAAATGAATTAAAAAAAAATACAATTTATTTGTTTAATGGCGGCTCGGATACATCCAGATGGGGCTGGATATACAAAGCAATGTGTGATGTATTCTGGTATGTTAAGCAATGCTGCGTGTGTCCAAACTTTGTCAGGACATAAATCTTGTATGAATGACTCAGGTGAAATAATGGATTCTACTCAAATTCCCTACAAATACAGTGAATGTCCAACAATTGAATTTGAGGGACTTCTATGCGCATCGAAGCTGTAGAAACATTCATTGGTGTTAATAAATCCTCCAATCATTTTACCCCTCTAAACAACACCTTACCTCCTCTGTGGTGGCAAAGTCTAGACTTACTAAGATATTCCATTGAAACTAAACCAGAGATTCCAAGCGATGTTACTTCATATTCATAAAGACCATCGTACAGACTATATAAACAATCTGTGGAATCAAGTTACAAGTGAATAAAGCTATTAATTATCAAAGTGACGAAAGTATTTTCTAGTAATTTCCATGAATTCTTTTTAATTCTACAGTAAAAAAATATATCTTGTGCTTTTTGCTTTTGCACCAGTTTTGTTACTAAGTAAGCTCTAAGAAGTGAAGCTGCAAAGTAATTTGACGTAAAAATTTGTTCCCTGTAAAAACTAATACTTCTCCTTGGTAAACTCCTACTTTCTTAGTTCAAAAAATTTGTTTAGATAACATCATTTACCTTTACCGTATTATGTCACTTTTTGAATACGTATAGGTATGGTAAAGTGACGGTGGTAAGTGACAATGTGACCGAAGCATTTATGTATAGTCAGTGTCATCCACGCCAGGACGACACTCAACTGAATCTACATAAATTATTGTCATAAAATATGTCCGCCTATATGACAGCAGACTTTGTATTCGCTCGTTGTGCTTGGTCAAAGTTTAGAACCAAGTGCGCCTGTCATAAGGTTGCATTGTTAATAACCGGCATCTACTAAGTTTCTAACCGAAGGCTCGTTTGATGTTTTTATTACTAAAAAATTGAGTATCCTCATGGATTTAGAACGTTTGTTTATTTTGAAAATAATATTAACAGCATGTTTATATTACGTTTATAAAGATTAAAGATAGACATGAGGGGCTATTTTTTTTAAACTACTCCATTTTCTTGTTTGCAAAAGCCGTATTATAATAAGTAGTGTACCCAGTTTTGTTATTTGTTAATCTAGGGAGTGAACTATAATATTGAACATTTTGATAACGACACTTTGTAAACATTGGTACATTGGTTGTCACATTGGTAACAACTTAAACTTAAATTGTACTTAAGGCACGTTTGATCTCACTTGTGATCTGCGTCTTCATTTACACGCTTACTTTTTTAGGTTCCAGGCCTGTCTCTCTCAAAGTTTTGGAATGGAATATATGACAAACAGGCGTAAGAAATAAGTATAATAATTCTAATCAACATCAGTGATCACCAATACTTAAGTGAAGAACGCATCTTCGACCTCATGACATTAGTGTGACTTGCGATAATTTCGCCTTCACATTGTAAGGCTTAGTCAAGATATACTCGATAGTGAGACTCTTTTGAAACAAAATTAAGTCAAGTTAAAACGCTGAATAGTGAATTATTACAGTGATGAAACAAAAAAAAATCAAATCAAAATGCTGTATAGTGAATGATTACAGGGAATTTAAAACTCTTTCTTACTCTACATAACACTAAAATCTAATTAACATTAACTATACTGTTTCATTGTATGAAGAGTTGTATCAGTACTTTAATTTAAACAAGAAATGTAATGTAGTAAAGCAGGTGAATGAATCTAATTAGTGATTAAGTCGAGTTTCAGTAAGTTACATTCCGAAATGAAATAACGCCAGCGCTCGAGGTTTTAGCACTCATACTGCAATCCGATTTGCTAAAACTATTTTGTATGAAATAAAAGTTTTCGAGCTTTTGGGTAGTAGCTTAAAGTTATGCTGTTATAGGTTCTCTGGGGAATAACTTTTCAGGGCTTCATTTTGGACTTTTTGATTCTCATAACACTAAACGATTAAAAAATATAAATATTTTAAAAGTCGCTCGTTTTGACGGTTATTTTGATTATTATAATGCAGCAGTGTCGGTTTTAAAACCAAATACACTATTCGTAGACATACTACATAGACAAAATAGAAAAAATCTTAGCATGTCGAAAAGTAACTAAAAAATATATAAAATCTCTAAGAATTATAAATGTACGGACAAGAATATGCCTCTAATTATCTACTTGCCTGTATATGCAAATTAATATCTCGTTGCTTAATCACTTTGAATAAAACAGCTGTATTTCGAAAAATAAGTGCTTATTTTTAATGAGTAAAGTTTTTTTTTCTCATAAAAAGATGGTAGCACCGTCTTGGGGATTACAATTTATTGTTCTCTTCGCGTTTTGTATAGCCTTCCGCAAGTAAATGTTGCCCAATGTAATTAGGAATAAAATGTTGCTATTTGTTTTCTAAAGGTGTTACCCGAGAATTCACATATTTTTTCAAAGCATTCTTTTTTCAGAAAATAAATGTTTCCATTTCAAAGGTACGAAATAATATCCAGTTCTATAATATTTTTTAGTTATCAAAATAATCGCTGTCATAAGTTAAACCTGTAGGTTACTTTAATGCCTGTTTCATATACTTATTTATACGAATGTTTTGTTGCATTTTATTTGAAAAGTGATGCTCCTATTTCGACTAAGCCAAACTGTGGTACATAAATAAACTTAATTAATCTGCTTGATACACTTTTGCTCTTGCACTGAATCCATCATGCGAGGTCTTCTGAGTATTGCTCTATAACTTCTGTGTAAACACGTCGTAAGATGCGACTAATCCAAGTGACACTTTCTTCAGTGTTAGGACTTCTTATTTCCTTATTTGTTGTTGCATATGTCAAGCATATGCCACCCCTTTCTAATAATATTTATAATCAATGTAAAAAAAGATTATTCTGCATTTAAAAGCCGTCATAAGTCACCAAAGAGGTTACACGTACTCTAATAACTTTGAAACCTTATTTTCTTAGCTGTCTCATCCATCGCCATAAAGAGGTATTGTAAAATAGAAGCTGTGAGATGTTGTTATTACTGAAGACACATAACCTCTAGATCTCCAAGTAAATTGAGTAGCACGTACTCGTAGACGTGTCGCCTCTTGGTGTCTGTGTCTTTAAATCCTTGCTTAACAATGAATGTAGCGAGACGTGCATTTGAGATGAGACTGAATAAATTAAATTACATATTAAGTTAAATAGTACTTCGGGAAAGATGTATATAAAATAAAATACCGTAAGTCTAGTCAAAAGAGATTATATTTTATACTAACAAACTGCTTTTCAAGCAATTATTTTTTGATAGTTGGATGTCTGTGAAAAGTCATCAAATTCAAATTAACCTTTCCAAATTTTTCAACTCTAGTTACAATTTACTCATAATTACCAGTTTTAATACGATAAGTTAATTGGCCAATTTAGGAATAGTACTTTCAAGGATTTCAGTACACGTTTGTTTTCACGAAAAGCATTAAATTCATACTCAGAGAAGTTTAGAATACTAATCAGAATTAGTATTCTGTTGCGGAAATTATATTTGCTGTTTATTGTGTGTGATTAAGATGATTCCGATTTTTGGTTTTAACGATGGTTATCAATTAAATAGCAAGAATTTTTATTCTTAAAGTTAGAATAAATTAGGGAGCTATTTTCCGAAAGGACTATTGAAAACGACAACTTAAAGGTCTTTCTATAAACCCAGCACTTCAGCACCATTCACCGTGAGGAAAATTAAGTTTAAGTACAACTTCAATTAACTAGCAATAAAAGGAACACTAAAAAACGATCGGAAGCCTCAAAGAAATATAACAATCATAAACAAAACCTATCCTTTCAATTACTACAAATGTCTCCTTCTAGCAACTAACACATTACTTACCGACCGCAAAGCCTATACTGCACTTTGAAATACATCGCAACCTGGTCTCTTAAGTCAAAGCATTACAGTTGAAATTGCTAAAGGAAGATTGCATTCTGCAATCGGTTTTCACGGACTATTGGTCAGGCAGATCGATCGCGAGACTCAACTTAATCGCTTTACTTCGAGTAGACTGCTACACGGTAAGAAAAATGGTTTAAACTTGCAGACGTGTAAATAAAATGCTGGAAAGACTTATTTCTAGTGCAGACTTAGGAACAGTAATGGTCATTGCTTGATAAATGAAAGGATAGGTACTTGAACCCGGTGTCAAAAGGTTTCTTTTAGAAATATGGTTTTTATTTAGTATATAAAATATATATCTAAACTTTCAAATTTTGCTTATTTAAAAATAACAGTCGCGCACTGACTTTACAACACTGACACGCAAAACTCCTTTGCAGTCTATTGATGAAAACCACGAAACTATTCCACTTTAGAAAGCTTTTAGCCATAAATGTAACAAAACATCATAAAGACAGACCAAATCTGAACACAATAGCACACTTAATTCATACTAAAGTCAACAATAGCAAACCTCAAAGAGAAAATTATTTACTAAAACTTCATCGCAACCGCTCAGCAAGTCGCAATGAACTTGCAGTAATAAAGTGGTATTTATTTAAAGCACAACTTAAAGTTGTTTTAATTTATTTGTAACACAGAGCTTGGCTAACAATACTTTTCTTGTCCATCTTACAAAATGTATTTCAAAAGAACTGTTCTAAAACCTTGCTAATAAAAAAAATTATACATTTATGATACGTTTATACAATCTCGTAGCAATTTTCTGCACTCGTTCACAATCCTGAAACTAGCTTTTGCATCTAAATATATCCATACCTTTTATTTTTAAACGTCGCTTTAAAAATGTTCATTTCATATATATTTTGAGCGGTTTATGCAAGCTGAGCTTTTAAATAGAGCGAATGCTTCAAACAGGTTTTATTATTTTTGCAATACGTGCAGCATGACATATATCTTATTGAAACATGATGAAGTGAACACCTACTAAATATGGAAATAATCAAGTAATCTCTATCCTTGCCAAAGTTTGTAATGTTTTTTTCTACGACAGAACTGAATTTTATATAGACGATAAAAAGTTAGTTTAATTACTCATATTAAATATATTTATCTATAAGTTTTGTTGAAATATAAATTACAAAACTCCAAATAAACGCTCAACAGATAATCAGCAAGACGCCATGCGAAACGTAGCTTAGCCTGGTTATCTACGTACGTAGCACAACTACGGGTCGTAGTAGTTTTCGGTGGCAATATTACAAAGTTAAAGTATGCGTCAGAATTTGGATAGTCTGCTACGGATATTTTTAAAACAAATGAATAACTCCAAGCTAATATAAATCGTTGCTCACTAGACTTACGTTCATATTTTTATATTTATTAATTTATTGACACTTTTATGAAGATAAAGAAGAAGATTTGTGAAATTTGTAACAAACAATTTCAACAAATAAACCATCTCTTAAAAAAAAATTTCGTTAAAGTCAATTAATTCATGTTAAGCCTGTTTGATGGCCCGAGCCCTTCAGAATCAGATTCAAGGACACCCACTATAACAACCAAGTTTATGAAATGCAGTATTTTAAGAAAAGCCTTCATAAAACCTCGTGCCATTTTTGCCGTCCAGATCATACAATACCGGAGTATAGTATTGTCTATTGTGGTATAATTTTTTTATAATTTTTTTATTTATTTATTTATTTATACACTTCAGTTTATAAAGTTTATAAAGGTACAGTAAAAGAAAAAAAGAACACTTACATTAAACATAAAATCTTGGCGGTCTTACCGCTGAGTAGCGATTTCTACCAGACAACCATATATACCTATATACCTATTTTAATTCGATATTTTGGTACCTTTTTAGATGCCGTAGTGTATAAGACAAAATCCTTACAAATGGGCTTACTGTTAGATGATGAGTATCTCCCTCTGCTAAGGCCCCATAAACCATTAAGCTGAACCAGTGCTATTCGGTCGATCACTCCTTTTATTTATTCTAACACTCCTTGTATTTTTATCACGTAAAGTTTTGAATTAAATGAACCTCTTAAACTAGCTAAACAAAAGACAATTTTTAACTAGATTTATCACATTTCACTATATTACTCCCATGAATTTTAAACATACATCAAAAACAAATCTTCATGAATCTCGTCATAAACACAAAGTTCAGCTACTTTACGACGAGTCAGGAATGTGACAAACTGCGAAAACGTTACACAGCATCGGCGACAGCTCTAGAATAATTGTTGCCGTCGCATTGTGCTCGTAGGAGATAAGAACTTCACTGTCTGCCACTTGCCACAACTAGCTCTTGGTGTGAGACGACTCCATATGACGGTAAAAACTAATATCGCCTATGGCAAGCCTTTAAGCTTCCTTAGGCTGTCCTTAGTTACGTCATTTTTTTTTTTTAATCCCCAGACAATTACACCAACTACATGGCCCCAGAGTAAGCATAGCTTGTGTTATGGGATACCATGTAGCGTACTAGGGGGAACCTAGAATATAAATACATAAATAGATAAACACCCAGACACGGAACATTTTTTTTTCTTGTTCCATGCGGGAATCGAACCCGCAACCACTGGTGTCTGAGGCAGACAGGTTTACCCCATCGCCAAAGTGGTCGTCATTGTAGATTATTAGGTTCTTAACCTTCCAATACTTTTAAAGGTCTTGAATCATTCTAAGGATAACCATTATTTAAGGCACGATTGCACTGTACCGGCCTGCACCAGTCCACTGCTGGACAAGATCGCTGATTAAATCCTATCGCTGAGTAAATCCTTGAAAGAAAAGCGAGTTGAAGATCGCTGAGTTCGAATAAATCAGAAAATGCTTCTACCCAAATTTATAGATTTTTGGTGCTAATAGATGTGCTGCTGATTTCCTAGTCGCTTTATATGACAATTATAAAGGAGTGAAGGTTTTTGCTTTTCTTCTCTACAAAACAAAATTTTCAAAATGTTAACTATTTTTAAATAAATGAAAAATGTGATAAATAAAAATTACCCGACCAGGATTCGAACCTGGGACCTCTCGTTTGCCGGACGAGTGCTCTTCCAAACTGAGCTACCGGGGCCTGGCGCTACGCCTCGAAATTACTTACCACATTTTTGTTTTTACGTTATATTGCTAACGTAGCTCCATCTTATGGTATAAGCTTTGCAGCTAAGACCACCCGAGATCAATTTCTTTACAGAAATTGTGAATCCCAGTTAAAGTGAAGCATTGCAATATTTTTTTTTTATAATATTTTTTAAGTTTTTTGCATTTAAAATGCTCAATTATTCTTAAATAAATGAAAAACTATTATAAATATTAACTATAAATGTTAACTATTTTCTTGGTTTGAATAAACATTGAATTTCAATATTCCCGAGAGCATATTATACATTTACGTTTAACACAGCGAGTGCACTGCTCGTAGTCCGTTTGTGCTGAGTGCGAGCAGTTGTTATATAAATACAGACATACAGGGTTCATTTTAATTAGCACATCACCTTGTGCAGGCAGACTCTCCACATCAATCCCAACAACATTTTGTTCTACAAGTTTTGAAAAATAGTAGATTTTAAAATTTTAGTGTTTTCAAAAAAAAAATTATAGCCTCTGGTTAGACTCTATTTACTCTGAGCGCAGGTATGCCAGGACCCTTGCGCAGTAAAATATCGCTTCATAATAATCATAGGTACTTCTTACAAAATGTAAGAAGTACACCATGTATGAATCACCGTAGTCTTCATGCGCACTTTCCATCAGGTGGCATGGAAGACAAACGTCCTATCCTTACAATATAAAAAAAAAAAATGTAGAGTAAGGAGCAAAATATTTTTGTTTTAATTTTTTGTTATTTATCAAGATTTGTAAAAAGTCGTAGAACAAATGTTGTTGGGATTGATGTGGAGAGGCTGCCCGCAAGAGGTGATACGTTAATTAAAATTTACCCTGTATACAGAAATTCTAATATCCTATTTCATGTTGGTTCAACTGGGCATAGCCCTTACGTCACTGTCAACTAATCTTGATGACCAACTGTCTAAAACGCAACCTCCTAAACAGCAGTGCTAGCACGGACCTTTTGTCGATCGTAAGTTTACGAATGCTCGTATAGTATGGAGTCGGTTGCAAGTTTTTAGTAACAATGTAATTTTTTATTTTACAGTTATTTAAGAGTAGAACCTGTTAACAAACATTCAAAATTAACAAGGAACACATTTATTTAAGCTGACCGTGCGGCAATGGATAGATTTCAATTATTGCTTGCAAAACCGTCTCCATACTATACGAGCATTCGTAAACTTACGATCGACAAAAGATCCGTGCTAGCACTGCAGGAACCAAGCCTTAAAATTATGCCTTCGGTGATTAGATATATGTCAATGTAAAGAATGTATCCACTGCTGTATAACAACAGTATTAATTATCAGGGAAGCTTTTAAATGGCCATCAGACCCAATTATAACTATAATAACTTGTAATATTTGGCAGTAAGCTTTCCGTCGATTTGTAAAATAAAATAAAAAATAATTTAAAAAAATATTTAAAGAAGATTTTATTAAAAACCTGTCAACTATAAGCTCTAACTTGGGTTTTAATGGTAAAGTAAAATTAAATAGTTCAAAGAAGACTTTCGATTTACTTTTGTCCAGAAAGTTTACTCTGTGATCTAAAATATACCAGAAGAAAATCTTGGATGATAGCTAGATATGTAAACAATGAGAAAGATTTAAGTTTTTTCTAATTCATTTATAATTTAAAGCGAAAATGCATACAACGCTAGCTATATTTATGTGAAACAAACAATTGTTTAAACCATGTATGAAATTGCTTCCGTGGCGCAACGATCGAGTGGCCGCCTGCCCTGGATTCAATTCCCAGTTGAGTTCAGAAAGCTATTCTAAACTGACTGTGCTCAGGATGTTTACTATAATAGCCTTCGTTCCGTTGCGAAGTCTTTGGAAGACAAGCTTTAGTTCAGTATTGGATTTCTATCATCATTTGTCGGTCATAAGAGAAATATTAAAGTAAAAATTATATTGCATGAAGCAATAGATATTAAATGCTTTGTCAGTTTAAACGAAGTAAACTGTGTGTTGCACGCATTGTGGACAACAGACTTTTATATGGTGGTAACATAATCTTCAAGTATATAATCAAGGTACGTTTCAACATTTTAGCAGTAAATCGTCCTTGTATTTCATAGCCCTAAGGCATCTGCTAAAAGCCTTACGGGCGGCTAGTGCGAGTAGGCCCCTTGAGTGTATGCCCAGGGGACACTTAATTTAAATTTTTCATTCCTTAATATTCTGTGGAAAAACATATCCTGAAAATTTCAAAAATGTGCCACTATTAAAAAATTGTTGTTTTAGAGTAGTTATTCTTTATAAAACTATTTTACTACTATCTAAAAGCAGTTTTTAATCAAACAAAATATTTTGATTACCTACTAAAATCACAATTTTTTCAATAGAATATATTATTATTAAAGTATTTTTATTAAATTTAGATATATAAAAATTACGAATCTTAACCAAATATCTCTTTAGTTTCATTCCCAATTCAAAAGCAGCAATTCGATTTAAAATTGAACTAAAAATGAAGCCCAGATCATCCAGTATATAGGCAATATCCGAAACAAAGAACTGCAATGGTTTCTAAGTGGGACAATAACCACGGCTCGTGCAGCCCCAAGCCCCGGGATCTTCGGGGAATATTGGAGTCGCGGATACACACATACGTGCAGCAATAACCATTTAGCTGCTGAGATAGAAAAAATATGAAGCTTTGTACACACACTGGCTCTTGAACTGTAAAAGCTTAAAGAAATACGATATTTATTGTGTAAGATTCTTTGTGTAGTTATGAGAAGCCAAGAGATAAAGTAGTGTCTTCGACCAATACGTAATAAAACTCCGTTTTTTAATAATCTTTAATTGTGATATATAAAATTAATTTCAATTAGACTAGCCTTGTTGATTTTGTTGCGTTATTTTGTGTTTAACTTGATGCATATTTCTCACTTGTTAAAAGTTTTAAAAATAAAGTATATCCATCAAAATCTTTATAACTTTTTATACCCTTTTTATACTACTTCATATTAGTTGCCCATTCTTTTATCAAATAAAACTCTGTGCATTGTCTAAAACATTCTTTTTATCTTGAAAAATCTTTTAAGTCTAGAAAGTTTAAAAGTATTTGCGAATTTCACTAAACGGAAATAACCCGAGTCGCTGAATACAGTTTCAATTTCACAGAAAACTTGAAATAAAACTTTTGAAATTCTAAACCAAAAGCTATAAAGTGCAGAACCAGTTTTACAAGAAAGCCTTCGAGAATTTTCGAAATGAATTATTTTACGATAACGGCCACAGACTCATTACTTTGTTCTAAATTCCATTTGCAATTCAAAATTGTCCTTTTGGCATAAAGTCTAATTTACATTGACAGATAACAAGGGCTTTTGAATGATGTAAGTATTTTCTTGAACCTAGAGTAGGTATTTAGAATTTAATTATAATAATAGTCCGTTAAATCTAATAATTACGACCCTATGCAACAGCGTTAAGTGACTTTAGCAAAATCGGTACTAAAATAGGTGCCGCCTTTATTAAATTACCATGGCGGCAACCGTGCTTTGAAGGGTACGTGAAGCCATCAGTACTATCTCGTGTGCTGTATATCAGGGTTTGTCAACTGCTATTTTAGTGTCTAGACAATGCATGTCGACCGGCATGTCCATCTTAATGACTATAGTTCACTCACCTATAGCCCGATAACTTTAAAAGCAAACATTTTGATTCGTAAAGTACCCTATGCTTAAAATTATGTACAACATGTGATAAGTTTACTTGATATTAATAACATGTTTTTTTTTTATTTCAGGTATGGAACTTCGTTAACATTAGTAACAGATATTACTACTGACAAAATGTTCACGTAAGTAGAAAGGTGGGCTGATTTTTTTCGATTGTAGAATTTGCCTACCACCAATAAGATTTTGGATTAATAGAGTGACCCACTTGGTGACAATACTCGATGAGAATTATCTCCTCGCTATTTCTTCGCATTTTAGTGATCCAGCTTTTTGCAACTAAACAGCTTTGCTCTGTTTCAAGTCAGGGTCACGCTTTGAAATAACTGGCACCAGAACTTGGATCCTCATTTCCTAACGTTTAATACATACTTAATTGGAGAACATCTTTCCTTTCCAAAAAAAGGTTCATATATCAATACTTCACGTTTCAGAAACAAAGACCAGTTCACAAAAAGACCTATCGCACTATCATAATAATTTTTGTCTTACGACAGCTTAACCGTGAGTGTTTTATTAAAAAAGCCTAAATGACGTTCATCTGTCAATTTGCTTTGTGTGCGAACAAAGACCGACTTTAACTCCCACAATATTGTCTTCCGGATTTCCTTAGTTCTTTCGAGAGCCTTTTTCATTCTTTACTGCGAATGAGTTCTTTCTATTCTTAATTTGAAAAGACCAAGAATTGCTTGGTTTGAGCTGTATCAGAACAAAATTTAATTGTGAAAAATAATTGTAACTCAGATTCCCAGTATTTTTAGCAGTGTTATAATAAGGCGTATTTCACTTTTATTATCATTGCTCCGAATTTATTAGTCATGTTTAATTAATTTTCCAAGTTCTCGTAATAGTAGGCAATAAAAATAAAGCTTGGAACAACTCCCGTGGCTCCACGGTCATTTAGTCATGCTCAGTTATTAAATGATGTCTCGTAAGAAACTTTTCTTTCATTTTTATATCAGTACTGATAAATCTCCCTTAAACTTCTCCATGATTTTAAGTTATTTCCCATAATTAACCAAGTCATCTGTTTGTTTTTTATACTTCAAGAATCTAGTTAAATTTCGGAAATTGCAAAGCAAGCAGCTTAAACATAGTCGGTTAAAGTATCACCGTAACCATATTGAAGCGCAATCTCAGAGGCACACGTGTGCATAATCCAAAAGCACAACAAACAGAACTCTGTAAAAGCTGGTAAGCAGTAAACTTGAAAATAACATACACGACTTAACTTAAAATATATTTAGCGCAGGCCGCCTCGGAAACACGTTCAATTTAGTTTACAAACATAGTTGCGGGTGCGCCCAGGTACACTAAGCGATATTAAAATTCAGATTATTAGATCCCTTCGCTCCCCGCACACCCCCTTTGCCTGTGCTTTCTATGTTGGGTGACAGAATTTTGTGACGTTAACTTAACCGTACTTAGTTCGTACCGTTCAGATGCAGCCCACGGCATGTAATGAACTTAAGCGCTGTAAGTGTGTGTAAGATACTTGGAAAATAAAAGCAATTTCGACTCGCATATGCGTTACGCTGACGGGTTCCTAGGATTGCCTTTGAATTAAATGCTCAGTTTATTCAGGAATATGCTAGGTTACTGTAAATAAGGATTCTTAGGAAAAGAAAATGTTGGCTTATTTCTCTTTACTTTTAAGCTTATTTTATTCTATGTATCCGTTCAATGGAACGTTGTAAATCTGACGAAAGTTGTGAAAAATGACTTTAACGTTCAATCACAATTTTCTTTACCAAGTTAATTAACGTAAAAACATCAGCACTTAAAGTTGGAATTACCATAAAAAAATATCAAAAAAAAATCTAAAGTTTTTTATGATTCAGACACTTAATTTGAATTCTGCGAACAACTTTCTGAGGCAAGCTTTAATCTTACACTTTGTAAAAAATATTGGATAGTATGATTTTGAATTTTCTACACGTTACCTTGAGATAAGTTTGCCGCCATTTTAGCCGTATAAGGAATTTTAATATTTCCCACCGCAAACATGATTTATAGCTAAGACTGAAACACAGTATCGGTTTTATTCACATTTACTTCCTGGGTGAGCTAGCGTGAAAATAACGTAGCAGTATTTAGACTTTCATACTGGACTAAATGTTTTATTATAACAAAGGCCTTATTCAGAACAGATTTTGTTTCCGTTGATAAAAAATATTTATTATAATTATAAGTTACATCTTGGCATTCAACTTGGGATGCATGCTTGGTTGTATTTTTTTTTTTTTTTATATGTGACTAAACCCGCGTTTGACCTCAATCTCACCTGATGGTAAGTGACGATGAGGTCGAAGATGAAAGCACACGGGTTTAGGAAGGAACTGGCTCTTTATACAATATTGCCGGAACACGTTACCGCCGGAGCGGTAACATTTGGCGGCAGACTTTATATAAAGGGTGGTCGCTAGCCAGGCGGACCCAGAAGGGATCCTACCACCAAGTATTACTTACATTATTTATTAATCAAATATTAATTATGTAAGTGCGTTAGAAAAATACTTTTTAGTATATTAAGAGTAGTGTCAGAAAGTTTCAACGATTTATCAAATAAATTAACAAAAATGAATCTAAATAGAAAAAGGAAATCTAAATTGACAATGTAAACTGATTTTCATTATAAATAAAAAAGCGCTCGGAATTTTATACAGTTGAGACTCAACTCAATACTTTTTGCATAAACCTTACGAATTTGGCACGCCAAAGTGCCCTTTATACCCTTTGATCCGCACCGCCAAAAATCGCGTTATATCGAACCTTGCCAAAGTTCTTTTGGAAGCAAAAACTAAGCGAAACGCTTTGTAAAGCAATATCATATCAGCACTTGTTTCATAGTTATTTTGTTTTCTCTAGAAAAACTTTTGGAAATCGTACTGAAAACGTATTTTCTTTTACAAATGTAATTTAGCATGAGAGCTTTTCTGACACAAGCGCTGTACTAAAAAATACTTTATAGGAACACAATATTATGGAAAATGATAATCGTTTTTATACGTGATAGTTAATTTTAATATTGAAAGAATCTTTAATAGAAATTTTTAAATACATAATAAATGAAAGTATACAATAGAGTACAACAGAACCAAACTTTCACAGTTAGTGCAGTAGAGCTTCTAAAAAATAATCAACACTCTTCCTTTTCTTGGTCAATAAAATACCCTAATGATATTTCATTTCTTATAACTTTTTTATACATTGAAAACCAATATAATATACCAAAAAATATAATGTATAAAATATTAAAAAACATATTAATATTCAAGTAGAATGGGAAACATTTATGGCTACATTTTACATCGCAAAAACACGATATTATATCTTATATTGTTCCTAAACATGTTTCAGATGTTTCAGGACGTTCTCAAGCTAAGGTTCTTAAAGTGTCTTAGGTTATGCACATCATAACATTCTGTACTAAATAAAATTCAGCATACCTTTTCTTTTTATTCAATATACCTATATAACATATTTATACACTTTTACCTATTTCAGAAAACTTCTTGTAGCAAAAGGAATTCAGAAAACTTTTAAGATAACAGAGTAGATAGAATTAGAAGCACTGCTAACTCTTACAAAAGTAACTTTTATGATCTTAGAGCTTCATACTTTCTTTAACTCAAGAGCTGCAAAATTTATTTCCTATTTCGACACATCTTTCCAACATTCAATACTTCAGAACATTGCAATCAACTTTTTCGACTGGCAGATTCACTAATCCTTTCTTTGGTAGAGACAACTTTGAAGTTTTCATAGTTGTCATTACTGCGCTCACGCAGCGTCCGGTTCGTGGTTATACAAGGTTTAGCGCATATAAACACACTTCATTTTAAAATGAAATGCGATACTAAATTAATTAGCGAGCAAATTCAATCATATCTATGTAACTTTCATTTCAATAGTCACGTAACCCACTTTAGCAACAAATACGTAGTACTAAAACCTACATTAGAACCGAGTTGCTTAAGCAGTGACGTGTGCAAACAGGGTGCAAGATGTTTACAATCAGCCCGCATCGGGTGCTGGGGAGACGACGCGCCGCAAATGACGAGAACACCTAGATGAAGTTAAATATTGATACTGTGATGCATAACTCTGACATAGGTTACTTTGAAATTATTAAGTTAGTATGGTAAACAGTGAAGTTCTGAGTAAAATTTATTTAAATAGATCTTCATTGTTTCACATAACGCTATGAATTCAGAAACTAAATGAAGCAGGGAATTAGGTATCTATCAGAATATTTTGAATGATTATATCTATGGAAACATTTAGACATTTGAAAAATATCTGCGATTTTCATAAAAAAATGTCAGGCATGTGTTAAAAACGAACCAGTGAGGAATTGTAAATGTACGTTGCCCTTTAAAACGAAACTCAAAGAAATGTGGTTACGGTAAACTACTAAGCCAGTACGCTTTTATTTTTCTCTTTGTTAAAGAAAAACTCTGCATATCCGTACGGCGTACAAGATTACAGTTACAATATCTCTGAAATTCAGTAAGCTAACTGTGGGATTACTGTTGTGGTGTGTAAGGCATTGATACAAGTACAATGCAAATGCTCAGAGTTCAGCACAGAGATTGTTTTCTTCCGAGCCATTGTGTCGGCCGATACCCGAGAGAGATTGCATGGAAATAAGCCCTGCGGCTGTTACACAAATAATACTTTCGGCTTCTTAGAATGCGCTTGCTGCATTGCGAACGAAAATACTTGCAACCTCCTCACAGTCCGTCCTTAACGTGTTTTTTTTTTAAATATAGATATGTGGATTGGCTACTAAGTAAGCTCACACTTAACCAAAGAGGTTAATAGCGAAACTGAAAATATATTCTATTAAATACAAATGCCTCAACTTACCTGCTCATTTTTCCACGGCTATTTTTCTTTGTTAACGAAATTGAATTTCCATTCATCGCTTTATGAAGGTTGTTATTTCTTATTGTTCTTTTTTGTATTACCATTCCACGCCCGTTTTGTTAGGCGCATGTAGGATCTCAAAGTTTGAGAAATTTGAATAAGTTGAGTTTTATGTATTTCTTTTGAATATAAATCATTGGTGGTTTGAGGTTTAGTGTGTCTCGTTGAGAAAGTTTTATGAATTCATATCGTTCTTGAGAAGAGGCAAGGCAAGCCTACTTAGCCTCTGACACAGATTTAAGGACGCAACGCTTAGACTTTTATTAAAAGGGATATTTCTCCGAGATTTTTGTATTTTGTGAAGCAAATTGCCGGTGTCGCAACAATGTAGAGCTTTAAATGTAGCGGCTTGATGCAGTGTTTATTATAATAAAAGAAAGCGTATAGCATTTATTGTATAGTGCCTAAGATATTATGTTTGAGATTTGTTAGTAATTTGCGACAACATTGAAATTGTGTTAAATAATTGGTCAAGATATATAAGTTTAGTAATTATATCACTGTTCGTTGTACAACAAAAATAAAATAAAATAAAATAACCCAGCGAAACTAGGGAGTATTTCAGTAAACAGCAAACTAAAAAATACTGATTCCTTAATGTGCACGGAATCAACGAGTTTTAACGTCCTTTACTTAATATCACTGTAATTGTGAGTAGTTCACTAAAAACCTGAAGAAACGTAT
Source organism: Stenoptilia bipunctidactyla (assembly GCA_944452665.1). Taxonomy (NCBI): domain Eukaryota; kingdom Metazoa; phylum Arthropoda; class Insecta; order Lepidoptera; family Pterophoridae; genus Stenoptilia; species Stenoptilia bipunctidactyla. Next base: position 15,713,426 of record OX101726.1, read on the forward strand.
TCAAAAACAAAATTGCTAAATTGATGGTGCGAAGCCTTGAAAAAAAAATCGAGTTGTTAAAAAAATAAAATACTTTGAACTGTTGGTAGATTTTTTTACCCGCTATCTAGTTTCTCTCTACATTCGTATTCACGTACAAATCTCTAGTTCAATAACAAGAGCGGCTTCGTTTGAGCTTCTCGTTAAAAGTTTTGTTTGATCAACTAGTATGTGAGACAGTTACTGGGTGTTCGATTTCCCAAAATACAAGAGTACTCAAGTTTGACTTCTAGACACATTTACAAAAACTATTGTATCCATATTTATTCCTTTTCTTAAATTTAAATTTATATGATTATAATTTAAATTAAAAATAAAAGTAAAATCATCAACTACATGGGCCCAAAGTAAGCATAGCTTGTGTTATGGGATACCATGTAGCGAACTAGGGGAGAACCTGGAATATAATTGACACATATAGATAAACACCCAGACCAGGAACATTTTTTTTCTTGTTCTGGATGGGAATCGAACCCGCAACCATTGGCGTCTGAGGCCAATGAACCAAAGTGGTTAATCCAGTTTATTTATTTAGAAAAAGTATCACCAGTGTGACGTACACTGTTTGACGACCGGCTGGTGTAGGGGTAACGTACATTGCCTTCTATGCCAGAGGTCCTGGGTTCGAATCCCGGCGGCGACGGATATTTGTGTGATGAACACAGATATTAGTCGTCAAGTCATGGACGTTTATATGTTTATTTAAGTTTATTATCTAATAAAAAATATATATATTTATTCAATATGTATGTTTATATATTTCTTTAGTATATCAGTTAACTAGTATCCATAACACAAGTTCTTTAAGAAACTTAATTTGGGCTAGATAATGTTGTGTGAGTGTCAGAAATATAAAAAAAAAAATATAATTAAAATGAAATCTAGTGAACAGTTAAGACCTTTATATTGTTACAATTATATCAATGCATCCAAAATAAATTATTTTTCAATAGAGATAAAAATAAAAAGAAAGTGAAAAAATACATACAAAAACGTTTTGTAATATAGACAAAATAACTTGTTTAAGATAAGCCACTCCAACAAATTGTCTGCGATAAGACTTTAAACTAAATAATGTAAACATTATATTATTGGTATGCAGTTAGCGTTGTCTGCATATTTTCGCTTCAGCTTTATTTACGCGAAGCAAATCCGGCACAGCCACCTGATCCCGCTCCGATCTTTTAAGATTTCCTACGAAAAAGGGACCAAAATAATAATCGTAAACAACCGTCCAATTCTAACAATAATTTCAGAGTTTCCTTAGTTTATTTAGGATAAATAAAAAAGTATTCTTAACACAAATATTTTCCTTTCGGCATTTTAAAATAAAACTGTAAATCGTAAAACATTCAAACACTCAACAAATCGTATATGGAAAAACAATAAAACTCAAATAAATACTTTTGCACAAAGCCTTCTTACCAATCAGGGTAAGTGCTAAACATTGCTTATCCTGTCAAAGTTATGACCCACTGCCATAAACTTCAATACGAAAAATATTGTACGAAAGTACAAGTATCTTGGCGCCCAGCGTGGGGCCTCTGCCAACACTCTGCAAATGCACCTTCGCATCAGTGCTTTTATTACGTTCCAAATTTAAAACTTTGAAAATACGTATCTTATCTTTCTGTATTTGAAACTTTGTGTCGAATGTTTGCTTACTGTGATTGATTTGAATTTAATCTACTTTGAATGTTTTTCGACATTGTAATGGAAATTGAAGATTTCTTTTTTTGTCATCAGTTATGGTATTAAAGTCTTTGTTACAGATTTTCGTGATATAAAGGCCATTTTTCTGTTACTTTTTGCATTACATTTCTGTTTATAAATGTCATTCTTTTTCTACGTTGTGCGAGGACTAAATTTGTAAGATCTCTATTATTTCAAGTCCTTGAAATGAACTGCATATTATGTTCATTCTGTAGTTTCAGCTGTTTCAAGTTGCGCAACTAAAACCATCCGCGACTTTTGACAAAGAACCTGAAATTTAAAAAAAAGCGCGCTCGAGAGCGCCAACTATAATTACTACACTTATAAACGCCTCTACTGTCTAAGTTTAGGTGTTTCATTTATCTATGCATAGAAACGTAAATCAACCGCGTAATAATAAAAATAAATAACCCTAATACTCACAACACTCTATTAATCAAATGTTCGCAGCATTTGGACCTCCAAAATAGTCTTATATTCAAACCGAATTACCTTATTATAAATAAACTTTTAATCCGCCAATTCCTGGATTTGATTCGAAAAAGGCATCGTAAGATAAACTTACCAAAACACTACGCCTTTTTTAGAAATAATTGGATTAGAGAATCCGTTTGGATTGCTAAGTCTTGGCTTAATTTCTACTTTTGTTCCCTTTCACTATTCACTCCTGTTTATCAAAAAAGTATAATACCTGCTGGAGTTTTCACGAAAGGGAAATGGATTTTATATATTCCTAGTTGCGCAATGTTATCTTGCTTATGACCCTATAAACATAACTCTTCTGTTATAATAACACTTCAAAAAGAAAAAAGTCAGCAAGCATCGTAAAAAAACTCGCCTTTCCTAGTGCGTACTAAGGCAGCGGTAATTATCATGCCATAGATCTAAAAAGATGGTTCCCAAAAGGCTATAAACGATTAAAGCACGGTAGTCATTTAAGATGGAGGAGGGGAACTTAATACCTGGATCTAGGCACGTACGCGACAAATGACAACGATATTTCTTGTTGGCTTTTAATTTTAAATACCTGCGTTAATTTATTATTACATTAATTTTAAGAGATCATGATGGAATCTAGGATGGTGGACTTAAGTGATGTCGGGTCATAGCTTAAGTAAAAGGATTCCTTTTTGTCATGAAATTAATGACAGACAATTGTCCGTAAATTAGAGCCAAATTCAATAGAGGAATATGCAGTTTGGTCAACTTTACCGACAAAAGAATTAAGATCTATGTGGATCGAAGGAGTGAGATTGTAGTTTAAACTTACTAACTTATCTTGCAATTGATATGCACCTTATGAGAAATTATGTGAAGCTTTTATTTCAGTCGATATGAATATCGTGCAATAGAAATAATAATGATTTTAAAGCTTCATTACGCGTTAGAAAAAGAATATTCCTTTCATAAAGTCCATACTTCCTTCAAAATTAGCAACGTATAACGTGTATTTTTATACTTATTTTCTAAGTAGAACGTATGAGCAATCAAAGCGAATGATCGGGACTTGGAGACTTTCACTCCTGAGTGACATCAAAGGCCCCTTTTTAATGGCAGACCTTTTTGGCATTCTTGCCGCTGGACCATACCCTTAAGCTGAAAGGGCATGATCAAAACTACTGTTATTAAAGTGGCTGCCTTTTTACCGTATCTACCGCCAAATATATATATGTTTGTAATACTTATTTTCTTCAAGGACATTCGTAGGTTCTTCGATATCCTCTGTTTGAATTGCATGTTTTGGTTTTCTCGTCCATTTACAAACAACCAACATAGTTCTCTTTTAAATTTCAAAATAGACTATCAAAATTGTTGTTCGAAAATATATTAATACTATAAATTTGGACTTTATCGCATTGAATAAATTTCAGGCCATTTTGTTTATTTGCCTCGACATTCCAGAGTCACTACGATCGTTGTCACGAGAAGCTTGGAAAAAGTTTCTTCTCAACCGTTGAGACACATTTGCACATGGTCTTGTAATAGTGAAATGTAACACAAGTAATTGTTAAATGAAATGAAGACTTGTTTATATCTAAGTTTCATAAACAATTTTGACGTTACGTGGAAACTATTTTATATTATTATATGTATAGCCCTAGGTGTCCCAAAACTGGGCAAAGGCCTTCCATTGATCTCTCCATTTCTGGCGATCTAACGTTTCGTCGGGCCAGTTTGGGCAAAATGCGTCCAGATCACCCTTCCACCGACGGCGCGGCGGCGTGGTCGTCCGCGTCATCGCTTGGTGTCAGGATGCCACGTAGATGTTCTTTTGGCCCCGTGGAAACTAGTAAAATTAAATTTACAGAGCAAAGTTGTTAGTATGGCTGGATGTTTGTTAAAAGCTTAAACTTAAATGACCGAGCGGAAAGAGCAGAGTTTTTGAACCAAGAAGAATAATGTTTTCCTTATATCCTCACTGCATACGGTAATGTTTTTTTTTTATTATTTAATTCACAAAACTAGTAACAATTTAAACTTAATTCTATTCAGTATTAATAAACATCACTTCTTATTTATTACCTACTGGATGTGAATCCAGCAAGCTTATATTAGAATACACAAATAAGGTAGTACCTACTAACATAAATTATATCAAACAAAAACAAAAATCAAGTAAGTTTCAACTACAAATACTAAATTTATTATTTAAATAGATATATAACTTAAGTATTTATTAAAATATCTAAAGAGGCCGAACTTCAAAATACATCAAACTCATTTCTCATGTTATTTGCGAGACTTAACATTCTCTGCATAGGAGCATGACTGCTGGCGGTAGTCTTCACTGAAGCTAGCTCAAAGGTTTTCCTATTCCTTAATCTACTTCCAGGCCGTGGGACACATAGCTTAACTTGGGACAATAATTTGCATGAATCAATGTGACCTTGAACGATGTTTTTCAATAAAATTAAATCTAATGTCTTACGTCGATTTACTAACGGCATCACTTTGTAATAACTACATTTTTCTTGATAAGAACGTAAAACTCTACACTTATGGTCAGTATATGCAAGATGATACAAGAATTTCTTTTGTATACGTGTGAACTTGGTAGGTTGGGCTCCATGTTTGGAAAAGTTTTCTAAGCTACACTATTATTGAAGATTGATGATAGGTTTAAGTAGGCGATTCAGGAATTTCACAGAGGTTAAAGCCCTGTGTTTCGTGTAAGAAAACATTCTTTCTTAATACTGGATAAGAGAAGAAACATCTTTCGATTTTAATATATCATTAACAAGCCAGGTTGGATAGCGGGGCAAGGTTTTCGAAATAATTTAAATTTTGCTGAGTTGTAGTTTCATAACGTTAACAAACTGCAACAAAGCTTTTCTGAACATGTTTTCATGAACAGAAATCGTGAGCTTTAGCCAGTAAAATTCAGTCATTTAAATCGTCCAGGTGACTATCGTACCCAGTGTTGACATACAGTTGGTGATTAATGTTTTACCACAATAAAGTCCAACAGCGTCATCATGAACGGTAGACGCTCGTTGTACATCCAGCGTTTACCGGGTATCTTGACCAGATCATCGGCCCACCTGCCTATGATATTTCTCCTAGTACGTGGTTTCCAATCGAGAATCTTACTGGCAAGCTTGACACATAATTTGTAAATATTTAAATATTTTCTAAAGTTGCTTTAATAGTGAAGTTATTATGTCAGTGATAACGTAGCTGTAAACATGCCACACCTTACATCAGGGTGAATTTCATTAAAACGCCTACTCATTCCATTTGACAAACGCCTATCAGTTATAAGATCATTTATATTCACGTAGGCGAGGTACATTTGTATCACAATTATTACCGAATTTACCTGACGGATTTAATATTCAGATCCTTCTACTCTTTTTCACATGTAATTTGAAAACATAACAAATGGTAGGCTTCGTTTTAGTTTACTATGTTTTGATATCGTACACAGGTATACGCTATTGGTGTATCTTTAAAAATAAATAATATTAAAACTTAAAATTCACAATTCTGGTTCTAACTAGCTGTTTATTTCACTGTTAGCTTCACTGGTGCGGTTTCAAAAGATTAGGATATTTTTTTTGTTATATCGAGGTATATTTTACTAATGTGCTTAATTTTAGAAGGGATTTATTCGTAGAGAATAAGTTATAATATAGGACCAGAACGGGAAGAAAAGTTTTTTTATAAACCACGAGTATTGTTATCATTCGTAACGGTTGGGGTAAATACGTTTATTATAATAATGAAATAACACAAACAGATGCACCAATCATATTATGGTCCCAAAGTAAGTGTTATGAAGACCATGCAACAACAGAAGTAGACCCATGCATGCGCAGGTTATAGGAATTAGGTTATGAGTCACGTATTTAAGTTCCGACTTAAGCTATCATTAGTCCTCGTATTGCGAAAAATCAAAGCTACAAAATGATATCAATTAGGAATGCCCAGATCTGCTCATAGATTTTGAATATTTTTCTTGAAACCTTTATGTACAATGCCAGCAAATATTTGGCCATCACCCATTTACCGCCAAAATGAAAATAGCAAAGATAATCTTAAGTATCATTTATTTTTGTATTTTTTACAAAGTCCATAAACGAAAAAAATAATAATTGCCATCCCTTAGGGGGGGGGGTGTACCTACTTGATTGTTTTTGTTGACAATTGTTTTTGAACGCATAATGTTTTAAGACATTTTTTACATTGTCATCGAACTCTTGCGTGATATTGAACACATTGTTTTGGTTTTTTCAAGTTTTTGAGGGTAGTGCCCAAACCCATCTTGTGGCAAACCTAGAACCATTGAAGAAGGAGTGCGTACCTTATGCTGTGATTGTGAATCGCGCGTCGAAACTGAAGTTGATCAATGCTATTAGTGCTGCTCACGACATGTAGATGCCTGGGGCCAGGCAATAATCATATCTACATACATACATAACTTTACGCACGAATGTATCTCTTATAAATATTTAATATTATTTCCCACTCACCTGTGTTTACGCCGTCATCGTTAAGTGATAATGTTGTCAGTGACAGCATTTGCGAAACTACTCGTCAAAATATAATTAAATGTAACTCATTATTTACCACCTAACAAACCTTAGTAAATATCTACCCTCAAAAGGTACAGCGGCGGTAAATAGGAAGTACCTACTGCACTGCTATATAAAGTAATTTATATCTTGTCAATATACTGGTGTCTGTTTTTTATTCTAAAATATTTACCAACTTAAAACTTTTTGTACAAAAAAATCTTCTCATTTAAACACTTAATTCGATTAAACAGATATAAAACCAAAAAAAAACAAACCGAACTTCATAGACCAAAGGAGTTCTGTACTAAATACAAGCTCTCAATTAGTAAATTACTTTGCTAATTATGTTATCCAAGCTCCATTCGCGACATTTCAAATAATCATCATTATACGCACGTCTCATTGATAATCTAATTGTTTGTTCCTATGTGTCTGTATGTGTCTGCCCTAATTACCAAGTGTGACTTAATCCGCAGAGATAATTGGAGTGCGTGTAGGACCAGTTGGGAATAATTAAGTTTGTACGCTAGCACAATTAACCTGATTACCACACTTTATTTATTTATTTAACAGTATAAAAACAGTAAAAAATATGAAACAAAAACAATGCCTTAAAGCTATAAATTAATCAGAATTTCCAAAAAGCGTAAACAAAGGCTTATTATTTGTAAAATGAAATGCTTAACGTGTTGGTTTGCGAACTTTCGTTTACCGAACGTTTCAATATATTTACTTTGTTATTATACGAAAAAAGTTTTCAGTTATAATAATTGTAATGAAATTTGAATATGTTTTAATTTTATTAACATTTCATGCTTCTTTTTATATCTTCCCTTACATTACTAGTAAAAACAAACAGAACACGAATTTGATATCTAATTAAGCCTAAAATGAATCTCAGAGTACAATTCAAAATAATAAAAAGGACAGAATTGAAGATTCCGTATGTCTAATTTCATTAACGTAAGAAAAACGCGCCATCTGTTCAAAGCAGCTCCGAATTATACGTCGCAAAATGCCGCCATTTACCAAAAAACATTATAATTTATCAAGAATAGCAACAACGAAATGTCCTTAGAATTCCCAGAAATCCGAGCCTCATTATTATTCCTATTCCGACCACAGGGGAAATTCTCCTAATCCGCGAGTTTTTTTTTCCTAAACCTGAAGTGCGTATTAGCTCGGAGGCACTGAGCTTGGATTATTGCACAGATTGCGTCTTTCTACTATTTTTCAAAAGCTGGTTGTTCTAGTTACAGTAGTGCAGATAGTTGAAGATAGCCATCAAGTATTTTTTTTTTAAACTGAGAGAAAAAAAAGTAATTTAATAATTCATAACAAATAGATGAGGAGCACCTAAAAAAGTGTGCTGTGAAAGCTAGCAAACCTATGTTAAAAATGGAAAGCTTTAAAAATGGTTTTATTGATTGCTTTTATTGAAATGAAAATCTATTATTTCGTAGATTTACAAAGAAGAGTAGAGGTTTTACGAATAGGGAAATTACGAATTTAAACTAACAGCTCTAGCCAAACAACAAGTATCGTTTTTACTCATATATTTAAAGATTTATATACACACCAAAACAAATAAATGGAAAAAGAAAATATAAGAAACCAATGAACGAAGTTTTGTACTATTTAAGTCATTTTTTATCAGATTTGGGTACCCCATTCCTGCAGACCCCTAAGTAATCTAAACAACAAATAGACGGTATAAACAGCGGGCGAACACATCATACAAAGCTTTAGGACTACCCGACCTCGTTCAGGAGGTTCATAATCCGCTTAAATAATAGAGGCACTACGGCCGCCGTAAATTAGCAGCACTGGAGACTTACGATAAGTGGGCTACCTACAAAGTGTTTTGTCACGCCCGGCTCGTTTCTACAGCCAATTTAATGAAATGAAACCTGAGTACGGAAAGCGGTGAAGATTTAATGTAATTAAACAGTTTTTACTAACCAAATAAAAAGTTGGGATGAATTTTTATGTTTGCTCGAAAAGGTAGATTGGGCTGTTAAGTAATATTTCATAAGATTCTTTTGGTCTGAAAATTTAAGTATGAGCTCTGTGTTGGGATCTAAAAAATGTAAGTGGGTACGATTATAGGTTTCTAATATGCGAACCATAATTATCCCTTATTTAATTGTTTTACGTTTCTTCTGTGAGTTTTTGATTGAGAAATATCAAGAAATAGTGTACAATTAATAAAATGGTAGGAAAGTCAAAACTGTACATTGAATATTTTTTTAAAAGAATACTTGGGGTATGATCTACAATCGAAACAGAAACAAAAAATATAGTTTTTAGAATTTTTGTCTGTTTGTCTGTTTGTCTGTTTGTCTTTCCGGGATAAACTCAAAAAGTACTGCATGAATTTACTTCAAATTTGGCATGAAGATAGTTAAGAAGTCGGGTCAACATATAGGCTACATATTATCACGCTAGCAGTGTTATAATCGTAGGTGCGTTTGGTGCTGCATAGCGTTCACGCAGACGACGTCGCGGGCAGCAGCTAGTATAAATTATAAAACAATTATCAAACCAAGTTCAAGTAAAGAAACTGACTAGCCAGCGCCACGTGTAATATTACACGAACCACTTGGTGCCACTTTGGACCCTTCTATAACTCAAAAACTCTTTAACGTAGACACATAAAACTACGTAATTATATCCATTAAGACACGTAGAAGCCCAAATTTCATGAAGCTAGCTCAAACGATTATTAATATATGAAAGTCAAAAAGTCGTAAATCTTAGTATTGATTGACTTATAGTACCTAAACCTAACCTACTTCCAGATGACCTAGAAGCATTAAATTTAGAATCCAGCTTGGTAATTGTATGTCAGCGTAGGAAAAAAAAATACTAAAGTCAAAAAATAATTGGTGTACCCATACAAAAATATTTTAGTTCCAAAAAAGTTTTTTTACTCCGTTAGATGTCTCTGTACGTTGATTAAATTGCATGAGAGTTGACATAATTGTATGAGAATATTTACTTGAACCACACATTGTTACCATCATTGTGGGCAGTTTGTTGTTGACCTTGCTGTAGAATTCTACTGCATGGAGACTATGAATTCTTTAAAGGCGTTCTGTTGGGATAACTTCTGTAAAACACGACTGAATAAAAGACTCTTTTTAAGGTTTGCTGATGATGTACTGTATGTAATAGGGTCTATCAGATTACTAATCTAAGCCATTCGAGGGCCACTTTGAGTTGGCTGATTTTGACGACGTCTGTTATGCTGTATGTAATAGCGTGTATCAGATCACCAAACTAAGCTATTAGAGAGCCTGTAACTACACAATAATTTGCAATTCATAGCAATACTAATCAGCAGCCACTGTTGCAACAGGAGATCATAGTTTAGATACAGTAATCAAGAGTAGTCCACTAAAATGCTTTTCTTAAGATCTTATCCATAAAATCTTCTGCTCAAGGAAATGACGTCACCTAAGTTTATAGTATTTTTTTATTGAAACGAGCTTCCTCGATTTTGATAAAATTATATCGGATCACCTCTGAATATATATGAATTCTCTGAAAACTTTCACAAGGAACAATAATCATCTCATTTACAACGGACGAAATAAAAAAAATCCTTAGGCTCAAGACATCTCATGCTAATATATAAACTATATACATCTATCTGTATACATTCAGAACATAAGGGTCTATGGCGCGACCTTTTATCCATCAAATGTTAGGGAATCACTCTGAACTAGTTTATGGCTGACTTGTAGGGGGATATTCCAAAATTTATGGAAGGACACAAGTGCTTTCTCAGATTTACGACTGTTTCGATAGTAGTATAAAAAAAAACAAATTCACATTTCCTATTTCTATTTATTGAAATACTTTGCGTTAAGGGATAAACATACGTTGTTAGAAGCATATCAATCCTTCTGCCATATTGGCTTTTAACAAAATTAAAATGGGTATTATAATAGGCTATCTTTATCTACGTTCCCCGAGAGCTGGGTTAACGAGTGCAAATATATTTTTTTAAATCCTACCCATAGTTTCTGAGATTAAAAAAAACCAAACCCTGCAGCTGTATTACATTAGTAAAGTTAATTATTAATTTACTTCTTACTGTTGCTTAAGCCACGGAACTAACGGATGTGTTGCATGAAAAGTTACTTTGACGATATTAAAAATTATGTAAACTGTTCTCAAGAACATAAAGCGTCATAAGCAATTTTTTGCCAATATTAATAGCCTATCGGCAGAAGATACTAAGGGGCTACAAATCCGATACTACCATCACGAAACTACTGTAAAAGAAATACACAACCATTCAAACAAGCTTCGAATATTCCTTATCAAAGTAGGTTAGTGAAATTAATGGTATTTCTTGCTTAGCATAAACCAGCACACATTCTTTGACTTTGGATCATTAATCAGCGTTTCCGAAGAACAACGGCGTATAAGGAGTGGCGTGTACTAGTCAGAAAAACACGTTTGACCCACTAACATGGATCTCTTTATGACACGACACAAATCTTTTTATTATATCATGTGAAGTCTGTCTCAATATGCCTGTTTCTATTCCAGAAATATGGTAAGGATTTCCTATAACATCGCCTTGGATCGACAAGACTTAGGTATTTGCGCATTAAAAATCATGTTATCAATTTATTTTAAATTTAAATGTGTACTTATATCGTTCTTACTCCTTTGTATTTAAAATATACCTCAAATATACACCAAATTTATTTATTTTACAATAAATAAATTTAAATGTGGATTGTCTTTGAAGGCTTTCGACCTTTCCTTTATTGTTTGGAAAGTTTTCAACTTAGATACGACGCGAAGAAGCGTACTCAATACAAAGCGCTAGCAAACTTCACCATTTGCCTCCAAGCCACACCTTTTCACTTGCCAAAGTAAGGCTTTCAAGTTTTTACTTACCGAAGAAACTTTTGACACTATCAAACGAAAACGCTTCTGACTTCCCAAAATTAAAACATGTTACTCAATGACTTAGAAAATTATAATCTTCGACAGTTTTGCTCCCTCGCGTTTTTTTCCTCTGTCGAGGCACTTAAGGTTCATCATTTAATAACACTTGGGACCCATAAAATAACCCAAATCTTGGCAAAAATCGCTTACTGACAGGATTCATCTTGGCATAGTCATTACTTTGTCCCTTTTTATACTTGGTTAAACGAAACGCCCTGGATTGCTCTCATTAGAGGCCATTTGTTTTCTTAGTAAAGCCTACTGTGGCATAACTTAAGTGGCACTTTTAAACATTCTTTTTTGTTTAAATGAACTTTGATTAATGAATAAAACTGTCGTAAAATTTATCATTGTAGATTGTATGCTGAAGAAGGCTAATTTATCAACATGACAATGGACAAATATCATAAGTCCTTCCTACAGAGGAAGGGATCGTTAAAACTACTTAAATATGCATTATTTAAAGGCATCAAAACAAATGAACATGAACGGTCATTATCATTCGGTTTATATAAGGAGCTTTGAATTTAAGGCATTAAAAATCTCTTTTTAATACCTAAAATTCAATTATTTGAAATTGTCAGCGGTAAATTCAATTTTTTGCAAGATTAAAAAGTTTATTTCCTGTACGGAAGTAAACGGTTGATATTTTACTGTTTAAAAGATCAGATATTTTAATTAAAAATAAACATTTTCCCATGGAATCAAAGTTTTAATTGTTTGTTTTTGCAATATACAATGACTTTTGAAATTACAATTAATAAAAACAAACTAAATCTAATAATTTTTTGGCCAAACAAAATTATATTTATTTGACTATTTTTGATAAAAGGTTTTTTGGACTTTTAAACCGAACTTTTGATTCCAAAATATGATTGAATGCTTCAATCATACTTACCTAGAAATCCGCTTAGAGTAAAATTTGGTTCCGAGAGTTTTATAACGCGGTATAGATTGAATAGCTTTTGAAAAATCACTTTTGTTTTCATGAGGTAATAAAGTTAAAACCAAGGTAAATATTATCAACGCTATATTTTTCTTTATAAACGTGCTTTAGTATTTTGATGACTTTAGTACCTTCATGACTGTATTTTTGTGCTTTGATTACAATAGTCTTGATTAGAAAAATCCTTCATCAAGAGCCACCGCCACCGGGCGGCGTAATATGCTCTTAAAAAGTTAAATTCTGTCTTACAGGTACATGTTTCGTTTGCTGATGATTTAATGATGTATAAAAAAAAATTAATATACGAATAAATAAAGATACGAAGGTGTCGTGAAATGTTGTTTGTTATGAATAAACAAACCAACAAAGAGTGGTTAGATTCTTTTTTACCGAGCAAGAAGTTGATTTTACCCCTTGGTTACGATATTACCTAATAAAAACAAAAGTGATTTAAAAGTTATAAAATCTATAATAAACCGTAAAATAAAATGGAGGAGAAAAAGACTTTTCATAAAATCAGAAACTAAATATTTTATTTCCGACGACAATCAAAATAAACCACTCATAAAGAAACGTATAAAATATTATTGAAAACGAGAGAATAATGGGTTTCCCGAACAAAATAAACGAATGATTGTTTAAAAGTTCCTCTTTTACAGCTACAGAAAAGAGGAGCATTTTGATTTACGACTAAAAGATTGTGTCATAAATCATTGTAGACTACCCCGCGTCGGAAAAATTGTTGCGAAAAAAATTAAATGGACCTCTAGACAAACGAAAATTTACGATGGAAACCATCAGACCCTGCCCAAGAACACGTTATTAATTAATCGGCTTAATTAAAATTTGTAGCTTGTAAAAAGAGAGGGCAAACTCACAACGCTTTGATTCCGTTGATTGAAGTGATTTTCGTAGACAAATATTGACCAAGTTATTAATTTTCGTCGTAATAATGTTCGTATGAGTTTTTCTTTTGCGTATTTCATTGTTTCAATAAGTAGGATTAAAACTCTGCGAGGGCTGCCATCAATATTTTAAATTTCAATTTAAAACTACAAAAGGAATTCATTCAATGGCAGCCCCAGACGGATTTTCTTGCTCTTCTTATAAAGTTCATAGGGAGTTGAATACCTATGTTATTGCGACATCTACATCTTCGAGAACCGAATAGGTAAGCGTAGGGAAGTGCTATGAAAACGAATAGTATGTTGCTCATAATATGACCGACTCTGTGTGAGATCAAGTTACTTTTAAAAAAGCTTTTCACGTTAATTATCTCTTGTCACACAAATCATTTCAGTCGGGGGATTTTAAATTTTTTTTTTTTTTTAATTACTTTTCAAACCGTCGCGTCGTGGGTTTTTCAAAATTTTTATTTTCTTTTTTATCATATCATGTCTTTGCTGTTTGGGGCTATCATTCTTTATATTAGAAGATCAAACGAACTTCTTAAGTGAAGTTCGATCGATATTATATGAGTTGCTTCATTCGAAGATATATTCATTTACCAAGTAGTCCCTTTGACTCACACGGTAGCACGCACGAATTTAAGAGTTATGAAATGACTAAAAAGGTCAAAACACGTGTTTTCGATCGTTTTAGTTAAAATTTTTCACACCAGTCTGGATCCATAGGATGCGCCTCTGTCGAGCTCATTATTTTAGAGTTCTTCATTTTATAGTTATGGCAAAACTTTAAGGGCAATAGTTTACTACATTGACAGGGCGGGTGGGACCTTAATATATCTTCGAATGAAGCAACTCATATAATATCGATCGAACTTCACTTAAGAAGTTCGTTTGATCTTCTATTATATTTCGTTGCTTCATTCTTCAGATATATTCATTTACCAAGTAGATGTTCAGAGCATAAGGTAAAGTTTTGCTTTATAAAAATTCATTAACTAATATTCAACAGTTATTTAATCAACTCAATGTAAATGTATAACTTTGAAACATTTTATTTACATGCATACTGAATAAAATACTTAAAGTAAATTAATAATTAAGGATCAACAAAGGAGTTTACTTCTACATTTGATTAAAAAACTGCCCTTCCAAAATTACTTTTATTGATCGACCATGGGGCGGTTATAAAACTTAGCGAATGTTTGAGACTGAGCGGTCCTGCAGGCCGTGCTGAGAATGGCTAGCAGCGATAGGCCGCCACGCGCTCCGGCCGCGGACGTTGCTGCGCGTGCCGCGTGCTGTGAGCGCTGAACGCCGCGCGCCGCCGCCACGCCCGCGCCGCTAGACCCCATGACATGCTTTATCCAGCGACTGATAGACGGTGAGATCGTTGTTTTGTAAGGTCGCTTTGGTTTGACTATAAGGCAATCTACACGCTCTGGCCTAAGTTAACTCGTTACAAATAACTAATTTACTAAAGCTAATGCAGGGCATATACAGGCATGGCATGTTCATGGAAATATGGCAAAACTAGAGTTGGTTACTAGCAGTAGCTGAAATTATAATCAAATCCAAATTCCCTTTTTTGATTTCATTTGCAAAAATTATAAGAGAAATTGCACACGGTGTGCTAGTGGCCTAAAAGCCAGTAAAAATACCAGTTACTGTGTGTGTACTTTGCTCAAGAGTTAAATAACTATTGGGATACCATTTTGAAATATAATCTTAAAACGACTTGAAGATCTTAATCTTAAACCAAGTGTAATTGTGTTATGTTGGTAATGGCCTTAACCTAAGGTAATGGATTAATTAGTTCATGTGATCCTATATTGTTTCCTAATAATAAGGCCAACCTATGACTATTTACTATATCTATTAACTGTTTTTATTAGTTTTACTTTAATTGTTCCTTAAAAAATTATAAAATTCAGTGAAATCGAACGATTAAAGATATCTCCACTGTTATTGTGACAATAATTCTAGTACCGATACGTTGTACCATGCTACGTTGTACTGAGCTTAAGTTTTGTTAGAAAGCGACGAGACCACGACTAGGTACTGTGGTGACCGCCTACACGTCTTCTCTTAATGAAACCGAGCCGGGAAGCCTCGCTGGTTCGTTCTGGAAAGATAAATAATTTCTTTTCAAAATCGTTAGCTCAGTAAAAGAGCACTCGTTCGGCAAGCGAGAGGTCCGAGGTTCGTGTACTGATCGGGTCTTTTTTTTTTTTAATTTATTTTTCCCGTTACCTATTTAAGAATAATTGAGCATTATTAAATGCAAAAATTTCAAAACGGCTTGAATGTTTTAATTTAAAGCAATTTGGAGAGAGAGTAAACGCGTCTATAACCGTAGCTTCAAGATCTCGTTACCAAGAAACCTATTGTGAGCATTTAACATTGGTGCGAGAAGCAAACAGATTTACTTGAGGTTGACTGAAAACTTTGATACGCATAATTGGGTAGTGCTGTATTTTTTCCCGAGTTGATATACGGAGCAAATAGTCAAATATTCATTTTCTCAAACTATTACCAAATACTTTTAGCTAATGCATTTAAATGAGGAAATCGAATTCCTCCCATTAAATTAATATAGATAGTACCTACATACAGCGCAAACGTGTTTATCCTTTGCAAAACACTGTAACCCATTAAAAGCTGAAAACATGTCTCACTATTTTTCCAGTTTCCATTTGCATGATTATCTTTACAAATTACCCCCCCCCATCTGGCTGTGACGCAAATATTCGCTAAATATTTCTATGACAAGATGTCTTTCACATGTTTTTCCACCACTGTAAATCTTCTAAAATCTTACTATGTATTTGTATTTTTGTATCGTTATTATTGCTATTTTTGAGAGCTTTGTATCTATCCTTTCGAAAGTTTGAGTGGTAGTATAATCACTAATATTTAACCGTTGGACAAGCTGAAGTTAATGGTTAGTTAGTTGTGAATTGTGCTAATTCTCTGATGGTGCAACACCTTACTTTTTAAAATTTGTTCCTTACTTTTTAAAACTGAATTTAGGATGGCAACACAGATTTGAGATAGTGAACACTGATTGAAACTGGTTGATTCGATATATGTTTTTATACGTGTTGTTATTTATGACAAATTGTTTACTTCGTATTTCACTTTTTTCTTGCAAAATCACTGGTTATATTTCCACGGAGCAGTATTAATTATCTTTACTAATATTTGCAATTCACTTTGAGTTAATTTTAATATGTTGATATGCGACTTTGTTATAACTTTTCCAAAAATCTTTAAGAGACCTCGTAAACACTGTATTCATTTGACAGATCCGAGTTGAAGTCCTCTAATTCATAAGTTTGTGGTAAAAACTGAAATCGTAATTATTTACGATGTTCCTTTAATATAGGAACTAAAAGATAAGATTCTCTGAAATTAATGCAAGCTAAAAAGGACTTTTTTGTCACTATGCTCAGGGAGGTTCTAAATGTTCTTTTTAAATGTGATTTGTTATTAAGGAATTTATAAAATTTGTATAAGATTTAAAATAAATCTTTTGTCTCCATTTGATTTTGGTGCAAAAAATATATTCGGAACAAACTGATCAGACTGAGGAGAGCAGGAGACTATTGCTCCTAGATTAATTGATTTATCTATGGAGAGAGCCTATCTCGAAAGCCTGATTTTATTTAGGAGCAAAATTGTTTATAGGAGTTACGATTTGTATAACTTGACAGATTTTTGGTAATGAGACGCCTTTGGAGATCCACTTTAAACCAACAGAGTCATTGGTAATAGCTGTACCAGAATTATAAAAATATGCCATTTTATTGATTTATTTATTTATACTTCATTGCACACTTACAAAATAATAAAAGGAAAAGAATACATTAGAACAAAAACAATTTTGAAAGGTACAATAGGCGGCCTTATCGCTATAAAGCCATGTACCTGCGTTAACGATGGGCTAGGGATCATTGTCTCGTTGATATCGTCCACCGAGTTCGGGGGCGTAGCGCTGACAATAATACTGTTGCGTAGTTGCGAGCCGATATTCGGTCCAGTTACCTTGAAACCGCGGGCGTGGGTTCGCTTGACATGTGGATATTTTAAGCATGTCAACATGCTTTTTTATCCCTTTCTTCATTTTCCAATATGTTAACAAATCTAGACCTTCATGGCAGTTTCGTTCTTGTTTCAGTTTCAAAAAAAAAATGTAAATCAGACAGAACTCTGCAATTCTCCACTAGGAACTTTATTGTGTTTACTTTAATATCCAACCAAAGAATAGTCATGGCTTGTTGTTCCGAGCCCAAGTGCTTACCTTCAAATTTTTGGTTTCAGACTAAGGGTTTTCAATAATCTGGTTGATCTTAAACCTCTCTGGGTAGCCCTTTGCGCAATAACGGCAGCCATCTTTGAGCTAAATCTTGGTGAATACATTCGCCATGTTTAGGGCCTTTGTTAACGGGAACTACCAGAACCGTTAAGATTTAAATTGGAAGCGTTTGTATTTCCGCTTGAATTATTGGGTTTTAAAGGCGTTTTTGTGGGCGATAGGCGGACCACCTATCACTACAATAGTCTCTCCATCTTTATAATACCTCCAAATTTGTCAAAAGTGACATCAGATGGTCTTGTAACCTCTGGTGTTCTGCCTACCCCATAAGGGATACAGGCGTGACGTTATGCATGCATGCATGCGTATTAGTTTTTATTTGACCTCCGTGTCGATTTATAAAATCAACAACCTGGGTACTACCTCCGTGTCGATTTAAAAAATCAACATCCTGGGTATTTTATCCTTCGTGTTAACGCTAGTTAAAGTTCCTGAAGATATTAAACAGTTTCCTTGAATATCGTTGTATTTGAATACCTCAGTGTCGATTTATAAAATCAACATCCGGGTACCACCTCCGTGTCGATTAAAAAAATCAACATCCGGGTGTTTTATTCTTCGCGTTAACGCTAGGTTAAGATCCTGGAGACATTAGATGCTTTTCTTGAATATTGTCTGTATGAAATCACTCGTCTATGTTTTTTTTTTCCGCTCCAACCTTCTAAGCTTGCGTTTATAATATTCTTCTTTTCTTCGGCCGTCTTCTTCGGCATTTTTATGACAGGTGTACTTGCTACCGCGCACGAAAAAGGAATGAGCTCGACAGAGGCGCATCCTATGGATCCAGACTGGTGTGAAAAATTTTAACTAAAACGATCGAAAACGCGTGTTTTGACCTTTTTAGTCATTTCATAACTCTTAAATTCGTGCGTGCTACCGTGTGAGTCAAAGGGACTACTTGGTAAATGAATATATCTGAAGAATGAAGCAACGAAATATAAGTATAACTTATTTAGCATAATAACTGTTTCAAGTTTAAGTTTGGGGCCGCCTTTCAATATTATCAGCATTTTTTTAAGAGTATCCCTTACAAAGCGATAAAGCCATCAACATCTACTTTTAAATAACAATTTATTGATTACATTTTACAAATTTAAATAGAATAGCTGGTGGAATAATAATCCAATGTGGTTTCATAACCAGTCGTTAAGCTTCTCAACATTTTATAATTTGAAACTGTTGTGGGGACAAAAGTGGGGACTTCAAACTCAAAAGCTATTTACAATACTGATTTTTAAGTGCCTTATGTAACCTATGCCTCCTGGTTACCTAGTGGAGAGTATCATAGCCCTTAACCAGGCTCATTACTAAGAGTTATAATGATGATGATGAATTTCAGACCTATTCAAAGAAGAATAATTACATAATAAAAATGTCCCATTCCCCCAAAGTGCCTCTTGTCCAATTGCTAACTAAATCCGCACTTGACCTCGATCTGACCCAATGCTAAGAGACGATGTCGGGGTTAAGAAAAGAACGACTTATTATAAATTATTGCCAGAACACATCATCGCCAGTACGATGATATTTGCCGGTAGAATTTATATGAAGGTTGGTCGCCTCAAAGCTGACCCTGAAGAGGTCCTTCAGGGTCCAAGCAATTCGGATAATTTAAGAAAAAAAGAACAATATGCATTTCAAAGTTTACAAGAAAAGGTTTATAATTCCCAATACAGACAAAATAAGCCTTGAATGACTTTAAAAACGAGAGTATGAACTCGTATAAACAAGAAAAAGCATACATACAATACATAATACAGATATCTTACTAATATTTTAAATGTGATTGTTTAGAAGTATGGATGTTTGTTCCTCAATCACGGCAAAACGGCTCAATGGATTTGAATGAAATTTGGCAAAGTAATAGAGTACAATCTGGAATAGCAGATACTTTTTATCCCGATATTCCAGCGGGAATCGACATTGCGCGGGTAAAACCGGGCGCAACAGCTAGTGAATAAATAATTTCCACCTACCGTACCTTTACACCGCATATCACACGTCACCGAGCATTGGCTAAGTTCGCGTAATGAACCGTAACGCGAGTGAGAACTCAAATGCCTCCCCATTTCTACATATTTACCGACGCATATTTCGTGGTCCCTTTTGCTGTAAGGGTTGTGATAAACCTATTGAATGGCGGTCAAATGGAAACTGGGATTGGTGACTGTCCGCAGTGGTTGAGTAGATACTTTTTGCAAGATTTTACGCATGTTGATGCTACATCGTTGATCAATACATCAGTAGGTTGAAATAACGCTTTCTGATGAATTTCGCGTATTAAATCATACATTTCAAATCGACATTTCGGTGTCTTTATAAAAAATGTGGCCAAGAGGGACTACGGTGGTAGGCGACTGATTTACTATTACTACAAAGTATGTTTTTGAAGTATTGCCCATGCGTGTGTTAGAATCAACTATTAGTACAAATCCATAATAAGTATTTTTTCAGGAATCCTAGATAGCCCACGAGTAGATTAACTTAATTCTCAGAATAAATTAGAGATATGAGCAGTTTAATAGGAAAACATAGTATTAATTAATAACAAATAAACGGGCAGACAACTTCGTTTTCAACGTTTAGGAAGAGTGCCCTCTCAAAATTATTTACTTCTTACAACGCCTCGGAGCAATAAAATAATGAAATCCCAAAACTTTCCATTCGCTTAAGAACAAACAAAAATCCGGCGTAAGATTGTTTGTTTCCTAACTGCCCATACATTTACTTACAACTGAGCAACTTAATATAGTAATCTAGACAGTAACTCTTGTAAATTATATGTTACAATATTTGTAAAACATACTATCAAAAATATGATAATTGGTAGACACTAATATAGTTAAAAAGTTACTGTAATACAGGTTTTTGGTAATGTTGCCGCCATGTTGAAAACAACATCTTATGTGATTATGTGAGTGAAATTGAATACAAATTTATATGAAAAGTAGTATACTTAGGTAAGCTTAAGTTCAGTGCTTGTTTATTTAGTAATATGAATAATCAATTATAGATACCAATATTATCAACTCTGCTAATCATTTTAAGTTATAATTTAAGTCATTTACATCTTTCTATTTTGTGAAGTTGGTATCAGTTCAAAGATTTTAAAGAAAATGATAAAGAGGTCAAACAAAATAATCAGCTTTATAAAAACAGGTTTTCATATTAACATTTAAATTCATTTCATGTATGTCTATCTGATGAAACCCAATAAGATCGCGTAGCAATTGCATAATGCGCTTTGGCAAGCATACATGTTGCGAATATGTTGATATCCAAATAAAATGAATAAATCGATTAATCACCAATCGCACCGGATTTATCATGAAAATAAAATAATAAATTTAAATTTTGTGTGGTTATACTCACAAGAATCTCTCGATAAAATGTAAACAATAAATAGGTATACTTTGAAAGACTTTTTAATCGGTTGATTTTATTCAAAACAACATGCAGTTTTAATATTTATTTTATTTTAGTTGCTAAAAAGCGTAAAACTTTATAAACGTTATTCCTCTATAAATTAATTCTAATTATTCTCCCAATTATACTTGAAACCTAGACAACTTAGATTTATGTTTGCCAGCACGCTGAAATAATTTAATTTACGTAACCGAAGAATCCGTAGAACAGCTTCAGTATATATTCTCTAAAGTGAACATTCTGTATTAATCATCGTTTAGCTAATAATACAAAAAACTATAAATAACTAAATACATCAGTATAACACACCTATTTTATATCAATACCATATGTGTTACCTGCGAGTATAACAATGGGGCAAACATATACATATGAGAAAAGCAGTGACGTAGTACTTTGAGAAATAAAAGAAACCAAAATTGTTTTTAATTCTTCGTAAGGTGCATTTGAGGATTATTAATAAAGTTTTAAAAGTTAAACTGTACTGTCGAGTGAGCCGACACAGCTGCTCCGCGTTTGAGGCCTAACAAGCGTTAACCCCCGCTCTACTTCGCTTTACACTTTTACACATCTCATATTTAACATTCATTGCTTTTTGACTTTAATTATAACAGTTGCTTGCTGAAATATTCCATTTTCATCCCAAGTTTATTTATTATGCTCATATAAAAGTATAATTAAGTAGTTCATTAGCTATGATAAAATTTGTAGGGATAACAATAAAATTCTGATTTATTGTTAAATGGAATTAGAAATAAGCTATACCTTTGTACATTGTTTGGCCTTTAAGATATATTGTTATATCACTTTGTGAACATGAATAATTAAATAAATAAATAAATAAAATTGAAAGATTTTGTCAGATTCATATTGATATTTTGAATATCTTATATCCAAAAACGAATGGTGGATTTTTTTATTCTAACTGTGATTGTCAATGAGTTAAATCTTATCTTAGCTTTAAGTATCCCGAAATATTTTTCATAGAAAACTATATTTTTAATAAGATTCCTTTGTAATCCTATATTATATTAGATATAATCCCGTATTAATTTTCCAAAATATTAAATTAAAAGTATATATTATTAAAACATAGATAATAAACTTCTATAAGCAAAATTAAGGGACCTTTGAAAGCTACCAATATTGTGCCAAATAAACAATTATTGATTGTGATTTCAATAATAGCAAACAATGAAAATATCAATTCGTTATTGAATATGAATCAATTGTTAATCTATTCTGAACAATAATATTAATAACTTAATTTAACTTTGACCAAAACCATTATAACGTTACTCAAAACTTTAAGCTTTGAATTCTGCTTATTGACAGATCACTGCAAGAATTGTTTTAGAAGTGGTTAAGTTTTCTTTCTCCTTTGTCGTGGTCGTGTTGCCCCGTCGCCCCTCGGACATGCCGACGACAGCTTCTTGAATAGGGTTGTTTTCCCCCATTTCCTCTAAACGTCTAACTAAGCCAGAACTTTTGCAAAACTTTTACGGAAATTTCACCGTGCTCATCCTAATAGGAAACCATTATTGATGTATTTCTTAAGCTGAATATTTGATGTATTTTTGTTTATTATTTTTTGATTATCGTCAGATAATCGAGGTCATTTAGTTCGATTGTTTTCATCTGTGCACTCTAATATTAAAATTGAAATGTATGCGGATGTTAACTACTACTCGTATATCTTGAAATAAAAGTGATTTTTATTTTAAACATACATACATACATAACTTCACGCCTGTATCCCGTATGGGGTAGGCGGAACACCAGAGGTAATAAAACCATCTGATGTCACGTTTGACAAATTTGGAGGCATTATAATAGTGTAGAGAGACTATTGCGGTAACAGGGGGTCAGCCTATCGCCCACAAAAAAGACCTCCCATAACACCTCGGTCCCTTAACTGACTTGTACAGTATGCCCGGGAAGAGAAGCAGCTGGCACATTCTATGTTTTTCTTTCGCTCCCAGTCCAGCATAGAAGTTTATTTTAAATAAGTTCTATAATAGGGTTTTTCTTTAAGCTTGCGCAAGAGTCTCTTCAGTTGAAAATATCTCGCACTATTCAAAATTACATTAGTAATAAACAAAAAATATCAATTAGAAACAATACACTTATAGCCCACACCCAACACATACTAAAATCAAACCTAACAAATATGTAACGAGCTTGAGTACTTTAATGAGTGTTTTTAATTAAATCTTCATGGTATAAATATTTATTTGTTAACTTAATTAACATTCAAACCTGTAATGAGATATTATCAAAATAAGTCTATAATTGAAAACATTATTAATAAATGTCTGTATCAGCAAATATACACATAAAATGTAGGGTTGAATAATTTAATAAGCTCGTAGAGTTTGCTGCGAATTTAAATCATTAATTAAACACATCATACACATCAATTCGATACTTTATAAAAGAAACTAATAGCTTCGGTTTTTTAAAGCTATAGAGCTACGAGGTTCGCCGTTTAACTTTTTATAAGTTAAGTCGCTAAACGCTCGGGTTCTTTCACCGGACTCGGACTAAGCGAGAACTATATTTCATGGCGATTTTTATGAAAACTGAGCTTGAAATTTAATTTTCATCGTAAAAAGCAGAAGACCGTTTTTCTCCACAGTTTCTACTCTAAGTATATAGGATGTAAATATGTCTAAGATGTCTGCTAGTGAATTAGAGCCTCTAAGTGAATATTGTAGATCTTCATTCTTGACCGTAAAAAAATATGGTTTATATAAAGGGGATTTAAATACAATGTCAAATGTTATATTGCATAGTTGATTTGGTATCGCTCTGTACAAAAAAAAAGTAAAGATATGGTATCACAAACTTTTTTTACAAATAGTCCCTGTTGATGAACCCAGCTACTACGAGGCGGCATTTCATCGACTACGTCGTAAAACATATTGTAAAACTACGCCGTAGAACTACAAGATGTTTTATAGCAGCAAGTAGTGTTTTTACATTAATGGTATTCTTTCATAATTTAGAGTGACCATACTTTGCTTAATATGTTAGCGAATACATATATTCATTATCTTTAAAAAAAAAAAACATTTTTTTTTGCAAACATCGTTTCTAAAGATTTTACTTATTGTGATCAAAAAATATGGCCGGCGACAAAAAGAGCCCTGTATATTAACCCTGTATACAGCTGATGCTGTTGTTGTTAGAAATGTTGTTGGGATTGATGTGCAGAGGCTCACTGCAAGAGGTGATGCGCTAATTAAAATTATTACCTGTTGTTGACCACCAACGATTACCTTATCACGAAGGTCCTTGCTCCGAAATAGACACGCTGTCGGTCACGGGTGCAACCGAGGTTTCTTGGAAGCCTGTTGTGACATCCTGCAACCACCATTAAATAAAATAAATAAATAAAATCCCCAGACAATCATATTAACTACATGGCCTCAAAGTAAGCAAAGCATGAGACACCATGTAGCGAAACTGAGGGGGAACCTAGAATATAAACACATATATAGATAAACGCCCAGACCCGGAACATGTTTTTTCTTCCGGGCGGGAATCGAACCCGCAAATACTGGCGTCTGGGGAAGATAGGTTTACCCCATCCCCAAAGTGGTCGTCGGATTGCTGTCCGTAAACTCCCAATGATTCTGATTGGTGGTTTACGGAACAACTCCTCGTAACCTGTGATGAATGACAATTGCATTCAATTGATTCAGTAATAGCGCTTATGAATAACATACTTCAAAGTTCACTTTAGTTTTTAACAAGATTATTTGTTGTGTTATCCTTTACAAAGAAAACTAAATGACTACTTTACAAACTTTACATATTCCGCACTTTCAGTTTAAGCGAAAATTCGCAAGTTCTTGCCTTGCAAATAATATAGGTATGTTAGTTTAAATCTACTTAAATACTTAGTTACTTATAAAATATATATCATACTGAGTTACTGATAAAATAGATATACTGATAATATAAAATAAATATAGAATTATCTTGAAATCTAAAAAAAATATTCAACTTTAACACATCTCATTTACTCATCCGCGTTAGCCAGGGAAGCTTCCAAGTCTACAATAAGTACCAACTCAACCGCTGCATCTACGACCTATTAGAAATGAAACTGCATAGATTTTCTTAAAATATATGACAAAGGACCTTCCAATTTAATGCAAACGAGCAGCATCCAATAACAGATCGTCCCCGTACACATGTAGGTCAATCCGGGACATCGGCTAACGTCCGCCATATAAAATGGATGGCTGACAGCTGGCGCAAGTCATAAGTTCAGATATGGAGACGTGGCAGCTGCTCCGATGTTGGATCCCTGAGTAATTTATGTTTGAAACTTATCTTCCATTAGGTTTATATTTTTCTAAGCTATGGTTTGAACGGGGACCCAACACAGTACCTACGTCGTTTCGTTGCCTTTTAAAAATACTGATTATGTTTTTATACATCCAAAATTCAAACGTGAAGTTTAAAACTATATCTTTAAATATATACATATCCATTATCGCCCATGAGTTTTATTTAGTAATAAAATAAAGGCAGTGATTATGTTTTACAGTTAATTAAAAGTCAAGATAACATTCCTTAATAAACTTTATCATAAAAACTACACAGCGTTCTAGCAAATCCCTTTACTGGAGCTCAGGTGGGCTTCGAACCCGGATCGAGCTATAGGCAAGCACTAAAACAGCTGAGCAGGTACCACATGAATCTAAATAAACTTTACATTGACAGCTTTCCATCGGAACTCATTCCTTCATTCATCACATCCCTTTATAATCAACCCACAATCAACAGGTTTAAGCCGTGTGCTGGTAAGTTATGCTAGTACGTGGATCAAAAAATTTATAAAAAATAAAATCCCCAGACAATCACACCAACTACATGGCCCGAAACTAAGCGGAGCTTGTGATATGGGATACCATGTAGCGGACTAGGGGAACCTAGAATATAAATAGATAAACGCTAGACCCGGAACCTTTTTTTTTTCTTGTTCCGTGCGGGAATTGCGACCACTTGCGTCTGAGGCAGACAGTTACCCCATCGCCAAAGTTGTCGTCAATCGGAGCTGTTACATTAAAATACACTTTTTGGAAGAAAAATAGGTAAATTGTAACGAGTTTCATAACAGATACTTTTCACTTACATTTGCGTTGTTACCGGGGAGTTTAATATGAGGTTATTATTATCAAAAACTGCTGTAACATAAATCTCATATTAATAATTTTAGGAGACAAAACAAGAGATACAAGTATTAATTACTCCGATTCTTAAAGGTTACGCTGACCTTATCTGTCAACCCTTCCCATTAAGTGGGTGGAGCCTGTAAGTGTCACTTTGTTTGTTCATTACTTCGACTGAGTGTAAAATACTTTATACTTTAATTTATTTAAAACATTATATTTTTTAATTATATGTATATTGGATTTTGTAATATCAAGCATAAATAAAATATTAGGAACATAATAAGACTTCTCACACAATGGACTTTTTCCCGCCTTGAGTACGCCTGATGTGATCGCAAATGACGAAACTTTAGAAAAAAATAATTCAAATTTCAATTAAATATAAGAAAAAACATAAACTGTATTTTTCCAACATAATAAAATACAGTAATATGCAAAGATATGTACATAATATGAGTTAATCTTTGGTGTGTTTTGACTATAGCTCCATTTTTATTTAATTTATTTATTAAACAGCTTATTCTTCTCTTTGTGGTGTTATAAAACCAAAGTAATATGAAACATTTCTCTTATTTTATTAAATTAAATAAGTTTTATGACATGTAAAAATCTATCCTGTACTTGCAACTAGTTGTGGATATTACTGAAAATGTTTCCATATGCAAACTCAGGCCTGTTCTTAAGCATTGATGACTCAATCATGGATGTGATTTCAATGCTCCACAGAGAATTTAAAAATCTGTAGGTACTTAAAAATAGATCAAGTCTGAGTAAGTCTGATAATATGAACCTAATCTCAAAACTTTTTAAATCTATGTTTAAGATGTGTCCAAGTTATCCAACGACGTGAAACAAAAACAACAATAGTTTCTTCTTAAATCGGCAATTTGTTAAGCTCAGTGGCATGAGTGAATATATCTATATATCTTCAAACAAATAAATTACTTCACAAAATCGCGATAAGTCTCCTAGGTCGACATTAAACGAGATTGATTCATGAAACCTTAATACTAAGTATTAACTTAGAAGCCTTTAGTAAAATATCCTTATAATAATTCAATACTAAGTAATTTTACAGTCTATTTAACCTAGACCACCTCACATACTATTCTAGCATACATATCGTACGAGCCACCAGACGGTAATACGCCAGTGTACATTGAACCGCCCTGCTCCTTAATGTTTCATACGGTCTAGTGTTAAATGGGGTGCGGTGAAGAACTATGATAGGTCATGTCTGAGTGGATACTGCAGGCTCGATTCAGCGCGAGCAATCGAATGTCGCTCCAAAGCTGGTTTCATGATCACGTTCGGGATTTAAATTGTAGCGGGAGGGTCAACCGCGGGGCCGCTCGCTGCTAAAACATTCAAATGAATATTCCGCTCAGGGCCGGACAATGGTAAATTTCATTTGCGAAGTTCATTAATTAGATGTTGCGATAACGGATTAACACTGTTTGTTTTTTTTCTTTGTGGTTTCATATAAATTTTGAATGAACCGAATAAAGTTGTTGATGTCAGTTTTTGAACAGAAACTGTGATCGTGAATAAGTCATAACAATATCAAGGTTGTTTTAATTTTAATAATTATCGATTATTTATTTTGACTTCATTTAAATACTTACATAAAGAAAGCAAATAAAAATAAAACTAGTTTGAAATATATCAAAAACATTTCTGTTTAAAAATTGCTAATATTTTGTGAGCAAACCAAGTGAAACTGAATATTTTTCACAGTTGATTAAAGTCAGTTAGAATGAAACTGAACCATTGGGTTAAAATATTGAAAATAATAATTCTTTATAAAAAAGAACATAATATGTATGTTGTTATTAACGAAAGTTTAAATAACTTGAATATCATACTAAAATGTAAAAATAGCTTATTACAATAGCTTAATAAAGTGAATGCAGCCCTCAACTTTTTATAAAACCATAAAAATATGAATTTGATTAAGCATTTCATAATGAAAATCCTTTACACACGATTTTAACATCAGCTCAATGGCTGGTAAACATTAATGGCAGCGTGTGAACGTCGCAGGTACATCCAGGCACATTATCCCCTTAATATTCCCTTAGCGCCGTGGATTTCCATTAAACTTTGTACATTTTAAACAGTTGGCTGTTGCGCCCACTTCAAAATTCATCGCATATTTAGAGGTGAGAGACACAAAGAGCTTTGTTTAACTTTTTGAGCTTTGTGGGACCCGAGATACTTCGGATAGGAGGTATTGTTTGCTAACGCGGTGGAACTTCGCCATCGAAATTTAGGCGATTTATTTCATACTAGCTGTTTCACGCGGTTTAACACGCGCAATTTCTAATACGGGGATATCGGGACTAAAAGTATCTATATTTGTATCAAATTTTATCTAGGTCTGTCGACTCGTTTTTATGTGAAAGGGGAACATCTTTTCATCTATAGGTACTCATGTTTGCATTTATAATATTAGTAGGATAGATGTCCTATAAAAATCGATTTGTTTCTTTATAACCCAGTAACATTATAATTACTTTCTCATGGTTTCAAAATCCGTGTCCCGCTAGAATATTTATTTTATTTATTCATCAGTTACAAAATAGAAAACTTAAAAATATTACAATATAAAATATGTTATTATGTAAACACCGTATTTTTTTATCTAAGTAATAAAAATTCTCTTACCAGCTACTGTACGCAAGAACTTCTAAAAGCTTTATAACGACTACCTTATTACTATGTGTTAAGTTTTAGAATTTACCATGTGACGTGCTATAGATATATTGAATCTACATATAAATAGTCAGCGTAGTAACTGGTACTCGAGCTTACTTTTAATAAACCCGTATCTTTTCTATCGGCAGTAGTCATCACTGAACATCAAGTAACAATCTTATTATCCTCTTATAAAATAAATAAAATATTACTATACTACTCTACATAAGATTGGTTTACATCGACTTCATACGTACGGTTATATCTCGAGGTGGTATCATATTGATTCTTCCACGCAAACAGATTTTACTTGACAAATATTTTCCTACTCCAGAACCTATTTATCTCATGATTTTCGGATGTTTTCTTTGCTTTTTCTTAAAATTCTAAAAAACATTTATATGAAGTATTTTAACTCGGACCAAAATTTTTTAAATTTAACATTCCAGTTTGACACAATTCCATTTCCTGGTAACTGAAAAAAAGGAGAAGAATTTCCCTGTTTTTAACCTGGAGACCCAAACCAAAGAATGTCGAAAAATTACGGTAACTTCAGTTGTATTTAATAGTGAAATATAGTATAAGTTAAATTTAAGTTCAAAATACGTTTCGTCATCATCATCACAACTCCGTGTAAATACTAAATAAATAAATAACATGATGATTATAATTTCAGTATAATTTTAATATTTGCATTTTATAAAATTACGAGTATCTACATCTCCCGTATTAATAACTATCAATTACCAACTTCTGATGCTCTTTAAACATTTGAGCTTGTCCCATTGAAATACTTTCTATTAGTGTAAATAAATTCTCTTTAGAATAAGAAATCACAAACAATACCCTAGTGAAATGAGTACAGCCTTCCTTGTGTGTGATCTCAAGCCTAAAGAACGTTACTTTCCTTATTTTCCTCATGTGCCCTTGATGCTAATTTGTTATGTTTAAGTCGTAACGACTGCCTTTTAAGGGCTAATTACAACGTCTATTAGAAAGATAAATTAGAGTAATTTATTAAAGGTTCATGCCTTCGACTTGACCTTAAACAATGCTGCCTTAATAAGCTCCACCAAATGATCACCATTATGTCATTTAAGGACTTTCGACCAAGTATTTATTATTATTTATGTATAGATTTCATGGTTTTTATTTTGTAAATGGTGCTCGTTAAAAATTTCAAAACAAAAACATCGCATATGTGATTCGCTTACAATTCGTGAATATCTATGTAACTACCCTTGAAACCATCTTTTCTCGTAAAATAGAACTTGGAGGCCTCGTATAGACCATGCGTGCGTATCTAAGAACTAAATCTACGTAAGTACTGGTAGATAACAAGCAACATGATCATTGGCAACAGGCTTGCATAAAACGTCGCTAGCCTGATAACGGTATAGTTACTAAATCCATACATAGAGCAACGGTGTACAGCTATCGTGTTCTTTAGTACAAATACGCGCTTGAATCGTGCCTGCTTATTCCTAGCGTCAAACAGCTTTGATGGTTCCGAAGAAAACGGCAAAATTGTCAGAATAATTACTAGCATTCAAACTAACCATCAAATGCTCCAAATTTGGCAACGAATCATGTACATAGGCGATGGTTATTACGTAACATAGATACCCAACACCTAACTCACTATAACTTAAAAAGCATTTTAAATGAATATTGTAAATAATACTGGTTTCAGCATTACAATATCAGTAACCATAACCCAACACACAACCCTGCTTACATATCGCGTATTCATAACAAAATTCTATACATAATGCTTCCTGTGACCGATTTACCTCACAAAAGACGGAATATAAAGCACCTATGCCGGGCATGACAACTCAAAACCGGGATATTAACGTTTGCAGAACCCTTTACCGCGACATTCTCCGGGATTATCTTTGGACAAATAGGAGATCCAAATACTTTTCGACTTAACAATAGGGATTCCTTTCGCAAATTACCTTTTTTGATTAAAATATACGTAAATTCTTGCATCTTTCTGAAAAGAAAGGTATTATTGTAAAACTTATATTCAAAAAATAAATAAAAATATTTTTTGATTTCTCATAAGCATATTGATGCTTGAACTGGTACTATCCTTCTTTTCACGGTGCGTTGGAGTGTTCTAAGGAAATATTAGAAATATAAATGGTAACATTAAGAATTAAAAAAAATTTATGACAATGAATGATGGCGTTCACATAATATAAATGTTGTATTTATTATATCTCACTGTACTATCGAACCAATTGAATCATGTGTCTAAAATGTCCTAAGTGCATTATACGCGATACACCTTACGAATTATCAGAAAAGTGTCCCAATAAATTATGTGTACAATATCAAAAAGCTAATAAAAATAGTCAGTTACAACTCGGTTTCATCATATGACAATTCCTAGAAGAGTATTTATTCAGCCTTTTATTACTTTTAAATCTAATTTGTTCGGCATTTATTAAATAATAATAAATGCCGAACAAATCTGATGTTTAATAAATCATTAAAACGGTACATGTTTTTGACTTATTGATGCCTTCGTATAAATAAAACCATCCTTTCACGTTACATAAAATACACGCCTAAGTTAGTCTCTCGTAGGCCTGATTCCTTAATTTATGTTGATGTTCTAAGAAATTGCTTGGGTAGATACATGAAATTCTTAGTAATTCGGCACGCGTATTTCATGAAATATTTAACCTGTAGTAATGAAATAGGTTTTCAATATGAATAGACTTAAGATTATAATCACGGGCATTACTTTAAGATTTCATAGAATATATATGAAATCTTATACCAATGCCCGTGAATATATAATGGAGAAACAAATAGTTATTGTTTATTATGCATATATTAATATTATGTTTAAAAAACGCGTCTCGCCATTTTCACAAATAAATTTTCGATACTATGGGCGTTTAAAAATATGTATTATTTAAAGGTATAATTATAAACGTTTCCTGACTAAAATAACTGAGTATTGTTATAGATTTAACAACGCGGGCTTAAAGTAGAATAGATAATAGAAAACCTTTTTCAAACCTTGCTCAAGACCTACTTTTACCTTCATTCTTCAAATCCGTGCTCTTAGATAAATCTTCAACCTTAAAAATGATAAAAATCTCAAGGGCAAGTTCTGCTGAATTTGGAGATCGCTCAAGTATTGAAAAGTCAACAAGACTGCAGCCATAATAACGGCAGAATTATGAGCAAAGTCAATATTTTAAGGCAAGATAATGAATTTCTTCAAGTACTCACCGTAACGGCAAAGACAATGACTTCAAAAAATTAAAAAACATAGGCTTGTTTGTTTTACTTTTGACATTTTGCTTTGCCTTATTTGTTAAAGTTCTAAATCTTGTGCGTAATCTCTACAAGAGTTTAGTACTAAAATATCCTTATAAATGAAATATTTTATCGCGTTTCTCAAACTATGCTGGCAAAAGAAGTTTCCATTAATCACAAGTTTATGAAGAGTACGCTTCTACTCCTTAAATAATGGCCCAACGAAATACTATATCTCTTATTTAATATTTAAGACAAATTCTTCTTCAAATAAACATATGGTGAACCCTTTAGTACATCATAATCTTTTCATAGTTATTAGCAGTTTACAACCTAATTGAAGGTAAAAAATTAAAAAGAAGTTTAAGATTCGTATTCTAGAAATATACTAAAGTAGGAGTTTATATACCTATGCAGTTTACTGAAAGTCCAGTATAATAAGTTCAAAAAGATCTCTTTTCTCTATCTTTCAAATAGAAATAGAAAACCGTGTAAAAAGCCTTTTTGCACAAATTCTAAGTTGTGCAAAAAGATGTAAAGATTCCACACTGGGAGCGAAAGAAAACCATAGAATGTGCCAGCTGCTTCTCTTCCCGGGCATACTGTAAAAGCCAGTTAAGGAACAGAGGTTTTATTGACGTTTTTGCGGGCGATAGGCTGACTCCCTGTCACTGCAATAGTCTCTCACCATCATTATAATACCTCCAAATTTGTCAAAAGTGACATCAAATGGTTTTACAGCCTTTGGTGTTCTGCCTACCCCATAAGGGATGCAGGCGTGAAGTTATGTATGTTTGTTAGTATGTAAAGATTCCTGGTCTTATTTAATACTTAAAATGCTTAAATGTCGACCCCGCAGGAATACCAGTATAAAAAGAAGAAGGTGTCCCTCCTACTTATGTGTATTTAGGCCATAACATACGTAAGTTTAAGTTAAGTTTAAGCTGAATGCTTCAAGCCGTATACGCAAGAAAGGGAAACTTTCATCCATCCATCTTCACAAACTTTACATACATACATACATAACCTCACGCCTGTCTCCCTTTGGGGTAGGCAGAGACAAGGGAACACCAATTGCTTCGATCCAGACATACCTCTTTCGCTTCCTCCACGTTCATTAATCTTTTCATACATGATCGCCGGTTACGGGTACTTTTAACTAGGCCCTTTTTAAGAACGTCACCAATTTGATCGGCGTACGTTCGCCTAGGGCGGCCCCTTAGGCGAACGTACGCATCTTCACAAACTTTCTCTTTAATAATATCAGTAGAGCCTATAATAACTCACATCAATTTCTGTAAGCAAACTTATCTGTCTCTAAAAAAATAAACTTTCCTTATTATACTACCCTAAATTATATCCATTATTGAACCTAAGTACTTAAGTTCAAGTAATAGCTTTAACCTATTATTCCTATCTACCTATGGACACAAGTATAAATTAAATCACTTTAGACCGATATTCATTTGCATATTTTCTTATAATAATTACCTAAAAATAAGCATAAGAAGATGGCGACCCCCGGAAGCTTGACTTTGATATGCAAAACCAAATTTAACGGCAAACAAAAGTTCCCGAGCTCCATAAACTTTTCTTAAGGTTCTCATTCACGGAAATTACCAAATAATGTTTGTATTTTCTATGGAGTAATAAAAACTTTTGAAAAGTTCTCCTTTGCATTTGTATTGTGTGTTATAAATTAAAGGTATAAAACCTATAAGCATTACAAAAATAGTCGAATTCCGAATATTTGAAATCAACAATATAATATTTACTTATAAAGCAACAGATTAAAACAAACAGCCTTTTAAATAATCACAAAAATTTTACATTTTGCATAATTTAATATCATACTTTGCAACATAAAGTGATTTGTGCAAACATTGCCCGTATAAATAAATGTGGGTATCTTCGTAATGCGACTAATTCAGGAGCATCAAAAACGGTGGCAAAGCTTAAAACGCTCATTAATAGCCAAACGCACACAGGTTACAAGGGTAATAAAACCGGGAAAGTGTCAGGTAAATACGGTCCTACGTACCCGGGAACCTGGTATTATCCAGTGCTATAAATAATATTTCTCATTACCCCGCTCGGATTTACGGCGATTTCGCAAGCAACTTCGTAAATTAAACATTTCGGAATATGGAGGTTTTATTCAATTACCAAAATCGAGAGTAATGTTGAAGAACTCCACGTATCTAATACCTTTAATTTGATAACTTTAATTCCTTAATTTGATTTTCGCTTCTTTTTCACAATACGTGCGATTTTTCGTTTACATGTTTTTTAAGGCTGGTAAATAATTAAGATTTAAATAAAACACAGCTGTAACCATGTCAAATCGCTTATTTTTAAAGGCATTTCGGAGTCGTTACAGATACCGTGGTCACGATATACTATAAGCGAGTAACTACAAGGGATAATATCAGACTAAAAATATATAATAAACTAATTTAGATTTCGTCAAAAGTTATTTAAAAATGAAATGTAATCACTGGCATCTACCGTCAAAACCAGGAACTATTTTAAATAAGGCTTCGAAGCAAACAGCGCAACCTTACACAAGCTTACTCCCGAAGCTCCATGTTTCCCGGCATCTACCGGCGGCACTGGGAACACGCCCCTCCGGCCCCGCCAGCCCCGCAGCCCCCGCGGCAAGCCTATCGATCGCCCTCCTGCAGACACCACACAACTCCACTAACCGGACAAGGCACAACCAGTCCTCCAAAAATTTCCACATAACCAGGAAACCACCCAAAATCAGGCCTAAATTTTGATACACGTCAACAAAGCCCCAATCGGACGAGGTGAGTGACCTGATAACATACTCAGCGCCATTCATGCTTTGATCCATTCATGATAACGTAAGACACGCAATCTCAGTTATTCTTTACTGAATAAGTAATTATGCGTATTTTTTGTTTTATTATGCAATTATGATGAAGAAACTATGTATACGTAGAACAGTGCGGTTATTTCTTAAAGGTTGTAATGGTGGTGTGTAATGAGGTCATCGCTGCAGTTTTTGTGTGACGTGATGAACTTTGTGGAAGTAGGTCGGATGTTCGTTTGCTTCGTGCACATTATCTACAGGTACATTGTGGTGACGTATCCGGGCGTTAGTGGTAACCAGGGCGTTGTTACATATGTGACTGTTTACGCGAGCATATGATCCCTTATCGAACCCTTAGTGATTGTTTCTATCCTTATCTTAATTGGTATCAGTGTCGATTATTAACAAATCAAAAAAAAGGTTTTTTAACTAAGATAAAACCATTAAGAATATGTTGTTTATACATTAGTGTAAAAACTGTTTTTGTGATTAAATGAGTCTAATTTCAATGTCATCCGCCCATCAGTTATCCCTCCAATTAGTTAATAAGGGCGATTAAAGTACACATAAAATAGGTAATTTTCTATATCATACCATTTCCATGAACATCACAAAATCAAATCATAACTAAGTATTTCTACTTTATACTTATGAAAGCAGTTTATTATTCACACATTCAAATATATTCATTAGTCAGTATGCGTTTTGATAATTGAATGCAGTTGTCATCTATAAAACATACAAGGAAGTTGCTACACACCTTCCTTTGCTAATTAATCCTTTTATTAACTGCAACGGAAAAAAAATAGTGGTACAATACCTTCAAAAATACCGAAGAACGACAAGAAGTGCATCACGTTCTAATTTTGTTCTTCTCTCTATTCCAGGAGGGCGTCTCAGAGGCGCCATCATCGACCGAAGCGGCGGCGGCGGAACCCTCGCAGAACGACGGCCCCCTCGCCTCTGACCGGGACCTGTTCATCGACGACGATGGCTCGGGGCTAGAGGTCGACGAGAGCTCAGGCTCCGGCTGGGGCCCCGGCGTCGACGACGAGGACGCGCGAGGCTCAGGTGACGGCCGCGACTTCCCAGAAGATGACGAAGATTTTGTTAAGAAACTTCGAACCACCACCCAACCGCCTACCGAAGCCCCCAGCACTACACCTTCCATCGACCCTCGAACCTTGGATGCCATTCAACCAGTAGACTACGATTTTGTTCGTGAGTAGAGGCTGAGCATGCCATTTTTTTATTTGCGTAGTCCTTATGTTTATTTTTTTATAGAAAGTCGATACATACTAGACTTGAAAATTGATATGAAAAAACTCATACGAAATAATAGTGATTTTAATTTATCATGTGAAACAAAACTATGATTGAAACGAATTATTTACCTTGCCTTTATCGACTTTCTATATAACAAACTCTTACTTCATAAAAAACGTAATCATTAAATGAATTTTGGTAAAAACCTAAATGCTATAAAGAATAATTAAACCAATTCCACGTTCAGATATCATTTACGGAAATAACTTTGACTGTCCCACTTACTCTGCGTGAGTATGTGTGTGTTATTTTTATCATACTGAATAATTGTAAATCTGACAATCCTGCAGTCAGCTCACTGGCAACAATCAGCCAGTTAGATTAACACAATAACTGCGAACAACCTTGAATTAACTTTTTAATAATTTATTAACTGTTATAATCAACTGCTACTCATTTGCTCGCGAGTTTCCACGGAATTTACTTGTGTATTTAAGTTCATAATAACATAATTTTGAAATGAATTAATCAAAACCTCTTCAAATTTGACACTTTTCTAAACAAACAGGAACTTGGTAAGTTTATCTGTTTGCTAAAGAAAATATTTTTCGTTTCTTTGCATGACCTCATTCATTAACCATGCAAAACAACATTGTTTCAAAGACATTATTTTTGATTACTTGCCACAATGACGTTTCATCCATCTTTAGATTGTAGCATGTTTCGATGTACTTTTTGTAATTTCATGGAGATAGTTTTTATTTCATCTTCATCTTGCTTAATCATTAGATGTTTTTAATCGTTGTAATTCTGTTTAGATAAAATCGACATTTCATTAACTATCCCAGTCTTCATCCTCTATCTTTTGTCCTATTCCAAGTTTCTTTATCCTTTACAACTAACTTTATATTGAAATTAATAACCTAATGAAAACCTCAGCCTAATTTTATGAATGAAATCTAAAATTGTATAAAACTTCAAAATTCCACAAGGAAACTTGTACGTACTAAATAATTATCCTGTTCATATTTTTTTAATATAACTGAATCATTAGCAACGCGTTTTAAACCGCAAAATACTAACATAATCTTTCTCATTTGTAGTAATGAATGACTAACTTAGCTAGTAGGTTTCTCGTGGATGGACGTGACCTTAGTTTTCGTGTTCAATTCCCACCACCTGACATGGAAGACAAACGTCCCATCCTTATTTAATAAAAAGAGGAAAAAAAAACAAACCAACTTTTAAAAACAAATGTAGTTCTAATGTACAACCTAAAACATTTCAGCTCGAATCTTGACACCAGACAGCGGCGCGCCAAGTGTTGAGGACCGCGCAGGCTCGGCCACAGAACAAGAGACTGTGAGACCAGAGCAAACTGATATTAGCATATCTGGAGAAGAAACCAATCCTGCTGTGGTACGTTACTCCTATTTCAGTATTTAAATAATAGATTTAACATATTTTTTAAGCCATCAAAGTAATTCAACCGTGATTAAACGAGTTCAGTATTGTAATCAGGATCAACAACGCATAATAATTGGGTGAACTTAGAATTGAGACTTAGAATTCTTTAAATTATTATACATTTAGTTTTTTTGGGTTTTCTTGATGAGAAAATCCAAAATGGTCAATGTTGTCGAAAGCCCAAATAATAAACAGCATGAAATGACAACGGCCGAATGAGGTTACAGTATTTTTTGTTTACATAAACGTAATCAAACTGTGATATGTTCATATTTTGTGTTAAGTATATGTAAAACTATGGCGTAAACGAGCTGGTCACGCCGCAACTGATACGGGCATCGAACTGAATGACGATACCTTGATGCTCGATATCTCAATGTCCCTGCCTCGATTTGTCGATAGGTCATCACGTTGAAAGATCAGTACCTTTTCATTCGATCGGTGTCGTTACGGAACGATCTCCCGATTGAGATCCGCTTGGCGCGCACACCGCGCATTTTTAAACGAATGCTGAAACAACATTACCAGGCAAAACACTGTCCATCTTAACTATCTTTATATATTTATGTGATGTATATTATTATGTATTTTATTTATATGTACTTAGGTATATATGTAAATATAGATATGTATGCTATCATTATGTAAGTATGTGTATGTAATTATTCGTATGTAGTTTGTTTACGAGCCGTACACCTCGCCCACATTCTTCTCCACCAATGCCTGGGTTGCCTGTCAGAAATCGCGTTTTGGCGATAAGGCCGGCCCTTTGTATGTAAATTATAATTATTGTTTCGTTTAAACTATGTAACCATGTTGGTGTACAATAAAGAGTTTTATTATTATTATTACCTCGAAGGGTTTCAACCTCATCGGGTTTCTACTCAGAAGCTACACTTCACGGTAGCTTGTTACACTGAAAAATCATCAGAAACAAAGTAAATGGAAGCGAAAAGCTTAAGGTTGTCCTTAACAGCGATTTGCTCAACTTTATTAGGGTGTATCTCATAGATATTATGTCTCTAAAAAGTCATCTAGGTGTAGCTGTTCATCATTAAGATCAGTCAGAATGGGATAGTCTGACACTGTCTGAGAAACCATGTCATCGATTTAATAAAAAGATAAGCTGCATTTACAGATTTACAAAAACTTGTACTTACTCAGCAAGGAAATAGAACCATGAACTTTTTAATAAAAAGAACTTTGTAAAGTCATACGGATCGATCTTAATCAACCCTATATACATCGTTAAAAAAAAAGGATAAGATTGTTTTTTCCTGATTTTCTCACAGAATCGGTATTTTTGCTTTTTAGATATTACTTTCATACAATATCCCTACAATGTGTAAAATATTGCTTTTGCCCTGACGTTCATGGAATCAACATATTTCTTTTTAACTAGTTTTTAATATTCTTTAAATATGATTTCAGGAGGTGGAACACGAGGGCGCGGAGTCTCGGCCGGTGGACAACGTAGTCTTCATCATGAACGCCAAGCCGGAAGACCGCGCCACCAGCTTCTTCGCGCAGCCAGGAATCTTAGCTGGTGGGTTACTGGACTTTATTGTCTAATCATATTAATAATAGGTGACCGAAATGTGGAAAGTTATGTAAACCGAAATCATCTCGGTTGTGATATCCGCAAGCGGTTTGAACCCAGCCACAATTTCGCCGGTATCTGTCCCTCATGCCCTAAATCCAAACTGACTGTTCAGACAGGTCTTTTCCGCCGAAAGTTGGTTTGCCAAATACACTGTTTTTAACAGTATTATACTGTTTTTCACTACATTATACTTTTTACTTTTGTTGAACAAAAATAAAGTATACAAAATACTGTTTTCAGCATAAAATGCTTAACGATTTATGTGCTAGACTATTAATAAATTTGTGTGAGAAGCTCTAAAAATATGTTTTTTAAACATTCAATAATTTGAACACTGTTTATTTTCCCAAAATACTGTTTGACATTCTTTACAGACTCAAATATACTTTATTTCTAGTAAAAAAGTTGACAACCCCAGCCGAAAGGCATGTATCTTTTATGATGCCCAATAAAAATAATAAAATCACCAGAAAATCACACCAAACTAAATTCTTATCACGGTTTAATCCGTGTAACATTTGATCCCGTTGAAATTCCTGATAAAATAGTGCTGATAAAAAGGATTTTTCAAATCTGATAGTTTGTTTCAAATATAAGCGTGTCTAAATAGACACTTCAGCTTTCTAATATTAAGTTTAATATAGATTTCATCTTACACTGTTTTCGATGTATTTGCTAATTCGTTGATAAATTTGATATTTCAATTTGAGTCATATTATTAGCGTTGAGTCCCAAGATCGAGGGTTACGCGAGAAACAGGATACTAATTATCTAGGTAAATAAATTAATAATATCATTGTTTAAAGATCAGTCAAAGCCCACTTTACTTATTTACTCCTCAGACAGAAGTATTGTAAAAATGAAGATGATCTAAATGCTTGTCACTGAATCTCGCTACACTACAACGGCTTAAAACGCATTTCAATATAATCACAGGATACCTAAAAGGACATAAAGTAACGTTATGAGGTCAACAAAAATATCTTAAAAAACGTATACAGGGTGACTGATGACAAATTTTGGATATTGAAGGAGAGCACTCTG
Organism: Stenoptilia bipunctidactyla; assembly: GCA_944452665.1. Taxonomy (NCBI): domain Eukaryota; kingdom Metazoa; phylum Arthropoda; class Insecta; order Lepidoptera; family Pterophoridae; genus Stenoptilia; species Stenoptilia bipunctidactyla. Next base: position 15,754,206 of record OX101726.1, read on the forward strand.
TGCTCAATTCTGGTCATAATAATGTAATAAAGGCAGATACTTAATTTTCACTAGAATTCCATATAAATAAATAAAATGTTGTTACTATTTACTTTACTCACGCTAGTTGCGTTGCGTAATCAATTCTTTAACTTTCGGATAAGTTTACTCAGTAAATAAATAATATTAATTTGTATTATATTTTTTCTCTTTATCACGTCCTCGAATTTCAAAAGTCACCCTGTTTAATCCATTTTAAGTAATACGGGCTTTTGTGTGGATTACTTTAAATAACAATTTATATCTCTTTTATATTATGAATATAAAAGTATTTCTTTTTTTTATATTCTAATAGGCTGAATTTTCACGCATAGAATGGGTTAGCACATTTGGTGAAAAATATCAGGAGCATACATAAATTTAGAACAAAATATGTGTATATCAAATTTAAATTCATCAGACAAACTAAAGCAACTATAAAGCTGGCTTAAGGCACATATCCGTAACGTGCACCGCTGAATAATATTAATGTTTGTTTTTATATGTATATTTATTTTTTATCTGTGTTATTCATACTATTTTCTTTTATGTTTCAGCTGTGATCGGCGGAGCAGTAGTAGGGTTGCTATGCGCAATCCTTGTAGTGATGTTTATAGTATACCGCATGCGCAAGAAGGATGAGGGTTCTTATGCTCTTGACGAGCCCAAGAGAAGCCCGGCCGCAGCTTCCTACGGGAAGGGTCATAATAATCGGGAGTTTTATGCGTGAGACGAAGCAGAACAAACCTTGCCACGTGTTTACTAGTCGGCAACCCACCCGAGGCATACCAACGCCGCACTCGGATGGCGCGCCATTCTTATTTTAAAAAATGGAATTTGCGTTTACGTTCAAAATTATTTTCTAACGTGGCTAAACTTGTTCTGAAACTGTCTCTAAAAACAAAATTAACAGACGAAATTAAAAACGAATTTTAATTTATTTTGAAATATTTATTGTGTACGGATTGTACCTTCCTGTGCAAATCTGATACCAAATATTGTATGGTTTGTGTGAAGGTTAGATTTAAAATTCTAAGTTCTTCGTTACTAATCTTCGGTGTGTTAAAGAAATGTTTAACGATGTGAACTTAGTAAAAATAAATATCAAGTAATTTATTGACTTCTCCGAACTTTGAGACCAATGATGTTTGAGTGGTTATTCTATTGTGGATTATGAATGGAAGTTCTTGTAAATTAAAATCTGTATAAATAATTGTGCCATCCGCTTGTTCTTCAATTGTAAAATACGTACACGCTGTAGATTTCTAGTGAGACTCTCTGTAGCTTCTATGAATGGATATGTCCATGTCTGTTCGTCTATGTTGTGTAAAATAGCTTTATGCGTAAGTGACATAGTTTTCTGAGTAGAATTTTTTAATTACGTACATATTAAAATGTACTCTATATTTATAATCCGTAAACTGTAAAGTCGCTTAGATATCAATAAGTTGTTAAAACTGAATATGACAAGGCATTGTATCTTAGATACGTACTATCTAAAACCAACCGTTCCTTGAATAAAATTATTTAAAATATATCAAAACATATGTTACATAATATTTTGTATGTAACTTTAGGAATAACTGTAAAACTTTGCGTCTATATTTTTTTTTTAAATCAAGCAAACCAAAACTTTATTTTTGAATTGACTGAAATCATACAAATATAAAATGTTTACATATTTAACTTACGATAGTTTTTATATTCTACGTTAAAGTTATTTTTTTTCTTATCGGCTATGAACTAGTAATATGTAAAGTCTTGATTTTAATTAGACTATGTACCTATTCTATGTTTTAGTGTTGTTTAATCTCATACTGCCTTTTTGACAGACAGAATAGATAAGTCGTGTTTCGTCTCATTCACTTAAATAAGATATGTTCGTTTGAATGGAAAAGACAAAACACTGCCTAACCAGTCTTTGGGTCAAACTTATGGCGGGTTTCAATACACAAACTCGATCGTTATGATTTTTATCTAGTTATTTTCTTTTTGTTTGTATTGGTTGTTATCACAACACCCTTACACTTAGTGTTTTAATGCAACATCGGCCATTGAATAAAACATTGAAACCCGTAAGTAATTGGTCTGTTAATAAGGCATATCATGTTACAATTAAGTTCTAAGTTATTCTAGGTTGTGCAACGAAATGTTAACTGTATTTTTTCTATATTAACACACTTTGTGCCATTTTCAATCCAAATGATTTCCTCAATAATCAACTTTTTATTTTCTTTTATAAGTACACTAAGCAGCTAGTTACTGATTACATTTAAATATATTTTTATGAAACAATTAAGTACTATAATTGTGTCAATTACTTTCTGAATCTTTTTTAAAGTAACAACCTACCTATGTATAGAAATCGCTTATAATTATAGAGTTTTTAAGAATATAAAAGTTTGATGACGTTTGTTAAATCACTCGTTCGTTGCATATAAAATGTTTCTTTACTTGATTCAAAAAAGACATTGAAAATAATGTTGAAATTAAACCACTCCTACATCGGTTTAATTAGTGGACCTACATATTATATTACACTGCGATTTAGCTCCGTATAAGTAACGATGAAAATTAATTTGTGTCCCCGATTAACCGCTGATTAATTCAAAAAAGTGTTCAACTCATGTTATTATATTGCCAAAGGAAGCAAAAAAACATTCCTATAACACAATAAAACATAGGTCATATAAAAATCGAATCTAAAAACATTCACGATGAACGAGTGTTATCCTCGAAAATTCCGAAGATTTTTGAGTCCACCCTGTATATCAATTTAGTATCATTAAGACATGTAACTATATGAAATACGATTATATAATATATATATACCCTTTTTTGTATTGGCGTGTCTTGTTAATATGGTAAGGGTTTTTAGGCCCTGAAGCAGTAGATGCTCTATTAGAATAAGTTGTACATTGTTGTTGTAAATTCTTTTAGCTGCTAAACTGACTAATATAATATTATTTTATATATGTAGACAAATTATATACCTTCACTTTATGATCTTTTATAAGTAAAGCCTAAGTTGACACAATACTGACAGTCTCTTGTTTATTTCGTTTGTGATCAAAATCCAATATATTTTGAAAAAACTGATATACGCTATACTTTTTGAACTAAATTAAATATAATATGAAATAATATTTAAATGAATTCTTAGAACCAAATCAAATTTGAAAAATGTTGGTTTAGATTAAAATCGTTATGAACTCGAATGTCTTCAGTAGTTTAATCTAAGGGCCAGTTACATGTAAGCTGTTATTTAATTCTGATAATTTTGTCACAATAGAAACGAAGCATTTATATTTAACTTACACAGTTTTATATTCACAAATCACATGTTTCGAACATACTTGAGCTTTTCTTTAGTTTTGTAACGTTATTAAGGCTCAGAGCTCTTATTTAAATGCAGTAGGCAATAAGTAATAAGAGCCCAAACACATCATAGTAAAAGATTTTTATGTCAGGAAGTTGCATACATATGTAATTAGAAATTCAGTTCTGGAAAACGGTCGATAATAACATTCCTTGCGGTCAGCAGTAATTTACCGAATATGATTATTGTCTTGTTTATTGAAAAGAACATTGTTCTAGAAAGAATGGAAATTTTTCGAAATTTGAGGATCGCGTAGATAAAAGAAAAGAAGAAATGATCAATATCATCTATTTCCTCTGATTCAAGGAATTCGAGCCAAATTTCTTCCTCTGAATCAAAAAACTTGTACTCTGAATCAGAGGAAGAAATTCGGCTCTATTCCGCATTTCCGATTTGCTTTAAAATAAACGTGTCTAACCATAATTCTTAACTTCGTATTTACCGAAAATATAACGTTTTATACTTAATTAAACTGACATCTCTCATTCTGTACGCGAGAGTAACGATATACCTATGTGAAACGATAGTTACACAATTTAACAGGTTGATGTTACTTGTAAAATAGTACAACATTCCAGTGCTTAATTTATATGGCCTAGGTATCATTTGGTATTGTTACTCGCTCTCTTTTCAGAAATAGTTAAGCCATTTCTCATTTTAAATATCGATACCTAGGACATAACGATTATGTATAAAATTGACTATCTAAGCTACAAATTCACTAGCAAATGTTTTATTTGGTGCTCTATGTTCAATTGAATAAGGTACACTTTCACTCTAGAATTTATGCCTTCTTCAACTGTTCTGACGTACGTATGTGCTCGGCCTTGTTTAAACAGAACAATAATTTAAGTTTCTATAATTTTTATTTTATAGTAGTTCTTAGTTCTAAAATCTAGGTGTCCACTTTGTAAATAGTGCCCATTTACACTTAGATAAATATACAGGTCATATGAACAAATACATAACATTGGTTTTATTTCAGTAACTTACTAAACTATGAGGTAAAATTATCCCTGAACGACGCATTTAAGTCCTACCAGCAACATCTCGCCAAAATCTAAGTACTCAATACCGATGGTCCATTTAGATTGGCCAGCGGGGCTAGCATGCGACCAATGACAACGATAAATCGGCATTTATATCGATATTTTCTTAGCATATGGCACTAAGAGTATGTATTTTTTTAGAATATGGCAGTTTTGGTTCTGTGGGCTTGATCATGGTATCGATAATTATATTTATTATGGTGCGCATATTAGCTAACGTGATAGGATAAAACCATTCGATAATGTTTATCTTTTTGATCCGAGTCTTTATCGATGGTCGCATGCTAGCCCTGAAGTATGGGGAATTCGATTTTAATAACGAGATAAACTACATTTACACATTTACAAAAAACTTGTACTCAGCGCAGAAATTTTGAAAATACAACTAAAACTTTTTATAGTAAGATACTCTTGATACCTCTTGTATGAAGGTATTGTTCGAAGTTGCAGAACAGGAAAGCTTGGCTCACAATACAATAAAGAAGGAGTGATAGGGATCATTATGTTAAAACTATTTAAGTGCCGTTTTCTTGCTTTGTATTGCCCTTGTGGCTGAGAACACCTGTGGTTAACACGCTATTTCGGCGCTCTGAAAAAAGAATGTTCAGCAAGTAAACTGTCACACATTGGCTATCATTTCATGTAAACTTTATTATCCTTCGCCTTAACTGATATTAATGTAGCATAGATTACCTACATTTGGAGACTTTTAGAAAGGTATTTTATAGCGTACCAAATCGACTGTGTATACCAGTGATGTATACCCACGTCGGCAACACTGGAACTGGGGATTAAAATGCGAACCCGATCTAGATAGGAATAAACAAGTAACCAAGTATAGTTTTTACTTTTTCTTTAACAAATATTTTGAATATCCCTCTAGTTGTAATTTAGAGCAGTTTGGCATTAAATTGTTGCCGTCTTTGCAGTTGAACCCTTTTCAAATGAATATTTTCACCATTCTCACCGACTTCGTTGACAGATGTAATAACTAGGCTAGTACTTACGTAAAGTGTCGTGATGTGATTTCTAAGGGTGTCACACCAATCAATCGACCGTCGATCGATGGCAGAATAGAATTGGTGTAGATTGGTGTGGTAACACCGTGAGCCCCGAGTACTAATACTGGTGCTAAGCAGTGGTGCTAACCACCGGATTAAAATGTACCAATAGATTTAATTAATTTATTCCGAAGATTACTAAGAACATACATACACATAGACTTTTTCCTTTATTACATTTAGGGCAGAGTAAGAGTATTTTTGTAACTGTTACCTTTTAGGCTGATACGATCAAAACAGGCAAATGGGAAAACCGATACGTTGTAAGTATGTAGGGTTAAGTAGGCAACAGTGGCTCAGTCAGGTACAGTGACTCACTCAGGTTTCGACCTGATAGACATCGATAATATAGCTGGATCTATGATACAGTTGAGGCGGCCAGTAACTTACTTTAATCAAACTAGTCGGCGTGCGAATCAAGTGCGGATTGTTAATGCCACGACGTTTTACTATTTTTCGCTCAATAAAATTACTTTTTGAGGTATGTTTGATGTGTGTAATAAACTATATTTTTTGTTATTTATGACGTCTTATTACTATAAACGTAAAGTAGGCCTAATGTTATTGAATTTTTTTATGCTCTAGAACAAATTTGATTTTTATGCATCTCGCTGTGATGGTTTATTTTGAAAATGGCAGAGAGGTACACGCTGACTCAATTTGGTAAAGCACACTGTGGCTCATGAGTCACTGAGTACTTTTCCAATTTTTTCTACAGTTTTATATTGTGTTTTTTTTAAGTAGGAGAGTACCGACTCATTAAAAAACAGAAAACGCTTCCTTTAGAAAGCAATAAAGCTTATTTGGCGTCTAATGGGCAATATGAATTACTTGATGTATTATCTATCATCCGCCCAGTTAGGACCAAACTAATCTATCTACAAAAAAACATATAGAAGAACAAGATGCTATCCTGAAAAACAATTTTATAGTTTGCTGCGCAGGAAAGTCGCTAAGTAGCATAAAGTTTTATTTTAATTAGGATAAATAAAAATTTTGATTATAAATTCACGTTTTTTGTTAATTATTTCTACTACTGCGTCACTGTATACTATTAGAGCCACTGTGTACCTAGGTACTGAGTCACTGTGTACATATAGGAGTACACAGATGCTCATTTCTTCTTTTTCCTTCTAAAAACATCCGAGTCACTGTTGCCTCCTTGAAACTTCACCTAGATAAATAGCTGGACAAGCATTCCCATAGGTAAAACTTTTAGGGGCCACGAACGTGACCAAGTAAGAACACTTCTGACAATGATGTTATCGATATAAGTACCATATAACTTAAGAAAATCAAATTAACTTGTAAAATACAAACAAAACTCTAATTTTGCTAAGTATTACTTTTGCTCAATTATTTATGATAAAGTTATATAATTTTAAAGTAAATTGTGTATTTTAATATAGTCGTAATTAACTAATTACTATGCCACTGATAGTTTATGAATAAATAAAAAAGAATGTATGAAACAAATCCGACGTAAACTCCGATAGGTTGCACCAGTAGTTTTATTTACTGTAATATTTTCAAGCGAATTGAATACATACATAAATACTTTCTCTTACCCAATAAAATAATGAGCAATAAAACAATAATACACACCACTTTATAACTACTGAAATTTCTGATCAATATTTTTGTAATTCCAAAATAAATGTTTCTAAAATAAAAAGCAACACGGCAATTTTTTTAATTAATTGCTTTTTTGATAAAGTCTTAATTATTTTATTACAATGAAAATATTAAAAATTATTTATTGAAGCAATAAATTTTACTCATTTACAATATCACTGAATTCTGCGATAAGGAAAATCCGTGGTAAAGAAGTCGGTTACTTCCTGTGCTTAACTTGTTGATTGATTGAGAACAGTTTGTCAAACTGTTCTCAATTAACAAACATTACACAAAAAACTATGCCACTGCAAGTTTATTAATAAATTAAAATAGCTTAGAACATAACGTCGAATAGTATGAAACCGGCGATGCTGGTATGAAAAGATTAATGAAGGTGTAGGAAGCAAAAGTGGTATGTCTGGATGGACGTAATTGATGTTCCCTAGTGTCTGCCTACCCCAAAGGGAGACAGGCTAGGCATGAAGTTATGTTAAATATTGTATGTTAGTATGAAACAACTCCGATAGGTGGCACCACTAGTATTATTTTCTATTATTTTCCCAAGCGAATGGAAAAGTAGTTAAATAATACATAAAAACTTTCTCTTACTCACGGACATCTGTTTTGTACTCTTACCTAATGAAATAATGAGCAATAAAACAATAATTTATTTATACCACTTTTAAAATACTGAAATTTTTTATGACATTTTTTTATTTCCAAAATAAAAGGACAATAACACCTATACTAATGTTTCAAAAATAAAATAACATGGCAAAGTATGAAAAAATATATCAAAAAAGTTTGACAGCGGTGGGATTCGAACCCACGCCCTTTCGGACTGGTGCCTAAAACCAGCGCCTTAGACCACTCGGCCACGCTGCCTCTTGACAAGGTTGTCGAAATTTGGTTTCATGTTATATTGATGAAATTTTATGATAATATGAAATATTGAATGAGCTAAAGACAAAAAAAATGTAGGGTTTTTTTTTTTTTTAATTCTCATATATTTTTATTTATATTAATACTCAACACTTTGTTCTACATTGTTATTTTTATTTCCTGTTTTTAAAATCCAGTAATAGTTCAGCAACCAAGAGGTTGGTAAGCAAAGCTTGACAATTATCAAACCATTAGGTTAATTAGCGCGTCAATATACGGGTTATAAAATGATCACTACGTAGGTACATAAAGCCTTTTCAACTGCAATGTTTATTACAAATCCTACATAAATCGAGAGAGTATTACAAAAGAGGAGATTTTAGCTCTCTACATTCTGAGCCCTTGTGTTATGAGGTGTTTGGTGCCAGAAAATTAAGAAATAATGTTTTAAAAAGAGGATTTAATAAAGCACAAATATTATTAATGCGAAAGTTTGTATGCATGTAAATTTGTTCCTCTTTTACGCAAGAAAGGGTAGACGGTTGGGTAAAATTCGGTACAATTATAGATTATAGTCTAGAATAACTAACAGGATCATTTTAATCCCGATATTCCTGCGGAATTAGAAATTGCACGAATAAAACCGCGTGAAACAGCTAGTAACGAATAAATTCTATAAATATGATAAAAATTATTAGTACCTAGTCATATTGTCAATAGCAACGTCAAAGGTGTTTAAAAAGTACATACTCGTACTAAGTAAAAATCTATACCGTAATATTATTATTTATTATTTATTTTACATTTATAATACTATTTACAAAGATAACTTATAACAAACCAACTGGTTGCAATTGGCGGTCTTCGTCAGGCAAACTTCTATTATAAATATAGCAAGTCGGTCTTAAGTTCTAATAACATGTCACTAAACACTCCTACTTAGTGAAAAGGAACGAAGGTAGTACAATATTCCAAAAATCACGAAAAAGGAACTTAAAATCAATGAAAATCTTTTTAAACAGATTATCCTGAGTGTTTTTCTTACAATGTTTTACGTCAGTAAAGAAATACCAATTTTTAACTTAACTATCTATGTACAGAAGGCAGTAGATCAAGCGTTTTATGACCAATCAAATTTCCCAAACCAATTTAAACTTCATGTCGAGGGCATAGAGTTCAGATTCAAGTGAATATTTTTGACATATCTGATGTGCTCCCTTTTGTACCCTAACACTCCTTATAACCATTAATAGATTTTCTTTAATAAAATCGTTGCATATGAACGACATACTTAACCGGCACTACAATTTGTTTTAATTTCGAATTAAATTAATAATTTTATATAATGCGGCACAGGCAGAATTATTAAGAATTATTTTTATCAAGAATTAAATTATTCAGTTACTTATATTACTAACATAGTACATAACACGCCAAGAATAAAAAACAACACGCCTTTCGGCGGAAAAGACCGATTAATTGTTTCATGAAAAATAAATAATTCATGAAACAATTTTCTCTCGGTTTTCACCGGTCTTCTGATATGCACGGGCCTTACAGTACATGTGTTTGTATGCAGGATAGGCTGTGAACTAGGTATCAGTGTGCCTTGAGTGTGATATTCACTGGGAGCTTGTGTGTGATCGTAGAAAGTAGTGAATGTGGTGGTGAGATGATCCGTTTCAGTACTGAAGAATTTTCTAACTAGGTATGCGGCAGGTATTTAAGATTACAGCTTTTTGTAGGAGGTTGTAGGTATGAGCAGCTAGTGAAAGTGTTTTAAGGGACTGGTGAAGCTGTTTAGGGATGACACCTGTAGATGAAAGAACAATCGTTACTATAACAACTTTGTTGAGGTGCCATATGCGGGTTATTTCGTTTTTCAACTCGATGTATTCTGTCAGTTTTTAGTTTTTCAACCGACTTCCAAAAAAGGAGGAGGTTCTCAATTCGTCTGTATGTTTTTTTTTGTGAGTCTTTGTAACACGATATTTCGGACAATGATGTATTGATTTTGAAAATTATTATTTCATACGATAGACGATACTTCATAGTTGGTCCATAGATGTCTTTCAATTTCTGATCAATTCGGCTTCTTCATTGTGTTCAACCTGTTTCTCCCATATCCTACGTAAATTTTCTGTATCTGGAGTATTATCTACACTATTGTAATGCTAGTGAATTTGCGGTAAAACTGTTTGTCATTGTTTTTGAAAAGGTTATTTTGCTGTTTTCTTAGAGTGCATGATTTATACCTGCGTAGGCGTCCGGAGATCACAGAGAGTTTTTGCTTAAGACTGTCTAATGTGTGTTTGCAAGTTGTGCGTTTTCTTCGTGGGTTGAATGAATTCTGAACTGTATTTATTTATGTTTTTTACGTGTCGTCCTAAATTTGTACTTCTATTGCCGTTAATATATTGTGTTATTCTACCAATATTTGTACGTAAATGTTCCAGACTATGCTCTAACCGTCTTTGCCAGGAGGGTGTATTATCTTTTTGAACTTGTTGTGTTGGGTTGGTGAGTTCCAGGGTTATTTTTTCACCATTAGTCATAGCAGCAGTCCAAGCCGCAGAATATATTATTGTTTATAGGGTTTGAAAATCTGTTGCTAGGTTGTTAATTTCCGGTAGAATTATACTATTTATATAATCAACTATTAAAGCAAATTTTATAGAATTTTTTTGTTTGGGTATGTATGGTCTGGTTGTAGGATCTGTATATTTTTAATGCTGCGAAGTTTGTTCAAAAATGTGATCAATTTCTGTATTTCAGTTGGCAGCACTTCGGTAAGCTAAAGTCAGCATCTCGTTTTCAGGGTTTGTATCTTGTGAGTTATTAAACTCTTGTGTGTAAATGTGTAACTGATTGGTATTTAGTGAGAATTCTGCAGCTACTTCTTGTCTGATCATATTTAATTTATCTTCCTCAAGGTATTTGTTAACTATTATGCAGATGTTTGCCTTGTCATATAAGAGGGGCAAGTCGATGGGATGGATGAAAAAGAAGATGCAGTGTCATTGCCCGTAGATTCAGCTGTTTTATTATTATTATTTACTAACTATTCTATTTTCATTTACCACCATGTGACATTGACGTCAAAGTTGGCTTAGTATCTGTAAAACAAACTGAATCTTATATATCGGACTTTCCATTTATTTCTGTTGGGTCCCACTTTTGGATCCCACTTTTTACTCAAAGTAAATATAACCATTCGATCCCAAATTCTAAAGAAATGTGAATGCAGGTACTATTGCAAAGAAATTGGGTTTAATAATTAAGACTGTATTTGATCAAGACATATCAAGCTTGAAGTAATATAATTATGTAGGTATTTATACGAAAGTGTCGGTTGATGCACGATATGTTGTATGCAAAAAGATGATCTTCCATGATATGAAATTCCTGTCGTATCCTGAATTTTCCGTGCTATTTTGCGAATGGCTGTATAGAGGGTGCTAGTTTATTAGAGCATTATTCATTAGAGATTATATTGCATATAAGTAGGTCATTTGCAACCTTTTTTCACAGACACTCATAGGTGGAACTGAAACATTATTGGGATATTTTAATTTTAGGGTTTATTTGAAAAGCTCCTGGTTGTCTTGAAATTTTCGAATGCTTAATTATGTATAGGCGGCAAATTTATGCTTCTTACTGGTCACAATATGCTGGTGTAGCCACTAGTTACTGTAACTCCTAAATTCCCTGTATTTTTTTTTGTATAATTAGTTGTTCCATTTTCAAACTTTTATTCTTTTGTTTCTGTGATTTTGATTTTAGTATTTCTGATAATACAATATGGTGATTTTATGATATAACCAAAGGGAATCAAAATATTTTTTTGAACCATAAAAACATAACATTAGCACCGCGAAAGATATCCTTATAGAAATATACCGATTTATAATGAATATTTCGATTTATAATGCAATGGTTGGTGTTTAACCAACCGTTACCATAACAGAGGCACCAAATGAAAAACGATGTACTCGACATTTTGACACACTTTGAGGCAAATCCTTAAACTTCAGTGAGGAAAGGTGAAGGTTCGGAATTCCAAAAAATAAAATACATCGTGATCTGAAATATACAAATTCAAAAGTTACATTGAAGTTTCATGTTCATTTTAATTTTCAAAAGTTTCGGGTTCGATTCCCGAGCTGAGTAAAAATTTTTTGTGAATGTACTTTTGAATGAATTTATCTTTTTAGTAAAATCGATGACGTGGTTGCAAACAACAGATCTTCGTATGTTTTTCAGTTTCCGAATTTCCCATACTGACCGGTCTAAATGGTGCACCCTGTATAAAATACGATTGCCCGATAAACACTCAAATATACAGAGTGACTGGTGACAAAGAAGAATGCGGGATGGTGTATCGCCTGTTTAAGTCAACGTTTTGGCCCCAAACTTACACTATTGAATAAGAAGATTCTTATCTTCATTTTTCAGCAATTAGATCATTTTTAAAAGTGCGGAGAAAAGAAAAATCGCAATTTGAATAGTTTTTGTTTTTCATACACAAATTCAATAACGAAACGTAAATGTAGACAATAAACTAAACGAAAACTTTTACTGTGTCAAATCTGACAACTCAAATGTCATACTACATCACCCACCTTCATCTTCATTCAATCAAAATCAATCAATAGCGTTTTGGAGTTCGTCTGTGTAAAAGCTTTTCGTACGTGTTTATATAAAGTTCGTTGAAGCATTTTACAGTAGTACAACTATTTTACAGTAGTACAATTTAGTTTCATTTCAACAAAAACAGTAACAGCTATTTTAGTGATATATACTATTGTGACATCTAGCTATGACATTGACAAACGATTTTTATCACAAGCTCACGTTTACGTTCAAAAGTTGTGTTCAGGATTTCTAACAATACGATGCCAATATTTGAAATGCAAATAACTTTTAAATCCCAACTTCTAAAAATCTGAAAACTTTTGTCATGATTAACCATATATAATATTTATAAAATATACATGTTTGACATAAAATTGTGAAGTTCCAGAAAGCGATACAGAATTCTCATACACGCCTGCCATACTTCTTTAGATACTGAAAGAGGGTATTCTGTTCTCGATTCTGGTCATAATTATGTAATAAAAGAAGGTACTTAATTTTTCACTAGAATTCCCTATAAATAAATGAACTTTTGTTACTACTAACTTTTACTTACAGCTAAGTTGATCGCGGCATGTGACCTGGCACGTGGATCGCTGCCAATGCTAGTGTAACTATGCATTGCGTAATCAATTCTGTAACTTTCGGTTAAGTTTTCTCAATAAATAATAAATATTTATTTTTTATTATATTTTTTCTCTTCATGTAGGATCTAAACTATCATGTCCTTGAATTTCAAAAGTAACCAGTCAACCTGTATAAGTAGTTAAAAAAATTATATGTTTGAGTTTTGGCTAAACAACGAAGAATTTGTAAATGTAGTTCGAAGGTTGAAATTATAAACTATATAAAGCAACGAAAGTAAACATAACGCAAATGATAGAATTCAATATTTTTATTTTTATAAAGTAATAAACTCTAATTATATTATATTAATTTAAATATTGAATTATATTAGAACAGGTTGGTGGGATAGCTTAGTTTCCTAAGTAGCTTTTTATTTAATTAGTAATATTAAAAAAAAATGTTTAGACTTGTGTCGTTACGTGTACATATTTAACATGGGATTCAACGGAAACAAAAAATGGGACCCAACGGAACTAACAAAAAAATGGGATCAAAAAAGTGGGATCCAACGGAAATAAATGGGACTTTCAATATCGAACTTCATACACTTAATTATATTTAGAATCCACTTATTTATCATTCACCTTACTTATCTAGGAGACAACCATAATTATTCAATCGTAGTAGGTAATATTTTGTCCAATTACGTGTTTTATCAATGAATTTGATTGTAACAAAAGCTAAATATTCATTGTACTGTTTTAATAACAATAAAATGTATGTTAGAAAAATTGGCCACTAAAAATTTAAATACCTACAGGTTTTTGAACCCTAGTTCATCAGTAGATGCAGAGTAGATGTTAACAATGTAAGTTATTTCTATTGTAAGACAAAACGTTGTTAAGACAAAACTTTCAATGTTCAATAGTTTTTGTTCAAGAAATTATTAATATATTAGATATGTACATTTGTACAATAATAATTTATTATTAGTATTATACAGGCTGACTGGTGGGTCACTTTCGAAATTCCAGGAAATGATAGTTTGAGATCATACCTGAAGAGAAAAAATAAAATAAATATTAATTATTTACTCACTTAACGTAACCGATGGTTAAAGAATTTATTACGCAACGCATGGTTACATAAGCGAAATCCAAAAGATACTTAGCGGGTTTTGGTGTGCGTTTGGCGGGAACACTACTTTGTGCGTGTTGACTGAGGCAGCGCGTCGGGAAAAGTGTAGTAAGGTTTCTTTATTTATTCATGGGGATTTCTGGTGAAAAATTAAACTTGCTTTTATTGCATAATTAAGATCCCAATCGAGTACAGAGTGCTCTCCTTCAGCATCTAAAATTTGTCACCAGTCACCCTGAATGGTATCTACAAAGTTTAAATAAACCAGAAAAACTTGACTTTCGTATGCGCTGGTATAAGCAAATCAATCAATGAAAAAAAATGAAAATGAAAATGAAAAATGTTTTATTATTTTCTCTCACATAGAAAGTATTTAAACTTAAAGTTAATTAAAAATGTTATAACAAATAGCAACTAATATTGATAATTTAACTAAGAGCTAAACAATTCCAAATTAAATCTATGTGCAATTCTATGGTATATTTATCCGAGAGACTGGTATCTGTACTAGGATATGACAGATTACCAGCCTCTCCAGGCTCCGGACAAGTGGTTAGTAAAAAGAAATGGGTTATAATATAAAACAAAAATAAAAATAAAAGAAATAAATCAAAACAATCAGTCAATCGAACACAGAGCTTCAGACTATTATTTATGTTTCATATTGCTAAAGTTTTTTTAACCATGCATATAAGCTACATTCGTCTTATAACAGTAACAGCTAAATTATTACACACTCAAAAACCATTAAGGTAAAAGTAATTTGAAACATTTTATTACAACCATTTCTACTAACAATAGTTTCCGCTGAAATAGGTATTTTTTAAGTAGAAAACATCAATTAGCTACTTATACCTTCAGCATAAGAAACATGGCTTTAAAACCAATAATTAGACAGAGGTGGGATGGTCCGACCCACGTACCGGACCTTCTTGTTTATAAGTTGTTACCTTGCTCTTCCGGTTCTTAAGGCGTCAATGACATTTTTCATCATCGACCGAGAGGTTGTGGGTTCGATTCCTGCTGAGTGACAAATGTTTGTAAATTTGCAAATATCTGTTTAGGGATTTAAGAAAATAATAATATTAAAAAAGGATTCTTGTTTCTGTTTCCACTAGGTCCGTTTAGTTTGGAGCTGGGGGCTGCCGTGTGAAGATTATTCACGGCATATTTTTTTATTTTTTTTATGATTCATACTAACCATATATTGCGCACGAAATTAGAACTCTATGCGTAACTGAAATTAACGTATTCTGAAATTAAACATTAAAGATATTAATGATAAAAATACTTTTAAAGTACATTAAAAGTCATTTTAGTAAACAATGGGCCGTATTCGACATTACAATCTCTAATTCCCTAGCTGTTTTCAAGAAAAAGGTTCGAGAACACTTTTTTTCTCAACAGTAATTTCATATATGATTACACCTGTTCAATTTTCATATGGTTATATATTAACGCATATATTTATATATTTTGTTGTTTTCATTTTTATTTTTATATCTGTTATTTTTAGTGTACATACTGGAATTGTATTTTTATCGAATTCTCCATTCGTCAGGTCTGCTGGTAGAAATTTCTATAGAAATAAGCTGTACCTTTGTACCTATTTTTCTGTACTAAGATTATATATGTTAATCATTACAAGTATGTACATACATTGTGAAATAAATAAAATAAAAATAAGTTTTTGTCAATAAATTTTGGATTTGAAGTGTTCTAATTTGACTTTAGAGAGGCTTTAAATAAGCGAATCTAATCTCAAATGACTTGAATAACGTACACAACACCTTACAACTGCTCGGACCAGTGATTGAAATGATTTTTAAATATAATAATTGTAATTGAATTCCTTCTTTATCGTGCACGCCGCAATAGCAGAATATGGTATTATCGCATTATGTTCTCATAGGATGGTTAATCATCATTTTATATTTACAATATTCATGCAAATAAATAATTTTGATAAGAATTTTAATAAAGATTTAAATGTCAGTAATATTTATTTATTTGTATACAACACCAAGTTCTTGGATTTAAACGTGAAATAACTCAATTATTTTAACAGACGCTAATAACGTAGGTACCACTAAATTGCCATCAAATCAAACTAGACTAATAAGGGGATACCCGACCACCGAACTCAATAAAAAGATATATTGCGCCCTTAAACTCCTATTACCTTGATTTTACGTGTGTATTAATATTATATTTTCACCATTCTTGCCCTGATTATACTTTAAATAAAATTACGTATATTGCTATCAAATAGTTTCAAAACTAAACAAAAACTTTGACGTCTAACAGTGGCATTTTACTTTAAAATAGTTCTTCTGAGCCTACGTTAAACTCGGATCTTACTTAACTACTATAAGTTGATATCAAGAGAAAGTGCAGATTTAGCTACGATAAAACAAAACTGATTAATGGTGGAAATTAATTTGTGTATAGCGATGATATAGTATATACAGTGTATAGTGATGATTTGGGTCGCTGGATGTGACGTGGTTCTGCGCGGAATTGGTCACTACTGTTGCTATGCAATGTCGCTTAGGCAGGCTCTATTTCAAGAGAGACACATATTCACACAGAGAGACAGAGAGCTCGTCTTTTTGTACATTTTGATGAATTCAGTTTTTTTATTGTATGGACCGTATTTTAACGTTATAAAATTAATAGAGTTACCTAGTCAATCAAAGTTTTTAAAACCCAACTTTAACCGCAATCCATACTTAGTAATTCCTTGACTACCTTTTCAGACTGACGACAAGTGAAACCATTAAGCCATTAGTAAAATTTTAACATTAAACTTTCTTCACACATTTTTCAGGATTACAGACGTGGAACTCATTTTAAAATAATAAAATTAAGGCCCAAAAAGAATTGGATTCAAAACATTCTCTTTTTACGACAAAACTATAGATGTCGCGCGCGCTATTAGTGTCATTACTTGCCAAATATCACACGTATAAGGGCCACTTTTGCAAATACCATTAATTCGCAATAAAACCACAAGAAATTAAGGGAAATGCCACCAATAAATCAAGACGAATCTGAATTAATTGGCAATAAATCAGAAACGGTAAGTCCTGCGAACTAATGCAGGTTTGACGTGCCGAATGGCTTTTATGGCTCCAAACAAGTTTTATAAAAACCACGTCTAATTTACATAGAATTACCTTATTAAATTACATGCTTTAGTTTTTTGTTTTATTGAATACTAAATGTACTAAATAATTTATACGGTAGTTAGGTTCCTAATACATCCTACCTTTATTATAAACGTGAAGATTCGAGAAGACGGATGTAAGTTACCCTACTCTTTAACTTTGCACACGGGTAGTGTGCACCGTGGGTGGAATTACTCAAAGTTTTTGGCAATAATGGAGCATAAAATAAAAAACGCTTTCTGAGAATTTGTGATGTTTGACTTATATTGGCATATACAATGTGTTCCTTTTGATTTCCCATAACTCTAGGGCATTAATGGGACCATGTAATAGAATCAAATAGCATGTGAATAATGTTTTTTTTTTTTTCATACCAAATAATTCAATTTAGTCAAAACATCTTATGTAAAACATCTTTATGCGAAGTATGACAACGTGCCATTTTCTATCCCTTTTTTATCGCTATGCAGAGGTACAGTTCGCAACGTTTTGCGTTGTACATTGTATGCAACGTTCCTCAAAACGTTTAAAATGTTTTTTTGTTTATTGTATGTCTTCAGTGACACACGTCTGTTGAATGAATACTAAAGAGATTTTACAAGGGTGATAATTTATGAACTCTTTATATTTAGATTGATGATATCTTGGATGCACTTTTGAGCCACATTTTCTTTGGCAAATGTATTATTTTTTAGTAAGGAACAATTAGTAAGTTATGGGATATCATAAATAACACCTTGTATAAACATGTTGTCGTATGCTATCTAAGAGTAGGTACCCTTACTTAAGGCCGATCGCCAAGCTAGCAAGAACACTTCTAATATGTGTTATCTCCAAATTAAATCGCTAGCGCAAAAAGCTCCATTCTCATAATAAAAAAAATACCTCAAATGTCACGCCAACTACAATACAATTTGCACCAAAATACAAGTTGATAAGTTTGTGTTGAACCCAAGTTCACGCCCAGACAAGATTCATAGTGCCAACTGCGACTTCAAAATCAAAGTCCAACTTAGAATAATAAACAATTACTCGGCAAAACCTTTACCCCGCCAAGCTAGAGTCGCCATTATTGACGATGCCACCTTGTCTCTATAACCCGTACGATTTCAGCTGTCTCATCATTAGACATTATTCCTTGAAGTAATCTTTAATATTTTCAGAGTATGGTGAAATAGAATTTGAATAGGATCTCTGAAATACAAATATCTGCTCGGAAATAATACAGACAGATTTGGAGTGCTTTCATTATTTTTAGGATAAGACGTTTGGCTTGCATGTGACCTGGTAAAAGTAATCATGAATACTTAGCAGTTGCACGTGTACCAAGAAACCTATTCACTTGACACTCGAAAGAACCACTATAGTGGTCAGGAAAAAACATATTCTACAACTGTAGCTTAGACTAACATAAGCTGTAGGTTGGACTGTTAATCTCAACTAGAAATAAATCAGTGTAAACGTTTGTTTTACAAACTAACTGAGACTTGTACTTTTTGTACCATAGACGAACAAATGCCCAATGCATTACAGAGGCTATGTGCGTCTAATATACCTACTTTTCAAATTGTGTGCATCCTAAAACCCTGAGCTTAAAATTTTGAATATTTAAATAATTTCTAACTCGTTTCAAATTTTTGAATTCATTTTAATAACTTCGTGATGGCCATCCTGTAGTGAGCAAATAGCCGCTTAATCTATACATATAATAAAATGGTAGGAAAGTCAAAACTGTACATTGAATATTTTTTTAAAAGAATACTTGGGGTATGATCTACAATCGAAACAGAAACAAAAAATATAGTTTTTAGAATTTTTGTCTGTTTGTCTTTCCGGGATAAACTCAAAAAGTACTGCATGGATTTACTTCAAATTTGGCATGAAGATAGTTAAGAAGTCGGGTCAACATATAGGCTACATATTATCACGCTAGCAGTGTTATAATCGTAGGTGCGTTTGGTGCTGCATAGCGTTCACGCAGACGACGTCGCGGGCAGCAGCTAGTTCATAATAAGAGCAGGTTCGATGCTCATATGAAAAGTTTGTATTTGCAGATATCTGATAGATTTATTTGAAGTTTGGAATCTTGGTGTTTTGTTAAAATATTTTTGCAGGTAATTAATAAATATTTTCCATACCATTATTTTTCATGCTATAAAGAGCAAACGATCACGTCCATAAAAATCAGTGTGACTATGATTTCTATAATCTATAAGCTAAAATAAAGCTTTGATGGATTAATGTAATATGACCTAAAATTTATTTAAAAAAAAAGTACACGTAAAATGTGAACATGCAAATTAAATGATTTGTTTTCAATACAATCTATCACATGAAATGCTTGTCGACAGCCCAATCATTTTATAAACGATGCAACAAATACTTTTGAAACTTACAAAACATGTTTCCAAAATTCACATATCACAAGTCATGCTGAATATTATTTCCTCGAAGTCTCAAAAAAAGCCTTTTTGTTATTTTTATTTAGTTTTTTATGATCAAACATTTTATATAAAAAAGGTTTGATATCAGTTTCTTTCAATGCATTGCCAAAAGCAAGTAAAGGAAAAAAATACAATGCGCGAATCAGTTGCAATCAGCGAAGCAGTTTTTTATATTTTTTGTTCCTCACTCAGCGCCGCTGACTTCTTGTTAACGAATGAACCCTTACGAGCGTTATAAATTACCAACAAGATTCATTTTGAAGATGATTTACCTATTTTTTAAGATTTCATTATGCAAAAACAAAGATAATTTTATGATATCTTATATATTTTTTTCACAAATGGATAAAAAACAATATAATTTGGGGTTTCCGCATACTTGGAACTGAAATAAAAAAAAACAATCGTTAATCCCATACGACACGTGCTCTAAGAAAGGGGTTCAAAAATGATATTTAGGTTTGTAATAAGTATATTTTTTTTCTAAACTGAATAATTTACGCGAGAGACAAACGTGGTAAAATGTAAACGATCTAAATAAGAAGACGATGAAACTAAAAAAAATATGTAATGTTCCACCGAAAATTGGTTTGAACGAGATCTAGTAAGGTAAACGAAGGTATCACCGAGGTAATTTCAAGGCTTTAAGGTTTAAAGTTTCGAAATAAGAATTTCCGATCGTATAAATAGTTACAAGTATATATTTTCCGATTCTTTGAGTTTTGGACTTTAGGGATCTATAAAGATGTAGATAGCTTCTAAGTAAAAATATAAATAAAAAAATAATTAAATACAAAAAGCCGGATGAAGCTATTACCGAGGTATGCTAAAGTGATTGCAGCTAAAACCGCGAATCGTGATTCTATTACCGAGGGTAGAAAAATAATAAGCAATTTGGTTCTGTACAAAATATTTATTAACAAAAAAACAAATTTTTGGCTCCTTTCAGTACCTATTCCTCAATAATCTTTGCCTCATAAAATTACTTATCCTCTGGTCAGTTGACTGTTAATACCGCTTTTTGCCGTATTGTGAATTAAATATTCCTTGTTTGCTTACAAGCATTTGCAAAGAAATACTAACAACATATAACTTTCAACATAGGGTAATCTAAGATTTGAAAATTTTGATGATTACTATGGAACGCAGACGATGGTCGAGTTTTGACTGTCAATAATATTTGTTATTTCACCTAAGCTGCGCGAGTTTTAAACGTCACTGGCTAGCCTGTTTCTTCTTGTGAGAATTTGTTATGTGTTAGAAAAAATAGACTATATAAAAAGACTTTCTTTCGAAAAAGATCGAGGACACACTTACCTATACCGTCTCCCGGTGTGTCCACAGATAGGCGTAAATGTCAATATACCGGGAGCCGGTTTGTCAACAGATAAGAGGTTATCATGATAACCACAGTACCGACTTAGTACCTAGTACCCTATCTTATTATTATGGGACTTACATATGCATCACTTTTTATAGTTCGGATAATCTTAATGTATGATATCTATTTAAAAATAACTAATTCTTAAAATTTAGCCCCCTTAAATATTTATTTTATACTATTTTTTAGTATTGTTATAGCGGCAACAGAAATACATCATCTGTGAAAATTTCAACTCCTGAAATATCACCATTCATGAGATGTGCCTTGTAACAGACGGACAGACACGGACGAATGGACAGCGAAGTCTTTGTAATAGGGCTCCGTTTTTACCCTTTGGGTACGGAACCCTAAAAAATGCTTTAATCGGTCGGTATAAGATTTCTATGGTGAAGTTAATACCGAGTAATAAGACTCGGTAATAGCTTCTTATACAAGTTATTGCCGAGTAATGGCTTGTTTTCACCATCGGTGATAGCTTCATACGCGATACTCTAAATAATCTAGTTCCGAGGGATAACATTTGATTCATTTTAAGCAAAAAATAAGTTTAATCGAAAGCCAATAAAGTTACCTAAACATATACATGATATCTGCATTATGCACTTAAGTTTAAAATACAGACTAAGGTGTGGTTTCATGTCGTATTCAATTTAGTGCTCTCATACAAAGCTATTTTTTTGGCTCAATTTGGGACAAAAAAATAAGACTTCTAGAGCAATTTTCATACGACGGAAATAGTTTTTTACGATAAATATCTAATTACCTAAACGAGTTTCTAAATCATTTGGGTGACTTCTATATACAATTTTCATAGAAATTAAATAAAACTATTGGTACTGCTTTATGCTATTACCGAGTATACCGCGGTCAATACATTCTAGAAGAAAATTACGAAGCTATCATCGCGGTATTTTGTTTTTATTTACTGTCAAAAAATAGTGCAAAATAAACGAAAATTAGTTAGTTACAATCATGGCTGAAACTATAATCCACCCTGTGACCTACTTCAAATCTGCATAAATGGTTTCTTTACTACACATTAACCTTAGCAAAATATTGAGTGTACTTACATTTGGCGACTCGCGTTTATATGGACGTCGTGCTCCGGCGCCGGCTTGAAGCAAACTAATCGTTGTTTCGTTTTTCTGCTTTGTTGTGCATAGAGCGCCACGAATCCATTCAAATGGATATAAAATGATTTTTCATAAAAGTTTAACTTTTTGAGTAAAATATGCCTGTAATTGCTTAAAACTACAATTATATTACATACCTCGATGTTACCTGCAGATTTTTGACTACCGCGGTAATGCCTGCGTTTACCTTAAGTAGTTTTTTGTATAAAAAATATACTATTATTAAAAGATCTTTCCTGTTCATTCTACACTTGAAATGCTACGACTGTGACGGTCAGGAGAAGTAGACTCGGGCCACTTAGAACATCTAATACTAAAATATTTTTTTTATTGAATAATAACAAAAAAAAAAAAATATGTGTATTGTTTTTGTGTATGTTTTTACACTGCTGTTGCTTTCCAGTCTCAGGTCTGCTGGAAGAAATTCTTAAAAATCTTTAGAAATAAGCAGCACATTTGTACTTACTCTATTGTAAATATTTTAATTATTAGCCCGGTCAAATTAGACCAAAAATTTGAGTAAAGTTACATAAATTACCACCAAGCTGAAAATCGGTAAGATTGTTTAAAATGTGATTAAAAATAAAATTTGAAAGTTCCCCATCATTCCCCTGTATGGAATATTTTTTCAAGGTCAAACGTCAAAAAAAAAGAGTTTTTTGCAATTTTCAGCAAAACGGTAAGTTTTATCATGAAAATACTGTGGACACAATTGTAAATCATAAAATAATCTACAAAAATGTAATATTATCTACTTGACCATGAATAAAACAATTCCATAAAGGGAAAAGATGGGGAACTTTCAACTTTTATTTTTAAAGAATCTTATCGATTTCCAGCTTCGTGGGAATTAATGTACCCTCAAATGTCTAAATTGACCGGGCTATATTGTTTTTTTTTTTAACTTGTGTTAAAAAAATCAATATAGTGTCAAATAATATTATATTATGCAACTAGTGAATAAAGGACAGATTTAAAGCGAGGGCCGTAGATGAGTCACGAGCAAGTGAAGGGTTCTAACGATTGAATCACGAGCGCAGCGAGTAATTCAACTGTTAGAATCCTGAACGACGCGAGTGATTCATGGCTCTCGATATAAATTCGTACTAAAGTACGAATAAATTCAGGAGTTGCATACTATACTTTAAACCATGACTACGAGAAAAAGACATAATTTAAGCGAAAATATAAATTTAATCAAGAAATAAGAAATGTACATTAATTGAAATGGACATAAAAATTAGAGCAATGACTGAATATAACGTAATTTTCTTATTATTATCATTAGGGTGGTCAACTTGTGAAACATTTTTTTTTTCTTTAATGGCAGCAAAGAACACAAAACAGTTTAAAATCAATCCTGGCTGGTAGGCCCCGGTAGCTCAGTTGGCAGAGTGGGCAAGCTTGATCAACACTTAATTGTTTTTTTTTATTATTATTTAAGGTGGTAAGTTTTATTTTTAACAATTAAATGATATTTTTTTTACCGGATTTATCCCGCATAGTTACTAAACATATATTTTTCATTTATACTTACGTCAAGTATCAGTGTCTTTAATTCCGTGGTCACGAACTACTTTTAAAAGTATTTTATTTTTAACCGTATTGTAATATCAAATAGAGCGCAAACTTTAGCGAACATCTTCAGACAAAGCATTCAAAAGGTAAAACAACTATATAGATGGATTGATAAACCTTTCGTACGGTACAATTAACTGTAAAAATCCATAACCCTACAAAAAACAATAATCTACATGTTATGATTATAAGTATTTTAATAACAAACCATCAATAGACCGTTATAATTTTTCTATAATAGAAATAAAATTTTCATTTTAAACGTTCACTTTATAACTAAATTACCTTCGTATCGCAGTATTTATAAAGGACATCTAGAGACATGATTTACTTAATCACTAAACATTTTCTCTGTTTTTTTAGGAATTGGGCTCGTGATGAAGAATTTATTTTAGCCCATATTGGATCGGCTTAGAAACTACTGCCCTGGACAAGTGTGTCATATTTATTTATTTATTTACCCTTTATTATACACAAAACCCAGAACAAAAACAAACAAATAAAAAAAAACATAATGTATAAAAGGCGGCCTTATCGCTTGGAAGCGGTGACTAATCTTAGTTACCCTCGCTTGGTGATAGGATCCCTTCAGGGTCCACCTGGCTGCGTATTTACAAAGTCTATACCATTAGAGTGATAGTGCGAACTGAACTGGATTAGCTTTTGTATGACAAAAACTTGCCGAAACCCTAATCTATTCTAGTACAGAAATTGACCGAAGTCGTATAGACTTTGTGAGATTACTTCAATGTAACATTGCAGCAACAAATGCTATACCATTTGATACCGATATTTACCGATCATTAACTCCAATTTGATACTTAAATGGAAATTGTTCTGATTTTAAAGATAGGAATAAAATGTGCATGCATTATGACCATCGTTATTTTGATGACTTAATGTTTGACTTT
Organism: Stenoptilia bipunctidactyla; assembly: GCA_944452665.1. Classification (NCBI taxonomy): domain Eukaryota; kingdom Metazoa; phylum Arthropoda; class Insecta; order Lepidoptera; family Pterophoridae; genus Stenoptilia; species Stenoptilia bipunctidactyla. The sequence goes on from OX101726.1 coordinate 15,779,171, forward strand.
GGACCATGTCGGGATTGTCCAGGGTTGACTATAATAGCTGAACAGGTTTATGGTGCTTCGCCGGCCGCTGCCGCGGCACCGCTCGCTTCGCTCGCTCGGCTCGCGCACGTGTGTAACTATATGCAACCTAACATGCTTCTCCTCGCTGCGCTCGTCGTCGCACCTAACCGTACCGTCTCCGCCTTCCGGTGCGGGAGCCCTTCTCGTAGCTTATCTCTTTCATCGCTATGTATATCAAACAAAGATATACCTACTTTTCTTCTTGACAAAAGCTTATCTATTTGAGTGAATATGTACGAGGGTGGATTGAAAAGTTCGCGGCCTAGTCAAGAAAACAGAATAAAGTACATACAAAAATATTTTTATTTTTCGACGTAATCTCCATTTAGCTCTATGCACTTCTTCCATCTGCTTTCCAGAGCTTCCATACCTGTTTTAAAAAAAGATTCCTCAAGGTCTTCAAAATACAGGTTAACAGCGGCTTCGACCTCTTCATTCGTTAAAAATTTCTGCCCACCGAGGTGTTTTTTCAGGTTTGGAAACAGATGAAAGTCCGAAGGTGCCAAATCAGTAGAATAAGCTGGATGTGGCAACAATTCGAAACCACAATCACGAATTTGAGCCATAGACTCGACAGACGTGTGGACTCGGGCGTTGTCCTGGTGAAACAACACTTTCTTTCTCAGTAATCCTGGGCGTTTCTGTTTAATTTCTTCACGTAAACGGCGCAGAAGGGTGCTATAGTACGCAGAGTTTATTGTTTCGCCTTTTGGAAGGTAGTCCACCATAATGACACCCTTAGCATCCCAAAAAACCGATGCCATCACCTTGCCAGCCGACAGAATTGCCTTTGCTTTTTTCGGAGTTGGTTCACCTGATTTTTTCCATTGTTTGGATTGTTGTTTTGATTCTGGGGTATAGTGGTGAACCCAGGTTTCATCCATTGTCACAAATCTGTCAAGAAAACCTTGTGGATCAGCCTCGAACATCTCCAAACAGTCGCGAGAAATCGTGAGTCGAATTCGCTTTTGCTCTACTGAAAGCAATCTGGGGACCCACCTAGCCGAAACCTTAGAAAAGCCGAGTTCATGGACAATGATGTTTTGCGTTCGTTCATATGAGATGCCTATAGTGTCTGCAATTTCTCTGATAGTCAATCTACGGTCTTTCAATATGAGATCACACACTTTATTGGTGTTTTCTTCGGTCGTAGACGTCATTGGCCTGCCGGAGCGAGGGTCATCTTCGATGTTCTCTCGTCCACGTTTAAATTCTGCAACCCATTTTTTCACAGTGGTATAAGACGGAGCAGATTCCCCTAATGTTGTTTGCATGTCATCATGGATCTCCTTTGGTGTTAATCTTTTTTTAAACAAATATTTAATCACAGCACGTTGTTCAAATTTCTCCATTAGTGAAAATTTGATCTACACACGTATTTATATTGTTCGTAAAATTTTATTTAAACAAGATATCATATTGAAAATTCGCGGGCTGACAATTGAATAATGACAGTTCAAAATGACGGCAGAAAAAATAACAAAAGTTTTTTTTTTAATGGCCAGGCCGCGAACTTTTCAATCAATGTAGTATTATACAGTACTAGGTTTTGTCTTTGCATTTCTTTGAAAATTACAAGAGCAAAAGCTAATCCATTTCAGTATTTTTTTTTACTGAGTTCGATTAGGTATTGTCGAGTAATATGCATATACAAAAGCTCCTCTATTAGAGTCTGACTCGTGACTCAAATAGTATAGCCTTTGTATATTCGCCACCTGGCTAGCGACCACCTATAGAACAGAGATTCCCAAACTTTTCTTGTCGTAGACCCCTTGCCATGGTTTACCGTACTGGGTAGATCCCCTATTCTGATACTATTTTTTTGTTTTTTTTTTGATTTAGCATGCATCCCATAGCGTAGAAAATTTTACACATACAAACATTACTTCAAGCCTGTATCCCTTATGGGGTAGGCGGAGCACTAGAGGTTATGCAACCATCTGTTGTCACGTTTGATATTGGAGGTATTAAAATGATAGATAGAGACTACTATCACCCACAAAAACTCCAATAAAACCTCTGTCCCTTAACTGACTTTTACAGTATTCAAGGGAAGAGAAGCAGCTGGAACATTCTATGTTGTTCTTTCGCTAACAGTCCAGCATGGAAGCTTAATAAATAAATAAATTTTATTACACAGTCTAGCATGGAAGCTAAATACATAATAATTAATTTACAATACAATATATGAATGTCTTTATATTATAAGATAATATTATCTTATAATGTAAGTAAATAGGGACAGTTTACGTTGAAATGCATTATCGTGAACCCCATTTTCATGGTATGTACCCCCAAATTATTTTTCGCTGACGGTAGACCCTTTGCTGGTTGACATAGATCCTTTGGGAATAACTGATATAGAATCTGCCGCCAAATATACGCACTAAATATATCAATAAATTACCAAAACTGAAACACCAACCATTTGGCCCCAAAGGAAGGTTTTATACAAGCTTGTGTTTTGGAGAACACGCAGTAGAACTAAGGGGTAACCTAGTAATCACTCAGACCCAAGCCAATTTAGAAAAAATGATTTCAATTGAACCTGGCTGGGACTCGAAACCAGGACAAGTCATGCCGCAACCGGACAAACGACCAAGGCACCGAGCAGTCAAAAAAAATTAAGCTGGTTCTCATAGAGCTTGTCTTATTAGTGACCAGACGGCGTGAAATTTTCAGCATTATTTCATTTATCATAGCAAAAATATTCATATTCTTTCCTACTTACTCATTATTAAACTACTACAAACGTACATAACTTTATCATTTTTGTGTTACTTTTGTTATTATTATTCTTATTATTTTCTTTCATGTGTAATTATTAATTCTTAATTTAATTTTATTGTTAATCTTTATAATCTTTTTTTGAAATTTTTTAATTTAAATTTTGAGATATCAATAATTGTAAATGTATTTTAATTTAATCTTATTCTATCTCAATCTAATTTAATTTGAGAACACATTACAGTATATTTTTTACCAAAGCTATGTGCGCCTATAATAGGCATACATACAATAAATTTACCTGATCTTCATTATTTATAAATTGTATTATATGTTAGTGTACTTCAAACGCCAGTATCCCTTATAGGGTAGGCAGAAAACCAGAGGCTATAAACCATCTGATATCACGTTTGACACAAGGTTAATGATGGCCTCACGGGTAATGCCAATGGCGGTAACGTGAGCTCCACTTATGGCGGATGAGGTAAGCCTGGAGGTTTTTAGTGGGTGGGTCCGGCCTTCTGCCGGATCATCCCCACATACCCCGCCGCTCCCCCTTGGGTGGTCGGGGACGTGATTGCACGTTTTCCTCCAGAAAAAAAAAGGGTTAATGATGGAGGGAGGCCATTGTAGTGATAGAGGGTCAGTCTATCGCCCACAAAAATGAAAATAAAACATACTATATACCTATAAACTATTATTTATTAAAAAAACTTCACTTTATGACAATAAAACATAGGTTTTATACAATAAGAGTTTTAATGCTTTGAAGCGGATATAACCGACTTTTCGGTAGGTATGTGTAAAATAAATACCTTGTTTTTTTTCAATGTACCGAATCCTAAAAACTTGCCCATATGAAAAAAAAGTAAGTTTTACTGCGCGCCATCTCTCAAAATGTACAGCAATGCTTTCATCTGTGTTCTATATACCTAAGCTAATACAACGTACCGTTACCAATAAAACAATTGCAGAGCAAGTCTTCATTTAACGGAGATCTTATAAATATCCGATCTTAAAACAGGGTTATGATAACCGATGAGAAATGACCCGTCACCGATCGTGCTACATACTGTTTTTTTCATGATTAGAATGAGAAAAGTAAAACTTGGCGACATAGAAAGTCTAGGTCATCCGATACTGGTCACGAGTATGATTTAACATAAAGAGAAAATTAAATATAGGTATTAAGAATACATAAATAATGCTAACGTAATTTAAACTTAATTAAAGATTTTTATTAGAAAACCAAACGTTTCTTTTTTGCATCATTTTATGACGACCGGCTGGTGTAGCGGTAACATACATTGCCTTCTATGCCAGAGGTCCTGGGTTCGAATCCCGGCGGCGGCGGATATTTGTGTGATAAACACAGATATTAGTCGTCAAGTCATGGATGTTTATATGTTTATTTACGTTAATTCTAATAAAAAAAAATTATTTATTCAATATGTATGTGTATATATTTCTTAAGTATATCAGTTATGTAGTATCCATAACACAAGTTCTTTAAGAAACTTAATTTGGGCTAGATAATGTTGTGTGAGTGTCAGAATTTTTTTTTTTTTATTTTATTTATTTATTATTTATGCTTTTGATAAATACTTTCAGCCAGGCAGTGACAAATATTTGAAAAACATTCATGCAGTAGGGATCAAACCTGGAACCAGCGTATACGTATCAGCTAGCTATCTGCACACTATGCCGTCCCACACTGAAGTCGTCCAAGTTATTAAGAACTAACTGATCAAGTTAGTTATTAAGAATTAACAATTACGTTTCCCGCGGGAATATCAGGATGAAAAGTAGCCTATGTGCTATTCCAGACTGTACACGATCACTATGCCAAACATCCAAATCCGTAGAGCCGTTCTCCCGTGATTGAGGAACAAACATACATACATCCAAACTTTCACATTTATAATATTAGTAAGATTAGTAAGATAAGAAGTAAGATGGAATGATTAACTAATTTGGGTTGCCTGGTAGAAATCGCTTCTAAGACATAATGTGTTCTTTAATTTGTGTTATTTTTTATTCTGGGTTTGTTTTTGTGTATAATAAAGGGTAAATAAATAAATAAATAATGCTATGACTAATGATTAACTGCTACTAAAAACTACCCTGAAAGTTTTTTCGGCGTTACTTGTCCATTTATAAAATCAATTATTTTTCTACTTCCAGCTACAATAAATACAATAAATCACCAGACAATCACACCAACTACTAACCCCAAACTAAGCAGAGCTTGTGATATGGGATACCATGTAGCGAACTAGGGGGGAACATAGAACATAAATACATATATGTGTAGGTAAACGCCCAGACCCGGAACGTTTTTTTTTCTTGTCCATGCGGGAATGGAACCCACGACCACTGGCCTCTGAGGCAGATAGGTTTACCCCATCGCCAAAGTAGTCGTCAAGTTACAAAAATATAGATGAACACCCAGAGCTGCAAACATTATTTTCTTGTACCGTACGGGAATCGAACCCGCGACCTCACGATTTACGAAGTAGTGTCCTAGACCACTGCACTACGGAGGCCGTCCAGCTTTTGTTATAGCCCCCTGTCCACGCTTGGACATGTGGACATGGGGCTGCGGCACGTGAAGACAAACCTGTTCCTGCATATTTTTACTTTTAATCAATAGGCGTAGAACCCTCAAGAACACCTCCAGAACAAAAATCTTAGATAAAGACCAAAACTGAATCAGTGTAAATACAGTGCCTTCATACATCGCAATCATAATGAATGACATGATTAACGATGAGTTGTCAACTTAAGTTCACATGCCCTTTGTTTAGTCAATAAATATCTCTCTTTTTCTCACTGTCCGTGCTGATGACGTTTTGTTATAAAGGAGATTTGTATAATTAATCTTAATCCTCGATCTGAGATTACTAAAATGTATGAACGATGCCATGACACCTCATATCCAAAAATTCTTTGTACCTCAAATTTATATTCAACATTGAAATAAACTAAAAGTGGTTGAATATGAAAAAATGGCATCATTGGCTCTATAAATTAAGATTAGTTTCTTTCACTTAGTTTATCAGGTACCCATAAAACAGACACAAGAAAGTACTCTGTACTCAATTCTAGATGATGTATTATGAAATCATCGATGTTCAGTAAGTATTTATTTAGTACCTCTTCTAATCCGGGTGACGTCTCTTCTTATCAGAATAAAGCAATATTTGAAGCATAATATATCGTATAATACCTTTAAATGATGACGTGATTTTTTTGTGTTCTTTTACAATGACAAGTTTAATATATGACTTAGGTGAGATATTGATGGCAAGTTATAGACATCAGTAATATAATGAAAACTGACGCATCGCTAAACATAGCCTTTCGGTATGACACATTTTTTATTTAATTAATAATAGCTATTCCTTTACCTTTGAACTGAATTACCATATTTCTATACTATTAGGTTATTGCTTCATAAGTAACGAGCAGATTTTAACTAAAACTAGCGTGTTAAAATCCATTGGATTAAATTAAATAAAGCCTTGGTATACTTTTCTTAAGAGTGAAATGCTGTCACGAAAAAAAATATTTTTTTCAAATATTTTTTTCGTAATGGCGTTTCAAATTATATTTGTTACATCAATTAAAAGCGGAGCTATGTAATACAAAAAAGAATTTTCAAATCCAATCCAACGAGCAGCTTGCCAAATAAGCGCGTTCAAAGTCTTCAAACAAACAAATACTCCCTTGAATACCAGTATAGAATATATCGCGACTGATTTAGCAATATTTATAACTCAACTCCAAAAAGGTGCCTTTCGTATAAAATGCATTTTTATCCTATAAATATTAAGATAAGATCTGAACTTGAAGATTCCATTTAATTATTTTACACGATGAGTACCTTTATCGTACCTTCTTTAAATATCATCATAACACTTAAAATTGAAACCAAATCCATGTACAAGCTGATATTTCAAATATATAATTATCTTAAAAATATATTAAATATTACTTATGACAGTATCTACAAAGCAAAAACTGGATTCGTAAGATTTTTTCATAATTAGCTGTTAATTAACAAAATCGTGTGTCATTAAGGATCTTTATTTCAAAGCGATGGTTTCCGCTCATTACATACACAATGTTCGGCCCGGGTTCGGAGTGGCTATTCGATTTTATCAACAATATTTGCATACTGAAGTTGTTAACTAAATTACACATTTCTAGTGAGATGGGACAGGCTGCAGCGCTAACGACCGAGGATACTCGTTGATTAAATGTTTTAAAACACTTTACGAAAATATTCATTTTTCTTTGTTACAGTAATATTTTTACTTAAAATAGATGAGTGAATTATAATAATTTTAATAAGTACCTTGGTCTGCAAGAAAGAGATCATAATGTTAACATTTCAATTTTAAATATTTCCTATGATCCTCCTCATTATCCAAAACAATCTCGAACTGTAATAAATCGATCAAAATATATATAAAAGCCGATAATTTAATAAAAGACGTTTTGTCTAACGACATGTTATGTTAATATTCTAATTTCTATATTTAGTTTTTTTATCCCTAGCAACGTATATAGGAACCTGGTGTCCCCTTATAGAATAGTATCAAAGCATAAATACCTTATAGACAAAATGTGTAGGTATCATAATCACGTATCTGGTTAATGACCCGTCGAGGACTGGTCGCGCCTGTACCGTGGATCCATCTGATTTATATGTTAATGTGAATCGATAAATCCGAAAATATTCTCCGAAATGTTGAGAAGTAGGATATTTAAACTGGATTAAGACGTGCTCTAATAGATTACTTTACTTTAGATGGCTGTTTTTATAGTGGTGCTGTTAAAACGTCGCTGATCCGAGATCTAAATGAATTGGAACATAAAATTTAAAAATATCTTTTCGTATTATGCCAATAATTTTTGACAGCATTCATGGAATGGGAGAATAGCTGACTAAGAAGATAGGTTGAAGATTTGACATCGCTCAATGAAACATATTTGTAATATTTGAAAATATTTTGCATTACTGTCGATGTTTCTTTATTCAGAATATTAATATTAGTATTTTATTAGGATTTTAGTTCCCATAGTCAAGCCAAGCTTAGATTTGGAAAATATGACTGTGTGAAAATAATTTAAAGTATGATTCATGCACGAGAACGTGAGAAAATTATAAAACTAGTTTTTAGAAAAGCCAGAAGTACCTTTTTATATAAAAAAATACACTTTTTCACTTTTTATGACACAGATTTATCTCGTATTTTAACAGATTATGAATCATGAAAAATTAAAAAAAAAATAACAAAAAAATCTAAATTATAGCTATCAAGAAATAAATCCAATATACTAAACAAATTCGATGGCATCAGACAGGATCCGGTAGCTTAGTTGGCAGAGGACCCGCCCAACGAGCGGAAGATCCGGATTTCAATAATTATATTTATAAGAAAATATTGACTATTGTCACGTTGCATATGCAGTATACATATCAATTTTCGGTTTGTTGAACATCAACGCAGGCAGGCAGGTAGCACAATTTCGCTATATCCTGGATATAAGAGCAGGATGAGTGTAGTATCTAGCGCAGACACCATCCAATATTGCTAGGCCGGCAATACGTTGTGGTCAGGGAAGTTGACTGCTTAAAATTTATTTCTCAATTATTAGACATATTATACATGGAGGTCGTGTGGTTAAAAACTTAAGTCTCTCAATAGGTAACGACACGACTTGATGTTTATTCAAATATCATATTAGAGGACGGCATGTCTTTGTCAAGCATTCAGTGTCATTGATCAGTTACTAAATGTAGTCCTTAACTACTTTTAATTATTTTTTCCTCTAGTTTTTGTATAGGTACTGAAAATCTGTATCTGGTTATGTATATGTCTATAAAAGGAGCACGTATCAACTTATGTATTTTTAAACTTAGTGCATTTCTTTTCATATTTAATATTATCTATTTTATTAGCTTATCGTGCTCAATAAATAAATATAATAATGAACAGAAAAAAAACAACAAGACTATATTTTAAAATTAAAAGACGAGAGCAGAGCAAGTCTCATGAGGATGGCAATCTAGTTTGGCCACTGAACTGTATACTTATTTGGCTCTGTATAAGTGGTCATTTAAACCCATTAAAAAAGAAATAAAACTATACTTAATTTTCGCTTTGGCAATCAATTATCAGGTCGTGGTAATAAATTTGAGCGCGGTTGGATACATCTTCCGATCCCGAATCTTCCTAAGTCCATAAACACCACAATACGAGTATTTTTAAAATTCTCACCTGCACGAATTTATTTTAAATCTTATCCAACAATTTATATTCCCGACTTTCGTGTTCGAAAACTGCTTATCACGTATATGTACAACTTTTTATGAATGTGCATGGCTACGAAGACTTTGGTGTTATGCAAATTTTATCCAAAGGGACGTTACAAAATATATATATATATTTTTTTAATTATATTTTCTTAGATTTTTATGGAAATATATTATATTTAAAATACAGTAGGTAAATAGTATGGAGAAAGTAAAAAAAATATGTCTGGATCGTAGCGATTGGCGTTCCCTTGTCACTGTCTATCCCAAAGGGAGACAGGCGTGAATTTATGTATTGTGTCGTTTAATTAAAATCCGATAAGCTATAATTTTTATAAAATACCAACAATAGTGTTAGTTAACTTTACGTCAATTGTTATATAAAACGGTACTGCCATGAAAACGCTAACTTGGTGGTTTATCAAAAGTAACTGTACTTGAAATAATAGAGTCACTTTATTGTTATACCCTTTTCACACTTCGAAATAACCGCATAATGGGTGCTCGATCATCTTAGTTTAATATTCAGTATCGCAAAAAAACATTGAATAGAATATTTATATAAGTTTTTGCTGTTTAATTGATGAAACTCGCCTAAGGCTTCTTTGCCCTCGCCTAAATTGCGGACCATAAACACAAAGTGCTAGGCATAAAAGGATTTTTGGAAAGCATGTTTAGAAGAAAACAATAAGAAATATTGTACTATGCTAATGTTATATAGCCGAAACGTTTATGTGTTTAACTACAAGTAGGATTTAAACAAAAATATTGCGTTGGGAAGTAACTCTTGAGAAAAGTTATAAGTTATATTTTATCGCGATTTGACCTGACATTTATAATAATTTTTCTTTCAGACAAGTTGAAATTGATTTTAATTTGACATTCACTTCAATATTGACATTTCTTTATTTGTATAATATTATTAATAATTGACAGATACATGTAATTAAATTTGAATGTAATATTTGGAATTTAATTTAAATTAAAAAAATGGCGTAATAAACCTTAATCGAAGCTGTCGTATCTTTCCTAAATTGAAAATTTAAAGAAAATGTAAAATCATATATTTTTTTTTTAGTAAATTTAATTAATTTATAATTTATTTGTATAATATTTAAAAATGTAAACTTTGTGTAAAAATATTGCATATTAGCTGAAATAAAGGATTTGAATTTGATATTCCTACTGAATCGTGTAAATCGTCTAAGATTTTTATAAATCCACAGCAAGTCAGTGATGCCTTGTAGAATCAGGAAGATTCTACGATAAACTAATTACGTTCCCCAGAGTAAGTGAGTTAGTTACTCTGTTACCTTAACTTATTATGAAGTAATATCCGCTTATAAAAAAAAAACATTTTAGTATAAGCTTTTAATTCTTTACTTGATTTGAAATTAAATATATCAAAATAGAATGTTATTGTAATTTCCGTTGAAACTTAATTTTTTTAATTATACCACTGAACAAAGCAATATTTTTCATACGTTTTTATTTTTTATTGAGTGCTCCAAAATATTTATTTCATTGGTATAAAAAATGAACAAATTAAATAAATTTTAAGATTAGCAAAAGCCATACCTTTATTTACAGAAGCCTTATAATGTATCTGTCAAAAGACATCAACGAGCTGTCGTTAGAAACAATATTTTCATTCATAAACATATTTATTAGCATAGTTATAAAATTTTTCAAAACATTGATTTTTATTCTGCTTTATTAATCTTTATGATTTTATCAAAATCACAAATCCTAGAACAAATCTACAACAAGTTCGTTGCCCTCCATTCGTTCATCAGTCACATTTTTGTGATGTTTACCATAATATGCTAATTAATAAAAATAAAAAACGCTTAGCAAAAATCGAGAACACCTCATTAATCTGCGCGATCTATCAGTTTTAATTTACGATTGTCCATCAAAGTAAGATACTAAGGTATGGCGAAGTTGAATGGTTTTAGGTCATCGTGCGCGCGCGCTGCCCGCTGCCGCCCGGCGAGGTATATAAGCAGGGAGAAATGCTCTCTCTATATCCACTCTGTCGTCTTCCTTCGAATGATCACAACTTGTACAGAGCGCAATATGGCAGTCAAATTCATAGTGGCACTCGCCACACTCGCTGTTTGCAATGCAAACCCCGTCCTTGTAAACGGTAAGTTGTAGAAAACTTTTAGTAATTGCAATTATTTATTTTTGTCATTGCAAATCAAAATTAACACTCATTTCTTTTTTTTAAGGAATTTATCTCCGTGATGGACGAGCTTTCTCCATTGGACAGGCATTCAGTGGCAATGGAATCAATACCGCCTCTGGCAGTTCCTCGTCAGATGGTGGTCTGGCTCGTGCTTACGGCAGTGCCCAATCACCTGGACTTCAATTAATTCGAACAGACGGCAGCGATGGCTTGCCTGGACAAGCCATTGCGCAGGCTGAGGCTTTTGGAGCCCCTGAATATCCGGCCTCATACGGAGATGCCAGAATCGCTGCTCAACACATCCCGACATTCTTTTCTGCGCCAGCACCTCACTCAGCCGTAGTTTACCAGCCAGTACCTACTGCCAAGGTTGTTCCAAAAAAATCTATCCACTGGCACTTTGGAACTGCTTACGATAGCGCCTTAGAACAAGGAAAAGTTTATACGGGAGTAGCTCCTAACACTGACTTCCTTAAGTTCCACTCTCAACCAGGATACGGCTTGACAAAAGCGGCTTCTCAGGAATCGAACATCAATTTGATTAATGCCAATGCAAATTCGAATAATTGGGCAAAATCCACAGCTGATATTAATGGTGGATATGGATCCGCTAAAGCTGACGCCAACGTCAATTCTGCTGGCTTAGGGTTGACTAAGATAGGCGATGAACAAGGTTACGGCAACGCCAACTCCTTTGCAGCTGTAAAGAGTGGTGGAGCTGGTTTGTTTAAAGCTAACACATGGGGCGCCAATGTTGGTTCCGCGAAAGCCAATGCTGATATTCACTCTAACGGGTATGGCTCAGCGAAAGCTAACGCTGACGTGAACGATGCCGGTCTTGGAGTGGCCAGGTCCGATGCAAACACTCATGGAGCTGGATATGGTTCAGCCAAAGCCAATGCAGATGTAAATGGTGCTGGTTTTGGAGCAGCCAGATCTGACGCCAACACACGCGGAGCAGGATATGGATCAGCCAAAGCCAATGCGGACGTGAACGGTGCTGGTCTTGGAGTAGCCAGATCTGACGCAACCACTCATGGAGCTGGATATGGATCAGCCAAAGCCAATGCAAACTTGAATGGTGCTGGTCTTGAAGTAGCCAGATTTGACGCAACCACTCATGGAGCTGGATACGGATCAGCCAAAGCCAATGCTGATGTAAATGGTGCTGGTTTTGGGGTAGCCAGATCTGACGCAACCACTCATGGAGCTGGATACGGATCAGCTAAGGCAAACGCAGATGTGAACGGTGCTGGTCTTGAACTAGCCAGATCTGACGCAACCACAAATGGAGCTGGATATGGATCAGCCAAAGCTAACGCAAACGTGAACGGTGCTAGTCTTGGAGTAGCCAGATCTGACGCAAACACTCATGGTGCTGGTTACGGATCAGCCAAAGCTAACGCAGACGTGAATGGTGCTGGTCTTGGAGTAGCCAGATCTGATGCAAACACTCATGGAGCTGGATATGGATCAGCCAAAGCAAACGCTAATGTTCATGGTTACGGTGCTAATCTTGAAAGATTGGCCACTCCCACACACGGAGCAGGATATGGATCAGCCAAAGCCAACGCTAATGTGAACGGTGCTGGTTTTGGAGCAGCGAGATCTGACGCAAACACACATGGAGCTGGATATGGATCAGCCAACGCCAACGCTAATGTAAATGGTGGCAGTTTTGGAATCGTTAGGTCTGACCCAATTACGCATGAAGCAGAATACGGATCAGCCAATGCCAACGCTAACGTCAACGGTGGTAGTTTTGGAATCGCTAGATCTGATGCAAACACATATGGAGCAGGATATGGATCGGCCAAGGCCAATGCTGATGTAAACAATGCTGGTCATGGATTTGCTAAGTCTGATGCAAACACATATGGATCCGGGTATGGATCAGCAAAAGCTAACATCAACCAGTATAATGCTGGATTAAATATCGCAAAATCTGCAGCAAACACACATGGGTATGGTTCTGCTAACTCTGAAGCAAACACAAATGCTGCAGGTCACGGCTCCGCTCGCTCCACGGCTAACACTCAGGGTTATGGCAATGCTGATGCCAAAGCTAACGTGAACACAGGAGCTTATGGCTGGGTGAGATCTGTACCTGAAATCCATCATACAGGAACCAACCGTGCTGTAGCTGATGCGCAATCGCAAGGCTTTGGTAGCGCAAACTCAAACGCAAGAGCGCAAGAGTTAAGTACGGGGTACAAGATCGCCAACTCCGCAGCCAACACTTCTGGTTTTGGCACAGCACATGCAAAGGCGTTCAGTCGCTGAAATTCAAATAGTTAATCGAGGCAATCACATCAAGACGACTTAAGTGGATCTTCAAACTTGTCTAGGTGTGTTTGCTATACTTAAGTCATTTTCAAACATGTTTTCCAACTTTACTATCTAGTAAGCTTGATATTAATGTGTGACTGATAATTTTTAAATAAACTAGCAGATATCGTACCAAATAGTTTCCTTTAAATAATCCTCTTGATCATATTTTTATAAAAACGAATAAGTTATATACCACAAGTGAAAAATACAGGATATAATTTTATTTGACTATATTATGATAGCCGTCTAAGGATTAATAACATCTACCTATATTTTTCCTGAGAAGTTTGAAACAATGACAGTAATAAAACTGAAGAGTGATATTTAAACTTACGATTAACAATCTAAGTTTTCACTAGTTTGATACAATACTTAAAGTAAATTGCCTTTGTCAATGTTTACAGTTTCAATTAATATATTTCTATTGTTTACGTAAGGTTTTTTTTCAATAGTCACTTGGAATAATAGCGATGTGTCAATCAGGGATGTTTTAGACTGAATTCGCGATGTAGCGAATAATAGAAGTTAATTTCATTGTAGTAGCCACGGACTATGTATATTAAAATAAAATATTAATTGTACTGTTAAGTCAATCTTGAGTCAATCTTATAAATGCCTATATTCAAAATGTTTTTATTGAGAAGCATAATCGAAATAAACATACGAACTTTTTATCGCATAAACGAATGGTTACGATAAGAACTAGGCCAATAACCTCTATTCAAACTTAATAATAAACATGAGCAAAAAAAGCTATAACACTGACCTTGATAATTATCTCAATACTATCGGAAGATTATAAATTCACGGTCACTATTGGCAGATACTTTCGTATAGAAGTCTTATTAGATCTATACGAATGTAAGTTTTTTTATTTAAGTAGATGTCGAAGTTGAAAGGAATGGTTTTATTTGTTTGTCAGATAAAAATAATATCATCAATTTAATTTTTAAAAACAAGAAATAATTGATTTATTAACAAATAAATTACTTCTGCTTTGCCAAAGCTAAAATATTTTTGTCTAATATCGACTACTTGAATTAAGTAAATGATAATTTGTATTTAGATATTTTTTTTACGTACGAAGATAGGAATATGTACAAAGTTGTTTTTTTTCGAGATAATCTATTTCTTGAACTACTCAATTCTTACTTGTCTATATAAACACATGAAGCGATGATATAGTTAGCCCTACCACCCCTGAAAAATAGTGAGGTACAATGTGACTAAACCGACCCTTGGTGCCAACCCCTTCAGGGTTTGCCTGGCTAGCAACCACCTTACAATAAAATCTAGTGTAAATATTACCGCCACCGCCACCGCGATGATGTTTTCTTGCAATGTTTCATGAAGAACTAGTTCTTTCAAGACCCGTGTGCTGCTTATAATTCATCTACACCTACCATCGGAAGCGACGGAGGCCACAATCGGGTCAAGTTACCGATAAATAAATAATCTCTAATCTGAATTAGAGGCTATTGATTGCAATATTTCTAAATATAATACATATTATTCTTTTAATTATAATACATATTATAAGTGTTTGGTAAACTGTGGACTGAAAAGTATCGTATGATTAATATCTTATTCTTTCGTGTAAGCTTCCTCAACTTCAGCCTATACGGTCATATAATGTTGAGAAAAATTTAAGGTCAAACATTGGTTAATCAATTAATCAACTTTTCACCGATGCTAGGTAGCCCTATCAGTTCAAAAGCATCTAGATGGAAACTTCCTTATAAAGCAACTATAAACTTATAATAAAATAGTTAAAAACATTCCAAAAAAAAAACAAAGCACGTTTCATAAAATAAAAATATCTGTTTGGAAAACAGTTCTTGTGTCCAAAAAAGATTAGTAATCCAGCGAGCGCTTTTTTTAATATCTGCAACTTTTTGATTATCCAAATATTTTAGTTTTACAGTTGCGCAAAAAAATGCAAAAACAAAATCATAAGCCATGTTAGCAGGTCGAGAGGCTTGGGCGGCCATGACCTTCTGCGAGGAAAACGTACAGAAAGAGGCAAGACGGTGCGATGCCGGGTCCTCCTGATGAGAAGATGATGAGGGGGGGAGAAGGAGTTATGCTCACGTTCTCCCTTCCGATAGACAGCCGAAGCGCGTGCGGGGACCAGTTGCGACTATTAGGGCTATATGTGGGGGTAAGTGGTCTCGTGTACTGGACCATTTCTTATGTGTGAGGTGCTCGGCTTAGGCTGAGCACAATCTGCCGAGGCTCGAGGGTAATACCAATAGCGGTACCGTTTTTTAGTGGGTGGGTTTGGCCTTCTGCCGTTTCATCCCCACATAACCTGCCGTTCACCCTTGAGCGGTCGGGGACGTGTTTGTAAGTTTACCTCCAGTAAAAAAAAGACAGTTTTTAAGATCTGCTGTGAACTCCATTTGTCCGCGAACTTCTTCCTTTAAGCTTCGATCCTCGAGAGATACTCCGGATATAGTTTGTTACAAGAAGTGGCCTTGCTCATGATGCCTAAAGTAAGCGGTCAAGTATAATGAGTTTCTATCTATTTTGTATTGGTGGTTTAGTATGATGTACTTAAGACGAACATAAACCGTTATAATACGTCGGTACTGAGATACCTTTTTAATTTTTTATGGGTGAGTAAGCCTGGGCTCATGAAACTCGTGATAAACAACATATAGCTGCGAGCCATTTATGCTAAATACTAATTATTTTTTTATTAATATCATTGGATTCTTAATAAATTGTTTACAATATTGATACACCTCTCTTTAATAATAACTATTATTAAAATAATAGCGGTTTAGTTTTGTATTTAAACGTTATTTATTATTGTGGATTATTTACCTACATACTCGTACATGGCTGAGACATGTTTCTATAAATAAAGAGCAGAATGAAGTTGGTGAAGTTATGGAAATAAAATTCCTTGCTTAGTGCCCACTGCGTTAAGAAAGGAATACTTACGTTTACTAACGTTAAACGTATAAAGAAGCATCATGCAAAATTGCAGGATTCTAGTTTCAGCGGTTTAGGCTGTGCGTTGATCTTTGAGTATGTCAGTCACCTTCCTCTTTAATTCATGTATACAAAGATATTGAACTTAACCTGATATATCGTGTAACTTTATTTGCCTGGAAGAAATCGTTCATCAGCGATAAAGTTGCCTATTTGTACACTGCGTATATACAGTGAATATTCATAGTCATCGTGGCGCCGTGGTAACTGTGTGTATCATACGATATCTCAGGTTAAGCAAAGTTCGGTGGGGTCGGTACTTGGATGGGTGGCCACCGACCATTTATTTCTCAAAGCGACTTTCGTGCTTCGGAGGGCATGTTAAGCAGTCGGTTCCGGGGTGCTGTATACAGTAGTCATTCGGGTTAGTCAGAAGCCATTTCGGCGCCCTGAAAATTCTGACATCCACCACCCCACACTGGGCCCGCTTAGTGGATAATGGCCTTTGCCTCCTCGTCATCCAGGGTAGAGACTCATGCCCTGCGGTGAGCTCATTAGATAGAGTTGTGATGTTGATGTTGACATGCAGTGAAGGCACTTTAATGCTATTTTCAGTAATACAACTTTATACAAATGGACGAAACGCGAGCTATACCTACGCAGCTCGAACTCGGCATGCGCTCTGCAGTCGCGATTGTCTGCGTGCCGAAATAATTTTTGTTTGAGCGTTACATTGAAATGTGGATTTTTTATACTTTAAAATTTAATAATTAATCATTTCGTACGTCTCAGTCGAGGCGCAACTATTTTTCAGTTTTTAACACAAAGTATGCAAATATAATTTAAATGCTGAAGGCGGGCAGCCTTATCACATGTGAACGGACCGCGGCGCGCTGTAGGCATTTATTTCAAATATGCGGGCGAGTTGAAATACTGTAGATACATGTACCGTGGTGAAGGGTAAATAAATACATAAGAGCTAACTTAGGAAAGTTAACTCAAGCATAACATACCAATAACTATAATAATAAAACATAAATACATATCAAAGTAGTATGGGATGCCCTTTTGCCAGAACCTGTGCCAGAAGACCCCGATTCTCATATGTTTGAATTGTAATCAAATATTCATATGTTTGATTTATTTGTCTTATGCAAAGATTGTGAAATGGAAGTTGAATAACAATACAATCAAAAGTAGATGTTAATAATATCGAAAATTTATTCTAAAGTAGTGGTTGTAAGGATATAAATATTTTCTGATAACAGCAATATTCTTAGCCTTATTAACTTTTCATGATTAATAATACGTCAAACTGCCAAATTATACGGGATCTTTTTTTAGGTATATCGAAATCATTACGCGTTCCACGCTCAATACCCCTGCTGCGTGATATGTGATAAAATATACATAAAAACGGGATAAAAAATTAATTTAGACCGTGTATTTCGAAGCCGGACCAGAATTAGCCACTTCATGAATGAACTGACCATGAAATGAAATAAACGATTTTTATTACAATTACTCATATCGATAAATTGTAAGCTTTTGTCCATATTTTCTGTATTTTTCATCACATTTAAGTCGCCAATATACTCGAAATAAATATATTACGCTATAAATAAATTGTATTATAGCTATCACCAGCTCTATTTTTGTCCATGCCAAATACAATAATTTAAAGCAGACTCTACATTGAAATGTAACGAAACAAAATAATCTGACAGTTTTAAAAAAGTTGTTTCCTAAAGGGTTTGATTGATAATTCAAATATTTATATACTTATCTAATTAAAAATTTAAAATAACTTTTTAGAAGTGGTGAGTAACAAAAATACACCACTGCAGTGAGCCATGTTACGGACAATATCGATAAATTACGACTGCAAATTATTTGGTTAATTTATTGATGTCACCAACTCCTCCTTGCCATTTCTGTATTCCACCTATGGCTTATTTATTAAAGAAAAGGGGGTAATGTTCTGATAGTCAGGCAGCTTTTTTGTACACAAAATCTCAATAGCACATAATATTGCCAGATATCCATACAGACCCAACCAAAGAAACAAGAACAAAGACGAAAGGAAAATATTGTACGTAAATATTGATCTTCTCGCATTTTTTGATTTTATCTAAGGTAAATAATGAACATTATATTTTATTTTATATATTATTTTTACAGCTCGGCGTGTTAATGCATACAAAATTATTGCAATATTTATGACTGTATAGAAATAGAAAATCTAAAACTATTGTATTAATTTATTCAAATAACAATTTATGCATATAAAATATCACATTAAAATCATTATTTGGTATATTATAAGTATCTTATCCCCCGCAGTTAAGCAGTAGCATAACGATCTGCAGTATCGAATACATTTATCACCACAGCATATCACCAATAAACGCCCACAACTGGACAATGGCCTTTCCAGAAAGAGTGGTAGTGCCCAAATGGCCATTCCACGTCATTTACTAAAATGATAAGTTGTCCGTCCTCATGATTTAAATGTATAACAATATGATATAGACTTGGGAATATACAATTCGATTTCATCGGTTTTATGTTACAATTTAGTCTTATATTATGATATGACTAAATTGTGACAAATTGGGGGTATTTGTTGGGTATTTTGCTTATTTGTTTTTTTTTTTATCGGATCACCTTGTTATTTAATCAGTGATTTATATAGCTATAGATAAGATGATAGAATAGCGCCATAATAAATAGGTGTATGCAATATTTTTTCACCTAATAATATATTAACCTCATATTCTGCAAATAAGATATTTAAATCGATAGAGAACACCCATAAATTTAAACAGAAATCTCTAAATTTATTATATTTAGTGTTAATTCATTTAGCAAGTAAATTTACATAAATGAATTATAATTATGTATGAAAATGAATTATGACTCCAATGCTCTTGGGTTTTTTGGAAAAAAAATGATTAACAATGTTGATCTTTTATAATTGAATGTTGTTTATTTTTGTTTTTTTATGACAACATTAATGGTCGAAAGCTACGAAGCCAGGTACAACAAATTTTCAAACATTATTTCAAATTAAACCTTGTTTATTGACATTAATTGGTAACTTTTTTATAAAGTTAGAGCTGTATCTCAAAATAATGTCACAAAACCAGCTCCGAGCATTTGATTTACTCGTGTGCCCGTTGCTGCCGTGAATATTAAAAATAATTGTAATAACCTTTACCCGTATCTTCGTGTGCTCAGGTGACAAGGCGAAATGTGGATGGATTTTTCATCATTTTATGAACAATTTAACAAATCAAAAAATAAAATAATATTGGATTTGGTTGGTCGTATAATATATAATATAATCTAATATTATTACTGCACGGTTTAGTGTCAATATTTGTAACAACTACGACAAATCAAACTTCTACACAAACAAAATAAAATGTGAGTCTAAAACCTACCTGCACGTCAACATCACATTTTTGTTGATTAATTGGTTTTATTGTTGATAAATAACATCATACGTAAAGCTGTCGTCTCTTGAATTTAAATGAGAGATTTGTCAGTAAAGGTAAAGGACCTCACGTAACATCTATATCTATTAAAGAGAGCGCTTTCCCAATGAAGCAATATGGCACTTCCTTTTCAACTCTAAATTATCCTCAATTATTTTTTATAACTAAGGATAATTTATTACATATTTAATTTTATATTGATTCACTATAAAAATATGGCTGGTCAGTTTTCTTGATAGTTTTAAATCAATAAGAATTTGTATATTTTCCCATTGGCTAAATTGGACGCATATTTAAAATTTGTATTTAATTATATTTAAATGAATTAATGGATGTGAAAGAATGGATTCTAAAAGTTGTAGTTGTGGTTGGTAGCTAGGTTCATTGTAGATCGCAAGACACTACAGTACTGTAAAACGAGGTCCGCCAGACTTGGCACCATTTTTTCACTTGGGTAAATCCTGCATGGATACCCGGACTCTTACTGACTAAAACCCCAAGGTGTTTCTCCAACATACGAAATGGCGGGTACGCAAAAGCAGTCTTCCGCGAAACCGCTAGTGCTGCAAAGGCAGCGTGCCGAGAACGCCCGGCACGCCGCACCTCAGCGAGTTTCCTTGAGCAGGAGCGGCAAACCCCCCGTATCCTCCGCCCAGGGACTTCACTCTGGCCGGGCAGGGCTAGAAACCTGCTAAATGACGTCGCATTAGGGTGCTATCACACCAATCGATCGACGTCAATCGAATTTTTTAGCATACTAAAAACTATCGATCGAAGTCGACTGTTCTATTCGTCCGTCGATTATCGGTCAATCAATTGGTGTGGTAACACCGTTAGATCACAAGAATCTAATCTCCCAGCGGTGCCAAAATATGGTGGACTCGCTATCTAACCTGCCATAACGCGCAATGCGTTAGATAAGGACCATGTCCGCAAAGACGATTCGAAAAGGGGAGGGATCCCTTCGCTTCCCCTTGGCAGACAAACTGAACCGAACTGACCACAGCCATTAATCCCACGGACGAGGCACCTCGGACACCCGGGGATTGGCGTAATTTATTACAGAGGTCATCTTCCTCGCAGCCGTTAGGCCCCCGGTCCTGTTTCTGCCCAGGATTACGGGTTGGCTGACAACTCGGTAGCCGAAGCAATACAAGCCTGCCGCCCCTCCGAGCAGCTGGTGCAGCTACTGGAGCAGCCGGTCCCAAAGGAGTGAGGGCCCCCCAGCTCGTTATGGTACCATATATGGGGGGCGCATCCCCAATCCGCCACCCGGGGACGCGTCCGATGGGAGACAAGACACGAGAGACTTGCCACCCCATGTTATTTCAAGTTAAACAGTTTCTTTAGCTGTTAAACAGCTACTTAGAACAAAATATATTATGATATTTTATATGATGGATTGGTAAACATTTACTAAATTTTAAAGTTTAAACATGTGACGAAGTCCCTCGTCGTTAACATTTACGACTTGCTCCTTCATAAGGTAATGTGCAGTTAAGTTTGTAATCATTGTAGTATTCGGTAGACCTATTGCTCATTTACCTACCTGTTTATTTATCGTAGATCTGAAAAAAACTTGGCGCTGTAAAATATTGTTTCGGTATCCTGAAAATATATTTTTCATTATAAATAGGGCTTCCGATTAACAGTATTGTGAGGGTTGGTTGAACCGAAAGTCGCGGTGGTGTAGTGGCCCCTGTGTATTTCATACGATATAGCAAGTTCATCATATGAAACTTTTATATTTTCTTTTAATTTTTAAACATAGGTTTATCTTCATGATGCTTGAAAATTAAGAAAGATAGAAACATCGGATGTATGATTAACTAGCTCTCTCTTTCTCTTAACGCTGGCGAATATTGGCGAAATACATAAAAATAAATGAGGGTCCAGGAGTAACCTTCATCTTTAGACTCTTAACATAAATTTTGTAACATTTGGATTGATCGCACTTTATGTCACATGGGCCTCCCCAATAGTGACCTAGATACTCCGCTGAGTACACAATATTATGAAACAGTGGAACCGTTCAAAATCTTCATTAACTATTTCATATTCTTGTCGTGGAAGAAGTATGAGTGTAAAATCTTAAAACAACTATCTACTATTATATTTCGCAGCTTAATTCTTTGCGATTTATTAGGTTTACTTATTGTAGTATCGGTCCCATGTGTCAGCCTTACACGGTTATTTTAGAGTCTTTTTTTTTTTTTTTTTTGTATTGGCAACACTGCTTCACCTCCGGCTCCTAATTAACCGGCCCTTTTGGAATCATTGTTCGTTCCCGTGCTCAAGCCTTCGCACGTGTTCCTGGCAACGCTCAAGACTTCATTGTAACGGTCATCTAGTGTTACACAATGCTCTCAAGATGGGGAAGAAGCGCAAGAACGAAGATAAGAATGAAATAATAGGAAAAAAAAAAAATAAGGAGACTCGAAAATAAGCTGAGGAAAAGAATTCGCGTTATTTCATCTGACGAAGAATCCATCGAATTTAAGTAAATTATGTAACAATGTCATTTAACATTGTTTAAAAACTTGTATTCTGCGCGTCTGTCTGCAGATATACTTACTTTATAACCCAATTTGTACTTATTTAAAGTACTCACTTGTCAAATGACACAAATTTGTACCACGCCTGAGGGTAGGTACTCACTAAAAAATATAATATAAAATAATGCTTTACTTAAGCACAACATACTTACTTTATAACCCAATTTGTACTTATTTAAAGTACTCACTTGTCAAATGACACAAATTTGTACCACGCCTGAGGGTAGGTACTCACTAAAAAATATAATATAAAATAATGCTTTACTTAAGCACAACATACATTATTTTTGCCCGGTAGCATTTATGAAATAAAACGTATTCATGACAATATCAAAAATTATACTACAGAACTAAACCTATTTTAAAAATACCCACCAAAAAAAATACGAACATGGTGAAGTTCTAATCATAGCTTCACCGAACAACCGTGAATCTATCGTGGAAGTCATTCACGAAAGTTCACCACATCACGAAGAATCGCTTGAAGAGGAGGCATGTATGAACGAGGCAGTTCCTCATACGTCGCCGTCGGCACAGAATCCAGTACCTTCGACGTCGGATCTCACAAAGGAGATACGAGGAGACAGTGGTATTGATGTCGAAATACTGTCATTATTAGGGGAAGTTCCCCAGTCGCAAGATATTTTGGGAGATGAAATTAATAAAAACATATCCGATAGATGGCAGCTCATACTTACCAAGGGTCTCATCAAAGAAACAAAACAGTCCTTGTTACAAGAATATCGGGTACCCAAAAACTGTGAAATGCTATTAACGCCTATCCTCAACCCTGAAGTTAAAGCGGGTATTTCAGAACTGACAAGCAAAAAAAGATTTTTCCTTAATGCTTAGTCAAAAACAAATCAGCATTGCTTTGGCTGCATTAGCGCAAACGACAGAGAAAGTCATTACAAAGAAATATTCATCGCAGGATATTCTAAAACCCTTAAGGGATGCAAGCAAATTGTTGTGCGATTCCTTCTACTACCTAACGAAGGCCCGAACAAATTTAGTTATTAATACTATCAATGCAGAACTAAAAGATACCCTTCGTCAGACCACCAGAGATACATTTTTATTTGGGACCGATTTACCAGAAAAGTTAAGGTCCGCAAAAACTATACAAAAAACCGGAGAATCCCTTAAGCCTTCACAACCATTTATTTCAAACAGAAACAACCAAAATTATAGGATTACTTCTCAAAATTGTTTAAACTGGAAGCCCCCGCAACGGAAGCCTGCTGCGCGGCCCGAAGCGGGGAGGCCTCGCCCGGTGCAGCGCTCGGGACCGCCGCCGCCGCCTCCGCCGCCGCCGCGACACACCCCAAACTACACACGCTCACGCTCGCCGCCCAAGAAATACAACAGGAGATATTAACATCTGAGGTCAGTTATTCTGGCCATCTAAAGCTATTTTACAAAAATTGGTTAAAAATAACTAATGATCCTATAATTTTGTCCTGGATTAAGGGATATAAAATACCGTTTATTAAAAAGCCCTTCGGAAATAGTAATTCTGACTCAAGATATAAGCCAGATAAAAATTTTAACGATTTTAAAATTTGCATAGATTACTTGATTCGAATAAAAGCCATACCTAAGTGTACATACGATAGTGAACAGTTTGTATCCGATATATTTTAGTACCTAAACCAAACGGAGACAAAAGGTTCATATTGAATTTGAAAAAATTAAACAAGTTTGTTGAAACCGTCCATTTTAAAATGGAAGGCTATAAAACTGCATCTAAATTCGTTACTGAGCGATGTTTGTGTCAACTATTGATTTAAAAGACTTATATTTTTTTCTACCAGTTCATAACTCGCACAAAAAGTACTTAAGATTAAAATTCAATAACAAACTATATGAATTTAATTGTCTACCTTTACAAAACTTTTAAAACCTGTTATGGAATTTTTGCGATCACATCAAAGAAATATGATATCAGTTATTGATCTCGACGATATTTTTTGCGTTGGTAAAACAAAGGCAGATTGCTATAATAACGTACTTTTTACAAAGACACTTTTAGAAAGTTTAGGCTTCTAGAGTAATTTTATTGTGATAAGAGTTCTTTACAACCCTTAAACACATTTAAATTTCTAGGCTTTGTATTTGATTCCCAAAACATGGTTTTAAAATTACCTCAAACAAAGAGGGTAAAAATAAAACAATCTCTTTTAAAAATCTTCGAAGCAAAAACAATTCAGTTACGTAATTATGCACAATTGATTGGACTTCTCATATCGGCTTGCCCTGCTATTCAATATTCGTGGCTTTATTCTAAACGTCTTGAAAGTATTTAAGTTTATGTGAAAATTCATCATATGAACGACAGATTAGTTTATCATTAAATATCCGGGAAGATGTTTATTGGTGGCTAGACAAAATTGATAATGGTTATGCTAGCTTAAGATCTGATGATTATAAAATTGAAATTAATTCTGATGCTTCTCATTCAAGCTGGGGTGCCTCGAGTAATAACAAGGAATGTTTTGGTTATTGGAAGGAGTCTGAAATGACACTTCATATTAATTAATTTGAATTTATTAAAAGCGGCATATTTAGGTTTAAAAACGTTTGCTAAAGAATTATCTGACTGTCAAATTTTGTTACGCATTGATAACGTAACCGCGATATCTTGCATTAATAGAATGGGCAGCATAAAGTACCCAAATTTAAATGATATGTCCAAAAAAAAAAAAAAAAATATGGCAGTGGTGCGAAACACGTAAAATTAAAGTATTAGCTTCTTATATTAATACGAAGGACAATTTTTTACCCACGGCATTGTCTCGCAAAAAGTTTCTAGATACTGAATGGGAATTAAGTGAACATGCTTATTGTGGTATTAAACGAGTATTTGGTGAAATAGACCAGAAATAGATTTGTTTGCCAGTAGGTGTAATACAAATTGCCCATTGTACATTACGTGGAAAAATGAACCCGAAGCATTTGCTGTTGATGCGTTCACCATCAGCTGGACTAACTATTATTTTTACGCATTTCCGCCATTTGCCCTCATTTTAAAGACACTTAGATAAATAATAGATGATAAGGCCGAGGGTATATTCGTAGTACTAAATTGGCCCACACAGCCATGGTTCCCATTATTGAAAAAGATATCTATTTCTAAATCAATTTATTTTGAACCCAATATTAACCTTCTTCAATCTCCTATCAGATTGACACACAGCTTACACAAGATACTCGGTTTGATTGCCGTGAAGTTATCAGGCAGGTTTTATTAAATAAATCGTTATCTGTTGATTCTACAGAAATAATGTTATCTTCTTTATCTAGTAATACTTACAAGCAATATAACAGCTGTATCAAGTCTTGTTTAGTTATTGTTCCGAAATGCAGCACAATTACTTGACCTGTTCAGTTCATGTCGTAATTAATCTTTTAACCGATGTTTTTAACAAAGGTGCAAAATACGGAACTATTAATACATATTCTGCCTTATCTCTATTATTTCCGTTAGATAATATATTGATAAAGCGCTTCATGCAAGGAGTCTACAAGCTAAGGCCTACAAATCCTAAATATGAGTTCACATGGAACACAAACATAGTCCTTAATTTTTTGGCTCAAAAAAAAAAAAAAAAGCAGACATTATCTTTAATGCACCTCGATAATATAAGTAAATGTAGTGTTGAAATGTTTATAAAAATTCCAGACATAATTAAAACCTCCAAACTACATTCACCCCAACCATTATTAAGGCTCCCTTTTTATAATGAACGTCCAGAGATTTGTCCTGTCCGGTGTATAGAATCATATATTAACAAAACAAGAGAACTTCGTAAAAACTGTAAATATTTATTTATAAGTTATAAAAAGCCACATTCAAAACTATCTTCACAAAGATTAAGTAATTGGATAAAACAGACTCTGTATGAAAGTGGAATCGACACTTCGCTGTTCAGTGCTCACAGCACTCGGCATGCTGCAACATCTAAGGCCAACAAGCTTGGAGTTAATTTAGATACAATTAGAAAAGCCGCATTAGAAAAGCCGCTGGCTGGAGTAACTCTTCCAATGTATTCGCTAAATATAACAAAGAAATTATTGAAAATTCTAGCAATTTCGCAACAACTATTTTGAGTGATTTTATGCCTACATAATAATTAATGTAGGTACCTAATTATGTTGTTATATTTTGTATGGAAATTGATTTAATTGCTATATTATAACTAAAAATGGATAATAATTGTTGATCATGTAAGCTATTTTACTTTTTTTCTCTCTGAACATCCTACAATAAGTAAACCTAATAAATCGCAAAGAATTAAGCTGCGAAATATAATTGAAGATCAAACGAACTTCTAAGTGAAGTTCGATCGAAATTATATGAGCAGCTTAATTCGAAGCGATTTATAATCACCCTCCCAGTTTAAAACGAAACATATATATTACTTATTTATTTACTGAAAATAAATATCCCAACCCTTCTATCTTAATATAAGTAAAATACTTACCTGTGCTTATCGTTTTTTTTTTACCTTACCATGCAATGGTTTATCCTATAAATAGAATAATCCATTACATTTTTATATAATTCGGCTTTAAACAAAATGATTCCAAAAGGGCCGGTTAATTAGGAGCCGGAGGTGAAGCAGTGTTGCCAATACAAAAAAAAAAAAAAAAAAAGACTCTAAAATAACCGTGTAAGGCTGACACATGGGACCGATACTACAATAAGTAAACCTAATAAATCGCTTCGAATTAAGCTGCTCATATAATTTCGATCGAACTTCACTTAGAAGTTCGTTTGATCTTCAATTATATTCGTTTTGTGCTAGACTACAACTGATGCATGACTCATTGGTAAAGCCGTGATGAAATTAATGAACTAAATCAATAAAAAATCTCTAATTTTCTCCACAACTTATTTATAAAAGAGAGAATGTTTTATAAACGATCATAAATTGTAAATAGTTTTATTTTTATGCAAATGTGGTTATAAAAGTATCGTCATTAAAAAAGTTAATAAATTAATACTAAATTTACAATTATGTTTATGTCACCGATGAAAATATCAAACATAAACCAGTTATTACGTTGATAAACAGGTTGGGTTTTTCTATGATTTCAGACTTTACCAATTCGTAGAGCTTTTTATTATACACATTGAGATAAATTGATCTTTATTTAATTTGAGATACTTAAACTTTCCAGAAATTATTCAACATTAACATTAGGTAGTTCAGATAAGATAGATTTTTGGAAAAAAAAGTGTTTTTGACATTTAAAAAAAGTAATGGTTCTATTTTTTATCAATTTATTATAAAAAAGACACAAAAATTAGATGATACAAAAAACCTACTGTTACGCTATTTCGAGGCCAGAATTCATAATGTTTACACCTGAAATTTACGATGTGTTTTCAAGTTTTGCATCGAAAATCTGTGTTCTCAAATATCTCAAGAACCTCTTAATATTGCTGAACATACATGGGGGTTCCATTTATAGGTATTGTGATCCCTCGCCACTCAGCCACCGCGTTGATCCACCGCGTACACAGGGTGATTGGTACATGACCCGCCATAGGAACATAGCGTGTACATGGGAGCATTTGCAAGTATTTAAAGCCTACTTTCTATGGGCTCCAAAATACCAAATTTACAACAAAAACATATTTCATTCCAATGCAAAATTCTCTTAAGTGAATAACGAGACTCGTTTTCAATATGATTTATTGCCTATAACAAAGTAAAAGTTTATGTAAAGGTTACTAAATAGGCTTGTATGTTTTGTCATTTTCATGCTCAGGTTAACCCTATGCCACTCTTCTAGGACAACTCCTTTTGGCATATTAGAAGTCATGGTGTTGTTTAATTAGTCTTATTTGACCTCTAAACCGTGCTGAAGTGCTTTTGTTTTCAGTCGCCATAAGGTACTTTGTTGTCGTTGATCTGCTGATTGTTATCTGCTTTCCAGGTCTTAAGAATTCCTGTTTCTCTTAACCAACGGCAGGCTGTACTAAATGTACTATGGTTAGGCAACGTCTATTTGGGAATCATTACTGATAAAAACGACTTGCTTCACGAGCGTTACAATTAGCAGCGCCGTATACGATTAGAATACCCACGTATTCGTCGTTGGTGAAGTTAAGTATTTTAAAAATGTGAAATGAAATGAAATGAAATGAAAAATATTTATTCACACACAATGTACAAATATAATAAAAATTAAAGTAAGTTTATACAAGTAATTAGGTGTGAACAGGTCCAACTCAGCATATGCCAAGAGAGTCACCTCAAGGCGCTGGTTTTCAGTTGAACCTTATAATGGAGGGTATAGAGTAACAAAAGTAAGGCTTATTAAAATAACACAATAAAACAAACAAAATAAAAATATGTACACAAGGCATGCAGGAATACACAAGAACAAACCTTAATGTCATAATAATTATAACTGGAGCTAAATTGATGGCATAATAATCCATTACAAATTTGTGTGTGTGTATGTATAAAGAATATAAAATACAATATATAAAATCAATAGATATAAAAATAAATTAAATAAATAAATGGGTATTAAATATATTAGATAAACGACTCGCTGCAAACAAAGTTTTCATATTGGACTTGTTTTTTAAGAAAGAATTTTTTTAGATTTATTTTAAAACTAGCTAATGTCTTAGAATGTTTTATTGGAGGCGGGATGTTGTTCCAACACTTTGTTGCAGCGTATCGGAAACTGCCCTTGAACGCCATCGTACGATGTGATTGTGTACTTAAAGTCATTTTCTTGTCAACTATGCGGTTAGAGCGTGAAAAAGATAATTTATTGAATAAATATGGTGGATTTTCAGACTGTAGAACACCAAAGAGAATAGTGGCTAAGTGAATTTTACGTCTGGACTTCATTCGTAACATATCATGGTCATTCTGTATAGGAGTTGCATGAGCCCTAAATGGTATGCCAAAACAAAAACGTGCGCATGAATTTTGTACTTTCTGTGTTAATCGTTCAGTTTTAGAAAGCAGCCGAGGTCCATACACTGTGTCTGCATAACTTAACTTGGAAAGAATGAGTGATTCTACCAGTTGAACCCGTAACTCTTCACCGATGTAAGGACGAATTCTATATAAGGTTTTAAGGCGGTAATAACAGTTCCTGACGGCTTCATTGACGTGCTTCTCGTAACGAAGTTCAGAATCCATTACTAATCCTAAGTTACGGGCTTCCCACACTCTCTCAATCGGCTCATTCTTTAATTCATTCATTCCATTCATTCATTCCAGTCTCGCGTGAACGCCGTGCAGTGTGCGCGCGTCACACGATGCCACTTGCGCGCTCCCCTTCTCGTACGCCGATTACGAATACTACGTTTAAAAAAAGTGATCAAAGTCTCAAATGTACTAGCTGCGATGTAATAATTAATGAACTGTTAACCTTTGTTACGGACAAGATTGACACATTACCGGAAACCGCAATATTACAAATATGTTCCAGCGCTTACTCGTCAGAAGAAATTGAGGATGCCAGACAAATTGCTTTAAGTTTTCTTGCACCTACTAGAAAATTATTAAGAAGAAAAGAAGGGTCGGAGCAGAAGAGTTTAACAGATATAATTAAGCTAATCAAAGAGTTTGAACCTGACAACTTGCCAGTTTTTGTGGCTAGAAAACTAAGTAAGCTCCCGCCAATAACCTTTGACCATGTCGACGTAACAGCCTTCCTTAAGGATATGATGTTGATGAAAAAAGATATTGCCAACTTAAAGACGAATAAAACGCAACAGTCGATAAGTGAACCTTCGCAAGATGTTATTTCGTTGAAAAGTGAAGTGACAGAACTTAAAAGCATTTTAAATGAACTACAGTCGAAATGGCGTGATTCATTTGTAAATGATAGGATTCGGACGGTTTACCCGCAAACGCCGCGCGGAACGGAGCCGCAGCCGCCGTGCGACCCGGCGCTGCCCCCCGCGTGCACCGCGCCTCCGCCTCGCCCGGCCCCAGCGGCGCCCGCACCGTTGCTAGCGAACGTCATTGTGGACTATGAACTGAGCGCGCCCCCACCATCGGCGCTTAGCGTTGTATCGCGTCCGCTCTCGCAGCCGCTGCCGATAGGACCGGTTTGTTCGAGTAGCGATAGTCTCAAGACGCAGAATAGGCTCACATACCGCGAAGTTTTGAATAATCCGTCGAGATTTGAGAGTAATACTGCCTCAAATATGAAAGTAGATGGCTTTCAACTGGTCGAAAAAAGAAGCAAAAGAATGAAAAGGATTGACAACAAACGTGGGTCAGCTAACCGTTCGAGTAGGATACAGGTGGCTGAAATGCCGATAAATATTTACGTATCAAGACTGTCGAAAGAAACGAATATTTCTGACATCAAAGATTATATTCATGAAATGGGAGAGAATTGCATCGACGTAGTACTGCTCAATCAACATAAAGAAACTATGTTTAACTCGTTTAAAATTACTGTAGTGAAAAGTAAAATTGACAAATTTATGGATAATGAATTTTGGCCTGAAGGAATTAAATATCGTATTTATCGTGAACGTCCTGTAAAACCGACGGTAGTTAAATAATAATTATGGATTTAGTCATTAAAAATAAGTTAGTTTTTTCGTCCTTTAACTGTAAGTCTATCAAAAGATCGATAAATTACGTACGAGAGTTATGTAAAAGTACAGATGTAATTGCTCTCCAAGAAACCTGGCTTCTTCCCCACGACCTTGACTTTGTAAATACTATAGACAGCGCGTTCGCGTGCACGGCTAGCTCTTCAGTTGACACTAGCGCAGGGGTGCTGAGAGGCCGGCCGTACGGTGGCTTAGCAATACTATGGCGAAAGAGTAAGTTTCCTAACGTTTCTGTAATAGGTACATCGAGTGATCGTATCTCTGCAATACGTATTACTTTAAGAACACGCTCTATATTAATAATTAATGTATACATGCCAACTGACGAGCCAGACAACATTACTGAATTTATAAGCTGTTTAGGTAGAGTGAGCGCGATTGTGGAGGAAAATGATGTGCAGGCTGTGTATGTGCTGGGCGATTTTAATGCGCATCCTTCTGCTTATTTTGGAAAAGAACTTTTTGAATTCTGTAATGAACAATGTTGGACTTGTGTGGATGTTGAAAAGTTAGGTATTAATTCAGATTCCTTCACATACGTCAGTGAAGCACACGGCACGCGGCGGTGGCTCGACCACTGCCTCACGACGCAGGCTGCGCGCGCAACGGTAGAGTCTGTGAACATTATGTATGATGTGTCGTGGTCGGATCATTTCCCTCTAAAGCTTGTGTGCAACATTGAATGTATTGCGGAAGAAAATAAGGCTTATACGACTTCAAAGAGTAGTGGAATACGGTGGGGTGTAAGAAACGACAGAGAGATAGAGCGCTATTTTAAACATTGTTGCTGTGATAATTTTTTAAGCTGTATTGAAAGTTTCGAATGTAATAACTGTGATATGAAAAGTAATACTATTGATAATTTAACAAATTTTAGACAATGTTTATATGTACAAGATCATTTTAATTTTATTGATAGTTTATATTTTAATATTGTTAATGTTTTACAGCAAGCTGCTATATGCAGTAAGGATTCTCGTTTCGGTGGAGGAAAAAAGTATAAGGGCACCCCGGGGTGGAACGACATAGTGAAAGAACATCACAGATTGTACAGATCACATTTTAATCACTGGTTAAGTGTTGGTAAGCCATCCACAGGGGTTGTTTATGAGGAAATGATTGAGAGCAAGAAACAATTTAAGAATAAATTAAAATGGTGTCAGTTTAATGAGGAGAAAATAAAATTAGATGTTTTAGCAAAAAGTAGACATGATAAAAATTTTAAAACATTTTGGAAAGACACAAAAAAGCTAAATTATTCACAGAATTCACCAATCTCTGTGGATGGCATACAAAATGCTGATTTAATAAGTGAACATTTTGCTTCTCAATTTAAAGTTAAACCGCGGGTTATAACGAAATCTACAACTAGACCACCGACAGCAGCTGGGTCTTCGGATCATAATGTTGTTCAATTTTCGGTTCAAGATCTACGCAACGCAGTGCGGAAGATGAGACGTGGTAAGTCACCTGGCCATGATGAACTGAGTATTGAGCACGTTATGTATGCTGGGGATTTATTGCTGCAAAAACTTTGTGCTCTGTTCAACCTGTGTTTGAAATATTCATACTTGCCTCCTGAGCTTATGCGTACTATTGTTATTCCTATTGTAAAGAATAAAACGGGGGATCTCGGATCTTCCAAGAATTACCGTCCTATATCACTTGGTACTATCGTGGGCAAGGTGTTTGAAAGGCTTTTGCAACCGCTGCTTTTAGAACGATTGGAATTTGAGGACGCACAGTTTGGCTTTCGTGCCGGCCTATCAACTGACTCTGCTATTGTAAGTTTAAAACATGCTGTGAACTTCTATAAGCAAAGAAATACAACCGTGTACGCATGTTTTCTTGACCTGAGTCGTGCATTTGATCTAGTGAACTATGATGTTCTGTGGAGCAAATTGCAAGTCTCGGGTGTAAACAATGGCGTGGTAGACCTTTTGCGATGCTGGTACGAAGGCCAGACTAACTGTGTAAGATGGGGCGACTCGACCTCTAATTATTATAAATTAGAATGCGGTGTTCGCCAAGGAGGGCTTACGTCGCCGGACCTTTTTAATCTCTACATTAACAACCTGATCCGTGAACTGAGAAGCACTGGCGTTGGTTGTCATGTGGGTGGAGTATGCTTTAACAACCTCAGTTACGCGGATGATATGGTGCTTCTTAGTCCATCGATCAAAGGCCTAAGGAAGCTGTTATCAGTCTGTGAACATTATGCTAATGCTCACGGACTGATATATAATGTGCTAAAAACTGAACTCATGATTTTTGCTGCGGGGCAAGGTCCGTCAAATGTTCCTCGAGTATGCTTGAATGGTGTCGAAATAGGCACGGTACAGCGTTTCAGATACCTTGGTCATATTTTAACTCCAACACTAGGGGATGACGAAGATATGGAACGAGAGAGACGGGCGCTCTCGGTTCGGTGTAATATGCTCGCGCGAAGATTTGGCAGGTGTAGTGATGCGGTAAAATTAACATTATTTAATGCTTATTGTCAGTGTTTTTACACTTGTCAACTCTGGACCAACTTTAAACGCAAATCATACAGCACCATGAGAGTGCAATACAATGATGCTTTTCGCACTCTCATGCGTTTGCCACGATACTGCAGCGCGTCGAGTATGTTTGCCGAGGCGCGTGTGCCCGACTTCTTCGCCATCATGAGATCGCGTGTTGCCTGCTTCTGGGAGAGACTTGTCAATTCTAATAATAGAATTTTACGTGCTGTGTCGTTGGGTTTTGACAGCCCAATATATAAGTATTGGTTAACTCTTCATCGAAGCGAGAATCGAAAATGACTTAGTATCACATACTGAATAATTAAGATTATATTTGACATGTCAAGAATAGGACTGAACTAATGTATTTTAAACATAGTATTAGAATTTTTCACTTTAAACAAACGCAAATTATTTTTGTTAACTGTTCATTATTATTTTAATTGCAATTATGGGACCTGTGCCTGAATAATAAAGATTTATTTATTTATTATTTATTTATTTATTTATTTAACATAACGGGATGGTTACCAACGCATTTTTCCATATGGTTTTTGGATCCTAACAAAAGATATTTAGTTTTTAGTGGGTTTAGAATCAGAGAATGTTCACAAGACCAAGTTTCGACACGCTTAAGATCGCAATTAAGTTTATGGACTGCGTTCATGTAATCCTCTGACCTGAAAGAAATATAAACTTGTATGTCATCAGCGTATATATGAAAATTACAGTGTTCGAAACATTTGATGACGTCCGCACAATATAACACAAAAAGTAGTGGACCCAGAATAGAACCTTGTGGAACACCCCTACCAACCTCAACAACCTCGGAAGTGTATGTTCGGCCGTCATCAAGTGTGTATTTGACAAATTGTTTGCGATTGCTAAGGTAACTGTTAAACCATTGGATTGTAGGAGCATCAAAACCATAATATTTCATTTTAGACAGTAACAAGTCTATATTTATAGCATCGAATGCGCGGGTATAATCTAACAGGACAAGAATAGTACACATGCCGGCATCCTGAGCAACCAGGATGTTATCAGTTACATCCAGTAGCGCTGTAGAAGTACTGTGTCCCTTTCGAAATCCAGATTGCATCTCAGGAAGTAAATTATTTTTGGACATGAATTGCTGCAATTGGGTGCTAACTACTTTTTCAGTAGCCTTCGATAAGCATGGCAGGATACTAATCGGTCGCAGATCAGTAACTGTACACGCATCAGATTTCTTAGGAAGAGGACGTATGATGCCAGTTTTCCATGCATCGGGAAAAGTGCTGGTTGATATGGATGCATTAATTATTGTCGAAATAATTTCTAATGTGTGTGGAAGAGTTAAATGTAACATCTCGAGGGTTAATTGGTCACATCCTTCTGCATTTGAGTTTATGGAACTTCATATTTTACCTATATAAAAAGAAGATACAGTATTAAGCGAAAAAGTAGCATTATTAAACCTATGATGTTCATAAAATATCAAAGTTGAAATATTAGTAATTAAATTTCCACGCACATTTAAGAAATGGCTGTTAATGTCGTTAGGGTTATTAAAATGTGATGGAAGACTAATTTCAGATTTTGTGGGTAAAACTGTATTTTTTAGATTCCTCCAAAGTAGCTTAGGGTTTTTAAAGCAATCAATCAAAAAACTTAACGTAAGGTTTGTTACCAGTAACAAACCTTAATTGTTATTTTATAAAAAAACTAGCTTTATCCCGCAACTTCGTATGCGCTTAACTACCCTTCTCGTGAAAATTTCAGAAACTATACAACCAGACACCCATTGAAAGGACCTTTATACCAAGTATCACACCCATGCACTCAAGGAATAGGTTTTTTTCATACAAACTAAAGCATATATTTCCTGAGCCCGTGAGAATTTTGGGAATATTTTTCGTAGCACAACCAGTCACTCTTTGAAGAACCTTCATGCCAAGTATCACATCCAAGTATACTCAAGGAATAAGATTTTTCATACAAACTAAAAAAGTCCAACCCCTTTCCGTGGGAATTTCGGGAATTCCTTCCATAATACAAACAGACACTTATTGAGGAACCTTTATATCAAGTATCACATCCGTGCACTCAAGGGATGGAATTTTTTCATACATACTAAAACATCATATATTTCCCGTTCCCGTGGGAATTTCGAGAATTCCTTTCATAACACAACCAGACACACATTGAAAAACCTTCATACCAAGTTTCACATCGGTGCACTCAAGGAATAAGATTTTTCATACAAACTAAAAAGTCCTATATTTCCCGTTCCCGTGGAAATTTTGGGAATTCCTTCCTTAGTACACCCCTGCATTCCCTAAAGAATGTATGTTCTAAATTTCAGCTCTCTACGCCCAGTAGTTACGGCTGTACGTTGTCTGTCAGTCACTCAGTCACTCAGTACCTCAGTCACTCAGTCAGTAACGGAACAGTTTTATATATATTGATATCGATTAATAAAAAAGTTGTGAAAATAAAATAAAAAAGACTTAGCCCATAAAAGTAGGCTTTAAATACTTGCAAATGATCCCATCTACACGCCTATAGCGGGTCATGTACAAATCACCCTGTATAATTTCTACACAAGCCATACACCTAGAAACTTACAAGCATCTTAAAATTGGTAAGTATTTGAAAAATACTGCAGTTTAAATTGAAAAGACTGCATTGTTAACCATCATATTGCGATTACAGTTTCAATTGGCACCCTTTCGATGGAGCGTTGAGTATTATAACCGGAAGGTTATTGGGATAGGTCAGATTATATTCTATCCTTAAACTTTCTGAGTGCTCTGACATATTTTACTGTCATCACAGTTTTCTATATCAATTTTTCTCAATGTTGGCTACACATTCCATATAATATAAGATATATCAAATCTTGCCATCAAAATAAAAGACGATAGCCTATCGAAAAAAAAAACAATTTATTCACTATGGAAATTAGTCGCGAATAATGAAAGGTGTTGCGGTTGTCATAAAATAAATAATTAGATTTCGCTACATAGCGAGGAAAAGGCTTTTTAAGCGGAAGAAACCTTTAGACGAGACTTCTATAGTGCTGAGACGATCAAGTGTAAAATATGAAAGGTTTTGCATATCTGAAGCGCATGATATTATGACACTGTGTACAGCATGACCGTCCGCTTAGATACGGTGGGCCAAGAAAGTGATGTAGGTACCAGTTTTGTCTTGGTTACCTAGACATAACTACTAACCACAGAAATATAAAACTAACCACAGCTTTCATAT
The DNA here is from genome assembly GCA_944452665.1 of Stenoptilia bipunctidactyla. Taxonomy (NCBI): domain Eukaryota; kingdom Metazoa; phylum Arthropoda; class Insecta; order Lepidoptera; family Pterophoridae; genus Stenoptilia; species Stenoptilia bipunctidactyla. The sequence continues at coordinate 15,816,170 of OX101726.1, forward strand.
ATAACAATAATCATTTTTATCAATAAACAAATAAAGATGGCATTAGGAGTTGTCAGGTCGCTCTGCAAGCAATACTAATCTTTATCACCTATGAATCTGCAAGCGGCAATCGACGTTATGGTGGTGCACTACTTATTGGGCCTACTGTACTACCGTCCTACTTAATAACATAGCTCTACGATGTATATTCTGGGTAGAAGAGCAGGATAGACAATGTAATTACTAGCTCCGGGTCTTCCAACAATCATACCTACCAGGATGGTGAAGTTCCTCTGGAGTTGCAGGTGCCCATGATAACCATGAAAACTTAGCATCAGGAAAACATGCTCATTTTATTTATTTGATGATTATTAAACTATACTAGATGGAATGAACTTAGTGGAAATAATGATAAAAGTATTATTTTTAGTCGTCATTTTTCTCTCAAATACTTAATTAAAAATAAACATTAATATACCGACAAAATAGAAACAGTAATGATTTAGCTTCATAAATTCAATGGCAACGGAAAGTCGATATTCGAAACGATCAGAACAATTCGTAAATGTTATCTTACAGGTGTTATCCCAAAAAACTTAACATTAAAATTCCTCTCTGCGTCATCACTGCTTTAGAATGTTAACATATTAACTACTTGCTAAATTATTAATTTGTGAACTTAACTATAGAAGATGTTAGTTTCTTGGTTACATTCACTTATCATTACAACTTAGGTATTGAGAACTAAGATACCACATTTAAGTTATAATTCAATGAATATAACGAAAAAGACGATATAACGTATAAGTCTGATTGACGTAACATTACATTATCATTCGCAAACACGGTATCTGGACTTTGAACTCGACTGGCCGCAATGTTGTGTTTGCGTAACAAATAAACTAGGGACCTAAAACTCAGAAACATATCGACTAGTATTCTTTGGTTTTAGTAACGGATCGCTGTATTTTTAATGATTGAGATTTAATCTGTGACTAAAACTAATTAAAACGGAAAAACTGCTTCTTTATAGCTAATCGTGATCGTTTTTTATTATACTATTAGTAATAATAACAAATCTAAAACGTAACTTCTGTTATCATTGTTGCAATTAATCTCTAGTGATAAGAATAAGTTGTTTTAAAGATTAAGGTAGTTCAGTGCAAACCTTCGCAGCAATATGTCAAAAGTAAATGAAGATCTCGTAAAGGAACGAAGCAAGTGTAATTTTAATGTGTTGGAACTGACGAACTACTTGGATGGCGGATCAGCGAACACTGCGCAGCGACGAAGTCGAGGTATTCATAATTTATCTTTATGTCAACACTCTCTAACTACGTTCAGAGTTTATTTTTAAACAGTTATGGATGTTAATATGTTTATTTAAGTTAATATTCTAATAAAAATGATGTAGGTTTTTAATATGTACCTATGTTTATATATTTGCTAAGTTTATTATCCGTTATCTAGTATTTAATTAAGAAAATTAATTTGGGCTTGATAATGTTGGGCGAAATAACAAATTATAAAATACGATATCGTTTTCAAGTAGCAAAAATGTAGAGTCTAGTCTTATTTAAGAGCGAATTGTTACCCAGAAAAGTGTTTTCTTTAATTTTTTTATTTTCATACAGCTTGTTACGCGATACATTCATAGGCTGTAAATGAATCAACTGATGCTTCTTTACCTACAAAAAAATATTTGTATGATTTGCAGATTTGTATTGAGTAGTTATACTTAGTGTTTCTTCTAAGGGGTTAGTTGCGCTATTGGACGGTACCGCTATGGCACGCTTTCTAAAAACCTACTAAGTAGTCTCATTTTGGCACCCTAAAGCTTTTGGGACAGGCGAGTAGAAATTCTCGCGATAGTTTTTAACATAAATATACCTTCTATTATTTAACATAGATCTAAGAGATGGGTACCGAAGCGGGACCACTTAGAAGGTATTTAGAAAAGGTGCCATAGCGGTACCATCCCATAGCAGAACTAATCCCATCTATGGGTGTAAAAAGTGAGGAAAAACTAAGTATTTCTATTGTATTTAAATCTGCTTACCAAACTTCAAGCTCTGCTAGCTCGGGGTTGGATGACACCGTTTTAAATATATGTATTTCAAAAAATTCTTGGTCTTCCAGATTGGTATACATGATATAATTAGGGTCAGAGACAAAACTCATGATATCTCTCAAACTATAAACGTTAGCTTATTAAAATAAAAAGCAAAAGGAAGCCTCTTTAATGCCGAATATAAAAAGTAAATGTACGTAATATCTTTTTTTAAGATTATTACATTAAAAAAAGAAAAAACTAAACTTATGATTTATTTTGAAAATTGTACTAACAACTCAAATCATTTGTATCGATTTTGTTTGTTTTATGTCACAAAAAAATGTTATAAAAGGGTTTCCTGGTGTACAATATTCAATTATATGAATATATTATTAATATTATATGAAAGTACAAATCATGTCGCTCATATCTGAAGAATGTACAAGAATCTTCACTATGCTGGAAGACGGGCCTAGTCAGCGTGATACAGCCAGGATGGTCGGCGTATCGTTATCTACGGTACAACGTGTTCTCCAACGGTTCCAGGAAACTGGGTCAAACCTTCGCCGGCCAGGAACAGGCAGAAGAAGATGCACAACAGCTCGTGAAGATCGATACTTAGTCACAACAATGCTTAGAAACCGATTTCTCACGGGTGTTGAACTGAGAAATCAATTTGTACGTCTTGGATGAAGCAACCCTAGTGCGTGAACAGTAAGGTGACATCTTGCCGAAGGTAATTTGAAGCCATCAAGACCAGTAAATGTTCCCAAACTTGAACGGGAGCATCGTATTGCAAGACAGAGTTATGCACGTGAGCACTTGAATTGGGCTCTAGAGGATTGGTCAATAGTTTTGTTTACAGACGAGTTCAGATTCATGCTGTATAAGCATGACGGTAGACACAGAGTGTACAGAAGACCAGGAGAACGGTTTCAACAAGCCTGCATGGAAGAAAAAGTTGCATACGGCGGAGGATCCGTGCATGTTTGGGCTGGAATATCTGCAGAGAGCCGCACGGAGCTAGTCTAGATAGAAAATGGAACGTTGACAGCGAGGAGATACGTAGAAGAAATCTTAAATGAGTATGTCGGTCCGTCTATGGCCAATATGGGCGAGAATCCGGTGTTTATGCACGATAACTTCCGTCTCCACACTGCGGCTATAGTGACTGATTACCTTCAAGAGGTCGGTATCACGCGCATGGAATGGCCTGCACGCAGCCCAGATCTGAACCCCATCGAACATGCCTGGGACGAGCTCGGACGACGTGTAAAGCAAAAAATACCTCCTCTAATTACACTTCATGATTTAAAATTAGCACTGGTAGAAGAATCGGGAGATATACCGCAGATCCGACTTAGAATCCCGGTGTACAGCATGCCAAATTGGATGAGATCCATCCTGAGATCACGTGGAGGTAATACACGGCATTGAAATTTGTGAAAATCATATTCTCGTACCAGAAAAGTCTTAAATGTAATTGTAATCATCAAGTGTAATTCGTGATTTTTTATTTTATTTGTTTTTATAAATAATAAAATTACTTAAATAACAATTTTACAAATTTTATTTATGTATTAATTAACGGTCTATTTATCAGTTTTTAATTCATCAAGCTAGCATTTATAATTTGCGAGATATCATGGGTTTTGTCTCTGACCCTAATTCTTTGCTCTCGAGTGTATATATGGATATTTTTGACATATTTTTTACGTTCCATATTTGTTTTGCAGAAGAGAAAATACTAAAAATTGGCATTCACGATGAGGTACCAGAAGAATACCTCAGTCATAAAGAAAAGTATGAAAATGCTATTCGTAAGACTGTTTTGTTTTACGAAGCAAAATATAGGAAAGATCCCGAAAAACGTTACGGGAATGACAAAATAAGGTACGAAAATACGCTAGCCTGAGGAGGAAAAATGCTTTCTTGATATAAATTACTGTTACTATATTTCAGCATCACTATTGCTATAATAGAAGATTAACAATTGGAGTTTTTTTTTTTGTTTTATGTTTGGATTTTAAGTACTGAATATCTAACTCCTTGACAATGAATGCAACAATGAGATATGCTTCCATAACATTAATTCCTAAGCAGATCCTACTTATGCTCTAATTTATAGGGATGCGGCAGGGACAATTTAAAAAATATCATAAAATGAAAAAAATCTAAAAATTACAAATGGGAAAAAACTTGAAAATCTAACAAATTCACTTTTCTTAAAAACTGGAAAGAAGCATATATACCTACTTTGGTCGTTTAACTATCAATAAATTATAACTTCACATGATAGCTGCATACTTTTAACTAAGACAAAACTAATAACAATGACATTTTTACTTTAAATATAGCATAGACATACGAGACATGACCTCAGATATGGTGTTTAAGGACCAATCTCCGTTAGCGTTGCATTTCTCAATGTTCATTCCGACCCTCATTGGTCAGGGGACTGAGGAACAAAAAGCTTATTGGTTGAAAAGAGCTGTGAATATGGAAATTATTGGAACCTATGCACAGGTGTGTATTAATTTACCTGCTTATAAACCTTCTATTTTGGAGTTAATTAATTTTTTAAATTTAATTACTTGTTTGATATATGTCTAGTCACTTCTAATAGTGCTTAGAAAAGCATACTTGCAATAGAAGGGAAAAATATCCAGAAGAAACTATTTTGAACGCTTTGTCTTATTTCCCGATATAAGAAAATAATTCTACTTAAAAATGTGTTTCATTATTTGATTTCATTTTTAGACAGAACTAGGACATGGTACTTTTATCCGTGGCTTAGAAACAACTGCAACTTACGATCCTGATACCGAAGAATTCATCTTGCACAGTCCATCTTTGAGCGCATACAAGTGGTGGCCAGGAGGATGTAAGCAAAGCTTTTTAACTGGAAATGTTACTAATACTTTAATTTGTATGAGGGTATGAATTTCTTACAACTTTCAATTTTACAGTGGCACACACTGCAAACTATTGCATAGTAATGGCTCATCTCTATATTAAAGGAAAAAGTCATGGTATTCAACCGTTTATTGTGCAATTAAGGGATGAAGAAACCCACATGCCACTTCCAGGAATCAAAGTTGGTGAGATCGGATCGAAACTTGGATTTAATACTGTTAATAATGGATTCTTGGGCTTAGAGCACCATCGTATACCGAGGGATAGGATGTTGATGAAAAATAATCAAGTTACAAAAGTAAGTTCCTTTCTGCAAATAACTGGACAGGTTTTACGAGTAGACTAACCTTTTTTGGCGCCACTGTTTGTCTAGAGAACAATAGTTGTCATATGGACACCGAAAAGTGTACTTATTACTTTAACGACAAAAATCTAATTACTCTATTCATAGATCTCTATCGTCAGTACAGCGTACTAGTTAATAGAATATGCTGTAATGGTGCTCAGAGACAGGACCCCTTCAGGACCAGCCTGACTATCGACTACCCTTCAAACTTGGTCGGCATCCCCTTGTGTTCTATCTTCGACTCATAAAACGCTAAAAGCAGGGTTGATCATAATAAAACTACAGTCAAGATTATTTTAATATGGATAATGATTACCTCGACTATATTATTCTATTATTTGTATAATTTAAAGGTTTATTTAAAGGTTTAGTGAAAGTTAAATTAAACAACGTTGACATTAATATCCCGTAACCGTAGTTTAAATAAATATACCCCAAGAAATTGGCGCGCTCGTGAAAACTTACTTCAATTCTAACTTAATTCTTTTTTCAGGATGGCACCTACTTAGCTGCAAAGAACGTAAAGCTAACATACGGCACGATGGTGTTCATCCGCGTGCTGATAGTGAGCTCGGCCGCCAACCAGCTGGCGCGAGCAGCAACCATCGCCACGCGCTACTCCGCTGTGCGCCATCAGTCGCTGAAGAAACCTAAGTATGTCGATAAGTATGATCACCCTATTTTTAACTAGTGAATATACCAAAACGTCGAACAAACGTGTTTCGGCAGTTCTCTTTTGGTATGGGTTGCCAAAGTGTGAAACGAACGGCCTATGTCTGGTTTTCGTGACCACTCAGTTCTGGTACATTAAAGAGTCGAGTATACCACCATAGTCTTCATGCTCATTTTCCATCAGGTAGCAAGGAAGACAAAACATAAAAATATGTTATCTTTGCTAAAATTCTCTAAGATAACCTGAACGCCTATGAATAAGCGCGTCTTAAGATTCGACTAATCTCAAACCCTGCTCTATGGTAGGGTTAGCACCATCCCTCAAGTACAATCTGCCTTGAATATTATTCCTTAAACGATTATGTGTTTCATTTGAAAAGCTCTAAACTCTAATGTGCATGCCCGTTTAGCCAAACAACTGTGAGGTAGCGTTGTCGTGGTTACCACTAAGAAACGGAATGATTCATCAAATTCTTACAACCAAGGAAATTAATAGTTGAACTTTACTTTTCAAAATGCATATATTTCTACAAGTGCAACAATCGTCGGGAATCTTATCTTATGAACTACTTCAAAACAAGGTTTATCGACTTCGCGACCGATTCTCCGATAATAAGAAGCAACCAAGCAAAGATAATAATTTTGTATAGTTAAGCAATTAGGCTTAGATAACATGGATCTCATTCGCTTATTTATGTTTCATAGTATTAACTCTAAAGATGATTATCCTATTTCAGTGAGCCGGAACCACAGATCATCGAATATCTAACACAACAACATAAATTGTTTATTGCAATATCTTCAGGCTATGTCTTCACCATTATATCTAGACGAATCTGGTTTTTATATACAAAAACCATCGATGACGTCGCTGTGGGAAACCTTGACCAATTACCAGAGGTAAGGAAATAAAGGTTGTAATACACCTGTGTATCTCGATACTTTATCTGGACAAACTTCAACCAATATTTGATAATGGTCCCATAATTTACATTGTTTATGACCGTGTGTTTCCAACTTGTTTTTTAATTTAGTGTATTTGGCCTAAGATAACGTTCATTTATCGATAAAGAAATTTACGAGATTATTTTTAAATTTTTACTTTTATAGCTTACAATATCGTTTTAATATTTATAAATACGTTTGCAACAAAATTTTATTACGGCTATCAAAAGTTTTTCTCTATAATCTTTTAACTGATAACTTAATACGAAGTTACCAGTATCCTTTTTAAATTATTTATTGGTTTACAAATTTATGTTCACACTAAAACCTATACGAGTCAAAAGTAATGGACAAAGAAACAGTTTATTTCTCATTTCTTCAAACGATCCAGCCGGGATCGATTTTATTTAGTATTTTTATCCTTAAAAATCTCCTTTCTTGCTCGATTCACAAATATGTGTATTTAATTTTCATGAATGTGCAATCAGTCAATTAACTCCCTTTTAGCTACACGCCCTCACCTGCTGTCTGAAAGCTGTAAGCTCTATAGACGCTGCATCAATGGTGGAACGCCTGCGCTTGGCTTGTGGCGGCCACGGCTACATGCAGTCCTCCAACCTACCACAGATCTACGGTCTTCTCACTGCCGCCTGTACTTATGAAGGAGAGCATGTCATTTTACTGCTCCAAACAGCCAGGTAAGTCCGATACCTCATAATTTACCAAATCTTCGAAAACAGTAAAACGCCGATTAAGACCACCATTTAGTATAATAATCAGTTTATGAAGCACAATAAATTGATTGAAATTTGAGAAACTTGTTGTCGTAAACATTGATATTGTTTTTTTTTACATGCTTAGTTTTGATGTTCTTCTTTATTTTTTCTTTTAGGTCTCTGGTAAAGGCTTACGAGCAAGCAGTTCAGGGTAAACCTTTAACGGAGAGTACCGCATATTTAGCTGATAAGACGCTTATGACTAAATGGGAAAACTCTGTTGACGGTATTATCAAAGGATTTAGAAAGGCCGCTGCTGGGTACGTATTAAATTAAACAAGTTTTTCTAGAAAGGCGCCTTATTAGATTGTAATCATAGAGATTTATAAAATAACATAACTTTTTCATTTATGCAGTAAAATTGGCCTGTGCGTTGCTAATCTAGCAAAACAGAAAAACTTGGGATTATCACCTGAAGATGCATGGGACAGCACCTCCATTCAATTGACCTCCGCTTCGGAAGTAAGTCAATTATTAATCATAGCTTTTCATTAATTTATGTGCAATAATGTATAAGACTATTTATTAAAGTCAACAATACGATAAAATTTTACATAATTATTATTAATAGTTCCATTAACGATCTCGACAGAAGAATCTATCTAGATAAATGAATGAACCAAGTTCCGTTATGACAATACAATATTAAAACCTTATAATAACTTCATAGAGTCGTCGGCAATACCCAAAAACTTCCATTATAAGTAATTGTTTTTTTCCAGTCGCACTGCAGAGCATTTATACTGGCAACACTTCAATCCGAAGTACAAAAAACAAGCAAGTCTTTGTCGGCACCAGTGCAAAAAGTATTGAAAGAAATGGTGGAACTCTACACTATTTACTGGGCTTTGGAAAGACTGGGGGATCTTCTACTGGTTAGTACTCTTATAAATACTTCACAGTCGGTTTATAACTTAAACAAAAGTTAACCCGCATTCAACCTCAACCTCAATCTCACCGGGTTGTAAGTGACGTTTTTATCATAAATTCATCATTCTAGGGTAAATTATTCGCACGGTGATTTTTAGTCTCTGTCACATTGTTTTTTAACTTATATTTTTTAAACGAAATACTTGTTCTTAAATACATGAAAAATGTGATAAATCACAATTGAGCATTTTAAATGCAAAAAAACTTAAAAACATTATTGAAATACTTGTTGCCTAGGTTCAGCAAGAGTAATCGGAATTCCTACGTAAATTATAAGTGTTACAAAATAAATTAAATTTGAAGATTTTCATCAAAGGTAGTTTTTAATTGAAATAAAATAATTGACACATTTATCGATCGGTGTTCTGTCATATTTTGAACAGTCATCACGATACATAAACAGTTCTCAACTAACTTTTAAATAGTAATGATTGACTAGACTAAAGGAGGTCAGACGGTAATAGAATTTATTTATTTCAATTCATTACTCGTCTAATGTCAGAAAGGTCAACACAACGGTTAGGGGCACACAGATCGATGGACTTAATAAACTGGTATAAACACTGTCGGATTATCATTAACTCTGATGTCAATAGAATCAGTTTTTATCTATAAAATGCAAAGTTTTTATACAGCTGTCTGAATATTTATGAAAGGATTCGTTGATTTTTAAAAATGGTTTTTGAAAATGCACCTTAAAATTATAGAGTCATTGACCTCTATTAAATGGAATATTTATTACCATAACTCAAGTGAGTAAGACGTTAATTAATGACAAGTATCTTAGAAATAGATAAAAACGCTTAATGAGCGCTAATTAAAAAGCAATATTACGGAATCCTTCTTCCTAATAATGTTAAAAATCTAAACAGTGGTGGTTAAAATGTTTATTTATTTGTTGCTACGCAAAAACTATTAAAAAAGGTATCTATGTTATGAAACTTGATTACAGATAAGCAATTTAGTAAATAAAATATGTTCAGTGAATTTACAGATTCTTACCAGGATTTCTGATTTTTTAACAACGTGATAAAAATATCAAAAATCATGATAAGAATCCCGTAAACTCATAAAAATTGTTATTAGTTTTCGATATTTTTATTTTTCAACAGACTTCAAAAAAGAAGGAGGTACACAATCCATCTTTATGTTTTTTTTTTTTTTTTATGTTTGTTACCTCATAACTTTTGACTGAGTGAACCGATTTTGGTGATTCTTGTTTCGTATGATAGAGAATACTTTCGATATTTATATCTAATATATAAAATTCTCGTGTCACAGTTTTCGTTGCCATACTCCTCCGAAATTTTTTGTGCTTATTCGGTATCTATGAGAATCGGCCAACATCTATTTCTTTTTTTTTTTTTATTTATATTGCCAAACAACGTTTGCCGGGTCAGCTAGTTCCCATATAAATTTCATCGAAATCAATTGAGTACTCCATGAAAAATTTCAATTATCGAAAATCGTTAACCTTGACGACCTTATACTTCACCCAAAGTTTTGACGTGAAGTCGGTTTTTTAATGCTCTGCATTCATTAATTATTATATTCTGTAATTTTTATTTTCCAGTATACTCCGATATCAGGTAATGATGTGCAGCAGTTGCAGCGGCGATACGAAGAGCTGCTTGGCATCATCAGACCGAATGCAGTTGGTTTGGTCGACGCTTTCGATTTAAGAGATGAGGTAATTATGATAATAATAACTTATGTGATCACTATGAACGGGAATAGTTTTTTTTCTTTGATTCATGATGAATGATAGGGATATATATATAGGCTTTTATATTTTCTAAATTATTGACCGTGGTCCATAATTTGTTAGTAAAACAGTTAGTAAAACTATGTAAGTAAACATACATATCTTTATTTAATGTGCAAAATGTTTGCATTCCTCAAGTTTGGTTATAATAAATTATAAATACAGATTTACCCAAACTTGAGGCACTCGTTACATCGCCAGTTCAGACTTTATCTTAGGTAAAATTCTCAACATATGAATAAAACATGTTCCTAAAACTTTACAGATATTAAACTCGACTCTGGGCGCGTTCGACGGTCGCGTTTACGAGCGACTAATGGAAGAGGCGATGAAGTCTCCGCTGAACAAGGAACCCGTCAACCAGAGCTTCCACAAGTACCTCAAGCCGTTCATGCAGGGGAAACTGTGAGATTAACTACTTACTGTGATGAAGTAATTCTATTAAGTAAACGATAAAATAAAAATATTCTGAAAAAATAAAACCGACTTCAAAATTTAACTAAAAAGTAAAAAATAAAAACGATAACTTCTGTCCTAAATAAACTCACTTTAATATACCAACTAAGTATTTTTGGAAGGTGCCTTTTAACGATTGATGTATGCTTTAATTGCATTACTGTTACTTTAATTCGGGCAGGCACCGACTTCACCGAACTCTGGAAATATAACATACATACAAGTCGAACTGATAACCTCCTTTTTTTGAAGTCGGTTAAAAATGCACCTTTTATAATCGTTTGTATATAAAGCATTGTATAAATATATTAACTGTACATTTATTAAACTATAAATATAATCAAATATTGTTTTATTATTATTTTTTCAATTTATATAAAATTATATCTCCTTTGAAGGGGTGATTTATTTTTTACGCGGGCATTAATACCAAGCGCAAAAATATTATTATGTTGTGATAATAGAGTTGCTATTGATTAGTGATAATGGAGTGAGAAATTTTCTGGTGATACGGCAGGTGTTTAAGATTATTGCTTTTTGTATGGTGTGTAGAATGTTATTATTATTATTATGTGTTTATGCTTTACATTCACCTTAGTCAAAAAGACTAAAGGTGATATATTATTATTATTATTATTATTATAATATCAATTAACATATTATACTAACCAAAAGTTCATATACTTAATTTAAAAAAAAAACAAAGAACACAATTTTAATATTTAAGTAGGTAAGTATAACACTAATCTTTTATTAAAAAATCTTAATCATGCGTTATTTAAAGTACCAATACAGGAGTTCAATCACAAATCAAAGTCTTCCTTGAACAAAGGGCTTAATGTATTTATGAAAACTTTCATTCACTGGTTCCTTGTTCAATGGTGACTTTAGTGCTTCTTCCATAAGCCTCTCATACACTCTTCCATCAAAGGCTCCCAACGTTGACTGCAGAATCTGCAACATAAAGTAGTAAGGCCAAGTAGTAAAGTCATTGTCACTTTATCCATATCAAGATAAGTAATAACATGCCAGAGGCAAGACCTTGAACTCACCTCGTCCCTAATATCAAAAGCGTCTACAAGTCCAACAGCATTTGGTCGTATCAAAAGCAACAGCTGTTCATACCTACTTTGTAATTCGATGATATCTTTTTCCGAAATTAATGTGAACTGAAAAGTACCAATATAAATTAAAACAGAGAAGTAAAATTGGCAACGTACCTAATTGAAGCCACATAAGGATGTAACAACTTACTCTCAGTAAATCCCCCAATCTTTCAAGACACCAGTAAATGAGGTACAATTCTATTAGCTGTGATAAAACAGTTTTCACGTTCTGGCTGGCTGGTGCTGCGAATCTAAGTGTTTCGTTCCAATATGTGACGCAAATAACTGCTCTGCAGTGGGCCTAAAACCAACCAATGATAGCAAATGTGCTGTTATATTTATAAATAAATAGTAAAACTAGGCGTATAATTTTCATGTACGAGATTTAATTGTTTTTGAAGAAAATATGACGTTTCAACATTTTTTTGTAAATTGTGGCCATTATTAGTTGGCAATGGTCTTGCAAAAAATGAAATTGCATTTTAAAAATCTGTTAATTATATCCATCAATTTCTTAATCACATATCATTTTGGACGAATAAAAAAGCGCTGGTTGTGCCTTTTATTTGTAATCTAGAAGTTTAACTTTGTATTTTTGGCCTAGTCTTATTAGTTGCTAAACTATTTTCTATTGAATAATTTTTGGTAAGATTGAGAAATCGATTGAAAAATTCAAATTCATATCCAGATATAGCATAACAAATATACCCATTCAGTCATTTATTTGGACAATAAGTACAAAGTTTTAAAGAACAAACCTCAGCTGCAGCCACAAGTTGCACAGTTGTCAGTTGCCAAGCATCTTCGCTATTTTTCCCATCTTTGATGCGTTGGCGAATGTGATCGACGCATATGCCAATTTTTCTAATACCCGAAAATTTAAAAAAGATTATAATCATATGGCCTGCAAAAAGTAAATTGGACAGAAAAGAGCAACTTTAATTAATCTCACCTAGCAGCAACTTCTTGAAAAGCTTCGATGATACCGTTCGGAGAATTTACCCAACTCTTTTTTTTACCGGCTGAAGAACGGTTTAAATAGGCAACAGTCGATGGCAAACTATTCCCTGTTTCAGCTTGTTCCCATGACTTAACTAAGAATCTGAAATAAATTGTATCAAATAGGTATTGCGCTAAATTTAAAGGCCAACCCTGCATTACGCAGGCGTTGTCACGGTTTCAGACAAAAACAGCTCTTCTGCATGGAGCAGCGCCTATCGCCCGGACAACACTAAAGCCATGTGCCCTCACCTTGCCGTTTGCAGCAGCAGAACAGTGTAGTCTCCTTCATAAGTCCTAGCTGCAGTGACGTACGTGTATATTGTTGGCAAGTTAGAAGAGAGCATGTAACCGTGACCTCCACAAGCAAAGCGACATTGTTCAATAAGCACCGCTGAATCTGATGTGCTGACTGCTTTTAAGCAGCTAGATAAGGCATGTAACTGAAAACCAAAAAATATAATTATTAAAAAAAAACATAATACTCGTAAATACTTCTTATCCATAAATGTTACAGCTTCAATTTCCAATTGTCATATTTTTTATAACAAACTTACTTCTGGTAAACTATCTGTGTCTCCTTTCCGCATTTTAGCTTGAACTTTTGTGAACGTATGCCATATCCAGTCACTTGTAAATAGGAAAGCATGCGCCGTCGCAATGCAAATAAATAGTTTATGTTGCTGAGTGAGATAATCAATGATTTGCTGTTCCGGCTCACTGAAATTCATTGAAAAAAATACATACAATATGCCTGGTTTACTTAATAGGTGATGTTACCCTACGAATCCCTTCCTTTCCCTGGGTTGAGTCAAAAATAACGAACAGATTATTCGACGAAAAACGGCAGAACTATTTGCCAGTTACATTTATTTCATATTGCATTCTTTATCTCGTTAACCATAATTTATTCTCCTTTTTGGTAATGAACTATTATTAGTAATAATAAAAAATCGTCAGACAATCACACCAACTATGTAGATTGTAGTGAACTAGAATATAAATACACATATAGATAAACACCCAGACCCAGAACATTTCTTTTCTTGTTCCGTACGGAAATCGAACCCGCGACCTCTGGCGTCTGAGGCATATGCGTTTACCCTATCGCCAAAGTGGTCGTCGTCGTCATAATATAAAAAATGTGATTTTCCCTCAAAATTCTATGGGTTAAAATAAGTTTAGGACATTGAATGTACATACTCTGGTTTAGGCTGGCACTGTCTCCTGACAGCGGAGTACCTGACCGCTATAGTAGCAGCCTTGGCCAAACTGAATGCTGCATCGTTTACCAACGTTACTCTGACGAATACCATAGTGCCATATGTCATCTTAGCATGCTTGGCCACTTTTACGTAAGTTCCATCCTGTTGAAAATTTCAATACATTATTTCTGAATTTCAATTCACATATAATATAGTGATGTTTAAGTTTGTCAGTTCACCTTTAATACTTGTGCGTTCTTCATGAGCATATTCTCTCTTGGAATGCAATAGTTATCAAAACCCAGAAAACCATTGTCAGCAGTGTTAAAGCCCATCTTGGGTCCAATTTCCCCAACTTTGATTCCATCAAGTGGCATATGCGTCTCTAAATCTCGTATCTGTACTATAAATAGATGGGTTCCGTGACAAACACCTTTGGTGTAAAGTTGTGCCATGACGATGCAGTGGTTCACGGTTTTACCAACTGAAAGGTTTTAAATCGATTTTGTAATATTAATGTTTTCTCGTATAAAAGTTTAGTGGTCAATGGTCTAATACTGAAGATGGTCAAATTTTCATAATGAGAGTAGCAAGCTACAAGATAATAGCTTTCCAATGTAAATAAATAAATATAAATATTTCTGACACTCACACAACATTATCTAGCCTAAATTAAGTTTCTTAAAGAACTTGTGTTATGGATATTGAATAAATTCATATTTTATATTATAATAGACTTAAATAAACATATAAACATCCATGACTTGACGGCTAATATCTGTGTTCATCACATAAATATCCGCCGCCGCCGGGATTCGAACCCAGGACCTCTGGCTTAGAAGGCAATGTATGTTGCCACTACGCCATATTATGTATGCAATTATGTACGAAAAAAGTGATGTGTTTATTTTGAGACAAAGAATACAATAGCTATAATCAACATGAATGTTAATTGAGAAAACTGGTTTTCAGTATTAACTCGTTCTTTTTAAAAATTTTTTATTCAGCTTAATATTGCTCTAATTATAAGTTTATTTCAATCAAAATTAATTAACATTCAGCTTAGTTATTACTATGATCGATTATTAGGTAACATGTGGAGTTTTCGTGAAATCATTTAAGGACTCTAAATCTATTCTATTGTAAGTATATGGTCCTCTAGTATAGAAGTTACTTACGACCTCCAGCCCACCATTTGTAAGAACTAAGTTTGGGGCTGTGCAGCACAAACTGTTCTGTATCGGGATCGTAGGTCGCGGTGGTTTCCAAACCACGGATGAAAGTGCCGTGGCCTAATTCTGTCTGTAATAGAAATGATCCAAATTGTTCTACATTTAAAGGCAATTTTATTCAAAATCAATAATTTAAACCGAGCGCTCGGAATTTCACTTATTACAATTTTCACTTAATGGCTAAGTGGAGCACCTTATGTAATCTATATGCTTCCGTTATTATGCGCATAATTAAGAACATCACCAACATCACTCATTTATTCTCATTCATATAGCAAAGACCTTTCCTTGAATTTAAAGTTAGTATTTAAACAAAGCTCTTTAGAACGCCGTAAAGCATTATATTTTGGAAGAAAACTATGTAAATTAAGTATCAAAAACATTTTATAAATTAAACGATAATATACGAATATGAACTAAAGTTGGAAGCGGGTCAAAATTTTCTTCACTGTGGACGATATTTAATGGACGTCATTCACAACGTCGATTCCAGGATTTTTAATAATATAATTAGGAAGGCCAATAAATATTTGTACGACACGAAAAACATCTTTAGATCTGGACTGGAACATAAGTGGTGATACTTCTTTAAAACACATACGCTTACCTACATTTAAGAATACATGTCTGCTTATCTGCTATGCTATTTAAATATATCTTCGCATATCTTTAAAATCTGATTTTATTAATCAAGTTATACACAAGTAAATACCACTTACTCTATATTAATAAAAAGAAATCCCCGACTGCATCTCAAACTATTTCTGCCGCATTAAAAACAATTTAACCATGAATACCTGGGCATACGTCCCTATGATTTTCATACGCAGTGCATCAGGGAGCCATGCTGCCTGCTGTTCAGGAGTGCCTTGGCCCATGATCGTGGACACAAACATGCCTACATGCAATAGAAACGGTGAGATCTCCTTAAAGAAAGCATCGGATGTGCGTCGAAGAGCTGGCAACCTGGGAACGACACAATCTCAATAAATATTTATAAGTTCATTGTTATATTTATAACTTTTGGTTCCGTATTTAAATGAACGCATAATAATTTATTGTGAGGTCACACAGCAAACACATAGAAATAAAATTTGATAATTTTAGTACTATTTTGCTGAGATCGAAACAGAGGCGGAATCAACGGAATGGCGTGCATTAATCCTTCATTTTTATGTTACGAAAAAAAGTTTCAATTAACAGCGATGCGATATAATAAAAAGGACTTACCCGATAGTGTCAAGACCTGCAAAGTTCATTAGTTCATCGTTTGCTATTTTTGCGTAAATGCATGACTTCCTAATAGCATTTTCGTATCTTTCCTTAGGGCCTAAACATTCCTCTGGTATTTCATCTTTCGAAGATCCATCATGTAGAGCTATGTGTTCTGTAAAGATTATTTTGATTGACATAAAATAATAGAGATGAGAATAGCAAGACTAGGTACCGAAAACCATCATATTTTTATATTTCTGTTTACAATTTTATGTAAATTTTATGTAAAAAAAGACGTGTGGCACTCGGAGACTGCCGCGGTAAAGCTATTGCATAGCATTTTTTATCAACTTATGCAATTATAATTATTTATTTATTTTATAAATGCAGTAATGTTTGATCTAATATGAAGTTCCACAAGTTCCTAGTAGATGGCGCTGATTGTTTATTAAAGCCCGCATGTAAAGTTATGAAATCCAAGTGTCACCGCTGTGCCGGTCGGAGTGGGGGGGTGTTAGGTTTTTTTCGTTACGGAATTTCTGGATTCGGTCCCCACGCTCAAGGCCCGCGATAGAAGCTATGCAATAGCTTAAAAATATTTTGTTGACATTGACTCTTCTTGAATATAATAATTTGGGATTGTCTGGATACTTGTTTTCTTGGAATTGAAAAGTCTGTATACTCTTGTTTCTACATACAAAGTTGGCTATTATTGTAGTAAAATTGTGTTTACACAATCATCATTGGTTAGTAAACCATATAAAAACGATTATACCATTCCTTAAGTTACAATGCAGACGGGCTGCTAGACAAAGACTATTGACCCTATTTGTATGTGTTGTAGTGTAGCATGGTGACGTCTCTTTTTCAAACCAAAGGTGACCAAAAAAAGGTGACCAAAGTCTTGACATGTCTTTTTTTGAAGTACCAGTGTAATTTAATTCCTAAATCAGAAATGTTTAAGTGTCCAAAATTTTTCTATTAAAGTTTGTAGTTGTTTTCAAATTAACTCACACACTCACAAAATTCAGCTAATACCCAAACGCGCCGCCACAAATTACAAATTTTAGATAGGTGACGAAATGGTAGTTTATTTTGATATTATTGTTATCATAGGGTGTTTATAAAATAGGATTTGGCATGAATAAATATAACACTATGTGTATGCAAACTTAAGTATATGGAAAAGGTACTGACTCTTAACATACAGCATACTCTAGCTTAAGAATTAGGGAAATACAACATTTTGTTTCAATAAAGTTTTAGTAGTATATCATTAATATAGATAGAATAACTGGAATGAGCCATTAAGACAAATGACATTTAAAGGCTATTTCTAGGTCATGTAAAAAGTAAAGGACTTTTAGTGGGTACGTACTTACCGATCTGCTTTCTTTTAATCGTATGCTCGATACCTCCATCGAGAATATGAGTTAATTCTTCGATATTAAACGTACACTTCTGCCTTTCCTTTTGTAAATCTTCGTTAATTTTTGGGTTTGTTTTTTCTGCTGACATGTTGGGCAGTTTTTTATAAATTAATTTATATTATATCTATTTAAGAAGTAAAATTGTATCAATCTACTTAATACCGCGGCTAAATAGAAACTGAAGTAATCCGAAATGAAACATTCACCTGATTACGGCGGTTCATTGTATTCATAAACATGTTTAATTAATTTATTTAATAGTTTGTGAGTATTTTCGAACAATTTTTTATAACGCAACACAAATATCTTAATATGCCTCTTTTTATACCGAAAAACTACGAATATTATTAACCGCCGTGCCTTCGAATGGTGACGCAAATCTGGGAGGTTCAAATTATCAACAGACAGACAACAATCAACAGGCAGATCCATTTAAATATATCATAAATCTAATTTTTAAGCCTAAATTGAAACATATGGTTATGATATTTTATTTTGGGGGTTTCTAAAGTCTCCAATGACCAATAAGCCGCAATAAACTGTACCCCTGAAAGTCGGCATAACCTAGGCCATCACCCAGTTTCAGTAGAATTAATGCAGCGTAGTCATTTAAAATTGGACTTCCCGGATCCGTGCGAAACTGCGGCGGACATATGAATTATGTTATATTCAAAACAAAATGGAATGAATGGGCCTTTCAAATAAAAGAATAATTTCATTAATATCTTACACATAGCCTGTTTTAATCCATCTTGAAATTGACCCGTCCTTATTGAAATACCCTATACTTAACGCTTTATACTCCGTCAAAGTAGGTACTTTATTTGAAACTAAAAATTAATTCTGCTAAAAGTTTATTATTTTTCTCAAGAGTGTTAGATTTTCGGTATTGGATTCTACATATATTTGAGAGCGTCATGTCACCAGTGAGCAAGGAATTTCGGTGAGTATTATATCTTAACGCCTGAATTAATGATTAATGCTGCGCCTCGAATTGATACCGCCTAGTTAGGCACTGCAATCCGGGAAAACCGGGTCCGGTGTTTTTTCGAAACTGGAATTACTGAACGTTTTCCGGTGATGATAATTATTAGTGAAATAATAGCGTTATTGCCTGTGTATGCATAAGCCGAAACTAACAAATGTAGAAGCTCCTTTGAGCCGCAGGCAATAATTGTAGCTCGTTTAGAAGACTCAGTTTTCTCCAATTGTCAGCATTAATGTTATTTAATATTTAGCATTTCTAAAGTGAAACTTAAGAAACTCTCGGTACTTTCTATGACAAGCAATTTTTCTGCGAAATTAGCTGGGATATAAATTGTAATGACGTGATGAAAAAAATCATCATGTCGTAGTTGTCGTTGCCATTCAACATCGTTAGGTGTCAATAATTTTTGTTATATACGTCTGGCCGGTGTTATTGAACTGCATTATACGAGTACAATGTGATACAGACACACTTTCCTGAAAATTAACATACAAATCGTGACTCACAACTACTGAAAAAAATTTCCCCGCCGTATCTGCCTGTCTATGTCCAAATACGACAAACTCAAAAATCACAATACGGACGTTGATACACGTTTAACTAACAGACGACGTAAGTTATGAAGAAGGAGTCAACGAATATATATTTTCAGGCATACACATAATTATAATTTAGGCCATATATGACGATGATTGGTTGAGATGTCGGAAAAAGTGCCAATCCTTTTGTTTGTTTCCTGTGAAGTTAGTTTGCCAAAACTTCAGAAGTTATATATGTTACTAACTGACCCGGCAAACGTTGTTTTGCCATATAAATAAAAAAAAAATAGATGTTGGCCGATTCTCATAGATACCGGATAAGCACAAAAATTTCATCAAAATCGGTCAAGCCGTTTCGGAGGAGTATGGCAACGAAAACTGTGATACGAGAATTTTATATATTAGATTAATTTTTTTGTTTGCACGAGCGCTGCTAGCACGGCGCAAATGTTTGTTCGCACGGGTTTATTTATTATTGTTTTTAAGCTATTGCATAGCTTCTATCGCGGCCCTTGAGCGTGGGGACCGAATCCAGAAACACCCTAATCGCCATAGCATTTGTACTTAGATTAACAATCAACATTGGGGCTACCATAAGCATGGTGCTTTTGCTATTTAAAATTATATTAATAAAGTTATACTGTTTGCTACTAGGTTTTGTAATTTTCCATAAAGTTCCAAACCATAGAAACAAAAAGGGATTATTAATTTTTTTCATACATCGTTGTTTTCAATTTTTTATGACTCCAGCAGCTAAACGAGCTATGTGAATTTTCAAATTCTATGCGTCTAAAAAGTATAATTTTTGGCCCGCCATTTTTTGGATATAAAATATTTAATTTTCCCTGGTGAAAATAAATAAAAATGATCTGGCATCCCAGCGCCATTCGTAAATGTCACAATTTCCGGTAATTTTGACGTTTTAGTGACAATTTACGTAACTTTTAACTTGACAAATTGCCATAATGTCAGTGTCAATGTCGATAAAGTGTCATTTCGAGCTTTCATTAATCTATGATAGAAGCCAATCCACGACTAAATTCAATTTACTACAAAAGAGTAACGTATACTTTCTTTTCTTGATAGGAATATAAGTAACATTCCATCACCTTCCTATTCTCATTAAACTGAACGGAAATGGGAATCTATGTGTGTGCTGAACGCAGGTTTAATTAATAAAATTAAATTAGGTAAATGGTGGGGTGATAAAAATATTAAAATTATGAAATCGTAAGGTTGCCTTGTCAGATATATAAAAAAACAAGTTTCAATTCTGCCGGAAATAGTTTACAAAATAAAACTACTTTTGAATAAGCCCTTTGTTTACGACTCATATTTCACACGGTATATACTACTATATATATATACTAGTCAGAGTAGTCGAAGATCCTCATAGGTTTATATAAAGATCTAAATGAACAAAGACAAGACGAAAGTACCAATAAACAAGTGTGTAGTTACAGTTATACTTACACGTTACCTTCGGGTTTTTAGGGCGCATATGTTATAGGTAATAGACAAAAATACTCATTCAATATTTAGGTAACTATAAATATAATATAACATAAAAATAAACTTAAAAATAACCTATATTATAATTGTATAAGTCACAGTTTAAATATATCACAGTTTCGAGGCTTGAGACATTGGTTTAATGTACTTTTCGAAGCTTTTGTTGACCGGCTCTTTGTTCAGCGGAGATTTGAGCGCTTCTTCCATCAGGCGCTCGTACACGCGACCGTCGTACGCGCCGAGGGTAGAGCATAGGATCTGAGAAATATATTTTATTTCAGCCCATATTCATACTATATTAATATTCCCTTAATATAAAATTGGTTGGCAAGTTACTGGCTTTGAAACGACTTTTACTGGTATGATCCACTAAAAGTAAAATATTTTTAAAATAATAGGAGTTTCACTGGATATTAAAAATGTTTAATTGGCTAGGTCTTAATTCTTATAAGTTTTATTGAGAAATTGTAGATTACTAAGGACAAGTATCTAAATCTTAAGTAAATCATAGGCTATAAAAGAGCAACACAAGAAGAGAGAATGTTAGCATTATAATGATTGACTACTGCAAGATCAGTCAATGTCTCAAACACATTTGCCGGAGAAGAATTAAATCCAAGGGCATTACCAATTTTTTGTCAATATTTGAGTAATTCATTATATTTTGCGTCTATCTATTACACAAGAAATCTCACCTCATCCCTAATGTCAAATCCGTCCACAAGTCCCACCGCGTTGGGTCTGATGAGAGCCAGCAGCTCCTCGTATCTCTTCTGAAGAGCTGCGATTCCTTGGCCCGATAACGTTGAAAACTGAAAAGAGAAGATCATAATTAACGAATACAGAGCAATAAAAAACCGACCTCACATCCAAACTTTGGCTGAATTATAACGTCGCTTAGGAAAACATTCTCCGAACTCTGACATATTATGAAATTTTCAATGAAGTACCTACTCAATCGATTTCGATGAAATTTATATGACACCAACTATGAAGTATCCTCTATCAAGAATTTTAAAAATCTATTTATAATTATCCGAAATATCGTGTAACAAAGACACAAAAAAACATACATAAGAATTGAGAACCTCCTCCTTTTGGAAGTCGGTTGATAAAATGATAATTAATTATAAACGACACGATCCTGTAATTGTAACTTAAGTAGTTTTTATTCTATTTGTATGATATAACATTTGAACGATGACCTTCAGTGTGTTCATGTAGGTAAGTGTTCCTATGATTGTTGTAGGAAATAAGCAATTATACATTTATTTTATAAACTTTGCCGTAAAGGATTGGCTGAAAATAGTCCTCTCGACCCTGGATACGCATGTCGTAGAATGTGGCTTTTCCGAGTACCTCCGCTTAGTACCACCCCCGCTTAGTGGTAGGACTGGCACCCTTCACATAAAATCTACCGCCCAATATCACCGCTCCAACAGTGATTTGTTGTTCCATATTTAACCATGCTATCTTCACTTACCGCCAGGTGAGGTTTTAGTCAAATGTGGGCTAGGTTACTTCAGCAAAAATTCGCCTTGAAAACTAATTTGTTGTCCATTCAATATTTTTAGTAGATTCCATTCCTTTATGTTATTGAAGAGGAATTGATGCATTTATCATTATTCGTAAAATAACTCTTTTAAAAATGTTTATAGGTTAAAGCAGAGGTTAAAGTTACCTCTAAGAGGTTAAGTTATGACATTTGATAATAATCTTAATCTATTCCTAAACAGCAGAACCTAGGAAATGTTAAATCCTAACAATCATATATCCATGCCCTATAAATGTAGGTACACTTTCCCAGGATATGGTAATATTCATCAACCGACGTCTCCCAAAAGAGGAGGTTCTAAACACTTGACAATGTTTTTTTAATGTATTAATCGATTGTTTGGTCAATTATGAATCACTTTTAATGATTCTTGTTTCATTGGATAGAAGATATTTCAGAGGTGGAATATACATTTGAAAAGATCATAATGTTAAAAAAATATTTCACAGTTTTAACATGGACTTGAAAATTCTGTTTGAAGCCTTTTTTAATACTCTGCATTACATTATCATCAAGTTATGAAGTAAGTACTACACGGAGCATTCAGTAAAATTTCAAAAGGCGGGATAAACTTTTTTCGAGTTTTAATAAATCGAGTAATACACACAGGCTTGTAAGTAAAAAATATGGAATTCCTACTTCCAGCTACTTCCTTTTGTTAGTATTTTTTCATGGACAGCGGTATAAAAGTCAGTGCGTTGAATATATATGACGTTTCAAAAACTGATTATGGTTTCTGGATATACTTTTTTATGCGGGCGAGCGCCCCTGTCCCGAGGATGTGGCGCGCGTCCGCAGGAGTGCCAGGAGGGCACTCCTTAGGGGGTGTTAAGAGTCCCTCGTCGCGCCCGCTTACGGGGCCTGGACGATCAATGCAATTCGTCCGGTCCTCGTTGAGTGGGTACAGCGAAGGTGGGGACTCTGACCTTCCGCCTTGTGCAGGTATTGACCGGACATGGTTGTTTCGGTCACTACCTGCACAGGGTCGCCCGGAGGGAGGTGACGACAGAGTGTCACCATTGTGAGGCGGCCGAAGACACGGCGGAGCACACCTTAGTGGTGTGTCCGGCGTGGGGTCGGCTGCGGCACGAGTTGACGTCTGTCGTCGGAGAGGACCTCTCGCTCCCTAGCGTGGTTAAAGCTATGCTAGGGAGTCGAGAGGCTTGGGCGGCCATGACCTCCTTCTGCGAGGACGTAATGTCGCAGAAGGAGGCGGCGGAGCGGTGTCGGGAGGATGACGCCTCTTCGGCACCGATTCGCCGTAGGCGGAGGGGGGGACGGAGAAGGAGATACGCTCACCTTCTCCCTCCCGATAGCCAGCCGTAGCGGGTGAGGGGACCTGCTGCGGCTACTAGGGCTATGTGTGGGGAAATGGTCTCGTGTGCTGGACCATTTCCCACGTGGGGGGCGCTCAATCTGCCTGGGCTCGCGGGTAATGCCAATGGCGGTACCGTGGGCTTCATCTACGGCAGATGAGGTATACCTTGAGGTTTTTAGTGGGTAGGTCTGGCCTTCTGCCGGATCATCCCCACATACCCCGTCGCTCCCCCTTGGGCGGTCGGGGACGTGATAGCACGTTTTCCTCAAGTAAAAAAAAAAAAAAGGATTAGTCCCTACGGTAAGATATTCTTCTACTTTACTACAAAGTATATTTACGTACTGCTCTTGTATGGATTGCAAGAACTTAACAAAAAAGTTATTCCAGTTCTAGCCCTGTAAAGAATCGAAAGACGCATGTATACTTACACCTACCGCACTTGTAGCAAATTATTTGATATTCGTTACTAAAGTCAGTGACAGTGAAGTCGGTGACAGTGAAGTCGTTGTGGCGCCGTGGTTACTGTGTTTGGGTGACCGCCGACCATTCATTTCTCACGACGACTTCCGTGCTTCGGAGGGCACGTTAAGCAGTCGGTCCCGGGTGCTGTCTACTTGTATACAGTGGTCGTAAAGGTTTGTCAGAAGCCATTTCGGCGCCCTGAAAATTCTGGCATCCACCACCCAGCACTGGGCCAGCTTGGTGGATTATGGCCTAAACCTCCTCATCACCCAGGGGAGAGACTCATGCCCTGCAGTGGGCTCATTACAAAGAGTTGTGATGATGATGATGATGACTAAAGTCAGCTCTGTATCCACGACACAAGTATTAAGAGTAAATTTAGATGTACCTAAGAAGTTTGTATTTACATAACTGTGTCTTAACAGTAATATTGTCGCGTAAAATTTTAAATTTGAAAATGGAACTTACCACGAGCAGATCGCCGATCTTCTCCAGTCCCCAATAGGTGACGTAAAGTTCAGCTAGTTGAAGCAGCACCTGCCGTAATCGCGGTGACAGTGAACTTGTCAATCTTTGCGTTTCGCTCCAGTACACATTGCAGAGTACTGCTCGACAATGCGCCTGAAATTAAAATTAAAAAGATTTATAACATTATTTTTTATATAAATATGTAAGTATTTCCACTTTTGTGATAGTATAATTCCATTATTACTAAAGTGTCCAGACCATATGCTATGCTTTTATATCCGCAACCAGCGACCATCGTAATCATTGGGCGGTGTTCAGTTATCACCACAGCCCCGGGAACCTCCAGGGACACTCCAGGACACCTCCAGGGAAACTACTAATTAGCCGACCCATTGATTGGATGATGAGTCCTGATTCCAGGTAGTATAGTGCCCATCCTGCTCTTTTGTCCGGAACAGCATAGCGTAGCAATAAGCATAACAGTCAATTCTACGCCACAGAGCGAGATCAATAAAGCGGTTATACCTCAACCACTAGTATAAGCCTGATATTTTATTTCCTTTTTAATAAGATTTAATTTTATTTTTTCTAAAAACTAAATTATAAACTCACTTCACTAGCTTTAGTAAGCAGAATGGAAGCCAGATTCCAAGCATCTTCATACGCTGCTCCCGCTCTTACATGCCTGTCGAGAGCTTCACACGCATCTTTCACTTTACTGTGGAAAAAGATTATATGAGTGAGTTAATTTATCCTTTCTTTATACTTTATTCTTTATGTGTCACTATTGGAAAATTGACCAGTTTGATAATTTAGTCACTTATGTGATTATTTGACAAGACTGGTTAAGTTATGCGGAAAATATTCACTGATATCGCCATGATGTTAGAAGCACACAGCTTAGATATAATTGAAATAAAACTGACGCAAAAAAATTTTTTTTAAAGATTTGGGATTCATACATAAAGTAAAATTATCTTACCCGGCCGCAACAGCTTGTAGACCCTTGATGACTGCTTCAGGAGTATTGTCCCAAGGGTAGGTTTTTCCCGCGACGAAGTCCAACATGTAAGCTACTGTAGGAGTCATGGTGTGTCCTTCCAAAGCTTGCTTCCAAGCTTTGACTAGGTATCTGTAAAAACATATTTTAAAATGAATTCTGAACTAACGAAAAACGAAGAATAATTTGGTTTTTAAAAGGGCATAATATTTTGCACATTTATAAACGATGTGCCCACTTCAGGGCCTTCTTTTCAGTCTTTTCCATTGGTGAAAAGGATATTTGGGCCATTGATCACCTGACTGACCTAGTGCTGGTTCATGGATGTCACAATTTTCAGTATCCCGAAGTGGCTTATGACGAATCCCAACGTCAACTGTATACAATTATGCAGTAACTTAGACCGACTTATTTACGTGTCTGCATGATGGTTGACGTACAATATTGAATGAAAAGCAGGTGCCACTACACTCCGACGACTTCATAACTGGTTATTATTTTATAAATAACTAAAAAACCAATTACCTAGCAGTCTGCAGCAACATTACAGTGTACTCTCCTTCGTATGTGACGGCGGCGGTGATGATGCCGTAGATGGTGGGTAGGTGCGAGGAGATCATGTAGCCGTGGCCGCCGCACGCGAGCCGGCACATCTCGGCTGCGGCCGATGCGTCCAAGCTGCTCACGGCCTTCAGGCAGCAGGCGAGTGCGTGCAACTGCGTGTGTATAAATTTAGAAATCATGACAGAATGTATAAAGATGCCGCGTAGCCGTGGCCCCCACACGCGAACTGGCACATATCGGCTGGGGCCGCCGCGTCTATGCTGCTAACGGCTTTCAATCAGTAAGCTAGAGAGGCCAGCTATTTGTGTTTACAATTGTTAATGATCAATATAAAAAGGACGTCTAAAAAGTCTCCTTGAGTTTCTGTCGCCCCCAAAGTTTATTCAACTTTTTTATCGACAATTTTTTTAGATCTTTATTATATGTTACGGGATAATTGAAATTGTATAAGCAAACTAAAAACTATTGCGTACCGGTTTTTCTCGACAGTAATTTGGCAAACTTACTTTTTTTTAATGACTGACAATGTAGGAACTTTCTTCCAATGTTTATCACCTATTTTCCCTGTTTGATGGTGTGACTTTTTATCATAATATTGCTAACCTCATAATAGACCTTTGCCTTATTTTATTTATTTATTTAACTATACAAGCAAATATGTTACACTTAGGTTATGAAATTATATTGATCGTATACGCGATGGAACACGACTAGGCTTTACTTTTAAATTATAAATTACAAAAGTGTGAAGTGAACAAGTGAAAAACTTAACGAGTATAATGAGTTAGTGGTTCGATAAAGAAAGTTAATTTGTTTCATTTTAGTTATGTGGTGGCATAATGTTACTTGTTAGACTTGATGTTGTAAGTTTTGTACTGTATTTATAACATTTATAGGTACTGTAGTACTCAATCAAAAAGACATAATCTTATTCTCAAATGACGATACTTATAAATAACTTTACGTCATTAATAAATCGCATTATTACTACGATTAAAGATTAATAAATATTTCATGATAAGATATTGGCACTTATTCTCATCCTGGTTATTAATTTGTATTGAAATATATGAAATTAATTAAAACGTTTGCATTCAATACACACTTATTAACATCAAGGCTAATAATATACTTATTCATAAGATAGATTGGCGACCCTGCAAAGGTTGCAAGAAAAAACGTATAATCGGTCGCGGAATCCAAGAGTTCTAAGGGAAAGTATTTTTTCCTGTAGTGGCGTTTTCCCGCCTTTAGTGATTTTTTATTAATTAATAAATCCGCGTTTGACCTCCGTTTTTTTTACCTCTGGCAGTTCTTCCGTATTTCCTTTGCTCATATCCTTAAGTAGTTTGCTGTATTGATCCCAAAGCCAATTGCCAGCTGTGCGGAGGGCGTGGCTGGTGGCTAGTGCGGGGAAGATCTTGTGCTGCTGGGTCACGTAGTCAATGATCTGAGGCTCTGGCTCGCTAGAAAACGTTAATTATATGTTTAATTTTCGAATTTTGCCATCCTGAGAATGATTTTAGTTTTAAGTATATGTGTGATAAACAGTTCTTATCTTTATAAGCGGCTTTATACTACAACCAAGTACTTATGTTTGTGAATGCATCATTACGATTATCCTCAAGTTGTCTTCATGTTGACCACGTAACATAATCAACCAAATGCTTTTCGGGTAACTAGGCGAACGAGCGCCCATGAAATCCAGGTTTTGAGAGAGTCTATGATTGAACGCGTTATGTTATATTATGAGTAGTTTTAGTGTTAATTTATTGCTTTGTTTTTAATGTATTTTTTTATTGTTTTAATTTTGTCAATTTATTAATTTTTGATTGATTTTACAATATTTATCGCCCTTAGCTTTATAAAAAAGTTTTATTTTGAGTTCACTTCAATCTTAGAGTAATAATAAGGATTGCGCCTATTAATGAATAAAATTTTAGTAATAATTTATTGCTTTGTCTGTATTGTTTTGTTTTTATAATTTTGTATATATAATTTTTTTTTCTTGATAATTCTGTTCACCTCTAATTTAGTTATTTAAAAAGTTTTTATAACAAGGTTTTCTTTTCATATTTTGATGTTGTTAAATTAATATTGCTTGTTGAATGCGCATATGCTGGGTTGTAATTTGGAAATGTATCTATAATTATTATTTACTTGACTTTATTATAATTATAACCTGTTCTGTGCATCTTTGAATAAATAAATAAATAAATAGATTCGACTTTGCGCAATGTGTCCGATTGGGGCGAATCCAACCTTCACCATCACCGACCATCTAGGGCTTTTGGGCGTCACTATAAAGTGCAAATTAAACTTCGGACAACAAATTGTGTCTATGGCTAAAATGGCTTCCAAAAAATTGGGTATCATCTCTAAGGTCCAGCGGTACTTCAGCCCTGAACGGCTGCTCAACATATGCACAGCGGAAGCGAGGTCGTGCATGGAGTACTGTTGTCACCTTTATGATGGTTCTGCCAAATACCAGCTCGAAGCGCTAGACTCTGTTGACCGAAGAGCCCGTAAACTCAAAAAAACTCATAAACAACCTTACAAATAAAAAATTGCAGACGCTGGAGAATCGTCGTAAGGTTGCTTGTTTGACAGTATTTTATCGGCTACATTATGGTGAGTGTGCGAGTGCTTTTTTTGACCAAATTGAACCCACTCGTTTTTACCACTGGACTACCAGATGCAGACAGAACTTCCATCCCTATATAGTGGATTTACAAGAAGTCGAACAAAACGCTTCGATAGTTCCTTTTTGGTACGGATAGCCAAGGTGTGGAACAATCTGCCTGCGTCTGTTTTTCCTGACCACTACAGTCCTGGAAATTTTAAGTGTCGAGTGAATAGTTGTCTCGTGGATGGACGTGAGCACCATAGTCTTCATGCGCACTTTCCATCAGGTGGCATGGAAGATAAACGTCCTATCCTTACAATATAAAAAAAGGCAAAATTACTCACTTAGGTTTAGGCTGCGACTGATGCCTTACGGCGGAGTATCTGATAGCGATGGTGGAAGCCCTGGCTAATTCGTATGACAAGTCAGCCACGACCATGACGCGGATCAGGACCATCGTTCCGTATGTCAGCTTCTCATTCTTTGCTTTCACATAGATACCATCCTAAAAACAAACAAAAAGGATAAAGTAAGTCTTTTCAAGCCTGCACGCAAAGAGGTTTCATTCATATTTGATGGCCTGAGTGGAGTATTGCTCGAATAATTTGAGAGGTGCTGGGTAAAATTTTTATCCAAGGATTTAAGAAAAATATTTTTTTTACCTGGCTCATATTTGCGTATACATATATTAGAATTTCCCCTAATTCCGCTGTGAGGTCGTCATAACACAAGTTGAATTTAACTTATTTAGGGGAACACAGTCGATGTGTACTAATAAAATAATCAAACCGTATTTTTAAGCAATTGTATTTATTTATTGAAAAATGTTTGGAAAACTTACAACTATATTGTGAATTTACGAATGTAGAAAGTTGCTGAAACCCATTTAAAAGTTTTCACAAGTAGACAACACAGGAAAAATATTGAGCAGGCACACAAAAAAAAATATTAGTTACGTTTTACACATACATATAAAAAATAACAATGAAAAATAAACACAAGGATACATATAAAATACAGTAACACAAAGAAACAAAAACAAACAAAAACTTAAACAGCAGATAACAATAAAAAAATAAAAAACCATAAAAAAGTTATATAGAGAAACAATAAGAATCTATGAGGCACTAAAGAAGATTTTGGCTATAGCTGCCTTGATACTAGGGACACTGCTGCAGAACTGGTCCAACCTTCTAGTTCCCAATTTCAAGTATGAAAAGAAACCTGTATCTTAATGTATGTAATAATGGAAATATGCAGTAACAAAATAATAAGTTTTGAAACTGTTGAATTTCTACAATTGCAAGAAGATTAAATAAGATTGTAATATTTTTAGATTTTTTTGATAGCATATCGTTTATTTATAAATTTGCAATCATGTGATTGCATTTTTAGGATTTCCTATTGCATTCATGTGACCACCTGTTGACATTCATATAATAAACGACCGGCTGGTGTAGCGGTAAGACGACCGGCTGGTGTAGCGGTAATATAAATTGCCTTCTATGCCAGAGGTCCTGGGTTCGAATCCCGGCGGCGGCGGATATTTGTGTGATGAACACAGATATTAGTCGTCAAGTCATGGATGTTTTTTTTTTTTTTTTTTATATGTGACTAAACCCGCGTTTGACCTCAATCTCACCTGATGGTAAGTGACGATGAGGTCGAAGATGAAAGCACACGGGTTTAGGAAGGAACTGGCTCTTTATACAATATTGCCGGAACACATTACCGCCGGAGCGGTAACATTTGGCGGCAGACTTTATATAAAGGGTGGTCGCTAGCCAGGCGGACCCAGAAGGGATCCTACCACCAAGCGAAATGTTTATATGTTTATTTAAGTTTATTCTAATAAAAAAGATGTATTTATTCAATATGTATGTTTATATATTTCTTAAGTATATCAGTTATCTAGTATCCATAGCACAAGTTCTTTAAGAAACTTAATTTGGGCTAGATAATGTTGTGTGAGTGTCAGAAATATTTATTATTATTTTATTATGTTGTCTGGTAGAAATCGCTACTCAGCGATAAGACCGCCAAGTTTTTATGTGTAATGTAAGTGTTCTTTTTTCTTTTACTGTACCTTTATAAACTGAAGTGTAAATAAATAAATAAATCTCACAGCAATAGGGCATCACTATTTACACGAATTTTTTAAAAGGTTTCGCACATAAACTAGCTATAAAACCAACTTCAGTACTTGGATATGATTAACATCACATAAAAGAAGTTACATAAGTTCAAAAGACTTTATACGTGATCCGATAGAAATTAATCACGACCGCCTATTGGCAGCGGGTTTATTCCGGAGGAGCCAACAATACATTGCCGAATAGTAGATGTTTGGTAGGTGCTAAGTTTCATTTTCCCTAATTACTCTGCCTGTCCCTTCTATGGACACAAAACTTTTCGGCAACAATATTAAAAATAATGGTAGGTAATAATATAGACGGACACACTTCACAAACCAGTTACACCTTATGACTCGATACTAAATAAAATTAAAAATAAAAACAAATTTGAACTTTGGACTATGATAATATACCTATTTTTTATAATTTTCAACCTTACTTGACCGATATTATTTTTTAACCTATGATCTGTGAAGGGCAATGTTGTGAGCTCAACCTTTTCAAGCTTGATTTTCTATTTTAAATTGTGACTAACGTCTTTTGTTATATTCAACTATTAAAAAAAGCAAAACCTGCATATGTATTGTTATTTGTATAATATTGTAGATACCATATTTCAATGCAGAATATAATTAATTAAATAATTGAAAAAAATGTGTTAATTAAAAATCACCCGACCAGGATTCGAACCTGGGACCTCTTGTTTTTAATTGACACATTTTTTTCATTTATTTAAGAATAATTAATAATTTTAAAATGCATAATCTTTAAAATATTATAATTAATTATTTTATAAAACCGTACCTAACTTTGACGTGAGTGTTTAACTCAAATTAAGACAGTAATAAGCTGAATTCATACCAAAAGATAAACTTACCTTTAATACTTGAGCGTTCTTCATAAGCATTGTAGACCTAGGTACGCGATAGTTGTCAAAGCCAAGGAACCCATTGTTAGCGGTAGAAAACCCAAGCTTAGGGCCAATCTCCCCAACTTTGACGCCGGGTAGAGGCACGTGGGTTTCTGTATCTCGGATTTGTATGACGAAGGCGTGCACTCCGTAGCAAACTCCTTTGGTGTAGAGTTGCGCGACCACGATGCAGTAGTTAGCAGTCTGTCCCACTGGAAATATAGGCATTTATAAATGCTATAAGCTAATTTCAGTCTCGTGTACCTACTACTGATCAACTATTCTAGAGTGTACTGTTTAATGATCAACTAAATTATCAAAAATTTTAACGAACTCATAATTTGTCCCCGTTATCAAGTGTAAGTATGGACATACTTATGTATTATTTTGTTGATTATTTAAACAACATAATTCTGTATTTATTTATTTTATTAAAAATTCGCATTCGTCTTACCCTGATCTGAACATCGACCAAAAATGAAGTTTCTGATTTATGAGTACACCTTGAATGAATTTTTGATTTCTATGCATCTCGAAATGTGTATTTCTCCAACTCAACTGAATATTCAACAGTCAGTTCATGGTTCTTGCAGGCCTATTACAAACAAACTTCACGCCTGTATCCCTTATGTGTTAGGCAGAACACCAAAGGCTATAAAGCATCTGAAGTCATGTTTGACAATTGGAGGTACTTATTAGAATGATGGGGAGAGACTATGGCAGAGACAGGGGGTCAGTCTATCGCCCACAAAAACGCCAATGAAACCTCTGTCCCTAACTAACTTTCACAGTATTCCCGGGAAGAGAAGCAGACATTCTATATTTCACTGTTTTTCTTTTGCTTCCAGGAGGCCTATTTTAATTTAAAATAACGTCTACTTACATCCTCCAGGCCACCACTTGTACGCCGACAGCGTGGGGCAGTTCAGGACAAACTCCTCAGTATGAGGGTCGTATGTCGCGGTCGTTTCCAGGCACTTCAAGTTGGTTCCATGGCCTAGTTCTGTCTGAAATAAGAAATATTAAAAATCTTGATAACAGAGAACGTTCTACTAAATTTGCTAGTATATTCTTCCTTGTACCTAATGTATGTTACTTCGGGAGTTTTATTAGATTTTAACATTTTTATTTATTTATAAATAAGATTTTCATTTATGAGAACCAATATACTATATATAATATAACGGTGCCACGATGACTTCGTACAAAGTGCTCTCCTTCAATATCTAAAATTTCTCACCAATCACCCTGTATATTTTTTTCTATGGAGCCGTTTGGAAAAGAATAAATTATCTTTTTTATCGTAATTATTACCCCTCGTTTGACTTTCATCTCAACTGATGTTAGGTGAGCAGAGGAGATCGAATATGACAGCAAATGAGTTGAGGAACAACTGACTCTATAAAACATTGCCGGAAAACATGTCCGCCGGAGCGCTATTGAAGGGTGGTCGCTAACCAGGCGAGCCCTGAAGGGGTCCTACCGCCGGAGGTCACTCGGATTAGTCGCCTTTAAGATTGATTATAAAACTAGACCAATGATATTGCAAAATAATGCCCTGATAGTTTAAGTTACTAGCAACTTAAAAACAAACTTTGTCATTCCCGCAAATTCTGGAAAGGAAACGATGCAAGTACCATCTCTTTCACGGATAACTCGTAGATCTGTACATCGTTACACTTTCTGTACTGCAACGATGATAGCTTTTAATCAACATATTTCTCGTTTAGGAATGAAAATAATCCTAATAAAGTTGTAAAGCTAAAGTTGTATAATATTACAATATCATACATACATACATACATAACTTCACGCCTGTATCCCTAATGGGGTAGGCAGAACACCAGAGGCTATAAAAACCATCTGATGTCACGTTTGACAATGGAGAAATTTTTATGATGGAAAGAGACTATAGCAGTGACAGGGGGTCAGCCTGTCGCCCGCAAAATCGCCAATAAATCCTCCGTCCCTTAACTGACTTTTACAGTTTGCCCGGGAAGAGATGCAGCTGGCACATTCTGTGTTTTTCTTTCGCTCCCAGCCCAGCATGGAAGCAATTATACAATATTACAATATCATTGTATATAATATTACATGCCTTAGTTTTTTAATCAACTTTAAACGGTCATTTGTTTCTTAATGTTTATTATTACTTCATTTGCGTTTATTGCAACATAAAGTATGTATGAAAAAAGTTTTGTTTTTTTATTGTTTTAATAATAATAATTACTATGGTTTTAATTATAATAATTTTATTATTTCTTTTCCTAAAGCATTTATTTCATAACACAAAATTCCCTAGTACCTACAGAAAAATAACAAGTACCTTTATAGTTGGCATATTCTTGATATCAATTTGCAGTTTCGACTGACCTGAGCGTAAGCTCCAATAATCTGCATACTGAATGCCTTTGGCAGGTACTCATTCAGCTGTTCCTCATTGGCCTGGCTGACGATAGTGGGCAGGAACATACCCATGTGAAGAAGAAAGGGTGATATATCTTTAATAACACCCTCCTGGACTTTGAATACGTGGGATGGTCTGTGAAAAAAATGAACGATATACTCATAATAAGAAGCCTCAATAAGATCAGCAAATCGGCAAAGTTTGATGCACCTAATATTAAAAGGAGGTATTTTTTGTTTATAATGGGTAAAAATACTAGCAAATCTTCATTATCTGGAATTTCATTTCTAGATAATGAAGATTTTCATTTTTTAAAAATTACAAGATTAGATTTTAATATGTGAAAGAACTGACCATGTGAACATGTGAATTGTGATACATTTATAATAATTAAATATACTAGGCCAAGCGGAAGCAAGCGGTGCTTACTTGTATGCCTCAATAGATTCCAGCATCGGTATGTGTTCGGCCAGTGCCTGGTACAAAATTGCAGATTTTCGCACGGCATTTTCATAACGCTCCTTGTGACTCAGGTATTCTTCCGGAACTTCATCTCTTAGCTCTTTGATAGAAAGAACTGTATTCTCTGCAAAACGAAAATATATTCATCATCATTAACCACTTATTAACCGTGGTCTAGTGGTCTTATATGAGACTACGCACATAGTGAGGCCATGGGTTCGATTCCCGCACGGAACAAGAAAACTAAATGTTCCGCTGCTATGTGTTCATTGATATTTGTATTTATATTCTAGGTTCCCCCTAGTTCGCTACATGGTATCCCATATCGTAAGCTTTCCTATTTAAGGTCCATCTACCTAGTTGGTGTGGTTGTGTGGGAACTTACTTTTTTTTTTCCTTTTTGTTTGATTGAATTGCATGAATTTTAAAACTACTTAATCGATGTTTGTTTTGTGGTGTTCCATAAATGCACCAGCCAAGGGTGTCGTAAGAGTCAATCAACTTGATGTTGGAATATTAAACCAGAAGAACCAGTCGTTGCCCTCACCAAGAGTTGTGATTAACAGCAATAGCTACTCGAACCTAACTACTTGACGCGATGAGGTAAAATTTCATATGCAACTCCCATTAATCAATATAAAAAATATATTTGATTAATTCATTGAATGCTTTGAAATATTTGTCAATAAGCGAAAGGGGTCGACAAGGGTCGAGATATATTACTCTCGTTAAAATTAATATTATACCGTTTATTCAATAATTATAATTTAAATGACAATCACTACAATAGCATTTCCTGAACTTGACTCACGCATTATAACTTAATTAACAATGCACACTAACGTTTTATGTATAAACTTTGATCGGTGACGCCATATTAATTACATTTAATAGTTATTCGTTTTTTATAGTTTCAATCGTAAATTTTTTACTGTTTTTATAGATGCAATTGTTGTGAAAATAACTAATACTTAGTTCAGACAACAAGCTCAGAATCCACACTTATTTTATAAATGTGAAAGACCGTATCTCTGTCTGTTAAGCTTTATGATTTTTTGTATTAAAATAGGTTCCTATATAGGTATTAAAGAGCCAGTTCCTTCCTAAACCCGTGTGCTTTCATCTTCGACCTCATCGTCACTTACCATCAGGTGAGATTGAGGTCAAACGCGGGTTTAGTCACTTATAAAAAAAAAAGGTTATGATTCAGGGTCAAACGTAGAGTACTTTTATTTTCAAAAATCAACCCCTAATGGTTTGATAAAGGGATGAAAGTTCGTATGAGAAATCTAAACCCTTTTAGCGGTTTTAATGAATTTTGGCACAAATATAGTAATTTAAATTATAACCCATTAACAACTCAGGGTTAACATAAGCTGCTATTTTTTAATAAACCGCCTAAACTTATACCAAGTGAACGAAGTCGTGGGTAACAGTTAGTTATAAGTAGTTTAAGTAGCTACTTTAATATTTATTTATAGGTATTTAAGAAATTTATTCGTAATATTGAGTAGATACTGCACATTTTTATTGCATTTTAACGATCTTTCCAGTCTTGGGTCTGCCGGAAGAAATATCTTTATAAATAAGCCTTACCTTCATACTTACTTTTGTTCAATATCTTTTTCAAATTGTATCTTAATTTGTATAAATTCTTAACTTAATAAATAAATATGTCTTAAATCGTTACATCTTTTGTCATTAGAATAACACATTTCCTTTATCTATGGATACGCAGATAAATAAATGTTTAAAACAGAAAAAATTGCATAGTAAATTTAGAAACAGAATGAAATCACATTTAAGTCTTATTCATTCGAATTATTCAAATAGGATTAATTATTATTTTTTGGACAAACACCTATCGGCCTGAGCTCCCGACAAATAATATACAACGTGTAACATAATGAAGAGATAATACTTAAGAGATTTTATGTTTGGTGATGTAGTTTATAAGTAACATAAATTTGTTATCCTTACGGTTCGGCTGAAAAAAAAGTTCAAAGTTTAGATCAAAATATCTAAGTGTCGACCCTAAAAACAGCTATTAGCTTTTGATTAAATCTATTCGATAACAGATGGCGTAAAAATAAATTGATGGGTAACTAAGACAGATACTACAAAGTTCAGCCGGTGCAGGAAAGGTCATAAGGTCACTGACTGCGGCACGAGTCTTGTTTTAGCTTGTTAGTTGACTAGAATTGTCAAAATATTTTGTTGTAAAATAATTAAATACATTTTTATGAAAGTCTATACCAGTCTATACCACTGATCATGCTAATTCTTTTACTGTATATTCTACGTATGGTATAGAAGCTAACCCTTAAGTTTTATCTCTCCATTTTGTTACACGTTGTAGAATAGTATATTATGTAACAAGTGAGCTAAGTTGCTAATTACAGTCGATACGTGGTCATAAAATAACAAACACAATTGATAACAAAGCTGTGAATTGTGATTGAAAAATGGCGCCGAAGCCCGCGCATGCGCGTAGGTTTTTTTTTCCGCCAAATGTTTTAATATTTTATAACAAATTATTGTAAATTGTTAATAATTTGTTTGATATACAAATTTTTTTTTTAATATAAGGCGCAACCATTTAAAAATGTACCTATATGGATTTGAAGTGGTATAAAATCTCTTTGTTGTTTCTGAAAATATTTAATGTATAACCCGGACCAATAAAATATGCTCTGTTTACTCGCATGTAATTTGCACAATTTGTACAATTCAACTTTGTAGGATTCATTATATTATGCACTAGGGTATAATATATTATGCACGCGTGACTTATAGCCCAGTTTATAGTTCTAAATTCAATAGAATAACGCTCACTTTACGAGCAAGTGTGTTGAAAATATGATTCCTTTATTTACTTTGATGAGTTTAATCGTTTGTGTGTGTACACATACCTACCAGGAACCTACTGACCCTTAATGTCCTTACCTTCTCACTTACATCTCACGGTAAACTCTCATCCTCACCTTACAATCTTATCGTCCACTCGTGTGACGCACCAACCCAATCACATTGCAACTGCCCTTACCAACGGCATCAAATATCTTGGCGTTCATATTGACGATACACTCTCATACCATCCCCATATTAATGAACTAACATCCAGAGTACCTACGCAAGCTTATGTTTATCTTTAAGGGTTTTAAAAATGTAGCCGACGCAAAAATTCTAAGATTCGTTTATTTGGCTCTCTGCCAGTCCCTCATACAATATTGTATTGTTACATGGGTTGGTATCTCGAAATCCTGTTTGTTAAAGTTGGAACGTTCACAACGTGCGCTCCTTAAAGTTGGATGGAACCTTTGGTACCATCCAACTTGATGGAGGATACTTTTAGAGGTAGGTTATGGGTGATAAAAGAAAATTGATGATTAAGATACTTATTATATTTATTGTAACTCACTAGAAGTGATACGTCTTTATCCTAACACAATTAGATGCAGCAAGGAAGGAGGAAGCTTTGTGTCTTGGTTTAAATGTACTTTAGGAGGGGATGAATTTTTAATCTAATAACCAATAAGGAACTATGATCATATTTACAAGTCAAATCAAATACCTATTTATTTTAAATTAATTATTGCATGATTCCAACAGATACAAGATGGCACCTTTTAGATTTCCCACCACTGAACTCTATAAAAAATTTAACGTGCTCTCGGTTCGAAAACTTTTCATCCATTCTCTTATCCTAAATGCTCACGCAAAAATACCTTACGAACCTTCAAAATTCAATAACAAACGTCGTAAACATTCTGTACACCACTTTGATCAACTCAAGTTTAGCTCAAATAAGTTATTGTTTTCTTAGCAGTTATATTTACAATAAATGCAATAAAATTTTGAATATTTACCCTATGTGCAGATCGGAATGTAAGAAATCAGTAACAAAGTGGCTACAAACTTTAGACTTTGATATGACAGAACATTATTAAGTCCCTACTCAATGACACAAACCCACACATCAACACACACTCACACCCTTACACACATATAAAATTGTACCATCCATTTTAATTTATATATTTTATATTTTAATGTTTGTATTATAAGGTAACTATGTATTAAAACAAATGCGTGTTTAACAATCAGTTTTGAATGTAACATAATCTAGAGGAGAGCCTGGAGATCTATCAACCCAGTACGGACTACTAGGTTAAAAACCTGTGTTCAGCTCTCATGAGGTTTAATGTTATGTACATAAGATTTTTTTTATCATGTTTATGTATGTACCTTTTTGAGAGAAATAAATCATAGTATTTATTTATTTATTTTATATTTTATCTCAATACTCGTTTAGGTTTATGGGTATTTACTTGAATACTTATAATGTTTAAATTTAAAACATTTTTTAAGCGTTTTCTTGATACATTGCATCAAACAAAACACTCGTGAACGTGGTGTCCGTAAAGACATCGAAAGGTCGAGTTAAAATGGAAAATATATGCGATGAGATTCGGTTTGAATTTTTTTTTATAGTTCAATAAGAATACATAAAATGGTAAAGTTATCAAAAGTATGCAAGATTTACCTACCCTATGATATTTTAAAACAAAATTTGTGTAAAAAGTTTCCATGGACGATAAAACTCCTTTAAAAGTTTAACAAACTGTTTTAGTTTTCTTTTTTTTCTGTTGTTTCTTTCCAATTCTCCTCAACAGAGCGTCAAACTGTTTTCAATTATAAACAATGTGGATTATTTCAAGTGTGATTTTGTTAAACTTACGAAATAAATCTTATATTGACTTTGACGCACAGTTCTAACGTGCTCTTCGAAGAGCGAAACTTATCTCAAATTTCCCACCTATATCCGCTAGATTGCCCCGTAGACTACCAGTCTACAAAAATTTGGTAACCCAAATTGGAATACAGACAAACACAACTTCACGCCTACATCCCTTATGGAGTGGTAGGCAAAACACCAGAGGCTATAAAACCATCTGATGGCACATTTACCAAATTTGAAGGTATTATACTGATGGAGAGAGATTTGGAATACTTATCCAATAATAACTCCGAGGTTAAATAAATAAATAATTAATAAATTCTCTTACCAATTACTTTTCTCTGCTTCGTGATTTCTTCACCACCATCGATAAAGTGAATCAACTCCTGCACATCAAACGAGCACTTCCTCCTTTCCTTTATCAAGTCATTATTAACCAAGGCTTCGTCTTTGAGAATTTTTCCCATTGTATATCTTTATCAAACGCGTCCAACCTGTTGAATCTATTGTTAAACAATAATCAGGCGTAAACTATTATTGATTTTTATTAAAAGTCATAAAATAGATAAGATATAAAATCGTGTTTGTTATTTAAAAATCGTAATGATAAGAAATCTTTTCGGACTTTGATCTAGGACTTTGATCCGTTGACTAGGCAGGGTCAAAATAAACTATACCTACTGCTAGTAACTTTATCTCTGCGTAATAACTCGTTCAAATGTGTTAAATTATATTTGAAAGTATACAAAACAGTTGAGAAACCGATAAAATAATGCATTCTAGACAATTCGTTGCCTACGCCTTTTTCATTAATTCTATTTGCAGTTAAAAAACGAATCTAATTAAAAATTTATTCTTGTGTCGTGACTTTATGTTAAGTTCTTAAATTTGTTAATAGGTACTTTGTCGCTAAGACATACTATTATGTCAGGTTCGTAATCTATTTAGTATTTTTGATTACATCCAATGTCATTATAGATTAGATAATTAATTACTTTTACTAAGTTAATAAGGGGTATTGATAAAACCTCTCATTATTACCGGAAGGAATCAACACTTGTGAAATAATTTGGCAGCAGACTTTATGTAATGTATTCCTGATTTGTCCTACAACCATAGTTGAATGAAGCAAATATAACAGAAAAACTAACTAAATAACCCGCGTAGGGACGGCTTAGAATAACCTTACCGCTCCTGGATAAGCTTGTCGTAAAAGGCGACTAATCCGAGTGGTACTTGGTGGTAGGACCTCTTCAGGGTACGCCAGGCTAGCGACCACCCTTCATACAAAATCTGCCGCCAAATATCACCGCTCCAGCGGCGGCGATATGTTCCGGCAATATTTTATGAAGGGCCAGGTCCTTTCTAAGCATGTGCTGTCTTCTTCGACCTCATCTTCACTTACCATCATGTGAGATTGAGGTCAAATTCGAGTTAGTCAACACCAAAAATCTTACATTGTTTTTGACCATGACTACACCCATGTTTGAAGAAGGAATTGAGAAGGAATTATAATAATGTTATCTGTACCTACAAATTTGGATTAACATTAACATCATTGCAAATTCTTACATATTCTTACATACTTTTATTTATTTTTATTATCTATAATACGTTAATACCGAAATAGGATTTATCTTTTGATAAATATCTACAGATACTTACTCAAACAAATCCTTGTACACAATCACTATAAATCAACTTTATTCACAGCTCTAGCTCTACATTTACTAACTTCACGTTTACACTTGCGATTTCCTAGTCATGCAATACTTCTGTGCCAATTCACTATTTACACATCACTGTGGTGTTTTGACGTAACCGACTGGTTATCGAGGTACCTATACGTCTCGTAAAAGGTAGAGAGCATAAAATAGTTTAAAACGCGAGCTGTGCCGGTTAACGTTTGATCGCTACTGACCACAATTAACCCACACTTTGTACTGCGTATGAACGAACTGATAGAGCGTAAATATTATGAAGCAATTGTATTCAATAGATAGGTACTATGCACAATAATTTTGTACTGAAGCTGTAGGTATTATTTTTTGTTTTTGAGCCTGATTAAGCTGCGACAGGTACTTGATTTAACCTGAAATTTATTAAATTAAAATAAAAGAAGATAAAAATATTGTCAGTAAAAGCTGACGAGTAATTTTTGTTGAGTATAGGAATACCTACAAATATACTGTTCTCAATTATTATATTTTATATGCTATGTACATAAACTATTTTGCCACAGCAGCGTTACTTTGCTAATCTAAGCTGAGTTTGTGATATGCGAATAGATAACCTATAGAAAGACCAATGATCCTTTTGCGGGCGGCCTCTCCGCATCAATCCCAACAACATTTATTATACGACTTTTTACACATCTTGATAAATAACTCAAAAAATAAAAAAACAAAAATTCTTTACATTTTGTAATAAGTGCCTATTATTATTATGAAGCGATATTTTAATTTGCAAGGTGCGTGGCATACCTACGCTCAGAGTAAATAGAGTTACGCCTCTAAACAGAGGCTAAAATATTTCCTGTATTGGAAGACTAAAAGTACTAATTTCAAAAAGTAAGTAGAACAAATGTTGTTAGGATTGATGAGAGGCTGCCTGCAAGAGGTAAAATTAACCCTGTTTACAGGGTGACTGGTGACTAATTTTAAATACTGAAGGAGAGCACTCTGTACTCGATTCTGATCATAATTATGTAATTAAAGTCGGTAGGTACTTAATTTTTCACCAGAAATCCCTATGAATAAATAAAGAGACCTTTATTTATTACACGCTTCCTCGGTCAACACGCACACATCACTGTTCCCGCCACACGCACACCACCACCCGCTAAATATTTACTGTCGAATTCATAGAGAATTTGTCCACGTTAAAACAGCGTTACAGAGGGTTTACAAAGCACAACCAAAAAAAGGTGATTCATAGACGATAAATGACATTGTAAACATACTATAACGGCTTTCTAAACATGTCAAATTTACAATCAGCATGAGGCTTCTTTAAGCCCATTTTACCGGCCGAGTCTACCCGAAGGTTAACGAATATTAACGAGTTATTGAAATTGATAATTTGAGTTTCACTCTTCGTCTTCCTTCCTAGTTCCCTGTGATTATTTTTTTAGTCGCGTCAATTTGTGGTCAGTGATGGATGGAAGTCGTCGTGGCGCCGTGGTTACTGTGTGTATCATACGATATCACAGGTTAAGCAACATTCGGCGCGGTCGGTACTTTGATGGGTGACAGCCGACCATTCATATTACTCACGACGACTTCCGTGCTTCGGAGGGCACGTTAAACAGTCGGTACCGGGTGCTGTATACTTGTATACAGTAGTCGTTAGGGTTTGTCAGAAGCCATCTAGGCGCCCTAAAAAATTCTGGCATCCACCACCCAGCACTGGGCCAGCTTGGTGGATTATGGCCTATACCTTCTCTGCACCCAGGGGAGAGACTCATGCCCTGCAGTGGGCTCATTACAAAGAGTTGTGATGATGATGATGGATGTGATGAACGATGTGATGAACAATTTGATTACCATACAGCTGATAGCTCGTATTGATGCAAATAGAGTGCGACGTAGGAGAAAGGAGTACCGACGAAGAAAAGACCCTTTTACTCTAGACGATATTGAATTTAAAAAGAGATATCGCTTTAATAAAGATACTGTACGGCGTATTACCGATTTAGTTCGTAATGAAATTACGCGATGTCCAAGAGGTTTTGTCGTATCCCCTGAGCTACAGGTGCTGACAGCGTTGCGGTGCTGGGCGAGAAATGAGGTTAGTACAGGGAGTGTGTTTCCATCTGAGTGCGATGAGAGGATGTGAAGATGAGTCTGTTGTAATTATATTGACCATTTCTGGCTCTTTATTTTCCTTGCCTCACAAAAGAAAATCTCACTATAAGGCGATAGGTATTACAAAGAGGATATCTCTTGTGAAGCAAAGCCATGTACACCCTGTACAGAGATCATATTTTATTGTAATACTTGTACGTATTTCACCCACAATAACAATATTTTATTTCAATAATTTCAGGTTCAGGATGACAGTGGTGAGCTTCATGGCATAAGCCAAGCTACTGTATGCCGCATTTGCGCTAGAGTAGCAAGAGCTCTTGCCCGATTAAGTAAAGAGTTCATTTTCATGCCCAACACTGTGCAGGAGCAAGAACAGGTGATGAGGGAGTTCCGAGCAATCAGGAACTTCCCAAATGTGAACGGGGCAAGATTGCACACACATCCGCATTAAAAAAACTGGTGGTATTTTTCCAAGAATAGTCGGGAGTCGGGGCACAGAAAATTTAAATAAACGAAGGCACTGAACAAGGCGATAAATCTATAATAATTTGTGACGAAACTGACGAAAACAAAAATAAGTAATGAAATGAAATGTCTGTATCGACCTGTCAAATGCCAATTATAACTGCAAGTAAATGAAATATCCATAGCCCTAGGGCAAAAAAAACACAATTTTATCTCTGGTGCAATGAAATGCGACGTTTCCGCTCATGCGTAATGTAATCCGTATAATAACGGTGTATTAGTTAAAATAGGATTTTTAGATGTCTATGAATCACCTTCACTTACAACACACTATAAACCTTAAAGAGTGTTGTAGCTAAAATGCACTTTAAATGCTTTTTAACTATTTTCTATGAATTTGACTGTTATTGTTTTACGCTTATGTAAACATGCGTTGCGTAATGAATTCTTTAACTTTCGGAGAAGTTTACTCAGTAAATAAATAATGTTTATTTTTAAATTTATTTTTTCTATTAATATGAGATCTTAATCTATCACGTCCTGGAATTTTTAAAGTGACCCTCCAGTCTGCCTGTATAATACTTAGGAATTCACCTATATCCATGATTTTCTGTAGATTTTACAAACTTAAAGTACTTTACTAAGAAACATTATTATTTATTTCAGAAATTAGTCATCATCATCACAACTCCGTGTAATGAGCCCACTGCAGGGCTATGAGTCTCTCCTCTGGGTGACGTTTTTAGGCCGTAATCCACCAAGCTGGCCCGGTGCTGGTTGGT
The DNA here is from genome assembly GCA_944452665.1 of Stenoptilia bipunctidactyla. Lineage (NCBI taxonomy): Eukaryota > Metazoa > Arthropoda > Insecta > Lepidoptera > Pterophoridae > Stenoptilia > Stenoptilia bipunctidactyla. The sequence goes on from OX101726.1 coordinate 15,860,938, forward strand.
GGATGTCAGATATTTCAGGGTGCCGAAATGGCTTCTGACAAACCCTAACGACTACTGTATATACCTACAGCACCCGGGACCAACTGCTTAACGTGCCCTCCGAAGCACGGAAGTCGTCGTGAGAAATGAATGGTCGTCGATCACCCATCCTAATACCGGCCGCACCGAGCGCGCTTAACCTGCGATATCGTTTGATATGCACAGTAACCACGGTGCCACGACGACTTCAGAAATTAGTACCAACAATAAGGAAAAAAAGCCACCATGATTCGTTCTAATTTATATTTTCATTGTCCCCTGATAAATGCTTTCCATTCTTTTCAATTGTTTACGTCTAAAGCTAATTTAAACTTGTTGGTTTTATAATTGCTATCGAGTAAACTAATTATAAGTAAGTGGTTCATAATAATTGTCCATGTTCAGGTTGTGATTGTTTACACGCTAGAGTAAATAACACAAATCAATAACTAAGATAATGTCTCGTTAGGTCGATAGTCTCGTAGATATCTTGTGACCTGTAGCATAGATTGGACTAATCTACATAAAGCTTATTTTAAGTGAAATAATATGTTTCTGATCGTTTAAATGGATCACATTTTAATATTTGATATTAAATCACATTTTAAGATGCGTGTTCTTTATATCGCTGGGTAATTAATTAGAAGCTTCGCTGCGACATACCTTTTTAAATTAAACTACAGCTGTGCACATAACTATTTATCCAGTGGGATTTAATTAATAGAGTATACCTTCCTTCCTACCTCAAAATAATAGAAAAATACTCATGGTAGTAGTGGTTTAGTTAGAAATAAGCTTTTATATATTACTATACATTATTATTTTACTGTCATAGATAAACTCTATAAACGTATACCTAAATGTCACACGTGTGTTCGACAAGTGCTTTTTATCTATATGTACGAGTTTATCATATGCTAATTAAATATTTAAGTATTTACTTATAATCTATTTATATCACCACCCTGACCATTTTTTTCAGCACTTACTCACTGAATATAGGTACTCATAGATTCAATTCTAGTAATCACGTACCTACTTAATATACATGCCTCTGCATCTACCTCTACTATTTTAATCAGCAAAAGAAACTGGACTTTTTATCTTATGTCACGTCATAATTTATTGAGGCTGACCTTTTTTTTTAACGCAAGGCCATAGTGGACAATAATTTGTATCTCCACTTATTCGGGATACTTGCGTTGCTTTTCGGTCTCGGCCTTCACGAGGTTCTCATCATATGGAATAGTTATGTCCACCAAAATTACCTGAGACGACGATCAGTCCATTAACACCTTATCAAGTTTATTCGCTGAAGTAGTCCTGTCAGTGATAATCGAGCGATCCCAGTAGAGATAGGCGCTGTCGTTTTTGCCCGTTTAAAACGGGTTTGCATACTGGTACGTGTACGGCAGTTTCTGATTCATGAAACCGGACATCCAACGACACAATTTAATTAATTTAAGGAACACTCACCACGATTTTTGATTTTTATTTCGCACATCCAATATTTCGGTGCTGTTACAAGCGAAGAACACAAGCGTGATGTTATGTATGTATGTATGTACAAGCACCATGATATAACGATGTAAACTCCTTATATATATTAAAATATAATGTAGAGTTAGTTTTATTTTTCAGAAGCTCCGGGTTCTCGTGTGTAGTTCGCCCGAGCTGATAGTCTAAGATCCGAACTTGAAAAGATCTGCACCGAGCTGATGATAGAATGAAACCTATTTTATAACAAAATTAGTATATTAGAAAATATGTTAAGAATGGGTTGACTGAAAAAATCCTGGACAGAATATTTTAAAAGCCTTTGTCCATTGTCTATAATCAAATCATACAAGTTAAATTTGATCCACTTCCAGGTTTTCGATTGAGCTAAAATTTGGCATCTGAAAGATAAAAGTGCAAGATTTTTTGGCAAAAACATGCTTTCTTAAGGAGGAGAAAGCATAGGGTTGATTGAAGACGCGTTGCCAACACGGGAGTCCTAGTCCGATCAGTGGGTTACTACGGACCGCACCATGTATAGTAAATTTCAGTTGGAAATTTGATGTAAAAACTTTCGTCAGAAGCAATAATCGTGCTATTTGTACAGATTTTAAAGAAATGAGCAAAGCCTGAAAATAGAAACCTTTAATCCCCTACATCCTCAGCATCCCTCACCTTTGAGGCCTTTTAGTACATTAATCTGGATCACAAGGTATACCTAACTATGCCAATTATCAAAACTGCACAATTTGTTCCCCCTGATTTTATTTATTTGACTGGGCTATTGTAACATCATTCTTCGAATGAAAATGTTTTAAACTGCTTAACTACGCCAACTAGTGTTTAAGCACGAAACCAACTTCTTTCTTTACAAAATCTATCCTTAAATAACCATTATTTTTGGGGATAAATAGAAGTCAATGTGCTATTCCAGACTATTTCTTTGCAAAATTTCATGAAGATTCGTTCAGCCATTCTGCCATTATTGAGGAACAAACAGACATCAATAAAGATAACAATCCATCCAAACGGACACTAGCATTTATAATTTAGTAAGAGTAGGATAATTGACCTCAAAATTGACAACTCGAGTAATTTTCATGACACATAGACATCTCAGCGACTAGCATACATAGCAGTCGTCTGTCAGAACTTTTAACTATTATAAAGTATTAATAAAAAACACGGTGTTCCAGTAAGTTATATAGAAGTTTTTGAAAATGTCAACGTAAATTATGAACAAGACATGTTAAAAAAATCATAAAGGTACGCTATTACGAGTACTTTAGACTAGAATGAACTATGCAACAGAGCGTCAGATCAGCATAAGAGGCTATTTAAAAAATATTTTCAATTTATTACCCGTCTGCGGGTGAAAAGGAAGTTATGATTTGGCCGTTTGTATGTATGTATATGGGAATGGATGTTCATCTGTTCCCTCATAACGTCTAAACTAGTTAGCATAATTGGACAAATGACATCATATTTTAATCATTAGTAACTGTGGTAAATTAAATCCAACCTAACCAGAATTTTCTAGTCTGCAAATATAACGTAATTCAACTCTAAAATCTAACTGGTTCTGACAGTCTAGTCAATAAAAATAATAAAATAAAAATCATTTATTTTCGAGTTGCATAGACTCATAGAAGTAATATAAAACACATCAAAATAATAATTTACATGATACTAAGTATAAACAAATTAAAATATCAGATTATTTCTTAGATATCTTCTTCTTTACAGCGATCAGGTATAACTATAAGACATTTCAAGTATATTTATTAATTGCCGGGCGTCCTGTATATTAAAGGAAAAAACAGAACTTCCGACCTTTAAGGGCGCGGACCCATGTCTGCGGTGCGGCGCCGCTCGCCGCGCGGCGGTGCGGCGCCGCACCGCAACGCGACGCGGCGGCGGCGCGGTTCCGCGGTGCCGCAGACGGCGCCGCGGACAGTGCGCGGTGAGGTGAGAAATGAAACTAGCCTGAATGGATTAGGATATGTTTGTTTATTATTTGTAGAATATTTTTTTAATTCTGTGACAGATGCCTGACGAAATTTTAATTGAACATAGTAGTGAATAAATTCCGACACAAACATTTTTCAGTGCCGAGGAGCATTGGGATTGCCCTTTTTTGTAGCACACACACATCTGGTTTGGTGGCTCCCTTTTGTAAATTAGAGTCTTATAAAAGTTTCACTGTACCTAGTGTACCTAGTTTGCAATGTTTGCATTGCACGTATATAGTTGTTCTCCACAGGCTGTTTCTTTAAATTTAGTGTATATTTTTTTTATGTGATGATATTAGCTGTCTTGTGTTTGTTTCTTTTATGCACTTATTAATGTAAAAATTAGAAATTAAGTTGAAAAAGACGATTGCTGTTGAGTTTCTTACCACTTCTTCTCAACAGATCGACTTTCAGATTCGACTTGCTTGGTGGTAGGATCCCTTCTGGGTCCGCCTGGCTAGCGACCACCCTTTATATAAAGTCTGCCGCCAAATGTTACCGCTCCGGCGGTAATGTGTTCCGGCAATATTGTATAAAGAGCCAGTTCCTTCCTAAACCCGTGTGCTTTCATCTTCGACCTCATCGTCACTTACCATCAGGTGAGATTGAGGTCAAACGCGGGTTTAGCCACTTATAAAAAAAAAAAAAAAACTTTCCGAAGTGGTGGTAGATTCACTTTAATTTGGAAACATTCTAACGCAATTTAAGCGTATGTACACATACCTATAAATAATAGTTATTTTGTTTTTTATTACTGTCACAAAGTCACTTTCACAATAAAATATATAAAACAAAAGAGTGTTTAACAGAAAGTGGTCAAACGCACATTTATTCACTACTATGTTCAATTAAAATTTCGTCAGGCATCTGTCACAGAATTAAAAAAATATTCTACAAATAATAAACAAACATATCCTAATCCATTCAGGCTAGTTTCATTTCTCACCTCACCGCAGACATGGGTCCGCGCCCTAAGGCATAGGATGCGAAAGCCAGAAACAATATAGTCAAAATCGGGTTGTTCCGTCTTCATCCTATGACGTCTCATCCTACTGATTATTTTTTCTTCGTACATCCTATTAATGTGCCGTATTCATTCTACAGCAAAAATCTCATTTTAAATACCTATCGATATGCCTTGCTCATCCTATTTTAAAAACACCTAAAAAATGTGTAAGATTTGTGTACGGTCAGAACAAAAAACACACAAACAAACATAAGAAATATTTGAAGCTAAGTAATTTTTTATTATGGCAAGTAATTTCATGATTTTATATTTCGAAGCTGAATAAATTTTTATTTTATGGCAAGTAATTTGATGATATTATATGTTTAAATTTAGAATAAAATCGTGCAAAATCTTCTATCACAATATTATTTTTTAAGATGAACCAAGTAATGATATACAGGGTATTGGTAATTAGACCGGAATCTCTTTAGGTGACGTAGGAGAGGTCATTTTCTACTATTTAAGCCCAAATCATGTAATCCCAAAATGTATCGTTTTTAAAATATTTGGGATTATTTCTTTTTATTCTGAAAATCCAGTTTTACTCCTTCAAACACCGATTAGAAAAAAACTAATGATCCGATTTCATTTTTCTTATCAGTTTTAGACAGGTGTTTAGCAAATCAATAATAAACCGTAATAAAATTGTTTCCATGTGATTCCAAACAGAGAAGCTACAGGAAGTTTTGTAAAATAAAAATGATTTTTTTTTGAAGCAACGTTTACAAAAAATAGGTTTTTCTCCAAAAAAAGGTCTGATGAACTTTGCGTACACTTTTTTGGAAAAACTTCTACAACTCTCTGGTTATACAACGTGGAACGTGGGAAAACAATTGGCGTTTAACTGCACAGTTCCAGAAAAAAAAACAAAAACATTTAATAGAATATTGTATATAAACTTTTTAATTATAAAAAAATAAATAAATATAAAAATGTAGATAAAGATGAATTAACTTATAATGATGATTTACAAAGTCGTTAAAACAATTGAAACTGGTTTAAGGATGAAGATAGATACAAAGGCAGGCATCCCTTTCTCTCTAATAAAATATTAGGTAAAAAATACGCGTGTCTGTAGAGATAATGAGGTGATGAGGTGAATACGGAATACCAGTTAAGGATGTGTGAGGAATTAGGATGAGACGTCGTAGGATGAAGACGGAACAACCCATAAAATCTTTATATAAAGAAAGTAAAAAGTCTTTATTTTGAAAAACAATATTATACATTTAATAAATTAAAATCTTTTTTAATATTTTTAATATTGACATTCATAAACGTAATACATTCCATAACTATTTGTACCCTTTCTTTGCATAATCCCTGTCACATTCAATAGGTTAGTCCCATTCTCCATTGAGTCCACTCCAAGTCCATCCTCATCATATTCGGTACAAAACATCCATCAAACAATCTTCATGTTTTGCGATTGATGTGCAATGGGACAGTTTTGGATTTCGTCGCGTGCTTGTGTTATTTTCATTTGTCCTTATCCTCTCAATGCCCTCTATAATAAGACTCATTTTATTTTCTCTCACAGTTTCCCCTGCATGAACGGCTTGAGGTACTGATGGAAGCTCTGGTTGACGGGTTCTTTATTGAGCGGAGATTTACTGGCTTCTTCCATTAAACGTTCATAAACCCGACCGTCGTATGCCCCGAGAGTTGACTGAAGAAACTGTAATTAAAAAAATATATCAATATCAATTGAATTATCAAGATCACTACCATTTAGAAATTAAAAGAGAACGAACAGACTTCGTACCAAGATGCATTAAAAGCTTTATATTTATAAAGTTTTAGTCTTGAGTTTAAATGCAAAAGTGTGTAAGCTAGCTGGTGATGTATAATATTGCTGACTTGACAATGTCGATGTGTGTAGTCAGTTTGTAGGTGTAGCTTATTTTATTTTACACTTTTAGGAAAACTTACAGCTAATAAATTACAGTAGTGAAAAGAAATGGATAGTTTATGGCAATTTAGAAGTTTCCACTTTTAAAGCTCAGCTTATTAAACCATTGATCCCTTATAGTTCAGCGTTCTCTCAGACGAATAAATACGTGCGTCAAATTTGTTATTATTCAATAGTTAAAGCACTCTAGCACTCAAGCACTATGCCTAATTGTTCATTTTCATGAAATGTGGGTACATGAGATTTCCTTATTATTTGACAGAGAAAGTAAAGTTTGATTATTTGTTTATAAAACTTACATCGTCGTGAATATCGAAGGCGTCAACTAACCCTACGGCATTGGGTCTCAGCTGCGACAGTAAAAGTTCATACCATTGCTGCAAACTGTCCACGTCTTTACTGGTGATGGGTGTGTACTGCAATGAAAACCATTAAAGACACATATAACAACAGAAATTCTGATTTCCAATTAAAACTCTTCGAAGGTTTATAATGGAGGAAAATTCAGTAACGGTACAATCGGCAATTTTTCTTTAATAGTTTAGAAAAGGATTTTAAATTGTAGAGTCACGAGCTCTTCGGTCAACTAAGTTTCGACTTCCTAAAGATTCGTCTTTGTCATATGAAACTTTGCAGCTTCTCCACAATTGTAAAAAATTCAACAGACTTTTGAAACGAAACCAATACGTACTAATGCATTACTGCTTCTTGAGAGTAGCTTAAATTTAACGCCACTTTTACTGCAAGTCGTTCTTCTAACATCTTATCACCAAGCCGAGTGAAATTAAAAAGTACTGAAACCCATAGTAAAAATCGGATAGAATAAAAATAAACAGGTGATAGGTTCTCTTACTACAGTTTGGTTTAACAGTAAAAACTATACCCGCGAGAACATGAAATCTCAACTACACACCGTATTTCAGCTAAACACGAATCAGTCAATCACTGACCCAAACAAATGGCAATTGAAGTCTGTTAATGTTTCGGTATATCAATCGGAGACTGAAATTAACCTCACAGGTTGAGAAATTACGATAAAAGCACGCAGATTGAAGAATGTCTTTTAATACAACTATACTACCTTTACATGCACCGCGGGAGTGATGATATTTTGGTGGCGGACTTAGTGCAATTTTGGTATCTACCCAGGCAGACCCTGGATGGGTTCCACCACCAAGTGGATTTCCCTGATTATTCAACTTTTAAGACATGTTTATCCAATATTTTTAGCCGAAAATTCAGTTTGATGTAAGACCGTTTGTGATAATTTTGACGTTAAATATCTATCAGAACACAACATGAAATATGATGTACTTGGATACGCATTACCAGCTGATTACTTTATATTGCTTGATACCATTTTTGAACATAAGTTTCGTTTTAAAAATATAATGTGTAATGTTTTAGTAAAAGTGCGCTGTCTTACCCTTAATAAATCATTGGATTTCTCCAAGGCGTAGTAAACAGCATACAGGTCTACCAGCTGTTGCAATACTATTCTTAACTCTTTTGATACTTTTTTCGACATCTTGTTCACTTCGTCATAGAAAGTTGAAATTATAATAACACGACAATGCGCCTGAAATGCAAAGTACGTAAAATTTAAATATACCTATAATAGTATGGATTTTCATAAAAAATCTTCATAAATCTCTTGTACTCCTCTCCTACATTATTATTTTTATTTTATTAGTATCGGTGCATGTCTAGAATTAACATAGCTATACTGAAAAGGAATGAGCATTTCTGTCACTGATTCTTTTATTTTTTTAAAGGATTGATTCCGTTAATAAGACGTGCAAAGGTTATTGAAATTACTGACATTATTGATAATCCATCAAGCTGGCCCAGTGCTGGGTGGTGGATGCCAGAATTTTCAGGTCGCCAAGATGGCTTCTGGCAAACCCTGACGACTACTATATACAATTATACAGCACCCGGGACCGACTGCTTAACGTGCCCTCCGAAGCACGGAAGTCGTCGTGAGAAATGAATGGTCGGCGGTCACCCATCCAGGTACCGACCCCGCCGAACGTTGCTTAACCTGTGGTATCGTATGATACACACAGTAACCACGGCGACACGACGACTTCATAGAATAGGCATATGAAATCTTTGTTTTTATTGCCACATTCCTTCAGATGTCTAGTCAGTTCGTCAGTTGTCTATTTAAAATATGGTAAACTTTCAAATATTTACCTCAGCAGCAGCTACAAACTGAACAGAGGTAGCATTCCAGGCGTCTTCGAATGACATTCCAGATGCAACTCTAGATTTCATTACGTCCACCGATGACGATATTTTGCTGCAATCCAAAGTGCATAAGTATCATCGTTCAATGGGTCAATATCGTAAACTTACACCTCGGTGCTTATAAAGACAGTTGTGGTATCTTGTCTGATACGCAAAACTACGTACAAACTACTAGACACGTACTGTTTTTTTTTTTCAATTTTATTTATCAGAGTCCTACTGTCTTTACTTCATATCATATAATATCATAAAAATTTGTTTCTTTCTTTGCTTAGTTGAAATTTTTTGGAACTACCGTTTCTGACTGGATAAAATTATTATGAATTTGATAACACATTTAACTAGTCTACAATAATACTAAGTACCTATGACTAGAAATGTAAAGAACAATAGAGGGCTGAAATAGGCCGAGTTTCGAATTGTAGAGTTTATAATATTCATTTATAGAACCTACTAAATATGTCACATCATTTTCCACAACACACTAGAACGTAAGTTGCAATATAGTTTAAAACTGATAGAACGTTATATAGACATAACATAGATAGGGACACGCCATTATCCAACCGGGTGGATCCAAACGGTAGAGCTAACTCTACCAATATTTTTGTAATTATTGGTAACCAATAGGTATTTTACTATTATATTATACTAACCTCATAGCGATCATTTGAAATCCTTTAATAATAGTTTCTACATTATTGAGCCACTTTTCAAAAAATCCCTTCGTAGATGCACTCTTTAAGTATGAAATTGTTGGTGTCATTTTTACAGTGTCAACCTGCTGCCAGGATTTTGCCAAAAACCTAAAACACAAGAAAATTACATTTTTTATCAGATATTTTACTCTGCACTAGAATTTGCTCTAATACGTATATTTATTTATTTATAGTAGTATTGAAGTATTATCACCTGGCAGTTTGCAGAAGGAGTACAGTGTTGTCTCCCTCATAGGTACAGGCAGCGGTAACCATCCCGTACATCATTGGCAAGTTTGAGGAGTGCATATAGCCATGTCCACCACAGGCAAGGCGACACCGCTCGACAAATGTGGTTGTATCTGAAGTACTGACAGCTTTCAGGCAGCAAGCTAGGGCGTGTATCTGAAAGCGTTCAAGAAGTAATTTAGCTGGCTATAATAATAATAATAAATACTCTTTATTGACATGAAAATTAAAAATAATGATGTTCACAATAACAAAAAAAAATCAAAAGTGACGACAATTTAGGCGGCCTTATCGCTTTATGCGATTTGTTTGAGGCAACCAAAAACAAATACAAAATAAATCACAAACTTAAACTAGGGCAGAGCATTTAACTTGTAAGAATAAACATAATAACTATAAATTACTGAAATAACAAACTATTAGACACAAAATGATACAAATATTAATAATTACAGATATATAGATTATTAATGACGACCACTATGGCGTCGGGGTAAACCTATCTGCCTCAGACGCCAGTGGTTGCGGGTTCGATCCCCGCACGGAACCAGAAAAAAAAAATGTTCCGTGTCTGGGTGTTTATCTATTTATGTATTTATATTCTAGGTTCCCCCCTAGTTCGCTATATGGTATCCCATAACACAAGCTATGCTTACTTTGGGGCCATGTAGTTGGTGTGTTTGTCTGGGGATTTTATTTATATTTATTTATTTTAATTACATACATACATAACTTCACGCCTGTATCCCGTATGGGGTAGGCAGAAAACCAGAGGTAATAAAACCATCTGATGTCACGTTTGACAAATTTGGAGGCATTATAATAATGGAGAGAGACTATTGCAGTGACAGGGGGTCAGCCTATCGCCCACAAAAAAGCCTCCCATAACACCTCGGTCCCTTAACTGACTTTTACAGTATGCCCGGGAAGAGAAGCAGCTGGCACATTCTATGTTTTTCTTTCGCTCCCAGTCCAGCATAGAAGCAATTATTTTAATTATTTTAGATAAATAGATATTAATATAAAATCCGATGGCAAGTTACTGATTTATGTAAGAAATATTTAAATACATGTGTTGACAACAAGATACTTCAGATAGCAACCTTACAGGAACAAATATAAATAGCTATGTAGGTATTTATTGTTTAACACTAAGTTAGTTGCAAGATAATGCTTATCTAGAATGAGGGTATAAAGTCGTAACCTATAGACTGATTGGCATACACTAAATTGTTTCTGGAATACCAATATGGATCCCCAGTTCGGAAGTTACTTTTAAGTCGTTTTATAATAAATATTCACATGACATATTTATAACACCAATAAAGTCTAATTTAAACTATACGATTGATCATGTTTTATCCCCTTACGGTGGGTTTCAATATCGTAGCTCAATCTAAAATCCAAATATATTTTTTTTCATACAAAAATCTGGATTTGACTGTCATAGCCAATACTTTTAGGAGTTTACAAAGAAGGATTTTGGATAAAGAAACAATATTGAAACCCATCCATTAATCATTTGCTTACCTCCGGCAATCTTTCCAAATTTCCACCGCTTAGTTCTTGTGTTACGTCATTGAATGTATCCCAAAGTTTGTTGGCGGTTATCCTCAAAGCATGACAAGCTGCTATTCCAATAAGTAGCTTATGCTGTTGAGTTACAAAGTCTAGAATTTGGCACTCAGGTTCACTGGAAATAAATAGTGTAGTTCGATAAAATACCAGTAGCTCAATAGATAAAGTAGACAAAATTTGTGAAACATCTTAGAATGCTTTTTTTGAATTATATTCGTTACTATAACAAGATAATCGTTTAACTACCTTATAAAAAATATCAGTGACGATTCTATACGAATATGAACATAAATGACGAAGTATAGCTATTTTTAACTAATAATTAAAAAGCAGCTGGAAATCCTTCAGAAACGACTTCAGTATTTATCACCACTTAACTATTTACCTTTGTTTGACTTGGCACTGTCTTCGCACAGCAGAGTACCGTGTCGCGATAGTAACAGCTTTTGATAAGAAGTTAACCATGTCGAAAACTATGACCACTCTAACGAATACCATCGCACCGTAGTTCAGTTTGTTGTTCCTAGATTTGACATAGGTTCCATCCTATTAAAGAATAATTAAAACGTTATTGACTATAAATGCAGTTACAAAATCTATGAAAAATATGAAGGTAAGAGAAAAATATAAAAACATTGCAAGCTAAATAGATGTGCATATAAAACAACACCGGATGATTTGACTTTTTACTTTTAAGTTATAAAGGAAAAGTTCTATAAATAAAAATACTTAATAAAAAGGTCATCTAATTATTTTTTTTTATTTACCTCCAAAACCTGTGCATGTTTCATCAGCATGTGACTTCGTGGTATCCTCACATTATCTAAGCCTAGGTATCCATTATTAACTGCGTTCAGGCCCAGCTTAGCTCCGATATCTCCCACTTTGATTCCTGGGAGAGGCATATGGGTATCTTCGTCTCGAACTTGGACTATGAAGGAATGGATACCATGGCATTGACCTTGCGTGTACAGTTGTGCTACTACGATACAGTAATTGGCAGTATGACCCACTGGAATAAGAATAAGACGATCATGTGAATCAAATAGTCGTCACTCGTTCAATAAAATAAATATCACTAATATTTATAATCTAATAAAAAAATATAGGAATGGTTAAAATTCGTTGAAATAAGTTTCTTGTTTTTGAACCCCAATCATCTCTATTTGAATAAACACCTTTCCGATTTTTTAACTCCCCGCAGGTGCTTTTGTTTAATTTTAAATGAAAAGCAGCTTATTTGTTAAACTACATGTATCGGGATTTATATCCAAAATATTCTCTACCACACTAATGTGTGGTAAGTTGCTAAATTCGAGAAATAAAGTAGAGTTTCTACCTTTGTGGACAAAATTAAAATTATACATAGTTACATTGGCCTATGTCCAGCAGTGGAAGTCACCAGGCTGACGATGATGGAGATGACTACATTGATTTCAAATTATTTTTTAGAAGAACGTGATTTTATATTAACAAAATTAAATATTGGTATCATACGAACATCCGCCTGGCCACCATTTATACGAAGTAAGTGTGGGAGTGTTAAGTATAAACTCCTGTGTTTGTGGATCAAAGGTTGCAGTTGTTTCTAGGCCCCGTATGAAAGTCCCATGTCCCAGCTCCGTCTGAAATAATAAATTGTTAGACATCTTGAGAAAATACGTGTACAGATACCTATTAAGTAAGACAACAAAAAACATAAATATAAGATTAAGTATGACTTAATACATATTAGAATGAATAGGTACTTGTCTAGGAAATAAAGGTCATTTATCTTTTTATGCGAATATTATATATTTACAGAGGAAGGCCCGATGATATGAACGACGTTCATGTCACCTGGTGAAAAGCGATGAATTTATTAATTAGGTAGGTACAACAAAATCATGAAGAAGTAAGGTGTAGGTAACAGATGCGTCCATGAGAAACCCAAATACCCGACACCTGAAAATACCAGGTCTATATTGGTAAGGAAATACAGACGCAGGCAGTTCGTTCACTCACAAGTTTCACACCTTGGCGACCTGCTTCGTTCTACTTTTGATATCATTAATTTCGATTTCAGGCAGTGGAAAACGAACTTTTCGTAACTGATTTAGTTACGTAGATATTAATGTAACAATTCATAATTAACATAACTAAATAAGTACTTCCTATGAATTCACCTGTGTGGTTTCCATGGAAAACATTAGGTTTACAATTTCGTTTAAGTAAGCGCAGCTTTAGGTATATCTATGTAACAAGGTATGTATTTGAATATTATAAACTGTTCGCAAATAATCGTAGGAAAACTTATTTACTTTACACGTAGGTACATAAATTATGAGAAAAACATTTGAACCTACCTCACCTTGTTAAAGTTTTATATTTTAGTGTCAAGATTTCAAGAATTGATTAAAAAACAATAACCCTGTTATCGGAGTTGCAGCGCAGCTAATCTGTTACTATTGTTCTGACAATCAATAGGTAAGTAAGTATTTATTAAAATCTCCATGAAAAAGTATTATGCGTGAACAATGGAGCCCTCATTGTAAGAAGTACTACATAATTTATAATTTATTTGTAAATAACAAACCTTAATAAATATATATACGATATTCGATATTGCATGTCGGTTCTTTTTTATTTACCAAACCGAGAAATATGCATTTTGTGAATATTCTAAGTGGTCGCTTCTGTAAAATAAGATAGGAACTTATATTATTATGTTAGATACTTTAGGTTACGATGAGACTGAAAGGTTTTTAAAAACAAAAGCCTCTTAACATATTAGAATTAAATTTTATCTTTTAAATTATACATGAGAGTGGCATTAAATTAAAATGAAAATAAAGAATTGGTAAGTATTGGGCTGGATTTACATAAGTATGTAAATGTAGAGCATAGTTTGTATGAGTCAATTGTATAATAAAGTCATATCTGTTAATCAATGGACTCAATTCGATATTATACTTCCTAATTTTAAATCACTCTTATGTCAATTTAGTATACTTCAAACTCAAAAGTTGCTAAAGAACGGATTTTGAAGCCTCCAAGTTTGACATTAAAGACACTTAAAGTTAGTTTTTTTTTTTAATTTTATTGTTATTATTACCTACAGAGAGTCTCATTATCTCATTTTGAATTAGTAAGACCGATTTTACTTTCAAGAAATAAATAAAAATAAATGCACTCAAAAAACATACTTGTAATATAATTTGTGGTAGTTGTAGTACTTAGTAGCAGTGTCCATGTAAAGGATACGCCTGGGGCGGTACAGTCTTTCCTATTTTACCTGCCATAACTTCGTGAAAGTGTAGTTGAGTTCCGGTTAAAGGGGAGGAACAGCCAGTGAAATTACAAGAACAATAAGCTTTAACAGCTGAAGCCTTGGGTCGGCAACGCATCATTAATCTTACCATCTATAATTAATAATGTCCATGGGCCTGGATACTACTTACCATCACGTGGATCCAATGTCCACTTACCGGCTTTCATGAAGCGTAAAAAAAAACTTTTATAAAATATCTACCTATATATCGAAAATTTCTTCGAGTGTAAAAATTCTTCGACAAATGTTTTTATTTTTATGCTACTTCATCTCAACAAATAGACGTTTAGAACTGGTGGTGGCAGATTATCATCCGTATTAAAATAATGTGAGTGACCTCGTTCAAGTATATCTACCTGTTATTATTATTATCCATTTTATTTAAAACTTTGGCAGAAGTTATAATTATTATTTATGTGTCAATAGTACCAACACCAAAACGATTTTTTTTTACATACGTGCTCATAGGAATTATTCATAGTGTTTTTACCACAACCTAGTTACCTACTCGTAAATAACAGATACCGAACGTCGATACCTGGACTTTGACCTTAGATTAATTTAAATTATAATTAATGAGATAGCAATGTACGTGCCATTGAACTTAAATTAAATTAACTTGTTTGTTCTAGCTAGTTCAAAGCTTTTATCCACCTGAGCATAACTCCCAATAATGCTGCAACTCCATGCTCTTGGTAGCCATTGAGCCTGCTGGTCTTCATTGCCTTGATTCAAAATGGCCGGCATGAACATCACGTAGTGCAAGCCTAGCGGAGACCCATCTCGAGTTAGCGCTGATCCAAGTAAACTAGAGAGTACTTCCCTGAAAAATAAAGTAAAACGCACATTACAAATTTGTAGGTACAGTAGATATTTCATGTTTATATTGCATAATCAATGGTTTACCCACCTATAATTGGAAACATTGGTTTTACCTTCTTCTTGCATCTTCCGTACTAGACCAAATAATAAGACTGAATTTTTTATAGCATTTTCATATTTTTCTTTATGACTTAGATACTCTTCTGGGATTCCTTGAAAAACTGATCTTTCGCTTTTCATTATAGCTTCTGAAATTTCCAAAATATAACAAGTATGAAAACTATTTGGTTGCCTGGAAGAAATCGCTTAAAGCGATATGTGTTTTTTTTAATTGTGATGATAATTAGTTTTAAGCTAAAGAGTATTTATCTAACATCATCCTGACTCTTACACATTTTTTATTATTTCTGACTTAACACGCGTAATAAGTTTAAATAAAAAAATACAAAGTTCAAACACTTCAATTCCAATCCCATGTAAATATCAAAATAAAAAATATACATAGTGTCATCTTTGTGCAAAATTTCAGCCTTATCCCTCAAGCCATTTCCATCTCTCCACCGTGACAAACTTTCACATTAATAAAAGTAGTACGAGTACGTTAGCGGCCAAAAGGCTACAAACTTTCAAACACAAAAATCAGCGTTGGAAATAATATATTTGTTGTTATTATTTTGTTTGATAAAAGTGTACGTACAACATTTGAAACATAAATTTTTAGCTTCATTCTCTGCCTCTACGTGTTTATAAGTGCCATGTCTTGATTCTAATTATTCTAATAGGTGCATTATATAAATTACCTCTTTCCTTCCTTTCCTTGGTCTTTTCACGGCTTCCATCAATAATCGTGGTTAATTCCTGGATATTAAATGTGCACCTACTTCTTTCTTTTACTAAATCACTATTTATTTCTTTCATTTTATTTTTAAACTGACACTTGCGTGATACACAATGAATCGAGCCGAGCAGACCAGTCAAACTAGCTCACGATTAAGATTGCTTTTAGCAAACAAGTAAAAAGCGTACGAACGACTATACGAGTCAAAGTCCCTTTCCTTTATTTAAAATGCATTTGATATTTTCATTAGCGATGCAAAAATATGTTAATAGTTACGTAGAAGGATCTGTTGTGTATATCCTTAGGTACATATAGATTTCTGTTAGGAGTTTTTTACTGCTTATCTCGGTATTATGTATGTGTGATGCAACTGTCATTGATTTCACTAAGTAATGTAGAGAAGAGCTTTTTAATTGATCTCCCAATAGTAACAAAACAAATTTTAAGTCGGTACGGTTCTATTCAGTTCCAGAAGAATTCCAAACAATAAAAATAAGACATTGGGACCATATGAAGAATGTAGTAAACAGGACACCCATATCCCATTATTACAGTAGAAGAGTTTAGGGAAGAATAATAAACGCAAATAGTAAATAAGTAGGTAACTAATAATTCTTATTTAATACAATAGTATACACTACAGTTTACAATAAAGTACAAATGGCGACCTAATCATCAAAAGATTATCTCTTCCAGGTAACCTTATTGACGTAGTCATGACTGAGACCCTGCAAGACCTTTGTAAAGTGCTCGTTAAATTAAAAATCTATGTTACACCTGCTCCTTTGGTAGTTGGAGATGATTATCTATACCAGTCTATACTTGGGACATAAAATCTAGTCACGTAGGTCCAAATTTGAGAAAGAGGTCACTCATTGAATCCAACACGGCTGGGCAGCGTTCGGGAAGCTCCGTAAAATGTTCTCGTCCCAAATTCCGCAGTGTTAAACTGAAATGGG
This sequence comes from Stenoptilia bipunctidactyla, assembly GCA_944452665.1. Lineage (NCBI taxonomy): Eukaryota > Metazoa > Arthropoda > Insecta > Lepidoptera > Pterophoridae > Stenoptilia > Stenoptilia bipunctidactyla. The sequence continues at coordinate 15,878,093 of OX101726.1, forward strand.
AAATTGTTCGGAATCAAATGAATTCTAGGAATCAAAGCACTTTCCCCAGCACCAAAACCGATTAAAATTTCTGCCTAAACTATGTGAACACTCACGAATAATCTGCGCTTTATCACTATTCCTAGTAATGCCACATCCAGGATTTTCTGTGCGATCTAGATCGATAGGTACTTACTTTAAACATAGTACTTATGAGCTATTGACTGACTCAAACCTTCAAAAATCTAACTTTCTGTTTCCACTGTTGCATCTGTACCTATCTGTTTCAATTTTACTTTTGTACAACTTTTTATCGAGCCAATTTTGATAAATCATGTTTCTATCTTTCTTTACACATCAGTTGATTACTTATATGTTAAATATATTTTTGGGAATATTTTTATGGGCACAACATGTAGATATGGGATAATGGGGTTATAATCGTTCGAAAAAGTGTAAAAACGCAGCATTCTCGCCATAAAGCGAGACAAATTGATGATGATGACCAATTCTGTTCGAGCGTCATCATAACTCACGCAACCGCTTCCGTTGTCCAGGTCAGAAATGTACGCAATACTTACATGATTATAAATACAGGTCCCGTACATGATATGCTAATTATTGAATTTGGTATGCTCATAATTTGAGAGTTATCCGAAAAAAACGAATCCTGCTGCAGCAACGTTACCCCAGCCAGAACTTTTTCTCTAAAGGGTGTTTTGAAATAGGTAAATATTATCGATACAATTAAAAATCGATTTGGTACAAACGGAAATGACGAAAATTGTATCTTAATCTGCTTTAGTTGCGAATGTTGCGAAGATATGCAAAATCCTGCTGGAGTAACGCTTGCGGGATTGCTGTAGGTATCTTGGAATTGACTAAACGGACGAATATGATTTTCACATCTCTCAGCACATCTATACAATTAGGTATAATTTGGTATGCAATAAAGGAATAAATAAACTGTTTTCAAGTTATTTGAGTAGGTATATAGGTATAACAGTTTAATTGTTCCTGTCCTGTCCCTTAAAATAAGCTCTCTATAGACAAACTTGAAACGTTATTAAATAAGTTATTACTGCATATAAATGGTAGGTAACGAGTTTCATTAAAATCCAATAAGTAATCAAAAAGTTATGACGCAAAATCAAATGCATTCCGGCTATGGTGCGCAGCGAAATTCTTCGATTACCGATTTGCCGAGTTTCCTATACAAGTGGCGCGTGCGTCCGGCTGTCTGGACATTTTCTCGGAGAGCGTGGCTGCTTATCTAGGTGGCTAAGTCATCGTTTGTGATGACGATCTGTAAAGGTTTCATCGTTTGTGACGCTATAGTTTCCTCAAAAATTCGAAAAAACTTTGGCCAGCCAGCCAGAATTTCGCATTTTCCAGCATTCCAGATCTCAGCCCCCAGAGGGTTTTGAGGATCCAGCTGGTATATAAAGGTATGTGACAGCAACCAAAGTGGTTTTATCAAGTAAAACACCATAATTTTCGAGTTAACACGAAAAACAAGTGGCCAGCCAGCCGGACGTTTTTGACTGAGCCACTTTGTTTTTTCCTTATATCTCAGTAATTAAAGCAATTAGAACTGAGTTTTAAGTTTAAAAGGAATGTGACGCGATATGTGACAGACCTAATATAGTTTAAAACATACCTGACGCATATGTTTAAGAGTTATTTCCAATATTTCGATAAAGATTTTAATGACAGATGACAAATGTCCTGCTGGCTGAGCCACCCATTCCAGCGCTTGCAGACGGTCTAGAAAGCTAGATTCTTATCAAAAGGAATGTGACGGCGACGAAGACAACAAATCGTCGTATGTGACAGCTCTAAATACTGTCAAACAAAAAATATAAGCGATTGTTTATTCTTTCATACAAAGTCAATTAGGGTGACCATATTTTACTCCTGCACATTGTCATCCTTATAAAATACTTCCACAAATTTGTCAAACATGACAAATAACTTGATCATTACGTTGCTCTAATTAAGTGGGTAAATAAAAATATTATTTCATAATGCATCATTTACTTACCTATTTATTTTTTATTAATTTACTTTTTGTTTGTGTTTACCAATTAATAAAATCAGTCTGGGATTAATGTAACATGTTGAAAAAACTAAGTAAGTATACTCTTCTCGTATACAAACTTTTTAACTTTTGACTTGATATATTATTTTATTCTTAATCTTGACATTAAACTACAAGAACATAAAACTTGTAAGTAGGTATACAGGGTGACTAGTGGGTCACTTTAGAAATTCAAGGACGTGACAGTTTGAGATCATACAAAAAAAGTAAAAATATAATAAAAAATAAAATATTAATTATTGACTGATTGACACTGACTGATGACTGAACCACTGGCCACGGACTAGAATAAGCCACTGACCTCTATATTTACCACTGGACTGGCTGTTCCGTAAGTTTGACAGCTATTTTTTTGTGCCTATTTGAAGCGCCACTAGCGAGTAGCGAGTGTCCGCAGAACAAATTTTGACATATATTGCAAGTGGCCGCCAGAGAAGTGCTTGCTTATTGTTAAGTGATTTTATATTTTTTAAATATTAATTCGAATTTTATGTTGTTATTGTTATAAGCATTATATAAAAGTTATCAAGAATGAGGACATGTGACATATGTGTAAGCGACTAGTTTTAGTACCACGGACACTCGCTACTGCTCGCTACGTCCGACAGCGCCAAAATGGCGATTATCAAACGGGCACAAAAGCACTTTGACAGCCGCCAGTCCAGTGGTAAATATAGAGGTCAGTGAGAATAAGCAAACAGATGTTCCGCCTTTTTCGCAACAGTTAAACAACTTTATTGAAATGATGGTGCTAAAATAGTGCAATATTAAGTTTTAGTGTTCAATAAAATATTGATGTCGATTTCATTTGGACATTTTCTTCGAAACGGGAGAATACCAAAAAAAATCCGAATTAATCAAAAATTTATGAACTTACGTGTAACTTGTAATAGAGTGCGGCCGTTGCGGGAATGCGTTCCTGACAGCTCCTTATGTCCACTGAATAAAGTTTATTTCCTATTCGAAGGGGTAAAAAGCTATGATTTTGACAGCTGTCAGGAACGTAAACTCCCACCGGTCGCACTATGATGAGAGGTTTTCTGACAGCTCATTAAAAAAACAAAACGGTTCAAAAATGGTACAAAATGCTTCGATAGATGGTGCTTTACAAAAGGCGAAGTCTTGTCTGTCATAAATAGCCATTTATTCCACACTGCGTTTTTTAAAGTAAAATAAATTAATTGACGTCTGTATCAGAAATTAAACTTATTAATAATCTTAGATGGTAGATACCACTTACCTACATCATAGTATACAGATTTAACGCCTTCGGCTTTTTAAAAGTGCCATTTATAGAGGTTTTTTGAACTAATCTTTATGAGCTGTCAGAAAACTCCTCATTGTATGTATCAAGTGGCTACTGATTTCTATAACACAAAAAATGCAGTTTAATTTTAAACCTGTAAAATTTCAGACTTGTACGTTAATTGCGTGCGTCCGGCTGTCTGGACATTTTCTCGCAGAGCGTTGCTGCTTATCTAGGTGGCTAAGTCATCGTTTGTGACGACGATCTGTAAAGGTTTCATCGTTTGTGACGCTATAGTTTCCTCAAAAAATCGAAAAAACTTTGGCCAGCCAGCCAGAATTTCGCATTTTCCAGCATTCCAGATCTCAGCCCCCAGAGGGTTTTGAGGATTCAGCTAGTATATAAAGGTATGTGACGCGATACGTGACAGCAACTAAAGTGGTTTTATCAAGTTAAACGCCATAATTTTCGAGTTAACACGAAAAACAAGTGGCCAGCCAGCCGGACGTTTCTGGCTGAGCCACTTTGTTTTTTCCTTATATCTCAGTAAGTAACCGGAGCAAATCTGTTTGTACAAAAATGCGGCCGCGTAATACAATACATCAAACCGTCTTGGGGCTGAGATCAGAGGTGCTCTCAAAATTACGAAATTCTGTTTGGCTGAACAGATTGCAGTCATCTACGATATGTTATCGATCTAGTTAAGCTCTATACGCCAAATGGTCCAGGCATCCGGATTTACATTTTCGCAATATAAAGCGGCTGGCGAGTAGTCTTATAAAACATGATGTGCTTAATAAATTATGTGTCAAACAAGTGTTCAAAACAAGGTGTCCGGTAAATACCTTCTGTATAATACTATTTGTATACTTAAAAGGAATCCACCAACAAACTTGCAAGAGGTTCTAAATTGGTATAAGAGATTCTACCTACGCGGCGTGTGTGGCGGCAATTTTTTGTATCACAGGTCCAATGCACCTGTAACAACACATGTAATGCATCTGTGTCCTCTTTTGCAAGTTTGTTAGTGGATTCTAAGCATACATATAGTATTATACAGAAGGTATTTACCAGACGCCTTGTTTTTAACACTTGTTTGACACAATATAATTTATTAGTCAAGCAACAGTAGCACTGCTCTGCAGTCAGATTACAAACTTAATAATAGTACCGTGTGGTAAGATAAAATATTATGTAACTTGGATACAAATTATGTAGGTACAGCAATAAAAGAGTGATCTGTGAACCAATACATTTATTGGAACATTTTTTTATGTTTTAAGTCTTATTTTACAGGGAGTGTTCACTTCTTTGCTGTGACTGCAGCTTCATCTTCTCGCGCGAAAGTCTGCAGAAGTTCTTCCTTCTTGGCAGCAATACGTTCTTCACGGCGCTTACGTGCCTCCTTGACTTTGTTACGGCGAGCTTCAGCCTGGTCGCTGTAAAAGTAATGGTGAAAAAAATTAATACAGAGAAGTTACGATAGTAAATAATTTTCCTATTAAACCACCCAGTTAATGAAAAGGAAAAATTTATCTGTTTTCAAATTACTAGACAGTGACTTCATGTATTTAATGCAACATTTTTTTTTCATTACAGCCCTCACTTTCACCTAATGGTAATAGAAGATGAGGTCAAAGATATTAAAAAAAGTGGGGCCTAGAAACACTATGGCCAGAACACATCACCACCTGATTGGTAATATTTGGTGGCAGATTTTACATTAATGGTGGTCCCTAGCCTGTCGGACCTTGACAGGATCCTGCCATTAAGCAGGCGTTATTCAGACTAGCTATCCTTTTTTATCCAGGAGCAGTAAGGCTATTCTAAGCCTACATTATTTATTTATTTATATTATTAATCTACCTACATAGTATGTACAAAAAAATTATAAATATTTTGAACAAGATTGTCTATTGTCTTGATATTGTATTGGCAAGAGCATATAAATAGTATGGTCCCAAAAACCATTATTGGAATTAAAAAATCTATAACTATTTGGATATAGCTTTGTAAAACTTAATCTTAAAAATTAACAAATAGATGCAATAGCTAGAAACCTACAAAAATACATAACCAGACTAGAAAACAACATTGAATAATCCCCATCTCTGTAATCATTAAGGACACAGATCATAAGCACTGAAAAGAGCATTATGATTTTTCACATTTAAGCCATTAAGATATGATTGATAATGGTGATAATTTTTGCATATATTAAAATTTAAGACCAAAAATTATCTTCATGTTCATTTTAACTCTTAAAACCTAATAGTTATTGTATAATAAACGTCAACAAACACTCAAAATTGAGAAAAAATACAAGAACATGCCTTCGTTATTTATCAGATAATACCAGTAAATCAATACAAATTGATTTAAAAAATATACTTTTTGAACTCTGAAGAAATCAAATGAATATAGTCATGTACTTTTTTTTGTACCTTTAAATTCTTCTTTTTTTAAAGCTCTATAATCTATATAAGTTTTACGTAAATTCTCCATAGAAAAATGTATGAAAAATCACGCACATCTCGAGCATACAATTTAGTACTCTCATCGCCAGTGCGTGAAATTAATTAGTTATATAACTAATTAATTTCAGTAAATAGAAAGTACCAATACAATGAAATCTGATCATTATTAAGAACTATTTGTACAAATTTTTTGGCAAATAAATTTATTTGAATTTGAAAGAAAACAAAGTTACGACCAAACGAAGACAATTTCGCAGTTGTCTGGCACCCTAAAATATAACTAATAGATAACAGATAGACAACATTGACAGAAATAACAAAAATTGATTTCTGCTTAGCTAGAACTGTACCTTTAGATTCGAATGTTAATTTTAAACCAATTTTATAACTTTTAGTTATAATTACCTAAGCATCTTGGTCCTAGCCTTTTCAGCCTTCTTCCTGTGGATATACTCCATCAACACACGCTTGTTCTTGAACACATTACCCTTCGCCTTCATGTAAAGGGAGTGATATAAATGCCTGTCAATCTTCTTTGCTGTTCTGTATTTAAGAAGCAGTTTTCGCAAAACCCTTTGTCTTTGAACCCAAAGTTCCTGAAATTAAATGGTTAAATTTTTATGTACTGTATAAGCCATAGCTACTACATCAAGTATACTTTTCAAACTAGATAGTCTCAACCTGATTGGGAATTAATAATTTACTGACCATGAACAAGTTTATCAATATTTTTTGTTAAATAAAGTTGACCATTGTAATTTCTAATGTTAGTTCATAATATTGACAAAATAAATCGTAAGGAAAAAATGTGTAGATTGCAATACCTTTTGAGGCATACGCGCATTTGCTGTACCTCTTCTTTTACCAAATCCACAGTGACGACCTTTACGACGAGCATCTGTGTTCTTCCTGACACGAGCACGCGAATGGACGGCTACCGGCTTTTTGATAACCAGACCATCCTTGATCATCTTCCGGATGTTTTGTCCTGGAAAAGAACAAATATAGGGCTGATAGAAACATAAAGTCGTATTTAGTTTTACGATTGCGCATCATAAACGATAAATAAAGATTTAGAAAACAATAATATAACCACTACTTAAATGTGGCTACCAGAGGATCTGAAAAAAAAAATTGTAGGTATACTTACTGGAGTTGGTATTAGCGATCTCATTGATTTCATTTGGATCAAGCCATACTTTCTTTTTACCACATCGCATAACAGAGGCTGCTAGCCTCTTCTGTAACTTGAGCGAACTGAAAAATAATAATTATCTTTTTCAATGACCACATGGCATCGAGAGAGAGAACACATTTACAATATGAAAAATACTGATATTTCGATATGTTACTGATGGTTATTCACGTTCACCCAGAAAATCGCAACTGCACCATTAATTTTAGAGCATCAAACATCACAATAACCTAATCTTTCTTAAATATTAATAAGAAAACTAACCTCATCTTGATGCAGTGAGTCCAGCACACATAAGAAAGAATAAATATGGCCGCGCTGTTCTTGAACTGTCAAAATGAGTCTATCTTCTCTATCTGTCAGTGATGTATATTTTTTGACAGATGTTATATAAAGTACCTATAAGTGTATTAACGTGGATTAAATATTAAACGCCACTCAAAAATCCATTTCATCACTATTTTTAAGCTCCATTTAGATTGAGATGGGACACCAAATACGGTATTATCGAGGCACTCATGTTTATTTATGTTGTTTGTCTTTTATCAAGTCTACCTCTATAAAACCTATTAGCATGTTTTTGGCATTGAAATTAAAACACACAGTAAGAGAAGACGACAAGAGAGTAACAGAAGAAGGAAAATTTACATATTTCATTCGATGGTGGCTTGTCATGATTTTGCCCATGCAACAAAAGATCCGTCCGTGTCTATCGGTCTGCCATTTGCATTGCCATTACATATCGAAAAAGAAAATAAAATTGTCTATGTTTCGTTCGAGTGATGACTGATGTGGACTGGAGTGAAGTGAACTCATACTAAACAAACTTCAATCAATCAAGTAAGGCAAAAACTTTCTTTATGTATGTACTTAACTGTCTGAGATAACTTTAATTCTACGATAACATTGGAGTAAACAAAAAGGTACCTGTTTAATTGACACAAAGAAACTCAAATTGATAAGGTAAAGTATTCGGTAAGCTACTAGTGTTCTTTTTTGCTTCAGTACCATAGCATAGAAGTATGTTTTGCTACGTTTTGTCCAAGAATTAAAATAATATTTTTTTTATTCTCTTACAATTGTTAAATTTAAATTTTATCGAAGTCTATTCTACAGCTATTTTTAGAGTTCTTTTGTGTTATTCAAATTTTATTCAACCTTTAGCCTTTAAAACTATTTAGTTCTTCATTACGTCATTTATCTCACTTGATAAATTTATGATAATTGCTTGCTTTCACAGTTGCGGAACACCCGGCTGGTCGTCTTGACGCACCTATAATTGACGAAGGGGTCTTATACAATTTTAAAATGAACAATAAACAAGTGTCTAAAGTTAATGCTGATTTGCAAAGAGAGAGGGATAAATGCACATTTAATGTTACTGAACTTACAAATGTAATAGATGGAGGTCCACAAAAAACCGAGGAAAGAAAAAAAAGAGGTCAGTACCTAATATGTTATTTCTAGGTATGATTCACAGTTTTTTGTTTATATTTAACACTTTACATTCAGTAAAGTGATTTTGTATTTATGAAGTAAAATAATCTAGAAACAACACTCATAACTACTGCATAATAATATTCTAATGTAAATGTGTTATTTAAACTTATTTGAAATAATTTTTTATTTAACGTTTACCACACTGTTATTATCTGTTTAAACTTACTCATTTCTTATAGGTAAATAAAATGAAATTGTGATCTATTTAGTGTTTCCTTTATTTTATATTTTGATTTTTTATTATATTTTACATAAAAAATAAAGGAATATATTTACCAATGTTAGTAACATAAGATATTATTTATACACTACAGAAGAGTCAGTTCTCAAAGAAGGTATTCATGAGGAGGAAGTACCCTCTGAATATCTGAGTCACAAAGAAAAATATGAGGTTGCTGTTAAGAAGGCTTGTCAACTTTTTAAACTTATTAGAAGAATGCAAGAAGAAGAAAATACGGGCATGGAAAATTACAGGTATAAAATAACTAAAATTTTGGCAAAGTAAATGTACAAATGGTATATTTTGAATTTCGCATTAGCTCGTTTATAAAATTTAGTTTTGTTATTATAGTTCGGCCGTTCAGAGAATGCGTTCCTGACACCTATCAGTTAGTCACGACTAGTGATGGGCACAACATAACACGGAGTTCGTTACCGTTCCTCCAAAATGAAACGCCGCGTTATTTTTAAGATTATTTTCGTTTTAAATTGGCGGAATCATTTGAAATTTATATTTTAGTAATTTAAGTGGAAACCAAAAAAAGGTAAATAAATATAATAAGTAAAACTGTTTTATTTATTTTTTGTTACAAAGTTACAATCTGTATTTCTATGCAATAAAGTACATTTAATTAAATTTGCGTACAGAATATTAACCAGACTCCGATTCGCTTAAGGAGGTAGTGTCTTCATCATCATCTTCGCCTTCATGTATAATTATTTTATTATCAATAACAGAATCAATCCTGATATCTCGGTCAAAATGTATTATTTCATAAAGTAACAAAACGTATTATTTCATAAAGTATACCTGTTTAAGAACAGATTACGATACTGTTATTATTAGCACAGCACTACAAATATAAAGCTTTGACGTAACCTTGTAATAGCGCAGTATAGATTTTGAAAAATATTGTTTACCAAGTTATTTGACACTCAGTTTGGCACAAAATTATAAAATTCATTGATTATTGATATAATAATGTTGTTTCAATGCTCATCAATTGTTAAAACGGTAAACAACCAGCAAAAATAGTTTTTATCGTAACTGCAACGCCATTACAAAGTTACGTCGTCAGTTCAATCGCGATGTGTCAGGAACGCATTCTCTGAACGGCCGAACTATAGTACAAAAAACATGATCACCAGATTTCAAGTAAATTGTTTTGTTTTATGGTAAATTATTTTGGAATATGTCTACATTAAGTTCTAGACAATTTTTGGTTGCAATAGAAAAAATATGTTCTTTGCAAAAATTTTGTGTCTGCAGTATTTATGTACTTTCAATATGCACCCTTGCAGAAACTCCTTTTGATTATTTTTTATACCGTGTCTATCTCATCATGTGATACTGGCAGTAATAGCCCGTCGCCTAGTAATAACGGCTGGTTGCCATTAAACTAAAAGAAGAAGAAGAGGATTATTTTTTATGAATCTATAACAAGTGACCATTTTATTTGAATATTATTAATAACAATACTTTCTGGTGTTCTGCCTACCCCATAAGGGATACAGGCGTGACGTTATGTATGTATGTACTTTGTTATTAGGGCTGTGCTTGGTGGATATTTAGGGTCTGCAGTTCTCAGCGATGGATCTCCACTGACCCTGCATTATGTGATGTTTATACCAACACTCATGGGACAAGCCACAGTAGAACAACAGGTTACTTGGATTGGAAGAGCATTTAATTTGAACTTAATTGGCACTTATGCACAGGTAAATACATTTGTACAAATTCTTACCATCAATTTATGTATTTTATTTAAAGCTTCTTTCTTCATCACAACCCTCTTTAATATGTTGGTGACAGGGCTTTGATTCTTTCAGGTTGGTAGTTGTCAGAATTTTCATGGCACCAATATGAATTCTTATGTACCATAACAACTAACTTATTGTTCTTAACAGCATTAAATAGAATAAACAGGGTTAATTTTAATTAGCGCATCACCTCTTGCAGGTAGCCCCTCCACTTCAACCCCAACATTAGTTCTACAACTTTTTAAAATTAAAAGTTTTAAAAATTTTAGTTTTCATATACAAATCATATTTATAGCCTCTGTTTAGAAGCATAACTTTAAAGCGTAGGTATGCCACGCACTTTACATAGGAAAATATCGCTTCAAAACAATAATAGGTACTTCTTACAAAATGTAGAGTAAGGAGCAAAAATTTGTCGTAGAACAAATGTTGTTCGGTTTGTTGTGGTGAGGCTGCCCGCAAGAGGTGATGCGTTAACTGAAATTAACCCTGAATATATTTCTTATTGTTTATTTTCAACCAACTTCAAAAAGGGCAGGTTCTCAATTCATGTGTATGTCTTTTTTCATGTCTTTGTTACACGATTTTTTGGAGAATTATGAATCGATTTTAAATATTCATATGAAAGGGGATATTTCAGAGGTGGTCCCATATAAATTTCATCTAAATCAATTGAGTATTTCATGAAAAATGTTTAATTGTTGAAAAAATGTGTGAGTGTTCGGAGAATATTTACCTTGATGACCTTATACTTCAGCCATAGTTTTGATGTGAAGTCGGTTTTTTTAATGCTCTGCATTCTTTGAATATGGTTAATATATTTCTTATATATTAACCATATTCTATTATTGTATCATGTTTGCTTAATTTCAGACTGAACTTGGTCATGGCACATTTGTCAGAGGTCTTGAAACTACAGCTACTTATGACCCAAAAACTAAGGAATTCGTACTGAACAGCCCAACACTCACATCTTATAAATGGTGGCCTGGTGGTTGTGAGTATATTTATAATTATATACACTTATTTAATTACCTTTTGATGTTGCTGTGAATGGTTTTACAATAACACATATTGGGTATTTATTTACCCATTATTATCTCATATTATCATGAATTTAGGGAGGCCCCTTGATATTTTAAAATGAAAGATAATATAATTTTTATTTTAATATGTATTCTGCCTACCTTTTGGAGGGTAGGCAGTGGAATCATTGGAAGCAAAAATAATCTCTCAAGATAATTTAATAAATTTAATTGGATATCTACATTTATCCATATATTAAAGTACATGAATCACTTGTAAAAGGCAAGTTTTACCTCCCAAGCTTAAATTCTCCAACTTCTTTACTTCACTTCACTGTTCATCACATTTTGTTTTTCTCCTTAACCTCACTTCTTGAAAAAATGCAATCCATTGAAAAGTCTGTGGTGGCAATGGCGGACCTTTTCAACAAGGAAATGTCAGAGTTTCGCAAGCAACTTAACAAGAACACACCGGAAAACCCTGCCTCAAGTTCTTCTTCACTAGCACAAGATTTTGATAGATTTCAATTATTCATCACTGGAGCTGTAGAGAATCTTCAGAAGCAGGTACAATATCTGGCGGCTGAACTTGATAAGATCCAAACACACAGCCGAAGAAAATTTCTTCTATTACATGGTGTACCCGAACACAAAAATGAAGATGTGGCTTGTGCAGCAACAAAAATCATCACGGAACAGATAAAAGTTACTGGATTCGCTCAGACGGACATAAGTAGCTGCTATCGGTTGGGTAGCTCTCATAGGCAAGGCAAGGCTCGTCCCATACTAGTCAAGTTTATAAATATGCAAGTGAAGGATAAGGTATGGAAGTCTAAGACGGCCCTCAAAGGTTCCGGTATAACGCTGTCGGAATTCTTGACAAAACTAAGGCATGACACGTTCCTCGCTGCTCGTGAAAAGTTCGGCGTGAAGCGGTGCTGGACCAGGGATGGCTCTGTATTCGTGCTGCTGCCTGATGATGTAAGACATCGTATCGTCACCATGGCCGACCTCGACGCGATATCACTGAATCCCTGCGAGGACGACGATAGAAAATCTCCGGAGCAGTCGAAGCAAACAAAACCGGCAAGAAGTAGACGTCCGACTCGTAAATAGTTATCTTTCCTTTCCTTATTTCTTGCTATGTATGTATAGACATATATTTATTTCTTCTTTTTTTACTAACTTTGTCTGCCACCGTCAAATTGATAACATTTATTTATTTATAACTTGTTGACTACTCATCCATACATCCATCAATCAAGTCAATAAATAATTAATTATTACTTGATCACTCGCCTGTCAGTGACAATGTATTGACAATATTATTGATACCATATATTGACAATCCGTATTGCATACATTTTTTTACGTAAATATTTAAATATTTTTTGTTTTTACTATTTTAATATGTAGCTGGAGGTAGAACATGTTTTTATTTTCGTTGTTTTTTTTTTTTTTTTTTTAGTTTTATTAATATTATTTTATTATCTAAGTAGAATAGTATAACAATATATAAGTAATTAATAATTATCTATTGAAAAATATACATGTATTTATCTGATATTGAAGATAATGATGATTTACCAGGCTATGTTTCATGTACTTCACCCTCATCACAGAGTACAGGTAGCTACCACAGTCTATTATCTCCTTCATTAAGTACTAAACTCGACACTCAATTCTCTGGTTATCCCAAAAACTTTAATGTTGTTCATATAAATGCACAGAGTATTCCAGCTCACTATCCCGATATGCTGGCAGCTTTCGATAGCACTAATATACACGCTATCCTTATTTCTGAAACTTGGCTTAAGCCATGTCTCTCCTCTGTTTCCTATTCATTACCAGGTTTTCATCTTATTCGCAGTGATCGACCAGACCGAACTGGTGGAGGTGTAGCAATATACTTACGTTCACATATTCCATTTAGTGTGATCAATACATCATCCACATCACCGACTAGTGCAGTCGAGTACTTATTTATAGAGATAACGTTGAGCCACACTAAAGTGCTACTGGGGGTTATGTATAGTCCACCAAATGTTAATTACTTCGCGAATTTAGAAGATATCTTAGAAGACCTGGTACCCTCCTATGGGCACTCCATTTTGTTGGGTGATTTCAACACCTGTCTCCTCAAAACTGATTATCGCTCTACGAGACTTCGCACATTAATTAGGTCAACCAACCTTAATATTATCCCGTCTAAGGCCACACATCGTTACCCTCACAGTGCTCCTTCTCTTATCGATTTAGCCATCGTCTCCTCCTTAAACCACGTGTCCCGTTTTGGTCAGTTAGACGCGGACGCTTTCTCCTATCACGACCTACTGTTTCTTTCGTACAAAATCCGTCCCCCCAAAGCAAAGCCGAGAATCCTTCTGCGGCGCAATTTTAATGGCATTAATTTAGAAAAACTTATTGATGATGCTTCGAATATTGATTGGTCAGTTGCCCTATGTAACTTATCTGTTGACGGCCAAATAAGTACATTTAATAATCTCATCACTGACCTTTATGACAGACACGCGCCGTTACGTCCTGTTAAAATTAAACATCTCCCGGCTCCTTGGTTGACTGATGATATCAAACTATTAATGCGCAAAAGAGACTGTGCCAAAGCCAAATACAAATTAAACACTTCTGACGAAAATTTGCTAGTGTATAGAAATTTGAGGAACCGCTGCAACACGATGTGTAGGGACGCACAACGGCGCCATATTCATAAATCAGTTTCAAATGGTGATCCAGCTAAAGTCTGGAAATTCCTCAGAACGCTGGGAATCGGTAAATCTAAAAGTGAAAGCTCCCTCAAAAATGTTAATCTGAACTTATTAAATAGTTATTTCACTTCTTCTAGCTCTATAGACGCTTCTACAAAAATCCATACTCTGAATCACATATCTAGTTTACCGACGCCAAATATTCCTTCTTTTTCAATAAGTCAATTTTCGGAATGTGATGTTAAAAGGAAAATACTCTCCGTGGCCTCTAATGCTAGTGGATCAGACTGCATTAGTCGTAAGATGCTCATCCCTATCCTAGACATTATCCTTCCTATAATTACCTCCATACTGAATAACTCAATTGCTAACAGCGCTTTCCCTGATGTATGGAAGGATGCTAACATTATACCACTCCCCAAAAAAGCCAATCCTCTTTCCTTTTCTGATTATCGTCCTATTGCCATCCTACCTTTCCTTTCTAAAGTACTCGAGGGACTAGTTCATCAACAGCTCAGCACTTTCCTTTTTGACCATAAACTTCTCAACCCTTACCAATCTGGTTTCCGTCCTGGGCATAGTACAACTACGGCCTTACTTAAAATTACGGAAGATATTCGCATGGGCATGGAGCAGAAGAAACTTACTATTCTGACACTGCTGGATTTCAGTAATGCCTTTAATACAGTAGATTTCGACATCCTTCTGCAAATGCTTCGTTCTCTTAACATATCTCCATCGACTATTGACTGGTTTCATACTTACCTGCATGGACGCCGGCAACGTATATCTACTGAGTTGGATGTTTCTGACTGGTGTGATATTAATGCCGGTGTACCACAAGGTGGCGTGTTGTCTCCACTCCTCTTCGCTTTATTCATCAATTCGATTACTCTTGATATATCTTCTTCCTACCATCTGTATGCGGACGATCTTCAAATCTATACACAAAGCAGTCTTGAAGAGCTGTCAAATGCTGTAGTGCTACACAATGCGGACTTGAAATTTATATCGGATTGGAGTCATGACCACGGGCTAACTGTCAACCCTCTCAAGACGCAAACGATCATCATCGGCAGCAACAAAATGATTCCTCGAGTCAACTTTAACACACTACCTCAAGTAGAATTTAATGGCATTTCAATTCCTTTTAGTGAAACTGTAAAGAATTTGGGAATCATATTTGATCGCACACTTTCCTGGATACCACAGATCACTGAAGTAAGTAGGAAGATGTTTGCCGCGGTGAATACGCTCAAGCGTCTTCGCAATTTCCTCCCCGTTGCCACTAAAATTGCGCTAGCACAATCTCTCCTACTTCCTATTCTCGACTATGCTGATGCCAGCTATCTTGACCTAACAGAAGAACTTCTTAATAAGCTTGAGCGGCTCCAAAATCTCTGCATAAGATTTGTATTTGGATTACGCAAATACGACCACATTTCTGAATTTCGATTTAATCTCAAGTGGCTTCCGATTCGCTTTCGCCGGAATACTCACATCCTATCTGTAGTTTACCGTATTCTGTATGATAAAGCTGTACCCGATTATTTGAAAAATCGCATCAAGTATCGGTTTACAAATAACGATCGCAACTTGCGGTCTTCTTCGAATCTCCTCCTAGCGACACCATCACATACCACCACCTTTCTGGGAAAATCGTTTTTTGTCCGATCAGTATCATTGTGGAACGAGCTACCGATGGAGATCCGCCTAGCTCGCAGTCCTTACACGTTTAAACGAATGCTTAAACAACATTACTTGGTGAAACATTGTTTACCTTAATGCTCTCATTGTATATTTTATTTTATTGATTATCATTATGTATTAATGTCACGTGTATGTCATATGTATTATTAGAATGTACCTATTTGTATATATTAATATGTGTATGTATGTATTATTAGTAAGTATGTGCATGTAATTATTCGTACGTAGTCTATTTTATAGCCTGTATCCCAACGCCCATCCTCATTTCCACTACCTTATCCTGTCAAGACTCGGTTGCCTGGTAGAAATCGCTCTACAGCGATAAGGCCGCCTTTGTGCTAATTTTAAATTAAAATGTATTTTTTTTTAAATTTTTACTTTATGTTGGTGTACAATAAAGGATTATTATTATTATTATTATTATTCGGTTTTTTATATATTTAGCTGTTTTAAAATATAAGTTATAGTATTTTTATTATTTTACGACATTAGAATTATAAAAACATAATTCTAGTAGCGAAAACCTATCTCTTACCTATAATTATACTATAATATTTTGTATCAGGCAAACTGTAGGGGTACAAAAATTAAAGAACTTTGACTGGTCAAGAGTCTCAAGGCCCGTCTGCCTATTTTTAGTTTAAAATACCTAGTTAAAGTGCAAGGAATAAATATCTATTTGGATCAACACACATGTAATTTGCATTCATGACTGTTTTATATTCTATACTTAACATTTGTGAATACCAAAACAATAATTATAATTTCGATCCCTCAACAAATAACTAACTCTAGAAACTAAATAAAATGAATGCTTTTGTATCTAATTAGTGCATAAGAGTGCTTAAAAGTTCAGTAAACTCTAAGTAGGAGAGTATTTATAGTGTCTTATCAATAATAAATTATTCTGCTTTTATTTATGTTGTTTTTGATTAAGTAAAGTAGTCTAAATATAAAGTTGAACTTTTATTATTAGTAACACATCACACATAGTATGTGAAATTTTTAGGATTCTGCTAAGATTGGTTATTCTAATCTGATTAAGAACACAAAAATTAAAGGTCTGTGTTAACTTTTGAGTGTTTAAAATGAGTGGAACTTAATTTTAAAACTGCGCCATAGAAAAAGACATGTTTTCATAGTTACATTCATAGGAAATTACCAGTTTTCTGCAGTAGGGTAAATATTTTTTTATCATTAATCGCCTTTTGTAGCTATGATCTATTTTTCTATACTAATATTATAAAGAGGAAACCTTTGTATTTTTGTATTGAATAGGCTCAAAAACTACTGGACCGATTTCAAAATTTCTTTTACCATTACTTAGAGGGATTCTTCCGAATCCGTATAGGCTACTTTTTATCCCGAAAATCCCGCGGGAATCGAAATTGCGCGGGTAAAACCGCGCGCAACAGCTAGTTATATATAAAGAGCAAAGCATTTGGATTAATCCAAATTAATATTGTTTCTTCGTTGATTTATCTAATCATTCTGTAATCATGATATAAACCTAATTATGTAATATCATCACAAAAAATGTAATTGTAATTTAATCTCACCTTTTTCAGTGGCTCACACGGCTAATTACTGCATTGTCATGGCCCAGCTGTATACCAATGGCAAATGCCACGGCATCCACGCGTTTATTGTGCAAATCCGCGATGAGGAAACTCATATGCCGATGCCAGGCATTAAGGTCGGAGAGATTGGTGCTAAGCTTGGCATGAACGGAACTAATAATGGTTTCCTAGGTTTCGAACAAGTTAGGATACCTAGAGACCATATGTTGATGAGAAACGCAAAGGTTTTAGAGGTAAATAAGTTGTGCATGTGTAAATTGTACACTAAAATAGTCATGACATTGAAAAATAATGAACTTTTTAAGGGGTCGTCATTTTATACATTTTGGGAGTATTCGAAACAGGTTCCCTAATAACTCCACAGTTAGTTTCAAAACTAAAGTCACCGACAGCTCGCAGAACAGACGGCCGTTGGGGCAGAAAAGTTCTCGAGATGTGGCCACGTACTGGGAGACGCAGCGTTGGTAGACCCCCCGCAAGATGAACCGACGATCTGTTCAAAGTCACCGGTAAACGACTTAGGCCTATGTCCAGCAGTGGACGTCTCGTGGCTGAATGATGATGATGATAATAGTTTAAAAAAAATATTCTATACATTCTTTGAAAGTCCTCGTGGCGCATTGGGCATGTTTTCTGCTGCGCCGTGAGAGGTCCTGGGTTCGAGCACCAGCCAGGTCGCTTTGAGAACTTTTATAAATTAGCTCGCGTCTGGGCGCATACTACGTTACCGCCTAGTTTCGTTGTTTTATCTCCATATCACAAGCTTGTATAAAAGCTTACTTTGAGGCCAGACAGTCGGTGTGTCAGTTTGGTGTAAAATGATGTGAACTCCTGTGAGTGTTGTATAAATGTTTACTACAGTGTTCATACTGTAGAAACTCTAAAGATTTTGAATAATAAAATAAATATAAGCAATCATTGTGCCTGAACAATGAACAAAATGTTTGCATTGCCGATAAGACTTTGGCTACCGAATATTTCCGCTATATGTATACATTTCCTTAATAGTTTTAATAGATTGTCGTGGGCAAGTCCGATTTCTTTTCGTCTAAGCATCCAGTCTATTTAACACAAGGGGTTCAATTCTACATTACACTCTCTTATATCAAAGGGGGACTTCAAACTTAAGTTTCTAAAAAAAAGTGATTTTGAAGCCTATTTTTTGACATTAGAGAAAGTTAGAGAGTGTATTGGCGAAAACACAATGAGTTGCGTTACGCCATTACGCCTAGCTGCAACAAAGAGCATGCAAGAATAGATCGACGGTCCTTTCTCCGACCAAGCATTTGTTTGTCGCTTCGTATGCAAGTTACACAACACTGATCAATCCTCATTAGTAATTAAAAAAACTAACAAAGAAAACAATACACCAAATTGGAAATTTTATTTCAGGATGGTACCTATGTCAACGCACCTAGCTCGAAACTTACCTACGGCACGATGATGTTTGTGCGCGTAGTTGTTGTGAACGACATGTGCAATTATATGGCCAAAGCGGTTACCATAGCGACCCGGTACTCTGCAGTCAGAAGACAGTCACAACCTAAACCTAAGTGAGTATAAATTTCTTGGGTTTACTCAAGTTTAACTGTACAAAAAACTATTAGTCACTTTAGTAAGCCAGACCTTTTTTAACCTAGGTATAAGATTACACGAGATGATCTGTAATTATATATATTTTTAAATAAATATCCTCCTTATTCGATCTATCAATTGAATTTCGACTTCTATTTGATATAATCTATAGGGAAAACTTAAGACAAAGTTATAAAATTCTCCTTTTATATCCAAGTTTAGAATGCAGTGCTATGTTTCAATGTCTTGGGTATGAGAATTGAGTTTTTGCGCTGGGAACTTATCACTCCGATAAAAAAACTAAGTAATAAGTAATTACTATTCAAACACCAATTTGTAGTAAGCCTAGGTCACTACTTTACATTGATGTCAATATCAGTGAAGGTTTTAGAGGTTATTTAAAAATTAACTCATAAACATACTATCGAACAAACTGAATTAACATGACCGATTTTGCTTATAATTCGTTTGAAACAGGCAAACTCGTAAGGTCTATCGTGTTTAATGCACTTATGACTTTTTAGATACTGTACGAATTCTGTAAATCTTATAATATTAAACATGCGTTACATGCGTTACCTAGTGCAGCCGACCTGTGCCCTGTAATTTAAAGCACCTTTATATTGTAACATTGTGTAGTTGAACTGTGACATTGAGAAATGATAATTATTAATATTAAATGCAAAATCACACCCAATTGGCATCTAAACGTTCTTAGTTCTTAGCTTAGTTCTATCACGTAAAATATTGATCTAAAGCATAGACATAGATCTACATAGACAACGCAAATGCATGTACTTCACGTGTTCGAACCACGACCAAGCGTCAAGATTTGGTTGCCGCGAAAATCGGTATCCCAATATAGATATATTTTTTTCTTAATATTTTTTTTTTTATATTGTATGGATAGGACGTTTGTCGTCCATGCCACCTGATGGAAAGTGCGCATGAAGACTATGGTGTTACACGTCCATCCACTAGAAACGTATTCACTCGACACTTAAAAGTTCCAGGACTGTAGTGGTCAGGAAAAACAGACGCAGGCACATTGTTCCACTCCTTGGCAATCCGTACCAAAAAGGAACTATCGAAGCGTTTTGTTCGACTTCTTGGTAAATCCACTATATAGGGATGGAAGTTCTGTCTGCGTCTGGTAGTCCGGTGGTAAAAAGGGGTGGGTTCAATTTGGTCAAAAAGAGCACTCGCACACTCACTAAAATGTAGCCGATAAAATACTGTCAAACAAGCAACCTTACGACGATGCTCCAACGTCTGCAATTTTTTATTTGTAAGGTTGTTGTTATTTATGATTTTACGGGCTCTTCGGTCAACAGAGTCTAGCGCTTCGAGCTGGTATTTGGCAGAACCATCCCAAAGGTGGCTACAGTACTCCATGCACGTATTGTAGTCAATAATCGATTTCATCAGCGGGATCGGTGTCTTTGAATCGGTTTGTATTTTATATCACAAAACAGTTGGTGTTAAAAAGTCGGAACGCTTGGTTTCAATACAAATCGTGACACTTGCGTCATCTATGTAGATATATTAAATATGAAATATGATTAAATATTAAATATTTCTGACACTCACACAACATTATCTAGCCCAAATTAAGTTTCTTAAAGAACTCTCGTTATGGATACTAGGATAACTGATATACTTAAGAAATATATAAACATAGGTACATAAATATTGAATAAATACATATTTTTTATTAGAATAAACATATAAACATCCTACATATATGTCTGTGATGTACCTAAAGTCTATTCCTTTAATCTACTGTTTAAAACCATAATTTTACCCGAACAACGTGAGACGTGGGTCAAATCCTGCTTGCAATAGTAGTCATTGAACTTCTTCCAAAGTTTAATTTTTGCAACGATATTTCTTTCGGATGTTGTTGTTTGAAAAAGTTAACGCACGACGAAACTAAGTTTGGGCGTGGATCCATCTCTACGGTACGGCGCCGTTTGCCGTTCAACCGTTCGGCGTCGCCGCCAAGGTTTCTATAATGAACCAAGATGGAGATAATTTTAAGAGAAAATATGAAGCGCTAAGCGGTTCGCCGTGCCACGCCCTTAGGATTGTGATCAACACAGGACAGGGATCAACTTAACCTAATTCAATATCGGCGTCAACTCAACGGTAAAAGCACTAGTCCGGGTAGTGAGAGATCTGGATACGATTACTGCTCCCCATAATCGATATAAAAATGTTTACACGTGAGATAAATCTGTTATAAGTCACAATCCACTACTGTATTGTATTTATTTAAAATACTGTAATGCAACATAATATGTGTGTGACATAATTAAAACTTTATAAATATTTTTCAGTGAACCAGAACCTCAAATCATGGACTATCTGACCCAGCAACACAAACTGTTCATCGGCATCGCTTCCGTGCACGCGTTCAGATTGAACGCCGAATGGCTGTGGAATATGTACAACAATGTCACTGCGGAGTTGGACGCGGGGGATATGGATAGACTGCCAGAGGTGCGTTATAACTTGTAACTTTTTTGTTCTCTGAGTTTTTTTTAAATGTAGAGATATACTTGAAGTAAGTTATTTTACTTTACTTTACTTAATCGTGATTTAATATTTTAAACCATAGCACTCAGGGAGCAAATTAATGAATGCACGTTTCGGAAACAAAAAAGTAATGAGTATCCCTATGAAAGTATATTTCCTTAAATAAATGAGGTTTGAAGAGTTTCCTGAACTTATAATGCTGTGAATGGAAAACATTATATGGCGAAATAACGCTCAAGCAACATTTTATTTGATCCTGGAGGTATATTCATTTGATACGCACAACATTAGCTTTCAAATCTTAAATACTTGTACGGCCATTTCTAAAATTTATTAATTTAAAATGTATATTCGTATATTTCTTCTTGGAAAAACTTAATTTAGACTGGATAATGTGATATGAGTACTTAAAATATGAGCCTGCCAAGAACATTGCCGGTTATCTTGTTCATTTGGGCTTGATGGTAATATTGCGAGAATATAATAAAAACTTTTTTTTTATCTTATAACCTAAAGCTACACTGGCTAAAGCTACACTGCTGCCTGAAGCCGTCAGCACCTCCGACGCGGCCGCGTGTGTAGAGCGCTGCCGGTTATCTTGCGGCAGACACGGTTTCATGTTGTCAAGCAGCTTCCCGCTCATCTACGGTATAAAAGGCAGCACATCAAGCGTTACAAATCTAATATATAAAATTCTCGTGTCACAGTTTTCGTTGCCATACTCCTCCGAAACGGCTTGACCGATTTTGATGAATTTTTTTGTGCTTATCCGGTATCTATGAGAATCGGCCAACATCTATTTTTATTTTTTTTATTTTATTTATATGGCAAAACAACGTTTGCCGGGTCAGCTAGTCTGTTAAATAAAGTTTACTTGAATCTGAACTTTATGCCTCGACATTAAGTTAAAATTGATTGCGGAAATTTGACACGTAATGTATCGCTTGATCTGCTGCCTTCTGTACCTCTCATCAGTGTAAAGCTGTTAAACAGCAAGACCCAATCGTCACAAGTTACTAAACGAGTTATAAAGTTAAAATGTAAAATGCGATTAAATCGGGCTAATAAAAAGTTTTTTAACTTAATCAATCGTGAAAATTTAAGACGTGACAGTTTGCGGCTAAACTGAAGGCTTCCTTAAGTCCCTCATTTAGTGTTGATAATGTGATGGAATGCCATAAATATTGACGTATTGATCTTATATTTCTCCTCCAGCTACACGCTCTATCGTGCTGCCTGAAAGCCGTCAGCACGTCCGACGCGGCCGCGTGTGTAGAACGCTGCCGGTTATCTTGCGGCGGACACGGGTTCATGTTGTCAAGCAGCTTCCCGCTCATCTACGGTCACGCCACCGCCGCATGCACTTATGAGGGGGAGAACACGGTGCTTTTACTGCAGACCGCTAGGTGAGGGATTACATCACTTACTTTTTTGTAATATATGAATTAATACAGGAAACCTTCGGATATACCGGATGATTCTTAGTATCATTGTATGTGTATGGGTATTTATTTATTTATTTACACAAAAAAGGAAATACATAATAACAATTTTGAAATACTATGGCGGTCTTATCGCTGGAAAGCGACCTCTAACAGACAACCATGGACATAGAAAATTAGTATATGTAGCTTAGGGTTAAAGGCATACCTAGTATAAAGAATACACTAAATAAAAACATACTTACATTTGACGATTAAAAAAGCTGGGGTTTCCAAAACTTAGTTGGATTAAATCCCTCAATGTGTTTTTTGTGAAGTGATGCAAGGTCTTGCTTAAAAACCATACTTATCATCTCAACAAAAGGTAAATAATGAAAAAAATGAGTTATTACCTGCAACACTTCACAAGTTCTATTGTTCACGTCAAAACCTAAAATTAAATATTAACATTCACACAAGGTTATAGGTTAGTGTGATTTTTATCCATGGTTATCGAAGTCATCGCTAGAGATAAGACCTTCGATTGTGTAACAATAATTATTATACTTATTTTCTTTGTCATGGTATAATAGACATCCAAGTATAAATAGAAATAAACACATTCTATTTCTAAAGCTTTGGTTTTACGGAAAACCACTGCCATAATGGCCAAGCTTGGCGATCATAATTTAGATTTAAATCTCATAGTTGGGTTTAAGAGATGAAGATATTAAGGTATGCTGTTCATAGACACATGTTGTTATTTGAAGTTACTAAGATTTTTCAAAATTTGTTTTACATGTTAAATGAACAAATAAACCTGTTTGTATATAGATACCTGGTAAAAGCGTATCAACAAGCGGCTGGGGGCAACGTCCTCACCCCGACTGTGTCCTACATCCGGTCAGTGACCTCCAGCCGGTCGGCGCCTTGGGAAAATACAGTGCAGGGCATCGTACAGGGATTCCAGAGATTAGCCGCTGGGTATGTTTATGTCTTTCGTTCTTTAATATTGAAGTAATTATTAATAAATATCACTTATCATAGTACTGCCGCTTTTATTTAAAAGCCGATTTTTCTTAATATCCTATTTGGTATTTTGGTATCTGTTGTTTAATCTGTAAAATATGAAAAATTAATCAGATTTACCTGAAAGTAAATAATAGATTATTTTTTTAGTAGCCGATAAAATACTGTCAAACAAGCAACCTTACGACGATGCTCCAGCGTCTGCAATTTTTTATTTGTAAGGTTGTTGTTATTTATGATTTTACGGGCTCTTCGGTCAACAGAGTCTAGCGCTTCGAGCTGGTATTTGGCAGATCCATCCCAAAGGTGACTACAGTACTCCATGCACGACCTCACTTGGGCTGCGTATAAGTTGAGCAGCCGTTCAAGGCTGAAGTACCGCCGGACCTTCAAGATGATACCCAATTTGTTTGAAGCCGTTTTTGCCATAGACTCAATTTGTTGACCGAAGTTTAATTTGGACGTTATAGTGACGCCCAAAAGCCCTAGTTGGTCGGTGATGGGAACAGATACATTCTGGAAAGTGGGCGTAAAAGTAAAGGTGCTCTTTTTTGCGGAGAATAGAAACGCTTGTGTTTTGGAGGCGTTGAATTTGACCAAAAAATTTGTTGTAGGTATCAATGCGACTGACGAATACTGTCTATTGTATTATAAAATGAACGATCAAACTATAGCGTGTCGGATTTCAGGCCTTAATTATGAGAACGAATATAGTATATTATTTTCTTTAGAGCATACATTTCTTGATACAGGATACCTATTAAAATATTGTCTATTTCCATAATATGGTATATATTATTATAATGAACATTGATTTCCGCAGTAAAATCGGGCTGTGTGTAGCAAACATTGAAAAGCGGCAACGAGCGGGCGCGTCGTACGAAGACGCGTGGAACCTTACTTCAGTTCAACTCGCCGCCGCCTCGGAGGTAAAATTAACAAATATATAGTTCACACATATCCTCTTGTGTATCACATAACTAACAGAGGATCTTTTGATTTAAAACAAATGGATGATGACCAAGACGCAGATCAAGATGTGAAAGAATCGTAGATTGATTATTTTTTTTGTCGTTAATATTACAGAAAACTTTTGTTGTGTAGGTATATGATATTACAGAAAGCCTATAGTAATCGATCATTAATTGGTCAATTATATTATGGAAGTAGGAAAAATGGTTCTCACGAAGATTATTATTTTATCGCGTGCGATTTTACCAGGGACTAAACACCTGTGACTTTTCTCAAGAATTGAACTAACAAATGAGAAAAGTTATTTGTGAGCAACGTACCTATAGAACAAATAAACAATGTACCTCCTAACAGAATAAAGTATTATATTTTTTTAGTCAGATATCCGAAATCCTATCAGACTTGAAATGATATTTCTATTAACTACTTATAAGCTGTATGCAATGAAATCTTGATCATTGTAAAATATCATATAATATTATTGTACATAGAAAAGTTGCCAACTTGAAATACTCATCTAAACAATGGCCACATGCTCGTCTAAACAATATTTATAACAAATGACGATCGGCTGTTGTAGTGGTACCGACATTGCCTTCCATGCCAGGTGCCGGGATCGAATCCCAGTGTATGAGAACATTTGTGTCATATACACAGATAATATAAGTCATGGATAATTTATATGTTCAAAATGTATTTTTTTTTATTTTCTAAGTTATAACACATGTTCTTTCAGAAGATTAATTTGGGCTAGATAAAATGTTGTGAATGTCAGAAATATTACATAATTGAATGGTATATTTTTTACCAGGCGCACTGTCGAGCTATCGTCCTGTCGACATACTACGAGATGACAAAGGAACAAGTGCAGCAATGCTCGCGCAACCTCGGCCAGGTTTTGATGCAATTAGTGGAGTTGTACGCGGTTTACTGGGCCCTTGAGAAACTTGGGGACTTGTTGAGGGTAAGTTTATAATTCTGGCGCATAAATTTTAAATTATTTTTATGTACTGCCTCTCATAAACCAACCAGACGCAGACAGAACTTCCATCCCTATGTAGGATTTACCAAGAAGTCGAATAAAACGCTTCGATAGTTCCATTTTAGTACGGACGGATTGACAAGGTGTGGAACGAGGTTTCTCGTGGATGGACGTTTACCACCATAGTCATCAAATGGCATGGAAGACAAACGTCCAATCCTTATAATATAAAAAAAAGGTTTTAATCAGTGACTAAACCCGCGTTAGACTTCGTTATCACCTGGTAAGTGATGGTAAATAAATATGAAGCGGTGATATTGGGCGGCAAATTTTATACAAGGTGTTCCTGTTGATTTCGCATAACTTTAAGGTTTTGTTCCTTACTAAAAAACAATACTTTTTGCCAAAGAATATGTGGTTCAAAAGTGCCTACTTTCCAAGATAACATCAATCTTAATATAATGAGTTCATAAATTATCACCCTTGTCAAATCTCTTTAACATTAATTCAATTCACTAAAACCAATCAATAAACAAGAAAAATATTTTGAATTTTGAGGAAGGTTGCACACAATGTACAATGCAAAGCGATAAAAATAAAAAAAATATAATTTTGTTTCATTAAGTACCCTGCGAACTTATCAGCCTCCCCTCGTAGGATACCGTTTTCGAGTACAGTAGAATCCGTTTATTATGACTCCGCTTATATTGACCAACCGCTTATTATGACGTGTTTACACAGTGAAGTTTGGTTTTCATATAAATTATAGAACTAAGTCGGATATAATGACTTCGCGTATAGTGACATATTGTTTATTGTGACCCTTTTTTATCAAATTTTGTCCGCTTATAGTGACCGAACGTATGATTTCTAACACCTTTGGCAGTGTTCGGCAAAGATTTAAATCCATAGATTTGCCCGTACGTGTCTTAAGGTTGTCATTTTTACTCACACAAGCACGGCGCGTCCACGTCAACAAACGTCATAGAATAAGATCAGATGTAACTTACGCTAGAAACACGCCTAAACAGTTATAAAGGATTACAGAGTAATAAAAATAAAGATAAATATTTATAAATCGTTTATTTATTAAAAACATACCTACAGGATTGTTAACTTAAGTACCAGCAAAAAGCACCTACTTTTTAATTTTTTGCGTTCTGTTGTTTGTGTTTGTTTATGTAAATAATGAAGTCTTACCAATTATTACTTTCATTATTTAAACTCTATGATTAAAAGTCGCGGGCTGTTCTTGGGAATGTGTATGTAATGTTTCGAATATATTACTGTGTAAAAAAAGACTCTTACATTATGTGATTTCATAGAATTTTGTTTGTTTTCGCTATGAAAGTAGGGAGTTCATTTTTATTTTATGTGGGATCGAATGAATTTTTCGGATTTTAGACAAACATCAAACAAATCGCAAGCAGGAAAGACTAACCCACCCATATTTTTTATACAGATTAATTTATGAAATTCTAGCCTTTGGTTAGAAATGAGTGCGACAATACATGTACTTAACGCATTTTAGTTTTTTTTATTATTTTTCTTGCTCCCCCACCTGATATACGGGGTCACTTTTGAAATTCAAGGAAGTGATAGTTTGAGATCCATAAAGAGAAAAAATATAATAAAAAACAAATATTAATTATTTACTAAGTAAACTTAACCGAAAATTAAAGAATTTATTACGCAACGCATGGTTAAACTAGCATTTGCAAGCGATCCGCATGCCAGGTCACGTGCGGCGATTGACTCGGACGTAAGTTAAGTACATAGTAAAATTTATAGGCAATGTTAGTGAAAAATTAAGTGCCCAGTACACAGGGTGACTGGTGACATATTTTAGAAATTGAATTAGAGCACTCTGTACTCGATTCTGATCATAATAATTATAATTAAATTAAATACCTACTACTTAATTGTTCAGCAGAATTCCCTATAAATAAATAAAAAGTTTTACTAGATCGAGGACCGTTCGTGAAGCCGTCTATACCTAACTACCTATACTGTGTTGATAACACCGTGCGTACGTCCGTACCAGTTTAACATGCGTTGCGTAATGAATTCTATAACTTTCGGTTAAGTTTACTAATTAAATAATTAAAATTTATTTATTTCTCTTTAAGTATGACCTCAAACTATCGCGTCCTCGAATTCCGAAAGTGTACCCACCAGTCACCCTGTGTATCCTAAGAATTGCTTGGAAATTTCAGTGTATTATATCCAAAATATTCGATATAATTTTGCAGTTATTTACCCAATACGATTGGGTTAATATTGGTATAGTGCTAGAAATATGTTCCCCGCGAATATTGCTACTTTCATTGATATTTTTTAATGGTCTACAACAATTAAGAATAAGAAAATTATTACTTAAAACCTGTTATGATAAAAAATATGTGAATAAAATAAACCAATATATTTTTCTATTTCCATAAAATAGCCAGAAAATACGACGGCTTTGTAAAGTAAAATAAAAACTTCAAAGATTTTCTAATATGATTTTAATAGGTTACATTAAGTATTGAGTTGATCTTTTATTTACTATCTGATTACTTATTCTTTGGTGGCCGGGCGCTTCCATGCCCGACTAAATCGAGAAATGCATTAAATTATATAATAATTACTAACGCATGAAAAGTATCCTTGTTTGTATTGCGACTTGTGTTTTTACACCCCTGAAAAGAACAAGACAGCATAATTAAGTCTTTATGTAAATATTTTAAACAAAATAATCTATGTGAACACGCACGACAAGCGCTCGTTAGAGACTGTCACAAGACTTGTGCATGCACCTCTTTCAGTAATGACAATATTTCGTTAGTTCTTTGTACTGAAAGGGCATATCTATGGATTTAAATCTTTGGTGTTCGGCAGAAAAGACTTTCGGCGCGTGAAAGGCTTTTTTGATTCGAGTCTCAGAGCGTAGATTTACTTATTGAGTCTACTTATAAATATAATACATAATACATAACTTCACACCTGTATCCCTAATGGGGTAGGCAGAACACCAGAGGCTATAAAACCATGTGATGTCACGTTTGACAAATTTGGAGGTACTATTATGATGGAGAGAGTCTATTGCAGTGACAGGGGCCCGCCCATCAGCCCATCGCCCGCAAAAACGCCAATAAAACCTCCGTCTCTTAACTGACTCTTACAGTTTGCCCGGGAAGAGAAGCAGCTGGCACATTCTATGTTTTATAAATATCTACTTTGATTTATCTCTATTTTATTCCTTTCTATTAAAATAAATCACATACTAACTTAAACAGTTTATTTATTCTTGCAGTACCTATGCTTTGTATGACGTCCGTTTAGTACGACTTGTTTCTTATTTCCCTTCGATGTCATTATAAACGGATTCCACTGTAATTATATTTTTTGTGTAACATGTGTTTCTTTTTTCTTTGACTATACCGCGTACAAACTCCATCTCGTATGATAGTAAGTTGGCAATGAGGTCGAATTTAAAGTTCAGCGAGGAACTGGCAATTCATAAAATTTCACGTGATATTGGGCGGCAGACATTATATGAAGGGTCTTCGTTAGCCAGGCGATCTCAAATAAAGCAAACCTTTTTAATTGAATGTTAATTTTGAAGCCTTTATTTATTTTTGCCCATTCCCACAGTTCACTTCGATTTCGGAACGTGACATCGAACAAATGCAGATTTGGTACGAAGACCTCCTGATGAAGCTGAGGCCTAACGCAGTTGGCCTCGTGGACGCCTTCGATATAAGGGATGAGGTAAGATATAATTGCATGTTTCATTTTAATTAATGATTATATAGTCAATAGCAGTATTTTAAATCAATGCTTAGCATTAACTGTAGAAGCAAATAATTAAACTTTGAATTATTATTCTTACACATGCTTATGGGTCTATGACAGTTACACATAGCAATTTTGGTGACTGTTGTAACTCAGTAAATTTAAAAACATGTTTATTAAAATTATATTAATTTCAGACTGTAAAAGAACTCCATTTTGCACGGAAAATTACCGACAAATATTATTATTATTATTAAAATATATTATTTCTTAGATCCTGCACTCAGCATTAGGCGCATACGACGGTCGCGTTTACGAGCGGCTAATGGACGAGGCGATGAAGTCTCCGCTGAACAAGGAACCTGTCAACCAGAGCTTCCACAAGTACCTCAAGCCGTTCATGCAGGGGAAACTGTGAGAGATCTTATTATACTCTTCAAAAGTGTATCCTATTTACATAAAATACGTTTTTAAACAGGTTCAAACATGTTTGCTTATGGTTTACCAATCAAACTAACATAATCAAACGCGGTGTTTAAAACAGTTTTTATTTAATTTTTTGTATTGTTAAATATAATGACAATATTAGTTATAGTCTAGATTGGAACAACTATATGATCAAGTTAAGATATTATACGCTTAAAAATGTCATCAGACTAAAAGTGCGTTTTGTTATTGCTTATTCAATAATTATTATCATAATTTTTGTTCTATAATTCTATGATCCTTTCTATCATTCCATTTAGATATTTATGTTTTATGTTATTCAAAAATCTTTTATAAAATGTTGTCTGTTATCCTCCTATTATAAAACATATCATTGACAATTGGCTGAGAACTTTAAAATTTACATTAGTTATAGACGTTTTAGTTTTCTTAAGTTGTTTTAATATTTCTATGTGAAATCAAAAATCGTTTTAATTACTTTAAAAAATCACTAATAAGAGCCCGCATTTTTTACCACATATTTAACAAAATACACACTTAAGGTGTCAATATGTCGGCCTATCTTTTTGTTGCAGAGTTTTTAAAGAAACTTTAATATAGAGCACTTCTCTTATTCATAAATAATTGACTATAATAGAAATGATTATAGAATGTGAGCTCTCAATTAAAGGAGTGTAAGAAAAATAAATACGTAATCAGCTTCCCTAACTCTAATATGAATAAGGGATAAGTCACACACAAATTTTTATGTGATATTTAGGAGACATTATGAATCCCATGCAGTATAAGCTTTTGGCTTGAAATGATACCCTTACTGAACCGTTACCATAGTAAAACTATAAGTATAATAAATATGGTGGTTGATTTACTTTGTAGTGAAAATATATTCGGATTATTTTTTGCATCTATTGTCATAGACAATGAGAAAAGATGCATGTTATTTCTATGTTTTATATAGCAATCATTTACAATTTTATCAATTACTAGCTGCTGCCCGCGACGTCGTCTGCGTGAACGCTATGCAGCACCAAACGCACCTACGATTATAACACTGCTAGCGTAATAATATGTAGCCTATATGTTGACCCGTCTTCTTAACTATCTTCATGCCAAATTTGAAGTAAATCCATGCAGTACTTTTTGAGTTTATCCCGGAAAGACAAACAGACAAACAGACAAAAATTCTAAAAACTATATTTTTTGTTTCTGTTTCGATTGTAGATCATACCCCAAGTATTCTTTTAAAAAAATATTCAATGTACAGTTTTGACTTTCCTACCATTTTATTATATGTATAGATTTAAATATTTTATAATATAAAGAGAGATTAATGGGACAATAATATTAATATTAACTGGAGAAATCAAGTAAATCAAATTGTATTTAATATTTCAATTGTCTAATTGATGTATTACATTTGAACATAATCATTAATCAGTTAAGTATTGTTTATGAGATTGCATTTGACATTATTTAAAATCCCTTATACATTGTTTCTATTTATTTAAATTTGTTAACTGAAATATACATACTTTTATTGAATTGCTATTTTTATTGTAAATTTTTTATACAAACTTTGCATTGAGAAAAACATTAGGCAAATGTACCAGATTCATTGTAAGTTTTAATGTGATAACTATTTTTAAGTATTTTTTTGGCTAGGTTGGGGCTTTAGGTATAACATATCATTTTAATTTTTATTTTATTGGTGGTATTGAAGGTGAAGGAAAAGTTACAATAAATTTATTGAATAGTTTGTACTGAGATTTTTATATGAGATTTGTTCTAATAAAAATGTTAAAAAGTGAAAAGAATTTTATTTTTCTCACTATCTTTTGTTTGTGTAATTTAAGATAACTGCTTATTTTATTCAATATGAAATTCACAAGGCAACTATCAACATTGTCTAAAAATCAAAACATTGTCTAAAAATTAAACAAATATGTATGCTATTTTTCATTTATTGAATATTTTTAGTCTCTGTTTTCTAAGAAGAGATATTATCATTTCCTCTGTCTCTAATGCAACACCTAATGGCAGTGTTCTTAGTTGCTGAGCAACATTTTTTCCAAATGAATCAAACTCGTCACCAAACTCTGAACTTTTTGTGAACAGTGGGGGCTCTGGAGACATTGTTTCATTAGGTAATCTTATATAAATACTATTTGTTTCATTACTTATGGTATTATTATCTTTATTATCTGTATATTTTACAGATATGTCATTTACTGGACTAGTTTCCTCATACAGATCATCATGTTTCATATCTTCTAACTCCATGTCAGAGCTACTTGAATCCTGTAAAACATAAAAATGTGGTAGGTAAAAATAATAATAAGTCCAAACAATTTTAGGCCACATTCATGGCTAAGACAACTATAATAATTTTATAATTGATTTTTGTAAGTAAATAATCATTGTTTGTTTTAAAATTACTTCAGCTGTAGTTGACTTTTGTGTATACAACTTACATATTGTGGTTCTTGAGAATTTGACTTATGTTTCTTCAGAATTTGAAACATTCTTAATTCTATTTCATTGAAGTCTTCGACATTTACCATCACCATACCATTGGATCCGCCAGTATTTTGTTTCCATTTTACTCTTTTTTTCTTCAATTTTGCCTTCAAGTTACATAAGTACTAAAATATAAAAAGATAAAACAATTAACTGCAGTAACTTAGGGTCAGTCCTAGCTTTGTACAAGACATTATGATAAACAATAAAACATACAAATACGCTAATGATATATGCAAACTATTTAACCAAAGTGTTAATAAATAAATAAATATCATACTTCCAAATCCATATTGTCCAATATTGTTTTAGCATATTACTTGGATGTAAACTGTTTGATGATGGTGGGAGAAGCCCACATTGTTAACAATAACTTTAATACATTTTTATGACACTGGTAAGTAAAAATGACATTTTAAATATAAATTTAAAAAAAATTAATTAACTGGTCACAACTGCTTACCAACACAAATAATAAAAATAGTTGCCTTAAACATAGTGGAGCCATTGTCTCGTATAATTAATCTGTCTCTAGCAGAAAGTATCTTTCCGATGAGATTGAAGAAAACCAATGTTTAAAAAAGGTAATGCTATGGATATGAATCACTTTAGACCTATTGCATTTATCTATATATTATCAAAAATATTTGTAAAAGTAGTCAATGATAAGTTATACAGCTTTCTTACTAAGTATAATTTAATAAAAACATAACAATTCAGTTTTAGGAAAAATAGCTTGACTATGCTAGCCTGATACACATTGATCAAAAATGTGACGGAATCATTTAATCATGGTATTGTTCCAGTGTCGATATTCTTGGATATGTTGAAAGTGTTCGATCGTGTTTAATTTGACTGGATAGAGAGTTATCTGCAAAATAGACAACAGTTTGTGGAAATAGGCAGTCTATCTAATAATATTCTCAATTACTGCTATGAAGTACAAAAGAGGTGTCCCACAAGGAAGCGTTTTGGGACCATTGCTATTCCTAATGTATATTAATGGTCTTCTGAACAGTATTGACCATGATTGTATTCTTTTTGCTGACAATACCAAAATCATGATCAATTGTAAGAATAAAATGTAAACTGAGACAGAAAAAAATAATGCTTTGACTAAGGTTACTCAGTGGTTGGACATAAATGATTTGTCTCTTAATATTGCTAAAACTAAAATAATGCAATTTCAGACATACAACAGTAGAATACCTGACAAACAAATTTTTCACTAAAATAATAAAGTGGAAATAGTTGACACTACAACCTTTCTTGGCATAACAATTGATAAATACTGTAACTGAAAAGAACATGTTAGGAATTATGTATAAAAATTGAGAAATTCATTTACTTACTTAAACAGATAACCCATACAATATCTCCACAGGCTGCAACTTTGGCATATCATGGGTATGTTGCATCAAACATATTTTATGGTGTTATACTGTGGGGTAACGCGGTTGAGGCTAATGCTGCATTTGTAATTTAAAATAAAAGTGTATGGTCTATTTTTTAATATTATTTAAAAAGCTGAAAGTATAGCCATTTCCATCGCTATACATTTTCAAAGTTTGTTGCTTTGTCAAGAGAAATAATCATCTTTTTAAAACAGTGATGATATTTATTACTGGACTCCATAATAAAGAAAAGGCAAACTATATGTACCTACCTGCCCAAAAATTTACAGTTTATAGCGAATGTACTGAATGACTGCATGGCAATAAAAATCTTTAATAAAACACCATATTATTTTAAAAGTTTGCCTTACCAGAAATTTAAGTGGTTCATAAATTTGTCAAATCTTATATAAAATAATGTAAAAAATTGGGTAACCTTTGCCCAAGCTCTGTAGTCCCTCGGCAAACCAAGAGAATTAAGATGAGGTGTGATGCTCTTCCATTTCGCTTGAACAGCATCTTTCCCTTTGGATGTTTTCTTATAGCCGCATACCACTTCAGGGTTGTCTTCAAAAAATGAGCAGAGAACTGCTATTTGTGCTGCGGTAATTCTGTTTTTTGTTTCTAGAAAAAACAAATATCTAGTAGTAATAAAAAATAAATAAAGAGTAGTAAAGAGTACACCTTAGACGAATTCAAAATTATACCATTAGCCATAATATTATTTATTACTCAAATCGAGTGTTCCCATATAAGTTTATATAATGTTTCAGATGCAGGGTTCAATTCAATTCAATTTTAGGGTTGAGTGGGAACCAGCCGTCGATACTTTTGTTTTGTTTACTGCATATCAGACAGAAACACAGACTAATAAGGTGGATAGAAAGAAAGAATTCAGAAGAATATAATATAAACAAACAAGCAAAATATAAATATTATTTACAAAGTCCATAAAAAAAGTCTTGAGGTATGATTTTATCGGAAATTTATATACAAAATATTTTATTCTTGATGCCATTTAATTCGTGAATAACGTACAGTACCTACAATCTTTAAATAATTTTATGTTTCTAAACAACTTTATTAGTCTCCTTCAAGCTGTAGGTAATCTTCACTTTTGAAATCTCAATAAGGTCTAATCTCGGTTAGGTCTATCGACTTGGTTTAGGTTTCAAAAAATAGTCGTGAAATAGACGACGTACCAAATCCAATAAATAGTCTGCTAACGACTCTAGAGATAAAAAGATACCCTGGTGAGGATTAGGTACAGCTTGACCATATGAAAGCTTCGAATTTCTCCGGAAAGCCTTCGACTTAAAGTTAAGGTTTGTGTCTATAGTTGTAAAAACCCCGTAAGCTACCGTTAATCAACCAATATATTAACGGTTAAATATCTGACAGCGACAACGAAAAAAGATAAAGTTTTTCTTATTCCTATTAAAAAAATCTTATTCCTTGAGTGCACCGATGTGAAACTTGGTGTAAAGGTTTTTCAATGAATAAATGAAAAATGTGATAAATAAAAAAAAAAAATTTATCACATTTTTCATTTTTTCAAGAATAATTGAGTATTTTAAATGCAAAAACTTAAAAACATTATTAAACATTACAATGCTTCACTTTAACTGGGATTCACAATTTCTGTAAAGAAATTGGTCTCGGGTGGTCTTAGCTGCAAAGCTATATCATTAGATGGAGCTTCGTTAGCAATATAACATAAAAACAAAAATGTGGTAAGTAATTTCGAGGCGTACCGCCAGGCCCCGGTAGCTCAGTGGAAGAGCACTCGTCCGGCAAACGAGAGGTCCCAGGTTCGAGTCCTGGTCGGGTAATTTTTATTTATCACATTTTTCATTTATTCAAGAATAATTGAGTATTTCAAAGGCAAAAACTTAAAAACATTATTAAGGTTTTTCAATGTTTGTCTGGTTGTGTTATGAAAGGAATCCCCGAAATTCCCACGGGAACGGGAAATATATGATGTTTTAGTTTGTATGAAAAAAATCCCATCCCTTGAGTGCACGGATGTGATACTTTATATAAAGGTTCCTCAATACGTGTCTGTTTGTAATAGGGAAGGAATTCCCGAAATTCCCACGGGAAGGGGTTGGACTTTTTAGTTTATATGAAAAATCTTATTCCTTGAGTGTACGGATGTGATACTTTACATGAAGGTTCTTCAATGAGTGACTGGTTGTGCTACGAAAAAAAATCCCA
Organism: Stenoptilia bipunctidactyla; assembly: GCA_944452665.1. NCBI lineage: Eukaryota > Metazoa > Arthropoda > Insecta > Lepidoptera > Pterophoridae > Stenoptilia > Stenoptilia bipunctidactyla. Next base: position 15,914,481 of record OX101726.1, read on the forward strand.
AAATTCCCACGGGCACGAGAAATATATGATTTTTAGTTTGTATGAAAAAAACTTATTCCTTGAGAGCATGACATAACACTTTCTAACATAACACTTTCTTTATTATTTGTTAAAAGTCTTGAAGTGAAATATGAATATATCCATAGCTTACTTAGATTTATTCAGTTTTAGATTTATCGATATCGATAAATCTAAAACCACTGAACCCTCATCACTAATTGAATAACTAGATAAAATATGTTAATGTAAAATGGACTATATTTTAATGGAACAAGGTACACTTTAATTTAATCTTTTTATGAAATCCAATGGAGAAATTTATAGATTGATATGACTTATTGAAAAAAATATCAAAACTTTACTAACTTAATGGTACCTACGAAATTTATTGGATAGATTTTGCTTTGTGCTATCATTTTTGCACTCCAAAATAAAACAACGAGGCATTGTTATTGTGCACTTCGGAGTTATCGAGAATGACAGTCAGGTGCGGCGCTATCAAGTGAGGTGAGCGCAATGATCGGAGAAAAGAGTTATAAAAAATAAATATAAATATTTCTGACACTCACACAACATTATCTAGCCCAAATTAAGTTTCTTAAAGAACTTGTGTTATGGATACTAGATAACTGATAGACTTAAGAAATATATAAACATATATATTGAATAAATACATATTTTTTATTAGAATAAACTTAAATAAACATATAAGCATCCATGACTTGACGGCTAATATCTGTGTTCATCACACAAATAACCGCCGCCGCCGGGATTCGAACCCAGGACCTCTGGCATAGAAGGCAATATATGTTACCCCTACACCAGCCGGTCGTCATAGCTCGGTAAGCCGTGCGCCGCGCCGTTCACCGTTGACGCGCGTGCCGCGCCCGCTCATCATTTCCATAGTTCTCTGTCTTCCAAGGTTTTACCCTATAGAGGTCATCATCATCATCATAACTCTTTGTAATGAGCCACTGCAGGGCATGAGTCTCTCCCCTGGTTGACGAGGAGGTATAGGCCATAATCCACCAAGCTGGCCCAGTGCTGGGTGGTTGATTGAATAGATTTATAGAGGTAAAAAGAAAAAAAAAATAAGAGATTGTCATCATCAATCTGCACTCATATTACCGACAAAACCTAAATTATATTTTATGTCTCGGGTTTTTGTTCTTTTCATAAAAAATGCTTGGTGGAAACTACAAAATCATCGAAATACATAGCCATAGATGAAAATAAGTACATAAGTACTAAAGTATAGATGGCCGTCTCGCCGATTTTGCACTAGGGCGCCAACTAGGCCCCGGGACCGGAACTAAAAAGCGGGGAAAGGGTGCGGGCGGGAGATGCTTCATCTAAAATATTGAAGAAAGTTTTAGAACTACTTGCAGAACTTCAGCCTAAATGGAAATAATCCTCGAACTTAAGAATAAATTTATCCTCGAACAACAAAAAGTCTAAATTGGTAAAAAGTTGAAAACGCAAACGTATTTCACTGAAAACTAACGGATTCTTAGTGATACAACGTCTTTGAATCGCATAGTACGTACAACACAAAATTTGTGTTGCCAGGATTTAAAAAAATATTCCTCCCAGCTATTGATACTCATTCAGTTTAGTAGTTTTTTTTTTATTTGCTCACAAAAAGTTGTTACAGGAAACATATGAAAAAACACCAAAGTTGATGAAAAAAATATTAAATAAAAGTAAAATTAAAAATTTTAAAAACCCCCCCGACACAAAAAAAGACCTTAAAAACTAACAAATAATATTTTAAACCTATTCTAATTATTATCGTCCTATATAATTGACTGTAAGACTTGTACTTTAAAATATTTTTATTTTCCGAGCTTCGTCGCCGCGTCGGGGACCGCTCAAGTATATAAAGTATTAAGCCAACAACAGCTAATTTATTATTACATTTAGGTATGAGCGATCTTAAGTTTCATGCATAGTCTACGCTCTACGTAATGCCGCGCGCGGCGAGCTCGGTGTGCGGCTTGCGGCGCGGGGGTGGGCAATTTTTCGGAGTGAATTCTTTTGATGCAATCTGCAACTGACAACTGTTTTTCTCACTTAGCGGTCCCCCGACGCGGCGACGACGCTCGGAAAATAAAAATATTTTAAAGTACAAGTCTTACAGTCAATTATATAGGACGATAATAATTAGAATAGGTTTAAAATATTATTTGTTAGTTTTTAAGGTCTTTTTTTGTGTCGGGGGGGTTTTTTAAATTTTTTATTTTACTTTTATTTTGTACTTTTTAAAGTAGGTTTTAATATTAGGAAGATGGTAGTCAGATCCCCTCATCAACAATCAGAGAGCTGATGATCTTCAAACGGCTGATCAGGTCATTGTAACCTTACCATACACTTTCAATTTCATTGAAGTAATACGGTACCAAATTTCAAATCGATAGGATATATGGAAGGTAGTCAGATCCTCTCATCAACTATTAAAGAGCTGATGATCTTCAAACGGCTGATCAGGTCATGGTTCCCTTACCATATACTTTCAATGTAATTGTAGTAATACGGCACCAAATTTCGAATCAATACGACATATGGAAGCTATTCAGATCCCCTCATCAACTATTAGAGAGCTGATGATCTTCAATTGGCTGATCAGGTCATGGTTACCTTATCATATACTTTTAATATCATTGTTGTAATACGGCACCAAATTTCGAATCGATACGACATATGGAAGTTAGTCAGATCCCCTCATCAACTATTAGAGAGCTGATGACCTTCAAACGGCTGATCAGGTCATGGTTCCCTTACCATATACTTTCAATATAATTGTAGTAATATGGCACCAAATTTTGAATCGATACGACATATGGAAGTTAGTCAGATCCCCTCATCAACTATTAGAGAGCTGATGACCTTCAAACGGCTGATCAGGTCATGGTTACCTTACCATATACTATCAATATCATTGTTGTAATACGGCACCAAATTTCGAATCGATACGACATATGGAATTTAGTCAGATCCCCTCATCAACTGTTAGAGAGCTGATGACCTTCAAACGGCTGATCAGGTCATGGTTACCTTACCATATACTTTCAATATAATTGAAGCAATACGGTACCAAATTTCGCATCGAAAGGACATATGGAAGGTAGTCAGATCCCCTCATCAACTAGAAAAGAGCTGATGATCTTCAAACGGCTGAACAGATTTTCATGAAACATGGCTAAGAACACTCGGGATAAAATTATCTATAACACAAAAAAAACTAAACGAAAATCGGTTCATCCGTTTGGGCGCTACGATACCACAGACAGATACACAGATACACAGATACACAGATACACAGACACGTTAAACTTATAACACCCCTCTCGTTTTGCGTCGGGGGTTAAAAACACTAAGGGACAACTCAGACCATGTTGATCTGTAAAATTGTAGCCATAGATATGCTAATTCAAGATTTAGTAAAACAAATATTACCTACTCAATAATTAGGTGAGTAATAATACGTGTTTTTCATTAGGCAAGCTACAATAGGTTTATTTGAATTAAAGTGAATAGCTTAATAGTGTGTTATTAAATCTACTATTAATTGTTACTTTTTTTGAGTGGCAGCTCTATTATGAACGCTATTTGAACGCATTTTTTCTACTCGTAATAGTTCCGAGCCCAAGGGTATGGTGGCGTTAGTTTATATCAGAATTTCCCAATTGTATGGAAGACAAACTAGCATGTACATAGCTAGCTTTTCTTTATTATTGTTAGTAAACAATCTTTCACATGTTCAAAAATAATATTTTTTATTTCCAGTGTATATACATTTTAAGTCAACTAATAGTGATAATGGAAGACCCTCTTAGCTTCGATATATGCCGTGCCTGTCTTAAAACAAACGCATTTTTAGATTATCAATTTTATATAAACGTATCTCCAGAACTTTATTATTTCTGTACTTCAATAAAGGTAATGTTAACAATAACTGAACCAATTGTAGTCATTGTAGTGTTTAGTGCTAATTTTCACCTACATTATTAAATAAATATAAACATTTAAGAATTAGTACTCTACTTGATGGCTTAGCAGAAATCGCTTTACTGTGATAAAACCCCCTTTTATACAAAAATCTAATTATAATTTACTTACTACTTATTCCCGTTGGTGTTGTACAATAAAGAGAGTCAAGAAAATTGAGTTATTAAAGATTTTTAAATTAGTACAGGAGAAATGTGGGATGAAAGTGAAGAAAATTAAGTTTTGGAGGTCCAGATAAAATGATTTCTAATTCAACTCGATATTGGATTTAAACACAAAGCAGATGTATAGCATGCTGCTGTAAGCAAAGATGCACAGCTTCAATTTGGGTTGTCGTGAAGTCACAGCCGCTAGTTCAAGCTATTCCGCACTACAGGCACTGGCAAATTAGAAAAGCAAATCAATGTTTACTTTGAAATGAGAAATTGACAGCCTTTTTATATGGTGTCACAAATTGTTTTTCATATCAGTCATACAGAAGCTGCTGAAGTGTTTTTTATAAGTGTATTTTATATTGATTAAGATGTCTTGAGGAATATTAAAACTAGTCAAATTGAAATCCTGACCATTTATTTATTTCAAGAGATTCCCATCTAGGGCTCTGAAGGGACCTTCCGAACAAAGAGTTTGTTATTATTATTTTTTTTTAATAAAAAGTTTGGGTGTTTAGTACTTAATTACTAAAATCAATATTGGTAATTTATATTATTACAGGTCCAAGAAGAAGATACATTACCAAAGTCTTTGTGTGAATCATGTCATGACAGTCTGGTAAAATACTGTAATTTTAAAACAAAATGTTTAAATTCCCAAAGTAAATTACTAGATAATTACAATGTGAAACCTGAATGTAATATCAATACTGGAGATTTGACTTATGTTGATACAAATGCACAGTTATCAATACAAAATGCTGCAGACCATGAATTACTTAAAAGTGAACCAATTGAAGAAGAAAATATGCCATTGTCGGATAATGATACTTTACCAGGTATATCTAAACTAAATATGTATTTTTTCGAAATTAATGTTGTTTGAAAGGTTTAAATTAATAAATTGCTTTAACTAACCAAGATTTTCACCATAACAATAGTTTTCATTTGTACCAGATATATTGAGCTATGCCCAAAGACTCACAGCGGAACTATGGGTTTAATAATGATGTTATTTGTTTTAGAAATGGTATACATATAGACCACTCTTATTTTTGACTTTTATTTGCTCCACAGGTGCTCTTGATCTTGATATGGTAACCACTAAAAAAAGAAGGTGGGTTCTTTCAAATATTCTCATATAAATCGTAATACAAAATGTTTTCCCAATTTTAATTCATTCTGGTGTCTATCCTGTTTATGGTGGCTTGTGATTGGTAAAGAACATATTTTATATTTATAATCAAAATACCATTTTAAACTACTCATTCTTTGCAGATTAAGTAAAATAAAAGCTGTGGGGAAACTCTTTGCTTGCAAATTATGCAAAAAAACATTTAAACATAAAGAAGTCTTTGAAGCGCATTCTTTAGAGCATGAAGGAAAAACTGTAAGATTATCTTGATTACTTTGTTTTGCTTAAAAATTATTATTAAATAAGTTTTTTCTTGAAAAGAGAAGATATACGACAGTAGGGCCTTATGGTATATTTGAAGGTTTCACAATTTTCTAAGAAGCTTAAGTCAACGGAGAAGTAGTAGAGTCCGTTACCAGCAAACCAAAGTTACCAACGTGACATAGCTTGAAGAGTCTCAAAGTTGAATGGCAATAGACAGGGCATTTAGTTTGAAGGAGAAATGTGCATTTAGCAAAACAAGATTATCAAGTGACAACCATATACTGAAAGCTGTCTCATGAAATTAAAATGGATTTAGATACCTACAGATATAATTGTACATATGTATAATATAGAATATTTTATAAATTACAACATTACTTTTTGCAGGTAAACATATCATGTGCAACATGTAATAAAGCTTTTACTGCTTGGAGTAGTCTAAGAAGGCACAATGAAAGTGAACATGCTATTGTAAAACTTAAAAGTCTAAAATGTACTTTTTGTGGTAAGATCTTAAAAAACAGACACAGTTTAAAAATGCATAAAACATTGCATGATTCAAAAAAAAATGTGAAAGTGAATATTTGTAATGTTTGTGGTAAAGTTCTGAGCAGTTACGTAAATTTGCAGGTAGGTAACACATTGTATAAATTTATTTTTGTGTTTTATTCAATATGTAAGGCCGGCGCCAGACTTAGCTTCAAATGTTTGAACAAACGTGTGGCGCTGGACTTTGCATATGTCTTCAACGTTTGCACAAAGCTTTGCACTTTGCCATCCGGTGTCGGTCTTTTTCCACACATCAAAGCGTTCAAAGTTGAATGTGTGCAAATGTTTGCGTGGCTTGCCACACTTGTTCAGTATCCAGTTCTCGAGCGGGACGGTTGTGTGCATGTTACACTGCATGCGGCGATATGATGGACTGGGGCAGCGACTACGTTCTGGAATTTGTAGAGTTGTTACAGGGGCAACTATGTACAAGGAACCCGAAAAATAACAAATAAAAAAAATATAATTACATGCACACAAATAATACAGGCTAACTGAGTCTACAAAATCGTTTTCCATCTTATTTGTTGTCTACTAGCATACTGTGGAGAAGTGTTTGCGAAGCAAGTCTGGCAGGTTACGTCAATATGTGTTCAAATGACTTTGCAAAGTCTTCAAAGATTTGTGCAAATCTTTGAAGCTAAGTCTGGCGCCCGGGTAATGTTTTTTGTTTGGGTCAAATTTTGCAACCATACATATATCGAAGTAGGTACCTAATTATTCTCAATAGGTTGAACTGAAACTTTGCATACGCATTAAGTTAAGTTCGACAGGTACAATGGATTAGTCTACGTCAATTGATGCTTTTACTTGGCAAAAAAACTGATCCACGTCGATCAATTGGTGTTGTAACACCTTAAGGTGGGTAGGTACACATTGGTGAAATGTAACATTCTGCATTCATTGCTGCCGTATAATTTTCATTCACTACGAACACCCTGTTCTTTTCCCTGCCCGCAACCCTGCACAAAATTGATAGATCATGCGAGGCATGGAATCCGAAAACCATATTGTGTATTATTATTTATTATTCAGTGCTTCATCGTTAATGATACATTAACTTATGAAAAACACATAAAGGGCCACACAAGCCGCAAAACACCGGCGGCACCGGCATATTTAATACTGATATGTCTGATTTATACACTATACAACAAATACTTTCCACATCAATCAAGGTAACACAACTCACGATACTCAAATAGATATACTCTCTAACACTTACATATATACACATATTATATACACACCAAATATATCCTCAACACTTATACACAAGCTCTGTACACATATGTTATAGAAACCTCTCATACTCTCCTGTCAGTTGCAGGATATCATGTTTTGTCATTACTACATAAAATAACTGTAACGCAAAGTCAGTCATCCTGAATCAATAAAAAAATTATGATGGACAATCTCAGAACCTCAAATGAATTGGATGATATTAAGGTTTCAACATCCATTACCTGCGACATTGCGACTCTAAACAAGAATATAAACCTTAACAAGCAAAACCTTACAATATAAGAAGTATTTTCTGCAACTTTGATAACTTCATGGCTACTTTTTCGGCTCTTAATTCGGACATAGATGTTATTATTCTCTCCGAATGTCATCTAAGTCAAATAAACCCGTATCCTCTCTACACAACTATGTACCTACTTACACTATGCTACCATTAACAACTGTAATCAAAATGAAGGTGTAGTCGTCTAAGCCAAATGCAAGCTATATCCGGTATTCAAAGAACTTTTATTAGATAACGCTACCTGCTTACAGCAAAAAAATTTCAGCTTTACCATCTTGGGCATATACCGGTCGCCCTCGAATTATAATGCTACAAAATTCATCAACTAAGTAACTTAATATATTATTATACACGATCAAAAATAATGGATATATCAACATAAGCGGAGATATAAATATTAACTTAATCGCTTAAGAAAATGAATCATCCTATGAAAGTAGTAATCGAGCCCCTTACCTTATGCTTCCTTTATGTGGTCTCTTACCACGACATATGCTTCCTACACGTGATAAAAGCTGCCTAGACCATTATATCTTAAAAATGGACAAAAATAAATTTTCTGCTAATATTGCTGTTCTAAATACTGCTATAACGGACCGCGCTTCTGTCTTAATGAGTATTTCAAATGTAGTTCACCCTTCCCAAAATTTAAAAACTTTTGTGGATTTCGAAGAGGCCTCAAGAATACTCAAAAAAAATAAGTACCTAACAATCTTACTGACTTACTACTTAGTGAAGATCTAACTTTGTGGTGGAACAGCTAACGCACAAAATCCTCCTTGGATGGAAGCGTTAAAGTTAAGAAGATCTCGAGTAGCCAACACATCATTAAACCCTGGATTACTAATGGTATACTAAGATTTATTAAAACAGAGACAGAATGCAGCTAAAACTCAAGTCCGATCCGAGTAATGACATCCTAAAAATAACATTTAGTAGGTACCGTAATCACTACTGTAATAAATTGATTAAGAAACTCAAACGTAAATATAAATCTGATCTGTTACAAAATAATATTAAAAATTCAGAAGTATTTTGGAAATCTATTAAAGAAATTACCCATCTCAATAAATCAAAACTTAGTTGTTGCGAGTTACTCAATATCCAGAACTCACCAATGGAGTCAGTGAATACCGTTAAAGATTTCTTCGCCAATGTCGGAAAGCGAATCGCTAAGGACATTATTAATAGACCACTACCACATACACCTAATAACTCAACGTCTGCCCCACCTGCTGTATTGTCTTCCTTTGTTCTGTTTGAAACCGATCCTGGAGAAATAAATGATGTTATTTCATGTCTGAAAGCTGATAGTGCGTCGGGCTGGGATGGTATTCAAACCAAATTCATAAAATTAGTAAAACCCCTTGTTTCTCCAATTATCAGTCATCTAGATAAACTTTTCTTCACACGAGGTGTATTCTCTGCATTGCTGAAAAGATCTATTGTTACACCCGTCTATAAGACTTGCGATAAAAAGGATATAAATAATTACAGACCGATCTCAGTTTTGTCCGCTGTCTCAAAAATAATTTTATTTTTAAATCAGTTTAAAGCTAACTTATTCTAGTGACAATAATTGAGAGACTAAAAAAAACGCTCGCCTAATTTTATAATTAGAAAAATTCAATAGGTATTTTGTCTGATAAACAGTACGGATTCAGAAAAGCCAAATCAACAGAAGACGCAATTTTAGGACAAACTTCCATGGTGACTCGATATTTAGATCGTGGAGAAAAATGTCTGACAGTCTTCTTAGACTTAAAAATACCTTCGACACGGTCTCATTTCCCATTATAGTAAAAAAATTGGAAACTTCTTACTCTGACGGATCGAACTCAAAGCATGAAAATAGATGGTTATGTAAATGAATATCCAAAAATAGAATATGTCGTTCTTGAGCCCCACGCTGTTCTTAATCTACCTTAATGGACTAACTAATCTAGATATTAATAACGGTCATATATTCTCATATGCGGATTTTACAGCCATTGTTTTTATTGGTCCCTGCTGGGAATCTGTCTTTGATAACGCCGAATAGGGTATCTGCAGAGTAGCAAGCTGGCTTAAAACTGTCCTTCTATCTCTAAATATTGCTAAAACAAATTACCTATATTATATTAAGGATTCATTACTGTGAAAATACTAACAATAAAGTTTGCGAATGCGAAGAGATTCAATCGGTCGAATGCACTAAGTACCTTGGAGAGCTAGAGTATCGACTGTCTTGGCATAAGCAAATCGATTCACTTAATAATAAGACAAGAAAACTTATATGGATATTTAAAAAACTGAGGCACGTTACTTCTGTGGACCTCTTAAAGCGTATTTACCTCGTGTTGGCGTAATCAGTTTTAAACTACTGAATTGGTGTATAGGGTGGTGCCTCTAAACTGAAATTCCTTGAAGCGGAAAGGGCCCCAAGGTGCTTACTAAAGACCATGTTTTTCAAACCATTTAGATTTTCCCCTGACGAATTATACAAAAACTAAAACATTTTATCTATGCTCTATGTACGTACTCAATTCAGCACTCAAAGTACATAAAATCTTACCCTACAAACAAATTCCGCAAATAAGTAGAAGATAACGCCAAGTTACTCCAACAATTCCCTGCAGAACCCTTTTTGCCAGACGTCAATTTCAAGCCCATTCCATTTACCTGTATAATAAGCTACACTATAAACACAAAATATACTTACAACCTTCAATACTTTAATGGTAATAAAATATTTGTCAAAGAGCTAGAGAAACTTGGCTACTGTGAAATAGAGGACTTACTTTTAAAATACAAACTATAGAATAATTTCATATAATAAATAATCAAAAGTTTGGACTGATCTACAGATACACACACGTACATTACACCCTACTCACAATCATTCTCACACATTTAAAAATCTTGTTAAAATGTATACTCAATCATAGATGGTTTTAATGTTTCTTTTTTTATAATTTTTCCAATGTTTGTTTGTAAACTTAGTACTTAACTGTGTAGTTGGAATATTTTACTTTATTAGTGTTAATGACATGAGGAAGAGCAGGACCACCTGCTACAAGCATTTTCACATCAGGCGCGGTCGCAGAATGAAATTTTGGGGGGGTCACATCTGAATTTTGGGGGGCGGCCCAACTATTTTTTTTAAATCAGAAGTATCTTTTTTAGCTTCTTTTCTTATAGGGTGTTCATCTTTTCATGATTTTGGTGGGGGGGGGTCATGTCCCCTGTGACCCCCCCCTGGGACCGCGCCTGTTTCACATGCTTACTAGGTAGGTCCTGGCCTCTGAATGTATACTGAAGTATCTGTTAAAGCAAATAAACTATTTTTATTTCATATTTCTTTTAGTTTTAGTGGCGTGTGTGCTTACAGATATGAATTTTCAGCTCATAAGTGGACAATACAAACTGTTGGGATAATGAAGCCAATACAAATTGAAAATTACTCATTTATTAAGAAGAGTTGGTTTTAAGACAGGTTTCATATCACTCCACGCAGTATCCCCTGTTTTCTCCATGACCATTGACCATGTCCGGCCACGACTGGCTGACTCCCGCGCACACGTTTATCTGCGTTTAGTACCTACTTATTCTTATATTTGATTGCGAGCGAGGCGCATGCCGCACGTATCGTCCCTACCAAAAAACCGAAAATTCATATTTCCCACCACGCGCGAACGCTTTTCATTTCGCGCCTCAGGCGCAGTTCGTGCTCGATCATGAGAATTTGTTGCATTTCATGTTACCTTATACTAATGTGTATCTATTAACGGTTACACAAATGTCATCATTATCAATCTAATATTTATTTTAAGTATTACCTACCAGATATAATAAAACTGTAAATTCCGATTTCAGAATCATTTGGAAACCCATACAGAAAGAAGAGAGAGAAAGTATGCCTGTGAGCATTGTGGCAAGAAGTTCTTTACACATAGAACACTTAAATTACATCTCAGCAGGACTCATGCATCTACCACAAAGTTTATTTGCCATATCTGCGACTTTGCTTTTACTCAAAAGTATAACTTATCGATCCATTTATTATCGACACACGAAGGGAAAAAAGCCTTCAAGTGTGAAATTTGTAGTAAAACTTTTTCTAGACAATTATCTCTAATGGAGCATAAAAGATCCCATTCAGGAGAAAAACCTTTTCGATGTGAATACTGCCTTAAGAGCTTTGCAACAAGGAGATGCCTCATTGATCATAAGAAAATCCACACAGGAGAAAAACCCCACAAATGTGAAGTATGTAACCAATGTTTTACACAAAGAGGTACGCTAGTGAGACACATGAAAATACACAAATAGTGTAGGTGTAACTGTACCTACCTAATCAAATTTAAAAACAATAAAAAAATACATAAAATGAATCAATTTACTTTGTTTTCTTAACACAGCAAACATACTTAAGATCGTTGCCCTACCCGAACGAGTAATACAGGTTGTGTTAACACCTTAATCCTATACCTTATATCGTATGGTACTCATAAAGCGGAGCGAAGCGAGGCAACCTGACCGACTGTGCTGAGGTCGGTCATCAACCGTGCGCACATGCAACCATCGGAATTCCATACGTGCCTACAGTATAATTTAGACCTAACGTTTACATCGTGCTTTCAAAATTAGAAATTTATTAGCGGAGGATAAGGTAAGGCTGAAGCGCCTATCAATATAAATGCAGTTGCTATGAGTAAAAAAAAACAAAGATACATACTCAAATTAATAACATTTTAATTAGGTATGACAAATCAATTATTTCGGTAATATTACAAATGATACATTAAGGTAGGCAACATCCGTCTTAGTTATGTTTAATTTTACCTACTTAATAATTTGGCCCGATTCGACATTACAATCTCTAATTTTAAGTCTCTCTAATGTCAATTAAGATGCTTCAAAATCATTTTTTGTTAGCAACTTTAGTGAATCTAACGTCGAACCGAGCGGATTGACTATTAAATAATAAGTATATCCTACATATTGACATACTATGCGCCTGTGAGGAAATTGCGGTTAATACATTATTTGGTCAGTTCTGAATAACGTTCGGAATTCCTTGAAGATAGAATCATTTTAAACAATTTTCAATGCAGTAAGTGAGCCACACAAGACACCAACCGATCGAATGGTGTGGTAACACCCTATAAATAAAGGCACCTATAAATAAAGGCATAAAGTAACATTTTTGATTACGTAATAAGTATCATTTATAGAAAAAATTTTTGCAAAAAAAAAAGGTACTTATGTATTTTTTTAGAATGAAATTAATATATTCGCTTTAAAATTATAATTACGAATGAATACCATTAAAATAAAGACGACTACGCGCTACTACAAAAATCTTGTAGTACTACATACGTCGTAGTGTTATCAGTGAAATTCCGCCTTGTAGTAGCTATGTTCATCAACAGAGACTATTTATAAAAAAGTTTTTGATTCCATATCTTAATTTTTTGTACTGGGCGATACAAAATTAAATATGCAGGTATGTTTATATCGTATCAATGAAAATAACATTTCAATTTGGCTGGTGACTAAAATACAACTCTGTATATACGATCTATTAGATAACTTTAGATTTGCAAGTAAATTATAAAATATTAGGTGAATTAGACATTTTATTCATTCACTTATTCATTACTGAACAGTTTTATAAGTCAGATTGCCGCCTTTCATTTTAGTCGTTTGAAGTAGGTACCTACATATACCTACAACTATTAGTTACTTAGGTATAAGTTTTAATGAAATCCCTTTTCAACTCCTACGACAAGCGCAGAACAGCACATATTCAGTTTTTTAATAAGTTCTGTTGTACGTATTCTACCATAATATAGTAAAGCTACAGTTTTTTTTGTTGGCGCTTATCTTCTGTTTGTATTTAATAGCCGAACTCGTGAGAAAGCTGATTGGCTGTATTTTATAAGGAAAATCCAGCGGGATCTTAAGTTTGGCGGACAAACTGCGCAAACGACTAACTGTAGATAAAATGTAGAGCATTACTGCATCTAGGAAGTATTTTTTTTGTACTTTATTTACTCTCCTTAAATATAAGTAATTGGTGTATAATATAATTTGGTGTTACTTTTATAAGCGAGACATACCTCATACAAAATAAGTACACACGGCAAATAACTAGCCGAGGACCATTGTCAATGAGCAGACATTTTTGACAACCGTCACATTGTCGTCAATAGGCAGGTATTGCGACTTCAAGTGCTCGTAAAGCAGGAGGCGTGAATGGTTTGTTCAACGCTAATCTGCAAATCGGGCTACAATCAGTTTGAACGGAATTAGCTGGACAGATCGAAACACGCCCCGAGCATAAGTCTAAACCTAAGTCTCAACTTAGGATACCTACCTACTTAATTGGAAAGTAAGTATTCATGTCTAAAATCCCGCCACTGGAATTGCAACAATTATGTTCTTACATTTAATATATTCAATATTGTCATAAGTATTCACGATATTTAATTAAAAGACGTTTGTTGCTGACTTTCGCTCGTATTTTTTATCTGTAAAAAAGTCAAAATGTGGAGTAAAATGTAGAATTAAATTAAACGCGATAAAATCCAGTTGAAAACGTCTTTTATTTTCATATACTTATTTGATGATACAGCAGTGCTTAAATGCGTCCATTTTGACTTTAAAAAGTTACTTTACCCATTTGCAGGCGTCCTGGGTCACTTAATTTGATTGTTACATCATATTATGTAATATCGTATGTCGTCAATGCCATAGTGTCGTTATAGTTCTTAAGAAAAGGCACTGCTGGTATAAACAGTATGAAACTATAAATATGTCAATAAATAAAAAGACGTAAATCTTAACTATTGGTATTGAACTCTTCACATGCTCCACTTATTTCAGAACACGTGTCAAAAAAAAATTTGGAACGGAATAAACTATTTTTAATGTTATACCTAATTACATACATGATATTATTTATTTCTTAACTTATCTTTATTTATTGTACAAAATACAAGCAAACTATAAAAGTTGTACATCTTTTGATTTGCGCGCAAAAATACTTCATATCTGCTTACATTATTGCTTTAGGAAATCTATTATGTTTAAAATAAAACTGAAAACATGCCAAAGATATTACATGCAATCGGCCTGCAAAAACAATAATTATCACAGTTTACTTTCAAATAATTAAGTAAAATAAAGTAATACTACATAAACGAATTTATATAAAAGGAAAACTAAGCATGAAATACATTTGGCGTTCCCGCAAATAAACTTTATTGATACAAATAGTTGCTACTGAGAGTTTACTCATGCCACTGTGTGTAGCTCATGAGATTAGGCGTGAGATTGCCGACGACGCTCACAGCGTGCGTTGGCCCAACATTGGGCACACCCATGTTGCCAATATTAACACCCTGAACACCACTCATACCGCCTCCCGGTACCCCTTGTGGCACCATATTAACAATTTCCATGGGCGCCCTTAACGGCATAGGCTGACTTCTGACTTCTTGGCTTGCGTTTTTCCCATGACCTTTCATATGTCTGTTCAAGGCACATTTCTGTATGAACGCTTGGTTGCAGAGCCCGCACTTGTGTGGTTTCTCTCCGGTGTGAATCATTCGGTGGTTCCGTAGGTCTTTGCGAGCCATGAAACGCTTCGGACATATTTCACAGGCGAACGGCCGCTCACCTAATGAAAATAAATGTTTATTTAACAAACAAGTTGATAAATTGACGGCCTCCGTCTAAGCATCTACTACGTAAATCGTAAGCTCGAAAAAAAATATTCCGGGTCTGGGTGTTTATCTATTTATATTCTAGGTTCCCCCCTTGTTCTCTACATGGTATCTCATATCACAAGCTTTGCTTACATTGGGGCCAGGTAGTTGGTGTGATATATACTATTGGCCAAAGATTTAAATCCATAGATTTGCCCGTACGTGTCTTAAGGTTTCATTTTTACTCACACAAGCACGGCACATCCACGTCAGCAAACGTCATAGAATAAGATCAGATGTAACTTACGCTAGAAACACGCCTAAACAGTTGTAAAGGATTACAGAGTATTAAAAATAAAGATAAATATTTATAAATCGTTATTTATTAAAAACATACCTACAGGATTGTTAACTTAAGTACCAGCAAAAAGGACCTACTTATTAATTTTTGTCTTACATTTATATAATTATGAAATATTACTTTTATTATTTAAACTCTATGGTTGATGCGGGCTGTTCTTGGGAATGTGTATGTAATGTTTCGAATATATTACCGTGTAAAAAAGACTCTAACATTATGTCATTTCATAGAATTTAGTTTGTTTTCGCTATGAAAGTAGGGAGTCGATTTTTATTTTATATGGGATCGTATGAATTTTAAAATGTTCGATATAATTTTGCAGTTTACATCGTATTGGGTTAATATTGGTATAGTGCTAGAAATATCTTTTCCGAGAATATTCTAGCACTATACCAATTTCAACCCAATACGATGTAAACTGCAAAATTATATCGAACAGTTTCATTGATATTTTGTAATGGTCTACAACAATTAAGAATAAAATAATTATTACTTTAAACCGTTATGATAAAAAATATGTAAATAAAATAAACCAATATATTTTTCTATTTCCATAAAATAGTCAAAATATACGACGGCTTTGTAAAGTAAAATAAAAACTTCAAAGGTTTTCTCATATGATTTGAATAGGTTACATTAAGTATTAAGTTGATCTTTTATTTACTATCTGATTATTTATTCTTTGACGGCCGGGCGCTTCCTTGCCCGACAAAATCGAGAAATGCATTAAATAATTTAATAATTACCTACTAACGCATGAAAAGTAACATCTTTATCCGTGTTTGTATTGCGACTTGTATTTTTACACCCCCGAAATGAACAAGACAGCATAATTAAGTCTTTATGTAAATATTTTAAACAAAATATTCAATGTGAACGTGCACGACAAGCGCTCAATAGAGACTGTCACAAGACTTGTGCATTCACCTCTTTCAGTAATGACAATATTTGGTTAATTCTTTGTACTGAAAGGGCGCATCTATGGATTTAAATCTTTGCTATTGGCAACAAAAGCGACTGCAAAAGTTTCTATACCATGTTATATTTTGACTTAATAATCTCTAAAAAGCCTTTAACACTCGCACACACTACAAACTCACACTGACTCTCGCGTGTAACGTACTCGATCCCAGGATGCAAGTAGGTACAGAAGGCAGCAGATCAAGCGTTACATTACCGGTCAAAATTCCCCAACCAATTTTAACTTGTCGAGGTAACGCTTAATGTAGTGCTTTCTGTACCTACGTCGAATTAAGCGGTAGCGAGCGAGCGCCGCGCGTCCAGTGTCTGAACACTCGCGGGACATAACCAAGGCACCACAACAGACTTGAAACTTGCTCTGAGTTTTTATATTATTTTTTTTTATTAATATGGTGAAAAGGAAGAGGTTCATGCTCCAATTGGGTATTGCTCGGATCAGAAGCATCGTGGCGGCTTAAACCTCATCTTCAGAATTTGCATATTAAAGTTCGCTATGCATCAGGATTCAAACCCAAACCTCTTTTTGCTCGGGTGCCTTTTGGCTTGTAGTTGTTGTCGTTTACAAATACAATGATAACTATACTCGTAGGAAATGTCCTAATAGCATATAGTACGCTCCGGGAACTACTCTTAGAGTTAATTAGATTAAAATATTTTCGGTAGTCCCGAAGGTTATCCTGAACATAGACAAACAACCCGACATTCTCTTTTACAAGATGTAAAGAATACAAATGGTTAAAATTTTCAAATTCTTACCCGTGTGTGACCGCATGTGTATGACTTTAAAGCTGCGACTCTTAAATGTTTTATCACATAATTCACATGCGATAGGCTTATCCGTAGAGTGGGATCTCATATGATTGTATAGATCACTCTGAAAAAAAAAGACAATGGCTTTTAATATAGATCACTCTGAAAAACAAAAAGATCAATTTTAATGTCGGTATAAGTCGCGGCACATGACTTTCACTAAGAGACCTCAAAACTAGGTCTCTTAAAGTCTCGGTTGTACTACAGGGACGAGGGGCTACAGGTACCCATGCAAAGACATCCCCTCCACGTTTCGGTCAGCACTAGAGTTATGTGCCGCGAGGTACAAGTACTTTAGTTTAAAGAATTGAAATTAAATAAACTAATCAAACGCCTAATCTCAAACAAAGAGATGAATTTTGACAAATTGATAGTTTTGATAGACTATCCTTTCTATCAAATATGCACGCCTTGTTAACAAAGAAATATATTTTATATTTGTACTAACTTAAGAAATGGCATATTTTTTTTATATGACATATGGAGTTTGGCTCTTTAACAATAGGAACAATGGTACACTTACAAAGAAAGCTATTTTAACTTAATCTAAATGCCCCCATTACTTACATACAACAGAGCACAGCATGCACTAGATAACTAAAAAAAAACAAATGTGCTACAACAGTATTTGGGAGAATTGACTAACTTAGTTATTTTACATTACAAATATAAATTGTAAAAGATTCAAATTAAAATAAGTGATTTTAAGTCACAAAAAATAATAATGACTACATATAAAAATTAATTAAAGTCGTAAATTATACTTAAAAATATTACCTCACTACATATAAATTAATACAATTATAAATTTATTGAATTAACACACTAAATTAAAAAAGTAAAAATAGAAATTAAAAATCTAAATATAAATTCATTGAATTATGGTTTTTTTGAGCAAAGGAAGTGTTTGAGAGAAAAGGTCTAATTTACTCTCATGCTCTTTATGAAAGACGAACATTCTGTACAGACAAAAGTGTTTTCTTAAATTGGTAGCATGTAGGGAGACAATATAGTTTTTTATTACTGCTTCTGGGTTCAGTTTTGGGCACATGGAATGAAACCCTGCTGAGCAAATCAGGGCAATCTAGACACCCAGTCAGTAATTTTGTGAGAAAAACTAAATCTAATATATCTCTACGTCTTAGAAGGGAAGTCATATTAAAATATTTCAAATTTTCATTATAGCTTTTTTCTTTATTGCTTAAATTCGATCGGTTGTGAGAATGGGAGTGCCTCAAGGATCAATTCTGGGCCCATTTTTGTTTCTAGTCTATATAAACGATCTACCCTATATGGTAGGCAATAATCACGAGATTGTATTGTTTGCTGTACGACACATCATTAATTTTTAAAATGATTAGACAGAAAATCAACTACGACGATGTAAACAATGCTCTCGAAAATGTTGTTCAGTGGTTCTATATAAATAATCAAGCTTTCAATGATAAAAAAACTAAATGTATAAAATTCTCTGCACCAAATGTAAAACAAGTTGAGTCTGATCTGCGGCTTAATGGTTGAACCTAGTAGAGAACTCTGTTTTTCTTGGAATTATTTTAGATTTTAAATAGCAATGGGGCGCCCATATCTCGCAACTAGCGAGTAGACTTAGTTCTGCAGCGTTCGCGGTAAAGAAAATTCGCTCATTGACTGATGTTAATACGGCGAAGCTGGTGTATTTTAGTTATTTTCATAGTATAATGTCCTACGGCATCCTAATTTGGGGCAATGCCGCAGATATTGACACAATATTTACACTGCAGAAAAGGGCTATTCGTGGAATGTATAAAATTGCATATAGAAAATCTATTTGAGAAAAGTTTAAAGAGATTCGTATCTTGACCTTTGCACCACAATATATTTATGAAAACATTATGTATAGTTATAAGAATAGTAATAAATATAAAACTAGGAAAGATGTTCATGATAAAAATTACTCTGTAAGGACTAGGAACGACCATAAGTTAGCGTTTCCCAAATTAAGGCTGGCTAAAAGTAGCAAATCATTTATTGGAATGTCAATACAATAAATTTATTATATAAAAATACAATAAAAGTATATAACAAAATTCCGAAGTCAATTCAATCCCTGCCATTCAAAAAAATTTATCCATCATTAAAAACACTCTATCTCGAAAAGCTTATTATAAAACTAAAGATTACTTAGGGTCACCCTCATCCCTAAAATATGGTAAAATATGGCTGGTGTTTTCGTTATACTCGTGAACGAGTGCTGCTAGCGGTGCCAGGTCATGTTGCTGATGATACTATGACTATTTTAGTCCATTCTTGTTTAAATACTCTGGTCCCAGTTTGTCATGTTCGTGTCGTGCATCCATAGCTCAATGCACCTACTATGTAAGCAATTTGGTTGTGGCATGATATTGGCTCTCAAAATTAGCTGTCTTGTGTTTGTTTTTTTTTCATGTCATGATCAATTTGTACTGTATGTACCTATTTGTATTAATTCGTATAACCCTGACTGAAAAAGAGTGCCAAGAGTATTTTTCCGCCGGCTTTTTTTGTCTCTTGGTCTACTGTAGGGAATGCAATCTCGCGAGATTTTAGACCTAGCCGAGATCTCGCGAGACCGTAAAGCCAGTCTCGCGAGATTACGAGATTTCCGAGATCTCGCCCAACTGGGTATTTTTACTAAAAACATTCGCTAATACTATTAATTCCGTTTATTGATTTTCAATATATAAGATAAAAATAAAACATACATGTAATTGGCATATTATAATCATTTATTTTAAAATAAAACACAAAATTACTGTGACATAATTACACAATATACCTAGTTATAATTTTTGACGATTAATTATATTAAACTTCAATGAAGTCATAGATGTAATGATTTAACAATCAAATATTGATAAATTTTTCTCTCAGATTATATATCAGAACTACCAGGCGTAAGTTTTTTTCTCAACTGGCGACATCACAAATATCGATTTCGAACAAAGCAAAAAATACAAAAAGTTCCAGTAATGCCCGGCGCGTAGCGCGTAGGTTACTACTAGAGTAATCGAATTTTGGTAATTGTAGGGAAGACAAACTAGCATGGTTTGCGCGCAACCACGCTACGACAAAAACACACCGATTTTGCTGCGCCGCTCAATCTCGCAATCTCGCGAGATCTCGTACAAAAATTGAACGAGACTCAGACTCGCAAAATATGGACGAGATCTCGCGAGATCCCGATCTCGCGAGTACGAGATTGCATTCCCTAGTCTACTGTAACATCTTATTCAATAACTATCAACACCTTGTTAAGGCCGAAGTAGAAAATTGTGACGTCGCCCGGGAAGAGAAGCAGCTGGCACATTCTATGTTTTTCTTTCGCTCCCAGTCCAGCATAAAAAATTATGTGATGTCCACTTTGGCGATGGGGTTAACCTGTCTGCCTCAGACGCCAAAGAAAAAAAAACCGTGTCTGGGTGTTAGTTAATCTATTTTATTTATATTCTAGGTTCCCCCTAGTTCACTACATGGTATCCCATAACACAAGTTATGCTTACTTTGGGGCCATGGAGTTGGTGTGATTGTCTGGGGATTTTATTCATTTATTTTATTATTTATATCTTAAAGAATAACACTAATAATAGGTAATACCTTTATACTTTTTATTATAAAGCTGGTTAAAACGTGGTTTATTTAAGATTATGAATTGCGAAAACTTAAGCCAATAGAAGGTTTTATTAGTTTTAAAATTGGTCTCTATACTCACTTTCACATAGAACTTCATATCACACATCTGGCAGGATATGTTCTTGATGCCTGTGTGCCTGATGAGATGTATACGTAGGTTACCGGCCTGCGCAAATTTCTTCCCGCACTGCCCACAAACGTAGTTCTTTTCGTTATTATGAGTTTCTAAATGTGTCTGAAATTTTTCATAATAGTTTTAATAAAAAGCTTGACTTTGACTTAATTTTGAATGAAAAAGGGGTAGATTAAAGTGGACATGTAGATTATTTTTTGATTCATCATGAATTAACGAACAATTAGTCCTCTAGTCTGATAAGAAACGCCCGATCAACAAATCATCATCAAACTAGCCCAGGGCTACACAAGTTAGATGACTGCTGTAGCAATCCTACCTCAGAAACATGCACAATTCAAATATAATTTTGTTTATGTTTGCAATGGTATATTATAATGAAATTCAATTACTTAGTCTATCTTCAAACAGAAGTCCATACCTTTAAACTGTATCCATACAAAAACTTCATATTACATATATGACAAACATGGTTCTTTATTCCCGTATGGATCATCTCATGGTTCTTAAGCACAGTGATGTTAGCAAAGCTCTTCCCACACGTCTGACATTGATACTTCCGTACTTGAGAGTGTGATCGGATATGGTTCTTCAAATTGCGGATGGTTGGAAATGTTTTATCGCACTTTTCACATTTTATATCAGGCTAAAAAATAACAAAAGCTTTGTCAGTATTTTGATGAATTCCAAAATTATTTTTAGAATATTTTAACCATTTATTCAGTAACCTATTCTGCAAAATAATTTTAAGGTATAATTAACTGTGCAGTTTCATACTGTCCACTTTACTTGTGGTTAACTACAAAATGAGATAAACAATCAACTATATGTAAGTAAATATAATAGATATTTTAATTTTCGTTTGCCTCTTATCCCCAGTTATGACGCCCATGGAAATAAATAGAGCAGTAATCCATGTTAAAACTATAAAAACAATCAAACCTTGATGCCAAAGTGTCCTCTCATATGCGCTTCAAGGTTTTCATATTTTTGAAAAGTCTTTTCACACTTGCAACATTTCATACGAGCTTTTGTTCTTCTTTTTCTACGCATCTTTTTTCTGTAAAGGTATAGACATTTATTATGTAGATTGCCTGTACTTTCAATTTGGAATGAAGCCTTTAGCAATACCCTTAAATTTTATTTGGCTTGTACATAGACTATACATTCAACATACAACATCAACTTTTGTTAATGCGAAATCCAGTACTCGGGTTTTTTAATTATATTCATTAAAAACATTGGTGTACAAAAAATTATGGTATTAGCTTAAAAACTCAGCAAGTTTCAAGCCTCTTGTAGTGTCGTGCTTTAAACGCGCGAGTGAGGACACCACGCCCGCAGCTCTCACTAGCTACCACTTCATACGACGTAGGTAACTGCTTCCATCCTAGGATCGCGTATGATACGCGTGCGAGTGAGTGTGTACATAATTTAAGGCTCTGTAAAGATTATCGAGTTAAAATATAACATGGCATTAAAACTATTGAAATTGATTTTGCAACCGATTCTGAACAAAGTGTTACCAGGTTTCGCATGAACAAAAAATAATGTTGTATAATAAGGTCAAATAGGCTATCTGAAAGGGTAAAAGTAGTGTCTGAAAGCTTTTTAGTTGAAATGCAGTAGTCTTCTATACAGATCCGTATAAATATCTTGGTTAGGCCTAAGCAGATTTTTTTAGAGTATCCTATGTGGATTATTTCTTTGAGATACTATCACTGAATATTATTGTTACTTATTAAATAAAATAGTTGCTTTAAAAGATAAAAATAAAACACATTCATACTTATTTCCCTGGCTGTCACTGTCTCCATCATTTGAAGCTTGTTCTTGTATGAGTTCATTGTTTTCATGAAAGTCTTTCATTGGGTCAATTAATTCATTGCTCTCAGCTTTAACCTGAAAAATAACCTCTCTAAAAATATAAACAATTTAAATGGATGGGAAGGTTGTTGAAGGGTCCTGCCACCAACTTGGAGCACTGAGATTTGTTGCATTTAGCAACAGACTTCTCCATAGGCAGTTAGGGTTTACTTAGCCGATCCTAGACTGAAACATAACTTATATTGCTGCCTAGTGCATCAGTGGAGTATAACTGCTCGGCTATAACTGGAAAATTAATGAAAAGCAATGTGCTGAATTGTTTTAGATTAGATTTGACTTTTGTTTTTTAATATGCTGCCTTCTAGAGCAAGGGAATTTTTAATTATTACATTAGAAATAGTATCAAATAAACGGCAACCCATGGGAAAGACAGCTTTTGGTTTCAACTCTAACAAAATTCAATTCAGTTCAAAATAATGAACAATCACACTATTTTTGAACAAATATTGATTAAGCCATCTACCATGCATTTTCTCTATTATACAATATATCAACTTTTATATTTTAGTATGGTACAGCAATATTGGGATGTTATAAAACCTACAACATTCCTTTAGCTATACTCTACTGCAACATTTTGAGGTATAGAGTAATAGTAACCACTTCCCTTTATTAGGAATTGTATTAGTACCTAATAAATTAGGATTTAATTGCTTTCTGAACAATAACTAAGTATTACAGTACCTTGTTAGAAAACTTACTTGTAAATCACACTGCTGTTTCATAACAACATTTGACCTTACAACCACTTGCTTGAAATAGTATAATTTGTTCAAAAGATCCAAACATGTTTGACAGATTTGCTTTGGCAGTGAATCTTCTTTTGCAATCTAGGACAGAAATTTAAAATATAGAAGACAAGTGAAACGAAGTAGGTACCTAAGTAGTTCAATAAACTTGCTATACAACTCACATCTACAGACGTAGTATATTTAAATATTTCTGATGAAGACACAGTAAACAAGTCTTTCAGGGGTCCAACTTCTGAAAGACAAGCTCTGCATATTTTCTCGAAATCTAAATTCATCGCCATGTCACAAAACTTAGCATTAAACTCTGAGTAACCCTTTAAGTTGAATTAAAACCTAAAGAAATTCAATAGAAATTGAAGAACGTAGAACATGAGGTATATAAAATGTACAGATAACTTAATTATCTAGGAATAAAAACAAGAAAGTCTTACAAAATGCAAACAAACTAAATCGACATTGTTTTACAAAGCTGATTGATTGATTGAAGATTGACGATTGTACTATTTATTTATGACATTGACAATGACACTAACTAAAGATTGACAAGACCTAAGAGAGGTTTTCTGACAGCTCATTAAAAAAACAAATCGGGACAAAAAAGAATGGTACAAAAGGCTTCGATAGACACAAGGCGAAGTCTGTCTCTATAGTATAGCTATTTATTCCACACTACGTTTTTATAAGTAAAATAAATTAATTGACGTCTGTATCAGAAATTGAACTTATAAATAACCATAATTGGTAGATACCACTTAACTATATTTTAAATTTCTGTCCTAGATTGCAAAAGAAGATTCACTGCCAAAGCAAATCTGTCAAACATGTTTGGATCTTTTGAACAAATTATACTATTTCAAGCAAGTGGTTGTAAGGTCAAATGTTGTTATGAAACAGCAGTGTGATTTACAAGTAAGTTTTCTAACAAGGTACTGTAATACAGTATACAGACTTAGCGCCTTTTTAAAAGTGCCATCAATAGAGGTGTTTTGAACTAATTTTTATGAGCTCATTGATGAGCTCATTGGAGTTTTAGAATGCCTTCGTTGACCAAATTCAAAATTAAACAAAACAATATTTTTTAATAAGCTTTTAATTTATTTATTATTATAATTGTCTCATAATACTTCTTTTCATTTCTATACAATGCGTATGGTTCGGCAAGTATGCAAAAATAAAGACGATTTTATTTAAACTTTTTTTTATTTGTTTTTATTCAGTTAATTTTTTAAACAAAAATCATATACAGTCAGTTAAATAATCTTATCCAGTTTCCAAAAATATATAATTTGTTCATGCTTTAATGAAACGAATCCAGGGAATTATGGAAAAACTGTCAATAGGTAAGATTTCTGCGTAAACAATTTTGAGGACACGTAACGGTGGTCGGTCGACACGAGAGGTTAATATGGTTGGGGAAAAAGTTTCTTCGCATTTTTTAAGAAAATTCATAACATTTTTTAATATAGTTTATTGACATTTAACTAAAGTATGTATGTACCATTTTGTTCGATAACCTTTTGCCATCTTGTAGGTAGGGACATCCCATTGCTATAAAAATTTTGGAACCTCTCATCAAAATACCGCGACAAGTGGATTTGGCAGTCCTCTCGTGATGTTAACCTAACACTGCCTAAAGAATTCTGAAGAGACCGAAACAGGTGGAAATCTGAAGGTGCAAGGTCAGGGCTATAGGACGGCGGATGCATTAACACCTCCCAGCCAAACTCTCTAAATTTTTGCTGGGTGGCTATAGATGTGTGAGGTCTAACGTTATCATGATGAAACACCACACCCCTTCTGTTGATCAATTCCGGCCGCTTTCTCTCAACTTCTTGTTTTAATCTCATAAGTTGTTCGCAGTAGAGTTCAGAATGGATAGTCCTGCCTGGTGGTAACAGCTCATAATTAATTATGCCCTTCCAATCCCACCACACACACAACATCACCTTATTGCGAGTTAACCTGGATTTCGCCACAGTCTGTGAAGCCTGACCGGCCTTTGACCACGACCTTTTTCGCACGTTCTTGTCGTACGTGATCCACTTTTCATCACCAGTTATCAGCTTCTTCAAAAATGATTCGGTTTCGTTACATCGTAATAAAGAATCACAAATGAGTACACGGTTCATTAGGTTTCTTTCAGTGAGCTCGTGAGGTACCCAAATATCGAGCTTTTTTTGTACCCAGCTTTTTTCAAATGCGCCAAAACTGTTTTGTGGTCAACTCCCAGTTCTTCAGCTACGTCGTAACTACTGATATGTCGATCTTGCTCCACTTTTTCAAAGATGGCATCCATTTTATCCGTAATAGGGCGACCAGAGCGAGGTGCATCTTTGACATCAAAATTTCCGGATTGAAAACGCTTAAACCAAATTTGTGCTACATGTGCGGAGCTGAGCTCCGGTTTTGGCTTTCAAAACCGGTTTTCAAAAATCGTTAAATTTTGGCCGATTTCCGGTTTTGCGCAAAACCGGAAAACCGGTTTTGCATGCCCTAATTCTCACAGACACTGCACTAGGTCCCTCAACGTCGCAAATTTTTTTCGCGGCTTGCGTTGCGTTTTTATCTTTTTTGTAGTAAAATTTTAAAATGTATTTGAATTCGAATGTATCTTGACAGTAGGTACGAAAAACAAATGAAAATCACGCATTTTCCTAATTTGAATTTGGAATTATGTTCTTTCAAATTTTAACTTTCAATGATACCAAAACCAGTCAGATACAAATACTATAGCCAAAGAGATTTTATTACAAGTTCATACATACTAGGTATAATGCGAATAGACTTTTTCCCCAGCCTATTAAGTAGGTAATTTATAAATTAAACCGAGGATAGCCTGTAAACAGCTGCGACCTTACGAGAAAAACCTCAGAGCCTAGACTCTAGCTAGAGCATCGTCTTATGGTTGTTTGTTTAACCCTGAGGTTTAACCGTGTTCTTCATAATATGTAAATGTTTTTGTAAACACCCTTTTACAACCGGACCACTAGACTTAAAAATCATTAGATTGCCGTTATAATTATTATTGCACCGGGTTTCATTATCATTATTAGCGATGCGCGATAATTTGGTCAGTTATGAATCGATTTTGATGAGGGTTTCGTATGATAGAAGATACATCCATAATAGGCCGTCATGAAAGAACCGTAATAGGCCTGCAGATGTGGTCCCATATTTTAATCGAAAGCTATTGATCACTTTTTTTTTTTAATTTTTGAAAAAGTATGTATGGAAACGGAGAAATATCCACAGGCTACAGGGTTAATTTAAATTAGCGCTCTCTACATAAATCCAAACAATATTTCACATACCTAACACTAATAAATGAAAGCAAAAAAATATTACTCCTTAGAAAATCAATACCTATAATATAAAACTGTTCCCTTACTGACTGAGTGACTGACAGACAACGTACAGCCGTAACTACTGAGCGTAGAGAGCTGAAATTTGGAACATACATTCTTTAGGGGGTGCAGGGGTGTACTAAGGTATAAATTCCCGAAATTCCCACGGGAACGGAAATAATTGGACTTTTTACTTTGTATGAAAAATCTTTTTTCTTGAGTGCACGGATAGGATACTTGGCATAAAGGTTATCCAAAAATGACTGCTTGTGTTATGAAAGCAATTCCCGAAATTCCCACGGGAACTGGAAATATATAATGTTTTAGTTTGTATGAAAAAATCTTATTCCTTGAGTGGTATAAAGGTTCCTCAATAAGTGTCTGTTTGTATTATGTAAGGAATTCCCGAAATTCCCACGGGAAGGAGTTGGACTTTTTAGTTTGTATG
Organism: Stenoptilia bipunctidactyla; assembly: GCA_944452665.1. NCBI lineage: Eukaryota > Metazoa > Arthropoda > Insecta > Lepidoptera > Pterophoridae > Stenoptilia > Stenoptilia bipunctidactyla. The sequence goes on from OX101726.1 coordinate 15,942,178, forward strand.
AAAAATCTGATTCCTTGAGTGCACGGTTGTGATACTTGGCATGAAGGTTCTTCAAAGAGTGACTGGTTGTGTTATGAAAGGAATTCCTGAAATTCCCACGCGAACGGGAAATATTTGATTTATAGTTTGTATGAAACAAAAATATTCCATGAGTGCACAGATGTGATACTTAGTAAAAAGGTTCCTCAGTGAGTGACTGTTTGTGTTGTGAAAGAAGTTCCCGACATTCCCACGGGAACACGAAATATTGGACTTTTTAGTTTGTGTGAAAAATCTTATTTCTTAAGTGCATGGATGTGATAATTGGCATAAAGGTTCTTCAATAAACTAGTTGTGTTAAATATAAACAATGTTTATGCGCGTACGAAGTTGCGGGCAAAAGCTAGTAAATTAATAAAATAAATATTGTCTGCCCGCTGCACCTGGCGATATTTTGCCTACGAAAGGTGTCTTTCATACCGCATACCTATTTTAGCTAAGAGTTAATAGAGTTAAGCAACTATAGAGGTAATAAATAAAAAAAAATATGGGAATTTGACAAGGATTCAAAAGTGGTGAAGTCGGATTTTTAATGATCTGCAATTGTTGATTTTTGTAAAACTGTCTTGTGCAGTTTACGGCAAAACTGCACAATTATACCTTAAAGTATGATTTAATTTAAATTAAAGTAGTAATAAATTATTTGAGAAATTTTACGATTACGATATCTAAAAAATAGGTCCTGTGGAATTCGTACTCGAACTCGTTGAATTCCACTGGCTGGAAATATTTTGATAGCATAATAATTAATTTAAAATTAAGAACCTTCAGGTCAGGATGTCAAGTAGGCTTTTATATTTTGATTGTCATTCCCCAGTGAGCGTCCGAAAAAAGTGATCACAATAAATGTTTAAGTCTCACGCATTCTAGCTGTTTCTTTTATAAATTTAGTAATTCGAAAGTATTGCCTTTACCTGTCGATCCCGGAAAGGTCGCTACAGTACGTACCAGGGATGTTGCAGATGCCGATTTTTTCACATCCGCGGATGCGGATGCGGATGCGGAGTTTTGCAGGCTCACATCCGCGGATGCAGATGCAGATGCGGATGTTTAAGATATTATGTAAATAAAGTCTATTAATAAAGAATTAAAACAATGATAACATAATTATTAACATTTTTATTGTAATCAAACATAAGTACTTATTTTTATGTTAACTAAAAGTAATGTATAATGTAATATTTTTTTTAAACTTCACCCACTGGTGTTTATATTAGTAATTGAAATTAAAAATAGGAGCATTATACTTGATAAAGAGTAGTATTGCCGCCTTTTCTGATTCAAGTCTGTTACGCAGAGGTTCGTAAATTAAACCCGCGCTACTGAATAGTTGTTCGCTAGGAACACTGCCCGGTAGAGCAGATAAAAATCTTCGTACTATCGGCGATAATACCTTAAATTCCCCCCGATGTACACTCCACCAGTTTAAAGGATTTTCATTCACATTTATTCTTTTTTTAGTACGGTAAGCAAGTAACTCCTTTTTGAATACAGCTTCAATGCTACCATTTTCTGGCTCATCTTGACTCTCGTCTTCACTCGACGAAAAGACGATGAGGTTCGGCCCTTGCGAGAGTAGCTTTTGTTGCATATTTTACAATTAGCTTTATCCTGGTCTTCTTTATTTGGTTCAAAATAATCCCATACATTACTTTTGGTCGGTGGTGACATTGTTAACTAACTAGTTAGATAAAATATCAATAACGGGAATCACACTGGAAAAATAACGAATTTCGTCATAAAACGATAATTTTTCCTACAATAAAACGTATTGCCGGTGAATTATAATATAATTTACCTTGTGATCTTTTGGATATTAGTCTTAAGTAATATAAAGTTTTCTTGTAAACTCTTCTTATTTACACACAATGACCACTGTATCACAACAACATTCAAAATACCTATTTATCTTTATGATACGATAAGTAGTTCACTTTCACTTCACAGCGCAAACAAACACGTAATATTTATTCACTTGCAAGAAACAAATGATGCACTAGCTAGAACAAACAAACGTGTCGAATCTTGTCACCAATTTCTTCGCTCCCATTGGTTATTATCACGTGCGACCGGCACGCGTCAATCACCGGCCCCGCCCAATTTCTTTCTTGTCGCTACTTGTATAATATTCGCATCCGCATGAATATCCGCATTGATTAATGCGGATGCGGATGCAGATGCAGATGTCCAAATCAATGCGGATGTTCCGTATTTGCGGATGCGGATGCGAATGTTCGCAACATCCCTGGTACGTACCTAATAAAGAAGATACTCGGTCATTGGCACCGTGTCGTCGGCGGAATAATAAACATTACGAAAACCTACGTATCTTCAAAACTCGTTTATAAGACGTAGTTATCAAAAATCTACTAGGTACCAAGATTTGAATGAAATTTATAAACGGGATATTAAACATATTTATTTTATCATACGCATCTCACGGAGATATCATAGATACTTATATTACTATGATAAAAGAATAGCCATTAGTGCCGAAAAATCAAGTTAAACTAAATGTAAATTCAAATGTTAATGACCATGACGAGGAGAAAATTTAGACAGTATCTAGGTAGATATAAATATGACCCACGTACCCATAAGGTGGGTGGACCATAGAAGGCCATGCTCCTTGAGAGCCCGACTATTAAAAAGTCTTAGTTATAGTCGTGTGATGTAGATTTCCTTCTACTCACACTTAGATCCACTAAGAAAACAGGAGCAGCGGCAAGTCGCTGGAGTCGCTATATTGTTTGTAAGCTTGTCATCATCTTATTTGTTTATGTCAATTTTTCATATAAAGATTTGTTTCTGTAAGTAACACCACCCGAGACCAATTTCTTTACAGAAATTGTGAATCCCAGTTAAAGTGAAGCATTTGCATTTAAAGTGCTCAAATTATTCTTAAATAAATGCAAAAATGTGATAAATAAAAATCACCCGACCAGGACTCGAACCTGGGACCTCTCGTTGGCCCGACGAGTGCTCTTCCACTGAGCTAGTTAAGTACTAAAGAAAACAAATGAACATTTGCTTCATTTTCAGTTGAAAAAATTGAAGTTTGTTGTTGGAAGTTTTCCCAGGAAAGCAAGTGTTTCCCTATAAGGCCATTCAAAAATTTGACGATTGGCATTGCAAGAGTATCTTGGATAGCAACATATGTACCTATAAATCAGGAAAATATGAACACTTGGTGCAGAAGGCACAGAAAAGAACTGGTACCTGGTATTAGATGAAAAAATAAAATAATAAGTTAATTCTAACACTCATTGGCAACTTATTTGATATCAATATAAATCTCGTTTAAATGAAAGAACTTCTTCTGTAGTATAAGAACAGATATTTTGATTTTTACAGCTCTAATTTTAACTTGAACTACGGGTTTATAATATTGGACTTCTTTAGAGCACTGTTCCTAGTTAGGCCATATGGAAGACTTTTATAAAACTTTAAATAGATAGTGATTACATGAAAAAACAAAAAAAAAAATTCTATATTAGACAATAAACCGAAGTGTTACTTAACAATTTGTTTCTTTTTATATAGAATCTACGTATTCGACAGTACCATATTCACTTATTTGGCCGCAGGGGCATAGTGTTTAATTAAATACCTACTTGCATCTTGCGCGATGTCCTTGATTCGATTCCCAGCACAAATTGTACCTATTAAGATACCTTTTATTTCCGGGTTTCTGAATCATTATTTATATTTCTACCTATTAAAGTATTTTACTTCGGGGACATAGCTGGTTGTATTTAAAATATCGCAAACATCGAGGAACAGCATAGATACTATTTTAAGCGTGTGTTGTCCTAGCGAAAAAAGTTCGAATTTCTTATTTTGAGTTTTACAGGTGTTTAATGAATGACTTCCTGTAATTGTTATTTATAAGTTATATCATTTGTGCGTCCAACCATTCTTAAGTACAGGAGGCAGCAGATCAAGCGTTACATTACCTGTCAAATTTCCCCAACCAATTTCAACTTAATGTCGAAGGCATAGAGTTCAGACTCAAGTAAATTTTTTGACAGATTTGTAACGCTTTGATGTGCTGCCTTCTGTACCTGCGTACCAAAAACTGTTACTGTCGTGACAACGTTTAGGTACCTGCAGAACATTGGTTTACCCATGGACGTAGAGGAAAAATGGTTGGCTTTCCAATTAGTGTGTGATGAAGGGCAATTGTGTGTCACTAATGGCGGGTTTCAATATTATGAAAACTGTTCGTTTTGCCTACGAACAATAGAAATCACTACCAAAATGCCTTTCTATATTCAAAATCTTGACATCTAAACCACTGCTTACGAACTGTTTGACTATAATGGGTTGCTAGGTTACATTTGACCATTTACAAAATAAGTCATTATATCTAGCCAACGACGACGTAACAAGTTATTAATTTAAACCAATGAGGTAAAGGCAGGATGGCAGTCTGCTGCGGCCAATAAGAGTTATGTTTTCATTACGTATGACCAATTAAAGAATAGGTCATTTTATCTAGCCAATGACGTAAAGATTTATTCATTTAACGAAATATCCTATCAAATATCTGTCAACATATCAATAATCCAGTTTTCTCTTTCTAACTTATCTATAACTGTGTTTGAAAAAAAAGGACGAATATTATTGAATGACATAATTTTTCTATTAATATTTACTTTGACATCATAAAAATGTGATTCAACCAATGGCAAAATCAGTCGAAGGATTGGCGTTTCGTTTTACGTAAGCAGTTAAACGCAATTAATAAAAAGCTCTAAAACATACTATAATATATTTATCGAATACTAAAACATAGCAAACATAAATTGAATAAGTTTATATATTTCTTTAGTTCAAATATCATACAAATAATTTGCTAATGCGTGATATTCTATAAATCACATATCACCTATTTTCTTGGAAGAACGTCACGCAAGGAGGGCCCATGCCAAATTTGAGAACTTACAGCCCGTAGCTAATAGATATTGTGAAACGCTACTTTTTTCCTACCAGTTTTGTACCTGTACCGGTTACGCATAGCAGTCAGTTGAATATTGAAACCCGCCATAAGTGATATTTGAGAGATACAAAAACAAAAGATTCCAAATAACTTTGCCCGTACGTAACGTAACTGACAAGGCACTATTATTTTTGACATTGTTTGATTTTATAATACCCTATATGACATTTAATAATTTTACTTTATTTGACACGATTTATTTTCTTTTTTTAATCTGTTTAATTTTTATTTTTGACACATTCTAATCCTAATTTTTAAGTATTATTTATGCTCGCGTTTTTATGGTTTTTAAATCGCCTAATCTTTTTTTTGTTGTTCTATAATTTTAATATTACTTAAGTAATAAAATTACTATTTTTAATTGTAAGTAACAATTTTTAATATTTCAAATTTATTTATACATTTTAAAATAATATTAATTGCACTGTATCATCATAAAAAGGTTCATTTTTCATTTTGTATTAAGTAACATAAACAACGCTCCCCTGTTCCCAAGCTGTAGCAGAACATCAGCGCTATTCTCTCTGAGCAAAAATGACGCTGAGCTACGGCTTATTGCACTGCTACAACACACATTTTTTTTGTGATTGTAAGTATTTCTTTTTTTTTTAATTGTATTTTTTATGGTATTTAATTTTTTAATAAATTATCTTATTTGTGTGTCATAAATCTGTGAAGATATTCAAGTTTCCGCTGAGACAACGTTTGGTCATTTGCTGGACCAAATTTGTGTGTAATGCTTGTAAAAACAGATTTTGGAGAGAAAAGGCGAAAAATATAAACATAAAATACGGTTTGCTGGTCCTAACCCTAAAAGTAAGTACCTATGTACTTTCTAGTTTTTTACAACCTTGAGGTATTACGTTAAACTATGTACCTAGGTACCTAATTATTAAGTTTTAGATTGATTTACCAGAACTCGACAACTGTTTACCTATATTCAGTTAAGTTGCACGAAATTCTAAAATAAATTCCGTATGGAACATAATATTCTTTTTATTTGTATGTTAAGTCAACTATTCATATAGGTACCTATGAAATGTTAGCTTTTGGTGAAAACTATTCGATAACAGATAGCGTAAAAATAAAGTGATGGGTAACTAAGACAGATACCTACCTACTACAAAGTTCAGCCAGTGCGGGAAAGGTCTTAGGTCACTGCGGCACAAGTCTTGTTTTAGCTTATTAGGTTGACTAGGGTTGTCAAAATATTTTTTTGTAAAATAATGAAATAAATTTGTATGAAAGTCTTTACCAGCACTAATCGTATATTCTAGAAGGCAACCCTTAAGTTTTATCTCTCCATTTTGTTCATTCAGCGGGAATAGTGTAGCTTCCCAGCAGTGAAAGAATTTTTTAAATCGGTCAAGTCGTTTCGGAGCCTGTTCAATCCAAACAAACAATAAAAAAATCCTCTTTATAATATTAGTACCTATAGATTATAACAAAATAAGAAATTATAGTTTTTTTCCTCCAGGACAACGCACGCCTATTTTTGAATAACTACATACCTACTTACCTCCCTACTTTTCAACCGATTTCCAAAAGGAGTAGGTTTTCAATTCATGACTATGTTCTTTTTTTGTGTCTGTTACACGATTTAACGGACAATTATGAATCGATACTTGTTTCATGTGATAGAAGATACTTCAGAGGTGGTCCCGTATTTGAATCGAAATCGATTGAGTACCTTTTGATAATTTTGAAACCTTCGAAAACTATATGTAATACGGTGAACTATTCCTTGATGACCAAACTTACTTCAAAGCCAAAGCTTTGATGAGGATTTAAATACCTTATAGTATGATTTAATTATTAGGATAATTATAATATGTATGTACTTACGTATTATTTGAGAAATTTGACGATTACGTACGATATCTAAAAAAATATGTACTTAATAAAAAAGATACTCGGTCATTGGCACCACCATGTCAGCGGAATAATAAACATTACGAAAACCCACTTATCTTCAAAACTCGTTTATCAGACGGAGCTATTCAAAAATCTATTACAAAGATTTAAATGAACTTTAGAAACGGCTAAGTATTTGATTAGAAACGGATATTACTTTGATTAAAGGTACGCATCGACGGAGTTATCATAGATATATCCCTATGACAAAAGAGCGATGTCGAAGTTAATACAAATCATGGTAAACTAAAGTAGTTCAATTCAAATTTTAATGACCATCACGATGAGAAAATTTAGACAGTAGGCATCTATGTGTGTATATTTAAGTGTGTAAACCTCAGCTAATGAGTTGCAATGTTGTGTGTGTCATAGAATTACGTACGATTGATCATAATAGCTATTGTTGATTATCTCGTAACAATGTTGGCTTACTACATACAGATACAGTAAATATAGGTACGTAAAAGGTACTCTTATAACAATAAATAATAAATATCTGCCACAGATTTTACATAAAGGGTGGTCGCTAGCCAGGCGAACTCTAAAGGGGTCCTGCCTGACCCACCACGCACCTTGCTTTCTTTTACGACTCCATTATCCAGTGCGGCTAATCTATGCCAACCCTCTCCCTACCATTTTTAAAAGTAACTAGGTATACGTATAACAAACAAACAAGGTTCTGTACTATTTTGGTTGATCTTCCAAAACTACCCTTACTAATGTATCAGCCTAAACATATATTTCTAAATATGCGACTTAGCCCGCACTTACCGTCATATCAGTGTCAAATGCTTTACTCAAATAAGTAGGATATCAGTGAGGTTGTTATCAGGATTAGTGACACTTAAAGAACAACGAGTACTTACTTAAGGACAGCAAATACTTAATATTGAATGTCACAATATTGAATGCCCTAAATTCTGTCTAGATCTAATACGCAAAAGCATTAAAACCCATTCGAAAACGACCCATATTTCATTACAAAAAAGGAATCCCCTTATAAAAAATAATAAAAATAATATTTATTTGCCAGAAAATAGATACAAAAACAGACAAAAATACAAACAGATAAGTTAAATAAAGGTTTACAGACATATTCTAAAAGAGCTTTAACAAACTTTCATTTTGTTCTCATTAGTCCATTGAAAAGTTACATTTGAGGTTGCGTTTTTCTTATCAGATAAATAGTTTAAGAGATATATCATAAAAACCATTTCAACCCCTATTTTCAAGATGGCGGCCGTAGGACAAGGGTGGCGACCCCACAAACTTGGTTAAGCCCACTGACCCCCCCTGACCCCCTGACCCCCCCTACACATCAAAAAAATAAAATTGTGTCCTCTGAACGCAAGGTTAGGCATAAAAATGTAACATTTCGATGGACTAGGGGAGGCGGGCCCATTATGGGATACTTTTTTTTAAATAACTGTAAAATAAAATCTATATATCTTTTTGTCAGTACGACAAGAACAATTTCTCAATATTTTATGTGGTTACAGTTGTATGATGTTCTGTACGTCTAATATTTATAAATTTGCCAGTGCGGGAAAATATGTTCAAAATGGCAAAAGTTGAGAAGAAAAAACGTGTACCTCAATATGGGATACCATAGTCCCCATTTTTGGGATATCCCTTATTGGGTGGCACGCTTCAATATGAGATATCCCATATAAGGGGACCTATACTATATTAGGAAATCTTATATTATTATGGGATATCCCTAATTTTATTCCGGTCAGGTAACCCTTAATTATATGGAGAAATAAAAAACAATGTTATACTTTGTTGTTTTAATAATATTAAAAGTTTTATTAAATTTTACTTTTGTACTTTTATTTTAATCAGAAAGTATAATAACCATAGCCTTAATACCTAATTTATTATAAAAAAAAAAACACAGATTCCTGCATCACTAATACATACTTTAGTTAAATGTCAATAAAATATATTAAAAAATGATTTGAATTTTCTTAAAAAATGCGAAGAAACTTTTTCCCCAACCTATTAGATATCCCATATAAGGCACACCGAGCTATCCCATATTAGGGCTAGATGGTTTATAACACATTTCCGATTTCAAAACATAAACTAAGCTAATAATTACAAGAAACAAGGAATAAAACACAACACAAACATGTTTGTATGGTTTAGGAACACATTCCATGACAAAATTGCACACTTACCTTAACAAAAACAAACTTCCAACATAGGTATGAAATATTTTTTGTTGCAAAAAATTCAAATCAACAAACTTCACTCGTCTTCTAATGGCGACAGTGACGCCAGAGTTTCAACATAGTCGTTTCATGCGGTAACGAAGTGAGTCTGTGTCGATTCAAGAGGTGGCGCTGCTTACAAAACGAAATACTTAGCTGTCCCATATTGAGAACTATCCCATAATGGGGCCCGCTCCCCTACATATAAATCTACTACAGTAAAGTTTATATACATTGAAATGGGTTAGGGGCTGTTGGTCATGATGTGGGTTTTGACATTATTTTTAACTTTCATACAAAGAGTATTGTTTCGTCGTTGAAAAAATAATTTAAAAATATTTAGGAGCCATTGGTCATCGATACAATATAGTGTACATTGTATCTACAGGTTTTATTCACCATTTATGAAAATCTGAACTTATAAACAAGGCATTAGGTACTAACTTTATTTGATTGAGAAATAATTATTCGACTGACTTAAAATTACTTATCAATTAAAATAAACTAAATAGGTACAACAACTCAAAAAGAACCCTTAGGAATATAAGTACGCCACAGTCGAGTAAAGTGGCCTATGACACCCTATCATGTCAAGCACAGAACAGTTAAAAAAGGTTTTTAATTGTTCTGTGTTCCTTTTTTAACTGTTCTGTGACGTCAAGTACCTGCCCTACCACGTAGTGAATTTATTATCCTTTTCGGCCCGTGCCAAAGAAATAGACATAAATTACATACTTACTGATAGGTACTCGAAAAGCATTAACCGCCTTCTTGAGGTAGTCGGGTAAAAAGCATTTGTAATATCTAGGTAGGTATTTAATAACTTTAATACAATTTGTTATATGGGAAATATTTGGGACGATACGATATAAGCTCCCTATACGTACATACATACATACATAACGTCACGCCTATATCCGTTATGGGGTAGGCAGAACACCAGAGGTTACAAGACCATCTGATGTCACGTTTGACAAATTTGGAGGTATTATAAAGATGGAAAGAGACAATTGTAGTGACAGGGTGTCAACCTATTGCCCACAAAAACGTCTTTAAAACCTCTGTCCCTTAACTGACTTTTATAGTATGCCCGGGAAGAGAAGCAGCTGGCACATTCTACGTTTTTCTTTCGCTCCCAGTCCAGCTTGGAAGTAACGTAACCCTATACGATCAATTGTAATTAATATTGTCTTAAGTTTTCGCGATTCATACTATTAAATAAAACACTTTTTAACCGGATTTATCGCGTATATTTACATTTTAAATTTTGACTCGACGTTTAGGTGTCTTTGCAGACCCTCGTGGTAAATCCGGTTAAAAAGTTTTTTATTTAATTGTAATTAATTTATAAAAATATTTAATTTAAAACTACCTATTTCTATTTCCTAGGTACCTATGCGATTCAAAAGAAGCCACGCGCCTTTATGCCGGCATAAGTTTTGATCCCTATTTGAATCTCATTATGGACCCCAAAGTTGGGGTGTTTTATACAAAATGTGGTTAATCATGTCTTAATCATGGTATCAAATCGAGTAATTCTATCTATTATGGTGCGCATATTAGGTTACTTAATAGGACAAAATAACAAAGTAATGTTTATCTTGTCGATTCGAGTATTTATCGATGGTTGCATGCTAGCCATGCAGCACGTTCAAACAAAAACCTCTTCAGCTGAATAAAAAAAATAAAATTACAAATTTAAAGTACATATATTAAAATATTTTTTTAAACTAAGTGGATTTCGTTCAGCTTAATTCTAAGCAAATAATATAAACACCGTTTTTTTTTTTCTAAAATAGGAAAGAAGAACAATCTATTTCTTAGATTTGCTACAAAACCAGTTGCGCGTCTAACTGTTCATTTCATAGTGTGGCCGCCGCCGTTTACTAATACTCGTAGATATTATGCCAAGTTATAGCTTCATCATGCGTTAACTACCTCTGTCAACTTATTATTCAAATGCAAGTGTGTGTGTTAGGCTGTCTGTGTCTTCTTTCATAAAAATATAGGTTGTACGGTTATACATCTATTTTATTTAATATTTAAAAGATTGTTAAAAAATTTGTACACATTAAGTATTTATCTAGTTTACAAACTGTGCAAGGGATAAAGAAAATAGTGTATCAACGAGATTATTGAACCTCGTGAAGTTCAGTAAGGCTGGAGTGTAAAGTGTACGTGGATTAAATCGTATTGCTACGTGTGTACGACAAACAAAGCGTAGTTAACAATTGAATTTAATCAAGCCGAGACGCGACGATAACGAAAACAGTTTCAGTTACAAGTGTGCTGCTCCACAGCAAAGTTGTTTGTATTGTTTACCTACCAACAGATTACTAAGGAGTAATGAATAACTGTAGTAATAAAGATGGAGTTCCAGTTTTTGATACGGTACCAAAAACAGAAAGGTATTCTCGACTTGACGAGTTGTTTCAAAAGGAATTTGAAGATTCACCATCGTTTTATGTGCGAGTGCCGGGCCGCGTAAACATTATCGGCGAACATATCGATTATTGTGGCTATCCGGTGTTGCCGATGGCGCTCGAGCAAGATATACTAATGGCAGTCGGAGTTATAGAAGATCTAAATCTACATTTACGTAACTCTAACTCTAAATATGAAAAACACGATTACATATTGAAGAGTTTTGAAGAAATCAACATATCACCGGATGAAAATGGTAAACCTTATTGGTATAATTACATACTTTGCGGTATAAAAGGAGCTATCGAAAATATGAATAACAAAATATATAATGGTTTACAAATTTATGTTGATGGCAATATCCCACCTGCATCTGGCCTGTCGAGTTCATCAGCTTTGGTAAGCGCATCGTGTTTATCTTTTCTATACGCGCAGAATAAAGTGATATCTAAAGCAGAAATTGCTTCCTTATGTGCAAACAGTGAAAGATATATCGGTACTCAAGGTGGTGGTATGGATCAAGCAATAGCGTTTCTTGCAGAAAAATACTGTGCTCAATATATTACATGGAACCCATTAAAAGCAACTGCGGTGGTACTCCCTGAGGATGCTGCTTTTGTTGTCGCTCATAGTTTAGCAGAAGCTAACAAAGCAGCAACTAATGATTTTAATAGACGGGTTATCGAATGTAGATTAGCTGCCAAAATTTTATCATCTAATAGTAAAATTATTTCAACCAATAAAATTCTAACTCTCAGTGAAGTACAACATTTATGCTCAAAGAACTTAGAAGAAATGGTAGAATTAGTAGAAAAAACATTGCCCAAAGATTTTTACACTAAAGAAGATATTTCTATATTGCTTGACATCAGCCAAGAAGAGTTAGAAGATATTTACTTTACATCCAACACAAAACATTTGAATGAACTTAAATTAAAACAACGTGCATTACACGTTTTTAATGAAGCAATACGCGTTGAGAATTTTCGAAACACATGCTTAAATTTTATCGAAAATATAAATACACGGAATGGCACAAATGGAAGCATTGGAGACATTATAGATAAGAAACCTACATTGTCTTGTCTTGGTAAATTGATGTCTGAAAGTCACATGAGTTTAAGAGACCTCTATGAATGCTCTCATAAAAATCTGGATATTTTGGTGGAAATATCGCAAAAACTTGGTGTCCACTGTCGCCTTACTGGGGCTGGGTGGGGTGGTTGTGTCGTAGCGTTATGTCAAAAAAATAAAGTCAATGAATATATTGAGCTATTAAAAAAAGAATTCTATGAAAACCACTGCAACTTAGATAAAAATAAATGTGATAATTATGTTTTCGCAACTACACCAAACTATGGGGCTTGCATTTATGATAATCGTAAAGTTTTAGTCAGTTAACTTCAACTTTGTAACTGCGAATGCGTAATTATTAGAAAAGTATTTACATAAATCTTTAGGTAGGTAATATATTTGAACTAATACATATAAAATAAATATTTTTGCAGCTACTCCAAACTATAGTGCTTGCATTTATAATAATCGTAAAGTTTAAGTTAATTAAATTCTACTTTGTAGGTAATTTTCAATACCTATGTAAGTATTTCAGACATCTTTAGATACATAATAGAAGTATATTGGATATGTATAACAAAGTTTATTCAGTTTGGGTTATATTTTATGGCTTTATTTTATTATATCCTAATGAATAGATACACAATATGTAACCTTACAAGATTGGCATGAGAATTGTTTATATAAAATAATTTTATTTCATAAACTTTAGGCAAAGAATCTGCTTCATAAGGTAATTAATAAAATACTGTCGTTTAATAATTTCGTATCGTTTAATAGAGCAAAATAAACTGCAACGTGACCAAATAATAAAAATAGCTATGTTATTCAACTTATTGAATTGGTTTAAAACACATCGTAGATATAACTGCACTTCCAGTTTTATGAAATAGCTATTATTTTTATTTATATGGAAATTTAGTGCCTATTGAAAATCATATTTTTTTTAGATAATTGTTTCTCGTAATTTAAATTGTGTTAACTTTTCCATGTAGTTACAATGTATTTAATAAAATTTTGTAAATCAAACATAAATGTTTTATTTTCGTAAGCCTTTTTTATGGTTATAGCTATTGGTTTATCTAAACAATATATGCGAAAATGTAGTACCTAACAAAACTTTGAACATGGCACTTATGTTTACCTATCACTATGTATACCTACGTCAAATTTCACTCCTCAGGCCGGCGCCAGACTAAGCTTTAAATGTTTGAACAAATGTGTGGCGCTGGACTTTGGATATGTATTCAACGTTTGCACAAAGATTTGCACTTTACCATCCGGAGTCGGTCTTTTTCTACGGCTATGTATCTTTGTATTTCAAGTACAGACATTGACTGTGAAAAGTTTAAAGATGTATGAAATTTTATGAATATTGAAGTAGGTACATTATAATATTTACATTACATTAATTAGTACATTATAATAATATTCAAATATTATAATATAGGTACATTATAATATTTGAAGTGGGACACAACCGTTGTCGGAAGGTGCCGCCCTAGGCGAATGTATGACAATCAAATTGATGTCGTTCGTAAAAAAGGCCTAGTTAAAGGTACCCGTAACCGGCAATCATGTATGAAAAGATTAATGAACGTGGAGGAAGCGAAACAGGCGTGAGGTTATGAATGTAGGTAAGTACCTATGTGTATTCTTTACTTATCTACTGAATGACCTTGAATCCATTATAGCTTACATATATTTTATATTCCCCGGTATATAGAAATTAATATAATTTTCATTTTCATTCGTGTATATATAAAACCATATAAGAAAATTTGTTTAGTGAGTTTTTAAATAAATTATTGTTATTTCATCATTCTTTACTACTAAATTGGAAGTTCTATAGGTTAGTTCGGCAATACATTTGTACAATCGTCTCATCGTCTGTTTGTTCAATCAAACAACTTGTCAAGTTGTGGCTTGTGGCGATTATAATAGGATTGCCAACGTTGTGGTTTTAATGAGTTGTTTTCAGGATTTTCTGTGTGCTATTAGGCGCAATTTGTGATAGCTTTTTTTAATTTATTTTTTAAAGTGATGGAATTGTTTGTAATTTTGACCAATTATTTCAATCGAAATTGGTAGACAAGTGAATGCTAATTTTAACTAGAGAAAACACGTTATTTCTAAAACTGGGTTCTATCTAACTGGAACAAATATAAATATGTAAATTGAAATTCACTTTGATATTTTTTTATACGTTTTCGTAAACAGGAGTTTTATGGTTTGTGATTATCCACTAGACTGTACCCTGGCAAATAATTCAATGCAGTAAAATGTCAGTTCCAGTTTGTCCACTTTCGGGAAGAAAAAAATAGTGATGTGGGTTAAGTGAATGAACGTAATATTTTTTTAAATAATAATGTCGTAATGTATGGAAAAAATATTTTGGCCCACAAGATATTTCTTTTTTTATTTTGCTGTAAGCGATGGGCAACTATTCTTGAAAATTCATTTTTAATGACAAA
Source organism: Stenoptilia bipunctidactyla (assembly GCA_944452665.1). Taxonomy (NCBI): domain Eukaryota; kingdom Metazoa; phylum Arthropoda; class Insecta; order Lepidoptera; family Pterophoridae; genus Stenoptilia; species Stenoptilia bipunctidactyla. The sequence goes on from OX101726.1 coordinate 15,957,321, forward strand.
ACGTGTTTAAAAACCAAGAAGTTATCAAGTCGATTTCACTACTGTAACCGTTTTAAAGCATTATTTATGTATGGTAATTAATTATTGTCATCAAAGTTACTTTAAAAATATAGTAGGTACACATCTCAAATTCAATTATTTATAAATTTCTTTAAAATTTTATGCAAAACGAATGACAAAGGCTTATTCGTTTTCTGTCAGTTTACTGTATTGAATTATTTGCCAGAGTATACGTTGACTTTTTAACAATGCACAATAATTGACTAATGAAAATCTTAAAGTCTTTATCGTTTTTATATTTAAAGAGCGCGCGCTTTAGCGAGTGAAATCTACCACATACAATGGCTAGGTTTATCGTCGATTAAAATTATTAAGTATATAAGGTAGGTAGGTACTATTATAGGTACCTAGGTAATTATAAGGTAGGTAACTTTACCGCAAAACTACCGCATTTTTTCTTAAGAGTTACTCTACTCTATCGATTGCAAAATGATTTTCAACAAACTATGTCTTCAGAATATTATATTAAATTATTTTGTATGTTATCGAATAGATTACTTTTTTCAAATTCATGGGTAACTTTTTATTAAAGCTAGGCAACACCGACAGCTGCTGACTGACGAAATCTTATTTTGATTGAAGTGTGTAAAAGAGGTTATTTATATTTTTTAGGTGACTCAATATTTACTTTTAAAAAGAAGGCCTTATATTGTACTAATGTATGAACTAATCTATTGAATTACTAATTAATACTAAAGAACAAATTAATGTTGCCTAATGCCTAGTGTTTGAGTTAAAATATTGAAAATAAGTATTTTAACTTTATTTGGATTGGCATATGGTACTTGGGTCAGAGCTGAATACTGGCTGATACAGAAACCACAATAATTATACTAAAACCTTATTTCTCTTCCGTTACCTTTAATACTCAGGGTCAATTTTGATTCTTCTTATAGAAAAAAAAACACAAAATAAATGCTCACTAATAATGTCTTCTAAAGAAGAAATATTAGCTGCCAGGCAGGCAAAAAAGCTTGCAAAGAAAAAGGGTGCATCGGGAAACACTCAAGTGGCTCAAGCAGCGTCACTAAAAGAAGAAACAGTGTCAGAGCCCACTAATCCAGTTGCTGAATCTTCTAAAAGCAAAGATGAAGTAGATAGAGTAGCTGTCACCAAGGATATTCAACTTGAAAATTCAGAAGTTTCAAAGGAGCAAATAAAAGCTGAAAGAGCGGCAAAGAAAATGGCTAAACAAGCTAAGAAAAAGGGTTTGGTGGAAAGTGGCGATAGTAACACTAATCCAGACTTAACTGTGAAAGATGTAGTAGAGACACTGAAAGATATTGTAAATGTTGCTAAAGAAATGAAGGAAGTAACTGCAAAAGTTAATGCTATGGAATTAGAACCCAATAAAAAGGTAAAATATTTTTTCTCTTCATAATATCCAACAAACTATTAAAGAACATAATAATACAGCCTGTGTCTATGTAAATTATCAATTTAATGATAGTAGCTATAATTTTGCCGGGGTTATTAGGTTTCTAATTTTTGAATGTTTACTTTCCATTACAACAACAGCCCGAATAAAGTTCAGTTTTCCTGTACTTAAAAAAATTATAAACTACAAATGTTGAAGTTCTGTTTAAATGCTGCTTGGATGGCACAGTCAAGAGAAATTTCTTAACTGGTCTCTCTTATTATGTATTGTGAAAGTTGTGTGCCAGATAAAACAATTCAGTTTCACAACATAATACTTAACATTATCAAATGTGTCTTCTTCACTTTTGTTCTAATAGCTTTATGTTATTTTACAACCACAAGACTTACACTCTTTATAGTTTTAATGGCCCCATGTAAGCTATATTCTCCATGTAAGCATATAGGAATATAGCTAGAATATGGCATGATCTGCATTAGTTATAATAATAGAAAAAAACATTGGGCAATGTGGTATATAACTGAGATATTACAGTTTTTTTTATTTACTTTGTTCTCAATACTTTAGAATTATGGCTGATTGATTATATTGTCTAGAAATCCTTTTTCTTTTTACTAGCCTTCAGAATCTGGCAAAAGTAAAGTAGAACTAAGAAATGAGAGGCGAGCAAAGCAGGAAGCACAAAGAGCTGCCAAGCAAGCGACAGCACAACAAATACCAACAAAACCGAAACCTAAAGAGGAATCTATTGCTAGTGAAGTTAAAAAAGAGGTAAGTTATAACACTTGACTTCTCCAATAAATACCTTGTAATACTGATTATAGACAAAACATAGAATTTATGTTTGTTTTCTTTTAGGAGAAACCTGCGAAGCAAAAAACTGTAGAAAAATCTAAGTCTAAGTTACAAAAAACTTCCACTGCTAACTGGTTCCAACAGCTACCTGTAGACAAAGATAAAGAAACTTTGAAAAATATTCCAATCAATTCTAAGTAAGTATGGATGCCTTACAGATCAATGTCTTGCAGATCTTCATGAATATCTGATTCATCTTCGCAACTTTGGCATCCGCTACCTCCTTTCACTTCCACATTGTTTTTGATCGCTGGCTAAGGGTTTTTTTTGTGTTGAAATCCTCTATGACAGATGATTATTTTACTTAAGTAATACTGCTCTATGAAATGTGGAAATTCACATACAAAAGTTTAAATACTTGTAATAGATGTTTTAAAAAAAAATCTTGCTATTCATCCTAGTAACTAGAATCAACTGGAATATTTTCTAGTAAACAATGTCATTATTAAAAACAAGAACAAAATATTATTTGAATAACTTTAAATTGCAATCATTATATTCAAAACATTGAATTTTAAAATCTTTTTTAAGATATTGGATTATTGTTTAACTGTATAGTAGGATATCTGGATCAAGTGTTATTTATGAAGTATTTCTTTACCCTCTAATTAATCAGTTTTCGTAAAGGTAGATTCAGCCTTGACATAATGGATTATACCAATGGTTTGAAATAAAACAGTAGAAGCAAACATAGTCTTACACATCCATGACAATTGAAAAAAAAAATTGATTCATCAAATTACTAAATCACTGTAGGTATACCACATACACTTATAAAACATCTGGATTTGCAATATCTGCTATTGATAATCAATAACCGTCATGACTAAGGGGTAGCTGAAGTGTAGGTATGTTTTGAACTAAATGTATAAAAACTCTTATTCTTCGAGTACACTGTTCATACTTGTTTAACTTTAATTTTAATCACCTGATTAAATACAATAGCATAAAATAGATATGAAGCTTATTAGTAAATTATGATTCTAAATTTATCTTCGCCATATACATTTTGTTTGTTGATAAACTCTAATTAATTACATACATACATAACTTCACGCCTGTATCCCTTATGGGATCGGCAGAACACCAGAGGTTATAAGACCATCTGATGTCACTTTTGACGTATTTGGAGGTATTATAATGATGGATAGATACTATTGCAGTGACAGGGGGTCAGCCCACAAAAACGCCAATAAAACCTCTGTCCCTTAACTGACTTTTACAGTATGCCCAGGAAGAGATGCAGTTGGTACATTCAATGTTATTCTTTCGCTCCCAGTCCAGCATGGAAGCACTCTAATTAATTGTTGATAATATTATTTGTTGATAAAGTATAATGTGACGGACAGATGAATCAGGATTGTTTCTTTATTAAAATAATAAGCCATTGTTGCATCTCTTTCTGTATTTATGTCTCGCACCTGGTAATAACAAGACAAAAGCTTTTTTATAAACAAGTAACTCAAGTTATTTTTTCATTTGATAAGTTTTAAAACACATTTATTTTTCAGCCTACATCCAGCAATTATAAAATTAGGCGTCCAGCTTGCAACACGAGTGGTTACTGGATCCAACGCCCGGTGTATTGCGTTATTAGATGCTTTGAAAAAGGTAACTATAAGATTCAAATAAATACCCATAATTATCATTAAATACCCTCAGATTGACAGTTTCAAAATAGGTGCTTGTCGTCCGGGTCAGAAAGATAACAAGTAGAATAAGTGGGCGTTGCTGTGTTTTTTTACACCAAATAAAATTAATGATACGGAATTTTATTCCATGTTGACTGACAGAATATTGGTTTTGACGTCATGGCCCGTTTATATCATAGTACCGATTTCGAGTTTCCAAAAATAATCCTGATCATAGCTATAAGCAAAACTATGAGCTTATTTTGTGGCTAATATGTTGCCGTGTTCAAAAATTGTATTATTTATTCTTCCAGTGATTACTAATTAATCTCTATTCGTTAACTGACAGATGGTGCGAGATTACACCCTTCCTGCAAAAACAGAGTTCGCTCGCGGTCTTGAATCCCACTTGGCCGCAAGTTTGGAGTACTTATGGAAGATGCGACCGCCGGCTGCCTCGCAAACCAACGCTGTAAAATTCTTCAGGAACCATCTCACGCAGTTGCCTAACAATGTCGACGAATTTGATGTGAGTAGCTCCTATGCATCGAGTTATAGGTACTCTATTGTAATTGACTGTAATTAAAAAAGTCGATAAGGTTTATTAATGGTTGGAAACGCAGGTATAGGGAAAACTGCCTCGCTATAAAAAAATATCAGTTTCCCGTCGTTTTACCATAATTACTCTCTTGATAAGATATAGTAGGTATACCTACAGCCAACACAGAATGCGATTAAATAGAAATATTTTTTTGTTTCACAAATTAGCCCATTCAACACAAAAATCTTTATTTGATGGAACAACTCAAGTTAAGCATAAGGTATAATTTAACAACAAATAAAACCGTTATGCGCCGTTTATGAGTAGGCGATGCGTCGCCGGCTTTACTGTATAGAGTAAATCGATATGTATAGTATTTGATCTCGTGAATACGCACGACGAAGCCCCACTTAACGAGGGGGGCTTCGTAAAACGAAAGAAACGAGGCCTACGAAAGAAGAAATACCGCGAGTCACCACTACACATTTATAATGTAAATTCATCAATGTCAAAGCTATGATACTTAGTGGCAATTTTTTGACAAAAGACGTTCGTTATCCATTTGGTATCTATTGGGAGCCTTTTACTAATATTCATTGGTAATATTCAGCGGTGCTTTCAAACCTCTTTATTGATAATTGACAAAGTCAATGTAAGGCTGGTTATATTCGACTAATCGACAAATTCGGTATGTAATAAACAGAAACACATTTATTGCCCATTTACATACTGATGAGGACTAATATTTATATAGTGCGTTAGGTATCGGATTTCCGTTACTTCACCCACGTATAATATGTTAAATTTTATCGACAAAATACTATGCAATGGGGGGTCCTACCCCTCACCTCTCTGAATGACAGCTATTTGAAAATTTTATACCTCGTATTTTCACTAGTTCACTTAAACTCATTTTTTTCCCATTTTCATGTCGCCCCGATACACAAATCAATAATCTTATTTGAAAGATTATGACATTTGCTAGTATTTAAAATAATCTTTGTATTGTAGGTATAGTATGTTGTCGATAAAATTTAACATACTATACGTGTGAGAAGTATCGGAAATCGGATGCCTAACACACTGTGAAACTTCTTAAGTAAATACCTAGTCAATAATACAAGATTAATTAAACAAAGCATGAGAAACAAAAGACACCTCAGCTAGGGCTGCCAACTGTTTTTCTAAAAATAAAGTAAATTTGAGTAAGAATATCAAACAGTATTTTTCTTAAATAAACAGTATTTAATTTAATTTCATGTTTCAAACACATATTCATTATTAGAGCTACTTGCACACCTTAATAATTTAAGTTTAGCACATACTTAAGTGTTTAGCACTTTAAGCTGAAAACAGTATTTTGTATACTTTATTTTGGTCCAACAGTAAAAAGTATAATGTAGTGAAAAGCAGTAAAATACTCTTTTTTGTTGGCATCCCTAAGCTGAGCATGCAAATAGGTAGGTATTTATTTAATTAAAAAACCGTTGAACGTGACATCGCTCCCGCGGTTTTATGTTCCGGAAATGTTTTATGAAGTGCCAGGTCTTTCCTAAACCCGTATGCTTTCACATTCGACCTCAACGCTATTGAAAACCTGCTTTAAAATTAATTCATATAATCATTATTGTTTCTTGTTTCAATAGGCCAAGAAAAGATTACAAGAAGAGATTGAACGGTACATCCACGAACAGATCGATATGGCAGGGGAAGCAATCAGCATTGCTGTGAGGCACAAGATCTGCCCTGGCGATAACATCCTTACTTATGGCTGGTAATTATCATTAGTCTTTGGTAAATTTATTGAGTAATATATTGTAAATCTTTTTCCAAATAAAAGTTAATCGGTCTAAAGTGATGTGCTTGTTAGAAATATTTTGAAGTTGCAAGACTCCTTTTTCTATTAAACAATATGTTGTCGGTTCACAAAAGAAGACAAATTTAGTTTCTTAAAATTTTCCTTTTAAGTAAAACAATTAAACGAATGGGTTATAAAATTTCTACTTTCTGTAACTACTTAAAGTTTTCTTTCTTTAGTGTGCACTTATCAATTTTAAGTAAAAGCTAAGTCCCTTCCATAATGACATATTTTTTTGGCGTTGACTCAAGCATAGGTAAACTGTCAATTCTCCATAGAGAACTGTCATAAAATGTATAATGTAGAGTTCAAATCTGAATGAGCTCTCATTCATGCATGACACAAACCTAAGTCAACTTTGTGCTAGGTGGAATCAGTAAGCAAGGTCAAACGTGTATCATTAGACATTTATTTCTATAAGAAACTAAACAAGTCTTATAAAAGCTTTCATAATACTGTCCTAAGTCATCAATTTTGTCGCCAGCTCGTCGCTAATCGAGCGTATATTCCGAGAGGCGTGGCAGGCTGGTGTCAAGTTCCGCGCGGTGCTCATCGGTGCTCGCGGGGGACGACACCATGAGATGCTGCGTAGACTGCGCGCTATAGGCCTGCCGTGTGCTGTTGCTGACGTTACTGCTCTAAGCTTTGTTATGCCAACGGTAATAAACATAATAAATAAATTGCCCGAACTTACTACGTGGGCATAAAAAAAAATCGATCGAGTCACCCAGATCCAGTTTGGAAAAGTTCGATTCCTAAACTGGCCCAGTTGGAACTCGGAACCCAGGACCTCTCACGCCGCAGCTGAAAACATGAGATGAAGCACGGAGGCCATCAAATGGTACGTAACCACATACACATAGGACTGTGTTAGTGAAACAAGATGTTGAGGCAAGAGCGCTCTATGGCCTGCCGTGTGCCTGTTTTTTTTTTCAGGATAGGCATAACACCTATAAAACCATCTGATGTGACATTTGTCAAATTTGGAGGTATTATAATGATGGAGAAAAACTATTGCAGTAACAGGGGGTCAGCCTATCGCTCACAAATACGCAGATAAAACCTCTATCCTTTAACTGACTTTGAGTATACCCGGGAGAGAAGCAGCTGGTACATTCTATGTTTTTTCTTATGCGTATTTTCGTATTTTCTTAATTAGTACGATGATTTTTTTATTTCCAGGTTAATAAGGCTCCTCCAGTTTTATGGCCGTGGCACATACATACTTATTCAGCAAAAATCAAATCCCTTAATCCAATTTAAATTCCTAAAACTCCCATAATCCCTTTAAATAATCCCTTTAAAAAAAACTAGATTTATTTATTTTAAACTACCTACAAGAAAACTTACAGCTAGGAATTACAGTTAGATTTTTAGTTTTTAGAAAAGAAGAGAGCCACAAGAAATTTTCACATTTAACACAATAACAATATAAATAAGAATAAACAGTCAACAGTTTTTTTAAATATTTAATGGGGAGAATAATTACTTATAAAAGATCACTTTTAACCATTTTTAAATAAATAAATAAATAAAATCCGCAGACAATCACACCAACTGCATGGCCCCAAAGTACTTGTGTTATGGGATACCATATAGCGAACTAGGGGGAACCTAGAATATAAATACATAAATAGATAAACACCCAGACACGGAACAATTTTTTTTTCTTGTGCCGTGCGGGGATAGAACCCGCAACCACTGGCGTCTGAGGCAGACAGGTTTACCCCATCGCCAAAGTGGTCGTCGAAAATCGAAGGTCGAAGAAAATCTTTAGCAAGGGTCGCCCTAACACTTGGAATGCTGGAGTAAAAAAGATCAAATCGTTCGCGTCGCTATTAACTTTGTTCACTAGGTTTCTCGAGCGTGCCATGAATGAGTTTTGCCTATAGTTGGTAGCAGCGATGGGAAAGTAAGTAGCGATGGGGAAGTAGTACGCGCATATCTTGCAATCTCGTAAACGGCATCAACAAAAAGATGGCCAACTTTGACCTCTTCCACTGCAGTATCCCGAGTGTGAGGGCGGCCCTGTCAAGGGATTTCCTTAGTGTATAAAAATAAAAAAATTAAAAGAATTTGTTTACTCGTATAGATTATATATCCGTAAGTTTTGGCACTTACTTTTCTTATGCTTAATTTATTATTTGTTAATATATTTATTATATATAGATATATTTTTTTTTTCTCTAAAAATATTTTTTGTTTTTTTGTCAAAGAATAAATAATATGTAGGTTCTTATGACTGTGAATTGTATTTACCTAACCTAATATATATACCTAATATAAAGTATATTTTTAGAAGTGAAAACTTGTTTTGGCTTTCTATCTCTAAAAAATTGTTATTTTAATTCCTAGCTGTAAGTTTTCCCAAAGATTGTAAATAAAATAAAATAAATATGCCAATCATAGACAGAAGCACCGGTGCATCAAATTATTATTGGTAATTTTCATGATATTGCAGATATCTGGTATTTTGCAATCCTTCAGGTGAACAAGGCAGTGCTCGGCGCCAGCGCGCTGCTAGTGGACGGCAGCGTGGTGGGCGCGGCCGGCAGCGCGCAGGTGGCGCTGTCTGCGCGCGCGCACAACGTGCCGCTGCTGGTGGCCGCCGAGACGCACAAGTTCTCCGCCAGCGTCAGGGCCGCCGCGCTTGACTATACTGAACTTGGTGAGCGGGATTATTTAATATTTATTTATTTACCCTTTATTATACACAATAAAAAAAATACAGAACAAATAAAAAGAAAACAATGTATAAAGGGCGGCCTTATCGCCAGGAAGCGATTTCTACCAGGCAACCCCATAGAATAGAGAGAGATTAATAGAGTTCTATGAGGTTTATTTATTCACACTTTATTATACACCGAAGATATACAATCAGTAAAAGTTACAACAAACAAAGCAGTAAACATATTGACAACCAGCTGGTGTAGAGGTAACATGCATTGCCTTCTATGCCAGAGGTCCTGGGTTCGAATCCCGGCGGCGACGGATATTTGTGTGAACACAGATATTAGTCGTCAAGTCATGGATGTTTATTTAAGTTTATTCTAATAAAAAATATGTATTTATTCAATATGTATGTTTATATATTTCTTAAGTATATCAGTTAACTAGTATCATAACACAAGACGTTCTTTAAAAAACTTAATTTGGGCTAGATAATGTTGTGTAAGTGTCAGAAATATTTATTATTATACCTTTTGAGATTTTAAAATATTTTTGCTTTAGAATTTTGGAATCGTTATTCAATGTTCGACTTTAATTTCACTTGAAAATAAGTGGCGATTTACATACATACACACGGTTTCAGAAAGGAAGGAACATCATAAAACGTTGCCGGAACTCTAGACACTTTAACCCTTTACCCGCCAGACATTATATCAGTTGTCGTGCTCCCAGCGCCAAGCACAGTAAATCTATAAATAAATACCTAGAACTTAATAGGAATGTACAATGGTTTTTTTTTTTATAAAATATGGATGGGACGTTTGTCTTCCATGACACCTGATGTTAAGTGAACATGAAGACTAAAGTGGTAGATCGATATACCCGTCTCAGCTTCGCACGCTTGAAATTCAATCTTAATAGTTTTAGCTGTTTAAGCTTGAAGAGGTAACAGACAACTATATAGAAAGAGTAACTTTGATATTAAATTTCTAATATTATGTATTTCGGTACCCAAATGAAACAAAGATCGTTTAAAAGATTTATTGATTTCCGCACAAAGTGATGAAGTTTTCATCTTTTAATGTGATTAAATCACATTTATCGATAACACGAACATAATAACTAATGCGCAAGCACAACAGTAATGGAAAATTCCACAAGGTGGCACACTTTATGACTTCAGAAGCGGTCATCTATTTCCGACCGTGGCGCTGTGTGTACTAGCAAAATTCGTTTCAAAACATGCACGGTAGGGATGGGAATCATCAACTCAGTCACTGACATTGTTGTACTTATTTTCAAAGAAATTAACCAATTATTTCTATAGTAACAATTGCTTTAATTGTTTTGATTTATTTGTTAAAAAATAGTGAGTTTAACAAAAATATTTTTACTTAAGTGGATTTTCATATCAGTAAATCTTTGGTTATGTCTCATTTGGTTATGTTTGGTATGTCGGATATATGATCATATATATCCGACAATGGACAACAATGAAAACATCAGTAATTTATATAACTTCTGATATATTTTTAAGGTTTTCTAATTAAGAGACTTAAGTGTAATCTAGCTTTAGTCTATATATACTATATCCTACTACACCAGATCATATACCATAAATTAAGTAGTACTTATATACGAGTAATTATTTAAAAACCATTTTTTTTTACTACAGGAGATCCCGATGACCTAATCGATAAGTCAGACGAAAACTGTCCATTGAAAAACTGGCGATCGAATCCTAACCTGACGTTGCTGAATTTAACTTACGACGTGACCCCGCCCAGTTTAGTTACAGCCGTGGTTACAGAATTAGCGATATTGCCATGTACTAGCGCGCCCGTCGTGCTAAGGTTTAAACTGTCTGAATATGGAATCTAATTTAATGAGAAATGTATCATAGAGAAGATAGCAATAAAATAAAACTGATGTTGCATTATGAAAACGAAAATGATGTTTGCAAAAATTAGGTATTTTTATGATGTAAATTACAATTTTTCCATTGTTAAAATTAAATATTGTTTCTTCGACCTTGTGAAAATAGCTATATGATGATGTTCAATAAAACAATTTCTCAGTATCGATAAATTTTATTTGCCCTCAACATAAAAAGCCTCATTCAATTTCTTGGTGTAGAGTTATGTACAGTCTGCAACAGTTTTATGTATACCACCCAGTCTCCCGCATGCATACAATATGCATGGAAATTGTATGTGTATGGGAGACTGGGTGGTAAAAATAATTCCATTACAGACTGTACCTATCAGTTTGAGTGCCATATCCAGGAATAAACCATGAATATTCACACACGTTGGACCATCCTACTTGTCGGAGTGCAGATATGTATTAATTTGTGGGTTTTTTACGGACTCACGCGTGTAATTACGTCGTTACGTGCGGCTCTGACTCATTTCATTAAAATCTTTCCGAAATCAGGCACTGCTGTGCGGAACTCTGTGTGCTATAAATACCTGTGCTATTTGCTACGCATTTTGTTTCTCAGCTTGAGCGCGATGAATGCATTGTCTGTGTGTTGGACTTAGCAATTTTTATACACAGACGGTAAACCTAAGATATTCCTACAATTAAAGATACCGATTAACCATTTAGGCCCAGTAGCCTCCTCTAGCTCCATCATGTTTCTAGAGGGGGTAACAGGGACATTAAACTAAGTCCTAGAAACCCCCTTTACCAAATGACACAGTATTGGGATTATAAGAATTGGGACATAATATAAAAGTTTTAGTAGTCCCTGAAGGTGGAATAACCAGAGGGGGCTACTGGGTCATACCGGATTCAACTACATAAGTTGCAATTTCACATGGGGCCCAATTGACTGGTGACATGTTAAGATAATCACTCAAGTGTCCAACTTCTTCGTGCTTCTTATATAGGTTTGGGACAGTACTAAACACTATTGATGCCTTCACATTTAGTTGTTGTAACTTTAGATAACTGTTTCCTGCAGCTTCATCTGCATACATGTTATTCACGGCAACACCCCTTCACTCAAAATATCATAGTGTCTATTTTGATGTTAAGGTGTCTTGTTATTAGAAATTCTAATAGCATTAATAACACTATTGTGTTGTAAGGAAGGTATTTTTATTCTCACAAGCTCTACACCTTAACAAATTTTTTTTTTAAAGTCAATGGCGTAAAGTGAAAATACATCAGAGACCTATACTATAAGCAGCCAAAGAGCACAAAACATAAAACTGTTGAATAAAACAAAAATCCATAATGTCTTAAGCATTTTATTCTCTTACATAAACTTTGAGGAAATGCAAATCACTAGATGTGTAGTATTGAAATATAACATAAATAACATTAAATTAATCCTTATGCTGATGTTCAGACTTATGTATTGAGAAATCTAATCTCATATAAATAATTACACATACAAATAGTGCATAAAGAAAGCCAACTACAAGGAGAGGTTCTTGCAACATCAGCAAACGAGGGAATGTGTATCGAAGCTGAAAATCTTGGATGTGATTCTCCACAACATTCTTTTTCGAAAAAGATATAACAGGACGTCCTTTTGTATCCAAATAGGTAAAGTGCAAACTGTCAGACAGTTTAGTTGCAGAATATGGGATATTCAATTTAGTATTTGTAGATCCTTCTGGTAAGATGATTTTAGTAACCAACTCATCAACCTGCATATCATCAAAGATATGATCAATGGCACGCAACTTCAATAAATACTCATTACCAGAATGGAACAAATATTCATAACTCGGTACATTATATCCTAAAGTATAGTGTGTTCTCCATCCACCAAAGAGTGGGTATCTAGGTCTAAGATCTAATTCAACAGAGTCCTTTCTTACTTTCATATTGGATGTAGAGATGTTTCCATTTGTATCCCTGTAGTAAACATCTGATGCAGAGGCCGGTAAAAGTGTTTTATAAGATCTTACACTGGCTGGTCCACTATGATGGTCTTGTTGATAGTCATATCGTGAAAATGGGCCCTTAAGTTTAGCACCAGTATGAACAACTTCAATTACTTCTTCAATAGCAATATTACCCCAGTGTGAAACTTCAATAAGTCTTTCAATCTTTGTGACTGTTAAAAATGGTGAGTTATTCTTGTAATGAATGCTTAATGGTTTTTCAGTAAATGGTGCAATATTTGAATAGGGACCATAAAGAATGGTGCCGTCAACTTGTGAGAATGGTTTGATCTTGGTAAATGATTCTACACTTTTAGTATTGAGAATAAAATTCGTTTTTTGGGTCATAACTAAATATGGAGACAAAAAGTACAAGTTGCCCTTGTACTGAACCAATTGATCTTCTTGTTGAGTTATATCTGTAGGATACGGCTGTAAAGCTTTGGTGAGAATAAAATCAGCAGTAACTGTGGTAGTAGCGCCTGCACTGACGACATCTTTTAAATCAACACGCCAAAACTTGATGCTTTCATGTCCAGCCACTGTAGTATCTACAGTACGCAAATCTTTATTATTGTTGTCTTTTACTCCAACAAAAGCTACATTATCTTTTTGAGCACCTCCAAGCGACAGCAAAAACGATTTTATCGCTGATTTTCCTGAATTTTCCAAGGTTATTTTAGATGTTATTTTTACTAACTGTGAGGATATATCAACGATGCGGTCAACATTTTTTATTTTTAAATCACTGTTTATATAATCAACGTTAGCACAATTACAATAAGCAGCCAAATATAGCACGAACAAGACAGAATACTTTAATTCAGCCATCTCGCCGGCAACGCGTAAAAATTCATTGACCGACCGATACGATATTCGACTTGACAACGTAGCACTATCAATCAATCAATCATAAAACAGGAAGTATAATGATTCCAACAACACTGACCTCTATATTTACCACTGGACTGGCTGTTCCGTAAGTTTGACAGCTATTTTTTTGTGCCTATTTGAAGCGCCACTAGCGAGTAGCGAGTGTCCGCAGAACAAATTTTGACGTATATTGCAAGTGGCCGCCAGAGAAGTGCTTGCTTATTGTTAAGTGATTTTATATTTTTTAAATATTAATTCGAATTTTATGTTGTTATTGTTATAAGCATTATATAAAAGTTATCAAGAATGAGGACATGTGACATATGTGTAAGCGACTAGTTTTAGTACCACGGACACTCGCTACTGCTCGCTACGTCCGACAGCGCCAAAATGGCGATTATCAAACGGGCACAAAAGCACTTTGACAGCCGCCAGTCCAGTGGTAAATATAGAGGTCAGTGTTCCAACAAGGATCTTTTGGCGCGTGGCGAAAATTGGAACTAACCACCGTCTTGGGAAATGTCACTTCATGACCTTTACCGCTAATATTTTGTTAATGTACTTTTAAATTCAATATTAAGATATGAAATACGACGAAATTTATAAAATTGGGCTTACTTATTGTAGTTATAAAATTGAAGAAGTTGTTTTCAGAAAGAAAAACAATTTAACGTCTCAATAAATCCCTTTTTAAGAGTAAAGAAGCAAGTTGCCTCTGCATTGTTTACATATTACCATACTTTGAAAAATACAGTTTAGAACATAATTTATTTCATGTTTTAAATCTTAAAAAAAATATAATTCCTGGAAAATTGTCTCTTTAGAAAGACTATGAAAAATGAAAAGTGAAGAAATTATTCTGAATGGTAACCCATATTTTACCCCCACGCCCCTCTGACCTCATCATCCAAGCGCCAAAAAAGCCTTGTAGGACTGTAGCTGACAACCAATGACCTCTAATAAAGAGGTCAGTGCTAACTACTCTGGAGACGTACAAAGGTAAAAACTAAAACGATGGTAAAGGATAGTTAACACGTTCAAACCGTAAATATATCTTTCAAGTAATAATAATAAAAACTCTTTATTGTACACCAACATGGTTCAAAAATAAAAATAATGATCACAATTAACATACAAAGGGCGAGGTTATCGGCGAAGCGCGATTTCTGCCAGGCAACCCAGGCATTGGTGGAAATTAATGTGGGCGAGGTGTACGGCTCGTAAAATAAACAAGGTACATACGAATAATTACATATACATACATAAACGTTTACATAAATACTTATATACTATATAAATAAATAGTATATCAACACACATATAAATAAATATGGATAGTTAAGATGGACAGTGTTTCATCTGGTAATGCCGTTTAAGCGTTCGTTTAAAAATGCGCGGTGTGCGCGCCAAGCGAATTTCAATCGGGAGCTTGTTCCATAACGACAACGATCGTATAAAAAAAGATTTTCCTAAAATTGTGGATGTGTGCGATGGTGTCGCCAGGAGTAAATTCGATGAAGAACGCAAGTTTCGGTCGTTATCGGTATACCGATAATTTAAGCGGTCTTTTAGGTACACAGGTATTGCTATTGCATCTATTGGTAATTGTTGAATCGTGTCCTTGAAGCTGTGAATCCTCACTTTTGTTTAAAATCTCAATGAAAACGAATTTCGACTATGCCAAAAATACATGTCCTTCAAGCTGTAATCCTCACTTTTGAAATCTCAATGGAAAGTAGTTTTGACTATGCCAAAAAATAATGATGAAGTAGTCATAAATAGCTACTTTTATAAATAGCTACATAACATGCTACTTTGTCTTCCCTACAAATACCAAAATTCTATTACTACTAGCGCTACGTGCCAGACACTACAGGAACTTTTTGTATTTTTTTCTGCGTTCGATATCGATATATCTGTAGTACCAGGCAGCGTATTTATAGTATAGTATTCAACCAATCAAAATTTTGCACTCGTTGCATTTGCTTATTTTTATGTGTGTTTTTTGTCGCTGAATTCTTTTGTAAGTGTTTTTTTGAGTGTTCACTCCTCGCGTTTTTACGATCTCAAATCAAAGATTTTACTTTTGTGAAGTGATATTTTAACATAGGATGCTGACTTTCTAGTGAATGTGAGTTAAGAAAAGGAATTGCATTGATTTTGAATTACTGGTGCAAGGAGGTGGACAATTTGTGTGGCAAAAACGACCCGAACAAATCTATGGTCTATAATTATTATATCGAACACAAATAATTAAGAAAAAATAAGTAAGTAATTGTCTGAGATGCATATTTTTTTATTACTCCCAACTCGCATAGCATCATGGTTTGTGCAGTTTATTACAACTTATTAGTATTGCGCAGTTAGCACAATAGTAATAACTGGTACTACGAATTTCTGAAAATTTGAAAGTGGCGGTACGGCCGGGCTGCATTCTAGGGTTGTTTTGGTCAAAAAGGTTCCTAGAGTGGATACTGTATGGCGCTAAAGTGCAAAAACCGTGAGACGGTCATCTATACTTTACTACTTATATTCAACTATGATAGTAACGTATATACAATAAACAAATAGTCGATTTATAGTTTCGGCGGCATAGCTATAGGTTGGTGAGGATTATAGCTTGAACGTCAAGCTGTAATGCTCACCTCTCGTGCACGTTCACAGTAAGATCTATCAACTTGGTTTAAGTTCCGAAAAATAGTCGTGAAATAGTGATAACGATATGCCAAATCTCGTAAATAATCTCGAAAAAAAATATTCTAAATCAACTCTTGGCCCATTTCACCAATAGCAATTTACTTCATAATAAACAATTTGGATTTACAAAGGGCCGTTCAACAACTGATGCTGGTGCCTGGGTGAGGTCACAGGATGCTCTAGGTGTATTTTGTGACCTATCTTTGACGACCACTTTGGCGTTGGGGTAAACCTATCTGCCTCAGACGCCAGTGGTTGCGGGTTCGATCCCCGCACGGAACAAGAAAAAAAAGAAAAAATGTTCTGTGTCTGGGTGTTTATCTATTTATATTCTATATTATGTATTTATATTCTAGGTTCCCCCTAGTTCGCTACATGGTATCCCATAACACAAGCTATGCTTACTTTGGGGCCATGTAGTTGGTGTGATTGTCTGGGGATTTTATTATTTTATTATTATTACTTATATACAGGGTGTCCCATAACTAGCACGACAAACTGAAATGAAAAAAAGGTTGAGGTGTGCTCTACCAGGTAAAAAAAAATTACCTCAGTAAAAGTGTCACCGTTTTCGAGATATTCACGACTTTAATTTTTTTCGAAAAATTCCGCTTTTGATCAGGTTTTTTGTTGCTGTGTGTACAAACAAACAGATATCTCTTTATTTTTTTTGTGAATATTTAAGAATAGTAGATCTATCATATTCAAATACCATTTTGTTAAATTTCATTAGGTATCATTGAGAAAAAAATATTATTCTCATTATGTTTTTCTACAAAAAATATTTATCTCAGCTTAGGAATTCGGTGGTGAAAAAAAAATGTACTGGACTATCTCTGCACATTTAACAAATAAATTACGCATCTAATAAAGATTTCAGAAAGGTATAATATACTGGCCATATTTTTGTAGAAAAATAAGAAATTGCCAGTTTTGTCCCTTTGGCACTAAATAAAAATAAATGATGTTTTTACTCAAACATTTGTATTTTATATCATCTTTCATTTATTCAAATTTAATATGAATCAGCCCCTTTGGCACAAAACTGTCAATTTCTTATTTTTCTACAAAAATATGGCCAGTATATTATACCTTTCTGAAATCTTTATTAGATGCGTAATTTATTTGTTAAATGTGCAGAGATAGTCCAGTACATTTTTTTTCACCACCGAATGCCTAAGCAGAGATAAATATTTTTTGTAGAAAAACATAATGAGAATAATAATTTTTTCTCAATGATACCTACCTAATGAAATTTAACAAAATGGTATTTGAATATGATAGATCTACTATTCTAAAATATTCACAAAAAAAAATAAAGAGATATCTGTTTGTATGTACACACAGCAACAAAAAAAACTGACAAAAGCGGAATTTTTCGAAAAAAATTAAAGTCGGGAATATCTCGAAAACGGTGACACTTTTACTGAGGTAATTTTTTTTTATCTGGTAGAGCACACCGCAACCTTTCTTTCATTTCAGTTTGTCGTGCTAGTTATGGGACACCCTGTATATTATTATTATTTGACTGTGTTCACTCTCATCAGGAAACTCCACCACTACGGCTTCAAAAGCACTGACCTTAAACTTTTGAATTCATATCTAAGTGATAGAATTCAGAATGTTGAGGTTAGCCGGAAAAGGTCGGCTGGGTCAGTTGTGAGAATGGGAGTGCCTCAAGGATCAATTCTGGGCCCATATTTTTTTCTAGTCTATATAAACAATCTACCCTATATGGTAGTTAATAATCACGAGATTGTATTGTTTGCTGACGACACATCATTAATTTTTAAAATGATTAAACAGAAAATCAACTAAGACGATGTAAACAACGCTTTTTGCTCTCTCAAATGTTGTGCAGTGGTTCAATATAAATACGAGGGTGGATTGAAAAGTTCGCGGCCTAGTCAAGAAAACAGAATAAAGTACATACAAAAATATTTTTATTTTTCGACGTAATCTCCATTTAGCTCTATGCACTTCTTCCATCTGCTTTCCAGAGCTTCCATACCTGTTTTAAAAAAAGATTCCTCAAGGTCTTCAAATACAGGTTAACAGCGGCTTCGACCTCTTCATTCGTTAAAAATTTCTGCCCACCGAGGTGTTTTTTCAGGTTTGGAAACAGATGAAAGTCCGAAGGTACCAAATCAGGAGAATAAGCTGGATGTGGCAACAATTCGAAACCACAATCACGAATTTGAGCCATAGACTCGACAGACGTGTGGACTCGGGCGTTGTCCTGGTGAAACAACACTTTCTTTCTCAGTAATCCTGGGCGTTTCTGTTTAATTTCTTCACGTAAATGGCGCAGAAGGGTGCTATAGTACGCAGAGTTTATTGTTTCGCCTTTTGGAAGGTAGTCCACCATAATGACACCCTTAGCATCCCAAAAAACCGATGCCATCACCTTGCCAGCCGATACAATTGCCTTTGCTTTTTTCGGAGTTGGTTCACCTGATTTTTTCCATTGTTTGGATTGTTGTTTTGATTCTGGGGTATAGTGGTGAACCCAGGTTTCATCGATTGTCACAAATCTGTCAAGAAAACCTTGTGGATCAGCCTCGAACTACTCCAAACAGTCGCGAGAAATCGTGAGTCGAATTCGCTTTTGCTCTACTGAAGCAATCTGGGGACCCACCTAGCCGAAACCTTAGAAAAGCCGAGTTCATGGACAATGATGTTTTGCGTTCATTCATATGAGATGCCTATAGTGTCTGCAATTTCTCTGATAGTCAATCTACGGTCTTTCAATATGAGATCACACACTTTATTGATGTTTTCTTCGGTCGTAGACGTCATTGGCCTGCCGGAGCGAGGGTCATCTTCGATGTTCTCTCGTCTACGTTTAAATTCTGCAACCCATTTTTTCACAGTGGTATAAAACGGGGCAGATTCCCCTAATGTTGTTTGCATGTCATCATGGATCTCCTTTGGTGTTAATCTTTTTTTAAACAAATATTTAATCACAGCACGTTGTTCAAATTTCTCCATTAGTGAAAATTTGTTCTACACACGTATTTATATTGTTCGTAAAATTTTATTTAAACAAGATATCAAATTGAAAATTCGCGGGCTGACAATTGAATAATGACAGTTCAAAATGACGACAGAAAAAATAACAAAAGTTTTTTTTTTAATGGCCAGGCCGCGAACTTTTCAACCAATGTAGTAATCTGGCTTTCAATGATAAATAAATTAAATTATAAATATATAAAAAAATATATAAAATTCTCTGCACCAAATGTAAAACAAGTTGAGTCCGGCAAACGAGAGGTCCCAGGTTCGAATCCTGGTCGGGTAATTTTTATTTATCACATTTTTCATTATTTAAGAATAATTAAATACCTACCTTAGTATTAGTAGGTAGTCCTTGAGCATTTTAAATGCAAAAAATTAAAAACATTATTAAAACATTGCAATGCTTCACTTTAACTGGGATTCACAATTACTGTAAAGAAATCGGTCTCGGGTGGTATTAGCTGCAAAGCTATAACATAAGATGGAGCTACGTTAGCAATATAACGTAAAAACAAAAGTGTGGTAAGTAATTTCGAGGCGTACCGCCAGGCCCCGTTAGTTCAGTGGAAGAGCACTCGTCCGGCAAACGAGATGTCCCAGGTCAGGGAAAATAGACGCAGGCAGTTCATTACAAACCTTGGCGACCCGTATCAAAAAGGAACTGTCAAAGCGCTTAGTTCGACTTTTCGGAATATCTACCACATACGGATGGAAGTTCTGTCTGCGTCTAGTAGTCCGATGGTAAAAGGGGGAGGGTTCAATTTGTTCAAACAGAGCACTGGCGCACTCACCAAAATGTATCCTGTAGTACACGGTTAAACACGCAACCTTACGACGATGCTCTAAGGTCTGCAGCCTTTTGGTTGTAAGGTCGACGTCGTTAATTAATTTACGGGCTCTTCGGTCAACGGAGTCCAGCGGCTCTAGTTGATATTTGGCAGAACCATCCCCAAGATGACTGCAGTACTCCATGCATGATCGCACTTGAGCTGTGTATAAGTTAAGAAGCTGTGCAGGGCCGAAGTACCGCCGTACCTTCGAGATGATGCCCTAGATGGTCAGTGATGGGGACATATACATTTTGGAAAGTGGGCGTAAATGTGAAGGTGCTCTTTTTTGCAGAGAATAGACACGCCTGAGTTTTGGACGCGTTGAATTTGACCAAATTCGACTCACCCCAATCGGATACTTTCCGTAAGGTCAAATCAACGCGCTCAATCATTGACTTTCTTAGACTCTCGATTTCACGGGGGCTCGCTCGCGCATTGGATACGTATCTCTTCACAACAGTGCTGTCATCAGCATAACCAATAATGCCCGGTGTTAAAAGGTCATTAATGTGCAGCAAGAATAATGTTGCAGAGAGAACAGATCCCTGAGGTACCCCGGCATTAATTGCCATTTGGTCGGAGGAGTAGCCATCTAAGACTACTCGAATTGACCGTTCCCTCAGAAAATCAGATATCCAGTCGCAGAGGCCAATCGGTATGTCATATGCTGGGAGCTTACTTAAGAGACCATCATGCCAGACCCTGTCAAAGGCCTTGGAAATGTCTAATGATGCAGCTATTGCTTCACCATGACCCTCCAAGGCCTCACTCCATAAGTGAGTGGCATACACGAGAAGTTCGCCGGTCGAGCGTCCGTTGCGGAAACCATATTGGCTATCGCTTAGGAGCCCGTTGGTCTCGAGGTAGGCCAGGAGTCGATTATTCAATACACGTTCCATGACTTAGCAAAGTATGGAGGTGATTGAAATTGGTCGATAGTTGACAGGATGGATACGGCTTCCCTTCTTCGGTATTGGCTGTACGTTAACAAGCTTCCAGGACTTGGGGACCTTACCCGATTCCAATGAAAGTCGATAGAGGCGCGTCAAAACGGGAGACAACTCAGCTGCGCAGCGTTTTAGGACCACTGCAGGAATACCGTCTGGACCACTACCTTTGTTCTCGTCTAGATGCAGCAAGCATATAAGAACCTCCTTTTGGCGAATGTGAACGGTACCCATTGTAGGTCCGAACTGAGGTAATTGAGGTGGGATTTTTCCTTGGCAATCTAGACGAGAATTTTCCGCGAAGATACTAGCAAATAAGTCTGCTTTCTCCTTAGCAGTGTGGGCCAGAGAACCATCGGGTTTCCTCAGTGGTGGCAGCGACGGGCGACAAAAAAATTTTTTTCGACCGACTTGGCAAGGGACCGGAAAGCTTTGCTTCCCGAAGGGTATGCTGCTATTCTGTCTCTGATACGGCCTATGTGGGCAAAACGAGCTCTTTTGATAGCCTTTTTGCAGGACTTGGCGGCAGCATTGTATCTTTTCTTAAGTTCATGCGAATCCAGGGCTTTGCTTCTGCGAGCATTTGCCCAGGCTTTGTATGCTTCCCGCTTTCGCTTTTCAGCGGCAAGGCAAGCACTATCAAACCATTGGCAAGCTTTGGTTTCAAGGGATAGGTCAGCGTGGGGAATGTAGTACTCCATTGCTTGAACTATCACACTTGAGACAGCATCAGCGCAGCACGATGGATCGGTTGATGTAAAACAATTAAATTAACTTTAGAAACGGGATATTTACCATGTTTTTCATTTATTTTGAGTTCTCGATATTTCGGCACTATTACAAGCGCCATGATCACGACGGTCGTGATCATGGCGCTTAATTTAAATGTTAATGACCATGCCAGTTTAAAAACTTATATGATGTAAAACAAGTTTGCCGCCATGGATAAGATGCGAAGAAATGTCGCATTTCATCCCAATCTGCTCACTTGTAACGCCATACTCGCCTGGAGCCTTATGGGCGGGTGTCAGGTGGCGAGTACAGCGATACAGATTTCACCATACAGTGATCGGATGTCCCTAAAGGTGCAGTGACGGACACCGAGTATCTGTCAGGATCGGTTGTCAGCAGAAGGTCCAAGCAATACGCAGTGTGGACAGCAACGTCAGCGATGCGCGTAGGCTCGTTAACAAGCTGTGAGAGACCATAAGTCAGCGAAAACTTAAAGGCCTCTCTGCCAGCATGGTCAGTGTCCTGATACGGGTATATCCACTGCCCGTTGTGAGCATTAAAATCCTAAAATCCCAGAAACACCAACTGCGCCGTGGAAAACCTTTCTGAATCTTATCTGCTGTATTGCCAAGGTATTCCATAAGCCTCTTTGTCTCCCGATCTCCGCTATGTGAACGATAGATACAGGCGTAAACCACTTGGTCTAGGCCAGTATCTATGTGAACCCACATGACTGAAAGGTCCGGCACTTCCAAGTAACGTAGACGCTGATAACAGATCGCGTCACTGGCATACATGCACACCCCGGCGTGCGGGCGGAATAGAGACTCCAGGATATAGCCTGGGTAACCAAGGTATGCCGAGTCTGACGGATCGCAGATCTGCGTCTCCGTTAGAAAGAGTAGGTGTGGTCTCTTCGTCTCAAGATGGTGGTGGACATCATTCAGATTGGAGTGCACTCCTCGGATGTTACAGTGTATATTCTTCAATATCGGCTATTATAGACTGAACAAACAGTTATAGACTGTAATCGTCTATACTATAACTGTTTGTTCCTATTATGAATAAATAAAATAAAAATAAAAAAGTAATAAGATATTTTGATCCAATAGTTGTATGTACCAAGCCTCATTGGACCGCACACACCTGTATGCACTATTTCTAAAGGTTCAAGGGTTCTCATTTGCTTGTCCTTATTTTGTTTATATGGTAGCTTAGTAGCTTTTTCTTCTAGACATATTTCACAATCTTTGATTTCATAATTTTTGTTGAACTCTAATCCTTATATGTTTTTCTTTCCAAAGCAATTTTCATTTCACCTCCATTCAAATGAGCCAATTTATACATCTTTTATATTTTTCACTTGTCAAACAACGCCAGGGTTACATATATTTTCTTCTTTACCAAATATTCTTATTAATCTTTGTCGTAGCAAAGAGGTTTTCTAACAGGTAGGTCCAACTTTGAGAAAGAGATCGATCGTTTAAAATCTAACTCGACCGGGCAGCGTTCGGGAAGCTCCGTAAAATTTTCATGTCCCAATCACCACACTGTCTGAAGACAATTTTATTTGACCAATGTTTGTTGCTAACTATAAACAAGCTTAAAGTCGCTCAGAGAGCAATGGAAATGGCTATGCTCGAAGCGGAATGGAATTAGAGATGAGGAATATCGCAGGTGAACCAGAGTTACTGACAGCCAGAAGAGTTGCATGCTGAAGACAGTACATTTACGAATATATTGACACCTAAATACAGCACTGGAGCGAAGAAAATGACGGTGGCGCTGTGAATCAATCGGGTTGACAAGTTGGCCCAGTAGACTGCATAAAGTAACTTTTATATGTGTTTGTAGTAGACTCTGCTTTTGATTGAAATACTTGTCTTCTCAATGCATGCATTAGAGCACGGCATTGACAACCAAAGCATTTTATTCAATTTCGAGTTTCGCCAAAGCATCATTTTAACGTTTGGTGGCGCCACTTATTATTGGCAAAACAACTTAATATGAGTGAATTGAGTGAGTGATAGACAATCAGTCGCCATTTGATCACAAAACGCTGCCAGCTTGTGAAAGTCCTATGAATATCTGTTGTGAAATGCACATATCTGCTGTGTTTATATAATTTCCTGCAAACTCAGAAGTAGCGTCAAATGAAATTAAGTTTTTCATTTATGAAACTGAATTGTTTTGATGCTTGATAGACTTCATGATTCACATATTTCGTCGAATAACTTTATAACTATCAAACATGCTAAAAAGTGTTGGTTTTTTATTATTTTAGTTAGTGGTTCGTTAGTTAGTTGCCATTGTACTGTACAATTAGCACCCTTTCTTTCACGATATGAAAATCAATATTTATCAACAATAATAATAAAAACCATATAGTGCATAGTCCACCCAAAAAACCTCAAGCACATAAGCGCCGCCGAGCGGCAAAAAAGCTTGCATTCCAAACTCCCTATAATATTGATGTGTCCTATTCTGTACTTGTACATAATACCATTGACATATTATCTAGAATAGAACTCAATGCATAATACTTTCTAATCTGTGCATTAGAGTTTAGAGCTCTGAAGAACAAACCTATGGAACTGCCCTAAGCATGTACTTTTGTTGTATACCTACGTAAACAAATCGGGTATCAAACATGGCGGATTAGGGATGGATGTGTCGATATTTTTTTAAATGTCGATAATTATCTATAAGTTGTTTCTTAAACCTGCCGGAGAAACCAATAAAAGTTTTCGCTGTTTTCTAATAACCTTAACTTGGTCGGGTTACCATAGTCATTCACTTCCAAATGACTTTAATCGTATTACCTAATTAATTATCAAATGTACTAGGCTGAAATTTTACTGATAACGACTGAACTAAACAATTAATTATTGACATAACATTCGGTTCATATATCCATATACAGGCTAACCGGTGACCAAATAACACAGCGCGCATCATGACCGTGATCGTAATCGATATCGACCGCACTTCCACAAGTAAACAACACGGGATACTAAAATGGCGTCATTCGGCAGCAAAAGTACATTGAAAATATTGACGACGGTACTGACAAACAGAGTGTTTATCCGAAAACACAGATTTTCATACGCAAGAATATTCGTGCGAGAAAGAGACATAACTATTTTGTTGTCCTATATCAAATAGATTTTTTAATTCGATTCCATATGTTTGTTCTTCTGAGGTTTAGAGTTAGACCATAGAGAAAGATAAATATACCAAAAGGAATAGAGAGCCTTCCTAACGCCTCAACTTTTCACCCCAATTGACGCGCCGCCATCTTGCTAAGCGCCCCTGCTGCCATCTGAATGTCGGTCCAATAATTAATACTATAACGTGGCTGGTATTATAAATAATTCCTAATATTGTAAACACCACATTATCTCGTCCAGATAAAGTTACATTACTGGGATTCGAACTCGGAACCTCAGCTCAACTTGCCACGTAATAAACCACCAGAAAACACCACAAGATAACAAGGAGATCACAAAATACTACATAATCATATGCACATGCAAGGAGGAGCAGCCATTTTGTGACTGACTAGGTGGACGGACCTGTCTCAAGTCACAACTGTCAGCAAACCTTTTGTTTGATTGGTGTATTACAACTATAGACATCTATCGTGGTAAAATGACAACATGACCGGTCCATTTTATAAATAAAATAAAATAAAATCCCCAGACAATCACACCAACTACATGGCCCCAAAGTTAGCATAGCTTGTGTTATGGGATACCATATAGCGAACTAGGGGGGGGAACCTAGAATATAAATACATAAATAGATAAACACCCAGACACGGAACATTTTTTTTTCTGGTTCCGTGCGGGGATCGAACCCGCAACCACTGGCGTCTGAGGCAGATAGGTTTACCCCAGTGAGGTGATATCCATGGAGATGTTCTATTTTTCTATACATACTTTATAGTTATACCTATAGATATTAAGTAGGTATAACTAAAACTCTTTTATCTCACTCTCCCAATACAAAAACCATTGAAGAAAAAAAGAGATAGTACTATTTTCATTCTCCTACCGAATGAAAAAATTAAAGGCATGACGTCATACGAATGTCATTAGAGTGCCTTGCCGCCATGTTGTATTTCAGAATTCAGAGTACTTAAGATGTCAAATTGTGTTTTGGCTGAAAGGTTTTTTCAATTTACCGTCAAACACGCCAACATTGCCCGTTTTTTTCAAAAAACTACGAATATTTTAAAAAAATTCTATGGGTACCTGTGTTTAATTTACTATCTACATCAGCTTTAGAATGAAGTGAATGCATATTTTTAGTTATTTTTGTAATAATTTAATATTTAATCCCACTTTTGTTTGATTTTGATGGCGGGCAAAGTAATGTGGATTTCTAGCCAACATTGCCCACATTGATTTTTGACGTAAAAATCTAATTTATCTGCATTATAATAAAACCCACTTCAAGGATTTGAGTAATTATGGCGTTTGCTGCAGAAATCTAACCATTTTCTTTAAATCTCACATAGCAAACCGAATGGGCAATGTTACCAAAGGATATTTTCACTTTTCCATACAAACCTAAATTCACGATTTCTGAATGCTAGGGTTGTCACATTTGAATAAAATCCCTAAAATGTTTTATTTTTATACGTGTTATGAAAAAAAGAACTCATTTAAAAAAACAAGTAAAACAAGTTTAGTAACTGTTATAGTTCTATAGAATTTGGAAAGCAATAAAGAATTGATTGATTGATTGATTGATCAGACAGCTGGGCATTCCGCTCTTGAATATATGACTTCGAGAATGTTTCTTCAAGTATTCATGAACCAACTTTAGGTCTATCTTAGTAAGCGGGCAGAAAAAATAGATACTTGCTAAACTTTAAAATTTTTATTTCTTCTGCGGGTGTTAAAGCGGTAGGATGTCCAACAGGGTTCTGATGTTTATTTTTAATTTTATTAATTATTGTGCGTCTTTTGATAACGAATGGTCTTTCAGCATCTCTTGAAGAAATTTGATGTGTTTCAAATGCCTCGCATGCATGTCTCAACATGACCTCGGAGTAATTTTTATATATTCTAGACCCTAATTGTACGTCTAAGTTTCCTCTGTCAAATTCTGGATTTAATTTTCTTTTTCTGAAATATAAACAAAATAGATACAATAAAAATTATGGGCCAGCTAGGTACCTAACAAAAAAACGAACAGCCAGCAGAAAATCTGTTTCTTTATTTATCAATCAATTATTTATTTCACCTCAATTATTTTTATTTATTTATTTACTAAGAAAGACATGCCAAAAGCATTTAATATTGGCTCCACAACCGGGACTTAGTTCACTTGGAATATGAAACTCAGGTACCTTTTACATAGTAGTTCCAGGAAATACTTCCTTCAACCATACTCGCATTCATGCCTTCCCTTTTTACAATAAGTTACCAACTCTTAGTAATCTAATTGACCGAATGTAAGTAGTAAGTTTATTAATTATCTATACTAATATTACAAATCTGAAGAGTTTGTTTGTTTGTTTGAACGCGTCAATCTTAGAAACTACGAGTCCAAATTGAAAAAATCTTTTTGTGTTGAATAGTCTGTTTATCGAGGGAAGGCTGCAAGCTATAAAACATTATGATGTGACCAGAAGGAGCGAAAAAACCATTTTAAAAGCTTCCGATGCGTACGCTACATAAACAGTAAATGATAGGCCAATATAATTTAACGAAAGCAAAGCCGCGGGCAGAGCTAGTATATTATACAGTGTGTAAATTGTGACAGCCCTAGGCTTTTTTAGTCAGCGGGCAATGTTGGCTTTCAAAGGTTGGAACATTTCAGGGTAACATTGCCCATCATCATATCTTTTAATTAAAACAATATTCAGTGTTGAAACCATTACCAAATCACTTAGCACATTGTCTTTTATAACGTACAATAAAAGAAACTTACCTGAGTCTTCCCCATCATACACAATTCACTTTTATAATTCCACAATTTTTTGCCCGCAAAAACACTGTCCTCGCTCGACACGCTCTAACAAATTACTGAGTGAACTTTGCGACAAACATCTTACACGGTGATGCTATAATTATAGTGTATTTCCTAATATCGTAATAAATTTTACCTTATTACTGATACATTTTCACACCTTAACGGAATAGTTTAAAAATTGCGTTTCGGGCAAAGATACCCTAGGAGGCAAAGTTGGCATATTTCACGGTACTAATTAAGTGGATGCAAATTTGTGTTTTATATGTTAATATCTGCAAAAAGTGCAAGCAGTTTTCAATATGAAATGTTCAATTTTGTGGTGTGGTGCGAAGAAAGATGATAAATACCCTAATTTAACTTTACAAAGGTTAGTAAGATTTTCATTGATTAAAACAAGTAAATTGTTGTTATAAAGTGCTCCACATAACTTTTTTTGTGATTTGGACATGCAATCTTAACTATACACTACATTTTTTTATATTAAACATGTTTTATTTTGCCGAAAACTATTGTTGAAACTGTCTTGTTTGTTTACATTAGAATTTAATAGTGATGTATTTTTCTTAAAACTCTATATCGATATTTATAATTTTAGGTTTCCAAGAAATGTTAACTTAAAGGGACGGTGGTTAGAAGCCATTGGAAGCGAGAACTTAAACCCAAAAGTTAAAGTTTGGTATATTTGCTCTTTACATTTTGAGGAAAATAGCTTTTATAAGACCCTTGATGTAATTAGATTGCGAGATGACACAGTACCTTCAATTTTCCAAAAGGTAAGAAATCTTATTTTGTATTATTCAATAAAAATAGACTTTGTACCTTTTTTTTAGAAATGAATAAATATTTGTAAAAATTACTGTGTTGTTTTACTGCTACCTACATAATACGAGTGTAAAATCTTTCTAACTTTCATAATATAAAAGGAAGGTATGGTTAATTATTACATAGTGGCCATGTGGATAGTTATATTTTATAATTACTATTATTTTGATCAGATTTCACTTTTTATAATTGCAATGTCCACTTTCATTTATTTATTTATTTTCATTTTTATAGTTACTATTTTGTGTTCCTTCGTAATTCATGAACCTCTCCCTCTCCCTCCCCAGTATCGAAAGAATCGAAGGAATATTCTTTCAATACTCCTTTCGATTTTCCAAAAAGGTAAACAACACCTGTCATTAATTCGATACTTGCTCTCAATTTCGAATAAAACGCTTCAAATATGCTTCGAAAACACTCGTAGACCAATAATCAAAGTCAAAGAAAAAGAAAAAACTGGTATATATAAGTAGTAAATGGAAAAAAAGGCAGAAAGTTTTACTAAATGGCAGATGACGGCTAAGGGGCGTCTCTTTTAATAGTTGCATAAGACGCCCTAGGACCGTTATAAAAAATGGTATGACCGCACCAGGCAGAAGTTTGTAAAAATAACCGTCGCAATTAATCGGATGTGTGTTCCTTCCCTGTCAAATACTGTCAATAGGAGAACGTAAGTTTTGAACCCCTAAATTTTGGTAAGACAATTTATTTCTGGTGGCGTGATAAAGTTATAAACAAAGCTATTTAGAAAAAGCGTATATTTTTCCTGACAAATAATAAGTTTATAAATCCCCAGATGAATCATTTCAAGCATTTTCATGGTAAGCATGTGGGATAACTTTAGTAATTTATATATTTTTTTCCAATACCAGGATAAAGCAAAGACCTAAAAATTTTTTTTAAAAATATCTTTGATCATCAAGTTTTCAGTTATTTACTAATAAATGATGCTACACCCGAATAGTTTCCTTTCTCTATCAATAGGATAAAGCTTCATTTCGCATTTTTGAATACACATTTGCTCAAGAAAACAAAATAATCGTCCGATGAATCGGACATTTTCGCTGATAAGCGCTCATAAGTTTCCAGCTTTAATTCTGTATACGGCCTTAGAAGTATCGATATCGATACAACTTTAGTATGCTCACTATTGGCGGCCATTTTATGCTACGATTTAACTTTAGGTATGCACCCATTTTTTGCTGTTATTTCAGATCCATAGTGTTAGAGATCTATGGTTTACCCCAACGGCACTGACCTCTATATTTACCACTGGACTGGCGGCTGTCAAAGTGCTTTTGTGCCCGTTTGATAATCGCCATTTTGGCGCTGTCGGACGTAGCGAGCAGTAGCGAGTGTCCGTGGTACTAAAACTAGTCGCTTACACATATGTCACATGTCCTCATTCTTGATAACTTTTATATAATGCTTATAACAATAACAACATAAAATTCGAATTAATATTTAAAAAATATAAAATCACTTAACAATAAGCAAGCACTTCTCTGGCGGCCACTTGCAATATACGTCAAAATTTGTTCTGCGGACACTCGCTACTCGCTAGTGGCGCTTCAAATAGGCACAAAAAAATAGCTGTCAAACTTACGGAACAGCCAGTCCAGTGGTAAATATAGAGGTCAGTGCCCAACGGCCATAGTGGTCGTCATTTTGTTGCATGTGATAAAAATTTGCTGTCAAATTGAAGTACTTTAAGAGTGACACCCCTGCCTGAGTTAGACAGACTATCTACCTACCTCTAATTTATAATGAATTATCTGCCATCTAAAAAGAAGGAAGGTTGTGTGTATTTGTATTATAAATAAATAACTCTGACCGCAGACCTACGTTTGAAAAGTTGCAATTGCCTTTTTATAAAGCATACCAAGTGAAGCCTTTAAGATATTCTTATCGCCGTTTAAATTGTAGCTAATCTAACCCAAACGAAGCCAGAATGAGGGTTGTGGTAAAAGTAAGCCTACTTATCCTTGGTGAGTTAATACTTACAAAATTCATATTAATGAATAAATCAGTATATAAAAGTAATGTCTATTTTTATGCTTTTTCTTTTAGTCATGAATCAACTGCAACTTTCCTGCGATGCTTTACGCAACTATGGTACGGGTAGTAAACATGCAAGTCGAGGTTATAATGTTCCAGAAAAACCCAAAAGTTTTGTGGGGACGTCATCAGGATTGCCATCTCAAAATGCTTCAAGAAAAGGCTTGGGCCTAAGCGCTTGGGGCATTGTTATGATAATCGTTTCACTATTTGTAGCTGGAATGGGTTTTTACTATTTTACTATATGCTACCCCATACTGTGTAAGAAAACACGAAAGTATGATATGATTGGTTTACCTACTGTGGTATAGAAATCAATTATTGTTTATAAGTAACACATTTGTTAAACATTATCTTTGATATAATAATATTCACATATTATAAAATTGACTAGTTGTGACTTTAGTAACTTTCCAAAAAACTTGTATACATAGTGATTTGATACAATGAATTTTGGTAGATTGTTTATATTTGATTTTTTGACAAATCAGAGAAATCACATATAAACTTATATTATACAACAGCAGTGCATGTTCAAATAATATGAACATTTAAGTGAGTTCTTAAAATATTGAGGTGTTGCTGGCCTTCAAAGCAGAAATTATTGTGAAATAATAATATTCAATACAAATCAACTCTTTTGTAAGACTGAATGTGACCAATTTAGTTTTAATTATTTAAGAAACATATCATAATTATTATACATTAATTGCTAATGGACCTGGATTTACAAAGTAGTTTTGTTAACCCTGTTTTTTTTTTAATTGATTGTATTAAGTTACCTTGTTCACTTACCATCAGGTGAAATTCTGTTCAAGCTAAGGTGTGATCTAAAGTAATCTTTTTAGAATCTAATCTGTGTCGCTAAAACTTGTTGGGCCCATAGTGATGCCCAAAATGTCACCATGTAAACAATTACTTGTCACAGCCGCCACTCGCCCTCATTATCCTAGTATAAAGTTGCAAGTAATTAATATTCAGTCTGGAACTTATTATTTCTTGAGGCAGATGGGATGTAGCTCTGACACTTTTTGCAATGAATTTGTAGGGTTATTCTAAATGGATGTATATCTAGATCAATTTTATTCAGTTCTAATACTTTTTTTAATTGTTTTTAAGTATTCATATAAATAATGCTAAATTACTTTGTAGTTACTGTCTGTTAGCAATTATAAGAGATTTACACTAACTTGAGTAATGTGTTCAATGTATTTAATAAGATTAAATGTAATAGCAATGGCCATAAAAGTTGTGATATTAATAGGTAAAACTTCCATCAATGCTGTATGTGATACATAATATTTTCCTGTCATAAAATAAATAACAGTAAGATTGTGTGGGTACCTATTGGCAATATTGACTAACATGGCAATATTATTTCCTGAAAAGTCTGACATTCCTGGTAATATTTTTTTAAAGAATCTCATGATTCAGTTGGTGAATATATTGTAATTTAATCAGTATTAAAGAAAGATATTTATACAAGATGTAAGCTTTTTACAACATATGTCTTGATAAAAAGTATCTAAGAGGCAAAGTTTTCAACAAGCTCAACTTTTTACATTCAATAAAGTATTTTCTTAAGTGCCTATTAATTTTTTTATTACAGTTCCTTACATAAAAAAAAAACAAGGTTTGGTATACCTACTGTTCTTTTTTCTTGTTTCAACCATTATTATGCATTATATTTTATTGTTATAGAGTTGTTATATTGCATGAAAAGTTTCAAAAAGATGTGTCCATGAGGACCATCAAACAAACTGATGGTCCTCATGGACACATCACATCTCAAACGGATTATCAACAAACCCACTTTGCTGATAATCCGTTTGAGACTTTCAAACTTGTAAAGCCTACCGCGTAAATGCACTTAAGACATTTTTGACACTGTATAATCTAACAGTGCACGTAAATCTCAATGTCGAATGAAATGATAACAAGTTCGTCATCAAGGAAACCTATCTTTTAAGCAAGCTTCAACCTACTTGCGTTTAGGCGATTTGTCAAAATGAACTTACGGTGAGTCATGATTCAATTGGTTCAATAGTACATTCAAGTTTTACTTTGTTAATGTTCCTATGTAAAACTCAATTAAATGGCAGGAAAGTTGCTTCGGTGAAGTGTGTAGGTACACACGTGGATACACAGTGCTACACACCAGCATTACTAAATTATCTCCCCCAGGGAATACTTAAATATTGATCTATGTAATGATATTATTATCTTGGTACACTCTGTTATGTTTCTAAGCCTCTTCCTCCTAACTCTTCTCCCCATTTATCCATAATAATGGATCTCTCAGGTAATAATGGAACTCTATCATGACGTAGTACCTGCATGACTCAAGTATGCTACCTTCCGCTTGATGGTCTTAACAAGCTCCACGGTATTAGTCCATGTGAAGAAATATGTAGAGCTCGTTCAGAACTTACACATTCAATCATTCGTCCACATAATGCCATACGGCGGTATTTTTTATTCCACTGATATATCTATAGGTATATGGAATTTTAGCAATAAGAATCAACGTGACATGCGATCGTATTGGAAAGACGTGTAAAGAAAAGTTTTGTAGGTATTGTTAACATGAAGCAGATTGAAGTACCTAATGATAAATTCTATTATGGTTTGAGCCAAGCAACGGTTGAAGTGCGTTGAGGCGTATCTGCCATCATTTTTTTAGATTTGCAATACTTTGAAACAATAATAGCAAAGATATTAGAGCAGTGTGTGTGCACGTAAAGTTAACAGACACATTCTTTATAATAAAACGGTTAGTCCACCTATAATAATTACTACTACAGTATTTTCACCAGGGGTAATA
This sequence comes from Stenoptilia bipunctidactyla, assembly GCA_944452665.1. Lineage (NCBI taxonomy): Eukaryota > Metazoa > Arthropoda > Insecta > Lepidoptera > Pterophoridae > Stenoptilia > Stenoptilia bipunctidactyla. The sequence continues at coordinate 15,991,002 of OX101726.1, forward strand.
TCACAAAGCAGAAGTTATACAAGGTGTTCCGCTTGATTTCCCATAACTTTAGGGTACTAATGGTACCATGTATTAGAATCAAATAACTTGTGAATAATTTTTCAATTTAATATTTTTTTTATTTTTCATGCAAAATAATTCAATAAGTCGAAACATCTTAAGTAAAACACGAAGCGAAGTATGACAACTTGGCATTTTCTATCCCTCTAGACAGGTATATCTCGCGACGTTTTGCGTTTTATATTCTATGCAACAACGTTCCTCGACGTTTAAACTGTTGTTGTTTATTGTATGGCTTCAGTGACACGCGTCTATTGAATAAATGTTGAAAGAGATTTACAAGGGCGATAATTTATGAACTCATTATATTATATTAAGATTGATGATATCTTGAAAAGTATGCACTTTTGAACCACATATTCATTGATAAAAGGATTATTTTTTATTAAGGAACAAAACCTCTAAGTTATGGGATATCAAAAAAGACACCTTGTATAGAAAAGATGCTGTAAGCAAAAATGCACAGCTTCAAATCTGGGTTGTCGTGACGTCACAGCCTCAATAGTTCAAGCACTCTGCACTAGAGGCACTGGCGTCAGTTCACAGGTACACGCGTAGATCTATAAAAATCCTGCATTTTCTCTACTTTATAAAGAAATTACATGGAAAATCGAAATAAAATTATCTACCACGAAGATATTTTCATTCATCATTACTTTTTACAAATTGCTTGTTTGGCTATGATTGGACGTAACATACCGCTTACCCCTCCCGCAACCCACTCTTCATAGTTAGCTTCACTTGAGTCCCTAGAGAAAACAGGATAGGGCAACTCCTACCTTCATATTTCATCCGAGGATGTCACAATTCATGACATGACCATTTGCAATTTTAGGAATCCAATGAACAGCCGGAAGCTAATTAAGACACGTCTCGCAGCCTGAATTAAACAGTAGCGTAACTAAGCGATACATAACGAGGAGGTTCGTCACACTACAGGAACGTGAATCCCGGTGCCGCAGGAATACAAAATATAAAAAGTATTGCAAGTATGAAAACAGTTGATTTTAATTATTTCAGCGGGAAAAATATAAAAAAAGCATTTATGCAATTTCATGACTTCGAAAGGGAATACTATCATTAGGAGGTATTAAAAGAAACAAACTCAAATGTTTTTTTCTTTTTATTAGTAGTATTACATTAAAATTAAGTTTATCAAGTAGAACGTATGACTAAAAATGCGAAAAATGCACTGGAAGGCTTCTTATTTTAATAAATTGGGCTTTACTATTTTATATTTGTACACTTGAAATATTGCGATATGTAAAAAGTATTATATAAAAATACTAACAATGAATTTGTGATCTATAGAATTATTTGAAAAGTTAATATTTATTTAAGGCGACATGAAAAACGTAGCAATTATTTGCCACATATGAGTAGAAAAAATCTAAATATTTAGCTAAAAATTGTAACAATAGGAACACTGTTGTGGTTACCATTGCTTTAGTTTAATAATTGAGATATGCTTATAACTCATCCTTTTCTAGGTCAATGTCAGAAAGGTCTATATCTTCTTCTTGGGGCAATTCTCCGTCTTTGCCGTCCCAAGGCTCAGTAGTGAGGACCTTGGGCATCTCAGCGCCCTTCACAGGTGCGGTTTGTCCGCGACCAAAAGATAAGTCCCTGAAAATAATATTAGTCACTTGAATGCCATAGAAAAATATTAAATATCTACCCATATCTTTCAGTTTCATATAAATGTCTAGACAAGATCATAGGTGCATGTGGAAAAGTCAATATCTGCAATAGTGATTCAAAAGTACCTATCTCTTAAGTGCACTTTTAATACCAGAGATAGTAATTTACAGTTAGCTCATTTAAAAGTAATTACAAAAACTAAAAACCCGACTGTGGTGCGGGATACAGTAAGTTTCAACTAAAAAGCACAAAACAAGCACATAAGACTACAAGAGCTTTTAAATAATATTTGCAATATATATTAGCTTTCATTTGATACCCATATTGTTGAAATCAGAAACTATTTGTTTTTATGCCCCCAAAATGTTTATTTTTAGACGATTTAATTTATCCTATATTACTTGTGCAGTTAATACGAATATATTGATAACTCATTTGTTTAAATCCTTCCAGCAGTTCGGGAGATATCAGGGAACAAGAAACAGATACATATATACTTACATACATACATACGCGTTGTAAACATAACCATCCTTTGCGTGCCGGATAAAAAGTACCTAACCAAGACAAAAATATCTCCTTAAATTAGCATTTTATGCTTTCTTTGTTGGATAAAAAAATACAACAATTTCAACTTGATTCCCGACAATAACAGTAGAATAAAGCAATACGGACTAAGTATTGCTTCATTCTACTAAAAACACTACATTTTAAACCATTTTTTTCATCACCACCTACATAACTTTTTGTAATGAGCCCACTGCAGGGCACGAGTCTCTTCATTATCCACCAAGCTGGCCCAGTGCTGGGTGGTGGTCAGAATTTTCTGGGCGCCGAAATGGCTTCTTACCAACCCTAACGACTACTCGTTACAAATATACAGCACCCATGACCGAGTGCCCTTCGAAGCACGGAAATCGTCGTGAGAAATGAATGGTCGGCGGTCACCGACCATTCATTCAACGACCGCGCCGGACGTTACTTAACCTGTGATATCATAATGATACATACATTCAGTATGATATACACCGTAACCACGGCGCCACAACTTCGTTTGTTTTGTATTTAATAATGTGATACATCATTTGAAGTTGACGTCGTTGAGTTGTTGCTGATACCCCGACAGATTGAGGGTGTTTGAGATGAATCTGGTTTGTATAAAATATAGCGAATATTTTATATTTTCATAATGAATTATGAAAAGATAGAGAGTTGTTTTATTTTTCCTTGAACAGTTTTCTCATGGATGTATGTCACACCTTTGTCTTTTTGATAACTTTCTACCAGGTGACATGGAAGAAAAAGGTTATTGTATAAAAATAAACGTTCGTCTTCCTCCTACTTACCTCAAGAACTCATTGATGCCTGTCTCCGAGAAGGAACCTCTGAGCGTGGAGAACTTGAGTTTCTTAGCGTTGACGACGGCCATCGCAGGGTAGCCGAAGCCGCCTAGCTCTAACGCTTCTTCAAGCGACATTTGTGAGCCGGCTTCAGCCCAGATCCAGCTAAAACATTTATACACGATTATTACAATTATTTATGTGATATAACCCGGGTATCAAACCAACTGGCGTCTGAGGCAGATAGGTTTACCCCACCGCTAAAGTCAGTGGTCGTCAGCCAAAAAGCCTAACATAAACTTTGTGGACCCTATTGAAGATTTCTCATGGCTGCTTTGAAGAACTTGTGGAATGGAAAATTAGTTATCAATAGCACAGAATAAGTAATAGTACCGGGGGTACAGAAGAATTACTCCGCAAGAAGATCTAAATAAATGCGAGTCTTGCTACGACGCGATACGGTGGAATTCAGCTCGCACAGCATTACGTACCTGCAAATTTATATGCCTAGAAGTTTTGTCTTTTTATATCGCATGCCTCTTATCTTTTCTTACGCTATTAGGGTTGCTGCCTATTGAAGAATAATTTATCTCCCTATTTGTAATTAAGTATCTAACGATGTAGGTATTACTGTTATTCTACCTTTGTAAAAAATATTATTTCAACTTACCTAAATGAAAAAAGTTACTACGAATAATTAGTAATACTACCTATGTTTTGTTTACTAAATTGAACATAATCAAATCTAAACATAATCTAATTGAATATTTGTTACTTTTTCTTTTGTCCATTTTTAAATACTATTTGCGACCTCGATAATAGAATTACTGTGAGTGCTATTAGGTAGGTATCTACAACGCGCGCGCGTGACACTCTACTGCAGTGCGATCACAGAACTTTATCGAATCGTTTGTTAACGAATGTTCGTATAGTATGGAGACGGTTTTTAAGAAAAAATTGAAATCTATCCATTGCCGCACGGCCAGTTTGAATAAATGTGTGCCGTGTTAATTTTGAATGTTTGTAAACATGTTGTACTCATAAATATCTGTAAAATAAAAAATTATAATGTTACTCAAACCTTGCAACCCACTCCATACTATACGAGCATTCGTAAACATTCGTTAATATACGATTCGATAACGTTCTGTGATCGCACTACTGATTCGAAATCCGCCGGCGAAGCGCTTCGCTGTAGGCAAATAACGAATGTACCGCGCGGAGTGAGCCAGGCCTGTCAATAGAGAATAGAGCACACTTCTTCATGAAACTGGTTAATGTTAATTAATGTCGCTACAGTATAATACACAAACTTGTTCTGCGAGAGCACAATGCTCTCCTCTCAAAATAGGTCATATGCCAGTAATGGAAAACTCAAATCAGTTTTATTTAACCTAAAATTTTAGTGAAAACCTACCCCCACATCTTGTTCTTATATTTTTCACCAAGACGTTTCAATATGGCGAGGTAGTCATTCCTGCATGCAGCGTTGCAGTCCAGAATGTGCGGTAAAATGGATACAACGCAGAGAGGCTTCTCAGCACACGCCTTCATTGTGTCTTCATTCACTACCTATAACGAATATTATGTCATTATGAATGAAAAAAGATCAACGAATGCAGAGCATTAAAAAACCGACTTCACATCAAATCTTTGGCTGAGTTATAATGTCATCAACGTAAACATTCTCCGGAACCAATAATTTGAAATTTTCAATATACGGGACCAACTCTGAAGTACTTATCTTCTATCATATGAAACAGGAATTTTTAAAATCGATTCATAATTGTCAGAACTATCAAAGAAACAAAAAAAAATGTACACACAAATTGAGAACCTTTTGGAAGTCGGTTGAAAATAACATAAGAATACTTTGTTTTCCTCAGAGTAAAGTACATTAGTAGAAAATATTAAGGAAGGTAATGGTCATAAAACTTTATAATTTTTATTTAAAGAAAAAAGGCAAATAATAATAATTTTATTCAAAATTAGAGTTAACTAAACTTTTATGTAAGCATGAAAATTTTATTGCAAATATTTACGTTTTACGATTTGTATATGCTATTACTTTTTGTTAAGTATTTATTTATTTTACAAAGAACCAGTTTTGTACAGTGTATTTGAAGGTTTTCTACAGTTTAACAGGTACAACGAAATCATATACTGTGACTCATTTTGATAATAAATAAACCTGTTCTAAATGAAGTTATAAAAAGAATTAGTAAATGGGATTTATTACCTCTATAATATCGGGAGCAGGTACGTTTTCTGCAAGTTTTTCTAGCGCCCATGTGACAATATCGCTAGCTGTTCGGCCACCATTATAATCTTCTACTGAGTCGGATCCCTTCTTACCCGAAGCAAACATCTTGATGGTCGGGTACCCTTGCACTTGGTAACGAGACGCAATCATTTGGTGTACAGTAGCATCAAGGGCACCAACTTTGACCTTAAAAAAGAATTTCATATTATAATGTTATATGAAGTACAGGCAAAGGTAAAAAGGTGTCATAATCTATGCTTATTAAGTATCTTAAGATCTTTGCTGTAATATATTTTTTAAACTGCCATCTCTTTCGGTTGTTTTTATTACTATGGTTTATTTATTGTTCACAAATATTGTAAAGTAGCTATTTATTCTTAGTTCTCTATCTAAGACTGTTTACTAAGATAATAATTTGTATGTGTATGACTGAAATATGTTTTTATTGAAAATTGCTGTACAACCTAATTTTTATATTACAACTCAACAAATACAATACGTTAATAGATACAAAGGATTCACATATGTACATATTACACACAAAAACCGTTGTCTTCTATAGGTACTGTTTATTTACAAAAATATGAATAATTCAAAATAAAGAATATTTTTTATGTAACCAAATTTTATTAAACACATTTATTACAAAGTTTGATATATATTAAATGCATAAATAATGTAAGCAGTAAGTGCATCATATTTTTAATACAACAGATAATCTTTATTGTAGACTCCTGAGTTTAAATCAGTAATTGCATATTATTTATACTTAGAATATCAATCTTTTATTTAAGATATAAATAAAAAATAATAATAATAAAGGCATGTAGCTGTAAGGATACATAATAATAAATTATAATAAAATCCCCAGACAATCACACCAACTACATGGCCCCAAACTAAGCAGAGCTTGTGATATGAGATGCCATGCAGTGAACTAGGGGGAACCTAGAATATAAATACGTATATAGATAAACGCCCAGACCAGGAACATTTTTTTTCTTGATCCGTATGAGAATTGAACTCGCAACCACTGGCGTCTGAGGCGGACAGTTTTATCCCATCGCCAAAGTGGTCGTATTAATTGTAATAAAACTGAGTAAATGTTATATTTTTCTGATGTGTTTCACTTACCTTGCCCTTCAGTTCTGTAGCAGCTTTAGCCCAGTGAGGCTCAAGGTTTTTGCAGTGTCCGCACCACGGAGCGAAGAATTCTACCAGCCATAGGTCTTCACTGTCCAAAACGAGTTCTTTGAAGTTGGAGTCTGTCAGCGTGATCACGTCGGACTAAAACAAATTGAAAACAATTCGTATATACGTAATAGTGGACATTTTATACAGCGCCCACGGTAATTGAAACATACTGTGGAGAATTGCCATGTAGAGATTTGTTTATAAATTTGGTTTTCCAGCAATGAATACAATTTAAACGTAATAATTGAACTACTAAACAAAGGGACATCAATTAAAAAATAACAAATATTCCAGAAAATGTATTTAAGAAAAAAAAATCTCAAGTAGGTATATGATTTGTTTTTATTTAAAATTATTTTTTTATAAAAGCAAATCATACACTTAAGAAAACATTCAGATAAATTATTTAAAAATATTCATCATGATGCGTAGACAGAAAGAACCTGCGTCTTCGCGTATACCTAATATAGAAATATATACAATCCCTAGACAAACACACCAAATACATGGCCCCAAAGTAAGCATAGCTTGTGTTATGAGATACTATGTAGCGAACTAGGGGGGAACCTTGAATATAAATACATAAATACGTAAACACCCAGACACGGAACATTGTTTTTTCTTCTTGTTCCGTGTGGGTATAGAACCCGCCACCACTGGCGTCTGAGGCAGTCAGGTTTATCCCATCTCCAAAGTGGTCGTATCAGGGGACCATTTAATCATTGTGCTAGTGGGGCCATCTGGTCGTTGACAAAAAAGCACTATTCGACTTTTCCCTCCAGTAGTTCAACCTCCTTAATATATTATGGAAGTTTTGTGGTGCTTAAAGTCAGATGTTAATTTGTACAATAATAAAAATCCAGAAAGAGTGGTGCAACCCGCTAAATTTCCAAATATCTTGGCTTCTTTGCAGCTAGAGTGCAAATACCTATACTTTTTTTAACCATGCCCATTTTATGAAAGTTCTTACACGTGTCGCTGCGTCACAAGAAATATATATAGCTCGTTGAAAGAATATGCAGTTTATTCATATTATTAAAGAATAACATTGAATAAAACATGTGGCGCTGTGAGATTTGAATCGGAACATGGCCAGAGTGACCGTTAGTTAAGAATATTGTACTTTTCGAGGAATCTCTTCTGATAATATATCGTTTTATCGATAGAGCTTTACTAGGAAAGGCAACACCATCGTTGTATGATTCCTAAAATATGTATTTCCAGCTAATTAAGACCCATAAGGGAACACGATAAGAGATCTCACTCAACGTCGGAAGGTCAGGTTTTCTGATAAACCCAAATAAATCTTCAGTTTTTTACTAGTTCGATAGCGTGTATGCCTTTGCACAGCATGTTGATCAAAATTCTAATATTTTCACTGCCAAAAATAAAGCAAGCTATATTTGTTATAGAAGAAGTAAAGCCATATCTGGTATACAAAAATTATACATCAGTACATAAAGTAAGACCGAGGTTTGGAACCATCTTGCAGTGAAGCACTACCTGCCGCGAGACTAAAGTCTGGGAAGGTATTTTAGATCAATTTGGAAAACTAGGCAATGTAGATGATAACAAACTTGATACAACAGCAGATATTCGTAACAGCCTGACTCTTAGGTCTTCTTTTGCATCCTGGATGGGACTGGGACTTTAAGTTGAACAAATATATATCCAACTTGCCGATACGAGTGTGAAACGTTTCGCCGTAACTCAGACAATAAAACGCTTCATTGAATAATATTTCATAAAAGTAGATTAAGTCAATTAGAGCAGGTAGTATTTTTAGCAATTTAGAATAACATAAACGATTTTTTTCGACCTTAGGTAGGTCAAAAAAATCCTTAAGCTACAACTCAGCACTATCTGTGCTAATGCCCTACTCATATACAAGAATGCACCACCCACGTGCATGAGTGTTAGATTGACCCAAAACATTTTTATTTGAAGTGTTGTTTGCTTACTTTCTTTCTGTGTTGTGGATAAAGATATATTATCGATTTTATACCTATAGGTATCCTGTAACAATATCGTAACTTTGTGCAGTATATGGATTTGTGTTAATTGATTTGAGCCTCTCTGGCACACACAGAAATGACTTGATTTTTTATTTAATACAGCTAAATACCTACTCTTGTTAGATAAGTAGGTAAACATTAATGGTTTTTGTGGCTATTAAATATTACTGGAATCAAAATCTGTTATGATTTGATGATTGTCGAAATCGTCAATCGAAATCGTTTACGAAGTTTTTACGTAGGCGGACGTTTGCGCTAGGCGATAAAATCTACGAACGCAATAACCCTCCTACATAAAATTTGGATATATTGCCATTATTACATAAAGTATGACATAATCAATAAGAAAGTTTGTCAGCTTACATAAAATGAAATAAACCATGGATAATTAAATTTACAGTAGGTATTTGTTAGCCCTAAGGGGTCACCCACTAATTAAATCACACCTTATTAGGGGTACGGTCAAAAGCTTTGTGACTTCATATGTCAAAATTCAAAATATGTTAAAATCTCTCTAGTTATTTATTTTCCGTTACCTACGTATTTGACTTTATGGTTCATACAATATTATTTATAAATATCGAAAAATATATGATAATAACTGTTATTTTGAATATTTTTAAATACACTTAAATTTAGAAGATGTTTTCTGTCACATTAGGATTCTAAAAACGCGAAACAAAAAAAATATGTGATGTAATTTATGGATCGTATGATTTACTCCATTAAGTCTATGAATAAAAAATATACACTTTTTGATAAGCTGAACTTTCTCAATGTTTGGTTTATGCAAGGAATTGTACCGTATATAGTTTTTTATTGTATTACCCGCATAACTTCTGATGCCGTGGAAATTTCTTGATAAAATATAGCTTAACCTTCTTCAAGCTATTAAGGCTATCAAGTTCAAAAATATATTTTCGTATCAGCCCACTACTTACAGAGGCTAGCATGTTCAACAAAACAAACAAACTCTTCAGCTTTATTATATAAGTATTGATTGTTGCCAACTTTAAAGTTGAAGTTCCATTTTGATCATAAGTAGGTAATATGTTTTGTGATGGTATTACACTACTCATGGATATACAAGTAAATGAATTCAAATGTTTGTTTGCTCTTAAGTTTGAAAATTAGTAATTAACAAAAATTACTCTTGCTATTTCCATGTTTAGAGCACATATTTTTGTATGACAGATTTTATCTTAAAAGGATGGTAATTAGATATAGAAATTTTAATTTAAAAAAGTATTTAAAAGGTTGCTCTTAAAAAAATATGTAATGGGTATGTATAAAACTTATTAACTTTCAGGGGATCCTTATAATTTTTGGCAAATTATCATCATATGAAAGTTTTCTTCTGAATAAATGACTTTGCAAGGATTCAAATTTTTTGTTCATCAGGCCAAAACTGGAATGTATTATTTTGTATGGATTAGGTTTAGGTTTTGGACTTGTTTGTTTTAATGTTCTTTGAGGTTTTTTACTTAATTGTTTTAATATTCTTTGATGTTTTGGACTTGCTTGTTTTACTGTTCTTAGAGATTTTGGACTTGTTTGTTTTATAGCTCTTTGAACATTCTTATTTTTAATACCTAATATTTTAGCTTTGTTTAGCTTTGTAGTTTTTCTTGATAACTTTTCAGGTTTTCTTGAAGACGAAGGTTTCCATTGCACCAAAGGTTTAATAGCTGATTTCGTGATTTTTGATCTAGACCTTAATGGTTTTCCTGTTTTTTCAGTTTTAGGAGTAGGTTTCCAAGGAATTTTGTGGCCATATACTTTTGACACTTGTTTGGGCTGGATAATATAAAAAACTTATTTTACTATTATATCTTAATATGAAATGCTAAACTAATTATACATATTTTAGTTCAAATATGTCATATAATACTATATGACTACATTTTAAGACTAAAAAGCAACTTTTTATCACAAGGTTACAGCTGATATTAATTACTGGGAAATACAAACCAATTCAAATACACAGATGTCGCCGATGAAATCGATTATTAAGAACAATATGTATTGATATTGTGAAATTCATTTTCTAACAGACACACACACGCGGGGACTGAATCTAGCGCAACCAACCTTGACACTTGGTCGGGGTTTGGACACGCAAAGTGCATGTATTTGCGTTGTCTATGTGGATATATGTCTGTGCTCCATACCCTTTTATTGTTGCATACCTAACATGATCATCTAGACATTGCACTTTAAGCGGGACATCTCTGCTTTCAAGGAGCCGGTTCCGGTGTCCTCGGCTAGGCCAAATTATTTTCCGCACATTATTTTATTTTATTCTCAATAAATTATCAATAAAAAATTTACAATTGAAGTCTGAATATGTTTTGGTTTGGAAAAAACCATATGGTCATGTTAAGCATACCACATGTCACAAAAGATTATTAAAAAGATTATAACATTACCTTTCCATCTGATGCACCATCAGGTTTTTTGCCAAGTCTAGCATACACCTTCTCCTTAGTAGCCTTAAGGCAGCCTTCTACAATGGCTTCTGCATTTCTTTGGCCTTGGTATGGGACATGTTTACTTCCAGTAAAGATTTTAAGTGTAGGAAATCCAGAAACAGCAAATCTCTGACCTAAGCTTTTATGTTCATCGGCATTTACAGCACCTACTTTGACAACACCCTGCAATTGAAGAGTTGTTAGTATCACTGATAATAAGGACATGAAAAATAATAGATATATAACTAATAATATTTTACCTTAAGAGCTTGGGCTGCTTTTTTATATTCTGGTGCAAGATTTTTGCAATGCCCACACCACGGGGCAAAAAACTCTACCAACCACACATCATCTGAATTTGTGACTAACTTATCGAAATTATTTGGAGTCAAGTCAATAATCCCTGATGAAGAATCATACAATCCATACGATCCTACTACACAAAGCAGAATACCTGTAATAGTAATATAATTGTGTGACCGTGAGAAATAATCTTAAAAAGCGTTTAATTAGTAATTTTATGCAATGATTACCATGTTTACAAACTTACTTAATAAGTACGTGAATAACATTTTGCTATTAACTTCTAATTTATTGTTACCAATAGAAAATGAGATCACAATATTCACAGGTAACCGGCACCGGCAACATAAAATAATACACGTCAGTCTGTTACTTTTTTTGGTGTTGTTTCACTGTTGCCTGTCAGAACAATACGCTCGTCTGTCAATGAAATCGTGGACCTTTCGTATTGGTCAATAATACTAGCAACACTGCTGGTGTTAAGCCGGCGCTACACTTAGCTTCAAATGTTTGAACAAATGTTTGAACAAATGTTTGCACAAATGTGTGGCGCTGGACTTTGCATATGTATTCAACGTTTGCACAAAGCTTTGCACTTTGCCATCCGGTGTCGGTCTTTTTCTATACATCAAAGCGTTCAAAGTTGAATGTGTGCAAATGTTTGCGTGGCCTGCCACACTTGTTCAGTGTCCAGTTGCTCGAGCGTTGTTGAGCGGGACGGTTGTGTGCATGTTATGTATTTATGCGGCCATATAATGGACTGGGGCAGCGAGTGCGTTCTGGAATTTGTAGAGTTGTTACAGGGGCAACTATGTACATGGAACCCGAAAAATAACAAATAAAAAAATATAATTACATATATACAAATAATACAGGCTAACTGAGTCTACAAAATCGTTGTCCATCTTGTTTGTTGTCTACTAGCATACTGTGGAGAAAAGTGTTTGCGAAGCAAGTCTGGCAGGTTACGTCAATATGTGTTCAAATGACTTTGCAAAGTCGTCAAACATTTGTGCAAATCTTTGAAACTAAGTGTGGCGCCCGGGTAATACAACAAAGCTCGGCTCGGTTTTGATGTATATGCAAAGGGGGCGGCGCGCGCGGGACCGGGCGACGACGAAACGGCGGCTGCGAGACGTGGAAAACCGAGGGGGAGGCCTATGCCCAGCAGTAGACGTCTTTTGGCTGAATGATGATGATTATCTTTATTTCGCTAAATCAACTCCAAAATAAAATCACAACTCATAGACTAATATCCAATTTCTTTACATATTTTTTATTAGTTTGTCCTCTTCATTTATTTTTACTTCGTATATCTTCGTTTGAACATTGTGAATTATAATGCTCTCATTGTTAATAAGACTTTATTAACAAACAAAAGCATTATAATTTTATAACACTGTCGCTGACGTCATGCATGGGTACGTTTTGGTATAGTATGGCTATAGGTTGGTGCGGATTACAGCTTGAACATCAAGCTGTAATCCTCACCTTTCGTGCACATTAACGGTAAGGTCTATTAACTTGGATTAAGTTCCAAACAATAGTTCCAAACATGTTCATAGTGCACAAATAAACCACGAAGGTTTGTGAATCAGATCGTCCACTTCAGCGTATAACTTTATATATGTACGAGCTTTTTCCCGCAACTTCGTACGCGCATAAACATAAAAGTCTTATTTTTCCCAAACCCGTGGGAATTTCGGGAATTCCTTTCATAATACAATCATATACCTATTGAAAAACCTTTATACCAACTATCACATCCGTACACTTAAGGAAAAAGATTTTTTCATACAAACTAAAACATCATATATTTCCCGTTCCCATGGGAATTTCGGGAATTCTTTTCATTACACAACCAGACACACGTTGAAAAACCTTTACACCAAGTTTCACATCGGTGCACTTAAGGAATAATATTTTTCATACAAACTAAAAAAGTGCTATTTTCCCGTTCCCGTGGCATTTTCGGGAATTCCTTTCTTAGTGCACCCCTACATCCCCTAAAGAATGTATGTTCCAAATTTCAGCTCTTTACGCCCAGTAGTTACGACTGTACATACGTTGTCTGTCAGTCACTCAGTCAGAAACGGAACAGTTTTATATAGGTATGTTGATAAAACATTTTTAGCTATTTTATGTTAGTACATTTTTCTTAAAAAGTAAATAAAACCCCCAGACAATTACACCAACTACATGGGCCCAAAGTAAGCATAGCCTAGTTCGCTACATGGTATAGCTTGGAATACCATGTAGCGAACTAGGGGGGAACCTAGAATATAAATACATAAATAGATAAACACCCAGACACGGAACATTTTTTTTTCTTGTTCCGTGCGGGAATCGTACCCGCAACCACTAGCGTCTGAGGCAAACAGTTTACCCCATCGCCAAAGTGGTCGTCAGAAAATGTTTAGTTATCTCTCTCTCTCATCGTGGCCCCGATAAAACTAAGTATTTTGGAGGCCAGGTCTGAAAAATCGAGCGATAGACCCTCCCATGACTGTCAGGAACTTGGCCCAAGTACTATAGTGGATGTCTCAACGAACCAAATTCCACAGAGTGTGGAAGACAAGACTTTAGAAGTTTGAAAATGTTGGGGTGAAATAAAAACCTGACAAACTGGTCAGGACAACAAAAACAGTTGCTCATAAAGATTGGAACTGGCTCATATTTAGTTCGATTTCTGGCAGACCTGCATCATAATAGAAAACTCTCTTACAATACCATTTTCCATAATCTCTTACAATACATCCATAAACTGCCGTCTCAACGGTTTGTACCCAGAACTAGTTGAACGGCTGAGAAGACATACTCTTGTCAAGCGAATCCTAAAATCTATTGCACTAGTCTCAATAAAAAGTACCAAACCACCCGTCTGGAATATGGATAATGTTACATCTTTTTTATCCTGTCAAAATTCTAATTCAGAAAATCTTTTTGAAATACACATATTGATTCTCTTTTGCTGTTATGCTCAGGTCGTCGGGTACATGGTTTGACCCTTATATCCACCCTACCAACCCTGATTGTTGTGAAATTACTGATGATTACATAATTTTATGGCCGAAGTATGGATCGAAAACTGATTCCTTTGATTATTGTCAATCTGGATGGAAACTAATGATTAATAGAGTTGGGTGGAAAATTGTCCGTTGCATGAAATCTTCACTAGAGGTACCTAACTAGCGTTCTGAAAATACATTTAAACGATTTTATTGTAGAGAAGTGAGAAAGTCAAAAGTTCAAATCCAGTTACAAGTCTATTTAATGCAGTGAGATGAACTATATTTCAATTTAATTTATGAAACTAATCCGACAAATTAGTATTATTATTGTTTTTGTTAGCAACTTTTGCTTATCCGTGTGCATTTGAAAGTTAATTGATATACTATTATTGAAAATGCTATAGTAAGTTATTACATCTCCCTGGCATTGTAAAACGATACCACAAGTCAATTTATTTTAGGCTTGTTAACTTTTATTCATTATTCACATTGACGTCACCACCACACCAGGCGATATCAAACACGTCTCTCAAGTATTATTGAGGTAAGTGATTTAATTTACGTTTTAATTTGAGCTAAAACGTTAGTATTAACTTTGCCTGTGTGCTGAAGTCATGTAATGTCACCGAATAGATTAAAAGTTGATTAAAAAAAACAACTTCTTAGTCGATTTGATGCCATCAAGGTTAAAGAAAGGTCAAATGTATTTTGTTAAAAATCTATAAAACCCCAATGTCTTAAATCCACTAAATTAATCAGAAACCTTATTCCTCAAAACGGTTTTTCATAATGAACTAAATAAAAAAAATGAACAATGCCCATTCTCGACTCTTCCTTTAACAAAAAAAACTAGAACTCTAGCTATCCTAGTTGTCGAGATCTCCATGGCCGCGCCATTCTCCGCGTTTTGATTAAAGGTCATGCATGACCAAACTCGAATAACTTCACTATTTTTGCTTTAACAAGCATTATCACTCTTCTATTTCGACTAATTTCGCCGAAAATTTGGTGCTATTCATTCATGGATTTTTAAATTTGTCCATGCAATCGAAACGGTCATAAAGAAAAACACATAATGTACCAGCTGCGTGTCTTCCCGGATAAAATACTGTAAAAGTCAGTTAAGGGATATAGGTTCTATTGGCGCTTCTGTGAGAGATAGGCAATACCTCTGTCAATAATTTGGAATAATTGCTCTCCATATACCTCCATATACTCCATATACCCCTCTTATAATACCCCTAAATTTGTCAAAAGTGACTTGAGCTTGAGATGCTTTTATAGCCTCTGGTTTTCTGGCTGTCCCATAAGGGACATAGGCGTGAAGTTATGTATGTATGTCCAGAGCCCTATTTCATAAAGCTACAATTCGCGGTAAACTGACAATTGTTAGCGATTTTCACATGACTTTCGTTTCATAAAATTAACAATTCTACAGGTGACATACAAGTGTCAGTAAAAAGCGTTTCATAAAAATTGTCACGACCATTGTCAGGGTTTAAAGTGTTACTAGATGTAAAAAAATTAAAATCCATTTATACCGCATTTGACTCACCTTTGTTGATAACGAAACGTAACTAGAAAAGGGTATTCACAATTTTGAAACGCATGTCAATTGAAAACGACGTCTCTCATGCATGTAGGTACCTACTCGTCGTCATCCATCCATCACAATTTGTGAATCATTAAATTCTATATGTCTCTTTCACATACATACTTCCTTAATACTTATTTAAATCCAAATTAAAGGGTCACCAATGTAAATTACACTTCCTCTCAACTAAATGCATAAATGGTTCTGCTACTTAATGTAGTTTTATTAATATACAAAGTTTGCTAAATGCCCATTCAATTCAATTTCGTGTACAATGTATTTTGCATCAATTATTATCATTTGTCTTCGTTTTTTGCAATTGTAAGTCGTCGACAGGTCCTCGCTTGCCTGTCGGATTGTCAGGACAATTCTACAATTATTGGTAATTTAACACATGACAGGCGTTTCATAAACGACAATTCATAGCGATTTGTATGACTTTTGTCAGTAGACCGCCTGTCGCTACAATTGTTTTATGAAACGCATTTTGTGACCATTTTGGATGAATTGTCAGGGTTTTATGAAACGCATTTTTGTAATTTTACAATGAATTGTCGACATACAATTGTCAGTCGATTTGAGTTTTATGAAATAGGGCCCAGGATGTATTTCTCAAACCATCCATTAAGTACTTTGGTACCATATGACTGCAAAAAAAACCGTTTTTATTTAGACTTATAGTTTTTCCCTTAAAAAATCCAAACATTTCAAGGAAAGCCCGCGCACGTGATCTTTCACCTATTCACATAATAGATAGATATAAAAAATATATAAAATAAATAAAAGTAAAAAATTGGAATCATAAAATAAATAAATAAATAATAAATTAGACAAGTTAGACAAAATCCTTCTACTAGCATACCCCGTGTTTCTATCGCTACAAGTATGGTACCTTCATAGAATCTTGAAAAGCAACCGCATGTACCCGTATCATGTCCAACGGGTGCAAGCATTGCTGCTAGCGGATTATCAACGTCGCTTAGATTTCTGTAGGGAGATGTTGCGCCGGTACAGACAACATCCACGGTTTTTTGATTCAATTTTGTGGAGTGATGAATCTTGTTTTAAGAGAATGGACCTCTTTAACATGCACAACCTCCATGAATGGACCAATTGAAAAAAGCTGAATGGAGGGGACAAATGGGAAGTATATTTCTCAGTTGTCACGGGGGGAGGTGACAATTGAAAAACCAACATTATGTTTCGCTTACTTATTGGTAAAATCAGCAACCAGTCACAGGGTTATTATCATCTTATAATTACTTATCGTTTTCCTAATTCAATTTTATAACTATGCTACTATTATTTTCTACGGCAACACCGAGTAAGATATTTTTTCAACATGTAGGTAGAAACATATTTTTCAAATGGATGATGCATTTCCTACGATAAACTTCGTTAGTTCCGCCCGCTGTGTCACTTACTGTTAAATACTGCAAATATGTCCGGGAATAGAGCATGTTCCAGTTCGGGTAATAGAGCATGTTCCAGTTCGTGTGAATCTACTTTTGTGATAATACAAAGAGGAACTGGAAGCGTACTGTTACGAGCAGGACATCAATTTTATAAGAAGAAACAGTACAATACTGGTCTTTCAGTATGGGAGTGTAGCCAGAGAAGGAAAATGTGTAAAGGGCGTATCAGGATAAAAGTAAGCATTTAAGTATAGATTTCTTTAATTACTTAATCTACATATGACATGTCAACAAAGTTTGGGATTTAAAATGATTAAGTACTTAACTTACCCACAATTTTTTTTTAACTAGGTACCTTTTTTCAATACATTTTATAATTTACTGTGTAGTTATTTATTATCATAATGCTAATAATTATAAAATAATATTATTAATTTATTAGGTTGATAGGTACGGTGTAACGTTTATTGGAATAACTAGTGGGTAATTATTTATTTTAGATGCTATTGCAAGAATTTTTGTTTTTCAGGACGGAAATATTCTAGAAGAAACTATTCACACGTGTACGCCCAATTTTGCCAAAAACGACATCGACGAGCACCTCTATCGATGCAAACAAGATTTGACTACACACAATTACCAAGCAGTTCCTCAAACTTACAATGATATGGTCGCTTCATACGAAAACAAAGGACTGCAACTGCAACTTATTGCTCAAATTCCAAGTTTTAAATCTGTCAAATCATCAATGTATAGATATAGAAATAAAGTAGCTGCAGTTGATAAAATCCAATGCGACAAAATAGAAGAGGTTCAAATTCCCACTGGATATGAAGATTTCTTAATGGCAGATTATTACTACGATAATAAACGAATCATTATCTTTTGTTCACAAAGAGCAAAAGAGTTATTACTTACAGTTGAGGATTATTACAGCGATGGAACCTTTAAAATTTGTCCAAAACCGTTTGATCAACTATACACCATACATGGTGATATAGGAAGTACTGTGAGCAATACAAACATTGTGCCACTTGTGTACTCTCTAATGAGTGACAGACAACAATCGTCCTATGTGGCTTTATTTTCTTTAATTAAATCCCAAGTACCTGGATGGAATCCCATAAAATATAAAACTGATTATGAAACAGCAGCTATGAGCGCCATCGCTAAGGTTTTTCCTTCTGTAATAGTGAGCGGATGTTACTATCATTTTAACAAGGCTATTTGGCGTAAAGGACGCGAGCTTGAAATCACGAAATCGAATAATCCTACAAAAATTCGCGAAGTGGCATTAAGCGCTGTGCTCCCTTTACTACCGCCATCCGAAGTTATTAAAGGTTGGTCATACATCACACGGAAACAAACAGAAGAAGAGGACATGATAAAGTTTCGAGCCTATATGACAAAACAATCGTTAAAAGAAGAATTTATACAAATTTGGAATGTATACGGAAGTCAGCATCGCACAACTAACTGTTTGGAGGGCTGGCACAACAAATTGAATCGCGAAGTAGGAAGAAAGAAGCCCAATATCATTCATTTTCTTAACATCATACAAAAAGATGCATCATTTTTCACAGTTCGACACACAATGATTAAAAACAAATTAAAAATATTTAAAGAAAGGCAGAAGAAATATGTACTCAAGGACGAGTTCATACAAGAAATGCAAATGGAATTTCTGCAAGGGGATATGTCTGTTGGTCATTTTTTGGAAGCACTTAGACATTAAGTTTATGACCTTAGTAAGTATTTAGTTTCCTAATAAATGATTGTAAATATTGGTGATTATCTGTGATAATTAACAAATTATTAATAAGTATTATATCTGTGATTGTTTGATGACTGTACCTTTAAGTAAGCAAGTGGAACATAATGTTGATTTTTTGTATTTTTTTAGACATTCTTAAAAACATTATTATTTTTATTAATATTAGTGGTTATCTGTAATTATCAAAAAACGATGAGTATTAATAAGATTAATGATTGTATGTATAAGTAAGCGTAACATAATGTTGGTTTTTTATTTGATTCTATATAACACAACAAATAAAAATGCTGAAATCTAATGGAAAAAGTTACATGTTCTTTTATTTTCTGGGAAGTAATCGTAGCAATTGTCACCTCCCCCCGTGACAACTGAGAAATATACTTCCCATTTGTCCCCTCCATTCAGCTTTCAAAGGGAACAATCGGCACGAACTGTCACCCCGGTGACAACTGGGAAGACAATTCCCAGCTGTCTCCCCGGGGGACAGGGCTAGAGGGGACTACTGGGAACAATTGATCGATAACCCCCGTGCAGTAAGGGAAGACAGCTTTACTTTGCAGCGTACTTAATAAACAAAAGAGTAGAGCTTGGTAATTTGTTAAACGGTGTACCAGCAGGGCTAGCACGGCGGCTCTTATCTCCCGATTTTATCCCTTTTTGAGGGAGAAATCTATACTCTCCACCGCCTAGTGCACGGCGACAGGAGAGAAGGTAGATTTTGTCACTTTGACATTTGTCTAGGATTTATCTCTCCCGATTGTCTTCGCATTAGAGCACGGACTCCGTCTATCGAAGATAAATTGCTCGTCGTTTGACATTAGGTTGAGAGACGTTATCTGCGATCCTATTAGGTGGGTTTAAATTTGTTGTAAAGATAAGAATGTCCCGTGCTTATTTTAACGATATTATTTCTTGGAAAATTGAGGTTGCCGAGCGCAAACTGCATCGGAAACGCATCAGAGATGCTTCGAACCACAACTTCGAACCCATTTGAATTCCCAGACACGTAGTGATTGTATGCTTTTTGTCCCAGACAATGAATTTCAAAAAAAAATCCGGGTATCTAAAGATATGGCTTTGTAAATACAAATGCGAATGCGATGCCCTAAAACAAACCATTACGCCAATTAATTCTAGAGATGGTTTACAGTTCACATAAATATTGAAGTGATTTCAAATATTTAAAACTTGATTTCTTTGATCTTGAACTTGTTGTTTTTTTTTATGTTGGATTGTTAACTAGAACGTAGTGATTGTATGCTTTTTGTTGTTGACATAAAAACGAATGAAAGAATGAATGAATATCATTGAGTTCTATTTCCGATAATAATATGTAATAATAAGAGATAATATGTCAATGCCGAATATCGATATTGATGTAAATACTGATTGATTTCTTGATATTGATACTAAAGTTTAATTTTATATTGTCATTTTCTATCTGTTCGATTCTCACAAGACTCATTTCACAATTCATCACATCCCAGGAATTTACAACGTCGAAGCAGACAAACTGTCTCGCCTTCAAACTTCACGGAATGAAAGGGACCATGATATTCGAGAAATTGGGATACACTCCAATAGATCTGTTCGCAACTCGACGAGCGCATGTAGTTCCCGACTACTGTATCCTAGATCTCGAAGATCGGCAAGGAATATTTCTATAATAGCTTGGGTATTTCCACCTCAGTTCCTAATGCCAAAAGTTCTACTGCACCTAAACAACAGGGGAGTTTACCTATTTATTTATTTACTTATTATCAATTCACAAATACAATTTTAAAACAAACATGTTCATAGTGCACAAATACACCACGAAGGTTTGTGAATCAGATCATCCACTTCAGCGCATAACTTTATATATGTACGAGCTTTTTCCCGCAACTTCGTACGCGCATAAACATAAAAGTCTTATTTTTCCCGAACCCGTGGGAATTTCGGGAATTCCTTTCATAATACAATCATATACCTTTTGAAGAACCTTTATACCTTCCTAAACCCGTGTGCTTTCATCTTCGACCTCATCGTCACTTACCATCAGATGAGCGTGCGTCCGGCTGTCTGGACATTTTCTCGCAGAGCGTTGCTGCTTATCTAGGTGCCTAAGTCATCGTTTGTGACGACGATCTGTAAAGGTTTCATCGTTTGTGACGCTATTGTTTCCTCAAAAAATCGAAAAAACTTTGGCCAGCCAGCCAGAATTTCGCATTTTCCAGCATTCCAGATCTCAGCACCCAGAGGGTTTTGAGGATCCAGCTGGTACATAAAGGTATGTGACGCGATATGTGACAGCAACTAAAGTGGTTTTATCAAGTAAAACGCCATAATTTTCGAGTTAACACGAAAAACAAGTGGCCAGCCAGCCGGACGCTTCTGGCTGAGCCACTTTGTTTTTCCCTTATATCTCAGTAATAAAAGCAATTAGAACTGAGTTTTAAGTTGAAAAGGAATGTGACGCGATATGTGACAGACCTCATATAGTTTAAAACATACCTGACGCATGTGTTTAAGAGTTATTTCGATAAAGATTTTGATGACAGATGACAAATGTCCGGCTGGCTGAGCCACCCATTCCAGCGCTTGCAGACGGTCTAGAAAGCTAGATTCTTATCAAAAGGAATGTGACGGCGACGAAGACAACAAATCGTCGTATGTGACAGCTCTAAATACTGCCAAACAAAAAATATAAGTGATTGTTTATTCTTCCATACAAAGTCGATTAGGGTGACCATATTTTACCCCTGTACATTGTCATCCTTATAAAATACTTCCGCCAAATTTGTCAAACATGACAAACAACTTGATCCTTACGTTGCTCTAATTAAGTGGGTAAATAAAAATATTATTTCATAATGCATCATGAATTTTTTTTTATTAATTTACTTTTTGTTTGTGTTTTTGTGGCATTTTTTATTGATTACTTTTCTCTTCTTTGTACTCCTTAAAAGTTTGAGTTTCTGTAGCTCAAAAATCAAAACTGGAACTGTTTGTTACTGAAATTAAATAAAAAATATATTAAAACAACTACGTTTGTTTTTGAATAAGTAAGTATGTACCTACAAGTTTATTGTTTATGTTGTTGGACATGAAATTTGTTTACTAAACCAGTCTGTATTTTTATAATACTTGATATTCTTTTTCTTAATTGACTTTGTGGTTATATTATGTAATTTAAATTATGATAGCTTTGTTAATAAAGTATCAAAAGGAATTAATGAACCGTGATTATAATACTTAGGTACATTACGCAAAAGGCACAACTTGTTAAGGCTTGACAAAAAATTTCATTCAGAAACAAATACTTACTTAACAAAAATAATATAAGTAATAGGTACTTACCAAGTTTTAAGTTTTAAAATGTCCTCCAAATGATGACACATACTAATCGGTCCATCGTGCGGGGGGCCTGCCTACGCTGCGTCTCCCAGTACGTGGCCGCCACTCGAGAACTTTCTGCCCCACCGGCCATCTGTTCTGCGAGCTATGTGCCCTGCCCATTGCCAATTCAGCTCTGCAATTCTTCTGGCTATGTCCGTGACATTGGTTCGCCTGCGAATCTCCTCATTACTGATTCGATCCCGCAGGGAAACTCCGAGCATGGCCCTGTCCATTGCCCGCTGAGGGACTCTAAGCTTATTTATAAGGATGACAATCTACAGGAGTAAAATATGGTCACCCTAATTGACTTTGTATGAAAGAATAAACAATCGCTTATATTTTTTGTTTGGCAGTATTTAGAGCTGTCACATACGACGATTTGTTGTCTTCGTCGCCGTCACATTCCTTTTGATAAAAATCTAGCTTTCTAGACCGTCTGCAAGCGCTGGAATGGGTGGCTCAGCCAGCCGGACATTTGTCATCTGTCATCAAAATCTTTATCGAAATAACTCTTTAACACATGCGTCAGGTATGTTTTAAACTATATGAGGTCTGTCACATATCGCGTCACATTCCTTTTCAACTTAAAACTCAGTTCTAATTGCTTTAATTACTGAGATATAAGGAAAAAACAAAGTGGCTCAGCCAGAAGCGTCCGGCTGGCTGGACACTTGTTTTTCGTGTTAACTCGAAAATTATGGCGTTTTACTTGATAAAACCACTTTAGTTGCTGTCACATATCGCGTCACATACCTTTATATACCAGCTGGATCCTCAAAACCCTCCGGGGGCTGAGATCTGGAATGCTGGAAAATGCGAAATTCTGGCTGGCTGGCCAAAGTTTTTTCGATTTTTTGAGGAAACAATAGCGTCACAAACGATGAAACCTTTACAGATCGTCGTCACAAACGATGACTTAGGCACCTAGATAAGCAGCAACGCTCTGCGAGAAAATGTCCAGACAGCCGGACGCACGCTCAGATGAGATTGAGGTCAAACGCGGGTTTAGTCACTTATAAAAAAAAAAAAAAATACCAAGTATCACATCCGTACACTTAAGGAAAAAGATTTTTTCATACAAACTAAAACATCGTATATTTCCCGTTCCCATGGGAATTTCGGGAATTCCTTTCATAACACAACCAGACACACATTGAAAGACCTTTACATCAAGTTTCACATCGGTGCACTCAAGGAATAATATTTTTCATACAAACTAAAAAGTGCTATTTTTCCCGTTCCCGTGGGATTTTCGGGAATTCCTTCCTTAGTACACCCCTACATCCCCTAAAGAATGTATGTTCCAAATTTCAGCTCTTTACGCCCAGTAGTTACGGCCGTACCTTGTCTGTCAGTCACTCAGTCAGAAACGGAACAGTTTTATATAGGTACTAGCTTTATCCCGCAACTTCGTATGCGCTTAACTACCCTTCTCTTGGAAATTTCAGAAACTGTACAACCAGACACCCACTGAAAGAACCTTTATACCAAGTATCACACCCATGCACTCAATGAATAAGTTTTTTTCATAAAAACTAAAAATCATATATTTTCCGTGCCCGTGGGAATTTTGGGATTTTTTTTCGTAGCACAACCAGTCACTCTTTGAAGAACCTTCATGCCAAGTATCACATCCGTACACTCAAGGAATAAGATTTTCCATACAAACTAAAAAGTCCTATATTTCCGGTTCCCGTGGGAATTTCGGTAATTACTTCCATAATACAAACAGACACTTATTGAGGAATCTTTATATCAAGTATCACATCCGTGCACTCAAGGGATGGGATTTTTTCATACAAACTAAAAAATCATATATTTCCCGTTCCCGTGGGAATTTCAGGAATTCCTTTCATAACACAACCAGACACACATTGAAAAACCTTTACGCCAAGTTTCACATCGGTGCACTCAAGGAATAAGATTTTTCATACAAACTAAAAAGTCCTATATTTCCCGTTCCCGTGAGAATTTCGGGAATTCCTTCCTTAGTGCACCCCTACATCCCTTTAAGAATGTATGTTCCAAATTTCAGCTCTTTACGCCCAGTAGTTACGGCTGTACGTTGTCTGTCAGTCACTCAGTACCTCAGTCACTCAGTCAGTAACGGAACAGTTTTATATATATTGATGTTGATAAAACATTTTTAGCTATTTTATGTTAGTACATTTTTCTTAAAAAAGTAAATAAATAAATAAATAAAATCCCCAGACAATTACACCAACTACATGGGCCCAAAGTAAGCATAGCTTGTGTTATGGAATACCTACCATGTAGCGAACTAGGGGTAACCTAGAATATAAATACATAAATAGATAAACACCCAGACACGGAAATTTTTTTTTCTTGTTCCGTGCGGGAATCGAACCCGCAACCACTAGCGTCTGAGGCAAACAGCAGTTTATCGGGGCCACGATGAGAGAGAGAGATAACTAAACATTTTCTGACGACCACTTTGGCGATGGGGTAAACTGTTTGCCTCAGACGCTATAGTGGTTGCGGGTTCGATTCCCGCACGGAACAAGAAAAAAAAATTTTCCGTGTCTGGGTGTTTATCTATTTATGTATTTATATTCTAGGTTACCCCTAGTTCGCTACATGGTAGGTATTCCATAACACAAGCTATGCTTACTTTGGGCCCATGTAGTTGGTGTAATTGTCTGGGGATTTTATTTATTTATTTATTTACTTTTTTAAGAAAAATGTACTAACATAAAATAGCTAAAAATGTTTTATCAACATCAATATATATAAAACTGTTCCGTTACTGACTGAGTGACTGAGGTACTGAGTGACTGACAGACAACGTACAGCCGTAACTACTGGGCGTAAAGAGCTGAAATTTGGAACATACATTCTTAAAGGGATGTAGGGGTGCACTAAGGAAGGAATTCCCGAAATTCTCACGGGAACGGGAAATATAGGACTTTTTAGTTTGAATGAAAAATCTTATTCCTTGAGTGCACCGATGTGAAACTTGGCGTAAAGGTTTTTCAATGTGTGTCTGGTTGTGTTATGAAAGGAATTCCTGAAATTCCCACGGGAACGGGAAATATATGATTTTTTAGTTTGTATGAAAAAATCCCATCCCTTGAGTGCACGGATGTGATACTTGATATAAAGATTCCTCAATAAGTGTCTGTTTGTATTATGGAAGTAATTACCGAAATTCCCACGGGAACCGGAAATATAGGACTTTTTAGTTTGTATGGAAAATCTTATTCCTTGAGTGTACGGATGTGATACTTGGCATGAAGGTTCTTCAAAGAGTGACTGGTTGTGCTACGAAAAAAAATCCCAAAATTCCCACGGGCACGGAAAATATATGATTTTTAGTTTTTATGAAAAAAACTTATTCATTGAGTGCATGGGTGTGATACTTGGTATAAAGGTTCTTTCAGTGGGTGTCTGGTTGTACAGTTTCTGAAATTTCCAAGAGAAGGGTAGTTAAGCGCATACGAAGTTGCGGGATAAAGCTAGTACCTATATAAAACTGTTCCGTTTCTGACTGAGTGACTGACAGACAAGGTACGGCCGTAACTACTGGGCGTAAAGAGCTGAAATTTGGAACATACATTCTTTAGGGGATGTAGGGGTGTACTAAGGAAGGAATTCCCGAAAATCCCACGGGAACGGGAAAAATAGCACTTTTTAGTTTGTATGAAAAATATTATTCCTTGAGTGCACCGATGTGAAACTTGATGTAAAGGTCTTTCAATGTGTGTCTGGTTGTGTTATGAAAGGAATTCCCGAAATTCCCATGGGAACGGGAAATATACGATGTTTTAGTTTGTATGAAAAAATCTTTTTCCTTAAGTGTACGGATGTGATACTTGGTATTTTTTTTTTTTTTATAAGTGACTAAACCCGCGTTTGACCTCAATCTCATCTGATGGTAAGTGACGATGAGGTCGAAGATGAAAGCACACGGGTTTAGGAAGGTATAAAGGTTCTTCAAAAGGTATATGATTGTATTATGAAAGGAATTCCCGAAATTCCCACGGGTTCGGGAAAAATAAGACTTTTATGTTTATGCGCGTACGAAGTTGCGGGAAAAAGCTCGTACATATATAAAGTTATGCGCTGAAGTGGATGATCTGATTCACAAACCTTCGTGGTGTATTTGTGCACTATGAACATGTTTGTTTTAAAATTGTATTTGTGAATTGATAATAAGTAAATAAATAAATAGGTAAACTCCTCTGTTGTTTAGGTGCAGTAGAACTTTTGGCATTAGGAACTGAGGTGGAAATACCCAAGCTATTATAGAAATATTCCTTGCCGATCTTCGAGATCTAGGATACAGTAGTCGGGAACTACATGCGCTCGTCGAGTTGCGAACAGATCTATTGGAGTGTATCCCAATTTCTCGAATATCATGGTCCCTTTCATTCCGTGAAGTTTGAAGGCGAGACAGTTTGTCTGCTTCGACGTTGTAAATTCCTGGGATGTGATGAATTGTGAAATGAGTCTTGTGAGAATCGAACAGATGTAAAATGTTGTAAGTAAAGTCCAGAAGAGCTATAGACACGGTCCCGCCGTCGTTTCTCAGGTATGATACCACCGTGTTATTGTCGAACTGAATGTGTAAAATTGTCTTGAACAGGGATCGGGAGCAATATTGCACTGATTTTAGAATGGCAAGCATCTCCTTTTGATTGAAGTGCAGAGATTTTTCCACTCTTGTCCACGTTCCCGATATATGCTGGTCGTTTATTTAAGCACCTCAAACAGTATCGAAAGCATCTATCACTACGTAAGTTGTTGGATGAAGAGTTTGAATATAGTATGTGGCTTCGATCGATATGAGTATTCCACCAAAGTAATTCTTTCTCGGCTTAGTGCGGCAGACTTTGTAAAGACTTGGGTTTTACTTGTAGCCCGCTGATGCACAGAGACAGGTTTGTATCAAATGACAAGACAGATGATATGAAAACGACAGCTTTGACAGTAACAATATAGTCAAAAATGGCGAAATGGAAGGGCGACTTTGCAAGCAAACTCGTCATACTGGCGCAACAAAATCCTTCCCCGCCACTCTTCCTTAGTCCCATCCTCTACTCCAATCTTCCGGTGTGAATCCCAATTCCTGTTTACCTTACCATACGAATCCTTAGTGTTCTCCCCCCAATCTTGATTGCCTCAGTCAAGATTGCTTGAATGCCAGCCTCATATTTGACAGGATCATAAATAATGAGTGGAAAGATTGGACCCAGATCTTCACAGATGCCTCAAAACTCTCTACTCAGGGAGTTGTTCGGGCAGCTGTATGGATCCCCAATTTCTCAGTCCTTTCGTATAAGTGCCCTCCCGAAACCACAGTTTTCACTGGGGAGTCTATTGCTCTCCTAGAGGCCGTCAAGTATGTCCTGGAGAATAGACTTAACCATTCCTTAATCCTTTCCGATTCCCTGAGCTGCCTTTTGGCACTCAAATCTAACCCCTTACCTCCTATTCCTCTGTTCCCTTGAAGGCATTAATATAGTTGTAGCATGGATCCCTGGTCACTCAGGAATAACCGGTAACTCAACTGCTGATTGTTTTGCCAAGGATGCTATCGAGACCGGTTCACTGGAGCACTACAGGTGCTCCTCTCAGGATCTTAGCCTTCTAAGCTAAGTCCAGATTGGGCCTAACCTGGAAGAACGAATGGAAGAAGTCCCGTACAATAGTAGGCAAATACTATGGCGACATCCAACCCACATTACCAAGCCAACCGTGGTTTTACAAACAGAAAAAGCACAGCAAAAAGGTTACCTCAGTAATAAGTAGACTACGGCTGGGTCACTGTTGCTCTCCCGTATGTTTTTGTTTTTTTCTGCACAGGATTGGAATCCGCGACTCTCCACTCTGCGATTGTGGACTGGAGCCTGGTACAGTGGACCACATTTTTTTATTGCCCCTTCTTCCTGTATCCCTCTATGATATCCTTCCCCCCCCATCCAGCATGAAAACCCTCCTCTCCTCTAACCGCCCTCCTATTCTTAAAGCCCTTTGTAAATTTGTCAGTCAGTATAATATTTCTGTGTAAATATATATTAATCTATGATACTAACACAAGTTGGTTAATCCTTGTTTGTTTTTTGTCAGTGATGGTTCTAAACATGTGGTCTTATTGTTTTAGGTAACTCAACGTCCGGTCTACGTCGCGCACCACTTGTAGTGTTAATTCATTTGGTCCTTTACTCTTAATACCGTGTCTATCCCATCACATGATACTGGCAGTAATAGCTTGTCGCCTCATATCAAGGGCTGGTTGCCAAATTGTCAAGAATTGAATTGCATGCCGGTTGCCATTTACATTAAAGTTTAACATTTTTGTGCGCCATTAATAAAGCTTACTGTAATTTTTCGATATTTTTATCAATACCAGCATAATTTTAGCTACGTTGTGGTCTAATGTTTATAATGTTTATTAAATATTCCAATTTGGCAACATTGCCTTTCTGGGCAACCCAATTGCATATATATTATGTAGAAGCAAAGGCCTTTGGTGCAAAGCGGAGCCCGAAGGGCAGGCAAGTCATTTGCAGTAGGTAGTTGGCCATTGTAAATGAGGCGCAGGAAAGTTCTGTAGGATTCGGCATAAGTAGTTGGAAGATAATAGAGTGATAATGCTTATGCAATAAATAATAAAAATGTATAGTTTATTATTAGATTTATATTATTTTCTTACAAATAGACGGATCATAACACATTTTAAGTGTATTGATAGATTTTTAATACTTAACATTATTTCCTATTAGATACAATTTCATAATCATTTTCAATGGTTATCTTATAACAACACCACAAACATTAAATTAGTCAGTTAGTTTAAGTGTAAAAAATGCAGTGTAACTAACATCAGTCATAGAAATAATTGGTATTTTAAAGTCTTATTTGGGGGACAACTTTGATTGGAGAACTAGAAATAGGTTTCTTTGGACTCAACTTATTTGGTGAATTCATAACAACATCAACAGCTTTTCTTAATATTTGGTGTTCACTTCTCTTATATTCTTCAGTTATTTGGGAAAAATCCAAATCGCCATCCAGAACTAATACCTGAAATAAAAGTTGTGATTTAAAATTATGTATATTGTGTTACATTTACTTTGGAAATTTGATTAAGTAATTAGACGGTTAAATACTGTAAATATTTAAAAGAAAATGAGTGGCTAAAAACAAAAATTGATGTATTTTTTTACTACTTTCATTATAAATTGCTTGGATATATTATTATTATTATTAGGGGTTTTGGGACTATATGAGCAGTCTTGTCCGCTCGTCACACTGCGACCTAAAAAGATCTATTGTGTGAGTCCCAATTTATAACTCGCCGCACACTCCAATGGAGTCCAGGAAATTTAAGATTTTCCTTACGGCGATGCTCCTAATCTCTTTTGGATCCAGCTCGTGCTTATCCAGGTGAGCGGAGCGCTTGTGCATAACTGCGGGGCAGTGGCACAGTAGGTGTAGAGGGGTTTCCTCTGCGCTTTCGCAGTATCTGCAGAGCGCTGTCTCAGTGAGACCCAGGTTGGACATATGCTTGTTTAGTTTGCAGTGTCCCGTTAGTGATCTTGCCACTGCGCGTAGTTGGGGTTTGTTAAGAGATACTACCGATTCTGTGTATGACTTGGAGTATCCCTCTATCAGTTCCCTTGAGTGTCTCATGCCTAATGAAAGTTCCCAGAGGCTTTTGCTTTCTGAGAGGCACTGGGTGGTGAGTATTAAACGCGTCAGGCTTTTCGGGATGCCGCAGAATGGTTCTGGACCATATCGGCTACCCATTGCTCCTGCTCTCGCGAGTTCATCAGCGGCTTCATTGCCGTCTATACCGGAATGGCCCGGAACCCATTTAATAAAAACTCTATTATGGCTTGCCAGCCTGTTTAGCGTTTCATGGCATTGCTTCACCAGTTTGGAGTCAACCCTTGAAGAGTCAAGTGCCATTAGTGCAGCTTTGCTGTCAGAGAAGATGTATATGGTTTGCCCTTTGTAGCCTCTGTTTAGGCTGATTTCCGCACATGATAGAATGGCGGTGATTTCAGCCTGGAAAATCGAGGGGTAATGACCCATGTTGCAGCTAGCTCCATACTTGGGTCTCACCCCGTGAATTCCATAGCCAACCTTGGTGTCCATCTTTGAGCCATCCGTGTACCATATGTGGCTGTAGTCCTCGCAGACTACCCGGCTCTTGCTCCAATCTTCTCTGCTTGGGAATTCCACTTGGTAGAATTTGGTGAATAGCATCTCCGGCATTGTGCTGTCCGAAGGCATGCTTAGTATTGGATTTCTGTAAACCCTGTCCCTGAGTTGGGATAGATTTGCAGACAGCCATGTCTTTTTGAGCTGCGTCGTCACCCTCAGCATTCCCACAGCCGCCTCCTTGCGAATTGTCAGGTGTAAGGGCGGGAGATCTAACAGTGCATCCAATGCCTGTCCTGGCGTGGTAGACATGGCTCCAGTGGTCATGATGTTAACCGATCTTTGAAGTTTGTTAAGCTCCATAATCACCGTCTTTTGGTAGGTCTTTTTCTGCCATACCACACACCCATAGGTGATGATTGGTCTTACGATGGCAGTATAAAGCCACATGATCATCTTGGGTTTAAGACCCCATCTTGATCCCACCATACGACTGCATAAGTATAATGAGGTTTTGGATTTATGAATCACATTCTCAATGTGTTGGTTGAAAGTGAGTTTTTGGTCAAAGGTGATGCCCAGGTACTTCACCTCCTTGGAAAAGTTAAGTAGCAATCCGTTGACTGAAGGCGGTCTAAGTTTATCCAGTTTCCTTTTGTTACAGAATGGTACTATTATTGTTTTGTTGGCGTTGATTGACAGTTCATTGTCTTTACACCATTTTAAGGTTATGTTAATGGCACCTTGAATGAGGTAAGATAGGACTTCTTGACATGGACCTCTAACTATGATAGTGATGTCGTCTGCGTATCCTATGACCTCATAGCCTTTCTGGCTTAACCTGTTAAGGAGGGGGTCTACCGTGAGAGTCCAAAGCAGTGGTGATAACACACCGCCTTGTGGACATCCACGTGTGGTTTGAATCTCATGATTACAACCATTGAGTTCTAATTTTGCCTTTCTGGTTCTGAGCATTGCCTCTATCCATCTGTTCGTGGTCTGGTCCACCCCCTTTTCTGCCAGTCCCTTTAGAATGGAGGTTATGGGCGTGTTGTCGAACGCTCCTTCTATGTCCATGAAAGCACAGAGGGCAATTTGTTTGTCGTCAGCGGCCTTTTCTAATTTATCTGTCAGCTCAAGTAGCGCAGATTCTGTGGACCTGCCTTTACGGTAGGCATGTTGCGCTGGATGCAGTGGGCACGAGCTTAGGATCTCTTCCCTGATCCACATGTCCACAACCTTTTCCATGGCCTTCAGCAAAAATGACGACAGACTGATCGGTCTAAAGGATTTGGGTAGTGCTTGGTCTTTCTTCCCCTGTTTGGGAATGAAAATGACCTTTACCACTTTCCATGATTCTGGTATACTGCCCAGTGCATAGCTTGCCCTGTACAGTTTTATCAAGTGAGGAAGGAGAATTGGTAGTCCCTGTTGCAGTAGAGCTGGGAATATTCCGTCAACCCCTCCACTCTTGTATGGTTCAAAGCTGTTAATGGCCCATCTCACCTTTCCACCGGTGAACAAAATGGCAGCCTGTCGCCAATCTTTTATCCGTGGTCGGTGTCTCCTACCATCTGTCTGAGACCCACTGGCATGCGTTTTAACTAGCACCGACCCGGGGAAGTGAGTTTGAGCCAGCAGTTTTAGAGTTTCCTCTTCAGTGGTTGTAAATATACCATTCTGGTCTTTGAGTAAGCCAAGTTGCTTTGGGGGATCCTTTGCCAGTATTCTCTGGACTTTAGCTACTTGGGGCGCTGATTCTAGCTCCCCACAGAATTTCTGCCACGACTGCCTTTTGGCCTTTCTGAGCTCGGCGTTGTATTCTGTTAGTGCTTTTCGGTATAGGTCCCAGCTGTGCCCGGTCTGGGAGTTCTTGGCCTTGTTGAAGAGTTTACGTGATTTCTGTCTCATCGCCGTAAGCTCCTTATTCCACCATGGAACATTACTGCTGTTCGCTTGAGTTTTTTGGGGGCAGTTTTCCAGGTAAGCTTCCATGGTAATGCCTTCCAACATTTCCGCCGCCATGTTCAACGTTTCCGCAGTTTTTATTGCCTTTGGAAAACGCTTGGATATAAATAAACAGTTTAAATTTTTAAATTTTATATATACATGAGCAAGTAATTTTAATAATAACATGAGCATGTGGTCTTTGTGTGTATATTGGTCAGGTAAAACTTGTGCAGCTTGTCTCTACAATAAAACATGAAGCTTACCATATACATTTAGTCAAAAATAATGAATATGACTACTAAATAAAATGTTAACAAAAATGTGTATATTATTGGGTGAATTATATGATTGGGTTATATGGGCATGTGGGTAAGCTGCCAATAAGATAACCACTGGCCCTGGAGACTAGAAGTGTGAATTAAACATAAACAATAGTGCAAGTAATTAAGTAGGTACACTATTTTAGCTGTGAAAATAAGCAGAACAATGATAATAAAACCATACATACTAAAATGCAAATTATTTCATAGTTTTCAGTTTCGTTTATTGTATTTTTGATAACTTTAGTAATGTATTACTATCTAACAATGGCTTCTCCAAATTTTTATGAAAAAAAAACCTAATATTTTAATAAAATTAACTGATTAACAATGAAAAAAAGATGAAAACTTTTGAACCCAGTTATCATCAAAATAACTATGAGGTTTCTGTTTGTACTATAGAACCAACTGAATCAGGACCAACTTTGCTGACAAATCGTTTGAAACTGTCAAACTTGTATGGTCTGTCACGTATAAGGTCCTTGAATTCTGTATTTTTTTTTTTTTTTTTTTTTTTATAAGTGACTAAACCCGCGTTTGACCTCAATCTCACCTGATGGTAAGTGACGATGAGGTCGAAGATGAAAGCACACGGGTTTAGGAAGGAACTGGCTCTTTATACAATATTGCCGGAACACATTACCGCCGGAGCGGTAACATTTGGCGGCAGACTTTGTATAAAGGGTGGTCGCTAGCCAGTCGGACCCAGAAGGGATCCTACCACCAAGCAAAATGTATTCAGTAAATCTCAGTGTGGAATGAAAAGAAAACAAGTTCATCACCAAGGAAACCTGTCTTCAAGTGAATTTCAACCTACTAGCACCTAGGCGGTTTGCAATAGCGGTGCGCGACTGTGAATGATTGCATTAGACTTATTCGACTTGGAAGGTTATTCGACTCAGTCGAATGACTCCTTGACGTTTGTAACTAACTTCGCCGAGTCGACTTGGAATGTTAGCGACTAACGTCGCGTAGTCGACTGCCTTATTCATGAGTAATGACTAATTACTAATGTTAGTAATTTGAATTTCAACTACTAACATTAGTATTTAAGTTCTCATTTTAAGTATTTTCATTATAAGTATATGGATATTTTCTGAAATAAAAAATAAGAGCGGTTTTTATTTCGTGCATACACAGAATATAACAATCTTTATTTGCTAGTAAATGCTAAATATGCAAATCAAACAATTTTTATCCTCCTGTGTCATTTTCAATACTTACACTACAAAAAATAAACAATAAAGGAGTTATGGGGGCAAAGCCGCGAGCAAAAGCTAGTCTGTCAATAAGAATAGTTTGCTTACTAATGCATTCAGTCATTCAACTAATTCATGCGAATGCTTTCATTCAAGGTCAGTCGGCCATATTGAAGTCGACACACCGTTAGTAATTACTAATATTAGTAGTATCATTTGACTCAGGACGTTAGTACATTACTAATCTTCAAGTAAGTATTAGTAGTTTATTCGACTGACATGATCATTCACAGTCGCGCATCGCTGGTTTGCTTACACTGGGTCAGGATTCAATTGGCTTGACAGCATTGTATCTATATGCTTTTCTTGCACCCTTTATGTGAAAACTTTTAAAGTAAACAAATATTTTTGAGCCAATTTAATACAATTTAAGTTCTCTTATTACAGTAAGCCTTTTTAACAACCCAAGTTTTGTGTATGTTTATTGATCTAATCTTTTTTTTTTACAGGACTAGAAAAAAATAGGGAATTGTTGATTTTTTAGCACATATCCCCCCCCCTAACAACTGTCTAAATGTTTGTTATATTTTTCATAAATAGAAAATAAACCAAATGATGAACTTACTGGGGCTGGGCAATCTGCAAGGGTTCTATTTATTAGCCAGTCTTCATGCAGTTTATGCAACTCTTCAATGTATGATAATGGAACACACTGTTCTTCAGACCGAGCTCTTTTCTTGATCCTTTCATATACTATGGAAGGAGTAGTCTTTAAGTAAACTGAAAGAAATAAAAAGTGAAAATTATTAGAATGATACTATAAATTAAATAATGCAATAAATAACAACACTATTACCTATTAAATCTGCTTGAATAGGGAGTTGTTGTTGAATAAATTTGAACCATTCGTCAAGAACAGCAAACTCTGCTGGATGTAGAGTTCCACTTCGCATCATGTGTTCAACAAAGCAATGTCTTGCACTAAAAAGTGACCGCTCCATAAGCTTAACAGGCGTAGAAGTTGACTTCTGATGCATTTCTAGCATAGTTAATGATACATAGGCTTGAAACACCATTGCCCATTTAGAAGGGTCCTTGTACATCAAATCCTAAAATGTAACAGCAAATTAGTAAAATATATTTAAAAAGCTTGTCGAGAATTTAGTAATGTATTATGAGTAGTTAAGTCAAATGTTCTTACTAAGAGGTTCCATCCTTTAATATTTCTCCACTCTTCTACAGGTTCTGTTAGCAAGGTGATATCTTCAAATTGACGAAAATGACTTAGAAAAGTGGTCTTTCCACTTCCTATGTTACCTTCGACGAAAACAGTGAATGGCTTATGAGTACTCATTTTTCTGGCAAAAGTAAGACTTTTGACTGCGAAATTAAAATGGTTTCAGCAAATAAGTATAGGTACAATACGTAAAGCTTAGATGTAATTCACAACAAACAAAAATCAAACTATATCACTAACAATATATTATTTCTAAACAAAGAAAAACTAACTCTGCTGTCTATCTATCTGCCACAAATTCCCGCCTAAATCAGTCTGATTAAAGAAGAGGCGCGAAGCCAAAACGTCATGTCAAGCGCCCAAAAGTAATCAACAAAACAAACAAAACTACCTTTAAAAAATAATGATTTACAATGACTTCTTGGCATCTTCAAAATTATTATAACAAATTACATTTGCTATTTTGAGTATGTTTCTTTTTAGTTGAATTAATTGTGAGAACACCAAAATACATTAATTGAAAGAAATGTGACTGTAACAAATTGTTTACATTTTTTCATAGATATTTTTTTTTTTGGTTAAATTTGCCCCGGTCAGGCATGAGCAAGCGGTCAGGAAAGGCAAAGAGAACGAAGACCCCCGCACAACGGCATGACTACTACAGCATTTTAATATATTTCAAGAGTTTGGCCATAGAAACATTTTTACGTTTGCTGTCGTCACTTATTACACTAATTACTGGCAATAATAACTTTGATTTGATTTTATGAATAATCAATATTTTTCAACAATAATAATAAAAAACCACTATAGTATCAAAAAACCTCAAGCACATAAGTGCTGCCAAGCAACAAAAAGGCTTGCATTCCAAACTCCTATTTTTGATGTGTCCTATCTGTACTTGTACATAATACTTTCTAATCGGTGCGAAGCACATACAGCCCTTATTCATAGATAAGCATAAGGTCTGAGTGATGGAGAAGGTCTGCTGAGCCATCTCGTTCTATTTATATTAAAGCGCCTGGTAAGGAAGGCTTTTTATATTAACATATTTTAAGGGTTCGTTTAAGCACGGTAAGTGCGTCGCGTGGGGCTTCTTACATCACCGGCTTTACTCTTAACCAGCGTAAAGTTCCATAGTACAGCCGGCGATGAAGTAAAAATTCACAACGCCCTGCGCAACGTGTCACCTGTCCTTAAACGTGCTCGAATGCTACGGCTCCACTATTGCGATAACGTGAAGATTTGCATTGTCGTGACACGTCTGGCCAAGTAGTTCATCCTATCGCGATACAACATCGCGACAAATTTGCACTTCGCACCGCTGTCAGTTAAAACGATTATTATTTTAACTATTGCAAGCTGGACAAGCAAGGGCGCAAGCACAGCCGCGGCGCGGGCGGATATCACCAACGCCGGGAAGGGAAACTTGGCCGCTTTCGACGCTAGCAGGCAGTTTGCGTGGTTTGAAGCAAACGAAAATTTGTTTTAAAATTATATTGACCAATTAATTTGTAGTTTATTTACATGACAGATATCGCTAAACAGTTTGACAACATTATAAAACATAGAGGCAAGGCTCTATCATTTTCAGCCAGTTCAGCTTAACAATCCCCTCATAAATCCCAAATTACAGGCGTCATCATGGAATTTCATATATTACTCGCGCAGTAGATACGAATCTATTGATACCTCATTTGTTCGAATCCATCAATCTGTTCAGTAGAAATGAGGGAACAAGAAATAGACATAATATACATACATTCGAGTTGAAACACAGCCTTTGCGTGCCGCAGTCGTGTAAAACCACTGACCTCTATATTTACCACTGGACTGGCTGTTCCGTAAGTTTGACAGCTATTTTTTTGTGCCTATTTGAAGCGCCACTAGCGAGTAGCGAGTGTCCGCAGAACAAATTTTGACGTATATTGCAAGTGGCCGCCAGAGAAGTGCTTGCTTATTGTTAAGTGATTTTATATTTTTTAAATATTTATTCGAATTTTATGTTGTTTTTGTTATAAGCATTATATAAAAATTATCAAGAATGAGGACATGTGTGTATTGTAAGCGACTAGTTTTAGTACCACGGACACTCGTTACGTCCGACAGCGCCAAAATGGCGATTATCAAACGGGCACAAAAGCACTTTGACAGCCGCCAGTCCAGTGGTAAATATAGAGGTCAGTGTGTAAAACATACACACGAATTGAGAACCTTTGGAAGTCAGTTGATAATTACAGGCAACACGACATCGAGATGAACCACCTGATATATTTTTCCATCATTGATACTTATAAATATTGTTTATCTTCTATATTCTTATATTCTTGCCACTTTTATCACAATAATCTAAAATATGGTAACTTTGGCATTCAATCAATTACGTATGCAGCACCGACCGCGTCACATCACTACTCGACGTCATTTTATGTCACAGAGCATAGAGACTAATGCTGGTTTTCAATATCATGAAAACTGTTCGTTTTGTCTACGAACAATAGAAATCACTACCAAAATGCCTTTCTGTATTCAAAATCTTGACATCTAAACCACTGCTTATGAACTGTTTGATTGTAATGGGTTGCTAGGTTACATTTGACCATTTACAAAATAAGTCATTTTATCTAACTCACGACGACGTAACAAGTTAATAATTTAAATCAATGAGGAAAGGTAGCATAGCAGTCTGCTGCGGCCAATAGCGAGTTAAGTTTTCATTTCATATGACCAATTACAGAATAAGTCATTTTATCTAGCCAACGAACTAACAGTTTAATAATTTAACCAAATATCCTATCAAATATCTGTCATTATATCAATGATCCAGTTTTCTCTTTCTAACTAATATTATTGAATTACATAATTTTTTTTATTTATTATTTAATTTTTCTTTTAAATATTTACTTTGACTTAAGAATTTAGGTATCGCCTTTGATCGTACTCTTTCCTGGATACCTCAGATTCTGAAGTCAGTAGGAAGATGTTTGCCGCGGTAAACTATCTGTAGTTTACCGTATTCTGTATGATAAAGCTGTACCTGTTTATTTAAAAAATCGCATTACTTATCGGTTTAGCAATAACGACCGCAACTTGCTCAAATCTCCTCCTGGCGACACCATCACACACATCCACATTTATGGGCCAATCATTTTTCATCTGTATTATTAGAATGTATGTGTATGTATAATTCATAGGTATTTGTATGTATTTATTATATTTACCTAGGTATGTGTATGTAATTATTGATATGCATGTAAGTAGTTTATTATTTATAAACATTTCTAAACTTTGTCCCAACTCCCATCCTAATTTCCACTTCCTAATCCTGTCACAACTTGGTTGCCTGGCAGAAATCGCTCTACAGCGATAAGGCCGCATTTGTACAAATATGAAAATATATTGTAATTTTGTAATTATACTTTTTCTGTTGGTGTACAATAAAGAATTATATTATTATTTGACGTCATAAAAAATGTATTTAACCAAAATTAGTTGGCAACACAAAGCAGATATATAGTAGAGCAAAGATGCACAGCTTCAATTTGGGTTGTCTCAGATATAAAAAGTTACTTTATGGTTGTCCTGACGTCACAGCCTCTAGTGCAAGCTATTCCACACTAGAGGCACTGGCATCAGTTCGACGCCGAACTTTATGACGTGTGTAGATCGTAAATAAAATTGAAATAAAATATTTAAAATTATTTTTCGGCTCAAAATGAAGTGTTGTGTCTTTTTTTGTAAGAGCTACTCGGACGAGCGAAACAAATCGGAACAAAATAATGTATTTTTTCATTCGTAAGTATTTATTATCAGTAAATTGTATTTGGCAAAATTTCTTCTAGAATATTCTATGTTCCCGAGGTTATATTGCAGTAACCGCCATCTAGCGTCACGTAGAAATTCTTAAATTTCCATGTGTGTCTGACAGAACAGCGACGTACTAAAAGCAAAATATAAATATATCGACGGTTACAAGGGCTTAAGCAAGAAAAACTAAATTGTTCAGAAAATCATTCTCAAATTTTGGAAAAAAATTACAAAACTTTTTTACGGGGCATAAACTACAACTCCTTTTAGACCAAAATGTCACTTATGCCTTTTGACTATCGATATATTTATGGTTTTATGTTTTTTTAAAGATTTTTGTATAACATTTTGATATTTAAGGAAACTATTGAAATTTTATAGATTTCCATTGGATATTAGTTTAAGAAATGAATGGATTCGTTTAATTAACCGAGAAGAATGGATACCAAATAAATATACAAAAATATGTTCTCTTCACTTTGATCAAAAAGCTATTATAAAAACTAAACAAGGGTATAGAATATTACGAAAAGGTGCTTGCCCAAAAATTTCAGAACATAAACAGGTAATCTCTTTACTTGATCTCCAAGTTGCTTCACTGGATATTTTTGCTGAAATTTTATGTTTTAATGCTACATTTACAGGATCGAGTTAATGCATCACCGGAACGATCCAACATCTCTGATTTTTTAGTTTTTAATGATTCGCAAAGAAAAATAAAACTTTAGGATGAAATCTTTAGATTGAGATTTCTTGAAAAAAAGAGATTGGTGAAAATACGGCGCCTCAGACAAAATCTTCTTCATTTAAAGAGAAAGGTATAATTTTAACAAAAAATTTAAATTTAAATTATAATTTTTAACGTTTCATAAAGACGTTGGTGCAATAAATTCAATAATTTGTTATAATTTCGACGAAAGTATAAGTTGCCATTGCAATGGGCTCGATGAACAGAAGTCTATTATATTCGTTATAAAGTTGAGTTTCAATTGGTACTCCAAATCTATTTAGATGTCAAAACTCCCTTATTGGTGCTTAATGCAACTGGATCAGTTACCAGTTGTGGCAATTTTTCACTTGTAAGTAGGTTTGTGGTTTGAAATGAGATGAAACCTTTTACGTATATATTGATATGTTATATTTTTCATAAAATTTCATTTGATTTGGATACTTGCATGTCAATATTATTTAAGAATGAGGATGTTGGCTTTATTTTTTATTTTTTTAAATGTGCTCGCAACCTAATGCTACTTACATTACTTGAAATGTTAATAAAGGTATGATGAGACCTTATAATAGGTAATTTTTTACATGTTCCCTGATTCCTGGCTGCTACCTGTGCCAAATTGAGAGATCGTGGAAATTATTATTTTGATTTAATGTAATTGATGTAAAAGACATAATTTTTAAAGTTATCTAACTTCTATATTCACCACTAGCTGCTGCCCGCGACGTCGTCTGCGTGAACGCTATGCAGCACCAAACGCACCTACGATTATAACACTGCTAGCGTGATAATATGTAGCCTATATGTTCACCCGACTTCTTAACTATCTTCATGCCAAATTTGAAGTAAATCCATGCAGTACTTTTTGAGTTTATCCCGGAAAGACAAACAGACAAACAGACAAAAATTCTAAAAACTATATTTTTTGTTTCTGTTTCGATTGTAGATCATACCCCAAGTATTCTTTTAAAAAAATATTCAATGTACAGTTTTGACTTTCCTACCATTTTATTATATGTATAGATTGGATAGAGCGGAAAACTTGTAATCGAACTGTATATAAAACTCAATTTCGACTAATTGTTCTTTACATTAATTCATATTTCCGGAGACGATATGTTCAAAAGTATAGTAATACGATGAACGTTACTTCGAAAGTTTACTGTGGTGACGTTTGGAATTCCTATATCGGTTGTGTTGACCGACCTGTCCTCTCTGTGCATCATCTAAATATATGAGTTGTCCAGGTTTTCAGTATTGTACCTAGTTATCGGATGTAAATTCTAACATTACCCATTTAATGTTGCTCGAACTAACTGATTTATTATTTAAATTTATTTATTTAAATTCCAAGTTCTGCAGCGGATTGCCACGAATATAATATATAACTAATCTTTTGCTCATTTGTTTATTAACTGTTGCAGGTAAAGACGATGGAATCATTACGACTAGAATTAAAAGAGAAGAACTTGTTGACTGAAGAGGATGCTGATGTTTTAACATCAATGGATGTAAAAGTACAGGATTTATTAAAACGATATGTGTCAAAAAAAAATAATCGACCTATTCCCAGCTCATATTCTTCAGCCACGAGAGTATTTGCTTTGACGCTTTATTATTATTCCCCGAAAGCATATTCCTACGTTCGCCAAACTTTTAACACGTGTTTACCCCATCCACGTACAATCGCAAAATGGTACGAAAATATTGACGGTGAAGCTGGTTTTACCAAAGAGTCATTTTCTGTACTAAAATTTAAATCAGAGAAGTGCAATAAAAATATTATTTGTAGCCTGATGTTAGACGAGATGTCTATTAAGAAACATATCGAATGGGATGGAGAAAAATATTACGGATACCTATGTTGGTTTTGGTACAAATGTTTCTCAAAATGACAACTCGCAACAAGTCTCTCAAGTTCTCGTCATTTTACTTGTTTGCCTTAATGAACGATGGAAAATTCCAGTTGGCTATTTTTTTATAGGTACATTCTTTTACTGGGGAACAATGCGCTTCGTTAATACAACAATAAAAGTCATGAAGCTGGTGTTTAAGTGGTTTCACTAACCATGGATGGATGCGCTGCAAATATCACCATGGCGAAAAAGTTGGGATGTTCCTTTGAACCTAGGTTTTAACACCATCTTTAAGCATCCATGCGCTGATTATAACGTGGCTGTCATATAAAACGCATGTCATATGCTTAAATTAATAAGAAACGCATTTGAAGCAAAAAATAGTAATTGACTTTCAGAGCAAAGAAATCAGTGTTCGTATCTTGAACAGCTTAATCAATTTCAGAAATGTGAAGGGTTGCACCTTGATTTCAGTAGGCAAAAAATGAAAGTCAAACTGGCCAGCCAACTTTTTAGTAATAGCATAGCAGATGCTTTATTCGTTTGCGAAAAGAATGATAAAAGGTTTTTAGGAGCCCAGCCAACTGCTGTGTTTATTCGCTTGGTTAACAATTTGCAACAAAACTTTAATAAAACTACACTTTTTTAATTACGCCAGAAATTATTTCATACATCTAGCAGCCAAAAATGAAGACAAAACCTTAATCTATCCTAGCAGAAAAACTGGTTTTATAGGTTTTATAACAGGTATAGACAGTATCAATTATATTTACTCCCGATTAGTGGTCAACGAAAAAAAATTAACTTATTTAACAACACATAAATTGTCGCAGGATCACCTGGAATTATTTTTTGGTATAATAAGAGCCCATGGACGGACTAATAATAATCCAACTGTTCGTAAGTTCAAAGCAGGTTATAAAAAAAAATTGTTAACATGGAATTGAAAGACTCGTTCCGCGGTAATTGCATACCTTTAGATGATTTGCAAATATTGAATATGTCCTCCGTCGGAAAAATTAATGCAACTGCTGAAAGATCTCGCATGATGGAACAAATTCAAAATAAAGAAAAAGATGAGCCCATTTCGGACGACATCTTAATTGAATTTGATGATATTCTCACTGATACGTCTAGAAACAATTTGCGTCGGCAAATTGTTACTTATATCAGTGGGTATGTCGTCAAATTCTTAGAGTTGCACCTAAAATGTGAGGCCTGTTTAAATTCTTTATACGCACAAAAATATACAGAAGATATTTTTTTAATTCAGATAAAAAATAAAGGAGGCCTAGTTTTT
Source organism: Stenoptilia bipunctidactyla (assembly GCA_944452665.1). Taxonomy (NCBI): domain Eukaryota; kingdom Metazoa; phylum Arthropoda; class Insecta; order Lepidoptera; family Pterophoridae; genus Stenoptilia; species Stenoptilia bipunctidactyla. Next base: position 16,033,987 of record OX101726.1, read on the forward strand.
CCATCGTATGATGTTCTTAATATTTGTTTAAGAACGGAATGCAGTATGCGGACATTTTATTCACCTAAGGCCATACTGAATAAACATAAAATAATAGCGCACACGCTACAAACTTTAATTGGTGAAAATTAATTTAAAAACTTAAATGACCATATCAGAGACCAATCACCTTAAAATAACCACATAAATTATTAGGTATATTGCAACTTCAAAAAAATATAAGAATTACTAAACGACAACATTTCAATAAAACGGTGCTTTTTACAGGTGATTAGAATCAGGTAGGTATTCAAAATTCAAAACTTAAGGATTTACAAAGAATTAAAACTGCAATTTATTTCATTTTGCTTGCTTTCTGACAAAAGAGGAAATTGGTAATGGATAGATGTTTTTATAAGTGTTTTTTTTTATTTATTAATATATGTTTTTGTTAGAACTGCTATTTTTATTATTTACGGATAGTTGTTTTTATTAGTTGTTTTTTTTTATTTCGCGAACAACTTGTCAGATGCCATACTCTTACAGGAAGATCTAATTCGCCTGACAAGCTATTGCGAAGAAAACGCTCTTGAGATTAATATTTTAAAGTGCTTTACACTGAGCTCTTCTCGCAAAAAACAAATATTTGAATTCACCTATTCCCTTTATAACGAGCCTCTCAAACGAGTTCAAGTTATTCGGGACTTAGGGATAGTACTGGACGACAAACTTGGTTACGACGTGCACATACATCATGTAGTTAAGAAAGCATCAAAAGCCCTTGGTTTCATAATTCGCACCGCCAACTCTTTTAAAAACATGAAAACCCTAAAGATCCTGTACTGTGCCTATGTCCGGAATCACTTGGAATACGCCAGCCAAGTATGGAAAGTTATTATGAAAAATACTCCACAAGGATAGAGCATATCCAGAAAAAGTTTAGCAGATTTCTTTCATACAAGTTCAAACTTCCAAAATTAGATTACCTCAAGCGATGTCACAAATATCACCTAGTGCCACTTTACTTAAGGCGAAATATTTCTGACGTCACTCTTCTTATGAAAACGGCCCAATCTCAAATCCATACATTCTACATAAACTGTCTATTAATGTACCCAATAGGCGTTCTCGGGTAAGGAACCTGGCTCTATGCTCCGTTTGCCCGCACGAACTATCGCAAAAACTCATCAGTTGCTACATTCAACAAATACCATGACTCCGAAATCGATCTTTTTAACAGCACACCTATTAAATTGAAAAATATTGGTTAAGAAGTTGTTTATTTAAGTTTGGTCTCGTGTGGCATAGGGTATTGTTATATAAGAAGCATATTGTCATAGCTTAGATACTGGGGTTTTTATTGTTATTTTTTCCTTATATAGGATCTTCTTTATGAAGATCAATATATTTTAATAGAAAGTTAAGAATGATGTATGGATTCAATTTATGAAAGAATTTTTTTTTTGTTACAATTAACAAAAAAAAATTCTTTCATAAACATTTTATAATTCTCATAAGTTAACAACATTTTAGTTTAATCTGTTATTTACGACTAAAGCAAGAAATAAAAGTGTTTCTATTTAACTATTTATATTAAGAACTCACTCACACACACAGAGAAAAATCGCACTAGGCATAGGTATGTAGGTATTCTCTGACGGCACTATCAACACCGAAAGTCAAGCGAGCCGCCCGCGCCGACAACTACAATAGAACTTAATGCCGACAACACTCTGTTGGCTTGTCGGCGCGGCGCGGCGGTGGCGACTTTGTTTGAGCCAAACGCGCGCGACCCGCTCACCGCTCGGCGAGCGCTCGCCAGTCTGTAAAAGTCTGTCTAATGATACGCGCGCGTAAATTAATAATTATCAAAATGCCTAATTTCGCGTACACGAACCAAGAATATCTTCAAATGGCTTTGTGCTAGTGCTGCGAGTGAGAACCTGTCACGAGCTCGTGACACGTACGAGCAGAGACATGGAAGGCGTCCCGCCCTCCGAACAATTCTAGGAGCTGAGCAGCGCCATCGAGATTATGGCACATTTACTCCACGTGCCCCAATGTTGTGTGCTGCCAATGTTATTAAACGAACAAGACTTTGTGTATCGCAAATAGGTAGTCATGTGCAGCAGTTACTATAAAGTGCTTGTGTATGTGTATTCGTGTGCTGTGTACCTAACATCATTGACAGGAAGCAATATGTAAGTTATTTTTGTACATAAACTGTAAATAATAATAGTTGATAATAAGGTGATTCCATTTAAACATTCAATTGATTGTAAAATACATTTATTCGTTAAGACAAACAGCTCAAGCACGAAAGCTTTTTTAAATTTATTTCTAATTTAAACATTATCAAAGAAGTCAACATTACTAAAACGGTATTTACAATTAGTTGAAAGTTAAATTGACAGTTGAAGTGTGATGGGAAATTAGAATCAACTTTTATACGAAATAAGTATGATATTACAACAGCTGATTGTTACGTCATACATCAAGCTAAGTAGGTCACGCATCGCCCGGGCGCGCGAGGCATCGACCTTTGCTCGCGTGGATAGGTACCTAGGTACTAAGATCTTTGTTTTAGTGAAGTTATTTTCTTAAAATAAATAGATAGGTTTTTTTTATTTCTTGCAAGGTTGTCGTAAATAACAGATTAAACTTAAATTCGGTCACTTAAAAGATTTGAAAATTTCAATAAAAAAAAAAATAGTTATATATTATACATATTTTTATTTTTTTCATAAATTGAACCCATACATCATTCTTAACCTTCTCTTAAAATATATTGATCTTCATAAAGAAGACCCTGTATAATTTTCTTTTTTTTTTCGTGTATGTAACCATCTTTTTTCTATCTCCAAATGTATCTGCGGAGGCTTTTTAATGGCTTACTTGACATTATATAATAAACCTAGTTTTTAAGTAAAAGCTGTTGGCCACCCAAATAATATAAAATAAAATAAAATCTTTTTCGTTTTTAAAACTGTAACTCAGTTGAAAAAGCTGCTGATTTTGTGAATGCTGTAATAAACTTTAATAATGTTTGAACTGCTTTGTTTCATTGATTTCCCAGACACTTTTTGTATAGCCATGTTATTAATAAGGATGCATATTAGATTTACTGCAAATTCATGTGATTACAGTTATAAGAAAGGTTATTTCTATTGTTAATTTATGATTCTTTAGAATATATGTGAGGACGGAAATAATTATAATCCTCATTTTGGTTTTGTTGGGAAATCCGCCGTTATCGTAGCCACCTGTTTATAAATTGTATTGTATTTCTTTGTTGTCTTGAATATCTTTTTTTTGTACATTAGGTCAAACAAAGATTTAAATCCATAGATGCGCCCTTTCAGTACAAAGAACTAACGAAATATTGTCATTACTGAAAGAGGTGAATGCACAAGTCTTGTGACAGTCTCTAATGAGCGCTTGTCGTGCACGTTCACATAGATTATTTTGTTTAAAATATTTACATAAAGACTTAATGATGCTGCCTTGTTCATTTCGGGGGTGTAAAAATACTAGTCGCAATACAAACAAGGATAAAGGTGTTACTTTTCATGCGTTTGTAATAATTGTTATATTATTTAATGCATTTCTCGATTTCGTCGGGCAAGGAAACGCCCGGCTACCAAAGAATAAGTAATCAGATAGTAAATAAAAGATCAACTCAATACTTAATGTAACCTATTAATATCATATTAGAAAACCTTTGAAATTTTTATTTTACTTTACAAAGCCGTCGTATTTTCTGGCTATTTTATGGAAATAGAAAAATATATTGGTTTATTTTATTCACATATTTTTTATCCTAACAGGTTTTAAGTAATATTTTTCTTATTCTTAATTGTTGTAGACCATTAAAAAATATCAATGAAAGTAGTAATATTCGCGGGGAAGATATTTCTAGCGCTATACCAATATTAACCCAATACGATGTAAACTGCAAAATTATATCGAACATTTTAGATACAACAATACACTGAAATTTCCAAGCAATTCGTAGGATACACAGGGTGACTGGTGGGTACACTTTCGGAATTCGAGGACGTGATAGTTTTAGGTCATACTCAAAGAGAAATAAATAAATTTTTATTATTTCATGAGTCAACTTAACCGAAAGTTATAGAATTCATTACGCAACGCATGGTTAGGTATACTGGTACGGACGTAGGCACGGCGTTATCAACACAGTATAGGTAGTTAGGTATAGACGGCTTCACGAACGGTCCTCGATCTAGTAAAACTTTTTATTTATTTATAGGAAATTCTGCTGAAAAATTAAGTAGTAGGTACTTAATTTACATAATTATTATGATCAGAATCGAGTACAGAGTGCTCTCTTTCAATTTCTAAAATATGTCACCAGTCACCCTGTATACTAGGCACTTAATTTTTCACTAACATTACCTATAAATAAATAAAGTTTTGTTACTATGTACTTTACTTACGTCTGAGTCAATCGCGGAACGTGACCTGGAACGCGGATTGCTGCGAATGCTAGTTTAATCATGCGTTGCGTAATTAATTCTTTAATTTTCGGTTAAGTTTACTCAGTAAATAATTAGTATTTATTTTTTATTATATTTTTTCTCTTCATGTATGATCTCACTTCACAAACTATCACTTCTTGGAATTTCAAAGTCTTAGGGTCGTATTATAGAACAAAACTTAAAAGCAGTTTAATATGTTATTAGATGATGTGAGTTTAAATAACGATTCCGGTTTTAAGTACGCGTCGCATTACTGAATGAATATTAAGTTCTGTTTAACTGAATCTTACTTATTTATCCGTACTTGGCTTAAAACAGTTTCTACTATGGATACTATTTGTTCTCGTTTACAATTTAATAAAAATTATAATCAGATTCTTTTTACGCATACTTTCTTTTTGTATGCTAGATTTGAAATCGTTTTTTCACCTAAGAATAGTATCGACTGTAAAGTATTTTGTAAGAATTTCAAAGCAAATATATTAAAACTCTATCAAATGGCTTGAAGTTACCTTACTTACCTAAAATAAGAATTAATAAAAACTATTAGAGTTAATGCATGTTACCGCGAACGGAACGTTTAAATAGTTTGACGTTACGGACGGACGTGACGTGAAGCGTCGTTCGGCCTTGCCTTTCGTATGTTAATACTTACTTACTTACTATAATACAATTAAGTAATTAAGCTAGAGAAAGCAAAATGCCTCGTAAAAATAATTTTACGATGCAAGAGCTTAAACATGTGGTAGAAAATAAAAAAACAGATTCAAAGGGGGTTCCATTTCTTTTAACCTTTTTGCAACTTGTGTGTATTTATCTAGTCTAAATAGTGAGCGGAGCAATCGCTTAAATTCAATTCACAGAATAGAATATTATTATATTACAAGGAGTCAAAAAGTATGTAAATTTCGCTACTTAAGTGTCGGTATGACCAAACCTACCAAAACGCGTATAAAACTGTGTTCAAAATTATGATTAAGTATCGTTTGGCAGTTAATATTCTTTCAATAATAAGCAAACGCAAATAGAGTTTTAAGTTAAGTTTTAAAATAAAGTTAAACTGTGATTAAACTAATATTTGTTCTACTGATATTCGTTTGGTTTTCGCAGTTTTAAGTTACGTTTGATAATAAGCTTAACGATTTAAACTTTGTTTAAAACTAGTTTTAGTTTTAAGTATCGTTTTAAAATACGGCCCTTATTTGTCTTTATTTTTATTACTCTGTAATCCTTTATACAGTTATACTTTATACAGTTTAGGCGTGTTTCTAGCTTAAGTTACATCTATGACGATCTTATTCTATGACGTTTGTTGATGTGGACGCGCCGTGCTTGTGTGAGTAAAAATGACAACCTTAGGACACGTACGGGCCAATCTATGGATTTAAATCTTTGAGGTCAAAGATAAATGAAATTAAGAATGCATTGACAACCTTGAACTAAACGGATGACGTTTTACACTTTAAATTTTATCTTGTTAAGATGGGCTGTTAGTCTTTCTAATAAATAAATAATAGTATATACCCCATTTACATGCTTGCCAAGCCTTAGCAAGCTTCCACAGGCACAAGCGAGTAAACGGGGTGGTTTGGCTCGGCTTGCGATGGCTTGCGTGAGCTCGCCGCGATCCGGGCTAATGCCGGTTTTTGAAACCAGATCAAAGGGAGCTTCCGGCAAGGGCTTGCGACGTATTTACACGTTCGGGCATATGCCCCAAGAAATATCTATATATCCGAAGGATGTAAACCCAAAAAAAACAAAAAAAATATCAGCTACCTTCTTCTTTAGCGAATTTTTCGTTTTCTTTGTTTTTGATTTTATTTGAAATAAAAATATGGTCGACTAAAGAGCAATAATTGAAATAATTTCAACACCCACGACACCTCCGCCATGCTTGCTTGTCCGGAACACAATAACGCACTCGCAAGCGTGTAAATGGCAACCAAGCTTTTGCCGACACTGAAGCTTGTTGAGGCTAGCCAAGCCTCGGCACGCGTGTAAATGTAGCTTTATTTTTTGATGAGAATTCTGAAAGCAGTCATGGCATGTCCATCAGAAAATAGTTAGGGGTTCTTTAACTTTTATTGTTTTTATATTTTAAAGTTTCAATAACGGTAAGGTTAAATTTTTTATTCTTTTAAATTTACTTAAAATAATATACTACTAATAATATTATCTCTGTTTTTATAAATACATAATAAATATAACATATTATTTATATGTACATTTTTTTATATATTGAGCCCATATTTATACCAAGTCCGTCCCTGGCCAAACAAGAGTCACCTAGTGAACTATAGCTGAACTTTTTTGATAATTTTTTGAGTTTGTTTCAACCGGTTTTCACTACTCGCCATGAGAGCAACGCTGTGTCATCGAGAGTTCGCCGTGCTTATGTCAGGTGCGAATAACTCATTAAAATTGTAAAATGTGTGGTTTGACCGTGTAAAAACGATTCATTAATAACTAATAGATGTAATATACAAGTGTTCCTGTTGATTTCCATACCGTGGGCCCCAATTATGGCGGGGGAGGTACACCTGGAGGTTTTTAGTGGGTCGGTTCCCACATACCCCACCGTTACCCCTTGGGCGGTCGGGGACGTGACAGCACGTTTTCCGTGCTCTCACCCGTGCCTACTGTTCCCACTTGGTTATGCGTGCTCTATACCTACTATATTTATTATAGTTCGACCAACTTATCTGTGAACTGAGTGGTGGCGTCATTGTCGTTCCCGTGTTGCTAGGTAATAAATTTTGGCAAATATTGTGGGAAATCTACAGTCGAAGTTAAGCGATATTTAAATTACTCGTATGAATCTAACTAATAACTAAATGTTTTAACTTTATTCTAATTTCAATTAAACAAAGGGGGTACTAACAAATTAAATTTTTATATGTAAGGATCCTCTGAAATAATTATACGTTGGCATTGAATTTAAGCATTTAAAGCCGAGCTTTAAAATATGTGAGAACTGATAGGAACAGTATTCAGGTGTGCTTTGCGAAATAAATAACGAAAGGAAAAATAAAATAGGAAAGTGTTTTAAATCATGCAAAAGCAATAGCCCAAAAAAATAATATTTTTACTTCTACCAAATCCATTAAAAAATAATTGAATTTTTTTTAAAGAATTTTCGTAGCAAAATCACATTTTATTTGAAAGCAGACAATATTTAACATTATCTAATAGGATAAAAAGGATATAATTAAAAAATATATCTTACTCATACTTGTTTATTAAAAAACAGGTTTACAATATGTATGATCCTTTTTATGAATGACACCTTTTGATGAATGGGCACCTGAAGTATGACCTTGATTTATAGGCCGAATTCCTTCCATAAATGTATCCACATCTTCATCACTATCAGAATCACTTTCAGTGTCACTGTCGCTTACAACATTTATTATAAAAGGTTCATCCAAATAAATATCATTTTTTAAATACTCTTCTTCCAACCTTTGAACATGTTTGCAATGTTGCTTCCATTCATTAGATGAGATGGCATCACAAGCTTCAGAAATAAGTCTGGGGATTTCCTGATTTTTGTGGTCTATATTTACATTTGCCACATTCCTCTTCATTGTGCTCCATATCAGTTCTATAGGATTAAGATCACAATGGTAAGGGGGTAAATACAAGCATCTGTGACCATTTTCAGCAAGAATATTTTCAATTTCATATACTGGTTCCGGCTTGTGTCTTTTAATTATTTCTAACAATTGTGGTTTTGTCATGTCTTCTCCATATTCCAGTTGGTTTTCAGTGAGCCATAATTGCATGTCCCTTTTTAATGAATTTGTATTCGGACATTTGTCAAGGGAAATACGGTGATAAGGTGCATTATCCATGATTATTATTGTAGGTTCTTTCAAATTTGGTAAAAGCTTCTCAATTACCCACTTTTTGAAATTAGTGTTATTCATATCATCGTGGTAGTCGCCACTCTTAGAATTTGATCTAAATACTAAGAGTGCATTTTCTACAAATCCGGTTGTGTCGTTGTCCCTTTGATACAGGTTCTAAAACACCATCCATGCCTTCTCCTTGCCAACACTTACCGGAAGTGTGACTTGAGTGAATGTATGTCTCATCTAAGTATATAAGAGGCCGAGGATTGGAAGACCTATTATTTTTCACAATTTCATTCAAATACTTAGCTCTCCAAGCTGACACATCATTTCGTTCCATTAGAACTTTTCGATTGGATTTGGTTTTTTTAAAACGGAATCCCAACTTATGGAGCAGTTTACGGAGACTCTCACGCTGTCCCATGTAATTTATTTCTGTTCTCAAAATATCTAAGAGCTTTTTAATTGTAGGCAACTCCTTCTTTACTGAATAAAATTCATGTACTTTTTGCCTGATTACGCTCAAATCAAAATTATCAAGCTGAATAAATCCACTTGTACGTGTTCTTGACATGCCTGGTGTACGAATTCTAGTACTAGATTGTTCAGCTTCTTGTCTCTCTTTGACAATTTTCGAGATCAATCCTACACTCACACCTGAAATGAAAGTGAAATGATTAGTTTATGGTAACCTTTTGGTTTTGATAATTGCATTTTTGTTTGTTAAGTTTTTAATAATGGTATAGTTATTTAACAAGCATAAACTTAATTTTAAAGAAATGCATCAAAACAAGTCGGTTAATTTATGTTTCAAAAGTGGCAATACCAACCTGTAGCAGCTGAAACGATTCCTTGGCGGGCTTTTTAAAGAGATAGGCGCGTTTTTTCAACTTTTGAAAGAAAATATTAATTTTATGTTCTGTTTAGCAAATTTCATTGATAGTTTATCGCATTCGAACCGTTAATAAGTGCAGACATGGAGGAGGACCCAGGGGAGTCGTCCCCTGGGAAACCCGATAGGAAGCGACTGCGGAGGCCTCCTACTCCAGCCGACATGGACTCTTTAGACGGAAAAATGTACTTACCGTTCATAAAACCAGGATATCGAAGACTTTTTCCGGAAACGTCTGCGTCCCAGGAATATGTAGTATTTACCGAGAGTACCAGTACTGAAGGAAATGTTGGCAACAGAAACCCACTTACTTTGGCGGGACTTTTTAAAGACGAAGTTAAAGGAGTGACAGGCATTAAAAGAATGTCTGCAAATAAAATAGGCATATTTTTCTCCCAGGCAAGTAACGCAAACAATTATTTACTCAACGAGACATTCCAAAGACGACACAATTTTAAGGCATTTATCCCAGCGAGAAGTATTGAAAAAATTGGAGTATTGAGGTATGTTCCTACAAATATAAGCAATGAAGACCTTTTCAAGAAATTAATCTCATCCTGTGAGATTATCGGAGTGAGAAGGTTCACTAAAAAAGTCAATGGTAAAACTAAACCATTTGAAACTGTCTCCGTAACTTTTTTAGCTAATGCATTGCCAGAATCTGTATCTTTGGATTTATTTAATTTTAAAGTCTATGAATATGATCCTCCCTTATTGCAATGCTTCAAGTGTTTCAAATTCAATCATCATGCAAAAATATGTAAGTCTCAACAAAAATGTTCAATTTGTGCCAAAGATCATCATTACTTAGAATGCCCCGATGATCAGGCTTTGCATTGTGCTAACTGTGGTGGTCAACACCTTGCTATTTCGCGAGATTGTCCTGTTAAACAAAAAAGAATACTAGATAAAAAGAATAAAGTAACATATGCCAATTTAATGAAAAAAACAGATCACACATATAGTTTAGCACATTATAACTCAGATTACCCTACATTACTCCCTAAGAAAGTTACAAACATGGTTACAAAACCCAAAGAAATTACAACAGATGAAATAGTTCAAGGTATTTTAAAGAATGATAGTATCTTAAAATCGTTAGTGGCGACGTTAGTAAATTTAGGAAATAGTAATAAAAAAATGACTACATCTTTCATAAAAGAAACATTAGTAAACAATTTAAAACATGGATAATAAGTTCTTAAAGATTTGCCAATTTAATGTAGAAAGTATCAATAGCAAAAAGCCACTTCTTATTTCCTTTTTAGAGCAGAATGACATTGATATATGTCTGTTAAATGAAACTTATCTCAAAAATAATATGCATTTTAAATTAGCTGGTTATAATTTTATTTTCCAACATGGCCCTAAGGGTCGTGGTGGAGTCGGTATACTTATTAAGAATAATTTTAAATACAATAGTATAGATATGCCTTTTTATGATGATTTACAATCTGCAGCTATAGTTCTTAAAACTGATACAGGTGATATATCCATCCTATGTGTCTATAGTCCACCAAGACCAGGACATTTTAAATCTAGACAGCTTAAACAAATAATTAATAGTTTACCTAAACCTATCTTACTATCTGGGGATTTAAATGCACATCATGTGGCCTTTGGGTGTTTTTCAACAAAACCCAGAGGTACAGATGTATATAACATGTTAGATGAGTGTGATTTATGTATCTTGAATTCTGGAGCTCCAACCACAGTAGGTAGTGTACGTCACAAACAGTCTTCCATTGATATAACTTGTGTCAGTCCCAACATTGCTCCACTAAGTCAGTGGAGTGTTCATGATGATCCAATGGGCAGCTATCATTACCCCACTATCACAGTCATACAGCTATCACCACAAACTTTTGAAGTAGGTCAACCATCAGAAAGATTTCTGTATAACAAAGCTGACTGGAAACTTTTTGAATCTGAAACAGAAAAAACATTCAAATCATTCTCTATTGATCCTAGTAATCCTTTGTTGTCATACAATCAATTTTGTGATATCTTAAATCAAATTAAAGAAAAATGTATACCAAAACTTAAAATTACGTCTCCAACAATTATGAAAAAACCTGTACCCTGGTGGGACGATGAATGCTCAGAAGCAGTTAAAAAGAGTAAAGCAGCTTTGAATTATTATAGAAATCATTCCTCTTTAGAAAATTACATACATTATAAAAAAACAGATGCCATTAAAAAAAGACTTTTGAAAGAAAAGAAAAAGAATGGTTGGAAAAAACTCTGTGAGTCATTTAATAGATACACACCTATTACTGTAGTCTGGAACTATATCCGCAGATTCAAAAGAGCATCTTCGAATGCACCTCCGAAAAATTGTGAATGGATTCCATCTTTTCTTGATAAGTATGCTCCCACTGATCCACCTGAAAAATTAGTAGACAGCAATTTGTTAGATACTTTTTTTATGCAAGAAGGTAATTCACAAAGTGCATTCTTATCTAATTCTTTTACATGGCAAGAATTTCAATCTGCTTTAAAATCTAGAAAAGACACTACTCCAGGCTTGGATGATATTCCTTACAAACTTTTAAATCATTTACATGAGAATGCTCAAAAGATTTTACTCAATATTTTCAATTTACTCTGGGATAATGAACTAATTCCAACTTCATGGAAAACCCAATGCATCATTCCTATCATAAAACCAGACAAATCTGAAAGCCACTGTAACTCATACAGACCTATATCATTGTCATCTTGTGTTGGAAAAGTATTTGAATATATGATAAAGGTTAGGTTAGACTGGTATGTGGAATCTAATAATATCTTACCAAAGGAACAGTATGGTTTCCGTAAAGGTAAAAGCTCTGCAGAAAGTTTTGTTGCTTTGATATCAGATATAAAGCAATCCTTTTCTTCTCATTCATCTACAGTTTGTGCCTTTCTTGATGTACAGGGGGCATTTGATAATGTGATTCCGTCCATTCTTGTAGATGTCTTAATTGACATAAGTATCCCAGGCAAGGTCTGTAAATGGATTTTTAATTTTTTGTATGACAGGACAATGTATGTAAAATTTAATAATATTTTATACGGACCTAGACAAGTTTTTAAAGGCACAATGCAAGGTGCCACTATATCACCTCTTTTGTACAATTTGTACACATGCCATTTGAATAGATATATTTCCCAATATAATGTCAAATACCTGCAGTATGCAGATGACCTGGTTGTATATAGTAGTCATAAGGATGTAAATATTGCTGTAAATAATTTAAATAATGCATTACAACAAGTTCATTATTATTATACCTGTAAATTAAAGTTACCTCTAAGTTTAAATAAAAGTGCAGCAATGATTTTCTCTAAAACATACACTACTTCTATTAATATTGTAAAACTTCATGATAATAGTTTAAAATGGATAGAAGGTAAAAAGTTTTTGGGAATTCACCTTGATAGTAAATTACAATTTCATAACCATATAGAACAAATTATTAAAAATGCCTGCCGAGGTCTGAACATAATTAGATCTTTGGCAGGGGTTCACTGGGGATCAGATCCCAAAACTTTATCGTTACTTTATAAAAGTCTAGTGCGTAGTCACTTTGATTATAGCGCCTTAGCCTATTTCAACTGTAATTATACTTTATTAAGAAAATTAGATATTATCCAAAACAAAGCACTAAGAATCATATCAGGTGCTATGTGTTCTACTCCTATACATGTTATGGAAGCAGAGACATGTATTCCTCCTTTAACATTGATAAGATTAAGAATAGCTGAAAGGTTTTGTTTAAAGGTTTTTGCTTCTAATAACAATCATATAATGAATAGAATACTTCCTGTGCTCCCATTAGATATCACTTGTGTAGGTACTTATATGGACTCTTCAAATATTTTATCAAGAAAATTACCAGAACTCTTAAGAATAATGATACAAATTCATCTTAAATTTGGTAAAAGTGTATTTAGAGAGAGCCATTGGCCTTTGTATAATATAGATTATAATGCTAATATGATTGATGTAGCAGTACTGAAGAGGGATGTCATTAATCAAGTAGAACTTTTGAATATGCTTGATGAAACTGATTATTACAGTATATACACTGATGGTTCTAAAACCTTGAGCACTGTTACATCAGCATATTATGACCCCCAAACTAAATCCAGAAAGTGTATCAAAATAGATTCTAATTGTAGTATATTCACTGCTGAATGTTATGCCATTTATTGTTCTCTTTTATATTTATGTAATATTAATAGTAATAATTTTTTAATACTTACCGATTCACTTAGTGTTATTAAAGCTCTTGAAAATAGGATTTTAAAATTCAGTACCAATCATTTGATTTTTAAGATAAAGCAAGTGTTGTATGATATGTGTGTAAATAGTAAATTTGTAAAATTTATGTGGGTCCCTTCTCACTCCGGTATATCGGGAAATGAAGAAGCAGATAAAATAGCAAGGGGAGATCCAGATGAAGATCATAGTGATTCAATGCACATACCTTTTACCGATTTATATGCTCCCATGAAGGAATGCCACAGAGAACTTTTTAATGATTACTGGAGGAATGTATCGTCCGATAAGGGAAAATGGTACTATGACATACAAAAGGTCCCGCCCGCCCAACCCTGGTACCACAAAATCTTTGGATCGAGAAGCTTCATAACTTCCATCAATAGAATGAGATTTGGGCACTGCCAAACAAAATCCCATTTGTGCAGACTGAAGCTTGTGGATAGTGGACTATGTGAGGAGTGCAACGAGGAAGAGGACTTAGAACACGTTGTTATGAAATGTAGAAAATATAACCTACAAAGATTGTTATTGTGTAGTGAAATTGACAATGACACTGACAGACAAGAGCGACAAGAAGAAACATCGTTGAAAAGTTTACTTTCAGAGAAGAAGTTTTATAAATCTTTATTCCAATTTTTATTGAACATAGAAATGAAACTGTAATTTTAAGAAGTGTTAACATTTAAGAAGTGAACTTTATTTGTAAACTGTATATTGTTAATTTGTGTGGCTAAAAGGACTCGTTTCCAGGCCCGTTAAATAAAATATTAAAAAAAAAAAAAAAGCAGCTGAAACTCGTTTGTAGATTTGGTTAAATGGAATTATTGGGGCTTGGTGACGAGCTTCTTCTTCAAAAAATGACTTCACTTTTAGAACAATATTCCGGGCGTCACTTTTTATAGCCTTCGGCATATTTAATGTACAATATTCGATATTATCACAAAAAATATAAAACAACATTCAAAAGTAGTAGACACTGACAGTCAATAGACATTTCAACATGGCGACTGTAGTGCTGAATTTTGCCGTTTCACAGATAAGTTGGTCGATCTATACTCTACGTTCCCTACACTTTATATTACGTCACTGTCACTCATCATGTCACTGGCTGACTGAAGGGAAGTCAAATCACTCACTCACTCAACCAACCAACGCAACCAACCATACAGGATACAGGCCAGATACAGGCACACACCATAGAGTAGCACACACCATAATGAATATGAAAACTAAAGTATAGATGACCGTCTCGCGGTTTTTTCACTTTAGCGCTACACAGTATCCACTCTAGGAACCTTTTTGACCAAAACAACCCTAGAATGCAGCCCGGCCGTACCGCCACTTTAAAATTTTCAGAAATTCGTAGTACCAGTTATTACTATTGTGCAAACTGCGCAATACTAATAAGTTGAAATAAACTGCACAAAGCATGATGCTATGCGAGTTGGGGGTAAAAAAAATATGCATCTCAGACAATTATTTATTTTTTCTTCATTACTTGTGTTTGATATAATAATTATAGGCCATAGATTTGTTCGGGTCGTTTTCGTCAAACTCAATGCTTTTGCGACACAAATTGTTCACCTCCTTGCACCAGACATTCAAAATCAATGCAATTCCTTTTCTTAACTCACTATCTCACTAGAAAGTCAGCATCCTATGTAAAAATATCACTTCACGAAAGTAAAATCTTTGATTTGGGATCGTGAAAACGCGAGGAGTGAACACTCTACTCAACGTACTTTGTAGAAAACACTAACAAAAGAATTCAGCGACAAAAAACACACAGAAAAATAAGCAAATGCAACGAGTGCAAAAATTTGATTGGTTGAATACTATACTATAAATATGTACGCTGCCTGGTACTATAGATATATCGATATCGAACGCAGAAAAAAATACAAAAAGTTCCAGTAGTGCCCGGCGTATAGCGCTAGTAGTAATAGAATTTTGGTATTTGTATGGAAGACAAACTAGCATGGCTGGTGCACAAAGTAACTTTTATAAACTGAGATAGAGACATCAGTTAAAATTTGGCTTCAGCGCCATCTACATATTTGTTTGGAAAACTTTTACAAGGGCAAGCAGCCAGGGGTATTTTCAATATATTTATAAAGTAAAAGTAAATACAAACTTTATAAAGCTCATACATGCTCATACTTTTGTTATGTAAAATTAATTTAAATTGTTATTAATTACTTTCCTGAACCTCTAAGTTGTCTTTACTATGAGATAAAAATAAAACAAATACAAACTTTGAAATTTTTATTTCTTGTTTTATAATATTCAGAACACATTTTTTGATAAACATTATTTTCTTCTATATCGCTTCACAAAAATTGGTAAATATATCGGTAAATATAGTGTAGCACTACTCACGGGTCCTATTGCATTGAGGCACACAACATTTTTCCGCGGCCATTTTGTAAATCGAAGTATCAAATAACAAGCAGGGGTCTGATTGCAGCGCAGTTCCCGAAGTCCAAGAGCTTAGCCGGGTCAATATGTTAGGAGGTTTCAGCAGGGTCCAGGTCGTAGCGGCTGGTTGTGGGTAAAAAATGGAAATCCAAGGCATAAAAGACGAAAGCAACATTCAGAAACACGTAAGCAGAAGCAAAATATAACAGCAGGAATGAACGAGTTGGTAAGGTGATTGAATCAATCAGTGATTGATTGAAAATAAAATCAAACCATAGATTGATAGAGACTCTGTCTATGCTCTTATTTTCTAAATTATAATGACTTTGTTTTAATAATTCTCTAAACCAAAAAAAAAATATTTTATGTAAATTATTTATATAAATAAAGTAGGTAAAAGATAATTCTTTCATACATTATAACTTTACAAACAACGCCATCTATAGATTTGTTTGGCGACCGGATTCTGAGTGAAAACACCGTGGGCTGGTGGCACACACCGATCACACAACACCATATAGTTGGTGTTTACGTTTGTTCCTATATTATTTTTTAAGGAATAGTTTATTCAATAATATTCTTAATGTTATATGATTTTTTTTTATGTATTAAAGTAGCAAAATAAGGTAATGAGTGCTTGTTGTGGCTCTGAGGTAGTCGTCAATTCTGTCGTCGATGAAATAACATCTAGCTGGTTTAACCAAATCTTGTATTTGTTTAGTGAAGATTTTGGCAATTTTATGTCCAGTCACTCTGAATTGATTATTTTGATCTTGTTTCTGTTGATATCTTCTTCAATAACCCTTAAGTTTACCATGCGGCACCAAGCATTCTGAAGAAAGTAAAAGTCATGCTATTGTCTGCTTAATGTTATGACAACAGGCAAGTTTTTTTGAATTTCCTTATTATTGTAGTCGAATAAATGCATTAAGCCATACAATCATAAATAATTGCGGATCTATGCTATTGAATACAAAAACAATATTTTGTTTATAGAATTGAATAAAAAAAGCATTATCATCTCATTCACTGATTTATTCATCATCTTTTTTTGCAGTAAACATGCACTGATATATCGGAAATAAAATTCTGCAATACTGAATGCAGCTTATCTTGCTGATTATTATATCTCAAATTTGTAAGTATGAATTATTCATATTTTATATCTTTAGTATGTTGTCATTCACTGATACATATAGCTGTCTTGCCGAGGTAACATACCTTAAACTAAATATTTCCTTCTTAGCACTCTTTCAATGTAGCAGAGCTCAATAGTACAGACCTTTTTTGCTGTAGTGAGCGAGTGACGAGTAATTAGTGTATAAAACTTCATTAATCTATATTTACTTAATGATTATGATTTATGATATTTAAAAAAATGTTTTATAAGCTTGTAGGTATTTGTTTATAGTTTTGGTGCCAGCTAAAAACTTCAAACCGTATGATCAGAAATATATGTTTGAGTCTAGTTGTTTATTTTAACACCATTATTTATACAAGTGCCAAAAATTACAGAAAAGCTTTGATATCTTGCAGAATTATTCTGAAAATTAACTTTTCAGTTTTCAATGCTCAGTGCTTAAATTTTTTGA
Organism: Stenoptilia bipunctidactyla; assembly: GCA_944452665.1. Lineage (NCBI taxonomy): Eukaryota > Metazoa > Arthropoda > Insecta > Lepidoptera > Pterophoridae > Stenoptilia > Stenoptilia bipunctidactyla. Next base: position 16,051,494 of record OX101726.1, read on the forward strand.
ATGGTTATGTTTTTTGATTTTCACCACTTATTTTTGCAATCTTGAAATGAATGCTAAGAGGAGAAGTGAATCCCACTGTCATTTTTACTATAGGTGTTATTATTAGTTGAATAGACTGAAAATGATTAATTCCTATAAATTACATAGTTATATAATTTTTAGTTTAAATTACATTAGTTTAACTTTTGCTTACAATACCAGCATAATTGCATTTAAAGCTAAGTGATTATCCATGGAATGCACATCCTCATTTGAATCCATTGCGCCGGAATTTACAAGGCATCACTTCCACAAAAAGAGATGAGGGGATGGTTACATATCTGTATCCTTCAAACAACTTTTTGAAATTAATAGTAAAATATTGCAATGATGAATCAAATCAAATCAGAGAAAGCAGAAATAAAATCATGAAATACATTAACAATGATCATTTTTTATGAATCTAATTTGTTTTATGTTGAAATGTGATTGCTGACATGAACTAAGACTGAACCATCTAGAATCAACAGACATACAGTCTAGATGGATATCATCACCTAAGGTAGTTTCACACAGTTTGTCCTGCATAGTTACTGGTCCTGTAAGATTTTTTTGATACAATTTAACCTATATTATTCCTGTGTAATGTAGAATTGTAATGGCAGAAGTTTTTGTAGTGTTTTTGTAGATAAGCAAGTAAAGGATTCGGTTTTTCATTCCACTCTGCCTTAGGCCAACGCTGCATCACGCGTGTCTACGCGCGTATTCATACAAAACTGCTACGGACGTAGGTATGCGGACGTAAGGAACGGAGCTTAGAACGTGCCTAGCTCCCGCGTTTACTGCACGCCCGTACATCGTTTTTCGATTTTAATTGAAGTTTAGCCAAATAGTAAGAGGTTAACGTTTTCGACGCCAAGCTATCTATTTATTTTTTTTCACTCACCCATCATTATCTAGCCCAAATTATGTTTCTTAAAGAACTTATGTTATGAATACTAGATAACTTATATACTTAAGAAATATATAAACATACATATTGAATAAATACATATTTTTTATTAGAATAAACTTAAATAAACATCCATGACATGACGGCTAATATCTGTGTTCATCATACAAATATCCGCCGCCGCCGGGATTCGAACCCAGGACCTCTGGCATAGAAGGCAATTTATGTTACCGCTACACCAGCCGGTCGTCAAATCTATCTATTTTGCGATGTCTCTCTACGCTAACGTATATATGCATAACTGATTATATAGTACGTCAGCAAGGAGGGGATAACTTCAGATCGTAGGGGCGGCGTATACGAATGTATATTCCTTTAATACCTTTAGCTCTCAACGCCCAGAAGTTATGGCTGAACGTTGTCTGCCAGTCACTCGGTCAGTAGCGGAACAGTTTTTTATACTCGTATATTTATTTAAAATGATTTTATTTCTATGAGATAAAAAAACACAGAAAACGCTCAAACACCCTGTACCTGAATTATAATATTATCTTCGTATTGCTAGTATCAGTGATCATAGAGAAGTATCGAAATAAATTGCAATTTTATACGCCTGCGCATTAGGTAGGATAGAGCAAGTGGAAAGGCCAGTTTAGAATGGATATCTCATATATTGAAAGTGAGCGCGGCAAGGGGCCGGGCCTAGTCTCCTCTATTACCTCATTCTGCTCGACGACTTTTTCACTTTTCTTTGGCCAGAAAGCGTGTCGTTTTTAGTATTATTTTATTACTATATGAACTTAAAGATGGCTGTATAGAAAATTATTCGTAATGGAATAAATTACGAATAAAAAACAATATAGACAGTGATTGGATTTTGGTGTAGTTGCTGCTAAAAGTCGTTGTAATAAGAGCGAGAAAAGTTATAGGAATCAGGCGCGGTCGCAGACTGAAAATTTGGGGGGGTTCACAACTAAGTTTTTAATCACTAGTATCTTTTTTCCAGCTAAAAAAGATTTAAAAGGTCCATCTTTTCATTATTTTGGGGGGGTTCATGTCCGCTGTGATCCCCTGGGACCGCGCCTGATAGGAATACGTTTTCAGCAGGGCTAGCATGCGACCATCGATAAACACTTGAATCGACAAGATAAAAGTATTATTTTGTTACTTTATACTATTATGTTAGCTAACATGCGCACCATAATTAGATGGAATTACTCGATTTCATACCATGATTAAGCCCACAGAACCAAAGATGCCGTATCAAGATTTATCGTTGTCGATTTTCGCATGCTAAGGACTACGTTTTATAGAAATAGTTTCGTATCTCAACTCTCAAGTAATCTTTGGGGTCTTTGGCCTACTTCATTAATCTAAGGCTTCATGTGTCCGGATAAATGTGTATTTCAAATATAACGGATTCATTTCTGAAACGCCTCCATTATCAACAATTTTATTGCATGTGTTAAAATGCAAGTCTTGTTTTATTTGAACATAGGTTCTTTCTTTTCCTTTAGTGGACAACATTTAAGATCTACTTATTCAATAGGCGCTGGTGTAGTGAAGCAAGATGAACTTTTATCGACTGAAACATACACTCTAACATTTAGAATGGAAGACAAATTTTACAGAAAGATATAGAAAAGACGTATATGATGTCGCGGTATTGTAATAGCTTACACAACTTTTTTATTGTGGAGGTTTTTATGGTTTGTTAGAACAGTTACGTGCAACTCCAAGTTAGGGTTTGCTGAATTTAAATAAATGTCTTTTTATCTTTGGAGGTATTTTTTTTATTTTAAATATTATTTAATCCATGTAGAAAATCTCGCGGGAAGCTTGTCGTAAGATTTATGTGATTAATCCGAATCTGCTACCATAATAACTGTAGCTTGTTGAAGCCTCAATGTTTTCTTGAATTTTACTCATACCTATACCTAAAATGAAGTGATGAAGTGGTTAAAAAACAGATTTGCTCTTGGACGTGCTCGGCGTGCTAAGACTCCTATTTTGCTACTGTTTAGACAATGTTTGAGAGATACTGTTTGGCTTTTCATAGGTACTTGCTCTTCAACGCACAAATAAACTGTCGACTTGCATATCTCACATCGAATTGTGCTATTAAATCGGTCACTGTCATTTTAGAGTTCTGAAGTTCCTATTAGGCTTGCCTAGCCATACTAAGTGGCTAAAATCGCAGAGGAATAAGACTAAATTCTTTAATATAAAATATGATTTAAGAAACCGACAATATTTTAAGAAACGAATAGAACTACAAGTGCCAATTACCTATATGAATATGCCCGATAAGGACACTGTGATCTATTTGTCATTTACAATAGTTATCATTTCAATAGGATTCAATCAGTGTACCAATGAAAGTTCTTTTATTGCATATCTTTTGTGATTTGTGCAGTGAGTTTTAAGGGTATATCAATTTGTGAGGACATCTGAATAATGTGGTTTGAATAAAACCGGGAATGGTTGACTGCTAAGTGGCCTCTACCACAGCTTGGCAGGATGTTGGTTACTAACCACAGAGTCTGTCACCACATCACGACTTCTGTAAATGTCTAGTAATAGCACTTATATGCAAAAAAAATAGGTATATACTGTTGGATAAGTACCTATTTTTTCCGCTGTATCATAAACAATGTAGATTTCCGATGCGTGAAAAAAGTATGAAAATACGAGCGTTTGCCCGCGACTTCGTACACGCATAATCTCAAAGGTCCTATTTTCCGTTCCCGTGGGAATTCCGGGAATGCCTTCCATTATACAAACAGACACTTATTGAGGAACCTTAATACCAAAAAAAGAATAAGATTTTTTATCATACAAACTAAAACATCATATATTTCCCGTTCCCGTGGGAATTTCGGGAATTCCTTTCATAACACAACCAGTCTCTTTTTGAAGAACTTTTATGCCAAGTATCATATCCGTGCACTCAAGGATTAAAATTTTTCATACAAACTTAAAAGTCCAATAAATCTCGTTCCCGTGGGAATTTCTGGAATTCCTTCCTTAGTGCAGCCCTACATCCCTTAAAGAATGTATGTTCCAAATTTCAGCTCTCCCAGTAGTTACGGCTGTACGTTGTCTGTCAGTCACTCAGTAACTCAGTCAGTAACGGAACAGTTTTATATATATTGATAGAAATAATAACAAGGAGCTTCTGTGACCACTACTTTCAACATTGCATCATCGAACTTGATTGAACTGATAACATAAGCAGTTCATCTCATAGAAAAAAAAATACTAACGATCTTAACGTAGTGTACAAAATAAATTGTCAAAAATAGTACTCGCCTTTCACCATTTACCTAAATAAAATAATTCTCGTTCAATTGTTTGCTAGTATTAGCCCGCAACCCAATGTTAAAAGTTTTACGTTAGGAGAGAGATACTTCCAATAGTCTGACTCTGAAATGTAGACCTTAAAACTTATTTCTTAAACTGTATGTATAATTTACAAACTAATTACGCTTCTTTTAGAATTGGTTGGTTTGCATGCTTTTTCTTAGATTTCTTATTAAGTAAACAATCTTTAGAAGTTTCTTGTTTTTAACAAAACAAATCTTTGACCCGTTATCAGTTTGTTGGTCATGTTAATTAAATTGTTATGAATTATTTATTTTATTTTGTTAGCATGTTGTATAAATGCATGTATCACTTTGGTACCCCACTGAAAACTTTGAAAGCGATGTATGATTTACACAATGTGAAAATCTTCAGATTTATATTCATCATTAATATTAATAATGTTCAGACCTCGCGTCATATATTTCCTATTCAAATTTAATATATTACTTGACTTTCAACAAATAAGTTTTAAAATTCATTGGCTTCTGTTTACTTTTTTGCTCGCCAGGATGCAAAACACTGTTTAGAATATGGATCTTGACTTGGCGGCCATATAATATACTTAGCAACTTCTATGAAATTTTCATGAGTGTTTTTGTGACTGTTGTTTTCGATCTTGTACAAAGTCGATATTTCTAAGAAGTTGTAGGTAACAAAAAAAATGAAGTTGACCAGTGTACATTACGTTTAATGCGGTTCGATAGTTTGGGCATGTTAGTGAGCGGCATTTTCGGCGAGGCTTCGCGTCATTCGGGGCCCCCTCCAAGTGTTGACGACAAAGTCCTCACCGGCACACTCCGCCGCTGGCCTGCTCGCTCGCGGGACGCCGCGCCGCCGCCGCGAATATCACCGCCGCCGGTACCGGTTTATTTGATAACAAACAAGTGCTCTACACTCGACACCCAAAATATTTGCACCCAGCATTCAGGCCAACAGGTGCTCTCTTGGATATTCCATAACTCCCAATTGTAAGTTCAGTTTTATTTCTAATCATTCATAGTTAGTTACACCTAAGATTTTTTGTTTTATTCTCTTTACTTCGGAATGTATAGTGAATTTGGGAGCTTTGTGAAGTCGTAACTTTTATGACACTGTTAAATGCAGTTGATTTTTGTTTAAAACCGGTTAATTTTAGAAACAGCCCCGGCCTTGAATATTTTAAGATATATCTACTTCATAATCGAGGTCTTTAAGTAGTTAATTCATAGAATTTACCTTTTTTATTTTTCGTGTTCTCTATCAATTTAATTTTACGTGAATTTATGAATCTAATTAAAATAATCCAACTTTTAAGAGACAAACAAACATATTGAGTGTTTATTACTTACCTAAATAGCAGCTTAATTGTGGAAAAGTTAATGCCTAGATTGCTATGGGGAAGTTTCATTATAAACATGCATAGGACAGCGATCGTTGGTTACGAGTTACGACAAACTTGCACAATATTTTTTGTAAGCTTCCATTATTAATGTAGAGCGTTGTATCCCTTGATGCAAGCACACATAGAGGCAAATCGTCTGCGGCTACATTTTGTCACGCACCCTCTTCCTAGCGACCTCTAGACGTTTGACCCTTGCACTTTCCGAAGATTACTCACACTTGTTTTTGCTTCTTTCGAGATTTGTTGCTCGTCATTGCATTATTGGCTTTAGAAGATTTTGAACATGCTTGTTACATTTAATCAATAACAAAACAGGTTTATTGCTGCGCAATGCCCTACATGTACATGCCCTAATGTACTACCACTTTAATTTTCGACTCAAAGTAGTTGCATACTCATTGGCTATGTCTGTACCTCGATGTAATTATCTGAGTAATTTAATCTGAAATGAGATGGAAAGTGTTCCCATGATGTATACTTACAATGAGTAAAAACTGCAATTTTCGTTGCGATTGCATATATGCAATTGTTGCTTCTTATAAATCACATTGTAACTTATTGGAATCAACGTGGTTTTTTTTTATTATTCCACAGTTTTTGTTCTTTTTAGTTGGATTGTCGTGGATGTTTATTTACAATGTTTTGTCCTATTGTATTTATTGTATTTTGATCTTAGGAGTACTTTAAATTTTTGTTAAATAACTTGCGATATACACAATAATAATTTTGATTCTTTATGCATATTTCTAACTTAAAACCTTATTATGTCTCGTGAATAACGGCTTCATGAAAGACGCACGGTTTTTGAATTCTAGTAAATTTATATACCTTTTTACATTTTAAACGATTTAAGTTACGATTGCAACTATTGATCTATAAAATATGATGAACGAAGATTATAATTCAGTCTAAATAAATATTGCAGTGTGGTTTGGTTTCTAGAATTTAATCTGAACAAGATTGGTATTGGAAAATTAAACCTGCTCTATTTCCATAAATATCTAATAATCTTTAATCTCGCACAGATGAAGTTAATAAGCAAAAATTTTATTAATATTACTGTCATTAACTTAAAAAATAGTAATAAGAACTTTCTTTCGTAAGATTTGTCTCCGAGCGATGAAAGTAATAAAGTTTCGCTTTCATTTGACCGGTTTGCTTATGCTTATTATATTCAACAAGTATTTATTGTTGTTACATTTGTGACAATTTAAGCATTTTGTATGTTTTGTTCTTTCGTGGTCAGAACTTTATGATTTCTATATTGAAAGTAAAAGTTTAACTTTCGGTATGTAGAGCACAGGAAAGTAAGCCACCAGCTTTGTATTAGTTTCGCTCTCAGCTGATTCGGTTACAGCTCACTCTCCTCAGAGTAAATGTTAAAAATCGTTAACTGTTGTGTTATTTATTTTCACGTTTACTTCTGATCTACTTTGATAATACTTGTTACTTTTTGCTCAGTTTGGATTTTTTAAAATGAAAATACCATTAAAATGAACCAGGTAAAGTAGGTAATGTTTTAAATTTATTAAGAAATGTTCAAGTTGTAGTTCAAAACTCTTCAGGGTTTTTATCAGGTACCTTAAACTGCTTGGATTTTTGGACACGATGGGTTTCGTTTATTTCATTTAGTTTTTTTTTTTTTATGGAGCTTTTATTTTTCTTTTGGCACATCATAGTTTTTAAACCTTGACTCCAACATAAGCAGGTTTTGATTAATTAATCATAGATTTAGGATAGGTAACTGCTCGTAGACTGCAAAAAAAAATAAAAATAGTGGTTTTCTCGTTATTTTTCTATACTCAAACGATAAATAAGTTCGTAAAATATTGTTCGTTCATGAGCGTGCCTTTGTGTAGTGATTATTGAATTAATTTATATTGGTTCATTTCTATGGTTCGTGTTTATTATTTAATAATTAATTATTAAGACAGTTTTAGCATTCAATATTTATAATATAGCTAGGCGAGTATACTAACGTACTGGATTCGCACCTACTTTACCGTTTTAATTTAAATTCATATTTTTCTAACCCTATTTTTTTTTCAATAGTATAAAAATTTATGATATGGAGATCATAGATTTTTATATCATCATAGATAAATCATTCAAAAACGAAAACTTCTTATAAATTTGTCGTTTTAATGAATAGGTTAAAGTAAGAAACGAGATCAAGATAGCAGCGGAAGCTTAATTGAGCCGATACGCCTCCATGCCCGCTGAAAGAGAAATTGGTGTCATCTGATTTCGGCCCGCACTTCGATGTGGCCTTTACGCGCTGTGTCAGAGTAAAAGTGTTCCCAAAAAATTAAGCTACCTCGCGAAATTACATTGCGATTTCGCCGTATCGAGGTTACCGATGTAGGCCGAGTAACAGCTATTAGTTAGTGGGATATTCTTTTTTTTCTTTTGTAACTACATCCGGTAACCCGAATCGCAAAGTCAGGGTCATGCCGATTTGTGAATTGTTTTTAAACACTTAATTTATCAATATTTACCGTTTTTTTTTGTTTGGCTCGGTTTGTGAAGCGATAAAGAATATCCAGAACGAGTAAGCCGTGATTTGTACATGAGTGAGAGTTTGTTGTCGTCTTTTCTTGAAATTTAGATAATGAAGTTACGGACATTGACAATGAAATAAAGATATAAGTTCGTTGTCCTATGTGCTCCACCGATAACCTCATGGTAATTTAGTTTTGATTTTCAAACAAAATTCCATTTAATCATTTAATATCGTTTGTAAAGAGGTACTGTTGTTTAGGTACGATTTAAAATGAGTTTACTTTGTTAGGCTATTATATTATAATCTGGTTGGTAGTTGTGAGTGCTTGAGTCTAGATCTAGACTGGAGTTACGTTTTTGAATAGGTATCATCTGACAAAGCATAAGTTTAAGAGCTTCCTTAAGGTACAGCACAGCCAGCAGTAACGACTATACTTGTGCAAATAATTCAATGCAGTATACTCACAGATCAAAATGTCAAATAGAAAAAAAATTATACCAGTTAAAAACTTCGTAGTGTAAGTACTGAATGAGAATGATTGAAAACGATCTAGTATTTATCATTAGTTTTGCATAAAATTTATAAGAAATTTATAAATAATTGAATTTGAGGTCTAACTTTAATGAAAATAACTAATTACCAAACTTACCTTGTGCTTTAAAACGGTTAAAACAGTAAAAGTAAAATCGACTTTATAACTTCTTGCTTTTTAAATTCATTTTGTCGTTAAAATTGAAATTTCAAGGATAGTTGCCCTTCGCTAACAGCACCATAAGAAAAGAAAAATCTTGTGAACCAAATATTTTTTTGCCATACATTACGATATTATTATTTAAAAAATAATTACATTCATTCACTTTAACCACATCACTACTTTTTTTCTTCCCGAAAGTGGGCACAATGGAACTGTAATTTTACTTTATTGAAATATTTGCCAGGGTATACAGGTTATGTGGAAATAAAAATTATGATCATGTTCTGACTTCTGATGGCAATTATTTAACGATACTTGAAAGTACTTAAAAGTCTTGATACAAGTTTTATGAGAGGAACTTTCTCCGATATTTTATTTCAATTGTGAATTTCCTGTGCTACATTACGAAAAAACTCTATCTCGATTTGCATAATACGTTTAAATTGCTTTTACCTTGGAAAGTGCTACATTTCAAAACCGATGAAGCTTGTTTAACGGTAGTGTGGACGGATCGTTTCTTCATTTGCACGTTCCAATTTGACAAATAAGCCAATTGGTGGACCATTGCTGAAGTCTCGTCATGGCTGACCTTGACCGCTCTGGTAAATTTTGTCATGTGCCGATTTAGAGCTCTATATGATAAATTGGTGTGAGTTCTTGACTCAATATAATTAAAGTAAGGTTTTCTTTATTAATAGTTGCGTGTTCCAAATCATTTAAAATTAAAACTCCGTCAATTGTTTTTGTATCATATTGTTAGTGAGATCTAAGAAAATAATTCAAGAGATGTCGGTGTAAAAATGTCAAGGTAGATTAGATTACATCATAAAACAATGCACAGTATGGTTATTAAATTCATTAAATTTGCTACGATCCGCAAAAAAACATAAGTCGTATTAAACGCAAAAAGTCTTATGATAGGTGTGCACGGGCCAATATGTGTAGATGTTAGATCCGACGATACAAGGCGGGTTGCAGACGCGGCGGGGCGTCGACTGTCAGTGCGTGCTTTATGCAAGTCGCCACTCCTTCTCAATATTCTTTATATTCATTGCACAGTGTGCAAAAAATAAAGGAGCTGTAGCATTTATTCCCATGGTTATCAAAACAGTCGATTATAGGAATTTAAACCATACATATCAATCATCATCATCAGCATCATTCTGCCAGGAGACGCCAGGCACGGTCACACAAAATATGTACCCTCAAAAGAGTTGAAGCTTGAAAAAGGTACTTGTGATTAAACATTTTGTTGTGACCCCCCCAAATTTCGGTCTGTGCCAAATTTTGCCTTGGAGACGCGGGATAAAAGCCTCACCCAAGTTTCTCCACATCAATTCATCCTGCGCTGCCTGCAGCCAGGGTTTACCGGCAACTTTGATAAGATCGTTGTTCCCTCTAGCGGGGATCTACCTACACTGCGTGTCCCAGTGCGTGGTCGCAACTCTATAACCTTACTGCCCGAAACGGCCATCCGTTGTGCGAGCTATGTGGCCTGCCCATTGCCAGCTTTGCAACTGTTCTGGCTATGTCGGTAAATTTGATTCGTCTGCGAAACTCCTCAAATCTGCTTTCGATTCCAAGGAAACTCCGAGCATAGCACAGCCACTCAAGCGTCCAGTTCCCGCGAACGTTTTCCTGTCTAATTGTGCTTACATTAAGAAACAGGTTTCCGGTACAGATAAATTATATGCTAATCAATTTTAGACGTTTGGGTGCTTACATAAGAGTGTTTTCATAAAGGAACAGATTACCGGTACGGACAAACCTGGGCGGGTCCGGATCCTTACGGTCCAAAATTGATTAGCATATAATTTATCATTAAAGTAAACTTATATTCTTCTTATTTAAATTGGTATTAATATGATGTCATAATTGCATCAACAAATAAATCACCAAACAATATTATTCCACTATTGCCTGTTTTTAATAAAACAAAGGTAGCATTTTACTCTTCCGCCTAGTATTTTTACCGTGAATTATTTCATAGAAAATGAAAAGTGCTTAATTTTCTCTCCAATAGAAAAATATTAATAATTTAGGGCACTAACAATATACATATAACACTATCATATTTTAAAAGATGCTTTAACAAGTTTTAGACGCACTATACTCTTTGGTCACTGTGTAATGTGGTAGAACTGAGTTGATAAGCGGTATCTTAGTAATCGTGGATGTTAGGAGCTAATCATTACCTAGAAGACATTAATTTTGTAATTGAAATTGGTTTTCATATCCGAAGTTTTGTATTTTTTTAGAACATGAAATTTCTGCTTATCTCTCGTTTATCAAATCACCTTTTGTACATTATGTATCTATGCCACTTTAATCTAATTTGTCATAGAAATCTCGTTGCATCGAATTTGTATACCTAATTAACGAACGTAAACCCTATCACTTTGTCTACTTAAATTTATTCGCCTTATTGACAGTTGGCAGCTGTTAACAGCAAATGAATAGTTGCACTAAGTTTTATTTGATTTGCAAATTAGTTTGTAGTCACGCAGGTTTAAATCCATTGCCTATGATTGTAGTAGTTGATCAAATTGCCCATACTGATCACATCGCCACTATGTGGGAATGGCTGGCAATTAATTATGTTCAACTGGTTCCTGGGAATCTCGGACCGAATGTGAATTATGAATATTAATCGAACTTTAATTAAAATGTGCTGGATGGCTAGACTGGTGCAGTTATATACAAGTACATTTAAAACACCTTTTTATACTGTATAAAATTATATTGTATAAAGCTTCAGAAAAAATTTAAATGGCAGAAGAATTGACAATCACGTTTTAGTATTTGCGCTTATTTGAATTTCGACAATTTTGATCAAAGGTTCTAGCATACTATTAAAATAGACTGGCAATAAATAAACGTACGTTAATAAAATTGTAGTTGTAGATTCGTTCGCGTGTAAGTTGCTCACTTGCCTTGACCGGGCTCCGAACCCTCTCACTCTTAGCTGCAGAGGACTTAAGCACAACTATAAAACCATGAACTTTATTCCCTTAATCTATAAATTTTGTTTAAATGCAATTAAATGAATATTCTCAAATGCTAAAGTTATTGGATGAATATTGATTTATTTTAGATTTTAGTCTAGGATTTTAAGAATGTGGTTTTGCTGTTTCTACGAATGAGCGCACTTTTTTCCTTAATTGAATGGAAATTCTATAAAAATCGAAGTGAGCTAGATTCGGAAAGTCCCGAGTTGAAATAATGGCCAAAGCCGGCTTTAAAATCGTGTTTTGTCTTCCTTATTTTATTGTAGATACATCAATTAAGATGTTTTGAAAATTTTGTGATTGTACTGTAATTTTGTTTCTGCGTAAATCTCATATTGGTTTGGGTGTTACTCATTAAAACGTTCCTGCGATCAAATTTTTGTATTCATGAGATGTGCACTTGGTTGTCCTCTATGAATTTTAATATTATACATTAGGGTTTGGTTTGGTATATTCTCGAAAATATCCATACGATTTAAATAACATTGTCTTGTATTTTTTTTGACTTGATGCTTCATGACATGGGTTGCCATCCTAAAGCAAAATAAAACATTGTATTAATTCTTACAATGTGTGGTCTTTTTTTACATTTCGAAGAATAAGGCTGACTTTTTTTTAGGGTTTATGGTGTGTGCACATACCATAATTCCAACGTGATCATTTCCAAAGTGACATATAAAACTTTTTAAATGAGGTTATTATTATTTATTATAGCTTTTTAAAGCTGGGTACAAATATGTAATATTTGTGTTTGTTGCTTTTATACACATGATAAGATAAAAGGCACAAGGCAAACAGATGATGCTATTTTTAAGTAGCAGCCATAACATTGGCTTGCAATAACTGCATTACAACTAATAATAAGTTTTAATTTGGAACGATTTGATTCTAAAATAAGTATATCTAATGAATGTGGGGCACTACCCGTTACATAAATCATTAGTTTCCGGTTTACTGTATGGCTGTTACGCCAAAAGTATGTTAATTTGTTTATGAAACTTCAAAAATCCGATAACTGAATGTATGATAAGAAAGTTTTTAAAAATTTACAAGAATTTTTTGCCTGATAATTTGAGAATTTGTATTCGTCATATTTGAAGGGCGCACAGAACAAGACGCGGTGTATGTATTTATCTCGTTGCGGTTTATCAGTAGGCGATAGTTCGAGAGATAGCCCCTCCCGAACGAAGCGCCGCGTTATCTCGGCATGCAGTTGTAATGCAGAGCGTTTATCGCCGGCCTTCGAAATGGGTCGATTGATCCGCTCGTAAGTCATAATGGCGGCGCTCGCGTGCGTCCACCAGTAGGTAATCAGTGTCAGTAGCATCTCGCACTTGTCCCCTGCTTCTGGTCATCGGCCTTTATAGGTAAGTTTCGCAAGTCCAGTTATCCAAGTCAATCGCTCACATTAATATTCTGCAGCAGTAGTTATTGCAAACGTCGTTTGTGCTATAATTTTGTAAGATTCGCACATTTGAATGTCTCTATTTTATATACTCGTATTACGTTGAAGTATGTATTTTAGGTACTTACCTAAACAACATAGGTTTACACGAATAGAACAAAATTTAATAGGTACGCACTATGCCCTAAACTAGTTTTCGGAACGTAAAGGGTGGACCTTTTTTAAGTTAAACCAAACATAACGGCGGAGCTTAAAAGGTATAACAAGCGGGACAAAGACATTCCATATTGCATCGACGACATGTACTGCGAGAGGGAATTTTTGAAGGAGGGCGGCGGTGCATCGAGCGCTTTCATCGCGTGTTAAGGCAAGTACAAAAAACTGGCCAATAAAAACCGGAGGAGTGAAGACGAGGGACGAAGCGGGTGCGAGCCCGTGATGCGTGCCGTACAGTCGCTCGCCGCCCGCCGGGACGGGAGCGCGCACGCAGCCTCCGCCCTCGCCTGGCCTCGCGCAGAGCCCTCTACCGTTACACCCGGAAGTGCAAGTGCCGACTCATCGTCGCGTGCGCCTTTTTACGATCGCCGTAAATTGATCGGCTGCTTGCTTTTACTGGGATAATTTTTCTTTAAATGACGTGAGCTTAAATTTTAAGGATATTTTGTACTCTTTGTGACTGTAGAACTTATATTACTTTTAATATTTATTAAACAAGTTGATGTCGTGATATGTTGACGGAGAGTAGATCTGACTGTTGAATGTGATCTCATTTATTATCATAGTATTATAAAACAAGGGTGGAATGGATATTTCTCACTGATTTACAACAAGCTTTTAAATATAAAAATAATTTTGTCAAAAGTCTAAAAAGTCAAATAACAATTTATGAATCGATTTTCAGTGAACAACTTCTGAGCAGTTGACCCGTTTTTTGTGTTTTTTTAAGATATGTTCACACGTCCTTTTGATTTTTCATATCGAATGTTTGACTCTTTCCAAGTAACATTCTCCAATAGTTCGAGTCCACTCTAATGTCCAGTCTTTAAAATTTCTAGATAGGTTTACCTTCACGGGAATAAATCGCTTATTTACTTTCTCAGCGTGCACTTGTATCGTATCGTGTAATTCACACTATGAATGTTACCGTTTTTATATCAGAAATATTGTTACAGAGCCAACGCTAGAGAGAGCGAGGTCCCGAGCGCCACCGGCGACGCCGCAGCCGACGCCATGAAGGGCGTGGAGGCCACTCCCGAGGAGCAGGAGCGGCTCGCGAGCGGGAACAACAACGGCTCGCTGGACGTCAAGATCCCCGCGCCCGTGCCGCCGCCGCCGCGATCCGCCTTCCACTCCACACGCGTCTTCATGCTCGTCTTCCTCTCAGGATGGGTGCTGCAAGGAATGTTTCTGACTTACTTCGTTAGTATAACGACTACCCTGGAAAAGTTGTACAAGGTGGAGTCGAAAACGACCGGCACATTGCTAGCAGCTACAGAGATCGGCCAGATCTGCACGGCCTTGCTGTTGACGTACGCGGCGGGTCGCGGGCACCGGCCGCGCTGGATCGCGGGCATGATGGCGGTGCTAGCGGTAGGCGTGGCGGGTTGTGTGGCGCCGCATGCGTTGTTCGGCGCGCGGCTGCTGGGGGCACACTTGGGTGCAGGCGGCGCAGGCGCAGCCCCGGCTTGCGGGCGCTCAGGCAACTCCACGCTGATCGTTTGCGACGCGGACTCTACTGCCGAGCGGTCTTCCATTGCCGCGCTTGTACTGCCCTGGCTGTTCGTCTGTTTGCTAGTCGTGGGCGTGGGACAGACCGGCATCGCCACGCTCGGGATCCCCTACGTTGATGATAATGTTGGCAGTCGACAGTCACCGCTCTATATGGGTAAGTTATTTTCGGATCTACAGCATTTAATAGGCAGACAATTTGTTAAATTTAAACGACCCTACCACATTTAACGCGCTTAATAGAAACATCTTATTATATAGATAATAGAATCATCTTTATCTTTCATAACACCTGGTGGAAAGTGATTATGAAAACTAAAGCGTTACACATCCACGAGAAACCTATTCCCTTGACGCTTCAAAGATCAGGACTTTTATAGTGGTCTAAAAAAACCGATCTAGGTTGTTCACTCTACACAATCAAACCAAATTAAGCAAAACCGTAATTCCTTTTTTTATCCTAATAAATCACTACGTTCATTGGGGAAACGTTTAAAAACTTTATTTCAATGATTAAAAAGCTTACCACGTTCAGACAGACTGAAAACGAGAATACCTCGTTTCATACTAGTATAAGGATGGAAAAATTAATGAAACTATGATTCAAAATGTTGTGTGAAGATTAAGCTTTTTGTATTTTTCTTTTGTAAACGATGTGAATAGTACCAACTATTTAAAACTGATAAAAATATATTTTTAATTAGTACTTAAATTAACTGCTTTTTGAATTATGGTATGTCATATCCTATCTCGTTGCATGAGTGACGCACTGAAAATAGCTTAGCTGATAAAAGTTGTATTTGTTTTAAGTTGTTAATCTATGAAGTTTTTATTTATATTTGGATAAAATTTAAGAGCTCTTTTTTCTAACGGGCATTACTTTTGTACCTGATACATTGACATACATACCTTATACATTTAAACCAAGCTAGTAGGTACCGATTCATTAGGTGTGTTCAAACAAATCGAACAAAAAGTTTTTGAATTATTGATGTTGGTTAGTAGTAGGCCGGCAAAAGGATCAAGTTTTGTTACATTCGTGTGCAGCACAATAAAACTTCAGACTGCGATGGATACAGAAATACGAGTTTAGAAGTTTCTCGGAGCTGTTTTAACCGCAACTTATCTAAAAAAGGTTCGCGCGCAAAGGAGAGTTACTCAGGTACTTTACTTTATTTTAATCTTTGCGAATAAATTTCATAATATTTACAGCAGAGACGATTTTTGAGATTTATTTAAAGAACAGGTACTTATTTCTCTTATGTCTAGATTACGATATGAGTTTTTACCTTTTTAAGGTACATAATATTCAGGTAGGAATAAATCTTTAAGTATTTTCAGGATTCCTTACGAAAATGTCACAATTCTCATACAAAAGAAGCTCTATATCTCAGGAACGACTAATATAAATATTAGTTAACTTAAAATTTGGAATAATAATTAATAGTTATGACACAATAGACAGAATGTGCCCTTTTGAATTAACCTGAAAGCTAAAAATATTGTTATTATCACTAAAGCTATATTGAGAGTTAATTTGGATACTATAATTATAAATTTTGTTAGGATAAAGGATTATGTAAACTTTATAAAGTCTTCCATTAGTGCACTTTCGTATAAGTTTGAAAAATATTTTACTAAAAAAATTAGCCATGCGGTCATCATAAATTAATGTTAAATAAACGTTATACAGATTGTGTATTGATTATTAATTAATACGTCAAGTCATACTTCATTGTTTTGTTTAAGTGTACCTTTTGCGGATGATATACGAAATTTACATGAGATAACGAGAGATAAATAAATTACAATTTCTGTCAGCTCGTCACAAGGTATTTGCATACGATATAGGGAATATATGCTAAGAGGTTACACAATTTTTATGAAGCTGTTTCATTTATTTTATAACTTTTGCTTTCGGTTATGCAATTTATAGGCAAATTAGAATAATCATTAAATTAATGGATGTCAATGGCTACTTATATCTTTGAATTTTGTAATATCCTCTCCCAACACGTATAGAAATATTAACATAAATATCAGATAAAACTTGCCTTTTCGTATTCGGTACATTATAGAATATAATTTTCTTAAATCTTTTATCGGAGAAGAGTGCAGGCACTCTAAATCGACACGGTTTCAGTGAAAGTGGCAGATTAAAGTCCAACTTTACTTTTGTTATCTCCACGCGCTAAATATTAATGTAGGTACATACCAATAGTATAAAATTAAGGAAAATGTATCTATCGTGAGAATATTGTTTTTTGTCTTTAGATAGTGTTGTTTATCATACTTTAGAAGTATAATTAAATTGTATTGCCTTAAATAGGAATCCCAAAAAAATATTATACAGCAGTTCCTCTTACCACGGTATCCACTTAGAAGGTTAAAAAAGTTTTTCTTTGTGTATCAGTATTCCAATTACACATGAGACGAATGCCAATACATATAATATGGATTCACTGACTGTAAGTATTCTTTAAATTTCAAATAAGTTACAAAGGAGCATTCTACAATCACCACAATAGATTTAAACTCTCTTTTATTGGTTAACAAATTAGTCTTGCATTATCCAGGATGCGCCGGCGACGTTATTTCAGTGCACATCAACTATGTCACTGGGACGTCTCGACGGTTTTAGTCTATTGTCCGTTGTTAAATGAACTGCTTCCTTTACCGTCGAATCCGTCGAGATCGAGACGTATTATACAGTTAGTTGAGTTGTAAGAAAGTTTTTAGGGCGTATTTTAATTCGATTACAACTGAATTTTGTTATTGTAATACACTTAGTAGAATACGATTGTTACCTTAATTAAATACTATTGTCACCTTAAACTTTTTATCATGATTATAAGAATGTATCTGAATGATAACAGTATTAGGATATCAATACGCTGGAATTTATCATCACATCGAGATATTATCCTAAACCATTCGTGCATACCTTTTAAAAGGACAATATACTTATGTATATCATCAAAATATTGTCTTGCACCGATCGTGTGTCAATCCGCTCATAGCATACTACATACTACCGAGCGACTTATGCAAGTTTTTCGTCGACTATCACGTTACATTCGCAATCAACGGTCGTTGGCTTAGGTCAGTTTCCTCATGCGCTTGCAACGTAAGATTAGATTACGGTAGTACTGCCAAACAATGTCGCGTACCAATCAATTGACAACGTTTTTGATGCTCTTTTTACTAATAAGCACCTATTTAATCTTCTCTATCGTTTGTAGTTGTAGATCCTAGGTTCAAATGGTTTCTAGAGTTGTGATTAATTAATTTATGTTACAATGTATGAGACCGCGATCTGAATAATACACGTGTAGTTCGGTTGATAGTAAACAGTAGTAGTATATTGAATTCTAAATAACGAGGAGGCGCTTGACACACTATAGAGTTTATCCAACTTTCAAAGCCAGCGTTGTCAAGCATTAATAGTGGATTTCTATATTTAATCTCAATCCAAAATTCTTGTTTGTAAACAATTAAATGTATAAGATTTAATTTAATTTGTATGAAAATGTCTTCGATTGAAATAGATTCTAAACAGGGTGACTGGTGGGTCGCTTTTGAAATTCGAGGACGCAGATAATTTGAGATCATACATGAAACGAAAAAATATAATAAAAAACAAATATTAATTATTTACTGAGTAAACTTTAAGTCAAAGAATTGATCACACAACGCATAGTTACAATAGCGGTGGCAGCGATCAACGTGTCAGGTCACGTGACGCGATTGACTCTGGCGTAAATTGGATAGAAACTAAATTTTATTTATTTATAGGGAATTCTAGTGAAAAATTAAGTACCTACTTTTATTACATAATTATGACCAGAACTGAGTACAGAGTGCTCTCCTTCTGTATCTAAAATTAGTCACCTGTCAACCAGTACTCTAGTAGGTACCACTATGAGGTAGGTACTACTTCGATCACTAACCTACGAAGGTAAGTGTAGCGATTGCTACGAAGGCTTTCTTGACAAGAACCTTTTTCCTAAAGTGATCTTAATTTTTGGGAATAATTTAGACTGCGACTACAGTTAATAAATATGAAGGATCAAGAGTCCGAGACCGATAACTAATCGAGCCATGACGGTGACGCATTAAAAGAGCCGAGCCTCAACTAAGTTTAAAAATAAGTATTTACTGCGTCATGGTTAACTATTTTTGGGCATTGTTGTAGATTATTGAACATTGTAGAGTTGTTTTCTTTCTTTATAAATTTTACTACCAGCTTCTTGATTACTTTAATCTTCTTCAACAGGCTAGCCTATTAAATGCAAAAGCACATAGATTTTTATTTGTGTTAATGGCAATAAAGTAAGTATTTGCATTAAAATTAATGGTGAAAAATAGCCCGAAAATGCTGGAAATTACTTATATTGAATCCGACAAAATAAAGTTAAAAACATCTCAACAGGAAAGACTTAGAAAAAAACTGCTCTCGAACTGGCTCTGTGTGGCTACCGATAAACAAATACACATGTCAAACTAGTACCTACTAAGAGGGGTTTAGTCGTTGGGTGTAAAAATATTTTGTAAAGAGCGGAGCGGAGCAGAGCGGAGTGGAATGGAGCATACTTTTGGGATTGCGCATTTTTATGAAAAACAGTATGGCAATAAATTACTCAGACTAATTAATTCACCCAGTGATAAATAATAATAAATAAATATTTCTGACACTCACACAACATTATCTAGCCCAAATTAAGTTTCTTAAAGAACTTGTGTTATGGATACCAGTTAACTGATTTACTTAAGAAATATATAAACATATAGTTGAGTAATAAATATAAGTGATAATTGAGGATCTTTTTTTTATATTTTTTGTGTTCACGTATTTTAACACCCATTCGACCACTACACAACCTAGCTACCCTTCAAACTCCGCATCGCCTCGTTGTATTTTTATGACTATCCGTTCGCCTCTGCTTCACTCCGCTCGTACTGTTTCCATTGAAGCGGAGTAGAGATTTCGAGCATAGTGATTGGTCTATTCATGCACCGCTAAGCTCTACTCCGTCCGCCCAGCTCCGCGTCAGTGGAAATGCAGCCTTACACTAACGAGATTTCAAACTGTCAAAATACGTATGTACATATGTAAGTATCTTAATAAATTTTATTACAATACTTTGTTATTCTTAACAAGTCATAAGATTTACTAGTAACTTTTGTTATGACTTTAGTTATTTACGTAGCACGAACTTTTGCTCATTTTAAAGCAAGTCATCTTCAATAGCTCATCTGTTATAAACTGTTAGTTAATCGATAACAATGTTGACAATGTCTAAAGCACTACAAGGTTATCTGCTCTAACCCTCTGTGAGTTATCCACTAGATGAGCAGTTAATCATGTTTTTAATAAGTGAGAGCTACAGAAACCGCTCAATTGGAAACAAGCTATTATTTTGTTAATATTACACGAATGTTTTTAAATTCAAGATCGTAAGGTCCTTTTGACCAATTTAACAGCGTTTTGCGAAAGTTGCCACACTTGGGAGCACCCAGCGACCGGTAGGCGCAGTCACTGCACTTGGCTACAGAAAAAAACTTGCACCGCATATACCCACCGTTTTCAAAACCCCATTATTTATTACAAAGGCGTACGATGATAATAGTTATGTACACTTAATTTGCGGAATACGTTTAGCACGCGAACCGAACGTGGGTCGTTATTTTTTTGGCAATCCTGACTGTTGATTTCACCAAACGATTACAAGAGCTTGTGAGTGAGCTTTTGTGGTCAATCACCCATGCCAACTCCTTTAATGCGGGGATGTAATCATTCAGAAGGTAAAGCTACATTGCAGCTCAAATACTTGTGCAATTGTAACCACATTATATGTATAAAAATGTAATTAATAAATACTTTTCCACTTTATTCGTTTTCGTCTTGTGTGTTGATAATGTTATGAGATCGTTTATGGAGTAAAATTGATACCAGTGATTTCGAAAAGCGACACTAAGTTTCGCGGCTGACAGCTACGATTGATAATACAACAATATAATAATGTCAGTCGATTATGGCTGTCAGCCCTCGCACTATTGAGATAAATGACCGCTAAACCCATTTGCATAATGCCATCCCCTACTATAACATTACGCCTATTAATATTTACTGCATGATTATCTGAGAGGTGATCACGTTTCCTTGAAACATTTTTCGAAATCATTGTACTTGTGCATACGGGTTGGATGCGTTCATGCATAGAATGCAAAAAGTTATGTAGTTATGGATAAATCAGTGATAGGTATTAATCGGTTCGTGCAGCTTTGGATTGTGTCTGCGTAATATGATTTAATATCGCGTGAGTCGAATGTGCTCATTAATATTTATTGGTAAATCTATTAAGAGATAGTTTATTTTTTAATTTGTATGTAATTTGCTTGTCCCCAGCCATTACCATCGGTATTCGAGTGATTGGTCCGGCGCTGGGTTTCCTGCTGGGTGCGCTGTGCACGCGCGTCTACGTGAACCCACTCACGGACCCTGGATACGATTCATCGGACCCAAGATGGGTCGGCGCCTGGTGGCTCGGTAAGTTATATTATCATTATTACACTTTGGGACAAAGGCCAGTTTTTACGATGTAGGTTTTATCAATCGCTTATCTAAAAAGTGAACATACTTATTTATTTTTCTTTTCCTTCTAAAGATAAGCCTCTAGTTACTTGATAAAAAATCTATGAATGTAAAGTCTTTAAAGTTCCCCTCAAAAGTCAGACGATAAACTTGGTCGTCAAATTGATTTACCGACCTCAATTATAATGAATAGCTGCTGCTTGTCTTAGTTAATTATTCAGTATTAACGAGTTTCATTTAAATGCAATATATCTTTGGATCAGATAGTTTAATTGCTATTTAACTTAGTGCATTACACTGCTACAGATTAAACTAATATGAAAAATCTTCAATACCGCTATCGACTATTTATTTGAGATATTATTCCTCTAAAGTCGTTTCCATTTATTTTAATTTGTAGATTTTCAATCGCAATTTTTTAACCAAATTGTTTTGCAATATAGCTAATGGCAACTATAACAACACTCTTATCAGTAAGTAGAGAGCATGTCAATAATGTAGCTTGCATCGGGATTCCGCAGCAGCCCTTTACGACGCTCCGGCGATCCCATGCGTAAATTGTCGCAGGTGTATTCGCCCACGCAGCTCGGTTGTCATTGAAAATAAAAAGAGTTACTTAAAAAGCTTTTATTTTATGTTCGCGACAAACGAGGAATTGCTCTATGGTGGTTTCAGCACTTGGCTTTTGTCGCACATGATCTGATCATGATCACATCTTATCCAGACCCTCTAGAATCGCTTTCGTGCAATCAGCTATTGGCCCTTTATCAGATTTTGCCGAAATTAGCTACTGTACTAAAGAGCGTCTGAAGAGAAGTTTGAAAGACTTCAAATGTCTATGAACAAGTTTCATTTGTATTTTCTGTACCATACCCGAATTCTGCGCTAAACTCAAATGACAGGCGAATTCGAAGGAATATCTCACTGTTTTTCTGTTAAGTTAAATCAGTCAACTCTGTCATGCCTTTTATGTATTTATAAGACGAATTATATATTTTGATATTCATCGAAAGCATTAAAGTAATTTGCCATTAACCAGAAATCAATTTACAAGTTTACAAGTACGTTCACCTTCGGTCTAGTAAAATCCGACTGGGGTTTTCCTCCTTTAAGTAGGTAATAGAACACCCGCATTTGTTTAACTAGACAATTAAGTCGATGACAGTTTTATTTTTAAGACTAGCTGTGACCCGCGACTTCGTCCGCGTGGATACCGTTTATTAAAGTTGGATAAATACTATTATTAAATCCTCCTTGAAGTTAAAACTTACCTTATTCTAAATTTCGTCAAAATCGACTCAGTAGTTTAGCTGTGAAAGCGTTACTGATAGAGAAACAGACAGAATTACTTCAAAAACTGTTACAAAAAAGCAGTGATCCGCAGTTTCACCTAGGTTTTGTGAAAAAGTATAGGTAGGTAGGTATATTACATAGATGATGCCCGCGACTTCGTCTGTATTGAATTAGTATTTCGAGTAGGTTATTTTCTTCTCCCAGGTCCTAACTATCTTTATTAACAAAAATAAAAATGAAGAATCTTCGCCCATATAATATGTATAACTCCTTACCACAAACATAGGTAGGTAACTATCTATTAGGTACATTACAAAGGCCTTAAATTTTAATATTGTCTTAAGTTTTCGCGATAACTATTATGTATGACTATTAAATAAAACACTTTTTAACCGGATTTATCGCGTATATTTACATTTTAAATTTTAACAGTCGCTCGTGACCACGGGGTCTGCAAAGACACCGAAACGTCGAGTTAAAATGTAAAATATAGGTAAATTATACACCATTAATCCGGTTAAAAAGTGTTTTATTTAATGCCTTCAATTTTACTTAATTCATGCAATATCTTCATTAATTATACTTAGCTTATTGTTATTCTAGGTAATGCTAAGTAGTTTTTGCGTGAAAGAATAGCAAAAATCCATCCATCCAGCCATTATGAGTGTACATACAATACTACCTATAGTTATGTATGGCTGCTTTTACTGCCAAACGGCTAAGCCAATATTAATGTAATTTGGTATAGTAGTTAACACATACGTTACTTTTTATTCCGAAGAAATCTACGGTTTCTGACTTCCAAGAGGCAGAAACGATCATGAAATAAACAAATCCTTGATTTCCATTTCATCTCTGTATGTACAGAAGGCAGTACATCAAGCGTTACAAATCTGTCAAAATTTTTTACTTGACTTTGAACTCTATGCCCTCGATAATAAGTTAAAATTGGTTGGGGAAATTTGACAGGTAATGTAACGCTTGTTCCTTCTGTACCTACCTATATAGCTTGCGCTCGCCTCCCGCCTTTTTATACCCTACCGCCGCGAGCCGCGTCAAGCGCGGCAACCGTTACGCAAAAATAATCCCTATATCATTCAGTATTCACGCGCGATGGGTTATTAGCGTATTTCATGTATAAGTTTGGTGTTTCTATACCGATTTCTATGATTCTTTTTTTATTGAATAGGTAATAATGTTAATTTTTTTTAATTAGGGATGAGTGAGAGTACCCATTATAAACGTAAGAGTAAACAAATATAATCAGAAAGCTCTTAACTGCTAAGCTATCGGGATTTACACGTGTTATTGTGAGTCAACCATAAAATATAGATATATACTGTTGTGGGATATTTTTTATATAATTTTATGAAGAATATTTCTGTCATACATGATTTCTATGTAGCTTTAACCATTAAGGCTGCACACGCGACGGAAGCTTAAAAATGAAGTAACTTCTCCCGTTTTTCCAACATTTCCCTTCACTGCTCTGCTCTTATTGATTGTAGCGTGATAATAAGTATACTATAACCTGCCCAGGAGTATGAAGAATAATTTTACCAAGTTTCGTTAAAATCCGTCGAGTAGTTTTTGTTTCTATAAGGAACATACAGACAGACAGACAGACAAAAATTTTACTGATTGCATTTTTGGCATCAGTATCGATCACTAATCACCCCCTGATAGTTATTTTGAAAAAATATTTTATGTACAGAATTGACCTCTCTACAGATTTATTATAAGTATAGATAGATAGATAGAAGATATAGATAGATAGATAGATATAGAAGAAGATTGCCTTATTTTGCCATATTTTGCAGATGCCTGGTAGATAGATAATGCGAGTAAACCATTAAAATTAATATGTTCCTACAGGTCCTGTTGCGACAAATGACTATATTTACTTTTTAGTCATATAGTACTGGAGTTTTCTGGAACAGTAATTTACCGTTAAGTAATATTTGTGGATTGACGCACAAAATCCACACTGAAAGCTCACGCGTGACCCAAGTACCAATACAATGCATGCGTGCGAATAGGTATTATGCGAGACTTTATTGTAGTTTTTAATACATAGCAAATAGAGTTACAAATCGCATATATCTTCGAGAGAAAACTGCCAAAGCGTGCCGGGACTGCAAACAAAGTGAATTTGCGAATACCTGCACAATCGTTTCTGCGTATTTCCTCATTGTTTCAAGTCATACGGTCATGAATTCAAGATGGAATACCAATAAGCTTTTTTCTGGATATGTTTTATGGTTATGATTGTGTAATCATTGCTTTGGAATAAATTCAATAAAATTATGACTGAAATTGCGTTATTACGTAAGCCCGTATCAGCTATTTATTGATATACAGGGCGTAATTTAATGTTTTTATGGACATCTAGAAGATAATTAGTAGAAGATTACTAACATTTTCACATAAGGTATTCTTTTGAAACTGATTTTCTTATACTCGTGCGTGTTATCCTCCTAACCCCTGGCGGGTTATGGATAGGACATCAACTAAAAAAAAATCTCATGCGCAAAAAAATTGTCTATTTTATTTGTTTTATTTTTTGTTACACGGTGTTTGAACGCACCTTTTAGAAAAAAAAGTTTTTGACAGTTCATATTTGACACTTTCGGTACAAAATGGAAAAACATAACAGGTGTAGAAATTTGCGAGAGGAACAAAGTAAGTAATCAATAAACTTTACTCTAATCCTTAATTACAAATCAATTATTACATTATTTTTCTAATGATTAGGAACTAGTTAATTGTAATTAAGAGTTATTTTTTATCTAACCTCTTTTTTTTCTTCGTGGCATAACCTTATTTTTTGATGTCCTACTCATATGACATCGGGTGTGATCTAAGTTTTTTTATGAATATTGATGTCCTACACATATGACATCCGTTGTTAATTTATGTTTTATTTTGCGTTTCAGTTTTTGACATTGTGAATGATTCCGAGTGCGATTTCTCATCTGATGACTCCGATGATGATCCCACATACCAGGGAGAATTCCAGGCAAGGCAATCTTCTGAAGAATCATGCGAAAATGGGGATGAGTCGGAATCAGAGTACACGGAAACCTCTCATATTTCAATTCCTTCTCCTTCAACCTCAACTTTGGGTCTAGGGAGAGCTTCACGAACGCGCAGAAGAGGTACTTTGCGAGGGCGAGGTAGGCAAAATAGAGGTAGGAGACCTGCTACAGGCCCCTTAAATAGGAATGTTAGAACATCTCAGAATATATTAACGGACACATGGGAAAGAGATTCGTTTGAACCAACAATTCACCCAATGAGTAGCCCTAATTATATCGAGAGAGACCTGTCTAGCATGGAATGGTATGATTTCTATGATGATTATATTGATAACGAACTTTTGGAAATGATGGTTACAGCTACTAATCAGACAAACGTGTTAAGAAAAGGAAAGTCTATGGATTTGACTTTAGAAGAGCTAAAGGTGTTTATTGGCATTTCGTTTGTAATGGCGTCTATTAATTATCCTATGATAGATCTTTATTGGAATCATAAATGGAGAATTAATTTGATTGCCGATGCAATGACGCGTGACAGATTTTATGCCATCAGAACAGGGCTGAAAGTGGTTTGCGATATCGAGGTCACCGATGAACAGAAAAAGAACAAACTATGGAAGGTCTACCCTCTCCTTCAAAGAATATTGCAAGGCTGTCTTCGCCAGAAGAGATCAGAACATGTTTCAATAGATGAGATGATAATCCCATTTACTGGGACATGTGGATTGAAACAATATTGTCCTAACAAACCCAATCCTGTAGGGTTGAAGGTTTTTGTCGCAGCGAATCCAGATGGGCTTGTATTAGATATGGTTATCTACCAAGGAGAGACAACATTTGAAGACTATGTCTCTCAAGGGTTTTCGCTCTGTGAATCAGCTATTCTCAGATTGAGTGAATCGTTGGTACCGGGTCATTATTTGTATTTTGACAGGTATTTTTCCACTGTTAAATTGTTAAATGAA
Organism: Stenoptilia bipunctidactyla; assembly: GCA_944452665.1. Taxonomy (NCBI): domain Eukaryota; kingdom Metazoa; phylum Arthropoda; class Insecta; order Lepidoptera; family Pterophoridae; genus Stenoptilia; species Stenoptilia bipunctidactyla. The sequence continues at coordinate 16,078,401 of OX101726.1, forward strand.
CTACATTTGAGAGGATTTAATTGCACAGGAACAATAATGAAAAATAGAGTACCTAAGGGATGCGTACTATCTGATGACAAAGATTTTATGAAAAAATCCAGGGGAACTACCGAAGTTAAATGCAGAGCCGATGGCAAATTAGCCATAACAAAATGGTTGGATAATAAACCTGTTCTAATGATATCCTCCTGTTTTTCGGATACTGCTTGCGACACTTGTAGACGGTGGAACAAACGATTAAAAGAATACCTGATTGTTAGAAGACCGGAGGTTATTAAAAATTATAATTCAAATATGGGCGGTGTTGACCTCACCGATAGGCTACTTGCTGTTTGTCCAGAGAGAAGTCGAACAAAAAAATGGACCATACGGTTCATATTTCATATGTTTGACCTAGCTGTCTCAAATGCATGGCTACTGTACCGCAATCGTCAACTTTCAAAGGGCGTTGTAAAACACAAAATTGAGCAGTTGAGAGAATATAAAATCAATTTAGGAGAAAAGTTGATAACAGATAACTGTCCATCCCCAAATGAAGAAATTGATAGCAGCTTAGAAAGCTATTTAGCACCTGCACATAAGAAACGCCGAACTGAAATTAAACCTGTGCCTGCGCAAAAGAATAGGAAAGCTTTGCATTTGCCAGAGTACACAGATTCTCAAATGCGTTGCAGAAAAGAGGGATGTAAAATGAAAAGCACCGTGAAATGTGTATGTTGCGAAATATATTTATGTCTTGTGAAAGGCCGAAACTGCTTTGCAGAATTTCATAATTAGTGTTTGTATTTGATATTTTTTAACTATGTTCCTAGGTGATTGATCTCATTGAAGCCTGATAATTTTGTGTTTAAATATTTTGGAAGAAGTTTACTTTTGTTTATTTTATGTTCAAATCTGAAGATGCTATTTGATAAATATAGGTTTTATAGCCAATAAATGTCTTTTATAATTAAATAAATATTGTGTTGTTTCTTTTATTTTACCCCGAAAGTACTATACAAAGGACATTAAATTAATTTAAAATAATGAATTAAAGACGAATGTCCTATGGATAGGACATCTGGAAAATCCAGTTTTCCACAAACAAGATTTTTTTATTTTTTTTTTTCTTTGTTCTAATACCATTTCGAAAGAACGTACCAAATTTCAATGAATTTGGAAACATTAAATATCTCCAGGGGTTAGGAGGTTATTGTTTCCTATTCCAACTTAGAATCATTTTATGTATATTTATAAAATAGTTTTATTTCGCGCACTACACGAAGAATAAGTATGTGTGAATAATACTTTCACTCTCCTAAAATACTCGTAATATGATAAAAAGGAGATTCACTTGATATTACCAAATAAATGTTATTTTACGCAAGCTTCCGAACTACAAGGCTAATAATGTGAATATTTATGGCTGTTACAGCTTTAGGAGTGCCTATTAGGGCTTATCCATTTCATTTCTCATAAGGGCGGACACCCTGTGTGTAGGTATTATATGTTATCAGCGTGAGAATATTATTTTTGTGTTACAATATCAATGACGTGTTTATCAGATAACAATTATCATGTTAAACCGTGAAAGATTTATTTGATATCATTCTATTCTTTGGAATTATATTATTCTTGACAAGGCTTTGGCAGTGTCAAGAAAAATGCTCCCTTTGATGTGAGTGTCGTTTTATGTTTTTTTCCAAGAACAAAAGAGATTCTGAAAGCTTGGTGGCAAAATAACTACATTCAACATCGTCATTTAGTACACATTTATTGCGCGCAACGGAATGTGTCCTTAAATGTTTTAAAACTTTTATAGTTACGTTTAATTAGCTTGCAATAAAAGTTCGAAAAAAAAAGTTCGACCTATTTTTAAGGTCTTACTTTTATAGTACCGACCTTAAAAATAGAACGATGGGAATGAACCTTTTGTAAATTTCTAACCTATTAATTTATTTTTGCTGATTGTATTAATAATATATTTTATTTTCTGTAAAAATACGATTTTAAATAATTATAACTCACTTGATGATATTGTAGGTGATATGTAGACGATTGCCTACAATTCCTTGTACGCTTGATTAAATATTTGCACCGGAATCCCATTGAGGTGGAAAAACAAATGCAGACAACTATTAATTTCGATTTAACTTTAAACTGTATTTATAACCAAGAACGGTGAAGCCGTGTCTGCGCCAAGTCGTCCAATGGTAAAATAGCAAGGGTTGAGCTCGTTCGATTACTTGCGCATATTCTACAGTTCTGTACAGTACCTACACTGTATAAAACTGCTAGGCTTCACAAGTATATATTAATGTTTCAAGTCTTTGCTGCTTTTTATTTTTGAGGTGAATTTTATTTAATTAAATAACATTAAATTTAAATAAATGAAAAAATGTGTTAATTAAATGAAAATCACCCGACCAGGTCCCAGGTTCGAGTCCTGGTCTGGTGATTTTTATTTAACACATTACGCATTTTAAATGCAAAAACTTTAAAATATTACTAAACATTAAATTTTTCAGTTTTTCGAATTGGCGATCATCCCAAAAAGGCTGCATAATTTTATGCACGATCGAATCTAGGCTATTTGGGAATTCAGACAAGCTTATTATTTTTCAAGCTTAAAATTTGTGCTTGAACTTATGTTTGTAATATAGAGCCTAAAATAACAAAATAAAAAATGTTTGAAATAATTTGGTTCATAGTATGTTGCATACCTACGATATTATAGGTTTAATCTCTACCGAAATTGCGCTTTGAATCGTAAAGCCGTCGATTGTATGGGCCAGGCTTATATGGACGAACCTAAGAAAATTACCCATGAGCACCATAGTTACAGCAATGTAAATTGTATAAGGCCTCTTCAGTATTTACTAAATTATTGTTTGTTTTATATTAATAAACTTTGGGTTATATTCTGGTTACGAAAGTAACCTTTAAGGCTTTAAAAATTTTAAATTATTTTGTTTTCTGTTTATAATCTATACTGGCACGCCAGCAATCAAAATTAAGCATGCCATAATTTGTAAAATAATTTTGTAAGTAAAATTTAATGGCTCAATGAACTATGTTGGCTATTCTTAAGCCTCAGACAAAGCTTATATGAGCTGTTAAATCCTTTGTAAAGAAAATGTAGAGTGTGTACGTTTTACTGCAGGAGTTTGTAGCTTTCTCGAGCAGAGCTTTGATTGCTTGCGGTTAGCGCGTGACGCGCGCGGGCGAACTCCGCTATTACACAAGGCGTTACATCACGTCGCGTCACCGCCACTGAAATAAACGCTCTAGCGCCGCGGCCACGGCCAAGGTTGCACGCTGCAATCACACCTCCATATAGGCACTGACACGCGACTCAAAACTCACTTTTACTCTAAACCGGTTTAACTGACCTTCCTGACGGTCTTTCTCCAAATGTCACATCCCGAGTTCAAAGATTTGGCCTTCGGTTTCTTTTCTATGCGCGCCGGCGGTCATGAACTTCGAACGCTTTTTCATTCCTTTCACTGAATGATGGAATGATGGTTGTAACTAATTGTATTTGTAATAATGCGTATTTTTTTGTAATTTGTTTCAATAGACTACAGCTGTTTCTAAAAAACCAGAAGAGACATTATTTTCAGTCGACGACGCGTCATGACTTTGTTTCAGCTTGATTTACTATTACACCTATAAAAGTTGCACCGGTGTGGTCGATTCATTTTGAATTGCTTTACTTCCTTTTTAGGGGGACAGTGTTGTTTTTTAAATCAAAGCGTATGCGTTGTCGACACATTAAATATGCGTTATGTCGACATGGGTCTCTGTTTCAGTCGGTACGCCAAGCCGCGGCATTGTTGTTCGGTTGTCAGAGATAGGTATGTGTACTTGCGTAGTACCTATACTTGCCTTACGTAGGTATACCTACCGTCGTCGTCTCGCGAATTGACCTTGACTGCGCCACGACCGGCCGGCCTTGTACGCGTTCGGCTGTACTCCAGCTAACTAAGTCAAATTGTACTAACACTATCAGATCTAGCATCATCTTGTTTACCCAAAAAACCCGTTCTCGAAATCATAGACGCAATTATTATATCAAAGTCGGCGGCTAGCTGATATTTTTAAACCAGCGTAAATGGCATAAGCCAGCCTTGATTAAGTCATATTCCGTACATTCTGACTATCCACAATCTGGTCTATAATAATGTAAGCGGTTTACGAAAAGATTTTTACAATCTTAAACGATTCTACATTTATTGAACGTGGAATATAATTTGTTTACATTGAATTGTTGGTAAACAAATAAACAATACGTGTTTCGTTGAGGTAACGTGTAGGTTCCTGTCTATAGTGTATTACTTATTGATTGTTTGATTTAAAAGGCAAAATAATATGCTATAGTTTTTTATCCGCCCACGTAAGAAAGAATTCCAAACAGTTTTTTTTCATTACCTGTGATTGCAAACACATAACACAACGCTTTGATTGGTTTTGCATCATTCGGTCGGATAAGCTTAGCTTTTTATAGCTCGTTTCTTGCCAACGCTATAATTAGAACATACCTTATTGGGTTATGTTGATAGCATGGTTAAACAATGCATGAATGCTCAGCGCATTACCATCCTCACATTATTTACAAGTTCGTTAGCGATTTTTGCTACCGTTATATTTGGTGATTACAAAGTAAAAAAAATTGGATTGTAAATATAATGGAACTGTTAATCGTAAAAATTACAGCAAGTGTAAACATTTTTTATAACCATCATAATAAAGAAAATTTGCCTCCCATATACATTCCGACGTGATGTGTCGATGAAATGTGCGGTTGAATGTCCTTTCAATGTATTATTTTGTTTCATGGTCGTTTTCATCTGTATGCTATCAATTCGCAGCGCGAAGTGACCTAAATACGAAGGGCCTAAAGGAAAATAATGAGATTCGTTAGGCAACATGTGTGCTGAGCATTTTCTATTCACGCAATTTATTCGTTCTGATATTTACCTAGGTTCGCTTTTTCACAAGACTCGAGGTTTTGATAAATGAGGTTTGTCTTGTAGCTTGTCTGTGTGAGTTACATGGAAGCTGTCAGGGAACGTATTTGTATTAGAAAAACCGTAAGGAGGTTAAATAAAATAACCGCTTCCGTGCCGTTGCTACATTTTGTTTTTGTAGTCAAAAGACTTACTATAAGGTACTAATATTAAAGTATCTGTGTGGAGGCGCCTTCAACATGGCACAGTTGTTTTTTATTATCTGAATCTAAATTTAGAGCGATTTGGTTTTACCCTAATAAGACGGCCCTTTCCGCGAAGAGTATTTTTAGATCTCTTATATAACTTAAATTTTGTGTTCTGGGTTTTGTAATTTATAGTAAAATAATCTCTTTTTGTGTTAGTATTTTTGAGAGCCAACGCAACGCTGCGTCACGCGTCTACGCGCGTACCGTACGTCCGTATCGTACAGTATCTTTCCAGTCGTGTCAATGGAACACTTAACCTCTTACTATTTTTCAAAACTTTGATTAAAATCGAAAAACGATGTACAGGCGTTTATTACAAGCGGGTGCCAGCTCGCACGCGAGTACGGTACGGACGTTGCAGGTTTGTATGAATACGCGCGTAGACACGTGTGACGCGGAGTTGGCCCCGAGGTGGGCTGAGGTGGATTGCTTTATTTAGCTTTCTAAAACTTCTGTCTTTATACGAATATACTAAATGCCAACCAGCATTTCTCAAATAAGTAAATTATTGTTGGCAAATATTTGTAAAAATCTGCCGACAATAGTAAAATATATGAAAACGCTGTTTCATCAAAGCCATTCCCTAAATGTTCTAAGATTTTAACGTAATAACGTTTATTAATTTACATTTATAATCTATTCTCTCAATATTCCAAAAGACTGACGTCATTGCTTTGTCAAGCGTTTCGAAAGTTTTGAACTTTCTTTGTAGCTAATGTATTATGCCTTAAATAGAACGTTAATCATTTCTCGCCATTTCTGGACGAGAAGAAGCCATATAAGTTAATAACAAGAACAATCGAACTAATCCCACGTCCACTTGTGATTTTTCAATAGGAGATTGTGTTAATCTACGGTATTTAATTATTTCGTCGTAATCATTATTAGTCGGATAGAGGAATACTATTACTACCTTTTAACAGCCAATACAATTTGAAATCGACTGACTGTTATGACTAGTCTACGATAAGGCCGTGCACATTATGTGGTATTTTTATTTATTATTTGATTTATTATATTGTACAATAAAGAGTGAATAAATAAATAATATATTTATTTTAGCACCTTAAATATCGTAAACCTCGCATTGAGATAATAGTGTCCATTCCATTATTTCAATTCTTAATTGAGAAAGGTATTTTTTAAATTTTCTAAGCAAAATATTATAATAAAGAAACTGCATTACATTGTAAAACATTACCTAAAAATTATATCACATTAAAAAAATGACGAAACAGCCAATAATAACGACTGTCAAAAACGCGAGGACTTTATCACTGAACTCCTAATAATAATATAAGCTCAGCTAATGAAACTACTAACTATACCATTAATATGGTGGCTTCCCTAGTATGATGATTGATGGTTCGCTTGGGAGATCGCGAGATCGATTCTTAGTTGGAACAGTTTGCAAAACGAACTCACTGAAATGTTTTTTTAATCTTCGTAGTTTCTCTACATATATTCTCTCTTCATGCTATGCAGGCTTGTTTAGTGTAATGGTAAATTATTTTAGTAAGGATACGTGTCGTGTAGATATTATATTGATTTTATAATGATTAAACCTCTACATAAAGACATCCTCACTTAAAAACGATTACCATGTCTATTTATTTATTTTGTTATATCGAAAGTTGAGGCTTTTTTATTTATGAGTTGAAAAAAAAATATAAATAAAAGTGATGAGTTGTCTCCAATGACTTATGATTGTATTTGTTTCAGGTATGGTGTTCATATCAGGCTTCGTTGTCGTGCTGTCATCGCTGATGCTTTGCTTCCCAAAGCAGATCCGCCAGGAACCACTGCCGCCACCGCCGAAGAAACCCAAAGCTAAGAGTGAACCATTTTTCAAGGGTAAGGGTTCTTATTCAGTATTCTGTCCGTATAAAGGGTGCTAATTACCAACCTTTTGCTGAGTTTGGGGCTAGATGGCAGGATATTATAATCAACGAATGCAGAGCATTAAAAAAACCGACTTCACGTCAAAACTATGTCTGAGTTGAGAATATCATCAACATAAACATTCTCCGAAATCTCCGAAATCATACATATTTTTGCAAAAGTTTGAAATTTTCCATGAAGTGCTGAACCGATTTCGATGAAATTTTAATGGGACCAACTATGAAGTATCCTCTATCATATGAATCAACAATTTTCAAAATCAATTCATAACTGTCTGAAATATCGTGTAACAAAGACACAAAAAAAAAACATAGACGAATTGAGAACCTTCTCCTTTTTTGAATTTTTTTTTTGTGTCTTTGTTACACAATATTTCGGTCAATTTTCGGCTCTGCATTCGTTAATCATTTTCATTTAGAGTTTTGCTTCCGTATGTTAGATTTGTTTTGCTACAATCATATTATTTAAGTAGATTCTACTCAGTGGAACCGGTTGGTTGATTTAATTGAATAGAAACCTTTATCATAAACATGCATAAATTATCTTAGCTCATTTGTTTTTTTAACGTAAAAGAAGAAATAGCTATACGAGAGCTCAATTTATAAATTGAAGTGCTACAAAATACATAAAATAATATGCATGCAGCAAAAGACAGATTTCACTAATTTACTCAGAAAAGCTTACTACTCGAACTGTACTTAAATATAGTTTATTTAATAGTTCTCTATGGAGATTTGTCAGCGAATATATGCTTCCAGATCAACTCTTAAGAAAGCTTTAAAAATATCTCCTTGTTCACTAATGCGCTAACCTATTTCTTTGAATCTTACTCATAATAAAACCTTTTCTCTTCCAGACTTCTTCGCGACAATCAAACGTCAGCTAACTAACGACATTCTGATGTGGCGTACTGGCAGCTCGGTACTTCACTTGATGCCCATTAGTGGGGTGTACGCTTTCCTGCCCAAATACCTAGAGAAGCAGTTTAGACTGCCTACGCACGACGCCAACCTAGTCTCCGGTGAGGTACTATGTAATATACACTGATAACCTTTCAGCTTGTGGCTGAAGAGGTTATGGACAGCAGAACTACAGCCAGCGTCCTTCGGATGAGCGTGTTGTGAAAAGAGACTACTCCGCTTTGTAGTTGGACCTCTACAGAGTCGGCTTGGCTAGAGACCATCCTTCATTTTAAATCTTCCTCAAAATATCCTCGCTCCAGCGGTGATGTGATGCGGTAATATTTTGTGATGACCCAGTTCCTTAATCCTGTGTGCTGTCATCTTCTCTTACCATCCGGTGAGATTGACGTCAAACGCGGGTCTAGTCAATATAGCGGGTGGCAACACTGCTCAGGTTCTATGTTTAAAAAGTAAGAGCGTCTGTTGTTCGCTGTATTTCATGTTTGTGCTGTTTTAGTATTTAGATTCTGTTATTCTGATTTTTTATGTAAATTTGTGTTTTTACCGCAAGAATAAACTTGACTTGAATGTTTGAATGTTTTCACTACAGTACAAATCATTCATATAATAAAAAATAACCTCACCCTTGTAGAAGAAAAAAAAAATTGAAGCTATTCAATGATAACATTTTAACCGCATCCTAAAATGCAAAGTATTGATTTTAATTTCACAGTTTTTCTTAACTGTATGAGGAATGTAGACAGGTGGAGAGCAAACAATGAACAACAGTATTTAACGTGATTTTGTTTCTCGAGGTTTTTGGTCCGCAATATGAAACAGAATGACATAGTCAAAGACATAATATTACTCAAAGTAAACAAATGATTCGATCCGTTCTTGTTTCGTAATTTATGAAGGTTTTATTTTTTATTAGAATTATAAATTTATAATAAATTTGATAATCAAAGATAGCAGTAGTTCTGAAGTGTCTTGAAAACCTCTTAAAAGTTTGACAACCATTTATTATTTATGCTGAACAGATACTACATCAGTATAAACGTTCAGAATTTCATCATGCTAAACTATTTATTGTGATTTCCAGGTCTAGGAGGAATTTTGGTGATGGGCGTCGGCATCATAACTTCTGGGATTGTGATCCTCAAGGTGGTTCCTACTGCGAGACAGGTGGCCGCCTGGACTGCGGCCACTGCGGCTATTTATAGTGCAGGTAATGCTTAGAATGGAGCTACCGCCTCTGGATAATCGTGTCGTAAAAGGTGACCAATCCAAGTAAACCCTAATTGCTACCCGATTGTCTTACGATCGGTCTCAATAACTTACCAAAAAGTTAAATTTAAAATAAAGATGGAAAATCATATACTGTCTTGAGCTCAAGTGACAGATTCGAAACCAAATAGCAATTTATATCTATACTTTGACTATTACTATTTGGTTAGTTATTGAGACCGGTCGTTAATCACTGGAAAGCCTTTGTAATATAAAAATAATGTACAGCGTTCATTATCCACCTCCGACCTTTATTAAAAGAAATCAGTGGAAACCAATAGTAAAGTATACAAAATACTGTTTTAAGCATAATGTTTGTTTTTCCAGAATACTGTTTGATATTCTTTTCAGCCTCAACTATACTTTATTTCTTGAAAAAATACTTGACTGCTCTAGCTTTGGCTGATCCCATAAAAGTGGTTACAAATCAAATATATAATTTTATAGAAGTAAGACTAAGAGGATTTATCTCACTAATATTTAAATCCTGTTTCAGGCATGGTGCTCCTAATGTTTGTGAGTTGTCCGGAGGAGAACTTCAGATTACTGGGTGACGTGAGCAACGCTAGTCTATCTTGTAGTTCCGATTGTAATTGTGACGGCATACCGTACAACCCGGTCTGTGGACAGGTAAGAACTGTAATGCTACTTAAGTACTGTTCGAATGTAAATAAATATATTAAATACTAGCCCCTTTACTTATAAAGGCACGATCATAATCTCATGTGAAGTCCGTTAGTACTGAGCGCACTGCAGGGATAATTCTTTTTAAGTGACAAGGAGGTTAAACGAACGATAACCCTGTAATATTTTTTGCTTTCTTTGATTTCGTAAAATAGTGAAAGAAACAAAATATTTTAAACCATTTTTAAGATACTTCTACAGTAGCTATAATTAGATAGCAACTTATTAACAACAAAAATATCAACAAATTCGTAGTTATAAATCTTTGCTTTGTATTCTGACATATTGGTGTCACGATAACGGCCTGTCATTCTTATCAGATTGTTTTCGCTTGCACATAATAAACAGCTTATACAAGCAATACAGAACACTAGATAATAATTTGTAATTGAAATGCCACTACTAAATATTGAACTGATATTTTAATAAAAACAACATTAAAATGCTACAAAAATCTGCAACCTTCATGTGGTATAAACAATCATACTCTTACAGCGGTTTCGCACTACATCTGAACCGGATCCGAGAAATCCGAGTCATTCGTCTTTTCATACAAGATTTCTAGATCCGCATTTTCTCGGATTAGTGTAGTGCGTAAGGGCTCTAAGACATACATATATAACTTCACGCCTGTATCCCTTATGGTTTAGACACACAAAGCACATATATAGCACAGCTTCATTTGTGTTGTCGTGACGTCACAGCCTCAATAGTTCCAGCTACTCCGCTCTAGAGGCACTGGCGTCAGTTCGACGCTGACTTCTGTGAAATATGTACACCCATAGATATTAAAAAACAATTAAATCCTTCATTGTTTTTCGTTCGATGTAAAGTTAAGTTTTCTCTACTTTTATAAAGGAATTACATTGAAAATCCAAATCAAATAAACTAACCACGAAGATAATTTTATTCATAATTATTTTTTACAAATTTTTTGTTTTCGAATTATTTATGTCCATAATTCCAAGTTGTTATTTTTTGCCTAGGTGATTTTTATGCCGCGAAAAAATGTTGTGCTATCTAGCGTCAAGTAGAAATACTTTTATTTCGCGGTTTTTTTCTGACAAATTTGGAACGCATGAAATTTTGTTAAAAAACTAGATACACCTAGTAAAGTATAGCTGAACTTTTTTGATGATCATTTGAATATTTTAACCTTATGTTTCAACCGGTTTTTACTACTCGCTACTAGGTGACTAATGCCATCCCCTGTTTGGCTATGATTGGCCATACATAACCAACCGCTTACCCCTCCCGCACCCCGCCCGTAGGCTTCACTTGAGTACCCAGAGAAAACTGGATAGGGCAGCTCCTCTATATAAAGAATATTTTATGCCCACAGAGGAAATATATATATTTCCTCTGTGGGCATAAAATATTCAACAGAAAACACAAACGTATTTAATTGTGATGACAAGCGCCCGTAACACATGAATTTATCCTAGTAGTTAGGGCCGAAAGCCCTAACTCGAGACGCAAAATAATTGTATGGGATGTCCTCTATACTTAGTAATAATATCTCAATGGCTGACAGATCTTTGTTTTTCCTTTGCTCCCAGTCCAGCATGGAAGACGGCTCTAAGAGTATCTAGTATCTCTGAGAACTTATACGTGTGATTTAAATTATTATATTTTTAATTCCAGGATTCGTATACATATCTTTCGCCTTGCCAGGCGGGTTGTGAGTCAAGTCGACAACTAGACAATAGTACGTGGCTCTACTACAACTGTTCCTGTGTTGACTCTTATTCTAGAGGAGAGAAGGCTATTCATATGTAAGTATTATTTAACAAAAATACCTTTTAACTGGATTTATCTCGAACAATTAATATCATAAAGCAGGAAAACTTAGTAGAAAATGTTAATGACTATTATGAACAATTCGAAGTGCATGGTTTATTAATGGGGTGCATTATAATAATTAAAAACAGGGTATTTTCATTTATCGTTATTTTATTAAGGAAATAAAAGACAGCAACAATAAGTATGGGACTTTACCTTGAATGGATTCATTTGAAGTGGAATCAGTATCGAATTAATAAAGTAGTCTTCGCGCTTCTACGAACGAACTAGCGGTTTACTGCAGGGGCGGCTAGAGATCATCGCGCCGATTCGCTGCTGATCGCTGTGGCAGCCAACCGCGAAGAAACCGCGTTAAGCGAACCGCCTATACCCTGGCAAATAATTCAATGCAGTAAAATGGCAGTTCCAGTGTGCCCACTTTTGGGACGAAAAAAATATTGATGCGGTTGAAGTGAATGAATGTTTTTTTTTTATTATGATATGTTAATGATATAGCAAAAAGAATTTGACTCAAAAAAAAATGTATACTTTCTTTTTCTCATGCTTTACGTACGTCACTTACTTTTTCGTTGTCTTTAAAAAATTGCAAAAAAATATTTCACTTCTAATGTGACCGTTTTATGGCGGGTTTCAATATTATGAAAACTGTTCGTTTTGCCTACGAACAATAGAATTCGCTACCAAAATGCCTTTCTATATTCAAAATCTTGACATCTAAACCACTGCTTACGAACTGTTTGACTGTAATGGGTTGCTTGCTAGGTTACATTTGACCATTTACAAAATAAGTCATTTTATCTAGCCAACGACGACGTAGCAAGTTATTAATTTAAACCAATGAGGTAAAGGTAGCATGGTAGTCTGCTGCGGCCAATAAGGAGTTATGTTTTCATTACGTACGACCAATTAAAGAATAGGTCATTTTATCTAGCCAACGACGTAACAATTTATTCATTTAACGAAATGTCCTATCAAATATCTGTCAACATATCAATAATCCAGTTTTCTCTTTCTAACTTATCTATAACTGTTTTTGAAAGCGTTTTACGTAAGCAGTTAAACGAAATTATTAATAAAAAGCTCTAAAAACATACTATAATATATTTATCGAATACTAAAACATAGCAAACATAAATTGAATAAGTTTATATATTTATTTAGTTCAAATATCATACAAATAAGTTGCGAATGCGTGATATTCTATAAATCACATATCACCTATTTTCTTGGAAGAACGTCACGCAAGGAGGGCCCATGCCAAATTTGAGAACTTACAGCCCGTAGCTAGTAGATATTGTGAAACGCTACTTTTTTCCTACCAGTTTTGTACCTGTACCGGTTACGCATAGCAGTCAGTTGAATATTGAAACCCGCCATTAAAGCACATGGTATGTTTGGTAATTATTAATTTTCGTTAAAGTTACTGTAAAGATGAAGTACACACCTCAAACACAAAATTTCAATGTAATTCAGCACTTACACTACGAAGATTAGAACTGGTATAATTATTTTTCTTTCTGACATTTCGAACTGTCAGTTTACTGCATTGAATTATTTGCCAAGGTATAAGTGGCCAACCGCTAGTGCGTAGGAACGCTTATGGTAAATTTCTGTGGACTTAGTAGACTTACTTTCCTAAACTGCCTGGGATCTGTCTGGTTGTATCTAGAAAACTCCCTAATTTCGTGTTGTGTCCATAAATAACACAAGGTTATTTAAAAGGTTTCTTTGCACAGTAAGCGTGTCAGTTTGGGTAATTTATTATTTTGCATTGCAGCATGGAGCGTTACAACATCCTATCAAAGAACGACACGATTCTATCCCAGCCCGGAGGATTTGCGTTCAGCGGCGAATGCGGCGGCTCCTGCGCTAACATTTATCTCTTTATCGCAATATTTGCTGCGCTAATGTTTACGCATGCTACGGGCGAAGTTGGAGCTGTGTTGCTGATTATACGGTGCACGGATAAGTATGGTGAGTTAGTAGATTTAATCATTAATCCTTATATTATTTTCACTATAAAACTGGATTATTTTTTTATAAGCCAACAGAGCTTTTTGAATCTAATCTTGAATTTTGAACCTAACTGTCCTGTGATACGACTGAAATCTTGTTGTTATGTCGTGTTTAGGTACCGACTGAAGAAAAGGGCTCGTTGAGGTCGTTTGTGTTGATAATCGTGGCGCTTGCAACTGTGTAGAAATATGGACCAGTCGAAATCAATCGATTCGATTAATTTGCAACACAGGTGTTTGTGTTTTGGGGCAGTTATTCCTATGTTCATCAGCAATCTTCAGATATTTAATAATTAAAATATACCTTTATTCCTATTTTTGAAATGCGACTCGTACTACTAGTGAACAAATTCAAAAAAGACTGGGAACTATTTCATATGAGAATAGATAATATGACTAAAAGTTTAAATACATATTTAGTATAGTGTCCGAGTTAATTTTTTTCCATCAGCATCACTATTTTTTTCTTACGATTTATTAATACACTACTTCGCAGAAACTCGTTTTTACTTCAGTTAAATTACAATATAAAAAATCTGCTAATTTGATAAATATTCACATTATCTAAGTAAAAATCATCTTCATAATTTTCAGATAAAGCGATGGCGATGGGTATAATACAGTTTGCGATTGGCGTGTTCGGGAATGTTCCGTGCCCTATAATATTCGGTGCGGCCATCGACGCGGCTTGCAGAATGCGGGACTTTGCTTGCGGAGTCACGGGTGCCTGTCTCTCGTATAATAACGATGCTTTGAGGCATATGTTCTTGGGTAAGTTATAACAAATAACGTATGTAAATATGTTGAACAGGTGTTTAATTACTCTGAATTCGTTTATTCTCTTTTATTTATTTAATTTTTAAGAAAACCTGCTGTCTTTTAAAGTATTTCTGGAAGATATCGCTTATGACGACAAGGTTGCTACTTATCCATTCTGTATAGCATTATTTGTATATAAATCATTTTTATAATAACAACAAAGAGTAATTAATGATAAATAAATAAAAAAATATATATTGTTAGTTATTTTAACGGAGTTAAAATAACCTCTATAATTTCATATCATAATAGATTGTTATGTAGTTAAAATGACAAGTATGAATTTAAAATGTATTTATTTTTGAATGATCACTAAACAGTTTTCATTTATTTATTAACTTAGTTTTACCAATTTTCCAGGTCTATCCGCCGGATTGATGTTCCTAGCGTTTATAATGGACATGCTAGTCTGGAGCAAAGCAGGCCGCATAGACATGAACCCCGGCGACACCCCTTCTTACCCCGACGCCCCCGCCATCGCCGACGCCGCGCCCCTCTCGTCCCCCGCACCCGCCCCTCACGATACGCAGCTCTGACACAAATACATCGCATATGAATCACAGCTTTAAAACGAGGTACGAAGGCCTAAAATAACAAACCAGTCTCGGCTCATACTCGAAAATAATGTCGCCAAATTTAATATAATGAACCTGAGCGATGTAACGAGAACTTTGGTTGTTAAACAATGAATGAAAAGATTTCGTGTAATACTGTGTTGACTATCATTGATTCGGCTAAGAATTACTAACATATTCGTGGATTGTCTTTTGAATAAGGAATTTAATTTAAGAGTTCGTCTAGCTGTTGACAAAGATTTATGTTTGATGAGCAAATGTCAGTTGAGTATACATACGTATTGTTACAAGATGTGTTTTACTGAGGCGAAACCATAGTTTACGATTATGACGAGCGAATAACCTACCAAAGTGAATTGATAGAAGTGTATAGTCGAGTTTACTTAAAATATTGACTTGAATATAACACTAACTAATATAGCACTATCGAATATGACAAACGTAAATCAAGTATCGAACGTTTTTTGTATATTGAAGTGTCCTAAATTATAATGACATCTTTTAAATGAAATCATCTACAACTGGTGCTATAGTAATGATCAAATTTCGTTTTTACAAATGTTATACCTCAATTAAATATAAACGAGCCTAATTATTATTAATTTTAAGGAAACATATTTTTTAATGTTTCCATGATTTTTTTTTCAATTGGAACTCGTCTTCTACTTAACCTTTTAGTATCATAATAATTATGACTGATGTTTACTAAAAATGTTTTTGTTTATTATGTGCATTTTATATTTTTATAATGAAACGAAAAGGTAAAATGTCTGATAGTTTTCGCTCAATTTTAATATTTTATAGGTTTTAATAACGTTCATAATAAAATTACATAATCATTTTAATTGAATTAAATAATATTTTTAACTATTCTTTAAATATTTTGTTGAGGATATACTTACCTAGCATTTATAAACTAATATTATCACAATGAATTTAGGAATCGAAGTAAAATATACCTGCGGAACATTTTCTACCTCTTATATTTTGATTGTAAAATAAATAACCATATGTTTCAACAAAACAGCTAATATGTCAGTTGTGTATATTCTATAGTTGACTTCGATTCAAATGATTTTCGTGACAGGTGAAAATCGTCAATCATAATGAAGTTGTTCAATTCTAAATTCGAT
The DNA here is from genome assembly GCA_944452665.1 of Stenoptilia bipunctidactyla. Taxonomy (NCBI): domain Eukaryota; kingdom Metazoa; phylum Arthropoda; class Insecta; order Lepidoptera; family Pterophoridae; genus Stenoptilia; species Stenoptilia bipunctidactyla. The sequence goes on from OX101726.1 coordinate 16,094,718, forward strand.
TGTTTCAAAATACCGATTCAGTTGGTAAAAGAAATGGGATAAAAGATTTTAGCATTTAGTTTTCTTCTTATAAAATGGGTACCTAAAATTGTTATTAATTATAGAAATAAAGACCATAGGTTTTAAATCATTAATTTAATTCGTCACTGTTTGTCGACAGAGAACTTGTTTCGGTATCAGTATCATCTCCGAGTGAAATAATTAATTGTTGATCGTGAACTCTGGATATGTTTATTCCAATCTTCATTTAAGTATAGTTCGCTGCGTTTTTTAACAACTTTTTTAAAATTTTCTGTATTCATGAATCGATTACAACATGGCCGCTTATTTTCATCGATTTGGTGTCGATTCAATAGCGTCAATCCCTATTGACAGACGTTGCGGTCCCATGCATCTGACAGTATAAAAATGAATTAATTTAGTACATTTACTTATTTTATTAAGAGTTAATAATAATAATAACATGTGATAAAAAGTTTACTTTATACTATATTTAAAATTACAATTTTATTTAAATACTTTTTAGTTTTTATCCCTTCACTTTCTTTATTTTTTATTATAAAAAGATTGCAAAATGGAATATGAGAACTGTCACGAAAATCATTTGAAAATAATTCAACTATAGTTGGTTCTATTGCCAACGACGAAAAATACAATGACTCTTGTTATGTTTTAAGGCTAAAATGTGAAAATCAGTTTAAAAATAAATTTTCAATAGAATTTGGCTTTGCTTCAAACTTTTTGTGCCCATTTATAAGATTAACATTTGGTGTAAAAGAATTTCGATATTCGAGTTATATATACAATACGCATGTTTGTTTTAAATATGTTTAGTAAATATCTGCAGAATACATGGCTAGTGATTAGACTTTTATGTTTAATTAGTACAAGTTTATATGTTTTGTTTGTACATACATTATGTTAAATGTAAGGTTTTTAATGTGAAGGATGATGTTAAATAGCAATGAATGATAGAAGGGTATGCCTGGAATTTAGTATAAATTTATATATTTTACTTGATCAAAGCAATTAATTTGCAAAACTAGAATGTGTAAGCTGCATTTTATCCGAATGTGTAAATTTGTCATTCTGTTTTGTTTTTTACTGATTTAAAATCTGGAAGCTATATTTCTTTGTCTTTGATTTGCTTTTCAAAAATGTTAAGCAGGTCATAGTATGAGGAACAATCAAACAAAAGGCTGGGTCAAGTGTAACTTTTATATTGTAGTTATTACAAATATTTAGCATAAGATTATTTGTGTTTTTGATGTAATAATATATCCATATAACATAATAATTAAATATAAATTAGATCTGTGATGGTGGATAATATAATATGAATATATAAAAAGAATTGTGCATGTGCAATACAATTTATTTAAATGTAATATGATATGAGGCCGTTTGGTGCAATCAAAAATCACTGCCCAAATAAATTTATGTTTAGCGTGAATGTCAAGTTTACGTACATCTTGGGATAACTCTACAACACAACGAACTGTTTCGGGGTGCATTTCACATGTGCAATGATAGCAAAATTTTCACTTTGTTATTCTTATTTAATATATTTATATTTGATTAATTATATTATCTCAAATTTAAATATAATACTTTACTAATTTTGGCTAGCTTAATTGTAGTTGATTGGGCCATATTATGTATTTTTAATCAGTTTTTAGTTCTATTAGGATTGGTGTATCGACGGTAGCTAAATTCGTTGTTTGTTGTGCAAAAGTAGAGAACGATTAGTTTTAAGATTTTTGAAGGAAATAAGCAACAATGTTTTGTAATAGAGAACACATTTTACTAGTCTATATATTTAGTTTAAAGTTTGATACCTCTGGGTGTAGATATAAATTTTGTTCCAATGAAACATCTGACTTTACAGATTTACAAACCTCGGGTTTTGCAATTATTTTGCTATTTAAAATACTATAAGTAACGAAATATATACTATGTTTTCTTTAGTAATGTAAGATAAAATAAAATAACTTTACATCACTTCTCTTATCACAGTTTTTGGATTTAGATTACTTTTGATAAGCATCACAGATTTTTTAAATAAATCGCATTTATATCTTACAACTGCCTTGATTTTAGACATTTTTATACAATAATTGTTATGCCCGAACTACTGAATGAATTGTTACTTTGTGATTGGTCACATATTTTTAATATTTGTAAATAAATCTTTATCAATAATTCTTCTTCGTTTTGTTTTAGTTTTTTTTTTTAATATTTTCGTCACTTCCAGTGGATTTAAATATTAAATTTCAACCCAAAATTATGATTTATAACACTACAATGTATGAACGTTGACATGACAACGAAATTCACATTTCTTTTTTGTATGAAAGAATCTTGGATTGAAAATTTTGATTCAATATAGAAATCCACTTTTTCAACACACTTGCTCGTAAAGTGAGCGTTATTCTATTGAATTTAGAACTATAAACTGGGCTATAAGTCACGCGTGCATAATATATTATACCCTAGTGCATAATATAATGAATCCTACAAAGTTAAATTGTACCTTTGTGCAAATAACATGCGAGAAAACAGCATATTTTATTGGTCCGGGTTATACACTAAATATTTTCAGAAACAACAAAAAGGTTTTATACCACTTCAAATCCATATACATTTTTAAATGTTTGCGCCTTATATTAGTAAAATAAATTTGTATATTAAACGAATTATTAACAATTTACAATCATTTGTCATAAAATATTAAAATATTTGCATTTACCACTCCAAATTAAACATTTTCACTTAAGATAGGCTGTATATGCTATACAAACATTGACACATTTGACGGAAAAAAAAAACTACGCGCATGCGCGAGGTTCGGCGCCATTGTTCAATCACAATTCACAGCTTTGTTATCAAATGTATTTGTTATTTTATGACCACGTATCTCTGTCTTTTACTCACAAGTGTGTTGAAAAACGTCGTATGTACCTAACTCGTGAGCGTTGCTAATTACAGTGGAGGCTGTGACTTGAGCCCGAGCCGTGACTTGAGCCCGAGCCGTGACTTGAGCCCGAACCACACAGAAAGAACACACGGTTAACTGTGCTGTTCTTTCCGAACCCTCATATATTTTTGTTGAATGAACCATCATTATTTGCATAAAAAGATATAGTTAATAATAGTTATTTCTGAGTCTTATTTTATAAATACAGCCGGAATATTTATAAACTTTGTAATATATACATATATAACGATAATTTATAAATAAATATGGATTAATTAAAAAGTTGTGAAATTCTAAAGGGAAACTTTTGGGAAAATTTCAAAAAAGTACAAAATTATGCATATCTCCAAAACTATACTGGACCCATAGAAAGTAGGCTTTAAATACTTGCGAATGATCCCATCTAGACGCTCTGCTCCTATGGCGGGTCATGTACCAGTCACCCTGTATATACAGGGTATCCCGTAAAAAGTGGACAAACGGAAAGCTGGAGATGGAAGAAACACCATTTTTTTTTCCTAGGCTCTGAGAAAGTTTCTGAGAAATACCGATTTTGAATATTCATAGGATTTCCCCCTACTGCGTGCAACAAATGTATCATAACTTTTTTCCCATGCACTTTTTTATTTTTTTTATTTTTGCAGATATATCTAATTAATAATCTCTCTAATTAATTTGTAATTTGAATTGTAGATGTTTTCAAAATAAAGTTCCATTAGGTTGTTGCACATTTTTTTACACCAGCTTAGTTTAAAAATAAAGTCTGAAATTCTTGAATAAAAAAAATCTACACGTTTTTACAGATAAATATTCGTTATTAATACATTGGCTAAAAAGAATGATCTCTGCTCAATTATATTATGGAATCAAAAGTTGGAAAAAATACATAAAAAAAATGATGACATATTTTGTATACGCAGTAAGTGTAAATTTACAAAATATATAAAATCGGTAGGTATATCTCAAAAACTACTTAGCCTAGGAAAAAAAATTTTGGTGTTTCGGATTCCAGACAACCCCTTGTATCTCGAGTTTTCCGTTGATCCACTATTTACGGGACACCCTGTAACCTGATACATTTTTAAGGAGTCTTATACTAACCGACAGTATAAAGATGCTATTTCGTATCATAGCACTTAACAGGGGCATTATGGCACAAAATTGTTGATATCGATACGTTGCAACATCTATGAGTTGGTTCATTAGTCGAATGAATTAAATTATTTCAGGATTGGAACTAGCTTCGCGTAGGACACTGCACATTTATCTTCAGTAAACTTGAAACTTCTTGGAGACTAAACAGGAGAATCATAATAGTAGGGGAGCCCGAGCGGGGATTTTGCGAGTTACTCGAGCGCGTCAGTATATCATATGGGAGAAACCTTATGCCCGCCTTCCACTAAAAAAGGGAAATGAGCGGGAAATAGGTAGGCGGAACGGAGGTAGGCAGAGTCAAAATAGTTTTTGCCTTCCACTAAGAAATAGTTTTGCCAGAAAGGGGTGTATGCCTTCCATTGGCAGCGAGGAATTGCGAGCGGAAACTAGTCGGGAAATGAGCGGAGGCAGATGAGCGAGGCGTCGCGGACGAAATCGGGCGCAGTGTTCGTCAGACCTTTGTGGATGTGTAGTGTGTTCGGAATGTCGGACGATTCTAGCGACGATGATTATTTTAATACAATAATTAAATGTTTGCTACTATATCACAAGAAAAAGAAGCATTCCAGGCGAAAACCAAGGTTTTGGCTGAGCAACCACATTAGAGAAAGAGCCTTGAAAGGTGATTTACTGCGAATGTACCACGACTTACAGGATGAATATTTCAAAAATTATTTTAGAGTCAACAGAGAACAGTTTCAAGAATTACTTTCATTCATAGAAGAAGATATAAAGAAACAAGATACGAATTTTAGAAAAGCTATCACACCACTGGAAAAGCTTGCGGTAACTTTAAGGTAAGAAATGAAATCCTTGATTATAATTGTTATATTTTTAATGTGAACAGAAATTAGATTGGGTACCTTATTAAAGTATAAATTATGGTGTCTTATTGCTACAGTTGTTCAAATATTGTTGGGGATTGGTATGCATGTTGTAGATCGGATGTGGATGCTGCTGAAGATGTTGAATATCCGTATGTAGGAGTCGGATTATAAGATTCAAGTTCTTCTTCGGCCTCACAAACTATTTCTAGGACCTTTCTTTTAATTCTGTTTTGCATAAAAGTTGGCATTGGTTTCGCTGTTTCGGCCATACTTTGAAAAAATATTTCGATTGGATGCTTTTTCTCTTGATTTCTTCTTATGTCTCGTTCTTCTTGACGTTATTTATGATTGTTTTCCAAATCCCTAATAATGTCAATAATATCATCATCGTTCTTTCTTTTTTTTGTTCTTTGTGCTGACAGTGAGCTTTCTGATTCTTCTAATATAACCGTAGAAGATGATTCATCATTAACAAGAACATTTTGTGGAGAGTGTTGACTTGATTCTGGTATGGTTTGATGAGAGTTAGTAATTTGTGTGGATTCTTGAGTGTCAGTAACTTGTGTGGATTGTTGAGCGTTGGTGTCTTGTGTAGACTCTGAATTTATTAAATTAGAAGTTCTGTCTCGATTTTTCATGTAGGTGTAGCTGCAGTACAAACATTCATTCAGATCGCATCAAATTAACGCAAAACTTGCGCCGCGCGGGCACAACTCGTGACTGCACCAGAGCAGCGCGGCCGTCGTTTATTTTATAGTGTGCGAGTGAGAGAGCACGACGATTGTGGGAAGAGTTTGACGATAAAGTGAGAGAGTAGTAGTTTAGTGAAAGAGATAGGTATAGTGAAAAATTATATATAAAGAGCCAATATTTTTTGAATAAATGAATTCCTTCTGATCACTCAATTGGTGTTTATCTTCCAACTCAACCTTCCCTAAATAGGGAATTAAAAATTCCATAACTTGTGCATATTTCCAATTGTTTTCAAAAACAGTGGCCTGGCCTGATTTCCCACCCTTTCGTCTCTTCAGACTGTCTCTATGGTTATCTCGCAATTTTTTCCACTCTGCTTTTGCCGTCTTAGCTGAAACAAAAGAGGATGTAATTGTTATTTTTTTTAATTTCAGGCTATATTTAAAAGTAATTAACTCTAGAGCATGTCATGATATGTTTTTTTGATTTGATTTTTATTTTTAATTTATTGTTTTTATTTGATTCGTTTTAGTTATTTTATTTTTAAGAATTTTAATGTACTTTACTTTATGGATATGCTTCTGAAATAAATAATTTGATTTGATTTGAAAGTGTGTGCGTGCATGTGTTGTGCGTGAGAGAGGGTGTGTTAGGGAGGGTGTGTGTGTGTGTGAGTGGGGGAATATAATCAATATAATTATAGTTACTTATATTTTACATATTACTTATATTTTTTTCAGGTTCCTCGCAACTGGAGATTCATTTAGAACGCTGGCTTACAATTATCGTATGAGTGAAGTCACAGTTTCAAGAGCCGTGAACGTTACGTGCACTGCTCTATGGGAAAGAATGCAATCTATATATATGAAAACGCCAAAAAAACAGGATTGGGAAAAAATTGCAGAAGATTTTGATTTGATTTGGCAATTCAAAAACTGCGTTGGCGCCATCGATGGCAAACACGTTTCGATCAAATGTCCTCCACGTTCAGGAAGTTCTTATTTTAACTACAAAAAATTTTATTCAATTGTTTTATTAGCAGTCGTAGATGCTCAAAAAAGGTTTATAATTATTGATGTTGGATCTATGGGCCGTTTTAGTGACGGTGGCATACTTAATGACAGTGTGTTTGGTAGGAAATTGGATAACAATGAGTTGGATTTACCTATGGATAGACCTTTGGAGGATAATGGCCCAAACGTACCATATGTATTTATAGGAGATCAAGCTTTTGCACTGCGTAAGAACTTGCTTCGACAGTATACCACATCCACTACTATCGAAAACCAAGAGAAGAGACATTTCAACTATCGTCTTTGCAGAGCGGGCAATGTTGTTGAAAACGCGTTTGGTATATTGTCCAGTAGGTGGCGCGTTTACCGTCGACCATTTGAATGTAAACTTCAATTAGTCGACAAAGTAATAAAAGCGACATGTATTTTGCACAACTATTTAATGTCCTTGCCATCTTCAACAATTTATCAACAAGAGGATAATAATGAAAACAACTTTCGGCCATTAGGAATGGACAGATTGCGAGGCACAAGAGAAGCTTTTAATGTTCGTAATATATTTTGTAATTATTTCAATAATACAGGTGCGATCTAAAGACTCCTACCCAGTGTAGTTCCTTAAATAAATAGTAGTGATGAATAAATAGTCTAAATAATGGAACTTAATACCTATGATCGTCACACGTACGACGACGTAAGGTCGCTGAATGTTAGTGTAATAAGATAATAATAAATTTTGATTGTTTACTTACTGTCTTTTATTTCCGGTATATTTAGACGTACAATATTATTCCACGCGATTTCTTTTTTCTCTCCATGACGATATTCTTTGTCGTTTGTATTCCACAAACATGGATACTGACGCACAGCTTCTATGAAGAGCTCCATCACTACCTCTCAAATCAGCGTCGCAGCGAAAACTGAGCGGCGCATGACGAACGAGGGGAAGGGTCGGCCGGAAGGGGACGGGGTGGCGGCGGAGTCCGTTCAAAACTAGTTTTCAAGACCATACGCAGCGGGCTCCGTTTACACCGCTCACACCGCTCCGCTTTACTCTTTTTCAATGGAAGTACTTGTATGGAATATAGTGTTGCTAGTCGAGCGGACTACGTAAGGAGTCCGCTAGGAACCCGCTCAACTTTGCGACCTCTTTTGAAACTCTTTCAACTCGCTCGCTCCGCTCGGGCCACTCTTACTTAGTGGAAGCACTTGTATTGACTTTGCCGTTACGAGTTAAACGGAGTCATTAATGGGTCCGCTCCGCTCGCAGTGGAAGGCGGGCATTACACTCTGTAGTGTACCCCTACAAAATATGAACCCTTAATATCGTGGGGTGCATTGGGCACAGGCCATCAGATTAGTCCTCGGTCTCAATCGATCCTCAAATAAACTCAATCGCGATTAATTAAATTTTTTTAATGGGATATCTATCAGGATTAAGAAAAAGATGCGGTGGACAAAATTGTGTCCAAAGAAATGAGTCTTAAAAAACTACTTTTAGTGTATGCTTAGAGGACCACCACGAGGATTGGATATAATGCTTCAGCTGAAGAGAATGGACACACGGAGACTGTGTAGACGTTTCGAAATATGGAGATGCCTATTAAATGTGATACATGATTTAAATTTTTCCTACAAAAAGTTACTTAACTACGAAAGTTTTGTAAATGCAAAAGTTGTACTTTTGATGCTTGATTTTGATTTAATGTTTTGCCTATTTAAGTAATTGATAGATAAATACATATTTTTCGTAATACTTTTTATATTATTTTTTGAAATCCTTAAGTTTCCGCCTCCAGGGGACTTGCCTAGATATGTTTTATTTTGGAGCACGCTCTGATGGTCCTTTTTAAAAATTTAAAAATAAAAATTTATTTAGAGCTAAGGTTTTTTATGAAATCGCTAATAAAATCTAAGTAAAATCAAAAAAAATATTCTTTCTGATCTGATCTTTCTGTAAGAGCAATAAAATAATAACATTTTATTTAGAGCTAAGATTTTTTATCAAATTTCTAATAAAATTTAAGTAAAATCTAATTAATTAATTCTTTCTGTACCGATTTTAGTGGTACATAGTTATTAATAAATAAGCTTGCACAGGACTATTTTCCCAACCCGGTGTACATTCCTAAATGTTTCGTCACAAGGCAGATATATATTAGACACCTAAGTACTTACAAAGTCTTGAGTTGTTTTAGGCCTATTGCCCAGAACCGGAACCAAAGTACACAGGTTCACTGTCAGCTCACAGGAGCAGTATAGTGGGTATGATAATCCATAAATTCCTTATGGATTTATTCGTATAGTTTTATTTTAAACCAGTGTTCAACAACAATTTTAAAGTATTTTTTCCTGTTATTCAAATAGTAAAATGTTTTTCCATATAACTCCCGAATGAAGATTTCATGCATCAAAAGACACAAAAGCCGTAGCAAATCGTGGAATACACAATTCGGGATGATTAGACAATTTCTACAGATGTATAAAAATGCTAGTTATTGGTTTATTGGAACAGTATTTTCAAGTCTTCCGAAGTAGTCACCATGGTTCAAGTGGTGCTATATTTTGTGCTGGGTCTTCTTGTCTCCACTTGCTTTGGCGCCCCAGGTGAGTAATAAAATGTTGATTGTAGTAAAATAAGCACCTAATTTTTAAATAAGCTTTTCTAAACCGCAATATCGACGATGACTGAATTTCGTTTACTAGATTAGGTCCTGCCATAACACATTCACACCAAGGCAAATAAAGCTGCTGGGATTGATATAACATCGCCTTATATGATAGACAGGGCTATCCAGAAAACTATGAAAAACTTAATCAATTGATCTGTGCATGGGCTCTCTTTATTTTACGGACGCTAAATGTAGCGATGAGGTGTAAAGATGGATCACCACAAGTGATTTCCAATGCTTACCTACTTGTAAAAGCTACAGGGTAACTAGTATTGAACAGTGGCGGCATTCTGATTTTATTGCATTCGTCTATTCGTGACCGGTATTATCGGTGTGTTAGTTGGTTAGGTATTTTATAATAATTAATAGGTAATTTCTTCAGTAATGTTCAATATGATCTTGCTGGGTTTCATAATATTTTTTCTTGTACTTTATAGAAGGCGAGCGCGAGCGGCGACATGACATTGGCCCTTGTAGTGGTTTTGGAGGCGGTGGATTTGGGGGTTACTCCGGCGGTCGTGGACCAGTTGGAATTGGCGCGGTGCCAGCAGCTGCAGGGGGAACTCAAAGCTTCTCCAAATCCAGCTCGTCTTCGACTTCTGTTTCGGGATCAGGGAGTGGCTTGGCTCTCGGATAGTGCAACAGATGTAAGTTGTCAATTTTAGATCTACTTTGAGAGGGCTCTAGGTAGGTACACGGGCTCTAGAAGATTAAAAACTTCCATGTAACTGGTTTGACAGAAGGCTTTTATGTACCTAATCACATTAAAAAAAAAACAAAAAAAATAAGTGAATATTTGAGTTTACCATCAGCTATTTACTGTGAATCAGATTATCAAAAATCTTCTGTTGTTTTTTCAGTGCATATTTTTATCTCACACGTTATGTTTTTTTTTCAGCGTATTCTCAGAATGACCAATGGAATAACACAGATATCCTTGACGCGAGCTTCCTAATTTATTGAATGTTTAATGACTAAGTATGTCAATTTATTTGCAATGTAAATAAGTATAAATGTTTTATTGTATAAGTAATGCTTTAATATTTTGGATTGTATGTTAACATTCAGTTTATTATTTCTTTGCATATTGGTATATTGAGTTTTAAGAATAAAATATACAATTTCTACGGTAAAACTATTTTTTATTTTATTTTTCATAATTTTTGTTCAAACGAGTTTTAAAGTTTTTTCATCTGGTAGGTAGGTACATACTTAGGTGTACATTAAACTTGCAGGGGATTTTATTGAGGTGTCATGTCACCTTAAACATGTGGGAAATAGATAAAGATAGAAAGACCGGTTCTTGAATGTTTTGTCCTTATTATTTATATACTATCCGTTAGGTTCCGAATATCTATTATATAAGTACGCCTGCAAATATAATTATATGGATATGTTTGTGTAAAATTTTATAAAAATGCAGTTCATTTCGGGAATAGTTACTTCCACTACATAATAATGACGTACCATGAAGGTAGGTAGGTACTAACTTTTGTGGGTACATACTGAATTTTGATTGCCTGGTTAAAATCACTCACTAGCGATAAGGCCGCATATTCGTACATTGTGTTTTTTATTTTTGTAAATCTTTTGTGTTTGTCATTATGTACAATAAAGGGTAAATAAATAAAATTAATAAATATCAATATTTTTTAATGAAACCAGGAAAAAAATATTGATTTAAATATCGCATTTATTCAGATGGTTAAGAAAAAGTATTCTATTACAAGACATATGTTTGTTGCGTGTCGGTACGGGCGTCGGCGGTGGCGGTGGACTTGGCTACGGTGCGGCCGCGGCGTTGCAGGCCCCATGGCTGCTGGCCTCGACCGTACTGGTACTCATGGTTACCCCTGGACGTATTAGAAAATATTAAAAGTTTGCTTAAAGTCAGCTAAGAATAGCACTATACAATTAGCATGTGGTAAAAGTCAACTAATCGGAGTTAACAATGCATTGGTCTTCTTATAAGCGATATTACAGGCGAACCCTAGACGAATTATAATAAAATATCTTATAAAGAAATAAAGCATCTTACGTCCGCATATCGCTGGCGCACGCGCAGTCTTCCCGGCTTACGCTCGCGTCCCGCTCGTCGCTGCCGCGGTAATCGCGCCCGCTGGTGAGCCCGCTCTGGAACCCTCGACGAACCCTTAGGCCTAGGAAAAGGCGAATAGGATATAACAACAATCATTTGTTTACTCAAATACATTTGCTGAACTAACATCGGGTGAAAACATACATATTAATATACTGGAACTCTGACCCATAAAAGAAAGTTAAATTTAAGTAGTTGCATTCGTTTGCAACTCTTTCAGAGATAAACAAACTTCAGAGCCAAAATTGGAACCAGAAAGTGGTTTTAGTTCTTCAACATCACAATTATTGATACAATACCGTAAAGGTCACACGGCTCATACGACACCAGCACGATAGGTAAGAGTATACGTAAAAGAAATCATCGACTAAGTATTTGTAGAATGCACAGTAAATGAGTTAAAAATTTTAAAAGATGTGGATTAAAAATTACCAGATCCAAAGCTAGCGTTCACCACCAACATCACCAATGTACAGCACAATACTGCTCTTATCATAGCGGCGGCCAGGCAAAGAAACAATGGAACATCGTACTCCATCAATTTATTTATATAGCAACCTCATTGAAAAACACACTATAGAAGCTTGACAAATTGGTGACAATTTGTCTCATGGTCGAGGACTCCCAATATCAGATTTCGGTGACACTGATGGACACACAAAGGGTTATTTAAGTTAATTTGTCCGATTTTTGTGCCTAAAAAAAATAATTATTTCCTACCTAAGTAGCATACATTACCTACATAGTATTTAATGGGTACTATATTTTATTATGTGCCTCTGGAGATAGCTATATTTGCTTCAATTTATTTATAAGATCATATGGCTATTTTTGAATGTAGGCAGTAACAACCCATGCCAGTAAAATAAAACATTTTGTTTTCAGTTTTGAATAGTCCCTAGTTACGGTTAGTTTTTAAATAATTCTTATAACTAGGTCATCATCATCACAACTCCGTGTAATGAGCTCAGTGCAGGGCTGAGTCTCTCTCTCATCTGGGTAACGAGGAGGTTTAGGCCGTGATCCACCAAGCTGGCCCAGTGCTGGTTGGTATAACTAGGTACAATACGTTCTCCCCTTCAAGTAGAGTGCCTTGTCGTGGCGGGGGGCTCAGTAGCCCGTCGCAATCCAGCGGTCGGGTGAAGCGAAATCACTCCGCATCGGACGGCAGCTACGACTTCCGGGGTGGGTCCTCTCGGTATCTTTCTGATTAGCAGAGTGGACCGATGAGGACACAGAGGCGGCGAGTTCTGGTCGTGCACCGGATGCCCTGGGGTCGGCGGTCGGCGGTCTTGGATTGCTTTGGCGCCCGGGCCGTCGTATTGGGTTAGGTACATTAGGTTAGGTTTTACGAGAGGTTAGGTTTTAGGATTGGTAACGTCTTAGTCTAGGTTAGGTTATGTTTTAGGTGTGGCTAAGATACTCACCTTCTCCCTCCCGATAGCCAGCCGTAGCGGGTGAGGGGACCTGCTGTGGCTATTAGGGCTCGGCACTGGACCATTACTTATGAGCTCAATCTGCCGGGGCTCGTGGGTAGTGCCAATGGCGATACCGTGAGCTACACCTATGGTGGATGAGGTATTTAGTGGGTAGGTCCGATGTTCTGCCAGTTCACCCCACATACCCCGCCATCTCCCTTGGGCGGTCGGGGACGTGATTGCACGTTTTCCTCAAGTAAAAAAAGAAGGTTTTAAGTTAGAGTTTAGGTTAGGTTGGGCGGAGGGTGTGACGGAGAAGGTGACGCCTTCTCCTTCCCGATAGACAGCCGTGGCGGGTGAGGGGACCTGCTGCGGCTATACAGGCTATGAGTGGGGAAATGGCCGCATATACTGGGCCATTTCCTTAGTGTGGGGCGCACGGCTCAGGCTGAGCGCAATCCGTCTGGGCTCACGGGCAATGCTACTGGCACGCCGCGTGACACAGTTTTGTCACGCGGCTGACAGTCGCCATGTAAGGATATCGGATGGACGACCGGGAGCTGAGTAAAACACGTGTTGTTTTTTAGGTATATTATATTGTACAGTATATTACATTGCATACTTCGCATGAAGTAACGACACATAGGTACTGAGGAGGTGCGTCACACATTACACATAGTTCATGCAAAATTTCCCCATCGCGTGTACCCGCGTGGGCGTTCGTCGCGGGCGGGGTGGCTAGGAACGCGACGTGGTTTCTGTTCAGCCGTCCCTGAATAGTAATATTGTGTGAAGGTCACTCTAGTAAGTCCTCAAAATTGCCGAATGTATCGTATTTTTAGGTATATTTAAGAAATTTGTTTACAATTTAAATAGCTCCGTCGGTTTAATAGGTAGGTTTTTAGGAAAAAAACCCTCTTCAAACAGTCTTAAGTAGTACCTACGTATAGGTTTATAATGTTATTTATTCATTCCAGTTTGTGGTTTGCATATAACATCGCTCTTACCGTGCATCCACACCGCAGTTACTTTTACGCAGAACTGTCATATTTTTGTCTAAATTCCCTATAAGTCTTGCAAAGATTTATAGAATGAGCCCTCAATCCAGGTGCATATCTTTCTATCGTCCACATAATATGTATGTCACGGAGCACCTGATGTGGTATAGGAAAATACAGTGCAGATCTGTACTGATTCCCAGACAGGAATATTAAAGATTTCATATGCGATATTTGTAGATGAACTAGAGCTGTCACTTTACTTTGAGCCATTACATATTTACCTCCTGTAAGAAATAAGAACAACTTCAATAACTTACATGGATGAAATTCAAAGGTTGAACAGATTTTGTGACTTCGTACAGGATTTTAAGCAATAATGTTTTATGGAAAAAAAGGAAGATATTTAGTTTCGGTAGGTACCTTGTACCGAAACGAATCTATTTTGTTGTACACTATTACACCATTGTGTATATGAATATATACATAATTCATGCTTTTTAAAATAATAAAGCATAAGGGTGTCGATCAACGCCGTCGGTGGACCGTCGATCGATTGGTGTGGTAACACCCTAATACTTACAGAAGTTTAAACTTCTGCCTAAATTAACCTTATCAGTTTATACCTTACTCTATGTTTAAGAGGCAAATTAAATTTCAACATGGAATAAATAAAACCAAGAAGTAAGCGTACATTTAGAATAGTTCGTTTATTTATTGTCCTATAAAAATTCAATAAAATTTACAATATCACATTTGGTTTTCTGCTCAAGTATTTTACAAGGCAATGTTTACTTTCCGTAGCCGCCTGCACTAACTTTGCCGTGGCCTCCACCATAGCCCCCGCTGCCGCCATGGCCACCGCCTCCATTGACTCCACCGCCAATCAATCCGCCGCCACCGCCGAGAGAACCTCCGCTACTGCCGTGACCACCTCCATTGACTCCACCGCTGCCATAGCCACTGCTGCTGCCGTGACTTCCTCCTCCAATAGAACCGCCAGCTTCATGGGATCCGCCACTACCGTGTCCGCCATTGCTACCACCGAGTCCACCGCCTATCCCGCCTGCCCCGCCGCCACCACCGTGTCCGCCATCGCTACCACCGTGTCCACCGCCTATCCCGCCTGCCCCGCCGCCACCACCGTAGCCGCCTCCGCCATGTGAGCCTCCTCCAGAAGCACCATCATTGATCGAACCGCCAGAACCACCACCGCCGTGGCCCCCACCATCTCCATGTCCTTCACTTCCACCTCCAAGTTCGCCCTTTCCACCTCCAACAGAGCCTCCGCCAATAAGGCCTCCACCTCCTCCATGGCTGCCTCCTCCACTATGACCGCCGCCGCCAAGACTGCCCCCTCCACCGTGACCACCGCCTCCACCGCCGCCGCCACCACCGTCGCTGCCTCCGTAGCCACCGTAACCACGTTTAGCTCTCACTGTATAACAAAAAAAATACATATCACTACTATTATAAACTCAGCCTGCATATATCTTAATGATTTTTATACGACATATTTTGAATTATTGCTTGCATCTGAATATATTTTGTATACTTATATTAATACCAGGGTGGTCTGAAAAGTTTCCGACCTTAACGCAAAGATGGCGCCACTCGTCAACAAAAGCTAGTGAATGTAGTTGTGCATCTTTTGACAGGTTACTCACCAAAGTTTCGGCCATTTTGGACGCGCAGTTTTTAGTTGACAGTCGTTTGAGTGAGTACATGTGAGTGTTTTTGTGAAAATGGAAAAAATTGAGTATCGAGCTGTTATTAAATATTTGTTTTTGAAAGGCAATACGCCTACGCAAATCAAAAATGAGTTGGACTCTGTGTATGGGGACTCTGCACCATCATTTACCACAGTGAAATTTTGGGCAGCTGAATTTAAACGTGGCCGTAAGAGCTTGGGAGACGATGAACGTTCGGGACGTCCAAAAACTGCAACTACTGACGATAACATTGCTAAAGTTCACGAAATGGTGTTAGACGACCGCCGAATTAAAGTGAGAGAGATAGCAGAGGTTATGAAAATGTCCAAAGAACGTGTTTGTCACATATTAAAACAAGATTTAGACATGAGAAAGCTGTCCGCGCGTTGGGTGCCGCGTTTGCTCACGTTAGAACAAAAACGTGTTCGAATGAACATTTCCAAGGCTCTGTTGGCGCAGTTTAGGCGCAATAAATCCGAGTTTTGGCGCCGATTAATTACTGTAGATGAAACTTGGATACACCATTATACGCCCGAAACAAAACTACAGTCAAAACAGTGGACTGCAAGGGGGGAACCAGCTCCAAAAAAAGCAAAAACTGTTTTTTCGGCTGGGAAAGTGATGGCGACTGTTTTTTGGGATAGTCATGGAGTTATCTTAATCGATTATCTTCAAAAAGGAAAAACCATTACAGGAGCATACTACGCATCATTACTTGACGAGCTGAAGGCACAAATTGCGGAAAAACGGCCACATTTGCAGAAAAAGAAAATCCTGTTTCACCAAGACAACGCGCCGTCTCACACCTCAGCGGTTGCCATGGCAAAAATCCACGAGTTACGGTTTGAACTGCTTGACCATCCGCCTTACTCACCAGATCTGGCCCCAAGCGACTTCTTTTTGTTCCCTCATCTAAAAACTGCGCTCGGAGGACAAAGATTTTCGTCAAATGAGGAGGCAATCACCTTTGTGAACAATTATTTTGCAGAGAAAAACGCCGAGTACTATTTGGACGGGTTACAGAGATGGGAGCATCGCTGGGAGAAGTGTGTAGACTTACAAGGAGACTATGTAGAAAAATAAATAAAAAAATTAAGAAAAAAAATCTTGTATCATTGTTAGGTTGGAAACTTTTCAGACCACCCACGTACTTTATCATGTAAATTTAATAGATTGGCATGTCGTCGCTACATAGCAAACAATCATACAGTCTCGGAACTTAACGTCGGGCCACAAACTCAAAATGTTGACAAGTAAGTAGGTACAATTCATACGAATGCCTCCAAATTTTAATTTTACCATTAACCTGCGTATTTGAAAAAAAAAATAGCTTTTTTATCATTAGGTATATTTGTATGCGCTGAGATGAACGGAACCCGTACAATACTGAATGATAGGTAAAATTATTGTCAATATCGGCGTAAATATTTAGTCATAATTAACGAGTGGCACAATTTAACTTAAACTGATAGAAATAAAATGATAGATGATTGATAGCTCATGGATCTGAGGAACCACCGCCGACACAACTTGTGCCCTTAACTAAAAACCCCTGAGCCGTGTAAAATGCAAGCTCGGCGTAAATGTACGGCTGGCCCGTACATTATTCAATTATTTTTTGTCAAATACAAAATTCTATAGGTGCAATAGCTATAAATTGCTAATGTTTTTTAATTACCTGCGCCATTGCTAACAGCCAGAAGGCTGCAAATTGCGATACCCACGAGCACCGCTTGTTTCATGATTCTGGATCTCACTGGCAATACCCGCATCTACCTGCACCTTATATAATGCTCTGCTCACACTCGATTAAATGTATAAATTTTTTACTAACTTCTATCTTGTCAGATTTTTTGTTACATATCTACTTTGGTTTGTTTAATAACAGACGGCTGGTCCTTCAACTTTTTTGTTTACTTCTTAGTATTTTTGCTTATTTCATCTGCGTTCTTATGATGTAACTGGCTGTTTTAATGTATATGTTACATGAAAATAATAAGAACCGTAACTTTATAAATTAACGCGGTTTATAAACTTTCGTAAGATTCTAAAAAAGAGCTTGAGATAAATTAAAGAATAAATTGATCTTCTATGCTGGACTGGGAGCGAAAAAAAAAACATAGAATGTGCCAGCTGCTTCTCTTCCCGGGCATACTGTAAAAGTCAGTTAAGGGACCGAGGTGTTATAAGAGGCGTTTTTGTGGGCGATAGGCTGACCCCCTGTCACTAAAATAGTCTCTCTCCACTATTATAATGCCTCCAAATTTGACAAACGTGACATCAGATGGTTTTATTACCTCTGGTGTTCTGCCTACCCCATACGGGATACAGGCGTGAAGTTATGTACCTATGTATGTATAAATTGTATTATTTTACGCTTACATTTTTGCAAATTTATCAATTTACGACGTCTCGTGGTAAGTTTATAAATTTACGGATATGCATTCGTAAGATTCTAAATGGTTCCACCAATCACAGATCTTTTCATTTTACGCTTTTTTAAAATACGGAAAATAATACACTGCTCGCTGATTGGTCAAGAAGATAAACAATTACAAAATTTGGCTTATCTACACTAATGTAAAAGTAATAAATAGTAATTTATTACTATTTGCAACCTTACTGCTCCTCCTCGCTGCGTTCTTCGTCGCACCTAACCGCTCTGACAAGGTCTTCCAGTGCATTTGTTTTTTGAAATTAGAACACGTAACTTATTCAACCAATCATAGCTTGTTTATTATTTTACAAGTGAGTTTGGTAAGTTTATCAATTTGCGAAAATATTAGCGTAAAATAATACATTTTGTCTCCCGTTTAGAATCCTATGGAAGTTTATAAATTACCGCGTAAATTTATAAACTTACGAAATTTATTATTTTCCGGTGACATATACATTAACGCGCGTTGAATCTCAATTTCACGTGATCTACTAATATCAAGTTTTATAAATATTTTTAAAAAGTTGTTCAGCATATTTTACGAAACGACCCTAGAAAACTGTGAGCACTTTTTTCAAAATCTTTTTTCAAAATCTAAGCCCTCGTTTAACCCCAAATATGCAGGTCTAAGAACAATATAAGTACATAAAACGGTGCTGGGTAGGCAGTTCATGTATTATCATCTGGGTCAATTTCAATAAGGCAATATTTTTTATCATTTAGTTGAACTTTTTTATACTAAGTTTTTCTTTGTATTTCATACTTTAAGTTACTTTTCAACACACTTGCTCGTAAAGTGAGCGTTATTCTATTGAGTTTAGAACTATAAACTGGGCTATAAGTCACGCGTGCATTAATATATTATACCCTAGTGCATAATATAATGAATCCTCCAAAGTTGAATTGTAACTTTGTGCAAATAACATGCGAGAAAACAGAGCATATTTTATTGGTCCGGGTTATACACTAAATATTTTCAGAAACAACAAAGAGGTTTTATACCACTTCAAATCCATATACATTTTTAAATGTTTGCGCCTTATATTAGTAAAATAAATTTGTATATTAAACAAATTATTCACAATTTACAATCATTTGTCATAAAATATTAAAATATTTGCATTTACCACTCCAAATTAAACATTTTCACTTAAAATAGGCTGTATATGCTATACAGACATTGACACATTTGACGGAAAAAAAAACCTACGCGCATGCGCGAAGTTCGGCGCCATTTTTCAATCACAATTCACAGCTTTGTTATCAAGTGTGTTTGTTATTTTATGATTACGTATGTCTGTCTTTTACTCACAAGTGTGTTGAAAAACGTCGTATGTAACTTCGCTCACTTGTTACATAATATACTATTATGTGAGAAGTATTAATTAAATGAAAATATTTTTTTCTCAAGCACTAATGAAATAAACGTCTTTATTTTTTCATGCCACTAATATGATAAAATTATCCATCAAAATGATAAAACTTATCCACTAAAATGATATACACTTATTCACCAATGGAGTAATCGAAAAAAAATCAGCAACCTGTATAAAAAACACGTAAAAGGTAGAGATATATTGAATGTAGTGAATTTTTACTATAATAGGGTTTCAAATGATAAGAAAGAACTTTAGTTATTTAGACGTGATACAAAGTAAATATCGGACAACACCACCAAATGAGATTCAAACCACCATGATGACATTTCTCATCAAAATTTTTGCCACCCAATTCTCCAAAATGAGAACACCAAGATGAGGTTCCAGACAAATATACTCCATAAAAAATATCGAAAGGTGTGGGATTTCAAATTTTCTTAGTGGACGATTTATGTAAATGGTAGCAATGAAAGTTATGAATGTTTTACTACGAATATTTTTTTATTTTGTTTATTATTTAGACAAAAAGATTATTTTTATAATTTGACGACCGGCTGGTGTAATGGTAACATAGATTGCCTTCAAGGCCAGAACGGTTTCAATCCCGGCGCGGCGGCGGCGCGGCGGTCGATATTTTTGTGGTCAATGATGTTTATTGTCTATTTTAGTATATTATTTTGTAATAAAAAATATATGTGATGATTATACATAGGTATGTTGTGTTTATTATCCAAAACACAAATTCTTCAAGGAACTTAATTTGGGCTACATAATGTTGTGTGAATTTCAGATAAGTATATTAAATGAACTGATAAATGAAAATAATCAAATAAAATAATAAATTATAAAAAATAAATGGATTTTTTATAATTTATTAATTTATTTGATTATTATAATTTATCAATTCATTTAATAATCATAATTATAAAATCTATAGTGAATCATGCGAAATGATGTCTTGACTAAAGATTTGGGAATGGATCTTTCGGAACCATTTTCTCAACTTTTTTGACATTTTCATCTGTAACGGAAGTTATAGGCTTCACTGTGCGCTGATTGTCTTCATAGGTCATTCTCCTTATTTTTATTTAAATTCAGCATCCTAGTAAGCGTCCATTGATTAGGATAAAGCATGATCCCCTAACTAATGTCTAAAAAAATTCTTCGTAGACATTTTTTTCAGGCAGCGGTACCTACATAATCACTTTACGTTGTTCATTTTTGTCCATATTTTATTGTTTTTTACTATTGTGAGCAAAAAAGCACATCTTGTAAATACAGTGACTAAATTAAGCGAAACTTTGCATGAATAGGTACTGTCAGATTGATATATTTAAGAAAATTAAAATACATAACATCCAAAAATGTACTTATACATTGTATATGCGTGTCTAAGACATTTTTGATCCACCTTAATATACATTTTTTTCATGAAACCATTATGATTGGTGACATAATGGTTTCATGAAAAAAATGTATTTCAATGATTATATTGTAAAATAGGAATAGTCTTCCTATTTCCTATTTTACAATGAGAAATAATAAGTCCAGCCACAGAATATATTTTTTTGGCCACGTGATCAAGCTTCTATTTTCATAACTTAGCCACGAGACAATAACTGTTGCGAAAAATGTGTCTTGAAGCAATTTATACTATAATTATAACATAATAATTTATACTTAGTTATATATTCATTAACATTGCGATGAAAAATATTTTGCGACAAGAAGGGCTCCCGTTCCGGTAGACGTAGTCGGCACGGTTAGGTGCGACGACGAGCGCAGCGAGGAGGAGCTGTTAGGTTGCATATAGTTATACACGTGCGCGAGCCGAGCGAGCGAAGCGAGCGGTGCCGCGGCAGCGGCCGGCGAAGCGCCATAAACCCAAGAGCATTTTTAAATAACCCCGACGCCCCGAACCGGCGACGTTGTTTGTGGCACGGATTGTGGCTGACATAGTAATTTAGAAGGCAACTTAGATTTTTAGAGAGGAATAATGCTATTTAAAAGAAGTCTGTTTAATTAGCACCCTTTTACAATATAAAATGAGTCAATTGATATTGTAAAATAGGAAATAGGAAGACAAATTTTGAGTCACAAGTTGTACTAGTTTCAGTAAATAAATTTAAGTATTTTGTAGGCGTAACTTTTGACTACATTTGACAGGCAGTTGAAGATTAGCCTTTTTGAATTTTGCAAACAAAATGCACAAATGTGTTCGACTGCAAATTATAAACATTCGAAAATTTACTTACTTAAATTACACCATCCCCGTAGAAATAGTTGTCCCAAGTTTTACCTCTGGTTTTACTTATAAAAATTGAATTTGGTAGTTTACGTGTCTATAAAACGTTATAACTTTATCTGGCATTTTTATTATGATGCAAGTGGGATCAATTTATAAAACATTTTATACCGGGATCAAAGGGTTTATATTTATATTTTATCTGTTTATATTTTTACAATCCATGACATATGCTGCCAGTTACTAACTAAACACGAAAACACTCGAATCAACAACATAAAACAACATTTTCGTTTGGCCATTTTTGAGCACTAGTTACTCTGCTTTTGTCGTTAACTGTACGGGACACATGAGTAACTAGAAAGTAATGAGAAAATAAATTACTTTTCAAATTTATATTTTTTTACTATAACTAAGTTACCTTGCTAATTTCGCGACTCCAGAGCACTAGTGTGATGGAGGATTTTCGTGCGTTGGTTTATTTCGTGCGTGAACCAACGCACAAAAACCTGCATCACTAGTAACATGGAGTCGCGGAATTAGGTACTTAACTTAGTTAATAGTAGTTGTCATGGATTTTTGGAAAGTAACTCCTGATTCAAACAATTAGATTTTTTTGATTATTCCCTTTATTTGTACTGTAAGTTGGCACTTTTGACTTTCATGATCAATGGGCAACGGACAGTATACTGGGTAAAACATATACCAGTATTTTACGGCGAATTCATTGCAGAGTTAATCTAGAAGCAAACAATTAAAATTGATAATAATGTTACATAGCAAAGAAACAAAAGTTATAGTCAACCTAAGGTAGAATGATTAATCTTAGTAACATGCAATAAGTCTATGACAGTTAAACGTACATATTAGGGTAACCATTACATTCATCGCAAAATTTCATATACAATCGATGCCTTAACGGAAATAGTATTAGTTTTACTTTTCAAAAGTTCCGGCTTCGATGTTTGAGTTCAATACAAGTTTTATTTTAAATGTGTGAATGCAGTTTTTCTTTGACAAAATGGATGACATGGTTCCTAAGAACAGATCTTCGTATGTCTTTTCCCAAACTGACTTAGCTTAGTGGTTGACCCTTTATATCGATCATTTTGTCGTTAAGTATTCAATTTTAATTGAAGAAATCAGAATATCAACCCGAATAAAAAAATCCGCGTTAAAGATTTTCCTTTTTTGTTCACGATGTGAATAGGTAGGTATATTTAGTTCACATTAAACTTCTGTCTTAGTTGACTGAGGTTTTCTCAACAAACTCGGGGATTGAGGGCTCAATATCGATCAAATCAAAATAGGCATTAAATATGAGTTTATAGAATTTCGTTTATTACCAACTTGTAAAAGCCGATGGGTTGTAAATTTTTAATATCACATTTGGTTTTGTCGCTTAAGTATTTCATTAGATATGTTTACTTTCCGTAGCCACCAGCACTTGCTTTAGCACTGGCATATGCTCCACTTCCACCATGGCCTCCGCCTCCACTGCCACCGTATCCACCGTTACCACCGCCTCCGTATCCACCGCTACCACCACCTCCGTGTCCACCGCTGCTACCGCCTCCGTATCCTCCTCCTCCTCCACCGCCGAATCCACCGCCTCCACCGTGAGAACCACCGCCGCCGTGATCACCGCCGCCGCCGAATCCACCTCCGCCGCCGCCGCCACCACCTCCTCCGAAGCCACCTCCATGAGAACCACCGAATCCACCGCTTCCACCTCCAAGTCCTTTTCCACCTCCAAGTCCTTTTCCACCTCCAAAAGCTCCTCCGCCAATGATAAAACCTCCTCCAATCACTCCTCCGCCTCCGCCAAGGCTGCCTCCTCCACCGTGACTGCCGCCGCCGAGACCTCCACCTCCTCCACCACCGCCGCCACCACCGCCGCCACCTCCGTAGCCACCGTAACCGCGCTTCGCTCTCACTGAAATAGAAAAATTCATGTAAGTACCTACTCATTACAATTTTATTTTAATCTATCTGTTTTAGCCGTTTATTTTGGAAACTACTATAAGTTTAGTAAATATTACAGTATTCAATGCATACAGACACCTTTGCTCTAAAATTATTTACGGGAAAAGATAAGAAGTTTTTTTGATTTAAAAGATAAATGAGGTTTGTTGAGTTTTTTGTTGGTCCTTTAAAAATCGCTTTTCTACGCGTCGACGACGACGCGACACCCGTGCCTTCTCTAGTGACTTCTTAGGTAAGCACTCTTGCACTGAACCACCTATGCTGATGTTTTATGTAAACCCGCAAATGAGCATTGTATCAATCAGATGGTCAGTGACTCACTTAATAATCCGTTGTAGGTTTCGTCTGGCTTAAAACATTGTTTTAGCGTCCTCAAACCATCTCCATTTCAAACTTAACTGGTTTTGGAGCTCATCAGTTGGATGGTTTCAAAGTCTATAACGCATTTGAGAAGAAACCGTCTTTGCGTTTAATATAGATAAAAAAGAATATCAAATTTATTATTTGTTCTACGAGTGCATAATGGTAAATAAATAACAGTTTTTTTAATTACCTGCGCCATTGCTAACAGCCAGAAGGCTGCAAAATGCGATACACACGAGCACCGCTTGTTTCATGATTTTGGATCTCACTGGCAACACCCGCATCTACCTGTACCTTATATATTGCTCTAATCATACGCTATCAAACGCACACATTTTTTACTAAGTTCATTCGTCAGATTTTTTGCTAGAAATAAACTCAAGTTGATCATATTAACTTGAATTATTTTTAACCGAGGCGGCTGTTCCTCCAAGTTTTTTTATTAACGTATAATTCTTAGTATTCATTATATTCCTGGAACCTAAATATACGCACTTCTGATTTATAAAGCTGTTTTCATAAATGTTTATCCTTCGTTAATCCCCAATTTTACCTGTAATGTAACAGTGAAATTGACTCTACAATTTAAATAGAAGTAAACATTTGCTTTTAGATTTTTATGCGATTGGTTGAGAAAAACGTTTATTCGTATTTTTTGTAGAAATTCAAGTAAAGATTCTTTAAAATTTATTTACATCTTATTATACATTATACAATTATACATTATAATTGTAAAATTTTCTCTGATAACTTGCTGTCATGTTTTAGGTAGAGTCCGTTTGTGTAGTTATTTTGGTATTTCTCATTAAAAAATGTGTAAAAGTTTTGACAGTTCTCGCTTGATGTTAATCTCACACTACCTACTGGATTCTGAAGAGTCACTACATATGGAAATCTGAGAGGGCACGACCAAGGCTTTACGACAGATGCATTAAGAATAAGAGTCTAACTATCTCAATTTTGGTAGAATGGTTAATAACGTGTGCGGTCAGACGTTTTCATGATGAAAGCCAATTCTAGCCGTTTTATCAGCTATTGACAGCAGAAATCAGAATCGATGGTTTAGCCTGGCGATAAAATTTCTTATTTAGCGATGCCCTTCCAATCCTACCATACTCACCATCACCTTATTGCTTGACCGACCTTCGACCACTAAAAAAGTTCAATCTCATCAAAAAATGGTTCGATTTCATAACTGCTTAAGAGCCTTTTTCCAGAATAAAAGGTAGCCTATGTTCGTTTGAAGGCTCTACTGTACTCTATCAATTCGGTTCAGTTGCTTAGACGTGAAAGCGTAACGGACAGACAGACTCAGGAGGGATTGATTATGGTATAAGTCCTCACCTTCGCAACCCTTGGTAACGAGGACTTTGCAGAGCCATGAGTCTCTCTCCTTTGGGAGACGAGGAAGTTAGGCCGTAAGCCACCAAGCCTCCCCAGAGCTGGTCAGTGGATGTCGAAATTTTCCGGACGCCGAAATGGCTTTTGACAAACCCTAACATCAAACACCCTAACAACAAGAATAGGTAGGTACAGTAAACGGGACCGACGGCTTAACGTGCCCTGTGTAGCACGAAGTCGTTGTCAGAATTAATGATCAACGGTCACCAATCCTTGTATGTACCAACCGCGCCGTATATTGCTTAAGTTTTATCAAATGAAATGCGTAGGAGCCATTGCGCCACGGCGACTTCTGTAAGTCCCGTTTCTATAAAACTATTACTCTGCGGGACGGGACCAAGGTATACTAGTGAATAAATTGGTTTTTTATTTCCAAAATTATTAAATTACTTAAATTACATACGTAATTTAACAATTTTTCATGGCATTTAAAATTTAAGATACAGATTGTTCAATACATTATGCGAATGTAAAATGCGTTATTCTAATGCTTAGGCCACACTCAGAGCCATTTCACACAAATTAATTTATATTTATAATCTGTGTATAGCCAAAAATTCAAAAATAGTTCGATCTAAGCTGCAGGAGCGAACATATCAAAGCACCACGAAGTTAAGTAAAATTAGTGCAATAAAAAAAATATGTATAAATTCTGGATCCTAACAGTAGTGGGCCTCAAAAAACATTTTCTCGTATGTTGCTGAGGTTTGGACAGTCGATAATTTAATAATGAAGCTAGCTTGCTTGTGGCGTATTATCATTACGGCCATCAGGAAAAAAATCTATTAAATATACTAATTAATGCTCAAACAGAAGATATTTACTATACCTACCAAAATAAAATAATTATATATGTGTACCAGAAAAAAAGAACTTTCAGCGTTAATACACCTAATACATAATACCAGATAATACTTTATTACCTAATTCAAACTTTAATCATACCTACTTGAATACACTTTGATTTTAATAATTTCTTAAAAGTTTTGTTTTTATAATGTATTTTATTTTTGTGACTGATTTTGACATGTTTTAATCTAAATTTTCAAACATTGTTCATATGAAAATATTTTTATTGTGATAATATCTGAAATAAAATGTTAATTAAAAAACTATTTGTTGATACGTACATTACAACTAATTTAAGGAAAAATACCAAAACTACCGTAATCGCCGTTTATACAGGGTGTTTGGTACACAGTTGGCCAAATTGAAATGGCGGGTAGGTGGGCCTATTCTGAACATACTTTCTTCAAGTACTACTAGCCTATCTCTTATAGTTTTGTAAATATGGTTGTTTTTTATAATTTTCAAAAAATCCCAAATTTGCACCTTCGAATCTAAATAACTTTTTTCTTGTATAAGTATTTTCTCAAAATAAATTTTATTCGTGTTTCCGATACAGGTTTATTATAACTAAATGAATATTTGACGCATTAATTCGAGAAAAAAAATGTTATGGGTCAACAAAGTCTCGAGTGCGAGGCAAAATTATATCAGATATTTTTTTTACATTGCAACCTTGTTGCACCAAATACCTATTTAGTTTTAATAAGGCTGTATCGGAAACACGAATAAATCTTATTTTGTGAAGATACTTATACAAGAAAAAAAGTTATTTAGATTAGAAGGTGAAAATTTGGGATTTTTTGAAAATTTTGAAAAACCACTATATTTACTATAAGAGAAAGGCTAGTAGTACTTGAAGAAAGTATGATCAAAATAGCCTACCTCTACCTACCTAAGCTAAGCTAGCCTAACCTACCCCCTATTTCAATTTGGCCAACTGTGTACCAAACACCCTGTATAATAAAGGGACGGATAGATTTCAAGGACGGATAGATTACAAAATGGAATAAAACACGTTGTGTGTGAGATATAAACAAAATTGTCATATCATTTGAAAGACCGTTTATGGTAATTTTTTTAAAAATATGAAATCATTTAAATGTCCTCCACGGCTTCGAACGGTGAGACGGATCCGAGAGGTCCAATTTGCAATAACTCTGCCTCATAAATCCTGCTGAATAAGAACGATTGCCTGGGTTACTGTTTCATTCACTGTGTGGCATGTAGCCGCCGTCTTGCTGGATCTGCATCTCAT
This sequence comes from Stenoptilia bipunctidactyla, assembly GCA_944452665.1. Taxonomy (NCBI): domain Eukaryota; kingdom Metazoa; phylum Arthropoda; class Insecta; order Lepidoptera; family Pterophoridae; genus Stenoptilia; species Stenoptilia bipunctidactyla. Next base: position 16,122,196 of record OX101726.1, read on the forward strand.
CCAAGTCCATATCGTTCAATTTGGGAAGTAAAAATGTTTATTATGGATCTACATGTTGAATATTGTTACTCTGTTGCAAATAAGACCAGCGTTCGAAGTCGCGGCGGACTTTGTTCGATGTCATTTCAAAGCAAAATGGCATAAATAGGTATTTCTTATGAAAAAACAATTTCGCTAATATCTCACACACAGCCTGTTTTATTCCATCTTGAAATCAATCCATCCTTATTGAAAACCTTTATAAGGATGTCTGGTTAATAGTGTTTTAATTAAATTTATCCTAAGAATACTATCGCAATGAATGAGGCCTAAGCATAAAGTCATAAGATAAAAAAGAAGTTTAACAAAAAATCTGGGGAATTTTAGGCCAGTTTTGACGTTTGGGTTTTCTTTATCTTCATTAAGTTCTCTGTTAAATATTATGTTTTTTTTATCGGACTGATTTTTAAAACAAATTTTCATCTAACTAGAATAATGTAAATATAGCGATCATAAATATACTATTTGTTTGTATAAAATTTGAGAATGACCACTTTTGAACACAGAATTTATGATTCAAATTGGTCTAGATTACATTCTCCAATAAAATAAGAAGGCAAAAATAATGCTTTAGCGTTTCAAATTTGGATTATTAACATTTCTTCCACAGATCACTGCAAGCTAAATCTTTGGGTTGACTATATTTCCTACCATAAAAACATTTTACGCGTATAATTTAATACTTGTGAGAGAACATGTTGTAATCATCATCGAAACATAGTTAACCTTGATACTTACAGTACATTGGCTTCTAATTTAGCATTGAACGTATAAATAGAAAACGCCATCGGTTCCGTCAATTCAGATACAAAATGAACAGCGGCATTAATACGCAGTAGAAAATTTATTTATTTAATTCATATACATAAAATTCATTCTTATAATTAATATAGTCTGTACACAACTGTATTAGATTAAAATTTGACACCCATTGATTTATACACGTACATAGTACATATAAGATGGACCGGTATTTACTTAACTTATTCTCACTTAGCTACTGAGTAACAGGCAGAGTTTTACGACGAGTAGTTACGGCTAGGAATGGCTGCTCGTTTCAAATCGTCAGGGCTGGGTCCGTACGCGGTGGCGTGGCTGGTGGCTACGCCGCCGCGCCCCGTGCTGTATGCGTTGGCGATGGCGGTGGCGCCTCCAGGAGCACCGCCACCGCTGGACCTACCACCCCAGCCGAAGAACATTGGAAAGAATGTTCCAGAGGGCATCTTAGGAGGGTACTCCTCATCTTCATCGTCGTCAACAGGCCTCTTCACTTGTTTCCTATTTGAAACTCGCTTTCTTGGCTTCTGCTCTTCTACCTCCTCAGCTTCAGGTTCGATCAATTCGGGTGCTGAGGCAGTAGGTGCAATTTTCGGTGTCGTGGATGATTCAGGCTTTTCGGTAGGGTCTGCGACATCTGGAAGTTCGGTTGCACTTGGTTTTTCAGGTTGGTAGTTTGGTGGATAGAAGACTTCGTTTTCTTGAGGAGGGACGAGGTTTGCATCGGGAGGAGTTTGCTGGCGACGGTCTGGTAAGTAGTACTGGCTGGGTTGGCGGACGGGGGCTTGTGGTTCCTCGGGCTGCTTGTACATGAAGGCCGCCATGCCGCCGCCGACCGCGGGGCTGCTGTAGTAGGGGTTGTAGTAGCGACTCAGCACTACTCCCCCGCGAGTGTTGTCCACGCCGCCGTATGATACTGTAAATAAATATATTATTTGTAAATATAGTCGAATACCATTTGCACGTAAGTAATTAACCAATATGTTAGTTTGGTTTTGTTAGTGTATCTTACTTAATATAAACTGTTAACTAAATAATAATAACAATAAACACTTTCGTGCAATAAATACTGGACATATTTATCTGGACATTATTCTTATTAGATTTGGGGATTACTACAAACAAATCTTTAACTTTGCAATGAGCTTTTATGGGACAATATCTTCGTATCTACGTCGATGTAGCAGATTAGAAGTTTTATATTTCATAACTTGAAGTATGTATTAAAATCAATAGAAAAAAAACTTACGCGAGTCGACATTGCTGCCATAATAGTATGGATAATACGGATACGAGTAAGCCTGCAGCACCGCACAGCTCAGCAGCAGAACAGCAGACAGGACAGTCATGTTTGTGCAGTACAGGTGTAGTGTGACAGTCAGGAGAGATATGTCACCGTGGAGACGACGGGCTTGTTATATACGCCGTTGTCAGGACTCATTGGGATGCAAGGCACGTTGCGCCCGCGCACCTACTGCTCTGTGATCAGGCAAAATAGTAGGCGACTCTCATAGAGTAAGATGGATTTTTCGGTAGCTGTAAAGATATTTTATCTAACTTTTAACCCTTTTTTGGATTTAATACAGATAATAAATCTAATGGAAAGTTCAATTGTGATTTTTGATAAAGTGAATTCAATTTGTTTCATTTTTATTTTTATCAGTTTTTAAATAAAGTAACTTAGGTATAATGTCACTTGTCTGCTCGTGCATTCAGTATCTAATTTATGACTTGCGAAAGAGTTCAGGATCAAATTATTTGAATACTCTATAAATTGAGACAAATAGTCTTTGCAGTAGGTACGTAAAATTTGGCCGTAGGTAAGTTCGTAATTTGGAAAAAATCATTGTACAACATATTGATTTGTTAGTCTTAAATATCAAAAGAATTGGTTTTGCATGCAAAAAACCAATCACTTTTAAATATTTTCATCAATTTAACGGTAGGTCGTTAACTGGGCAGTGCTCGTTCATTTATTCATTACAAGAAGCTTCGCGCTTACCCTGGTAAGTTCTTGACATATTTTTTCACAAACTACTGGTATAGCTTAAAAATCTGTCCTCAAGAACTTGGTTATCAAATTAAGAATTTTTTTTTCTTCGCACCGGTTACAGTTTCTGAATCTGTTACAAAAAATCTATTCAGCTTTATGTATTTTGGAAAGGTCCGACTATTTTCGAATTGGCGGCTGAGCCCCGTATTATCGTAATAACGCTCAAACCTGGCGTCGCGTTTGAAAGGACATTTATAGGCGTAGTTTACAGAATATTGGGAGCAATTCCTATAGAAATAGAAACTACGTAAAATAAGCCATATATTTATTTGGAGCACATTATTGACCTTTCAAATTAAGTTCATGAAATTTATTTTTATATACAACGCAATGCCCACTAATATATTTTAAATGCCTGCTCGTCTCTTTGATTTCCGCAAATATATTTGAAACATGTTAAATGTGGTGCATTTGCACTTTGCATTATAAATAATGGCGCGCTCAGAGAATGGCAAAAGGCTTCATTCATGACGATTTACAATACCAACATTACAAATAACAAAATTTACGAGCTCTCCTGTCAATACGGGGAAAACATTAACAGGTGGTGAGCGATATCCAAATCTAAATGTTTTATTCAACGTGGCATTAAAACATGAACACACCAACCATATAATATTTATGCACGGTTCTTGGAAAAAGACCATTATTTATTGGTATCGATAAGGTAGAATTCGATATAATTTACTTTCATCACTCGACATGTGGAAAAATCTGTCTTATTATAATTATAAGCTTATTTTCTAAAAAAGTGTTCATATTTTACCTAGGGTATTTTACTACGAGGCTAGGTAAAATATGGGAAAAATGCGATGAACTTAAATAGGTATTGTCTGAAGTTTTGAAGAATGAATTGGCATCGAAAAGATCGAATGTAAAGAGTTTTAGTATAGGTAAAAATTCTAATAATTTAAACATTAACATAAATTAATGCGTATATATCGAACACAAGCGCCTACCTACGCCACGACTGTTACTAATTGCGATTTTTTAGCCAGGGAAACTACTTCCGTCTATTTACTCTACTTTCCACTTATTAACTTTTTTCACAACGATTTAAGACTATAGAATCTGTTAGGTAAAAAATTATAAGATAAAAAAACTTTTCTCTGGCACATCCCTCTCAAAGAGGAGGTAAAAGTTGGGAGCACGGGTTTCATATGGAACTAACTTCTATTTAAATATAACTAGAAAAGAAAAAGTCATCACTTTGCGATTTTAAGGATTTAATTACTAGAGGTAGTATAAATTTCGAGTCACAATAAAGATTTAAGGTCTAAAGGATTAGTAGTATTAGCCCTTGGCGTCAGAGATCTCGGGTTTGATTCTAAGTCACTTCGGATTTGGAGTAGAACTCCACCTCTGCCATTACTGGCTTGAAGGAACCGCTAAGCTAAGATTCGTCTCTCTTCTATCGCTCTGAAGATGAAATTTATAGGTGCCTTTTTTTAACAGAGAGATAAAAATATTTGCTTTTTTATTTGGTACTATTAACATCCATTCTCAAAATATTGAAAACGTTAAAACTTACTGCTTGTCATAAGTTTTCAACTTTTTGTTACATTAAATAAATAAGCCACATGTCTGATGAGGCAATCCAAAACAAGCTGGTTTAAACCTATTTTGTTTAAATATATTTTTTTGTTTTAAAGGATTTAAATCTTTGGTTCTAATAGTACAAAAATGGAATGTAACGTACAGGCAGCAATTGTCCGTTTCCGGAAGTACGTATGTGTTCTTCCGAAACAACAAAAGCTTTTAAAACTCAAAATGGTATTAAATAGTGCCAAGAGGCGTTCACATTGATTTTAATGCAATTTTCGAAAAGGTCTAAAGTTAGCACATTGAATTATTGAAACGAATAAAACGAAACTCTCTCATATCTCAATAACTAAGTACATACCACCCTGATTCCAAAAATATTTTCTGGGTTCTATTCTGTAGAACGTTTAGTGAGGAAAGTTAGATGTTAGGTACTATATTCGGTTTTTCTGGTTTAAGGACCTTATATAAATATTTCTTTTCGGAACTCGTTGTGGCGCCGCGGTTACTGTGCATATGAAACGACATCGTAGATTAAGCGCGCTCGGTGCGGCCGGTATTAGGATGGATGGCCACCGATCTTTTATTTCTCACGAAATCTTCCGTGCTTCGGAGGGCAAGCTAAGCAGTCGGTCCCGGGTGTATACTTATATACAGTACGTAGTCGTTAGGGTGTGTCAGAAGCCATTTCGGCACCCCGAAAATTCTGACATCCACCAAAGAGCACTGGGCCAGATTGGTGGATTACGGCCTAAACCTCCTAGTCACCCAAAGGAGAGACTCATAGCCCTGCAATGGACTCATGACACGGAGTTGTAATGATGACGATAAATATTTCTTAGGTAACTACGTCAGTTAAACTCGCACTTAGTTTTTTAGACGCCTGTTTTTTGCTTAGCCTTGCATTTAAATTTTATTTTAAATGTTTTATGAACCTTAACGACGGCAATTATCGCATATGTGTGAGCAGTCACTGACTACCCTCATTATAACAGAAGTCAGTGGCCTCAGGATGCACACTCTTAGGATGTGAGCGATTGCGCCCGCCATTCACAGGTAATTCATACTTCCTATTCAAATCCACAATAATCACCTGAAAGAGGAAATTATTTTTTGGACAAAGGAAAGGATCTGCAAGTTCCGACCACCTAAGTACATGTATTTTGTATTCTAGGATCCCCCTAGAATATAAAATACATGTAGTAAAATTAAAATACATGGTATCTCATAACACGAGCTTTACTTACTTTGAGGCCATGTAGTTAGTGCAATTGTCTGGGGATTTTTTTTAAATCATGAAACCAATAGGGTTTTCTAGTATAAGCATCACAACATTAATACTAATACGTATATAAAATTTACGATTTCCAGAACCTTGGATTCATGGGCTGGAATTTTCTGATTTCTTAATATAAAGGAGGAAGAGTAGATAATTTTGTAGCTAATATAACGTATTAATTAAATATATAATTGCTTTGGTTCATTTGAGAATAAAGTGCAGTATAACATTTTGTTATCTTGATGATTAAGCCCGCGTTTTACCTTACCACCACCTGAGTGTATGGTATATGAAGAAAATGTCTCCCGTAAGAAAATATTTAACAGCGGACTTTATTTGTGGCTTCCTAGACTGAACCTGACAGAAACTTCAAAAAAAAATTTTCATTTTAAGTACCTACGCCACGCTGAATGATGGAAAGTATTTGCAAGGAATAGCTTGAAACTAGTAAAAAACAATTGTTTGTTTTTAATCACCTTTAGATTCAAGGAAATATTAGTGATTGATTTAATTGGTGGCCTGTTGAATAAATTACCGAAATAAAAAGAAGTTTAATCTGTCTTTCTTTACATCGGGTATTTTAATTTTAACTAAATACCTGGCTTGATCTGGCATAATTCCAATGAATTTATTATTTTTGAGATGTTACAGAGATGTTACAGCAGTCTATCTCAAATAGATAAATCTTTTCCCAACAATTGGTAAATCATGCATGAGCATTTTGTATAAATTTTGGAAACCTAACATGTTTGTAAACATGTTTGTTAATATAAAGGAAACCATGGCTATTTGCACATAATTACTTTATTTAAGCGGAGTCGTTGAACAACAATTTAAGGATTATAAAAAAAACATGCTACGTGTTTTAACGGGTTTTACGCAATAACTTTTATTGATATAAAAGGATAACTTTAATGGTAATGAAGTCAGTGATATCTAGAACCATGAAGCAAACGGTGTGGGTGGCCATCATTGTATGCTGCCTGTTGGCGGTTAGTGATGGAGCAGGTATGGAAGCTCGTATATTACAAGTTTTTTTTGTGATATCTATATTGTCCTATACAGGAGTTTTTTTTATATTTTCACATCTTGTTCATTTTATTTTTTTTCAGTAATAAGAGATAAGCGTAGTTTCTTCAAAAAGGGCCATGGAGGTGGAAAACTTTTCATCATTGGTTTTGGCAAGAGCTATGGACAAGGAGGACACCATGGCGGTGGTGGTTACCATGGCGGCGGGGGCTACGGCGGTGGTGGTAACCACGGCGGCGGGGGCTACGGCGGCGGAGGTGGCTATGGAGGTGGCTACGGCGGCGGAGGAGGCTATGGCGGCGGAGGAGGTGGTGGCGGTGGCTACGGCGGCGGCTATGGCGGTGGATACGGTGGCGGCGGAGGAGGCGGCGGAGGAGGCGGTGGCGGCTACGGAGGTGGCTACGGCGGCGGTGGAGGAGGTGGCGGTGGCGGAGGCGGCTTCGGCTATGGAAAGTGAAGTTCAATCATAAAGTGATAAATGTAAACCAAATAGATTATTTAAAAAAAAACACGTGTTTATTTAAATAATTGTGAAATAGTAAATATGTAAGTTGTCTGCAATTGCTATAACATCATTCAAGTATTTAAACTATAGCAAAATGAAATGACTGACAAACCTATAAAAAACTTGAAGAATGACTCATTTTTGCATGTCAAATACGATAACTAACTGTTAATATTATCACAAAATATATTTAGATCCTGTCAAAGGAAAGGTGAAAATATATATTTCAAAGTATATTCAAAAAGGTATATATTCTTATGGAGAGAACCTGATAAATTTTTGTATGTAAATAAATAGTAGGTAGCAATGTATATAAATAATAGTAAGTAAGTATATCATTGTAAAAATTTTAAATTCGTTTGCACCGTTTGATTCGCTAATAATGATATAAATAATTCATTTGATTTCCCTCAAATATTCACTATTCATCACCTGCGACGGTAACAGTGAAGGCAATAAATTATGATAGGCAATAAATGTTAACTTACTTGTATTATAGATGTAACCTATTACTTAGTATTAGTTTTTATTTTATGACTTTGTGTTTCACTTCTTGGTTTTAAACTAAAAAAAAACACACACTATACATTCGCCAGTTTAAACAAGAATACTTTCATTAAAAATATATGCAGTATTTCAAAAGTGTCAGTGTTTCAAAGTACTGTAATTTAGCAGATACAAGTAGAATTATAGGTTTGTTTAAGTATTTCTTCCACGAGCATAGTCCAAGATGCTATCACAACGTTCCATAGTGCTCGATAACATCAAGCATTCAATCAGGCAAAGTGGTCATATCAGTCAAATTTCTGCGCCTCCGCGCATAATTTGTGGGCACATCACTCGCGGGCACATTTTGTTTTGCACATTAGTATGAACAAGGGGCTCTTTGATTCATTTTACATGTAGCTTGAGTATCTACATATAGACACCTGTTTTAAAGTACGTGTAGGTATATTTATAAATCATTAATCGATAAAAAACTGAGTATTGAAATATGTAGAGTTCAGAACGTGATTTTTTTGTTCCCCAAGTTTTTCCCCCGTTTTTTGTTGACGAACAGTTTTAGTCTGTTTGAGATATCACTGGTTATCCTTGTTCAAACCGGTTTTAGCACAAACTTTTAATAACACACACTATTCTTTCTCGCTTTATTATTTAAAAACATATTGTTTTTAACATGAATCTTTAGGTTCATTGTATTTTTTTTAGAAAAAATGAAGTTTCGGTGTACCTAGATTCTAGAGATGCTGAAACTGCGAGTGACTGAGTATTAACAACTTCGGTAGAGAATGAAACAGTTATTTTTACTGGATTCTGTTTGGGCATTACACTGTGCAGCTGAATTATCTCATTTAGATAACTGTTAGTGATTACGCACAAAGCGAGCCTTGCTATTATGTTAAATAAGCTGTGTTTACGAAAGAGTTCAATTAATAAAAAAAATATGTGCAGTATTATAACGGCAGTATTAAACTCTGATGAGAATCGATGTTTTTAATTAGAAATATCTTTTTTCTTTAATTACAATTAAAACTTCATATAGGAATTTTATATTAATATTCAACTTTTAAATTTCGGCTGACCTCAGCAAATTGCAAGAGTAATTAAAAGCAGAGGTCGAAAGATTTTCAAAAGTATAATTTCAAAATTTAATAACACTTGTCTAATATAACATAGGCTAGAATAATAATACAGTAATATTTAGTAGTAAATATAAGATGACAAAAATATTTATGTTATATTTTTTTAAAGAAAATCGGGAACAAAAACCTATCCCGCATATCTTCAATTCCCCTTCATCCCCTATTCAGAACAGTATATTATCGTATGTATGATGTGTGTGTGCCAGTTCAGAAACAAAATGTATCCCACTCATACTTAGAGGCAAATCTTGTAAAAAGAGAGTGTTGACGTCAATTGATACAATACCCGCAAGATTGCGATCGAAGCTGACACACCACACACCAATTGACTTGAATCGCTGCGATCAAATATTGTCTGCCAGTTGACGTCAGGAGGTACGCTCTTGGGTATTTTCCTGTTCATTGTTGTCCCTTCCAAAGCAACAGGCAGTGCATTTGCATTCCCAAGCGATCTTTCTCCGGCGAAAGAATGATTGTTGAACATAAACAAATGATAGATACAGTATGCCGTATGCCTTTAGAAATAATCAAAACTGAAATAAAATACGTTCAAGAATAGAATAAGCGGAACCATCTGTTTTGAGTGACGTCAAAAATAATTAGTTTTTTTATTGAGTATCACTGCGAGATTTTTTTAAAATAGATTGATAGCAATTTTTTTCTACATATGTTCTAGAACTTGAACTATTTTATACTTACCATTTTATTTGCATGATTTTTATTACTTGTTGAAGTGCCTAAATTGAACAAAAGCTCTAGGTAACACAATGACAAACAATCGCGAGTGATAGAGCAAGTAAGTAGGTATATGCGACGCGATTACGCACAATTTACGCTCGATGCACTCGGTTGTGGGTAGAATTAAAGATACATTTCTATTTTTGATTTGTAGATTTTTAATCTGTGCCTGAGCTGCATCGTAAATATTATCCTTAAGGTAAAATATAGGCAATATTGCTTATTAAATAAATAATAAATTGGCCTTCGCTTGTTTATTTTGTTTGATTGGTTTTCAGGTTGTGCACGAAAATTGGTAGGCTGATGTCATAGGGTATTCCCAGTCGATCGTAAAATATTAATTATCATCAGGCCTTACGCATGCATTGTGTGCACAGAGTCAGCCCGCTCGCAGTAAACACTACCTGGACTGGACCAAAACAATGTACGACGGAAATTACTTAACGATTCAGATCTTGTTCCACAAAACTTATTTATGACCGCATTTATTTGCAATCACATTAAACGCCAAATACCTACTTATCAGATTTTTAATATTCTTTAAGCTTATAGTAGACACAAATGAATTTATTAAAAAGGAAAAAAATACTATAAGGTCACTTCAAGATTTTGACAAAAAATTTGCTCATTGTTAACTAAAGATAATAAATTTTCCAAACACAATAGAACTTATGAATATTTGAGCTTTGTTTTGGTCAAATTTATAACACTTTATCCACCAGAATAAGCTTCCTCATTTTTTTACAGATATATTTGGCAATTTTCAAATTGTTGTGTATCGTATAAATTTTATTTTAGTGTATCAGTAACTCTACTCACTGGGGTTCACGTGTTCGCTTTAATCGATGTTGTGATAGTCCATAGTGTATTGATGTCCAGTAAGCAAATGACTGGTGAAGACCTTCTTAGCCTGCGCAAAATTGGTCTTTATAAAGATCCTTGGTCTCGTCTATGGTCATGGAAGTGAACGAGGTAATAAGAAGATATTCAATGAAAAATATAAATCTGGAGCTAATATACTGCGAGCATCGAAACATAACGTTGTTTTATTAGTTTTCAAGGGCTACATTAGCTTCAGCTTTATTAAGTTCTACGCATTTCTGTGATTTTTTTTCTTTTGAGGAAAGGAACCCCAAATCACCTAGCAGCTATGACCAATATTTGCACGAGGAATGATCACGCGCCGAGCCAGACCTGACGCGTATTAGCCGGCTAATGACTCATTGCGATCATGATTCACCTATAAGTACTTTTTGTTAATAGAATAGTTCAATTCTTAATATCAGTCATTTTTATATACTTGAAGGCTATACTGGTTTCGTACTATTACTGATTATTATTGTGGGATTATTGATTATTTGTGAAGCTTACTTTTGGTTGGTATCCCCGCTTAAAATTGATTTATTTATTTATCAGTAATGTAAAAAAAAATGTTTTCTTTTTTGAATTTATTCGTAGTTATCAACCGACTTTCAAAAAAGGAGGAGGTTCTCAATTCGTCTGTTGGTTTTTTTTTGTGTCTGTGTTACACGATATTTCAAAGAATTATGAATCGATTTTGAAAATGCTTGTTTCATATGATAGAGAGTACTTCGTAATAGTTGGTCCCAATATAAATTTAATCGAAATCGGTTGAGCACTTCACTGAAAATTTCTAATTTTTGAAAAAATATGTTTGAATTCGGAGAATGTTAACGTTGATGACGTTATAACCCAGCCAAAGTTTTGAAGTGTCGGTTTCTTTATGCTCTGCATTCGTTGATTATTTAACTATAAATAATTTCACTTTACTTTTTTCGCTTGTTTAACTGTACAAAAAATAGATGCTCGTTATCTATAGTAGTAGTGCAGTGTTCTTCTGAGCTCATTTTTTCTTCTTTTTTCTTCTTACCCCTTTGATTATTTGGCATTCTAGAAGGAAACACATCATTTTTTTTATTTTCTTCGATTTCGCTATTTTATCCTTTAAATGTAACGGCATTAAATAAATATTATATTTAACTATAAAGGTTCTTCTATTAGTTGGAGAATGTATAATCTTTTTTAGTTTAGATGATTTGAAATCTCATTCATTTTCACATATTAAGTCCAGATTAATGAAAGATTTAGAAAAACTTATAACCAATTTATTTCTAAACGAAATATTGTATTATCCTGACCAAGGTTTAAAGCTATGTTATCTATTACACTTTAGATCCGGCATCGTTTCGGTTAACCAATTTCAGAAGCGATCATCTGAATAAAAATCACAATAACGTGTTCTAAGAATGAGTGGAATTATTCCGCACAGATGTACCATCGCTTGTTAATGCCTTATTGATCGGACAACGGCTAACGGTGGTCCACTAGCCGGGCGCGTCGTGCGTCGTGCCGGCGCGGCGACGGATTGTATTCAAATTTACTTTAATTCGGACATTTTATACTGTGATGACCTTTACAGTAATATGGACGTACTACTGGAGGCAAATTGTGATGGTTATTGGCTCATGATTATTGACGGTTATTTTTTGGAAGGATTTTTACTATCCTATATCAAAACAAAGTAAAATCATTAATCTGGTTTAGTTCTGACCGCGCGCCCGATCTCGCTATGTCATAAATTGTGAGAAAACATAAAAAGTGTACTTTTATTCCCTTGTGTTTGCTTTCTAGTATGCCAAATTTTAGCTCAGTCCACCATGAAACAGGAAAAAGACTATGCAACCTAACAAACAATTATTGGTGGTATGACCCCTTCGTGCACCTGGCTCCCTTCATATAAAATCTGCCGTCAAATATCACCGCTCCGGTAGCATATTATATGAAGAGCTAGATATTCCTTGTTCCCGTTTACAGGTAGCTTCGACCTCATCTTCACTTGCCCTCAGGTCATATGCGGGTTTAGTCACCGATAAAAATACATCTCTCATAATGTTATTAATTATGAAGTTTATGACATCAGATCAGAAATAATTCGAGGACGTGATAGTTAGATATCATTCATACATGAAGAAAAAAAAATTAATTATTTACGGATTAAACATAACTGAAAGTTAAGGAATTCATTACGCTGCATGGTTACACTGGTACTGCTGTTTCGTCATACGTGCAGGAAAATCACAGAAACTGGGATAAAAAATTGCGGAAAATACAGTTTGCAATTAATAGTGCTGTAAACGAGTCCACGCAGTTTACCCCATTTTTCTTGGTTCATGCTAGAGAACCTGCCATAAATGGCAACGTTTATAAAGACAGTGACAAGTCATACGAAGCAAATGTACCTAGGGAAGAGTACGCTGGTGAATTTGGTATTTTGAAAGATATTTTTACTACGGTTAGGGAACATTTATTAAAGGCTCATGCTGCTAATGCAACACATTATAATTTAAGGCGTAGACAAGACAAATATAAGGTAGGAGACATAGTTTGGAAACGCACTTTTGTTCAGAGTGATGCTAGTAAATTTAAAATGGCAAAACTTGCTCCTAAATTTGAGAAGTGTAGGGTCACTAAGGTTTGTTTTCCACTTGTTTATGAGTTGGAGAGAATGGATGGTCATCCCATTGGTTCATGGCACGTGAAGGACCTAAAGGTTTAATATGTTTTGTGTTTTATTGAAACTCCACCATTGTGTAGTCCTTATTTTTTGTGTTTATACATTTTTATATAACCATTTTGGTAGATATATTTTCTTTTTGTGCATTTTTTTTCACTTAATGTTAGTGTACTTTTTATCTGTCAGATAAATCTGAAGATAAATATATTTTTTGTTGTACAAGTGGTATTTCTATACTACTCACTTAATATAGATTTTGGTTACTGTCAGTATTGAGTTCAAACTGCAGTTATTTTGTTGTCATATAGGTGGTATTTCTCTATTATTGTCCGTTCATCGTAAGATGTCCCCTGCCGTTATGTTGGCACTATTGCTTGTCAAGCTGTTTTCTTTATCTGGGATAGTGAATTAATCTTTTTTATTGATTACTTGCCAAAAGGGCAAACGATAACTGCATCCTATTATGCAAACTTAATTCCGAAATTACGTGAAGCGATTAAAGAAAAACGTCGTGGGAAATTGTCATTGGGCGTGTTGTTTCTCCAGGATAACGCTCCACCTCATCGTTCGGAAGTTGCGCTCACCGCAATCCTCAGTGCTGGCTTCGAAGTCCTTGATCACGCACCATATTCTCCTGACTTAGCCCCGACTGATTTTCACTTATTTCCAAAATTAAAGGAGCATATACGTGGAACTAAATTTGACGATGACGCGGTTATGACTGCCACAGAGGAGTTTTTTAATAGTCGAGAAAATGATTTTTTTGCGGAAGGAATAAGAAAGTTGGAGATGCGGTATTCTAAGTGTATAAGATTAGAAGGAGATTACGTAGAAAAATAAAATATTCTTGTTTAAATGTTTTTTTTTTGTATTCATTCTAAGAATTTTTTGATTCGCCCTCGTATAATATAAACTGTGTCGTCATTCAAAACCTTCCTAGTCTTATAGTTGTTTATTATTTACAAATCAGAAAATTAAACATATATTTATTCGTGGTAGGTATAAACAAAGTTAGATTACGGGGTTAAAATGGGCACATATTATTGCTATAGATGTTCTATGTCACGAAGTCCGTTTGGCTATGAATGTTGTCAAGCGTGCACATGCACATTGTTTTTGTGTGCGTAACCTCGAGAGCGCTCAGTGTCGATCGGGACACGGTCCGGATCAGTAGTGTATTTAGTTCGCGCCAAATTGTTTCACGGAGTAAGGTCAGCATGGCAACAAAACGAAGAAGAGTTGTCCATAGTGAGGCAATATTTATTTATACGTTTTCGATTAAAATTTTATGCAAAGATATTTAATATAGCAATAGAAGTATTTATAAAATGAATATTTTTTTGTGTTATAAGATGTTTATATTTCTTAATTATTTTGATTAAATTTTGTTTTATCTCAATATTTTGATCTCGATTTTGAATTTATAATCAATGTACAAGATGATTCTGACGACAGCAAAGCGGAATCGGAAATCGAAAATTTATCTGATAGTGATTGAAAATACTGAATAGTACTACTTGTTTCGTTTCCATTCTGTAACACCAATGCTTAATTAAATGTCTACATCTTCTTAATATTTTTGTATTTATTGCAACCTAATTTAATTTATTTACAAAAAGTATATACTTTTAAAACCAAAATTTTATTTCGATTATTAAATCTCGACTTGAAATATTATATTATTATGATTTCTTTCCTAACGTTACCTACATTTACACAAACAAGCGCGCTTGTCGGGATACGTCACTACTACAATCAAAGCCGAACGGACTTCGTGAAATAGAATATCTATAACACTGCTGCCACAATGCTGCCAACATCAGCAGGCAGGGGACATCTTATAGTGAACGGTCTGTACTCACCTGACACATTTTTGTTGTTTCGGCAATATTTTGTTATTTTGTATCACCGAGATTTAAGGTATGTTTCTAAATATTGTAAACTGTTTTTCTTTTTAAATAAATAATAATAAAAATAAAACTGTCAGTTATAGTGAAGTTATATTTTTTTTTCTAAAGTAATAGCTAAAGACAAACTCAATTCGATGTCCATTGTTAATTCTAGTATAAAGTTGGCCTTACAACTTTTATACTGAAGTAGTATGTTTTTGTTATTGTTTAGTGTTGCACAGATTTTGCTGTGTTAACACAAAGACAGTAATTCTGAAAGAGATGAATGTAAGGAATGGATTGTTATGTTAGTTACTAATATTGCAAAGGGCGTCCGATAGAAGATGATGTATGTTTAATCCCAAGTTTAATCCGATGATGAATGAATGTGAATGAATGGTGATAAGACTGACACAACTCAAGGACTCATTGAATGACTTTATGCCAGGGCCGGTCTTGTAAGGAATGTGTAGTTTGTATAAAATCTGACCTGCCTGTTGGTTTTTTTTTTGGATTGATAACTGAAAGATGGATATTTGTTTGTATTTTTTTTAGTAAGTAAGTATATTTATTTACTTAGAGAAACTTAACTTAATGTTGTTATTTTGGTACTTATTGTTTTTTTTTACAACTGTTGTTGTTACTTAAGTGGCTGTATTGCCTATTACTAGTATTACTATTACTAGTATATATTTTTCTACTACAACTTTGTTGATAGGGTTGTAAACTTTGTTACTTACAAGTTTTTTTTCTCTTTTAACAACTGTTGAGTTGTTGTTTGTGGTGATGGGTTTTAGTTATACCTTATGGTATGTTGGCCATAGGTGTAACATTTTTTGGTTTTGTTACTGATATATTTCACAGATTGTAGGTATCTACCTATCTACTTAGATTCATTGTTGTGTTATAACTTAGTTTTTTTTTCTCAGTATAGATTGGTTGTAGATTGTTTCAACGCCGGGACGGCGATCGGTTCACTTCATGACCCTTTTCTTTGGAGGGGGGGCATTGTAACGTAGGTACGTTTTTGTGGGTTATAAAAAATGAAAACTCGCGACCTTAGAATTTTGAGATTGGCAACATTCTTTTTTTTCTTCGAGACGGAACGCACCGCTACTGTCAAGATGTGAAAATTTTTCTTTTTGCCGGCTTTGCTGGCTAGATGTTGTGATCGTCCCATGTAATAAACCTTTTATTAAATAAGGCATTACACTTATAATATGTAGTCGCCTCAGTTTGTGTAATAAAGAAATTTTTGCCCATATTGGAAACCATATGGTGAGTCACATTGTCAAATCTTCACGTCTGATTGTTAATCCTATTAGTTTGAACGAATATTCAGTTAGATATCTTTTTAAGGCTCCATCACAAATGTTGGTAATTGTCGCCTTCTTAAATTATTCCAAATTGAAGCCTATCTAAAAAACATAACCTAGATCTGACCATCTCGGGTAATAAAGTTTATAATTCTTTCCAGGGTGCTTTGTATGAGTAACTCTGGTGGAGTTTTATTTGGGTATATGTTGTTGAAGCTGTCTTTGACATGATTAACAAGATCATGAGAACCTCTTGGTAGCCTGCAGGTTTGCTTGAATGAAATGTGACCAAGGAATTATAAGGTAACAAAATCTATAGAAACAAAAGAAAGAAAGTACCTTTGGTGATATTGGATATTGGATCTTGATATTACTTATTGTAGTGACATTAAAAGATAGGATATTCTATAATTATTGTTTTAGAAGATAATCCTTGCGGTTAGTTTTAAGTAGTCTTAAGTAACTAACCTTAGTTTATTAATTATTTTGTTTATTTAGCTTCATGGTAATTTAAAGTACCTATATAAATTGTTTTTTTTTATGTATAAAAGAGACGGTGAGGTGATTTAGTATGGTGAACTCTGTCTCCTGAGCTAGTTAAACTTTTTTCTCACCGCTCTCTGTGTAAAGATACTCAGGACTCGCCTTGAGCTAGTATTCAATAAAATCTGTGATTATATCAGTATTAACATCTTTTATTTTATATCACAAGACAAGTAGGACCTACTCAAACAAACAAATGGCGCCCAATCTTTAAATTTTTATTGTTTAAGAGGTGTAATAATTGTTATTGCGCCCAATTTACTTTTTTGTGTGTTGTTTTATTGAAAATAATATATCTCTTTTTGTCAATGTTACAACTTTGCAGTTCCAAATTAAAATTCATTTAATTTGTGTACAACAAATTAATTTAAATGAATTTTAATTTGTGTACAACAACACACTTTACTTTGTTTATTGAACATTTTATTGTCAAATACTGTTCTGTTTTTATTGTTTGTTACAAACAAACTTGTTTTCAGGTAATTTACATTGATGTTACCATATTTTTTACATTAGCTGATATTTACAGTTATATTTTGTATTTAATTATAATACTAACATAGTATTTAATACTATTAAGGTTTTCTTGTTAAAATATCACCATGGCGAACTTAAAATCAATTAATTTTCATGCTTTAAAATTTGTAACGTTGTGGATTGGGGGGAGTGTTCTGTTTGTGCCCGGAGTGAAGATTGCTTAAGTTGTAAGTAACCAGACACTCCTACCAAAACACAGGTCACAAAATAAAGATACTCTGAGCGTAAACACCCTAGACTCTAACCCTAGATCCTACTTATCCAAGATTTAGCGGGGTAGGTCCTACTTAGCAGGTCTTGTGATATAAAATAAAAGATGTTAATACTGATATATCACAGATTTTATTGAATACTAGCTCAAGGCGAGTCCTGAGTATCTTTACACAGAGAGCGGTGAGAAAAAAGTTTAACTAGCTCAGGAGAGGGAGTTCACCATACTAAATCACCTCACCGTCTCTGTTATACATAAAAAAAAAAACAATTTATATAGGTACTTTAAATTACCATGAAGCTAAATTAACAAAGTAATTAATAAACTAAGGTTAGTTACTTAAGACTACTTAAAACTAACCGCAAGGATTATCTTCTAAAACAATAATTATAGAATATCCTATCTTTTAATGTCACTACAATAAGTAATATCAAGATCCAATATCCAATATCACCAAAGGTACTTTCTTTCTTTTTTACCTTAGATTTTGTTACCTTATAATTCCTTGGTCACATTTCATTCAAGCAAACCTGCAGGCTACCAAGAGGTTCTCATGATCTTGTTAATCATGTCAAAGACAGCTTCAGCAACATATATCCAAATAAAACTCCACCAGAGTTACTCATACAAAGCACCCTGGAAAGAATTATAAACTTGATCACCCGAGATGGTCAGATCTAGGTTATGTTTTTTAGATAGGCTTCAATTTGGAATAATTTAAGAAGGCGACAATTACCAACATTTGTGATGGAGCCTTAAAAAGATATCTAACTGAATATTCGTTCAAACTAATAGGATTAACAATCAGACGTGAAGATTTGACAATGTGACTTACCAATGGTTTCCAATATGGGCAAAAATTTATTTATAACACAAACTGAGGCGACTACGTATTATACGTGTAATGCCTTATTTAATAAAAGGTTTATTACATGGGACGATCACAACATCTAGCCAGCAAAGCCGGCAAAAAGAAAAATTTTCACATCTTGACAGTAGCGGTGCGTTCCGTCTCGAAGAAAAAAAAGAATATTGCCAATCTCAAAAATCTAAGGTCGCGAGTTTTAATTTTTTATAACCCATAAAAACGTACCTACGTTACAGACGTAAGCACGGCGCTATCAACTCAGCAGGGCTAGCATGCTCACATCGACAACGATATATCGGGCCTATATATCGATATTTTAGATATATTTTTATCCTGTCTACATGTGCTAGCATGGCTGCAACAATGAATCATGTTCATCTGTCAAAATACCGATTTTTTTACTTGTATCGATTTTCCCTAGCATGGTCACAATTTTGTCTATATTTTTCCCGATATTTATGACAGTTCAACATGACTTCATTTCGTGGCTGATTTGGTGCACGACAACAAAGTCTGTGAAAGTTTAGGGATTTATTATGGATTTTTTAAACATGTCAGTGGTTTATTATCGCTCTATAAACGGAAAGAGATATGAGAAGGAGCCAAAAAGAAAGTATCACCTAGCCTAACCAAGGCGCTGCATGCATAAAAAAAGATGAGACAGCGTGGATTTAGAACCTTGAAAGGAAGAAATGGTGATGATTTGCCAGTTTATTTAAAGGTAAGTCCACTTCATCATAATCCACCAAGCTGACTTGGTGCTGGCTGGTGGATGTCAGAATCTTCAGGGCGCCGAAATGGCTTCTGTCTGACAAACCTTTAGTCATTCATCAATCTATAAAAGGTCTGTTATTAATGAAGTGATGTTTTAAGATTTGCCATCGCTTTTATGTATTTTTTGTACCTACACTTAAAGCAGATTGAAAAATTTTTTTTTATGATTTGCATAGAAATTAAATATTTACTAAAAAATAAGCCTAAATTACGAGATGTAAAATATCTTTGTGTTCCTATGTTCAAAGCAGTTTTTTACTAATGGTAGCTGGCTACTAAAGATAAAGTGGACAAGACCATACAATTTGTCTTGATCAAACCACTTTGAGCAAAATTCTTGCAGTCTATTTCTGCAGGGTGAAAAATATCCTGCACCATCTAGGTATTAGGTTATGTTTTAGTGAAATTAGGTTTTGTATCCAAAACATGATAGTGTACCTACTATATTAGAACCCTATAATATTAACTAGGAAGATTTGAATAAATCACTGTGAAGTGACCCTTTATAACATTAATATTTTTATGATATTTATTTCAGTTTTCATGATTTATCACATTTTCTGTGCAAAACACATATACATTATGTAAAAATTTAAATATAATCAAACATTCAACCGTTGATTGATTATAACTGCTACAAACAACAGTCTAGACATAATCATTGATCTTTTAATTATATGAATTTCATGCTTCTTTTGCAGATCCACACTAAGAATAGTAGTATCAATGCTGGACCTAGAAAGAGTTTGTGATGCCCGCATTGATAAAGACTCAAATGTTAGAAATTATGTAACAAGGTTTTGTGATAGAAGAATAGGAAAATACTTTCTGTTAGGTAAGTAAGTTATCATGATATGAAATGAAAACTCATAGAGTAGGTACTTAAAAGATATTTCATAGTTCCGCTTAATATTTAAATCAATACTTGAATCATTAAAAACATAAAAAACCGCTACCTAAATCATTTCTATTTTGTAATTTCAATTACACTTTCATATTCAACTTTTTTGTATAAATGGCTGAAGCGATGTAGTGAATTTAACCCAAATGTTGATTTGTTGAATTAGAAGAGTGCAACTGTTTACTGACATCAATATATTACAGTACCATAGCTAGTACTTATTACAGTATTATAACTATTAATATCTCCAATTTGAAAGGATACTTGAAATGCATTTTTGGATATTCTTATTTAGGGATGCTCTTCATTTATGAATATTGTAAGTATCTTTAAATAATACAGAATGGTTCAATGGCTATATTAAATGAGTACCTGTCTAATTTAATTCCTTGTTGAATTCCTAGATAAAGAGAAAGTCTGAAATTTAAATCACCACAATACTTGTGATGTATTGTAGATTTTTATTTGAACTGTACTAGATAGACACTATAATTTACAGTAAATTTTATACAGATTCTTGTTTAGGTATATATTTAGTGGTATTTGTAATGTAAAATATAAGAATAATGAATACCTCAATCTAATATTTGTTTCTTTACATGTTGAACGAGCTCACAATCAACAGAAAACGTCAAGAAGAAGAAAAGCTGGCTATGAATCTATATTTGAGAAATCTAATTATTTTTTAAGAATAACAAGCATATTTTGAAGAGAGAATCTCAAGTGTCATAAAGATTTGTTTATAAGCTATCTAAATAAAAAATATTCTTAATAAGGTCACCTGAGGTAAATGCGTGACATTTTTCGTTTGTCCATTTTGATGACTCATATTTTTTTTATTAATTAGTCATTTTCGAAAACCTTATCTAGAATGTATTTTCTGGTTATTTATGTTCAAAATTAATTAAGTGCCTTCCTGCAAACGCAATGCTAAAAAAAGTTATCATAAGTTTTTTTTTATGTCGCCTTTTGACGCATTTACCCCAACTCGGGAAAATGCGTCTACAGTGAATTAATTTAATTCCAGACATCTTTTTGAGGCTCGCACCCTAACTTAAAACTCTTTTTTAAATTCTGTATTCATATATACTAATTGTTTAAAAATAAATCAAAAAATTAGTTCACCATAGGCATTTTAATTCACACGGGTTAAATGCGTTACATTTTTCAATGACGCATTTACCCAACGCCTAATCCAGGTGTTCTTAACATTTTCTTAAAGAGCGCTTTATTGATATTATCATTTTAAGCAATTTAATATCATAAAACGTTATTTTTTATATATACAAAACCTGAAAACAGTTTTTTCAGTAT
Source organism: Stenoptilia bipunctidactyla (assembly GCA_944452665.1). NCBI lineage: Eukaryota > Metazoa > Arthropoda > Insecta > Lepidoptera > Pterophoridae > Stenoptilia > Stenoptilia bipunctidactyla. The sequence continues at coordinate 16,143,689 of OX101726.1, forward strand.
CGGTAACAGGATCAATTTCTACAGAACCTGAAATAATGTACACACTCACTCACGCGCGTATCATGCGCGATCCTTGGACGCAAGTAGGTACCTACATCGCATGAAGATGAAGAGAGACTCACGCGACAAAACCAAGATAATACTTGAGGCTTGATACTTGCTGAGTTTTCTAGATAGTATTATTGAATATCGATTCTTTGAACGAAGATATTTGAGCCGTGCTTTAGGTTTCGCATAAACAAATAATAACGTTCTATATTATTGTAACGTTCAAAACAAACTAAATATCAATAGAATACAAAATGAAGTGAGACAAAATAAGTACAATTTGACAGTTTATGCTACATTTATTTATTCAACGAAACATAAAATACAAAAATAAAATATTATTTCAACACTTCTCACATTAATAAAATCCTTTCTTGCTTATGCAATAATCAAATTATTGTAGCACTTAAATAATTAAAAACAATTTTTAGGATAAAATATTACACAATTTCAAAATAACTAAGACAAAATAACAGAAAATACCAAATTATTTTATAACTAAAAATGGACTTTTCAGCGTAACAATAAAAATCTGAAAATGGAACATTAACAATGTTTAACTTACTTTAATTAACATTCACACTATATAAAATTGTAGACTATTTTTTATAAAATATATTAACGAGATCTCTCAAATACTGCGTATCAAAATAAGTATCAGTCTTTAGTTGCTTATTATCGAATAGTCTTTAAAAATATCAATAACTAATTATTTTAAAAAATCACAATAAAGTTAAACCAAGACTTCTATGAAGTCAAAGGTCAATTATGAACGCATTTTTTTTTTATTAAAATCACTTCAAAATGTATTGAATATATGGCATTACTGTATATTAAAAGATTTAAAGCTTTCCTTGAAAATTACATGTCCTCTTCGCGTTATAAGGGGTTTTTCTAAAAACATAACAATGTCGGAAACATGATTAACTTCTGAAATATCTTCTACGTCGGGGTAATGAAAAGATTGGATTTTACTATTTCTTATCTTCCGCAAGAACTTGACATTAGGGTTTTCACCTATCATTGAGATAACGTTTCCGACGAAGTACTTAACAGATTTTTTTGCTGCAAATTTGACTAGCAACCAGTCTTCAATTTTTGGGCTAATTTTATGTTGGTGATCCACAGTATTATATTCAAGTGTACTGTTACTTTGACCTTTTTTAACTGCTTCAAAGTTTTCAGCGCCTTGATCATCACTTGGACCATCTGAGTTTTCGAGGTTGTCCTGATTTACATATTCGCAATATGTATTCCAGTCCATATGAGAATCGTCGCTAAGAATTAGAGGATCATCATCACTGCTCTCTTCCGATGAATATTCTTCTCGTTTCTTTGTCTTACGATTTTTTGTCTTAGATGATAATTTCTTTAGTACACATTTTTTTTTCTGAGACTTCTTTTCCTTTTCCTCTTCTTTTTTTTTCTTTACACTTTCTTCAGTCCGCAGTTTCTGTAAAAAAATATCGTGAGTGATGATTTCGCATCCTTTTGCTACTTTACGTTTTTTCACTTTCATTACGTTTTCAGACTTCTTTATTGTTTGAAGCAACAAGCTTTCAAAAGTGGCTTTATTATCAATTTTTATGTTTTCGATCACTTGGATACGTGAAAGCCCGACCCCTGTACCTTGTATGATGATTTCTGAAGGTTTCAAAGGTTGTACATTAATCTTCTGTGCAACATCTTTATGTTCTGCTTGTGCAAGTGTCTTTGCATCTAAACTTTTTAATGTTTTTAAACACAAATTTGACAAAGTTGGAACTTTACATAGTGTTTCTTGACTGTTGACTATTTGAAATCTTTTAATGGAATCTGGGTCAAATTTTTCATCAGGAATCGCATTTTTGTTTATTGGGTAAACACCACCTTTCTTAAAACCATTTCTTATAATTTGTGGGTCCAGTTCTTGCCACACTTCTCCTAAGATTTCGCTGAATTGAGCCTTCTGAAGTTTTGCTCCTACATTTTGTCGCTGCCACGATAAAATTTTAGCATCCCATCGGTCCTTCATCGACTTAAAACCGCCAAGTCTAAAGGTTGCAAGAGGTGGCTGGCGTGAGATGGAAGTTTGATGATAGTCACCCCCATTTTTGCTGCATTTTCTAAAATATTTAACTGAATATGTGTCGAGTGTCCATCATATATCAACAAAGATGGCGATCGTTGACTTAAATGAGGTAAGACCGTTTGCAACATATATTTTTCAAAAACCTTTGACTCGATCCATCCGTTTTTGGTGGCAGCATATGATGTGCCTTTAAATGCTTTTTCAGACATCCACTGATCCCATATATTCTTTCCTCGAAATATAATCAACGGAGGTAACTTTTCGCCAAATGCGTTTGCGGTGAACAAAACTGTGACATTGTCCTTACCCGCAGAGGCTATTGTCCGAGTGCTAGCAAATCCTCGAGCACCTACTATTTTTGTTTTTTCTGGGTCTTTACTAAAACTAGATTCATCTAGATTCCAAATTTTTTCTGGACTGTAATTAAGGTTCAGCTCTTTCATACAGTTTTCGAGAGTTTCGAAGTAATCTTTAATTATAAACGGATCGCAAGCTGCTTTTCGTGGTAACTCAACTGCCTGAGGTTTTTTCAAAGATAAATTATTTCGTTTAAAAAAACCTGCAAACCAATCGTAACCCGGGGTGTCATTCTTGAAATCCGTTTTTATTTTGTTATGTTTGATGAATTTAGTTACTATTGTAGAAGTTTCTTTCAAAGACAGACCAATGCCATACTTTTCCATGGTTCGAAGGCCATCAGCCAATTTTTTTTCGTTTATTGGGTCAATTCTGGTTGGTCTACCCTTCGTTTCTTTAACAACGCCTCTTCGAAGCTTAACACGGTCTACTATAGTCGTTCTTGGTATTGCATACAGTTTTGATGCTTGGGAAGCATTAAGAATCCCATTTTTAACATCGTTGACTGCTTTTTTTAAAGTGTTTAAAGTATATGTGGAATTCTTTTTTTTAATGTAATTTCTCGGCATGTTGACAAAGGCATAGATATCTGAAAGAAAAATAATGAATCAATACCTATTTAACATTTAAATAATAAAAAACAACAGCTTTGTATTTCTGAATCAGCACCTTTCATAGCCACGAAGTAAAATGGAAGAGTATTAATTTTCGTGACAAAATATGCATTCATCGTCCGGATAATGATTGTAAATAGTGTAGGTATTGCAATATGAACACCAAAAAGGTAAGCTTCTTAATAGAGCTTTTGCAACTGATATGTTCATTGTCAAAATAAAATGATGAGGGCTATTTATGTCCACGTTCTGGGTTTCACCACATCCAAAACATTTATTGGATCGAACAAAGTGAGTTTTATGCCATGGCCAGGAAAGTTTCTGATTAATGTAATATTGAAAATCGTTTTTCGTCAAAAAGTTATCTATATCCATATAGATTAATATCATGATTGCAATCAATAAATTTTAATATTGTTTAGCTGAAATAAAAATACAAAAAAGCTTAAGTATTTCCACTTCTATCATAATATATACGTGTTTATTTATTACTTATTTAATTATTCAGGTACACACAGTGGTATAAATAACAGTATATCTTAAAGGCTAAACAATGTACAAAGGTAAGTACAGCTTATTTCAAATAAAAATTTCTGCCAGCTGACCCATGACTGTACAGGTGTAAAAAAGAAGCAATATTAGTGCGTGCGTACCTGCATATAAAATATTTACTTGTACTATTTGACTTAATAGACTCAATTACATATATTAAATACCCATAGATATATTATATGATACCATTTATATGATGAATATATTATTTATGCGTTATTTTTAATTAATACGAAACATATTTTGTATAATATTATATTATATGTAAATAAGATAAATAAAAAGATACCTCCTATATCCGCTTTGTAAATCGTTACTATCAGAAGCCTATAAAAAGAAAGAACTACAATTAGATTGATAAACAAAAAGATTGGGCACCCCTGGCATTGGGGTAAATGCATCACACAGACGCATTTACCCAAAAACCCAGACGCATTTACCTCTAAAGTTCAGACATAACCTCAAATTTAGAGTTGTTCATATCTCAGCAATCCGAATGTTTAAAATAAAAATAACTTTGTGAGCAGACGAGTAAATCTGTAAAGCTTACAGGTAATACAAACTTATATTAAACATTAATAAGATACCATCAATATTCATGGATTATAAACACTCACCTCTCGCTGCTCCGTTTGCGCACAAACAAGTGATTTTCAATATGGCTGATATGTCGAATTTTTGAGCTACAACGCCCTCTGTTCCTATTTAACGAAATAAATATTGTTCAAACTGTTATCACTAGATGGCTGAAGTTGTAACATTTCGCTTAGTTTGCGCGTAATTTCAAAAATATGCATTTACCCCATTGACGCATTTCCCTCAGTTGACCTTATATTGTTTACATGTTTTCATAAGATCCCACATTATCTAGGTACTCTAGTGGGTAGTAGCAGACAAACAATGACTGAAAAATGATAAGTAGAAACTATATACCATAGAAGGCAATGCTATTTTGTATAACAAATTGTGCATTGAGGTACTCTGGTGCGTTGGTCAAGTTGGGCTGGATTCAAGTTCCTAGGCAGTCTAGGAAATAACTAGGTAGCTAGTCTCTGTCTCTGGGTGTATATGAAGACGACCTCAAGTTCCATTGCGTGGTCTCCATAACACAAACTTATACGGGGTGTCCCGCCAACCCTATATAATACCTTCACGGAGGTATTCTAGTACCCACAAGAATTACAGAAAATATATAAAAAAAGAAAATATAGTATGAAAGAAAAAGTCGAAATTTACTGCTTTCATACAAAAACTTTCAAATTAATTTCGTATTTTCCTGTTTTTATATATTTTCTGTAATCCTTATGGGTACTAGAATAACTCCATGAAGGTATTATATAGGATTGGCGGGACACCCTGTATAAAAAGCATGCTTTCAGGCAAGTTTCTCCAAGACCCTTCTAACTATGAAAATTGCAATAACATGCTTGCATGGAAATTTCAGTAGGATGAGAGAAGAGTAGGAAATTACTTAGTAAGTAAATTAGCATTATAACTGAACTTAAGAGCAAGTTAACATTGTAGGTACATGAAAAGGATAATAAGAAAAACACTTGAGTTAGGAGATATATTTATTTACTTGATGCATAATTTATATTTTAGAATACTAAATGCACTGTAATATTGCAGTCTTATTGAACAATTACAAATAATAAATGAGTAAACCATTGTTTTTATTTGTATCAAAAGTTATCAATTAAGCAAGCATTTCATCAATTAGTTTATATTTTTGATAGTTTATATCATTGAATAATGACAAAATATAAATAAGTAGGTACTTAAAACCAAACAACGATATAGGTAGGTAATTGATATCAACATTCAGCGTGTCACAGCCTCTACAACACTACCGTGAACAAAATAGAATAGGGCCGTATGCTATGCTCTGACGGAAAAAAAATAAATACAAAACCATTTCTAAGACATTTATCTAAATAATATTGCGAAATTATTATTAATATAAAAGAGCATTTGTGGGGAAATCAAGTTATCTCAGAAGCCAAAGAGTGTAATCTTTAATACTGTCAAACTTATAATAATACTGCAATTATTTACAAAACTTAATTAAAATAATAAATAATGAACAGTCTCACCTAAATTTTGAATTATGTTAAATTCAACTTCACAAACTTGAAATACTGTTCTAGTAAGACAAATTATAAAAACCATTGAAACCATTATTTTTATCAAATCTAAGACCGTTTCAGAAATCAATTTTCACATACTAACTTAAACTTTATATTGCATTATTGTAACACAATTAATTGAAATTAACTATAAACCAATATTATGATAGTAAACACTTTTACGATACTAAGCTCAAAACTAAATATGTTGTAATTAAAATCAACAAAGTATGTTCTTTGTAAAAACAATTTTATAACACCCTGGACCCGTCTACGATACAATGCACTGAAAAAAGAACATGACTATTTAATGGCACTTTACTGCTTCAGATAAATGTAGCACTTAGTGTAAGTAAATAAAATCTATATAAATAGCTACTACTATTAACCTTAGGTACAATCACTTGATAAAGTGTGTAAAATATGTTTTTCTATCATAGAGTAACATTCCAACTTAATTTCAGTGCAAAAAACTATCTTATAGTTTTAAATACATACTGAGATAATTTCTAAATACCCAAACTTATAAGTTAGTATCAGGCGTCCATAAAAATAATTCATTATGGTGCTGCATTTAGTTACTGTAATGGTGAAAATCTTAAGTTTCTTGCACAAGAAGCAATTCTTTTATTCTTCCTTTATAACGCATTATGTTCATTAACATTGCTGTCAGCACTTCTCTGAGCAATTCCTGAAATCACAATTGTAAACATTAGTAAGTATTGAACAGGGACACAGATGAAATCAAAGGTATACTTCACGAATTGTGTTTCTGATAGTAAACATAATAACAAAACATACACATGATATATGATTTGTTCAAGTCAATTCTATTATGTGCTGAGTATGTGCTTATCAATTATACCCTTTTCAACACTATTTTTACATATTGGTTTATAAATTTAAACACTGAACAGATTTTTAACATATGATATTTGAAAAAAATCACAATATTTTTGTTTTAAATGACATCTGTTTTGTCTTAAGGCACGTAACATACAGATAGAAAAGAAATCAAAGTCAATGAATTTATATCTATTGTAGCAAAGTTTTCTATGAGAAACAGCTTTTCTTAAAATATAAAAGGCAACACTGCCAATGGAGTAGACAATTATCACAGAATATATTGTGGTAATTCCGGTGTAGGCAAACTATTGCATGTAGTTAATATTGATAAATAAATTGATTACTTACTACTTTATACTGTTAAATGGAGTGCCGAAGTTGCTCGAAGTGGTGTTTACAACTGCTTTTAATACACAGGGCCAAGTGCAGTTTTAAAATCCCTGTGCTGCTAGGTTCTTGGTCTTAAAAGTGGCTCAACACATCACAAAATAATAATATTTAAACGAAAACATTTTTAGGTCGCCATTTTTGCCGGTTACTTGACTTTGACTTGACGTTTAAATGTCAAATGTCCTGTCAAAGTCATCGTGGAATGAACATACCCTACTATTTGGAGTGATTGAAATATTCAGAAACACCTTTGGCAACATCGGATGTAGTCTATGTTGCAATAGAAAAGAATGTACTATTTTAGAATATGGCAACGGGTTTTATCACGTTACCGAATCGAATAAAGCTATCTATCATGGTGAGCATGCTAGCTAATATGATAGGATAAAATAATTCGATAATGTTTATCTTGTCGATTCGAGTATTTATCGATGTGAGCAAGCACGTTACGTTGGTAGGTGTAGACGGCTTCACGAATGGTCGTCGACCCAGTAAAACTCTTTATTTATTTATTTATATCTGCTGAAAAATTATGTACCTATTTTTATTACATAATTATGATCAGAATCGAGTACAGAGTGCTCTCCTTCAATATCTAAAATTTGTCACCAGTTACCCTTTATAACATCGTATACTTCACAGCCATCGGAAGAATTGCACCCGACGTCGCCTAGTAACGACGGCTGGTTGCCATTAAACTAAAAGAAGAAGAAGAATTGCAACCACCTTGATGACTCTACTAACGTGTTGCATTAGTAATTTTTGCTTGGTGGTAGGATCCCTTCTGGGTCCGCCTGGCTAGCGACCACCCTTTATATAAAGTCTGCCGCCAAATGTTACCGCTCCGGCGGTAATGTGTTCCGGCAATATTGTATAAAGAGCCAGTTCCTTCCTAAACCCGTGTGCTTTCATCTTCGACCTCATCGTCACTTACCATCAGGTGAGATTGAGGTCAAACGCGGGTTTAGTCACTTATAAAAAAAAGTGTCAAATAATACTTTTATGTTCCAATGATGATTTTTAGAGATATCAAATACAATGAGCATTAGATGATGAATTAATCTCACTGTAATTTATTTCTATATTTTTTCGAAGTGTCCTTTTTAAATTGAGAGGATTATTGTATTCTTAAACCGGATAGTTTATTGAAATTTTATGATTTTATTTTTCATGCAAGTTCATATTTCTACTCGTGTTCACCTTAAACGAGCAAAACCCTTCTACGTCTAGCAATTTACTTGGCACTACTTTAACATATTTATTTTAAGTTAAAAGAACATTATCTCTTCATTTTATGCGTAAAATATTCAAATTCGATAGACTCAATACGTCAATATTCAGAGATTCGTGCGTGTATGCGGTATAAAATGCGAGTCGCGTGCGCAGAACATTGTCACGCCGCCGGAGCGTAACTCCACAATGAATTACTTTATTACCTACAAGCAGTTGCACGCGGTTTATCTCGAGTAGCTTTTGAACCTGGTAGTATGTTTTTTCTACGTATCCTTCATAAAAGAAATGAAATAATAAGTTTATTGATTTTGTATGAACCCCTTTTTTTCAAATCGATTGCTTCTGCTATCATCAGAATGAAACAAACACTTCAGCATTATAATATAGCTGAAGTGTTTGTTTCGTTCTCATGATAGAAGAAGCAATGATCACACGTATAGAAGTCTGACTAAGTGAACAATTTTTAAGCCACATTTTACTTTTTTAGTAACATTCCTTTACTCTAGAATATTGTTCTAAAAATTTCCACCCTTTCCAGTAAAACGGTATTTTAATACGTTTGTATACTTAGTTAACAAAATACTTAAATATAACTGTGCTTCTAGCTGACACGTGACAATGAACCAAGTGACAACTACTGCTCGAGTAAAGAATGAATTATTTTATTACAAATATTTCGGGCCTGCCAATGGGTGTGCTCCTCATGTTTTCTTAATAAAGATGGTACGCTAACATGACCAACATGACTGTTTTGTAATTTTTATGTAGGTATAGAGTTTTGTTATAAGTGCATGTTCTCCATCTCATGGATACTTACAATTATTTGGCGACATCGAAGTCACACCTGGGCTTAGAGGTAGCTGTATGTTGAATAAACAACTACTGCACATTAAAAAAATTCCAGGTTAAATGGTCGTCTAAGGGATTTTTTTCAAACGAAACTTATTCCTAAACTTACACAAAGCCTTTGGAGCTAGAGAGGTGAACTGGGAGTAAATAGAAAATTACGATAATTTGTTACTTAACTAAATTGTATTTTTATCTTTTCAAATACTAATCATTATTGTGGATTCTGAGAAGAAAATAGCTAAAATTTATCTAACATACACAACAATAAAATTATAATAAAATGCACACTTAAATGCTCAAAGCATGACATTTATACAGGGCGACTGGTGACAAATTTTAGATACTGAAGGAGAGCACTCTGAACTCGATTCTGATCTGATCGTAATTAAAAGTAGGTATTTAATTTTTCAACAGAAATCCTTCTGAATAAATAAAGAGATTTATTTATTACGCTTATGTAACCATGCGTTGCGTAATGATTTCTTTAACTTTCGTTTAAGTTTACTCAGTAAATAATTAACATTTTTTATTTTATTTTATTATTCTTTCTCTTCATGTATGATCTCAAACAGTGACGTCCTGGAATTTCTAAAATGACCCACCAGTCACCTTGTATAGATGGTATTCTTTGTTCTTTTTTTAAATCCAGTGAAGAACTACATCGAACACCGCTAGGAAGAGTATCCTTCAAATTGACTCATCACCATCATCAGCCTGGAGACACCGAGTTTTTCCACATCAATCGATCGCGCGCTCACCCACATGCAGCGTTTGCCGGCGACTTTGATGAGCAATTGTTGTCGTGACCAACTATCTCCGTCGGTCTATCTTGCGAGTGGCCTGCTGTCCTGCGCTCCGTCACCCCATTTTGAAATACTGCGACATTTAGGACTAGAATGATTTTTGGAGCTACTGAACTATGTCGACGGTAATTGACTCATTCAAACCCACTGTATCGGGTGGAAGAACTAGAAGGATCTTGACTTATATTTATTTATTTATTCTTCATTGTACACAAAGATAAGGAATATTTTTACAACAATTTTATGATCTTATCCAGACAACCCTAACTTATCTAATATACGGATTTGTTAATAGACTTAAATTAGTTCCTTAGCCCATGATAAACCTTAATCTTCCCAAGGGGTTTCATAAGCTTTGACGTGGCGAAAAAGAACTAAAAAAATGATTCTGGACTTACTACCACCCGTAGACTACTTTTGAGGCACTTTTTTTCAGTGGTTTTAGAGCTTGGCGCAGCGGGACTATTTAAGGAGATTTCACAAACACCTTATACGATATAAACATTCATTCAGGGATGGCAATAATATTATAATTGAAGCCTATACAGGCCGATTACTATTTGTATAATTTTAGGTCGAAAACCGAAAAAGGAGTGAGCCTGTTTTTTGTTTCTCGCAATTACTTTTATAAATTATTTTGCTTATCAAAAATTTGCAGAAAAAACAGGTATTGCCCTACATAGACGATTTATTTACAAATTTTGACATGACACTTATAATGATGGCAAAAAATATACATTTATGGAATATTTTTCTTTATCTGGATCCTAAAGGAACATTGTTATGAGAAAATGTAAGTACGATTTTTATTAGTCCGTACTCTTAACGAATAAGTATTTAATTCCCTATTTTTAAAATTTTCCGAATATTTGATCTAACACTAAATGATATGAAATTACTAAATGTCTTGTGGAATATCTCATAAAAAAATCTATGGCCCTTGGTTTAGGAAAGTGCTCTAAAACAACCAAGCAACACCAATCGTTAATATTTATCAAGAGAAGTTGTAGAGAATACATATTCCTTTAAATCGTTTGCTACCACACCCGTTTCTTTGTCCTCATGAAATCTTGAAATTGTCGTAAGTACTGCATCGTTTTACTGGTACAAAAAGTAAGTACTGTGTGTTAATCTGCTGCTCCGGTCTTTTTAGGTACCCAATAACAAATCTTGAAACAAATCTATTTGTGTTATCTTGGTATTTTTTCGCTACGAAGTCATGTAAGATTTCAGCTCAGAAACATTTTATTTGCGCGCCATCTGTTGGTTTGACAAGTTTGCTTTATGTACCGTATAACCTGTAATGGCTGTATAAAACCGTATAACAATTTCGCTTTAATATTCTATCTTTAGGAGTTCTAGAATAAAAATATAGATGGCGCTGAAATAAGTTTTTCGATAAAGACGATAAAACAAAAATAAATGTAGAAGCCACTGAAAATCGCCATGTCATCAATTACCAGTCGATAATTGCTAAATTCGAAGTCGAAATATTCAAAAACTAACAGTTTAAGAAATCATATTCTTATCCAACTGTTAGGCTTTAATCTAACTTTTATGTTCCTACGTGACAATGTTAGCCAGTAGGTACCTATTACTTTAACTAGTATTACTTTATGTCCCGAAGCAGATTGCGACAACCATCTCAATCAACTAAGGGTTTCCACCCATTATAGAGGCAAGGGCGTTATACTATTTCAAATTATACGTTCTATTTTTCTCCTACGAAAAAATCGGTCACAGACTTTAGGTAGTGGACGAGCATCCTTAACTAAAATTTTCAAAGGTCTACTTTTGTAACTGTTTCAAAAAAAATTTCTAATATGAAAACAGTGTAGGTATCTCTTATCATGGCAGAATACATCGTTAAAAACGTTTGATGGTAGCGTTGGGTATCGGGTCACCCTCTTCCCTAAAATATGGTTGAGGAGGGTGATGGCTGGTGCTTGCGTTATACTCGTGAACGGGTGCTACTGGCGGTGCCAGGTCGTTTTGCTAATGATGACTATTTTATTCCATTCTTGTTCAAATACTCTGGTCCCAGTTTGTCATGTTCGTATTGTGCATAGCTCATTGCACCTACTATGTAAGCAGTTTGTTGTGGCATGACATTGGCTCTCACAATTAGCTGTCTTGTGTTGGTTTTTTTTCATGTCACGGTCAATTTGTACTGTACCTTTTTGTAATAATTTGATAATTCTGACTGAAAAAGAGTGCCAAGAGTTTTTTTCCGCTGGCTTTGTTTGTCTCTTGGTCTACTGTAATATCTTATTTAACAACTATGATCAACTAGTTAAAGCCGAAGTATGTGATGACTGACTTCATCAAGTGTTTTGTAAAATTCCTAAGATGAATAAAACTTTATGAATTTTGAAATTTAATTTTTATAAGCCTCAAGAAATCAAGTTTACAGTCTAATATCAACTGATGCCAGTAGCTATCACCTTTAAGTCAGAGCTGGGCAATATTTTATGGAGAGTCAGATCAACCCTAGACTCATGCGCTATCTATCTCTAGAGTGCTCTATATTTGGCACTTTTCATTTGTTGAGATTGGGATCAAATAAGACAATTACTTGATCCCAATCTCAACAAATGAAAAGTGCCAAATATGAAAAATGATAATCAAAGCAAGAAAATCAATGACAAAACAAAAAATATCTTAATTCATAATGTTATTTGGCTTAAAATCTTACTTAGGTACAAAAAAGGTCAGCAAAAAGTTATATATCTACATCGATGGTTATAAAAGTGAAAAAAAAATGTTTTGAATGTCGAATAGCTTCTGTTGTATTCCTAGCAGAGTTCCTATTGTCCCATTTGTGAGACTCTGGCACCGTCCTGCAGGCTGGTCTGTGTGTTGGTCCTGGCTTGTCGAGCAGCTGGGTTCTTTACGTGGAGGAACGACTCCACAACCACTTCCTCGACGAAGGGCTGGTCTGCTTCTGCAATTTAAATAAACTAGTTTTAGTTTTGCAACATTTTACACTTAGATAGGTGTGAACCGTATTGATCTACGAATTATAAGTGGCACTGTGGTCTAAGACGCTTCTATGTAAATCTGGAAGTCTCAGGTTCAATTCCCGCACGAAACAACAAAGTTGCGGATCTGGATGTTCCTAGCTGTCTCGCGCAGTTTTACCCGTGCAATTTCAAATCCCCCAGGAACATCGGGATAAAAAGCCTATGTCCTATTCCAGATGGTAAAATATCACTATGCCAAATATCATCCAAATCCCTCGAGCTGTTGAGCCGTGATTGGGGAACAAACATTTATACATCCATCCATCCAAACTTTCACATTTATAATATTTGTAAGATTTATGCCCATCTGCACTAAACTTTGATCGTAAGTTGATACTTAAAACTGTATTCTCACGTGCAACGAGAATTTAATGTCATGATTGGCTTGATCAAAAAGTAATGAGAATACTATAAATAATGTATTGTGGGAACTTGTGCGGCTCAGGTTTCGTCAATATACCAACTAGTGAAGGGGAAATTTTCCTATCCCGTGTCAAATCAGCCGTCAGATAGGACAAATAACAATCAAATACAATCAATTGTTGTTAATTAACTAAGGATCAAAGTTTAGTGCAGACGGGCCTTATATTCTAGGTTCCCCCTACCTAATTTGCTACATGGTTGATCCCATACCACAAGCTTTGCTTATTTTGGGATAGATGCAGCAGTTCTTCAAATGACAACAGTCAAACATAGTAACTGAATTTTAATGCAAAAATGCTCTCGTGGATAAACGAAAAATAACTATGAAAATGATTGTATAAAACTATATAAAACATATGTAAATATTTACAAAAATGTGGTGTTGATTCAATGTTGCTAAGCATTAATTATGTTAAAAGCTGTTTAATGAACACAACTTATGTAATGCGTCAGTGGCACACACGCTCGGCCGAGGCGCCTGACCTCAATTTATGTGACGACTTGCGGACAAACACGTTGTTTATGCTAATACCCAGTTCACGATGAAGGTGCGAATCGAGTCAATCAATATTATTTCACATATGTTTGATCGTTATAGTTCGAGTTTTTAAATGTTATAAATATATGTACCTACTGGGTATTTCTGTATTTTTCAAATAAACGTAGAAGAGTAATAATAATAAGTTAAATAACACTTCTTGATTAAAATTAAATATATTTTACCGATAATTTCGTAAAAAAGTTAATCTATGTAATTTTACGTCAATTACATTAACGAATAACTTGAATTCTTTTAATCGACTCTAGTAGTTTAATAAATCGTTCTAACTGTGGCACCCTAGTCAAATATACAACGTAATATAATAACAATGGTGAAAAACTAGACTGAGAAGTCCTCTATACGTACATGTAGATTTTCCTCGTATTAGTAAACCTTAGCGCTACATCAACACGCTCATTGCAACCTACTATGAAGAAGATTTCTCTAAAAAGGTCTAAATATTTTAAAAAAAGTCAGTGACTCACCAGTGTTTTGAAACTGCAGTTTGGTCCGGGCTTGCGGCGCGGCCAGGGCTGTCACCAACAGCGTCAGCAGTAGTATCGCGCGCATGGCGGCGATGAAGGCACTGCGCGAGTGATACTGCGCAGCTGTCACTGCGCAACTTGCGTGGGGCTATTCTTTAGTTATGTAAGGCATGTTAGCTTAGTCTGTACAAAACAGGGTGTGCAACCAACTATCTGAATATGTTTATCCAGCTTATGGTCATTTTATAATTGTTTTCAAGTGCCTAGTGTGTAGGCATAATGAAAGATTCTTTTTATTTATTTACAAAAGATATAAATTAGGTGAGCAGTTGTTACGATTCTGATTAGGTGAATAACATAGTACGATACAATCAACTTTAGGAATGGAGTATATGAAACTGTGTTTATTCTACTAAAAAGTCGTTTTGCTGATAAAACAGGCTATATTTAAACTTAATTTATTGCAAGCCATCAATCAATCAATCCCACTTGTATTCCACTGTGAGGGTTTAGAGACAGGTTATTTTATTTTTGTGATCGCGAATACCCAGTAAGCACTAAATTTTGGCACTCCGCGTACAATATTTTTATTTTAGTTATTATTTGTTCCATTAGTCCCTTTAGAAAAGTTAAGGTTTTTTAATGCATCACGCATTATTTTGTAAAAATCTATTTTGCCTTTAACAATTATCTTGAACATATTGTATTATCTCGAACATATTGTATTATCTTGAACATATCGTATTATCTTTATCAACTGTTATACCTTTATGTTGAACAATACATGCTACCGTTCTACACAACTCTTATAATAGCTCTACTATACAGGGTGTTTGGTAGAGGGTTAGCCCTTAATAAATGTTTTAAAATACTTTTTGTATCATAATGTTTCTAATGCTGTTTGTTTACATTATAGAATTATTATATGTCATGTAAGCAGTTTATATCGTACCTTGAATTTAGAATTTTATTGAAATGCAGTTTACATACTTTTCCTTACATAGGTATTACCAGGTGAACGCAAAAAAATAACAATTTAAATACCAATACGCCTTAATCAGTTTAATCCTCGTAATTAACAAAAGCTTTAAACCACTCAGTGAAATGTTTTCCTATTATTTTATACATATGCTTACTTATAGCAATTATTGTGACTTATACATATTCAATTCAATTCAATTCTTGCAGTAGAGCACTATCTTTATTAATATTCTCATGACTTTTATTTAGTTCTTTAGGTTATTTAGTAATAAAGAAGCAATTTCGTAAAGTTTTACGAAACAAAGGCTTTCACACAGTAAAGTGCTTCTTGAATGAGTTTAACCCATGCAGGATTGCATGGCACTAGTAAAGTTTTATTCGCGTTTAATTCTTTACTTTGTAATCGCATATTATCTGTTCTATGAATGAGTACCGATTCAGTACAAATCAATCCAAAATAAAAATAAATTAATAATTAGTAATCATTTTTATTATATAGAGGGTGGAATTTTTGAATGCCCGCTTGAGGGAAAGTACTCTCAATTATAGAGATAGCAAATTTTACTTCAAAGAAACATTAACTTATTTTGGAAAAGAAATAAAACTGCAATCAAAGATTTTTCGAAAATTTGCTTGTTTCACCCAGAAATCGAACTGACTAAAATCTGAAAATTAAGACCTCATGGTATTTCTGTAATTAAATTAACTTAGTATGTTAGAGAGATTTCTTTCTTGTGATTGACCCTAACGATTGATGCAATAAAATTACAGGGTGTAATTTTTACAGATTTAAGTCGGTTTGATTCCCGGGTGAAACGACCGAATTTTTGAAAATCTTTAAAAGCAGTTTTATTTCTTTTCCAATACAAAGAATTGTTTCTTTGGAGTAAAATTTGCTACCTCTGTTATTTAGAGCACTTTCACTTCAATGGTCTTTCAAAAATTCCACCCTGTATATTCAAAGACTAGTAATTTTTACTTAAATGAGAAATATATGATATATCTTTGATACGTGATAATATCTGGTCAAAAACCTTTTGGTATCGACAACGAGAAAGTCAGATAGTTCATATGCCTTATTTTCGACAAACTTTTATATACCTACGTAAAATTTAGTAACATTGTTTGAGTTTATTTGAGTTAAATTCTTTTCTCTTTTTTAGTCAATGTAACCTTATAACCTACCATATTATGTCAAATTTGTGTACAACTTTTATTGAATGATTGTTATGCAATATCTTAATTTAAGCATACATATAATAGTTATAAGATAACAATAATTTGTTGTTGTACCGAATAAATAAATAAATAAATCCCAGGTGGGGAACTAAAAGACAGCGTATCTACTTATTTTCTTACCATCAGATGACATTGAGTTTTGACGCAAATTTAATTTTCAAAAAAAAAGAGACATTGACTTCTATAAGATGTTGAGAGAAAACTGATCATCAAAGCTTTTTTTTTTATAAAATATGGATGGGGCGTTTGTCTTCCATGACACCTGATGTTAAGTGAACATGAAGACTAAGGTGGTACACGTCCATCCACGAGAAACCTATTCACTCGACGCTTAAAAGTACTAGGACTATACTGGTCAGGGAAAATAGATTAATTAATTAGCTTTCCTAATTATTATTAGAACTAATTTATATACAACGTTTATAGAAGTGAGAGGTATCAAAAGAAACCACATATACCAGGTATACAGGGTTGATTTGTAGTCATCAGCCAAATTTAATTGTTATTTCCTTTGATAAGATATAAACGTACCTGCATATTTATTTTATAGTCACTCAGTACGGAAAAGTAGAAATATGGAACCACAAACTTTTAAAAAAATTGTCACTGTTGATGACCATACCTACTACGAAGCGGCATTTCATTGATAATACTACGACGTAGTACTACAAGATGTTGTGTTGTAGCGTGTAGTTGCCTTTATTTTAATGGTAATTTAGAGAGACCATGTTTTTCTTAATATGTTAGCGGATATATTTATTTCTTTGTAAAAAAAATTACTTTTTTTTTGTAAAAATCGTTTCTATAAATTATACTTATTGTGTAAAAAAAATTTGGCTGTTGACTACAAATGAACCCTGTATAACCCACTGTTAATCCGAAACCATTAAAAAAAGTTTACGAGAAGTATAAGAAAAAACTTTTCTTAAATAACTTGAATAGCTTAATAATTAGGTTAAAAGTAAACATCCTTTCAAAGATTTGGACTGACATTTTGACGTTTCGCGGTGAATGACCCTTAACTATAGTACTTACGACCAGGTGATTAAAAAAAAATCCTGTGACTAACTTACATTGATCTGATTTTTGTAGTGTAGCCTGATAATGATACACAAAATATATGGTTTCATTAAATGCCTCTCGCTTGCATTAACGTTGTATAAGAACTAGAACTATCGAACCAACTGAATCATGACCCATTATACTTATAATTCGTTTGAAATTGTCAAACTTATAAGGTCTATCGCGTATAATGCACTTAGGATATTTTAGATATGTCTCCGTGTCAAAAATGAGACGAGGGACATTTATAACTCTTATTTTCAAAATCATATTCTGTTAGTTTACTTCACTTTATCAAGTTCTTCATCGAAGCTCAAGAATCCATTTCTCTCGCTCTAGTTAATTCTGGGGAAATTACAACTCGCCTCTTAGCTATGCAGAATAGGACGCAGGAAACGTCAAAAATATAAAAACGACTTGCGTCAGACCCTGTACATATGATTAAAGTATATGAGGAAGAACATCTTTTATCAGGGAGGAAAAAAGGTAAGACAAATAAACTTAGTGTAACGTGATTGGTTGAAGATACAATAACATATAAGAGTCTAATTTAAGATATGACGAGATGTGGTTACGTTAAAACAGGATTTGAAAAAGTGAATTTCTTTGATTTGTTTTGAGATAACAACATCCGACATATTCATTAATTTGGATCGAAATTCAAACATGTGTGAATTATAAATGGCAATGAACCATGAAGCAATTTTTTTATCTCGATTGTAATATCTAGCAAAATGATAAAATCAAAGAATTGATGAGTTGTGTTCATACTACAATCTAATGTATTAATTGTAAATAGGAACTTAAACTACTATCAATCGAAGATGTGTTAATTCTTTAAAATAAAATAATATCCATTCCTTATATAAAAATAAAACATAAACAAACATGAAAGAAAACCAGAACGTCTGTTTTATTTTACTTCGAAAAAGTAAAATTGAGTATTGAGCAAAAGCTTATCTCGTGTTTTTGGGAACGTAATGGCACATTATTACGTTATTACGTACTTTTTATAAATATACCAATGCAATATGAACAAAATACCATCTTCAGGATTCAAAGACAGCTTGAGGTGCTCGAGGTTTCTAAAGAAACTGAATCAAAAATATAAATTTAAGTACAAGTAGTTAACAAAATTTTCTGATCACCCTATAATTCTGCGAAATTTAGGAGTGTGAGAAGAATTTCTTACAATCACGCCTTCTCTGGACGCCCCACGACGTTACAATTAAAATAATCGAAAAAATGTATTACAAAACCAGCGTGTGACGATGCGTTTTAAACAGCATAAATTATTGCAATATGGCTCCACACACTTTTTTGTTTTAATTTTCATATAAATCATTATGGTTCGAAGTTTAGTCGTTACGTCGCTACGTTGGCGAAAAAAGTTTCAAGTGAAAACGAAATGTATAATCATTTTTAAACAAAACTTGAAGATTTCTTGTTTTCTCTTTATGCCAAGTTCAATCAGTTAGTAGGGACTAGGGATATGACAAGCACTGAGTAAGTAATCACTACGTTTTAAGAGACGGGACATCCATAGTAAAGAAAAAAACAATGCCAATCTATGATACACATGGATCTGTTCAGTGCCAAACCAACGAACCTAACTAAAACTACGTCAACAAATCAACATTGCCAACATGAACCAAAAAATAGGGATGGCTAGTATTATCGATAAAATGAGATCGATCATCATCAACAGCCTGGAGACGCCCACTCCGGGACGAAGGCTTCCCATTTCCAATACAATTAATATTCCCAAATAAAAACATAAATAAAAATTGTTATTTATATTATTAAAAAAGAATACAATATAGTTACAAAAAAATTACATTTAACGCTAAATTAACAACTTCCGCCGCCGCTGAATAATTTGGACTTCCGGTGTATTGATGCCGAAGGTTCTGCAACAAATATGGAATGGGTTATGTCTTATTCACAAATATGTTATCAGGTCGAAATACGACATCTTTTTTGTAGGCAGATTAACCACCTATATCCTGACGTTTCTACTTGGTTGAACATACTTTGTCCAGAAGAAGGTCAAAGAACATAATATTACACCTGTGAAAATCTACCATACTGAAAAACCAGCGGTTCCAGAACACCTACTAACAGGTGGCTGTATTGAGCTTCATGATTCAAAAGTTTTCTGCAACGGAATACCATTACTATCTTAGGATGTTGCGACAGGTGATAAAACTTAAAATTTTCCTGGTAGTTACAATCGTAAACATGGATTTAAGCTATCTCCAACATATCGCGTTTTAACTTCGGTTTGGTCAACGTACTGTTAATTTTGACAAATGTTTTATATTAAAAATTCCACGAAAATAAGTGGGTAGGAGCACATCATTCCGCCGGTCACATCGGCGACATTATGGTGTTATTTCAGCCTGCCTGCGACCACGACTTGTGCAACCAAGTCAAAATTTCGGGACATAGACGCGTTAATCTGTGTGCAAACTATACTGGTTAATTATATCTGAAGAATGGAGTGACGAAATATAATTACTATTATCCAGTACTTTACAATAAAAGAAAGTTGTTCTACCTTTTAATATAGTTGCTGCGTTTGCCTGGCTCATTATTTTGCAATGAGATTCTTTATGTAAAAAATCTAAATAATATTGTCGCATTCATAATAATGTGATATGTACCTTTCATCTAGCATCTATCATAAATAATACAACATAAAAGAAACGGCAACAAACCTTTTGAACATATTAAAAGATTGGTGACATCAAAATGTAGGTATTGATTGTGTATCAGCAGCGCAAAGCCGAAACAGCGGTGGCTTGCTGCTACCCTGGGTAGACCGGAAGGGTGAGACCGGAAGGGTAACACGTTAAATGAAAGTACAGTTCTTAGATCAAGGCAGTATGTGACAGAAAAAATACGGAGACATACCTTTGACTGCCGCTGCCCTCGCGCTGATCTTCACCTCGATGTCACCAGCCGGCTGGTGGTGGCTATGCTGATGAACGGAAAAGGCTTCTCCGCACGACACGCTTAAACTTGACTAGATATTTATTTGATTTTGTAATAAAGGGTTTTGTTCGATGTATCGAAAGCGCGGGCTTCGAATTGAATCGTCAAGTCGTAATGGGTACGTTCCGCATGACAGTCCAAGTGTCAACTGTCACTGTCACCAACTTGATTGAAGTAAGAACTTTACTGTAAGTTACGTTGAAAAATTATGCTTGAAAATTATGATAACGAAACAGATTGGTCTTCTAGAGCTTTTTAGGTAAGTGCAGAGGAAAGTCACTCAATATTTCATCGCTAGGGGCTCGTACATGGTACGATTCAATTCCGGTACATGGTACAGCATTTCTTCTATGTTGTATCTTTCTTTTTGAAATCCTTAGATCGCAAATGCTTTCCACAAATGTTTTAAGTGGTGTAATTTCTCTTTAGGCACATAGGCCAAGTCCTTTTGACCAGTTATTTTTAACCATCGTCGTTTGCACCTGCAAAGTAAAATGATTAAAAGACATCAATACCATTAATGCAAATAAATTTTCCTATTTGTGATAGCTCAGTCGCTGAACTGATTTTGATGAAATTAAATGTGGAGGACGTTTAAAAAGGAAAAACTTTTTTTTCAGTTTTATTATAATAGCACTGATAGAAAAAAGCAATAATCGATAGTCGATAAAATATTGCACTGCACTAGTGTTTACGTAAAATATATTAATACATTTTTATTTAAAATATGTTCTGAAATTCAATAAATTATAAGATACATTGACTTGGAGTGTATGTATTAAAATTCGTAAATGAACTAACCCATCTTCATCCAGTGGAAGTTGAGCTATAAATGTTCGCTTTTTGTCTTCGACCCGACTTGTTCTAAGTCCACATATCTCGCACATTACAATCGGCATCTTTATCAAACATATATCACTGCACAGATTAACATACATGAAAACTAAGTAAATAACTACTATTTAGCTGTAATTTTAATTTTCAATAATTCAAAACAAATCTACAAACCGCGAAGTTTACTGACATTGATGGATTGCAATCTTTCAAACATGGACGTCAAAGATGGCCGCTGTGATGTGCTATACGGCTAAAACAAGAGAGTCAGCGATGACATAGCAACTATTTGAATGTGTAATTACTTCTCTGCTTTGACGGATTTTGTTGCCATTAAAGATTCCATGTATTTCAAACTACCATTTGTTTTATATTAGGCTGCGCCAGCCTGATGACAAGGATAGTAATGGGCCCTATTCAACATTACATTCTCTGTGTCAAACTTAGTTTGAAGTCCCCTTATTTGACATAGAAGAGACCTAAAATCAGTTATGTCGAATTTAACTCACTTCCTAATACACATAAGAAAATAAATAGAGGTATACATAAAATAAAGATAATATTCGCATCACAATATATAACCAAATAACTTTACGCCTGTATCCCTTATCGGGGAGGCCGAACCTTAATGGCTATAAAAGCCTCTGTAGTAACGTTTGATAATAATATCTACTATTTATATCGCAATATGAGAGAGTAGTCATAGTCTATAGTACCGTTCGAAGTTAAGACAAAAAGCTGAGTGCAATTAGCGATTGTTACTTCTATGTGACAGATACAAATGGATACAATCTTGACTCTATGAAGGCGATTGACCTCAAACGGTACCTATATTCGCGAGACAGCCTGATGGAGTTGTCTTATGCCAAAATATTATCTTAGAATACAGCGTTGCTAGTTTTATAGAAGACACAACTAAAGTTAGAGCATTTTTCAATACCAATAACTATTCTAATTATATCAAACTGAGATATAAGAAGAAACATTTTTAACACTTTAAAAATTACTTGATTCATGTGATAATTATTTTATTATAGTATTAATAATATTGGATTTGATAACTCCACACTAAAAATATTTACTTCTTTCAAAAAAACAAAGGCGGCATAGTAAAGCTTAATCTTACTGGTACCTATAGTAATTGCAAGTGCGTTAGAATGTGCGATGGAGCGACTCGAACATTCTTTTTTGTTCATTCATAGACAGTAAAGAGTCTGAGATCTTGATGTTCCACGAAACCAGTCTAATTTACATGGCGTCTGCTTGTAGGGTCTCGGTTCCAAATTAATTTACTAAATCATGAAATTAACTTTTGCAAGATAGGGTTGATAATAAAAGTCTAATTATATTTATAAGCTTATTTAATACTTACACGACTCATTATATCGGTCTCTAAAACATAAGCAAAACAAAACGTCTAAATCAATGAGAACACAGTCGTAAATTAAGAGGAGTGGATATTTATCGCCAGAAACTCTCAAACGGGTTAAAATTAGGATACGACCATGCTCTATAGTTATTGGATATTTTTGGCGGTGACATGGGCCTGAAAAGATCTCTTGGCAACCAAGGATGAAAACTTTTTGCATGTTCAAATATTTCTTCTGGGGTGCTATAAATTCTATTGGTTAGCATCGGTGGTTGGTATTGAGGCATCCAAGGGTTAAAATTAGGAATGTATCCGTTTCCAGTTGTTGATGATACCATGACTGACCCCGGCGAGTACTGCACGCTGGCTGAGGCTGAACGGCCAGAGCTACTGTGTGATATAGATGTAGGAGAATATCTATTATTGGACTGTATGTCTAAGTATTCTGATCTACTTTCAGGAGTACCGTAAAATTTGACTCCTCCAGATGAAGACACCCGACCGTTCCTTGATGTAACTTCTGCGATACTTGCTACTCCTGAAAGTCCGTTAGGAGCCGTGTTCCAATACGGTGCCGATGACTGATAGGTATGATAATCTGAAAAATTAAACGACTTTAAACAAAATCCAGATTGTTATATACTAAATTACTGTCACTGATTAAATACCTGCATTAACACCATATAAAACATTTCCCCAGCACATAATAAGGACGAATTTTAGAATAGAACTCATGGTGCTGAGATCAGTTCAACAATGCAGCTTGAATCTTGATTCTTCTATTTATATTTGTAGGCTGAAATTAGATTTTTGGTCTAATAGCCTCGAAACGGTGCTTAATCACTGCTTATATAGCTCGCACGACAGACCAATTTCTTTCTTGACAACTTCACATTATAACTTCGCTATCATTAAGTTCTGAATCAGAAATAGCAAAAAGTTGGTAATAACAGAGCGGCTCTGAAGATTGCTTTTAATTGAAGTAATTATTATGTCCATTCTGGTGCGTGCATATGAATATCTTTTCTTTATTTTACTATTCGTCCGATTTGATGAACAACAATTGATCTCAAGAACTGTTCGTTCTTAGATCACAGTGAGACGGATTCTATTTCGCAGTGGTTGTTTCGCCAGTGGCGCATGAGGTCTTAGGCTCTTTTCCTATTGAATAAGAACCGTTTTATATGGTTTACTGGGCCATCTTGTGACTGTCCGGTCTCAGTACAACAATCTAATCAATTTACTTTCAGACTCTTAGGAAAAATATAAATTCTACAATATAAAATATAACGCTACACAAGCAAAATCGCGCGGCGTCAAGTATTATTTATAATCAATAGTAGGATGATCTGGGTATCAAAAGTTCTTTGTTTTCATGTATTATAATCATAAAACAGTTGTGTTTTTTTGTTTGTTGAGGATTACAATAAAAAATATTTTGGTGAACAGTTAAACAATAAACTAAAGAATAAAAGAATTCACCATTAGTAAAACAGCACCGTAGTGAAGTACCGTTAGCAGCTTTGTGATTTATTAGTTTGCTAAATCAATGTGACAATATTACCGTATAGTTATGAACATTTCTATTATTGATTTTGATTAATGAGTGCGTATACGACCGAAGCGAAACGCCGTTAATATTTAATTTATTTATTATACTGGCCCAAAGCGAATTTCGTGTTAGTAGAGGCAAAATTTATGATTACGTAGTGGGGTTCATCGAACTCATCGTTATAATGATGAAATAATCCGATGCCTGTTTAAAACCTATATAAACTGCCGATTCGAGGCTGGCAGGCTCAAACCACATTTTAGAACAAACGATAGTAGATCTCTTAAAAATGGGGACCCAAAAATTAATTGCGATATTTCTTTTAAATCTTTCTTTTATTCTTGGTTCACCGCTTGTTTTAGAAAGTATGTTTGATCAATATTAGTTAGAAAGTATTGTAAAGTATGTGGATAGGTATTTATTTTTCTTTTTTGTTCTTTCAGGGTCATCTCCATCAGGACGGTCAGTAGTGGCAATTTCGTCATCTAATCCTGAGTATGGGAGAAGCTTTTCAGCGAGTGCATCAGCGGAGGCACGCTCGGACTCTGGGCAGGACCAGCCGAATGGCGAAGTCGTGCAGAGCTTTAGCTTTGCCTCACCCGGCAAGTCGGTAGTCGGCACCGGTCGCTCATTCTCGTCAGCTTCCAACTATAACCCATACCTTTCACCATTCTTCATTTGGCCACTTAATTTTGACGACTTTAATCCTTATGAAGCGGAACCCAAAGACGACTACATAAAAAGTTTTGAGAGCTTCTTCGACTCTCCATATAAAGGAGATGGTAACATAAGAACTGTCACAGCCGTTAATGATAATGGTCACATATATGGCAAAGTCGGAACTGTTTCTTTTGATAACAGGATTAAACCTAATGCCGAATCACAGAAAAAGGAAGCCAACAGAAATTGATAAAGGTTTTTTTTTGCGTTAAATTGTGAAATTAGACTGGTAGGATAAGTTAGTAATAAGTTAATTGTAATTAAAACATTTGAAATGTAGATTTTATACCTTTTATTTAATAACCTTACAACTATAATCATCAAAGACCTAAAGACAAGTTTGATAAGTCGTCTGTAAGTCTAAGACCTGAGTGGAGTATGCCGTCACTTATGACTGCGTCTGATTATATCAGTAGTAGCCGTTGTTGACAGCATGTGAATGAGCGGCGTTGAGTCCGGGGGCGTGCACGCTGGAGGCGCCGGCGTGCTGCAGCGCCGCGCCGCGCTGCTGCACCGCCTGCGCCGTGCTGCCCTGCACGCCGCCGATGTTCTCCGCCGCCGACACGGCGTGGTTGTAGCCGAGCTCGTCACCGTTGCTGGCCGACGATATCGCAGATCCGTTGCCCAAACCGTCGTTGTTAGCGGACGACACTGCTGACTGGTAACCAAGACCTCTCAAGTTCTGGGCGGATGACAGAGCTGATTGATAGCGAGCGGGGCCACCGTTCTGAGCTGAGGACATGGCAGATCCGTAGTTTCCACCGTAGTTTTGGGCAGAGGAGATTGCGGAGCCGTAGTTACCACCGTAGTTTTGAGCAGAGGAGACGGCTGAGTTGAAGTTATTTCTAGGGAAGTATGCGGGCTGATAGGAGGGACCGGCATTGGCAACACCAACGCCGCGAGCGAAGCCATTGCCACCGGCACCGCCGGAGCCGTACGCGCTGGCTTCGTTACCGGCCGACACTGCGCCTCCCATGCCGGTAGAGTGTGAGATTCCGCCGATGTTGCTGCTGAACCCGCTGCCGAATCCAAACGCTACGTTGCGCCCTGAACGGACGTCAACCGGTACATACTCCGTTCCTAAAACAAATGCAACTGGGATAAGTAAAATGAAATATTTAATGGTAGTATAAGAAGGAACTATCAATATAAGTAACTATACGTTGCTGCAGTTGAAGTACACTTTATGACTTCATAAGTCATAAGTCATCATAATATGATCTATACCATTAAATATTTGAGTATAGAGTAAATTGAATAAAATTTTTTGCTTGGTGGTAGGATCCCTTCTGGGTCCGCCTGGCTAGCGACCACCCTTTATATAAAGTCTGCCGCCAAATGTTACCGCTCCGGCGGTAATGTGTTCCGGCAATATTTTATAAAGAGCCAGTTCCTTCCTAAACCTGTGTGCTTTCATCTTCGACCTCATCGTCACTTACCATCAGGTGAGATTGAGGTCAAACGCGGGTTTAGTAACTTATAAAAAAAAAAAAAACTGACGTATATCTACGTAGCGCCAATAAATACAAAAAATATCGTTAGCACAGTGCGCTTTCTTCAATCTCAAATGATACATGATTTGATAAATGCCATGGTATGATAAAAGATCGTTATGAACTTTAAGCCAATTGCTTCAATAGTGAAGACAGCATATACTTAAATACTTAAAATACTCGCACTCATAATTTTCCGACATTTTTTTTCAGAGTTTAAATAGATCGGTGCCGTCAGCTAGTACTCACTACAGAAGCACGATCATTAATATTCAGACGCGGCTAACCATAGACGTTTAAACATAGTCAAATCTTTTAATTTGAAACGCACTCATGTACCCAGTCATTAACATCAATTGTTTTTTTATCGATATGCATGTTTTTGCAATGATAAATAAATAACCCAAAATGACATACATGCTAGTGCATACATTCACAGCATTTCTAAGTTGTGTTGTAGAGACCAAATAATGCGTGCAACGGAAGGGTCGAAGTTCTCCTAAACTTAGAACCCGGCTAGTTTAAAAATAAACAATCCGTTATAGTAACTTATAGTAACTATTAGTATACGAAATAGTTTTCTTTCATAGTTGTCTTTCACTACTTTATAACCTTTGTAGTTTTAAATATAAATTATAATTATAACTTGTTGGATTAGACCTATAGATGATACATGGGTACCCTCGAGACTAAACTGACATTAAAAACAGGAAAGAAGAAAAAATCGTTTTTAAATTTTTTTCGATGTCATCCACTTTTATTTTGAAAAACTTTTTAACAGAATTAAAATTACTAGATCTTTCGGTGCAACTTCAGTTATTAATAAAATAAAAAAAATAAAAAATTCGATTATTCTGTCTCCGTAAATAAAATAATTATGGTACCTACTTAAGTGCAAGAAACCCAAATAATGAATAAAAAGTATATTTTTATACTGAAGTTAAAGTAGGTACCTATGGTACTTGTTATCCTAATTAAAATCATGATATGAAAGAAAGAAAGAAAGAAAGAAAAAAAGAAAGAAAGATCTTTCTTTCTTTCTTTCAAAATCATGATATTTCTATATTATGAACAAAAAACACATAGAGACAAAAAATATGTCTATGACCACATCCTTACTTACCAGCTATCCACAAGGGCACAGCGTTGCACAGAGCAAGTGAAGCTGCTAGTACCAAAACTTTAGCTGCCATCTTTCTAAAGTAATTGCTATGTATGTGTAACAAAGCTAAGCTTTCTTAGAACTTTCACGGTGGTGAGTGTGCTTCTGAGCTCCCGAATCAAAGCTTTTATACTTCTAACAAGGTCCCCACCACTCTCGAGTGGGTCACCGAAAACTATGGTCCCTCATAAATTACAAAAACACAATACGGCCCCTGTAATTACGTACTTGTAATCAGATAACATAAATTTCGCGGACGATAGCTCTCATCGATAAAACTTCTTTACTTAACTTGTTAAAAGCATTTAGAAGTTCATTAGCTGAAAAGTGTAAAATATTTATGGGTTTTCAATTTGGGGACCATTAGGGTTAATTGATCTTATTATATGTGAGCATCTAATGGTTTTTTTTATATGTGGTAACTCACATGTTTATCTTGCAAGTAACTTATGATAAGAGTTTAATTCGTTTTGATTAGAGTTCCTTGCAGAGGCCTATGTCAGAGGAGGACGCATTTTTTTTTAATTTGCTTAGACTATAGTAGATCTTACGATCACAGTCTTAGATAATGCATTTGTGTAATACACACTGATGGAAACTAAACATTTTCTTAAATAACCGCAAAAAACTTAAAAACATTATTAAACATTTTCTTTTGAACAGCATACAGGGTGGGCTTAAAATGTAAGATCTAGTGGTATTACATCTTTAGAGCCTGCTTGGCTAGCAACGGCAGAGATGTCTTCCGGCAAGGACTTAGGAAGAGCCAGTTCCACCCTACACCTGTGTTATCTTCGAACTCATCGTCACTCACCATTTGGTGAATTGAAGACAAGCACGGATTTAGTAAAGGTTACAAAAATATGCATTTTCTTTAAAACTTTATATGCAGACATTTGGAATCTGTAGCATAGTTTTGTAAGCTTTCTGTGGCAAGTACAACTTCATTGATTTTTTATCAAAATTTTTCTTTAATTTATCACTTTTGATTGCAATGAATAGTTGAAATAAATGACAAGTTTAAATATCACAGGGTTTTAATTTGTCATAATACTCTATAAAACCAACCATAAACAATTAGAGTTACAATAAATAAATAACATTAAACTTTAAATTAGTTGTTCTTTCCGCCCACCACTGCGATGGCCCCGGCGACGGCAAACCCCCGGCTGCGGCCATCAGGACCATTGCCCTGCTCGTAATCGTAGGAGTTAGGGCCATTATAAGGACCATCATTTTCTTGATCTTCGTGAATCGGTTTGCTTTCGTCAGAATTTTCGTCAAAGAATGGCCCTTGTCCTTGGAATCCATAACCACCCCCTTGAGGACTGTAGAAGTTTCCATTGTACTGGTTGTTGTAAGATCCCTGGCCGTTGTTGTAGTATCCGGGACGATTGTATCCTCCTTGGTAACCACCATAGCCTCCGTAACCTCCGTAGCCTCCATTGCCTCCGTACCCGCCGTGTCCTCCATAACCATTGTTAGTTTGATAATTGTTAGGGTAGTATCCATTGCTGTAACCTCCACCGCCTTGATTTGCAGACGACTGAGATTGACTTACTGCAATATTTATAGGAGGGTATCCTTGAGGATATCCCTGCTGGTGTCCTTGGTAACTCTGATAACCACCTTGGTAACCTCCTTGATAACCACCTCCCCCGCAGATACCCAATTTCAAGCAGAGCTTCTTTTTCAAATGTCGCGGCTCCCTCGTGACGTCACCGCTGCCTGCATCTGTGAATTAGAAACTGTTATAGTAATTTATCCGCAAACGATCGATCATCGAAATAGCTATACGTAAATTGCTACCTTCAGCGTGGGTCGGGCTGTAGCCTGTGTAAATTATCGCGAAAATAATAGTGGTAAGAGCGAAGTGGGCCATGTTTGAGTGCTGGTTCCGTTACTGGGTGTGTGTTGTGTTTTTTGTGTTTCAGTATAGTTTTATAGGTCGACGGCGAGGTCACCCCCTCTCGCAGGCTACCTGCGTCCACTAGGAAGTGTTTCCCACGAAACGGAAGATCAAATTCCGCACAATTGAGAATTTGTAAACAATAACATCATGTTAGAATTTGGCACAACAATTGGAGATTATCTGTGAGACTTTGTCGGCTATTTTTAATTATACCAAATGGTGGAGGTCAGTTCACTTTTGATAAAAGTTGCTAAATTAAGTAAATATTTGATGCGACTATACAAAGTTAGGATTGAAAAATTACAATGTAGTACAAATAAATAGGTGAAGATAAAATGTAACTTTTCAATTAGTAAAATAATGCTTACTTGTATGGTGTTGAGCTTAAATGCTCAAAATAATTAATTTTTGTATTATTTCGAAAAAACCTAATAACTCCTTACACAAGTTTTCTCAATTATGAAAGTTTCAGATTTATGTTTTATTAATTAACAATTTATGTACACACAGTTGAGATACAAGTAGGAGACAATGAATAAAAATAAGGACAAAGGTACAGCTTATCTCTTACGAAATTTCTTACAGCAGACCTATGATATGTTTGATTTAATATAGATTTGGTTTTATAACTTACAGGATTTATTGTATGTGACTAAAATAGTACTTAGAAGAGTTTGGGTAAAGTGTACCTAAATTATACAAAAGCTGCATTATGTTGTTATAACCTGCTATCGCTGCCAATAATAGTTTTGAGTTGTACCGTGTGAATCGCCCAACTTTTTTTCCGAGGACATTGTTTCCAAAAATGAGAAATTGTGGGGAGACTTGGAAGTGACATATGGAATCCCCGATAAAAAATATCATGAAGTAACTAATCAATATTTATCTTAAGGCCTTATTTGTAGACCACTTTGGCGATAGGGTTAACCTGTCTGCCTCAGACGCCAGTGGTTGCGGGTTCGATTTCCGCGCGGAACAAGAACAAAAAATGTTCCGTGTCTGGGTGGTTATCTATTTATGTATTTATATTCTAGGTTCCTCCTAGTTCACTACATGGTAACCCATTACACAAGCTATGCTTACTTTGGGTCCATGTAGTTGGTGTATTTGTCTGGGGATTTTATTTATTTATTTAATTTATGTTGCCAAATTTTACATGTCTATTTTCTGTGAAAAATTAAAGTTGCTTAAAGGAATGTTTCTTTGGAGTAAATTTTGCTATCTCTATTATTTAGAGTACTTTCCCTCCAGGGGGCATTCCAAAATTCCACCCTGTATATAGGTAAATAACACATAGATGCGGAAAAAGCTTGCTGAGCTTATACAAGACCGTTAAGGTTGTTATTTTTGTTGCCATGACGACCATGTAAAGTGTTCTTGTGTGTTATAAATACGTTACGGATGCAGCAACCAGTAAAATTGATTGAAGTGTTGTCTGTGGCAGCTAACACCCTTGAGGATAATTTCTTTATTTTAAAGTATTTGCCCATTAAATATTACAATCAAAAAGATATAAAAAGTCCATCTATTGTCGTCATCTTTATATCCGGAAGTGCGAAATTTAGTTTCCTGTTTCCTTGTGTTTCATTTATTTCAATAATTTACATAATTATTGCATATTGCCTTTGCGGCGTTTTTGTCAAGGCTCTGCGTGGGCGTGGGACCTTACACCAGGGTTTGGACTTCAGTATTATAAACATATCTTGGCTCATAAATTACGCTTGTGAATTAAAGTGTTTTTTTCTCATATTAAATTAAATTTTCACTTATTTCGTACATCCATTTACTACCAAAATCAGCATAACTAATATTTTAATTAGTCTGTTGCTAATATTCAACTATTATGACTTATTTTCGGTCGATACAATAAATAAGCTAAGTATATCATGGTGCTTGCAACAGCAACGAAATATCGGACGCGCGAAACAAAGATAAGAAACCGGGGTAAGAATCCGTAAATTCATGAAATTAGTGACATTCATTATCATTAAATAAAGTCCCAAATATACGAGTTACACCAAAAAGACCATGCTCTTATTTAAATGGTTTCTATAGATGATACTTATTGTATAAAAAATAACCTGTGACAAAAAATAGCCTTATATCAGTAATTAATTGAACAGGTCATAAACATAAAGAACAAGTGAAAAGTGAGAAAAAAATTCCGTTTTGTAGCAAACCACGAAATAGTTAGTATCTTAACTAATAATGTTGTAAGAAGACAAAAGCATAACTATTCACTTTTTTGACAATATATTTATTGGGAAAGTAGAATTATATTAAATCAAACGCATTAACTTTACAGATATGTATAAATATTTGGTCATGTATATGGAACAGCAGACTTCAACGCGTGACCGACGCGATTGGCTGGAGCTTTGAACTTGGCCTTCTCTCTCGCGCGGCCGTGACCTCGCCAACTTACCAATGAATCAGCGACAGCTTTTATTTATAATGCAGAACTTTAAGTTAAGTTGAACCAGATGAATATTTATTTTTTAACTAAAACGAATAGTTATTACGTGATAATAAAAATAACCAAAGCTTCTTGTATTTTCATTGACTATTTCCTAAAGCAGTCAAACATAACGTAAAATTATCATAATTTATATATTGTTTTGATAGAACGAGTATATTTAATTACTCCCTGTGATGAAGTCGATGACTCACGCCGTTGCCGCTACATCGCAGCAGGTGACACCAGAAAAGAGGAACAGTTGTGTGAGCCTCCGCGTCCTCAGCAGGATATAAAGTGTGATGAGGAAGGCTTCATCAAAGTTGAGAGGAAGAAGAAGAAGCCTACCGTCGGCAACCATCGCGGCACCGCACCGCCCGTGCAAGGTCATCTGATGCGCGGTGAAGTATCGTCGAAGCAGCTATATTTATAGAGCGTACACTGGTCTGCGAAGGTCAAGGAGGTCGTACGAAGAAAAACCACCTTTGTTCTGAGAGTTGAGCGTTTGGAATAAAGTAAGTTTCAGCTCTTTTGTGGTGAGACTGCCTACCCAACACCTGCCAACCTTCATGAAGGAGGAGTTCTGGCCGTCTTCCGGAGATTTTTAGGGTGACTGTCTCATGACATGAATTTACGTGCTTAGTAATAGTACTCAAGTGTAGTTTTAAGTATGGGAGACAGGTCAAAGCCACATAGCTAAGGCACTAGGTATGTAGTTCATCCGTTTCAAAACGCAAAGGTTTTTCAAAGCCACATAGCTAAGGCACTAGGTATGTAGTTCATCCGTTTCAAAACGCAAAGGAAAGGCAAATCAATATATATGTTCCGTCAGACTCGTCAGGTACCTATTACAATTAACATATTTTTGAAATGAAATTAGACAACAAATTCTATGAAGAAGCAAATTACTACTTTTTCTGGTTTTGCCCCGACTCATGGGTAAAACCATATACTATAAACGATATTGCCCCGGAATTTACCGAGATATAATTTTACATCTTATGCAAAAGAAGTCATCAAACTCCTGTGTATCACAGCTGGTTCAGCCTTCATTGGCCCAACCTTGACAGCCCATACATTTCATACATTTCACGAGGTCGAGTTGTGTAGTAGATGTTGATGAGATCGGGTCTTGACTTGACTAACTCTTTGCGCAGTGGAAGTTGTCTTAACTACTACTCTACAACATAGTTGATTAGTGACCTACCTGTAGCGTATGTAAACTTCACAATCACTGCTTGTATATTCACGAAAATACGATCAAGACTACCGAAAAACAATGAATTTAAATAAATTCAAATTGCTCTAGCATACAACGACAAGTGTTTGTTTACAAATAGTACTACTTGGTAGTGACCTCTGAGCGGCTTGTCACACGAAATTTGGATTATTGGCGAAAATAGCTACGCTATACGGTTTTACCCAGGTATACAGGGTTTTGTACAGGTTTCCCCTATATTTTATATATTTTTGTTTAAGGTATATATATGTATGGGCCCTTTGTTGTGTATTTACCATCTTTATAAACTCTGTGTTGCCTGAAAATAAGTGATTGTTATTATCGGACATCTTAAAAGCTACTCGCTTTCTAAGACGGAATGGCTCGACAATTTGACCAGTCGGTTGGGAATCATGGCAAGAGAGAGAGAGACAAATCGGCGAACGATTCGGGCAGTATCAAGCAATACCGGTTTTTACATGCGTACTGGAAGCGAACCACCGCCGAATCCCAGTCGTTCAAGGTGTCTGTCCAGCCAGCGTGGTTGGGGTCAAACCGTTTACGGATACTACAACCGGGATGATTTCGGTGGACATAACTTACCACATTTCGGTCACCTCGTCTACCTGTTTCCGTCTCTCTTGCCCCGTAATACGCTCGCATGAGGTTGGTGTTTTGTTGCCGCGCGCATTTATTTATTATTTATTTTTACGACGCTATCCAGACGCTTATCCAGGAGCGGTAGGGCTGTTCTTAGCCGACCCAACGTGGCATATAGTTTATCTAAAATAATTGTTACGGGATCAAAATTACGAGAAGAAGCTGCGCGTATTTCGGTGCTATATAAAAAATATAAGTTATTAGTATAGTCATGTTTTCTTAAACTGAGAACAGCTATAAAAGTTCAAGTAGGTTGAGCCTTTTGATAGATTAACAAAAGTTTGCAAAGTGGAACGTAACAGTTTAAAAAGTAATTTTCAAATAGTAATAAATAATTGCTTTTTCTGGTCGAAAGCGTGACTCATAGAACCAGTTCGTTTTAGCTGTTGCTATACAGTTACTGTGGTACTTTTAAATGTCGATAGCTCGTTTTGGCCTCGTGTTTTGTCTTAATTTTACCTTTTCGATCTTGGCGCAAAGTTGATCAGGGGGCGTCGACAATGTATGGAGATGGTGCAGACTACATACTGGAGATAGAGTGAAGAAGACAGAACACAATAAGAGGAAAAGAGCAAGAATGATACCAGTGTAGCCTATGAAAAAAAAAATACTCAATCGATTGTTCGAATACATCGCAGTGTTTTTTTGAGTTTACACTTATTCATATTTTTCTTCAAGAAATCTTCGCTTTTATTAGAAATAACATTAAACGAAAACTTTTTCATGACTTCTTCATAATTTTTAAACAATTTAACAAATATTTAAAGGGACCGTATTACATAATCGAATGAATTAGCGAATCGATGTTATTTGAATATAGCAACACAGACATAAAAAGAAATGTCAAAAATTAACGTCTACTTCACAATGTGAAAATATTTTTTCGCGATTGCGGTTTTGCGATATTTTTAAAGTGTGTTTGTGTTTTAAGTTTTCTTGTGATTTAATCAACTTTTCTCCCCTGATTGCTTGAAGAAACTCGCGTCAGTGTGAATTCGTATTTTTAAGAAAGAGTGTCAATTTATCCACACCTTTTGTTGTATTACTTTAAACAAAATAAAAGTATCAAAAACTTATTTATTGTTTTACTTATCGTTCATCAAGTTAACCTTATATTTAGCCAGTCGCAATAAAAATAAGCAAACCTTACAGAACTGATACATGTGGTATTTCACCTAACAAGTTTGTAAGTATTTGCTTATTTTTATTCAGACCAGAGTAAGTTAAAATCTCGAAGTCGTTTGAACTGTTTGAAATTCCCGCCATATTAGGTATGTGGACCGTTTTCAGATGGCGTCTAGTCTTAACTTTTAATGTATGAAGTTGTACTTCTTCTCTTGAGTATATGTGTTCTATGAAGTTGATACTTTAGACCTGGTTTCGACCCCACTTTGATTCATGCCACTGCTTCATATAAGAAGAACAATCAGCTTCAGCATAATATATCGAAGCACACAGACGCCAAATAGTTTGTTACATGCAATTCGCCGCTAAGATCGTGGCAACCAAACCGCCTTTAACATTATGGCAACCAAAGCGTCAAAAAATATGGAACAAACGCATTACCTAAGAAGCAGAAAAAACTTAAGTGTACATGTGGGTAACCTTTTTAACTGAAAATATGCTGAAAGATATAAAGATTGGAGAATTTAATAATTGAGGATCAAACGAACTTCTAAAGTGAAGTTCGATCCTAATTATGTGAAGAGCTTCTTTCGAAGCGATTGAGGTTTACTTTATGTAGTAGCGCCACCTACTGCTAGCCTTTGCACGGATTTTAGAGTCTATGATAAGGGTTTTTTCTTTTTTTTTTTTTTTTAACAACTGTCACATTTTGCTCCCTATGTCAGCATCCAGTCTACAGAACTCATTTTGTTTAAAGTCAATCTGTCTTATTCCTGTTTGTTCATTTCACTATATTGGGGTTGGGTAAAATACAAATATAAATTGAAATTACTCCATGTTGAAACATATTCATATTATGCTCATTTCAAAGCATAATAACGGGTGGGTTTATATTAAATCGCTTCGAAAGAAGCTGTTCACATAATTAGGATCGAACTTCACTTTAGAAGTTCGTTTGATCCTCAATTATATTTCACAGCTTCTTTCTTTGCGATTGAGGTTTACTTTATGTAGGATGTTTAAAGATTAGTTATAGTGAAATGAATTGGCAGAGTAGTAAGGTAAAACTCTTCAATAGTAAATAAACATACTTATTGAAAACAATTCAACAATGATTAGGCAAATTATTTTTCGTTACAAAGTTTGTTATAATTTCTAGCAAGGACTGAGGAAGAATCCGACCATCCTGCAGTCTTTTTGATAGGTCAATAGAAACTCCTAAATAAATAGCTCTTTATGTAGCAGCATGTCATGTACTATGTGCACTAAAAATATTTTCATCAATACCACTGAGAGTTAAAGTGTTTTTAACCCAGTGACTTAAAGTTTGGAAACCTATATGTTTCTTAAAACTAATAAACAAATTATCAGGTTTCCTTAAATTTTCGTTTTATTTATTTATTTTATACCTACATCTGTAAGGTTTTTGCTGGACAAATTTCTGGACGAATATTAAAAAACGGAAACTTTACCAAGGTCTGTTTTTTTTTTTTTTTTTATAAACCCTTTTATAAGTACTTTTTTAGTTATTAAAATATTTTTAATCTTTGTCACGGATAAAATTTGAACACGATGTTCCGTTACAAGAGCTATTAGTGTAACAGTTTTCTTGGAAAAGAGTCTTTAAGTCAAGGTCTTCATTAGGAAATTTTGTAGGTAAGTAGCTCAATACAACTGCTGGATCCCAGGTAAGATCATACTTGATGTGGTTGGTCTTCACATAACGACTCCTTTCATGAAACTTTTTAACCTGTCATATTGGGAATTTATGTTTTATATTAATGATAATGCAGATCTATAGCTATTAATAGTACCGTACTTAGCACCTTTTTCGAAAATTTCAGTTAGAAAATGAACAATTATTGGTTTAGAAGTTTGAGTAAAACTAAAAATATTATTTTTGCAATATTCAATCCACGCCTTGATACCTCCTTCACACTGTCTCGGTAAGAATTATCCAACAAAGATGCCAACATAATTTCAACGGACTTTGAAGACAGTGATCTTTTTACTAACGCTTGCTGAACAATTTTGCGGCAACCAAGGTTAACGTTTAATGAAGGTTGTGCGCAGATCTGAAAGGAGATTTCAGCGAATTAGTATTTAGTAAATACAATCACAACACAACCTTTTAAACAATGGCAACCATAGTTGCGTGGGCCAGTATGGTACTACCACAATACCCACAGACTTTTCACTAACAATTTTCTGAAGAGTTTTTGCATCTGGGTCACTTTTCCAGGTTACATAAATAGGACATTATAAGTTGCATCTGTTTGCAAAAAGATCAACCGATAGTATTCCAAACCTATTTGTTATATTATTAAAGGTATAGTCACTTAGATCCCATTCAGTGTCATTAAACTGTTTTCGTGACAAACTCTCAGCTTCTATATTATCTTTTGAAGTAATATAAGATGTAAAGATATTGATCTTACGCATTTCACGCTATTTCCATTGGTCTCGGGTAATATGATCCATATGTGAAAACTGAACACTACCCATTCTATTTATACAGGTAATGGTAATATCTATTCTTAACAATATATCACAATCGTAAGTACCATAATTATGCGAATGTTTTAAGTCCGAAAAAACTGCTTTTAATTCCAGAGTATTAATGTGTAGCGACGACTCGCTTTCCTTCCAATGACCCGCTGCCTCTTTTCCATCACAAAACCCGCCCTAGCCAGTATATGATGCGTCAGGATAGATAGTTTTAGTGTATTGGCCTGTTCTAAGAGGAGAAAAGCCCTCTTCTAGATAATTTAACCACCAAGTAAAATCATCTTTATTATATCTGGGTAAATTCACTACCTGATCATAAGTAGGATTTTTATTTGGTGACAATATTTTAAATTGCTCGAATAACTTTGTGTATTATTCTTTCTATTTTAAGAACTTTTTTTTTTTTTTTTTGTGGGTAGTTTTAAAATAATTTTCTCTGAATCAAAAATAAACCCAAGGAATTTACATTGTGTTCTAGGAACAAAGCAACCTTTTTTCGTATGCATTATGAAACCTAAATTTATTAAAATATGTTTTGTAATCCAAACATTCTCATTACAATCATCACAATCTTTGCCAATGTAAAATATATTATCTAGATATATTATGGATGAAAAAATTATCCCGACGTAAAAATTCCATGACTGGTTTTAATATTTTAGTAAATACTTATATAAAGAGTGGTGCATA
Organism: Stenoptilia bipunctidactyla; assembly: GCA_944452665.1. Taxonomy (NCBI): domain Eukaryota; kingdom Metazoa; phylum Arthropoda; class Insecta; order Lepidoptera; family Pterophoridae; genus Stenoptilia; species Stenoptilia bipunctidactyla. The sequence goes on from OX101726.1 coordinate 16,182,028, forward strand.
AGTCAAACGTTTAATATTTGAATTCATATAAAACGTTGTTATATTCAAATCGAAGGTACTTTCGGAAAGACTTATCAACATTGATGAAAAAATAACTATCTTTTGCATCTATTGAGGCCATGTAGCATTGTTTTGTTAACTTATCAGCGGTTCTGTAATCTTCTATTTTGAAGTGTTTTGTAGTAAATTAATTCAAAGATTTTAAATTATGTATGAAGCGATTTTCACCGTATAGCTTGAGCACAAGAAAAAATTTGTGATAAAATTTACCTGGCTCATGAGAACATACGAATATAGCATTTATTTTTAATAGTTTATCCAACGCTAAAATATAATCTTTATGGCCATGTATTGACCTTGGGTAAACACAAGAGGTACTTTGTTTAGCGGGCAGATATTTAAAAGGTCTTTAGTAACCAGCTATTCACGATAATATTAATGGATCACTCGTTATCTAAGCCCATTTTTGATGAAAATATCGTAAATGTCCATCGCACTGCACCTGGTGGTTTATTTCCGCTGGTTGCTAGTGTTCCACGACCGTTCGTGGTAGGTCCCACGTGGCGGGTACGTGTAGCTCTGCTGTGGAGCTCGAGCCGGCAGCTGTGGCTGCGGAGATGACGTCGTCGTTTTTTGCAATTTGCAGCGTTTCAGCAACATCTCCTCCCAATAAATAATCATCGCAACTTGTATTGGTCAGCGTGTCACGCAGGCATACGTTTATGGAACTCATTATTATGTTACGATGAGTTTTAGTTTCTCTATTCTGGCTATCGCGACAAGCGTAACTCAGCAGTTTTAAAAGTTTTTGCTTCAAAGTTTCATTGAAAATGATGACCATCGCTTGTGATAAAGCTGCCAAGGCGATTCCAATTTGCCCTTTTTTTTTTTTGTTGAAGTATAGAATCTCGTTTGGTAAGAGTTTCAGCCAATGCTGCTTTTGCTTCTAAATTTAATAAAGGGAGCAAGTAAATATTTGCAAATTGCGGGTACAAGATAGTCCTCAACAGGCTTATCTTTAGATTCTTTAGATCTTCAGCCGACAACTGCTGGTTTTTAGACCTCTTCCGGGACATCAATCGTATCAAAAAAAAAAGGCTGATAATGACGGAGGTAGCTCGGGCACTTCAAATCTTGGATTCGGCGTGCAAGATCGTCTCCACCGCAAATCAGATTAATCGCCAACGGCGATATTATCTGGCAACTGACTAATCAAAAGAATTAATTATATGCATCGAAACTCGATGACTACACGCACATACCATGTGGGTAGTTTTGTGTCAACGACATTTTTTCTAATATTTATTAAAATTATATTAGAGATTCTCCACCGTACATCAGATTAATCGCCAACGACGATAATATTATCGAGTAACGGACTAAATAGGAGAATTAATTGTATGCATCGAACCTCGATGACTACACGCACATACAATGTGGGTAGTTTTTGTGTCAACGACATTTTCTCTAATATTTATTAAAATTATATTAGAGATTCTCCACCGTACATCAGATTAATCGCCAACGACGATAATATTATCGAGTAACGGACTAAATAGGAGAATTAATTGTATGCATCGAACCTCGATGACTACACGCACATACAATGTGGGTAGTTTTTGTGTCAACGACATTTTCTCTAATATTTATTAAAATTATATTAGAGATTCTCCACCGTACATCAGATTAATCGCCAACGACGATAATATTATCGAGTAACGGACTAAATAGGAGAATTAATTGTATGCATCGAACCTCGATGACTACACGCACATACAATGTGGGTAGTTTTTGTGTCAACGACATTTTTTCTAATAAGTCCCAACACCGTTGGGTTCTTCGGAAATTGTAATTTGATGACTCAACCTCCTCGAATTATTTTCTTGAGAATTTTCTCTTCCTTCGATGCACAATTTTTACCATTTAAACTTTTAAAATTTAACTAGCTAATTAATATATTTTAGTCGACGTGCGCAGGCTACAGCACGGAAACGCAGAATGAGTTCTGTAGACTGGATGCTGACATAGGGAGCAAAATGTGACAGTTGTTAAAAAAAAAAAAAAAAAAAAAAACCCTTATCATAGACTCTAAAATCCGTGCAAAGGCTAGCAGTAGGTGGCGCTACTACATAAAGTAAACCTCAATCGCAAAGAAAGAAGCTGTGAAATATAACTTAACTTTCTTAACTTTATAGATTTCAAGTTTAGTCACTATTAAACACCAAGTTCTTTTTCAATAATCTGATCCATGTTAGGTATATTGAATACTTACGTTTAATACGTTAATACGTTTTAACGTATTACGACTAATACGTTTTCTGTTGATGTGAGTTATTTATATTCTGTCGATAACTTCTGCTATATTATGGGTTTCATATAAATGCATTTATAGAGTAAATTCAAGAATAAAAAAGCAAAAGCATCTTAAAATGTGCTTAATATAGAAACCATCGCCCAATAATTACCAACTTACTACAAAAGTAGGACTGGCCAACAATTCATGAACAACTGACATGTAATTCTTCAAACGGTATAAGATATCGTAAATCTTAAATTCATTAGTTTGCCTAAGAGCAAAAAACTTAACTTAGATGTAACGGGATTATTAATACAAAGCGTTCATTAAAGGAACCATCGAAGATAAATGGATGCGATCTATAAAAATATGACGACCGTTATTGATATTTGTTTTATTCATGTTTAAATAATACTTTAATTATTTTTTTAATTGAAATTTCAACTTACTCTATCTCTATTATTTAAACTACCTTAATATATGAATATGCATCTGAGGAAATATTGTTGACCTTAAACGAAACTTTATAAATATCAGCTGCCTGCAGACGTTCAAAGAAAAACTCATCACACTATCAAGACTTATTATACAGGGTCAGTAGGGCTCCTCCTATATGTCCCTAAAAAAACAAAATTTTCATAACCCTTCTCTATTTTATTATATTTGCGATAAAGATATGCTTTTGAGTATTAACGCCCATTTACCCCAGTTTTTAAACAATTAGTATAGTAAGCATCGACGGGGCGAGCGGGATAGTCAGCCAAGCATTTGCGGAAGTTTTGGTGTAGTATTAAAACAATGTCTTGGAACAATATACTTTAATAATACTTAAGTTAGGACGTCTAAAGTAACGATACCATGATGAACTAATTTCGCTTTAAATTTGAATCAGCAGTCTAGATCACATTCATTGTCAACATGTATTTCGCCATAAATGTTTATGTCTTATTTGCTTTGGCAATAGCAATAGCCACCGCTGAGCCCGATTCACTCTTGGCGTTGCTGATTGCCGAGTTTTGTTCGTCATCACATATGCTGCATGGCTTATCTTCTTCTTTCACATTATCTTTGCTTTTAGGAACAGGATATCCTGGGTTTTGTTTATAATCTTGATCACGGTCTCTATCCCATTCTGGAGGTGGTGGCTGTGGCCAGTGCTGGTGCCAGTGCGGTGGTGAGGGCCAGTGAGGCGGTGGTGGTTGGCGCCAGTACGGAGGTGGTGGAGGACCTGGTGGATAGCATGGCGGCGGAGGATACGGAGACCGTTTTATCCTCTCAAGAAGTTCACTGGCTGAAAAAAATAAAAAATGAAATCTTAACGGTGATTATAAAAATAAATTAATGGTAATCTATGATTAATAGTGGACTAACTACGGTGAAATAAGTTTATTTTTTATGTCTTTTTCAACTTACTAAATTCTTTAGTATCCTCTGCATAAGCATACTGTGTAATAATAACCAAAGCTACAATCACACCAGTTCCCCACATCATGTCCTTTTTGGAATTGGCACAATTGTACTAATGTTACATTTTTATATAAAGCATTAAATAAACATAAGGTAGGTAATATGGGAAATACTCAGCCAGTTACACACATTGAAACGATGTGCTAATAAATTGTACCAATAAATGAGAAGTTGGTGTCAAACTAAATGTTTGTGAGATCAGAGTTAAATCCCCGATGTTTATTGACTTGTGAATTTTGATGAAGGAATGAGGTAATTTGGTTCAAGAGAAACATTCCTCAAACCAAATTAATTGACCGAAAAATACAAAGAATTCACTTTCCAGCAAAAGTGCAAAATGCATGGAAATCTTTTTTATATGTAGGCATTTTATAAACGATCAAATTAAATTAAATAATTAAAACTAAGATAATGTTTACTCCCACCTCGTTTTCTTAACTAGTAAAATGTGGAAACTGTAAACGGAACTGAAACTTCCAAACCGTTGGGATAAAGTTGCGCTGTAAATTATTCGTGGCCATTCGTTCCTCGTCGATTTTTAATAAACTAGAAAGCTAGGCCCGTTTTGTTCCTATTCAAAACTATCGTAAATAATGCCTTCACCGTATCACGGTAATAATACCCTAGTACATTGTAATTTTAAATAATACTTACTGATTATTGTGATTTTTTTGGTTCAAGCTTTTTGAACATAATTACGAGTATGTATATTACAAGATATTACTTACACAGATTGCTTTTTAAAGATATGATCTTAAAAAAAATGGTTCTTCATAGTTTCCTTATTTTTTCAAGTAGTTATATGGTAACTGAAAATTAAACTGATTTTGAGATTTTTAAGTTATAAATTAGTATACAGGGTTGTTACACAATACCAACGATTTTTGCAGAAAAAAGGTATTAATTTTTTTTTCAAGGAATACATATGAAGGAAAGCGTGGTCACTCTATATTATGAATAAATATCATTAAAATAAAGACGACTACGCGCTACTAAAAACATCTTGTTGTACTACATCGTAGTATTATCAATGGAATACCGCGTTACTATATTCATCAACAGCGACTATTTGTAAAAAATGTTTGTAAGGCTATATTTATATTTTTTTGTACTGAGCGATACTAAAATAAATATGGCATGTTTTATATCGTATCAAAGAAAATAAATTTAAATTTGGCAGGTAACTAAAAAACCAGCTGTATAGGTACAGATGTGAATCACTTACTTTAAATCTGATTGAGATAAATATTGATAAATATAATGTGTTTCAGTGTTGATTTATAAAATTTTGAAATAAAGCACCTTACTGTTTACGGACAAAAGTCACTAAGTAAGTGATAAGAAAAAAAAACAAAAGCCTTAAATTTGATAAAATGTATATCACAGAAACTAGAATCTGCAGTTTTTTTTAAATATTATAGTAGTATAATTAGAAAGATATAAATTTCAAGTATCGATGTCTTACTAGATACCGTGTCATTCAAAAGCACTTAGTTAGTCTATGGGTTTGCTATAAAATTCCCTATTGAACATAAATTAATATTATTGGGCGCACGAACAGCCACCATTAGGTGAAGGCATTTTTTATAATAGTTTTGAAAAGGAACGAAACAGGCCTATCTTGCTTGTTTACTAAAAATCGGCGAGGAACGAATGGCCACGTAACCAGGTTGGTATAATATGTCGTTAAGCCTGGAAGTAAGGGTTTCCTCCACGAGAAACCTATTCACTAGAAGCTTAAAACTACCAGGATTGAAGGGGTCAGGAAAATCGAAAGAAACATTATACTACCCTTGCTGAGTACCTGCCTACATTAATCATTGTATCTTTCTCCAGTACCTACTATTCTTTTCGAATTATTACCATTCTAAGCCAACCTGTGTCATTCGTCTCGACCACATCCCCATATAGAACTTAATTTCGTTGTTAAAACTGGTAAAATAAATAATTTTAAAATAATTGTAGTAAAATTCATTGAGTTACTGTACTATGTACTAACGTAGTAATAAGATCTCAATGGTAAAATTACTTAATTTTATAGCATACATTTTGGCTTTTGAATGCATACAGCATTCTGAGCTGATAAACCGGATAAACCGGGGGCCCGATTCTGTAACTTTAAACATTAGGTAGGTGACGTGCATGTTGATCAAAGTTGGTTCTCGTGACATTGTATTGGCAGAATACTGACAAAATACCATATGTTAACATAATGCACTTTTTAGGCACATGTTTTTAAATTGTGTTAATTGCAGCCCTGAGTGTCCTATATTGAGACAATAGCACATGTACAGTCGAAATTAAAAATGGAGGCATAGTTAACGAAAAGTTCGAAACAAAGTTCTTAGACACAGAGATCGCTATAAACTAATGATTTACTTATTTCAATTTTAAACGCTTGTGATTAGGCGCTCAATAAACTGACAAACATCTTACATGAAAGTGTTTGTGAGCCACGTGAGTCAATCATTGGTTGTGCAGGAAATTATAACCCTTGTTGAAATGTGCCACTTTGCCTCCACTTTTGACGTCCACATGTTTCAAAAAGAGAAAATTTAGTTGTTAATTAATTAATATTATGTTAAATCAACTCATAGCTTTTAAGTTCAACATTGATATTAACTAATGTACGGATTATGGTCCGAAATAAAAGATTCTTATTTTATTTTATTTATTCGTCAAGTTTGCCGGTGCTCTATCTTGAATAAGTTGAAGATTCCTCTCATATAACTAAACTTAATAAGAAACTTACAGGGTTATCAATACATATACAAATTGTATACTAAAGAGATTAACCTAGCTGTAGCTTTTTTATTTTGATGAATGAGGACTGGAAAGTCTTGCTTCAAAATTAAATGAAATTCAGACTTCATCCTAATGCTTTAAATCTGTTAAAAGGATTTGCCTTTCTTAGGGTTTCAAGCAGGTTTCAATTAAATAATAAATAATTTGTGAAAAACATTTGCTTTATTAATTCGAAAAGGTCAATTTTATGATGACAAAATAACAATATACCGGAAATCACGTTGTAGCATTATCCACCAATAGACACAGCGATGGCGTCGCCGGTTTTGCTCTTAGCGTTACTAAGGGCGTAACTACTCTTTCCGCAAGTCGTACATGCAGTCTGCTGTGATGTCTGAAGTCCTTGAGAGGCTAAATCTAGGGCTCCGCGAACAGTCGACTTTAACGCTTCACCATTTCCGTTCTTCTGTCCGTTTCCTGAGCTAAGCTCAGCTGCACTTCCTTGCCCATTATTCTTATAGCCACCTTGATAGTAGTCACTCCCTTTTGCTCCGTTTCCAAAATTAGAATGATGTAACTCCTTTTGTCCTTCATCTACTTGATGATAGCTTTGGAATTGGGAATTATCTGCATTACCGCTGTAGCTTCCAGCGCCAGGATTCGATGGTTGAACAAATTGTGTTTGACCCTGAACTTTATTATCTTTTGCATTTTCCCGAAGTGAACCGTAAGAACTTCCGGCATTTGATGAACCAAAATGGTTTGATTGAGTGTCTTGCTTGTGAGTTTGTTGCCCTGATTGAGCTTGTTCACTGCCATAGAACCCGTGGTTATGATCCTGATTTTGTACTTGATTCTGTTTATCTTTGCTAAAAGAAGAGGCTGCACTTCCATATTCAAATCCGACAGACAAGTCAGGAGCCACATAAAGTCGGGAATGACTTTATGTGGCTCCTGACTTGTCTGAAATGAACCGTGCGAGTAATGGCCATTTGATGTACCAAAATCGTTCGATTGTTGCTGTTGCTGTTGACCAAGTAAGCCTTGTTGGGCAAGCTGATTTGTATATTCAAAGTCATTTGATTGCTTTTGTTGGTTACCTTGATAGTATCTTCCGTTCAAGTTCTTACCAACTGTACTTTCAGAATTCTGGCCTGACGCTTTTCCAGCACTAGCATCGTTTTTGAAGTTATGTGCTTCTTGTGTAGACCCAGCTGTATTTCCTTCAGGTACTCCAACTGATGATGAAGCTAAGGAAAATGCTTCTCCTACGCCTTGTGATCCGGTTGTTCCTGCAGCTGCGCCAGTGAATACCCCTTGGTGCGAACCATCTGAGTTTCTAGCTATTCCATTCCAATTTTGAGTATAAAATTTTGGGGGTGGTGGAGGAGGAAATACTGGGAGCTGTCCTGTCGAACCACAGGTGCTGCATGGTGATCGTTCAGTTCTCCTCAAAGAAGTATCTGTAAAAAAAAAATCTTGTTTAGACGTTTTATAATTCGAAATTTGTTGTTCTCAAAAGTCAAGGACTTTTAAGTGCCATAGGTCTTTCCATAAGATGATATCTTTTTATTATAATAATCACAAACAAAGCCTTAAATAACCGTCGTAAACTCTAAAAACCACGCTCAATTTTATTTTTCTGGCGATAATTGTTCAAAGGGAACTTTCCAAAAATTTGCTAGATTTTTTGATGCAGACTAAATAATATAAATCCTGTTTGAAAGTCTAATGATATGGAGTGTGCTGTTTAGTTCACATACCTAGAGCATGCAGGCACTTACTAATGTCTTGGATTTTGTAAAAACCTGGAAATGCAACTTCGTATGTCGTTGAAACTGTATATTTTTGTTTGTCAATTCTTTGAAGTGGTACCTTCTGAGCAGTACTATTATGAGGATAGTTCCAAAGGATGAAAAATTGAAGCTGTTGTTAAGAGCTAAATTACGACCAAATTTTTAAGATGATTACTTTCAGACATTTAAACCTCTGTTTCAATTTGCTCACCCAGTTTGTAAACAAAAAAGAATAAGGTACATGTATAAATAGTAATTACGATGTCCAAGTAAATAGTTTTTGACATGACCTGCCTCTATAATTGTAAAAAATATGGATTAATCACCTTGACTTCTTAAAACCGCTCCATGAACTACCAAAAAAGTCGCCGAAATGAGCACCAGATACTGTACCATCTTGGAGTATTATCAACTTTATTCTAATTTTCGCAAAGTAGCGCAACTATTTTATAGGAAAAATCTGGGCTTAAATCGATCCTAAGATCGTTCGTTAAATGTTAAATTAAACATGTCAATATTAGATCACTCGGAAATTCACACTTCTCGCATGCATACATAAAGATTGTTGGATAATAACATCCAGGTTAAAAGATAGAAAAATCCTTATTATCACGAACTATGTAATAAAATAACACTTTATTGCAAATCCTAAAAATAGTACAAGTGACTAATATATATCCATATCACATGGATTTCTTATATAAACTTTCTGTAATATTGTCTTAAGTTTTAACGATTCATAATTTAAATAAAACTACTTTTTAACCGGATTAATCGCGTATAATTTATATTTCACATAATATTGTCTTAAGTTTTCGCGATTCATACTATTAAATAAAACACTTTTTAACCGGATTTATCGCGTATATTTACATTTTAAATTTTGACTCGACGTTTCGGTGTCTTTGCAGACCCCGTGGTCACGAGCGACAGGCTTCTCTGATCATTCTAGGTATGTAATGTTTTTCCCAAGATAGAACTTTCACAGAGTCAAACCTTAAATAGTGGTTGGGCTTGTCTATGGAATGCTCACAAACTGCAGACTTGGTTACTCTTCGGTTTTTAATGTCAGCTATGTGTTCTTTAACGCGGGTTGATACACTTCTTTTAGTTTGACCAATATAGGAAAGCCCACAGCCGCAAGATTGCCTGCGGAGAAGCCATTGAAATAAAAAAGCACCCTAATTTCAACAGAGAAGATGGTTGGAAACTATCACCAGCATGGGACCCTATTCTCAAAGATATTAAATCAAACATCCAACAAACAGCATGACCTGAAACTCAAGACACTGTCAGCTCATTTTGTGTTAACCCCGAACGCTACGCTCGAAGACTGAGAAAAAGATGGAGACGATGAATAACTTTTTCCACTATCAATCTGACGCCTGACACCTCAGTCGCTCGCGACCACGGGGTCTGATATTATTATATTATGATATTAACCTTTTTTAAATGTATTTTTTCGTTAATCTTCAGAATTCATGCCCTTTTCAGTCTATATCTCTCAACAACAGTGCTGTCATCAGTATACCTAAGTAACACTGCCTGGGATCAGGAGGTTATTAATTTACAGTAAGAATTAAGTTGCAGAGTGAACAGATCCCTGAGTAACCCGCCGTAACTACCATTAGATGAGAAGGGCGGCCATTTAAGTCAACTCGTATCAATGCTCGGGAATCCCTCAGAAAATCATATTATATCCTCTTGCAAACCCCTACCGGTATGCCTAGTGCATACTTAAGACTAATCCTCCAAGTTAGTAGCATACACAAGAAGATGCCATATTGGTCATCGCTAAGGAGCTCGTCTGTCTTAAGGTTTGATTATTTCAAAACTAGATAGTGGGATTGTATCATAGTCTACACTCAAAGTTCGGTGTAGCACGATTACAATACAAGCCTGAAAGTGTTGTTTTTACATAGGTAAGTATAATAGGTTCACCATGCCACTAGTCGAGAGACCCATTTCACGACTTCATAATTCAACGAGGAAATTACTTTTATATTAGTACATATTATCCAAAAAAAATTGTCAGGTTTGAAAATATATTTTTGCGTTTGATAGCCTAACCTATAATATCGGTCCAACGCAACGATAGTTAAATAGTTAATAGTGTGGTAAAAATAAAAGTATAAACTAAGTATGTTATGTCAGACAGGACTGAATCCAAAGCCGTGTTATATCTCTCATTAGGCAAAATATAAGTCACAAAGAAAATAGTTATCCTAAACGAAATGAACACAATTAATATGACCAACGAATACAGAGCATTATCAAAACCGACTTCACATCCCTATGGCCGACTAATAATGTCATCCACGTAAACATATTCCGAAATCATACATATTGTTTCAAAAAATTGAAATTTTCAAATATATGGGACCAAAGTTGAAGTATCCTCTATCATAATGAATTAAGATTTTTTTAAATCGATTTATAAATGTCTGAAACATCGTGTAACAAAGACACAAAAAGAAACATACAGACGAATTGAGAACCTCCTCCTTTTTTGGAAGTCGGTTGACAATGAAACTTTATTATATGCTTATATTATATGAAATAAAAGTCTGCTGCTGATAAAGATTTTCGAAATGGTTTTTAAATAAACAAACTTAGTAAGTACATTGCAAATTTATTCGTGCATAAATTTTTAAACATCAAAATACTTCTTAAAAATGGAAACCTCAAAACGTGAGCTAAGTTAAGTATTCTGATTTTTTCATCATCGTCACCACAACGCCAACTTAAAGGTACAACCACAGCAGCTTGTAGAGATATATGTTTGAGGCCATATAGTTGATGTGATTGTCTGGGATTTTTTAGATCATGTCACTTATCAAATACCTAAGTCAGAGATAACAATACCTTAGGCTGCTGCTGTGATCATGTCAGTTATCAAATAACTAAGTCAGAGATAACAATACCTTAGGCTGCTGCTGTTCATGTGCTGCTGGGAATTGAACTCCTGTCCCAAAACAGATCGAATAATAAGAGCACGCAGCTACGTATACCCAAAAACGCTTTATTTTACAAACACGACACTAGGAATGAACGTATGTTTGTGTATCTCTTATGGTTAAAATAGAAAAAAAAGGTGGATACAATACGCCAAACTTTATAATCCTCTCAATCCTTAAGTTAACTATAATTCTACGCTACTGTTACAAATAAGCAACACATTAACATTTTTCCTTGAATTTCTACAATTGTCTCAATGCCTCAAGCCTCGAGTAGAAAAGTACATGGAAGGAATTGTAAGAATTAATATAAAAACGATATTTGATATTAGTTAGTAGCACGTGCAAACAAAATTGTTAGCCAATTATCCAAAACGTGAAAGTTTGTGCGGATGGCTGGAAGTTTGCTACTCCGATACTTTGATGGATTGTGCAGGGTATTGCCTGAAAAAAGAAGCCGCGGAAAATGAATTGATAATATGCATTAGAAACTTTATTGCACATATTTTTATAACTCGGTTTAGTTTTCTTCTTATCTTGCCTTATGTAACAACTGTTATTTTATGAATCAAATTGTTTGTATTACAAGCACTTAAATACTAATTTCTTAAATCTTGTTTATAGAATTTGATTGAAATGGGTTGAGCATAACTACTACCTACTCATCCTAAAGCGACAGGGCTGTACCCTTTCTTAGGGAGTTGTGAACACAGTTAAGTAATAAGTTTCAAAAGTGTAATTTTACTTTATGTCTTGTCTTTGTTTTACTAAAATAAACAATTATCATAATTATTATTTTTATACGTGGTTAAACGCACGCGGCAGATAACATGGTTCATTAAAGAAAGAAATTGAAAATGGGGGTGCTCATCATGTTCTCTCGCTCGCACACTAGTGCCGTTTATACACACTTTCGAACGTACGGTCAGTAAAAAATATTTCAATTTAATAAATTGTTATATTACATTTATTAATATAGATATTCATATTTTTTTATTAAAAATTATTTTATTGGATATGGTCGTTGTCAGTATTTTTCGGTATCGATGTACTTCGTTTTTTCGATGTTTATACCATAGATGTTAATGTTAAATAAGCGTTTTAAACGGTGGGCGTTTGTAAAAACGTTTTGTTGCACTGTTGCATGGAATGAAGTCTTTGCACATCGAATTTACGGCATACACGCAACTGGAGGAGATTTCATACCAATCTTTTAATTTTGTAAGGACTGCTATTTTATTGCTCTATTATTGGTTAATTTATTTAACAATTTATGTTAACATAAGTTTGGATACAATTGAACAAAAGTAAGTACAAAGGGATAGCTTATCTCTAATAAGATCTCTTCCAGCAGACCTAAGAATGCAATGATAGTGTGCACAAATCGATAATATCGTATAAACTACTTTGATACTTATGAATATAAATGTGTTTGGTCCATTGCCGGCCAAATTCCTATGGCTTATAGAGTAGGTTATCTGCTATGCCCAACTGGCCATTAAAACTTCCAAAGCCATGTTGTTTTTTTTTTTAATAGGATTTTGAATCGTTTTTTGTTTGTCACCCCGAAATCTTCATTATTTCGTGATGTTTATTTTTATTAATTAAAAAACATTAAAAATGTGATATAAAATAATCAACGAATTCAGAGCATTCAAAAACCGACTTCACTTATATTTTGTCTTGTCAGTCAAACTTTGCCTAAAGTATAAGGTCATTAATTTAATTATTATTCTCCGTATTCATATATTCCGTATTCGTACTCAATCGATTTCAATGAAAGCAAAATTGAACCACCGCGGAATTATACAGGGTTATTGGTATCTAGCTATTGCCCGCGCCTTCGTACGCGCATAAATATTGTTCGTGTTTAACACAAGCAGACACCTATTAAAGAACCTTTATACTAAGTATCACATCCGTGCACTCAAGGAATAAGATTTTATCATACAAACTAAAAAATCATATTTTTCCCGTTCCCGAGGGAATTTCATAAAACAAAGTGCCCTAAGGATTGTATGTTCCAAATGTCAGCTCTCTACGATCAGTAGTTATGGCTGTACGTTATCTGTCAGGCACTAACGGAACAGTTTTATACAGGGTGACTGGTGACAAATTTTAGATATTGACGGAGAGCACTCTGTACTCGATTCTGATCATAATTATGTAGTAAAAGTAGGTATTGAACTTTTCACCAGAATTCCCTATAAATAAATAAAGAGCCATTACTACACTATTCCCGACGCGCCGCGCCACCTCAGTCAACACGCACACGTAGTGTTCCCGCCACACGCACACCACCACCCGCTAAGTATCCGTTGTAATAGTATTACGTTGCGTGATGAATTCTTTAACATTCGGTCTTTAACTTACTCAGTAAATAATTAACAAGTATTTATTTTTTATTTTATTTTTTCTCTTCATGTATGATCTTAAACTGTCACGTCCTCGAATTTCGAATGTGACGTACCAGTCACCCTGTTTATTAAGATTAGACCGGAATCTCTTTAGGCGACGTAGGAGAGGTGATTTCCAATAATTTGTGCCCAAATCATGTGATCCCAAAGTTTACCGTTCTTTAAAGATTTAGGGTTATTGCTTTTGTTCTGAAATCCAGTTTTATTCATTCAAACATCAATGTAAAAAAATTATGATCCGATTTTAGAGTTTTAAATAGTTAAAAATAATAAAGATTTTTTTTTAATGTGGTTCTAAACAAGAGCTACAGTACAAAAGTGTAGAATAAAAATGAATGAATATCGTCAATTTGACGAATTGCAACGAGAGGAGAAGATAAACTGGTTCGATCGTGTGATTTGAATTTTTGAGACGCTCTTTTTACCTTTCTAGCCACGGAACATAAGTATGTTCCGTGTTTCTAGCTATGAACTTCCGACTTGGCTTACTTTAGTGTATTCCGTTTTTTTTTATTTTTTGTGATGCTCATATGGAGTAGCAAGAGCCTTGGAAATCTAGACTAATTCTCTATTCGAGCAAGAGCTGCAATATCTTCACTTGTAAACTCTAGAATGCATGGCATGAGGATTCCCATAGCATAGGTTATATCATGTCGTACAGCACAAGCCAAGTTGAAATTTAGTTTTTTCTTGAACTGTGCAGTTTTACCTCGTTGTATAGCCAGAGAGTTGCAGAAGTTTTTCAAAAAAAGTTCACGCAAAATTCGTTATCACTTTTTTGTAGAACAAAGCTATTTTTCAACCGACTTCTAAAAAGGAGGAGGTTCTCAATTCGTCTGTATGTTCTTTTTTAGTTTGTTTTTTTTTTTGTTTTAAGAATTATTGTTTTATATGATAGAGGATACTTCTTAGTTTATCCCATATAAATTTTATTGAAATCGGTTGAGTACCTAATTGAAAATTTCAAATTTTTGAAACAATATGTAGAATTTCGGAGAATGTTTACGTGGATGACATTCTAAGTCGGCCAAAGTTTTGACGTGAAGTCGCTTTTTTTAATGCTCTGCATTGGTTGATTATCGTAAACTCTGCTGCAAATAAATTCATTTTTATTTTATAAAACGTCCTGTAGCTTCCGTTTCGAAGCACACTGAAACTATTCACAAGTTCTTATTCACAAGGATTTAGTTAGATACTTGTGTTTGTTTAAAAAACTCTCACATCAATATTGTCAAGGACAACTCTAATATCCCGAACAATAGTACGAAATTAATGGATTTAGCAAACTTGATACTTGATTAATTTTTTTGATAAAATTATCTTCAAAAATAACAAAATGGTACCTACTGTCCTACTTTTTGATGAGAAGTATATTATTTAAGTAATAGGCAACCAGTATTAATCAGGATTAAAAATAAAACAACAAAATACAATAATTATTTTTATTTATTGTAATCAAAATCTGAATTCAGCAATTCTATATGGAATGAATCGTCAGAGTAACTGGTATCGCTATTTCCTACATTTATTATGAACTAGCTGTGCCCGCGGCTCCGTTCGCGATAATTTCGAGATAAAAAGTATCCTATGTTACTTCTAGTACCTCTGATGATTCGTCGAGTAGTTTTTGCGTGAAAGCTGAACAAATATCCACGCTTTCACATTTATAATATTAGTAAGGATAAGGATTGACATTTTATAATATTTGACAATTAATTGTTTAGATCACTTTCACATGAGGCTTAAGTATCTATGGAACGCGTTGAAATATATACGTTGACCGCCTTCGAGATGAACATCCAGATGGGTCACAGGTTTTCCACTTTCGTGAATGTTCTGAAGAGCTTATATATCTGCCTAACTGAAATCTAGTAACTTCATCATGTTCATTTCTCAACGCAAACTATTTAAATACCTTACACTTAAAATCTAAGTGCCTGTTTAAACTAAAATATCCTAATAGAATTATACCCAGAAATATGTACAACTTACAACAGAAAAAGAAATGAAAATAAAGCTGAAACGCCTGTGCAATGATATCTACATATAAGTACCTACTTCACTCAAAAATAAATACCTACCTACCTATAACTACAATCATTAATAAAAGTACCTACGCTTTTACCTACACAAAACAAACAAAACTGAACATAAATTAGCCAAAATTTGGAATTTGACCGAATATTTAAACACTACCAAAACAACTAATACCTATTTAATAAAATAACAACAAAAGAAATTAAAATAAACTATTTAAAGACTAAAAGTCGCGCTGATAAACGCTGAAACGCCTGTGCAATGCTATCTACCTATACCTACTTCACTAAAAAGAAATACCTATAACTACAATTAATAATAAAAGTACCTACGCTTTTACCTAAAAAATACAAAAAAAAACTGAATATAAATTAGCCAAAATTTGGAATTTGACCGAATATTTAAACACTAATACCTATTTTATAAAATAATAACAAAAGAAATTTAAATAAACTATTTAAACTAAAAGTCGCGCTGATAAGCACGGTTTATAATATCAATTATTGTCTATCAATAAAGTCGAACGCTCTGAACATTAGCGTATTTCATGTATAAGTTTGGTGTTTCTATACCGATTTCTATGATTCTTTTTTATTGAATAGGTAATCTTGTTATTTTTTTAATTAGGGATGAGTGAGAGTATTATAAACGTAAGAGTAAACAAATATAATCAGAAAGCTCCGAACTGCTAAGCTATCGGGATTTACACGAGTTATTGTGAGTCAACCATAAAATATAGACATATACTGTTGTAGGATATTTTTTATATAATTTTATGTAGAATATTTCCGTCATACATGATTTCTATGTAGCTTTAACCATTAAGGCTGCACACGCGACGGAAGCTTAAAAAATGAAGTAACTTCTCCCGTTTTTCCAACATTTCCCTTCACTGCTCTGCTCCTATTGATTGTAGCGTGATAATAATAAGTATACTATAACCTGCCCAGCAGGCGTAGCACGGCTTGTCAAGACAAGACTTATGTCACAGATTATATCACAATTTGAGCGACATAATTGCTTAGTCTTATACAGCAGCACGGGGCAAGTTTAATTTATCTAGAATGCGTGACAAACACATCTTGACAAATGTTTAAGACTTCTTTCAAGTTCTATCTCTTATTTAATAGCATGGCGGCATCGTTTTGTTTATTTTTGTCACAATTTGACACATCGCCAAACATTTTTTATCACTGCGGTTCGGAGGTTGTGAGATTATTTTTTCATAATTATAATTATGAAGTCGTCGTGGCGCCATGGTTAATGTGTGTATCATACGATATCACATGTTAAGCAACGTTCGGCGCGGTCGGTACTGGGATGGGTGACCGCCGACCATTCATTTCTCTCGACGACTTCCGTGCTTCGGAAGGCATGTTAAGCAGTCGGTCCCGGTATACCTATATACAGTAGTCGTTAGGGTTTGTCAGAAGCCATTTCGGCGCCCTGAAAATTCTGGCATCGACCACCCAGCTCTGGGCCAGCTTGGTGGATTATGACCTATAACCTCCTCGTCACCCAGCGGACAGACTCATGCCCTGCAGTGGGCTCATTACAAAGAGTTGTGATGATGATGATGATGAATAATAATTATGCCTATCAATTATTATAATCAGATTCTTTTAAGACTTCAACGGTAAAGGTACTTACTGCTTTTTGGCACTTGACATGGTCACAAATCTTAAGAATAATATTAAAACAAAAAAATCACCAACTAAAAAATTACATTTGGAGGTTTAAAGTTGTTAAACTCGTTCTTTGTATAAACGTCAAGACAAAGATATGTCGCAGCAAGCATTTTTGTCACGTCGTGTGCCCGTGCTGTCATATAAGACAAATTACCGGACTGTGACAAAATTATGTCTTGTCGTGTGACTTATCTCTTATGAAACCCGTGCTACGCCTGCAGGAGTATGAAGAATAATTGTACCAAGTTTTGTTAAAATCCGTCGGGTAGTTTTTGTTTCTATAAGGAACATACAGATAGACAGACAAAAATTTTACTGATTGCATTTTTGGCATCAGTATCGATCACTAATCACCCCCTGATAGTTATTTTGAAAATATATTTCATGTACAGAATTAACCTCTCTACAGATTTATTATAAGTATAGATTATGAACCTATCAAAATTTTATTTTTTTTATTCATTTTCAAATACGAAAATTCAAAAATCTCAATTATCGAAACCCACAACCGTTCGATTGACAACAGTGACGCCAGAAAAACGACTTTGACATTCATGCTAGTACTGCCATATAAAAAGTTTGCAAAATCCCCCTGTGTCTACTTTCGTTAGCCAGACTCTAGCTTGTTTTCTGGCTCAAAT
Organism: Stenoptilia bipunctidactyla; assembly: GCA_944452665.1. Lineage (NCBI taxonomy): Eukaryota > Metazoa > Arthropoda > Insecta > Lepidoptera > Pterophoridae > Stenoptilia > Stenoptilia bipunctidactyla. Next base: position 16,200,072 of record OX101726.1, read on the forward strand.
GTGAGTTACTCTACAGTGTAATTGACTAACATTAATAATATATACTGTTTAAGTTTTTGAGTTTAGTAATGCTCAATTATTCCTCAATAACTGAAAAATATGCTAAATAAAATCACCCGACCAGGACTCGAGCCTGGGATCTCTCACTTTGTCCTGGTCGGGTGACTTGGGCCTGGTATCTCTCACTTTGTCCTGGTCGGGTGATTTTATTTAGCACAATTCAATTACATTTTTTTAGTTATTTATGAGTGACATTAGTTGATAAATTGTCAAAATTAAACTTTTCACTGCCAATCTCTACTTTGCAGGAAAAAATAGCCCAGAACTGAGAAAATGAAACATGATACAATAGTTTTAGTTTTGTATATTCTGTACATTTTTATTTTATCAATATTGTAAACTACATACAGCAGTTAAGTGAAAATGACATCAAATGGAAATTTTCAGCGCACATCAGTTTCACATAATTAATTTTGGTCATCATTCTAACATACACAAATCACTGCGAGAAGAAATAAAGTCAAATCTTTATGCCTAGGTTGGTTATGAAATAATTACTTCCCAACACCTCCAGCTTGAGAGCTGGATCTCGCTGATCCACCACCACCGCCAATGCTGACGCTCTTTGAAATACTTATGGATGGAATATCTCTTCGTCCGTTGCCAAAGCCACCAGGACGATAAGGACCTCCTTGTCCAAAACCACCTTGTCCGAAACCACCTTGTCCGAAACCACCTTGTCCGAAACCACCTTGATTAAATCTGCCTTGTCCATAACCTCCTTGGCCAAAGCCCCCTTGGCTGAAACCACCGCCAGGCCCATAGCCATTGCCAAAACCAGGTCTGTTCTGACCGTAAGCACTGGCTTGGGCGTTCGCTTGGGAATATTGTGGAGATCGGGCCACGCGACCTGAAATAATAGAAAGATGATTACGGGTGTATAGGCAGCAGAAGTATTACGCTTTATGGTTTTTACTATTAAAAATAGAATAAATGATTTATTAAAGAAAGGCTCTTTTATCTTAACGAACAACTTGATATAGCTAGTCATTTCTCAAAGGCAGTCCATTTGTGATCCATACTCAAGAACGGTTTGAAAGCGATGCCTTTAATTATATGGTAATATAAAAAAATATATATATATACCTGCATCAAGTCTTGCAACTTGAGTAATTAAAAATGTAGTAAAGAGTAGAAAAATCACTGATTGCGCCATCTTTACGGGTTGAAGAACAAGAACGAGTGTGCGGTGGTTCGTAGAACAGCACAATAATAACTCAAAGTCAAAGGAATCCTATATTTATATGTGATCTGGTTTGACCAAACAAAACTCTTTGAACTTAAGTGAGATTTTTAGCGCTCCATTAATTGGCAAATACCACAGACAAACATTAAACTACCGAAGTATTCTTGTAATTTTTTAAAACATTTCCTTGTATCTTGTATTTCCCATATTTTATTTGTGGTTAAATCACGTTCACAGTCATTGTTTACAGTAAAAATAGTCTAAGTAATGAAACCTGGGTCTTTTTTATTTTTGGATTAGCGTTTGACTTCAATCTCACCTTATGGTATCTGATGAATGACGATGAAGTCGAAAACCTTTTTTTCATCAGATCATAAATTTATCTCACAAAGTATAAAACTCTGTCCTCTCCCCGGGGATATTATAAAAATAAATAAAATCCCCAGACAAGAAGGTCTCGAGCACCAAGGGTATTGCACTGACTGGAACCTAGATTTGTTGTGTTTGTTGTGGGATCAGCTGGGTTCATTGAAACCCTCAGATGTCATACTACCACTTCTGAATTAAGAACCACTGGATTAAGATGGTACATGTTAGTTAGGGATTAGGGACAAGCTCTCGAAGTCGATCTAAGTTGTGGCCTCATTTTTTGTACTTACGAATGCATTCTGCGATCCAGATTGGAGCTGTTGTTGTGAGCGAACACCACTGCCTGAGCCCCGATTGGTTGATACTAATTAACTTTTATAACAGAGTTATCAGCTTTATTATGACCAATTTAATCAACTACAGCTTATAATGGCCCTATATTTAAAGAGACGAACCTAAACTTCGGTACTTTAGTCTGAGTTGACCTCAATGGAAAATTTCTGTACTAATCGTGTTTGCTTTGAATTGAAGTCATCGGTCCTTCCACACCTATTTCTATCATATTATGTGGCATCGCCGTAAATCTCTCTTATAATTATTTTTTTCATTTTTTTAGTTAATAATATTGAACGCTGGCAGGTTACTAAAAAAAAGAGATTTTTGACAAATTGCGACGGAAGTTGTTCAACAAATTGTCGATGTTACATGAAATGTTTATAAATAAATAATGCTGAAATGAATTTATATACGAGTAAAAACCAACCTGCGCCAGAAGATAAAAGAACCTCGTCTACTTCAATTCGTTATCAACGACAGTTAAAAGTTCTTTCATGGAAATGTTATTTACAAAGACAGTAAGTATCACTGTGTGTAGTGTATATTTGGCTTTTGATTCATACTCGTAACGTAACATTGTCTTATTTTTAACCGTAGAAATAGAGTATCAGGAGTAATTTGCAGCCTACTAATATGAGCAAATTGTTTTCAGGCGCAGATGGCCAATTCTTTTGGCTGAAACAGCATTTGCGTTCTTCCTCTTCTTGATAGCCATCTACGTGGCCAAGCCGGTGTTTCTGACGCTGCTGACGCCAAACCAAGCTCCTCCGTTAGAAGAACCGGATATCTTGGCGACTTTTGACAGATCAACTATTGTAGGATTTGCTCCTAATGAGCCTCACATATTACAAATCATGGATATCGTTTCAAAGGCGCTTAATATTGGTTTGTATTCAAATATTTGTAAAGGCAACTGCCACGCGTGGGTACAATAAAGCTCAGTTATAAATTAAAGCCTAAATTTGCGTTTACTGTTTTTTCTTACATTATAAGGACGGTAAGTTTGCCCTCCATGCCACCTGGTGGAAAGTGAACATGAGGACTTAAATAGTACAAGTCCTTCTATGGAAACCCTTTTCACTCAACACTTAAAAACTCCAGGACTGTAGTGGTCAGGAAAAATAGACGCAGGCAATTCGATTCACACTTTGTCCCGTAGTTACCAAAAAATAATTGTTGAAGCGCTTTGTTCGACTTTCTGGTAAATCCACTATATTAGATGGAAGTTCTTTCTACGTCTGGTAATCCAGTGATAAAAAGGAGTGGTTTGATTTGATTTTGAAGAAAGTACCTAGAAATATATTCAAGTATAAAAGTACCAACCCGAAAGTATTCTGTAATATAATGACAAACAAACAATCTTTTATACTTAGTTGTCGTTCTCAGTAACCTACCGGGCTCTCATTTGACCGGGCTTCGGTCATTTGAAAATAATGCATACTGCATCTAGGTTCTCTTTTAAAGTGATATAAGTAACAGAAAGTTTTACTTACAGTAAGTGCAATTATAGAAATTGAAATATAGTAAATCTAAGTTGAATAAATCTGGTACTAACTTATTTATTGGGTTCAGTGGTTAGAGTTGATGCATCTCGTTTGTCAGGTGCCAAAGTGAAATACCCGGTTTTTCATTTTGGCACCTTGACACTGATAAAATCATGACTTGTACTTTGGTATGTATTTATTTTTGCCAAATTTAAGTAGTTCGAAAACTTCGCTAAATGTAAATCACAAATTCTCCCCTTAAATTTACAGATGTTGTTGGTGCCGAGAGTAAGAATCACCTACATATGGCATTGTATTCATACTATAATGGAACTAAGGTGAACCGTCCCGTGACCTGGATTCTCTTTATGGAAAAGGTAAATGTTTTAATTGTTGTTTTATTTTTGACCATGAAATCATTAATTTAGGTTTCTGTTTATACCCTTGTAGTTTTTTTGATTTGTCACATGCAAATATGAACATAACTATAATTAAACAAATGGATCTTTGAACAAACCAAAAAATATTTATTTGTTGAATTTCACACTCGTACTACTTTAAGAAAATAATTTGCACATTTGATGAATTTGCTTGACATCCAAAATAAAGGGTCGGGTCGGGAGCGGTCGCGTGTGATATGAATGTATATTCCTGGGTATCCTGGAACCATGTCATAGCAAGAGATATAAATAAACGTTGATAAGAGACAATGAAGCGCTTGTCCAAAACATAATATAGGAATACCCATGCAATTTGTTGTCTTCACAGGTGACAAAATTTCTATTGATAATTACAGCTTGACAAAAATTTAAACAATTTCCAATAAGAAAAATAGTGTTTATAAATACTAATATTTTAGTCCAATACAAGGTTGTGCCAAATTACATCAGTTTGTGATTCAAGGATCTAATAGACAAACATCCGAAAGTGGTTTCTCATGTGACGATTAGTGGAATGGACTATTTTCCCTCAGATAAGGAACATGTGGAGTTTCAAGATCCGCAGCACGGAAAGGGCGAAGTACGCAGGGCGGTCGTTCATGCCACAGATGAACCCACACTTGCGGTCCGGCTTCCTTGCGGTGCAGATCGCCGTCTGCAGGGCTATCATCGAAGTCGAGGTCAACAGTGCCGAACTCGACTATAAGGTATCATAGTTGCTGATGTGTAGTTGTTTTTAATTGTTGACGATAAGGTATCGTTTACAGCAAACTTAAAGTCGCCGCGTCGCATCGGCCTCTGACTAAGCGCGCGTTACGCAGTTCATCGCTTTTCCATACACAGGGTTACTTTAATTACCGCATCACCTCTTGCAGTCGGCCTCTCCACATCGATCCCAACATTTGTTATATGACTTGCTTTGAGGTCAACTACATGGCTTCAAAGCAAGCAAGGCTTGTGATATAACATATCATGTACCTAGGTAGCGAACTAGGGGAACCTGGTAGGTATATAAATACATATAGGTAGATATATATGTACGATAGATAAACACCCAGACCCGAACCGTTTTTTGTCCCGGGCGGGGATCGACCCTGCGACCTCACGATTTACGTAGGTACCTAGTAGGTAGTGTTTTAGACCACTGTGTCACGGAGATCGTCAATTTAAGGTCTAGAAAGTGAATGAAAGAAATATGAATTTATGAAATATTTAGTGGAAAACCTTCAAGAAAAGATAAACGCTAAACAGGTAGGTACCCATATTACAAAAAGGTCATATCACGGATATCCACAGAGGCCACAAAGTCTTTTCATGGTCAAAAATATAATAATGGCCATTTTTCATTTTAAGTATAATATTCAACAGTTTGATAATTGTACCTAGGTGTTTTACGAAAGGTCTTCCATCTTTGTCAACTACCATCCTTCCTACTATTTCTGATATCCCTTCTATACCTTCCTTTAACAAAAAGTTTTCGTAAGTTATGTAGGTTTTTTTTTTATTATAGATTAAAACCGCATTTGTTCTCAATCTTAGCTGAGGGTAAGTGAAGATGAAAGACTGGCTCTTCATAGAATATTGCAGGAACACATCACCGCTAGAGCGGTCAAATTTGGCGGCAAGTTTTATATCAAGGGTTATAAAAAAAATTGAAATTTAAATATATTAAAAACGTTCAGTAAAAAATATATAAGTTTTGGTTAGATTTTTTAAATACTTTTAGTAGGTTATAGACAAAGCTACTTTTTTTGTAATAATAAATGTGCTAATACCAAAGAATACCTACCAGTCGAAATAATTTTTCGTAAGCAATACTTACTCAAATAATTAAATAATACATCTTTGAATCACTCCTATAATATGTGATTTTCTCTTATTAAAATTTGAAAGTTAACAATTAATACGTAATTACCACAAAGCAGATATATAGTTAGAGCTGCTGTAAGCAAAGACGCACAGCTTCAATTTGGGTTGTCCTGACGTCTAGGCCTCTAATTCAAGCTATTCCGCGCTAGAGGCACTGGCGTCAGTTCGTCGCTGACTTCTGTGAAGTATGTACACACGTAGATATTTAAAAAGAATTAAATCCTCCATTGTTCCTCGATGTAAAATTTAGTTTTCTACACTTTTATAAAGGAATTACATTGACAATCCAAATAAAATTAACTTACTATGAAGATAATTTCATTCATCATTATTTTTTACAAATTGTTTGTTTTCCAATTATTTATGTCCAAAATTCTAGATTGTTATTTGTTGTCTAGGTGATTTTTATGCCGCGAAAAAATGTTGCGCTATCTAGCGTCAAGTAGAAATACTTTTATTTCGCGGTTATTTCGCGGCTTTTTTTCTGACAGATTTGGAACGTATGAAATTTTGTTAAAAAACTAGAGCTACCTTTGACGACCACTTTGGCGTGGGGGTAAACCTATCTGCCTCAGACGCCAGTGGTTGCGGGTTCGATCCCCGCACGGAACCAGAAAAAAAAATGTTCCGTGTCTGGGTGTTTATCTATTTATGTATTTATATTCTAGGTTCCCCCCTAGTTCGCTATATGGTATCCCATAACACAAGCTATGCTTACTTTGGGGCCATGTAGTTGGTGTGATTGTCTGGGGATTTTATTTTTATTATTTTTTTTACCTAGTAAAGTATAGCTGAACTTTTTTGATGATCATGTGAATATTTTAACCTTATGTTTCAACCGGTTTTTACTACTCGTTACTAGGTGACCAATGCCATCGCCTGTTTGGCTATGATTGGCCATAGCCCATAACCCACCGCTTACCCCTCCCACACATCGCCCGTAGGCTTCACTTGAGTCCCTAGAGAAAACTGGATAGGGCAGCTCCTCTATATATTTCCTCCGTGGTAATTATACCATATCACCTAAATATATGGGTTGCCTGGCAGAAATCGCGCTTCGGCGATAAGGCCGCCCTTTGTATGTTAATTGTGATTGTTATTTTTAATTTAAACTGTGTAACAATGTTGGTGTACAATAAAGAGTTTTATTATTATTATTATTATATTAGGTAGGTGATATTGCGTGTCCCTAAATTATCTTGTTATAAATGTTTCAAAATTACGAAATTGTATTCTTTTGATGTAAACCTACTGTTTACCACCGTGATAGTTCTTTGGACTGAAATCTAAAAAAGTTCAACAAAACGTATGAGTGTAATGTAAACATAATATGAGATTTTACTATCATTTTGACAATATTAGATACAGATAAGGTGATAGTAAAAATTCTGTGCCTTTTATGAACATTCCTAACAAAACAGATAAACTCCATCTATTGCATAGTAATGGAACTAAAAATTTATTCAGACTACTGCCATCTATTGACGCATAAGCGTACCAAAAATGTACTCGCTCAAAAACTAGAGAGCGTTGTTCATAAGAATCAAAATGGATAAAATTCCTATGGACTTTTACCAGTATTCTGTGCATTTACGGACAATGTAAATATATTATGACTTACAATCGTAATACTTAATAAAAAGTAAACTAATAAATCTGACCTGTAAAAAAATAGGCACAAAATTATGTATGCTCAAGCAATAGTGTGCGTCCGGTTTGTAGTTTATGTGCATGAAATTGCCTAATTTTATCAAACGACACAAATAACACATAAATAATGAATGTTACAGAAAATTTAATCCGTAATTTCTACTGTCTCGTCACCAGCCGAAATAGCTCAGTTGGGAGAGCGTTAGACTGAAGATCTAAAGGTCCCTGGTTCGATCCCTGGTTTCGGCAACTTTTTGTTTTTTTTTTTGTTGAAATTATACATTTATATTTTATTTTCTTGCATTTCACATAAAAGATACAATTATTCCCTCTTGTAAGAGATTGATTTAATTAAATGTAAATATGTAAATCAAATTTTTTTTTAAATCATAGGCATATTACTTAAATTAGTCATTCACAGTTAAGATTTCTTTATTTAACGCATCTTATCATATTGTATACAATAAAATGCTCAGATATACATAAATAAAATTTGATGATTTCGCGTTATTTAATACATTTTAACCAAGGAGACATATAAATCACATTTAACGGCACTTAGCACCTGTTTTCACAATGTTTCTTCAAGTACAGACAGTATGCAGAGTTATAAGTATTTATCGGATTAGACTGTGACGTCATCGTCATCAAGAACACCAAAAGGATGTTCTTTTGGTGTATTTTTTAACTTAAAAATATAAGATTACTAGGTTAGAGTGTCGCAAAGGGTGCGCAGGGTTTTGAAGAGTGAAAGGGACGTTTTCTAACAAAGTGTCCCATTCAAACGTTGTTCCCGATGACCTCGTCTATCGATTTCCGTAAAAAAATAAGGTGTCATCATAACATCGCAACCATAGATAATACATATATAACTGGATCGCAACCCTTGCGACAGAGGCTAAGTCTTTATGCACCCTTTCCTACAACTGGATCTAAATGTAAAGTATTGGTTGTCAAGAAGAAGATGTTTTATAAAAAAAATCTTATCTTAATATCTGTAGTATAACGCTTCTTTAAAAGCAACGTACCAACATCACAATACCCTACGTTAATACAGAGTTTTTTTTTTTTTAATTACAGCTAAGCCTGAAACCTATTCCCGTGTCTCCTCTGATGAAGGAAGAAGCAGTGAGAAATGTGATCTCTGTGCTGCTGGTCTGCTTCACAATAGCCTTCCTTCCACCAGTCATGGAGACGCAGGCTCTCGTAGTACAAGAGTCACTTACAGGTTTTAAGGTTAGAAAAACTATAATACAATGTCTTTAAATAAAAACGCCAAACTTACGACTAGAGGTAACTTTGCTATTTTCAAAAAAAGGCGTACTTGGGATATTACGTGGATTTCATCATACTCTTTGACTAAGCCTGATGATACAGGGATGTCTGGAAGAGATTGTCTGTACCTATTATATTTTTAATAAAGTTATGTCTTACTCCATGTGTACAATGAAGAATAAATAAATAAATACTTAAATAACTGAAAACTACAAAATTTTACAAAATACTCATATCAGTCACAATTAATCCACAAGTGGATAACTCCCTACTAAGTAGGTAAGTAGGAACACTTTGTTTTTTTGCGAGCATAAAAAAAATCGTCGTCACTCAAAACTTGTTGAAATTTTGGCCTAAAAATGGTGGTTCATAGGTAAAATACAACAAATCCTTACCCAACGTCTTTTTGTGCAACGTTCTAGGGATGCAATGATTACTTTTAACTCTAGGTACATATCATAAAAAGTAGGTAACCGATCGTAGCCGGGCTGTAAGGCTAGTCTTTAGAATAATACCAAGATCGATGACAAATATTTTCCAATTTTCAAATATCGAAATGTTTGTATGTTTTGTTGTTCTCATCCTTTCACACAATGACTATTTATTTATTTATACTTCATTGTTCACCTAGAAAAATCTCCATAACAGACAAACAATATACAATGTGTCCCAGTGCGAAGTGACCGCCCGGCGTTATATGATATATGGTGTACAAAATAATGAATAACTATCATAAAACCAGAGATCCTAACAGTTTGGTTTTTGTTTTTACGGGGATTTCAACTTTTTTGGGAGAGTTTCTTGACTTGGTTCAGAATTTTTTAAATTACTCAAATGTTTTTACAGAAATTTTGATTCTGTTTTTTTTATTTAGTAAGTGGTATCAACGTAAACAATTTTTTTTTCGGAAAATTAATGTTTTTTTTTCTGATTCCGTGAAAAGTTTAAAAATGGCCATTAAATTTCCTTATTTTTAGATTAATATTAAATTACATAATATTGTCTACATAATTCCAAAAGATAGTTTATGGCTAACTTCAACAAGTGCCGCAGTACAAACTCTTGAAATGTGATCTCCGTGTTACTCAGTATGCAGTAATAAATTGAGACAGTCCTTAAGAGTTGTTTATTTGCCAAGCGAGTGTGTCAACAATACCACAAGGACTTTTTGCCATTTACTTTATTATTTTTAAAATGATCTTTTTAATTTCGGACAAGTTTAATATCTTGTGACGATAACCATTGATACCACTTACTAAATAAAAAAAAACAGAATCAAAATTTCTGATTCTGTTTTTGAACATATGAGTAATTTAAAAAATTCTGAACCAAGTCAAGAAACTCTACAAAAAAAGTTGAAATCCCCGTAAAAAAAAAACTGTTAGGATCTCTAGTTTTATGATAGTTATTCATTATTTTGTACACATATTCATATAACGCCGGGCGGTCACTTCGCACTGGGACACATTGTAGAATTAAATATACACGCAGATATCAGCTTACATGTAGTAGAGATCGCGCCAAACATCTAGTTCCCACTGAAGTTATTGCAAGGCGTTTCGCTGAGGCACAAAAAACCTACGCGAAGTGTCTCGCAACAACTTCAGAGAGGACTATGCCCTGACAAATAATTCAATGCAGTAAAATGACCGTTCCAGTGTGCACACTTTAGGGAAGAAAAATAAATAATGATGCGGTTAAAGTGAATCAATGTTTTTTTTTAAATATGATATCTTAAAGATATAGGAAAAAACATATTTTGACTCACAAAATATTTTATAAGTACTTTAATTTTCTCATTTCTAGAGTGGAGATGCTTCACGTCACAAACTTTTTCGTTGTCTTTAAAAAATTGCAAACAATGAAAAAAATTATGACAATAAAACCATTCCGTTTCAATCATTCTCATTATATTATCATTATTTTTCTATTCAACCGACTTCTAAAAAAGGAGGAGGTTCTCAATTCTTCTGCATGTTTTTTTTGTCTTCTTTACACGATATTTTGGACAATTATGAATCGATTTTGTTCTTGTTTCATATATGATAGAGGATATTTCATAGTTGGTCCCATATAAATTTTATCGAAATCAGTTGAGTACTTCAGTGAAAATTCAATTTTTTTTTAAATATTTATGATTTCGGAGAATGCTTATATGGAGGACATTATAACTCAGCCAAAGTTTTGACGTGAAGTCGGTTTTTTAATGCTCTGCATTCGTTGATTATTGACATTTCAAACTGTCAGTTTACTTCATTGAATTATTTGCCTGGGTAGGTATAGACGTTTGGCGTTATCTACACAAATATGTTAGCTCACTGCATTTATTATATTTTATGTTTCAAACTTCACAGCGAGCACTCCGCATCTACACCGTGTCATATTCTGTGATGTACCTGGCCTGGCTCTCGTTTGCCTTTTTCACGGCGCTGCCAATCCTCCTCCTGGCTTCCATTACTCTCATCCTCATCTTCCGCTGGATCCACATCTTCTATGCGCTGGTACTGGTGCTGGCGTACTACTTTGTCATGATTATGGTAGCTCTAATCATGGCTCTTTATCATCGGAAAGGTAAATTTCGTAGTAGCTAATCATTATGTAAATTGGTGTCAAGATAAAACTATAAACAAATATTTTCGTTTAAAACGAGTTTGGTGTATCCTGTAAATAATCCTGTAAACAAGCAACCATAGTGAAGCAGTTCCTAACTATAAGTAGGTATATCTAACGTTTTTGGAGCAGGTTCTGAAAAGCCAATCCATTTCAAAATAATGTTATGAAGGGCTTAGAAAAAACCAACCGATAAAAAAAGATTCACGATTCAAATGGGAGGGGAACGGATAAAATGGAATTGGCTCTTGTTTTATTAATTTTTCTGACTGTTTTTCAGTATAAAAGTGCATTGTTATTATGGTAGTAAAATTTAAAAAAACTATGGGGATGGTTAAGAAAGACTAATTTCACTAAGTCAAAGACACCCATAAGGATGTCGTCGTGATATACCTACTTATCTTTATGGCAGAAATTATATCTATGACATCATTTTGTGCAGTAAAACTCACAAAAAATATATTCAAACACTATATTATTTGATACTGCTAGGAGTTGTGAATATATTCTCAACCTTTTACGTCGCGCGTTTAACTTCTTTGTATGAATATATTTGCATATTCATTATTACACTATTTCTGTTTTAAATCAAGGTTCATCTGTTACCCATCTCATCATCGATGTCGGTGGCAACTGCGCACTCAATGTATGGGTGACAAAGGTCAAGCAGATATATAGTTCGACGAGGATCTATTGGCGCGTGGCGAAAATTGGAATTACCACCGTATTGGAAATGTCACTTCATGACTTTTACCGCTTATATTTGTTATTGTACTTTTAAATTCAATATTAAAATATGAAATATGCCAAAATTTACAAAATGTGGGCTTACTTATTGTAGTTATAAAATTGAAGAAGTTGTTTTCAGAAAGAAAAACAATTTAACGTCTCAATAAAGTTTTTTAAACAGTAAAGAAGCAAGTTGCCTCTGCAATGTTTAAATATTGCGAGCCTTTGAAAAATACACTTTAGAACGTAATTTATTTCATTTTTTAAATCTCAATAAAAATTACGATTTCAGGAGAATTGTCTCTTTAGAAAGACTGTACGAAAAGTGAATAAAAATAAGCAGATTTTTTACAAAACTTTAAAATTACGAGCATTTCTAAATACGAGCTGGTGCCTTATAAATAAGTAGTGGTGACGAGGATGACCAGGAAAACATTTTATCATAAAAATATTATTTAAATTTCACGTCACTTTATGTTTCAATATATTTTCTTGCTGAATTATATATCTATATCTTAGACCAGTGTTTTTGTACCACTAACGTTTTTCTCAAAGTTTACGCGACAAACCTTTTGTAGTACATAAAATGAAATAATTTCTGTTTCCAAACTTGAAAGAAACCAAACGTTTATGCATTCATATTTTTCTCTGAGAATAGGGATATTGTACTTAATGGTAATCCTTATTTCACCCTCACGCCCCTCTGATGTCATCATCGAAGCGCCAAAAAACACTTTTCGGACTGTAAATAGAAAACGGAACCAAAAAATGATTATTTTTGTCTTTAATGCTAAAGGTCCTGAGTTTGATTCCTGAGTAGGGTGGATATTTGTGTGATCAAGACAGATATAAGCCGAAAAGTCATGTATATTACCTTACCTAAATGTTTATTTAAGTTTTTTATATTCAATATGTTTGTTTATTTTATATGTTTCTTAAGTTTATTTATCCGCTATCTGGTATCCATAAAACAAGTTCTTAGAAAAACTTAAATTGGCCTCAATTATTTAAGTAAGAAATATTAATTTAATTTAATGAACTCTTTAGGATAAATACCTAGTAGCTATAGTGCTATTTCAGGCTGTACAATATCCAAATTTCATCCAAATGCGTTGAGCCGTTCTGCCGTGATTGAGGAACAAACATCCAGCCATCCATCTAAACTTTCACATTTATAATAGTAGGAAGATTTATGACATTAGGAGCATTATCCATTGACTCTAGTTTTTCCATGACTTCTAGTTTGGATAGCTGCATCCTGGACCATGCTGTTCACAGTCCTGCAGACTCTGTTGGCTGAGCTGTTGGTATACCACCGCTACGACCAGATCCACAACATTTTGAACCTTATCGTAAACACGATTTTACCACCGATGGGACTCATACAAGGACTTAACCAGTTTGCTCTCCTGGAAACTGGAAGTAAGATTAAACCTTTAATTCTACATTATTGCAATTTTCCAAACGGTCCTAAAAATAATAAGAAATCTTACCTTCTATTTTGACGGCTCAGCTTACAGAATGGACCTGCTTATATCCTCTTTGGAATTTAAAGCAATGCCTGTCAGGAGGATTTCAACGGTGGTTTTATAAAGTCAGACGACCATGTCATTTTTATCCTTATGGCAAGCATTTCTTTCCATTACAAAACTATTTTTAATATGAAATAGTATCTAAGACTGTGACCACGTATCTTTTAATTTACAGGATCTCATGATTCTCATTCCGAAAGCAGCTTGCAGGACAAAAATTTCTTGCAAATGGTTGGCATGTGGGTGTTCATGATCATTGTGTACTTTGGTGTATTAATGCTTTTGCAGCGCACTCAGAATTCCGCTATAGGGGGGGCAGTGTCTTGGAAATCAATAATTTTTAAACATCCAGTTGTAAGTATTTATGATTTGATTATTATTTATATGTATCTTTTGATAGATACGCTCAATAAAAAAAAGAGCCAACTTAAAAGTTTCAGATTGAGTGACAAATTATGTCTTGCATGTGCGCTGAATCATTTATGTTGTAGTAAAATTTACTTATCAAACCTGCAGTGCGATCGCAGATCTTTATCGATTCCTGTTTTCACGAAAGTTCGTATAGTATGGAAACGGTTTGTAAACAACAATTGAAATCTAGCCACTATTCCAGGACAAGTTTAATAAAAATGTGCCTCTCTAATTTAGAATGTTTTTGAACATGTTGTGTTTTTAAGTAAATGTAAAATAAATAAATTACAAATTTGCAACCGACTCCATACTATAGGAACATCTGTAAACATACGAGACGATAAAGTCCTGTGATAACGCTGCTGACTTTTAAAACAATGTAAATGAAATGCAAAGGAAAATGGAAGATAAGCTGACCCCCTGTCACTGCAATAGAAAGACTATTAACTTAAAATGATTTCAAATTTGTCAAACGTGACTTCAGATGGTTTTACATATAGCCTCTGGTGTTCTGCCTACCCCATAAGGAATACAGGCGTGAAGTTATGTATGTATTTATTCTACCCATTTGCAAAGTATTTGAGTAATTTGATTTGTTATTTATACCTACTCTTAGTTTTATAAATCTGCAATGATCACTCCTTCGTTTCTCTTAATTATTTATTTATAAGTATAAATCAAATTAAGTCACTCCGTCACATATAAAAAAATTGATTTTGCTATATAAATATAGAACAGAACTATAATTATTATTTCTTAATTTAACAAATTATAAATATCTGCTTTATGAATCTGACAACTTCTTATATCTACTACAACTACTGCACTGCACCCCAATGGGGAGTTTTCTGACAGCTCATTAAAAAAACAAAACTGTACAAAATTGTTACAAAAGGCTTCGATAGATGGCGCTTTACAAAAGGCGAAGGCGAAGAATTTATTCCACACTGCGTTTTTAAAAGTAAAATAAATTAATTGATGTCTGTATCAGAAATTGAACGTATAAATAACCATAAATGGTAGATACCACTTACCTACATTATAGTTTACAGACTTAACGCCTTCGGCTTTTTAAAAGTGCCATCTATAGAGGTTTTTTGAACTAATTTTTATGAGCTGTCAGAAAACTCCCCATTAAGCCTTTGTGACAGTTATAACTCGTAACGTATTCATTCTTTATAATTATATTATACTGGCTGTTGCGCGCGGTTTTACCCGAGCAATTTTGATTCCCGCGCGAAGTTCGCCTCTGTGCAATTCCAGATTATACTCTATCACTATGCCAAATTTCATCAAAATCCGTTGAGCCGTTTTGCCGTGATTGAGGAACAAACGTCCATACATCCAAACATTCACATTTATAATATAAGTATAAAGTAAGATATATATTTTATTACTTTTTACTCTTTTTCGCACCATGTTAATTTATATGTGTTTTAGGATGAAAACAAATTACGATATGCGTATTCGTCTATGAGACAAAATAATGTACAAGCTGTTGACGAACTTGTTGCTAAAGCTATAAGTTTCAAAAATGTATCCAAGGTAACTGTTAATTTAATAACTCCAATATACCTACTTATAACCTGCCACCAAGTAGAAAACCATATGTACTAAGTACCTGATTTTTTTTCGTAAATACAAAATTATCCCTATTAGGTAGGTATATGTAAAGAGAAACATCCAGATCCATGAGAAAATCGGCATATCTTATAAATTTTATCATACATTCCTAATTAATTGATATCTATTCAACTCTATGATTTTATTAGAATTTTTAACGCAATATTATGTTCTATTGAATCCAGAGACAATCCTACTGTGAAAACTATATGTAGAAGTTCCGATCTGGTTGTCTGAATCCAGGTGTGAATGTTGTCAATGAAACAATTGTATTTTCAGAATACAATTTATTTGACTTTTCTTTTTGAAGATTGGACAAAGCATCTTTTAGAAAATTACAATAACACGAGGTATGTGGAATTGCGAATGAACGATCAGCGCCACAACTCAACTAAACGTTGCTGATAACAGCTGCTGAATAATAACTGTCCAATTTACAATCTATCGTCATCTCATACAGCCCTCATACTTCTCCCACTGTACCAAACGCCAGGTAGCGCTGACGTCACTCGCAAGCCCGCACGAACAATAGTTCCCCCGTTTATTACGAGACTTATCCCTTTTTATAATTCTCTTAAACTTCGAATTAATTTCACTTTATTTTTAAATCACAGCGATTTACAAAATCAATCAATCCAAATTAAACAAAATAAGCCATTTGAAATCATGCGCCGACATTTACATTTTAATATTATTTTAAGTAAATTGTTGGTTATATATTATTTATTGTAATGTTCTAGAAAATATTGGGCGAACAAATACTTAAAAATGTAACATTAGACATTTATCGTGGAGAGTTCACAATGCTTTTTTCAGAACGCATACAAATGAACATCATAAAAACCTGTGAAGACCTTTTAATCGGTATGTAGCAAGTAAAACTTTAAGTTGGTTTCTAAATAGTTATAATCATTTTGATTGAAGGTCCAGCGGCAATTGGCCCTGACCGATGGCTGCTTAATTTGTACACAGCACAAGTTCGGTCTTGAATAGTCTTGAGTCACCTTAGGGATTGTTTTGATAACCAACTTGAAGCGCTGGAAGTTGTTTACCGAAGAATCCGTAAGCTCATTGAACGACGACCATTCGAATAAAACATTTCTGAATCTAGAGCATCGACCTAAGGCTGATTGTTTGACAGTTTACTATAAAGATGCATTTCGAAGAGTGCTTGAGTACCCTTTATCAACTAATTAGAAACACGCCCTTTTACCATCGGACTACAAGACGCTCACAGAACTTCCATCCTTACTTACATGATGAATATTCCAAAAGGTCGAACTAATTCAATGCAGTAAAATGACAGTTTCAGTGTGCCCACTTTCGGGAAGAAAAAAAATAGTGATGTGGTTTAAGTGAATGAATGTAATATTTTTTTAAATAATGATATGGTAATGTATGGAAAAAAAATGTTTTGGCCCACAAGATTTTTCTTTTTTTATTGTGCTGTTAGGCAACTATTCTTGAAATTTAATTTTTAACGACAAAACGATAAAAAATCAAAAAGTTATCAAGTCGATTTTACTTCTACTGTAACCGTTTTAAAGCACAAGGTATGTTTGGTAATTAAATATTTTCATAAAAGTTACTTTAAAGATTTAGTACACATCTCAAATTCAATTATTTATAAAATTCTTTAATTTTTTATTAAGAAAGAATGACAAATAGTCGTTCGTTTTAAATCATTCTCATGCAGTACCTACCTACTTACACTACAAAGTTTTTAACTGGTATCATTATTGTTCTGTTTGACATTTCGAACTGTCAGTTTACTGCATTGAATTATGTTCCAGAGTACAGATAGACGCTTTCACAGTTCCTTTTTGATACGGGTCACCAAGGTGTGGAATGATGTGTCTACGTCTGTTTTTCCTGGAACTTTTAAGCATCGAGTAAATAGGTTTCTCATAGATGGACGTGTTCCCCACTTTGGTCTTCATGATCAGTTTCCATCAGGTGTCATCGAAGACAAACTTCCCTTCATTATTTTAGAAAATTATGGCAAATGAAACATGCAACTATTCAATCTATGAACGGCATACAAAAACTTATGTTGTAGGTTTGGCACAACCAGATGAAGGTACCATAACCGTACTCGGAGAACAGTCATTTAAGACGCACTTGATGACTACGCTGTATACCATGGGGTACCTACACAGGCATACGTTTTTAATCGATGACCTTACAGTTGAAGAACATTTGACTCTATTTTTTGAGGTAAAGTATAACTTGTTTAATGTATTCAAAGGGAAAATCGATGAGTAAATACATTGAATGAACTCAATTGAATGATACTGCATTGAATTATTGGTTGCTAATACGAGTATTTTTTACAATATTCATATAAGTGTTAAAAATAGGACAGTTGTACCGAACCAAAATTACGAGATTATTAATTAAGTGTCCCGTGCCCATACAGAGAAATAATTTATTTTATAATAATAATATAATAAAGCATTTATTTCAGGCAACTTAAGAATAGCACAGGATGTTAAATACTAACACAAAAAATCTAAGGCCCATAGAAAATATATCATCAACAGCCAGTAGACGTCCACTGCTGGACATAGGCTTCCCCAAAGGTCTTCACGTCGCTCGGTCCCGAGCTGCCCTCATCCAGCTTTTACCTGCGACTTTGGCCAGATCGTCAGTCCATGTTGCGGGAGGCCTGCCAACGCTGCGTCTCCCAGTACGTGGCCGCCACTCGAGAACTTTTCTGCCCCAATGGACAACTGTTCTGCAAGCTATGTGCCTTGCCTATTGCCACTTCAGCTTTGCAATATTTCGGGCTATGTTTATATTTCGGCTATCTCCTCATTCCTGATTCGATCCCGCAGGGGAACTCCGAGCATAGCCCTTTCCATTGCCCGCTGAGTGACTTAAAGCTTGTTTATAAGGCCCATAGTAAGTAACCACGTCTCAGTGCCGTATATAATCACAAGCAACACAACTACCTCCAACTACCATAGGAGCAGGTGCAACATGGACGTTCGACATGATCTTCGTCTTATCCATGATCATTTTGAGACCCACTCGCTGTGAGGCTCCACTAAGGTCATCGAGCATGTCTCAGCCATGACGTTGTTGATGTTGATGCCGAGCCCATCCCAGCTCAGAAGCTTGAAGAAGCCGCGATGAACAGCTTAGGCGATATAACGGCGCCTTGGCGGGGGTGAGGGGCCCGGGGCGGGCGGAACGGGAAGCGTGGAGCGCGGGGAGGGCTGTGCAGGGAGTCGACGTCACCAGGCTGCTTAAGGATATCAATTCCTTGAGCAGGGTGATGATGTCCTGAAGAATTTTCACCCCTAAGTTGGGAAGGCATCTGGGAGGTCCTGTCGAGCACCTGGAACAGGAGCGCCTTGCTTCGACACACTTCATCCTCCTTAAAGTTGGACTTGCAAATCTGTACTATGCTGATCTCGTTCATGGTATCATAGGCGTTATGGAAATTTAGTTACTCAAGATGCGTCTTCAATGCGGTGCAAGGTCAAAGCAACCTGCTGGAGAGTCACAAGGATTAATGATGTAATTCAAATGTTTGCTTTAATAATGTTTTTTTTTTGTAAGCTTTTTGCATTTAAAATGCTCAATTATTCTTAAATATAAAAAATAAAAAAAAATTTTGAAAAACCCACGACGCGACGGTTAAAAAGTAATTGAAAAAGAAATAAAATAATTTAAAATCCCCCGACTGAAATGGTTTATGTGACGAGAGATAATTAACATGAAAAGCTTTTTTAAAAGTTCACTTGATCTCTCACAGAGTCGGTCATATTATGAACAACATACTATTCGTTTTCATAGCACTTCCCTACGCTTACCTAATAACATAGGTATTCAACTTCCTATGAACTTTATAAGAAGAGTAAGAAAATCCGTCTGGGGCTGCCATTGAACGAATTCATTTTGTAGTTTTATATTGAAATTTAAAATATTGATGGCAGCCCTCGACGGATTTTCTTGCTCTTCTTATAAAGTGCATAGGGAGTTGAATACCTATGTTATTGCGACATCTACATCTTCGAGAACCGACCAGGATTCGAACCTGGGACCTCTCGTTTGCCGGACGAGTGCTCTTCCAACTGAGCTACCGGGGCCTGGCGCTACACCTCGAAATTACTTACCACATTTTTGTTTTTACGTTATATTGCTAACGTAGCTCCATCTAATGGTTTAAGATTTGCAGCTAAGACCACCCGAGATCAATTTCTTTACAGAAATTGTGAAAGTGAAGCATTGCAATGTTTTAATAATGTTTTTTTTTTAAACTTAAAAAAAAAACATTATTAAAATCAGTTGGAAGAGCACTCGTCCGGCAAACGAGAGGTCCCAGGTTCGAATCCTGGTCGGGTAATTTTTATTTATCACATTTTTCATTTTATCAAATGTTTGCTCTCAAAATGTCCAAGCAGATCCGCCTTTGGTACGAGATGTCGCAAGACCTGTTCGAGTACAGCTACCAGCGCAAGCTGCAGCTCCTCTCGGAGTGCGAACTTGACGCGCAGAAGCGGACCCGTGTTGGCGACCTTTCAGTGTACTACAGGACGCAGCTGTGCTGGGCGCTGGCTCTCCTACTGGAACCGAGGGTATTCCAATACTTTGAATGACTTTATTTATACGGAAAACTCCTGTAATTAATTTAAAGTGAACAAAAATTGAAAAATATCTGCAAACTGTGGTCGCGGGTTCGATTCCCGCACGGAACAAGAAAAAAAAATGTTCTCTGTCTGAGTGTTTATCTATTTATGTATTTATATTCTAGGTTTCCCCTTAGTTCGCTACATGGTATCCCATAACACAAGCTATGCATACATTGGGGCCATGTAGTCGGTGTGATTGTCTGGGGATTTTATTGGGGGATTTGACTCTACCTATTTACATAGCAAACAATTTAGTCGTAGACAACCTATTTTTATAGTGTAGTTACGATACTTTAAAACTGTGCCTGCTTAATGAAGTGAATCGATGTAATTTACAGATCGTTTTGATATCTGTGTTCAAGCATGAAGCTGCAAGTAGCGCTGTTATCGTCGACAAAGTTGTCGTGAGTACTAAAAATAATTGATTTATAACTATTTATGACATTTCGGGATTTTTTCAGCCTTGAAACAGAAGTGTTTTATATTAGATTATTAATTGTGAAAATTTAAGACAATATTATCACTGAACTATAATCTTCGAACCTTATGCGGAACTGATTTCAGACAAGACCAATTACAAATGTATAAACTAATTTAAAGCTAAATGGATTTAAAAAGTTCAAAAAGTGACTCCGAAAACTGTGACTTTAATGCGAGTATTTGAGTTTCTGTGAAATATCTTAGTTCAAATAATATTTGACACAAAATAATGATTTTGCAGCGTTACAAGAAACACTTGTCAATCCTGGAGATGACTACAAACAGCATGTTCCTTGAGTACGCAGACAGGGTGTTTCTATTCGATCGTAGAGTACTCATCTTCGGTGGCACACCAGAGTACATGTTCTTTAAGTTTGGTAAGAGTTTTTAAATTGTTGATGAGTCTAAACAATTTCACATCCAGAGATTTACAGATTTGGTTTATTGATATATAGTTCTTTCATATATATATCGTTATATATCGATAGTAGTGTTTATTTATTGTCGTCCAGTAGGTTTAGTGGACTTCCCAAGTCCACTAAACCTATAAATGGATTATGGGAAAATGGTGAACCTTCTAAGCTACTATTTCAAGAAGAAAGTATATTGGTATTGACAACGGTACAAGCACTGTTTTTAGGTAACCGGTACAACTTAAAGAATACAGCAACGCTGGAGCTTTTTCTATTGTTTCAGTGTTTATAGAAAGATTTAACGAAATAGGTCAAATTTCAAAATTTGTGACAATGCATTTTTTTGTTAAATGGATAGATTTGTCATGCTTTTTTACACAAGAAGGATGGGGCATCTGTCCTCCATGTCACCTCATGGAAAGTGAACATGAGGACTAAGATGGTACACGTCCATCCATGTGAAACCTATTCACTCGAAAGTACCAGGATTGTAGTGTTTAGGAAAAACAGATGCAGGCAGTTCGTTCCACACTTTGGCAATGGCAAAAAGGAACCTTCGCAACGCTTTGACCGACTTATTGGTAAATCCACTATACTCGGTCAGTAATATGTTAAAATTAACGTCTAGGGCGGGATTACCGAATCCGTATTATTTTCCGGACGAACGCAAACGACGACGACCGCAAAGTGAATATCAGCACATGGGCCGAGCGATACGGAGCTCGAATACGCGAGCAATTTGGTCACCTGCTGATCCTGCGCCTGCCCACGAGCGAACCACACAAGATAGCCGCTTTCATACAAGATCTTAAGGAGAACACCACTCAATACAATATATTATCGTATAATATAAGCGTGCCGGATACAGATGAAGTTTATAAACGGTGTGTATCAACATTTTATTCACTATTTATTTATCATCATCATCATTCAACCAAGAGACGTCCACTGCTGGACATAGGCCTCCCCCAAGGTTTTCCACGTCGCTTGGTCCCGCGCGTTTTGTGTAGTGTACCTATGTAACTTTTGATTCCGTATATATTAATAGAATGTTCGTGTCATAAAGAAAAAACATCCAAGTACCTATTACTTAGTTTCTGAGATTAGCGCGCTCAAACTACCTCTTTAAATTTATTATTTTAGCAGTAATAGATGTTGCGCGAATATACGTTGACTATGAATAATAGTTAAGAAATTATCCGTGTATCAGAAACTACTTCAGAATTTCAAGGAAGACTAGTTTTGTTTGAATCTACAGAAAACATTTATATTTCCACTAAAATTACCTTTTAGAAATTCATATATACCAGTCCAAACGAAATACCAGGATATGTTTCTTTTTTCGGGCATAAAAGGTATCTGCGGGTAATGATTTAGAACACATTCAGAAAAATGTTCTTTGACGACGTTCGTACTGTCAAAGTTCTGAAAATAAATATTCCCTTTTTAAAATTGCATATCGAATTAATATCATAAAATATATGAATAACTAAAACCGATCACAACAGCGACGACCGATCCACAGCATTTTATACCTCACAAAACAAATCCTAAGTAGGTTGTCCGCGAAGAAAGCTCTAGATATTATTTTATGGTATTTGTTTTCGCTGAACATAATGCAATTGATATGTCTAATTTGATTCTCCTTCGGTAACCGAACTAAATAAATTGTTGACTTTTAAACACTCTTTCAGTGCTTTATTTGAATCAAGAGTGACTATACGTTACCTGGAAGACCCGAGGCTGACTTCATTGGCACCTCTAAGAAATATTAACGGTAATAATAATAATATAATAAATAAATATTTCTGACACTCACACAACATTATCTAGCCCAAAATTAAGTTTCTTAAAGAACTTGTGATATTAACTAATATACTTAAGAAATATATAAACATACATATTGATTAAATACATATTTTTTATTAGAATAAACTTAAATAAACATATAAACGTCCATGACTTGACGACTAATATCTGTGTTCATCACACAAATATCCGCCGCCGTCGGGATTCGAACCCAGGACCTCTGGCATAGAAGGCAATGTATGTTACCGCTACACCAGCCGGTCGTCTTATTATTATTCGTAAGTTTACGAAAAGGATGCACAGATTACGAATGGATGGTGATGTCGGAAAGAGCCGGCCTAGGCGAACGTATGCCAACCGAAATAGCGACATACGGCGATCATATATGAATATTAATGAGCGTGGAGTGAAGGAAAAGAGCTATGTCTCGATCGTGGCGAGTTCCCTAATCTCTGCCTACCCTAAAGGGAGACAGGCGTGAAGTTGTGTTTTTATTTTTATAAGTCGTTATGACATGCTGCTGCATAGGCTATTCTTATAGTGCTCCCACGTTAATATTGCTTAACATTGATGCCTTACTTTTCATAACACACGTTATAATACTGGAGTGATGTTAAACCTACAACATGATAATTGCACCACTTCCGAGCAACAGTTGTACCAGTGTGGAAGCGTTTAGAATATTCTGTAATATGTTGTAGTTAAATATTTTATAGTGTTATAAAATTTTGTCATGTTTTTTTTATTTAATACAAGAAGCGTTGGACATTAAATTTGGTGACCCATGTTGTCTGGTCAAAAGAAAACATTAGGACTAAAATGGTACAAGTCCAACAATGAGAAAAAACCTTTTCATTCGCCACTTAAAAGCAAAAGGACCGCAGATTTTAGGAAACAGACGCGGTAGTTCGTTCCACACCTTGACAATCCGAACCTACCAAAAAGAAACTGTCGACTGGTGAAGCGTTTCGTTTGACTTTTTAGTAAAACCACTATAAAGGATGGAATTTTGTCAACGTCTGTTAGTCCAGTGATAAAAAGTAGTTGGTACAATTTGTTCAAAAAGAGCACTCACGAATTGGGCAAAATGTATTCGGTATTATGGCTGTAATGGAAGTACTTAGTAATTTAACATTTTGCGCACGTTGCACATTTGGACGTGTGCCTACTGCGCAGAATGTTACATTACAAGTTCCATTACAGCAATCTGTACGCACCATTATGTACAATCAAAAATTTTCTAATTTGCAGCTCTTCCGGAATGGAAACGCAGATCAGGATTTGGAGTACAATTAGCATGTATTGGAAGGAAATTTAAAGCTTACTACAGGCACAATCCTGTTATAATACTAGTTACAGTAAGTAATAAAAACCAAATACTGGCAGAAGTAGGCTATCTTTTACACGTCCCATATTTAGTTAATTATATGAGCTTACTTTGATTACGAGTAATATATTACTTTAATAACAAGTAGTTTTATTATAGAACTAGTTAATATTTGGAAGAGTGATTCAGGTATTGGTATGGTAATGAACGGTTCTACGTCATTATTATCAGTCGGACGACGCAAGCCCATTGACAAGACGTCTCCAAAGGATCTGCTGTTTGTTGATACTTAATTTATTAATAAGGGCAGTACTTGGGTGATACTCTGAATCAAAAATATGACCGATTTATTTATTTGGGATATAGATGCTCAAGGTACTAGGTAAGTTAAGTATTATGCTCCAAAAAACGACATCCGATAAGTCAGTTTATTAAACGCGTGGTACGCTGGAAATTCATTAAGTGACAAGGGCGACCACAAAGTAACTTTTATAAGATTTGATTTGCATAGGTATAAGCTAAAATGGAGCTCTCGCGACGTCTTGCGATTACTGAAGAAATATATGACAAGAGCCTTATAATTCCGAATATTACAAAAAAAAAAGTATCCGGAAGATAAATTTACTTGAAACCTCATTGTATTTGAAGTAGGTTTACATGAACCTAGTGCAGACTGTATACCTTACTGATTTTCAAAAAAATTTTTGCTCTTTTCTTCAGTTTGCATCTGCCTTAATAACTGGAATTTGCATCGGACATTTATTGGCCAAGGCATTAGTGGACATGGAGACGGACCCATTCAAGCAAATACTGGCAGGCGAAGTAAGATATAACATTCCAATTTTCTTTCATATTGTTAATTTGTATAAAATTACTAGCTGACCCGGCAAACGTTTTGTTTTGTCATATAAATAAAAAAAAAAATAGATATTGGCCGATTCTCATAGATACCGGATAAGCACAAAAAATTTCATCAAAATCGGTCAAGCCGTTTCGGAGGTGTATGGCAACGAAAACTGTGACACGAGAATTTTATATATTAGATTTAGAAATATTTGACGGTCTCCGTGGTGCAGTGGCCTTGGTGCTACTACGCCAATCGTGAGGTCATGGGTTCGATACCCGCACGGAACAAGAAAAAAACCTGGGTCTGGGCGTTTATCTGACAGTCTGACGACGACCACTTTGACGATGGGGTAAACCTGTCTGCCTCTGACGCCAGTGGTTGCGGATTCGATAGCCGCACGGAACAGGAAAAAAAATCCGTGTCTGGGTGTTTATCGATTTATATTCTAGGTTTCCTAGGTTATATCCTAGTTCGCGAGATGGTATCCCATAACATAACTGGTATCCCATAACTACAAAGTAAGCTTTGCAAGGGATTTCATTTTATTTTCAAATAAAGTACCTATATACGTTACGGTTAGTGTAATTATTTGGTAGTTAATAATTGCTTGTTATTATTTATATCAACGATCACAGGTGGGTGTAGTAATAAAATGACTTTGACCGGTTTGTAATTATAATTTCCTTATTAATCTACATAGGTAATGAGTATAAATGTAATGAACCTCGATACAAACTCGATACTTTCGACGATACTTCTACTATTACTACTATGGTGTTGCGGAAATCGCTGCCCGCGCCTCTGTCGCCCTCACTTCCGTCCAGTTGCCGACCAGTTTGAACTGTGAGCGTGTTCGGTGAGGGGTTTTCACTAGGTTTTGTGGTTATCGGACTTATTGACAGGTAGACCTAGACATGAACCGGCTGAACTTATATTTTTTCTTTTATAATATGCCTATGTTAAAAATTTTAAGAAAGTAAAAGAATCATCTATTTTCAGGTGTTAACTGTAGAAGCTCGGGAAAAGGATACGAGTACGATTTTGTCAATGCGCGTTGACACGAATTCGTCGATTTGTATGTCTGTCGCTAATGCGTTAGTATACTCTTATATACTTTTTATGGTCGGTCGGTAAAAAAAAAATGTTCCGTGTCTGGGTGTTTATCTATTTATGTATGTATTTATATTCTAGGTTCCCCCTAGTTCGCTTTGGGGCCATGTAGTTGGTGTGATTGTCTGGGGATTTTATTTATTTATGGAACGAGCTCCCGACTGAGAACCGCTTTGCTCGCACACCGCGCATTTTTAAATGAATGCTTAAACGTCATTATCAGGTGAAACACTGTCCATCTTAGCTATCTACATAATATACATACCTATGTATATAATACGTATTAATATTGTACGTATTAATACAGCCTCTCCACTTCAATCCCAACAACATTTGTTCTACGACTTTTTACAAATCTTGATAAATAAAACAAATAAAAAAGCGTTTTCTCCTTACTCTATACTTTGTAAGAAGTGCCTATTAATATTTTGAAGCGATATTTTACTACGCAAGGTGCGTGGCATACCTACGCTCAGAGCAAATAAAGCTACGCCACTAAACCGAGGCTATAAATATTTTTAATGGGAAAAAAAACTATTAATTTTAATAAGTTGTAGAACAAATGTTGCTGGGATTGATGTGGAGAGGCTGCTTGCAAGAGGTGATACGCTAATTAAAATTAACCCTGTATAGGTATATGTAAACGTTTATGTATACGTATGTAATACGAGCCGTACAACTCGCCCACGTAAATTTCCTCCAATGCCTGGGTTGCCTAGCAGAAATCGCGTTTCGGCGATAAGGCCGCCCTTTGTATGTTAATTGTAATTATTGTTTCATTTAAACCATGTAACCATGTTGGTGTACAATAAAGAGTTTTATTATTTACACTATTTTTTTTATTGTTTACTAACCAATCACACCTGATGGTAAGTGAAGATGAAGTCTAAGTTGACAGCACGAGAGTTGAGAATGAACTGACTCTACATAAAATATTGTCAGAACACATCAGCATCAGAGTGGTGATGTTGGTAACAGATTTTATTGTCTCTGGCTAGAGGAATCCCAAGTCCCAAGTGGGCCCTACCACCAAGTCACTTGAATTGGTCTCCTTTAACGATACTATTATCCAGGGGCGGTAGGTAAAAGGGCTGTTAACTTAAGAAATCACAATTGTATGTGAATATCCATTTTTACGTGTACATACGTACTAAAATTAATATATTTATTTACCTTTAACATAATTCTGAAAATTCGTTTTTATTTCCAGCTACGTTTTGTCAGAAACGACCAGGGCTAAATCAGCAGTTAACCAACTAAGTTACACATGTCTTTCTCATCAAGCGGTAAGTTTGTTTTACTTCATAAGTTTTGCTGTATTACTTAGTCGGTACCTATAGCCGTAAAAATTGTGAACGCATGCATGTTTAAAACGCTTTTTTAACCTAATTAGTAATAAACCGTGGTCTATCGCTGGTGACCACGGGGTCTGTATCTAAAGACACAGAAATTCACTTTATATTTTGGGTATTGTATTTTTATGAAGCGTTCAGCTGTTAGTCAGCAATTAAATAATAAAGTGAAATCTTAATAATAAGTAGATAGTCGACATCAGCTCCCTCCTGCGTTCGTGACTGACGGTCACTTTTATGCGATTTTGACAATTTTCCAGCCTCGTATGGCTCTACCCTTCCTTTCGGGTTACGTATTTGCCTAGTACAAGTTGTTTTCTATGCAGATGTGACCTGGATAAAGATTTACGTAGAATAATATATATTCAAAGCTGTCACACCTTAAAGACGTGAAAGATTTGAAACATGAAAGATGCGATGGTTTTAATATTCCAAAACTCTTTCTTGTGCAAAATACACAAAGACTTATGTATGACTCATGTAGTGTATGACGCGCCTCCTCGTCATATATCATTTTAATATGTCAATATACTGTGTACTTTCATCTGAACAACACGTGTTTGATTAGCTCCCGTCGTCCATCCTTACATGGCGACCCTGCCAGTGCTGCCTTGCGGCAGCGCTGCGCACACGCCACAATATTCTTTAATGAAATGAATAATTTTTCATCAAGTTGTTTTATTAATTATAAGAAAATATTATACTTATTAAGAAAACTGCAATGAATCCAAAGGAGAACCTAAGAATAAATTTAATATTTAAGAAACCTCATTAAAATGTTCAGGAAGCAAGAAAATGGAAAGTATCTACATATTTATAAAAAGAAAAGAAAAGGCAAAACCAAAACGAAAATAATTATGGTGATAAGGGCGATGACGGTTTTCAAGGTTTATAGGTATTATTAATATTTTAAAATGATAAATAAAACTTGTTCTACAAAATATTTTTTTGTATTATAAAGTTTTCTTGTATTTTTGTTTATAATTAGGTATATTATCCTTAACGAGATTAACAATGTTTAGTAACAATTTATTTCGGTCTTGTATAAAAAAAAATAATACGTTGTTTATATTTTTTTTATTAAAATTGCAGGGGAGGTGTAGTGTATGACGCGCCTCCTCGTCATATATCATTTTAATATGTCAATATACTGTGTACTTTCATCTGAACAACACGTGTTTGATTAGCTCCCGTCATCCATCCTTGCACTCATGACCACAAAAAGACTCGCTGAGGGATTTTTTTATTGTTGACTATACCCGCATTTGACCTCAATCTCACCTGATGGTTTAGAAGATGGGGTCGACGATAACAGCACACGGATTTAGGAAGGGCCTGGCTCTTCATAAATGTTGCTGGAATATATACTGCAGGAGCGGTCATATTTGGCGGCAGATTTTGTATGTAGTCGCTAGCCAGGCGCACGTAGGAAATATATAAAGGAGCTGCCCTATCCAGTTTTCTCTAGGGACTGAAGTGAAGCCTACGGGCGGGATGTGGGAGGGGTAAGCGGTTGGTTCTGTCTGGCCAATCATAGCCAAACAGGCGATGGCATTAGTCACCTAGTAGCGAGTAGTAAAAACCGGTTGAAACATAAGGTAAAAATATTCAAATGATCATCAAAAAAGTTCAGCTAAGTTCATAGGTGGCTCTACTTTTTTAACGAAATTTCATACGTTCCAAATCTGTCAGAAAAAAACCGCGAAATAAAAGTATTTCTACTTATCGCTAGATAGCGCAACATTTTTTCGCGGCATAAAAATCACCTAGGCTACAAATAACAATCTGGAATTTTGGACATAAATAATTGGAAAACAAACAATTAATAAATAAATTTTACATCGAGAAACAATGGAGGTTTTTTTTTTAATATATACACGTGTACATACTTCACAGAAGTCAGCGTCGAACTGACGCCAGTGCCTCTAGTGCGGAGTAGCTCGAACTATTGAGGCTGTGACGTCACGACAACCCAAATTGAAGCTGTGCATCTTTTCTCACAGCAACTCTACTATATATCTGCTTTATGGCCAGCCAGGGGCGGTGGGGCTATTGTAAGCTTACCCTACGCGAGTTGCATAAAAGCTACATCACAATTCTTTATAATGAGTCCACTGCAATTGGGCATGATTTTTTTGTCTGGGTGACGAGGAAGTTTATGCAATGAACAAAATGCTTCTGACAAACCTTACAAGTAGACCACAGACAGACAGCGGTGCCTTCCGAAGTCACATTATAAACCGACCACGCCAAAATTTGTTTAACTAGAGAAGCCACTGCACCACGATTTTTTGTTTGTCAAAGTATCATGGGGCTTCCATGTTTTCAGAACTTGATGGAGTATCTAGTGACACAAGCTGTAGATTCACCGCAGGACTACGTCTTTAAATATGCCTATGGTCTTGAAATTACAATGATCAACGAGTCGATATTATCAGTATGTATTTTAGTTTTATTATCGGTATGTATTTCCAGATTTATATTCCGTTTAAAGGTTTTGGAATACATCGATGACTTTTAGGTGCCTTTTTATAGTCACTACGAGTAGCATCTTTTATTAGATAATAGCAGCGGTTTTACTGTTTTTTTTTTTTGAGAAATCAAGTAGTCTTGGGCTATCAAACATAGAAAAAAGTTTCCAAATCAAACTGATAACTAATTTCAAAGATTATCCCGTTTAACCAAACAGCTAAACACTTCACCGTGCTTCAGCTGTACTTTAATATTCGTACGTATTTAATAGACGTACAGATAGGTACTGAAACTTGAAAAACTTATTTCATTTCTCTTTCATTTTATTTCATATCGTTTTAAGAATGAAGGTAAATAGAATAAGAATAAGAATTTAAGAAGAATAAGAAGAATTGCATTGCATTGTAAATAGAAGTGCATTGCATCGAGTCCTGACACTAAGTTGTAAATAATGATAATTAAATTAACGATTACAAATAATAACGAGAGCAATGACTAAATGACTATACTCAATATTTTTCGCCAACCATAAATTTTTACTAACACATTTTTTTGAAAGGTTGCTATCATGAATTAAATAGACGTAATTACAATTTGTTCTTCTTCTCCTTCAGACGGAGAAAAATAAATGCAAAATGGCCCCTCCCATCGGGGCTAGCATGCGACAATCGACAACGATAAATCGAGCCTTTTATCAATATTTTCTTAGAATTTGGCACTCGGAGTATGTATTTTTTTAAGAATATACCATTTTTGGTCTTCTGGGCTAAATCATGGTATCAAATCGAGTAATTCTATATATTATAGTGCGCATATTTAGCTAAAATGATAGGATAAAATAACAAGATAATATTTATCTTGTCGATTCGAATCTTTATCGATGGTCGCATGCTAGCTCTGCATGGCTCATCACGTCGCGAATATATCACGGGTCAATTATAATATTTGGTGTTGCAGGTGGCAGCCCTGTACTCGCCGCTGCACGCGGACCGGTCCGCAGCGGCGCGGTCCCTCACACGCGCCTTCATGGCCATCCTGCGCCACTACAGCGGCAAGTTGGACAGCTCCATTGTCGTCGTCGACCGCCCGCTCGCAGCCGATCTAAGCAGTGTTAATATGTTATTTATACTTTATTAGCCGTTGCGCGCGGTTTTACCCACGCAATTTCGATTCCCGCTGGAATTTCGAGATAAAAAGTAGCCTATGTGCTATTTCAGATTGTACTCTATTACTATGTCAAATTTCATTAAAATCCGTTGAGCCGTTTGTCCTTGATTGAGGAACAAACATCCTTACATCCACACATCCAAACATTCACATTTATAATATTAGTAAGAAGTAAGATTCCTCTGATGCATATCATATCGGTGAATAGCCATACAATATTATTCCCGCCCAGAATTTAGTGGCCAGTGCGAGGTCCAGTATTCCGGGCGCATAGGGCAGGACAAAAGGTGTAATATTATTTGTGGAATCGCAGACTTACCTGTACTCTTTTAGTAATAAGAGTCGACGCGTGAAGGTTATATTTGTTTTAAATATGCCTGAGTGAAATATGTTTTATCGAATGATTGTACCCCAATTGAATGTACAAATTTGTATACGATTCTGCAAAAAAATTTGCTAAGTGAAATGAAAATACATTTTTTTTATTGATTTTCTCTCACATTAAAAAAAATACAGTTGCTTCATTCTTAAATATGAAATATGACAACAATATTAATGTCGGGAATTTCATGCCATAGCCAAATAAACGATCCTTCCACATGAATATTAATTTATGTTTCAGATACTCCGGTCAATATCGCCACCACCTCTGATGACGCAGTTACTCCTGATTTTTACAATAGCTCATGTAACTCTCATACCATCTAAGGAGCACGGCCTGATAAGACATACTCAGGTTAGTCTATGTCGACCCATAAAATGCATATAGAATAGACAAAATATTTACTTATCGGTGCAACAGGATATTTATCATGTTTGCTTCTACGGTGACCATGGAATGTAACTCCCAAAATATCGAGAGCCGAATATAAATAAAAAACATGATAAATATCCCGTTACTAAAGTTTATTCAAATAAAAAATTACAAATTAAATACACGGTGACTGGTGGGTCACTTTCGAAATTCGAGGACGTGAAAGTTTGATAAGTACATGAAGAGAAAAAATAAAATTAAAAATAAACATAAATATATTAAATTATTTACTGAGTGAACTTAACCGAAAGTTAAAGAATTCGTTACGTAACGCACGGTTACATGGTGGCGGGAACACTGCTGTGTGCGTGTTGACTAAGGCCGCGGCGCGTCGAGTAAAGTGTAGTAATGTCTCTTTATTTATTCATGAGGAATTTTGGTGAAAAATTAACTACCTACTTTTATTACATAATTATGATCAGAATCGAGAACAGAGTGCTCTCCTTCAATTTCTAATATTTGTCACCAGTCACCCTGTTAGTTTGCCGAGGATCGAGGTTGGCTTTGCGTGTCTCAAAATTGGACAAAACCGAGCGACCTCCGCTTGGCGGTAGAACCTCTTCAGAGATCGCTTGTCAGCTACTTATCGGTGATGTGTCCCTTCTAAACTCACATGCTTCCGTTTTGAAGCATGTAGTTAAGCAAGTGAAGGTTTAGTCAAGGTTAAAAATAATTGCTTTCAAAGAAGTTTCGTTCCTCCCAGTTTTGGGGATCATTTACTTCTTATCGCGGGCTTGTGGCCAAACGACATGAAGGTTTTTTATAAAGGTTTTTTTTTTTTTTTTTTTTTTTTTATAAATGACTAAACCCGCGTTTGACCTCAATCTCACCTGATGGTAAGTGACGATGAGGTCGAAGATGAAAGCACACGGGTTTAGGAAGGAACTGGCTCTTTATACAATATTGCCGGAACACATTACCGCCGGAGCGGTAACATTTGGCGGCAGACTTTATATAAAGGGTGGTCGCTAGCCAGGCGGACCCAGAAGGGATCCTACCACCAAGCAAAAGGTTAGTCCAAGATGAAAAAAATCGAGTGCCTCGGCAGGTGACTTATCGTTTGAGGCTTGTGTGGAGAGAGTGCAGGATCACGCCTGTTGTTGAGATTATTATACTGATGGGTTTACTATTTGAACCCTCTATTGTGTTCTTAACTCGATAGAAAGAGCTGTGTAGTTTGTATATTTTGCTTATGTAAATAATGTATGCAATGTGTGTATTCGGATAAGGGCTATAGGTATGTATAAATAGTGTCTCAAAAAAGTGCTTCAAAAGATATTTATTGCAGATGTAGGCAAAAAATTGCTAAAGGTGGAAATTGCTTAAAAAATGACTACCATATAACTTTTAATAAAGCCATGTCTATGTAATCTGATAGGCCCAAGGCCCATCTACATCCGGTGTCACCCAAACGTGCCGTTATTGGGACAGCGCGTAAGGTAGGTTTTATTTTTTATCATGAGTGAATATTTTTGTTATTTTTATATTTCTAGGCCAATGCTACGAGCTTTTCTCCGCTACGATATTGGTTATCCCTATTCATCTTCGATTTTTGCTTCTACATGATATTGGTAACGCTCATGAGCACATTAGCTACTCTCGTGATTTACTTTGTAGCGCCGTGGCAATATGTTAATCATTTGGATCTTTGTAAGTATCTTCATTCTTTTACATTAGGCCTAAGTTATTCTTTTCAACGCTTCTAAAGAGATGAAATAAATAAAGAATTGATATAAAAATAACATAGCCCAATATTGTCGTATTTTGTATCTTTCCTTGTTTCAGTAATAATTCCGTTTCTTCTGACCATCTACGGGATAGCGTGTATACCACAAGCGTACATATTTAGTTTATTAAGTTCTAAGCACACTTTGAACGCGATGATTTATGTTATTTGCACAGTTGTTTTTGGTAAGTAGAAAATATACTAAAATTCAGCGTAGGGTTCGCTTCAACTACCGCCCCTGCATATTAGTGTCGTAAAATGCGACTAATCCGCGTAAAACCCCACTTGGTGGCAGGACCCCGGGAAATACTACCCTTTCTTTTCGATCAATGGCTGTCACTGAAAATCAGCGTTGCGGTCCCTTGGGCACTGCAGCATATGCTGAGTGAAGGCCATTTTGGTACCTACATTAATGTTTTTTTCAAGTATATTTTTTCTTGTCTATAGATATAAGTAGATGTTTTTTTTTTCTTTTGTGAACAATTTTTGTACCAAATAAACGTTTTACTTACTTACTTATCCAATCTAATCTACCGTCAAATAGCACCGCTCCGGCGGCGGTGATGATTTTCGGCTTTATTTAATGAAGAGTCAGTACCTTCCTAAGCCCGTTTGCTGTCATTTCACTTATCATCAGGTGAGATTGAGTTCAAACCCGGGGCTTAGTCATTAATAAAAAAATAACTTCTTTCTTCTTGAGGTATTTTTAGTTTACCTTTGAATTAAAAGCGTTGTTGCTTTTCTGTAAGCGTATTATATATATAGGCTTCTTATATGAGGATTGGTTCCTTAGCTAGCGTACTCGTGTAAAGTCTGCCGCCCTATATGAACACTTAACGTATTTGCAGGAGAAACAACAGTATTATTCAAATACTTATACGGCAACATTCAAAATTCTATACCAGTACTGATATTAATTTCACCGCAATTCAATATGGCAGTGGCCTTACTCAAAATACAACTATTGTTCTTCCATAACAGCGAGTGTCAAATTTATAAAGCGAGAAACCTATGTCACGCTCGAAGCCTTCATAAGTGTTGCGGTAAGTAAGCACAGAATATAAGAGCTCGTGTAGGGACTTAGATATTCATCATCACAACTCTTTATAATGACCCCACTGCAGAGCATGAGTCTCCCTTGGGGTGTGGAGGAGGTATAGGCCATTATCCACCAAGCTGGCCCAGTGCTGGGTGGTGGATGTCAAAACTTTCAGGGAGACAAAATAGCTTCTGACAAACCCTAACGACTACTGTATACAAGTATACAGCACCCGGGACCGACTGCTTAACGTGCCATCCGAAGCACGGAAGTCATCGTGAGAAAGGAATGGTCGGCGGTCACCCATCCAAGTACCGACCACGCCGAACGTTGCTTAACCTGTGATATCGTATGATACACACAGTAACCACGACGACTTACATATATAAGTTTACATACATACATAACTTCACGCCTGTATCCCTTATAGGGTAGGCAGAACATCAGAGGTTATAAGACCAACTGATGTCACGTTTGACTAATGAGGTATTATAATGATTGCGAGAGGCTATTGCAGTGAAAGGGGGTCAGCCTATCGCCCACAAAAATGCCAATAAAACCTCTGTCCCTTAACCGACTTTTACAGTATGCCCGGGAAGAGAAGCAGCTGGCACATTCTATGTTTTTCTTTCACTCCCAGTCCAGCATGGAAGTATATAAGTTTCTATATTTCAATTTACACTTAGGTACCTATATTTTCCATTCGAGGTTATATTCATATTTATTATTTTTAAAAGAGGCATTATCAAACTATTTGCGAAGATTCTATGATCTAGCAAGAAAACCAGTGGCAGAAGAAATGTTGGAAAATAATCAACAAATGCAGAGCATTAAAAAAAACCGACTTCACGTCGAAACTTTGGCTGAGTTATAATGTCATCAACATAAAAAAATAAATAAATAAAAATAAAATCCCCAGACAATCACACCAACTACATGGCCCCAAAGTAAGCATAGCTTGTGTTATGGGATACCATATAGCGAACTAGGGGGGAACCTAGAATATAAATACATAAATAGATAAACACCCAGACACGGAACATTTTTTTTTTCTGGTTCCGTGCGGGGATCGAACCCGCAACCACTGGCGTCTGAGGCAGATAGGTTTACCCCAACGCCATAGTGGTCGTCAAACATTCTCCGAAATGATATACAGGGTGTCCCGTAAATAGTGGACCAACGGAAAACTGCTGATACAAGGGGTTGTCTGGAATCCGAAACATCATTTTTTTTTCCTAGGCAAAGATTTTTTTTAGATATCCTTATTTTGAATATTTATAGGATTTTCTCCTGCTGCGTGCAGAAAATGTATCATAACTTTTTTTTCCATGCACTTTTTTTAACTTTTTATTTTTGCAGATAGTTAAGAAAAGATTGTTCTCTCTAATTAATTTGTAATTTGTGAGGGATTGTTGGTAATCGTATCATACGATGTTGCGCCGGTGCAGACAAGGTCCACGGTTTTTTGATTCAATTTTGTGGAGTGATGAATCTTGTTTTCAGAGAATGGGCGTATTTAACATGCATAACCTGGGCCGAATGGCCCGAATAGGAATGGGCCGTCGAAAACCCCCGTTCAGTAAGGGAAGACAGGTTTCAGCACCAGTTTGGAGTTAATTTATGGGCTGGGATACTAAACAGACAAATCATCGGTCCATTTGAACTCCCACCATGACAATGGAGCTCATTTTTTTTAAGAGTAGAGCTTGGTTATTTTGTTAAACGATGTACCAGAAGAAGTTCGCAGTAGGATGTGGCTACAGCATGATGTTGCACCCCCTCACTAGTCACGGCAAGTAAGAAATCACTTAAACGAGTCGTACCCGAACCGATGGATAGGACGCAGTGGTACAATTGCATGGCTACCGCGCTCGCCGGATTTAAATCCACTTGATTATTTTCTATGGGGCTATTGTAAAGAAGCCGTGTATGTAACAGTAAATGACAATGAGAGATCGATACGTGAAAAATTGAACCATGTAGATGAAATGGTGAAAAATAACGGAGTGGCTCTTAGAAGACTGAAAATAAATTTCTTAAGGAGATGCTGGCTATGTGTACGAGTAAGAGGTAGACATTTCGAGCATTTAATGTAATAAAATAAGGCTTAATAAATTTTAAAAGCTCGATTACTTTACTTCTTTCATTTTAATTTTTACCTCGACAATTAGGTATCTGATCCATGTGTGAGTAATGATAAAAATACATTTTAAATATTTTTTGTAGATTGTTATACCTTTTTGAAATCTGTATTAGTCCATTGAAATGTTACATTTTTTAGGCCTAACCTTGCGTTTTTCAGAGGACGCAATTTTATTTTTTTGATGTGTAGGGGGGGTCAGTGTGAAGCGAAAACCAAGTTTGTGGGGTCGCCACCCTTGTCCTACGGCCGCCATCTTGAAAATAGGGGTTGAAATAGTTTTTACGATATATCTCTTGAACTATTTATCTGATAAAATAAAATTATTAACTTTTTTTGTTGCAAATTAAATCCTCTACAACTTTGGTCAAGTAATTTTTTGTCGTAGAACTATAAATAAAAAAGTTATAAGCGAAAATGTTTAGAAATTCGAGAAAATAATTTATATTTTTTGATATAACTTTTTTTTATCATTTTAAAAACCATTTCAACCCCTATTTTCAAGATGGCGCCCGTAGGACAAGGGTGGCGACCCCACAAACTTGGTTTTAGCTTTACACTGACCCCCCTACACATCAAAAAATTAAAATTGCGTCCTCTGAAAAACGCAACCCCAAATGTAACTTTTCAATGGACTATATGAATTTTAGATGTTTTTAAAATAAAGTTTCATTAGGTTGTCATGCATTTTTTTTACACCAGCCAAGTTTAAAAATCAAGTTTGAAATTCTTGAATAAAAAAATCTACACGTTTTCGCTGTTATTTCTTTTTACAGATAAATATTCATCATTAATGCATTGGATAAAAAGAATGATCTCTCCTTAATTATCTTATTAAATAAAAAGTTGGAAAAAATACATGAAAAAAAAAATTATGACACATTTTGTATACGCAGTAAGTGAAAATTTACAAAATATTATAAATCGGTATATCTCAAAAACTACTTAGCCTAGGAAAAAAATGGTGTTTTGGATTCCAGACAACCCCTTGTATCTCCAGTTTTCCGTTGGTCCACTATTTACGGGACACCTTGTATATCTTTTCAAAAATTTGAAATTTGAAATTAAGTACTCAACTGATTTCAATGAAATTTATATGAGACCAACTACGAAAGTATCTTCTATCATATGAAACAAGAATTTTCAAAATCGATTCATAATTGTCCGAAATATCGTGTAACAAAGACACAAAAAAAACATACAGGTGAATTGAGAACCTCCTCCTTTTTTGGAAGTCGGCTGAAAATATGGCTTTACACTTTGCCCTTTAGGAGCTTTGCTGCGGGGCGATCCATACAAAATGGTTTAATCAAAGTAATTTAAAAAAAAGTAATAACATCACTTGTATCATTTGAAGTAAAATAGTTAATAACAACCATACACAGCACAGCGCATCGTCCGTTTCCGTTTAAAAAAAGGTAATTTAGTAAAAAAAAATTAAAACTTCGCTGGAAGTCCTTGCAAAACGCGGACGTTTACAAACTCAAAATGAGTGCTGTTAAACACATGATTCTAGTAATTTTACGAGTATTAAATAAATGTTTTAGAGCATTGGTAGGTGTTTATATGTGTAAAGGTAAATCCTGGAATGACTTGAAAATTCTTAAGTGAATAATCATTATCGGAATATTTTTTTTTACAGAAAAATGTGGTGTTCTGCAGGAATGCTTTCAAAGACGATCATACTTTACCGATACAGTCCATGGCATAAGTAAAGAAATTATAGGAATATGCGCTAACAGCATCATATTTTCTGTACTTCTGCTATTATTTCAATATAGAGTATTCCAAATATTATCCAAACTGTTCATACAAAATAAAAACAAACACATATCCGAGCTGAAAATGCCTGGCATTGTCCGTGAGAGGTTACTAGTTGCTGAGAAAAAGAAAATGCTTCTGAAAAAAAAAGGTAAGTAACTATCTATCTCCCTAATTTCAAAAATAATAATATGGTTTAATATATGTAGGTATACAAGGCTATACTATACAAAGGCTACTTTGACAATCAAATAAGATGACAATTAAAATTCAGGCTTTTAAGTATGGTAAATTACTAAAGCCTTTTGACCAAACAGCAAACTCCTCAGGATCTTTTTTTTAAGTACAGTGTAAATATTCATTAATAATTAAAAACTTAACTTTTGATATAGGTAGCTTTGTGAACGCGATCTCTCTTTCAGTTTTATTTAGGCTTGACTAAAATTACACATACTAAGAATTTTTTATCCTAAAATTCCCACGGATAAGTAATTATTACATTCTGGATAAATTACTATCAACCGTTTGTAACACATAGGTACGAGGGTGGATTGAAAAGTTCGCGGCCTAGTCAAGAAAACAGAATAAAGTATATACAAAAATATTTTTATTTTTCGACGTAATCTCCATTTAGCTCTATGCACTTCTTCCATCTGCTTTCCAGAGCTTCCATACCTGATTTAAAAAAAGATTCCTCAAGGTCTTCAAAATACAGGTTAACAGCGGCTTCGACCTCTTCATTCGTTAAAAATTTCTGCCCACCGAGGTGTTTTTTCAGGTTTGGAAACAGATGAAAGTCCGAAGGTGCCAAATCAGGAGAATAAGCTGGATGTGGCAACAATTCGAAACCACAATCACGAATTTGAGCCATAGACTCGACAGACGTGTGGACTCGGGCGTTGTCCTGGTGAAACAACACTTTCTTTCTCAGTAATCCTGGGCGTTTCTGTTTAATTTCTTCACGTAAACGGCGCAGGAGGGTGCTATAGTACGCAGAGTTTATTGTTTCGCCTTTTGGAAGGTAGTCCACCATAATGACACCCTTAGCATCCCAAAAAACCGATGTCATCACCTTGCCAGCCGACAGAATTGCCTTTGCTTTTTTCGGAGTTGGTTCACCTGACTTTTTCCATTGTTTGGATTGTTGTTTTGATTCTGGGGTATAGTGGTGAACCCAGGTTTCATCCATTGTCACAAATCTGTCAAAAAAACCTTGTGGATCAGCCTCGAACATCTCCAAACAGTCGCGAGAAGTCGTGAGTCGAATTCGCTTTTGCTCTACTGAAAGCAATCTGGGGACCCACCTAGCTGAAACCTTAGAAAAGCCGAGTTCATGGACAATGATGTTTTGCGTTCGTTCATATGAGATGCCTATAGTGTCTGCAATTTCTCTGATAGTCAATCTACGGTCTTTCAATATGAGATCACACACTTTATTGATGTTTTCTTCGGTCGTAGACGTCATTGGCCTGCCGGAGCGAGGGTAGTCTTCGATGTTCTCTCGTCCACGTTTAAATTCTGCAACCCATTTTTTCACAGTGGTATAAGACGGGGCAGATTCCCCTTATGTTGTTTGCATGTCATCATGGATCTCCTTTGGTGTTAATCTTTTTTTAAACAAATATTTAATCACAGCACGTTGTTCAAATTTCTCCATTAGTGAAAATTTGTTCTACACACGTATTTATATTGTTTAAACAAGATATCAAATTGAAAATTCGCGGGCTGACAATTGAATAATGACAGTTGAAAATGACGGCAGAAAAAATAACAAAAGTTTTTTTTTAATGGCCAGGCCGCGAACTTTTCAACCAATGTAGTACCTAACTTTCATATTAAATAGATGATACGAATTTCTAGGTGGTGAATTAGAAAACTTCGGTTCATATTTGCTCGCCAGTCGGGTCACGAAACGTGAGAGTGACCTATACGTTGTGCACGACGTGTGCCTGGATGTCGGCAAGGGAGAGGCGCTGGCGCTGTCGGGGCTGCTGCACCACGGGCGGAGGGAGCTCTGCGAGATCCTGGCCGGATGCACCCTGCCCAGCAGTGGCGACGTGTGGGCTATGTCAAAGTGGAGACTTATGCGCACTCCTTATAGAGTAAGATGTTTTGTTGATTTTCTTCTGAGTTGCAGGTTGCAAAGTCTTATACGTTTATGAGGCATCATGGCATCTTTATAATATAAATAAATAATAAATAAAATCCCCAGACAAACACTTAACTACATGGCCTCAAAGTAAGCGAAGCTTGTAATATGGGATGCCATGTAGAGGACTACGTACAGGGAACCTACAATATAAATACATACCTATATACGCCCAGACCCGAAGTGTTTTTATTCTTGTTCCGTGCGGGAATCGAACCCGTGACCTCAAGATTGGCGCAGCAGCGCCTAGATCACAGCACTTCGGAGGCCGTCAAAACCTATGAGTCTTTATATTTACATTAGAAACTAGAGTAGATACCTAACAAAAATATATTTTATGTTGCTATTATTGTTTACAGTATAGTCGACAAATATCGTTTAGCTGCGAGGAAGATCCTCTTCCTACTTGGATGACTGTATTCGAAGGCCTAAGAATGATAGGATTGCTCCGAGGAATACCTAAAAAAAGAGTTAAGGCAGAAGTCGACACTTACATAGAGGCGATGAGTTAGTAAAACTTTGCTTATTGCATAAGCTTACTTAACCTCTCGGATGTCCCGCAACTAGCAGCTAGTCGTTCCATCAAAACCCGCGTATGTCCAGCGACAAGGAGTTAGTCGCTTACGATAGCCACTACTTTTCGCTTAATATAATAGAATGCATTATTTTTATATCACTTTGACACATTTAATTGCAATGAGGAGGGACAATTAAAGCTAGAAAACCGCAGAGAGACTAACGATACATAAATTTGCTGTATCAGTCGTACGAAATAACGGCCATTCGGCGTATTCGTCGCACGAGTTTACGATATTATAATTCGTGATAATTTTGTTTTGTGTTTTTCCCGCTTCATGTGATAACAGAAAACTATTATATCTTTCAAATAAACCTAATAGCCAGTTATTTAACTAAAGATTATAATGTAAATACAAATTTTCTTCCTACACACCCCTTACTTTTACTTCTAACGGCTGCGATATTTTTGAATGAAACATATTTTTTTAGTATCAAAACTGTTATTTATTTTTATTATAAGTAGATAAAAAGTATACTTGCCACATCTTAAGACACTCAGATCCTCATGATTTGTTTCAAATACTTAAACAAAATTTTGGTTCTAAATATGACCGGCTAGCTGCTAGTCGTCGGACATTCATGGATCAATGTCCTTGTTAGCGTAGGGGCTCGATAAACATGGATACGACCATAGTTAGATTTCTCTAAATTTGCGTGTGGAGGTGCGTGTCGTCTGGCTGAAATTTCTGGTATAACTTTTAATATTTGCTACTTATATTTTTAAAAATACAATGTAGTTGTAAACAATGTTTATTCTTTAATATTTTTTCTCTGTTATTGTTTCTTATTTCGAGAAGATTAGCAATGATTATTTGGATTTTTTTAATCGGTTTGCTATTAATTTTATACAAATTGTGGTAATGTTTAATTGATCTTATGCTATACAAATTGTAACTTACATAATATTTAAGAAACGCTGTACATTACCTGAATAAATAAATAAACGTTAACGTAACCTCTAGGTATTTTGGGGTAAAATTCAATGTTTTTGTAGCTCTTGTGTTTAATTTTTTTGTATGGTACAGTAATGATATTTTCACTGAATCCATTAGTCAATTTATTACATATCTAGTATATGTTATTAAATATCCAACAAAGTCGATAGATTGATATAGAAAGAGGTTTTTCTTGAGGTTGTACTTTCGCACCCTGTTTTAAGTGACTTAAGTGTTTGTTTCGTATTCAACAACTAAGTACCTTGTCACTTTCACGAGTAATACTTATTTTAGTTGCTAGTTCGTGAACCAACTTAATTGTTCACATCCATTGAACTCTAATTTAAATACCCTTGGCAATCAATAAATCACCGAGTGAAAAGCCCCTTGAGACCCGATTTAATGGCCGCCATTTTTTTGTGGTATTTTATAAATGCATG
The DNA here is from genome assembly GCA_944452665.1 of Stenoptilia bipunctidactyla. Lineage (NCBI taxonomy): Eukaryota > Metazoa > Arthropoda > Insecta > Lepidoptera > Pterophoridae > Stenoptilia > Stenoptilia bipunctidactyla. The sequence goes on from OX101726.1 coordinate 16,242,846, forward strand.
TCTTGTAAAAAAATGTATGAAACCTTGCTTGTTTTAGTTAAAATTTATTAAAAAGTTATATAGGATTAGATTAAAGTAATTTACTTTACATGAAATAATGTTTAAAACTTATTAATATTCATTAATTCAATATAATATATTCATTTATTTCCATAAATCGCGAGAAATCGTGGCGAGAACGTACCCGGAAAAAAAAATTGCGTGTCCGCCGCGACTAGGAGCTAGTCAGGACACACCCGCCATATTCGTATTTTTTTGCTCGGACATCTGAGAGGTTAAAATTTAACTTTAATTTGTCTTTTATACCTACCTAAGATGGCAAACAAACTTCTAAATCTATCTGATAAAAACGTTTAACTAGTTAAAGCTTGACATCATGATTTGAAGAAGCAAACTTATAAAATTCTAAGGTATCTAACCTATACCTACTTAATATAGTGTTTCGAACAAAGGTTTATCATTAGGGTTTTTAAGCTACCGACCTGGGCGGATTCCTACACCTGCGGCAGTGTTTCATAAAGTTTTAGCTTATCGAGATTATCCCAATGGTTATTTGCCAATCTTCAAATTTTCAAAATAAACACAAAAAAAAATCTTTATACTTAGGTTTGATGGAGGTCCGAAACGCAAAAATATGCCAACTTCCAAACTACGTCCAACGACGACTCCAAGTAGCGACTGCTTTTATCGGCGCTCCGCCCATTTTAGTGCTGGATGAGTGTACGGCATTCCAGAACTTTGCAGTACGTCGCGCTATCTACTACATACTGCACTATTTGAAAAATCGGGGACACTCTATCTTGATGAGTGCTAGCGAGTAAGTTATTTTAATTTCTTATGTTTGCACAGTTCCACCACAGTGTCTTTTTGGAGTAAAAATTAGGTACCCCTTTTATCATCGTTATTCAGCAACTACTGTGTGTACCACCCCATGTGGGCTAGTCTTGGTCTTCACCACTTTCAGAAGTATTCTTTTTATTAGGCAGCTACCCAATAAAATAAAATCCCCGGACAATCACGTCAACTATGCCTATGGCCCTAAATTAAGCAAAGTTTGTGATATGGAATATCATGTACCGAACTGGGGGGGGGTACCTAGATAATAAGTACATAAATACATATTATAGGTAGATACGCACCCAGTACCGGATTATTTTTCGTTTCCTTCTTGCGGGAATCGAAGCCGCGACCTCACTATCGGGAGCCATCAAACGTGGAAACGATTTTTTTTTTTTTTGCCAAAACTTTTACCTAGCTATCGCCCCGTGTCTACGTATTTAAAGGTATACACATCTGTGAATCCTACTTCTTTTGACACAGATGGAATCATATAAAATGTATAAGAATTATTAGGATTTTTGCATTGTATTTTTAGTCCCAACCTTTATCATCAATGGCAACAACTGGGATTGCACTTTCCCATTATTACCACTGAACATAACGATTTTACCATTTGTCTGTCGTCAGTAGCGACGATACCAGAGTGGTGACATCTGGGAATAGCCCATTTTTATCTCTTTTTCAGTGTGGAGACACACCTACCTGTAACGAATCGGCTGGCTATTATGCTAGACGGCAGCATTTATGACTTCGGCTTTTTAGACGAGATTTTAAGCCGCTACAGTCAGAGGGGTTTTACTGTCGTGGTCCATCTCAAGGACGAAGTCGACGTAAATGCTCTTTTCGCGAAATATTTTAGAGAGTTTGTAGTAAACGATACGACTGATGTAAGTTTATATTTAATCTGTGGTATGAGATTTTTCGTATGTGTATCTGTAGAATGAAACACAATTAGAGAATTTCTGATTGTGATATTTTCTTAAGTTTTTACCTTTCCTTGTATTAAACAACATACCTACGCTTTTTAACCGATTTTAAACGCTTTGAAATCCGGGTAAAAAGCTCTATTGTTTTATATCTAATTGTGTTTCGGGTTGGTTGGCAAAACGTTGGTACGAACTTTAGTAGAGTTGCATGAATTCTTGAAGGAGCAGATAATTTACCTGCCAAACTTAATTAAGTATTCAATTTTATCCCGAGGTTGTCGGAGGTAGTTGGGCAAGGTGATCTTAGTTTCGAAGACATAAAAAATATATTATTATCCTTCTATACTTTGGTAGATACTTACTAATCAATGTAAATGGATCTTTGTTGCTCTTTTGCGCCGAGGTGAATTACGAAAATAGCACTCACTTTTAGAACACAACAAATAAGATAATTTATTCGGCACAAGACCTTTTTGAGACTGCCTCTCGGACAAAGAGTTTTGTATAATTATAGAATTTCACTTAAGATAAGTTCGTTTAATCATACTTATAGGAGTTATAGGTAATCATACTCTTCTCCATATCCAATATGAGATTTTCTAGAACGCAGAGGACCGCGAGAACAGTACCTAAGTAAAGCATATGTAGGTATGACTAACAATGTAAACTAGGTATCTACCTACTTAGTATTTTTTGAATATTTTAATATTCTGCCTATAACTTACATAAATTTAAGGTTTTTACGAAATATTTTTAAAAATTACACATTACGAGCTGTTCTCCCGAGCTACCCGTGGTAGGTACTATACCTATTTGTTGGGAATATTGGAATGCAAAGTATAATAAGTATGTGTTATTCCCGGCTTTTCCCCAAAAACTTTCAGCTCAATTCGACCCGCACTGTTTCAGATGACAGTTCTTACAACAAACAAATAGCCTTCCATCCATTCTTACAATTATTTACGTTTATAGCATTATAGTACGAAAACCACTTATGGTTCTTTTTTCTATTATGAAACGTACCTACCTATAAAATGCTCTTAAAAATTGCAGGTGCTGGTCAATGTGCAGATCTTAGATGCCAATTTAGATTGGTCGAAGGTATTCGCACAAATGGAGTTATTACGTAATGAAAACTATCAGGTGTATTCATACATCGTTTGCATGGTACCCATAGTCCATGTGTGTAACAACATCAGCCAAAAAGAGACAGGCTGCGTGCTCGCCCAGCGCAACAAAATCAGAGAGGCTGTGAGGAAAATCAAAAGAAAGCCAAGAATTGACCCTCCACCTGAGCTACTCGAGGAGTTAATGCCCTATGAACATAAATATCACATCACAAATCTCCTTAACTTGCCATGGTCTGTTATTTTTAATCGATAGGTAAATAAATTATGGCATAAGCAAAACGTTGCTGTAAGCGAGTGTTAGAATTATATGAGTATTCAATAAAAGCATGCTAACATGTTAGTAGTAATTTAATTTTGTTTTAATCAAGCACCAATACATCGGAAACATTTAAAACAAAATAGTAAATTACAAGAGTGCTTAGAGAATTAGGTGGGTATGAAAACATTGCAAGTAACATTGGATGTATTTGGCACGTGAGTATAAATATAATTGTAAATAACCAACGTCATATAAAAAAATTATGCCGAAGCTATGAGACCTTAAACAATAAAAGCAGAACTATGTACAATGGATGCTTTGTGCTTTTGAAACACATTTTTAAGGAATGTCCCTCTACCAAATCTGAACCGGATGAAATTATAAAGTAGTTTTAAAATTAGTGGAACCTTATGGTCTCCCTGTCGTACGGTAAATTATTGACATCAAATCCTTGGCTTTGATAAGCTGTTCTGCAGTGCGAGCACAGATCTTTATTGACTCTTATGTTTAACAATGCTCGTATAGTATGGAAACAGTTTGTAAGCAATAATTGAAATCTATCCATTGCCACAAGGAGCAGCTTAAATAAATGTGTGCCTTGTTAATGTTGATGTTTTACTCTTAAATAACTGTAAAATAAACAATTACAATATTACTAAAAACTTGCAACCAACTCCATACTATACGAACATTCGTAAATATACAAGTCAACAAAGCTATGCGCTCGCACCACATTATATTGCATACAAAGACTTCAATGAAAAGATGGCACACCGAAGTTAGACTGCTGAATTACTTAAGATAATGATACCTTTTATATTGCTGTTGTAATGTTGAATACCTACGTTCTTCTTTAAATTATTGCTCAAAACAATCTTTTCTACTAGCAATAATCTTGCATATCTTATAAAAGCCTTTATCATCAAGTTGAGTAATATAATGGTAACTTGATAACTTGTAGTACATATACAACTCCGTTGTTTGTGAAATACACTACACTATTCGAAGCAATAAGAGCCATTACATTCAATTCTTATCCAATCCGAATCTGAGAAATTTCTATGGTAGCAAATTTCACTATAGTTAGACATACATTATGCACCAGGCCATCATTTTATACAGGATTTCTAGATATTTATTATCCGGATTTGGATTGGATAAGAATTACACACAGTTCAAATCCATTCTTACGGTATTTTTTTGTCATATCTAATGAAATCATTACACTTTGCAACTTATTTCATTGTGTTAGGGTTAAAAATCCAATGAAAAATAATTGCACAGCATTAGACATGACTGTAAAAACATTTGTCACACAATAAAATGTGAGTCATCACTTTCCTCCAACTTAACCAACCAGATAATCAAAAATCAGAAGGTCAAGCTGTGTAAATATGTAAGATTAAGTAATCTTTGTGCATAACATAAAAAGTTAATTAGTGCAGAGTTGTATGAGATCTGTGCAATTCAGCCGTTGAACCTCTAGCCTGTGCCATCATATTTTCTATTCTATTGGTGGTTTCTCGCACCATTGAGAATTCAGATAAATCAGGCAAATCTAAAACTATATGGGCAGAGAGACGTTTGTAAACAGAATTAGAATCTTTTTTATTTCTCCTAGCCTCTTGATATTTTAACTGCTGTTTAAGAAATATTGATTGCTTTAACATTTCCTGTATGTTTTTGAAACTTGTTGCTGCATCATCCATTGACTTGACGGCACTGCAAACAAAAATATATAATGCTTGATTGATATTATAACAAGGGAGCTGCAGTGAAATTTAAAAAAAATGTACTGTAGATTACAATAGATTTCATACTGATTGCAAATGAAGATTCTAAGACTTGCCGGAGTATTTAAATACATTTCAAAATATCTTTATATACAGGGTTGATTTGTAGATTTTACAAAGAAATAAATATATCCGCTAAAATATTAAGCAAAGCTTGGTCACTCTAAATTACCATTAAAATAAAGATGACAGCTCTACTACAACACATTTTGTATTATTATGTTGTAGTATTATCAAAGTATTAGCTATGTTCATCAACAGCGACAATTTTTTGAAAAGTTTGTGATTCCATATTTCTACTTTTTTGTACTGAGGGAAGCTAAAATAAATATGCAGGTATGTTTATATCGTATCAAAGAAACTAACATTTTTTGCTGGTGACTAAAAATCAACCCATATATTTTTAAATGCATAGTTTTTGCGTGCGCCCGGCTGTCTGGACATTTTCTCGCAGAGCGTTGCTGTTTATCTAGGTGGCTAAGTCATCGTTTGTGACGACGATCTGTAAAGGTTTCATCGTTTGTGACGCTACAGTTTCCTCAAAAAATCGAAAAAACTTTGGCCAGCCAGCCAGAATTTCGCATTTTCCAGCATTCCAGATCTCAGCCCCCATAGGGTTTTGAGGATCCAGCTGGTATATAAAGGTATGTGACGCGATATGTGACAGCAACTAAAGTGGTTTTATCAAGCAAAACGCCATAATTTTCGAGTTAACACGAAAAACAAGTGGCCAGCCAGCCCGACGTTTCTGGCTGCGCCAATTTATTTTTTCCATATATCTCAGTAATAAAGCAATTGGTACTGAGTTTTAAGTCTAAAAAGAATGTGACGCGATATGTGACAGACCTAATATAGTTTAAAACATACCTGACACATGTGTTTAAGAGTTATTTCGATAAAGATTTTGATGACAGATGACAAATGTCCGGCTGGCTGAGCCACCCATTCCAGCGCTTGCAGACGGTCTAGAAAGCTAGATTCTTATCAAAAAAAATGTGACGGCGACGAAGACAACAACTCGTCGTATGTGACAGCTCTAAATACTGCCAAACAAAAAATATAAGCGATTGTTTTTTCTTTCATACAAAGTCAATTAGGGTGACCATATTTTACTCCTGTACTTGATAAAACCACTTTAGTTGCTGTCACATATCGCGTCACATACCTTTATATACCAGCTGGATCCTCAAAACCCTATGGGGGCTGAGATCTGGAATGCTGGAAAATGCGAAATTCTGTCTGGCTGGCCAGTTTTTTCGATTTTTTGAGGAAACTGTAGCGTCACAAACGATGAAACCTTTACAGATCGTCGTCACAAACGATGACTTAGCCACCTAGATAAACAGCAACGCTCTGCGAGAAAATGTCCAGACAGCCGGACGCACGCTAGTTTTTGGCATGTTCAATGGTCAGACCAAGAACATGGTTAAGATAAAAGATATCACGTTCAAAACACTTTTTTTAAAGCTTTAGTAAGGAACAGTATGTTAGAGAAATTGATACACAAAATAGAAAGTGTTTAGTATTGAATAATAACCCCCTGTTTATTTACAGTCATGCATGACATATACTTTCTGGAGACCATGCACAATTATAGGACAGACACAAGATTTGTTTTAATATTCAATCCTTTTCATCAGGGTGGTAACAGATTCTTCATTTGATTCCTCTTTAAACCAGATTCATGTATAACTAAGATAGATAGTAATCTCACTAATCAGCTATAGATAGGCATCAGTAGTTGCTCCTTAGAGTTAACTATACCTACTCAAATATATGAATAGTACCTCAAAGCATACTCTACATCATAACATCTGCCCTGCAGCTCATGTTGAAGTTTGGTGACTTCAACCCTGCGTTCCACCATTGGGGGAAGAGCTTTACGCACATGTTCCTGTAATCTATACAAGGCCAGAGATGGTTCATTTGCTACTATGTGCATATTCTCTGATATTCGCTCAGCAGCTGAAACAAAAAACATGAAAAATTTTATAAAACATTTCAAAGTTATGATAACTTAAATAATATAGGAGTGATTTTACATAGCCTGCAAATTGTTAGTGCATTTTGCTCTCCAGGCTTCCATTCAAGTAAATGTAATAATTATGGAAAAAAAACACTTACTTTTTTTTGCCTTAGACTCTAAATCTTGGTCTCCTTGATAGACAAAAGCCATATTATAGTATTCAAATAAAGTAGAATGAGCCCAGAAGTCAGACAATTTGAATATAAATACCAATTACTAGTAAAACCTTTGATCTTCACAAAAGGAAAATCCTTCTTTCCTATTTATCTAAGTATATAGATTATTAACGAGCAATTAGAAATCACTAAATTCACAACATACGCAATCGCTGAATAAAGATTACTTGTATAATTATTATGAATGATACCAAAACTCGATGAATGAACCTTAGTAAATTAGTTATGTTATTTCTATTGTAAATAAATAACATACATAGACAATACAGACAGCCATAGAAGATAGCAGCGTTTTCACTCAGAATCCGGTCGCCAAACAAATCTATAGATGGCGTTGTTTGTAAAGTTACAATGTATGAAAGAATTATCTTTTACCTACTTTATTTATATAAATAATTTACATAAAATATTCTTTTTTTGGTTTAGAGAATTATTAAAACAAAGTCATTATAATTTAGAAAATAAGAGCATAGACAGAGTCTCTATCAATCTATGGTTTGATCTTATTTTCAATCAATCACTGATAATTGATTCAATCACCTTACCAACTCGTTCATTCCTGCTGTTATATTTTGCTTCTGCTTACGTGTTTCTGAATGTTGCTTTCGTCTTTTATGCCTTGGATTACCATTTTTTACCCACAACCAGCCGCTACGACCTGGACCCTGCTGAAACCTCCTAACATATTGACCCGGCTAAGCTCTTGGATCTCGGGAACTGCGCTGCAATTAGACCCCTGCTTGTTATTTGGTACTTCGATTTACAAAATGGCCGCGGAAAAATGTTGTGTGCCTCAATGCAATAGGACCCGTGAGTAGTGCTACACTATATTTACCGATATTTTTACCAATTTTTGTGAAGCGATATAGAAGAAAATAATGTTTATCAAAAAATGTGTTCTGAATATTATAAAACAAGAAATAAAAAAATTCAAAGTGTGTATTTGTTTTATTATCTCATAGTAAAGACAACTTAGAGGTTCAGGAAAGTAATTAATAATAATTTAAATTAATTTTACATAACAAAAGTATGAGCATGTATGAGCTTTATAAAGTTTGTATTTACTTTTACTTTATAAAGATATTGAAAATACCCCTGGCTGCTTGCCCTTGTAAAAGTTTTCCAAACAAATATGTAGATGGCGCTGAAGCCAAATTTTAACTGATGTCTCTATCAGTTTATAAAAGTTACTTTTTTTTTTTTTTTTTTTTTTCCTTTTGGCACTACTCTTTCGAAGTATTTGCCAGTGTCAAGTATTTTGTCAATGGTAGAAAAGGTAGGGAACGAAGGAATTAAGGAAATATTTGGACCGGAATCTGGATTGGAAAAGGATTAGGTAAGGTTTTAAAAAAAATAAAAAGTTAAATATTATATACATTTATGTACAATAGGGGTTATAGATATATGGAATAAATTATTGAATTATTTCCTAGCTAAAATATATACATATCTAAATATATATATCATAAAAATATATATCAGATTTTAATGTCGTTACAAAGAATAAATGATGCCAGCATGTTATAATTGTCCTTGTCAATCAACAGGGTCAAAACGCAAGAGGGTAAGGGGGTTTGAGAGGATACTAAATGTTCATAAAAACTTTTATGATCGTACCGCACGCAAGCAAAAAATATGTGATCGATGCTACCCACATCTTCCCCACATTCACACCGATCACTGGGGATTATATTGAGTCTGGCGAGATGAGTTGGTATACAGCAATGGCCCATCCTCAAACGTGACAGGATAGATACAGTTTTTTTACTTAGCTTAAGTTTATCTTGATAAAACCAAGGCTTCAGTGACACCAACGGTTGTATTTTATAAAGGTATTTGCCTTTAACTTGTGAGCTAGATGCCCAGTTAATATTCCAAGAATCAACAAGATTTTTCTTTGGTAGGTAAGTAACGATGTCATGGTTATAATTAGAGAATGGTACACGGTCTCCCCATAGCACTGCATCATTGGCTATGGCGTCTGCTTTCTCATTGCCCTTAATGTTACAATGGCTCGGTATCCAAGCCAGTACTAAGTTTTTATTTTGATTTTTACATTTAAGGAGAGCACATCTAATATTAATTATTATGGGATAAACAATACTGGATTTAAATGGTGACTTTTTGATTGCTTGTAAGGCGCTCAAAGAATCTGTCAAAATTATGGTTTCCTTGAATTTTAATAATAAGGAAAGTTCAATGGCTTTTAGGATGCCCACGCATTCACCAGTGAAGACTGAGGACTCCGGGGGCATTCTAATTTTTTGGGACAAGTTGAACTGAGGGTTATAAACGCCGACTCCCACACAACTATTTTCGGAATGTTTAGATGCAACAGAAAATATTTGAGGCCAGTTTTGAAACCTATTGTCCATAACATAATTAAACATACTGTTTGGTTCTATGTCTTCTTTAGATATATTTAAATCTAAAATAATGTTTGGCGTCATTGTGAGGCTATGATAACTACTTAAAAATATTGGGAGGTTATCAAATGCGTGTATAGGATTCTGTAATGATTTATATTTTTTTAAACTGATAATAGAAGGGGGCAATGATTTGTTTTTCCAGTAATGAGATGAATCTGTATGGTTTGACAGTAATTGTAGTTGTTTTATAACGGGATTGTTTTTAATCTGACATGCTTTAAACACAAACTTATCCGATAAATATTGTCTTCTAAGTTGCAAGGGAGGATCTGCCATTTCAACTTGAAGAGCATTTATAGGCGATGATTTCATGGCTCCACAGACCAGACGGAGTGCCTTGGACTGTACTTTGTCAATTTTTTTCCTTGCTGCGATATTAAGAGGTTCTAGCCAGAATGTACCATAATCTAAATTACTACGAATAACTGCATTGTACAATATTTTTAAAGAATATGGGTGAGCACCCCACCATACGCCTGAAAGGCATCTCAGAATGTTTATATTTTTTTCACATTTTGCTACAATATATTCACAATGTGGAACGCCAGAGAGTTTTGAATCAAGTATGACACCTAGAAATTTGGCTTCATTTCGGACTGGAATTTTATTATTTTTACAAGTAATATTGATCGGGGGAATGTTTCTTTTTCTTGTGAAATGTACAACAACACTTTTAGAAGGCGCAAGAGTTAGTCCGTTGTCTTCTAACCATCTGTTTAATTTATGTAATGAAATATTTAAATAATTTGTAGCTATTGTGATTGATTTATGTGTTGAATAGACCAATAAATCATCGGCATATTGAATGATTTTTGATTTAGTAGAATCGATATTTTCCTCTAGATCGGCGGTATATACATTGTATAATAAGGGGCTGAGGACAGACCCTTGCGGTAAACCTTTCCATAGAGTTCGTGAAAACTCAACATTATCAGATTTTAAAGTTATAACTCGCTCCCTTAATATATTTAAAATAAAATGTGTTATCATTTCTGGAACTCTCAGTTTTTCCAGCTTCCGTTTTAATATGGATATATTAACATTATCATAGGCAGCAGTGACATCTAGGAAGCTAGCCAAAATCGATTCATTTTTAGAGAAAGCTATTCGTACATCGGTTACCAATAGGCCGATACAGTCCATACAGCTTTTCCCTTTCCGAAATCCAAATTGGCTTTTCGATAAGAGATAATTACTTTCAAGGTACCATTCTAGTCTATTTTTAACTAAATGTTCGGCGATTTTTAAAAGCACTGATAAAAGTATGATAGGTCGAAATACTGTAACGTCAGATGGTTGTTTTTTTGCTTTTATAAATGGCAACACCAAATGGTGTCTCCACTGTTGTGGAACATTACCGTGCAAAATGACATTATTTATTAATGACAATAAATATTGTTGATATTCTTCTCCTGCATTAATAATGAAAGAATAAGGAATCAGGTCTTCTCCAGGAGCACTATCTTTTAAATGAGACAATACACCCTGCAGTTCAGACATGGAAAAAGGGTCATTGAGTTTATTTTGTCTGACGGGAAGTGGGTCTAAAATAATATTATCACAGATATTTAGCTGTTCTGGGACTGAAGGAGGAGCTAACCCATTCAAAAATGAATCGACTAAATGTTCGGGGATGTTTGGTCCGCTAGAATCAACGAACGCCAATCTAAATCGACGAATGTTGGTCCATACAAGTGATGGTTTAACGTATGGTGAAATACTAGCACAGAACCTATGCCAGCTTTCTTTTTTTTTGATCTTAAACATTTTTTTGGTGCTCTTAATACATGCTTCTAATTTTTCAAAATTTTCTGTTGTGGACACGAGTGAATAAATATGTTCTAAATCCTTTCTGTGTTTAATTGCCTGAGTGCAATCTTTATCCCACCATGGAGGTGATGGAATGCCATGGTGATGTGCTTTTCTAGGAAAAACTCTGTCAGCTGCCCTAGTCAGAGCTGCTATCAGAGCTTTGTTGCATATATTTACATCTGAAGTATTGGTTGGCAATTTTGAATACTCTTTTTTAACTTCTTCAGTAAATTGTGGCCAACAATCCTGCTGAATTTGAAACCTGCATGGTAGGTGACTGTGGGTGTGCTGAGAAAGATGTTTGTTTGATGTTGGCATCTTTAACAAAATGGGAAAATGATCACTGCCATAAGTTAACTTGAGTGTATTCCATGAAACTATAGATGCAATGTCAGGGGTACACACGGTGAGGTCAACTGCACTCTTATGTTCTGTTGGTTTTGTTCTGCGAGTAGGAGATCCATCATTAAGTACACATAAGTTGAGTGAGTCAAATATATCTGATAATTCATCCCCATAGCATTCATTTGTGCCACATCCCCAGGACTGATGATGGCAGTTAAAATCACCTAACAAAACAAATGGTTTAGGCAGAGTTACTATAATATTTTTTAAATCTTGTAAAAGTTGCATTGATTTTTTTGATATATATATGGATATGTATAAGATTTTATTAATAATGATACCAATCATAGGCATATATCTATTTTGGTGATTAAATAAATATGGTGTATAAGTAATGTTATTTTTGATCAGCAAAGCGACCCCACCACCTTGCTGATCAGTGCGATCTTCCCTAAGACACTTATAGCCCTGAACCTTAAAATTGAATCCAGGTCTGAACCATGTCTCAGAAAGCGCAAATAAAAAAGGTTCATACTTGTTTAACAAGTAAATAAGGTCACTTTTCTTATTATTGACGCTGCGTGCATTCCACTGCAGAATTTGGGACTGATCCATCATTAATTGTAGTTTTTAAAAAGTTTATTAGGTCAGCGTGGGAAGTTTTGTCGGAATTTAGTAATAAGGTTTTGATAAGTTTAATTATTAATTCTAGAGTTGATTTTTCTTTAATTTGGTGGTCAGTATTTATCATAACACCATTTCCGCTTGGAGATGGCATATCAAAATCTTTTATTAATTCTTTGTGAGCATTAATATCATGCCCATGACTAGTGGCTTTTATGGGGCTGCGAGGTTTAATAAATACAGATTTTTTGTAAGATGTGTTTGAATTAATTTTATTTGTTTCCAAATTCTGAAATTCCTGTCTTGGTGATGGTGGATGGTGGAAGGGTGATGGATTTGTAACTTCTGCATAAGACCTTGAAACAGAAGGATGTTGTTTAACTGCCTCTTGGTATGATAAGCAATTTTGAGCCATGGTTAATTTAATTTTTGTTTGTCTTATATATTCAGGACAACTTTTGTCAGTGGCAAAATGTTTTCCTTTACATTGAATACAAACAATGGACTCCTCATCAGGTTGGCATTGATGACCAGTGTGATCATTCCCACATTTATAGCACCTGGGGTTTGAACGGCATTGTGTAGTAGTATGTCCATAACGGCAACAAGAATAACACTGAATGGTCGGGTAAATGTATAAATCTACAGGTAGGGAGTTATAGCATAAATATATTTTTTTAGGCAGAACCTGTCCATCAAATGTTATAATAACTGTTTGAGTTGGTTTCCATGTGATTGTATCATTTTCAGTGACCTTACGGTTAATTCTTCGGACTTTTAGTATTTTGCCACAACCAATTGGGAGAGAAACACTTTCTTGAATGTCGTTTTCGCTTAAATCAACCGGCACGCCCCTGACTAAACCCATGCGAGTTACATTAAAGGTAGGTATAAATACTTTGTAACCATCGCTTTCCAGCTTTTTACTACTTATAAATTCGTTGGCGTCACTAAAGTTTCTGAAAGCTAAGGTTATACGGTTACGACCTATGCGTTTAAGGCTACCATCAATAATATTTTTATATGAGTTGCGTTTGAGGAATCGGCCAAAAGAAATTGGATGAATTATGACATTGTCATTTTGATTTTCTTGTAATTTTTGGACATGTACTATGTACGGGGATAAGTCGTTTTTATTGTATTGTTCACGTGCAACTTTATTTGTTGTTTTAAGCATATTACTATTTGATGTGGTATCTTTAATTTGGGTATCTTTAATTTGGGTATCGTTCGGTTGTTTAGTACAATTTTCTTGGTCTTGGACACATTGACAATCATCGGCAGTTTTCGTTTTAGAGGATTGCCGCCTTTTTTTATTGCAGTGTCTGCAGATACGTTTAGCCACCTTTACCCTCTTGCGATTTATTGATGAAACTGAGCAATCGGTTTCCATATCGGAGCCGACTACTATATTTAAACCGACCGAAGGGACGGTTCCCCCGGGGTCTTCCGGGGGGTCCATGGGAAAATATAAAAAGACTCACCTACTCGATGAAAATATATACTTACACTTGTTAATAAAAGATAATATATAATAAAATTTTCAATATTTACATAAACAAACCGTAACTAATCCTATTAAAATATTTTTTAAGATTTTCACGAAAAGAAACACGACCGATAAGTTTAACGTTCCCGCGCTTTTTTCTAAAAGTTACTTTGTGATAGCAGCTGGTCAACTTGTATAAATAATAAATTAGGATTGTGAAAAATAATCGAATAAGGAAAAAAAATAATAATCGATTAATAATCGTTTTTTTTGTAATCATTCAAACAATTTATTACCGATTTTTCTTCTGTAACCCCCCGACTTATGTTTGTATTTCGCCCGGAGGAGCCTGGAACTCTGGAACGCGAACTGCCAAAAAATAGGTAAGTACCATCTCCATGATATTACCTACTTATGTATTACCTACACTAACGCATCTGTGCATCTCTGATGACATTCACTAGATGGAACAACGAATGTAGGTACTACTTTACCAACATTTGGTTATTATGTCATGTCATTCATCGTTCGTTGGTGAAAGAAACGTCAATTTATAAATCTATACATATAATAAAATGGTAGGAAAGTCAATACTGTACATTGAATATTTTTTTAAAAGAATACTTGGGGTATGATCTACAATCGAAACAGAAACAAAAAATATAGTTTTTAGAATTTTTGTCTGTTTGTCTTTCCGGGATAAACTCAAAAAGTACTGCATGGATTTACTTCAAATTTGGCATGAAGATAGTTAAGAAGTCGGGTCAACATATAGGCTACATATTATCACGCTAGCAGTGTTATAATCACAAAGCAGATACATAGTAGAGCTGCTGTAAGCAAAGTTGCACAGCTTCAATTTGGGTTGTCCCGACGTCACAGCCTTTAGTTCAAGCTATTCCTCGCTAGAGGCACTGGCGTCAGTTCGTCGCTGACTTCTGTGAAGTATGTACACGCGTAGATATTAAATAAAAATTAAATCCTCCATTGTTTCTCAATGTAAAATTTAGTTTTCTATACTTTTATGGAGGAATTACATTGACAATCCAAATAAAATTAACTTACCACGAAGATAATTTCATTCATTATTATTTTTTTACAAATTGTTTGTTTTCCAATTATTTGTGTCCGAAATTCCTGATTGTTATTTGTTGCCTAGGTGATTTTTATGCCGCGAAAAAAGGTTGCGCTATCTAGCGTCAAGTAGAAATACTTTTATTTCGCGGTTTTTTCTGACAGATTTGGAACGTATGAAATTTCGTTAAAAAGCTAGAGGCACCTAGTAAAGTATAGCTGAACTTTTTTGATGATCATGTGAATATTTAAACCTTATGTTTCAACCGGTTTTTACTACTCGCTACTAGGTGACTAATGCCATCGCCTGTTTGGCTATGATTGGCTATAACCCACCGCTTACCCCTCCCGCACCTCGCGCGTAGGCTTCACTTGAGTCCCTAGAGAAAACTGGGTAGGGCAGCTCCTCTATATATTTCCTCCGTGGTTATAATCGTAGGTGCGTTTGGTGCTGCATAGCGTTCACGCAGACGACGTCGCGGGCAGCAGCTAGTAAATAAATATAAATAAATATTTCAGACACTCACACAACATTATCTAGCCCAAATTAAGTTTCTTAAGGAACTTGTGTTATGGATACTAGATAACTGATATACTTAAGAAATATATAAACATACATATTAAATAAATACATATTTTTTATTAGAATAAAATTAAATAAACATCCATGACTTGACTAATATCTGTGTTCATCACACAAATATCTGCCGCCGCCAGGATTCGAACCCAGGACCTCTGGCACAGAAGGCAATGTATGTTACCGCTACACCAGCCGGTCGTCAATTTATTATTTTGTATACTTATAACTACTCGCCTTTCGGCGGAAAAGAATTATTATTATTATTATTTGTGTTCAGGATTTTAAGCTTGGTATTACTACCTACCGGTTTTAGTAGATTTTAACGGGCCTAGGCCAAGTTAAAATCAACAATGTCTACTTTACTCATGTGTTTGTCAGATTTTCAGGACTTTTTTATTATTATTATGCATAACCAAATCAACTCGCCTTTCGGCGGAAAAGACCCGACAATAAGACCAGTCGGTCGGGTATCAGGGCAAGAGAGAAAGAAACCGGCGAACGATTCGGGCAGTATCGAGCAGCACCGCTTTCTGCATGCGTGCTGGAAGCGAACCATCGCCAAATCCCAGCCTTTCAAGGTGTCTGACCAGTGTGGCTGGTCAGACACCTTGAAAGGCTGATGTTATTATTATTATTATTAATTTTGACCCAACCCTGTCGAAATGAACCTTCGACTTGTCATTAAGCGCTAACCATAGATGAAAATAAGTACTAAAGTAAGTAAAGCGCTAACTATTAAACTTCTTAATAGAACGTAATAGGATAAGTGGGGGGAAAAAAAAAAATGGGGTAAGACAGAAAGTCAACAATAACGCCACATCTAGCAGAGTTTTTTAAGTATTTGTAGCACCGTTTAAGCCGCCATTTAATTTTCTCCTATGCCATTGTCAATGCTTGAAGGTTATTGAACAGAAACATTTTTAAGCTATTGCATAGCTTCTATCACGGGCCTTGAGCGTGGGGACCGAATCCAGAAATTCCGTAACGAAAAAAACCTAACACTCCCCACACCGACCGGCACAGCGGTGATACTTTGATTTCATAACTTTACACGCGGGCTTTAATAAACAATCAGCGCCATCTACTAGGAACTTGTGGAACTTCATTAAATAAATAATTATAATTGCATAAGTTGATAAAAAATGCTATGCAATAGCTTAACCGCGGCAGTCTCCGAGTGCCACACATCTTTTTTTTTTACAAAATTATACAATCTGACTTTGTTCGTGTTTTTTCAAGTATTTTTATCTTACCCTGTAACTTTCATTAAAAGCTAGGTGCAACTGATTCTTTTGGATACTTAATAATTACTTTTTATTTACGTTTGAGTTATCAAATAGATTTTTTGCCATTACTCGTATTGTAGGAATTGACACAATTTTGTATATTTACCCATTATATTCTGAGGGGTAAGATGAATATATCAATTTTCGAGTAAGATATTTGGAAAAATATTATGCTACCAAATATGACAAATGTAACATAATCAGATTTTTTGTTTGTTGCTGATTTTGCCTTTAACTTTTAGTATCAATTTTACTTTAAACAATCG
The DNA here is from genome assembly GCA_944452665.1 of Stenoptilia bipunctidactyla. Lineage (NCBI taxonomy): Eukaryota > Metazoa > Arthropoda > Insecta > Lepidoptera > Pterophoridae > Stenoptilia > Stenoptilia bipunctidactyla. Next base: position 16,259,901 of record OX101726.1, read on the forward strand.
CTCAGCAATGTTTGAGAACATCCACTTCGATCTTCCCCCGGTAGGGTAAGATTGAAATACAAAAATCAAAATAATTGTCTTTTCTTTGTTTCCTTAGGCGTTTTGAAGCTTGATCCTGTTATTTTGTTTTCAGGGCATTAAATTCCATATACTAGTATTGACCAAGAATGTATGTCATTCTCCGAAACGATTTTAGAAAATACTTTGATCTTTACCCGTCACCTTTCCATCTTTCCCCTGTTTTATTTTTGTCCATTGCAAATGATGAATGGTGTGGTACTTATTAATTAAATTTATATATTTAAATGTAATTTAACAAACTAGTTGAAAAATATACTCTCTGGTCTCCATCCACAAGACATCAAGTTAAATTTTGATTAATATGTAGTGTTTCATGAGGATTCAAAAACAACACTACTTCTTACTCATCTCATTAAAAAACCGTTCGATCTTGCCCCCACTCACCCTAATATAAAAATTTCAATATTTGAGTATTAATAACATATGATAAACTACACATTTATTTATTTATTTACACTTTATTGTATGCCATTAATAAGTACAAAAAAAAAAGAAAATACATGATAACAATTTTGAGATACAATTGGCGGTCTTATCGCTGGAAAGCGATCTCTACCAGACAACCATGGATAAAGAAAATAAGTATATGTAGCTTGGGGTTAAAGGCATACCTACTATATAGAATTAAGTGACACGTATAGGCTGTAACGTGGGGCGCTGCGTCTTTGTGTCGAATATGCATCCTCTGAAGCGACGAAACACGACACCCTGCTGCCAAAAATCTTCTCTCATGTAGGTCGACAGATTTACTCTCACCACAAAGGAGTTGAAACTGACCAACCGCGCGACCCTCATGTTCAATCCAGTCTTCGCGTGTAGGTATTCCGCTACATCTTCAGCCTAGAAAGCGTAGTGTACGCGAAACACGTACAACTGCGTCGTAGGTACCTCAGAGCGCAGCAGGAGATTTTTGCCGTTTGGTGCTGAAGGGTCGGCTTTTTCTTCCTTCGTTCCACTTTAATAAAGCCATTCTTTCTATCATCTTCTTCGTCGGGATTTTCGTTGCGGGTTTCCCAGCCGCAGCGTTAGCGTAATAGCGCTGAGAAGCAGGAGCGTTGGCCCGCGGGCGGGGGTAGGGTCGGAGTTATATATGTACTATCTATGGTCGGAGCGGCTCCTGTATGGCGGGAGCAGTCAGTCACACGTGCAGTATGGTGGGGAGGGGAGGGGTGCGCGGCGGGCGTGGTGGTGGTCACTCATAGAAATATACTATTTATACGTCCATGCAGTCACTAATTTGAATTCAAATTTCAAAACACCGTAAACAGTTCGTATAAACCTGTTTAGTCATATTGCACTGCATCGTTTGGCCAGTCCATCTTTCGCACAGTATCAGAAAGCCTTACAAGTCTAACTAAATAAATAACAAAAATCAACTCTTCGCATATATACTTTAGGATCAGATTGCTCTTTCCGATAATACATACATTTCAACAAACGCATGAACTTGTGTTTGTTGGAGTTTGAATTTGGCTGTATCTGTGGTTGTATCCTTTTTAGTACTTATAACCCGGGCGCCAGACTTAGCTTCAAAGATTTGCACAAATCTTTGACGACTTTGCAAAGTCATTTGAACACATATTGACGTAACCTGCCAGACTTGCTTCGCAAACACTTTTCTCCACAGTCAGTATGCTAGTAGACAACAAACAAGATGGACAACGATTTTGTACACTGAAAAAATGAGGAGTTAGCAAAGTACCTTTTTGGCTTTGTTAAAAGGATCTTGTTTATTTTTAATCAAGACTCGTGGAAAATGATGGAAGTAAACTTGGTAAATAATATATACGTAAACATGGCTAAATTCACTTGTTTATTAACACCATACTGCTCATTAAATACAAATAACTCAATCTACAAATTTTACAGTTTACAAAATTGTTTAAATTTTAATAAGTTCACTCAATAAGCTTTAACAGAGTAATTCGTGTAATATTAACCGTTACCACTCACGGTTAAACTTAAATAACCAGTACTTGACTACTAATAACCACTTAGCTTTGCTAATACAAAAGAACACTCATTAGTATTTAACCGAGTACACTTATTTATTGGTAGCAGGGTGGAGTTAGCTATTTTGTTTGCTATTTAGTTAGTTATTTTTAACAGGGTACTTGTTTAAATATTCATAAGTAAATATTCTGGCTGCCGGTGGAGCCGCCGATGCGCAGATATCCCCTCCACGTTTCGGTCAACGCTAGAGTTATGTGTGTGCCGCAAACTAACAGTCTTTCGTTCGAACGTTTAATAATTTAATTAAGTGAGTGCGACGACGCATAAAGGAGTGTGTTACCTATAAAACGTAGTTGATTGATTAGGTACCAATATGCTATTGCTTTGTGCCTGAACCTACTGTTTATTCCTAAAAACGCTGCCGGCGGCGGCCCCGACAGCGTCGTATTTTTTTATAGTCAGGTGATTTAATGTAAATGGATGAAGAAGTACAAAATCTGCTGAAAGCCTTGAGTCTGGAAGAATATATAGAAGTGTTCAAAGGTAAGTTCGTTTATGTATTTAATTTTTATCTTATATATTTTATTAGACAGAGACCGTACAATCGCACACCAGTGACCAGTGAACGCGTGATCTTGAGCCAAGGTAGCGCCGCCGTAGAGGGTTTCAATACCTTCTATGTGAGACTAGCTTATACTGGTTTATTGCCACTGATATGCCGTTGTGTCTTTAATTTACAGCTGAGTAGCGGCTTTGCGCGGTTTGGCCCGCGTAGCTCTTGATCCCGTGGGAGTTTCTTAGCAAAATATGTTACTTCTGTCTGGTTAATGTAGCCATCTAATGGTGAAAGAATCTTTGAATCATTCTAGTAGTTTTTGAGTTTATTCATTACAAACATACAAAAATACAAATCTTTCCTCTTTATAATATTAGTAAAGACTTCAAAAAAGAGGAGGAAAGTAGTTTTTATTAATATACATTTGAACTGTACTTACATTTTGTTTATTTGATACATTTGATGATCATTTTTCTTAAATCAGTTATTTAATTACAGAAAATGCAATTACATCTCTATCACTTCCACTACTCCAGGAATCTGACCTAAAGGAGCTATTTCCTAAAATTGGCCATCATGCCATATTCTCAAAAAAATTAGAAATACATAAAAAGACTATGCATCCTATTACCGATGATAAGTAAGTCACTAACAATTAAAAAATTTAATCTGCTTTAATTATCTGTATACTGTTGTCTTAATTAATCCTTCAATTTACAGGCGTGTGATGTTTCAAGCTTTAACTTATCTATGTCTGACTTGCTGACATATCCGGTTGACCCTGATGCACGTCCTCAAGCTTCAAGCTCACCCGCACCCAAGACACCTATCACAATAACCATTCCATCAGAGAACAAAATTAACATTATCGTATGTATTGTAATATTTCTTCAGAGCTATAATTAGGTACTATCTATACATATATCTCTATTTATCATCATTCATACAAGATGTAAAAAGTCAATTAAAAATAAATGAAGGGTATACCACTTTGAATCAACTTTGAATCCTGAAAAAAATCTACCGTTCCATATTTGTTAAAAAAAAATTAAACAGATTTTTCTAATATACAGGGTGTCCCGTAAGTCATGGATCAACGGATCTATTGTACCAAAATAATATAACATATACAACAGTTTACAAGTTAGATGTTACAAAAAGTTGTGTCAAGTTATATAATCTGCAGCCGAACCAGGTTAGATGCCTGTATGTCGGCAGACAGTGCCTCGTTTTTATTAGAAAAATTATTATAAAATAGGTAGAATGAGTAGAAATTATAATTTATTTATTTCTGTTTTTCAGGATTTACCGTTACTTTTAAATAGTACCCTTGAAGGAAGAGGTTTATTAAATTTAGATACACATATTCCGTTGGATAATACGGCAAGAATAAGATTGGTAAGGCTCATCGGAACCTACATTTTGAGCAATCATCCGTCAAATGCAATAAGGAGTACCATTTATGCAAATTGGGTACACGAAATTATTAGAGTATTCCCACAAGAAAAGGCATCGGTGTACTTCCATAGCAAGATTGTGGAATCTTCACGAGGTTTAATCACCAGGTTGGCAGGAAAGTTGCCTGATCAAATCCTGTGTGCCTACTGTGCCTATGCTGCTGTACTGTGCTAATGCTGACTGTGCCTACTTTGTAATTTGGGTTTAGTATTGTAAACTTTGAGACTGTTCTTTTGTGATTTTCAGATATATGACAATAAATAATAAGTGAACAATAACAGTATTTTTTTAGTTTTTTTTTACCCACATTGCAGAGAAAGTCTGCTATGGCTACAGAGTTAAATGACTCGCATTGCAGAGAAAGTCTGTTGTGGCTACCTAGCAAAACGATTGCAGATACCAAGTAGGTTGGCTGTGGCTACAGAGTTAAGTGACTCGCATTGCAGAGAAAGTCTGTTGTGGGTACCTAGCAAAATAATTGCAGATACCAAGTAGGTTGGCTGTGGCTACAGAGTTAAATGACTAACATTGCAGAGAAAGTCTGTTGTGGCTACCTAGCAAAACGATTGCAGATACCAAGTAGGTTGGCTGTGGCTACAGAGTTAAACAACTCACATTGCAGAGAAAGTCTGTTGTGGCTACCTAGCAAAACGGTTACAAATACCAAGAAGGTTGGCTATAACTATCCAAGAAAGTTTGTCAATATAAACAGTAAAGTTGGCTACGTTTGCAAACATTTTGTTTGTAACAATAATCAAGCTTACTTTGTTATTTCTAAGCAAACAATTTTAACCGATTTACTCGGTTGATTCTGATCAAGTAAGAATAGCAAACTTGACTTATTTATTTTTAGCAAAAAACTTTGCAGGTTGTATATTGACAAACACGCTTTGTTAAAATCAACCGAAACTTAGTTATTTTTACATGCGAAATTTTTTCAGTGTAGACTCAGCCTGTATTATTTGTATATATGTAATTTTTTGTTAAGAAAACCTCCTTTACTCTGAGGGTTGAGCGTTTGGAACCTCGCCATAAAGTGAGTTTCAGCTCTTTTGTGGTGAGAGTGCCGACCCAACATCTGCCAACCTTCATGAAGGAGGATTTCTGGCCGCAGGGAGTCGTCTTCCGGAAATTTCGAGTACGACTGTCTTATGACTCACGACACACGTCGCCTCAAGTGTAGTTTTTAAGTATTTTTATATATTCTAGTTTAAGGTATGTATCTGTTTATCTTATATACAGGGTCAATTTATTATCTATATCTATACTTATAATAAATCTGTAGAGAGGTCAATTCTGTACATGAAATATATTTTCAAAATAACTATCAGGGGGTGATTAGTGATCGATACTGATGCCAAAAATGCAATCAGTAAAATTTTTGTCTGTCTGTCTGTATGTTCCTTATAGAAACAAAAACTACTCGACGGATTTTAACGAAACTTGGTAAAATTATTTTTCATACTCCTGGGCAGGTTATAGTATACTTATTATCACGCTAAAGTCAATAGGAGCAGAGCAGTGAAGGGAAATGTTGGAAAAACGGGTGAAGTTACTTCATTTTTTAAGCTTCTGTCGCGTGTGCACTCTTAATGGTTAAAGCTACATAGAAATCATGTATGACAGAAATATTCTACATAAAATTATATAAAGAATATCCCACAACAGTACTTATATGTCTATATTTTATGGTTGACTCACAATAACACGTGTAAATCCCGATAGCTTAGCAGTTCGGAGCTTTCTAATTATATTTGTTTACTCTTACGTTTATAATACTCTCACTCATCCCTAATTTAAAAAAAATAACATTAATAACTATTCATTAAAAAAAGAATCATAGAAATCGGTATAGAAACACCAAACTTATATATGACTAGCTGACCCGGCAAACCCGGCAAAAAATAGATGTTGGCCGATTCTCATAGATACCGGATAAGCACAAAAATTTCATCAAAATCGGTCAAGCCGTTTCGGAGGAGTATGGCAACGAAAACTGTGTCACGAGAATTTTATATATTAGAAGAAATACGCTAATAAGCCATCGCGCGTGAATACTATAAGGATTATTTTTGCGTAACGGTTGCCGCGCTCAACGAGGCTCGCGGCGGTAGGGTATAAAAAGGCGGGAGGCGAGCGCACAATATATCAGTTCCGTTTCATCGTTCGCGCGCAGTGGTCGTGTTTATCGTGCTCTCAGTGCTCTCCGTTTCGTTCGATAAGGGACTTGTCGACTCGGCAGGACCCTTATCGTTATCGTTCCGTTTTACCGCTTATCGACTCCGAGGCTCTCCGGTCGGTATTGCCGCGTATTAGTACCGTTTTGCGACAGTGGCGCCACTTGCGTGCTAACGACGCATTCGCGAACTTCGCTATCCTACTACTTGGAAGTTTGAGTGATTTTCGTGCTGAAAAGGACGAACTTTAAACAAACTTCCAAGTTCCGCGTTTGAACGAGTTGATACCTTACGGTGACAACGAAGCTCGTTAGCGTGGCCCCGGAACGCTATTAGCTCTCCAGGGCTAACAAATCCGGCAGACCCGAACCCATTGCACTGGGCCTTTCCCAGGGGGACGGTTAGGTGCCTGCTCGAATTAGGAGCACGCACCCCCTCTTTTCAGCTTTTCCGCCGCCGTTCATCGGCATCGGTTTTTCGTTAGGTTAAGTTCGTTCGCCGTTCATCGGCACGTTCAATCTTCTCGGAGGGTACTCCATCATGGACCCCTCTCAACAAGCTAGGTTCGATGCAGCAGTGGAGGCCCGCGTGGCCGAAACTATTCAGGCCTCTGAGGCCAGACTCCTCGCCACATTTCACGTGCATGAGGCACAACTCCGTAATGCAATGTCGCAGCTTCAATCGGAACTGAACGCCGCCCAGGCCCAAGTCGCTCAGTTTTATGCCGCTCATCAGGCCGCTCAAGCCGCTCAGACCCCTCAGGTCCCCCCGGGTTTCGATGCCCAGTCCCTACGCTCTACGGTGTCTCCTGGCCCCTCTGAGTACATGGACGGCATCTCCGAATCGGAATCTTCCGTTTCCGAGTCTGCCGAGTCCTCCGCCCAATCCGCTGCGTCTAAACGCAAGGCTTCGCCCGTCAGTGCGTCCCACTCAGATGACACTGTTACGGATGATACTCAATTCACCCCAGTCCGAGGTAAAAAGTCCTCTAATAGGAAAAAGAAGAATACCGCTTCTTCCGCTCCTCCCACGCCCTCTCCAGCGGCGGCTCCCGAGGCGGTAGCGGCCCCTAAGGCGGCTGAAGCCCCTAAGGCGACAGTAGCCCCTAAGGCGGCAGAAGCCCCTAAGGCGGCAATGCGCCCCAAGGTTGCCCCGCGTTCCAAGCCCGAGGGTCCTCCCCCGAGCTCTAAGCCCCCTCCCCCTGTCTTCCTTCGGGATAAACATCTTTGGGGACAGGTCTCGACCCTCTGTTCGGGGGGTCTGACTGCCCCCAAGATCAACTACAAGAAGGCAACCAACACCGGTGCCTTCATTAAGATCGAGCCATGTACTCTGATCGATTTCAGAAATCTGACTTCCCTGCTAACTCAAAGGCAATTCGCCTATCATACTTACGCTCTCCCGGAAGAGCGTAAAGCCCGCGTTATCCTTAGGGGCGTGCCGTTCGAGCTATCGAACGATCTCATCGCCGAGGATCTTAAATCTCAAGGCTTCCCCGTTGAGTCCGTGCACAAGTTGCACAGCAAACGGGGCAAACAGTTTCCCCTTGCGCTTGTTATTCTCACGAATAACACAGCTGGGAACTCCCTACTTCGCAATGGGGCCCGCACTGTATGCGGCCTCTCGCAAATCCGATTCGAAAAGCCTCACAACAGAGGTCACCCCGGTCAATGTCACCGCTGCCAACTCTATGGTCATGCGGCACATAACTGCTTCGCCAAACCTAGGTGCGTTAAGTGCCTAGAGGATCATTCCACCAAGGAGTGCTCCCGCACCCTTGAGTCCCTGACAGATCCGTCTTGCGTCCTGTGCGGCCAGTCCGGCCACACGGCGAATTATCGCGGGTGCCCTAAGGCGCCGCGCTCGGTCCGTTCCAAAGCGGCGGCCGTTCCCCTTAATTGGAGACACCGCCCCCAGCCCCCTAAGGGCTCCCCTCAAGCTAAGGCCCCTCAGGCCGTGGAATGCGCATCGAAACCCGTTTCGAACGTCACTCCTACCGCTTGGGCTGGGCGCGCGGCCGCGACTCCGTCGCGGCCGCCCGCCCAACCCGCGGTACAGAACGCGAAGGTCAGTTTTGATCGCTTGGCGTTCTGGGTCACCGTCGCTCCTATCGACGAGATTCTCGAGCTCGGCGTTGCACTCAACGCCGGCCAGGACTCTCTCGCCGATGCTCTCCCCATCCTATCCAAGCACGCCTCCCTCGTGAGGAAGCTTCAACAAGCCAACCGGTTCTAGGTTGTCCTTAACAATTAATTCACACAACATGTGTTTATAACTCTTACGACGTCGTTTCCAATTTTTTATTGTTACAGATTCGGTCCTGCGATAAGCTTTCGTGACGGGTTGTCTCTTGGGACGCCCGGTACGCAGCCTCTGACTCCAATTGGCTGTCGTTCAGATGAGGAGACACGCCCAACTCGGGATATCTCAGCAAAGGGGGTGTTTAGCGGGTAACGCTGGGTTCGGTGAGTCCCGCACTGTCAGGGATTGGCTGATGGGGTAGTCCCCCAAAGGTCCCCTCTTCGTGCATCAAGCATTCACCTCCTCTCCTTCTGTGGCACCCTTAGGGGCGTCAAGTCGGTAGTTAAGCTTTCTGTGGCGGGAAAAAAAAAAAAAAAAAAAAAAAAAAAAAAAAAAAAAAAAAAAAAAGCGCACAATATTTGGCTGTTGATGCGTTCAGAGCGTTCGACTTTATTGACAGACAATAATTGATATTATAAACCGTGCTTATCAGCACGACTCTTTAAATAGTTTATTTGAATTTCTTTTGTTGTTATTTTATAAAATAGGTATTAGTTGTTTTGGTAGTGTTTAAATATTCGGACCAATTCCAAAGTTTGGCTAATTTATGTTCAGTTTTTTTTTTATTTTTTAGGTAAAAGTGTAGGTACTTTTATTAATTATTGTAGTTATAGGTATTTATTTTTAAGTGAAGTTTCGTGTTGCTGGAGTAGATATCGGTGTCAGTTGTTTCTCGCATGGTCAGTTATACGTCGCTCTTTCCCGGGTTAGCAGTTCTAGAAATCTTCATGTTCACGTGCCGGACGGGTCAACTTTCAACATAGTTTACTCGGAAGCTTTGCGCTGAAGTATTTTCGTTCTATACATACTCAAGCCTCATGTGAAAGTGATCAAAACAATTAATTGTCAAATATTATAAAATGTCAATCCTTATCCTTACTAATATTATAAATGTGAAAGCGTGGATATGTTCACCTTTCACGCAAAAACTACTCGACGAATCATCAGAGGTACTAGAAGTAACATAGGATACTTTTTATCCCGAAATTATCGCAGGCGGAGCTGCGGGCACAGCTAGTATACTATAAAACTTTAAAATTGGGTTATGAATCATAAGTGGGTTTAAATTACGAAGTCAAATAAAAAAAAAATATAAATTTAAATTTGAAAATAATTTTTAGTGAATAAAATTTAAGTTTAATTTACAATTTATGACTAGGTACATAGCAAAAAAAATCAAACATTTCCATCTAGTTCTTTTAAGAAAATCATTTCACCAAAACAATAATCTTACGCGAATAGTGCCTACGCATCCGAGCGAAGGTCGTTGACGCGCGCCCGTGTGTTTGCGTGACCCAGTTACCTACTTAGCGCGGAATCAGCTGTAATTACGTCAAACATCAGGATAAAAGGTGATTCTAATGTCCCATCACACTACTGTTACAGTCTTTTGGCAATCAATTTCACGTTAAACTAATTGTAAATACCTACTGTTTTAGTTTTGATTTTCATTAAATTAAAAATAAAATAAAGCATTAGTGCTTGAACTCTTTGTTAAAACTAGTAAATTTATTTTACAATTAATTTAATGTTAGAATGACGTGTTAAAAAACTGGAATCACCTTATTTACAACTATTATAATTAACAGAGTAAGGTATGTTCAAAAATAACTTACGTTTTTACATTGCGTCCTGTCGTTGATGTTAGATCCGATACTCGTAATCACTGACAACCAATTCAAAGCAACTGCTGCACATACCGTCCTTGCTGCTGTATACACAGTCTTGCCCGTTTAAGTACATTCATTTTCACTCTTAGTAAACTGTCCTTCTCAGTTCTGACGACAGCAAAGGCGTCAGTTATTCTACTTTTACGCCGCGCGACTAACCAATAGCGTGACGTAGGCGCCGGCGGTGGCGGCGGCTCGAATTTGACTTTCGGCTCGTTTGATTGTGCCGCGTAAGAAGGTATAGGTATAATTTGGTAATGAAATTAATAACTTATTTTTTAATAAAAATAAATGGAAACGTTTTTTTATTTCTTGCTATGTAGTCGTAGATTACAGATTAAAGGCGATTGAAGTTTATGGACTTACAAGAATATTGAAATTATAATTTAAGAAAAATGCTTATATAAAATTTTTTTTTTTTTTTCGTAAATTAAACCTACTCATGATTCTTAACCTGCTGCAAAAGTTTTATGGTGTATTATTAAATGACCCTATATATGTTAGACTGTAAGGTATTTGTTCTATGGGCAACTGTTTTCAATTGTTAAGATCTCATTGTAAATATTGCCTATTATTATTAAACGATGTCTGTCACCGATGTCATTTAAACGGTGGGCGTTTGTACAAACGGTTTTCGTCGCACCGTTGGATGGAATGAAGTCGTTGCATATCGAACTAATTTCATAAACTGGAAGAGATTTAACATCAATCAAATCATTTAATAAAGACTGCTGTTTTTACCCACGACGGAACGGAGACGGTATATGCGTTTGGGGTGAGAGGGTGTTTGTGCAAACCAATGTTACCATTTATCTCCAGAACCACTGGTACGATTTTAATGCGGTTTTCAGTAATCGCTTTGGATTTGATTGGTGCATGTTCTTAGATAGGTGTAACGGTAACAACTCACCAGGGGGCGCTGCAGTAAACATTTGTTTGTAAAAGCCAATGTTACCGTTTATCTGCAAAACCATTGGTCCGATTTAAATGCTGTTTTCAGTGATCGCTTTGGATTTGATTAGCGCATGTTCTGAGATAGGTGTTACGGTAACAACTCACCAGGGTGCGCTGCAGTAAATATTTGTTTGCAAACCATTGGTCCGATTTGAATGCCGTTTTCAATTATAGCTTTGGATTTGATTGGTATAATGTTCTTAAATAGGTTTAACACAAACCATTATAAGTAATATGATATCGAGTTACTTTACAATAAAGCCCCAGCAAAGTTGAGCCACCAGCAAAGTTGAGTTGTAAATACTTCAAGGATCAAACGAACTTACCTGTAAGTGAAGTTCGATCTTGATTATGCTGCCTTCGTTGGAGAGATTTATAACTTGTAGTAGGTTTCCTACGCTTCGACTTTTCGCACAAAGTTAATCGCCAAAAGAAAGAAAGAGACAAATAGATATAGCTTAGCACCTAGTTGCATCTACCTGGCCTATCAGAACTCATTAAGTTTAGAGTAAAATAGATAAAAAGGGTTACCCTTTATACTTACAACATTAAATTAAGGGAATGAGAGTAACGAAAAAATAAAATAAATAAGGGTATGGGTGGGACCCTAAATCTCTCCAACGAAGGCAGCATAATCAAGATCGAACTTCACTTACAGGTAAGTTCGTTTGATCCTTGAATTATAATTATCTTATATGCTTATATGCTGAATTCACACTTCTCATCCGCTTCTGGCATGGACGCCAATGTTAAATCAACCACGTTGAACAACATTTTCTCCTTACCGTCCCCAAACTATGATTCTTTTTCTTTTACACAATTTACAGAACGTGATGTTAAGTGGGCAATTAATTCCATTTCGTCAGATGCAATTGGATCCGATGGCGTAAGCCGAAAAATGGTAGTTATTTTATTAGATTTTCTCCTTCCTATTATAACTCAAATCCTTAACAAGTCTATCAGTACTAGCCACTTCCCGTCCCAATGGAAAAACGCTCACCTGATTCCCCTGCCTAAAAAATCTACCCCTATCACATTTCAAGACATCAGACCTATATCCATACTTCCTTTTCTATCCAAAGTCCTTGAACGACTAGTACACAAACAGTTAAGTCTATTCCTATCCAAAAACAACCTACTCAATCCTTTCCAATCCGGATTCCAATCTGGCCATAGTACCAGCACAGCACTTGTCAAAGTCTCCGATGACATTCGTTTGGGCCTTCAAAACAAGGAACTAACGGTTCTTGATTTGCTAGACTTCAGCAACGCCTTCAACACAGTTGATTTTGACATCTTGCTACAGATGCTCTGCTCTCTTAACATATCTCCGTCTGTGATTGATTGGTTTCAAACTTACTTGAGCGGACGTCAACAACGTATACGTATTGATGATGTTTACTCATCATGGACTACTGTAGATGCTGGTGTCCCTCAAGGTGGCGTGTTGTCTCCTCTTCTTTTTTCTGTTTTTATTAATAACATTTCAAAAAATCTTACTTCTTCCTACCACATGTATGCAGACGATCTACAAATCTATCTCAAAACCAGTTTGGACGACTTGCCAAAAACTATTAAGACCATAAATGACGACCTTACTAAAATATCATCCTGGAGTTACCAACATGGCTTAACTGTTAATCCAAATAAAACACAGGCAATCATAATTGGTAGCACACATATGTATAATAAAATTGATTTCACACTTTGCCCAAGAATTAATTTTAATGGTATTAACATTGACTGGAGTAAAAGTGTAAAAAACCTTGGGATATTGTTCGACAACAATTTATCCTGGAAGCCACAAATTGATGAAGTGAGCAGGAAGATGTTTGCAGCCACTGGATCGTTAAAACGTCTGCGCAATGTCCTACCAATACCTACCAAAATTTCAATTGCCCAGTCCTTATTCCTTCCTATTTTAGACTATGCTGACGTCTGCTACCTGGATATAACTGAAGCCCAATTAAACAAACTTGAGCGGCTACAAAATCTATGCATTAGATTTATATTTGGCTTACGCAAATATGATCATATATCAGAATACCGCAATAAACTCAAGTGGCTTCCAATTCGCTTTCGCCGGAATACTCGTATCCTCTGTCTTCTTTATCGCGCGCTGTTCAATCCTGCTTCACCGAGGTATTTGTCTGAAAAGTTTGAATACATTCACTCCGCCCATAAGCTAAATTTGAGATCTCGTAATAATTTGAAACTATTGACGCCGATCCATTCGACAGATTTCTATGGCAAATCATTTACCATCCATGCAATACGTTTATGGAACGAATTACCATTGAAAATTAAATCTGCACAAACTTTACCTACTTTTAAAAAACTCGTGAAGATTCACTACTTGTCAAAAGTTGAAGAATTGCCTTAATTATTTTTTATTCTTTCATGTATTAATATTATTTAATTTGTATTATATAAAAACATATATCTTTTTTATGTATTGTTAATATTATGTATATGTATGTGTATGTAAGTTTATAGATATATATGTGTGTAGGTATATTTTTAAATAAGAACTTAATAATTATACTTTATATTTATTACATATATTGTACGAAATGACACCCTTTGACGCATATAATATCCTCTACCCTAAGGTTTGTCTGGAAGAGATCGCTTTTTTAGCGATAAGACCACCTCTTGTATCAACCCTAAATTTGTTCTCTGTTGATTATCTGTATATTTATAGTTGTACAATAAAGAGTTATTATTATTATTTTTATTCAAGTCCTTTTTTTCTCAGCTAACGCTGGTTTAGTCCGTAGTTACGGGCATACGCCAAGTAACTGCAGAATGTGTTGTTTTGTGTGTATAGGTAAAACTTCTACTCTTCAAGCTGCAGGAACTTTCGCACTATTCGACAGGTGTTTAAGGCGAGGATTTTCGACCACAGTAGGCATTAACGCTATATGGGACTGCGTGGCGGGCAGTCGCGTAAATGAACACGTCAGCGCACAGAAATGTCACAGTATAATTAATAGCAGTAATATAGTAGTACTATACCTATGGTGTGCCTTGTTATACGAAATTCGTTTCTACGATGACTAAAACTTATGTCAAGGATGATATAATAGAATCTATATTTTTTATTTAGCTGGATTTAGTATTGCGATACCTATACTTACTATTTTATTTTTTATAAATATTGTAATTGCCATTTTATAGATGAAATTTTTTAAATTTATATCCTTACTGAATTCTGTTGTGAAAATCGTGCTATTTTGACTTGAAAGTATATCGTGACGTTAATTTATAACTTTCATAAATTATTTGTTCCAAAATTCATTAAAATCAGATAAGTAGGTAGTTGAGATCTTTTACGTAAGCTTTTATCTCTCTCTCATTCCAATCCAATAGGGCTGGTGTTTGAAAAAAAGTAGGGTTTGGGAGCTATTTTCATTACTATTTTCTACAAATCGGTCGGATGGTTTGGCTGAAATAAAGGAACAGAAAGATAGACTTTCGCATTTATTATTTAGTATGGATCCGTTATTTAGTCACTACAACACGAGTTAATTTGAGCTAAATAATGTAGTGTGAATGTTACAAATAATTTTTTTTTTTATGAAATGAAATTCAATCCACCCCTTCGGAATGTGCACCTGTTTACACGAAGTAGTAAATTTGTAGTAGTTAATTATATCAAAAAAATAGTAATGTATGATTATATTCTTAAACTAGCTGTCCCCGCGGCTCCGCTCGCGATAATTTCGGGATAAAAAGTATCGTATGTTACTTCTAGTACCTCTCATGATTCGTCGAGTAGCTTTTGCGTGAAAGCTGAACAAATATACACGCTTTCATATTTATAATATTAGTAAGGATAACGATTGACATTTTATAACATTTGCCAATTAATTGTTTAGATCACTTTCACATGAGGCTTAAGTATCTATGGAACGAAAATCCTTCAGCGCAAAGCTTCCGAGTAAACTATATTGAAAGTTGACCCGTCCGGCACGTGAACATGAAGATTTCTAGAACTGCTAGCCCGGGAAAGAGCGACGTATAACTGACCATGCGAGAAACAACTGACACCGAGATCTACTCCAGCAACACGAAAAGTCTGCCCTTGAGCCTTGTTAATTGTCATTGCAAAACACACCGATACTGGGAATTGCGTTCTTTTAAATTGGAAATCTAAGTGCCTGTTTAAACTAAAATATCCAAATAGAATTATACCCAGAAATACGTACAACTTACAACAGTAAAAGAAATGAAAATAAAGCTGAAACGCCTGTGCAATGCTATTTACCTATACCTACTTCACTGGAAAATAAATACCTATAACTACAATAATTAATAAAAAGTACCTACGCTTTTACCTAAAAAATCCAAAAAAAACTGAACATAAATTAGCCAAAATTTGGAATTTGACCGAATATTTAAACACTACCAAAACAACTAATACCTATTTTATAAAATAACAACAAAAGAAATTCAAATACACTATTTAAAGACTAAAAGTCGCGCTGATCAATAAAGTCGAACGCTCTGAACGCATCAACAGCCAAATATTGAAGCTTGAATTATGAAGCTTGCGCTCGCCTCCCGCCTTTTTATACCCTACCGCCGCGAGCCGCGTCGAGCGCGGCAACCGTTACGCAAAAATAATCCTTATATCATTCAGTATTCACGCGCGATGGGTTATTAGCGTATTTCATGTATAAGTTTGGTGTTTCTATACCGATTTTTATGATTCTTTTTTTGTTGAATAGGTAATAATGTAATTTTTTTTAAATTAAGAATGAGTGAGAGTATTATAAACGTAAGAGTAAACAAATATAATCAGAAAGCTCCGAACTGCTAAGCTATCGGGATTTACACGTGTTATTGTGAGTCAACCATAAAATATAGACATATACTGTTGTGGGATATTTTTTATATAATTTTATGAAGAATATTTCTGTCATACATGATATCTATGTAGCTTTAACCATGAAGGCTGCACACGCGACGGAAGCTTAAAAAATGAAGTAACTTCTCCCGTTTTTCCAACATTTCCCTTCACTGCTCTGCTCCTTTTTATTGTAGCGTGATAATAAGTATACTATAACCTGCCCAGGAGTATGAAGAATAATTTTGTTAAGTTTCGTTAAAATCCGTCGAGTAGTTTTTGTTTCTATAAGGAACATACAGACAGACAGGCAGACAGACAAAAATTTTACTGATTGCATTTTTGGCATCAGTATCGATCACTAATCACCCCCTGATAGTTATTTTGAAAAAAATATTACATGTACAGAATTGACCTCTCTACAGATTTATTATAAGTATAGATGTCTATGTATCGTCATGATGTATTAGCCGTCTAATCTATAAAGCCGAAGGGTTTGTCTGTTTGAACTTTGAACTAGATTATTCGTGAAAGAACCGATCAGATATAATTTAATGTTACTAAAGTTGATGCATAAAGGTCCAAAACACTATATTTTTGAAAAACATAGCATATGAAAGTTTAACCACAAAATACATAAAAGGTGACCAATTTAAACTAACTTTTAACACTGTGAAATTATAACTATCTGGAATCATAATTTCAACACACAGGAAAATTGGTGGTAGATGCCATCTACATTCCCTTTCAAGAACGAAGTAAGTACTTTTTATATATTAATAACTAGGTACATCAAAAGAATTGTAGGAGGCAGCATTACTCAAAAACATATTTGTTGAAATTATAAAGATACCAAACTAATTTGATATCTGGAACTTTTGAAATAGAGTCTATTTTACTCGTGACGAAAATAAATACAAGAAGGTATTTTAACGGACAGACATTTTCAATCCATTATTTTATTTGACGTTTAAGTACAGGCAAAGCAATATTATTTGAACTTAACCCATTCAAACAAATTAACTAACAAATTAACTGATATTCTTTTCGGTATTAATAACTAATACCCATCTTAATCTCACCATCAGTGCTAATGTCTTATCAGCACTCATCAGTGCCTATAAATTACCATTAGTACCTATCAGTAGTTACCCATCTGCACCGATAAACACCTATGAGAAGCCATCAGCACCTATCAGTACCCATCGGAACCCAATAGCATCTCTCAGCATCCTTCATTACCCATCAGCACCTATCAGCACATCTGAGCACCCAACCTATCAGTACTCAACAGCATCTATCAGCAACCATCATTATCCATCAGCACCTGTCAGCATCCATCAGTTACAATCGTCACCTATCAGTAACTATCAGCACCCATCAGCATCTATCAGCACACATCAAAAAGAACACCTCTATAATATACAACTTTGCATAAGTGTTTTTTAATACTTATATAATACTAGCTTTATCCCGCAACTTCGTATGCGTTTAACTACCCTTCTCGTGGAAATTTCAGAAACTATACAACCAGACACCCACTGAAAGAACCTTTATACCAAGTATCACACCCATGCACTCAAGGAATAAGTTTTTTTCATACAAACTAAAAATCATATATTTCCCGTGCCCGTGGGAATTTTGGGAATTTTTTTCGTAACACAACCAGTCACTCTTTGAAAAACCTTCATGCCAAGTATCACATCCGTACGCTCAAGGAATAAGATTTTTCACACAAACTAAGAAGTCCAACCCCTTCCCGTGGGAATTTTGGGAATTCCTTCCATAATACAAACAGACACTTATTGAGGAACCTTTATATCAAATATCACATCCGTGCACTCAAGGGATGGGATTTTTTCATACAAACTAAAACATCATATATTTCCCGTTCCCGTGGGAATTTCGGGAATTTCTTTCATAACACAACCAGACACACATTGGAAAACCTTTACACCAAGTTTCACATCGATGCACTTAAGGAATAAGATTTTTCACACATACTAAAAAGTACAACCCTTTCCCGTGGGAATTTCGGGAATTCCTTCCATAATACAAACAGACACTTATTGAGGAACCTTTATATCAAATATCACATCCGTGCACTCAAGGGATGGGTTTTTTCATACAAACTAAAACATCATATATTTCCCGTTCCCGTGGGAATTTCGAGAATTTCTTTCATAACACAACCAGACACACATTAAAAAACCTTTACACCAAGTTTCACATCGATGCACTTAAGGAATAAGATTTTTCACACATACTAAAAAGTCCAACCCTTTCTCGTGGGAATTTCGGGAATTCCTTCCATAATACAAACAGACACTTATTGAGGAACCTTTATATCAAATATCACATCCGTGCACTCAAGGGATGGGTTTTTTCATACAAACTAAAACATCAAATATTTCCCGTTCCCGTGAGAATTTCGGGAATTCCTTTCATAACACAACCAGACACACATTGAAAAACCTTTACACCAAATTTCACATCGGTGCACTTAAGGAATAAGATTTTTCATACAAACTAAAAAATCCTATATTTCCCGTTCCCGTGGGAATTTTGGGAATTCCTTCCTTAGTGCACCCCTACATTTCCTAAAGAATGAATTTTCCAAATTTCAGCTCTCTACGCCCAGTAGTTACGGCTGTACGTTGTCTGTCAGTCATTCAGTCACTCAGTACCTCAGTACCTCAGTCAGTAACGGAACAGTTTTATATATATTGATTATATATCCCATAACTTTGAGGTTTTTTCCCTTACTTAAAAAATAATACTTTTTGCCAAAGAATATGTGGTTCAAAAGTGCATACTTTCCAAGATATCCTCGGTCTTAATATAATGAGTTCTAAAATATCACCCGTGTAACATCTCATCCACTCAATAGACGCGTGTCACTGAAGTCATACAATAAACAACAAAAACATTTTAAACGTTGAGGAAAGTTTCATACAATGTACACCGCAAAACGTCGCAAACTGTACCTACCTGTGCATAGCGATAAAAAAGGAGTAGAAAACGCCACGTTGTCATACTTCGCATAAAGTTATTTTTGACTTAATTGAATTATTTTGCATGAAAAATAAAAACCAAAAGAAAATTGAAAAATTATTCACATGTTATTTGATTCTATTACATGGCCCCATCAAGACCCTAGAGTTATGGGAAATCAAGCAGAACATATTGTACATAATATACATGGCAATTTTTTTTAATGTCATTTGGGGGTAAAGTTTTCTTAATAATAGAGATAGCAAATTCTACTCCATAAAACATTTCTTTATTTTAGGAAAAATTAAAACTGTATTCAAAGAGTTTTCAAAACCTCGCTTCTTCACCCAGGAATCGAACCGACTTAAATCTAAAAATGAAGATTTCATGGTTTTCCTTTCAATGAATTAACCTAGTATGTGAGAGAGATTTTATTCTTGTGATTGGCTCTAACGAACCACACAATAAAATTACAGGGTGTCATTTTTACAGATTTTAGTCGGTTTGAATCCCAGGTGAAATGAGTGAATTCTTAAAAATCTTTGAATGCGGTTTTATTTCTGTTGAATAATAAAGGACAGTTTCTTTGGAGTAAATTTTGCTATCTCTTCTTTAGAGTACTTTCCCTACAGATGGCATTAAGAATTACACCCTGTATGTTTATCGATGTGCACCTATCAGTATCTACGTTAGAATTGATGTGGAGGGGCAGCCCACAAGAGGTGATGCGTTAATATTAACCCTGTATACGTACGTATAGAATAATAATCCTCCTTTTGTTTTCGTCGGGTGATTACGTAAGAAAAGATTTATCGCAAAAAAAATTATATGCTTTTTTGCACTTGTTGTCTAATAAACTTAAAAAAAAATATCAGAAACAAGTTTTTAGCTCTATATTCAGAAGTGATAATTGTTTATAATACTCCTTTAATTTATCAATCAAAATATAAAATGTGACTTAACAAAAATTAAATAATTAAATTGTCGTACTGTTATGTGTACGCTATGGTCAAAAAGACGATCAATTACGCGGGAAAATCGGGAGCAAAAGCGACACAGGTCCTACCTCCATGACGCCTCGCGTGGTACTGAATTGTATCGCACCGTCGTCTTTATTATATTATATTATATTAGAAAAAATAGAACGGTTTAAGAATGAAATTATCCAAATAAATTAATTTTATGCTACATTACCAATATTATGACAAGTTTTTGTAAGTATAAGTTTGATATTCTCTTAGAATATCGGAAAATCACTTAAAATTTTCATCTTTTTCGTAATTTTTTATGATCGAGTAAAGTTTTCAGTATCGTGTTTTGATCCACAGATTTATAAAATATATTAAACAAACTTCAACATATATTTTTATCCGATCCAGACAAACAATATTGGCCGGTTGTAATGAGTTTGAAAACGCACAGATTTCGCGAATGGGGCCCTTAAGATGGCGGCTTTTTGTAAATTATTTAAAATATTTGATTCCAGAGCTAATAGTTTTATGTATTGGTGGATGGATTTCGGAACTAAACCAGTAGTGGAGATAACTATAGGGACGACGTAAACCTTATCCTGTTTCCAGATTCGAATTATTTCATCTTTAAGATCGGAGTATTTATTAATCTTCTCAGCTATTGTCTTTTGAATGTTGTGGGTGTTTGGGACTGCGATGTCTATTAAGTACGTGGTTTTATTAATTTTATCTTGTAGAGTAATATCCGGTCTATTATAGTGAATAGTTCTGTCTGTGAGTATAGCTCGGTCAAAATAAAGTTTATAATGAGTATTTTCTAAGATAGTTTGTGGTGAGTATTTGTAATAAGCTATTTTATTATCTGATATAAGTTTGTGTTTGTGTGCTAGATTTTGATGAATAATATTGGCAAGTTGGTTATGCCTATGAGTATAGTCCGTCTGAGTAAGGTTTACGCATGCTCCTGTTATATGTTGTATTGTTTCAGGTTGTGTATGGCATTTGCGACATTTATCGTTAGCTACTGTTGGATCTTTGATAATGAATTTTCTATAGTTTTTAGTATTAATGACTTGATCTTGTATGGCTACCAGAAATCCTTCAGTCTCAGGGAACAGACCACCAGTTCTAAGCCATAAATTTGAGGCTGATGTATCAATATGAGATTGTTCCAGGTCACTGGGATGTCTGCCGTGTAAAACTTTCTTCTTCCAGTCTTCTATTTTCCTATCTTGTGGATTAGCTGTAACATTACCAAAAACTGGTTGACTTAAGTTGAGTGGAGTATATCTGTGGTCGTTTTGGGCTATGGCTTTGTGCAAGTCACTGGTTTGAGATTTAGCAATGAAGAATGTAGTCAGGTTATTTAATTGTTTTTTCCACAGATGTTGTATGTCTATAAGACCTCTACCTCCGTTCTGCCGTTTAATTGTTAATCTTTCTATTGCGGATTTAGGATGATGATTATTATATTTCGTGAGTGTAGTGCGCGTAGATCGTTCTATTTTTTCAATGTCAGTGTGTGTCCATTTAATAATACCAAAGGAATATGTCAATATTGGAACTGCGTAAGTGTTAATGGCTTTGATTAAATTTTTACCCGAAAGGTGCGTTTTACAAATATTGTTTACTCTCTTTGTGTATTCTAAAACTAGCGATCCTTTAATTTTAGTGTGGTCTAGCCCTTTGAGCTGCTGAAAACCTAAATACTTGTATAAATCGTTTGAATCCATTGCTGTGATAACATTATTTATATCAATAGCATAGTCCCCAGGTCGGATATGGCCTTTAATTATGTTAACTGCTTTACATTTCTCTAATCCAAACTGCATTTTTATATCTGTACTAAATTCTGAGGTAGTTTTAATAAGTAATTCCATTTCTTTTTGACTTTTTGCATATAATTTGATATCATCCATGTATATTAGATGTGAAACTATTTTTTCTTTTCCATCAAATTTAAGGCGATATCCGGCCCGTTTACTTTGCAACAGGTTTGATAGAGGGTTTAAGGCTAAACAAAACCACAGGGGACTTAAAGAGTCACCTTGATAAATCCCTTTCCTAATAGCTATTTGTCTAGTTGTTATGTTGTTGTCTGGGTTATTTAAGTGTAGTGTTGTCTTCCAATGTGACATTACGTTTTGTAAGAAATTAATTATTTTAGGATCTATTCTGTAAATTTCCAGTATCTTTATCAACCAAGAGTGTGGGATGCTATCAAAGGCCTTTTTGTAGTCAATATAAGTACAGTATAGGTTTCTATTTTTGGATGTAGCCTGTTTCATTATAGTTGCATCTATAGTGAGTTGTTCCCTGCACCCCATGTGACCACGTCTGCAGCCTTTCTGTTCTTCAGCTATTATTTTGTTATTTTCTACATGTTTATTAATTTTTTGAGTTATGGCAGAGGTAATTATTTTATATAAAGTAGGTAGGCACGTGATTGGTCGAAATTGAGATGGGTCTGCGGTAAATTTATTCTTCGGTAACATATATGTTATTCCGGTAGCTATAAACTCTGGGATATTTTGGTGTCCTGCGATTATTTCTGATATATTTTTAGCCAGCGAGTTGTGTAAAATAGTTAGCTTCTTATACCAAAAGTTATGTACTTGATCAATGCCTGGGGATTTCCAACTATGAGACCTAGCTGTCACTTCTGAGATGTCCTTTTCTGTTATTTCTGTATATACCATACTGTCTATGTCACTCCATCGGTGTTCTTCGTCTGTTATCCAGGACGCCTGGCCATTGTGAGATGTTTGTTCTTCCCATACATTTGACCAATACTGCTGCAGTTCGTGTTCCGTGGGTGTCTCTATTGTATTTTCCTGTATTGTGGTTTTGTTTTTTATCAAGTTTCTATAAAATTGTTTCTCATTACTTACAAAAATATTATTTTGATTTCTACGATCTTGGGCTTTTTTATATCTTTTGAGTCGGTGAGCTTTAAGAGCTAACTTCTGTTTTAAAGTATCTAAAACCTCTACTTCGTTTTTATTGTTATTTTCATGTTTTGTGTGTATGGTTATTGTTCGTAATAAAAATTGAGTTCTTTTGACTACTTTCCTAGATCTATTGTTATTAATATACTGAGTCATTTTCCCTATATCAGCTCTTAGTTTTTCTACATCTTTCTCTAATCTTTGCTGCCAGACGGGTTTATATTCTTCATTTTTCTTTTGCTTTCTTGTATAACCAGTTACTTTGTAATTTAATTCTTCCGTTATAGTTAGTGCGGTGCTGTAAATTAGTGTATGCAAGTCTATCAGTTTTGTGTCTTCGGATATGTAATTTTTAAGAATTATTTCATTGAAAAGGTGGACAAGTTTGAAAAGTTTCTGGCTATATCTGAGTTTTGGTAATTTGGGGCGGACCGTGGGGTCCATACCAGCATACAAAATTAGGTTAGTGCGAAATTTGTCAATTACTTCTTGTACATTAGCTTCAATTGGTGTTTGTATATTTGGCATTGTGTCAATATCATTCTCTAAAAGTTGGGTTATTGTTTCTGTTTGTGTGTATGTGTCGGAGCTATGTACGTTTTGCCCGCTTATCGAGGATACGGTGTATTGGGAACTTGGGCTAATGATTGAGGAGGGTTGTGTATGTGGTTGCGTGATGTATGTTTGTGTATGATTAAGTTCTTCTATCGGATTGTCAATGTTTTCATGTATTTCTTCTCTTTGTATCTCTAGTTTTACTTCTTTTTTTAATACTTCTAACTCGGTTTGAGATATAAGCTTGTTGCGTTCTATTGCTCTTCTTTGGTCGGATATTCTTTGTTCAGTTACTTTTACATCAGGGTATTTAAGAGTGAATAGTTCGTGCAGCTTTTTCCTGTATACTGTCATGTCAGTTTCCAATTTAGTGATGTGGTAGTAAGTGCGCATGATATATAGATTTACTTCTTTGCTCCATCGCATGCGCACTCTGGCTTTGCCAGCCTTAGTGGACGCGGGTAAAAAGGCTGATGCCTCCCGCGCAACACTGAAAACTGGAGTTGGTGACCTTCTACTGCCCATCGAAGATGTCGGTGAGGATTGTACCGAGGGATGGTATGATGCGGTACTTGGGCTGTAGGGTTCACTTGGGCTATTTAAACTATTAAAGTGTGTTTGTGAGTTATCGGCTGTAGTATTTTCGGGTTGTAAATCCCCGGTGGGAGTCCGCCTGCTCAACTCCTCACCACTGACGGTTCGTAGACTGAAACACCCAGCGTCAGTTCCAGGTGTGCCCCGACGATCACCCTCGGGTAGCGGCCCTCTCAGTTTCTTTTTTAATCTTGTCTCCATATTTTATGGGTACCATTGCCACGTTGGCCACGACAGTATTTGTTCTTCGTGTGTCCGCCCCCTACGTGATCTGATGTTCGATTCGGACGTGTGGCTGGGTTTTAGGGGGCTTATTATTATTATTATTATCCTGCCATCGTTGTTCGAGATTTATAACTTGTAGGATGTTTAGAGATGATGTTGTAAGAAATTAAATATAAGCCATATTTTCTTTTCAATAATCATCCATGTATTTTTAAAGTAATAATGCGCTCATAAAGTTTTAACATACATTAAATAATAAAATTTTATTACATACATATTTGTATGTAAACAAGCTTATCAAAATAGTAAATAATAATCATCTTCCTGATTGCTATCATGGCACGATAAAACAACATAATTATAACATTACTATGGCATAAACACTCCATGACAAAAATCATTGTTGGGCTCATTGAGTGGCCTTTTATAAAACTTTGCGAACACTGAAGAGCTTTCCGACCAACCTACTGTCTTTCTAATTATGTCAATACTGACACCTGCCCGGTGGGCGGCAGAAGTGCTCGCGTGACGCGTGCTGTGTGCACTAAACACTGAAGTATCGACACCAGTAGCAGAGCGTTTGCTTTATCCATCTCGCAATGCTTTGTGATGTAGCAGCGTGATAAGGCCTTTTGTACGTCATCAAAAGAATGTCTTGTGATTGATTACGATAAACAGATGTTTTATTAATGTAGTCTACGTTTTAGCCGGACAAATAGATGACTTTTGATTGAAAAAGGGTAAGTTTAATATCGGCTGACGATTTTTTACTCCGGAAGTCTTTAAAAAGTCTGTGATGGTAATTGTGACTTGATGGGAATTTATAACTATGTTAGTAATACGAATAAAAGATAATAATAATAATAATAATAATTTATTTCAAAAATATCAATAATACATTTACAATTACAAGCCCTGAAGCCCAAAGTAGCGTTAGCCGTGTATTGGTCTTCAGTTTTCACTTCCCTAATCTTTACAGAAATAAAAAAATATAAACAAGGCAAATAGGCACAACACTTAGACAATAATTTAAATTAAGATATAAAATTGAAAGAAATAAAAAATAGTAATTACATAAATTTTTAACAAATTAGTAACATGCGTGAATGTGCAAACGTGATTGTATGTCAGTGTGTGTTTGTGTGTGAAGATGCATGCTATATGTATATGTGTAGTGTTAGAGGTTTTCTTTACAAATAATATAATAGGTATAAATTTTTCTAAATAATATAAGCAACACAAATATGCAACAATAATTATGATTTAATTTTGAGTAGGTTTTCTGTACTATCATAGTCAAGATTTTGTAGCCAGAGTTTGATTATACATTTAATTTTATAGTTTGATAATTTCTTAATTTTATGTTTAGAATTAAGTATGTTATAGAGTCGGGGTGCTATAGCGTTGTAGTGTCTCTGGGCAAATTTGCTGTTTATCTTGGGAATTGGACAATCATCTCTTCTTTTGTGTGAAGGCAAAAGTTGGGGTACGGTTATTTTATGATATTTACGAATACATTGAAAAATAAACAGTTTTCGCACAGACAGTAATTTTGTTTGCTCATAAAGTTGGTGAGTAGGAAATCTAAACGGTAGATGTAATAGTACTTTTAATACCGCACGCTGTGCCCTCTCAACCTCTATTAAATCTGTTTTACTGGCCGACCCCCATGAACATATACAATAAGTAATAACACATTCAGCCAATGCTTTGTATGTTTGAATTAGAATTTTAGTATTAGTGATAATTCGTAAATCTTTAAAGATATAAATTAGCTTCCTTAGCCTTTTGCTTACTGTTGTATAATGTATTTTCCAATTAAGTCGGTCGTCAATATTAATTCCTAAATATTTTGTGTTAGTTACTCTTTCCAGTATGGGACAGTTACATTCGGTATCGCTTATTTCGTTAAGATTGCGATTACATGGGAATGAGTGAATACGCACAACGAAACTCTTGGATGAAGCAGCCTTTGTTTTGCTAAAGCATAGATATTTAGTTTTTGACGTGTTGAGCGTCAGTAAGCTATCTTCAAGCCATGCAGTCACCAAAGATAAGCCGCCCTCTGCAAGTTGACGGACATGCTCCCAACTCGAACCATGGAACAAGATGACAGTGTCGTCAGCAAACATCTGAATTTCTGCTCCCTTGATTTTGGTTTTGCACAGCTGGTTTATGTAAATCAGAAATAGCGTTGGGCCTAACGTGCTACCCTGTGGGATGCCATAAGTGCTGAAACAGAAGTTACTACGGTTGTTTTCCACTCTAACGCACTGGCTCCGATTGGTGAGATAGTCCCTGAACCACAAAAGAGCATTTCCACGTACTCCACAGTTTTCTAGACGAGTGAGTAGGATCGGGATTGAAACAGTGTCAAATGCCTTCTGTAGGTCCAGGAACACTCCAACACATTTCTCATTATTATCCAAAAATGTTGTTATATTTGTTGTCAACTGCAGAACAGCGTCATCTGTTGACATTTTTGCCCGAAATCCATATTGTGTATGGCCAATAATGCTATTTTTTTCCAAATAATTCATTAGTCTATTATTCGTGATTTTCTCGACTATTTTGGCCAGTGCACTTAAAAGAGAAATTGGTCTATAGTTTGTTGGCAGCACCTTGTCACCTGACTTATAGATAGGGCAAACGATAGCACTCTTAAAGACCTTTGGGAAAATCCCATATTCAAAGCTAAGGTTGGTTACATATGCTATTGGTTCTGCTAGTAGACCACTAAATTTTTTGAGTATGGAAGTAGTAATGTTATCTAGACCAGGGGCACTGTTGTTTTTAAGACTACAGATAACAGCGTTCACTTCAATAGGATTTGTAAAGTACAAAGACATAGAGCTTTGAGGTCCATCATTTGTCCTTGCCTTTATGGACAAGTAGGCTTCATCGGTATTAAGATTCTGCAGAGTCTTATTAGCAAGAGCAGGCCCTACAGAAGTAAAGAATTTATTAACTTCATCTAGAGATTCAGTAACCGTTGGTTTCGAATGTAATAACTCAGAAGGTGACGTTTTTATATTATTTAAGTTACAAAGCTCTTTTATAGTCTTCCATGTTTCTTTTATATTACCCTTATGTTTTTCCAAAAGACAATTATAATATTCTTTTTTTAAATTCTTTATTATCTTTTTTAATGCGTTACGGTAGGCTATAAACTGGTTTTTCATCTGTTCATGATTAGTGCAATCTTTAGCCTTTTTTTGCATACTATCTCTTTTCCTAATTGCCCTAACAACACCTGCAGTCATCCAGGGCTTAAGTGGTGATAATCGTTTTGGTGTTTTACGTACTGAAGTGTTGTCATTGATAATGTTTTCAAGTTTCGTAGTTAGGATATATGCAGCTTCATTCACATCTTTAGTTGAGTAAAGATCTATCCATTTTTCTAAAAGCAAACACTTCTCAATACCATCAAAGCTGACATTAATTTTATTTGAATACACGGGGTCTTTTGGAACGCCAACCGCTTCTAAATGCAGCAAAATGGGTGAGTGGTCAGTTAGTTCATCAAAGACAAATGTTTGGGCATTGTATTTAGATTTGACCATAAAATGGTCTAAACATGCCTTTTGCCTAGTTGGACAGTCAATGCCTTGTTTAAGCCCATATAATGCCATTAAATTAAGATAATTAGCAGCATTGGCGTTAAGGTTATCGGGCAAAATATCAATGTTTAAATCACCAGTCAAAATAACATTACTATGTGAACTGTAGCTGCTAAGAATTCGATCTAAGGATGTTATATAGTTGTGTGGGTTTTTAAAACAGGGTGGGCGATAAGTACAAATAATACAAGTGTCATTTTTCAATTTTAAAACAAGGCAATTACCGTCCGAACATTCTGGCTCGTAACATATAGTATCTATTGTTTCCCTGATATATACAACAATACCATCGTTTTGATTTAAACTAATCTTCGAGTTAAATGTTTTGTAGTTGACCATACCAGGTGGAGAAAAGTTTTCATTGGTCCAGCACTCTGTTAGTACTATAATGTCTATTGGAATATCAATCTTTCGGAGAAACATAATTAAAACATCAAAATTGCAGTTAATGCTCCTAATATTGATTGTTAAGACATACAGACAGCTATCTGGCTTGTTATTTCGAATTGGACATTTAATTAAATCCAAAGATTCCAAAGAATCGCTCAATTTGAGACACATAATATTCTGTGTATCATCAATATCACTCACAATATTGTCAGTTAAAACATTAAATTTTAAAGAAAAAATATTCAATATAACCATTTATTGACCAGAGCAAGTACCCAATAACACACAAATAGGCCAAGTGTAATGGAACAAACATATTTTTTTTTTTAAATAATAGTAATCAGAACAATACATTTTGTGAAATTGGTGGGTAGCTAGCAAAATCTCAATATAGGCGAGTCGACATAGTGTCAAATAGTGAAACATAATATTAATGAGGTAGAAATGTAGCAGAACGTTTATTAAATTGAGGTTGATTGTTGTGGACAATAGTTTGTCGGAACATATGAGAATTGTTTGTGTTACTAAATTTTTGGTATCCAATATTTGGTAATAGTTGCATTTTACAGTTAAATCCTTATAAGTGTTGCTAATTATTTTATCATGTTTAGAATTATTCACGTTTTTAGTTATCTTTAGACTGTACAGTATGTGTTTAGTGTGGTATGTGAAGAAACATAATTTGATAAACAAAGACAAGGTACATATTTTTGTTAGAAAACAGAGCAATTGAAAATAGATTTTACTTTTGTGAAAATTATTACTATACGTAAGTAGTCATTTTTTAAGACATTTGTTAAAGTCAGCCTCGCAGTTGATGCGCACCGCGGGGCTACCGTCTTCCTGCCGAAGGTATACGTTGCCATAGCTCGTCCAACAGTAGCGGTACCCGTTCAAGCTACCAAAGTCCCGTGCCAAGTAGAATAGCCTTTTCATTTTAGTGGTTAAATTTTCTGAAATATACACATTTCTTGATTCGCCGGCTAATCCAAGGTTTTCTGTTGTAAGATGTTTATTTTGCTTTTTGTACTTTTTTACCGATAAAATAATTTCCTCTTTTTTATTCGATGAACTAAATTCTACTATTATTGGACTTACAGTATGTACTTTATTCTTATTTTTAACTCGGAAGATACTTTTTATTTCACACTGCTGTATCTGGACATTTATGTCTTTGCAAATATTTATAACTATCCGTTGTAAGTCGTCTTTGCTTTCTGTCTGGACGCGTGGTATATTTCTTATTTCGATACTAGCCGACCTCGCACTACGTTCTAGGCTGTCCACTCGTTCCTCCAACAAGTATATATAATTATTATTTGACTTGCGTTCTCCTTCCAATACATTCAATCTCTCCTTCATTTCATCGTACTTGCTTGACAAAAATTCCAAAGACTTGCTCAGTTCAAGGTTTTGTTCTTTTATTTCAAGCATAGTTAATTCCATAACCCTAAATTTTTCATCATGATCTGATTTATTTTTCATTAAAATTTCTTCCATAGACGACTGCAAAGAGTTTAATCTAGCGTCCTGCTGTAACATATTTTTGTTAAGCGTGTTTTTCATATCGTCTATTAAACTTTTAACATCCTCTTTACACTTACACTCATCGTTTTGTTTACGTTTATTCCGTGTGATTACATTCTTACTCGGTTTTGGTAAGTCTGGTTCGGAATCAATCTTTTCGAGCATTGAAGGAGGAGTGCGTGCTAACGACATTTTTCCAATTTAAGTCGACCGATTTATGGATTGATATTGATTGTGTGTCTTAAGCCTTATTTATTTATTTCAAATGGCAACACTTCTTCAATCTTATGTTATGTTATGGTAATTGTCTTCTGACTGCTGAATGAATGTGACTGTATTTGTTTATTTCGACAAGAAGAACAAAGAAATTTCAAAAATTAAGCAAATGGGCACTGACCGTTGGAATTTTGGAGCTTGCACTTCATGTGTAGGATCTGTAATAGCTGATTCCAATGGAGACTTGTATCTTCAATGTTTCAGTTCTTTGTGCACTTAACTAAGGTTTTTAGCCTGGTAAGTTGGGATCGCTTGCGAGTTATATACTTAAAAAAATAATTATCCAGGAGCTGTGTCAAACACTTTCAACTGTACGAGGGGTAGGGGGGAAGATGATAATGTTTGGCATCTTTACCCAGTCGCTAAAGCTAATAAGACTACTTATTTTAGTCAGCTTTTCCAATGTTAGATCCTCGTTAGGAAATTCATATGACAGATAATTTAGAACTACCTATATCTGTATTCCATGTAGCCCTTCAACTGGCAGAGCAATAAACGTAAATTTCGCTAAACTGGCAGGCCTCTTTTGAGGTGTCGGCCGCTCGCCGGCTAGGGTTGCATTATTTATATTTTCTCGGCAAATTTAAACAATAAAATAATGTAACTTATACCGACGTGTTCGTCATGAATTAAGCTAACTGTTTGTTTAATAATTTCAACAGTTAAGTGTGTGATTTTGTTTCTAGTTCAAGGTAAATGTAGAGCTAATGATTTTTTCCCAGTTGCTTATCTAAATTCAAAGAGTGAAGAAATAAAACACTATAGTACAACAGTTTTTGTTTTATTTATAACAAATAACATTACTTCAACTTATTCCATAAAAAAAATAGGCTTTTCAGTAAATTTTTTTTACACAATGATCCTTTGAACATTTGGCTCACTATCGGCCGCTGGAGCGCACGGCAAAAAAAAAAATCTTTTGACGAATAATTATTTGAAGTGACCTCTTGTGACATTAGAAATACGTTCCTTGTTTAACCTTCTACTCATTCATTCAATCGCACTAAGAGTGCGTTCATTAAATAAAAAGTTATGAGTACACTACTGGGTGCATGCGTCAGCAGACATAATATGTCTGCCTGCCAGTTTAGCAACTTTTTGCCGCAGACATAATATGTCTGCTTGCCAGTAGAGGGGGTAGTGGCGTATTTTGGAAATGAGGGTTTCAAACGGTAAACTCCTTTAAAAAATCTCTTAACGAATTCGTCTTGTGCAATCTTATTTCTAGAAATAAGTGCTAAAGCCAAACGATGGTTATTCAAGGTACCATAAGAAACACCGCTTGATTAATACGTCTACATCAAATGAGTCGAGCCCATTTCACGACAATGTTGCCACCACAGTTTAGAGCTTGAAGAATACTGATTGATCGTATTACTGAACAGGGATAACATCATTATCTCTATTACTAAAGCAAGGACTTTACTCTTTGAAAAAGCTTTCCTGATAATACACTCGCCGCCAGGGAAAGGTGTTTGTGGAGTGGGTGAAATTCTCTGAAATTAGAATAAAGCAAGTATTTTTCGGGACTGAAAATTAAACTAGTACCTATAGTTAATGATTTATAACATCCTCTTTATCCAAGCTTGAGTCGGCTAATTAGGAACTATAACTATTCCAGATGCCTTATCTTCCACAATCTTATTAAGAGTTTTTAATATCAGAGAGGATGGGGGGAATGCATAAAAAAAAAACATATTCCAAATAACAGTAAATGCATCTATGTTAAAAACGAAGGGGTCGGGCTTCCACGAAATATATTTATCACTTTTAGCATTTAACCTTGAGGCAAAGAGATCTATTTGAGGCCGTCCGAACTCATTAATAACTTTTTCATATACTGTTGGGTTCAATTCCCATTCTATGTCAGCATTCCTGGATTTCCAATCCACATCAACATTTTGAGCTGATCTGACATAGGACGCTACGATAAAAATCTGCCGCTCCTCACACCACTGCCATATTTTTCGAGTTATAGAATCTAAATATGGAAATTGCACTCCCCCCATTTTGTTGATACAAGCAATGGCAGTTGTGTTGTCAACCCGCAACAAAATATTAGTATTAATGTGATCCCTTGAAAAAGAAATAAGACCAGCTAACAGCTCCAAATAATAAATATCATAGCGGCATTCGTCAGGATTCGACGATACGCCAATACGCTTATCATAACACGACGCGCCCCAGCCCGTTAAGGACGCATCTGTATATATTTCTAAATTATATGAGCCCTTTCTAATCGGATTAAAAGGTGATAAAATAGTCGTTCTCCACCAGTTTAAATCATCGTGTAAGCTTTTTCGTATATCCATAACTATATCATAGTCATCATTATTATGTAAAAATGCCAAGTATTTAGCGCGTTTGAAAGATTTCAAATACATAGTGCCGTAGCGTACCGCTGGGCAAGCAGCTGAAAACACACCGACATATCGCGCGAACGCACGAATCTGCACCTTATCAGTACGCAGAATCTCTTTGGTAGGCATTAGAATACCCTCTTTTTTCTGTATAGGAAGTTCAAGAGTCATTGAATCTGAATTTAGAATTAAACCTAAAAATTTACATTTGTTTTGAGGCGTTATGGAACTTTTTTCATAGTTTATTATAAATCCCAGTCTTTCAAAAAAAAATATAGTAACATTGAGGTTATTTAAACTTTCCCAAATAGAAAACAAACTTGATACCTCGAAATCTTAAATAAGAAGCTACAGGTTTCATTAACTTGGTAAATGCAAACGGAGCCGAACAAAGACCAAACGGTAAAACTAAAAACTCGTACAAACTGTTATTAAAATAAAATCTTAAATAGTTTCGATGGTCTTTATAAATTGTAATTAAATAATATGCGTCTAATTTTTAATGCAGTTCTAATAGAGGATCCATTTTAAAGTGCTGAACCTCAATAAATTGATTAAGTTTTTTTTTTTTTTTTAGATTCAAAATAAGTCGTTTGCGACCATTACTTTTAGGTACCAGAAATATTCTGGATACGAATTGACCCTCCTCTGGTAAGCATTTACGAATCACGTTCGATAAAATTAAAGTTTTGATTTCTTTTGTAATTTTTTATCATCTTCCTTTGAAAAAGTAGAAATAGGATAAGTATGTATATTTTGATCAGGGTATTTTATGAAAGGAATTTTATACCCAGTAACAATTTCAAGTACCGAAGGGTCATTAGTGATTTTTTGCCATTCGGATATAAAATATTTTAAATGGCCTGCCGTTACCTGCATTATTTGTGCCTGGGCTGGCGAGTCGCCGGTGGATGGCGATAGCGGGGCGTAGGGGGAGGGGGCGCATTGTTGTATGAAGCTCGCGGAGCTGCAGCCGGCTGTGGCGTAACCCGCCGGGACGGTGGCTGTGGCGCCGTCCTCTGCGCCCGGGTTCGTGAGACTCCACCGCCGCCTCGGTTGTAACGAGTTTGCAATGAAGTTCAACCTTGATGTTGAGGCGGCGGCCCCTTCCAGTTTAAAGGATTGGTTGATTTTTTTAAATCTCCAGTTTTTTGAAAACCACGGGAGTTTTTAATGAATTCGCCGAGGATCTCCCCGAATAAAAAGATGTCTAGCTTTCGATCTTTGATCGGGTCCAAAAAGGGCTTTTCCAACATGGGAGTTATAAGTGACTGCCGAGTTCCTGTCTTGCGGTAATGCGAGTCAGCAAGCAATTTGCTGGCATCATTCAAATTATACAGGGTCTTCTTTATGAAGATCAATATATTTTAAGAGAAGGTTAAGAATGATGTATGGGTTCAATTTATGAAAGAAATAAAAATATACATATAACTATTTTTTTTTTATTGAAATTTTCAAATCTTTTAAGTGACCGAATTTAAGTTTAATCTGTTATTTACGACAACCTTGCAAGAAATAAAAAAAACCTATCTATTTATTTTAAGAAAATAACTTCACTAAAACAAAGATCTTACGCGGTTAGTACCTACCTATCCACGCGAGCAAAGGTCGATGCCTCGCGCGCCCGGGCGATGCGTGACCTACTTAGCTTGATGTATGACGTAACAATCAGCTGTTGTAATATCATACTTATTTCGTATAAAAGTTGATTCTAATTTCCCATCACACTTCAACTGTCAATTTAACGTTCAACTAATTGTAAATACCGTTTTAGTAATGTTGACTTCTTTGATAATGTTTAAATTTGAAATAAATTTAAAAAAAGCTTTCGTGCTTGAGCTGTTTGTCTTAACGAATAAATGTATTTTACAATCAATTGAATGTTTAAATGGAATCACCTTATTATCAACTATTATTATTTACAGTTTATGTACAAAAATAACTTACATATTGCTTCCTGTCAATGATGTTAGGTACACAGCACACGAATACACATACACAAGCACTTTATAGTATTACTGCTGCACATGACTACCTATTTGCGATACACAAAGTCTTGTTCGTTTAATAACATTGGCAGCACACAACATTGGGGCACGTGGAGTAAATGTGCCATAATCTCGATGGCGCTGCACAGCTCCTAGAATTGTTCGGAGGGCGGGACGCCTTCCATGTCTCTGCTCGTACGTGTCACGAGCTCGTGACAGGTTCTCACTCGCAGCACTAGCACAAAGCCATTTGAAGATATTCTTGGTTCGTGTACGCGAAATTAGGCATTTTGATAATTATTAATTTACGCGCGCGTATCATTAGACAGACTTTTACAGACTGGCGGGCGAGCGCTCGCCGAGCGGTGAGCGGGTCGCGCGCGTTTGGCTCAAACAAAGTCGCCGCCGCCGCGCCGCCGCGCCGACAAGCCAACAGGTATTGTCGGCGCGGGCGGCTCGCTTGACTTTCGGTGTCGATAGTGTGCCGTCAGAGAATACCTACATACCTATGCCTAGTGCGATTTTTCTCTGTGTGTGTGAGTGAGTTCTTAATATAAATAGTTAAATAGAAACACTTTTATTTCTTGCTTTAGTCGTAAATAACAGATTAAACTAAAATGTTGTTAACTTATGAGAATTAAAAAATATTTATGAAAGAATTTTTTTTTGTTAATTGTAACAACAAAAAAAATTCTTTCATAAATTGAATCCATACATCATTCTTAACCTTCCATTAAAATATATTGATCTTCATAAAGAAGACCCTATATACTACATCAGCAGTATTTATCGTATGGTTTAACATCATATGCATGGTTCTTACTAGCGTTGTTAAAACGCAACCAATTTGGGATTGTTTACTAACTACCCTCGAATCGCGATTCCTTGCTGGTTCGGTAAGGATTGTAGAAATCTCGGGTTTGCGCACAGGTGCCTTCATATAAATCATATTCTTTGGATACAGTTTTTTTTCAAGAGTGTATCTTTGATTTCTTTACTGAGCCCGTCTCATAAAATAGGGTTCAATCTATCTGAGAACTCCTTGAGGACGTCTTCGCCCCATTCCTCGGCCGCTTCCTTCACATTCAGAAAAAACAACACCCGGCGGGTCAGGCGGCACAGTTTTCATCATCGGCAAAGATCGTGATGGTGAAGGGGTCCTTGTGCGCTGTTCACTTCGCGTGGGCTGCACCCAGCTTACAGTAGAATGGAGACCGGGGCCCAGTTTCGCGGGGGGCGATGGCGAATACATATCGCTATCCTCGCGCCCATGTGAATTTGCCGGTTAATATCACGTATTAACTCTAATGCAAAATATGCTTTGGGCTATATCTCGTATTGACTCGAGCAAAAAAAAAAGAAAAATGTCATGCCTAACCTCACGGGTTAGGTCTAAGACTTGAAATAAGGGGGCAAGAAAAAAGAAATTGTAACGCCTAACCTCACGGGTTAGATCTAAGACATATCCTTTAGTCTGGGGGATAATAAAATAAGGAATAGGTACCTTCACTTGAAGAACTGCGTGATCGATATCTCCTTTGTCGTAATTTCTTTTCATACTTATAAATCTTTTTCTTCCATTTATCTTACTTAGAACACTCATGCTTCCACTTAGGCATGATTGTATAACAATATGGCGATTGAAAAAAAATATTATAATAAACAATAAGAATTACGTGCATAAGCCGCGCGCGCACGAAAACGAATGAGTTCTGATCATAGATGAATATAAGTACTAAAGTATAGATGACCGTCTCGCGGTTTTTGCACTTTAGCGCCACACAGTATCCACTCTAGGAACCTTTTTGACCAAAACAACTCTAGAATGCAGCCCGGCCGTACCGCCACTTTCAAATTTTCACAAATTTGTAGTACCAGTTATTACAATTGTGCAAACTGCGCAATACTAATAAGTTGAAATAAACTGCACAAACCATGATGCTATGCGAGTTGGGGGTAATAAAACAATATGCATCTCAGACAATTATTTATTTTTTCTTAATTATTTGTGTTTGATATAATAATTATAGGCCATGGATTTGTTCGGGTCGTTTTCGTCAAACTCAATGCTTTTGCCACACAAATTGTTCACCTCCTTGCACCAGTCATTCACAATCAATGCAATTCCTTTTCTTAACTCACTATCTCACTAGAAAGTCAGCATCCTATGTAAAAATATCACCTCACAAAAGTAAAATCTTTGATTTGAGATCGTAAAAACGCGAGGAGTGAAAACTCTACTCAACGTACTTTGTAGAAAACACTAATAAAAGAATTCAGCGACAAAAAACACACAGAAAAATAAGCAAATGCAACGAGTGCAAAAATTTGATTGGTTGAATACTATACTATAAATACGCTGCCTGGTACTATAGATATACACATCGATATCGAACGCAGAAAAAAATACAAAAGTTCCAGTAGTGCCCGGCGCGTAGCGCTAGTAGTAATAGAATTTTGGTATTTGTATGGAAGACAAACTAGCATGGTTCTGATAGGCCAGGTAGATGCAACTAGGTGCTAAGCTATATCTATTTGTCTCTTTCTTTCTTTTGGTGATTAACTTTGTGCGAAAAGTCGAAGCGTAGGAAACCTACTACAAGTTATAAATCTCGAACAACGAAGGCAGGATAATTATAATAATACTTCACTATGTATTTAAATAAACTACATGGGTTTTCCAGCAGTGGTGGGGACATTAGAGGGCTGACGAGGAACGAGGTGTTGTGTAATGTAATGTATGGTACCTATATTATGCTCTTTAAAAAGTTTGAAATAAAAAACAAAATAAAAATTTTGAAATCCCACGACGCGACGGTTAAAAATTAATTGAAAAAGAATAAAATAATTTAAAATCCCCCGACTGAAATGATTTATGTGACGAGAGATATTTAACGTGAAAAGCTTTTTTAAAAGTTCACTTAATCTCACACAGAGTCGGTCATATTATGAACAACATACTATTCGTTTTCATAGCACTTCCCTACGCTTACCTATTCGGTTCTCGAAGATTTAGATGTCGCAATAACATAGGTATTCAACTCCCTATGAACTTTATAAGACGAGCAAGAAAATCCGTCGAGGGCTGCCATCAATATTTTAAATTTCAACATAAAACTACAAAACGAATTCATTCAATGGCAGCCCCAGACGGATATTCTTGCTCTTCTTATAAAGTTCATAGGGAGTTGAATACCTATGTTATTGCGACACCTACATCTTCGAGAACCGAATAGGTAAGCGTAGGGAAGTGCTATGAAAACGAATAGTATGTTGTTCATAATATGACCGACTCTGTGTGAGATTAAGTGAACTTTTAAAAAGCTTTTCACGTTAAATATCTCTCGTCACATAAATCATTTCAGTCGGGGGATTTTAAATTATTTTATTCTTTTTCAATTACTTTTTAACCGTCGCGTCGTGGGTTTTTCATAAAATTTTTATTTTGTTTTTTTATTACGCTATGATTGGTTAATACGTGTAATAATTATAATTCATAATAATTATGAAAGATCTACTTATGTATGAAAATCTTTAAATAAATTAATGACTTGAAATATTTTTTATTTTTTTTACCTAAACAAAGAAAATAAATCAATAGAATATTAATTATACATAGTTAATAATTAGGCATAGGTACATTAATAATCATTCGACACTTTCCATCGTGAATTCATAATTAGGTAGTCTTCTCATCAAATGATAGCCGTTTCTAGAAATTATATTTCGATGGTTTCGCCGAAAATATTTCATTCGTTATGTTGGCACCACATAGGTTGTTACCAACATCGTGAGCGAGTAAACGGTGCGGTGTTACTCTGAAATGATCGTTGGTGGCAGGTCATAAGGTACGTTTTTGCTTGTCACTGGTGACATCCGATATTCAACAACGGCCAACGATGTGAACTGACGATGTTACTAGAAAATGTTCGACTTTATAAGGAATGTTTTTGCTTGTCGTTATTGGCAACATCCGATGTTCAACCAATGGCCAACGGTACCAACGATGCGATCTGACATCGGATGTCAACAACGATGTTTGTAAAAACGGCCATCGCTACTTGCTTATTTATGAACGAAATTTAATAATGTCACTCTGTCAAAACTATAGTCTATAGGTCTGTCGATGAGTTACAAACTTCTCATAACTGTCAAATAATATAGAAAAAGTTTTTGAATAGTTTAACATGGATTGACATTTCATTCATTATTTATTTATTACTTTTGAAACCATTAACTAACCCTGCATCAACACGCATATTTTTTTTATGAATGCAATGTTCCTTTTATTGTAGATAATATTGTTCTTATCAAAACATTGTTAATGACTTCAATGTCCATGTGACGAAATTAATGCTTGCGATGAGTTATTTGCTATCAGATAGGTACTGATACTACCGGCCAAATGCGTTTTTGTCGAAGTGAGGGTACGAGGTGAAGTATTATCTAATGGTAAGTTCGGACTTTTACGAACATTGTTCACTTTTTGTAACTGTACCCTACATAATGATTTTTTTTTCAGGATTTATTTCCGCATTTAGACAACTTAGTGAGCATCATACTAAATATTATGTTTCCATTTAAGATGTTGCTTCGAATGTATTCATTATGCATTCTTTTAGTTGACATAGTATGGGTTATGGTAAATACAGCATTTGCCATTCTTCAAGCGTGCTATGAATTAATAAGACCTCCAGCTCTAAAATCTGTACGATTGGAAACGGCTTTAGTAAGTATATTTTTCATTTGTTATTTTGTTTATTTCTATTTAGCATTATTTGATTTAGTGTAGTTAGCAGAAAACTTAACTTATCGTAAATAATTTGGTGCAAAAAAATTCAGTAATAAAAAGAATAGGTTTTAATTTATGTTGTATTATATTATGGCTGAAAGTTTATTGTCTTTCATTTTATAATAATCTCATGTAGATTATCTTAAAAAGTTATAACTTTATATGTGAAATAATAAATACCATTTTTATCACGTAAAATATCAAAAAATTAAGCATAATGTTAATGGCAGGTTGTTGGTGCTGGTCGAGGTGTTGGAAGATCCATTGCATTGCAGCTGGCTGACCAAGGCGCCATTGTGATTTGTGTTGATAAAAATAAGGAAAATAATGATGATACTATTCAGTTAATCAAAAGTAAAGGAGGTGTAGCCACTGGGTATACTTGTGATATCACAAAAAAACACAATGTTGATACTTTGGCCATCCAAGTCAAAAATGAACTTGGTTTTGTCAGCATGCTGTTTTACTGCTGTGGCATACCTAGCCCAAGGTCCTTAATGACACAGCCGCCTCAAAACATACATGATACACTTGACTTAACATTAACATCATATTTTTGGGTAAGTTATTTTTATAATTTCCTTTTATGGGTTCTGCATCTTTCTTGTAACTTTTGCCTACTCAAGATATTAACAGGAAAGTTCAAAATTTCACTTATATTAACCTAAGTTTTAAACTGTGATTTTTAATAATAATCATGTATGAATTATTTATTTACTATGATTAAAATTTATTGAAATTACATTAAAAAAAATGAAGTATCTTCTCAATTAACATAATACCTCAAATTGAACTGATTTTTTTACACAAAAAAGTGTCGAAAGATATATCAGTATAATTTTATTACATTAACATGGTTTTGTGGCATGGCATAGTGACTTCTGTGTGAAGTCATTGTGTTGCAGTCATTCCTGTCTATATCAATAAATATGCAGGCTAAGCAACGCTCAGCCAGATTGATACAAGAATGTGTGAGTGCCAACCATTCATTTCTCACTGCAATTTCAGTGCTTCAGAAGGTATGTTAAGCAGTTAGGCCGGGTGTCGGGTGCTGAAAATTCTGACATTCACAAATCAGCACTGGCCCAGCTTGGTGGTTTACTGCCTATGCAAGGATATCCCATGTCATCCAGGGGGAGGACTTATAACCCTCCAGTGGCTCATTACCAAGAGATGTGATGATGATGATTGTTTTTATTTTCAGCTAATCAACCAATATATGCCAAGTATGAAGGCTAAAAATCATGGACATATTATTGCACTAACCTCAGTTGCTGGCCTCAGCTACATAAAAGATCAGATGCCGTTGAGTGTTGCTCAATTTGCTGTGCAAGGACTTGCTGAATCTCTAATGGAGGATCTTAGAATAAACAAAATCAGTGGTGTTCATGTCACTTTAGCTCATATTTATCCATTCATAGTTGGAGATGACACTCCTGATTTAAAGCTTAGGTAAGCAATATTTTTATAAGTTATTTAATGGTTGATTTATTAAAACTGACCATTTAAATATACTTTATTATTATTTGGGATTATGGGGCTGTTTGTATACTAAAGGGTATTTTTGAGGCACTTCAGTCTGTA
Organism: Stenoptilia bipunctidactyla; assembly: GCA_944452665.1. Lineage (NCBI taxonomy): Eukaryota > Metazoa > Arthropoda > Insecta > Lepidoptera > Pterophoridae > Stenoptilia > Stenoptilia bipunctidactyla. The sequence continues at coordinate 16,300,727 of OX101726.1, forward strand.
TATGTTAGTCAAAGATTTCATGATTGTCTTATTTGTAGTCAAACAATAACATAAGAAGATTGCATATAATTTGAATGGAATTTGCAGAGTACTTATCAGTACTAGAATTGAAGAATTACAAACACTATACTTACATCAATGTATTATTTGAAACAGATATTTAAATTTAAATTAAATTTATTCTGATTAATAATTTATTTTCAGAATACCAAGTTATTTCGGAACAATAACTCCAGATGCAGCAGCCAGATCTATTTTGGACAGTGTGCGCCGCAATAATCCTGAAGCTTCAGTGCCAAAGCATTTATTATACCTTGGTCATCTTTTACGTATACTTCCAAGAAAGGCAACCACACTTATGCGTGATTTACTTGATACTGGTGTTGATTTTGCATGATGGTCAAAAAGTATGTAAGTTGTATGATATATTCCTAGAGTACCTAATGAGGGGACCAAAGTTTGTAAACTTCAATTATTCTATAAAATTGATAATCTGACTGATGTACATAGCTAAGAAGATCAAAAAATTCTAATTCAATCCATATTGCGTGTTATTTATAGACCAAGATTTACATATTAAATTATTTTTTGTATAAATTTTCTTTTCTTTGATAACCTAATGAAGTGAGTTTACGCTCACATAAAAATAAATAACAATATGAGAAATGAAAATAATGCAACGATATTCTTTCTTGTAGAACCTCACAAATGACAGTGACGAAAGTATTGATGTAAATACGTATCATGAATACTCTTAGATTATATTCATTTTCCATATTTGCACTAACTAACAATTTGCATGTCTCTTTACCTGTAATTTTTTTCTAACAATCTACTGGTGCAAACAACTGTATTAATCTGAACTAACCCTGCTTATTTCAATAGTAGACTGAATCAACTCCATAGGATAACTATATGTGTAAGATCTTATTTCTCACCATCACTGTCCACTGTGAGGTTAAGAAGGACGGTGGTGGTCGTTGCGCCCTGAGGATGCTTCTGGTTGAAGCGAAACACGTGTCGGTGATAGCTTGTGGTGTGGGTTCCAGGTGTGTGTTCATTGCATGTCTTGCTTCTTGCTTGAGGGAGGGAGGGCGGTAAACTTACGCATCCTGCATCACTAGTGCAAGTACAAGTCGCGGAATTAGCAAAGCAACCTTTTTATATTAGATATTATTCATTTTTATATCTAAAAAAATCTTAAAATATTTTTCTTTTCATAATTAGCTTGCATCTATGTACTTAACGTAGGTATACTTTAACCCTTTTTCTCAGGAATGTGTGGTATGAGGCTGAAATTAATCAAATGAGTAGGTACTCCGTCCCTTAGAGTAGAAAAATACTTACAAACTATAAGTTGAATCTCGCAAGGAAATTAAAACCTGTACAGTTATTATTATTGGGGTTTCTGGACTATATGACAGTCTTGCCCGCTCGTCACACTGCGACCTAGGAGATTTATTGTGCGAATCCCAATGTATAACTCGCCGCACACTCCAATGGAGTCCAGAAAATTTAAGATTTTCCTTACGGCGATGCTCCTAATCTCTTTTGGATCCAGTTCGTGCTTATCCAGGTGAGCGGAGCGCCAGTGCATAACTGCGGGGCAGTTGCACAGTACTTTGGTGTAAGTAGAGGGGTTTCCTCTGCGCATTCGCAGTATCTGCAGAGCGCCGTGTCAGTGAGACCCAGGTTGGACATATGCTTGTTTAGTTTGCAGTCTCCTGTTAGTGATCTTGCGCGTAGTTATGGTTTGTTAAGAATTACTACCGATCCTATAGACTTGGAGTATCCCTCTATCAATTCCTCTGCCTGAGTGTTTCATGCCTAGTGAAAGTTCACAGAGGCTTTTTCTTTCTGAAGAGGCACTGAGTGGTGAGTATTAAACGCGTCAACGCGGGATGCCGCAGAATGGTTCGGACCGTATCAACACCTATTGCTCCGGCCTTTGCGAGTTCATCAGCGGCTTCGTTGCTGTCTATGGCCCGGAACCCATAAAACTGTTTTGGCTTCCCAGCCTGTTCAGGGTTTCATGGCATTGCTTCACTAGTTTGGAGTCAACCCTTGTGGACTCAAGTGCCATTAGTTCAGCTTCGCTATCAGAGAAGATGTAGATGGCTTGCCCTTGTAGCCTCTGTTTAGGCTGATTTCCGCACAGGATAGAGTGGCGGAGATTTCAGCCTGGAAAATCTAAGGGTATTGACCAATGTTGAAGCTAGCTCCATACTTGGGTCTCACCCCGTGAATTCCATAGCCGTGTACCATATGTAGCTGTAGTCCTAGACTACCCGGCATTTGCTCCAATCTTCTCTACTTGGAAATTCCACTTGATAGAATTTGGTGAATAGCATCTCCGGCAGAGTGCTGTCCGAGGGCATGCTTAGTTTTTGATTTCTGTAATCCCTGTACCTGAGCTGGGTTAGGTTTGCAGAGAGCCATATGCTTTTGAGCTGCGTCGTCACCCTCAGCATTCCTCCAGCCGCCTCCTTGCCTACTGTCAGATGTAAGGGCGGAAGATCTAAAAGCGCATCCAATGCCTCTCTTGGCTTGGTAGACATGGCTCCAGTGATTATGATGTTAACTGATCTTTGAAGTTGGTAAGCTCCAAGATCATCGTCTTTGGGTAGGTCTTTTTTTGCAACACCACACACCCTTAGGTGATGATTGGTCTTACCATGGCCTGTACAGTACTTTACCTTGAAATTTGACTACCTATAAGTTCTAACCAATTGTAACTGTACACTATACCTTTTCCAAATTTACTTCAAGTCCATTGAGCCATTCTGCCGTGATTGAGGAATAAACATCCATCCAAATGGTGTGCCCCATGTACTTATAATAAGTACATGGGGCACACTCAAAGTTCTGCACTTCTTATAAATAAACAAAATAGGTAATTAAAAAGGTAGTCGGTAAAAATCTACGTAGGTACAATATAAGTATGGTCACCTTAATTTCATATATTTCCATACAATATGTTTTTAAAATATCTCTCTTTTTGACTCGTAAGCGATATTTAGGTAACATTACACGTTAATTTTTTTTTTTTATAAATTATGGATGGGACGTTTGTCTTCCATGCCACCTGATGTTAAGTGAACATGAAGACTAAGGTGGTACACGTCCATCCACGAGAAACCTATTCACTCGACGCTTAATAATAATAAATAATAAATAAATTTTTTTTTTTTTTTTCTGTAACAATAGGTACATATAGCCTTAAGTAATACATTTTTGGAGCCTCCATTTAAGCTAACAAAGCCTGTGTTTGGAGACCGCTCTTCCAATAATAATAGTTTATGCTTATTCTAGTTCTTAATGACAATATATACAATTTTAAGTAATTAAGTTGGGTGAGTGTGTGGGTTTGTGCGTTTGTGTGTGTGTGTGTGTGTGTGTAAATGTGTGTTTGTGTGGGTGTGTGCGTGTGTGGTCAGTATATTTGAGTCGTCGTGTTTTAGTGGAATATGATTGTGTATGATTAACAGAGTATGAGGTGAATTAAAATTAAATAAGGAACTTCTCTACAAAAATCATGAAATACGATCTAGTAATCGTTCAGTTTCGTCGTATGACTTATACTGAATCCACTTTAATAAAAGTCTTCTGCATTCTAGATATGTTTTGTCATATACAGGGTTATTGGTAATTAGACCGGATCCTTTTTAGGGGTGGTAGAGGATGTCATTTGCAACAATTTGACTATACATTGTGATATCCGGAAATGGCTCATTTTTTTTATATTATTTTTTTTAATTTTTTTTTAGGATATCCAGTTTTCCTACTTAAAAATTCAATAAAAAAAAAAGTAATAAACCGATTTCAATTCTGTTTGCAGTTTTAGAGAGACCTTGTTACAGCTCTTAATAATAAATAACAATATCATACTAATGTGGACCCATCCAGAAACTTGAGGCTGTTTCATAAAAAAATAATAATATTTTTTATAAAATTGTTTGCAAAAACAATTATTATCTCCACAAAAACGCTAGTAAATTCAGTCTGCATTTTATTTAAAAAACATGTACAGTTTGTGTGCTATCCAACGAGGTAAAAAAGTTGGTGGTTTATTACACAGTTGCAGAAATAATGCGATAACAAAAGACTTAGGTAGAGACATTCCGAGAAAGGGTTTTAGACTAAGGTATCCATGTTGAATGCGCCGTCTCGCTCTTGCTTGTGTTTGTTGCACGAAAAATGTGAACCCAGTTTGCTCAGGCACTTCGTACTGTTTAGACGCTCTTTTCAACCCTTTATCACGATAAAACTTCGACCTTGCTAACGTTATTGGACTTGTGTAACTACTTTTTCTGTGATTCGGCTAGTGAACTGGACTCTGTGATTGATTGCTTACCCGACGACTTGGCTTATACTAAAGGACCTGATCATGGCTGCGGAGCCCCGCGACCACCTACCTCGTGTTCGAGAGTTCACAAACGAAGAGTATGCGGACATACTCTTTTGCTATGGTTTTGCCAATGGCGTCAGTACACATGCTCGAACGGAATATCAGTCTCGATTTCCAGAGCGCCGTTTACCCCATATGAGTGTGTTTGACGGAGTTTACCGGCGAGTACGAGAAACTGGTCGTGTTCAAAGACGACAAAGCGATGCTGGACGACCTCGTATTTATCAATCGGAGGAAGAGGAACAGATAATTCGCATGTTTGAGCAAGATCCGACGACCTCAACAAACGTCATTGCACGACGTCTTGGCATGTCGCAATGGAAAATATGGAACACAATGCACGGGTCAAGACTCTACCCGTATCATTTGACTCCGGTACAAGTTATACAAGACGGAGATCCTGCACGTAGAGTCGAATTTTGCAGATTCATGTTGAATACAGACATGGAAGATGCCAATTTTTTTATTAAAAATTTTATGGACCGACGAGTCCAAATTCGATCAAGATGGATTAACGAATTACCATAATATTCATTATTGGGCCCCAAAAGAAGACGGTAACCCAAACAAGAAAAGATTAAAAGGATCACAAAGAAGGTTTTCCCTTAATGTGTGGATGGGCATTATTAAGGATGAATTGATCGGCCCTTTTTTCCTGCCCAACAACCTCAATGGAGAAGCATATGAAGTTTTTTTGCGAAACGAACTTTATGAGTTACTCAGTCATGTACCTCTTGAAACCCGAAGGAACATGATTTACCAGCATGATGGTTGCCCCGCACATTTTAGTTTAAGCGTCCGTGAGTGGCTAAATCGTCAGTTTCCCAATAAGTGGATTGGCAGAGGAGGACCCATTCCGTGGCCGGCCAGGAGTCCCGACTTGACTCCTGTCGACTACTACGTATGGGGTCACATGAAAAGCTTGGTGTACGACGAGACTCCTGGACCTGTGGCAACCATCGAAGAATTAAAACAGCGCATAATAAATGCAGCAGAAAAAATTAAAATGAACTTAAAGACAAGTGTCGTTAAAAGTAATTTACGCAAACGTATGCGTCTCTGCATTCAAAATAGGGGCTCACATTTTGAGAATGTACTGTAAAAATCATAAATACACAATAATTACAAAATCATAATCTTTTATTTCTTCAAAATAAATTAAGTTAAATTAAGAAAGTATTTCTTCCATAACTACTTCTCATGGATACCGTCTAAAACCCTTTCTCGGAATGTCTCTACCTGAGTCTTTTGTAATCGCATTATTTCTGCAACTGTGTAATAAAGCACCAACTTTTTAACCTCGTTGGATAGCTAACAAAGTGTAGATGTTTTTTAAATAAAATGCAGACGGAATTTACTAGCGTTTTTGTGGAGAAAATAATTGTTTTTGTAAACAATGTTATAAAAATAATTTAAAAAATTTTATGAAACAGCCTCTAGTTTCTGGATGGGTCCACATTAGTATGATATTGTTATTTATTATTAAGAGCTGTAACAAGGTCTCTCTAAAACTGCAAACAGAATTGAAATCGGTTTATTACTTTTTTTTTATTGAATTTTTAAGTAGGAAAACTGGATATCCTAAAAAAAATTAAAAAAAAATAATATAAAAAAAATGAGCCATTTCCGGATATCACAATGTATAGTCAAATTGTTGCAAATGACATCCTCTACCACCCCTAAAAAGGATCCGGTCTAATTACCAATAACCCTGTATATAAAGTAGTTAATTAATATATTATATAGGAAGGCAGAACGTGAGTTAAATTGCCTACTGGCAAATGTGGTCTTAATAATGAGTGGCTCGGAAACCAAGTCTTTGCGTCGTTTTTTTAATAAGGATGTGTCGAAAGGCAAGGATTTATGGGTTTTGAGGATTGTCGAGACTAAATATAACTTCCTGACTGAGAGTAAATTACTGATGCGATATAGGTGGTCGGTTGAGAAGCGTCTCTTCTTAAAGTACATAACTTTAATAAGAGTACGCTGCGCTCTTTCTAAGTCAAGAAATTGGGTCTTAGCAGCACCTCCCCAAATAGGAATACAGTAGGTTATGACGGATTGAGCAAGTGCAATATAGATTTTGTTAAGTAGTGGATTGGGTGAGTCTTTTTCAGTGGTGATTGGCATTATGTGTCTTAGGGTTTTGAAAATCCATACCAGCTTTCTGACTCTGCCGATGACATGATCTAGATGTGGGTACCACGATAGTCTTTGGTCCACAATTACACCAAGATATTTAGTTTGCGCTACTTTTTCAATCAGTGGACAGCTACAGGTGTTTTTATTACTATTCAGTGCACACTGATGAATCTTTAGGCTAAAATCGGCCTGCGGCTGGGAATTTTTGTAAATACTAAAACAGATATAATTTGTTTTAGAAGTATTAAGCGTGAGGAGATTCTGTTGCAGCCACAGAGCGATTCGAGCCAGACCAGTTTCAGCACTAGTTTTAACTGCTTCCCAAGATTCACCAGTAAAGACTATTGCAGTGTCATCAGCATACGACAAGACTTTAGCGTTAGTAATTTTCATACTACATAGGTCGTTGATGTAAACGAGAAAAAGAGTAGGTCCTAAAACGCTGCCCTGTGGTACGCCGCACGTCACTACCGCATCACCACTACTACATCCATGCAGTCTTACTCTTTGTTGTCTCTCCGACAAATAACTCTTGAATAGAGCAAGTGGAGTTCCCCTTATTCCCATGTTTTCAAGCTTATGCACAAGGATAGGGATGGACACAGTATCAAAAGCTTTTTTCAGATCAAGGAAAACCGACAGACATTTTTTACTTTGGTCAAGTTGGCTAGATACAATTGATCTTAACTCAGTAACTGCATCTTCTGTCGATTTTCCTCGCCTGAAACCAAATTGTGTTTTTGATAATATGTCAATTTTATTTAAATAGTTTAGTAGTCTAATGTTAAGTAGCTTCTCTATAATTTTTGATAATGCTGGCAAAACCGAGATGGGCCTATAGTTGTTAATGTCATCTAGATCCCCACCCTTGTGCACAGGTGTAATAATCGATTCTTTTAGAGCCGTTGGAAATACACCTTTATCAAAACATAGATTAACTAAGTGAGTAATTATGGGAGCCAGGTCGTCAACTGCCAATTTCAGAAACATATTAGGGATATTATCCCAACCAGAGGCGCTATTTGATTTTAAATTTAGGATAGTGCTTCGCACTTCGTCAACATGTGTGTTCAGTAGTACAAATGATTGTGATTGTGTGTTTTCCGAAACTGTATTTAATGAGCTAATATCTTGAGGAATTTTTGTTGCAAGTTTCTTACCTATGTTGGCAAAATAATCATTGATAAAGTTTGCTGAGTCAGTGGGCGAGGACTTTAAATTGAGCAGTTCAGAATTAGTTTTATTAGTTTTAGTAGAGTATGTGATGTTTTTAATGTTTGCCCAGAGCAATTTATTATTATTTAAAGATTTGGAAATGTTATCCCTATCATATTTTCTTTTTAAACTTTTTATTAAATTATTACAGTAATTCCTATATCGTCTGTATGTTATACGTAGAATTTCATCATGTGGGTCATTTTGTACTTTTTTCTGGAGATTGTTTCTATTTCTTATACAGCGTAAGATTCCAGGGGAGATCCAGGGTTGTATAATTCTTTTATTACATGGTACAGGAGTCACTTCAGTACCTATGCATCTTTAGGCTTTGTATAATTTTATCTGTTAAGCAGTTGGTCACAGCAGTTGGGTCATCAGAAGATAATATATCAGACAGATTAGTATTCTGTAGATATTTTAGGGCAGCCTCAAAATTTGTCGTGGTTTTACTTCTATTGTCTTTGGTAAGTTTTTTTGTTTTTGAAATTGATAAGAATGTTGTAAAGTGGTCAGTAGTAGTGGTTTGCATAATTGCAATGGATGGTTTATATTTGATTTTATTTATTTTTAACATAAAATGATCTAGGCAGTTTTGCTGCCTAGTAGGTAGAGTGTGTCCAGCTAATATGCCATGGTTAGCAAGCATATCCAAATAATTCATCCTGTTTTTATACTCATGCAATGGTTCCTGAGCTTTGGGCCGAATATTAATATTGATATCTCCTGTTATTATAATGCTGCTATGTGAGGGAACCGATTCTAGATGGGAGTTTAGTGAAGTAATAAAATTGTCTGCGTTAGGGTTCGACGGCGACCTATAAATACATAATACTGTATTGTTTAATACATCAACCTGCAGGCATGAAGCATGATGCAGATTTATTTCTTTAATTTTATGTTTTAGGGTTTTTTTTACATATACAACTACTCCATCATTTTGGTTAAGTTGACAGGAGGTGCAGTAGACTTCATAGTTGTTTAATTGTGGAAGAGGTTTATTTGGATTTAATCTACATTCCGTAAAAGTTATAATGTCAGTTTCAAATGATAAAGTTGACAGTGTGAGTATGAAATCATTAAAATTTTTGTATATACTAACAATATTCTGAGATATAAGGGTGAAGTCATTTTTATTAATACGTATGTGTCTCTCGAGGTCGCCACTATCACATTCTATTGCGTCTGCTATTTTAATATTGTCTAATTCTTGTAAATAATGTAGAGACTCAGCCATTTAAAAAAGGATGTAAATTTAATCTTGTGGTAGTGATTTTAATGTTTCGCTTAACTTTAAGTATAAATGTTAATAAATTGAAGTCTGATTCAACAATGGATTTAGATAGATGTATGCTAGTATGTTGATGACCAATTAATTTATGGAATAATGTGAGAGAATGTACTAAAATGAGTGTGAAAATGTTAAGACAGATGTACTCGTATATAAGTGTGAGATGTGTTTGGTGAGTTTTCGTGTGTAGAAAAGGGCTTTTTGGTTTCATGACAAACCCCATCGTGTAGTTTTGAATGTGTAAGTTTATAGAGAGTATGGATGTAGTATGTGTGTGTGTATTTGAAAGAGAGAGATGTGTATGGTAAAAGTTATTAACAATATTCGTAAGTTCCGGTTGGAATACAAAATTCAAAGTATGAAATTTCTTAATACTAAACTTAGGATATAAAATAGGAATAAAGTGAAGTAAGATCTTGTTTGGGTAAAAGTACTAAGGAACTATACTAGGACTATATTGGTCAGGGAAAATAGACGCAGGCAGTTCATTCCAAACCTTGGCGACCCGTATCAAAAAGGAACTGTCAAAGCGCTTAGTTCGACTTTTCGGAATATCTACCACATACGGATGGAAGTTCTGTCTGCGTCTAGTAGTCCGATGGTAAAAGGGTGAGGGTTCAATTTGTCCAAACAGAGCACTGGCGCACTCACCAAAATGTATCCTGTAGTACACGGTTAGACACGCAACCTTACGACGATGCTCTAAGGTCTGCAGTTTTTTGGTTGTAAGGTCGACGTCATTAATAAGTTTACGGGCTCTTCGGTCAACGGAGTCCAGCGCTTATAGTTGATATTTGGCTGAACCATCCCAAAGATGACTGCAGTACTCCATGCATGATCGCACTTGAGCTGTGTATAATTTTAGAAGCTGTGCAGTGCCGAAGTACCGCCGTACCTTCGAGATGATTCCCAACTTTTTCGAAGCTACTTGAGCCATGGACACAATTTGTTGACCGAAGTTCAAACTGGATGTTACAGTTACGCCTAAAAGCCCTAGATGGTCAGTGATGGGGACAGATACATTTTGGAAAGTGGGCGTAAATGTGAAGGTGCTCTTTTTTGCGGAGAATAGACACGCCTGAGTTTTGGACGCGTTGAATTTGACCAAATTCGACTCACCCCAATCGGATACTTTTCGTAAGGTCAAATCAACGCGCTCAATCATTGACTTTCTTAAACTCTGGATTTCACGGGGGCTCGCTCGCGCATTGGATACGTATCTCTCTACAACAGTGCTGTCATCAGCATAACCAATAATGCCCGGTGTTAAAAGGTCATTAATGTGCAGCAAGAATAATGTTGCAGAGAGAACAGATCCCTGAGGTACCCCGGCATTAATTGCCATTTGGTCGGAGGAGTAGCCATCTAAGACTACTCGAATAGACCGTTTCCTCAGAAAATCAGATATCCAGTCGCAGAGCCTAATCGGTATGCCATATGCTGGACCCTGTCAAAGGCCTTGGAAATGTCTAAGGATACAGCTATTGCTTCACCATGACCCTCCAAGGCCTCACTCCATAAGTGAGTGGCATACACGAGAAGATCGCCGGTCGAGCGTCCGTTGCGGAAACCATATTGGCTATCGCTTAGGAGCTCGTTGGTCTCGAGGTATGCCAGGAGTCGATTATTCAATACACGTTCCATGACTTTGCAAAGTATGGAGGTGATTGAAATTGGTCGATAGTTGACAGGATCGGCACGGCTTCCCTTCTTCGGTATTGGCTGTACGTTAGCAAGCTTCCAGGACTTGGGGACCTTACCCGATTCCAATGAAAGTCGATAGAGGCGCGTCAAAACGGGAGACAACTCAGCTGCGCAGCGTTTGAGGACCACTGCAGGAATACCGTCTGGACCACTAGCTTTGTTCTCGTCTAGGTGCAGCAAGCATTTAAGAACCTCCTTTTGGCGAATGTGAACGGTACCCGTTGTAGGTCCGAACTGAGGTAATTGGGGTGGGATTTTTCCTTGGCAATCTAGACGAGAATTTTCCGCAAAGATACTAGAAAATAAATCTGCTTTCTCCTTAGCAGTGTGGGCCAGAGAACCATCGGGTTTCCTCAGTGGTGGCAGCGACGGGCTTCAAAAGTTCGTTTCGACCGACTTGGCAAGGGACCAGAAAGCTTTACTTCCCGAAGGGTATGCTGCTATTCTGTCTCCGATACGGCCTATGTGGGCAAAACGAGCTCTTTTGATCACCTTTTTGCAGGACTTGGCGGCAGCGTTGTATCTTTTCTTAAGTTCATGCGAATCCAGGGCTTTGCTTCTGCGAGCATTTGCCCAGGCTTTGTATGCTTCCCGCTTTCGCTTTTCAGCGGCAAGGCAAGCACTATTAAACCATGGGCAAGCTTTGGTTTCAAGGGATAGGTCAGCGTGGGGAATGTAGTACTCCATTGCTTGAACTATCACACTTGAGACAGCATCAGCGCAGCACTATGGATCGTTTGATGTAAAACAAGTTTGCCGCCATGGATAAGATGCAAAGAAATGTCGCATTTCATCCCAATCTGCTGACTTGTAACGCCATACTCGCCTGGCGCCTTTTGGGCGGGTGTCAGGTGGCGAGTACAGCGATACAGATTTCACCATACAGTGATCGGATGTCCCTAAAGGAGCAGTGACGGACACCGAGTATCTGTCAGGATCGGTTGTCAGCAGAAGGTCCAAGCAATACGCAGTATGGCCAGCAACGTCGGGGATGCGCGTAGGCTCGTTAACAAGCTGTGAGAGACCATAAGTCAGCGAAAACTTAAAAGCCTCTCTGCCAGCATGGTCAGTGTCCTGATACGGGTATAACCACTGCCCGTGGTGAGCATTAAAATCCCCCAGAAACACCAACTGCGCCGTGGGAAAACGTTGCTGAATCTTATCTGCTGCATTGCTAAGGTATTCCATAAGCCTCGTTGTCTCCCGATCTCCGCTATGTGAACGATAGATACAGGCGTAAACCACTTGGTCTAGGCCAGTATCTATGTGAACCCACATGACTGAAAGGTCCGGCACTTCCGAGTAACGGAGACGCTGATAACAGATCGCGTCACTGGCATACATGCACACCCCGGCGTGCGGGCGGAAAAGAGACTCCAGGATATAGCCTGGGTAACCAAGGTATGCCGAGTCTGACGGATCGCAGATCTGCGTCTCCGTTAGAAAGAGTAGGTGTGGTCTCTCCGTCTCAAGATGGTGGTGGACATCATTAAGATTGGAGTACACTCCTCGGATGTTACAGAAGTGCACTTTAAGGGAGAGGAAGTGCAACCGCTGTTGAACTGTACTCTTTTTAGGACCTTTCATTGTGAATTGGTAGTGGAGCGAATAGGGAGGAGAATAGAAGTTGAGTGAAGCGCTGCAAATGGAACCAAGCAACTCGTAGGGAACAACGCACCATTAGGGAACTCGCCTGGAGACTGCGGGGACGCCCGAACCCCCCCGAGGTCGCCATCGGGTCCTCTCCAACCGGTCGCCAACCGGCACGATGGAGCCTCCCGGGATTTTTCGCGAGGTGGCGGGGCAGCCTTTCGCATGTGGCTGGCATGCTACACTTGGGCCCCCTACTACCTGCGGTCGGCCAGCGGTGCACCGTGCTTCGGATCCCGCTACCCTCCAAAACGAGTTACCCGGTGAGTCACTATCCTACGAGTTGAAAACAGTTCTCCAATGCAGCACGATTACTCAGACCTACCCTCCTAAATGGCTACACTAAACATCATGCCGGAACGCGACTAAGTCACTTGGCGGCATGGTTTTGTCTAGTGGGTGGTGACAAGCCGCGGCCGAAGCCTACCACCAGATGATACCGCTCGTTTAGCGCCACCCAGGGACCACGTACAAGGCATCGAGGGCTAAACCTTGCGGACGCGAGCAGTTTTCAGTCCCCATGGTACTACATTCAAGTTGTTACCTGCCTTTGTTCAAGAAAAAAACGCCATTGTATTTTAGGAATATTTCGTCCAGACGGCCAACTTTATTCGACTCTAGGTGGTTATTGATCAAACTTTTAAGGATATTTTTAAATTTTTTTATTGCAACAAATTAACAACTAACTATCCATATACATAAACTTGTGATTACATTTAATACTGTTTAGGATACTAGGACACGTTAATTTTCGACCATTGTATTGGCCATAACTTTTTAAAATAAGTTTTTAAAGTTTTTCTTACCACAAAAAGTTTCAACAAATCATGAATATTATATTGATATATCGATCTTCTGCGGATCCGGCGGCCAACTATTTTCGATCATAACTTTTTTTGATTTCTTTCAACAAACTCAAGAAAGAGGCTGTTTTATAGCAACAAATAGCTACTAACTTCTGGCAAATCTTCGAGTTTTAAGACTAGGCAGACTGGTCGAAATGGACACTTATAATTTCAACTATTTCTCGCTCATTTCATTTATGCAGTGGAAGGCGGGCATTATGCGACAGAATAATTTTGTAATATCGAGCTTGAGTATTGATTACCGGAGCAAATATTCTGTGCATGTTTTGTAAATTTTTAGTAAGTACATACATACATACATACATAACCTCACGCCTGTCTCCCCTTGGGGTAGGCAGAGACAAGGGAACACCAATTGCTGCGATCCAAACATACCTCTTTCGCTTCTTCCACGTTCATCAATCTTTTCATACATGATCGCCGGTTACGGGTACTTTTGACTAGGCCCTTTTTCAAAATGGCCTGACATTTTTGACCAAAATGACCAAAATGGGTGACATTTTTGATAAATTTTTAGTCTTACTTGCATTTTCTTTGAACGAATTCATTCAATTAGGTAACCTTGAACCTTCAAAAGCCTTTGAAGAAGCCGCACTTATGACTAAGAGTTCTGTTCCCAGGCAACCTGATCACTGGATGGTTTTGCATTGAGTTTCATCTTCGTCACTCGGATTTGGCAATTCAGCAATACCTAAGTAGGTATATATGCGTTTTTAAAATAATTCTATAAAAAGTTATTTTTATTAGGTAATTACTAATTATTAGGTACATTGTGGCCATTTGGATCGTTATACCTAAGTATATTTCATGATTAATCAGATTTCACTTCTGTTAAATTAATCCAATTTCATTAATTATTTATTTTAATTCTAATGAAACTATATTATTTCCTTCGTATTTCATGAACCTCTCCGTCTCGGGGACTTGCATATGAAAGGAATAAGTAGTTATTTGCAACAACTTCTTTAGGCTTTCCAAAAGATTTATAACATCTGACATTCATTGGACATTTGCTCTCAATTTCTAAAAAAAGGCTCCAAATATGCTTTGAAAACACACTAAGGGCCGATTTTTCAATCGTCGGATAAAAGTTATCTAACTAGTAAAGTAGGTATATCTCGGCAAAATAATGTTGTCTTACGATTTTTTTATAATTATATGAAAATGACATAGAATGATAATAAACTTGAGACAACCTTAAAGGTGTCGAGTTATACTTTATTCATTAAATAACTTTTATCTGGCCATTGAAAAATCGGACCTTAAACTAATAATTTTAGGTCTGATATCACATGCCAAATGCACAAAAACTATAGTATATACAGGGTGTCATTACATTAAATTTTAAAGAGAAAAAAATAATTTACATTCAAGAGGGTGGGTTTCTTTTGATTACTGTAGAATATAATGCATAATGAGGTTGAGAAATAATATCTTGCTATTCAATTTATGAACACGGCATGTTACAATCAGGTTAAAAATAGATTAATAATTATAAGCGTATGATTTCCAGTTAACTGCTCCCAAGCACGACAGTATTAATTGTACTTAACCATCATAACAAAAATCAAATCTATCTAAGTCTATCCCATGCAGTTTGAATATTATGGACATTTAAGAAAATACCTACAGGGTTGCCTGGCAGAAATCGTGCTTCGGCGATAAGGCCGCCCTTTGTATCTTAATTGTGATTGTTGGTGTACAATAAAGTGTTTTATTTTTTTATTATTATTATTACCTAGAAATTTGGTCAAACTTACCATTTTTTGGTTATTGTGGTTAATTTTTATTATTTATGTTCATTTAAACTTTGCAACCGTAACCCTAAATAACATTTCTAGAACCACAGTCAAAAATAATTACACAATCGCCCCAATTTTTCTAGACTAAGACTAATTGTTAAACTATGAAATTAAAATTGTCAAAATTGTGTTGACTTTTAAAGGTACTAAAGTGCCAATTAAAAGCTCGCACAGTTAATCAGGACTGTAAAATGGTACAATACTTGATAGTATCATGCTAAATAAAAACGAGTAAAAAATAAAAACCTCAAGTAACTTGATTTTTGCTAACCCATTTTGCTCAGTTCAAATATTTTTTTATTGGCACAAGCACTTGGTAGGTTCATAATTTTACAGCAAAATGATGAGAGAGGTTAATAGCGGACATGTTTGCCATGAGTGAAGCTGAAGAGACAGATTAAAAATCTTGACCTAGTTTAGTTTTATTATAATAAAAATCAGATAGGGAAATAAAATTTTATATTACAATAAATGTGCAAATTGTTTAGCATCATCCTCTACACACACCCTACATCTTCTTAAACGGATCTACTTAATAGCCAGGCATATCCTCGAGAGTTGATGTCCTCAGCAGATTTAGCAGATTTTACATTGTTTGCATTTTGATATTTTTCCTTTGCTCTAATGGAGTTTCTGTCCTGCTGTTTCTTGAAATAATAATATTTGGGCAACAAGTACAAGCTTTACAATTCATTCACTGCCGGAACTAAGTGTAAAAGTACTCACAAAGACACTGGAGTACATTCATTTTCTTGGGATGTAATAGTTTTCCCAAGTATAATAGTTTTTTTGCCATGTCAGTGAACAGAATTAACATGGAGTTGTAACTATTAGGTTTCAATGGATAGTTGCTAGCTGTGTACAGTATGCATCTAGGCATGCATGGTCCGGCCACTAAACATTTCCATAAATTCTGCATTTCTGTGACCTAAATCTGCAAAGTTTAATGAAATCAGTCACTAATCCTGTTTCTTCTGTGTAAATAAAATGCATATCTGCTGGCAGTTCCATAATCATTGTTTTTCCCAGTGTTGGTTTTTTCTTTTTAATTTTGTTTCTGATATTTTGCAAATTCAACCAAATGTATGTTCAATTAAATTTTAGCAGATTTTCTAAACTCCATAGGCCAGACCATTTTGTGTATTCATTTTATTGGGTCTTGACCTATTAGAAATTAGCTGTACATGCAATTTTTTTGTGAGGCGACTGAGACATCGTTTGTCGCCATCCTCGGTGGTATTTTTGGGTATACAAATGGGTCTTCTCCACCAATCAGGTCTCTATCGTGGGTCCTGGGCAGTGGGCACACCCTTTCCAACACTCCGAACTCCAACCATTGAACTCATTGTTTGTATTTCGATTTTCTTCTATCCGGTAGGTATATTGCTTTGATCTATGGAGATTCTGCTCGGCTGTTTCTTGAAATAGTAATATTTGGGTAACAAGTAGTGCCTTTCCAATTTAGTCATTGCTGGAACTAAGTATATAATAAACTGGCATAAAGGTACCCTGTACTCACAGAGGCACTCAATAATGACATCGGCCGGAGTACTATAGTACCTACATTCATTTTCTTGGGATCTACCAAATAGTTTTCCCAAGTTTGCTAATGCTTGAAAATGGTACAACAAAATTTAAATTTTATTAAGTTACGCTCGATCAGTTACTTAACGATAGATGAACAACTAAATTTTATTATGTATCTACAACCACAGATTAGAAAGTATTATGTACAAGTACAGATAGCACAAATCAATATTATAGGGAGTTTGGAGTGCAAGCTTTTTTGCCGCTTGGCAGCGCTTATGTGCTTGAGGTTTTTTGGGTGGATTATGCTATAGTAGTTTTTTATTATTATTGTTGATAAATATTGTCTTTCATAAGAATGAAAGGGTACTAATTTTACATTACAATAGGAACAAACTAACGAACCAGTAACTAAAATAATCAAAAACCAACACTTGCCAGCATGTTTGATAATTATAAAGTTATAATTATCAAACATGCTAACATGTCTATATATGTGAATCATGAAGTCTATCAAGCGTCACAATAATTCAGTTACATAATTAATAATAAACTAAAGTTCTATTGACGCTACTTTTGAGTTTGCAGGAAATAATATAAACACAGCAGATATGTGTAGTTTACAACAGATATGCGAAGTACTTTCACAAGCCGGCAGCGTTTTGTGATCAAATGGCGAATGGTTATCTATCACTCATATCAAGTTGTTATTGCCAGTAGTAAGTGGCGCCACCAAACGTTAAAATGGTGCTATGGCCAAACTCTTGAAATTTAATAAAATGCTTTGAATGCAATGCCGTGTCTACAACTCGGTCACATTATCTGTGCACCTCGCTGGAATGCGGAGCCCCTCCCTCTACCGTATAGGTACTAAAGTAGATAAAATAATAACTATAGCTTGTCAAAACACTGCCATCTTCATCATCTGTCCGATACTCGGACCGAATATTAGGTTTATGACATATGAAATTGACGTTTTTTAAGGGAGGAATAAAAGTCGTTTATTTTTTTAATATAATACATTTATTTAATCAAAGTATGATCCATTGCTATCTATGCACTTCTGCCATCTCATAGGTCATTTATGCCTTTTCTAAGAAAAAACATTAGGACGGGAATAAATAAAATCTTTGAAGGCGTTTTGGACTGCCTCATAGGCGTTGAATTTTTTATGCTGCAAAAAGTTCAAAATAAAATGGTAATCTGTTGGAGCAAGTTACGGTGAGTACGGTGGATGTCCTTAAGATTCCAATTGAAGCTCCTTTAATTTGGCAGCAGTCTGTTCTGCAGTGTGTGGTAATATAGTTTTCTCATAAATATACTTGCTTATGAGAAAACAATTAGGTATTGTGTCTTTGTGTAGAAGATTCGATTACAAACAATTTCGATAATCTTAAATCGAAGGGTGTATGACTTAGTTACTTTCTACTGAACATTAAAAAATCTATTGAAATTGACAATACTGGTTGACATTGACGTAAATGTGTCGTACTATGTTGATTGTTAGTAAAATTCACTGAGGGCGCCACTTGCCCACTTACTTACTTGTCTCCTGTATTTTTCTTATTATTGAGCCGTGTGTTTGCAAAATATACGTTCAATCAAAGAAAATAAATTGAATTAAGTGTTTAAATAGTGAATTAAAAGGAGGTAATAAGATTCTGAAGATTATACCTTCGCTGATCGAGAGCTTTTTAGTGAAAGGTAAGCAATTTAGAAAGTGTCTACTCAGTGGCCAACTTCAATTTGACATAGCCGATCAATACTAGTTCGTAAAGTCATGAGAGTGTTCTCCCAATAAGTAAAGTTTATTTATTGAACGATTGATCCAATATTTTTTTAATAAGTCGAATCACTACACCAACAACTAATCTTTTAATTTGCATTAATGTAGATCGGTGTGTGTTGACATGTCTCCCATATTTTTTTTGTTGTTTCTCCCATATTTTTTGGTTGTACATTTCAAAATTTATAAGTTGTTACTTAATTGCTTAAGCAATCAAACCGAGATTATATTTATGCAGTCAATTGCGGTCCTGACTTGTGTTGGCTAAAAATACTACTTAGACCACCTATTTATTAATATGTATATCTTGGAAGTTCAAACTTAAAGATAATTATTTTCCTTATGTTAAGTATACTTTTAAAGAAATTATAAATGATTTTATTATTTTATTCCAAACAAAACTACAAAAATGATTATACTATTGATGAAATGAAAATGAAATGATTTTTTTTTATTTCAATAATTTAGTTACACTGATTTGCTGGGACTTTCCAGTGAGTAGTGAATGACACTCGTGTCGGAAATGACCCGCTTCTTCCCTTGGGATACTACAATATAAAAATATATCATGGATATAAGACTAAAAAGTATATAAATTAAAAACACAAATCAAGATACATTTAACAAAATAAAACATAAAGTAAAAATAAGGACAGAAATAATTACATTAAGATTTAATAAATTTGACTATATTACAAATATAATATAGTTTACTAAGAGTTGATTTAGGAAGTTCAGAAGTGTTCCTCTATTGAGTTTCATAATATGCAAAGTTTGATCCATGAATTTTAGGAAAATTGAAAAATATTGAATCCCGTGACATTTTATTCCACTATTGCTAAAATCAGTTAGATATTCAATCTGATTCAACACATGAGTAGTACATACATATGAGTACTGGTGTAGTGGTAACACATATTGCCTTTTATGGTCCTGGGTTTGAATCCTGATGGTGATCCATAGTAGTGAAATGGACACAGTTATGGATGTTTATAAGTTTATTTTCTAATATTTTTTAAATATAATTATTAAGTTTATTACTGATTATCTAGCGCCCATCACACAAGTTCTCTAAGGAACTTAATTTGGGCTAGTATAAAATGTAAATCAAGTTGAGTCTGATCTGCGGCTTAATGGGAAAAGGTTGAATCTAGTAGATAACTCTGTTTTTCTTGGAATTACCTTAGATTTTAAATTGCAATGGGGCGCCCATATCTCACAACTAGCGAGTAGACTTAGTTCTGCAGCGTTCGCGGTAAAGAAAATTGGCTCATTGACTGTTAATACGGTGAAGCTGGTATATTTTAGTTATTTTCATAGTATAATATCCTACGGCACCCTACTCTGGGGCAATGCCGCAGATATTGACACGATATTTACACTGCAGAAAAGGGCTATTCGTGGAATGTATAAACTTGCATATAGAGAATCTCTTTGAGAAAAGTTTAAAGACATTGGTATCTTGACCCTTGCATCACAATATATTTATGAAAACATTAGGTATGTATATTTATAAGAATAGTTATAAATTGAAAGATAATCATGATAAAAATTATTCTGTAAGGACTAAGGACTAGGAACGACCATAAGGAATGTTAGCGTTTCTCAAATTGAGGCTGGCTAAAAGTAGAAAATCATTTACTGGAATGTCAAAGGAATCCCTGCCATTAAAAAAATTTAAATCACTCATTAAAAACACTCTATCTCAAAAAGCTTATTATACAACTAAAGATTAGTCGATTAAGACTTAGACAGGGTCAATTTGTACTGTACCTATTTGTATTTGTGTTTTTTTCCGCCGGCATTTTTTTTGTCTTTTGGTCTACTGTATCTTATTGAACAACTTATTCAACAACTAGTGGTTAAAGCTGAAGTATGTGATGACTGACTTCATCAAGTGTTTTGTGAAATTCCTTAGATGTTTAAACCTTTTCGATTCTAATTGTCTAATTGAAAACTAAAACTTTAAATATTCAAATCTTCAAAGCTGAAGATTAGTTTTCTATTTGTTCCCATCCATATAGGCACTATGGCAATTTATTAGGTAAAAATCATTGAATTAAGATGAAAGATGAGCAGTTATTGAACAATGACTAGTCAAAGGAAAATCTTTCTTTGTCTGAAGAGGGTTCTTACAATCTTTGATCAGAGAGAACACAGCAAGTAACAATTTCTAAATGAATAGCCTAAGGCTATATATGGCTGCCACTCAGGTGGGCACCGCTCGCTCATCTAGGAATTCAGGTTATCATCTAGGTCGACGCCTTGTTAGCTTTAACCAGAAGTGAAATGTCGCATTGACTGGCTCCATTCCAACCAGGAATGCTTGTAGTTTCTGTCAAGTTCTTATTGTCGTGTTTTACTCAGGTGATGGGATTCACCAGGGTCGAATAAGTATTTTTTTTAATATAACACTAAGCCCACGTTTGACCTTAATCTTACCTGATGGTAAGTGAGGATGAGGTCGAAGATGAAAGCACACGGGCCTAGGAAAGAACTGGCACTTCATAAAATATTGCCGGAGCACATCACCGCCGGAGCGGTTATATTTGGCAGTAGATTTTATATGTAGAGTAGTCGCTAGCCAGTCGGAACCTGACTAATTCGAATGAACCACCAAACGGTGTTCACTCGAATTAGTCGCTTTTTACGTCACGCTTATACAGGGGTGGTAAGGCTGTTCTAAGGCGACCATATGGACAAGTTGCGGGAGCGCCTGTATCGGACGTAAAAGCTTTTAGTTAAGCGTTGATCGTAACGCAGACGTAAATTGGCTGTTCATTCTCCATACAGAACTTGGAAAAATCCGTACTTGAGTAAAGTTCAGATCGAATCTTTCAGCCAATACGAGCCAAGACGTTTACCTAGCAACCAGTGGGTAAGATCGGGTTGCTTTGTGAAGGGTTCGCCTAGGCCCTAGACGCTCACTTAAGCGACGATATGGTAGGCAGAACTTTAGTAGCACCGGAAGTAAATGAAAATTAAAAGGCTTTAAATAATCAACCGACTTCCAAAAGGAGGTTAGCAATGTTTTTTGTATGTTTTTATTTTCTGTATGTTTAGTACGCTAATATTTGGTCAATTATACAGTGTGTTTGGTCCATCGCCAGCCAAATTGATATGGCCTGTAGAGTAGGTTATCTACTATGTCCTAGTGGCTATTAAAAAACCCAGAAGCTATGTGGTTTTATGTTAATAACATTTTTAAACATTTTTATCATCCGGAAATGATCATAAAAATAAAAAAAAGATGGACCAAACACCCTATATATCGATTTTGAAAATTAATTTCACAGATACTTCAGAGGTAGTAAAAATATAAGTATGAAAATGGAGAATATAACGTAGATGTAAAAATACTTCAGCTAAAGGTTTGACAAAGGTTTAAAAACGTAAGTCGATTTTTTTATTGCTCTGTATTCGTTCATTAAACTACCTATATGGTTCACGATCAATTATACCTAATAAATTTGGGTGATATTATAAATTAAAAGCATTTTATTTAGGTAGGTAAACCTTTATTTAATTACGATGCATCTCATTTTAATTAATTAAAAAAAATAGTACAGTTCGCAATAATAATTAACGATCTCAAAGAGTTCCAGTGCGATCACAGAACTTTATCGAATCGTTTGTTAACGAATGTTCGTATAGTATGGAGACGGTTTTTAAGAAAAAATTTAAATCTATCCATTGCCGCACGGCCAGTTTAAATAAATGTGTGCCTTGTTAATTTTGAATGTTTGTAAACATGTACTCATAAATATCTGTAAAATAAAAAATTACAATGTTACTCAAAACTTGCAACCGACTCCATACTATACGAGCATTCGTAAACATTCGTTAATATACGATTCGATAAAGTTCTGTGATCGCACTGCACATTCGACATTATTCCCAACGTGTGGCTGGTTGCCACTTCGTCTAAAACTTGAATTGAATTGAATGAAACACCTTTATATTAAACAATGCGATTACTCTTTATTGCTATATTAAAAATAATATGATCAATATCAAAAATTTAGTTGACATTATAAATTAAATGAGATTTTTTTTACATCATCACAACTCCGTGTAATGAGACAACTGCAGGGCTATGCTATGAGTATCTCCTCTGGGTGACGAAGAGGTTTAGGCCGTAATCCACCAAGCTGGCCCAGTGCTGGTTGGTGGATGTCAGGACATTTAGCGTGCCCAAATGGCTTCTGACAAACCCTAATGACTACTGTGTACAAGTATACAGCATCCGGGACCGACTGCTTAATGTGTATATCCAAAGCACGGAAGTCGTCGTGAGAAATGAATGGCGGTCACCCAGGAACGTCGCTTAACCTGCGATATCGTATCATATGCACAGTAACAACTGCGCAGCGACGCCACAAAGACTTCGATTTTTTGCGTAAATCTCGTTTCATTCAACCCGAGCCTCTCAGTTTAATTACATAAAAAAAAAATATATATTAATGAACGCAACGAGTTCATAGCCGACATCATTTCCAATTTTTTCAGACTTTTTTTTTTTATAAGACATTATTTCTATAATATCGCTTGATCAATATTGATACTATAAAAAAAAAACAGAATATAGACTTAGATTTTTTTTCTTTGGCGGTTTATGTTGCACGTTCATGAAAAATACAATTTTATAAGGGATCATATTTGTTACAATAAAGATAGCTTGAGCAATTTGTAACTCTAGAATGCAAGCACTTATGTTAGTTGATTCACATAAAAATTTTCAGTTTGTTAGATAGAGAACGCATTTTCGGCTGTTATGGAGAATATTAAAAATCAATGATAATTTTGCGTCCAAATGGATATCATATTTTTGGTTAAGCACTTTTATGCTTACTATTTGATTAATTGCTTCTTAATGGCATAGGGCATTAGCAAAGCGAAATAAATTATTATTTTGATGGGAAAATCCTACGGACTGCTGATTTGAACTCATTTATTGAAGTGGATTATAGGCGTCTACAGCAAACATAAATTGGTTTGTCTGTCACTTAAACCTACAAAAGACCTTTCATCTTTTATGACGGGGTCCAATTTGTATAATAATATTAAGAAATTCTAAATCCCCTTTTCTAAAGGAGTTCTTTCAATTACTATAGACTAAATAAAGTAGGTAGGTATTGCTTTTGAGTGGTTAAATTAAAAGCATTGTTCAAGAGAGAAATAAATTGCAATTCATAGATGTGTATTTAAGTTCAAAAAGAAAGATAGTCGTGATATTTTTTAATCCCACTATCGTCATTCTACTCTAGAATTCTTGTCGAGTTTATACTCATTGCTTCTAAAGAAAGTTTTTTAACTCTTTTTCGGGAATTTTGTCACACAATAAAAATTTGGTTACTATGTATGTAGTTTGATATAATTCTTTCGTGCAGCAACTTAATTTTAATGGCGTAAATTAAGTTTTTTCTTGGAATTTACTCGGTCCTTCCACGACTTTCTTTTAATTGTTTTATTTCAGTAAAAACTTATCGACGTAGCCGACCGACCCTCGGAATCGTTTCACTCGTGTAGCAGGTGTCCATAAGGCCCGATCGCTTTCCGAACGCCGGTTTTCCACCGCTGAATTTGAATAAGCCATTATTCCGCCACCGAGGGTTTCTTATTACTATCGTTTACATCTAAATCTTTTTCAGTTCTTTACGCAAATCACAGAACCGGTAATGTGCAAGTTTACCACAATAAAACCGTAGGATTTAAATCATGGAATAGCAATACTGTGTTAGTCCGGGAGTAGTGGTGAGGTGACCCAGATCACTACATTGTTTTATCTCCTCGTTGCACAGCTCCCTGATAATTAAAACCACAGCTTAGCCGATGCGCTCTTATTCAGTATTATTACAATCACTAGTACTACCCTACAGGGAATATTGAATAGGTATTATTATTGTTCTGTTTTTAAATAAGTTCTCTAATTATAAATTCGTAACGGATACTTACATAAGTTGCATTTTTTATTATACTTTTATTCTGTCTAGTATTTGAATTTGTAAGGATATATTTTACCGAAGTTTTTCTCTTCTTAAGTAGGTACTTACTTTTTCCGAACTGCAAAAACGATTGTATCGATATCTTGACCTAGATACAGAAAAATAATGATGGATGTTCGTCGTTAAAAGTTCCCTATTTTTATTTAAATGTCGTTTTAGCGGTATAATAGAGTTAACACTAACTGATTATATTTCGCCGGAAGCTTGTACAACCTGAAAAACTAAATGTGTCAGACTAGATACAAAAAAAGAACACTGTTTCTTAAAGTAATTCCGCGTGGTTTTTATTTAATTAGCCTTTATTATGCCCCATAAAAGCTTAAACCTTTTTTCAATGAATATGATCCATAAGAACAGCTTCTTTTTCGTAGAGGAACAGTTGTGAGTTCCATCTCTGCTGCATAACAATTAATAGTTTTAAGGCTGCAGATATTGCCATGAGTTTTCTTTTATTCTTAAGTATACAAAAAAGTATATTGTTATTGTTGAAGCGGTAATAACATACTTTCGTAGTAAAGATGTGTCTAGCATTAGCAATAGCAATAATATCTAGCATTTAAACAATATTTTACTTCATTAATAACTAATAAATAATAAATAAAATCCCCAGACAATCACACCAACTACATGGCCTCAAAGTAAGCAAGGCTCGTGTTATGAGATACCATGTAGCGAACTAGGGGGGAACCTAGAATAAGCATTGTGACTATTACTTACATATTTAAAATATGCACAGTCATTTGTATATTGTTTTTATATGTTTTGCGTAATTCTATAATTTATCGTTTACTGAAAGTTATTTAGCAAAATAAACATGTACAAATAATCGTATGATTGCAACGGAAAACATTACTAAACACCATTACAAAATCAACTTTAGATTATTAACAGGTACTTTAAAATAAACGTTTTTTTTCTTTTATCTCATAAAATCACTAAGCAAGACATGAAATCCTTGTTGATAATACACACATACTTCGCAATGTTAGTATAAATTAAATCGATAATTCTCAACACTTTTGCTTAAACTTTCGAATTTCCTCATATATTTTCCCTTCAATATTCGAAGTTCTGATTAAAATTAAGCTGCAGTGATTAAGTAAGTAAATGATTAACTGAACTTAGGAACAGTTTTAACGATAGCTTTGTGTTGAACATGGTGCGGTTCGGACGGCTCTGCCATGTTTGTAAAGTTCCCTCGCAACTTTAATTATACACGCATGACTTGCTAAAATGATCCTGTTTAGATATTGGCTAACTTTTTACCCAGAGCATTGTAAAAGTTTAGAGGTCTTGAATGTTTCTTGCTTTTAAAAATGCAATTTTTTATTGCGATTATTTCTATAAACTTAGTGAGGCATTCGTCAACTGGCACCTCTGAAAGTGGCCAGTTCGGGCCAGTTGGCACATTCCGATTTTACCTATTTTTTTTGTCGTCAACTCGCCCGCGAACATAAAGTACAGTGAAACAAAAAAGGCTTTAAACCAAAAATACAAATCAGAACCTCGTTGGCTGATTCGGTTAAGTAGATTACGATTTAAAGGTGCGAAATGAGGCGAGGGGTCCCCGAACGTGCTAAGTTTTATGCCATCGTGGTCGCATGCGCACAACCCTTAGCTGTCATATCACTATCTCTTTTTTCTTCATATTGCAAATCGGTTAAGATGTTATTGTTTTGGTGACGTCGGGCCGTCACTGTTACATAACTCAAGCTGCCTATTACAGTGCATTTACAATTTTTTGTTAAGTTTAGTTTATGAGTGCAGTTTATTGAGAATTTAAATTATTAATATGTGTTTTTTTGTGATTTTCATGTATTGAGGGTAAGTTTATAATTTTTTAACATGATTAAAAACAGTAGATTAATTTCATAAGTTATAGAGTTATTCCATAATAAAATAATTGCAACATGCATTATTTAGAAGTATTTTCTTTATATCTGATCTTTACATTGTATGCAAATATATTTTGAATACTTATATATTTCCTTTGATAAATGAAATATTTTTGAAAAAATCACTTCTTTAATAACCTTTTTTATGGTTTGTTTACTATTAAGTATATAAAGTATAAGGCAGTCTTTATTGCACACACCATGTAATGAAACTTATAAAGTAGAGACTTAAAAATATTCTTTAGTAAAATATCATTTATTTGCTATTAATTTAGTATGTATCATAGCTCGCTATCTTAGCTATTGGTAATAAAGCAAATTGTATTAATTAGTTTATTTCTTTTGTAAATGTATTTTTCTCCAATCTTATTTTTTTTTTTTTATAAGTGACTAAACCCGCGTTTGACCTCAATCTCACCTGATGGTAAGTGACGATGAGGTCGAAGATGAAAGCACACGGGTTTAGGAAGGAACTGGCTCTTTATACAATATTGCCAGAACACATTACCGCCGGAGCGGTAACATTTGGCGGCAGACTTTATATAAAGGGTGGTCGCTAGCCAGGCGGACCCAGAAGGGATCCTACCACCAAGTAAAAAAATTAGTAAAAAAATTTTTAATATTAATTTGGGTAGTTTTGTGTTCATTTAGGTATATTTAAAAAGTCAGTCCTAACTGTAACCACTCTTTTCAGGAAGTGTTTCACAAGCAGGTTCATCTAATAACGAAACTGGTCATGAAATAATTACATCCCAGCGAGGAAAGTCGGTGCTACTTCGTGCAGGGCATAAATACCACAAAGCCCGAACAAGTAAAGACGGTTCCTGTATTTGGAGGTGTGCAAAGAGAAGAGTATGCAAAGCGAGACTAATTATTGCTAGCAATAACTGCATCACACGAGATGATACGCACCACTGTGTGCCTGCTTTTATATCTAATGAATTGGAGGTCTAATGAATTGGTATCTTCAAAACCTACGTTTTGTTTTATTGTAAACTCAAGGTGTTAAAAGTATCTTTAGAAAACGTTTTTGTAGCTGACTGTATAGAAATACATCAGATGTTTACGATCGGGCGAGTTGACGACAAAAGAAATAGGTAAAATCAGAATGTGCCAACTGGCTCGAACTCGCCACTTTCAGAGGTGCCAGTTGACGAATAACTCAACTTAGTTTATGTGATACATTGAACTTAATATTTTAAAGTTTTTGCATTTAAAATGCTTAACTACTCTTAAATAACTGAAAAAATTTGTTAAATAACAATCACTCGACCAGGATTAGAACCTGGGATCTCTTGTTTGCCGGACGAGTGTTCTTCCACTGAGCTATCGGGGCGAGGCCTGGCGGTACGCCTCGAAATTACTTAACACGTTTTTGTTTTTGCGTTATATTGCTAACGTAGCTCCATCTTTTTTTTTTTTTTTTATATTGTAAGGATAGGACGTTTGTCTTCCATGCCACCTGATGGAAAGTGCGCATGAAGACTATGGTGTTACACGTCCATCCACGAGAAACCTATTCACTCGACACTTAAAAGTTCCAGGACTGTAGTGGTCAGGAAAAACAGGCGCAGGCAGATTGTTCCACTCCTTGGCAATCCGTACCAAAAAGGAACCATCGAAGCGTTTTGTTCGACTTCTTGGTAAATCCACTATATAGGGATGGAAGTTCTGTCTGCGTCTGGTAGTCCGGTGGTAAAAAGGGGTGGGTTCAATTTGGTCAAAAAGAGCACTCGCACACTCACCAAAATGTAGCCGATAAAATACTGTCAAACAAGCAACCTTACGACGATGCTCCAGCGTCTGCAATTTTTTATTTGTAAGGTTGTTGTTATTTATGATTTTACGGGCTCTTCGGTCAACAGAGTCTAGCGCTTCGAGCTGGTATTTGGCAGAACCATCCCAAAGGTGACTACAGTACTCCATGCACGACCTCACTTGGGCTGTGTATAAGTTGAGCAGCCGTTCAGGGCTGAAGTACCGCCGGACCTTCGAGATGATACCCAATTTTTTTGAAGCCGTTTTTGCCATAGACTCAATTTGTTGTCCGAAGTTTAATTTGGACGTTATAGTGACGCCCAAAAGCCCTAGTTGGTCGGTGATGGGAACAGATACATTCTGGAAAGTGGGCGTAAAAGTAAAGGTGCTCTTTTTTGCGGAGAATAGACACGCTTGTGTTTTGGAGGCGTTGAATTTGACCAGGTTAGATTCGCCCCAATCGGACACATTCCGCAAGGTCGAATCAACGCGCTCAATCATAGACTTTCTCAAAACCTGGATTTCATGGGCGCTCGTTCGCGCATTGGATATATATCTCTCAACAACAGTGCTGTCATCAGCATATCCAATAATGCCTGGTGTTAGGAGGTCATTAATGTGCAGCAAGAATAAAGTTGCAGACAGAACAGATCCCTGAGGTACCCCGGCATTAATCGCCATTAGGTCAGAGGAGTAGCCGTCTAAGACTACTCGAATCGACCGTTCCCTCAGAAAATCAGATATCCAGTCGCAGAGCCCGGTCGGTATGCCATATGCTGGAAGCTTGCTTAAGAGACCATCATGCCAGACCCTGTCAAAGGCCTTGGATATGTCTAAGGAAACAGCTATTGCTTCACCATGACCCTCCAAGGCCTCACTCCATAAGTGTGTGGCATACACGAGAAGATCGCCGGTCGAGCGTCCACTGCGGAAACCATATTGGCTATCGCTTAGGAGCTCGTTGGTCTCGAGGTATGCCAGGAGTCGATTGTTCAATACATGTTCCATGACTTTGCAAAGTATGGAAGTGATTGAGATTGGTCGATAGTTGACAGGATCAGCACGGCTTCCCTTCTTCGGTACTGGTTGTACGTTAGCCAGCTTCCAGGATTTTGGGACTTTACCAGATTCCAAAGAAAGTCTATAGAGACGCGTCAAAACGGGAGACAACTCAGCTGCGCAGCGTTTCAACACCACTGCAGGAATACCATCTGGACCGCTAGCCTTATTCTCGTCTAGGTGCAGCAAGCATTTAAGAACCTCCTTTTGGCGAATATGAACGGTACCCATTGTAGGACCGAACTGAGGTAATTGGGGTGGGATTTTTCCTTGGCTATCTAGACGAGAATTTTCCGCAAAGATACTGGCAAATAAATCCGCCTTTTCCTTAGCGGTGTGGGCCAGAGAACCGTCAGGTTTCCGCAGTGGCGGCAGCGATGGGCGACAAAAGTACGTTTCGACCGACTTGGCGAGGGAGCAGAAAGCTTTGCTTCCCGAGGGGTATGACGCTATTCTGTCTCCAATACAGCCTATGTGGGCGAAACGAGCCTTTTTGATCACCTTCTTGCAGGACTTGGCGGCAGCATTGTACCTCTTCTTGTGTTCATGCGAGTCATCGGCTTTGCTTCTGCGAGCGGTTGCCCAGGCTTTGTACGCTTTTCAGCGGAAGAGCATTCAGCACTAAACCATGGGCGAGCTTTGGTTTCAAGGGATAGATCAGCGTAGGGAATGAAGAACTCCATTGCTTGACCTATCACACTTGAGACTGCATCAGCGCAGCACGATGGATCGGTTGATGTAAAACAAGATTGCCGCCGAGGATAAGATGCGAAGAAATGTCGCATTTCATCCCAATCTGCCGACTTGTAACGCCATACTCGCCTAGAACCACTTGGTCGGGTGTCAGGTGGCGAGTACTGCGATACAGATTTCACCAGACAGTGATCGGATGTCCCTAAGGGTGCAGTGACGGACACCGAATATCTGTCGGGATCGGTTGTCAGCAGAAGGTCCAGGCAGTAAGCAGTGTGGCCAGCAACGTCTAGGATGCGCGTAGGCTCGTCAACAAGCTGAGAGAGGCCATGAGTGAGCGAAAACTTAAAAGCCTCTCTACCAGCATGGTCAGTGTCCTGAAACGGGTATAACCACTGTCCGTGGTGTGCGTTAAAATCCCCCAGGAACACCAACTGCGCTGTGGGAAAACGTTGCTGAACCTTGTCCGCTGTACTGCTGAGATAGTCCATAAGCCTCGTTGTCTCCCGATCTCTGCTGTGTGACCGATAAATACCAGCGTATACCATTTGGTCTAGGCCGGTATCTATGTGAACCCACATAACTGACTTCTAAGTAACGGAGACGCTGACAACAGATCTTGTCACTGGCTTACATGCAGACTCCGGCGTGCGGGTGGAATTTGGACTCCAGGATGTAACCTGGGTAACAGAGGTATGCTGAGTCTGACGGATCACAGATCTGCGTCTCCGTTAGGAAGAGTAGGTGGGGTCTCTCCGTCTCGAGGTGGTGGTGGACATCATTGAGATTGGAGTGCACTCCTCGGATGTTACAGAAGTGCACTTTAAACGAGAGGAAGTGCAACCGCTGTGTTACCTTACTCTTCTTTGGACCTTTCATTAATTTTGGAGTGGAGTGAATAGGGAGGAGAACAGAAGTTGAGTGAAGTGCTGCAAATGGAACCAAGCAACTCGATAGGGGTAACGCACCTTTGGGAAACTCGCTTGGAGACTGCGGGGACGCCCGAACCCCCCCGAGTTTGCCATCGGGTCCTCTCAAACCGGTCGCCAGCCGGCACGATGGAGCCTCCCGGGATTTTTCGCGAGGTGGCGAGGCAGCCTTTTGCATTTGGCTGGCATGCTACTTGGGCCCCCTACTACCTGCGGTCGGCCAGCGGTGCACCGTGCTTCGGATCCCGCTACCCTCCAAAACGAGTCACCCGGTGAGTCATTATCCTACGAGTTGAAAACAGTTCTCCGATGCAGCACGATTACTCAGACCTATCCTCCCCAATGGCTACACTAGACATCATGCCGTAACGCAACTAGGTTACTTGGCGGCATGGTTTTGTCTAGTCGGTGGTGACAAGCCACGGCCGAAGCCTACCACCAGATTTTACTGCTCGTTTAGCACCACCCAGGGACCACGTACAAGGCATCGAGGGCTAAACCTTGCGGACGCGAGCAGTTTTCAGTCTAATGGTAGAGCTATCATTTTAATTTTTTTTTAAATGCAAATACTTTAGAATATTGCAAAGCTTCACTTTAACTGAGATTCACAATTTCTGAAAAGAATTTGTGAGAGGTCTTAGCTGCTATACCACAAGATGGAGCTAAATAAGCAATACATATAACGCAAAAAAATGTGTTAAGTAATTTCGAGGCGTACCGCCAAGCCCCGGTAGCTTAGTGGAAGAGCACTCGTCCGGCAAACGAGAGGTCCCAGGTTCGAGTCCTGGTCGGTTGATTTTTATTTATCACATTTTTCATTTATTACTTAAATCCATTTATAAAAGGGTTTTATACCCTAATAAGAACAAAGTCAAAATTCTATTATTTTTTTTAGATAAGAAACCAAATTTTGTGTGTAAGTACCTATTTAGTAGTATTTCCTACATCCAAGAAACAGACTGTGGTACCTTCCTAGCATAGTAAGAATAGCATCACCACATGCTATTCTAACAGTGAATATTAACAATGCTCAGTGTTGTTTCAGAATTGTACTCAATCATTTGTCTTACATTAGAATATAATTGTGCTGACCCTTCTAATCTCCGAGTCCCAATTCACAAGGCCTACGCTAAACGTTCCTTTGTCGGTCTAATAAATTGTTTTGGGTTACATCTACAAGATTAATAGTTATCCCAGTACTTGACAGGTGTTAAGTGAAACTCCGTCTTAAGTTTCCCATGAAATTATATTTTCCGTTGTAGGAATTTTCCTGTTTTGTCTATTTAATTTTATACTCATTAACTGCATCTGCATATTGCAGATTAAGTCGATTTTAGCAGAAGATAACAGCAGCTGAAAATCATAGGTGGAAAGACAATCCCTACTCTAATTTCAAATTTATAGGGTTGAGTGAAGTTCGTATATTTGTGTATATTTTGTACCTATCGAATTTTCGTACATTCTGCTGCTTATTTTGAAGGTATCGAACCAATTAGTTGTTTGGATGTCGAAGCCATAAAATTTCATGTTTGATTAACAGTTTAATTAATACTTATTCAAACAACACGACAATAGGAGGTATACGAAAGTACTTATAGGAAGGAAGTTCTTATAATCAGATTACCATCATTAGTTTCCTTATGAAGCGGTCGAACAATAGCAGTTTCCCATGATAAGTAGGTACTACAGCATAATTATTGAAACATGTATTATTTAAGTGAAGGTCTTAAATGTTGTGGAAGCGTAAACATTTCTAAGTTATCGGTTCATTACCCAAAGCATTGGGTTGATTGTGATTTTGTGAATTAATTTCCACGAAATAGGGGTATCGGAAACATAAATAAATTGATGGAAATTAAATGTAAAAAAGGCAGATTTGGTATCCCGGTATTTTAAAATTTTGTTTCCGATTGAAAATAATCATTTGTTAGAGTTGATTATGTAGAAGTTAATCATCTTCTTACCTTTTTACTGATATAAAACCTGTATCAGAAGAACTTCAATCAATGATACTTTATTTTCTAAAATGATGAAATAACTATGTCTACATTTATTGAATTTGAAAAGTATTGAGTTGAGTAGTTTTCGGCACAATGTGCAAAACACAAGACACATTACACACAGAGTATGGGGGTTATAGATTTAAACAGAGTATCCAAAATTACAATATTATATTTCGTCGCTTCATTCTTCAGATATTATATAACAGGTAGTCCTTTTTAGGTACTAGGTAACTTCGCACAATTTAAAGTATCATAAAAAAAACACTGTGGTGGGGCGCCGCGTGGCATGATCCACCCGGTTCGCGCCAAGCCCTCATTCTTTTTTCGTGCGTGGTAACAAGCATACGTCATTTACTTTAATCATTTACTTAAGTTTTTACAAAATGCCTAAACGTACAGCAGAAGAACAGCTTCAACATTATAATATAAAGATAAAAAAGTTCGAACAAAAAATAAATAAACAACGGAAACAGCGAATTATTTCTTCCGATGAAGAAGAAAACTTACAAGGTAAGACCTACTTATTTGGTTTAAAAATGTTATTTAAAAAATCAGAGCAGAAAATGCGTGTAATCTATAATAGATATATCACGTTATCCGCTCAATATCGTAATGATGTAAACTTTAATAAATTTTATCTGATCTTATCGATCACCTTTTGTTTTCAATACGATTACAGAAAATGCGGGTAATCTCAAGGAGATTTATCTCGTTGTCTGTAATACGTTATGGGCGTTATATTAATATGAATTAGACATAAACATGTCGCCTCCAAGGTTATTTAAAAAATCAGAGCAGAAAATGCGTGTAATCTATAATAGATATATCACGTTATCCGCTCAATATCGTAATGATGTAAAATTTAATAAATTTTATTTGATCTTATCGATCACCTTTTGTTTTCAATACGATTACAGAAAATGCGGGTAATCTCAAGGAGATTTATCTCGTTGTCTGTAATACGTTATGGGCGTTATATTAATATGAATTAGACATAAACATGTCGCCTCCAAGGTTATTTAAAAAATCAGAGCAGAAAATGCGTGTAATCTATAATAGATATATCACGTTATCCGCTCAATATCGTAATGATGTAAAATTTAATAAATTTTATTTGATCTTATCGATCACCTTTTGTTTTCAATACGATTACAGCTGAAATAAATGCTGAAATCTCAACAGCCATAACTGACATAGCACGAGCACGTGACAAAAAAATAAAAAAAAACCAAAACTTTCAGCAACAGCTGGGGTACGGTATTACCACCATAAATCGAGAGATGGACGTCCTCCCTGAGAAGGAAGAAAACAAAATGAAGGCCTTCCGTCACGTAAGTGATGGATGCTGCCTATTATCAAACCTCCACTTTATGTTCACCAAAGATAGGGTAAAACTAATTTTACCTTATTTGGATACAAACTTTAAACATGTTATACAAGACTCCGAAAGAGACGAAACTTTATTCGGAAGTTCGTTGCCGGAAAAAATAAAGGCAAGTAAAGCCATTGAAAAGCAGGGAGCCCTAATTAAAAAAGGCCCAGCCAAAACAGTCTCCTCTCAAATATCAACGGTCAACCGGTCGTCTCAGCAGGGAAACTGGACAGGACCTCCTCGTTACCCGTCGTTCAGGGGGGGGGCGGGGAGGTCAGAGGAAACCGATAGCAGCTCAAACACAGCGGCGCCCTCAATCGAACTCTGCGTTCAACGCCAAGTTCCAGCCGCAGACTTCGTCCAGGACGCGTGCTCCGACCCAACATTAATCAAGGTACATGCGGGTCGAAGTAATTTATTTTATGATTGTTGTACAAAAGTAACTAAAAACGAAGTTATATTGAAGTGGATAAATTATGGATTTAGAATACCATTTGATACTCAAATTTGTCAGTATTCTATTCCTAAAAATAATTTGTCATCATGTGAAAAAAGAGACATGAAAATAGCTATAAATAAATTATTAGACTTAGGGGCTATAAAGCCTTGTTCTCCTTCAAATGATCAATTTATTTCAAATATATTTTTAGCTCCGAAACCTAACGGAGAAAAAAGGTTTATACTAAATTTAAAATCTTTAAACAAGTTCGTAAGAAAAGTACATTTTAAAATGGAATCTTATAAAACAGCCTCGAAATTAATTCCTCGTAATGGATACTTAGCCAACATAGATATGAAAGAATCATATCTACTTAAGCCGTTTTTTGTTAGTGACAGAAAGTACCTACGATTCGAATTCCAAGAAAATGATTCGTCTGAGCCGATCACTTACGAGTTCACAGCAATGCCGTATGGATTATCGGTAGCTCCGTGGGTATTTACAAAAATTATGCGTGAAGTAATGAGTCATTTGAGAAAACAAGGTTTTAAGTCTACTACCTATTAAGACGATCTTCTTATTGGAGATACATATGAAGAATGCATGATTAATGTAAGAGAAACTTTGAAGTTATTACATTGTCTAGGTTTTATTGTAAATTTCGATAAAAGTCACATTGTACCAAAAAAGTCAATCAAATTCTTAGGTTTTATGTTCAACACAGAACAGATGTCTATTACGTTACCTGGCGATAAGCGGCATAACATTGCACAGTTAATAAATAGGTACATTAATCTTAAAACTTGTTCATTACGAAATTTCGCTAAACTTATAGGTGTATTGATCGCAGCCTGTCCAGCCACAAAATATAGATTCTTATATACAAAAATATTAGAGAGACAAAAGTTTTTAGCCTTAAATAAGTTCGGAGGAAACTATGAGGTGAAAATGAATCTTAATAAGATATTACTAAAAGATTTATGGTAGTGGAAAAATAATATTAATATTATTTGTTGTCCAATCTTTACTCAAAATTATAAGTGAGAAATTTACACCGACGCATCTAGGACAGGCTGGGGAGCAGTATGCAAAAATAATAAATATAGTGGTTCATGGACGAACAAAATGAAAATGGATGAAAAAGAAAATCACATGAACTTTTTAGAATTACTCGCGGTTTTGTTAGGTCTCAAAAGTATAGCTAGTGAAGGAAAAGATTGTGCAATATTATTACGTATTGACAATACTACCGCCATTAGCTACATTAATAGGATGGGAGGTATTCAGTTCCCACATTTGAATATTTTAAGTAGAGAAATTTGGCAATGGTGTGAAAAACGCAATTTATGGATATTTGCTTCTTATGTTAACGGCAAAGAAAATCGAGCAGATTTCGAGTCCAGAAATGGGACCTCTCGGATAGCGCTTTCCAACTTATTGTAAATAGTTTCGGACCCATTAAGATCGACTTGTTCTCAAGTCGAGCCAATGCCAAATGTTAATTATTTGTCATCTGGAAGCCTGAACCTGATGCAGTCGCAGTTGATGCATTTACAATAAGCTGGGCTGACTTGGATTTTTATGCATTTCCTCCCTTTTCTCTTGTATTAAAATGTATACGAAAAATCATTGATGATAAGCCGAAGGGGTACTTGTATTCCCCTTCTGGCCTTCCCAGCCATGGAGTCAGCACCCACTGCACTCCAGCCTTACCCTGGGTGCCGCGAGGCTCTCCGGGCGTCGTTCAGCCGGCGCAGCTGCCCACCAGAGGCTCTCACGTTGATGCTCGCCTCGCTTGCAGACACTATTGTTCGCCAGTAGAACGTCTCATTGAAGTTATGGTTTCAAGAAGTGTGGTTATGAATTAATAGTTTCGAAAAATCCATTCCATTATTTCTTTGATTCTTAAACGAGCAATTTAATAAGGGATGTTCTTACGGTTCATTAAATACACATCGATCGGCATTATCTCTTTTATTAGGAGAAGAGATAAGTGATAATAGTTGTGTTAAACGCCTCTTAAAAGGAGCCTATAAAACTAAACATATTAAGCCTAAATATTCATTTACTTGGGATCCAAATTTAGTACTAAATCAACTGTCTTCTTGGTATCCAAATATTAATTTATCATTAGAAAATATTACAAAAAAAAAAAACTCGTTACATTATTAGCTTTATGTACCGGTCAAAGAGTACAGACATTGTCTTTAATTAAATTAGAAAATATTGTTTTTCAATCTGATAAAGTAAATATTATTATAACAGATATAATCAAGACTTCCGCTCCAAATCGTGAACAGCCCTTATTATCTCTCCCAAACTTTCAAAGCAATATCAACATATGCCCAGTATCAACTTTAAAATAATATATTTTTATTACAAAAAATATCTGAGGTTCAAACTCCGGGAATCTCTTCGTAACATTCAAAGCTCCCCACAGAAATGCATCAAGTCAGACGCTAAGTCGATGGATTAAGCAAACGCTCGCCACGAGCGGCATTGACATGAGCGTTTTAGTGCGCACAGCACACGGCACGCGTCGACCTCAGCCGCGCGCGCGGCCGGTATCAGTGTCGATGTCATTCGAAAAACGGCCGGGTGGACAAAAAACTCACAGGTGTTCGCAAAGTTTTACCATCGGCCTTTAGATGATCAACAAAATAACTTTGCTTTGTCGATACTTAATCGAGACATGAACAATACTTAACCTAATATTAATAGTTATTGAATATTACGTATTTTGATATTAAGTAAATTACTACATTAAAAATTATGTGTCTATAAATAGACTATCACTAAGTTTCATTAATTTAAGCTGATTATAATTTCTAGCGACTCAAATAAAGTAAGATTATTTGAAGCTCATTATGCAATAATACTAATTATTAAGTACTATAATAATAAAATATGTAATTACATATTTATATCTTTACTTATTTCAATTCTAAGTATATACCTAAACAAAACTTTCTATCTCTGAAAATCTACCTGTTATATAATATCTGAAGAATGAAGCGACGAAATATAATAGATGATTAAACGAACTTCTAAGTGAAGTTCTATCGCTATTATATGAGTCGCTTCATTCGAAGATATGACGTACCCACCCACCCCAGAACCCATTTAAAAGTTTCGTTTAGGGTCTCTAAAGAATGAGGGCTTGGCGCGAACCGGGTGGATCATGCCACGCGGCGCCCCACCACAGTGTTTTTTTTATGATACTTTAAATTGTGCGAAGTTACCTAGTACCTAAAAAGGACTACCTGTTATATAATATCTTCGAATGAAGCGACTCATATAATAGCGATAGAACTTCACTTAGAAGTTCGTTTAATCATCTATTATAATAGTTGATTTATTACCGCTATTGTAGGTAGGTACAGTTTGGGACCTAGGTATATATTTAATCAGAGTGCCTATCTAAAATAACGATATTATAGTTGTTGATTTAATTACACAATTGTTCAAGCGGATGGTAAAGTAAATATTGTTGTATTTGCTTCTCTTGTAATCATCAACATCTATTTTAGTTTTCCTTCCGATCTTATGAAAGAATCTTACATTTTGTATACGTTGAAACAATATAATTGATGAAATGTACTTAAATTACCTCAATCAATAGTAGTTTAGTCGTCAACTTCGAAATATTTAAACAGATATCAAAATAGCAGTTCTTTAAAAGCTTCGAATATTATGGCATCCTAAACGTTCTAAATTCATTAAAATGGCATTTGTACCACCGTAGCTGAAATTACTGGGCTCGCAATGAAATGTCGTTGAAAGCTTTAATGTTTTCCGGGCAAAATGGCCGGTTTGTAACTTGGCATAAATTATCTAAGAGCTTTCAGTCTGATCTCTACGGAATATTATATTATATTAAAATTATAAAAAGAGTTCAGTTAATGTTCACGGTCCATACAGTCTCTGACAAGTCAAACTACTTTTGGTTAGGTATGTGAATGTATAAAGATGATTATTGTCATTGAAACGCTGCCTGTTTATATCTAAACTATTGGTGCAGATTTGATTTAATTTCTTAGAAACGATATCGGGATTTTCATTTCAAGTGGATGATACTAGTAGTCTATTGAGTAACTAGAGAGAGTAAAATATTAAAATCCTTGCTGCTGTTTCCATAATAAATAATTTTTAAGTAACCGAACATGACCTATTATTTGCACTATATTTTGTTTCAACACATTTCATGAGTTGTCAAAAATCTGATAGGTCAGCTATGAACATTACTCCTTGGACCCGATTTTATACTAATATTGTCGTAAAATATCATCCTTATCATTATTATATATGGTTACGTAGCTTTCAGTCTCGTTCATTGTAAATGTGAAACAAACTCTCATCAGTGATTTTTCAAAGCTATATTATCTCCAAACTTTCAAATAAGCTACCTTTGAGATCAACAACATGCTGATAGTTCCTCCGCTCTTGGAATTGACCATGAGCGATGATTATTACCAGGATAACCAACATGATGCTTTTGAACCTTCCAGCCACTAAAAGTACTAACATTTTACTTGGGTTTCATTTGAATCTCATTTAATAGTAATATTTTAATGATTACCTAACTTTGGATTTTAATATTCTTTTCAATGGTCATTCCAAAGATGGAAATGTAAATACTCGTTCTCTGAATGTTGGTTGTCATGGCAACGCTCATTCACATTTTTTTTTATTGTTTGTGTTTTGAAATCTACTATAAGGGGATTCAGGTGCTATTAATCGGACTTAAAACGTTCTGTATAAAACTACTTTGGAACAGTGCACTGCCGATTATAATTATTTTGGCAGTGAATTCTTTGAGTACATAGCGTAGAGATAAGTGTGGAATGTCAGTAGCTTGTAGTTGATTTCAAATACATAGTTGATCACTAAAATAAGAGATCGCTACTTTATAGATTCGCTGTTTAAATATATGGATAATGTAAATAAAACCATTACCATCAAATAAACATTATATCCTAGTCTAGAGTAATTGATTAGTTTTGTTTTATCCTACGGATAAAGCGCCTCGTGGAATTAAGATTCAATTTTCTTGTTTCAGTGAATAAAAAATATGTAGGGAGCAGGTGGCACTTTGTATTAAAGCGGAGTTATGTTTTAATAAACTCATTTTGTAGAAAGCGACCGCTAATACGACTTACCGTCGAGATGGATGAAATGTATTTTAGATTTAAGTTACAAGGCCGTTTGGTTTTCTTTTTTATTTGTATTTATGTAAGAACACGATTTATGGTTGTTCAATGTTTGTTTCTTTTTTATTTTGGAAAAACCCCTGTTAAAAAAGCCAGTGATCGCTAAAAAAGGATTAGTCAAATGTTTCTACATTTTTACGTTCAAACTGTAAACGGATTGGTGCGTTAACGAACTTGATTTAAAAGGATTTTAAATGTTTTAGTTTCGGTTGTTTAGTTCGACGGTTCAGCTTTTAAAAGTTACCCCTTTGTTAAGCTTAAATAATAAGCTTCCACTAAGGTGTTTATTTTGTTAAACGCTGATCTGGATACTACGATGCTGCCTTAAATACTATCTACCAAGGCATCCTTAATGCTTAAAAAAATCCTTATTTGTGATAACCTTTCACAGTGATAACTTAAACCACATAAACTAAAAGAACACCAAAATTAAAGAAGGTTATTGCTTACGAGACGTCTAGCGAAAAGCCAATGAAGGAACAAAGTTGTTGCTGTGGACAAAAAGTAATTTTGATTGACAGTTTTTTCTATAAAACAGTCTTGTTAGAGCGGTTTATATTTATGATTGTAATTTAATAATAAATAACACTAAACTTATCATAGTAGATAGGTTTTGAAATTTAACCTTTATCGATTAAAAGTGTTACTTTGCGTTATTAAATAAGTACATATTCGGAAAGCAGTCAAAAGATTTATTCATTTTATATGGGGAGAAACGTTTGAAAAAGTGAAAGATTGCTAATTTTCGGGCCTTTCGAAGTCACGAGGCATTTGTTCACTTAATAAATGCATTTCCCGAAAAGGGGCAAGTATGGTAGTTCCCATTTCGGCCTCAGTTCTCCTTATTAATCATTCTTCTTGAGTGCGAAACGTTGTCGTGCCCTCTTAACTGATAGCCTTTACTAGGTAACTCGCTGAGTCAACTTAAATAATTTTCCTTACGGGTCATGAAAAAGTGCCTTTTTCCTATTTAAATATATTATTTAAAAGTTATTTCAGTACCAAATGGTCGTAATAGGCAGTTACTACGATTGACCCTTCTTAGTTAAAAAGGAAAAGTTAAGGAAAGTTAAGTTGATGTGATTGCATTGCTTCTGACAAGTTCTGTCGCTAAATAAGGTAACGCATCCGTGATGTGTTCTCGTAATATTTTATGAGCAGTTTTCAGGCCGTTTTGCTGACTTCTTACTCACTTTTATTTTACGGATTATAATATCGAATATAATAGTCTCGCATCAAAAATACGTCATTCATACGGATAAGAGTTGCCATGAGTCTAGATAGCGTTTTTCTTGGCAGCAATATCGGATTGAGCATTGATTTTAACTCCCCGTTTAAGTTTTGGTACGGAATAAAATATAGTTACCTATTTTACAAAATAAAAAATACTTAATAATTTATCATACTGACTGAGGAAATTGACCTGAAATTTACACAGATCCTGAATTTTTTTTTTTTTTTTTTTTTATAAGTGACTAAACCCGCGTTTGACCTCAATCTCACCTGATGGTAAGTGATGATGAGGTCGAAGATGGAAGCACACGGGTTTAGGAAGGAACTGGCTCTTTATACAATATTGCCGGAACACATTACCGCCGGAGCGGTAACATTTGGCGGCAGACTTTATATAAAGGGTGGTCGCTAGCCAGGCGGACCCAGAAGGGATCCTACCACCAAGCAATTGTTGTTGTTATTTCCAGTTTCGAGATAGAAGCGAATGTAGTGTAATTTTACTCATTACTTACTACATACTTTCCATATATTTTCGATAAAACTGCTGCTATACGTATACAAACTGCGTTACAAACAGCTCCGATAAAATAAGTCGCCACGTATTCAAGTAAGTATATCATGTTGCTTAAAATGCAAAGCTCAAATTTAATTTATCGAAGTGTATCGAAAATACAAAAGCCGTTTTGAGCATGCACAGAGAGCGATGCCATTGCCACGGGACGCAGATTTTGTGGATACAGTGTATGCTACCTTACGGCTATAGCGGGCCACCGCCGCGGTCGCGCTACGAATGCTACGATTACAATCCCGTGTTACTATCTAGATCAGAGATGTTGTGGATATGGAATTTTTGATCGGGATTTGGATTCGGTAATATTTTAGCGGTTACGGTTTTTGTTCTGGGTACAACATTGTTCTGGATTATACTCTTGGTACAGAAAGTTAAAAAGAACGAATTATAATTGTTAGGCAATATTTTTTATATCGAAGTAATAGTGACAGGTGCCGTGTGTATGTCGGCTGGATAAAAACCGATATTTTCTATGGATTACGTAGATTTTTGTTGCAGATATACGACGGTATCGTTTACTATTACATAGGTCTATAAAACTCCAAATCTAGACTAGCTTGCTATTAAATATTGTACCTATGGGAATTTCAATTTAACAGAGTGCCGTTTAGGTACTTTTAGGCAATTTAGGCCATTTAAAATATTATTAGACGTTTTTGCCAATTATAAAATTAAGCTCTACCTATTAATTAATTTAATTCTATTAATCCATTACTGTGTAAATAAGTTATTAAAATTTTCATATAAAAGGAAAACATTAACAACCTCTGAGACTTATTTCTCTTTAGGACAGAAAGTATTTTAAATAATTAGCAGTATTCTATTAAATTCCACTAATAATAAAATCAAAATACAATCTAAGTCGAATAATATCGGAAGGAATAACAAATAGCAATTTTCCATTCTAATTGACTATTGATCTAGCGCTTATGTTGCCTGCTAGCGAATAATTATTATATTGAAAAGCTGTTTCTAGTTTAAACATGGACTTGTTATTAAAATTGCAATAAACGGTTATTTTAAAAACGTTCCTTATTTACTAGATAAATTTTTGTTTTCGTTTTGTGAAAATTGTGGACTTCATCCGTTTAAAATAAAAAGAAATGTTAATATAAAATATGAAATAAAAGATTTACCGTATGTTATCTTCATAAGGGTGTTAACACACCATCGTTCGATCGTCGATCAAGGGTGTCGATCGAAAGTAAAATGGATTAGTCGACGTCGATTGATTGGTCTGGTAACACCTTAAGTGGTGTTTACAAAATTTTATTCAAGCAGCTTTGCGCGGTTTCTGTCGTTTCTCTGAAATAAAACATGATACCCAATAAATATTTATTATTAAATTCTTCAAGATTGAAGTTATTAATGCCAAAATAAAACCGCCTAGTATAATGTAGGTTCAGAAAATAGCATGTTCAAAGAAACAAACTCTGGTGCAGCTTATGTGTACCTATAGATTACAAAATGAAAACAAATTTAACGCTCAGATTCTAATGGTGGGTTCTACAGGCGATACAGGGGGAAACAAAAGTTTCTTTGTGAGACAGCTCACGGTCCATAAGGTCGCCAATTGCCAATACGAAGCTATTCACTTAGAATAACGTATTTACAAGTGGTCAGCTGCTCCACTTCGTGTTTCATTGAGTGTGGAGTTAGCATATTGTATAGTTTAGCGGCTGTCAATGTG
The DNA here is from genome assembly GCA_944452665.1 of Stenoptilia bipunctidactyla. NCBI lineage: Eukaryota > Metazoa > Arthropoda > Insecta > Lepidoptera > Pterophoridae > Stenoptilia > Stenoptilia bipunctidactyla. The sequence goes on from OX101726.1 coordinate 16,343,975, forward strand.
TTAACATTCGCTTTATATCTGTTAGAGATTAAACCTGAAGTTCTATATGTTTCAGTAAGCCTAAGCGTTGTTTTTAGAGGATTTCACAAAATTCTGAGCAACAAAAATACGTTTGTTATCACAGTAAGCATGATATTCACAGATCGACTGCTTGTTTCTGAGGCATCTGAATCATTGCCACGGAATAAAGCCTATTCCGCTTGGTTTGATGCTCAGTGTGCTTTGAAATGGTTTTTGTTATTAATGTCGGACTTGGACTTCGAAAAAGGCTACTCCTTTAATTCAAACATGTACAAATATAACTATTGTTATGTAAAAAGAGTATTTTTTATCACATTGTTTTAAGACAAAGTGCTCTGGAAGTTACTCTTTATTTATTGTTATCGGCATTTTACGTTATTGCTTCTCCCTCTGTGAATTCATTAACAAATGGAAGACCTTTCGGTTGCAGAATGATAAATCTGTAACATCCATAAAGTGACCCTTTATTGGTGGTAAAATAAATATTACTTGTCCCGAGTTGTGTGCTAACTCTGCTCAAAATCAACTCGGGAATAAAGTTATCTTCAATTACACACGGTTATTTTATTTAATACTGTTAGTTAAGCAATGTATTATTAATTATTTTAAATTTAAAATCAATTCCTTGCATTATTAAGAATATTAATACAGGGTGGGGCAAAAGTCCCGCGCTACCTTTTGATTGCCTATAACTTTGTTCGAAGAAAAGATAAGTAGGTTTGGTTTTCATAAAAAGTTTATTTGGTCTTTAGATTTTTTTTCTTTATGATTGGAAACGGCACATACAGCCCGTTAAACAATTCAATTCACAAAGACTAATATCGCGAAATGACGATTAAGCATGGCCAGCCAGATCTCCAGATTTAACAGCACCAGACTTTTTCGTATGGGTTTTTTTAAAAACAAAAGTTTATATGAATAAGCCCCAAACAATTCAACAACCTTAAGACACATTCGTGACGAAATTGAAGAAATTTAGCCTGAAATGTTACAGGATATCATGAAAAATGCCTTAAAAAGAGCAGAAAGTTGTATAGCGAATCGCGATATTTATTATTTTAGCCGATATAATTTTCCAATAATAACGAAAATAAAATCGAAGGACCAAATAATCTTTTTATGAAAACCAAACCTACTTATATCGACTTTCGTACTTATCTCCGAATTTCAATATAATTACTCGGTTTGTTTTTAATTGTTCAAAAGTATCGGCACATTTATTCGCCGTAAGAGTACATTACCTAACGGGTACCTACGGGTAATGTATTGGTTACAAAGTCGAGTGAAAATTCAAAGTTAAGTTGCTTACACGAGTTACTTGCTTCGTCGCTTCTATACAGGATGTTTGGTACACAGTTGGCCAAATTGAAATGGCGGGTAGGTGGGCCTATTCTGAACATACTTGCTTCGAGTACTACTGACCTCTTTCTTATAATTTAGTAAATATGATAGTTCAAATAAAACCCAAATTTCACCTACTAATCTAAATAACTTTTTTTCTTGTATGAGTATCTTCTCAAAATAAACTTTATTCGTATTTTAAATAGAGCCTTATTATAACTAAATGTTATAATAAATCTTATTATAACATTTCATCTCTCCATTATACATATACGTATACACCCTGTATACATATATGTCGACACCGTGAAAATATGCCAAGTTTTAACTTGACGACGAAGTTTTCAAATTCGCTTTAACGGGAACTTTCAAGTTAATGTATTAAACCTTCTTAACGCTGGGGGAAATATTTTCGAAATACCTGCATCTTTTAAATTAATTAAGTCAAGGCAACTCTATTAAAGCAGTTTGAACAACATTTATGTGAACTGAAAATTGACTTTGATAGAGAGGAAATACAGACTCGCACATACTTCAACGTTAACCGCTCTTGAGGCCAGAATGCGGAAAACTATATTCTACCGGAATCCCATGCTCAGAGCTGCACTATAAGAATTCAATTTATAAGCAATATTGTGAAGTACCACTAGAAACGCGTAGGATGCTCTCAGTATGGCATTACACAGCATTCCATTTTATTAGGTGGCACGACTGAGAATTTGCTTCTAATAATTGAAAGTAATTAACTTTGAAGTTACGCAAAAGTGAATATTCTCGGTCATTGCAATCTGTTTTCAAATAGAGGAACACAGTGTGAAATGGAATAATCCGCGCCTGGCCTGAACGAGCCGGTGATAGCCGGACGCGGACACCAATATCGTTATCGTCCTTTGATATTCTGAACTTTGAAATGGATGGACACAGCCTGCCCTGAACTGAATTAGCCGCAATGAAATGGTTAAGCTTCCAACAGTCAATTTTGAGATTATGAAGTACTATTCAATTTATAAAATGTACTAGATGCTAATGAATTATGACATCTGAAGACATTATTTACTTAAACATGACATTACATAAGTTGCTTAGACTGAATAAATTGTTTTTTACCTACTCTGTATCACCATTGTAACAATTAAAGTTAAAAAAGATAATTAACTTAAACTAAGAAAGATGAAAGTATCCGTAAAGTCAAAAAGTTTGCGAAATGTTTCATAAGCCCCGGTTTAATAAAGCCTCGTGCTCCACATTTGTGGAGGGAGCTTAAAATGAGACCCCGTGTACATAGTTTTATAAGTAGTGTCGAGGGTTTTACTACACGGGTGCACGCTCACTTTGTGCTCAGACCGTGTTGTTGGTACTCCCAGCTACACGGGTTTAAAAACCCCGTTTACGGGAAAATATGCAGTAGGTACTTGCAGATTATCAGACGGATTACACGCCGCTGCAATCGTATTATGAGATAAAAACGCGTTCGTGCATTGAGTATAGGTTTAAAGAGCCTCTTATAGGGTTGCTTTTTGTTCAATATTAATTTCATCGGATTAAGGCCGCTTTTAATCTGTAAAGGAATTTTATTATCTATGGAGATCTAACATGATATTAGAAGAAAAAGGTTTTTTATTAAAAACAAAATATGTTTGGCTTACTAAAGAATCTTATAATCTTTACTGTTTGCCTATTTGCTATTTTATGTATATAAAAATAGTAACTCCAGTTTTATTTATCCAAAAGTTTTACTTACCTATCAATTTTGAATACGAAGTTATTGCTATTAAGTCAAAATAATTGTGACGACCAAACATTTAATAGAATAAACAAAGTTTTGCACAATATGAACGAAATTGTAATTGAATAAATATACACGTATTTAAAGGACGATGATAAAAATAAGGATATATGTCAGTGCTTTTAAATTGGTCGCGATCCCGTTGGCATTACGACTAGCGCATCCAACCACATAAAGACAAATAGACAATCTTCTCAGCTTTCAAATAAGAGTGAAACAAGAAGTACAAGGATCTTATACATACAACATGATCTGTGAATATTTCCGCCTGAAAGCCTAGTCAACATCGGACAATGATATCTTTCGGAAGTAGCGGTTTCCGGCCCCACATTTACGTGACTGTTTTCCTGTTTTCTATGCCTTCTTATACTGATAAGTAAACAGAACAAAAAATTGTTTCAGATAAAGAAGCAGAGGACCGTTGGTGCTACGCTAACTTTCTGTGTAAGTACCTTCTTCAAGCCTTGTTTCTTACGGTCATACTTCTAGCAAGTATACTAATTACGTAACATTTTTATTTTATACATAAACATCCAAGGATGTTATCAATCGAATTAAACTTTGTCAAAGTTTAAAAGGTAATAAGTATACAATTAAAAATTGTTAATTATAGTAACATAATGGAACCTAATCTTAGTTAATCGTTGGAAGAATGAACATATTAATTTATTACTCAAACTCGGTTATTCACCTAGATTTTTCCAAACATTCTTTGCTTTCCTACTACCTGATAAAAAATCAGAGCCAAATAACTTTTCCTTGATTGGATTTTAAGAGACAAATCTACATGCCAACTTTGGTAATTATGGAAGTTACTTGAAATTTTCCTTTCCAAAAATGCTTTTCTTTATAATAAAGGCTTTATCAAAGTTCTACAATAAAAGATTCCTTGAAGTGTGAAGCAATAATCCTCGGGAACAATCGTAGAATCGATTTCGGCCGATGGCGGTGGGGACACGGGGCCAATTGGCCCGCAATTATGTGTGGTCGCCCACCCGCACCCTAAATCACACAGATGTTGCCTAGCCCAATGCTGACGACTTCCTTTTGCCTGATATAACTTTATGAAATGAAATTTCTCGGAATATTTTAAATATTTTACTTAAAAGTAAAGGAACTTTCTTTAAGTTGGAATAAAGTAACTATTTAAATTAGATAACATAAATATGAACTATTCACAATAAACTTGAGAGGGCCTGCGAATGAATCCACGAATGAGATTAAGGCTCTCGATGGTAAAGTACTTTTTGATTATGAACCCTACGTTTTCAAATAGTAATAAAGCACATATTATGAAAAAAAAAAAACATAAGTGCTTTATTACTATTTGAAAACCCTACTTCATAATCAAAAAGTACTTTACCATCGAGAGCCTTAATCTCATTCGTGGATTCATTCGCAGGCCCTCTCAAGTTTATTGTGAATGAGGCAATGCAATATTGTAGTGGCGTTTCGCAGTTTCAATAGCCATTTATCACGTGGTTTTCGAGGGGTATGGCAGTCTCTTAGTTTTCTTTTTGTCTTAGATGAGATTACCTAAGGCGTACCTTCCCGTAGCGCCCCTTTTCATATATTGGTTTTGTGTTACTATAATATATTGATACTGTGTTTAGGTTAATGCGTTTTATTGACATGGACGATCTGTCTTCCATTTGTTTCTTTAGCTCGGATATTTAATTAATTCTTTACTGTGTCATGAAGCAGATCTTTTAGACACAAATTCTGGAAATAACGTGCCTTGTGACTTTCAAATTTATGGTAAGGTTACGGTAGATACGTGTGATTTTCCTTCATTATCCGCTGGCAATGCGGTCATCTTCATAAGTTAAGATGGCTCTGCTAAAATTGTTATATTATGTTTGATCAGTATTAATATCTTTACATGACTAAAATCATAGTTTGTGTATTTTAACATTTTAATGACATTAAATTTATGACTTTTTTTTACAAGTTTAATTCTGGTATTGTGAGAATTACCATTTATACACATAATATAATATGCTATATTGCTTTTATACTGTGTTACAACTGACTTGGTAAACACTTTCACATAAAGAAATAAGTAAGAATCGTTAGAAAGCACTTTATTATAACCTAAAAACCATTTAAAAATGCAATATTTTTTCCCAGTTTTTCACGAAGCGTTTACGAGTAATCGACTTTAGAGAAAATATTATAAACGGTTTTCCCTTCTTCAAAGCCATTTTTTTCTATGGCTAAAAAACTGTTGGATAGAAATTCAAATTAAGAATTTTGTACCTTTGAGTTGCCCGGCGTGATAAAAACGAGCGTTGATTGACGGGAACAAAACTAACTTCAAATTTATATGGAGTTGTATGTAAAACTTCGAAATATGAACAATCCTTTTATTAGTTAAAAGAATTGATATACGAGTATATTTGTATTACCTACCTAAAATTTTTATTTCCTATAAACCTTGCGAGGCAGGTATTTATTTACCTATACCTATACCTTCCTAGGAAAATAAAAAAATGCGTGCATTTTAATCTCATTTTTTCATTAAACACAGGTACATTAACTACGCTCCAAATATTTCAAACCATAATACAAAAAATAAACTAAATCTAAAAAATAAACGTAAAAGAATTAATTACTAACATCGATAAACTCTGGATATCTCTACCGGAATACTTTCTCTACCTACATTCAACGCGACCTCGATGATTCTATTCAAACAAATATCTAATTCGTTTTGCATTTGACAACGAAATTTGCTTGAAAAGAAAGATATTATGAAAACCTCTATCATGTTTAAAATAGTCGCGGTACAAAAGAAAAAAAAAAATTGCACGGCATTTCTATTAATCCAAAAAAATCGAATCCGATAAAAAAGATAGCTCGCTTGCATTACCGGCTGCGGACGACTCTCTCGGTGGCAATAATGAGCTTAGACAATCTTATTTTCTAGGATGATAGAAAATGTTGCAAATGAAATGAATCAGCACTGAGAAGCCTGAGGCTCTATGCTTTTAGCTTTGATAACTTTTCAAAATGTTACGGGAAGAATTTGGATCCAATAAAGTTTTAATTTCATAAAACTGTGTTTTACCCCCCATGCAAAAGGGGGGGGGGGTGTATTAAATATTTAGATTTGTTTGTCTGTAGTACCGAATGTTGGAAGGCGTTGTGTTGGAATGCGGTTTTTGTAAATTGAAAGTCTTTTCTTTCGAAATGGTTCTGAACTTTATATGATGGCAATCAAAGTAATCGCTGCCATGATTTTTAGCTCTTATTGGAAAGACTGCCCTTAGCCAATATTGACTTTTTTTTTTCTCTTTATTTGTTTTAGGAACTTTGTTGAAATATTGACTTCCTATCTCATTTTCAACCGACTGCAAAATAATCAACGAATGCAGAGCATTAAAAAACCGACTTCACGTCATAACTTTGGCTGAAGTATAAGGTTGCCAAGGTAACGATCTCCGAATTCATAAATTTAAAAAAAAAACATTACGGGACCAATCTGTGAAACATCTTCTATCATATCTACTAAATAAGAATAATCAAAACCGGTTCACCCAGTCAAAAGTTATGAGTACGTTTTAATGAAACGAATTGAGTACCTCCTTTTTTTGAAGTCGGTTGAAAACAAGGAGGTTCTCAAATCGTCTGTATGTTTTCAGGCGCGGTCCCAGACTGAAATTTTGGGGAAGGGTCACAACTGAATTTTGGGGGGGGGGGTCACGACAATTTTTTTGTATCAGAAGTATCTTTTTCTTCTTCGATTTTGATGATTATTATTTCATATGATAGAGGATACTTCCCATTTGGTCCCATATAAATACAATTCATCGAAATCGATTGAATACTTTATGAAAAATTTATGAATCAAATATGTATGAATTCGGAGATCGTTTACCTTGACGACCTTATACTTCGGCCAAAGTTTTGACGTGAAGTCAGTTATTTAATGCTCTGCATTCGTTGATTATATTTCAGGCATTAGGTTGATATTTACCACAGTTTCGTATTAGACACGCATGGACTAGCAACTTTTACAGTAAGAATACTTGAAAAAACCCTGAGGCTACCCAATGTAAAAACATATTTTCATATCCGACTCTGAGACTCTTGGCACTCCGACTATCTGCGATTAGTGCGTTCAAAAAAATGCGAACCATTCAGCTTTATTTTATATTTTACACTAGCTTTATCCCGCAACTTCGTATGCGCTTAACTACCCTTCTCTTGGAAATTTCAGAAACTGTCAACCAGACACCCACTGAAAGAACCTTTATACCAAGTATCACACCCATGCACACAAGGAATTAGTTTTTTTTCATAAAAACTAAAAATCATATATTTCCCGTGCCCGTGGGAATTTTTTCGTAGCACAACCTGTCACTCTTTGAAGAACCTTCATGCCAAGTATCACATCCGTACACTCAAGGAATAAGATTTTTCATACAAACTAAAAAGTCCAATCACTTCCCGTGGGAATTTCGGGAATTCCTTCCATAATACAAACAGACACTTATTGAGGAACCTTTATATCAAGTATCACATCCGTGCACTCAAGGGATGGGATTTTTTCATACAAACTAAAACATCATATATTTCCCGTTCCCGTGGGAATTTCGGGAATTCCTTCCTTAGTGCACCCCTACATCTCCTAAAGAATGTATGTTCCAAATTTCAGCTCTCTACGCCTAGTATTTACGGCTGTACGTTGTCTGTCAGTCACTCAGTCACTCAGTACCTCAGTCACTCAGTCAGTAACGGAACAGTTTTATATATATTGATGATTAGATTTAATCCACCAAAAATTATAGTTACCGACTTATTTCCACTGTTTGCCTATTTTCGGCTTAATTTGGCTGGGCTAATAATAATTAATAAACACAGTACTGTGTCTGTACTAAATCCCGAATCGCAAAATGTAGCGAATAATTTATACGCGAAAAAATTTGGTTGAATTTTTTTTTGTAAGATAAATTATTTATAATCCCAAAGCCTTCTTCATTCAAATATTTCCTTAAACAATCTTCTTACACAAATGTCGTTTATTATTATCAAATATTATTTTCTGATTACTTTTTATCTATGTATTTTGGTGTCAGCGGCAACCTGATTAGATTCCCTCTCACCAAGAGGTCTAATAGAACCGGATCAAACTTCATTTCGCCGGTGTTCAGGCGAACGGGTATCATCATACTCCAATCTAATTTTTTCTCTATTTTGTTTTTGTTTTACGTTTCATTTATTCTTCATTTTGTTTTGTGATTTATTTCGTAAATAACTTGTTTGCAAATACTTTTGAATTGACCTTTTTTGATGATTTTGTGAACGCAATGTAGATATACCTACATGTATAATCAGTCGCGTAAAGTAATTTTTTTTTTAAATATGTAACTTCATTGATTATTTTACCTGCGACGACTAAATAAATTTACGTTACCGCTACGAACCTGGGTTTCAAACGTATAACGTCTTCAGAGACCTCACAAACATTACATCAAAACTGTTTTGATTAAGTCCACTGTAGGGCCGAGAATAAAAGTATAAAAGCACTCAGGCTGACGACGGCTTAAAGTGATGATTGACGGCCATCTATCCTTCCGCCTACTGGGCTGAACGTTACTATATCGAAAGAAGTCCTCAGAATTGGACATGACTTTTCAGAGTCCATTTATGGCCCGGGTATTCATGAAGAAAAAATATGCTGAGCTCAAACACCAACATTATGTAAAGTGTATTAGAACAGAAAATAGATGGTCTATTTAAATATGCTTTAATGTCAAAATACTTATTGTAATGCAAAGTGCCCTGACTTAAAATGAAATGCAATGCTAACTAATGATTGACGACAGCTCTATAAAACAGAGGTTATTTAATGACGTAGACACTGATTGACATTATCATTCGATAAACATTACATCATTCAAAATGTTTTGTCAACTAAGAGAACACTTAAATTAAAAACAAAATTAGCAAATCAGAAAGAAAAAGAATGAATTATTACGTTTTATGGCAAATTTTCACCTGCTCTTGTCGGTATGATATACAGGTCTTTCCTATAGAAGTTTTCGACTGCTCCAGATCTTCGGTTATTATTACTGTTCTAGGTAACTTTCCATCCATTGTCGACCTGAAAACATCACCTGTCAAATTGGTCATCTCCTACTTTTACATATTGAACATGTCTTCAATTTGGCTGAAAAATTAAACATCGTTTTTATTAGTGGATTTTCTGTATGCGCGGAAATGCATGCCGTGTTTAGTGCATGTTGTATCGAAATTTACTTTTTTTTGCATAAGTACTCTCATAAATCAGGCTCATACATTGGCTGAGGCTTAACCTTGAAGTTGAAAACATACTTAGGATCGCGCCTTATGCATAACTTTTAGTTCTAACCTTGGAAGGGAAGCTTGTTTTACATACTGATTAGCTATATTGTTGTAGAACTAACATAAACTAATTTAGCTATTATTTGCCTTTTTTTGTTTTAAAAGTATTTGGGTTCACCATGTTGCATCAACCCACCACGTTGATCACACGGATCATTTGTTTAGAAAATTACCTTTTCGAATAAGTGTTCTAAGTTGCCATGCAAAAGTCAACCGCGCTCACTCAGTCGATGTTTCGAAACCGGTTTCATATCGATTTTGCATTTTGCTTCCTGTTTAAAACTTGCTACAGGACATGCATTTATCTGTGTCGTGGTATACTTATTAGGGCTTCGCACGTGCAATCGAAAATAAGTTTTATCGCCTTCAGGGAAGGTTCACCTGATTTTTGAAAATTTTAGTCATTTGGGTGTGTTGAGCGATTGTGCGTTGTCGCCGGTCGTTCGTGTTGGAAACACGTAAATTGAGGTGTACATGGCCTGGAGCGGGTGTAAATGAGCCAAACTTTGTGTTAGTCCGCAGCCAAAGTTTAAGTCGAGTGGAAAAAACTGTGAAGTGTATTTTGTTGGTTCCCTCCTGCGTTTACGAGTGTTGTTAACTTTCGGTTGAGTGCGAAATGAGGATTGTTCTGCTTATTGTTTTCATTTGTAAACTTAACTTCTGAACGCCACTCAGAGTACCGTTCTTATGCAGGTAAGTGGTGGTTTAAGGTAGACTCGGAAGTTTGAATTAGCTAAACGCGGGTTTTCTGAGTTGTAATTTTCTGAAATCAAACGAAACAGCCATTGTATTATTTGCAGTTATATTTTGTTTTGCTCGAATTCACTAACGCACTATGTATAGTTATAGTCATTCTAAGAATTTTTATTATTAAAAGGGAGAACTGTAATTGGATCAAATATTAGATTTATTATAATAGAATTAGAATATTTTTTGAGTATTTTTTTCTTAATAGTTACGATCAAGATATAAACCATTCATATAAGTTTAAACAGCATTCGCGTAGCATTCATCAGAATTTATATCTGATATAAATGAAGTATACTATTTTATACTGAACTTTCACAACAGAGCTTGTCTTAATAATCCTAACCTTAACCATTTCTTTAAGTCTTTAGGGCAAGTAGGGTTTACATCAACTTTCTGTTACATCCATATTTAGCCGTCTTACTTAGGTTGACATAAAGTTGTTTGATCCTTAGCATAGGTACATCATATTTATCATTCCCACTTTGAGAAGAAACGTGGGCTTTAAAAGGATTACTTCCAGGTCATTGGTTCGGACACTTTGATACGTAAACGCAGACATAAACGCAACGCTGAGCTCAGCTGTTAATAGTGTTACAGCCTTTAAAATGTAATGTATAAGTATGTTTTCTTTTACGAACCTATTACTCAAATCTCATGCCAGTTTTGATGAGGCTCTATAGTTCAAAAACGATTTGTTGTATTTCTATAGTGATGATGAATAGGAGAACTGAATTTAATCTCCTTGCTAAATAAGAAAATGATCTCTTGGGTTCAATATCGAGTATGTTACGAATACTTCTCGATCTAGTACATAAATCGAATTTACAGCGCATTTGTCCACCTAAAAACCAAAATCACATTTTACCTACAAAAATAGATCGCGGGCTTTTCAATATGTTAGCCGTAATAGTTATTTTTCATCGTTTGGCCCAGTAGCAAAAACTCCTTTGAAATATTTCAAAAAGGTTGTTAAATCATACTAAAACTGGCACAATGCGATTTCCGTTATTTTCCACGTTTAAAGAAGCCAAGCAGAAGTTAATTTAAGACCAAGGAATGTATACGAATTCAGGCCATTGTTTTTCGACCTTACTCAAAAACTTTATGATTGCTTTGAAAGCTAATTTTAAGTGAGAAGAAATGGACGCAGAAAAGTGGTTTTTATAACTAACTGAAAAATGTTTTCTTTTTTGAATTCTTATGACTAGTTTCATCAAAACATCCACGAAGCCTATGCAATATTCCGTGAAACGACGCACTACTACAGTAAGATAAATTATGTAGAGAATGGTTAAACTTTTGTAAGGGTGTTACCGCACCAATTGATCTACCGAGTCGAATATGTCGATCGAATTTTTCTGATCGGTTTTTTTTAATTGTAAGGATAGGACGTTTGTCTTCCATGCCACCTGATGGTAAGTGCGGCCTAGTAAAAACTATTGATCAACGTCGACTAATCCATTCTACCTTAGATCGATCCCTTCGATCTACAATCAATCGATTGGTGCGGTAACACCCTAAAGCAGCTGTTCTGTTTGCATTGAAAGCTTCCCTGAAATCGATCTTAAGATTGATACTTCAGCATAATGTGTAACATTATGATACTCAATGAAATAACGTTGCTTGCTTAGCTAAACATATTCAATAGGGCTCTCGTTTGAGGAACGTCGGTGTATTAATTTCTTATAAGCTGTCGATAAAACCTCTCGCAGGATTGCCAGTTTTTATTCAGCTGCGAGACTGTTCTGGCGTGATGCTAAATCGGATTCTTGCATTGTCTGCTGGTTATAGCAAGCCTTTGAATCTATACTTCGTTCAGCTTTGCAAAGTAAATACCAACAAAATTTCAATTCGAAAGTTTATTTTGCAAGCTTATCATATTTAATAAATTTCCCTTTTCGAGTTAGTTAGGAAGTAATTTGAGAAATAGAACGTTAATTCTATTGTTAATCGTGCCGAGGATAAGTTATTTAAATCGACGACGTTGGTTGATAAAATATATGTTCACCGAGAGCAATTGAAGCGCTATCGTTTCTGACTAAACCAGCTCGGTGATGCAGTAATCAGATTAAAACGAGCTTTACATACGGGAAACTCAATAAACTTTCTCTGGCAGCTATCAGCTCTTAGCTTACTCGTTCCGCTGTAATTTGTTCTCGAGTCTTATTAAATTCATAAGAAGTCGAGACGGCGGCGGCGACGTCCAAAATGGAGGCTGATGGCAGATATGTGTTTTTGGGGATTTTGACTGTTTGATTTATTGCTGCCGTAGAATACATTCTCATGATTCAAAATATTTATACAACTATTGTTTCTATCTGTCACTGGATATTTATAAACACCGTTAGTTGATAATCAATCTAGATAGATTTTGATTTATTTATATCAGTTAAATTATAAACAATCTGAGCAGTATTCGACATAAGATTCTCTAAATTTGATGTCCCTCTATTGTCAAACTTAGGGGATTCAAAAGACTTGAATTAGAAAGTGTGATATTGAAGGGGTTGGATATTATTATACTTATATTTAAAGTCTTTTGGCAACATTAAGTGCTTTGCTTCATAGAAACCAGGCAACGATATTTTCACCATATAAACTCTGACTTTTGGACTAGCTATAACATTAACATTGAGTACATTACACAAACAGATCACGCGTCGCTTAGTTATAACGAAGACAATAATCGCGGAGCACTTATTACTGGACCGCTGAGCAATAAATCAGTCAGACGCCGGATCCAGCCGCGACTGCGCCTGCCAACTTGCTTTCATGCAAATTCATGAGCCTGACGACGACTGCACCTTTTCGGTGACAGGCGAAGACATATATGGAACACTAAAACTTAATGAAACGAACAATTTATAACTAGAGACGAGAACACGTAAGATAATTGTGAATGCGAACGTTTTTCTGTCAAGGAAAACAGCCAGTGAATTATGCCAAATTATCCCGGGCATCGATTGAACGAATATCCGTTTTCACGGACCATATAACTCAATCACTCGCCTCGATTTAGCTCAACGGAGATACATGTGGGCTTTTCTCTGAATCCTTTTACGAGTCGGCGCTAAAACTAGTTTTTGTCCGTCGTAATATCCTGGCCAGTACTGCGCGATGAACTCCGTTACAAATCCCGGATACATAAAATCAGCAATTGCCTCAAATCGCCTTGGAATGTTAACATTTATTCTTTGATTGAAATCCTCCTATTGATCGGGTTTCTAGGTATATTAAACTTTTATTAGCTTGACATTATTTATCGTGCTTTATATTCGATGATTGTGGCTGATACTTACATTATGCCTCATCGAGGGTGATATACCCGCAAGGTTTGTAATTACACATCGCATTGGGTATTAAATAACCGCAGAATGAAACCCCAAATGAGTAGCTATTAATACGAGCTTGCTCGGTTTGGCTATCAGAAATAAACAAATTTGCAATCAAAAGCTTTTGAAATATGAGCTACGTTTAACCTATGTATGAACGGGAGGACATTAATTAATTGAAGCTTCATTTCGTAAGTGGTTTTTAATGTTGAACTTTTTTTCTGTAATATGCCTATATTATAGTTTTTATACAAAGTTTGAAAATAGTTATTGAAAAAACAACGTAATGAATACTTTGACATAAATACCCTCAAAATAAATTGAATTGCCCTTCTTTCTTGCTCGTCCTCTATATTATATTACAGTAAAAGTGTAAAATCATACTTTTATATCTAGACAATACCTCGTATTTAATGTCGCTATAAATCTTCCAAGCGCGCAACAATATTCAGGCGATTTGTTCGTGTATTCATGTTTGTGAGTCTTAAGCTCGCCCGAGAGGTGTCACATCTAAAGCAGGTAGATCTATGAGTCGTTTGCCGACTTAGATTTAGCCCATAAATAATCTCTACAATACAACTAGCTGGGATATGTAAGTATTTTATTTCCTGAACCGAGTAAGTCAGTCACGTCGCGCACATTCTTGGGGAGTTCTTACCACCCTAGGGGCTCTGAGCTCCTTGCTAAGCTGTATTGTAGCTATAAATTCTCCTCCACTGATAGCTCTGTTCTATTAACAGTTGAACGTAAAACACGATACCTCTCCGGTCTTAGGTGAAATGAAAGCAAAGTAACTTAAAGTATTTTGCGCTGTTTCTCGAATTGGAAACTTCCTCGCATGCTTGTTCCAAGAAAGTGTGTCCTTATTCTCATTAATTAACAAAATAAACTTCGATGTTTCCATGTGTATGGTTTTTTTTAAACTATCAGTGAGAAACTTATATTTTTGATTGGATAATTTTCCCCGATCTTTTTCAAAGTTTATAAATTTAAAAAGAAAGGTTGTAAGTTTAAGCAATAAAGGGTTAAAACTTATTATATACTTTTGAAGCATTTGGATTTTATATCGAAATACTTAATGCTGATATCAATGCGCAAAGCACTTTATAAATTTAAACCTGAATTTTTGTCATACCTTGGCAAAAGATGTCTACTGAAAAGCCAGAATGACAATGATGATAAATGTCTCTTGCATGGTCCATACGAAACTTTAATGGAGTGTAACTTGCAAATTGGGATGTTCGTTGCAGCTAAATCGTCGGCTGGGACTGACAGATATGTGTATTTGAGTTAAGGCCGCAATGTACGACGTACTAACCGAATAGATCACTCAGTCGAAAGCCACTCGGGTAAATTTTGTATGTGACTGACAGTGGATTACTGATGGCAAATACGTTCAACAACATTATGATTTCTGCTAGGATCGGTATTAACATTTCTGGGGATATTGTCCACATCAAAGTTTAATTCCGCATGAACTTGGGTGACGAAATGAGTACCTGCCTGTTTTAGATTAAACGTGCAGTGGGTTTATTTTTATTATTTGACTCTTTACCACAAATAAATATTGAGTTTTGACTTGGGAATGAGCTGCAACTTGGACGTTATTGTCTTTTAAGTTTATTTATCTACCTCTACAAATTAATATTGTATTTTAAACAGTAAACATTATGGTCTGCATATCATACATCGACGCAAGACTCCGCATTCAATTTAGTAATGTAATTCAGCCAACTGCACAGCCTACTAGCACTTTCAGGGATATTAATGTTCAAAATTTGCATACTATCTCCGCAAAATTAAACTAATACCCTGCAAATAAGCCCTGCTGGGTCTGCGACGAAAACTTGCGTAACATGAAACGTGACACCATACCCAAAGCAAGAGATTAAACCTTAAAAATTACATTTACTGCGTCGCGTCGCGGTCGCATAATGGATGGCCAGATGATTAGTCTGTTGAATTTTAAACAAAACACGTATCATTCGTGGAGGGAACGATTTAATGAATTCATTTTAAAATGTATGCTGTAGTAGTACGGATTTATTTTAAAGTTCAGCCTCAAAAACACTGTTAGCATTAAAAATATATCTCTGAAATATAATATAGAAATGCTACGGATAACTGGCAAGTGAATTGAAAAAGAAAATTGGGTGACGTCTCAATTCTTCATACAAATTATATTTTTTTTTAAACGGAAATAAAGAAATACCAAATCGTCGCCCATTGCTTTCAACATCTGATATAATATTCTAAGATCCGAACTTTATAGAAATATCTTCACCAGGCTGATAGTAGAATAAAACCTATTTTATAACAAAACTAGCTGTGACCCGCGACTTCGTCCGCGTGGATACCGTTTATCAGAGTTGGATAAATACAATTATTATATCCTCCTTGAAGTTAAAACTAAATTATTCTAAATTTCGTCAAAATCGACTCAGTAGTTTAGCTGTCAAAGCGGTTCTGATAGATAAACAGACGGAATTACTTCAAAAACTGTTACAACAAAGCAGTGATCCGCAGTTTCACCTAGGTTTTGTGAAAAAGTATAGGTAGGTAGGTATATCACATAGATGATGCCCGCGACTTCGTCTGTATTGAATTAATATTTCGAGTAGGTTATTTTCTTCTCCATGGTCCTAACTATCTTTAATTACAAAAATAAAAATGAAGAATCTTCGCCCATATAATATGTATAACTCCTTACCACAAACATCGGTAGGTAACTATCTATTAGGTACATTACAAAGACACATAGCGTTATAAACAAATCGGGTGCCTTAAATTTTAATATTGTCTTAAGTTTTCGCGATAACTATTATGTATACATATAGTGTACATACAATACTACCTATAGTTATGTATGGCTGCTTTTCACTGCCAAACGGCTAAGCCAATATTAATGTAATTTGGTATAGTAGTTAACACATACGTTACTTTTTATTCCGAAGAAATCTACGGTTTCTGACTTCCAAGAGGCAGAAACGATCATGAAATAAACAAAACCTTGATTTCCATTTTATCTCTGTATGTACAGAAGGCAGTGCATCAAGCTTTACAAATCTGTCAAATTTTTTTACTTGAATTTGAAGTCTATGCCCTCGATAATAAGTTAAAATTGGTTGGGGAAATTTGACAGGTAATGTAACGCTTGTTCCTTCTGTACCTACCTATATATATTAAATCGCGCAAAAGCTCGCCTCCCGCCTTTTTATACCCTACCGCCGCGAGCCGCGTCGAGCGCGGCAACCGTTACGCAAAAATAATCCTTATATCATTCAGTATTCACGCGCGATGGGTTATTAGCGTATTCAAGTTTGGTGTTTCTATACCGATTTCTATGATTCTTTTTTTATTGAATAGGTAATAATGTTAATTTTTTTTTATTAGGGATGAGTGAGAGTATTATAAACGTAAACAAATATAATCAGAAAGCTCCGAACTGCTAAGCTATCGGGATTGACACGTGTTATTGTGAGTCAACCATAAAATATAGACATATACTGTTATGGGATATTTTTTATATAATTTTATGAAGAATATTTCTGTCATACATGATTTCTATGTAGCTTTAACCATTAAGGCTGCACACGCGACGGAAGCTTAAAAAATGAAGTAACTTCTCCCGTTTTTCCAACATTTCCCTGCACTGCTCTGCTCCTATTGATTGTAGCGTGATAATAAGTATACTATAACCTGCCCAGGAATATGAAGAATAATTTTACCAAGTTTCGTTAACATCCGTCGAGTAGTTTTTGTTTCTATAAGGAACATACAGACAGACAGACAGACAGACAAAAATTTTACTGATTGCATTTTTGGCATCAGTATCGATCACTAATCACCCCCTGATAGTTATTTTGAAAAAATATTTCATGTACAGAATTGACCTCTCTACAGATTTATTATAAGTATAGATATAGATTAGTATATTAGAAAATATGTTAAGAATGGTTTGCCTAAAAGAATACTGGACAGACTATTTTTAAAAGCCTCACCTGTCCGTTGTCTGTAATCAAATCTTACAAGTTAAATTTGACCAACTTCCAGGTTTCCGATTGAGCTAAAATTTGCCATGCATGTATAAATCGCATGAGAATGCAATATTATCATGACATATATCTGATCTGATGATGGAGGTGGAAGGTGGCCATAGGAACTCCGTAATTAAACGACGCAACCTCATAGAGTTTGGGTTCGTTTTATTCGACTTGACGAGTACTTTGGTACTAGATGGTATCTAATGATGTCTAATAAATAACGAGGGTCTAATGATGGAGCTAAAAGGTAGCCATAGATGCCAGTTACCTTCACTTGCTTGGTAATGGAAAAAATATATATATCAATATAAGCGTTGTTTTATTGCGAACACGTTGATATAGGGTGAACTATAAAACATCAATTCAACAAATAAATAAATATAAAAGGTGACTGGTGGGTCACTTTCAAAATTCCAGGACGTCATAGTTTAAGATATTATAGATATATTATATTAATTATTTACCCTGTAAACTTCTCCGAAAGTTAAAAAATTCATTACGCAACGCATGGTTACATTAGCGTAATACAATGAATAGGTACTTAGCGGGTGGTGGTGTGCGTGTGGCGGGAACACCGCTGTGTGCGTGTTGACTGAGGCAGCGCGTCGGGAAAAGTGTAGTAAGGTTTCTTTATTTATTCATAGGGATTTCTGGTAAAAAATTAAGAACCTACTTTTATTAATAATTATGATCAGAATCGAGTAAAGAGTGCTCTCCTTCAGTATTGAAAATTTGTCACCAGTCACCCTGTATTTAAGTTTACTTAACTTAAGGTAGTGATTGAACTTAACTCTCGGTAGCGAAACAAACAACGCCACAGGTTGCCGCGCATTCTGTGTGGCCGCACACTTAGAAGGGCTGTTGTTGCAAAATAAGTGAGGCAGTTTAGGACCGCCCAAAACAATAAAAAGATTTTCTTCTACCTCTTATTACTCTTCGATAAATTCTTTTGTTAAAGTATAACCGAATTCTTTTTTTAAATCCAGAACGTGATCTTTATAATATAGACTAAAAATAAATTTCACGTGTTTCATCCGAGCGCCGCCGCCGATATAATGAAGCATCTGAAAATTGTCACTACGATATCCCGGGGATTAAATGGCAAAGAAATTATATAACGTGCTGAAAACGGGCTGATACGCCGAATTCTGCAAACGAAGGTAATCAATGGTCAACTATATACGTTTTATGGAACCTGGCCGTAAATTATTTGAAATTGTATATTTATTATAAGCGTATAAAGCGACGATCATTATAATGTTGCACGTTCAACATTAGTTCTATTTTTTTTGTGATTCTGCAATGTATTTAATCTGAGTAGGTACCTAAATGTATTGTACTTTGAGAAATAGTCCACCTTACTCTAAAGCCTGACATCTAAGTTTTGACATACATTTTAAACAACTTGTGCCCTGGCGGTCCATTAAAACTATTTACCTACATAAATAGTTAAACAAAGCATAAACATTCTTATGTAATAGTTTCACGGCCGTAATTATGCGAGGCTTATAGAGTAAAAATATATTAATGTTGTGTTTTATGTTCGTTGTCATATTATATTTACAAAAATGTGTATTACTAACACACATGACGGTTTTGTTTGTGGATATTTATGATTTGGCAAATATTTTGTCAGAAGAAAAACTTTTATTTGTAGGTTGTACTATGCGAACCAAATACGAATGCAATCGCGCTTGAAGCATACTTACTGCGTGAATGTTAACACAATATACATATAGGGTCTTTTTTATGAAGATCAAAATAGTCTAGGAGAAGGTTAAGAATGATGTGTGGATTCACTTCTGAAAAAAATTTTCTTTGTTAGGTAAATTGATGTTTTATAATTCTCATAAGTTAACAACATTTTATTTTAATCTGTTACTAACGACTAAATAGCAAGTAATAAAAGCGTTTTTCTAACTATTTCTATTAATAAATTCGTTGAACCCCGTTTTTTCCATGGTCAGAAAAATTTGGTCTCTTAATAGAATTGTAAAATTTCAATTAAAAAAATATATATATATATATTTGATCCACATATTATTCTAAACCTTGTCTTAAAATGTTTTCATCTTCAAAACTTACCTTGTATCAGTGAACGAAAAAAGCCTGGAAGAGTAACTAGTGCTCGAAAATGGCCCAACGAAAATATTGTTTTTGTTGTTGATTTGGGTGTTTTCGTGTTTAGTTAGAAGTTGGCAGCATAATGTCCTGGACCATATTTGCCAATTGTAAAAATATAAACAAAGCCATTGCGGTATAAAATGTTTTATAAGTTGATCGCAATTTTTATAAGTAAAACTTGGGACAACTACTACGAGGATGGTGTTATGCCCGAGTACCTAAATAAATTTTCGAATGTTTATAATTTGAAATCAAACCATTTGTGCATTTTTTTTGCAAAATTAAAAAAGGCTTATGATCAACTGCCTGTCAAAGGTAGTCAAAAGTTACGCCCACAAAAATACTTAAATTTATTTACTAAAAAGTACTAGACTTGTGAACCAAAATTTGTCATCCTATATTACAATATAACGTGACCCATATACCTATGGTAAGTAACGTAGGTCAAATAAAGAATCTAATATCTTAAATCATATTGATTTTATGCAAAAAATTTAGGTATATATAAAACTGTTCCGTTACTGACTGAGTGACTGAGGTACTGAGTGACTGACAGACAACGTACAGCCGTAACTACTGGGCACAGAGAGCTGAAATTTGGAACATACATTCTTTAGGGGATGTAGGGGTGCACTAAGGAAGGAATTCCCGAAATTCCCACGGGAACGGGAAATATAGGACTTTTTAGTTTGTATGAAAAATCTTATTCCTTGAGTGCACCGATGTGAAACTTGGCGTAAAGGTTTTTCAATGTACTGTCTGGTTGTGTTATGAAAGGAATTCCCGAAATTCCCACGGGAACGGGAAATATATGATGTTTTAGTTTGTATGAAAAAATCCCATCCCTTGAGTGCACGGATGTGATACTTGATATAAAGGTTCCTCAATAAGTTTCTGTTTGTATTATGGAAGGAATTTCCGAAATTCCCACGGGAAGGGGTTGGACTTTTTAGTTTGTATGAAAAATCTAATTCCTTGAGTGTACGGATGTGATACTTGGCATGAAGGTTCTTCAAAGAGTGACTGGTCGTGCTACGAAAAAAATTCCCAAAATTCCCACGGACGCGGGAAATATATGATTTTTAGTTTGTATGAAAAAAACTTATTCCTTGAATGCATGGGTGTAGGGGTTGAGTACCTTGGTATAAAGGTTCTTTCAGTGGGTGTTCGGTTGTATAGTTTCTGAAATTTCCACGAGGAGGGTAGTTAAGCGCATACGAAGTTGCGGGATAAAGCTAGTACAATGTATAAGTACATTTTTGGATGTTATCTATTTTAATTTTCTTAAATATATCAATCTGACAGCACCTATTCATGCATAGTTTCACTTATATTAGTCATTGTATTTGCAAGATACGCTTTTTTGCTTACAATAGTAAAAATCAATAAAATATGGACAAAAACGAACAACGTAGGTACGGTGATTATGTACCGCTACCTGAAAAAAATGTCTACGAAGATTTGTTTTAGACATTAGGGGATCATGCTTTATCCTAATCAATGGTCGCTTACTGGGATGCTGAATTTAAATTCAAACAAGGAGATCGACCTATTAAGACAATCAGCGCACACTGAAGCCTTTAACTTCCGTTACAGATAAAAATGTCAAAAAAGTTGAGAAAATGGTTCCAACATCACACATATATTTTATTACAGTATAATTTATACTAAAATAGTAAATAATCACAAAAATATCTGCCGCCACCGGGATTCAAACCCAGTTCTGGCCTTGAAGGCAGTCTCTGTTACCACTACACCAGCCGGTCGTCAAATTATAAACGTAATCTTTTTGTCTAAATCATAAACAAAATAAAAAAAATATGCGTAGTAAAAATATTCATCACTTTCACTTTACATAAATCATCCACTATGACGACCCTTTCAAGTTCGCAAATGTTCGCAAATGTACGTTTCAACGGCCAATGATGTTATTGTTACTGTGTGTTGTCTAGCCAATGAGCGACGTGCGTTGACAAATAAAACTAATCTCATTTTATTATTTTCAAAGAAAACAACTAGGTGTTAAAAGGAAACTAAGCTCGTGTGCCGCTTTTCAAAGAGATTTTGTTTGAAGTTACTCTTCTATGCTTTTTTCGTTCACTGCCTTGTATATGACATATTTTTATTAATGACAAAAAAGGTAGTTCAAAATATTTTGCTACAGGTAAGTACCTAATGTTAGGAAAGAAAACGTTAATATGATTCGAATACAATTTTATTGTGCCCCACAATATGGAACACATATTTATATAATGTCCACATAATTATTAAGCAAATGCTCAATCATATAAACCCCGCTTCAAAGTTTAACCAGCTTTGTTTTATTTTTATTTAAACAATTATAATTACTTTGTTTCGTCTGATTAGAATCTGGTTACAAAATATGCGAAAGTAGGTCGCAAATAATATTTTATGAGACTTTTGTGTGTTTGTTTGTTGCACACCTCACACATCACTAATGAAGTTGTTGTGAATCTCATAACAATATGGCACCTTAACAGTCCTATTCTTACTAGGCACGCATAGTAATACGGTTAGGAAGTACTTACTCTGAAGCACTGAACCGTACTTCCGGTTCTTGTTAAAAACTTCTGCTCCAAGAAGTCATCGGGAAACAACTAGAATTTTGTAAAATTAATTATTGAAGTATTCAAATTTTCTTCGCCCGTGTCAGAAGGAAATTAATTTAACTTTTGTGATATCGGGATGTTTAATGAAACAGTAGTTAATTATGTAACTTAACTTCTATCAACAATATTTCTAATAGAATAGAAATATATATAATTTTCCGAACCTTCCTTTACATTTTTGTTCTACACGTCACTGCTTTTAGGTATTATATTGAAATCAAAACGTTAAAAGTGCCAAGATAGTGATAATAGCTAACATAGCCACGATAGTTATAAATTGTAAAAATGAGCTTGATTGAGCTCAATTTAAACATCCCCTTTCTAAAGAAAATTGTAACGTTATGACCATGACCGATTTGACACTAGAAGCCTTTTAAAAATACTTTTATTTCGAGTGTGATAATATTCTAATATTGTACTGCTTCGTTGGCACGTTTCAAACAAACCGCAGCTACATATTCACTGGAATTTCTTTGTTTCGTTACGTCACCATGCTAAAGCCGGTTAAAGCTAGTGTTTGATAAAGTTTTGACACCTTTCAAATGTTCGTGTCTGATCAAAACTGCGTTATTGAAATAAAGATAAAAAAAATGTGTACATTTTGTGTACACGTTTCGCTTTTTAATGTCAATTATAAAATTAAGTGTAAATTAGGCAGTGAACTGGCCGCAGTGCAACAAAAATAACTGGGACTCACGCGAATCAAACATAACTTAGGGTCATGGCGCACGAGTCAACGATCGATTTCGTATAAGGAACGCGTGACGGGTTTTTGAACGTTTCGTTTGGTCATGATTTGTAGTGCGCAGCCTTAGACCCCCGGGAAATCTATGAAAAGCCACATTTGTTGCAATCGTTTGAAGAAATGTTATCAATTTCTAATAGATTTGTGTACGCTAATACTCAATACATTCTTAAACGTTTGCATTTTAGAACTTTCTCTTAGTTAACGTCATGAAAATGCTCCATTGTAATTGAAGTGTGACTCGGAACAATCAGCATACATACAACAATTAAAATTAACCCAGATATATTTTTATTTAAGTTAAAGAAATAAAATCAACATTCTTAACGCCTATAAGATTCATGGATTTGTATTAATGCCACTTACGAAACCCCGTAATTTTTACACAAGAAAATAATAAGATTCTTTGTTTCTCTAAACGAACTACATAGTTCTTATCCATGAAAAAAACTTGTCATAAATTGTAGAAACTACTCGAAAATACAACAAAGTTTTTCTTTGTCAAACATGCAATGAGAAACTTTTGATTTTTATATATTTACTAAACTCTGGCTTTTATAAAGGTAAGGGGCTGCATCACCTACCGCTTCGTTTATATCGAGGGCGCTTGAAATACATGAAAAATGCTATTTCAACGCGAAACAAAATGATAAAGTTGTTGCTTGTCCCGTATAAACCTAGACTTTGTATGGACAAATAAAAAGTAGTCGTAGATTTTCATAGTAAAAATAGAACGTCGACTCTAAATCTTTAGTTCAATTTTTTTGGCTCTATTTCCAGATACTGTCTTCATATACCTACTTTTGAGCTAACCAGGCATTTTATTATTGCATTTGAAGGTTTAGTTATAAGGAAATGGCAGCAATTTCTCTACTCTTCCCTAGTCATCCTACAAAAATAAATACTTAAAGGTCCTTTAAAAGAAGGCTTACTTAAACTTTTTAACAAGCATACCTTGACAATACCTTTAACTTTAACGCCATTTTTTCAGTCCTGTTAGTTGAGCTTGAGACACGATTTATTTTTATTTGTTTTAAACTTAAAAATATTTAATTGATATTGTCACATAGGTACCAAAAAATCTTTCATTGGCACATGTCAAAGGCTCAAAATAAAGATGTTCGTAGTTTGGTTTTTAGATTTTCAAGAATGAGTGTGACTCATTTGAATGAGTTCTATGTTTTAAACTTACCTATCCAAAATTTAACAAATACTTATAATGCTAAGTTATTCTCTTTATATTCCCGCTTACTAATTATTTTTAACAGCAAATAAAGATGTTCTTATAAAGTTTGTTTTTAGATTGTCACGAATGAGTATGCGTTACTTGACCTCGTTCGCGGCGCCGCCGGCTCTGAGCCCGGTCGCTTTGACCGTGTCACTCTTTTCTGCATATTTATTTTAATTAAGTTTGCTTTGGATTCAGCGCAAATGAGTGAACTGAAAACTCATTTGCGAGTATAGTTTTAGTGTATCTAAGGATGTAACGGCAACTTTGGTATATGTAATGTAATGTGTTGTTGACTTTCAATGGTATGTATGCAAAATTTGGTAGAAATATTTGTATGTTTTTCTTTGAATTTTAATATAAAAACGATAAAAATACCCAAATGGCGCCCTTGTTCGTTTGTTTAAATCAGTTACTTGATATCTTAAATAGACTACAATAGCACAATAAAAAAAATAACTCAGGAAAGGTCGGGAAACACATTTTTGTTAAATAGAGAATGGGTTAAAATATAGCGTGTTAAAAAGGCCTCACAGTATTTGAATTTTAAGAACAATTTATAACAAAATATATTTAGGTTATTTTAATAAATAAGGTTCAAAAAAAGGTTTTATTCCATACACAAAAAAATAACATAAACAGTAGGTAATGTCTTAATGTAAACCCACATTTTTTTAATATTAACTTGTCATTGCATATCTTATCTTTGATAATGTAATTCTAGCTTAGATATACCTCGGCGAGTGTTTGTTGCGAGCATGCACCCTCTGAGTCGCAAGTGGGTACAGTCACACGTGGTCCCCCTTCATGTGGTGCGACCCCACTTCATTAACTGTACGACGACCCTAGCTGTTAAACAGAAGGACTTTACCTTCGCGATGGGTGTGTTTGTCTGATTTTGAGTTCCGAAAACTTTGGTTTGGCAAGTTTTTCCTAAAATTACTTCATTTATTTTTAAAGGTAAAATTTTTATAGTCCGTTTTTATTCAGTATACATATAGTCAGTACACAATCTTTTAACTTCACATTATTTATTTAATAAATTGTGTAACGTTTTGTAAGAGATGAACGAATTGTTAGATGAATATCTAAGGCTGCAAACTGGACGGCAGCGACAGCGGCGCGGGCAGTGATTTCCGCGACACGATAGAAAGTATTGAGTTTTCATGAAACCGCGACAAGTCGCTCGAGCGCCCGCTGGCGTCGCTGCCCGCGCCGCTGTCGCTGCCGTCCAGTTTGCAGCCTTAGGAGTAACTCAAATGATAATATACCTAATGTTGCAGCTTATTATTAATCTTACTGATATTATAAAATGTGAAAGGTTGGATGCATGGATGGATGTTTATTCCTCAATCACGACAGAACGGCTCAACAGATTTAGATGAAATTTGGCATAGTGATAGCAGTCTGAAATAACACATAGGCTTTTTATCCCTCGATATTCCCGCGGGGTTCGAAATTGTGAGGGTAAAACCCGCGCATAACAGCTTTTTAAAGGACAAATCTCGTTACAAAATCAAACACAGATTGTCTACTAAATAAGAAAAGTAAGAAAGAACTCAGCACAGACGTCCCGAGGTTATAAAGGGAAACGTCTTGCCTTGCTCGTAAATACCCATCATGCAAGTGCACCCTGCAGAAGTTTGTCTGCATGTTGGCAAACAACAATGCTCGGAGTTTACAGGCGGTCGTTGCATGACTGCAGATAGCCGGCTACGAGGCAAGTTTCATGTGGGAACTGTGCTCGGGTCTTGAGTTTGTCTTCCTGCTTTATATTTAAAGATCAGGATTGTATCGGATGAATTCGGATGTATGTATGTCATGCGATAATATTTTTCTCGATCTTATTTGAAAACTTCAAATAGTAGAAACTAAAGTAAAGCTTGTTTTATTAGGTTGATAAAGCGTACACAGAGATAAAGTTAATTTGAGCTTTTATTAGTATTTCGGATGTATTACAAGCTAACCTCACTAGTTGTAATGCCCCGTGCCGTGTACAATCGATGTGCCGGCGCCAGTAGGCCGCGCCGGCCGCTGCGGCCCGCTGCGCGATCTTATCGCACTCCACGACTGCCCTGAATTTAATTCAAATACCATTGTTTACTCTGTAACTCTACGTATGGCCCAGATCCTACTGAAATTCGGACTCTGTTTGACTTGGGAGCTTTTGAAACAAATTTTAGTCACGTTTTCTGTAATTGTGATGCGGATCCACGACGTAAGTGCTAGAGGATATTAAACCGCAAAGTTCAAGTTTAACTAAATTTCTAATGTCATACATTTATTTACTGCTTGTATATGATGCATATGATCGTATATGACGCAATACTCGTAGACTTTCGTTGAGCTCTTGACCATGACTACGTTACGTAAACATCTCCGAGCTACAGAACTGTAGATAAGTCATTATTATTCTTTATCTTACATAACATTAAGACAGGAAAAAAGAAACATAATAGGTCACTCAATTTAATATAATACCTGTACATTCTGATTAATATAATTTATATGTTAGGTACTAATATTTTGGAGTAAACCAATGAGAAAAAGGTGTATAATTTATAGTTTACATCACTAAAACACGATTATATTTTAACTGAACACCGTCAACTGAATCATACTGGAAATTGAATTAGCTAAAAGCACAATATAATAAGAGGCTCTTATTAAGAGCTACCAGTTAAATTGAATATTAATTGAGTTGTGATTTAAATATTAATTGGCAATTATTAAAGCAATTCAATTTGAAACTAACAAAGTTAGCCGCCGTATTCCGGTTATATTTCGCCGGAATTATCTAATGTGTCGACAAAGTGTAGCAAAACGGCTGGTTCCCAGGGAAGCCAAATGTTTGAACTAAGTCGTCGGTACGATCCCTCCAGCTAAATGTTTTAACTGCCAATACAATAGGCAAATACTGGTTTAATTCCGGAGCTATAATGGAAACCATTTACCAGGAATTTAAATTATTTCAAAGTTTTAACAGCGTCGCGTTTTCAGTCAAATTATTTATGGCTTGTCAGAATTAATTTATCATTACTTAGCAAGGAATGATGATCGACAGAACTAGATAAGTTTGAGGTATTGTAACCGCGATTTGACAATCCGAAATGTACATTACCGTTTCAATTCCTCCCCGGAGTCGTGTTCCAGTCGGTAATTAACTTCCTGCTCGTACGAAGGGAATGAAAAGTCGAGAGACAGAATATTCCAGAAAGAACAATTCCGTAAAACTATACCTACTGAGTTGCTAGCTTGTGTTGCTCCTTTCTATGAAAATGAAGATAGTTGCCTGCTATAAAAGTGCCTCGGGGTAAATAAGTTATGTTTACTGATGTAGTAATATTTTCTTATGAATCTGGAAAATGTAGTTTCTCGCTTTAGGGTGTACTATAACAGTAAAAATAAAATCTTATTTTTTGATCGACAAGCTACTTTTGTTACGATGCTACGTAGGGACAGTTATTTATAACCCTTCTGAAATTTTTATTATAATTTAATTTATCGTTGCTACAGGTAAAGTTATCTTTGTATACTAATATATATTAGGTAGTTACGGTTATTGAAGGTTTTCTTTACATTTCAAAGCGAAAGTTAGGTCCTCCATACATGTCCTGGTACATTTTGTGGGAGAAGTTTTGGATTTACTTATTGAAACACCTTTTTTCTATAACAAATTAAGTATTCGTAATTCATACGCATATATTGGGATTATTCTAATTCGTTATATGACGTGTTGGGTAGGGTTTTCAACATCTTTCAGATTATTGCAGAGTTGGTTTGTATATTGAATTTTAAAATATACAATAAACAGCTGATGATACTACGACTATTTTATTCCATTCTCGTTTAAATACTCTGGTCCCAGTTTGTCATGTTCATGTAAGTAATTTGGTTGTGGCATTACATTGGCTCTCACAACTAGCTGTCTTGTTTTTGTTTTTTATACATGTCATGATAATTTTTTACTGTACCTATTCGTATTAATTTTGTATAATCCTGACTGAAAAAGAGTTATTTCCGCCGGTTTTTTTTTGTCAACACCTTGTTTAAGCCCAAGTACAAAATTGTGACGTCATGAAGCGGCCATTCGATGGTCTTATGATGAATAAATAATTTTCGTTTCAAATATTTCATTTCATTTCATTATGTTCTGAATCAGTTAGGCAATTAGAAACGTTTATTTATCAAGCGATATTTATATCTCGGCAAGCCTTTAAGATGTAATTATGCTTTCCCTACTAATCGATCAACCTGTATACTCATGCCACCCTGCTTTTATTTTATAGGTACATTATTTTTTGTCAATTGAGAAAAGCGATGTAAAGTTAAATGAAAATAATTTCTAAAGTAATGGTTAACTTCGCTTTGTTGTTGATGCATTTTGCAGTGTTTGAATCAGACACAGTTAAGAAATATACCGTCTCCATTTTAGTTTCATCTTTTCAAAACACTTTACAAATAGATATTTTTCAGTGTTAATTTTAAGATTTGAAAACCTTGTGATTTAAACAAAGTGTTATTCAAATCATTACTTAAATGTAGCTAGTAATTTTCACCTTCAGACCGTGGATCTATGACCTCAAGGAACAAGAAAAATATACTATTTGCAAGTAGTATTTTAAATACATACTTCTCCTTAATAAATATTTGTCGATAAGTAGGAAACTGTAGTTGTAACTAAACTAGTTACCTACTCAATAACATTTACTAATATTTACGGTACAGAAAATGCTAAAACTTTTCTGCTGCCTGATCATTAGATATTTAGAAATAACTTTTAGTAAATCGGTCCCAATGAGAAAGTCTCTACTTTACCTACACATTACTTTTCCGTGTCACATAAAATTTCACGTAGTTCTTAAAGTTAGGTAATGTATAGACTGCGAACTCGTCCATTTGTATGCGTAAGCGAGCAGGGGCGAAGGGGGTGATGTAGAAGGGGCAGGGGGAGTCCATGCACCCCGACTACGGTAAATGAATAAATATTTTCCTAATGCACCCACTATGGCGTATTGGTGCGAGCGAATAAAGAATTTGAAGAAGGAATTGTGTTGATTTATTTACCGTGCCTAAAGAATATGTGGACGAAAATATGATGCTTCGAAATTCGATTGTGAATTTGTTACTCTATTAAACGTGTTGTATGAGTCATAACTGCTAATCAATATTAGTGATTATTATATTGACTGTAAGGGTGATTAAGAACTTCGATATCAATGGAATTTCTTTGATGTTTTTAACTCTGTTAACCCGAACATGCAATTAATTCGGGTTTCGTACCTATTTCAACACAGCGCTAAGTTTCCCGGAGGTTTTCTCTTGTATCGCGGTAGAGAGGCGCGGCGAATGTCATATTGTGCTGTAGGTTACCTTTTTTCTTTCCAACCTGGTTCCCTGCACAACACAACGTATGGAAATAACGAAACAATGGGTTTTATGAGAAATACGAAAAGAAAAACTTTTACGGTGTAGACAGAAATAGTTTGGTGTGGATGTTGTGTTTTTGGATGTTCTGTTTTTTGAGTATTTCCAGTCCAAAAAAAATTATAGAATGGTTTCATGTCGATTTCAATAAGTAGTTGTTCTATAATTTATATCAGAGATTTATACATTCGGAATCAGGTTTTCCTTGAGTTAAGAGGATTTGAACGTTTTTATTTGTATTGGATGCCCAGTAAGCTTGGATTTCTTTGGCGCAAGCGACCACTTATTTTGATTTTAAGTTAATTTTATTATTATTATTATTTATTATTATTTATTTATTATTTATTACCAATAACAAACAATTATTTATAAATTCTCAATATCGAATTATAATTTCAAGAGTTAAAGAGATCAAAGGAATGAACTATTATTATATAGAAATTAATATTCTTGTATTATAACTTCACTAGGGGTATCGACGTACTTAGGACATGTATTCTTAAGGGCTCTTAACATCGAGGGCGATATTAAGATTATAAACATATCGACGGTAAAAAGCGAACCTGCTGTAACACACATATCATACATTTTTTAAATAGAGCATTTTGTGGGTTACGAGTTCGCTTTTTACAGTCGATATCATATAAACTTTTTTATTTCATATTTAGAATCAGAAAAAAATTCTGTATCGAATGGTTTTACTCCCGTGGCTCTACGGTAGTTTAAGAGTTTCTCTAGTTTAAAATATATGATTTTTAAAAAGTTTTTGGGCTCTCCTAACCATTTTGCATATTGTGGGTTACAGTAGGTTTGCTTTTTACGTTGATATGTATGGGTTACAGCAGGTTCGCTTTTTACCGTCGATATGTTAAGTGGAACTTAAGATCGTTCTAAAAGTTGACAGAGTTTTTAACAGACAATGAAACTTGTTGTGGCCTGTACGGTGGATGCCCTTTATTCAGCTTCCAACAGTCAAACTTAACCCTCGTCAGACGCAAACATAGTCTAGAACTTCGATTATACGTAACAACCTTTAGCTTTTGTTAAAATATTCGTAAATTAATAAATAGAAAAGGTCGATACATTTCTAGACATACCTATAAAGAACATATATTTCTGGATATAACTTATTCAGTATGTACCTTCTTCATTGAAACAAAAAACTGTTGTATTTATAATGAAGAGATAAATTCCCTATTTTCGCAAATGTGAAATTTCCTCTAGCTATTGGTTTTTGTGCGGTCGAAAACTTTTCTCATCCGTCTCATCATCGATTTCATTTTATAGCTATTTATTTGTTATTGAATGAAGTTTGTTACGGAACTATCTTCACTAGAGATAGGTATCTTGCCGCCCTCTCGAAGCCGCTCATTCCTTCTTCACATTTTATCCGTTTTATTGGCGAAATAAGACTCGTCGCGAAGGGGAGATTCTGAGATTACAATTTTTTATTTAACGCTTACCCGAGAACAATTAAGGAATAAAAATTTTCGTATAAGTCATTATCTTCTTGTTATTTATTTATATGTATAGTAAAAATTTAGTAAAATTTTAGTTTCCATTTATGTTTTGAAAATCGACTTTATTTAAAATATCTTTATGAATATGTACGATATTGCACTAAATTTAAAGTTATATTTTTTAGTTCAAATATTGAAATAGGTATTAAGGCTCTAAATTCCTCTACTTTGCGAATCTATTTTGTTTAAACAGCGCATGTGCGAGATTCCGACGCGCCTCTCGCCGCAGTTCCCCGCCAGTCGTCACTACTGTCGCCCGTAGCGCCGACTTCCACGTAGTCCGTAGCGCGTAGACACCTGCAGTATAACTACCCAACCTACTTGCTTATAGCATACCACTTTTTTTTCTTTCCAACAAAAACGTCTGCAAGTGAAAATCGTGCCAGTACAACTTTGCGTGTTAAATCAAAAGTGCTAGTGCTAGTAGCAGCTGAGATGGATTTTAGTATCGAGAAATAGATAAGCCACACGCATCTAAAGCCTGTTGTGTAAGTTTAACGGTTGGAATAGATTGTTTTCTTTATTATTTAGTCGATACTGCTTTCTATAAATCTTGCATGCTACTGGCTATCGATTATGCTACGATGATTCCGCAAGGTCATTTTTTATAATGCTGGTATGTTCATGCACATTGACTTAAGCACTAGATTTTTATACTTTCGTCTATTTAGAAGAACGGTTCATTAAGGATTTTTAATCTTCCAAACCGTAATTACTAAATGAATAAAAAAACATACTTAAACTCAACCGTTCAAAGAAACTTTATTTTGTTACCTTTGAAAAATTTCCTAAAATAAACTGTTTAACTTCAATCTTTGATGCATTGCTATTATCGCATTTTCATTTGCATTTTTATTCAATTTACCTACATCACAGAAGGAGGTTTGTTCAAATTTAACTTAAAATCTTTCGTTTCTTTTATATGTATGTCTTTGACGACATTATAATTATTACCATTTTTATGTATCATAGATTCCAGCATTATTATCTTGATTCGTAACTTGCTTTAAATATTCACTTACAAATGAAATTAGCAATCACATCAAAACTTATTCTTGTTATGTAACTATGTGGCAAATAGTCAATCGTAGCGACAAACAGATAGATAGAGCTCCAAATTTTCTTTTCGCCTGCTACATTGGCCTTGTCGCTATCAAAGGGTCTTGAAATAATAAATTGATCTTTATTCAAGGTCTTCCTTTGTGAGGAATGAACGAAAAACGTCGTTTTGTACACTAGTTAACTAGTAGGACCATTATTTAAAGGCATTCTTCTTAGTATATACTATAAAATAAATGATCTAAATATATAGCGTTTTCAGATTTAGTAAGCAAGGGTTGTGTATTACTCGTACTTTCCTCATTTACCTGAGCTATTTGTTTAAATAGCGGTCGGTAACATTTAGTGAGGAGGCGCACTGAGCCGTGAAGTCTCAAAGAGGTTTATTTGAGTTCCTTAAGGCCATGACTAATTCTAAGTAATGAACTTAACCAGAATGTAGGAATGTTGGTTATTCCGTTATAAGTTTTAGCTGATGATCAAGAAAGTGTACTTGAATTTACACTAGAGGACACTAGGTAAAAATAATAGATGAACTATTTGTAATGTTTTACGACATCGGTTTAGAAATAAAATGTTCAATAAACAAAACACATTTATTTTTGAACATTTATTTAGAACAGCAAAATATTCAAGTATTTACGAATATTCGCCCGAGTATCCTACTATTAAGTTTTTTATTATTATGGATATCCCTATCGTGCCTAGATGAGCTGGTTGTCTCATGAGAAATGACTCATGCTTAGTCACAAGAGTTCTTAAGGATCGCCTAGCGACCACTCTTCATTTCAAAACTTTTGGCAAATGCCTTTATATTTATATAGTTATTTGGAGTAGTAAGTATTTTCTTAAAACCGCATGCGTTGCTTTCATCGTCATATTAACTCGCCATCTATTAAAATAAATTGTAAGGTGTGGAGACATTTATGTTAAACATGTGCACTGTTACAAACAAATCTATTTACTTTTAATATTTTTCATGTAACTGTTCTATCAATATATTTTTAGAAGATACTTCAAGCTACTTTTACAGCATGATTTAGTTTTGTTGTTATATAGCTGCATCATACAATTTTTTAATTCCACAAAGCATATTGTTTGTTTTTAAAAGACTAGGAACAATTTCTCTCAGCATATTTTTTGACTACACTTTCAATTTCTGAACGTAAATAACAAATGAATGGCATACATAATTCTATTACGGCTTTTAACGCAATTCAGCCCTATTCAATTTAAATATTCAAGCGAATTTCATATTAATTTACAATGACTATTCAGTCGCGAGTGAAATTCTGGGTAGATTTTAGAGCAAACTAATTGAAATCACATTGCAATGTAGTCTATTCTAGTCTGAAAATGGTTGAGAATAAAAATCAACGTCAAGGAAAATGGAAAAAAAGCAAACTATGTGAATCTCGTATTTTCTCAGTCAATTTAGCAATAGAAGACAGAAACTCATAGCCTTATTTTCCAATGGAAATCAGTTTGAATTTAAAGAACTATCTCAAATCGAATTGAAATAATACTATTTCTTTGCAATCGTGTAACGTTACTTTGAAAGCTTTAAAGAAAGAGCAAGAATTGGTTGTTTTTGGTTTTTGTGGTAAAAAGGCTTATTATAATCAGTAGCATCGATCGCATATTTTTTTTGTATTATTCTTACAGTTTAAAGTTTAAACAAAAGGCGGCATTGGTAGTTCCAACACACTAACTAACTTTTGCAAACTCGATCCGATGACAGGGTGACACTGCGTTTTTTGTATTTTTTATTATAAACTCAGTCCCTCCCCGCCGCTTCTTTACAGCACTATTATTAAAAAAAACTTATTCATAGTTTTACTAATACATGCATTGTCACATTTCTAAATATTGAAATAAACAATATTTCAAGTTCACTTCAAAATAAAGAACAGTAATAATGTACATTTTTCTTGACTTGTCTGGACATCGTCCGGTTGAGAGAGAAAAGTTTACTGAAATTGGAATCTATTAAACTGCGAATGTTGGGGCTAGGCAGGTGAATCAGTTCTTGTCACTTTTTAGGAAACTTAGAAAAGAAATATGTCTTCTTCGGCGTTGATAGCACTCACATCGTCGATTTTATTGGATTACTTCAAATCTGCAAAAGTACAGATGTATTCTAATTTTGTAAATGAATTAATTTGTACAAATCACATTAATAATTTTGATAAATTAAAATCAATGTAACCTAATTTGAATGACTTTGAAAATCTTCATCAAATAAAAAATCAGTCAAGTGCGATTCATATTAGATTTTTTCCCCTTTGTACGATCAACAAATTCGTACAATAGAATAGAACAAAGAGCGTCAAAATATGCGACATAACCGGATCATAAACGGCCATATTTTTTGATTGCGTTAACTTAGAAGTTTGATTTTTTTCCTGCTCTGAGAGTTTGCAGACTAAGTATTTAATATTCAGCTTGATATCTCCATTCGTTTTTTTTTCAGTTTCGCGACACTGGAAACAACTATTGAAACAAAATCGAACCATCAAATACAACAAAACCGTTCGGCCCCAGGGCCTAAATTAATCAGAATGCACAGTTGTCTCCTCCTGTTTGTTTTGTAACGTTCAATGTGTAATTTTGACTATCCAGTTACATAGAACGCCGACAGCGCTCCCGTTGATTAAAGACTTATATCGACGCGCTATTGTATATTATTTTCCGACAAAATGTGCTACTGTTTTGAACAATAGGCTTCTATATTTTCAAAGGGGATTTTACAAGTTCAGATTGATGTGCAGTTTTATTTTAATTGTAAAGTAAAACCTTAAGAATGGAAAGCTGTGTTAACAATAGTTTTTGCTTTGTTTTGTTATGTTGACGATGGTAGAATGTTGGCGTATTTAATAAGTTAAGACTTTACTTTGGGGAGTTCGCTGTTTTATACCAGAGGGTTTCATACCAGTGGTATGAATATCCGAATAGCGTTTTAGCGAAAACTATCGCCAGAGTATGTAGTTCTACGAACAAAGTGATTACCGATGGTTGTTATGAATCTCAAAATTTTCTTCGTTTAGTAGTCGATACAGCCTACAGATATGTCTAAAAGTTAATACTGTTTTTTGATAATCTGTTATCATAAAAGATTGAGATTAATGAGCAACCTAGGTTTTTACGAGTTAGAAGAATTGTTAGAAGAAATATTTTAATACAAATAAAATGGTTTTCTACCCGACAGTCAAAGACATCGTTTTTTTTCTTAGTTTTTGACAGTGGTATGAATCGACCCATTCAAAAACGTTATTCGGCGATTCATACCACTGGTATGGTAGGAAACCCCCCTGGTATGAAACAGCGAACTCCCCTTATTGTGCGGTTCTAACAGACACGTGTGTGTACTTTTTTGTAAATTGAGGGAAGTAATCGGGAAAAATTAGACAAAAACGTGTCTTTAAGAGGTAGCTAGGTACT
This sequence comes from Stenoptilia bipunctidactyla, assembly GCA_944452665.1. Lineage (NCBI taxonomy): Eukaryota > Metazoa > Arthropoda > Insecta > Lepidoptera > Pterophoridae > Stenoptilia > Stenoptilia bipunctidactyla. Next base: position 16,379,791 of record OX101726.1, read on the forward strand.
ATAAATATTCACACACTCAATAGTGTATTTTTGTATTAAATTTGATTTTAGCATTGTGGTGTTTTTTCGAAGGTCGAGGACTGTGATTTAATATTAGTGTCATTTAATATTAGTTCGACATCGTTCGAACGCTAATTATTATTTTAGCCTGCGCTGTCCACTGCTAATAACTTTGTTTAAAGTTTATCGAAATTATCTTCAAAAGGTATTTCATATACCCACGCACATGTAATAGCACCACAACTTAATTAGATACCTGTACCGTGTCTTAGTAGTATCACAAGAACTAAGAAAATTGCGTTATGCAAATAAAGTATAGTATTTCTACTACTTTGATAGGTAAGTATTTAATTCTGTTTCTGCTCGCATATAAAATTATTTACACTTTTTTATTTCCCTTTATTTTTTAATATAACAAGAATGTACAAATTATTTTCCTTATTAAATCTCTTAAATCTCCAAAAGCTTTGTAAGATTTAATTATATCGGACGTTACGAAAAGCAGACAAAAACCTCAATAAAATTAAATCAGAATATACAAACTAATCATAATTTTAGTGCCGGTCTGAACGTAGATAATTAGATGACGTTGTCCCCCAACGTAGGGTTCGCAGCACATCATGAATGAAATTGATTTCTTAGGGGCTTCGTTCGTAATGCTTGGGGACTCATAGAGGCTCGGGGTGACTAATGAAAGTTACTTATGTGGGCATGAATGCCGCCCAAAACAGTCCGTTTTTGTATATGCAAGTATTATTTATAAAAACTCGAAAGAAAAAGTTGGGTCTTAACCGTGTTTAAACATTACTCTATTTAATTTATTAACTCGACGTGACGCTAAGAACTCTGTCAGCTAGACTCAGCAAAAATAGAGTGGGAACTCGCAAAAATATTGCTACTTATTCTGGAACCCTCATACCTATGTTATATATTATATAGACCACTAGCTGAGGTTGGAATCAGAGGATAGTAAGTTGAATTCTAACATCGACTTTCTCGTTAGAAAATTAAACAGAATGTGTCAAAATAGTTAAGTCCTTGGGAGATATTTAAATTGTTGCTAAACACTTCTACACAGTTTTCACAATTTTAATGCACTGGTTATTGACACTAGTTTACCCAGCTAATTCTAGCGAGGTGGCACAATTGAGACCCCCGCAACGTTTGAATCGACCAGTACGACCCCATTACCTTAGCTAACATTGCAGAGTCGACGGATAAAACAAACAGTTCTATTAGGTCTCAATCAACGCGACACTTAGTCCATAGATATCTAAAGTCAGGGACGTATTTACAATAAGCGTAAAGGATGACTGATGATTGCCGAGTTTTTTGCCGACTTTTCAGTGGAGGCACCTTTCGAATCGCTGTTAGTTAAAACAAGACCATTATAGTCTTTCAACCGACTTTAAGTAGGAGAAGGATTCAATTGTTATTTGTATGTAATTGTCACACGATTATTACTTCAACTTATCTTGATTGATTGATTGCTGGTTTATTTGGTAGATATTTTATGAATTTCATCGAAATAATTTCAGCGTTTTTCGAAAAAGGATTTATCAAAAATATTCCATATTTTTTCCATTTAATATAATCTAGGAATTGTTTGTGAATCAATCGTGAATCAAGTCGGATTTTATAGTGCCTTGCATTTGTTGATTATTTTTGTAATACCGAGAATCGTATTCTCTTAAGAAGGTACTCTGAGGTAGTTGTAGGAGTAATCTCACTAAGAGTATTCCAAATGTATTCAGCGCTATTCAGCGTAGTGACAGACGGTAACGAAGTTATAACAAAACTAAGTCTTGTGCTAATGTGTGTACGTGTGACGGTGTGAGGGAGATTTACTGCTTCAATTACTTGACAAGCACATAATTATGTACCGGTTTACGAGTGTGTAGATACGCGCGAATGTGTCGAATTGTACCTACGGGCTTTAATGGAAAGCACATTAATATAAAACTTTAAAGGAAAACAAATAAAACATATATTGCGTATCGTATTAGGTCAAGTTACTGTTGTACGAGTAAAATTAATCAAAAAGTATTTTGATTTTATGAATATATGATGCTCTAAAAGTTTTTGCGCGTAACGACAATTCATGTATTATATGATTGTGTTTTGTTTTACTTTCCTATGAAGAAAGTTTAAACAATTCCTATGGGGGATATGCTCCACCAATTACCTTAAACTCCTTGTATAATGCCTGCACGTTTGTTTCATGGGCTTTTATAGCTTTGCCTGAAACGCGAATAACGAGCGTAAATCATTGATTATGTGTAGGTGCTTTCGTAAATTTGCCCTGTATTCAATTGTTTGAGTGCGTTACGCTTTTCCGATATTTATTCTCTTTGTTTTGAATTGTTTAAGTGTATTCGTATAATTGGAGTTTCAATGGATATAGGGCGCAGTTTATTTTTATTATGTTCTTAAATAATTGGGTTCAGTATATTTTTAAAATTTTATTATTCTCGTGACTTTTTACGATGTATATCGATTTAAAGTATTAAAATTAAAACATTTGCATTGTGCATTGTATCTATGAAGTAAGTTAGTGTAAGCATTTACTGAACCAGCAGAGTTGAAAATAACTTCACCACGAGTCGATGAACGCGGCTGCTAAAAATAATGCTCAATATGTGCAAAACGAATTATTAAGTTAAAACCACTTCAGTGTATCGCTTTCGTTTTGAATTTAGCTAAGTGCTAGTTTTCAGCATGAAGGTATTTAAGTAGTTCTGAAATATGGTAGTAACGCATCAGATTTCCAGCCCTAGTGAGTGACGTCATTCAAATTCCCCTTTCAATACTTACTGTACTGGTAATCCAAAATCTGGAGAAAAGTTAGTTGATGAATAACTGACGACGGGTTTCTTTATCGTATGTGAAATTAATCCTCATATTATGCCAGTTTTTTATTGCATAAAAGGACAATAGTTTGTTCAGTTTGAGTTAAAATTGACAAAACCCAATCAAAAGTTGGGACATAACGGGCATTACGGAATTTTTTTTTGAATCAAAACTCCTTATCTCAACTAAAAATCCCGTGGTAAAGACACCAAAATGTCGAGTTAAAAGTGACACTATCTTTCACATTTTTGTATATGCGATCAATTCGTTTAAAATTTAGGTCTATACTACTTATGTATTTAGGCTTTCAATCAAATAAAATTATAGTAAAAATAACTACATTTGTTCGAAATATGATAGATTTCTTTTGATCTATAACAGATTATTGCTAGACAGAATTAGTTAACGACGCAGATTTTTATAGAATATAATATTTATTACATACATACACAAGGTCACGCCTGTATCCCTTATGGGGTAGGCAGAACACCAGAGGTTATTTATTTATTTACACTTCAGTTTATACAGTTACAGTAAAAGAAAAAAGAACAAAGAACACATACATTAGACATAAAAACTTGGCGGTCTTATCGCTGAGGAGCGATTTCTACCATACAACCATTCTATTATTAAATCTATAGTATTATTTTCGTATCTTTATCTTTCCACAATGTGGCAGCCACATACAAAGTAACAATCGCAGCGAGGTCATCGACATTGCGCCTGTACGAGTAGGCTCGTTGTTAATACAGCTTTTATTTATAGCTCCTTTTTGCTTAATCATAAATGCCTCTATGGGAATTTTTCATGTATTTATGCATACGTTTCTCATTTTCATAAAGTTATCGTAAGTATCTCTAAAGGTTTCTGCTTATATTTATATTCTATTTTTCTAATAGATGAAAGTTATGCTGGATTTCGATAAACTACGTAATTAAGATAACACTTTCGACATTAAAGCATTGCATTTTGAAAGTTTTGGCAAGTTCTACTTTTATCATAAAATGTCTATAAATTTAAATTACATTTATTTTAACACAACGTTTCCGCTTTATTCTTATTATTTTTGACTAGTAAAGAATATGATTGTGATACAAATGCATAATTTATAGAAAAAAGCACTATGTATATGCATTTGCCTTTTTTATCTATAAAACAAGTGATAAGCATTTATTTATTATTATAAATATTCCGGTTCAGTTAGATATCTACTTTTTGCTCCCAGTCCTTCCCTTACCCCAGTACCTATTCAGGAACGATGACTCATTACAATTTTTCTTTCGATAGGGGGTTAATTTCCTTCCGATAATGGAAATTAGGGTATGTGACAACACGAGTTCTAGCTACGTAGAGAGTTAAAAAATACTATGATTGGGAATTTGATTTTCTCAAACATACAGAATATCTAATACCAGGGTGTGTAATATATACTTATCACTATTTAATTGATTTATGACGGTAAAAATATGATTGCTGTTGATGTTGTTGTATGTGTATCTCTAGATATATTAACAAACTAATAAAGAAATATATTTTTGTTACAGGTAAGTTGCTGCCGCATCGCTTTGTAAGAATTCGGTGGTTGTCGGTTGCTGACCTTACCGTCTTGTAACACAGACAAGACGGTAAGGTCAGCAAATCTGACCATAAGGTGTGGAAAAAAATGGTATACGAGGCTATTGTTGAATTTTGGAATCGATCATCCATCACTTACATATTTTCAAAAACCAATTAGAACGCAAAATTACACGAGGTATTAATTAATACGATTCCGATTTATAAAGATAGCCCAAAGCTCACAAAAACGAACAAAACCAAATATTTTCGCTGGAAATCCTGGAGCCATCATATCGATTTAATGTATTCCATTTTACGTCTGGAAAATTTTATCGGTTTGTAACAAAAATCATTATTACCTTTTATTATAGAATAAAACTCGGAACAAGTTTTTATGATTTCTTCTTTCATACTTTACCTACCCGCTACGCGCTACGGGTACTACGACGTAGATGTCTTATTTCGAGTTGGTCCATTACAAAGGATTTCAAGTTTTAATGGGAAAATTGCGAACAACAAAGAAATATTTACCTTGAAGTTATTTTTCTTGTTTGTTTTAAGTTTCTTTTAAAGAAAATATTATTATCTAGAAAAATGGTTTTGAAATACTTCTGTTTACTTACACACTTAAATACTAACAATACTTAATGCCTGCAGAATTTCTTCAAAACTTTAATTTTCTGCACAAACTCTTAGATGGGACAATTTATAAACCGATTAAAGATGAAATACATTTCAATAAAGTTACGTGGAAATAATACAAATATCCCTTACTTTCGCTGGAATGTGTAAAATAGGGTAGGTACACGATGGACTCTCATAATACCGGGTGCTATAAAGCTTTAGGCGCGTGTCTAGTATTAGATGTCAGCTATGATGTATTGATATTGCGCATTTTTTATAATTCAGTTATTGAACGTGCTTTTTTAACTTGTCTATGTCTGGTATGACAGTGCACTACTCAAAATTAATTCAATCAAAACCTTCACGCGATACTGGCAAAAATAGTCTGTTGACTCGTAACAACGGCTGATTGCCATATAATAATAAGAAGAAGAACAATTCGTTTATGTGGATTACCAATTGTCCTAGGTGAACGACAAAAGCGACAACGCGATGTGATACGGAAATATCAAAATGGTCGTTTTTTATAGCAGATGTGCTACGTTGTCGTATTGACGCAAGTGACCTCAACTATGGGCCGCTTTGCTTCGTATCGCGTCTTGTGTCTTAAAGATATTTGAAGAAACTTTATAGATATTTGTGCCTTCAAATTTGAATAATATGGTTAGAATATAGTAAAAAAATAGATAAAAAACGGTATCTGCTCAGAAAACGTAACGACGTTGCAGATAAACCTAGAGTTCAGATTTAACGTTTAACCAATTATCGATGTGAGCGTAAACATGCTTAGTCCAGGGTCTGTCGGTACCGATTTATAGCTTTATTTTTTACTAACAGCTTTTCGGGACTTATCCGCGTGACAATTTATCCGCAGCATTTTTTACTCAAGAGTTTGGTCATCAAAATATTAATTGATCAAAAAGATAATTAAAGAGTAAATTTATTAAAAAAAACATCGTAGTTTCCGAACTAAGCGTGTGCATTCACACTGTTCAGTACAACCAGGTTTTTGTGAATGTACAGCAACTTGGTGTTGAACCAACACATTTTGTGTTTGACCTTTTATTGTATTAGCTACACAGGATCTGACTGGTGTATTTAAACTTTACCTGTTCAAGTTTAGTTATCTGGAAATATAACTTTATTGATAGGAGTTACTTTCATAAATCTGCTTTTGATTTATAGTAGATTTCTCTTTTGTATCTGTATTGTTAGTCCAGGCTTATTTAATATTTTCTTAAGTTTACGCGATTCATACTATTAAATAAAACACTTTTTAACCGGATTTATCGCGTTTATTGATTATTATATTTATCAGGCTTATTTTCTACAAAAAATAAATCAGGATTTTGGTTATCACGATAATGCGCATAAATTTCGAGCACAAGCTGTCCACTTAAACAACAGTGACAACGGGCTAAAGACTAAGCCATGTGACCTAGATAAGTTTGACGCTGATGATAGTAAGAGAAACAGATAATGTCAAATACATAATAAAAATATTAAGTTTTTGCATAACTAACGCTTATGAATATCGTCAGAAATAAAATGATTTTATGTGATTTGTTTGATGTTGCATTGCCGTCCCAATACCAATAAATGGACAAAGAAAATCTACGCCTTCCATTCAACAAAGATGGAGTACTAAATTGATGATATTTCACTAGAACCTTAATTTCCAACAGACGCAGAAGTATGATATGAGTCCCGTAAAAGTTGAATAGTTTAAATTCGTGGCAGAATACTGAAATCGCGTTAAAGTTTCAGTTGAATAACGTAAATAATGTTCAGTTACTCAGGCGTATGCTCTTTCTGCCTAAATTAAACCTAAAATTTGAAGTGCCTATTTTTTCGTTCTAACTGTGTTGTTACTATTTATTTATAATCGAATCTTACCTACAGCTAAGCTTGAAACTATTAATTTCAACCTTTCGGTTTGAACCTTTCGGTTCAAAGAGTTTATCTACTTATCTATTCACAAGTTAATCTGTAGCAACAATGTTTATAAAGTCATAAAACTCATATAAACGGTTGATATTGTGTCAAAAGTTGTAACCTCTTTAGTTAGGAAGTTGGTTGGGAGTCTGCGGCGCGCCGAGGCGGGGCCAACCGCGCGGAAAATGCCATTGTCTTTAATAAACTGCGGAAATGATAAGCGGCCGTTTTGAAAGTTATTTTTATTTCGGAGCCTTTTATGTTTGGTTTGCTATGTAAGCAGTAAGCTTTTCATTTCCTTTCGTCTTTATATGCGTCTATAATGATTTGTTTTATTTTTGAAGATGATTTGGCCATGCAAACGCGTCGTATAGACTATAATAATTCTAGACGCAAAATCATAACTTCCCGCAAAGAATTGTTTGAATCTGGTAGTTTTTCAAGACAGATACTGGCATCACATTGTAACATTTACTTTATGAGGACAATAAAATAATATTGTTATTTATTACGATATGAAATTAAGTTTCAAAAGATTTCTATTGTGTGGAATGTAATGTATAGTATGTATGTGTAGATGATTATTGAAACATGTTTTCTGTTTCACTATCTATTGAACATATCACAGTTGCGGCATATAAACTTATGATCATTGTTATATTTAAATTGGAAAGGATTTGGTGTACAATTTATCTCTTTTTCAGGTAGTTGGAAGTATCTACCTACTAGGCAAATATGTTGGTATGTGATCAAACTGTCAATTAACATTATAGCGTTTCTCTTAGATATTTTAGAAGCATGAAAATATGATTTATTAGATTCATAATTTTGCATTCTGATATAATTTGAATATTGTGCTCATGGGTCTTGAGCATGCCCTAAGTTAATATTTGATGTTACCTACTTTGATTCCTCATCAAATTTAATACCATACCTATACATTTTGTAAGAGCATATCCTTTTGTCTGAGACACATTTGGAGCCTTATTTTACGAATAATCCCCGTCACATGTTCTTCGTCACGTCGTCGTGTTCTGTAAATGAAAGGTCATTTCAAATTGCTTGTGAATATAATGTAGGTAAAATGTTAAAGTGGCCAACAAAAAAAAAGTTTAAAAGTTGTGTTATATCTTAATCATCTTACATTATTTCAAAGACTTTTATATATCATGGTCTATTTACTTTAGCGGTACTTATTTCTATTGGGTATAATTTTGTTGAATAGAGTTCTACTAGAGGTTGCTGATTATGATCTGTGTATCATATTAGTGATCCTTTTGGCTCGTTCTCAAACTCGTTTTCTCAGGCCTATGGTGTCTGACAAACTGATGCTCCTTGAATTGATGAAAAATACTTTCATAAACCAATGCTGATTGGGACCTGTTATATAAGCGTCCTCAACTTAACTTGATTCTTCAAGATTCCCATATCAATCGGTTCATAAAGAAACTAAAAATAGTCCTACCGCCTCAGGATGAGCGGGTCGTAAAAGGTGAAACCCTTTACCTCTGTCAAAGACCACACTTCATATAAAGTCTGCTGGAAAAATTTGTAGGATCCCGCTTATTGATTCGATTTTGTTACTTACTTCCCAAACGTGTACTTTCATCTTCACTATATTCCCTTAGCCTCATTGCCACTTCCCATCAGGCGAGATTGAGGCCCAACGCGGTTTGAGTCACAGTCAAAATTTCCTTACATGGGCTTTACTAACTGGCCCGATGTCCCTTGGAATTAATAAATATTAGTATTGTCAACTTGGTAGGAAACTTGACAAAACTTGTTTTGTCGGGAACTGATTTACTGTTCAAAGTTAGACCGGTCCCGAATGAAAGAATCGTAAGGCTTTGAGCATTGAAATTTTATAGTCAATATGACTCCTTAGGATTATTATATGTGCATTCATGGTCTCGAGGGTAAGTTTATTTTGGAGACGGACTTATAATAAGTTTGAAAAGTAACTGCATTGTTGCACGTTTTACTGAGATTTTAAGTAAAAGTTTACATTTTCAATACCTTAAACCCTTTACAAACTGATGCTCCTTGAATTGATGAAAAATACTTTCATTTCATTCTCATGTGGTTTATGCTTACGATTTGTTTACGAGTATTGAAAAAATATCTTTTTCCATCTCATTGTACCTACGCTACGTGGGCTTTATTTTGAGACCCAGATTTAATGCGATGTTTATCTAGAGACATATTCCATTTCATCGGAATTTTAGGTAACTTGTTTGTTTTTACGATGTATATGTTATGGTTTTTATGACAAATAAGTAAGTACTTACCTGTAATTTTATGATTTATAACAAAGAATAGTTTAGTACTAATAGACTCAGAAAGTAGTTTCTTTTGATTTGACTTGTTAAATCGGATAATTGCATGAGAGTTAAATGTTCTATAGCACGAAATAGGGTGATATTTCTGTAGATAGTTTTAAAGTAAATTATGATTTGTTAATATAAATGTTTCGAACCTGTGGCAACTTTTTTGATATAATAGATTATATATATTATATTTATATTATAATAGATTGAAAGTATTGTTAGTGAGTCGCATTTGCTCGTTTTAAGCAGATCGGACGGCGGAACTACTGATTATCATTGCTTACGTGCAGAGAGTTATTTGCTGACCGACGACAGCGGGCACAGCAGTACGTACCAACGATACTTTCGGGGATTTCAACCATTCCTTCTTATGAAATAATAATAAAAGCAATTCATTTAACTTCACAATTTATGCAAACACATTCATAAATTGTTTCGAACTAACTTTAGAATGGGACATAAAACTTGTTCTATTTTTAGTTCTTGATATTCTAACGTTATGAAATAAAACAGTAAACAATCCGCATCTTCAACGTCGTGATGTTCGTGGCATGCAATAGTGGCATAATATCAATATCTCAAAATAGATACACAATTGGTTTACCGTTTCTAAAGTGAATTCGAATATTTACGACCATGATTTTTAAAACTATATTGTTCGCTTTCTTTTGTTTTACAGTTATTTCTGACTTATATTTCGTTGATACCATACGTGTTCTCATCATTGTATGACATCTAAGATACGTTGTTTAGACTGGACGTCGTTTTGAATTCATATTTTACAGTTTGTTTCTTTTTAATCCAGCTCCTAATTCCGTTGGAATTTCTTGATTTGCCCATCTACACTAGACACATCTACAAAAATTTAGCTATCGACTACCAATCTTAGAGATGAGCAAATTTAAGTCACTGACGTCGACGCTTTATTATTGCAGTATAGTAGCTAGGGCAGTTCTTACGTAGGGAATTTTCTAATACGTTGATTACGTTGCCAACTATATTGTTTTTTACTACATTATACTGTTTAATATAAACAAAAATATAGCATACAAAATACTGTTTTCAGCATAAAAAGTTAAACACTTTATATGCTAGACTTTAATTAGTAATTTGTGCAAGAAGTTCTAGAAATATATGTTTAAAAATAAAATAAATTTAATACTGTTTATTTTTCCTAAATACTGTTTAATATTCTTTTCAGACTCAAATAAACTTTATTTCTAGAAAAAAAAGTTGGCAACCCTAACGATGATATCTTGTGAAGGACCTCGGGCGAGTAGGCAAATGGAAGAATGGTCGCTACCATTTACCTACGCCACCACCTGATCACTTGGAGCATATGTTTCGTCCGACACGCTTATCCAACGGATGAACATATATTATCTATTACAAGTTATTAATTATCAAATAAGCAACAGACTCGAGAAATATCACATAACCTACTATTAGCACCCAATCTTAGTAAAGTTATTGTGCCATTATCAGCAATTCTGATGTTAATTGCCGCACAAATGGTCAATACGTCTGGCGTCTGTCGATCGATGGATATTATGTCAGGAACAAGCGTCGACAAACGTTGCGTTGTAAATCACCAGCAGTTGTCGGCTGGCACCTGCGGATTTGACGAGGATGATTTATTGTCTATGTATACGATAATTTTGGAAGCTGTGGTTTGTGATATTGATGTTGGCGTGCGAAATTGTCACTGTGATGATGAAAAAATAAATCGCAGTTGCATTGATGTAGAAAGTAACTGAAAACATTTAAAGTATCGCATTTAGTTAAAAACTTATTTCACGATTAAAAAGGATAAAGATGAATATTTCCATAGCTTTAAAATGTTCCTAGATTTATCTGATGTCCTCGCCTTTATTATGATACAATAACGTACGAAGCTCAGTTGAATTCGTGCCACAATTTTTAATTTTTATTATACGTATTACTTTAAACAGATTATTTTTATAAGTACGGATATACAATATATCCGTTTTTCCGTCTCATACATGAGAGCACTACCATCAGTACCATCAGTCAATCAGTTTCCGTAAGATTAACATTCCCATTCCGCCAGAGCCTAAATCATGAGGTTTAGTCACAATTTACATTACAGGCAGGGTTGGGAGTAGGTTCTCCCTATACAACTATACCACATCTGGCCTTTCAACCTTTAATTGCAGAATAACTTAGAGACACAAAAAATCTGCGTGTCATGGCGGCGGCAGCGGCTTTAATAAATCGAGCACGCAGGATTGCTACGCTTTTCTATAGACGCCAACATTTACATTATTTATATACGACCACTTTGGCGATGGGTTAACACTGTCTGCCTCAGACGCCAGTGCTCGCGGGTTCGGTTCCCGCACGGAACAAGAAAAAAAAAATGTTCCGGGTCTGGGCTATATATGTATTTAAATTCTAGGTTCCCCCTAGTTCGCTACACATGGGATACCCATATCACAAGCGATGCTTGGCCATGTAGTTGAGGTGATTGTCTGGGAATTTTATTTATTATTTATTTTTATATTAAAAATATTTTTAGGATAAAAGACTTCATTCAAAGGTGCTCTTCGCCAGGCACATAGATTTACACCGAATTCTTGAGCTACCTTTGTCGATCGTCGCGTTCACAAAATTACAGTTTGCTGTAAAAAGGTTAGGTACTAGTTTGACAACTTTCTACAGCATTCTTACCCATCGTTTATAAGTCAGCGTCTTACACAGCGAAATTCGAAGTAGTGGTTAGATGTCGGCGCCCCAGCAACTATTTTAATGATGATGATTCCATCGCCTTATAAGACAATGAAAATACGAACTCTATGGACACATTGAACGGTCCTGATGGATCCATCCCGTTTAACGCCGCATCCAACCCACAAGTTCAAGGGCTTATAGCTTACAAAACCCTAGGCGAAGATAGTCGATTCCTATTGAGCTTCTTGGCCACCTTTCCGAAACAATGTTAGTTGGAAATTCAATTAACTCACGTATTCCAATACGGAATACCCGGTCACCCTATTTTAATCACAGTTTTTCTCCAAAGTGAAGATTTTTCTTTTGTGCACAAAGCTATTCACGAATTGTCTTTATATAATTAGATATTTAATAAGAATTTATTCGTTTCTTTAATTCACGCCGTTGTATTCTTTTATCACTGCTAACGTAAACATTTAACTCATAAATTCAGATTAAGTACCGCTTATAGCGTCTTATAATTAAGGGATGGTGAAAAGAAGCTACATAAATTTTATGAAAGCAATTTTGAGAGAAAATAAACTTAATAAACGCCGTTTTTGTTGCTGTTGTTTTTTAAAGTATTTTTGGGTGAAAAACAAAGGATAAGTTGCTGACAGCTACTTGAAAGATTAATGCCCTATTTCTTGAAGCGTACTGAAAAATAGGCTTGTGGTGAAAGTATACCTTATTTAAAACTTTCTGATGGTCTGAATGTATTGAGTTTTTACTATGGAAAATACGGAGTTGCTGCATCATATAGTTCTCAAACATTAATAAGATGTTTCAACTACCTATGTTTGTTTTATTTTAGTTTCATCGCAGTAAATTGTATCCAGTTTTTACCGTAGAGCGCACAAAAAAATGTTTAACAGGAAGGAAACAAAGAATAGGTACTTGAAAGAAAAAATATAATAATGAAATTTTCAAAATTTAAGAGTTTTGTTACTTAAAGAGAAAATTAATTTTAAAGCGTGGTTTACATGATTATAAACAGAAAATATAAACAAATCGAAGTTATTTTCAATATTTTATACATACTTTTTTCTTGTGACACTTTTCAATCAGCTAATATTTTTTAGATCTTACCATGAGTTTGTGTATACCTTAAAAAAATACTTCCTTTAATAAATATGCATCTAATAAATATATTCGTGCAACTACAAGACTTGTCGTAAATTTTCCCCTTCTGTTTACTTTGATGAGTTCTTAAACTACTTTCATATTGAAGCGTGGTATTCTCCCGTTATAAAAAAGCCTTTTTTTCTTTTTCCTTCGACAGGATTTCTTCAGAACAGAAAAAGATCTCGCCTTTAGCTGTCCGACTGCGACTCTTAATTGTTTCAAAAAGTTCTGAGTCTTTTTTGCTTCTTATTTATTTTATTTACTAATGAAATCAACACTATTTCTAACAAAATAGAGTTTAATATACAGGGTCATTTTTTTGAAGACGAAAACATTTTAAGATAAGGTTAAGATTAAGGTGCGGATTCAATTTGTGAAAATAAAAAAATATATATATAAATTTTGTTTTTTTAATTGAAATTTTAAAATTCTTTTAAGTGACCAAATTTTAGTTTAATCTGTTATTTACGATTCATAGCCAGAAATAAAACCGGTGCTTAACGTTTTTCTTAATAGAAATATGTAGTTGCAAAGGCTTTTAACTCTTGCTATTTAGTCGTAAATAACAGATTAAACTAAAATGTTGTTAACTTATGAGAATTATAAAATATCAATCAAATTTTTTTTTTCATGAATTGAATCTACAAATCATTCTTAATCTTCTCCTAAAATATTTTGATCTTCATAAAAAAGAACCTATATAATACAAAAAGACTCAAATTTAAAAATTATTTATATCGTAGGTACATTAATACACTTGAAATCAAAGATTTAAATCCATTGAAATGAGTCAAATTATTTACAAATTGAACTGCATCTGGAAATAAAAGCATAAAATATAAAATTAATTAAAATCAAATTAAAATTACTGTATACTTTTTTTGCTTACATGTTGAAACTCAATCTAATCACATCGTGTCCCAATGTTGATATTGTCATATTTGCTATAGGTACATAGGTATGTGAATTTGTTAGTAGGCTTCTCACATAAAAATACACTTTTTGTATCAAGATAATTATTAAGTACTTACTGATCTCTTCTACGCTACCACACTTTGTTCATACATAAAGGATAAATTACCAAAACAAAACTGAAAAGCAATGGATACGTATATTTGATCATGGTCTTTATTAAATAAAATCCATCCTCTGTAAAGATATTTAATTCAACAAAGAAGATAAAATTTTCACATGCCTGACTCATCGTACTTTATAATGGAGCTTGAAAAAAGATAGTCAACATTTAAGAATTCTTTTTAACATGATCGCATAATTTATGCTTCTAGTGCTCTGTATACAGCGTGTTCTGGCCGGATAGAGGCAGCAGGGCTATATACAGCTAGGCAGATATGCGCTAACATCACGGGTCAAGAGCCCTCGGGGTTCTCGAGGGGGAGCCACGTTCTCCTAAATGTTACCAGAAGAGCCTTTGTTAATATCATATTTTAGGTTATTAATAAAAGGCACACTTTCAAGAAATATGGGCTGGCGTTTTTAATAATACGGTGCGATTTTAAAGGCAGGAAGGAAAATAGCTGAACTTTTGTTTGGATTTATTTTCGGTAGAGTGACTAATAATTGCGACACTTTATTTTAACGCATACCTTTCTCTTGATAAGCGTATCGTGCCTACGTGCCAACTAATCTTACCCATTATGTCAAACATATAATAAAATGGTAGGAAAGTCAAAACTGTACATTGAATATTTTTTTAAAAGAATACTTGGGGTATGATCTACAATCGAAACAGAAACAAAAAATATAGTTTTTAGAATTTTTGTCTGTTTGTCTGTTTGTCTTTCCGGGATAAACTCAAAAAGTACTGCATGGATTTACTTCAAATTTGGCATGAAGATAGTTAAGAAGTCGGGGCAACATATAGGCTACATATTATCACGCTAGCAGTGTTATAATCGTAGGTGCGTTTGGTGCTGCATAGCGTTCACGCAGACGACGTCGCGGGCAGCAGCTAGTGTCAAATACTCCAGAAAGCTCGATAGGTACTGTAGAATCTGTATATAAAATTAACTCACATACTATAGGTACAGGAAGTGGAGCATAATATATCTGACCCTGGTGTAATCTTTAACAAAAATCTTACTTTTATTGCCAATTTAGATAATATTGTATAAAGATCTTCCAAAATATTAGGGTTTGTCATTCGAAAATAGTAAGTCTTTTACCAAAAGCATATAGCATTGTCCTGTGGTCTGGCGTCCCCAGTATGTTTCACTTACATTACGCATGCAACGAGTTCTAAAGCGTTTTCTTTGGCATTTAGTGTATTCAACAGGTATTGCTAAGAAAAATATTTCTTATATTTCGAGACTTAAGTTTTTATATAGACACCTTAGAACACCGAAGGACTCTCAACAACGCTCTATTTGCGTGTTAGGTTATGAAACAAAAATTTACAGTCCACCAATCCTCAAATCTAAAATTTATGAAAAAATATTATTAATATTCTTTGTATTTAGTGTTCTAATTTTTTATTGTCTTCTGTCCTTTAATGTTTGCTTTTATTTGCTCATGTGACGTTTACACTTAAGAGGTTGTTGCAATAAATATTGTACCTTAACGTGATTCTGTTAATTTTATAATGAAATAAAAATATTATTCGATTAGAACCTACTTAACTTGGCCCATATACATGAAGGTACACAACAATGGAATTGAATTTCACGCTCCTCGATTGGTTGACTTGAGATTATTTATCCTCCTACTATTATGCATCTTCCATGAAGCTGTGCAAAATGACACTCCACTGAGAATGAGACCCTGCCATCCCTACACGTATCGGTGTGAGCAAACATTACTATCGGAAATCTGTTTGCTACCTTTGAGATCAGAGAGACGTCGAGTCTAGTCGTCTCTCGTATCAAGCCTGCCGAACGACACGTTTCATTCTACTCAGAAATATAGATTTTCATTCACAGCACCTGTAAAATGTTCACTAAAGTTGTAGGGCCAAATCATAATCAACTTTAAGCGTAACTTAAAGTTGATTATGATTTGGCCCTATAAAATTAAACTGGTTCGTAGAGCACAAATTTACGTAACTTAGTACCCACTTTAGCGACTCTTACAGTTTTAAACTTGTTCAGCGCAATCTTTATGTATCAACAATGGACTGTAAAATACCTCCTGTAGAACAATTTACTGTGTTCAAAGTTTGAAGGATTTCCTTTTACCGGAACCCTGTTGCGCAATATTTGTTAGGAAAGTAGGAATGCACAAGATTTCAATGCATAATAATCATTGTAGTCATTTTCTGTAGTTTTGAAATCAGATCTAAACGTTAATTGCACATCACGGATTTCAGTAACAATGTAAATTTAATTACATTCAATATCACTACTACGCAAGAGCTGCATTTCATACGAAGCTATTCAGGATCCAACTGGCTGATACCACCTGTGCCTATCTGTTAGCCTTCAAAATCTTAGCCATTGAGCAGCTAAGTTCCTGTTGTATTTACTAGTATATTATAATGGAATAATCAACGAATGCAGAGCATTAAAAAAACCGACTTCACTAACATTTTTAAATCCTAGTCAAAGCTTTGGCTGAAGTATTAGGTCATCAGGGTACAATTCACTGTATTAATACATATTTTTTTCGAAGTTTCTAATTTTTCAATTTAACGATTTCGATGAAATTTATACGGGACCGCCTCTGACGTATTCTCTATCATATGAAATAAAAATACTCAAAAACGATTCATAATTTTCCGTTAAATCGTGTAACAAAGACACAAAAAAAGAACATACACATGAAATGAGTACCTCCGCCTTTTGGAAGTCGGTTGAAAACTAACAGTCGAGATAAAAAAATATATTAACAACAATGATCGCCAATTATAGGCATGAACCGAAGAGGCTAACTACCAATGTTACCTACACCATAAAACAATTTTGAACCAGCTTAGAAATTTGAAATAAAACGTTATACGAAGAAACTTTAAAATTCAAAGGTTCAATCAAATATACATCAGCGCCAGGTGTTGTTTGATTTGATTGGTTCCGTGAGCTATCATCATCCTAAAAGTTCCAATGAAATCTAGTAATAAATTTATATTTCTCTGCGGGAAAATTGAATTAAATTTACACCAGATAATAAAAGCATTACCCTGTAAATATATGAGTTTAATTTAGCGATGGTAAGTTTGCCAGTCATGAATTGCAAACGCTGAAACTCTTATTCAAATAAACGGACGCGCGGTCAATAATTGTTTTGTTTTAATAAAATTGTTTGTTTTAGTTTCGATGGCGAAAATTATATTTTGTATGGATGTTTTGGTTATGTTATGTTTGATTTTGTTTTGCATAGAATCTAAAACCTCTTTTAAACCAATATAAAAAATGATAATCTTAAACTAAAGGATATGGGCACTGCTGGGCACTTTCGTTCTAAACATTGAACACATTAATAAACGGTCAGCTGATTTGAACTACATTTTTATTCTCTTATTACTTTATTTTTCTAATACAAAAATCTATAGCTAATAATCACTCTAAAATTTAAGAAAATATTTTGAATTGCATTAATCTTCAATTAATCAGGTATTCAATTACTGTTTAAAGTTTTTAGGGAGACCACTCTTTCTTGCCTTTATAAAAAAAATGCAAGTACGTATTCTGTTTAAATTAAATAACTGCTCTTACAATCTTGAATGGGCTTGGGAATAATGAGAGCTACCATCGCTGCAATCAGAACCATTATTTGGCTCACTTAGCAGAGGATGTTTACTTGTATATGTAATGACCTTGATCTCATTATGTATGTGTAATGCGCCTAAAGTTGCAAAGGCAACTAAACTCCAGATTGCTATCTTCTGTCACTATCGCTGATCAACTGTACCATCTACACTGAAAAAATTTCGCATGTAAAAATAACTAAGTTTCGGTTGATTTTAACAAAGCGTGTTTGTCAATATACAACCTGCAAAGTTTGTTGCTAAAAATAAATAAGTCAAGTTTGCTATTCTTACTTGATCAGAATCAACCGAGTAAATCGGTTAAAATTGTTTGCTTAGAAATAACAAAGTAAGCTTGATTATTATTACAAACAAAATGTTTGCAAACGTAGCCAACTTTACTGTTTATATTGACAAACTTTCTTGGATAGTTATACCCAACCTTCTTGGTATTTGTAACCGTTTTGCTAGGTAGCCACAACAGACTTTCTCTGCAATGTGAGTTGTTTAACTCTGTAGCCACAGCCAACCTACTTGGTATCTGCAACCGTTTTGCTAGGTAGCCACAACAGACTTTCTCTGCAATGTTAGTCATTTAACTCTGTAGCCACAGCCAACCTACTTGGTATCTGCAATTATTTTGCTAGGTAGCCACAACAGACTTTCTCTGCAATGCGAGTCACTTAACTCTGTAGCCACAGCCAACCTACTTGGTATCTGCAATCGTTTTGCTAGGTAGCCACAACAGACTTTCTCTGCAATGCGAGTCATTTAACTCTGTAGCCATAGCAGACTTTCTCTGCAATGTGGGTAAAAAAAAACTAAAAAAATACTGTTATTGTTCACTTATTATTTATTGTCATATATCTGAAAATCACAAAAGAACAGTCTCAAAGTTTACAATACTAAACCCAAATTACAAAGTAGGCACAGTCAGCATTAGCACAGTACAGCAGCATAGGCACAGTAGGCACACAGGATTTGATCAGGCAACTTTCCTGCCAACCCGGTGATTAAACCTCGTGAAGATTCCACAATCTTGCTATGGAAGTACACCGATGTCTTTTCTTGTGGGAATACTCTAATAATTTCGTGTACCCAATTTGCATAAATGGTACTCCTTATTGCATTTGTCGGATGATTGCTCAAAATGTAGGTTCCGATGAGCCTTACCAATCTTGTTCTTGCCGTATTATCCAACGGAATATGTGTATCTAAATTTAATAAACCTCTTCCTTCAAGGGTACTATTTAAAAGTAACGGTAAATCCTGAAAAACAGAAATAAATAAATTATAATTTCTACTCATTCTACCTATTTTATAATAATTTTTCTATTAAAAACGAGGCACTGTCTGCCGACATACAGGCATCTAACCTGGTTCGGCTGCAGATTATATAACTTGACACAACTTTTTGTAATATCTAACTTGTAAACTGTTGTATATGTTATATTATTTTGGTACAATAGATCCGTTGATCCATGACTTACGGGACACCCTGTATATAAGAAAAATCTGTTAAAATTTTTTTTCACAAATATGGAACAGTAGATTTTTTTCAGGATTCAAAGTTGATTCAAAGTGGTATACCCTTCATTTATTTTTAATTGACTTTTTACATCTTGTATGAATGATGATAAATAGAGATATATGTATAGATAGTACCTAATTATAGCTCTGAAGAAATATTACAATACATACGATAATGTTAATTTTGTTCTCTGATGGAATGGTTATTGTGATAGGTGTCTTGGGTGCGGGTGAGCTTGAAGCTTGAGGACGTGCATCAGGGTCAACCGGATATGTCAGCAAGTCAGACATAGATAAGTTAAAGCTTGAAACATCACACGCCTGTAAATTGAAGGATTAATTAAGACAACAGTATACAGATAATTAAAGCAGATTAAATTTTTGAATTGTTAGTGACTTACTTATCATCGGTAATAGGATGCATAGTCCTTTTATGTATTTCTAATTTTTTTGAGAATATGGCATGATGGCCAATTTTAGGAAATAGCTCCTTTAGGTCAGATTCCTGGAGTAGTAGAAGTGATAGAGATGTAATTGCATTTTCTGTAATTAAATAACTGATTTAAGAAAAATGATCATCAAATGTATCAAATAAACAAAATGTATAGTTCAAATGTATATTAATAAAAACTACTTTCCTCCTCTTTTTTGAAGTCTTTACTAATATTATAAAGAGGAAAGATTTGTATTTTTGTATGTTTGTAATGAATAAACTCAAAAACTACTAGAATGATTCAAAGATTCTTTCACCATTAGATGGCTACATTAACCAGAAGTAACATATTTTGCTAAGAAACTCCCACGGGATCAAGAGCTACGCGGGTCAAACCGCGCAAAGCCGCTACTCAGCTGTAAATTAAAGACACAACGGCATATCAGTGGCAATAAACCAGTATAAGCTAGTCTCACATAGAAGGTATTGAAACCCTCTACGGCGGCGCTACCTTGGCTCAAGATCACGCGTTCACTGGTCACTGGTGTGCGATTGTACGGTCTCTGTCTAATAAAATATATAAGATAAAAATTAAATACATAAACGAACTTACCTTTGAACACTTCTATATATTCTTCCAGACTCAAGGCTTTCAGCAGATTTTGTACTTCTTCATCCATTTACATTAAATCACCTGACTATAAAAAAATACGACGCTGTCGGGGCCGCCGCCGGCAGCGTCTTTAGGAATAAACAGTAGGTCCAGGCACAAAGCAATAGCATATTGGTACCTAATCAATCAACTACGTTTTATAGGTAACACACTCCTTTATGCGTCGTCGCACTCACTTAATTAAATTATTAAACGTTCGAACGAAAGACTGTTAGTTTGCGGCACGCACATAACTCTAGCGCTGACCGAAACGTGGAGGGGATATCTGCGCTTCGGCGGCTCCACCGGCAGCCAGAATATTTACTTATGAATATTTAAACAAGTACTCTGTTAAAAATAACTAACTAAATAGCAAACAAAATAGCTAACTCCACCCTGCTACCAATAAATAAGTGTACTCGGTTAAATACTAATGAGTGTTCTTTTGTATTAGCAAAGCTAAGTGGTTATTAGTAGTCAAGTACTGGTTATTTAAGTTTAACCGAGAGTGGTAACGGTTAATATTACACGAATTACTCTGTTAAAGCTTATTGAGTCAACTTATTAAAATTTAAACAATTTTGTAAACTGTAAAATTTGTAGATTGAGTTATTTGTATTTAATGAGCAGTATGGTATTAATAAACAAGTAAATTTAGCCATGTTTACGTATATATTATTTACCAAGTTTACTTCCATCATTTTCCACGAGTCTTGATTAAAACTAAACAAGATCCTTTTAACAAAGCCAAAAAGGTACTTTGCTAACTCCTCATTTTTTCAGTGTATCTTTTTGTTCATAAGCACTTTAGCCGATCGTAAACCTCGAGGCTGGCCCTGTGCTACTTGAAAGTGAAAACAAAATGCCGCCAAATATAAAGGCCTTACAACATTGTCTTCTGTTTTATGAAGTGCTAGTTCCTTCTTAAACCTCATCTTCACTCACCAGTAAGTCATTTTAAAAGCTTATACAGCTACCAAGTAATCAGACCCAATTTCCAACAAAAATCTCATTTATAACATACTAGATATTGTAGAGTTTTCTAAACAAGCTTTAATTATAACCAGTCTAAGACTATACCTCCAACCAGCATAATAATTTTTGACTAAATGAACTTGAACTTACATAATGAAAACTTTTTGCTTAAAACATTCTTTTTACTAAAATTTAGCTTTGCATCTCGAAAGATACACATCATAAATGCATTTATACCCAGTGCTTTCATTAGCACTTTGGATATATCTTTTAAAAATGCGAGCACACGTATTCTGCATACGAAATATGAAGCCGGTTAATTATGGCTCCGTAAGAGATAGGGCTGTTAATTAAGAATATGATGTTATGTAATATACAGGGTGATTTTTTAGACGAGCTACATACTTCGACATCATATTATATGGGCATCCCTTAACCCAAAAAAAATATAAAAAAAATTATAACTCGTAAAAAAAAACCAAGATTTTTTTTATTTTTTTTTAATATTTTATAATTTTTCCTGCTCGGACATGTGTAAATAAACGTATTATCAAAGAATTTTAATGAAATTCACAATTTTACTTTTTCAAAAAAAAACCGGCAATGTATTGCAAATTGTATTTAGATTAAAACTACGCGCGCTCCTCAATGAACAGTCCAGCTACAGGTGCCCTCCACGGCCGCGTAAGTATGGCGGCTAGTAGCAGCCCCTCCCGCCCGTCCCGCACTCCGCCCGGCCGCGCTCGCCCCGCGGCCCTCCCGATACTCAATGAACGATAACAAGCTGTCTCATATTATTACTATCACCCATCGCATATTAAGTCAGGGTTTCACGGATGCTTCAGAATCACCTCGTGTGTCAAAGCAGTACTTTACGTTCATTTCATCAACGACTTAGGTACTATTCAACTCGTTCCTATTGAAAACCATGATTAGAAAACCACGGACAACAGCTGCGGATCAGTCGCTACAAACTTAATTTCGTTATTAGGTAGATAGATTAGTTTTATCAGAAAATTTCATTCGATTGATCGAAAATGATACTCTTAGTGTAGTTACGTAATACCGATTTAGTGTAGACATCAAATTCAAGACAACTTTTTATCAAATTACTCTGCCACGCGCACGTACGATACACCTACCTACCCACCATCATCGGAAACAAGGTAAAAGGTTCTAAATAAGGATGATGATGATGTTGCGAAAAGATTCTAGTCATAATCTAAAACGTATCTTGAAAATTAAAATCTTATGCATATCTCAGTGTCCAATCATTACCAAAACGTATGTATTAAAACATAACTACATAGTAGGTACGTACCTACTATGTCCCTTTACACGTAAGTTTATCCTATACGGGTCATGAACCCATGATCTCGCATTTTCCAAACAGATGCTCTTCCATTTAAGTTGCCAAGTCACTTTTAAACTAAACCTAACGTAGTATGTCGGTGTCGGATTCTAGCATTTTACCCGCGTCTATTTCGATCCCCTAGGAATACCAGGATAAAACTACTTACATATCTAAGTAATTGTTGTTTACGCTTTGTCCTAGATTTATGTTAATTTTCTTCCTTGGTCATAAGAAATTAAAACTACATTTCATACCGGGTTTCATCCAGCCAGTTAAAATGAGAAAAAGTCGAATTCACTTGAAGCACTAGATTTTGCAAGTTCTACTTAGTTATAATATTAATAACATGTAAAAACCTTTCAAGTTTATTGAATTTGAAAAGAGTAGTCATACAATCCCACTTCTCGTCTTAGCGCCTAAGATGGTAGGTACCTACTAGCCTATCTTTAGAAAAAATTATCTACTCTATTTTAATAACTATGAAGTGAAGGTACGCGAATACTTCGGTAATAGGTTAGGTACCTATGCCGGGTTTGATGTGGATGATAATGTAAACATGTGGTGTAGGTAACGTTGGAAGGTATGATCAATGAACATAATAAACAATAACAATTCATTGTTACACTTACCTACACATTAAATCTTCAACTGTTCGAAATGTCCGCCATTCACATTTGTACACAAATTCTAGCGACGTATAAGTAATATTGTTATGTAATCGTGCAATAAAGTCACTGTTTGTTGTCAATCTTCTTAATTTATTAAATGTTAAAATAATCCGGTTCTTAAGTTCCTCTACGGTATTCACGTCTGTCGCGTACACTTCACTTTTCACAAACCCAGTGTATTCTGACGCCGTGTATGACATTGTGGATGTCTTACGTACTTAATAATTAAACACTACACACAAAACTAAACCTAAAATACTTAGTTACGTGTCCTGTCACTAAAGTAAAACTAACACTAAATAAACTCCGTGTCCTGTCACAACATAAAAAAGCACTATCACTAATAAGAAGTTTGGTGTCCTATCACAATAAAAACTTAACAACTTTAGACAATATGAAAAAATAGGACGCGTGAGCAACAATAATCTGTGCTAAATTGCGTAACGTGCACCCCGGATGCAACCTGTTATCGCACTAAACAAAGTGAAAATTGTGTCCTTGACCTACTTAGCCGAGACGCCCCCCGCGCCGGTCGGCGCGAAAGAAAGCGGCAACGTCGCTCGCTTGAATTTTGTCGTTTCGCAGTGAATGACCCTTAGACAACTATGCCTATACTTACGTTCAGGTGATCGAAGATACAGAGTGTTTAAATTAAACTAAGAAAAAACTAAAAAACCTTCCTGTGACTAAACTATTGCTCACATTGATCTGATTTTTGTTGTGTAGCCTGATAATGCACAAAATATGTGGTTTCATTTAATGCCTCTCGCTTGTATCAACGTTGTATTAAATAAAATATTCAGTAATACGATATTAATTTAAACATTCATTTTATCGAAGTATGGCTATCACTCCTATTGAAAACCTTAATTAGAAGAGGAGCACAAATAACTAATATTAAAATTAGTTTTATTTAATAGAAGATTTAATTTAAATGATTCGCACAACCAACAAAACAACAACATTTTATTTCTACCTATTTTCAGAAATAAGTTTGAAATTTCTTAAAAAGACCCATTTACCCCAAATCCTTTTAAGCAAATGTTCATAAAAAAAAATTAAAAAAAAAAAAACAAAAAGAAAGTTAGGAATTAAGCATTCAAAACTACGATTTCATGAAGTAAGAAAAAAATGTCATACTTACGTCTTGCCTTTTTGCCCAATTAAGTAACCTAACCAAAAAGCCATAAGTACTCTGTCCACATAACCACAAAGTACTTGCTGCACGGGAATGCAACGGATATTCGCAACACAAACACTTAAACTGTCTAACAAATGTAATAAAAAACCGCTTAATGTGCCCTCCGAAGCACGCAAGTCGTCGTATAAATAAATGATAGGCGGTCACCCATCCTTGTACCGACCGCGCGGAGCGTTGCTTAACCTGCGATATCGTGTGATATTATGTACACGAGCCACAAGCCACGGCGACTTCAATTTAAATTACTGTGTATAAATTTGAGAAATTTCAAGTTACTGAATTTTAAGCGTAATAAAATGTAATATTGTCTCAAGTTTACACTATTCAAACTTAAATAAAACACATTTTTTTTAAATCAGATTTTATCGCGTCAGTTGCTCGTGACCACTGTGTTTGCAAAGACATCGAAACCCCTATAAAATCCGGTTCAAAATGTGTTTTATTTAAGGTTGATGGACCTGCAAAAGTAGTCGTTTAACCCATTCATTGATTCCCAAAAAAGTTACCAAAAACCCGGCGTCTTGGTAAAGTCTTCTACTCCGCCCATCTGCGTTCTCGGTATGAGACCTCAGATTTCGCAGTGCATAATTCTTAATTTATTTAATAGTAGGGTTTTAAAAACATGATGCGAAGTTTATAACAATTATTTATACCAAGTCAACCATCCATCGTGTAATTAATTAACGTGTTAGTTGCATAAGGATACCTACTTATTAATTTTCATTTACATTGAAATTGTAAAATGATTTGCGACTTCTGAACGCGGGTCTAGTCCGCACATAGGCTTGCTCGACATAGAAGGTTAGAATTCGCATATTTCAAAACCTTGAAAATCCACAGGCCATTTAGGTTATGAATAAATAATAAAAGGAATTATTACACAAAATCTTGTCATTTTTAATGTTATTCGGCTGACTTATTGACGTTTGAAATTCGTCCGCCCATGGGCGGACTCGGCATGCGAGGTAAGCAATTTAATCCGCCGATGGGCGGGATCGGCATTGAATGGGTTAAGCTGTTCCGGCCGCGCAATAATAATATTAGCGTGTACGCCGCGACTGTGAAATCTCATGAAATAAAACAACCAATAAAATCAACTCTAGTTGTATGCAAGTCATTCATAAGAGAAAGGAACTTGCAGGCGGAACAGCGCGTTGTACGATTATTAGTAGGTACCTACAATAGTATGTCGAGGCAACGAACTTGAGGGCGGCGGCGGCGCAGCGCGTGCTTCGATCATTGATAGGTATCTTCTTTTAGTATGTAGATATCTATCCACTTTTCTTTCATACTTTACTCTAGCTATGGACAAAATGCCTATGTACGTTATCTACTTACATATTTTAATTCATATCAGACTAAGAAAGATACCTAACTTATGTAAACAGTTGTTAAAAATTCGGGCTAGTAGATACCATTAAAATACAAAAAAAGACGTTGAAGGCCTGAAGACTACGAAAAGCAGTAAGTACCTAATAGGTGTCTTCCCGCGGGTGTCCTAAGAAGCAACTTAGAGATCAGAGGCTCTCATGTGATATTTGGGCGATGCGGCTTGCATCCCACCACCAACACTTACGGTCACTTTAATTACCTCAATCTACCTACTACCATTTATTTTTTTTAATACCTACCTACGTAACATGTAGTAAAAACCTAAACATATCACGAAAATAACTCTTAGTTACATAGGTAGCTCCGGCCAGTAGCAGTACTGCTCTATTTAAAGATGTTCACTTTATTGGCATTGTACACCCATCTCCGTACATTTTTAATTTAATCGGCTTAAGTACATTAAACGCATCTCAATTTCATCTATGCTAGCTATGGATTAATTGGCTTGTGTGGGTGGCAGAGAAGTCGAGACAAGCTTAAGTATTTTTTAATCTAACATTTATGTTTAGAAAGTTAGAGTTTTATTTCAAGTAGGTAGGTAGGTACTGCATTTGTCAATTAAAATACTTCAAAGACTATTTTAAGCTAGAAAGTATTTATTGATAGTAAAAATTAATTAATTTATTTCTTAAGCAATAATACGGATATGTACTTAAAGGTTCTTAAGTACATATCCGTATGTACATCACGAAGCACGTGCCAGTCACAGGTGTTTTACCCCAGCGCCGCGCGCGCCGACACATGCCATTTCGCAAGGCGGCGAACGCTTTATTGTTTTGCCGACAAAGGCGGCACGAGCCACTCACAGGTGTTTTACCCCAGCGCCGCGCGCGCCGACACAGGGCATTTCGCAAGGCGGCGAAAGCTTTATTGTTTTTCCGACAAAGGCGGCACGAGCCACTCACAGGTGTTTTACCCCAGTGCCGCGCGCGCCGACACAGGGCGTCGCAGGCGGCGAACGCTTTATTGTTTTGCCGAAAAGTCATGATGTAAAGTTTCATTTTGAGTAAAAACAAATTAATTAGTATTGATTTATGCGTCGCCAGTGACGCATCTTCGATATTGCAAGGCATATCATCGCGAGTGCGAGTGCTCAAAAATTTTATTGTGGAGAGGAGTTTTAAAGTACCTACTTATCTGTAGTGTAAAGTGCTAAGTGTAAAAGTTATTTTTTGAACATGTCCTTTAGTAACGAGGAATACTGGGATATGGTGCGTACATACGCTTTAGCCAACGATAGTGTACGAGGTGCAATAAACTTGTACCGGGAATTATTCCCTAATCGACGCGTGCCAAGCAATACCGTGATGTTAGGTGTAAATAACCGATTACGGCAATACGGCCAGTTTACTGTGCCTACCCATGCTCAGGGTCGTGGACAACAACAACTATCTGTTGATCTGCAGGATTCGGTTATTGAGTATTTTGAGCAAGACCCAAGGCGTAGTACTCGAAATGCAGCGAGAAGTGTTTGTTAGTAACTAACTAATTAAACGAAACTAATTAAATGAAAGATTGCGCGCCGGGGCCTCCCCGCGCTACAACAAAAGTGAATTGTGTATTTAGGTGTCTCGTTAAAGTGCAAAGTGGTTGATATGTGATTGATAAGTTTTAAGATGTAAGAGTGCATGTCGCAATGGACCTTCAACGAAGGTAAGCGGTGTAAATACGTAAAGTATTCCATATACCTTCCCTATAACAATGATACTTTATTAACTCCTCTAATATTACAAATGTAAAAGCTTGTCATGTTGGATGGATGTACCTAATATGTATGTTTGTTACTGTTTCACGGTGAAATGTTGTCATTTAGTTAAAATTTCGCACGAAGTTAGAGCTAAGTCTGAAATAACTTATGAGACTTATGTCTGAAATACTCGTAATTCTGATTAACGCAGGTAAAGTCGTGGGGAATAGTAGTCAGTAGGCTATTATTATTGAAAAAAAGGTCGACCTTGACCTAGAACATGGATAGTGCTACAATGAGTAGGAAAAACTCAAAGTGTTTGTTTTGCTTATTTCCGTCGTTTTTCCGTTCATCAAGTACTTAGGTAGGTTACTTATGTGATTTGTTAATGAGTAAAAAGAGAAAATATTTTTTTTGTCGTTTATAAACCTACCTACTTGGGTGTTAAGTAGGTAGTACCTATCGTGCGTAATCCATGACATTTTTGCTATCTCATTTAATAGAGCAGGTAGGTACCTAGGAATGATAAAGAATATTTTGATTTTGAACAAGTAGATAATTTATTTTGATGATAATGATGGTACCTAGGTAGGTAAGTACGTACCATGATAGTTTTTATAATACTAGAACTACCTAATGTAACTCGGTTCGTTTAGCAATATTATTTAGAGAATTGGCTTAGTTTGTTCCACCCTTGTCTGAAGGTCTCTCAGTCTAACTCTGTTGGAAGAGCGCTCGTCCGTAAACGAGAATTTGCGGGTTCAAGTCACGCCTGGGGCAGAATCAAAATGTTTTATTTTAATATTTAATAAGTTTTGATTGTTTATTACACATGGCTTTTGAATAAGATGTCAAAAAGGTGCACATTAGAACTCTTAGGACGGAAGAGATTTTTTCAGTAAATGAGAATAACATTTTATTAAGTAACTAATATTTTTGTTTATAATGATATTTTTTTTTTTTATTTCAATTATTTCACCTGCTGTCTTACTGATATTAAAAACTTGAAAGTTTGTTAGGCTATTCTTGAACAACTGTGATCAGAAGATTGCCATAAAGGCTTAGGTACTTGTATTGTATTGTATCTTCCTTGGGTTGAGTTACTAAAAATACATTTTTTTATGTTTTTGTGTCAAAGATTGTTCTAAATTCTATCTAGTCCTTTATACGATATATTTTATTTTAAGGTTTAACTTTACGTTCACCATCAGAAAACCAACAAAAAAGTTCAATACGAAAAAGAAGGTCTGCCTGCAATCAAACTTGAAATAACATATTAAATTATGTTTTTATTAATCTTAAAGGAGCCAATATCGATATTATTTTGTAGGGAAATGGTTGATGAAGAGATTTTTGATAGAGATTTTTTATGAACTTAAAGTTTGGTTGGCTTGATAATGTGGTAATACCTATTATGTACTGGGAGACGGAGCGTGGGCAGGCCCCCCAAAAGGTGGACCGACGATCTGGTTAAGGTCACCGGTGGATGTTGGATGAGGGCAGCGCAAGACCGTGTGAAGTGGAAGACCTTGGGGGAGGCTTATGTCCAGCAGTGGACCTCGGCTAGTTGATAATGATGATGATGATGTTTGACTCCTTGTCTAAACTGTAGTTCAGTTGGAGGAGCACTCGTCGAGAAAGATAAAATGAATGTTTAAATTAATATCGTGTTACTGGATATTTTATTTAATTTGAATTGAAAAGTTTGTGTTGCATTGCATAGGTACCTATTGCCGAAGTATTCGCGTACACAAAAAACTTCATAGTTACTTAATAGAGTTGTTATTTTTTTGGTAAAGATAGGTAAGTAGGTAGCTCCTTATCATCTTCGGCGTTAAGACTTGAAGTGGGATTGCATGACTACTTTTTTCAAACTCAATAAACTTGAAAGGTTTTTTTACATGTTATTAACTTAGTAGAATATTCAAGTGAATTCGACTTTTTCTCATTTCGAACTGGCTGGATGCTAGATATGTAAGTAGTTTATCCTGGTATTCCTAGGGGATCGAAATAAACGCGGGTAAAATACTCGACTCCGGCCCATACATTGGGTAATGTTCTACGTTAGGTTTAGTATAAAAGTGTCTGGGTAACTTAAATGGAAGAGCGTCTGTTTGGCAAATGCGAGGTAATGGGTTCATGGCCAATAAACATTTTAATTATCTAAGTATGCTAAAAATTTAGAGTTTTTTTTACGTATTTTCACCGAATTCCCGTCGCATAGTAGGTACGTCTACTTCTTAGTTATGTTTTAATATTTGGTTAAGATTGAACATTGAGATACTTATGCATACCATTTTTATCTTCAAGATGGTATGTAGGTAGGTGTATCGTGCGTGCGCGTGGCAGAGTAATTTGATAAAAAGTTGTCTTGAATTTGATGTTTACACTAATTCGGTATTACGTAACTACACTATGAGTATCATTTTCGATCAATCGAATGAAATTTTCTGATAAAACTAATCTATCTACCTAATAACGAAATTAAGTTTGTAGCGACTGATCCGCAGCTGTTGTCCGTGGTTTTCCAATCATGGTTTTCAATAGGAACGAGTTGAATAGTACCTAAGTCGTTGATGAAATGAACGTAAAGTACTGCTTTGACACACGAGGTGATTCTGAAGCATCCGTGAAACCCTGACTTATGCGATGGGTGATAGTAATAATTTGTTATCGTTCATTGAGTATCGGGAGGGCCGCGGGGCGAGCGCGGCCGGGCGGAGTGCGGGACGGGCGGGAGGGGCTGCTACTAGCCGCCATACTTATGCGGCCGTGGAGGGCACCCGTAGCTGGACTGTTCATTAGCCGGGTCCACACCGGACGATCCACCGCACTCCAATCGCGCGCGGTAAGACCGCGATCCAAAGGCGCGGGCGGTTTGAGGCTATTGAGGAGCGCGCGTAGTTTTAATACAATTTGCAATACATTGCCGGTTTTTTTTTGAAAAAATAAAATTGCGAATTTCATTAAAATTCTTCGATAATACGTTTATTTACACATGTCCGAGCATGAAAAATTATAAAATATAAAAAAAAAAAATTAAATATTTCTGGTTATTTTTACGACTTATAATTTTTTTTATATTTTTTTTGGGTTAAGGGATGCCCATATAATATGATGTCGAAGTATGTAGCTCGTCTAAAAAATCACCCTGTATATTGTTCTTAAGGATAATGTTGTATTTTATATTTGATTGTATTTTAGGAATTTTAAGCCTGTTTTTATCACTATTTTCCACTGCATTGGATAAAATCATAAATAAAGCAAATATTTCAGAAGTTCTTTTAGGGATCGCTCAAACCTTAATAAAAATGATAACATTTCAGGAATATGTAATAAGAAGCTCTTCATTTTAAATGAGTTTCGAGATCGAAAGCCTCTTATTGTTATCAATAAATTGAAGCTAATATCGTTGGTATATTTCCTTCTACAGGTAGCATTATTCTTCTTAGTTATCTTTGAGCTTTATTTTACGACTTTGTCAAGTGCAATTTTAATTTAGAATAAAATAAATAATTATAAAATAATAAAAATAAGGCTTGTTTGGGATTTTCAAACAAATCACTGGGTAATGCAAAGTGTGCGCCTGACACAATTTTTGAAGTAAGTTTAAAGGAGTACTTAAGTATACTCAGGATTCAGGTTCATTTAATTGAATCTCAAAAATAAAATCATAATTATTTTAATTAATTATGACTGACTCGAGGGTTTATATTTCTGTCGAAATCTAGTCTAGCAATTATAGTAATTCAATTAGTTCACCTTTAATTGAACGATATCATTAATGCAATGGAATCGAGAATCTGTCATTCATATTTTTGTAAAAGTACATCGAAATAATATATTTTTTCTCGCTTTTTTGATGGTTTTCCATTACTTGTTGTTTTATTTGAGTATTGTGATAGCGACAGTACTGACAGTAAGAAAAACAAAACATAATAGGAACACGTATTGTTATATTAACATACAAAAATTTATATACGGTCGTAAAACGTATAGTAAAGTTCTCCCTTTAATAGACAGCGTGTGCCAGTAAGATTGCTTTATTATATGCTCTCCCTCCCCTGTGAATTAACACTGTACGTACCTTAACGTTATGGTCCTGTTTGAAATGTTTGTCCTGAACAAACAGGCTGATTTACGTGGTTATGGCTGTTTATGGCTTTATTCTCATAATTCGTAAGTTGTCTTGCTATAAGCGTTTATTAGCAAAGGACTAGTACCTTTTTCTTTCTTTAAAGAAATCTTAACACTGCTTTCTTATCGTCGTCACTAATATAATAAAGTTGAAGAATTTGTTTATGTCACCGCGCTAATCTCCGAAAAAAATGAAATCTTAAAAAGATGATTTTTTTTTATATTCGGTAACCCTTGATTGGTAATTATAGGCTATTTTTGTATTTTTATTGGTATAACAAATATTATTTACTACAGATAGTATAATTATTATATTCAATTAATAGTTAATGTTTACATGAAAATTCTGTGTGTAATGGGCGCAACATTGTTACCATCGACTGCTTGGCAATTGTACTTGAAAAAGGTAAAATCGTCCATTCATAACATGAAAGAAATACGAGTCCGTCGTTCATTACACATCTAAGATAAAAGAACAGTTAAAACAATGCATTGCTAGGGGAGAAACGGCATGATTGAAAACAATTCTACCAATTTCTTTGGTCATTTTCTGCACATTAAAAGAAAGGAAGGCGAAGTATTTCTCTGCGTATATAAAGATATAATAATATGTCAATCAATTTCAACACTTATTCTGAAAAAAAAAAATACAAATTAAGATTTCGGTTAAAGACAATTGTAAAAATAATATCTATTATTATGTTTTAATTTTTCTTACTTCATAAGAGACAATTTTCATAATATAACACCTAAATTATTACATAAAATATAAGGGACGCTGATGTTTGTTATCCCAGACTAATAATGTTGTTTGGGTGGGACCAGTGCGAACAGCTAATAACCTTAAGCAAACTTTTATATCGGCGTCTTGGCTTTTAAACTTGGTGCCCAAAGTTTCGAACGTACACAAACCGAACCGTACCTTTACGTGTACAGTGAGAGCAATTTCGTGTTTATTGCTTCATTTAAAGTGTTTAATTGTTCAGGTAATGCCCTATTGAGAATTCAAGATCGCTTCTATTATTGTACTATCAGTAGATAGACAAACTATTGATGTTCATACAGTCGACTGAAACCAAAGTAAAATTAATATTCAGAGGTGATTATGTGGTGGCAAAAAAGTGTAGCAGCACTATTCTTCAAAAAGGGTGGAGATATGAACAACTGGCGTCTATTTTTCCAGACCACTATAGCCTGTTAATGTTAAGTGTCGAGTAATTTTCTTGTGGATGGACGTATGCACTATCGAACCAAATGAATCATGACCCACCATAAGCTCATTAGGGTGAAATTCGCTTGAAGAAAGGTTTCCTTGTTATCATTTCATTCGACACTGAGTACAGAATTCGTACAGTATCTAAACTGTCCTAAGTGCATTATAAGCGATAGACCTTACAAGATTGACATTTGCAAACGAAATCAGCAAATTGGGTCATGATTCAGTTGGCTCGATAGTACCATCTTATTGTTCATGATAACTTTCCACTAGGTATTACGATGGAAAAACGTCCCATGCCCAAGCCCTGAGGTGAGATCGCTAATTATGTGCCCATTGAAACATCTCTAGTCGCTTAATAGGCAGTGGAGATTTCTGCGCTTGTACTTCTTTCCCTAGAGATTGAATCAGAAATGTGGAGATTCATACACGAACTAAAGTCATTGACATAACCCGAAGGCAGATAAATGTTGGTTGTGGGCAGCACAGAACTGAGGCACGTGGATATCCTTGAGGGACGGAAAAAAAGGCCTTTGTCAAACAGTTAGCGTCTTCCAACTGATGACGATGCTGTGAAGCAAAGGTCAAATTATAATTTTAAACATAGATGAATTTTAATTGTCAGTTAAAAATTAACGAAACAGGTAAGAACGTAGCTAAGTGCTATTAGCGGGGTAATAGGAATGCTCCCATAAAGCTCACTCCGCTGATTTTCTATTTGTCTCTTTTCCCCAAATTGCCAGAAACCGTCAATATTCATTATTGACATTAACAGGCATTATTTTAGTGTACATAATATTCGCGCCCTTTCCATTTTTTATTATTATTAATAACTTAGCTAAGTAATAGGATATTTCTTGTTAAAACATAAAAAATGTGATAAAACTCGGCACAAAAACTAGATAAAACTAATATTTTCCTTTTGCAAATTGTATAGTTGTTTGATTTATTAACTGTTCAAAATGTGGAGCATAGCTAAAATTGCGAACGTTATATGAACGGGTGGTTATTTGAGCTTCATTTAACAGGGGGCCAATATCACAAACTATTTGAATAGATGCAATATTATTGCGTTAAACTGTAATAAGTATTGATTTGAACTTAATTGAAATATCTTTTATTAGTATTTCAGTTAGAAAGTGAACGCATTGCATAGTAGGTAGGTAAATGACTTGAAGTTCTATCATATTTAAGATTTTATCTAACCAGTGTAAAGATATATTTCTGGCTATTTATAAGATTATGAAACTGTTATAGGTAGTAGTATAAATAACCCAATCGTATGAATCAATAATTACATAACATAAAACAAAACATAATTGAAGTTTAATTATGTTAACATAATTAATGTTAAGGTAATTTATGTTAACATAATAGCTTAAGATTCCACAAATTATCAATAAATTTTCACTTGTAATATTTACTGTGAGATCCGCGTTGATCGTACAAATGTATAGCTTAATTGCCGTTAAATTCAAATCTACGTAATGTTTTTGATTGCTTACGTTGACCTAGGTAACTTTTGAACTGTGTGACTAAAAAATCAACCGTACTTCTTTTTTTATGTTTTCTTCGTTTAGGTACTTTCGATTAAATAACAATTTTTACTTTGTTATTTAAATAATTTCAAAAGTATATAAATACCGTTACAGTTTATTCTTTGCATTGAGATATTACTACTACGTAATAATACCTCAATGATTCTATGAGGGTAACCATTAATACAAATGTGGGTCAGTTTCAGCAAAATAAAGGGAGATTTACCTTGTCATCTCTATTATTTTGTATTCATCCGGAGTACGGATCATTTAAGCTTTTGCTTACTATTGAATAAATAATTTAATTTAAAGAAGATCGTTGTAAAATATTGTAGAAAAGGAAACTTTAAGCTAGAATAAACACAACTAGAATAGCTATATGTGGCTGAATGTAATTCTGCGTTGCAGATTGTGCAAGCACTTAATTTTACTAATAAACTAATCTTCAGCTAATTTGAACACTAAGTCCAGTAATTATTTGGTAGTCATCCGCGTAGGTTTAAAATCATCACATAAGTTTATAAAATTGCAACCAAATACTTAAAATCGTTTCAGAGTTTCAAAAAACCTCCAGCCATCCTCACATTCCTTAAAAAATCAGCAAGACAAGAAGAATACATGTTTCTGTTTCATATTTTATATTTTACTACATTCTCTAGCAGCTAATTCGTAGAAACAAGTCGAAAACCACAATTTTGCAGTCTCCAAGTCCCAAGGCGGTCTGAAATTTTAAAGCAAGAATATTAACAGCACAGCGCATTTGCTATGCAGCCACCGTCTTACAGTTTGTTACGTGACCTTCAAACGAAGAAAGCGCTGTATTTCTTTTGCAGCTCCCCGGCTTTTTTGTATGGAGCTGTAACTTAGTGTCATAAAAGCGCTGTTTCGCTGTGAGGTTCAATTTGTTGCGCTCAAATGTGAAGATAATTTTAAGTGGAACAAGAGTAACTACAGATATTTTTCTGCTAAAAGCTATTGTGATATTAGACACGTACATTATGAATAAAGTCATATCTTTTGATCCGCATTTTAATTTGAATGAATAAATAAATACATCGATTTGACCCCACGGATTATAAGCTCTTGCAAGGACAGGTGCTTTAATATGCGGCAATTATTAATTAGACCACGTATAATGATGACATCAGTTAATTAATAGAGAGCAACCTGAACAACGTTTAGATCTTTAGAGTTGGTATAATATTCCTAATAGACAGGTGAAGAGAAATTCTGAAGTGTTATTACTCTTTGTAGCGCAGTGTGTGAATACATATCGTGACGTGAGGGAGACGTGAGAGTATAATAATGATTTTGTGGTGTTGTTAAAACCTTCGTTGTATTAATGGCATGTGTTTTATTCTGTGTATATGATATATTATTATTAAACAAACACATTGAGAAACAGGCATACTACCTATATAGTTATACAGTAAGATAATATGTTTAATAAAAATCATCTATGTCAAAAAATATTTTCTAAACACAAGTAGAAAAAACTTTAATGAGTGTGTTATTTCAATGAAATTTACATGGGACCAACTATAAAGTATCCTCATATGAAACGCGAATTTTTAAAATCGATTTATAATTGTCCGAAAATCGTGTAACAAAGACACAAAAAAAACACAAAGACGAATTGAAAACCTCCTCCTTTTTTGGAAGTTGGTTGAAAAGGTGGAGCCGTAATAACAATGCGACGATTTACTATGAATTTTAAGTTAAGTAATTTTTGTATAGAAAAATATGTCTTATTTTTTCTTATTTAAGTTCGATTTTAGTTGTGTTTATTTCTCAGCTTACCATTTTACGTCCTCGTTGCACCGTAGATACTTCATATAGTCATTTGCGACTTGTTAATAGTATTATTCCAATCGACTTGAAGCACAAAAAGCCCTGATAAATTAATTACTTCAAGAGACCAAAGAACTCATCGGTAACATTTTATGTACAGAAATTCTCTTCATCCGATAAAGCATTTTGCATTGGTTATTAGCACGGTGTTTTTCTTTGACGTCGTATTGTTACTACAATCTTTTTTTTTTTCAAAAATATTGTGCCTTTTATTAGCTTGCCTTATCGTGCCTGATGTTAAGCATCTTGTTATTAAGTATATTAGATGATCTAGCAAACGTATTATTATGAACGTCAATGTTGCACAGTCGTCTCGGGCTTCAGCAACTTTTTTGCTATTATTTTACTGCGCTCTGTGTCTCCTTAACCTTATCCGAAAATATTAAATATTATGATTGTCAGCACGGTATTTATGGGTATATCTAAGCGTATCGTAAAATCCCAGTATGATACAACATCTTGCTTTATTGTGATATTTACGCATTACTGTGATATATCTCAGTAGTTATAAAAAAACAGTTAACAAATCTATTTTGTAGCCAAATCTAGACAGATAACAAATCATGTGCTACGTCAAAATTTACAACAAATGTCGTTTCTTTTCTAGACATCTATTATATTTCCCAATAATTGTCCCTACTTCACATCGAATCTTTTGAAAGCTTATAAAAATGTTTATTACTGTTTCAAGTTTATTATAGTTCAGTTGGCAAACGAATGGCTAGACTCTAGGAAGGACACACTGTCTCGCATAGGTCTAGCCAGTTTGCCTCGTGTAAGCCGGTGCGTTGTTTTGTGCGGCCTTTATTAAATTATAAATCATAAATGATTATTTCTGGCAGTTGTTACTGTAGCTCAACTTGAAATTACTTATTAGCAGCACATTATCTATTCAAGTACTGTGAGACTTAATTAGAAAATTGTTAGGTAATATACTATTTTTTACTGGGTTGCCTGGTAGAGATCGCTTTGAGCGATAAGGCCGCCTTTGTGCAAATATTTTAAAATTTATTGTAAAATGTTACTAATGCTGTTGGTGTACAATAAAGAATTATTATTATTATTATTTTTGAATACTAAATATGCCCAAAACTTCTAAGACTTTTTTTGGGTCACAAATTATAAATAAAAACAAACCTGCTTTTTACTCAGAAATAAGTATAATTTCATATTAAAATATCTTATGTAATTAAAGAATGATAAAATATGATTTATACAGGGTTGGTTTGTAGCCACCGGCCAAATTTTTTTACACAGTAATAAGCATCATTTATGTATAGAAACGATTTTTGCAAAAAAAGATTTTTTTTTATCAAGTTTCATATATCCGCTTCCATATTAAGCAAAACTTGGTCACTCTAAATAACCATTAAAATAAAGATGACTATGACCTACTACAAAACATCTTTTAGTACTACGCCGAAGTAGTATCAATGAAATGCCGCGTCGTAGTAGCTATGCTCATCAACAGCGACTATTTTTTTTAAAGTTTGTGGTTCCATATTTTTACTATTCATACTGTACCATTATATCGTATCAAAGAAACTAACATTTAAATTTGGCTGGTGACTAAAAACAATCCCTGAATATAAAACATTTTTTTGATGTGTTATGAACTAAACATAAGGGAATAAAAAACACTGGCCCTAAATCAGCCCGGTGCAGTAGCAACGCAACCCCTGACTTGACCACATAAAAATTACTGAGCATTTCTTTTCCGTTTAAACATCTACTCAGCTCGAAACTTCAACGTGGGCGAAGCTTCCTCTAGCATAACCGGTCGAATTTCACTTGGAGCTGCTGCAATAGAGGCGCGTGCACAGGCCATTGACGTCTCTAGTTGAAAACGTAACACTACTCGATACTGCATAAAGTCTTAATTTTACAAGTGAATTTTACTTATCGTTATACATATTTAATTTTTAATTTATTTGTTTCAGGTCTACGCTGAAAAGGATGGCAAGGGACGGTATGTATCCTAAAAGATATATTCTCGCATTTTTTCTATATTTATGTATGTAGATATATAATTTTCTATATGCAACGGTATATAGGTATTCATTTAAATCATCTCTCCTTTTTGCTTTAACTTAGGCCTTTCACTAACGGAGCTACTCAAAAATAACTAGTTACAAACTTAAATTACTAACGAGTTGCTCGACCGCCCATACATTCTCATTGGGGTTCGCACACGGCGCGAATAGTTCCTAACCCTTCACTAACCGATTAACTACACCTATACATTTCAATTAAGTAATTTAAAACCTGCAGAAGCTAGTAAGCGAAAACTTAACAGTCGCTCATAAAACAAGGACGACTCGGACATGTCGGTCGGCGCGCTACTGGTAACCCGAGTTTTTTGTGTTTTTGTTGTGAAAATTTACAATCAAAGGAAAAATATAAAACTTGTCACAAAACTATCTGTTTCACGCAGTTCTCGTGCTGCAAGCTGCAACTGAAATCAGCAGTTCACATTATTTCGAATATACTGATAAATACAAAACCTTCGAAGATTCCTTCATCGTCTATTAAGATAATAATATAAGAAAATAGCGTCATCATGCTCGCTCAATTATGTTTTTTTTTTCTATTAGGTCTAATTTCCTTTTGCTAACCGTGTGCTTTTGTGAACAGAAATGACATAAGTGACTGAAATCTTGCAATTTAAATAGCGTCGTGTGTATAACTAATGAATTACGTAACTTTTGAGTAGCTCCGTTGGCGAAAGGCCTTACACTTCGCTGGTCTGCATAGCCAAAAATATGCTATAGGTATGAATGATTTCGGGATAAAACGTAGTATTTGCTTCATATGTATAGGTACATACCAAAATTATTATTTATTTTATATATTAATCAAAGCTATTTTAAATAAAACCACTAAATTTTAAATTGTGTTTGTCAACTTCTTATTTTATCTTTCACTTGCTAAAAGTTTGTTAAAAATGGGAAGTTATATTTGATTGTACCTCTTTAAGTAAAAGGGTTTCCTTGTTCTCAGGAATATTGAGCAAGCTTGCCAAATGGGAGGTACCTACTTTGTGTAATTAAGGTCGTTAGACATAGATGCAAACTTGGTAGTTACTGCAAATAGCTAATAATTTAAATACTTATGCACTTCCGGAGCTAAATGGAGCTAACTTGGTGGGTTACTTCTGAAACTTAGCTGTCGAAATTTTGCATAGTATTGAGTAAAACAAAAATATTTCATTGTCTTGATATTCACAGAAATTTCTTTTTAGTAAGTTTTATTTGCAGTTTATTTTATAATTTTAAACCCTGATTTAATCAACTAGTTGAATGTGTGCTTAACGTATTTTATTTATCAATAAGTTATACCAATGGCAAATAATTCGAATAACCTTGGCTCAGTGGTAG
This sequence comes from Stenoptilia bipunctidactyla, assembly GCA_944452665.1. Taxonomy (NCBI): domain Eukaryota; kingdom Metazoa; phylum Arthropoda; class Insecta; order Lepidoptera; family Pterophoridae; genus Stenoptilia; species Stenoptilia bipunctidactyla. The sequence continues at coordinate 16,419,646 of OX101726.1, forward strand.
GAATTGTTTTTTTTTAATTCGCTAGTTCTTGCAGAAATCCCTTTTAAGTTGTTTGACATCGTTCTCTTCGTCACTATTATGTGCTTGAACTCAAACGCAGGTTTTACTGGATAAAAATTAAAAACCATAAAAATAAAAAACGTAAAATTATCATAACAAAGTTTATTTTAATGTTTACTGGAAATGCCTATGTTGTACGTTCAAACAATAACGCTATATCTGAACAGAAATCCATCATTATTGGCATTAAAAGCAAGTGACCTTATGCCTGCAGACCTTAAATGCCGGGTACCGACCTCTCCGCTATTGTTTGGGAAAATAAAGTTTTATTACCTTGAAGGTTAACACGAAATTATGAAAATTAGGATTTCTGCAATAGATCACGCGTTTCACTGATTTCCGAGATAACATCGCAACTATTAACCGATACCTACTGGTAACAAGAACCTACTGAAATCCGAAACATCCAAGTGTTTTCATTGTTCCGCAACCTATAATCTTCGGAAAGTTACAAAAGCTCCAAAAACATCATAGTCTAGGTCTGAATTATAAAAGAACTAATGGTGGCTTCTCACTGCGCGTGTTAGCCCGCGCCGCGCCGCGCCGCGCCCCACGCAGTATGAAAAGCGTAGTAGCACGCGCAGGGAGAAGCCACCTTAGCCCGCGCCGCACCGCGCCGCGCCGCGCTCCGCGCAGTGTGAAGAGCTAGGCGCGTCGCGGCGCGCCCTATCCGCTAAAAGTCGGTAGCTTCAAACGCGCCGCGCCGCGCCTCCCCTAGCTCTTCACACTGCGCGGGGCGCGGCGCGGTTCGGCGCGGCGCGGTTCGGCGCGGCGCGGTTCGGCGCGGCGCGGGCTAAGGTGGCTTCTCCCTGCGCGTGCTACTACGGTTTTCATACTGCGCGGGGCGCGGCGGGGCGCGGCGCGGCGCGGCGCGGGCTAACACGCGCAGTGAGAAGCCACCATAAGAAACAAATTAATTAAAGCCGCTTCATCTCAGCAAAATCACACGTCACCGTATACCGTGTATACTAGTTGCCTAATGGATTTTAATGGCTGTGAATTTGAGGCCAAACGAAAGTTTTCATTGCTTACCTAAATATAAAGTTTTTATAATTTTAGTTTTATAGTTTTTTTAGTCATCGATAAGTGATAATTTGACGAATCTTATGTTTTGTACGATATTTATTTTTAGTTATTGTTAAGCGACACAGCTTAGATTATAAATTCTATTTATTATAATTTATATTTTTATTTCTTTGCACTATAAATATTAATTTTGTAAAATGTATTTTTAAATTTTATTGTTTTTAATCTATATTATGATTGAAGGATGTAAGATTAGAATCTCAAATGTATGCACAAATGTGAGAAAACTTACTGTCGAAGTAGGTAGATCGTGCCCGACAACCTAGCCTACCTCCACGCCTTTTGGACTTTCCTTTGTTAACGTGATAATTCTCAAATATTAAATTCGTATTAGGTAAGTGCTATCCGTGGTTTTCTTTACTATCGATCTTGACCATTCGTCGTTTACAGTTATCATTCGAGGAAAACAATTATAATGACTAGATATCTATGGATTTTTAATAATAATATTTTCTCTGTATTTATCAAAATATACAGGGTGACTGGTGGGTCACTTTTGAAATTCGAGGACGTGATAGTTAGAGATCATAATTATATGAAGAGAAAAAATAAAATAAATATTAATTATTAACTGAGTAAACTTAACCGAAAGTTAAGAAATGCATTACACAACGCATGGTATGGTATCGCTTGTGCGTTATACAATAGATACTTAGCGGGTGGTGGTGTGCGTGTGGCCGGAGTACTACTGTGTGCGTGTTGACTGAGGCGGCGCGTCGGGAAAAGTGTAATGTCTCTTTATTCATTTATAGGGAATTCTGGTGAAAAATTGTGTACCTACTTTTATTGCATAATTATGATCAGAATCAAGTACAGAGTGCTCTCTTTCAATATCTGAAATTTGTCACCAGTCACCCTGTAAACAATCCCTCCAAAAAATAAAAATAAATTGTGTCTGATGTTCTAACCATATTTTCCGAGAATCTATGTCAACGACAATGTTAACATGTTTTCTCATAACATCGCTTTTTTGGCTAAGCTTAATACGATTCTGTATTAAATGACATTTTGCATTACCATACAAGAATATTTAAAATATTATTAAATTCGAAGAAAAGTAAATGTAATATTACATTTGAGCAGAGTTTTTGCTTATTTTATATTTTTCCGCAAAGTCGGTGGAGTTTTTGTAATTTTCTTTTTTTACTTTCTGTCATTCTTATTTGATGTCTTACGCAGTCATCTAATTATAATTTCATCTGTTCTAATATTCTTTATTATTCACCATCAAAACGCGAACACCGAGACGTGAAGAGGTAAAACGCTCCCCTGGGCTCTTCTGTAAATAGAGTTTTAATTACTCCGAGGAGAGTGTCCGCCATAATTTCATGAAATTCATTAACCAACTAAACTGGGTACAAGGCCAGTAATTGGCGAAGTGTTTTTGTAGAGGACGCCTAAAGTCTTCGCTCCCTCCTTTTTCGAGTACCTAATGTAATCACGTCTTCAAAACTTAGGTTACCGAGAGTCTGTAAATACTCATTACGTCTATATTACGTCCTAGCGTTGTTTTCAACCAATTTAACGAGCTTAAGACGTTCAACACTTAATTACTAAAGCCAAATATATACATTTTGTAATTTTGTATGATCACACGTCCTTTATAAAGTAACATCTTTGAATTGGAACTAAGTAATGTGTGTCGCCTTATGATTTCATACTCTGTTGATTTATCAAAAGAAACTTCTGTTGGAAATTATCAGGAAAAATTCTTTATTTATTTGTATTCAATTGTAGACTTAACGATATAATACCTATATTTAAGAGCTGGGTATATTGTTTTTGTTTGGAGCAGAGAGCTTAAATTTTAAACATATTACGTTAATCTTTTTGGCTTTATCTGAATAGCTCTTTAAACACTCTTTAAACATTCATTCGTTTTGCAATCAAATAAAGAGAAACGCACGGCTGCAATGTAAAAAGTTGCCATACATTCAGTAGTCGGCTTCCATGCTCTGTAGTGCGGCCATTACCCGGCCGATAACCCAGTTTAAAGAACGTCAGCATCGTGATAAGCACCCATTTGCTTCACTATGTAGCTAGTTTGCATACAGTGATATGGTTATTATCGTCTGCCGTTGAATCCAATGCTTAAAGTGCACTAAGCTAAACAGCTTTTAAACTTCGTCGTAGCGGCAGTTTTGTTATTGCCATTGAATGATGTTTCGCCGAATTTTGAAAAGGGTAATTCCTTAGTCTGTTATTATTGTGTCCATTTGCTGATTAAACTAAACATTATTTTGAATTAATCCTCAACCCAAAAGTTTGTAAGTAACAAAGTAAACCTAACAAAGTTGCAGACTTTGGCGAGTAGTTTGTAAGTTGTAAGTTAATCTCGTATTTAGTGCTAACTTGTCACATGTTATTCCGCTATTCTCATGGGCCAGCGGTGATGTATCGATCTTTAGTTTGTTTCGTATTTTGGCACCGGTTACAGGCCGTGCCATGCGGCGAGCGTCAACGGCCTAGCACCCTCCTACACGCTCGAGCGTCTTCCCTACCCTAGACCGCCAATGCCCTCCTTTTATTGCGATTTTCCTTGCATGCCTCTCCATGCACCTAAACTTTTTAAGTAATTTTCCCAACTTTTAGTTTACGGGCACGATTTCTACTTTCTTAGATATCAGAAGAAAGTGGAGAAGGAAACGCTTTTTTTGTTATTAAACTGGGTAATTCAAAGTTGACTGTAATGAGGATCCAATCGTTATGAATAATTGTATATTTTTTCTTCAGTGACGCATAATTTCTCAGTCAAATGATAAATGAAATGAAACTAGTGAAATCAATAAAAGACTTTTATTATTAAATATTTTTCAATACTTATAAGGTTTTTTAACATCTAATAATTTTGCGCATTCAGAATGAACAAAAAAAAATTATAAGGCGGTTATGAGGTTATGGTTATGAGATATTTTGAGTGCAGGATTTGTACCCCTAACGTCCCAATCAGTAGAATTTATCATCTTAAGCAATAATATAAATTTTGTCCCAGGGGCGCTAAGCACGTGAGGGTGGGGGCGCAATGAACGTGGGAGTGCCGCGGGCGGACGGCGACTCCGCGCCCGGCTCCGACACCGGCGAGCGCATCACGCGACTCTTCCCCAAGTGCCGGCCCAGGATGCAGCACCACCACGATAGGTAAGATGACTCTATTTTTAGAAAGAATCATTAGCCCATAAGCCGACAGTAAAAGTCTAAAGTTTTCTGAGTTATTTAAAAATAAAGATAATTTAAGACGATTTTACAACTAAAAAAATAATCAATTTTACTGGGCTTTTCAAGATGTATGTTAAGACTGTCTGTTAATTTATTTTAGACTTAGTACAGCTGTAAGACCTTAATGGAGTGTATGAGGTTTCTCTAGGAAATTGATGTGGAAAAGTACGCACTTTAAAATGCTTTGATATTGATGTAGATACACCTACTTATTTATTATTGATTTTCAATCAATCTTAAACGAATGATAATCTGAGTTATAAATATTCATCTCTACTGAATACTGAACTACTTGTATGCAAATAAGTAGTAAAAAACGCTGTATTTTGAATCACAAAACAACCTTACTCGCAATATTGAAATGGCTACCAATTAAAATCGAAAGCCCTTCTATTTCAGACCTCCTTTTACCATTTTAAATTACAATTACAGAGCGATAATATTTTCTGGAAAGGTTGTTCTGTATTCACAATTAAAAGGAAATTCTTTTGTTCACCATTTCATCCTCCTGCCACCAAAAATGCAACGTAAAAATCATATGGTCTCTTGCACTTCACAAAAGTTGGTATACCTTTTGAATACTCTATTGAGCAAAATTTGGATCTATTATTCCCAATTTTATTGTGAAAAGATAGCCACAGGAATGAGGGTAGAGAGGTCATCTACAGGTCTGTTAGTCTAATCTAAATACGAGTATATGGTACTGATAGTTAAAGTTTAGAAAACTGTCGCTGCGTGCAAGTAGGTACGTATCTTGCTTACATAGTTACTAATAGGTTATTGTATCTTAATAATAAATTGTAAATGTATGTATCTTATATATTTTTTTATTTTGCATGAATTGATGATACCATGTACTTTTTCGGTTATTGGACTTCTTTAACTTTTCTTATATTTGATTCCTTCAAACGGATTTCATCTTTAACATCGATAAATAAAAGGTAAAACACGAGTAGAACTTGTAGATAGCGTTTATAATCTACAGCTATTTTAACAGTTTTAAGAATACATCGTCGGAAACTTTAGTAATATAAAATAAGATAGGTACTTATTTAGAATAAAATTCAGTCTACTTTGTTTATGTATTATGTTAGTTATAAAAGTTAGCTATTTTTAAGTTGATATAACTGTAAGTAACGACTATGTTTTACGGGATCCCACAAAATATTAATGACTTGACAGATGTATTCAGATCTGAGAAAAAGCGATAAATTTAGAAAATAGTGGCACTTATGCTACCGATGTCGAGTAGCTATTGCATAAAAGCCTTGCCAAATAGCTCTAGCTTTAGATAAAGTAGGCAATAGCAGGAATTGTATAGCGAAGTCTGTAATTGGTTCATGTAGGTAAGTAATGAGTTATTTTCCAATGATCGATTATAGTGTCAGTTCCGTCATATAATGATTCAACTACATTGCTTCTATAAATAAGAATATGGACCACCCACTTTCACACTGTCGATTGAAGCCTGACCTTATAATTATAGTTTTAGCATAATATTTGTTTCGCCTCTATCATACCTGTGTTCAAATTATCATACGTTTTTATTTATCAATTGTATCCCGATCAACTTGTTCATCGTGAACCAACAAGATGATCCTTTTGGGTTTTTGTGAACGTTGCCATACGTATGAAACTTACTCTATTAGATATTTGATCGAGTATTTAAAGCCAATATTAATAAAACGTTGGTGATCTTAAGTTGTCGAATTTCATACGTTTAGCAGTACTCAAGACCGGCCTTGAGTGAGTGAAGAACGATTCATTGTTTTATTAATTTGTTATGAAACTGGTATTGTTTCAGACTTAACTCGGGACTGGAGGGCCGAGAACATAACAACATGAACAACGTGTCATCCGATGAGGAGAGGGACACCCACATCAACTCCAAGGGTGGCACATATAAACTTAGGGACTCTAGGTACGAGTTTTGATATTTTGGCACGATGTAAAGTCGTTCGATGCCATCTGTTTACATAAAACAGATGACATCGAACAACTATAAAGACAGTCGAAGATAGCAATATAAAAATGCCAGAAGTCGTAAAGATGTGCTATTAAATATTGTAAAAATAATTTATAAAGATATATATAAACATTTATCGCCATCTGATCAAAATCGCAATAAATTATTATAAATTTAATTAATTGACAGGCATTCACCAAAAACAGAATTTAATTCTATGTAAAATGAACTTTATAGGAAACAATAACCCTCTTAATTGAATGTTTGTTTCAGGATAATAGAAATAGCTGGAGGTCGCGAGCTGTATTCACAGAGTAGAACAAAGGCAGTTCGCAAACTTCGTCATAATAACACACACAAGCACAATCTCAGGAACAAAGTAAAATCATTGAATAAAGAGACCGTAGAATATGCCGCGGACCACCTTAGTAATGAGGTGGGTGAATTTCTCTATAATAACATTGAATAGCATTGAACTTAACAATCGGTGTTTTTGGATAAACCTGTGCTTTTATATTATTTCACTTATTTTCAGATAACAATTAACAGGATAACAAATGATACAAAAAAGATGATATCTCGGCATACGTCGCCCACCTACACGAACGGCGACAGAGAACCAGCGCTGGATCCGACGATGGGAATCCCCAAGAATACTTCTCCAATCCTGGATCCAAAGACCAATGACATAAGCTCAAAGAGTAGTCCGATAGCGGTTGTAGCTGATGGAGAAGTTGTAGTTTTTGATGATAATGATGACTGGAAAGGTGATTGTTTATGGTTGTTACCGACTTTTGATGTTGCTTGAAATTCCATATCCCGAGTCGCATTTTGCTTTTATTTTTTAGCTCTATGTTATCATCATTTATTTACTGTTGCTTCTGTATTTATGATTCTTATCGTTCGTTCTAAATTATTTGATTTCTTGGACGTTAACTAATAAACCAAATATATTTCTATATGTTTAAACAATATATGAACGACAAGGATATTTTTATAACATTAACCATTTCCATCCTCGTCCTTAACAACCACATACTCACACATTTCTTTTTCTCTTTCTTTTATTTTCAGTGATATTGAATTCTGTGTCTCTAGGTTTGAGGACGGAACCGGACGCAAGTGATGATGAAATAGACATGACAGTGAAAAGAACTTTAGACAATATAAAAAACTGTGATAGTGATGCTTTGAACAATAAGAGTGAAGTGAGCTGTGGTAGTGAATCATCTCCATCGAGAGAAGAGGGCAGGTTGAGTGATGCTAGTCCAACGGGCATATGGCTGTCGGGCGATGAAGACAAAGGAAGAGTAACGAGAGTCATTGGTGAACTCCCGATAGCAGAATACGAAGGATCACCGAGAAGATACGGCATTGGACCGCAGAAAATTAATAAATCTCCCAGACCGGGATTCCCTCAGGTATACTACAAAAAATTACGGAATAGTCACGTAGCAAAATTATCGACCTTCAATTTTCCAATTTAGTAAAAGGTCCCCGAGTAATGATTTACTTTCATGTTACATTATTTCCCACGAGAAAATCCCGCAGAGACATTTAAAAAGCTATGCGTAAAATTATTTTATATAACTCTCCTGTGCTTTTGTTTTCAGAGAGTAGTAACAGAAAGTAGAGATATTACGCCGCCTTCGGGATCAACTGCCTTTGATTATCTATATGAGTTCTCTGAGACGAGGAAAGTTCTGGAAGAGTTCTTTAGATGTCCAGCTGGTGGTCAGCTTAACAGCAACGATGAAATTGTCAACTTTCAGGTAAATGTACGTAGTCGTCACATTTTTTCATTTGTTTTCCCTCCATAGCAAATACGATACAATAGTATAGATTAAATTAGTATAGAACACGATCCTACGCAAATATTGACTGCCTCCCCATTGAAATCTTTTGGTTTGTTGTCGGAAGGAAAACTAAGATATTTGTTGATATTGAGGTCGTAAAGATATTGATAGTTATACTATTTCTTCATTGTTTAAAAAAATTAGGATATTTCGCTTAGTCTTTTTATTTTTATACTTTTTAAAAACAGCATTAAACAATATAGTCGTTTAAAAAAGTACAAAACGAATATTCTATTGAATGAGTAGCGTTTATAATTTCGTGTCTGACAATAAGTAATTTTTTTTTTCTAATATTTTTTCCGTTGTTAACATCTTTAAACACTATAATCTGTGTTCTTTGTAAATTTATTCTAGACTGTAAATAGTGATTGCAAGAAAATAAAAAAAATATTACCGGTTTTTTTTCGTTAATTCTACATAGGTAATAATTACTACGATTTTTATTACCTTTCTTGCCCTTTTTACGTTAAATTAGTTTTCACTTATTAAAATATAAACACAGTCATCGTGTTTGCTTGCAAATCTATGTCCAAGCCACTGTAATGTGATGCCACCGCCGAAATGTTTTTTTTTTTAATAAAACACCTGCAATGAAACGCCTGAGTCATTCCTTTTTTTCCCAACAAATTTCAACTTAATGCCGAGGGCATAGAGTTCAGATTTAAGTAATGTTTTTTTGACAGATATGTAACGCTTGATGTGCTGCCTTCTGTACGTTTCGAATAAAAAAAAAAGAATATTGCAAGGTTTTCCATAATTATGTATACCACCCAGTCTCCCGCACACATACAATATGCATAAGCGTATGTGTGCGGGAGATTGGGTGGTATACATAATAATGCTGCAGACTGTACCTAATAATTAAGTGCATAAAAAAAGAAACGATTTTCATTTATCGTCTTGTCACATCACTAAAATTTCTTTCTGATATGACCTTGACTTCATAGTTGTCATTCGAGGTGTCGCTGCCTAGATTTTTGTGCGGAAATATATTTGCAGTTTCTAGGACAAAGTTAGGTCGACTACTTTGTGTGAGCTGTCTAGAATACAATTACGTAGTGAAAATTAATGATTTTTTAAACGGTGATTAAACCGACGTTTCACCACAATCTCGCCTGATGGTAAGTCATGAAAGATGAGGTCCAAGATGAAAAGGTGGAAGCAATTGGCTTTAGATAAGATTTTATTTTCTATACAAAAAGTTATTTAGGATTAACGACTTGGTCAGAAAGTGTGAGAAAAGAAAAGTGAGACAGTGTGAGAGAATAAGTAAAGTAAATCTTTCTTAAGACCCAATTAAAACGGAAGGAAGTAAACAATGAAAACGACGTCAATACTCAAACATTCACTGAGGAACAGTTATTTAATGAATTATTTATCTGTTACAGGAGCTAGATTACGAGTTGAGAAGACAGACGCAAGATTGTCCTTCGGAAAATGGACTGGAAGCGGGCAGCGAGTCGGAATGGCCGACTGCTGCGGACCAGCTGGATTCGCCACACACTGCCCATAACCATACGGACTTCTTAGGATTACAGGTATGTCGTTAATATTGTTTAATTACTTCGTAGACGTAGAGAGGCAAATGATTTAGAAGATAATTTTGATGGAATTTATCTATCTTATTAATAATTATGATAGGTAATAACTTCTAAAAGTATAATTTTATGGTAGGTAATATGTATAAATTTATTTAAAGTATATTTAAGTATAATTGTAATAGTTTTTTTACAGAAACATAGATAGATTCAATAAAAGAATAAAATTTATATATTTTTATGTTCATGAATATAAATCACTTGTTGTTCCTCAATAGTATAATAGTGGTAAGATTCGGGTTGTTCTGTAAAATACCCGAGCAAAGCTAAGACCGACCCGAAAGTTTTCATATTAATTCTTTACAAATAAAATTTATTAGACATTATTTAACATCAGTAAATAACTCTTTATTTTTCTATGAGATCTCCATAATATTTATCTATAACTATGATTTTATGAATTTACGGGATTCTTACCACGATTTTTGATTTTATTTTCGCACGTCCGATATTTCGATGACCATGACCGCGATCATTTAAAACAATTCAATTCATTAAATCATAATGATAATAACCGCGATAGTTTAAAACAATTATTATTTATCTTTAATACCTAATTTCCAGTCCCGCACCCGCTACCCGGAGCCCAACGTGTCAGAACTGAGCGTGGGCGGAGCGTGGAGCGGGTCCGCGTCGCCCCCCGCGCCCCGCCCCGCGCTCCCCGCGCCGCGACGCGGGCTTGCCTTGTCTGACACTAGTGATACCGCTAGCGACCTCTCGCTCATACTCATGGAGAACGAGCTGTCGGAAATGAAAGGTGAGCCTTATATTATGTAAATTTTTACAGGGTGACTGGTGGCAAATTTTAGATACTGAAGGAGAGCACTCTGAACTCGATTCTGATCATAATTATGTATTAAAATTAGGTATTTCATTTTTCTCGAAATCCCTCTGAATAAATATTACCTTACTACACTTTTCCCGACGTGCCGCCTCAGTCACGCACACAGCAGTGTTCCCACCACACGCACACTGCCACCCCCTAAGTATCTATTGCACTACGCTTATGTAACCATGCACTGCGTTATGAATTCTTTAATTTTCGGTTAAGTTTACTCAGTAAATAATTAATATTTATTTTTTATTTTATTTTTTTCTCTTCATCTATGATCTTAAACTACCAGTCACCTTGTATATGTTTTAATATACTTAGGTACTTTATTTGCTGTGGGGGAAATCCTCGTGGATACCCCGCAGTTCGAGGGGAGCGGCTGTGTCAGACTCTTACCGACTCAAAACCTACAGTGTATCGCGTCCCTAGTTAGTTGGAGTCCACGGTATGCTAGATGTAATATTATTACTAACTATACTGCTTTGAATACCACCGCCTCCCAAGGGTGCTCTTGTTTCCACAGCAGGGCCCTATTCTGGTTGTTGAGCGCATCCTTCCAAATAGGCGCTCTGTAAAGGGCTATGCTCCCCACTATGCCGAGGTGAAGCCTGCTTAACTGGGAACCTTACCACCACGTAGAGCAGCACTCTCCCAAAGGCAGCCCTCGTCTGATTGAAAGCCCAGCAGGGTGAGATCATGATACCTCATGTCGCTCTTAGAAGCACTTCTAGAGACATGTAGATCTCTTCCACCATCAGGGTCGCACCTGGAAGGGAAGTCTGCCGACACCCGTGACACAGTCGTTGTCTTCCCCAGACTGAACTTGAGTCCCAAACCCTTTAAGCGTTCCACCACTAGTCGCTGCCCCGTCGGTAAAGAGGCACCTCGTGAAATCAGATTGTATTCGAAATTCAATTTCAATTTCTAATACTGTGTCAACTACACAACATCTTTTGTCTAGTGGTATAAGTCAAGTAAATGGTCTTAAACCCAAATATGAATATGTTGATCTTAGTTTTGTGTTTTAGGGCAATCAATCATTTTATAAATTGTTATAAAACATGTAATAAAACTTTATTCAACAGTACAAATGGAGTCCAATCGAATGACAGTGGCGCGTCTGCCGATGGTGGAAGACGGCCTATCGTTGGGACATGCTTCCGATACCGACAATAATAACCAGGTGTGTAATTTATTGACAAATTTTAATATCTCGAGAGGATTTTTAGTAAGTAGCAAACGTAAGTGTATATCTCGACGTACATATATAGGTATATTAATATTGGACTGTGCCAAATCACATTAAATATTTAGATTTGGGATTCTACAGATATGATGAAATAATTGTTTTTACTCTTAGAATAAAATCTAACAGCAGCAAATTCAAGGCCCCGTTTTTTTGTACAACCCAATCTTTAAAGATATTTACACAGTAAAAAAAAAAAAAAACTGTAATGGCACTCGTTGTAAAAACTGATCCTATTATATCTCCAAGATTCATAATTAAATAAATGCTTATAATTTCCAGACGCACACATCGGTGATAATCGAAGAGATAACAGAAAACGGAACAAACGGCGAGGCTCACGTTTTATCCGACGCGGACCTACATTCCCTGGACCCACTGGGTAAAATCAGCTGTATGTTGTTCGTTTGATACATTTTTATGTTAAAAAGAAGTTATTAGTATAGCAGGGATATTGTAAAAGCAGTTTTTCACAACATCATAACCTACGTAACAAAGTAACGGGTTGGACAATTTGCCTGAGACATATAATACATAACATCAAAGCATTTGTGGATTATTTTTATGAATTCGGGAAGCAGTAGGTACGTCTTGTGGAAATGAATTTTCATAGGAACTGAAACTCTAGGATGATCCTGGGAAATTGCTACAGGCAATGTTTTGAAATACCTAAAATGCATACGTTTCCCTATATCGCCTGTTTTAAAGCTCGATAATTATCGTTATTTAAAAAAAAATACAAATTTAGATAATTCGCAACTAAGATAAGTAGATCTACACTATTTTTTACAAGTTTTATTTTGTGTTTGTGTTTTTATAGCTTGCAGTTCGGTGGCGCCGCCTCCACCCGCCCCGGCGCCGCATAGACCGCCTGAGAATCAACACATTGACATCTACCCTACCAGGTAAATTCATTCAAATACAATGTATAGACTATACCTTACTAAAAAGCTGTTTGTTGATTATAAATATTAATTGCGCAACTTGATGCTTATCTCTCGTGACCATGTTGTCTATGATAAGAAATAAAAAATATTGCATTTCATATCCAAACTGTTATAGGCTACTTCGAGAAATTTCTACAGAATCAAAAACTAAGCCGGTAAAATGAAAGCTGCTAGTTTAATAGACAAAACCACTACATTCAATATTATTTTCAAAACTAACAATTACATGTAAAATTACAATAAACTAGTTCTTATTTTATTTGAACAGACAAAAATACCTACAGGTTAAGCTATACTAAATTTCGCTATTACGACAGAATATTTTAGAAGCATAACACTGTTATAACATAAGTTAATTTAATTTCTTTTGTTTAAATTTTAAGTTAATTCTATTAAATATTCGTATTATTATTACAGACAGAAGAGGCCTTCATCCGCACAGAGTACCGAGTCTGCAGAAATCAAACCAGCAAGCGGAGACGAAGGTAATGATTGACATTAAAATACTATGCCTGATCAGAAAAAAATATATATGTAAGAAATTTAATATGTGATTTTAAGTCCTGCTTGTGTCAAACAAATGAACTTTTAACTGAAAGATGAAAACAAATACTGAAGTAGAAGTCTCTTACAGGGAATTTAAATATTTAATTGCCATCCTTGATCTTAGACTTGAAATCTTGTGTTGAAAATTCAGTCAACTAAGAAAACCACTATTTATTTCACATCAAAGAAATTTAATATTCCAATGTCGAATGTCGCGTATGGTTATTTTAAGTAATACTGCATAAACTTATAATATTTTATAATAATAGAACATTTTTTTACGATTCGACTGTTTGTGTCGCAGGCAAACATAAACCATGGGAAAGTTGTCCATAACCAATTAAATAATACTAATCAAACTAACCAAAACACTATAACTCTGTACAGATGAAGCTGATACTGACTTGGAGACTGATCGACTATTGGGACAACAGAGAACCGATGACCAAGGCTTCTTTGATGATAAAGTGAGTATTATTTCACTAATTTCTTTTTGACATGATAATTATCTAAGATAGGTTGGTAAATAAATGAAGGTAAAAAATTACATTTTAGAATTATCTTTACTTTGTCTAAAATAGTCTACAAAATCTTTACTGTTCATTAACTAAAATACTGACATTATTTTTAGAACATCAATAAATAGGTCAAAGCTTAAGCAATTGTATTGAACAATGTATGTACAAAGCAATGTAACGTTTTAAAACTACCAGTAGCGTTGGAAGTTATTAACTTACGCATGCTTGAATAATAACTATATTAATGACCAAGCCAAAAACATTATTCTTTAAATAAGACAGTGCATACAATATAACAATTAAAGAAAAAATATGCAAATAAGACGAAGAGAAAGTTTTCCCTCAAGTAATCTACATATATTTAAGCCGTTTTTATCTATTAACCTACACCTACACATTAGGTGAATAAGTGGCGCGTGCGCCTACACCGCGGCTTCACAAGCGTGACTGCGTGATACATATTACTCGGCGACCTTGCGGGAATTATTGATGTGAACAAAGAATATTCTGTGATGGCGCGGTTTTTATGCCTAACATGTCTTTTAGTTGTTCTATGTGAACTAAAGTTATAGTTCGTAAAAGTTTTTGCTTGCAGTATTTTTTAGAAGAAAAAAGAAGGTCATGTTCTACGCTAAATTTAGTAAATAAAATAATTTTGTCGTAACTTTTTACGATGCATAATCTAAAATAAAACGAAACAAACGCTATAAATCTGGTTCAAAAGTGTTTTATTTTAGTAAAATAAATTTTAAATACCTAATTCATAGTTTATTGTTGAATATCAATTTTGCAGGTGTATTATTTTTTTTTACAGAAAGGATAATTTAACCCCTAAAAGTATTTTTATAGCTTTTAAAGATTCAGTTATCTTGTATGCATGTTAAAAGAAATTATGGAAAAAATCATGCGCAACGTCATTTATTCTTTGACGAAAGCGAACCAAACCGTAATGTTTACTCAGTTGTTTTTAGTAGGCCGCCGCCTGCAGTGTTTTAGAGATCGGTAGTGCGCAAGTGTACTTGTTTTGTTTATTTTTATAGACGTATTGAAACTATAATGTAATTAAACCGATCGCTTTTCAATATAATTAAAAAGTTTGATTATTCATAACAGCGGTTGTTTAAATTAAAAATGAGTGCAATAAATAAAAGTGAGATATGTGATAATAACTGTGAGACAAACAACAATATTATCAGTCTTAAAACGGAAACTAAGGCAGATGAAACATGCAATATAAATAGTGATATGAGTGATAATTGTACCGTTATAAATACAGAAAGCAACATAAACAATGAATCCATTTATACAAACGAAAATCATGATACCGATGAGTTACATTCCATAAAAGTCAACGTAGAACAGGAAACGGATAAAACCAAAATGGAATTTGAAAAAAATGTCAACAATGATCTCGAGAATGATAATGTTGAAACAATTAGCGACAATAATGTAGATCAAACGTATGAAGTAATGAGTGACGTATCAATTAGTGAGTCAGCTCGAGATGTTGATGATTCGGCCGAGACGGGATGTGAGCCAATTGAGAATGAAATTCGGGATCATTGTAAAAATGTAGAGGGCTCCTGCCAAAAGAAAAAAAAGGTAACTTTTATATAAATTTATCTCTTGTAATTGCTACTATATACCTTATTTAGGTATCTGATGTAATAATGATAAAATCATACATAATATGTAAACCCTTTGGGATCCGCCTGTATATATACAATTCTGTATCTTAATCAAATGACAAATAGCATAATTTCGGTGTTTATGACTTGGAGGATTTATTTATAAAGAGGCGAAGCATTAAACTTGATTGTAATGATATTTTAAAATTAATAGGAATTTCATATAGGAACTAAAGATTAATATTTATAGTTCAGTGATTTTTTTTTTATACAACCTTAGCTATGTTTAAAATACACACCAATTCCTCAATATACGTGACACTTTATCATGTACAATGAATGTAATTAGTCTTAGTAAATTTGCTTACATAAAACATTAAATACCATTTATGTTGGTTTTTGCGATAAAGTTAATGTTCCTCTGTAATCTTTGTCAGCTTGTCGAGAGGTACTTTTTGTACAGTTTCCAAATGAAAATGCTAAGATCGATATTTTCGTTAACTATAAATAAAGTCCTTTCCGGGTTTAGGCGCAAAAGCTTGAATGTGTTGGATGTTCTTCCGAACACATATCGATACTTCAAAATTTTTTTTTTTTTTTTTTATTTATTTACAGAAATTTTAACGTGACATTTAGACAAACGCAGTATCTTTCGCATTCATAATTATTAAGTAATCATAAAGGTTCCATTTTTATTTAAAGCGTTCTGAAAGTAAAAGGAATATTTTACCTATTTATGAAACATTTTATATCTGTAGGATCTTTTAATTGGCTTTCCATCACCTAGAATATCATGTATATTAGTTTGTTTTTCCGAATAATCTTAAATAAAATAAAAGAAACAGGCCCTGAAATCAGCTATGGCATTTGAAAATTAATAAGGGCACTGTGAGAATTGATTATAATGTTCGTTCTCAAAAAATAATTTATAAACGTAGTTTTTAAAAGTTATAAATAACATTGTCTTAAGTTTTCACGATTCATAATTTAAATAAAACTACGGGGTCTGCAAAGAAACCGAAATGTCGAGTTAAAATGTTAAATATAAATTATACGCGATTAATCCGGTTAAAAAGTAGTTTTATTTAAGTTACAAATAAATTATGCTGACTTTTATTGTTGCATATTGCACCTATAACATATAAATCAACAAAAATGTTTTCGCTAATACTAACTTACAAAATATTAAATAAAAGTTTAATTTCATTTCATAACGTAGTTTTTAACATGACCACGTGTCAGCAACTCCGCATACACCATAATCATGTGTGTGAATCAAAAACGTATTTCGTAATCTTGAAAACTGAATTCTAATTTCAAGTCTCATATTTCCAGGGCTGGCGCAAACCAAAATCCCGAACCGTAATGCCGGCCGGCAGCGTCACAGGGTCGGCGCGATCCCCTCCTCACGTACATGATAACAATGACGCCAGAGACGATGAAATACACAACGGATTGGAGAAAGAGGGGAAGAAGAAGACCAAGAACAAGGAAGGTTTGTGGCAGTTTTTTTTTTAAATTTTGTAATTGATATTGGAGAAGTAATCTTGCCTAAAAGAGGGCGGAGAAAATATGTGACATGACAAAATGGCCAAACTTCAAAATTTGGCGCTTTGTTTGATAAAAAAACCTTCTTGAATATTATTTTCATGAGAAAATTTCATAATCACTAATGTTATTTTTTATTGTTTGTATCTAATAAATTTTGCAGCACAACCAACTAATTTGACAGTTTGTTTTCCCCTTAATAATATAGAGTATCCTTTTTTCTATCAAATCAACCCTATGTTTACTCATAATAAACCCTTTTTGCTTTGAAATTATGTAGTTAGTAATTTTGAATATTAATTTTACCCTCACTATATGTAAGTATACTTTTATTTTTTATGCTGCCCTTCCTTTTGGAATTAACTGACGGTGAGTTACAAAAACATCAAAACTTTAATAATTATTACTTCCAAAATAATTCGCTTTCGTAATTGAAACTTTTATTAAAATTCCTATAACTGTCGACTTCATTTCGATATGTGTTATTTCAGACCTACAATCAGTACTTATAGAGGGCGTACTGTTCCGGGCGCGTTATCTTGGCTCAACGCAACTCGCTTGCGAAGGACAACCGACCAAAGCCACCAGAATGTTGCAAGCTGAAGAAGCGGTGTCCAGGATAAAGGTATACAAGTCAAACTTTTATACAAAAACCTTAAACTTTGATATTAAATTTCATGAATGGATTGAAAATGGAAATGTATTTGTCTTAATAGTTAATACTATTTAGGTTTCATATGATTTTCTTGTAATAATAATAATATTGATCGTAGATTTGAAGCTACAAGTGCTTCATAATACTACACATAGACATACAATAAATTTTATGATTGACAATACAAATACATTTTCAGAAAATAATATAATTTTGAGTATTTCTGAAAAAATAACACTTTTTTTAAACTAAAAAATTTCAAAGCATTCTCATAAATTTAATGAATATTATGAATGAACAGGCAATGCATTTGCCAGTGTGAATCGGTACAATTTATAAAACCGTATGATTTGTAGTTGTGTTTAATCGAAGAGCATGAAATTACTTTTCTAATGAAGGCAATAATTGCATTGGATTTGAAAACGGAAAAGTAATCTTTGACTTAATTCTTTTTCGAAATGTTAAAAATAAAACGCATTTTTTTTTAAATATAAGGTTTTTGTTTTCTCTTTATAGGTAAAATAATTTATAAACAGTTACTGTAATTTCATGCTCATTAGGTCTAGTGTACTGAGAATGCTAGTGGGATATCCTTTTTACAATAATGACATGCTAGTTTTAGATTTAATGCTAAATTTAAAATTTATTATTACAAACACCCTGTGAATGTCCAGATGTATAAAACATGACCTGTGTGGCCAGATCGAACCTATCCGCCAAATAAATTTCGCTACTATTGACTTGGCACTAGAGTATTTTTTTCAGTGTGGTCCTCACCCCTCGACCCAACCCAGGAAGATTTGTCGGGCCCCGTATATTTGGCCGGCTAGCCTCCTTTCGATATGTTTTGTCTCTATCTCTCGCTTGTTTTCCCGCTTTTACGCTATGCTTTTTCTTTATCGTTTTTTTCCATTACTTCTTAATATAAGGTAAGACTACTCAATTCACGATAATGTTGTGCTTTTTTCATTGACTGAGACTTTTTAAACGAGCGTTTGTAACTAAAGAGTTTGCTTTATAAATTTGATTTATAGTTGCGCTTACTTTAAAAGTGTTTGAATGCAAAAGAAAACACACATATTATACTTTAATTCTAAATTACAGGATTTTAATTAAGTAGTTGCTAAAGTTAATCGAGTGGATCTAAAGTTAGACTTTTAGTTATGACAGCTAACATGCTTAAGATTTCTTGCACTTTTTCACATTTCCGCACTATATGGTAGCATGACCCACAACCCGATTCACACCGGCTATGGTGGCCTTTATCCATCAGTAAGGCACAAAACGCGGATTTGCTTCAAGCACGACAAAAGTAACCTTATTAACATAACGTCAAGATTGAATCTCCGTTAGGGATGCTTAATTTAACCAAGTTTTGACGCTCGCTTTTCATCCATTTGTAAGATTGTGTGAATTAACGTGTTGGTTTGCTTGCTTCTCGCATAGTTTTTCAAAATCTCAATAATAAATCAGAATTAGAATTAAAAATACTTATGTCAGTATGATTCTAAATTATATATCCATATTAAGTTATCTACTTTATTCATTGATGTTTAATACCATCTTATAACTAACCTATATTAACTCCTAAATTTATTTACAAAGAAAAATCTACAAATTGAAATTAAAAGCGAACAAAGCAACACTAACGATTAGCGACTAAGGAGGTTAGCCGGTATTACAGTGGTGCGAGGGGCCATATTCCGGTGTATACGCCGCGCCGGCCGCAGTTTTCCGACTGTCTTTCCTGGGCTCGGTCGAGGTCGACGAGGATGGAAGACGCAGAAAGAAACGCCTCAAAAAGAATATGGTCGAGGAGGCGGTTAATAAGATCAAGGTTGAAAAGTTTGATCAAAAGGAACTGGTTTTTTGCTGTAGGAAACTGTCTATCTAATAAATAGAAGTGCCGGGTTCACGAGTTTTGTATTCAAATAAAATGTATATTATTTACAAAATGTAGGTTAATATTAGATCAATATCAATTCGCATTTTCGCAATTCGCATCGATTACTTTTTACATACATACATAACTTCACGCCTGTATCTGGAGCAGGCAGAACACCAGAGGCTATAAAACAATTTGATGTCACCCAATTTGTTGATGACTTGGGAGGTATTATAATGATGGGGAGAGACTATTGCAGTAACAGGGGGTGAGCCTATCGCCCACAAAATCGCCAATAAAACCTCTGTCCGTTAACTGACTTTTGCAGTGACCTTCTTTCGTTCCCAGCCCAGCAATTTTTATACTTTATGAAACCTATTTCAAAATTGTGTCAAAAGATCTTAGACCGTTGTGGCACATAAAGATAATAAACAAACAAATACCTCAATCTTGCTTGCATCTATGATAGGTTTGAACAACTAGGTTATTTTATGTTCTATGTTCATCGTTACACATAGAATCGAGCCGTAGCTAATCACTATTTTCATTTTAAATCCACTGAAACAAGCATAATTTACTTTGTTTTGCAAATGAAAGTTTATTGCAGTATTATTTTATCGTTCTATTTTATATAAACCTTCCCATATAGCCTACATAGAATTTACATTTCGCTATACACTACTATTACCTATAGATTATTATTGAAATCATCTGAAGCAGTTTTAGCTAATTTGCGGCAGTATATCTTTCTAGCACTAGTCGCAGAAACACAGATTGATTAACACAATCATATTATAATTAAGTGATCTGGTACATAAATAATATATTTTAGGAGTATATATTGAAGTCATTGTGGTGCCGTTCTTACTATGCATATCAAACGATATCGCAGGTTAAGCGCGTTCGGCGCGGCCGGTATTAGTATGGGTGACCGCCGCCGCCGACCATTTATTTCTCACGACAACTTCCGTGCTTCGGAGGGCAAGTTAAGCAGTCGGTCACCGGTGTTGTATATAGCAAAGGCACCAAAGGTTGACACTATTAGGATTGTTCAGAAAAGAACATATTATTTTATGAAAACCGTTTCATATTTTTAATTAGAAATGTATTTTATATATTCTTATACTATTAAAATATTTATTTAGAAACATAAATTGTGTCTCCTCACAATAAAAATAACTTTTTTTTATAAACAAAAAAAACACCACTCAACCCCAGTAGTAGAATAAATCCGAATAAATCCTAGGCAAAATAGTTGACACCTAGGTGTCCAATAGTTGACAGTCTAACAAATAATGATTGAAATGACTTAACTATCAAACATTTTAATGAAGAACAAATATTAATATATTCTACTGCAACACTGAAGCACCTACATTTAACTTATGATTAAAAATCTACCTTAATTACGACATATCAACGTCAATAGGGTAAGAAATTTAGATGTTTGTTTCTCAATCACTGAAAAACGGCCCAACGGATTTAAATGAATTTTGGCATAGTGATAGTGTACAGTCTGAAATAGTACATTGTACATAAATATTTGTACAACTTATTTTTACCAGGAAATTTCACTTATACATAATAAATAACCTTCTCTATATGTTTCTGGCGCAGAGTGAATATTCATAGTCATTTTATTCCATCCGTCTCTGCTATCACATAGGAAAACCCTAAAGAATACCAAATTAAATAATTGTTAGATACTCCTGAATCTCTAATGTTTGACATGCTGTTAACTGTTGGATAGAATTGTTTTAGAAGACGTTTTTTTCAACAAAAGTTAACTTTGACCTTAAATATAATAATAACATACATTAACGCAAAACATATGAAAAGGCTTGAAGTTCCAATAGTTCGTCATCAATGTCAAGCATTGGATATTTTAAATATATAAGTATATGATGACCAATAGAATAACTAGTAAACCATACATGAAATATCATGAAATCTTATTTCTAATCATTACTCAACAATTAAAGGTAATATGTAACTCTATTGTTCATTCAAAATCTAAATAATGTCCAAAAATTCACCTTAAATGAATTAGCGTCCTTAAGCACAATCGTAAGAAATGGAGTAATATACTGTCACTTTGACCGGATTGAGTTTGTATGTTTGTTTTTATCGAATATTGCAAAACAAAAAAAGGAAGTTACGAAACCAAGTGATACTTAGTGTTATTAAATGTTATATTAGTGTTTTATATTACTACATTGGTTGAAAAGTTCGCGGCCTGGCCATTAAAAAAAAAACTTTTGTTATTTTTTCTGCCGTCATTTTGAACTGTCATTATTCAATTGTCAGCCCGCGAATTTTCAATTTGATATCTTGTTTAAATAAAATTTTACGAACAATATAAATACGTGTGTAGAACAAATTTTCACTAATGGAGAAATTTGAACAACGTGCTGTGATTAAATATTTGTTTAAAAAAAGATTAACACCAAAGGAGATCCATGATGACATGCAAACAACATTAGGGGAATCTGCCCCGTCTTATACCACTGTGAAAAAATGGGTTGCAGAATTTAAACGTGGACGAGAGAACATCGAAGATGACCGGCAGGCCAATGACGTCTACGACCGAAGAAAACATCAATAAAGTGTGTGATCTCATATTGAAAGACCGTAGATTGACTATCAGAGAAATTGCAGACACTATAGGCATCTCATATGAACGAACGCAAAACATCATTGTCCATGAACTCGGCTTTTATAAGGTTTCGGCTAGGTGGGTCCCCAGATTGCTTTCAGTAGAGCAAAAGCGAATTCGACTCACGATTTCTCGCGACTGTTTGGAGATGTTCGAGGCTGATCCACAAGGTTTTCTTGACAGATTTGTGACAATGGATGAAACCTGGGTTCACCACTATACCCCAGAATCAAAACAACAATCCAAACAATGGAAAAAATCAGGTGAACCAACTCCGAAAAAAGCAAAGGCAATTCTGTCGGCTGGCAAGGTGATGGCATCGGTTTTTTGGGATGCTAAGGGTGTCATTATGGTGGACTACCTTCCAAAAGGCGAAACAATAAACTCTGCGTACTATAGCACCCTTCTGCGCCGTTTACGTGAAGAAATTAAACAGAAACGCCCAGGATTACTGAGAAAGTAAGTGTTGTTTCACCAGGACAACGCCCGAGTCCACACGTCTGTCGAGTCTATGGCTCAAATTCGTGATTGTGGTTTCGAATTGTTGCCACATCCAGCTTATTCTCCTGATTTGGCACCTTCGGACTTTCATCTGTTTCCAAACCTGAAAAAACACCTCGGTGGGCAGAAATTTTTAACGAATGAAGAGGTCGAAGCCGCTGTTAACCTGTATTTTGAAGACCTTGAGGAATCTTTTTTTAAAACAGGTATGGAAGCTCTGGAAAGCAGATGGAAGAAGTGCATAGAGCTAAATGGAGATTACGTCGAAAAATAAAAATATTTTTGTATGTACTTTATTCTGTTTTCTTGACTAGGCCGCGAACTTTTCAATCCACCCTCGTATCAATGTATAGTTTCTTTTCATACTTCAAATAAAGGGTGTCAAGCATTGGTGCAGTGTCAACCTTTGGTGTATACAGTAGTCACTAGGGTTTGTCAGAAGCCATTTCGCACCCTGAAAATTCTGATATTCACCAACCAGCACTGGGCCAGCTTGGTGGATTACGGCCTAAACCTCCTCGTCGTCACCCAGAGAAAAAACTTAAAACCCTGCAGTGGGCTCACTACACGGAGGGCATATATTTATAAAGCGCCATCTAGCCCTATCACATATCATACATAATACACTCAGACAAATCATGCATACAAACTTTTATTTAAAAATTACGACGGTCCCGCGGTGCAGTGTTCGAATATTCAGCTAACACGAGAGAGGTTACTTGCGGAATCTCTTCTGTAGGTATAACAAATGTTTGCATGACCTGGAGATATTTGTGGATAAGGATGTTTATATAATCTATTATAAGCATTTATCACAAAGTTAATTTTAACATTTTATCCGTTATCTGGTTTCTAAAGTAAGCTCATTTTAGTTTGAAGTTACATTGCGCTGTGTGAGAATAACGACCAGCATATTATTAATATTTCTTGTACAAATTGTACGTTGGTTGATAATGATTTAATTTATTTTTATTACATACAATATATAACTTCACGCTGTATCCCTAACGGGGTAGGCACAACACTACACAACAAATTTCTAGGCATTATAACGATAGAGAGAGACAATTGCAGAGACAGAGGGTCAGCCTATCGCCCACAAAAAACGTCTCATAAAACTGTTCGTATTGACTATTATAAATTTTACGGTTCAATAGTTAGTAACATATTAATTGCCTTTATTCAAATTGATTTTCATAAATACTTCCTTCAAAATAAGGCCGAAATAAGAAATTATGCAAGCTAGTATAGGGTTAATAACATTTTCGACTAGTCGAACTAAACCTTATCAGTTCCTTTTGGTGAAACTACATTTATTTTGGCTAATAGGTTTAAATGGCAACATTAATTGCAATTAATGTTCGTAAATTTTACAGAAAACCTAACAATACATTTGCACATTTCAATAATCAATCTATGATATGCTCAATTATGATAAATATTTAAATGTGAAATAGATTTTTGATTGAAAATTGTACAAATGTAAAACTAATCGATGTTCTTTTCTCATGCTGTCATGGGCTTTATTAGGCTTTGGTAAGTTGCTATCATTAATATAAGTATTTAATAAATCACAGCACTCGTTTTGCAATTAAACTATTAAATAAAGATTGGCATTGAAAGTTTAGAAAATACTTATGTTGTTTTAAAATGTGTATTTTTATAGTTCTATTTCTTACAGGCACCCGAAGGTGAAAATCAACCAAGTACAGAAGTAGATCTTTTTATATCAACGGAGAAAATCATGGTTCTAAATACAGAGTTGAAGGAAATCATGATGGATCACGCGCTTAGAACGATTTCATACATCGCGGATATAGGAGACTTAGTAGTCCTGATGGCCAGGCGAAGATTCGTTCCTCATGAAAACGATTCGGATCAACCTAAGTTAAACCGTACGCCGAAGATGATATGTCATGTTTTTGAGAGTGAGGAGGTGAGATTGAATTTTTAACTTTGAATCAAAATATTTCAAATCAATTTCGTGACAGAGTAAGCATTTTTTTTCAGTGTTTTTTTAATTGCAAAAATTCCACAGCAGGTTTAAAAGAACTTGACAGTAACACGCATCAATGAAAACTAACTAAAATTTATAATTAATTATAATTTGTTTTGTTTATTATTGGAATATTCGCATTGAAACCTGCAAGCAGTTTTAATCCAAATTTAAATTACAGTTAAATACTTATGAAAGCCTTTTGTGCAATGCTGTAACTCAAACCTTTAAATAGTCGTCAAAAAGATTCTGACAAAGTATTTTTTTTTTTCAAATTTTAGGCACAATTCATAGCCCAGTCTATCGGTCAAGCTTTTCAAGTGGCATATATGGAGTTCCTCAAAGCAAACGGCATCGAAGACCACAGTTTTGTGAAGGAAATGGATTACCAGGAGGTGCTGAACAGCCAGGAGATATTTGGCGACGAGTTGCAGATGTTTGCGAAGAAGGTTGGTTCTGTATTTGGAAATGATTAAATTGCGAACTTTATCATCCAAAACTAGTTTTTAACACAAGTAACCGATTCAAAATAAGATATTAAATAACGAAGAGAAAATCTTCGTCATACTTACTTAATTTCACTTTGCATCATAAAATAATATGCGAATATATTAGTTTATGCAAAATCCTTAACATATCAGATTACATGTAAATAAAATAGCAATTTATTTAAAAAAAATACTGATTTGAAAAATATCCTTGCCTGTTTTATAGTAGTAAATAAGTAGTTGGTTTAGTTTGCGCACGAGTCCTATATTTTAATTACTATCCTATCAGCACCAAAATTTGAATTTCGTAATGCTAATTCATGATTATCACTAGATACTTATTATAACTCAGTTCCTTTATTTTTCAACTCCAGGAACTTCAAAAAGAAGTGGTAGTGCCTAAAACGAAAGGTGAAATCTTAGGCGTTGTGGTGGTGGAATCTGGCTGGGGCTCGATGCTGCCTACTGTCGTAATCGCTAACCTCGCGCCCGCCGGCGCCGCGGCCAGATGCGGGCAGCTTAACATAGGTTTGTGGAAAATAATATTTAACCGGATTTATCGCGTATATTTACATTTTAAATTTTAACTCGACGTTTCGGTGTCTTTGCGGACCCCGTGGTCACGAGCGACTGATTGCCGTATTTTTAACCATTCTAACTGCCGGATTTTGTTTGCACTTTCCAGTCCGTACTGGTTCACATAATATTGTCTTAAGTTTTTGCGATTCATACTATTAAATAAAACACTTTTTAACCGGATTTATCGCGTATATAGGGTCTTCTTTATGAAGATCAATATATTTTAATAGAAGGTTAAGAATGATGTATGGATTCAATTTTAATTTTAATGTTAATTAACAAAAAAAAATTCTTTCATAAATATTTTATAATTCTCATAAGTTAACAACATTTTAGTTTAATTTGTTATTTCGACTAAAGCAAGAAATAAAAGTGTTTCTATTTAACTATTTATATTAAGAACTCACTCACACACACAGAGAAAAATCGCACTAGGCATAGGTATGTAGGTATTCTCTTACGGCACTACTATCGACACCGAAAGTCAAGCGAGCCGCCCGCGCCGACAACACTCTGTTGGCTTGTCGGCGCGGCGCGGCGCGGCGGCGGCGACTTTGTTTGAGCCAAACGCGCGCGACCCGCTCACCGCTCGGCGTGCGCTCGCCAGTCTGTAAAAGTCTGTCTAATGATACGCGCGCGTAAATTAATAATTATCAAAATGCCTAATTTCGCGTACACGAACCAAGAATATCTTCAAATGGCTTTGTGCTAGTGCTGCGAGTGAGAACCTGTCACGAGCTCGTGACACGTACGAGCAGAGACATGGAAGGCGTCCCGCCCTCCGAACAATTCTAGGAGCTGTGCAGCGCCATCGAGATTATGGCACATTTACTCCACGTGCCCCAATGTTGTGTGCTGCCAATGTTATTAAACGAACAAGACTTTGTATATCGCAAATAGGTAGTCATGTGCAGCAGTTACTATAAAGTGCTTGTGTATGTGTATTCGTGTGCTGTGTACCTAACATCATTGACAGGAAGCAATATGTAAGTTATTTTTGTACATAAACTGTAAATAATAATAGTTGATAATAAGGTGATTCCATTTAAACATTCAATTGATTGTAAAATACATTTATTCGTTAAGACAAACAGCTCAAGCACGAAAGCTTTTTTTAAATTTATTTCAAATTTAAACATTATCAAAGAAGTCAACATTACTAAAACGGTATTTACAATTAGTTGAACGTTAAATTGACAGTTGAAGTGTGATAGGAAATTAGAATCAACTTTTATACGAAATAAGTATGATATTACAACAGCTGATTGTTACGTCATACATCAAGCTAAGTAGGTCACGCATCGCCCGGGCGCGCGAGGCATCAACCTTTGCTCGCGTGGATAGGTAGGTAGGTACTAACCGCGTAAGATCTTTGTTTTAGTGAAGTTATTTTCTTAAAATAAATAGATAGGTTTTTTTTATTTCTTGCAAGGTTGTCGTAAATAACAGATTAAACTTAAATTCGGTCACTTAAAAGATTTGAAAATTTCATTAAAAAAAAATATAGTTATATGTATATTTTTTTCATAAATTTAACCCATACATCATTCTTAACCTTCTCTTAAAATATATTGATCTTTATAAAGAAGACCCTGTATATACATTTTAAATTTTAACTCGACGTTTCGGTGTCTTTGCAGACCCCGTGCCACTCGTCGTTAAAATTTAAAATGTAAATATTTGCGATAAATCCGGTTAAAAAGTTTCGCTTTTATTTAATAGTATGAATGAATCGCGAAAACTTAAGACAATATTAATAATATGCCTATCGATGAAAGAAAGAAAGACGTAGAATTGTATCTACCGCTTGAAAATTACCCAACGTAGACCTTGTTTCGCTAGCCAATTGTGCCTTGAAGATGTAAAATTAAGCACATTTCAAGATATTTATTAAACGTTACATTGGCGACGAGCGTCGACAATAGAGCCAATTGTGTTTGAAGTATATCAATTCATTGTTAAAAGAAAACAAAGTAGTGCTTAGTAGTACTAAACATAGCTTTTCATTGAGCCTATATTGGAAATTACAATTCCATGTTTTTACTCATTACTGATACCTACTAAAAAAGGTTCTCGTTTCTTTCCTAAAAAGTACCCCAAGCCAGGTTTTTGTCTGACATACTTTCTCAAGAGTTCGTCGCCTCGTCACATCTCGTCATCCTGTACAAACAGTCACGACTGGACTTTGTCATAATCGAATAAATTGCGAAGTGTCTATGGTATATTTTAATTAAAAAAATACCATAATAAGTTAAGCAAAAATACTAGTGCGCATAATTAATCACTCAAATATCTACCAGAACACATCAGAACTTTTATCTTGGTGGTAGGATCCCTTCTGGGTCCGCCTGGCTAGCGACCACCCTTTATATAAAGTCTGCCGCCAAATGTTACCGCTCCGGCGGTAATGTGTTCCGGCAATATTGTATAAAGAGCCAGTTCCTTCCTTAGCCCGTGTGCTTTCATCTTCGACCTCATCGTCACTTAACACCAGGTGAGATTGAGGTCAAACGCGGGTTTAGTCACTTATAAAAAAAAAAAAATCCCTTCTCTTACCTTACAGGTGACCAAATAATAGCTATAAACGGCGTTAGCTTAGTAGGCTTACCGCTATCCACCTGCCAGACCTACATCAAAAACTCGAAGAACCAAACTGTGGTGAAATTAACCGTCGTGCCCTGTGCGCCTGTCGTGGAGGTCAAGATAAAACGGCCAGACACCAAATACCAGCTTGGATTCAGCGTGCAAAATGGAGTTGTGAGTACATATATTTAAACGAAATATATTTTATAGCTTAATATTACCCTATTAAATCATTAAAAGGGACTTTGACATCAAGAATTGATTCGTTTGAATCTGATTGTATTGGAAAAAATTTCCTAAATGCATTTTCAACGGACTTCCAAAAGAAGAGGAGGTTCTCAATTCGTCTGTATGTTTCTTTTTGTGTCTTTGTTACACGATATTTTGGACAATTCTGAATCGATTTTGATAGAGGATACTTCAAAGTTGGTCTCATACAAATTTCATCGATATCGGTTGAGTACTTTGTTGAAAATTTCACAATTTTGAAAAAGTATGTATGATTTCGGAGAATGTTTATGTGGTTGACATTCTAACCCAGCCAAAGTTTTGACGTGAAGTCGGTTTTTTTAATGCTCTGCATTCGTTGATTATTATAATAACTATCATAATAACCACATGTGAGTATAGTTGTGGTTCGAATAAAACGGCAGGATCATCCAGTGAATACACAGAATTAACAAACTGACACGTTTTTTTTACTTAAAACTATTCATTAGGTCCATTGGTCTGAGTGTATCTTAACGTGAGGTGAATCAAGTGACCGTTTGTCCACTTTAATGGCTAAACAAAATAAAATAAACAATGTCTTCTTCTTTGAATTTTTTTAAAAAAAGTTCAACAGTGAAATACACATATTTTTGTTTAAGTAATATTGTCTATTTACTTGAAGTTCTCTATATTTTGGCTTTATCAGAAGCGCTTTGATCACTTTCTTGTATCAATAAATAAAAAATATCCCGTTTCTAAAGTACAATTAAATGAGACCATGATATGAAAAAAAGCTTTTACCTTAAAAGAAAAGCTCTCCTTTTTTCTATTCTAACATCAATATAATTGCCAACTCTTCAGATATGCAGTCTACTCAGGGGTGGCATCGCCGAACGGGGCGGCGTGAGGGTCGGCCATCGCATCATAGAGATCAACTCGCAAAGCGTGGTCGCGGTGCCGCACGAACGAATTGTTAATCTGTTAGCTACTTCCGTCGGCGAGGTAAGTAGTGGACATATAAATAATAAGGAAATAAGTCTAGGGTATTAATGGGACCATGTAATAGAATCAAATAACATGTGAATAATTTTTCAATTTTATTTTCTTTTTCATACAAAATAATTCAATTAAGTCAAAACATCTTATGTAAAAAAACTTTATGTGAAGTATGACAATGTGGCGTTTTCTTTCCCTTTTTTATCGCTATGCACAAGTACAGTTCGCAGCGCTTTGCGTTGTACATTGTATGCAACTTTCCTCAACGTTTAAAATGTTTTGTTGTTTACTGTATGGCTTCAGTGACACATGTCTATTGAATGAATGTTAGAGAGATTTTACAAGGGTGGCAATTTATGAACTCATTATATTAAGATTTATGATATCTTGAAAAGTATGCACTTTGAACCACATATTCTTTGGCAAAAAGTATTATTTTTTAGTAAGGAACGAAACCTCAAAAATATGGGATATGGAAAAGAACACCTTGACCTTAAAATCAACATAAAATGTTGTGCTAAAGGAAATTAAATTTTTCTTTTCTTTTAAAAACATAAAATTAATATTCAAGTTTTGTTCAACAGCAATTATGGGATAGTCATCAACTTTTTAACAGTTTGCATTTCGATTGCCATCACATTATTATAGTCATTGATTATAATAGCCGACTGGAGGATTTTAAACCAGAGTAAGACAAGCTAAAGTAAAATGAGACGTAGATCGTCCCCGATCGAATATCTTGGAAATGAGTTCTTTTTCCAGTCTTAGCCATCATTTGATAGATTTTTTATGTATTGGCATCGAGTAAACAAGTTCCTTGTTAAAATTTTAATATATTTTTGTTGATTAACATTCCTTTGTTTATCAAGAACCTGCCGTTTTAGTTTTCATGATATAAGCATTTTCAATTTGCAGATCCTTATGAAAACGATGCCAACCTCTATGTTTCGACTGCTAACTGGCCAAGAAAACCCCGTGTTCATCTAAAACCACGCGTTACTGCCGCGTCAATAAGTGCCTGCTTACGTTTCAACCTCACCGCTGTGTAAACCTGACAGTGACAGCTGTCAACGTCAAAAATACAAAACGGCCGGTGTAGGAAACACGCCGAAAGCGCTGTACTGGTAGTGACTGTAGTTAGCTCTTTCGCTCATAACATTGCCCTTACTGATAGAGAGCGCTAATTGGAGTGTGTGCCAGATTGTGTTATTGAAATTGTTTCTCATCCTTATGTTATTTTATAGTTTACAAGTGAATCTCACTAAATAATATATTAGCTTCGTTTCAATGGGCTCTTTTGCTCAGGCACCTAGTACAAATATCATGACCATGACATGACTTATTGGATACCACCTTAACCCCTTATCCCTTTTCACAACCATTAAACCTAGTACACTGCCCTCTACGTTAAGTTTAAGAAATGTAAAATTTATACTTTTGAGGATGAGAAATCAATAGCATTACTTCGCTTAGCTGTCATAAAATACTCAAAAATTGCTCCTCAGATAAATAAGGTGACTACGTTGAAATGCTTACAAATGCTTATGTGGCTAAATATAAGTTAGCGTATAAGTGGTTTATCTGTAGGCAATGATTTATAGGAACTACTTATTTACTTTGTTGGGTTATTTAATTGGATGTTTTTTATTTTCCCTTTCATACTGGTGAGTTTTTGTGAGCGAGTAACTTTTTAAGAGATTTTTAAGAATGAAGTGGTATTTATAAATCATTGCGTAATATTAAAGTATTCGCCATGAACATTTGTATACATACTCCAATTTTATTAAATATGATTGTACGTACTTATAAATTGAATATCAGACCCACTCATATCTGCTTAGGTATTACGTAACAGCATCATTTTAAATTAATAATTGTAAGCAATTCTAAATATTCACATGTTAAATGTGATCTTTTGCCATTCCTTATTTTAATTTTCATACGTGTGTTGCCATATTATTCTAAATTAGGAGTATGATATTATTTTTTAACATTTACTGATACTTAGTTTGGGTAAGCATTTGAAAATTTTCCCGTAATTTATGTTTTTGGTGAATTAATAATTTTTCGATGTAGTTACATCACTCAATGAATTTTAGTTAACTATAATTTTGAAACAAGTAATATTTATTTCAATAAAATGCTTTACCAAGATTTGTATCAAACTGTCAATCATTATTTTTATAGGTTGTTTTTTTTTTACCTGAATATTTATGAAGGATATATTTTATATTTAGTTCGTAGACATTTTGTTTCTCAGAGTTTTTAATGACATTGTATTTTGTATAGATTTTAAATCATCCTTCATGTTTTGGTTGTTTTATTGTGATTTTGATGGTTTGGTGAAATAGATAAATTATAAATTTCTAATGCATACTTGAAACAAAGACAATTTGTGCTACTTTATTTGAAGTGGCTATCTGCCCTTAGACCACAACTTTCCGTGATCTTTTATAATAAAAGAATTGACTAGTAATTATAAGTATGTAATAAAGAAAATATTATTTCAAGTAGCCTCTCAAAAGATATATCATATTTTGTAAATTTTATAGTGTTGCTATAGCATTATTATATAATCTAAACTCTATGTATATGTCCTGTGTTTTAGCTTTAGCGCTCTAAGAACGAGTCATATATTTTATTTATACATCTATGTTAAAAGACATAATGTACCCTACAAAATTTTATACATTCTCTTACAATTTGACGCTTTATTTCATATTTCACGCCGTCGCTTAGATCTTTATAAGTTGTTTTATTAATCAACAAATTTATCTATACCTACTACCAAATATACATTTTTGTTCACATTTGAAAACTTAAAGATCCTCCTTGCCATTTCGATGTATAATTTGTACTCCAACTTCGAGCGTCTTAATACTAAATATACAGTCTGATGTAATTTTATATGATATCTGTTGTGAATAAGATTAATTTAAATTGGCAAAACACAGATTATTAACATTATATTGTGGAGCTGGTATATTGTAGGTACACTGTAACATGTGAAATAACTACCTGTTGTTCTCATTTCTAAGAGTATTATTCTAGTCTGCATTAAAGTTAAGAATAAACTGAACAAATTTAAAACATGGTGTTTATTTTATTTGGTAGCCATTCAACCCAGGTAGTGCGCTGCAAAAATATGCAAGTATCCCTTACCACACAGAAAATACAGGCTGTTATAAGAAGAGTGCAAATATGTTGCAAGTAGATA
This sequence comes from Stenoptilia bipunctidactyla, assembly GCA_944452665.1. Classification (NCBI taxonomy): domain Eukaryota; kingdom Metazoa; phylum Arthropoda; class Insecta; order Lepidoptera; family Pterophoridae; genus Stenoptilia; species Stenoptilia bipunctidactyla. Next base: position 16,452,459 of record OX101726.1, read on the forward strand.
GAGTAAGTCCAGACGAATGTTTGGGTATTATAGATTATAGAGAAGATATTGATTTTACCGAGAAACAATTTTTTACTAATTTCGAATTCTGATTAGATGAATAATGTACTTGATAAAATACATCGTTATTACACAGGGCAATTTTTTTGCCACGGGTCAAATTTAAATAATATGTTCTTTGATACAGTATAAATGTGTGTATCTATTTTAGAATCGCTCAGTAGAAAAAATTAAGACGTTGAAGTGAGCAACGTGATTACCCGCCTTATTCTGTAAAATATAAATGACACAACGTTTATCCACGGCAAGTTTATATTTATCACAACTATGATCAACTTGATTCCACGTCTTTTCTTTAAAGATTTTACTAATAGTTATGTCCTTTCGCCGTAATGTATCAAGTTTTCAAAATTCTACCGCCGTATTACGCGATTTGATGACTTGTCAACGCGCGATGTATTCACACAGCAACAAATATTAAGGTACACACTGACACACGAACGTTTAGTCACGTCCTCTTCGTACGGCATGCGAAGCCTGTGCCACGGTGCATACGCTTTACTTCACGTATATTGTAACAATGGACATAGACGTCTCTTTCCTTAGTATGAAAAAAAATTGTGTCACAACAAAACTAACATGTCCCTACCTCAACTACATGGCCCCAAAGTAAGCATAGCTTGTGTTATGGGACTAGGGGGAACCTAGAATATAAATAAATACATAAATAGATTAACTTTTTCTGTGCGGGAATCGATCCCGCGACCACTGGCGTCTGAGGCAGACAGTGTTACCCCAGCGCCAAAGTGGTCGTCAAAAGATTGTTAGCCAGATGGGACGCTCACTGTAACGTATAAAAATATAAGCATATTTTTCTCTAAAGTACTTCTTTGAATACTCTGTATATAAAACTGTTCCGATACTGATGAAGTACTGAGTGACTGACAATGTACAGCCATAACCACTGGGGGTAGAGAGGGCTGACATTTGGAACATACATTCCTCAGGGGTTGAAGGTAGGGTTGCACTAAGGAAGGAATTCCCGAAATTCCTACGGGAACGGGAAATACGATTTTTTTATTTGTATGTGAAAACTCGGTAAAAAGTTCTAAAATTGGTGTCTGCATTATGGAAGGAATTCCTTAAATTTCCACGTAAAATGGAGAACTTTAGTTAAACAATAAAATAAAAGTAATGTGACTACTCTCGTCACAAAAACAATCATGTTATGGGTGAAAATGCTCATTGTTTAATTTCTATGCTTGATATTTCAGTTAATTCTAGCTCAAACTCAAACTCAAAAATTCTTTATTTCGTAAGTATTTAAATACATTTGAAATAAGTCAAATAATTTACAAATTGAACTGAATCTACCACCACTTCGGAAAGTCGATCTGTTGAGAAGAAGTGGCAAGAAACTCAACAGCAATCATCTTTTAAAAATAAGAGAAATCATCTTCTTGCATCCGGATATCACTTTTCACATCAACACTTATCCATAAATCTAACAAAGGGTTAATCTTAAATATTTTAGGATTTTATTATAAAATGAAGCGTACACATTGACCCATGAACGAGTTGATCTTCTGGAGTCTACTATTATATTTATACAATAGCTAGACAGAAACGTAGACATAGATATAGAGGTAAAGATAGAAGCAGAGATAGACGTAGCGATAGAGGTGAGAGAGAATACAGATAATGTGGATGGGGATGAGGATAGTCGTGGACAAAGACAGGACGTGGACATGGAAATGGGGAAGTCGGAGTCAAGTTGAAAAAAAGTCATAAAGTCATCAGCAAAACGACCTGGCACCACTAGCAGCACCCGTTCCAAGTATAACGCAAGCACCAGCCATCACCCTCCTCAACCATATTTTAGGGAAGAGGGTGACCCGACGCTACCGCTAGCCTTGCCGCCTGAGGGAACATGACGTTCTTGCTGTTGTATGGACAAGAAGGAGATGGTGGTGGTGTTGGATAAGAAGGAGATGGAGTTGGAGAAGGAGTTGGAGATTGAGCACTTTAGAAAACAATTTACAACCAAGAACTTTTATCGTCCATATATTCAGATATTGTATAAAAGCCTTTATTACACAATTTTTGTTTAATAGTTTCTTTAAATTTATCAAGCGGTAAGTCTTGAATATTTGTGGGAACCTTATTATAAAAACGTATGCATTGACCCATAAATGAGTTAGTGACTTTATGAAGTCTACTATCATAGCCGGCTAGCTTATACTTATTTCTAGTATTAACATTATGTAAGTCACATTTTCTACGGAACATGTTTAAGTTCTTTTTTACAAACATAAGATTTTCAAAGATATATTGTGACGCAAACGTGAGTATATTTATTACCTTAAACTTATTTCTAAGTGTATATACTGTGTCATAAAGTAGGTAGGTACATCAAATTTAAGATGACTAGACTGGCGTATTTTATAAATTTTTGTTTTTTATAACAGCTGTAAAAGTTAAACCTTTTTGGTTTTTCTTTGGGTGACTTGGTCATAAAGTTATTGTTTTTCTGACTAGAAAAGTCTGACCAACGAAAGCAACAAAAAAGGCGGGAATTTTATAAATTCAAGATCAGGCGAACCTGACTTTCCGCTGCTTAAACGACAGATTATTATTTTCATTTTATTGTTTGTCTTTTATTTTATTATTTATTAGGAATTCGTCGTGGCACCGTGGTTACTGTGAATGTCAAACGATATCGCAGGTTAGCGCGCTCCGCTTACCGCGGTCGCGTGACCGCCGACCATTCATTTCTCAGGACGACTTCCGTGCTTCGGAGGGCACATTAAGCAGTCGGTTCCGGGTGCTGTATACTTGTATACAGTAGTCGTTAGGGTTTGTCAGAAGCCATTTCGGCACCCTGAAATATCTGACATCTACCCACCAGCACCGGGCCAGATTACGGCCTAAACCTCCTCGTCACCCAGAGGATAGCCCTGCAGTGGGCTCATTACACGGAGTTGTGATGATCAATATAGATGAGAATTATCCGTAAAGATACTAGGTAGATCATCTGTTTTCTTCTTAGCGGTGTGGGCTAGAGAACCATCAGGTTTCCTCAGAGGCGGCAGCGACGGGCGACAAAAGTTCATTTCGACCGACTTGAGAAGGGACGAGAAAGCTTTAATTCCCGAAGGCTATGTGATGCTATCCGTCTCCGATACAGCCTATGTAGGCAAAACGAGCGCTTTTGGTCACCATTTTGCAGGCATTGTATCTTTAACAAAGCAGATATTAAGTATATAGAAGAGGTGCTGTAAGCAAAGATGTACCTACAGCTGCAATAAGGGGTTGCCATGCCGTGACGTCATCCCAATACTTCAAGCTATTCCGCACTAGAGGCACTGGGGTGAGTTCGACGCTTACTTCTGTTAAGTTTTTTCTACTTTTATAATGGAATTACATGGACAATCAAGTAAAATTGACTAGGTAACCACGAAGATATTTTCATTCATAATATTTTTTTACACATTTTACTTTTTAGAATTATCTATGTCCAAAATTCCAGATTGTTATTTGTTGCCTAGGTGATTTTTATGCCGCGAAAAAATGCTGCGCTATCTAGGAATATCTATCATGAAATATTTTGACCTTATGTTTCAACCGGTTATTACTACTCGCTACTAGGTGACTAATGCCATCGCCTGTTTGGCTATTATTGGGCGTAACCAATCGCTTACCCTTCCCGCAATCCACCCGTAGACTTCACTTGAGTCCCTATAGAAAACGAGATAGGGCATCTCCTCTATATATTTTCTCCGTGGTATCTTTTCTTGAGTTCATACGAATCTAGGGCGTTGCTTCTGCGAGCATTTGCGGTTTCCGCTTTTCAGCGGCAAGGTAAGCAGTATTAAACCATGGGTGAGCTTTGGTTTCATGGGGTAGGTCAGCGTAGGGAATGAAATATCCCATTGCTTGAACTATCACACTATCAGACAGCATCAGCGCAGCACGATGTAAAATAACTTTGCTGCCACGGATAAGAAGCGAAGAAATGTCTCATTTCATCCTATCTGCCGACTTACTACGCCATACTTGCCTGGAACCTTTTGGGCGGGTGTCAGGCGGCGAGTACAACGATACTGATTTCACCATAGAGTGATCGGATGTCCCTAAAGGTGCAGTGACGGTATCTATCAGGATCGGTTGTCAGCAGAAGGTCAAGCAATACGCAGTGTGGCCAGCAACGTCGGGGCCGCGCGTAGGCTCGTTGACAAGCTGTTAGAAGCCATAAGTCAGCGAAAACATAAAAGTCTCCCTACCAGTATGGTCAGGGTCCTGATAGGGGTATAGCCACATTAAAATTCCCCAGGAATACCAACTGCGCTGTGGGAAAACGTTGCTGCATCTTATCTGCTGTATTCCATGAGCATCGTTGTCTCCGTTATGTGAATGATAGATACCGGCGTAAACCACTTGATCTAGGCAGGTAGGTATCTATATGAACCCACTTCCAAGTAACGGAGGCGCTGACAATATATCGCGTCACGTGCAGAGACTCCGGGATATAGCCTGGGTAACCAAGGTATGCCGAATCTCACAGATCTATGTCTGGGTAAGAAATAGTAGCGGAAGTATTTCCATCTCTAGAGGTGGAGGTGGACATCATTCAAATTGGAGTGCACTCCTCCAATGTTTACAGAAGTGCATTTCAATCCAATAGATAAAATTCAATTTATTAGAATTTGAACCTTATTACAATAGTATAAGTTGCAAAGAGTATAAGTACGCATTAGATGTGTTCTACCAACAAAATAATTTTAAAATGAACTTTGAGGATGAGCACCAGTTTACTCACCAAGCAATGGCATTGTATAATTTAATATAATTTTTCTATTAAAAATGATCTGCAAATCCGGGCCACGGTATAAATGTTTTATGTAGTTTATCACCATAAAACCTAAAATTATATAAACCTAGTGAAGCGTGAATATAAATAGAACCTTCAATTTAATTAAAAGGTAAAGGTCCTAGCTGACTGCATCTTCATAGCTTTCATGGAGCAGGGGCTCAAGAGGTTGTTGATTCCCCTGCTCGACAATGTGTGTATGATCTTCAGATAATTTCATTCCTATATCAGAAGCACTGATATTGTTAGTTGAGGATAACATGGAAATATTGTTCACCATTATTAATTAAACTAAATAAAATTCTAATACAACAGATCCACAGTTACAATATTACAGACAAGTACTTATTTAATGATGATTTCTAGCAAAGTAGATTCTAGGCCGTCACAGTGCACAAGGCTGTGTTTAGCCTTCTTGACAATTCGTCATTTTTTTTTCTTGGTTTAATTTTTTGACTTTTGTAATGACAATAACTAAATGAAAGATCATTTTCAAACTTGTTAATGTGTTAGATGAGCAAATTTTGCAATTGTTTAGGATGGATTTATACCTTGTTACCATGTGTCTACACTTAGCGGGGTCCCATGTCTGGGAGACCAATGAGTGATTCAGAAAAATTGTTCTGAAAATGTTCCACTGAATTATGCTGAAAACAGAATTTGTTCCGTATGAAAAACGGAAATATAGGCTTTTCTATCCGACCTCCGGCCTGCGTGATTTTCACCAAAGTTCACTCTGATGAACAATAAATAGATATTAACTTTTAGTTCTATTTTTCTTCTATTCCCCGAAAAAAAACATTCTTCTACCATCCCTACTTATGCCACTATCAAGCTGCAAAGAAACCTCCTCTCGGCGGAGTTTTTGTCTCAAGGGCATTATTTTTGTAACTTTTACACAAAATTAATAAAGTTTATACTATCTACGGTTTAAACTAGTTATATTATTTTAAGTAGTTATGTGATAGTTCATCCTAAAATTGGATTTTTCATAGTACAACATAAAACACTATGTTTACAAATAAAATATCAATTAGTGTTTGTATATTATGTATTTTTGAAGTTTTGCTCACAAAGCCAAATTAAATTTACATAAATACAATTTATTGATAACCTTTATACAATAAGTAAATAGTACACATAAGATTCACAGTGGAAATCATGTTGAATTGATCTTGTGTCTTACATTTAAACAAAATTACTGCTTTTGTTTCCTAAGTAAAAAACATTTAAATTAACATTCAGTATCACTAGAGATCAGTAACTGACACAATAAACGGAGAACAAGATACACTTTCACTCAAATATGGTGTTTTAGACATACAAAGAGACGAACTTTGTATAAAATTAACCAAATTCATAATATTGAATATATATATATACATTTAAGTCTCGGGAGTTTTGTTCCTAATATGAAGACAATTAAAAATATGCACTGTTAGCTAATATCAATTAAATGAAGCTTATTAGGTGTTGTATTGGATTGTTGTACCTGACAACTAAGTTCTTAGATGCAAAGTAAGAAAACAGGTCCACATTGCTCCATGATATGTGATATTTCTACATTGTGACTACTTTAGTGATCACTCAATATTACCCGCACAACTGTAACAACATCTCAGGCATATTTTCTCACTTGGACATCCAGATATTATTTTTGGCTATTCTTTAACAAACAAAGGCGAGGCTACATAAAAATGCAAAGGGATAAACCTGGGTGAGTGTGGGTCCAGCCGCAGCAACATCTCTCGTGTAACATTCACCCACACATGTTTTGAATTTATCCACCATTGTCTCTTTACAAGTTACTAGATCTAGGTGTACAACATAACTTGCACATTTAAATCATGATGTTTTAATTAGTTTCGTCCCAGGGGAGGCGCGCGTGGCTGAGGCACTGGCGTGGGGCGTACATGGTCGCGGTATTCAGTTATCCATGGCATATCTCCGCGTCCAATCCTTCGCATTCCTGATAGCTTCACTCTCATTTACCTTCCACAATTCGGCGACATCGTTTGCCAGAGGATCATCGGGATTTGGTGCTGATAGTAACGCCTGAATGGATAGTAGCACCGTGCGAATTTGCAGAGCAGGGCTCCATTTGTCTTTTAAAATATCAAGGCATATGCGACCGAGCCGATCTATATTCGGGTGATAGATTTTTGTTATAAACCTAACCTTAGGAGCAGACATCGGGTAGTCTTCTGGTAGAAATAATTCTAATTTAAATAGACCTCCTTCGAAGGGAGAGTCTTCTGGGCCGGTCACAATTACATGAAAGTAACGAGCATTTGTTTCGCTGGGCACTGCACTTATTCCGGGCACAGGTTCCTGCATCAATCTCTGTGTCTCTTTGATTATTCTACGTGGTAGGGCTGCCATTTTAAATATGCGGTCTAGCGCAATTCGACGAAAATAAGCAAATATTCATGTAATAGAACAAAATATCAGATTATCTATATACTGGTGTATTCTACTATATTTTTACGACACACCACTAGTACTTTTTATGATTAAAACAACATTTTTAGCGACAAAACCCTAAAAACCGACTACAAAAGCGAAGGAAGAAAGGTGAACTTTTTATTCCATAGACAAATGTAGAGGTTGATGACTATAAAAATATTGACTGCGTTCTCGAAAAAGAACGGTGTTTTTAATTTAATCGATTAATTATAAAATTGGGAAGATTTATTCAAATCCATCCAAAAAGTAAAATAACATTAAAATATTTTACCTACATTATATAGAGACGAATAAAGGAGGTCAATTTGCCGTCATACAAGCTGGCCCATTTTAGTACCGTGAGGTACATGGGCACCAAACTGTAGGGGAAGACTAAAGGAACTCGGAAATGTGCAAATATTTGCAAAAGAGAGGATTAACTTTATGAAATAAATTATTGAAAGTTGTAACAAACTAAGGAAACAATGACGGTGAACATGAACACAGCTTAGACAAAACGGTTTTGACACTGACGTTTTGTCCTTCTGTTGGCAAATATCAAAATGGCGGCTAACTGTTATTTAAAGAAATGTTTATTCCGTTCGTTTCTGCGTTCCGGGGTCCTCTCTTTTCGATTGCTGTGCTGTGTTTTCCTGATATATTTATTAAAAAGATGAAATCTATTATCTTTTTAATATATACTTAACGAATAATTAATAATAACAAAGAAACAACAAAAATAAACAAAGTAAATGTCGAGTCGAGTTGATGAACACGAAATTGACAGTTTGACTTGACAGTTAAAGATAACATATTAGAGAGAAAATGGCTTGCGCGTGAAGCCCACAAAAATATTTTTTTCTTGGCTCAAACTTCATCTTTGACCAAAACTGTAAATGCAGTTGTACTCAGTGGTTGGTACGGTGTTATGAACCGCGGAGTGTACCTCGGTACCAAAATGGGCCACCCGTAATGACGTTCTTTACGGTGTTGAATGGTCGACAATGCTAAAGCATGGTTTTGTTCATAATGTGGATGACTAGATGTCGCTGTTCACTTAAGCAAAATAAATATATAATAAAATATATTATACTGGCGAGCTATATACTAAAATCGGCTTTGTTATTTCGATTAAAGCACAGATTTTTTGATTTTACTTAGATTTGAGATATGTATTTTAAATACAAAATACGTCCATTGTCCAAGGTGTAATGGTCGTATTACAGAATAGTACTCATGCATGTATTGATACTAGTTTTGAAACTAGTATCAACGACTTTCTTTATTACAAAACGTTGCCTAATACTAGATTCAATGACCAGGTATCACTTGAGTACTAAATGATTTGAACTGTGTTCACGCTTATTATAGAACTTTACTTATGCATATGCCAATGATTGAAACTAGTTCACAACTGTATTCACTTGAGTGTGTTTTCTACCATACTTGAGCGTACTTCAAATTAAGTTTGTGTTGTTGTGAACTGTCGCCTAGAGAAAAACTAGATTCAGTGATATTGACCATTACGATAATATTTTTATACACGAAGTGCGTATTCCACGACAATTATTACGAGATGTACAGGATCCCTTCGCCATGGACGAGCTAAACTTAAAAAAAGATATAGGTTTACACAATCTTCAGTAAAAGATGTGATTTTACCCATGATTTATAATGAATTATCTAAATCTGATCTGCGAGGGTGCTCCATTGCTCCTGAACTTCAAATTCTCGTGTGCTTAAGATTTTATGCCACAGCATCATTTCAAGTAAGTTTAGGGCATTATTACATGTTGGTAAAGTTTTGATAAGATACCAATTGTTGTATGATTTTAATAAAAAAAATGTTAGTATATACATAAGTATTGTTATTATTTCAGATTGTGTGTGGAGACTTACTGAATTTATTACAACCTGTTGTTATTGGAATTCATAATTTTAAGTGACTTTAGGTACTTAGTAGTTGGCAACATTACATTTAGCTTTTACGTTTCGTTTTATTTTTGAGTGATAAATATAAATATATTTTCATAGTAAAAGGAAGCGACAGTTATAATTTTGTAATGTAGGTACCTACGTAAGTAAGTAAGTATGTACTTAGGTAGTAAAATTAGTTTAGTTGGAATTAAAACATTGAAGCTAGTGATGACCGGATCCCTGTTGGTTTAAAATGTCTTAATTACGAAACACAACTTCTATTCGGCCATTGCGACCACAAATATGTAGTAAAATGTGGTTAAGCCGGCCCCAATGACTTGTGTTGACTGCTGACATCGTCGGCACGATTCGTCTAAGACCGGGATTTGTCATCTAGCGTCCATATTTTATAATTTTCTTCTAAATTAATAAACAAATTATATTTTTATCTGTTTCTCAACCCCGTTTGACCTTCATCTCAACTGATGCTGAGGAGGTCGAGAATGACAGCATACGGATTTAGGAAGTATTGGATCTTCGCGCAACACTGCAGGAACACATCACCGCCGGCGCGGTAATATTTCGTAGCCAACTTTATGTGAAGGGAACCACCCTGTTTCAAATTCTGAAATGGGTCATCCACCAAGCGGGGGTCGGTTAGATGAGTTGCCTCACGACACCCTTATTCATGGTCAGAAGGGCTATTCTAAGCTGACCCTACAAATTATAGATTTATTATTTTATTTGGGATTATTTGGTGTGATTTATTATTAAAACCTAATGGAACTAAACGTAACTCAATTCAAGAATCAGCTGTAAATGTATAATTATCTGCTTTAAATTTACCTTCTAGGTATTAGTTCTAAAATCATTAGCAGGTATACTTAAAACATAAGTAGGTGGCTACCTACTACCTACCCTATAAGTCGCCAAAGTGGACTTACTTACATGTAGCTAAGTACCTACTTAGTTTCATAATTATTGATAGCTACACCTGCAGGATAGGTCAACTTTATTGAATATAGTTTAGCTATCCATAACCAAAGCTATTAGACGCTACCAGCTTGCTTCTAACCCAGTAGGTAGGTAAATTGACAATTTCGGACCTAGTACAAAATATAATAGCCAATCATAATGTGGATTGATCAGAATCTTCGACGTAATTTGGTAATAAGTTCTTACAATATAAACGAATAATGTTAAACCCGTGTTTTCAAAAAACTACTTAGAAGCAAAAAAACATGCCTTAGTATTTGATGCCGATTTAATTCCAAAAAACCAATTGAGTAAGTAGGTAGTTAGGAAGGTACAAATTTTATTTCAATTGATGCACAATTATTGTATCCTAGGGCTTTAATTTAAGACTTAGGTTTTGGAAAATGATACAGCTCAATCAGTGGTCGAGCATACTATTCAAACGGGATGAAGATTGTTTAAGAGCGTTTTATCAATATGATATTTTTAAATAGCAGTGCGACATCAGTCCTTTGCTGTGGGAGGCTGCCAGACGGCCGGAGTGGAGAGCGCTTGTTAAATCTAGCGTCCAAGCCTCTGAAAACCGGCGGCTCCTTGAGCTGGATGCCAGAAGCGACGAGCTGAAAGCCCGACCACCTGCGGCTGTCAGCTATAATTATGCGAACGCTGTGCTCTCAGGCCCGCAATGTGAGTGGGCATTTACAAAAAAAATGGCTAAATAAGCCGCATGCGAGCACGCTGACGGCAAAACTGTAGTTGAAGACAGTCGCCGTAGTCGAAATCGGCCGGATTACATCATCATTTTTATATTTATAAGTTTCTAATGAAAATGAACAGATAAGTTCATAATTTATTAATATTGAATAACAATGCCGCCCATCAATAATGAAGGAATTTTGGGTACTGTTGAACAAATCTTGTATGCATGCTTAAGAAATATATATGTATGTTTATATATTTCTTAAGTATATCAGTTAACTAGTATCCATAACTCAAGTTCTTTAAGAAACTTAATTTGGGCTAGATAATGTTGTGTGAGTGTCAGAAATATTTATTTATTTATTATTTATTTAAATCTTAAAATAATAATAATAAAATCCCCAGACAATCACAGCAACTAGAGTCTATAGTATAGACTCTATACCAATGCACCACGGAGACTGTCAAATGGTTTTTATTGCAAAAAATGTTCCGCACGGCTGGTTCAAGAGAAAGTATTTATAATTTGGCACAAAATGAACGCAAGTAGGTACTAAATTCATCAATACTTTCAGGTGCTCCGATAGCCGTGATCGTCTAGTGGTTAGGACCCTACGTTGTGGCCGTAGTAACCCAGGTTCGAATCCTGGTCACGGCAGTGATTCACTGTCGCGGCGGAGCCTTTTTTTTTGCTTGAGTAGGAATATATTTCCCTATAGGTATCCTTTGATACTATTTCTATCTGACACAATTTTTTTTTTAATTTCACTATACGCGTTAATATTTTTATATTTATTACGCGATCAAAATAAATTAATTCATTATCAGTTGAAGATAAGATAAGACGATTTTGAAAGGAGTACCTAACCCAAGCAAGTTACAAAAAACGATTACTTTGATCATAACCGGTTTACAAAAAACAATCAGTAACATTTTTCAATCAAAGATTAGGATTAGGATAATGAGGTAACCAATATAACAGGTAACAGCTTTTCAATATCAATATCACATTGGAATATGCCGGTTTAAAGAAACCCCCTGAAAGCCGTGATAGTTTCAGCCATTTTTAATATTCTACACCATCATCATGACGTCATAGGTGTGTGCAAGGTACGGGCTGAGAATGCTCTAGCTACAAAGACTCAGCGGCGCGGAGGCGGCGACGACGGGTTGAGTGCTATCGAGCGTTTTTGACTCGCTGTTGTGCTGAAATCAAGGATGAAGTTTCAGATGGAACTTTTACATCCAGATTGAAATTGAGATTGACTAAGTTTTTTTTGGTTTACTCCTTTCATTTCTCAAACTTTATCATATCTCCTCGTCTTAGTTCTATTTTGAATATATTTCTATAATCAATTACTTAATTAAGTACTTATCTAATTTGATAGTATACTAGGTAATATAATATATCGGTTCAACTAAATAAGTTCCTTACTTAAGTTATAAACAGAAAATAAAATACGGTCCAAAAATTCAAGTTAAAACTAAAGCTTAAAAAAAAAACCTCATCTTTACTTACCATCAGGTTAGATTGAGGTCAAAAGTGGGCTTAGTCTTCAATAAAAAATAACAAGTAATAGGTACATGCTTACAGCAAACTCAACACCTAAAACAAGCAAATCATTTAAACCGAAATACCGCATATTTTGTCTGAAAATTTTCCGCTGGCTCACTTCAAAGTTTTCTCAAACGTTTTCAAAGAATTGAACTTTTCAAAACCTAGCAACTTACCGATTCAACAATTGCTAGACAGTTTCAAAACTTCAAAAACTTTTGCAATAAATGATAGCGAGGGAAGCATGACAAACCTTTGTTTATTTTGCAGATATTTGCTATGGGTCTGGGTTCCTTCTATGTATTATAACTAAGCATGTAATAAAAAACATAGTATTTAACAAAAAAGTAATAATCACCGAATGCAGAGCGTTAAGAAACCGACTTCATGTCAAAACTTTGGCTGAGTTCGGAGAGAGAAGTACTCAACCGATTTCGATAAAATTTATTTGAGACCACTATGAAGTATCCTCTATCATATGAAACGAGCATTTAAAAATCGATTCATTATTGTTAATATCGTGTAACAAAGACACAAAAAAAAAACATACAGATGAATTGAGAACCTCCTCCGTTTTTGGAAGTCGGTTGAAAATATCCAGTATAACAAGCTCTGCATGATTCGTTGTTTGCCAGTTTGCCATCTCTATCGTTAGGCTGGCGCCAGACTTAGCTTCACATGTTTGTTGCTATGTGTGCTACTGGACTTTGGATATGTGTTCAAAGTTTGAAAAAAGATTTGCACTTTGCCATGCGGTTCACACATCAAAGCGTTCAAAGTTGAGTGTCTTCAAATGTTTGCGTAGCTTGCCACACTTGTTCATTGTTCAGTTACTTAATGTCAATGCTAATCTCACTTTCGAAGGCACAGCAATTCTGAATTTTGTATCTGATTTGAAATAATAGGGGACACTTTTTGTAATAATATTTTGCAAAGTCTTGATAGGATATTCTACAAAAATTACTAAAGTTGGCAAGCCAAGACCAATCTTGGCGTCATTTCTTCAAGCATTTTTTTCATGGAAGCTCAGAGTAAAAATAATTACATAAAAAATATTCAATAGGTACTTATTAAAAAAAATGCTGTCTACGAAATCGTCGTCCATCTTGTTTGTTGTCTACCAGCATACTGTGGAGAAAAGAGTTTGCGAAGCAATTCTGGCAAGTTACGTCAATATGTGTTCAAATGCTTTGCAAAGTCATGAAAGATATGTGAAAATCTTTGAAGCTATGTATATCTGGCGCCCGGGTTACTATACGAATGTCTGATTTTTCAATCGCATGAAAGTTATCTGACGGATAAATTATTGCTCGGCAGACTATTCCGTTGCTTTACGATTTTTTATAATTGTTTGTATGACAATGACATAGAATGACAATAAACTTGAGACAAGCCTTAAGCTGTTTAATTAATACTGTTGAGTAATACTTTATTGTAGATAACTTTTATGTGACCATTGAAAAATCGGGCCTTAGTTATTTATAAGGACGTATAATTACTTATTAATTATTATTATATAAGAGTTGTGATGATGATACTGACTATAAAATGTTTAACGTTTTAACGTTAATTTATAATTCAATGTATCTACAACTGAATTTCAAATTAGAAATTGAAATCAAGACATTTTTTTAAGTAGGTATTTTTTTGCTTTTAGTAGCTTTTCATATTTTCTAACATTCATATACCTATACTTATTATTTTATTTACACAGTAAAAAGGAAAAATAAATTAGTAACAGAAAGTTAGAAACATGCACACCACATTAAAAAATCGGATTACTTATAAGATAAGAAATAAACAACATTCCTTCCTAAATTTTAAAATAAATTTATATTTATAGTAGGTACTAATTTAAATAAACATACAAAGATTTATGATGTTACGGCTGATGTCTGTGTAAGTGCCATGCGCAAGAAGTTATTAAAAAAATGAAAATTTATTACGATTTAATGTTTTTCAAAAAATAATTAGAATATACTTAGCTTCTTCAATACTACTGAGGATTTACTATACTTAAATCCAGCCACTCAATAAAAAAATAAAGCTCCGCCGCGACAGTGAATCACTGCCGTGACCAGGATTCGAACCTGGGTTACTACGGCCACAACGTAGGGTCCTAACCACTAGACGATCACGGCTACCGGAGCAACTGAGAGTATTGTTGAATTTAGTAATTCCATTCATTTTGAACTGAATTATAAATACTTTCTCTTTAAGTGAACAAGCGCACGCGCCGCCGCGCTGTGCCTAACAGTTTTGCAATAAAAAAAGTTTCTTTAACTATTGACGACTGAGCTATATTTATGATGTGACGTTTAATTAATTATTTTCTTATCTTCTTAGCGTTAAAACACTGGCAATTAATTTAATTTTGACCTTGTATCGCAATTTATCTGATCATAATCAAGAAATGTGTAGAATTAATAGATTTTGTTAAATATTTTTTCGTCGCTTCAAATATATTACTGGTAGATTAGTAAAACACCTAGAGATTACTACGGGTAGATACAAAGATTATTTACAGGAATTATAAGCGTCAACAAAGTTTGTCCATGAAGTCATATATTTAAACACGATATTTTTATTTACACAAAAGAAAAAATGATGACGCTAAAATGGTTAATGAAAAGATTATATATTATTATTATATACACTTGTAGTGGTCCGATCGCCGAGATAAGTAAGTATACCAATTACTTTTTGCTAGATACAAATTTATCCAGTGATCTTGATTTTTATCAAAAGCTAACGAAACATTACAAAAAGAAACGAAACATTTTAAAAGAACATTTTATTTTATGAAAATCGTTTAATATATTTAAATAGAAATGTATTTTATACAGGGCGACTGGTGGATCACTTTCAAAATTCCAGGACGTGATAGTCTAAGATCATACATGAAGAGAAAAAATAAATTAAAAAATAAATATTAATTATTTACTGAGTAAACTTCTACGAAAGTTAAAGAATTCAGTACGCGACGTATGGTTAAATAGGCGTAATACAATAAATACTTGTGGGTGGTGCTGTGCGTGTGGCGGGAACACTGCTGTGTGCGCGTTAACTGAGGCAGTGCAATTATTACATAATTATGATCGGAATCGAGTGCTCTCCTTCAGTATTGCAAATTTGTCTATTAAAATCTTTATTTAGTAACACAAGTTGTGTCTACTCACAATAAGAATAACTTTTTTTATAAACAAAAATAAACACTCCTCTATTGGTAGTTGACAGGGGGGGAAATAAATCCACACATAGGATTGACACATTGACACATAGGTCTCCAATAGTTGACAGTCTAACAAATAATGATTGAAATGATTTAACTATCAAAAAATTTAATCAAAAACGTGTATTAATATATTCTACTGCAACGCTGAAGCACCTACATTTACCTCATGATTAAAAATCTACCTTAATTACTACATATCAACATCAATAGGGTAAGAAAAATTAATGTGATAGTTTAGATGGACGAATGGATGTTTGTTTCTCAATCAATGAAGAACGGCCCAACGGATTTGAATGAAATTTGGCATAGTGATAGTGTACAGTCTGAAATAGTACATAGGCTGTTTTCTGTTCCAAAATTCTCGCGGATTCGAAATTGAGCGGGTAAAACCGTGCGAAATAGCAAGAAAACAAATATATGTAGAACTTATTTTTACCAGGATATTTCACTTATACCTACATAATAAATAACCTTCTCTATATGTTTCTGGCGCAGAGTGAACATTCATAGTCACATTTCTGACGTATCCTCTTCTTTTGGTCCGTCCGTCTGTGCTATCACATTAGAAAAACCCTAAACAATATCTACGTAATAACCAAATTCAATCATTTATAGGTGCTCCTGAATCTCTAATGTTTGACATGCTGTTAACTGTTGGATATAATTGTTTTAGAAGACGATTTTTTCCACAAAATTTAACATTGAACCTTAAAAATAATAATGAATTTTTGAGAACATTCAAAAACGCAAACATATGAAAATACTTGAAGTTATAATAGTTCGTCACTAATGTCAAGCATTGGATAATTTAAATATATCGGTACGCAATAGATGACACCCTAATAACTAGAAAACCATACATGAAATATGATGAAATATTTTTTCTAATCATTACTCAACAGTTAAAAGTAATATTTAACTCTTTAACTCTATTGTATATTCAAAATGTCCAAAAATTAACCTTAAATGAATTAGCGTCCTTAAGCACAATCGTAAGAAATGCCTTAATATACTTACTGTTACTTTGACCGGGTTGAGTTTGTATGTTAGTTTTTATCGAATATTGTAAATAAAAAAAGGGAAGTTACAAAATCAAGTTCTGGAGGATTCTTAGTGTTATAAAATATTATATTAGTATTTCATAATATTAAGGTACCTATAGTTTCTTTTCATACTTCAAATAAAGGGTGTCAAGCATTGGAGCCGTGGCAACCTATGGTGCCTTTACCTTAGGTATATTTAATCCAGCAAGCAGGCAGAGCAATGCTGCAAAAGAACATACAATTATACTGGATAGACAGATATTCCAGAAAGAACTGCTGTAACGGAAACCTATTTTAACTTTAGACTCAATACTAAGTCATGGGTGTTGCGTGAGACGCATTGTTTTTTACGTTGGGACTCATAATCAAATAGAATCAGAATCAGAATCAGAATAAATTTATTGACAACTACAACAAACACATACACAAAGCAAATACAAGAAACACAAAATAGAACAATAATAACAGATTTAGTATGTTTGCTGTAGCAGTGCAAAAGGCCATAGCTCAGCGACATTATTGTTCAATGAACAAAACGCTGATTTTCAGCTAAAGCCTAAGAGGGTTAGGTACCCACTGCAGATTACACTAACATTAAATTATAAATTATAAATTGACCTTCATTTTTAATTAAAAATAAAAACATAACTTGTGATTGAGTTAGAGAATAAAACCTTAAATAAAATAAAATAAAATTAAATAATTAAAACCTAAGTAAATAAAATAAGAATTTTTTTTTAATTTAATTAAATTGAAATAGAAATTGATTATTTAAATTGAATTAAAATTAAAATTTAATCACATCTAAATTAAAAATAGAAATGATATTTTAAAAAAGATTGACTAACCTAAATTAAATAAATATTAAATAAAATGTCAAATGTAAAATATAATTAATCACTATGAGAATAAAAAACTAGAGATAACATTGGGTTCAAATGAAATGGTGTAATTATAATAGTAAATAAAATAATAAACTGGACAAATTCCGCATTATAAATTACATGAAATTCTAAAACGAAGGATCAAGAATGTGGGAAACTCAGTCTCTGCTCTTTTAATAGGAGTGCTTTCATCTTAAATTTAAAGCTATACTTAGATGTTAGCATTCGTATGGGTGGTGGAATATTATTCCAACATTATATCGAAAACTTCCTGTAAATGCAGTAGTTCGATGGTGTTGCATAGTAATAGGCGCACGAGCAGATCTCAGAATAGAAGCAGATTGCAATGGCTGAACCCCGGTGAACCATCCAAATTCTGCCCCTATAGAAAATTAACTAGAAAAAAGTTATTGGTCAGCGTTTGAAGTCAGCTCCAAATAATGATGGATAAACTAGCCGCTAAACAACCGAGACTGGTCAATCGCACAAGGCCACTGCTGCTTCAGGACAACGCAAGACCACACACTGCAGAACAGACTGCTACCAAATTAAAGTAGATTCAATTGGAATGTTTAAGACATCCAACGTAGTCCCCGGACCGTGCTCCAACAGACTACCATTTTTTTTAGAAATTTGGATAACTTTTTTCAGGGGAAAAAATTCAACTCCGATGAGGCAGTCCAAACCGCCTTCAAAGATTTTATTGATTACCATCCTAGCAACGGCTCATACTTTGCTTAAATAAATATATTATATTAAAAAAATAAACGACTTTTATTCCTCCCATACAAAACGCCAATTTCATATGTAAGGACCTAATATTAATTGGAATTCATGTTTATTATGATTCACCCAATAATAGTCAATAATATTTATAATATAATGATGAGTGTGTTTAAAATATGTTATTTTAAATAACGTTCACAAATTAAAATTTCAAAATACTTCTAAGTGATCAAATTTTAAGTTTAATCTGTAGTTTAAGACTACACAGCAAGTAATAAAATGTTTTCTTCTAGTTGTATGTAGTCATAACATGTAGATCAAACTTAAATTTTACTCACTGAGAAGAATTTTGATATTCTAATTTATAAAAAATACTGACCCACTCATCGTTTTTATTCTGCTTTTAAAATATAATTGACCATAAATTATAGGCCAACCCTGTATATTCAGAGAACGTAAAATCTAGGGAAACAAATTAATATGGAACGAAATGCCAAAAAAGCAAATGAATTTAGAGTTCATATCAGAGTATAGTCAGAGCTCCATTGGAAATAGCCGTATTATTTACGAAAAGTATATTTAAAAATAAATAGTCCTTTAAAACCGATACGATTGATGTTTTGTTTTGTATATATATTGGTAAAATATAGATAGGTAATCAATATCGTCCTTCTACGACTGCAAATATTATATTTTATTATTTGTGGCTTCAAGTGTCATTTACATAAAAGGTGAAAGTCTGTATCAGATAACGTCTGTGTATTTGCCAAACGTAATTACTTAATTGTTGTACTTTTGTAAATCCGAATGCGTATGGTGACTTCACGTTATCAACATTTACAGCGCATTTAGCTATTTAAAGTACATAGTTACGTGTTCGTCGGCCACCCCTATCGGCCTTCGCTATCCCTGGAAAATTCAATTTTCTACTACAAATCCAACCAATATCATTAAATGCTACTTTGGTATGAATAAAGACTTCTCATATAGAGCATACTACATAAATCGTAAAAAATCAAAACAATTAAATAATTTAAGTCTCACCCTGCACTGAATAAGATTAAAATAATAACAAATGAGAAGCAGGCGCCAAATTACGTTAAAAAAGAAACACGTACTTTATTTATAAAACCAACGGAATTGTGATCGAAAAATCTCCAAGCTATTTTTCTTTACCCTTTTTCCGAATTAAGCAGAACAATTTTCCCGCGCAATTGAAAGCAAATACGAGCATGGGCCGAATACGATCTCGAAAATGTGACGATTGTTTGTTATTGTTATTTGCGATATGTAGGTAGGCAAGACTTTCCAACGTGATCGTTAGTGTGCGCGTGTGCTGAATTTTTGGCTAAATTCAAGTTGTTTAAGAAAGTTGACCTTTCGTTACCTTCGTTACTTTTTTTTTAGCAGTGTCACGCGAAAAACACAGTGCTATGGGGACCACATTGCTTAACTTGGGGTATCATGGATAACGAAAAGAATCGATACATAAGTTTTAGCACAGTTTTGGTTATAAATCGTTTAATTTATAATAATGACTAGGTACCGAAAAATTGTAATTCTCATATCTGAGTTCGTATGCTCCACACAAATAAGACATGAATGACAACAATTTGAAAAAGTTATTTCACGCAGAATATGCACAGTTATATTTTCATATCATTTTCGCATTGTTTCCTGAAATTGTGTTTCATGAAATAGAAGTGAAAGTTTCAACTGTAGAGCCCGCAGTCCGGGCTATTTTAATATCTATACTAATATTATAAAGAGGAAACCTTTGTATTTTTGTATGTTTGTATTGAATAGGCTCAAAAACTACTGGACCGATTTCAAATTTTCTTTTACCATTACTTAGAGGGATTCTTCCGGATCCGTATAGGCTACTTTTTATCCCGAAAATCCCGCGGGAATCGAAATTGCGCGGGTAAAACCGCGCGCAACAGCTAGTTAATGAATAAAGTAGGTGTATTTTACCATATGTATGTATATATAATGCTTGTTTATACGGTAGTATATTAATTAAACGGAAGAATTAATAATCTGTACTATTTTTTTTTTTCAAATTTATTGAATAGTTTAAGCAATATATTCGTTTGCTTGTTGTTTCATAAAATTTTTTTTACTTACACAAATAAAGTTTTACGGAGTCGCTCTTCAGCAATGATTGCACTTGCAATCTTTTTTTTTTAAATAATCGTGTACAATGAATGTTTAAAAATACAAAGTGTTTTTTTACATTAGGTCGGTTTTACCTTTTATTTTTATTACCAAGCAACGGACCTACAAGCATTTCGAACAAATAAACATATAAACCGGATGGGTCCAGGAAGTAAGAAATTGGGGGTTTTAACCAAATTTCGTGGGCAGCTTAAGTGTATCCGGACCACTCAAAGTTTCCCTCGAATTTACTTAAGTATTTCGTAATTTCACTGACCCTCGTGATCCCCTCGTTACATTTTTGATCGAAAAAAGTTTCTAAAGTGACATTAATTTTCAACATTAATAGTAGTTCAGATGAGTATTAAATGTGGTATTATTATGGTATTAGTATATTTTTTTACGTTTTAGTAATTTTTGTTCCTGGTCGAACAGGTGTTTCACTTTAGTTATCTTTACTTATTATAGAATGAGCTGTAGTCTCCGGCTAGGGTGCAGTATAGTTTTAAGCTGTTGCGGTCTATTTTAAAATAATACATATTTTATTTCCGGAAAGAGATACACAAAGAGTCATTGATAAGAGCCGATTATTTGCATTCGTGATGTTTAATACCCAATGGTTAGCCCCGAGAACCCTTATGGTGCGTACTGATTGCTGTAATCGAACTAGTAATGTAACAGTCTGCGCACTACATGTCCAAATACGCAACGTGCGCAGTATGTTACATTACTAGTTCCATTACAGCAATCAGATTAGATTTGGCAAGCCTATATTATCCCGAACATACAGAAAGATGTAGATATGTCTCGGGGGTTGAATTGATGAGGTCGTTGAACCCAGACTTATACCTACAGGAAATAGCTCTTGAAAAAATATCACAGATTGAGTTGTAATATATTTTTTTCTCTAGTACCTCCGGCAACAGTGCCGCAGTTTTTATTTGCCTTTCATGCAATAAATCACACAAGTATGCTTCTCGCACTGCTATTCTACCCCGACCCCCTTTCTTATCTTTCATTCGCCTCTTTTATTCTCTTTCGGGTGGGATTTCCCGGTCCTACTTGTCTCTATTCAGGGCCCTAATACTTCAATAGATTTTTTTTTTTATTTTTTTTTTATTATGTACTAGGGATAAGGCTGTTGGGAAATAAATTTTGGGCTACACATTCTTCTTTCTTTTTTAACATTTACAATTCTTATTCTTCCTTATATCTAACCAAGTTTCTTAATCTAATTACATTCCTATTAATCTAAAGCTTCTTACTGGCTATAAAATACAGTGACTAACTATATACCTAAGTATATTTATTTACAAATTTCTACATCTTACGCTTTATTTTAAATTCTTATACTATATTATATGTTACACTAAATTGATATTAGTTCGCATATTTGTATTTTTAACTCCTGCTCTTTATTGTACCTCTGGTTACCGAAGACGGGACAGTCGAAGTGAATGTGGGGCACGGTTTCCGCTGTATCCGAGTTGTAATATTAAGAGTAAACTTTTTTGTCAGGGGTAGTCGTAGGCCAGACGGTCCCTAAAGGAGTCTTACCGCCATCCGGGAGCAACTCAGGTTAGTTGCATTTTACAGCAGGATAATCGACAGGTGGTAGGGCTGTTCTAGGTCGACCTCTCTTGGCTAGCTTATATTTTCACCTGTCAGTTTCTCTCGTAATATCATTCAGTGGGAATTGCTTAAAAATTAAAACGTAAGTTACTTCTACATGATTAAGGAGGCAGATCGTGAGAATCACCGAAAAGAGTGTTACGATTTTTCATATTTAACCTATTTAGATATGATTGATAATGGTGATAATTTTCATATATTAAAATGAAAGACCAAAAATTACCTTAACTTACTTATTTTTATTACTATTAACTTATTAATTTCAGTAAGTAAAAAGTACCTATAATAATAAACACTTTATTGTACACCAGCATGGTTACAGAGGAAAAATTACATTAAATGATGACAATAAAAATACATTTGTACAAAGGCGACCTTATCGCTCAAGAGCGATTTCTACCAGGTAACCCAGGAAGTAGAGGAAATTGAGATGGATGGGTGCACGGCTTGTAAAAAAATAAATAAACTAAATACTAATAATTACATAAATACATAATGTACATAAATACCATATATATTCAATATTACAATACATATATAGACATATATAAATAGTTAAGATTAACAGTGTTTTACCTATACAATCAAGTCTGCAAGAAAACGTAGATGCCAAACCAAATTACCACCCAACGACATCAATTTTGGGGATCGCTTCCGATTTTGACGGCATTGATCACAGAAACATCATTGAAAAGCTGTTTTTTCGTCGACATGATAAAGTCTATCTCGTTTTTAGTGCGAACATCGGGGCTTATCCATGTTCATTTGCGGTGTTCCGGTTTCTTGAAGAAAAAGTTCATCATAAAGAGGGCCTTCTCCAAGAAGTCGGCCAGCATCTGGCCTCGGACGTTCCGGACTCCAACTCCAAATTGCCCTGCTTTCTGCTCACAGCCGCTTCGTTTGCCTAATTTTGCATTAAAATCCCCGATGACAACGTTGCAATGAGTTTTGGAGCTGTGTATGGCTTTGGAGATGTCCTCATACATAGCCTCCACCTCATCATCGGAGTGTGTCGAGGTCGAAACATAGACCTGTATGACCTTCAACGAATACCATTTGGTAATTCTGAGTATCAGGTACGCTACCCTATTCGAGACGCTCTCCATTCTTGTAACATTGGTCACGAGGGTTTTGTGTGGATTGAATATGGATGTCCCTACCCCTGGATTACCCACTGAATACTTCCTCCAGTTCAACAATCTTCGGTTTCAGTTCATTCGTTTTCTACGCAGAAGGACACTGCTGCCCATCCTCTGGATTGTTGTTCCTTAGTCGCCTCCTACGACACCCACGGGAAGGGATGGGGTACCTCTATTCTTAAGGCAACGCCACACGAAAATTCTATTTTCAATATTTTTAATTCTACATTCGCTTTTAAGTAAAGGTATTGTACGAAAATAATGTCCAATTTAACAAAAAATGTTTTCGTCGTTCTTTTTACTTTGACAATCAAATGTTTACTTAGGTTCCACGAATTTGATCCTTAGTCAAGGTTGGCCAGGATCTTAAGCCGAATCCTTCGCAATTTTACATTATTGGGTCGCAGTTGGGTCAACAGGGTCATTTTTGACATGATTTATTTCACAGAAATGTAAAGTCGTTTTTCATAATGTTCTAAGTGAAGTTGATTTTTTAGGGTAAAATTATTATGAAGAACATGCGATGATGAAACATTTTCATTTTAGAGCCGTGGATTATTTGCGGCATTAGAATCGTGCGTAATAACAACATTCTGTATTGTGCCTTATTTATTCTAAATGTATTAAAGAACCTAAATTAAGTATATGTATTGTAAATGAGTTCATGCGGAAGTATACTGATGCTTATGCACAGGTTTCGACCTTAATAAGCATCAGTCGCATATTAATATTGATTGTGTTACTTATATATTTTTGAATAAAGATTATTTGATTATTAATTCTACGCATTAAAATCTTTTCAAACGTTCTGCGCCCTAAAGACATGGCAGTCGATTAAAATTCCCTTATATGTACTAGATAAATTGTAAGGAAACATATAATTTGGAGGTTTTTTATAAACTTTGTATACATTTTCAGCCGTACCTATACGTCTAGCTATCATAAGAATCTCCGATATTTTCTTATTGGGCAAGGCCGTAAAGCAAGGATTCTGTCTCCTTTATTCATATCGTTTATTTACATCATACATATTCCATTGACACCTTCCAGCGTAAAAAGTTTTCTTACGCCCATGCATAGCACATTAACGTACTTTTCTGCAAACGCCAATCCATCAGACTAATTACTTTTCCCAATACTTTGCTGTCCACGCAGTCAGATTGTGGAATTCGCTCACTCGCACGCGCTTTCCGAAAGTCTTTCTGCTTTTAAGAAATAATTCGAAAAGTATTTAACAGCAGATAATCAAATAAAATACGCAATAAGATAATAATGTATATTAGTCATAATTTTATGTCTTAGTATATTGTGTTTCTTTATTTCTGTTATTATAAAACTTAAAAAAAATGGATTTTTATAAAACTGCCATTCTTTAGGTGTACTAACAGAAGAGGTCTGTAATAGTCCAGGTAACAGCTAATCTTTATGCCTGTGAACTTATTGTTTGGCTAACCTTGGGAATGAAAGTTGTAAGTACCTAACTATTATTGTGTCTACATTTATTTGTAAAGAAATAAATACTTTTGTATTCTTGCTTAATTTTAATAACGGGATCTTACCATCAGCTGTCACACCACCAATTTCCTGACAAACTTTTCATTAAAAATACATCAGAATAAAAGTTTTTTTTACTTAAGATTTTATATTGGCTAAACTTTAATGTATTTTTCTTTTGGTTGCCTGATGGTGAATGCGATGTGGTTGTAGACGCAGTACACGCTTTCAACATGGATCAGACTGTTGATAAGTTGTTACCGAAATAATATTATTTATTTATTTATCAGCCACAAAATCCACAGAACTTAAAATTAAAATTTTAACAAATACATCTTCTAAAAAGGAGCTCACAACTTATAAAGGATTTACTTTTTATAATTTATTAAATTTAGAGAGCTAAAATATATCAGTATAAATGAAGATAATTAATTTATTAAGTTAACAACAATGCTAAAAAAAGACCATAATTCTTAGTTTCTATTTATAAATTATTATGGAATGAGAATCATATTAAAACAATTATATCATATTATGCATATACCTATTTAGATCGGGCAGATTTAAATAGAACCATGTTCTCTAATTCTACCACCGAGCAGGAGAACACGAGCAGAGGAGGACTCCTAAGTGATTTATTTAGCAGCGGTCTTAAGGTGACTTTGCTCAAACAAATTAAAATACACAATTCATTACAAGCAAAATTGGCAAAAATGGCAACTAAATAATTATTAAATATTTAAAAAATCTCTACTACCAAGGACGTAAACTATCAGTATAGCATGAGATCTACTGTTATATTAGTTTAGATTTTGTATCTTTCTATCTCTTGATTCCATTCCTATTGACTCCAGATTGCAAACTAATGCTAATGACGCTCAGCTCGCCAGATTACACAAATCATAGCATGAAGCCAACCGGGGCTTACTATCAGTTATACCAGACATTAGTGTCGTCTATCATTATATTACATCCACATATAACTAGTGCCCGTAGGTACTGTAGATTGGTGAACTGAACGGGGCCTTCGTCTCTTCCAATTCTAAACTGTAGACAGCTCATAATTATTGATCAAATTTTAAGATACTGGAGACGGACTATAGATAAAATAACAGATATTCGCAATGCATCGAGCAATGGAAAAAATTATAAGTAAATATATTGTTATTTATTTGTGAAATCTTTAAACACACAGAATATAAATTCTCTAATCAGAATTTAAAGTTGATTAACTACAGCAACAAGAATCTTACAGCTACAACAATATGTTATTGGTAATAAACAATGCATTTTTGGACTTAAAAGAAAAATGTCGTAAATATTTACTTTATAGAGTTTTATTCCTTAATCGCCACGCTTATTAAACGGGTTGGTGTACTCTAAATGGTGTTTTACCTACGCAGAAGAACGATGCTGCTCGCCCTCTGGTTTGATGTCCCTTAGTGGACGTCACACAGGGGAAGAGAATATTGGGTTGTGCATTCGCAAGGTGGCATCACACGTCAACACCTGTTCTCTAACTATGGGCTTTATAAAAAGGCTTTCAGTCGCTCAGAGGCTATGCTCGGAGTTTCCCTGTAAACGCTGACTGAAGGCGGCGCGAGACCGGTCAATGTGGAGAACCTTGGGAGACCTTTGTCCAACAGTGGACATCTCCCGCCTGATGATGATGATGATGAATATCTTCATATCCTACTAATACCTACACCCAGATCAATGCAAACAAACATTTCCGTTCGCAATGTTTGTTTTGTATGGGGATCCAACGCTGAATCGAGTCTGAAGCAGATAATGTAATCACTCCATCATCACAGCCATTGTGTACCCGCATTGCAACAGGTGTCATATACTTATAAACCGCTGCAAATACGACATTTCAAGTCGTCTGTGCTGATTACTACTACGTTTCCTGAATCTGGGTTGCAAGACGTCAATTTAAGTCATGATATCTTTTTGTAAGGAACAAAACAAACAAAAAGTCAACCTTCTAGGGGCAAGGTAAACTACACTGGGTAACTGTATTTTACGCTAATCTCAGAGAACGAGTTGTTCATCATCACGCTCGAATCTCGCACTATAAATTCCGTAAATTTATAAATTTACGCGGAAATTTAAAAACTTCCGTATGATTTTAAGCGGGTGACAACATGTATTATTTTACGCCCTTATATTCTCAAGTTGATAAACATACCGAATTCACTCGTAGAATAATAAATAAGCGCTGATTGGTTGAATAAGTCACGTGTTCTAATTTCAAAAAACAAACGCGCTGGAAGGCCTTGTCGAACGGTTAGGTGCGACGACGAGCGCAGCGAGGAGGAGCAGTTAGGTTGCATATAGTAATATACGAGCGTGAATAGAGCGAGCGAAGCGAGCGGTGCCGCGGAAGCGGCCGGCGAAGCACCATAAACAATTAGTTAGATAAGCCAAATTTTGTTTTTGTTTGTCTTCTTGACCACTCAGCGAGCAGTGTATTATATACGGAAAACCATATTTAAAAAAAGCGTAAAATTAAAAGCTCTCTTGTGATTTGTCGAAACGTTTAGAATCTTACGATTGAATATCCGTAAGTTTATAAATTTACCACGAGATGTCATAAATTGAAAATGTGCGCGTAAGATAATAAAATTTATCTCTGGTCTTACGAAAGTTTATAAATATACGAGGAAATTTATAAACTTACCGTTCTTTTATTTTCCGGTAACATATACATTTTCATTGGACTTGGAACCTTACTACAACCGAATAAGTTGCTTAGTGTTTACATAGTATTACACGTAACTGTACAGGTAGGTTTTAAATAACAGAATAGCACCGGTCACCCACTAATGACCAATAACTTTACAAAATAAAAAGTAGAAATAAACGTATTTAACAATATTACCTAATATTCACCGTACTACAAATATGGTTGAGAGCTGGCATGTGGTATAATCAACAAACAATAATAAACCCATAAGTAGTATAGGACAATTATTAATAAACTTTACGTTTGAAGGGGTCAAATATCACGTCAAAAAAGAAAAAGACCTGTAGCAGAAACAAACAACAAAAGCTTGTGAAAATACTTCCGAACCCAGAAGCCAAACTTTTCATTAAAATTTGCTTTCATTGAAATACTATCCTTTATACCTACATAAAGTAGATTCATAAGGTTTCTTTAATTTTACGAAATATCTATTTGTGAAACAAATATGGAAGTTAAACTAATTAATAAATAAGGCTTTTTTAACCGGATTTTATTGCGTAATACATTTGCTTATATTTAATGTATAAAATCCACGTTTCGGTGTTTGTACAGAACCCGTAGTCACTCGTCGCAGATATCAACATACTTACATAGTTGCCTATTACAGAAACAAGTTTGCTTGTATTTTGTTTATTTAAAGCTATCTGCATGTGTTTTAAATAGCAAGATGAAGTTCCAGATGTTCAAAAAGTTTTCAATCGACTTCCAAAAAAGGAGGAGGTTCTCAATTCGCCTGTATGTTATTTTTTTATGTCTTTGTTACACGATATTTCGGTCAAATAAGAATTGATTTTGAAAATTGTTGTTGTATCCTCTATCATATGAAACAACAATTTTCAAAATTTGGTCACATTTAAATTTCATGGAAATCGGTTGAGTACCTCATTGAAAATTTCAAACTTTTGAAAAAATAGGTATGATTTCGGAGAATGTTAAATAAAATAAATAAATAAAATCCCCAGACAATCACACCAACTACATGGCCCCAAAGTAAGCATAGCTTGTGTTATGGGATACCATATAGCGAACTAGGGGGGAACCTAGAATATAAATACATAAATAGATAAACACCCAGACACGGAACATTTTTTTTTTCTGGTTCCGTGCGGGGATCGAACCCGCAACCACTGGCGTCTGAGGCAGATAGGTTTACCCCAACGCCATAGTGGTCGTCAAAACGTTGAAGACATTCGCAACTCAGCCAAAGTTTTGGCGTTAAGTCGGTTTTTTAATGCTCTGCATTCGTTGATTATATGATAAAAGTTTTTTCATAGAACGTATAGTTTCTTACACCTTTCTAAAAGTAAAATACAGTTTGCATTCTCCTTGCCCCTGGACTATTGGTACTCATAACCTCACCTTGTTGGTAAGGCCCCCCTTGGGTTCCCGCTCCTATACCTATATATCTATAAATTCAAAATATGAAACTTTTTGTCATTGCGTGGTGGGGAGCTAAAATGTGACCCGATTCGAGAGTCGGGGAAAAAGTTTGTTTGTATTTTAAAGAGAAATTTGGGGAAAGTTTCTATATAAAAATGTACTTTAATTTTTCTTCTCGAACTCGCTGTCATCTCGCTTTCATTGAAAATTTCAATTAAATTTTTGAAACAATATGTTTCGAAGAATGTTTACGTGGATGACACTATTAGTCGGCCTAAATGTTGACGTGAAGTCGGTTTTTTAATGCTCTGCATTCATTGATTATGGAAAATCTTAACTTTGTGTTCAATCTTTTCGGACTAAATAATTTTGAAGAGCCCCAAACAGATGGTAATCTGAGTGTAAGACTAAGGCTACATAAGATACGTGGATGCATTATGACATACCAATCAAACTCTCTCAATCAACTTGTGTTGAAAGGCTAACAATTTGTGTGGCCGGGCGTCGGACTTTTAGGTACGGGAGTTTGAGAAATGGATTTCCATGAATCATTGATATTTTTATTTTTACTTCCATTTCGTTCAATGTATTTTCTGATTGAAAAATAAAGTATCGTTCATGCTGGACTGGGAGGGACGGAAAAACATACAATGTGCCAACTGCTTCTCTTCCCGGGCGTACCGTAAATGTCAGTTAAGGGACGGAGGTTTTATTGGAGGTTTTTTGTGGGCGATTCGCTTACAATACGTACCGTCTATCAAACTTACTAACAGATAAGACACAAACCATATTTTATCATCACTGTTACTCACTTAGTCCATCGTTATTTCTATTTAAGTAGCTTATATGATATTGTGCTAAGCGTTTTTCCTGACACATCCTTAAGAATATTTCCACGTGTTGATTGCCGCGTGGGCGGTGAGGGCCTATAGTGACGCTTCAAGCAGGTAGGGCTGCCACCTGCAGGAACTGCGTACTACTGCGTAGTGAACTCTGTCGGAAAGAACATTTTATTTTCTTTGAAATGAACTGCTTTTTATGCTATGGATATATCAAAATAGACTGTGTGAAACAGTTTATAGTTAAATAATAAATTTAGTAATATCGTCATACCTAATTTTAGTTATACAAAAATCACCCTTTGTTTATCAGAAAAGATAAGCAAAATGATTTCAATAAATGCCACAACAATAGCTTCATTAGGTTATGTGAAGCAACGTTAAATAAAGATAAAATTTATTCAGTA
This sequence comes from Stenoptilia bipunctidactyla, assembly GCA_944452665.1. NCBI lineage: Eukaryota > Metazoa > Arthropoda > Insecta > Lepidoptera > Pterophoridae > Stenoptilia > Stenoptilia bipunctidactyla. The sequence goes on from OX101726.1 coordinate 16,482,605, forward strand.
ATAACATTCTACAAACCTCAATCTTTTTCAGTCACCATACCGAAACGTTGAATAAATAAATCTAATTCAATAAAAATCTACATACAAAATCGTTTCAAGCGAAAAAGTTTTCTTTACAGTCTAATTTTCTCGCCACAATAATGTTTTCATATCAACGCGAATGCGGAGTTGAAAGCTTTCAGCTTATCCTTGTACATGTTACAGCGATAGCCCTGTTTATGATTTATTTTATGGTCTTCCTAGACTTTGGTTATTCGTTGTAGAGTGTAGGTAGCTCGTAAAAGGCAGAGATGCAGTGTGTTCGCGACCCTCGCGAAAAGAGCACGCCCGCCCTAGCGCTCGAGGAACATCGAGTTACTCACGTGTCGACATCGACGTAGCAGAACCAACTCCTATAAAATTTAAAACTATATAATATGTACATAACTAAATAACATATTTAAAACAGTTTAGATCATATAACCACCTGTTGTTTAATGTAAATAAAATATATTTTTTGGAAGTTACTTGGACATTTTTCGAACATTTCTGCAAACGTAAAAAGTATTTTCAGGAATGGAAGACGTCAGTGGAAAGTGATAAGGGGATCAATTTCCATTGGAACACAGATATTCAACTTATTTGCGGTAAGTTTGGCTCACTATTAATTCAACACTTTATTTCCATTAATTTATGCTGCAATTATAGTTCTAAAGATTGTTTATGAGATTTTTTATATCTTTGTAGGTAAAAGTTTTCGTATGACATAACAAAGATAGGCATTATATAAAACTTTATTATCCTATTGTCTTATAGTTGTTTGAAGAAATAACATTGATAAAAGTCTGTATCCGAATCAACAGAAGAGAGTATTTTAAATTTCAGAACAGAGTTTACAGAAATATACTCAATAGCATCTAAACGTTATTTTATTTGCTGACGTACAAAAATAACTTTATCAATAGGGGTGACATGCTAATAAGTAGGTAGCATTCACTATCGGCAAATAAAAAATAGTTTCAAGGGGATCGTATAGGCAACGTAAAAGAAAAAGTAAATAAAGCTGTGGTAGATTTCCGCAAAATAAACATTCGCAAAATCGCACGTGTATTGTATTCCTGTATACAAAACCAGCTCTTATCAAACAATAAAATGGCAATTGCAGAATTAAATAAAACAAACTGCATTAGATAGTATTAGTATTCGGGAACTATATTGAAATACTGACTTTGAAATTTGGAAAAGTTTAGGTAATTTTCGGCGTTTTTGAATCTAGATAAAATCCAAGAGGGCGTTTTTGAATTTAGATAAATTGTCATTAGCTCAAAATCTAACAGGTACACCTCCCTAACTATAATTTTAATATTTTGATCTGTGCTGATGTCTTTCATATCAAAGTTTACTTTCGCTCTCAACGGCTGTCCATAATCACGTCATAACTTGTATGTGTATAAAATATAACCTTTTGTCTTATAAACCAACAAGAGCATTTCATAAATGAATCATAGTTCAATATTTTCAATAAACAAAACGAAACGTTTTCAGAGGATTGGAAATAAAGTTCAAACGAATGAGAGGACGATTCAGTGCACCCGATGTATGTACGAGTACTAACGAATGTTTGTTTACTTGTATAGAGCGAGGCCACTAACAAAAAGTAAAAGTTAACTTTTTTGATTGGTACTGATCGCACTGCTTCATATTCAAATGTGATTGTCATTTCTCTTTTTAACAAGTGGGTGTTTTTATAGGTACTACAACGTTGGGATCGATTGTTACGAAGTTAAAAAGGATATGAGATTAATATCTTTACTTAAAGAGAGCACTTTTCACACACAATAACACTGGGGCAACACTTATTAGCTAAGTATGGTGGGCTGAGGCGTTTCGCGTTTATAAAATCGAAGACTTATTTTCTTCGAGCACAACAATGATCATCCCTTTCTGAAGGATGGGACGAGAATGTTCTAACAAAAAACAAAGCGTCTCTGTCAAAACGATAATATCCTAATTTCAAAATAACGACATCCTGTTTGATCGCACCATAGCCGTCTTTATTCATCAATATAAGGCGCGCTCAAGCAGTATGTTACGGTACCTACTATAAAACAAACTAGAACAGATACATTTATATATGTTATATTTTTTTTATTGACGCGGCTGCACCCGCATTGGATTACTATGTCGTTTGATGGTACGTGAAGGTGAGGTCGAAGATGACACACAAGTTTGGTAAGGAACTGATTTTTCTTAATACTTTGCCCAACGCACCTTTTTGGAGCGGTGATATTTGGTGATATTAGCTGATATTAGTCAAACTTGAATGGACAATTTAGAAGAACATTTATTTATTGACGAGCGAAGCCGTGCTCATCACATTTAGCAAGTGGGTCCAACATAGAACTAGTCCTCCTCAAAACATATGGCAGAACTAAACTTTGCCAATTCACTTGGAATAGTCGACTCAAGCAAAACACTTATTCAAAGGCAGGGCAGGCTAAGATATAAGAATGCAAATAAAAAAGGTCTTATTTTGAATATGTTAAAAAAGGCTAGTAGATGCCATAGGTTGTGCTATCGAAACCCATAGACCCCATGTAAATAAAGTCAACAGCACAGGTTGTATAGGTTGTATAAATACACATACAAACTTAGTTTAAGTAATACACAAAGGTAGGTATATTCCTACTTACTGTATCTGCAAGCATAGAAGGGATTCTATTTCGCAAACAAAGGTAAGGTTAGCGTGTATCATTTCGAGATACAATACACAGCTATTTAAATCGTGAATAAATTTGCCGTCTTGAATTGTTGAATAAATAAATGTCTAATCAGCTCACATGGAGTTTTCATTCGCTTGAGGTAAAAAGTGATGTGTGGGATACTGGCGTAGAATTAATTAATTCTGATAGAGTCTATAATTTACAACATAAGCATAAGAAAACTTTAAATTAATATAAATATGCCTTATGATTAATATTAAAATCTTACTTTCTTTTGCATTGTAATCATACAATTTGTGTTTTATTATATGCAATGGATGTTCGTATTTTATGTTACCTGGTTGAAAGTCTTCATAAATACCAAATCATGGAAAAGGCACTTTAAAAAGTCCACGAATATACGCAGAAGGCTCCTATAGATCCTAATGTTGCAACTGCACGGTTTAAGTATTTTTTTATATTTTCAGCTTTACGGTTTTAAGATATGACACCTGAATAATTATGTAAAACTGCTATAGCATAATGAACTTTCTAAAACTACTTTTTGTTGTTGAAGTCGGTGAAAAAGCATTATTCATGAAGTACCTACATTCTCGAGTCGAATCAAGATTCGTTTTAAAACTAGGCAATGAAAAGAAAGTTTCGCAAATGTTAAAGCTTTTACATTGTTAGATTACAACGGAGTTCCATTAATCGTTGTTCATCTAAACTGAAGAATTTTCTTCAATAAGTTTTTAATAATTTATTGCTACTTGATACAATTTCTTTGAATTCATATATATTGCAATGAGTTAAAACAAATTATTAGGTATAATAATTGTTACTTTTTGTAAAACAATTGGGTACTTATATATATTTTTATTCTACAGATATATTCAATAAAAATTAGATTTGTAAATACAATTACAAATTGGCTTAAAAAAAAAAAATAGGAATAAAAAATTTGCCAGATCAGAATGAAAAAGATGTCAAACTTAGTTTCCCCAATAGGCCTTGAAAAAAAAAAACTATTTCTCCTTGTTTGAATTGAGAGGTTGTAAATAGGTACATCTCTCACGAGCGATACCTTTGTAGTTTAACTACAGAGGGGTGGGGCTCACAGTCAATGGCTGCCACTCACGGCAGTTCAATTGATATGCCGATAAAGCTTATTTAGGGAGCTGTCAGCCGCTCCATCTAAATCCACTTAGCTCAAAGAGTTATTTTTTCAGGTCCCTGAAAAAAAAACAAATACTTAAAAAGTTAAAGAAAACAGCGAAAAAAATTATTGAAAACGTGTATGTTATGTATGGCGTTTTCATTAGGTGTTTAATTATCATCAATGTTTCCATACAGAAGGAAGAGCCGATTAAATTTTTATGTTTCCATAAAGAAGGAAGAGCGGATTAAATTTTTTTTAGCTAAGATACCTATTATTTTCGTGTTTGAGTACAAGCCAGAAGCTTACTTTTTGGTCACGTAGTGTTTGTTCAGGTTTATTATCTGCTCAATGTAATACCTCACTGATATACTCATTTAAAATGGTATACACAGGGTTATTTTTTTTCAGCGGCCAATTTTTTTTATATTATCGTTTGTAACGAAGTGTATGTATTTTTTTAATTAAATTAATATTATCGCTAACGCATTTAGCAAAGCATGGTTACTCTAAATTGTGAATAAAAGCATGGTCACTCTAACTAAATTATGAATGAATATACCTACCATTAAGAATAAAGACGACTACGCAGTACTATAGGACATCTTGCAGTACTACGTCGTAGTATTATGAAACGTAATCAATGAAAAGTTTGATAAAAGATGCTTATTTCAATTATCCTTAAAATATTTTTTTGTGCATAAACTTTATTTTTTTACATGTAGAACTTGGACAAAAACAAAAACTTATTATTATGGTTTCACAGGAAGGGATCTATTGAGTGTGAAACCCTAAAAAAGAAGTGAAACCCCTAAGTATTGAACATACTTTTGACTTTCAAAAGTCTCTTTAATATCAATTGTTTTGCTTCTGCTTGTTGTTTTTTTAAAAATCGGCTTAGTTTAGCCTTCCGACAGACTATAATTGAAATGTTTGCAGTAATTTTGGCAGGTTCGAAATTCTAAAGCTTTTTTGTAAAAAAAAACTATAAGCAGCACACGAGCAGAGAAGAGCCAATTAATTCAGCTATGGATGAAATAAATTTTCATAAATTTTAATTACTTAAAAATGGAGCAACTGCTTTTATCATAAAATGAAAATGAAAATTTTGTTCATGAACGAACAATCATGCTGAACATTCAGAATATCCGTTGAATGTTCTACTTATGAACATTGACAATATAATTGATGATTTTTTGATGAAAATTTATTATTGTTTCTCATTAAAGCAGCCTTACATGTACGAAGTGATGTCTTTGTTCAAATGAAATAATGGCAAATTAATGATTTTTGTTTATTTTCAGTCATACATTTTTATTTAAAAAAATTACTTGTATAATGCAGTAGAGTGCATTAGGCGATTTCATCATCTTTCAACATTCAGTGATTCCTGAGTATTGATGTATTTTAATTTTGACCATCTTTTGATAATTACTTGAGTAAAGTAGAAGTAATTTTGATGTTAGTAACAGTGTTATTTAAATTTAAAATTAAAGTGACCCTACGTCAATCCAACTAAAAGACATTAGATGTACTGGTTATTGATATTGCGATATGAGTTTTGATATCGCGATGTTGAACAAAAATTTGTCATTAAGGTGGAGATTATTTTATTTATTTATTTTATGGAGATAGACTCTTTCTTGACAAATCCTACAGAGCGGCAGTTGTTGCAGCACTGTCAGTTACATGACCTGCCTCAGATTTCGAAACTCAATAGAACTTCATCATTATCACAACTCTTTGTAATGAGCCCAGTGCTGGGCTGTGAGTCTCTCCCCTGGTGGTTAAGACCATAATCTTCCAAGCTGGCCCAGCGCTGGTCGGCGGATGCTTGATCTTTACTCAATGTCAATAACAAGTGTCACTAAACATCCTTTTTTGCTTTATCTGAATTTTGCTGTGTCAATGATGTACAGAAGGCAGCACGTCAAGCGTTACAAATCTGTCAATAAAAATTTACTTGACTCTATGCCCTCTATGCCCTCGACATTAAGTTTAAATTCGTTGGGGAAATTTGACAGGTAATGTACAGCTTTTCTGTACAGCTGTTCCCAACGCAACGGCTTCTACGGCGCTAATCCTGATCCCGTAGGTGTATTTCAATAAAAATTACAAATAGATAAAAGTACACCCCACAATGTATGTTATTCCACATGTGTACGAAGTTTCACATAAATTCGTCAAGCAGTCATACGCATCGCGTTACATACATGTAAAAAATATTAATAAACCGCTTGAAAACAACAAAAAATTGTGTTTTTAATATCCATTGGTTGTGATATTAGCAAAAAAAATAACACTTATTTATATCCGTCCAACAGTGTCTATAAAACATGCTACGTACTAAGTTACTTTAGAGCTAGAAGGCCCTTAAGTATAACTAAGTACACACTTAGTAGAAGTGTGAATTTATCTACAACAATTATCTATTATTACTCTAAATTCACAGCAGCGCTGTTTCTAATTTGGGAAACCCAGTAGAAGCAAAATCGAAATACCGGCCTTAATTGGTGCTTTATTTGTATACTTTCGGTAATTTTGTTTCACCGCAAACTAATTATTTTAATTTAAAATGTAACGCGAAATGACAACAAGTGATGGCAAGAATAATCTTCGGGGCGCTGTTTGTATTGTCAATATTTGCATATTCGTTGTTTTGTTATGACTAACGTAGCTAATTTTATTTAAAGTTTTTGTAAGTATTCGATTTGTTTTTTTTTTCATTCTAACAACTGAATATTATTACTCAAAAAGGAAGTTTTAACATTCGTTTAATTAGAGAAGCAGTTTCGCGTCGTTTGCCGGGAAACTATTGATTAACTTGTAATGTAATGTTGATTTAGCTTTTCTCTAGGATTGGGCAATACATGTAAAAATAATTTAGAGATTAGTGCTGTGAAATAAACAGAAAAACCGTTGAGCTATATTATATTACGATAAGCGGCGGTAAAGGACTGATTCACAATATGTAAACATTAGCATACATATACATGCCTACGAATATAGTCGAAATCTTGTTTTTTTGCAATTCGCAGAGCACCAATCTTAATAATATTTAGTTCGTTGGAAACGAACTGCTTGGCCGGTCTCCAAAGTTTCCTGCGACAATAAATCAAACTGGGCCATCGGAAATTGCTATGGGATAACCAATTTACTTCAACAAACTCCATGGCTGAAATTTTAATGGAAAAGTTTACGGAAATCTTATAATTAACCTAATTTTTCTTAATTATAATGGTAAACTGTAGTTGCAAGGCAATATTACCCATAAACTTTGTAAAATAAGTTTTTTTCAGCAGCAAAAGGTCTTCAAATTGCTTTAAATCCTTATAAGTGCATAAACGCTCCATAACACTGTGTTGATTTGAAATATATATTTTTTTCTCAACTACACCTGCCCCGAAGACAAATTAATAATCTTATTTATACGAAATTTTATGTAATACTCGTAATAATTTACTACTAACTGCACCTAATCGATTCCTGCCGCGCGAGTTCATTTGGCATAGATTGGGGAAGGCTTCTGATCCCGTGGGAATTCCTTGATGAAATATTCATAAACCCATGCATTTACTTTCTTATTATAAATTCAACCGTACACAAATGATATGGATAAAATCTTTCGCTTATGGCGGGTTTCAATATTCAACTGACTGTTAGGGGTAACCGGTACAGGTACAAAACTCGTAGGAAAAAAGTAGCGTTTCACAATATCTATTAGCTACGGGCTGTAAGTTCTCAAATTTGGCATGGGCCCTCCTTGCGTGACGTTCTTCCAAGAAAATAGGTGATATGTGATTTATAGAATATCACGCATTCGCAAATTATTTGTATGATATTTGAACTAAATAAATATAGATAAGTTAGAAAGAGAAAACTGGATTATTGATATGTTGACAGATATTTGATAGGATATTTCGTTAATGGCGGGTTTCAATATTCAACTGACGGCTATGCTTAACCGGTACAGGTACAAAACTGGTAGGAAAAAAGTAGCGTTTCACAATATCTACTAGCTACGGGCTGTAAGTTCTCAAATTTGGCATGGGTCCTCCTTGCGTGACGTTCTTCCAAGAAAATAGGTGAAATGTGATTTATAGAATATCACGCATTCGCAAATTATTTGTATGATATTTGAACTAAATAAATATATAAACTTATTCAATTTATGTTTGCTATGTTTGAGTATTCGATAAATATATTATAGTATGTTTTTAGAGCTTTTTATTAATAATTGCGTTTAACTGCTTACGTAAAAGGAAACGCCAATCCTTCGACTAATTTTGCCATTGGTTGAATCACATTTTTATGACGTCAAAGTAAATATTTAAAAGAAAAATTATGTAATTCAATAATATTCGTCCTTTTTTTCAAAAACAGTTATAGATAAGTTAGAAAGAGAAAACTGGATTATTGATATGATGACAGATACTTGATAGGACATTTCGTTAAATGAATAAATTGTTACGTCGTTGGCTAGATAAAATTATCTATTCTTTAATTGGTCATACGTAATGAAAACATAACTCCTTATTGGCCGCAGCAGACTGCCATGCTACCTTTACCTCATTGGTTTAAATTAATAACTTGTTACGTCGTCGTTGGCTAGATATAATGACTTATTTTGTAAATGGTCAAATGTAACCTAGCAACACATTACAGTCAAACAGTTCGTAAGCAGTGGTTTAGATGTCAAGATTTTGAATATAGAAAGGCATTTTGGTAGTGAATTCTATTGTTCGTAGGCAAAACGAACAGTTTTCATAATATTGAAACCCGCCATAAATGAATAAATTTTCACGTCGTTGGCTAGATAAAATGACCTATTCTTTAATTGGTCATACGTAATGAAAACATAACTCTTATTGGCCGCAGCAGACTGCCATGCTACCTTTACCTCATTGGTTTAAATTAATAACTTGTTATGTCGTCGGCTAGATATAATGACTTATTTTGTAAATGGTCAAATGTAACCTAGCAACCCATTACAGTCAAACAGTTCGTAAGCAGTTCGTAAGCAGTGAAACAGTTCGTAATGTCAAGATTTTGAATATAGAAAGGCATTTTGGTAGTGATTTCTATTCTTCGTAGGCAAAACGAACAGTTTTCATAATATTGAAACCCGCCATTAATTATGTTAGTTTTGGACCAATCTCGATTTAGTTGCAAAAAGATTATCTACGTGAAAAGAATTTCATGGTCACATAACTATATTTATCCTCGTGCCAAATAGTTTTTCCCAAGATTTTGTTCATATTTAAATATACCTTCTCATCCATGGCGATACGGCTTGCTGATAAACTATCCCAGGGATAGGACAACATTTTACACCGTACCCAATTAAGTATATACCCCGCGGAAATCCTAGTGAACGGACTTCCTAGTGGACAAAGCTTATCTCCGGGGAGAAGCCCTCACAATTAGAGACGTATAACCCTGACATGTCAAAAGAGGATACATTTATCCTTCCCTTGTAGGCTAGCTATATGTGGCGGAGAGGACGAGTTTTGTCTCTTGAAAGGGGATAAAACTGGGAACAAAAAGCATGCGTCAGTAATCTTAAAAGAGTATCGTGTTACTGAAAATTAAGTTAGGGTGGTTGAATGAACTGTAGTATGAACTACTATTTATTTTATAAGGGATTTTTTTTTAAGAAGTCATCGTGAAGCAATGACTTCTGCAATGCAATAGCTCCTGTGTAGGTAGGTGTATCAATCGATATTGTACGTTAACTACCGCTCGGTGCGGCCGGTAAAAGGATGGGTGTCTGTAGAACATTAATTTCTCACGGCAAATCCGATGCATGGGATGGCACGTTAACCAGTCGGTCCCGGGATGCTGTTTACTTCTGTTTACAGTAGTCGTTAAGGTTTGTCAGAAGCTATTTTGGCGCCCTGAAAATACTGACATCCACCAACCAGCACTGGGCCAGCTTGGAGGTTTACTGAACTACATTTTAAGAAATCAATAAAAGTCCTACAGCTTGAAATAGAAACTAAAACAGTTAGATGTAAATCATTTATAAATTTTATTTTTAAAATATCGTCTTTAAACTTTCATATGTATACACTAGGTCTATACTTTTTAAATCTTCAATTTTCATTGAAAATGAAAATGTTACCTTAAACAATTATTTTGGACAAAATCAAAATTTCTCCATTTTGAACTCAATTCTATGCAATAAAATAAAACATGTTTTTCTTAAAGTTTTAATTTTATTTTTACACAAAACTTTTTACGTGGCTTTTAAGGGCACTCTGTACATGAAGAGTAAATCGTATCACTTGCTTATTGGCTTATGCTCGTATTTTGAAAGCTTGCTCAGATATGAACTTTACTTAAGTACCTGCTCTAAGAAATTCTAACTTAAAACTCTAAGTAAGTATTGTTATATGGTTCTCTGTAGAGAATTGACAGTGAATGTATCCTTGAGTCATGCTTAAATAAGATTTAGAAATAAAATACTTAGACTCTATATGATCGTACTAATGTATTAACATAGATAGAATGTTATATTATCATATTTGCGGGTTTAGATGCCATTGTAAACTTTTTAATTTGTTAGTGAACCTTACTTTAAAAGAAGATCGAAACAATGTTTCCATCTTTTTTTACTGCCTATTTCGTGAAAATATAAAATGTACATGTTCATTCCTGTATCTATTTGCATTCCCTTGTGTACCGCGTCCGGTTGAAAACTCAAATAGGATATGGAAATACCGCGAATGTCAACAGTTAGTAGCCACTGGTCCTCCAGTATGGAGGACCAAGTAAAATATTCAAATACAAAGTTTAACAACCGAGTCTCTTGTTCCTGTTTTCGCTCTCAATTTTTTTACCGAAAAAAAACCGAATAAGATTATTTCTGAAACAATAGTTGTTGGAAAATGTTGTTACCTAACAAACAATTTTAGAATAAAAATACTTTGTTTTAGTTTTTTTTTGTTTTTATAACTGTAGATTGAAGTGAAATCTTTTAGTATTTAGAATGACCCATCCAAAACGCAGGACCGATTGGTGTGGAGTACTTGAGGGAGGCCTTTGTCCAGTAATGGGGGTCTCCTGGCTGAATAATAATGATGATTAAGATCCAAAAGAGGTTAAGACAGCACATATGAGCAGGTCAAATGATGCAAATGACGAAAATCCATAAGTATTTACATCTTCATTTTTATATTCAGCGTCGAGGTAAGTTTTCGTAATACTCACTCAACTTCCACCGACACATACTATGTAGACATTGTAGTATTCTCTTCAGTTCTTTGCAAACGTAAATTCAGATTCTTCATGGTTTGTAATTTCCGAAGCTATCGTCACAAGAACCGTTTGCATACAAAGGGGATCATCTATGAATAGTAATCAGTATCATGGCCGCTGTAATTACTGCGGCAAATTCCAGAAATGAATTCCAGCGGATATTCCAGAGTCAAACGCAACTCTTTGGCTGTTTATTTCGGTACGAGTGCATGTCGCGAGTGGAATACAGGTGGACCGGTAGTTCACCTGTTAATTGTTCCAGAATATTTTTGACGTGCCGGTTGAAAAGATACACATAGGTTTTTTCTAATAGTGTTATTAGTTTTCACAATTCATGTAACACATTACATTATTTTACTTTTAAACTCGATGGTGTTAAAATTGTAAAAAAAAATTTAAGGTTTTTAAACAAAAATTGCTTTGGTAGTATGTAATTTCTATTTGCATTATCGGGTATTATTTCATTTTCAGAATATGTCTTATCTAAAGTTAGTAGAAATGCCAATTGTACAAAGTCATTATGTAAGCTCGAAAGCGTTTCAATAGAAGCCTTCGGGCTACAGAGTACCTATAGGACAATTAATTATTGATAGGACGAAATAATACAATTTAGAGGTAACAATTTCACTTTATTGTTTCACGTGCTATATAAGCTTTTGTCAAGGATGCCTACCTTCTATATACCACATTAAAATTAGAGAAATGCACATTAGTAGTTGTTGGGGTTGGGGGAACAAATGTTGTTGGGGTTGATGTGGAGAGGCTGCTTGCAAAAGGTGTTGCGCTAATTAAAATTAACCCTGTATATATATCCCAACTTTTTCTTTTCTTGTTTCATGCGGGAATCGAACCTGCGACCTCACGATTTGTGTAATAACGTCTTAGGCCACTGCGCCACGGAACATAACACGTCCATCCATTCATTCTCATAAAGTTACACTTTTTTAATACAAGTAAGATTATAATATTGCTATAATTCCACGCCTTAAGGTATTATACATTGATTCAGCACATCTCTAAGCTCTATCTATTATAAAGTAAAACGTTTCGAATCTAAGTGCAAGATTAATACAGACATTGAAGCACTTTGATGCAACGATCAGCTCGGAGTTCAGACTTTAGCTTCTTAGATACCTTATTAATGGTTAAGTAAGTATATGTCACGTTTACTTTACACAAATGATGAAATATGTAAAAAACATATATCAATTTCGAAAACAATGTAATTTTTAACAAATATTGTGCCACTAATAAGAAGATCTAGAGAGTTCGCCTAGTTCTCTGCATATCACAAAGTTTGGGGCCATGTAGTTGGTTTCTTTATTATTTAATTTTATTTAATTATTTATTATTTTATGGAAGCTGGCTTTAGAGGTATTCCTTCACATTTTCTGGGCACATAGTAGACACATTTTGTAAAATGTCAAGAAGTTAACAAGTACTTTTGACTTTTTTCTTTCAAATGGTTTTACTCTGGTTGATACAGTAACATCAAATATTAACATCTATAAAAAATATAAAAAGATAGAAAAAAACATTCTTACTAAATATCTATTTTTGTCAATAAGATTATCTTGCCTGCAGAAAAATGTCTCGAAGATACTCTCTAATATAAAATACCTACAGAAATATATACTCAATGTCGTTGGAAACACGTCATATTTTCATTCGTAAATGGAAAAATAACATCTATTTCAGTGTCGATCGTCTGCTTGACGAGGAGTTCATTTTTGACAGTTTGTCACTTGGAAATATGAAATGGAATTATCTTTACTGTGACGTACCACTCGGATATAGTTTATCTTGAGCCTGCGTCGTAGTGAGCATAAATTGCTGAGTTATTATAATTTTTTAGAAATATTGCCGTCTAAGATATTACCACGAGATTACAGTTTAACAAGTAAAGATACGGTTAAATTAGTTCTGAGTTGTTTTTTGTACGTTGTTTTTAATATACTTTATTATACAATCAGAGTACCTGCTTGAAAATAAAAATCTTAGTAAATAATATAAGCGTAACAAAAACGTTTATTACCTGAAAAGCGTCTCTGGAATTGTCAATATCTTTTTCATTTAGCGTTTTACAGCTGTTTCCGGATGTGATGGATTAACTAAATTACACGAGCGATTGCTATCAGATTACAATCTCCTTAGGGACCGCGTCCAATAAAAGACCCTTTGATTATAAGGTCCCACATCTTTTGAAGTATTTTAGCAGCTGATAGAAACTTAAGGCCGAGTTTCTTACTTCCCTAACTTAACCACATATTTGTGGTTTCTTTTATTCGAGATTAGCATATCATCTAAGTTGATATAAAGAAGGAATGTGGCATAGTGTAGTTGATTAGATTATTCGGATGTTTACAATATAACGTGATGAAAAAGAGTTAAATTTAAATGTTAAATCAAATTTTAAGAACTCTACCTAATGTTTATATTATATTATAATATTATTATATTATAGTCTTTGTGAACGCGTTTATATATGTGTTAAAAACAGGTTGTATTTTGTTACACTACGTAACTAAATAAAGTAGAACAAAAAAGTGTCACAGACAGATTGATGTATTATCTCTAAACGATTTTCTTTCTTCTTTATACACTGCAAAAAATACATCTTTCTATCCATAGCATATAGGTATACCTACATATCCAAATAGTTTAAACTAATGATCGCTAATTTACCGCTAATAGAGTCGTAGAAATCGTCTTACATAATATCTTTCATTTTTTGGAGAATTAAAATCATTTTGAGGAAATCTTTTTTATTTTCAACATAAAATAGCATTTTATCTTTATTTTCGCCTGGAGAGCAATCTCTCACGAGGTTTTTTTGGATTGCCGTCGGCCGACATAAATGGGCTTTTCGTATGAAGGATTGTGTTAAGTAACTACTTACGAGAACATGTTGTTAGTAAAAAGCTTTCAGTATTAAATTAATATATATTATATCGGATAGGATAAACGGAATATTATTATATTGTTGATTGAATATTATGATTTAATATGAGAATTTCAAAATAAAACTATGTTAAAATTTCGTAATTAAAAACGATTAATTTCATATTACTGCCTGTAACTGAAAATTAATAACATCAATTATACCTGTAATTTTGCCGCGTTACTGTAATTAAAGTAACGCAATCTCGGTGTAATTAAACGACGATTGGGCTTATCGAAGTACCCGCAAATTTAATACACGCGGTGTCCTATGATTAAATCATTTATTTGAGTTTAACTAAATAACCATTTAATTATCGTTAAATGCTATTCATCTAGTATTATAAGTAAAATTTAAATATTTTTAATATAGTAAATAGTAAAAGTAAATATTATAAATATAGTAAGTTAAATTTTAATATCTGTACTTGCATCCAACTTTTTCAATTAATATTTTGAATTTACCTGTTCATAATGTTTTAAAGTTTTTGCATTTATAATGCTCAAGATATATAAAAATTACCCGACCAGGATTCGAACCTGGGACCTCTTTGCCGGACGAGTGCTCTTCCACTGAGAGCCACGTTTTTATTTTAACTCAAAAGTTATTTAATCTGTATACTAGTGCTTATTGCAATAACATTAACAACGAGAACATCAAACAAAATACTATTATACTTTAGACTAGAAGCGTGGTATAAATGAAAAACAAAGAAGAATAAACAGTAAACTTAAATCCAAGAGAAGAACCAACATTCAACATAGTGAAATACTTTCTTATTTAGAAAAGTTTCTTATTTATTTTAAAATATAGCAAAGAATTTTTGTTTTAAAGATATCGTTATGCACGTAATAAAGTAAGATATTTCTATACAATAAAGGTCTACAGAACTGATTTCAACGAAATTTTGTCAAATAAAATGGTTTTCAATTGTCGATTCAAGTCGAAATAGTGTTGTTTAAAGACTCAGATGGATGAAACAAGCATAATATGAGTTTGATGGTAGTTTTCTTAGCTTCTTTTAAGGTAGGTAATTATCGAGGTTTATGGATAAAAACTTATGTCCTTTTACAACTTTGATGATTTTTGACTTTGAAGATTGTAATGTACGTGTAAAATTTAGCTTCGTAAAGGAAAGCTTAGAATACTTCTCTCGCCTATAAATAAGCATAGTCATAATAGTGTCGAAGGATCTTTTGTTAAAGACAATTCAATTTTGTCTAGTCCTTTTGATTATAGTTGACCCCCATTGTATATCAGTGACGTTTAGTTCAATAGCAATTACCGTCTAGAAATGGAAGGACAATATCTCTGACATGGGATGCTATAGGCACTTTAAAATATTAAATATTACTTCTAACAAGCTGAAAGACTTAAACTGTCTGCACGTTTTATGTTAATCCTGAACGCTACGCTCGGAGATTCAGAATCAGAAGGAGGTAAATTACTTTGTAATTATCAAACTGACGGTTGTCTCCTCGTCAAAAAATAAAATTAACTGCGTTAAATTCCGATTGAATGTTTTATTTTTAATACATGTAATTGTGAAATTTAAGACAATATTCAATAAAAAGAAAACTTTTCTACCTAAATAGCAAGTTTTATTTATTATCATAAAACTCACCTTTTTAAAGGTTTAACAACTACGAGTAACTAAAATAATAATACGGCAATAAACAAACCCGGTACATTATGGAACATATTACAGCATCGCGGCACTGCGCCGTTTATCATCGCAACCAACATTCCGTTGCAGTTCCCGCTGAAGACGATCCGGGCTGGGACGCAGCGGGAATTGTGCACACCACATTCAACGTCGACTCTTTGTGCTATCACTGCCAGATATACGTTTCTAAACGCGTTTATCCGATGTTATTTTAATAATTTCGTTAATAATATAAATTTAACTTTATTAAAATATCTATACTAATATAATAAAGCTCATTGGTTTTTCTGCTAATCACGGAAACTACCAGTTGCATTAAAAACTTATTTTTACATTTTGATAGCTAATCTCTTTTACTAACAAATTCACGGCTTCAAAAGTAAGCCGGTTACTGCGCGCGGATGCTCTAATTCTAAAATAAACTTTAATATGCATTATGCAATAGAAAGATTTAAAAAAAAAAACAAATTATATTAAGTAGTTTTTAGGTATATATTTTAAAACAGAATAGCATCAATATATGTGTAAATTTAAATACAATTGGTATATACATCAATGGCGTAGAATCCTTGAATCGAACACGTAACTTAAGCAAAGGCATAGTCGGGAGATGATTTCGAAAGTGTTTGTGCGGTTAACCAGAATCGTAAACTATTGTTCCGATTTACGGTCCGCTCTAATACTACGTATATCTATGGGCGTGTGAGATATTCACAACAATATATGAGGGTTGCTTTGGTGAATTATTGATCATTATGTTGCCGGAGCATATTCTTAGTCTCACAGATCGAAAACGGTAATATTAAACCTTTAAATAGATTAACGAACATTAACAACTAACAACATTGCTCCATCAGTTTACATTGTTTTGAATAGTATTCTTCAATATGTAACAAACAACTAAATTCATTTTAACTGGATTCAAAACAATGTGATAACAAAACAACTCTATTGAGCCTCAATTGAACTACGAGTAATAGCTAACCTGCTTCAGTGTTAGTGAAATATTTAACATTCTATTTTCGAAAGGACAGTTGCTAAACTGCGTTCTAAATCCAGCGGAAGTTACAAGCTATACATCCGGAATACAATGTCCTGATTGTAAATATATTTCCGATTCTATGTGATCGCAGGTTTGGCTGAGCGGCATTCATTCCGCCCCTTCCCCGTGTTGGAGACAGATTGCTGCGGTGATGTCTTTTGTTCTAAATAGAAAGGGCTTTGTTTTGTTACGAGAATATTTATGAATCTTACTTTTCGGTTTTACGTAACAGGTTTTAAAAAAAAGGTAAGGGTAAAGGTAAAGCTCTATAATACGACGAGAAGTTTTAATAATGCCACCTCGAAAACTAGGAGTCTTTGTGTAATGAGGTCTTTCTCTGTTTACAAAGACACACCAACACTGTTACAGTAAGAGTATCATGAACTTCCTTTTTCAAGAAATGGACTAGTCATTGTTTTAGGATCTTATTTTACTGCGTACGAACTAGATCTTTATTTTTACACTTTCAAGAATTAAATCATAAGTTAAGTTAGTGACTTCAATAATGACTTATGTTCAATAATATACTGTGTGAGTAGAATATAAGTTAAGTTAGCGACTTAAATAATTACTTGTGTACAATATAATGTGTGAGTTGCAAGTCGTAAAATAATAAAACTACACAGGAATAAAGTTTTTATTAATACTCTTATTTTAATTTTGAATTATGGATTTTAAGATGATTTTCAGTATGTGTTAAAACCATATGCTTTTATATTCTAGCGGCCTACAGGTGTATTGGTAGGTAACTAGATATAATTATAAGGTATAATTTGAGATCAAATTATGTCATCCATTTATAAAATATTTGGGTGTTTCCTTTTTTTGTGAAAATCCAGTTTTACTCCTTCAAACATAAATTGTTTTTACAAACGAATGATCCGATTTCAATTTTCTTTTCGATTTTGGATAGGAGTTTACTTTATGATTAATATAATATGATCACCTTGAAATAATGTAAATTTAAATTAATATATATAACTTGAAATTATTATAAAACTAAAGATTACTTAGACGATAAAAAGGCATGGGATTAAGCACAACAGGATATTTCTAAAAGTTTCTAATTACTTATTAATTTTGTTTACGGCTTGGCTGTGCGGTATGACATGTGGCATACTGGTGACTGTTTCACTCACTTACTTTCTTGTCAAGACAACAGCAAGAACGTCATGCTCCCTCAGGCGGCAGGGCTAGTGGTAGCGTCGGGTATCGGGTCACCCTCTTCCCTAAAATATGGTTGAGGAGGGTGATGGCTGGTGCTTCCGTTATTCTCGTGAACGGGTGCTGCTAGCAGGGCCAGGTCGTTTTGCTGATGATACAATGACTACTTTATTCCATTCTTGTTTAAATACTCTGGTCCCAGTTTGTCATGTTCGTGTTGTGCATCCATAGCTCAATGTTTGTTTTTTTTTCATGTCACGGTCAATTGTACTGTACCTATTTGTATTAATTTGATAATTCTGACTGAAAAAGAGTGCCAAGAGTTTTTTTTCGCCGGCTTTTTTTGACTCTTGGTCTACTGTAATATCTTATTCAATAAATATCAACACTTGTTAAAGTCATTTAGCGGCCATTCGATGGTCTTATGATGAATAAAATTTTTCATTTTCATTTTTGTCATTAATAAAATTTCCAAAAAGAGGTTTTTTCCTCCATGCCAAAATAGGTTAACCGCTAAATTAAAGGTCGAATAGCATAGTTTTGCATGCCAAGTAAATTAGGATGCCATTTGTAGATAAACATTCCCTTTGTGCTAAATACAATTAGTGGCACACCACACTGTAAGATAACCCTACAATAATAAAGTTATTTGCATAGTGGAGACTTAGTTTGACTACCAACATCTATCGTAGTCGGCGTAATATCTGTGCAACTGCGTGGCAATAGGATTATTAATACGAAATAGGACTCCATCATCTAATATAAAAAAGATTTAAGACATAATATAAATGTTTTAGTTACAAAAAGGAATAAAGAAAGAATATTTTTTTCTCTTTCAACTCACTCATTGATTTTTTACAATTCTTTATAATACATAACCATTTAGAATTCCTTACAAATAATAAATAAATAAATATTTCTGACACTCACACAACATTATCTAGCCTAAATTAAGTTTCTTAAAGAACTTGTGTTATGGATACTAGATAACTCATATACTTAAGAAATATATAAACATACATATTGAATAAATACATATTTTTTATTACAATAAACTTAAATAAACATATAAAAACCATCCATGACTTGACGACTAATATCTGTGTTCATCACACAAATATCCGCCGCCGCCGGGATTCGAACCCAGGACCTCTGGCATAGAAGGCAATGTATGTTACCGCTACACCAGCCGGTAACATAAATTTGAAAACATTTAATTTATTTAATATAGAAATCCACTAATAATCGTATAATAATTTAACTTGTAAGTTTTTAGCCTTTAAATGGAACTAACAAGACGCTTACCACCAATTAAGCGATTGGGCTTCAATGTGAAAAACATTTTGGAATGGTGATCCTTTAGGAGACTAAGGAATAACTTAGAATAGCAATTCTGCCCCTGGATAAATGTGTCGTAAGAATCGAGTAATCAAAGCCAGTCTTACCGATACACACTTATTGTATATTATCTTATTATAATTAAAAAATAATTATTATTATTGACACGCAGAAACCAATGACTACAGCAGCGCTTCAATTATAACAATCATTTTCTACAAAATGATTGGTTAGACGAACGTATGCATGAGTGTCGAAAACCCTTAAAAGGCAGTTTCTAGAAATACTCGCTCAAAAGTTTATTTCCGATAACGTCGAAATATTTGGTTGGGGAAAAAGTTTCTTCGCATTTTTTAAGAAAATTCAAAACATTTTTTAATATAGTTTACTGACATTTAACTAAAGTATGTATATACCATTTTGTTCGATAACCTTTTGCGATCTTGTAGGTAGGGACACGATCCCATTGCTATAAAAATTTTGGGACCTCTCATCAAAATACCGCGACAAGTGGATTTGGCAGCCCTCTCGTGATGTTAACCTAACACTGCCTAAAAAATTCTGAAGAGACCGAAACAGGTGGAAATCTGAAGGTGCAATGTCAGGACTATACGGTGGATGCATTAACACCTCCCAGTCAAACTCTCCTAATTTTTGCTGGGTGGCTATAGATGTGTGAGGTCTAGCGTTATAATGATGAAACACCACACCCCTTCTGTTGATCAATTCCGGCCGCTTTCTCTCAACTTCTTGTTTTAATCTCATAAGTTGTTCGCAGTAGAGTTCAGAATCGATAGTCCTGCCTGGTGGTAACAGCTCATAATGAATAATGCCCTTTCAATCCCACCACACACACAACATAACCTTATTGCGAGTCCGGGTTTCGCCACAGTCTGTGTAGCCTGACCAGCCTTTGACCACGAACTTTTTCGCACGTTCTTGTCGTACGTGATCCACTTTTCATCACCAGTTATCAGCTTCTTCAAAAATGATTCGGTTTCGTTACGTCGTAATAAAGAATCACAAATGAGTACACGGTTCATAAGGTTTCTTTCAGTGAGCTCGTGAGGTACCCAAATATCGAGCTTTTTTGTGTACCCAGCTTTTTTCAAATGCGCCAAAACTATTTTGTGGTCAATTCCCAGTTCTTCAGCTACGTCGTAACTAATGATATGTCGATCTTGCTCCACTTTTTCAAAAATGGCATCCATTTTATCTGTAATAGGGCGACCAGAGCGAGGTGCATCTTTGACATCAAAATTTCCGGATTGAAAACGCTTGAACAAAATTTGTGCTACTCTCACAGACACTGCACTAGGTCCATAAACATCGCAAATTTTTTTCGCGGCTTAAGTTGCATTTTTACCTTTTTTTGTGGTAAAATTTAAAAATGTATCGAATTTCTTCATTAGATTCACTTATCTTGACAGTACGAAAAACAAATGAAAATCACACAGTTTCCTAATTTGAATTTGGAATTATGTTCTTTAAAATTTTAACTTTCAATGATACCAAAACCAGCCAGATACAAATACTATAGCCAAAGAGATTTTATTACAAGTTCATACATACTATAGTGCGAAAAGACTTTTTCCCCAACCTATTACATGACGTTTTATGTCAATGTCATGGTTTGTACGTGACTTTTCTGTCGTTTCCCAACGTGTCCTGTTTTATTCTATCTATAAAAGGGTCCCATTTTAAACTCGCTATTCATGTAATATTTATTTCTAAAAAACTAACCTACTATTTTCTCTCTTACATTTAGTTGAGTGGAGTAACTTATATCCACCACAGTAAGTTAATTACACATATCAAAATAAAAAATTAAAGTATAAAGTGAGTCTTTGATTAAAAAAGAACAAAGACTTATCCTCAAAACAAAATCTATAGAGAACGGAATAATGCGACAAGATTGCGTAGGGCTCTCCAACTTGGATAATTTAGATTAAATAGATTAGGCCGAGATTTAAGTGATGGACGGAGACAGACTCTAATGTTAATTATATGATAAAAGTTAACAGTTGCTAATAAAGTCAATAGTATCTTTTGTCAATAAGTTGGTTGACAGAGCTTTATATTTTTTTTTGTTGGTGGAAACTAATAAACTAAGTTCGCTGTCTAATTTAATTATCTTGGGATCTTCAATTAACTGTAACTAGTTAAGCTAGGTTTATTTTGATAGAGTAGGTTAATCACACAAGTTTTTCTCACTATCTAGATTAAGCGAACTAATAATAAGAGTCATATTAGAAAAACCTTCATTTCGAAAGAAGAAGCGATAAACAAATTGAAAAAAAAAACAGCAATGTTTGATTATCTACTGATCTGAGAGTATATGAAATAAAACATTTTTCTTACTGAACTTCGTTGCGAATAGTTTTTTTTTATGTTAAAAGTAATTTACGGGCTACATGTTTGATGAAAATCTGTTATGGGGTTGAAAGTAAGGAAGAATAACCGGATATCTGTAAATATAACAAGAAGGTAATAGGGTATGTTAGTTTCTTTAAATTTCTTTCAACTTCATGATTCGACCGGCTAGTGTAGCGGTAACATACATTGCCTTCTATGCCAGAGGTCCTGGGTTCGAATCCCGGCGGCGGCGGATATTTGTGCGATAAACACAGATATTAGTCGTCAAGTCATGGATGTTTATATGTTTAATTAAATTTATTGTAATAAAAAATATGTATTTATTCAATATGTATGTTTATATATTTCTTTAGTATATCAGTTATCTAGTATCCATAACACAAGTTCTTTAAGAAACTTAATTTGGGCTAGATAATGTTGTGCGGGTGTCAGAAATATTAAATTAAATTTAATTTAATGATATTGTTGTCAACATGTGGTTCAAATAATGAAATTACAATAAAATATAAGTCAACTTTTTTTTTTCAGACTCAGATTCCTTTATCTCTATTTCTTATGTTACGGACCAAGTGATTATTTAAACCATTGCTTATAACGCCCGGGTAGATATATCATGGAAATTTATAATTCGGGTATCAAATCGGAAGGGTTGTTTGGGTTATTTGGATAATTTATTCCACGAGATAATGTAAAACATAAATGTGCGCATGGTCGCGTTTCAAGGTTCCCTTCTATTACTGAGCTCAATCCAAACTGATGGAAAGTACAGATGAAGATGATAGTACTCGCATTAAGGAAGAAACTGGCTTTCATGAAACATTTTTTTTTTTCTGACACTTACACAACATTATCTAGCCCAATTTAAGTTTCTTAAAGAACTTGTGTTATGGATACTAGTTAACTGATATACTTAAGAAATATATAAACATACATATTGAATAAATACATATTTTTATTAGAATAAACTTAAATAAACATATAAACATCCATGACTTGACGACTAATATCTGTGTTCATCACACAAATATCCGCCGCCTCCGGGATTCGAACCCAGGACCTCTGGCATAGAAGGCAATGTATGTTACCGCTACACCAGCCGGTCGTCTAAACATTGCCGGACCACAGCACCGTTGTGGCGGTGATATTTGCCGACCGATTTTTATGAAGGTTCCTCTACCACCAAGCGAGAGTGACTCGGATTAATTATATTTTACGAGACGGTTTTCTATAGGCGGTAGGACTATTCGGAGCTGACCTCACTCTGCTAAAGTTTAGGTTTATTAAATAGTCTCTTCTACGAACATTAATGAATAAGTTAAAATCCTCATTGTGCACAACTCGTAACTGTTAACAATAGATTAGATGCGCAGTCATTTGAACGAGTTTATATTTGATTATGAGTTAATAATGGTTGAATTAACTCGACGACTAATTCGCTAAATAAAGGTGTAGCCTATTCATTTTCATTTCAACGATATTATTTAGTCATATTTTGGGCAAAATAAATAAAGGAAATGTAAATACACCCATATATTTCAATAATTATTACTTTTTAAAAAACTTTAAAAAAAATGTTTTTGAAATTGAGTTTTTTCCTATACTCACACATATAAATCTCCAAATTAATACGTGTGAGTGTAGGTTAATTCAGATCGGTGGATCTTAAGATTTCATATTATAAATTTGGCCTTCATTAGAACGCTATTATGATCAAAACCTAAATAGTACATGTACACTAAGGGACAGAGAAATGTGACCCCCTTGATTTTAAAATACAAATGCAAACTTCAAAAAATGGTGTCTGTTTAATTTTATATTAATTTTACAACTAAATTATTAATCTATACATATAATAAATCTGTAGAGAGGTCAATTCTGTACATGAAATATATTTTCAAAATAACTATCAGGGGGTGATTAGTGATCGATACTGATGCCAAAAATGCAATCAGTAAAATTTTTGTCTGTCTGTCTGTCTGTATGTTCCTTATAGAAAGAAAAACTACACGACGGATTTTAACGAAACTTGGTAAAATTATTCTTCATACTCCTGGGCAGGTTATAGTATACTCATTATCACGCTACAATCAATAGGAGCAGAGCAGTGAAGGGAAATGTTGGGAAAACGGGAGAAATTACTTCATTTTTTAAGCTTCCGTCGCGTGTGCAGCCTGAATGGTTAAAGCTACATAGAAATCATGTATGACAGAAATATTTTTCATAAAATTATATAAAAAATATCCCACAACAGTATATGACTAACCCTGACTGAGTCTCTAGTTTTAGCAAACTTCAATTATTGTGACATCGTTTATGGGCCTAGAATTTTCAAGAAAACAGCGAATGCCATTCAAAAAGTACAAAATGCATGTATGCGGTTTTGCTATAATATTTCTAAACGCGAACATATCACACCACATTTGATTAATTATAAAATTCTGAACATGGAACACAGGAGAAAGTTACATTTAGGAAGTTTCGTGTCTAAACTACTTAAAGTAAAAAGTCCTTCTTATTTATACAATAAACTGCTTTGGAAAAAAGATTCACACCAAGTAAATACCAGGTCTAAACATCAAAATAAACTTTCTGTACCTAAACACCACACTGCAAATCTACGAGGCAGTTTCAAATTTTCGGCTTCGAAAATTTGGAACGATCTGCCTCCTCCATTGAGAAAAATTATAGGGAAACAAACTTTTAAGATTAAATATCGAGCATTACTTTTATTTAATTAATATTTCTACTTGTTGTATTGTTATTATTACGTATAACCTTGATATTTTTATGAGTGATTTTTGATCTTTTTTTTTGTAATATGTTTGCTTTGTAAACTGTATTTAACTTTTTTAATTATTTAAATGTCTGTCATATTTATTGTTGTATTTTTTACCATTACTATAGCCATAATTATAACATAAATATTTTACTTGAATATTAAAACGAATGCTGTAAATTTAACCTTCGACTACTTACCTATATTAATTTGCTAAGTTTATATACAAGGCTGGGCCTGAAAACCAGCGCTGCTAAAATATAATGTTTAAGCAGCATAATGCTGAGGTCAAGCCTATTATCACAAAATGTATACCTATGTTATGTGTTATACCATATTTACTTTGATTATGAACCTAAGTTCAAAATCATATACAACCGTAGTTCTTTAAATTGTGTTGATTTGTATTCTTTTTTTATTTTTAAGTTATTTGTGATAATAAAATTATTTTCTTTCTTTCTTTCTTTCTTATATGTCTATATTTTATGGTTGACTCACAATAACATGTGTAAATCCCGATAGCTTAGCAGTTCGGAGCTTTCAGATTATATTTGTTTACTCTTACGTTTATAATACTCTCACTCATCCCTAATTAAAAAAAAATAACATTATTACCTATTCAATAAAAAAAGAATCATAGAAATCGGTATAGAAACACCAAACTTATACATGCTAATAACCCATCGCGCGTGAATACTGAATGATATTATAAGGATTATTTTTGCGTAACGGTTGCCGCGCTCGACGCGGCTCGCGGCGGTAGGGTATAAAAAGGCGAGCGCAAGCTTTAGGCCGGCGCCAGACTTAGCTTCAAATGTTTGAACAAATGTTTGAACAAATGTTTGCACAAATGTGTGGCGCTGGACTTTGCATATGTATTCAACGTTTGCACAAAGCTTTGCACTTTGCCATCCGGTGTCGGTCTTTTTCTATACATCAAAGCGTTCAAAGTTGAATGTGTGCAAATGTTTGCGTGGCCTGCCACACTTGTTCAGTGACCAGTTGCTTAATTAATTTAATATTTGGCTGTTGATGCGTTCAGAGCGTTCGACTTTATTGACAGACAATACCTAATTGATATTATAAACCGTGCTTATCAGCGCGACTTTTAGTCTTTAAACAGTTTATTTGAATTTCTTTCGTTGTTATTTTATAAAATAGGTACCTACCTATTATTTGTTTTGGTAGTGTTTAAATATTCGGTCAAGTTCCAAATTTTGGCTGATTTATGTTCAGTTTTTTTCGTATTTTTTAGGTAAAATCGTAGGTACTTTTATTAATTGTTGTAGTTATAGGTATTTACTTTTAAGTGAAGTATGTATAGGTAGATAGCATTGCACAGGCGTTTCAGCTTTATTTTCATTTCTTTTTCTGTTGTAAGGTTGTACATATTGCTGGGTATAATTCTATTTGGATATCTCAAATTTTAACAGGTTGCGGTGCAGGAGAAACCATCTTTATTCCCAGAATTCCCATAATACCAAATAATTTTCCATTCCAATTTAAAAGAACGCAATTCCCAGTATCGGTGTGTTTTGTAATGACAATTAATAAGGCTCAAGGGCAGACTTTTCATGTTGCTGGAGTAGATCTCGGTGTCAGTTGCTTCTCGCGTGGTCAGTTATACGTCGCTCTTTCCTGGGTTAGCAGTTCTAGAAATCTTCATGTTCACGTGCCGGACGGGTCAACTTTCAATATAGTGTACTCGGAAGCTTTGCGCTGAAGTATTTTCGTTCCATAGATACTTAAACCTCATGTGAAAGTGATCTAAACAATTAATTGTCAAATAGTATAAAATGTCAATCCTTATCCTTACTAATATTATAAATATGAAAGCGTGGATATTTGTTCAGCTTTCACGCAAAAACTTTTTATCCCGAAATTATCGCGAGCGGAGCCGCGGGCACAGCTAGTTTATACTAAAACTAGTTTCAATTGTTTCAACTACTTTGCCAATCATCACATAAATTAATTTCATCTTTATCTGTATTTTTATTAGATTCTTTTATACTTAAAAAGTATATATGTAATATTCTATTTAAAATATTATAGGCACTGTATTTATTTATTTAATTCTTAACAAATGTATATAGAATAGAGTTCGAATCGTACAATATAAAAATATGTATCATTACTTAGTTCATCTTTAAAATTTATATTGTGACTAGCTTTATCCCGCAACTTCGTATGCGCTTAACTACCCTTCTCGTTGAAATTTCAGAAACTATACAACCAGACACCCACTGAGAGAACCTTTATACCAAGTATCACACCCATGCACTCAAGAAATAAGTTTTTTTCATACAAACTAAAAATCATATATTTCCCGTGCCCGTGGGAATTTTGGGAATTTTTTTCGTAGCACCAGTCACTCTTTGAAGAACCTTCATGCCAAGTATCACATCCGTACACTCAAGGAATAAGATGTTTCATACAAACTAAAAAGTCCAACCCCTCCCCGTGGGAATTTCGGGAATTCCTTCCGTAATACAAACAGACACTTATTGAGGAACCTTTATATCAAGTATCACATCCGTGCACTCAAGGGATGGGATTTTTTCATACAAACCAAAACATCATATATTTCCCGATCCCGTGGGAATTTCGGGAATTCCTTTCATAACACAACCAGAAACACATTGAAAAACCTTCACACCAAGTTTCACACCGGTGCACTCAAGGAATAAGATTTTTCATACAAACTAAAAAGTTCTATATTTCCCGTTCCCGTGGGAATTTCGGGAATTCCTTCCTTAGTGCACCCCTACATCCCTCAAAGAATGTATGTTCCAAATTTCAGCTCTCTACGCCCAGTAGTTACGGCTGTACGTTGTCTGTCAGTCACTCAGTCACTCAGTACCTCAGTCACTCAGTCACTCAGTCAGTAACGGAACAGTTTTATATATATTGATAAAAGACTTTGCATGATTTTATTCGTAATTTAAATATATAATATACAATAATACAATATCATCAAATTTCCTGCCATTTTATTTAATAGAACCATATGAAATAAAAATTTACTCTGCTTCGAAATATTTCTTATAATAGTATTTTTGTTCAGACCGTACACAAATCTTACACTTTTTTTTGTTGTTTCTAAAATAGGATGAGCAAGGCATATCGATAGGTAGGTATTTAAAATGATATTTTTGCTGTAGGATGAATACGGCACAGTAATAGAATGAGCGAAGAAAAAATAATGAGTAGGATGAGACGATTTGAACTTGTAAGCTGTTAATAAATACTGTTTAAATGTCAAACAGCTTACAATATGCACGGGATTAGACCTCAGGCTTGAAGTGCCCACCGCTAAGGTTTTAGAGTAAGGTGACTTTGAGTTCATAATATGCAGATGGTCACCAAAGTTAAAGACTAGAATATTCTTTATTTCGTAGGCAAAGCAAATGCAAAGTATTTTTAAATCGAAATGAATTTCGCACCACTTTCTAAAGTGGTCGGAAAGAAGTGGCTAAAAGCCCAACTGCAATCAACTTTTCGAAACATTAAGTACAGGACTATTTTTGAAATGACTCTGAGAACGCTTTTGATGGCATAATTTTGTAAAATGTTGGTCTTTTACGTACATATTAATGTTATTCAGTATTTTTTTTTGCAACTGCGGCAGATCTTACTTGTAACTTGTAAGTAATTTGTAATGAGGATGATTCAAAATGGAGCGGACGCAGCGCTCAATCGATCGATTGATATATTTATAAAAATGGAATACCTTGTCTCCTGTTCCAAAATGCCGATCTAGCAATGCTAGGGTTAAAATATCCTAACCCTACAGGTACAACATATGAATGTACTCGTGTTTATGTTTTCTTTAGTAGTAGTAGGACACGTTAGTGAGGTCTGATAAGGTACTTTCATTATGAATTGTAATATTATGTAATCTGCACTATTCTGAACAGCAATATTCAAGCATAAATCAAGAATACTTCTTCTAAATACTGTTAGTATATAAAAACGTTGAATGATAGCACGAAATACCATAAAGCATAACTACGAGCTCGTGCCGACTTACTTGCGCTTAGTCATGGTTTAGGTAGAAACATCTTATTTCGGTGTGCCGTAACAGGGGAAGAAATTCAAAAATGAAAAAAAATAATGAAGTTTTGTGAAAATAGTTTAAAATTTTACCACATCCATTTAAATCGTTTCATTCCACCTGGATTACGGTGGATGTCTTAAACATTCCAATTGAAGCTCCTTTAAGTTGGTAGCAGTCTGTTCTGCAGTGTGTGGTCTTGCGTTGTCCTGAAGCAGCAGTGGCCTTGTGCGATTGACCAGTCTCGGTTGTTTAATGGCTAGTTTATCCATCATTATTTGGAGTTGACTACAGTAGATATCTGCAGTAATCGTCTGGTCAGATTTAAGGAAACTGTAGTGCACCACACTGGCACTAGTCCACCAAACGCTGAATAATAACTTTTTTCTTGTTAATTTTCCCTTGGGGCAGAATTTGGATGGTTCACCGCGGTTCAACCATTGCAATCTGCACTTCCTATTGTCGTAGAGTATCCGCTTTTCATCACAGTTATGCTTCGATTTAAAATCCCTTAATTATTGTGCCGGTTCAGTAACGTAACGCAGCAGTCGACGCGCGTTTGTCGGTTTGCTTCACTCAATTCATGAGTGAGCCTGCAGCTAACTCGGACGTAGTTTGCGATGAATCCGCTTCCACAATAGCCTTCAATTCTTCATTGTCAACTTTGGTCTCCGGCCACCCGGCCGTCCACGGGGTTTGTTCTGTAGATTGAAATTTCCAGAACGAAAACTTTGAAACCAAAAACGCACTGTGCTTTCTCTAGTGACATCACTGTCATACACATAATTAATTCTTCGAGCCGTTTCTGCAGCACTGGTGCCACGGCGGAACTCATATTCGTAAATAACGCGAAATTTTTAAAGTTTCCATTTTGTAAACTCAATGACGCAGAGAAAAAAACCAAAAGAAAAAAAAAAACAAAATAAATACGGTTTTCGATTCACAAATTGATGAGTAAATAGCTGTAATAATTTGAATTTGGAATTCTAAACCAAAGAGGAGATATTTGAGATTAAAGTGGCCAGTACGACAATATAAGGCCCTAATATTATAGCGATTAAAATACAAAGTACGGAAGCACTCATCCCGGAGCACAGTGTCCCGCCTAGAACAAGCTAGCCGGACAAAAAACAACATCAACGATTCTGAAAACTGTTAATGAGGTTAATCAGAGTTTGAGTTGCTTATCACAATAATAGGTATTGTTTTTTAGGAAATGTGTCAAAACTTTCGCAATGAGGGTTAGTTTTTTTTTTGTTATTTTTATATGAAGAAAAATCGTGCGATTTAAAATATATTACTAAAAAATCTAAAAAATTTAATTTAAAAGACGATTAGTAAAATATAGCCTCCATTTTCCAGGCTGCATTTTTTATCAGGCGAGAGATTCATTATTGCACGTATTTTTGTCTGCTCGAATTTGCTCTTTTATTTTTAATTAATTTCTTTGTAGGAGGCACCCTTGCTGTTTCAAAAATTAAGTTTTTTGAAGAATGGGCGAAAGCTTCCAGGGATGGGAGAAATACTGCGCTTTTCAGTTTTATTGCGACGAAACATGATCTGGGAAGCATATTGAAGTAGTCGTTGAAGGATATTAAGGCAGCTATTTCGTGATTTTCTGGGAAATTATCGGATAAATAGAATAATAATTATCTTAGAATTTAGGATCACTTTCTGACTTCGAATAAGTGGTGGCTAGAGGGCGATAAAACGTTTCGAACGTTATACGAAACTGCAGAGTCATCCACCTCATCTTAACAACCCTTGGCTGGCCCTGGAAGACCGAAAGTAGACTTGCAAGATGCCGTTTTCAAGACTTACAGTCTCTTCTACCAATTGGGCAGCTTTCTGAGGAATCTCAGGAAGCTCGCAATAAAGTTTGCAGAAGATTTCTAAAACACAATATCCGGAAGCAGTCCCGTATTGCCACGAATACATACTTGCTTAACATGATACTAACTTATCACGTCTGATCCTGTAATACATAGTCTCAAAGAGATTGCCAAAAAAAACAGGTTCTATTCATTATTAGGTTTTAGACTTAATTTTAGAGCCAAAGCTAATTCAAATAGAAATCCAGTTGATACTTTAACTGTTGATCATAACGACTATACAGAAGAAGATTCTTCCGAACAAGAATTTAGTGATGATGCGGAAGTTATTTATTGTTTCCTTTTTATAATTTTTATTATAATTTTTTGTGTAGGTACTCATTGATAAGAAATACCTATTTTTTATTTTTTTTTCGTTAACTATCACTGCAAACAACTTAGATGATAAATAACAAACATTAAAAAAATTAAAAACATCGATAAATATTATTTTCCAGCCAACTTGTACTAGACAACACACTGTGCGGCGCACCGGTAACATCACATAGTAATTTATCAAAGGATAATCAACGAATGCAGAGCATTAAAAAAAGTTATCCACGCAAACATTCTCCGAAATCATACATATTGTTTAAAAAAAT
Source organism: Stenoptilia bipunctidactyla (assembly GCA_944452665.1). Classification (NCBI taxonomy): domain Eukaryota; kingdom Metazoa; phylum Arthropoda; class Insecta; order Lepidoptera; family Pterophoridae; genus Stenoptilia; species Stenoptilia bipunctidactyla. The sequence continues at coordinate 16,513,535 of OX101726.1, forward strand.
TGAAATTTTCAATGAAGTACCCAACCCTTTCGATGAAATTTATATGGGACCAACTATGAAGTATCTTGTATCATATGAATTAAGATTTTTTAAAATCGATTCATAATTGTCTGAAATATCGTGTGACAAAGACAGAAAAAAGAACATACAGACGAATTGAGAACCTCCTCCTTTTTTGGAAGTCGGTTGAAAATAAAGGAAAACAAAGACAGTTTTTTAAGCAAATAGATTATTTTCATTTAATTTTTCTTCCATGAATGGCATTGAAAACATTGCTGTACGGGGCATAAGCGTAACGGATGTTGAGAAATCATATCTTGATTCTCCTAAGATAAACGTCTCTCTCTCTCCTAAAACAATAAATACTGTTGTCTCAAGTGTAGCAATGTTATTTATGTAAATCTCTTTGCTGCACAACTCACAACATTGAAACTGAAAGGAACGTGAAATGCAAGCGAATAAACCTTAAATGGTGCGTTTTCTAAAACAAAGTGAAATACTACGAGCTGGAGATATATTATGCTATGATATTAGCTATGATATTATTATAAGGGCGGTATGTTAAGAAAACGTGGTGGATTTTAGAAAGAACCTGTAGAATTTCAATGTTATGCATGAATACGTTAATTGTATAACTTTGCTGGGGTGTAAAAAATGAAGTGCCTTTTTTATGTAAGTTTATTCAATTTTCAACCGACTTCCAAAAAAGGAGGAGGTTGAAATTCGTCTGGTTTTCTTTTTGTGTCTTTGATACACGATATTTCAGACAATAATTATGAATCGATTTTAAAAATTCTTAATTCAAATGATAGAGGATACTTCATAGTTGTTCCCATATAAATTTCATCGAAATCGGTTGGGTACTTCATTGAAAATTTCAAATTTTGTTGATTATCCTTTTGATCATTTAAATAAAAAAAATCTATATAAATTTTACTGAAAAAAAATCTATATAAATTTTACTGAAATTACTGATATATCTTCTTATGAGTATAGCAAGTATCGGAGATAATTATTCCTATCCCGGAAAAAAGCGTCTAGGATTAATAATTTAAAAAACAATTAATTTGAAAATTAATTTTGAAAACATTTCGGTTTTGAGTTCCCAGTCGATGCTTACGAAACCTATGCGGAATTAAAAGCTTTTGCATTGTTATTCTCTGATACAATACTCTTATATCAGTCGTTGTGTCCACAGCCAGCATTTACTGGAGGCTTTGAGTAGATTTTCTGTGTAACTTTACTTCCCCAACGAGTGTCAGCTACTGGCAGATGCAGTGACCATTTTATGCACAGGTTTTTAAACCTTTTGGTGTTTTGATGACTTTTATACTCCTCAAAAAGACGAGAAATTTGCAACTTGTAAGAAAACTGCGAGCACAGGTTTTCCCTTACCCTTTGAGTCAGTTATACTTGCACTTTCAGTGTACACTTGGCATAAAGAAAATGTTTTGCACAGCGAAAAATCGAAAAAAAAAATGTTTATAATACTGAACAACAACAGCCATATGACACAATTTCAGTTAAGTAGTTAAAAAGTTCTTTGTTACAAACAATAGTGATTTTAGTTAAGAAAAAGTTCCAGAGCTATTGTGAACTCCTTATTGATTGAGCCATACCCCGGTGGACACGTCCCACCCGCATTTCTTATAAAAGTTGCGCTATTCCGAAGTTTGATTAATGTTCACCGTGTCATTCTCGATATTACTCATTTTCACACAAATTTACTAAAATAACCCCATTGTAATTTTCTATTATATTATACCTACTAAGCCAAGTAAGAACCGCTCTTACCACGCTGTAATATGATCCATTGTCACGTGAAAGCGTGCCATGTTTTTGAGTGTTCTTGCCACTTAAGGATGATCAGTAATTTATCATTTTCGGGTAATAATGCCATGTCAGAATTAATTGCTTTTTCATATTTATGAGATCATTGTTAATTCGTGGTGATATTATTAAAGTGCCGTCATCGGTTAATTAAGATGGAGTTCTTTTGTGAAAAGGTTTTGATTTCAGATATTTAAATCTTTGTGAAGTTATATTAATTATTCGTTATTGCTTTATTTTGTTAAGTGAAAACTCATTCAAATATTCAATTAAACTACTAAGTGCACTACTAAGATGGTTAGATGGTCAGAAATTCTGAAACATATGATGCCTACTTTTTATTTTTACGCGAACGGAAAATGAAAATCTCCAAAAACAATCTACCAACCCAATTAGTTCCCGTACTTCCACTGCTGGACAAAATCTTCTCAAAGGGGAAGACTGTGCTATACAGAGCTACTTTATTGATCAGACTGTTATTCTCAGTAAGGTGGTCATTAATTCAGAAAGACGTTGCATCTCATTATTGGCTTTAAGGTGGAATGGTAAAAAAAAAGAGTCAAACATCGTAATTTTAGGTAAAACTTACTTTTACAGTGAACTGAAAAAACTGTTTTAAAAGTGGCACTCGACATTCGTTTTCTGTCAACAGCTTCATCTATCTGTATGAATGTCACGATTGGCTCTGTTGTCAAAGCTCGTCACTAATTGGCTAAGCAACGGTAATGATACCTTCATTGACATTTGAAATGAACGTGATTGATGTCACACACAAACCCCGAACTACATAATTATTTTCGGGGCCCTTTTGGCAAACGAAGCACAATCTGCGTTGGATCATTTAAAATTTTACGATTCCATGGATAATAAATTTTTATTTGTAAAGTTTCTATTTAGAGATACATTTGTAACATTGAAAATCAGACCGAAAAGGTAAAATATACCAGTTCCGAAATAGTTGCGGATTCAAGCAACACATAATGTTTGCTAAAGTTGCCGCGTGACACTAATTCAATACAAACTATAAATTGCTGTCAAGTGTAAAGTTGCCAGTTCTACAGTTGTAAAGTTGTCAAGTTCGTGCAGTCTCGCTGTCGCGTCGCGTCGTGCCGAGTTGTATCATTTCATCCTGTATCACGTGACGTCACTTGTTTGACTTAATATTACTTTGCTTGTTTAAGACTGGGCTGCCAAAAAGTTCCTGTTATTAGAGACTGTGTTTTTGATTACTTTTCTGCACGGTTTTTTTGAATGTTCAGAAGAATAATAATAGTTAAGAAATATATTTTTGAACAAATAGTTTATTTACCTCTTGATTTTGTTAGTTAAATATCACATGGAATATTGTTTCTCACAATACAACTGTACGCTACAAAGTAACGATTACATTTATGTGAGTTTTGGATTTACCTCTTTAACTAACCAACTAACCTGCAGCATTTGGTATACTAAAACAGACGAAGTGGGAACATATTTTCCGCTAAATTCGCTAGTAAAGTTTTAGAGTGGATGTTGTTTTAAGTTGAATACCGTGAAGGGGAAAAAATACAGAAAGTATTATTTTACATAATTTCACTTTAAATTACACAAAAATGTTTTTGTACCTCATCTACCACATAGATGTCAAGCAAGTAATCATACTAACAAGCTAACATAATCCATCAATAAGTGTATGACGTAGTGACGAATTGAAACTAAGTATTCGTATGAAAAATATTATAAGCCTTTATATTTTGGGCTGAGTACAAGAGCAAGATGAGAACAAGTTTTTTTTAAGAATCTTCGAAATAAGAAACAGGTAGTGGCACCGCAATGTGTCTTTAAAATGTTGTAATGATTTTTAGTTCCTGTACCCTAATAATATTATATAAAGTTACTTTTTCGTAAGCAAAACTTCAAAAATTCGGACAGTTTCAGTTCACTACTACGGTAGAATGTCTTCGCAATTTGTCTAGTTCACCAGTAGTGCCCTAAAATCGACTATGAATCCCAACTTCGTTTCGGACACAAAAGCTTGCAGTGAATGGTGAAGTGTCATTCAGTCGCTGTACAAAAGAATCCCGGCCATGAACGTTCAGGTTTTGATACGTAAGCATGTAAACATATGGATGTTAGAGCCTCCAATTTCCGGCCGATTGGAACACAAAGGCAATTATTAAGCTGGGTTCAGTCGATGAGAGTTGATGTCTTTTCAACTTCGTCAGCTTATAATTTTCTTTCTGGTTGGGCGTAAAACGTTAATTTTCACCTTTATTCATAGAAAATATAGACAATTTTACTTAGTCTTTATCGATCTTTGTGGCTTATTTGTATGAATATCCGATTGGGTACAATCGTAGGTACCTACAAATCTTAAGCCAAAGTTCTTCGTTCATGTGGAATACTATATACCTACTGATAATCCTTCTTCATTCCTTCTTTATTTTAATGTAATCACGACGTAGATTAAAAGCACAAATTTAAATAACATATACATACATATTTTGTAAACAATATTTATCTATTTACTGAGGGGCTAAACAAACACTCGCATTCGTTTTGTGTTGTTATTTTTTACACCTAAAGAAGAAAGAAAGACCTGTTGCAAGTATACTCAAATTCTATCTTATAGTCTCTTCATATCATGCTTATATTCTCACAACATAGAATAAAATTTTGCACACAATCAAAGATATGACTTGAATAGCTCATTGAAATTTGAATTGTTTAGGAATATTTTTAAATGTATAGTGTTATATTTTTAAGATTTAACATACATGCATACTTAACTTCACGTCTGTATCCCTTATGGGTTAGGCAGAACACCAAAGGTTATAGACCACCTGGTGTCTCGTTTGACAAATTCACAGGCATTATAATGATGTATAGAGATTATTACGGTGACAGTACAGCCTATCGCCCACAAAAACGCCAATAAAACCTCTGTCCCTTAACTGACTTTTACAGGATGCCCGGGAAGAGCAGCAGCTGGTACATTCTATGTTTTAAGATTTAATAAATCGCATAATTTTATGATATTAAATTCAACTAAAAATTCGTTAAAAAATATTACTATTATTTACGTTGATGAAAAACAGTTTCGAAGTGTTTAATCGAAGGGTTTAATTAATATTTCATAATACAATAGACTCTACAAAACAATTGCTGTTTTTATTTCTTTTTGATTAGCTATGGGTTCCAAAATTCCTTTTTCAATTTTTCCATATAACATCAACAAAAGAGCCCAATGTTAGAAGTAATATCTTATGTGTTTAAGCTTATTGATTCACTGAACTGATTTCGCTGATTTAACCGAATCACGCAGTTACGAGATCCAGTGACGCAAGACTAAGTCGATTCATTCATAAATGGCGAATAAATTAGGGCTTCAATGATATTTATATGGAATAAATTCTACAAAATGTTATTTTTGGATCAATGTTAATATGGCAAAGCTCTAGTTTATCCATTACAGTTAGTGGTCACGGGTTCGATCCTGGTACAATGTAATCATTTAAATGCATGAACATGACAAGCTGAGGGTTCTGTGTGCGTTCATATGTTCGAGTAAATATATTTTCGTTTTATTCTATCACTGTTTGATTATGGTGCTGCAAACTGTATTAAAGTTTCTAATACTTATAAAACAAGTTTGTGTTCAGTGCTTGACGGCGTTTTGCTTAAAATATGTCCATTAATTAGCCCTTTGCAAATCCTTTACGTTACCATGACCAATGATGGCTTTACGTGCTCTCAGAAGCACGGAGACGTTACCTCCGTTGCTGGTTAAAAAAAATAAAAATAAAAATTCATCCTGTGTGACGATGAGACAACAAAATACTCATATTCCCCAACAAATTAAGGTGAGGTAGAAAGAGGTGGTAAATTAAAACATTTGAACCCAAATTGCTTTAAATAACATTTTGACTAAACATTTAAGTTAGAAATCAAACTTATTTTCAGTCTTTTAATAATGTACCATTGCACCACAGTAGCCTAGGGAATTGTACATATTCGATATTTAATATATCTTTTTGCCCTCCTATATTAGGTATATTTTCCCAGATTTTACATAATCTGAAAATGGTAATTTAGATCTTAACAGCATCCATAGAGTATACATACCTACTTATTTTTATTGATAACACAATTTCTTATCAACAAAACAACACAACATTCTCGGAATTAATTTAATCAACCACAATTGCAAAGCCTCGACATTTCTAATGGTCTCGTTCATTAATGTCCCAAAGAATTAGGCATTTTCCCTGATTACACGATAAGAATACGTATACAATTACTATGTTTCCTATTAATTACTGTATTCCCTTGATGCGGGGGACAAATTCTTTAGGTACAGTTAGGTTCAGTGAAACTGTATTTTATACGAGTAAAGATTTTTAAACAAATTGCCAAGTTCGTGACCTAAAAGCAAGTGTATTTGAAGAATCAACTAATAGTTGTAATGAACCTTGTTTCTAAACAATTTATTAAGAGCTTATAAAAAAGCTTCTTCCTTACATGACGGTGGGGTCATGACTCGTAAGACTTCTTTAAACTTCGCGTCGTACGTAAGTCTTAAGGGCAAAAGCGGTATCTCAATGAAAGGCTGTTTTGAGAAAAGTGAGTAACACTATCAGTAAATAAAAAAATAACTGATAGGACAAACATTTTGAGGTTTTTTTAAATATCTGATATTACGAGTAGTTCATTCAGTGTGTATTTTTCAAGTAATGCTATTAAATATGAAAAGTCAAATGTCTTTGTTCAAATTCGCCCTGGCTCCAGATTGTTAATAGGTAGTAATTATTTGTATATTTTAATGAGTTGGTTATGAGTTTCTATATTGAACGGACAAATTGCTATCTAAAACAGACATTGTAAAAGCATTTTGAATCTTGTTAAAATGATGTCACCGTTATTACAAAACTGTCATTAAGGTATAACTACTATTTTTGCCACCTTTTATTGCATCGATTATAGGTCTTTCACTTTATGATTTCACACCAACATTTTGTAAAAAAAAAAAATGTCAAATTTTCACACCAATATTTTGTAAAAAAAAAACAAATTGAAAATGGTGTTTACAATTTGCATAACAATTTAAACAACTATTTCGTTAAGCAATTATGTACACTAACGAATTGCTATCTATCCCTCTTCTATCGAATATACCTAATATCGATACAGTCCGGTACATTGATTCAATCTTTTGTTATTTAGTAGATACAGAAGGCAGCACATCAAGAGTTACAAATCTGCCAAATTTCTCCAAACAATTTTTAACTTAATTTCGAGGGAATAGAATTCAGATTCATTTACAATTTTTGACAGATTTGTAACGCTTGATCTGTTGTCTTCTGTACATCACTTCACCAATCAATCAATCATTGCCTTATTCGAAATCCACCCAAATAATAACATTTAAACACAAGTTTTCCGAATAATTCTGTTATTTCAATTATGTACCAATTGTGAAGTTCTTAGTGAAACTGCGGTTTTACCCGCGCAATTTTGAATCCCGTGGGAATATGAGTATTAAAAGTACCCTATGTGCTATTCCAGACTGTATACTATTACCATGCCAAATTTCATGCCGTGATTGAGGAACAAACATCCATACATCCAGAAATCCATACATCCAAACTTTCACATAAGAAGTAAGAAGTTAGATTAGTAAGATTGCTTGAATATTGCTATCACACGTATTGTATTCAATTATTTCGGACCTTTGGAATTTGGGAATTCTTAGAGTGATAATAAGTTGCAGCAAACTGTCCGTTTCAAAAATGATACGTGGAATGAAATTAATAGTAATTTAGAATACAAAAAGTATATTTCCACTGTTCCTGCAAAGGCAAAGTCCTTTACGATTTTCTTTACATGCCTCATAAAAATTACAAACGATAAAGTTTTTGAGGATAGATTTTTTTATTTAAAGAGTGAAGGACGAGGAGGAGGGTTACATGTTTATGTTATGGAAGCATATAAACTAGTACTAGCATCTTCAAATGATGCTCATGAGAAGCGATGCGATATTTTTAGTTTTTCAAAACTGGCAATCTCCGACTTGCTCTGTTTCCTACGAGCACAATTTAATTGATTATTAATATAATAAATTTTTAATTAATTATATTGCAGTAAATAAATTAATATTATAAATACCACAAGCATGTTATAATATTGTAAAACGAATCAAATTCGGAGCTTGCTAAACAAGTTTTGCTTGTGAAGGCTACGCTTTGGGATTCACAAGCGTTTAATTCGGATTACGAGTACGCTTTTCCCGAGTACTTTTTCCTAAGCATAAGTGCTGTTTGTTTGCGTTTAATTTTTTGTTGATGAAATAATAATTATAATTTCTTTTAAAAAAATAATGCATAGTACATATGATTGTTTAAAATTTCCAATTTATGAAATTGTACGATTAATTTCGCAGAAACGCCTTTAAAATCTTTTGTACAGTAAATAGTTGAAATTAAAAGTTCATAAAACTGAATGAATATAAAATATTATCATTTATTAGTTCCAAGTAGGGAATGCAATCTCGTTCTCGCGAGATCGAGATCTCGCGAGATCTCGGCCCTTTTCTGCGAGATTAATCTCGGCCTAAAAATGGGCGAGATCTCGCGAGATTAGCGAGATTGAATAGCTGGACCAATTGTTGAAGAAGAAAATGAATCTATACGAGTCCGGGGGGTCTAAAGGAGAACTTTTGCAGTTCGCTGATAACTGCCTCACAACTATAGTACCAATAAGTGTGGAATTTGAAAGGGCATTCTCAGCGGCTGGCTATCTAGCCTGCAAAATAAGGTGTAGGTTAGGTGACGATACCTTAAATACGTTGTGCTTTCTAAGAAGCTACTTCCAAAACAGTTTGTAAATAATTGTATAGCAAGATGTTGCTAATGTTCCTAATTTGATTGTTTTTATTTGGTTTTCACTTTATATTCTATTTCTCTTTTTAGTTTGGTGAAATGAGCCTTTGATTTGATTGATCTCAACTCAAATTCTATTATTTTTGTTAGTTAATCTTTTTGACTTCGTAAAAATAAATGTTGATTTCAAAATATCTATGGTTCTTTTACTTTCAATGTCTCGGGAGTTCTATATCTATTTTATTAGTGAAATTATTTGCAAAAATTGATACGTGCTCTTAAATCTCGCGAGATCTCGAAATTGCCGAGATCTCGCGAGATTGATTTCATAATCTCGCGAGATCTCGTCCGATCCTCAATCTCGCGAGATTGCATTCCCTAGTTCCAAGGTATAAACTGCCCACCCAGTGCACGTCACACGCTTCAATTTGCGATATGTTTCACATAATTTGAGTCTTATTTCAATACATCTTAAATTGTAACTATCGCATCCACCCACGTTCGCCCTGCGCCCGCCCTGGGCCTACCCTGCAGTTGCAATTCATATAGGTAATCATAATGCATTTGGAATTTCATTGCTCTTTTCCTCTTAAATCAATCCTATTTTTTAACGAATTTGTATTTTTCCTTTGAATTTAATATCGTAAAACTCTTGGCGGTTTTCTAAATCTTAAAACAAATATTAAACATTTAAACCTATCCCTAATCCAACAGTTCAAACAACGAGCGATTCAAGTTATGTAGAAAGTCATTGTGTGTGTAAAGAAAAAATGTTGTTTAAATTTCTGCCTTTAACCTACGTCATGATGATGTTAAAAGAAAGAAGAAAAGAATCCTAACAAGGATTATTAGTATATCGTATTTCACATGAAAGAAGAACTTTGGTATTTAGATTTGTACCTACTACGATTGTACCCAATCGGATATTCACACAAATTAACCACAATGGTCAACAAGGACGGTTACGGATTTACAATTTTTAGATGATTTAAGCACACAAAAAGAGAGATACAATGTTTAGAAAATGATTTAAATCAAAAATCATTCTTAAATATATATTTCACAAAGTAAAGACATTTAGTCATTCAATTTTTCTACTTTAGTTTTAGTTTTAGGTCGACTACAGTGTATGACAATGTTTGTGTGTGTATGTAACTATGTGTGTGTGTGTTTTGAGTGTTTGTGTGTATGTATATTTAAAAGAGGTAACAAATAGCCATGTTTTATTATCAACTCCTGTTAAGTAAATTTAATATACTGTTCTTAAATTTAACCTCATTATCATAGAATATGTCAGTGACTTGTGCGAATTTTTTGTTATATGTGTTTTGGATTCTATTTACGTACAGTGGCGTTCTGAGTGTAATTTGTTTTCGCATGCTGCGGATAAAATAGGGAGGTGTGTCTCATTCTAGTGGAAGGTTTACATGCTTACGTATCGAAACAGATCTATTTTAATATTTTTTTATGGATGACGCACTAATTGACAAATTTTGCCTTATTTTATACAGAATTAAATATCGGAGGGCCAGAGAAGATTTTTTAAGCGATTTTAAGATTTTTTTGTAATAAAGACTAAGCTCGCGTTTAACCTCAATCTGAAGGTAAGTGAAAAATCGGTCGAAAATGAAAGCAGCCGGACCAAGGAGAGAAGATAGCAAACTCACTACAGATAACTACAAACAATTTAATGACAACCTAGGAGGAAGGGCTCTCAGCTGTAGTGTTCCTGGTTTAATCAGCGGGTAGCGGAGCGTGTGTATCAAGCTCTGATTAGCTAACCGATTGCTAACGTAATTAAATTAAACGTCTAGGCGTCGTGGATTAATTTGTTTTCACATAAATGGAGTGGATAAATAGGTTTTGGACAAGGCAGAAGTTCGTTTTATACAGGGTGACTGGTGGGTAATTTTCGAAATTCCAGAGGTGATAGTTTGAGATATGAAGAGAAAAAATAAATAAGTACTTTTTTTAATTTTTAAATCCCTTGAGTATTTTTTTCTTGAGTTCCAGATGTTTCAAATTACAGTGACTGTATACAATACACATTAGACAATTCAAAACCGAAAAAAAAAACATCTACCTACAGGAGCAGAAGTACTGTTACAGGTTTAATGTCAAATTTTGGAGTTTAAAAACATAACTATCACACTTCGTCTGGGACATGTAGGGCTCAAAATGTTTTTAATGGTCTATCAACTCAACTGTTACCAAACACCCTGTATACCTAAGTATATTTTTTTATAATTGCATTCAAACTTGAGCACGGTTAATATTGTCTTAAGTTTTCGCGATTCATACTATTAAATAAAACACTTTTTAACCGGATTTATCGCGTATATTTACATTTTTAAATTTTGACTCGACGTTTCGGTGTCTTTTCAGACCCCGTGGTCACGAGCGACTGAGGTGTCAAGTGTCGGATTGATAGATTGAAAAAAGTTATACATCATCATCTCCATCTGTTTCTCAGTCTTCGAGCGTAGCGTTCGGGATTGACACAAAACGAGCTGACAGTATCTTGAGTTACAGGTCGTGCAGCTTGCTGGATGTTAGATTTAATGTTTTTCAGGATAGGGTCCCATGTCGGTGATAGTTTCCAACCATCTTCTCTATTGAAATTAGGGTGTTTTTTAATTTCAATCGCTTCTCTGATCATTCTAGGAATGTAATGCTTCTCTCTAGATAAAATTTTCACAGAGTCAAACCTTAAGTAGTGGTTGGGCTTGTCCATGGAATGCTCACAAACTGCAGACTTTGAAGCTCTTCGATTTTTAATATCAGCTATGTGTTCTTTTACGCGGGTTGATACGTTTCTTTTGGTTTGACCAATGTAGGAAAGCCCACAGCCGCAGTCAATCTTGTAAACACCTGGGTCTTGTAAAGGGATGCTGCATTTAACTGAGCGAAGATGTTGACTTATTTTTGAATTAGGTTTAAATATTGTTTTTATTGAAGCGCGCCTAAGAATGTTTGAGATTTTATCTGTGACACCCTTTACAAAAGGTAAAAATGCAGGTTTGCGTTCGACTGTCTGAGGCTTCACGTGGTCACTGCGTGAAAACGGCCTCAAACCACCTCGTCGCCGCCGCAGTGACCACGTGAAGCCTCAGACAGTCGAACGCAAACCTGCATTTTTACCTTTTGTAAAGGGTGTCACAGATAAAATCTCAAACATTCTTAGGCGCGCTTCAATAAAAACAATATTTAAACCTAATTCAAAAATAAGTCAACATCTTCGCTCAGTTAAATGCAGCATCCCTTTACAAGACCCAGGTGTTTACAAGATTGACTGCGGCTGTGGGCTTTCCTACATTGGTCAAACCAAAAGAAACGTATCAACCCGCGTAAAAGAACACATAGCTGATATTAAAAATCGAAGAGCTTCAAAGTCTGCAGTTTGTGAGCATTCCATGGACAAGCCCAACCACTACTTAAGGTTTGACTCTGTGAAAATTTTATCTAGAGAGAAGCATTACATTCCTAGAATGATCAGAGAAGCGATTGAAATTAAAAAACACCCTAATTTCAATAGAGAAGATGGTTGGAAACTATCACCGACATGGGACCCTATCCTGAAAAACATTAAATCTAACATCCAGCAAGCTGCACGACCTGTAACTCAAGATACTGTCAGCTCGTTTTGTGTCAATCCCGAACGCTACGCTCGAAGACTGAGAAACAGATGGAGATGATGATGTATAACTTTTTTCAATCTATCAATCCGACGCTTGACACCTCAGTCGCTCGTGACCACGGGGTCTGAAAAGACACCGAAACGTCGAGTCAAAATTTAAAAATGTAAATATACGCGATAAATCCGGTTAAAAAGTGTTTTATTTGAGCACGGTTATCTATTAAAATTCCGTCAGCTTACGTGGATCGTTTGGAATACCGTCAAGTCATGCATTGTAATGTATCTACGCCCGCGACGACACGCGCCGAGGAAATGCAGACTTTTCCAAATTTTTTCAACATTTTCCAATTCACGCATACAAGAGTTCAATAATAGCCGAGCTTTGAGATTAAATAATCGATGCTGATACAAAAATATAGTTTATATTGTGTTGGTAGGTAAGATGAAGATACCTAAAAAGGTAATATTAGGCATACTTTATTTTAAGACTATTGATATGAACTATTGTTAAATTTCTGTTTAAGTCATGTGCCTGTCTTTCATCTAATATATAAAATTCTCGTGTCACAGTTTTCGTTGCCATACTCTTCCGAAACGGCTTGACCGATTTTATGAAATTTTTTGTGCTTATCCGGTATCTATGAGAATCGGCCAACATCTATTTTTTTTTTTTATATGGCAAAACAACGTTTGCCGGGTCAGCTAGTCTAATATATAAAATTCTCGTGTCACAGTTTTCGTTGCCATACTCCTCCGAAATGGCTTGACCGATTTTGATGAAATTTTTTGTGCTTATCCGGTATCTATGAGAATCGGCCAACATCTATTTTTTTTTATTTATATGGCAAAACAACGTTTGCCGGGTCAGCTAGTTTTATATAAAATTGACAAGGAATATAACGTATTAAATAAAACAATTTATAACCGGATTTATCGCGTTTATTTACATTTTAAATTTTGACTCGACGTTTCGGTGTCTTTTCAGACCCCGTGGTCACGAGCGACTGAGGTGTCAAGCGTCGGATTGATAGATTGAAAAAAGTTATACATCATCATCTCCATCTGTTTCTCAGTCTTCGAGCGTAGCGTTCTGGATTGACACAAAACGAGCTGACAGTATCTTGAGTTACGGATCGTGCAGCTTGCTGGATGTTATATTTTATGTTTTTCAGGATAGGGTCCCATGTCGGTGATAGTTTCCAACCATCTTCTCTATTGAAATTAGGGTGTTTTTTAATTTCAATCGCTTCTCTGATCATTCTAGGAATGTAATGCTTCTATCTAAATAAGTCAACATCTTCGCTCAAGTAAAATGCAGCATCCCTTTACAAGACCCAGGTGTTTACAAGATTGACTGCGGCTGTGGGCTTTCCTACATTGGTCAAACCAAAAGAAACGTATCAACCCGCGTAAAAGAACACATAGCTGATATTAAAAATCGAAGAGCTTCAAAGTCTGCAGTTTATGAGCATTCCATGGACAGGCCCAACCACTACTTAAGGTTTGACTCTGTGAAAATTTTATCTAGAGAGAAGCATTACATTCCTAGAATGATCAGAGAAGCGATTGAAATTAAAAAACACCCTAATTTCAATAGAGAAGATGGTTGGAAACTATCACCGACATGGGACCCTATCCTGAAAAACATAAAATCTAACATCCAGCAAGCTGAACGACCCGTAACTCAAGATACTGTCAGCTCGTTTTGTGTCAATCCAGAACGCTACGCTCGAAGACTGAGAAACAGATGGAGATGATGATGTATAACTTTTTTCAATCTATCAATCCGACGCTTGACACCTCAGTCGCTCGTGACCACGGGGTCTGAAAAGACACCGAAACGTCGAGTCAAAATTTAAAATGTAAATATACGCGATAAATCCGGTTAAAAATTGTTTTATTTAATAGTATGAATCGCGAAAACTTAAGACAAGAATATAACGTATTTGAATAAAATTTTAAAGGAAAATTCAGAAAAGCAGCAATAATATAGATAGCATTGAATTGAATTCCTTAGCTATGCAACTAAGAATACCCGTTAGACGTACTAGACATTGCACATTATTTCACGTCCCGCTTAGTCGCTCTAATTATGGAAAACACTCAGTTATCAGCCGAATACTTAGATGTTATAACGAGAATTTCCAATCATTGGACATTTTTAATCACACGAAGCAATCTTTTAAAAATCAAGTCACAATTAATATAAAGTTAAAACTAAATTAATAAAACTATTTGACTGTATTATACCTAGGTATGTATTGTCTATATTTTGTATTCTTTGTATTTATATATCTATCTATTTGTGTAAAACTTATATGCCTGATTCATGTTCATTGAAAAAACACATAAATGCTCAAATGTCATACATACAAACTTACACACACACACACACATACACTCTCTCTTAAGAACTCTCAACACACAAACTTGTTCACTTCTCTAGTCGAATAGGTACCACACCGCTCGTGTCTTGATAATTATTATATAGTTATTGAGATTAATAATATTGTTATTCATAAGTTATTTCTGTCTTAAAATCAAAAACTATTCTTAATTAATGCTTATCTTTTGTTATAAATTATTATTATTTTTACTTGTATGCTTAATTTTGTATTTTTAAATTGATTCTTTGGTGTACTTGTGATTTTTGTACTTTTGTTTGTTTAAATTCTACCTACTCTAAAAAGTTTTACTGTGTAAAAATAGTGAACCTGTTATTGGCAATATGTATTTAACCTATTTTTTCTTGTTATAATAGTCATAAGTGCTGTTGGTTCTGTGAACATTAAATAAATAAATAAATAAATAAGCAGAGTTTATAATATATTTTATACTTATTAATTATACTGTATTTCTGTTGAATCATTCGATCTCTGAATATTTCGGTCTTTGTCCCGAACATCTCTGTGAATATTTAAATTTAAATTGCAAACGGCTTACTGCGACATTGTTTCGGTTGATAATTGATAATTTCAAAATGAGTTTGTGAGACTCGCAGCTACCGACTGAAAATTTACCCTTTGCTGGTTACTTAGCAGAGTATTACGCAAAGTCGTAGCCTTTTCTTATTAAGTGTACAGAAGGCAGCAGATCAAGAGTTACATTACCTGTAAAATTTCCCTGATTAATGTAAACTTAATGTCGAGGGCATAGAGTTCAGATTCAAGTAAATTTTTTGACAGATTTGTAACGTTTTTTGTGCTGCCTTCTGTACATAAGTAGGTATTTTCATTTTATACCAATTAGTGAAACCGTATGAAACCGAATATCTGAATAATGTACCTTCCTTTTTAAAGTTCATTTTGTTAAAATAAAAAAATACAGTAAGCAAACCTCTTTACCCTATAGGTAAGGACGTAAGAATGATGTAAACGTAAACTGAAAAATAATAAAGCATTTATTCTACGCCTTTTTATTAAATTTCTTAAAATACCTTTCTGTACCTCAGTTGGGGTCTGATTGCTCCAAACTGTTACATATAAAATAATACCTCGTGTAGACAGCATCATGTGTTTTCGGTAAATTAGATTCGTGAGTAGCTAACTCGTTGTTTATTTAGTTCGAAGATGTAATATAATAAATAATAATAAATAAATATTTCTGACACTCACACAATATTATCTAGCCCAAATTAAGTTTCTTAAAGAACTTGTGTTATGAATACTAGATAATTGATATACCTACTTAAGAAATAAATAAACATACATATTGAATAAATACATATTTTTTATTATTATAAACTTAAATAAACATATAAACATCCATGACTTGACGACTAATATATGTGTTCATCACACAAATATCCGCCGCCGCCGGGATTCGAACCCAGGACCTCTGGCATAGAAGGCAATGTATGTTACCGCTACACCAGCCGGTCGAATATTAGTTATATGATAATATAAATGAGGAACGTTAAAAAAAATTACATGTTAAAGGACTATAACATTTAAATAATCACTATTTGATGTGATCAAATTACACAGTTAATAATTATATAAATTTGATACCCTTTTTTCACAAAAAAAAACTGAGTACTAATTGTTCCTTTTTTGTTTCCGTTCTGTTTGAGACTTTTTGGCAAAATTATCTCCCATGACGATGTTTGTAAATGCCCACTTATTATTCCTCTAAATTAAGATTAATTTATACTGTATAGAGTACTTGACATTTATGGTATCAATTTTAATATTTTTATTGCTCTTAAAATAAACTTGTAAAAAATAAGAACTACGACGTTTGAAACACCAATATATTCTTTATTAAATTGAAGTTTCACTTGATTAGATAAGTAGTTGAGTAATAATTACAACTAAGTCCAAAACACCCTATTTAATACACCTGTAACATAGTTAAGTCCTCTTCATAATTGTAAAAGTTGAAGCGAATACCGTAACATAAAGAACATTGTACCTACAAACGAGTGTGAAGAGCTTAAACCCTGATTACGTTGTAAAACAGGGGGAACTGGGGAAAGCTCGCACATCGCGTAAGCTGCCACACGGAGTAAGGCTTCCGTTGCGTTACTCCGCTGGCACGTTCTGCGGATTTGTTTTCTACATTTTAGACATTATTATAGACCTTTATGTTGCTCTACTACAGTCCATGACACTGACAAATTTTGACTGTTTAGTTAGAACTGGATTTATACGTGTTGTAGGGTAAAATTGCTTTGTAAAGCGTGTTCGTCTTCGTAGTAACGGTTCGTATCGCATTTAAGTGACAGTTGGTCATGCTCTGTAATTTTCAATTTTCAAATAGATTGTATAAAAAGCTTCAATCTTGAAGTGGTACAGTAGCACGCGAGTTGTGTTATTACACACTGATTTAACAATGAACCATTGTACGATAACAAAGGTGACGTTTTAAATAATTCTTATTCCGCCAAATGAAAAAAATATTTATTTGTATATCCTGGAGTGACAAAATTATAAAAACTAATCAAATAACACGTACCGCATCTACTACCTCAAACAAGTTGAGCTCTTAAGGTTTTCACCAGTTAAACAAGAAATGTTGGTTTACACTCTACTCTACTCTTGTTTAACGAGTTACTCTCTAACTAAAAATATATTAGGTCCTTACGTATGAAATTGGCGTTTTGTATGGGAGGAATAAAAGTCGTTTATTTTTTTAATATAAAATATTTATTTTATCAAAGTATGATCCATAGCTGTCTATGCACTTCTGCCATCTCATAGGTCATAGTTAATTACCAATAACTTTTTTCTAGTTAATTTTCTCTTGGGGCAGAATTTGGATGGTTCACCGGGGTTCAGCCATTGCAATCTGCACTTCCTATTGTCGTAGAGTATCCACTTTTCATCACAGGTAATGATTCGATTTAAAATCCCTTCATTATTGTGCTGGTTCAGTAATGTAACGCAGTAGTCGACGCGCGTTTGTCGGTTTGCTTCGCTCAATTCATGAGATACCCACCTTACGAGCTTTCTTATCTTCCCAATTTGTTTCAAGTGGATTAAAACAGTTATATCACTAACACCGCAGCCTGCAACTAACTTGGACGTAGTTTGCGATGGATCCACTCACACAATAGCCTTCAATTCTTCACTGTTGACTTTGGTCTCTGGCCGTTCACGGGGATTGTTCTGTAGGTTGAAATTTCCAGAACGAAAACGTTGGAACCAAAAACGCACTGTACCTTCTCTAGTAACACCAATGCCATACACATAATTAATTCTTCGAGCCGTTTCTGCAGTACTGGTGCCACGGCGGAACTCATTTTCGTAAATAACGCGAAATTTTAAATTTTCCATTTTGTAAACTCAATGACGCAGAGAAAAAGCCAAAAGAAAAAAAAAGAAAAAAATACGGTTTTCAAGACACAAATTGATGAGTAAATAGCTGTATAAGTTTGAATTTGAAATTCTAAACCAAAGAAGAGATATTTGAGATTAAAGTGGCCATTACGACAAAACACCAATTTCATATGTAAGGACCTAATATGTGTCATGATCTACGTCGAATGACTAAAACAAAACACACTTTAAACGTCTTTCAAACTGATATGACAACCTAATTAAACTTGAAATAGGAGTGAAACTAGGTCGAGTTTACATTGCATGCGAATAGCCATGAGAGTAGTCCAAGTGTCTAATTGTAAAAACACTCAACTGCTGAAATAACCCTCTAGGTGAAATAATAAAATAACTATTTCAGTAGAAGCGATTTTTATTTTTTTATCAGCGGTTTTGTGCTTCAATGACAAAAAACGTGATATTTTTTTCTTTATTTTGTAAGAAAATCGAAAGAAAAGTTATATTTTTGTAAATTGAGCAAATTGCGCTCTGTTCTCCTTTAAGCTGTCTTCGCCGAGCTTCTATAAAGCTTACAAACCAAATGCTTTGACCAAGATAAAGTATCCATTACCACCAAAAAATACTTATATCGATATCGTTGGTGGCAGTCAGCTCAATCTAGTGTCAATCGTTACAGCAGTATTTTACGTCTGATAACCGAAACTTATTTCTATCACGTATTAAATACATTTTCTAAGAAAATCGAGGTAGAAGTTATCATAAAGTTTTTATACGTCTGCAGCAATAACAAAGTATAAATGGAAGGAAAGAATGAAATGACCGAAAGACGACGAGTGAATGGAACAAATAGCGACGCAGCACTTGTGCTTTTAGATGTCTTTCTGGGGTGGTGTTTATTAAAGAAATTTTGTTATTTCGTTTATAGTTATTAGAGTTGAAGCACCAGCTGCACAAAAAAATATAAGTAAAGTGTGGTATTAAAAATGTTTAGGTACTTGTAAGAATGAGATGTGCAATAAATAATAATAATAAAACTCTTTATTGTACATCAACATGGTTATATAGTTAAAAAATAAAAATAATGATCACAATTAACATACAAAGGGCGGCCTTATCGCCGAAGCGCGATTTCTGCCACCCAGGCATTGGTGGAAATTAATGTGGGCGAGGTGTACGGCTCGTAAAATAAACTGCATACGAATAATTACATATACATACATAAACGTTTACATAAATAGGTACTTATGTACTATATAAATAAATACTATATCAAAACACATATAAATAAATATGGATAGTTAAGATGGACAGTGTTTCACCTGGTGATGCCGTTTAAGCATTCGTTTAAAAATGCGCGGTGTACGCGGCAAGCGAATTTCAATCGGGAGCTCGTTCCATAACGACACCGATCGTATAAAAAAAGATTTTCCTAAAAATGTGGTTGTGTGCGATGGTGTCGCCAGGAGTAAATTCGATGAAGAATAGACTTACGTTCCATATTGTAATTCCGTTACAAGTAACGTGCAAGGAAAGGTTTTCAAGAAAATATAAAGAATAGCAGTTACCCATATTGTAAAAAGGGGTTTAAACATGATTCTAAAACCTGGAACGGTATTTAACATTTAGGTATTAATTAAGTCAATTCTGGTATGGGTAGTATTACAATTACAGCATTTATACGGGGTGACTGGTGGCAAATTTTAGATATTGAAGGAGAGTACTCTATACTCGATTCTAATCATGATTATGTAATAAAAGTACCTAAAGTACCTAATTTTTACCAGAATTCCCTATAAATAAATAAAGAGACATTACTACACATCTCCCGACGCGCCGCCTCTGTCAACACGCACACAGTAGTGAACCCACCACCCGCTAAGTACTATTGTATTGCGCTTATGTATATATGCATTGCGTGATGAATTCTTTAACTTTCGGTTAAGTGCACTCAGTAATTCATTAATATATTATTTTATTTTATTTTTTCTCTTCGTGTATGATCTTAAACTATCACGTCCTCGAATTTCGAAAGTGACCCACCAGTCACCCTGTATATTATTAAATTTAAAGATAACTTTGTCTAAAGGTTCACGATTACCTCAAACAAAAACTGTTTGAATGGTTGCAACAATGTAAGTTAAGAATTTATTCATAAACTCCTACGGTAACAAAAGTTAGGGCAGTAAAACCACGTGAAGCTGCTAGTGTGATCGAAAAGCAGTGAATATGTTCCTGTTGTTTTTCAAGAAAGAAACTTTTATGTTATGTTATTTTTATGAGTCCAGAACTCATTAAAAACATATGAATTTTCTTCGTGGATTGTAATAGATATTACTTATTTATTACCTTGCAAAAATGTTTGAAGATTTTAAAGTAAGTTAATTAATAAATCACCACTAATGGCAGAACCATCCCGCTATCTGCTGTTTGTATCTAAGGAGTTCAATTAACATCTTAGAAATTCCTATCTAAAAAGTGAAAAGGTCACTTGTTTGTCAAATAAATTGTTATGTTTTAAGTATTATCTTAATATATAAAACTCTTCCGTTACTGACTGAGTGACTGACAGGCAACGCACAGCCAAAACTACTGGCCGTAGAGAGCTGAAATTTGGAACATACAATCTTTGGAGGTTGTGGGGGAGCACTAAGGAAGGAATTCCCGAAATTCCGACGGGAACGGCAAATATGTGATATTTTAGTTTGTATGAAAAAATCTTATTCCTTGAGTGCACCGATGTGATACTTGGTATAAATGTTTTTAAAAAAGTGACTGGTTGTGCCATGAAAGGAATTCCCAGAATTCCCACGGGAACGCGAAATATGGGATTTTTTAATTTGTATGAAAAAAAACTTATTCCTTGAATGCATGGATATGATTCTTGGTATAAAGGTTCTTCAATAAGTATCTGTTTATATTATCGAAGGAATTGCCGACATTCCCACGGGAGGGGGTTGGAGTTTTTAGTTTAAATTAATAATAAATAATGTTTATGCACGTACGAAGTTGCGGACACAAGCTAGTATTTAAATACAAACAAAACTATATTCACTAATTATTTCAATATTCATACAATATTTAAAATTATTTTGTATGTAATGATATGGACAGCTAGATTGTAACTGTAGAGGTGTTAGTGAAAAAAATATGTGAACTTTTTTTTAGTTTTACATCTGATTTAATAGAAATGTAGAGTACTGAATCAAATTTTCCGTTAAAATATATCCCGTTTTTCTGATAATATAAATAAGTCAAGTATAATAATTCACTAAGTCAAAAAGAAAAAGAAAATTCCGGTATTGTAATTATACAGGGTTGATTTTTCGTCTCCAACCAAAATTTAAATGTTAGTTTCTTTCATACGATATAAACGTACCTGCATATTTATTTTAGCGTCGCTCAGTACAAAAAAATAGAAATATGGAACCACAAACTTTTTAAAAAATAGTCGCTGTTGATGAACTCCTTGAGAATACTACGACGTAGTACTACAAAATGTATGTAGTAGCGCGTAGTCATCTTTATTTTAATGGTAATTTAGAGTGACCATGCCTTGGTTAATATGTTAGCGGATAAATTAATTTCCTTATAAAAAAAATACTCTTTTTTTGCAAAAGTCGTTTCTATAAATGATACTTATTGTGTAAAAAAAATTTTGGCCGGTGTCTACAAATCAACCCTGTAGATACATCTATGCAGGGAATGGGCTGCATGTGGCCCTGTAGTTTCGGCTTAGAATAGCCCTAATCTATACTAATTTTATAAAGAGGAAACCTTTGTATTTTTGTATGTTTGTATTGAATAGGCTCAAAAACTACTGGACCGATTTCAAAATTTCTTTTACCATTACTTAGAGGGATTCTTCCGAATCCGTATAGGCTACGTATTTTTATCCCGAAAATCCCACGGGATCAAAAGTTACGCGGGTAAAACCGCGCGCGGTGGCTAGTCTATAATAAAGGCGACTAATCCGAGCGATCTCTCTTGGTGGTAGGATCCCGTCAGGGTCCAACTGGCTTGCCACCACCCTTCGTATAACATCTGCACGACCTTTTGACGACCGGTGGGCTTAGTGGTAACATACATTGCCTTCTATGCCAGAGGTCCTGGGTTCAAATCCCGGCGGCGACGGATTTTGTGTGATGAACACAGATATTGGCCGTCAAGTCATGGATGTTTATGTGTTTATTCAAGTTTATTGTAATAAAAAATATGTTTATATATTTCTTAAGTATATCAGTTATCTAGTATCCATAATACAAGTTCTTTAAGAAACTTAATTTGACCTAGATAATGTTGTGTTTCTAGCAGAAATATTTATTTATTATCTGCAAATACCAAACATCGCCGCTCCGGTGGTGATGTGTTCCGGAAATAATTTATGAAGAGCCACATCTTTCCTAAGCCCGTGCGCTTTCATCTTCACTTACATTGAGGTAAAAAAACAATTTGAATCTATGATGGTTTATAAATTTTCTCATTGTGCTGTTTACAATGTTACGTGTATTCGAAGTTATAAGTCAAATTGTGTCTTTTTTTGGTAATGTTTTTTGAAGAGAACAAATTGGATCCATAAAAATAAAGCAAAGGAAAGCATTAAACAAAAACAGGTTCCGCAGTCGTATAAACGAAACCATGTCATAAATATTTAAAAGGTTTCTTCTTCTTAATTATTTTTCTTTCTTTCTACTAATGGACGTAAAACAAACGAGCTTTTATCTTCAAACGAAGAAATGACTTATCATAAAAACAGGCGTCATTATTTCATTATGACATATAGGTAACGACCTAGAAAACACTTCTATAAAACCTGAAATTACTTGTTCTGGTATGAAGCAACACATGCCAGATACATTACTATCCTTTTACGCAGTAAGGTAATAAACAAGAGGGAAAACCTGTGAGTTAAAAGTTCTGCTTTTTATTTGCTAATGTAAGCATAAAGATTTTATAGCGGTTGTCGATGTAATGAATGAATACTTACCATTACACGCCAGTGCTTTCCTAAAACCCAACGGACTTAATAAATCCTTTTTCTTAAACATGCTTGGAAATTTGAGCATTATTTTGACAACCTTCTTCGAGATAAATCGAAGTTGCAATAGTTGTACTAGTATGAAAATCAATATCTGACGTGTTTAGCGGCCAAATAAATTACTATGTAAAATCATATTTGTCGTGTAATTTATAATTGGAAGGATCTTCTACTCCGCAATGTGGTGACCAAAGAGGTAAATTATCAAAGGTTTAATTCAAAATTCCAACAGGCTTGCACAAGTGAAAAAAATGTAAAAAAAATACTTTGGCGCGTAAATATCTCTTGTTATTAGTTGTTCGTCAACTTCGTCATTGGTTTTATACGAATTGCACTACTTATATTAATTTCGTATTATTTTAGAAAAGTACGATACAAGCCTTGGCCGCAACTAGGCATTGATGGACTTACTCGTACGTATGTGTTTCTCGGCTTCGCCTCGGCCCACATTCACACGTTCGTCCATCAATGCCTCTCGCCGGCCGCTGCAGTAATGAACTATTTTTCTGATAAATTGACGTGTTAACGTAAACAAATAAAACAAATAGATGCAGTAGATCCAGCGACTACCTTTTAAAGTGACATTAAGGAGATAATTTCCAATCATTTGAGCACAAAACATGTGAAACTAAAGTATACAATTCAAAAATAAATGGGATTTTCCTTTTACTGAAATTCCAGTTTTACTACTTCAAACATCGATTGTAAAAATATGGTCCGATTTTAAATCTGTTTTCAGTTATGTTTATGTTGTGATTAATACAAAATAATGAAATTTTAATATGATTCCAAAAAAAAGCTACAGGACGTTTTATAAAATATGCATTTTAAAATCCGTTTAAAAAAGTATAGTAATATTAATTCGTTTCACGGTAAGGCACGATCGGCAACGGACGTGCCTACTGCGTACGAATATATTTATTTTATTCGCAATGCCGCTGCACGCGGAAATGGCTATGAGTTCCGAACAGCTCATAGCCAATGAAGTACTGGCGTTCTTACAGCACGCCATTGACACCATGGATGAGATCAGCATCATCCAGATCTCCAGAACAAATTTTAATCTGGAAGAAATACTGGCCGCCAAAACGCTGCTGTTTAAGTCAATCGGGCAGATTGACCGAATGCCGTCTCGCAGAAGAGACGAAAAGGGAGAGAAAAGTCTTCAGAATATCATCAATCTCCTGAAGGTTACTGATCCAGACGACGTGCCGACGTTCGTGGCGAAAGACCTCAACAAGTTGCCGCCAGTCACGTTCGACCACGTCGATGTTACCAGGATCCTGAAGGATATAACTACCCTGAAGGCTTCCTTGGCTGCTGTCGAGTTGAAGTTGAAGGCCTCACAAGAAACCACCAGTGAGCTACGGGCTGAAGTTGCAGATTTGAAAAACACTCTAGCCGTAAGTAGGTCACCTGAGGCTAACAAAGTCAACAAGCGGCGCGGGGCATTTAGTGCAACGTGTGCAAGTTTCGATTCTGCCAAACTTGACTCATCGCCGGCCGCTGACCCCGCACGTGCAAGCGGTGACGCCTGCGTCGCCCGTCTCCCGCCTCCCCCCGAGGTGGTGTCGTCACCTGTCATCGTAACGTCAACTCCGAGACGAGACTACGCCGCTGCTGCCACCCACCTGCAGCCCCCACATACCTTGAAGGGTAGTGGAAGTCACCACGACGAGCACCCTCGTACTGACGTCTGCAGTGAACAGCCGAAACAAGATGGCTTCATTAAGGTGGAGCGGAAGAAAAGACAACTTTGTCGCAACAATTGCGGCACCGCTCCGACAGGGAGTTATCTTCCGCAAGTTCCGCGGCCGCCCGCCGCCCTCAGGAGCCGCCAGACCCGCGCCTCACGCCGCCGCAAAGTCGTGATTTGTGTTTATTTATATATATGTTAGTTCTTAAGGTATTTTTTTTTTCTATGGGCCTCTGTAATCAATTATCTATGTTTTTGTTTATATTGCTTGAAATAAATGATTATGATATGATTAATTCTTGCTACGCTTGGGTAACGATGTAATCATTATTTTTTAGAATGGCATGACGCCTCTCCGGTATTTTATTGTTACCTGTATATGTAATAGGTACCTTACCCTTAATATCTTATATTTATCTTTCATTATATCATTATGTCCAAAAATACTTCAGTCAGAGCAATGGTCGTTGAGAGATTCAAACAAAAAAGCCTTTAACCGGTGATATTTTTTGTAGGTTCAATGACTTTTGTAGTGGTGGTTTATAGTGGTGTTCAGAATAAAAACATCATTGGTTCAACTATGTAAAAACAGTGAACAAAAATTAAAAAAAAATCATACTCATTATTGGGGTTTAATCCATAAAATTTTGTACAAGCCCTTTCCTGTTATTATAATTGTAAATCGTAAACGGCAACTAAAATGTAAATGTGAACGGGCGTCTTATCATAAAGTGTTTTGTTTTACCCCTACATGTTTTCCTATAAATCAAAATCCATAAAACAGTATTTAAGGTCTTAACAATAAGCACAAAAACAATCAAAAGAAACGGAAACTTTGCTAAATGTCCAATAGCGGAGCAGGTGGCTTACGGTAACTTATGTTCCCAAAGGATCAAAATTGACTGACATCGACATCGACTGACATTTTGAATGTGGAACACGTACTCCGAATTTCAAACTTTCAAGAATAAGGCAGGCTTGCGTAAATTACTTTGAAAGCCGTTGGACCTTATAAATTTTAAAATCTAAAATTCTGTTATTTATTCCAGCGTGTCTTATGTGCTTCTTGAATCACAATCGGAACGAGATCTTGCTTGCTAAAGGTCACACTTAACTAATTAAATATCTTCTTAAAGTAAGCGGCAGAAAATATAAGGATTTCTCTTATTTAAGTCTTATGACGAGATATTTAAACTAAAAATAAACTATTAATTACTAAGAGTAGACTTATTTAATTTTAAATATATTTGTATAAAATCCTGAAATGATCATGTATCCAGAAATTGATTAGTTGATGTTGAAAACATGTAAAAGATCTTTTGAAACATCTCTTGGTGGAAACCGTTAAAAAATCTATTTAGCACTTTTAAAGTTTATTGCATTCAGACAAATATGTTTGTCAAAACATTTTTTTCAAGGAAAATACTATTTAAAAAGCTTATCATATCTTAGAAACTAGGGTTGAAAGGGACATGTAAAATACATGTATTTTTTATTTCAACATTGTATTTTTCAATAAAATACACAAACTTTCATTGAATTCTTACGAAGTATTTTACGTAAATTTATGTTTGAAGAAATGTAAACTTGCGTAACCATAATTTTATTTTTTTTTGTTTTTCCGCCACAGGAAGTTTTGGCACCCCCTAAAACAAGCTTTAACCAGTAAAGCAAGCTTTAGCGGGAGGAGGATGAATCCTATTACAAACGAATGGGCATTCTATAAGCTGTTAACCCCAGTGGCTAACGGAAAATAGAATGCCCAGACAGTGTGGAGACTCACTCAGTGAAGCCGAGCATACCCACTAAACATCCCCCTTTACGACCTACCTTGATTCAGGTTCTTGATCATTTATCGGAGCGACAGCCAATTGGAGAGAGTGGCTGCGCAGTGAGCGGCATTCGGACGGCTGCCACCAAAAGGAACTGAAAGCGAGAAATTCAGAAGCTAAGACTAGCAGAAATGACAAAGCTGAAACTAAGAGATTATCTAGAGTGATCAGACTCACTCTGAGATAGGAATGCTGGAAAGAAGGACTACGTTTAGAAACGTTGAGCTTGCTGGAGTTTCCTAATAAGGGGAGCGAACTTGGTTAGGACCGGAAGTGCACCGTTGAAACCCTCTGGGCTGGCGTCGAGAGCGGCGCCGAAAGCCAGGATCTCGTCGATGGGAGCGAGCTGGATCCAGAACGCCATGCGGTTTTGAGAACCTTTTGCGTTCTGGCACTGGGAAGTCGGTTTGGCAGCCGGTTGCGATTGAGTCGCGACCCAGCTGCGCTGACCTGGAACGATAGAAGTAAAGGCCTTAGGGCCCTTTGAACTGACTGCAGGAGCGTTCGAGCTAGGCTGCGGTCGCTCTCTCCAGTTCTCGATGGGCTTCACGGTAGCCCTGGCAGCACGTGGTGCCTTGGGGCAGCCGCGAAAGTTTGCTGTGTGGCCTGACTGGCCGCACAAGACGCAGGACGGAGCGGTGGGCGATTCGGGAGTGCGAGAGCACTCCTTAGTCCCATGCGGATCTAGGCACTTGACGCACCTAGGGGAAGCAAAACAATTTGCCGCCGCATGACCATACAGTTGGCAGCGGTGGCACTGACCTGGGAAACCACGCTTGTGTGGAACTTCGACGCGGATGTTGGAGAGACCGCACACGGTGGACTTGCCTCTGAAAATGGACTGCCCTTGCGGGCTCTACGCTAGGATTACTAGCGCAAGTGGGAACTGCTTTCCTCGGCGGCTGTGCATTTTGTGCACAGATTCGACGGGGAAGCCTTGAGAAGACAAGTACTCTTGGATTTGCTCGTTCGAGAGCTCGAACGGCACGTTCCTGAGGACGGCACGAATCTTACGCTCCTCAGGGAGGGCGTAAGTGTGGTACTCGAGCTTTTGATCAGCAAGAAGCCGAGTAAGATTCCTGAAATCGGGAATGGAATTGACAACGACCTTAATAGAGTCACCCACGTTGGATGCCTTACTATACTGGATCTTGGGATTGTGTCTACCGCAGAGAGTTGAGACCTCGGTCCAGCGGCTCTTGTTCCGTAGAAAGACGGGGGGCGGAGACTTGACTTTCGGCGGAGCCGAATCTGATTGCGACACAGGCAGTGACGCCGGGGTCGCTGAAACAAAAGGCGCAGGAGCAGACGCCGGTGCGACATTTTGCGGAGCAGGAACAGCGGCTGGAGCAGCTGAAACGGATGGAGATAAAGTCGAAGAAGCATCTTGCTTCTTCTTCTTTGACTTTGACTTTTTGCGAACCTCTGTGAACTGAGCAGGAGATTCTGAAACTAACGGAGCGGAGTCGGAATCACTACCTGGCGGGGTAGTTTTCCGTTTGCATGCGGTGGAATCTACCGACATGCAATCTGACATAGTATCGACATGCTCGACATCTGGAGACGCCGGAGAATCGGTTTGAAACACCTGAGAAGTAGAGGCAACCTGAGGACGAGCAGACAATTGCTCACGCAAGGATTCGATTTGGGCGAGAAGGGCATTCTTCTCGGCTTCCATCTGTTTGAATACTGAGGACGAGGGACGAGTGGCTAATTCCTTAGTCAAGGATGTCACCCTCTCGAGTTGGTCATCAAGCTGGTTTTTGTAGTAGCTCTTATCGGTTGTAAGAAACTGGATCTGAGTGCGCTGGACCATGCAATAAGGATTGGCACAAGACATCGCTGGGCTGAAAGAAAGCCTATCGAAGACAAACTGCGCTGAAAAAGAAAACGACCTAGTACGGACCTATTGCCGGTGAACGGCGGACGATCAGGCTTCGTTGGCACGGTTACGTATCCACCTGACCAGCGATGCTTCGGCCGGCAGCAGTCGGGTCCGCCCTGAAAAGGGCAGATGAATTAGCCCCGACACCACACAGCCTCCACAAGAGAAAACTTTCCGAAAGAGCTTAACTTGGCACCTTACCCGCACGAGTGCGGGGGAGGGAACAAGGGCAGCGCAATACGAACACTCGGGAGCGGCCGCAGACACGACCGTTCGGGAGCGAACGCAAACGGGAAGTGAACCATAAATACAAAATATCGTACACAAGTACCCACGGCCTATTGAATATAGTTTTTTTTTTCATAATTGTAAAGCTTTTTCTCTGAACACAATATCTAAGAAATAACTATTCAAAAAAGTGACATTCATTAAGTAATTTTTTCTTTAATTTATTGTAAGTAATGAAAAATACTTTGAATAAAACACGTATCCGTGCAATTTACTTGAAAGTTTCAATGTTGCGAAAAAAACAACCGTGTATCTTTCGCTATTTTCATCCCTAGTGGGGACGCCGCGGACGATACAATAAGCATGCACGTTTCTCCATTCAACTTTCTGGGAATTCTTAAAATTTCCAAAATTAATGTTTCCGGAACTGGCATGAGCATATGGGAAGCAAATTTACTGACAAAAGTATCTAATATAACCATCCAAAGTTAGCCAGTTCATTACCCACGGTTTGAACGAAGTCATTCTGCGAAATTATATGTAAAGACGGTGCTTACAGGCACATTCCATCTACGAAGTTCGCATATTTAATGAGAAAATTTGCCTTGGCTAATTGTGTCCCTTGTAGTAACTTGAGTGACATGGGGTTATATGGGGATGAATTATGGGAAGGGTATAATTTTTTTTTAAACTGGAAACTTTGAGTTCATAATACTAACGCCACCTTTCCAAACGCACACACACACATGTTATACAGTACCTAAGTTATATATTTTGTATAAAATAAAAAAAGCAAAAGAAAAATCATGTATATATTTTTTGATTTAATATGTAACTAGCATACAGAATTCCTTCAGATATTGAAGATCAGAATACAAGCACCTTGTGCTTAAAATAAGGCTCATGTCAATAATTACTGTGAAAATGTATTTTACAACGAAATAAATGCTTATTATTATTTTGAGAAGGCAAAACTCTTTGCGCAGCTTTGTGTACAATGGAAAAATGTAGCTATGATAGGGATATGAGTTTATTTTATTTTAATTTCCTCCGTTTGTAAGAACTTTCTAACATCATTATTATTTTATTTACAGACATTTTTCTCCTCCCATATTACTCGTTGTGGCGTTGAGACCAGACACCTGAGTATTGCGTTCGGTTGCTTACCGAAAATAATGACTGAGTTTGTGTCTGGTCTCAACGCCACGACGAGTAAGCCTGGGTTTCACCTCAATCTCACTTGATGGTAAGTAAAGTTAAAGTCGATGATGCACATGGGCTGAGGAAGAAACTGACCCTTCATAAAATGTTTGCTGAAACACACGGCCTGACGGAATCCTACCATAATGCAGTTAGTCACTTGGATCAGTCGCATTTTACGACACGCTTACCCAAGGTATTCTAAGCCTGCACGGTATAAAAGTAAGGATGTTTTATTTTTTTTCTCGTATCCTGTCATATGACATTTATTTAATGAAATACACGTCCAAATTCGTCAAAGGGCCCGAACCACTGTTCATACATCTGCGGCCACAACGCGTACAGTTAGCTAGTGTATTAAAATATTTTTATTCTTACACTAATTAAGGGACAAACACAGGAAATAAATATTTTTGTAGACAAATGAGTGGTCATCCGTTAAAAATATATTTTAAGATTGCATGAAAAAATATAAAAACATAATGTTATAAAAATTCTTCTCTCAGAAATACGATCAATGCATTTGAAAACGAACCGATAGGAAAACCGACGGCGGAGAAACTCCAAACACTCTTTTGTCAAATGTACTCATTATACGAACTATATAAGGTTTACTTAATGGATCTCTTGAATTTATTGAGGGGATTGGATTGAACTGAGAATAGAGAAAATAAGCTATCAAGAAAAATATATCTTGAGTATTTTTGGAAAAATGTTTGTAAGATCCAAAATAAATAACAGCAGTGTGACTTTTACTAAAACTAAAGACTAAATAGCCTATTTAGGTACAGATAGAAACTCTAAATATACTTGGTATATTTTTTTTACTCTGAACTAATCTGCGTTTTATTTGCAAGTGTTATCGGTAGGTATAGATAATGGGTATATTGGGACTAATTTACTCCTTGAATAATAGCACCTTCTATTATACAGGGTGACTGGTAGGTCATTTCCGAAATTCCAGGACGTGATAATTTGAGATCATACATGAAGAGAAAAAATAAAATAAAAATATTTATTTAGTAAACTTAACCGAAAGTTAAAGAATTCATTACGCAACGCATGGTTACATAAGCGTAATTCAATAGATACTTAGCGGGTGGTCGTGTGCGTGTGGCGGGAACACTGATGTGTGCGTGTTGACTAAGGCAGCGCGTCGGGAAAAGTGTAGTAAGGTCTCTTTATTTATTCATAGGGATTTCTGGTGAAAAATTAAATACCTACTTATAATACATAATTATGATCAGAATCGAGTTCAGTGTGCTCTGATTCAGTATCTAAAATTTGTCACCAGTCACCCTGTATAAAAAGTTAAATAATTTTGAACTGTTCCAAGTAATCTGATACAAATAATTCGGGTATCAATTTAACTTTAAACTAAATTTGTTTTTACATATACTCAATACTTTTTGTTGCATCGGGTTCTGTTGAATGGTGAGAAGGCCAACCTAAAAGAATATTTTATTCTTTAAATCCGAGTGTAATGCGTATAGGACGTCAAAAACATATTGTTTACATAGCTTGAATAAATGGTGTAAAACTATTAAGAAAAGTATATTTTTTTAATAAGAAAATGTACTTTTTAAAACCCTTTTCAGGGGCCTTATTATACTACGTTAGTATATTAAAGCCAATATAAAAATTTGCTTTATTTGCTACGTTTTTACAAAATAACCTAATAAACCTAAAAGACGGATTTTCTTGCTCTTTCTTGTTTTTTATACAGACATGACAAATTACAAATCCGTTCTCATATACCTAGGTGTGAAATATTTTACTTGTAGCCAAATACTCTCAAAGGCGTCCTTCAGGCAGCTTATAAAATCAATAAGCAGATTGTGTGGAGATTGATAGGAGTACGCCGAGGTGAGGTATTGAGACAAGAGCACATTGTTCACATATTTTATCCTAAATTAAAGTGTCATTATGACGATGTATTCAAAGTCACATTATCATTTATTAATGTACTGCTACACCCAAATTCCTAATCGATCCCAACCTCACTTTTCATAAATATAAAGTTATTCACCGTAATTACCAATTCACTAAAATTTAAAACTATCGAGGAGAAACCCGTTGCTCGGATCCTTTTTTTATCACAAATAAATATTAAGATATCAAAACACCGCTATCGATAATCTACTAAAATATTCACTGACAGATTTTTTAAAGACATTAAGCTTGAACCATACGTACTATTTTCGAGTTGTTCCGAACTGATCCCAAAAAGAAATCCCACCGGGGATCAGTTTTAATTTTAATTTATTTTTTATTCCTAACTGATCCCAGGAATGTGAGATCAGACGGGAATTGACATTTTTAATAAATTTATTGTTCCTAACCGATCCCAGGTGAATTTTAGGTAGTAATTTGGTACAGTCATTCTCAAAATGTTAATAATTCTTCAAGTATTATCATTTTATGTTTTAATTTTCTCTCTAACCTAAGAAGCATAATAGTTAGCCGATGGTAGTAATCGTAAGGACTTAGCAAATCTGCTAAGCTTGAACAATATTCTAAGAATTTGTTACTTGCCTACTCGCAAAACTGAATCGAAGCACTTCCAAAAAGAACAACTTATATCAGCTGTTAAGAACTTTGAAAGACGACTCCAATTACCAAAAAACAATAATTGAGCATCAGAAAATCAAAGCGCCACGTTTGAAACGTAGAACAACGGACGAAACGAACAGAGATCAATGGATCAATTATATCACTAACCAACTTCTGAATGGCGAAATTACTGTAGGCCACTGTTTAGAAAAGTTAAAACTTTGACAGTTAATAAAAGTTTGAAGACAAATTTTGACATAAATATGCACCCAATCAAAGGGTTTATTCATTTGTTGATTTTATAAGCACCCAATCAAATGGTTTTTTCATTTGTTGATTTTATAATAATTTTATATACATCAGTTAATTTAGTTAAAAGCACCCCCAATCAAAGGTTTTTGTTTAACGTTGTTGATTTATTTGATAGTTTGGTGGATAATTAAGTATAAGTTAGACATTTAGTAAGCACTAAATCTGACCATTTTATTTGTTGATTCTGAGATAATTTTATCACAAATCAACAAATAAAATGATTTAAAGACTGATTTTTACTAAAAAGTGTATAATATTTAATTTTCCTAACCTATTGCGCTATACCTACTTACAATCACTTAATTTATCAATGCCCCTTTTCACTTATAAGTTTTTAATTCCATTGCATTGCATGAATTCTACCTAAAATAATTTATTACAAACTTGCTCCTTTTTTGCCTGACTGTACCGTCAATCTAACGTTGTAGGTAAACGGGGATCGGTTAGGAATAACAAAACGCATAGGGGATCCGTTAAGAAATTAAATTCGATGTGGGATTTGTTGGTGGGATTAGATCAGAATAACTCCTATTTTCAACCGACTTCCAAAAAAAGAGGAGGTTCTCAATTCGTCTGTATGTTTTTTTGTGTCTTTGTTACACGACATTTCAGACAATTATGAATTGATTTTGAAAATTGTTGTTTCATATGACAGAGAATACTTCACAGTAGGTCCCATTTAAATTTCATCGAAATCGGTTGAGTACTTCATTGAAAATCTCAAATTTTGAATATTTTTTCAAATGTATGATTTCTCAAGTCAGCCAAAGTTTTGACGTGAAGTCGGTTTTTTAATGCTCTGGATTCGTTGATTATTGATTTATTAAGAGTCGTATACATAAAAATTTTCATTAAGGCAACATTCTCTCGCCCAAATAAAGGTTCACACAAATACCTACCGCTACTGAAATACGAACCCAAGACCTCTGCCATAGGAGGAAAATGGATATGTGTTAGAAATTGTAGCCTTAAAGGTTAATAAATAAAATAAAATCCCCAGACAATCACACCAACTACATGGCCCAAAGTAAGCATAGCATGTGTTATAGGATATCATGTAGCGAACAAGGAGGAACCTAGAATATGGAATACATAAATAGATAAACACGCAGAAACTGTTTTTTTTTTTCTTGTTCCGTTTGGGTATCGAACTCGCAACCACTGGCGTCTGAGACAGATAGGTTTACCCCATCGCCAAAGTGTCGTCAATGTGAAGGGTGTGGTCCTAATTGTGGTCCTCTGGTATGTACGTGTTCCCAGAGAACTCGGTGCCTCCGGTACTAACCCGTCTTAAACGGGGCTTAAAATGTTATCACAGTATGAAAATAACGCAATAAATATAATTTTGAGCATTTCATTCATTTTTTTTCAAATAACTCTCACTCCTGGTTAAAGCTTTTCGCGTTTCCTTTTCCGTTATGCCGTTGGGCTCCATTTCTTTTGTTTTTCAGCACCAGCTTTTTTTCGACTTTATATTATAAACTAATGCGTTTACCCTCATGACTTTTGATCTTAAATGAAATTCTAAATGAAATGAAATTAGACATTCTCTAATAGTAAGGCTATCAAATACAAGAAAAAATTACAAATCGGACTAGTAGTTTCCGAGATAGGCGCGTTTGGATTCAACGTAAAAATATTTAAAATCTCTCAAAGAATTAGAACTTGGTGAATCAAATCTACATCTTCTCCCTGATATGAAATTTTAAGATGAATCACTTAAAAGAATTCGTGATGTATTAGTTGATAGTTTTTATATTTGTTCGAAATTCCATCGATGCCATTGACAGTATTGACACCGCCGCGACGTAACGGTGATTGATAACAATCATGATAACACTTTTTATTGCGAACTCCATTGCCGTTTTTTATTCAATATGGCTATTATTTGGTTACTAAAAAATATTTGTTTGAATTCATTTCATACTCCAAATTTGAAGAAATATAATATATTGTATTTTTCATGTACGGATTCTGTGTGTCATGTGCTATACTTATAGACACTACTTCAAATATCTTTAGTATTTTTATTTTCTGCTCAAAATCTACTTAACGATATCGGCATCATCGTACCCTATAGGAAAACAAAATTCTTGAAAAGTGCAAAGAATTGCTCATTTTATTAACTAAATTCGCACTATCACATGGACATGATAAAATGCTTCAATTTTTTAATTTTCTCATCGACCAATCTCTCGCTCCTGTGTCATGGATACTTTCCACCAACAAGTCATAAACATCTTCGACGATCCTAACCGGGCAAAACTGATTCTAGAATTAAGTATTTAACAATAAATGTAACATGAATTGTAACTGAAAGAATTGATAAGATCTTGATGATCAGGTTTTTAGAACTGCAGACATACCTATGGGATATTTCTGGCAAGCACAAAAAGAAATTAGAGCACAGATAAGGCATACAATATTATATTAAGGTAATAAAATTTTAAAATATGTTGCTCATACCTAAATATAAAGAACAATTAAAGGAATATCCATCTAATTGAATTAAAAGAATATGTTTTCCTAAATTATGTTACTAAATTTTTAAATTTTCTTAAATAGGCAATTTTTTCGGGCAATTTGTTGACATTCATGTATGCAGCAAGAAAAAAAAAGTGCATTACTTTTTTATTATATTAATTTAACGTTTGTATTTTACTAACTTTCAAGCTTACAATGTCTGGAAAGTTGACATTTCAAAAAGATAAATAAAAAAATAACTCCGCCGTGACAGTGAATCACTGCCGTGACCAGGATTCGAACCTGGGTTACTACGGCCACAACGTAGGGTCCTAACCACTAGACGATCACGGCTATCGGAGCAGTTGCAATATGAACAAAATAGCCGTACCAATGTTACAAAGATAAGATAGTATAGCGAAAGCTGTGCAGTGATTGGTTGCTTTATGTAGAGCAATGTCCGCAATTTGTTGCTCTGGCGCAACTTCATCTACCGTACAAACCTCAGTCGTCATAGCAACACAGAGAAAAACTAGTTTTTTAGGTACAATGTTTTGATTACTTTTTATTTTTTATTCTATTGAATTACACGCATACAGAAAACAATACTAGAAAGACTAAGGAAAGAGGTTTTATTATGTGAGTGAGAGTTCAATGTTAAAGAGAATTAATAGAGCATTATCGAGAAAGCCATACAAAAGAGAAAAGTCGTTAATTTAAAACCTCTTTGATAGGTATGCGATAAAATGATTCATCAAACTAGGTATATAAATAAATGAAAGACATAAAACCCGGTCATCTGTGAGTTATATCTACGAACCGAAGCTTTTGTACACAAGAAATAAATGTATATTCTCCAGTTATGCTCTCATCACGTAATAAAATACTGTTAATTTATGAACCACACAACTGATGTGGTATTTCCTGTCACAGGGTTTCATAATTTCACATTAAACACAAAGCAAGAATTTATGGAACGTGCAAACAGTTTCAGCAGTATACCTACTCATATCATCGCAGCAACAAAACAAGAATGAGCCAGCAATCGTTCTAGAACTTTCAGATATAAAACTTTGAATTTCAGTTAGTAGCTGGGACCAAATCAGTCTCTTATAAAACTAATTCCACAAAATATATACAAACTGGTTTAGTTTTTTTATCAAAAGAACCAATATGAAATTGACAGTAAATAACCGAACTATAAATGACACTACTAAGTGCAAGTTAAACTGTGGGCACAGCTGGTAATAAAATGCCCACCGTGAAGTTTAAATTACAACGATGATAGAGCCTGAACTCTCTACAGCTGTATTTGTTAGTAATCATTCAGATTAACAATAGACTTATTGTTCATTAACGCTGTCTTTTCTATTAAACTTTTTTTCCTGTTTATTAATTAAATTGGCATTTAAATGAAATAAAGACAAAACACTTCATTAAAATTCTTGACGCGTTATGATAATTATGAAAAGACATTATTAGGTATGAATCTTTGATTCCGCTATTATTTTCGTCTGATTTGTTGTTCTAAAAAAACCAAAAACAAAAAGTACGTATAGGTACCACATAGCACGTGTCACATTAATTATTTTGTGGCATTAGGATAAAGCTCTGTGGCCCTCGGGGAGCCCCCAGGCTCGTTGTGATGAGTATCTCTTTTGTACACAATACCCACTTAAAGGATATACGCCTATTTATTCTATGTAAACTTTTGTAGGTGTGTATTCTGTAGGGTGAACATGCTAAGTAAAGAGTAACTAATTAATTATTTCATCTCTATGAAAGTAAGTATAGTTCAACAATATAAAGTGTAGTTTCATTAAAATCTATCCATAATTGTACTTTTAAACATCCGCTTGGTAAGTTAATTCAACTTTCCCTGCTAGTTATAAAACTTATAATTATAGGTACAGCCCCATTTCAGGAATACAAAAGCACATAAAAATACAAAAGCACATACTAAAGTACTTTAAATTTATCTTCAGGTATAAGTATTTACAGTTTCGTGCAGCTGTAGAAAATCGGAATCGTAAGTCAACGTGATCGAAAGATATTTGTTTATTTATAACTTCAAGGAAAACTTACAACTGCAGCTTCAGGTAAAGGAATATAATTCAATATAAAAGGTATTTTGAAAATTTAACTTCAATTCGAAAATATTTCTAACAATGAAGTAATGCAACAAGTTTAAGAAATTAAGCTGTGTCCAGCAAGAAAAGTTTATCTATCTTAAGTAGCAATATCACTAGGCCTGAGAAGTTGAAAAGTATTCAATTTGCCCCTCATTATAATAGAAAAGAACAAATATAAATGTATAGTTTCATTACCGCTAATGAATTTGGAACTCTATCATAACTACTTTGGTACGTTTATCTAATATACCTAACAGTGTGCTCAGTTATCTCTTGTTTTGAACCAAACAATCTCAAGATCCTTTACTTAATACAAATTGGCAAGCCACAGACAGTCTAACTTTGTGTTTAACGTAACTTCTAATTCAATTACATATCAGTTAACTTTGAATCTGTGGGTTAATTTCTATCGTCTCAAAAATTCTTAACTTAGTAAGCTGAAACTTCCTTAAAGAATTCAGAAATTATAATTGGGCTTTGTACAAAAGTTATCTGAAAAAGCTACGTTACTCTATACGAACTAGTACCTTGGCTGCTGAAAAGCTTTGAGTTATTGAGACGATGTACTAAAGTACAAGCCAAGCCACTTCGGTACTGAAAAAATAGGTACCATTATATTATTATAATGGCACCTATTTTTTTACATATTATACATATTAGGTACCGCTTAGTTAGATGATCTGGCTTCACACATTCTTCCAACGCACCATGGAGGTCATCAATTTTTTAGAGAAACCCACCCTGAGACATAATTTGGGTAGTCCCGGCGCTTACCTACTTACTGCCTATTCTGCCCCTATTCGAAATACAATAATAGTATGCTGTTCGAAAGTTAAAAAGCAGAAATTTGGTAACTATGCAGTCGGGCATGTTTCACAGTGTGGTTATAGCTTACCACCAGTTTGCTTGACGAATTGTTTAAGAAAATCCATTTCATTTCGAAACCAGTGTGACGCATTTCAGGCTTTATGATCATTTAGCATAAGCAGTAAATTACGGATATTATCCGTTAATCATAATGTACCCTTCATAGTTCTAATATGTAGGTCTATTTTTTATCTTTGATTGAGTCTACTAATAGACGGATTTTCTTGGCGACGTGATGGCGGAGCGGTGTTCCAAATATTTTTCTCGTCAAATTCGTAATAAATAGTTATATGTGAGTTTAGTTCACGCATATAAACCGGTCAAGTAGAAAAATGAGGTCAAAAGCGCGTAAAAATTAGTTTTCTCTTAATTTACTAACTTATTTTCCGGAGCTCAAGCAGCATTTAACCCGCGAGAGCCTACTGTTTCTGTTTAAGGCTTAGAACGCTTCATTGAAGCTCACCTTTTGTTTCAAGAGCCTCTTCTCCAACAAAGGAAAAGATTCACAATGGATAAGACCGGGGCAGGGTTTACACGATACGCCTTTTTATTTCCTCATTTTTCATGTTTTAAGATAGAATTACTTCTTAGGATCTACGAGGGGGTGTAGATCTGCCTTATCTTGTAGCTTAAGTTTAATAAGCCATTTTAGAGTTGGTTTAAAGTTATTGTAAAATTAAATTGCAATGATTAACCCTTTAACCGCCGCGGTCAGATATATTTGACAAATATTTTCGAATCCATTCCGCCAAGGTCGTATATATACGACTAAAACCACCATTCGTTTCACATGCTTTTTTTATTTAATAACGCTACAGTATATTAAAAAGATCTTAATATTTGGTAAATGGTTAATCAAGTAATCATTTACAATTCATTACACTTAAGTCTCTAAATTAGAAAACCTTAAAAATATGTCAGAAGTTATATAAATTACTGATATTATTATTAGAAAATTGCATTGATGTCCAGCGCCATTGCCGGATATATACGACCATAGGAACGGGACATAACCAAACATTTACTGATACGGAAATCCACTTATGTAAAGCTATTTCTGTTTAAACTGACTATTTTTTTTTAATTAAAACAATTAAAGAAATTGTAACTATAGAAAAAAATATGTTTAATTTCTTTAAACATAATTATAAAAATGTCAGTGACTGAGTTAATGATTCCAATCCCTAGCGTGCATGTTTTGAAACGAATTTTGCTAGTGCACCCAGCGCCACGGTCGGAAATAGACGACCGCTTCTGACGTCATAAACGAATCCCACCTTGTGGAATTATCCATTAGTGTTGTGCCTACGCATTAGTTATTATGTTCGTGTTATCGATAAATGTGATTTAACTACATTAAAAGATGTAAACTTCATCACAGTATAGAGTCATAAAAATATTCATCTCTAGCCTAAGATATTGTGGGGAAATCAATAAATCTTTCAAAATCTTTTAAACGATCTTTGTTTCATTTGATTACCGAAATACATACTATTAGAAATTTAATTTCAAAGTTACTTTTTCTATGTATATTTATCTGTTACCTCTGAAACAGCTGAAACTATTAAGATAGAATTTGAAGTGTGCGAAGCTGGGACGGGTATATCGATCTACCATTGAACATCCCTATTTGTTGCAGGTATTTATTTTTAGATTTGCTGTACTTGGCGCTGGGAGCACGACAACTGATATAAAGTCTGGCGGGTAAAGGGTGAAGAAGTTTGTCTTGATTATATTGTTTTATTTTCTGAAGGAATATTACATATCTTTTTGTAGTATTTTTTATTGCACAACATATTTAAATTCCATAAGAAGTGTTGTATAAGCTAATAAATACAAGTTCACTTATCCATGCTTACGTACAGTGCAGTAATAACATAATACCTGTTTTCCACCATCTAATTATTTCCATCGCCAAAGGGCTTCGCTTTATCCCCGACATACATAGGTACATACTAAAACTTCATTTAGAATATAATATAATATAATCAGGAGCTTTATCTATACAAAAAGTATGCAACGGAGCATTAATCGTAATATAATAAAACTCTTCTAAACTCTTCAACTTGTCCTTAAAATTAATTTACTATGGCTAAGCTTCGAATAGCAGGGAATTGACACTTCACGTACTGAGAAGATTGTCTGAAAAATTGATGTAAGCAACGAAGTTTAGATCAAATTGTTTCATCTAGATTGTTTGTGAATCACAACTCTAGTCAAGATTTTGGATTCGGAATTAATTTTGGTAACGGCGATCTTCTAGTAAAATATATGAATGTGCCTTATTCTTCATGCTTGCTATAAGCTGAGGATAATTCTTACGCCATTAAAGCTGTATAACTAAAATAAAACCGAAAACAAGAGATTTCCTTAAACAATTTTTTTAAGAATAGATATTTAATACTTTTTACGGTAATTTCCTTTCGCAAAGAAACAAAATGTCTTGTTATCGCTCAAAGTTTCTTTTTGTGTTCATTTCCCCGATGATAACAGGGCCGGTCGAAAAAAGAACAAATGATTTCGTTCACTTGACTGCACTACAAAGGCCGACTTACGCTCTAACTGAATACTGCTACGTCGATAGTCGTAATCGTAACACTTTTATTTCAAATGATTATTGTCTTTATAGTTTTTTGTTTATAATAAATAGACTTTAATCTCTGATTTTAGTCCGCGTAGGTTCTGCTTAGTATAGCCCTATCGCCGCTGGATAGCGGGTCATAAGAGGCGACTAATCAGACTGGCACCCGCTTGAAGACAGTACCCCTTCAGTACCTCCGAATGGCTATCTACCACCCTTCATATAAAATCAGTGTTGTGGCAATATTTTATGTACAGACAGGTCCTTCCTTAACCCGTGTGCTTCACTTAATTGAGGTGCAATTGAGATCAAAAATATGTATGATTCAGAATGTGGGTTAGTAAAAGAACTAGCCGTATCAAAATATCTGAATACACATTGACCCTCTTTGTATTAAACGTAGTCTACTAGACCACAAATATGTGGTATGGTGGAAGAGCTATAAAAAAACTGAGAATTTAAATTATCACCTCTGGCAAGCTTATTCAATAGGGCATATTTCATTCAGGGTATATTTCAACCGCAATTAGAATTAGTTTTAGACCACATCCAGAGGCAGTTTGTTGT
The DNA here is from genome assembly GCA_944452665.1 of Stenoptilia bipunctidactyla. Taxonomy (NCBI): domain Eukaryota; kingdom Metazoa; phylum Arthropoda; class Insecta; order Lepidoptera; family Pterophoridae; genus Stenoptilia; species Stenoptilia bipunctidactyla. Next base: position 16,554,990 of record OX101726.1, read on the forward strand.
ATTCTACAAAGTATTGGTTATCAAAAGTTTACTATTATACTGTCGTGAGTTCCCGCGATGTTCTCTAGTATGTTATGAGCTTTTGTGCTAGCTATTATTTTTTAGGTTTGTTCATCTTGCAATGGTAATATTTTTAAATATCTGTGATATTAATCAATGTTGTAAAATAATGAAAATTAAAAGAATCACTATAACATAATCATTAATAATTTGACGACCGGCTGGTGTAGCGGTAACATACATTGCCTTGTATGCCAGAGGTCCTGGGTTCGAATCCCGGCGGCGGCGGATATTTGTGAACACAGATATTAGTCGTCAAGTCATGGATGTTTATATGTTTATTTAAGTTTATTCTCATAAAAAATATGTATTTATTCAATATGTATGTTTATATATTTCTTAAGTATATCAGTTACCTAGTATCCATAACACAAGTTCTTTAAGAAACTTAATTTGGGCTAGATAATGGTGTGTGAATGTCAGAAATATTTATTTATTTATTAATAAAAACTGCAACTACCATCTATGTGTTATATTTGAAAACAAAAAACTTAAGGTTAATATATGTAGTTGACTACACTTTATCTTCTTTGCATTTAATTATGACATTGAAATTATTCTTGTATGAATCGAATAGGCAAACACATTTCTATGCATTATGTAAGATAGTGGCTGCCTTTTCTCCACTTACATGAAAAATACATTACTCCTCTCCTAATATCAAATAAATTATTCATATATCTTACAAATGTATGGAGTCATGTTAGTATTATATAAATACTTTGAAATAGAGTTATGGCTTTCATTTCGGAGTATGCTCTTCATTTTTACTTATCGCTGTTGATTTTTCAAAAATGGTCTATTCACATTTCATAATATTATTAAACATTCACATTCAATATGTTAAGTATCATCTAAGGAATAGAGCCAATAAATTTATCCTTGTAAGAATTATGCCAGTCCACAATATTTAGTATTTAGGTACCTAAATGAAATCTCTCAACATCAGTTTTATTGGGTTTCCTCGTAAATAACCTCAAACACAATAAAAATCTTTAATTCAAAATATAATTAGTGTCTTGCGTGTCTATACAAAAGAACACATTTACACATAAAACAATATCGTTACTTTTTGATTATTCGTCCAAAATGAGCTCTTAACTTAATCGAATGAATGATGTGGTACTATCGATTCCGTTTTTACTCGTGTTCCTCAGGATAACTAATCGCCGATCCTCGACAAGATTTGACGGTTCATTTGTCTTCCCTTCTTCATCCCTTCAGCCCTTACGTGAGTTTAGACGTATGGGAATTTGAAATTTCTTAGGAAAGGTTTCTGGGTGTTCTATTTATTTTTAACGTAAATGCTTTTGCTTGGATATAAAACTAATTATTTAACACTGTACGTGTTGTAATTTGAAAGTTTTCTATTGTAGTGGCCAAGGTTTGTTTCATGTATCTAACCTATTAGTAGGATGAATATATGTAAGTTATAAAATATTTTTCAAAATAATATATTTTCATATTCAGATGCAGAAATGAATTATTTTTGATAACACACTTCCAACAGTACTTTTCACAAGGCACTGAAGCTACCAGGCAGTTCAGCATTAATACTCATTTATTAGTTTTTAACTCTCAAAAGAGTTTGTACTGCATTATCACTTATTACTTCGTAGAAAGCCAAACTGAAAACGTTGTACTTAAAACGTTAAAAATCCCAGTTTCAGCTTATCGACAATAATCCACAACGTAAAAATTTTCGAGTTTATAAAAGTGAGAAGTAGCTCCTTTAGTAAATTAAAAACAGGAATTCGATTATATCGTATATTTGTTATTTTATTTTATAGGAGTTACAATATAAAATATAATATAATATTCATTAATAATTTAGTGGCACAAGCAAAGTTAAATCAATTATGTACCGTAATTTCAGGAACAGACCATTTTTGATGGTGCCTATAAAATGCCGATTTTAAATATTTAAACTTTAATTTTATCCTTGTTATACATGAAGCTGGAAGAAAGGGCTAAAAGTCTCTACATTTTTCTACATCTCTGTAGTATTTCTAAAATAGGAAGCCAAATTAATTACATCAAAAATTCCACTTAACAAGACCCAAGTGTGTATTTAATAAAGTAACCAAACAAACTTTTCCACTTAAACCAAAATTTTGATGAGTATCATATATTTCGCACAAATCGTTTTTCTTGTTTGTATAAACTTGATTTTATGAATTATTAATTTGTGCCAATAAAGTGCTACTTTGATAATAGTTTGGGGAAAAAGTCTTTTCGCATTATAGTATGTATGAACTTGTAATAAAATCTCTTTGGCTATAGTATTTGTATCTGGCTGGTTTTGGTATCATTGAAAGTTAAAATTTTAAAGAACATAATTCCAAATTCAAATGAGGAAAATATGTGTTTTTAAATCAAATAGGTCTTTTCTAATTATCTAGCTCCTCGTCACTTGCCACCGGGTAAGTAAGGTATAGGTAAAAAGCTGATTAAGTTGAAAATTAATCAAAAAATATTTTCAACATTTTATTTACCACCACATAATACAACAATTTATCTTAAATATTAGTATAGATTATAGATTCTACTCTAACACTTAATATTGGTAGATATTCAATGTGTTTATTTGTTTAAAATTCAAATCAAAACACCACGAATGTTAGGAGCAGATAAAACAGTGTGACATAAATTTAGCGCTGAATTTTGAATGTATTGGTGATAATTAAATTTCTGTCACGTAAATTTAATTATTTTCGTTAAACAGGTAATTACTTCTATCTACGTATTATTAATCAAAACGATCACCATAATAAGGAACAATGAATATAAATTAGACGGTGATTGCTTGTGATTACGCTAACCACAGCACAGGTATTACCTGAGGCAGTGAAAGTGCTCCAGTTTTAATGATTACTCGAGTAAAATGCGTTGACAGACATTTGTAGAGAGCGGTATATTTTGTACAAACTTTTTAAATGAGCAGCGTTATTTTTAAGTTAGAACGTAGTCGTTTAATTCGTTTGTTAGGCAAGTGCTCCGGTAGCCGTGATCGTCTAGTGGTTGAGACCCTACGTTGTGGCCGTAGTAACCCAGGTTCGAATCCTGGTCACGGCAGTGATTCACTGTCACGGCGGAGTCATGTTTTTTGTTTAATTTTCCAAAACAGCTTTTTTGACAATTTCATTCGGCGAGTAGGTTCTAAACACTCTTAAAATATATAAGTTTAAATAAAAACTTGCTCTTAGAACCATCTTTTTGGACTGAATTTGAAGTTTTTCTCTAGACATTTTCGAGAAACGTACGTAAAATGGAACCTAAAAATTAATTACACTTTTTGAAAGAGTTATTCGGTCTAATACTATGGTATAGTTATTAGATAGTTTTTCGATAAATTATCATTTATTAATAAATTATTAAGTTTATAAGTCACCCTTTTAAGGTATATTGTACCAAATCAGACATGCATATTTTGAAATTTTTGTGGTTTATTTATATAGATAATAACAAGTGTGTTTGCTTGAATACTTACTCTACTATCAACGTAGTTTTACTATATTATTCAAACATAAGAATTGAGTTTAGCAATTCTTGTATTTTTCTTCATAGTTAGGTATTTTTTTTAAGCTTTTAAATATTTCAATACCATTTCGTATTAACGAAGTATAATCTATCATACTGTTATATAATATTATACAATCTAACTTGTCACTTGTCAGGTGAGATTGAAGTCAAACCTGATTCAAACAGTCGCCAAAAAACGTCGTTTTTTTTTAATAACAATGTTCAAATTGTATTCTCTCTTTTTAATTCTAACGTCCCTATTAAAACCGTCAAATCTATTTACCGCTGGATATTAAACATAATTCTATTATATAAATGGGACCGCCGTATTTGTGAAAAGCCATTTAACTTCCAAAGAAATGACGGCTTCTAGTAAAATTGCCAAAAAACCCCAGTGGAGTCGCGTCCCCAGTTTATCAAAGGTTAATTAAGATTTATCATTCTCGGAAAAAATGTTTTAACATAAAAAAGAGTACAAAATTAAATTGCCAGCAAGGGATTTTAAGCCTGAATACAGAGCGTTGCATAAAAACAGTAAGACTGGCAGTTATGTGGATCATGAAATATACATTTGTAAGATTAATATCCCGTGAGAGTTAAAACAAAAAAAAATTCATTCCTTTATTTATTTGAAATCGGCGATTTTCTGACTTTAATTATAGCAAATACCTACTGACAACATAACAATTGGTTTATGGGTATTGTCAAGTGTGATAGTCTAATTATGCTTTAAAATTTATTTGAAACTTAAAACTGATAATTTTCCTATTAATTAAAATATAATTATCATACCTACATATGTTAAACAATTCTGTTCACTTAAGTTTTATAAAAGAACACCACAAAAAATACTCAATTCAATGCTGACTATTTAAAAATATACACATTTTAGGCTTAGTTGGTAACTAAAGTAATTACGGAATCCAAATAGTACCTACCAACTTACTGGCTAAAGAAATACTTTTATCTGCTCACCAAACCCTCAGTATGGCAACTATTTAAACCCTAACATTTTATATCTCAAGCTATAAAATGTAACCAATAAATACTGTTTTCGAAAGAAAACGAATCCAAGTAGTCATTTATTTAAAAAAAAAAACGTCTTTGAAAAATCTTAGCTTAAAATTCTGCAAGTCAACTGAAGCGATAACGATAGAGACAGAAATCGCCTTTACGAGAGCATCTCTAACTAACTGTTATTTACTTTTTGAACGTGAAATAGATCGGGAAAACAAATTAAAAGGAAATAAAAAGCTTTGGCAACGATTCACAATATCTCCAAGTGCTCAATATCGTCTAGACTGCGGTGACTCAATCGCCATTTTGTGTCGTTCACAGCACGCCATTCTCTTCCAGCCATTTTCGTACTTAGTTAATCTTTTTATATACTTATTATTTACCTAAGTTTTTTAAAATATTATCGAATCTTAAGACCTACGCTTGTACCAGAAAAGAACTAATATTCTATTGAAAATTTTATGTTGTTTAATCTAGCTAAGTAGGCAAATAATTCCTAAAACTTTGTTTGTACTTTATTAGAATCGTGTTTTGCAATCAAGACTATCAAATATTGGATGAATAAACATGTAATTTAATCTATGTAAAATGAATATTTACCAAAATTTTCATTAAGGCAGAGTTTTCAACGTCGAATTTAATTACATGTACTGTCCGGATAACAATCCAATCACTTAATTAAAAATGCAAATATTTACATTTGACATTACGAACGACTGTATCTAAAGAGTTAGCTAAACTTATATTGCTATATTGGTATATGTATTGTTTGATGGAAGGATCCGTCGACATAAACCGCTTTGCTTTTCCAATTATTTTTCAATAAAAAAATGAAAAGGGTTTGCAAATTGTGACTAACGAATGCCATACCTTCGTCAGACCTACACAGAGCTATACCTATAAGTATATGTATTGCTCATATAATTTTATGGCCATTTGTTATCATTTATTATTCATATTTTACAATGGCTGACAGGTTCATGGAAACTCTAATCTCAGGGATTTCTAGCTCATTTCGTATTCACCCTGAGGTTTCCTCTAGCTTTTTAATATAACTTTATAAGAGAAGCTATAATTCATCGTTTTATTTTCCATTTAGTCTGACGTGTAACTTCTTTTGTACAACATGTGCTCTTGGCACTTTTGCTTACTGGAGATAAATTTATGAATACCAAACATAAAATTTGAACGAAATATAAATATGAAAAGGGCGACTGTACGCAGGAGTCGGAATTCACAATGAGAAATGGAATTAAGGTAAAATTATGTTAAATTTTTTTTTTTTTTTTTTTTTTATATTGAAAGGATAGGACGTTTGTCTTCCATGCCACCTGATGGAAAGTGCGCATGAAGACTATGGTGTTACACGTCCATCCACGAGAAACCTATTCACTCGACACTTAAAAGTTCCAGGACTGTAGTGGTCAGGAAAAACAGACGCAGGCAGATTGTTCCACACCTTGGCAATCCGTACCAAAAAGGAACTATCGAAGCGCTTTGTTCGACTTCTTGGTGTATCCACTATATACGGATGGAAGTTCTGTCTGCGTCTGGTAGTTCGGTGGTAAAAAGGGGTGGGTTCAATTTGGTCAAAAAGAGTACTCGCACACTCACCAAAATGTAGCCGATAAAATACTGTCAAACAAGCAACCTTACGACGATGCTCCAGCGTCTGCATTTTTTTATTTGTAAGGTTGTTGTTATTTATGAGTTTTCGGGCTCTTCGGTCAACAGAGTCTAGCGCTTCGAGCTGGTATTTGGCAGAACCATCCCAAAGGTGACTACAGTACTCCATGCAAGACCTCACTTGGGCTGTGTATAAGTTAAGGAGCCGTTCAGGGCTGAAGTACCGCCGGACCTTCGAGATGATACCCAATTTTTTGGAAGCCGTTTTTGCCATAGACTCAATTTGTTGTCCGAAGTTTAATTTGGACGTTATTGTGACGCCCAAAAGCCCTAGTTGATCGGTGATGGGAACAGATACATTCTGGAAAGTGGGCGTAAGAGTAAAATGTATAATTAAGGTAAAATAATAAAATTTAACTATTCTTTTGGTATGGTTTGATTAATTATAATCTGCGTTTCTCATAATTCTAGTAAAACTTAATGGTGACCGTATAACCTGCACTTGTATACAAGTATACTTATATACTTGTATTTACCCTGGCGGTCATCATCTATCGATTTAATTCGCAGTTTTCACTATTAAAATTGTAAATTCTGTGTTTAGCCATAAGTAATTGTTTCCTATTGTGAAGAAATAAATAAATAAATGATGATGATGATAAATAATTAGGTATGATGATGAAAATAAAATTAAAAGTAAAAATTTTGAGAGAACAATGAGTTGGACCTAATTTTTAGGTGCAGTGATTATTCACTTCTATATTACAATGCTATATTCTATACTACATTTCTATGTTACGTCAAAAATTAAATGAATTCCCCAGACAATTACACCATCTAATTTTCCACCATCTAAGCAAAGCCTGCGATATGAGATACCATGTAGTGAACTAGCGGGAACCCAGAATATAAATAAACTTATATAGGTATAAGATAAATAAGTAGACCCTGAATTTTTTTTCTTTTTCCGTGCGGGGATCGAACCTCACGATTAACGTTGTAGCATATAAGACCACTGCGGCACGGAGTCCATAGCACAAGTTCCTTAAGAAACTTAATTTAGGCTTGATAATATTGTGTGAGTGTCAGAAATATTTATTTATTTATTTATACTTTTACTGATGTCTTGCATTTATCTACCTAACATCTGATTTGATGGTAAGTGACAGTAAGGTTGAAAATTACAGCCTGGGATGTTATTACTTGCTATTCATAAATCTTCGAGTGAAGATTCTTGGCGCTAAAATTTATACGAATGGTTGATAGTACAACCATTTCAAACTGCAACCAGCTTTTCTTAGGCTGCAAACTTGAAGATCGCGAGCGCTGCGGCGACCGCGGCACGGGCCCGGGCCCGGGCGGTTTGTACAAACTTGAGCATCGCGGTAGCGGTTTGTTTGGGCCGCCCGCGCCCGCATCTGCGCTCATCCAGCTAGCAGCCTTAGGGCTGTTTTCAACCGACTTCCAAAAAAGGAGGAGAATCTCAATTTTTCTGTTTTTTTCAAATCACATTCCACCTAGGGTTAAATACCTGTAAAATAGCAAATGTAGTATTCAGAGTATGACCGTACCATCTATAGATGCGACTATCGTGTGTGTTTTATTATGACACCAGTCCCTTTGTGTGTTCTCTACAAAATAAACTAGTTATAGGTACTTTATAGGTTACTTTGAAGCGATTTAGAAATCAAATCGGTCATTGATGTGTGTTACCTATGCCATCTATCAAAACGAACGGTGTTAAACGAACTGCTGTAACAGCGAGACGAGTTTTACTTTCAAGAACCTCATGTATTCATTTATTCCTTTGTTTCAGGTTCCAGTGATGCAGCGTGATGTTCGTTAACGCTAGCGAAGATGGCGCGGCGGAGGTCCTTGAGAACGAGCATACCGCGCCATTGCTCGCCGGCTACTTGCTCGTGTCTATCATTGGTATCGTAGGTAATGGATAGATTCATTAGTAGCATTTGAAGACGTTAGTAGCCTACCTCGGACTGATAGGATGGGTGTCTAATAAATACATTAATTTAGAAAAGATGTTTAAAATAAAAGGTCAGGGATATTACTTCACCTTTGAGAGATTGTCGAAGCATGACAGAATTCTTAAGTAATGATATAAATGATTCGAGTAAAATAAAGAGAATTAAACACTTTTATTGATTAATTTTTTAATTGGAAATTTAAATGAACACTATTGTCTTTATTATGATTTAAATTCCGCTCGATGAAAGAGAAAATGGTGCCGCCACATAAAAGAACTGGATTTTAATTAACTCTAAAATTGATTATACACAAAACCAAACAATAAAATTTACTTTCCGCCGCAGTGTCATTTGCATAAAAAACCAGGGATGCTTTTAAAATTAATCCGTACTCTAAATACTGGTTTATAATTGATTGCTGTCATTAAGAATATTTTTTTGGTGATTTTCATATGAAATCTCACAAGAATGAGTGGATTCTAAACTATGTCGACGCAAAATTTTATATATTGCATTGCGCTATTCAGGTGAATTAAGTTCAAACAAAAAACCCACGTTTGCACAACTTGCACAACCATGATGCTTGGTGGTAGGATCCCTTCTGGGTCCGCCTGGCTAGCGACCACCCTTTATATAAAGTCTGCCGCCAAATGTTACCGCTCCGGCGGTAATGTGTTCCGGCAATATTGTATAAAGAGCCAGTTTCTTCCTAAACCCGTGTGCTTACATCTTCGACCTCATCGTCACTTACCATCAGGTGAGATTGAGGTCAAACGCGGGTTTAGTCACTTATAAAAAAAAAAAAAAAACTTCAATATATCTATATATCTTATTACTTAATACCTACTTAAATATATACCAAATACCTAATTTTATTTGATTCGAAATCATGGATGTTCATTTTATACGTCATTTTTGGTAACTTTGAATTTCATTCTAACTTTGAACAGTCATTCAATTTTTTTTTTCTTACCTTTAGTGTACCAAAAAAATCAAAATACTGTCTTAAATGGAACTTAGCAATATCAATCAAGCTACTTTAAATAAAACTATATCAGTTTTAAAATATATTTTCAAGTTTTTACCGATCTTTTATAGTGCGTCTTTCATAGAGTTTCATTTCGTAATAAGCATTACTGATATAAACATGATTCATTTTCCAAATCCGGGCTATTTCCTCTTTCAGTTCAGTATATTTTTTTTATTTTTTCATTTATTATTTTTTGCAAATTATGGGTATTTGATACTGCTATGTCAATTATGTTAGCTATTTTGAGGCCCTTGTCCATAAGAGTTATATCTGGTCGATTATTGTGTATCGTTTTATCGGTAAATATAGCTCAATCAAAGTAATTTATTTATTTTCATTATTTGCACATTTTTGCAATCTTAATCTAAAAATATCTTGTAAAAGAACACAATTATGTCTAAGTGCCTGAACTAGGTTAACCCTGTTTTTCAACCTTAGAATTACGTACCTAATACCATATAAAACCTAACATATCCATATAAAAGTAACGGAGTATTAATAAAAAAATATAATAGTAATTAAAGTTACCCAAGATGACTATAATTTCTATGCTTATATTTTTTAAGCTAAGTTTATAATGTAATATTGTCAATGTTAGAATTATTTCTTTGTAAAATATCTCTGATAACTACCCATTCGTCACTCGTTTCGTGTCTCTTCGCATAGAACATTTATTAAGAACAGAATTAATTGTATACTCGTGCCAGTACGGACAGGACAGAAACTTGAATTTTAAAAATTTTACCGTTTATAAGCTTGTGCTGTTTTGGTTGAGACTCATACGAAAAATTTCTTTATTTTAATTTTAAAACTGTTTATAAAAATTTATGTTTCTTCGCAAGGATTCACGGCTAAAGAGAAACGGAATCTAATAATCTGTTGGTTAGTATGGTACATGACTTGACCAAATTAGCAAAATTATAGCTTTAAAATCAGCCATAGATTAGCGTGTCGTTTAAATATTCATATAAAGATCTGTATTTGTTATTTTTTATGAAGATGCATTTTCAGCCATGATTCTTTACGATTTCACACTTAGGGCCGTATTTTAAAACGATACTTAAAACTAAAACTAGTTTTAAACAAAGTTTAAATCGTTGAGCTTATTATCAAACGTAACTTAAAACTGCGAAAACCAAACGAATATCAGTAGAACAAATATTAGTGTTTAGCTTTATTTTAAAACTTAACTTAAAACTCTATTTGCGTTTGCTTATTATTGAAAGAATATTAACTGCCAAACTATACTTAATCATAATTTTGAACACAGTTTTATATGCGTTTTGGTAGGTTTGGTCATACCCACACTTAAGTAGCGAAATTTACATACTTTTTGGCTCCTTGTAATATAATATTCTATTCTGTGAATTGAATTTAAGCGATTGCTCCGCTCACTATTTAGACTAGATAAATACACACAAGTTGCAAAAAGGTTAAAAGAAATTGACCCCCCTTTGAATCTGTTTTTTTATTTTCTACCACATGTTTAAACTTCTTTAGTATTTCTTTCAGAAGATTGCGCTCTTGCATCGTAAAATTATTTTTACGAGGCATTTTGCTTTCGCTAGCTTAATTACTTAATTGTATTATAGTAAGTAAGGGTCGTATTATAGAACAAAACTTAAAAGCAGTTTAATATGTTATTAGATGATGTGAGTTTAAATAACGATTCCGGTTTTAAGTAGGTACGCGTCGCATTACTGAATGAATATTAAGTTCTGTTTAACTAAATCTTACTTATTTATCCGTACTTGGCTTATAACAGTTTTTACTATGGATGATATTTGTTCTCGTTTACAATTTAATAAAAATTATAATCAGATTCGTTTTACGCATACTTTCTTTTTGTATGCTAGATTTGAAATCGTTTTTTTCACCTAAGAAGAGTATTAACTGTAAAGTATTTTGTAAGAATTTCAAAGCAAATATATTAAAACTCTATAAAATGGCTTGAAGTTACCTTACTTACCTAAAATAAGAATTAATAAAAACTATTAGAGTCAATGTATGTTACCGCGAACGGAACGTTTAAATAGTTTGACGTTACGGACGGACGTGACGTGAACCTTCGTTCGTTGTCGTTTTATATTAATTGTTTGATTGGGTTATATTCGAATTTTTTTCGTTCGGCCTTGCCTTTCGTATGTTAATACTTACTTACTTACTATAATACAATTAAGTAATTAAGCTAGAGAAAGCAAAATGCCTCGTAAAAATAATTTTACGATGCAAGAGCGCAATCTTCTGAAAGAAATATTAAAGAAGTTTAAACATGTGGTAGAAAATAAAAAAACAGATTCAAAGGGGGGTCCATTTCTTTTAACCTTTTTGCAACTTGTGTGTATTTATCTAGTCTAAATAGTGAGCGGAGCAATCGCTTAAATTCAATTTACAGACTAGAATATTAAACGGAGTCAAAAAGTATGTAAATTTCGCTACTTAAGTGTGGGTATGACCAAACCTACCAAAACGCGTATAAAACTGTGTTCAAAATTATGATTAAGTATCGTTTGGCAGTTAATATTCTTTCAATAATAAGCAAACGCAAATAGAGTTTTAAGTTAAGTTTTAAAATAAAGCTAAACAGTGATTAAACTAATATTTGTTCTACTGATATTCGTTTGGTTTTCGCAGTTTTAAGTTACGTTTGATAATAAGCTCAACGATTTAAACTTTGTTTAAAACCAGTTTTAGTTTTAAGTATCGTTTTAAAATACGGCCCTAAGTAAGTTAACACACGAAAGGCAAGGCCGAACGAAAAAAATTCGAATATAACCCAATCAAACAATTAATATAAAACGACAACGAACGAAGGTTCACGTCACGTCCGTCCGTAACGTCAAACTATTGAAACGTTCCGTTCGCGGTAACATGCATTGACTCTAATAGTTTTTATTAATTCATATTTTAGGTAAGTAAGGTAACTTCAAGCCATTTGATAGAGTTTTAATATATTTGCTTTGAAATTCTTACAAAATACTTTACAGTCAATACTCTTCTCAGGTGAAAAAACGATTACAAATCTAGCATACAAAAAGAAAGTATGCGTAAAACGAATCTGATTATAATTTTTATTAAATTGTAAACGAGAACAAATATTATCCATAGTAAAAACTGTTATAAGCCAAGTACGGATAAATAAGTAAGATTCAGTTAAACAGAACTTAATATTCATTCAATAATGCGACGCGTACTTAAAACCGGAATCGTTATTTAAACTCATATCATCTAATAACATATTAAACTGCTTTTAAGTTTTGTTCTATAATACGACCCTTAAACGACACTTCAAATTCAATAATAAAAAATACTCTTGTGTCAACAGCCTGACTGCGACGTATTCACAGATAATTTGGGGACTATTCAGTCTAAATGTCTGTATTTTTGTGAATGCGGGTGCCCGCTTTAAATGTTTTACGTGTGACACCTTTGTACAAATTTTTCTTTATTCTTGTTTTCTTTTTTTTTGTTGTGTAAAACTAACTGTGTTAGTTATGTAACTGGGCACTGTCCGTATAACTAACAATAAATAAATAAATAATAATAATAATAATGATTATGTGTTTTGATATAGGTATCAGTCGCCGAGAAATGGCTAACTTAGGGTCGTATTATAGAACAAAACTTAAAAGCAGTTTAATATGTTATTAGATGATGTGAGTTTAAATAACGATTCCGGTTTTAAGTACGCGTCGCATTACTGAAGTCGCAGTATTAAGTTCTGTTTAACTGAATCTTAATTATTTATCCGTACTTGGCTTATAACAGTTTTTACTATGGATAATATTTGTTCTCGTTTACAATTTAATAAAAATTATAATCGGATTCGTTTTACGCATACTTTCTTTTTGTATGCTAGATTCGAAATCGTTTTTTCACCTAAGAAGAGTATTAACTGTAAAGTATTTTGAAAGAATTTCAAAGCAAATATATTAAAACTCTATCAAAAGGCTTGAAGTTACCTTACTTACCTAAAATAAGAATTAATAAAAACTATTAGAGTCAATGCATGTTACCGCGAAAGGAACGTTTCAATAGTTTGACGTTACGGACGGACGTGACGTGAACCTTCGTTCGTTGTCGTTTTATATTAATTGTTTGATTGGGTTATATTCGAATTTTTTTCGTTCGGCCTTGCCTTTCGTATGTAATACTTATTTACTTACTATAATACAATTAAGTAATTAAGCTAGAGAAAGCAAAATGCCTCGTAAAAATAATTTTACGATGCAAGAGCGCAATCTTCTAAAAAAAATATTAAAGAAGTTTAAATATGTGGTAGAAAATAAAAAAACAGATTTCTTTTAACCTTTTTGCAACTTGTGTGTTTTTTATCTAGTCTAAATAGTGAGCGGAGCAATCGCTTAAATTCAATTCACAGTAAAGAATATTTTTATATTACAAGGAGCCAAAAAGTATGTAAATTTCGCTACTTAAGTGTGGGTATGACCAAACCTACCAAAACGCGTATAAAACTGTGTTCAAAATTATGATTAAGTATAGTTTGGCAGTTAATATTCTTTCAATAATAAGCAAACGCAAATAGAGTTTTAAGTTAAGGTTTAAAATAAAGCTAAACAGTGATTAAACTAATATTTGTTCTACTGATATTCGTTTGGTTTTCGCAGTTTTAAGTTACGTTTGATAATAAGCTCAACGATTTAAACTTTGTTTAAAACTAGTTTTAGTTTTAAGTATCGTTTTAAAATACGGCCCTTAGAACAAACTCACTGCTCCTTTATAAGTCGTTTCTTGTATGTCGTAAAAGGCGACGTATCCGAGTGACTCTCGCTTGGCGGTAGTTCCTGTTCAGGGTCCGTATACCTAGCAATCTCTCTTTATACAAAGTCTGCCGCCAATTATCTACGCTACCCCGATAATGTATTCCAGATTATTTTTATAAAATGCCAGTTCCTTCCTTAACGCTTGTTATGGTAATGTACGGCCTCATCATTACTTGCCATCAGGTAAGATTGAGGTAAAAGGAAGTAAAGCGGCTGACTGAAAAAATAATGTATCTACATTTATAAGTCTGTACTCTTTTGTAAATTATAGTATTTCCCCTGCCAGGTAATGTAAGTCTGATGGCCGCGTTAATGTCGGGCGGCGCATCGCGTCTGCGCACTCCGCAGCTGCTGAGCTCCTGCGCCGCCGATCTGCTGGTGTGCGCCGCCAGTGCGCCGCTAGCCGCCACCAGAGCTGCTAACATGCATCACTTGCCGTGCCAAGTTACCTATTATATTGAGGTGAGAATTGGTTATAATCATCAACATCATTCAGCCAGGAGTCGGCTTCTGCTGGACAAAGGCTTCCCCAAAGGTTCTTAACACCAATAGGTCCATCGCTGCTCACATTCAGCGTTTACTGGCAGCCTTGACCAGATTGTCGGTCCATCTTTCGGGGGGGCTACTTACGCTGCGTCTACATCTTGAGTGGCGTACGTGGTCGCTACTCGGGAACGGTTCTGCGAGCTATGTGGCCTGCCCATTGCCACTTCAAATTCGCAACTTTTCTGGCTATGTCGCTTAGTTTAGCTGCCGAGCTCCTGCGCAGCCGACCTGCTGGTGTGCGCCGCTACCCGAGCCGCTAACATGCATCACCTGCTGTGCCAAGCCACGTACTATATTGAGATGAGAATAGGTTTTAAACTAAACTAGAGATTTAGTTTTGACACCGAATAGAAAAATGGTTTATTTGTTTCAGATTAAAAGAAAGTTCCCACGATTTCACCATTAAGCATGCAAGATCAGCTATAAGCATCTTTATAGCTAAGTGCTTTACAGCATGTTTGTTCCCTCACCACGCAAGTTTAGTTGTTACTAAGCATATCCACTTTTTAAAAATTATGTTAAATAAATGAAGTACTTAGGTGAACTTTGGACTTAACAGTTATGTTAAAGCTTTTAATTTTTTCACATTTTCCTAAAGCTTTAATTCTATAGTAGTCTATTTGTGTTTAAATTCGTAAAACGTAACTCGCATTATCAAAAGCAAATCAGCTGTAATCTTCAAAGTCAATTATATAAATCCGTCAAGTACAGCAACAGAGCAACGTTTCATTTAATGAAAACGTTTGCAAGTCTAAACTAAATCTATCCGCTTTTGTAAATAAAAGTATTTTTCAAACCGGATTTATCGAATTTCACTTTACATTTAAACTAGACGTTTCAGTCTCTTTTCAGCCTTAGAAATAAGCTGACACTTTTAAAAACTTGCATCCGTCCAATAATGACTTCCGCTGATGGAGTATTTGCTCACGATAGTAGCTCTAATTTTAATCACATACAATTATTTCAATAAATGTTCTAAAGAAAATATGTCAAGGCTCTGCCCTTCGTCCGATTTACGTTTACATAATATCTTGAGCTCCATTCGATTGTCCCGTTTATGATGTTGGTGACCTTGAAGGCAGCCGTGAAGCCAGTGTCTAACTCAGCCAATTCTGACGTAACGGTTCGATTTACCTAGGCAACGTTTTAATTGATCCTAATGACATCACTTGGCATAGAATAGTCCTACCGCTCCTGAATACCTAAGCTCCTAGCTATCGTAAGCGGCGACTAATCTGCTTGATACCCTTCATTTGAAATCTGCCGTCACATACATATTAGGTACCACTCCGGTGGTGATATTTTGCGACAGTATTTTATGAAGAGCCAGTTATTTTCTAAGTACTTTCATATTCGACCTCTTCTACACTGAAACGCGGGCTTAGTTTATAATAAAAAAGCAAACCAGGATAATACCTATAAACTCAATCAATGGTTTATAATATTTTTATCACAGACATTCCCAGTGGCAGCCAGCACGCTGTCGCTAGTGGCCATCGCGGCAGACCGCAGCGGAGCGGTGCAGCGCGGGCGCGGAGATTCGCCCTGCGCTAAGCCGCCCGTCGCCGTCGCCTTAGTCTGGATCACGTCGCTTCTCTTAGGTGAGACAGCCATAACCTAGGTTACAAAATTTTTGCTGTATGTTAGGTAATGTCTAAGGTCCGCCTGGCCAGTTAACGTCCTTCATATTAAGTATGCCACCAAATGTTACCGCTTCGGTGATGTGTTCTGGCAATGTTCTATGAAGAGCTTGTTCTGTTCTAAGTGTAATTTTTGACTTCATCTGCTCGTATCATCAGGCCAAATGAAGGTTAAACGAGGACTTAGTAATCGGCTAAGAAAAATATACTCTACTCCCTTCAAGTATTTTAGTTAGCAGCATGCAAGATTTACACAAAATGTATTTTTGATTTATGTTATAAACCTATACGATGTATTTCGTAGTGTTTAAGTCAAGGAAACTATCGACAAAAGTGACGTCGACATCTTATACGTATCTATACAAATAGCACGCTTTGAATACAGCTTGCAATAAACCACTGGAGAATGGTTGACTGCCTGTTCATTTCAAAGGCTACTCCAATTGTATAGATTGCATTCGTGCTACTTGCATTGCGGTGCAGACTAATTATGGCTTTTGAATAGTTTCAATTGATCATTGAAGTTGAATGACAGACTAATTATTAGTTGATATTACGTAAAACAAATGAATCAACATAAGCAAATGCTCAAAGATGACGTAATAAAAATTTACAGTAGAAAATTAATAGGCCATTCAAAAATCTTTGTTTTACGAATTATGTGATTTTTCTGTGCACTTTGTGTATGTTACTCGTTCAATTCAACTTAGTGGGTGAATTTTGCTCAAAAACGATAAATTAAAACTTTAAATTTATTATACTTAAAAAAAACACATTAACACACAATTAACACACCTAAAATAATCTTCATAACTTTTATCATCTTTTGTTGCAGCTGCAGCAGCAGTAACGGCGTACTGCATATCTTGCCCTCCGTTAGCCGCAGTGCACGCATTTGTCACCTTCTGCCTCCCCGTAATGGCAGTCACCAAGTGTCACTGGACAGTTCGCGTCAAACTGACAGCTTTGTCATTAACAGCGAGGGCCGCCCACGGCGAGCTCCCACTGCCAGTGCCCCTCATGCAACGTCCCACCCACGTTATAATAGTCGCAGGAGTCGGGCCAATAGAACGTCGCGACGCAGTCGACGTGGGTGATGTGAGAGGCAGAATGAAGAAGCTCCAGCCGAGTCTCCTTGGTCCACAGCCGCAGACATCGACGCTACGGTCGCGGCGGCGCCTGGGCAATGTATTGATTGCTATTGCGATGGTCTTCGCGGCGTGCTGGTGTCCGCACGCCGGTATAGTGATACTGAGCGCGCTGGGTGTGAAAGCCCCGGCGGCGCTGGCACAGTACGCGTTGCTGCTGGGGCACGCGCACTCCGCCATCAACGCGGCGGCGTACTGGCTGCTGAACCGGCATGCGCTAACCGCCGCCTGCGCCGCGTGGCATCTGCCGCAGCTGCGCGTGCGCGAGGAGCGCGCCTCCTCCACCAACGAGGCCGCACTCGGCGCCTTCCACCCGCGCCTCGCCCGCCCGGCACCCTCCCCCCGACCACCTCCCTCAAGCTTCCTCTATTGATGTCCGTCTACCTTCTAAGCTCTCTCGATCTGTGATTCCTGTCTTTCAGTGCCTCGTTTAGTCTATGGCGCCCCATCCACTAGGAGCGCCGTTCGTTTCGTCGTTATAAACGTGATTGTTTGAAAATTTTATGGAGAATAATATCCGTGAAGCAATAAAGTGTATGAAACACTCATAGTCGTTTTATTGTTGCCGTAAATGAATGATGACGTGTCGTTTCTCTGCTCACAAAACGGGACGTGATTTATCCTTGAGGAACAGTAACGACTTCCTGTTTATCTTTTAGCAGTTTCTGTTGACTCTTTATGCTTTTTGTGTTTAAGGTAGGATTTTGGTATAAAACATGAAGACAAAGTAGATAACTAGACAGATAACAAAATTTTTACTCAACTTTGGTTCAACAACAAAATTTTGGCCTCTAATTAAACAAACATACCCTTTAGAGACATTAGCTTACGAAGTTTTACATAAAGTGTAGCTCATTAAAATGTAGCCTAACAAAACAAAGTTGAGATCCTATTACGTGGAGATGCCGCAGGTAGCAATTAGTAAAGGTCGGTAAGTATTCACGCAACCACGGTTTTGGTAAAAATAAGCTGTTGTCTGTCTGCCCAAACTTAAACAACAAAAACCAGAGTTTAGTTTATTTAACTTTAATAAGTAAAAATATTTACTGAGAATCAGAATCAGAAAACATTTATTGACTACTGCAACAAACACATACACAAAGCAAATACAAGAAACACAAAAATTAACCATAATAACAGATTTAGTATGTATGCTGTAGCAGTGCAAAGGGTAGCTCAGCGACATTATTGTTCAATGAACATAACGTTCAGCTAAAGCCTGAGGAGGTTAGGTACCTACTGCAGATTAAATTAAACATCAAATTATAAATTGAATACAACATAACTTGAAATTTGTTTGAATATATCCTTAACTGAATAAATCATAAATTGAAATAAATTAAACTTATGTTAAACTAAATAAAGCATTGAACTAGTAAAAAAAATTAAATTATTAAACCTTAAATAAAAATAAAATTACACTTTATGTAAGGCTAAAATAAAAGTCAAACAAATTATAATTTAATTAAATGCAAATAGAAATTGCATATAAATTAAAATTGAATTACATCTAGATTAAACATGGAAACAATTAAGTAATTAATAAAAAAATAACTAAACCTAAATTTAATAAATGATATTAAATAAGAAACTAGTAATAACATTGTAATTGTAAATATAATAATATACTGGTCAAATTCCGTATTATAAATCAAATGAAATTCTACAACGAATTATCGCGTAAGTATATTTAAACCATAGAAATATTTGTTTACAATTTGTAATACTTATGTGTACGGCAAAGCCGTCAAATTTTACATTTAAACTACCCAAGACTTTGTACAATTTCTTTCAATAAGGAGTAGCATTAAATGAATCGTTCAAGTAATAATTCCTTTAGGAATCTGCGAATAGCTCAATAATATTCTAAAGTCGTTAGGATAACAAGACGAACAAGTTAGAGATATTAAATTAAGCTGCACTTACCACTTTCCCATTTTTTATTGAAACTCGTCGTACAATGACATTTTCAGCGCTTTTTACAGTGACTGTTGAAGTAGCTATTTTATTAGATTTAATAGCTTTTACTTTTTACATTCGCAAGAATTTAATTCAACTGATCCTTAACTGCTCGTATCATGAAAAAAATCTCAAATTTTAAAGTTTTTTTTTGTGAATATCGACGTAGTCGACGTAGTTTTAAATAGGAATATGACCTACTTGTACATCAACGGGTTCTTACTAGGCTAGTCTTTATAATATTTGTAAAGCGGCTTTTTTTAGCTTATATAACTATTCTTAAACAAGTGCTCAGTTGTCAATTTGTAGTCAAGAATAAATTTGATAATTACTAAGAATAATTAGCAGAGAACTACTCCGTTCCAAAACGCTCAGAAATTATAATCGTAAACAGTTTTCAAGTTATTCCGATTATATGCAACTCACTATTTCCACGGTTTTTACACCTCAAAACTATGTTTATAAGTCGGAGCCGAAATGGCTTTCATCGCCCTCGTTATATCATGGTATTGTGAAAGCCTCTATGGTCCCAAAACGCTTTCCGTAGGGAAGTAATTTCAATTTCATAGAATGTAGTTATATCGTCCCTATACGGACCCTACGGAGTTTATTGGGTCAAAATATTTTCGATTAATAATAACCATGTTCGCCAAAGCATTTTTGTACAGCTTTGTGCCAAGAAACACGGCCTTTTTTGAGAAATATCATGTAAATGTCTTATGATAACTCTTTGTCTAAACTAATATTATAAAGAGGAAACCTTTGTATTTTTGTATGTTTGTATTGAATAGGCTCAAAAACTACTTGACCGATTTCAAAATTTCTATTACCATTACTTAGAGGGATTCTTCCGAATCCGTATAGGCTACTTTTTATCCCGGAAATCCCGCCGGGATTGAAATTGCGCGGGTAAAACCGTGCGCAACAGCTAGTTAATTATAATTCCGGAGCTCATAATGAACAACATCACGATAATCAAACGGAACAAATAAAGTCTGACGTGCCCTGATTCGACTTATAACTGAACTATTTGGACGTTAGGTGCTCTGATGAAATGTGCTCGTAAACTTTAGTCTTTAAGAGCTTATTTCCTCCTGCATTTCACTTCGATCTTCAGAAATATGTGTTTTGGGTATTTCCTTTAGGAGCTATATTTTAAAGTAAAACGACCATATCTGCAAAAACCTGTGGTATTTTGGTCTGCTCTCTCACATTTCAATTTCCAAATATTAGGTGAATCAAAACTTTTGACAAAACAAAAATTTTGCAGATTTTTTTCTTCCACGTTATTGTTGAAGGTGCCCGACTAGTTTCGATCAGTATGAGGAGAGGCGTAGCGGCGACTACACTCAACCCTAAAGAAGGACTCCTTAAGAGCCCAAAACTCGTTGGAAACCTCCGACAATAGCGTTAAAAGTCGCATAATAATAGTTTATCTCTCATTTCTCTCACACTTTTAAGATAATTTTGCAACACATTTAGCTGTACTTTATTGACAAGATCATCGTAAGAAGTAGTTGATGGTCTTCTAGTACATCGTAGGTAATTATTGCCAATCGTATGTGTTAGTTTAACTGAGAATGCGTGTTGCAACATTTTTATCATTAAATAAAAAAACAACTAGCATAATTTTCACACAAATCCGTTGTTTAATAAATGGCTAAATTAAAACAGGGATCGACCTCAAAAGTTGTTTCAA
Organism: Stenoptilia bipunctidactyla; assembly: GCA_944452665.1. Classification (NCBI taxonomy): domain Eukaryota; kingdom Metazoa; phylum Arthropoda; class Insecta; order Lepidoptera; family Pterophoridae; genus Stenoptilia; species Stenoptilia bipunctidactyla. Next base: position 16,576,003 of record OX101726.1, read on the forward strand.
ACCAATATTAATTACTCCCAAAATACTTCAAAGAGTTAAGGTTTTTTTTTGCCACGTGTCATATTTAATTAAAGCTTTAAAAAAGTCTCTAACACGGGTCGTTCTAATGAGAATTTAGGATTTTCGGGTCAGTAGTGTATTTGATCCGGTATTCTCTACTGAAAATTAAACTAGGAAAATAATTTGGTTCATGTTACATAAATAACAAAAAATAAAGAAGTAACGTATCAAAAATAAAATAAAGATAAGGTTTATGAAAATTTTAACACTTATAAAATATACTAAGATTTACAAATATGATTTTCTATATAGAATCAATATAATATAACATATATCAATATAATATTTTTAAGAGCTAATATGTAGCGCTTAGCGTTGCGCCGTGGAAAGTTGCGGCGGCTCGCCGTGCGCCGTGCACGCCGTACCGTACGCCGTGAAACGGATCGGCGCGGCGCCGTAGAGATGGATCCACGCCCTAGGACAATTAATTTTGTTTTATTAAGTATAACGCAGCCTTCAAAACTTTCTCCTTAAACTGTACTAAAATAGGGAGGGAAGAAAAAATGTAAATGATTAAATGGCATGCCCATTGTATTATTATTTAAATTTCAATTAACCGTATTAAATCTGGCATTAAGGTCTATCTCCTAATTAGCAACAACAATTGAACCACATAATTCTTATCCATAGAGCATATATACAAGGCTTATCGATAACTTCTTTTTATTAAATGGAATTAAAATTAACATATAACATGAGCATTTTTTCAAACACATTATTCGTCAGAGTACAAAAATGAAAATGACATATCCAAAAGTGGATTAGGCTAGAAAAATACCTACAAAGCAGTCCAATTCATTGACTACGTAAACCTTTTTTCTTTGAGATGCAAACAGGTCACAAGCTTCTTTATCACATGACGGTTTTGAGGTGTGACAATATTTCTTCAACAAAGTATTCATTAGAGAACTCGATTTCTTAAACGGAAAAATATATTGAAATTTAGTTGTAGGACATATGAAGCTACTCCTAACTTGAGTACCTAAATATTTATACAAAATGTGCGTTAAAATTATAAATATTATTTCTTCTGTATTTATCTGCTTATATCTTTATTCATTTTAATTTAAATAAGTTGAGTTAATGAAATTCAACTGCCATTATTCAATTAAACGGAGGATTAATTAAACATTTAACTAGATTATCAGAGTTTGTTGCTTCACGAAATATAATAGGATTGCAAAAAGTTACCTGGCTATTCAACTCAAAAAGCTTGTTGAAGTGCTCACTGAGCGAAATGAAGTAAAAACGAATGAGATGAATTGAATCTCTTGAATTTTGTTCGTAAATTAAAATGACGAAAATAGGTTATGAGTGTATTTGAGTTTTGAACTAAACTGGTAGATACAATCTATAAATTATGACAAGCATTCTCCGGCGGATTCACCCGTTTGGCTGCTGATCTTGGGGATTTAATTTTCATGTAATATTTCTGAAATATATCTTTTAGGTTTTGCTTGTACATTACAATATACATATTTAATGTAAAAGAAAAATTGATTTACCATGTTCACAGAGGTAATTTATTTAAAGTTGATAACGAACATATACCTAGCTCTTTTGTTTAAACTCTAGCCTCAATGTTGGTTCTATCTTAAATTTTAGCGAACACTTTCCCCTTTACACACTTCAGAAGCAAACTCAAGCGTGTTGAAACCGGCTCAGTTATCTGGAGTTTCACAAAATTACAGAATGAAAATTACGGATTCGGTTTTATGCTACGATACCATTGTAAATTCCACAATCTTGTTTGGGAAAACTTGTCGTTAGGATTGAGCTAAGCTTAGCTTTTGACAAATAGAGATGTGATATGTGTGTTTATAAAGTCATTTTGCCTTTGATTCTGTTGAACATTAATTACTGGAATTTTATTGTTGACGTTTTAACTCGACGTTGTGGGTTTAAGATATATGTTTTATTTATTAAAGCATTATTTTTGTGAGCATCAAATCGAGTTTTTAAATTTAATCTGGAAATAATTACACATGGAAAGAAAGATATAGCTAAAACTAAATATTTCCGGAGCGAAATCGAGAAGAGAGTATGTTTACCGGCTGCCCTGCCACTTATATTGCAGGCTGCTTTCGACGATGTCAGATATTGAAAAAATTATACGTTGAGTATCCATGATCATTTTTAATTAGAAATTTTTTATCCGTTGAATTCCATTTTTTCGGACCTCGACATTTCTTGATCAATTTTTGTGTTCTCATTACTCCACTAGAAGGGCATTTGAGAAAACGTAAAAAAAGAACGCCTGACCGATTAGTCAATGCGATCGACGAAAAGTGTGCAACGAAGTTGAATGCAAACACTATTGCCCGCGCTGCCCGTTCTTTGACTTAAAAATAACGCATGTTCACGTAGCGAAGGGAAGTAGGAAAACGAAGGATCTTTGCTACACTCTTTGATAAAATTGCCTCATAGAAGTATTGTATTTAAAAGTCGCAAATAGAATATATCTGGGGAAAAGTTTCCATAAGGAACGCTAAACTTTCCATAGCTCATTAGCTAAATGTGATCCTACAACCTAGTAGGTAGAAGTTACTCGATTAATTGTCTCTTTGGCATTATTTATTCCCGAGAGATAACGTGAACACTACACTTGTATTCCGAGACAGCACAAAACGGGCTAATTGCGAGTTACGTGATACAAAAGGTGGTCCAAGAAACGAATTAGATCTCCTACGTCAACGGTTAAGGGGCGATAGTAAGTGAAAGACTGAATAAAGACTAGTGTTTTTAACCAACTGAAACCTAAATTTTCACTTAGGATGCTCTTAAAGCAGCGCATCGTATGACAAACTCAGCATATTCTATTAAAATGAAGCTTATAGTGGTTTTGTAGCTTTAATTTACTCTACAATTAAGTATCAGAGTTCTGAAAGGTACACCGACCGGTCTTATATTACAGGTTTTTAACAACATTTATGTCTTTACAGATGTCATTAGAAGATAGTTCTATGTTTTTAAGAGCTTCCATTAATTAAAACAAGCAAGAACATGTTAGTTTTGAGTTTTACTCGAGCACAGTATTCAAAAGTTTGTCTTATCTGCAAAGTTAAAATATAATCACACTATTCAGTTAGTTAGTAGATGTGGTTTACAGAGGTAACAGGATCACTAAAAACTTGAGACATTAGGGCTTGTTTATTAAATTCGGTACTAATAGAATGTAAAGTAACTAAGTTTTATATCCAAAAACTAAATTACGTTTTATTTCAATAAAAATTGGCTAAAATGATTTTTATGTTTATTTCTTTTCAAGAAACCCACTTTGGGACATGAGATTTAATATTATGTAACGATGAGATTTTGGCTGTATTCCACCATGCTGACTCAGTGCCGGCTAGTAGATTACATAACTTTTAGGGCGTCATAATGGCTTTTAACAATCCCTACAACAAGCACATACAAACGAGGTACCAACCTAGCCCTTGGAGCAAGTCAGCAGTTGTGATTAATCATGTTGCGTTCATTATTTAACGTTTAATATAAAAGATTGCGTCAGAATGACTTCTTATATTTCGACAAGAGTTATAAGAACGCTATGGAATCACTAAACATTTTTGTATTTAGACTATTTTTTGGTTGTAGTGAATTTTGTACAACTATGATCCATTGAGTGTTTAGTAAACTTATTAGGTATCTAATTGTTATAGTTATATTTAAGAAGAGACATACTTATTAAATTTTATTCAATGGCCAAATTATGACAGTCCTTGCTGTAGGATGTCGCCCTTGGAACAGTGCTACTGCTGCCTCGTATTCAGCGCTATAGAAGAGCCGCTTTATACGTAGGATGGTGATAGGTATGTAGCTATCGACGTCTGCACGGTCTGCATTAGCAAACATACCTGGGCGGGTCAATAAGTCCGTGGCTTTTTGAATTTCTGACCTCTTTACTGAAAAAGCAACACTATAGTTCGGCCGTTCAGAGAATGCGTTCCTGACACATCGCGATTGAACTGACGACGTAACTTTGTAATAGCGTTGCAGTTACGATAAAAAATATTTTTGCTGCTTGTTTACCGTTTTAACAATTGATGAGCATTAAAACAACATTATTATATCAATAATCAATGAATTTTATAATTTTGTGCCAAACTGAGTGTCAAATAACTTGGTAAACAATATTTTTCAAAATCTATACTGCGCTATTACAAGGTTATGTCAAAGCTTTATATTTGTAGTGCTGTGCTAATAATAACAGTATCGTAATCTGTTCTTAAACAGGTATACTTTATGAAATAATACGTTTCGTTTTTCTTTTTAAGAATTTGAAAATAATAGACTACAAGATAACTTTTATTAAATTAAAAAATAAAACTAAAACCAAACTGAATGCGCGAAAAAAAGTTGGTTACAAGCAAAAAGCATTAGCGCAAATATGCAGATGGTAAAAGCAGAGCTAATTAAATTAGTTAAAGAAAATAAAGCGGCAAATGTGCGATACGAAATCGATGAACTGGCTCTGGAGTACGGTCATCGCGCTCTAAGAATTTCATCGTATCATTGCCAATATAACGCGATTGAGCTAATCTGCAGTGCTAGCACGGATCTTTTGTCAATCGTAAGTTTACGAATGCTCGTATAGTATGGAGACGGTTTTGCAAGCAATAATTGAAATCTATCCATTGCCGCACGGTCAGCTTAAATAAATGTGTTCCTTGTTAATTTTGAATGTTTGTTAACATGTTCTACTCTTAAATAACTGTAAAATAAAAAATTACATTGTTACTAAAAACTTGCAACCGACTCCATACTATACGAGCATTCGTAAACTTACGATCGACAAAAGATCCGTGCTAGCACTGCTGGGCTCAAATAAAAGGTTACGCCGCCCGCCACAATACTTCCCCGCCATTCAGCACGAAAAAGATGATGACCCTATTAAAAGAAGCCTGCGGGGAAGTCACTAGAGATGACTGGGCAAAGGTTGTTGAAGACTAAAAACCTGATTATGGAACATTTTGACCGAGATATTAGGATTGAAACTGTTATTGATAATAAAATAATTATACATGTAGGCGAAGATGATGATGAAGAAACTACCTCCTCAAGCGAATAGGAGTCTGATGAATATTCTGTACGCACATTCAATACAATATATTTTATTGCATAGAAATACAGATTGTAACTTTGTAACAAAAAATAAATAAAACAATTTTATTATATTAATATTACCTTTTCTTGGTTTCCACTTAAATTACTAAAATACAAATTTTAAATGATTCCGCCAATTTAAAACGAAAATAATCTTAAAAATAACGCGGCGTTTCATTTTGGAGGAACGGTAACGAACTCAGTGTTATGTTGTGCCCATCACTAGTCGTGACTAACTGATAGGTGTCAGGAACGCATTCTCTGAACGGCCGAACTATAGTCCTTCAACAGGCATCTGTCAGTTGACTCCTGTCAAAATTTGAACTTGCTGCGTCAGTTAGTTTGTGTTTGACAGCTATCTTTATCAGACTACCTAGTAATTTGAGGAAAAAATGGAAAAAAGTGAATTTCGTGTGATTATTAAGCATTATTTTTTGCGAAAAAAAACCAGTACCGAGACCAAGGCTAATCTTGATAAATACTATGGGGACTTTGCACCATCGATTTCAATGGTAAAAAAGTGGTTTACTGAATTTCGTTGTGGCTGTACAAGCACTGAAGATGTCGAACGTCCTGGACGCCGAGATGAGGTCTCTACACCCGAAAAAATCGAAAAAAATTACGGTATGGTGTTAGCCGACTGAAGATTGAAAGTGCGAGAGATTGTGGAAGCTGTAGGGATCTCGCATGGCTCAGTGGTTTCAATTTTGAAGGATCACTTGGGCATGCGAAAGCTTTCCGCAAGATAGGTGCCGCGTTTGCTCACAGTCGACCACAAACGCAATCGTGTAAACAACTTCACAGGAAGGTTTGGCGTTGTTTAATCGCAATATGGAGGAGTTTTTGCTCCGTTTTGTAACCGTTGACGAAACATGGAACCATCACAACACACCAGAGACCAAACAACGGTCAAAACAGTGGATTTCTAAGGGTGAATCGGCGCCAAAGAAGGCCAAGGTGGGTTTGTCAGCCAATAGAGTTATGGCGACTGTTTTTTGGGATGCACGCGGGATAATCCACATTGACTACCTTCAGAAGGGAAGAACAATCGATGGGGAATATTATGCCAACTTATTGGACTAATTCAATGACGATTTGAAAAAAACCGACATTACGCCAAGAAAAAAGTTCTTTTCCACCAAGATCATCCACCTCATCCACCCTACTCTCTAGATTTGGCTCCGAGTGACTACTTCTTGATCCCAAATCTAAAGAAATGGCTTGATGGAAAAAGATTTGACTCCAATGATGAAGTCATCTCGCAAACAAAGGCCTATTTTGAGGACCACGACAAATCATATTTTTTGGAAGGGATAAAAAATTTTAAGAAGCATTGGACAAAGTATATAGAGCTCAATCGAGACTACGTTGAAATATAAAATGATTTATTTATCAAAAAATCTGTGTTTTATTCCAAAAGTCACGGACTTATAAACCTGACGCGCGCTACAAAAACGTGGTAGGCCTAACATTGCTCTGAAATAAACTGGCGGTAACAAAACTTTCAGCACTCTTTTATCAAAAGTGCTCATTATGTCCCTATAATAGCAGAAAAACAACTCTGCTAAAATATGAAAGACCAAACAGAAGATCTGTACTTGCTGATGTAGGTCACAGCCTGGTGGTTTAAGGGCCCCATTCGCGAAATCTATGCGTTTTCAAATTCATTACAACCGGCCAATATTGTTTGTTTGGATCGGATAAAAATATATGTTGAAGTTTGTTTAATATATTTTATAAATGTGTAGTTCAAAACACGATACTGAAAACTTTACTCGATCATAAAAAATTACGAAAAAGATGAAAATTTTAAGTGTTTTTCCGATAATCTAAGAGAATATCAAACTTATACTTACAAAAACTTGTCATAATATTGGTAATGTAGCATAAAATTAATTTCTATGGATAATTTTTTTCTTAACCCGTTCTATTTTTTCTAATATAATATAATATAATAAAGACGGCGGCGCGATACAATTCAGTACCACGCGAGGCGTCATGGAGGTAGGACCTGTGTCGCTTTTGCTCCCAATTTTCCCGCGTAATTGATCGTCTTATTGACCATAGCGTACACATAACAGTACGACAATTTAATTATTTAATTTTTGTTAAGTCACATTTTATGTTTTGATTGATAAATTAAAAGAGTATTATAAACAATCATCACTGATGAATATAGAGCTAAAAACTTGTTTCTGATATTTAATTCTTTTTTTTTAAGTTTATTAGACAACAAGTGCAAAAAAAGCATATTATTTTTTTGCGATAAATCTTAATAATATTAACGCGATCTCTTGCGATTAAGAGGTGATCTCTTGCGGGCTGCCTCTCCACATCAATTCCAACGTAGAGATACTGATAAGTGCTTAACGATTAATATACAGGGTGGAATTTTGTAATGCCATCTGGAGGGAAAGTATTCTAAATAATAGAGATAGCAAAATTTACTCCAAAGAAACTGTCCTTTATTATTGAACAGAAATAAAACCGCATTCAAAGATTTTTAAGAATTCGCTCGTTTCACCTGGAAGTCAAACCGACTAAAATCTGTAAAAATGACACCCTGTTATTTTATTGTGTGGTTCGTTAGGTTAATTTAATGAAAGGAAAACCATGAAATCTTCATTTTTAGATTTAAGTCGGTTCGATTCCTGGGTGAAGAAGCAAGCATTTGCTATCTCTATTATTAAGAGAACTTTACCTCCAAGTGATATTAAAAAAATCTGCCCTGTATATAGGGTCGCCACATAATAGTCAATAATATTTTAATAGCAGATTCAGAATGAGGAGTGGGTCTGAATTTCGAAAAACAAAATTTTTTTTCAACATTTTTCATAAATTAAAATTTCAAAATACTTCTAAGTGCATAAAATTTTAGTTTAATCTCTAATTTACGACTACATAGCAAGATGAGAAAACGTTTCCATCTATTTCTATTAAACAATAAAATATTAGTTACATTACCAAACAATACCTATACCTACGTTCTTGCGCGGCACAAGCAAACGAGCCGAAAGTCAAATTCGAGCCGCTGCGCCCGCGCCTACTATGTTTGATTGAAAGCACGCCACGCTCCCCGCTCGTCAGTCTGTCCAGAGATTCGCGCGCGCGAACACTAAATCGATAACTAACAAAAATGTCGAATTACGCGATTATGGCACGTTTAATCCACAGTCACAGACGCCAGCAGACCTCGATTTCTGGTTCACTCGAAGAAGACGTGCTGGAGTTTTTTGAACAGCATCCGATAGCCAGCACAAACGATGCGGCTCAGGTTTTCGAAGTCAGCAGCTCGTGGGTGCGGCGCTTGCTGCGACGAGAGGGCTCAAGTCTTACCACTTTACGAAAGTGCAAGAACTGAAGCAACTACCTATGCTCCGCGTGTGTAGTCTATGGTTGGTTGCTGAAGCACATTCTATGGACTGATGAGTCCACCTATCGCTGTTATCAAAAGTGATAAGAATACTTTATGGATAGTCAAAATTAATAAGCTAAACATGACTCCATGTACAGCAGTTATTGTGAATGTGATAAGTTATCAGTGACTAATACCTAGCACGGTATTTAACATCAGCGACAGGACGCAAGGTAAAAATGTAAGTTATTTTTGTACGTTATACCTACACTGTACATAGTTATAAATAAGGTTATTCCAGATACTAAACACGTCATTCTAACATTAAATTAATTGTAAAATCAATTTATTTGTTTTAACAAAGACTTCAAGCACGAATGCTTTATTTTAAGTTCATTTTTAATTTAATGAAGATCAAAACTAAAACAGTGTTTAGATACAATTAGTTTAACGTGAAATTGATAGTCAAAAACCTGTAACAGTAGTGTGATGGGACATTAGAATCACCTTTTATCCTGATGTATGACGTAATTACAGCTGATTCCGCGCTAAGTAGGTAACTAGGTCACGCAAACACACGGGCGCGCGTCAAGGACCTTCGCTCGGATGCGTATCTACTATTCGCGTAAGATTATTGTTTTGGTGAAGTGATTTTCTTAGAAGAAATAGACGGAAATATTTTTATTTTTTGCTATGTACCTAGTCATGAAGTGTAGATTAAACTTAAATTTTATTCACTAAAAATAATTTTCAAATTTTAATTTATGAAAATTATAAAAAAAAACATTACTTCATAATTTAAACCAACACATCATTGTTAACCCAAATTTAAAGTATCACAGACTATTATAAATTGACCCTGTATATGCACAAGGTGTTCTGCTTGATTTCCCATAACTCTAGGGTATTTGTGGGGCCATGTAATAGAATCAAATAACATGACTTTTTCTACTCCTTTTTTATCGCTATGCACAGGTAGGTACAGTTTGCGACGTTTTGCGGTGTACATTGTATGCAACATTCCTCGACGTTTAAAATGTTTTTGTTGTTTATTGTATGACTTCAGTGACACGCGTCTATTGAGTGGATGAGATTTTATGAACTCATTATATTAAGACCGAGGATATTTTGGAAAGTATGCACTTTTGAACTAAATATTCTTTGGCAAAAAGTATTATTTTTTAAGTAAGGAACAAATCTCAAAGTTATGGGATATATATTATATAAGTATTAAAGAACACCTATGCAAAGTATATATTATACATATAGGTGTTCTTTTTGATGGGTGCTGACAGGTGCTGATGGATAATGATGGTTGCTGATAGATGCTGTTGGGTACTGATAGGTTGGGTGCTCGAAGTGCTGATGGGTAATGAAGGATGCTAAGAGGTGCTATTGGGTTCCGATGGGTACTGATAGGTGCTGATGGCTACTCATAGGTGTTGATGGGTGCAGATCGGTAACTACTGATAGGTACTAATGGGTATTGATAGGTACTGATGGGTGCTGATAAGACATTAGCATTGATGGTGAGGTGCTGATGGGTATTAGTTATTAATTTCGAAACGAATATCATTTAATTTGTTAGTTAATTTGTTTGAATGGGTCAAATAATATTGCTTTGCCTGTACTTAAACGTCAAATAAAATAATGGATTGAAAATGTCTGTCCGTTAAAATACCTTCTTGTATTTATTTTCGTCACGAGTAAAATAGACTCTATTTCAAAAGTTCCAGATATCAAATTAGTTTGGTATCTTTATAATTTCAACAAATATGTTTTCGAGTAATGCTGCCACCTACAATTCTTTTGATGTACCTATTTATTAATAAATAAAAAGTTCCTTTATTCCAGCTAAACCATGCGACCGATTTGTAGAAAATTAGTAATGAAAATAGCTTCCAAACCCTCCTTTTTTTCAAACACCAGCCCCTATAGGATTGAAAAAAGAGATAAAAGTTTATGTAAAAGATCTCAACTACCTACTTATCTGATTTTAATGAATTTGGGAACAAATAAGTTATTAAAGTTATAAATTAACGTCACGATATACTTTCAAGTCAAAATAGCACGATTTTTACAACAGAATTCAGTAAGCATATAAATTTAAAAAGATTAAATCTATAATTTTATTCTATAATTTTAATCTATAATAAAATGGCCATTACGATATTTATCTATACTTATAATAAATCTGTAGAGAGGTCAATTCTGTACATGAAATATATTTTCAAAATAACTATCAGGGGGTGATTAGTGATCGATACTGATGCCAAAAATGCAATCAGTAAAATTTTTGTCTGTCTGTCTGTCTGTATGTTCCTTATAGAAACAAAAACTACTCGACGGATTTTAACGAAACTTGATATAATTATTCTTTATACTCCTGGGCAGGTTATAGTATACTTATTATCACGCTACAATCAATAGGAGCAGAGCAGTAAAGGGAAATGTTGAAAAAACGGGAGAAGTTACTTCATTTTTTAAGCTTCCGTCGCGTGTGCAGCCTTAATGGTCAAAGCTACATAGAAATCATGTATGACGGAAATATTCTACATAAAATTATATAAAAAATATCCCACAACAGTATATGTCTATATTTTATGGTTGACTCACAATAACACGTGTAAATCCCGATAGATAAGCAGTTCGGAGCTTTCTGGTTATATTTGTTTACTCTTACGTTTATAATACTCTCACTCAACCCTAATTAAAAAAAATACATTATTACCTATTGAATAAAAAAGAATCATAGAAATCGGTATAGAAACACCAAACTTATACATGAAATACGCTAATAAGCCATCGCGCGTGAATACTGAATCATGCTATAAGGATTATTTTTGCGTAACGGTTGCCGCGCTCGACGCGGCTCGCGGCTGTAGGGTATAAAAACGCTTAAATATTTGGCTGTTGATGCGTTCCAGAGCGTTCGACTTTATTGACAGACAATAATTGATATTATAAACCGTGCTTATCAGCGCGACTTTTAGTCTTTAAATAGTTTATTTGAATTTCTTTTGTTGTTATTTTATAAAATAGGTATTAGTTGTTTTGGTAGTGTTTAAATATTCGGTCAAATTCCAAATTTTGGCTAATTTATGTTCAGTTTTTTTTGGATTTTTTAGGTAAAAGCGTAGGTACTTTTATTAATTATTGTAGTTATAGGTATTTATTTTTAAGTGAAGTAGGTATAGGTAGATAGCATTGCACAGGCGTTTCAGCTTTATTTTCATTTCTTTTTCTGTTGTAAGTTGTACATATTTCTGGGTATAATTCTATTTGGAAATTTTAGTTTAAACAGGCACTTAGATTTCCAATTTAAAAGAACGCAATTCCCAGTATCGGTGTTTTGCAATGACAATTAATAACTTTTTGTGTTGCTGGAGTAGATCTCGGTGTCAGTTGTTTCTCGCATGGTCAGTTATACGTCGCTCTTTCCCGGGTTAGCAGTTCTAGAAATCTTCATGTTCACGTGCCGGACGTGTCAACTTTCAATATAGTTTACTCGGAAGCTTTGCGATGAAGTATTTTCGTTCCATAGATACTTAAGCCTCATATGAAAGTGATCTAAACAATTAATTGGCAAATATTATAAAATTTCAATCGTTATCCTTACTAATATTATAAATATGAAAGCGTGTATATTTGTTCAGCTTTCACGCAAAAGCTACTCGACGAATCATGAGAGGTACTAGAAGTAACATACGATACTTTTTATCGCGAGCGGAGCCGCGGGCACAGCTAGTAAAAAATAAAATAGTAAGTATAGGTATCGCAATACTAAATCCACATAAATAAAAAATATAGATTATATTATATCATCCTTGACATAAGTTTTAGTTATCGTAGAAACGAATTTCGTATAAAAAGCCACACTATAGGTATAGTACTACTGTAGGTATAGACTACTATTAATTATACTGAATTTTTTTAAAATATTATTAATCTATAAAATCAGTAACAATTTAAAGGCAAACTGCGCCCGAGTGGAGCCAGGTAGTACAGCTAGTTTATAGGATATATTTTAGGTATTCTTCATATAGCTAAGAAAACAATTCGACCATTACAATATTTATAAAAAATTTAATAGTAGTATAGGTATCGCAATACTAAATCCAGAGAAATAAAATATAAATATTATATTACCTATCCTTGACATAAGTTTACTTAAAAACTAAACCTCGTTATTGTCAAAACGAATTTCGTATAATAGTTATAAAAATAGCACTGTAACTACTATATAACTACTGTTAGGTACTCTGTGACATTTCTGTGCGCTGACGAGTTCATTTACGCGACTGCCCGCCACGCAGTCCCATATAGCGTTAATGCCTACTGCGCTCGAGAATCCTCGTCTTAAAAGGTGATTTACATTACTATTTGGAAATTAAACTGAAGGAGTACTGATACTGGACCCGCAGCTTCAGTGATGTTTAATGCGAGTGTCTTTGCATTCCAGAGGTCTTTTTCATGTCGAACTCTAATTCGTGTAAATCTAGTATACTACCAAGATCAGAAACGTAAGACCACGGAACAGATTTGAAGTTTTTTCCATAGAAAAATTTGACGTACAATAGTCCGGTCAAATTAAACAAAAATTTGAGAATTCAGGTATTTTCGTGATAAGACTTACCGTTTTCCTGAAAATCTCAAAATATTCATTTTTTGACGTTTGATCTTGAAAATAAAATTCTATAGGTACCTACAGGGGAATGATGAGAACTTTCAAAGGTTCTTTTACAACAATCTTACCTATTTTCAGCTTAGTGGGACTTAATGTAACTTTGAATGGCTAAATTGACCGAACTAATAATAGAATAGTCTGAATTTACACGTAGAAGCAAAAATTTTTAATTGCCATGACAATAAGCTAATTGGGCCATTTTATTTGAATTACATGATCCGTGCTTCAATTTAAAAATCAAAACCATCCCAACACTGGAGAAAAGTTATTTTACGGCTCCTGGTCAATAAGAGATGCAGTATCGTATTGTTATTACTTTATTATACCGTCTAAAAATGTCAACTCTCTCAAAAAACAAATTCGTTTTTACTCTACATATAACAACAAAAAACAGTATGCTTGAATTCTTCAAACGTGTAATGAAGTCAGGTTAAATTTTAATTTCATGCACTTTCGTGTTTGAGCAGCAGTTTGCGCAAGCGCCGGTCGTGCGTGAAATTACCCAATTAATTGGACCAATTCGATGAAAGTGTGGCGCTATTTTGATCAGTTAGTAACTGCTCCGGTAGCCGTGATCGTCTAGTGGTTAGGACCCTACGTTGTGGCCGTAGTAACCCAGGTTCGAATCCTGGTCACGGCAGTGATTCACTGTCGCGGCGGAGCTTTATTTTTTTATTTAGTTTAAATTTTTGTTTAACATTTTTGATACTTACCTGTCTCTTTTTCAATATTTTATTTATTAATTGAAAGTAAAATTTAAAAGTTATTTTTATAATCGAATTTGGATAAGTATTTTATAAAGAATGCTCAACAAGTCAAAGGACAAGGGTTTTTCTAGGTTTTTCATAAATTAAATTTTTGAACATACAAATCCAGTGTTGACTTTAAGTTTTATTAACGACAAAATAAGATTGAATTTACCGACAAGACTTGAGCTGTATCAAATAAAGTATAGTGAAAGTTAAGTTTCAAATTAACTGTACCAATTTGAGAAGTTGACGGACACTTCCATAATACCTTCGTGACAATGACCATTACATTTAGTTACTTTATATTTAGCTGTAAAATGCAGTGGTTTTATTTAGTGTATTAAGCAAGTGCTCCGGTAGCCGTGATCGTCTAGTGGTTAGGACCCTACGTTGTGGCCGTAGTAACCCAGGTTCGAATCCTGGTCACGGCAGTGATTCACTGTCGCGGCGGAGATTTTTTTTTATTTAATAGTTTTGCTTGATAATGTCAACTGCACATCAGAACAGTATGCTTAATAGTTGTTTTGATTTACGGTAAAACTATTAGGATTCTATAAAGGGTTAATTTTAATTAACGAATGACCTCTTGCGGGCAGCCTCTCCACATCAATTCAAACAACATTTGTTCTACGACTTTTTACAAATCTCGATAAATAAGACAAAAAAATAAAAACAAAAACATGTTTGCTCCTTACTTTACATTTTGTAAGAAGTACCTATTATTATTATGAAGCAATATTTTACTGCGCAAGGTGCGTGGCATACCTACGCTCAAAGTAAATAGAGTTACGCCTCTAAACATAGGCTATAAATATTTTTTGTATGGAAAAACTAAAATTGTAAAAAGTCGTAGAACAAATGTTGTTGGGTTTGTTGTGAAGAGCTTGCCTGCAAGAGGTGATGGGCTAATTAAAATTAACCCTGTATATAAAAGTTGTTCGTGTTTTCTCCTGTATAGTTTTACAACTTAGTATGTTATCACTGATTTCTGTTTTGATTTCTTGACAAAATACGGCCCATTTAGATGTATTTGGACCAAAGGCTTGGGCATTATTTTGCATCCCATTCCAGAGATTTTTTTTTTCAAATCTTAACGATACTTTCATATATAATCGCGTTTAAACAAAACCTTTAGCTTAATTAAGATAAATAAAATAAAATCCCCAGACGATCACACCAACTACACGGCCCCAAAGTGAGCATAGCTTGTGTTATGGGTTACCATGTAGCGAACTAAGAGGGAATCTAGAATATATTATTTTAACTAAATATCGTAATATCGAAAATAACATTATGTATCTGCTTACGTATTAATCCAGTACGTAAACTACATCTATACCTAATCCCATCAAAACGCGCTAATCAGGTTGAATGGGAAGGATCCACGAACATACACGGGTGTATAAATATGAATATGTACAGGCTTAAAATATATCCTATGTAACGTTGTAAACGTTACAGCCCGTTAACACATGTTCCATTTTACTGAATACGTTTTTCTAGATACCTTTTTTGTATCGTAAATACGTATACTGAATACTGTGCCATATGCGAAGTCGCTCACACAACTCCATGCGCCATCGATGAAAAAAAAAACGTATCCGGTAAAACGTATCCAATAAAACGGAACCTCTGTGAACGGGCTGTTAGTAAAACAATAGGGACGATTCTACTTAACTTACCTTTGACATCTGAAAGTATAATATACCTACGGTTAATTTTGGCTGTAATATTCACTCTATTCCAAAACAATGATTATTTTTTAAAATTATTAAATGGCTTCCGTATAGTGTAATAAACTTTTGATATATGTACCTACTATCAAAATGTCAGGGGGCTCAGGAACAAATACTTTTTATCGTAACGTATGTACGCGTTTGTATGATGTAATTTTAATAACTGAATCATAGCTCTTTGAGTCTATTGCCGACTGTGCGCTATTTGACAGTAGGTATGTAGTTTGGCGCCGGGACCGTAACTACTCACTCAAAAAACAGGAGAAGGGAGGTAGAGTCTTTAGCAACGCGCAGGGACCTATCTGTTACACCGTTATCCGCGTTTCACTCCACCGCTGAAGATCTTTGATCTTTTATTAAGATCCCCTCTTAATATATGTGTGCTATATTTATGCCAGCAAAATAATGGCCTTTCCTTCTCTCAACAACTTAATAACTACTGCAATCAGTTAAACAATATAGTGCTAATCTATCCCAAAGACAAATATCTAATAGTTGGTGATTTTAAGCTATTAAGTAGAATCCCGGTATTATTTAACTCCTAGTCCTGGATCATATAGTGACGAAATATTGTGTTTAGACGAATGAAAAACTCTTAATTTTAAACAATATAATTTTGTTAAAAACTCTAAGTACCGAATTCTCGATTTAGTGCTGAGTGAATCAAATCAAATCAATTTATTGCGGAAAGTATGGTAATATTTGATGGTACACATTATAGTATGATTGCATACTTTACTGTATTACAGCATGCAATATTGTTATCTTATACATTTATTTACAATGTATTCATATATTATTACTATTACAATATTATAATAAAAAAATATATAATACTCGTAACACTCCATGTTATAATTATTTAATATTATTTAATATCATAAAAACATTGATTTATTAGCCATTGTCGTAAGAAGTAATTAAATTTATTAAGTGGCAGCGTTTTGATATCCCCAGGTAATTTATTAAAAATTCTAATGCACATTATTGGGCTATTTCTACGACATATTTCAGTTTTGATATTTGGAAGACATAGTCTCTTTGGAAATCTAGTGCTAAAACACAATACATTTAGTTACAAAAAATTCAGGATGCCTTTTAGCAATAGCACGAACACATTTCTTTTGACATATGAAAGCATTATTTATTTTGACCGAGATGTGAAGAAGATGTGATGGTGGCATCTTGTAGTAATCCACTTACTTGCATTAATCCTTATCATGAAACTCTCTATTCAAATTAAGCTTTCCGAGTGTGAACGTCTTAAGCCTATTCCACGCAATAAATATTTTTATGATAAACGTGACTACCATCTTATCAACTCTGAAATAAATGATATTAATTGGAATTCTCAATTATTGACAAGACCACTTGATGAGGCAGTAGAGTTATTTTATGGTCAAATTCATAATATAATCAAAAGGCACATATACCTTCTAAATTGATATCTTCTAGTGTCAAGTGTAGTCAAGTGTTTTTTGAAATTCCTAAGATGAATAAAACTTTTTGAATTTTCTAATAGCTATCCTCCATGGTACTCTGAACCTCTAAAGAAAGTAGTCAAAGAAATACATAAGTAAAATCTATGCGAACAAGCCTGATGAGGCATCATACTGTATTTTGAGAGATAGAGTGATTGCCTTGGAATCTGAAATACATTCGAAATACCGAGACATCGATTGCCAATAATCCAAAACATTTTTGGTCACATATTAAGTTACGCTTTAAAAGCAATACAATGTCTAGTAGCTTATCACATGACGGTAAAACAGTTAATACTGGTGAATCTATTACAGATGCGTTCTCGGAATATTTTGCTACCTCCTGTATACCAAAGGACAATACTGATATCGATATTATGTTGAAAAATCTTCGTTATACTGACGAACCTACCACATCGCACATATCCTCAGTTGAAATCAATGCCAGTGAAGTATGTATACTATTTTCTTGTTTCCAAAGGAGCGGGACCTAATAACTTTCCAGCTTGTTTCATAAAGAACGCAGCTTCATCAATCTCAATCCCCATATCTATCTTATTTCAATACTCCATCTCCTCTGATATAGTACCATCGCTTTGGAAACGTGCATATATTACCCCGGTGCACAAGAAAGGCCCGAACACCGAAGTCATAAATTATCTTTGCAAACTTTGCATCATTGCCAAAAATTTTGAACAAAGTATATACAGACAGCTATATGAATCAATTAAATTAAACCTTTCTATGTCACAGCACGGGTTCACTAGAGGTAGATCGACGACATCAAAAGAAATGGCCCGATTGACTATGAAGCCATGCCTCAGTACATTACAGCGATCATTTCTATCTCATACGAAAATTTTTTGGTCCGTTTATAAAATAAAAGTCACATTTCATATAAAGCACAGGTTTTATAATCAACGATACAGAGCATTAAAAAAACCGACTTCACGTCAAAACTTTAGCTGAGTTGAGAATGTCATCCACGTAAACATTTTCCGAAATCATACATATTTTTTCAAAAGTTTAAAATTTTCAATTCCGAACCGATTTCGATGAAATTTATAAGGGACCAACTGAAGTATGAAGTATCTTCTATCACTCAAAATTTTCAAAATCTATTCAAAGTTGTCCGAAATATCGTGTAACAAAGACACAAAAAAAACATACGGATGAATTGAGAACCTCCTATTTTTTGGAAGTCGGTTGAAAACTATACAGAATGTTGTTTTAAATAACCACAAATCAATTCGTTTTCAATCACACGCATTTGTGGTGCAGGTGGAACTGGAGAAATATCTGCAACTTCTTGTAGGTACTGCATTATTGTCTTTTTGTTGAATAATACCTGCTTGCACTTCCATTTCGTATCTTCGATTTACTACAAACATGCAACTGTGGCATATTTCATATATTGTACATTGATTCTGAAATAAATACGTTATAAGATAGTAAAAAATCTAATCATTAAGAAATACATCAATCAAATATATTTTTAGATCCGAAAAAATATACTAAATAAAATCACCCGACCAGAACTGAATTGATCCTTATACAAGAACTAAAAAATATAACTATGAAATATACAGGGTGTTAGGTACACAGTTGGCCAAATTTAAATGGGGGTAGGTGGGCCTATTCTGAACATAGTTGCTTCGGGTACTACTAGCCTATTTCTTATAGTTTTGATAAGTGATTTTATGACGGAGGCAATGGACATAGAACACATATACGCAATGGAAGCCGGGGACCAAGTTGACATGATCTATACGGAACACAGCAAATATCTCGATCGTATAGATCACGTCAAACTACTACTTAAAAAAAAAAGCTCAAGCCGTTGTTGTCAGAAACTTCAAGTTGGACCAAAATATCAAGCGGCGTCCCTCAGGGACCTTTATTAGGACCTTTTATTATTCTCAATTTTGACTAATGATATTCACTCATGTTTCACATCAAGTCCTGCTCTATTTTGCCGACGACAGAAGCTTTACAAAAAAGTTTCAACCTTTTTTTAATGCTGAGGCTCTCCAAGCTAACCTATTGCTACTTGATGACTACTGCGTTTCTAATAGACTAGACTTAAATCCTGCTAAATGCTCAATAGTCACCTATACTCGCAAAACCAGTCCCTTGATATTTAATTACAAATTGGGAGCCAGTCTTTAACACGTGTAAACTCAGTGTGCGACTTGGGGTCACATTCGACTGCAAACTTTTGTTTGATACTCATATAGACAGTATTGTAACTAAAGCCTCGCGCTCATTGGGATTTCGAGACATAAAAACACTCAAGATATTGTACTGTACGTACGTTCGTAACAATCTTGAATACGTATCACAGATCTGGAACTCCCAATATATAGGTAATTAATTTAATGTTTTTATTTAAATCATGATTAGTACTGCAATCTTTAAAAAAAAACTAGCCACCCACAACACAGGGAATCCTAGTGTGGGGGCTAGTGTGCTCAAATAATTCAAAAACAATACTTATTTTGATGTAACTAGTAATAAGGTAAATACTGTTTTTTACGCAAAACTTAATTGGATAAATTGAATAAATTATTATTTATTATTATTATAACTAGCTGTTGCCCGCGACTTCGTCCGCGTGAATACCGGTTATAGGAGTTGGATAAATAATATTATAATATCGTCCTTGAAGTACAAAGTCAAAATCGATTCAGTTGTTTAGCTGTGAAAGTGTTACTGATAGATAAACAGAAAGAGTTATTTCAAAAACTGTTACAACAAAGCTGTCATTCGCAGTTTCACCTAGGTTTTGTGAAAAAGACCTACAAAAAATAAAATAGAAAAAGTAACCTACAAAAAGTATATACCAAACAGGAATACCCTACGAAAGGCACACTGGGTAAAAGTTAGGCTGCAAACTGGACGGCAGCGACAGCGGCGCGGGCAGCGACGCGACGCGGGGAATCTGCGGGGCTAGCACGCTACCGTCGAAAATGATAAATCGGGCCTTTTATCGATATTTTCTTAGAATATGGTATTTAGAGTTAGTAATTTACTAAGACTATGACATATTTGGTTCTGTAGTCTTAATCATGGTATCAAATCGAGTAATTCTATCTATTATGGTGCGCATATTAGCTTACTCTAGCCACCGCGCGCGGTTTTACCCGCGTAATTTTTGATCCCGTGGGAATTTCGGGATAAAATATAGCCTATAACCTTTCTCAAGAGTTAGGCCATCAAATGCAAAAATAGTTTTTCAAATCCCACTTGTAGTTTCTGAGATTAGCGCGTTCAAACAAACCATAAAACTATTGAATATACATATTTAATGTGATATTCAGACCTATTTATGAGTATACTTGTTAGCGAAGCAAGACTGGCTATAAATAGAACTGTTGTCATGTCAGTTTTATTATGTTTAGATAGCAACCGTTCTATGTCTTATGCTTTTACAAATGTTATTGTGTCACTTGATCGTAAGCTTTTTCAATGTAAAAACAAATTTTAATAAAACCCTTCTACGATATACCTGGATTTATCTGTGCTGAAATCTCTGCTTAATATATAATTTAATAGGGCTAAAAGTTTAGCCCCAACAGTGGTTATAGTCCCTAGCATAACGATCCAGGTAAAATTTTAACGTAAAGGGAAGAAATTTGTGGCTATAATGAGTACTGCGAAGATTGACCTTCTCAATCAAAATAATTATGAGACCTGGAAAATCCAAGTGGAAGCCGTTTTAATAAAAAACGATGCCTGGGGATACGTCAATGGAAGTATCACAAAACCAGTCGAACCTGCCGAAGCAGCCAAATGGGATATTGGAGACTCGAAAGCTAAGTCTGATCTCATTTTGTCGATTATCCCGAGCGAACTAAGACATCTGCGAGGATGTAAAACGTCGCGGGATGTATGGGTGAAATTGCATAACATTCACGCATCGAAGGGACCTGCAAAGAAGGCGACTTTATTGAAACAACTGTTGCTTCACAAATTGGAGGAAGGTGGAGACATTAGGGAACATGTCATGAGATTTTTTGAGGTGAAAAGTCAGTTAGCTGACATGGACATCGAAATGCATGACGATCTAACTTCAATAATGCTTTTGTACAGCTTACCATCCAGCTTTGAGAATTTCAGGTGTGCTATAGAATCTCGAGATTCATTGCCAGATCCAGAGACACTAAAGATTAAAATTTTAGAAGAGGAACATTCCAGAAATCGAAAAGAAAGTGTAGATAAGGCACTTTTAGTTAAAGGAAAGAAATCTTTTAAATTAAAGAATGGTACAGAGCAAGGAAATTCAAAATTTAGATACAAATGTTTTAAATGTCACCAGTATGGTCATAAATCTTCTGAATGTACGAAGAAATACAAGGAACAGCGTAGTGATACTGTGAAGTATGTGTCGAATGATTGTGAATTACCAAATATCGATTCCAATTTTGTAACATTTAATTGTGTTTCAGATGTTAATGCTGTATGCAACGAGAATGGAAATTGGATCCTCGATAGCGGATGTACTTCGCATCTTTGTAATGATGCAAGAAAATT